>OZ025296.1:129658200-138855700 GCA_964019185.1 Maratus speculifer | reverse complement strand
TTGGCGCCGAAGCGGTCTTTGGGATCAATAAAAACACGCAAAATTCAACTGGCCTAGGACAATCTAGATCGTCCTAGGATAAACTAGTTTAAACCAATGAATAGCAGGCTTAACTAGTTTATCCTAATGACCGTTCGGCCAAGCTAGTTTGGCCTAGGAAAATCTAGTCTATCCGATGGTCTTTCTGATAGACTAGTTTGGCCTAGGAAAAACTAGTCTGTCCGATGGGCGTTCGGATAGACTAGTTTGGCCTAGGAAAATCTAGTCTATCCGATGGGCGTTAGGATATATTAGTTTGGCCTAGGAAAAACTAGTTTATCCGATGGGCGTTAGGATAGATTAGTATGACCTAGGCCAATCTAGTTTGGCCTAAAATCGGGTTTGTCCTGTAACATATATGTATATATATATATAAATGTGTATATATATATATATATATATATATATATATATGTTTGAAAATCTTCTTTTATTAACATTTAAACTAAATTAAGGAGAAAACAACATTACATTTTTGCCCTTTTGCTCGGCGGTCAGGCGGGTAAAAATTGACCTGTTTTTCTAAAAAGAGCTTCTTTGCAGGTAAGTTAACGTAGACTTTTTTTTTAATAAAAAAAGTGTTTCCGAAACATTTTAAAGGTAAATATTCATGGTTCATTAAATTTAAAAAATATTTATTCTTAATAATTGTTATCCAGGATTTAAAAATTTTCAAGCGATATGAGTACTCGTTTCATAAAAATCTTAATTTAATAATCTAATCTAATTTTAAGAATGTACTTTTAAAAAATCAAAAACATCTTATTTAATATTATGGCAAGACAGTTTTTCTACGAATGACCGATGGGTAATAACTCAAAGCTTTTTAGGACGTTTAAAAGCAATCTTTACAAAGCTGTATGTTTTTACTCTTACAAAAGTTGTACTATTCTTCATTTTGTAAAATCTACTTATTTAAGCACGGTTTACAGGTTTTTACTGATAGTCTTTATTAACTAAAATGCTTAAAGTTAACAATATTTCATTGTAAAATATTCTTATTGCAAATAGCTAATCTTTTTTTTTTTTTTTTTTTTTTTTTGAGACAGTTTTTCTAAAGAAGTAACTGATATGTAGTGAGAAATAGAATTTTAAACGATCTTAAATTATTAGTTTGGAAACGAATCTTAACAAATTTATAAGCTTTTCCTCTCAGAAAAACATTTTCTATCCCAAAGTTTGTATTATCAATGTTTAAATTTAGTGCTCAAGATTCCTCTTATGATAGCCTGTATTTGAAACTAAATTGCTTAAAAATAGACCTGTTTTTATTTTAAAAAAATTCTTTTCAGGTAAGTTAACTTACAGATTTTATTATTTTTTTAAATATAGAAAGTGTTTCCCAAACGTTATGTTGGTAGATATCCAACTTCCATTTTTTTAAATATTGTTATCCAGGATTTAAAAACTTTGGAGCGATATGAATACTCGTCATAATAATATTTTAAATATTAATTTTAAGAATGTATTTTTTTAAATCAAAAATGTTTTAGTTAATATTATGTCAAGAGAGATTTTATACGAATGACCGATGAGTAATAACATAAAGCTGTTTTCGATAGATATTTAAAAACAACCTTAACAAAGATATAAGCATTTCCTCTCAGGAAATAACTTTTATTCCTTATTTTGTTTATTCTATTTTTAAGCCCGGTACACAGTTTTCTGTTGATGGTCTTTATTTGAAAAAAAAATGGCGTAAAGACAAAAATGTTTTTTATGAAATTCTTTTCATCGCAAGATATAATTATTTTTTTAATTATTAGAAGTAGCGTATCTGTAGTCACAAGTAATTTTTTAGAACGGGTGTTTTGAAACCACCTCAACAAAGATTTACGCATGTCACCATAGAAAAATATTTTTTAGTTTTTTATTTTGTAAAATCAATTTTTAAGCACTGTGCATAGGTTTCCTCTGATAGCCATTATTTTAAACTAAATTGCTTAATGTTAAAACTGCTTTTATAAAATATTTTTCCTTGTAAGAAAGTTAAAGTAGATATTTTATTTCGTTAATAATATATGAAGTATTTCCGAAACATTTTATTGGTAAATTTTCAACTTTCGTTAAATTTCAAAAGATCTTTTTTTAAATTATTATCATTCAGTATTTAAAATCTTTCGCAAGATGGAGGATACACTCGTTTTATAATAATCTTTTAAGGTATCTGAACATCTCTAACTCCTTCGAGTGCCGTGGTTCACTTTTGGACCACCTAATTTTAATTCCTAAATGCTTCATTGGCACCAGAGTATTGGAATGGAAAATGCCCTTATCTTGAGTACGTGAACAAAAGCTTTTGTTTATTTTGAAATAAATTTGTTCATAATTTCTGGTGTCAGTCACTCATTTCAGCATTTTTCGCATGTAAATACTTGCCCCAGAAAGGGTTAAAATGTAATTTTCCATCAAAATATTGATTTTTCATTTTTGCGGTAATGTTAAATTTGAATCTTTTGTCTATCAAAATCTGTTTAGTATTTATCTGTATTTAAAATAGAACCCGAGTTACAGCCATTCAAAATTGCATATGTTAAAGCTTTTGAATTGTGTTTTAAAGTTATTTTTAGCTTTTTCCAAAACTGAAGTTTTTCATATTTTTACTATACACAAAACATCCTAAAACAAAAAATCATGCATGAAACGCCAAGAAATTCTCTGTACTTCTGTTACAAATGGCTTTGAGAAAATAGACAACACTCTTGATACTATATTAAATAGTTTTATATTTACACTGATATAAATGGTAAAATTGAGACAAATTTTTCGAATTTTTCATTCCGTTAGTACTTTAACTGCCATGTCATCTGAGATAGAGATTCGATTATAAAGTGTGTAGTCTACGTCCAAGAGAAAGTTATTCTGTTTATTATTCAATTTACAAAATGTCAATACATTGTTTTATTTTTGAGTTATCACGTTTTGCGAAAATTTCAATTTTTTACATTACTTTATCTATTTTTCTCTTTAAAAAATTAATTCTGGGTAATTGCTAATTTTTTTCAAAATTTTAAAGTAAACGTCGTTATAAAAAAATAGATAACTAAAGAAAATTTTGAAAAACCACTTTCGAAGGTGTGCGGATACTTTAATTGAAATTTTAAAAATGTACTTTTAAAAAGTCAAAAAAAATATTACTTAATCCTTTTTGTAAGCCAATTTTTCTAGGGATGACCGATAGATAATGACAAAAAAAATTTATTTTTAGAATGGATACGTAAAAACGATCTTAACAAAGATTCCGTCTTAGAAAATACTTCCTATTCCTTATTTTTAAAATCTATAGCACAGCACACACATGTCCTCTGGTAGATTTTATTTTTAACTAAATTCCTTAAAGGTAAAACTATTTTTATAAAAAGATTCTCAATCAAAGTAGATTTTTCATTTCTTTAAAAATATAAAAAGTGTTTCTGAAAAATTTTGTAGGTAGATTTTAAATTTCATTAAATTATTTTTTAATTTTTATTACTAACCGGTATTTAAAATCTTTAGAAAGATGGAGGAGGTACTCGTTTCATAATAATCTTTTAATTAGAAAATTTAAAAATGTACATTTAAAAAAACAAAAATTTATTGCATAATCTTTTTGTTAAGCCGGTTCTCTAGAGATGACAGATGGGTAATGACAAAAAACTTTTTAGAATGGATGTGAAAAAATGATCTTAAAAAAGGTTCTTTCTTAGAAAATACTTTCTATTCCTTATTTTAAAAAATGTGTTTTTAAGCATACACTGTAAAAAAAAAATTCAAGAGGTTACTAAAAATTTTTTAGTAAATTTGTATTCCAGAGAATTTTTTAGTAAACATTACAAACTTTTTTTTTTTTTTTTTTGTAAGTGAAACAAGCATTTTTTTTGTAAACTGAACAAAAGAATTTTTTGTATAACTTACTTAAAAATTTTTAGTATGAACCACCAAGCAAAATTTAGTAATAGCTCCAAAATGATTTTTAATAACCTTTACGTGCGCCCGAAATGCAAGAGCTTCCTTCGAGCTGCATCCAGACTTCTGAAGCGATAGATTTTCGGCAAAACCGCAGTAGATGGCAGCACCAAACATTGCTTCCACCTCCGGCAGGATTTTCATAATCCCTTTATTAATGATTACTTACACTACATACATTCGAGGCGTAATTGGCTGTGTCGAGCACCGAACCCGGCAACTTCAGCCTGGAGTCCGTTACTATAATCACTATGCTATCAAGGCCACACCAAGGGAGTTTTAGTAATAGCTATTAAAAATAGAAAACTCTTAACTTTTATTCGTTGCTAACTTTTTTCTACTAATTCTTACAGATTTTCTAGTAACCGACTAAGATTACTAAAAAATTTTTTAGTAATTACAAGGATCACTAAAGTTTTTTTAGTAGATCGACACTTTTTTTTTTTTTTTTTTTTTTTTTTTTTTTTTTTTTTTACAGTGTAGCGCACATATGGATAGTTTTTGTTTGAAAACAATTCCTCACAGATAAAACTGTTTTTATAAAAAGTTTTTTAATCAAGGAAGTTAAAAGTAGAGTTTTCATTTCTTTAAAAATATAAAAAATGTTTCTGAAAAATGTTGTAGCTAAATTTTCAAATTTCATTAAATTTTAAAAGATTTGTTTTAAATTACTATTATCCTGTACTGAAAATCTGGTGAAAGATGGGTGTATTTGCTTTATAATTTCCTGACTGCCGCGATCGGATTTTTTTGCACATTCAGATGCAGGCTTCACTGCAACACAATCAATATTTAAATTAATATAATTCTACAAATAAAACCCAGTTTTGAAAAATTAAGTTAGGATTAATACTCTCAAAGATTATACACTAATGCATAATAACATATTTTGTATCAGATTGGAAAAAAATATATATTTTTAAATTTTTAATAAATTACAGAGAAAACAACATTAATATTTTACCTTTTTTTGTGCAGTCAGGGGGATAATAATTTTTTAATTAGTAATCTTAAAAATACATTTTTAAAAAGTCGAAAAAAGTTATTCCTTATGTTGAGACAGTTTTTTCAGGAATGACCGATGGTTAATGACAAAAAGCTTTTTTATGATGGATGTTTTAAAAACGGTTTTGACAAAAGTATAAGCTTTATCTCTCAGAAAATACTGTCTATTCCATAGTTTCAAAAATCTATTTTTAAGCACAGCGCACATATGTCCTCTGATAGTTTTTATTGAAACTGAATTGCTTAAAGATAAAACTGTCTAAAAGATTCTCCTGCAAGTAAAGTGAAAGTAGAGTTTTTGATTCTTTAAAAAAATAGAAGTGCTTCTTAGTTAATCATTTTTTAGACAGACTTTCTATGAAATTACAGATGGTTAAAGGCAATAAAACCTTTGGAGTGGATGTTTAAAAATGATACTAACAAACCTGTAAGATTTTCTCCTTCGAAAAATAATTTCTATTCCTTATAAAAAAAAGGGGGAGGGGTTATAACAAATTGTACAGGTTTCCTATTACAGTCTCCATTTTAAACTAAATTGCTTAAAAATAGACTTGTTTTTATAAAATAATTATCTATTCAAGTAAGCTAACTTGGAGATTCAATTTCTTTTAAAATATATGACCTGTTTCCGAAACATATTGCAGGTATACTTTCAACTTTCAATGAATTATAAAAGTTATTATTATTATTATTATTAGTCAATATTTAAAATCTTTCGTATTCGCTTTATAATAAATAAGTTTCAATCTGAGTATTTAAATTTTAAATAATATTGAGAATGTACTTTTAAAAAGTAAACAAGATATAAATCAAAAATTTTTTTTTCAGATACTTTTCTTAAGGAAGTGACCGATGTGTAACGACAATTGTTTTAGGGCTGATATTTAAAAACGATCTTAACAAACTTTTAAGTTTTTTCTTAAGGAAATACTTTTTATTCCTTATTTTGCAAATGTATTTTTAAACACAGCATACTGGTTCCCTCTGATAGTCCTTATTAAAATCTGATTAGATTAAAATTAAAACTACACTGTAAAAAAAAATCTGTTAAATTTAAGGCAGCAATGTTGCCAGCAGTTTTTGCCGTAAAAATTTGCAGTAAAATTAGATGTAGTAATTGCATTAGTTTTTGGCGTAAATTTATTGTTTTTTTTACAGTGTACTTTTAAAAAAATATTTTCTCTTGAAATCACACTAAAGTGAGGATTTCACTTATTTAAAAATAATAAAAGTGTTTCTGAAAAAAATTTATGTATATCTAGATTTTCAATTGTCATTAAATTATTACAAAAGATATGGTTTAATATTATTATTGTGTATTTAAAATCTTTTGAAAGTTCTAAGTACTCATTTCATAATTACCCTTTAAATGTCAATTTTAAAAATGTGAAATTAAATGGTTTTTAGTTTATCATTTTGTTGAGACATTTTTTTATTAAAGAAGTAAACAATAGGTAATGACAACAACTTTTTAGGACGGATGTTTAAAAACGAGTTTAACACTTTCGTGTCTAGTATAGGAGGAAGTAAGGCACATTGATACAGTTTTTTTCTAAGAATTTTTTTGTTGTCCAGAAAGCAGAAATTTCAAGTTATTTTTCCATGTGGTGTCAGCAAAACTTCTGTAGTGTGTTATAAAAATGTACAATCTTGCTTACTAATAAAGGCAATTCTCTGTTTTATATATTACTTTTGCATGTAATTTTTAAAAAAATCAAAAAAAGTCATTTGTATCAATGTGCCCCATACCCGGGGCAGATTGATACACCTCATGGGACACTTTGATACGTCGGGAAAAATGAAGACAAAATAACACCATGCATATTTTTCATAGAAAAATAGTTATCAAACCATTTTATATTTATTTATAGAAATTCAAATCGCCCACAATTTATTTGTAAGCAATATAAAAGCAATCAAAATGAAATGTATAATGACCTGATGCAGGCTGTTCCTTGTCTGATTGTTGGTTATGGTAACTTTGTCATATCTGGCACTTCAACCTCAGCATTATCTTCCTTCTTAGAAAAGGTGAAAAATTACCAGGTTTTCTGTTTATAAATCGGTTTATAAACAGAAAACAAAGGAAAATTATATTAAAAATTCTGTTTATAATATAATTATCCTGTGCTGTTCTGCAGCTTGTTTCTCTTACTCAACATTTCTCATGTCTAAAATTTTTTTCTGTCTGGAGAATTGATATAAATTTGAGATTTTCCAGGCTGCCGTCCTTTTCTTTTGTTAACTCTACTAGCACTAAATGTTCAGTAAGTTCGTACGTCTTTTGTCTGCAAAAATACTATAGAATGTTCTAATATTAAGAAACTAGCGCTATTTCACTTCAATAAAAACTAATATTAGAAATTTTTGGCGAGACATGGCTGGATTAAGGAGTGTATGGTAAAAAAAAAAAAAAAAAAAAAAAAATACTAAAAGGTAGTGAAAAAATGAACTAGAAAAGGATTTAGATTGTATCAATTTTCCCCGACATAGACTGTATCAATGTGCGCCATACAGCCATTTTGAATAAAATGAGTCTCAAATCCATCACTTCATAATTCCTCTAACAATAAAGAATGATGAACTGATAAAGAGTAGCTTTACTTGTCAGGGAAAGTATTCTTTTTGGTTGAAAATACTGGAAGATTTGTATAATACGATTTCATTTGTACAGCTCAAATTTACTTTTAACCTACAAAAACAATTAATCAAACTACTGAATCATTCCAAGACTTTCTGTATGTAGTTGAGAGCATTAGTATCATCTTTTGAAGCTGTTGGGAAACTTCCTGTAATGACCCTATGTGTAGTACAGGGGGTGTATCAATGTGTCCCATGTATCAACATGGCCCATTTCCCCCTACAGTTAATAGTACATATCTTTTCATTGAGTATTATTTTGTCTTAACAATTACTTTGTTAATTTCTACAAATACAAATGGCGGTATATGGTGTATGTACATGTCATTTATTTAACTATGCCCTTCTTATTACAATTTCATTTATATTTTGACATTTAGTAATAATAATGATAAAAAAAAGTTTACGTAAGTCTCTTTGCTCCGTTGGAGATTACTTCATTTTACACATATTTTTCACGCTTTAAATTAAAAATATAAGTTATTTTTTTTAAATGTATCGTGTGTGATAAAACGCAATAAACATTAGAAATCTGTAATTCCCTTTCAAATCATGTTGAATACACTATTTTCGTAAATGTATTTCGTGAATACACTATATTCTTAATACTTCTTCAAAATCTCTTCCTTTACCTATTGTTACATAAATATGAAATGAATAGTAAACAAAATAAGTACAATCGTTAATTTTTAGACAATGAATCAATCTTTTAACTTCAGTAAGTATATTTTATCAGCTGCAATTAACGTTATTAAAATATGCAAAATGAACAACAATTTAGACCCCGAAAGGATTTAAAAAGTTATGATTTTTTCTCTTTAAGAAAATTTTTTTGCATTCCTTCTTTTGTATAATGCATTTTTAAACGGAGTGCACAAGCTTCCCTTCAATAATCTTTAATTGAAACTAAGTTGATTAAAGATAGAACTGTTTTTATAAAATACGCGTCTTTGCAAGTAGATATTTCTTTGAAATATTAAAAGTGTTTCCGAAAATTTTTTTGAGTGTAGTGAGTTGCAGGTAGATTTCAACTTTTATTAACATTTAAAAGATTTATTTTTCATTTTATTATTTAAAAGCTTTCAATAATTGTGAGTACTCTTTTCACAATTATCTTTTTAATAGTAATTTTAATAATGTATACTTTCAAAAATTCAAATATGTTTTAGTTACTCATTGTATTTTTTCTAGGATAATAAAGGATCTGCAATGATGAAAAGCTTTTTGAACAAACAATTTTAACAAATCTATAAATTTTCTTTTATAGAAAGTACATTAAGTTCCTTATTTTTAACAGTCATTCTTTAAAGCAAAAGTGAAGATTAAGTCGTGTGAGATGGTTATTATTAGAAAATTAAATGATTAATCTTTAAAAATATTTTATAAAATAATTTGAAGTACAGTTAAACATAACCACTGAGCATCGAGTGACTTTTGCGGAATTTTTTAATCTTCTGCTACTAAATTTTTAAAATAGAAATTTTTAGATTATTTATTCTCAGAAATATTTTAATTAGGCAATGTTTACAAGTAAAAATAACTAGTGATAATAATCAAGAGGGATTTCAAGATATTTATCCCTCAGGTATATTTAATAGTTATCTCATAGGTGTTAAACAAAATTGAAATTTTACCATAAAAATATTTTTTTAATGTCCCACAGAGTTTGTTATAAAATTTAAATTGTGATTCAAGATGTAAAGTTTTCTTTTAATTAATTGATATTTTTTTTAATTACTGACTTATAATGAAGCCTCCTTTAGCGTTGCCCGCACCAAACATTGAGACTTGGTACATTTTAAAGGCCTATGAGAAGTTTGAGAATTAAAAATATGTATATATTTCTGTTAAAGTCATATTTTTTCAGTTTTCAGAAGCATAATTTTCTGAAAATGCTCTTTCGAGGCCACTTATCGGAAAAGACAGTGTAAAATACCGAAATTAACAGAATGAGACGACTTTTTTCAGTTTCTTCGAATACTAACTTCTGTCATACAGCTAAAACGACAATATCTCATTTAAACAACTTCCAGATTTTATTTCAATCTTGATATTTTTAAGATAAAAATGCTTTTTAGAACATAATCTAAAAAAATATATATTAAGAATGAAAAATCTAGAGTTTACTAAATCTAGAGATTAGTACAAGAGCGAAATTGCACTGTAATTCTCTTGAAATTCTGTAATCTGTGAATTCCCAATTGGATCATTTTTGCATTAATAAAGGGAAATTAAGCTTCTAGAAAGTTATGCTAATTAAAATTTGAAAACATTATCTTAAATCCTATGAAATGAATATTGTCCAGTTTATTTATACACTATCTACCAATAAGTATTTGGACACTTTCAATTTTTTACATTTTGTCAAACATTTAAAAATGTACTTGATGGATTCTTCTGGAACGTCAGGATTATAAAGATTATGTTTGACCTCATATTTATCAATATTCATTTGATATGCAGGGCAATTAGGGGGCCGTCAAAAATCAAAGAGTAATAGAAATATTTGGGATCACCCTGTACAGGAAAATGCACGAAACGATTTATCGTTGCAGAATACAAATATGTGGATACTACAGAACATGTACACAGATTTTTGTAAGAATACCATGCATATTCATGGAGAAAGAGCGATTTTTTTTGAAAAATTAAAAAAAATCTGGTATGTTTTTTGTATATATCATGTAGGGTTTTTGACCAAATTTAACGCAAATTTCAGACAAATTTAGCAAAATATAGTAGAAAAAATGTAGCACAAATGGAATATAGATATATTAAATATTTTATGAAATATGAGCAGTTGTATGAAATAATTTTTATCTGAGTATGCGCGAACGATAACAACGATTTTTTTACACCATTTATTAGACAATTCTATGGTGTAACTCATAAAAAAATCCAATCAAACATATCATTATTATTGTAAGCTGTTATTACTTAGATCTCTAAAAACAGCTGAATGATAAGGGATTCTCCACAAATTGACATTTTTAATTAACTGGCTTTTAGAAAAAAATTATTATTTAATGAATATACTATCTAATACAATATTGCTGCTAATAAGTATCTTAACACATGTGATAGAAAAGAAAAACAGCTTTTATTCACATTCAGGGCCAAAACTAAGAAAGTGGGAGAAGGAAGGCGTGTGCTCCGGCGCCTGGGCAAAAGGGTGTCATCAACATTTTTTTTTTTTTTTTTTTTTTTTCGTAGCAAACGTGGATTTTAGCGACCCCCTCCTCCCCTCCTCTTTTGCAAAGTATATTTACGAAGATAATTTCTCTAATTTATTTATAGCCGACTTATTTTAAAACTTAATACTGAACAACGTAATCTGCTTTGTTAAAAAACCTTAAAATCGTAAAATTGAATGAGAAAAAAAAAAAAAAAAAAAAAACAGAAAAAAAATTGTTTGGTACATTATCTGTATGCCATCATCATTAGATTTTTCTATGTTTTGACATACCTTAGATAGGAAGATTTTAACAATATCATGCTAAACATAGTCATGAAAAAAAACTGCCAAACAAAACTACATTTGGCACCATTTCGCCCTGGCACCCGGGGCACACGCCCTTCTTCTCCTCTCTCTTTGTTTTGGCCCTTAATGGGAATAACAGCTCTTTTTCTTTTCTATCACATGTTTTAAGATACTTATTAGCAGCAATATTGTATTAGATAGCATATTCATTAAATATTATTTTTTATTCTAAAAGCCACTTAATTATAAAAGTCAATTTGTGGAGAATCCCTTATCATTCAGCAGTTTTTAGAGAGCAAAGTAAAAACAGCTTACTATAAAAATGATATCTTTTTGAATTTTCACGATATTAGATTGGACTTTTTTTATGAGTTTCACCATAGAATTGTCTAATAAATGATGTAAAAAATCTTTTTATCTCTCGCGCATGCGCAGATAAAAATTATTTCATACAACTACTCATATTTTATAAAATATTTAATGTATCTATATTCCAATTATGCTATATTTTTTCTACTACATTTTGCTAAATTTTCTGAAATTTGCGTTTAAATTTGGTCAAAAACCCTGCATGATATAAACAAAAAACATACCAGAATTGTTTGAATTTTTCAAAAAAAATCACTCTTTCTCCATCAATATGCATGGTATTCTTACAAAAATCAGTGTACTTGTTAAATAATATCCACAAATTTGTATTCTGCAACGATAAATCGTTTCGTGCATTTTCCTGTACAGGGTGATCCCAAATACTTCTATTACTCTTTGATTTTTTGACGACCCCCTAATTGCCCTGCATATGAAATTGATGTTGATAAATATGAGGTCACAGATAATCTTTATAATCCTGAAGTTCCAGAAGAATCCGTCAAGTATATTTTTAAATATTTATCAAAATGACAAAAATTGAAAGTGTCCAAACACTTATTGGTAGATAGTGTACGTATATAAAAGCTATATATAAAATCCTCTTATGTATTTTAAAGGTATCATGGTATCTCGGCTATAACAAGTATACTTTTTCTAATTAGATAATGATATATTTTGTTTGGTAAATTGACTAATTTATTTTCAATAATTAATTCTTTATTACAAGCGTATTTTATAAACAGTCTTGTACAAAATTAATATTTTCAATAAGGTATCAATAATCTCTGTGTAATTTTTTTAAAATAAAATTTATATGTTGCTTTAATATTATTAATCTTCCAATAGTTAAAATGTCAACTTTAATTTTGTCTCAAAAAACTTTGTAAGTTTTTTAAACAAATGTACAAAACATAGTAGTTTCTTTAAAAAAACAGAATTTTAATAAAGTTCGTAATGAGAATTCAGTAATGTATTTTTTCAACTAAATACATCAAATTTCATAGATTGTCCTATAAAAGATGTCTTGTTAGGCATCATATCTTTCTGCGAAATCTTTAAATCTTTGTACTGTAAAAATAATTTAACTATAAAAATGAAATATCTGTAACAGAACCTAGAAAACGTATTCTAGATAACTAAGTTGATATTTATGCATGTTTATAGATTGTTAAAGAAGAAGCACGTTTTTGATAAGAAAGTCGTTAAGATAGTCTGAATCTATCATTATTTTTTATTATCTGACACTGTATTTTCTGTATAACGTCGCAAAATTTATTCTTAGATACAGTTAATACATAGGTATTTTTCAATGTTTAAAAATTTATGCTTTATTTTACGAGGTAATATCAAAAATGAATCCGTGTCCTTGCAGTTGCATATAATAGCTTACTTTCAAATTTGAAATTCTTTGCTTGCAATGTAATACCTATAAACAAAAATAAAAAAATAATAATAAAAATTTTATAAATAAACTAAAAAAGATAATACAAATCAAATATTTTTGCATTCATATAGAAATCTAGAATTTCAAAATTTCATTATTTCAAATTTTTAACGAAGCTGAAATGCAGTTAGAAATTCTGTTTGTCTGGCAAGCCCGTCTGACTATTTAGTCATGCTGGAACTCTAGTAAGTGTACTCTATTCCTATTGAGTTTTCGACGTTTATTATAGAAATTTAATTTTTAAAATTATTTTAATGTCTAGTACTTATAATTCTTTCGTAAAGACACACAAAAGACTTCATTTACATTAGATCTGTAGAATAAATTTGTTTAAGGTGATTTTCAAGGATGTAATAATAATTGAAACAGATTGATATACAAAAAAAAAAAAAAAAAAAATCTGTGAATTCAAGGTAAAACTACTGGCAGTATACTTGCCAGACATATACTGTTCCGTTAGTAGAATTTCCGTTTTGGGAAATAAAAGCAAGGAAAACTCCGTTTGAAGAAGCGGTAACTTTCCATTACATAGTTTGATTTTTAATGATAATAATTTAATTTAATTTTTAAAATTAATCAATCGTCAAAGAATTTGAAATTTCCAAGTGATTTTGAGCTGCTTATTATTATTATTATTATTATTATTATTATTATTATTATTATTATTGTATAATTTACTTCAAACCGTCCTGAGAATCGAACTCGAGACCTTTTGATAGCGTAATAAGTCCTTACTGACTGACCCAAATATGCAGATGCCATTTTGTACAAAATATGTCTTTTATCAGTTAGTGGCAAAATCTGTTGTGCTTTTCAAAGATTTCCTCTCAGATTTATTCGTTAGAAAATTCGTAAAACGTTTATCTTATTTTATTTTAGAAAGAAGCATAATACTTGTTATTTTTTAAATCAATTTTCATTTTTTAACTAGTTTAAATTAGATTTTTTTGAATGAATAAATGAATTTTTTATATTCATTTTTTACAAAAAATAGTGTTATAGAGAATTTTTTGAAATGTCGACACTATTTATTTTTTTTTGGGGGGGGGGGCGGACTAATTATTTAAAATATTTTAATAAAAAATAAGAGAAAAAAAAAATATTTAAAAGTGATTTTTTATGTTTTCATTATTTTATTTATTTTGAGTAACATATTTTTTTAAATTAATATATTTTTTATAACGCATTTACAAAAAAAAAAAAAAAAAAAAAAAAAAAAAAAAAAAAAAAAACAATAATAAAAATGCAAAATGATGGCCTAGAAAGTTATAGAATGTATTTAACGAAGAACTATTGTAAATTTATAGAGAGTTTTGCTTTTTTTCTATGGTTTAACAGAAATATTTATAATATCAGAAAGCTGGCATCGTAAAGTTGCTAGAAAGTTGGCAAGAAATATAATAACTTTTAATCTCGATGACATAAAAGCAATACAATTACAATTCAGCAGAACGATATAAGTCTCACGAAAGAGCCAGGATTCGTCCGTTGAGTTTTCCCATTTCTGTGAAGCAACATGTCAGTTTTGTAAACATTCAAAATAAAATTGCCCAGATAACGGAGTTTTATTTTTATTGAATACATACATCGGACTTAAAGATAAAAAACCAACGATTATAAATGCACAAATAAAGTAAGAAAAGGTAGCATTTATAATCGTTGGTTTTTTATCTTTAAACATTTTTGCACAAAGGCTTTATTTGCTATTTTAATATACATCTGACTTGTTTGCTTGACATGAAAGCCTGCTTATGAATCATCGTCAATATACAGGCACAGTATAATATAAGGAAATTTTACAACACGAAGGAAATACAGCCGAAAGAGTGTTCGCAATGGCATCAGTGGGATTCCAACCCACAGTCTACGATCTCAGGTGATTAGCGTCGTAGTGCCTTGACCACGTGGCCACGTAGTCCCCAGATAATGGAGTTTCTTCGTTCTTTCTTTCTATTTCCAACCGTTTTCTTATTTTCAGAAAATATGGTATTTTCCGTTTTTAACAAAAAATGCCCTTTTGTTGTGAAAAGAAACTTTTTTCTGTAAGATTCAGAAAAGATATATCCGTGAATTTCACATTATATATATAATATGACTAAACATGCATTTGGAATTAAAACATACTTTGTTAGCAGAATAAAATAAAAATATTTATAGTTCATTTGCAGGGACGCACAAAATAATTCCATTTCATCATGATGGATTGTTAGAGGGAAAGGTGTAAATATGGTCGCTTTCTTTTAAAAAAAAATAAATTTTTGATCATTACAACTTTTGATCTTAACAACTATAACAAATTTACTAAATGAGAGGAGCCTAAACAATGAGAAATACCAATTATTTCAATTCGAAAACGAAGCTTTACAAAACGCTTTTTAAAAAGCACCATAAAAATTGGGATGCAAATATGAGCCCTCCCTCTAAGAGCTCTTAAAAACTAGTTTTAAATAATTTTAAAATGGGATAGAACAAAAAAAAAATGGTAGAGAGTTTATTTATTACAAAAATGTATCTACAAAAAGCGACACAATAACGCATAATTGTTTCTTTCAACACCAGAACAAACCAAGTGTGCCTGCAGTTTACCCATAACATTTTACCCACACTTCTCCGCTTGTCTTCACCTCGAAAAATGAAAGTTGCATCGCGTGAGACTGGGTTATTCCCATCGTTAATATCCGTGTTGATATCATCATGACTGTTTACAATCAGAGAGTACCAGTTGTCTGATGAGTTTGAGATTAATCTTATCCTTTCGTGGGTCGATTTATTATTATTATTATTGTTGTTGTTGTTGTTGTTGTTGTTGTTGTTGTTGTTGTTGTTGTTGTTGTTGTTGTTATTTGCTTATGGTCTTTCTGACTCTGCCCCTAACCGGTGTCTTACTCCTGGGAAAATCAAATCTTCTTAACAACATAATAATACACTGCTCAAAACAATTAAAAGATATTTGAAGTTTTATATAAAATAAAGATATTTTTTTTGCCGAAAATAGAAGAAGAGAATCACAAATGTAAATTTTTCTGGTTTTCAAACTGTGGAGTATGCAAATTTTGAGTTCGACGTCAAAAACGTCGCTTCAGCGGCAGCGAATGAAATTTGACTTTCAACTGGATAAAAGAGAATGAAGACAAGGATGATCGGCATTCAGTGATTGCTTTGTTTCGATGAGTACGATGTCTCAGCGAAGTCATTTGACAGATTCAGAAGCTTGGAGATTTGTTGGTAGGTTAGAAGGGGGCCAAAATCACGCCGAAGTAGCGCAAGCCATTGGAGTGTCATAAAGTGTCATTTCCAGGATCTGGAACAGTTTTTTGGAGAGTGGATGTGCAGGCCGAAGACCAGGGCAAGGTCGTAGATGGGCAACAACGCCCAATGAAGATCGGTATTTAGCGCTAAGAGCTCGGAGACACCGAAACATGAACGCTACTCTTCTCCAACAACACCTTCGCTCGGCTACAGGTACCACGATTTCAACTCAGACTGTCCGAAACCGGCTCCATGCTGTAGGTCTGTATGCTCGCCGACCGATGGTATGTGTTAGATTAATATCAAGGCATTGTCGCGACCACAGGGAGTGGGCAACCGAGCATGTCAACTGGAGGAGAAATGAATGGAGCAATATTCTGTTTTCTGACGAGTCTCGTTTTTCTGTGAATCCGGGTAATAGACGTATTTTCATCTGGAGGGACCGTGGCAGTAGGAATAATCCTGCGTTCGTGCACGAAAGTGTCAGATTTGGCAGTGGAGGAGTGTTGGTGTATGGTGGCATCTCCATTGACGGGCGCACTGACCTCTACGTCATTCGAGATTGAGCTCTGACTGGTCGCCGATATAGGGATGAGATCTTCAGACCTATTGTAGTCCCTTACGCTGCAGCAATCGGAGATAACTTTATTTTAATGGACGATAACTGCAGGCCACATCGTGCAAACCTAGTAGAGGATTTCCTTTTCGAGGAAGGAATCGTTCGAATGGAATAGCCAGCATGTTCTCCAGACATGAATCCAATCGAGCACGTTTGGGACTCTCTAGGAAGACAAGTTTCTGGCCACCAACAACCCCCACAACCCTCCAAGAACTGGAAAGAGCTCTTCTGGAAGAGTGGGACAGAATACCCCAACTCGTCATTAATAGCCTCATTGAGTCCATGCCTCAAAGGTGTTCAACGTTGCTGGCCACCCATGGAAACCATACCCCCTACTAAAAATGATTTTCTTTGAAGAAAACACCTTTTCTTATTCTTTTTTTCTCATATGCACAAATTGTGTTTTTTTTCCTTTTGTACACAAATGCACAATAAAATGCATTTTTTTCTGCCAAACATGTGTAATTTATTCTCATATAACCTACTATGTCTGTCGACCATGTATCAATCAGCTAAAAAGTTTCCCAGATACAAAATATACCTAAAACTGCAATATACTTTAATTGTTTTGAGCAGTGTATATATTCTACATAAAAATATAAGAATTTGTATTATAAAAAACATTTTGCTTCTAAGACGTTGTATAGTAACAAAAACATTTAAAATATATTAAAACATTTTTATTTACATGTTTCAACTCAAAAAGTAATAGAGTCATCCTCAGAATGTAAATAGAAAAATAAAAATTACAAATACAATGAACGTGAAAATCGGAATAAAGAGTTATTGAAAATAAATAAATTAAATATATCACGCGCTTTTTAATTCGATATTGTCCTTGGTCTAGTTAAATAATTACCGTGTAAATTGTCTAACCATTCAATCCATATTTGGGATGCGAAAAGACAGTGTATCGTTACAAATATGTGAACTATTTAAATAAATTTCAGTTGATTCTCTTATGAATAATTTTAAATAAAAATTAGACGTATATATTAATTTACTCTCATTAAAAAGTATGTTGATGTTTTCTTTTTTATTTAACCTGGATAGAGCGGTTTTCTTCCTGTTAAATTTTATATCTGTTATATGTTCTTTACGTCTTATTTTAAATTTACGTTGGGTCATGCCTATATAAAAGTTTTTTATTCCTCCTTCTCTAATAAATGGAATCAAATAAACTCCCGAAAGGTCGTCCATACTAATGGGATGAATTTTGGTATTTAAGAGCATTTTTAATTTGGGGAGAGGTTTCGCTATTAAACATAATTCAAAATTTTTTAAAAGATTTTTGATACATTAAAAAAAGTCCGGAAAATAATTTACTACAACCCTTTTCCTATTGATTTCATTAAACGTTTTAATTTTATTTTTCGAGTCATTCAATTTCATACTATTAATGGTGCGTTTTATTAATCTGTTAATGAATTTAATTTGATATCCATTATTAATTGCGATGCATTTAATTTTCTCTAACTCGTTATCTAAGTTTTTATCTGAAGAAACTTTAAAAGCACGATTAATTAGGAATCTAAAAGTTGGCAATTTATAGGATAAAGGGGTGAAAGCGTCAAAAGGTATAATGTTTAAATCTGTTATAGGCTTTCGGTAAACTGAACGGATTAATTCATATCCTATTCTTATTAATTCAACATCTAAAAACGGTAACTTCCCTTCATTTTCTAGTTCGAAAGTAAACTGACTGAAAGTATCAAGACTTATTTAGTGTTATTTTTCACATTCATATCTATTATCTATGCTGGATAAAATGAAGTCTTTTAATAGTTTATATGAATTCAAATACAATGACTTAAATACAATTCAAGTACAATGACTGGAAAATTCCTCCTTTACTCTGGACTTTTTACCGAATTTGGATGCATTTCACTGTTTTAAATATAAAAGATTAAGATTAGACAGAGAGCTTCTGAATCTCCGTTTCCTTAACAATTGTAAACGTTTCAATATTACTCCAAAATTTTGGAAAGTAAACAATTGGTTTATGAATCAGAACTATGCACATAATGTGAAGAAGTTAGAACAGAGTTGTCTAAGATTTCATATCAGACAAAAATATGCAATAATTAATTTATTAACCATAAAAACTAAAGACGCCTATGAAAGAATGAATGATAGTTATCCTCCTCTACTCTTTGATATTTTGTTTAAGAAGATAGTATGTTATAGAGAGTTTCAAAATAAGAGGAAATTGACAACACAGAATAACAAGATTATTAGATTGAAGGTAAAGTCTCAAAAGAAAAATTGAGTAAGAGTCGAATATCTTAATTTGTCAGATCATAAATTTACTTAACATGAAGATAACATTTTAAAGCTTGGACCGAAATTTATGTTCAAAAGCTATCCTAATATTAAAGAAATCATCATTGAATGCGAAAACATCGTTCAAGTAGCTCCTACTAATCATAAAGAAGAAGTAAGAAATATACTTTTTAACGCAGCTAATAAATTTAATAAACATTCTAATGCTCATATAAATTCATCCAAAAAAATCAAAGAACATTAAGCAAATTAAAACCATTAAGAGAATTAAATCATACAAAGATATTTCTGTAATTGAGACATATAAATCTAATCGCATAGCCATCCTTAATAGAAAAGCGTACATTGATAAAATGGGCATTGGTATCAAAGATATGAACTGTAAAACTGTAAGGCATAACCCATTAAAGAAAATTTCTGATAAAACTAAAGACATCATTGAAAAGGAAAATGGCCAGATTTCATGAAAATTAAACTGCGATTAAACAAATTAGCTGCTATACCAAGGTTAAAAGCCACATTGAAAGATCATAAACATAGCTTTCCTCTCCGTCCAACCGTGACAAAATGCCAAGGTCCTACCTACTTCTTAGAAAAAGCATACGTTCCATTACTAAAACAGCTATTACCTCCATCCGTCTTTACAATAGACTCCACTAGAGATTTTATTGAAAAAATCAAGAAGTTCAAAATATATGAAGATTGCATTTTAGCAAGCTTAGACATTATATCCCTTTATCCATCCATAGATAGAATAGAAGTAACTAAATACATAGAAGAGTGCATTGATGGTACAGGAACTTTTGATTTAACCATGAAGAACACTTTAAAGATTGGTTTAAACTTAATTATTTCAAGTAACTTTTTTGTATTTGACAATGTTATTTATGAACAATCACATGGTGCTCCTATGGGTTCCCCAATATCTGGGCTTCTTGCAGAATTTAAATTACGCCCCATCGAATCTAAAATTTTTAGTACATTCAAATTTGTTCCTTTAGTATGGTTGAGCTACGTAGACGATATTTTTGTTGTTTGGCGGGGTAATGTTAATGATTTCATGATTTTTATACAGCATTTAAATGAATTAGACAAAAACATTCAATTTACTTTCGAACTAGAAAATGAAGGTAAGTTACCGTTTTTAGATGTTGAATTAACAAGAATAGGGTGTGAATTAATCCGTTCAGTTTACCGAAAGCCTATGGCAGATTTAAACATTATACCTTTTAACGCTTGCTCCCCTTTATCCTATAAGTTGTCAACTTTTAGATTCCTAATTAATCGTGCTTTTAAAGTTTCTTCAGATAAAAACTTAGATAACGAGTTAGAGAAAATTAAATGCATCGCAATTAATAATGGATATCAAATTAAATTCATTAACAGATTAATTAAACCCATCATTAATAGTATGAAATTGAATGACTCGAAAAATAAAATTAAAACGTTTATTGAAATCAATAGGAAAAAGGTTGTAGTAAATTATTTTCCGGGCTTTTTTTAATGTATCAAAAATCTTTTAAAAAATTTTGAATTATGTTTAATAGCGAAACCTCTTCCCAAATTAAAAATGCTCTTAAATACCAAAATTCATCCCATTAGTATGGACGACCTTTCGGGAGTTTATTTGATTCCATTTATTAGAGAAGGAGGAATAAAAAACTTTTATATAGGCATGACCCAACGTAAATTTAAAATAAGACGTAAAGAACATATAACAGATATAAAATTTAACAGGAAGAAAACCGCTCTATCCAGGTTAAATCAAAAAGAAAACATCAACATACTTTTTAATGAGAGTAAATTAATATACAGGTCTAATTTTTATTTAAAATTATTCATAAGAGAATCAATTGAAATTTATTTAAATAGTTCACATATTTGTAACGATACACTGTCATTTTGACAATTTGCACGGTAATTATTTAACTTGACCAAGGACAATATCAAATTAAAAAGCGCGTGATACATTTAATTTATTTATTTTCAATAACTCTTTATTCCGAAGTTTAAAGTTCTCTTTACTGGTGAAAAAAAATTTTTAATCTAAAATTAATACGCTTTTATTTTCAGTGTATGCATTTCCGTTTGCATCATGTTATGCCTTTTCCATTTGATTATGGTCCATTGAGAAAATATGTTTGTAGTGTATTTTTATAAAATTATTATGTATTTATGAGCGTCACTAAGATATGCTTTATGTAGAATGTGAAGTGCAATATAGTTATAAAAAAGAGCTCTTGGTATATTAACATAGCCATGCTCTATTAAATAAAATCACCTACGGTGCCATCTGGTACGTAACTCTGAAGTTTGCGTTTCTACCTCGTAAAAGAGAAGAGATATGAGAAAAAAGTATTTTACAAAGTTAAGGAGCATCATGAATTTAGTAGGAAAAGACAGCTTATGTACATTAACGAGAATAACAGAATGATTAAAACGCGCATTGGATTGTTCCTGATTTGCTACACTGTGATGTGATATAGAGATCGTAGAAATAAACAAGTTGGAAATTGCACGTAAAGCGTAGCAAATGAGGTGCGTTCGTTGATGACAAAATTTTAAAATATTCAGATCTTGCTGATATAGTAGAGCGTACTTTGGATACAGTATAGTGGTCGAAACCTTTGTGTTCCTGTAAATATGCAGGGAGTAATTCTTATTATACTTCATTAACGTATATCTTATTCATAAAATGTGAAGTAGTTTAATATAATTAAAACACCCCCCCAAACAATGTTTCCTCGTATAACATTTTTTAGTGGAATACATTTGTGTGGCCCTGTAATTTAATAATAAATATTCTTTGCATCACAGACTATACAAAATGTATTTTTAGTACATATTTCATAGATTCATGTCGATTCTATTATATTCAAATGAGTGTAACACCACTAAAATGCATTTGAAACTTTTTTCCCCATTGACCGTAATGTAACGGAATACTTTTGATTGTCCCTGTAATTGATCAATGCATCCGATTTTCATAACATTTGAAATGACTCGACAAAATTATGTAATAAATATACGTTTTAAATTTCAAACGATTAAAATGCATTTGAAACTTTTTTCCCCATTGATTGTAATGTAACGGAATCTTTTTGATTGTCCCTGTAATTGATCTATCCATATGATTTTCATAAAATTTGAAATGACTCGACAAAATTATGCAATAAATATACGTTTTAAATTTCAAACGATTAAAATGCATTTGAAACTTTTTCCCCCATTGACCGTAATGTAACGGAATCCTTTTGATCGTCCTTGTAATTCATCTATCCATCCGATTTTCATAAAATTTGAAATGACTCGACAAAATTATGTAATAATTATGTATTTTAAATTTCAAACGATTCGGTTAGGTAGTTTTTGCGTTGTTATATGCGGACGGACAGACAGACAGGCAGACGGACAGACAGACAGACGGACGGACTGAGCGAGCGACAACAATAGGTGCTACGTATTTACATAATTACGAACGCACCTAAAAACTACTAATTATAATAATACACTTTTATTTGAAATGTTCAAAGTTCTCACCATGTGCTGCAGTGCACAATTGTCCGAAAGATACTCATTTCTCCTTCCGTTCAAGTTTCCTGACGTGGCAGTCTATATGAAAATAAATGCGCTTATTAACTATTCTATTCTTCGCATAAATATCTACAAAGTATCTGTTCGTACTTAATCGATGATTCTGTACAGCTTATCATTTGTAAATCACTTTATTCCCTATCTCTTTCCGTTTTCCAAATAGGAATGCTAGCTCCGATGTTTTCAACCACTTAACTGATCAATATTTTTGAAAAACCTTTTAATAATACCTATTTTTTCACGTCCTTTACAGAATTTTTAATTGTAAAGGATTAAAAATTCACGGGTGTTTCAAAACAGAAATTTTTGCCTTATTGAATCAAAAAAATGCTCGGATTAAATAAAGCAAAATTTACTGGTAAGAATAATAAATCATTATTGCAATATAAATGCCCATGCGTGGAACAGACAAATCGTGATTTACAAAAACACGTTGCCCTTATGACGTACGGACAAATCATGGAGGCAGTTAACTAGGTGGCCATTTCATTCAGAAGCAAAAGGCTAATTTACTAAACCTAGACCACTTTTTAGGTGCGTTCGTAATTATCTAAATACGTAGCACCTATAGTTGTCGTTCAGTCCGTCTGTCTGTCAGCATATAACAACGCAAAAACTACCCAACCGAATCGTTTGAAATTTAAAATACATAATTATTACTTAATTTATCGAGTCTTTTCTAATTTTATGAAAATCGGATGCATAGATCAATTACAGGCACAATCAAAAGGATTCCGTTACATTACGGTCAATGGGGAAAAAGTTTCAAATGCATTTTAATCGTTTGAAATTTAAAATACATATTTATTACATAATTTTGTCGAGTTATTTCAAATTTTATGAAAATTGGATGCATAGTTCAAATAGAGGGACAATCAAAAGTATTCCGTTACATTACGGTCAATGGGAACATATAATTATTATAAAACATATAATTATTACATAATTTTGTTGAGTCATTTAAAATTTTATGAAAATCGGATACTTAGATCAGTTACAGGGATAATCAAAAGTATTCCATTATATTACGATCAAGGAAGAAAGATGTTTCAAATACATTTTAATTGTGTTACACTCATTCGAACATGATAAAACTGATATGCATCTATTAAGTACATATTATAATATATTTTGCATAATCTGTGGTGCAAAGAACATTTGTTATTGATTTACAACGCCACACAAAAGTACTCCTTTATATAATGGTATAGGAAGAACATTGTTTGGTGCGCATTTTAATTGTAATTAACTATTTACAATTTTATGAGATTGATATGAGAGTGATATTTTTAAAATTTCGTTATGGTGCGAACGCACCTTATTTGCTACGCTTCACGTGCAATTTCCAACTTGTTTATGTTTATAGTTAATGCCGTTTAAGGCGAAGGTGGACTCTCAAAAAATTTCTTTTTTTTTTTGAACCGATTTTCTTGAAAATAATATATGTGATTACAATTGTAGTTATTTGAGAAAAGCTAAAATTGCAAGGAAAAATATTAATTACTTTGGTAATTATTAATTATTAATTATTGAAATAATTAATTAATTAAAAATGCCATCGCCTCCATGCGCATTCCTTTTGCATATAAAATAATAATTTTTATTTATGAGAAACCTTTCAGACCTAAGAGTAAAACTTAGTTGAAATCCTAAACATAAATAGAAAATAAAAATCAATAATAATAATAATAAGTCGAAATACCAATTTTTATAGTGAAAAAAGACTGTAAATCATACTTTTAATGAAGAATTTAGAGCGTATGAGGTCCGAAGTACAATTATTTTAACTAACATTTTTCTATGTACTATGAGGTAATGACATAACAAATTTTGATGAACTCAAAAAATTAGGGATGCGCATGGAACATTTTGAAAATTCAGATTATCCCGAAATTTTTATTTCGAGAAAATCCACTGTTAAGTTAGAAATATCAGTATTTCAATAATAAAGAACATTAAATACCATATAATAAATGAATATTACATATAATACACTTATAATATACTTATAATAAACTCATAATAAGTGCTTCATGAGTTGGGAATTAAAAAAGTATTTTTCGAAATTTTGGATGATTTTTGTCGATTTGAAGGTCCACCTTCGCCTTAAAAATTAATGAGGTGACATCGGACTTTAGTGAGTACACTGTATCCAGGTCTGCACAAAATAATTAGGATGTTTTTTTAATCACATGGTAATCCTTTAAATTGTGTTTTCAAACGTGTTATGTGTTATCCAAAGTATTTACTTAGACATCACCTTTCACATTATTAAACGACAGCAGTTTGTTGTAGCATCTTGAATGTGTCGGAAAGTGTTTTATAATCCCTAATTAACCCTAATTTTTCATTATTGTTTGAGTATATTTCAAAAAATGCAAATAATACGAGACGCATTCAGACCTATATAATTTTAATGCTCTAAAGTTATAAAAGCAGCTTTTGAATATGACAGCGAATCGCAGAAGAATCCCAGTTTAAAATTGAATCCGATTCATTATAGTTAAACCTAAAATTAAATTTGAAATCGCCAGCACTTGATTCGTAGAATTTACTGCAATAACTTAACACGCCAAACAAGAATTAGGTATAACCACTATAATGAATCTACGAGACTGACAACAGAGTAAAAAGATTATTATAATTTTAGTTGCCAACAACGATGTTTTTAAGTGTGAATAATTGTTTCCATTTGATCATATTATGAATATTCGTTTATGAAGCAGCTATAATTACCTCTCTTGCTGAGGAAGTAGTTTTAATAAATAAACCTTTATATAAGTATAGATAAATTCTTATTTTCAATTACTCATAAAATATGTAATATGTAACACATATGAATTCTTGATATTAAAATGATGGCAGTATAAATAAAATTTATTTGAAAAGAGATTTTATAATGTATATTTTTATAAGTTGAGTTAAGAGTTCATATAATATACAAGTAAATCATAAGATTAAAATAAAATGTGTAGATTCAGATTCTGAAATTTAGGGCATTTTTTTAATAATGTATTTTTTATCTTTGGTTTCATTAATTAATGCATTGTTATTTTCTTCACATATATTCTTCGAAAGCAATCAGCATTTGAAAACTGTTTTGATCATTGAATAATTGTTAGTATTTTGATGTGTACTGGACATGAGCTTTTTGCCAATTTCCAAACATTCCAATATTTTTTATCAAAGCTTAAAGAAAAAAAAAAAAAAAAAAAAAAAAAAAAAAAAAAAAAAAAAACGAAATATGTTTTTGATTAAACTGAGTTTGACACAAGGACTCTCCATTTTAGCAATTTTTCTTTGAGCGTTTTCAATCCAGTTTATCAGCAAATTTGTTTATATTTGTCCAGTGAAAAATTAATTCAAGGGATGATATGAGAGGCATATTTCTCTTTGGAGCATCAAAATCCCTCCTTCCGAAAATGTATGGTGGTATAGTAACTGCCCAAAATAGACGAACAAATTAGTCCCAATTCAGCACTGTATTTTTCTGTTTTTAAACGATCACAGATAATGCAGACGATCTGACAAGGAAGATCTCCTTTTTTAAGCATAATCGTCGGAATATATAGAAAAAATTACTAATTAAACTACTTATGTATTTAGTAAAGAATCAGTCAGATTTAGCGTCGGAATTGCAGTAGAAAGCCCGTAAAAAATAGAATATTTTCGAATATTTGGCGTGAAAAGACGAAAACGTCGCGCGTTCTAGTGAGTATCAATTTTCTTCTCCAAAAGCAAACGATTAATATAAGTGAAGATTGTTTGTTAATGGATTTTTAGAATGCGTGTAAATTGTATTTAATGAATTTAAACTTAAACAATGAGATACATAAAAAAATTGCTTGAAAAGTGTCTTATAGAGCATCAGGTGCATAAAGTATAAAACTTTTACGAAAAAATATACATACAATATGTAAGAATAAGAAAAAAATGCGTATACAATGGTGGTAAAAAGTTTCCAACAAGCAAAAAAAAAAAGTTGTTTTGTAAATATATGCATATAAAGAGGAATCAAAAAATTATATTTATGCATTTTATTGACATAACAGATAGAAAATTATTTGTGAAATAACAAATAAATATCAATAAATTTAGTTGAAAAAATTAAGTGCAATGGAAAACATGTTCTCAAAAGTATACGACCAGCTTCGAAACTTTCGGAAAAATGGTGTTATAATAGTAAATAACAGTGATCAACAACCATTATAATTAGTATTTTATCGCCATATGTTTAGTAATGTACTGCGACGCAGCAGTGTGGCAAAGATTCAATCAACGATTTAAAATACTCTACTGTAAGTTTTTTCAAAATTTCTTGCACTTTTTGGAAATTTCTGCTTAATTGGAATTATTATAGTTCCGCATCCGCACTCTTTTGTCAAGTTATTTCCAAAGTTTTTCTATTGTATTCAAATCGGGCAGTTGGAATCGCTGATTCAAAAGTGAATTTTTTGTGATATCAACATTGCTTGACAAGCTTGCAAATATTCTTTGGGTCATTATCATGTTGAATCAAATAGTTGCGACCACAATCTTTTCTCTAATAAAGCAGCAAATGATCTGGTAATATATCCTTTTACATTGCATCATTGATCTTTCCGAAGATTTCGAATTACGGACCGACACCTTTTGAAGATAATATGCTACTCAAAGCTGTCTGCCGTACTTCATTGTAGAAAAGTACATTTCAAGTGCATTTTAATGATATCGTACTCTTTCGAACATAATAAAATTAATATGCATCTACGAAATGTATACTGAAGTATGCGTTCTATACAATCTGTGGTTCAAAGAATATTTTTCATTAATTTACAGGCGACACAAAAGTATTCCATTACGTAATGGTATGGGAAAAAACATTGTTTGAGCAGCCTTTTAATTGTACTAAACTATTTCACATTTTGTGAAATTGATATACGTTGCTGAGGATTAAATGTTACTTCGTGTGTAATAGAAAGCGTGCAGTATTTATAGGGATACGCAAAAGACTTCGGATACTATACTGTATCCGAAATTCTGTACACTATTATATCAAGATCTGGTTATCTTTGAAATTTCGCTATAGTACGAAAGCACCGCATTTGCTACGTTTGGCATGCAATTTCCATCTTATTTATACTATATTTAGGAGATGTCAAATTTATCACTATGATGCAAATACTTTTTTGAAGTATATTTAAAAAAGAAAAAAAATCTAATTATGTGAAGGAGAAAACTCTCCTCTACAGTTCTTTGAACATCCTAAAAAATTAATAAGTATTAAAAAGAAACTGAGAAACATAAATGAATTAGTTTTTATTATAAAAAACGATAGAGGAAAATAATGCGTAATGAATATGAAAAATTATATTAATTTAGGGTATTAATTTAGTTTCATGTAATAGAAATATAAAATTATAGTTACTATTAGGTTTATTTTTTTTTAACTAAATACTAGTTAAATTTTCCGGATAATTCTTTTATTTGGTAATAACGATGTTCATGAAACAGCATCATCATAATTATTATTGTTATTATTATTGAAAGATATTGTTTAATGTTCTGTGTTTTTTGTAAGAATTATTTTTAATGACATAATTGTTAATAACGTTACATTTTTTAAAAATATTTTTTCAAAATAAAAATGCAATACAGTTTTATAAAAGAAAATATCAGACGGCGATATTATTCAAATATTGTCCAAAGTATGTAAGAAAATGACTCGGGTACAAAACATTGTGTGTCTTTTTAAAAATTATTATTAAATTTTAATATGAATAACTTATATTATCATTTTGACTTGTGAAATTTAGTGGCATAAAATATGTTTTTAGAAAGTAGGTCCACAAATTAAGATGCTCCGTATTCGACGAATTCAATGTTTTTGATAATTAAATTTTCGTGCTACGTTTTTAGAAATTAAGTCCAAAAGTTAAAATACTCCATATTCTATGAATTCAGTGTTTTTGATAATTAAATTTTCGAGCAACTTCTGCGTTCTTTCACATATTTTTAATCTTTTCCGTTGGTTGGTTATCTTGCTGTAATAGCTCAAAATTACTTTAAAGCATACTAACTTTTATGATTGCATTGTCTGCAACATTCATTACCATTTGCACAAAATAAAACATTTAGGCATTTCGCATTATAAAATGAAAGAAACCTAAATTAAAATTAAAAAATGAAAAAACTTAGAAAGAAAAATGTCTCTTTCCTTAATTTATGTAATATTAAAAACACTTATTATTTTGTAAACATTAGCAATAACATATATAATTATTGCCTAACTCTTAAAACATTCATAACAGCTATAAAAATGAAAAACTTTAACAGCGATTATTACTGAAGCGTGAATAAAATGCGATCGTTTTATTTTTATATTTGCATACCATGCTGTCAATACTTCATTTATTACTGCGGCCGCCAAAAAATCCTCATAAAAATGTTTTTCCTCTAGATGTTAAAAGAATGATCCCTTTTATGTTGAAAGCTTCATTATCATAAATCCAATAACGCACCGATGAATTAATTAAAGTACTTTTACATCTAGCTCGCTTAGAAGCTGTATGAAATTATTATTAATGTCAGGTGAAGATAAAATTAAACAAATGCATTTTTATTTGATTATAAATAATTTATGTTATCATACTAACTTGTGACATTTCGTACTATAAAACTTATGTTTTTTTTTTTAAAAATTAAGTTAAAAAATCAAAATGCTACATATTCGACAAATTAAAAATTTTTGATAATTAAATTTTCGTGTAATTTCTGCGCTGTTTCATATATTTGTACTTTTTTACGCTGGTGGGTTGACCCCACTATAATGGCTCAATGTTACTTTAGAACATACTTACATTGTCTCGCATCATTTATTACAATTTACACAAAATAAAACATTTAGGCACTTCAAATTATAAAATGAAAGAAACCTAATGTGAAATCATAAAATGAAAAAAACTTAGAAAGAAAAATGCGTCTCTCTTTTATATATTTAATATTAAAAACACTTGAAAGATTATTTTGAAAACATTAGCTATAACACTGCCTAACTCGTAAAAAATTCATAACAGCTATGAAAATGAATAGCATCTTTCAATACTGATTTATTACTTAACGTCAATATAGTGCGATCGTTTTATTTTTATGTATGCATAACCATGCCGCCAGTACTTCATTTATTACCGCGGACGCCAAAAATCCTTATTAAAAGGTTTTCCCTCTTGATTTTAAGAGAAAGATCTCTTTTATTTTGAAAGCGTAATTATTATAAATCCAATAACGCACCGATGAATTAATTAAAGTACTTTTCTATCTATCTCGTTTAGAAGATGTTTCAAATTATTGTCAATTTAAGGAGAAGATAAAATTAAACAAAAGCATTTTAATTTGAATATAAATAATTTATATTATCCTATTAACTTATGATACTTTGTGGCATGAAACAGTTATGTTTTTAGAAAAAAAAATCCAAAAATTTAAACGCCCCGCGTTTGAACAATTAAAGGTTTTAGATAAGTGAATTTTTGTGCAACTTCTGTGCTGTTTCTTATATTATTACTTTTTCTATTGATTAGTGATCGTGTTGTAATATCTGAATGTTTCTTTAGAACATTGTTACTTTTATGTTTGCATTGTCTCGCATCATTCATTACACTTTACCCAAAATAAAACATTTGGACACTTCAAATTCTAAAATGAAAGAAACCTAAACTGAAATTAGAAAATCAAGAAAGAAAAATGCGTCTCTCTTAATATATGTAATATTAAAAACACTTGAAACAATTATTTTGTAAACATTAGCTGTAACATACATGATTATTGCCTAACTCGTAAAAATTCATAACACCTATGAAAATGAATAGCTTCTTTGAACACCGATTATTACTTAACTTCAATAAAATGCGATCGTTTTATTTTTATATTTGCATAACCATGTTCTCAATACTTCATTTATTACCGCGGACGCCAAAAAACATCATTAAAAGGTTTTTCTTCTTGATGTTAAGAGAAAGATCCCTTTTATGTTGAAAGCGTCATTATTATAAATCCAATAACGTACCGATGAATTAATGATTTTTCTAACTGGCTCGTTTAGAAGCTGTATGAAAATATTATTGATGTAAGGGGAAGGTAAATTTAAACAAATGCATTTTAATTTGAATATGAATTATATATATTATCATATTAACTTGCGATATTTTGTGGCATAAAACAGTTATGTTTTTAGAAAATAAGTCCAAAAATTAAGATGCAACAAACTCGGCGAATTACTTGTTTTAGATATTTAAATTTTCGTGCAACATCTGCGCTGTTTCGTATATTTGTACTTTTTTCCATTGGTTTGTTGATTGTGCTGTAATGTCTCAAAGTTACTTTAGAGCATACTTACTTTTATGTTTGCATTGTTTCGCATCATGCATTACCAATTACAGAAAATAAAACATTTAGACACTTCATATTATAAAATAAAAGAAACCTAATGTAAAATCATGAAATGAAAAAAACTGAGAAAAAAAATGCGTCGCTCTTTATTTTATGTAATATTAAAAACATTTGAAAGATTATGTTGTAAACATTAGCTATAACATACATGATTACTGCCTAACTCGTAAAAAATTCATAACACCTATGAAAATGAATAGCTTCTTTGAACACCGATTTATTAATTAGCGTCAATAAAGTGCGATCGTTTTATTTTTATATTTGCATAACCATGCTGTCAGTACTTGACTTATTACCGCGGACGCCAAAAAATCTTTATTAAAATGTTTTTTCTCTTGATGTTAAGAGAAGGATCCCTTTTATGTTGAAAGTTTCTTTATCATAAATACAATAACGCACCGATGAATTAATTAAAGTACTTTTCTATCTAGCTCGTTTAGTTGCTGTATGAAATTATTATCAATTTAAGATTAAGATAAAATTAAAGAAAAGAATTTTAATTTGAATATAAATAATGTATATTTTCATATTAACTTGTGATATTTTGTGGCATAAAACAGTTATGTTTTTAGAAAAATAATCCAAAAATTTGAACGCTTCGCATTCGACCAATTAAAGGTTTTTGATAATAAATTTTCGTGCAACTTCTGTGCAGTTTTTTATATTAATACTTTTTTCCATTGATTAGTTGACTGTGCTGTAATGTCTCGATGTTTCTTTAGAATATTGTTACTTTTTTGTTTATACTGTCTTGCATCATTCATTACACTTTGCACAAAATAAAACGTTTAAGCACTTCCAATTCTAAAATGAAACAAACCTGAACCGATATTAGAAAATGAAGGAAATCTAGAAAGAAAAATGAAATTTTCTTTAATATATGTAAAATTAAAAACATTTGAAAGATTATTTTGTAAATTTTTGTTATTAGCTATAACATAAATAATTATTGCGTAATTCGTAAAACCTTCATAACACCTGTGAAAACAAATAGCTTTTTCAACACCGATTATTACTTAGCGACAGTAAAATGCGATCGTTTTATTTTTATATTTGTATAACCATGCTGTCTATACTATATTTATTACCACGGATACCAAAAAATCTTTCATTAAAATGTTTTTCCTCTTGATGTTTAGAGAAGGATCCCTTTTATGTTAAAAGCCTCATTATCATAAATCCAATAACACGCCAATGAATTAATTAAAGTAATTTTCTATCTAGCTCGTTTAGAAGCTGTTTGAAATTATTTTCAATTTAAGGTGATTGTAAAAATAAAGAAATGCATTTTAATTTGAATATGAATAATTTAATTATCATATTAACTTGTGATATTTTGTGGAATAAAACAAATACGTTTTTAGAAAATAAGTAAAAGAATTCAGATGCTTTTTATTCAAAGAATAAATTTATATAATCATTTATTATTATAGAAATATTTTAGATAATTAAATTTTCGTATATTTTCTACGCTGTTTTATACATTTTTAATATTTTCCATTGATTGGTTGAGTTTTCTTTAATAGCATTTCCTTTACAAATAAGGTACATAAAAGAAAAAAATTAGAAAATTATATGCTAAACATGGCAAATGAGGTGCGTTCGTAATATAACTAGTGAATTCAGATCTTGATGCAATAACCATTGCACTCTTAAGTAAAAATGCCTGAATACAAAATATATTGCAAATTTATATGTTAAATTCGGTAATACGGAAATAATATGACTCCATCTTATACAGGACATAATGATCATAAACACTTAGAATCATTAAATATCAAGGAAAGGGTAATTTGATCATTACTTAACATCAATAAAATTAGGGGATTTCCTTTTTCCATTTGCATAACCACGCTGTGAACAGTTTATTTATTACACGGCTCCCAAAACAGTCTCATTAAGATATGTTTTTCTTTTTGATCATCTAATTTTTTTATTACAGCTTCCACAAAAAAGAACAAATAATCATTTAAAATGATAAAAAGAGGAAATCTGAAAACTAAAACGTGCCTTTCCTTAATTCATGCAAGTTTGCGTCATATTTGAGTTTTTTCAAGCATTAACAATACTATATTTGATTATTACTCAACTCACATGAAAATCATAACACTTATTAAAATGAAGAACTTTTTCAATGTGAATACTGCTTACTTAGCACTTTACTCAGTTGCAATAAAGTGCAGAAGTTTTATTTTTATAAATTCATGGTCATCCTACGAATACGTCTGTTATTACCACTTGCGCAAGTAAAAACATTTCGAAATTTTAAATAAAAAATTAAAAAAACCGTAAATTAAAAAAAATGTGTTCTTCTTTAATTAATGTAAGTAAGGCTCATATTTTAATGGTTTTATTTTTATTTTTTAGTTTAATTTAATTTTTTTTAATTTTTTTTTGTAAGCATTAGCTATAATATATTTTATTATTGCCCAACTCGTAAAAAATTAATAACATTTTTCAAGAGCAATTATCAATTAGAATATAAAAATGGATTCGTTTCACTTTTTTGTTTGCATTGTCTCGCTTCATTCATTACCACAAAATAAGACATTTAGGCATTTCAGATTATAAAATGAAAGCAATCTAATGAAATTATAAAAGGAAGAAAACTTAGGAAAAAGGCTTATTTCTTTAATTTATGTAATGTTAAAAACATTTGAAAGTTTATTTTATGAACATTAGCTATAACATTTATAATTATTGCCTAACTCGTAAAAAGATCATAACATCTATGGAAATAAATAGCTTTTTCAACACCGATTATTACTTAGCGTGAATAAAATGCGATCATTTTATTTTTATATTTGCATAATCATACTATCAATACTTCATATATTGTCCATAACGTCAAAAAATACCTCATCAAAATGGTTTTTATCTTGATGTTAAGAGAATGATGCATTTTATGTTGAAAGCCTCATTTTCATAAATCCAATAACGCACCGATGAATTAATTAAAGTACTTTTCTATCTAGCTCGTTTAGAAGTTTATATCAAATTATTATCAATTTAAGAGAAAGTTAAAATTAAACAAATGCATTTTAATGTGAATAATTTATATTATCATGTCAGTTTGTGATATTTTGTGGCATAAAAATGTTACATTTTTAGAAAATGAATTCAAAAATTAAGATGCTTTGTATTTGATAATTTAACAATTCAACAATTCAACAATTCTTCCAATTCTTCCATTCAATTCCAATTCTTCCAATTGATGCTTTAGATAATTAAATTTTCGTGCAACTTCTGCGATGTTTCATGCATTTTGAATCTTTTCCGTTATTTGGTTGATTATGTTGTAATGGCCCAGAGTTTTTTTACGAACATACTGCACAAAAAGAAAAAATAGTGGAAAATTGTATGTCAAACTTGCAAATGAGATGCGTTTTATTATAACTAGCTTGATAAATATTCAAATCTTAGTGCAATAGCCTATGCACTCTTAGGTAAAAATGCATTATTACAAAAATCATTACGATTATGCATGTTGAATTCGGTACATAAATAAGACACTATCTTAAACAGAACATAATTACTATTACAATTACAATGAAATCTATTTATCTTAATCATAAAATATCACTGAATATCACTGAATCATAAAATATCACGCATGATAGAATTTAATGAAATAAAGAAACTTTTATTATTTTCCAATTATACTTATTAATTAAATCTTTTTAACTTTTGTTTCTAAATTTTTAAAATTTGAAAGGACTCGAGAAAATTCTGCAAATATTATATATATTGAATTTCAAACTATTCGGCTCGGTAGTTTTTGCACTGCTGCATACAAATAGACGGACGAACCAGACAATGACTATAGGTGCTACATATTTTTAAAATTATGAACACACCTGAAAAAGAGTTGAAATAAAATCATAAATTAAAAATATATCTTAAAACGACGCCATAAAAATAAAGATTTATTTTTATTTTTATTTGTATAACCATGCTTTCACTACTTCATTATTTTGAGGTCACCAAAACGTGTATGCTGTGAACTATGCACATTACAGATGTCGCTTTGCTGGGAATTATGCTTTCTGATAAGAGGTGATGCAATATTCAGTGATTTGTTTGAAAGATGCAATGCTTATATCTCCATTTTAAATTCTTCCAATTCAACAAATATATATCTCATGAAACTAAATGAAGGGCATACATGATGGGCATACTCATAATGGGCATACATTGCCATTCAATTTTAGTACCATGGTAGCGAACTTTGGAGATAGAAGAAAGAGATAGAAGAAAGTCTTATGTTGGCACATTTTACTAGTTATTAATACAAATAATTAACATTTGTTATAGCGATTACCAAATCATTCATACTAATGAAATCTCTTCAAATTTCCAAAAAAAATTAGCATGAAACAAAAATACTTAAAGGAGCGGTGCTGTAAGCAAACACTTTTGAGATAGGACTGAAATTTTGGCAACAAAAGTTCCGACTGCTTTTCCTTTAAAAGCGACAGTTAACCAAAACTCAGATCCTTTGCAAAAACTTTAATCAAGTTTCTGCGAAACGGGCTTTTGGTCAGGCTCTAGTTAATTCTATAACTTTATAAATCTTGAAATTTTTCTTCTTCCGCTTTTTATTTATCTTTTTAATACAATCGATCACATTAAAAATTGCTTTTAATACGGGAAAAAATTAATATTCCGATATAAAAGTGCCTTTTAAATTCTTAAGTGAACTCGCTTATTAAGATGCTACTTCGAGCAGCATAATGTATAATTAAAATCTCAACTCAAATTTAGAGATCCTTTTGAGTTATCTAACTCATGATGTAGCTGTAATATTAATTGCCAGTGCGATCTTTCCTATATTGACCAGACGAAACGTTGTTTAAAATTTCGTATTTAAGAATACCAAATATATTCAAAAACAAGATAACAAAAATCTTCAATTGCTAAACATTGCCGGGAAATAAACCACTCTTTTGATTTCAATTCTCCTAAAATTATCTCTGAATTTACTTATATACATTAATTTAACTTTCTTTAAGCATTTCATATCTATAAAAATGTTGACAATATTGTTATTTAAGAATTCGCTACTTCCCCTATATCAGATTGTACTTGATTGTGTTGTATCAAATAATACATAAAATCCTCGTTTTCTTAATTAGTACCAGCATTCTCTGAAATTTTTGGTTACATTACCTGTAATCACTGCATTCTCCTGTATTTTCCTATTGACCGGTACGAGAATTTTCCTGTTTTCCTATTGATCCATGAACTTCTTAATTAGTACCAGCATTTTCCGCACTTTTGGTTACATTACCTGTCAACATCACTCCTATACCTTGCTAAATTAATTCTTGTGTTCCGGAAAGCTCTAATATAGTCCTCTGCCTTTACAAATTTTATATCTCTGATATCCCCACATCTGCACTTATGTTGTTGGCTTTTAAATGCGGACAACACAAATGTAATGACTCATAACAAGTACTACATTGTTATGTACGAGCATCTACAGAAACATATTTGCAAATTGGAATCTTTCTTCACTAAACGGTGTATCAAAATTAACTTTACAAAATTGCAGCCACTTTTTTTTCACACTTTACCGCTTTGCCAAAACACCTCTTCATGGTGGTATTTCTTTTCGCTGTTTTTGACGGGAGGTTAAATATATGGATGCATTCTTAGATAGTACTCTGACGAAAGAAAATCGACTAAGCGTCCAAGGTTCTGTGGTGTTAAATGTGATCTTGTCCATCTCATTTAGAGTAAGGAGATGGGTTTAAGAAATAAAATATTGCTCTAAAAGACCGTGATTCGTCAAATTATTTTCTACCATGCTCAGATATGAGATCCTTCGGAAAAAAACAATCTTCAAAGAATTCAGTTGATTCGGAATAACGCTCTTCATGATGTTACTGATATTTTCACATGTCTATGATAGCTTAGAAACACTGTATAATATATGATGATCTCAAAATTCCTCCTGTTCCTTCGGTCATTAAAAACCAAGCCAATAAGTTCTTTGATAATATTCATAATATCCCTAATCCTGCCATTCAAAATTTAAGTATCTATGATGAGTGTGTCCATTGGCATAGATCAAGGACAAAACTCTATCTTCCGGAAATCATTGAACCTAAATATTTCCCTAGTTTTATTTTCTTTGGTAGGTTTTTACCATCCTGAACAATTATATTCTCTTGAAAATTTTGTATTTATTTTTACAAATAATTTTTTCCTTCTTTTATTTTCTTATCATATCTTTACTTTTTGCTAATAACTTATTAATTTTTTGTCGTTATTGTTGTAATATTATTTATGCGTTTAAAAAATGTATGGCGCCTGAATGGCCATTTTTTATAACCAGCTTTTCCCTAAACACTTTTCTGGTGTTGCTTTTGTCAAACACTGGCTATGACATTAAATTGCTCCATATTACACTTTTCTATTAGCGGTAAGGAGATGTCTCCACACACTCTGTTCCAGTTTATCATTCACGTTCTTTGTTCTGAGGACGATACGGAAGGAGGCTACCAAAAGTGGTCTACTGAAAATGGACAAACGCTGACGTTTTTATAATTGTTTTTACATTTATATACCTCACTTATTTTAGCAAACAAATCTCACGGTTTTTAATGTGGCACATTTCCAGTACTTTAAAGAATGTTTTACTCTAGAAAACCGGCAAAAATTTGTTTTTTATTTTTTATTTATTTATTTATTGTAAAGGGATTAAAATACTTAGTTCCGCATTTTTTTAAGTTTATTACGATTTAATGATATTTCACTTTTTTTAATTAAAAATTGACGATGTAGCTCCCCAATGAAAGAAATTGCATGCAAGCCATAGACTTCCAATCTGCAGGGATCTGATAGCTTGTCCGAGTCTTTTGTGATATTTTTTCGTTAAAAAGCCACCCGAGTCTCTCAAAGAGACCTGGATGATAATGTTAAGTCTATGGGAGCATTATTTATCTATTTGTTTATTTATTTTGCATAGGATAATCTACAGCCAGGCTAGTGTTTACTTTTTTGGCTATATTTTTTTAGGTGCGTTCGTAATTATGTAAATACGTAGCACCTATAGTTGTCATTCAGTCCGTCCGTCTGTCCGCATATAACAACGCAAAAACTACCCAGCCGAATAGTTTGAAATTTAAAATATATAATTATTACATACTTTTGTCGAGTCATTTCAAATTTTATGAAAATTGGATGCATAGATCAATTACAGGGTCAATCAAAAGTATTCCGTTACATCAAGGTCAATGGGAAAAAAGTTTCAAATGCATTTTAATCATTTGAAATTTAAAACATATAATTATTACATAATTTTGTTAAGTCATTTAAAATTTTATGAAAATCGGATACTTAGATCAGTTACAGGGATAATCAAAAGTATTCCATTATATTACGATCAAGGGAGTAAAATGTTTCAAATGCATTTTAATAGTGTTACACTCATTGGAACATAATAAAATTGATAAGCATCTATGAAGTACATATTATAATATACATTTTGTATAATATGTGGTGCAAAGAATATTTGTTATGGATTTACAAGAATGCACAAAAATATTCCAAATCATAATGGTATAGAGAGAACATGGTGCGCATGGGTGCGCATTTTAATTGTAATTAACTATTTAACATTTTATGAGATTGATATATGTATCTGAGGAATACTACAAGTTAATTCCTGTATAAAAGTAAGCTGGTAGTATTTACAGGGACACACAAAAGATTTTGACTACTATACTGTATCCGAAATACTGTGTACTATTATATCAAGATCTGAACAATTTTAAGTGCGTCCGTAATTATATAAATAGCTAGCACCTATATTAGTTGTTTAATCTGTCAGTCCGTCTGTCCGTCTGTCTGCTGCATATAACAAAGCAAAAACTGCCCAACTAAATCACACGATATTTAGATTATATAATTTGAGCGTAATTTTGTAGAGTCATTTTAAATGTTAAAAAATTTGGATGTATAGTTTAATTAGAGAAATTCGAATCAGGTAAAATCATTGATAACTTTTTCAAAATCTTTTGTAATGCAAAAATTTTAAAACCTTTTCTTTATTATTTCTATTGCATCTAAGATATATAATACAAAAATTAGTGAATATGAGCACTACATTTAATTTATTTTTTTAAGCTCACTGAACAAAATGCAGATTTAAATTTCATTTATAAAACAACAATTATGAACAATCTTATGACAGACCCCATTATTAAAAATCTAACATTATAATTCGCGCTTTCAAAAGACGTCCATCGATTTTTCGTTTATGATACCTCGTAAACTCAAGAGCTCTTTAAACAGGAAAGATAAAACAAGGATTATGTCTAACTCTCGGTTTATTGTTGGAAAGAGTATGGTGTCACTCACATAAGCAGCCATAAAGCCCTAAAGAAACATTTAGAAATGGCGTTTGTTACTTTATTACTGTTTGAAAATTTCGAAACTTTTTGGAAAATAAATTTAAATGTTTGAGTCTTCAAAGTATTTACAATATATCCGCTTAAAACATTTTAATGTATCCCACTGTGACACCAATTTTTTATAAAAAAGTAAATCCAAAGTGGGCATAATACTATTTATTTCAAGCTATTATATATAGTTAATTATACAAAAAGAATTATTTCAGTATACAAAAAGACAATTTCACTTTTAAAAGAGATTTTCAAGCTGCCTGCTCCCCCCCCCCCCCCCCTGAAAAAGCAGAAATTTTGGACTTATTTTTAAATGTAAAAGCATAAGATTAGCATGCTTGGTTATAGAAATAATTTTAAATCTAAAGCAATTTTCCTTTTTTTGATGAATAAATCACTTCTCGAGTTATCTGTTACTCTGGTCACGTTGACGATTGGTTTTTCGCGTTTCTCAAGCTGCATTATCAGAAATTCGGTCAAAAATGCTAGTTTTGACAATATTTTATGACAGATATTTTGCATTTACGAAATAAACAATGGAAAATGTGTTTTTCCATACTTTCTGTATATAGTAAATTGAAACATTGAAATAAATGATTACCAGGAAGTTCCTTTCTCACACTCTAAATTTTGTATATTTATAGTTACAGCATTAAAATTGTACCGAGTTAATAGTAAATTGAGAGTGCATATTTTGCATTTACGAAATAAACAATGGAAAACGTCTTTTTCCATACTTTCTGTATATAGTAAATTGAAACATTCAAATATGTGATTTCAAAAATGCTCCTTTCTCACACTCAAAATTTTGTATATTTATAGTTACAAACATTAAAATTGTACCGAGTTTATGGTAAATTGAGAGTGCGCTTTTCTATGCGACTCTTATTGTGCATACTAGAAGATAAAATTAGCGTGCTAATCTCGAAAACTATACGAGATAAGGGAAAATAAATCAAATAGCAATCAAATAGCAATCAAATAGCAATCAAATAGAATCAAATAGCATCGGCTGATTTCGTGTGTGTTCGAATATACTTAAGTTAAAAAAATATTTCAGAAAGTAGTTCCTCGGAATTTAAAATAAGCCTTAATAAACTGATTTTGTAGGAATTTCTTTATCTTAAACATTTTCTATGAAAAATAATGCAATTTTAAAAGTGAACGATCGTGTTTACAAAACAAATAATTGAAAATGTCTATCCACTATATACTTTCTGCACATAGCATTTATTTATTTACTGTGAAATATTCAAATATGGGACTTCTAGGAAGTTCTTTCTCACACATTAACTTTTAAAAATCTACAGCTACGAAACATAAAAGTTGTGCCTAGGTTTTTGGAAAATGATAGTGCGCTCTTCGGTGTGACTCTTATTGTGCATACCGGCAGTGTGTTATGCAATTAAAAAAATATGTATAAAAATGTACGTAATTGGTTCAAATATTTATAGAAAATCAGAAGGCAATTGACACATTCTGCAGAGATCTTTAAGAATATTTCAAAAATTTCATCAGATTTCTGTAAAATTTCTGAAGAAATTGTAGCTAACTTCAGATAATCTTAATGCTATTTTTAGTAATTCCGCAAACTATACAAGGTAGAGAAAATAATCAACACCTATTGATTTTATGCGTGTCCGAACACATATTAATTTAAATTGTGTCAGAAAGTAGCTCTTAAAAATTCAAGAACAGCTTTAAATAAGTGATTTTGATGAAATTTCTTTATTTTTAAAATTTTCAAAGGAAAAAATAATCCAGTGTTTGAAACTTACAAAAAAAATCATCCGCGTAAAGGTAATGTTTGCTTACTAATTCTCTTTTTTTAATTTTATATGCTGGGTTACAAAAAATGTGATGAATCGCGATTTGAGTCAGAAAATTAAAATTTTCAGAGCTGTATCCATTTAAATTTATATTTTCAGGATTTCTCGTATATTTTCTGTATTTTAATTTATAAAAATACTTATAAAGGCATATATTTTAGGAAAATCTTTGGATATTTAAGCCAGTAGTTCCTTTCATTCGCAACATGAGATCGTAGTAGTCGATCAATGATATAGAAATATAACTATCTTCATCATTATCATAATTAACCGTTTTCGATCCACTGCTGGATGTAGGTTTCCCTTAAATTTTTTCATTGTTTCCTGTCTAGTGCTTTTGTTATCCAGTTTACATCGTCCACTTTTCTGATTTCGTCACTTCACCTTACTTGGTCGTCTTCTTGGTCGTTTTACATCTCTAACATACCACCGTAGGATGTTAGTGCTCCACACATTGTTTTGTCTTGTTGCAATGTGACCACCCCATTTCCATTTTATTTGTTTAATTCTTTCAATGATCTCAAAAAAAATTTCTGACTTCTTATCCAGGTTATCTTCTTTTTGTATCTTCTAGTTATGGCTAGCATCTTTCCATACTTTTCTGTGTTGTTTGTAGTCTTTGTACCATCAGTTTAGTTAGTGGCCATGCTCTTGCTCCGTAAGTTAATGCAGACAAAACACATTGATTAAACACCTTTATTTTCAAACAAAGTGAGATATTACTCTTTAGAATAACATTGTTCTTCCCATAAGCACTCCACGCTTATCTTATTCCTCTGTTCATTTCATTCATTATACTATTATCTCATGATATTTTCTGTTCAAGATACACATAACTTTGCACTGCTTTAATCTAAGTGTTCTTGTAGACAATTTTTTATGTAAATGAACTGAATGTAATCTTAGTCTTTTCCAAATTTATTTTTTAATCCTATATTAAAGATAGCCTCTGCTAAAGCTTTTAGCATATTTTTCAATTCTTCAGTGCTATTATTGAAAATTAAAATGTCATCAGCGAACCGCAGATGACTTAATTATTCCCCATTTATTCTAATCCCTTCGTTTTCCCAATTCAGCTTCTTGAAAATATTTTCTAATACAGCAGTAAAACGCTAGGGTGAAATGGTGGTTTCCTCTCTCACCCTTCTTCCAAGCTTTATCTTATAGATATTTATATAGATAGAGAAAGATAGATGGAACTATTTTTGTAACAGTTATTATTCATGAAAATCATAGTTTCCCAAAAAATGTATTGAGTGAAAATGCATTAAAAATATTTTTCTTAAAGTAAAATAATGTCAAATTTATGTGTTTACCTTTAATTAAAACTTAATATTAGAAAACATTTTCCATTTTTAGACTACTTGAAAACTAGACAAATTTATTTAAAAAGACACGTTTTGTTTGAGAGCTTATGCAAAAATATTTATAATTATACTTATTGCGATATTAAGAAAAAGAAAAACAATTAGGGCAGCTAATTTTGCTATCATTATGATAACATTCTAAAAATATTGCAAAAATTATCAAAAAATTGTTATTTAATCGCAGTGGAACAGAATAAATCTATTCTAAAAATGTTTACTTATTTACTTTGAAACTTTCTAGTATACATTTTCCATCATTCTTTTTATCACACTTTAATTTTTGAAAATCTGTGCCTCCAAACATAAAAGTTTTGCCTAGCGATTATAGTAAACTGACCGTGTACTCTTCGGTGCGAATGCTTATTGTGCCTACTAATGGTTAAGTTTAGGAGTCAGCGTGCTAAGCTAACTTGAAAGGTACTTGATTAAGATACTTGAAAACAATCAGAGTTATAGAGTAGAATCAGTTTACTAAAAAGAAACATTTTGCGTAAATCATTGTTAAAAGTACAATGCGGACATTTTTTATGGTTTATGTAAAAAAAAAAAAAAAAAAAAAAAAAAAAAGTTATTATTTTTTTTAAATTTAAGGCCCGCCCCTCCTTTAATTTCGGTTTATAGGGAAAGTGTGATATTATAATAATATATTATTTATATATATATAATATATATTACGGATTAGATTTTTTTCTCCCTAGAGTAATAGTTTAGAACGAGTACGACAGTGCGTTGTTATCCCCCACTCGATTTTTTTTTCTGTCGCAAAAATCCAAGCAATAAAACAATTAAGGGAAACACGTCTTTTGAATTTTTTTTATTAATACTTAAAAAATGTCATAATTTAAACACTATTTAGAGCAAATTTTACTAAGTTTGATTCAACATACATTTTGTTTTCAATCTCTAAATACAAATACTGAAATTATAGCCATATTTTATGATGTGTCTAACCTGTAATATTTAGCGGGTTCAATCAAGTTCTTAGAGTTGAGAGCATTACCAGTCTTCAACTTTTACTTCTGTGAAATTTTAGAAAATGTTTCAGAAAGATTCCCATATATTTGAATTTGCATCACGGAAAAAATTATGATTACGCTACACGTAATATAATTTTTTAATTTTATTAAACAAAATGTATATTTCAGTGTAATTTATACAATAACTACAAACTTTATAATGGATCTCATCAGTAACACCCTGACATTATAATACACACTTTGAAAAGACGTGCATCGATTTTTCTTCTAGGATGCTTTATAAAGCCAGAATGCGTTAAACAGGAAAGATAAAACCAGGATTATGTCTAACTCTTGGTTTATTGTTGGAAATAATGTGATGCCACTCACAAAAGCAACCATAATATCCTAATACAACATTTATGAATAGCTTTTGTTACCTTATTGTTGTTTGAAAGTTTCGATACTTTTAGGAAAATGAATTGAAATATTAAAATTTTTGAAGTATCTTTAATATTTTCGTGAAGTGCGTTCGGATTCTAGTAAATATTTATACTTACTTAAATCATTTTAAAAAAATATTTAAAGTATTCCATTACAGTAGCAATCTATTTTAAGGAGCGTTCATAGTTATGTAAATACGTAGTGATGTAGAGTCCCGCTATTCTGAAAATCCGCCTATTCCGAACAGATTTCACAAAAATTATCGATTTTTTTAACTTAAAAACTGGAAAAATTAAAAATATGTTTAAAGAAACACCTTAAATAGAAACATGCATAGAGCGTGAGCTTGATTAAAACGCCTGAAACCAAACTGGAATGACAGCTGGTTACATACACTACGTGTTGACTCACTTTATACAACTCTTGTAAAATCATTTTTTCCTATTGCTAAACACACACATACACACGCACACATACAAAAAAAACTAATTTACACACACATACACAGGCACACACGATAAAAAAACTAATTTACACACACCTGAGAAGTAAATTCGGTGATTTTTTTTCTGACGAAAAGCATTCAAAAGATTAAATAGTTTGCTTTTTGTCATTGTTGACTTGTAATTCTGTTTAAAAAAAACAGCAGATTTATTGCTGTGATACTACAGTTGTAGTTTTTATTTGAAGAATCTGTTATATATTAACAGTGGATAAGTTTTTAAAAATAACAGAAACTATTCTTCACCGACTGATTAACGTTATATAGACCTGACGCTATCATATGTTTCCGCTATTAATTTACATTTTAACACGCCAATACGTTGATATTATTATTAATTACTAATTAATGAAATACGCCTTTTCCGAATTCCCGCTAAACCGAACATTGTTCAGTCCCAGTTAGTACGGAATATCGGAACTCTACTCTACCTAATGTCGTCGTGTGGTCCATCTGTATCTGTCTAACTGTCCGCCTATCCGAATATAACAGCTCAAAAAACTACCCAACTTAATAATTAGAAATTTAATGTACATAGTATTTCTAGAATTTTGTAGCGTTATTTCAAATGTTACGGAAAACGAATCAAAACTTAAAATACTATAAGTTTTTTTTTCATTCTATTACATTCTATCATATGTATTTAATTCAACGACATCCTATGATATGTATTGATTCTAGATTGATTTGTTGATTATTCTTTTCGATCCTATCGTACGTAATTAGTTCAATGATATGCCATGATAAATCACTGTTTTAGATTGACATTGTGATTACTTAATATTTAAGATGGAGTGATATTATTTTCATATTACTGATATTTATGTATATAATCGTAATACATTTCGTATTTATGTGTTTTTTGCATTAGAGTGCAACAGCTATTGCACCAAGATTTGAATATTTACGAAACTCGTTATAGTACGAACGCACCTCATTTGCCATACTTGTTATAAAATTTTCGACTTGTTTTAAGTAAAACAAATATGAGTACAATAAATTTATATCAAATAGATTAGCATACAAGAAGATAATTTATTTGTAAAATTCATTATTTTGGTATATTTTCTAACTTTTTTAAAAGGTAAAATAATGGATATTTGATACTTACAAAGAATGTCCTCACCTCAGATACAGTATTAGTTTGTCAAAGTTAAATATAATTTTATTTAAAATATATATATAATTTTTATCACAAAAACTATAAAGACCTACGATATAAGTCTAAAATTTAAGACATACCTATTCAAATTATAATTATGATGATTTTTCGCGCATATATATATATATATTAATCTAAAAGTTGTAGTAACATTTTATTAAAATCTGAGTACTATTTCCTTTAGTACGCTATTTATTTGCAGACAGTACAAAACCTTTAAAACATCATAAAAATTGAAAACTATTAATGCTATATAAATATAACCATATTTTTTTTGAGTTACAATGATTTCATAATTGATATTTCAGGAAAAAAAATTCTAAAAATGTAGTTACAGATTTTATTTCTGAGAATTGATTTTAAAAAATGAGCTCAAATTCTGAGAATTTCCAAATTTATGTATTGTATATTCTTTTCTCTTCATAGGTAGAAAATATATATCCCATTTTGAGCTTACATGAATTCACACTTCCCGTTTGAGACCTGAATCAGAAACAGTTATAAATGTATTACTAGTAATGGTTTCCTATATCAAACTTTAACATTTGAAATTTTACATTTCAGACATAAAAATTATATCTAGATTATAGGAATACAATCATGCGCTCTCCTATCATATTCCTTATTGTGTTATTAACTTTAAATTAGTAGTTAGAGTGCCAATATCACAAACTATACCAGATACAGGGAAAAAATCAAAACGCATCATCAGTTTAACACGGAAGGGCATTTTCGGTAAGTCGATGCTAAGAATAAAAAATCCCTTCCGGCTCGACCCACAGACACAGAATTTTGTATTTAAATACTAATTAGGATTACAGAAACTTTTTTCTGTACCTTGATTTTGTGTATATGTTTGGAAGAGATTTGAACAGAATTATGAAATTATTGTCTCCCCATAAAATGATACATATATATATATTGATAGATAGATAGATAATTTTGAACGAAGGTTGTCTTCAGTTTTAGAAGCATGATCGGCATAGATCTGCTAACAGTTTTCAAAAATTACAACGTTAGTTAAAATGGAATAGTAATGATTAATATTTCTTACGAAATCTAGCAAAATTCGTATAAAATTCGTTTCTGTTGTTGTTGGTAAAAAAGATTTTTCAGTTTAATATTCAAATATTCTCAAAATCTAAGTATTATTTACACTGAATTCTAATTTTGCTGAACATAATCTTTTGTTTGATTTCTAATTACATCTACTTAAATTTACTTTACTCTTATAAGCTGGTCATGAATTCTGTATAAACTTTTAAATCCATAAAATAGAACTTATAATAATTTAGTGTTTACACAGTACAAGACAATTTGATTCAGACAACTCCGGTTAAAGATACCAGATATATTACAAAGTAGGCAGAAAGTAGTAAAAAGGTCATTTTTCATTGAAAATTGTAATACTTTTTTAGATTTTGTATTTTTTATTAAATTGCAAATCAATTACACTAAAAAGTATTTTGATTCTTTTTATATTAGCCGTGGTCTTTTAATCTCTTATTTCACTGTTTAAACAACCTTCGACAATCTGATTATTCCTAGATGGAAGGGGGAAAGCATACTCAATATGAAAAATTTCTATTTTTCTTTTTTAATTATATTTTATTTAATTTTTCTTTGTATGGTGTTAATAAAGACGTCAAAAGCACAAATTACTTTACTTATGTCAAAAGAAAAAAGTTGCAGCTTGTTATTATTTTATTTCAATGCAACTGAAAAGTATTGCGAATAAAAACATGCATGAAATATTGTGCTCTGGGGAGTCCTTCTTCGGTATCAAAGACACCAAGTGAATTTATTGAAAGTCAGTATTTGCATTCTACGTTTATACTTTTTTTCATGAGAATGTTCGAAAGATAACTATTTTATCCGTAAAGATGCAATAAATTTAGAAAAAGTACAGTACAAAGACATAAATATTTAAAATTGGTATGTAGGGTACTATTACCACTATTTTGTTACCGATGCTTTCAAGGTGAAATTACGATTGTTTTTTTATCGAATAACCCCAGAAAATGAAAGTATAATTTTATTTGCAAATTATATATGAATAAGCAATAAGTCAATCATTTCATACAGAAAAATATTTTTTTTATCATACTGTAAAAACGTGGTATTAGGAACTATTCTGAACTAAGAATGATATATTTTTTATTTTGGTATTGCTTTTCCAAAACATCTGAAAAACATCATATATATAAGGAAAAAAATAAAACACATTTATGCAATTTTTGAATTGCTGCCTAATTGAAAAGTAGTGTTATAATTGTTAAAAATGTTTGCATTTTAGTATTTTAATTTCTTTTATTTTTACGCCAGGACAATTTATTAAAAAAATTAATTATGGCTATTATTATTTTTTAATTCTGTGACGTTCCTGTTGCAACTACGAAGTAGAAAACTTTATTAATGTTGTCGATGATTTCGCGTTGATGTATTTTTGTATTCAAAATTTTTAAACGATATAATTATTTAATAAATGGTATTTAATCGGCATACAAAAAAAAATTGCTTTCGGCTATATAGTAGTAACTTTCTGATCCATCTAATCTTAATGTAATTGTGTCTAATTGCATTTAATTCTAATCTTAAAAACACGGCCGTTTTGGAACTTTAGAGCCGTAAAAATTTCTTGTGATGTAAAAATGCCAGTATCTGCTTTAAAATAAGTTTCTTTTTCATTTTCATAAAGGGGTTGCAAAAGCAAAAAAACATTTCTTTGAAACTATTAGCACTAAATACTTGAAATTCAATAGAAACTTTTATATGTAAATGCTGACAAAGAAAGGAAATTTTAAAATCTAAATTTAAAGAGGTGAAATAATCAAAAGACATTTTAAACTCACAATTACTTTGAAATTATTATGGCAAAAAAAATAATTTAACATAAAAGTAATATTTAAGTAAGTATTTATACTCTCAAAGACTAAATTTTTAAAGACTAATTTTAAATAAACTAGAAAAACATTCTCCAATTACATTTTTTATTATAAAAACTGCTAAATTGTTGACGAATCTTATTATTTGTAGTCCAAGATATATGATTCAAAACACATTGTTGGGAAAAGCATTATTATATTTTGTTTGTTCGTTTAACCTCAGTGTTAATACAACTTTACCAAGATTCCAAAACTTTCTTGAGCATGGGCGGATTTTTATTATTATTATTATTATTATTATTATTATTATTATTAACATAAGTTTCTTTTTTTTTCTTTAAAAAATCACTGTTACAAACACATATTTGAGTTTTTACTTCAGTAGAATATCCTCTAAAAAATAGAATTTTTTTTATTTATATTTTATTTATATACTTATATTTTTCATGAATTTTGTATTAAATTTATATTTATTAAACTTGTCTTTAATTTTTATAAAAATATATTAATAATGTATCTTTTAAATATCATAATTTTATTTTTTGTTTACCTACGTATTCATTTAATTATTTGTTTTAATTTATAAATTTAAATGACAAAACTCATATGTTATATTGATTAATTTTAAAACATAGTAAAAAAAAAAGTTAATTTTTTTTATTATTATTTTATTATTTTTTCAAAGTTTCTAGGAGATAAAACTTTATCCCCCTGCATGTAATGCCTTTTTTTCAGTATCTTCACTTTCTTTTCCAGAAAGATTTAGCTTTAACTGAATATGGCAATATCTAATAGTAGATAGCAAAAATAACAGATAGCAAGTAAAACAGAATATAGAATAACTCAATATATCTCAATATAGTATTGGCAATAACCCAAAACAACCTTCAGTTCAGAATTTTACCTATTTACTAATATAATCTACCTATCAATATATATGTATATCGTTTTTATAGACATGATAATTTTTATAATTCTACACAAATTGCTATTGTTAGTGTGTTTTATCCCATCGTTCAGAATTATCATATACATCTTACAGAGACAATATATCCGCCGTAATACTTTACACTTTAGAAGATTATAATATTGTTATATTTTGAATACATTGCTGATAGCAAGTGTTTCAGCAATCCAAAACAAGATTTATTTTGCTCAAAGAGGTCTCTATCTTGTGTCCCGAGTGATAAGTCATTTATTTCGATTGTTTTCTTCTTCAGTTTCTATTCCAGTAAAAGACTCCCTAAAGCAGAAAAATTTTCTATGGTTGAAATCAAGATATAATGTCCAAAAAATACAATATTGTATGTTTATGGCTGGTTTCATGGCGCGGGAAGTTAGATTGCGATAAAAAGAAAAATTATTTTTTACTCTTTGTTAATACTCTTTGTTCAAATAAAAAAATAGCAATATATTCTAGAATCTTTATATACATGATAGAAAATTCATCACTATACCTGAGTCATTAGGAAATAACAAAAATAATCACAAAATTATATTTCAAACTTTTCTTGTGAATGCGAATTTTTCACATCTTATATATATTTCTAATATTTCACACCTTTTAATTTTTGTCCTCCATTACCTTCACCACAAAACAAAAATCTCCGTGTACAGAACAAAAACTTTGTGCATGAGTTTTGAACTTTTCATTTATTAAGGTCTTATAATTATCAATAATATCTGCTATCTTAATTCAAAAGAATGAATTATTAATTCTTAAAAAAAAACGACGTTTTTTACGCGCCTTTTCTTTTTTTCTTGAGTATCGATTTTATCGAAAGAAGATTTTCCCACAAAAACTGGTTTTCCAAATTACCGTGTTCAGAGCACACTCAAATTCATCCTTTCCAAATCGGAAAATACAAATATACCTTTAAAAAGAGCGCATAAGTGTCTTCCTATTGGTTGTAAAGAGATAGGGCTAGAACCGGTACTAGTATCAATCAGTTTGAATTTGAAAAGGCTGTTGCTTGTTTGTTTCAAGTGCCAAATCATAGCGATTACATAATTAAAGCACCATTGCTATAAAAATTTGACTGATTTATAAATGGAATAGAATAAGGTAGATGGATTATGTCCGCGAAATCGGTGCAGGGGCGATGGAATGAATAATTTGATCATTATAAAAAACTGAAGAAATTTAGTTTTTCATTGCAAAAAACAAGATGGTTGACGGTGATTCTCGGAATTGTTTTCCTTACTTATTACTAAAAATGCTGAGGTAAAGTGAATTGTTTTATTTCAATTTTCTTGTAATTTCTTCCGCATTCTTTTTTTTATTTTACATCGTATGCATATTTTTTTTGCGTTATTTTGTATTATTACTTTTAAACCGGAAATATAAGCTTCTTAAATTAAATTTCTTTCTTTCTTTTTCTTTTTTTATGCATCTGTACCTTAATTTTTAGAAGCAGTAAAACGCGCTTGGACATCTAACTTTATCATATTCAAACTGTGTAAAATTAAGCCAATTGATATCTACGTTATTAAACAAATATTATTTTGTGCTTATATTATTGATTATTAATATATTTTGCTCATGACACTTAGAAATACTTGCGGAACATAACCCATGATAATTAACATATTTTACTTATGGCACTTAGAAATACTTTGGGAACATAATCCATGATAATTAACATATTTTACTAATGGCACTTAAAAATACTTGTGGAACATAACCCATGATAATTAATATATTTTACTCATGGCACTTAAAAATACTTGTGTAACATAACTCATGATAATTAACATATTTTACTTATGGCACTTAAAAATACTTGGGGAACATAACCCATGATAATAAAGCTTATTAAATTATGTTCAGTGTTCTATCATTTTTTTAATGTTGTAATAAATATTTAATAACTTGGGTTCGCTAAGATAATTGTATACATCTATACTTTATTTATAGTTTTTTATTTTTATTCTTATTATTATTATTGACACAGTAATATGTAAATAGTACGAAATATAAAAATTAATTAAAAAAGTATAAAAAATAATGGATTGGTAAAATGTACTATTAATTTGTTTTAATGACACAATTAACTTGATCCTATAAATCTTCTTAATTAAATATTTAAAAATAATTTAAGTAGCGCTTAAAACTCACAGATAAAATTACAGTTTTACTATTTCTTTGGCGTAATCCAGCATTTAAAAATTGTCAGATTTACCTTTTTTTTTAAAAAAAAAAAGACTTTATGAATTTTTTTATGTATAATTCTTTGTTCATATTCGAAAATTTAGCTGAAAAAAGTATGCAATTATATAATTCATGAATTCTAAATTCTGTAATTTTTATCTTTGTTACAAGCAAAATATATTAAGAAGATCTAATAATGTTTGAGATGATTAAAGAAATGCTCATTTCTGGACTAAAATTAATAACATTAAAGCTGTATATACAATGTCAAAATACTGAAAAAAGGTCAATATAAGAAAGATAAAGTAAAAACAATGCACTTTTGTATATTAACAAGGAGAAAAATCTCGTCTTGGTATGTCGCTATCTTATTATTATTATTTATGAAATTTATCTTTCCAAAATGAAAAACAAAATTTCTTCTGCATCTGGATTTAAATGAAACAAAATGGAGTTTTTAAAAATATTACATTTTTCAAATTAGAGGGTAACATGTATTTAAAAAAAATAAATAAAAAAATAAAATAATTTCTGAAAATAAGCGTGAAACAATTGTTTTGTTAAAGAAATGCGACAAGAACAGGATATATAAAAATTAATTGTCAGGAAGAAGTACAGTTACTCGGTTTGTCTATTGATTCAGTCCAAAAAGAAGTGAAAATATCTTCTCAAGAAGAAATTAAATTAACCACTCAGCAAGACGGATGAGATCCACTCCTATAGGATAAGTGCATTTTCAAAACTGGAAAGGAATTAAAATGCGCTCAGCCGGAGTTAAAATCGCCGAATTTTTTAAAGAAAATATTGTTGTTTTTCATATTTCAGTTTCACGCCAATTTTTTGGGTCGCTTAAAACAACTGTCTATCGAAGTTAAAAAGAAGATATTTTTATGAGAAATATGAAAAAAAACATTTTCATCCAAGTATATAAAGATATATTGAATTTTTTGAAATTTCAATGATAAGTTGAAACAAACACACACAAAATCCTACTTTTTCTTTTTTCAAGATGCATTATTCCTTTTAAAAAAATTTCCCAAGAAATTTTGTCTTCTGAAATGTCATGAAGAAATATGTGACCATTTATTTATTCATTTTTATGAAACGTTGGCTGATAACATATGTTTATTTTTTTTTCATCGCAGTTTCTCTTCCAGAAATGTTTACCTGAAAATAAAATATTTTCGATGTAATCGAGATGAAATCGAAAATTAATGATTCATATGTCAGAAGGTGTACGTTTAATCTAGCCCTTTTTTAATAAGAGAAAATTTTCTGAAATTTAATTTAATTTAAAAAGTGAAGAAAATCGGTAAAATAAACTAAATAAACTATATCTTTTAGCTTTAAATGAGGAGAATAGTATGAAAATACAAATATGTGATTTTCACCCTCGTTAGGTTACAGATTTTTTTTTTTTTAATTTTTTAACTGTTTTAATATCATTTAAGATATGCACACCTATGAAGACCCGAGTTTCAAAACCATCCTTTTCCAAAATTTAAAAATTATGTTTTTTTTTTTTTTTTTTTTTTTTTTTTATCAATATATTCTACTAGTAAACGGGCATCAAATAAGCACTACAATCTGAAAAAAATATTCTGTATTTGTGCTATTATAAAAGCTTGATTTACAATGAAATTACTATGGCCCTTACAAAGAACCAATGGACTCTCTTAAAACGAAAAAGCTGAATTAACTCAAGTTGAGCTGAAATCCACTCTTTTCCCATGTTGAAAGGAACCTTCTCAAGAAGAGCTGAAACAACTCAAGTGAATGAGCTGTTTTTAATCAACTCATGATTGAGTGATCTCTATTTTACTCATACTTGAGTGAAATCAAATCAATAAAAGTTAAATCCAGTAGTACTTGAGTGATTTGTAATCAAGTCATACTTGAGTGAAATGAAGTCATTTAAGACTGAATCTCGTAGCACTTGAGCGATTAGTAACCAAATCATACTTGAGTGAAATGAAGTCTTTAGAATTAAATCGAGTAGCACTTGAGTTAGCTGCAGCCAACTCGTATTTGAGTGAAGTGAAATAATTTAAGGCAAATCCAGTAGCACTTGAGCGATTTGTTATCAAATCAAGTTGGAGTGAAATGTTGTCATTTTTTATTTAATCCAGTAGCACTTAGGCGATTTGTAACCAATTCATACATGAATGAAATCAATTCATTTAAGAGTTAATCCAAAACTCCTTGAATTTGTAGAAGTGAATAAATTCACTCTTAAGAAAAGCAAAATTGCTTAAAATTACAAAAATCTTCAAGCGATTTCTAAATCGTCTAAATAAAATCACATCATTTAAAACTAAATTCAGTAATCCTCGATTAATTTTTATCAATGAAATTCAATATAACATGGAATTATTGCCACATTTTAAAGTGTTGCAATTAAATTCTCATTTCGGATTTAAATTTCTGTTTATTGACATTACAAGGGTATATATATATATATAAAGAGAGAGAGAGAGAGAGATTGGAAAGCTGTAACATGGATTCTCCAATATTTCTTCCAAGTCTTTAATTAACAAGACTTAAAACGTTCTAATTTATATGACTGAAAGTTCTTTAATGAATCATAAAAGCATTTTTTTTCTTTCTAATTCAATGAAACTGTTTCCTATGTCAATTTAGGGGAAAAGGCAATTGAATCGTTATACAAAATTAAATAGAGCTTACATGAATTTTTTATTATTCTGTCAAATCAGAAATTTTTAACATCAATATTTTCTTTTGTTAAATTTAAAAGTACATATATTCATTAAATTGAAAATACTGGTGATCTCAAAATTGCAAATTTGAAAACACTTATTCATGCAAACTGCCTAAATTTGCATAACTGTACAACAGCACCCGAACAACATTAAACAGAATATCAGCTTCTGATGCTGTGGTGCTAATGGGATTTTTCCTTTCTTTTCTTGGGCAATTTCAAGTTTACATATTTTCCAATGATACTTACAGCTTCAGACATGCTTATATACAATTTTAATTTTTTCATTAGCTTCTGATTTAATTGCAAATAACAATTATTTTTTTATTAAAAATTTACGATTTCAATCAAATAAACCAATCTTAGGCATCTTACTAAAAAAATATTGAAAAAATAAACTTGATATCAGCCCAACGACTCAACTTCAGCACCACAATGTCAGAAGCTGATTGTTCCCCTTAAGAGTTTAGATAATCCTATGCAGAAGTTATTTTCAAATATCTTGTTTGGATTTTAAAATTTTTATCTTTTTTTTTTGGGGGGGGGGGCATAGAATATTTGAGGATGATCTGTAAGTGGGTTAGTTTTTACTTTTGCAATTTTGGTTAGTTTTTTTTTTATATTAATAGGAGTTTCAGAACCAGTTTTGAAAAAGAAAGTATTAAAAAACATAAAACCTAAATTTAAAAAAGTATTCCCCCCCCCACACACACACACGCATGGCCAGTGCAGGGTTTAAATAAATGAAATTGAAAATGTTTTAAATGGATAAACATCAACCCATGATACCTTGTTGTAATTATTCCTCGATTTAAATCTCAATCAAAATCTTATATTTCTTAAACTGACTAAATTTTAAAAAAATATTTTAATTCTTTAGTTTGAAATCTGAAATGGCTTTGAAATCTTAGATAAAATAATTGTTACCCATAGCATTAATATAAGCACATTGCAATTGGGAAATGTGGAGGAATGCCATTAAAAAACTTGTATAGCTAAAATTTGGATTATGGACAATTATTTTATTGTATGAAGAACCTTCAACTAAATATTGTAGTACAAAAATTAAATGCAGAAATAACTGAGAAATGGATTTATTGACCATGTGCAATTGTTCTTTATATCATTTAAAACATTTGTTAAAACTTGAATTTATATTCAAGAACAACTTATTTCTTCTTAATTAATCTTTTAATTTTTATTTTATTCAATGTTTCTTAAATCAACTAACTTTTAAATAAATATAAAAGCATAAGACTGCAGCATTTTATGTCAAAAGTTAGAGCCAAATGTGCATTTTAGAATGTTGCAAGAAAGAAAAAAAAACTAATTTTATTTAACAACAAAAACATTTTATTTAGCAAGAACAAAATAAACCTAACATTAATTGATAACAATTCTTTCCAACATCAGATAAACAAGTTTCAATAATATCTTTAACAGGACCTTTATAAATATAACAGTCCATTTGCATTAAACATTAAATACATAAAGAGCATATTGTAATCTGTCCACTGGTTTGTCCAACTTTTAAAATCTTAGGCAAAATAGACGCTTTCTTGAAAATCCTTGAGATTAAATAAGATTGTTGAATTTGACTCCTCACAGTAGAATTTTACTGCTCCATGAAATCATCTTCCTGTGTTAAAAGAAAATATTGAAATTAAGTTAAATAGCAATAAATATAATGTTAAGGAATGATTATGTACATATTAAAATATTTTGCAGTTTTCAGATTAAATGTTTTATAAAATTTCCCATCCATAGTCTAAACAAAAAATGAACCATACACTAAAAATTTTAGCTTTATAAATATTACACTACTGAAAATTTAGCCAACCATGAATAAAATGGAAATTGAATAAATAAATCCTGTGCGATTACACTTATCTGCTTGTTTAAATCATGGTGTTACTTCTGATACAATCTTAAAATAAATCACCATTTTAAAAACAAATTTAAAATGAAAGTTCTTAAAGCAACATTATGAAATATTGTTAAAAATTCACCTTTGTTGCTACTTTCAAAATGTATCAGCGTTGGCAAATACCCAACCAATACAGGTTTTTGTGGATTTTTAGTTGTTTTTCTATATATTTGCATATTTATATAATACAAGATAGAACCTACAACAATTAGACCAGGGTTGGCACGGTTTAAACCAATTGGTTTTAACTATGGTTTAAACAACTGTTTACTCCTTTTGGTTTAAACAACGGTTTAGTTTAAACCAACTGGTTTTTTTTTCGAAAAAAAGAAAATTGTTTTTTTTTTTCAGAAGAAATCTAATGACATTTTCTCTTTTTCTTAATAATTTATGTATGTCAGATTATTGAATATAAATAACTTCTATTTTTAACATTTTATATCAGCAATAAGCATTGGATGTAGCAGGTTTAGATCATTTTTTGGGTATAGGATTAAAATCAGTCTGCATTGGTGAATATATTTATTTCTCTTTAGAAAAAGCTTCGAACATGTAAATTGATCTAATATAAGATAGATTAAAAATATTCAATATTCAATAGAAAATATCTTAATTTTTTTAAAACTGCAGATTATTTAACGCAATAACATAATACAATTTATAAGATTTCAAGCTGTAAAAGAAATCCCCAATCTTAATTGGGGAGGTTATCTTAAGCATTAAAATCAAAATATGAAGTCGAATAAGAGAGTTTTCAAAGATTGGATGCTACTTATAGCATTTTAATAATAGTGATTTTTTCCCCCCTGTTAGTTATCTACTAAATCTATAACCAAAAATGTTGACTTCAAATTGTCATTCAAGAAACAAAATCTCAAGAAGTATTTGAAATTTATTATTTGGATAGCTATGGAGAAGAATATTTTATTTATCAGACTACTTTCAATTTACATTAAATACATAAAGAGCATATTGTAATCTGTAATTAAAAGATTAGTTATAAAGATTTTCAGAGTATCAATTCTTCACTGTATACAGCACTTTATTCTTAGAACATAAGACAGTTTGCTAATACTGTTTAAATTAAATTTTAATTTCTTTTATTTTTTACATAAATTTATTGTAAATATTTAATTTAAATCATTTTAAAATGAAGTTACAGTTTATAATCCAATGTTTATTTTTATCAATAAAGATGCATGTATATGTAATGGTGATTTTGAATATAGAGACACATAACTCATTGATCTTTAAGATTTTAGTCAAGCTGTAAAAGAAATTCTTCTTGATTAGGAAAATTACCCGGGTGCAGGGGCCTCGCTAAGGGGGGGGGGAGGCAGGGGGGAGCCTCCCCCCCCAAATATTCGTAAATGCTGTTACACTTGGCAAATTTAATTAAAATTTTAATAAAAATTGTAGTACATTTTCTATTTTTGATAGAATTTGCAAAAGTTACAACTCTAATTGGAAATATTAAACTTTTTTACAAATAAGAACTGTATTACATTTTCTAAGTGTGGTAACTTGGCAAAATTATAAAACGAGTTGGCAAATATGAAAATTTGACTTGGCAATTTAAGGTCTTCTCCCCCACCAATTAAAAGTCTTAGCGATTGCCCTGCCCGGGTGTCATCCTCTAAAGGGTGACACCAAATCTTTATTTGCAAATAAAAAATACAATTTTATAAGATTTTGGAGTCTAATTAGGAAATAAAATGAGATTTTTAGCTCACGATGCAATACAGCTAGTTTTTTTTTTCTTTGCTAAAGTGAAGTTTTATACAGAATGGTGTGTCTAAATAAGATATGCACCAGGGAACAAAAACCAACCGATTCAACGAGTGGGTAACAAAAGTAAACTTTAAAAGAAAGAATTTTCTTCTACGTATAGACACGACATTGACTTATGCAGACTATGGGTCGAGTGATGATTCACTGCTGCGGTTTTTTTATGCAGAAAGACAAAAGGTAAATAAGGAATGGTAAGGTTATTTTTTATAAGAATGTAGAATTGAGATTGAAAAAATGTGACAGATTGGAAAGGAGGAGGAAGAGGGGGGGGGGCTTGACACCTTTTACATCTGTCCCGGGATGTCACCCATCCTAGCTACTCCACTGCACACCCACTTCATCTCTGACAAGTAAATAAATTTTCCTGCCTGAGAAAACCGTACCAAACACAAATCATAAAATATTACTTGAAAAAATAATTATAAGAAAATATTGCATTAATCCTTACTATCTGTTAAATAAATTATCGGAAATAAAATACGCAATTTTATAGTTTTAGTTTACATACTACATACTTTTTTATAAAATAGTAATTTTCCATTTTATTATGCCAAAAATTTTGTATAACTGCAAAGGAAGTTTGGTTTACTTTACATTCTAGTAGGAGTGTGTGTGTGAAGAGGGGGGGGGGATGGTTAAAAGTATTTTATAGAATTTTATGTAGCAGGCTACTGATGACTATTTCTGACCAGTAAACTTTCATGCGTACTGGTCTTTGGGACCAGTAACTTTTTTTAAAATCAATTCTATCACTGGGCTATGCATAAAAAATGTTAAGGGAAAGGGAAAGCAATGATAATGCAAGGTATTTTCTAAAGAGAAAGAGGATTTGCTTTTTGGTTATCGTTGCATAATATTTAGGAAATAATACTTGCATTTACCAGTATAGAAAGACAAACTTTTGTCCACTGTTTTCGTTTTATTTATAAATTCTCATTTAGATTTAAAGCTACCTGGGAAGCAGGCACAAGAAAACTATTATTTCTGCATGCATTATGTAACAACTTATAAATATTAAACAGATTATTATAATACAGACCATGCATGCAATAATTTTGTCCAATAATAGTATGAAACTTTGCCAAACAAAACAGTAACACAAGTTCAACATTAAGAATGAAAAAAAAAATCTTGGAAATGTGTTCAAAAACTACATATTATGCCATATATGTAGCCTCTCTATATAAATATATATGTAATCCGGAGCACGTTTTTACTAAGACACTGCAAACAAGAAATAAATACAATGTTTTGATAAATTTATATGAATAAAGATATAATAATTACAAAACTTTAATACAAGGCAATTAAATAACGAGATATTTACATTGCATCAACATTTTTTACTCTGATTAAATATACTAATTTATTTTATTAAAGCACGAAAGTTTTGTAGCAGCACTGTAACACCAATTATTAATATAGAAATGCATTAAACACATCCTCAATATGACATTTTAATTTTGACATCACACGACATTTTAATTTCAAGGTATGATACTGTTATGAATTTTAGTCTGTTAAAAAGAGAAGGGAAATTTATTAAAAGAAAGCATAATTAAAGTAAAATACTTATATAAAACTTACTTACTTCGTAAAAAAGGCATTTTCAGCAAATTGTTTAGCGAACGGCGGCGGAAGAAGTCTCCATCTTATCTTGCAAGGTCACGTGACGAGTCAGCGGCGAAAATCAGAGCGGGAAAAGAGCTGTTTCATTATTAAGTTGAGTTGTTTAGTTTTAAAGCTGTATGAGTGGATTAGAAAGAGAAAAAATCAAACCAAGATGACTGAATCGGTTAGAAATCAACTCATTCACGATCCAATAACCTAGAACTCTTTCTTGAGCAGCCAAATCCACTCTTTCGTTTTAAGAGAGGATGCAGTCAAAGATTTTTCGCAATTTTCCAAAATTTTATTTTTCGGATTAGGCGAGTTTTGAAACTCACATCCTGATATACATGTTTTAAAATTATTATTTTTTTAAGTTTGTTTATATGTGCTATAGAGGTTCCAAAACTTTTAGACCAATTTACGAATAAATCAAAATTTATACGCCGTGCTGACAAACGCAATTCTAGGGCCTGATGTTACAAAAAGGAATTAAGGCCTTGATCCCCAAATCAGAAAAATCTACAATAGGATTATTAAAGTTTTAATATGCATAAAAAGAGTTTTTAATAATTTCAAAAAATGATGTCTGTCCACAACAGCGAAAGCCAATAAATCAGTCCATAATGTAAATCCCAGCTAAAAATGAACTGCAGTTTTTTTTTTTTTTTTTTTTTTTTTTTTTTTTTTTGTAGAAGTGAAGTGTTTTTGAGGTTTTTCTAAAATTTTTCTAGTCTTTCTGTAGATCAATCTCAACTATTAAATCACTTCAGTTACTTTGTAGTTAATTAAAGTTTATTTTGCAGTAATTTATTTTAAACATTCTGTGAGTTATTATCTTTAAAAACACTTTAGTTTTTATAAAGTCATTTTATAATCAAAAATAAAAAATATATCAGACTTTATAACCGTAGAATCACTGCAGTGAATTTGAAGTTATTATTCAACCATTAATTTAGAAATACATTTTTGATGCATCTTTGGTATAACTGTATTTATTGTCCGATGAATTCACAGAATTTAATCGGAGAAAAATAATTTCAATTATGTTTCAAAGTCGAATTAAGGATTTTTCATCTTATCGACCCTCTTCTGTAGCGAAAAATTTATTAGTTCCTACTTTGTTTTGTTACTTGGAAATTACAAGTTTTAATATTTTAAAATAATTTTTTTTCAGGCATGGGCGTTCCTATTTATGCTTCCTCCCCCCCCCCCAACTTAAAATTCTTAGTTCCTCTATTATTTTAAGCTAAGATAAAAAAAAAAAAAATAATTTCACTAAGTTACCTTTCAAATTCCATTGAAGGGTAGTGACTACCTGTGCCCCATTGCATACAACGGAAATTTCTTAGTTCCTTTATTTTAAGTTACTGTAAACAAATAAATTTTGCGACGTTTATCAAAATCAGAGAAAAAAATATATTAAGTTTCAAAAGTTATGAGAGACAATGGGCCTTTCACTCACCAGCCCCTTAATGGGAAATTTCTTCTTATTTGTTATTGTAAATTTCTTGAAAATTATACATTTTACTATGCTTTTGAAAATATCAGAACAGGAAAATTTTGTTAAAATATATATTTTTTTTAATTTAGAAAGGGGCAAAAACTTTCTTTTACCTTCCTCCCCTAATAGAAAATTCTTAGTTCTTATATTTTAAGCTAAGAAAAAAGATTAAATTTTAGTATTTTTTCAAAAATCGGAGAAAAAAATTAGTTAAATTTCAAAATCGAGCGAGAGAAAATGGCTCATCCATGCCCTCACCCCTAACGGAAAATTCTTCGTTTTTTTATTTAAAATTACTTTAAAAGAATAAATTTTATTATGCGTTTGTGAATTGGAGAAAAAATCGCTAATTAAATTTCAAAATCCAGCGAGAGGCAATGAGTGTACCCCCCACCCCCCGATAACTGATTTTTTTTAATTACTTGAAAAATTTACATTAGGTTTTTTTAAAAAAAGAAAATGACATTTTATTTAATTAAGTTTTAAAATTCAAGGAGCTCAATTTGTTTCCTGATTCCTCCCGCCATACATTTCCATCTTCATAACTGAAGAGGACTTACAATTAGCTTACAATTACTTCATTTTGATATCGACATACAAATATTTGAACCCTCAAATAATTTTTAAAATCGCTCTTTAAAATTATTATTCGTTCTAAACTTAATCAATCGTAGAAAGTTAAAAAAAAATACTTCATCAGTTAATTGAAGTGTTTTTTCTAATTATGTATTCATTTTAAAAGCACATCAAAGTTTCTTATTTAATGCAAATGTTAAATTATTAAAAGTGTTTAAAATTATTTTAAAAGCCATAAATACATTAAAAAATCTAGTCATTTTTTATATTAAAATAAAAAAAAAAGATTAAGAAATTTCCCTTTGTAAAAAATTATTTACCAAAGGAAATTATTTACTAAAAAAAAGAAAAGAAAGAAAAAAAAGAAAAGAAAAAATAACTTAATCTTTCTATTTTATTTTTAGATAAAGTTAACTATCAAATATGTCTACATAATCATTAAAAACATATGCTACATTAAAAAATAAAAACGACATAAAATGAATTCTTATTCTAATTTAAAGTGATTAATTATCAACTTCTTATTTTATAAAAATTAATTTTTCCTTTTTACAAATGTATATTTCTTAAATTAACACATTTAATTACATTATAATTCCTAAAAAGAAAATTATATTATAAGAAAAAGATTTATTAAATATTCTTAAATTTGCAAGAAAGATTCAGAAATATCCCCCATTTAAAAAACTCACTACCAAAAGAAAAAAATATTACTTTTATTTTATTTTTAAAGTAAAAAAATATTTATAAGTAACAAATTATTATTGTAACACAATAATAAAAAAAAAAAAAATGTTCTACCTTATCAACAGACGACATAAAATGAATTCTTATTCTAGGTAAAAATTATTAATTACAGACCTATTATTTATTAAAGTAAGTACTTCCATGTCAAAAAATATATTTTATAAAATTAACACAACGCATGTAATTACATTATAATTCATACTAAAAAAATTATTAATTTCGCAAATGGTCTAAAAATAAAATTATTTTATTAAACGTTTACTGATTCTTAAATTCAGAAGAAAAACCAATTCATTTGCTTTAACTAATTCGCTAAAATATTTGTTTCATTTATTTAAATATAAAATTATTTTTAAAATACACGCCCATATAATCGAATTACATACTAAAATAAAAGCACTTCAAAACTTCCGATTTTTCGGCCTGACATTCAGCTTTAGCAACAAATGACCTTAAATTGAAATGCCTTTCTTAATATCTCACACAACACTCCCCTGACAAGTCTCTGTGGGCAAGTGGGCAAGGCGTGTCTCTCCTGACCGTGGTTCGTCAGTTCGAGTACAAGTGTTTCCACGGGCGAAATATCTGTCTTAGAAATGTTAAAAAGCAATCTCACCAGTGTGGTCAATAGATGGCGCCAGCAGAGCAGATTTTTTTTTCGGGAGGAGGGGCATTTAACTACAAATTCACTGCTGTAAATGTGTAGTTATGAACTACACATTTATTGTAGTGAATTTGTAGTTGTTGACTTCGAAAAAACTACAGGGATTTGTGCGAAATCACCACAGTTTCGTAATTGCATTTTCTTTGCAGTTTCACTGAGGTTTATTTTTAGCTGGGTTTAAAAATGTATTATTATTGATATCCATAAATATGGTATACCACCATGGTTATATAATAATAATATATAAAATATTATAAACAATGTGGAGGAGTGGAGAGATAATACAACAGTTTCTTGACATGTACAGCACAGTCATAAAAATGGAACACCTGTAGAACACACCTAATAACACTGCTGCAAATTAAAATAAGATTAGTACTAATCGATTAGCGATAAAATTAAATGATTGATGATACACTTAAATTCTGATTAAAAGGTCATGCAACTATTAAAATTTACCAGGCTCAAAAATTGTCTATGCTAATTGTTAAATTTAACAACGTTTGTGAATTTTCCCTTATATTTTAACTTGAGGAAAACGAATACGTGCAGAGCCATTTAATTCAACAAATATCATTAATATCAGTAATTTTTTATCGAATGTATATAAGATAATCATTAGTGAACTGAACTAAAAAGTATGATAAGTTATATTAAAATTAAAAAAAAAGATACAGTGGATAATTACCTATAGAATTTCAGAATTTTGCACGCAATTCTTCACAAAAACAGCTGTCATGCAACAAATAATATGTCACCCAGACACGTCCAATATTTCATTAAACAAGGGCGTATTTCAACTCTTGGCAATCGATGAAAGGCGCCATTGATAACAGGACACAGAACATACAACAAATACACTGGTGTACAAAAATTAAGGACGAAAGAGTTTTTCGAATGTAACATCGCGCAAGAGTTTTCCATCTCGACCAAAATCATACAGGAAGATCTTCAAAATGTGAAAATATGGAGCAAGTGATGAAAACCATCTAAAAAAAGAATCAAAATAATATAAAAGCATTTTATTGAAAAGTTCACTGGGAGGATAAATGCAGAGAAGACAGAAACGTCCATCTTACAAGCACCTTTGCAAGATAAATTCATTCTCTAATAGAAGGTATGATCACCTTTGACTACTATGAAGGATTTACAACATCTGTCCAAGTCGAAGTCGAGGTTGTTTAGGTGATGTTGAGGCATCGAGTCCTATTCCTCTTGTAACGCCAATTTTAGCTACGAAATCTTTGCTGGAGCCTGAACACATAATGCAGGTCTGGGGTCTTTATAGGTCAATCTATGAGTTGAATATCTTCACTCTCCAAGAGTTCTTCGGCAGCCGCTTAACGAAGAGGAGTAGCGTTGTCGTCCATGAAGGGGAAATCCGGATCTACAGCACCTCTAAACATATGCAAAAGAAGCAAGGTAATGTAGGCGCAATAGCGGAATCAGAGACTGAACCTCTTTGGATAACGTGGAGGTTCGTATGGCTACCAAACATGATACTACCCCAAACAAGCACCTACAAAACGGTTTCTTTAGATGATGTTGAAGGGATGATTACGTGTTCCCTACTCTTTCCAAATGTGTATACGTTAAAAAAAGCTCGTAATGCTAATTCGCCTCTCATTCGTAACGAGTACTTTAGTCCTCTCCTGTTGTGTCCACTTCTTGTGATCCTGACAGAATAGAAAGAAACGTCTCCCATGGTCAAGCGATAGTGGTGCGCACCGTACTGATCGTCATGCTTATAGATCACCTTTTTGCAGTCTTCTATCCGCATTAAAACTTGATACCTGACGTCCAGTGGTATGTACCACCTGCCTTGCGATTTTTCTAGCTGTCTGCCTCCTATATCGTTTCGCCTGTAGGACGCTATAACAGTCCTCCGCTATTGTCGTTTCTCGCGGACGACCACTGTTGAATGCTCGAACAGCTGTTCCCATCGTTTGAAATACACTGCAAACTCGTGAAACGATGCTGTGAGTGATACCGAACTTTTGTGTCACACTTGTCACACTCCGACATTCTTCAAACTTCCCAGTAAATCGACCTCCTCTAAGATCATCCAGATGATATCTCTTGGATTGCCTCTTGGACATAGCACACAATAGTAGCAAAAATATTTTTTAAAATCGCTTTACACAGTAGAAGAAATCTCTGAACTTCCACCGCTTCTTTGCTTAATATCCTTAACACCGCTTCTTTTATATCATATGGAATATATGGGCATGTTCTACTGCAATTGTTTCAGGAATCTCACCTGATTGGTCTTTCGTTTCGTACTGTTATTTTTTTTTCAGCTTTTATGATAATTTGTCTGCTCCGTTTTTACTTTTTGTACACCAGTGTATATCAGACATCAATAATAGTGATACACACATGCAAATGCATACAACAGTAGAAGACATTGACCCCAACGGATCTGAAGCTTCGCTTTAAAAAAGGTCAAAGAACTATAAATAGCAGTAAATTTCTAATTATACAGTTTTCAATGAGGGGCTATCACAAATATTTTTGCAGTAGAAGAAGCCAGAAACTTTAATCTCGTTTAAATTAAAATAAAATGGTTATTAGAGATATTGTTAGGTTTTCCTAGGACACAAAAATACGTCTTCATTTATTTCGAAGGAACAAACATGTTGTTATAAAAAATACAAAGCGAAATATCATTGGCTGATCAATATGCGTGGTTCTAAAGAGATAGCCTGGAATAGCTTTCGTTAGTGGAAATCTTTTAGCATGATTTTATAAAATTGTTTTTAAAAAAATTAGAAAAAAATTTAACATTTTAAAGGTTTGGAAGAAAAAATGACACCTCATTTATCTTCATTATAAATCAGCAATAGGTCAGTGTAACATCATCATCAACAACAACAAAAAAGCTCAGTTTTGGTTCACGGAAAAGGGAACTGACAATTATTTTACTACATTTCCCATCTTAACATATTAAAAAATATATTGCCAACTTTTACCATTTTACAATACATTTTTTTAAAATAAAGAATAGATATAAATTAGTGGATAAACGTAACAACACACTTTTAAAAATTTAAAGTACGTTTTAATTTTTGTCGCGTGAAATACACTTACAAAGGTTTTGAAAAAACCCTTATCTGGACAAGACTCAAAATCTAAATATTAAATTAATTCCCGTCTTATAATTCCAAAAACACTTAAAATGTGCTTTAAAACACATAATTTAAATAAATTTTTGTTTACCATAAATGCAAGAGGCATTTAAAATATTCTTCCCAATGCCAAAATAGCAAACAACAAAAGCGGGAACAAACAACAAAATAATCAGGCAACATTAATAGTAACACACACATGCAAATGCACACCACAGTAGAATAGATTGCCCCAAATAAAAAAAGGTCAAATTAATTATATAAATAGCAGTAAATTTCGCATAACACATTTTTCTACGAAGGACTATCCAAAACACTTTTGTGGAAGAAGAAGCCAGAAACTTTAATTTCGTTTAATTTTAAACTAATAATTTAATAACACTCCATTAGCAGACATGTACCATTAACAGTACACCAGACCTGAAAGGGTCAAATTAAAATAAAATGGTAATCAGAGTTATTGTTAGGTTTTCCTATAGGACGTAAAAAATACTACTTGATTGGTTTCGGAAGCGCAAATATGTCATTTAAAAATACAAAAGCAAATATAGGCGTATTATTGATCAAACTGCATGGTGCCAAAGAGATAGCCTAAAAGATATTTCATTAATGGAAAACATTTTGCATGATTTAAAAAACTGTTTTAAACAAAATTAGAAAAAAAAATATTTAAAATTAAAAAATTTTGGAAGAAAAAGGTGACACCCTCTTTCCCCGCATTATAAAAAGCAGTGTAATATCATCATAAAAAAAGTTTTAATTCACGAAAAAGGGAACAGGAACTTGTTTTACGCCATTTTACATCTTAACATATTATAAAAGTTATTGCCAACTTTTACCAATTTCCATAGTATTTCTAAAAATAAAGAATAACTATAAATTAGCGTAGAAACGGAACAACATATTAATTTTTTAAAGTACGTTTTCATTTTTGACGAATAAAATACATTTACAGAGGTTTTAAAAATATCTCTTATTCCTTATCTGGGAAAGCTCAAAAACTAAAATATTAAAATTAATTTCCGCCTAATAACACTAGAAACACTGCATTATAATACTCATTATTTAAAGAACATTTTGTTTATCATAAATGCAAGAGGAATTTAAAATATTCTTCTCAATGCCGAAATAATAAACAACAAAAGCGGGGAAAATATCATCTCTGCCTATTTGAGTCACAAAATATATTATTTAAAACTAACAATGCAGCTGCTTTATACGTTATTATTTCTGTTTTCTAATACTAAAAATACTTTAAATGCATTTTATAAACCACATGTTTTTTTAAAGTATTGTTGAAAATGAAATGGAAATTCGAAATATTCTTGCCATTGCCATTATTCGGTTTATATTTTTTAATTATCCAAGAATTTATTAAGTACTTCTTCACCAATAAATCATCAGAAGAGTAAAATAATAAAATTGTAATTTAAAAAATTACAACGACTATTTGACAAATGATATTTCAAAAGACTCAAATTTTAAAGACTTGAAAATAAATTCTATACTTAAATTAATAATAATAATAAACATAATTTTAAGGTGATTTTAAGGAGTCATACGAGCCTTGCATTAAACCTTAATATTCTTAGACCAATGATAAAAAACAATAGATTAAAGATAGACAGCTTTAACTGTTTAAAATTTGAAATTTTATTTGATGGAGTTAATCAGACTGACTTCTGGACACCTCAAGCTACGTACGGCATGGATTAAACATTAATACTCCTAGACACATCACAAACAAATTTAAAGAAATTTCAATTTTACAATTTTCGGAACTGCAAATTTTTAAACTTCCAAAAATAGCCCATTTTAATTTTTTACACCGTTGCGTAGAGAAAAAAATGCATTTTTTAAGGAAATTTGTTTGAAATCTCTGTCACAATTTGTTTTTAAATTGTTAGGTTTTTCTTTTTTTTTTTTTTTTTAGTTTTTATTACTCTTTTTGTCATTTTGGCAACAGAACTATTCCATTTTTGGAGATTAAACTTGGACCAATCAGAAAACGAATAAAATAAAAAACAGAAGTATTCCACTTTTGGACATTAAACTTGGACCAATCAGGAAAGGAATAAAATTAAATAAGTTTCGGAATTCAACCAATAAAAAGATTAGGTATAATTTAGATTTCCCAATTCTCTACCGAGAACAAAAATATTTTTTCCAAATAGTTAATAATACTGCTAGACTAGTTAAGGCTTATGGTGACAGAAAATATTTCCCTGAAGATTTGTCATGTGCTGAAAACGATACGATGTCTGGAGATTCTTAAAATTGTTATTCATCCCCACTCTATTCAAAATAGAACGTCCACATACTCGAAACAGAAGTCTGATGTACCAGAGCTAGTAAAGTACCATAGTTTGAGAAATCCTGTTTTCGAAAATCAGAATCACAAGTTTATTTAACAAATTTTCGAGTATTTCAGTTTTAGCAATTTTGTTCTTTATAGATTTAAAGTACTCATAATACCATTGTAGTTTTCCTCTTAGATTAATGTATGAAAAATAAATATATTTAAAAGTAGTAAAGGTACTATTAAGTTATCAGGCTTTATATCCTTAAAAAATATGTATCGAATTGATATAATTGAAACTTAAACATTTCCGACATTTTGATTTATTATGTACCAATTTATTGGTATTGTTATTTGTCACTTATTTTTTAAAAAAGAAGTTTTGCCCTGTTTTACTGAATTTTTTCTATATGAATGAAAATATATTCAAATTAAACATTTCCAACATTTAATTTATTATATACTAATTATTTGCATTGCTATTTGTCATTTATTTTTAAAAAGAGTTTTTGTCACGTTTTACTTTCTTTACTATATATGAATGAAAACATACTCGACTTAAAATTACGAAAATAAAATGCGTTAAATTCATAAATCGAAATCTGTTGAAAAATAAGTTCAAAGTATTCCTTTTAGACAACAGCGTGTGCTTGTCAGATAAATTAAAAAGAACAACTCGAATTATTTTTATAAAAAGTAATAAATTAAAATTTTTATTATAATTTAAACAAAAGAAGATTTTATACTGATACTTTGCCTGAAATATTTGCAATGTTTATGTTGTTTTTAAAAGGATTATGAGTGTTATGAAAAGGAATAATTTCTTTTATTATGACAACATCACCATCATTATAATCTTATTAAAATGTGTTTACAATGTCGAAACTATAGAATACTGTTATAGCTCAGCTGTTAGAAATCTTTACAATTTCGGTAGATTATAAGGCTCAGTAAACTATATCAAATTGAAAATAAAGTATTTATTAAACATCTGAAAAGACTTATTACAGCAAATAATAATTATGTAAGGTATTTACGTAATGAGCATTTTTAACTATCACTTACAAAACCAAGAAAGAAAAGATGTGGATCACACTATAAATTATGAAATGCTTTCCAATGTTATCAGAATATATTTAAGAATTTTAGTTTGGTTCATAAAATGAAATGTAGTATATATATATATATATATATATATATATATATGTGTGTGTGTGTGTGTGTGTGTCTTTAAAGCATTTCTGTATAAAGTCTACACATGTTATAATACTCTAAAAATCGGTTGAGTTTTAAAAAAGCATATAGCAGTTTAAAAGGCACATTCAGCAGATATGTCTGAAGTTAAGATCTGCAACTGTTTCTGAACTGAATTCTATGCACTCAATAATACATAGAAAACATGCTGTAGTTCACCTGAGTAAAAATGTAATTGAAATAGCGTGAGATCATTAAAATGTACAGCAAACAATTGTCCTTCATAGATTATAATGGAATAGGATTCTTTTGTGGATCCCTCTAAAGAATTATAATTGCTACTCACTGCATATTCTATAGAAATTATATTGTTATATTTCCCAGTAATAATTAATTTCATTATTATTGAAATAGTGCAAAATCATTAAATTGTACTAAAAAAATACTTTTCTACAGTGACTGCAATGTAACAAAATACTGTTAAATGTCCTTAAAAAAGAGCTATAATTGCTGCTTAATTTATACGATTACAATAATATGGCATCGTCTATATCAGTGTACTATGTAAATAAGCAATAAATGCTATGCACACAATTAGGTAATACATGTCGGACGAAAAGGCATGTATATTATAATGTTTATGTTTAAAATATACCCTAAAAGGTCTAAAATAAAAAGAAAAATAAAAGCAGCTTGTGTGTAAGTGGTGAAACAAAAGAAAAGGGATTATTTGAGTTTATCTTACAAAAACATGGCATCGTCAATTTTAGTGAATCCTGTAAATAAACAATTAATGCTATGCATGCTATAATGTAACATATATCAGGCGAAAAAGCTTACATATTATAAGATCTCTGTTTAAAATATACCCAAAAAAGTCTAAAAAAAAACAGTGGGGAACATTCATTTGCCTTGTATGTAAGTGATGAAACAAACAAAAGGGGGAGGGGAGTCTGAGTAATCTCATTATTAAGAAATGATTCAATTTAGCAAAACAATTCAGCATCTAGTGCAATATTACTAAAGATAAATATTATTGTAATTGCATATGAGCCTAAAACATTTTATAATAACTGTGTTTTGACAAAAAAACTAAGTTATTTTAGTAATATTTCCATGTGAAACAAGTAATAGTTTTAATTTTTTGCAAATTAGTAGGAAAACTGAATTTTTATAGACAACTTGGAGACTTTTATATAAACTTCCAGTAACTGGAAATTTGATTCGCGAAAGTATCATTTTCAATTTTAAATTTGGAGTCTGAATAAGATTTTGGAATCAAAGTATAATACAAAAAATAAAGAGAGCAAAATAAAATTCTGATCAATAAGGAAAATATCCTTAATTTCTTAATTTTTGGAATATTACCTACAAAGAAAGTCTCCATCCGGGCATACTCTGAAAAATCTGAAAAAATTATAGAAAGTTCTTTTCATGACAAAATATACGTTTTAAAAAAAAAATTCGTCGAAACTTCCATACAGAGTCCGTAAAATAATAATAAAATTTTGATTATTTGGCAATTTTTCATTGGTTGTCGATGAAATGCATCTTCAGAAAATACTTTTTTATGTCAAATAAATATTAAGGAAAAAAGTTTCATGTTGAGCTTGTTTAGATAAATTTAATTAACTGTACTTAATAGATAAACTTAATAGATAACTTTACTTTAGATAAATTAAATAACTTGTGTATTTATATTCAAATTTAATCATCAAAATTTGCGATTTAAATCAACATTCATAGATTAAATTAATTAAAATTGATTTAAGCTCAAAGACCAATTGAGCATTGTCGATTCGCTGTTGTTGCTATGTAAGCATCTGGCTTTTATTTTTGTATAAGCTTAAATGTTTGAAAATAATTTTTCTCAATACGATTTTTTTATGTACGAATTTTTTTTCTAGTGATAAATAGTTACAGCAACAGATAATACATATATGTACATAATGTATGTAAATATTAAATTCTGTCATTGCTTATGTTTAATATCATTAAATACTCTTCACACGCATTATAAAAATCTAACAGTTTTCAGATGAATTAAAATCCTTCACTTTTGGTGAAGAAAAGAGCTGCTCGCCAAATCGCGTAACTCTTTCGACATTTCACGCCAAATATTCGAAGTATTTTATTTTTTTGCATACCTTTTACAATCATTCCTCCCCAAATTTTGGCTGATTATTTATTACATACATAAGTAGTTTAATTAGTATTTTTTTTTCCAAAATATTCTGAGTATACCCTGTATGGGGAACTTTCACGGTAGTTGTAACTTTCTTTTATTTTTTAAAAACCGTTCTCTAAGTTTCCATTGATAAACTACTTTTTGATCTGTTGGTGCTTTTGAATCTTCATTAGATAGATAGATAGAAATAGTGATATTTTAAGCCTTTTTTAAGGTGGTATAACATACTTTAATTTTTATGTTAAAAATGAAGTGTATTATAGAAAGAATAAAGCCGTATAGTAGGAAAAAATTTCCTGAAAAGCCAATAACATAAATTTTAAAGTTATAAAATAGAAAACAAACATTCAGAAAGTTTGTAATGTAAAATCTCGAACAATAAAAGAAAATTTATGTATCACAGCAGAATGAATGACATACTCTATCCTGTTTCTGAAATTTAATTGAGTTTTATTTGTCTGGGTTTTTTTCTGAAATTTAAAAATAATTACAGATAAAATATAGAAGCTTATAGAATATAGACTTCAGAAACGTTATCCGTATATCACACAAGGGACTAAACTGAACTATCTGCAAATCACCATAGTAAAACAATCATATTTTAGAACTGCTCAGTAATAGGTTTTTATTGTTCATTTTTTTAGAAAAACAAAATTCATGAAATTTTTTATTTTAAAACCAAGTAAATGTCATTGTGTCATTCAATTGGTGATTAACCTGTTGTCGATTGTTAATCTGAATTAAATTTTCAATCTAAACATTTTGTACTTATTACTGTTTCATGTTATAAATGCAACACTTTTTTTTAGTTTTGGTTGTTATTTTTATTCATAAACTGTAATATACATTTTTGTATTCTTGAATATAAATTATTCTTTATGATATAAATAAAATGCTGTGCTATTTTATTTACAGCTTTCAGCCGGCTGAAGAGTTCTAAGAGGCAGTTCTATGTCCTCGATGACCGCCATTGGTGCCTTTTCTTCTACAGATGTGAAGAAGATTTTCAGTTGTCCCGAGCTCCTCTGGGATCTATAGCTCTTTCTGAAGCAGCTATCTCTTTAGCTGCGTCGGATGATGCTCACCAGTTTATTATACAGTAAGTCAATATATTTCTATTTCTATATCATTGATATGTACAAGATGTTAATACTCGATCTCTTTTGATTTATCAACCATCTATAACCATAATTTACAAACCATAGATATATATGTTTCAGCTTATCATGCAGTCAGTGAATACATATTTACATTACTTTATCATTGATATTTACTAGGTTATACCTTTTTATATCTATAATTCACAAAATATGTATAACCATAATATACCTATCTTAGATATTGATGTTCGTAGGTTCGAAAACAGCTGGTGGTTTATTGAAAGGTTTTGAGGAGTTTTCTTGAGTAAAACGATAAATCGTCTCACTTTTTTTTTGAAACTCTCATCCTTAGAGGATTTTCTGATGCAGAAATATGGTATAGTATTCGCCTAGTCTATCCATCTGTTTATCCGTCTGTCCGCATATAAGAACGTAAAAACTACCAACTCACTACGTAAAAACTACAAAACGTTTTGTACATTTTTGTTGTTTTTTGTATTTTTTAATTTTTTTTCTAAGAAGCGTTCGTTGAACCAAATTAATTTTGACTTCATATGATACTACTCTTTATAAGATTTCATATGAGCATTATTTCATTTTGGTTCAGTGTGTGCTTCTACCTATTAGAGAAAAAATGTTTGGTACGAAAATGTCAATTGTACTGCTAATGGAGCGAATTCAGTTTTGTTTTTCCGCGCTCAAAAATTATTTACGTTGTTGAGAGGTCAATTTTTTTTCTAAAGCTGTTGTTGTAAATATTTATTGAAGAACTTTATTATAAATATTCTTGGAAGCTATTGCAATTGTTGCAAAACCTGGTGGTAAACAAATAGCGATTTTCCTGTCTGTTCTAATAGAAAAGTATGTCTATATTTAGTTTATTTTAAAAACTGCGATCTACAGAATGGTTCAAGTTGTGCTCTAAATGCAGATCACCTGCATTTACAGTATTCTGACTCGATATTTACTCGATACCCCTATATTTTTTTCTGAAATAATAGTAAGAGACTATGCGTCGACGAGCACTGTCGACAACACTACAAATAAGAAACCTAAAAGACATTTAAATCATATCACGTTGTCACAACTCTAAAACTTGTTACATAATATGTAACGGTAACAACTGTTTTGTGACCGTATCAAAAGCAGCTCAAATTCAAACCTTTATAAAATTTAGAATCTAAATTTCGTCGAGGAAACTATGATATAGAACTCAGGACCGGTATATAGTGAGTTGCTCTGTAACATTTACGTCCTGTAAGAGAGAATACATCAATGTATAAAAGAGATATTGTAAGTCTTTTAAACAATATAAAAATGAAGTAAGTAAGAGAGGCTTCGATTTGTACACATCCGGACTCCTCTTCGAGTCTGATTATTTATTTTATTCTCAAGGGAATATCTATATCTTATTTTAATCCATATCCCTGTATTTTATTCTGAAACAATAGTAAGAGACTATGCGTCAACGAGCACTGCCGACAACACCACAAATAAGAAACCTAATATACATTTATCATATCTCGTTGTCGCAACTCTAAAACTTGTTAAATAATATGTAACGGTATCAACTGTTTCGTGACCGTATCAAAAGTAGCTCAAATTCAAGCCTTTATAAAATTTAGAATCTAAATTTCGTCGGGGAAACTATGATATAGAACTCAGGACCGGTATTTAGTGAGTGCTTTCTGGCTGTTTGGAATTTCTGCAAAAAATGTATCTCGAATGTGAAATGCTTAGATTCCTAAATAAGTAGCAACAGTTTTCAACGGAGGATGCTAAGGAGACACGTCTCTTGACTACAGTTCGATTGTTCGATACACAAGTGCTAAAAACTGCAATATTTGGATAAAAACAGGGTTAAACAACATCACATAATGGTTAATGTCAAAGTAAAGTAGACCAAATGTCATAAAGTACTACGCATATGTTGCTTCTATGTTATGATTTCTGTCTTACTCGACGAAACTTAAAAAACCAAGTCTTGCACATGCTCAAATACTACAAGACGCCGCCACTCTATGGCGCATTAGTGATTTGATTGAAAAAATCAAGGCGGAAGACTTATATAAAACATATTGCCAAAAGTGTCTGAAACTGTATGTTAATTTTCGATTATTAATTACTTTCTATAATTTATACATTGAAATAATAGTCTTAACAAGCTCCATTCATCTTAAATTTGCTATTAGTGCTGTATTTGCCGTTGATTACATGGGTTAAAACTAATGAGAATAGTGTATATGTTGATCAATGTACGTAATACTTACATAACTATATATTTTACTTTTCCCATCATTTGTAGGGATCTTATTCAAAATGTCTTTTTTTCTTATTTGTTATGAGATATACTAATGAAAAAAATGTATATCATAAAATGGAACTCATGGGCAAAAAATGGCCCTTATCAGACCACCTTCTTTGCATTAACATGAAAAGTAATAAGGTACAGTTATAATTCGTGAGAAGGTAATAAATAGAAGCAGTTTTGCTGTTATACACATATAAATTGTGGGCAAAGTTTTGAAATTATAAAATATAAATTAAATTATATAAAAATGGGTTGTCCAAAAATATAGACACCTGCATTTTTTTTCTTTGCATTTGTAAAAGTAACTGAAAACTTACTTTTAATATTTAATTGTACTGCCAAGACACTTTATAACATCAAATACATGTTGTTCCATAGAATTAACTATGCATTACATTACAGAAAGAGATATTTTATAATTCCCAATATCAATTGCAGTTTTTAAGTCATTTACACATGTATATTGCTTTCCATTTTCATATATTTTGCGAGATAAGATAAGATCCCCCATATTTGTTCAGTGAGATTCAAATCTGGACTAAGTGCTGGCCAGTCTAATAGTTTGATACTGTTTCGCCTAAACCATTTTTTCGTTGGTGGATATCACATGGATGGATGTCCCATTTTGTTAGAAAACACTGTTCGGTCCTCCAGCAAATCCATAACTGCAGAAAATTGATATGTAACATATGCTAATAATCCTCTGATTTCGTTTTTCTGTCCTTAAATCCTAGAAATGTTTGTCCACTGAAAGAGAGCCCTACTCAGGTCATTACGCATCCTTCGCCTTATTATCTGCTAAAACAGTTCTTGGGTTCGTTTTTTAGGCTATGTCAGTAAAATTTATAACCATCAGGGCTGCCTAAATTCCATTTCTTTTCACCAATGAAGATGACAGAAATCCATTTTTTATCGTACGAAATATGCTATCTAGCCCATTTTAGCCGTGCATCTTTATGTATTTGCTCTATGCAAAGTTTTGATTTTATTCTTCTTTAGACAATATTTGTTGGAGCTTTAAATCTTCTGTATACAGTATTTTTTTAAATTCTGGAAATTGATGCAATTTGCAGCACAGATAATTAATCAAGAGAAACCATTTTTATTAACATCTTCACCATGTAACACTGCTTTTTAGGTCTGTCGACTCACTTTTAAGTATTCCTTGTTCCATCTTATTTCAAAACTCTATATATTCTGCTCAACGAACTCATTATTCTTCTCGATATTTATGCAGGATTTTGTCCTTGTGTTTTTAAATGTAAAATATTAACAATTTTATCTTTAGAGATTTCTTTAGAACGTGGGATATTTATCAGAATATGCAAAAAATGTGTTTTCCCAATCACAAACAAAACAATACCTTGAACTCATCTGATTTCACAAAATTTCAATAAATTATTATGCTAAAAATATAGCCGATGATAGTTCAATTGAAGGGGGAAAATTACTGTGCATTTATCGAAGCACACGAAAACAAAAATAGTTTTTTTGTGAACAAAAATGTACAGAAAACATGTAATGCTGTATTGTGTCGATACATTTGAGACAGTACAATGTCATATAGTTTAATGTATATTTTATAATTTCAAACGTTTGACCATAATTTATATGTGTATATTAACCAAACTTCCTTTATTTATTATCTATCTCAGGAATTTTAATTGTGCCTTATTACATTTTATATTAATGAAAATTTTATTAATTGTCTAAACTTTTGGGACAGAGTGTCTACGTCTTTATTAATTATAGACCGATTGTATTTTGATGGCTTTGTCCGCGTCGTGGAATATAAAAAAAAATGACATGCACTTCGTAGAAACCTTTCTGGTTACATTAAGACTAAGACATTAAATCACATTACATTGTGACTTCGACTTTCAAAAACTCCTTAATTCTATAAATGGTCGAGTTTACTGCAAAGCTCGGTAAAGAACAAGTAGAGCTTAGAGCCTGTTAAAATTTTCTTAACAAAATTACAATTAAAACAAATAATTTGCAAATGAAAATATTTCTTTAACCCCCCTCCCCTTCCAGTACACTTACATTTGTAGATTGGCTTCACAAAGCAATTGGGGTACATTTTATCTCAGGGCGTGTGCTGATGCGTTAAAAAGGTACATAAGATGTGAAAATTAAGGTTCAATTCTGATTTGTTCTGTTTTGTTCATTTTAATTTGGGATTCCTTAAAATGTAAATTCGAAATCCCAATAGTCCCTGAATTATTTAAGACATACGAATTCAACTAATAAAAGTTTTTCTAAGTCGTCAATGGACATCATTTAATGAAGTTCGGATGATCTGAAATATAGCTTCTTTCTATTAAAGTCAAGAAGAACACCTCACAAAATATTGTGAGGTGTTCCGAACATGTCTTCGCTATCTGAGCATAAACATCTGTCACAAAAGTCTTCGATAACCGATCTGTTTGTAAACTGAACAATTCGTTACATGACTCACTGTATGTGGATAATTGCAAAGTAGTAATTGTATAAGAAAATGTTATAATTGCTATATATTTCATAAACCTTCTAATTAATATACTCCAATAAGTAAGAGTTTGAAATTCGTTGATTAAAAATATTAATAATTTTAAACACAAACTGGGAACATTTAATTTTAAAGATTATCGCAAATTTATTACATAATATTTTAAAACTGAAACATCCTATTACATAAGCAAATTAAAAAAGTGATTGCTTCAATTCATAGTTAATTAGAAAAGTTTTAATTTTAGGTTGTCTCACAAATCATAATTTATTTAGCTAAATAACTCTCTAAAAGTACATTTAATGGTATTTCAATTTATAAGTTTTAAAGGAAATTCTAAAATTTTATCCATCATACATAATAAAGGAATGAATAATTTCATAACAGACTGCTTAAAGGAAAATGTTTGTAAATACCATAGTTAAAACTATTACTTGATTAAAATACAAGCTTGAAATCTCTTTAAAATTTTCGAAATGTGGTACAGAAAAGTTATTATATATTTCCAAGCTAATAGTTTTTATAAACATCGTGTTTCTGAAAAGAGCTAAGAATGTCATTGTATATAAGTCATTGGTAAAAATTTTATTCAAAAACCATAAATTTATTAACCAGAATAATTCTCAAACACTATCTAAAGAGGTATTTATGTTTATGAAATAGAAAAATCATTAGATATTTCCAAGTTATTAGATTTTATAAACATCGTGTTTCCAAAAAGATCTAAGTATGTCAATGTAAGTCGTTAAATAGTAAGAATTTGTTTCAAAAGCCATACAGTTTTTAACCAGAAGTATTGTTAAACTCTATTTTAAGATGCATTTCAGTCTATTAATCTTAAAGATAATCCTACATTTCCATTTATCACATTAGGTATTGAGCTGCGTACAAGATTTTCATTTTAGTGAAACGAAGCTTCTGTTTTATCTTGCTTCATTTCAAATTCTCAATTTTCTAATTCATAAAATTACGTTAATTAACTCTAAATCCTTATAAATGTTTTTATGATGCGAGAAGCAAGTTTATTGCAATTAAATAATTACCGAAACGTCTGTGAAGGCTTACTGTGGAGCACGAAAAGTTTTTGGTTTCCGTCTGTTAGTTTAATAATTTGTCTGTTCCGCGATAATTTCTGCAAAAAGTATCCGACTAGCTTGAAATTAAGTTCGTATATTGGAGAAATATTCGGACTTAGCTGTATAGTATTTTTTAGCTCACAGGCTATCATAGCCTGAGAGCTTATGTGCCCGTCCGTTCTGTATGTATGTGCGTAACGCGATAACTCATGATAAAAATATCCGATCAACTTGAAATTTTGTATGTAGATATATCCTGACAAGGCGCTTCCCTGATTAGTTTTTGGAGTTCATTGGATATGTATAAGAGGGGGAATGGGAGGCTCATGCCCCCCGTTAGTTGATATAAATGGGATTTTCATGCAGAATTAAGTTTTCGTTCAAAATTTAGATTAGGATCATTCTGATGAGGCGATTTCGTGATTGCTATTAGGTGTTCATTGAATAAGTATAAATAGGGGGAACAGGGGTTCTAATCCCCCCCCCCGTTAGTTGATATAAATGGGATTTTCATGCAGAATTAAGTTTTCGTTCAAAATTTAGATTAGGATCATTCTGATGAGGCGATTCCGTGATTGCTATTAGGTGTTCATTGAATAAGTATAAATAGGGGGAACAGGGGTTCTAATGCCCCCCCTCCCGTTAGTTGATATAAATGGGATTTTCATGCAGAATTAAGTTTTCGTTCAAAATTTAGATTAGGATCATTCTAATGAGGCGATTCCGTGACTGCTATTAGGTGTTCATTGAATAAGTATAAATAGGGGCAACAGGGGTTCTAATGCCCCCCCCCCGTTAGTTGATATAAATGGGATTTTCATGCAGAATTAAGTTTTCGTTCAAAATTTAGATTAGGATCATTCTGATGAAGCGATTCCGTGACTGTTATTAGGTGTTCATTGAATAAGTATAAATAGGGGGAACAGGGGTTCTAATGCCCCCCCCCCGTTAGTTGATAGAAATGGGTTTTTCAAGCAGAATTTTCAGATTTCGTTCAAATCTCTGAATAGTTTTGGAATTTTAATGGTTAAGTATAAAAGAGGGGGATAACTCCTTTTTAATTATGTAAATGCTAAATGGGTTTTTATTAAGAATTATCTCATTTGCTCTGAATTTTGGATATAGATTTTTTATATGATAAAGCATGTCTTTGATAGTATAGGAGGTTCAATGATTAAGTATAAAAAAAGAGGAAAGGGGAGAGCTGTTTTCCCTTCTTAATTTTTTTTTCAAACGGTATTAAGCCTTGAAAATATAAGGCTTTAATGTACAATTAGTATTTGTAGCCTGTGAGCTCAATGCCATCAGTTTATCTGGGCAGTATTCTTTATTTATATTTGGTTCTGAATTTTAGAATATTTTATTTTACGCCATAATGCACCGTTATGGAAAACAGACGACTTTAAAATTTTTATGTGTTAAAAAAAATAGCGCATATGATTAATTTATTTAATCTTGAACTGACTTTATTGGTCTCTAAGTCCACTGCTTTTTTCAATTTTTGTAGTTTAACATTAAATTTTCAGTTTAATTACAAACAGTCTAAAATTTTGTTTCGTTTGGAACTTTAACGCTATTACTAGATACTTTTAAATAAGTAAATGTTAATTATACCAGCTATGTACAAAAAGTTTAGTTGAAAAATATCATATTATGAGTTAATCGTGCTTCTATTCATATTTCGATTTTACTGTCTCACAGACCGCTCCACACGAGTTACGTTACAATTTCTGTCACATCAGTTAAACGGTCGATGAAAAATTACAAATGCTGAAATTTTACGTTGAATTCCACTTTAAATAAAAATTCCGGTTATTTTAGCATTGATGTGCAAAAGATGAGTATACTAAGTGCAACAAAGCTTTCAATTAAATAAATCAAGTTATCATAAATGCTCTGTGAGCGAAGAACTATCATGACAGTTTTAATTTCATAATAAGCTGTAATATTACTAAAAGTTTTATAAACCTTCTAACTAAAATACTACAACCAAGAGGAATATATCTATTTCTAGTTCTAAATACAAACTTGAAACTTTTTACTGTAAGGCTATGGAAAATTTCTTATGTATTTGAAACGTAATAATCTTTTGAAAAATCATGTTATTGAAGAGCTAAAACAATCAATGCTTATGTATAACCAGTAAAATTTACTGTGGAATTGTTTTACAAATTGTAAGGCATCTAACATGAATTAATCACTGGAAATATTCAAAAGTGCACTTGAATTCCCAAACCTAAGATAATTTTATCTTTTAATCCAACTTTTATAAAATGCAGTAAGCAGGCTCCACAAATTTTACAATCCAGTGAAAGTAAGTTTTCACTTTATTTATTTATTTTTTTTTTACAATTTTTATTTTCTTACAAATTGTTTAACCCGTTCTATGCACGAGTGAAGCGTAGCCCGGAGATTTGATTCAGAATTTTTTTTTCGACTACTGTGTATTTTTTTTTAAGGAAATTTAAATTATCATGTTGTTATGACCGCAGACGATAAAACAATATCTTTGGAATAAGAGAATAAATAGAATAAAATGTTTTATTGATGTTTGTAATAAAATGTTTCTCTTTATTTTTTTTAAAGGTAATAAATAAGTGCATTAAAATAAAATCTAATTATTTTCAAAATTAAAGATTATTAAAAATAAAAAACATCATTTTTATGATGATCAAAACGTAGCTTACTTAATAATAGAGTCGTACATTAGGTACGTCTTTTAAGCAATAAAAAAATTTAAATAATATTGAATGCAAAGCGCGAGAAATTTTCTACAGCAAAATTTGTAGTAATAATGTAGATTTATTGAATTTCACCGTTGCTGGATTTTTGTTAGTTTCATGTTTGCTCCAGAGCTCCAGCTCTAGGGAAAAGAAAATTTCATCTTACGCTGCAGTTGCAAACTTGTCAATGTATGTGGGGATAAGTGTCGGATTGAGTATCGCTGTGAGTGGTTCAGTCGGTAGAACATTGGTGCATTATCAGGGCCGTAGCTAGAAATCAACAATAGGGGGGAGGCTCATATTTTTTTCCTTCTCTCAGACCCAGAAAAATAAATTAGTGCAGATTCACACTGTAGGCACTATGTTTCTTTTTTAAGCTGTTGTAATAACTTCATTTTATACTAAGAAAGTGTATGATTATGAAAATTTTGACTGTATATTTGGTGCAAAATGAAACTACATGTTAATTTCATATGTGCAAATAGGATGAGATAGTGTTGAAACACTTATTTTAGTTATAATTTAATAAATCTGCAAAACTGTTAAAAGGTCTCAAAACTAAATTACATTTTGTACAGAATTTCATTTGAATTTTTGGAACAGAAATTCATTTAGGGAACATGGAATCTTTTCCAGGAGGGGGGGGGGGGAGAGCTCAAAATATTTTAGGAGGGGGCTGAGCCGAATTTAGCGCCCTCTTAGTTACGGCCCTGTGTGTTATACCGATGGCCTACATTCGAGTCCCCATTTGGATTCATTTTCACTTTGCTGGCTATACGCCTTTTAATCAATAATAAAAAAAGAGATTGCATTACACGTGGGTCCGTAATGAGTCCTTGAGAAAGAGCAAATTCTTGTTATTGACAGATTCACAGATAGGCATTTTCTAAAACAGATCGAATCATGTTTCAGGACTTTCTAAAACGTATAAATTAATCGCAAGTCAATTTTTTTTACGAATCCAACACTTTATTTTGTAAAGATAGAAAAACGTGATATTGATAAAACGTCTTTCAAAAGTTTTTATTTTAAAATAGTAAATAACAGATTTCTGTAAATCCCAATTTCTTAAGTGGAATTTGTAGTAAATTATAAAAAATGACGAGTATATTTTCAAAAATTAGTATATAAATTTTTTTCTAATGAGAATGCCTTTTACATCCATCGTCAATTTCTTTAAACGTGAGTCTGCGATGCTTTGGAAATTTTCGAGATTTTTATTTAATTAATTTTGAAGGAGCCCATTTATCTATATAACCGATCAGGGAAAAAATAATTAATTAAACGATGACTGAAATACGTTTTGTGATTATATTTCGTCTGGCTGACTCCAAAACCAACAAATAAATTTTCCACGAATTTGATTCCAATAAAAGTTTCATGACAGTTTTGAATGAATTAAGGAGTAACACATTTTCTTCACTGTGAAATTGAAGTTTTTTTTTAAATTATATTTTAAAGAAATGCAAAATACTGTAAAAATCTTCTTACACTACTGTGTCAAGCATATATTAAAGTAGAAAACAACAGCCTTAAAACGAACCAGGTCTTCCCCAGAGCAGTAAGGCTGGAAGATTTGATATTTTTTTTGTTTTTTATGGTCAAAAAAGGAATTCCACCGCTCCCTCCGTTCCCGTAGAAAAGTATTGGAATTAAACTCTGATACCAACATTAATGAAATCATATTTGCAGGGGTCGCTTTCAAATGGAATTACCAATTTTTTTCTGATATTACTATGGTCTCTTCTCTTTCTTGAAGAAGCGCTTTTAAAACATGCTATTTTTACTTCATTTTAAATAGATTACCCGATTACAGAAAATTTAATAATATTATCATTATCAATGGCGTTCTTATGTAGTTGGACTGTCAATTATTTCACTTTGAGGGAGGGATTTTTTTCGTTACTGTGCTTGCATCCATCACTGTCGTAACACCTGATTGTGTTTGACCACGTAATGGGATTGATTATGTTACATTAATTACTCGTGTTAGAAAAAGGTTGTATAAAATTATTTAAAAAAAAAAGTATCACATATCCTGGACTTTTATAGTGTTTAAGAGAAAAGTTTCCTTTTAGGCACTAAAAAAATCGCTATAAATAGGGTTTTAAAATATATATCGTTTTAAACATGATGTAATTTTTAGCATTAAATGTTTTTACCACGTAATAGTTTCATTATTTGAAACATTGATTTCTTTCTTAATGATCAAATGCTAATATATTTATCAATTAAAAATAGCTTAAAAAAATTAGTTTGCAATAGATATGAATGGTATTTTCAATCTAAAAAATTGAACTATCTTGACTCATTTCACAACGATTAAATATATAGCTGGAAATAATTCTTCGATTAACAAACTAAATATCTTCTTTATGCATTCCTTCGTATTTTCATATGCAACAGTCAGATGAATTATAAAGGTTAAAATAAATGAAAGTTTCTTCTTTTTATTAGAATGGTATACCCCGGATTGAATGAGTGCCAGTAGTTAGACTGAAAGATTCACATCACACTGGTTTGGCTAATTCCGGCAGGAAGACGTCGCGCTTCTTCTGTCTGACTCTTATCCATCGCTGTTAGCACCTTTTTTTGCCAATTTTTATGTGTTCCAGTAAAGGCTCCTATAGGATAAGCTGACGCATATCCACTTTGTTGCTTAAAAGTACCACCATGCTGGGGCCCGGCTCGGCACTTGTATACCACCAGAGATGAGCTTGGTTGTATAAAAGGTTCTGTGACTCTGCTTCATTTGCTTAAGCTAACCAGGTTTAGCTTCTGTTATAGGAGTTCTAATTCCTGTGTTTGGTCTTCCAGATTTACTTCCATCGGCAATAGAACCTATTCTTTTTAATTTCTTGATACGTTTTACTCATGTTCAAGGGGTTATTTGCATTATGTGGGCAATATAAAAAGTACGTAGGGTGGTTAAATCCATTCCGTTCTTCTTTTATTTAAGGAATTATTTTCAGTTGGCTCACCTTCCTGAAATCGGACGATAAATTAGTCATCATTTTAGAGATTTATATGGATACTTATGTCTCATAATATGTAATTTTTTTTTTAAATATATAACTATTACGTTAAAAAATTCTATTTCCATAACATACTGAAATTTTTTTTCAGTTTAAAATATTTCTTCGCAAACCTTTCATATTCGTAATGAAAAAGACAATTCATTTTCATGAACGATAAACACTTCTTCTAAAGTAAATTCTCCCAGCAATTTATTTATTCACCGTTGAGATAATTTGTTGAGTACTCCAGTCATTATCATCTCAATCTATATCATATACAGATTTTTTAAAAAGACTCCCAAAAACGACTTCTCTCAGAAAAAGTACTTGTTTATTCTCCAGTTTAAATATTTTAATGGTTAATGATGATAAAGGAAAAAAAGAAACGTTATATAATCATGTTCCATTAATTTTTTTATTTATTAAAAGCCATTTACTTTAAGTAATTGATGCCATAAAATAAACTTCTTATTGTAATACTAATTTAGTTTCATGGATATTTAAAATGAAGTTGTAAAATTTCGCAATATTTAATATCCTAACGCGTTTTCTTTTTTTCCTTTAAACTACATTTGAGTCTTACTCAGAAGTGTGTGTACATTAAAAAATAATTTTTTTTGAAAGAAAAAGAAAGAAGAAACAGATTTTTAAACACTTTCCAACATATATAGAACAGTGTAACAAAACTTTTAAGTTAGTGACTGAGAGATAGAGTGATGCACCGATGAAGGACAGATATTTACATATGAAAACAATTCTAAACATTGACGGTGCCATTTGCAAGTTTTATTTTGTAATTTATTATGTAAAATTTTAAAGCTTTTTTCAGAAAACGTAATTTTATAAATTTGTAAATAAAACTAAGTGAGAGCCATATTTTATTTGCTTATGATACATTTCTGCATTGATTCATCTGCACTCCAGCTGTACGCATTTACATTTTAATTTATGATTAACCCCTCTCCAACTTTCCTTAAACATATAGCTGCAACTTTTTCTTATAAATAGCTGAAATTTTATACACTATATTATTAATGTCTGAGACACATTTTATTCATTGGCATTTTTATAACGGGCCGTATAAGAATTAAAATTTTGTATTTCTTTAAACTTAATTCCCTGAAAATTTCAATCGATTTCATAAAACTCTGTATCTTTATTTCGTAACTTATAATCTGTGTTTATGATCAACAGATAAGGAATAAAAAACGAAGTCAGTGCAATTGGGACCCTTGTATATATATTTCTTAAGTTCAATATGTTAAACATACTAATAAATTTCTAAATAAAATTCAAAGAAAAACTTAAAAGTGAGGAAATATTTATTTCATTTATATCGAACGTAACGCAATTTTTATATACTTTCCTGATTTTTTTTTAACAAATCAGGAATTTCGTTAGTTACTTTCTCGCAAACTAAAAATAATATTTCTTATAAATTACGTTTTATCTAATACAAAGAATACATAGTCAGGAATAAAAGAAATGAAGTGACATTTCTTGATTTTGTATTTTCCTTTTTTGTGTCAAATTCCTTTTTTGTATAAATCCTAGGAAGTCACGCATCATATTTTTCTTTCATAGCTTTCACGTTTTCAGTCACACTTGTCGTAGATGTATGTTCAAGGTATTTCAAGATCTTTTTACTAAAGTGATGACAAATGCATTTGCTTTACAGAACAAGTATTGCAGTAACTAAAACTAAAAGAAACATTGTAATATGTATAAATTTCAAAAATAGTTAAATTTACAAGTATTTCACGGTCATTTTCAACATAGTGTCATGTCCATTACCAAATGATAAGTCTGTTACCGCAAGGTTTTTTAATGATTATAATTTTTTCATCATTCTACTTTTATTTTTTATTTAACTAAGAAACAAATATGAAATTTCCTTAAAATTTAATAATTTACATGAATATATACTGTATTTATTAGAAAAAGTTCTTGTATAATTTCTATGTGATCAAAATCTTGTGACTAAAATTGTCTCTCATTTCAATTTAATTTAAGTATTATTGATAAATATCATGTTTTGAAATTTAGGGACATAAGTCACTTTAAAGTAAGTTCATTTTAGGAAATTTAATAAATTTAAAGCTGAGTATTTTCAGTACTTTTGTATGGTAACGGACTTGACAATTTGCCTTACAAGCAAACTTTAAATAGCATTTACATATTATATTATGAAAGTGCACATCCTATTTTTTTATGTACCTTAAACATTTACTTTAACACCTGTCTTCATTTTTAAAAGGAATTATTAAGTTTGAAAAATAAAAATAAATTTCTGAAATGTAAGCGAATTGTGAAAATGGCCCTTCAATATTTGTTATCTTAGGTCATTAGCGATCAGAATCCTTACCATATTTGTTAGTTTCGCTAGTTGCAGTATTAACATAAACAGTGTAGGGGGAACTGGGGCACATTGATACACCAACTCTACAGCTCACAGGGTCATTACATGAAGTTTCAAAGCAGCTCCAAAAAGTTATACTAGTATACACAACTACATACCGAATGTATTGGCATGAATCAGTAGTTTGATGAAATGGGACGGGTGATTTATTGTTTTTGTAAGTCTAATTGCAACGGTATTATAGAACTGTTCCAGTATTTTCAACCGAAAATAATACTCTCTCTGGCAAGCAAAACAACTCTTTATCAGTTCTTTATTGTTAGGTAAATTATGAAGAGTTGGATTTGAGACTCATTTTATCCAAAAGGGCTGTATAGGGCACATTGATACACTCTATGTCGGGCACTTTGATACAACCTGAATCCTTTTTAGTTGATTTTTTCATTACCTTTTATTATTTTTGTTTTTACCATACACTCCTTAATGCAACCATCTTTCACCAAAAATTTCTATTATTAATTTTTATTGAAGTGAAATAGCTCTAACTTTTTATATTAAAACATTTTATAGTATTTTTGCAAACAGAAAACGCACGAACTTATCCAAAAGCTAGTACTAGTAGAACTAATAAAAGAAAAGGATGGCAACCTGGCAAATCTCGAATTTATATCGATTCTCCAAAGAAAAAAGTATTTTCGACATGAGAAATGTTAAGTAAGAGAAACAAACTGCAGAACAGAAAAGAATAATTATATTATAAACGGAAGTTTTACTATAATTATCCTTTATTTTCTATTTATAAACCTATTTATAAACAGAAAACCTGGTAATTTTTTCATCTTTCCTAAGAAAGAAGATAATGCTGGGATTGAAGTGCTAGCAATGGCAAAGTTACCACAGCCAACAATCAGACAAGCAACAGCCAGAACATCAGGTCATTATACATTTAATTTTGATTGCTTTGATATTACTTAAAAATAAATTGTGGGTGATTTGAATTTCTATAAAAAATATAAAATGGTTTGCTAACTCGTTTTCTATGAAAAATATGTATTGGTGTTATTTTGTCGCCATTTCTCTCAAACGTATCAAACTGTCTTATGAAGTGTATCAATCTGCCCCGGGGATGAAGCACATGGATACAAATGACTTTTTTTTTAATTACATGCAAAAATACTATATAAAGCAATGATTGTACATTTTTATAACATACTACACAAGTTTTTCTGCCACCACATGGAAATAAAGCTTGAATTTTCTACTTTCTTCACACCGAAAAAATTCTTAGAAAAACATTGTATCAATGTGCCCCAGTTCCCCCTATTCTGTATCATTGCAACATTCAAAACTTCTGTTTCCTGCGCATGTGGTCTAATGCAATTGAACAGTCGGTGGGGCGGGGGGCAAAGTAAGCACCACCTACTAACTACTCAATTAATTATCATAGAAAAAGTTAAAGGTACCGAGATATTTGAAATAAAGTCTACTTTTAAATGTAGAAATGTCCTATAAAATTTGCTTAGGATAACCACCTAACCACATATTTAAATGAACCCAAACTTCATTTTTTTCCAAAAGCAGTAATAAGATATTTTAAATCTTTGGTTCAAACTATATCTAGACACCGAATTTCAACTCCTTTAAATGGAAAGTTTTTGAATTATATACATTCAAAATTTAGTACTTCTAATGTTAAATTGCATTTTCATATTTATATTGATATCTCCTGAAATTATATTCCTATTTTGCTATTTTTTTTATGTAGCAATAATATAAAAAAAAAAAACATACATAAATAAGTTGAATTTCCAGTTTTTATCATTTTATGATATGAATTATGAAATTAATATTCGAAAAACTTACAAATCGCAACCTACATTTTTTTTTTTTTTTTTTTTTTTTTTCGTGGATTTAGATTTATTAAGTCCTGCATTATATAAATCAAAAATTTCAATTTTTTTCCAAATAATTTTCAAATTATGCTTAAAAAACGACAAAATGATGGTTTAAGAGATCGTCTAGCATAGAATTTACTAAATATTTTTTTAACTTCTTGTGGTATGTAGTATTCTAGCAGTTTTAAACGATTGCTTGAGTGGCGCCTAAGTTGTCTTGATCAAGAAGAGCGAGCGCTCTCTTGGTCAACAATCGAATGTGGAATTTCAACTTGGATACAGTCTCTAAAGTATTCTTGTTTTAAAATGATTAATTTCTTGGAAACATATCGTACGAATTTCATGAAAATTTGTGTCTGGGCTAATTCAAGTATGTAGAGTTCATTTACGCTGTCAGAATTGGGTATTGCAATTGAAAAAACAAAGTTAGGGTTCGTTTTAATAAGTAGATGGCATCCTAAGCAAATTTTATATACATCATTTTAAAACTAGACTTTATCTCCAATCGTTTGTAGCTCTAACCTACTTCTACAATAATTTTTCTGAGTTAATAAGGGATATTTACTCTTTTCTACGACTGTACTTACTTTTAAACTTATATGACAAATTTGTTTTAAATTGCAAGACTTCCCATTTTTTTTTCTTTTTTTTTTTACAATTTTGTTTACGGTTATTTCAAAACAATAAACTTCGTAGTAGATTTCAAGAAATATTTAAGGTATATTGATATTTTTATAAATAACAATAAACAAAATAGTAAAAAACAATCGCCAGTAACAGCAGTGAGGTTAGGGAAAAGCGAATAGATTACATGAGCTGTGTATGGTTATTTTCATACTGGGATAGTTTCCTTATGTATACAATTTTAACAAATGCTCCATTTATAGTTTTGGAATTTATGTATCTATGCGTATTTTTTAATGTCGATTACAAATTTTTAATTTTTCCAAAAAATCGAAAAACTTGTTTATTTATCAAAATAAATAAATAAATTAAATTAATTAAATAAAATAAAGTAAATAAAGGATAATGAAAAGAATGATTTTTTTTACATAAGACATACGGGATATTTTTAAAAGAAAGTATTAAAACGGGGTTTTAATGCTTGGAAGTATTTACTACATAAAACTTAAAATTATAATTAATGCATTCAATAAAAAAGCAACTCAGACGATTTTACCTACAAGCTTACAAGTGTTCAACGTGAATATCGTGTGGTACACATAAGTTGATATCTCAGTTCTCTTCAAATGTTGATTAATAAAAATGGTCTGTTCAGACGCTCACCCGATCTGACACCATGGGATTTCTACTTATGGGGGATCATAAAAAATCATGTGTATGTGCCTCCGCCACCAGATGACCATTGCAGCTGTTGCAACAATGACGTCGCAAATATTAATCATCGTTTGGGATAAATTGAGTTATCGACTTTATGTGTGCCGTATGACAAATGTCACTCGCATTGAACACTTGTAACCTTGCAGGTAAAACTGTTTGATTTGTTCTTTCATTTTATGTATTAATTATAATTTTAAATTTTATGTAATAAATACTACCTAGTAATGTAACTATGTAAGAAATACTGCACTATAAAAAATGCAAAATATGTTAAAATTGCATGAATCAGCAATTTTTTTTTCAAAGCCTTCAACATAATTTGCCTAGCTTACCTGTCTTATTATTTTAAGATTTTATCAAGTTTGAATGTTGCGATTCTCATGCATTTATCATTTTGTATAACATTGTTTACCTTCTGTTGTATAACGTACTGTTTCAAAAAGTTTTTTATTGCAACGATGGCTCTCTGATTTACATCTAAAAATGACTTTTTTTCAAGCATATACAAATTAATCAACGTACTGACAAAAAATAAGTAAATAAAAAGAAGAAGAAATCGCGAGTCCTTTTTTGATATTGCATTCTGCTTGCATGAAGATTTTTTTTCGATTCAAATCTCAAGAATTCATGTTTTTTTTTTTTTTTTTTTTTTTTTTTTAATCTTTTTGAAACATTTTTTTCCTACTTACACTTGTCAGAGAATGCATTGTCTTCAGAGGCTTACATAAAATGCTGAGAGATGCATTTGTGTGACAAAAAATGCTTCCATGGCGTAAAGATAAGAAAGTGTCGTTGCGTATGTGTTATTTGTGACCAAACAGAAAGAGGGTGCAAAATGTTTTTCCTTTTTATTTCACTATTGTTTTATGAAATACTGAGGTTTTATGGGGTTTTTCACTGTTTTAGTTGAATTATATTTCGTCCGTCTGAACCTCAGACCAAAATTATTGATATTGTACTACATAATTTTATATTTCAGTAGTGCATAATTTGATTAAAAAAAATAAAAAAAATAACGTAGGTTCGGGAATAAGCGTCGGGGCGCATACGAGTTTAAAAGTTAAAAATATGCTTAGTGCGGCGCTTTTGCCAGGGCGGCGGAAAAGTTGATTTTTTTTCCTTGCAGCAATATGTATTAAAGAGGTGATTCTGTTCCGATTTTTTTTTAAATGGTGAAAAAGCCATCATTAGTACGAAAATTCATTAAAGATTGCAACAAAACCAAGTATTTTATCAAAGCATAATGGAAAAAAACGCAAATTTTATCAAAGGGTCAAGGGAAAAAATAACTAGCTTCATCAAAAGTCGCAGGAAAAGGGAGGATGACACGAATTTATCAAAGTGTTATGGGGAAAATGCGGATTCCCTAAAAAACCGTAGGGAAATGCAAATTTTTCAAATGATTGCTGGAAAAAACGTGTATTTCATAAAAAAAAAATGTAACTTTTCTTTATGGATCGCGGTAAAAACATGAAATTCGTCAAAGGACCGTATGAAAATCCAGTACCTCGTCAGAAGATCAAAGAAAAAACGAAAAAATTCATCAAAAGATTGTGAAAAAAAACCCTCAAATTTCATCAGAGGACCGTGGAAGAAGGCGTATTTCTTGAAAGGATCACGGAAAAACGGGAATTTCTATAAAGGGCTATTCGATTTTGTTTACAATTTTTTTTATTATTTGGATACTTTTACTTTCGGAACTGGTTTCGAAAGTAAGTGTATATCTGTTTAAAAAAATCTTCAAAGGAAGTCGAAAAAGTAAGAAGAGTCTTTGTAAAGACCAATCTCCACTAGTTAATGCAAAAATAAATAAAACAAAAACAAAAAATTGAAGTGCAAACTAGATCTTTTTAAAAATGTCTTCCATTATTATTTTCAAACGGCTGTTCTCATGTAAATAACCGATACAGATTGCATTTTCAATTTGAAAGTTCCCCGAGAACGACATGTGTTTATCTAAATTCCTCCGGATTTCCCTCTTTAAAATAAGATATTAATAAGAAATAAAGTATTGTGTATATATAAAAAAATGTTTGCTTTAAATAAATACTGCTTTCCTTACGTTCTGCTCTCGAAATATCATTGTTTTAAACTGTTTTTGGTTGGCACATCAAAATATTATTAATGAAACGCTTATCGGATTTCAACGATGTACGAGCTGCCACAGCTAAATAAACAAACATCTCATGATAATGGGGCTTTTTTATCAGCGTGCCAAATTATGGGCTTATTTATGGGTATCTATAATATTCTTAAAACTTAATATATTTTAATAAAAATTTGGTAATCAGCCTAAATTATTATTATTGCCAGTTGCTGAAAATTTTAACAAAATCGGTTAATTAATAACCAAAATATATATTTTTTTTGTTTGTTTTTTATAGTAGGAAGAGTTTTGTATTAGTTTCATTTTCAGTTCCTTATTTCTCTTTGCTACTCGAACATTTTTTTTTTCAACATCGCAAAACTTTCTGACTTACTCATGGGATCATTTTTTTTTTTTTTTTTTTTTTTTTTTTTTTTTTTAAAGGAATACAATTCGCACGAGTACTCAAATTATTTGAAATTAAAAAAGTATGTTCCTTTTTTCAATAAATATCATGTTGAATTTAAATATTTGTGAATCGCAACAAGCATTTTAAAAATTGCAATGAAATTCTCGAAAAATTAGAAAACAAGTTTAAAAATTCAAAAATCACAGAAGAACAAAATGTTAGGTTGAAAAATTTAAATTTAATTTCTTTTACAAATATCAAAAATTACCCCGAAACATGTTTTAAATCGCACTGAAAATCGCTGATAAATGCGATTAAACTTTATTGAAAAAAAGGACAAAATTTCCTATATTGGGATAAAATATTAATTCTAGTTATAGAAATAATAATTTTTATTATTAATATTAATGTATTTTATAAATATAAAAAAAGGTTATGGCAAATTGTGAAATAATATTTATTAAATATATTTTTTTTGGGGGGGGGGGGAGTTCAGATTAAAACGTGATATAAAAAAATAAAAATTGTAGAGAACATAATTACTGCTTTATACTAATACTTTAAACATAATTTCTGTTTAGAATTTCGAAAAATCTCCGCAAAATGGAAAAAAAAAACTATAAAAATCGTATAGAATATTCGCGAAAAAAAAGGTGCACTAATTCAAATTAAATTTTATCATTAAAAATATACAAAATGTACTATATTGTACTAACAGTTTGAAATTGGATTCTTTTTACAAATGTAAAAAAAAAAAAAAAAAAAAAAATCATCGCGGAACTCGAAATAACACGGAATATAACGCAATTTTTAACATTTTGAGGAATTTTCGTAAGTGCGGAGCTTCTGTCGAATATTTGTTTTATTTTAATGTACTTTCGAGGATGCGGCACTTACAATGTGTGCGGAGCATACACCCGAAAATACGGTAAGTATATTTTTTCTCTATGACAAATCGCAATTTACCTATTATATATATTTTTCGATTCAAATCTCAAGAATTCATGTGTTTTTTTAATCCTTCCGGAACTTTTATTTCCTACTTACACTTGTCAGGGAATGCATTGTCTTCAGAGGCTTACATAAAATGCTGAGAGATGCATCTGTGTGATAGAAAATGCTTCCATGGCAGAAACATACGAAAGTGTCGTAGCGTATATGTGTTTCTAGCCGAACAAAACAAGGGCACAGAATGTTTGAGCTTTTTATTTCACTATTGTTTTATAAATACTGAGGTTTTGGGGGTTTTTTCTCTGCTTTAGTTGAATTATAATTCATCCGCCTAAACCACTGACCAAAATTATTCATTTAGTACTACATAATTGTATATTTTGTTGGTGCATAATTTGATTCAAGAAACGAAATAAGTATATTTTTTCTCCATCACAAATCGCAATTTACCTATTATATGTAAGAAAAAAAAAATACCGTAAACTGTCGCAGTGTGTTTTTCAAAATGATTGGCAGAACACTGTTCAAGTGAATCTATGCACCCAAAACACATATAAGGAATGTTTTTTTTTATGTTTGTGTACAAATTTGTAAAAAAATAACATTTGTCTGGATTGTGTATAAATAAGGATCATTCGAGATGACAAGTTGCTATCGGTATCAAAGAAATCTCTATTACCATGGAATATATGTTTCTAGCCAAGCAAAAGGGCTAAATATTTGTGTGTTTTTTTTTTCATTATTGTTTTAGAAAATACTGAGAGGGTTTTTTCACTGTTTTAGTCGAAATTCCTTCCTGACCCATAAACCATAACTATTCATGTTGTATTATAGTATATTTGTATAATATTGTATTATATATTCGTCAGTACGTAATTTGATTCTAGGAATTAATTCTATTTTTTTTTTAATTCTATTTTTTTTCCATCGAAATTTACCTACTATAAATATAATAAAATGCCATAAACTAACACAGTGTTTTTCAAAATGATTGGCAGAACTTTGTCCGAGAGTTTCTATAAATACAAAACAGATATGAAGAACATTTTTATTTGTCGTTGTTTGTTTGTATTGTTTACTTTACATTAAACATTTATCATTTATTAAACCATTTACTTTCCGTAAACGGTTTACTGGACATTCGAACAGCTAAGGATTTTTATGTTGGATTGATATTTAAAGTTTTATAATAATAAAGCTTTCTCTTTCTTCAATATCTTTCATTATTTAATTTTAACTTTTTCTTTCTTTTTTTAATTTCTTTAATTCTATCTTCATTATTTCTGTTTTATTAACAATTATTTTATTATGATAAATTATGTTTTCCTTTTTTTAGTTCCGGTGGCAAAGAACATATCCTAACTGCAGAAAGTCACCGGGCTATGATGACTTGGGCCCTTGCACTTCAGGTAAATAAATAGTTTGTTTCAATTGCCTTTAAAATTAATATAGTTTTCAAATTTAATATAATTATAATAAATTTAAAAACAAAAATTATCGTGTACTTCTCACGAAAAATAGTAGAAATGAACCTCTTAAGCGCTTGCTTAGATAAAGGGTTGTACTTAAAAGTGTCCGTTTGTCTGTGCATGCATGTGTTTATGTGCAAGCGCGTACACATGCAAAGGTATACATCAGTATACGCAAACATGCGTATATGAGTGTATACATTCTTTTAATCCAAATGAGTTCAAATTGAACTGCAAATAATTCAAGTGATATGCTTGACATTTTTCAAGTAGAAAAAATTACAAAAATTAAAAGTACAAATTTTTCTGCTAGAGGGCGCTGTAATGCATATAAAACATTTAATTCAATTTTTAATTAATAAATAATTTTAAAAAGTAAAACTAGAAAATAAACATGCAAAACTCATCGGGAGATTTTCAGTACATTGAAATACGGTATATCCGGTACTCGGGAAAAACTGGCCAACGCACACAACCATGCGGCGACTGCAAGAAATAAGTTGGCCAATTCAGAGGGAACAAGAATTCGTTCTATTGGTTCAAATGATATCAAATTTGAGCGACAGCTAATTTAAAAAATGCGCTTGATTTTTGCAAAAATTAAGATTACAAAATTTCGCCGCTATCATTTAAATATGTTTAAATATATAACAACGTCACCTTTTATAATTTTTCCAAAATCATTAAAAATATGACATTTTTTGAAAGCTAAAAAATTATTCCTAATATAGCTATATTCGTTTTCGACAGTTTTTTATGAAGTGGTTTCTAAGGTACTACTTGTCACTATTTCAGCCATTCGTGTAACAGGAATTGCAACAGAAATTCTTTACGCTGCTCTACAGAATAGCAAACCACGTCTGATAACTATTCCTAATGATGGCAATCTCTAAACTAAACATTTATCATTCTATTCTGCATTAAAAATTACAATGTTTTGTTGTACAGACTACAGACCAAAATAAAATACTATTTACTGGTGGCAGTTACAGATATTAAAATTATAAGAGAAGTAAATTTCCAAGCAGACAAAAAACTGCACCGACTGATGCATGTCACACGAATCTGAGGACTATTTCAAGCATATAATTTTTAACGATCACAGTATTTGGCCTGATAATTTAACCAACTCAACAGTATAAGTTGAAAATAAGTTTTTCAAGCTACTGTAATTATATTATTGTTAACACATTATTTAATATGTAAATAAACAATAGCAGATGCAAATATTCAAGTGAGTGAAAAACACTATTTAGTCGGTATTTAAAGACAAAGAAAAAACATTTTAAAATGCACAGACATAATGCACATAAATAGCAACAAAGTGCTGTTTCGAATCTACAATAAGCTAGATTCGAAACAGCTGCTCATTACTAATTAGAGCAAGGCACAGTGGGCTAGAAATAGTAAGTTTGAGCATAATGACTTACACGTGCTGGCTTATTTATCCGATACGGGTAGCGGATGCATCAAAAACAAACAATGTGATAAAAGCAGCATGAAACATCTGAGTGAACCAGTAGCAACATCTACCGAAGACCAAAAAGGAAACCAAAAAAAAGAAAAATTAAATTATAGCTTTCTAAATACTCGAGAAATCAACAATATTACATAAGTAAGTGACTAAATAATGAGAACTTTAATGATGTGGTAAGGTTTTCAAAAAATCAAGATCGAGATCAGAAGAACATTTTTTAAATTAATTCTGGGTGAGAAAAAATTGAGCCTATGTAAAAAAGACCAACAATGTTGAGCATTTTTTTTCAATATTTAATAAATGATTTATCATAATGCTAATTAAGTGTAGAACCAACAGAGTGAAAACTTAGAGGTGTTAAGCTGGGAATCGTCTTCGTATTTTAATTGGCAAAGCACTTGGAGCGCTATTCCAAGTGTTCCGGGTTCGATTCTCGCCTTAAACATTTTTCACTTTGTTGTTCCTATGCTTAGTTAACATTGTGATAAATCACTTATTAACTATTCAATAATTTCATGCGAGATTTCATTGTTAATAAATAATTTAAAAAAATAATTAAACTTACATAAATTTCTTGTCAGTTTTCCTTTTTTGCATTTTCACAACTGATAATTTGCTATCCACCATTGTCTTATAAAGTCCGATAATGTGAATATGCAATAAGAAATCAAAATCCTTGATAATATCTAATACGACATAGTAACCTTTGTCAGTCTGAAAAAAAGTACTTTGTTACCCAATGATATTTTTCTTTAATTGCATGCTAAAGATGTTTTTTAATAAAATATATATGTATATATGCATATTTACATAACTCTTACAGAAATTAACAAGACTATTAAAGTATACACATTGAAACCAAACGTGAAATTTTCGTTCTACGTCTCGTCATAAAATCCAATAAAGCAAATATACAAAAAGAAATCGGAATCCTGAATAATGTGTAATACGTTCAAGTAACCTTAGACAATCTGAAACAATTCATTTTCTCACCCGGTGATATTTTCCTTTAATCACATGCTAAAAATATTTTTAAATGGAACGTATATGTATGTATGTATTTTATGTAACTAGTATAGAATTAACATGACTATTAAAATCTACACATTAAAAGCAAACATGAAAATTTCTTTCCACGTTTCGTCATAAAATCCAATAAAGTAAATATACAATAAGAAATCAGAATCCTGAATAATGTGTAATACGACTAATCTGAAAAAAAAAAATCATTTTGTCATTCAGTGATATTTTCCTTTAATCACATGCTAAATATGTTTTTTTTAATAGAACATATATGTATATATGTTTCTTTACATAACTGGTATAAGAATTAACATGACTATTAAACTGTACACATTAAAGCAAACATGATATTTTTCCATCCACGTTTCTTCTTAAAATCCATTACAGTAAATATACAATAAGAAATCATAATTCTGAGTAGTATGTAATACGACATAGTAACCATCGTCGATCTGAAAAAAATTATTTTGTTATCCTATGATATTTGCCTTAATTATATGCTAAAAATGTTTCTTTAATGAGACATATATGTATATCTGTATATATACATAATTCATATAGGAAACATAACTATTAAAATATACACATAGAAAGCAAACATGAAATTTTCCTTCCACGTTTCCACGTAAAATCCAATAAAATAATAAATACAGCAATAAATCAAAATCCTGAATAATATGTAATACAACATAATGACCTTGGTTAATCTGAAAAAAAATCGATATCCAGTGATATTTGTTTTTAATCACATGCTAAAAATGTTTTTTAATAAAACATATATGTATATTTATATAACTCATGTAGGAATTAACATGACTATTAAAATGTACACATTGAAAGCAAACATGAAATTTTCTTTCCATACTTTCAAGAACTTTTCATAAATCAACTACAATTTCTTAACTACTTCGACACTTAACTTCATTGGTAACATATGAGAATCGACCATCCGGTTAATGTTCCTTAACAATCAGATTCTTTCAAGCAAGAAATAAGATAGTACTTAGATTAAACTTTCACTTCTTTATATGCGCTTCAGTAAATCAAATACGTTAATGCTTCCACACCAATTTTCAACTAATACTTGATTTAAGGGGGTCCGGGATACAAAAATCTGTATTTTTTTTAAAAACATTTTATTGCATTAAAAATTTCTCTATTTTTCATGCTTAAAATGATGTTTAAATTATAGTTCTATCTTAATTAGAACAGAAAATATTTTTTTGTTTTGTTTTGTTTTGGGTTATTTTCAAAATCTAGCTTTGAAACGATTGTCACGGAAATGACTTCTTGTGAAAATGCATTCTTTTTTCATGATGGGTTTTTTCACCATTTCTCGGATGTAAATTGTTATAACTCAAGAACAGTTAAAGATAAATGCTTCAAACTTGAAACATATCTTTTTTGATTATTTCACTTTAATTTTGGTTCAGAAAATTTGAAAAAAATACTTACTTTTGAAAATATTTTCTTAAATAAAAGTTACCTAATTTTTTTTTCAAATTTTTACATTAACTATATTTAATTTAAAAAAAATAATACCTCAAAAATATTTTTGAAAAATATTTTAAAAAATATTTGGTTTAAAAATATTTTAAAAAATATTTGGTTTAAAAATATTTTTAAAAATATTTCTTTTTCAAAAAAAAAAAAATTATTAATTTTTTTTAATTCTGAGAAGTTTTACTATGCTATTTTGTTTACAAGTAATATGGTTAACCAGTTATATGGTCATAAAAAATTTCAAAATTTTAACTTAATAAATAAAAATTATTATAAAATTTCTCCCGGACCTCTTTAAAAATGAAATAATGAAATACTTAAAAAAAAAATAAAAACGACTTGAAGAAATTCGTTCTTTTCTACGTGTTTTTCAGACAATTATGGTTGTTATCCTTTAAACAACTATGTATTAGCGATCTGCAGATGTCAAGTTACACCACGCATTCCCCAAAATTTTATTTAAAGTCAACCGGGAATCTGAAACGAACCCGATGCTCTTCAACCATTCATTTTAATACATTAAGGATTATTTTGATACAATTATGGGATAGAGAGAAAGATAGAGATAGATAGATAGATAGATAGATAGATTGATAGATAGATAAATAATAATTTAATATGCGATTTTTTTTTTCAAATTTAAATAAACGAGGTGGAACCCGTCGAAATTCAACGAAAGAAAATCTTTGAAAAAGAACTGTTATATTCATTTATAATAAATCTCCAAAATTAGTTACAGTAAAAAATGCATCTTATATTGGCCAATCTAACGCTGTATTAAATATTATTTTAAGCTAAAATTAACGAAATACTATGAAACTCAATTATCCAAATTATTAAAGGAAATAAAACCGAAATTCCCCGGATTTTATTAAAACGATATTTTTGAAATAGTATACGCATTTTAATGCCGATTTTTTTCAGCTTTAAGAGAAAATGGAGTGATTTTGTTGCCACAATTGTAAAATTGGTAGTAAAAATTATTAAAAAAATCAATATCTTAAAAATAAATTGAGATACAGCTTTGAAACAAATTGCATTTGAAAGTACATTTTTTTTCTATACGACAATGTAAAAATTTAAAAGGTACCGAGTTTAGAAGTTTAAAATTGGCAATAACAAAAATTGCAAAACGGAATTTGCATGGGAAAGTGTTGCGCATTTTAATTTCTATTTTCCCCTCTCAATTTTAAGAGAAAATGGAGTGATTTTGTTGCCACAATTACAAAATTGGTACTAAAAATAATAAAAAAAAATTATCTAAAAAATAAGTTGAGATACAGCTTTCAAACAAATTGTATTTGAAAGTATATTTTTTCTCTATTCGACGATGTAAAAATTTTAAATGTGCGATATTAAGAAGTGTAAAATTTAAGTAGCCAAAAATTGCAAAACGGAAATTGCAGGGGAAAAGTGTTGCCATTCGCAAAATGACGTATGCATTACGCACAGATATGTTTGACCTTTATAATACAGATAATATAATCCTAAAAACGATTTAATTAATAGTTGTATTTTAATTAACGATAGGAAACAGCCTTCATGGTAATTAGTTACTTATTTCGCGATTGATTTTTATGTGAAAGTAAACAACTCATTTTTGAAGTAAATAAACTTCAAAATTTGCAATTTAACCACGATTCTTACTAGAACTTAAACCTCTATTTCTCACATCTTATGAACAAAGTTTCAAAATAATGATGTAATTTGAGTCATTGCTTCATTTTAAATTGATACTTATCTCTATAAGTAAGTTTCCTTATCCAAATAGTTATAAACATGCGAGAAATGTAACATTAAACACAGCGTTTTAGCAATAAAAAGAAAACTCTCATTATCAGAAATTTTTACATTGTTATATTAATTCTCTGTAAGCCTGAAAAGTTAATTGTGTGCTCTTCCAATTAATTGGGACAGAGCTTGTTATAAACATTTTGTTCTAATTAGTAACTGTCATAAACTAAAATGTCACACTATTTGAGAGCTTTCGTTTTTTGGTCTTGATAATTAGAGGTGATAAACTCTCTTGTTATACTTTGTAACAATTTATTTTAAGTAAAACATTTACTTATATTTCTGTTTTAAAAATTCAGAGTATAAGAATAAAATTCATGAAATATCTAGATTTTATTTCAAAGAACTAAGCATATTACGTTTAAGTCAGAATTTTAAAATTATAAAATCATTTAAAATCAAGTATTTAATATAACTGGAAAATAATCCTCGCAGTATTAAAATCGAAGTACTATGTAAAAGCCAAATTCATAAAAATACATGTTAATGTACATATATTGCTTAAAAAGTGCGTTAAAACATATTATAAAAACACTTAAAAATACATTCAAAAATATTTAATACATTTGAAGTTTTTTTTATAAAAACAGTCTCAAACTTACAGTCTGTCTTTTGCTTATAATCTGCACACTTTTTAATGTAAAAAAATGTTCTTTTCAGAAAATATGACAAACAACATTATACATAATACCCAGCAAAGAAAGAAAGAGTGGGCCATCAACAGGAAAACAATGGCAGCCAGCACTGCCGTCAGCGGTGAAGTGCAATGGTTGCCATTATTTAAATCAGTACAAAAGAGTCCGGCGGAATGCAGCTGGCCCATTAGTGATGGCCAGCAGCAGGCCAGCATTGGTATGTCATCACATTCCTTCAATCCGACACTTTTCCTGTAGTACTTGAAGCTATCTTACGGCTATACCTTTCCTATCCCAGCACATTTCATCTAGCACCATAACTACAATGTTTAAACAGTGCTAAACCATCAGACAACATTTTTTACTATTTGCAACCTACTACTATTACTTTTTTTACCCAGCAGCCTTACAAAAATTCCTTATAGAATTTTATAAAAAAAAATCTAGAGAAAAAATGCTACATAAGCCTACAGAAATATTCAGAAATCGCCAAGATGCAGCTGGTGCTCCCAAGTATTAACCGCATTCGATGCTGCCTGGGTTTTCGGATCGGACGCGTACTGGCGCTTTCAGCGTATTCTATGGCTGTTCACAACTTATGTTAATTTTTTTAAGTTTGTTTCTTTTGTGATTTGTATTACCAATCTTTAAAGCCGTATAAAAATCATACACATTATATACGCTGAATCTCACATAATGCGAATTATGAAAACGAAAGTCATTTGTAACTTACAAAATCAGATTTAAGAAGAAAAAAGTCGTCCATTAAAATAAAGAATATATTTATTGTTTTACTTATTTATTTTATTGTTAATGGTTATCACCATTACACCGTACGTAATGGTCGCTAATAAAAGAATACAAATTCTAGAATGAAATTCCAAACAACCAAAATGTTGCCAAATGATGAATTACGAAATATTCAATGTTCTTAAATATTTGCGAATCCACCTAGCATAAGGATTCCCAGCAAATAATACTGCATAAATTCGTGCACTTCCATGGTATGGTAAGCCAACGTATGAGATAAAACGGTGGCCGATCAGAATTTTATATGATGATTTCCAACAGCAAAGTTGACTGAAGCTGTCCAGCAGTGGTAGACTATTAGCCAGCATTCTCCATCATTGCCAGCACCTATCTTGCTGCAGACCAGCAATTTTATCTTTGCTTGATATCCTTTAATCAGAACTAAAAAAAATTTAAATTGTGTGAAAAATGAGTTGGTTTGCTAAATAATGTTTCCCTACGCATGCGTGAACGCAATCAAAATATAATTTGAAGGCCAGGTCGACAGTTCACTCAGCACTCATCACTCATCACCAGGACTTCAATCGCCGTCAGCGCCACCTATTGTTTGAGATGCGAACTAAAATAAAAAATTACGGTAAAAAAACTCCTGACATTATACATAACCCTCCTGCAAAAAGTTTTTAAATAGCTGTCACCGTTTGCAAGTTATTGAATTTTAAAATCCATCAGTCATTTTTGGGACACCCGGTATATAGCGATTTTAAAATGATCAAATTAAAATACTATGTGAAGTTCGAATGTAAATTTTGAGACGATGAAAATTATGACGGTGTTAGATTTCACATGGAAATTTTATGATCGTGTTAATTTGTAATTTTTTTTCATTCGCTTTATACCAAACATAAGAGTCCCAATTGATAATTTCATTATAAGAACTGATCTTTGTTTTACTTTATTGATTACATATGCGATTAAAGTTTAATTTTAATAATTTGGACAAGTAAATTTTCTAAAAATGCTTTTTTCTTTTCTTTTTTTTTCTAAAAATAATATTTGTTTAAGAGTTAGACTGACCAATCTAATATGCATTTTTTACTGTAGCTAATTTTGTGGGTTTATTATAAATTAATGAAACTGTACCTTCCTAAACATTTTATTTCGTCGAAATTCGACGGGTTCCACCTTGTAATAAATAAAAATAGAAAATGGTATTATGTGTTAAGTTCACATATTTTCTAAGTAAAAGTCATTGCTGCTCGGTTAACAAATCCAGCTAGATTTCAAAGTTAAGTACTAATTTCACGAACAAAACTAAATCAATATTAAAGACAATTTCAGTTTAAGAGTTTCCTTTGGTCTCTTTGACGAGATTTTAATCTCATTTTTCTGAAAGAGCTAAATCTATCAGAATCATGTTAACACGATAATTTTTTTCCAACACATATTTATTTTATTTTTTATTTACATATTTATTTATTTTGCCGCAAAAATGGACTATATGAAGAACTTGTCAATAAAAAAGTTGTAAATAATATTAAGAAGATTTATAATAAATTTATGTGGATTTGGTATCTTGTAAATTGACAAAGTTATGATTTTTTTTCCTTCCTCACATCCTTCTCTTTTTCTTGACTGTAAAGGTTAATTTTAACAAAGACTTGTCAATATAAAATTTGTAGTTAATTACAGGGAGATTTATAATAAATTTAATTGGATATAATATCTTATGAAGTAAAGAAGTTATTATTTTTTCTTCTTAAAATCCTATTGTCTTCGCCCCGTGTAGGCATTTTTAATTATATCAAAAATATGTCCTGTATAAAATGCTTGGCCCTTTTTCTTTGAAGAAACAATAAATGTCAACTTATTTGATAATAATTATTATTAAAGGTGTATTTAAATCCAATGTGCTTATTTTCTGATATTTTTTATTATTTTTTTCTCTCAAACCCTTCAAACTGGCAAATTCTCTTATTTAGGACTATATAATGTGTTTTGCTTGTCAATTTTTTTGATAAATGCAGAAAATATTGCAAAAGATGTTGCCAAAGGTGGCGTTTTGAATCGAATTTTCCAAAGCGAGTGATCTAGGAACGAAAAAAGAATGGTCATACTGAGAAAATAATTGTTTATAAATCAAATTCTAATTAATATAGTGAAAAATTAAATCACACGGTTTCTGGTCCATCTCTTCAAAAATCACCTTAGCAAATTTAAGGTTTTTATTTTTAAAAATGAGTCTGAAAATGTATGAAAATGATGTCTGAAAATTTCAAACTGTTGAGGATGAAAAAATATTTTTTTATACACCCTTAACCCTTCACTGCACAATGGGCCGTATATGGCACACACCTAAAAACACAATAATTCTCATCATGTGTCATGAATTCGACCAATATGATCATTGTCACTAATCAAGAACAGTGCAAAAAATGAAATAACACTTATTTTCTCCATGTGAGGTGGCTACATTTGACACAAAATTAGAATTTATCCCTCGGAAAAAAAATCGATCAAGCTTCTTAGGCCAAATTTACTTTTTTTTCCGAATGCTAAAGAATATTTATCTGAAGCAAATTGCTGAATGTTAAGCAGATAAAGTTAATTAATTAAAGCCCATTTAATTGCAAAATACAGCAATACAATATTTAAAAACCCTAATTGTCTATACAGGTTAGAAGCCCTAAAATATCAAATTTCAACTGAAAATTTGAATTTTTTTTTATTATTATTTTCCCCATTATTAGTCACATACATAGATTTCAAACAATGTTTTTCATAACAATCGAAATAACTGTGCAATGAAGGGCTGAAAAAAGGGGAGGTTTCTGTTTTCATGAAAATCGTCTTTATTTCCTGCTCGTTGGTTTGAACTTGTCATGAACGAACTTGAGCCAGATTTTCTGCCCTTTAATTTTTAGTATCTATTTGTAAGATATTTTTGCGGAATTATGGACATTATCGTGTTCGTATATATGCATGTATATGCATAAACTACAGAAATCTGTTGCTTTACAAAAGAATCTGTTAAAATTACAGTAATATTATTAAAATTTTATATCTAACCTCATTAGAAGTTACGTAAAATGTTCTAGGCATCCCAGTTTTCCAAAAAAAATCTTAGTAACTTTACAGCTCTTTGATTTACAGTACAAACGTGTATCTCTTACATGAATTTTTGTTGTTGCCATTACATAAAAAGTTCTTGGGATCCCTAGGAAAATTACAGTAACTTTGCATATTTTGCTTACTGTGTAGTATGAGTAAATGTAATTTAATTAGAAGTTTAATTTATAAATTTACCGGAGATAATTCAAATTTAATTTCATTAATCTATTGATTTCAGGCATGTAAAGAATTCTTTGAAAAACTTTCATTAACAAAGAAAATATGTATATTATTAACATTATTTCATTTACTTAAAAGATTCAAAGAAGTTCAGCAAGGGAGATTTCTTTGTTTAGGGAATTTTAATATCTCAAATTTCGAAATTCCAAAAATTTAGTCCGAAAAACCGTTAAAATATGGCACTGTTCGCCGAAGAAAGCAATCTCTGCAAGCAATCTAAAAGAAGAAAAATGTAAAATCCATCATTCTACGCAATCAGAATACAATCTTTTTTAAAATATTCAACGCTCGAAACTTCTCTATAAGATTTTTACAGCTTAATTTATGAACAAGCCGTTTACTGCAGAATTGTATTGATCTTTGTTTTTGAGAAATTTAATTTTGAAATCGGGATGTTATTTGCCGGATAGCCTGTATGGTTACTGTTTATTCAACGAAAGTTAATTCCGATCACTATGTGCAAACCTAGTACGGTTTTTTTTTCACTATGAAATCAATTCGGAACGCATAAGATTTTTTTTCATTAATAAATTTTTAAATCTTTTTAAAAAAATTCATTTCTTCAATTTCTAAAAATTACTAAAAAAACATTCTTCTAAATTATGTAATATGGTAAGGAATTATCATTTTCGTGAAGAATTATTGATATTTTCATAGTGTAAGAGACATTGCTGTTCATCAAAACCTGCGAAATTAAAAGAAGTTAGTTACTACATTTTTTTAAAAATCTTTCACTTAACAAGTAAACAAACTTATTCATCTAAAGTCAAAAGAATCAATAAATTTTATTTTTCCTTCGTAAATGTTTAATATACTATTAAATCCATTTGGAAATGTTTTCGAAAATTTCTTGACATATAAGAAACATTGTTTTCAATAATGAATTTTTAAATCTTTAAAAAGTATTCATTTAATTTTCTATAAAACTCATAAAAATAATACTTTTCGGAATTGTGGATAACTGATAAGGACTTATCGTATATTTTCATGAAGGATTATTGTTATTTTCGTAGGTTCAGAAACATTTGTCGTTTCCTGCAGTTCATGAAAACCTGGGAAATTAAAAGAATTTATTTTCTATCTTTCTTTTTTTTAATATTTCACTTAATATGTAATCAAACTTATTTCCCACGAGAAAAATTGATGCATGAAACTGGCGGCAACTTGGAAATTCCTCGTGCTTTAGTAGAAAAATAATTATTTCCGCCAGAAGTTCCACTGAATTTATATTAAGAACTCAAGTTGTGTTAAGCTAATCTCTTTTATTTTTTCGCTTTTGTTTAAATATTTCAAGTTGATGCTTTATTTTAATGTTGATAATAGTTGTGAAAAAATAAGCAATTTTTTTTAAATCAAAAATATTTTTTTATATCATTTTAAAGAATTAAACAATAGTTTTAAAATTAGTTTCTGAAAAAAAGTTAGAACTATAACTGAGCATGTTTTGTGGTTTTCTTGAATCGTTATTATCAGTATGGATTTATTGAATAAAACAGTATAAATGAAAAATCTCTGAAATATCATCGAAAGTCAAAATAGTTGAATTGAAAAGTTCAAACGATTGTATGTACACTACATGGCCAAAGATGACTTGCGATTTTAGACTTTTTGTTAAATATCTAGAAAAGTACATGATGAATTATCCTGAAACTCTAAGGGTGCAAATATAATAGTACCAGTCATACTTTTTCGTGAATATTTTTTTCTTGAAACACCATTGGGGATCGTCAACAAATTAAAAAAGAATGAAAATCTTTTCAAAGCAAAAGCGCTCAAACTGCAGATTATTATTAAATAGCTTGTTTTAATAAAATGGGTTCATTTTTATGTCTATAGCATGTATAGTCGTAGAGAAATTAAGGTTTTTTAAAAATAGTCCCAAATGCTGAACATTTTTTGCTTTTAATTTGCAGAGCTCTCAAAATAAAATAATATTCTTTTCTGAAAATATGACAAATGTCATTGCGCACTATACCCTGTAATCAGAATTAAAAAATCAATAAAAATTGTATAAAAAATAAGTAGTTTTACTAAATAATTTTTTTACTGCGCATGCGTCAACGGTATCAAAATTTTATTTGCATATTGTGTTAGCTAAATGTATAAAGCAACTTTTGTGAAAGTCTCAAAATCATAGCTTGAAAATTCTAAAAAAAAATCATCAACAGAATAAGTTGAAAATCCGTTATTCCCAAAATGAAGCAAAATAAAGTGAGGGGTTTTATCCAAATGTAGTACATTGGCAACATGGATTGTAGTACATCCCATATTGTATATTCTATATTAGCACTAATCAATGGATATATGGATATATGAATACATGCGTCAACTGGAAAATCGGAAATACGGAAAACAGCCCGAATAAGTTCCGATATGAGGCTAAATGTGAACAAATTCAGACGAACCGGTAGCGTAGCGGATGAAAAACGTCCTGGACGTGCATCAACATCTGACAATACTATCAAGAGAGTTCGTGAGGCAGTTGAGGAGTTCACGATCTGAAGTAACATGATATTGGCCATGGTTGGTGACTGTTTTCCGTATTTTCGGTGATATAGCTGACGCACCTCTTCATACATTTATCCGCACTTTCCAGGAAACAATGGCTATTCCTTCTTCTAAAAAGAACATTTCTTTAAACATATGTGAAAAAATAAATTGAATATTGTTTTTATGGAAATGAATCTTTATTTTTGAAACACCCTGTATATGAATTCAGCAAACGCTTGGGAGAGTTTCGAAAGCTGATTGATTGGCAATCTGAAGAAAAATTATTGTTCATTCAAAAATTAGTGATCCAATTCTCGAGTCGTTCCATTTCTACATCCTCCCCCCTCAGTAAAAACCAATGGTAAATCATAGGAGGTTATTGAAGTTTAAAACTTTAGGCGACCTTATCCTTTAAAGTTTGAAAGAGTAGCTTTTTTTATACCTTCTTTCTTTAAACCTTTTACTTAAATGTAAACAAACTAATTTCATCCTAGAGAAATAAATGCAAGGAACCGACAGTTTGGAAGAATCTTGCTCTTTAGAGCGGCATTGTTATTTGTTCCAAGAACTCTATTGAAATTTTGAAGCGACAATGTGTAAGCTCTTTTATTTTGTACTTCATTTTTCAGTAATTATTGAAGATATAAGAAAGTTTTTATCAAAAATGGAAAAGAAAATTTTATTTAGATTTTCTATCAAACAGAGATTTTTTTGTGTTTAGATTTTTAAACGCATTTTAAAAAATGATCATTCTTTAATTATTCAGATTTTTTCTGTAAATAAAAAAACAGCATATTTTTAGTGAATAAATGAAGCAAAAAGTTACGGAAATAATACATTAGGAACATTTAAATTGAAAAATTATTTTCAGTATATTTTATAGAATGTGAATCACAATATTCAGAAACAAAAATCTTGACGAAACTTTGGACATGCATATATTCTTCCACAGAATTCTTTAACCATTCCAGCTAATAAACGTAGATTAGTAATTTTAACTCAATAAATTCTTCACATCCCTGTTTTCCCACATTTCTATTTATAAAAATCGGTGACAAAACTTAAAAAAATTCGTAAAAGTTTCCCGTCGCGAAAGGGTTAAGTTTGTAAGCGCCATGCTATCTAAGTTTATGAAAAGTAAAAGCTTTAACTTATTTCTTTGTAGTGGAAGTAAACTAATTTCCCTCTAGAGAAACAGATGCATGGACGCAGCAGCTTGGAAAATTTGTGCGCTTCAGAGAAGAATAATTATTTTCTCCACGTATCTCTTTGAGTTTGAGTCAAAGACGTTTGTAGTGATAATGTGTAAATATGTTGTATTTATTCTTTTTCTTATTTTATCTTTTAAGTAATTTAAAAGGAAGTTTATTTTTAAAATTATAGATTCGGTATACAATGAAGAAATAGGAAACTTACATAAAAGTAGAAGGAGGGTTTTACCCAGTTATTTTGATCAATTAAAGGAGTTTTTTTTATTGATAGTTTGTTTTGATAAGACAAACTATCTTATTGACATTTTATTTTGATAATATTTTTTCGTATACGCTGTTAAATACGCTTTTTAATACGCTGTTAAGAAAAGAAAAACTCATAAAAAACGGAAATGTACTGACAACAACGATGTCGTCTATTGTCCGATTTTACGCAAAATTTTCTATTAGGTATTCCATACACATTTGCAGAAACAAGTATTTGTATTGCATAGTATCACACCCATGTTTTAGGTTTCGGTACAAAAAAAAAGTGAAAACTCAACCATTATAAGATCAGTCTTGTGTCTGTCTGTCACAGTCATTTTACTCGAAAACTATGGAATGTGGAACGTTCAAATTAGAAAAAGTAATAAAAACTATTACTTTATTATGTTACTTGGAAAAAAATTCTTTCTTTGTATATCGTGCGGAGTTTCATATAAAAGCTTTCATAACACTGAACTGAGAAATACATTTTTTTACATTTTAGGTAATATATTTTCAGAGATATGATCCAAAATATAGTGAAAAAATATATTCTCCCCCCCCCCGCCAATCCAAATCCGAATTTACTAAAACTGAAATTTTGAAAAAAATTGAAGGCAGTATATATTAATCTAAACCTTGCGGGATAACTATAAAGATTACTCTACACTGAAAAAAAATCTGCCTCTGGAATCTAGAAAATAAATTGTGGCTCTAGAAAAAATAGTTCCATGTCAACCTTATAAATTCTAGTTCCCTTTGCTAGTGTGATCTAGTCAATATTCTGATTGAGTAAACCAGAATTTTCTTGTTCTAGTTTCAGAACTAGAAAAATAAGGGCTTCGAGTTAGATTTTCAAAATGGCTAAATTTCATAACAATAACTTCTGGTTTCATAAATCAGAATTTCTAGTTCCCTGACTTTCTAAGATAGTTATTAAAATTATAATTTAAAGACACATTAACTACAAAATATTATTTCCTGATGCAGAAAGCATGGTCTAACTGGAAATTCTGATTTGCAAACTAAAAAAATGGGCTTTAGGCTAGAGTTTAAAATAAGATTTAAACTTCAAAACAGTAAGTTAGTAACGATAGGTGTTATTTGTAACGTGTGTGGGGGTATATTCGTTGAATGCAGACATAATACTAAATATAAGATAAAATCAACAGTTTATTTGAACCTCTAGGACTTGGGGAAAGTGCAGCGTCAGTTCGAGAATTTCAATAACTAATCACAATGCTAAGAGATTAAGTCGAAACTATACTCACAACCTCAGCTTAAACTCAGTCAAGGCACTTCACATTAGCTTCTCGTTCAGACTTCGGCTAAACGCTAGATTAAATCTTTATAAGACAGCCCGTGGCTGCAAACACTCTATATTACTCAAAATACTCAACGTATTAAACTATTTCTTACCACTGGCACTCTTCCTGGGTAGCTCCGCTCACGACAATTAACTCGGGGCACGCTGCTGGCTAGCTCACTCTAAAACACACTCTAATTCACTGGAGGCTAATAATCTAACTTGCTATAGCGCAATCCAATTCACCTGGCTGGCTTTCGCTGCCCCACCACACACTGCACACACTCCAACTCAAAGCTTTTATACGTTTCAAACTGAAGACGGTGCTATGAATTTGCATATTACTCCTAACCGCGACTAACTGTAGAACCGAGGGCGACACACACGCTTTGGAAAGTTAAAGTTCAATAAAGGATAGATGTCTATCTCACGCTACACATGTTAAAACATTGACGTCACGATCTCACTAAAATGCTAGAGTGCCTTTATCACAAAGGACACTCCCTCAGAAGTTTTGGTTTACTGAACTAGAAAAAATGGTCCTTAGACTAGATTTTGATAATGGCCTAAATTTCATTGATGTGAGTTCTGGTTTCTTGAGCTAGAAAAAAATGGGCTTGAAGCTAGATTTTGAAAATCTCCCAATCTTCATTTCCTGTTTTCTGACATTCAATAGCAGATTTTAGAAGTAGAAATTAAAACCACATTGAATACAAAATATTGCTTCCTAAAACAGAAAAATCACGTCAGAAGCAAAACTTTTTGGATACCTATTGCAAAATTTGTTTTTATGAAACAAACTCAAGGGGAATAAAAATAAACAAGGGGGATAAAAATATATTCTCCACTGAAATATAGATATATAAATTAGAATTCCGAAGTAATCTGTAATAATGGCAACAGAAAATATAGCAAAAATTTATCAAAAGGAAGAATTCTTGAATTGAGATGGAAACATTTATGCGCAATATTGCACAGTATCAGTAGTTTGGGTATATCACCTTATTAAAGGATAAAGTGAATTTAAAATGAATAAATATCGCACAGATGCCAACATCTTAATTATTCCAGAGTCTGAACCAAGACAAAAATGTTTCTAACCAGACATTTTATTTCAACAAAAATTTTAAAATTAAGTCTAAAATGTACCTTAATGAAAGAGGACACATTTCCTCATAAATATTTTCCGGTTAAAAACATGTTTATCTTGGTTCAAACTTAAATGATGTTGGCAACAATCTATATGGATGTTTATTTACATAAAATTTTCAGCAAATAACATTAAGTAAAATTTATTACATTTTAATTACTCATGCAAAAGTGTGCATTTAGCTTTAAAAAGCATGTAATTATATCACTCTTCCCCCATAATTTTTAAATTACAATGATTGTCAGAAATTTATAAATACATTTATTTATTTATAGTTTGTGTTTCAATTAAGGTTTGGCCTTATATACTAACATCATACTTCAATATTTCTTAATTTCAGATTTTTTCTTAAAGTAAAAATATTCTAACTTTTCCCTAGATTACATTTCGTAGATGACATTAAAATTTGACTCCTAAACTAAAAAATTGAAACTGTTGGGCTTTCTTCATTGTCCCTAGTTAGTCTGTTGAAAGTATACAGTCGAACCTCGTTAACATGAACCTCAAGGGGAATCAAAATTTTGTTCAGGCTAACAGTAAAATTCATGTTATCGGTATCAATTCTTTGTATTCGTTCTTAAAGTTCGTTCTGTGAAAATAATTCATGTTAAAAGTAATTCATGCTAAGAGTGTTCATGTTAACGATGTTTGACTGCATAAAAGTAAACAAATATAAACTTAGATCTCTTCAGGGATGCAGAATTTGTCCGATCCGATGATCTAGGATCAGGGTAAATTTCGCAGAAAAATATGCAATTGATTTTGATTTTAGCAATAAATTACATAATTCCCTGAAGTTTTTTTTTCACTGCAAATAAAAAGACTTGTAATGCAACTTTCACACAATCGCTCCCAGAGTAATATGTACCCTATATACACTCTAGAAAATGTGTAAATTTACACACAAAAATGTGTAAGTCGATGATACAAAAAAGATTTGTCTATATGTGTAAACTTGTGCATAAATTGTCAAAATACACGCCTAATGTGTACATTTCAAAATACATATTTTAATGTGTAATTTGATGATAAGTAAATGCGCAAAAGTTATCTGATAATTCCTAAAATACATACTTTAATGTGTAAATTGCGTAGACAAACAAATATTTATGTGTAATATTTTTACACATACATCTGTGTAGCATTCTTTTTTGCACATAATTTGGTGTATTAGGGAAATACACATAATGTTGTGTAATATTTAAAATACACATATTTACGTGTACTATGCAAAATACACAGATTTGTGAGTAATATTCTGTTCTTATACATATGTCTGTGTAACATGCAAAAGACTTATTTTTTTGTAACAATTAAAATATAAAAATTTCTGTGTACATGGCTTTACTTTATACTTGGTGTAAAATGGAAATTAAATGTTTTTATGATCAGAAAACAAAGTTTTATGGAGATAGTTTTTGAATGGAGTACGTTAAAAACTGTCTTTAATGTATTAAAGTGATGTCTAATTGTTTCAATCTAAAAATCACAAATGAAATATCACAAACCGAAATCTGTTAAAAGGTGTCATTTGACATAGTTAAAAATAGAATTAAGAAAACTATAGCCTGTAAAAATATGAAAAGTGGTAGTTTTATAGTAAATATTGTAAACATGCTGAAACACATAGTTTTTAAATACAAAAAATTATTTAAAGTGTTATTCCATGTAGAAATTGCGAATATGTATCCGGATTTTAGAAGGCGTCATTTTAAGAGAGTAAAAAATAATTTTAAAAACATAACATTAACATTTTTTTTTCCATATCTACAATAAACAGAACATTATGTGTATTAGATTAATAATATCAATTTTCAAATATAGAATGACAAATAATATGAACTTACCTTTGTAAAAAATATCTATTCTATTACAAAATTTACACAGTTTCTTTTAGCAATAACGATGAAAATTATTCAGATAAGAAGTCAAATGTTGTTGAGAAAAATTAACTCAGTATTGCCATATGTTGAGAATTCAAAGAACAACAGGGACAAAAACTGTCACATTCGAAGATAGCAGCTACAAATATAATCATCTTTTTCAGCTCAGTGTATAAGAAACTTTGACTTTTAAGCATGTTACAGATATACAACACCGTAATACAAAGCCTTAATTCATTTTACATCAGGATTTATAACCAGTAAATATACATATATATATACATATATATATATACTTAAAAACATTTTGTTTGATTATAAAAAAGTAATTTTAACAATAGATTGCTAAAAATTACATTTTTATTTATGAAATTATAAATTTAAAACGATAATATATCTTAATATATGGTCAGAGTCTTCGACTTTTTGCGCATCAGTATTATCTTAAAGCAAATGCTGTTTTTATTTTAATCCCCAGAATGCTCCAATTCAATAATGCAACATTTTCTGGTATCCAAAAAGCCAGAGCCTTGGCAACTCTGTATGGTTTAAAAAATAAAAAAGACAACAAACAACGAGCATTAATTGTTTATATCACACAGCTCTGCACAATACTCTATTTTGCGTATAATTCGAAATTTTAATGTTCGGTTTTTTTAATGTATCTGGCTGGATGTCTGTTGTCAGTATCACTACAACTCTGATACTATGATTGTGACAAAAACGTTGATACATTATATGTATACGCCAAATAAATCTATGTAACTCATATAATCATTTACATCTTATATGTGAATGTCATATTACACCTTATAACTGTAAATTGGTCACACACATCATTGTCTTGTACACATTATAAAATCATTTACAGCTATAGTGTTATTATAACTTGGCGATACATCTCTATTAAAACTTGGGGGCCGCTATACCAAGGGTGTAGCAAAAAATACTATTGCATCTGCAAGCAATTACTCCACATACTTCAATTTTTACTATACCCTTTTACTGTCGTAAAAAATTAGAACGTTGGATACAGTTAAAAATTCGATTTGAAACAATTTTTTGAAAATTATGTATTTGTTATTTATTGTCTTTAAAAAATAGCATATTTTACAAATTACTGTTACTAAAGAAACATTTCTGTTTAATTCTTGAAGCATTATCGAAATAAATTTTTAAAAAAATAATATGTTGTTCTATTCAATACTTTTTGTATTCTTTAAACTATAGAGAGACTGAATGAAACTAATTTATCTCATTTAACGTATGTATTATGAGTTCTATGTCACTGGTGATTCTTTCAACTACACAACAATTAGAAAAAGAGTGATAGATAAATAGAGAATTCCATATTAACTAATTACATTTTATGTGTTTTAATAGCACGATAAAGTTTACTATAAAATAGATATAAATTTCTTTGTAATACAATAAACGCACCTTAATACAAACAACTTGGGACACAGACATGGTGGTACTTTTTTATAGTCCCTATAAATTTCATTATGACAAAATTAAAGTTATGATCTCGCCAAGATCATCCCGAAGTTTGTATGTATATATATATATATATATATATATATATATATGTAATAAAATAAAAAAAAATGTGCGCCATTTTGTTCTCTCTGAGATTTTAATTCTGAATTTGTGGAACATATTTTTAATCTTAGTTTCGTAATGTATTAATATTTTAACAGCTAAAGTCCTTTTTCTTTTTTTTTATATAACTTATTAATAATCTGTTGCTTGTTTTTCAAAAAGTGCGGGAAGCGATTTCGTAACATTTTTCCTTTTTAGAATGTTATCGAGATTTTTTATTTTATTTTTTATTGATCGTCTGCTCTGTGTTAATACGCGGATGTGTTAGCAGGTTAGTCTATTTGCGAGACATTAATTAGTTCCTACGGGAAGGTCACGCCTCTTATAACAATCAGAGGTGATGATTCCTGACGCGTAGCCCTCGAAGTTAATCCTAATTGGATTTTTAATTTAATGACGCAGTCTGAGGAGGGGTTAGTTTTCAATGTGAGTGTTGGAGTTCATTCTAGGGTCGGAGCATTGAGAATGCATCTGCCTCTTGAACTTTTAGGTCGCCCGTCTCATTTTTTCCGATAATTTAGAACAACGAAATGACGTAACTTGGAGAGCGAAGGTTGTAGTGATAGATGTGTGAAAGGATGACAAGTGAAATAACTTATGGCTTGATCTAATAAAATATGGAACTAAAAACTGATTTTCTTATTATTTTTATTGGAGAAACTCCCAAGGACACAATTCCATGGCTTTCAACTACGGCTGCTAAACCTGTTTATTATTCCAAGTAAATCGACTTCTTATTACAGAAAAGATGTTATTCAACGAAAATCTATGTATTATTACAGCAAATCGTCATATTAATGTTATAATATGCTATATGTATATATATATATATGATATGAATACACTCCAAACACTGTTATGTGCCACGTCATTATATATGCATCATTTACTTCTTTTGTGCCATATATGTTACAGATAAATAAATTCATATATGATCTATATATGCATATGTACATACACACACACACATGAAGTGTTCAGAAATAAATCCGATTAACTCCATCAACTAAAAACGCTTATTTTAAATATTTAAAGTTATTTTTCTATTAAAAAACTAATATTTTTTTTTCAACATATTTTGATTATACTCATTAATTGTCTTATAATCAAAGGTAATTCATAAGCACAGTATAGATGCATAGAAAAGTTTAAACATATCTTTAACCGGATTCACTTCTGAACACATCATTTATATATACCCGTATACCATATATAAATACATGTTTTATACATATCATATACATATACGTATTGTATGTTTGCAACTGGACCATAAATCTCACGAAATATTATTTGCATCGAATATTATTATATAGTGATACATGTTTTATAATTTGACAATTCATCCTCGGGCTCTGTTATAACACAAAACTACCTAAAAAAAGATTAAAATATTTCGATTCTAAAATACACACTGATTTGTCATCTATCGCTCTATTCTGAAAATAACGTAAAAAAACACTTCTGCTTCTATAATTGAATTTATTGTAAAACTTCGATTTTCACTGTCAATATTTAAAAGACTATCTCATGAAAATATATGAAAACACATAGTTTTATAGCAAAATATATGATAAACATGCTAAAAGAGACAGGAATAGATTGAATAATTATTTTAAATGCTATTTAACGTTGAAAATGCAAACATTTACTCGAATGTTAGTAATTTTAAACTTGTAAAAAATGATTTCAAACATAAAAATAATAAATGATTTTTTTTTTCAAATTTGCATACTTCACATTAATGTTGTCAATTTTTAAGTATTAAATAATCACTTTAATAATTTTTTATGCTAATAAAGTATAAAAATTCAGACCATAAACACAAAATAGAAACACACATTGGTATATTATTATTATTATTATTATATACAGGATTAGAGGATAATTATAAATACCAAGCCTCATTATAACACTACTCCTACCAGATGTGTCGAAAAGTAGAATTAGAATCCAGAGTAAAAAAAATAATGATAATAAAATAGCATCATTCAGTCATTAATTCATTTTAGTTTCATTCTTTCAAATGTATACATTATTTTTTTTAATTAAAATCTTTCAGTAAAATAATATTTAAATTATCACTGGTTGCATAACTTCTGTATTTTCATTTGTTAACGATTTCGACTTACGATTATGATTCGACATTACTTTGAAAACTTCCCTTTGTAAATATAAAATTTAAAAATTAAATGTTCAAACAGTTTTATTGTATTAGATAATTCTTTTAATTCAGCAATTTAAATACCTTAAAATATTTCTAATATTGTAAGAATTATATTATTAAATTTTGAGAAAACGTGTGATTTTAACGAATGGTATTTTTGGAAGCAAAGAAAGGAATGAAAATATAACTTATATAACTGATTTTTATCATTTGATTGCAGTTACTGTGAGACAGTCGTTTATTTCAATAAAATCCTAAAATTTAAAGCAAAGCAACAAGGAAAATAATATTTTTCATACCTTTTTATTTCACCGAGATAGTTTTTCATTTTTTGATGAAATCCGTTTTCGTTGAAGAACAAATGCATACGTTCTGATAACAACTAAAATAATAATGACATAAATTCTTTTACACATGCCAAAACCATTTTAATTTTCTCGGACGCATATTTCATTTAAAAATACTTTTAAGGACTCCTGCAAAATTGTTCAACTAAATTTTTAAATCCAGAGTGACTATGCAAACATAAAAAGGCCATTTTATTCTGCAAACTCTCTTTACTTATTCGAAAATTTTTCTTTTTTAAATCGTCTGCGATTTCTAGGGTCTGAGAACAGGTGATTTTTTCTTTATCTGTTCTTATATGTTTGTATGCTGTAATATTTTTACAAGAGTTCTCTAATTAAAATATCCTATTTTAAAAAAATGCCTTTGTTCGACTGGTTTCAAAATAGTTCAAGTTTTATAAAAAGCTCCAGTCTCCTTTTTTGTCAAATATAACAATAACTATACTGATACAGGTGATAAACAAATTAAGAATGGTTTAAATATTTAGAATAGTTATTTTTTAAAACAGATAGCTTTAAAATTCTCGCAAATTATCGCTGAATTACCTATACGAGTTTTTGATCATTTTCCTATATTATCACAGTCAAATTTATTTAAAAATCTCTGCAAATAAATGCAAAGACAAGAAAAATGTTCTAATAACTAGAATTCTAGTTGATGAATCGATTTCAGAAATCAAGCGATAATTTCTCGCAATTCAAAATATTCGTAATAGTTATAATTCGTAAAATATAGTTTTGTCATCTATAAAACAACAGATTAGAAATTCTCGATCATTTCATCGATATGGTTTATTTATTAGACTCTTTTGCATAACTCTGACATCTATATTTCTAGTTTAGGTATTTAGAAAATAACTACTTATTCAATCTAGATGAAGGCGGTATATATATTTTTTTCATTGTAGATCGCATAGCATTTGAGAAAAGATCATTTTTCAGTTACGCACAAAATCCGATTTGCGAGCATTCAACAAAAGCGTTAAGAAGCGCTCGAGGTACCTATCGTAGTAGAAGTATAAAATCATTGTTGATAACGATTTCTAAGAAAAAGTTTATTAGCCAATATATTAACCCTTAAAGAAATGGCCAGTTTGGGCATACATAATGATAGTGGTAGTGTACTCTATGCGCCATCGGCTCTTAAACCCAGATAATATTTCTTAAAGCTATATTTGTATAACTGAATAACTAGTCTATATTATAAAGGCCAAACGTATCTGTGCGTAACGCATACGTCATTTTGCGAATGGCAACACTTTCAAATTTTAAATGAAATTTCAGTATTGCAATTTTGCTACTACAATTTTTTAAACTTCTATATATCCCAAATTTTCAATTCTTACACCATCGTGTAGGGAAAAAAATATACTTTTAAATGAAATTTGTTTGAAAGCTGTATCTTGATTTGTTTTTAAAATATTAATTTTTTTGTAGTTTTTAATAAAGCTTTTCTAATTGTGGCAACAGGAGTACAGAGGTGTGAAAATTATTAGAATAGTTGTAAAATTTACAGTAAAATTTTATTATATTGAAGAAATAATACATTATTTAAAAAATATTGATACATTTACTATTTCTTGTGCATTCTCTTGTTTTTATTAAAGATTCGGTGAGTTTTAATACATTTTTTATGATTTTTTGGCGATTAATTTGTATTTCGTTGTCATACTGCCAAATTCGGATGAGTCATTCTTTTGTGTGATGCTGCATTTCGTTACAACTTTTATTTTTTCTTTACAAAGGTTCAAAGATTCTATAATCGGATTAATATCTGGACTATTTGAAGGCCACGGAAGGGTTTTTATATTTTTTTTATCCAAAATTTTGGTTACAGATGAAGCTTTATGGCAGTCCCATTATACATGAACATGCGATCTCCATTTGGAAACCAGCCGTTCAATTGTGGAATTAGTCTTTTTCAAGCACTTTTTCATACTGATACTAGTACATCATGCCTTCTACAATGTATAAATAACCAGTACCCTGAGAAAACATCACGCTCCAAACCATTACTTTAGTAGGATATTTAACCATTTGTGCTATGTAGTTTGAGGGAAATTTCTTAATGGTCCTTCTCTTGACATATTGGCAGCTTTCTTCTGATATCGTAAACATTGATTCAGCAGAAAAACATACCTAATAGATAAAATATTCCTTAGATTATGTAATTTGTAGAGAAATATTCTTATAAAGAAAATTTAATGAAATTTATAAACAGTTCTGTATCTTTAGTTAGTACGCAAGAAAACATGATTTCAAGAAAAGTAAGTAGCAACTTAAGTTCAACTGATTAATTAAGATAAAATTAATATTTTTCACTTTACTCCAGTAATTTTCAGATTGTTTTTGTATAATTTTTGCCTAAGCAAATCTCTTCTTTACCATAGCAGATATGATTTTAGCCTTTTTCCAGAACGATGAGCACTGAGTCCAGCTGAGACAAGTTTTCTACGGATAGAAGAATCATATATATTTACTCCATACGCTTGCAAAGAGATTTTTAGCTCTAGATTAGTTGCTCTATTGCTATTTTTAGCAATTTGAAATAATTTCCTTTCTGTTCTTGTCGTCAATTTATTTTTCCTTCCACATTTTCCTATTCTAGAATTTTCTTATTCACATTTGGAGTCCAAAGATCTTTTTATTCTACACTCAGATGTTTGAGAAATTTTTGCTTTTTTAGCGATTTCGTGCTGTGTATAGTTATTTTCTTGGATGAGAAACTACAACAGCTAGTTTTCTAGGAGAAATATCACTTGATTTATCCATAATCACACAAAAATCCTTTGACAAATGGAAAAAGTTACCATTTAGTATAAACTTACCAAAACAGCAAGAATATTTGTTTTGAGAATAAGATAATACTGATGCTAACTCAAGAGAAGTAAGAAAATACTAGCATAGCAAGCAGATCATTTTAAAATTGTATTTTAAATTCGATTGTTAATCAAACAAATTCTTTATGAAATACAAACAGTTTGATTACTTTCGATCGAAAAGTTTCCTTTCTTTAAAATGAAAACATTTAACAAAGTGATATCCCCAAAACTATTCTAAAAAAGCTAAAAATTGATTAGATCAACAAAACAAACTACATTCCATGAAAAATTGCAAGTGTATACAATATTAATAAAAAAAACTAAAAAAATCACGATTATTCTAATAATTTTCACACCTCTGTACTTCATTTCTATTAAAAGCAAAGGAAAAAAGGAACGAAATTGATTACTGTATCTTTATGTTGCCATTTACTCATTAAAAGGGAAAAAATTGAAATTTAAATATCTTCTGTTATAAAACCCGGTGAATTTTGATTTCATCTACAAAATTTGATTTACACGTAAAATAATATCAACAGTTTAATATCTGTTTAAGCTAATAGCATTGAAACTTCAAGTTTTGAATCAAAATGATCAAATTAAAATTCCAATTTTTTCTGAAAAGGTGAATAAAGATACGAAATGTGCATTTGTAAATTTTGATATGATGAAAATGACGCCGGGTTTAGATTTCACGGAGGAAAAATGGCACAGATGTCATATACGTACCACATTTGCACGTGCTTTTCCTCCCGCCAATTTGGCATTATACAGCTGTGCTAAGGAGATTACCTGTTTAATAAGTTTATAACAATTGTTAGGGAGAGGAAATCGGGAAAATTAAAAATTTCAGTGAAATGTGCTAATTAAATGATACAACTGCATGCATTCAATATGGCAATATATTGACATATTTACGATTCATTGTGAAAATTATATTTGCTGTTTTGTTGCTTATTAAGTTTATTATTTATAACTGTTTTTTTATTGTTTCCTTTTTGATTAAATTCATATTTATTTACTGTTATTTTCTATTTTAGTTCTTTAAATTATTTTTATGATATATTATATCAATAATTTTTTATATCAAACTATCATTTATTTATATATATTTTTTTAATATTTGAATATTTTTCGTTTTTTCACGTTATTTTTTTTATATTGGAATAAATAATAACGTGTTATTGCATGCAGTTTGTAACTATTCAAAAACAAAATTTTCGCCACATTGGCGAGAGAAAAAAACACGTGCAAATGTGGTGCGTATATGACATCTGTGCCAAAAAAGTCTATGATTTCGTCAAAGTTGAATAAATTTTGCTTTTTTTTCAATTTTGAAATGTTAGCATAAAAACTTAAATTGATAACTTTATCATAATAACAGATCTTTATCATTCTTTACTGCTTACATGTACAATTAAAGTTTAATTTTAACAATTTCTACAACTGAGTTATATAAATAGTATTTTGTTAATTTGTCATTAAATATCGTTTGTTAAGAGTTAGACTTACCAATATAAAATGCATTTTTTAACTATTTAAACACGTTTTAAACATTTTCTTTCGTCGAAATTCGACGGGTTCTGCCTAGTTGCAGTATAAAAGCAATAAACGTCAAAATGTTTCAGACAGACTCATTTAATTAGGAATAATGACAAAAATACTGCGGGATTCGCAATGAGATTTCATTGAGTAGACCTCTCAATACACTTCCTGTTAAATAATGATAATGTAAGGTACCAAACATTTTCCCACGATCTACTTGTCCCCCAAAAAATCCCCTGGATGTTCAAAATTCTCCAAAATGGAAACAAAATCCCCAATTTGGCAACACCGTAATCGCGTTTAAACTATACAAGAACCCTTGCGATTAAAATTTCGTAAAATTATCAGGTAATTTTACAAAAATAAAAAGCTTTCAGCCAGGATACCAGTAGAAAATTGTGTATTCTACGGAAATAAAAATATTTATAACGAACTTACAGATAAAATCTGTTAAAGTAATAGAAAGTTTCTTATAAATAAAGATTATTTCCATAAAAGAAACAGTTTTTACTTAATAAAATCAGCACTGTAAAATCAATATTTTCATTGTAAAACATTTTATTTTTATTATGGAACTACTAAATCTTCTAAAGAGTTGATTTGCGTCTTTTTTAATATATTTCACCTGAGAGTGAGTAAATTTATTTCTCTCAACAAAAATAGATGAATGAATCTGGAAGCTTGGAAGAAATAACTGCGCTTGCCAGAGAAATAATTGTTTCTACGTTTTCCTTTATATCTAAGTTAAGAAATTTTTTACTACAATGTGTGAATCTCTTTATTTTTTAGTTTTTTTCTAAATATTTCAGTTACGATTTGTTTTGAAAATAATAGTTCCGGTTTTTAATGAAGAAATAAGCAGCTTGCACGAGAATGCAAGAAAAATTCTTATACTGTTCTTTTTATTATGTAAAAATATTTTATTTATGTATGCACTTACAATCATGTTAAAAATTTTAAAATGCTCGAACTTCTTTTCTAATTTTTGAATTTAGGTAAATAAATATGCTATATATGTAAAACTAAAGAAAAATGAACTGCAAAAAATCGTTGTATACGAAATTACATTAGATTAATTTTAAACATGATTATTCAATCGGTAAATTAATTATAACAGAAGTAATTTATTCCATTTTTCAATATTGGGTGAAAAAAGTCCGGGCCAGGATTCGAACCAGGGATGGTAGCTCAGTTGGTAGAGCATTGGCGGCTTCAGCCAATACATCCCTGGTTCGAATCCTGGCCCAGACTTTTTTCACCCAATATTGAAAAATGGAATAAATTACTTCTGTTATAATTAATTTACCGATTGAATAATCGTGTTTAAATTAATCTAATGTAATTTCGTATGCAGCGATTTTCTGCAATTCCATATGCTAACCTTCAATTTATTCTGTTGAACTGATCCAGAGTATCAGACCAGATAAAGTGATCGATGAGGTTAATTGGGTGAGATAGTCCTCAAGTTTTCGTGTCCGGGATAGCTCAGTTCGTAGAGCATTGGCGGCTTCAGCCAATACATCCGTGGTTCGAATCCTGGACCGGAATTTTTTCACCCAATATTGAAAAATGGAATAAATTACTTCTGATATAATTAATTTACCGATTGAATAATCGTGTTTAAAATTAATCTATTATCTAAAGAGTCTTCAGTAATTAAATAAACACCTTGAAACACATTGAATGTAAAGAGAGTTAACTTGAAATCTTTAGTTTAAGGAAAGTATTATTTTATAAGAAATACGATCCTTAGATGATGGGGTATCACTTTCAAACACCCATTCATCAAAAATAATTGACAAGCCATCACACTTTTTCATAATACACTTGACACAAGATGACAACCACCCCTTATTCTCTCGGTGTATTGGGAGAAACCTGATTTAGGTACAAAAATTCATTTGACGATCCCAACATGGTTATCTCGTGCCTACTTTCTATAACCTTTGAAACAACTCTACTCATTTGCCGTTTTTCTCGCTACGAGACGACATTTTTCTTTGAAAATTATTTTAAATATCAGGTACTTTGTTACATATACAGGTTGTTCTAGAAAGAACTCCATAACTTTAAAATGACATAATTTGAAAACAGTGAGAGATAGAAATGTGAAACAAGTTGAATGTTAGGCAGATAGGTCTGGATTTTTTTATACATCAATTAAAAAATAGTTCCAATATTGGACACGAGAGGGCGCTGCAATCACAAAGCTGTGTCTTTGAAATATCTCTTGGAAAAAAAGCTATTTGAACTGAGATAAAAATCACATTAGAATGGTTTCGATATGATTACCTTTTTCAGCAACAACATGACGGAACCTAAAGGTCCCGTTCAAAATCTCTTGTTGCAATACTTCTACTTAAATGGATGCTCATGACTTACAGATGGATTCTTCAAGCTGTTTCAACGTTTGGAGATTCTTAGAATAAACAGCGCCCTTCAAGTAACCCCACGAAAAGACTTTTTTACACGTGTCAGCAAGGAAATAGACGCATGAATGAAATTTCTGTACTTTTGAGTACCATTTAAAGCTCTACGTGCTTGTGCGGCCATTTATTATCCAATATTGGAATTTTTTTTTTCAAATTGGTGTATAATAAATTCCAGACCTATTTGCCTAACATTCGACTTATTTCACATTTCTATCTCTCATTGCTTCGAAGTTATTCCATTTCTAAATTGGGGAGTCCTTTCTGGAACACCCTGTAGCTGGGATAACCTATGATTGAGAAAAAAACATAAGGTTCTCTAAAACGCACGTAGTCCCTTACAACGAATAATAACAGCAGCTGATCTTCCATCCATCCACCTGCTCCGGTAATAGAAAAACTAACAATTCCGTACACGTGTGTTCGCAGATAGCGAGAAGAGGTTGCCATAAAAAAATAAAATTGCCAATTGGCACGGAAAAGAAAATGAAAATAAATATCAGAAACTTGCATACCGTAACTTGTAATATTATGGGAAAGGAAAAGCTGTCTTAATATTAAATTTTTATAGATATTTTAATAAGATGCCAAACCAGAAGGCAAAGTACTACAGCTTTTAAATTATGTATAAAACTGATTTAAATTTGATTGGGTAGAGGCTTGGCTAGAAATAGGAAATGAAATCAGAAATAGAAGGATGTGGAACATTCCAGATGATTATTTTTCCGGAAGTACAGATGTTAAAACCATTTTATTCAGTTTAAAATAAATGAAATGTTGCATAAGAAAGAAAGTCTTACACGGGAAGCTTTAAAAAGTAAAAAAAAAATAATTTTAGAATGCGAATTTTAATATTAAACGAATAATAATTAATAAAATACTTCTTAAATTAAATTAAATAATACATACGTCAGTGGTTCTAAGAAATCGCAACAACGAGAACTGCCTTTTTTTTACCATCTAAGACCGCTCTCATACTCATTAACAACACTTGATGGTTCAATGCGAAAAACTAAAAAATCTAACTGATGGGTATTATGACAAGACAACGACAGCTGACAGAATTCAAACGACAGTATTGTTAAGAGCATTGTCGGAATATTTTTTATTCAAAAGCTGCCGCAAGCGCTACAATCACTTGGACAATTAACAGAGAATTTGTTTTCTAAACTAATAGAAGAAGCTATAAAATATATGTTATATTTGATAAATACAGGCAGGTGAACCAAAAAATAAGATGGTGGTGGTGCCATAAAAGTTATATAGACCTGGACATCCAGCATGAAAATGGGTGCAGTTTCTGCCTGCTGCAGAGAAAGAACTTATACATTTCATTTGAGAGGAATGGCAAAATGAGAATTATCTGAAACAGTTGAATACATTAACGATGTACATTACATGCAGAGGAAAATTATATAATATCAAGTTCAAAAAGACATTAATTTGACGTGCTTCCAACAACAAATGATACTCGTATTTACTTTCCAACACACTATGCTTTAGCGTCTGGATTTAGAAATACTAATTTTATCTTTAAAAATACTGATGTGGCAATTATTAGACTGTCTTTCTTTAGAAAACAAATTTAAAAACTACAAAGGGTTAATATTTGTGAAATATGGATCCATTGATAGGATAAAGTACAATAATTTGAATGAAATGCATAAACTTTTGTGTAAAGAAAAATGTAATATGTTACTTGGAATGCATTTCCTGTCAGAGTTCTTTTGCAGACAAAAACAAAATTGATTTAGAAAAATGGATTCTGAGAAGTGCTGAAAATGCCTGATACTGAAAAAAATATATTAGAGGAAATAAAGAAATAGCTTGATTCGTAATTTTTCCATCTGCACTATCGAAAGCACAAATATTTTGACATAAATGAATTGAGCTACATTATATTTTTTGGTATGAAAAAGGGGTTTGTGGAGTTTTTTCGCCTCCTGTCATGTTGTAATACACTCTACTTATAGATATTATGATCTAAGTATCATGGTCTTGTTTGGAAGAAGTGCCTTCTGACTGATCCTGATCTTCCACCCCCAAATAAATATGGATAGATTTTGGAACAAATAGTGACGAAAAAGTCTATCTAGAGACCCGGTAAAATGGCAAACTTCCTGCTCCTGAAGCTGTTTTGAAACTGACGTCCTGTTCTTGTTCGAAATTTTTGTCATATCATCATTTCATGCATTTTTAATAATCTCAGATGTACAAGTATATGCAAAATATAGAACTATTCCAACTATGAGGTTGCAAATGATTTGCACACAGGAATTGTCAATAGACGATGATAGCAGTGACGAAGACAAAGATTTCTGTTATTAATTAATAATTCTCAAAGCTTTAAACTACATATTTTTACCAGCATTAATTATTTCTTGAATTGATGTGCCTTATCTACAAGAAAATAATATGCATTAAAATACAAAACAGGATTTTGGTTTTCTTTCATTGCAGATGTCTTTTGATATATTTACCCAATTGGAAATGTTATCAAACATAACGATTAGTATAAGAATAAGCAACCTGTTAAAATAAAACGCCGACAAACATATAATATGTGTAACGTTTTATGTTCAACAATGTTTATTCTTTCTATTTTTTCATTGAAATCTCTATAAATATGTAATAATGGCTGACAAAAAAATTATAATGATCTATGTGCGATAGATGGCTTTCATTTTTTTACTATGGCGTCTATAAGCTACCACAAATTTCATAATATCCTCATAAAATGAACTCCTTGGACTATTGTGAATCCAAAAAAGTAAATATCATCAAGTCCTTACATATGAAACCCAAAGCACTAATTTCGGCTTCTGGCTCAACCACTAAATTTATGTTTTCCGATACATTGTTGCAAACAGTGATTCACTGGGCATAGTTAATTTAAATTTTTGTTAGTGAAATAAATTGGATCTTAATTATATACGTTCCTTTTATTAGTAAGTATAAATTCCCTTTATAATACCCCATTGAAAGTGCATTTTTGTAAACTATTTAAGTTGCTAATAAGGTTTTTAAAAAATAATTACTTTTTTTCTCAAATTATTTTTACATGTACACAAAGTTTTATACTAAATCGAAAATGCGCATCTAAATTGAGATGCTTTCCTTAATGCACTTTTGAACTTCTCTAGTGTCACATAACGCGTATAAATTGCATAAATAATATTCGGACGTGAGTTTCAAAATTCATGTTATCAAACATTTAAAAAATCGAGTTTTCTCTATCAATCTATTATAAAGGTGAATCTGCATTAAAAAAAGACAATATGCAACAAACTAGTTTTATCGCGAATATTTTCCTTTGTAAAATCTTTTTTTCCATTGATAAAAAGATTGATTTGATTAAATAAAACATTTTTTTTAAATCGTTTATTCGATTAGTAATCCGATTATTAATCGAAAATGTATTTTTCAACCGTCGTGTGTTTTATAAATTATTTACTTAAGTATCTCATTTCATAATATGAAAAAGATGAAAAACGTTTTGCCATATTTCATAATTTATGATATTTCGTTCTTGATTCTTAATTAATAGGTTTCTTAAAAGAAATTAAAACAAATTTGTAAGGAAATGAAAGACGAATATTTCAATAAAATTCATACATATCAAAGAACTTACACTAATGTCGTCAAATAAATTATTCTAAAGCATGAATATCAAATTCCGATTATTAATCATATTGAAAACCTTATTGACATGAATTTTATGATTATGACCATCTACGTGTCATAACTGAGGTAGTATATTTAAGCAAAACAAAGTTTAATTAAAAGGTTCTTAGCCAGCTTAGTCCTCTAAAGCTTCTTCGTAAGAATTAATTAAAAGCTTCTAGTTCAGGATATCATAAAAAAGTAATTTAAATGTAGAAGGTAAATGTCGCCTTTTATTTGCATTTTTTTAAAAGTAAAATCCAAGATTTTTTTTATATAGAAAAATACTATTACTTTTTTATCCTAACACATTTTTCTTTTAGTTTTTCTTAAACGTTAGATGAATTCAAGGTGAATATTTTCTATTTTTAATGAGACAGAAAAGGAATTTAACGCATAAATTAATTAGAATTTCCAAAGATTTCGCAAGTTTTTGTGTAAACAGTTTTTGAATAAGTTATCTTACATAAGAGTAGTTTTCATTTACAATATAATTAAACTGTTGTTTCCACTATGGTACTGTTGGCATTTAAATGCGTAAATTTACATTTTTATAAATTTAAATGCATAAATTTACTTTGGAATGAAATATATTAGTCACAGCTGAGATTTTATAAGCAAGATTTTTTTAAATTACAATTATCTTTGAAATAGTTTCCATAAAATAAATTAAAATCATCTTATCTTTTAAGGAAAATAAAAGTGTTTAGTTAAACTTTTGATGGCACGGAGCTCACAAGCTTTTCATGCTAATTGTATACAGGACCGCGGCTAGGGAATGCTGGGGGGGGGGGGGTGACTCAGCTCCCCTTAAAACATTTTGAGCTTTCCCTGGAAAAGATTCCAAAATCATCAAAGAAATTTCTGTCACGAAGATCCAAATGAAATTTTGTTCAAAAATCTAATTTAGTGCTGAGGCCGCAGAAATGCTAAATTGCAACTAAAATAAATGATTCAAAACTCGATCATCCTATTTGCACATAGGAAGCAAGCATGATGTTTAATATTGCACTATTTATACAAATTGAAAATTCATAATTCGAAATTCAACTCGAATTTTTCATTATCACAATTTTTTCTTAGCATAAAATTCAGTTATTACAACAGTTTAATAAGAAACAAAGTTCCTAGAGTGTGAATAAGCATTAATTTATTTTTCAGCGACAGACAGAGGGGGAGATGGAAATATGAGCTCCCCCCCCCCAACCTACATTTTCTTCAGCCCCCTATTATTCACATTTAGCTACGACCATAATTCTATATTAAACTCTTATTTATGTTTGTTATTTAAAAAAATAGTATTCGCTATTTTTAAGTAAAATTGTAAATAATCAGGTAAGCGCCTAATCAGAATAAACTAGTTTTATCGTGTATTTATGGATTTGTAAAATCTTGGTTTACTAGGAAAACCAATCGTGATAAACAGATTTTTTTCGAGATTTCCCACAATTTGACTTTCTAGAAAAATCGAATTTTGAAACTCGCGTTCTTATACGCAGGAAAGAACTAAAGAATGCGCAAACACTATGAATAGAAATTTCTGAAAAATGCATTTTCCAGGCACTGTATGTTTTCTAAATTATTTATTTCAATGTCTCTTTTTATTGTATGAAACAACTGAAAGCATTTGCAATGTTCAACTAGTGATAAAAAGACTTTATGTCTTCGTGTAGGATTTTTTATTCTTGTATCTTTATAAATTATTTCCTCAAAACAAATTAAAAAAAAATTCGGTGAAAATGCAAGACAAATATTTAAAAAAAAATCCAATCATATTAAAACATTTACACTGGTACCGTCAAAATAAATTATTCTAAAGCATGAATGTCAAATTTTGAATATTAATGATATTGAAAATCCAATTGAAATTGAGTTTATTAATATGATCATCTACGTGTCATAAATAAGATAGTATATTTAAGCAAAATAAAATTTAATTTAAAGGTTCTTAACTAGCTTAAAATTCTAAAGCTTCTTCGTAAGAATTAATTAAAAGCTTCTAGTTTAGAATGTCATAAAAAGTAATTTAAATGTAGAAGACAGATGTCGCTGTTCATTCTAATTTTCTTTAAAAGCGAAAGCCAAGAATTTTATTTTTATCAAAAAGGATAACTGAATACTCATTAAACATTTTTTTTATCCTAATGCTTTTAATTTTTTTCAAACGTTAGGTGAATTTAAAGTAAATATGTAAAACTTTTTTAGAGACAGAAAAGGAATTTGACTTTGAAATAAATTGGAATCTGAAAAAAATTCTAACATTTTTGTGTAAACAGTTTTTGAATAAGCTTGCACATAAAACTATCGGTTTCTTTTACAGTATAATTAAACTGTTTTTGTTTCCACTATGATATTGTACGTATTTAAATGTATAAATTTATATTTTTATAAATTTAAATGCACACATTTACATTTTTGTGCATTTAAGTGCATAAATTTACCTTGGAAAGAAATCTATTATTCACAGTTGAGATTATATAAATGGGTTTTCCATATAATTGCAATGATCTTTTAAATGTTTTTCTTTAAAATAAAGTAAAAGTATGTTATCTTTTAATAAACAGAAAAATGCACTTCTAAACGGTTGGTACTGAGCTTACAGTCTATTAACATTAATTGTACATATACTCTTATTTATGTTTATTATTTATAAAATAGAACTCGCTACTTTTTAACAAAATGGTAAATGATCAGGGAAGCACCTGATCAGAATAAACTAGTTTTATCGTGTATCTTTGGTATTGTAAAATCATGGTTTAAAAGGAAAACCGATCCAAGCAGTCAGAGTTTTTCCAATTTCCCACAATTTGATTTTCTGGAAAAATCGAGTTTTGAGACATACGCAGGAATGCGCAAAAGAATGGGCCCACATTATGAACAGCAATTGCTGAAAATGTATTTTTCAAGCATCGCATGTTTCATAAATTGTTTATTTAAATATATAATTTTATTCTATGAAAAAAAAAAAAAAAAAAAAAAAAAAAAAAAAAAAAAAAAAACCTTTTGCAATATTCACTAGTGGTAAAAAATCTTTCATAATTTGTATCTTCTTTCTGAATTTCGTTCTTGTTTCCATATAAATTAATTTTTTTTAAAGAAATTAAAGCAAAGTTCTAAGAAAATGCAAAATTTAGAAAAATTCCAATCATATTAAAGCATTTACACTAATACCGTCAAAATGAATTAATCTAAAGCAGGGATATCAAATTCCGATTATTAATGATACTGAAAATCTTATTAAAATGAATTTTATAACTATGATCATCTTCGTGTCATAATGGAGATAGTATATTTTATCAAAACAAAGTTTAATTAAAAGGTTCTTAACCAGTTTAATCTTCTAAAGCTTCTGCAAAAGAATTAATTAAAAGCTTCTAGTTCAGAGTATGATAAAAAAAAAAATAATTTAAATGTAGAAGTTAATTGTCGCCGTTTATTTTTATTTTTATTTTTTTTAAGTCTAAGAATTTTAATTTTTTCGAAAAAGATTACTGAATGCAAATTAAACACTTTTTTCTCCTAATACTTTTAGTTTTTCTCAAACCTTAGATAAATTTCAGGTAAATATTTTATACTTTTATTGCGACAGAAAAGGAATTATACACGTAAATTAATTGGAATTTATTTGAAAAGAATTCAACAGTTTTTGTCTAAACAGTTTTTTAATAATATTAATTATAAACTGTCGTTTTCTTTAAATTATAAATAAACTGCCGCTGTTTCCACTATGATATTATACACATTTAAATGCATAAATTTACAATTTCATGCTTTTTAATGCCTAAATTTACTTTGGATTAAAATATATTTGTCATATCTTAGATTGTACGAATAAAATTTTTTTTTATCACAATAAATTTTTAAATATTTTTCTTTAAAATAAAGTAAAGCAATCTTTTAACCCATTCCGGCACACACAAATTTTATTCTTAAAATGAGGAATTATTCATTGCAACCGGAATTTACAAATGACTGTTATAGAAATTAATTACTTCTTATAAAAGCTTTTGTTGCAAAAGGAAAATCTATTAAAATATTCTTGGTGTGTCTTGCTAGTTTTGAATTAAAATCAGGTGTGCCTGGAATAGTACCTCTTTCACAAAAAGGGTTAATAAAAAGAAAAATGCACAGTTAAAGTGGCACAGATCTTACAGGTTATTTACGAACTGTATATTATACTCTTATTTATTTTTATTACTTATGAAATAGAACTCGCTCTTTTTGAGCAAAATGGTAAATCATCAGAAAAGCGCCTAATCTGTATAAACTTGTTTTATCGTGTATTTCTGGCATTACAAAATCTTGGTTTACAAGGAGAACCAATCGAGGCAGACAGATTTTTTACGCGATTTCCCTTTATTTGATTTTTTGCAAAAAGTCGAGAAACTCACGTTTGCATATGCAGAGATTGCCGTAAGAATGCATACATACTATAAATAGCAATCACTGAAAAAGTATTTTTCAAGCATTGTATGTTTTATAAATTGTTTATTTCAATATCTCATTTTTAATGTATGAAACAAAAATTAAAAAACATTTCGCAATGTTCCACTAGTGATGAAATGTTTTTCATAATTTATGCCTTCGTGTATGATTTTTCGGTCGTGTTTCTTTATAAATTAATTTCTGAAAAAAATTAAAATGAAGTTCTATAGAAATTCAAAGCATGCAATTAAAAAAAAAATCAGTCATATTGAAGTAATTACACTGATACCACTAAAATGAGTTACCCTGAATCATGAATGTCAAATTTCGATTATTAATCATATTGAAAATCTCAATGAAATGGATCTTATGATTATGATCATCCACGTGTCATAGTTGAGATAATTTATTTTAGCAAAACAAAGTTTTATTAAAAGGTTCTCAACCAGAGTAATCTTCTAAAGCATCTTCGTAAGAATTAATTAAAAGTTTTTAATTCAAAGTATTATAAAAAAAAAAAAAAGTAATTTAAATGTAGAAGACAAATGTCGCCGTTTATTTTAATTTTTTTAAGTAAAATTCAAGAACTTTGTTTTTATCGAAAAGGATAACTAAATACTTATTAAACATTTTTTTTTTTATCTTAATGCTTTTAGTTTCTCTGAAACATTAGCTGAATTTAAGGTAAATATTTTCTACTTTTATTGAGACAGAAAAGGAATTGAACTCATAAATTCTAAATAATATCTAAATATTTTGCAGGTTTCTGTGTAAGCACTTTTTGAATAAGTTTGCTTATAAAATTGTCGTTTTCTTTCACAAGCTAATTAAACTGTTGTTGTTTCCACTATGATACTGTAAGCATTTAAATTTTGTTTATTTTAATAGTCTTTAAAAGTAAAATCTAAGACTTTGTTTTTTTTTATCAAAAATTATAACCAGATATTAATTAAACACTTTTTTATGGTAATGCTTTTAGTTTTTCTTGAACGTCAGATGAATTTAAGGTAAATATTTTCTTCTTTTATTGAGACAGAGGAGGAGTTAAACTCATGGATTAATTGTAATTCGAAAAGATTTTGCAGGTTTTTGTATAAACAGTTTTTACATAAGCTTGTTTATAAAACCTTCTTTTTTCTGTATAATTAAACTGTTCTTCTTTTCACTATGATATTGTAGGCATTTAATTGCTATTTATTTTAACTTTTTTTTAAAAGTAAAATGATATATTTTTATCGGAAAGGATATATAAATACTAATTAAACATTTTTTTACGTAATGCTTTTTGTTTGTCTCAAACGTTCGGTGAATTTAAGATAAATATTTTCTACTATTATTGAAACAGGAAAGGAATTTAATTCTTTAATTAATTGGAATCTGGAAAGATTTTGCAGGATTTTGTGTAAACAGTTTTTGAATAAACTTGCTTAAAAAAAATTTCTTTTTTTATAATACAATTAAACTGCTGTTTTTTCCACTATGATATTGTAGGATTTAAATGCACGAATTTACATTTTTATGCATTTAAATGCATAAATTTACCTTGGAATGAAATGTATTACTCACAGGGGAGCCACTGCCCCGCAGTGGCTGAGAGGTTCTACACTCGAAGCTGGTAGATGGGATTTGCTGCGTTCGAACACAATCACACCCGCCGACCTAACCTTTTAGAGTTTTTTAAGGCTTTCGTTGAACCTTGGATTTCTTTGCGTAAATGCGGAATAGGTTTCCTTAAAAAGGCCCCCATAGCGAGCACTTTCTCTAGAACCTATATCCCTCGCGTAAATAATCGACCGTCATACACAATACCAACACATTTCAGATTATATAAATAAGTTTTTCTTTTAATTACAACAATTTTTTAAACACTTTTCTTAAAAATAAAATAAAAACATTTTATCCTTCAATAAAAAGAAAAATGAAGTTATACTGGTGGCTTGGAGCTTATAGTATATTCTCACTAACTGTATATTGTACTCTTATTTATGTTTATTATTCATAAAATATAACTCGCTCTTTTTGATCAAAATGATAAAATATCAGGGAAGCGCCTACTCTGAATAAACTAGTTTTATTGTGTATTCTGCATTGTAAAATCTTGGTTTACAAGGAAAACCAATGGACGTAGTTTTTTTTTTTTTTTTTTTTTTCTTTTTTTTTTTTTTTAACAGCAATTGCTAAAAATGTATTTTTCCAGCATTGTATATTTTATATGTTTTTTATTAAAATATATGTTTTTACTGCATGAAAAAAAATGAAAAACATTTCGCAATGTTCCATTAGTGATGAAAAGTCTATCATAATTCACGGCTTCGTGTATGATTTTCCTTTTTGTTTCTTTATAAATCAATTTCTGAAAAGATATTAAAACAAAGTTCTACGGAAATGCAAGACTAAAAAAAAAAAAAAATCCAGTCATATTAAAACATTTACACGATACCATCAAAATGAATTATTCAAAACCACAAATGCCAAATTTCGGTTATTAATGATATTAAAAATCTCATTGAAATGAAAATTATGATTATAATCATCCACGTGTCATAGTTGATATTGAATATTTTAGCGAAATGCAGTTTAATTAAAAGTTTCTTAAATAACTTAATCTTCTAAAACTTCTTCGTAGAAGTTAATTAAAAGCTTCTAGTTCGGGGTATCATAAAGAAGTAATTTAAATGTAGAAGGTAAATATCATCGTTTGTTTTAATTTTCTTAAAAAGTAAAATCCAAGAACTTTGTTTTTATCGAAAAGGATAACTGAATACTAATTAAACATTTTTTATCCTAATGCTTTTAGTTTTTCTCAAATGTTAGATGAATTTAAGATAGATATTTTTTACTTTTATATTGAGGCAGAAAAGGGATTTAACACACAAACTAATTGGAATCTTAAAAGATTTTGCAGGTTTTTATGCAAACAGTTTAAGAATAAGCATGCTTATAAAACTGTCGTTTTCTTTTACAATATAATTAAATTGTTGTTGTTTCCACTATGATATTGTAGGTATTTAAATGCCTTTTTTTCTTAAAAAATAAAATCCATTAACTTTTTTTTATCAAAAAGGATAACTGAATACTGTATAAACGCAGTTTTATTCTAATGCTTTTTGTTCTGTTGAAACGTTAGATAATTTTAATTCTCAACTTTTTTTGTGCTAGAAAAAGGGTTTAACTTATAAATAAATTGGAATCTGAAAAAAAAATTGCTATTTTTGTGAAAACGTTTTTTGAGTAAGGTTGCTTATAAAACTACCCTTTTCTTCTACAATACAATTAACACCTTCGTCGTCACGTCCACCATATCTGGGTAACGGGTATGTTTCCGTGGGTGACAAATATGGAGTATGCTCTTCTTTTTCAAGTAAACAGGATTTTCAGTTGAATTTAAAAAACAAATTAATGGAATATGCACTGAAATATTAATATACTACATTAAAATATTAAAAATATGCACATTATACTATACTTTTTATTAATTTATATTTAGAAAAACATATTACATTGTTCTATGTCAATAACGAATCTCGCATTGCTCAGGCACTCAGTTTATGTTCTGTTCGCACAAATTTTATTATAAAAAAATACATTTTATAATATATATCTCTTGCAAGTGCTGTCAAAGCGTATGCAAAAGATTTTTTTGTTTGGAAAAAGTGGTGCGAAATAGAATTAAAAAATCCCTGTCAGCTTAGCCCGTAGGCGGAGGTAGATTTCAAGTTGAGCTCTCATTTCACCAACAAAAAGTAAGGTATCATTAGTGATAAACCCAGTTCAACAACTTTATTTAGCCGCTTTTGAGAGTTTTTTGTTTCATTTATCTATAAGACCTGGTTTTATCAGAATCATCAAGAAAAATTCGGTTCAAAATGCCACTTTGCCAGCATTTTTAAAATATATATTCTGCTTTTGTGAAAAAATTGACCAATACAGCATATTATACCGTTTCTAAATAAGAGATACTTCCAACTGTGTGAGATAGAAAGCAAAAATGAATTTAAAAATGAGTCAGAATATAGGCAGTTTGGATTTGGGTACACCCTTGATACAATTTTTCCTTCAACTCCTTTTTTATTTAATTTGTTTTTGCTATAAGAATTGGGCCTATAAATAACTTCACAATATTAAAGTTGTAGATATTAATTAGAAGACATATAATAATTTAATTGGATTCGACATCTTAAGAATTGACAAGGTTATTTTGAGTTTGGATTTTTTTACTTCTCCCCCTCCCCATTTTTTTTCACTTTTTTTTCGATAAGAGTTGTTTCTATCAAAAATTTGTCACTACAAATGTTTCAGATAATATTAAGAAAATTTATAATAAATTTAGTTGGATTTGATATCTTGAGAATTGATGAAGTTATGATTTTTCCCCAAAAGACCATATTCCCCCCCCCCTTCAGTCCATTTTTAATTTCATCAATAATCTGTTATACATAAACTTTTGGCCCATTTTTTAGAAACTTATTATTACGAAGTTATGAAGGGTTTTTTGGTTTCACAAAAATCTTTCCTATTTCCACCCTCTTAGTCCGATTTTGCCGCTTAACGAACTTGACCGAGAGTTTATGTCTCTTGATTTTATGTGTCAGTTTGGAAGCCATTTAAGCAGAGTTGTATAATTTATCGTATCCATAAAAAAGTGATATTTATACATAGACAGATACATAGATAATGTTTTTTACTGATGGTAATTATGGGGTCTAGTAGTCATATCGATGTAGATTTGCAAAATTTTTCACAAAAAATCCAACACTGGAGAGACTGCAATAGGTAGTATTTCATATGAAATCTACCTAAAAATAGTCATCTGTGGCAACCCTGGCTCTGTTTACGTTCAGACGATCCGCCGGCTAATTGGATTTCGACGAGAAACTCAGCCGTATCGCTCTCGGAGAAACATAGGTTGAATATGTTAAAATGATATTCATCCGTTTATGATATTTAAATTTTGAGGCATTTAAATGCATAAATTTACCTTGGAATGAAATTTATTTGTCACAGTTGAGATTGTAAAAATAAGATGTTTTTAATATGGAGTCCTTTAATTAGCATAATCTGTAATATATTATTTTTAAAAGCAAAGTAAAAGTACCTTATCTAGTCATAAAATGTGATTTAAATACAGAAAGCAGGTTTTGCATTTCTGTTTAATTTAATTTTAAATGTATAATAAAAGAGTTCTGTTTCCATCAAAAGAAAAACTGAATGACAATTGCAATCTTTCTTCGTTGGATTCTTCTACGTTGAAACATTATAAGAATATCAGATAAATAGTCTAAATTTTGCTCTTTCATTTAGATATTAAATAAATTTATCTCACAATGGGAATAAATTAATTGGGCTTTTACAATTTAATGGAATCTTAGCAGATTTCAGCTGTTTTGGGTAGATATTTTATGTAATCCAAATATGTAAAAGCCATTCTCTATGTATATGATCCTCATAAAAATCTTCATTTTTTAACGATTTGTATGAAACTTGTTGTACAAACACTTTAGAATATAGAAACGGTAGCTGTCTACTTAAAACAATCATCAGATCACTGTTTATCTTTATTTTCTACCACCTTCCATAATTTCACGATATAGAAATATCTCTTTTTAAATTTTCTAATTCATTTATTGCTTTCATGTTGCCACACCCGAAAAAATGACTCAATAATTTAAAAAAATACGATAACGTGAACGCGTGTATTTTGTTTTTATTTATGAATAAAAATTGGGATTCCTAGCTGTGTTATGTCATTTTTCAAAACGGCGCTATTCCAAACAAAAAAAAATCATATTTTTCATATTTATATGTAAAAACTTAATTAAAGGTTATCAAAATGACGTAATAGCTTCATTTGAAAGTTTTTAAAATAATAAAAGACTAGACAGAATAAATGCGAGACATCCATGTATTGGCATAAAGTGAATAATACAATCGTATCAATGCGCAAAACAGAAAAAAAGATACAAAAAAATGTGATCAAGCTTAATTCTTTCAAAACATGGAAAAAAAAACATGAAAAGATAATTTAGGGCAACAAGTAGATTACATGTAAATGACAAAAAAGGTATTGTGTAGAAATGATGCAATTTTTTACTTTGGTGTGTGGTCGTCTTGAACAGTTAAGACTACTGCACATCTGTTTTCCATAGATCTGATAATGTTATTGATAAGTTTTAGAGAATACTGTTCTACTCCTCATGATGTGCAATCTCCAAGTCTCGGACAGTAAAAGAAGGTCTTAATCTCGCATCAATGCATCGTCCGAGCATGTCCCAAACATACTCGATCAGATTCACAAGAGGAGATCACACTGACCATTCCATACGCTATATTGTTTCAGCTTCAATCATGTTCTCTACAGCTGTATGCGGTCTGACATTATCATGATGAAAAATAAAGGAATCTCTAATTGCTGCAGCGTAATGTATGACATAAGGTCTAATTATCTCCTCTGCATACCTTTGGGCTGCCAAAGTACCATTCCGTATGATAAGCAGGTCCCTATGTGTACCTACGCTGATTCCACCCCATACTATCAAATCACCTCGTATGTATTGTGACCTTTCACGAACGAATGTGTGGTTATTTCCAGTGCCCTTTTTTCTACATAACAAAACACGTCGAGTTTTACACTCCAGACTGAATCGAGAATTCGTCTGAAATCAGCACTTGGCTCCAATCATGTTGTTCCCAATCACGATGACCAGCAGCTTGTCTTCTTCGGTCAACGGAATGCAGAACATACGCCTACGCACATAGAGACCTCTCTGATGAATCCTATTACGTGCTGTTTCACTAGACACCTTTCTACATGTAACCAACAGCAACTGCCTTTGCAGCTGAGTAGCACTGTCTGTTCTATTTCGACGAGTTGTTAACAGTATATACCGATTATCAATTGCTGTAGTGGCACGTGGCTGGCTTCGTCCTTGTCGACGTCAAACATTCCCTGTTTCTTGGAATCGATTCCACAGCCTTGCAACGACACTTCTAGCAACTCCAACAACGTCCACGACACTTCATTTTGTTTTCCGGAATTCATGTCTGCCTATAATATGCCAAGCCATGGATTCTGGTAAATCACGTTGTTGGGATATTTTAAAGCCACTCTTTCTAAAAAAAAATAAAAAGAATAAATAAATAAATAAGCTTAGCAGATGAATTTCACAATTAAGGCAGTGAAGCAGACATTACTGTAACAGCCTAATTTCTGCCCTTATGTTTTTTTGTTCTTTGTTTTTTGTTTTGGACGTCATGAATTTCGATTTGTATGTTAAGTTTTCTTTTTTTATTTCCTGCTAGGTTTTAAATATTGATTATTTATTTTATGATACTTATCGGTGTAAGTATTTGCAAAATTTCGTTAAAAACACGTGCTCCCTTATTGATTTCAACAGTGTAGTTCTGCATTTTTTTCCGAGTAATAAGACTAATCTTACATAATCGGATTCACATGACTATAGAACTTTTCCCTGTAATTCTATGGCTAAACAACGTAAAACAATGGGTTACGCACTAAAACCTTCCCTGAAAAAATCATAGTGCAAGTCGCATTGAAATCCATTCAGAAGAATACATGCAGCCGGCATGAAATTCCTGTGTTTATTTCGCATATTTACGAGATTATTTTGCATTGCTCAATTTGGTATCTGCTAAATTCGCGTTTTACGTTTTAATTTCGTTTTCCATTTTAGTTATGGAATGTTACACGAAAACAAATAAATATTGAACTTTGTATATAATGTTCTCGAACAATTTAGTTAGTCTTTTGTAGTTAGACTGCACACTTATTTAAAAAATATTCTAGCTTGAAAATTACTTTAAAATACACAAAGAATCTGTAAATTTAGATAATAGATTTAAATATTACTGAAAGTACTTTTATTTAGTATAAGATATTGAAGCAATTGAATATGCTATATGTTTAGAAGTTACATCTCAATAAAAGCAAAATTCATTGTTGAATTAGTTTGTTGCCACCGGAAATATGATACCAGAATTATTTATAGACATGTCTTTTCAATAAAATGTTTTATTTAGTGAAACTGGCTCATTTTTCGTAAATGGGTTGCTCGTACATTTTTAATATTTCCATTTCTGAAAATTATTTTAAAATCCATCAAAATCAGAAATTGAGATATAATTTTTAAGTAAATTTAAAAAAAAAAAAAAAAACCTTTTTTTTCTGTCCGACGGATACGTAAGATAATGAAATTGTAGATGTTTAAAAAGTGCAGTAATTTATGGGTTTTTTCATTGCCACTATCAGTATGATAGAAAGGTTAGTCACTGACATATTTTTACTTTATAATGAAAATATATGCCATACAAATCTGAATTTTACAAAATACCGAGCTATTTGGATTTTTTTATCGTACTGTCAGGAAAATCATATATTTGTCTATTACACAAGAAAACGCGCAATTTGATATTACAGTTCAGACATTTTTACTGTGGTTGAGAATTATTAACGTCAGGTGTTTTAATTTTCTCTCTAACCCCCCCCCCCCCTTATGGACGAGTGACAGGTATACGTACCGCAAAAAAGGATCCTTGTTAAGAATCCTTGTTTATCCTCTCCAGTACTGTAAAAATTGCCTTATTTAATCGGAGCATTTTTTTTCGATTTAATAAGGTAAAAATTTCTGTTTTTAAAAACCGGTGAAAATGCATTATAAATTTCGTAAAAAGCTCCCTTCGCGAAGGAGTTGATTATTTGCAGGCATAAATGTATGAATTTCAATTATTATGATAGCAGTATTATTTCATTAAAATTCATTTTACCTGCAAGGCTCCTTATAATTAAGACGAGCGATGCTGGGTAGTTCTGATAGTTGTGTTTATCAAACAGTAATTTTATTTTAAATGTAATTAAATCGATTTATATACAGTTTTCACATCATAAAATTGTCTAGACTTTTAAATGTAAAATTTTATCTAATAAAGAATTTTACGTTTGTGATCAGCCATATTATCATGCTTTAGATAATGTATACAAGATGAAGAAACTGTAATTAAAAGCATCTTAATTAGATTAATTTTCTATGGTTTCTTCTTAAATTTAATTAAAAGATTTTTATCAAGTTTCTTATAAGATTTATTTATGCAGGAAGTAGACATCATATAAATTTGTTTTCTTAAAAAGTAAAATATAAAAAAATTTTATCAAAAAAAGGATAACTGAATATAAATTGGAAACTTTTTTTTAATGCAAATGAAATAAGTATTCAACAATGAGAAAATCAGTCCTTTCATGAAATAGTGGCTATAAGTTCTTTTCAAATAATAATAATAATAATAATAATAATAATAATAATAATAATAATAAAAAAGCATAAATAAATATAAAAAAAGTATAAAGTCTAAAGAGTCCATAAAGTTTAGAAAGGGGAACATTTTGTTTAGTATTTGACTAATTGCACGAATAATGAAAAAAATCGCATTTGTGCAACCTTGTCATGCGGAATATTATATTTCGTATTTTTATTGTTGAAATCATGGAATTTAATAATAACACCAGTTTACAAATTTCAACTTTTTTTATATACCTCGAAAGAAATGTATATAAATGTATTAGTCCACCTTCCTTAAATCTAAAAGTGTCAGCAGAAATATTCTTTCACGTCACAATTTTCTTTCTGCCGTGAATTGTTTTTTTTTTTTATGCTCAACGTGGTGACGATAGTTTAATGTTTATTCATTCGCTTCAAACAACAAATATTTTGTTTCGGATTGAATTAAAATGTCGAGTAGAAAGTGTAAACAAAGTTCTGATCGTTTTTGCTATGTTTGAAAACAGTTTATATTAAAAACAAAAGACCCATTGTAGATTTGATAAAAAGTGCATATCTTCATTATTTTGGATTTCTTGTTGCAAACCAAGATAAAAAAAAAATGGGTCTCATGTGTTTTGCGAAAGCTGTAGAATCGTTTTACTCCAGTGGTCATCAGAACGTACACCTTCCACTTGGTTCACCAATGCTATAGAGAGAACATAGTAATCATAAAAATGATTGTTACTTTTGTTTTACGAAAACAGTGGAATATAATACAAAAAAAAATAAGTCGAGTGTTATATATACCGAAGTTCCGTCTGTTACTAAGCCCATTTTACACTCGAAAGATCTACCACGTCCAGTTCGTCCCGGTAATTCGAGTGTAAATGTACTAGGAGATGACAATGAAAGTGATGTTGAATTCAAATCGATTTCTAATGATTCTGACGAGTTCTCTCTTTAAGAAAAGACTCCACATTTAATTAACAAATCCAAATTAAATGATCTTATAAGAGATTTACAACTATCAAAATCTAAAGCAGAGCTTCTTGGTTTTCGCCTACAACAATGGAACTTATTAACACCAAGCACAAAAGTTACGTTGTCTAGGAACAAAAGCAAAGTTTACTCAGAGTTTTTCAAAAAAGAAGTTGAATATTGTTATTGTACTGATATCCCAGGACTTTTTGAACATGAGCTATTGGTAGATCCAAATACCATTACTCTACCCCCTTTACACATCAAATTGGGACTCATGAAAAACTTTGTGAAGGCGCTTGAAAAAACAGTGATGGTTTTCGGTATTTACGAAAAATCTTTCCATGCATTACAAAGCCAAAACTAGGCCCACAGATCCGTAAAATTTCGAAAGATTCTCAGTTTGAAAATCTTTTATCTGTTAAAGAAAAATCTGCTTGGAAGTCATTCAAAATGGTAGTGGATGAATTTTTGGGAAATAAAAAAAGTGAAAATTACAAAGAAATTGTTGCCAATTTATTGAAATTTTTTCAACAGATGGGAGTAAGTATGTCGTTAAAGATTCATTTCCTGCATTTGCATCTGAGTTTTTCTCCTGAAAATTTACGAAGTATAAGTGACGAAAAAGGGAAACGTTTTCACCAATATTTAAAGGTTTTTGAAGAACGATATCAGGGATTTTGGGATGAAAACATGCTAGGGGATTACTGTTGGTCCATTATAAGAGAAACTAATCCAAATAAATATAAAAAGAAAGCAAAAATTAGCCATTTTTGATTTTTTTAAATTATTAATACCAAAATTATGTAATCCAGTTAAGTAAATAAATATTTCTTAAACCAGACGTGACAGAATTTTTTTATTATTTTTTTGGATAACTCTATCTAAATAAAGAATAAATTAATAACTTTCAGCTGGGGTATAAAAACCGTGTAAACTAGTGTAATTGATAAACTTGCCAATGCTGAGAAGGAAAGCTGCCGAATGCTGAGAATAATGAATATTTTGTATTTGCGCAATATAGTCATGTATTATATCTTTTTTCCTGTGTTTTAATTCCGTAACCAAGAAAACTACTGACATTTTATATCACTTACATTTAAAAAGAAATGAGTGCACATTTAAAAGGGGAATGTGTGGAGACTAGAACTTAATTGTGCATCCTGGACATGTGAGAAAACTTTTTTCATATTTTCTGTATATTGAATCGAAAAAGAAATATATCAAATAGAGAAAACGACCATTTATTAAGAAAATATGAAAATATACATTAAATAAAAAAGAAAAATACACAAAATGCTCAACAGTATTAATCATTTTAAGTTTACACTATGGGTTTTCGTACTACTGGTTCAGATACTCCATTGTCATAAAGAAGAAGGAGGTTTCTTCATCTTCAAATATTTTATCTTCATTCCCACTTACTTATTGTAAAGCTTAAGTTTCAATAAATGACCTAATACTTTTTTTAAAAAAATTTGAACACGTCTCTCATCAGCAAATTTTACATAATGCTGAAATTTTTAATTTTGATTAGAAACAGGAATATTTGTAGCTTGAACACTTACCTTTACAAGAGCACAAGATTACGCACAAATGTGTCAGGAGCTGATTCCAAAGTTGTCTTTAATAGCTTTGATTACCACTGCTATCAAAAGTAATTCCCATTTTTGGAATCCACTTTATTAAACAGTCAAAGTTGGGCCTGATGATAAGTTTAAAACAAAAGTTGCTCCATACTCGCAGAAATTACTAGGCTCTAGTTCAGCTGTAATTTTTTATAGACTTCTGGAACATGATATATCTTAAAATTCAATTAGAGCAATAGTCTCAAATATTTAAGTCCTTTAAAAATATGGAAATCATTCCTCTTGTTTCCTTTTAATTCATGATATTTGGAATTTGTAAAACTGTAAGAAAATTGTAATACTTTCTTTGAAACCAACTTCATTTTCAAATATTTCAGAATCTGTTTTTTTCCTCTTCTCTTAATTGCACTATGTAGTGCTAAAGATGCTGCACACGTGATATAAGATGAACATTATGTTTTTGTCAGTATGCTCTTCTTTTAGTTTGACGGCAGAAATCACTTTCCTTCATGCTCATTGAACTTTAGGTTTCAGCAGCTAAATTTCTTGGTTGCCTGGAACAAGAACAATCATTTGGGCTAAAATAAGCTATTCCTAAAACAATACAGCTAAAACATATGCTTGAGACATTTCACTGGCTGATTACAATGTAAGAGTTCCGAAGACTATCTAATTTCATACTGAACGTTTCAATTTTTTTAGTATTTTTATTCAGTGTATTTTTTATACCAGTGACTAGAAATTGTTCATGATTTATATAGATAGGTGTACTAGTAATAATTATAATGTTAGTAATAAAAGTTTGTACTGGCGCTGTTGTTCCTTTTTTTAATGTTAGCAGGATCCTTGTATCTGTCAAAAATTATAGCTAAGAAACTACAATACTTTAGAAGATAAGAAACATGTATACTTCATACATCCAGGTGTGTTTTATTTTTTTCGATCCATTTAAAATATGAAGATTTCAGATTGCATAACACATTACATTTTTCAACATCCTCAAATTTATTCGTTTCATCAAAGTTCATCTTTTCAAAGTTTCAATTCATCAAAGTTTATTTTTCTTCATCCCACTGTTACTAAACTGTGACAATGAATAGTGTCCCTCTCCATATTAGAAATAAGATGACAAGTCTTCAGCTTATACATTCTTTTATATAATCGTATAATACAACAGGATCGACATAAACAATTTTATCTCAAACATTCTAGGAGTTATCTGTTGATTGAGGACGAACATTATTATTTATTTTTACTTTAACTTACTTGAATTTCCATCAAATAATCTTAGATATTTAGTTTCAGCATTTTCTCCCTTATAAATACTCCTTTTTACGTGCGTTCGTAATTATATAAATACGTAGCACCTATCGTCGTCGTTCAGTCCGTTCGTTTATCCGCTTGTAAGAATGCAAAAAATTACCATTCGAATCATTTGAAATGTAAAATATATAATTGTTGCATAATTTTGTCAAGTCATTTCTACTTTTATGAAAATCAGAAGTATAATTCAATTACAGGGACAATCAAAGGTATCCTATTAAACATTTATAAAGTATATATTAAAATGTACATTCTGTACAATCCGTGGTTAAAAAATATTTGTTGGTATTAATTTACAGGGCCACTGAAAATTTTCCTATTATATAATGGTATGGGAAGGATATTGTTTGGGGCGTGTTTTAATTACATTAAACTGTTACACATTCAATGAAGTTGATATACATTGCTGAGGTTTACTAAAAGTTATTTCTTATATAATTGAAAGCGGATAGTGTTTACAAAGACAAACAAAAGCTTTCGAATACTGACACTGTTTCCGAAGTTCTGTATACTATTACACCAAGATCCGATTATATTTTAAACTTCGCTATAGTACGAACGCACTTCATTTGCTATGTTTGACATGCAATGTCCGATTGATTTTATTAAAGGTAATTTCTATCACCTTTTATTTTAATTTTCTTAATTTTCACGCAAAAAATAAAATAATTAAGAAAAATTATATTATGGATGACTAGAACAATTCGGAACCAATATGTTCAAATTTCCATTATTCCTACCGTTTGGTATCACTAAATGCACTGTTTTCTTATCAGAGATGACCTTAATCGCCTATTATTACCACACTTTGCTTTCAGTATCAAAATTTGTAAAAAAATGTTATTCAACCGAACCTGATAGCTGTAACCAGAATTTTGTCTAATTTTACGTTTTACGGAATCCCTAACGCATTGTTTTAATCCCAGGATTTCCGTAGACTCTTTCAGATTCTTGATTTTAGTGCTGAAAAGAACTGACATTTACATTTTCAAAAAGGGACTAAAAATTCATTTTTTGAATCCCCATTTGGAGTTTTTTCCTGTCCATTTACAAACCAACTATCGAACCTTTTTTATATTAAAAAAAAAACTTTACTATGCATAATGCACGCAGCTCTGTTTGTAGAAAAATATAGCATTTTATGTATAAAGCTTTATAAACGTGACTATTTAAGAAACATATTTAAAAATGTACGTATAAGATACAATATATTACAATTATTACAATATTATATACAAATTCATATATTTTTTAAATGTTGCGTCTATAAACTTTTTACATAACAAGTTAGAATATGTTTTATACAAATAGAGTAGTATATATTACAGATAGTATGTTGTTTATTATAAAATAATGTCTAAAAGTTGGTATGTAAACGAGAATATCATAAAAAATATATATTACAAACTAGAATGAGGATATATATGTTTATATATATATATATATATTACTTTCATTTTGAAAAGGAAAAAAAATTCTCAATAATGAATTAGAATCTCTCAAACTTTTGTACGTTTTTCTGTAAACATTTTTTTCACGGTAGCAATTATATAACAGCAGTTTATGTTGGTTGTCCACATTATGAGCTTATAATATTGTCAATGGTAAGGCTTTCCAAAGTATAACAATGGAAGCCATGACTCCCTTTAAAGTTTCTTTTGGTGTCCTTTTGGTATATCTTTTTGCTAAAAATTTTTCTTCATTAATAATCATTTAAAAATATTTTAAAGCAAAGTATCATTTATATTCATATGCGTGTTTATAACAAGGGAAATTAAAATTTTTGGCTCATTTCCCTGAAAAATGTTTTCAGATAAGGCCCCATCAAAATTATTTAAATTTATTTTTACTATGAATTTTGTTTTTCCTACAATTTAGATTTATGTAATACTCTTACATTGATAAGCGGTTCATCCCTACCATTGTGAGACATATGGGTACAGCATGTTTACGTGTGCCAATTTAGTAAAACAATTTTGTTGTACCTAGTAATCATGTAAATATTTACGCCTCTTCTGGTTCTGTGGTCTAATTCGAGGACCTCTGTTTTTTCCCTATAAAAACTGTAATGTCTGATATTTTTACATTTTTATATCACTTTTTAATATTTGAATGTTTGTTGCGTTGAAAGCAAATAAAAAAAATGTCTGTATCTATGTTGAATACCTCATAAAATAAATGTTATTTTCATCGAAGTTTGCAAAATGTCTAAAAATGCCTAAAACACAGTGAGATCAAGAAAGTGATAAATTTCATAAGTATTTAACTGAAATCTTTTTTTTTATAATTTTTTTTCTTAGGGGGGAGGAGGGGGATTTGTAGATCATTCGCTTGTTTAAAGCTCTTAAATTTGTGATTACGTTAATTTAGGTTAATGATTATTAAATTTATGTTTTAAGGGAGTTTGTAGTTTTAGATCCATATTTTTTAATCTAAATTTCTAATCTTTGAAAAGATCAATTCCAGAAAAGGTACTTTTTGTGTCATTTATGGTGTCATTTCGATTGAAAAAAATCAATTGATAAGTATTTGTATTATTATTTTAGCTTCGAAACTGAAGAAATTATCATCAACATGTACACTGTAAGGAAATTCCGCAACGTTATACATTATTTCCAGCAACGTTCTAGGTTTTCGCAAGTTTTTTATTAGATTCTTGAGAAAAATAAGTTTCTTTATGAATGGTTTCCTGAATTCAGAAATTAAGCTTTTTCTGTGTGGCAACTCTGCTTTCAGAGCCATTTTGTTTATTACTCGAATATCGCTTGAATATCTCAAGAATTATTCTATGTCCCATTCTCTATCTTACAATAAGAGATTGGTAAGTAGATTAATTTCTTTATTCTAATAAGATAATTTATGTAATATTTGAGTATTAGTACACAGTATTTTGATGCATAACGCTGGCCAGTTTGCAGTCATTTTTATTTATTTAACTTCGAAAAGAGAACGTTTTATGTAATTTTAAGTCCAGCAAAAAAATTATCCACAAAAATAAACTTCGTCAAAGCTTGTATTTGGATACACTTAAATTATTTTATTTCTCGTTGCTATTTACTATCATAGGAAGTTAATCTCTTAATTTGTAAGTATTCTACAGCTGATTAAATTTTAAGAATTATTTTCTCGTATTTTTTGCACCGGAAATTTTAATGTTTCTTTTCATAGCGTAGATGTGCCAGTAATGGACACCCTTCAGGAATTTCTTTAAAAATTATTTTTTAATAAATAGTTATAATTATTATATTGTAATAGTTATAATTATTATATCGGCCTGTCGCCCTGATATAAAAATTTATTCAGTATCCTCTCATTGTATACATTATTGTTAAATTTGAAACATTTGGGGAAATAAATAAAAATAGAATTATTTCTACGTACAATAGCAAACTGTAATCTTGTTGTTCATATGTACTCTATTGTAAGAAAGCAAATAAAATATTTATTTTTGAATGAATCACATCTTTCCATAAACTAATCAGCTGCCCTATTTGAATATCGTTTGTGGTTGATGAAAATACGAAAAGTTATTTTGTTCCACGAATTTGTTCAAAAGCTGCCTGTTGCGAGTGTTAGAGGGTACACAATGTCTTATACATTGAATATTATTTTATTAGACCACTAGTTGAAAACTTCTTGATAACTCTTATTTAACTAAAAACTCAGCTACCCAATTGTTTTTGCCGAAAAATATTCGTGGCAATTAAGATTTATTTTAATTAATTGAAGTTTTATTTATTATACACTTATTCGGTAATATCCGTTACCGCATGCTTAAATCATGTAAGTATAAAGTATGATAATATTAATGAAACAGAACATTTTTTATGTTATGTTTATGTGTTAGTAAAATATTTATGCAATTAATGCAATGTTAGATTTGTTATTTGTTCACATTTTAAATTAGCTGTTTATTATTAAATTAAAATATATATATGAATATTTTATATTTTATAACTTTACGTAAAGATATGCGTTATCAAAGTATATATATGTCTCCATAATTTAGAATGGATTCTTTTCAACATTTTCTTCAGAAAGCCTTCACAAATATGAAAGGCAATCGTTACCTTATTTCATCGCAAAATATTTGTCATAAGATAAAGTAAGGTACCCTGGGGTAATAACGCCAGGCGGGGTAATAACGCCAAGTGCTTATATTTTGCATAATTATGAAATAATCAGGTAAATTACACCCATGTGCTCTGCGCAAAAGGGTTTTGAGTCATATAAATCGCAAAAAAACAGCTTCAAGTTAATTTGTTTCATTTTTAGGTCTTATTTATTTTTACAAACAACTAAAATTAACGCTTGATCTAAAATTTGCGAGATACGTTTTGTGATGTGAAGACTATCTTTTTATCCGGAAATGCTTTGTTAATTACATAAATTTGTAGTGCATTTCATGTACTTTTAAAATGTTGTTGAAGATTTTGGATATCTTCTCGAGATAATTTGTAATTTAAAATGTACTGCGCAATAACTATATCGGGGTAATAACGCCAATCCTTGACATTAATACCCCGGTTGATTCCCTACAGTAGCCGAGCTACATCCTAAATACTGATTCAAATATACACAGTTAAAACTGTGCAATGTTTCTCATATTTCTATTTAAGCGGTCCTTTTTAAGCAAAAAGAAGCTTACGGTCTGATATTCTTTTGCCTCATCCCCCCTGCCACACCACACCTTTATTTTTCTTACACTTTCACAAAAAATTGAACATTTTCAATAGCTTAGAATGCAATTTGTCAATTTCTAAATTTGTAGAGTTTGTATTTTTAGAATTGGGCTGTCTACATGCAATTATTTCATCTTATTTCATAGTTTTGTTTGCATGGCGTTATTACCCATATAGGTGGGTAATAACGCCAAATAGCATTGGTCAAGAAAAAACGCCATTACATTTTATGAATACATATCTGTTAAATTATTTTATTTTATATAGATAGTCAATGAGTTGCTGTATCAGATCCTATATTTGTTTGAAAAATACAATCTAAAACTAAGCCGTGAAAATTGGTAGAACCTTAACGTGGCGTTATTACCCCAGGGTACCTTATTTCTATTTCTAAATAATCTAAATTTAGTTCTAATCGAACTAAAAATAGTTCGGTTTCCTTCTGGACACAAATTGAAGATCCCTAATTTAGGATCTAGAAAATTTAAATTTGTGGAGTTTTAATGTTATGCTAAACATTATTATTCATTTTATCAGGTTCAGAAAGTTAGAGTTTCAAAACTGTAATTAAAGTAAAGTTATAAAGGAATAAAAAAAAATAGTTTGGGGTTGTGCATGTATAACATTATCGTTTTAGAAGGGATGGGGGCGTCTGTAGCACATGATATCAGAAGATATCTCTAGGGGAAGTCGGGGCTGTCTTTTGTAATTGTTATCATTTCTAATTCAAACAAAATTTCATCGTTTTATTTGTAACTTTGTCTTTACATCCTAATAGTATGTTATTTTTTTAGTCTGTTATCGATGCTTATAAAATCAAAGATATTATTAAAATCATTAAATAATTATTAATTATTAATTATTTGTTATCTTGCACTGTAAAAAAAAATCAGGAACATTCCTGGAAAATAATGGGCAGCTAATGTGTCTAATTTATACAAGTAACATTCCTGGCATAAAGCAGAAACCTTTTTTAAGAATTCAGGAAAGTTAATATTAAAAGCCAGTAACGTTCCTGGAATATAGTAGATACATTACTGGTTTAAACCTGGAACCTTTCTAAAGAATTCAAAAACATTCCTGCTGTATTCCAGGAAAGTTACTGGCTTTTAATATTAATTTTCCTGAATTATTAAAAAAGTTTTCTGTTTTTTGCCAGAAATATTGCTTGTATAAATTAGACACATTAGCTGCCCATTATTTTCCATGAACTCTCCTGATTTTTTTACAGTGTATGCGACCCTGCTTACTGAAAATTTATGTATACGCGATATATGGGTGTTATATAGAATGTAGACATTTGTATATCGCTACCACTAATTTAGTAAAATAATATTGTTGCATTTTCACAAACATGTAAATAGTCGCGACCTTTAGTAGCATGTCATCAATCGAAGTGCGACATGAAATATACGGGTATTGTGTGGCATTTAGATTTGTATGTATCATTTAGTTAGAACTACCAGCAATTTAGTTAGATAATATTGTCGCATGTTCACAAGTATATGAATAGCAGTATCATGCAGCAGTTTGTCATCAATAGAAAGTGCGACCCTGCTTAATGAAAAGTTGGACACCGTCAGATATATTGGTGTAGGCACCATGTAGACGTGTATATATCACTACCAACAATTCAGTGAGATATTACCTTTGCACGTTCACAAACATGCGGATAATGTCACACTTTTTCAGTTTGTCTTCAACAAAAGTACTTCCCTGACTACTGAAAAAAAAATGAACTAGACTTTACTTAAAAATTTATATTAAAAGGAAACTTGTGTTATTATGCAAGGGATCATATTAAATTTTTATGATTAAATAATAGATTAATTACAATCTTCTTAAGCAACTTAAACTTTTAAAACTACTTCTTAAAAATCAATAAAAAATTAATTATCTCTTAATATAAAAAATAATATTATTTCAGAAGATAACTATCACAAATTTATTTTGTTTTTCTAAAAAAGTGGAACCAAAAGATAATCAAAGTAATCTAAAAGATAACTGAAGAGTAATTAAAAGCTTTTTTTACTTCTGATACTTTTAGTTGTGTTAATTATTTAAGTGACATTGAGATAAATATTCCATCGTTAATATTTTTAAATTTTTTTTTCTAAAAGCATTTGTTTCAATAAATAATTGAAATCTTTAAAGATTTAGCTAACACGTTTTTGAGCATTAACACTTTTAAAAAGCATAAAGTAATAAGGTACCCTGGGGTAATAACGCCACGTTAAGGTTCGACAAATTTTCACGGCTCAGTTTTAGTTTGTATTTTTCAAACAAATATATGATTCGATACAGCAACTCATTGACTATCTCTATAAAAAAAAATAATTTAACAGATATGTATTCATAAAACGTAATGGCGTGATTTCTTGACCAATGCTATTTGGCGTTATTACCCACCTATATGGGTAATGACGCCATGCAAACAAAACTATGAAATAAGATGGAATAATTGCATGTAGATTGCCCAATTCTAAAAATACAAACTCTACAAACTTAGAAATTGACAAATTGCATTCTAAGCTATTGAAAATGTTCAATTTTTTGTGAAAGTGTAAGAAAAATAAAGGTGTGGTGTGGGGAGGGGGAGGATGAGGCAAAAGAATATCAGACTGTGAGCTTCTTTTTGCTTAAAAAGGACCGTTTAAATAGAATTATTAGAAACATTGCACAGTTTTAACTGTGTTTATTTGAATTAGTATTTAGGATGTAGCTCGGCCACTGTAGGAAATCAACCGGGATATTAATGCCAAGGATTGGCGTTATTACCCCGTTATAGTTATTGCGCTGTACATTTTAAATTACAAATTATCTCGAGAAAATATCCAAAATCTTCAACAATATTTTGAAAGTTCATGAAATGTACTACAATTTTATGTAATTAACAAAGTATTTCCGGATAAAAAAAATAGTCTTCACATCACAAAACCTATCTCGCAAATTTTAGATCAAGCGTTAATTTTAGTTGCTTGTAAAAACAATAAGACCTAAAAATGAAACAAAATAACTTGAAGCTGTTTTTTGGGATTTATATAACTCAAAACCCTTCTGCGCAGAGCACATGGGTGTCATTTACAGGATTATTTCATAATTATGCAAAATATTAGCACTTGGCGTTATAACCCCGCCTGGCGTTATTACCCCACACCACCTTATTTTTTCTTTTGTAATATAATTAAATCATGTTATTTACATTATGATGTAAAATGGCCCAGATTTTTTAATTTTAGACAAGGATAATTTTTAAAAAATTACGTTGCTTCTTTTTCTCAGCTTTACTTTCTTCTTTTTAATTATATTTAAAATTGGCATATATTTAACCAAAAATTTAATTTATATATAAAAATTTATTATTTAAATTGTATTTAAATTTCAAGCTTTTTTCCATTAATTGACCATTAATTATGGCATATTTTTTTAGCATCTATTAATACGTTGTTTATTTTCACAAAATTATCATTTATCTCTAGAAAATATATTCGAAATGAAACGAAATTACATGAACTTCAAATAATCTGTGTATAGTATATTAAATTGGCAATTTTAATTCGTTATTTTTCTTATATCATTTTCTTAGATTGCAAATTAAATAAGGTGCGTTTTCTTAAACTAAAATTTATGTAAAGGAGTAAACATATATACACTCATTTCCAAAAGCTAAGCACGAAGATATAAAATGCAAAAAAATCAACAAATACTGCTTTGATTGACACAAAATTCGGCAGGAAAGTAGCACATATATTTATGCATAAAACAAAATCAATAATTATATACAGAAATCAAAACAATATTAAATTTTTATAAGTTATCAGGTAATGGCCTACTGGAGACTTAAACAGACTTATGTATAAAGTGAAAATAAACAGCCTAAAATGAAAAAAACACATTAATAGGGTACGTGATTCCTAACCACATCTGTATACAAAGTTTTCACCTTGTGACCATGCTTTCAATTAGGTAGTCAACCACCGCAGAACTCAGCAATCGCCATTCTTTTGTAGAGTAATTTCCAGCACAATAAGTATGGCTGGAGGTGAGAAATGTAAACATTCAGCTCGGCCGAGAGCATCCTAAACATTTTCAATAGAATTAAGGTCGGGCGAATATACTGGCCATGCATACGCGCAACCCCTTCACTTTCCAAGTAGTCATCGACGATGCCAGCTCTGTGGGGACGTGCGTTATCGTCCATTAAAACAAAAATATGGCCAACTGCTGCAGCGTACAATCTCACAATGGGTTCTAGGACTTCATCTCGATACCGGACAGCCGTCACAGAACCCAGTTTAAAGATGTGCAGGTCTGTGCGGTATCCTAATGAAATCCTTGGCCACACCATAATGCTTCCGCCTCGGAATGCATGATTTTCGGTGATTTTTGGGGCTGATTGCGTGTTCCTTGTTTTCGCCATATCCTTATATGCTTATCATCTGTTCAGAGCAAATCTTGACTCATCAGTAAACATGGCATTGCCCCAGTCAGACACAGTCCATTTGTCATGTTCCCGGCACCAATTTAATCGTGCTCCTCTTCATTGGACGGATAGAGGAACACAAACTCGATGTACCCGGGCATACAGTCTACTCATATGTAATCTTCGGCGTTCAGTAGCTACAGATATCGCCTTACCAATGGACGCTGTAACCATAGATGTCGCACGTGTGGATGTCGCTCTGCGATTCCGCTTGGCTAAAATAGCAATATATCGATCTTCCGCGGAGGTTGTAACCTTTGGGTATGATCACGGCCAACTTTATTAGAGGCCTCGGAAGCATTTGCTTTTTAGACAGGTCTTAGGACGGAATTGGTGACGTAATCTCCGTCTATCCAATCTCGTGAGGAAGTTGTCCTTGTAAGGGGCGTTACAAACAAGAGTTGTCTTTGCCGATTGGTTAAACATGATATGATGTCATAAATTCCGTCCTAAAAACCAAGAGCTTCCAAGGCCTCTAATGAAGTTGGCCATGGTATGAACTATAGGCCTTCGGACAACTGTCTGTGTGGTTTGGAATTGTTTTCAAACACTTGAAATTACAGAATGATGAACGCCGAAGAAAAGAGCAACATCTGGGATCGACGGTCCTACTTCAATGCGCCCAATAGCACGCAAGCACTCAGAATCTTCCATTCATCTTCTGGAAGTCATAGAAACACATATGTCTTCAAAACAAATTGTACAAAAGTTTTAAACACTTTCTATCAGAACTTACAATCAACTTCTCTAACACTTCATAAAGTTGGCTTCTTATAAGACTCCCCTTTTTACATATTTATTGCCATGAAAGCGCGATTGGCTGTCACCTAACATATTTGCATACTTCCATCTACCTCTGCAACGATTTGCATCCTCTTCAATTCTGGTTGGCTTCAGGAAATTAGCATTTTCCTCTCCGTGCTTAACTTTTGGAAGTGAGTGTGTATATATATATATATATATATATATATATGTATGTATGTATGTATATCAAGATACATTTTCTTTCGAATAATATTTTTATCTTCACATTTATATGTCTCGTCTTTTAAAATGTTAGGAAATATAATGAATGCATACCATTCTGTTAATATTATAGTAGACGTAAAATAGGTTTAAACAAATTCATGGCCATTCACCAAAATTTGGTAAGAGCTTCGTTTTGGTGCAAGAAATAAAGATCCGAGGAGTATTCAAAATAAATAATTGTTTTACCATGATTTATGGGAGAAAAGGTAATCCAAAAGGTTCTTTTTTAACTCAAAAGGGAACTTTGCGAAACTTTAAATTTTCACAAATTCGTCAGGTGGAGTAATGTCTTTTACGTAACGCTTAATTCTGATTCGTATGACGTCATCTGCAAGTCGATACGATTGTTTCTTACACGTTATGCCAGCTTTTATTAATAGAAATTTGAAAATTATACTTTATGCAGGTAAAATATGTTTTTTCAGTACAACAACTAATGGCTATTCAAAAAATTTGGGAAGAACATCCTCTAGAAATGAAGACTGGATGTGTCCTTGAAAAAATAAAATCGTTTTGTTGTACTTTTAAGGGGAAAGAGTGGTGTTAATTATAGAAGATCCAGTTTTTTAAATCAGGTCTTGTTGGTTACTGTCTAATAAGTATTTTTATTTCTGAACCAAATTACACTATTCACAAGTCACATGTGTTAAGTACAAGTCACAAGTCACATTCACAAGTGTTATAAAGTTAGGGCAAGTTTTAGAATACATTATTAGAAAATTATGGTTTGTGATTGAGCAGATCTTTGTGAGATTTGTTTTACGTTCAAAACATGTTCTTTGTATCATATCAAATGATCTCGGAATATTAAATGTCCTCAATGTAACAATAGTCCAATTAAGGATGATCTCGGTCTTCTTCAAGATCATCCATGTAACTAAACTTCGTGGGTTCATGATTTTGTAGGCATAAACCATTCGTGACTCTGTTTTTAAAACCTTTCTAATTTTGTTATACTATAATGCTCCTAAAGTCTTGCAACTGATGTGATTCGATTCAGAAATTAAAAATACATAATACACAATACCCTATTTACATAATAGGGATATTACATAAAGGAAAATATTACATAAAGAAAATTTAATTTCTCACAATTTTCCGAGTTCCACCCTCCCAAACAACTCAATTTGCTTTTTATCGACACTTGTTTATTGACAATTCATCAAAAAGACATCACCAAATTTTCGTAAAGGGCCATTAATTGTTCTATTTTGCCGAATTTTTCGTCTATTTTTACCTGCACTATTAAAAATCTTGTCCCTGTTGCACTAGACACTCGCGAGCTAATGCTAATACTATAGGAGAGATATTTTTTAATATCACATTTGCATTTTAAGATTTTTATGTTTATATTTACATACATTTTTTGTTTTTACGTTATAAAGCTGAGGTTCATTCCTACATAGCTCTTTTTTTACTCTTTCGATTTAGGTAGTAGATATTTTTTTTGCAAGACACTTTCATTTTTGGCACTGGTTTCGAAAGTGACAGTAACTTCATAAAAAATATCTGCAACCAAAATGGAAAACAAAAACAGAGGCGAAGTAGAGATGAATCGCAGCTACCCAATGCAAATATATATGAGGAGCCCAGAAGCCAAGGGGTATAAGAGACAAAATTGAAGAAAATGAGTCAAGTGCACAGGCTATCTGGAAATATGTCTATTTATTTGTAGGTAAAGAGTTAAGAGTGATTTTTTTCATTATGTACTGAGTTATAGGGGTCAGTCACTTAACCTCTTTCCCAAAACTGTGAAACGCGTGGAGGCCAAGGGGTATAAGTGCAGTTGTGTCCGTTAACGTCTATATAGCAGAAGCACGACCAACGACATACATACAAAGCCATTTGCTTTTTTTATGCATTAAATATATGCATTTTAACTGTTATCAAGTAAGAAAAAATCATGCGTTAAGCATGGATTATGAAACACTTTCCAACACTCCCTGAAATCCTCAAAAATTTTTGCTATTGAGGGTAATAAAGTGTTATTGTCCATTGCCAAATAAGTATTCTGATACTTTTGAACAGCCCTATGTTTTATTTGTCGGTTGATATATACTGTATAATGGGAAAAATTAGCTTAATAAGAAAATGCATAACAGTTTGAAATTTGTCTTTCAGCAGTTTATACTAATAGATTGAAGCATACTTGTATTCTTTTGTATATCCTGTAGTTTATCTTGAACCTTTATTACACGCCAGTATTCAGCTGAAATTTACTTCAAATTAAACACACTTAAGACTGCTGAAATCACATTTCCAGAAATTATCATTCATCGATGACCATGTATAAAAATTTGTGTGTGATCCTGTATATCATTTTATCTATGTTTTACAAGCATTTCTTAGTAAACTGAATGCAGTTCAGCATAGAAATACAAGACGTATTTAAAAGCAATCTTTAAGTAAAGTACGCTCATATTCTGTAACCTTTACGAGTATTTTTGTGTAACCATGTATATGAATTATAGCATTTATACATATCATATAATGTGTATAAATTTAGTGAAACTTAAAAGCGCAAATCATAATTAAAATAGCAATTTTTTCATCCATCAATCATCATCGATAATTACGCAGTACTTCGGATAGAAATTCGGTCCTATTTGAAATACTTTTTTGTGTCCCTGTAAATACTGTGTACTTTGTATTATGTGCGAAATAATTTATATTAAGCCTCAGCGATAAACATTAATTTTATTATGCATGAAAATTGTAATATAATTAAAACAAGTCGCAAAGAATTCCCTCTTTATCATTAGGTAATGTAAATCTTTTGTATGGTCCTGTAAATAAATAATAACTATTCTTTTCACCTCAGATTTTATCGAATGTCTATTTTAGTGCAATTCATAAATGCATACAAATTTTAACATGTGACAAGGTGTAACATATTTCAAATTCATTTAAAACGATTTTTCCCATAACCCGTAATGTAACGAAAAATTTTTGTTGTCCCTGTAAATAAACTAATCATGTTAGAAACTTCATTTACAATAAGTTCGTGTTGAAGCAAATATGAATAAGTCAAAAAAATTTCAGGGCAATCCGAATATATTTACGAGAGTTAGGACAGACGGACTGACAAACCAAAATCATATTCACTTTTCAACTTTGTTGGTAAGTGTTAAAAAATATGAAATTCCAATGTTTCTCAACTTATAATAAAATTTTAAAACTTATATTAGAACAAAGGTTTTTCATTTCATTCATTTATATCAACATTGGTCATAAATTTTTCGTAAATTCATTTTTTTATTTCATAATTTTTCCTTTTTTAGAATTTATATTAAAACAAAATTTTGTCCTCAGTCATTGAAACAAAAGTTCAAGGATCACTAAGAAATAAGCAAAATTTTCATATTGCAATTCATTCAATTACAGTTGATGTGTAACTTTGAACTCAATTTTCTCGAAATCTAAATTTTGTCACTTGTACCCCTTGGCTTCTGGGGTCCTCATATATGTATTGGTTTTGGCTTTGTGTGTGTTGGTAGTCCCAAATTCGTATTGTTTTGCTTTTTCATGGCAAATATGAAGATGAAACCACACACTTCATTTGTAGTTCCAAAGTATTTGGGACCTGAAGATCCTTCTTTGGTTCTACAAATTTCATTTGTATTCATTTTAATAATTTATTTTTTCCCTCCATGTCCAATGTGCTGTAAGTTATTAAATTCAATAGTTCATATATTGTAATACGATTAATGGTTACACACGCACACACACACACATATATATACATGCGTAATGTAAAAATACATATAATGCTAGTCCTATAGAGAGGAATTTTCTAATATCTTGTTTGTCTTTCGATATTTTTTAATATATATATGCCTGCAAAGACAGGAACCTTAAATCTTTTTTTTCTACTTATTTTCAATTCTTATATGATAATTTAAAAAAAGATTTTCTTATTTGCAATGATAATTAGATATAATGTAGTAATATAAACAAACAGAATACTTATTTCTTCATAATGAATTTTATCAGGCATATTTTTAATATTGAACTTTTCTAAAGAAAACTTTCTAAATCAGTTTTTATCTTATTGAAAAGATGGGGTAACAAGCTATTTGTTATTTTCAATAAAATCAATTTCCAAGCGGTTTTACCAAAATTTACGATGTATTTAATGTGTATATATTCGGATCCCTGGTTACAAAAACTACGTATTAAATATCAGATGGTTCTTTAAAGTCATATTTTTTCACCATCCATGTTCTTAGAAAATAAATGCAAGAATGATAAGAGAAAAAAAAACAAGGAAGAAAAAAAAATAAAAATAATCAGCTAACCAGAGAAGCAATGAAAAACCTTTAGTCTACAATAAATCATGTTTACATAATCGTAAACAATATTTCATTTTAAAAAATAGTAATATGAAAAAAAGAATAACTAAATAAACTAACATTACTATATCGCACTCACCGTAAAGTTTTTTTGCAAATTTTCTGGATTTTTTCTTTTGTAGTACATAAACAAAATACTTTTAAATATTTGTTTTGTGTTTTCTAAGTAATTAGTTTATACTTTAATCATGCGAAAATATTCAGAAGCTAAGTTAAAGCTATAAAGGTGTTCCTTCAAATTTTCTCTTTGAGATTATTTTTTTATTATTATTACTGAATAGCTACGGTTGATTTCTGCAAAGGATTTTTTTTCGCTTTTTCGGTTTTGGTGACATTAAAAAAATGGATGTGCTTCCACTTTTGAAAACGGCTCTAGGAATCAAAGAATCCCCATAAATAAAACTGCATCTAAAACCGAAAAACAAAAATTTTTGTAGAGGTTTATCTTAGCTATCCAATACAAAATAAAATATTTAAAAATACCGAAATGTAAACGAGATATTTTAAAAGAATTTTATTACATGTTTGACATTAACTTGCGTGTGTTTCCGATTGACTGATGTAGCCCTTTATAGAAACATTCAAATGGCTAAAATAGCATAAAGTGTGAAATTTAACCCGGTGTTCATGAGTTCGATTCCGGTATAGACTGAATGGAATGACTGATTGTGCAAAAATTTATTTTATGCTACAATACGTGCTTCCAAGTATAAATTGTATAAATGTGTTTTTAATTACTTTTTAAAATTTATACGAAATAGTTAAAAATAAATACATAAATAAAATATAAATACAAGAAGCACACACAGATTTCACAAGTGTTTATGTTTTATTCTTTTTCAATCTTACATTATGAAAATAACTGTTTTTAACTATCTTTGCAGACCAAAAGAGATGCTTGGGACAAGATGATAACCCTAGGGACAAAGCCAGAAGAGTTTCGACTGACGTATACGGATGACCAACAGAAAGCTATCACATCGGCTGACAGACCATCAGTGCACGTGAGTTTTTTTAAATACTGTTTCATGTTTAAAAATCGACTAAGTTATCTATAACAAGAAATATCGTACCTTTTAAAATTTATGCTGACGCTCTCACTAGCTTCTAACAAGGGAACTACTTTTGGTATTACTTGCACTTAGCATCGAGACCTGATGCATTTTGTAACCCTATACATAGCAGTTAGACAACGGATAAAAATTCTCTTTAAAAACCATATTTATATATTTTTTATACTTTATTTTTTTAAATTAATTTTTATTTCTTTATTTCACGCCACAAGTGAGTTAAGTCACCAAATATGGCGCTGCGAGTTTTACGCTTGCATTTTTTGGAGCTTTGTCATTCGGCTAGGGTTGTTAGAAAACTCTACTTTTGAAAATGCCACAACTTTTCCTCCACCAAAAATATGAATATAAAATCGTAATTTTACAAAATCAAAGTCATATTTTTTTGAAGGAATTTTTAACTTTTTTCAATATTTTATATTAATTATTAACTAATTTATATTTTTTAATGTTTTTCTTGAAAAGAAAAACCATGTTATTAGTCAAATAAGTGGCCTCGAACATAGCATTTTCAGAAATTTATGCTGCTGCAAAATCAAAAAATATGACTTTAATAGATTTTGAGATAACGTTTTTGAGATAACCGACAATTTATGTCACGTAACTAATGCACACTTAATGGGGGACTGCAAAAAATTTTAGTCTCGATTTTAACAAATGTGGTATCGTAAAAAGAAATATCATCATGAGGGAGAAAAAACTCAATAGAACTACCCTTTGGAAATGAGCCGTTTTCGATATATACGATAATTTATGTCACGTAGCTAGTGCATACTGCTCTAGTGCACACTTAATGGGGGACCGCAAAAAATTGTCTTCTCGATTTTTTTGAAAATGGTGTCGTTGCAAAGATATCATTGCGAGAAGTAAACAACTCAATGAAACTAGCCATCTGAAATGAGCCGTTTTCGAGATATCCGACAATTTATATCCCTTAATGCAGTTTCCCAGCAGTGTGCATTAGCAATGTGACACAAATTGTGGGATTTCTCGAAAACGTCTTAATTCCGACGGATGATTCTTTTGAGATTTTTAATCCTTACGACGATATCTTTTCAACGATATCACTTTCGTTAAAATTGAGACAAAAATGTTTTGCGGTCTCCATTTGAGTGTGCACTAGTTACATGACATAAATTGTCGGATATCTCAAAAACGGCTCATTTGCGACGGGTAGTTCCATTGAGTTTTTTACTGCTCTCCATGAGATCTTTCCAACGATATCACTTTTGCCAAAAATCGGTGAATTACACTTCATGCAGTTCCTTAGTGAGTAGCCAATAGAATTAAACCGGAAATGAAGTTTCGTGACATAACAAATCTAACTAGAAAGTTTGTGAGGGAGTGACCTTTGCATAAAGGCACTCTAGTATTTCTGAGATCGTGACGTCAATAATTTAACAAGTGTAAGCGTAAAAGTGACATCTATCCTCTCTTTTACTTTAACTTTCTAGAGTGTGTGTGCTCTTTCGGGTTCTGCAGTTAGCTCGCGGTTATTAGTAATATGTTAATGTGAAGTATCTCAGTTTGCAGCATATAAAAGCTTGGGTTTGAGTGAATGGGGAGTGTCTCTGGCATTAGCCAGCGAGAGAGCATCTGTGGCGGTAGCCAGCGAGCGAGGATCTCTGGAATTAGATATCGAAGTGAATTATTGTTCAGCGAAGTGCTAGCAAATTGAGAAGTAGCAGCGAGCCTCCAGTGAAGTGTAAAGGAGTTTTGATAGTTGACTTGAGAGTTGGCCGGGGTAAGAAACTTTACAGTAGTTTCATTTTGATTATTTGTGAATAAAGAAATACATACAGCCACGGGCTGTCTAATTAAGCTTTATCTAGTAGCTCAGCCAAGAGATAGCGAGAAGTATTGGAAGGTGCCACGATTGAGCTAGGCCGAAGCCTGTGAGTATGCGTTTAGCTTTTTCATAGTATTTGCAGTTGTGTAAAATTAAGACTTGCTCCACTTCCCTTCAGCCCTCATCGTTTTAATAAACTTTGTTGTTTTATCTTAAGTACTGAGTATGTCTGCATTTAACTCCCGCCACGACCAACCAAACGTTACAAATGACACTCAGCATGCATGTAACGTTACAAGTTGAGATGTACGGTACGCTAGAAAAATCATTATCATATATATAAAAGAATATATGTATATATATATAAATTATATAAGGGCCGATCATCACCACGTTCGGGTTATCGGTGGTTATCTTCAAACAATGGGAACCTCAGTCTAAATATCCCCTCATCTCAGAACTCCTTTGGGCCCCACCAGTGGCCGCGAGGTTCTGACCTCCAAACTGGTAGACGGTAGGTGCTGGGTTTGAACCCAATCGCGACCGTCGGCCTAACCGTTCGGAGTTTTCCGTGGTTTCCTTTGAACCTTGCGTAAATGCGGGTTAGGTTCCCTTAGAAAGACCCCCCACGGAGGGCATCTCACCCCATAGGGCCTATATTCCACAGTGTAGCTATTTGGCCGACGTAAATACAAACAAACAGAACTCCTTTGGGTTTCTGCTCTGTGAGTGATTGGGTTAGACATTGTATCGTTCGATTGGCTAGTGAATTTATTATTCTTAAAAAATACGGTATTTCTATACGGTGCTTCAGTTAACACGAAAGGAGAAATCTTGTAAAAAATAAGTGATACTGTTAAAATTGTACTTTCTTTTTCCTAATAAATATTTCAGTTTTAATAATGTAGACATTTATTGAATTTATTAGCTAAATGAGTTTATTAATTTATTTTACTATGTAAGGGAGTGATCTTTGTGATAAATGCACTCTAACATTTTTGTGAGATCGTGACGTCAATGATTTAACATGTGTAGCGTGGAAATTGACATATATCCTCTCTTTTACTTTAACTTTTTAGAGCGTGTGTGTCTTTCTCGGTTCTACAGTTATGTCACGGTTAGAAGCAGTATGCAAATTTATAGTATCTCAGTTTGCAGCATATAAATGCTTTGAGTTTGAAGAGAGGGATGTGTGTAGCGGCGCAAGCCAGATAAGTGAGAGTAGCGGCGAAAGCCAACTAGGTCGTTATGAGTAGCGGCGTAAGCCGACAAGCAGTGAATTGAATTAGATCGAGTCATAGTGAGTTATTATTTAGCCTCCGGTGAGTTAGCAAGGAGTTTCGAAGTGAGATAGCTAGCAGCGTTTGCCCATTGAGTTCATTCAGAGCAGAGCTATTCAAGGTGATTGCCGTTGGTAAGAGATAATTTAGTTACATTGAGTATTTTAGACAATAAAGAGTGTTTTACAGCCACGGTCTATCTAATAAAGCTTTTATCTAGTAGTTTAGCTGAAGTCTAAGTGAGAAGTAGGTTGGTAGTGCCCCGACTGAGTCTAGCGCCGGAGCTCTGAGTATATTTATGAGGTCAATCTTTTAGTATTGTGACTAGTTGTTGGAATTAACGAACTGAAAGCTCCACTTCCCTTGAGCCCTAACAGTTTAAATAAACTGGTTTTAACTTATATCTCGAGTTATATCTGCATTCAACCACCCTCACGTCACAAATGACACCCAGTATGTGCATCCTTCCGTTACAACTATAATGAAAATTTAATAAATTTCTATAGATCAGGACACTTAAAAAAACAATTTACGTGTATCTTAAAAAGAAACAAAGATTAAACCATAAATGTAATTTCCTCTAATTTATTTAAGCTCTCGAGTACATCCTCCATAATAAGAGCGACAAGAGGAGGAAAAAAATCCATGAAATACATTTTATATACAAATATGTATGCATAAAACATAATAAATCATACAATATTTTTATGCATATTTCATAATGATATGTTTTCCTTTTTCTAATATTAAAAGCATGTGCACATAAAAGGAAATGCATGCTAAGATCTCTTGCAACGTTTTCATTTTATTATGCATAATAAGTTGTCGTCAAAAAGAAACATAAAGCTCGTGTTTTAAATTTTCTACTCATACGATATTAAAAAATAAACTTACATGAACTTACTATGATTCTCATTTTTCTATTTACGATACTTAATTTTGTGCTTTGTTCAAAATAAAAGGAAAAAGTTTCATAAAAGCATCAGTGTTTTCTTTCAAAATGTAAACTTTTCCGCATGTTTTCATTACCAAAATCTGAATAAGCATTTGAACTCTTTACGACACAGAAAAATCCTATCTATAAACTTTTAAAATAATTAATTTATACGATAATTTACAATAAACGTCTATCAAAAATAAAAAATTTGTTACTTTGAACTTTCATTGTAAAAGCAAAATTTTATTAAACTACAGGGTGTATCTAAACTACTGCGCAAAACTTTAAGGGGTGATAGTACACATCAAGACAAATAATATTAAATGGGAAACTAAGGGTCCCAAACGTCTTTCGAAGATAGGCGCCATCAAAGTCCAAAATTTGAAATGATTATAAAAAACGGAAAAATTCGTTGATTCGTTTGCGGTTTTCACGAAATTATTCTTTATGTTAGTTATTGTCTTGAAAATAAATTATAAAGATAAATTTCAAAAAATGTTGATAGAAGGCGCTTTAGACTTTGGAGTAACGAACAACTACTTTTTATCGTTATTTTGTGCATCTCATTAAATTTTTTTAGAAGTTTAGACATAAACTTAAATTTTGAGCTCAAAATTTGCGGTTAAGTAGCGCAAACTGAACTGTGTTCAATGGGAGTGGGTAGGTTCAAATTTCAAATAATTATACAAACCAAATAATTGGTCAATTGATTTGCGGTTTTCACTAAAATTATTCTTTATGTCAGTATTGTCTTGAAAATAAATTATACAGATAAATTTAAAAAATGCCGATAGAAGGCGCTTTAGACTTTGGAGTAACGTACAACTATTTTTTACCGTTGTTTTTTGCATCTCATGAAGTTTTTTTAGAAGCTTAGACACAAACTTAAATTTTGAGCTGAAAATCTGAATCGTTAAGAGTGGTTAAGTAGCGAAAACTGAACTGTGTTCAATGGGAGTGGGAAGATTCAAATTTCAAATGATTATAAAAAGCGGGAAAATTGGTCGATTCGTTTGCGGTTTTCTCTAAAACCATTCTTAAGTCAGTATTTCCTTGAAAATAAATTTTAAAGATAAATTTCAAAAAATTCCGTTAGAGGGCGCCTTAAACTTTAGAGTAACCAACAACTATTTTTAACCGTCATTTTTTTTTATCTAAATAAATGTTTTAAAAGCTTAGACTTAAATTTTGAACTCAAAATCTGAATTGTTGTGAGTAATTAAGTAGCGAAAAATTGGACTGTGTTCATAGAGTGAGCAGGGTAACATTTCAACTCCTGAACACAGCTCAGTTTGCACTTCTTAACCCTTCCCAACGATTCAGAATTTGAGCTCAAAATTTAAGTCTAAGCTTTTCAAGCATATAATTTGATACAAAAAATAACAGTTAAAAATTGTTGTTGGTTACTCAAAGTTTAAGGCGCCCTCTAACAGAATTTTTTGAAATTTATCTTTAAAATTTATTTTGAAGGAAATACTGACATAAAGAATAGTTTTAGAAAAAAACCACAAACAAATCGACCAGTTTTCCCGTTCTGTATAATCATTTGAAATTTGAACTTCCCACCCCCTTTGAACTCAGTTCAGTTAGAGCTACTTAACCACTCTTAACGATTCAGATTTTCAGCACAAAATTTAAGTTTATGTCTAAGCTTCAAAAAAACTTTAATGAGATGCACAAAAATAACGGTAAAAAATAGTTGTACGTTACTTCAAAGTCTAGAGCGTCCTCTATCGGCATTTTTTGAAATTTATCTGTATAATTTATTTTCAAGACAATACTGACATAAAGAGTGATTTTAGTGAAAACCACAAATCATTTGACCAATTCTTCTGTTTTGTATAATCATTTGAAATTTGACCCTACCCACTCCCATTGAACACAGTCCAGTTTGCGCTACTTAACCGCAAATTTTGAGCTCAAAATTTAAGTTTATGTCTAAACTTCTAAAAAAATTTAATGAGATGCACAAAATAACGATAAAAAATAGTTGTTCGTTACTTCAAAGTCTAAAGCGCCCTCTATCGGCATTTTTTGAAATTTATCTTTATAATTTATTTTCAAGACAATACTGACATAAAGAATAGTTTTCGTGAAAACCGCAAACGAATCAATGAATTTTTCCGTTTTTTATAATCATTTCAAATTTTGGACCCTAATTTTTGATGGCGTCTATCTCCTTCGGAAGACGTTTGGGACCCTTAGTTTCCCATTTAATATTATTTGTCTTTGTGTGTACTATCACCCCTTAAACTTTTGCCCAGTAGTTTAGATATATCCTGTATACTTGGGATGCCCTTAGTAAGTTTATAATTAAAATTAAGCGGTCCCGACGTGGAACTACTGCGTCGTAAAGAATTAAATGCAATCAAAAACAGAAGATTTTTTTTATATCTTATAAAAATAAGCATATAAATAACTAATGGATAAGTCATTCTCACTAAAAGATGATTTTTACATACAAAAAAGGATAAATATTAAAAATTTAATAATTTTGATAATATATTGATAATATTTTTATTCATATGTATTTATAAGTTTTGACTAAGTTATTAAATACACCTCTAACAAAATAATTTTAATATTTAACTTTAATCCTTTAGTGAATAAAAGACAAAAATTCCCTCCGTGACTTTCTCTAACCCTTAAACACAAAATAATTTTCAATGAAATTTAAGCAGTGTTTTTTTTCAATAATAATTAGTTATATCTCTTTAGTTAAATTCTAACTTAATATTTGTTTTATAAATCATTCTTTTTTATTAAATAATTAATAACTTTTTCCTTAGCTAATATAGTTTCCTTTTGTGGACACTGAAAATTTCTTAAAAAACACGTATTTAACAATTGAAAATGCATTCTAAATCACCATTAGTTAGTTTGGAAGAAAGAAAGACATTTTGTTTTGTCTTTTAGATATAACTGCTTGTACTGTTGCTTGGAAGTTATTAATTTTTTTTCCAGTTTATTTGTACCTTTTGGCTTTTGACAAAGCTCAGTGCACATTTCATTGTCATCATAAATAAGATTTTAAAAAAAGCTCATTTTAATTATAACCCCAATTTTAAACTACTTAAACAATGCATTTAATAAAAATATTTGTATTTTTAAAATCTAAAAAATTCCTGTGTGCTCTGCCTACAGGCGGAAGTAGATTTCGAAGTTAAATATTCATTTCAACTGCAAAAAAAATAAAATATGATTAGAGATAACTCAGTTTAGCAACTTTATTTGGCCGCTTTGTAAGAATTTTTAATTTAATTTTTCTATAAGAACTAGTTTTATCAGAATCATCTTAAGTGAAATTCGTCTAAAATGCCAATTTGACAGCATTTGTTTTTAAATATATGCTGCCTTTATCAAAACACTGATCAATACTGCACATTATACAGTTCCTAAGTAAGAGAACATGTCAGTTGGGTGCGTTTGCGATCAAAAATGGATTTATAAATGAGTTAGAAAATAGGCAATTTGTTATTCGAATACGTAATCAAATTTTTAATCACGATTGCTTCCAGAAAGTCAGTTCAAAATGCCTATTTTGGCAGCATTCTTTGAAATATATTCTATCTTTATAAAAAAACTGGTCAATACATCACATTATGTAGTTTCTAAATAAGAGAACCTGTCATTTGGATGCGTTTAAAATAAAAAAAAAATTTAAAAATCAGTCAGAATATACGCAGTTATAGATTTAAGTTTTTTTTCTTCTACTCATATTTTTGATTTAAATATTTAATTGGATTTGATAGCTTGAGAATTTACGAAGTTATGCATTTTTTCATCCAAAACCCTATTTTTTTCGCCTTTTGAGTTCATTTTTAGCTTTATCAAAAATCTGTCATGCATAAAATTTTGTCCCATTTCCTAGAAATATTATAAATTTTAAACCAATTCTATACCTATTTTAACTAAGAAGTTATGAGGTTTTTTTTGTTTTTGTTTTCACAAAAACACTCCCTATTTCTACCCCCTTAGTCCGATTTGGTCCATTAATGAACTTTACCGAGATTTTATGCCTCGTGTTTTTATGTATCAGATTGGAAGAGATATGAGCAGAATCACAGAAGTTATCTTGTCCATAAAAAAGTGATATAGATAGATAGATAAATAGATGTATACATAGATAAAAAAAAGATTTTTACTGGTGGTAGTTTGGAGGTCTAGGAATCACGATCCTTGTAGATCTGCAAAACATTTTCAGAAATTCTAACATGGGATCGACACCAAATAGGTAATATTTCACATGAAATTTACCTAAAAACTTATAAATCCCAAAACCTTGTTGTTGTCTCCTCAGTTGATGATGTTCTTTTGTTTTTCAGTTTTTTATCATACATTGTGTGTGCACTGCGTAAGAAGGTCTAAAACATAGAAAAAAATTTTAAAAGCAATAAAATTGCGATGCGCATTGTTTTTCAGAAAATTATTTTTTATGAATTCAACAGTTTGAATTATATATTAGCTAACTGCGCTCTTTCTGTGGAAATAACTCATAGATTTGATAAATTAATCTACAGATATTTATTAATCTACCTGTTTTTGCTTCTTTATTTATTCATGTGCATATAAATTATTTGGTTTTATGTTTATAATCTTCTGAAATATGTTATTTTATTTCTCACTTGCCACTGGCAAGGTAAATTAACAATTCTCTTTCACACAGAATTCATTATACTTTTTTTCATAATCTTCTGATTATTTCATAGTATTTTGCAAGTTCTTGTGAAAAAACTTTCTCATTCTCCCGTAAATGATGGAAACCCGTTTTTTTTTCTTCTTTTCATATTCTGTTTTTGCAAAATTGTAAATTTTAAAAAAAGTGCATGTTAATTAAGGAATAGAAAGAAAGCATCCGATTAAATTAAGTGTGTTAATTTTTTTTACCGTAATCTTAAATGCAGTTTTTTTAGAAGTATTCTTGAATTAATTTTATTTCCGAACAGAGCTTATTTGTAAGCACGGTGAGATATTAAATATCTTCGAGAATTCCATCGAGTGCAGTAACAAGTTTTCGACAAAGGTAATGTAGTAATAATATTTAATACTAGAAGTTTATGCAGATAAACCTTAAATAATTAATTTAACAAATTGGAAATTACATTTCAAACGTATCAAATTAGGTCCGTTCGTACCATAACAAAGTTTTTAAAATATTCAGTACCTCGGATTACAATACTGTATCCGAAAACTTTTGAGTATCCCTGTAAATATTAAATGCTTTGTATTTTACAAGCATTAACTTGTAGTAAAACTCAACAACGTATATCAATTTCATAAAATGTGAAATAGTTTAATATAACTAAAACACTCTCCGAACAATTCCTCCCCCTATATCATTATGTAATGGAATACTTTTGTGTGTAAATTGAATAACAATGTAACCTGTAATGTAATGTAACCTGTAACAATGTAACAATGTAACCTGTAATTGAATAACAAATAACTTTTGCACCACAGATTGTACACAATATATATTTTACTATGTACTTTATAGATATGCATATCAATTTTATTATGTTCAAAAGAGTGTAAAACTATTAAAATACATTTGAAATATTTTTTACCATCGGCCGTAATGTTACAGAATAGTTTTGATTGTCGCTGCAATTAAACTATGCATTCAATTTTCATAAAACTTGAAATGATTTGACAATTTTATGCTATAATTATATATTTTAAATTTTAAGTGATTCTGTTGGGTTTGCTCTCTTATATACGGACGGACGGGCTGATCGACAACTATAGGTGCTACGTATTTACATATTTACGAACAAAAGTAAAAACAAATTTTGCTTAACTTAAAAACAAACAAAGGTCAAGTCCCAAACAAAACTTCATTTACCTCATTTAATCTTACGACTACATTCTCCATAATAACAATGACAAGAGAAGGAAAAAAAGAAATTCCATGAAATGCATTTCATAAAAATATAAATATGCATGCATAAAATCTAGTAAATCATACAATATTTTTATGCATATTTCATAAAGATATGTTTCCTTTTTTCTAATATTAAAATCATGTGCACATAAAAGCAAACGCATTCTAAGATCTCTTGCAACGTTTTCGCTTTATTATGCTTAATAGACTCCCGTCAAAAAGAAACACACAAAGTGTTTTTAACCTTCTACTCATGAAAAATATATTTACATACATTATATTTACATTACATTTATATCTACATATTGAAAAGTATATTTAAATAAATTTACTATGCATATCATTTTTCTATTTACGTTATTTGATTTGTGCTTTGTTCAGGATAAATGGAAAAAATTCCATAAAAGAATCGATGATATTCTTTTAAAATGGAAAACTCTTCCGCAGGTTTTACGTACCATAACTTTTTCTCGACACAGAAAAATTCTGTTCGTAAACTGATGACATGATTGACTAACACGACACTTTACTAAAATAAAAAAAAATAAAAAATAAAAAAGTTTTTCAAAAATTAAAAATTTGTTACTTTGAACTTTCATTGTAAAAACCATTTTTTTAAAATATTCTGTTGCCGCTTGTACGTTTGGATTTAAAATGAGTGCTCCCGATCTTGTACCTCTGTGTCGTAAAAAATTAAATGCTATCAAAAACGGAAGAATTTTTTCAATATTTTAAAATAGGCAAATAAATAAATAATATGCATGCTATCTAAATGAGGCTTTATATGTTCCCAAAGGGATATATATTGAGAATTTTATAATTTTGGTTTATTCATATATATATTTAAATATTGACTAAGTTATTAAATGCAATCCTAACAAAATAATTTCAATATTTAAATTTAATCTTATAATGGATATAAGTAGAAATTTCCCTGCGTGCTATTCAATAATTTTTAAACACAAAACAATTTTCAGTGACGTTTTTGAGGTTTATTTATTTTTCAATACAGTAAAACCCCGCTAATTTGGACCCCGTTAATCTGAATCGGTTTGGTGATTTTTTTTTTTTTTCAAAGTTTGAGAAGCGATTTGGCTAATTTCCATAACAATAACTTGTTTCATCGTCGTATTCTGAATAAAAAAAACTTTTTTCTGAAATCTTTTCGGAAGAATACCTTAAGCTTTCTTATTTAAACTACTCCCAACGAACTTCTTATGCTCAACCGGATGCGCGCCCGTACGGCTGGAAAAAGTATAGAAATCTGGCTCAGTGAAAAATTACAAACGTTTTTATTACAAAGTAAACATTTTTACTGTCTGTAAATAATGAATAAGTTAAACATAAAGGTGATTTTCTGTATGTGTTGCTTTATTTCATTTTTTTTTTATAATTCTCCGGATAATCCGGATTGGGTCTGGTCCCAATTAATCCAAATTATCGGGGTTTTACTGCAATAATTAGTTAAATGTTTAGTTAACTTCTAACTTAATATTTGTTTTGAAAATCATTCTTTTTTATTAAAGAATAATAATTTTGTCTTTAGCTAATATAGTTCCCTTCAATGGATACGAACACTCAAACATACAAAGAAAAAAAATACAACTGACAATATATTTTAAATCATCACAACGTAGTTTGGAAGAAATATATATATATATATTAGATATAATTGTTTATACTGTTGTTGGGAAGTTATTAAATATTTTCCAGTTTATTTGTACCCTTTGTATTTTCAGCAAAGCTCTGTGTACAATACACTTCATTGTAATCATAAATAGGATTTTAAAAAAATATAATTTGTAATGCCAATTTTTAACAATTTTAACATTGCTTTTTGTAATAAGATTTGTATTTATTACATTAAAAAAACCGAAACATTGGAAAAAGTAGGGTCTAATAAAACGCAGGGCTAATGGTACAAATGGATTTTTTTTGTTGCTGTTTACATGACAAGTATTTAAGTGAAGATTTATATACCACTGCATGACAATAGGTCATTCACACATTTTCAACATGGAAGGTCAGCCATGACAGTTGATTGCTGTTTAGTAAAAATTGTGTTTTATTTCGAACAAGCCAAAGTAAATTTTATTTTTTGCGATTGATTCTATTTTAAAAACAATTCAAAATACTTATATGTCATTTAAATACATTTATAGGTAGTACACATATTAGTGAATGAGAAAGCATTACAGAAAAAATAATGAATTAAAAATGTAAATAATTACTTCTCAAGTTATAAATTTGCTTATAGTGGGGTCTAATGGAACATTTCTTGTGGGGAGGCTAATGGGACAACTTAATGATAACCTACATGACTCGATATTTCTTTAAAACAACATTATAATCGTTTGTTTGTATTCGCTTTGTGTATCATTTAATTCGAGTGTTAGAAATATTAACACAACATATAAAAAACTAAAAAAATCGATTTTGATTTTCTAGATTGGGCAGATTTTGTGTCCGATATTTTGTGATTGAGGATGAAATTCTTTTGAAGCTAAAAATGGCAAAAGACTTAATAGATTTAATATGTCCTATGCTTAAATTGATGCACAAAAATTTTCACATGCGCGGCATACCATATGTTAATAAATAATGCATTTGGAATTCATTACAGTTACTTTTCTTTCAAATTACACTGCATGTCCCAATATACTTCCACTGTGTCGCAATAGACCCCAAGTATGGAGGTTACGGGGACATTTTTATTATATGTACAAAAGTTGATATAATACAAAGACGTAAACTTTTTTATTTTCTTAGAATTTTTTTATTTATTTAATTGTAAAAGAAATCGGAATTAAAAAAAAATGGATAAAATGTGTATTTTTGTTTTTATACTAGCCTAAAATAGAATAAAATGTCCTGTTAGCCCCCCTTTCCCCTACTTAAAAATCCAAAACCTTGTTTTTCTCTTCTCAGTTGATGATGATCTTTGTATTTCAGTTTTTTATCAAACACTAGGCACTGCATATGAAGGTCTCAAACACAAAAAAACTTTTAAAAGTAATAAAATTGTCATGCGCATTGTTTTTATGAAAATTTAATTTCATAAATTCAGCGGTTTGAAACATATTTTAGATAACCGTACCCTTTCTATAAAAATAACGCATAGATATGATAAATAATTCTACACATATTTATCCATCTATCAATTTTTGCTTCTTTATTTATTCATGTGCGTATAATTTACTTAGTTTTATATTAATAATATACTGAAATATGTTAATTTATTTCCCATTTGGGCGAGGGCAAGGGAAATTGTAACTGTCCCTCCCATTGAATATTTTATACCTTTTTTTCATAATCATCTGATTCTTTCATATTATTTTGTGAGTTCTTTTAAATAAACTTTCTTGTTTTCCCGTAAATGAAGGAAGAACCTTATTTTTTCTTCTTTTCACATTCATTATTTTTGCAAGAATGCAAATAAAAAAAAGTGCATGTTAATTAAGGAGTAAAAAGAACGTATCCGATTCAATTTTCTGTGTTCATTTTTTTACGATTGTAATTTTAAATGCATTTTTTCAGAAGTACTTTTGAATTAATTTTGTTTTTGATAACAACTTATTTGTTTGCACTCAAGTCCAAAAGAATTACATTTTGGCACATTTCTGAATTACTTTCTTTTTGCAAACGTATAAAATTGACAGGTATTCTCATTCAGAAACTGTGTAATCGAATGTCGTTAATCTTTAATTTTATGTTTAGCAGGGGGCTCTCCCCTCTACGAGATACGCTCGTTAACCCGCGTCTCGCCTCTAAAAATCAGTTATTTCGACCAATTTTAAAAATTTTACGGAAGATTAAATTATAATAAAGAAAAAATATTTGCGATCGCCTTATAAAATGGTATTTATTCTTTCCTTTTTACGCAGGGAGTTTAAGGCTGAATGGTCGCATGTTAACGCGTCTAATTTCGCGTTTGATAAATAAGATTTTTTAAACCTTTCACAATAAGCTAATATAAAAGGGACTTGGAGAACATATTCTTAGTATTCCGGTATTTTTAACAATGCTATAAGGTAATGGTTTTAAATAAGTGATTCTTAAAAACCTTTTCAGTCTGACGTAATTTTCACCTAACTTTTTTTCTTTTAGCAATATTCCCGCGGAAATATTTTTATTAATTAGTTATAACTATATTTTCTGAGGAAGAAACTGGATAAGAGTTGAAAGTACTAAGATATTTTAGATAAAATTAAACATTGACATCTTTGATCTTTTTTAACGCCTTTTAAGTAAAACAGTGAACGTTTTAAAGTTCATATTATATGTTTTATATTTAAAACAAGGAGAAAATTGCGTTCCGTTGTATGTTTTTATTTAACCAAACAAATGTTACATCATTTTAATACTGATAAACAACTCATTTTCTAACATCTCTTAGAATACTTTTTCATTTAATATCTGCGAATCATTTATAATGTTATGAATCACGGGAATTAGATGTTCCAATGTCAAAAGTGCATCATTTCTTAAACGATAATAAGCATTTAATTTATATGAGATCCAATCAGATTTCTGGTCACGCTTCACTTATAATTCCCAGTTATATTCAAAATTATACATGAATAACAATTAAATTGCAACGATATTTAATAAATAAATAATAACTATTTTCGAAATATATGTGTACAATGATTAAAAAAATATATTTCTTCATTTCAAAAATTTGAGAATTTTAAATTATGTAATTTTGAAATAAAATCGTCTCTAAACTGTATACGGCACGTACGGTATATAATTAAAATGGGCAAAAAAAAAGCCCTAGAATAAATACAAAAACATTGTGAAGGCCTTACAAACGTACAAAAATACCTGGAAGCAGGCTGAACAAATAACTTCGCCCACCCTGATTTCAAACAGTTGATTACGCGATTACAGCAAAATTTTAAAATCAAATTGCAATCTTAATGTTGAATAAAAACATTAAGTGTAAATATTTATTTTATTCAGCACTTTAAGCTCTACAACATTTTTACTGACAATGTTTTTTATAGAGTTAGTTGTTTTGAGATAATTTTAACTTAATTAAAAAAACGTGTTTTTTGAAAATAAATATGTACAGTTCACCAAGTACGAGGAAGAAAACATAGTATGTTCATTTTAAACCTAAACTGAAGGGATTAAAACAATTTCTAGTTTTCCAGTAATTAATTCTGCGTTTAACTCCCTGACCACGGTACTAAAGCTTTGAAGTAGTATTGTGATCCTAATGTTCAACAAAAATATTAAGTGTAGGAACTCATTTTACTCAGAATTTTAAGTTCTATAACATTTGTGCTAACAATATTTTAATAGAGTTAAATATTTTGAGATAATAATATGGTATTTAGAAAAAAGTATTTTTTGAGTATAAATGCATACATATTTCCTAACGCTTACTTTGAATGAGGGGGGGGGGATACCATGATCATTCGAAACTTAAATTGAAGGGATTAAAACAATTTCCAGCTTTCCCCAAATTAATTTCAAATTTAACCCCCTAATCACTGGGCTATAATGATTTTTTTTTCCGATAGTTTTTTTTATTCAAAATTTAATGAGAATGCTGAATTAACAATGTGGTCGGAACATTTTTTAAAAATCTTTTATAAAAACTAATATCCAAATTAAATTACTAAAAACATTTTTGAATCAATTGTATTTCTTCGAATTTGAAACTAAATGAACCATACTTTTTATAATTCTCATTGGCAGTTCGCTGCATGTAATATTTTGCATTGCATTTTTATTGATATTTCTGTTTTGCATAAGAATAAAATTAAAAAGGAGTTTTATTTTCTTGTAATCATTCAGATATGAATAAATATTTGTTTTGCTTTCAGTATTTTAATGAATATTTTATATTCATTATTTATGTCCATAAAGTATACCCGAATAATTAAATAGCCTAATAAAAAATTCTTGTAAACATGCTTGTTTGAATATATATATTAAAGTAAATTAGAATATTTTTCTTCAAAGTACTTTATACGTAAATAATTAAAAAGGGGGTTGTTTTACATTCTTCATTTAATAAGGTTATCATTGTAAAACAAAATCACCATTTGAAATGTATTTAGTTTGAATTAAAAAATTTTGCAAATTAATTCCTAGAAAATTATTTAAAAAGGAAAATACATTTTAGCTTCATTTGTAGCTTTTTTATGACTGGTATATTAAAATCATTGTTTATAGAAAATCTTTATAAATAATAAACAAACGTAATGAAAATTTTAAAATCTTTGTAGTCTGAATCCAAATATAATTCAAATGAAATTAAATGTATATAGATACTTCTTAGATCTATAAAATAAAACTAAAATCTTATAAAAAAGTTTTAATATTTTGCTTTCTCTCACTTACAGTGAACTTTATGCTCTAAATAAACACTTTTGAAGTTAAACATATCTTTTTCACTATTTGAAATATTATTTTTCTCTAAAGAAATGATAACATAAAAAGTCTAAGAAAAACACGAATGAAAAAAAAACTCTTTTTCAGCAAAAAAACAGTTTATAGTTTAAAAAATTAAAATTTTACGTATCATCTTATGAAGCCATTCATGTATATTATTAAATCTTTATGCATTCAAGCTTAAACGAATATATTTTAGTTCAATTTTTTTAATAATTATAAGGTTTCATATTAAAATAAGATTTTTATTTACGCATTAAAAATAATTATAAAAGTTGAATAAAGTATTTCATGAGGATTTTAAGTCTGTAAAATAAAATGTTGTAAATAGTAGCATGTAAGTGGCTTCTTTGCGACATTGTATCAAAACTAACGTAAATGTATACAAATGGATAGTGTGACGTTAAAAAGTCATCTACATAAATTTTATTTGCGATTTTGGATAGCATGACGCAAAAGGTAAATCAATTTTATGAAATAGAAACATTTCTACGCATGATACAGGTTACGCGAAAGTGTAATATTTAAAATTGTATTGAAAATTTGACAGAATTGTTTAGATGTGTAAACACATTTTTGCCCAACCAAAACTGATTTAAATTGAATTTTAAAACAAACCTTTTAATGTTACCTCAAAGCGCCACTTAAAATTTGATATCATCCTCCTTAAAACTCATATTTTTAATTTATTAGAGAGGCGTTTGAAAAAATATCCAATGTATACATTTTTATACATCGTTTCATTTTTAACATAATTAAAATGAAAATAAAATAATTAAATAAAAAATACATGTAACACATTTTAAAATTAGTAACATGGCGTCCCTCAAAATCTGATACAATTATTTTAATATTTAAAATTGTTAGAGCCATAAAGTGCTGCGTCACAAACTTTTAATTTCTCAAGGGTTTTCGTACTGATGAATTCACTAAAACCTTCATGGCGATTAAGTTGACATGGTTCCTACGGATCCTTCAATTTCCAGACCAGGAAATTCTTCGGTACCAATATTTTCTTATAGAAAATCTCTCCTTAAATCAAAAGAAAATGCTATCTATCCATTTGTACCAAAATTATTTTTCTATAAAAAAAAAGATGCTGATATTTCACATGGAAAATAATGGGAGCCGTATGAACCCGTTATTAATGTCGTTTGTAATCAGACCAATCATTTTGACTCACTCTATAATTTTAATTACACTTCATAGCAAAAAGATAAGTTGTGATTAAAACTTAATTACGTCAGTTCTTTATCTTCCTATAAATAAATTTTCTTATCTTCGTTTTCAATAAACTTTCAAAATAATGAGAAAATAACTTCTTCTCTAATTACTTGAGAAATTTCTTTTCAAAAGTGTCCCTCTTTTTCTTTAAAAAATAATTACGTGCATGTCAAAAATGCTTTTCCCAGCAATTTATAAACCTTTCAAATAACAATTTTCTTGAATATTTGCTTTTAAAAAACTTATAAAAATGTTCATGACTATTGTTTGTAAGAAATGTATTATACGTGCATGTAATATCAGTGTGTTGACGCGTGGAAAATTAAGCATTTAAATGTAATTAAGTGAAAGTCTTTCATTCTTCTTGTTAACTATTGGAATAGAACTATAACAGCAAAAAGGTTTGTTATAAAAAAAATATGTTGAATGAGTAGTGACTTGATTGTGAATTTTTAATTAAGCCTTTTGGTTCTGGTGTACTATTAATGGTACATGTATTTTAATCGAGCATTATTTTGTTTTAACAAATACTTTTGCTGCTTTTTATACGTAGTAATGTTAGTATCTGTCTATGCATTTGATATATGTTTTCATTAATATTTAGGTTTTGTCTTTGGTTTGGCGCAGCATGTCCCTCAAGGGATTTTGTGCCATTAAAACCTATACAACCAACCAACCATTAATATTTAGGAATTTAGCAAGAATAATAATATTACTAGGTGCGCAACTAAGTTTCTGGGTTTCACACGTGAATGTCTCTAACGACACACATAGACGACATACCTGTCTGACGTTATATTTCTTTATTAATTTTGGACATCTCTTAACAATAAACTGTCACAATACCAATACATATTACAACGAAAAATACTTTTTATAACAATGAAGACGTTGCGTTTTACGCCAAATAAACTGCGTTTGACGGAAGTTTTGTTCTTCTGATTTAATCTGAAAAAAATTACAGCTGATAGTCGTCATTTATTCTGCAGGCCTATGGCAAACATGTACAATGAAAAACTACTTGTAAAGATTCGTTTAAAAAGGTCAATTTCTGCGGAAAAGCCAAAATAGTTGAGGATGCCTTCCTGGAAGCGTTATTTCCGGTAAAAGATAACAACAAGATTAACCTAGGGAAGCATTAAATATGACTCGCCAATGTATTTCCAAATCCTTACACGTTAGGGAAAATTTTTAAAAGAAAGGAAAGTAGGTGCCACATGAGTTGACTGAAAGACAGATGAAAAATGAAGAGCCATTATCGAAATTTTGCTTTTCTTTCACATAAGAAAGCTTCCTTCATCGAATTATTATTAGCAATGAGAAGAAATATTTCGAGAATCCCACAGGCAAAAATTCGTGTTTTTCACCTAGCGAAGCATCAACATCGAACGGCATGGCCAAATCGTTTCAGAAAGAAGACAATGCCCTGCGTTTGGTGTGACCAGAAAAAAATCGTGTACTATGAGCTGCTGAAACTGGTTGAAACTAACAATAGGCATGGCTATCGACAAAAACTGATTAATTTAAACCATACATTGCTCGAAAAACGGCCAGAATTGTACACGAAACACAGTCGAGTGATATTGTAGAGCGACAACGCTCCTTGCTATCGATTTCCATCGTTCAAGGCACCACCAAAACGCTGAAATAAGATCTGATACAACACCCGCTATATTTGTCAGACTTGCCCCCTTCCGATTATCACTTGTTCTAGTCGATTTCGCATGGCTTAGATGGATACACTTGGCTAATATCGAAAACGAGCAAAATTAATTGGTTAAATGATTCCGATCCAATGACGCTTCGTTTTATCGTCGTGGTAATCATGTATTACCAGAGAGATGGGAAAATGTGTATCTAGCAAAGGACCATACTTTCAATAAACCATTTTTTGTATTTTTCTTGAAATATTTCATTTGATAAAAAAAAAGAAACGTAGTTGTGCACCTAGTACGTTTGCTTAATTATCTTTCTACTATTTGTGATTGCTTTATTTTAAACATACATTTCATTCTTTAAATTTAAAATAAAGAATTTTTTCCTGAAAAAAGCATGTGTAATAAAGCACAAAAAGTATTGGAAAACTATAATACCAATTAAGACTTGTTGTAATGTAGCTTTTTCTAAACACCTCAAAAAAATATTCCTTAGCTTATTGCCATATGAATATAAAATAAATAATACGCAAAACAACAACATTTTTTATGCTTTAGAAAATGAAATATTTGTTAAACCCTAATTTATTTATTTTGTTAATGTGTTAATGTTATTAGAATATACGATATATTACAATATTAAGATTAAATTAGGGGTGCGATATTAGGCAGAATGAAACATTGCAATGATGCAATGACTCCAATGATGAAACTAAGCGTAGAAAGAGCCTTTCATCTATATCTAGTTACACTCCATTATGTGGTTGTATTTATGTTACAATAATTAAAAACAACAGTTACTTTGAAAAGATTTTTTTCTGTAAAGTTATATAGTCATAAATTTTTTGTTTGTATAAAACTTAAAATAACAGAGATTAAACGAAATAGCGTATTTAACCAAGGCGCTGATGCGGTAAATATCTTGCCGCTGGACATTAGATAAGTCAGTTTTGATTAGGTGGCAACCTCTGCTTGATGAGATCATAATAAGTTCGAATTTAGGCAGTAATGCAATATTAGGAACATTTTCCCTGATAATCTATTCATAAACATTTCAGAAACGTCATTTTCCTTTGCTATAATTTTAATTTTGTCATATTCATCTCTAATATAATCAATTGTTCATATTGGAAATGCTCTATGGATGTAAAAACAATATACTGCCAATTTCAAATATAAAGGATATGCAATGTTCTTAGATATTACATGATTCTTGAATGTATACATTTGTATATATTCTTTATAAACTGTTAAATCAAATTCTAAATAATTGTTTTTTATAACTCTAGGTCCAAAATAAGCCAAACGTCTATGAATTGGGGGGTAAATTGTATTTTCCAATCAATATCATTAATTCTGTACTACAAAGTCCATTAATAAACCTAAACCACATTCCCACATAAACAGTATCTGCAAATCTACAACCCTATAAAGGTTCTGAAATAAAATAATCCATAGCTGTATTTTCTATGTGTTCTCAATTTGGTGTCTTTAAATAATGGGAGAGACCGTTGATGCTCCATCTATTTGTTTATAATAAATATCGTTAAACTTGAAAGCATTTGTTTATATGATAACATTACATCTTGAAATAAGTTTGATGGTTTTAGTATTTATATTAAATGAATCATTACGATTAATAGCAGTTTCAACATACAAACTCACCTCATTCATGTCCACTGAGAAATACAAAGATATTACAGATAAAATAGCACAAGAAAGCTATTTTCGGTAACTTCAAAAAGTTTCACTTTTTCAAGAAAATCCGCTGTCGAATAAATTACAAAATTGGAATGAGGGACAATATCGTCCGAATTCTATGAGTGTGTTTGATCATATCTCATTTTTTTATAATGTTTATAAAAGCTTTGTCATTATATAAACCAATAATTACTATTAAAATTTTCAGATAAGAATTTGAAATTTCTGAATAAAAAAGAAATTATTAAAATGCACGCATATTTGCGCTAGTGATGCAATGGGTAAATCACTGGGGTACTTCAATGTCAGTTATTTTTATATGTGATTTTGTAATTGTTGTGGATTCCGGAATGTTTTGTATATATAAATGAAATTATCCGTTTACATATTTGTTTTTCACATTTCTTAATTCTGTTTAAACCATATATGACAGCGCAAAATTTAATTTAAAAATATCTGCAATGATTAGAATAATCTCTACAATGCTTCTATCTAGGAAGCAGCATAAATTATATTATTTCTACAGTAAAAAGCACAGTTTCTCGATTTTTTTTATTGATTTCCGCAAAAAAGATTTACACGAAACTTTTGGATACTTAACTAGTTTTTAGAAATTAGCGATAGAAAAAGTTTTTGGAGCACTGAGTAAAAAAAGGGTTCTTAACAAAAAAAAGAAAAAATCTGTTAATTGATATACTACTGTTGAAAAACTGCGAAGCGCAACATGTTATTTAATCAAAAGATACACTCGTGAAAAGGTAGTAGTAATAATATCAAATATGATATTATTTAAAAAGAAAAAAAAAGAACGAAAATAAAAAAAAAAGTTTTTACAGAATAGTGTGCACTCTCAACTCGCATCTAGGCTAAAATTTTAAATTCCAGAACCTTTGTCCCTATATTTCGAATCAAGATAAAAATTTGTTTCAGATATGAAATTCTAAAATACAATAAAAGAAACGAGGTCAGTTAAACTGATGGCATTCAGATCGCACTCTTTAAAGTAAGTATTTATTATATTATTAATGCTCCTTGAAGAATAAAATAAAAATCGACAGTAAAAATGCAAAACAATAAAGGATAAAAACATAAGAAAGCAATTTTTTTATATAATACAAACCAATGTAAATCAAATGATAAAAGAGAACTTCCAAAACTAATCACGGAAACTCCTTATCAGAATATAACTGCATAGCAAATATCAATCTAAAAAATACGTTTCCTGCAGTGAATTTTACAGTTTAGTGAACGGATATGTTAGTTCACGGCGGTGTAAAAGTATTTCATAGTTCCTAATGACTATTATAACACTTTTAAAATTAAAAGTTTAATGTATTTATGTTTATCATTTTTTTATTATAACTATAAATAAAATTATCACATTTAGGATTATAATTTCGGGAGATATTATTAAAAATTGAAAGATGAAATGTAACAATGCAGGTTGGAAATTTTCAATGTTTATATAACAAAAACTTATCTGACTTGAAATGATTCAATTAAAGGATTTGAAATTTCGTATCCAGGCATAGTTTGAACCTAAGATTTAAAGTATACTGTCAAATTTCAGTGTTTTATATAAAAAGAAAGTTTGGTGTTGCTTTGATTTCTATTGGCCACCTAGGAAAATTTTACAACATTTAAAAATAGGCTTTATTTCTAATCGGTTTTGTACCAACACAATTTCTCCTACTATAATTTGTTGCAAAATTATTAAGGAGTGTTTATTTTATTTTATTTTATTTTTTTTTTTTGCGCAATTTCTGTACAGTTAAGGCAAGAATATGACGCTTTCAGTAAGACGCTTTTGAATTATTTTGAAATATATTGAGATATGTTAGTGAATTTTGTTTCCAGATGCATGTGTGTAAAGTTTTTAGAGTAAAAAATTAAATTTTTGTAACAAAATTAAAACACAAACTGAGAAAAAACCTTGAAAGTTTCAAAACTTTGATAATTTTTAAAAAGGGGGGCAATTCTCTTACAAAAATAATTAACAGGATTTTTCTTGTATTTGGTATGTTGACTCTGATTAAAAAAACTTTGGTGCGATTCGGGCTTCATATAGGGACATTTATTGCCCAATACCAAATGATATAAATAGCTTTGAAAACAATTCTGATAAATTAATAATGGTTGTTTGTGTATTAATATATATATAGATACATATAAATGGCTTCTATGAAATAAATACTTTATATATATATTCAAAAAATTGTTTGTATAAATAAAACAATAAATAGGGGGAAAATATGTAAACAAATATTTTCTTTTGCTAAGGCATTTCTCGCGATTTCGCAAAAGGCCCTTTACACTAAAAAAGTGGAAAAGTACTGGGTTAACCTCTTCAGTCTCTGAGTACCCAAATGGGTACATCAGTTTTGTCCCATTTTATTAATGGTACTCAAAAATAAATGAAAATTGGATATAAGAATAATATGTTTCGAATTCTAAGATTCGAGCTAATGAAAATAAAACAAAAATCTTGCTCTGAAGTCAAACGAGAGAAGAAATAATTCAGTAATAATTAAAAATACTGTAATAATTGCCAGTAGCGAAGAGGTTAAACATACAATGTACAATGATCTTTACAAACATGCAACTTATGAGGAAAACGTACAATCTTGTAGTGCTGATAACATTCGTATTTTCGTCCATTCATGTTTTTATTTAGTTTAGCTTTATCATAAAAATTCCAGTATTACTTCCAAGTTAAACAATTCTGTTTTAAAAAGGACACAAGAACAAAAGAACTATTTCAAAAAAGCATAAGAATAAACGGTGCATGTCGTTTAAAAAATACTTATTACAAATTTATACACCGTATTAAATGCTACATAGCTCATTTACAAAAGCAGCGTTATTTGAAATTTTAAAAATAAATTTTCCCTTTATTTACTTAGATAGAAATTAAATAAAAAGATTGTGAAAATTAATTTATTAATGATTCAGAAAATTGGTGAAAAAAAAAATTCCGCGCGGATTTAGAAAGATGGATAATTCGGAAATAATTAATTAAACATTTTTATTAAATCAGCTTAATTAATATGGTAAACAAAATATTTTCAAAATAATTGGAGTCTTTCAAATGTATAGCGTTTATTCTCAAACTAATTATTAGGTAAAGTTTCGGCAGAAAACATGTGGTTATAAAAAACTATTTTAAAATACAACTTTGTTTAAATAAGGAATTAAATAGGAAGATTAATTTTGCATTTACAGAATAGAAATAGTCTTTCTAGAACTTTAATAAAAATCGATGTAAAAAAAAATATAAAAATACTTTATTGAAAAACTCAATGAATGTATTAAGTTAAGTTAATCATAAATAAATGTTTTTCACCTCGCATAAATTATGAAACCCTTTCCAACCGTATCAGAATACGCTTTAAAATTTCAGGTTTCTAAACGCAAAATAAGTTATTTAAACAAAAATTAAAAATCATGCATCCAGCAAGGATTATGAAACATTTTCCAATACATTCAAGTTATTGTAACAAAATTTTACAATTTGGTATGATGAAAGACGTCAAATTATACAGCTTAGAAAATGCATTGCGCATAAAAAACCTAATTTCTGCACTTGGCATGAATAGTAAGAAAAATGTCATAATGTCTCTGTGCAGCTCTATGATCCATTTTCTTACGGATATTAAGCAGTATGCTAAAAGTTCATTCACTTAAACGCCTTCCCCATTCAGAAATTTTTGCCAATAATCGGAAATCCATTTGAGATCTTTTGTGTAGCTCCGTATCTGAGCTATAGAATTTATACACACCAAGTAATATACAAAAAAATAGTTAAATTTTAAAACACGCTACAAATAAAAACGCATTTCGAACAATTATTCTGTATAAACAGCATATTGAATCCAAGTACTAGTGTGGTAGTAATTAGTGTGTTCCCATAAATGAACAATAACTTAAAGGTACACCAGATTTTACAGTAAGCGTTTTTTAGTACACCTGAATGAGATACACGAATTTCAACATATTTAAAATATTGTAATATCATTAAAATACATCTCAAACAATTTTTTCCATAGGACGTAATATAACAGAGTTCTTTTGGGTGTTTCTGTGAATGAATTGTTAATTCTACAGGCTTCATTTTCAATGCCGAAAGTGGCACGGTAAATACGAATAACATATATAAAGTCCGTGACAATCTGACTATATTTGCGTGAGATAGAGAACATACAAATAACAGACAAATTGAATTCATAGTTTTCATTTATCTTAGATGGTGTTAAACAACAATGTATAAGACATATAAAACAATCGGATATTCACTTTAATCAGTTACCATCTGTAAGTGTCAATATATTCGCCATCCTTTCTTCGATTCTGAATGTAATCTGCATAATTTTTAGAAACCGTAGTTTGAAAATTCATAATAAAATGAACTTTATATATGTTATTGGCTTTCAGTTCTTCTGCCTCATATAAAAATAATATATTTGAATTATTTAGTGCAGCCTTGTAAAAAAACATTGAGTTATTCATGGGCAATTTTTATCTGAAGTTATTTTAATACATTTGCATAATTAACGCTATATTGTATATGCAACTTGCATATACACTATACAAGTATTTCAAGAACTTCTTTCTTATTCAAAAATTCTGTATTAATTGCAGAAATTCTGAAGTAATTCCAGAAATTGTATATTGTAATATTTGCTTTATTTAGCGAAAAACTTTTCGTAGTTACATAGAGTAAAACTACATAATTTATAAATATTAATGATTTTAGAATATAATAGGTATAAAACTTTAATTCATATAATTTATTCTGATTATATGTACTAATATTTTCTTTACAAAATATTTATTTACATCTTTTTCAAAAATGTTCCTTTATCTAAGGACTGAACAAATAATTATCTTTAAAAGTGTCTTTATTTTTTTCTTTTTGCACTGATTAATGTCCTTTTTCAAATGTAACGTTTTGAAGTATGTTGCATACTTATCAATTTTACCTCCTGCTTGAAATAGTATGCTCTAAATACAGAAAAAAAATTATTATTCAGTAATAATAATATCGTTCTAATCAGCTCATAATGTTTGAAATTTTGAGAAACTGTTTTCATAAAATTTTATTTACTCTTCAGCATATGAATATGTGGTTTCTTGTTTAAGTGCTCTTCATTATGAAAAGAACTAAGTTTGCAAAATTTGTCAATAACATGCTCAAGAATCAATTCAATACTCTGTATATCGATACATTGTGTAAATTTTCTAGAGAAAGTTGAATGATAGTTATTTCTTTCAACAAATACTAGATATTATTAGTTCAACAATATTTATTTGTTTTCCATTTTGTTGAAGAGATACCTATTTCCCTGATATTATCTTTCGTTTTAAGCGGAGAGTGAACGTTCAGAATTATTTTAACTCAATTGCAGAGACATTTTGTACAAAAGATAATTCATTCGTTTTCGAAGTAAATTAATCAATTTTATTAAAAATGTGCGTAATTAATAAATTTATTTTTAAAGTATCTAAATTAATCATTGTAATATAAAAAAGCTCCATTCGTATAAAATTTTGTTTTAGGAACATGGTATATTGTTAAATAGTAGTTTTGTAATAACATAACGGAAGATGGTATGAGTTTTAAAATCATTAATACATTGAAAAAAATAATTTAAAAAAGCCTTCCAATATTTACACTTTTTTCTGATATTTCGCTTGAAAAGGGTATATAACTGAGAAAAAGAATTATTTCACATACTGCAATGCATACATATTATTTTTTAAATATACCATGTTACAAACAATAATACATAATATTCTGAAAATTAAATGAAGCAGAAGCCGCAAGAAATAGTTTGAATATAATAATTCGACGAAAATTCTTATTTTGAAAAAACGCGATTTAAAGTATTATTTTTAATCTAACTCAATTACGGTGTATCAATATGAAATGCTTGCAACTTCGCTAGGAATTGTTACAACATGCATTTTTCCCAAATGATTCAATAATGATTGAATTATATTATTAAACCAAAATATATAAATAAATAAAATTTTTAGTTGATTTTTGACAATTAAAAGTCTACGGTCCCCTTAAACAGATCTAAAATAAGGGTAAAAGTATTTTATCAAATATCTTTTATATCATTAATTGCTAATCTTAAAATTATGCCTAGTTTCATTATTGCAATTCATAATGCTCCACGAAATTCCTTTAGAAATTCATTGATTTGAAGTGAGCTTCCATTTTAAAAGCCGGTTTTTCAGCAGTTTTTCGAATTTTCAGCGGTAGCTGAGCAGCTGAAAATTAAAATATATGCTCACTTATGCTGGATTTGTTTGTGTTTCATGTTACGCCTCAAGTCTGTGTGCTCATGAAGAATATTCCACTTTGTGCAGCCTTACCCACAGAGTACAGACAGAGCCTCAACTCGGCTTGAAAAGAACGCCCTCAGTGGATGACTTAAAAACTAAACCATCGCGTTGGCGATTTTTATCCTCGTGATTTCTGTTTAACTGTAACCCTATTCTGGTTTGGCGCTTCTTGCTGAATGCTGATTTGATTGTCTTTGCACACGTGCTTATGCTATTTGATCTTAGATTTCCGCGCTTATATTGATTCGTAATTATTACTGTTATTATTCTTGAATTTTCAAGTTTAAATTATTAGGTCGTTATGTTACGAAGAGACACATGTATTGTTTGCAAGACGAATACGTCAAAGTTATTTCATATTAAAATAATTCTTTCATAAATTTCAAAACAAGAAGCAGCAAGTTGTCGCTGTTTTTTCTCTTTTTTTTTTTTCCTATATCATTTGTCGCCAAGGAAGCGATGTTTCGCCGAATTAGCAACCTCTCTTATGCTATGATCGTAGTTTCAGAGTCATCCGCTCGTATCGCTACTGTCTATGCGTAATCCCATGTTAAACAAGTTGCCATTACAGTGTATGAAAGCTGATTCTCTGTTCCGTACTCTGTGGCCTTACCAACATATGGGAGTGAAAGATGCCAAGCTGGGCATCGTACTCATAGCTTAAATAGTGAAGCACTTGGAGCGCTATTCCAAGGATTCCGGATTCGATCCCCGGTTTGGATATTTTTCCTCGTGATGGTTGAACCCTTAGTTATCAAATGATAATTCATGTATTAAATAGTCAATAATTTCAAGAGTAATTTCACAACTGAAAATTAAAATAGTTCCATTATTGTTGTAATTCGTATATAAGCTGTTACCTCAAAAAATATTTTGAAATTTATCATCTGTGGGTGGCTAACTGAAAAGTGCCTTAAAATTAATTTATTAGTTTATAATACTTTATAGTAGTTCTAAAAATATTGCATTTTTGCATTTTCATCGGAAAAATAACTGTGTGAAAATTTACCATCTTTATCTGCTGTGGATTTTTTCATATGGAACTTTGCCGCTATTCTAAATGGAAAGTTTCTGTTTTTAGTAACTAATTCCGAGCAACAGCGCGATATTAAAAGAAAATATTAATTATCATTGTACATACGAATATATTTACGCAGGACAGCTATACACAGTGCGGTAGGTAATTGAAAATATGTACTATAGGTAAAATACCGCTTTGCACATCGCGGTTAGAAATATTTACCTGTTGAATGCAAACATGTCAGAGTCAGAACCTAGAGTAACTGAGGTAATGAAGAGACCTCGTATCACTGAATCATTACACTGTAAATAAATAAAGTATTAATACTATGAATTCAGATTTTTATGAAATTCCAAATAAGGATTAAATAATCACTACTCATGTCGTAAACACCAGAATGAATACGATAGTACTCTGAAAATGGTTTATCGTTAGTTTTTCAAACAAAGTCTCAAAGAAGAATACCAGAAATGGTTATTTTTCATGTTGTCAGCAATCTGTGTGTAAGAAGGCGACAGCAGGTATTTTAAATGAGAAATTTAATCGTTTCGAATAGGAATTTCTGTTGGAAATCATAAAGTCAGAAAAGTCATTATTATTCATAGATTTAATAGACAGGAATAAATAGCATGTGCAAGTAAAATATTTGTATTTGAAGTATACATAGATGTTTGAGTATATAATATAAAACTCAGGAACAATTTTCGTGTTTTGTTTTCCTCTGTAAATCACGTTTTCTGAGTAAAAATGTCTCAGCATTACTGCCGAATTAAATACTTTAAAATAATGCATAATGATATTCTGTCATGCTCTATAATAAGTATCTGTAAGATTTACTTCGAGACTTTACTTGTTAATATATTCCAATATTTTCTCTTTGAAGTATTAATTTTACTAGGATATATCGGTTTATTTATACATTCTGTCACTTTAATCCTGGGCTGTCAGGATGCTTTTAATAAAACTTTATCAAGGAATTTCTTCGAATTTTACATCGATTTCACCGAATTTTACACACCCACTCAAAATTGTCCTTTTATTTCATTGCTAATTCTCTAAGTTATAGCAATTATACAATTAAAAAAAAGTTCATATCGTATGTTTATTGTTGAAATTTGAGAATTATAAGTCCCGTAAGAAGGGGTCGTGAACTCCCTTTGGTTGAAATGTGAAGTGAACTGAGTGGAGAAAAAAAATTGTTTTGAGTGTGTGAAAAAGAATGGCGACCAGTGTTCGATGCTTATCCTGTGTGATGAAATTAAAAGATACAGTTCAAAACGTTTATTATTTAAAACTGTATTTAGTGTACTTTAATGAGTAAATTTTTTATACATATCATATTTTTGGTCGTGTGAGCTCGGAGTAGTGAGCGACCTATGGATAAGTAAAAACTTACAAGTTTAATTTCAATATCGTATCATAAGAATTTAGTTTCGAACATTTGCATTATAGAAAAAGTTATTTCAAAGGAATATGTGATGTTATTCTATGTGCTGATATTGCTCTTGGATAAGATGAAAAGGGTAAGTACTTACATCTTTATTACTTGAATATAATTTGTATTTCTTTGAAAATATTATTTTAAAACGGAAGCTGTATTAAAAGAAAAAAAGGTATTAAAATCTAACGTAACTAAGGCAATGAATGAACTCGCAAAAAAAGATAGCCTGGGTAAATTTGAATTAGAATTTTACGAAAAAAATCGTCTACTTTTGAAAAGCAGTTTATGGAGATATTTAAGAAAATTTTTCAACTTTGTGATGATAAAGATGTTGATAAATATATTGTTGAACAACAATCTATCCAAGAAAATATAGATAAAATATATTTAATTTTAAAAAGAAAGTTAAATGAACTAGCTCCAGTTTTAACGAAAAGTGAAGTAAATGTAAGCGAATCAATCCGTTTACCTAAATTAAATCTTCCAATATTTAGTGGGCAATTGCATGAGTGGTTATCTTTTAGAGATATTTTTATTTCTAGTATTCATAATAATTCAGGTTTATCAGCTTCACAAGACTTTCCTATTTAAAATTATCGTTGCATGCTGATTCTTTAAAGATCATTCAGTCTATTTAAATTACTGATACTAATTATGAAATAACATGGAATCTTTTAGAAGATAGAGTTTCAAATAAACGACATCAAGTATTTGGGCATTTGAAGCGTTTTATGTATTTTCCTTCCATACAAACTGAAAATCCGTCCTCTATATTAAAATTAGTAGACAATGTAACTGAATGCAGTAGATCATTAGAAGTTCTCAAGCAAAAAATAGAGGGATTTTCAGACACTATATTTGTATATATGGTAATTCAAAAGTTACATTCTTCGTGTAAGTTTGGTGGGAAAAAAAATCCAAGAAAGATAAAGTACCGAAAATATCAGAGTTGATTTCCTTGTTAAAGAATCATGCTCGAACTTTACAAGCTTCTAAAACAACCAGTAACACATTCAGTCAAAAAGGCAAGCTAAAGAAAAAACGACATCATTTTACACTTGTGCGAAAAATTCCAAGTACATTTGCTGCAAAAATGGTTCAGATTCATTATTTAAATGCAATGTATTTCAGAAAATGCCTGTTAATGACAGCATTGATTTTTTAAAAACAAAAACAAAGTATGTTTCAATTGTTAATCAAGTTCAAAACATTCTACAAGATAATGTACATCTAATTATTCGTACATTCGTATACGTTTTACGGCAGGCATCATTCATCTCTTCTTCACATACAAAGGGAAAAAAACAGATAGTTCTACGTCAGTGAAATTCAATCAACAATCATCAAGAGGGTTAGACCAGACTGCGAATTCATCTGTTGCCAACCAGGATAAGACATACAGCTTAAATCCAGAATCTTTGAACTTTGAAAGTAGGAATGGTAATTTCTAACGAACGGCTGTAAATAATTTATGTCAAAAGAGAAAAACTACTATTTTATCTACTGCTTTAATTAATATTGAAAGTATTTCAGGTGAATTTATACCTGCGCGTGCATTAATAGATGTCAGCTCAAATTACTCATATATTTGTGATAATTTTGCAAAATAGTTGTTATCTGAAAAACGGCTGTAATTATTTTGACTAAATTTTATATTATATGTTTTACGGGTTTAAGAAGACCATTGAACTAGGATCAAGAACATTTGATTAATGGGTCATTTTGCATCATAATGAGTCTGAGTCAAGCTAATTTTATATAGAAAACAACTAGCGATTTTGATTAAATTTCGTATTCAATCGTTTTCAGACTCAAGAAAAAATGAGGATTCGGTTGCATGCTCAAAAAAAATTATTAGACGGTCATTTTTGATCATCGTGAGTCAGGCCCAATCTAAATTATATCTGAAGCAGTAATAATGATACAGTGAGAATAATATATCGATTTAAACACAATGCTAATTTAGACCGAGCTTAGCTCAATCATCCCCGCTAGTGTGTCATTAAATTAGGCGTATTTTATCATTTCAAAAAAGAATGAAACTGAATTTTTAAAAAAATTAGCCCCTCTAGCAACACTGTTTGAAACTCACGTCATCATATAAAGCATTTTATATAAATTTCTCATGTTTTCAATACAAGTAAATTTGTGTACTTTGTATCATCTTTAAAAAATAAAATAAAATTCTATATTATAAAAATGTATATCAAATGTTGTCTTAACCAAGTGGGCTAAACATTATATGTGTTTGTCATAAGACGCAACTAATATGCCAAGTATAATAAAATTATAGAAATTAGTTGATATTTGAGTGCTATCAAACAGAAAATTTCCTCTTTCTGATGTAGTTATATACAGTTGTGTTTCTTTTTATTTGTTTACTACACTGCTCAAAACAATTAAAAGATATTTGAAGTTTTATATAAAATAAAGATATAAACGAAATTTTTTTTTGCCAAAAATAGAAGAAGAGAATCATAAATGCAAATTTTTCTGGTTTTCAAACTGTGAAGTATGCAAATTTTGAGTTCGACTTCAAAAACGTCGCTTCAGCGGCAGCGAATGAAATTTGACTTTCAACTGGATAAAAGAGAATGAAGACAAGGATGATCGGCATTCAGTGATTGCTTTGTTTTGATGAGTACGATGTCTCAGCGAAGTCATTTGACAGATTCAGAAGCTTGGAGAATTGTTGATAAGTTAGAAGGGGGCCAAACTCAAGCCGAAGTAGCGCAAGCCATTGGAGTGTCACAAAGTGTCATTTCCAGGATCTGGAACCGTTTTTTGGAGAGTGGATGTGCAGGCCGAAGACCAGGGCAAGGCCGTAGATGGGCAACAACGCCCAATGAAGATTGGTATTTAGCGCTAACAGCTTGGAGACACCAAAACATGAACGCTACTCTTCTCCAACAACACCTTCGCTTGGCTACAGGCACCACGATTTCAACTCAGACTGTCCGAAACCGGAACCATGCTGTATGTCTGTATGCTCGCCGACCGATGGTATGTGTTAGATTAACATCAAGGCATTCTGTTTTCTGACGAGTCCCGTTTTTCTGTGCATCCGGATAATAGGCGTATTTTCATCTGGAGGGACCGTGGCAGTAAGAATAACCCTGCGTTCGTGCACGAAAGTGTCAGATTTGGTGGTGGAGGAGTGTTGGTGTATGGTGGCATCTCCATTGACGGGCGCACTGACCTCTACATCATTGGAGATGGAGCTCTGACTGGTCGCCGATATAGGGATGAGATCCTCAGACCTATTGTAGTCCCTTATGCTGCAGCAATCGGAGGTAACTTCATTTTAATGGACGATAACTGCAGGCCACATAGTGCAAACCTGGTGGAGGATTTCCTTTTTCGAGGAAGGAATCGTTTGAATGGAATGGCCAGCGTGTTCTCCAGACATGAATCCAATCGAGCACGTTTGGGACGCTCTAGGAAGACGAGTTTCTGGCCGCCAACAACCCCCGCAAACTCTCCAAGAACTGTAAAGAGCTCTTCTGGAAGAGTGGGGAAGAATACCCCAACTCGTCATTAATAGCCTCATTGAGTCCATGCCTCAAAGGTGTTCAATGTTGCTGGCCGCCCGTGGAAACCATACCCACTACTGAAAATGATTTTCTTTGAAGAAAACACCTTTTCTTATTATTTTTTCTCATATGCACAAATTGTGTTTTTTTTCCTTTTGTACACAAATGCGCAATAAAATGCATTTTCTTTTCTACCAAACATGTGTAATTTATTCTCATATAACCTACTATGTCTGTCGGCCATGTATCAATCAGCTAAAAAGTTTCCCAGATACAAAATCCACCTAAAACTGCAATATCCTTTAATTGTTTTGAGCAGTGTATTTGTATTTTTTGTGTTGTAAATAAATTTGTTTAACTTATAAAATACCTCTTAATTAGCTGCATCCTGTGTAAATTGATTTTGAATACTTAACAAAAGTTCATTGCTAGTCAACTGCTGCATAAGAACTCTTGTATCACCAAGAATTTCACAGCAGAGTACTTTTATTTAATTAAATTTAAGTAAAATTATTCAATTTAGTTCATTGAGTTTTAGCTTAAATTTATTTTATGGGAGGACATAAAAGCAGTTTACTTTATTTAATCTGCCTTACAAGGTCTCAAAGGTTTATTCACGATCACGATATAGACATTTTTATAATTCACTAAAATGAGTAGAAAGGTATTTGGGAATTGAGGATGTTGAAAGGATATGGTAGGTTTGTGCAACTTGAAACTGAATTCTGATTATGGCAAATAACTCTCAAAGGACTGCAATACTTAAAATATAATTGAATCTTAAAAGTGTGGAGTGTATTTAGGTGGAATATTTTATTATTTTCAGGCTTGTAGATTTATTTTATATATCATTATTTTAAACATTTTTCTCCACAGAACAAAAGTATACAATAAACAATATATTTCCCAACATACCATTAAAAATTTGCTGATTTAATTTTTTAAAAAGAAAGAAAAAGAAAACTATTACGCAGAACATATGTAAAAAACTATTATTTTAACGAAGTAATCTGAAATTAGTACGAAATTTTTGTTATTTTATTAGATTTTGCACATAAACTAGACAAATTACAGATTTTTTTCCGAAATAAAATCTGCATTTATTACGACCTGTCTGTTGTTTTAACAGATTTTCAAAAAAAAAATCAAAACATTTTTTTTGCTGCCGTCCTGGCTTTTTTTACTGTAAAAGGAAAAAGCTTTTTGTTTTAATTTTTTCCGTGTTTTATTGCTTTTGCATTTACCTAGCAGTTTTTAGTTTTACTGACATCACTTCAACGTTATTTTTACTGTAAATGCATTTTGTGGTGTAAAAAAATCAGTTACAGTGAAAGATAAACTTAAAAGAAATTTACGAAATTGGAAAATAAAGCATAAATGTAATAATAAAATACCTTCTATAATCATCAAAAGAATAAATTCGATAAGAAAAATTTCCACTCAAACAATATCTTAAATTATCATATCCTTGAAAGCAATCCCTTTAAATAAGTATCACTTGTAACTTTTATATTATAACAATGTACGTTATTTATTTAAATGCATTTTTTCTTCTTCTTTTATGTCCATTACTAAATACATTTTTTGAATATCATATCAAGTTTAAACTAACTAATAACAAGAAAATATCGAAAGCACATGATTATCTTCGAGTTAAATCTGTGGTTATCTTTACTCTAAATAAACCTTCGCCGTGATTGTGTGAGATAAACCTTTTCTCGTTTCCCTAAATAAATAGCCTATTACAGTTTATTCAACTGATATCTTACACCATTATACACATCCTTCTATAATTATCTGGCACTCTCAGGATAAATTCGATAAGAAGAATTTCCACTCAAACAAATTTTAGAAAATTTAATGTCTTGTTAGGGATTTTTCTTACTGTTATTATATATTTTATTTTTATTTTACTCCAAGCATTTATTCTTGTTAGATGCATAAAGTGTTCTATAAGGCTGTTCAATGAAAATGTATTACTTCACAAATTTTAAATTTTCTATGCTTCCGCAAATATTTGTGATGTAATATTAACTCCGTCAAAAATTAAGTTTAGAAATTAGATTTTTCTTGAATAAAGAAAAATAAACAACAGCTTTACACACAGAATATTGGATGTGAGATAATTTTTGTTTGCGTATGAACAAAAATGTTCCTATCAGATAATGAAGTGAAGTGAAGCCAAACCAGGACCTGATGGTACCATATCGGTGAAGAAAGCCTAAAGTGAACTCCAGTCAGAGAGACAGCTCAACCGCCTTGCACGAAACTTGAGCAAACTATAACCCGGCACCGTCCCAAAAACTCATCCGAGACGAAAAGCCGTGATGAAAAGGCAAGTCCGTATGCAGGGCCAACGCCAACAGTTGCAACTAGAGCAATTGCTTCTGACACTAGAGTCTCTGCATTCAAAGATGTTTTAATGCTTTCAGAGACAATTTCAGGGTATTTCTATTGGTAAAATGCTGAAATGAGTAACTAACACCGGAATATTGAAAGAAATTTATTTTAAAACAAGCAAGCGCTTTACTCACGTACTTAATAAGAGGAAAATTTTCTTTCGATTCTCTGTAGCCAATGTACAATTAGGAATTAAAATTAAGTGGAATTAAAACTGAACCATCGCCCTTGAAGGGATTAATATGTAAAGTGAAAGGATTTATCATTCCACACAAGAAAAAACCCTGAAAAATCTTGTGCGAAACGCCGACACAACGGCGTCGAACTGATTTTAAAAGAATTTTGCGTTCTCTATCGTATAAAGAAGCTAGAATAAATAACACTAGATTAAATGTTAGTTTAACCTTTCAATCGCTGTGGAAGTAAACGAAGAAATCGTCATCCGTGATAAACTAACTTTTAACATTTTCATTACAATTACTAATTATCCAAATCCTTTGCCCTTGCGTAATTAGTCTTTTTTTTAACCAAAAACAGCAAAATATTTTTTTTACTATATAAACTATTTTTTTTTATATATACTATCAGTTTTATGTGCGCCGATGGACCCCCGTAATATTCCCCCCATTTCACACAGAGTGACACACGTGCACCCGAGAAATTATTTTGAGATAGGAAAGGAGCAAAAAATATTTACAAACATTATTTATTTTCGTATTCCTAACAGTGTAGTAGCTCTAACAATATTCTATAAAACTATATAAGGTGTTCTGGTTTAATAACGCCAGGTGGGGTAATAACGCCAAGTGCTAATATCACGCATAATTATGAAATAATCCGGTAAATGGCACCTGTGTGCTCTGAGACATAAAACACACATAACAGTTTAAAGTTAATTTCCTCCATTTGTAGGCTTTATTAGTTTTAGAAACAACTAAAATTAACGCTTGATCTAAAATTTGTGAGGTAAGTTCTATAATGTGAAGACTATATGTTTATCATCAAATACATTGTTTATTACATAAATTTGTAGTGCATTTCACGTACTTTCAAAATACTTTAGAAGATTTTAGATATCTTCGCGAGATAATTTGTAGTTTAAAATGTACTGCGTAATAAACATGGCAGGGTAATAACGCCATTCCTTGGTATTATTACCCCGGTTGATTCCTTACAGTGGCGGAACTACATCTGAAGGCGGTTTTTTTTATTACTTTATGTATGCGACAGCATTTTTGTCATTATTGAAATAGACTAAGTGATGTCCTATACACACACTAATCTTCTCTTTAAACTACTAATGTAAAAACATTTTAAAACTCTTATAAATAAAACGATATCAAAATGTTTTCGTTATTCTTAGACCAAAATTTTTAAAAACATGTTTATATTAAATTCCAACTTCAGTTCAAATGAGTTCTAAAAGGTTCAATTGAGTTCTAAATTTTAACTGTTCGCTTTCTCAGTGTTATGTTTTTCAAAATTTTACAAATTTAACCTTTAACTGATGAGACAGAAATTATAATGTAGAGCGAAGCGGTCTCTGAAACCGCAAGATCGTAAGGTGAATAAAAAGTTTAAATAACATAGCGAATGGTGTTTTTGAACTAAACTTTTTGAACAACACTATTATAATTAACATTCACCGATTTAAAAGTCTCTTGTGATAGTAAAATTCTAAATGAAACAAAATTTCGGTAGTGTTTCTAATTAAACTGAAAATTACAAATTAAACTATAAAAATCGAAAAAAGCAGTAGTCTGTGAGACCGATAAGATTAGCTAAAGGTTAAAAGGCGATCAATGATTAAAACACTTAGAGTTCTGTTTCTGCAACAAACTTTTTGTACAGGATTAATTCTAATTAAAATTCATCAATTCAAATATTTCAAACAATAATATGGAGACTCCAAACGAAAGAGAATTTCAGTTGTAGCTATTATTAAACTAAAATTACAAGTTAAAATCTAAAATTTGGTGGGGGGGGGGGCAGCATTCAGTGAGATCGCTAACAGTAATTAAAGGTCAATTTTGTTGCTAATATAGAGATAATGAAGTACAACCACATGCATCATGTATAAAATTTAAAAAGGGAGAAATCGATTTTTATCTAAAATCTTATTTAATTAATTTAAAATACCAATTTATTAAAGCATGTTTTATACAAAGCCGTTATTTTAACTTTAGGTTTGCGCGAATCCGCTTTAGTGTCTAGTTTACGAGTTAAAAAATATTTACAATACTTTTATAACAGTGTTTAAAAAATATTTATTGCACATAATTCTAGTTGTTATAAAATTTCACAGGATTTAAATATTACATTAAAAATGGCTAAAACCGAGAATTTTTTCTTATAATTATATTTAAACGGGACTTTTAAGGAAAGAGAAGCTCAGGATGTTACATTCTATTGAATCTCCTCCTCTATCCTTTTTTTATTTTCACTTTCACAAAAAATTCAATATTTTCTATCGTATAGAATGCATAGATGGGAAACATAAACGCATGCAAACAAAATAACATAAACACTGTCAAAACCATACAAAGTTTCTAATAATTCTATTTAAGTGATCCTTTTTAAGCAAAAAGAAGCTGAATGTCTAATATTCTTGTCTCCCCCTCCCTTCCTTGTTCTTATACTTTCACAAAAAAATGAACATTCTGTATTGTTTAGTATGCGATTTGTAAATTTCTATGGATTAAGAGTTTATATTTTGAGAATTCAGCAATCTGCATGGGATTATTTCATTTTATTATTTAGTTTTGTTTGCATGGCGTTATTACCCACATAGGTGGGTAATAACGCCAAATAACATTGCTTCAGAAATCACGCTATTACATTTTATGAATATATACCTGTTAAGTTATTTTTTTTACATAGATAGTCAATGAGTTGCTCTATTAAATCTTATATTTGTTTGAAAAATACAATCTAAAACTAAGCCGTGAAAACTGCTAGAACGTTAACGTGGCGTTATTACCCCAAGATACTTTACTTATACTCTTTACAAAACTTAAAATGAAGATAATACACACTGATTTAATTAGAAATTTAAATAAACTTAGATTTAAAGAAGCAGAAATAGTAACGTTTGGCGCAAAATAACGTTTGAAAACTTGTTCAATATTTCATCGAACAAACTCATCGGCGTGTTAATAAAACCCGGAGTAGTACTAGTAAGATAAGCAAACTCACGTATAGGACGATTAGCATAATCCAGGTTTCATCAGCATAATGAAAGAGTTAATATGTCTTCTTGAGACTCTGGTCCATATAACAGCAATAGAACGACAACGTATTAGCAAAAAAATCTATTGGAAGTATTTAAAGCTGATATCACAATTCCGTTTATTTGATATTCACAGAATGTCTTCGGTTTCTTTTTATCAATAGAAGACATAAAATAATGCGAAAAAATTGGATATTATTGACTTTGAGGATGTTACTTGGTGAACTAACAGTCGCATTAAACAGTTTATCCCGGGAAGCTTATCATATTTTTGAAGACTAAAAATTTAAAAATATAATGTCTTCGAGTATAAATACAGGCAGTCTGATGTTGTAACGAAAATTTATGTATACAGCATTATACACTTTCAAATAAACATGCCACTTATTTCTTTTATATATGTATACAATTGATGAATTATTAAATTTAACAATTGTAAAGCCTTTTCTAAACAACCTGTATTATTAACTTGAAACTGTGAGATTTATCAAATTGTTATTTTTTTTAATGGTTCTGCATAGATACTACATAAAATATTGCGGGATTTATTCATAATATGTCCTTTTATTAATCACTTTCAATCCAAGGACATATCATAATAAAAGGCATTTCTAATGTTGAAACGAAAATTTAACTTAAATTAATGATATTACGAACAAGATAGACATGTCTTTCATTTCTTTTATATCTATATTATAGTTGATGAATTATTGAATTTTGCATTAGTACAAGGTTTTCTGGACAAAATGTATTATTAATTTGAAACTGCGAGATTTGTCGCATTGTTAATTTTTGAAAATGGTTCTGCATAGATATTATATAAAATATTGGGTTTTTATTCATTAAATGAGTTTTTATTGCACCATATTCAATATAAGGACATGTCAAAGTAAAAGTAATTTCTATTGTTTCTCCGACGTAACTAAACAGCATAAGCTTCATCAAATCTTTGTTCAGAGCAAATGGCCATGAGGTTGCCTTATTAATTTCTCATCAGAAGTTGTTTCTTATCAACATCAGAAAATTACATCTTTCGTATCAATTTATGATAGAATAGAAGCTTTTGTAGGAAAAATATCGGAGATCTCAAAAGAAATTGTTTTCCTAATTTAAGATTGGAATAAATTAATACAGCTAAACATTAGTGTTGATAGCATAGTTATATATACATGCAGTCTAATGTTGAAACGAAAATGTGACTTTGATTAATGTATATGATATTACGAACAAGATTTTTAAACATGTCACTTATTTCTTTTATATCTATATTGTAGTTGAGGAATTATTGAATTTTACAGTATTGCAGGGTTTTTTGAACACCCTGTATTATTAACGTAAAACTGCGAGATTTATCAAATAGTTAATTTTTAAAAAGATTAACAATTTCTGTTTAGTTACTATATAAAATAAATGTGTTTTTATTACAACATATCATAAGAACATTAGAACACATTAGAACATATCATAAAAAAGTCATTTCTATTGTTCCTCCGGCGTAACTAAACAGCATAAGCTTCATCAAATCTTTATTCAGAGAAAATGGCCATCAGGTTGCCTCACTAATTTCTCATCAGAAGTTGTTTCTTATCAGCATCAGAAAATTACATCCTTCTTATCATCTTACGATAGAGTAAAAGATTTTGTAAGGAAAATATCGGAAATCCGAAAGAAAAAATCTTTTCCTAGTTTAAGAATAGAATAAATTAACATACCTAAACAATAATGTCGATATCGATAGTTAATTAATAACCGCTATACCCCATAACACCAAATGGTTTATATAGAATGTTATTTAAAAATTCAATGAATGAAAGTTATGTAAGGTGTCAATCATACAAACTGTAAAATATTATTTTGGCAGATTCTGTGAACCAAATTTTAAAGTATTTAAACGGTTTGACTTCTATTGGCATTCTTTTTTATATGCCACGTTTTTGTTTAAAATAATTTTACATATGCAAATATAAAGCGAAAGATTCACTCTCTTTATCTCTGTATATATGTACGTAATAATAAAAAAATTGCCCTTAATCCTAAGTTAATTACTTCCAAATTCTTCTAACATTGAACTTTTTTCTTTCTTTTTATAACATTTTAACATATTTTTAACTCCATACTTTTAGTGAACCCTTTTTGTTTTATTTTATTCTAAGAAACATTAAACTTTCAAAAGAATTATATTCTTAAAAAGAAAATCTCATTACTTAATTCTTTATATCTGTTGCATAATATTTCTTTACTCACACTCAACAGTTTATCTCGGGTTGTTTATGATATTCTCGGATAACTAAAACTGCATAAACACCTGTCTTTGAGTATAAATACATCCAGTCTGATGTTGAAACGAAAATTTGACTTTGATTAATGTATACGACAATATGAACAACCGGATAAGCATGTTACTTTTTTCTTTTATATCGATATTATTGTTGTTGAATTATTGAATTTTACAACTGCGGAGTGTTTTCTAAACACTTGTATCATTAACGTGAAACTGCGAATTTTATCAAACTGTTAAATTTGTAAAATGATTCTGCATAGAAAGTATATAAAAATTGGGGTTTTGTTCATGAAATGTGTTTTTATCACACCACCTTCAATCTAAAGACATGTCTTAATAAAAGGTATTTCTATTGTTCCTCTGAAGTAACCAAACAGCATAAGTTTCATTAAATCATTATTCAGAGAAAATGGCCATGATATTGCCTCATTCATTTCTCATCAGAAGTTGTTTCTTATCAACATCAGTAAACTACACCTTTCTTATCAGTTTATGATAGAGTACAGGCTTTTTAAGGAAAATATCGGAAATCTGAAAAAAAAATTCTTAGTTTAAGAATAGAATAAATTAATATGCCTAAACATTAATTTCGATAGCGATAGCGAATTAATAACCACTATACCCCAAAATACCAAACGGTTTACGTAGAATTTTATTTTAAAATTCCATGAATGAGAGGAGGTATGAATAGAGCTCTGTTCTGCGAGTTACAGCCATCAGAGAATTCCGTCCATTTTATTTTTATTTTTTTATCACAAATAAATCTAGGATGAAGTTAAATTATGCTTGTGTTAAAACACCGAAGAAACATCTTCTTTTAAAATATTCAGCTGTTCATATCGCCTTTGGCAATTTTTTAAAATTATTAATTTGCTGCAGAGATAATTCTGCCGTTTTTAAACACAAACATACTCTCAAAAAAACTTTTGTCTTTTCACAGAAAAAGTACTGGCAGCACTGCTGCCAGAAATTGTCTGTACATTGACGATTTTCCGTTTATTTTTTTTCTCCGTCAAAAGAGGAAAAATATTCGTCACTTGAAAAAAATCAATGCGGAAGAGGTGGGGATCGAACTCACGAACCCAGGATTACAGGGCCAACACTCATCCTCAGCGCCGGGATTGCTCATGAAGATTTTGCTTTAAAATAGAAGCCTTCATTTCATATGGGTGTGGTTTGGTGTATTTCGTTAAAAAGCTTTTAATTTTGCAGTTAATCTCGGAAAGATTTCATCTTTAATAAAACTGTGGCTGTTTTTTTTTTTTTTTTTTTTGTTTTGTTTTTTTTTAACATTTAGTATGAATATAGCATAAAAATGTGAATTTTAAATATATTACGTAAATTGTCAGAGAAAAAACATGGATGTTTTATTTTTATTCGATAAGATTTTTTTTAATAATATCAATTTTTTTTCGCATTTGATTTTTTAATTAAAATATTTTTTAAATGTCTTCACTTAAAGTATATTTTATATGCGAATATTTATCATAGAAATAACTTAGTATATTGAACTTTATTCAACTTATCCAACTTTGAATAACAGATTGTGAGAATTTTTGAACGAATAAAGAAAGTAATTGTTATTTATTTTTAAATTCGAAAACATTTTTGTCTTTTAAAACTAAATTAGACATTTTAATCGATAGAATATTTTTGTTTTTCATTTTAAAAATAAATTCGAATTTATTACTAACAGACCCAATGCGCATGCGTGCTAGATATAAACGGAATCGTTTCCTCATTTTTCGACTTTCGGAATGAACTCACAGAACAAATACGTTTTCTGGAAAAACAGAAGTTATTTGTGAAAAAATAACAATAACTTAGTGTATATTGACGAATTTTTCTGACAGTGTATGCACTGTTAATAATACCATAATACTGCAATTAATGCTCTTTTATTGTCAGAAACTAACTTTGATGATTTGATGCAATAATAGGTTCTAAAATAATGTAGCAACTATTAGATGATGAAAGCAATATCTGGAAATATTTTTTTTTCTTTTCTCAGTGTAAATGTCTTCAATTTTCAAAGGCTTGCTTTGTCTGTCGATCACACAGTAAAAAATACTGTAAAGTTAATAAAATTTTTGCAGGAAAATGGGATTCCTGAAAAATTTCATGTAACGGTAACAACAAAAAATTATGTAACAGATAACACATTTTCACTGTAAGCAAAATATCTATAAGGTTTTAAAGAATTTTTTAGGAAATTTATATACCTAGAACTTTTTATCTAACTGCAACACGAGTTACAAATACATTTTTAGTATGATTACTATAATTTCAGTAGATCTTTTTGTAAACCTACAGATTTATGTAGCTTTACAAAAATTGATTTTGTAGATTTACATCTTTTTTTGTACAATATATAGATCAAACTTTAATAGGAATACAGATACCTGCAATTTTACATCTGCATAATTACAGTTTTTGTTCAGTGCAACACTTGAATCGTTCGTAATTGCAATCCATTTCTTTATTGCAATCCATTTCTTTTACCTTTTCTATTCCTTTGTTGATAATGGTAAAAGTTTCAGCCATATTTTTTCTCTGTGGGTGTGTTCGGCTTTTTTATAGATTTGTTTTCTTCGTATAATAAAGACTCCCTTCATTTTTCAATCTTCAAACCCAATTTAACTCCGTTATTTCTAACTCTCTATTTTTTTTTTAAGATCTCATTTTTTGTCACTATTGTATCTCCGAAAAATCGTAACTTATCTTAAAAAACAGAACAACATTTGTCTGAAAAAATTCTGTTTAAACATTATTGTATTGCTTGATTTAATTGGATAATTCCTAACTCCAATCTGTTTAAAACTCTTAAATTCCACACATAAATTAATTGGAAAGTGTTTATTTTAAAAAAATCTAGTACAAAAGAAATGCTTTATAGAAACATTTGATATGTACTTAATGTACAATCAGTGGATGTACCTTAACAATCATCAAAAATGGGCATAATCACAATAGTTAACCAAAAAGTAACATCTTTATTTAGTCATATTACCTGACAATGGACTGCCACTTTGTGACTCGACCGAGGAAAGTGGCCAAATTTTACATCATTAGCATCTCCTAATTAATTGGATATATATACTTCATGGATATGACTAATTTTCTACGTCATGTTAAAATTATTTATTATTCCTAAAAATATCCCAACAGTGCTAAAAAATATTTAGATCTCAGATTGTTGGTAATTTCAGTAAGAATTTTTTGTGTAATTCTCTTTTAACCTAGTGACTACTAGCAGGACCCTTTTACTGCCCCTAGAGGCAGTAATTTTGTTTCGACCCTGCTTTCTACCCGGATCAAAGAAATTCATAAAAAGATGAAAAATGATCGTCCAGATTACATTATACGTACTTATAGACAGAGAATTTGTACAAGTATCATGCGTCTCAAAATTTTCAAACATTTCGAATCTTCGCTAAGCCGCCAATAAATTGTGTACCTCCAATCAAGTATGCCATAGCAATGGCTCCAAGATCTTGATTCCTTATTCTTAGCCAAATATATCTGAGCGTGTACAGTTGTATACTAGAAACCTCCCTCTAATTTCTAAGCTTCTCAGCTCTAACCGCCAGTCGTCCGCACACTGTATTATCTGGCTCGTGGAAGAACTTGAATGCTGGTTCGTCTTCTACTCTTGAAGCCCATTCGGTAGAACCAAATCTAGACTGCCTGCTTACTGATTATCTATATAACGCACTCATATAACTGCACTGCAAAAAATATTAATTTCACTTTACAGCAATAATGATGACAACTAAATTGCCTTTTAAACTACAAAAAAAAAAAAAAAAAAAAAAAAAAAAAATCACATTGCTTACCTTGCGTATGTTTTTTTTTAATCGAAAATTAGGAAAATAAAACATTCGTTCAGTACATCTGGGATTTACGTCGCGATTTTTTTTTTGTAAATTAAGAGCTAGTCTCTCACAATTAAAGAAATTGAAATAAACACCTGTAGAATCGATGAGTTTTCAACAGGAAATGCGTTAACAGATTAATCTTCAACATTATTGAGAACGTAGCGGAAATCACAGACAAAATTCTAATGGAACCTCGCTAATTTAAAAGAATTTCAAAATGGAATTCTGCTATGTTGTTTAAATTTTTACTCTTGATTTGGTGTAAAATTTTGACAACTTCTTTAAAGGTGTAGAATCACACAATTTTTAATATAGTAAACTATTTAAAATTGTGTTGAAAAGAAGAAACCACCAGAAGAAGAACTTATGTAAATTCCGTACATTATTTTACAAACCCAAATTAAATGTAATAATACTCCTTTTTCACGTGTGGAGAGACTTCTCATCTAAGGTTTCTTGTAACTAACTGAATACAATATAGTTAAATTTTAGAAGTTCGTTCAAACCTACTTATTATTTGCAATTTACCCAATAACTACTCATATTCACTTATTTGACTGTTACTGCCCAACTCCTAATACCTTAGAAAGAATAAATCCTATTGTCAAATTCTTTTGGAAATTCAATAACCAGAAACCAGGTGGTCAGAACTTACCATGTTTCTTCAATTGCTGTCGTCTTTCTCCTTGCAACACGTAATATACAATTTTTCTTCTTGTAATACTTAGCAATTGTTTATAAAGGCCTGCACATATGACTACATAAATCATAAAATAGCATGCACAAGGTGTGGGGAAAAAAAGCAGCAACAATATCCTTTTTTTTTTTTTTTTTTTTTTTTTAGCAGCATTATTTATCTCTAATTCAATGTCATTTCAGTATATTAAAATGAGACCCAACCTTTAAAATTCCAATAACAATAATTCAACATACCAAAATACGTGTATGATATATTTTTTCTCATATTTGAATTACTACTAAGTGCAATAAAAGTGATTGAAATCAAAACACATCACAATAAAGCAGCATTTCGATTCATTCATTTAGCATAACTCAAAAATACTTTTGTATATCATTACTTTTTGTTTGTATGTCAACTTGTAATAGCATAAAATAATGTTTATGGCTTAAAATACTTTTGATACATTTATTTATGGAAATTAATAAAGAATTGTTTAAAATTCATAAATAAAAATATGCATTCCAATTGAATACTCTTTTAAAAAATGGCCGAGAGGTTCTGCCCTCGAAACTGTTAGACGGTGGGTGCTGGGTTCGAACCCAGTCACGGCCATAGGCCTAATTGTTCGAAGTTTTCCGTGGTTTTCTTCGAACCTTGGATTTCCTTGCGTAAATACGGGTTAGGTTCCCTTATAAAAACCTGACGGAGGGCATCTCCCTCCCTTAGGACCCATATCCCTCGTGCTGATAGTAGGCCGTCATAAACACAACCAACCAACCAATCCGTTAAAAAATTTAAAAGCTATACTTTGCTACAATAATAATAATTATTATAATTATTATCATAGTTATAGGAAAAAAGACAGTTTTCTGGTACTTCATCTTTATTATAATAAAATAAAATAGTAAGTTTAATCTAATAATCTATTGTAAGTAATTAACTGCTTGAAATTTAGCACTTGCAATATAAAAATATTCACTGTTTATAATATCATATACTATTACCAATGTCTCGGCAATTCCGAAAACAAACTTAATGGTTTAATTCAGGATGGTGTTGTTGAATAATGCAAATAACTATCAGCAGATGAAAGCAACTTCTAACAAAATTCTAAATTAATTCGGAATTAAGTAAATACACGAACTATCTTTTCTATTTATTGATTTCTCGTGAGAACTAGCTTTCTTTAAGCACTTTGTTGTAAACAGCTGTATTGATGCCTTTTATATAGACGAATGTTTCCAACTTAGAAAATAGCTCTTAGAATTTTGTACAAAGAAAAAAATGTTTACATATAACCTAACTAGATCCATTTGAACAGAATTCTTATTCAGAGTTATGCACTGTTTATTGAATTAAAACTATTATTTGATCAAGGAGCGCATTTGAAATTAAATTATTTTAAAGGGATACCAAAATCAAATGAAAAGACACTTTCGCTAATGGTAATCTTATAGAAGAAATTTATAAAGATATATCGGTTGCATTTAAAAATCTTTAAACGATTTTTTTTTTGTTTGTTATTGCTTTTGATAGCCGATATTGCTCTGAATGCAGGCCGTTTTTAACTTTTTCGATTTTAGTTGAAGATATTTTTTATGAGAGTGCTTTAGCTTTCCAAACCGGTTCTGAAAATGAAAGCGTCCGCATAAAAAATATCTGGAAAAAATAAATACCAAAAAAGTAAGAAAAGACCTGCATACGGATCGATCTCAGCTATCCAATCAAAAAAATCATTAAAAAGTATTAAAATGCTAATGGGATATCTATATATATAACTTTCATAGGATTAGTATTAGCGAGCAGGTCTTTCATTTGAATGAATTAGTCTCTTAACACGTTCGCTGCCGCTTACGTTAAGATGTGATGACAGTTAATAGCGATCTGTAGAAGTGGGTTTTTCCCAGGAGCAGATTTACTTTTTATAACAAAGAATCAGAAAAAGATTTTCCCGCGCCAGCGCGTGACTGGCTATCGGACATCATCCCGCATGACGCGCTGGCGCGTGAATGGTCCTTTCACATTGGCGCCATACCACGCGATGGCGCGTGATCGGCAGCGAATGTGTTAAGCGTTAAATTCATTTTTATTTATAATTGATAAGTCCAAGGTAAAAGGAAATTTTGTAATGGAGGTCTATTTTATAAACAAGAGCTCATTAAATGAATAATGAATAACAGTGAGAAAATATAAAAATATTTGTGTTACGTAAATTTCATTGTAAATACACTGCAATAAAAGACAGATATTTCTCAGTTAAGGAAAATTTATTGTAATCACGAACGGAAATATTCGATAACCGCTTCCAAGTCACTCAATACTCCGGAAAGAGTTCCATTATCTTTAAAAATCCCTGAAAACAAATTATTTTTGAAATTTAAAGAAGAATTTATAAAAAATTTTATTAGCTGCTCAGATAATTTTCGGAAACGTTTTAGAGTAGATTTTACAATGCATTAATTAAGTCTCTCTATCAGGACAATTGGCATTTCGTATGCTATCATTTCTCAATTAAACATTTTCAGCTGCATAACTGAAATTGTTCAATGCACTTGTAACAGAATATTGTAAAATTTTATTTTTTTTTAACTGGCACTTTCTTTTCCGTTCAATAAATTGAAAATAACGGATTCTCGCCACAATTTTTTAAATAAAATTATCGTAACATTTAGTCTAAACATTTCCGCCTTTAAATGGTATGAAATTATTTTTAAAAAAATTGTGGTGACAAAAATCCTTAAATGATGAATTAAGCAAATTCGTCTAGCCCGAACGGCGGCGTACGGGCAAATCAGTTAAGGGGTGGTTAAAATTTGTTTTAAGTTAAATAATGTTACTACTGCTGTTTATTATGTGTGTTTGTCTGTTAAATATGTTTGCTGAACATGAAAATATTTACTTGAAACCTCACAGCATCCGAAAAATAGATTTTCAGGATACACTGAAAAAAATGAAGTACTCCAAAATAAGTAAGTCGATGTACTCATATTGAATTACGTATGTTTGGATCAAAAATAAACACATTGCTTTTTCTCAATTTTGAAACAGCATATGTTATTAAATCCAAATAAACGATAATTTTGTATCTGGTATTGGTTTATCTCATTCATGGCGGCATAATAGATGCTTATTAATGTAAAATTCTGCACAATATTTTAAAATAAATTATAAAATACTTGGAAATAATATTCTTGTCATAAAAAGGCTCCATTTGGGTATTTTACTTATAATTTTTGTAATTTCTCTTAATAAATTACCAATTAAATGTTTATTGTTCATAATTTTGAGCAAGAAATAAATGCCAGCATATTTTTACTTTAATTTATAAATTCATGGGGCATATAATAGTGCTTTATATTTGAACAAAACCATGGAATTAAAAATAAAACTTTTGGATCGGAGCTATTTTGAGTATGTGAAGTATTTAAAATTGAGTACATTTTACTCAATTTTGCGAACCCACTTTTTCAGTGTAGAAATACTAATGTAGTGAACTTAAGTGTAGATAATGTAGTTGATTGATGTACTTGAAAAGCTACTTGAAAAACTTTCCGAAAACTAACGGTCAGCTAATAAAAATTTATTTTTATAAATTCTTTTTTAAATTTCAGTAATAAAATGTTATGTCAGGTTTCTAAACATAAAATAATGCTTTTCGGAATGTTAGGTGACTAGGAAGACATTCTTGTATATTTTACTTCGTGATTACAAAACATTTTCGTAAATTAAGAAGCAACTGTCTTTTTTAGTGTTTCGTTCATCTGATAAGACTCAACTCGTCATTGTCCTCTGTCTGTCTGTTCGTCACAGTGTCCGTTCACAAAAACTGTATAAATCATAAACTTCAAATTTTGTGTACTTCCAACTGAATACTTCGTGTCATACGACAAATAATAATATTTTGCAAAAAGCCATTATTTTATTTAAATTAATTTTTCAATGTTATCCTTTTATTTTTGCTGTTTATAAAAGTTTTCACAATGTTTCAATTTTTGAAATGAACGTCTTTATGCATTTCAAGTTATAAAATTGATTAACTTCAACATTTCGATATCACTGATTCAACCTAGGGTCTGTTAGAGTGCAGCATTAGTTTTCTTGATGTTTTAATTTTTTAATTTATATTTGTTTTTCTGGCAGGATCTTAAAAATTTTATTAGAAAGTACGGCAGAAAATAAAAATCCTTATTTATAATTAATAAAACATCGGTTTATTATAATATCCCTTTTCCTCAACACTTTTTACTTCTTTGGATTTCGTTCTGCTGGCGCACATATTTGATACTGTTTCTAATTTATTGTCTGAAGAATCGTTCATACTACTGAAGACAATGACACTTTATAAAACCGAAACAAAACTTCATGAGTTTGTGTAGAGACGTTTTGTAGAACAGTAGACTCCCTCAAATCCACACGGCTTGGGACTAGTCGTTGTGCGGATTTTAAAATTTCGTGAATTTCTGGTCATTGCTTTGTTTACATTTTTTTAAACAGCAATTTGAATGTAATTAATAATGCAATTGAAACTATAATGATTGCTTACAATGTAATAAAATATTAAAATAAATAATAAATTTAAATAATAAAAATTTAAATACTCTTTAAAAGGATTGAAATAGTAAAAGCAAAGATCAAGTTAATATTCAATAATCTATGACTAAATAATCATTATAAAGATGAAATGTATTTTTCTTAAACTATTGAATGAAACTTGCCTCATAAAAGTACATTACTATTTCACAACAAAATTACAAAATATGGAAGTTTTATTTCAGGTTTATCCAGACTTGACCAAAAAAAGCTTGATTAATACATAAATATATTTGGTAAAGAGATTGTGATTACGGGTGATATCAGTAATATCTCGATTTTTTTTTTCAGAAATAAATTTATTCTTCCTTCATGAAAAAACATGAATTCAATAATATTAACAAAAATTACACAAGTAAAATATCTATGGAATTGATAGAAAGCTAAAAATGTCAAATTTTGTCCCTATATCTGAACTGATTTGTTCATTGTTTAACCTGTAAATTATTTGCGTATTTTAGGATTGTGTATTAAGGGAGTCTTCTGTATAACTTAGCATTTAGTGTCAATAGGTGAATGAAATCCATAATTCATTATACAATAGTCGTGAACATTTATATGATGCTTGAACCTGAGCCCCCCCCCTTTCAATTTCATTGGTTTATTTCGTTATTTATTTATTTAAATGCTGATTTGTGATTTTATTTTATTGACATTCTCAAAATAATTTTATTTGAAAAATAGTAAGGGCATCAATTGGACTTACAGAAGTACCCTTTCAGCAGATGTACAGTTATATTTGCCTCAAAAACAAATTATAACTGCCTTTTGTCAAGTGTTTTAATGTCTTGAATCGTAAATCACTTTAGAGGCTAAATTTAATATTTTCTTTAACATTTAACTTTTTGACTTTCAGTAGTTCGCTATTTTTAATATTTATAATAAATATTAAATCATTCATAAGAAAGAACTTATGATAGTATAATTGATCAAAACTTTTTATTAAATTATAATAATTTTACAATTTAATTTTTAAAATTCATGCATTAACTTTGAATTATCATCTTTAGTCATTTGCTTCGCCTTACCGATTCTCATCAAGGGGGAAAATTCTATTTTTTATTTTCTCAAAAACTGTTGAGCCTACCCAGTAATTTTTTTTTTTAAGTTGTAGCTGCTCATTCGTGTTAATCCTTGTGGGATAGCTATGAAATAAATATTTGCAGTCAAATGTAATGTAATTGATAATAATCGATTTCAAATAAAATTTTAAGTGAAATTTAGCACATCGTAACAAATTTGTTCTCTGTTTCCATAGCAACATACCAGGTGCAGCATCAAAATCCGAACAAAATTCGACTTGAATTTCCCGGAGTGTGGTACCATTTGGCAAGATTGCAATTGGCATGCAAATGGCTTCACTCTTTATTCTTAAAAAGAAAAAAATAGTAATTGACGCTCTTACAGTCACTAACAATATTTTTGTAACATATTGTATTTCTTCGCTAATATTACGAAAATTATTGTACACAGAAATATGAAAATTGATGATATTATAGAAAAATGGTTGATAAACATGTTGATGCTGAAAGTTTTTATATCAAAGAAATTTTTAAGCGATGTTTATTGTTAAAATTCGTCAAAATCGTTCTATTAAAAAAGTTTTATGGGAGCAAAAACTATACATAGGAATTTCAAAATTTTTCGATAATTTTATACATTACGAAATCCCGATGTACAGAAACATTCATTTTTTTACTCATTTTTTGACGATTTATTTCCATTTTAAATTCAAATTTTCACTATTTTGCGAGACATTTTTTACATATTTTATAAAAACATATTTTATTGTTTCCAAATGATAAAAAAATAGCATTTTCCTCAAATTAAAAAATTATTTATACGCAACTATCACAAATAGAATTAATCTTTCAAATAAGAATTAAATAATTGCGAATTAAATGAGGGAAAATATTGAAAATTACGTCATAAAAATGTACTTACATGTGAATATTAACAGAAAAAGAAAATATTAAAAGAATGGATTCATTTAAGTACGTTAACTTCCGTAAATGGTAAAAATATGTCATATTTATAATAGCCAAACAATAATATTGCAAACAGTTTAAATTTAAAAATACATTTACGGGAGATATTTCGCATTTCTAAATGACCTTTTAAACAATTGTTGTTTAAGATAGCGGGGGAAAATATTTCCTTAGTAACAATAAAAGTATCTTCATGTGAATATCAAAAACTGAAATAACTTTTTAAATAATGCATTCATTAAAGTGCGTTTAAATGAGCAAGTAAAAAAAATACGTCATATTTAAAATGTTCAAGTAATATTTTAAAACGGTTAAAATTTAAAAAATATATTTCGACATTTTACTTCATATTTTGATATGATCTTTTTTACTAATGCTCTAAATCCTAAGACGGCATAAATAATATTTCTTTTCAAACGACAAAAGTATTTTCATGTGAATTTTTAAAAGATAAAAAAAAATTTACTGAAAATTACATTAAATTTAAACGATACATTTAAAATGCTTTCTTTAACAATTTTTCTTATACCGCGATTCAAAAAATACAAGGAGGCAATAATTCTGCGCATTTCACTGTTCAACTGATATGGTTTAATCACACATGTAGATAGATGTAGACATAATAGATGTTTGACAGCAGCTCAGACCTTAAAATTTCCCAATGAAAGGAAAATGAATAGAAACTTGTTCACAGGAAGATTGTCACTTAAAAAAAAATTATAGTTCGATATTTCGCAATCTTTTAAAATTCAATCAAATTAGTGTTTTTTTTTTTTTTTTTTTTTTTTTTTTTTTTTTGAGTTTGTGTTATCTGAACAGAGATTGATGAGCACAGATTGTAAAAAGCAGAGCCCTCTAGTTTACGTAACAGTCATAACTTCGAAATAGTTCCAATATCGAAAAAAAATTCGGAATATAAACGAAGAGAATAAAAAGTGTTCGTTCTGAGCGCTCAGCGACAGAAATCATTCGATTCTTCATGCACTCAATATGTCGTAGCAAAGTATAATGAAGCGGAAATGTCATACTAAAGTTTTGCGCCGTTTTGCAACGATTGTCGAACAACGTCGGCATCTTTTGGTCCAAAGAATTCTGGCCTCCCAACAGCCCAGATTTAAATCCTTTCGACTTCTTGTATGGAGCATGTTTGAAAGGGTTAAAAACAAGTCCAAACATTTAAACATCACAGGGCGATCACTTCACTGAGAGCCACTACTAAAACGGCATTCGCGGATATGGACCGTATCGCATTAGAGCGGGCGTGAAAATTCAAGACGTGAAGACCCAAACTGGAAGTCATTCACCTAGAGGGATAATATATTGAGTAAATGGTTTTATTGATGGCCTTATCAACAATTTAATACAAAACGAAATTGTACACTTTCCCGTTTTTGCAATAAAAATTATGTTTGAAAACAATCTTTCATTTCTCCGGAATTTGGAGCCGCACCCAGTTCATATTGCTGCAGTCAGTGCCTCTTCAGCCTCGAAACAGACATTTTTATTTACTGCGGGAATATGAGCTAGAATAATGCGGAAACGATTACCAGGTGAAAACAACTTCTTATGAAAACAGGCAATAATTCTCAATTAAGTAAATATCCAAACGATCGTTTCTGTTTACTGATTTCTCATCAGGATTAGCTTTGTATGAACATTTTAGAGTAAGTTGCTGTATAAATTTCTGTTACATAAGTGAATGTTCTAAATTTAGAAACCAGCTGATGGAATCTTGTGTAAAGTAAAAATTGCTTTCAAATAGCTAAATATTTGTGTTGAAAAAAGGAGTTATTCTTCATTGAATTGAAACTATTATTCAAAGAAGAAAAACAGTTGAAATTAATTTTATGAGTATTGACTTTACATGTATTTCGATTATAATTAATAAACCGTTTAAAAATCAAAGATACTTTTTTAATAGAGAACTATTTTTACAGACATGTCTTCATTAAATTCTTAATCAGAATAAAAAGGATTTTGTTTTATTCATAATTTAATGTATATAAAATTCAATGAATAAAGTTAATTCCACTTACATTAAAGTACATAAAAGATATCTCGCATTAATATCTTATACCTTCTAAATGAATTTCTTTATGCATATTCAATAAATCACAAAATATTAGATCAAGTGTAAAACATTCAGACTGCAAGGAGCAGCACAGGATATGACATCATCGAGTTCGCAGCTAAAATTCCAGAATTAGTTAAAACTTGATTCACATAATAAAACGAAACTCGTCTGCCAAGTCATATATTGGTGGAAAACACCTGAAAACACAATTTTAGTGGTTAACTCGTACGTTTGCTATTCTGTTTTACTGCATCGGAAGGTATGAAAATATAAAGGACTGGGAGCAGGAAAACACAGTGGTAAATCTACGACTCAACAGCTGTATAGTTTTAAAGCTTTAAAGAATATAAATTTATTCAAATAAACACAGAATAAATTGAAAGAGTACCTGTAGAATATGTATCTTGCATCATTCAATTACACAATTATTCCGGATTTGTCCCGGTAATAATATTCGATTTTAAAAAGCGTTGAATGCTTTTCTTATCATTTTAGTTTGTTGCCTTTAACCTCTTCAGTCCCGAGAAAAATCTGCTGCATAGAAAAAATATTTTATTAGCAAGTTATGGTGCTTTTAGGCTTAAAAAAGTAAATAAAATTAGTTTTTTATTTTTTTTTTTTTAAATAGTTAAAATTTATGTACCCATATGGGTACATCAGGTCGCAATTGAGTAAAAATGTCATTTTTTAAACAAATAAAATTAATTTTGTTTTACAAAAGTAAAACTATTTATTGTTTAAAAGTTATATCAATTTAAACAACTTAAATGATTTTTTTACCTAAAGCTATGTATTGAGCAAAAAAATAATACACATCTTGTAATAATTGTAATGCATATCTTGCTACTATACATCTATCTGTGTATCTGATGTATCTGCGGCTTCCAGTAATAACCAGGTATGGCACATTTTTGAAAAAATTGGGATAATTTGGGAAAATGTAGCTTTAAAAGAGTGCTTTAATCTGCCATAGTACTGAAAAAATTGAATACTTCCCGTCATTGGGCGACTATAAATTTTCATTTAAAAATTGAATTTTTTTTAAATTGGTTCTCAATTAATAAAAAATATTTTTATATAACTATTTTGGCAAAAAAAGAGAAGCTCTTATATCCTAATTGAATGTAATGAAAATTATTAAGTTCTAATCTATTTTATAAAAGTAATGATAAAAAGACATTTAAAAACTTTAAACGTTAATTATTCAAAATATTAAAAATGTGCCTTACCTGATTATTACTGGAAGCCACAGATAATATACACATACTACTACGCATACCACTATACATATACTACATACCTTTTAATAATAATCTTCTAATAAAGTATCATTTATTATAGACCTTTTTGACTAATACATGCGGGCTTGTACAACTATACAACCTTTCAAAACGTGTTAAAAATTTTAAAGTTATTAAAAATTATATTTCAGCAGTAAATTCAGTATATTGCTTCATATTATTTTAAAAAATGAAAAAAGTCCTTTTAAATTGTTTTGTAAGACTAAATTAAATAATTTATTCGTTCCTAAAATTTATTTTTTAATAACCAAGTATACACAATAGTTACGCAGAAAATTAGTTTCTTTAGCTGGAAATGTATAGTTAAGACCCATTGTACCCAAATGGGTACAACATATTTACAGATGTCTTTCACATCCATGCACATATGAACAACATTTATAAACAACTCCAAATCATTCTTGAAACATTATAATTTATAAAAAATGGAATATATTCTTTTTAATTCACTCAAAAATTTGTATTATTCACATACTTTGACGTGAAGTTGTTGGAAAATTGTTTATGTCGTCCATCTTGGAAATGTTCCATTTCCAAAGTCACATGGTTCCTCCATCTTTAAACATACAGGTTTATTGGTAATATAGGACACTGTGATGTATCTGAATAGTGCTAGCAGAAATCCATGCATTTATAAAAAATTTTTGGGTGTAATTTTGGCTTTTGTTTTAATGTACCCAAATGGGTACTCCAGGACTGAAGAGGTTAATATTCAGATATTATTTACATAAATAACATTTGTGACACTAAATAAATAATATTTTTTTGAGATTTTAATAGAATAATGACTTAGAATTGAGATTTCAGAAATGCGAATCAAAACGTTAGATTCGGAAACTATCTCGCAGCAAGCAACAACACTGAAAAAAAAATAATAATAATAATATTTTCTAGTAAAGAAAAAAAAGAGATAATTAATATACAAATATACAGAAAAAATATAATAGGAATTTTAATTAAAAATGAACTAGAAAATAATAAAAATTAATAATTAATTAAAGTCAATTAATTGAAGACTTTTTTAAATACAGTCAATCAATTATTTCTTCTACCATATTAGTAGTGCGGCCAACTACTGTAATTGGAATGGACTAGAGAATTTTACAACCGCCAAAATGAGGTTTTCCAGTGATCAAGATGTAACTTGCTAGACCAATTTAGTTTTAATATGAGATTCAATTTTTAAGTAATTCTGGAATTTCAGCCATGAACTTGATGAGGCGCTGCCCCCTCGCGGAATAATTGATGTCTTAACGTAGTCAAAGAGGCCACTACATGGGCATGGCACTTTTCTATATTTTGAAATTTGAACTAAATTATTTTTTCAAAAACGATTTTTTTTATTTACATGTATCAGCTAGTGACTGCAAGATCTAACAAAAAACTGCAGTAAATCTCAATTAAGTTAGTAGTCACGTAATCGTTTCAACTTCTTAATATAACTTCAGAATTACCTTTGTATTAAAAGTTAGATATAAGCTATAAATTTTATATTTTAAATGAAAATGTATTTTGAAGAATTTCATAATGGTTGATGGAATCGTCTGAAACCATTAAATAAATGATTCTTAAACAGTCGAATTGTTTTATCTGAAAAATTATTTGACATCCAATGATCAATGAATACAAATTTCATACTGTTAGAGTTATAAATTTAGTAACATTTTTAATAAACTATAATAAATATTTTAATAAACTCAATACTTATTTGAATTTATGAATTTTAGACAGAGATTTTAATCTAGATTTACAATTAAAAGGCATTTCCTCAAATCAAACATCTTGTTTGTAATTTATCTTAAAAATGACCATTCTTTTACTTACATTTTTTTTCCTATTCTATTTAGACTCTAGGGAATGCTGGTCGCAAGTAAAGACACTTGACGAGGCTCTTGGCCGATTAGCATCGGCAGCGCTTTGCGCAAGCGAGTCGGACTATTCCAGACGTAAGTAGTGGTCACAGACGAAAATTGGTCGCTCTCGTGGCAGTCTATTTTCATTCCATTTAGGCCTAGCTAAGCCTAATTAAGATTAACTTAGACAAGCTGCCATAATTTTGGCCGGATAGGAAGGTTTTGCTCCCAGTTACCCTCTACATAGCCTAGTTAACCTACATTTAACCCCTTTGGGCAAGCGGTGTGATCAATTCAGAAAATATACAAACAATATCTAGTGTAAATAAAGTGAAAAATAAGAATATTTTATATCAACGTGCATGTAGATATCTTAATACGTCACACAAAAAAGTAATTCTTGAATAGCGCTTTTCTGTATCACAATAATGAAATGCAATCGCTGAATTTTTTAGTGGTGAAATACGTGTATGCATTTTTAAATAAGCCATAAGTTCTTATAAAAACATGATTTTCAATGCAGTTTCTTTTATACCACTATTTATATCAGTGTTAAAAAATCTTACATGGCAAAATGAATGTAATTAATTTTTTTTATTAAATGTATGTATTATTTTTTCCTTCCTAACATTTTTATAGTGAAACTTTCAACAAAGCTTTATAAGTATATACATGTTCGAAAGTTTCTTAACTAAATCCCAATACGAATAGACTATCAGCACCTGCGGTTGTTTTAAAAAAAGTATATACATATATTCAAATTAACTCTTGCCATTTTACAATAAAGAAAATTAAATCAAGGTGTTAGAAATCTGAATTAGAAAACTGAAAACAAAAAACTAATTTAAATATTAAAGAGGGAAACGAGAGGAGTCAGTGTATTCAACGCATAATAATCAAGACAAAATATACTGAGACAACAAAAAAGAAAGCTTTTTCTTTCTTTTGACATTTCGAGCGGTTTTTAAAAATGTTTTTAAATTATAAAACTTGTTTATAAGTTTCTTGTTTGTAGATTATGTGATTTTATAGAAAATATTGAAATTGTAAGTAATTGAAATCTGACAGAAACTTGCATTCGAAATAAGTAATTAATATTCTATTCTCTCAATATTATGATACAAGAAAAAAAAGGAAATTTGTAAAAATTCTTAGCTATAAAATTTAATAGCCGTATTGAAATGTAGATGGATTTTTTATATTCAAATTTACTTAGGAATTTCTGTTTTCAGTTTTTGGAATAATGTTATTAGTCGAAAGAAACAAATTTCATAAGAGAAACTATTACCCCCAGCCATATTATCCATTTAAGAGAAAAAGATGTTTCATCTTGTAATAATTCGAGCGTTGATTTTTATTCATAGTGTTGATAATAAGGAAAATATTATAATTTTATGTTAAACAGACTTACAAGGTGGCCATAATTAAACTGAAGGTACTCAGAGTGTTCTGGTGTGCGATCTAATTGCGAGAATGTCACCAAATTTTCTAGGAAGATTAAACAAGACGGGGACGAAGGATTCCGCGAAAAAAAAGGAGTTCCAAATTTCACCACCAGGGGAATACGTGGCGCTGTATATTCGAAATACAGAGTTCCAAAAAAGAGGAATCAATACTGAAATAAAATTATCGTTTATTTAGCACATCTAATTCAGGTTCAATGTGGCCGCCGTTTATATGGACCACATATTGCATTCTGTGCATAGCATTTACAAAAGCAGAGAATAAAATGTCTGCAGGAATTTCCCGTACAGTTCACGATATGTTATCCTTCAACGTAGCCATGTTGTGGACAACTCCGTGATAGACTTTGGGCTTTAGATAACCCCATAGCCAAAAGTCCGCAGGGTGCACCATACTTTTCCAAATCCACAACTTACACATGGAAACGTTTCCTAGTAGCTGTAGCGGAAAGTAAATGAAATAAGATTATCGTTATTTATGTTTTGGGACGTGATTTCTAAATATAAATTTGTTTTCTGTAGTATACTAAGTATACCTAATACGAATCGCCACTCTGGATATCGGTGATTTTTTTAATGTTGCATAGTGTAATATTTTCAGCTATTAAACCCATCTAAGTTCTATTTTTTTTCCATCGGTAGTGATTTGTTGTTCTAAGTCATCACTTTTTTTACTAACTGTAAACGCTAGGTTTCGTGGCTACTGTCTAAAGGGATTTATACAACTTTAGTGTTTTTGGAAATTCCCAGTTAAAATAAAAAGAATGATGCCCAGTTAAACTGATGGCTTAGAGCTCACAGGCTATGCAGACTAATTGTATGTTACAGCCTTATATAGTAATGCTTTTCGAATAAAATAAGGAAGCAAGTACCCCCCATTTCCTTTCTTTATACTTAATCGTTGAAGCCCTAAAACTAATTAGGGATACGCCTTATCATATAATAAACCTGTGTTCGAAATTTGAAGCAAGTCTACATAATAATTCTACATAAAAACCCATTTATGTAATTTAAGAAACGTTTTCCGCCGTTCCCTCCTTTATAATTAACCATTAAGCCTCCATAACTGTTCAGAAATTCAACTTATCAAAAAGAACCTACATCCAAAATTTAAAGCAAATCGGAAAACTCTGCATAAAACACTAATTAGCTAACTTAAGGGGGAGGTAATTCCCCGTACCCTCTTTATAATTAACAAAAGAGCACCACAACATATGAGCGAAGCTTCTTATTACTATGAACCTGTATCCAAAAATTAAAACAAATCGGTTAATTATGCATGAAAAAACATTTACATGAATTATGAGGGGTAGTTCCCCCTATCCGCTCTTTATACTTATCCAGTTAATCCCAAAACAAATCAGGGAAGCGCCTTTTCAGAATAAACCTATATACAAAATTTGAAGCAAATCGGTAAATTTTGCGTGAAAAACCTAAATTAAGACGGGGAGGAGTTACCCCCCATTCCCTCTCTTTAAACTTATCCAATGAACACCTAATACTATCACATCATTAGAATGATCCTACGTCTAAGATTTGAACGAAAAAAACTAATTCTGCATGAAAAACCCATTTATATTGGGTTGGGGAAAAAGTAAGTTCGCTTTTTTTCGTGTTTTTCAAAGTGAATTTATTTATATAAATAAAAAAAAAACTAATCAAAATTTATGAGCTATTTTGTTCGATGACTTTTTGCCATTTTTCTGGTAAAACAATAATTACGTCACTGTAGAATTTCTGAGAGTTCTGGGCAAAAAACTGAACAAGGTGATTTTCACAAGCCTTTTTTGAAGTCAGCTTAACACCTTCAAGAGAGTACCGCGTAGGGCGGAACAAATGGTAATCCGTCGGATCCAGGCCCGGACTATACGGTGGGTTCATCAAAACTTCCCAACAAAGCTCTTTCAGTTTTTGCCGAGTGACTAAATATGCGTGTGGTTTAGCGTTGTCGTGATGGAAGACAGCGAATTTCCTTTCGATCAATTTTGATCAACTTTGAATCCTTTATATCTAGAATTTTTTAGAGACTGTTACCTTTCAAACGCTGTATAGTATGACTTAATTGAGTAAGTATTACTTGAGATATGCGACTTTAAAGCTATCTATTGGGAAAAAACGAATTTACTTTTTCCCCAACCCAATATAAATTAAGGGGAGGGGCAATAGCCCCCGTTCCCTTCCTTATACTTATCGAATGAACTCTCAAAACTAATAAGGGAAGCTTCTTATCATAATAAGCCTATATCCAAAACTTCATGTAAATTAGTTATTTTTATCATGAGTTATCGCGTTATATGCGTACGAACGTACGCACATACATACATACAGAACGGGCGGGCACATAAGCTCTCAGGCTTTGATAGCCTGCGAGCTAATAATTGTATTGCTGATTCTTTTCTTGCACATTTTGAGCTCATTCATTTGTAAAATTTCTTTAGTTGAGTTTTTTCCAGTTGATTTTAACTTTAAAAGTTACCTTTCGTTGCCGTATGACAAGACTTTTGGCCTGTCTAGAGCGACTTTTTTTTTCCCACCTGTCTTTTAATATTAAGAATTTGTTGATGACGGTTTTAGATCTTCTTAACTCTTTGGCAGTATACCTACTATTAATTTTAATTCCTTAAAATGCAAAATATTCCACAGCAACTTTTTCCTATTCAGTCGGTTTAGTTGAGTTTGGAACTGTTATAAAACTAACAAAACTCTTAATAAAAAAAATCCGAAAAATCACTATACACAAGAGTTTTTATTGTGAAAATGAGTAATAAATTACTTCCATTAAAAATATAGTGATGTTTTATTGTTTTATGCGGGCAAAATTATCGTTTGTTTGCATAATTATTATTTTTCATAATAAAAATTTCAGAGATACTGAAAATAAACCTTGAAAATAAAATCGATATATATGATGTCTAAAGCCTTGAAAAATCAGTTTTGGTAGAAAAAATATAGGTGACTACTACTTCAAAAATCATATTCATATTTAAAAAGTAGACATTCTGAATTTAACATAACTTTCCCTTCTTTTTGAGATAGTTTTGCGATAAAATGGAACGGAATGGCACCCCTTTTATTCTACTACTATAGTTATTTTGCACGTTTTGAATTGTTTTTTCGTGTAAATTTTCTAAATAGAGAAGCATTGATCTAAAATTTATTAAGAAAAAAACCTGGCAGAGTTAATTATGCTTCCCTTCTAAATCAGGCCAATGCCTTTTAAAAATCCATCGATACATGTTTCAGGAAAATTAATTAGAAGCATTTAACGTCGTTGTTATCAGATTTTCATTTGAAAATGGATCCGGGAGCGTTATGTTCCTTCACAACAGAATATTAAATTTAAAAAAAGGCTTGTTTTACCAATAGCATTAAATATTTCAAAAACAATTGAACGTCCACATTAATCAATGTCTAAGTATCCTACAACACTCACCAATACTAGTTTTAAAAAGTTTTAGAATATAGGATGATCGTTTTTAGAAAATCTTAGAATTTTATCCCTTATCAACAATGTTTGTTTTATTAGTTTGTATTTCAAGTTCTAAATAGATATTGAAGAAAAAGCATCTAGTCTATGCATACTAAAATGTGTAGTTAAGTATTTTAAAGTTGAACAACTTTTCAACTTAAATTTTAAAATTCTGATAAGTATATACACTGGTGGGCAAAAATTAAAAACGGCATAGATAAATTAGCATGAAAGCCGAAAAAGTCAACAAAGCGAAATGAAAGATCAATCAGAAGATAGACCAGAAACAAATACAGCAGGACATGTCCATATATTGCGTATGAAGTAAAAGGAAAATGTGCTAAATGGATAAAATACAGAGGCGGTGGACGTGAAATTTGGTAAAAATTATTGCACAGTATAAAGGGATTTTTATAACTTTTTTTTGCTCCTGTTATGTTATATGGCCAAGAAGTAATCTAGGAAATGTATTTGGATGATCTTTCAACTAGGTTGAATCAGTGGGAAGTTGGAAGGTCGAACTGTGTCAAGTGTGGCACAAGAGTTCGATAACGCTCACAGCATCGTTTCACAAGCTTGAGGTGCTTTTCAATCGATGGGACCAATTGTCCGAGCATTCTCAGTAATCACCCACTAACAAAAACAGCAGCGGAGGACGATTATATTGTCCTAAAGGCAAAAAGAATAAGATGACAAGCAGCTGGAGAAATCGAAATGCACATAGGCCAAACTTTTTGATGTCAGATAGCGTATTTTCCCGCGGCTAGCGTGCTGCACAAAGGTAGTTTATATGCACGACGACCAGTACACTGTGTTTTATTAACAGTTGCTCATCAGATACGCTGATTTCTGTGGTGTCAGGAACATAAGAAGTAAACACAAAAGGAGTGGGCTCAAGTATTTTTTTAAGAATTAGAGCCGATTTAGTATGACGAGCAATTCGGCGCGTATACACATCGGGAAAGAGCAAGGAATACGTAATCACCCCTATTACATCATCGAAAGGAACCGTTTTGGAGGTGCCGTAGTTCTTTTTTGGGGTGATATCATGCTTGGTAGCCGTACGAAACTCTACGTCTTCCAAGAAGGTTCAATCTATGGTGCCCGCTATTGCGACAAAATTATCTTGCTTCACATACGTCTGTTTAGAAGTGCTATGGCTTTCTTATGCCATAGTGCCGGACTTTCTTATCATGGAGGACAACATTCCTCTTCATCGTACAGCGTCTGTTGAAAAGCTCTTGGAGACTGAAGATATTCAACGTATGGATTGGTTTTCAAAGACCTCGGACCTGAATCCAATAGAACACGGATGGGACTTTCTCGGGAGTCGCTTAGCATCACGTGAATAGGCTCCAGCAATGATTCCGCAACTGAAATTGACGTTACAAGAGGAATGGGACTTGATCGGCTGAACAATTCCTAGACAACTTCCTCTTCAAAATGGATAGACGATGTAAATTCTGCATCGCAGTTAAGGGTGATTATATCCGGTATCTGAGACTGAATTTTTCTTGCCAGGTACCTGTAAGATGCACATTTCTGTCTTTTTTGCATTTATGTTTCAAGTGACTTAGTCAATAAAGTGTTTTTATAGCCTTTTGATTTTTTTGTTTAGAGGCTTTATATTATTAGTCCAATATATCCACATCTTGAAGAACTTATGGTGTGATTTTGGTCGATGTGGAAATCTTCTGCTCAACGTTACATTCGAAAAACCCTCTCGTCCTTATTTTTTGCGCACCAATGAATGTATCTTTTATTTTATTAGAGTTTTATTTGATGAATTTAGTATCTTTTTACGATCAAATATTCTTGTTGAATTTGGTCAAATTTCAGGAGAATCCACATTTATACCGAAACAAACGTATTTTTTCAGATGGAAAATAAATGTGGTAGATCATAATTAGATATGTTTGTGAATTTATTTTTAATAATTACTCGCCTTTCATATATTTTTTGCAAAGATGTAGATCACATCGTTTTTCAAGCTAAAGTGGGAATTTTTTTGTGTGATCTTTTATGTAGAGATACCGCAAAGTTTTAATTACAGGCAAAAGTTCTTTAATGCTACCTCACACCACTCTTTGAAAACAAAAATCTTTTAAATACAGTTTGAGAACATTTTCAAAAGAAATATCTACAAAATATATTTTTTAAATAGTGGTTCGAATAGAATATAGAAATATTTATTGTAATTGAAACGTTTCGATACCTCCCTCTCTTATTTAAATAGTCAAGATTGTGGCAGAAATGATAGCGAATCATTACTCCGCACAAGAACCCGGCGGTAACAATACCGAGAACCATGTTAGAAAAATACAAGACAGGAATCTATTAACAAAAACTTTTATTGGCCAATGTGATGAATTTTAAGGCAGGCTCCACACAAAAGGCTTAGGCCCGAACTCTTAGAAAGTTGTAAGAGCCAAGCGAGTGAAAAAAATTACATTCATTTAATATTATTATTGTTACTAGCTGACCCGCCCGACGTTGCCCGGGTCCGTATTAACAATATTAAACGAACTTGAAATTTGTATGAATTTATCATTAACTTGAAACATGCAGAAATGCATTGTCTGAAATACGTGACCACTGACTGTGTGAAAAATCAGTTTAAAAAACAACTAATGTTAATCTCTAAAAATACTCAAAATGAGCGATGAGAAACGCGGGAGGGAATATGTATCCAACGACTGCGTGATTTTTGTGTTAAAGTGTTGATATTTACCAAAAATCACTGTTAAGTCACGTAACTAATTATTTTTTTTTCACATAGAAATCCCAAGTGAAATATTTTGAATTTCAAACTAATTATATCACTCTTAAATCCGACTATACCATGAATGAAATCGATACTCGCTGGTAGCTAAAAGGTTGGCATATAGTATTATAATTTCAGAGCCATTTAACAAAAGTAAGTGTTATTTTTAATCAAATTATGCGTAATGTTCACTCTGTGGATAAATTCCTAACCGTAAACTTTTGTACCGTAACCATAACCTGCCTGTAACCTAACTTCGACTTAACAGTACCTTACCGTAAATTAAATATAACATAAATGTAACCTAGCCTTCACTTTATTGTAACATATACTTATTCTAACCATAACATAAATGCAATTTAACTTTAATCTAACTCTAACTTAATCGTGACCTAACTGTAACCTAACGGGAAATTAAACATAATCAAAGACTTGCCGTAATGTAATTGTAACCTAAATGTTACCAAACCATATATTGGTTTCATGTCCATGGAAATTATTTTGTCTTGTTCGGATCTGGTTATGATTCATTAGAACATTTTCGTCGGGTTCAGATTTCGTTCGGTTCAGATTTTAAGTATTTTTTGATATTGAGTTTTAATGTTCGGGTCGTATTCATGTCCATGCAAATTATTTTGCTCGGATACAGTTATGGTTCTTTGGAATATTTTTGTCGGGAACAGATTTGGTTCAATTCAGATTTCGGCTTTTTCTTCAAATAGAATTTTTGGGTTCGGGTTTTTTTGCGTGTTCACGGAAATTATGCTGCCTTGTTCGAATAAGAACATGCTTCACTGGAATATTTTCTTTCAAGTTCAGATTTGGTTCAATTCAGATTTCGTGATTTTTTCAAAGAATTTTTTTAGGTTCAGATTCGGTTCATGTGAATGGAAATTTTTTGTCTTATTCAGATCCGGTTACGATTCTTTGTAATATCTTGTATCAGATTCCGATTTGGTTCGATTCAAATTTCAGGTATTTTTTCAAATAGAATTTTTAGGTTCGGATCTCGTTCATGCCCACGGAAATTATTTTGTCATACTCTAATCCAGTTATGATTCTTTCGAATATTTTGGTCGAATTTAGATGTGGTTTGGGTCAAATTTCAGTTTTTTTCAAATCGAAATTTTTAAGTTCGAGTCGGGTTTATCTCCATAGAAATTATTTCGTCTTGCTTGGATTGGGCTATAGTTCTTTGGAATATTTTTTTCGGGTCCAGATTTGGTTCAATTGAGATTTCGGGTTTTTCTTCAAATATAACTGTTGGATTCGGGTCTTCTTGCATGTTCATGGAAATTATTCTCTCTTGTTCGAATAAGGGCTTCACTGGAATATTTTTGCCAATTTCAGATTTCGTTCAGTTCGCGATTTTTTTCAAAGAAATTTTTTGGGTTCAGATTGTGTTCATGTCCATGGAAATATTTTGTCTTGTTTGGATCCGGTTGCGTTTCTTTGAAATAGTTTTGTCAGATTCAGATTTGGTTCGATTCAAATTTCAGGTATTTTTTCGAATGGAAGTTTTAGTTTTGTATCGGGTTCATGTCCACGGAAATTATTTTGTTTTACTCGAATCCGGTTATGGTTCTTTCGAATACTTTGGTCAGATTTAGATGTGGTTTGGGTCAAAGTTCGGAATTTTCAAACGGAGTTTTTTAGGTTTAAGTCGGGTTTATGACCACGGAAAATATTTTTCCTTGTTTGGATCGGGTTATACTTCACTTGAACATTTTTGCGGGATTCAGATTTAGTTCGGGTCAATTATCAAATCCATAGTTTTCTACAAACAGAATTTTTAGGTTAGGGTCGGGTTTATACTCACGGAAATTTTGTGTATCACGAATCGGAGTGTGGTCTGTTTTTTTTCTGTTTGGGATCGGGTTATGTTTAAATTAGTCTAAAGATTAAGGTTATAATCAGTTTTGCTACTATTCTTTTTATGGCTATTTCTGACAAATAATTTACTTTGCTATTTGATAATTTATTATGGTGAATGAATCATTTGCGGATGCAAACAATTGTACGCCAAACAGTTATTTTATTTTTGTTTTTAAAACAAAATAAAGCCATATTACGAGTTTAAATTGAATAGAACACATTTAAATTTAATCAATGATTAAAAAAATAAACTCATAGAAAAGTTTTGCGTATTTTTTTTACTGCAACACAGCTAATGATTCATACATTCTAATGTTCGAAATGCTAAAAATATGCGTACAACCATACAGTAAAAAGAAATTAATAGAGTGGCCGTATAATGTCTTGGGGTGACGCAAAAAATGTAACTGTAAAATCCGCTACATTAAGTCCAAATAAGCAGCAACAAAACCATGTGCTTTGAAACTCCAATCAATTCAAATTGGTTTAAACCAGTATTTCTTTGTATTTGTTTTTTACCTTTTAAACTATTATTGAATAGATGATTAAAATTTCGTTTAAAGAATAACATTTTGTGCCATTATTGCATGTAATACACGATAAGAATGCATGAAAAATACAAATAGATCAATAATAGGCAAGAATTATTTGATTATTTTATCATATGACTTTGAAATATCAATATACAAGCATCATTTAAGATTTTGCTTGAAAAATCAACATTCTTTCGTTATTATCTTAAAATCGTCTGCACTCTGAAATCTAGATTTTAGATTAATATTAATATTTAAGTGTCCATGCATGATTTTAAAAGAATCTTTTCATCATTATATTTTATATAATCACATGGAATTATTAATACGTTGTTAAATCATAAACATTTTTCATCTACGTTATGAAGTATTAAAAAATTTCTGAAAAAAAGAGAAAACTTTTAGTAATACAATTTTTTACTTCAAATCATATGTTTTCAATATTTTATTTAATTTTATTTTGACATTTAGCTATTTTTAATTTTCCAATTTCAATTATTTTAAAAGCAAACATTTATTTTAATAAATAATATAATAGAAAAAACCTTTTAAAAAAATTACTATTTCTTCATAAAATATGCTTCAGCTGTAATTCATTTCTTCCAATCCGTCTTATTAATACAAAATTCCTTCCTCGTGCTTTTGTTTGAGACATTAAAACTTCAGCGATAAATGGTTTCATATTGCAAACCTTTTTTTTTTTCGGTTTACTTCGCCACCACCTATCTTTTTCCTCCATGGCGTACAGCAGCTGTGATAAAAGAAATCTTCATTTAAACTGACAATTTGCCAGTCTATGAATTTTAAAGGTCAGTCCCAGCTTTTTAGGTGCGTTCGTAATTATATAATACGTAGCACCTATAGTGGTCGTTCAGTCCGTCCGTCTGTCCGTCCGTCTGTCCGTCCGTCTGTCCGTCCGTCCGTCTGTCCGTCCGTCTGTCCGCATATAACAACGCAAAAACTACCCAACCGAATCGTTTGAAATTTAAAATACATAATTATTACATAATTTTGTCGAGTCATTTCAAATTTTATGAAACTCGGATGCATAGATCAATTACAGGGGCAATCAAAAGTATTCCATTACATTACGGTCAATGGGGGAAAAAGTTTCAAATGCATTTTAATCGTTTGAAATTTAAAATACGCAATTATTACATAATTCTGTCGAGTTATTTCAAATATTTTGATAATCGTGTGCATAGATCAATTACAGGGGCAATCAAAAGTATTCAATTACATTATGGTCAATTAGGAAAAAGTTTCAAATATATTCTATACGTTTGAAATTTGAAATACATAATTATTACATAATTTTGTCGAGTTATTTCAAATTTTATGAAAATCGGATGCATAGATCAATTACAGGGGCAATCAAAAGTATTCTATTACATTACGGTCAATGGGGAAAAAAGTTTCAAATGCATTTAAATCGTTTGAAATTTAAAATGCACAATTATTACATAATTCTGTCGAGTTATTTCAAATATTTTGATAATCGTGTGCATAGATCAATTACAGGGGCAATCAAAAGTATTCAATTACATTATGGTCAATTAGGAAAAAGTTTCAAATATATTCTATACGTTTGAAATTTAAAATACATAATTATTACATAATTTTGTCGAGTTATTTCAGATTTTATGAAAATCGAATGCATAGATCAATTACAGGGACAATCAAAAGTATTCCGTTACATTACGGTCAATGGGAAAAAATGTTTCAAATGCATTTTAATCGTGTTACACTCATGCGAACTTAATAAAATTTGTATGCAACTATAAAGTACATATTATAATATACATCATACATAATTTGTGGTGCAAAGAACATTTGTTATTAATTTACAAGTCCACACAAAAGTATTCTATTACATAATGGTATAGGGAGCACATTGTTTGATGAGCGTTTTAATTGTAATTCACTATTTACAATTTTATGAGATTGATATATGAAAGTAATATTTTTAAAACTTCGTTATCGTACGAACGCACCTAATTTGCTACGCTTCACGTGCAATTTCCAACTTGTTTAATTATTTCTGCGAAAATTTTATGCAACCAACCAACCATAAGAGAATGAAAGGAAAAAAAGCGATTTTTTATGAGAGTGAGGTTTGGAATTTAATTAATTACTCAGTTAATAAATAGAATTTTGAAATTCTGAGCGTCAGGTGCATCAGGAGAGATATTGGGCTACTCTCAGAAAAATTTTGAGCTTCGTACGTACCGTAGTTTTCGCTAACTATCGCAGACACACACATACACACACACACACACACACACACACAGACAGAGCGATTTGTTATTTTATTAATATAGACTAGCAAAAGCCATGCTTTGTTTGGATTCGCGAAGCATTATTTTATAAAACAGATATTTCAAAGTAACAATATTTTTTTTTATTATTATTTTTGCATCTTTATTAAACAAAAACGTTATTTTATGTTTTGGCGCATTTTAATTTTTTACTTATGATGTAAAACTGGCATAAGATATTTTCGAAGCAAACTTTTACAATTTTTTTTTTAATTTTCAACTAAAAGCTCTTTTAAAGATGTTTTTACAATTTCAAGTAGCCACTGGTGTTTTTTAATTGTTTGAAATATGCATGTTTCCAATCTTTGTAATCAACATCCGATAATCTTTGATAGCTATTTTAGAATAATATATTTGAAGAAAGCTTGAAGAAAGTTACTTCTTCAAAATCCTATTTTCTGGAAAAAACATTTGAAATCTGCTTTCGTTGATACTATGAATTTTCAACTGTAAAACATTTTATTTTAATTTCTTCATTTTTATACATGTTAGCGTATGAGAATTGCTGTAATTCTCTCCGCGTGGGAGAACTGTTTACTTTCTGCGAATGGCAACTCAATTAATGGAATTACCTTTTGACGAAGCGCTCTCTCATTCTCGCAGTGACTTTTCACGAATAATTATTGTTGTGTTTGCGAACTTATTAAAGTTTTATTTTTCTATAAAATCCTTCTGATTAATGAGTCGATATTATTTAGCCACAATACGACCTTCGCAAAAATATTTATAAAGAGCTTGAACCAACAACTTCACGCAGATCTTTTAATTTTTCATTTATATAACAAATTTAAGAATTAATTTTATTTGTTTACAATTATTTTGTTGCCAGTTTACAAAAAAAAAAAAAAAAAAAAAATCCATAATACAATTCTTTTAAAATGTTTAAGTGTCATCTGTGCAAACGATTTTGCGGGATAATGAAAACATGTTTTATTTAATAAATTAATCATGATTCTATCTATAATTATTTACTCCATGATTTAAACTTTTTTTTCTGAAAATATACGCGTTTCATTTTTTATTTATTTGCTAAAATTGAAATTATTTGAGACATTAAAACTTCAGCGATAAATGGTTTCATATTGCAAACCTTTTTTTTTTTCGGTTTACTTCGCCACCACCTATCTTTTTCCTCCATGGCGTACAGCAGCTGTGATAAAAGAAATCTTCATTTAAACTGACAATTTGCCAGTCTATGAATTTTAAAGGTCAGTCCCAGCTTTTTAGGTGCGTTCGTAATTATATAATACGTAGCACCTATAGTGGTCGTTCAGTCCGTCCGTCTGTCCGTCCGTCTGTCCGTCCGTCTGTCCGTCCGTCCGTCTGTCCGTCCGTCTGTCCGCATATAACAACGCAAAAACTACCCAACCGAATCGTTTGAAATTTAAAATACATAATTATTACATAATTTTGTCGAGTCATTTCAAATTTTATGAAACTCGGATGCATAGATCAATTACAGGGGCAATCAAAAGTATTCCATTACATTACGGTCAATGGGGGAAAAAGTTTCAAATGCATTTTAATCGTTTGAAATTTAAAATACGCAATTATTACATAATTCTGTCGAGTTATTTCAAATATTTTGATAATCGTGTGCATAGATCAATTACAGGGGCAATCAAAAGTATTCAATTACATTATGGTCAATTAGGAAAAAGTTTCAAATATATTCTATACGTTTGAAATTTGAAATACATAATTATTACATAATTTTGTCGAGTTATTTCAAATTTTATGAAAATCGGATGCATAGATCAATTACAGGGGCAATCAAAAGTATTCTATTACATTACGGTCAATGGGGAAAAAAGTTTCAAATGCATTTAAATCGTTTGAAATTTAAAATGCACAATTATTACATAATTCTGTCGAGTTATTTCAAATATTTTGATAATCGTGTGCATAGATCAATTACAGGGGCAATCAAAAGTATTCAATTACATTATGGTCAATTAGGAAAAAGTTTCAAATATATTCTATACGTTTGAAATTTAAAATACATAATTATTACATAATTTTGTCGAGTTATTTCAGATTTTATGAAAATCGAATGCATAGATCAATTACAGGGACAATCAAAAGTATTCCGTTACATTACGGTCAATGGGAAAAAATGTTTCAAATGCATTTTAATCGTGTTACACTCATGCGAACTTAATAAAATTTGTATGCAACTATAAAGTACATATTATAATATACATCATACATAATTTGTGGTGCAAAGAACATTTGTTATTAATTTACAAGTCCACACAAAAGTATTCTATTACATAATGGTATAGGGAGCACATTGTTTGATGAGCGTTTTAATTGTAATTCACTATTTACAATTTTATGAGATTGATATATGAAAGTAATATTTTTAAAACTTCGTTATCGTACGAACGCACCTAATTTGCTACGCTTCACGTGCAATTTCCAACTTGTTTAATTATTTCTGCGAAAATTTTATGCAACCAACCAACCATAAGAGAATGAAAGGAAAAAAAGCGATTTTTTATGAGAGTGAGGTTTGGAATTTAATTAATTACTCAGTTAATAAATAGAATTTTGAAATTCTGAGCGTCAGGTGCATCAGGAGAGATATTGGGCTACTCTCAGAAAAATTTTGAGCTTCGTACGTACCGTAGTTTTCGCTAACTATCGCAGACACACACATACACACACACACACACACACACACACAGACAGAGCGATTTGTTATTTTATTAATATAGACTAGCAAAAGCCATGCTTTGTTTGGATTCGCGAAGCATTATTTTATAAAACAGATATTTCAAAGTAACAATATTTTTTTTTATTATTATTTTTGCATCTTTATTAAACAAAAACGTTATTTTATGTTTTGGCGCATTTTAATTTTTTACTTATGATGTAAAACTGGCATAAGATATTTTCGAAGCAAACTTTTACAATTTTTTTTTTAATTTTCAACTAAAAGCTCTTTTAAAGATGTTTTTACAATTTCAAGTAGCCACTGGTGTTTTTTAATTGTTTGAAATATGCATGTTTCCAATCTTTGTAATCAACATCCGATAATCTTTGATAGCTATTTTAGAATAATATATTTGAAGAAAGCTTGAAGAAAGTTACTTCTTCAAAATCCTATTTTCTGGAAAAAACATTTGAAATCTGCTTTCGTTGATACTATGAATTTTCAACTGTAAAACATTTTATTTTAATTTCTTCATTTTTATACATGTTAGCGTATGAGAATTGCTGTAATTCTCTCCGCGTGGGAGAACTGTTTACTTTCTGCGAATGGCAACTCAATTAATGGAATTACCTTTTGACGAAGCGCTCTCTCATTCTCGCAGTGACTTTTCACGAATAATTATTGTTGTGTTTGCGAACTTATTAAAGTTTTATTTTTCTATAAAATCCTTCTGATTAATGAGTCGATATTATTTAGCCACAATACGACCTTCGCAAAAATATTTATAAAGAGCTTGAACCAACAACTTCACGCAGATCTTTTAATTTTTCATTTATATAACAAATTTAAGAATTAATTTTATTTGTTTACAATTATTTTGTTGCCAGTTTACAAAAAAAAAAAAAAAAAAAAAATCCATAATACAATTCTTTTAAAATGTTTAAGTGTCATCTGTGCAAACGATTTTGCGGGATAATGAAAACATGTTTTATTTAATAAATTAATCATGATTCTATCTATAATTATTTACTCCATGATTTAAACTTTTTTTTCTGAAAATATACGCGTTTCATTTTTTATTTATTTGCTAAAATGCTTCCGTATTGGAAATGCATGTAAAATAAATTAATTAAAATAATAATTTTTTTAACGTTTTACTGTAAAAAAAATTATATTCTGCAAATCTACAGATCATAATTTATTTTTGTGTTTAATTTGAAGTTAAAATATTGAATAGTTTTTTTGTAAAGCGTACGACAAATTGTAATTTGAGTGGACTAGTAGAGGATTCGCTTCGCTCATCCTAATAACATAACTTAATGAGAAACATGGTAATAATTTATATCGATATTTTTAATTTAGACAAGAAGTAATTTATAGTCTTTCAAGTAATGAAACGGGATCGTACATATGGGTTAAAATAGTAAGATATTTAGAATGTATTTAAAATACAAATATATTATTCTTTTGCAAAACGTCCTAAATATTTGGATTAATCAAGTAAAATTTATTATTGTAATTTTTTTCAGTTTCTAATTATTGTAGTTATATTATTTATTTAACAAAATAAATTCTAGGTATGAGGATGTCTAGATAAGGTAATAAAATGTACAAAAGAAAAACTACGAAACTATCACGCACCAAAAAATTACTATGTATGTAACCTTTTAAAAAGACAAATGTTCTTAAAGCTACAAAATAAATTATATAACCACGAACGCAAGAAATCTTCCGATTTACCCACGATTTCGAAAACTTTCTTTAGAAACCTCAGAAACCAATATATTTCTAAATCTAAAGAAATATTTATAAAATAAAAGTTTCATTTGCTGACAATGATTTAAAAAAAGATTTCTTAGTAATTTGTATATTGTATTTACCATTTTCTCAACCCGGAATATAGGTTGTTCAGATGCTATCTGTTTTCAATTAAGCATTTTCATGATCAGCAAATATATTTTACAGAAAAACGTAAAAATTTGACAGCATTAGCATTACCGTTGCAATTAATGTACTTTTGTTATTCTTACATGCATAAATTCAATGTCGCATTTGTAGTTCTTTTAAGGGTGTTCTCAACTGCTCCGCTCAACAAGCGTAAAACGTTTTGACACATTTACAAATTCATTTTTTATCAGATAGTTATAAAATTGGAATGCCTGACTATGGAAGCGTTTTCGAATCGAACTTAATTTTCCATTTTATGATAATTAAACTACCTATCCAGTTCTAAGCTATTTCGATCACATAATCAACCGCTTTTCTCCTGCTTTTCGACCGGTTTTCCTGCTTTCGTCGGAAAATGTGCTCAACAACGTCAACTTTAAAGGCTTGTTATGAAAGATCTATTGTTTTGTTTTTTTTTAACAAAAAAATAAGTGCAATTAGACAGTTTCTGAATAAAAACACATGCTATTTTCATACATTTCAAAACAAAAATGAATTAAAACATGTGTCACAAAGTTGCCCTTTTTTATTTAAGAACACCTTTAATTGAAAATTTATAGCAAATTAAAATCCGACATTCCGCGTTGTCGAAAACAGATTAAATCATTGTAAAATGTTACTAAGAAACATTTCCCAAAATTAGTGATAACAAAACTAGTTTTTGGAGGCCACCGTAATACTTACCCATGTTGGATACGCTGAAAACAATATATGAAAACAAAACATGTAAAAACTATTTATAAAATGCATCAAAATTCCAAAACAAAATTTAAATGTATATTTAAATATTTTTAATACAGTAATACTCTGTTAATGAATTGCTGATGAACCAAATTCGACAAATTATATAAAACGCCAAACTACTCAAGTAATGCAGAATTTCCTAAAAGAAACATCCTTATAATTCCAAAAATTATAATCATATCAACTAACAGTTTACTGCTTCGGATTAAGAGTCTTGTATCCATCTAAAATATATCTTTGAATTGAAATTTGAATCATATAAAAGATCAAGAAAAGTCGAAGAGTGTGGGAAATAGCATTACAAACATCTCAATAACTAATTTTTATGCAAAATTTGTGTTATTTTATTGGAATTTTACATCAACTTGTAATTGTTATGTAACGTTCATCAGAGCGAATATTTCGAGAGCCCGAAAAAAATAGTTCCGGATAATTGTGGTTGCTGATATTACATAGGCTTCTTTCTATTATCATATACTAAGTACACACCAAATTTCAAGTCTCTATCTCAATCTGTTCGAGAGTTAGAGCGTTTACAAGCACACAGACAGAGAGACGGGCGATTTTTTTTTCTAAAAAAAAATTTTTTTTCGGAATCTCTTGTGTCTAAAACTTGTAAATACGTCAATAAATATTTTTCGATTTTCAAAACGATTGCAAGACTTACCCTATACTACGTATGATGGGTAAGTAAAATCTACACACTTTTAAAAACAAAGGAAAGATTAACCGCTTCCCTGTTTTCCCCTTACGTCATATGGGTTACATGCTTTTGCCAATCATGATTTGACAATATCACGAAAGGGCATGCATACTCAAATCACAATTTATTACTCTCACCAGTAAATTTTTATTGTAAATTTGCATTATTTAGATGGAACATTTTCTGATTCAATAAAGTAAAAATTTCTGTTTTGAAATTCCGGTGATAAAAGATTAAAAATTCTGTGAAAGACGTGAAAATATAGCTTTTAATTGAAAGTTTTTTTTAAAAAAAATATTGATCAGTTAAGTGGTTAATAGCAAAATTATATGCATAGTTTATACACTTAAAAGAAGTTTAATATGCGTTTAGTTCACTTATTATTTGAATCTTTTACAAATATTTTACGGTTCAATTTGTTATTTTGAACCTTTACGTAATTTGTTCTAATAATCTATCGAATTTCGCTAAAGTCTAAGTTCATATATATAATTTGAATACAAAATATTAATGAGCTGAAATTTTTAATAATACTTCATAAAAAATGCAAATTGTAAAATGATATTGTTTATTTAATATCTAACCTTCTACAGTCAATCCAGAGCGCAAAGTCGTAGTAATCGGCACGTGTAACTGCCACACTGCTGGTCGAGAGTTCGAATATCGTTTGGATTCGAATTCATAACCCAGATATCAAACTTTCATCTATTCGGGGTCGTCAAAATAAGCATGAGACTAGATTGGGAACTAAATACCAAGAGTCTAGCGTTATGCTGACCACCTAGCCGGAAGATATGCTGTACACACATCGGGCCCAGGACAGGGGCGCAGCTAAGGGAGTACTAGGGATAGCTCAGCTTGTTCTAGAACATTTTGAGCCTCTTCTGGGAAAAGATAGCAAGGTTACTAAATAAATTTCTATTCCGAAAATCCAAATGAAATTCTGTTCAAAAATCTAATTTAGTTTTGAGACTCTTTCTCAGTTTTGCATAAATACTAATTGCATACATGAAACAAACATGATGTTTAATTTTGCACTAGTTATACACACGTATTTTACATCATCATATTCTTTTCTTAGCATAAAATAAAGTTAGTACAACAATTTAATAAAAAACATAGCACGTACAATGTGAATATGCACTAAATTATCTTAAAGCGTAAGAGAGAAAATATGACCCCCCCCCCCCAGCCCTATATTTTCTTGAGTCCCCCTTATTATTCACTTTTAGCAACGGTCCTGAAAAGAAAAAAATAAAGAAATGGTTGAAATGAAACAATTTCATATTATGGATTGACTGCAGAAAAACTAAACCTGTGACAATACGATCCATGAAGAATCAGGATCTACAGTGCACCCATTCCTAATTTCTCGACCCTGCACTGTAAAACATTTGTGCAACGTTACTCTGTAAATTTGGTGTCAGCAAGGCTGCCACCAGTTTCATGGAGTAATTTTCTTTTACTTATATAATGGTGTAATTTCCATATGTTACTGGTGTAATATTACATATTAATATAATGTTACACAGGTTATGTCGGTTACGCCATCCTGAAATTTGTGGCATCAAGGCTACCACCTATTTTATGGAGTAACGTTACACAAATATTATACAGTGCAGTGTCGAGAAATTAGGAATGGGAGTACTGTAGTTCCTGATTCTTCATGGATCGTATAGTCACAGGTTTAGTTTTTCAGCAGTCAATCCATAATATGAAATTGTTTCATTTCAACCATTTATTTATTTTTTTTTTCTAATTAACTTTAATGTGTTCAAATATGTTTTATACTGAATTTCTTTTATCTAAACTATTTAAAAGTATTGTGTAACCGCTAATTGATAATTAAACGCAAATAAATTTTTAAAAAGTATCTTGTTTCTCTGAAAAAGATTTAATAGTCTCAGTATTGTAAATTAACTTTCCAGCATTTAACGAGTAAATAATGCCAGCTTAATCGCTTTTCTGAAATATCCATCTAATCTTCACTTATACTTGAGGAAATCCCTTAAGAGCAATTTGTTCATTCGAACAATAAATCGTAGGATGTTTACTTAAAATGTATTGGATAATAATTTTTCAACTCATGCTCCTGAAGACTACATTTAAAATGTTGTAGTTGGTATTGTTTGTTTGTTTTTAAATGTTAAACTCAGTTACAAAATTTAAAAAATTAACAGTGACAAGAAAGATGAGACTTTTTTTTTTTAAACTGATAAATTATTTATGGGAAAAAAATATTTTTAATGTGATGTACCACTGTTATTATACATTTTAAAAAATGTGTTTTAAAAATCTATATTTAAAATGATAACAAATGTTACATATTATGAAAATGCAGAAAATTTCTCGGTTTGGTATTTATATTTTTATTTATTTATTTTGTGTATCTACAAAATCCTACATATAATTCTAAAACACAATATGTGTAAAATTCATGACAATATTGAACAAAACTACAAATCATGGATTCCTTAAAAGCGTTTATCTACTCAGTTTCTTTAGCAAGAAGTTGTGTAATCATAAAATATCACTAAAAAGATAATGTATTTTACAAATTATTCAATTGCATTACATTAGATTTTGCGGTTTCGCCAGTTTATTCACTCGTCAAATCTGTTTCTAAAGTATCTATCTAATCATCGACTACGCTTGAAGAAATCCCCCGAGTGCAATTTAGTCTTTTGAACAATAAATAATGGGAACTGATTTATTTAAAAAGTATACGCTCCTACTATTCACCTGATGATCCTGAAAGATGCTTTTAAAACACGTTTATTTATTATTTAAGGGTCAGTCGCTATCGTTATAAAACTACAAATATTTACAGGACTTTTATTGAGTAATTGAGAGTAAATAATGTAAAATAGAATTGATTTTTATTTTCAGTCGCTAAAAGATTTTGTGTCATTTACGGTAAAAGCTCACTGAATTTGGAAGTAATTGTTGCAGTAATTATTACGGTGTGGAGGATATTTCATTCCCATTGATTTCTGGATGATAAATGTAATAAAACAATATCAACTTTGATATCAGGCTAATATAATTATTAATTATTATTTGAATCAAATTTATAGATGATTTTTCATAAGTCATTGTTGTTTCCATTTAATGAAAAAAGGTTTTTTACATATGTTATTGTAGTACCAAGACAATGAAAAAAAGGGCCTGACGAACGGGATTTATTACTATTATACATTACGCAGAACAACTTTTAACTTATTCTGAAGCAAAGCACTTTCGTCATTGGGGTACAGTACACTCCCGCTCAATACCAGGCTTATGCGCTAACATAAAATTGGAAAGTTTCGTACGCGGATTTTTTGGAGTATTTTCCACGGTCCCCTGAATGTTAATCCCATTTTTATTTTGAAAATATTCCTCCACTTATTTAATTCTAGAAAAGAAGGCAAAATATGCTTTAAAAATATGTTTGTGTTTAAATTCAAGGGACCGTACAAATGATGAAAAAAGTCGCCCTACAACATCCTTTTTTTGTGCCAGCGAGTAGGCCTAATGTTCTGGAGGAAGTATACAGTAACTGAAAACCTCCGGGAAGCCTTTCATACAAAGCGGTCTTCGTTGCAACTGTGATTTAACCCTCTCCGGCACGGGCAAAATCTGTTAGTAAAATGAGAAATTAGCGACTGACATTGTAATTCACAAACGAATTTCTTAGATATTTCGAATTTCTTAATTTAAGCTTTTATTGTAAAAGCAAAATTTTACAAAAATATTATTAGTGCCGTTTGCAAGTTTAAAATTAAAATTAAGTATCCCAGACCGGGCATAGTGTGCCGGAAAGGGTTAAAGCAAGTGATTTAAAGAAACGTGCAATAGCATGTCGATATCAAATTGAACTTTCGTTGAAGAAATCGCCGATGAAAAAAATTCACTTGAGGTATTCACGTGACGTATTCACACGCCAATTCTACAGACATAGGCAGAATTTATAGTCAGTTAGAAATGATACATAATTTTAATAATTTAATAATTCTGCAGAGATTTCTCCAAATTCATTCTCGAATTTATTTTGCATACGCCATTTTAATTTTGAATAAACGCAAAACACCACAGTTTACTGGCGTGTACTGACTATAAAAGTAACTGTAGTATGAACATGTTTCTTTCATTCCTTTCATTCTTTCATTCCTCATAACATATCATGTCATATATACCATGCCGTCATAAAATAGCTTCCCTTCTTTTGAATCAAAGAAGAAAATATCCGAAGAATCTTCGAACGTTTTAATCCTAGCAGTATGCATTAAATATTTTTGTCTGTATATATGCTTATGTATTACACATGTATTTAATATGCATGTAAATATATAATATGAATGTATATAAGCATGCAAATAATAAAAAGTTATATGTCTTATCAAATCGAGATAAAGGTAATTGTAATTTTTTTAAATATTTGAAGAAGACGGATAATAAAGGTGATAACTGACACAATATCATTTTATAAGAATAAGCTGTAATGTTCAAAATATCTATTTCCGTTTATTATCAAATGCTTATCCTTTATTAATTAAAATCTCTGTAAGTATTAGGTTCTTTTTTTTTTTCAAATATTAATTTAAACAGATGGTAGGGGACCATTGATTATTTTCAATCATAAGAATAATTCTTTTTTTCAGATAACATTTTATCATCTGACCTCTTCATATATTAATCTAAATTACCTTGCCATAAATAAAATATGTCAATAAGGTAGGGGTTTTTTAAAAAGATAAAATATCAATGAAAAAACTTATGTCTTTTAAAACACACGATTAAGAAGAATGCAAACGTTAAACAGTATATAAATATGATGTCAATTGTAACGTTTCACTTAATTTGAGAAAAAATTTAAGATAGCAAAGACTATTTAAAACGCAAGCACAATGTAAAATTCGCTGTAATATTGAACAATAAAATTCAAATCATAAGCGGATTCTATTTCACAATTTCTAAACACTCCACATTAAATGACAGTTGCTCCACTTTCAACCCTTTTTGTTTTCATTTTCAATTAACTTGAATGCGCTTAAATGGGTTTATTTACTCAGTATCTTTCGCTTAAGCGTATTTAAAAGTGCTGTGTAACCGTATAGGAACATTAAAAAGTCAATTTATCTTAGCAAATTATCTAATTTCTTCAGATTAAGTTTTATAGTCTCCGTTTTAAATTAACTTTCCAAACGATAACGAGAAAATAACACTGACTTAATCGCCCGACAAATCTCTTCTCTAAAATATCCATCTAATCATCGCCTACACGTGTGTCAATCCCTTTAGTGTAATTTATTCCTTTGAACAATAAATTCGGGAATTGATTTTCTTAAAGATTATATAAAAATATTTTTCAGAAGATGATCCTAAATACCATTTTTAAAGTGTGTTTCACTTCGAACAAATATGAATACTTGCCTACGTTCGAAGATTTTTTTTTCGAAAAAAAATATGAAATATTATTGTAATTACATTTTTTTAAATTCAGTTTTAATTTTTTTTTAAATGTCTTAAAATTCTGTATATCCCTATGAATTAAAAAAAAATAAATATGTATGAAAAGACGCTTTTGAAAAACTTGAAAAATGCTGCATAAAATGCAAATAAACTTATTAACAAAAACCATTACTACTCAAGTAAATTATAAGCTTTGATTTAGTACATCTACTTACAAGATAAATATGTTAGTAAATAAAAAAATGGAGATTTTCGAAGAGTTAATTATAAGATTTTCAACAGTTTTACTAATTTTTTGTTCAAATAACTGATCATAGTTTTGAAAATATTCAAGCAATGAAAATTCTTTTGCATATACACTGGACTAGTGGTGCGAAACTGCGGGTCGCGGGAAAATTGTTATTGGTCGCTAAATTCAACGAAGTTTATTTGACAATTTCCTTCAACGAATATCAAATATTTATAATAATAACACTAATATTAGCAAAATAGCTAAATAATATATTGTTTACAAAAATATAACTCTATACTTTTAAGAAGAAAACTGTCTGTATTAGTGTATGACACTTCGAAAACAGGCAGAAAAAACAGACATGGTAATAAAAGTTAATTGAACGTTACCTGCTACCTCCCTACTAAAAATAATCTTAAGATTATCTGCAGAAATTCCACTTTCTTCAGAAATTTTACAGAAATCTAAATAAATTTCGGAGATTCAGCTTTACCTTAAAAATATCTGCAGAATGTTTTAAGATATTCTTTAAAATATCTGCAGAATGGGCAAATTACGTACGGATTTCCCACAGAATTTTGGATCAATTCCCTACAGATTTTCTATAGAATTTTTTTAGTGGGGCTGCTCTCTGTTTATTTTCATAGTATGTAACTTGCATTGCACTGACATTTATTAATGACACTCTACATCTTTGCTAAAGGTTTTAAAAAAACAGGAGGTTTCACTACCCCGTCTTTGAATTGTCAAACACTGAGAAAAATCTGAAACTTCTGTCGCATCGACACTCCCTTGTTTTTATAGAAAATGACTCTATACTTCACTGTATTGTGGATCATTCTCATTAGTCAAAATAGAGATAATCTGTACAAGCGGTGAAGTAACGATGCAGTAAATGCTTCAATTTTTTAACAGTGTACTATAGTCATTGCTAGTACCGTGCAGTTCTTTCCCTTAATGTAACAATAATTCGGTTTTGCTGCATCTATAGATGTTAACATCTCTTAATTATTCCGGACTCTGATCCACAATTTGCACACTCAAAATGGAAAAAATATATACGCAAACGTGATTACTTTCTACGAAAGATATTCCATTTTGATTTTCCGATTCCATTTTGAGACTTTTGATTAAATAAAATTTCCGGTTGAAAACATGTTCATCTTGAATCAGACTCCGGAATAATTAGGCGATGTTGGCATCTATGCGCATCATACGTTCATTCAAATGTTTTCTATAATTATATTTATGCACTGTTTTAGTTAATTGTTGTTATTCTAATTTTTTACATAAAAAGCAACAGGTTAAACAATCATCATTTTTCAATACTCAATAATGTGATGGGTTCTGTATATGAGACATTATTTCTGCATACCAAAGTCAGGTGGCTCTTGCGTATTGAATTGTGTGAAGTATTTTTATTTTTAAAAACATAGTTTAGGGGGAACTGGGGCACATTGATACATTCCCTTTACTTCTCACAAGGTCGTTATAGGCAATTTCACAGCAGCTCCAAAAGGTTATGCTAATGTACACAACTACATATAGAACGTCTTGGCATGATTCAGTAGTTTGATAAAATGGGACGGGTAATTTATTGTTTTTGTAGGTCAAAAGTAAATTTGAGTTGTACAACTGCAATAGTATTATACAACTGTTGCAGTATTTTCAACAGAAAAGAATACTCTCCCTGGCAAGTAAAGCTACTCTTTATCAGTTCCTTATTATTTATTGTTAGATAAACTATGAAGTGTTGGATTTGAGATTCATGTTATATAAAATGGCTGTATGGGGCACATCGATACTGTCTATGTCGGAACACATTGATACGTATCAAAGTACCCCATGATAGCTACTGATAACCTAAATCTTTTTCTAATTTAATTTTCATTACATTTTGTTTATTATTTTTTTACCATACACTCCTTAATCAAACCATTTCCCGCAAAAAATTTCTAATATTAGTTTTTATTGAAGTGAAATAGCTCCAATTTTTTTATTAGAACACTTTATAGAATTTTTGCAAACAGAAGACGTATGAATTTACTAATATATTTATAAAGAAATCACTCCCAGACTTTTTTTCATTACTTTTCTTGATATTTCACTTGTATAGCAGATTTTTGTATGTAGAAAAAAAAAGTATGCTCTATGCAACGTGTAGTACCAGCAGGTGTGTGCCATAAATTTCCAATGGAGTTTTTGTCCAGTTACAAGCATCTTAAACAAATTTGATTAGTTAACGATAAATGATATTCAATTCGTTGGAGTTTATAACAACATTTAATTTAAAGAATTGATTTCTGGCATTTACTTATTTGAGAAAAGAAAAGAAGGCAATTTTTCCGTTTTTTATTTACATTTTCTGAACTCAAAAAGTAATTAATGAATGGTAATTATACCTTTATTTGGCATTAACTCCGTTAAGATTGATTATCTTTTTTTTTTAAATAACGTTGAAAATCGGTCGAATACAATAAAAAAATATCACTTTCGGACTTTTTTCATTATATTTTTTGACATTTCAGTTGCATATGTATATTTTTGTTCATAAAAAAAGAATAATTCGATCTGTGCAAATACTTGAAAGTTGCTTAGATATAAACAGGGATATGGTGTATGGAGAGGGGATAAAAGTTTCCTCCTGTATACCTTCTGAATAACACCGTATACCATGCGTAGATACATCCTATACTATCTACTGTGTATCCTCTGGCCGACATAATCTTTCACTTTGTTAAACCGTGAAGTTTTGTCGAAGTATTCTGGAAGTGTTTCTTAATATTCGCTTGCGAAATGATTTTTTGTTTTTGTTATTAATTGATTTGGAATGTTAAAAGATTTTACATACACAGTTTCTATCGCTCGATACATTTATAAATTTAAACACAATTCATCATTAAATAAACGTATTATACTGTACCAAATTACTTAAATTATTTTTTATGGTATCCGTTTTAAACTAACTTTCCAGACGACAAAATAACATTGTTTTAATTGCCCGACAAATCTCTTTTCTAAAACATCTATCGCCTACACATGAGGAAATCCCTTAAGACCGATTTATCCCTTCAAACAATAAATCCTGAGAACTGAGTAATTTAAAGAGCAGTCGAAAATACTCTTCGGTTGATAATCTTAAAAGCCACATTTGAACATATTTCACATTTTTTTTAAACACTAAACATACCAACAAAATTATACAGATTGATAAATATCAAGATTTATTTCAAAAAGTAAATCATTATGAATAACATTTTGTGTATTTAAAAACCCTGATTTAGGAAGGTAATAAATATTACATAATATCATAATTTATAGATTTTTTTTAAATTTAGATATCAGGTTGGAATTTTTTGCCTTCTATATGTCACGTATTGTGACTCGTAGTGAAGGGTTTAATTGGCAGAGTTGCTTCATTTTCAAAATCAGCTTAAGGTATCCGCACACCTTCGGAAGTGATTTTTCGAAAATTTTGAAATTTTTTCTTGTTATTCATGTTTATAATGACATTTACTTTAAAACTTTGAAAAAAAATGTAAAAACTTTAACAATTATCCAGAAATAATTTTTTAGGGAGAAAAATAGTCAAAATTATATCTAAAGTTGGCATTTCACCAAAACGTGATAACTCAAAAATAAAACAATGTATTGACATTTTGTAAATTGCATAATAAACAAAATAACTTTCTCTAGGACTTAGACTACACACATTATAGCTCCATCTCTATCTCAGATGATGTTGCAGTTTAAGTACTAATGTAATGCAAAATTTGTCATTTATACCAGTGTAAATGTAAAATTATTTAACATATTGTTGCGTATATAGGGTTCTTTTGATCTTATGGTTAGGCAACTTTAAACTCTTGTCTTTTAGAAAGGTAGAAAATAATTTATTTACAGATCTTCAGAACAACAGAGTCTTCGAAACTCACAAATATTACTAGATATTCATAAATAACTGTTCAAATCTATCGAACAAGTACAATTATAGGTCGCAGAGACTCTTTATACAATGTCTCAACACTATATCACATTCAAAACAACGTAGATAAAACTCAATACATCAAGCAAACTTGCTTAGACAATCTCTAGTAGCTCACTCAATGCCTGACTGGTAAATAATAACCAAGACAGCTCGTATTGCTCTCCTATATATAGTCTCGCCGCATGCGGTGGAAATTTCTACAACCTTCTAGAAAAATCTGGAAAACCACGGAACAACATTCAATGTATCAGCATATCTAAAAGGGGGGTTACCATAGAGAGTGAAGGGGTACCATCGCCAACAATCGCCAAGTTTGTCGCCAAATTTGGCGACCAAAATTAGTCGCCAAAATTGACGTTAACTTGGCGATATCTCTAATATTTCGCAAAGCTGCCATAGACATTCACTGAAAATAATAGACAAGTTTGCTTGATAACAGAGACAATGCAACAAAAACTAACTAGTCGTTGGGGGCCACCATAATACTTACCCATCATAGATGAAAATTAAACAGGTGAAAACTATTTATACAATGCATTGTTATTCATAAACAAAATTTAAATATTGTTAATATACATAGTAATGCTTTATTAAAGAACTGCTGATGTACCAATTTCAACAAATTATATAAAACGCTAAACTACTCAAGTAGTACCGAACTATCCTTATAACTCCAAAAATAATAATTCTATTAACTAACAATTAACTGTGTCGGATTAAGCGTCTCATTTCCAAATAAAATATAAATTTGAATGAAATACAGGGTCATGAAAAATCGAAGAATGTGGAAAACAGGATTACAAATATCTCCGATACTAATAATCCGATCAACTTCGTTCTATATGCAAAATGTGTGTTATTTTATTGTCTTTTACGTCCATTCCTTAAAACAAAAAAAAATTCGAAAATTTTTATATACCTTTCATCAGAACGAATTTTTCGAGGGTCCGAAAAAAATAGTTCCGGATCATCGAGGTTGTTGATATTAAATAGGCTTCGTTCTATTCTTACATACTAACTACATACAAAATTTCAAGTCTCTATCTCAATTTGTTCGGGAGATAGAGCGTTTACAGACAGACAGACAGACAGACGGACGGCAAATTTTTTTTTCTAAAATATGTTTTTCGGAATCTCCACTATCTAAAACGTGTAAATCCGTCAAAAGAAAACTTTCGATTTTCAAAACGATTGCAAGACTTACCCTATACAAAGTATGATGGGTAAGTAATATTAGTAAAGGAATGGAGCTTAATAAGATTATTTACATTATTTTACAGTACAAACACTAACTATTTACAAAATTCGTAACACTACCCCCTCCTCAAAGACTGCACGTCTCGGGCAGTGCAATCCTTGAGTTAGAGGAAAACACTTAAAATAAACAAATAAATAAATAATAATAAGAAGAAGATTTACATAAATAAGAACTAATTACTATTTACATATTTACAAAAAGTGACTTTCATGACCATGGTCTGAAATTCCAGTTTTGAATTTTTATTCACTTAGGCCAAAATAAGGGGCTAGCCGGTTATAGTGAACGACCTTGAGTTTGGCGTGTGGCGATTTTTGTATGCGTACAACGACGTCATTCAGCCTGTTGACGACTGTGTAAGGACCGTCCCAGTTTCTTTGTAATTTTGGCGACAGTCCCTTACGACGTATCGGATTCCACAACCAAACTTTGTCACCTTCGTTGAACTCATGTCCTGTTGCCTTTGTGTCGTACCGTGTCTTCATCTTTTCCGTTGCCAGTCCGATTCGGTTCCTCGCTAGACGATGAATCTCCTCAATCCGTGCCTGGAGTTCATCCACGTATTCTTCAGGCGACAAAGGAGCGTCAGGAGGACGGCCAAACAAAAGATCCGCAGGCAGACGAAGATCACGACCAAAGAGCATTTGAGAAGGGGAGTAACCAGTGGCCTCATGAGTGGCACTCCTGTAGGTGAGCAGGAACAGAGGCAATTTCTTGTCCCAGTCCTGTTGGTCTCTAGACACCAGGAGGGAGAGGCTATTTAGGATGGTACGATTGAAACGCTCCACCATGCCGTCCGATTGAGGATGTAGAGGTGTAGTTCGAGTTTTGTCCATGCCGAGTAGTCCGCACATTTCCTTAAACACAGTCGAATCGAAGTTTCTTCCTTGATCGGAATGGATTTGAAGAGGAACCCCATATCTGGAAACCCAGTGTTGAACCAGTATGTCTGCTACGGTTACCGCCTCTTGATTAGGAATGGCGTAGGCTTCAGGCCACTTAGTGATGTAGTCCATGACAACGAGGATGTACTTATTGCCATCAGATGTTCTAGGAAGAGGACCCAGGATGCCTAGAGCAATTCGTTCGAAAGGAGCTCCTACATTATAACGCTGCAATCAATGTATAAAAATTCTGTTGATTCTGGCATTTCAACTGCCCACCTTTGCCCCCACTTTTGTCGTAAGTAACTTTTATCTTTATTCTTTATCTTAGTGTCTTATTTATTTGTTTTTCATTTTATTTTTTCATTTATGATCTTATTTATATATTTTTTATCTATCCTTTTATTTTTCATCTTTTTGTGTTATTCATATTTTATTTTTCTGTACTTGTATATTGTTTATTTTCTTGTCGTTATTATGTATACTGCTCAATTAAACCGGTTTACTAAACTTAGACGCAAACGTATTAAATTTCTCAATCACTTAAATTTTCTTCAAAATTGTAAGAAAAATAATGTTATCCCCAATTTTATTCAACTTAAGTGTTCTGTCAATAGTTCTTTTAGAATTTCTAAAGCTATGTTTCGTTCACACCTTATAGTTTTAAGAGCTTGCATTCAGGATGTTCGGCATACTCTCTCCAAAATTGAAGAAGAACTTTATGATCTGCATTTGTTTCTCAGTAAAAATCTTGATAATTTTTGTAATATTGAAAACAAATTTTGGCCTTCTCTGCTTTCTTTCAAATCTGCTCATCAAAATAAACTTGATAAAAAGTTTTCTTTATTATGTAATAAGAATTCCAAGTATCAATTTTTGAATAAGGATCTTTCTAATGAAAACAATATTGTAAATTTATCTTCTCATACATTAACTCCTGAGCAAAAAAGCATTTTAGACCTTGGTTTAAATTTTTCTCAATCTTGCAAACCTTCTCTCACCAAATTGATTGCTCCTATTGAGTCTTCCTTTAAACATAGTAAAGTTTCTCCTTTTCAAAAAGAAACCCTTCGTCACATTCTTGCTGATACTATTTCTTCTAATGTTTCTAAATATAAACCTAATCTCTCACGTCCTCAGCATATTGCTCTGAATGAGCTTAAGTCCAATGATAATCTTATTATTACTAAAGCTGATAAGGGGGGTCAAATTGTTCTTATGGATAAAAATGATTATTCTGATAAAGTTCATACTCTCTTATCTGAAGGTCCTTATATTGAAGTTAAAAAAGATCCCACTAATTCGCATCTTGCCACTCTCACTAAAGCTGTTAAGAATTCTGTTGTTCTAAATGACAACACTAAACATTGTGTTATTCCTTCTGCACCCATTTGTGGTCGTTTTTATGCTTTACCCAAAGTTCACAAAACCAATATTCCCTTAAGACCTATTGTCTCTAATATTGGTACTGTTACTTATCCTCTTGCCAAATTTTTAGCTTCCATATTCTCGCCTTTATGCATTGCTAATTCTCATACTGTAAAAAATTCTTATGATTTCGTTAGTAAATTAAAAAGTATTAATCCATCGAATTGTTCTATGCTTTCTCTTGATGTCAAATCTTTATTTACTAATGTCCCGATTGAAGGCGCTCTTTCTTGCTTGGAAAAAAGATTACGTGAATTTCATTTCTCGGATATTGAGGTCAAAGATTATGTTAATTTAACTAAAATTTGCTTAACTCTTACTACTTTTCAATTCGATAATAAATTTTTCAAACAGCTAGAAGGCTTAAGTATGGGTAATCCTTTATCTCCCATTCTTTGTGATATTTATATGCATTACTTTGAAGATAAATTATTAAATCTGATCAATTTTAAATGTTGGATTCGTTATGTTGATGATACTTTCGTCCTATTGGATAATCCATTTGATATTTCTACAATTCTTCAAACTGTCAATTCTATTGATCCTCATATTCAGTTTACTTTTGAGTTAGAGAATTGTAATAAACACCCTTTCCTTGATGTTTTAGTTACCAAATGTGATTCTTCTTTCAAAACTTGTGTTTATAGAAAACCTTTTTCTGTCTCTAATCCACCCCATGCTCTCTCAAATCATCCTGTCAATCAAAAGATCGGTGTTTTTTATACTTATGTTTATCGTGCTCTCAAAATTTGTTCTGATTTTGCATCGCTTAAGAATGAACTCAATTACTTAAAATCTGTTGCTGTAAAACGTGGATTCAATCCTTCTATCATTAATACTGCTGTGAGCAAATTCAATAGACCCCTTAACAATTCCACTCTTTCTAATATTGATAAAAGTAAACCTGATAATTTGGTCGTCCTCCCTTTTTATCCTCCTTTATGTTTTAAATTAGCTAAAGTTTTAAGACGTTTCAATTTTAATGTTATCTTTAAACCAGTCAATAAATTAAAATTTCCTTCCATGAAATGTCCTGTCCCTGACCTCCAAAAATGGGGTATTTATAATATTCCTTGTAATGGCTGTGATTTATCGTATATTGGTCAAACTAAAAGAAATCTCGAAAAACGCCTAAAAGAACACTCGCGGTATGTCATTAATCAAGAAATTTCTAAATCTTCTGTTGCTAAACACTCTTGGGATTCCGGCCATAGTTTCAATTTTCAAACTGCTAAAATTATTTTTAATGCCAATAGTTCCTCTGAGTTAGACTTTCTAGAAAATTTAGCTATTTATATTAATCGTGATATTATTGTTAATGATAAATCTGATTCTAAAACCCTCTCCGTTGCCTGGAAGAATCTTTTCAGCACTGCTTCATAATTAAGTTTATCATTTAATTATTATTATTATTATTTATATATATTATGTATACTATTTTTCAGGTATAATCATGTGTGTTTATAATTGTAAACTATTTTTTATTTTTATGTATTTTTATTTTATTTTATTTATTTATTTATTTATTTATTTATTTTATTTTATTACTAATTTATATATTTTTTGCGTACATTTTATTTCATTTTAATCTCTCCTTTTAGTTAATTTTTTAATTTACCCCGCTTTTTTCCCATTTCCCTTCCCCCCTTCTTCCTTTCCTCTCCTTCATTGTCTATCTAGTTTTGTTTATGCTCTTCCGTGATTGGCTGTTGCCTTCTTCTTTCCTATTGGCTGTTCCTTCTGCTTGCTCCCTCTCCCTCCCGCATTCCCCTTCAGTCGTGCCGCTACATTCATTGTGGACGCACGTCTTTTTTGCGCCTGACGAAGAAAGACTAAGTTCTTTCGAAAGGCCTTGCGCAGTTAACTTATTTTATGGTGTTTAAAGAAGTTTTTTTTTCATTTCTAACGCTGCAATCGTCCACGGGTGCGCCTCTTTGGACCTTTACGTGCTACACAGGTGTCACAAGTTCGACACCACTTCTCCACGTCACTGCGAACATTATTCCAGTAGAAACGCTCTCGAACCTTCTGCAGGGTCTTCATTACACCAAAATGACCTCCTGTGGGACTACCATGCAGTTCTTGAAGACTGCAGTTCTTCATGCAGTCATAGAAATTCTCGACTTAGGGAGTAGTAGTTGCCATCTACATGTCTTTCCATCATCAGACTCCCATTTTCGGTACAAGATACCGTTCTTCAAATGTAGGGAATCCCAAAGAGCCCAATAACGTTTAGTCGTAGGATGGTAATGGGCCATGTCTTGCCAGCTGGGCTTCCTGTTGGACTCCTTTTTCAGCTCTAGAATTGGCTTAATTTCAGGATCAGCAAGTTGATCTTTACGCAGGCTCTCATCACACCACTGATCTTGCGATGATGTAGATCCAGTTGTAACTTGTCTTACTATAAGACCTTTGACATTAAATTTCTTCTCAACCCGGTCGCAGTATCTACAATTCTCTGAACAGGGTCTTCTTGAGAGAGCATCTGCATTTTCATGTGATGAGCCTTTTCGATGGCGTATCTCCATATCGTACTCTTGAAGCTTTTGTATCCACCTGGCTATCTGGCCTTCAGGATTCTTAAAATTCAATAGCCAAGTTAGAGAAGCATGATCAGTTTGGATCAGGAACTTTCGACCGTAAAGATAGTGGTGAAAATGGTCTACGGCTTTCACTACAGCAAGAAGCTCTTTTCTTGTTACGCAGTAGTTTCGCTCTGCCTTTGATAAGCACTTGCTGAAATAGGCGATAACACGCTCCTGGCCGTCGATTTCCTGGGACAGTGCAGCGCCAATGCTTTCGTTACTTGCATCCGTATCAAGTATAAACTGTTTATCGATTTGAGGATATGACAGAATTGGAGTGGATGTTAAGGCCTCCTTAAGCTTTTCGAAAGCAGCGTCACATTCCTGTGTCCACATAAATTTTTGATTGGCTTCTGTTAATTTATGAAGTGGTCTTGCAATCATCGAGAAGCCTTTGACAAATTTTCTGTAATAGGTGCATAATCCTAGAAAACTCCACAGTTTTTGAACATCTGTTGGACGACTCCAATTTTTCACGGCTGATATCTTCTCCGGATCAGTCCTAACACCTTCCGCCGAAATGATGTGTCCAAGGTAGGCGACTTCATTACGAAACAAACTGCACTTCGAAGGGCTTAATTTCAAATTAGCTTCCTTTAACTTTTGTAGCACACGCCTGAGGTTGTTCAGATGTTCATCAAAAGATTTTCCTATGATTATGATATCATCTAAATAAACAAGACATGCTTCATATGACAGCCCCCGGAAAACCGTTTCCATAAGCCGTTCGAAAGTTGCAGGTGCGTTACACAGACCAAAAGGCATTACCTTGAGCTGCCATAATCCTTGTCCCGTTGTAAAGGCAGTCTTCTCGCGGTCGTCCGAATGGATCTCTACCTGCCAGTAACCACTCTTCAGATCCAGAGTCGAGAACCAAGTGTTGCCCGCAAGTGTGTCGAGAGTGTCGTCGATCCTTGGTAGGGGGTAACTATCCTTTTTGGTGACGTCATTCAGTCGGCGGTAGTCTACACAAAATCTTGTAGAACCATCCTTCTTTCTTACTAATACAATGGGAGACGCCCATGGACTTGTTGATGGTTCGATGACGTCATTTTCTTCCATATCTTTAATTAAATTCTGCACCTCTTCTTGCTTCGCAAAAGGTAATCGTCTAGGGGGCTGTTTAATAGGAGAATGATCTCCCGTGTCAATTCGGTGTTGTGCCATTTTAGTTCGTCCAAAGTCTTCAGATGTTTGGGAAAATAAACTTTGGAATTGTCTAATTAAACTTTCAGCAGCATATCTCTGATTTGGATCTAAGTCCGTATTTTGTAACAAATCCTTGACTAAATTATCTGAAGATTTCTCAGAGTGACTGGAATTTTGACTTATGCACGTCACAGGAGCACATGATGCTATCACCTCTCCTTTCTTGATAGTCCTCGTCTTATCACTGATGTTAGCAATTCTGACTGGAATGGTCTTTTTCGAGAGGTCTACTACACAAGAAGCCACCAATACTCCTGCTTGTGTACTATTGTCTTCTGGATAATTTATATGGCCAAATCGGTAATTAGTTTCATTTTTAATTACAGCTGGAACTAAAAATTCTGTTCTTGGATCTAGATTGATGTCTTCTTTGGCTATTACTCTTTGTTTACATTCAATTTCGTTATTTAATCCAAAAAGCCTTATTTCTTCAAATTTTAAGAGCATTTTGTTATTTTTGAAATCAAGTTTGAAGCCAAACTTCTTCAGAAAATCTAGCCCGATTAAGCAAGGATCTGTTATGTCAGCCACATATGCCGTATGGTAATATTTCTTTCCTCCAAAGTTGATGGTTAAATTTGCCTTTCCATATATGCTTATCTTGTCGCCCGTCACAGTTTGCAGGATAACGCATGGTGGAGTCCAGATGAGTTTACATTTCAATTTTCGAGCCAAATCTTCTCTTATTATTGTAACATTGGCTCCTGTATCGACAATCATACGGCACTGAATTCCGTTAATAAAGCCTATCACATATAATTCGTTATCACCGCCGCTCATTTTTGATATCTGGAGGATCTTCAGGTGGGGCTTTTCATTCTCTGGCAACCTCCGCCCCGCGAGATGGCCAAAATTTAGTTTCCCTGCTGACTGTTTGAATTTATCTCACGTTCGTGGATTTTGGGGCAATTTCTTCGGAGATGTCCTGTATCACCACATCCCCAGCACGTGAGATTCTGTCTCCTTGAGCTCGTTCTTCCATATTTTAAGGCTTCAAGCTCTTGATTTAATTAGCATCCGATGCGATTTCTTTCAGACAAGCTAAAAATGTCGTGTCATCAGCCCTGAATTTTCTAGTCAACCGATTTTGATAATTATTTTTTTAAATGAAAGCTATTTATTTGTAGTTGTGCCCATTTTAATTATTTTTTAATTTATTTCCATTTTTATATTTTATTTTTAATTTTAAAATCTTTTTCATGGCATTTCTTCAAAATGGTGGCAACACAGGTTAGCTTTTCTCTTGATAATAAAAATTTATTTTCTAAAATGATTGCGTATAATTATGCACTAATTGAGTTAAAAAGATATATATTTACTGAGAAATAATATTAATAATGTAAATAAAATGACAGAAAATAATTTATGATAAAAATTAATGTCTAAATCAAAATAAGAGAAATTTCAAATGAGGAAAATTATGTCATTCAGCAACCAGATAAAAGGGAATTACAATATTATTATGGAGGCCTTTTTCATAAACAGTGACTTTTAAAGAACATTTGAAGAGAAAATGACGTCACTATTTAAAACATTGTATTTTTACTCATAACGATATTAGGTACTACTCTGTTATCCCGTCGACCAATTTCGCCAAATTATACAAATCGCCACATTAATAGCCAAACTATACATATTGACATAATTTTTATTTTAAATAACGAAAAAATAAATAATTAGTAGAATATTAATAAAAATATTAATAAAAATCACTTAATGGCATTTTAAACACATGAATCGTATTTAATGTCATTGAATGTGACATTCACGATCATCCATTATTGGCATTTAATCTTATAGTTTGGCGATAATTTTTTGGTCGATGGGATAACCTAGTAGTACCCGATATTATTTTTTTTCTTTTTTTTAAAAAAAAGCTATTTTTCTGAGAGTGCATATAAAATAGGGCTCGCGATAGGATACGTATAGCAGGTATACGATTAAACGATATACGTATATCCGTATAATACGTTTTTCTGCTATACGGATACTTTCGAATATACGTTTAAACGTATCCGGATACGTATAAGGCGTATCAACTAAACGTATATTTAAGAATACGTATATTTAATGTATACGTATATTCGCCGTATCGTATCTAATTTAAATAGCGGACTTCACCAGTCTTATGTCGCTGAATGGAGAATAATTTGGAAATCGGTAGCGTTACGACAGAAATCCGCATAGTATGCAGGCCCGTAGCTAAGAGGGCGCTATGGGCGGCTCAGCCCCCCCTAGAATATTTTGAGTCCCCCCCCCCTGGAAAAGATTCCAAGGTCACTCAATTAATTTCTGTTCCAAAAATTCATATGAAATTCTGTTCAAAAATCTAATTTAGTTTTGAGACCCTTTCACAGTTTTGCAGAGTTACTAAATTGTATCTAAAATAAGTGTGTCAACACTCCCTCATTTTATATGTACATATGAAGTTAACATAATGTTTCATTTTGCACCAGTTATACAATCAAAATTTTCATCATCCTATACTTTTCTTAGCATAAAATGAAGTTAGTACAACAGTTTAATTAGAAACATAATACCTACAATGTGAATAGTTATTAATTTATCTTTCTGCGTCAGAAAGAGAAAAAAAAATTATGAGCCCCCCTACATTCTTTCGAGCCCCCCCCCCCCCCCCTATGGTTCACTTCTAGCTACGGCCCTGATAGTATGTCTTATACATACGAGATCAAGCAATGAAAAGCGTATATTTTTTAAAACGGTTTGCAAAAAGTTCACAAAAGATCAGACTCCTGATTGGCTAATCTCGCTTCACTAACAGTGAAATATCTACTATCTGGATTCCAACCAAGATCTTGGTATTTCCCTTTATAAATATTTTAATCAACATACATGTTCAGTGCAATTTACCGAAGTGACCCATGTTACCTATCCAGTGGCGTAGCTATGTTTTTTGGCGCCCGGGGCCAGCAAGAAATTTTGCGCCCCCACCCCAATATAGATATATAACAATTTCTCTCAATTTGGCGCCCCTAGGCCTCGGCGCCCGGGGCGGACGCCCCCCCCCCTGCCCCCCCTTAGCTACGCCACTGTACCTATCGATTGTAGGGCAGTACGAAACCGAAATGTGGCACCAATGAAAACTATCCTGTTGAACTGTAGCTGACGTCACAATTCGCCTTGATTTTCATTTCATACTACCCTACAATCGGTTGGTAACATTGGTCTCTTCGGTAAGTGACCGGTAAGTTACTCTAAACATACTCAATGTTTATTTATGTTTCTTCTAATTTTCATTAAATAAGTCATAAAATATTCTAGGAGGACAAAATAATTAAATAATTTTAAAAAGAAACTAATAAAAATTACCAAATATGTAAATTATTTTAAAATTCCTCCGCGGTAAGACAATTTACATATGGTGAAAAATAAAACCATTGTGTCACGTGACGCAGACACTTAGTATAAGTATCTCGTAGAGTAGAAGAACGAGCATTTATAGACACAGTTCTGCTTAGATTACAATTAGAAATGAATAGAAAAAGCTGGGTGTGGCGGTACGCTGAGAAAAAGAATGACAGAGCCTACTGCCTGCTATGTGATGATGATATTGCTGTAAACTCATTCTGTGCAACTGGTGGAACAAAATTCATGCCACATATAGACAAAGTCACAGACAGATATTTTGTAAAAACATATTTTTCGGACTATCTTACCCTTAAAAAGTGTAAACCAGTCGAAAGATTTCTCGAATCCATTACTTTCTTCTTGTTAAGATACAAGAAAATATAAAAAAACTAAGTACTGAGCCACAGCTCTTCCAAAGATTAGTTTGATTCTATCCACAACTAATGTAAGACAATTTATAATAAATAACTTAGTTTTTTGGGAAAGAAACCAAAATTTAAACTGAGAAACGTATTCAGATTTTTTAGGTACCTGCATAACAAGTAGTAGTTAAGTAAACGCATCGTAGTTTTTTAAACAGAGAATCGCGATGGGGATACTCAACCGGATATTTCTCAATGTCTGTAATCCGCAGAAAAGCATTGAAACATCAAATTTCATATCTTGAATGAAAAACGTTTAAACGTTTATACGTTTAACCGCTTGGATAAGATCCGTATATACGATGTACCGTATATGTTGTTTTGCGCAATACGTATAACCGCCGATGCCGTATTATACGTATAGTTGATCCGTATTTCGTATAATACGTATTATACGTATATGCGTATAAACGTATAATCGAGAGCACTAATATAAAATAAAATTTCTGGATTTCGCCGGCACTCATATTACAATTTTAACTGTAGATGTGCCAATATATGAATGCAAAACTGTAACTGGCAAATTTGACATTTACTTTGTAAATATATTTATTATATATTGATTCAATAATGTAATTACTTTTGCTTTTTTTTAAACCAAATCGATCGGGTCTTTTAAACATTTCATTCGTCGAATTCGACGGGATTCCATTCGTTTTATTGTTAAATTGCATTTCCTTTTACTCAGAGTCTATAAAAAAGCGTTTAAACTAAAGAAAAAATCCGTTTTTGATGAATCTAGTCAATGAAGAAGTAGCACGTCAAATTGTATCTCTTTATTATTCCGCAATTCCAATGTCTCAGAGAGAAATTGCTATTCAATTGGGTATTTCACGCCGTTCTGTTTGCTATTATATTGATAAACACAAGAAAAATGAAGTTAATTCATTGCAATCTAAAAAGGGTCGCCCTTCTGAAAAACTTCTATCGATTTTTTTTCTAATCGGAGGCGAAACTGAATTCTGGAATGGTAGAATCTACATTCATCTTGTTTCCTAATTTTTTTCAAGACGTCGATTTCAGTGTCTGAGCTTTTGTTCACCGTTGCCCCTCGGACTGAATGACGATCCCTTCGGCTGGCTTGTGTAGCTGCTTCCAACTTTAAGGCATATAGTAATGCAGCCTTTAAATCCTGCACATCTGCCATTCGTACCGCTCTCTGCACTTCTGGATATTTTATTCCGTCAACAAAGTACTGCAGTGAGAGCATTTCCCGTATATTCGTTGGGCAGTCGATAAATGCTAAATTTGCAAGCCGTTCAATTTCTGAGGCAAACTCTTGAAGGGTTTCACTCGATTTTTGATGGCGGCTCTTCATTTGTATTCTCATATAATCTTTCAAGAATTTTTCCCCGAATCTCATTTCAAGTGCACAACTTAGAGTCTTAAAATTGAGTTGCATCATATCTGGCAATGTTTGCAGCACGTCGGCGGCTTCTCCTCTCAAAGACGCTGCCAGTTGACAAGCTTTCACCTCGTCACTCCATTTGTTCGCTCCGGCTACAATGGTGAACTGGGTCTTGTAAACTTGCCAGGAACTCTTTCCGTCGTATGTCGACAGCTTGATGTGCACAGGAGAAGCAGGCGGATTCCTAAATTCTTCATAATTACCACTGGACGCTGAAAGCTTCTTCTCAAGATCTTCTACTCTTTTATTTAGCTTTACATCTACGTCAACTATTTTCTCTTCAACGTTACTTATTTCATTCTGAATTTTCTCTTCTACTTCCTTTATTTTCTCTTCTACCGAACCTATTCTTCTTTCTACCGACGAGAACTTTTCTTCAAAAGTTTTCTTCATTTCTTCTTGGCCTTTATTCATTTTATCAGCCAACTCTTCTTGGCCTTTACTCATTTTATCCGCCAACTCTTCTTGGCCTTTATTCATTTTTTCCGCCAATTCTTCTTGGTCTTTATTCATTTCTGTCTTTATGCCATTGATAGCATCTAACAGTTCTTTCAGTTGTCCGTCCATTGTTCTTGTTTTCGCCATAAGATCCCGACTCCTGACACCAAATGTTGCGTATATAGGGTTCTTTTGATCTTATGGTTAGACAACTTTAAACTCTTGTCTTTTAGAAAGGTAGAAAATAATTTATTTACAGATCTTCAGAACAACAGAGTCTTCGAAACTCACAAATATTACTAGATATTCAAAAATAACTGTTCAAATCTATCGAACAAGTACAATTATAGGTCGCAGAGACTCTTTATACAATGTCTCAACACTATATCACATTCAAAACAACGTAGATAAAACTCAATACATCAAGCAAACTTGCTTAGACAATCTCTAGTAGCTCACTCAATGCCTGACTGGTAAATAATAACCAAGACAGCTCGTATTGCTCTTCTATATATAGTCTCGCCGCATGCGGTGGAAATTTCTACAACCTTCTAGAAAAATCCGGAAAACCACAGAACAACATTCAATGTATCAGCATATCTAAAAGTGTGGGGGGGTTACCATAGAGAGCGAAGGGGTACCATCGCCAACAATTGCCAAGTTTGTCGCCAACTTGGCGATATATCGCCAAATTTGGCGACCAAAATTAATCGCCAAAATTGACGCCAACTTGGCGATATCTCTAATATTTCGCAAAGCTGCCATAGACATTCACTGAAAATAATAGACAAGTTTGCTTGATAACAGAGACAATGCAACAAAAACTAATATTAGTAAAGGAATGGAGCTTAATAAGATTATTTACATTATTTTACAGTACAAACACTAACTCTTCACAAAATTCGTAACAATATTATCCTATTTTTGTTTTAGGATGTTTTGCGTTTAGTAAAAATCTGATAAACTTTGAGAAAAAGCTAAAAATAACTTTTAAACACAATTCATAAGCTGTAACTTTAAACGGCTATAACTTTGGTTATAACTAAGATGCATACATAATTTAAATTGAATTCGACAGATAAAAGAGTCGATTTTAATGTTACTGCGTAAATGAAAAATTGATATTTGGATCGAAAATTAAGCATTAAACGTGTTCAGATGCATTAAAATATGTTCAAATATCTGTTTATTTACTTCGTTTCTTTAGAAGGCAGTATTTTTAAAAAGGCTCAATTACAAATTATTAAAATGTCAATACACGTTGAAAAATACTAAATTATTTAAAATAGAGAACTGAATATGTTACAGAATGATAGAATTTGCAAGTGCAACATAATTATAAATCTGCATGCCAGAAGTAACACCGAGGACCTTGCTAGCTTAACATGCTCTGAATAAGAAACGTCCTTCAATAACATCACACATTGAGTTCGCTAACTCAGTTGTTGTTAAATTCTAGGGAATTGGCAATCAGAGAAAGACTGCTCAAACCAGAAGACTAACTCTCTAGAGTATAGATGTCGTTAAATTGTCATAGGTTCACTACATTAAAATATTTAAAAAAGGACCAATTCAATGCCGGAGCTCGACAGATAATAAAGCTAGGGAAATTGCATGTCAAGCATAGCAAATGAAGTGCGTTCATACTATAGAAAATATTCAGATTTTAGTGTAATAGTATACAGTACTTCGGGTATAGTACAGTAGCCGAAATCTTTTGTGTGTCCCTGTAAATACTATCTGCTGTCTATTAATTATATAGAAAGTAATTTGTTTTAAACCTATCTACAACTCAGTAACAACGTATGTATCAACGTATTTTAATTTCGAAAAATATGATGTAGTTTAATGTAATTAAAGCAAGTCCCAAACAATGTTTCCTTCTATCTCATTATGCGATGGAATACTTTTCTGTGGCCGTGTAAATTAATAAAAAATACTCTTTGCACCACGGATCATACAAAATGTATATTTTAATGTATATCAATTTTATTATGATCAAAACAGAGTAACGTTAAATACACTTACAATTATTTTTTACCATTGCCCGTAATGTAACGTAATATATATATATATTTGTTTTTTGTATCCCTGTGATTAAACTATTCATCCGATTTTCATAAAATTTTAAATGTTTCGACAAGATTATGCAAAAATTATATATTTTAAATTTCAAATGCTTCAATTTGGTAGTTTTTGCTCTGTTATATGAGAACAGACGGACGGATGGATTAATCGACGACTATAAGTGCTAAGCATTTATATGATTACTACTAAGAAGAAAGAACAAAAGCAAGGCGGGAATCGCCCGGAGGAAAAAATCTAACGACTCTCATGTATTGTATTCAATGCAGTGGTGAAAAATTGGCGCAGAGGTGGAGCTAATTGACACCACTATTCTTTATAATAATTTAAACTTTAATAAAAACTTAGAGCCTTTTCACCTTAATAAAAACTTTCTGTCATTAGATAAGACGATAAATACTGCTAAAATTTAGCGGTGTCAATAAACTCCACCCTCTACGCCAATTTTCCTCCACATCCCTAAGAATAATGGAGTTCTGTCACATGAATGTTTCATCTTACAACTACGGACAAGAAATGATTTCTGAATACTATTATGCAAATAAATTGTGTTGGGGAGATTTGTTCAGAGTTGCTTCTTTCTTATAGTATTGGCAGATTATGTACAAGTTTTTGTGTTCGATTTCAAACTGGCGCATTTTTTAATCTGCTGGATATGAAAATGATTTAAACTTTTAATACTGAATTTTGTAATTATTGTGGTAAATTTTCTACTTTTAATACATTTACATAAATTTTATCTACTTTTTTTTTAACGACAACAAAAAAGTAGTGTTTTTCAGAAAAAGTAAACATTCTGGCCGTAAAAAGAAAGTTAGTATTACAGAATTCCAAAATACACAAAATTAAAAAATTCATTCTATTTTTCATCTTTTTACATATATAAATACAAACTGATATGTATAATTTGGAAATAAAATGTTATTAAGCTAAAACTTTTAGAAATATTAGTATAAGGACCCTATAATTGTAATATGTATATAGTATAAACATCTGTGCAACCATTTCTTTTAATGTTGAGCATTAAACACGCAGTGTCATTAATTGGATGTGTCTTCATATTCAAACATTTTTTTTCTTTTTAATTAACTTAAATGTATTTTTCAGTTAATTACGGCCAAAGTATTTAAAAATGTTACTTAAAAATAAATTTGCATTAAAACATAAATATATATTATCATATTATTTACTTTCTTTAAAATGGGTTTAATCGTATTACCAAAATTTAAAAACTTTTTGACATTTGTATTGAACTAAATGTTTCGAGGATATTTTTTTTTTCAAAATATCTTGATTTATTTCGATTTTAATTGCGGTATAGTTTTTACTTTCAAAGTCAAACATATAAAGCCTCAAGCCTTAAACCAAAAGAAAGAATAGAGTCCATTTCTTTATTAGAAATTATTAGCTGGAAATAAATTCTAAACTACAGACATTCTTTTGAGTGTAAACGAAAATTTCTCTAATCCTATGTGTGCTATAAGTTCAATAAGCAGTATTCATGTGAATTGGTAAAATGGCGATTTTTAATAGCCTCGAACCGAATGGAAAAATATGGTTCATTCCTCAACTGAATGTAAGGAGGATAAAATATTCTGTTTGAATTTCTTTTCAATTTAAAAGAGAAAATTAGATTAATAATGCGAAGATGACATCATTAGCAATTTTTTGAGATATAAGAGAAATGTCATTAAACAAATTAATCTTTCAATAATATTACTTTATTAATATTTTGCATTTAGAAATTTTAAATGTTATTAATTTTCTTTTGGAACTATTCTGATATCTGAAATGAATACATGAAATTATAATCGCCCAAATGACTGTGAAAAAAAAAAAAAATCATATTTTGGTTTTCATTTTAATTTTAATAAGATAATGATATCAATAGTGCAGGAATGACATCATCTGCTCTTTTCTCTTCAGTATTTACAGTCACGGTATTAAAATTAAAAAAATATTAATATTTCAATAACATGATTGAATTATGTATTTACACGTAAATCTAAAGGAGAAAAAAGAACTTAAAAAATAATAAAATTAATTCACGCGAATCAAGTTTGAGGTAAAAATTAAGCCATAAATGAAAACTGCATTTAAAACGATTTATTTGTGGACAATAATCTTTTGACGTCACATTGGGAGTCACATAGTGTAAAAGTAGAACGGCTAACAAATGTCTTTCAATATATTTCATTAAACAAATGAGGCGCATATGCATCATAAATGAACATATGCTTGAATTACAGGAAGCTTAATTTTAGGTTGCGAATTTTACTATATAAATTACTATTTGATACTTCTTCATAAATAGATTTATAAGTAAAATCACCAATTTAAATTTAAATTTAAAATGAATATCTGCACGATATTGCATTAAAATAGAGAAAATAATTATACCTGTTACCGACAATACCTAAAAGTCGATCAAAACATAATATATAAGCGTGAAATTTCATTACACGGTACATTTCGAGGTTTCAAATATTGTTCCCAAGCAGATTAACTTTTTAATTCTTGAATCAAAAGGAAGAATATTGTTGTTATAAAAGACTGATTGCCAACCATATTTTTATCTTTACATGAGGGATCGGGCAGCATCTGTTGAAGCCCCTGCGTTAAGATTAAACACAACCACTCTTTTTAGGCGGTTTTTCAAATGTGTAACTGATTTTAATTTTCAATTTCCAAAACAACCGTCAGCTGTCACAAAAGCAGCGGCTGAAAACTTAGTAGCAAAGAAAAAAAAGCACCATTCACGGCTGAAATGTAAACTCGACTACAAAAAATTATCGGTGTTCCTTAAAATCTTCCTTTTTTTTTAGAAAAAGCAAATTACTGTACTTTTAAACTTTGAACGGAAGTTGGTGGACGTAGTTGGCAGGGGGCAGAGCCCCCTAATATATTATATGTATGTCAACATTTGAACGGAGGGTGGTTTTGGGGTCTGGGGGTCATGATCGGTGAAAATATAATAAATTTACGGAAGTGCATTCCACCGGATGGCTGCAGTATGTAGCTTTTTACTTTTTGTAATGAAAGCTACCTAAAGCTTTACGACATTTGTATTGAACCAAATGTTTTGTGGGCATTATTTATTTTTTTTAATATCTTGATTTATTTCAATTTTAATTGAGGTATGATTTGTATCTACAAAGTCAACCATATTTACCGTATTCCTCCGCAGTCCGGAAAAAAATCGAGGTACACTACCATACACGAAAAAACTCGTATTTACCGGCATGCCATAAAATGTGAGTTTTCGGTACTGGAGGATGGTCTGCTGATTTATTTTAGTTTTTAAACGTTAAAAAAAACATGAATACTTATTGTTTTCTCTATCTTCATTTATATTTAACTGATTATTAGATTTTATTTATCTTATTATTAAGAAATTTTTTCATGTATGGGGTTTCTGCTAAGTTAGTTAAATCATCATGTAAAATAGTTTTTTTTTTTCACATATGTTAAACACATATTTCTCTCTTTATATATTCCGATAGTTATATTTTTCTCATTTTATATGCATAGTAAGAATATTTCTGTTCATGTAATAAGTCATGAGATAACCTATTGCTATATTGTAAATATCGGATGGGTACAGGGGGAAAACCTATTGTGAAATGGTTTGAAATACATGAAACACACTTGTATTCTCGTGAATGTATAAAAAAGTAGAATAAATAATTAGAGCGTTGGAGGCAAACTCTATGTTGCACTTTTCTTCCCCAAAAGAAATTTCTGCCACTGAATACATTTAATGAACTTCATTCTTTTCCGTTTTGGAAGATCCTCGCTTGTTCCGGCATGCCCGGAAAGACCAAGGATTAATATTCAAAAATCTGACCTTCCTCGTATTTTTCGGCATGCCGGCTAATGCGGGAGAATACGGTATGTGAACTTTAGATACATTAAATATCAGTAATGGCATCAGTTTTATACTTAAATACAATGATACTAAAACATTTCATTGCATCCTCAAAATTTAAATATTTTCTGACATTTGCGATGACTTATATGTTTCTAGCTCATTTCTTCAAATATATCGGTTTATTTCGATTTTAATAAATTTGTACTTAGTTCAGAGATGTATTTAAAAATATTTTATTTTAATATCTAAAAAAGTACACAAATGAATCCAATTTAGTAAATGTAGTATATAATAAATAGTTCAACATACTTTGCAGTATTTAAAAAATAATATATAAATGACTTTGTCATTTATCGCGAACTCACTTATTTAAAACTCCTATATTTTATAAAATAATGAGAGAGTTATCAGCAGGCGGGCTCATCACGCAGCAAAAATGCATTAATTCTAAATTAAGCAAACATTTAACTACCTGTCTCTATTTATTGATTTCTCGTCAGAACTAGATTTAACTAACAGTTATCGACGACCCGCACAAGCGGAAACTTCGATGAAAGGAGTTTTAAAAAAATGAAAAATATCCGTTCGAATTAATTAACCAAATTGACTGCTTTCTGTGCATTTATGATTTAATATTACAATATTATTTTTGTGTATCAATTTTTACTGCTAAATAATCATAGAAATTGTAATTTTACTTCAATGTTTAAAATTTTAGACTTCTTGAAATGATACATTAAAATTAATTCACAATGTATTTGCATTCAAACAATGACGTTGACCAGAATGCTTTGAGGTCTTTTTAAAAGATATTTCGGTTTATCTAAATGCCAATCAGTATGATAGTTGAACTTTAGCAATACTTGTGGTGTTATTTTTCCCAAATTCGCATGGGAGTTGCTGGACATAGCCAAAATCATGTGCATGAAATTTAATTCAAATTCTGTGGATAATTTCATCTACTTTTCGATTATAACAATATTGAAAATGGCACAAAAATTGCTATTACAGCGTTATACATTTACCACTTCTTTTTATTGTGTATTTATTTAAATGAAACAAAGTTTTGAAATTTTTCTTATCTTAATAACTTCTGCAAAAAGTATTTAAAAAAATGCGAAAAAGAAAAATTGGCATAAAATGGCCATAATTCCGTAATATTGTAAAAGAAAATGCGATATAAATCACTTTAAGGTTTATCTTGAATTTCGTTTCAGAGACGTCTAGGGGGGGGGGGGTACAACAATTTATTTTATTCATTTATAAACGTTTTTTGATGAAAATTGTTTCTGAAATAAATTTTTCTACAAAAAATACTTTTCTGTGAAACTTTTTTTTTTTTTTTTGTTTTTTGCAATTTTTCAAATTTTGTTTTGAAAAAATGTTTAAACTTATTCAATTTCTGATATAACTCAAAAACCGCTTGTGCGATTGATTTCATTAGTTTTTTCACTATCGTAGCAGAACCTCGTTGGACAATTTCCATTCAGGCTTCAAACCCTCTAAAAACACAGCAATATGTCTTGTTAAAAAAAAAAATTATCAGACTACGGAATAACAAATAATATTATAACTATAACGATAACTATCTTCTGTAATCGAGTTGTCATGATTTTCCGCTTGAATGATGCATTTCTCGGTTATAATGATCTCATCCACCACTTTCTTAACAACTGACGTCTAACTGCTATTAACAGCTAACAGGATTGATATTCAGGATTGATAAGATTAATTACACATTTGAAAATCAGATTGTATTAAATGACATTTTACAATTATACTATTTTTGCAATTTTTCTTACTTTTATAATGATTCTATATTAAAAGTAAAACAAACCGAGCTCCCTCTGTTAAACTTCTATTCGTGATGAGTACCAGACCTCGGTTATTAAAATTATAGTAAACATTTTAGCCTCCTTTTTTACTTTCTTTTGTCATTACAAGAAGAAAATATAGGAGTCTTAACAATTTTCAACTTTCGTTTTTCAATTTTCGATGGATTTATACGTTTTATGGGGCAGAGATATGAAAAAACATGTTTTGCAAAATGTCTGTCTGTGACTCTGTGACTCTGCCTGAGTATCTGTATATACGTATGTGACATAAATTTTGTGGACGCTCTGTCTCAAAAACTAATTTAAATTCAGTTTCTGATATAAATTGGTGTTGATTAGTTTTTGATGAAAATCGCTCTAGAGATGGCTCTGCTATGCTGCATTTTTTGTGATTTCCGAAATATTTCTATCTCAAGAATTAATGCACGGATTTTCATCAAACTTCAGATTTTGTTGGTCCTTAATAATTGTTGTTATTTCAATTTTTTGTGTAAATTAACAAACAGGTGGCGCTGCTATGCTGCGTTTTGCCCGATTTCCGCAATTGCTGTGTTCTAAGAACTAATGCACGGATTTTACAAACTTCAGATTCACTTCAATGTTGAGACATGTTGTTGCAGATAAGGTTTTTATGTAAATCATCAAACAATTGGCACTTCTATACTGCTTTTTGCATGATATACGTGATTTTAGCGATAGTCATAGCTCAAGAATTAATACAGGAATTTCATATAATTAAAATCGCCATGATGAACATAGATTACCATTTAATTTTGGCACTGTGATGGTGAATTTTGAAGCATTAACATGAATGAGATAGATATAAAAACAGTTTCTGGGATTGTCACATCCCACTAGTTTATAATTCTCAAGATAAACTTAACTTAAGGCCTCTGATATTCTTGGGTGTCTAGTTTCTTGTGACTTCTGACATCATCTCCAGTTACATATGCTGATTTTAAGAGCTGGGTTTTAATTGAAGTATTATTTAAAACAACTTTGAATCCGATACCGTTTAAGAAAGCACAAAAAAGAATGCGATAAAATAAATGAAGCATAGAGTTGTCAGCAAGCTGTAATATTATTAAACAATTTAAGAAGTAAATCATTCAAATCTTTTTCGTGAATTCTACAAATGTTTACTGACGGAGTGCTTGCTAGAAAATACCGTAAATAGCAGCAGGCGAAGTTATCACCCTTCAAAAACTGCATTAATTTTCAATTAAGATAATGCTTAAATAGCTTAAAATGTTTCCTCATTGATTTCTCGTCAGAGCTAGATTTAATCAACAGCTATCGATCAGTTGCTAAATCAAGTTTTCTTTAGAAATTGTTTAAGAAAACTGGAAAATATCAGACAGAATTAACATAAAAAATAGCAGCTTTCTGATATGCATCTTACTTTATTGAAAAGTATATTTTAAATTGTAGTCACTATTTATTTTGAAAATGCTTTTTTGATCAAAATCATGCATTTAGAAATTAATTCCGAAAATATTTGTATTAGAATTTTAAAATAATGATAATTATAATTACCTAAGTATTTGTTATTATTTTTTTTCAGATAATTGAAATTTTCTGACTTCTACTTATGAAATTATTTGTTCTTATAATTTCAATAATATTTAAAACATCTCTTCTTAATATTAACAATTTTATTATTATTATTATTATTATTTTATAAAAGCTGAGAAAGAAAAGAATAACGAATAAAAACAACATATAACGAAGCTTATGGATAAAATGGAATAACTGGTAACATGGAATGTTAAGGTTTTTTTTTTTTTTTTTTGGTAAAGTGCTGCAATAGCACAAGCTACATAAGAAGCTTTTAAGAATGACCTTCTGAATATTTTATTCGTCAGTAGTCAGAAAATTGGTTGGTTGTATGCAGGAGCTACGATAACCTTTGGTACACAAGGCTAAACAGACCCAGACCTCCGTTTAAAGTAGAATCGGACCCACTACGAACATTCAGCCTCCGTCCGGATTCGAACACAGCCCCTCTTGTCTACTACATCATCCTTACCATTAAAGAAGCACGTGTGTTTGGTCAACGCGTTAGGGCACGTTGTGTGATTATATATCTGTTTTTCAGATTTTAAAAATTTACAGAAATATATTTTAAATTATTTTTATCCGTTATTGGAAATGATATTTTTAGATTAAGGGATATTTAGCTTAATTTAATTTTTAGACATGTTAATTTTATCAGTTTAAAATGTAATTATTGTTTTTTAATTCATAATTGATTTTAATAAACAGAAGGTATTTTTTTTTCAAAAAAGAAAACTAAGTTATATGGAATATTTACTTTCAGCCGACCTTGATTGCGCTTGTAGAGATACAAGTGCATATATTTGTGTACCGTTAATTTGAATTGATTTGCAATGGATAACTGCTTAGATACTATCTTTTGATATTGCTCTCTTGGTTCCATAGAATCTTTTTTTGCCGATTTTTGTTCATTTTTATCCCTTCTTTTCTCAGTTTTTTAATGCAAACATAGTGTCAGGATGTATATACGATTTTAGTAAATCAATGCTGGATCAATTAAATTTATTTTTTTATTGGTTATATCGTCACTAATATTTTATATATGAGCATCATACAGCGCGATAGTGCTGTATAGTAGAGCTCAGATGCACCTTAAGTCCAAAATTTGCCTCTTAATAACTTGGGAGCCAATCATCGGATCGCGACGAAAGTTAAAAGTCGAAGTGTCCTGCTCCAGACCTCAAAGTTTATCAATTTTCATCCAGATCCATCAATTAGTTATTGAGGTCCAAAACTCCTATTTTCCTTCTGTAATAAGAAAAAAAAGACAAACAACTCAATTATAATCCGAATCAGAAAACATCGAGCAACGTGTAGTTGTTTGAAAGCTTTTAATTTAGGTGTGTGCCTTTCAAAAACCTTTAAAAAAAAAGTTAAGGAAATGGCACTTATTTAAAATTTATATAGTGTTTTAGCTACATAATTTAACATTATAAAAATTTCTCCTTTTTTCAATAATTCAATAATTTCAATAAAACCAATTAAAAAACTGCACAATAATTTAAAAAAATGATAACACATGTTCTTTTTTTTTCTTGCAGGTCAATAAAAATTCAGATTCTTATGATAGTTTTTGCATTTTTGAAATTGACGTCATTTGAAATATAAAATGCATATTTTTCATAAACATATATATAAACTGCAACTAAATATGCGTAAAATCACATTGCACCTTTATTTGAATATTTTCGAAGCCAAAACAGTTACTATAATACCGATATTTCAATTGCAAAGGGATAATTTCGAAAAAAAAACCTTCTATATATAGAAAAGAAAAGATTTGAAATTATAGCAATGAAAACGTGAGTGGATACCAATGGAGAAATGAAATCTACGTAGATACCGCGAAACTCTTGGGGACTACCATCGGAGGGGGAGGAGTTCTGTCGCCAAATGTTATCAAGTTTGTCCCCATCTTGGTGATATATCGCAGAAATTGACGAGCAAAATTACTCGCCAAAAGTGACACCAACTTGGCGCTATGTCCGGGGTTTCGCCAAATTCATGTGTCTACTAATAACTTTAAACTAATGCTAATCTTAATTTAGATTTGTTAGTTGAAATTAATTGATCAAGCTCCTGAAAGGGATCAGAAAAAGTTGTGAAATCATATAAAAAAACTAGTGGAACCAGAGAGATAAGTACAGCTCGATCTAAAAAATGTTACAGTAAAATTTGGCAATATTTTCAATCTAAAAAAATGCGTAGAAAAGAAATGGAATCAGATTATCTATAAAGCTCATGAAATTAACAAAACTATTGTTAGCTGAAAGTGTAAACTGAGCTTTACTGGTGTCTGCTATTCATAATTATACTATTATCCACTCAAAATATTATTGGTGAAAGTAATTAACAGAATGTATAATTATGCTGTCTCAAATCAGCAAAGTTCCGCAACGCTAAACGAATACAAACCTGAAGTAATAATTAAAGTATAACATTAATATATTCAGGTTGTTGAGGAATTGATATAGAGAAATATTTCTGAACACAAATATTTAGTATATGGTTGAAACGTATATTTTTAAGGTTTTGGGTTTACTTGGAGCTTTGATCTCTCAATTATTATAAAACCCCTGGAATGAAGTTTTGTCGACAATTTGTATTCAATGGACCGTTCAGGTTCTCGTTCTTTATTAGATCAACTTATAACTTATTGTTATAAACCCAAATTTTTAAACTGTTTATGGATGATTAGGATATGAAGTTTGTTAAAAATGCCTCTTTTTTCTGACTCATTTTAAGGCACCAATAAATCTCAGTCCACATTTTCAGCTAACAAAAATTTGGGTAATTTCATGAGCTTTACAGATAATCTGATTCCACTTGTTTTCTACGCACCTTTTTAGATTGAAAATATTTGTCAAATTTTACTGTAATATTTTTTAGATCGAGCTCTACTTTCCTGTCTGGTTCCACCTGTTTTCTATATGATTAAATATTTTCTTAACATTTGAGTAATAATGTTTTGCCAGTTGTTGTGCAATATTTGCAAGAAATAAGTCTCCATTTCATTTCCATACTTTTAGATGTAAGGCTACTACATCGAGAATATTGACATTTCCGTGTAAATATTAACAATTTAAAACCGATATTAACATTTCATCAAAACTGCGCTTTATGAAAGAAACATTCATGAAATATTGGGATCCAAAAAAAACCAATTTAATACATATTAGCTTGCTAATTGTTTGGGATAATTAGATAACTAAAATAATTGTCGACAATTCATTTGAGTTGATTATACTGGTCTGTAAATATTTACAAATAATTGATTAAACACAAAGTACATAAAGAAAAAAGCAGCAAATAGTTCGATACTGAATTACACGATTCAAACTGGCCTTATGCGCAATTTATAAAAACAGCATTATAAAAAAAAATTACACATTCTCTATTCAAACATCATCTACCCATCTATGCTAAGTCTTTTTTCAAAAAAATACTGTTCTCTTTATCAAATCATGTGCTTTTCCACTAGTTCGTGAATTTGACATTACCACGTTACATATTATTGGTATTGCGATAGCGAATGGATTTTCATAGTAGAAAAAGCAGTTCTGACGACAAGTTACGTCCTGTTCAAGTGCTTGTGGTCTTTGAAAATTCCTACGCCATTGAAATTCCGTTTTTTACGGCATACGCTCCGTGCTATACACATTTTGCATTCTGCGATAGATTTCACTGACACTCGCATTTTCCGTTGTTAAAAATTGCACGACCGCGCATTGACACCGTTTGGAGGCATCCATAGTTCAAACGATGCATTTTAACGTATCCAACGCTATCACACACACATCTGGCGGGATATGACGGTATCGCCTACATTTCCAGCATTCTGCGCCCTTTATAGGAGCATTATAGTTATTATGGCAATGCCACTTTCATTTGCGCAATCCGAATAAAATTATTCACAATTAAACAAAAAAATTAATTGCAGGAACAGTTTTTTTTTTCATTTGTATAAAGTGAAGCTGGACTAATCAGGTACTTATTTTTTTATTTTTTTATTTTTATTTATTTATTTATTTATTTATTTATTTATTTATTTTGAGATTTAGTTTTATGAACGCTCTCTATTTTTTAACAGTCTATATCATATATTATTTAATTTTACATTCTTTCGATTTTCATACTGTTTAAATATGTACTTTTTTAAAATTTTAATAATTCGCTTACCCATTTCACATCTGTTGTACAATTTTTGCATACTAATTTATTAAGTGTACATGATTAATCAAAAATTCAGATTTAAAACATTGAAATGTAGCGTATACCATTAAATATCCATTATAATGTTAATTGATGTATTTTAAAATATGAAGAAGGGCTTTTAAATATTTAACGATTACACGAAATAATTATGTATGCTTTAATTGATGTGATTTTTTATTTACATTTACTTAATATATGATTGCTAAAAGATAAGGCATTTTTTTATAATCCTTAACATTGTTGCAATTAAAAATTAAAATTTTATTTCTAAAAATGCATACATGTCTGCTTATACTTTAATTACCCTATTAGATATAAGTTTTTTTTTATGGGGAGGAGGTTATTTATCAAATTTTAAAACAATACCTAATTTCACTGAATCATTTGCAGCTGTTTTCTCTGGGAAATTTACGTATATTTTAAAATTATGATCTTTTTTTCTTTGCACATACTACATTAAATTATTAAATTAGGCAATAAATTGAACATAAAATCTTAAAAAGTTTAAAATATTTACATCATACTAAAATAGAAGATGTTGTAAAAATACCTATTTATACTAAGTTTTGAAAGAAAAATTCATATAATTATGTAATAAAATTTTGTTGAACATATCGTACATATTCTCTGTTTATGAAGTAGAAAAATGCATCTCTGTAACCTTAGAAGATGCTCATTTTTAAAAAGTGTTATATAGAAAGTATTTAACATCCTAGAAAACTGTTTAAGAGATAAATTAAGCTTTGTCTTATTAATATCTTTTTTTCAAAATCAAATGAGTTATAAATCTATATTGTAAAGCAAAAATGAAGTGTAAATATGTATTAAAAACCAAAACTTTGGTGTTCCTATATTTTACAAAGAAAATATATTTCCGTGAGTAAAACTGACTTCATTTTGACAAAGGAAACAAATTATCAGATACATTTCATTTTTAAGGCAATTTCTTAAACTTTCAAACATAGCACCATTTTTACACTGTCAAATGATGGTAAAATGAACTTTTATATACAATGTGTCAAAAGATTTTATCTTAATTCACGAATTTTACATGGATTTTAAAATTATTTTTAAGCGTGAATTTTTTTAATTTATCTCTATCGGGTGCAGCCCGGTTACGAAAGATTAGCCATTTTGCCTTAAAATAATAACAATAATTCAATATTTGTTTCCGGATAATATTCTATAACAGAAGTTAAAATTCATCAATAAATAAATAAAATAATCTACATACACATCTGTAACTAACAGAATAAAATATATATATATGTACTTTAAAATGAAATTTGTCGGAAAATTGTAACTGAATTTATTTTTTATTTTATTTTAATTTTTATTTATTTTATTTATTTATTTATTTTTTTGAAATTTGTGAAGCAGTTTTCAAACATTATTATACATATAAATATTTTCAATACCACTCAGCGATGAACTTAGTCTATTTCATTATCGCGACTACCATTATCATCGAAAAATGGATCGTCAAACATACTTAAAATGTTGAATGGAGTATGAGAACTACGCATGTAAATTTCAGACTTGTAAAATTATTTCAATTTTATTGGAAAAGATTATTATTGTATCAAAAACTGTATTAATGCAAAAATAACAAAACTTTCTTAATCTATGAAAACGTAGAATAGTGACCAAAATCGTAGAAACCGTTTCGAAAAGGTATATTTCTTTTTAAGTTTGTTGGCTCGTAACAAACTTCTTTTTTTTAAGTAATGCCCTGAAATTATATATCAATAGTAAAGTAATTTAATCAAGGATAATCATATGTAATCATAATCATGCTTCATGTACAATTTAATGCATAAAAATACTCTATCTTTTAAACATACAATTGTAGCGTGTTTTATTTTATCCTTACCTTATGCTTATTGTAACCCATAATTATGCCCAGAATGTCTTAATATGCAATTTGTGAATGCTAGTATTTTCTTTTTTGTAGGTTAACGTACTGCTGTTTACAAATAAAACCACATCCCAAGAGGTATAAACAATTTTAATTCTGTTTCTAACCACATTTGTAATTAATCCAAAATTTAATCTGTCCGAATCGTCCGAAAATTGCTTCCTTGAGAAAATTTGCATATGCATTCAAATTAATAATATAGACAAATATACAAATAACAAGTAATACAAATATACAAATATACAAACAACAAATAATATTACAATTAACAAATATGCATTCACCTTTGAACATATTAATAAACTATGAAAATATTGAGAGTTTTCATAAAAAGCTGCATATGTTTCAGAAATATAAAATATTATGAATAAAATTAAATAACTATATTTTATTGAAACTAATAATTTTCCTATTATTTAACCAAACTTAAATCCATCAAAGATGATGTCTAAAATCATTGTTGAACCAACACAGTGTCCCTCCAGTTATGCCTGGTTGTGAAAACTTTTATAATATCCTTGGAATACACCAACATGATACCTGATGCTTCTGGATAATTAAAGTTTTAAATTCCTTTAAAACTTTAAAGGAAACTTTAAATTGACTTAAACTCCGTTTTATCTAGTACAAAAACCAAAAATAATATTTGGGAAATTTTAAGCCTATACTCTTTCCAAATTAAAGAGTACAGGCTTTGTTAAACAAACCTGCTAAATCATGAATCATTATTGTGTATCCAGGATTTGCAATTATCAAATAAATGAATGCCATTATCAAACGAAATTTGAAACTTCCCATCACTCGTACATCCAGAGATTGTAACACAAGTGTGCAGTAAAGAGGGATTGTTAACAGTATAACAGTATGCCTTATTTCGACAATATTGTGCATGCAAAATGGTGAAGCTTTATACTTATTACACTAAAGCAGTAGTAATCAGGGTGCGTAGTCTGGAAGGACCTTGTAAGGACTTTTTACCAGAATTTTTATAATTTAATATTTGTTTTATTTAATGAAAAATAATTTTTTTTCAGATGTATCAACGCGTACTTTAAAAAATTTCTGATTTTAAAAGAAATAAAATCTTCTGAGTTTCTTGATGACTACGCACCCTGGTAATGTTTTACTACAGACATTTTTAAAAAATAATTTATTTGAAGGGAAATATTTAGAGTGTTCAAAGGTGCCCCCAGTTTAAACGTGCCCCCCTGTCCCCTATATTACTAAAAGGTTAAATATAATAAAAAAATATATATATATAAAAGAAAATCCGTTTATAAAATTATAAGTACGCTGCTTCTATACTACGTTGAATTTATTTGAGAAAGCAAAAAATAAGTTACGAGTCATTGATTTCAGATACGACTCAAAACATCTTAACTTGATGTTCGGATTTTACCTTTAAATCGACAAAATTTTAAAGACTGGGAAAAATTTGTTTGAATAATCATCTTTAAAAAAACAGCATTTTTCTTTAAAAAAAACATTTGCTACATTCAATTTAAAACTCGATATTATCTATAGTATTTTGAATAATCATAGAATTTGCATTTTTCCTATCTTCTTATTTATGTTTAAAGAACAGATCATAAATAGCATATTATCAGAATTTTTTTAGTAATTCAATTGAATGCGTATGTGTTACTCTTTGCAAATCTTGATAAAAAATTTATGGAAAAGTTTTTGTTTCTTTATTTGTAATATGTTAAAAACTTTCGCGCATAAACTTCTAGATTTGAAAATCCGTTAAGTAGAAGTTTTAAATTATGTGTATGCATGATCGGAGTTCAAAATATATAGTAGATGTATCAAAATAAACTAATAATGACTAATGAGAAATAATTTCATAATTTGAATGCAGAACGCAACAACCGCTACAATCCTGATTTCTTTTTGGTATACTGTTAAAAGCTTTAAATTTTTTCTACATCGTCACTCCGCCGCTTCTATAGAATATCTCTATTTTGACCAATGAGAATACTCTATAATACAGTGAAATAAATCGTTATCTATAAAAGCGGTGCAGTGGCGATGCAGCAAAAGTTTCAATAGTGTAGATTTTATAAGAAATTCTACTTATTAAAATCTCTATCATGATGCGACTTTTAAAAATTGTCTTCATAATTTTCCATTATATGACCCCAAGAGCCCAAAACTATCTCACATAAAAAGGTTAAATATATATACATAATGCATATATGTACTAAATTTTGTCCGCACGATAAAAGGTGGAATTAATCACGGATCATCTTCAAACTCCCTAAAAACACTAATATCTCGACGAGGATTGCAAATGGGAAAAATCGGCCAAAAGAGAGTAGAAATAGAGAAAAAAGTTTTGAAAACAGAAAAAAAAACCCATAAATTTTTAATAATAAAGCGCAGCAAATCAGTTTAAAGTTGTTATTACTTTTCGAAATCGCTCCAAAAATTTAAGTATGACAGATATTTGATAAAATTAAAAATGAGCTCAAAAGGTGAACAAAAATAGGGTTTAAGGGAGAAAAAATATAATAACTTTATCTTCATAAATTCATCAACTCGCAGGATATCAAATGCAATGCAATTTATTTTAAATTTCCTTAATATTATCTGTAATTTTCTTTCTAACATGTTTTCAATAGGACCCCACCAACTTTGTCAATTCACAATATATCAAATCCACGTAAACTTATTAGAAATCTTCATAATATTATTTGTAACTTTTATACTGATAAATTTTAATAGCTCCAAATCTTACAGCAACAGAAATTTAAGAATACATAACGGTTGAATAAAAAAGTATCATATTAGCATGATTCTAAAAAAACCAGCTCTTATAGAAAAACAAAATTAAAATATCTCAAAAGCGATTAGATAAAATTGTCAAACTGGGTTTATCTCAAATCTCGATTTTTTTTCTTTTCTTTAATTAGTACTAATTTCGAAATCTACCTGCACCTGCTGACCAAGCCAACAGGGATGTTTAACTTAGAGGTGCTTTTCTCATGTATTGCTTAACATTTTACCAGTGCTTAAAAATAACACTCCCTAGCCTTGAGTAAGTGTTGCCAGATGTATTGATTAAAGCCGATGCTTCGATCTTCAAGTATTCCAAGAAACGTTTCTCGTAGTCACTGAACGGGACACCGTAAGTTTCAACAATTAATTAGTATGTACAAATTCTTTTAAATTGCTTTTAGTGTTATATTATTTATAAGTCTGCATCGAGTGGAACATTTATCAATAAATTTTTGAAGACAGAACGTATCTATAATTGAATTTTTTTCCTGATCATTTCAAAGGAATACATTAAAATTTATGTGCTTAGACTGAAACTTGTCTAAAACGAAATTCTTTCCGGTTGCTACGGGTTCTGTTTTCACATGTTTTACGGTACATTGCTCAGTAAAATCTGTATAAATGGAACCAAAATTCTGTTTTAAAACTAAAATTTCCACTGTCCGTACGATAGGAATACTATCCAATTACACATGCTAAATTGAAATTTTGTTTCCATCTCTATTGATACCGCTTTTACAAATTTTACTGTTTAAAATTAATGTAATAAAACCAGAAAAGACTCGATAGAAATGACTAGGAGAAAATTCAATTTTAAACAGGCTTTTGTTTTAACAAGTTTAATTTTATATGTATTCTTATCATTTGGACAATAGAAATTTTAATGATTAGAATAGGATTTCATTATAGATAATAGATTCTGCTTTCATAGAGTTGAGTGTATTTTTATATCCCGATTTAGAATCTCTGTCTCACTTTTTGTGACTCTGAACCTGGCAACACTAGTCATAGACCAAAATTAATTGAGACAACAGAGATTTCAGACGGAGAAAGTATACTTCTAAACCCTTACCTAGCACCAACCTGAAATCTGCCCGGAATTTACAATATTAGGAGAAGGGATCCCCCCACCCCTTCCACTAGACATAGTTCCGTGAAACAGCATGGTTATGTTATGAAATAATTTGTCTAGATAAGCCATTTCTACTATGCATAAATTCGTACTTTGTTCACTTAATGTAAAATAAACTTCAAAATGCTGTCTATTAGCCATTATTGAAACCAAAATTAGATTTTGTTAAATGTCCTTCGCATTCCTTCATATAGACGAATACAAAATTTCATACTTTTAGAACAGTTTTATGTGGGTGACATTTAATTATGTAAAACCGGTATAAATCAATATAAATTTACTTTAGAAGATGACTAACTAAAGAACTAATGCTTGAATACTCTGCGAATGTGGACAAAAATGGTGTTTGACCACTTCTCAATTTTTAATGTATTTTACCCATTTCCAACTTCTTATCATTGAAAAGCTTCTTTTACGAATTCTAATTTTATGTTAAATGTAAAAGCATAATTTTTATAAATTTGCATTTTAGAAAGGCATAGATGTTTTTTAATGTACCGTGTGATCCAAAAGTCAGGACTAACTTTAAAAATGAATAATTCGAAAACGAATCAAGATAAAAATATACGGTTTGCACCAAACGGATGTAAAAGAAACCGGGTTTTGTCAGGCAACGAAAAAAATAGTTCTGTTGGTGACCAACAGATGACGCTATACTGATTTATTGCACCAAAAGATTATTTACAAATGAAAAAAATGTTGACAACTTACAAGTCAGCTTAATTACAGTTAATTAGTACTGCAGTAAATGTTCAATGTACTGTCCATCATTCAGAAGTACAATTGTGAGACGAGGCACCTCACCGTTCAAAGCATAGAGTAGCATTTCTTGCGTTATGGCAAACACATTTTAGCAGATGGCATCTTTCAGTGCTACCAGTGATGCCGATTGATCGCGGTACACTTTTGACTTCAGTAATCTTTACGGCCAAAATTCCCAGGGTGTCAGATCAAGAGATCTTGGAGGCCATGCGTGATTAAAGTAGCGACTGATAATCCGATCCTCTCCCAAATATAGAGCGTAGCAGATGTTACACAAGCGGAGCAATATGACTGGTGCTCCATCTTGCATAAAGGTGACTGTTTTGAGTGCCTGTCGCGCTTGCGATTCAGAAATCCAACAGCGCCATCTGTTGGTCACCAATAGATTTTTTTTCGTAGCCATACAAAACCCGGTTTCTTCCATTCGAAGTTACTTTCTTAACATTTTAGTTTACTTAAAATTAATTGTTTCCATGTGGTTTTTTCTTTTTTAATATATATATATACAACTTTCAAAGAAAAGGATTTTTTCCCCCTTTCTAAGTGCGGATAATAATTTCTCCTTGGTGAAAATGCCATTAAAACCAATAACTAAATAATTTTAATGCACTAAAGAAATAGAGTAAAGATAAAACGGAATATTAATTACTCGAAATACTTTTCTGAGAAAAGATTATAATTATTTTGCCCAATTTCGAAAGGAAAATCTAATATTATCTGATATAAACAAACTAAAAATGTGCACAAGAACGACAGAGGGTTATACATATATGTATATATGAAAAAAAAAAGGGTTCGTGACTTATGTAAACATCAAACTCTATTTATTTTAAATAGCTGTGTGATTTTTTTTTTTTTTTTTTTTTCATAAATTGAAAATGATGCAAAAATAATTGTGATTTAATGTACTTTAATGAATGGACATAAAATATTAACAGATTTAACAATAAGACAAACTAAACACAACATACATATATAAAATAGATTTATTTTAGTATAAAATACATAATAAATCATATTAAGAATAATGTTATTTAGGCGTAAGTTCAAAATGTGTTGAATAAAAAATAATTGTTGAATAATAGCTTGAATGACAAATGTTTCTTCATGAAAAATAAATATAGAAATAATAATTTAGGTTCATTTTTCAAAAATGTATAAATTTATTTATCTTGAGCTTTTTATAAATATTATGCTTGGCATACTGATTTTATTTTTCAAATTGTATATGAAAAGCAACTGTTTATAAATGGCATTATTTATACCTATATTTTTTAATGCATAATAGAATAAATAAACAAATTATTAAGTTCAATATGCCAAGTATTGTATTTTGGAAAAATTCAAGAAAAGTAAATTTATATATACATATATTTATTGTACCTAAATTATTCTTAATATATTTATTTTTTATGCAGAAACATTTAATCATTCAAGCAATTCTTCAATAAATATTTTTTATTCAACAAATTTTGAATCTATGCTTAAATAATTTTTATGACAAGGCAGTGGCAGGCTTTTGGAGAGTAGAAATCATTAAAGGCTCTTTTGTGGGCAGCTTTTGGCTAAATTTAATTCTTACAAAACACAAATGGCATGGCTAGGGCAAGCTTCTGGCTAGCTTTGATTGTTAATGGCCTTTAAAAGAATAACTGTGGCCAGTTTGAGGCTGTCTGATATTTTAGTAAAAAGTTAATGGCACACTTGTGGGCATCTTCTTGTGGCCGAGTTCTGGTCGGCGTGACAGTTTTTTGACGGAGCCGTTACGGCAAAGAACGGCAGGCCGTCACCAAACACTTTGGGCCAACGTTAATGACACCTTTAGTGGCCCACAAGTTATGTGTTCGTTGGGTAGACAACCTGTACCTAACAGATAGTTCAACACCACATACTATCAAGGCAGACAAAAATCCATTGGAATACGCAAAACCACCAGTAATAACCAAAGTGGAACTCAATAGAATAATAAGAAACATCAAACAAAACAAGGTGCCAGGGTACGACTACATAGACTATAACCTAATTAAAAGAATAGACACAGCAGCTCCACAACTACTACTAACTCTGTTTAACACGTGTCAAAAACTAGAATACTTTCCCAAATCATTTAAGTTAGGCGTAGTCGTACTTTTCGAGAAACCAGACAAAGACCCAACAAACCCAAAAAATTATCGGCCAATCTGCCTACTACCAGCGTTAGGGAAAATGCTAGAGAGAATAATCCATGGGAGAATTAACTACCACCTATACAAAGAAAAATATTGGAGTAACAAACAATACGGGTTCAAACAGGGGACTTCAACAGAACATGCACTAGAAAACCTATTAAAAACAGTTAAAGAAGACGGCAATAACAATTATCAAACACTCCTAATAGCCATGGACATCAAAAGGGCCTTTGACAACATAAGATGGCCAATTCTAATAAATAATTTAAAACAGTCTCCCTACCCGGATTACTTAGTGAACTGGGTAGTGAGTGTCCTCCAACAAAGACTTGTTTCATTAGAAGAAAACGGTATCAAGGTGACAAGACAAACTTATGGCGGTTGCCCCAAGGCAGTTGTCTAGGCCCGCTTCTGTGGCTACTAATCGCGGAAACAGCTCTCAAAAAACGCTGGGGGAAAAATGTAAGAATACAAGCCTTTGCAGATGATTTCATAATAATTCTCAGGGGTAGGTCAAAAGACAAACTAAAAAGACTAGCAAACAGAATATTAAAAGAATTTAACGACTGGATAGATGAAAACAACCTAACATTAAACAAAGAAAAAACTGAATTAATATATCTAAACAGGGGCCACTCATGGAACCTTCCAACAGCAGACCCAAACAGCATAGAGGGAATAGAGTTAAATGGTCAGGAACTACATGTCAAGGAACAAATTAAATACCTAGGGGTCATACGCCATAAAAACCTAAACTGGGAACCAATCTGTCAAACACAAGCCGACAAGATTAGGAAAAACTTCAAAAACCTAGCATACATGACAGCTAAAGGATGGGGTCTTAAACCTAACATATTGAAAATTTGGTACAACACAGTAGTCGAGAAGACGCTAACCTATGGGGCCCCGATTTGGGGGCACAGCCTTACGAAGAGGTGTAAAGAAATCCTCTCGTGCTGCAAAGACACTTTGCACTGGCCATCGTCAGGGCCTATAGAACGGCCCCAACCTCGGCCCTATTGATACTTGCTGGCCTGATTCCAATTAACCTTAAAGTAAACTATGAAACGGCATACGGCACAGTCTCAAGATTAAGGAAGAGTGCAACAATACACAACAAAATCATGTTTCACAGAGAATACACTCAGAAAGTAAACATATGGCAAAACCACCTGGCAGAAACAATTGAATCACGTATAGGTCACAACCCAAAAGACACATGCATATATACAAACGGCTCAAAATTGGAATCAGGTGCTACAGGCTCGGCTTTAGTAGCTTTCAAAAATAATAAAAAAATAAAGACTTGGTCAGTGCCTCTAAAAAGTTGTAACAGCGTCTTCTAAGCCGAACTACTGGCTATACATAAAACAGTGGAATGGGGCAATTCATTGTGTGAGCCATACAGCATTAGGTCGGACTGCCAATCAGCAATAGATTCATTAAGCAAACCTTTCAACACCAGTGACACAGTCAACAAAATACACAACAATCAAAGATTCAAGAAACAATTTTAAAATCAGCTGGGTCAAGGCGCATGTCGGCATCCAAGGAAACGAAGAGGCCGATGTGTTAGCCAAACACGCAGCACTAAACCAGAACAATGAACGTGCATACTAACTGAAAAAAACTATTTCAAAACTAAAAAGAACACTAAAAGACTTAACAACTGAACAGTGGCAGTTCGAATGGGACTATGGAGACACAGGCAGGGAAACTTACCAGTACTTTCCAAAAGTAGACAAAAATAGATTAGTTAGCAACTACCTTTTCTCACAACTTTGCACAGCTCATGGAGCATTCCCAGAATACCTCCACATATTCAAGAAGGCGCACACACCGGACTGTGATTGCGGTTCGGAGGGTACGCCCAAACACTACCTGCTACACTGCCCACTCACACAAGCAGATCACTTAGCAAACATAACAACAGAAAACGAAAAATTATGGCATAAACAATTAGCATAAAACAAACACGTACAGAGAAAGACAAAAATCATAATCAGGTGGCTCCAAGACAACTGCAACAACATCACGTCACTCATACATCAGAACACATAGACAAATGACCACACTTACAAAAAAAAAGGCCTCGCAATTTTCTACTACAGCCACTAATCCTTCATGTACCCGAGCGCATTTTTGTGTTATATGTTATTAAATGTTAAAAAAATATAGATATATAAAATGGCCTTGGATTCCTATCGCCAAAAAATATATAAAATAGTGTATTTTGTCTTATGTCCCAGCAGTGTGTGGTAGTCGTGCGATATCAGCAGTATCCAATGCCCGAAACAGGTGCCCCGCAGGAACTTCCTGCATGCACGTCGCAAGACATCACGGATCTGCAAGTCGCACACCATGTCACAGTAAAAAGCTTCACCCGCCTCCGGCACTGCTTGTCCGTCCTATATGTTATTAAAGGAAAAATGGCCTAGGTCTAAAAACCTACGGTCAACAAAAAAAAAATCATAAAATGTTAAAATAATGATATGTCTTATGATCTCAGCAGTAAGCGGTAGTCATGCAGTAACAGCAGTATCCACGGCCCGAAACAGGTGCCCCACAATAATACCATTACAAGCACGTCGAATGACATCTCGGATCTGCAAGCTGCACATTATGACAAATCAAAAAGCTTCATCCGCCCCCGCCTAACTGCTTGTCCGACCAGATCGAAACAACATAAAATATATATTTTAAAAAAATCAAAAGGGAATTCACGGGGAGTGCTTGAGTTAAGTGAACTCTCTGGTTAATTTAAGGTAGTACAAAGATTATCCAAACTGACGGCAGATTGTGGCAGGAGTGATAATTAGTGTAATACTAGCTTAGCCACTCTAGCCACAAGCTCAGCCATTCCCCCACCTATCAACAGCCAAAAAGTCAACTATCTAATCCTCACCTCCATAGAAGCCAAACAGACAGCAGTTACAACTTAAAAAGCTTAACGTTAACAGGTTTCTCAGGTAAGCAGTACAGTAAACAATAGTATTGTTACTAACCCATTTACCCTCCAGGATTTCCTCCCCTTGGACCTGGCTCCCGAAATTTTCAAGTTGACCTAATCGACGCAGGGACTTAAGGGACCCTGTGCGGTCCGAAGAGATTCGGGAGCACCAATCATGTCCACTGCACCAGAATCGTACAGGTTGACCTCATAGACGCAGAGACTCAAGGGACTCTGCCCGGTCCGACACCGTTCTGGTACCCCCTCCCAAGTGGACTAACGCCTCTCAGGCTTTCAAGTTGACTTCATTAACGCAGGGGCCCACGGGACCCTGTGCGGTCCGATGAGCAATGGGAAGCAACCTACCAGCCCACCTATCTCGAACCGCACATGTTGACCTCATCGACGCAGATAATCAAGGGACTCTGTGCGGTCCGAAACGTGTTCGGGTCTTTTTTCCCTTGTTTTTTTTTTCTAGTAACAGTACGCCTCTTTATTAGGTGCATTTGGACCCTGTCCGCACGAGCTACTGGACCCGCTCCAATAGGACAGCCCATGAAGCACTTTTTTTTTTCTTTTTTGGGGGGTACGGTAGAAAGGCGGGATCTCGTCATTACCAGCAGCGATTCGACTGCCTTGCATTTCGGTCCGAAAATTCTCCCTTCTCTGGCACTACTTAGCATTTCGGCCATTTTAGTTTTGGTTATTTATTTTTCTAAATCTCCCTCAAAATTGTCCCCCCTGTTGTCTGCTAAGGACATGCCACCTTCTCGGCTCAAAAATTTTAGCTCCAGCCCCATTTCACTTGGCACGGCAAGTGGGAGTGATGTGCGGCGCCAAACTCAGTACTTTCAAAAAGGCAATAAACTACTAAGTCCAGCAACCGTTAGCCACAACAGCCGACCTCGGCACTTGTCTGCGTCGATCGCCCCCACTCTGCCGGCTAAAATTCCATCATGTACACTAATGGCACCTGGTGCATGTAAAATCCGTCGTGGGTGCAAAGTCCTCCAAGTTACCTATGAATTATACCTCTGGAGGTGCCTTGCCAGGTGAAGGTCTCGTCATCTGATCAAGGCTCTAAATTACGAGACCATCTTGCGAAGCCATGTGCAGTTCATCATTTATTGCCGCTTCGCGGCAATTAGGCGGTCGTCCGCCCCAATACCAGGTATCTAACCCGTTAAGCTGAGATTATTAACTCGGCAGGTAGGGGCCTGGTCATCGGTTAGAAAGAAAGAAAGTATCGAATTTCAATTTAGATACAGCCCCTAAAATATGCTCGTTTTAAAATATCATAGAAGTAACCGGACATTTTTTAAACTGCTTGTGGTATCTGGTATTAGAGATGAGTTCGGGCTCATTTTTCGGAGCCCGGACCCGCCCGAGCCCGATACAAAAAGTACACAAATAAATAAATAAAAATAAAAATTGCATGATATTTAAAAACTGTTTCAAATGTGATAACTCATTTTAAAAAAAATTTTGCATAAAATTTTCCGTTAAATAAAAATTTAAATCTAATCTTATGAAAAGAGTAATTTGGTATCAAGTAAAAATATCTTCATTTTTAAAAAGAATCCCATATTTTTTGTCCTTCAACAAGAAAATTTATAGGACATATTGAAGAAGTGTAATGAATAAATGAATGAAGTTTGCAGAAATTATTTGTATGCTGAAGAATCGAACAGCTTTTTCAATTTCCTATAAAATGTGTACAACTTTAACTATAATCAGTTAGTTTCTCATAACAATTCCCCGTGAAATCAACGCAAATTAATATCTTGATACAGTTATCTTAAAGGTCTGAAACTTTTATAGAAAAATAAGAAATACCAATTGTTTTCTATCGGAATAACATAGAAAATATGTTTGCTTACGAAGGTAAATTCTCAGCATAAGCTGGGTTCATAATGACAAACAAACAATAATCTCGATTCATAATTACGATAATTCATATAACACGTGCACAATTAAATAATTTGCAAATTTAAAGCTTCTGGTCTGTATAAAAAACAAAGAAATCATTCTCTAAGTGTTATAAGCTCATTAAATAAATGAATAAACGATCGAATTAAAAAATACCCTCTGCCACAAACGAAAATCCAACTAGAAGCTAATCTACTGTTTATGCTTATTTTGATTGGCGGCATTTCAATAGATCGTCTCCAGAAATGCAGTAGACATAAACCTCCAAACATCACAAATCTTCTTTTGAAACAACAATCAACTATTAAAATACAAAAAAACACGATTTATATTCCCCTCTCATTTTGATGTAAATAGCACTGAAGGGACTTGAAAAACAAAAAAGTAATTATAAAAGAAAAAAGATCTTTCAATTCTTTCTACACATAAATAAATAATTTTCCGACTTCCGAAAGAATGAGCCCGAGCCCGTCCGGGCCCGAAGACTAAAATGAAAATAGAGCCCGAGTCCGTCTCATTTCTATCTGGTATTCTAACAGTCTTCAGTGACTGCTTGAGTGGCACCTAAGTTTTCTTGATCAAGGAAGGGGCACTCTTGGTCAAGAATCGTATACTGAATTTCAATTTGGATACAGCCGTTAAAAAGTGATCGTTTTAAAATACCATAATAGTACTAGACATGTTTTGACTTCAAATGGTGTCTTGTAATCTAGCAATCTTCAATGACTGTTTGAATGGCATCTAAGTTGCCTTGATCAAAAAGGAGGCCCGCTCGGTCTACAATCGAGTACTGCATTTGAATTTGGATACAGTCCCTATAATAAACTTGTTTTGAAATAATAAATTCCACGAAAACATATCATATTAATTGCATAAAAATTTGTTTTTAGGCTAATTGAAGTGCGTAGAGTTTATTTATGCTGTCAGAATTGGAGACTACTATTGAAAAAAAATTAAATTTAGGGTTCGTTTTAAAATGTAGATAGTCCCTTAAGGAAATTTTATACACATTATTTAAAAGTAGATTTGATTTTCAGTCGTTTATTACTAGTAACTTTCTTCTACGATCTTTTTTTTTCTTTCTTTTTAGAGTGAAGTGTTTTTTTTCTCTTTTTTCTTTTTGATGTGCATAATCGATACGAAGTTAATTCATCTGAGTCTCTGATATATTTATGTTCTAAATCTTATAAGTAGTTTTTAAAATCCTTTCTTCTCCTCCACAACACAGGGTAGGAAGCAGTCTCTTCAATTAAATGGAGGAGCCCATGAAGCTTTAAGGAAAATGGTGTCTGTGTCATGGGAAAAGAGGCGGAATTCTACTCTTGCAGATATAGGTAAGCACTCTTTCATTATTTTCATTTCCCATGATATGTGGAAAAGTAAGCTGCTCTATGTGAAAGACTTAAATAGAAATATGAAGGATCTGTAAAGAAAAGCACTTGGTTTCCAAAGCGTTGGAGAGTATTTAATTTTACATTGTTTTCAGCAAAATATCTATTCTAAATTAAGAATCCTTCAGGCATCACAGGGAAAAGTATTTAATCCTTTACATCCCAAATCATGAATTTATGAACACGTCGTTTTGTAAAGCAGCTTTTGTGAATTTTTAAACTACATTAAAAGAGTTACTCAACTATTAATGAATATTATAAGACTTTTGCCAGCTAAAATTATTTAATTAAATTTCTATTCACGAAGATTTTCTGTAATATTTATTTCACGCAAATCTTTTATTTAAAATATATTTTAGCATTTTTTAGAAATAAGAAATATATAAATATAATGCTCTTACAGTAGAAATATGGAAATAATTCCAAACTGAACTATTTCACCCACAATCTTTTAATGTTAAGAAGGCTAAAAAGATGGTAATAAAAAATAATATTTGTTTAAATTACTTGGAAGATGGATCTTTCTACAGTCGAGAATAGAAATATCTGAAATCTTGTTATTTCCGGTTTTTATTCTTTTCTTATTGGCACATGTTTAATTTCCAGAAGTGGAATACTTATGTTGCCACAATGACAAAAACAGTATTAAAAATTACAAAAAAATATATATCCTTTTTTACCTTTTTCTCGGAAACTACCGGACTAATTTTGATGAAATTTGGAATTCATATTCACTGGATTAAGCTGAAAGGCTTCTAGCGAACAGGGTTTTTTTCGACTAAAACTATTAGTTTTAGAATTATAGCAATTTTTGAGGAAAAAAAAATCTGAAATTAATTAATTTTTTTAAAAACTGTCTTCCACGTATGATCTTATATTCTACTGGCAAGTTTTTCTTTTTTGAAATTGTTAGAATATTTTAGGAGTTAATGGGCTTATTAGCTGAAAAGTACAATTTTTCAGAGAATTAAAAACTCTAGACACATCTAACTTGTGTGACGTTATTGTACAGTTTTTTTTTAATACAAATTAAAGTATATATTGGGTTGGGGAAAAAGTAATTTCGTTTTTTCCAAATAGATCAATTTAAAGTCGCATATCTTGAGTAATACATACTCAATTAAGCCATACTATACAGCGTTAAAAAGGTAACAGAACCTAGAAAATTTTAGATATAAAGGTAGTGTCATCTGTTTAATCAGTCAATAGTTATTTCGTTTTAAATATAGAGATTCCAGAAGATCGTTTTCGTCGCATTTTGTTTTTTTACTTCCGAAAAGGGAAAAATGCGGCGCAGACTCATCGAAAATTGTGTAGTGTTTATGGTGATCAGTGCTTTAGTAAATGGTGTTAGAAATGGTTTGCTCTCTTTCTTTCCGAAAATTTTGATGTCAAAGATGAACCTCACCCAGGTAAACTAATCGTTGAAAAAGTCTATCAAATTTTAAAAACAAATCGAGGTAGACCAACAGATTTCTTCTCCCAGCATTGCTACTTAACTAAGCATCGATCATAAAACAGTTTTGAACCATTTACATTAGATTGGATGATACCAAAAGAAATTTAATATCTGGGTTCCCCATGAACTTACAGTGAAAAATTTAATGAACAGAGTTATCATTTGTCAATCGCTTCTGAAACGGAACGAAATTAAGCTGTTTTTAAAAAGAATGATTATAGCTGATGAAAGGTAGATCACGGATGACAACAATCTGCGAAATGATCGTGGTTGAAGCCCGGAGGAGCTTCACAAACGAAGGCAAAACCGGAATTGACGCCAACGAAGGTGATGCTGAGAGTTTGGTGAGTTTGGAAAGGAATTGTTTATCATGAGCTGCTTGAATCTGGCCAAACCATGAATTCAACTATATACTATGAAAAACTAATGCGATTGAAGCAGGCGAGTGAAAAAACACGGTCAGAATTTATCAATAGGAAAGGTGATGTCTTCCATCACGATAACGCTAAACCACATGCATTTTTAGTCATTCGGCAAAAACTGAGAGAGCTTTGCTGGGATGTTTTGATGCAGCCACCGTATAGTTCGGATCTGGCCCCGACCGATTACCATTTGTTCCGATCTCTGCAGCACTTTCTTAATAGTGTTAAACTGGCTTTAAAAGAGGCTTTTGAAAATCACCTTGATCAGTTTTTCGCCCAGAAATCGCAGTTCTACACTGACAGAATAATGGTTGAACCAGATAAATTGCAAAAGGTCATAGAGCAAAACGGCACATATGTTAGTGATTAGTTTTTTAAATTTATATAAATAATCTTACTTTGAAAATTACGAAAAAAAGCGAAATTACTTTTTCCCCAACTTAATATAAAAAACTTGGATAAAACAACTCGACGCCAGCCATCTTTGCTTGTGGGAGGTACTTGTCCTAACCACGTTACTTTGACGTCATGACTATATGACAACTGCAATTTATAGTCACTTCATTGCTGACCGTTCATCTTATTATGTGTCGGGTATGTGAGACTTCTATTCTCGAGAACCTTGATAAACCGTTCGTAGTGCTACTAATGGGATAAAATTTAGTTACATATAATAAATGAGTACAAAATGTTAGAGTAAACACTAATCTGAGTGGGCGTGGCTTCTTAGTCTTGTCTTTCCTTAAGCAGCCTGGAGAATTTTTCATACATGTTTAATGATTCATAAAATAATATCTATGAATGCTTATATGGGAATTTCTTTGTAATTACTTTACACATTTATTTATCTCATGCACTGCAAAAAAAATAACATTAATATGAATTTTGTGTTGAATAACCCCTCAGACTTTAAAGATTATGTACCGAAAATGTACGATTAGAAAACCTAAAGTATTAATGCCATCTAGAGAATAACATTATAATTATATTCGTAGATGTATTTATTACTTTTAAATTAAAAAAAAAAAACATGTACTATAAAAGCTAAAAGAAAACTCACAAATCAGGCATAATGTTATGAAAAAAGTTTCAACAGTAACAAAATATTATTAAGAAATTTCATTTTTAAAGCAATGAAATGAATGTAAATAAGCAATTTAAAAAACACATAAATCAATAAAAGTTACACTTCATCGATAATGTCCATTAGGGTGGGCCGAAAAAAACTTTTTTTCGATTTTTGATTATGGCGGGTGCGGAAAAGTGGCCACTGGTGGCACTCAGTTCATACAAAAAATTTGAGATTTTTTGAAAATTTCCTTACCCTGCCGCAAACGGCTTGAAATTTTGCAAAAATGTTCATTTTTGAACTTTTTTCGAAAAAAATTAAAAAATGCTAAATTAAATTTATTTTGGTTGTATTTACTGGAAAAGGCATATTTAATGTACCAAATGTTTAAATAAGATCTGATAATGCATTATTTAATATCTATGTGTATTATAACATAAGCTATTTTTATAGCTTTTTCGCGTATAATAGGCAAAAGTTGTATTTGTGTGAATCGACCGTTAGTTTTTATATTATTTATGTCTCTTGGTCTTATTTATATTTTTTCTATGTTTCAAACGTCGTATATTTGGGGAAAAGACAGCAGTATACTTCAAAAACAAATCTGGAAGGTGAGAAAGTGGTGAAGCAGGACTCTAAGCGAGCGCAATGACTCGTCGTAATACTCAGGGAGTGAAGGACGAAATAGCAGAGAGCCAAAATGCGATAAAGGAATCTTATTATTTATCCTTGCTCAGTTACCTGCGACATTTGTTCTGTGTTAACGTGAAACCCTTTTGTAGTGATTATACAATGCTTTTTGGGTCGTTTAATGTGCCATTATAGTGTTTTGTGCGTTTTATTACGACGAGTTTAGAAATGGCTAGTATAAAGGGCCATGACAATGCAAAGACACGCGATACCGTGAAAAGTAGCTTTTTGGGGGCATCATGCATATTGATAGAATTGCAATTGACAATTTTTGCTGATAACCATGCACCACTACTACTGGTTGCTTCACCATGTAGAAGTTGTGACAGCAGAGGATACGAATCTCGTCATCGTTAAAAACAAAGTCAGAAGAGAGAAATAGAAACTTGGAAAGAAGATACAGACAGAAGTTATTGAAAGAAGGAAAATTAAAAGCATATTTTTTTATGGTAGAAAAGATAAAAGTATATTAAGAGGAAGAAAAATAACAAGCGGCACTGTCGAGAGAAAGGCGAGGAACACATCACTGTGTTGTTTGAACCTGGTTGAACCTGGAACACTCGGGTCACTTGATACCTCGTTCCGTTACCTTGATACCTCGTCAGTTCAGAAAAGTCTAACTTGTGGTGACTTGGAAGATTGTATAATGATTTTGCTATTTCTTTTCCGTGACCTGAACGCGGTGATGTGTTCCTCGCCTTTCTCTCGACGGTGCCGCTTGTTATTTTTTTTCCTCTTAATATACTTTTATCCTTTCTACCATCAAAAAATATGTTTTTAATTTTCCTTCTTTCAATAACTTCTTCTGCCTGTATCTTCTTTCCAAGTTTCTATTTCTCTCTTCTGACTTTGTTTTTATCGATGACGAAATTCGTATCCTCTGGTGTCGCAACTTCTGCATGGTGAAGCAACCAGTAGTAGTGGCGCATTATTATCAGCATAAGTTGGCAATTGCAATTCTTTCAATATGCATGACGCCCCCAAACAGTTACTTTTCATGCTATTGCGTGTCTTTGCATTGTCATGGCTCTTTATACTAGCCATTTCTAAGCTCGTTGTAATAAAACGCACAAAACACTATAATGGCACATTAAACGACCCAAAAAGCACTGTATAATCACTACAAAAAGGTTTCATGTAAACACTGAACAAATGTCGCAGGTAACTGAGCAAGGATAAATAATAAGAATCCTTTATCGCATTTTGGCACTCAGCTATTTCGTCCTTCACTCCCTGAATATTACGACGAGTCATTGCGCTCGCTTAGAGTCCTGCTTCACCACTTTTTCACCTTCCAGATTTGTTTTTGAAGTATACTGCTGTCTTTTCCCGAAATATATGACGTTTGACACATAGAAAAACTATAAATAAGACCAAGAGACATAAATAATATAGAAACTAACGATTGATTCAAACAAATACAACTTTTGCCTATTATACGCGAAAAAGCTATAAAAATAGCCTAAGTTATAATACACATAGATATTAAATAATGCATGATCAGATATTATTTAAACATTTGGTACATTAATAATGTCTTTTCAAGTAAATACAATCAAAATAAATTTAATTTAACATTTTTTATTTTTTTCGAAAAAAGTTCAAAAGTGAACATTTTTGCAAAATTTCAAGCCGTTTGCGGCAGGGTAAGAAAATGTCCAAAAAATCTCAAATTTTTTGTATGAACTGAGTGCCACCAGTGACCACTTTTCCGCACCCGCCATAATCGAAAATCGAAAAAAAGTTTTTTTCGGCCCACCCTAATGTCCATATGTGATAAAGTGCGCAAGATTTATGACACAACCTTGTATGGTACGCACCCCATAATCAATATAAAACATGTTGTACACCTCAATAAATTTTTAAATTGTGTTTGAAACATTAAAGCATAATAAAAATACAACGTCACTATTACATTATGATTCTATTACATTATTATCTTTACTGTACATCAATATATATTAGAATTATTTCCTGCTTCCCGTTAATGATCTGTAAATGGTGCTTATTCTATAATCCTGTATTTGTACTCCATAATGCATATAAATCTCATGTTTAAAATATTGTCAAATAAATAAAATGCATCGTAATCAATTTTTTCCCTAGACCAATTTTTGCATCCTTGTAAATTAATCATAAATGCTACACGCTATATTTTCCAATGCCGAATATCCAATGCTAAACGGCAATAATGCGTTATGAAAGAGTCATGTTACGTAAAATGCATTTTTAGTGCTCCAAAACAGTGTAAGCCTGCGGAAGTGTTGCACTCAAGCACAAACTATTTCGAATTCGGTCAAACCTTTGTACACGAATAATATGCCTAGATCTATAGAATATAGAGAATAGAAAAAAGGTAAAATAAAAATCAAGCAAAAGAAAGCAAATCTCTCTTAATCTATGTAACCATTTAAATGGTGTAAAATAATATTTTTGACTGAATAAATTCAACTCAATTTTTGAGAAAAATTAAAGAGGTTACCTACTTAGTGTTAAAATAAATAATTTTTTCTTTAATTTAATAATTTTTTAATTAAAACACAAGTTAGTGACAATTCATTAAAGCAGAAGAATATATGATTAAGGAAAAACAAAATATGCAAAGAAATTGTCGTGCTTGCATGATTTAGTTTTAATTTGAGTAATCTCTCGCTTTTCTTTGCGACACATTCTAAAATTTGTTCTTTTGTATCATTAATTGATTAATAATATTCGCCGAACAACTATTAATAATTTTTTACCTATCTCGATTCTGGTGGTAGTAAGTTTTTTTTTTTTTTTTTTTTTTTTCATTATTATCACTGACAATTTCTTCATTTTTCAATAACCAATGTTTAGTCGAAATTGTTTTTTAAAAAATACTGTATAAAAGCAGTTTTGATTCTACTTGGTCCGTTTCTGAAAAAAATTATCCGAAGTACCCGATGAGTAGTTACGTTTAAACGATGTCTTTAATATTAATTGCAAAGAGAGAATGTGGGAGAAAACGAAATTGTTTCCATTAACAGGAAATGCGTCTTAAATAATGACATTGATGAGTTTCGACTATATTTTCAAAAACAACAAGATAAAAGTTTAAATTACTCATACTTGCTACAAAGGATCGTTGATTGAACGAAACAAAACTCTTTTATTATTTATTTATTTATTTATTTTAACATATTTACCAATGAAAATATAGAATCACTATTTTATCCAAATCCCAAAAGTCGAAACAGTGTCTAGAAACATTCGCATACAACTCTTCGCTTACAGTCTTTAGAAACATTCTTATAAATACTGGGAAATACTGGTTTTTTAATAAGTTGACGGTATCGCTCGACCGCGGCTATAGTTTCAAGAATGATGAAAGCTGGAGGTCGATTTTCCCATCATTTGTCTGTTAGATTTGTACATTTATTTTATAATTTTTTGCACCATTTGATAATTGCAGGGTGTGATAATGCATACTCGCCGTAAAAAACAATGTTGTCGCCATATAACGTAATTTTTTTTTAGCAGTAGCAACAAATTATTTTTATAACGAATGAAATACAATGTTTATAAGACACAAATATAAACATTGTATAATTATTTTTGATGCATTAGTCTTATGTCAAATTTAGCAATCTCACATATCTCATGCAGCAAGTGAAATTCATATTGTTAGTAATCCGGAAATTTTGGGGGTATATTTCATCTGAGCCACGATCATATGGTAAAGGCATAGAAATTCTGGTGTAAAGAAGAGAAGGCTCCGTAGGCATAGCAAAATCTCCACCAGTCATCAAAACAGTAATAGCTTCCATTCTTATCTGTTAGAAATTCTTGGATATATTGCTGGTATGCGACTTACTTCAGAATCGAACCAAGATTTGGTACCTATTGTCCCTTTCAGGCTTCTGTATAAGAAATGAATTTGGCTCCGTAAGGAGCCTTGCATGGAACGGAATAAATGAAGCTGTAGCATCCGATGAATAGAACAGGGAGGGCAATGCATGTCAGCGAAGTGTTTGAAAAGTTTAATTTATTAATTGACTAACAAGTGGATGTGCATTGTTACGTTGAAATTCACTCTTATCCTGTCTTTCTGCTTTATTCTCGATGTTTTTCTTGAAGTACTTGAACAAGTTAATTGTTTTTGCTTATATTCATCATTGATTATCTGGGGAGTTTAATGTAATCCATTGTAGACTGCGCTTTTTTTTTCTCTCACCATATACAAAACATTACTTACCGCCATGAATATTATGTTTCAGCATTAACGGACTTGGTTTAGATAATCTAACCGTAATTTCCGCATCCGGTGTTTTGCCTAGTGAATTCATTATACATCTTCGGTAAGTGAATTTGATTCAGAAATTTTACTTTTTTTGTCTTTGAAACAGCTATTCGCAAGTGGTTCTTTCATATTTCACGAGGTTTTATATTCATATAACAACAACTCAAAAGCTATTGTATGCAGGTAATGTAAAACATATGGCAAGGTAATAAACAACCTTTAAAAAGCAATACATAGACTAATTCAGATTTTGTTTGGAAAGGCCTTTGTGTAGAAAGGAATCTTAATTTTGCATGGAATATTTCATCATTTAACTCAGTGCATGGCTGCCTAAATCTCTAATCTTGAATACAAGTCCAACTGTTACACCTTTGAAAAGGCATGAAGGTTGAAAACTTTAAAAATATTTATTTATTGTTTATTTAAAACAGGTATGAATAGTTTTGCAAGTTGCCAAAGGTTTGAAGTAGATTTAACAAAATTACACAGCCCGTTGCAACCACATGAATGACATAACCATTGTATATGTTACTTTCAATACTTTAGTATTCATCCATAATCGGAATACCAATCTTTTTACTAAACAACGGGCTGTTGTAATGTTACTAACTGTTTGCTTAAGGCGATAGTATTTTTCCAAGTTATTCATATCCACTTTCAATAAGCAATAACATCATTTTCTTTAATTTCAATACTCAGAAAATATTTATGTAATTTTTTTTTTAATTCCGATCTATCTGGGGTATTTTTCATTGAAACAAACTTCCAAACTATTTTTAAATGTAACTTTTTTCCTTTACATTTGTATACAATTACATATTCAAAAAATAACAGCAGTACATTTAAATGCTTATATATACTTTTAAAAAGCATATCAAAACTAATTCCGTACACACAGTTGGATACATTCTAGATATCGGTATTGACAAAATAAATTAATTTTCAAAGGTTTCGCAATAGAACTTAAAAAGTACATCTAAGTTTTACTTTGCTGTTCTTTACGCTTGCATAAAAATAAAATTATATATTCATAAAGTGATAGCAGTATTTCTAAAGGCTTATAAATTCTTCTTAATAAACATATCAAACTAATTCCGTATACAGAATCGGCAACGTTCTAAATATCAATACTGACAGAATAAATTATTATTGTAAAAGTTTTGGAAAGTGAGCTTGATAAACAAAAACAGCGAGATCACAAGTATAAGGAAAGCACATGAAACAGGAAAAGATAAATGTAAAATTTTAGATAAAATATTGAAAATTTGTTGGGTGTAATACGCATGGAAATATTCTTTTTAAGTTAAAAAGTATTTATTATTCATAAGCATTCATTCTTGTAAATAAAATCTATTAATAAGATAATTTTTAATATATTCAAATGTTAAAAGGCATTAATAATTTCACTTTGTCTGTCTGCATGACCGTTTGATCATCTGTTTGTGCTGTAGTTGAATAAATATTTTCGGATAGATATAGAACTATGTGCTAATGAGATTCATTATAGAACGTTCATTATTAAAAATGAAGGTTGTAGCATTTCTGGTTCCTTTACCCAAAGAAAGAAAGGAATTCAGTTAGATTATGATCTATGTGGGAAAAATAGTTTGCGATTCATTTTATTTAAATGATTTATTTAGACATATTATTTAATTTTTTATATGTGATTTATCACATTTAACTAAGCATGTAACAAATAGAGTGAAAAATATTCTAGCCGTGAATTAAACCCGAAAGCCTTTAATCCTGGAGCTCTCCAAGTGATCTACTATTTAAGTTATGAGGACAGTACCGATCTTAGCGTCTCTCATTCATCTATGTTTGTAAGGCTGCAAATGTAGCACAAGACGGAGTAATCTTAACAAGAACACACAATCCTGCGGCAAAACAAGAGACATAAATAAACCCAGTATTGTTGAACACATAAGTAATTTTAATTAATTTTTAATTAATTAATTGAAAAATAAATTTAAATTGTGTATATATTATTTCATTGTACGAAAACAAATTGATTTGTAAATAATATTCTCTTAGTTAAAAAAAAAATATTTCATAATCTATGCTACATGCATAAATTTTGGTTTTTATTTAATTCACTTTTTGGCGGTTTTAATTTAGATATGAAAAGCTCATTAATTTTTCTAAAAGTTATTCGTTGTTAGGTAGATTTCGTATGAAATACTACCTATTGCATTGTCTCCCATGTTGGAATTTCTGAAAAATTTTTGCGGATTTACACGAATCATGACTCCTAGACCCCAAAACTACCATCAGTAAAAAAGTTTATATATCTATCTATCTATCTATCTATCTATCTATCTATCTATCGGTGTATATCACTTTCTTCTAGACACGATAACTTCCATAATTATGCTCAGATCTTCATCAATCTTTTACATAAAATAAAGGGGCATAAAATCTCGGTTAAGTTCGTTAATGGGCAAAATCGGACCAAGGGGGTGGAAGTTAGGAGGGTTTTTGTGAAAACAGAAAAAACGCGATAACTTTTTAATTAAAATAGATATCGAATCGGTTTAAAGTTTATATTACTTCTAAAAAATGAGGAAAAAGTTTATGCGTGACAGATTTTTGATAAAGTTAAAAATGGGCTCAAGGGGCGAAAAAAACTTGGTTTTTGGGAGAAAAAAATTCATAACTTCGTCATATATAAATGTACTCAATATTATCTAAAACTTTTGTATTTACAAGTTTTTGATAGGACCAATTTTTACCGATGAAAAAAATTAAAAACGAAAAGAAAAAGGGGGGAGGAAAAAGAAAAAAACCCATAACTTACTCAATTCTTAAGCAATTAAATCTAATTAAATTTATTTTACATCTTCACAATAAGATCTACAACTTTTATATTGACAAGTTTTTCATAGAACCAATTCTTATAGCAAAAATAAATTAAACAAAAATAGGAGTTGGAGAAAAAACCTGAAATCCAAACTGCTTATATTCTGTCTCATTTTAAAATTCATTTTTGATTTTAAACGCATCCAAATGACAGATCCTCTTATTTAGCAACTATATAATGCGACTTATTGGCCAATTTTTTGATAAAGGCAGAATATATTTTTAAAAAGGCTGCCAAAAAAGGTATTTTGAACAGATTTCCCGAAGTTTTCACCATTAAAAAATTCATTAAGTATAACAAATTGCGTTTTTCATGAGTGATTTTTAAATTCATTTTTGTTCTCAAATCCATGCAATTTACAGGTCCTATTATTTAGGAACTATATAACTTGAAGTATTGGCCAGTTGTTTGATAAAGGCAGAATATATTTTTTAAAAGGCTGCCAAAAAGGGTATTTTGAACAGAATTTACATAAGTTATCGTCATTGGAAAATTGAGGAAGTATAACAAATTGCGTTTTTTCTGAGTCATTTTAAAATCCATTTTTGTTCTCAAACCCATCCAATTTACAGGTTCTCTTATTTAGGAACTATATAATGTGAAGGACTGGCCAGTTTTTTCACAAAGGCAGAATATATTTTTAAAAAGGCTGCCAAAATGGGCACTTCGCACAAAATTTCCCAAAGCAATCATGATTAAAGAATTGAGGATGTATTCAAACAACAAATTGGTTATTTTATGACTCATTTTTAAATCCGATTTTGCTCTCAAACGCATTCAATTGACAGTTTTTGTTATTTAGGAACTATATAATGTGCGTATTCGTCAATTTTTTGATAAAGGCTAAATATATATTTTTTTAAAAAGCTGTAAAAGTGAGAAATTCGCAAAAAAAATTCCCAAAGCGATCATGATAAAAGAATTGAGGTTGTATTCAAATAACAAATTGTTTATTTTATGACTCATATTTAAATTCAATTTTGCTCTCAAACGCATTCAATTGACAGTTATTTGTTATTTAGGAACTGTGTAATGTGCCGTATTGGTCAGATTTTTGATAAAGACTAAATATATATTTAAAAAAATCTGTCAAAGTGAGCACTTCGCACAAAATTTCTCAAAGCGATCTTGATTAAAGAATTGTGGATGTATTAAAATAATAAATTGGTTATTTTATGACTCATTTTTAAATTCAATTTTGCTGTCAAACGAATTTAATTAACAGTTTTTTGTTATTTAGGAACTATATATTGAGCATATTGGTCAATTTTTTAAATAAAGTAAGAATATAATTCAAAATATATTGCCAAAATAGGCATTTAAGTAGAGATAGGCATTTTTTTTTTTTTTTTTTTTTTTTTTTTTTTTTGAGATGAAAACTTTTCGAAATCTACCTCCGCCTATAGGCCATGCCGAAAGGGATTTTTTTGTTTTATAACATGCATATCACAGTCTTATGTTTTTGAAAAAACGGATTGCAAGAATCAAATAAGAAAAATACAAGTATACATATTTTCTAAGTAAGACAGGAAGTTTAGTGTTTTGTTACAGATTAAGTTGTTTCTATCTGTACAAATGCTTCTTATATACATCTTTACACTCATAGGGATTCCTTTTGACTACACTCAAGCTTATGGAATACAATTCGTGCCGTTTCTATGACAATGTTCCTTCTTTCAGGTGAAACGTTGATACAATCTTTAGATTTTTGAAATAAATATAGTCTGTATATGTAGCATTGAAAATATTTCATAATATATGTTATTTAACAATAATATTTTTATAAGGTGTTCTGATGTAATAACGCTAGGTGGGGTAATAACGCCAAGTGCTTATATTACGAATAGTTATGAAATAATCCTGAAAATGGTATTTATGGGCTCTGATCAGAAGGGCTCTGAGTCATATAAAACTCGAACAACAGCTGAAAGTTAATTTGTTCCATTTGTAGGCCTTATCGCTTTTAGAAGCATAAAAAATTATCGCTTGATCTAAAATTTGCGAAATAGGTTCCATGATGTGAAGACTATATATTTATCAAGAAATATTTTGTTTATTACATAAACTTGTAGTACATTTCATGTATTTTCAAAATGTTGTACAAATTTTTGAATATCTTCGAGAGATAATTTGTAATTTAAAATGTACTGCGCAATAAGTAAAACGGGGTAATAACGCCATTCCTTGGCGTCATTACTCCGGTTGATTCATTACAGTGGCGGAATTACATCCGAAGGGAGTTTATTTTTTTACTTTATGTATGAGACAACATCATTTTCATTGCTGAAATGGTTAGATTAAGGGGGGTCAGGTACCCAAAAATGATCTAAAAAAACTGATGTAAAAGCAATTTTAAACTTTAATAAATAAAACGATATCGAAATATTTTCGACATTCTAATTTCAACATTTTCAAAATCAGTTTCCATTAAATTTCCACTCTATTGTTCAATTGAGTTTTAAAATTTAACTGCTCGTTTTCTCGTTGTTTTATTTTTTCAAAATTTTACAAATTTCATCCTTAACTGATGTGACAGGAATTGTAACGTAACTAGCTTAAACTGGTCTGTGAAACGGCGAGTTCAAAGATGAATTAAAGAGTGAACAACTTGTAGGATGGTGTTTTTGTACTAAACTTTTTGCACGAGACTATTATTAACATTCACTATTTAAAAGTTTCTGGTGATAATAGTTTCAAATGAAACAAAATTTCAATAATGTTTGCAGTTAAACTGAAAAGTACAAGTTAAACCATAAAAATTGAAAAAAGCAGTGGTTTGTGAGATTGGTAATTTTAGTTAAAAGTTTAAAGGCGATCACTGATTTAAACTCATAGAGTACTAATTCTGCATTAAACTTTTTGTACAGAATTAATTCTGATTAAATTTAATCTAATCAAATATTTCTAACAACAGTACAAGGACTGCAAACGAAAGATAATTTCAGCGGTAGCTACAGTTAAACTGGAAATTACAGGTTAAACTCTAAAATAAAAAAAGGGAAAAAACGTTCAGTGAGATCGTTATTAGCAGCTCAATGTTAATTTTGCTGCTAATAAAGAGTTAATGCAATGTAATCACATGAATCATGCATAAAATTTAATAAGGGATCTCACAGGCATATTGACTTTTTATCAAAAATCTTATTTAATTAGTTTAAAATTCATATTTATGAAAGCATTTTGCATATAATGCCGATATATTAACTTTAGGTTTGCGCGAATCCGTTTTAGTGAGGAGTTTATGGGTTAAACATATTTATAAGAGCGTTATAGTGATTTCGATAACAGTGTTAACACAAATATTTATTACACAGAACTCTAGTTATTATAAAATTTCACATGATAAAAATATTACATCAAAAATGTTCAAAACCGTGCAAATTTTCCTATAATTATATTTAAGCGAGACTTTACAAGCAAAGAGAAGCTTACGGTGTTATATTTTGTTGATGCTCTCCCTTTTCCCCTTTTCTTTCCCTTTCACAAAAAAGTGAATTTTTTCTATCACATAGAATGCATATATGGAAACGTAATCACTGATTTAGATAGACACAGTTGAAAACGAGCAATGCTTCTAATAATTTTATTTAAGTGGTCCTTCTTAAGCAAAAAGTAGATCTGACATTGTTTTGCTCCCTCCCCCACCTTTCTTTTTCTTACATTTTCATAAAAAAAATAAACATTTTCTATCGCTTAGAGTACATTTTTTCAACTCATAGGGATATAGAGTTAGTATTTTTATAATTTGGCACTCTACATTGGGATTATTCCGTTTTATATTATAGTTTGTTTGTATGGCGTTATTACCCGCATAGGTGAGTAATAACTCCAAATAGCATTGGTCCAGAAATCACGCCATTACATTTTATTAACACATATCTGTTAAATTATTTTTATATAGGTAGTCAATGAATTGCTGCATCAAATCCTACACTTGTTTGAAAAATACAATCTAAAACTAATAGTCCAGGCATTAAGTGCTCAAAAAGGACAAATAAATGCAAGTTTTGGTGTAGTTTTGATTTTTGGTTCCCTTTATGTTTTTTGGGTCGCTAAACACGAATCTGGTATTATCCAACAAAATTTCTCCCCGGAAACACGTTTTTTTGGCAACAAAAAGTGGCTTTTTTACGTTTTTTCTAAATTACTTCAAAATTATGCATTTTACATAAAAGTCATCCATACATAAATTAAACAGCATAAAATTTTCTACATTTTATGAACTAAAAGTTTTTTTCTCTGACCAATGGTTTAGCCGTTAGAGAGCCGCAAAAATTGGTGCGAAAAGCAAAATATTCTGAAAAACGTGAATTACAGCACCGTACGTGGATGAAACATGAAAAACAACCATTTTACCCACTTAAAAATACTAAATGTGTTATTATTGACTATATTTTATTAATCTAATGTTCATTGTTTCTTTCATAACTAAAAAATAAATAAAAATGAGCATATCTGTGATCAAAATCTTTATTTGCTATGACAAAATAATAATAGTAATAATTTCTTAATTTGACTTTTAAATAATGTAAATAAAATAACTAAAACAGGCTTTAACATATGAAAGCTGACACGGATTCCAGTTCTTAAAGTTCTCGGAGTTCAAAATGTGGATGTGAAAATCAAAAAAATCCGGAAAATTGGAATTATGGCACTGAACATAGATTTAACATGAAAACTGACCATTTTTCGAAAAGATTGACTTTAAATGATACTGAAGATATTATGATCGACTATATTTTACAATGAAGATGCTAACAATAAAAACGACAACTCATTATGAATTATTATTTAATTATAAATAATTATGTACATTAGTAAGTACATTTACTTAAAAAACAAAGTATTATTTCCGCTTTCTTTTATTTGAGAGTCTCTGCTTTTCATTGACATCTACAAAATAGAAAATAGACAAATGGAATTAGTGGGTGTTTTTATAACTATCAATATTATAAATAAAAGTTTTTTTAATAGTAAATATTTGATACCTTGCGGCATGACTATTTCCCCTTCCATTGGGTCCTCTGATTCATTGTATGGGCAATCCATTTCCAGATCGGCTTCCAAGTCTAGCTCATCCTCTTCGTCTTTAAAAACAACTGCGATGCTGTTGCAGTTTCCCGAAGCAAATCTATCTGATATCTTCGCAAATAATTTTTGCTGCTGCTTCAACCACTCGCAGCGTCTCATCTCGATCAGATTCACATGTTTGTTGATACCATGCAATAGTCAATATCTTCTCTCCTATATTCTTGAAACACACAATGGACTTTTTTTTCTGATTCTTTGTGATCAGTATGTCGTCCCCATATCTCTCAATTAGGTTAAACTTTACAGTTCTCATATCAGGTTGATAACTCCCTGTAACCTGTTTCATTAGCTCTTCCATGGAGAATTGACACTTGTCATCATGATTTTCAAGGTAACTGTATATATTTTGCATTGCTCTATCGATTGCCTCGGCAAATGGACTACATTTCTTCTGTTCTTGGACCTTCGGCCACTGGTTCGATGCGCTGAATTATAGCCTGCCCATAATCATCATTGCGAGCTCTTGCTGCTTTCAGAATTGTACTTTTGAATCCCATGTGTCGTACACTGTATATAGTATTGCGTTCGCTTGATGGATTTTTCGCTTGTGTTGCGATGAACTCTTCCAAAATGCACAGTCCACATATAAAACAATTACTTCGAAAATTAAACTGAGGAGTTGATGATCTTAAAATTTGAGAAGTGCTTCCTCGATCTACTTCACATAAGCAGTAATCATCCATTCATTTACGTATGCTTTTCTACATTTAACATATACATCTACTGAGGTTTTCCCCTTTAGGAAAACTGCCTTTCCATCCTTTCTTTCTGTACTTGCCTTGATTAACGCTGCAATACCTCAACTAACTTTCACTGACGGCGCCTCTTCTAAAGGAGAGTCACAAATAAAACACAACGACATCGCGCAAAATCATTTTAGATGTTCACTATACTCACGAAGACACAAACAGTGAATTACTAAATTATAAGTAAGCAGTTGCGTATGGAAACTGAGAGGGATGTGTCCTCCTGATAAGCTAGTGATCTGCGCGACGCATATTTCTAACAGAGGTGAGACTAGTAGGGAAGGGGGGTTTAGTATTCCACTGAACATGGACATGGGATGCGGGGCGGGGGTGCGTTATTTCACACTTGCACCCCTTCAATCAAGGGGGAAAGTGCAGATGGGATCAGTTAAAGCCTGTTTTAGTTATTTTATTTACATTATTTAAAAATCAAATTAAGAAATTATTACCATTATTATTTTGTAATAGCAAATGAAGATTTTGATCCCAGATATGCTCATTTTTATTTTTATTTTTATTTATTTATTTATTTTGTTTTGTTATGAAAGAAACAATGAACATCAGATTAATAAAATATAGTCAATAATAACATATTTAGTATTATTAAGTCAGGAAAATTTGCGTAAAATGGTTGTTTTTCATGTTTCATCGACGTACGGTGCTGTAATTCACGTTTTTCAGAATTTTTTGCTTTTCACACCCATTTTTGCAGCTCTCTCACAGCTATACCATTGGTAAGAGAAAAAAACTTTTAATACATAAAATGTAGGAAATTTTGTGCTTTTTAATTTATGTATGGATGACTTTTATGTAAAATGCATAATTTTGAAGTTATTTTTAAAAAGATGAAAAAAGCCACGTTTTTTACACGTTTTTTGCCAAAAAAACGTGTTTCCGGGGAGATATTTTGTTGGATAATGCCAGATTCCTGTTCAACATAAAAGGAACCAAAAATCAAAACTACACCAATATTTGCATTTATTTTTTACCAAATGCCTGGACTATAAACCGTGAAAATTGGTAGAACCTTAACGTGGCATTATTATCCCAGGGTACCTTAGTAATATTCTAAAATGAACAAGAATTTTAGAGATAATGCAATGCAACTATTTTTTATATATGGGGCCGTCCATAAATGATGTCACGTTTGGCGGGCGGAGGGAGAGTGTAAGAAAAATCTGTCATCACACATTTTTTTGGCTAAAATAAAAATAGTAAAAATCAACAGATAATATTTTAAAGTTATTTTGAATTATAATATTTTGTGTTGATAAAATAACGATAAGATTTAAACCATATATATTAAATTCCATTTCAAATTCCAAAATATTACTGTATTTAGTTGCTCTTTCATATAAATATTGTATATAAATTAGGTTTTTGTTGTAAATCTTATTCATATTTCATACAAAATAAGTACATGAATAATTTTTATTGTTATAGTCACAAATATCTTTAAAGCACATAGTTCAATTTTAAAAATGAAATTTAAAATACGATCTATAACGTAGTGCTTTGTTTCTAAACTGCAAGTATGTGGCTTTGTAATATAGCGTGACATGTGACAAAGGAGAGGCAGAGGGTATGACACTTTATAACAAAAATAGGCGGTTAAAAATATTGAAAAAAAGTGTGACATCATTTATGGACAGTCTCTATATACAGGGTGATTCAAAAAAGATGGGAAAATTTTTAAGAGGTGATAGTACACACCCAAACAAACATTTTGTATCAAAGAATGCTTGGTCGAAAACAACGTAAAAAATTTAGAGAGCGCCAAAAGTTATGTTCTTATACGAGGCGAAAACACACAATGAACGATTAAGTTAAGTTACGAAAACAAACTGAATGGCATTTCATTACAATAAGTGCTCAAAACAGAAAGCTGCATTCCTGTTGCGAGTTACCCGCGCTGCGAGTAATAATTGCATGTCATCGGAAAAAGAAGAGCTGGTATTCAAATTTTCGTTACAGTTCATAGATAAAAGCCCCTGATACGAAAGTGGAATTGTCGATCTCTGTAGTAACGCATCTGAAGATGTTGCCCTTCTCTAATAAGGAAAAAGCCGATATGCATTTTGTTCACGGAGCTGCAAATGTAAGTAGCGTAGAAGCTTAACAGTTGTACGGAGAGTGATTTCCCAACATGCGGTTGCTCAATCCGAAATTATTCGAACGCTTGCATCGACGGGTGTGCGAGACGGATTCCTTTCTTGCATCCCGGTTGGATGCAGGTCGTCCAAATAGGGATGTTATGGTGGAAGAAGCCATTTTGGATATGGTGTCTGATGAGCCAAGTACAAGTACACGAGCAGTGAGCAGAGGATTACAGATATCGTAATCCAGAAGATGGCGAGTACTCCATGGTGAATGTTTGCACCCTTATCATGTTCAACAAGTCCAGGCACTGAGGCAAAGCGATTATCCTCGTCGTGTGGAGTTTGCCCGCTGGTTTCTGCAGAAGAATGCTGTAAATCCAAATTTTATTTCAACAGTTCTTTTCACGGATGAATGTACCTTCACGCGTGATGGTGCATTTAACACCCACAATCAGCATGTATGGGCAGAAGTAAATCCACATGCCACTTATCCACATTCGCATCAGCAAAGTTTTTCTATCATAGTTTGGGCAGGAATAATCGGCGACCACTGACTCGGCCCTTATCTTCTGCCAAAACACCTTGATGGGAATGACTACCTCGTGTTTCAGCAACAGGTGTTACCAGACATGTTGGTCGAAGTTCGTCCACACATCCGGCAAGTAATGTGGTTTCAACAAGATGGAGCACCAGCTGATAACGCACGAGCAGTGCGAAACTATCTGGACGTAACCTTTCCAAACAAATGGTTTGGACGAGGTGGTCCTGTAGCTTAGAAACCGCGCTCGTCAGATCTTTCATGTCTCGATTTTTTTGTGGGGACAGCTAAAGGCTCTTGTGTATGAGACTCCCATTGAATCCGCAGAAGAACTTGTCGCCAAGCTTTCGGCTGCTGTACACTGTAAAAAATAAAGAGTTTTATCACATTTACTTCGGTTTATGAGATGTGAAATAAGGTGTAAATGTATTATTTTTTGAGCGCCAATACCAAAATAAATGTTACTTTACACTTTCAATGACATATCACAACTCTTAAAAAAAAATAGGCGTTCTGAATCACTAGAAATCGTTACAATGCGCTCTCTAAAAGACTTTATTGAATTTATCAACACAACGACAGGTGTTTTTTTAATCCAGCAATAGGAAGTCGGTGATTATGAAATCCAGCGCGGGGGGTGGAATTATTGGATATGCAAAATGGCGCTTAGTTTAAAACGTTTTTTTTGTTCTGTGAATATCAAATATATTTCGTAGTAATAAAATGATTAAAAAATATCTGACATAGTTCATATTAAGAACTTTTATCGACTTACAGTTTTGATTATTTCAATTAGTTTGGACACTTTAAGAAACAAGAAATAATCTATTCTACGATGAATTAGAGTTTATTCTAATGATGGCAGTCAGCTGCAACACAGTGTTGTTGCAAAGTTTGGGATTTTTTTCAAATAAGTAAGTGACGTTTATTTTCTTTCTGTTTTGTATACAATCACTCTTAATTCTCTGTAAAAACTTGTATTTGTGTTATATATTTTAAATAAATGCATGATACTTGCAAAATGTGATTTTGCAGTCTAGCTTTTTCGATATTTTAAAAATAAAAATTAATAATAAAAGAAGTCGTAAAATTGTCACTTTCGTATACAGAGCCAAAGCTCTGTAAATATTTAGTTTTGATTTTATAGTGTTTTACTGCTTTAAATTCTGCATAACTTGAACTAACACGAAATTAAATAAACATAGTGTTATATCTTGTTTTAAACATTCATTTTTTCAATTTATATTTGTATTTTGATGTGTTTTTAGATTATTAGAAGCAAAAATTTCATTATTTTTATTTCGTTTATATATATATATATTGATACTGAAAGAGTTAAAGAGATTGTCATGGTTTTATTTTTCTATTTATTAAATTAGTACAACATAATTAAAATCATCATTAATGCCTATTTGAATTTGAATACATTTAATGGAAAATCTTAGAACTTCAATGAAAGGGGGGGGGCTGCCGGTATGTTCATTCAGAGCTGTGTGAAATGGGGGGCGAAGAGGGCGGTCGCCCCGGGCGTGGAAACTGAGGGGCCGCCAAATTTATCTTAATATCGTCTTTTGTTTCTTCGCTTTTTTTTGTAAAAAAAAAATTATATATATAAACATATTGGGATTGTTTGTGTGAAAAAAACATACATTTTCAAAATAGCATGTTACTTCATTCTTGAAATCCAAAAGTGGTCATACAATACTGTTAGATACATTTTTGTCACATATGTTTTCCAGATCACCTTTGCCAAAATATAAGCGTAATGTTCTTTTATAGTATTTAGTTGTAATATTAAATCTTTTAAAGTTTCAAAATAAACGAAAAACATGTACTTAATAGAATTTATTTGTGCTTTTACACTTTTCAATTTTGTGACACCTGTGACAAACAGTAATGAAACTATACTGAAATTTAGAGATGCTGCAGATACATTGTGCCCCCTCCTCCCACCAACCCCCAAACACACTATGTGACTCATATAACTATGTTTTTAAGTATGTAAATATACTAAATTACATTGTTTAATAACTGAGTATTATGTTTAAAATGCATGTTATAATAAATTACCTCAATTAAAAGGGAGTTTAGCAGCCATTTTGCATTAAACTAATTATTTTAATTTATGGTTGTGTTAAATTTAAAATGTAATCTTTAAATTATTTTTTATTTTGCTGTTAAAATCATGTAAATATTAGAAAATTTCCTTTTTTACCATCTACTTATATAGTGTACTTTAATAAATGGTAGCAAAATAAAAAATAATTAAAAAATTACATTTCAAATTTAATACAGCCATAATTAAAAAAAAATAACTTCACGCAAAGAGTGTGCTAAACTTCCCTTTAATTGAGACAATTTATTATAACGTACATTTTAAACATATTACTTACTTTACACCCAAAAGGGTGGCAACTAAGTTGCCACTACAAATGGTGTTTGTTTACCATTTGATAGTTGGTGGCTCATTACACCAATTTACAAGTGGAATTTCATTACACCACTTGGGGTGGCAATTTAGTTGCCACCCTTTTTGGTGTAAAGTAAGGGAGTTTTTTTTTACAGTGTAGGGAAAGTTCACGATATGCCTGGTGTGTTTCAGAAAATTCGCCAATCTGTTCTTTGCCGTTATACTGCGTGCATAACAGCTGCCGGTCAATGTTTTGAGCACTTACTGTAATCAAATTCCTTTAAATTTGTTTTCGTAACTTAACTTAATCGTTCATTGTGTGCTTTTGCTTCGTATAAGAACATAACTTTTGGCGCCCTCTAACTTTTTTACTTTTAGTTTTCGACCATGCATTCTTTGATACAAAATGTTTGTTTGGGTGTGTACTATCATCTCTTAAAATTTTTCCCATCTCTTTTGAATGACCTTGTATATATTTATCTATTAATGGCTGTATATTCAAAATAATCTCTACATAAAAGTCCTGTATATAAAATATAGAAGGAATGCGAACTATATAGTATATTGAAAATTAATTTAACTGGAAAAAATATATACATAACTGAAAACGAACTTTCAGCTACTGGTGGATATAAATCCCAATTTTTCCGAATTCCTTTGCGTGTGAAAATAATAACATGAATGTTATGCTCGCTCGTATTATTTTAGGGGGGGAATGGGGGCCTGGTATATGATATCATTAGATATCTCTAGGGAAAGGGGGGGGGGCTGTCTTTTGATATTGTAATCAATTTTTTTCCAATCAAAATTTTGTCTTTTTATTTGTAACATCATCTTTGCTACAAAATAGCATGTTATTTTTTTAGCTTGTTATCTATTTTTATGAAAATACAAAGTTATTATTTAAATCACTTAATTATTATAAAATTATTTAATTCCAAAATAGGGAATACCCCCAACGTACGATATTTCTATTCTTCATAAGTGTATGCATGTATAATCACGGTTCGAGAAGCCACATGTGAAGTATATTGGGAATGAAGCTTGTGTTTATTAATAAATAAAAGAGAAAGATAAAAATGTTATCCATCTGTTTTGTTGATAATAATTTCTATCTACTCTCCACCTCCCTTCCGTTCGGGGCAAGTGCAACAGAACTTTATTAGTGTTGAATGCATTAATGTAACCAAATGCTATTATGAAATACTTTTAAGCAGTAACTCTTTCTTTTAAAGTTATTTCATATAAATTTTTATCATATGCAAAGTGATATTTTATTGATTTCTCTTCTTTTGAGTCATAAAATTATGCGAAAAATAAATGTAACCAGTTTTATACATCACTTCGAACAAAAGAAATAAATTCTAGAAATCAAAAAATTTTTGCACTTTGATAACGATATCATTGCTTGGGGGAGAGGGGTTCGAGGGATGTTAACGTATGATATCGAAAGGGGTGGGAGGAAGTCTAAAAATACAAAAAAGTTGATAATGGTTATTTTGCACAGCCACTTGTTTTTTTTTTTTCGTTTAAGAAATGGTGGATAGTAGGTTTCGTCTTTTAAAAAGCAATCTTCGCCTATGGGCATTATACTTCCATGGTACATTATTAGACAAAAAGATTCTTCATGTTTATATTGAATGTGCATCATGATTGTATTATTTATGATCGAAGTATTTATGTACATAGTACTCTATTTGTAAAACTACGAATTTTAAGTATTTTTATAGAGAAATAATAATATAACACATAAAATTAAAAAATTCCTGTCTTCACGGCCTACAGACGGAGGTAGTATTCGAAGTTAAGCGCTAATTTCACCAAAAAAAACTAAATCAAGATTTGAGAATAAAACAGTTTAAGAATTTCATTTGGACGCTTTTGATGAATTTTTACTTTCTTGGAAAAGTATTGGATTCGTGAAAATTTTCGAATTTCGGTTTTCGACGATTTTACACGTTTTAGGAATCAGCAATTCCAAAAAACATGTTTTTATAAAATATCTATAAGAATTTGTGACTGTCTGTATGTGACATAAATTTTGTGGGCATTCTATCTCAAGAACTAATGCACAAAATTCGATAAAAATTTACATTCAGGTAATCCCTGATATAGATTGATGCTTATTGGTATTTGTTTTAAATCGCTCAACAAGTAACACTGTTATGTTGCATTTTTTATGATTTACTCAAAAGCTCTATCTCAAGAATTAATCCACGGTTTCTTATCAAACTATTAATCTTATTAATCCTTGATATCAACTATTTCTGTTTAAATTTTGGCGTCAACCGTCCAACAGGTGGTGCTTTTATGTGGAATTTGTCCCCATTCCCGGAATAGCTCTATCTCTCAAACTAGTGCATAAATTTTCACAGAACTTCAGATTCATGTATACTTGGATAAATAATATTGCTAATTACATTTTGGTGTAAATCACTCACCAGGTATTCTTTTAGGTTGTATTATCTCAATATCCTCAATAGTTCTGTTTCAAAACTTAATGCACGGAATTTCATACCTTTAGAATCTTCACGATGGGCATAGATTGACATTTTTCACTGTGGCAGGGAATTTTAGAGTATTAACACATATGACATAGAAAAAAGTTTTGGTATTGCCACATTTGACTAGTTTATTTAATCTTTTTGTAAAAGTTGGTTTTATAATAAGAGAACCTGTAGATTGGATACGTTTGTGAGCAAAAATGAGTTTAAAAATAAGTCAGAAAATAAGAAATTTGGATTTGAGTACACGATAGTTTTTCTTCAACTGCTGTGTATTTTTAATTTGTTTTTGATGTAAGAATCGGCCCTGTCAAAAATTTGTCAATATAAAAGTTGTAAATAATATTAAGAAGATTTATAATGAACTTTATTGGATTTGATACCATTAGGGTTGACGATGTTAAGTTTTTTCTCCCTAAAACCCGTTTTTTTTCGCCCCTTGAGCCCTTTTAAATTTTATCAAAATTCTTTTATACGTAAATTTTTTTTCCTTCTTCTGGAAGTAATCATAGCTGTAAAATGATCTGATATTTATCTTCATTAAGAAATTATGGAGAATTTTCGATTTTCACAAAATCTCTCTCTCTTTCCGCTTACTTGGTCTGATTTTACCCATTAACAAACTTGACTGAGATTTTCTGCCCCTTGATTTACCGTGTCAGTTTGAAAAAGGTGTGTGCAGAATTTTGGAAGTTACCCTGTGCATAAAAATGATATGGATAGATAGATAAATAGATAAACTTTTTAACTGGGGATGGTTTTGGGGTCTAAGAGTCACGATCGGTATAGATCTGCAAAAATATTTCAGAAATTCCAAATTAAGAGAGAATGTAATAGGTAGCATTTTTACGAAATCTACCTAAAAGTGCCCCTGGAAATAGAATTGCCTACATATATCCACTAGACGTGTTTACATATTTTGCTCCTACTATTATGTTAAGAAGGGTTTTTTTTAATTTTCTAATAACAAAATCCCTCTTGAATTGTATAAATTTTAAAAATGGCGTGAAAATATATAAATTATCAATTTTATAAACGGATAAAAGCCTAATAACAAAAAAAATTTACAAAATAACCTTTGCTAATTAATAAGCAATTTATGGTCACCTACTTCCCATAAGGAACTACTGTACATAATCATTTATAAATTCATAAAATAAGGAATTAGAAAAAAGTTACAAAATGTAAAAAGGAATTAATTTATTTTATCTTTATTTAAACCTATCAAAAAAGGAAATAAATTAAATATTTTTTAACTATTTGCAATGTAGAGGAAAATATTTATGAAATCTATTTGTCAATTTGTCCATCTGTCCATCATCAGTGGTTTAACCCTTTATGTCCCAAATTATGAATTCGTAAAAATTCCATCGTCTAAAACAATTTTCTAAATTTCTGAAACCACATTAGAAGATTTATATAACCACTTAATAAATTTTAGAAGGATTTTAATAGTTAAAACGAATTAATTAAATTTCTACTTATTGGAATTTTGTGCAATATTTATAGTTTTAATTATTTTTTTATTAAAAAATTTGTTAAGTATTTTATAGAATTAGGAAATTTAAAATCGGTATATTAAATGTCTTTCGTAACAGGATATTTTAATGATATTTTGAAGTATCGTCGGAGCATGAAGAGTTAACTTCAATAAATATAGTTGGATTCCCATGCAAATTTTCTGTGTTATTGACATTTGCTGTTAAACGAATACTATAGGAAATAAAGAGTGTTGTATTTATAGCTTATTTAGATTAGGTAAATTTAAATTTACATTTTAACAGTAGAATGTTTAGTTCTAATATGCATAAAACAACAATCGGATATTTGGAGTACTTTTAAGGAACAAAGTGTGTTACTTTTCGTCTAGAAAATTCAGATACCCAGCCCTTTACAATATTTATAAATTCATTATTTTAGAATCAAATCCATACTGTTACCCTTGCGTACTTTAACATAAAAGTTTTATGCTATGCTTCAAAACAGTTCATGCATAACTTTTGCTTGCACTGCAAAATGATCAATTATTTTTTACCGTTCGTTTAAATAGCTAAAAAATAAAAAAATATTTAAATCCTCTATATTTTCTATATTGTTTGATAAAAGAGTTTTTAGACAAATGGAACACATAATAATGATCGCTTTATTTCTTAAATAAACATTTAAAGAAAAAAATGTCTATAACCGTAGTACCTTATAATTTAGTGTAAAGCATTAAAAAAGAATAGAACTTATAATGAATAATCTGTTTATAAATGACGTTGTCAACTTTTACACTACTATTTTACATAATTATCTCTAAAACATATCAACAAAAACGTGTTCATGTTCAAAAGCAAATAATAATAGCTCTTTTTTCTTTACCGTCATTTATCTTATTTTCATTACAACCAAACAAGGGGGGAAGGAAGAATCTTCAGAATCTTCAAAACTGTTTTCCGTAAATTGAGTTGTCATAGAAACAACACGAAACTTTTATTCCGGTCAAACGTGTAAAGAGAAAATTCCGTGCGAACATTTTGAAGTATGAAAAATATTTTTGTTCAAGATAAAAAAAAATACTTCTGTTAGTTCTTGTCGGACATCAAATAACTTTCAAAAGTATTTATTTATATTGCTATTCCAAAATATTATTTTGAAATGTTCAGTCAGTTTTATTCATTGTATATATCTCTGTTTGCAATTTTTTCTTGTAAGATGATAGTTCTAACATTGTATTTTTTTTTACTTATCCTAAAAGATTATCCTTACCGTCTCTTTATAGCGAATAACTTTATAAGTAGATACCGAACGCCCTACGATAAAAAAAATTGCATACAATGTAATTTATAGTTCTACAAGTGCTTCTTCCTCTACACATTTTCAGTTAAGTCTACAAGTCCACATCTTCATCAACACATTCATATTTATATTTATATTTACTCATCACATTTTCATATCACCTCATACACATGTAAATATTTACATATTTATAAATAAAAATTCACATCTAATCAACTACATACCCTTAGCTTTGGATTTACTTCTTCACATCTGCATATTTATCGCTATACCTACATCTAAATCTACACATTAGCACATCTGCGTTATGGACTGTTAAATCTACATATACACAGTTACGTGTCTATATTTAAACATCTAGCATTATATGTACATATCAAAAAACCTACATTTATATCGCACACCAAATTTACACATTTATGTTTCCACATTTATGCTTACACTTACACATCTCTATTCTTATTCAATTAAAACTCAATAGACAATGCTCCTTATGAGATATGCTTGTCAAAGTTTGCCCAGATCCCGCAGTTACTGAAAAGAGATCTACACTATGTGGCCAAAAGTGACCGGCCTCTTGAGATTTTACACATTTTGCTAAATATCTAGAAAAATACATGAAGAATTTTCCTGAAATTCTAGGTGTGTAAACATAATATATAGCTCATATATTACCGTAAAGATTTTTTTTCCTAAAACCCCATCGGGGACCGTCACCAAATTGAAAAAGAACGAATATTTTTTGGATAACTCTGTCAAAGCTAATGGAACAAATTCATTTTATGAGGACGGCATGTATAGTCGTAGGTAAATTAAGGTTTTTATAAAACCTGTCCCTATAAATTGCATAGTTCTTAATAAAAAGAATGTTCTTTTCAAAAAATATGATAAACATTATTGTACACAATACCCAAATAAAAATAAAAAAATTAATAAATTAATCAAAATTTAAATATAATAAAAATTGTATGAGGAATGAGCAGGTTTACTAAATAATTTATCACTGCTTATGCGTGAGCACTATCGAAATTTCTTTTGCATGTTGTATTAGCTATATATAAACAGCAACTTTTGCGAAAATCTCAAAAACATAGCAGGAAAATTCTAAAAATTATCATCGATAGAAAAAGCTAAAAATCCGTTGTTCCCAAAATGAAGCAGAAAAATGAGGGATTGTATCCAATTATAGTAGTACGTGCAACATTGTGTATTCTATATTTACACTAATCCATGGATACATGGATACAATCCCTCATATTTTTGCTTCATTTTCGAAACAACGTATTTTGAGCTTATTCTTCAGGCGATAGTTTTCAGAATTTTCAAGATACCTTGACACTTTCACAAAATTTGCTCTATACATTTAACAAACACTTTATGAAAATTATATTTTGATTGCATTTACGCATGGGCAGTGAAACATTATTTAAGAAACCTGTTCAGTTTTCATACAATTTTTATTATTTTTTCATTCTGATTACAGAATATTCGGTACAATGTTGTTTGTCACATTTTCTTAGAAGAAATTTCTTTTGATAGTACTAACTCTGAAAATCATAGGGTAAAAACTTGGGAAAATTTGGGAATTCCCTTTTGCTCTTTTTTTTATGTGTGTTTTTATAAAAACCTTAATTTTTCTACGACTATACATGTTATCCACATAAAAATGAATACAGTTTATTATAATAAGTCACTTAATCATAATCTATAGCTTGAACACTTTTGCTATACTAGTTTTCACAGGGTTATCCAAAAGATATTAGTTCTTTTTCAATTTGTTGACGGTCTCTTATGGGATATTGGGAAAAAATCTTCACGGAATTGTTAGACTTAAACTATTTTGTTTCCATACATAGAGTTTGAGGATAATTCAGCATATATTTTTCTAGCTATTCAACAAAACGTCTAAAATCGAAATAGCCGGTCACCTTTGGCATTATACTGTATTTGCACTGTTTGCAAAGAAGAAAAGACAAATGGTTGCAATATAAAAACTCAATAGTCATTTGAAAGGCAATGAAAACGCTTTTAATTTAATAAAATATCACTTCCCAGAATAATTTATTAAAATATCATTCCAGTACTTAGTAGATATTAAATGACTTTTACATGTTATAAAACTGTTAATATATTTACGAAACTATTCTGGTAACTCGTTTTGAAATGTTGAAGCAATTTCCCCTATAGTACTTGTCTCTTCCTTCAATGTAAATGGTGGTTCTGTTTTATATTATATTTATTTGTCCTAAAAACTTTCTTTTTACAGTTTTTATCATTATTGTATTAGTCTCACTGTCTAAATTCGTAAATGGTTCCCTATAGTGTTTACTCTGAACCAGCATGTTATTTATTAATGCTTTCCGCATTGCATTAAAACAGGCAGACAGACATAATATTTTAAATTTTAACGAAGTATGTAAAGAGCGTTTTAAAAGTCTATAAATATAAGAATGCTTTGAATTTTATGTTTGGAACATATCAGGGGTCGCTGCGTCCCTAAAATTTTCTTTCTTTGTTACCAGTATTTTAAATCAAAAATATTTCTGTCAGATTCCTTTAATATTTAAAGTTAAATTCTACAATAAATATTATCGTTTTAAAATTGTGGTAGGAAACAGGGAAAATTTTAAGGACACTGCGACCCCTGACATATTAATATGCTTTGTATGTTTTAAAAATGTTGAACATGACAATCGTTATCAATCAAAATAGCTAATTTCAATCCTATGATCGTTCATTTTAAGTTTCTCGCTAGCATTTTAGTATTTTGAAATGACTTTTTATTCACAGGATACATGAGATCAATCTTTTTTTATTTTGTTTGCGATTTTTTTTCTATTTGTTTTTCTGTTTTAGAACCGGTTTCGAAAGTAAAAGTACCTTCAGAAAAAAAATCTACGACCAATATCAAAGGTTACTAATTTAGGAGTCCGTTTATTATTTGATCTCAAATATCCTATGCAAAAAATAAAAATAAAAATATTGACATGCAAATGAGAAATTTGAAAAACGTTTCTAAAGGATTAACTTTAGCTTGCGAGCAACTAGCGTAGTCTTTTAATGTAAAATGAAAATTTATATCAGAGTTCAAATTCATAAGGCTATTTACTGATACATTTGTAAATTCATTTTTGTTCATAATTGCATAAAATTAGCAGGTGTGTTTTTCAGAAACTATGTGATTGAATGTGATCACATGATGTGTGTTTCCAAATTTTCTAATAATGAAAACAGGTCTTTCAGAAAATACTATGAAAATTGGCCTTTTCAATGGAGTTTCACCTATAATTCAATAAATAACTTATTTATCGAAAATTGAAAAAAGCTGTTCGATTCCAAATCACTTCGATAGTGTTGTCTACTAACTTTATGCTTTTGCGTTTAAAAATGGGTCAAAAAATGTGTCCAAAAGTTTCGCATTTGTTTAGCTAGAAATTTTTTAAATCACCTCAAGCAGAGTACTTTTTAAAGAAAATGGACACTGTTAAAACTGGTCAGTGAAAAATAAACAAAATATACTAATTTTTGAATACTTTCTGATCCTACATTAGCTCCAAATACGTAACTCTTAAACTTGAAAAATGCATGCACTCATTTTTTTTTTAAATTATCGTATAAAAATTCACCAGACTCTACTCTTCTGATTCCCTTTTCGAGAAATCCATGACAAGAGTTTTCAGGGAGAACAATAAAATGTGATTGTGTCGATGTGAATGAGCACGTACATGTACTAAATTCACCGATATGTATTCTTTCGCGGTATATAAGACATTTCTTCAAGAGTAGTTCATAAATTTTAAATGCGCAACTTACAAGGGAACCTCTTTTGGTGTTGCTCCCACCTAGCATCGAGACCCGCAGCATTTTGTAGTCCTATACAAAAAGTTTGAGAACCGATAAAAGTTCTCTGTTAAAATCATATTTTATGTATCTTTTATACTTTAAAATTTTTATTATTGGATTTTTATCTGTTTATTTCATGCCAAAAAAGAATTAAATCTGCATATACGGCACTACGAAGTTGTGGTTTGCCTTATTTTGGAGCTACGACATTTGGTTAGGGTTGCCGAAAAACTCTAGTTTTGAAAACACGCCAATTTTTCCCCGCCAAAAAGTGAACATAATGTCGTAATTTTTCAAAAACATATTCGTAGGTTTTTAAAAGAATTCTCAAATTTTTTCAATATTTTATATTTATATTAACTAATTTATATTTTTAAATGTTTTTCTTTTAAAAAAAATGTGTAAGTAGTCCAATGAGTGGCCTCAAAAACTAGCATTTTCAGAAAGGTACATTGCATTGAAATAAAAAAATATGACTTTTATAGAAAAATTTCTTTGATTCTCAAGCTATTAAAATATATGGTTTTAAAATATACCAAGTCTGTGCGAGCAACACCAAAAGTGGTTCACGTGTTAGATATATTTCGTGCTATAACGTTTATTACAGCATACACGTTCTCTAAATACAGTAAAACCTCCAAATAACGGACACCTCGGGAACGCGGAAACTGTCCGCTATTCGGCGGTGTCCGCTGTTGAGAAAAATCTCGGAGATTCAAAAATTGCTAAGAAATGCTAAAAGTGTCATTAATTGACTTTCATATGTCCTAAAATTCTAATATATGATTAATCAGGAATTAAAATTATTTGTTAAGCAAAAAAATTAAAATAAAATGGTACATTGCTTTATACACTGTTTGTTACATTCACGCAAAAAAATGTATTTTAAAAGTTTCCTTTAGCATTTAAAGATTACATTTTTTTTTTGTTTTTTTTTTTAACGTGAAATTTTAACCATATCGATAGTTTTAATTTTCCTAAATCATCCTTTTTTTTCTGCTGACTGTATTTTGCCACTTCTTAAAAGCATAAAATCTCAAATCTTCCTGAGGGGAGTGTGGGGGGGGGGTATTGTAATCCGGGATGTAATGTCCCTCGGACCATCCCCTGAATTTAATACTGGACGTGGGAGGGAAGGACCGATTGGGACCCGGCCCACTCACTACGTTTATCTGTGATCATAAAATTTCGACACATTGCCCTGAGAAATTTAGACGTTTTTTACTTTTTTTTTTCTTCGTTAAAAAACAATTTCTCATACTTCATCGCAAAAATTGCTGTCCGCTATTCAGAATGTCCGTTATTCAGAGGTTAAACATACAAAAATTTAGATTTTGGGAGTGGGATCGGTAAACTGACCGTTAAATAGAGGTGTCCGTTATGGAGGTTTTACTGTGTATTCTATTGATATGTTTAATATGCGAATAGAGTAACAAGAGATTATAGTAGTACTTGATCACAAGCTTACTTACTGTCCGGATTGTCATTAATTTCCGAAGCAATTTTACTTTTACAAAAATCGACTATATAGAAGTTCTCCGTTTTAAGTAAAACATTTTTAACAGTGTAAGGCATTAAATCTATTCAACTAAAGAAACAAAAAATCCAAATACTGCGTGCGTTTAATTTTTATTTGAATGTGGATTTGAATTATGTTGTCCAATTTAAAACATTGTGAGGTACGGTGGGATATATTATATCCCACCCTTTATTAATGAAGATTTGAATCAGAAAACTTTTACTAAATTTTCCTTTTCTAACTTTGGTAGAGAAAAAAGGCGTGAAATTCCTTCTATTTATTTTGATTGAAATACTATTTTTTCAAATTTCCGGTGGGGATTCAGAATCACACAAACTCAGTTGCTTGCCCTTCAAAAGATTAAAAGAAAAATTATGCATTTAAATGATCATTAGTTCTGCTCGGAAATATTTATGTGTCTTATTTTGTATCCTTTTTTTTAACTATATAAAATATATTCGAAAGCTATAGAATTAGATATACTTTTTTTCAGTTTTGTATAAAGAACACGAGCATAGCTTTGAGAGCACTTGATTATCTGCTCTTATTATCAGGTGATAGTTGCAGTGAGTAGTTAACAAGGCACGGATTGATATGTTATCCATCACCATCACAAAACGTTCTTTCTAATATCATTCTAGTGCGTTGATCCAAATCGCATACTCACACAGCAACAATAATGGATATGAAATATAATGCCTTTCTTTGAATTTAGCGTAAATCACCACGATCAATGAATAAAAATTTAAAAATATCACTCGCTTAATTGCATCAACTACCGTAATTTCCTACGTATAATCCGCGGATAAAACAATCATTTTTCGACCCAGAAATTTTATTAAATAAACTATCACATTTTAGATCACTGTAAATATTTGCCTTCAATTACAAAATAAAATTTCTTGTTCGAAAAAGAATTGTTTGATCCGCGGATTATGCGCAGGAATTTACGGAAATTGTGGACAAGAATGAGGATCTTATCCCTAGGCCCATGAAAAAAACCGCCTGTTGATTTATCAAAGAGAAAACTGAATCAGAATTAATGTAGTTAAGAACTAACAGAATATGAAGTTTTATGTAATTCCGTGTATTTTTTCTCGAGATATAGCTGTTTTGGAAATCCTGAAAAATGCAGTGCCAGAATATGAATTTTTTTTAATTCCGTATATTATTTCTCGAGATATAGCTGTTTTGGAAATCATTAAAAATGCAGTACCAACTGTTAATCAATATATAGGGTAAAGTATCCAGTGTTTGATGGCCACCCAGTTTTTAATAATTTTCAACAAATCTACTTAATCTAAGGTTTACAGACCATGTATACACTTATTCTACCATGTGGTAGTTCATGCCTTTTACTTCATATACATCTAAGTTTTGTACTTCTTCTTTGAAAAATTGTTTTGGAATTAAGTTGTTGAAAAGTTAGTCTGAAGTCACTGCAGACAGTTGCTCGAGAAAGAAACAGATGATTGTGACCCCATTTTCACAATCATATACACTATATTGCCATTGATTATTGGACACTTGCGATTTTAGACATTTTACTAAATATCTAGAAAAATACATGAGGAATCATCTTGAAACTCTTAGTGTATAAATATAATTGTATACGCCATACATCGCCGTGAAGATTTTTTACCGAAACTCCATAGGGGACCGTCAACAAATTAAAAAAGAATGAATATCTTTTGAATAACCCTGTCACAACTAATGTAGCAAAAGTGCTCAAACTCTATATTATGATTGAATGCCTTATTGTAATACACTGTGTTCATTTTTATGCAAATGGCATGCATACTCGCAGAGTAATTAAGGTTTTTATAAAAATGGTCCCAAATTTTTCCAAGTTTTTTCCTTGTAATTTTCAGAGTTCTTAATATAAAATAATATTTTTTTCCGAAAATAGGACAAACAACATTGCAGACAGTACCCTGTAATCAGAATTAAAAAATAATAAAAATTGTATGAAAAATGAGTAGGTTTACTAAATAATTTTTTACTGCGCATGCGCCAAAGATATCAAAATTTCATTTGCATATTATGTTAGCTAAATGTATAAAGCAACTTTTGTAAAAGTCTCAAAATCATAGCTTGAAAATTCTGAAAGTAATCGTCTATAAAAAAAAAAGGACAAAATCCGTTTTTTCCAAAATGAAGCAAAAAAATGAGGGATTTTATCCAAATGTAGTAGTACATCCCGTATTGTGTATTCTATATTGCCACTAATCAATGAATATATGGATACAACCCCTCTTGTTTTTGATTTATTTTGAGAATAACGGATTTTCAACTAATTCAATTGACGATTATTTTCAGAATTTTCAAGTTATGATTTTGTGACTTTAACAAAAGTTGCTCTATACATTTAACTAACATAATATGCAAATGAAATTTTGATATCGTTGACGCATGCGCAATAAAAAATTATTTAGTAAACCTACTCATTTTGTACAAAATTTTCATTATTTTTTAATTCTGATTAGAAGGTACTGTGTGCAATGTTGTTTGTCATATTTTCTGAAAAAAATATTATTTTATATTAAGAACTCTCAAAATTTTAAGGAAAAAACTTGGAAAAATTTGGGACCATTTTTATAAAAACCTTAATTACTCTGCGAGTATGCATGCTATTTGCATAAAAATGAACAAGGCGTATTACAATAAAGCATTCAATCATAATCTAGAGTTTGAGCGCTTTTGCTACATTAGTTTTGACAGGGACAGGGTTATTCAAAAGATATTCATTCGTTTTTAATTTGTTGACGATCCCCTATGGAGTTTCGGTAAAAAATATTTACGGCGATGTATGGCGTATACTATTATATTTAAATACTAAGAGTTTCGAGATGATTCCTCATGTATTTTTCTAGATATTTAGTAAAATGTCTAAAATCGCAAGTGTCCAATAATCAATGGCAATATAGTGTATTACTAATTGGATTGCAATTACTTGGAGTAGGATTTAAAGAACATCAGGAACTAATTCCGCGCTCACTTTCGATGATATACATTGGTATGCCTTTCAAAAGGCCTTTTAATTTAAATTAAAGATAAGAATCCCATTATTCGATCAGTTAAAGAGGCATGCTTTAATTTATTTAATAACACCTATGACATCTGTGAAACATCTCCTTTCATTGTGCGTATTAATATTGGTAACAATCCTGTTTCATCCATTTGTGTTCAGAAATGCACTATCTCCTGTGAAATTACTTTTTGCACTAACATATCTTTCCTGTAGTCTCTCTCACCTCTCTTTTCTATCAAGCACAGTATCTTTCCAGCATAGCTAGTGAACTGGAGAAACCAACGAAAGAAATATTATGGTCTATAACCCTTCATCAGTTGCATTCGGACTGTTAGTTAGTTGAATGCATTTCCTTCACCCCCATGTTAAGAACTTTCCAATGACATCACTATCGACAAAATCCCGATCTGGCAGTTGGGGATCTTCCCAAGATAAGATACGAAAAGGTACACTAATCACATGCTACATGCTACCATTAGCACATTTAAGCGCTTACTGTAATTAGTATTACTGTATTAGTACTGTACTAGCAAAATCCATGCTTTGTTTGGATTCGCAAAGCATTATTTTATAAGATAAATATTTGAAAGTAACTATATTTTTTTATATTACTTTGGCATCTTTATTAAGCAAAAATGTTATTTTATATTTTGGCGTATTTTAATTTTAGAAATGTAAATTCAGATAAATAACTAGGAATTTCCTTAGAAATTTTTATTTATAATATATGACTGGTATAAATAAAAATATTTTCGAAGCAAAATTTTACATTTTTTTAAAAATTTTAACTAATAGTTCTTATAAAGATATTTTTACATTTTCGAATAGCCTCTGGTGTTTTCTAAAATGTTTGAAATAGGTATGTTTCCAATCTTTAGAATTCACATCAAAAAATATTTCATAGAAAACTAAGAAAATATATTCGAAGAGAGTTTGAGGACAGTTACTTTTTCAAAATCCCAATTTCTGGAAAAATATTTTAAATCGGCTTCTGTTGATACTAAAAATTATAAACTGAAAAACTTTTCATTCTTATTTCTTCTTTTTTTTCTAAATGTTAGCATATGAGAAATTTTAATACTGTAGAATCGCTCGTAAGGAAATTTCCTATTGAATGCTAAACCTTGAAGGGTTTTCACGCTCAACAATGCTACATACGTTAAGTCAGTTGTTGTCTCTTTATGCCCAATATCTACAACTGCTTTATCTTATGTTAAATCCTGGGATTTATAAATTGTAACAGCAATAGCTAATTACAGAAGAAATTGTTTTCTTGAGCAATTTATATTTCCAGAATTTAGTTATTGGTGGAATCGGAACACAGCCAAAAGTTAAATGACTGTAGTTTTCAAATTTAACCATGAAAAAAAATAATATTGTGAAATTCGCCACATCATAATTTAATTTTACGTTTAATTTCAAGTCAAAATACTTTTAATTTTTTTTCTTTATAAAGTGTACGACAAAATGTAATTTGAGTAGCATAGCAGAGGATTCGTTTCGCTCAATAGCGTTCCTAATAAAACGCTCGTTTTTATTTCCTCGCTTTACTTGTTTTTCACCAAAACTTTTCACTTCGGACCTCACATTACTACATAAAAAAATTACTTCTTTATATGTGCTTTACCTTTCTCTACAGTTTGGCCGATAAATTTGGTGACACTCTATATATATCTTTAAAAACTACATTCATGTAACACTAAATGTTCAGTGGAATACTCGCCATAGAAACATTTACGTCTTACGCCTGTCGATTATTTTTAATATTTTGCAGCATTTATCAAAACTTATATTTCTGAGAGTTTCTTTTCGCTGAAAAACTATAAAAATGTTACGCATCTTTTTATGTAACTTCGAGTTTTTCATTAAAATATTATGTCCGCTAAAATGATTCCGAAAGATAAACAACAGGACAGTTCTATCTTTAGCCATTGTCATTTTATATTTAAATACAAAGTATTCCACATCTTCATGTCGTCTGTTGACAAACTGGAAAATTTGAAATTTAAGTTGTCATGGCAACTGCACGAAATCCTTCTAAAATGTGTTAAGAAAGAACTTCATGTGGAAAATTTACCCCTCACAGATGCAGTTGATAGCAAAAATATTATATGAATTTAAATTCTTTAATGTTAAAGAATCTTATAAAATTCATGTCAAATCAATCAAACGCGTTTTTCAATTGTATATTTTATGTTTTTTTTCATTGGCATAATTTTTCATTATTTTCAAATTAAACCTAATGTAATAATTGAAATGTTCTGCAGAATGACAAGAAATAATAATGGAGTCTATACATGAACATTTCTTTGCTGGAAACAACAAAACTTTACTTTTGAATAATGTTAAAAGATTTATTATTTTTATAAATATATTATTTATATTTATTTTTCATTATATATTTTCTTTTTATTGTTTATAAATGTTTGAAATATGTGAGCAAAATTGTTGTTAATTATTTTTATTGTTTTTATATTATTATTTTTTTTTACTTTATTTATTTTTAATTCGGAATTAAATTATCAGTCATGGAGAATTTTTACCTGCAAACAATTTCTCTCGGTTTTTTAAGAAAACTCGTACTGGGTATTAATTTAGCATTAAAAGTTTACTTTTTTTATATTTTCATAGAAAAGTTTTTCTGAACTCGGTTTCTCTGTCCCTTTGGCACCGCCGTAATTCTTCTCGTACATTTACTCGCATTGATACGTAATCTTTATATGTTTATAAGCATTACTATAGAATGTTTGCCATTGAAAATTTATTTGTCGAATTTATAGTTTACTTACAGGGGCAAAACGAGCTCCACTAAATAAAGTTCTATGAGAAAAATTCATTTACGGTGCATTTTATTGATGTTACGGTCATTCAAACATACGGTCTTTCAGCATTATTGAGATGAACTGCAACGCGTTTTCTTGGGAACTATTGCACTTTACACAGGCACTCAGCTCCTTTAAATCTTTGTTTTTATAATACATTTAAACATTGGTCGGAATTCACCGAATCATAAACAAACGCATTAAAGAGCGCAGCTTAACCGCTCTTCCGAAAACCAAAAGTTAAATTCCCTTTCTTTCACATCTTAAATACATTCCGCTCTTTCTTAACAAAACGCTTATATATGTGATGCAGTGTGTCTCACTTTTAGGAATATACTTTTATCTAATGCTCGCAAGTGCAGACTCAATGTTTTTCTTTCTTAATGGTTTCCAAACGGCTATTAGGAATGCCTTAATTAACCGAAACCATAGCTACCTTTCTAATTATTCTCTGCTTTTTGTTCATATATGAAAACTAGTTTTTTTGATCAGCTTTTTAGTTCCACTCGGTGCTTAATTTGCGGAAATTGACTGGAAGCCAGCTTCTTTACTTCTTACTACTTTTTTTATTGGAACTTTCCAACAAAGTTGAAAAGTGCTTATGCATTCACTTTGTCTGGCCGTCTGTCCGCGCTCTAACTCTCGTAAATATACTCGGATTGCCATGGAATTTTTGGACGTTATTTATTTTTACCTTAGCACGAACCCTATTGAAAATGAAGTTTCTACCATGATTAATTTGTTTACAAGGACAGTCAAAAGGTTTCCATTACATTACGGCCTATGGGGAAAAATCGGTTCAAATGAATTTTAACGTTTATAACACTTTACAAAAGTTAGAAAAGTGCTTATACATTGTTTGAAAAGTGCTTATGTATTCGGTTTGTCTGTCCGTCTGTCCGCGCTCTAACACCCGTAAATATACTCGAATTGCCCTGAAATTTTTGTTTGTTATTGACGTTTACCCTAGCACGAACCCTATTGAAAATAAAGTTTCTACCATGATTAGTTTATTTACAGGGAGAGTCAAAATTTTTCCGTTACATTATGGCCTATAGGGAAAAATCGTTTCAAAGGCGTTTTAAAGATGTTACACCCTGTCAAACATATTAAAATTTACATGCATTTAAGAGGTGCACTAAAATATGCATTCTATAAAATATACGGTAAAAATATAGCTATTATTCTTTTACAGGGCCACACAAAAGAATTCCATTGGATAATGGTAAATGGGGGTGGGGAAATAGTGTGCGACATTTTAAAAATATATTAAACTGTTTCATGTATAACAAAATTGATATATGTCACTGAGGCTTACTATAAATTATACGATACTGTCTTGTATAATATGACGTACATTGCATTTACAAGGACACACAAAAGATTTCAAAATGTATATTCCTTCCGACGGACTGTATATGTTTCCAGCGATGGCTGATGGACGAATGTAATACATTTTAATTATAATAAACGCATTTCAGTTTCACTAAATCTTTGTATATTATAAGGGTGTGTATAAATGTTATAGTTGATATACAGCTCGCCAACGTTAATGAGTATGAGCGTAAATTACTTAAAGGTAGTTCTTAAACAATGTATACATTTTTACGCTGAACTACGTTCAATTTACAAAGAAATGTTCGCAGAATATAGATAAAATGATATATAGGGCCACGCAAAGAATTGTGTACATGGACACCTATGAATGATAATTTATAACAATGTGATTTCAGTTGTTTTAAGAGTGTTTAGGTTTAAAATGAATTTTAGCTTCTTACTGACGTGTAATAAAGTTACAAGGTAAACTACAGGGCTGAACAAAAGTTTTCAAGTATTTTTCCCATTTATTAGTAAAAATTGCTCAAAAAGAAATTTTAAACTTTTTTCTTGCTAAATTAAATTTTTCCATTTTATAATATGTATATCAACTGACAGATCAAATACAGGGCTGTTCAAAAGTATTAGAATACATATTTGTCTATATACCCTTATTTTCCGAACACGAAGTTTTGTGAAAAATTTCATGAAGTGTCGGAAAGTGCTTCATAATCAATACTTAACGCATGATTTTTCTTACTTGTTTAATATTTTAATATGCGTTAGAACCTGCCGGAGCTTCATAAATACTGAGCATCGGAAGAGTGCTATGTTTTGTTTTGTGTTTTGTTAAATCCATGGCGAGCAAGATTTTCAGAAAATTCACAAATCAAAATTTTTATATTTTTGGTTTGATTATTTATTTGGTTTCATAGTATATAAATGCAGATGGATGTAGTCAAAATATATCACATATTTTCTCTTGGTAAGGACAACATTGCTTTAAATTTTGCAAATAGTATATTAAGTGAAATTATGCTGGGGGAGAGGACTACATGCTATTCTTTGACTGTTATTATTGAAATATAAATGAACATTACTGAAGAAGATTAGAGCTCCGATGCATTTTTTTTCTTTTAGAAATTAAGCCTTACTTAAAAGTATTGAATAAGTGTCATTTGTCGTTCTTTTACAGGGGCTTACAATAAAATTATGTTACATTATAATATTGACTGTTTCAAAATTGTGCGTCAGAAATGTAAACTAAGGTAGAAGAGATCTAAATAAACAGATTTTCTGCACGTTTGAGCAAGATACATAGTTATATCTATGCAAAGTTTTCCGACATGCATTACATATATAGGCTGCACAAAGGCAGGTGTGTTGAGCTTATACCCAACACACGTCCAGCAGCTCTCGAGCTTGTCGAAATGCTATTCTCCACTGTGCATAGTACTGCTTCTTTCACTGCATAGATGACTCTGCGATATCTTTCAGTGCCTGTATCATAAATTGATCCACTCGCGAACAATTCCCAATGAAGACACTCAAATGTTTGGAGATCAGTTAGTTTCCTAATTCTAAATCGTTCCCTGTACTTTTTTTAGAGAAATCCTTTCATTTGTTTGTGCCGTCCAATACATGAAATGCATATCGGCAATCTCCGCATTGGTGCAACTTGCTCAAAATACCAGCGGAGAATGGCAACCAAAGCCAGCGAATTGGTTTTATCCATTGAACTGGACAGGGTCTTATGCTGCTTCAACACTGAGTTTCTGCATCTGCTTTCTTATACGAAATCTTACTTATGTCTCCTTTACGTCCCTTTACATTTCATACATATAATTTTGAAACACTCTGTAACTGGGGAGAATTGATTGAGACTCATTTGAAGGATGGTACAATATTTCAAATATGATAGAATTTTTTTAAAAAAAATATTATGGTGCACTTAAACTTATTTTAAATAATTATGGAGTGTGTAGCATTTGTTGTTCATTTACAAAGGCGCACAAAAGATTTTAATTACAGGGCTGAATATGTTCGATTATTAACTTAAGGTTTGTGCCAAACAGATTATTACATTTTTTAGAAAAAAGTGAATTTTTTATGAACGCATGTGCTTTTAGTTGAAGCAGGGGATAAAAGTATAAATTTACATAATTTTTTAATGGAATTGTAATTAACTTTTCAGATTTTGGAAATAATTAATGAAATTTCAGAAAAATATGTATTTATCTCGAACATTTTATAACGAAATCTATTCAATTTTTTTTTAATTTTTTTTCAACATTGCGGTAGCAAGATACCTGTGTTATGAAGCAAAAGATTTGCAATACCTCTTATATTTACAAACATATACCGAATTTTCTATACAAAACAACATTTTTTAAAAACATAAAAAGTATCTTTCATTAAAAATAGCTCTTATACTAAGCTATACAAACGTACAAGCTATATTTTTCTTCATAACATACCAATAGGTGATCCAAATATTGTCACAAAACTTCAATATCTTAAAAACGTTGAAATAAATTATGTTTCTCATAAATCGCAATAAAAAACACAATTTTCCAGAAAACGCAAATTGAGATTTCGATACAGTACAAAATATTATGTATGAAGTTTACAATTTTAAAATCCATCATATTTGCAGATGGTTATATGTTTGTGTATGTATTTATTGTATATTTGTGTATTAAAATATATTGTTTATCTTTTTGTGGTACTTTAAACGGTCACTAGATAAGATAATGCCCGTTAAGATTTGACGGTAAATAACTTGAATGTTTCATCAGAAAAATTCTTGAATTTTTAATTAGCTGCTTTTAAATTTGTCTATTCAAATTGTAATAAATTACTATATTACATAAATATATATATATTTTTTTAGACGATTCATGGTTTAATCTATTCGATGAAATAAAATAGTTTTAAGTTTATAATTTACAACTAATTATGTTTGTATTTTATCAGAAATTTAACTAAAAATACTGTGTAAGGTATTTATTTTTGCTTACTACGGCCTATTTTCTTCCCCCCCCCCCTCCTCTCAAGTAACAATATTTAAGCGGTCATTCAAAGCTGCCATGACTTTTATTTTTATCTTTCTCATTCTCTAAAATCTTAAATTTGAAATTTGATGCAGCTAACTATTTATAATATAATTTTTTATTACTTGAATTTACTTATACATTTTATAATTTTTTTCAAATATTAAATCATGGGTATCAACGTAATTTATTTTATATCTGTTATACTAATATTTTTATTTCTTTCCTTTTTTTAATGACAATTTTTTTTCTTACAGACATTTATATTCTTAATAATGGTAGAAAAAGTTTAACGAAAATTGTAGATCAGTTGAATTTATGTAATTGATAATTGCATGTAAAATATTTTTGGTTAAGTATTTTAAATATAAAATAATTCTTTTTTCAAGATATTGTTCAGTGTTAAATTTTGTTCAATTATAAAGCATTCAAATAATAATAATAATAAAGATCCTAAAACTTTTCTTATTAATAAAATATGTTATTATTGAAATGAATTATCGACAAAAATTTTATACAAATCATTTTGCCGGGTTTGGATTCGAACCTGTATCCTCTACAAAAACTCAAAGATTAAAACAGCTGCGTTATCCCACTACGCTACCAGGAACACACTTAGTAATCTTCCATAAGGGAGAAGTTCCAGAATTATTGACGCTTGCGCAATTGTCTGAAATTTGGATTTTGATTTTACAGAAACTTTTGTGTTTTAATGCTTATGATAACTTATATATATATATATTGATATCAGCTACAACTTAAAATGCTAGCATTTCCAATTTTCGTGTGAAGCGGCAATTTATAAGAAGGATTACCAACCGTAACTTTTAGCCTCAGATCATTCAGTTTATCTTCTATGTGTAGTACGACACCTTCCAAAATAAACCATATTTTTTAATTGTTAATAACACTGAAAGAGACAAAAAATAACATTGTGATAAAGGAATAGCTTGTTTACAATAAGATCGAATAAATTATATTTGCGATGCAGACGCATTTAAGTTTTAAAACTAAACTTCTAACTGTGAAGTGATAGTTCAACTGAGCGAGGATCTTTACGCATGTGCAGTGCGTCACTCCAAACGCAGACTTGTACTTATGTACTACGCATGCGCATACTTGAAATTTTAATTGAAAATTGTATCTAATTAATAACATTTTTAAACAAACAAATATACAATAAGAAATCTGTGGCCAAATACCTTTCCTTTAAAAAAAGAATGGTGTGATTTGATGCAGTAGTTTGTTCTCACGGACTGTCGAAAGGAAATGCTTAGCGTTTTAAATATATAGATTTCCGGTTTATATTTTAGACTATAACTTTGCTTCTAATTATCACTGAACCAAAAACAAAGGATTTTTGGAATCCTAAATGTTTTCACTTTAATTTAAAATAACATAAAAAGATCGAATTTTTTTTTAAAACAGCGATTTGAGAGTTGGCACATCCCTTAAGGTCTTTGCAGATATAACTACTCTGAAGTTAAACTTTATTCCGGGACTTCCCTTTTCTTTTCTCTCGCTTGCGGTTTACTGACAATGGAAAACGAGGGAGATAGAATGATTAGGGGAGATCACTATCTTAACCCTACTCCAGGGAAAAATTCCATTGCTACTCTTGGATTGAAGTTGAACTGAAAAACTTATTTACATCAAACGCGCCGCCAGCGGACATGAAAGGCGCTGCCTGCAAACCGCAAAAAAACTTTGTGTATGCCCGCAGCCTTAAGGACCGGGCACATAACACTAACTTCTTGTGGTCAAGTGTCGCTCTCTCTGATCTTTCTTGTCGGCTCTTTGATGTATACATTGCTTTCTTCAGTGCACTGAATCTGAACTTCAAGAGAGAAATTGAACTCGAAATCAGTTGACAGCTTTACGACTGAAGATGGGGGAGATAAACTTTCCCTTCCTTTGTCAATTCGATAGGATTCTTACCCCAAAAATCATTTAAAGAGGTTCCAAAACAAGCAACCTTTGTTCCGTTCGGACACAAAGATAGATTTATTGCTCTTTTAGTGTAAGTGAAAGTAGTGCTGTTTGCCCGCAGCCTTAAACTCTTTTTCCGCTGCGGTAGAAATTTTTACATTTATCAAAGTTTTAGCGTATTAGGTGGCATATATGTATCTTTTTAATCATAGCACTTCATGAATCAATTCACACACATTATACAATATGGAGAAAAAATACTGAAAATGAATTCCAACTGAGTTATGTGTTTTTTTTAATTGCTTATGTAGATGTAATATTCCCTTGTGTTATTAGATTATTAAACACTTTTCAACCCGTTCAGTACATTGTAATTTAAATGAACTGTATATAGATAGGTTATTTTAAAAATGATAACACATTTAAAAACAATTAATGCCAATACCATCAATAGTTGGAAAAGTATCCGAATTCTCTTGTGTTCCCTATATATGATATAGATATTTGTATGCATATTGCATAGTATTGTAAACGCTGGTTTAATTAAATACATAGAAGGACAGGAAATTCTTATTCAGTAATTTCCGCCAATAAAACAAAATGTACTTGAGATCTTTCATGTAGCCCTATATAGGTTCTATAGAATTTATGCAGCAAATTACTAAGTAATTACTAAGTAATATGCGAAAAGTTAAATTTAAAATCGCCTATCACAGCTGAAAACAAATTCTAGAGGTCATTCTTTATCGGCAGTGCTGTTGCCAAGTACCCTTATGAGCCGTATAAATTAAACAGAAATTATATATACACCATATTCTCCAACAAGCGACTTGCAATATGTTTAGAATAGTGCAATACCATTGAAATACACTACAAATAATTTTCTCTATAGGCCATAATATAAAGGAATTTTTTTAGAGTCCCTGTAAAAGAACTGTATTTTCAATATGGAAAATGCAAAAGTAAAGCCAAATAACATTTTTCAATTTCATAGTTATCTGACTACATTTATATAACTTAAAGCAGGAGCAAACAGACAGACAAAGAGAATTCGCAAATACCTTTTCAACAATGTTGGAAAGAGTTAAAAAAAAACGAAATCTTCTTTATGATATTCTGTAAATGTTAAAAGCTGTTTCATGATTTGTTCTTGATTTTCTGTTCATGTTAACACAATTTCATTTTATGTAGCTTCAATGAAAACAACCAAAACATATTACAATATAATTCAATGTTAGTCAAATAATTTACAAATATGTTATTATGATTTCCTTCGCTCTGATTTGAAAACGTTCTCTAATCTTCGACGAAAATAATTATGCGTTATTAGCATTTTATCAAAATGCAATATGTCTGAAAGGCATTTTTGAAAAATCAGCATTCTCTTATTACATTAATGAGACTCGTATGGATGAAAAATGCATTTCAAATGTAACCTATACGATGATTGAGTACTTTTATGAAACTTTTCTAACTTTATGCCTGAAGTGATAATTTTAGAGCTATTCCATCTCAATTCAGGCAGACAGTACTGATATGCGTCAATTCACCATCACAGATTTTTTTCAAAAAAATTCAGTAGTTAGAACTAAGTGATATATAAAATTTCCTAAAAGGATTTTTCCCTAAAAAATTTATTTCTCTGATTACAGCACTTTAAAGTTCATGATAAAATTGGCAGTTTTCAGAAAAACTGAAAAACGCTTCATTTTGAAATGAACACAATACGTAACATATTGAACATATGTAGTCAATTTATTTTTTATAAACAGTTATTAAACTGAATTTTATTTTAGTATAGTTTTAAAAAATATAATGACATTTTTACTTAATTAAAAAAATTAGTTTTTAAGAACAAAAAATATAATTATTAGTGAAATTAAGATGTTTTTTCAGAATGAAAAAAAATACTTTAAAGCTAAACATTGATAGCAATCCAAAGACCTTTAATGGGAGTTTTACAGCAAATTTTATTTTAACTCTAAGGTGCTTATAACTTTTGTAATTCAATTTTAAATTATGCAAAATTTTGTAAAATCACTACTTTTGAAATGAAATTTCTCAAAAACACCATTTTTTAAAATTCTGATAATATGCTCAATTCATACCTTATTAGTCTCTAATAAATACCTCACAAGCAAATCGTGTGTTTTTGCTTAGAAAATTTTATATGATTTTTTTAAAGTAACATGTTGTGTGTATTTTTTAACAGACCACAAAGTGAAGCTCTTCCTTATTTAACAGAACTTGTAATGTAATTAATATTTCAAACTAAAAAATACATTACTAGTACATAATTATTACTGTTAAATTATAGCAAATCATTTGCTTAAGTTTAAAATTGCATAAAATACAGCCAATAATAAAATTAGTATTGATCATATGTCATTTCATTCCATACTCATAAATGTGTTAAATTCATCTACAGTGTGTAAAATATTTTGTTATATAGTATGGATATAATATATTAATATGCAAATACATACATAACAGAAGAATTAGGTAGTGAAGGTTTCTTAAATTAACTTCAACTCCTTATCGTTGAAGGTATGAAGTCGCTCAGATTGTCCTATTGTAACTGGTTTTTCTGTTTCTAGAAGCATGTTTTCCAATGGTAATGCACATTCATATTTTTTCCTTGCAGATTCTTTTGGCCACTGGAATGCTTTAGCTATGGACCATGTTGGGTACGGGTTTTACAGAATAACGCGGACTAAAATGTTATTTTTTAGCAGAGAAGTTAGTTCAGCAACAAATGAGACAGAATCTTGGATAGCTTTTATTGGCTCTTTTTGGAGATTAAATTTTGTTGCATAGTGCTTGTCTCACTCCCCAATAGCATCACATGCACTTTTAACATGGGCAGTACCGGAAAATATCCACTACTTCAGTACAATTTTATTTTTGTGCAATTCATAAAACTGCTACTTGTTTTTAAAATGTGCTCCATCTCCATCTGATATATACACAAGTGATTCCAGCGTTTGTAATTGGTACAACTTAAATAATTCTTTTTTTACTTCTTCTATGTCACAAACAGCATGAGCTGTATCATGAGTTAATCATCAGAAACTATGATAGAACTCTTTATTTATTCTCTAAAATATGCTGTGCAGGTAAATAACGATATCTGAATATTCTGCCAGTGGTAGCTTTGTACTTCATTTGGCAGTATTAGTGAGTAATTTTCAGCAAAGTCAAAATGCATCACAAGCACAGATTTTTTTTTTTAAGGGGTTTGGCTTATTTAATTTTATGAATAGGAATTTTTGAAGATTAGCTTATATTTATCTGCCATAATAACGTGCATATTATTATTTTTCATTAAAAAATAATATTATAAATTCAGAGAAATAAGAAAGAGCTTGATCTTCTGGTTTTCTCAGAAAAAAAAACTGATTGGAAAAAACCTAAACTTGAAAAAAAATCTAATTCAGCTGTAATGTATGTATTTGCATATTAATATATTATATCCATACTACATAACAAAATATTTTACACACTGTAGATGAATTTAACACATTTATGAGTATGGAATGAAATGACATATGATCAATACTAATTTTATTATTGGCTGTATTTTACGCAATTTTAAATTTAAGCAAATGATTATCTATAATTTAACAGTAATAATTATGTACTAGTGATGTATTTTTTAGTTTGAAATATTAATTACATTACAAGTTCGGTTAAATAAGGAAGAGCTTGACTTTGTGGTCTGTTGAAAAATACACACAACATGTTATTTTCAAAAAATCATATAAAATTTTCTAAGCAAAAACACACGATTTGCTTGTAAGGTATTTATTAGAGATTAATAAGGTATGAATTGAACATATTATCAGAATTTTAAAAAATGGTGTTTTTGAGAAATTGCATGTCAAAAGTAGTGATTTTACAAAATTTTGCATAATTTAAAATCGAATTACAAAAGTTGTAAGCACCTTAGAGTTAAAGTAAAAATTGCTGTAAAACTCCCATTAAAGGTCTTTGGATTTCCATCAATGTTTAGCTTTAAAATATTTTTTTTCATACTGAAAAAAAATCTTAAATTCACTAATAATTATATTTTTTGTACTTAAAATCTATTTTTTTTAATTAAGTAAAAATGTCACTATATTTTTTAAAACTATGCCAAAGTAAACTTCTGTTTAATAACTGTTTATAAAAAATAAATTGACTTAATATGTTGAATATGTTTGGTATTGTGTTCATTTCAAAATGAAGCGTTTTTCAGTTTTTCTGAAAACTGCCAATTTTATCATGAACTTTAAAGTGCTGTAATCAGAGAAATAAATTTTTTAGGGAAAAATCCTTTTAGGAAATTTTATAAATCACTTAGTTCTAACTACTGAATTTTTTTGAAAAAAATCTGTGATGGTGAATTGACATGCCCTGCCTGACCTGAGATGGAATTGCTCTTTATCGAATCTTCCATATCATGTTAAATCCTTATTGGAAATACTTTCCTTGAGTACTATGAGAGAAAATTATGCAGAACGAGAACGGTGTCTGATTATAGCCTAGGCACAATAGACACATAGCATATTCAAAAATATTTCATTTTTATCAAATTATGAAAGATATAAATATGTTATTATGCTTGTAATCTGCTTTTAATACATTCTATGAAATTCGATAATGCTAACTACATGTTATTAAGGTCACGTGGAAGATATAGATAAAAAAAATGAAGCAAATCTTGCGAAATACTTAATATCATGTATTTTACTTAAAAATAGAGGTAGAAAACAAACTACAGTAAATATACACATTATTGTCCATACATAAAACAAAAAAAATTCATTTCATACATAAATTAGTTTTCAAGAACTAATAACTTATAGATATTTTTTTTAACAATATGTCTTTTCGGTATATTTTTCTAAAAAACTGTTGTATACCCCTTAAAGTTTATTGTGATATCTGAAAACATGCTATTTAAGAGGCAGATTTTATAAGAGTCAAGCAGGTCATTATATACACCATTTTTGATTTTGCCGAAAATTTTTTGGTGGTCTCTTCTAATGATTTTAGAAAATATGTATATTTATTTTTTCCCCAAAAAAAATTTTTGTGACCCACAAAAATTTCTAAATCGGGTCACGATCCAGTATTTTTTTCGAATCGACATCTTTTTGCATTCTATTATCTCAGTGCACTGGACATCAGCCAATGTTATTTTTGTGATTACGACATTACATTTAATAGATAAATTGAATTATTTTGTAAACTTCATGGCTGACCTTCAGTGACACCCAGCATGGCTCGTCAGACTTTGTCGTGGAAAGTGAAAATACGCCATATTTGAGACCTCATGGACCCATGCGCTGAGGACCAACCACAGTTTTGGGGTTTAACTTGTGTAGTACTACTCTCTATTAACTAAATTAGCTCATTAGTTGAATGGCTCACTCTCAGCGCTGCCGAAAAATAGCTAATTTGGTATCGAATGAAACAAAAAAAAAAAGTCTTTTTTGTGATCTTGTATTTCAGTGCGCTGAGGGTCAAAGTGTAACTTGATAGGGTAACATCCCCAGTAATTGGCACATTAAGAATTTGTCGTTAAACTTACTTAAATTTTCATTAGAAAGAAATAAGCTATTTACTTGGAAATATTTTTAAATCAAAGAATGCATATCTGTGCATCTATTTTGCCCACTAAAAGCAAAAAAAAAAAAAAATGAAAAAGTATTTTTATAAAAATATATTTATAAAAAGTTGATGAAATCACCAGTAATTGGCACCTAGAGCACCAATGTATGACACTTTGTGATCCAGTAATTGGCATATGTTTATATTAAAAAGAAACTTTATATTTTGCATTGGATTTAATCGCTTTAAATTAATTTACTGTAGATGAAGATGCCATACTTCAGGTTTTTGAGAGTAAGAAATCAGCATATTAGTCTGAAATGTGAACACTTTGAAACAATACAATATACTTATATTAATACCCAGTAATTGTCATGCTGTCCCCAATAATTGTCATATGAAGCTTTAATGGATTCCAATTACTGATAATATTTCATATTTTCAAATAAAAACAAATGATAAACAAAATTAGTCTATAACTTTAAAAGTACTTCCAAATAAGTAGTTTAATCTCAAATTCCTTGCGAATTCCTTGTAATTGGAATAGGTGCCAATTACTTGGAACTAGCAAAATTGAAGCACCATTAATTGGCATCTACCATTAATTCAGAAATCCTAATATTTGTGTCGAAAATACTTTTACACAATTAAAGTAACCCTTTTTAACTAAACAAAACTGTTGTCAATTAAAATTTAAAATATATTAAAAATCAGATAATAATGAATTGAAAAGCATGCCTTCCTTAAGCCAAAAAAGAAGAATTTGCAACAAAAATGGCTAATTTGATACAAGCCATAATTGTTTCTCTTTCCTAAGCTCTATTGTCATCTTGTAAAATAAATCAAAGTTATAATCTTTAACGTAAATGAGCATATAACTGTTATATGGTCTTCAATTTTTAAAAGACTGGATATAAATCTTATTTTAGGACATGTTTGTAAAATGTGCCAATCACTGGTGCATGCCAATTACTGGGGGTGTTACCCTAATTAAATTTTATAGTATGAAACCTACCCTTTAAAAGACATTTGATAGAACTTTGGCTAATGGCCATGCGAACACATACGGCTTACTTCAAGCCATTGTGCAAATGACAAATATGGTAACAGAACATACAATTAACTATACAGGGTGAGTCATAAATATCGAAACAATATGCTATCTCTTTAAATATTGCCCCTAGACCCGTACTTCCAACTGCAAAGTTTCATAAAAAAAGGTGAATTTTTTCATAAGATAAGTTGCAACTCCATGGTGGTCTATTTTAAAATTTACGAAAATTAAATTTTTATACGGGCCCCCAGATTTAAAACTTTCAGTTAGAAAAATTTTCTTTATTCATTCCTGAATTGAACAAAAAAAATTCATCTGAACATCTACAAATCCCCGAAAGATATTAATATCCAAAATTTTCCAAAATTCGTGACTTACACCATTTAAGCATACCTCTGAGCGCAGCGATATCAGTTCATTTGAAATACAATTAGGGATCGACCGTACATTTACGCATTATTATATGTCGATCAAAGACAATATTTTAACTTTTAGATATAAAATAAAAGCGTATTGGTTTTTGCTTTAAACTTCTTTGAAATATGCTAGGTGTCTGCAATGTCTCGAGCTTCGCACGACCCATTGACCGTCTTATTAAACACTTACTAAAAGTGTTATTAAATAATGTGATATTAACTAAACTCTCATTCAAATTGTCTTAAAAACTTATTGCCGCAGGCAATAAGTTTAGTAAAAATAGTAATAGCGATAATGATACTTCTATAAACGAAATCATTGGAAATATATTTTTATAAATTAGACCGAAATATTTTCAAAAATCTACTTTTTACCATTCAACTTCAAAATTTATGATGGTTTTAAACCTATTTTTATTTTCTTCTACCTTTACAAGAATTGGACTCATGAAAATTTCGAATTCCGGTTTTTGACGGATTCACAATTTTTAGGGCTCAGAGATACCGAAAAACATGTTTTCACAAATGTTCTTCTGTGAGTCACTGCTCCTGTATCTCTGTATATGACATAAATTTTGTGAGCGTTCTATCTCAAGAACTAATCCACGGAATTCAATAAAAAATTATATTTGCTTAGTCCTTGATATAAATTGGTACTTATTAGTTTTTGGTGTGAATCGCTTAACAGGTGGCCTACTGTACAGGCTTTTGTACAATTTCCGCAATAGCTGTATCTCCAGAATTAAACGCCTAGTTTCACCCTTAATTAGAGGCACCAAGAAAAATATGAAATTGACAGGGCCAAAACAATGAAAAAAATTGAAATCGACGTGATAAAAAAATGAGGTTTAAATCAACTGCCACATTTAAACAGTAATTAAAGAAGATGAGAATGGCAAAACTTAAACAAAATCTGAAATCGAAATCATACAGGACGGAGTTAATCACCTAGAAACTTTTAAAAACCATTTAAACATTAGGAGTCCATCTTTGTTTAAAACTAAATGCACTTTTCTGCATCAACTGTTTTTATTTCAATAATTCTGATTTTCAAACTTACATAAGTCAATAACCGTCGGTTATGGTAACAGTCCAGCGAATTCAATAGTTTTTTAACATCCCCCCCCCCTCCAAAAAAATGCCCAACACACCGAAAGAAGCTTTCACCTCATAAAATGTACTTTTAAAAATATGATTTATATACAAAAAAATTGCATCTCTTTTATATTGCTATTTTAAATGCTTTTATTAAAAATATATATATATTATTTAAAACTCTGAATCAAAATTGAAAATTAGACATTTTCATTGAATCAAAAGAAAAAATTCAACAAGACAAATAATATTTTGAGTTATAACAATTTGAATTTACTCTAATTTTTTGAAAAAAAAATATTTTATTAAGAAGTTTGATGTTATAGTGCTTAAAAATTATATGATTAACCATCACAAAACTTTCAAAATTCTTACTCTATAAATAAATAAATAAAATAAATCTTTCCTTGACACATTACAGCAACATTGTTTCTTGAATTACACGCATTTCAATTTGTGTCTGATCCCTTGAAATCTGACGATTTATTAAAATTGCCATAACTCTCTGAGTTTTGAAGATATCGAGATGATTTTTTTGCTCAGTTCAGGAATCGATAAGGAAAATTTTTCTAATTGGAAGTTTTTCTCTGGAGGCAGTACAAAAAGTTAATTTTCGTAATTTTTAAAATAGCCCCCCCCCCCATGGAGTTTCAACTTATCTTATAAAAATATTCACCTTTTCTTATGAAACTTTTCAATTGGAAGTATGGGTCTAGGGGTAATATTTAAGGAGGTAGCCTATTGTTTCGATATTTATGATTCACCCTGTATACTAGACTGTAACTTATTCACTATGTCACTTTTTTAAAGTTCTTCTATCTTTAGAAGAAGAAAGTATTAGATTCGTGAAATTTTTTGGAATGCGGGTTTCGACTGATTTATACATTTAAAAGACCAGGAAATCCGAAAAACATGTTTTTACAAAAAGTCTGTCTTTGAATCTGTCTGTCTGTGTGTATGTTACAAAAAATTTTGTGAGCGCTCTATCTTAAGAATTAATGCACTTAAATTTCATAAAACTTTAGATTCTGTGAGACCTTGATATAAACTAGATCTGATTAGTTTTTTGTGTATATCGCTCAGCAGGTGGCGCTGCTATACTGGATTATTTACAATTTCCACTATAGCCATATCTCAAGAACTAGGCATGGATTTTATAAAACTTTATATTCAGTTAGTACTTGATATAATATAGTTCTGATTACGTTTTGGTGCAAATCGCTCAACCGATGGCGCTGCTGTGGTGCATTATTCGTGATATCACAATAGCTCTATCTCAGGAATTAATACACGAATTTTCATGAAACTTCAGATTCTGTTAGTCTCTTATGTCTATTAGTATTCTTCAGTTTTTGGAGTAAATATTTCAACAGATGATGCTGGTATGCGGCATTATTCATGATTATCAGAAAAGCTCTATCTCATGAACTAATGCGCAAATTTTCATGAAACGCCACCTTTTGGGCAATTTACACCAAACAATAATCTATATCAGGGAATTTATTGAATCTGAAATTTGATGAATATTCGTGATTATCTTATTCGTGTCATCGAGAATATTCGTGATGAATATTCTTGAGATATGGCTATAGTGGAAATTGTAAATAATTCAATTTAGCTGCGTCACCTGCAGAGTGATATACACCAAAAACTAATAAGATATAATTTATATCAAGGTCTCCAAAATCTAAAATTTTGTGAAATTCAAGTGCATTAGTTCTTGAGATAGAGCGTCCACAAATTTTGTGTCACATACACACAGACAGACAGACTGAGATAGACATTTTGTAAAAACATGTTTTTCTAGTTTTCTGGCTCCTAAAGCGTGTAAATCAGTCGAAAACCCGATTTCTAAATTTTTCACGAATCAAATACTTCCTTCTTGCAAAGATAGAAGAACTTTAAAAAAGTGACATATTGAATAACTTATGAAATACGGCTTGGTGTAAGCCGTATGTGTTCGCATACCATTAGCCAAAGTTCTGTCAAATGTCTGTTAAAGGATACCAAGTAAAATACAGGGTCACCAAAAAGACTTTTTTTTTTTTTTGTTTCATTCGTTACAAAATTAGATATTTTTCGGCAGCGCTGAGGGTGATCTATGCAACTAATGAGCTAATTCAGTTAATAGTGAGTAGTACTACACAAGTTAAACCCCAAAACAGTGGCTGACCCTCAGCGCATGGGTCTATGAGGTCTCAAATATGGCGTTTTTTCACTTTCCACGACAAAGTTTGACTAGCCACGCCAGGTGTCACTGAAGGTCAGCCATGAAGTTTACAAATGAATTCAATTTATCTACTAAATGTAATGTCGCAATCACAAAAATAATTTTGGTTGATGTTCAGTACACTGAGATAATAGAATGTAGAAAGATGTCAATACGAAAAAAATACTGGATCGTGACCCACTTAAATTTTTGTGGGTCACAAAAAATTTGTTTGGGGAAAAACAAAATATACATATCTTCTAAAATCATTAGAAGAAACCACCAAAAAATGTTCGGCAAAATCAAAAATGGTGTGCAAATATAATGCCCCCTCCCCTTTTTCTGCCTACCTCTTATAAAATCTGCTTCTTAAGAATAATAAGATATAATTATCATTTAGATTTAAAGAAAATAAAACTAAAAGTATTTTAGTAAAAAACATTGAAAATCTTAAAAAAATTAACAATATATTTATCATTAATTTAAACTTTTTTAAATTCAGAACTAAATTGTTGCATATTTTTAAAGAAACAAGTTAGTTACACAATTTTGGAAGGTTTCAAATGTTCATCTAAAATAAAATGCTAGAAAAATATACGAAAGTATAGTAAAAACATATCTTGGAACAAGTAAGAAAAATCTTGCATTAAGCTTAGATTATGAAACACTTTCCTAGAGTAAACTTTAATAACGTCCAAAAATGTCAGGGCAATCTGAGTATATTTACGGGAGTTAGAGCACGGACGGACAGGCTTACAGACAAACCGGAATCATAAACACTTTGTAAGTGATTGAAAAGTGTTAAAAAAGGCAAAAAGCTATATACACACCGACAACACTTAAAATATATTGAAAAACTTTTAGCACAATCATCTTTTAGATCCATATTTTTTTACCTCTTTTTTTTAGGCAGATAATTAAAATCTAAAATAAAATTAACCTTCTCATGATCCATGTGTCTTTTAAACTTTTTTTATACATTTTATAAAAAATCAATATTATATTGAATCAAATGGAATAGAATAAATTTCTAATGTTTTGGCGTCCGAAGTGATATTCTCATCGAATCTCATCTCATGTTTAATCCTTATCAGATATACTTTCTATGACTACTATTAGTGAAAATTATTCATAGCAAGAACAAGGCTTGATAATCACCTAAGCATAGTAGGTACATGCCACATATGGAAGGATTAAATTGCATTCTTATTAATTTATATATTTTATTATAGTAATTTAAATGTGTTGGGACTGATTTCATAATCTATGCTGTATGCGTGATTTTTCGTTCTTCTTTAACTTGAAATAAGGAGATGCAAATTTCTTGCAAATTTCTTGCACATATCTTTTTTTAAGATATCTTACTGTAATTTTATTCCCTTTTTCTTTCATTCATTTTACGAAATGCGGTTGATTAATTGTAGATCAAGAGGCGGCAGCACAGACAATCACCTCATCGTTTTCATGGAGTAAAATCTAAGATTAGTTAAATCTTGATTCGTATTATTAAAACGCAATCGGTCTACTAAGTTATATCTTGTTGGAAAACGCCTAAAAACTCGATTTTAGTGACTGATTCATGGGTTTACCATTGCGTTTTCCTGCTCCCAATCCTCCATAATTTCATACTTTTAGGTACAGAAAATCACAATGATAAACCTACGAGTAAACCGCTAAAATCGAATTTCTAGATGTTTTCTACTAAAATATGGCTTGGCAGACCGATAGCGTTTTAATATGCAAATCAAGATTTAACTAAGTCTAAATTTTCATCCGTGTACTCGAGGAGATGACCTCCTTCTGGTCTATTGTGTTTTAATGATATTTTACTTAAATGCAGCGTTTCTGATGGAAAACAAATGATAAATCAACATGCTTTTGCTAGATAAATAATTTCGTTTGAATATTACATGTTTTGAATGTAACAAAATATGATATGATTAAGTGCTTTAATAAAATAGAATCTTAGAAGTATATACCAAAGCATAAAAAAATATATTTTGAAAAAAAAGCCAAAAGACTACATATAGACTGAGAATACTTAAAACATGTTATGTTAAAATCTTCCAGCACGATCATCTTTTAGATAAATAATTTTTACTCTATTTTTTAGGCCAATTGTTAAAAACTAAAAAAAAATAAATCACCTTTTTTTGCTCCATGTGCCCTTAAAACTTTTTAAACATATTTTATGAAAAATCAATATTTTATTGAACCAAGTGGAACAGAATAAATTTCTACTTTTTTGGCACCTGAAGTGATATTCTCATAAAATCTTATCTCATGTTAATCCTTTTCAGAAATGATTTTCTAGACTAGAATTAGTGAAAATTAGTCATAGCAATAAAACGGCTTGATAATCACCTAAGCGCATTAGTCACATGCCACATATGGAAGGATTACATTCGCTTTCTTATCAGTTTATGTATTTTTAAAAATATGTTTTGTTATAGTATTCTGTATATGTTGGAACGGTTTCATAATGGAACGGTTTCCAAGTGTACGCGTGATTTTTCGTTCATCATTACGCACTCATCATCATTTGCACTTAAAATAAGGAGATGTAAGTTTTTTGCCAATTTATGGCGCATTCTTTTTTTAAGATACGTTATTGTAGTTTTCTTCCTTTTTTCATTAATTCGTTTGATTTATTCTAGACTGAGAATCGGCAGCACAGACGATCACCTCATAGTATTCATGGATGAAAATCTAGGATTATTTAAATCTCAATTCATATATTAAAACGCAATCGGTCTGCCAAGGCATATTTTGGTGGAAAACACCCAATTTTAGCGGTTGACTAATAGGTTTACCATTATGTTTTCCTACTCCTAATCTTTCATGTTTTCATACTTTTGGGTGCAAGAAAAAGCACAGTGATAAACCTATGAGTCAACTGCTGAAATCAGATTTTTGGATCTTTTCCACTAAGATAAGACTTTTCAGATCGATTGCTTTTTAATATGAGAATCAAGATTTAACAAATTCTAGATTTACATCCGTGAACTCGATGAGGAGATTGTCTCTGTTGCCGCCTCCTAGTCTATTTGTTTTAATGATATTTTATTTAGATACAGCGTTTCTGGTGGAAAACAAATGATAATTCAACATGATCTTGCTAGATAAATATTTGCTGAGGAATATTACACGTTTTGAATGAAACAGAATATGACATGATTAAATGCTTTTATGACATTCTTCTGATGTAATGACTGAAGTGACATTTTTATCGAATTTTCCATTTTAAATCCTTATCCTTTTTGCCTTGAGTGATACCGCAGTGAAACGTGTGTGACATCTTTTTAAAGTAAATATCGAAATGCCATAATTTCTATCTGTCTTTCGTCTTCTATTTGTCTTGCATTTATGTCGCATTTAAAGTCTTGTCTAGACACACAGCAGTGTGTCAGCCATGTTCACAAAGTAAAAATGTGGCACACCGGCTGTGAGTTATATTACATGAACCATTTCGAGCCATCCACTGATTTTGTTAAGAATAGCACGCGTATTCATGGAGATATATTGACATTTTTTTATTATTCAAAAAATCTTGTATGTTTGTAGCTTATATCATGTAGTGTTTTCAACCAAATTTAACGCCATTCAGAAAAATGGCAAAATAATGTAGAACAACGTAGTGCATCTGGAATATAAATATATCAAATATTTTATAAAATATAAATAGCTATGTGAAATAATTTTTATCTGTACCTGCGCAAACGGTAACAGCGATCTTTTTACATAATTTAATATTTAACGCTATACAGCAATTCTTAAATAAAAAAAAATAATAATAAATATCCAGTCAAATATTGTGAAAATTCAAAAGCATATCGTCGATGGTATTGAGCTGATTTTGTGTTCTCTCTAATAGTAGCAAAATGATAAGAGGGTTTCCACAAATTGTCAATTAAAATTTTCTTTTCAATTTTTTATAGATGCTTTAGTTTTTTTACCTCCTTACTACCAGAATGAACCTATTCCATGATAAAAAGAAACATCAAAATCGAAGCATTTCCTCCAAATTTTCTCATAGATAACAAGTAATTAGTAAGGTTCTAGTCTGGTTTGTTTACCAATTCATGCAACCTTTTAAGCTCTACATTAGTCTTCACAAAATTGCCTGCATTATCACTGAAAATTTTTCGAGATTTGCCTCGTCTGGCAAAAAAACTCTTTAATGTGGCAATAAAAGCCTCAGACGTTAAATAGCTAACTAATTCTAAATACACTGCCTTTGTTACCATACAAATAAAAATACAAACATAAACTTTATGATAAATACCTTTACGTTAACCTCTATATCTAATCAAAAATGGACCACAGAAATCAGTTCCTGTGCAATTAAAAACAAAGTCTACATTTATTCTTTCTTTCGGGAGCTCGCCCATAATTTGCTCTAACAATTTAGGTTTGGCCCTAAAGGATGTAATACATTTATGTACAATTTTTCTGCAAATAGCCCTACCGTTTAAAGGCCAAAATTATCTTCGAACACAATAAAGTAAATTTTGTGGTCCTATATGTAGATATTTTTTGTGATAAAACTCAATAATTAATTCTGTTAATTTGTTTTTAGAGGGCAGTACAATTGGGTGTTTTGGGGCATAATTTACCGTGCTATTCTGGAGACGACCTCCAACTCTGATTAAATTATTTTTATCCAAGAAAGGATTTAATGAAAGTAATCTACTATTTTTTTGGTAACTCCTTACCCTTAGATAACAATGTGAATTCAGAATTGAACTCTTTTTCTTGAACAGATTTTATGATAAAATGCTCAGCTTTCTTCAATTCAGCAGATGTTAACTTACCTGAATACCTTTCTTTTGGCTTCTTGACATACCTGAAAACATAGCTAAGAATTCTTATTAATTTAGCATAATTATTACTCAATTGCAAAAAATAGTCAATAAAAGATGAACAGTCTGATATTAAAAGTGTAGTCTCTGAAAAAGTCTTTGAAGCTGTATTTTTAAGTTCACTTATATATAGATCCTTATCATTTTTCTCAAGTTCAACAATATTTGAAGAATGTTCAGTTTGTTGTGTTAGGAATAGTGGACCCTTCCACCATAAGCTACTCTGGAGAAGTTTGTCTGGATCTACACCTCGTGACACAAGATCAGCAGGATTGTCAGAAGAAGCCACATGTCTCCAATGACTGATATCAGAAAGATTCTGAATCGTAGCCACACGTGATGCCACAAAAGTTTTTAAGTCACACGGCTGTTTTCGAATCCAACATAATACAATAGTACTGTCAGAATAATAGTAGATAGCTTCTTTAGGAATTTTTAAGGTTTTGGCAGCCTTATTCATCAATTTGGCTAATAAAACTGCACCACAGATCTCCAAGCGAGGAATAGTGATTGTTTTGATTGGTGCAACTCGACTTTTACTGCAAAGCAACTGAGAAATTTGGTCTCCTGAAGAATTTGAAGACACAGCATACAATGCCACACCGTAGGCTTTCTCCGAAGCATCTGAAAAGCCACAAATTTTAATTTGCACTGGATTATTTGTAAAAATGTATCTAACAGCACTTATATTGTTGATGGCTCTTAATGATTCTAGAAACTGCAACCAATCATCAAGCTCAGCTGTAGAGAGATTTTCATCCCAACCAATTTGCAGTCTCCACAGTCTTTGTAGGAAAATTTTTGCTTTCGTCACAACTGGTCCTAGTAGACCCAAGGGGTCGAAAATGCGAGCAATATTTGACAGCACACTTCTTTTAGTTACCTTGGTTTGCTCACTGAATGATACACTAAAAGTAAAAGTATCATCATTGGCATTCCAACAAAGTCCTAGTGACTTAGTTTCACTCATATTTTCAAAAGTGTACTTCTCATTTTTAAAGGCTGGCTCCATTAATTCTGGATGGTTACTAAACCATTTATGTAAATTCATGCCGCACGTATTTAATAGTTGAATAAGCTCAATTTGCAATCTCTTAGCTGATTTTAGGTCAGCTGCTATAGCCAGGACATCTTCCATATAAAAGTCTGATTGTACCACACCAGAAGCATACGGAAATTGAGATTCACCATGCTGTCATATACCAAGCTGTTTATGGCAGCACATGGCTAAATAAGGGGCACTAGTTGTGCCATATGTGACTGTACATAGTCTGTAATATTTCATCTCACCATTTACAGTATCTTTCCAAACTATGCGCTGTAAATCACGTTGATCTTTATCGATAAGTATCATGCGATACATCATTTTTACATCTGCTGTAAATGCATAGCGGTGTGTACGAAATCTAAGTATTATGCTAGACAGATCATCTTGAATGACACCTCCATTCAGCTGTATGTAATTTAGGGATTCTCCTGATGAAGTTGCATGTGAACCATTAAAGACAACTCTCAATTTTGTAGAACTTTTATCTGGGCGATAAACAGCATGATGAGGTAGATAATTCGCATGTATTGACTCATCTGTTTTCTCTACTTCCTCCATATGACCTAACTCTCTTTACTCCGCCATAAATGCGCAATATAATTCTAAAAGATTTGGATTTTTGACTAGCCTATTCCAAAGTGAATTTAATCTATTTTCCGCAAATTGCTTTGATTCTCCCAAAGGACTAGGATCCTTTTTCAACGGCATTTGTACTATGAATTTGCCCGTTATAGCTCTCTGATCTGTGTTTATAAAGTGGGTGTCGCATGCTAATTCTTCTGTATTTCTCAATGGTGTACTTTCTTCTACTCTTCCAATTTCCCAAAATTTTTTCATTTCGAAATTTAAATCTGTTTCAGTAATTAACCCACAATGTATTTGTTCCTGATCGTTACAATCGTAAACATTCCCACTTACTATGCAACCGAACACCGTATTTTGCAGTATTAATTTAGAATTTGGTAACTTCATACGACCCACCTTTATCAATTCTAGAAATACTTCAGCTCCTAGCAAAAGATCTATTTTTCCTGGTCTATTAAATTCAGGATCAGCAAGAATAATAGACTCTGGAATTCCTAGCTCTGAAATATTAATATATTTTGAGGGCATAATTTGCGAAATCCTTGGTATGATAAGGAAATCTAACTCCCCACTATAATCTCCCGAATTATTACTGATCAAGGCAGTAGTTTTATTTTTTACCGCTACAGAGGATCCACTTAAACACGATACCGAAATATTACTTTTTTCTATTCGAATTCCTAATCTTTCAATTAACTGCAATGTTAAAAAATTGCTCATTGAACCATTGTCCAATAAAGCACGCACCGGAACTTTATTTCCGAATTTATCTCTCATATAAACAATAGCAGTAGAAAGAAGAACTGTTTTAACATTATTCGATCTCACATTTGAAGTACCAGTGAAATTTTGGCGTCAGCATTTAATGTTGGTTTACTTTCATTCGCTGACAATGCATTTGGTACTTCCTTATCACTATAATTTTTTGTGTTTCCCACCGCATTGGAATTTCTCTCACGCCTATTAAAACAAAGAAGTATATTGTGGCGTTTACGGCATTTTGAACACGAGAATGTTGAGTGACATTTTTTGACGTAGTGGGATTCTGAAAGACAGTTAAAGCACATATTGTTTTTTTAACAAAATCTACTCTTTGCTGTACATTAAATTTTTGAAATTTGGGACATTTAAAAACACTGTGATTTTCCTGGTTACATACAACACATTTGCGCATATTTTTCTCATTTAAACTCGCAACCATGGATGTTACCTTTGAAAAGCTATGTTTTGTTTGCCTTTCGTTTTGCAAATTTCGTTTTGTATTTACTTGTTTGGACGCACTTAGTGTACGCGCGTGGTCTCTCAAGAATTCTAGCAATTCAGTTAAACTCGGTAAATTATCCCGCTTAAGATGTCTTTCCCCCCACATTTTTGCATTTGCATCTAATTTTTGAGCCAAAATATAAGCAAACATAGTAGTAGAAAACCCCCCTTGTTCTAAAATCTCTAACGACCTAATACATTCATTTGTTATATCTATTAGATTTAATAATGCTGCTGGGGACTCATTCTGAATAACAGGAATATTTAAAAAACGTTTTAAATGCGCGTAAATTTGTTCTCTCGAATTTGAAAACCGTTCTTCCATAAGCGACCATGCAACTTCATAATTAGAATCCACGATTGAAATAGACTGAATTATACGATACGCATATCCTCTCAATGAAGACTTCAAATATTCCAATTTCATTGCCTCTGACAAATATGAATTTTCATGTACAGTAGCCTTAAATATATCCTTAAAAGAAAGCCATTCATGCAAATTACCCGTAAATACAGGAAGAGTTAACTTCAGCAATTTTATGTTATTTTCAGCATTTGTGGCGTTTTCTAAATTAACAGTTTGCAATTTCATTTTTGATAACTTTTTGGTGAGCTCGAATTCCATTATTTCTAATATTTCATTAATTTCCTCGTTTTCCGTAATAAAATCCTCAATTTCATCTTCTTTACCTATCTTATAAATAGACTCAAATAACTCAGCAAAGTTTTCCTCTAATTTATTCCGTTTCTCCTTTATGAGAATTAATTCATTTAATTCTAGCTCAGAATTCGATAATTTTTCTTTTAGCTTTGTTAAATTGGTTTTGTATATTTTCTTTTTCGCTTTTAATTCTTTCATACTCATTTTAACGAATAAAAATTAAAATGGGTGCACTTACCCTTCTTGACTCTTTAAAAGATTATTGCTAGATATGAAGAAATAGCAAAGCAGAACAAAATATTCACCAGTTATCCTTCAGTCATTGACGTAGCACAACAACTCGCTGATTTTTCTCCGTAGAGACGGACCATATGAATTTTCCAATTGTTCGAAAGTTTATTATTAATTTCTTACTCAACTCAAAATTAAACACTCATCTCTTGTTTTAAAACAGTTTATTCTCATGAGAAAACTCTTCTCAGTTCTTTCGAACATAGATAATTTAACAAAACACAACTCCAATAAAAAACCGTAACATTTTTTCACATATTCTCATAAAAAACATTCTAATCAAACTCAAAAAAAAGAATATTGTTTCACACAGCTTAGGTAAAAGCTGAAGAAATAAAGCAGATAATGTATTTACTACAAATTATCGTTTGCACAGAAAACTTTTTACATTTTGAAATAATTAGATATATCTTGGTTGCTAGGCGACACCGCCAGTAGAAAATTAAATAGCATTTTATCAAACAACGTTTAATTTGGTTGAAAACCAAAGACATACACTACAATATAAGCTAAAAAATTATATATGCTATAGAAAAAATCGCTGTATCTCCATGAATATTCTATGTTACTCTTACATAAATCAGTAGACGAGTTGTTCAGTATCCAAATATTTGTATTCTGCAGCGGTAGATCATTTCGTGGATTTCAATATACATTGTGATCCCAAATGTTATTTTATTTTTGTCGTCCCCTTAATTGTTTTCCTTATAAAATGGACGTTGATAAATATAATGTCAAACATAATCTTTATAATACTGAAGCCCCAGAAGAATCCGATTAATATATTTTTAAATACTTGAGAAATGCCTAAAATCGAAACTGTCTAGTTATTAATCGCCATAGAGCGTATATTTGTTGTCTCTTTTGCAAATTTACTATGCCTTAGGCGAGTTTTATTTTAAATTAAGATCTCTAAAATGGTTCAAAGTAATTTCAGAACAATGTGTCTTTATTTCTATATTATAATAAATATTTGGATGTTTTAAAATATGCAATCCAATTAAATATCACTTGAACTAAAGTAAATACCACAAAGTAAAAAATGAGGCGAACAAGATAAACTTCAAAAGCAAGAAACAAGAAAAGCAAAGAATGTACAATAGTACAATTTCACTATTTATCTAAAAATATAAATTTCCTTATTATATTTTTGTATTTAGTAAGTGGAATTTTTCATTAAAGAAGTATTAAAAAATAATAATCTATACACCATTTCTCAAAATAATTGTTTAGTCATTATGCTTGATGTTATTACCATAGAGTAAAAAGAAAGAATAGAGACAAAGTATAGTTGTTGGGGATGACGCTAAAAATGTAACCTTAAAATCTGCTACATTTGGCCCAAACAAAACCACGTGCTTTGACATACCAATCAGTTCAAACCGGTTTAAACCTGCATTTCTTTGCTTTCGTTTTTTACGGTCGGAAATTGTCATTCAAGGGATGATTAAAATTACGATAAAAACCAAAATCATGGGGAAAAAAATTATCATTTATGCAGTTATTGGATGTAGTACTAGATGGGAATGTATAAAAGATACAAATATGTCTACATAGAAGCGACTTTTACAATTCTGTTTGAAAAGGTCATAGAATAAAGAGAAATTAACAGAGTGGAAGTACAATGTCTGGAGGTGACGCCAAAAATGTAACCCTAAAATCCGATACATTAAGTCCAATTAAGTCCCAACAAAACCACGTTCTTTGGCACGCCTTTCAATTCAAACCAGTTTAAACCCGTATTTCTTTGCTCTTGTTTTTCAGAAGGAACTAATCTATCGTTTCACAGGTAAATAATTTTAAATATTTCATCATATGTGTTTTAAATATCAAAATAAAAAATTCTTTAAAGATTTTGCTTGAAGATATAGTATTCTTTCGTTAATGTCTTAAAATCGTTTGCACACGAAAATCTAGATTTTAGATCAATAGTTATTACTTGAGTTTTCATACATGATTTTAAAAGAATGTTTTGATTACTATTTCTTCTTAAAATATACTTCATCTGTAATTCATTTCTTTCAATTCGTCGTATTCATTACAAAATCACTTCCACGCGCTTTTGTTTGGGATGTTAAAGTGTGAGCGATCAATGGTTTCATATTTCAAACCTTTTTTGGGGCTCACTTCACCCATAGAGTAAAGAGAAATTATAAGAGTGGTTGTATAATGTCTGGGTGTGATGCAAAACATGTAACCCTAAAATCCGCTACATTAAATCCAATTAAGGACCAACAAAACCACGTGCTTTGACACAGCTACCAATTCAAACCGGTTTAAACCCGTATTTCTTTGCTTTTGATTTTTACCGTCAAAATTATTATCGAACAGAGGATTAAATTTTTTTTAAATGATGATTTCTGCCATGACTGTTTTTTTTTCTTTTCCACGCATATGAATATATTTTATAATATAAATGCTTTATTACAGAATACATTTGAATACACACGATTGGAAAATGTAAAAGGAACTACTCTATCGTTTCACATGTAATAAATGTTTGATTATTTTAACATATGTGCTATATGTATCAAATTCTTTTAAGATTTTGCTTGAAGAGATAACTTTCTTCTCGTAAAATCGTCTGCAATCGAAAATCTAGATTTTAGATAAAAATTTATTAATTAAGTTTTCATACATGATTTTAAAAGAATGTTTTCATCGCTATATTTTAAATATTTATTTACATGCAATTATTAATATATTGTTAAAAAGAAATAAAGATGTTTAAGTAAATTAACAACGATTGGAGATTAAGTAAATTAGACAAAATGGAGAGATCTATTTGAAAATTTCATTCCATAAAAGAAACTCTTTATTAATTAGTTCGAATTAGTTGAATAATTTATATGTATTGTAATTTGCAAACAAAATAAGTTCATGTACATTATAAAGTACAGGGGTTGGACAAAAATATGGAAACACCTTTAAAAAAAAAACACGTTTCTTTGCCTAATATGGTGTAGGGTACCCATTGTTATTCAAAACAGCTTGCAGTCTTCTCGGAATGGATAAATACAGTTTCTGTATGTTTGCCAAGGGAATTTTGTACCATTCTTCCTGCAAAACGGTGGCAAGTTCAGATAACGATGTTGGCGGTGGATAGCAATAACGCACTTTCCGCTCCAATGTAGACCACAAAGGTTCGATAATATTCAGGTCTGGTGACTGTGGTGGCCAGGGGAGATGCGACAATTCATCCTCGTGCTCAGAAAACCAGTCCTGGACAATGTAAGCTGTGTGAAAAGGGGCGTTGTCCTCTTGGAAGATACCATCACCACTGGGGAACAAAGTTTGTACCATTGGATGGATTTGATCGGCCAAAATGTTCACATAAGTGTGAGCAGTAATACGCCCTGACAGAGTTATGATGGGGCCAGAAGAGAACCACGATATCGCTGCCCAAACCATCACCGAACCCCCTCCATGTTTCACTCTTGGCAACAAGCAGTCTGTATTATAGGCTTGAGATGGCGTTCTCCAGATGTAAATTCGGCCAGAAGTGGGAAACAATGTGAAAGAAGACTCATTAGATCATATTATTCTCTTCCACTGCTCTATAGTCCAGGCTTTATGACTTAAGCACCACTATTTTCTGTTACGGGCATTAACATCACTGATGAATGACTCTTCAATTGCAGCACGGCCAGCAATTCCCTGTTTTTGAAGCTCCCTTCTAATTGTTTTGGTACTCACAGGGTTTTTGTAATACGACATACATTTCCGCAGTAACTTTTGCAGCTGTGGTCTTCTTATTTTTCGCGATAATCCTCCTTAATGATCGTCTGTCACGATCACTCAGCACACACTTTCGTCCGCGCTGTGATTTAGCGGATGATGTTTTTCCGCATTTCAAATATGCGGGATAAATCTTCGACACAGGACCTCTTGAAACACAAAAAACCTCGGCTACCTTACTTACGGAAGAACCCACCATACGCGCGCCAACAATTTGGCCACGTTCGAAGTCTGTTAACTCTGACATAATGTAATGACAACTTCACATAACAGTACTCCAACAACGACTGAACGGTGCAGCGATTTTACAAAGTTGTGTAGGTGGCGTCAGTAGTCGAAAACGCCAGCGCCATCTACATAGTTCATTAAAATCAATCTTTCTTTTCAAACATGCATTTCGAAAGGTGTTTCCATATTTTTGTCCAACCCCTGTATTAAAAATTACTGTAAAGAAGGAAACTTTTGGTAATGCAATTTTCCGTTCTTATCTTCAATTTCTTATTTAATTTTAATTTGACATTAATTATTGCTAATGTATCAATTTCAATTATTCTAAAAGCAAACATTTATTTTAATAATTAATAGAACAAAGACCTTTATGAAAATTTACCATTTCTTCTTAAAATATGCGTCGCTGTATTCATTTCTTTCAAATCGTCTTATTAATACAAAATCCCTATCACGTGCTTTTGTTTGTGACATTAAAATTTGAGCAATAAATGGTTTCATATTGCAAATCTTTTTTGAGGTTTACTTCACATCTACCTATCTCATTCCTCCATGTGAAAAGATAACGTTCTTTCGTTAATGTCTTAAAATCTTTTGCACACAGAAATCGAGATTTTAGATTAACATTTGTTATTTAAATTTCCATACATGGTTTTAAAATAATGTTTTTTTATTTTTGCTTAAATATATTTTATTTATTTATATGCAATGAATAATACTTTGGTAAGTTATAAACATTTTTCATCTACATTGTAAAGTATTAAAATTTTCTGTAAAGAGAAAAACTTTCAGTAATACAATTTTTAGTTCATATTAAATCTTTTCAATATATCATTTACTTTTATTTTGACATTTAATTATTTCTAATTTTCAAATTTCAATAATTTTGAAAGCAAACATTTATTTTAATAAATAATAATACAACAAAGACCGTTTTAAATATGTACCATATCTTCTTAAATTATGCTTCAGACATATTCATCTCTTTAAATTCCTATTATTAATACAAAATCCTCCCACGTGCTTGTTTTGTTTGGGACTAATGTGAACATTAAAATATGAGCGATAGATGGTTTCAAATTGTAAATCTTTTTTAAAGTATGCTGCACTTCTGTATATCTTTTTCATCCATGGTTTTTTACAATTTGTTTTATCGTCTGCTTTCTATTTACAAATCGTACAAAGGATTTGTTTTTGTCAGATAGCTATAAGCGGAGTTTTGTATTATATTGTGAATAAATTAAAATATGATACCGTATTTAGCAGAGTTTTATTGATTAAAAGTAAGTTTTAAGTTGAGTAATCAACAATAATAATAAATGTAAACGCATCAGACTTTTCTTCCAGTTATTAATTTGTTGTTCTTAACTGTGCTGGTTTTTCCATAATTAAAATTTTTATTCTGGTGAATCGTTTATCAAAATAAGTTTCAAAAAGAATTTTTCTTTTTCTGCTGTGATTATCAAATTGGAAAGTAATTTTTTCTAATTTCTTTTGGTTGACTTTCTTGTGAACTGTAAATTTGAACTTTTATATTTATTGTGTTATTTTTAGCTCACAGGCTATCATAGCCTGAGAGCTTATGTGCCCGTCCGTTCTGTATGTATGTGCGTATGTGCGTAACGCGATAACTCATGATAAAAATATCGGATCCACTTGAAATTTTGTATATAGGTATATCCTGATAAGGCGCTTCCCTGATTAGTTTTTGGAGTTCATTCGATTTGTATAAGAGGGGGAACGGGGGGCTCATGCCCCCCGTTAGTTGATATAAATGGGATTTTCATGCAGAATTAAGTTTTCAAAATTTAGATTAGGATCATTCTGATGAGGCGATTCCGTGACTGTTATTAGGTGTTCATTGAATAAGTATAAATAGGGGGAACAGGGGTTCTAATCCCCCCCTGTTAGTTGATATAAATGGGATTTTCATGCAGAATTAAGTTTTCGTTCAAAATTTAGATTAGGATCATTCTGATGAGGCGATTCCGTGGCTGTTATTAGGTGTTCATTGAATAAGTATAAATAGGGGGAACAGGGGTTCTAATGCCCCCCCCCCGTTAGTTGATATAAATGGGATTTTCATGCAGAATTAAGTTTTCGTTCAAAATTTAGATTAGGATCATTCTGATGAGGCGATTCCGTGACTGCTATTAGGTGTTCATTGAATAAGTATAAATAGGGGCAACAGGGGTTCTAATGCCTCCCCCCCCCCTCTTAATTTATATAAATAGGTTTTTCAAGCAGAATTTTCAGATTTCGTTCAAATCTCTGAATCGTTTTGGAAGTTTAATGGTTAAGTATAAAAGAAGGGGATAACTCCTTTTAAATTATATAAATGCTAAATGGGTTTTTATTAAGAATTATCTAATTTGCTCTGAATTTTGGATATAGATTTTTTATATGATAAAGCATGTCTTTGATAGTATAGGAGGTTCAATGATTAAGTATAAAAAAGAGGAAAGGGGAGAGCTGTTTCCCCTTCTTAATTTTTTTTTCGAACGGAATTAACCCTTGAAAATATAAGGCTTTAATGTACAATTAGTATTTGTAGCCTGTGAGCTCAATGCCATCAGTTTAACTGGGCAGTATTCTTTATTATTTATATTTATTGTATATTTATTTTATTATAAAACATTGAACGTACTTCTACTACTTATAATATGCGTGATTCATTCAAAGTGAAAATAAATTGCAATTGTGACGTGCGTATCTTTGCTATCTGAAGAATAATTTAAGAAGTATGCAATGTACACTTTGTCTATTTTTTTCATAATTACTAATTAAAAGTTAAATAAATAAAATTTGGCAATTTTCTTTCGACCATTTAATGTAATACAGAATATTTTAGGAGAAGTCTGAATTCAAAATTCTTTGATGTATGGTTGTATAAGGATCCCTTTGATTTTTTTTAATGTTTTCCGTAGTTTGTACAAAATAAGATTTTTAAGCTTAATTGCCTAACAAGCTGTAAACTTTATACAGATATTAAGAATCAATCGATCGCAAGAAAAAAGAACTTGCATTCATGTTCGCTCTTTGCATCACAAGTGTTAAGCATGCCAATTCATGCTGTTAAACTTGGCATCTCATGTGTGACAAGTGTTCTTTTGTTCTTTATCTCTTTATTCTGTCTAATTAAATTGAGTAGAAAAGAAAAAAATGTGCTCAATGAAGAAGTAATCTCAAATATCAGAATTATATATTATACATTATTATTTGTTGGCTGTTCTTCTATATAATAATAATTTCCTAAATCATGTTTTCATCGTCTATTGAATTATTTTTACTTCAATTTTTAGTCTTAATTTTCTCTCTGTTTTAAACAGGTCTTTTACGCCATTCTGAGGCACCTAAATCTGAAACAGATGCCAAACCTAAATCCTTAACACCTTCACCACAAAGGTAACTTTTTTTTTATTTCTTATCGTTCCCCTTTTTTTATTTCTCTTTCAGTAATTCGAAAAGGTAATCTATTTTACATTTTTAAGGTGTCTCTCTAAAAGATCGCAAAATGTTTGTTTTAACAAACTTCAAAATTGTGTATTTCAGCTATGTTTGGAAAATTATATATTTCAATGAGTATGAGGCTGTCAACATATAGGGGGAACTGGGGTACATTGATACAGTTTTTTTCTAAGATTTTTTTTGGTGTCAAGAAAGTAGAATATTCAAGTTTTTTTTCCATGAGGTGACAGCAAAACTTGTGTAGTATGTTATAAAAATGTACAATCATTGTTTTATATAGTATTTTTGCATGTAATTTTTAAAAAATCAAAAAAAGTCATTTGTATCAATGTGCCCCATCCCCGGGGCAGATTGATACGTTTGAGAAAAATGACGACAAAATAATACCAATGCATATTTTTCATAGAAAATGAATTAGAAAACCATTTTATATTTATTTATAAAAATTCAAATCACCCACAATTTATTTTTAAGCAATATTAAAGCAATCAAAATTAAATATATTATGACCTGATGTTCTGGCTGTTTCTTGTCTGATTGTTGGCTGTGGTAACTTTGTCATATCTAGCACTTCAACCCCAGCATTATCTTCTTTCTTATGAAAGATGAAAAAATTACCAGTTTTTCTGTTTATAAATAGGTTCATAAACCGAAAATAAAGGATAATTATATTAAAAATTCCGTTTATAATATAAGTATCATTTTCTGTTCTGCAGTTTGTTTCTCTTACTTAACATTTCGCATGTCGAAAATACTTTTTTCTCTGGAGAATCGATATAAATTCGAGATTTGCCAGAATGGCGTCCTTTTCTTTTATTAGTTCTACTAGCACTAGATGCTGGGTAAGTTCCTACGTCTTCTGTTTTCAAAAATACTATAAAATGTTCTAATATAAAGAAATTAGAGCTATTTCACTTGAATAAAAACTAATATTAGAAATTTTTCGTGAAAAAAAAGGTTGGATTAAGGAGTGTATGGTAAAAAAAATAATAAAAGATAATGAAAATATGAACTATTAAAGGATTTAGGCTGTATCAATGTGCCCCGTCATAGACTGTATCAATGTGCCCCATACAGCGATTTTGAATAAAATGAGTCTCAAATCCAACACTTCACAATATATCTAACAATAAATAATGAAGAACTGATAAAGAGTAGCTGTACTTACCAGGGAGAGTATTCATTTTGGTTGAAAATACTGGAACAGTTATATAATAGCATTTCAATTGTACAACTCATATTTACTTTTGAACAACAAAAACAATAAATCACCCGTCCCATTTCATCAAACTACTGAATCATTCCAAGATTTTCTGTATGTAGTTGAATACACTACCATCATCTTTTGGAGCTGTTGTGAAACTTCCTGTAATGACCCTGTGAGCGGTAGAGGGGGTGTATCAATGTGCCCCATGTATCAATGTACCCCAGTTCCCCCTAGTAGATCTTAATTCTACAGTAAGGGATCTTTTCTTTCTATTTTCTATCAAAATTTATATTTATTATTCATAAATGCGAAGTATATATTTATACATATAAATTTACAGAGATCTCGGGTGCGTGGGTGGGGAATTTATGCTTCGGTTTTAACTCATTAACCGTCGAAACTCTAACATAAGGATCTTGAACTTTTTCTGTAGAAAAACGTTTTCCACCAGAAATTTTGAAAGGTAATTTTTGCTTTATTTAATATTCAATGTTTCTTTTATTAAATAAGCCAGTTTTTTTTTTTTTTTTTGAAAATAGTGGTTGCTTGATACTTAATTTAAACATCCGAATTTACTTTGACTGCTGAATGAATGTAACATCAGCGGTTAATGAGTTAATTAAAATGTGCCTACAAGTAATCAGGATGGTAAGATTTTCATTTTGGGAGATATAAAAATATATCGGTCATTTTCAACATAGTCCATTACCATAGTCCATTACCATAGTCCATTACCAAATGTCAAGTCTGTTACCAAACGGTATTTTAATGATTATCATTTTTTCACTATTCTACTTTAATTTTTAATTCAACTAACAAATAAATATGCAATTTTATTAAAATTTAATAATTTACATGAATATATACTGTAATTATTAGAAAAAGATCTTGTAAAATTTCTATGTGATCAAAATCATGTGGCCAAAACTGTCTCTCATTTCAACCTAATTTAAATATTATTGATAAATATCATGTTTTGAAATTTAGGGACATAAGTCATTTCAAAATAAGTTGATTTTAGGAAATTTAATAAATTTAAAGCTGAGTATTTTCAGTAATTTTGTGTGGTAACGGACTTGACTATTTGCCTTACAAGCCAACTTTAAATAGCATTTACATATTATACTATAGGGCAAAGTGCACAACCATTTTTTTATGTACATTTACTTTACTTTAACACCTGTTTCCATTTTTAAAAGAAATTATTAAGTTTGAAAAATAAAATAAAAATTCTGAAATATAAGCGAATGGTCAAAATGGCCCATATAAGATAATGCCAGGAGAAATCGATCAGAAAGAGAAATAGGAAAAAATAATGAAATGCACATACAGCGAATCCAGACAATTATACAGTCGTGGAAAAGAAAAAAAATGTAAGCCCACCCTTACTAACAATTCAATAAATTATCGTAAAAAAAGTTGTTGGTGCATAACAATTGGAAATAGAGTCTGCTTTTAAATTATGTAGATAAAATTTGATTAGGGGGTCTTCTACATATTAAAACAAAGCATAGCTTTCCCTTTTTTTCTATAGCAGTACCCAATTTCGAACGTATAAATGCACTCCATACCTTTCAATTAGCCTAAAAACAAATTATTTTCATGCAATTTGTACGAAAAATTTCCTAGAAATTAATTATTTTAAAACGAGCATATTTTAGGGGTTGTATACAGATTGAAGTTTGATACTCGATTGTTGATCGAGGGAGCTCCCTTCTTGATCAATGGATCTTACCCGCACTCAAGTACAGTCGGCTCTCGTTAATTCGAACTCGTCGGGACCACAAGAAATGTTCGGATTATCCGATGTTCGAAATATGAAAAGTATGAAATGAGAACATGTTTAATATGGTACTATTACAAAGGAATTAATGTTATAGTGTTTTTGTAATTTATTATGTCTGTTATCATCAGAATATGGCTTAATATTAAATTAGAATGTATAAATACATAAACTAATTAAAAAATTAGAAACAAGAAAAATTTGAAGCGTCACTGATGGACAGACGGGGCACATAGAAAGTGGATATCAAATGCATGGGGTTATATGTATACTCGTTCGGAACAATTTTCACAAAAACCAAAGAAAGAAAATTATTCAAATGATCTGAAATCCGTGAGCAAGAAAGTAAGAATGAAAAATCGGAATTCTCGTTAGTTCGAATTAAACGATGTCAAGAAAAAATGAGTTCGAATTAATGAAAAAGTTTAACATTATTCTGCAATTGAAAATTTCGGGACTTCATGTTTAGTTCGAATTAAGCGAAGATTCGAATTATCAGATTTTGAATTAACGAGAGTCGACTGTATTTATAATTCAAAAACTTATCATTCAAATGACTTGAAATTTGATGCCTAAGCATAGTGTGCACCGAAGATTTGAAATATCTTTTTTAAAATTGGGTATTGCCATTAAAAAATTAAATTTGGATTCGTTTTAATATGTAGATGCCTTCCCAAGTTTCCTAATTTAATATACATCATTTAAAAGTAGAATCTATTTCCAATCGTTCGGTACCAGTAACTTTCTTCTACGATAATTTGATAAGGAGTTAGTCGGATGTGTTTACTTTTTTTCCCCATAACTGTACAACAGTAGTAATGAAGTGTCTGCCTAAATAGAAAATTTGATTGCCATGTGCATTTAAAATAAAGCATATTTTTTATTTCCAAGGAACTTGTTTGAAGTTTTGTAACTATTCGTAAGACGTTCTGTAGGATATGTATAGCGCATAATATTTTAAAGCTAAACGATTTCTCATAAGATACTAACTATGATATACGGTGTGAACACCAATGGTTCGTTTTAGAAGCGGCCATGCTTAAATAAAAGACCGCACAATCTCTTCTGCCAAAAATGGAGAGTTTACGCACCTGCTACTTAGAAGAGATTGCGCAATCTCCCCATTAGTGTCCGTGCAAGAAATGATTACACAGCTTATTAATAAATTTGCGTAAATTGTAAATTACGTGTAAAACTATGAGTGAATAAATTTTTAAATATTTTCTGGAAAACTCATGAATATATAAACTAAATTTGGAAATAAATCAATTTCCAAAAAATATTTTCATAGATAAAATATTTTTTAAAAAATAATAAAACAGTTGTTAACTAAATAATTACAGATTAATAAATCACAAATATATTTTTTCAATAATAAATTATATATATTGCTAATTTATGAACTATTAATTTGAAAATAAATTAATTTTGCTAGATTATTTAGGCTGCACTATTTAAGCAAAATTTTTTACAACAATTACTGCATCGAATGTGGAAGATGATGGCTAGCAAAAAAGAAAACATTGAAATCGTGGAAATAATAACAAACTAATTTTAAGTTAAATGGGTTATCAAGCAACTTATTGTTGTTTTGAAAACTTATCTGTGCTTGCTTTTTCTGTTTTTTAAAATATTTTTCAATAATTAAAAATTTTTAATTGTTTTAAAAATTATTTCTCTCTCTTAATTCTCTAATTATTAGATTGAGACATTCACTAATAGATCAATACTAGTCGCCCTTTGCGAGCAATTTGGTCTCCCTTAACATATTAAACATGAAATCATATTGCTTTTATTCATAATTTATTTTAATTGCTCTTTTTTTTAATTAACTGTTTATTTACTTTTATTTTCTTTTTTTAATGAAATAAATTGTTTCGTTCTATAATTATTCACTAAACTCTTTTTTATTTATTATTATTTCCTTTTTAAAATAATAAAAAAATAGTAAAAAAATATATATGTAACTGGTATTGAAAACGATGTTTTCGCCAAATGGGCGCCAGAAAAAAAATCGCGCCAATGTAGTACGTATGTAACATCTGTGCGATAAATCAAAAACTTGGTATTTTTATGCTAACCTGGCTCGCCAAATATTGTACCTTTGACATTTTTTTGTATTTCGTTAATTTCATTTAAAATATAATAATATAAGAGCAAATCCATCTCAGCTCAGGCAGGGCATGTCAAATCACCATCACAGATTTTTTTCAAAAAAATTCAGTAGTTAGAACTAAGTGATTTATAAAATTTCCTAAAAGGATTTTTCCATAAAAAATTTATTTCTCTGATTACAGCACTTTAAAGTTCATGATAAAATTGGCAGTTTTCAGAAAAACTGAAAAACGCTTCATTTTGAAATGAACACAATACCAAACATATTCAACATATTCAGTCAATTTATTTTTTATAAACAGTTATTAAACTGAATTTTACTTTGGCATAGTTTTAAAAAATATAGTGGCATTTTTACTTAATTAAAAAAATTAGATTTTAAGTACAAAATATATAATTATTAGTGAATTTAAGATTTTTTTTCAGAATGAAAAAAAATATTTTAAAGCTAAACATTGATGGCAATCCAAAGACCTTTAATGGGAGTTTTACAGCAAATTTTATTTTAACTCTAAGGTGCTTACAACTTTTGTAATTCAATTTTAAATTATGCAAAATTTTGTAAAATCACTACTTTTGAAATGCAATTTCTCAAAAACACCATTTTTTAAAAATCTGATAATATGCTCAATTCATACCTTATTAGTCTCTAATAAATACCTTACAAGCATATCGTGTGTTTTTGCTTAGAATATTTTATATGATTTTTTGAAAATAACATGTTGTGTGTATTTTTCAACAGACCACAAAGGCAAGTTCTTCCTTATTTAACCGAACTTGTAATGTAATTAATATTTCAAACTAAAAAATACATCACTAGTACATAATTATTACTGTTAAATTATAGCTAATCATTTGCTTAAATTTAAAATTGCGTAAAATACAGCCAATAATAAAATTAGTATTGATCATATGTCATTTCATTCCATACTCATAAATGTGCTAAATTCATCTACAGTGTGTTAAATATTTTGTTATATAGAATGGATATAATATATTAAAATGCAAATACATACATTACAACTGAATTAGATTTTTTTTCAAGTTTAGTTTTTTTCCCAATTAGTTTTTTTTTCTCAGAAAACCAGAAGATCAAGCTTTTTCTTATTTCTCTGTATTTATAATAATATTTTTTAATAAAAAAATAATAATATGCACATTATTATGGCAGATAAATATAAGCTAATCTTCAAAAATTCCTATTCATAAAATTAAATAAGCCAAACCCCTTAAAAAAATATGCGCTTGTGATGCATTTTGACTTTGCTGAAAATTACTCACTAATACTGCCAAATGAAGTACAAAGCTACCACTGGCAGAATACTCAGATATCGTTAGTTACCTGCACAGCATACTTTAGAGAAGAAATAAAGAGTTTTATCATAGTTTCTGATGATTAACTCATGATACAGCTCATGCTGTTTGTGACATAGAAAAAGTAAAAAAAAGAATTATTTAAGTTGTACCAATTACAAACACTGGAATCACCTGTGTATATATCAGATGGAGCTGGAGCACATTTTAAAAACAAGTATCAGTTTTATGAATTGCACAAAAATAAAATTGTACTAAAGTAGAGGATATTTTCAGGTACTGGCCATGTTAAAAGTGCATGTGATGCTGAGACAAGCACTATGCAACAAAATTTAATCTCCAAAAGGATCCAATAAAAGCTATCCAAAATTCTGTCTCATTTGTTGCTGAACTATCTTCTCTGCTAAAAAATAACATTCTAGTCCATCCAGACAAAAATATTACTCAATCCTATAGAACTAATAATGAGAAAGAATATGCTAATGCAAAATCTATTGTTGGTATTAGATATAAACATTATAGGGTGATTGTAAATAATGAAAATTATATGGAACGAGCAAGTAAAAATGAATTGACAAAAGTTGAAACCTTCAGCCAAATGAAAAGACAATATTCAATACATAGTTTCCAAATCGGTGATGTCATTGGATGCATTTATGAAAATAATTGGTGGATAGGACAAATCAATGGTATATCAATCACAAGAACTAAATGACATTAAAGTATCATTCATGTACCCAACATGGTCCATAGATAAAGCATTCCAGTGGCCAAAAGAATCTGGAAAGAAAAAATATGAATGTGCAACCATTGGAAAATGTGCTTCTAGAAACAGAAAAATCAGTTACAATAGGACAATCTGAGCGACTTCATACCTTCAACGATAAGGAGTTGAAGTTAATTTAAGAAACCTTCACTACCTAATTCTTCTGTTATGTATGTATTGCACATTAATATATTATATCCATACTATATAAAAAAAATTTACACACTGTAGATGGATTTAACACATTCATGAGTATGGAATGAAATAACATATCATCAATACTAATTTTATTATTGGCTGTATTTTACGCAATTTTAAATTTAAGCAAATGATTAGCTATAATTTAACAGTAATAATTATGTACTAGTGATGTATTTTTTAGTTTGAAATATTAATTACATTACAAGTTCGGTTAAATAAGGAAGAACTTGCCTTTGTGGTCTGTTGAAAAATACACACAACATGTTATTTTCAAAAAATCATATAAAATTTTCTAAGCAAAAACACACGATTTGCTTGTAAGGTATTTATTAGAGACTAATAAGGTATGAATTGAGCATATTATCAGATTTTTAAAAAATGGTGTTTTTGAGAAATTGCATTTCAAAAGTAGTGATTTTACAAAATTTTGCAAAATTTAAAATTTAATTACAGAAGTTGTAAGCACCTTAGAGTTAAAATAAAATTTGCTGTAAAACTCCCATTAAAGGTCTTTAGATTGCCATCAATGTTTTGCTTTAAAATATTTTTTTTCATTCTGAAAAAAAATCTTAAATTCACTAATAATTATATTTTTTATACTTAAAATCTAATTTTTTTAATTAAGTAAAAATGTCACTATATTCTTTAAAACTATGCCAAAGTAAAATTCAGTTTAATAACTGTTTATAAAAAATAAATTGACTGAATATGTTGAATATGTTTGGTATTGTGTACATTTCAAAATGAAGCGTTTTTCAGTTTTTCTGAAAACTGCCAATTTTATCATAAATTTTAAAGTGCTGTAATCAGAGAAAAAAAATTTTTAGGGAAAAATCCTTTTAGGAAATTTTATAAATCACTTAGTTCTAACTACTGAATTTTTTTGAAAAAAATCTGTGATGGTGACTTGACGCATATCAGTACTGTCTGCCTGAATTGAGATGGAATAGCTCATAATCCTTTCACTCATTTCATTTATAGTACACTGTTTTAATTTAAAACTGAAGTGTTTAAAATGCATGATTTTTATTTATTTTTTTTAACAAAAAGAATAGAAAAGAAAAAGAAAATAACGATATTTTGAAAATCCATAATTGCAGCGAAAGAAAAAAATGTAAATAAATTCAATTTATCTCGGCCTAGATCCTATCAAAGGATTTTTACACATTAACCAGCAAGATGCGTTTAATTTGGGCGTTGCCATTAAACAGTTAGCAAATAACCGTGATTTTTTTGCCACATATTTTAACGTAAGGTCTTTTGTGATCAAATAATGTATATACAGATATACATTATTTGATCACAAAAACCTTAAAATAACATATTTATGCATAATTATTATTGTTAAAATTTGAATTGTAATTATTATCATGTTATCCATTATTATTGCGCATGGCAATCTCTCTTAGCCATGTGCGCAGTCAGACCAATCCAGTAAAGATAGATTGACCATATTAGCTTTTTTGGTTTTATTACAGCAGTTGTATTCAATTACACATTAACAACAGAACAACAGTGAGGATGCATAAAAAAATAAACTCAAAATTATTCATGGATAATTTAGCAAAATAATAAATTACATAGTTAGATATTCATAATCATTCTGTTGAATTGTGCGCGGATTCTCCTGAGTTTACCTTATGTATCTTATACTATAATGCGAGCAAAAATTGTGTGTATGTGTGGGTAAATTTTATCTCAAAAACGGATCTAACGATTTTCGCAAAAATTTGGATTTTACCATTTTCGGGCACGAGAAGACCATTGGGCTAGGTCACATGTTCGAGAAAATTCGATTATTGGGTCATTTTGGGTCATAATGGGTCAGGATCAAGCTATTTATATCTAGAGAACGGCTGGATCGATTTTAAGGAAATTTGCTATCCAATCGTTTTTTGGCACGAGAAAACAATTGAGCTGGGTCACATGTTCGAAAAATTTCGATTAGTGGGTCATTTTTGGGTCATTATGGGTCAAGCCATTTTTATCTAAAAAACGGCTCTAACGATTTCAACCAAATTTTATATTGTATCGTTTTGGATTAGAAGAAGACCATTGCGTTAGGTAACATGTTCGAGAAAATTCGGTTAGTGGGTCATTTTTGGGGTCATTGTGGGTCATGCTATTTTTATCTAAAGATTTTCTCACGCAATTTTGACTAAAAATTGCATTCTATGGTTTTCGAGCACGAGAAAAACATTGGGCTAGGTTACATGTTCGAAAAAAAAATTTAATGGGTCATATTGGGTCATTAAGGATCTGGGTCAAGCTATTTATATTTAAAGAACGGCGTGATGGATTATAACGAAATTTTGTATGTAGCAGTTTTTTGACATGAGAAAACTAATGGGCTAAATCACATGTTTGAGAGATTTCGACTATGAGGGTCATTTGTGGGTCATGATGAGTCATAATGGGTCATGGTCAAGCTATATCTAAATAACAGGTGGAACGATTTTAACGAAATTTTGTATGCAACATTTTTTTGGCACGATAAAATCATTGGACTAGGTTACATGTTCGGAAAATTTCGATTAATGGGTCATTTTGGGTCATTAAGAGTCTGGGTCAAGCTATTTATATTTAAAGAACGGCGTGATGGATTATAACGAAATTTTGTATGTAACAGTTTTTTGACATGAGAAAACTAATGGGCTAAATCACATGTTTGAGAGATTTCGACTATGAGGGTCATTTGTGGGTCATGAGGAGTCATAATGGGTCATGTCAAGCTATATCTAAAGAACAGGTGGATCGATTTTCATGAAATTTTGTGTGCAACATTTTTTTGGCACGATAAAATCATTGGACTAGGTTACATGTTCGAAAAATTTCGATTAATGGGTCATTTTGGACCATAAAAGGTCTGAGTCAAGCTATATATAATTAAAGAACGGCAGGATCAATTTTAACGAAATTCTGTATATAACAATTTTTAGAAACGAGAAAACTAATGGACTAAGTCGCATATTCGAGAGCTTTCGATTATAAGGGTCATTTGTGGGTCTTAATGGGTCAAGGTCAAGCTATATCTAAAGAATGGTTGGGTCGATTTTAACGAAATTTCGTATACAACATATTTTTGGCATGAGAAAATCATTGGGGAAGGTCACATGTTCGAGAAATTTCGATTAGTGGGCCACTTTTGGGTCATTCTAATTTTATCTAGACAACGTTTCGCGCAATTTTGACTAAATTTTGTGTTTTATCGTTTTCGGGCACAAGTAAATCATTGGGTTATGACAGATTTTTGAGAAAATTAGATCAACGGGTCATTTTGGATCATAAGGAGTCAGGGTCAAACTAACTATATCTAAAAAGCGGCTCAATCGATTTTATCTAAATTTTGTATCTAATGTTTTTCGGCATGCTAAAACTAATGAACTAGGCCACACGTTCGAGAGATTTCGATTATAAGGGTCATTTGTTGGTCATGATGGGTCATGCTAATTTTATATAGAAAATAGTACTCACCATTTTGACTATACTTTGTATTATATCGTTTTTGAGCAAGAGAAAACCATTTGGCTTGGACACATGCTCGCGAAAATTCGATTTGTGGGTCATTTTGGGTCTTAATGAGCTAGGGTCATTCTAATTATATATAACAACGACTCAATCAATTTTATCTAAATTTTGAAACAAAACGTTTTTTGTCACGAGAAGACTATTGGGCTGAGTCGCATGTTAAACAAAATTATATTAGTGGGTCATTTCGCTTCATTGCTGAATGCTGCCAAGCTAATTTTACCTAAAAAATGGATTAAACGATTTTGATTCAATTTTATATTCTACTGTTTTTGATTACCTGAAGACGATTGAGCTATGTCACATGCATGATAAAATTTGATTAGTGGCTCATTTTGGGTAATACTGGTCAGGGTCACGAGAATATGGCAAAAGCCAATAACTTGGTGATATTTGACAAAATATCGGCGACATATGGCTAAAAAATCGACTATAAAAATTACGAAAACCAAAACACGTATTTGGAGCCAAATGAAAGAATGCCTCCAAATTTGGCTATATCTAGCAGAAAATATTGTCTTTCAGAATGTAAAGAATTTTTTTATACATTCTTAAGAGGATTCGAGATGCATGGTTAAACCAATCAGAGTCGAGCTAAAAAAGTGATTTAGATCGACGTCCTTTCGTTGTAAATTTTAAAATAAAGTAAAATTTATAAACATGCGCATAAAAACATAGTTTTCTTATTGATTGTTTTTCTAAATAAACAACATGTTTTACAGTAATAATACCCAGTTAATGACACAGTGAAAATACTATATCGAGTTGAACACAAAGTTAATTTTGACCGAGCTAAGCTCGGTCTCCCCTGCTAGTAATTAAGTTAACATTACAAAGTCAAAATTGAAACATTTTTAAATCCAAAAGCTTGACATGAAATAAGTTGAAAATTAATATACAGGATAGTAATTGATATATTGAAAATTAATATGCAGGATAGTAAATGATATATTGAAAATTAATATACAGGATAGTAAATGATACATTGAAAATCAATATACAGGATAGTAACTGATATATTGAAAATAATATTAATAAGGGTATGTGCTCTAAAGCGGTTTTGCAATTGAAAATTTTAATGTTTCATGCATTTTAATGTATGAATGGCCACAAAACTCTTATCTTTTAAATACAGCCTTATAATATTTAACTTAAATGTATGTAAATTTGAGCACAAAATTGTGTTACTTTTAATTTATAGTCATCAATTTTAGTGGAAAGCACATAAAGAGTAAAATCAAAAGTAATATTATTTGTAGTAAAGTAATATTGTTTTAAGTTGTTTTTCTTAATTCGTTTTTAGAGAGCCTAGTCCAAGACAATGTGATCCTATTACGGAAGAAGAACCTAAGGAGTCATCTCCGGAAACAGAGTCTGCTTCCGAATCCGATCGTTTGGCAGCTCAAGAAGATGATGAAGAAGAAGATGCTGCTCCACTGCTTAGGCTTAGTGACACCAGAAATTTAATAAGGTACTTACCCTCTTACAATCAGTTTTGTTTTTGTTTATTTCAGTAAAACTTTGATCAAAACTCAATGTAAAAAAAAAATCAAATGAGAAATGTAAGTATTAATACCATTAATGCCACATAAAATAGTTTACTCCATAAGGAGAAACCAAATTCAGGAAAGAGTTTTATACTCATTTGCTCTAACTATGAAAGTTTAAAAAAGGGATAGGATTTGTGAATTCCAATACTGTTATAATGTAGAAAGAAGGTTCAGAAAAATGCGAGGATAAAAATTTAACGAACCTTATACGCAACATTAGAAAAAGGAAACTAAAACATTTCTTGAATATTAACATAAATCAATCTATCGAAAAATGGATATATATCATGAAATGAGTTTTAAAAAATTTATAGGCTAATAAACTTACCATCATGAAAATGATTTAATAATTATTCTTTCACAACATGAATATTATTTTCTAATTCGACCCGGAGAATAAGAGTGTGCAATTAGCTTTTTCTTTTACTCTTGCATTTTGTAGTGTATTTATTTAAATTTTTCACCGTGTTTTCTAAGTTAATAAGCAATGATTTCGAATAATTATCAAGGCTTACCATTAAATTTAACATTTTTATAGTAGGAAATCCTCTAGATGCGTATTCTTACACCCCTTTCCTTTCTATAGAAATATAACATGCAATTAATAAAGTACCCAAGATTTCGCAAGCAACCTAAGATCAGTAAAGCTTAGCTTGATTTATTCAATTGCATACATTATTATACTACGATTTAGTATATTATAGAAATATAATTTATATTAATCAATCATAATTTCTATACTATTATTGTAAAAATATAATTTTAACCGCGACATAAATTCCTCAATTGTTTTCGCAATTATATAAAAAAAATGAGTAAGACCCTGACCCTGCTGTACTTTTGGTAATAAAATTATTATGTTACATAAGGTTATCATTTTTTTATAGCCCATATGAAGTTGAAATAAAACATCCCTCTTACTTTTGAAATATTCTTTTCTGTTTGATTACGAGCCGTCTGGGTTAGGCTAATCACACACTAACTCAAATTTTCATAAGGCACATTAACAAATTTTCATAAGGCATGTTGCTCGATTTCTGGGGGAAAACCGGTTTAAAGCAGGTTTTAAACAGCTTCCTTATTTGTTTCGACCGGCTTTTTCTCCGATATTGCACTTTTTTCTTCTCCAGTTTTTTCAGTGTGTGAAGTGCCTTAAAGGGCGATTTTCAAATCAACCCTGGTTCTTTAGAATCGACTTTTGATCGACCCGATTTGCTTTTGATATCTTCCATATTCATAGAAAAAAGCTTTTTTCATCTATTTAATATTATTCTCTCTCCAGATTGAAAGCAATGTGAGGTCCTTACCTATTTGGGTTACAAAAGCACTTCGATATTTGAATTGGGCTTCTTTATTAATTACAATTTTCTACCTATCTTACATTAAATAAATTGAATAAATTTTTATATGTACTTATGGAAGTATTTATGTATCTAAGCAGACATTCAATCTAAATAATAATTTGACTTTCTACAATCATACCATTTACTGTTAAAATTTTAACTATCTTAATTTTATAATAAAGGGAAATATAATTTTTTCCGTTAAAAATAAAAAAGATGTTATGCAATGCTAATGCAACACATTGGGCGGCCATTTCGCTAATAGATTTGTTTATCCACAAGAAAATTGGCACGAGTAAAAAGAAATCAATATGTTTTTACAAACTCATTCAGATCTAATTAGAGGATCACCTGTTACTGTAACAATAATAATAAAAAAAGTAAGTAGCATTCAAAAGACATAATGAAACGTGTCTTCTCCTATTTGTTCTCTATTTATTTGGAACAAAAAAAGACTTAGTTCTGATTCAGAAATTTTAATAATCGGTTTAATATAAAATAAAAAAAAACATAATCATATATAACAACATAAATATGAAAGAAGCCTGCCAAAAAATGCTATTAACAAATACGGTACTGAACAAAGAAATGATTGAAACATGAAAAATCGAGGCAACGAGAACATTTCATGAACTTATCTATCTATCTATTAACTATCTATCGTAATATTTGCAATGTTCAATATCCTATGAAAACAAAATTGCAAAGATATTTCAAATAGAAGTGGCGAGTTTATATTCACCAAGAATTGTACCAAGCATAGTGAATTATATTTGAGCATTGTAGTACACTAAACTAGAAATGGACAAATGACTGGAGCTTGATGGTATTGTTACGTTAAAAAATATCGACTCCTTCTTCCATTATTGCCCTGTCAGATATACGTCATATAAACTGCTTCCGGATGAACTCAACATTTAAAAGTTGAACTTAGCTAGTTGCACATGACAGAATTCATTTAATTCAAGTGTTGTGCCTTGAATAAGCGCTTCATTCACGTTAGTGTCGTCTCAGTATTGCTTTAGAGCATACACTGCAAGATGAGACTCTTTACCAACAGAAGGGAAATAAACATCTTGCAGCCATGTCTTTGTTAACGCTTTCGTAACTATCCTATAAAAAACAAATATTAAGAAAATCACCAATTATTTAAACTTTAAAACTACTGAAGATGAGAAATTGGAATTCTTCAGATTTTGGGGCTTGGATGTTTAAATTGCTTGGTTTAAACATCATTTCTTTTACATGCGGTATTAATTCCTCTTTAAATTCTTGAAGTAAGACGAACATTGGTGAAAGCAAGCAACCATCGGCACTGATCACAGGTTGAATAGTATAACTATGAGTCGTACTCTGTTTTAATTGAGCGGCAGCTTCAACTTTCTTTAACTCACGTCTATCGAGATTCCTACCAGAATGTATTTCCTTATGGAAACCACTTTGTCCGGTATTGTACCATGCGACTGGACTTGCCCTTGGATAATCGACTGGCATTTCCTGCACTAGGGCATATTTGAGCTGTAAAGTTGGCGACCATTATATCTCGTTAAACTATGTTCTGTATAGTAAGTTTCCCTCCAAAACTCGTGATTTTTCGTAACACAATGTCACAAAATTGCAATGGTGTTTCAAATGGAAGTAACTGAGCTCGCATTAACCCAGACTTGTGCCAAGAATAGCGTATTATGTCGGAGTATTTGCGGTGCACCAAAATGACTTAAGTTTGATAATGTTGTTACATTGAAAAATATTGACTTCTCCTTCCATCAGGATTTGGTTTGGCATGCGTCGAAGAAACTGCTTCCAGAATCAGAAAAACTCAATATCCAAAAATTGAACTTTCTTAATAGCACATAGTCAGATTTTTGTTTTTGTTTTTTAAATTCAGATACTGCACTATCATTAACCGCTTCACTGACGTTGATGTCGTCGCAGAATTGCGTTACGGCATCCACTATAAAATCGGATTCATTAAATATATAAATTAGCCGTCGTTTTTATGTATATGTATCGATAATGAGATGATAGCAAATAATTTAAGCGACAAAAAACACATTTCACTATATCTTTTTTAATATCTCATGTAGATACTTTTTTCACTATTACACTAACGGCGTGGTTTCCTTGTAAATGCTATAGTTTTGTTACATTAAAAGAAAATGCAAATTTTTTTTTCTCTCCTGTATAAAGCTCAGTTTTCTAAAAATCATTTTAGTAATCTCTTACTAATTATGTTATCATTAAGTTACGTTAATAGCTTTATTTATTTATTAAATATCTATGACACTTTCTAGAGGTAATAAAAGTATAATATTAATGTATCGCTAAGTGCTTTTACAGGTCTTCCTCATCAGAGAGCGATGAAGCTGAATCGCGGTTAACAGTACTACAAAATGAACTTATGTAAGTGCACTTTATACTAATTGTTTTGTTTATTTCCAATTAAATCTCCGCATACATTGCTTAAAATAACGAGCTTTTATTAAAAGATGAATTGCATCATTGTCATTTTAATAATAATCTAAAACTCTCAGCAACAAAATGAACTTTCCTAGCGCACTCATAAATCTTTATTAATAAGCTTAGTTTCATATAAATTAAACTGTTTGGAAATTTCTATTGTGTTTCCGTAATCTAGAATATTACATCATACCAGTGGTGAAACTCAAAATTAATGACATCCCATTGTTTTCAAAAGGTAAAGTTATTAAAACTTCAAAGTACGTGTATTAAAGAGGTTTCAAAAAGTTTTACATTCTATGATTTTTTTTCTCCAAAATTTTTTTATGATAAATCATTTCATACATAACAATCTACGTATAAATTAATATAATTTTATATTTAAAATCAAGTATTTGATTCCATGGATAAAGAAAAATATTTGCATACTTTTTTTTTTAGCCCATAATGATAAACAAGTGGGTAAGTGTTATTGCAGATCACACAGAGGGTTTCGTTTAATATTCCTTAGAAAACAACTTATCCTTTAATTAATAAATCCAAATTGTAAATTTATAATGATTAAAATTTACATGTATGGCAGTGTCAATAAATTTAATTTTAAAATAATTATAAAAACGAGTTATTTATTTTAATCAAAATAAAAATGATCAAATTAACTTACTTAAATAAAATCCTAAATTCATTTTTTTTTATAATCCGAAATTTAAAAAAATAGCGGCAATATAATAAATATTTTTAGTTTCTAAAACCGAAAAAAGTTACTTAAAATCGAATTTAAAATGCTAAATCATTAATAAATCGCAAAAGGTTTTTTTTTTTTTTTTTTTTTTTTTTAATAGAAAGAAAACTGAATTCCAAATACTATTATGAATATCACTTGAAGAAAATCCTAATAATATAAACCCTTAAATTGGCAAAAAATACGAAAGTACTTTTTATTAAATCATCTTAATATGAAAATTACCAATTCCAGCATCAGAGTTCGAAATGAAAACCTTCTGTTTAGTAGCGAGATGCTTTATTTTCAAGTTATGATGGCTACAGAATAAGAGTTGAAATTAAAGTTCTATTTTAAAATTTAAATCGCAAAAATGTAAGGATGACATTGTAAAAAATTAATTTAATTATAATTATAGACTTTTACAAAATTCTATGACTCTTCGTGTGACACAAAGTATTCAGCTGTAAGTACACACAATTTGAAGTCTCTGATTTATACAGTTTTTCTGTACGGAGTCTGTTACAGATGGACAAGCAGTGGACAGAGAAGAATAGTGTTTCGTCAGAGGAATGAAATAATAAAAAAGTGACATAAGTTTTTTATTCTTATCATAAGACGGAACAAAAACTATCATGCTTCCGTGTGCCCAATTTAACCCTTTCGGGTCCGATTTTTTTTATTCAGTTTTTAGAAAAAATTTCTTTTACGTTAATAACATTAACACTAACTATACAAATAGATTAATTAGTGTTTAATGAATATTTCATCGTCTGGAAGATAACGAATGTTGTTGTTTTGCGTACTAATCGAATAATATTCATATGATAATAAGATAAGGAAGAATTTTCGGAGATGTTTAGAAAATGTTGTATTACAATAAGATTTAACTTATATTGCTTTTTTCTTTTTTCTAACAATTTTTATGCTTTATTACACTAAATGCCTAAACATAAAAAATCATATAATAAATGCATAGGCATGTACTAACATTAGTACCTGTAAATGGTAGCAAAAGTATTTCTTAAAACTAAATAGTTCTCCATTAAAAGACATGTGCTATCAATAGTACACCAGACCCGAAAGGGTTAAGAAAGAACCATGGAGGAATGAGATAGAGGGAGGGGAAGTATTATCTCTGGGGGTGATGCTAAAAATGTAACCCTACATTAAGTCACATTAAGTACAAACAAAACCACGTACTTTGACACGCCTATCAATTAAAACAGGTTTAAACCCTTAATTTTTTTTTTTTTTTTTTTTTTTTTTTTTTTTTTTTTTAAAGAACTAATCTATCGCTTCACCGGTAAGAATTTATCAATTATTTTATCATATGTGTTTTAAATATCAATATAGAAAATTATTTTAACGTTTTGCTTGAAAATATAACATTCTTTTGTTAATATCTTAAAATCGTCTGCAGTCAGAAATCTATATTTCAGATTAATATTTATTACTTAAGTTTTCATACATGATTTTAAAAGAATGTTTTCATCATTATATTTTAAATATTTATTTGCATGCAATTATTTAGTCATAAACATTTTTCATCTACGTTATAAAGTATTTAAAACTGAATTAAAGAAGGAATCTTTTAGTAACAAAATTTTTAGTTCGTAACAAATGTTTTCAATATCTAATTTAAATTTAATTTGATATTTAATAATTGCTGATTTTCCAATTTCTTTTATTTTAAAAGCGAACATTTATTTTAATAAATAATAATAGAACAAAGACCATTTTAAAAATTTGCTATTTCTTCTTACAATATGCTTCAGTTGTAATTCATTTCTTTCAATTCGTATTATAATACAAAATTCCTTCCACGTCCTTTTGTTTGGAACATTAAAATTTGAGCGATAAATGGATTCATATTGCAAACCTTTTTTGGCCATTACTTCATCTCCACCTACAGTGTCTCACAAAAGTGATGGGACACTTGTGCTTTATAAAAAGAAACTGCAATAAAATAAATAAACAAACATGTGCAAAAATTTTTTGGGTGTGTTTCATATTTAAAATTAGTAACAATTATTACATAACATACATTTTGTCAAAATATTAAAATATTAATTTAGTAAAAATACAATTGTTCAGAACGGAGCAAAAAAAAGCTCACATAAGTGATGGGACACTTACTTTTCCATAAAATATTTATCCAAAAATTTTACTTTTCAAAAGGTTTTAATATTTTGTTGGATTTCCTTTTACTTTAAAAACATGATTTAATCTTTTTGGGGTGGATTCGACTAATTTTTTTGTGATTTCTGGAGTGATTTTACCCCATTCTTCTTGAAGCACCGATTTTAGTTGTTGTTTTGAAGAAATGGTGTGTTTGCGAATTCTTGATTCCAATTCTTGCCAAATATTCTCTATGGGATTTAAGTCTGGAGATTGTGGTGGTGTTTTTATTATTTCAGGACGGTTATATAGCAGCCAGAATCTAACGTTCAGAGCAGTGTGCTTGGGGTCATTGTCCTGGTAGAATTTAAAATCGTTATGAAGGTTCAATTTTCGTGCTGAAGATTTCAAATTTTGCTTTAAAATATCAATATACTTGTACTGATCCATTATACTGTCAATAAAAACAAGATTACCAACTCCAGCGGACGACATACACCCCCATACCATAACTCCTCCTCCACCATGTTTTACTGTTGGTACCAAGTTCTGTTTGCGAAATTCTTCCCTGGGTTTTCTCCACACCAAGATTCTACCGTCAGAACCAAATATATTAAATTTACTCTCATCAGCAAATATAACTTTATTCCAGTAATCCGAATTCTTATTTATGTTGGATTTTGCGAAAGCTAGTCTGAGTTTTCTATTCTTTTCACTTACGAAGAATTTTTTCCTGGCTACTCTACCGTGATATCCAGCAGATCGAATTACCCTTCTAATAGTCTCAGGATTAACAATTATTCCATATAGTGCTTGTAAATCCGCAGCAACTTTTGAAGCACTATTTCTTGGATTTTTTTTTATATTTCGAACGATAATTCGCTTTATTCCATTGGATAGCTTTGATGGTCTGCCAGGTCTTCTTTTATCCTGAATCATATGATTCTTTTTATATCGTTTAATGATATTGAAAACTGTTGAACGACTCAAGTTAACTGTTTCAGCAGTTTTTCTAATAGATTTTCCACGTACAATATGCAAATTAATAACTAATTTTCGAATTTCAGGCGAAGTTTCTTTTCAATGTTAAAACTTTATCTGTTAAACTTACAATCATTAACGTTGCCGCGTTGGCAATGGCTATATTCACGATCATAGCGGGCGCAATGTTTTGTTTTGATTTTTAAATTATATTTATATCCAGTGTCATTTAATTTTCTACTGATTTTATATGTTATGAATACGGTTCTTATTAATGAACCGAAACATGTCAACTCTTTAATTTAATTTTTATTTGTGACACCTTCTAAGTAAATAAATATGAAATGTTTTTATACGTGAAGTTTCTTTTCGTTTAGCATTCATGGCTACACAGAGCTAAAAAACACAAAAATTCCAAAACAAACTGGAGAGAAATACAGCAGACGATTTTATAAATTATTGCCAATTGCTTTTAAGTAAAAATAAAACCCCAAAAAATATTTTTATATTTATTGCTTATTTCAGACGATTTTTGTTGCATATATAATGGTGTCCCATCACTTATGTGAGCTATTTTTTGCTCCGTTCTAAACATTTGTATTTATATTAAATTAATATTTTAATATTTTGACAAAATGTATGTTATGTAATAATCTTTACTAAATTTAAGTATGAAACACACCCACAAAAAAAATGTGTACATGTTTTTTTTAATTTATTTGATTAGTTTCCTTTTGTAAAGCGCAAGTGTCCCATCACTTATGTGAGACACTGTATCTCATTCCTCCATGGAAAGAACAAAGTTTAATAGCAAGAAGAATTGTAGATTTTAAAAATATTTATATTACAGCAACAGAAAAAAATACGTATTCTGTGCTAATGTTTAGAAAAACGAAATTAGAATTGATATGAACATACCATTTTAATAATAAAAATAAAAGCTGTCCAAAGCAGCATTTTTAAAACTTTTTCAGGGGCAAAGCATTTTTATAGATAAAATGTTGAAATAAATGAATTGCTAAAATGAAGGAATTAATGACACCGGAATTTACGTACAAATTAGATTATATATATATATATATATATATATATATATAATCTATATATATATATATATATAGATATATATATATATATAAACCATATGTATTATATATATATATATATATATATATACATATATATTAAGCGATTTTTACATCCACAACTAAAAGAAAAAAATACACCAAAGATGAACTGGGAATTAAAATCAAGTTGTTTTCTTTGAAAGCATTGACTTTGATTAGAATAATTTTGTGCTTTGATTATGTTTGATTGATAAATTTGTCCTTTGATTATGATAATTTAAAATAACTTTGCTTTTGCTTTATTTTATCGTTACTATCTATTTTATTTTTTGATGTATTTAAAAAATTTTCTTTCATGTTAAACCATATGTATTTAGAAAATATAAAGCCAATAACAACAAATGTGTCTAATTTTCCAAAATTATTTCGCAAGATAAAAAAGACAAGTTGATTAAAAATTTTATTTACGAAAAAAAAAAAAAAAATTCATTTTCAGATAATATTTTTTTAACCTTTACTGTATATTTTTTATTCGATTAAAGCACTAATTTTGAAGAGGAAAAAATACGGTATCTTTAAATGCTTTTGTAAAGCAAAAAACCCTCATTAATTTTCACTTTTGATTTATAATAGACAATCATACAAATCATTATTCACAAAATTAAACTTCTATTTTTTTTTTTTTTTTTTTTTTTTTGATTTATTTAACTAATTAAAGGGTGTGAAAAAGTTATGGAGCATCTGTTTCTGGACGGATAAGCTGGTGCAAACTTTTGTTGAAAAATTAATTATTAGGTGCGTTCGTAATTATGTAAATACATAGCACCTATAGTTGCCGTTCAATCCGTCCGTCTGTCTGCATACAACAACGCAAAAAACTATCCAACCGAATATTTTGAAATTTAAAATATATAATTATTAGATAATTTTGTCAAGTCATTTAAAATTTTATGAAAATTGCACGCATAGCTCAATTACAGGGACAATCAAAAGGATTCCGAATACATTACGGCCAATGGAGGAAAATTTTTCAAGTGCATTTTAATGATCTTACACACTTTCGAACATTATAAAATTGATGTGCATCTATAAAATAAGAGTTCTCACTGTCCCTTCTCATTGAGCAAAATCGCGACAAAATGCTCCATTTAGCGAGTAAAAATACAATCAGATTTGCAAATTGCGAGTGCTCAACTTCTGCGCTTTTCGATGTGTGCTAATATAGTTGAAATTCTTATCCGATTTGCTGAACGACTGATGTCACTTTACATGTTCAATCGCACTGTGCCTTTTATATTACTGTAATTATTGATACTGACTCAAAATGAATTCGGTTTAGCAACAGTCAAAGATGAAAGGGATTATAAGATAGGTACTTCTCTATTCTCAGATCATCATTATCTGTGTACCGGCGTTGTACTAGTAAAAACACAAACAAAATTATTCGTATCAAGCGTCAAGTATAGAAATATTTAACTAGAATACGGTGTTGAAATTAGCTATTATACTATTTATTAGTTGAATGCAAAGTATTTTCCGGTCATTTTTTTTCCCTATCTGTTAAGACTCGAAAACCTACAGCAACTTTTAGTGTATAGTTTCACAACAGTAAATCAATTTCGTCATCATTATACAATTTTTAGGCCTGTTGCTTAACACTTTGTTCAAGGATACGTTCTTCATAATAATTCCATCCAATTTAAGCACCAGGCACTAAAATAAGTAAAAGTTTTGCATTTGATTTACATCTACTCGAAGCCATCACAGAAGTACTATGAATGCTTGATATGAGTTAATATTCTGTAACTTGTGGCAGAGTGTCTGTCTGCTATTTTTTTTATAAAGGTACTCAACTGGACGAGTGAGCTCTGAAATTTGAGAGCATATTGATCACAATCGCCAATGTTTTTGCTTCAATGAGCTATGTATTCTGAAATTTTGCGTGCAAGCGTATTGTCCACAATCACTAATATATTTGCTTGAATTGGTTGTTGCTACTAGCATTCTTGGAATTTGCGCAAAATTGGAAATTTTGTAATACATGTGATAGTAAAAATTTTCAGCATAAATTATTTCCAAATTCTTATAGTATCAAAATTTTTCCCTGTCTTTTAATAACATCTTAACATATTTATTATATTTTAAACATAAAATTGATGGAAAGTATTTTTAACTTAAAACACTCACAGAAGTTTTACATGTATTCTTTTATATTGCAATTTAATGCATTTTTTATAACTCTATTGTAATTGTATTGCTTTTCTATTTTAATTTAATATATTCTTTTGTATTTCCACTGATGATACAAAAAAAGTATTTTTATGTGAAAAGCATCAATTATGGTTTCAAATAAAGTTTGGAAATTTATTAAAATCAGAACTGTCATATTAGTCAGTGGGATTAATCTTGTGGGGCTTGTGGTCTTGTGGGGCAAGGTCGTGTGTAGTCTTGTGGGCAAAAAAATTGTCAAATATTTTAAAGTTTAAAGCAACGTTTCTTAATGTGATTGTTTAAGTGTTTAAGCGCGTAGTCGGAGTTTTTGTATTTATCTGTTAAACCAGTCAATAAATTTATTTATCTTATCAAAGCTTTATTTCGTTATGAAATATTAACTGGAAACACGTGCCAAACCATTTATATGATGTTTAAACTTCAAATGAATTAACATTCCGTAATTTGAATGCACTTTTTTGAATATGTTATGTTATTTTTTATGCTTAAAAACTATTTTGAAACCATAAAAACAAGCAGTCTGATAAGATGCAATTTTCAAACAAAATCTATTTGTAAGTCTTTTTTGTTTTTATTCTGCAGTATAAAAATTGAAATTGTACGATGTTTAAAAAATAATACATTTGAAGATATCAAAATTTATTGCTTAGATCGTTTATATCGTCTATATGACCTCAATTTTACTCATGGATAAGTTTTTGCTTTATATAGATACAATAGGGGATCAGTTAACGAATTATTTAATTTTCAAATAAAATGGTTAACAAACACTTTCGTGGGATATATTTATCTTATACTATAATGCGAGCAAAAATTGTGTGTGTGTGTGTGTGTGTGTGTGGGTAAATTTTATCTCAAAAACGGCTCTAACGATTTTCGCAAAAATTTGGATTTTATCATTTTCGGACACGAGAAGACCATTGGGCTAGGTCCCATGTTCAGGAAAATTCGATTACTGGGTCATTTTGGGTCATAATGGGTCAGGATAAAGATATTTATATCTATAGAGCGGCTGGATCGATTTTAAAGAAATTTTGTACCCAATCGTTTTTTGGTACGAGAAAACTATTGGGCTGGGTCAAATGTTCGAAAAATTTCGATTAGTGGGTCATTTTTGGGTCATTATGGGTCAAGCCATTTTTATCTAAAAAACGGCTCTAACGATTTCGACCAAATTTTATATTGTATCACTTTGGATTACAAGAAGACCATTGCGTTAGGTAACATGTTCGAGAAAATTCGGTTAGTGGGTCATTTTTGGGGTCATTGTGGGTCATGCTATTTTTATCTAGAGATTTTCTCACTCAATTTTGATTAAAAATTGCATTCTATGGTTTTCGGGCACAAGAAAAACATTGGGCTAGGTTACATGTTCGAGAAAAAATTTTAATGGGTCATATTGGGTCATTAAGGGTCTGGGTCAAGCTATTTATATTTAAAAGACGGCGTGATGGATTATAACGAAATTTTGTATGTAACGGTTTTTTGACATGAGAAAACTAATGGGCTAAATCACATGTTTGAGAGATTTTGACTATGAGGGTCATTTTTGGGTCATGATGGGTCATAATGGGTCATGGTCAAGCTATATCTAAAGAACAGGTGGATCGATTTTAACGAAATTTTGTATGCAACATTTTTTTGGCACGATAAAATCATTGGACTAGGTTACATGATCGAAAAATTTTGATTAATGGGTCATTTTGGGTCATTAAGAGTCTGGGTCAAGCTATTTATATTTAAAGAACGGCGTGATGGATTATAACGAAATTTTGTATGTAACAGTTTTTTGACATGAGAAAACTAATGGGCTAAATCACATGTTTGAGAGATTTCAACTATGTGGGTCATTTGTGGGTCATGATGGGTCATAATGGGTCATGTTCAAGCTATATCTAAAGAACAGGGGGATTGATTTTGATAAAATTTTGTATGCAACATTTTTTTGGCATGATAAAATCATTGACTAGGTTACATGTTCGAAAAATTTCGATTAATGGGTCATTTTGGATCATAAAGGGTCTGGGTCAAGCTATATATAATTAAAGAGCGGCAGGATCAATTTTAACGAAATTCTGTATGTAACAATTTTTAGAAACGAGAAAACTAATGGACTAAGTCGCATATTCGAGAGCTTTCGATTGTAAGGGTCATTTGTGGGTCTTAATGGGTCAAGGTCAAGCTATATCTAAAGAATGGGTGGGTCGATTTTAACGAAATTTTGTATACAACATATTTTTGGCATGAGAAAATCATTGGGATAGGTCACATGTTCGAGAAATTTCGATTAGTGGGCCACTTTTGGGTAATTCTAATTTTATCTAGAAAACGTTTCGCGCAATTTTGACTAAATTTTGTATTTTATCGTTTTCGGGCACAAGAAAATCATTGGGTTATGACAGATTTTTGAGAAAATTCGATCAATGGGTCATTTTGGATCATAAGAGGTCAGGGTCAAACTAAATATATCTAAAAAACGGCTCAATCGATTTTATCCAAATTTTGTATCTAATGTTTTTCGGCATGCTAAAACTAATGAGCTAGGCCACACGTTCGAGAGATTTCTATTATAAGGGTTATTTGTTGGTCATGATGGGTCATGCTAATTTTATATAGAAAATGGTACTCACCATTTTGACTATACTTTGTATTATATCGTTTTTGAGCAAGAGAAAACCATTTGGCTTGGACACATGCTCGCAAAAATTCGATTAGTGGGTCATTTTGGGTCTTAATGAGATAGGGTCATTCTAATTATATATAAATGCGACTCAATCAATTTTACCTAAATTTTGAAAAACGTTTTTTGTCACGAGAAGACTATTGGGCTGAGTCGCATGTTAAACAAAATTATATTAGTGGGTCATTTCGCTTCATTGCTGAATACTGCCAAGCTAATTTTACCTAAAAAATGGCTTAAACGATTTTGATTCAATTTTATATTCTACTTTTTTTTGATTACCTGAAGACGATTGAGCTATGTCACATGCTTGATCAAATTTTATTAGCGGCTCATTTTGGGTAATACGGGTCAGGGTCACGAGAATATGGCAAAAGCCAATAACTTGGTGTTATTTGACAAAATATTGGCGATATACATGGACAAAAAATCGATTATAAAAATTACGAAAACCAAAACACGTATTTGGAGCCAAATGAAAGAATGCCTCCAAATTTGGCTATATATAGCAAAAAATATTGTCTTTCAAAATGTAAAGAATTTTTTTATACATTCTTAAGAGGATTCGAGATGCATGGTTAAACCAATCAGAGTCGAGCTAAAAAAGTGATTTAGATCGATGTCCTTTTGTTGTAAATTTTAAAATAAAGTAAAATTTATAAACATGCGCATAAAAACATAGTTTTCTTATTGATTGTTTTTCTAAATAATACTATTATAAACATGTTTTACAGTAATAATACAGAGTTAATGATACAGTGAAAATACTATATCGAGTTGAACACAAAGTTAATTTTGACCGAGCTAAGCTCGGTCTCCCCTGCTAGTCTTATACTATAATGCGAGCAAAAATTGTGTGGGGGGGGGGGGGGGGGGGGTAAATTTTATCTCAAAAACGGCTCTAACGATTTTCGCAAAAATTTGGATTTTACCATTTTCGGGCACGAGAAGACCATTGGGCTAGGTCACATATTCGAGAAAATTCGATTATTGGGTCATTTTGGGTCATAATGGGTCAAGATCAAGCTAGTTATATCTAGAGAACGGCTGGATCGATTTTAAGGAAATTTTGTAACCAATCGTTTTTTGGCACGAGAAAACTATTGGGCTGGGTCACATGTTCGAAAAATTTCGATTATTGGGTCATTTTTGGGTCATTATGGGTCAAGCCATTTTTATCTAAAAAACGGCTCTAACGATTTCGACCAAATTTTACATTTTATCGTTTTGGATTACCAGAAGACCATTGGGTTAGGTAACATGTTCGGGAAAATTCGGTTAGTGGGTCATTTTTGGGGTCATTGTGGGTCATGCTATTTTTATCTAGAGATTTTCTCACGCAATTTTGACTAAAAATTGCATTCTATGGTTTTCGGGCACGAGAAAAACATTGGGCTAGGTTACATGTTCGAGAAAAAAATTTAATGGGTCATATTGGGTCATTAAGAGTCTGGGTCAAGCTATTTATATTTAAAGAACCGCAGAATCAATTTCATCGAAATTTTGCCTGTAATAGTTTTTTGACACGAGAAAGCTAATGGGTCACACGATCGTCAAGCTATAGCTAAAGAACAGGTAGATCGATTTTAACGAAATTTTGTATACAACATTTTTTTGGCACGAGAAAACTATTGGGCTAGGTTTCAGTTCGAGAAATTTCGATTACTGGGTCATTTTGGGTCATAAAAGGTCTGTGTCAAGCTATTTATATGTAAACTACGACAGTATCAAATTTAATGAAATTTTGTATGTAAGTTTTTTGACACGAGAAAATTAATGGGCTATCTCACATGTTTGAAAGATTTCGATTATAAGAGGTTATGGGTCATTATATTATGAGTCATGATGGGTCATAACGGGTCATGTCAAGCTATATCTAAAGAACACGTGGATCAGTTTTAACGAAATTTTGTATACAACATTTTTTGGCACGAGAAAATCATTGGGCTAGGTCACATGATCGAGAAATTTCGATTAATGGGTCATAAAGGGTCATAAAGGGTCTGGGTCAAGTTATTTATATTTAAAGAACGGCAGGATCGAGTTTAACGAAATTTTGAGTGTAACAATATTTATACACGAGAAAACTAATGGGCTAAGTCACATGTTCGAGAGATTTCGATTATAAGGGTCATTTGTGGGTCATGATGGGTCATGGTCAAGCTATATCTAAAGAATGGGTGAATCGATTTTAACGAAATTTTGTATACAGCATATTTTTGGCACGAGAAAATCATTGGGCTATGTCACATGTTCGAGAAATTTCGATCAATGGGTCACTTTTGGTTTATTCTAATTTTATCTTGACAATGTCTCGCACAAATTTGACTGAATTTTATATTCTATCGTTTTCGGACACAAGAAAATCACTGGGTTAGGTCAGATGTTTCAGAAAACTCAATTAATGAGTCATTTTGGGTCATAATGGGTCAAGGTCAAATTATTTATACCTAAAAATTGGCTGAATCGATTTTATCTAAATTTTGTATTTAACGTTTTTCGACACGCAAAAATTAATGAACTAAGTCACATTTTCGAGAGATTTCGATATAAGGGTCATTTGTGGGTCATGCTAATTTTATCTAGAAAATTGTTCTCACCATTTTCAGTATATTTTCTATTATATCGTTTTCGGGCAAAAGAAAATCTTTGAGATAGGACACATGCACGTAACAATTCAGTTAGTGGGTCGTTTTAGGTCTTAATGGGTTCGGGTCATTCTAATTATATATAACAACGACTCAGTCAATTTTACCTAAATTTTGCAATGGAACGTCTTTTGTCACGAGAAGACTATTGAGCTGAGTTGCATATTAAACAAAATTATATTAGTGGGTCATATCGCTTCATTGCTGAATGCTGTCATGCTAATTTTACTTAAGAAATGGCTTAAACGATTTTGATTCATTTTATACTCTACTGTTTTTGATTACCTGAAGACCATTGAGCTAAGTCACATGTTTGATCATATGGCATTAGTGGATCATTTGGGTAAAAAAGGGTCAGGATCACGAGACTATGGCAAAAGCCAATAAGTTGGCGATATTTGACAAAATACTGACGAAATTTGGCCGAAAAATCGATTATTAAGGTTACGAAACCAAAACACATATTTGGCGCCAAATGAAAGAATGTGTCCAAATTTGGTTATATCTGGCAAAAAATATTGTCTTTCAGAATGTGAAGAAATTTCTTATACATTCTTAATAGTCTTCGAAATGCATAGTTAAACTAATCAGAGTCGAGCTATAAAAGTGATTTGGATTGATGTCCTTTCATTGTAAATTTTAAAATAAAGTAAAATTTATGAACATGTGCTACAAACATAGTTGATTGTTTTTATAAATAATACTATTATTAATAACATGTTTTACAGTAATAATACTATATCGAGTTGAACACAAAGTTAATTTTGACCGAGCTGAGCTCGGTCACCCCTGCTAGTGTTTGTTTAATGTAGTAATTACATGCCTAGTAAGTATTTTATATTAAATTTTGACTTTTCAAACTTATGTTTACAGATCTGTTAAGTGTGAGCTTGCCAAATGTTTAAATAGAGAGAGTATTTGTAAAGCAACATTAGAATCCAAAGAAGCGGAATTACAAAAATTGAAGCAAGAATAGTAAGTATCATTGTAAAGTATATTCTAAATTTTAAGTCTTGTAGTCATATTAAAATCTTGCCTGTGCTCTAAAAAAATTCTCAATCTTTTACCTTTTATGTATGGTAAGGGGTAGTTAAAAAGAGAGAAGGTCTGGGAATAAATTTTTCATAATTTTATTCCCAGACCTTCTCTCTTGTATTATCTCTCTTATTATACAGGACAAATTGATGAATTCAGGCGAAAGCTCGGGGAATTTTTCCTGACCGAACATCACAATGTCTCCTGGAATATTTTAAATTTAATCTATTTTAAAAAACTGATAACTGAAAACTGAAAGGAATGATGTTCATTAATTGCATTTAGTAGCAACGATTTGTGTTGGAAAAGAGAGGTGCGATATTCAGTTAGTCCCCAAATTAATAATTATTTATTCTACCTTTTTACATATCCAAAAGAATACAAACGTGTTTTATGTGCCTCATACCATTTCACAATAAGCTTTCTTCCTAGCACCATTCAATATTTACAATGTAGAAATAGATTATCTCATAAATTATTACATGAACAGAAATATTCTTACTGCATATGTAATAAGAAGAAAATATAATAATTGCCGAAATATATAAAAAGAGAAATAAATACTTACTATATATCTAAAAATTATTTTGTATGATAATTAAATTAACTGTTAGTAGAAACGTCATACATGAAAATTTTGGTTCATAGTAAGATAAATAATATCTAATAATCACTTAAATATAAATGAATATATATATATATATATATATATATACATATATATAATATATATATACCGGGTGTCCCAAAAATGACTGATGGATTTTAAAATTCAATAACTTGCAAACGGTGACAGCTATTTAAAAGAATTTTGCAGCAGGGTTTTGTATAATGTCAGGAGTTTTTTTACCGTAATTTTTTATTTTAGTTCGCATATGAAACAATAGGTGACGCTGACGGCGATTGAAGGCCAGGTCGATCACACTCAGCACTGATCACCTGGCCTTCAATCGCCGTCAGCGCCACCTATTGTTTGATATGCGAACTAAAATAAAAAATTACGGTAAAAAAAACTCCTGACATTATATATAACCCTGCTGCAAAATTTTTTTTAATAGCTGTCACCGCTTGCAAGTTATTGAATTTTAAAATCCATCAGTCATTTTTGGGACACCCGGTATATATATATATACAGAGAGAGAGAAAGCGATAGAGAAAACAATATGCATGTATTTTTTTTATTTCTTAAAATGAAAATTTTTGTTCTAAAATCCAAGATAAACCTGCAGCCTATCCTCCAGTAGTAAAAACCTCATATTTTACAGCATGATGGTAAGTACGAGTTTTGCCGGCATGCTGGAGTACCTCGATTTCTTCCGACATGCCGGCTAATGCGGCGGAATGCGGTAATATTTTTTGTAGCATGTCTATCATTCACTCTGTTTTTTAAACTCATATAACATAACTTGACGAAAATGTAACTTTTTATATTCTATTTTGAATATTAAACATGCACACAAATTGATTTGAAAAACTTTGTTTTAAAGTTATGCTCACTCACGAGACATGTAGGTGACTGTCAATAAATAATGTGGTTGTATATAAAACATAAGCATAGTTAAGCAAGTTTTATTGCAAGTTTCTCCCATCTATAAAATAGGACACTAACTTTTGCAACCACTCAATGCAAAACTTTGATCTATTCAACAGTAGTTTGGCCTTTCCTTTCTCCCCACACACACCTCATTAGGCATGAGTGTTTTTTTTCTGTTGTTGCTGTTGTTCTGTACATGCAGCGTCCTCTTATTATGTATGAACCGACTAAATGCATAGTTTTGTTATAACATCTTCAGGAACAACTAAATTAATAAACAGCCGAAAAACAAAAATTCTGCTGACTATTTCTTTCTGAAGCTGTTTTATTTGAATGATATCAATGAATTATATTCTAATTCATAAGGAGCGCTTTTCGGAATCCTGGGTAATTCGGAAGAGGTATATTTTCATTCATGGTTACATTATATTTTAGTAAATTAAGAAACAGTTACAGGGATGAACAATTGTCTTTTTTTAAAGCATAGAGTCTTTGGAAATATTCCATATGCGAGGCGCAATCCCGTTTTAAGCGCTAAAATTTTGAAAATAAAAGCATGTGCATTACACAATAGTAAATACGATAATTTAGATTTTTTATGTTTTCAATCATTTAAGTATAAGTATGTTGTACTCTTAACAGACCGTATCGATTAGCGCAGATTCAGTGTTATTTCTACTGTTATTGTTCTAGTAACTGTTACTGTTCTAGTCTGTTCACTGCTATTTTACCTATATTTCTAGATTTTTTTTTAATATCCCTATTCTCTGTTTTTCTTCGTCTCTTGTAATAATGACTCTTTTGAATTTTTTTTGTATAATACATTGACGTGAGACTGAAACTTCACTCACTACTACTTTATTTAATAGTTGCCAAGTAACGAAAAGGGAAGTGAAAGATCTACGCCAAAAGTTGGAGATGCTGCAAAATCGCAATAGCTTTCTCAATGATGAAATCCTAAAGCTATCTCGAATGTTACAACAAGAGCAATTCAGGAATCACAGTAAGCATCTGTGAGTGCATCGTTCACTCTTTGTCTTTTTTAAAAAACAAATAAGTGAAAATCAAATGAATGTTCAAATTATCTTTTAGGTTATTTGTGAGAAAAGTTTATTTGTGCTCGCTTTTTCTATAGAAGCAAACGGTTTAGGAAATAAACATCTTTCCTGCATCAGTCTATTAAAAAGAATAACGAATTCGACTATATTTTAGTGAAAAGCTTTAGGGATAAAATATCTTATGAAACATTCCTTTTAAATTGCTTTGGAAAAAACTAGGTATTAATTCAAAATCTGGTTTGTAATTAAATCATTCGAATTTATCCTTACTCATCTTTCTTTCATTGAATATGACAAATTAAATAAATCGTGATCGCTAAGCTTTAGTCTATATTTTTAAGGATTAACTAACAGCAATAATTAAAATTAAAAGAAATTGTCGCATTACATGAATTTTTTAGATGAAATCCTAAAATATAATTAAAAAAATTAATGCACTTAATTCCTGGCTGAATAAAACTAACCTAGAAACACTGAATTGGTACCTCAGTCTATAAATTTAACAAACTAGAATACATGACACAAAAAGAAAAAGGAATTTATATCTGAGTAGCGCCCTTCTAAAATAAGACGTTCTCCAATAGCTAAGAAGGCTGTAAGAAAAATAATAAATCAAAAGCATATACAAAATGAATCAAGAATAAGACAATAAAATGTATGTAGAACACACTGCCCTCTTCAAATATATATACAAATTATTTAATTATAAATATTGAATTCTAAGATAATGTTTCATATAAAGTAGGTTTCGTTTAAACAACTGAACTCGTGTCAAGAAAGAGAAATTGTAATTTTGTTTTTACAATATTTTTTAAATGCTATAAAAAGATGATTGTACGATCATTATATTAAAAGATTTTAATTACATATATGTATGTAACCCTTGAAAGTATTTATCATTACCCGATATTATAAGAAAACCATAATAGCTCTAGAATTATATTAATCTACTAAAAAACAACTTTTCAAAAGTTAAAAAAAGAAAGTTGTGGCTAAAAATAGTATGCTATCAAATTTTCAAGCTTATATGGTACTAATATAATATTTTTCATTAAAACTTTACCATATGTAAGTCGAGTGCCTAGATATACGTTGGTAAACAGCCTTTTCTCTTTTACTAAATACATCATAACCTGTTTCTGAAAAATATATTTTTTTAATTATGCATGATAGCCTCCAAGGCCATCTTTTCAAATTTTACCCAAATTTCTAAGCACACAAATCCATAGTTAAAATCTTAAGTTCGATATTGTTACTAAAGCAAATATTTAATGCTTTTTCCCTTATGGAAATGTGTCTTAAGATAATTGTGGCGTATCTATAGAATTCATCTAAGGATTCTGTTTTCTTAGCTTTTAAAATAGTTTACTATCTCTAGAATTATATTAATATAAATAATGCCACTATTGCAATAAAACCTGCAGCTCAGTGAAAGCTTATGTCACGCATAGTTCACGGTGGTGAAATCCGTTCTCGATCGAAGATCATGTAAGGAGAAGCGGAAAGGTCTACTTGCACTCATCAGATATTTTGTTAAAAAAAGGGGAATATGCTATGGCAATCACAAAGCGGTCTTTTATATAAACTAAATCATCGCCAGCAAAATTAAATGACAATGTATTCAACTCTAAGACATATCTATATCAAAAATCGGAAAAAATGAGTATAGTAGTGGCATCTGTTTGTTGGTTTACATCAAAATTTAATCAACCCCAATTTATGTCAATGTACAATTGAAAATAAAGCTTGATTAACATCCGTGCATTAGGTCTGCAAGTGAAGTTCTCAAACATTTATGTCGCATAAAAACAAGTAGACTTAATCACAGATTCGCAGGAAGACATTTTCTAAAAATTGTTAAACGGTATTCTTGTGCCTTCTAAAGCATATGAATCCATCAAAAGCAATAAGTCTAAATCTTTCACAAATCCCGTATTGTCTTCTTGAAAAAGAATTAAAGAAAAATATTTTGTATAACTTATGTTCTTATGAAAAAACGGCATGTAGAATTCCCGCACTGTATGCATCCACACATTTACAGGGACTAATCAAGTTAAAAAAAAGGGGGGGGGGGTCCCTAAATATTAATATCAGGATCGGTCTGGTTTTGATTTGTGGATCCCCTTTTGTAACTCTTTTTTTCTCTCCGTGTGGAAAAATCCTGCGCAGTGATACTTATTTTTCGGTGTTTTCCTGTCAGGTATGTCAATTTTACGTGGTAAATAAACTCTTCCTATTAAAATATTGGGCAGTCCATTAGACAATAGTTAAGTTATAGCCGATGGTTTCTTTCAAACGTTTTAATCTTTTCATCGTTTTTTTTTCGCTTATTTTTTCTTCACTTTTGAAGTGGATCTGGTGTATCTTTGAAATGACCGTATGCAGTTTAATATCATGGTGGTTGAATAAGTGTGTTTTAACATAGTACATTTGTGACTCATGTGAATTAAAAAACATTTTTTATCGCAAATATGCATTTTTTTAATTTGCAAAAATGAAATAAATGTTTAATTTAACTGTAAAGCACCCACATAGAATTGAAATAATTTCATTTCTTGATATGGCTCTTAGATGGGCGCTTCAAGTACTTGAAAAGACGAATGCTTAATCAGACCGGCAGATGAATCTTCGATGGGATATACCCTTTCTGAATTCACGTATGCAGTTGGTTTTCTTCTCTGAATCCATCATTGGATTGCCAGATAAAACCTGGATAAGGTCTTTCCAGAACTAAGTCTGGATGTACGTCTAGCAGAGATGATATTTAAGTAGAGTATGGCAGAGTATTCCTGTCTTTCTCATTTAACCTTTAGATTACGGAGTAGAACTGGCAACTATTTTTATATTCATTCGTACCACAATTTAGAAGAAAAATTCTTCGTATTAGCTATCTCGTGAAATTACACTAGTATTAGTTTATGATAGGGACTAGTTTTCAAAAATTGGTGCGAAAACAATAAAGAAATAGTCTCTGGGACGACATATATCCCAACCCCGTAAGCAAAGGGTTAACAAGGAGTCCTTGGGAGGCGAAATCTATCTGCCGACAAGATTTTGTCTTTATTTAATTTACTGCCGATATATTTGTGTTGTCAGCTGTGTGTAAAAATAGTAAAAAAAAAATAGTATTACTGTATACCTTGTCATTCTGACTTCACTTACGAGCACACTTAGTAATTAAAATATCACTACCCTTTTGGTAAATAATTTATCGCTATTTTCTATCTATAGTGTGAATACGTATTTTCTCTTGCCTACTTGCATTCAAAATAAATAGATATTAACTAGCCTATTATAAGAAATAGTGAATTTAAAATGGAACATGTGTGTCTGAAAATTAGATCAATGATACCCGAATTATAAGTTACAACATGACTTCTCAAAAATAAAAAGTTTCTTCTGTGAAGACAGCCATGCAAGAGATAAGTACTTCTGTGTGAAAAATGACCACTATTTCACACCACACATTGGTTGAAGAGATAAAATTATATTCAGCTGCTCACCCATAGAAAATTTGGTTTAATTAAGCAAAAAAAAAATTAACATCCTAATTTTAGAAATATAAAATTTAATTTTGATATTTCCCATGCTTGGCTAAAAATAAACTAATTGTTGTCATGAAAGTAAAAGAAGATGATTTTAAAAATGTGTACAAACATTTTTTAAGAAACATAAAATAGCAAAATTATGAAAAAAATTGAGAAAAAACAACGCTTCTTACCTAGAACATTGGATTGCAATGCAAACAGGGTGGAGAATATACACGGGTATACGCCGTATACCTTCTGGATTTTTTAAAATAACACCGTATACCCTCTGTTTCTGAAGAAAGTTATAGTATATGCATTCTATGATGTACCCTCAGCCTTGAGTGTATACCCTCTGTTTTTTCTACGACTACACTACTGAATACAAAAAGATGTCTCGGCAGCTGTATTTCGTACATTTTTATTAGATCTTTTATCCAGATAACATGGGAGCTATTTCGGATGAACATGGTGAAAGGTTCTATAAAGATGTAACTGAAAAAGCGTACAGTAACAAATGGAACGAAAACATATAATTGATTACTGCTGGACATTTATAGGCAGCACAATACAAGAGAAAAATGTCAACGAAATGATATTTTCGGGATGTATCTTATTCGTTTTTAACTAAAGTAATGAAAATAATTCACTTTTCTTGCTTTTGTTGTTTTGTAGCAATGTTATGGACTTATTATTTTTTATACTGTATTTTTTATTGTTTGAGATTGCCTGCCTTAAAAATGGTATGTGATAGAAAAAATTTATTAATATAGCTAGAATTAGGAATTGTGGTGCTCGTATATATATATATATATATATATAGTTGCCGCAGGAATATTAATGTTTAACCCATGAGAACGTTTTATATGACTGTTATTATGTAAACAACGTTTTGTTCACTATAAAAATTTATGTTTTTACAAATTTTTATAAAATCAATGGGAAACAGTCAAACCTTTTGCTTTGGGAAATGGATATCCGCATTCTTTTTAACAAAATTCTATACATTTAGAAGAATTTTCATTTGACTAGGAAATATAAATGTCGTTGTTGATAAAGAAGAAAGTAAAAAAAATTAAGAATGGGTAGACTCAAATTATCAGATATGGGAAGAACCGAATCCAAATAAAGACGTCGTGGAAACGATCGTCTTTTAAAGAACAAAAACGAGATCTAATTATCAAGCCCACCGATTACGAAGTTAGCGATGATCACGAAAAAAGAAACAATCTAATGTTGAACGAATTTATTGAAAACGACCATGTTTTCAATATATATATATATATATACAGGGTGTCCGAAAAGTCTGGAAACGGCCGAATAACTCGAGAAATACATATGAGATTGAAAAATGTAAATATACGTGTTAAATATTTTTAAATAAGCTAGTCTGTGATACCAAATTTGACCTTCGAAACTGACTCCCTGGAAGTCAGAGGGGGTCCAACTTTGAAATCTTAAATTATAACCCCCATTTTTTATTGCAGATTCGGATTCTACGGACAAAAATACGTAACTTTTGTATTTGATGTTTATTTCAAATCTTCGTTTATCACGGTGTAATCGAGCATATTAAATCGATACATATTCCCGCTTTTCCAACGGGATTTTCTCTAATCGAAACTGATTGGGCAGAATTTTTTACGTCAAATTCCTCGTCTTTTGTAGGAATAGCGTTTCCTGAAAATCACCCGTGGCGATTATTTCAATAGTGCTACACTGTTAAAAATTTGACCTATTTGCTGCAGCGTCACTCCACAGCTATTATAGAATATCTCTTTTGTGACCAATGAGAATACTCCATAACACAGTAAAGTAATCGTTTTCTATAAAAGCGGTGGAATGACGATGCAGCAAAAGGGTCAATTTTTTTACAGTGTACTTTACTGTGTTATGGAACATTCTCATTGGTCATGAAAGAGATATTCTATAAAAGCTGTGGAGTGACGCTACAGCAAATGGATCAAATTTTTAACTGTGTAGCACTACGGAAATAATCGGCACGGGTGATTTTCAGGAAACGCAATTATTGCAAAAGACGAGGAATTTGATGTCATAAATTCTCCCCAATTAGTTTCGATTAGGGAAAATCCCGTTGGAAAAGCCGAAATATGTATCGATTTAATATGTTCAATTACACCGTGATAAACGAGGATTCGAAATAAACATCAAATACGAAAGTTACGTATTTTTGTCCGTAGAATCCGAATCTGCAATAAAAAATGGGGTTATAATTTAAGATTTCAAAGTTGGACCCCCTCTGACCCCCAGGGGGTCGGTTACGAAGGTCAAATTTGGTATCACTGAGTAGCTTATTTAAAAATATTTAACACGTATATTTACGTTTTTCAATCTCATATGTATTTTTCGAGTTATTCGACCGTTTCCAGACTTTTCGGACACGCTGTATACATATATATATATATATACACTATATTGCCATTGATTATGGGACACTTGCGATTTTAGACATTTTACTAAAATCTAGAAAAATACATGAGGAATCATCTCGAAACTCTTAGTGTATAAATATAATGGTATAAGTCATACATCTCCGTGAAGATTTTTTCCCGAAACTCCAAAGGGGACCGTCAACAAATTAAAAAAGAATAAATATCTTTTGAATAACCCTGTCAAAACTAATGTAGCAAAAGCGCTCAAACTCTAGATTGTGATTGAATGCCTTATTGTAATAAGCCTGGTTCATTTTTATGCAAATAGCATGCATACTCGCAGAGTAATTAAGGTTTTTATAAAAATGATCCCAAATTTTTACAAGTTTTTTCCTTATAATTTTCAGAGTTCTTAATATAAAATATTACTTTTTTTCAGAAAATATGACAAACAACATTGCACACAGTACCCTGTAATCAAAATTTAAAAATAATGAAAATTGTATAAAAAATGAGTTGGTTTACTAAATAATTTTTTCTGCGCATGCGTCAACGATATCAAAATTTCATTTGCATATTATGTTAGCTAAATGTATAGAGCAACTTTTGTGAAAGTCACAAAATCATAACTTGAAAATTCTGACAATAATCGTCAATTGAATAAGTCGAAAATCCGTTATTCTCAAAATGAAGCAAAAACAAGAGGGGTTGTATCCATATATTCATTGATTAGTGTCAATATAGAATACACAATATGGGATGTACTACTGCATTTGGATAAAATCCCTCATTTTTTTGCTTCATCTTGGAAACAACGGATTTTGTCCCTTTTCTATAGACGATTACTTTCAGAATTTTCAAGCTATGATTTTGAGACTTTCACAAAAGTTGCTCTATACATTTAGCTAACATAATATGCAAATGAAATTTTGATATCTTTGACGCATGCGCAGTAAAAAATTATATAGTAAACCTACTCATTTTTCATATAATTTTTATTATTTTTTAATTCTGATTACAGGGTACTGTGTGCAATGTTGTTTGTCATATTTTCTGAAAAAAATATTATTTTATATTAAGAACTCTGAAAATTATATTGAAAAAACTTGGAAAAATTTGGGACCATTTCTATAAAAACCTTAATTACTCTGCGAGTGTGCATGCTATTTGCATAAAAATGAACACAGTGTATTACCATAAGGCATTCAATCATAATCTAGAGTTTTAGCGCTTTTGCTACATTAGTTTTGACAGGGTTATTCAAAAGATATTCATTCTTTTTTAATTTGCTGACGGTCCCCTATGGCGTTTCGGTAAAAAATCTTCACGGAGATGTATGACGTATACTATTATGTTTATACACTAAGAGTTTCGAGATGATTCCTCATGTATTTTTCTAGATATTTAGTAAAATGTCTAAAATCGCAAGTGTCCCATAATCAATGGCAATATAGTGTATATACAGGGTGTTTCTAAATTCATGGTACAAATTTTAAGGAGCGATAGTACACATCAAGACAAACAATATTAAATGGGAAACTAAGGGTCCCAAACGTCTTCCGAAGGAGACAGGCGCCATTAAAGTTTAGGGTCCAAAAATTCAAATGATTATAAAATACAGAAAAATTGGTCGATTCGTTTGCGGTTTTCACTAAAACTATTCTTTATGTAAGTATTGTCTTGAAAATAAATTATAAAGATAAATTTCAAAAACTGCCGATAGAGGGCGTTTTAGACTTTGGAGTAACGAACAACTTATTTTTACCGTTATTTTTTGCATCTCATTACTTTTTTTAGAAGCTTAGGCATAAACTTAAATCTTGAGCTCAAAATCTAAATCGTTGGAAGTGGTTAAGTAATTGAAACTGAACTGTGGTGGGAGGTTCAAATTTTAAATAATTATAAAATACGGAAAAATTGGGCAATTGATTTGCGATTTTCACTAAAATTATTCTTTACGCCAGTATTATCTTAAAAATAAATTATAAAGATAAAATTCAAGAATTGCCGATAGAGGGCGCTTTAGACTTTGGAGTAACGTACAATTACTTTACACCGTTATTTTTTGCATCTCATAAATTTTTTTAGAAGCTTAGACATAAACTTAAATTTTGAGAAGAAAATCTGAATCGTTAGGAGTGGTTAAGTAGCGCAAACTGAACTGTGTTCAATGGGGGTGGGGAGGTTCAAATTTCAAATGATTATAAAAAACGGAAAAATTGGTCGATTCGTTTGCGATTTTCGCTAAAACTATTCTTTATGTCAATATTTCCTTGAAAATAAATTTTAAAGATATCTTTCAAAAAATTCCATTAGAGGGCGCCTTAAACTTCAGAGTAACCAACAACTAATTTTAACCGTTGTTTTTTGTACCTAATTAAATGCTTGTAAAAGTTCAAACTTAAATTTTGAGCTCAAAATCTGCATCGTTGTGAGTAATTAAGTAGCGGAAAATGGAACTGTCTTCCAGGGGTGGGGAGGGTAACATTTCAACTTCTGAACACAGTTCAGTTTGTGCTTCTTAACCCCTCCCATCGATTTAGAATTTGAGCTCAAAATCTAAGTCTAAGATTTTACAAGCATTTAATCAGATACAAAAAGTAACGGTTAAAAATAGTTGTCAGTTACTTTAAAGTTTAAGGCGCCCTCTAACGGAATATTTTAAAATTTATCTTTAAAATTTATTTTCAAGGAAATATTGACATAAAAAATAGTTTTAGCGAAAACCGCAAACGAATCGACCAATTTTTCCGTCTTTCATAATCATTGGAAATTTGAACCTCCCCACCTCCATTCAACACAGTTCAGTTTGCGCTACTTAACCACTCCCAACAATTCAGATTTTCATCTCAAAATTTAAGTTTATGTCTAAGCTTCTAAAAAAATTTTATGAGATGTAAAAAATAACAATAAAAGATAGTTGTACGTTATTCCAAAGTTTAAAGCGCTCTCTATCGGCAATTTTTGAATTTTATCTTTATAATTTATTTTCAAGATAATACTGACATAAAGAATAGTTTCAGTGAAAACCGCAAACGAATCGACCAATTTTTCTGTTTTTTATAATCATTTGAATTTTTGGACCTTCCCCCACAGTTCAGTTTGCGCTACTTAACCACTCTTAACTATTTATATTCTGAGCTCAAAATTTAAGTTTATGCCTAAGCTTCTAAAAAAATTTAATGAGATGCAAAAAATAACGGTAAAAAATAGTTGTTCGTTACTCCAAAGTCTAAAGCGCCCTCTATCGGCATTTTTTGAAATTTATCTTTATAATTTATTTTGAAGACAATACTGACATAAAGAATAGTTTTAGTGAAAACCGCAAACGAATCGACCAATTTTTCTGTATTTTATAATCATCTGAATTTTTGGATCCTAAGCTTTAATGGCGCCTATCTCCTTCCGAAGACTTTTGGGACCCTTAGTTTCCTATTTAATATTGTTTGTCTTGATGTGTACTATCACCCCTTAAAGTTTGTTCCATGAATTTAGAAACACCCCGTATATATATATATATAATAAGTCCTAAATTTTAGTCTTTGAAAAAGTCATTTTCCAAATGGTTGTACATTTGTTAAATTACTTTTTTTTGACAGGGAAAGATTTTTTTTCTCGTTTTTATTCTCAATTAAACATTAAAACTGCATAATTGAATTTACACTTCCAAAAGTAACAAATGATATGTTATTGCTAGTGCTGTTAATTTATTGTGTTTGCCTATAAAATATTTTTCATTCGACATGAAAATATTTATTTGAAAATAAACGACATGCAAAAAGCCTATATTCCTGGTTCAGAAAAATTATTTATGCACTGAAGAAAATATTCGGAAACGTTTTCGAAAATCATTTGCAATAAAAGAAATTAAAGTTTTAATGAACTATTCTTTGAATCTTTATAATATATTGATTTCTGACCTTTCTACAGTTACAGAGCGCTTTCCTGAATCGTGGATAGCTCGGAACAGATTATTGTCTATTTTTGTTCGTGGCTGCATTGTATTTTCCTATGTTAAGAATTATGTGCCTTTTTTACATTTTTTGTACTCATTTTCATAAGAGCTAAGAATTTTAATTCGCATAAAAATTCTAAATAAAAAATTTAGATATTGCATAAGCATTTTTTTCTATATCAGAACGATAAAATTGTCTTAATACAGTAGAAGTTCTTTCATTCGGTGTTTTAAAGTTTGGCTCATTCTTTAATCTGGCCGCGATTGAGCCTCTAACATGCGTAATAATTTGGGTTGATTTTGTTTTCAGATAACCGTACTTTTAGACACCTACTCCTCTTTCTGGCATTTTTTTTTTCGAGATTTTTTTTTTTTTTTCAGAATATTTACTCTCAAATGCCACAGCCTTGATTTAGTCAAAAGATGAAGTTGATTCAAATTCTTAAGTGATTTTATAGAAACTCTTTGATGCAGACAATATTGGAGTCAGACTGTGAAGTGTAAGATTTCGAAAAGCAGTTTAATCATTTCGGGACGAGCGTCTTTTATAGAATTTTTAATTTTTTATCAACTTTTTTTAAAGCAGAAATTTTTGCCTGATTGAATTGCGAAAGTGCAATGATTAAATAAGATAAAATTTACAAACGAATTTTGCTGGTGAGAATAATCAGGAATTCAGAACACCTTAAGAGGCAGGTATGCAGATCGTTCGTCCCCAAGGGGTTAATATCAAATATGAAATTTACGAAATTGCATTAGAGTGCTGTCAGTAGAAAAAAAAGATTGTAAAGCTGTGTTGGCACAAACTTTAACATAATAGTGGAGATGCGGATCAAGATCCAAATGTTCTCTGTGAAAGTAAAAATGTGGTGCTTAATTTACCTGTGCAAAACAAAGCCAGAATTGTCAAAATGACCAAATAAAATATAATATTTTGTCAGATATGTATATTGTTTGCATAGCTTTATAATATACTCGACCGGGTTGTGGCAGCACAGACAATCACATCATCGAATTCGCGGATGAAAATCTAGGATTATTTAAACCTCGATTCGCATATTAAAACTCAATCGGTTTGTCAGTCATATCTTGGTAGAAAAACACCTAAAAACTCGATTTTCATGGTTGACATAAGTTTACCATTATGTTTTCCTGATCCCTATCCTCATGTTTTGTACTTTTGGGTGTAAGAAAGTACAATAGTAAACCTACCGGAGTCAACCGTTAAAATCGGTTTTCCATCAAAATATGACTAGGCAGATCAATTGCGTTTTAATATGCGAATCGAGATTTAAATAATCCTAGGTCTTCATCCGCGAATTCGATGATGTGATTGTCTGTGCTGTTGCTTCTAGATTTATACATAAACGCATAAACTACGTACTGCCGTTCGATAATCTGGTAAAACCGCTAATTCAACATGGCCATGGGCCCGAATATGCCGGATTAAAGAACTTCTACTATAGAATGTAGAAATGCCATCTACATTATAAGCATTAACTTGTCAGTTTCTGTGTTCTAGGAACCTGCAGGAGATGTCAGCAGAAGTGGACCAGCTTAAAAGAGATTATGTGTTCCTTCTTCAGTCTTGCATTCGTATTACCTGTACTGATGGACCAGAAATGATGGAACTATATATGTATGGAGAGAAAAGGGTAAGCGAAATATCCATGCATGTAACAATCTAATTATTTCTTGATGAATTAACCACAAATTATTTTGTATATAAGTAAGCAAAATTGCATCTGGTTAAGAGGAAAATGAATGAGGAATGAATGAGAAGTAATTGATTAAGAATAAATCATTCTAAATACCAAGACAAGTACGTTCACAAGCATTTTTTTCTATATCAGAACGATAAAATTGTCTTAATACAGTAGAAGATCTTTCATTCGGTGTTTTAAAGATTGGTTCATTCTATAATCTGGCACACATATGGATCACAAACGTTATTGATGTCCAGTTGAACTTCAGAGTAGTTTTTTAAGATGGTGTAATAACTAGCTGAATTCTTCAATTATCATTTTTTGCGTGTAACATATATTTGTTTGATAACAATTACTAACATACATTAAGACTCATTGAAACTATTTTGGGAAATGTGAAAGAGGAAAAATATTAATTCTCGTAGCGAGAAGTAATGCTCATTTAATCTCTATTTAAACAAACAAAACCATATAAAAATAGCAGAATAAAAAAGATTGCTACTTTACTAACTACTGGCAAACCATTTCTTTAAAGATAAACTTAATTGCATAAAGTAAAACAATAAAATACATAATGGAGAATATTTTCTTATATAAACAAAACCGTATCTAAATTATAGCATTATCATTCTGTAAAAATCAATGGCGAAGCAAAAATAGTGAATTGTTCTTTTTACAAACATTAACATCTCTTTTAACTTAAAAAAATCTTTTTTTCCCTTTAAAATGACTGTTTAAATTATTATAAATGAAGTACATTTAATCATATAAAGAAATTAAAGATATTCAAGACACTTATAACAATATGCATATTCAACACATCTATTGTTTTGTATACTAAATCACATTATATGAAACATTAAACGACTTTATATATATTGTAAACAGAATTTTGTTTACAATTTTAAACTAGCCACCTTCAAATTTTGATAAAAACATTTTCATCCAATTATCTAAAAAAAATTGAAAGATTTTGATTAAAAGTATAATGGTAATTTTCACCAAATCTGTTTTTTAAATTTTCTGCGATTTCTGAATCTACTCTAAACTACATTAATGAAGACCAAAAAAGTAGAATAAAATATAAAACCATATATTATCCTTTCGTAAATTATATTGATCCTTTTATTGGCGTGTTTATTACTAAAAGTTATTTTTATTGACTTTCTAAAAAGTTCATAAAAACCTGCCCTACTTTAATTCCATCATTTTTTTCCTACGTGATTAATATTTATCACTTTAATTAATTTAAGAAATTTTGCATGATTTTCCATGCTTCAGAAAACATTTCCCTAAGTTTTTTTTGAAGTTTTGCCAAAGTCAAATATGTGTATAATATAAAAATGTAAGCTTTTTCAATAAATAAGAAATGTAAATATTTTTCCTTATTCCTTTGAGATGAATGTCCAAACACTAATTAGAATGTCCATTAACTTCTGGAGTTTTTTTTAGGAAGAAAAGCTCTTTCTGTCTTAATTATTCGATATGAAAGTTGCATAAAATATGATTTGAAAGTCGAGAAATACTTATGCAAAACTCTAAATGCACAGGAAAATCCATTTAATATATATATTTATATATTAATGTTCGTTTTTGAAATGAGAATCTTTTTTATATTTGTGTAATGACTAGTCTATGAGGCCAGTTAATAATCACTAGTAATAATTCTGTCTTTCCGGATGTTGAGTAGAACCAGGAATCCAAGCACCGCGCCATAAATGGCCGATTGCTGCCACTAAATTTTAATGCATTCCGCATCTTATTTAATGACAGATATTTTAGATTCAATAAGGTGAAGAATACCATTAAAATTTAGTGGTAAAAAGCAGTCATTTCCGGCGCAATGTTTGCATCCCTGAGTACAACTGCCCCCAGGGGATACCTTCTTTAGGTATTCACGGGCTTCACAACCCCGGGCACCTGAGCTATCTTTCTTTTCTCTTTTCTCTTACTCCTCTTGTATTCCTTTCATCTTTGTTTCACTCTGTTGCGGTTTCCCCTCCGGAGGTGAGGACAATTCTGCATGAGCCGATGTCATCCTGTATATCGACTCATGAAGAATTGTAAACCACCTACATGTTTGCCTTGCGTGGAGACCCGTGTACCTGGAAAGGGGGATCCTGGTAGTTAAGTGAAACAAACACACTGCTTTGGTTTCTGCTTCAGGTAGACGGGAGGTGCATATAGTAGATCCGTATGCATCAATCAACTGGTCAGCTGACTTTTGTCACTAAGGGATCTTTTGGCTAAAGGATCAAGTGATCAAGCAACTACTAATCATCTCGTTAAGCATGGAGACTGACATAGGATTGTTTTGTGAACATATGGGTTCTGGTTAGCAGTGGTGCGAGAATATGAATCCCCTTGTTGGGCTCGGTAATGGTTGGTGCGACGGGGAATGAATTGCTCTTTTTCTAACATGGATGGAAAATTTCTTTTCCTTCTAACTCTTTCCCATGTGGAGAGCAACAAATCGTACAGAATCTTTTTACTCGATTTTTTGTAATTAAACGTACCGATAGCCTCTCTCATCGTTGTTTTAACAAAACTTCATTTTTCCTTATTGAAAAAACATTCCAGTCTTTTTGGGGAGATGGCCATTCTCTCAAAAAATTGCAATCTGGAGATTTACTAATTGAGGTTTCTTCTGCTAAACAGTCACAACTTTTCTCAAACTGCTCAACAGTAGGATATTTTTCAGTTTCTGTTCAGATACATAAAATTCTAAATACAAAACGTAGTGTCATATCTGAACTAGACCTTTTATTCTCTACTACAGTCACAGCAAAAAACACCTTGAAATTTGCGATTTTAGACGTTTTGTTAAATACCTAGAAATATACAGGAGGAATGACTCTTAAACTTCAGATGTATATACAAAATAGTACAGGTCATATATTTTCCAGAAATTTTTTTACCAAAATCCAATAGGGGACAGTCAATAAATTGAAAAAGAACGAATATCTTTTGAATAACCCTGTCAAAATTAATGTAGCAAAAGCCTTCAAACTGCAGATTATGATTAAGTGGCTTATGGTAACAAACTGTGTTCATTTTTATGCGGATAGCATGTATACTCGTATAAAAATTAAGGTTTATATAACAACGGTCCCAAATTTTGCCAAGTTTTTTGCGTATAATTTGCAGAACTCTTAATAAAAAACTATGTTCTTTTCAGAAAATATAAAAACTGACATTGTACATAATACTCTGTAATTAAAATTTTAAAATATTAATGATTGTATGAAAAATGAGCAAGTTCACTACGTAAATTTTCACTTCGCATGCCTCAACTTTATAAAATTCCATTTGCATATTGTGTTAGTTAAATGTATAGAGAAACTTTTGTTAAAGTTCCAAAATCATACCTTGGAAATTCTGAAAATTATTGTCGATAGAATAAGATCAAAATCCGTTATTTCCAAGATGAAGCAAAAAGATGAGGAGCTGTATCCAAATATAGTAGTAAGTGCAGTATTGTGTAGACACTAATCAATGGAATATGGATACAGCCCCTCATTTTTTTGTTTAATTTTGGGAATATCGTATTTTGATCTTATTCAAACACAAAATATAAATGAAATTTTTATAGAGTTGACGCATACGCAGTGAAAATTTATTTAGTAAATCTGCTCATTTTTCATATAATTATTAATATTTTTTAATTTTGATTACAGGGTACAATGTTGAACTCTTCAAATTATAAGCAAAAACAATTGGCAGAATTTGGGACCATTTTTATAAAAACTTTAATTTCTCTACGAGTATACATGCTATCCGCATAAAAATAAACACAGTTTATTACCATAAGCCACTTAATTAAAACCTGCAGTTTAAGCGCTTTTGCTGCGTTAGTTTTGACAGGGTTATTGAATATTCGTTCTTTTTCAATCTGTTGACGGATCTCTACTGGATTTTGGAAAAAAAATCTTTTCGAAAATATATGACCTTTACTATCTTGTTTATACATCTGGAGTTTCAGAGTCATTCCTCATGCATATTTCTAGATATTTAACAAAACGTCTGAAATCCTAAATGTCAAGATTTTTTTTGCTGTGACTGTAGAGATGAGCTTCTACAAAATTTGAAGGACCAAAATATCACAGATGCACGCTGTATCCCTGTCCGTCTTAACATAATTCTTACAAAGCATATTATTCTAACCTTCAATAGCTCGTCTTTATCAAACAGAATTAAAACTGCTTACCTGAACTGTCCTGTCCTTCCTTATATTCCTAATCCTCTCCGTTGCTTTAAATGCCAGCGTTGTGGCACACTAAAACTACCTGTCGTGGTTCTATTATCTGTGCACGCTGCTCAGAAGTTGACCATAATGGTAATGCATGTGAAAACTCTGAAAGCTGCATTAATTGCAAGGGTGGTCATACAGCATATTCCCATTCCTATCCTAATTGGATACGTGAAAAAGAAATCCTTGCCATTAAAACAACTCAAAATCTCTCCTATCCTGAAGCCCATAAAATTGTTGAATTCAGAACTTCGTCTGTCGGAGTATCTTACTCCTGTTTAATCAGACAACAATCAAACTCTATTAGACACATAAGTACCCAAACAGATTCCTCATAAACATCAAATAATTCAGCCAGAACACAATCAACCAACACTCCAACCAAACAATCTCTTGCTGTCTCTCTCCCTACTAAATGTTCTGGGAACCCACAATTAGAACGTTGGTTAACATCTTCAGAACCCGTTTAAATAATAAACCAAGAAAAAAGGTGACAAAAATCATTAGCTCAATCTAAGGAATCGTCCAAATTCAAAACTGAGGCTATAAGTGCTTCATCTCCAAAAAATACTCCACAAGCATCTGAACCCCAGACAAAGACCAAAGCTGGCACGCTTCCAAGAATACCATTGATGTCTAATACTATCAGAAAACAGAATCTAAAACAAAATTCTAGCTCACGAACCGAAATACAAAAAACCTCAACTCCTGCCACTTCATATTGGAAAACTGTAGGGAAACGAAAGAAAAATTCCAACCTTAGCCCAATCATTAGAAATGTGAAAGATCCAAAGCAGCTTCAACACCATGTTGAAGAGGCTATGGAATCGGAGAGTTACAGTAATAACTCTGATGCAAATGAAAATAACATAATATTTGAAGAATATGAGCCCAATTGACATGACATTGTTTTTTATTACTCTGTGTTTTAAACATTTTAAGTTTTATTTACTATTTCGTGTTATAATTACTGTATTGAATGTACAGATTTTAACAAGTTATAGTTTCAACTTTTTAAAACTTTTACACGCTTTGATTGGTATTATTTATATTTTAATATGCATTATCATATTGCATTCTTGTTTTTTAACCCTATTTTTATACGCTAATGTGCGTCATATTATTCACTTTTTGAGTTTTAACTATTATTATCATTTTTAAGTTTTTATTACACACTGAATGTTTTTTAATTATGGTCTTTGGTCATTTTAAATTGGTTTTATTACATATATCATTACAGCTTTTATTTTTTTTTCTTTTACGAGTCACATTTTATTCATAACATTGTGTTCTCATTTTGACTTTATCTTGGCGCAGCATGACCCAAAGGGAACCTTTCGCCATAAAACCTAATTCAACCAAGCAACCAACCAACCCTGAATACAGTTTACAGCGTATAGATAGTTTAACTAATACTAACCTTGTACACAAAAATAACAATTAATTACATACACAATTCACTAAATACACAAATTCAGTACATTGACAGATTAAAAAATTGTTTTATATAAAGAAAAACGGGTAAAGTTGGTTCAAGCATCCAAGAAATTTCATCAAATCAGTAAGTAGAATAAAAAATTAATTTTTAAAAGACATTTCTTTCGACCTTCTCTCAAAGAAAATATTTGAAATGTTTTCATCTGATATCGAATATGAAAAACGCTTTCAAAAGGAAGGTCGTGTTTTTTATCGTTCCCAGTATAGGGGTTAAGGATATTAATTACAGATTTAGACAACAATATGCATCAAGAGATCTACAAAACTGTATAAGACATTTGTAAGCTGAACATTGTAAAAGAATCATATCACTGGGATTGTAGGTGTTTGATCTAGATTCCAATCAGCATAAGATCAAGATTTACATATGAAACATTAAAATAAGAGATCGTCCTTGCCCTATTTCGTACAGATGATCCAGTCTTTATTGTTATAAGCTTCCTTATCCCTTGTTATTATTGCCATCTAGTTTGTATCATCATATTTGTTTGAACTAGGTTTATCAGTTTATCTTCATTGTAAATAGCCTAAAATGAATGTCTCTCATCGAAATATTTACCCCGTTAGAAATTGGACTATTATCGTCATGATTCAAGACATGACAAGAACTAAACTAGTCCGATGTGGAAGTCCCGAAACTTTTTTCTATTTCATACATGCTAATACTTCCACAAAAATGACACATAGCAGCATCACCGGTTAGGTAACTGACGCAAAAATCTAATCTGCAACAATTTATTTCAAGTTCCAACTTAATCTGAAATTTAATGAAAATCCGTGTCTATGAGACAGAATCATCCTAGAAATCTTAAAAAAAATTGGATTGAAGTGCCACCTATGGAGTGATTTACTCTAAAAACTAAAGATTACTCATTTATATCAAGGGCTAACTGAATCTGAAGTTTGATGAATATTTGTGTACTATATCCTGAGATAGAGCTATTGCGATAATCATAAACAATGCCGCAGATCAGTGGCACCGGTTGAGAGACTTACTCCAAAAACTAAAGAATAGTAATTATATCAGTGACTAACTGAATCTGAAGTTTGATGAAAATTCGTGCTTTCGTTCCTGATATAGAGCTATTGCGATAATCATGGTTAATGCCATTTAGAAGCACCATCTGTTGTGCGATTTGTATCAAAACATAATCCAAACCATATTATATCAAAAACTAATGCAATTTGAAGTTTTATGAAAATCCGTCAATTAGTTCTTGAGATATAGCTATTGTGGAAATCGTTAAAAAGGCAGCATAGCAGCTCCACGTTTTGAGTGATATACACAAAAACCTAATCAGATTCAGTATATATCAAGGTCTAACTAAATCTAAAGTTTTGTTCACAGCTAATGTAATGACAGCTAATGTTTATAAAAGGAAAAATCTTCCGTCTCATTTTCCAGTAACAATTCAGAATTTCTGAGTAAAATTGCAGGTCACACTGGCAACCTTAAATGGATCTCAATAAACTCTTCAACTTTAATTTTCAGCTTATATGATTGGACACTTTTTTCTTTTTTTTTCACTGTAACTTATCTTTTAATAAGAAAATCCAAAGACTTTGAAGTATATTGGTTTCTTAAATTAAAAAGGGAACTAATCGTTGGTGTCCGCCGCAACACTTCCCATCATGGATATGCATATTATAAAATATAAAAATAAAATATGTGAAAATCATTAATAAAATATTTCGCAATTCCAAAATAAAACTTAAACGCTAATTTAAAAATTTTTAATTCATAGCAATGCTCTATTGCGGGTACTCGTTGTTTATCCCGTCGACCATTTCGACATGCAATATAAATCGCCAAACTATTAGTAAATTATACATATTGGCACAATTTTCATTTTAAATGACAAAAGAACAACTAAATTAGTAAAAGATTAATCATAAAACAAATAAAACATCGAATAAAAAAAATCACTTGATAACGTAACAAACACATGTAACGTGTTTAATATCAAGTGAATGTGACATTTAAGATAAGCCATTATTGGCATTTAATCTTACAGTTTGGCGATAGTTTTTTGATCGATGAGTTAATCAAATAATACCAAATTGCATAAAAGAAGCATCCTTATAACTCCAAAAATGATAATTATATTAACTAATAGTTTACTGCGTTGGATCAAGAATCTCATTTCCAATTAAAATTTTTCTTTGAATTAAAATTTGAAAGAAATACAGGGTCATGGACAATCGAAGAATGTAGAAAATATAATTACAAATATCTGGGCCAATAATTATTTGACTGACTTTATTTTTTATGCAAAATTTGTTTTTATTATTGTCTTTTGCATTCACTCTTTAAAATAAAAAAATATCGAAAATTATAATATACCTTTCATCAGAAAGAATACTTCGAGAATCCCGAAAAAAATTATTCTGGATAATCGAGGTTACGTACTAAATACATATCAAATTTCAAGTCTCTATCTCGATTTGTTCGGGAGATGAGCGTTTACAGACACACAGACAGACAGACGGCAATTTTTTTTTCTAAAAATGTTGTTTTCCGTAATTTCCAATGTCTGAAAAGTGTAAATTCGTCAAAAATATATCAAATTCAATTTTCAGTATTATGCAATACTTATCCTCTGCTACGTATGATGGGTAAGTAAGAAATAAATATAAATCTATTTCACTTTGAAAATCGTTTTCATAAATCTATTTATTAATTATGATATGTAAAGCTCACATTTTTCCAAGTAATATAAGAAGTTTTTCCTTTTTTCTTAAAGCTAATCTTCTGCAAAGTAAGTTGATTATACAATTATTTAAATACCAAACATTTCCACAAAAATAAAAGCAGACTTTATGCCCTCATTCTTTCAATTTAAGTTAATTACATCTCCAGATAGTAAACTACTTGTTTTATTAGTGATGAAATTTCGTTTAGCATATTTGTTTTTTTATCATAGTTTTCTGTTTGTTGTTCCATATTTGGAACTTCATATTTTCTCTTTAACTTATTTCACAGATTTTTTATTATTCAATTCTACGTAAAAGCAACGAGGAATTTATTTGTATAAAAGTTTCATTTTATTGTTTCTTAACTTATCTGGAAAACAAATATATCCTGATAATGAGAAGTTATTTTTCTTTCATTATGGATTACACTTCAACAAACGGATTTTACTGGAAAATATTTCTTCGATAACAACCGTTTTTCTATGAGTAATTTATTATTTTTTTTCTTTTAGCACAAGCAAAGAGTGTTTGCTCTTCTCGAAGAAGCTCGAAGAGTAGATCCATCTCTTCCTAATTTAGAAGGGTAAGTCTTTTAAATTAGTGTTATTAAAGAAAATAAACAAGTTTGAAATTGCACGTGAAGCATAACAAATAGGGTTCGTTCGTACTATACGATAGCCAGAATCTTATGTGTGGCCCTGTAATACTATCTACTTTCTATTATACAGGAAATAACTTGTAGTCCTCAGCAACAGATTTCAATTTCGTAAAATTTTAAATAGTTTAATACAAGCAAAACGCGCGACAAACAATCTTCCCCCTATACCATAATGTAATGGAACACTTTTGTGTTAACACGTTCGCTGCCGCTCACGCGAAAACGCGTGATAGGGCGCCAACGTTAAGGGGCCACCCACGCGCCAGCGCGTGATGTGCAGTGATGTCCAATAGCCAGTCACGCGCTGGCGCGGGAAACTCTTTCACTGATTCTTTGTTATAAAAAGTAAATTGGCTTCTGGGAAAAACCCACATCTACAGTGCGGCATTAACTATCATCACATCTTCATGTAAGCGGCAGCGAACGTGGTAACTTGTAAATCAATAACAAAAATTATTTGCACCATAAATTGCACAAAATGTATATTATAATATATGCTTCATAGATTCATATCAATTTTACTATGTGAAAGAGTGTAACACTATTAAAATGTATTTGAAACTTTTTTTTCCAACTGACCGTAATGTAATGGAATAATTTTGATTGTTACTGTAATTGAACTATTCATCCGATTTTCATAAAAGTTGAAATGACTCGAGAAATCTATATAATAATTATATATTTTAAGTTTCAAACGATTCGGTTTGGTAGTTTTTGCATTGTTATATGCGGACAGACAGACAGATAAACAGTCTGAACGACAACTACACCAGTGTGCAAAATTTAAGGACAAGGGGATTTTCAAGCAATAATTTTCACGCGAATATTCAACACTAAGTAATATAATTCGAATAACTACTATCCCTGCATAACAGTTAGTCCATATAACATCTCATTCAGGTCACACGTGGTCAAAAGAGTCACAGTCACTACGGCGAAACAACAAACAGGAAATTCCATGCGTCTCTTTTATGAGTCTCAAATGACTACTATATGTGACTCCACTGTCAGGTTACCGCGACTGCTGCTTTGTGACGAGTCACCAGGTGATTTTACAGTGTCTTTTTATTGAGACTCTCATGTGACTGTCATTTGGAGGCTCAATTTCGAAGTCATTGTGAATGTTGCATTACTATAAATAACCAAATAATGACACATTAAAGTCACATGGTGACTTTCTGTCACAAGACTGTCAAATAGTAACAGAGACCCCACTGTGAAGTAACCACTGTGAAAAGTGGTGAAAACTCACCATGTGACTTTAATGGGACATTGTTTGGTGATTTATCATAATCCAACATTCACAATGACTTTGAAATTGTGCCTCCAAAAAACAGTCACACGAGACTCTCAATAAAATGACACTGTAAAGTGACCTGGTGACTCATCACAAAGCAACAGTGACCTGACAGTGGAGTCACATATAGTAGTCATTTGAGTCTCATAAAAGAGACGTATGAAATTTCCTATTTTTTTGTTTCACCGTAGTGACTGCGACTCTTGTGTCAAGTGTGGCCTGAATGAAAGGTTACATGGACTAGCTGTTATGCAGGGATAGTAGTTATTCGAATTATATTACTTAGTGTTGAATATTCGCGTGAAAATTATCGCTTGAAAATCCCTTGAAAATTGGCATTTTGGGACTCCGCCCTTAAATTTTGCACACCAGTGTATAAATGCTACGAACGCAACTAAAAAGTTGTCTAACAACTGTTATAGTTAATTATAAATCAGATTTTTTAAATAATTATCTATTTAATCATTTACTTGACATCACACTTCTGAGAAATAGTGCAAACATTATGATTTATTATTGGGAGGGGAGGAGGAATGAAGTCTTAAAATTACCAAGTCAACTGCTGATGTTATCGAACTTTAATCCATTTAACTAGAAAGGCTGTTACTGTATAATCTATGAAAATGGAGTCAACCATAATACCCCAGATTTACTTAAATGGAAAATTTGAGTATATCGACTGAGGAAACACCATACAATTATACCTGCTAAGATTGAAACTTGTCGAACACTGGTGATTTTCATTTCGGTTCCTAGGGTCATACAGGTATTACTATGGATTTTTTTAAAGAAATATGGATAGAAGTTTAATTTTCAGTATCGCGAGAATGTTGCTGAAAAAAAATCTATCAATAATAATCTTTCAATGCTAGACTATTTGTAGAATTTAACAGAGTAGTTTAACATTGGAAAAAATGATAACAAGAGTAAATGAAAATCAATGCATTAAATTAGAAAGAAAAGTCAAGTTAAACTAAAATTTTATTCAAGAAAAATCACACGTACCATAACTGAAAATGTACTTTCAGAAATTACAGTAATATTTACAGTATTTTTCATAAACCTGTAAATAAATTTATTTGCATTCTGCATTTATATTTTAGTATACAAAATGAAGCTCAGCTAAAAAATGCGTAGCTCAATTAAGAACATGCTTTAACAATTCGTGTTCATACACACTCATGTTTGCGAAAAATTCTGTGTAACCTTCTATATAATCTATGAAATTTATATACATAACTCATAACGCAAAAATTTAAATTTAAAAATGCATATCACTACTCAAACATTTATTAAATGTCATAGATAGAACTGCAAACGAAATCTTTAACGCGTCACTGAAAAATAACATTTGCTGTTACACGTGCCATATTCTGCAATATGCATCTTTCAGGGCACGTGATCACACTCATATCGATTTGAATCTGATCAGCATATCAGATTGTAGTTTTTCTCAGAAAACATTAAAAATGACGTATTTTGTTGTTGTTGTTTTCACAACTAAAAAAATATTTTTCACTTATACCGGAGCATTATTGAAAACAGATTAATTTTAAATGTTTTAAACTATACCCTATTGATGGAAATTTTTGCTTTCTGCTGGACGTTTTCTTTTGCTGTAGCATACCGATTTTTTAAGAAGCCTTTGGGTGCAAACCGCTTGCTATCATGCAGAGCGTTCAAAAGCCCTTGACGCATTTTAAAATTCAATATTAAATTAAGTAACTGTACTGTACAGCCGTACAGATGGACTAAACTGTTTCTCATGATGACTAATTTTCTTCAAAAGAAAAAATAATAGTTCCAAATTTCGATCATAGATGGAGTTTCTTTAGTTTCAAATTTACAATTTTTCAGATTTTCACATTAAATTTCGATTTGATTTCAAAGTACTAACCACGCAATTAGTTTTTAGCTCACAGGCTATCATAGCCTGAGAGCTTATGTGCCCGCCCGTTCTGTATGTATGTACGTGCTTAACGCGATAACTCATGATAAAAATATCTGATCCGCTTGAAATTTTGTATATAGGTATATTCTCATAAGGCGCTTCCCTGATTAGTTTTTGGAGTTCATTCGATATGTATAAGAGGGGGAACGGGGGCTCATGCTTCTTCCCTTAATTGATATAAATGGGTTTTTCATGCAGATTTATCAGTTTGCGTTCAACATTTAGATAGAGGATCATTCTAATGAGGCGCCTTCGTAATTAGTATTAGATATTCATTAGATAAGTATAAATAGGGGGATCGGGGATTCTAATGCCCCTTTCTTTAATTTATATAAATGGGTTTTTCATGCAGAATTATCAGATTTCGTTCAAATCTCTAAATAGTTTTGGAAGTTTAATGGTTAAGCATAAAAGAGAGAGATAACTCCTATTAAATTATATAAATGGATTTTTATTAAGAATTTTCTGATTTGCTCTGAATTTTGGATATGCATTTTTTATATGATAAGCATTGCCCTGATTAGTTTAGGGGGTTCAATGATTAAGTATAAAAAGGGGAAGTGGGGGGAACTCTACTTAATTTGTTTTTCAAAAGGAATTAACCTTTGAACAAATAAGACTGTAATGCACATAGCGTGTGAGCTCAATGCCATCAGTTATCCTGGGCAATATTCTTTTTACTTTTTCTTTCCTGGGAGTTGTCATAACTAAGTCAAAGCGTTAAAACTAATCTCAAAAACAGAAAAAAATTACGTTTCAAATTAAACAAACGACGCCATCTATGATCAAAATTTAGAACTATGAAATAAATTTTACACATATATCTTCTATCTATATATCTTCTATATCTGTTTTCTACAGATAGTGTTCTATAATAACTTCTAATAACATATACTTAGTTTACCAAACTCCTGGTTAACTAAGAATATTTACGCAAGTAAGAGCAAGATGACTATAAAATCCTAAGTCAAATACACTTATCAATTGCCCTGAAAAGTGCTAAATAGCCAGGGAAAATTTTACAGGAGAGAAATCGCACGTCACACGTAGTAAATAAGGTGCCTTCGTACTGTAACTAGTTTTATCAAATGTTGATGCAATAGCCGTTATACTCTTATGCGAAAATGAACGAATGCAAAATTTATTACGATTACGTAAATTAAATTCAGTAATAAAGAAAATAGGATTTAGTAGAATGAAGAAAACTTTTATTAAAGTCTTATAAGTTTTGATTTGATAAACGACTCAACAAATTTTTGCAACGATTATGTACATAATTTGGGTAGTTTTTGTGTGGTTTACATATAATATATAGATAGGTAGATAGATAGATGGATAAACTTTACTGCTATCTATCCTTACATATATCCTTATATATATAATATATCCTTATATATATAAACTACCTATCCTTATATATATAAACTTTACTTTTAATAGATACATAAATGCTACTTTAGATAAAATCTTACTTCTTTTTTTCTTATCTTAAAAAGAAAAAATACAACGCTGTATTTGTGTTACTTAGTGAGATATTTGGAAATAAAAATGGAAAAAACAAACACAATTTCAAATCGAAGTACAGTGCTATCAGTCGGCATTTCCATCAAGTAAAGTAACTTTCAGAAGAGATATGTTAAATAAAACTAAAATGTACTTTTTGTTAGATAAAAATGTATTAAAATAGTTGGCGACTTTTTCTCTTCCAGAAAAAGACTTTCATAAATGATGAAAAAGCTTTTAACTAAAGGGAAGTTTGTTCTGACTTTTAAAAAAGTTTTATGTTTACATTAATCTAAAGCACTCAATAGGCTCGCTATTTGGCAAATAACATAACTTTTTATAATGTTTTTAAGAAACTATTGATCTGAAATTCTTAATGAATATGAATTTTAAAATAAAATATCAGGTTTTTAGACTCTCATTTTCAGGGTGTCCAAAAAATAAGAACCCCGATTTCAAAAATAAATTCCTAAAAAATAAAAATCTATAGAATTATGCGGTAACAGTTTGTTTATTAGGTAAGCTGTAGAAATCTTACACAAAAGTTTCGGACGGTAAAAATTTTGAAAAGATTGTGTTCTGATTGCAAAGAATGTTTGATTTGACATTTTCCTTGTTTTATATCGCATGTAAAGAAAGGGTTTTTCGGTTCACGGTACCATATTTTAACAATTTTTCGAATTAAATTTTTGGAATTTCGAAATTTCAGAAATTAAAATTCCAAAAATCGTTAAAATGTGGCACTGTAAGCTGAAAAACGCGTTCTCTGCACGCTATTTAAAAGAAGAAAAACGTTAAATCAAGCACTCTTGGCAATCAGAACGCAATCTTTTCAAAATATTCACCGTTCGAAACATCTGTATAAGACTTTTACAGCTTCCTTAATAAACAAACTGTTTACCACATCATTCTATCGATCTTTGTTTTTGAGAAATTTAATTTTGAAATCGGGGTCTTATTTGCCCGACACCCTGTGTATACAAGGTGCTCCAAAAGTCATAGACACATTTTAAATCCCTTATAAAATTAAATTATTATGGTAAAGGAGCGCATTTTAGACTGAAATGCTTCTCACAATGAGAAGTTTTCTTCAAGCGAACGAATATATTTTTAACCGCCTCCCTGATTTATCCGTACGTCTAACGGGCACCGTGTTTTTTCTAATCATGATTTACCGGTACCACGTACGGGCGTCCATTTTCTAATCGGGATTTATATATTCTCGCCAGTAATTTTTTATTGTAAATTTTGAATTATTTAATCCAAATACATTTTTGATTTCATAAGAGAAGAATTACCGTATTGAAAAATCGATGATAAAAGATTAACAAGTATGAAAAATCATGCGTTAAGCATAGATTATGAAGCACTTTCCAACATTTAATGAAATCTTTAACAAAACTTTGTTATTTAGTGAAATAATAGTGTATAGCCAAATATACCCAAATATGTATTCCAGTACATTAGAACAGCCCTGTATTTCATATGTCAGTTCATATAATGGGAAAATTTAGCTTAGCAAGAAAATACCCAGTAGCTTGAGATTTCTTTTTCAGCAATTCATACTATTAGATGGAAACATACTTGAATACTTTTGTTCAGCCCTGTAGTTTACATTGTACCTTTATTACACGTCAGCATTAGGCTAAAATTTATTGTAAACTAAAACACTTTTAAAACAACTGAAATCACATTCTCATAAATTATCATTCATACGCGTCCATGTACCGAATTCTTTGCGTGGCCCTGTATATCCTTTTATCTATATTCTGCAAACATTTCACAGTAAATTGAATGAAGCTTGGCGTAAAAATGCATAGCTTATTTAAGAACCACGTTTAAATAATTTACGCTCATATTCAGTAACGTTGGTGAGCTCTTTATGGGTAGCCCTGTATATCAACTATAACATTTATACCTACCATATAATGTGCATATATTTAGCGTATATATAAACGCGTATATCATAATTAAAATGCATTTCATCCCTCCATCAGCCATCATCGGACACATATACGGTACTTCGGAAAAAATATACTATTTGAAATCTTTTGTGTGGCCCTGTAAATGCTATGTACTTCATATTATGCAAGACAGTAGCGTATAATTTATATTAAGCTTCAGAGACATATATCAATTTTATTATACATGAAAAAGCTTAATATATTTAAAATATGTAATGGGAAACTTTTGATTCGCCCTGTAGATAAACTAATCATGGTAGAAACTTCATTTTCAATAGGACTTGTGCTAGGGTAAACGTCAATAACGTCCTAAAATTTCACGGCAATCCGAGTATATTAACGATTTTTCCCCATAGGCCGTAATGTAATGGGAAACTTTTGATTCGCCCTGTAGATAAACTAATCATGGTAGAAACTTCATTTTCGATAGGACTTGTGCTAGGGTAAACGTCAATAACGTCCTAAAATTTTATGGCAATCGGAGCATATTAACGATTTTTCCCCATAGGCCGTAATGTAATGGGAAACTTTTGATTCTCTCTGTAGATAAACTAATCATGGTAGATACTTCATTTTCAATAGGGTTCGTGCTAATGTAAACCTCAATAACGTCCTAAAATTTCATGGCAATACGAGTATATTAACGATTTTTCCCCATAGGCCGTAATGTAATGGGAAACTTTTGATTCGCCCTGTAGATAAACTAATCATGGTAGATACTTCATTTTCAATAGGGTTCGTGCTAGGGTAAACTTAAATAACGTATAAAAATTTCATAGCAATCCGAGTATATTTACGGGAGTTAGAGCACGGACAGACGGACAGACGGCCATCCGGCCAGACGGACAGACGGCCAGACAAACCGAATGCATAAGCACTTTTCAACTTTGTTGGAAAGTGCTAAAAATCTGTAAAAGACATGAAACAAATAGGCATTATTTGAAAGTTTTTTTTTTTTTTCAAAAATATTTATAAGTTAACTAGTTAAAAAGATGCATATAACAGTAGTTATAGACATTTAACTTTGATTAAATATTGATATTTAATATTGATTATAGATAAAGAAGACTTGATGTCCTCATTTTCTATGAATAGTGCTTAAATTGAAAGAAGTTTACCCATTTTTGAAAAATTTAAATGATACATTAAGCATAACCTGATCAGGTGGCAGGATCCAATTAGTTATCCCGTCAGGTCTTGATATATCTTGGAATTAAATATTCTTCAGAAAATGAGAACCTTTTCTGGCCATCATTTGAAGACCTCTATAAAAAGTTGTTGAACTAAATATTGAGTTCGGATTTACAAAACTGTCAACCAATACCTTATCAATGATAGGCATATTTTTATGGTTTTTTCTTGTTCTTTTTCCCAGATGAGATATTAACAAACTAGATAAGCGATGAACCAATACATGACATACCAAACATGAAAATATACCGTATGTGTATTATTAATAATGGAAATCAGCTGTAAAAGATCGTCAGGAAAATCAAGGAATTATTTTTTACATTTTCCATAGACATCCTGGAAAAAACAAGTTGAGGTAAATAAAATAATGAAGAAATTCCAGCTTTACATGCAGAAAAACGTTGAATTAAATTTAAAAAAATGTAAAAATTACATATTTAAATGCAAAAATAAGTTTGAATTAATTAAAAGAATGAAAAAATTTCACTTTTACATTCAAAAAACACGTTCAATTAATTAAAATAATGTAAAAATTACACATTTATGTTCAAAAACCAGGTTGAGTTAATTAAAAGATTACAAAAATTCCACCTTTACACGCAAAAAACACGTTCATAGTAATAAATTAAAATAAAATAACGTATAAATTACATCTTTACATACAAAAGCAGGCTGAATCTCTTTTTTCTAAAAAGAAGCAAATAATGCTGTCACCAATGAATTTTTTGTAGAGGTTTTTCTTTTTTAGTATTAAGAGAGCTGTTCCTATGAAAATTGATGATATTGTAGAAAAACGTTTGATATATACGCTGATGCTGGTGATATTTAAATTGAATAAGTATTTTAAGAAATATTTAATGTTAAATTTGGTCAAAATCGTACCATTAAAAATTTTTATAAGGTACCTGTACCCAATATGGACACTCTAAGGAAAATGTATTTTTTTCACCCCCATGTACAAGTCATAGCACTTCAAAAATATGTGACCACTATCCTTTAACTATTGACCATCATTATTAAAATTAGCGACCTTGTAATCATTCTGGTTTAATTTAAATGATAAAAACAAAAAAAATGTTTACAAATGTCCATATAAGGCGCTACCTGTCCCTATTATAGACAGGTGTTTACTTATTGACTTTCTACACAGTGTGTATGGAAGAGCCACTTTTCCAAGGGATTTTAGAGGAGAGGGAATAAAAAAATGTATCTTAAAGTATTCCGAGGAGGAGGGGGGACAGTAAATATCTTCAGAACATGCATTTTAGAAAGGGGGGGGGGCATTCTCGGTCTTTACCCTTCGAAGACCCATGCAAAGCCCCTTAGTTATTAGTAAATATTATGAAGTAATATTGTTGGTTTTACTTAGCTTTATTGCATCTGTCTGCGAATTTACATCTGTTATTACTCAGTGCTCACAGCATGGACAAATAGAAACTTTTTCACCATGGGCAGTAAGTCCCACATAATCCTCATGAACATATCTGCCACATGTGATACATGGCCGCATGTTTGAAAAAGCATCAATACTGCAAAAGAAGCAGTACAGCTCTCCTTTGTTGAGTAAGTCATATCATTTGTAACAGATATCCTACTGGGGGGGGGGCTTCTTTATATTTTTTCTGCAAAGGTTTTTTGGACTAAGGTTTTGGGGGGATTGTTCAAATAGCATCTTGTTGAATAAAGATTTTACCACTTTGATGACTTTTCAAGTTGCTTGGCAACGTTGAATTTTCTTCTTTCTTACAATTGTAGTGGATGGGGACATAAGCTGTCCATATTGGGAACCGGGCGTAGTTTTACTAAATCTTGTACCAAATGAATAAGGAAAATTAGTTTAACCAAAATATGCAATAGCAATCAAAAATATGTTTTATTAGCTTTTTAAAATACTCCACTTTTCAACATTTAATGTAATTTTACCATATCTAATAAGAATTTAAGCTTATAAGTAATTAAGATCAGCACATTTCGAAATAACAAGTTTCCTCCTAAATGGCGAACAGCGCGCTTTTTTACACTTTCCAGACTTAATTATCTTTTCAACTGCTTTTCTACGAGAAAATGTTTAGCCACCTGTCGATCAAAATTATTACCTTTAAAAATATTAGGGGTGTCCATATTGAGAGCCCTGTCTATATAGGGTACAAATACCTTAGGAGTAAAAACAATACGTAAGAATTTAAATATTTTATACATTAGAAGTTCTGAAAGTTGCAGACTACATTTATTTTTTTTATTTGACTTATTTTTAGGGTTCCGTAAATACAAAGTAAAAAAAGAATCATTATAAGATAACTCCTGTGTCTGTCTGTCAATCACAGCCGTTTTACTCATAAACTATGGAATGTGGACTGTTCGAATTGGGGGAAGTAATAAAGACTATTAATCGACATATTTACAGATTATTAAACATTCACAAATATATTTAGGGAAATTGTAGGATGGATTATTAACATGTTGAGTGAGACGTCAGTCACCGATGACTGACACTGAACTTCCCGTTTAATACTCCTCTTATTTAACAATACAATCCTCTAATAAATAAAAGTTAGGTAAATTTAAATAAATTTTCAATAATTATGTAAAACAATATAGATATTTTTATATTTATATCATATTTTAGACTACCAGACACCAGTGCCAGACGCGGCGAAAATCGGAAAGTTCAGTGTCGGTCACTGGTGACTGGGGTGGCATTCAACGTGTAAGATACTTGAAAAAAATTATTTTATTAACATATCGTGTGGGGTATCATGTGAAAGCATTCTTAACGCTGAACTCAAAAATACTTTTTTGTTTTTAAATTTTAAATCTTATATTTTCAGAGATATCAACGAAATTATAGAGCAAAAGTATGCTCCCTTCCCATATAATACCGAATTACCTGAAACTATAATTCAAAAATATTAGAGGTAGTAGATGTTAATTTAGATCTTGCAAGAACACTATAGAGAATACTCTAGATTGCACAGTTTTTGTGAAAAGCGCATTTTTCCGTTACACACACATTTCGATTTCCGGTTATTCAAAAAAAAGTGTTGAGGAGTATTGGAGGTAGCTATCGCAGCAAAAATATACCAGAATTGTTTATAATGATTTTAGAAAAAACCGTCAATAATTAGCATAGATATTAAACCTTAAAAACACGGACGGTTTGGGCGTACAAAATGATATCGGCGGCGTACTCTATGTAAAATCGCATCAACTTTAAAAGCTTAAATAAAAACTTTCAAAGATATATTTGTGTAATACAATACCTAGCAGCATTAAAAAAGCAATAAACATCCAAATGTTGAAAACAGATTAATTTTATTAGAATTAATCATAAATATACTATGAGATTCACATCGAGATTGCATTGATTGAGTCTTTCAATATGCCTCTTTTTTCTTTAAAAGTTAATTACTAACCTATCAGGAAAAATGAGGCAAGGACCAAAACGTCGTTGTAACTTTGTGGCCTCTTTTCGAAACTCGCTTAACACAATGTCAAGTTTAAACTTTGAACACGGATTTTCAGTTAACTACACTGTAAAAGATAATTGCTATGCTGAATTTAGTTTTGTGAAATGCCAAATAAAATTTAAGTTTACACTACTTTTACATTCAGTAACCAATTAAGTTCATTATAAATAATTAAGGATAAGATTAAAAAAAGAGTTATACAGAATTACAGTATTTGATATTATTTAAGTTTCATTCCTCTTTGAATTTTATGGTTTACCTATTTCATAATTTTCTAGCCTGTAGAGCAATAACCAACCCTCCGTTGTTTAGTTTTTTACAAAGTCTTATTATTCTTTCAGCAACGATTTTTTTAATAATGCAGTTAACTTTTTTAATCTTTTACCACCAATTTTTTAAGATTTAAAATTTCCTTTTCTTAAGTTGCAAAAATACTTCCATTATATAAGATAAACTTTACAAATAACTGGTGGGACATGAATAATAAAATCCCCAAAATAACTGGTGGGAATATATTAAGGATTCCGAGAATCTTTAGTGGTACGTTTATCGATCGGTATCATGTCCAAGGTTTTACTTCGCATATTTATTGTATTGAACCCCCTGAACTCGAGTAATAATCGCACTTGACCATTTATTTGAGGATTTATTTTCATTCTAAATTCAAATTTTCAGCATTTTGAGAGATATTTCTAATATATTTTAGAAAAGGGTATTATTTTAAATTGTTGCAACTTAAAATTTTATTGACATGTGGCTATTATAAACAGAAAAATCTTTCAAAATAGAATTAAATAATTATGTGTTAAAAGTTGGAAAATATTAAAAATTATGTCATAAAAACTATATTTACATATGCATTTTAAGAGAGAAAGGACATTTTAAAATAACAAATTCATTATTATGCATTAAAAGACTTTAAAAAGACGGAAATTACACCATAATTAAAATGGCCAAATTATAATAATTCTAAACTGTTTAAAATTAAAAATATATTTTGCGATAAACTTTTCAGCTAATGCTGTGAATTCTATGACAGATCAAATAATATTTCCTTTCTAACAACAAAATTATTTTCATGTGAAACAGAAAGAAAACTTTCTTGAAAATTACGTCAAATTTAAAATGATACATTTGTTCAAATTTAAAAACATATTTACACGAGACATGTCATATTTCTGAATGATTTTTTAAACTACTGTTGCAAATCCTAAAGTAGCGCATAAAAACATTTCCTTTCTAGCAACAAAAGCATTTTCACGTGAATATTACAAATATTAATAAAAATTTAATAATTATAAATTTCATAAACATGCGTTAAAAGGAATAAGTAATAGAAATTATGTTACATTTGAAATGACTGAAAAATAACAATGTAAAACAGTTTAAATTTAAAAGTATATTTGTGCGAGACATTTATTTCTTATTTTGAGATAATCTTTACAACTATTGTTGTGAATTCTAAGACAATGCAAATACTTTTTTGCTTGCTAAAAACAAAAATATTTTCACTTGAATATTAAAAAGAGACTGAAAATTTTGCTGAAAATTACGTGAGATTTAAAATGATACATTTCAAATGTCCTTTAAAAGAACTTCCTTATAGCGTTGTTTAAAAATACCAAAGGATAAAATCTCTGTTTGCTTAATTCATTTTACATTAGCTTATTTTTAAAACTTTAACTGTTTTTTTTTTTTTTTTTTTTTCAGTTTCAGAAAACAATCATTGTATCTCTTGTCAGCGGCTGGTTTGTCCTTAAAAATCTCCAATCAAAGGACAATGAACAGACACTAATTTACAGAGAGATCGCCACTGTTCTTTAAAAAAATAATTCAGTCTTTTTAAAGCCGATTAATTTAGCTGGCTTTTATAATTTGGGGTTTATGTACATGTGTTGGCGAACGCCGCTCATAGGGGACAAAGCCCCTTAGTTAATTAAAAGTATGCAAAAATTCCACCTTTACATGTAAAAAAAAAAAAATTCAGTTAAATAATGTAAAAATTACACGTTTACATACAAAAACCAAGTTGAGTTAAATAAAAGAATGCAAAAATTACATTTTTACACATCACAACCAGGTTGAGTTAAATAAAAGAATGCAAAATCACAACTTTACATACCAAAACCAGGTTCAGTTAAATAAAAGAATGCAAAAATTACATCTTAACATACAAAAAGCAGGTTGAGTTAAATAAAAGAATGCAAAATTACAACCAAAATCAGGTTGATTTAAATAAAAAATTCAAAAATTACACCTTTGCATACAAAAACCAGGTTGAGTTAAATAAAAGAATACAAAAGTTCACCTTTACATGCAAAAAATAAGTTCAACTAAACAAAATAATATAAAAACTACATCTTTACATACAAAAACCCGATTGAGTTAAATAAAAGAGTACGTAAACAGTAAAACTGTGTGACGAAATTAACGGATGACCCCTAATTACTGTGGCACGTAAATAAGAATCTGTTCACCGCAATTTTTTCCATCTAACCTTTTATATTTTTCTTTCAATGGCTAATTAGAATAGTTATAAAAAATATTTAATTTATTGTCATTATTTTAAATTATTTGTTCAAATAATACATCAAAATACATATTTATTCATTAATGTTATATTTCTGGCGCATCGTTTGAAACGCTCCTTGGTTATTTTAGATACATCGGCATAATTAACTATTATCACTAATTTCAATATGTTTTTAAAAAAATCTCCGCTTCGAAATTTCATTGCAAATCTTTTTTTTTTTTTTTTTTTTTTTTTTTTTCTCGCATGAGAATTGTCTTTTTTAATTAGTATTTAATGAACGTATTTTGTTGGTTAGGAGAATCATTACTTAAATTATATTAAAATTTTTTTCTAGCAAGTTGCTTTTCAAACTATAAATATTAATTAAGCAAAAGACGCAATATTTAAAGGCCTCTTCTTTATAGTTGTTTAAAAAAATAATTTTCTAAAATGTATAAAAAAAACCCCAATTTGCTGAATTATTTTTTTCAAAAATTGTTTTATTATTTTTTATTAGAGTCTCTGCAGTATATTTGTTTATTTAAATATACAAATAATTGTCAAATCTGTTAAGTACAGGAAATACATGAAAAGAAATAAAAATCTTTAAATTCTTTGATTACAAACTTTTATTTTATATCGGAGAATTTCAAATTAGAATCTTTTCTGTATGTAATCATGATATGTTTGTTCTAAATAAAGAAAAAAAACAATATAAGAATTTTCTGGTGTAAATAAGAAATTTAAAAATAAAATTGGCCCCTAGTTTTTATACCTCAACGTGTCCCTTAAGCCCATATACACTACAATATACGATATACTAGCAAAAACCATGCTTTGTTTGGATTCGCGGAGCATTATTTTATAAGATATTAATTTGAAAGTAACAATATTTTTGTATGTTATTTTTTTGCATCTTTATTAAGCAAAAACGTTATTTTATATTCTGGCTTATTTTTATTTTAGAAATGTATGTTCATCCAAATAACTAAGAATTTCCACCATTTTATATATATTTATATATATATTTAAGATGGTATAAATAAAAATATTTTCGATATAAAATTTTACAAAATAAATAATTTTATATGTTTACAATTCTTTTATTGCTGCTTTACGAAAAAAAAAATCATAATGTATTTCTTTTTAAATGCGTAAGTATCGTCTGCGTAGATGATTTCACTTAATAAGAATAAATTGTGTATTTGAATTCCTAATATTGAAAAATATTTTTATAATTTAATATAAATAATAGAATTTTCATTAACTTGGATTTATAAGAAATGTGCTATAATTTTCGTAGAGAAGTGTATTTCAAAATTTCATAAAAGAAATCATGAAATTATTATATGATTAAAAGGAATGAGCACCAAAATATGTGCCATTTCCCCAACCAATCTTATTAAAGTAATCTATTCTAACATGTATTTTCCTCTCAAATAACATACATAAAAGAAAGTTTGATGTTCTTACGGTTTAAAGTATAAATTTTGCAATTTTTTTTTTCTTAATTGAAACCTTTCCTCATTTAACTATTTTGTTTATTAATAATTTTGATGCAACGATAATATTTCATGTATTTAATCATCTATGACTTTATTCATTTTTACTGACTCGGGGATTTTTATTTATTAAAATATGCAAGTTTCATAATTATTTACAAAAATGAATTCGTATAGTTAAAAACATATTCAAGAAAATAATTAAAAATAATTCTCTTAAATCATTCGATAAGTAAATAATTTTGTCATAATCTACAGGTCATATTTTGTTTCTATCATGCTCAAAAATATTTCTTTCATTAATTAAATTTAAAAAGAGTTTCTGAGATATTTTGGCTAAATAATGAAAATATAGGTTATTTATTTCATTAATCATGATTTTATCGATAATTACTAACTCCATGATTTGTTTTTTCTTCTGAAAATATACATGTTTTATTTTTTTATTTGCAAAAAAGCGTCCGTAATGGAAAAAATGCAAAATAAATTAAAGAAAATAATAAGTTTTAAGGTTTTTCTTTAAAATATATATACAGTCGAGTCTCTACATAACGAAATCCACTGTTCCAGTAAAACATTCGTTATATAGAGAAATTCGATATATAGAGAATGACGCTAAAAATCCTATTTAATGTGTAAATTTTGAACAAAAGTTATTTTTGAGGTATTTAATTTCGATATTTAAATGTTTAGCTATAAATATCACCTAATATTGTATTTCTGAATTATTCAAATATTTTCAAAAAAGGGAACAGGCATTTGTTTGAAAGCTTAATAAAAATCAGATAAGAAAAACTTACATTAATGTTAGACGAAGAAATCTGTAGTTTTTAGCTGTTTTCATTTCAAAACTGTTATACTGTCGCGAAAATGTTCACATTTTAGTAATTAATGAAAAATTGTATCGGGAGCATTTTTCTCCTTTTGAAATTCTCTCTTCATATGATCAAAAGAACTCCATATCGCTGCGTGATGATTTTTTTTCTCTTGTTGTATGATTTAGTTTTCATGCTCAATGTCACTCTCACCATCATTGTTCATAATGGTGCTTAAAATTTCACTATCATAAGGATACTGTGCAATAGTGAGATTGTCATCCACTTAAAAAAAAATCAGAGAGAGCAACATTTTCTTTGACATTTCTGCGTACCTTAATTATGTGATATGCCAGTGAATCTCAGGAGATTAAGGTGTGTGAAAGAGGGGATGGGGGGGGGGAATGCCTTCCTTTGACATAAAGAACAAAGAGATATTCAAGGTAGAGGAATAAGATTTAAAAAAATCGCAGCATTAAACAATAAATTAAGAATCAGTGATGGAAAACTGATTATATGTGATCTCGAAACTTTTTTATAACTAAATAAATACAGACCATTTTATTAAAAAATTCGTTATATGGAGATAAAATTTCACTATATAGAGACTGTTTTTAATGTAATCATAGGAAAAGGGGACCGTTCCTCCTAAAAATTCGTTATATCGAGAAATTCGATGTATGGAGTTTCGTTATATAGACTCGACTGTATATACATATACAGTCACACACACACACACACATATATATATATGTGTGTGTGTGTGTGTGTGTATATATATATACGCAGGGTGATTCTAAATTTTTTTTACAATAAAAGAGGGGTGATGGTACACATCAAGACAAACAATATTAAATAGGAGACCAAAGATCCCAAACGTTTTCCAAAAGAGATAGCCGCCATTAAAGTTTAGGAACCAAAATTTCAAATAAACATAAGAAACGGAAAAATCGGTATATTGATTTGCGGTTTTCACTAAAATAATTCTTTATGTCGGCATTTTCTTGAAATTAAATAATAAAGATAAATTTCGAAAAATTCCGATAGAGGGCGCTTTAGACTTTGGAGTAACGAACAATTATTTTTTGCCGGTATTTTTTGCGTCTCATTAAATGTTTTCGTAAGCTTAGACTCAGACTTAAATTTTGAGCTCAAAATCTGAAAGTGAGAGAGGATAAGTAGCACAATCTGAACAGTGTTCAGAGGGTTCAATTTTCAAATCTTATACTATAATGCGAGCAAAAATTGTGTGTGTGTGTGTGTGTGTGTGGTGGGGGGTAAATTTTATCTCAATAACGGCTCTAACGATTTTCGCAAAAATTTGGATTTTACCATTTTCGGGCACGAGAAGACCATTGGGCTAAATCACATGTTCGAGAAAATTCGATTATTGGGTCATTTTGGGTCATAATGGGTCAGGATCAAACTATTTATATCTAGAGAACGGCTGGATCGATTTTAAGGAAATTTCGTATCCAATCGTTTTTTGGCACGAGAAAACAATTGAACTGGGTCACATGTTCGAAAAATTTTGATAAGTGGGTCACTTTTGGGTCATTGTGGGTCAAACCATTTTTATTTAAAAAACGGCTCTAACGATTTCGACCAAATTTTATATTTTATCGTTTTGGATTACAAGAAGACCATTGGGTTAGGTAACATGTTCGAGAAAATTAGGTTAATGGGTCATTTTTGGGGTCATTGTGGGTCATGCTATTTTTATCTAGAGATTTTTTGACTAAAAATTGCATTCTATGGTTTTCGGGCACGAGAAAAACATTGGGCTAGGTTACATGTTCGAAAAAAAATTTTAATGGGTCATATTGGGTCATTAAGGGTCTGGGTCAAGCTATTCATATTTAAAGAACCGCAGAATCAATTTCATCGAAACTTTGCCTGTAATAGTTTTTTGACACGAGAAAGCTAATGGGCTAAGTCACACGATCGAGAGATTTCGAGTATAAGAGTCATTTGTGGGTCATGATGGGTCATAATGGGTCATGGTCAAGCTATAGCTAAAGAACAGGTGGATCGATTTTAACGAAATTTTGTATACAACATTTTTTGGCACGAGAAAACTATTGGGCTAGGTCTCAGTTCGAGAAATTTCGATTACTGGGTCATTTTGGGTCATAAAAGGTCTGGGTCAAGCTATTTATATATAAAGTACGACAGTATCAAATTTAATGAAATTTTGTATGTAAGTTTTTTCACACGAGAAAATTAATGGGCTCTCTCACATGTTTGAGAGATTTCGATTATAAGAGTCATTTATGGGTCATAATGGGTCATGTCAAGCTATATCTAAAGAACATGTGGATCGGTTTTAACGAAATTTTGTATACAACACTTTTTGGCACGAGAAAATCATTGGGCAAGGTCACATGATCGAGAAATTTCGATTAATGGGTCATAAAGGGTCATAAAGGGTCTGGGTCAAGTTATTTATATTTAAAGAACGGCACGATCGAGTTTGACGAAATTTTGAGTGTACCAATATTTATACACGAGAAAACTAATGGGCTAAGTCTCATGTTCGAGAGATTTCGATTATAAGGGTCATTTGTGGGTCATGATGGGTCATGGTCAAGCTATATCTAAAGAACGGATGAATCGATTTTAACGAACTTTTGTACACAGCATATTTTTGGCACGAGAAAATCATTGGGCTATGTCACATGTTCGAGAAATTTCGATCAGTAGGTCACTTTTGGGTTATTCTAATTTTATCTAGACAATGTCTCGCGCAAATTTAACTAAATTTTATATTCTATCGTTTTCGGACACAAGAAATCATTGGGTTAGGTCAGATGTTTGAGAAAACTCGATTAATGAGTCATTTTGGGTCATAATGGGTCAAGGTCAAACTATTTATACCTAAAAATTGGCTCAATCGATTTTATCTAAATTTTGTATTTAACGTTTTTCGACACGCAAAAATTAATGAACTAAGTCACATTTTCGAGAGATTTCGATATAAGGGCCATTTGTGGGTCATGCTAATTTTATCTAGAAAATTGTTCTCACCATTTTGAGTATATTTTCTATTATATCGTTTTCGGGCAAAAGAAAATCATTGAGATAGGACACATGCACGTAACAATTCAATTAGTGGGTCGTTTTAGGTCTTAATGGGTTCGGATCATTCTAATTATATATGACAACGACTCAGTCAATTTTACCTAAATTTTGCAACGGAACGTCTTTTGTCGCGAGAAGACTATTGAGCTGAGTTGCATATTAAACAAAATTATATTAGTGGGTCATATCGCTTCATTGCTGAATGCTGTCAAGCTAATTTTACTTAAGAAATGGCTTAAATGATTTTGATTCATTTTATACGCTACTGTTTTTGATTACCTGAAGACCATTGAGCTAAGTCAAATGTTTGATCATATGTGATTAGTGGATCATTTGGGTAATAAGGGTCAGGATCACGAGACTATGGCAAAAGCCAATAAGTTGGCGATATTTAACAAAATACTGGCGAAATTTGGCCTAAAAACCGACTATTAAGGTTACGAAACCAAAACACATATTTGGCGCCAAATAAAAGAATGTGTCCAAATTTGGTTATATCTGGCAAAAAATATTGTCTTTCAGAATGTGAAGAAATTTCTTATACATTCTTAATAGTCTTCGAGATGCATAGTTAAACTAATCAGAGTCGAGCTAAAAAAGTGATTTGGATTGATGTCCTTACGTTGTAAATTTTAAAATAAAGTAAAATTTATGAACATGTGCATACAAACATAGTTTTCTTATTAATTGTTTTTGTAAATAATACTATTATTAATAACATGTTTTACAGTAATAATACTATATCGAGTTGAAAACAAAGTTAATTTTGACCGAGCTGAGCTCGGTCACCCCTGCTAGTGATTATAAAAAACGGAAAAAATGGTTCATTGATTTGCGGTTTTCACTAAAACCATCCTTTATGTCGGTATTTTCTTAAAAATAAATTATAAAGATAATTTTCAAAAAATGCCGATAGGAGACACTTTAGACTTTGGAGTAATGAACAACTCTTTTTTAGCGTTATTTTTTGCATCCTATTAAATGCTTTCGTAAGCTTAAACTTAAATTTTGAGCTCAAAATCTGAATAGTTGGGAGTGGTTAAGTAGACAAACTGGACAGTGTTCAGAAGGTTCAAATTTCAAATGATTATAAAAAACGGAAAAAATTGGTCGATTCTTTAGCGGTTTTCGCTAAAACTAATTTTTAAATGAGCTTTTATTTGACAATAAATTTTACAGCTAAATTTCACAAAATGCCAATAGAGGGCGCCTTAAACTTTGGAATAGCTTACAACTATTTTTAAGTGTTATTTTTTTAATCTCATTAAATGCTTTCAAATGCATAAACTTAAATTTTAGGCTCAAATTCTGAATCGTTGGGAGTGTTTAAGTAGCGAAAATTTGAATTGTGTTTGAGGAGGGGGGAGGGTTAAATTTCAACTCCTGAAGACATTTCAATTTGCGCTACTTAACTACTCCTAATTATTCAGATTTTGAGCTCAAAATTTAAGTTTAAATCTAAGCTTCCGAAAACATTAAATAAGTTTTTGCAAGCATTTAATTAAAACAAAAAAAAAATTGCTAAAATTAATTGTCGGTTACTCTGAAGTTTAAGGCGCCCTCTAATGGAATTTTTTTAAATTTATCTTTAAAATATATTTTCAAGAAGATACTGACTTATAGAATAGTTTTATTTTAAACCGCAAGTGAATCGACAAATTTTTCCACTTTCTATAATTTTAAATTTGAACAATCCCCCCCCCCTTAAACACAGTTAAGTTTGTGCTACTTAACTACTCCCTACTATTCAGATTTTGAGCTCAAAAGCGTCTAAGCTTCCGAAAACATTTAATGAGGTACAAAAAATAACGGCAAAAAATGATTGTTCTTTACTTCAAAGTCTAAAGCGCCCTCTATCGACATTTTTTGAAATTTATCTTTATAATTTATTTTTAAGAAAATACCGGCATAAAGAATAGTTTTAGTGAAAACCGCAAGTCAATGAACCAATTTTTCTGTTTTTTTATAATCATTTGAAATTTGAACCGTCTGAACACAGTTCAGTTTTAAGTTTGAGTCTAAGTTTATGAAAACATTCAATGAGATGCAAAACATACCGACAAAAAATAGCTGTTCGTTACTTTAAAGTCTAAAGCGCCTTCTATCGGCATTTTTTGAAATTTATCTTTATAATTTAATTTCAAGAAAATGCCGACATAAAGAATAATTTTAGTGAAAACTGCAAATCAATCGACCGATTTTTCCGCTTTTTATGTTTATTTGAAACTTTGGTCCCCAAACTTTAATGGCGGCTATCTCTTTTGGAAAGCGTTATGGACCCTTTGTCTCCTATTTAATATTGTTTGTCTTTATGTGTACTATCACCCCTCTTTTATTGTAAAAAAAAAAAATTGGAATCACCCTGTATATATATATATATGTACAGGGTGTCCCTAAACAAATGGTATATACGCTAGGGGATGATAGAACACATCAAGACGAGTAATAATAGATAGGAAACCAAGGGTCCCAAACGTTTTCCAAAGAAGATTGCCGCCATTAAATTTGGGGTCCAAAATTTCAAATACACATAAAAAACGGAAAAATTGGTCGATTGATTTGCGGTTTTCACTGAAACTATTTTTTATGTTGGTATTTTCTTGAAAACAGATTATAAAGATAAATTTCAAAAAAATGCCGATAGAGGGCGCTTTAGACTTTTAAGTAATGAAAAACTATTTTTTGCCGTGATTTTTTGCATCTCATTAAATGGTATCGTAAGTTTAGACATAAACTTAAATTTTGAGCTCAAAATCTGAATAGCTGGGAGTGGTTAAGTAGCACAAACTTAACTGTGTTCAGAGGGTTTAAGTTTCAAATGATTATTAAAAACGGAAAAATTGGCCGATTCGTTTGCGGTTTAAAATAAAACTATTCTTTAAGTCAGTATCTTATTGAAAATAAATGTTAAAGATAAATTTCAAAAAATTCCGTTAAAGGGCGCCTTAAACTTCAGAGTAACAAACAACTAATTTTAACCGTTTTTTTTTTTTTTTTTTTTTTTTTTTAATCTAATTAAATGTTTTCGCAAACTTATTAAATGTTTTTGAAATCTTAGATTTAATCTTAGTTGGGAGGGGTTAAGAAGCGCAAACTGGAATGTGTTCAGGAGTTGAAATTTAATCCCCCTCCCCCACATCGAACACAGTTCACTTTTGCGCTACTTAAACACTCGCAACGATTCAGAATCTGATCTCAAAATTTAAATCTAAGCATTTGCAATCATTTAATGAGATTTTAAAAAACAACGGTCTTAAATAGTTGTACTCTACTCCGGTGTCTAAGACGCCCTCTATCGGCAATTGTGAAATTTATCATTAAAATTTATTTTCAAGAAAACACTGATTTAGAGAGTAGTTTTAGCAAAAACCGCAAACGAATCGACTAATTTTTCCGTTTTTTATAGTTGTTTGGTATTTAAACCCTCTGAACAAGGTTCAGTTTGTGCTACTTAACCGCTCCCAACTATTCAGATTTTGAGCTCAAAATTTAAGTTTAAATCTAAGTTTACGAAAACATTTAATCAGATGCAAAAAATAACGTAAAAAATAGTTGTTCGTTACTCCAAAGTCTAAAGCACCCTCTATCGGCATTTTTTGAAATTTATCTTTATAATTCATTTTCAATAAAATATCAACATAAAGAATAGTTTTAGTGAAAATCGCAAATCAATCGACCAATTTTTCCGTTTTTTATAATCATTTGAAATTTAAACCCTCTGAACACAGTTAAGTTTGTGCTACTTAACCACTCCCAACTATTCAGATTTTGAGCTCAAAATTTAAATTTAAGTCTAAGCTTACGAAACCATTTAATTAAATGCAAAAAATCACGGCAAAAAATAGTTTTTCATTACTTCAAAGTCTAAAGCGCCCTCTATAGGCATTTTTCGAAATTTATCTTTATAATTTATTTTCGAGAAAACACCAACATAAAGAATAGTTTTAGTGAAAACCTTAAATCAACCGGCCAGTTTTTCGTTTTGTATGTGTATTTGAAATTTCGGACCCCAAACTTTAATGGCGGCTGTCTCCTTTGGAAAACGTTTGGGACCCTTGGTTTCCTATTTACTATTACTCGTCTTGATGTGTTCTATCACCCCCTAGCGTATATACCATTTGTTTAGGGACACCCTGTATATACAGGGTGTTTCGCTACCAGACCGATAAACTTTGAGGGGTGATAGTAGACATGAAGACAAACATTGTTAAATAGGAAACCATGGAGCGCAAACGTCTTCTGTAGGAGCTAGGGGCCATTAAAGTTTCAGGTCCAAAATCTCAAACGATGATAAAAAACAAAAAAAAAAGGTCGACAACACCGTCGACAAAAACAAATTATAAAGGTTACATTCAAAAATTGTCGATAGAGGGCGCTTTAGACTTTAGAGTAATGAACAACTACTTTTTACCGTTATTTTGTTCATGGGATTGAAATTATTTTAAAGTTTAGACTTTAACTTAAATTTTAATCCCAAAATCGGAAACATTGTTATCGGGTAACTGGCGAAAATTTAACTGTGAACAGAGGGGCGGATTTTAAACATTCATAAACATTATACAAACTGATCGATTTTGTTGCGGTTTGCGTGTGGTTCATTCCCTTGGTAATTATTTTATTCCAAATGACTTACAGCTCTTGTGTATCCATTTTTTGATAGAGGGCGCTTCTGACACATCTCCAACATTTCAATGGCATTACTCCTGTGTGTTTTACTACCAGACCAACATACTTCCAGGAAGTGTTAGAGATGCAAAGGAATCACATAGGGATGTAACATTAAAAATGCCTTTTTCGCGAGCTGTGGTTAAAAGAAGCAGAGAAAAAAGCAACAGAAACAGGTAGTGAAACAGCAACACGCTCATGTGACAGACAGCAATTTTGTTAAAGGTTTTAATACAAAAGGTATCCGAAATTACGACCAGAAGTGGTCGGGCATGCTTGACAGCAGCGTCGCATGCAATTCCTTACGCTTTGAAAGATTCCTGGCATCTCGGATACCTTTCTGGCAGCTACAGAAATTCGAGCTGACAGGTCTTCTACTGACGGTACAGGAGTCTCATACATTCAACTTTTCATTTGATCCCAGCAAAAGAAGTCCATGTAGATTCATATTCAGATTGAGCCGGGTGGTGGTGAGGGGGGGGGGGCTACCAATTGGTTTGAGCTCAACTAGCCCCACCCAGCAATGTTTATTTAAAAAAATACAGAACAATTATACAGTAATAAAATAAAAGTAAGTAACAAAAAGTAATTGATATAATGAAGTAGGTGCGACAATCTGGCAGGTCAAGGAACCGGGTCACCACTACCTATCCACCGCTGTCCACATGTAACGTTGAGGTGTCTGCGAACATCATTGGTAAAATGTGGAGGAGCCCCATCGTACTATAGAGTAGCGCAACGAAAGAGGAACATGTGATTTTACCAGAAGTTCCAACAGAACGTGTTGTAGAAATATCAAGTGGCTTTTTTCTCTGCTTCTTGTAAATCTAACTCGTAAAAAAGATATTTTTGACATTACATTATACTATGATTCCGAGTCGTCTTTGCATCCCTAACACTTAATGGATGTATGTTGGTCTGGTAGAAAACACCCAAGAGTAATGCCATTAAAATTTCGGAGATGTGTCGGAAGCGCCCTCTAACAAAAAAATGGGGACACCAATGCTGTATGTCATTTTGAATAAAATAATTACCATGATAATGACCTACACGCAAACCGCAATAAAATCGATTAGTTTGTCAAATGTTTATGAGCGTTCAAAATCCCCTCCTCTGTTCACAGTTCAATTTTCGCTAGTTACCCAATAACAATGTTTCCGATTTTGGGCTTAAAATTTAAGTTAAAGTCTAAACTTTAGAATAATTTCAACCCCGTGCACAAAATAAGGGTAAAAAGTACTTGTTTGTTACTAAGACTAAAGCGCCCTCTATCGACAATTTAAAAATGTAACCTTTAAAAATTTTTTACAAACAAAACGTGATTTAAAGAATGATTTTAGTGAAAATCGCAAACGAATCCACCCTTTTTTCCATTTTTTATAATCGCTTGAAGTTTTGGACCTTGAACTTTAATGGCCCCTGGCTCCTACGGAAGACGTTTGTGCCCCATGGTTTCCTATTTAATAATGTTTGTCTTCATGTCTACTATCACCCTTCAAAGTTTTTCGGTCTGGTAGCGAAACACCCTGTATATACAGGGTGATTCCAATTTTTTTTTACAATAAAAGAGGGGTGATAGTACACATCAAGACAAACAATATTAAATAGGAGACCAAGGGTCCAAAACGTTTTCTTAAGGAGATAGCCGCCATTAAAGTTTAGGGACCAAAATTTCAAATAAACATAAAAAACGGAAAAATCGGTCGATTCATTTGCGGTTTTCACTAAAATTATTCTTTATGTCGGCATTTTCTTGAAATTAAATTATAAAGATAAATTTAAAAAAATGCCGATAGAGGGCGCTTTACACTTTGGAGTAACGAACAACTATTTTTTGCCGGTATGTTTTGCATCTCATTAATTGTTTTCGTAAGTTTACACTCAAACTTAAATTTTGAGCTCAAAATCTGTAGTTGGGAGTGGTTAAGTAACACAAACTGAGCTGTGTTCAGAGGGTTCAAATTTCAAATGATTAAAAAAAACGGAAAAATTGGTCGATTGATTTCTGGTTTTCACTAAAACTATTCTTTATTTAAGTATTTTCGTGAAAATAAATTATAGAGATAAATTTCAAAAAATGCCGATAGAGGGCGCTTTAGACTTTGGAATAACGAACAACTATTTTTTGCCGAATTGTTTGCATCTGTTTAAATGATTTCGGAAGCTTAGACTTAAACTTAAATTTTGAGCTCGAAATCTGAATAGTAGGGAGTGGTTAAGTAGCACAAACTGAACTGTGTTCAAGGGGGAGGGGGAGGTTCAAATTTAAAGTAATTATAGAAAATGGAAAAATTGGTCGATTCGTTTGCGGTTTAAAATAAAACTATTCTTTAAGTCTTTATCTTCTTGAAAATAATTTTTAAAGATAAATCTCAAAAAATTCCGTCAGAGGGCGCCTTAATTTTCAGAGTAACCAACAATTCATTTTAACCATTATTTTTTGGTTCTAATTAAATGCTTGCAAAAGCATTTTAAATGTTCTCGGAAGCTTAGATTTAAACTTAAATTTTGAGCTCAAATCCTGAATCGTTATGAGGAGTTAAGAAGCGCAAACTGAAGTGTTTTCAAGAGTTGAAATTTAACCCTCTTTCCTCCTCGAACACAATTCAATTTTTCGCTACTTAAACACTCCCAACGATTCAGAATTTCAGCCCAAAATTTAAGTCTATGCATTTGAAAACATTTAATGAGATTAAAAAAATAACAGTTAAAAATAGCTGTACGCTACTCCAAAGTCTAAGGCGCCCTCTATCGGCATTTTTTGAAATTTATCTTTAAAAATTATTTTCAAGAAAACACTGATTGATCAAGAAAACTGCTGATTTAAAAATTAGTTTTAGCAAAAACCGCAAACGAATCGACCAATTTTTTTCCGTTTTTTACAATTATTTGAAATTTGAACCCTCTGAACACAGCTAAGTTTGTACTTAACGACTCCCAGCTATTCAGATTTTGAGCTCAAAATTTAAGTTCAAGTCTAAGCTTACGAAAGCATTTAATAAGACGCAAAAAATAACGCCAAAAAAGAGTGCTTCGTTACTCCAAAGTCTAAAGCGCCCTCTATCGGCATTTTTTGAAATTTATCTTTATAATTTATTTTCACGAAAATACCTAAATAAAGAATAGTTTTAGTGAAAACCGCAAATCAATCGACCAATTTTTCCGTTTTTTATAATCATTTGAAATTTGAACCCTCTGAAGACAGCTCATTTTGTGTTACTTAACCACTCCCAACTACAGATTTTGAGTTCAAAATTTAAGTTTGAGTCTAAGCTTACGAAACCATTTAATGAGATGCAAAAAATCACGGCAAAAAATTGTTTTTCATTACTTCAAAGTCTAAAGCGCCCTCTATAGGCATTTTTCGAAATTTATCTTTATAATTTATTTTCCAGAAAACACCAACATAAAGAATAGTTTTAGTGAAAACCTTAAATCAACCGGCCAGTTTTTCGTTTTGTATGTGTATTTGAAATTTCGGACCCCAAACTTTAATGGCGGCTGTCTCCTTTGGATAACGTTTGGGACCCTTGGTTTCCTATTTACTATTACTCGCCTTGATGTGTTCTATCACCCCCTAGCGTATATACCATTTGTTTAGGGACACCCTGTATATACAGGGTGTTTCGCTACCAGACCGATAAACTTTGAGGGGTGATAGTAGACATGAAGACAAACATTGTTAAATAGGAAACCATGGAGCGCAAACGTCTTCTGTAGGAGCTAGGGGCCATTAAAGTTTCAGGTCCAAAATCTCAAACGATGATAAAAAACAAAAAAAAAAGGTCGACAACACCGTCGACAAAAACAAATTATAAAGGTTACATTCAAAAATTGTCGATAGAGGGCGCTTTAGACTTTAGAGTAATGAACAACTACTTTTTACCGTTATTTTGTTCATGGGATTGAAATTATTTTAAAGTTTAGACTTTAACTTAAATTTTAATCCCAAAATCAGAAACATTGTTATCGGGTAACTGGCGAAAATTTAACTGTGAACAGAGGGGCGGATTTTAAACATTCATAAACATTATACAAACTGATCGATTTTGTTGCGGTTTGCGTGTGGTTCATTCCCTTGGTAATTATTTTATTCCAAATGACTTACAGCTCTTGTGTATCCATTTTTTGATAGAGGGCGCTTCTGACACATCTCCAACATTTCAATGGCATTACTCCTGTGTGTTTTACTACCAGACCAACATACTTCCAGGAAGTGTTAGAGATGCAAAGGAATCACATAGGGATGTAACATTAAAAATGCCTTTTTCGCGAGCTGTGGTTAAAAGAAGCAGAGAAAAAAGCAACAGAAACAGGTAGTGAAACAGCAACACGCTCATGTGACAGACAGCAATTTTGTTAAAGGTTTTAATACAAAAGGTATCCGAAATTACGACCAGAAGTGGTCGGGCATGCTTGACAGCAGCGTCGCATGCAATTCCTTACGCTTTGAAAGATTCCTGGCATCTCGGATAGCTTTCTGGCAGCTACAGAAATTCGAGCTGACAGGTCTTCTACTGACGGTACAGGAGTCTCATACATTCAACTTTTCATTTGATCCCAGCAAAAGAAGTCCATGTAGATTCATATTCAGATTGAGCCGGGTGGTGGTGAGGGGGGGGGGGGTACCAATTGGTTTGAGCTCAACTAGCCCCACCCAGCAATGTTTATTTAAAAAAATACAGAACAATTATACAGTAATAAAATAAAAGTAAGTAACAAAAAGTAATTGATATAATGAAGTAGGTGCGACAATCTGGCAGGTCAAGGAACCGGGTCACCACTACCTATCCACCGCTGTCCACATGTAACGTTGAGGTGTCTGCGAACATCATTGGTAAAATGTGGAGGAGCCCCATCGTACTATAGAGTGGCGCAACGAAAGAGGAACATGTGATTTTACCAGAAGTTCCAACAGAACGTGTTGTAGAAATATCAAGTGGCTTTTTTCTCTGCTTCTTGTAAATCTAACTCGTAAAAAAGATATTTTTGACATTACATTATACTATGATTCCGAGTCGTCTTTGCATCCCTAACACTTAATGGATGTATGTTGGTCTGGTAGAAAACACCCAAGAGTAATGCCATTAAAATTTCGGAGATGTGTCGGAAGCGCCCTCTAACAAAAAAATGGGGACACCAATGCTGTATGTCATTTTGAATAAAATAATTACCATGATAATGACCTACACGCAAACCGCAATAAAATCGATTAGTTTGTCAAATGTTTATGAGCGTTCAAAATCCCCTCCTCTGTTCACAGTTCAATTTTCGCTAGTTACCCAATAACAATGTTTCCGATTTTGGGCTTAAAATTTAAGTTAAAGTCTAAACTTTAGAATAATTTCAACCCCGTGCACAAAATAAGGGTAAAAAGTACTTGTTTGTTACTAAGACTAAAGCGCCCTCTATCGACAATTTAAAAATGTAACCTTTAAAAATTTTTTACAAACAAAACGTGATTTAAAGAATGATTTTAGTGAAAATCGCAAACGAATCCACCCTTTTTTCCATTTTTTATAATCGCTTGAAGTTTTGGACCTTGAACTTTAATGGCCCCTGGCTCCTACGGAAGACGTTTGTGCCCCATGGTTTCCTATTTAATAATGTTTGTCTTCATGTCTACTATCACCCTTCAAAGTTTTTCGGTCTGGTAGCGAAACACCCTGTATATACAGGGTGATTCCAAATTTTTTTTTACAATAAAAGAGGGATGATAGTACACATCAAGACAAACAATATTAAATAGGAGACCAAGGGTCCAAAACGTTTTCTTAAGGAGATAGCCGCCATTAAAGTTTAGGGACCAAAATTTCAAATAAACATAAAAAACGGAAAAATCGGTCGATTCATTTGCGGTTTTCACTAAAATTATTCTTTATGTCGGCATTTTCTTGAAATTAAATTATAAAGATAAATTTAAAAAAAATGCCGATAGAGGGCGCTTTACACTTTGGAGTAACGAACAACTATTTTTTGCCGGTATGTTTTGCATCTCATTAAATGTTTTCGTAAGTTTACACTCAAACTTAAATTTTGAGCTCAAAATCTGTAGTTGGGAGTGGTTAAGTAACACAAACTGAGCTGTGTTCAGAGGGTTCAAATTTCAAATGATTAAAAAAAACGGAAAAATTGGTCGATTGATTTCTGGTTTTCACTAAAACTATTCTTTATTTAAGTATTTTCGTGAAAATAAATTATAGAGATAAATTTCAAAAAATGCCGATAGAGGGCGCTTTAGACTTTGGAGTAACGAACAACTATTTTTTGCCGAATTGTTTGCATCTCTTTAAATGATTTCGGAAGCTTAGACTTAAACTTAAATTTTGAGCTCGAAATCTGAATAGTAGGGAGTGGTTAAGTAGCACAAACTGAACTGTGTTCAAGGGGGAGGGGGAGGTTCAAATTTAAAGTAATTATAGAAAATGGAAAAATTGGTCGATTCGTTTGCGGTTTAAAATAAAACTATTCTTTAAGTCTTTATCTTCTTGAAAATAATTTTTAAAGATAAATCTCAAAAAATTCCGTCAGAGGGCGCCTTAATTTTCAGAGTAACCAACAATTCATTTTAACCATTATTTTTTGGTTCTAATTAAATGCTTGGAAAAGCATTTTAAATGTTCTCGGAAGCTTAGATTTAAACTTAAATTTTGAGCTCAAATCCTGAATCGTTATGAGGAGTTAAGAAGCGCAAACTGAAGTGTTTTCAAGAGTTGAAATTTAACCCTCTTTCCTCCTCGAACACAATTCAATTTTTCGCTACTTAAACACTCCCAACGATTCAGAATTTCAGCCCAAAATTTAAGTCTATGCATTTGAAAGCATTTAATGAGATTAAAAAAATAACAGTTAAAAATAGCTGTACGCTACTCCAAAGTCTAAGGCGCCCTCTATCGGCATTTTTTGAAATTTATCTTTAAAAATTATTTTCAAGAAAACACTGATTGATCAAGAAAACTGCTGATTTAAAAATTAGTTTTAGCAAAAACCGCAAACGAATCGACCAATTTTTTTCCGTTTTTTACAATTATTTGAAATTTGAACCCTCTGAACACAGCTAAGTTTGTACTTAACGACTCCCAGCTATTCAGATTTTGAGCTCAAAATTTAAGTTCAAGTCTAAGCTTACGAAAGCATTTAATAAGACGCAAAAAATAACGCCAAAAAAGAGTGCTTCGTTACTCCAAAGTCTAAAGCGCCCTCTATCGGCATTTTTTGAAATTTATCTTTATAATTTATTTTCACGAAAATACCTAAATAAAGAATAGTTTTAGTGAAAACCGCAAATCAATCGACCAATTTTTCCGTTTTTTATAATCATTTGAAATTTGAACCCTCTGAAGACAGCTCATTTTGTGTTACTTAACCACTCCCAACTACAGATTTTGAGTTCAAAATTTAAGTTTGAGTCTAAGCTTACGAAAACATTTAATGAGATGCAAAAAATACCGGCAAAAAATAGTTGTTCGTTACTCCAAAGTCTAAAGCGCCCTCTATCGGCATTTTTTGAAATTTATTTTTATAATTTAATTTCAAGAAAATGCCGACATAAAGAATAATTTTAGTGAAAACCGCAAATCAATGGACCGATTTTTCTGCTTTTTATGTTTATTTGAAATTTTGGTCCCTAAACTTTAATGGAGGCTATTTCCTTAGGAAAACTTTTTGGACCCTTGGTCTCCTATTTAATATTGTTTGCCTTGATGTGTACTATCACCCCTCTTTTATTGTAAAAAAAATTTGGAATCACCCTGTATATATAGATATAGATATATGCAAATCAAAAATCATAATTAGTTTTTACGTTTTATTTCAAGTCAAAATACTGAATATTTTTTGTAAAGTGTACGATGAAATGTAATTTGTGTAGCATAATAAAGAATTCGGTTCGCTCATCCAAATAATACAAATCTTATACAATAAATAAATAATACAATAAATAATTGCCTATACAATAAATAATTCTTATTAAAGTAGCGAGTTGTCAGGGAAAACACAGTCCAAAAAGATGTTAAATACCCGTAATTTCCTGCATTAAATCCGCGGATCAAACAATTAGTTTTAGACCCAGAATTTACAAAAAAAGAAATGTAACTTATCAGATCGTCGTAAATATTTGTCTTCAATCGCAAGGTAATATTTCTTGGTCCAAAAAGAATTGTTTGCTCCGCGGATTATACGCCGGAAATTACGGTACCCGTACAGGGGTATCACAGGCAACAATTTTATATTCCGTTCGCACCAGCAATTCTCTAATACATATTTTAATGTATATTTCTCTTGTAAATGTTGTCAAAACGAGAAATTAGCTTTCTTTAATTATTAATGTGTTTAGTAATTATACAAAAATAAAAATTTATATAGTTTCTTAGTTATGATAAATAAAATGTTATTAATTTTAATAATTTTATGAATTACAAATGGAAAAATACAATTAAATAGCATGTTAACTTTTTTCAAAGAAATGAAGTTTTATAATTTTTGCACAGTCTTGGATACATTGATTAAGAAATACTGTGGAATTTGGAAGTTTTTACAAGATATCTCTATCTACTATGCATGAATTTCACTATTTTTTAAAGGCAGGGTACATTTTGCCAATTTCAAAAGAGACAGGTTGTAGTACCCTAAAAAAATGGCTTACAGAAAACAGCAAGTAACTACAGAATTAATAAAAACTGCAATTAAGTAGTTTCATTAGTTGGTAGTTCAAATAATGAGCAGACGAATATTATTTGCAGTTCATTTTGCATCTGTGCTGCTAATCGCCTAAATGTAAACTTATATACATATATGCATATGTTTATCTCCCAAAAGTATGAAAATGTGTTAACACATACATACACACAAATAAACATTCAACTTTACTGAAGAAGCTCTTGCTATGTTTAACATTTTTTGTGTCTAAAAAAAAAATCTCTAATATATTTTTTTACAATAGCGTTTCAGCCAATATCAATCTTTCATTGTTCTCTAACTGCAATATTTTGTATAAATTTGTTATTGCAAAAGTAGAATGAGAAAATAAGATGTAACTATTTTATACTCTTTTACTTGCAGAACTTTATTATACTCGCTATGCATCTTTTTATATAAAAGAATGAATAACTTGGTTACTAAAAGGAAATTATGGCACTGTACGTTACATTAGAATTAAATATCATTTTAATATGAAATAATTTTATCTTTGTTATATAAAAACTATGCTTTTTACAAACCTACCGTACTTTTTTTTACATTACTTAAGATTTAAGCTTAGAAGCAGTTATTTAAATCTTTTTTGTGTGTGTGTGTGCATTCATAAATCACAATACCTGTAGAAACTTTCCAAATTATATTTATCTAAGATTTTAATACTTTTTATGTTATTTTAAATATTTAAAAAGTATGATTTTAATCAATGATTTTTTTTAAGTTCAGTGGATTTAAATCATGATTTAAATCACGATTTAAATCAAATGATTAAAATCGTTGACACCCTATATAAAGGTAAGACTGTCCTTTTTCTACAGCCCTGCATAATTTCAATGTGTCATTGGAGTAGTTATAAAGGAAATATTCATTTTATTGTCATTATTTTAAATTAATCAACACAATCGAAATAATGCATATTTATCTTTTAATACTTTATTCCCGGTGCATCATTTAAAATGCTCTGTTATTATTTCGAATACATCGGCATAATTAAAGGATATCGTTTGGTTTATGTTATAAAATATTCACCGCTTAGAAGTAATTTCTTTCTTTTTAAATATTATTTCTTGTCGTATCAGAGTAGTTGTGCTTTTTAATTAATATATAATGAACATGTTTCCTTGTTTAAAAAAGTCATTATTTAAATTATTGAATTTTTTGTAACAAGCTCTTTTTGATACATAAAATAAAAACTGTAAATGTTAATTATGTACAAGATGTGATAATTAAAGGTTAATGTTTCTCATTTAGTGTTGTGAAAAAACGGATTTTTTTATGTATTTAGTAACGTCAGATTAGCTGCATACATTAATTTAAAATTCTTTTATTAATTATTCATTAGCGTCTTTATATGTTTTTTTTTTTTTTTTTTTTTTTTTTTTTTTTTTTTTTTTTTTTTCAGATTTAAATGCATGTTTTTGTTTGTGACTATTTTTTTCTATTGTTTAAGGGAAAAAAACGTAAAATTTTGTAATTTAATTGAAAAATCTTTGATGGTCGTTTTTAGTTACTGTTGTATTATTTTGATTCAATTTTAAAAAATGGTCATTTTTGTTTTAAACGATGAAAAACATTACATTTATCTTTTATTGTATAGTTATATAATTTATATTTATGTCAGTCTTTCGACGAAATGGGCATTACTTAACGTAATAAAATCATTAGTATTAACGAAAAATATATTACTCGGTTTTCATAGCCTAAATAAAAATAATTAATTAACAATTAATTTTTAGCTAATTAATTTTTTTTTTTTTTTTTTTTTTTTTTTTTTTTTTTTTTTTTTTTTAGAATTTTGTTAAAAAATGTTATCACGGTTAATATGTTTGTGAAACACGAAGAACTCAGCTTGATACGAAACTTTTTTGATAATAATACGATATATGTATGTCATAGGTTAATTGAGATATGCGGACCTTTGCAAAGGAAAAGTCTAATTGAAAAATAATTTGCAAGTTTCTAATTAGCCTGATGTATTTCATGTTTATTGAAAAAGAGTTTGTACCACTTTAGGCTAATTAGAAAATTATCAGTTGTGTATTAAGCAGTCTCATAATTTTCGACCTTTTATCAATGAATCTAAGCAACTTCAAACTAGATCATACAAACCAGAGCACCAACCAACAAGTCAAAAATTGCACGTCAAGCGTAACAAATGAAAAACGTTCATACTGTAACAAAGTTTAAAAAATAATCATATCTTGGTGTAATAATATGCAGCATTTCGGATACAGTATATTAATCAAAATCTTTTGTGTGTGTCTGTAAGTACTATCTACTTTCTAATATACAGGAAGTAACTTGTTGTAAACCTCAGTAACGTATATCTGTTTCGTAAAATCTTAAATAGTTTAATACAATTAAAATGCGCCCCAAGCAATCTTCCCTTTATACCATTATCTAATAAAATACTTTTATGTGACCCTGTATATAAATAACAAATATTCTTGCTCTACAGATTGTACAGAATGCATATTATAAATACAATGTAGAACCTGCCGAATTTCGACGAAAGAAAATATTTAAGAAGAAATTGTTTCATTGATTTATAATAAGCTTACAAAATTAGTTACAATAAAAAATGCATCTTATATTGTGAAATATACCTCTTAAACAAATATATTTAAGCTAAAGTTAGCAAAATACTATTTCCAAAAAACTCAGTTTTAGAAATTATTAAAATTAAACTTACATCGTACATGTAAGCAGTTAATGTAATAAAAATCTGTTATAATGACAAAGTTATCAATTAAGGCTCTTATACTGGGTATTAAAAAAAACAGCAAAATTTATTTTGCTTTCACTCAATTATAGATTTTTTTCCTCGTGAAATCTAAACCCGATATAATTTTCACCACCTCAAAATTTATATATGCACCTTTCATATCCGTATTCACCTTAAAAAATTGTATTCTAATTTGATCAATTTAAAATCATTTAATTCCAAAATCGGAAGTCATTATTGCTATTAGCTGGAAATAGATATAAAACTGTCTATATTCTTTTAAGTGTAAATGAAAATTTCTGAAATAATCTGCATGTAATAATACGGCAGGCAATAATATTTCTGTTGCATCACATAAGGAGGATTTTTACAGTCTCGAAATCGAATTATTTCAAATAACTTCTTTATTTTCTTGTCTAACTCGGCAAAGTGAATTCATCCAATTGAGAATCATCAAGTTCTCTAACATAAATCGCTATTTTTAGGACGAAGACTTCCGACCACACCGTGCACACTGTATGTCACGGCTCTTCTATAAAGACATTCAAAAATTGTATTTTATCAATGTATAATTTCGATTGCGTTATTTTTGAAAGTGAAATATTTTCATCTCAGAAATATTGAAAAACAATTGGAATCAAGTGACGTACTTCTACAAAACGTATTTCAGTCATAAGAAGTAAAATACACGCTTTTTTAATAAAATGATGTCATTTTCCAACCGGTAAAGCGTTCCTGCTTACGACTATACTTAAACAGCTTCTGTAGAAAAATATACATATGACATCATTATCGCTGAATACATATGAATAATATACAAGCCCCCTCCCACACACACACCAAAAAAACGTCGTCAATTAAGAAACTAATTGGGTATCATATGATTTATATGTCTCATTTTTTAATAGCTCCATGTTTTATCAGAAATCATTCATTGATATTTCTTGAAATTTCGAAAAAAGATTATCCATGCGTATTAATAAATCTACATTCTAGCTATCTGATACGAATTAAGTAAAAGGGGAGAAAATAACTCACACATTTATTCTTTAAAATGCATTTTTATAAAGAGAAAATATTGTATCGAATGTAAATTAATTTTGCATTAAACTAAAAATCGGTTAATGTATAAGTAAAAACGAAATAAAACTAAAAGTCTAACTAAAACTAAAAGAAAATGGTAACAAAAAGATACAGTAATCTGTTTTTTTTTTTTTTTTTTTTTTCTCTCTTTACTTTTAAAATAAAAAGGAAGTGCTTTTATGGCCACAATTACAAAAGCAGCATTAAAAACTACAAAAATAAATTAATATCTGAAAATTAAATTAAGATATAATTTTTAAACTAGTTGCATTTAAAAGCACACTTTTCCCCCTACAAGATGGTGTAAAAATTGAAAATGTGGGATGTTTAGAAGTTTAAAAATTTGCAGTAGCAAAAGTTACAAAAGTGAAATTTCATTTCAAATTTGATCCTACAAATATCTTTCTGGAAGAGCCTGGATCTCCATTACTTAAGGCAGCGTATACTGAGAGAACTCTGCCACATGCTGAAGAGAATCAAAAACCCTATTGAATCAGCCAAACTGCACAGTTATAGAACCTATAAAATCCGAGAAAAGAATGAGGTGTCGCCTGGTGGTTGAAGATGGAACTAAAAGCTGTAAAACGATCATCTTATTTGAAAGAACCATTTCCCGCTTAAATTGATCCCGAGAAAAGAATGTATTATTAATGATCGAAATCGTTGATAACTGAAATCTTAGCTAAACTTTTGTAATATAAGTAAATATACGGAAATGCGTATATATACGCTATATACAAGTATACATTACATATATTTACGTAATGTGAATATGCGTATATAAAAATTCCTAAATGTGAAAGTAGATGAATCGCACTCTAAGTTGAATGAACCAATACCCGATGAAATCGGGTTAAGAAAAAAAATGCACCCACAAGCGATGGAAGATGCCTTTCAACTGTAAATTTAACGAATAATCTTTAGCATTAAAGTGGTGTTTGATTTATGGATGAAATACTCTTCCCTCTACAATTAAGAACTTACCTTTAACACTTATGCGATTTTTAATTTATGGCTGTAGTGTATAAACGTGAGTTGATGCTGTAAAAGAAGATTTATATACGAAAATGGTGGTATCTGGGATATAAAGAAATTTTTTGAGGACTCTAGAGCAATGTTAAAGAGAACTAGACCAATTTTGAAGAAGCTGGAAGAAAGATGCCAAGAAGATGATTTATATTCAAAATTGGTTATAGATGAATTCTGAGAAATGTATTGGCGTTCATGTAGCCTAAGTTCAAGACCTAAGATGTCGCTATCGCTAGAAAAAAAAGCTAGTGGATCGGACTATTTTTAAGAAAGCTATAATAAGCGGCGCGAAAGAGACTAACTGACTGTTAAAAGTAGGGCCTTAAGATGAAATCATGCTAAAATGTCCTTACCGCTTTAGATCTTCGATTGGCTGAAATTAAGTGTAATGCATTAATTAATCATTAGAATAAATTCTTTAAAAAATGTGCAAAAAAGCAAGGGAGGTGCTTAAGAATGGTCCTTTAGACTTTATAAAAATATGAGTGTGTTGATCCAGTAAGAAGAGTCCAAGACTTTTAAGTTATGCAATGAGAGAGTGCAACAACTAAGGAGGAAAAATTACATGACACACAAAAAGTTCACGGGGTCTCGACCGGACCGTAGGGAAGGTCTTCACTAGATTGTAGAAAAGGGGATAATTAAAAAAAAAGAAAAATATCGAATATAGGGAGCAAGTTATAAATAATTTAGGGAATAAAAACTTGAAGGAGTCCGGGCTTAAAAAACTAAATATCTGAGCCTCCGGTGCATCAAAACCTGGCTTGAACTATCTTTAACCAAGCTTTTAGGCTTTTATCTGCAGTAGATTGCGCTAGACATTGCAGAGAGACAGACACATGTATATAGAGAGCAAAACTCTCTTCTATTTATATAGATTTCTAACTTATGTATCATTATGTTGTAAATTATGTAACGAATAATTCTAAACTATAGCTCTTTTCAAATAATTCTTAAAATATTTTTGTGGATTTTAAAAAGCAACTGTTAAATTTTTCAAATAAGTTGACAACAGAGGGCAGGGAAGAGAAGGTTTTGACAAGGAGGAAATTTTTGCAGACTACCAGATATGATTTAAAATTATTAGACCACCCTACATATATATATTAAAATAAATAAGGTTTTCTTAGTAAATCACAACTTTTTACACGTTAAAGGTTCCTTTTCCAGTGAATTTACGAAAGATAAGATAAGAATTAAAAAAAGTATTATCGTCAGTTAACAGAAATATTTTTTTAATGCTAAGCGTTAATTATTGTCATTATATCCGAATTTTATGTTTTATATTACATTTAGTGACTATACTTTAAATTAGAATTAATTAATTTAATACACAATGCAGATTAAATCTGATGGCACGCTTTAGGAAATAAAACTATAAGATTCTCTCTTGCTAAAATTTCCCACTTTCTAGGAACAAAAACAATTTCAGAAGATTAAGATTTTTTTTCTACTAATTTATAACAAATGGTTTATTTAATCGCAATTTATTATAATTAAGTTTAAACGAGTTAAAAGTATCAAACTTTCTAATGAGATTAAAGGATTATAAAGGAAATGAGCTCGCTGAGTTGGATATTCCTTTAAGAATTTAAAATAATTATGGATTTTTGAATAAAGTGTATAATATATAACACATTACCGTAAAAAAAACAGACGTTATCCCAGAAGTTATGCAGATACTACATTAGTCATTAATTATTAAAACTACATTTGAACAGTGTTAATATCAACATTAATAATCTACATATGAGTGTGAAAATAAATTTTTAAAGAATACATATTAGTCTTGCATTTTAAATTAAATGCATTATTTCAAATTTTATGTGTGAAATAGCTCAAATAACCTGTAATACAGGGTGTCCATAAATTCGTTCACACATTAAATATTCGTAAAAAACTAATAAATTATTTTGGAGTGCAAACCTGTAGCATTATTAAAGCTAACAGAGAACTGATTGTTTTGTTGCAAAGGAAATAAACGTCCAGTGATAGTATTACTCACTTTTAGAGAATTCCGTTTAATAAATATATGAATTATTAACCCCTTGGAGACGAACGACTGCTATACGTGCCTCTTAAGATTCTGAGAATTCTTCATTATTTAGACAAGTTTTTTTTAATGCAAAGTTCACCTAATTTAATCCGGGCATTTTCGCTATTCAACTACAAAGAATTTTCAAATTTGAAAAACCGGTAGAAAAAGACTAAAATGTAAGCAAAGTGCTCTTGACGCGAAAGAATTAACTGTATTTTTAAAAAAAATCTGTTTCTAAAAGAATAATAAAACTTTATAAAAAATGTACAACGTAGGATTGGGTATAACTGTACTTTATAGAAAAGTACGAATTGGTATACCATAAAAGTTTAAAGAAATATGAAACCTAAATAATATCAAATATTGCTATTCTGTATAACTCCTTTTTTATCTTATCCTTATCTAATTATAATGAATTTAATTCGGTACTGAGAATAAAAGTAGTGCAAAATTAAACTTCATTTGACAATGTATAAAACTTAATTCAGCTTAAAAATAATCTTTTCTTTTTACAGTGTAGCTGACACAAACCCTTGTTCAAAGTTCAAACCAGGAATCGTGCTAAGCTCAACAATTTGACTTTATTGCTTTTTTACTGTAAATAGGTATTTCATTGCATAAATACAGCTTTAAAAATTTTTATCTGGGCTTTAAAATCCCGTGGTATATAGAGTACAGCGCTCCTATCATTATTTAGGTCTGATCATACGTATTTTTAAAGGTTAATATCTCACCTAATTGCTGGCAATTTATTTCAAAACTCAATTATCAACAATGCTTTTATACTTTTACTGCGATAGTACCTCCAACACCTTTCTTGATTACCCGCGAATCGAAATTTGTGTGTAAAGGGAAAATGCGCTTTAAAAAAAAAAAACTATGCGATCTAGAGTAATCGCTATAGTTTTCTTGCAACGTTTAAATTATTATCAACACCTTTTTTTTTTTCAAAATTTTAGTTTTAGTAGATTTGGAATTAAATGTAGGGGAACACATTTTTGTGCTATATTTTCGATGATATTTTTGAAAATATAAGACTTTAAAAAAAATATATATAAAAAATGCATTCTTGAGCTCAGCGTTACGAAAGCTTTCCCACGATTCCCCACACAATATACAAAAAAAGATATTTTTTTCATTTTTTTTTTCTTTTCTTTTTTAATTTTGAAAAACTTAAAAAGCCCCTTTTCATTTTCCTTAAATATATTTGTGAATGTTTAATAGTTGTGAATGTGTGAGTCAATAGTCTTTATTATCCCCCCCCCCCCAGTTTGACTTTTCACATTCCATTACTTACAAGTGAAATGTATGTGACAAACAGACAAATTAACACAGGAATGATCGTATAAATGTTCCGGTTTTACTTTTAAGCTATTGCATAGCTTTTATCGCGGGCTTTGAGCGCGGCGACCGAATTCAAAAATTCCGTAACGCGAAAAATCCTAACACATCCGTAACGAAAAAACCTAACACTCGGCTAACGTCGTTTAACTTCGGTAGACTTCGGCATGGTATGCTTCGGTAGACTTCGGAAGACATTGATGCGGTATTTTTCAGATATTTAGAGGATATCAAGTCTCAAACTTATATTTCTTATTTCAGTTACTATAAATCTATAGTTTCAATAATAAAAATTCCTGATAGAATGTGTATAAAAAAGAATCGTCTTAAGATAAAACAAGGTAGGATAATGTAGCTTTTGGTGAGTGGAGACCCGTCCAATGGTGAGGATCGAAAAATTTAAAATGCTTATAACTCGCGATCTAATTTTCGTAGCACGACCAAATTTTGTCTGGTAATTTATTATGAGACAGTGTTAATTTTTGGTGACAGGAGACCCCCACGGTGAGGGTCGAAAAAGTTAAAATGCTTATAACTCGCGATCTAATTTTCGTAGCGCGGCCAAAATTTGTTTGGTAATTTATTATGAGAGAGTGTTTATTTTTGGTGACAGGAGACCCCCCCACGGTGAAAGTCGAAAAATTTAAAATGCTTATAACTCGCGATCAATTTTCGTAGCGCGGCCAAATTTTGTTTGGTAATTTATTATGAGACAGTGTTAATTTTTAGTGACAGGAGATCCCCCATGGGGAGGGTCGAAAATTTTAAAATGCTTATAACTCGCGATCTAATTTTCGTAGTGCGGCCAAATTTTGTTTGGTAATTTATTATGAGACAATGTTACTTTTGGTGACAGGAGACCCCCCACGGTGAAGGTCAAAAATTTAAAATGCTTATAACTGGCGATCTAATTTTCGTAGCGCGGCCAAATTTTGTTTTTTAATTTATTATCAGACAGTGTTATTTTTGGTGACAAGAGATCCCCCATGGTGAGGGTCGAAAAATTTAAAATGCTTATAACAAGCGATCTAATTTTCGTAGTGCGGCCAAATTTTGTTTGGTAATTTACTATGAGACAGTGTTACTTTTGGTGACAGGAGACCCCCCCCCCCCCACGGTGAGGGTCGAAAAATTTAAAATGCTTATAACTCGCGATCAATTTTCGTAGCGCCTCCAAATTTTGTTTGGTAATTTATTATGAGACAGTGTTAATTTTTGGTGACAGGAGATCCCCCATGGTGATTGTCGAAAAATTTAAAATGCTTATAACTCGCGATATAATTTTCGTAGTGCGGCCAAATTTTGTTTGGTAATTTATTATGAGACAGTGTTAATTTTTGGTGACAGGAGACCCCCACGGTGAGGTTCGGAAAATTTAAAATGCTTATAACTCGCGATCTAATTTTCGTAGCGCGGCCAAATTTTGTTTCGTAATTTATTAAGGTATTGCATAGCTTTATCGCGGGCTTTGAGCGTGGCGAAAGAATCTAGAAATTCCGTAACGAGAAAAAAAAAACTAACACTCCGGCTAACGTCGCTTCAGTTTGGCAGACTTCGGCACGGTATCCTTCGGTAGACTTCGGCAGACATTGAAGTGGTATTTTTCAGATATTTTGAGAATATCAAGTCTTAAACTTATGTTTTTTATTTCAGCTACCATAAACGTATAGTTTCAATGATAAAAATTCCTGATTAACCTACATATATTGTAAGATAATAAAAATATTTTAAACGATATTAACTTCTCATTTGTTCAATACAACAAAAAAAAATTGTTATCGGTCATCACGCTCAAAAAGTTTAACTTGAATTAATATAAAAGACAAAAAAAAACTGCATAAATAATAAATAAATAAATAATTATAATAGCATAAGTTGATAAAAAATGCTATGCAATAGCTTTACCGCGGCAGTCCCCGAGTGCCACACGTATTTTTTAAGTACAGAAGTATTTAAAGAGATTCAGATTTCAAACATTCATAAAAGAATGATTAGTTTTGTTATGGGATGGGTTACACTATTTGACAAAAAATGGAACTTTTGTGACAGAAGACAATATATATATCTATATATGTATTTATATAAATTATATTTAAATTCTTCTATAAGCTCGTGCGCATGTTCTTAAAATACTAACTAATTTTGTTATGGGATTGTGGTTTACACTATTTGTCAGAAAATGTCAAAATTAAGCACCGTAAAAAATAACTGATGGGATTAACGAGAGGTTCTGATAATTTTAAATGCCATATATATCAATCGTTCGTCCCCAAGGGATTAATAATACATATATTTATTATACGAAACTCTCTGAGCGCGAGTAATACTCACACTTGACTGTTTATTCTTTGATTTCTCAGAAATTGAACAGGATTTTGAAATATCACCATAAATATACCATGGATGGTTGGAATACTATGTATATTCAAGTGTCAAAATTTAAGAGTTTAGAAAAAAGAGTATGTCAGGTTCTGATACCACCTCTGCTAAAGAATGGAATTTCCACTATTTCTCTATTTCAATATTTCGTATTGTATGGCTGTGTACCAGAATTTCCAAGTTGACATTCCTTCTTTGTGGAAAGGGGAATTGACAGATAATCCTGTGCAGGTGGTGAATAAGAGAAAGAGAAGATTGCTGAGAGGCATGTCCATCTGTCAGTGAGGTATGCGGATGATGAGCAACATGTCACTAAGCAAGAAAAGAATGGAGGATGTGTCTAATGAATGAGTTCCAAAGGGGGTTGACATTGGTGAGACACAGTGATTTGGGAAGAGCAAGGCTTGTCTCAGATCAGCTCAGTCCGTACCGGGGTTTCGTACCTGGGGGGTGCTCTGTGTGGTAGAGCGTAAGGAGTGCGTTTCTGGAGAGCAAAGGACACAGACGTCCTGGTGTTTAGTGCTCTGGGCCGAGAAGTGCAGGCCGAGTATACTTATGTTGGGAGATTCAAAGCTGATCTCCGATCAATTGAATCTAACGTGCATTGAGTGTGGGGTGGAAAGTGTAATTGGAATAGTACACAGCCAACCTTTACTGTATTTTAATTTAATGTTGAACTGGATCACCTATATCCGAGTTGAAATTGTATGTAATTGTAAATAGCGTATTTAGTGTGTACATATATTCTAAATAAACTGATAATTCAGTTAATTGACAGCGTCAGTATTCATTTACACAATCCTCACAGTGGGTGACCGATATCACCTAGTAATATCGGTGGTGGCAGCTATAACTACCACGGACTTTCTTCAAAATTGTGCGGACTGAGAGGAACGTCCGACAGAGTATAAATCTTTTTTTTTGGGGGGGGGGGGATTTTGTTATATTTTATGTTACAAATTATGAAAAGTCTATTAAGCTGACTTATTTTTCCTACAATAGATTATAAATATATTTTTTATAACATCTCTTATAAAACATATTATTCGTTATGTTATACTACGTGTAACATGGATTAATCTTTATTCAATAATTGATATCTTATTACGTACATTATGGATTATCCTTATTCAATGATTCACATTTTATTCCGTACATTATAGATTAATCTTTAAGCAAAAACTGATTTTATAAATAATTATATTGTGTTATGTACCTTATGTTTTTACTTCAATTAATTCTACCTACGAAATAATTTCTATTAAATGTCTTATAATTTAAATTATTCTTATATTATATTTTTTGCAATAGATTATTAGAAATATAAAACAGATTATCTTAAATATAAACTAATGTTTCAAAAATTGCAAGAATAAGAAGAATATTCCTATCATTAATAATAATAATCCTTGAATCTTGAATCTAACCAATAATAATTTTGCTTCTTGGCTTTTCTATAGTATATTTTGTTATGAATTATGCATTATATTTAATGAAGTCGCTTTAAGTTGGGTTTCAAGTATTCAACAGTATAATTAAGATTAATGATGCCGACGCACATTATAAAGGCATAAAAAGAAAATTATCTGCATGTAACATTTCCTTCTTTTGTAAGAAGAAGGCTATAAGATCAGAAGGTTTTCGTTCCTTCAAAGTAAATGGTTTATTTTAATGCAAAGTTTCATAATTAATTTGAAATATAGTAAGCTTCGGCCATACTAATGACATAAAAGTATTATAATGAAAACATGCGCGTAAATGAAATATTTTATTAAGAATTTAAATTAACGACAGATTTTCGATTAAAGCACTTAGTTTGTGTATGCTACTGAAAATAAATTCTTTCAGTTTGTTCTTAGAGTAATTAAAGATGGGTATTTTTTAATTAAAATATGTAAATTACAGTGGAATAAGTCGCATTCTAATTTTTTTAATAATTTAAAATCAGCCCTCGTTTTTACTGTACTGATAAATAAATTAATGAATTGCTGAGTTATTAGTGAAATGCTTTTCCACGAATCCGTTGTGATTTTTTAAAAAATACTTTTCGACGTAGTTAGAAAGTATTTATGAATTTTAGATGTCTGGCCACGCTCTAAATCGGATAGATTCGGACATTCTAAATCATAGGTTCCCAACGGGGGCGGTACCGCCCCCCAGTGGGCGCTGGAGCCTTCCAGGGGGGGCGGTAGCTTGTCTAGAGAAAAATGGGGGGCGTTAGGATAGTCGAGGGGGGCGGTCATGGCATAGCTACTTATTAAGAACTAATATAATGAAAATAGTTGATTGCCTCTACATTGTCCAGTACGAGACAAAAACCTTAACTGCACATTTGAATGGAAATCTATACAGACGAACCTAAATCTGAGGGGGGGGGGGGGAGGTTGAATTTATTTTACTAATATCAAAAAATAGCCGTAGAACTCGAAGAAGGGCAATGACTCGAATCAGAAATCACTATGAATTCAAAAACTGTGGAGAAAAAATACGCGATAATTGGCTGGCTATAAGTTTTAAACATTATTATTTTTTCATTAACCTCTATTTCGAAAAATTCTGAAGTATGGCGACACATGCCTGGACGAAGATTTTTAAACAAGCCCGTGATTTGAATCAGTCAAGAAATTTGTATATATAGTTATATAAAGTTGTGTATAGTCTTAGTGAAAGTGATAAAAAAAATCGTTATATCTATAAATTGGTTTTCCGGCGTATGATCTGCGAATCAAACAATTATTTTTCTACACAGAAAAATTAAAAAAAATAATATGATTTCGTCGATCGCGGTAAATATTTGGCTTAAATTACTAAATAAAATGTCTGTAGCGAAAAGGAATTGTTTGATCCGCAGATTATACGCCGGAAACTACGGTAATTCAAAATATCTTAATCGAAGAAGAAATGCCAGCAGTACAAAATTGAGTATTTGAAGTATGGATCTAGGCATTCTCCTACAAACCAATCGTTACTTATGTGCTTAATTTGCCAAGAAGTTTTTTTCAAATGAAGCCATGAAGCCTTCTACGCTACAAGAATATTTGAATAAATGCATGCTGATAGAAAAGACAAAAATATATGCTTTTTTTACTTTCTTCTATCTTTAGAAGAAGAACGTATTAGATTCGTGAAAATTTTCGAGTTCCGGATTTATACGTTTTAGGGATCAGAGATTCCAAAAACATGTTTTTACAAAATGTCTGTCTGTGAATCTGTCTGTTAGCTTATTTATTTGTATGTGACATAAATTTTATAGGCGCTCTGTTTGAACACCCAATGCATGGAATTTATAAAAAAAAGCTATATTCGGGTATTCTCTGTTATAAATTGATAGTGATTAGTTTTTGGTGTAAATTACTCAACAAATGGCGTTGCTATGCTGCTTTTTTTCACGATTACCGCAACGGCTTTACCTCAAGAACTGCTGCACAGATTTTCACCAAACTTTTGATTTGATTATTTCTTAGCATAAATGCTGTTTACATTTTATTGAAAATTTCTCTACAGTTGGTGCTGCTATGCTGTGTTTTTCACATTTCTACAACAGCTGTATCTCAAGAGTTAATGCACGAATTTTCACGAAACTTTGTATTCAGTTTTATCTTGACAAATATCATTGCTGATTATGTTTTGGTGCAAATTACATGACAAGGTGGCACTTTTATTCTGCATTTTTCTCGATAGTCTCAGTAGTCCTATTTCAAGAACTAGTGTACGGAATTTTATACCATTAGAATCCTTACGATGGACATAGATTGTCATTTAATTTTGATACTGTGATAATGAATTTTGAAATATTCACATATACGAGATAGAAGAAAGTTTTGGGATTGCCACATCTGACCACTTCAAAGACTGGAAAAGGAAAATTATAGTCCACTATATCAAATCTTTTTAAGTCATTTTTTAAACAAGAAGATGGCGGACTATGATCCTTATATATCATTATAATTTTAATAACAAATGTATTAAAATTGCACACAATCGGCGAGAAATAAATCTTGCTTGTAATCAGAGAGATAATAAAAACTGTTCTTCATCCTAAGAAACCATCTCATATCAACAGAAAAAATCCTGAGTAATAATTCGGTTCAAAGAGGAATAGATGGCTAAAAACGTTGAAGTATCATTATGCTGTTACTTAAAGACCTGCAAATTTTACGTTCAACTCCATGGATCAGCGTTACCAAATAACAACAAATCATAAAAGAAAATAAAAATCAAGAATTATTTTCTAAAAATTTTCAAACTGATACAAATACAGAATAAATATTTAATATCACGAAGTTAGTCCAAGAGAAATAAATTCTTTATCATAATAGTTTGCCATTTACTGCTGATGTTGCTCGACCAACGACGGGACATCAGGAGGGTTTCATTAACACATTTTAAACAAGCAGTACTAAATATACTCTCTGTAAATTCCATTACACATCATCAGTAATTGGTTTTAAAAAAATGGAATGATAACTTGTATACGTCGTTTCATTACATTATTAGAGCAGTCAAAAGAAACAAAAGCAAATCATTAAATGGTAGGATATTTTGCCAATATGTAAGTGAAAATCATTTCACAACAAAATGAAACAATTGTTTTACTTTGTAGTGAAGTTGTCACTGTCACTTTGTATCAGACTTGCAATTGAATTCAATCGGTTACTGCTGCACACTTAACTTCGTTGTCTCTGAAAAGGTATTTGTCTGAATCGTTTTTCGATATATTTGCTTTAATATTACACTTAACTAAAAACAGAGGTGTAAAAATACGCTAAAACCTGATTGTATTGAAAAATGACATCGATTTTGTGACAGACCTCTTTAGAATCTTTAATTAAATGAATTTAAATATTCTAAATATTTATAAAAAGGCATACGTTGATTGCAATATGATGAGTTGAATTTAATTCAAATAAAAAAACCTCTTAGCTGCTTCTGTGGGTAAATTTCTTTTGCTCAAAGGAAATTTAAGTAGAACAGAATACAGCCAAGTTGCCACAATATTCGCAGTCTGTGATAACAAGAACATTTACTTATTTACTCTCAACACTTGGACGCTCTTCATGAAGTTTACTCATACAGATTCCAAGATACATGACTATGACATGATACACTTATACATGGTTTTACGAGTTGCTTTTTAGATCCTTTCGCAAATGCAGCTACAGCAGTATCATCATATTTGGAGAAGGAAATTGTGTAATTCGCAGCAAACGAGAACTATAAGTAAAACATGGAATGGACACCAAGAGTTCTAACTTTAAAAACCTACAGCTCTCTAATCTGGATTGTGAGGGAGAGTACATAAAATTTTAATTACTTTCCTTTCATCAGCTTTGGCTGAAAGTGGGTTCCGTGTAGTAGCAAACTTACTAAGAAAAGGAACATGCATCTTTGAACATGACATTTTGTGATTGATGCTGAAGAAATCGAAATCTGGCCTGAATAAGTTGTTGAAACTATTAGCCTCGACTATTTCGTTATTTTTTAAAAATTCTTATTGTTTTTGTATTTATTTTTCAATTTTTATAAAACAATTTTCTACAACCACAATTTCCGGCATATAATCCGCGGATCAATCAATTCTTTTTCGACTCAGAAGTTTTATTTAATAATTGAAGCCAAATATTTACCGCGATCTAAAAAGTTACATTTTATTTCAAAAAATTTCTGGGACGAAAAATGATTGTTTGATCCGCGGATTATATGCCAAAAATTACGGTACACTTGATGGTCGTTTTAATTAACTTCTATTTTGATTAATAGATTGAAATAGAAAATATAGATTAATAGAAAATATAGATAATATGCAATAATATTTTAATATTTTGTATACTTAACTATTATGGAAGAGGGGGCGTTGGAATTTTTTTCCTCTTGTAAAGGGGGCGGTGGACCAGAAAAGGTTGGGAACCTATGTTCTAAATATATTCGAATTATTGTGGTTGGTTGTGTTTATGACGACCAATTATCTGCGTCAGGGATATATGCCTTAGGTAAAGTGTCCTCCATGGAGGTCTTTCTAAGGAAAACTAACCCGTATTTACGCGATGAAATCCAATAATCGATGAAAATCCCGGGAAACTCCGAACGATTAGGCCGACAGCGCGATTGGGTTCGAACCCAGCTCTTCCCGTCTTTTAGTTTCGAGGGCAGATCAGATTGTTATGTCGTTAATATATGTTATTTAAGATTGCCATGGCATTTTCGATACAGAAAGTGAAGCGTGTAGCATTTATACTTTACTTAACCCTTTCCGGCGCGGAGTAAATTTGTTTGAAATATTTAACTTGCATCGAAATTTATAAACGAATTTATTAGAAAATACGAACTTGCTTATTTTTAGGTACGTTATATACGAAAATTTTAATTAGTCATATAATTAATTTTAATTTTAATTAAGTATTCATATAATTAAGTAAAACTTTAATTAAGTATTTTAATTAAATATTTTTAGTATGTTATAAAAGAAAAAATTTTAATTAAGTATTCTTGGTGCCAGTAAAATTTGAATTATGTGTCCTGTGTTTTAAGAACACCGCGCAGGAAAAATTTAAGGGAAGACAGAGACATTCACGGGAGCAAATCCTATGGGAAATATGCGATCTAAACCCCGTTTCCTTGGAAACTAATCGACCGATTCGATGAAAGTTGGAATCTAGATTCACTGGATTATGCTAATAACTTGTGGCAGACTATTGTTTTCTGCGATTAAAACTTTTTATTTTAGAGCAACAACAGTTTTTCAAAAGTTTTCTATTTTTCTGAAAGATTTTTTTTTTCTTATACTAATTTTGTCTTAACTGTCTACCACATATGATCTTGTATTTATATTCTACTACTTTTTTATAAAAATCACTCAGTACTTTGTTAATGGGGTTTTCAGCGGAAAAGTACATTTTTTTTGGAGAGCTAAAAAACGCAGACTCTATTCTAACTTGTATGAAGTTCTTTGAAGCTCTTCGTATGAAGCACAGTTATCAAAGATTCTATCAAAGATTATCAAATATTCTTTAATGTTATCAAAGGTAACGTAAAGTATAATTTACAAATGCTTGAATAACATTTATTCACATGCAGTAAATGAATTTAACCACTTAATCGTCGCGCCAGAGACATTCACGGGCTGTTAGCTTCGCGGATTTTATTCTGAATTCTTTGATTCCCACCAATTTTATAAAATAGTGTAATTGGTTTTATTCTGGTATCATTGTGCTTGTTATGAAATAAGATGAATACATTTTTTTTAAATGGTGACAATAATGAATTTGATAAAATTTTATGTAAGTAAAAGTAAATCAGTCAAATTAATGTGAGTGGGAGTGGCGTCCCAGTCGTGCTTAAGTGAATTCCGTTACATTATAGTCTTTGGTATAAAATCGCTTGCAATGAGTTTTAATGATGTTAAACTATTGAAAATAAATTTATCAAAGATCTTTAAATTGATATACAAGAGGGAAGTGCACTACCAGATATTGACGATAGCTGAAAATGTACATCGGATTTATCATTCATTTACAGAGGTACACAAAAGTACTTGATTACAGTAATGTCTTTGAGCAATTGTTACTGGAAGTGCGCTAGTGTGTTTTCAATTATCATATGTTTTTTAAATTAACTTGATTATTTTGCATATTGGTATGTATAAATTTTATAGGTCCTACACAATGCTGCACAAAAAAATCGATCATTTCCCGAATATTGATGGTAACTTTCAAATATATTCTGCGTTTTCATAAACTTTACCAGGATGTAAGTACAGATGCAGATTCACGGTCGAGAGATGCCAGGTGGCGACTAAATTTTTCGATTTGGCGTTTAATTTTCGATGTCTATGTCGCCATCGATGGGCGAATTTTGTGTTTTGTCTCGCGATCATTTGAAGAAAATTGCGTTTTTCGGCGATTGTTTAACAAAAGTCGCTCTTTTTCAGCGATCTATTGGCGGAATTAGCATTGTTTCTCCGTTGTTTCATGTTATTTCTTAATTTTTGTTAGAAAGTAAGCCTTGGTGATAATTAAAATATTTAGGTTTAAAAGCCACTGGCTCCTTAAAAATTTTGGGAATCTGCACTTATAGATATAAGATGGGAGATGTCTGAAATACGTTGCTGGATGGATTTATTAAAGCGTTTAGCCCTTGGATAAGACAGTTAGAATTTCTGAGCTTTGTTTATTTAGAGATCATATTTCACTTAATTAAACGTGTATGTTTTGTGTACAGTAGTCTGAATGTGTTAGAAAGCGTTTCAAGGTTTATGCTTGTTCCATGATTTGTACTTCATAATGTGTACTTGATACATAATTTATTTTCATGTATTAATTAATTTGATTATTTAATTGGAATGATTATTAAACCAATCTCTTATGCATTAATCATGAATCACGATCGCGATTGATTTCATAGAAGAATCACGATCGCGATTGATTTCATAGAAGAAAAAAAAACTTACTGCGAGCCTTACTGGTGATTATTGCACAAGGGGATACAAATTTTTTATATCTACAACAGTTCATAGCAAATTAAAAACTATTATTGTCTCTTTTAGAATACAGGGCTTAGTACACTAGAAAATTTATATTGCGAAAAAAATTCTTTACATTTCTCTTGAATTTTCAAAAAGTTTCATTTTTGAATTTTCATGACAATGACTTTATTTTATTTTAATAACTTCACCTTATTTCCAATGGTTCCTATATCAAACTGTTCTTATTTAAAAAATGTAATAATCTTTTTGATATTTTTCTTTTAGTTTTGTATATGTTTTGTTTGAACATTTTAATTGCGAATTTGAATTATCATGTTATTTTGGAGGTAAAGAGGAAATAAAGAGGATTTAAATTAATAAAAAATAAATTTATATTTTATATAATAAAAAATAAATTTATATTTTAAATAATGCTTAGTACTGGACCACTGTGCCCCAGTAGGTGGAGCAGTGTACTTCGCTTCTGGGGCACATTGGTGCACTTTATGAACGCATACAAATAATTAAATATATATATATGCAATTTCTCCTTAAGCCTAAGTTAATGACTTCCAAATTCTTTTAACTTTGAACTTTTTCCTTTCTTTTTATAATATTTTAACATTTTATTTTAAATTCCATACCTTTAATCAACCCTTTTTACTTTATTTTATTCTAAAAAATATTTATTTATAAAAACAATTCTTTTCTTAAAAAGAAAATCCCATTACTTAATTCATTTTGTATCTGTCGCGTAATATTTATTTTTTTCTTCTCTCTAATCATTCGATTACCCATAATTCCCCTTCAGTGGTTTTTGTTTAAATGTTAAGCCCCAGTTGACTATACGTGATCGTGAAAGAGAGCTATGTTCTGTTTGTGTCAGCGGTTTAAATTTCGTTGATTAAAAGTAAATTTTCAAAATTTAAATGATAAATTAGGAGTTTGCCGTGAAATCCCTTTTTTCCCGCGCTGATAACTTATATAAAGGATTATGTTGACTTCGGGGTTCAGTTCAGTTTTAGTTTAGTTTTGTGTGTTTCTGCATGTTTTAAGTGTAACTTGGCGAATGCTGACATAATGGCCGTATTTCTACGGTAATAACATAAATTTATTTTTATGTCAGCATCTTATAGTAGTACCAAGTCTAAACCAGCATTAGAGGAACTGTTTTACTGTGGTATGAAACTCAAATAAAGATGCTTAAAAATGTATGGCGCTTCTGTCTAATTTAAGTGGGAAATATTCCAAAGGAATTTCATTGTTCCTTTACCTTTTGTACCACACGACTGCTAAATCTTCGATGGAGTATTTTTGCTAAATGACATAGCTGAAAGCAGAATTTTACGTATATGTATTTGAAACTATGTTCGGAAAAAATTCTGAAGCATGTAGAAGTGCTTACGAAAAGTTCAATAGTATTTTCAGGCAGATTGAACAGAAAAAAAAATTGACAGAAAAAAATTTAAACTGCAAAAGTGGTCCACTGTATACCAGTCCCTCGATATCATTGCAATTTCAATGCGATGTTTTTATTTTTCTCAAAATTATTACCATCAACCAAAGCTCAGTCAGGATGAAACACCCTGTATTTGTGACTAAATAAGTGGTCCAATGTTCTATGGAAATTTTTCATCCTCTTGATTCCTACAATTCTGTCCCTAAACTTTTTTCCGGTAATATCTTGCATATCCTTCTTTAAACTTTTTTAAGTGAAAAGAAAAAAATCTAGAAGAAAAGAAAACCAAAAAGAAAGTATCAGACTTCGAACATAAATTTTGAAACTGTTTCCAACATATTAAGAATAATGTAACAAAACTCCACCGTTTAATAAATTGAACTATTATTTCTAATTAAACCATATGGGAAAAACCCAGACTTGAAAATTCAATTTCAACTATTTCCATCTACAATAGGTAAATTATCCTAGTTTTTTAGCAGCCCTGTATAGGATAAATCGATTTGTACTTATTAACTACATGCATGCCAAAGGTTAATTTAGTTAAGATATACGTATATACTTTAGTTGAAATTTCCTTTTCAGCAATTTCCACTAATAAGGAAAAGGGCACATGAATTCTTTTGCATAGTCCTGTATATGATTTATAGATTGTATGTATTACCAGTAAAATGCAAGAAAAAATAGTTAAATTTAAAATCGCATGCCGTAATTGAAAAGACACTTCGCAATTATTACTCAAAGACAGGACTGTCACCGAATTCTTTTGTGTGTTCCTCTAAATAAACGACAAATGCCCTATTCTATCGTAATTATCTTGTGATAAAATATCCAGTTATTCCTATCAGTTTAAATACATTTGAAATAGCGTAATGCCATCAAAATATTCTGTAAACAATTTCCCCCTATATGTCACAATGTAATGGAATTATTTTGAGTGCTCCTGTAAATGAACTATGAATCCCATATAGGGGAGAGGGGGGCACCTTTGAACACTCTAAATATTTTCCTTCAAATAAATTATTTTAAAAAAAATGTATATGGCAATAAATTGCTGCTGCATTAAGGGAATAATTATACAAAGTTGTATCATTTTGTATGAACAGTACTGTCTAAACAAGATATGTATTTTTCTCCCCCTTGAATCTAAACTTAAGAAAATAAAGTTGTAAGATTTTTGTTTTCAAACTTCTATCCCTAAAATTTTAATTTATTGTTCAATGCTTAAACAAATATGTTAACTTTGGTTTACAAGCTTTGTTGTATTCAAACTCTTTAGCCGAATTGAGTAAACCGTTGTAATTTTGAACTCCATGTGATGGGGCACCATTGAACAGCGAAAAAACACCGAATAAACTGGTGATAAATAATAATTTAAATAATTTAAATAGAACACTTAAAACTATGAAGTAAAGAATTGTTAATGTATAATTTTTTTATGTGAAAAAAGGTTAATTAAGAATGCCAAAGAACATGGACTTATACTGTTAACAATACCCTTACTGCACACATGGGTTCCAACATCTGTATGTATCAGTGATGGGAAGTTTCAAATCTAAATTCATTAATTTGATAATTGCAAATCCTGGATACAAAATAATGATTCATGATTTAACATGTTTCCAAACATTATTCCAGGTTTCCGTAACAGATAAAACAGAATTTAATATCAGGTCTCTTAAAAAATAGCGAATGAAAAATTATAATTTTCCAGAAGCATCAGATATCACATTGGTGTATTTCAAGGATATTGTAAAAAAAGTTTTCACAACCAAACACAACTGGGGGGACACTTTGTGTCTTATCAACAATGAGTTTTGACATCAATTTTGATGGATTTAAGTTTAGTTAAATAACAAAAAAATTAGTAATTTCAACAAAATGTAGTTATTTATTTTTATTCATATTACTTTATATTTCTGTAACATATGCAAATTTTTATAAAAACTGACAATATTTTCATATTTTATTAATTTGTTCAAAGGTGGCCCTACATGGGGTAGGTTTGAACAAAAATTTTCCAACTTTTTAAATCCTCACAACTTATTTAATTTCTTTGGAAAATGTTTAATTTATGGTTCATATGATGAAGAAATGCGTTGTTTTTATTACGTAATATTTAAAACTCAATAAATATAATTCAAGTAAGAAATATATTGATTTTCTGAAAAATTGTTCAAAGATGCCCCCCTCTCCCCTACTTCATATGCAATAGCAAGCATGCCTAGGGGATCCTAAATAACGTTTATCAATTGTTTGAATATCCGAGAATATTTACGGGAGTTATAGTGTTTACATAGGAACAGACAGTCAGACAGATAAGCCGAATGCGTAAACACTTTTCAATTTTGTAAGAAAGTGTTTAAAAAATGATAAAAATCAAACTTATTTTAACTTTATCACCATCTGTAATCCATGTTGGATAACTGACTAGTTGAAATGTAATCTTATTTGATCTTAAAAGAAAAATTTTAAAAAGTCTTTCTGAAAAGCAAAAATAAGATATATTTCCTTCCCTTTATTCCCCATAAAAAACAACACACCATGTCCGGAACATAAATATTAAAAATACTAATATAAATAGTGTCTTTTTCTTTCAAAACTAGAAAGTGTACATAAAAAAACGCATAAAATACATTAATTCGGAAGTCTAGAAGATAAAACTAAAATTTATTTGCATATATTATAAATACTTCGAATAAATATTTAAAAACACTTGGCACTAGGGAAAAAAATATGATGTATTATTCATTTAGCATAAGAAATAACATATTATTGTTCTTTAATAGGTTTAGTATATGAAAGGTGAAAGCATATAAAAAAAACAAGTCAATAATTTAATAAAAAATGAATGAAATTTTAAAAACAGAAAATAAAAAGTGTCTTTTTACTTTTTATACTCAATGAATTATTTTTTGTCGAATTTTCCTTTTTTTTAAAACAACAATTTCGTTTTTTGAAAACTGTCTTTTTCCAAAATAATTTGCCAATAATTTCTTATCGTATAACAGTAAATGGTGACTTTTATAGCGATTAGCAAACGTAGTCGTTTCAAATGCTGCGATGGCAATTTTTTTATGCACATATTCGAGAAAACTGCACATTATTGACAGAGAATCTTATTCTTTAAAAATAGGGGAGAGGGGGGGGGTTAGTGTGGACAAGGGGTTAGTGTAGACATTCAAAATAACAATTTAAATAATGTAGAAAAAATTACAAAAAAAATTATACAAACTGACAACAATGTACTCCATATTAAGCAAAAATTTAGTTGCAAAGGGTTAAAAAGTTTTTGAATAGTTGCAAGAAGTTTAATTTCATGCATGAAAAGTAAAAATAAGATTTCTTTTTCATTTTTGCAGCACAAAGAATTTAAACTTAGAATCCAATAAACAAGTTGCTATAAGACAAGTGTGACTTGTCTTCTTTATTTCTATAACCTTCATTAAGATATTAAATTGGTTAAATGAGTATAATTGAAGAATAACTTCAGAATGTTAGCATGGGGTTAGTGTAGACACACTACTAGTGGTTAATGTAGACAGCTTATTGTACTGCATATTTGTATTTTAAATACTAAATTTATTATAATGTAAAGATTTACAGAAAGTATGTTAAAATTCAAATGTAATTACTATATTAAACATCAAATAAGACTATTTTCCATGTAAATAAGGAATGTATTGAAATTTTCATCAAATCATTTCAAACATTTTTTTTTTTTTTTTTTTTTTTTTTTTTTTTTTTTTTTTTTGGTTTAAATTCACAAATTTTGCATTTTTAGAGGATTATTTTATCCTTAATTTTAAATTAATTCAATAAAATAGAATATACATTTTTTTCTATGTTGGTTAGAATCTTAAGAAATATGAAATGTTACATTATTATAAACGAATCCCATCGTCACCAACTCTTAGATGTTGCAATATTGTATATTTTGTAGGCACAGTGGAAAGTGTAAATGGTTTTAGTGTCTATGATGTTGTATTTCTGCAGAAAAAAAGATCCAGCACATCATTTTGCTTTTCTTGATATGAAAAATAATTCCCTAATTAAAAATGGGGAATAATAGAAAAAAAATCACACAGCTTGTGATTTTTGGTGTTACTTCTTTCTCCATAAACCCTTTAGACTGTAATTTAAACTTGGAAGTTTAGATAATAAGGAATATTTGTGAAAAAATTACCTGTCCACACTAGCCCCCAACATATTTTGGTTTTCTCCACACTAACCCCTTGTAGGGGTTAGTGTGGACACATGGATCAATGTTAAAAACTGCCAATCTTCTTATTGTTTAACTCTATTTATCATCTTCTTTCCTGTATATTAATAAACAGAAAATATCATTCTTCAATGTGAAAGGGTTGCGAAATTTTAAAAATGCGCATAGAATTTTATAAAATTAAATTAAATTTTTCTGTGTACACTAACCCCCTCTCCCCTAACAATTTTTTTAAACGTGACACACACACACACACACAAAATAAATTTTGAAACACCGAAAACCTTTTTTTTAATCGTTTTACAACTTCGTCCAAATTTGACTGCGGAACAAAATAAAATCCCTGCCGGCTTGGCCTATAGATGGAGGTAGATTTCAAAATTAAGAACTAATTTCAACAACAAAAAAAAATATTCGAGATAAACTTAGTTAAACAACTTTATTCGGTCGCTTTAAAAAAATTTTTAATTTCATTTTCTGTAAGAGCTGCTTTTATCAGAATTATCTGAAGTGAAATTCAGCTCAAATGCCCACTTTGATATCATTTTTTGAAATATATTCTGACTTTCTGAAAAAAATCGGCCAATACGAATTTTACCCATTAACGAACTTGACCGAGATTTTATGCATCAGTTTAGAAGAGATTTGAGCAGAATTATAGAAGTTATCGTGTCCATAAAAAAGTGATATAGATAGATAGATAAACTTTTTACTGGAGGTAGTTACGGGTCTAGGGTTCATGATCGCTGTTGATCTGCAAAAAATTTTCAAAAATTACTACATAGATGCGACCGATATAAGTAGTATTTCATACGAAATCTACCTATAAGACATATCTTGGACTGGTTACAATAGCAAAAGTATCTTATTTACAAAAAAAAAAATAAATAAATAAATAAATAAAAAAATCATGAACAAACTTAAAAGAGTAAAAAAATATGATTGTAGAGATCGACCTTAGATATCTAATCTAAAAAAGAATAATTTATAAATATTGCAAATATGTCATTTTATCGACATTCTCCTGTAGGATTAACATCACTTGAGCAGTTCATTTCCGTGAGTGAAGTGGCTATTTAGTCCCTTTCACGACGAGAGCCTTTTACGAAATTTTTAATCTTTTGTCACCGATTTTTTAAAACAGAAATTCATGTCTTATTGAATCAAGAAAATGATCTGATTAAACAAGGCAAATTATACAGAAAAAATTTACCGATAAAATAAAAATAAGGATTCTGAGCATTTTATGCGGATGTATAACGTTCGCTCGTCCCCAAGGGGCTAAAGGGACACACTACCTTAAAATAGTCAAAATATCGACTTTCTTTTTTCAATATTAACTGAAAGCTTCTTTAATTGTGAATATTTTGACACCTCATTTTTGCCTATACGACAGTTATATCATGAGATATTCTCAATTTTGCTAATAGATTCAGCGTAATTACCCATAAATGAAAGCTTTAAACTGATTTTTCTCCCTGTTCATATTTTTATAACTTGTTTGTTCAATAAATACTAACGCTTTTTTGCTAAATTAGATAGAGGTTTGATTTTTTTTTTTTTTTACTTGTTTTCCATGGTGTATTTTATGTTTTTGTGCATTGATTTAACATTCATATTTATAGTTATTTTTTAAAAAATATCTAAATAGAAAGTTTGTTGAATTTCCTCCTTTTTTAATGTACACCAGAGAAAAAAATTAAGAAGGGGAAACAGCTCTCCCCTTTCCCTTTTTTATAATTCATCATTGAACCTCCTAAACTATCAAGGACATGCTTTATCATATAAAAAATCTATATCCAAAATTCAGAACAAATTGGATAATTCTTAATAAAAACCCATTTAGCATTTATATAATTTAAGAGGAGTTATCGCCCTCTTTAAAACTTAACCATAAAACTTCCAAAACTATTCAGAGATTTGAACGAAATCTGACAATTCTGCTTGAAAAACCCCGTTCTCCCTGTTTATACTTATTCAATGAACACCTAATAACAGTCACGGAATCGCCTCATCAGAATGATCCTATATCTAAATTTTGAACGAAAACTTAATTCTGCATGAAAAACCCATTTATATCAATTAAGGGGAGGGGCATGAGCCCCCCCTTCCCACTCTTATACATATCGAATGAACTCCAAAAACTAATCAGGGAAGCACCTTGTCAGGATATACCTAAATACAAAATTTCAAGTGGATCGGACATTTTTATCATGAGTTATCGCGTTATGCACACACGTACGCACGCAAATAACAAACATACATGCATACAGAACGGGCGGGCACATAAGCTCTCAGGCTATGATAGCCTGTGAGCTAAAAACTAGCAACATAATGAGTAATTAAAAGGAAATCATAAAATGATGTATACATAGCACGCTAAGATGAGTAAAATGTATAATCCGTAAGGGAAGGTTCAGCGAAATATTAACACATTCGCTGCCGATCACGTGTCAGCGCGTGATATGGCGCCAACATTAAGGGCCACTCACGCACCAGCGCATGATGTCGGGTGATGTCCAATAGCCAGTCACGCGCTGGCGCCGGAAAATCTTTCATTGATTCTTTGTTATAAATAGTAAATCGGCTTCTGGAAAAAACCTACTTCTACAGTGTGGCATTAACTATCATTACATCTTCACGTAAGCGACAGCGAACGTGTTAAGGATTTTGTTTTAGAACACTTCGGTTCATTTTTTTCACAATAAATTAATACTTTATGAGTGAAATATAATTTTTATTTATCAACCCACAAGTATGGTGAAAGCTGTATGGACTAGAGATGGGAAATATATAGTTATTTTTGGTTAACAGGTTACATCATTCCACACATTCACAGGTAACAGGTTTCAACAACCTGTTATTTTTGTAACGTATAACTAATCGATGAGACTATGCTGTCAACAGACATTTTAATTAGAGGGCCGTTAATTAAGGTATCTTGAATAATTTTGATACATAAGTATAGACGCTGTTTTAGTTCAGATAAACCTGCGCCTTTAAAATCAACATAGAGTTAAAATTTTAATTTTTGCAAGACAAAAACTTAGTTGAGTTACTTTACATTTCACGTATTATTATCGTTTTCTTGCACTAAAAATGCATTTTTCCTCGTTGAAAATTTATACGTATCAAAACTCAGTAAATTTTGCCCTTGGAACTTTTTTTTTTTTTTTTTTTTTTTTTTTTTTGCTGATTTATTGTTAAAACACATAAAACCTTTTTCTAAATAAAAGTTATAGGAAACTTACTGAACACTGTATAAAATATGTAGTTTCTTAACAATTTAAAAAATAACTATTTTAATGTAAATTAATATTTATATGATGCAGAAGAAAGTTTAAGGCATTTTTGCAACTGTTACAATGACTCCAAAACTGACGGTTTAGAAATTATTTTTTTTTTTTCTAAACGATCAGAAATATCCTCCATAAAAACAACACCGTTTTAACAATGCAATTTGTTCAAAAAAAAAATTGATCTTTATTTGTTAGCACCTTGATTTGAAGTTCGAATTTTGACATCCCCGAATCAATATCTGTCAACGCATATTCAAAGCTTGTCCCACAAGAACACGAAACATTACTTGTATATTTTTAATCAAATGTCATTCATCCCACAAATTTCGTATGTGCAAGTATGTATTTAAAATCCGCTCCCCAAAACTTGTGACAGGCCAAAAAATGACGTTGGTAGTATAAAATTGGCGCCCTATAAATTTCCGCGTACGTCGGGACCGCCCCTATTCGCCCCTTCCCCCATCCCTTTTCGAATGGCTGTGTCATCACCAGGCTATTTTTATCCTTTTTTTTTTTCAGGAAAATACAATTACAAAAGTAATGTTTTCCAGTTCGTATTTTCTAACGACGCATTATTGACAAAATAATAATAATAATAAAAAAACAGTAATAAACATTTTATTAAATAAAAATCATAGCGCCAGAATACCCCCCCCTTCCCCAAATACCATGAGTACTTAGTAATATCCCTTTTAAATATTCAAACTCAAAGATTGCCACCGTTTTACCCATCTAACTACATCAACGAAAGATTATGTCCCGTGTCCGAGCGATAAAACAGCTTTCTATCAACAATTAAATCCGTAAATCTTTTTAATTCCATTTTTCAAACAGAGATTATTTCCCATTAAAAATATGACCGAAGATGGCCGACATTACCTCCTTGCTTTTTAATAATCTGCAAGCGTCACTAACTAATTTCACGTACTCTAGAATAAAAACACATTTTTCCCCCCATTTCATTTTCAGTATTCTAACCAGTTTTCATTATCACAGCTTTTTTTTTTTTTTTTTTTTTTTTTTTTTCAATAAATGTTGTTTTCGTTATTCTAAAACGGATTCTATTTCTTTAATCTTTGTAACTGTGAGCTTTATAAAAAGTCAAACAATAAAATATATTCTGTGAAGAATCGAAGCCAGATGTTTTTAAATATTCATAGAATAATCAACAACGAATAGCTTTTGAGAGTTTTTATCACGTGCACTTTTGAGATAGCAAAAGGAGAAAGGTTTCCTATGATTGGCTTTCTTGATTAGACCAAAAAGATTTTTAATGTCTTGGACAATGCAAAAGGAAAATGGTTCCTATGATTGACTTCCTTGATTAGACCAAAAGGATTTTTAATGTCTTGGAATCGTAGATCGACAGTGACGCGTCAAAAAAAAGTTTCATAGGGTTTTTTTTTTTTTTTTTTTTTTTTTTTTTTTTGTGCGTCGGAATTTTTTTTTTTTTCTCTCTCTGTCTCAAAAGCAGTTGGGGATTTTTGTTTTCTGCAGTAATAGAAATTCTTTGCCTCAGAATTCAAATAGATTTATAAGCTGGATTTTTTTTATATAACTAAACTTTTATTAATTTATAAATATGTATTCCGAAAATGATTTTCAGCCTTACTATTTGTTTCTGCTTTTTAAAATGCTTATCATACGAGGCGTTCCAAAATTAACAGGGACTTTTTGGTAATCTGTTATTGAATAATAAGTTTTTGGTTAATATTACGAATATTTATCCTGTTATGTTAAATAATGCCCATCTCTAGTATGGACGCTGAAAGTAGCTTAAGAATCTACCAGTAAACAACAGCAAAACAAAGCTTCATGTCCTTCGCAATGTAAAGTTTAGGCGTGTAACTACTAACTAATAATTTGACCACTCACTGTATAGTAAGTACATTCATGATACAAGCCTAAATTTACGTAAAATTAATTTAGAATGCAACTTTTATAATTTTATATCGTACTTTATACTGTTAGTCATCGGTGACTGACGCTGGATAAATGGAACGTTCAGTATCAGTCACCAGTGATTGATGTGGGTCTCAACCTGTTAAGACACAACACTAGTCACAGAAAAAGATTCGGATGATAATGAAAGTCTATGGGAGCGTTCTTTTCAAATATCTCGCTCAAATTTTTATATTTTTACATGGTATTTTTTGTATAGGATAGCTGAGGACGATCTACAACGGCCTTGTTTTTACTTTTTCGATTTTTCTTATGCATTTTATGTATTACAATAGTTTTAATTTCAGAACTGGTTTAAACCGGTTTCGAAAGTTAAAGTAATTAAAAAAAAAAAAAAAAAGCTGAAACCAAAACTGAAAAACTAAAACCTAGGCCGGTTGGGGATCGTCCTCAGCTATCTTGTGCAAAAAAATCATGCAAAAATATTAAATTTTTGGCGAAATATTTGAAAAGAACGCCCCCATAGACTTTACATTATTATCCGGGTCTTTTTCTGTGCCAAGTGTGGCCTTAAAACGCTTCTCCAGTCACTCAAAAAGAGCCGGATGATAATGTTATGTCTATGGAGGCGTTATTATTTTCAAATATTTTCTCAAAGTTTAATATTTTTCATGTTTTTTTTTTTTTTTTTTTTTTTTTTTTTTCATAGCATAGCTAAGGATGTTCTTGAACCGGACTAGTTTTCATGTTTTCAATTTTGGTTATATTTTTTATATTATGATAGTTTCAATCTTAGAACCGGTTCCGGAAGTTAAAGTAATTTTTTAATCTGAAACCGAAGTCGAAAAAGTAAAAACTAGTCCAATTTTATATCGTTCTCAGCTGTACTATGCAAAAAAAAAAAAATCATATAAAAATGCTAAAATTTGAGCGAGATATTTGAAAAAAAAAACGCCCCCATAGACTTAACATTATCATCCGCGTGTTTCTGAGTGACAAGTGTATGCTCTTAACGATTAGTCTCATATATTCATAAACATTCGTAAAAGTCAAAAATATTTTAACGTACTTTTTAATGTGTTTTTGATGTAAATTTTCGCGCTTTTAGCACCCCCTTATTTCTAAATAAATAATCACACTTGTTTATAGCAATTTCTTTCTCTTTTCAAGTTTTTACTTGGAATGCACGTTATTATCCCATAAATACAAATTCGTTTTCAGTTAAATGATAAAATAAATGCATAAATATGAATATTTCTTTCTTCCAGAATGACAACGTCTTTATGTCACGTGGACTCCCTGGGCTTCAAGCACATTTTTGTTGACAAGAGCCTCATTCTCCATTACGTGTGCAGGCAACTGCACAAGCATTACTCCATGCAACTGCGTTCCCACGAGCGTCACGTCGCAGCGTGGAGGCGATATCTAAAGAAACATCCTGATAACGTTTTACGTCCAACAGTAAGCAACTCTAATTCCCCAATTTGTTTAGATATATTTTCAAACAATTTATATTCCGAGAAACGGCAACCCAGTTTAATGTAATACCGTAACTGTCCAAGAACCGACAGCACAAAACCCTATGTCATCGAGCCCAAGAAAAAATCTTTTATTTTATAGAAGAGTAGTAATGGATGAATCTAAGGATCCATGTCTGCCGGAAGTGAAGTGGTGCATAAGCCAAAAATTGATACCACTGGTGGCTGACTCGTAGATTTAGCATTGTGCTTATTCTATAATCAAAAGTATGAAAACATGGAAAACTGAGTGCAGGAAAACACGATGCTCAGCCTACGGGTCAACCACTAGTGGTACTCATTTTTGGCTTATACACCACTTCGCTTCCAGCAGACATAAATGATTAGATTCCCTTATTCATCATCTTCCATAAAATAAAGGGTTTTTTCTTGTACTCGATTGCATAGGATTTTGCGCTGTCGACTCTTGGACTATAAAAGCTGATTTTTAAGTAGGCAATTGATCGCAATATCATATGTTAATTATTGCGAACGGTTAAATGTGGCTTCGGACCGCGAAATCGCACAATGAAAATTAAATAGATAGAACTGGACGCGACAGCACAGACAATTCCTTTATCGAGTTTACGGCTGAAATTCCAAAATTAGTTGCAACTTTATTCGCATATTAAAACGCAATCTGTCTGCCAAGTCATATCTTGGTGGAAAACCCCTGGAAACCAGATTTAAGCAGTTGACTCGTAGGTTTGCCATTGTGTTTTCCTGCACCCAAAGGAATGTAACCATGAAGGACTGAGACTACTGTGGCCTATTTTCATTCACACATTCGAGCGGACCGGACCTGACCTAGTTCAAAACTTACTTTTTCATGCAGTATCGGATCAGGCGTGCCTGATTTATTTTTACCGTACCGAGCAGGCGCTAATTTCAGTCTTCCTAGTCTTCACCACTCAAAATTTTCAACCCCAGATTTGAAAATCATTTTCTCAGCGTTGCCTGGTCCGGTCAAAAAGCTGTAAAATTTGGCCAGGCCCATATATTTTTGTAAAAAATGCGTACATTTTTAAATTGCCATTATTCTAAAATAAAACATTAAAATTCATTCTTGTTAACGAATAGTGGATTTCTAGGCCTATTAACGCATGGATAAATTAAAACATATTAAAAAGCTTAAAAAAAGAGCTTGTCCAAGACATAATCATAACTTAAACTAAAAAATATGTTTGTCCCTGCAACAGGTCCGAAAATAAAAAGGGGGGGGGGGGCAGATGGGATATGGAGGGACCGACTTACAGATTTAGGGGCCCTGGGCACAGATGCTTATGCCCCCCCCTATCACCAATTATTACACGGACCTTGACCAAATATATATGCATTATTCATAGCCGTACTTATTAAGTTCATTATTGACTTTAATATTTTTTTTTAAATATCCATCAAAAAACTCAATTTGATAATTATTAATTTTTTTTCTAATAAACTGCGTTTTTCAGATTTCTGTTTTCGATGTAATTTCATATATCTGGAATGATAAAGCATGCTACAAATGATAAATTTTCTACAGTACTATATAAAAATATTTTCTTTCAAGTATAAACATTCACTGAAAAATAATTTTAAACAATAATTAAAAAACTTCAACAGCATTTGGGGGCCCCTCAAAATAGGGGACCCTGGGCCTGTACCCCGAATGCCCTGCCGTAAATCATGCTCTGTGGGTATGTGCCCCGGGTGCAAAATAAAAATTGTGAACTATAAAAATAAAAAATAAATAAACTGAATTGGGAGGGCGTTTAACTCCGAAAAAAGAAGTATCTTTTCTAATGTGTATCCAAAGAAAATTGTGTGGTGCTGCCATCTCTTGGCAATCTTTAAATAAATTAACGTTCATAGATTTTTTTTTATATATCTTTTCAAATATTCTTTATTATTTATTTATAAATCTATATCATTTTTACAAATTTATTCGGATTGAAATTATTTATTCATTTTATATTTTTATATTTCAATAAAACTAGGAAAAGACATATTTATCGCTGAGACAGTAAAGTATACTTAAATTAAAAAGAATAATCAACGGGTATGTTAATGATGATAAACATTAAAACAAGCATGCCGTGCATTTTCTATTCCATTAAAACAAAAAATGGTTGAAGACTTAAAAAATCAAGTCGGATTTGTTTTAACTTCACTTTTAGAGTTATTGACAGCATAGCTTGTCAAGCTGACTTTTAAAATTTTTAGACTAGAGCAAACCATTGTAGTTTTTGTTTTTCTGCTGTTTAGTAAATATTTAAGAAACGCATACATGTACAATGCACTGGAAGTTTTAGTAATGCGCAATTGATTTTTTTTAATTGAGTAAATACACTCTTTTTGAATCGCATTATTTACAGAATGAATTGAAGACATTGGTTAGGAGAGGAATTCCAGACCAACTTCGCAGTCGTGTATGGAGCGCCCTCTATCGGATCAAAATAAGGGATCTCAAAGAAGCAAAAGGAACTCAATACTTCGAAAATCTTTGCAGTAAAGCTGCAGAAGCTGATGTAAGTACTCATACTTTATCTTAAGGGGTTCTTAAATCAAAAAGGGCAACTTTGTGACACATGCTTTAATTTCTTTTTATTCGGAAATGCATGAAACTAGCAGGTGTTATTATTCAGAAACTGTCTAATTTCACTCAATTTTATGTTTTTTAAAAAACACAATAGATTTTTCATAACAAGCCTTGAAAGTTGACACTTTTGAGCTCATTTCCCAACGAAAGCAGAAAAAACGGTAGAAAAGCAGGAGAAAAACGGGTAATCAAGTGATCGAAATAGCTTAGAACTAAATTGGTAATTTAATTATCATGAAATGGAAAAATAAATTCGATTCGAAATCGCTTCCTTAGTCAGGCATTCCAATTTTATAACTTTCTGTTAAAAAATGAATTTGTAAATGTGTCAAAACGTTTTGCGCTTGTTAAGCGGAGCAGTTGAGAACACCCTTAATTTAGAAAACAAGTCTTAATTCTTTTAGTTCAAAATTTGCAACTGTTGTTTTTGTTAGTACACTAACAGACCTGTCGGCGTTGCCTATACTAAAAATATCAGATAATATTAAACGGGGCGCTGTAGACTTCCCTTCTCCAAGTTTTGGGCACAGTCATCAGTATTTAAATCATAATTTTCTACTTCCAAATAGTTTTATTTATTTTTTTATTTATTGTCTTTCCTTCTTTAAGAAAAGTAAGAGTGACATATTTTGTGTAAATACAGAAATCGTGTCTCGTAAACGCAATGGCCAAAAACTAGTTTATGAAATTAATAAAATAAGGTTGTGGGGAGGAAAGGAAATAGATAATAATCAAAAATTCTGTTAGATAAATGTCTGACACAGAAAATCTAAGCATGTGTTTAGTCAAAAATAAGGTATTATTCTCTAGCTAATTAAATATTTCTTAATGAAATGGCACACTCTATATTAATGTGAAACATTCTTTCCTGGAAAAAAAAAATATATATATATATACATATAAATATATATAATAAATATACACACACATATATATATGTATATATAGATTAAATTTTAAATTAATGGACAATATTTTCATGATGTCATAGTGAATAAAAATACGAATATTTATTGGCTTATAAAAAGATTTATAATGTTTAAATACAATAATATGACTTAGCAAAGAAACTTAATAAGTTCAAGAAATCCTTATTTTAATATTTTTTATAAAATATTATCATTATTCTTGTCCAGTTTCTTTTTAAGTTGAGGCAAAAGGGTGGATTTAATGCATTTGGAAAAAACAAATAAGTCGTGTTTGTATAAAGATGTTGGTCTGAAATATGCTAAAGTATTTAATGTATTTCGCCAATCTGAAAATGTGTAAATACGTTGCACGAAACCTGGCGCTACGTTTTGTACAAATTGGTCAAATGTTGTAGATATGAATAAAGAGCATATATACTAAATTTGACTTTTATAGGTATTAACATTAATAAGAATGCCAAGAGAAAGAGCGACTGTGGATCAAGATTTATCCACCATCTATACAATCAGAATTCTATAAATCTACAATTTGTTTATGATGTGAATATGTAATTAAATACTCACGTATTTACAAATTGCTTTTTTTTTTTTTTTTTTTTTTTTTTTTTTTTTTTTTTTTTTTAGAAATATGACACTTTCTAGCCCAAAAATCAAAGACTGTATCTGCCTAATGCAGTAGAAAAACTTCTTGAAAATCAAGAAAAGCATAAGAAAAAGCTCAAACAGAGTTAAAAGACCTGTCCTTGCCCACGAAGACACTCGGAAGCTAATGCTATTCCTATAGGGAGGCATTTTTCTAATAACTCTTTGGCATTTTGACTTTTTTAAATTGTATTTTTTTTTTTTTTTTTTTTGTGTGTGTGTGTGTGTGTGTGTGTGTGTGTGTGTGTGTGTGTGTGTGTGTTTGTTTTTATTGGATAGCTGAGGTGCCTCTCAAGATAACTCCTTGACTACTTTTGCAATTTTGGTCACAGATATTTTCTATAAAGTTACTTTCACTTTCTGAACCGGTTCTTTAAGTGTAAGTAACGTCATAAAAATATCTGCGACCAAAACGGAAAAAATAATCAAGGAACGATCTTGAGGGGACTTCAGCTCTCCAATACAAAAAGAAAAAAAAATTAAAATGTCAAAATGCGAAAGAGTATTCGAAAAATGCCTCCCCATAGGAAAGCATTTACTCGCGAGTGTCTTCGCGGGCAGGGACAGGACCCTTAAGATGTACATGTCAAAAACTAGTTTACTTTAGTCACTTTTAATGATCTCTCATATGTGTTTTTAATGTTTGCAACTAATTTATTAGTTCAATTTTTTATTCATCACTTGTAGAATTTTACTGAATAGCCTTATATAGAATTTTATTTATTTATTTATTTGCTTTGAATTTTTTCTAATCAGCAATTTGCATCATATTACCTTCCATGTTGTGCTCAAAATCAGTTTCTTATCATTTTTACTTTATATTAATAACAACAGATGGCAACACTAAAATTGATTAATCGCTTGAAGATATAACTAGGTAGAACCTGTCAAATTTTGACGAAAGAAAATGTTTAAGAAGGAACTGTTTCAATGACTTATAATAAACCTACAAAATTAGTTATAGTAAAAAATACATTTTATATTGGTACATCTAGCTCTTAAACAAACGATATTTATTTTCAAATTAACAAAATACTATTTCTATAAAACGCAGTTGTAGAAATTGTTAAAATTAAACTTTAATCGTATATGTAAGCAGTAAAAAATAATAAAGATGTGTTATTATGATAAAGTTAACAATTAAAGTTCTTATGCTAGTATTGTAAAATGAAAAAAAGCAAAACTTATTCAACTTTGACTCAATCATAGAATTTTTTTTCCCGTGAAATCTAAACCCGGCATCCTTTTCACCATATCAAAATTTACAAAAGCTTCGCATCTGTATTCACCTTTTCGAAAAAATTGGCATTTTAATTTGATAATTTTGATTAAAAACTTTAAGTCTCAATACTATTAGCTGAAACAGATATTAAACTATTGGTATTCTTTTATCTGTGAATCAAATTTAGTAAATTAAATCAAAATTCACCGGGTTTTATGACAGAAGATATTTCAATCTCAATTTTTTCCGTTTTAATGAGAAAAATGGCAACATAAAGATACAGCAATGAATTTTTTCCCTTTTTTTCCCTTTGCTTTTAAATAGAAATGGAGTACTCCTGTTGCCACAATTAGAAAATCAGTATTAAAAGATACAAAAAAAAAATATTTCAAAAACAAATTAAGGTACAGCTTTCAAACAAATTTCATTTAAAAGTAAATTTTTTTCCCTACACGATGGTGTAAAATTTGAAAATGTGCGGCATTTGGAAGTTTAAAAATTTTTAGTAGCATAAATTACAATACCGAAAGTTCATTTAAAATTTGAAAGTGTTGCCATGCGCAAAATGACGTATGCGTTACGCACAGATACGTTTGGCCTTTATAATATAGATATACGCAGTTTTAGAATTATAAATTTGTCATTTATGCTTAGGACTCTCTGCAATTCCATTTTTAAAACAAGAGAATTGTTAAGCAGTATTTATTTCAAACTTTTGATATTTTAAATTGTCATCTCAAATTTAGATATCGCATTACGCATTCAAATAATTGTTTATTTTCACTCATATAGTAATTGGTGCTTCAACATATGTATATTTAGGATATTTAAATTAGATTTGAGTAACTTTAACTACAATATATATATATATATATATATATATATTACAAATTTAAAATTTTTTCGCCAAAACTAACCTTTATACTATCTTAATTTTCTTATAATAATATTCCGTACTTACTTCAAATTATTAAATTAAAATCTTGTTTCTAAATCTAATCTGTTAATCCTTATGCAGACGATATAAATTCTTAATTTGCCTTAAAAAACATTATTCCAGTATGCGTAAATTTAAAAAGATGGCTCTAAATTAAAAATATTCTTAATTAAAACTTTATTTCTTAATATTCCAAATAAAACTAATTTCTTCTATGTTTTTATCAACCCTTTTTAAGAAAGTCTTATTAAATTTATTCCAAAACCATACCTTTCAAAAAATATCATTATTTTATTTTATCTATTTATTTATTTTTCCTACGTCAACCTTTGATGTGTGCATATTAATAAATTCATTTCTTTTCTTTTTCTCTTAAAATTAATCATTTATAAAAATCGTCTGCGTAAGATATTTAAAATTCTGAGTCAATTATAAATTGGTTAAATAATATTTTTGTTTTAATAAATTTATCGTCTGTTTAAAAATAGCATCGTAGCTGGACAAGAATTCTGTTTACATAAAAGAATGATGGTTTGAGGTTACAGAATGTTCCAGTACTTTCTTTTGAGTTTAGAAGGTGGAAGTCTCGAGATGAGAGAGAAGATTTCTTGGGTTGCTTCTTCGATGAGGACAGCTCGCTGAAATAATGATGGAATTTTTGCAAAAGGAGCTTTTCCTTCCTCATTATTACGAATTTAATAAATGAATTTACAGCAGCCCATGACTAATTATTGGATCTTCTACATTTATTTATTTATTTTGTTTTTTCCTTCGCTTGCCATGACTGCGTGTTTCTTTTTAACCAGTGGAAATAATTCGAGTTCTCCTTAAATCGTCACATATATATATGGGTCATTTTAAAAAAACTTGTACATTTGGGAAATTTTTCACAAAAAAAAAAAAAAAAATTAATACAACTTATAAAAATATTAGATGATACTAAAACATTTCTTGTATATAAAACTGAAAACAGCAGTTCACTTTGTGATTTGGAACGTCAAATGTATAATAATGAAAGAACAAAACGCTCTGTCTGTCTGTGTGTGTGTCTGTGTATGTGTCTGTGTGTCTGCGATGGCTAGCAAAATCTACAGCACGTACGAAGCTCAAAAATTTTTTGAGAGTAGCCCAATGTCTCTCCTGCTGCACCTGAAGCTCAGAATTTCAAAATTCTATTTATTAACTGAGTAATAAATTAAATTCCAAAGCTCACTCTCATAAAAAATCGCCTTTTTTCGCTTTTTTTCCATTTCATTTTCTTATGGTTGATTGGTTGCATAAAAGTTTCGCAGAAATAATCAAAAAACCTGGGACAGACCTTTAAAATTCATAGACTGGCAAACTGTCAATTTAAATGAGGATTTTTTTTTTAATCACAGCTGCTGTACACCATGGAGAAAAAGATAGGTGGAGGCGAAGTAAACCGAAAAAAGGTTTGCAACACGGAGTAAGAAGTGTCTTACTCCGTGGTTTGCAATATTAAACCATTTATCGCTGAAATTTTAATGTCTCAAAGAAAAGCACCAGGAAGGAATTTTGTATTAATAAAACGAATTGAAAGAAACGAATTACAGCTGAAGCATATTTTACGAAGAAATAGTAATTTTTTAAAATGGTTTTTTTCTATTATATTAGGTTAAAGTTAAATTGCATTTATGTTATGGTTAGAATAAGGATATGTTACAATAAAGTGAATACATTTAGGCTAGGTTACATTTCTGTTATATTTAATTTACGGTAGGGTACTGTTAAGTCGCTGTTAGGTTACAGACAGGTTCCGGTTACGGTATAAAAGTTTAAGGTTAGGAATTTATACACAGAGTGAACCTATACGCAAGATTTGATTAAAAATAACCCTTACTTTTGTTAAATAGCTCTGAAATTATAGTACTATATACCAACCTTTTAGCTACCATCGTGTATCGATTTCATTCATGGTATGGTCGGATTTAAGAGTGATATAATTAGTTTGAAATTCAAAATATTTCACTTGGGATTTGTATGTGAAAATAATAATTAGTTACGTGACTTAACAGTGATTTTTACGGGTAAATATCAACTTTTTTACATGAAAATCATGCAATCGTTGGATACATATTCCCTCCCGCGTTTTTCATTGCTCATTTTGAGTATTTTTAGAGCTTAATATTAGTTGTTTTTAAAACCGATTTTCACACAGTCAGTGGCTACGTATTTCAGACAATGCATTTCTGCATGTAACGAGTTAATGATAAAATCATACAAATTTCAAGTTCGTTTAATATTCTTAATACGGACCCGGGCAACGCAGGGCGGGTCAGCTAGTAGAAAATAAAGTATGAACATGCAACAGTAAAATGTTCCCCTCTGTTACCAACAGTCAAAAATTTTTATTTAAAAAAATAAAACACCTAAAACAGAAAATATCACATTTTTTTTTTAATTACATGAATGCTACTTTCAGAAAATCTTAACTGTTGTTTTGTTATGGTTATTTTTATTTTTGTAAAATACAAATGATTTTCTCTCTGTTACTTTTTTGGAAAAATCATAAGTTTCAATTAAATGTGCATTCTCATTTTTACAGTTAAATTGTAAAAAAAACTACATAAATAAAATATTAGTTAAAGTTACACAATTAATTATTCAAAATGATGATTGATAAATTTTTTTAGTCAAATAAACCAGCTTAAATTGACGGTAACAGAGGAAAAAAAGTAACCGAAGGGAACACTGATTGATAGCGGAGTGCTATTTGATGTGGCATACTTTTTTATACGTTTATATCATGTATTGTATACGATCTTAATGTTTCAAACATATCCAGTAAGAATTTAAGATTTTTACTAAAATTACTATTGGAAAATAGTGATATTTGGCAGGGCATTCTCTTTTGTAAATTTATATCGTGCTATGACAAACGCACTGCTTAGTTTAAAAAAAAAAAAAAAAAAAAAAAAAAAATTATCATATATTAGTCGAGGTTGTGGAGCATTAAAGCAAGAATTTAATATTTTTGCAAAAAATACTATTCAAAAATAGTGGGCCAGGCAACTTTTTATATAACTTTTTATTATGTGTTACAAGCTATCATGAAGTTTCAATGTTTCAAACAGATCAAGGCAGAATTTAAGATATTTGCAAAAAACTACTATTCGGAAATATTGGTATTTCACGTGGCATTGTTTTTATAAATTTTTATCATATGTTATAATCTGTGTTTCAATTTCAAACAGATCGCCTTAGATTTTCAAATTTTAACAAATTCGCGTGCCAATTGGGTGACGCTTTAACTCAAAAAATAACGATTTTTACAGAATTTACTATTTGAAAATAGTATTTGACGCGGTGTATATTTTTTATAAATTCTTTTCTACTTAAATAACGATCTTTTCTTCTTTAATACATTTTTATCATGTGTTATAAAATATCCTAAAATTTGAAACAGACCAAGCAAGAATTAAAGGCTTTTACAAAAATTAATATTCGAAAATAGTGGTATTTCACGCTGCATCATTTTTTCATAAATAAGTAGTATTGATTTATAAATATAAATGACTACAATTAAAGAAGCATTTTGTTTGAGAAAATTAAAGCCTAATGTTTATGGCAACTAGCTCACCACAAAAACTACTATTTTATATTTAAAAAGAAAAATGCATATTTTAATTCTGTTCTAAGAACATGAAACGAGAATGTGCAGCCTTCAAGAACAATGTTCAAATGAACTTGTTTTTTTAGTAATTTCTTACTCTGTTACATTTTGTTCCACTCTGTTTCCATAAGCATAGTAACAGAGGGGAAAAAACTACAAATAATTTTAGCAGCACAAAGTGAATTAGAAACAAGAAAAACTAAGCATATTTATTTAAAAAGCTCCATTTGATCTTATGGTTAAAATTTTATAAAAGTATAAAAAAAAAAAAAAAAAAAAAAAAAAAAATTCACATAAATAAGCTGGTAACACAGGGGAAACTGAATAAAACATCCTTATCTTGTAAATGCTTTACTTCAACACCATGGTGAAAATAACTTAATAATATAAAAAATGGTGGCCTCATCTAAAAATAGACTGTTCGAAGAATTGCAGAATCTTGTGCAATATGAACATACTGAACATATTAGTAGTAATAATTTATTACAATAAATATGGTAACAGAGTGGAAGTAACAGAGGGGAAAAAATCTGAGGACAACAATAAATTGTTCCATTTAAAAAAAAAAAAAAAAAAAAAAAAAAAAAGAAGTTTAAAATATATTACATGGTCTATGCTGCTGAGCCCCTTAATATGAGTACAAATTGTTGCTAGAAAAGCATGTTGAGGGCCTGGTGGGTGGAAGAATTGATAATTGGATTTTTGTCATAAGTCACTAGCTTTGTTTAGTCGTGCCCTGGGGAGACAACCTGCATTTTTGAATGAATAAATAAAATGCGACCCTGCTTCCATTTTCCTACAGCAGAATTGTTTATTTTTTTGTTCTTTTATGTCTTTTACAATTCATCCCTTATTTTCAGGTTATGTTTACCGAATAGGCCCGTGAAGCCTGTGCTTACTCATGGAAATACAAAGAGGCCCCAAAATTTACTTTTAAAACCTAATTTACTGAAGAAAAAAATTCAATCAGGTTTTTTAAAAAAATGCATTTTTTTTTTCTTTTTTTTTTTTTTACAAACTTTTTGTTTGTTTGTTTTATTGTGCTGATATTTTGAATTTCAAATATTCTCAACTGTAGTTTAATATTTATCTTTTACAAAATTAATTGGTTATATATTATTATTATATATTATTTAATAAGATATCTCTTCATACGTATAACATATAGATAGACAGTTTTAGTTTAATATTAAAAATGTTATTTACTCGAAATTTTGATGGTAAAATTTCAAATTATTTAAGCATACAAAAAACGGGTTTAGTAAACAAAAAACAATCGGTATAGTAATAGGTGGCCCCTGTGTGACGTTGGGCTTCCCTTATTTCTAAGTCTTAAGCAGACCCTGCTTATTTATGCATATACACAAAGTGGCTATAATTAAGCTGTCAATACTCAGAATGTTCTGCAGCGCGATGTAATTGACAGAATGGTGCAAAAATTTTGGGGAAAGATTCAATAAAATGGTGACAAAGAATTCTGTGGAAAATCACCATTTCGGGAATATGTGCCACTATGTAGTAGAAAAGAGAATTTTAAAAACTGCATTATAAATGCTGAAATAAAATTATCTTTTATTTAGCACATTTAAATTAAGTTCAATGTGGTCGCCGTTTTTGTGGACTAGATATTGCATTCAGCGCACAGAATGGCACAACAGCAGAAAATAAGATATCTGCAGGAATATTCCGTGAATTCCGTGTTGTGCTATATTTCAACAAATCCAGGTCCTAAACAACTCCATTATTGACCTTGGACTTTCGTAACCCTATAGTTGAAAATCGCATGTTGTAAAATATGGGAACGGAGGTGGCTATGTATTTGAAAAACAGCGGCTAACGATTCTTTCTGTTGAAAATTTCTGTCTTAGTAGCTTGTGTACCAGCAAAACGACTACATCTAGCATGAAAATGATTTTATCCAAGCACTTTCTTTGTTGATAAGCTAGAATAACAGATTTGTCTGATATTTGGCGATATTTCTCTCCGGTAACGGAACAGGTTACCCATCCTGTCGGGGTAATGTTTTCATGAAAGAACGGAGAAGAAAACTTCCGATCTGAAACAACACCAAATGGTATCTTTAGTGAATGTGAATTGTAAAAGCAAATTTTTGTCCGATTCTTTTTCTCACGTATTTTACGCTATCTTTACCAGACAGGTTGATTTTGATCGCTTCAGACAGAATAACGCTGTCCAGTTAGCACGAGTACTTACCCACGAGAGTTAATGATTTTTTAACTTTTGTTGGAAAAATAAAAATGTCTTTTCTCAAGAAATTCTAGTATTTCAAGCAAATCTTTCTAATATATCCTGAATACACTGTAAAACATTTGTGGAAACGTTACTCCATACAATTGGTGTAAAAATGGTGGCAAATGCTGCCTCCAATTTCATGGAGTAATTGTTTTCACATATGCAATAGTGTAATTTAAACATACATTACTGGTGTAACATTGTCATGTTACACCGGTTTTAACGGTTAAAATACTCCATAAAATTGGAGGCAGCAATGCTGCCACCAATTTTACGGAGTAACGTTTCCACAAATGTTTCTCAGTGTAGTTTTTGCAATGAACGTTCTATTGGTTTGTACCTTTCATCTTGTATACATTCAGATATTTTGTTTTGTCGCCGATATACAGACTCTAAATTCTTCTGTCATATTTTGTTGTTGTAAACTTTTTCCTGCCTTTAACAGTTTGGATTTTAAGAAACATAATATTTTCATAACGCTTCCAAAATTTAGAAACATCGCTTTTGGTTACAGATCTTTTGAACTATTTGAACTATATTTTTTTTCAATAAAATACTTGATTTATGAAAATGATTTTACAAATCGTATGGTATTAACTGTACCCGGTATTATTTGTCTTTTTTATTTTTTTTTAATAATCAGTTGGTATACAGAGAGTAGGCGTTATAAACTGTGTATAACATACGCTGCACACTATATAACAGCTTCTACGCAGTAAATGTTTGTGTCAAGGGACTATTAATTTATTAATATTAATATATCTATACTTTTAAAGATATAACATTTTTTACGTATGTTTTTATGTATTTTTAATATTTTAATTCATTTAAAACTTTTTTCAGCTGCCAGAAGCTCATAAGAGGCAAATATCTCTCGACCTGCTGCGAACAATGCCAAATAACATGAATTTTTGTGATAAGAGTGCGGAGGGAGTAAGTATGCAGCTCTAAATCTGCCATTTTAAACAGTAAGGGACAGTTTATAAGTAAGTTTCCTTTGCATTTTTTCCCAAGAAATCGTAAGGCAATGTGGTAAACATAACATCGGTTGTGAGAGCTCTTCATGCGTCATTTGTTGTCATACAACTAAGATATTTGAGGATGGTCTTTGGATCAGTACAAGCAGAAAACTCTGATAAGCGACTCACTCTGTGCTCAAATATCTGACACCTTTTTTGAATTCGTTAAAAATGAAAGAAATGAGAATTCTTAAGCAGTATGAATGGACTTAGTTGATGAAGGGTGTTTAAATCCTTAAAAAACTCGTAGTAAATTTGGTGTCTCATTGCCGCTCTCATTTGAGATAGTCTTACAAATCTGCCCAAGGACCCTGATCAAGCAACTTTTATATATCCCTCTAAGCGTTTGGAACGTAATATTCCGTTCACTATGCTCCAGGTTTCACTGCAATACATGCAATATTTAAAAGAATACAATTCTATAGGTTTAATGAAATTCCAATTCATTTTAAAATGATCAGTACTCTCAAGGATTACATTTTTATTTGTAATTAAGTATTTTTTCATAATGTTGAAAGAATCGGTTTTTCTCAGATTTTAAAGAAAATGCGGTGTAAACAACATTACACTTTTACCCATTTGCAAGACGCTCGGAGGGATATTTTCGGCTTTTCCAAAAGTTTTGCAGAGGCGACAAATAAAAACAGTCGCAAAACAATTCTTTCGTGTAGGAAATATTTTATTTTCTTTTTCAACAGGGTCTTTTGAACTTTGCTAAGCATTATAACTTTGCTAAGCATTATAACAAGATAGGACTTTCTGCTTGTCGGCCATATGTGTCGGACGTGTTTTCTAGTGCTCTGGTTTAAAGTATTATAATTCTGGTAAATATAATTATTTATACTTATTAGCATATGCAAAGTATTCATTTGTGTGTTTTCCTTTCATATAATATATTATCTGTCAATTGTTTTGAATTATTCAGAGTTTTAAAAACTTCGAAATTTTCCGGTTGCCGCCGAAACTCGTTTCCATGGTGACGGCTTCAGTTTCATTTTTATTTTATCTCTCTCAATTTAACATATTTTTAGTATATTTTTACAAAATATTTTAAAAGTAATCTTTACCTTGGCTTTCGTCTTTCTTTTCATATTAGTTGTACATCTGTATGTTAATTATTTCCTCTTTATATTGTTTAACATTTTTCCGGTGGGCGTTTGGCACATCTTTGTTTACATCGCCATCTTGAAAATTAGTAGAGTTGAGTAACTTTGCTTCTTCTGGACTGAAGTTTATTTTTCTCGGAGGAGATTGACCTTTGTGGAGTGTTCCTCTTTTGTGGCTTTGATTTAGAGTTGCACCTGGCTGTCATTCTGTTGCTAGGTTTCCATAGCTGTGTTTAATTACTGTTTATTTTATTTGACTTGTGCTTGGGGTTCTTTTAGTTGAATATTTTATTGCTTGCTTATTGAGTTATGTCACGTGTAAAAGGATAATTTGAATTTTCCGTTGTTCATAGTTTTGTGTCACGTGTTAGAGGATAATTTTTAAGGCATTGAGTTGTTACTGATTGTTGAACTTTGTCTTGTGTCAGAGGATAGTATCCTTTTGCTGGTATATCAAGTTCGCAGGTTGCGGTATTTTACTTAGTTTAATCTTTACGGTGTTTGATTTTTTTTTTTTTCTTTTGCGATAGTTATAGCTTTTGTATTTTCTACTTGTTGGATTTCCACCTTATGAGGAGGGATCATATATTTATGTTCAGGCATTGCGGTGGTCACTGGGATTGACTTGTGAGTTTGGATTCTGCGTATTTTGTGTTTGGATTGCTGTTCATTTTATTAGGGAGGAATTTTGCGATATTTTTTGGTTACTTGATTTACAGAAAGTTACTATGAATAAGTTGGACAAATTTTTTGAGGAAGAGGATTACCCAGCAGCAATTCAGAAAGTCAATGTTCTTATTTATGACACGTTAGATGCTCAAAAGCAGAAGAGTGGTGGTTCTAATAAAGTGACAATAGAGATTTTGCAAATGGTCAAGAAGTGCTTTGACTACGTTAACTTGCGTTTGGTGAAAGCCCATAGGGAGAGTGTGGCAAATGAGACGAAGGTGAGAACAATGGTGACGGACAGCAAAGCTTATGAGGCATTAGTTAGAAGATTCTCTGGTGCTCAGGATACTTCGATAGTGTCGGAAATTCCGGCATCGAAGAAGAAGACTGTGACACGTGACCTGGGTTTTACTGTAATGATAACTCCAAAAGAGGGAGAAACGGTGACCGATGTTAAGAATGACCTTAGGAAACTCTGGAAGGATGTTAAGGATGTGCCTACTCCGGTAGACGTAATGTCAACAAAGGCAGGCCAGCTCATTTTAAAGGTTTCATCAAAATCGGATTCAGAAAAGTTAAAGAATGTAGTAGAGAATACAGACACTATTAAAGAAAGAATTACTGTTACAGTTCCTAGGCGTCGACGGCAAAGAGTCTTGGTCTTAAGTGTAGACAAGGAAGTAGAAGGAGTGGATGTGGTGGAATCGGTTGAGAGGGCTCTTTTGGATGGTGGTCTAAATAAGAGAGGTGATGTAGAAATAATCAGACGGTATGCAACCAAAATGGGTCGTGTGAACTGGATTTTGGATGTAGATGAGGAGAGCTCGAAATTTTTGTTATTTCGCAGACGTTTATGTATCAACTTGGAGAGATATTGTGTAGTGGGTTTTATTCCTATAGTTCGTTGTTTCCGTTGCCAAGCCTTTGGGCACTCGGCGATTAAGTGTGATCAAGATCAGAAATGTAGCAAGTGTGCGGGAGGACATAGTCTGAGAGACTGCACAGTGGAAACAGAGACTTGTGCTAATTGTTTACAAAAGGATGATGTTACAGATGCCACACACCGATCTGATAGTCGCGAGTGCCCTAGCTTCATTTCCTATCGTAACGATTTGCTTTCCAAAAGATTATAACGGTTGTCTCGTCTGTTCAGGTCGGTGTAGAGGATTTAGTTTTTGTACAGATAAATCTTAACCATTGCTCAGATGCTAATGACGCTTTGGCGTGTTACGCGGAGAGTAATGGGGTCCATTTTTTCCTTTGCCAGGATCCTTATGTAATAGATGGCAATTTTGTCGGTCTTCCTCCTGGGTGGATCTGTTTTTCTTCTATTTCATCTACAGCGATGATTTTATGCACAAATGATGCTTTTGCGTATGTGAAAGGTTTCTCTTCAAACAATTCAATTTTTATAACGGTTACTCTACAGCAAGGCCCATTGATAATTGGATCCATCTATTCGGCGCCTTCGAGTGATTTGGTGGAGGATCTCTCATCTTGGTATAATTACTATCAGAACTGTTCCCGCATGATTATCGGAGGAGACTTTAATGTTCCAATTCTTACACTCGGATATCCACGTGAGAATGATAGAACGGATGTCTTCCTGGAGTACTTAATGATGAGCAATCTTCGTATGCTGAACGCAGCAGATGCACCTCACTCTTTTGTCCAAAACGAGAGAAAGGGTAGACCTGACATCACATTAGCTGGTATTGATATTCTCCCACACCTAGTGGACTGGAAAGTTGACGATAAAGTTTTTTCATTCAGTGATCATAGATATCTGGTGTTTTCCTTGAGGATGAATCCATTACAAAGGCTTTTTACTCGTTTCAAGACTAAGAATAAATCAATGAATAAGTTCAACAAGTATTTTGATGAAAAACATGATCTATTATATACATCTCTTCAAAGGGTTTTTGATCAGGATTCCTTGGAGGATTGGCTGCAAAATTTCAATGACTATCTTATCAGTGTCATGAACAAGTCTTTTAGACGCGGTGTCTTATCTCATAAGCCATCTACAACTTGGTTTACTCCAGAGTTAAAAATACATAGAAATAAAGTAAACGCTCTCTATAAAAGATACAGAAAAAATCTAGGCAACGAGCAGTACAGAGATGCCTATTTAACGGCTAGAAGAGAATATAAAAGACGTATTAGGCATACCAAGCAAAAAAGATGGTTAAGTTTCTGTCAACGTACAGACGATGCATATGGCAATATCTTTAAATTTGTATCTGGCAAAAAATTTAACTACCAGGATATGATGTTTACAACACTGGAAAATTCTACAGTATTTGATACTTATGACGATATAGCAAGTCAATTAATGTCAGATCATTTCAAGATAAATGCTGTTCCTGATAATATTCATGAGTTCATAAGCAATACAGATTATAAATATCATGATGATTTCCGTCCTTTTATTAGACGCGAATTAAGAACTGTTCTTATTAAACAACATAATAATAAATCACCGGGTTACGATGATGTGGATGCTTTGATAGTAAAGAATCTTTGCAATAAATATTACTCTTTAATGCTTTTACTATTTAATACATGTCTTAGGTTTGCTCATTTCCCACGTTGCTGGAAGAAAGGAATTGTCATTTTCTTTAAAAAACGCAATAAACCTGAAGGTTCCTCAAGTTCATACAGACCAATAACATTGCTCCCGATTATGGGTAAGATCTATGAGAGACTATTAAAAATTAGAATAATGACAATGCTAGAGGCAGCATCATATTTAGACGATGATCAATACGGATTCCGTGAGGGGAAAAGCACATTGACAGCTCTCTCAGTATTAAGGAAGAAAATTAAAGATGGTCTTGCTACATTTAAGTATTGTGTAGCAGTTTCGTTTGACATTTCTGGAGCATTTGATTGTCTGGATTGGAATTTAATGGCAGATATTATAAATAATTTACCTATTTATGATTACTTAAAGGATGTGTTTAAAAACTATATTTCTAATCGGCTTATAGGTTTTAAGTTTATTAACGGAATTCGCTGGTTCCGATTATTTTTTGGTTGCCCACAGGGTTCCTGTTTGGGACCATTAATTTGGACAGTAGTTGCGGACAGGTTGCTAAAACGGAGTAAAGTTCTGTCAATAAATTTGATTTCATATGCTGACGACTCAGTAGTGGTAGAGGGTGCAAACACTAGATCGATGTTGGAGAATAGAGTTAATAGATGTGTGCAAGATTTTACGTCAGTATGTCGAAATCACAATCTAGAATTAAATAATACAAAAACTGTCGCTATGTTGTTTGGCAAATACACCATGAAGAAGAGAAGACCAATATTCAAACATAATAATCTGAGTATTCCGGTGAGAGATAATATGCTGTACTTAGGTTTTCTTTTAGATAGTACGTTTAGTTGGGTAGACCACTTAGATATGGTACGTACTAAAGTTACTTCTTTCACTTGTAATATTCGAAAAACTAGAATTAGAGATATGGGAATTTCACTAAATTTTTTAAAAATTTGGTATCATACGGTTTTAAAAAAGCAGATCTCTTACGGGCATGAGATATGGTATTCCGATCTAAAGTCTCCTGGTTTGAGTCGTTTGTCTTCATGCCAACGTATCTGCCTTTTGACAATAATTAGAACTTATCGCACAATTTCAACAGAGGCCTTGTGCGTCTTAGCTGGTATCATACCAATTGCTCTTGAACTGTCAAACTCAGCACATTATTTTGCAACTATCTCAGGTGATGAATCAATTTCATTTGATGGAATGGTGGCTACGTCTAGTACAGTAATGAAGAAAATTCCATCCTATTATTATCCGAATTTTTATGAGAATCACCATATAAATTTTATTAATCCAATAATTCGTTCAGTGCCAGCTAATAAACATCCAATTATATTTACAGATGGCTCCAAGATGCCTGGAGGTGTGGGAGCGGCATTTACTGTGTTTCAAAGAAATGAGATAATTTATGAGCTTAGAATCAAATTAAATATTTTAAACTCTATATATCAAGCTGAGCTCGTGGCAATTTCTGAAGCATTGCACTGGTGTCAACAAAGTAACTTTAATCATTATTATATTTATACGGATAGTCTTTCTTCAGTTTCTTCGATTAAATGTCTGTTTCCCGACAATTACCTTTTGTTTGACATTTTTACGAAATTGCGACTTTTACAAAATAAGACAGTACATCTAGGCTGGGTCAAGGCACATGTTGGGATTAAAGGTAACGAGCGTGCTGATTATTTGGCTAAATCCGTAATAGAGGAAAATATCTATGACAAAATAGTGGACATACCTATTCCAATCAGTAAATTAAAATATCACTTCAAGAATAAATGTATGCAGGACTGGCAATATCAATGGACTAACAGTACGAAGGGTAGAGATACCTATGGCATTTTTAAACAAGTCAATAAGGATTTTTTATGTTATTCCCAAGTTTGCGCTTATTTTATCTCGACGCATGGTGCTTTTCCAGCTCATTTACATAAAATTGGTAAACGGAGTTCTGATAAATGTATCTGCGGTATTCGTGGAGATGTTCGACACTTTCTCTTTGATAGATGCCAGGTTGTGCCATTTTCTTTTACTTACATTAAAAATCGTTCTCTTGAATGGAACATCAGAAATGTAGTAATGTCTCGTTCGAATTACCGAAATTTGTGTGACATTTACAATGAACTTAACAGGAACTATTCGTTTATTAAATACACTTTTTGAGTAAAATTTCATGGACTGTTTATGTTTTTGCTCTGATGTTATTTTAATATATAGCATGGTATAAAACTACCCCGAACTATTACCTTCTACAGAGCCTGATCGACTTGGACATTTATTTAACTTTTTCAGACATCCTTTTAGTTATTAGGACAGTTTTCAGCTTTGATTGTACATTTTTCAGATTTAATTGTAGACACTTTAATAATTTTTAAAGTTTTATATATATACATGCACAGTACTTTTCGCTCGCTTATGTAATTTCATGTTTGTTTTCGCACTGTGTGCATCATTGTTTTTTTGTTTTTTTCATTTCATTTAGCTGCCAGATTATTGTATTTTGTAACATATCTGAATTTACAATGTGTTCTCTGTATATACGAAAATCAAATTTATAGACCTTTATGTATGTAAAATGCCAAGAAAAAAAAAAAAAAAAAAAAAAAAAAAGAGAAAAAAGAGAAAAGGAAAAAAAAAAGAGGAAAAAAAAAAGAAAAAAAAAAGAGAGAGAGACAGAGAAAAGGGAAAAAAGAGTAAGGAAAAGGAAAAGAAAAGAAAAAAAAGATTGTTTATTAGATTTTCTAAGTTGCTTATTATTATTACTTCGTGCTAGGGCACGTCTTTCTCTTTTATTCTATTTTGTATTTTTTAGGCCCAGTAGTTCGAGCTTTTTGTCTTTGTATTGATTTGTCTGGTGCTGACAGGGGTTGTTTTCCTCCGAGGGGTAACACACCTATGCCATATTTTGGTTGGTGCCTCGGATGGGCGATCAAGCATTATAACAAACACATCGCTATCATTGCTGATTAGATAAAATAATAATATAAATCTAATTCTTTATGTCTGCTGTCTATTACTGGTTTTGAATTTTCTTTAAAAAACAGTAGCTCAGAGAAACTTATTTTTTGACTTCCCTTCGCTGAATTACATCATATCGAAGAAATACATTATTAACGATTTCATTTTAATAATTTTTTAATAATTATGGCTAAAATTTTATACTGCAGAAGCATATTTTTAATAATATGGCACTACTCCTTTATCCCGTCGACCAAAACACTGCCGCCAAATTATAAGATTAAATGCCAATAATTTTTATTTATACTTTTTATTTGTATTGTTATTATACTTTTTATTTGTATTTTTATTAATATTCTACTAATTATTTGTTTTTTTATTATTTAAAATAAAAATTATGTCGATATGTATAATTTTGCTATTAGTTTGGCGATTTATATAATTTGGCGAAATTGGTCGACGAGATAACAGAGTAGTACCAATAATACATATATAGACTTCCTATTTTTTTTCTTTTATTTTTGGCAGATTCAAAAACTGCAATCAGTTCTTCACGCATTCTGCCTTCACAACCCAAAACTAGGTTATTGCCAAGGTATGAATTTCCTTGTGGGAATGATGCTTTTATTTGTGGATGCAGAAGATGCATTTTGGTAAGTATTAAACGATTCTAAAAGCCCCAAAAAACATTTGGGGGGGTTGTAGAATATGAATATAAGATCATATGAGGTTAGCAGTTTTAAGACATTTTAATTAGTTTCAGGGGGGGGGAATCTGAAAAAATGCCATTGCTCTAAAATAAAACTTTTAGTCGCAGAAAAAATTGTCTGCCATAAGTCTTGGGTATAATCTAGTGAATGTAAATTCCGAATTTCATCAAAATTGGTCGAATTATTTCTGAAAAAAAAAGAGACTTAAACCTCGCATATTCCCCATAGGATTACACCCAATTTTGTCTTCCCTTGAAAGAAGATTTAAATAATAACATTTTTAAATAAAATTTAAAATAACAAAATAGTCTTAAAATAACATTGCCTTTTGTTTCATTTTAATTTAGTTTATAGATAAAAACATAATCTAAACAAGTTATTGAGTTTGATAAGTTCTGATGATTAATCAAAATTTGAGCTCCCGTTTATTTGATGAGAAATTGTAGACTTGTTTTCATTAAAAAAAAAAAAAAAAAAAAAAAAAAATCCCGAAAATTATTTTTGAAATTTGGAATTATTTCAATTTATTTACTTTTTATTATTTCAGGTGCCTGGTAGCTATAGTTGAACGTTATTTTCCATACAGTTATTTTGATCAAAATCTGATAGGAGCCCAAGCAGACCAAGAGCTTTTGAAAGAGCTTCTTCGAAGCAAATTGCCAAAAATTTCATCTCATTTAGCAGCGTTGGATATAGAATTAAGCACAGTTACGCTCAACTGGTTTTTGTCGCTCTTCATAGATGCTGTCCCTATAGAGGTAAATACTTTACTTTTTTACAATTTTGAATAAGATGCAACGTTCGGTTAATAATTAATTATAATTTTTAATTATAATAATTAATTATAATTAGTAATTTTATCATTAATTATTAATTATAATTATTCATTATCAATTATAGGTGTGGCTCTAGCTGGCTCTCTGTGCGTAAAAACAAAACTTTTTTATTTCGTACATGCCTCGATATACACACCTCGATTTATCTTATATTTTATAATTATTTATGGAAATATTCATCCGTTATCCAAGAAGTTTCTCAAAATGTATTCGAAACACTGTTGTTTCAAACTAAAAAAAAAATTATTATGGTTAAGTCTGCAACTTTACATAAGCACGTGAAACGCATTTTTCAAAATTTATCCCATATGCATTTCTTGCTTTATAATTGGCATTCACGTCTAGAGTCAATCATGAGTCATATCAGATAATTCAAAACTTTTGTACACAGTAATTTTAAAATGATTGAAATTTTATATCATTAATTAAATTTTATCACTGCGTCATTTAATGTAGAGTCAACCGTAAAAATAGATAAAAAACCGACATGGCAACAACTGTCGATTACGATTTTTTTTCTTCTATTTTATGAATAATGCATGGGTTGTAAAATATATTATAATATCTATGAGGGCATAAGTTTCAAAGCTCAGCTTATCCCGAAAATCAATTTTTGGGGACTCACAAAAAAACTTATAACTGCATCCTTTGATTTTCATTGTAAACTGAAATTTTACAATACCAGAAGTATAGGATAAAACTAGTTTTTTGCAGATTGTAGATTTATTTCAGTGCAGGTTTATCAATAAAATAGATAAGTACTTCACAACTCTTTTTCTTTCACCCACTTCTTTCTTAGGATTTTAGGAGTATTCCAATTTCTGATAAATACCCCGCTCCCCTCCTTCAAATCGATTTTAAAAATGTATAAAGATCTAATATAAAGATTTTTTCTCTTCCAAATAAAGCGAATTTTGAAACTTATGTTTATGTCCTCATGTATTTGATTCAATTTCGAGCATCTTCTGACGCAAGGTACCTTTTAACCAATTGAGTTCTTCTTTTAATACTAATTTTACGTTCAACATTAAATGAAAATCTGTACTTTCGTTGATAAATTTTAACTTAGCGTCAAAAGGAGGCATATTTAAATGATCTCCGTTTTATTATTTTTAATTTGCTATGCGTAATCGATTTCTTATTGTGGTAGCTCTGCCATTTTTTTTTTTTTTTTTTTTTTTTTTTTTTTTTTTTTTACTGTTAAGTACCCTTCATTTTTGTGACAAATTTTTTCAAACGAATTCATAATTTAAATTATTTTTAAAATTGTAAAAGTCAGTAAATTGAGTTACAAATTGAAAAAACAAATTAGAAACCATATTTTTTACCCAACTTGAAGATGTAAAAATTTAAATTATTTAATATTTAGAAATAACACATGAGGAATAAAAATAGAATTTTACCTTTTTTGTAGTCATCCATTAGTAGACTACATAATTTTGACGATGATGCACAAAATTTCTGTGTTAAAAGTTGAAAGAAATAATTCTACTACTTAATCATCCCGTTAATCAACACTCTTAAAACGAAAGAGTTGATTTGGCTTCTCAGGAAAGAGCTGTAATTTTTTCGATCATAAATGAGTTTTTTTTTTTTTTTTTTTTTTTTTTTTTTTTTTTTTTTTTTAACGATTGAATTTTCTTGATATGGTTATTTAAAAAGCTCAACTTGATTTAAATTGTTTAAAAACAACTCGTTCACTCGAGTTACTTCAGCTCTTTTCGAAAAGCTACCTTTCAAAATGCGAGATGAATGGATTTCGGCTCAACTTGAGTTACTTTGTGGCTGAAATTTTAAGAGAGAATGTTGCCAAATTATACAAATAGAAGAATGCTGCTTTTTTTAAATTTTAAGGTAAAAAAATAATGAATTTAAATTTAAAAAATCACTGGCATAGGGCAGGGCTACCCAACGCGTCGTCCTTTGAAGATTTTCTGGCGCCCTTTTGAAGATTTCCTGTTATTAAACATTTTAGACGTAAAGTTCCATTATAAAGAAGGCTTTTTTTAATTATTAATATTTATCAGAGATGTTTTTAAAACCTTTGTTTGGCATGATGTTGGATGTCGTTGTACATTAAAAACCAGAAACATACTTTGAAAATTTAATCAAACATGTTTTTGCAATTTTTAGTTATTGTTTACATAGTGTAATTATGATAATTAAATTTCTTAATAATTGGAAATAGCTTTTTTTAATACTTAAGAAATAAGAGAAAAATAAACATTTTCATCTGTCCTCCCTTCTTTTGAAAATACTTGTGCATGAAACCTCAGCTTTTTTCTTTTTACTGTTGTCACACTGGTCCACTGTCTGATTATATGAAGGATAAAAGGGCTTAATTTTTCTTTCCTGACTTTTGAAGTTTAAGACGATTTTCTTTTCTTTATTTTTTCTTTTTTTTTTTATCTATGAATTTGCTTAGAAAAAAAATAACTAGTGCGGAATGATTTCCATCTATGAAAGCACATCCAAACTATCCCTCTGAAACCACCCACATGGTTTGGTCACTATTGTGCGTGTCTATTTTTGTACTTTTCATAAAAATAATCCACACCTTCAAAATAAATCAAACCGTATCTTCAGACCCTAAAAGAAACCTTGCAATATCTCTGATTTTTATATTTATTTATTCGTTATTATTGTTAATATTGAGGTGATTAAAGTTTCTGTCATCTTAACCTACAAACATTTTTAATATAGACTTGTCATAAAAAAAAGTGTATAGTTTGAAATTTAATGCGTGTAACTCCAGAACTGTAGGGGGTCTTTTGTTTACCTCTGTGCGATTCATTTGCATTATTTAAGACGTACTTATATACTAATACTATGGGATAATATTGCCACATGTTTTCAGTCACGTAAATAATGGCACTGAAAGGTTGGACAGGCCTGGCGTAGGGAATACCAAACATAAAATTTGATTTATTTACATGGTTTCAGACAAAAAAATTTTAATAGTTTGCGTATATAAATGCAGAATTATTAAATTAAACCATAAACAAACAGTATTTTTTTAAAAATATTGTTGTTGTGAATAAACTGTGAGAATTTAAAATATAACTAGCAAAAGCCATGCTTTGTTTGAATTCGCGAAACATTATTTCATAAATATTTGAAAGCAACAATATTTTTTATATTGTTTTTGCATTTTCATTAACCAAAAACGCTATTTTTGGCCCATTTTAATTTAAGAAATGAAAATTCAGCCAAATAACTGAGAATCTCTTTGGAATTTTTTATTATGATATAAACCTGGTAAAAATAAAAATATTTTTGAAACAAAATTTTAGAAAATATTTTTAAATTTTCAATTAAAAGCTCTTTTAAAGATGTTTTTAAATCAAATAACAATTGAATACTACTTTATAAAACGAATTTAACAATTAATTTTATTTGTTTACAATGTTTTTGTTGCCAATTTAAAAAAAAAGAGTAAGAAAAATCATGCGTTATGCATAGATTATGAAGCACTTCCCATCACTTCATGAAATCTTTAACAAAACTTCGTTATTTAGGGAAATAAGGGCATATAGCCAAATATGTATTCCAGTATTTTTGAACAGCCTTGTACTAGATTTGTCAATTGATATACTTACTATACAATGGGAAAATTTAGTTTAATAAAAAAAATGCCTAGTAGCTTGAAATTTCTTTTTCAGCGACTTATACTAATAGATGGAAACATACTTTAATGCTTCTGTTCAGCCCTGTAGTTTACCCTGAACCTTTTATACACGTCAGCATTAAGCTAAAATTTATTTTAAACTAAAAAACTCTTAAAACAACTGAAATCACATTCTCATAAATTAACAATCATAGGCGTCCATGTACCCTATTCTTTGCGTGGCCCTGCATATCATTTTATTTATATTCTGCAAACATTTCTTAGTAAACTGAATGCAGTTCAGCGTAAAAATACATAACTTATGTAAAAGCAATTTTAAACAAAATACTCTTATATTCAATAACCTTTATGAGCTCTTTTGTGTAACCCTGTATGTCAACTATAACATTTATACACACCATATATTATGCATAAGATTTAATGAAACTTAAACGCGCATAACATAATTAAAATGCATTACACCCATCCATCAGCCATATCGTATGCATATATTTCGGAAAGAATATAATAATTTTAAATCTTTTGTGTGTCCCTGTAAATGCTATGCACTTCATATTTGCAAGACAGTATCGTATAATTCGTATAATTTATACTAAGCCTCAGTGACATACATCAATTTTATTATATATGAAACAGTTTAATATATTGAAAATATGTCGCACACAATTCTCCCCTTTACCATTATGTAATTGTGTTCTTTTGTGTGGCCCTGTAAATGAATAATAGCTATATTTTCACCGCATACTTTATAGAATACATATTTTAGTGCACCTCGGGGATGAATATAAGTTTTAGTATGTTTGAAAGGATGTAACATCTTTGAAATTCCTTTGAAACGATTTTTTCCTATAGGCCGTAATGTAAAAGTTTTGACAGTCCCTGTAAATAAACTAATGATGGTAGGAACTTTATTTTCAATAGGGTTCATGCTGGGTTAAACCTCAATAACGTTCAATAATTTCATGGCAATCCGAGTATATTTACGAGAATTAGAGCGAAGACAGACGGTCATCTGGCCATATGGACTGACAGACAAATCGAATTCATTTTTCAACTTTGTTGGAAAGTGCTAAAAAATCATGAAAAAAGTTTGAGACATTTTGGCAGAATAATGAAAATATATTTAATTTATTTGATTAATCCTGACTCCATGATTTATTTTTTCTTCTGAAAATATGCGTGTTTTATTTTTTTATCTGCAAAGATGTGCCCCTAATGGAAAAACATGTAAAATAAATTAATTTAAAATAATAATTTTTTTTTAATTATTCTGTAAAAAATAATCTTGTGCAAGTCAACAGATCACAATTTATTTTTATGTTTCAAGTCAAAATATAGATAGTTTTTTTTGTAAAATGTACGAAAAAATGTAATTTGCAATGCCTAGTAGAGGATTCGCTTCGCTCATCCTAATAAATAAATTTATTAAGGGATAAAATAAATATCAATGATAGTGAAAATTGTAAAGAAACTAATGTTCTTTATTTAGTAAAAAAAAGTAGGCGGATATAACTATAAAATGTATACGCATAATGTAAAAATAAATAAATAAATAAATAAATAAATAATCAAACTTTGCAGTGATTTTAAATAACGAAAAAACAAATTAAAAAAACAACGAATCAAAAAGATTTGGTGGCGTAACAAACACATTTAATATATTTAATTTATTTATTTTTGTCGAATGAAAATGATCATCCATTATTGGTATTTAATCTTACACTTTGGCAACATTTTTTTTTTCTTTGGCGTGATGATCTAATAGTGGCGAAATAACGCTTTGCGGTCATGAAACATTATAAGAAAGAAGAAAACTCATAATATCAGTGTCGTTTATTTCAACCGCATGTATCAAACATTCTGGAAAGACTAACATCACATATCAGTGCACAATGATTCATGAGGAACGTGCTCGTCTGTAAAGTATCTGTAAGATTTTTCTTTTACAGATCCTTGCAAGAAATTGTCAAAAATATTTCACAAAATAAGTTGGTTCTTTATGGTACTTTGCATTTTCAATACCATCTTTTTAAGCACACATTTAGTGCACGGTTCTCTTTCTTTTATTTCACCTTAAAATACTTTAAAATAATTAAAAGTTTCGATGAAAATTTTAATACAAAAAATAAGCGTTAAATCTAGGAAAACTTACTATAAGAAGAAAAATAATTTAACAATTATTGGGTGAAGACGAAATATTGTACACTAAAAGTAATTCATAAAATACTTTTAGTAGAAAATAGCACAAGTGTATGTCTATATCAAAACTTCCATTGAAGGGTGCATTATTTAATTGCAATACAAGACTATATTAGTATATGTTCAATTCTTAGTTCACACTACCGTGGGAGACAAATTTTCTTTGCAACCGCTTTTACGGGAAAAGTCTTTAATTAATTCCTGCAAACTGTCACTATCACTGTTATAGCTGCAGTGCTTTTTCTTGTTTCTACGAGAAAGGCCTCCCTCCTTTAGATACTAGCAAAGAAAGGGATAATATCTATTTTATGCGTTCAATATGATCGTTTTTCAAAACTATTCTCCAAACTATATTAACTTGCATTAACAAAAAAATGCTGTAAATAAATAAGAACATATTTCTGAGCATCTATTGATCAATGCCGTTGTTAAAATTTATGGGTCTACAAAAACTTTTAAGAAATATGTCATCAAGTTACAATTAAAGTCATCGATGCGATTAATATTTATAAAAATAGCAGTGAGGTGCAACTTTTTAACGTGTAGCGATATATTATGACATATTCATAGCACTTTTAATTGAAACACTTTATAAGGATTATCTATTTCATTCAACAGCTAATTAAATAATATTTACTTTGTATAAATTTAAAATTCTACGAAGGTTAAAATAAAATAGAGTCGGAATGGTTTAAACTTTGAAGAAATGTGAATGAATTATAAGAATCTGAATGATTTAAATAGATAAAATGATTCCATTTATCATTTTCTAATAAAATCTGTTCTTTTCGAGGGATTAAAAGTGTATAAAAATCTAAGTAAATGTAACAGATTTTTTTTTTCAGATTTCACGTTTTGATCATAAATTATAATATCAGAAGATATTGACATATTTGTCACCTATCATAGTCACGTTCGTGATACTATGACGTCATAGCAATATACCTACAACCATGTTTTCTGTACAGTTGTAAAACATATTATATTCTTAAAAATAAGCCATTTAACTCAAAATGAAATATGAATGGTCACACAATTACACATGGCTACATTTAATTATCAGAAAACACTCTTGAAATTGGAATAGGTGGAGATACAAATGAATGGTTAAAAATACAAATGAACCATGGTAACTCACTACGAAGTTTGATAGTTGAAAAACTCAACATTTTGTAAGACATTTTCAGTGTATAACATTTCATACACCTGTCAGTTTATAACTTGTTAACATCCACGGCAGAGTGTTTAATTTGAAACAAGTAAAGACAATTTAACTTTTGAATTATTTGATTAAATTCGACGCAGCAATTTGCTTTAATTTCATAATACTTTAACAAGAAATTTGTTAATCTTTTTCAACCGAAGACTATTAAATATGTGCAAAGTCAACAAATTTAATTCCGGCATTTGAATATTATGATTTTTAGATTAGAAAAATGTAAAATTTGTCTCACTTGTAATATACCATTCAAATTAATTTAATTCTTTTTGTAGTGAACTTTAAAGATAGTTTTTTTTAAATCGTGTGCTTATTATTTAACTTGATCATCTTACTTGAAATCATGACAATGAAAATTGAAATTGAATGCAGCAATCTTTTCAAAACAAATTAATATTAACTAAAGTCTTCTCACTTAATAAAGCTATTTTACTCATGGGTACGTTATAGTTCAAGCAAGTTTAGCAAGTATTTTGCTTCTTGTTGATGGCCAAAATAAAATAGAGTGGAGCTCGTATTCGACACACAGATAAATGATAACAGATGAGTTGCAAACACTTTTAACTTAAACATTCAACATTCAGAAAATATTTAAAAAACAACGTTAATGAGGAAGGAAAACATCTTTTCAAAAAAGAGCACCTGATATCATGAAAATGAAATTCATATCACATCATTTTTTAAGACATTCATTTACAAAGTGAAATGACTTGAAATATCTTTTTTTGTTAAAAGAAATGAACTGTTTTTATCACTAAAATTCTATTTCGTACCATATGCACCATAATACTATACCCTACTCAAATCCAGCAGGTTGCCATCATGTTGAAATGGTACCTTTCGCCATTTTCATTTCCACCCTTGCTAATTGTATCCAATCTCGACTGAAATCGTCATACCATGTCATTCCGAGAGCATATCTTCCATTAAGATCAGCTCTGTGACAGTGCTGATACCACCAACCACCTGTATAGTGTACGGCACAGTGTGTGCTTGAAGCGTCATTGTCTCTATCAAGCGTACTAAAACCCATACCGTTATGATGCCTCAAAGCATCAGTTGCGTTTCCTTTATGTCGACCAACTTCCAAAGCATAATATTCATCTTCAGATTTGACATTGAAATTTTCATACACGGCGTAGAAATAGCGTCCAATGGTATCCCACATATCCACACGTAGTTTCATGGGAGACAGGCTGTTGGTTATTCTGTGCAATATTTCGTTGCCTAACCAGAATTCTAAAGCAGGGTTACCGAAGCCATTTTGGTAATCAGTCCAGTTCCGGAAAAAATTCTCAGAACCATTGAAACGTCTTTGGAGAGTCAACCAAGGTCCACCTGATGTTTCGGTGTCACAGAAGACTTCAGTAGGTCCTAAACCAGTTACTTGTATCAATGTCACGCCGCTTTCACGTGCTTTTGAACAATCTGAAAATAAAATAGACATTCAATACATGACGACAATGTTGTATACATATTATTTTACGATTGCACATTCAACGTATAAATAAAACTAATATTATTTCACTTTCATTCAATGATTCATATATAACCATATAAAAAACTGGTGGAACCAGAGAGAAATGTAGAGTTCGATCTAAAAAAATATTACCAAAATTGAAGCCAACTTGGCGTTATTTCCGATATTTCGCCAAACTAATATACCTACTAATAACTTTAAACCAATACTAATAATAGTTTAGATTTGTTAGTCGAAGGTGATTGATAAAGTTCCTGAAAGGTTCTGAAAAAGCTATGAAATCATATAAAAAACTGGTGGAACCAGAGAGAAAAGTAGAGCTCGATCTAAAAAAATATTATAGAAAAAGTTGGGAAAATTTTCAATCTAAAAATGTGCTTAGTAAAGAAATGGAATGAGATGATCTGTAAAGCTCATGAAGTAATACAAATTTTTGTTAGCTGAAAATGAGGACTGAGCTTTACTGGTACCTTAAAATCAATCAGGAAAAATGAGGCATTTTTAACTCACTTCGTATTTCAATCATCTATAATTAGTTTAAAAATTCGGGTTCATAATATATGTTACAGCTGATGTAATGAAGTATAAGAACAGTTCGTTCAGTACAAAGTATGGACACAATTCCATTCCAGCGGTTTTCATAAGTGGAAGATCAATACTCCAAGTAAACTCATAACCTTGAACAGATACGATTAAACCATATACTAAATATTTCTGTTCAGACATATTTATCTACACCAATTCCTCAACAACCTGATTATATTGACGTTATACTTTAATTATTACTTCATGATTTATATTCGTTTAGTGTTGTGGAACTTAATTGATTTGAGACAACATAACAATACATTTTATTTATTACTTTCCTCAGTAATCATTTAGAGTTGATAATAGTATAATTCTGAATATAAGGCACCAGTAAAGCTCAGTCCTCATTTTCAGCTAACAAAAATTTGGGTTATTTCATGAGCTTTACCAATCATCTCATCCCATTTCTTTTCTATGCACATTTTTCGATTGAAAATGTTTCCCAACTTTAACTGTAATATTTTTTTAGATCGAGCTCTACTTTCCTCTCTGGTTCCACCAGTTTTTTTATATGATTTCATAGCTTTTCCAGATCCTTTCAGCAGCGTTCGAAATACTTGGTGGTCCGCTGGTCCGAGACCACCGATAATTCAATCGGACCACTAATTTGAAAAACTTAGTGGTCCGCAGGACCAGTGCCTTTTTTCAGGCCCTTAGAAAACCAAAACCGATCGCACATGATTTTTTTTATTATCAGCGATGCCGCAAACGCGCCATAGCGCGTAAATTACGCAAAAAATCGGCCATGGGACGCAAAAAAATCGCTCTTACGCGTCCCACGGGCCGCGTAATTCCATTAAAAGATCGCGAAAAAACGGCAAATTTCGTTAAAAAATCATGAAATAACGACTAATTTTCGGCAAATTTTGTCAAACAATTCTCGAAAAAATGGCTTATTTCATTCCAAAACCCGAAACAGAAGGCAGATTTCTTCTAAAGATAAAAAACGGCAAATTTCGCCCAAAAAATCGCGAAAAACGGCAGATTTTTTTCAAAAAATTGCGGAAAAATGGCAGATTTCTTCAAAAAAATTACGAAAAAAAGGCAGATTTTTCAAAAATATTGCAAAACAATGGCAGATCTCTTCAAAAAAGTGCAAAAAAACGACAAATTTTGTCCGAAAATCGCGAAAAAACGGCAAAATTTGTAAAAAAAAATCGTGAAAAATGAAAAAATTCTTCAAAAGATTGCGAAAAAAAAGACAAATTTTGTTTAAAAAGTGCTAAATAACGACTAATTTCCGGTAAATATTGTCAAAAAATTCGCGAAAAAATGGCTAATTTCATCCTAAAACCCGAAAAAACGGCAGATTTCTTCGAAAGATCGCGAAAAACGGTATATTTCGTCAATAAATCCCGAAAAAACAAAAGATTTCGTCAAAATAATGCGAAAAAACGGAAATTTCGACCAAAAAAAAAAAAAAGAGCACGAAAAATATATATGAATATCGGGAGAGAATTTTTCTGTTTTAAAACCTAATTTTCCAACTTCAAAATTGTTGTTGCTGCTCCAAAAGCTGATTTTCCTGCTTCCCAATCGGTTTTTTATTGCTCCAAATCTTTCTGAGTGAATGTGACTCCTGAAAGGACCATTTCATTAAGCAAAGTATCCATTTACCCAACAAAAATATCCCTTTTTTCAGCAAAAAGTCTTTTTCAATAAACCTGTTGTGCCCCATTTTAAAAGAAATGCAAACAATAGTGATACTTGTTATCTTCAACACTTAAATAAGCATTATTTTATAATTAAATTTGTATCTTGCACATTTATTTTTTAAAAAGTACAGAAAATTTCTCTTAAATTAATATTGGTTTTAATTATTTATTATTATTAAAACAATTATTGCATTTTCTTTTTCTTGTGCAAATGAACAAGTTCAATTTTTGCATCGAAAAATATGACTTATTATTAGTGGGGACCCGCATTTGTAGAAAAGGGACTCAGTATTTTAGAAGTCCTGGGTCCCGGGGACCCAGGATTTTTCAAGTCCAACTGCATCAATGACACTAGCTACAATTCCACCACTCTGGCTAGAATCTGGAGAAAAATCGAAAAAAAAAATTACATTAAACCCTACAGTCGGTTGAAATAAGTAATGGCAAATAAAATATATAATAAATAATTTGATAGTTTTTCTTTACGTACTGTTTATTTATTTTTTAGCAAATTATATTTTACATTTTATTATGCCTGAAAATTTTGGATAAATGCAAAGTAAGATTGATTTATTTTCCAGAGAGTGTGTGTGTGTGGGGGGGGGGGGGGAGGAGACCACTCTAAGTGTTAAAATTATTTAATAGAGTTTTATGTAACGGACCAGTGCTGATGTCTGCGGACCAGTAAATTCTCATGCTTACTGGTCCTTGGGACCAGTGACTTTTTTTAGGAATTCTAACGCTGCTTTCAGGAACTTTATCAATCACCTTCGACTAACAAATCTAAACTATTATTAGTATTAGTTTAAAGTTATTAGTAGGTATATTATTTTGGCGAAATACCGAAAATAACGCCAAGTTGGCTTCAATTTTGGCGAATAATTTGGAATGCCAATTTTGGCGATTTATTGCCAAGTTGGCAAAAATCTTCCCGACATTTAGCAACAGAACCGCCCCCTCCCAGATGGTAATCCCACTGCAATTTGTCGGTATCTACGCAGATTTTCTTATGACCATAGGTATCTGCATAGATTTTCATAGCTTCATTTTCAAATCGTTATTTTTATAAATATAGAAGAATTTTTTTTTTTTTCTAAATTATCCCTTTCTAATTGAAATATCTGTATTGTAGTAACTGTTTTGACGTCGAAAACACTCAAATAAAGGTGCGATGTTGTTTTAACACACACTTAGTTACAGTTTATATACCGTATTTACTCGTGTATAGGGCGCACGCATGTATAAGGCGCCCCCCTACTTTAGAAGTAAAAATGGCGATTTCTTAAAATCTCGTATATAAGGCGCACCATAAATTTGATACGCTAAAGAAGAATGACCAAATGAATTTCAGTAAAAAAAAAAGTTCAAACAAACATTACACCAGACCAGAAAACAAGACGAAAATGTATTTTTCGACTTCGGGTTGTAAGAGAATGACGGGAAATAGGAATGAGTGACGGTAAAGAGAATTGCTAATTAGCGTTTAGATAATGTCATTAGCTCTGTTGTATAAAAAACTGCAAGAAATGAAATAAATAGGCAGCAATACTTCAATTAAGTAACATTTCCCGAGTTTTAATATCTTCTTTGAATAATTTGTTTCACATGTATATCATTCGACTGCATCCAACAGTAAAAAAAAAATATTCCGAGTATAAGGCGCACCTAGGAGTTTTGCCCTAATTTTTTGGAAAAAAAGTGCGCCTCATACACGAGTAAATACGGTATATGTTTATGAAAAATATGTATTTTTTGTTTCGAATGATGTCAATTTCAGATATTCAAAAATCTATCAGGAGAATCAAAATTTTTCTTGATCTATAAAAAAAGAACACGTGTTATCATTTATTTTTTTAATTATTGAACTGTTTTTTAGTTGGTGGCAATTCGAAAGAAATAATTGAATTAGCAATTAAAAAGGAGAGATTTTTACAATGTTAAATTATGGAAAATATAGCGTTATATAAATTTTTAAATTTATAATTATGTAATGTTTTAAATATATAATTTTTTCTATTTCCTTAATATTGGATACTTTTTGACAGGACTTTCGAAAGGCACATACCTAAATTAAAAGCTTTCGAACAAGCTATTACACGTCGTTGAATGTTTCCTAGTTCGGGTTATAATTGAGTTGTCTTTATTTCTTGTTTCACAAAAAAAAGGTGACAAAACAGAGGTTCTGGATCTCCATAACTAATCGGTGGATCTGGATGATTTCTTGCAATTTTTGAGGTCCAGAATAGGAACTGCGCCTTTTTAATTTCATCGCGATCCGATGATTGGGTCCAAAGTTATTAAGAGACGAACTTTGGACTTTAATATTTGAGACTAGCGGCCTTCGCCCGCTACGCTGGTCGGTTTATCTAAAGAAATCTTGAAGAAGTAGTTAGATAAGGTTCAGACATACATTAAAAAAAAAAAAGCAAGTCGATCATTCAAAAAACGTTGGGAAATATCAAATATTTACTGTAATTTTTTAAGAAAAACAAAGTTTCGAAAAAAAAAATTAAATCGAAAAAAAAATTACACTGACATATTAATGCAAGGAAATTTTCCCAGAGAGAAAATTCGCCTTGAATACAATATTTCAAATTCTTTTAATTGCTTATAGGCGTTAATGCCAACATAGTGAAAAAAAATTCCATGCTGGGAATCGAACCCGGGCCATCAGTATGGCGCACTGACGTTCTACCGACTAAACCACATGGAACGACAGCCAGCTTGAAACTTTCTCATACTTAAGTAGACTGGCGAAAACATAACGATAGCGCGTTTTAAAATCGCACAGTGACATCTATTGGATTTTATATGTACTAAAAAACGTTAAGTACTAAAAAACGTGAGCAGCGCACCTAATAGTTTCTTTTGTTTCTTTTTGTTACTTTTTTGTCTGTTGTCCGATTTTGATGAAACAAAGCCTATACACTGCCCGGGAGTGTGCATTCTTCATTAGTGAAAACCGCATAAAAATCCATTCAGTAGTTACGAAGATAACCTCGAACAAACAGACAGACAGACAGACAGACAGACAAAAAATTCAAAAAAAATTTTTTTGTGTTTCATTGGTTTTCTTTTATCGCCCTGACTCCATTTTTGTCAATTATCTTCAATGTACAGACACACCGGGTCCTACTGTTTTATTATATGTATAGATGCGACTGAACTCTACTATACAGTACTATTATGTTGTATGATATAGTCATAAATTTAAAGGGTGTAAAAGATTATTTGCCGCATAAATAATCACAAGAATAATAACACTCTCGAACCCACTGGTTGATGTCTTTAACTTAACGAAATTCACGTTTTCCCAAAAGAATTCTCCTTTCTCAACTCTCTCCTCTTGACAGTTGGCTGCGAATACTCTGATAATCGATCTAACATTTATCTGATATCTATGAATGAATATATTTTCTATTAATTTATTTTTAATGCATCGATTAATTTAATGGTGTATCAAAAGGATTTTTTGTTTGTTTATAAAAAAAATAAGAATAATAATAAGAAATATAAAAGGAATAAGTAAATAAGAAATAAGAAAAATAAAAGGAAAGAAGTGACATGAAACTATTGTGAAAATAAGATGAAGGAGAATACAAACAGTTCAATTTATACCAAAAACAAATTATTGATATTTAAAACTAGTCGTTGGGGCCACCGTAATACTTACCCATCATGGATATGCATATGAAAATAAAACATGTGAAAACTATTTATACAATGCATTGCAATTCATAAACAAAATTTAAATATTGTTAATATACATAGTAATGCTATATTAAAGAACTGCTGATGTACCAATTTCGACAAATTATATAAAACGCCAAACTACTCAAGAAAGTACCGAACTGCATAAAAGAAACATCCTTATAACTCCAAAAATAATACTTCTATTAACTAACAATTAACTGCTTCGGATTAAGCGTCTTATTTTCAATTAAAATATACTTCTGAATTGAAATTTGAATGAAATACAGGGTCATGAAAAATCGAAGAATGTGGAAAACAAGATTACAAATATCTCGGCAACTAATAATCCGATCGACTTCGTTCTATATGCAAAATGTGTGTTATTTTATTGCATTTTACGTCCATTCCTTAGAACAAAAAAATTCGAAAATTTTTATATACCTTTCATCAGAACGAATTTTTCGAGAGTCCGAAAAAAATAGTTCCGGATAATCGAGGTTGCTGATATTAAATAGAGTTCGTCCCATTCTTACATACTAACTACATACAAAATTTCAAGTCTCTATCTCAATTTGTTCGGGAGATAGAGCGTTTACAGACAGACAGACAGACGGACGGCAAATTTTTTTTTCTAAAAATATGTTTTTCGGAATCTCTACTATCTAAAACGTGTAAATCCGTCAAAAAAATTTTTCGATTTTCAAAACGATTACAAGACTTACCCTATACTACGTATGATTGGTAAGTAATAAGGAAAAAATACTATTATACATTATTTAAAATATAAACTTTTATAGTTTTGTACAACAAATACTTATTATTTATTATTCTTAGTCAATTTATTTATAATCTTATCCTTTTTATTCTAGAGACAGCACTATTAAGATGTATACGGTGAATGTTTCCAGACTTAGAAAAATATTTTTTTTGTAACAAGGGATAAAAAATAAATTTTACAATAGGCTTAAAATGTTAGAATATACTTGCAATGCTTTATTATAAATAATTAAATAAATTAGATTTAAATTTAATAGGTTATGCTAACTCATTATAGATATTTTTTGTACTTACTGATACAGCATAAAATTTTTACGTGATTTCGCATGATAAAAATGCGTAAAATGAAACCATTTCAGGGTATGAAAGTTAAGGTACAAAAGGGATATAATTTCAAATAAAAGTTTTATCATACATGATAAAAATAAATTATCAAATTGAGAATTTTTACTGTGTAAATATAAAAGTATTTGAAACAGTATTATTCGGTGTCGGCCGAATAATAGACTTGATATTCGGCCGAAACCGAATATTCAGCGCTTAGGCCGAATGGACCCATTATTCGGCCACGGCTGAATAATCGTTGCGCCCCTAACTTTAAACGAAAACTGTAGAAAACTAGTATCATATAAACTTGATTATTATAAAAATAATTTAAGAAGAGTCATCAATTTTAAATCTCGAAAAAAAGCGGGACATTTTTTTCATGTTTTTAAAAATATGAGGGTCGTTCAATACTTATTGTCCATAGTGTATATAAAATATTTGTACTGCGATGGATTATTGTGGAATATCAAAGCCTAATATCTTAGACTCCTATATGCTCCATTTTAGCTGCATATTAGCATTTCTTGTAGGGAAGGGTGAAGTTTTAAAGACGTATTTATTTTATAAGTGTTTTTAAAGGAGGTTGGTAAATAAGAAAGGTTGGTTTTGAGTTTATAGGACTAGATTTGTGACAGTGAATGAGACGTGGCTAGATTACTATGATCCCGAGTCCAAATGACGGTAGCACTTCTCATAGTCCAAGAGTCCGCACAAAACCCTAAGTCATCGAGCACAAGAAAAATTCCTTTATTTTATGGAAGAGTAGTAATAGGGGAGTCTAAATCATCCATGTCTGCAGAAGCGAAGTGGTGCATAAGCCAATAATTAATACTACTAGTGGTTGACTCGTAGGCTTAGCATTATGTTTTCCTGCACCCAATTTTCCATGTTTTCATACTTTAAATTGTACGGCAAAGTGTTAAACGTACGAGTGAACCGCTAGTGGTATCAACTTTTGGCTTATGCACCACTTCGCTTCCGGCAGACATGGATGATTAGATTCCCCCATGACTACTCTTCCATAAAATAAAGGATTTTTTTCTTGTGCTCAATGATTTAGGGTTTTGAGCGGTCGGCTCTTGGACTATCAAGGACTACTATGAAAAATTTAACCCCATTAACTCCAAACCGCCCTTTCACCTCCAACCTCCCTTTCATCTTCTCTTTTCAAAAATAATATAGAAGCTACGTTTCTGAAACTGAGCATATAGGCATTTAAGACATTAGGGTTCGATATTCCGCCTCAATCTGAAGTACAGATAACTTTTTATACACTAGAGACAATAATTACGGAACCACCCACGTATATACAATTCGGAATCGTAGAAAACAAACTGAATAAAACACTCAAAATTGAATCGGATGATTTTGAAATTGATAATGCTACACAATTTCTGTATGATTAACACAAAATCCATATGATTTTTAATTTTGATTGCACTTTTTTTAAAAACTATGTCTTCTCAAGTTGTGTAAAATAAATAAATAAATAAATAAATAAATAAATAAATAAATAAATAATAAAGAAAGAAAATAATTTCTGTTATTCAGATAGTTATAAAATTATTATAACTGCAATCTCCACATATTCTTTCATCAAACGACTCAAATTTTATTTATTGCAATTATAACTTGTTTTTAAATGTTTAGAAAAGAAATGGAATCCATGCAAATGTATGAAATTGCTAAGATACAAATAAATTGTTGATTTACGATGAGTATATTAAAAAATAATGAATCCTAATCTGTACAAATTAGAAAGAAAATGTTTATAGTTTAATGATTACTTGCTACTTTTTAGTATTTGCAATTTTTGTTCACCATATCAAAGTATTTAAAATTGGCATCGTAAAAAATAACAGATGTTTCGTACTTTGTGAAAATGTACAATAATCGTGAGCGCAAATGTATTACCTGTTCCGAGAGACCCAAAATTCCGAAAAATATTCCTTTATCTTTAGAAACCTCATAAAGCAATTTGTTTTTAAAATTTAAAGAAAAAATTGCAGAAATAAAATTTATTAGCTGCCTATAATTTTCTGAAACGTTTCATAATAGCTTTTATACAGTGTATTAATCAGTTCTCTGTATCCAAAATATCTGTTTTTCGGATTATATCAATTCTTAAATAAGCATTTTTAGCTATATAATTGCATAAATAATGTTAATTTTCACATTAATGCTAGTGCTGTTAACATTGTATGTACATCTATTAAACATGTTTTTTTTTAATACCTATATATTTTCCCGAGAATTGATTGCGTTAGGAAAAGTGATATTCCGATTCTAGAAAACTGATTAGTGCACTGTAAAAGCTATTTAAAAAAATTTCCTTAAAGGACAAGGCAACTATTAAAAATTTATTTTGATAATTTTTTTTTATTTAAATATAAATTTCATATAAATTTGATATAAATTCTTATGAAATTTTAAATTTAAAAATGAATTAAAAATTTCAGTAACTTCTAAAAATTAAAAAAAAAATAAAATTTTGGGTGATACATATTTTTGTTCGTGATTACTGTACATTTTCGTACATTAAAAGAAAAGTCTGTGATTTTTTACAGTGAGGACGACCTACCTTGCAGGACGAAATGTTGAGAAAACTAAATTAATACTTATGAAAGTGTTTTAAGAATAATATTATGTTGTTATTATTCTTCCACTTTGTATTTTTGAAAACTTCTTCAAATTTCGTCTTTTATCTTTTGTCTTTTCGAGTTGTCTACAGAAAATTCGAAAAACAGTACAAAATGATTATTACATCCAAGCTTTATTTGCTGCAAATCTCACCAAAATTCAACACCGGTATTTTTTTTTTTTTTTTTTTTTTTTGCGAATATTGAGATATTAATAGGAACTCACCAGAGTTCATAAATACTCACCTCCGAAACTCATTTGAATAAAATTCAATCGAAAACAAGATGCTTTCTGGTCTTACAAGAAATATTGGAACACATAAGGAATTTATCAACTAGTAAATCTGCAGATCATGAGCTTGAACATCAGCTCTGCCAATCACTGTTCATTTTTTGCCACACTTTGTGTAAATGTTCATACAAACAGCAATTGAAAGTTTTCAAATAACAAAAATATTTATAAGAATAAAAATGCGTAGAAAGTTTCAGAAATTAGATGCGTTAAATTAATCACGTTGTTATTCAACGGTGTTCTAATGAACTGCATATTATGATAAATTTTTCGATTAAAAAGATTTTATTCCATTTCTTCAGAGGGCTCTGATCTCCTGAAAGTCCCTTCCCCGTCTTCTTATTAAATTTACATTCGTAATTTTCTATTGATTGAGCGAATGGTTATATTACATCTCAGATTTAATTTTACATTAAGATTTTTAAGGGCAAGTAACAGTTTCGAAAAGCCTTTTATATTATTGTATTATTCAAATAAAAGTGTTGAGGTAGTAAGTATTTTTTTTACCTGATTTCCTCGAACATTTGTATTTTATGCATAAGTAACTTACAGAAATGTAAAGAAGTTATCTAATTTAGAAATGTAATGTTTTTACAATTTTTATTTCACCAAAATATCTTTTATTACCGTTCTATAATATTTAGATCTAAAATCTTATCTAAATATAAATTCCAATCTATTTGATAACATTACCTTACTAAAAACATCCCAAATTAAGTATGCTTGGAGATTTATAAATCTACTAGGTAATCGTTTTTTAGGTGCGTTCGTAATTATGTAAATACGTAGCACCTATAGTGGTCGTTCAGTCCGTCCGTCTGTCCGTATGTCTGTCCGTCCGTCTGTCCGCATATAACAACGCAAAAACTACCCAACCGAATCGTTCGAAATTTAAAATACATAATTATTACATAATTTTGTCGAGTCATTTCAAATTTTATGAAAATCGGATGCATAGATCAATTACAGGGGCAATCAAAAGTATTCCGTTACATTACGGTCAATGGGGAAAAAAAGTTTCAAATGCATTTTAATCATTTGAAATTTAAAATACATAATTATTACATAATTTTGTCGGCTTATTTCAAACTTTTTGATAATCGGATGCATAGATCAATTACAGGGGCAATCAAAAGTATTCAATTACATTATGGTCAATGGGGAAAAAGTTTCAAATGTATTTTATACATTTAAAATTTAAATTACATAATTATTACATAAATTTGTCGAGTTATTTCAAATTTTATGAAAATCGGATGAATAGATCAATTACAGGGACAATCAAAAGTATTCCGTTACATTACGGTCAATTTGGAAAAATGTTTCAAATGCATTTTAATGGTGTTACACTTATTCGAACTTAATAAAATTTATATGCAACTATAAAGTACATATTATAATATACCTTTTACATAATTTGTGGTGCAAAGAACATTTGTTATTAATTTACAAGGCCACACAAAAGTATTGGTATAGGGAGAACATTGTTTGATGAGCGTTTTAATTGTAATTTACTATTTACAATTTTATGAGATTGATATATGAGAGTAATATTTTTAATACTTATCGTACGAACGCACCTCATTTGCTACGATTCACGTGCAATTTCCAATTTGTCATCATTCCAGTGATTTTCACTAAATAGCAAACGCAATCTTTGACCATAATTATTCAAGCAATCTTCTTTTTTTTAGTTTTTAATAATAAAAATAATTATTTCCTCTAATCATGTCGTCATTTTTTACACAGATATCCATGCAGTGCATTTTATTGACAATGATATCTATGCGGTGCATATTATTAACATTGATATCTATGCGCTGCATATTATTGACATTTGCTATTCACTTCCTTTACAACAGTTTTATTATTATTATTATTATTTTAAATAGAAAAAATAATTCTTTATGCTAACTGAGTGCAGATGATAGATCCTAAAATATTCACAACAATTGTCTTTTAAAAAAATAAGAGTTAATATCAGAAACCAAGACCATTTTATTTCAACATCAACGCGTATTAGTTTTATTTTCGATGTATGATGTATTATTTGTATATATTTGTTATATATCCCTGATTACATTATATTTCCATCATTCTTATTGCATAAATAATTCTTACCTTTAGGCAACTGCCTCACGAATTTTTCAAAATCCTCTTTAATTTTTTCTTGCTGAGATACCAGTAACTGAATTTCTTCCGACACATTGTCTGCTCTTCTTGAAAGGCTGACTACAGCTTCTCTCAATGATCGGATGGCATTTTCATCCGATCTCCTAACTAATTCTGTGCGTCTGACACTTTCATCTAACCTTCGATCTGCTTGAGTTAGCCATAGTTCCATATTGGCCAGTTTGATATCTCGAGTCGCCACTTGCGATTCAGCTTTACAACGCTGAAGGGTTAAATTAGTTGTCGTAAGTTCTAAGCTGATGATGCGCTCTCTTTGTTGCTCTAGATGAATTTCTGCTCTGTTCCACTGATCCTATTTAAAAAATAAAAAATAATTATATGAGAATTATCAAAGAAAGGAACCTATTAAATACATCATAAAAATACGAAAAGCAAAGTGTTCCAAAAGAATTAATCTTTGTTCCTAAGTACAAAAAATATTGTCAGTAAACAGTGGTGCATATAAGACCAATTATAACAATTAGAAACAAAAGAAGAAATGGATATGTTGGTAGGGCCTACAAAAAAGCAGGAGTAAAAAGAGTGGAAAAGAAAAGAATCGACACGATAAATTCAGCAGGAAAAAATGTAAATGAATCAAAAATTTCTCAACAAAATAAACTATAAAATATTCTTTTCTTGGAAGCTTGAAAAAAAATCAATTTGTTGTTTATAAAAAAAAAAATCAGCAACTCATTAGTGTTATAACAGATGCAAATCTGTTCAAAAATCTTTGTATCTGTTATAATTAATTTACCGATTGAATAATCATGTTTAAAATAAACCTAATGTAATTTCGTATGCAGCGATTTTCTGCAGTTCCATATATTGACCTTCGATTTATTCTGTTGAGCTGATCCAGAGTATCAGACCAGATAAAGTGATCGTTGAGGTTAATTGGGTGAAATAGTCCGCCAGTGTTCGTGTCCGGGATGGCTCAGTTGGAAGAGCATTAACGGCTTCAGCCAATACATCCCTGGTTCGAATCCTGGCCCGGACTTTTTTCACCCAAAAATGAAAAATGGAAATTTTGCATCTGTTATAATTAATTTACCGATTGAATAATCGTGTTTAAAATTAATCTAATGTCATTAGTGTTAATTTAATTGTTTATTTTCTTATAAGTTACAATCTTTAAAATTTTCTGAGATTTAGATTTTTCAAAAATTGAGTTTTATGATTTTTGTACTTAGACATGGGGCACAAATTTTCTTCAGAATTAAAAAAAATGCTGTTATAATATTTTAAAATTCTTAAATTAATATTTTATGGATTAAAATCCCAAAATATTGAAACATCCGTAAGAAAAATAGTTTTATTGTAATTCTAGATGCTTAAATGAATGTTTAAAATACAGGGGAAGAAAATACTGTATAATATGAGCTTTTAAATGTTCCAAATTGATCTGTAAGCGTTAAAAATCTACAGTAAACTTATTAAGTAGCTCAATGTTTTTTAAAGATAGCAGTTACTTGGCTGTATTTTTAGTGTTTTTTTACCCTTTTATTCATCTGTGCACCATATTAAGTCATAATAAAACAAATTATAATTCTGTAACCGTTTTCTGTAAAAAAAAAAGGGTCGCAGAAAAATTTAAAGACTGCAACTTATAAGAAAATAAACAAATTAGCACTAATAAGTTGCTGATTATATATATATATATATGAGCAACAAATTGATTTTTTAAAAGCTTCCATGGAAAAAAATTTTAAATATTTTATTGTTTGTTTTGTGCCGACATTTTTGATTAATTTACATTTGTTTCCTGCTGAATTTATCTTGTCGGTTCTTGGACAGTTTGTTTCAAATTTTCAAAAATGTAGTTATAAGTATACAAAACAAAATAAATTTTTGAAATAAGCAGTTTAAAAAAAAAAAAAAAAAAAAAAAAAAGTTCAGTAATGGCAGTAATACTATTGAAGATAAAGAACGCATGGGCAATGTGATTTCATTTTATAACGGGAATGTTTCAGGTAGATTTAATGAGAAACACTACACATTACGTTCATTCCTATGTTGGAATTCTTGAAAACAGTTTGCATAACAGCGTCAACCATGACCTATAGAACTCAAAACCAGCCCCAAAACACTTTATATATGTATCGATTTTTATAGACACTGTAACTTCCATAATTCTGCATAAATCTCTTCCAAAATGATTCATAAAACAAGGGATAGATAAACGTTTTTTAATGAGTAAAATCAGGCGAAAGGGATGTAAATGGGAAGGTTTTTTGAAAACAAGATAAAATTCCATAACTTCTTATTCATGAGAAGTGTGACATATCGAATCAGTTTAAAGTTCTTATTAGTTCTAGGAAAAAAGCCAAAAGTTTATATACGAAAGATTTTTTGATACCGATAAAAATGGTTTCAATAAATTAACAAGATTTGAAGAAAAAGATTCACAACTTCGTCAATTCACAAGTCTTTAAATGTGCCTAGATTTATTATAAATCTTTTAATTTTATCTACAACTTTTATAAATAATTGTGTTCAGGAGTTGAAATTTGAACACTCCTCCTCCACCTGAACGCAGTTCAGTTTGCGTTATTCTACCCCTTCCAACGGTTAAGATTTTAAGCTCAAAATTTAAGTCTAAGCTTTTGAAAACATTTAATGAGTTAGAAAAAATAACGGTAAAAAATAGTTGTTCGTTACCCCAAACTCTAAAGCGCTCTCTATCGGCATATTTATCTTTAAAATTTATTTTCAAGAAAATACTAACGTAAAAAATAACTTTAGTGAAAAATGAAAATGAATTGACCAATTTTTCCGTTTTTTATAATCATTTAAAATTTTGGCCCTAAATTTTAAAAGTCCCTATCTCTTTCGGAAGACATCTAGGACCCGTTACTTTCCTATTTAATATTGTTTGTCTTGATGTGTATTATTACCGCTTAAAGCTTTGCCCAAGAGTTTTGATTCACTCTGTATAAAGGTAATCTATATTTAGATGGCAGCTTAATATGTACCTGCAAATCTCTAATCCTACCCCTGTCGGCAGCTCTATCATGGGCCACGACATCCAGCGCTGCTTGCGACTGCGCTGCATTGAACTCCAATCTGGCCACAGTTTGCCTAAGGCGGCTGAATTTTTCTTCTGTTTCTTCAATATGAGGCAGCTTTGAAAAGAACTTTTCCGATGTATTTGAGACTAATTGTTCGCAGTAATTTCTTGTCTCCAATACTTGACTCTGGATCTGAAAATTACGTATATTTTAAATGTATTATTTGATAAATATAAAACAATAATTAAGTTTTAGAAAGTTTTCAATTAAACATGTTTAAAAATGCTTGTTATAAAAAGAAAAGAAAGAAAAGAAATGAAAAAAGTTTCAGAAACATTTTGATTAGTTCTCGTAAAACAAATTTCGCACTCAGAAAAATTTTCTTCTGAGATTTTACAGCATTTATCTCGGAGTGTATTTTTTTTTTTTTAAGTTTTATCTTATTTAAGGAGACAGTTTACCTCAGAATTAGTCAAAATGTAGATTTTTTTTTTCTGTTTGAATGAAACTCTGTTTAAATATGAATATTTTGACACCTCATTTTAATTCATATAGTAATTATATAGCGAGCTATTCTAATTTTTATTAATAAAACATATGCAATTCTCCATACAAACGAAAATTTTAAAAGGCTTTTCCCCCATATTTATGTATATTTTTTTTTCACGTTTATGTTTTCAGTATGCTAAGACATTTTTTTGCATTTGAGACAGAGATTTAAACTTTTTTGTTTATGTTCTTTATTATACATGTAATATATCTGTTACGGAATTAGCCTTCAATTTTCTTATTATTTTTTTAAGTAAAAGTATATGAAGATATGCTAGATTTCGTTATTTTACACTATATGTATCAGTAAAAAAAAAAAATAGATTAAATGTAATGTTAGATGTATTTAAAAATTCATATGCTGTCCTTGATCAATATGCATTTGATAACTTTTTTTAAAAAAAGAGAAAGAACAAAAATCTCTGTATTCTGAAAAAAAAAGTAACTAGCGCAGTCACCGCCGCTGACAGTACATTTTTTGTGACCTGGGATCTTTATTCTTTAATATTAAGAGAGCTGTTGCATACAAAAATACGAAAATTAATGAAATTACACACAAATGTTTGATAAACACGCTGCAGCAGACAGTTTTTAAATCGAATTATTATTTTAAGACATATATAATGTTAAAGTTGGTCAAATCTTTGCATTAAAATAATTTATAAGAGCAAAAGCTATACATAGGAATTTCAACATTTACAGATCATTTTATAGACTGGAAGTTTCCGGTGTGCAGACTACTTTTTTTTATTTATTTTCATTTTAAATTCCATTTTTTAGCATTTCGGGAGATATTTTTTGCATGTTTTAGAAAAAGATATTACTTAAAATTGTTGCCATCTTAGAAAATAACGCAAGGAATAATATTTCCCACAAATTAAAAAATTATTTACACCTGAATATTGTAAATAGAAAAAAATTCAAATTAAAACTAATTATCATTGCGCATTAAAAACAGAAAAATATTAAAAGTTACGGGATAAAAACTTTATTTACACATAAATTCTAAAAGAGAAAGAAAATAGCAAAATAATAACAATATTTGTATGCGTGAAAAGTCGTAAATGGAGAAAATTACATTAGATTTAAAATAGCCAAATTGCAAATCAATTAAATTTTTTTTAAAATTGTACGTATACCAGATATTTATTTCGTACCATGGATGAAAAAGATAGATGGTTGTGCAGTAGCCATTTGCTGTATGATACGCGTTATAGCTCAAATTCATATGCCTTCATTCGGCCCAAATAAAATAATCTCGTGGAACAAGGACCGAAATCTTTGACATCAGCCGTACATTTTTTCTCCAAATGAAAATGATCTGCTTGTATTTAAGCACTCTAAAGTAGCATTCCAAACTACTAAGTGCGCAACTAAGTTTCTGAGGTTTTTTTTTTTTTTTTTTTTTTTTTTTTTTTTTTTTTTAAGCTATTGCATAGCTTTTATCACGGGCTTTGAGCGCGGCGACCGAATCCAAAAATTCCGTAACGCGAAAAATCCTAACACATCGGTAACGAAAAAACCTAACACTCGGCTAACGTCGTTTCAGCTCGGCAGACTTCGGCATGGTATCCTTCGGTAGACTTCGGTAGACATTGATGCGGTATTTTTCAGATATTTATAGGATATCAAATCTCAAACTTATGTTTCTTATTTCAGTTACCATAAATCTATAGTTTCAATGCTAAAAATTCCTGATAGAATGTGTATAGAAAAAAGTCGTCTTAAGATAAAATAAGGTAGGATAATGTAGCTTTTGGTGATTGGAGACCCGCCCAACGGTGAGGATCGAAAAATTTAAAATGCTTATAACTCGCGATCTAATTTTCGTAGCGCGGCCAAATTTTGTTTGGTAATTTATTATGAGACAATGTTAATTTTTGGTGACAAGAGACCCCCCCCCCCGGCGAGGGTCGAAAAATTTAAAATGCTTATAACACGCAATCTAATTTTCGTATCGCGGCCAAATATTGTTTGGTAATTTATTATAAGAGAGTGTTAATTTTTGGTGACAGGAGACCTCCCACCTTGGGGATCGAAAAATTTAAAATGCTTATAACTCGCGATCTAATTTTCGTAGCGCGGCCAAATTTTGTTTGGTAATTTATTATGAGAGAGTGTTAATTTTTGGTGACAGGAGACCCCCCCCCCCTACGGTGAGGGTCGAAAAATTTAAAATGCTTATAACTCGCGATCAATTTTCGCAGCGCGGACAAATTTTGTTTAATGATTTATTATGAAACAGTGTGAAATTTTGGTGACAGGAGACCCCTCACGGTGAGGGTCGAAAAAGATAAAATGCTTATAACTCGTGATCTAATTTTTGTAGCGCGGCCAAATTTTGTTTGGTAATTTATTATGAGACAGTGTTACTTTTGGTGACAGGAGACCCCCCACGGTGAGGGTCGAAAAATTTAAAATACTTATAATTCGCGATCTAATTTTCGTATCGCGGCCAAATTTTGTTTGGTAATTTTTTATGCGAGAGTGTTAATTTTTGGTGACAGGAGACCCCCCACGGTGAGGGTCGGAAAATTTAGAATGCTTATAACTGGCGCTCAATTTTCGTAATGCGGCCAAATTTTGTTTAATGATTTATTATGAAACAGTGTTAAATTTTGGTAACAGGAGAACCCCCACGGTGAGGGTCGAAAATGTTAAAATGCTTATAACTCGTGATCTAACTTTCGTAGCGCGGCCTATTTTGTTCGTTAGTGTATTATGAGAGAGTGTTAATTTTTGGTGACAGGAGACCCCCCACGGTGAGGGTCGAAAAATTTAAAATGTTTATAACTCGCGATCAATTTTCGTAGCACTGCCAAATTTTGTTTGGTAATTTATCATGAGACAGTGTTAATTTTTGGTGACAGGAGATCCCCCATGGTAAGGGTTGAAAATTTTAAAATGCTTATAACTCGCGGTCTAATTTTCGTAGTGCGGCATATATTTGTTTGGTAATTTATTATGAGACAGTGTTACTTTTGGTGACAGGAGACCCCCCACGGTGAGGGTCGAAAAATTTAAAATACTTATAATTCGCGATCTAATTTTCGTATCGCGGCCAAATTTTGTTTGGTAATTTTTTATGCGAGAGTGTTAATTTTTGGTGACAGGAGACCCCCCACGGTGAGGGTCGGAAAATTTAGAATGCTTATAACTGGCGCTCAATTTTCGTAGTGCGGCCAAATTTTGTTTAATGATTTATTATGAAACAGTGTTAAATTTTGGTAACAGGAGAACCCCCACAGTGAGGGTCGAAAATGTTAAAATGCTTATAACTCGTGATCTAACTTTCGTAGCGCGGCCTATTTTGTTCGTTAGTGTATTATGAGAGACTGTTAATTTTTGGTGACAGGAGACCCCCACGGTGAGGGTCGAAAAATTTAAAATGTTTATAACTCGCGATCAATTTTCGTAGCACTGCCAAATTTTGTTTGGTAATTTATTATGAGACAGTGTTAATTTTTGGTGACAGGAGATCCCCCATGGTAAGGGTTGAAAATTTTAAAATGCTTATAACTCGCGGTCTAATTTTCGTAGTGCGGCCAAAATTTGTTTGGTAATTTATTATGAGACAGTGTTACTTTTGGTGAGAGGAGACCCCCCCCCCCCACGATGAGGGTCGGAAAATTTAAAATGCTTATAACTCGCGCTCAATTTTCGTAGCGCGGCCAAATTTTGTTTAATGATTTATTATGAAACAGTGTTAAATTTTGGTAACAGGAGAACGCCCACGGTGAGGGTCGAAAATGTTAAAATGCTTATAACACGCGATCTAATTTTCGTAGGGCGGCCAAATTTTGTTTGGTAATTTATTATGAGACGGTGTTACTTTTGGTGACAGGAGAACCCCCCCCCCCCCCCACGGTGAAGGTCGCAAATTTTAAAATGCTTATAACTTGCGATCTAATTTTCGTAGCGCGGCGAAATTTCGTTTGGTAATTTTTAATAAGACAATGTTAATTTTTGGTGACAGGAGACCCCTTACGGTGAGGATCGGAAAATTTATAATGCTTATAACTCGCGATCTAATTTTCGTATTGCGGCCAAATTTTGTTTGGTAATTTATTAAGGTATTGCATATCTTTTATCGAGGGCTTTGAGCGCGGCGAAAGAATCTAGAAATTCCGTAACGAGAAAAAAACCTAACACTCCGGCTAACGTCGCTTGAGTTTGGCAGACTTCGGCACGGTATCCTTCGGTAGACTTCGGCAGACATTAAAGCGGTATTTTTCAGATATTTTGAGAATATCAAGTCTCAAACTTATGTTTTTTATTTCAGCTACCACAAGCGTATAGTTTCAATGATAAAAATTCCTGATTAACCTACATTTATTGTAAGATAATAAAAATATTTTAAACGATATTAATTTCTCATTTATTCAATAAAAGAAAAAAAATGTTTTGTTATCGGTCATCACGCTCAAAAAGTATAACTTGAATTAATATCAAAGACAAAAAAAACTGCATAAATAAAAAGTAAATAAATAATTATGATTGCATAAGTTGATAAAAAATGCTATGCAATAGCTTTACCGCGGCAGTCCCCGAGTGCCACAAGTCTTTTTTTTTTTTTTTTTTTTTTTATGAATGAAAAATTTCAAGAGAAATACAAAAAATGGTTTATCGGAAATTATGGTCCCTTGCTAGCAATACATTTTTGCAGTTTCTCTGATAATATATGAATACCACGACGATAAAACGACGCGTCTTTGGACCGAAATCATTTAACCAATCAATTTTGCACGTCTTCGAAATTAGCCACGTGTATCTTAGCTAAGCCATGCGCCATTGACCAGAACAAGTGATAATCGAAAGGGGCCAACCAAGTCTGAAAAATATAGCGGGTGCGATAGCGGATCCTATTTCAGCGTTTTGGTGGAAGTCGATAACATGCAACGTTGTCGTTCTGCAATATCATTCGTTTGTGTTTCATGTCCCATTCTGGACATTGTTCGAATAATGCATGGTTCAAATTAATAAGTTTTTGTCGATAGCAATGCCTATTGTCAGTTTTACCCAGTTTCAGCAGCTCATAGGTCACAATTCCTATCTGGTCCCACCAAACTCAGGGCATTGTCTACTTTCTGAAACGATTTGGTCATGCCGTTTGATGTTGATGCTTCGCTAAGTGAAAGGCACGATTTTTTGCATTTGTGATTCTCGAAATATATCTACTTCTCATCGTCAATAATAATTCTATACAGGAAACTTTCTTATGTGAAGAAAAAAAATTTCTATAATGGCTCTTCTATTTTTCATCTGTCTTCCAGTCAACTTATGCGGCACCCATTTTTCTTCCTTTTAAACTTTTTCCATGACATATAAGGATTTGGACTTTCGTGTGTCATATTTAATGCTTCCCCAAGTTAATCTTAACAAAGTTAATCTCTTCTTTTATGTTCTACCAGCAATGACGCTTGCAGATGGACATCCTCAATTGTTTTGGTTTCCCGGAGAAATTGCCACTTTTATAACATTTAAACAAATCTTCACAGGTTAATTTTCGATGGTGCATGTTCGTTATAGGCCTCCTTAACAAATGACGTCTTTCAGCTGCAATTTTTTTTTTTTTTTTTTTTTTTTTTTTTTTTTCAGATTAAATCAGAAAAACAAAACTTCCTGCAAACGCTGTTTATTTGGCGTAAAACTCGCCATCTTCGTTATTAGAAAAAATATTTTTGCGTTGTGATATGTAGTATTGGTATTACGACAGTTTATTGTTAACAGATGTCCAAGTTATTAAAAATATATAAAGTCAGACATGTGTGTCCTCTATGTGTGTCGTTACCATCATCCATGTGTGAAACCCAGAAACTTAGTTGCGCACCTAGTATTTTGAATTAAAAACTGTATTACTAAAAAATTTTTTGTGCGTGTATTTAGGCCTAATGTAGCGGATTTTAGGGTTACATTTTTGGCATTGCGCCCAGCCACCATACTTCATTTCTTTTCTTTCTTTTTACTCTGAAATTTCACATTTCGCTGTAATCTTTTTAACTATTGCTGTCAATTCGAAAAAAGTGCAAATAATATTTCCTTTCTCACGATAAAAATATTTTCGCATGACTATTACTAAAAGGAAGGAATGATTCGTGAAAATTACATCAGGTTTCAAACGTTACATTTAAAATCACTTATTTTAACCATTTTCTTAAAAGCATTGTTGAAAAATACCTAGAAGCAAAGATTCTGTTGATTTAGTTTATTTTATATTAGATGATTTTTAAATGTTTAAGTAATCTTATTTAATCAAACACGAAAATAGCCATTAACAGGGGCTAATTTTTTTTACCTTAAATACCCAGCGTAAAAGCGAAAGGAATTAAAACCTGCTTACAGGACTATCGTTATTTTTTTTTTTTTTTTTTAATATAATTTAATTATTCGCAAACCTTTTAAAACTAATCGAATTAGCTGATTTTTAGAGTCGGAACAGGGGTTGACGAGCATAGCTCGTAGAGGGTAGATCCTAAAATATATCATTTAAAAAAACTATTTCATTAAGATTTTTTTTTAAATTAACCTTAAAAATTATTAAATATTTAGTTATTATTATTATTATTTTAATTGTGCGTTTTCTTTAACATTGAAATTCAGTGAGTTCACTATTTGAATCATATTTTTAAAAATAAACAAAATTGTTTAAAATGAGAACTGTTGCCTTTAATTGATGCATGCAGGGCCATTGAAATTTAAATTTATCAGGGCCGTCACGAAACAATAAAAGAAAGTTGTTTCGTGATGGTCCCGATATATCTGTTACAGGCCAAACCCGATTTTAGGCCAAACTAGATTGGCCTAGTCCAAACTAGTCTATCCTAACGCCCATCGGATAAACTAGTTTTTCCTAGGCCAAACTAGTCTATCCGAATGCTCATCGGATAAACTAGTTTTTCCTAGGCCAAACTAGTCTATCCGAACGCCCATCGGATAAACTAGATTTTCCTAGGCCAAACTAGTTTGACCGAACGGTCATTAGGATAAACTAGTTTAGCCTGATATTCATTGGTTTGAACTAGTTTATCCTAGGCCGAACTAGATTGTCCTAGGCAAATTCAATTTGGCGTGATTTTATTGAATCTAAAAACCGCCAAGACGCCAACTTTCTAGTTTTGATCTAATTTAGCCTAGGCCGATGCAATTTGACGCGATTTTAGCCCACAGACTATCAAAGCCTGAGAGCTATAGTGCTCGCAGATTCTGTGTGCGTGTATGTAACCGTATGTAATACTTATGTACTAATGTAGGGCTAATATGTATGTAGGACTAATATAACGCGACTAATATAACGGACTAATGTGTAATTAATATAACGCGAGCACTCTGATGTTGGAATTTGAGTGCGATTTAGTTCAAACCAGCCGGCTTCGCCCGCTATCGGGCCTCGTCTTTTATATAAAATCTTGAAACGGACGTATGTTGAAGCGAGCGAACTTCGAAGAGAAAAAAACATGATAATAAATATTTAAGGAAAAGGATTCTCAATCGAAATACCACTATTTTCTAATAGTAATTTTTGTAAAAATATTATATTCTTGCTGGAACTTCTTGAAACTTTGTGATAGTTTATGGCATATGATATAAATTAAAAAAAAAAAAAAGTTACATTTCGGCGTGAAAGAGGATGAGGTTGCGAACAAAATCAGGAAATATAACGGAAATTCTATGTTTTAAAGCACCGCAATCTGAAGTAAAATATCTACTAATAGGTTGTTTAACAGAGTTTCATTCAAATACAGTTTTGTTAATAATAGAGTACGCTCTCTGGTGTTGAATGAGGAAGTAATATAACGTGACTTAGTTAAAACTTGCTGGCTTCGCCCGCTATCGAACTGGCGTGGGCAGCGGGGATATGGTTCGAATTTCGTTCACTTCGAGGTTCTTTCGAAAACGAGGGTTACATTCGGTGGTGCGTGCTCAGCATGCTTGCTACGATTTAAATTTTGTTCTCTTCGAAGTTCATTCGAAAAGGAAGAGGGCATTCTGCAGTACGCGTGCAGCACACCTGCTATACGCTGCCGCAGGCTGTGGGGACACGGCTGAAGACTAATGCACGAAATTTAATAAAAAATTATATTCAGGTAGTATCTGATCTAAATTGATGCTGATTAATTTTTGGTGTAAATCGTTCATCAGGTGGAGCTACTGTTTTGCATTTTTTACGATTTACACATCAGCTTTATCTTAATAACTAATACCATCAAATTTCCATCGAACTTTAGATTCAGTTCGTCCATGACATGAGTTGGTGTTGTTTCTATTTTGAAGTAAATCACTCAACATGGCTATGATATGCTGCATTTTTCACAATTTTCACAATAGCTGCATCTCAAGAACTAATGGACGGAATTTAATAAAAATTTATATTAAGATAGTCCCTGATATAAATCGATACTGATTACTTTTTCATGTAAATAGTTCAACAGATGGCGCTTCTAAAGTGCGTTTTTACTGATTTGCATTAACACTATTTCAATAACTAATTTACGGATTTTCATCAAACTTCAGAATCAGTAAATCCATGATATGAACTAAATCTTTTTACGTATTCGTGTTAATTGCTCAATAGGTGGCGCTGTTGTGCTCAATTTTCCCGATTCCTGAAATAGTTTTGTCGCAAGAATTAATGCACGAATTTTCATCAAACTTTAGATTCAGTAAGTCCCTGATATAAATTAGTATTATGTAGTTTTTGGAATAAATCTCTTGAAAGGTAGCGCCGCTATACTGTATTATTCGTGATTATTGCAATAGCTCTATCTCAGGATCTAATGCATGAATTTTCATGAAAATCCAGATTCTGTTAGTCCTTGATATAAAAATGTACAAAAGTACGTTTTAGTTTTTGGAGTATCTCGTGCAACAGGTGAAGCTGGTATGTGGCATTATTCATGATTATCGCAATAGTTCTATCTCAAGAAGAAATGCACGGATTTTCATCAAACTTCAAATTCAGTTAGTCCCTGATATAAATTAATATTCTTTTGTTTTTAGAGTAAATGGCTCAATGGGTAGCGTTTCTATCCAGTTTTTTTTATGATTTCTGCGATAATTCAAATATTTCAAATAGTACTTATACACAAATTTTCATCAAATTTCAGATTGAATTAGAATTTGAAAGACATTGTTACGGACTTTTCAAAAAGTTCCGGGAAGAATTTAACATTTTTACAAAAATTTGCTGTTAGAAAATAGTGGTATTTCGATGCGGAATCCTTTTTCTTAAGTATTTATCATCATGTTTCTTTCTCTTTGATTCAACATTCGTAAATACCTAAATCGCGTTGTATTAGTTCCAAATTCCAACACCAGGGTGCTCGCATTAGTTCCACATTCCATCACCAGAGAGCACGCCCTATTACCAACAAAACTGTTTCTTAAGAAAACTCCGTTAAAGAATCTATCAGCAGATATGTTACTTGATGTCGCGGTGCTTCAAAACAAGAATTTAAGATTTTTGCAAAAAGCACTATTCTTTAATATTGGCATTAAACGCGAAATATATTTTTATAAATTTATATCATATGTCATAAACTATCTTAAAGTTTCAAATAGATCAACCTAGAATTTCTGTTATATTTCCTGATTTTGTTTGCACCCCTCCTCTTTCCCTTTCATAATGGGACTTTTTATACAATTTTTTATCACGTGTTATAAACTATCACAAAGTTTCAACAATTCCAACAAGAATTTAACATTTTTACAAAAATTACTAATAGAAAATAGTGGTATTTGACGCGGCAACTTTTCTCTTAAATATTTAACATCATGTTATATTATGTTTCTAAAAGTTTCAAAAAATGGTGATATTTAATTAGAAGCTAAAACTTTAAAAAACGCTGAGCTTTTTAAAAAAAAATCTAGCGCCCCCTCACTCTACCCCCCCTATCCTAAATTTCAAATTTTATGTTTTATTTAAGCTTTTTCTATTTTTAAAAGGATTCGGATATTTACTTTTTTAATATGAACAATTTCGCGTGAAGTGATGTGTGTGAAAACCAATACCTGTTACGAATTAAAAATCTTTTCATAAAACCAAAAGTTTCTATCCGATTGAAAAAATAAACCGCTCTATCTTTATATTTAAACTCAGAACCCCCAAAATTAATCAGGTAAACGCCTTATCAGAAACTTACATCCAAAATTTGAAACAAATAGATAAATTATCCGTGAAAAACCTATTTACATAAATTAAGAGCTTTACACCCTATTCCGCCTTTCTTTATATGTAAACAATGAACACCCACAATTAATCATGGATTACCTTATCAAAATGATATTGTACCTAAAATTTTAATAAAATTTCATACTTTTGCACTCAAAACTGACTTAACAAAATTAAGGAGGGGGGGGGGTGCGGATTAGCCTTTTGTTCCCCTTCCCTTATTCTTATCCAATGAATCCTGAAACTAATCAGGAAAGTTCGTTATCAGGATAAATCTATGTCCAAATTTGAAGCAAATTGGACAGTTCTATCAGGAGTTATCGCATTACGTACATACGTACGTACATACGTACATAGATACGTACATGGTTACATACACACCCACAGAATCTGCGAGCACATTAGCTCTCATACTTTGATAGTCTGTGAGCTAAAATCGCGTCAAACTGCATTGGCCTAGGCTAATTTAGATCAAAATTAGAAAATTGGCTCCATGGCGGTCTTTAGATTTAAAAAAATCACGCCAAATTGAATTGGCCTAGGACAATCTAGTTCGGCCTAGGATAAACTAATTCAAACCAATGAATAGCAGGCTGAACTAGTTTATCCTAATGACCGTTCGGCCAAACTAGATTGGCCTAGGAAAATCTAGTTTATCCGATGGGCGTTCGGATATACTAGTTTGGCCTAGGAAAAACTAGTTTATCCGATGGGCATTCGGATAGACTAGTTTTGCCTAGGAAAAACTAGTTTATCCGATAGGCGCTAGGATAGACTAGTTTGGACTAGGAAAAACTAGTTTATCCGATGGGCATTAGGATAGACTAGTTTGGACTAGGCCAATCTAGTTTGGCCTAAAATCGGGTTTGGCCTGTAACATATCTAAACATCTAGAAAAATAAGTTATGTTACTTAGTACGATGTTTTTTTAGTCATGCGGGTGCTTAAAAACAGGGTTAATTATGATTATTACTTAAATTCCTGATAATAGGAATATAACTCCAATTACAAATACTATACAAATAAAATATATTGGGAGTTTTAAAATAGTCTGACAGTTTAAAATTCAATAATTGCGAATGGTGACAGCTATTTAAAAAGTGTTCTAACAGAAGTGTTATGTAAGAAGTCTAAAACTTTTTTTTTTTTTTTTTTTTTTTTTTTTACAATAACAGCGTAAGATAGCACTACAAGCAATAAGTGTTTAATCGAGGGCTAAAATCGAAATCCTTCACCATTAATGCGAAAGAAGGCGATTAAATATTTGAAATTTAAACATGTGTAATATGTGATCTCAGACTGCTATAACGTTTAAATTCGTCGATAACTGAAAAAAAATGCCAATTGCAATACTTTCTTCTATTGAAAATAGAAAAAAGTAAAAACATTTAAGAATTTATATATATATATATACAGAGTGATTCTAAATTTTTTTTACAATAAAGGAGGGGTGATAGTACACATCAAGGCAAACAATATTAAATAGGAGACCAAGGTCCCAAACGTTTTCCAAAGGAGATAGCCGCCATTAATGTTTAAGGACCAAAATTTCAAATAAACATAAAAAACGGAAAAATCTGTAGATGGATTTGCGGTTTTCACTAAAATTATTCTTTATGTCGGCAACTTCTTGAAATTAAATTTTAAAGATAAATTTCAAAAAGTGCCGATAGATGGCGCTTTAGACTTTGGAGTAACGAACAACTATTTTTTGCATCTCATTAAATGTTTTCGTAAGCTTAGACTCAAACTTAAATTTTGAGCTCAAAATCTGAATAGTTGGGAGTGGTTAAGTAACACAAACTGAGCTGTGTTCAGAGGGTTCAAATTTCAAATGAGTATAAAAAACGGAAAAATTGGTCGATTGATTTGTGGTTTTCATTAAAACTATTCTTTATTTAGGTATTTTCGTGAAAATAAATTATAAAGATAAATTTCAAAAAATGCCGGTAGAGGGCGCTTCAGATTTTGGAGTAACGAAAAACTCTTTTTTGCGTTATTTTTTGCATCTTATTAAATGCTTTCGTAAGCTTAGACTCAAACTTAAATTTTGAGCTCAAAATCTGAAAGTGGGAATGGTTAAGTAGCACAAACTGAACTGTGTTCTGAGGGTTCAAATTTCAAATGATTATAAAAAACGGAAAAATTGGTTCATTGATTTGCGGTTTTCACTAAAACTATTTCACTAAAATTATGTCGGTATTTTCTTAAAAATAAATTATAAAGATAATTTTCAAAAAAAGCCGATAGAGGGCGCTTTAGACTTTGGAGTAACGAACAACTATTTTTAACTGTCATTATTATTTTTTTTTAATCTCATTAAATGCTTTCAAATGCATTGACTTAAATTTTGAGCTCAAATTCTGAATCGTTGGGAGTGTTTAAGTAGCGAAAAATTGAATTGTGTTCGAGGAGAAGGAGAGTTATATTTCAACTCCTGAACACACTTCAGTTTGCGCTTCCTAACCCCTCATAACGATTCAGAATTTGCGCTCAAAATTTAAGTTTAAATCTAAGCTTCCGAAAACATTTAAAAAGCTTTTGCAAGCATTTAATTAGAACCAAAAAATAACGGTTAAAATGCATTGTTGCTTACTCTGAAGTTTAAGGCACCATCTAACGGAATTTTTTGAAATTTATCTTTAAAATTTATTTTCAAGAAGATACTGACTTAAAGAATAGTTTTATTTTAAACCGCAAACGAATCGACCAATTTTTCCATTTTCTATAATTATTTTAAATTTGAACCTCCCCCTCCCCCTTAAACACAGTTCAGTTTGTGCTACTTAACCACTCCCTACTATTCAGATTTTGTGCTCAAAATTTAAGTTTAAGTCTAAGCTTCCAAAAACATTTAATAAGATGCAAAAAATAGTTGTTCGTTACTCCAAAATCTAAAGCGCCCTCTATCGTCATTTTTTGAAATTTATTTTTATAATTTATTTTTAAGAAAATACCAACATAAAGAATAGTTTTAGTGAAAACCTCAAATCAATGAACCAATATTTCCGTTTTTTAAAATCATTTGAAACTTGAACCTCTGAACACAGTTCAATTTGTGCAATTTAACTACTCCCAACTTTCAGATTTTGAGCTCAAAATTTAAGTTTGAATTTATGCTTACGAAAACATTTAATGAGATGCAAAAAATACCGGCAAAAAATAGTTGTTCGTCACTCCAAAGTCTAAAGCGCCCTCTATCGCATTTTCTGAAATTTATCTTTATATTTTAATTCCAAGAAAATGCCGACATAAAGAATAATTTTAGTGAAAACCGCAAATCAACCGACCGATTTTTCAGTTTTTATGTTTATTTGAAATTTTGGTCCCTAAACTTTAATGGCGGTCATCTCCTTTGGAAAACGTTTGGGATCCTTGATCTCCTATTTAATATTGTTTGTCTTGATGTGTACTATCACTCTTAATTTATTGTAAAAAAAAAAATTAGAATCACCCTATATCACAATTGTTGATGAATTGTTTTTATGGATTTGCAATGGTTATATATACATAGAGAGAGAGTGTCCACTCTCAACGGTGCCCAATGGCTAATTTCTAAACCATTAGTCATAGAAATATAATTACAATTGCATTTTTAAAAAGTTAAATAAGTAGTTTTTAAACGATTTAAGTCAAAAAAATTTATTAAAAAATTACGAAAATTAAACTTTTATACGCCCCTCTCCCGGTACTATAAGTGATATTTAGTAAATTTTTACCGTACTCTAACAAGTAAGACAAAAAAATCCCATTCCTCTGCGTTTAAAACTGACCGAATAATAGCTGTTAAAGTTGAAGCACCTTTTTTGCTGCAAAATAGGGGTGTCACAAATTTACTGGAAATAAAAATAAACGTCAGATATAAAATTTAACATTAAACATTGGGAGTAAAATAATTTTTACAATATTTTTTTTTAAATTTATGTTGATGTTTACATATTAAAGCAAAATATATACAACTTATACTAAAAATATAAGTAAAAAATAACAGAAGTTTTGTTAAATTAAATTATGAAAAGCAACAGTCACAATTCGTTACAAAATCATACATATTTAAAATTCTATTAGATTACTTAACCTAATAGAATTTGGTGCAGTCCTATAAAATAAACAAATGGTACCCACATAAAATCGTGTTAGTATTACATTGTCATTGTATATAAATAAGTATGCGAATTAAACCTCGATTGGATATTTAGAAGTGGGTTAAATTTTAATACAAATTTTGAGCTAGGAAAAATACATACAAATGTTATATGTAAAGTAAAAGATTAGAAAAATAACACAATTTTAAAAAATAAATCCATGAAAAGAAACACTTTCATTTCCTTACAAAATAAAACGTAAGTAAGGATGCAATTGTGGATGTGATTTTGAAAACTCGTATTATCGCTTTTGTTTTCTCTATCAGTCTATACCAATCTGCACTAATGTAACGCTACAATCTCCAAATTTATAATGAAAACCATTGAATGCATTTAAAGGTTTTTCGCGATTTCCCAAAATTTGATTTTCTCGATAGGAGAATTTTGAAACCCATGTCTTCAATTATTTTAACCCATCTAGAAGTTAATTTTAAAAAAATTAACACTATCGTAAAACTAATTCGGTGGCAGCAACTTCAGATAAACCTCTTTAAAAATATTTTTTCACCTCATTTAAAACATTTTTCTATTTGGAACTATATGTCTGTGACAAATGGTTTAGGAATTAGCCATTGGACAGCTTTAGAAATGAGCGCCCTTTATAATACTTTAAGCACTTAGTGTACGTTCCCTTAAATCTGTCCATCTCATCCTTTTTCAGTTACAGAAAAGTGATTTAAGTCATGAAATTTAAAGTTTCAGAACTCGGTCAATTTTAATGTTTGATGAATGGAACTTGTTTTGTATTGCTTGTTAGAGTGATGGGGAATTTTTACTAAAAGACCGGGGAACCGTAAAAAAATTTAATTTTCGTAATTTTTAATAATTTTTATTTTAACCTAAATCGTTAAAAACAATTCTTTACCTTTTTTAAAAGCAATTTTACTATTGGAACTACATGTCTTTGACTAACGGTTAAAAAATTAGCCATTGGCCACCGTTGAAAATGGACACACTATATATGTACAACCATTATAAATATCGAATTGATTGTTTCCAGCTGAGCGAAAAATTGCCCAGGCCGGGAATTGAACCCGGATACTTGGCTTACAAGGCCAATGCTTTACCTGTTAAGCTATCTGGGCGATAGCCGGCTGGGATTTTTCGCTCAGATAACCTGATCAAAAAATCCCAGCCGGCTATCGCCCAGATAGCTTAACAGGTAAAGCATTGGCCTTGTAAGCCAAGTATCCGGGTTAAATTCCCGGCCTGGGCAAGTTTTCGCTCAGCTGGAAACAATCAATTCATATGATAACTTTACCAATCAGTTTGATTGTGTTAAAAAATAATAGCATTATAAATATCACAAATCGACAGCCATCTCTAATGCAATTCACAATTGAGTATCAAGCGCCTTATACAAGCAATATATATATTAAATCCAGAACAATGTTCATTAAGTAAACAAATGACTAAAGAACATTAAAATAATTACTGATAGAAAACAAAAGAAGCATAAAAGATATTTAAAAATTACAACATATTTATTTTTGGCAAAAGATCAATTTTGATGTCATGAACATCACATGAAATTCATTTTACGAAATGTAAGATCTCTTAACAGAATATACTCAAATCTAAAGAGTAAAACAAATGGAATGCACATAAGTAGGTCAATGGCGAATAAAAATTGAACTTGTGATATATAACTCGTTATCAAGGGAAATATTATGTTATGACAAGTAATATACGGTTAATTTCTGAAATAGAAATTAGCAAACTTGTTCTAATGCAAATTTGTACCATTTCCTGATTAACCCTAAGCAAAAGATAGAAATAAATCAAGAAATTTGGATTTTATATAATTAAATCAGAGAACGAAGCATGGGAGTAAAAAACTTACCTTGTAAAATATATATTAAATTGAGCAAAAGCCTCAAAATATACGAAGCTGTAAACGTGACTGAAATCTCCAAACTCATGCACGTTTTGTAGTAGATAATTACAATTAACAAAAATTCTAGCTTTTAGGAAATAGCAAATGGATGGAATTAGTATTATTAATAATAAATAAACATAATAATTAAATGTAATAATTATTAAGTATTATATGTATGTGACATTTTGAAATTGGGAGGAGCCAGAAGTATCTTCGCCGGTTTCCCCGTTTTACAGCACAAGAGTCGTAGCAAGTAAGGAAAAAAAAATAAATGTAGAAGCTTCATTAAACTACACATTGGCTGCTCCAAAATAGTTTATTAAAATGCATTCATATAGAGCGGGAAATGCTCTTCCGGGAGCAGACATTCCATCAAAATACATATATAGCTTTCGCAAGTCGCCTAAACCCGAATCATCGAACAAAATCCCATCCGTCTCTAAACCTCCTCACTTAAAAAAAAAAAAAAAAAAAAAAAAAAAAAAAAAAAAAAAAAAGCTTCTAGAAGATTTCATAATCTTTAACCACGATTTTTTTATGTAAACAGAATTTAATATCAAGTGTTGAGATTAAAAGTAGCAGACTTGATCTACTGCAGACGATAATTTTATTAAAAGATTATTATTTAACTAATTTGTAGTCGAAGGTAATCAAAATTCGAATACATTCCACAGACGATAATTTCACAGAAAAAGAAAAGAAATGAATTTATTGATACGCAATAAATGTTTTTAAGGCAAATTAAGAATTTATACCGTTTCTATAAAGATTAATAGATTAGATCTAATAACAGGATTTTAATCTAATAAGTTGAAATAAATACGGATTATTGTTCAAAGGAAATTAATATAACACAAGGTTAGTTTTGGCGAAAAAAATTTTTTTTTGTTATATTATCCCCCCTCCCCCAAAAACCTTGTATGAACTTGATATTTAAATAAAACTATAAGTTCAGACAACAAAAATCTAATAACTTAAGAAAATTAAATATCAGAATATATATAACCATTAAAATATTGCCAACATAAATTGTGAATTTATAAATAGAAAATAAATTAATATATTGATGATAAAAGTATTTATCATAGATTATAAATAAAATAAAAATAATAGAAAACGATTGATGAAAATTTGTGAAATCAAAACAAATTCATCAGCTCCTAAATGCGCTCAGTTCCGCTAATAAAGTTTGTGGTTTCATCTTCGTATTAGACCTACAAAAGTAAAGAACACGAATTTAGGACCACCACAACCAATAAATAGAGAAATAAAACATTGGAAAAACAAATGTGTTTAAAATAAAACCTGATTAAAAAGTATTGAGAAATGAAAACATACTACTAATTTGGAAACCTATCTCACCCAGAAAATTCAGCAAAGAAAGAAAAGTGAGGTTATTTGCACTTGCTGCCACATAAGATTCTTAAATTATAGTACGCAGAGGAGTATAATATAGAGTATAGTCATGCACAAAACTCAAAATATGTGACCAGCGCCCTCTATTTTACAACATTTAAAAACGAACACAACGATCTTTATAGAACATTTAAAAATGAATTCTACAATTTTAAAGAAGGAATATATAGCTTGCTGCAAACTTTAGAAACTATTATTAGTAAATTGTTTTGGAATAAAAACAAATTTATTATGTAAATTAATAATTTCCCAATAGGGACATTATTAATTTCTGATACATCGTATATTATAATACAAGAGAATGATGTGAATGATTTATTTATCCTCTTTCCCTAAATAAAAAAAAATCATTTTTAAGAAAGTTTCGGAATACATTAAGTAATACATTAAGTACAACTAATTAATTTCAAAATTTCATTATTATTATCTTATTATTACATTTATTTATTTATTTTTAATTGTTTTTTTTTTTTCATTTCTAAATATAATACCTTTTATCATTTATTTATTTATAACAGAAACTAGAGTTTAAATAAAAGCATAGTGTTAACAATATTTCTTATTAAAAAATAAAATAGAATTAATTCGAATTAATAAAAATATGTAACTTCACAATTACACATATAAGAATGCCGAATCAGCATTTATAGTAAAATTTATTGTCTCTATGAAATTATTAAAAAAATGCCCCTTTAATTTTCTTTTAAAATAAATTAACCAATTGCGCATCTGAGTTATTTTTTATCTATCTATCTATCTATCTATCTATCTATCTATATATATATATATATATATATATATATATATATATATGTAATAAAAGAAATGAAAAAAAAAATATTAATAAAATATTAATAAAAATAAAATATTAATTAAACAAAATTTAATAAAATATTAGTGAAAAATATTAATAAATAAACGAAAAAATTGTACCATCTTAATTTAAAATTGACAAAATAAATACTAGCTGTTTTAATAAACAGACTTTTTACCTCCTCCAACCGTTTTCTTAAAATCGATCTCTCTTCCTGGGCACTCTCTTCAACTTCTCGTAAAAATGTCTTTACCTCCTCCCATATATTTGGCAAATCGTATTTATTAAGTGATGTTCTTTTTACTTCAACAATCTCTTTATTTGTTCCGCCTGTAACATGAAAAGAAATATCCTTTGAAGAACCCATAAATTAAACTATAAAGATACACACTTACTCAATTATTTTAAAGAATAAAAAAAATACTAAAAAGAAAATTTTTAAAAAGTATCTTTATGAAAGATGTTGTTTAAATTTTATTTTTTATGCTGTTTGCATTTTGAGATTCTGATTAAGACGCGAGATTCAAAACAGATTTTTCTTTTAAAAAAATGTTATTTGTATTTTTTTTTTTTTTTTTTTTTTTTTTTTTTTTTTTTGAAGTAATTAGTAACTTAAGGCTACACATTCTCGATATAATAACGTAAGAATTTTCAAAGATATGGTTATGCAAAAGACAACGAATTACAGAAAAAAATCTCATTTTATAATGAAATGGGCTTTTTTTCATTTTGTTAAAACAAAAGATTTATTCATTTTTTTTATATTTCACGGCGTATTAGTAATAGAAAGATTTACAACTTGGTTTGTCAGCTTTTGTCATGTCCGTATGCGTAATAATATATTTTTCATAAGTAGTTTGGGTTTTTACGTCTGTTTATTTTATTTTTACCATGTTATGTTTTATTAAACTTATTAAGTGTATAAAGTTTTCTTATCTATGTATTTAAAATCAAGATTCTGGTCATAATAGGTTTCTAAATCTTTCCTTAACTCTTTAATGCATTCAACAGAAATCCAAGAAACTAGTTTTTTCTATGCAGTCGTGTTTATAGTTGTCAATATGAACTTTCGCTTCACATATCGCATATGTGCGTATCATTACATAGTTTTGCACTTATTTCTTTTAAATCAACAGTGACTTCCATCTGTATGTACAGATGATCTAATTTTTTTCAAATTTGTTGTATATTTATATGTTAAGATATTTTGTAACAATGACGAAAACTGAATCAATACCACTTCTTTCTAGTTCCATAGTTAAGACTTCTCGGAAAACGCTTATAAATTTCCACATTCATGATTTTTTATTCAACACCACTTCTACTGATTATTCGATATACAATATCGAATATACGATATATATAGCTCGTTTGCAGTCTTGTTATTATCTTAGCACTGGCTTTAAATGTATGGTGTTTCCCCATTAATAAAAAGCATATTTATTCTTAGCGAAAAGCATTTTTATTAGATCAGTCGAGTAGAATACATAGTCGAAACATTCGCTCCAACTCCATAAAATATTTCAACATTTTCATTACTTAAATTTTAATAATTAGCCATTGTAAATTATATTTTAAAACGATGTCATGAAGTCGACTATTATTCAGAATGAATCACTTTCAAACGATAATCATGGTGTTTGAGATAAATTGGTGATACATAAATCTGTGCCCTTGACTCATGTTTTCACGTCAGCTTTTGGCGTAGTATTTTTCACTGCACTACAGATATAATGATTGGCAAATGACAGATCGAATAACCTTAGAACTATATTTTAAACCTCGGGTGAAATATAGCCGGCTAGCCGTGAACTAGCCGTGTTATAGCCGTGAACTAGCCGACTTTAATAAAAAAAATTAAAGCCATGAAATGGCTTTTAAAAAAACTAAAAAAAAAATTAAATTTATGGAATAGAAAATTTTAATAGAATCCATACCGGTATTTAAGGCTGAAAATTGCGCGCCAATGAGATGCCAAATACGCTTTCTTGGAAGACTTTTTAACCAATCTTACTTTTGTATCTTTTTTCATGACCATTATAGCGAAAACAAGCAGCACCTTACCCACCTAATATTACTATATTAATGGCTTAAGTAGAGTAAGAATATAGAACTCTACAAAATATCGTTTTGATTTCTCCAACTGAACTCGTCAGCTGGCCACATGTGCTGAAACCTGTTATGAAATCTCATGTTTCATTGTTGCGATGGACATGCACTGCTGCGACGGACTAACTGCATGGATTAAGTGCATTGTTGTGATAGCCTAAACTATCTATATCTTATATACATACATTTAGTGTCTGTGAATCTTTCTTCAGAGTGTTATATACAAAATATTTTACCTTTCGAAGTTTTCTATTTCATTTACGGACACTTTTTAAAACATTCAAGTATGATGTTTGCAAGTATGACTATTGAAGTGATTTGGAATTGAATAGTTATGGTCATCTCTCGATAAAATAAATACATTTGGAATTATAGATTTAAAAAGAAATCGTTGTTTAAAAAAATATCTTTTTTTCCTTTTCTTTAAAATATAAAACTGGGTTTATAAAAAGGGTTTTTTTTAATAAAAAATATCGGGCGGTCGCGGCTAGAGATTGGATCAAAATACAGAGCTTGTCAGAAGTTTTTGAAAATTGTTCTACCTTTAACGAAAAAAAAAAACCTATTTGATTTCATGGTTTTTAATAAGACCATCTCTTAATCTGATGTATTTACTAACACTACTAAATTCAGGAATGTATCAGAAAATCGCTGTAGAATGTGATTTTGGTTTCATTAAAAAAATGGAAGAAAAAAAAGACATAAGTGTATCGGCAAGTTTATCGGGAAAAAATATATTATCTTGGGGAAGTTCTTCAAAATCAAATATAATAAAAAGCAGTCGTGAAAAAACGATCAGTTCTTTTAATTTCTTTTATGCTCAATGATTCATTTTTAAAAATTCATTGTATTAAACTAAGGTGAGATTACACAAAAACTTACCTACTGGCAAAAAGGACTCTGCGACCAGATCACCGGAACCCTCTTCTAAAAATGGATCACGAGATGTCTAAAATTGAAAAAAACATGTGAATTATGAAAAAAAAAACGATAGTCACTTATTAAACATATGTCAGCATTTAATCACTAAAGATTAATGTCATGCATTGTATTCATATATTTATGCATGTATTTACATGCATTCATGTATTTATGTATGCATTTACATGTATTAATCTGTATAAGTGTTTGTTACTGATATATGGATCATTCCATACAAAATGAGTAAATCAGGTGTGGCTGACATGTCACAGATTTTATTGAAAATCATCATATAAGTAGATCATATTCATTTCCGAGTAAAGGCAAAGTAACAGAAATCAGACTTGTTTATTTCAATATAAAAATTTATATTAAATGTTGATACAAAATCGAGGTTTTGTGTACATGCTTGAAATTTCAAGCTTGATTATTAGGCTTAGGAGTGGAGAGACTGTATTAAAAATTATTTACAATTAAGAATGAACAATAAGTAACAGATTGGCATAATTTAGTATATGCTTTTTCATTTTGTAATTTAAAAATAAATAAATAATAAAAAAAAATTGTGGTAAAAAAAGAAATATTTCAATTACTTGTCTTAACCTGAAGGACTCCTCTTACAACTCGAAAATTATTTGATGTTAAAGCTAATGGTATTTATTTTATGCATCTAAATTTTCCTTTTTGCCTTTTTATTCCTTAATGAGAGAAAAATAAACAGTAATAACTGTAGATGGAAATTTTCAATATTTTTGTCATTTATTGGAACCCATATGAAAGCTTTCAAAACCTTTAAATTCTTTGATTTTATAAATAAAAGTGTATATTTAAAATATATATTTTTTTTAATTTTGCTTTCAGTTTATTTTTTCTCAAAATTATTTTAAATTGAATAAAATAAAAAAGATTCACTTGAAAAAATAATCATTTATTAATCCTAAAATCAAATAGCAAAAGTAGATAGCAGCACACATGTTTTTCAGCTAGAAATCCTGCAATATTTTAAGAAACACATGTTATTTCAAAGAGGGATAGTCCATAGAATGTCACAAATATTACTTTTTGAACTCATTTTTGTTATGTTAGGAATCAAAAGGCAATCTTGAATTTTTATGAGTTGGACTTATTGATCCTTATGATTGTGCAATATTGTTAATGTCGGACCTTTCCTTTATTTATTTTTTACGGATACACAAGAGGAAAAAATAATGATTTTGTAATTTTTTTTTTGTAATTTCTAAACTACATCAAGCATCAATTTCACAAATGTTTTTTAATTTTATAACGTTTCGAATTTTTTTTAAATTTACAAAATTTCAATATTTATAATCAATTTTTCTCAATAAATATAAAGATAGATTTTCAGAGATTACAATACAGGATTATTCTAAATGATGGACCAATTTTCAAAAAATTGAATTTTTTAAAGTACAAATCCAAAATGAACAACATTTATACCAATGGAAAAGTGAAGTTTCAAAGTTTTTTTAAGACATTATAAATGTTCAGTGTGTCCACCGTTTGCTGCATGGCAAACATCTACGCGATAGCCAAACTCGTCCCACACACGAGAAAGCGTATCTGCTGTTACTGAGTGCAAGGCTTTCAAATCGGTGATGGTTCCGGTAGAAGTCGCGCGGCAATAAAGCCGTTAAACTGCCCGTTAAAGCGTGTAACTGTCCTGTATTAGTGAGAGGCTACTGTGGAGCACAAGGTTTTTTGCGTTCTTGAATTCGCAAGAAGTGAGTTGCAAATTGCAAACGATGGACATATTGAACATTTACAGTGTGTTATGATTTTGTACCGTAATTTGACAAGTAACAAAACCATGTAACGAAACAAACCTATTAAGAAGCACTATATAGAAATACATATTTACAAGGAATAACTCACTTCCAGCTCCACTTGGTCAAGAAAAAATGAATGTACAAAAAAGAAGGAGAAAAAAAGTGTCCCGTCGAAAAAAGTCACTACTGTTAATAGCCAATATATCTCCCATGCTAACATGTGATTTGAAATGTATGATGCGTCATACTATTTACTAATCCCTGGAAGACATTAGCATCAATATTATTCCATGCTTCAATGACTGCGGCCTTCAGTTCTGCCTCAGACTTGAACTGCTTACCATTGCCATTTAAAACTCTACTTAGGGTACCCTACACATTTTCTTGGGGATTAGGATGAAGGTACCGGGCAGGCCATTCTATGACATGTCCTTAATTATCCAAAAAACATTCCTAAGAGGATATTTCAAAGGTTATGGGGCCGTTTTCTGACTGGAAAACCAAACTTAGGCCACCAATTCTCTCTTCAGTTGGCAAAAATGGGTTTCTGACAATTCTTGGTAATTGGTAGCCAAGATGCGATCTGAGGGAAGACCAGTTTAAGTTTACCACCATATTTGAAGCTTTCAAACACCATTAATAAGCCTTCATGTACCCATGCTGAGCCTGCCCATGTTGAAAGCTATCTACAAACAACGCAGAGTCGATGGGACCAAATATCATCAAACCTGGAAGGCAGGGGCATCCTTTTTTTATTCCCAGATGAGAAAAAAATTAGTTTGGATGACTCATTGCCTTGTTTTCTATTAGTATGACATGAGGAAACGAGAAAAATTTTTTTCCAAAAAACAGCACGGTGGAGGCTTATTAATGGTGTTTGGAAGTTTCGAATATGGTGGTAAACTTAAACTGGCTCTTCCCTCAGACCGCATCTTGGTTACCAATTACCAAGAATTGCCAGAAACCCATTTCTTGCCATCTGAAAAGAGAATTGGTGGCTTAAATTGGATTTTCTAGCCAGAAAACGGTCCCATAACCTTTGCAAAATCCTCCCAGGAAAGGTTTTTGGATAGTTAAGGACATGTCATGGAATGGCCTGCCCTGTACCTTCATCTAAATCCCCAAGAAAATTTGTGGGGGTACCCTAAATAGAGTTTTAAATGCCAGTGGCATGCAATTCATGTCTGAGGCAGGACTGAGGGCCGCCATGATTAAGGCCTGGGATAAAATTGATGCTAATGTCTTCCGGGGATTAGTAAATAGTATGCGATATCGTATATTTCAAGTCATATATAAGCATGGCGGATATATTGGCTATTAACAGTAGTAGCTTTATTTCGGCGAGAAATCTTTTTATCCCTCTTTTTTATACATTTATTTTTTTTTCCTGACCAAGTAGGACAGGGAGCGAGTTATTCCTTCAAATATGTATTTGTATATAAACTTTCTTATTATGTTTGATTTATTCTCATTAGTTTATTTCCTGTTCAATTGCGGAACAAAATCACGATGGTTTTATTTCGATGGGACACACTGTATAGTGTCTTTTAAAATAAACATTAAAACTTCCTCTTTTCATCGGTATAAAGATTGTTCATTTAAGATTTGTACTTTAATAAATACTTTTTTTTTTTTTTTTTAAATGGGTCCATCATTTAGCATAACCCTGCAGCATTATAAAATAAATTCATTTTTGTTAAAAAGTTTTCAAAATACACAACTTCAAATTTGTAATTTTCGACTACTGAACGCATGCCATTCTATATCACAATTTTTTCAAAATTCCAAAACAGCTAAAATAATTTATTTTTCGTCAAGATATTGCAGACATTTGAATAAGAATTGAACCTTTGTATCAAATTTCACTAAAATCGGCTCTTTTGCTGTCAAGGCTTTTTATTTTACATTTTTGCTCATTTTAGGTGGAATGACCTATATCTATCAGGTATTCATATATAGAGGGCACATACGGAACTTTTCGTACACGTATTTGTAACCAATTGTCATGTTATAGGGAATGCGAATTGTTATATTTAATGGGAACTACTTTAGTTTGAAACACTAATATAATTAATTAATGGCATCCTCCATGTTGATTGGTTGGTTGGTTGGTTGGTTGTGTTTATGACGGCCAATTATCAACATATGTCGTAAAAGCCCTAAGGGGGAGTGCCGTCCGTGGGGGTCTTTCTAAGGGAACCTAACCCGTATTTACGCAAGGAAATACAAGGTTCAAAGAAAACCACGAAAACCTCCGAACGATTACGCCGACGGCCGCGATTGGGTACGAATCCAGCACCAGATAGTAGCAATTATTTTCTTTGTTTACGCTGTCACATGCTGTAACTGATAAAGTCGTGTACAAATCCGTATGTTTAAAGGAATAAGAGAACGATGCAATTGGTCGATAATTACATCGCTGAGTTCAATAATAAGGAAGTATATGGACATTATTATCCATTAAGGACAAATATGCTTTTGTTCTTTTTATCGTTTGATGTCGTTAATGTATGAATTTAATAAAAAAAATATGTACTCATCTACCTTTCAAGTGGTTAAAACTCAAAGCATTAAAAATGAAAGTATCTAACTAAACCAACAATCCGAACAACTTTACTGCAGCCTCAAGATCAGGGAAGAAAAATATTAACACGAATGCATTTTTTGGTCCGGATCATCCAAAAATTTTTATTTTATTGTATCAAAATGTGAATAGTTCTAAACAGATAAAAATCTTAAAACCGAAAAGCATAAACGAAAATTTCACAATTTTGTTCAGCTCTGTAAAATGCATACATCTCACATCCATGAGACGCATGAAATTCCCATACTCATAGATTTGTCATACTCATGGATTTGTCATATAAAATGTCTGGCGCTTGTACACCTAAGTTAGCTTTGCACGTAAATCATTTAAAGACCAAATTTTAAAATGAAATACTTTTTATTTACCCAATTTTTATCTATCGCAATATAGCATTGTCAATTTTCTAAACCACCATTTTCATACTCTAAAAAATTATTTTTCTCTTGCGACGAATCAAAATTATCGTTTTTTTAAGACAAGAAGCTAATGTTTAGTTGATATGGAATAAACATAAAACTACATGAAATTCAAATGCTTGAACTTTAAACAATTTCAAAGAAAAACTAATTTGTGCATAAAAATGTCGCACACATGTCGTTAGATTTGGCCTTTACTTACTACAATAGTTACTGATTTGAATCGTATAAGAAACTAGTTGTTAAGAGGGAGGGGACCGTAATACTTACCCATCATGGATATTCATAATATAAAATATGAAAACAAAACGCGTGGAAACTGTTTATAAGATGCATCGCAATTCCAAAATAAAATTTAAACGCATATTTAAATAGTATTAATATACATAGTAATTCTCTATTAATGAATTGCTGATGAACCATTTTCAACAAATTATATAAAATGCCAAAATACTCAAGTAGTACCGGATTGCGTAAAAGAAACATCCTTATAACTCCAAAAATAATAATCATATTAACTAACAATTTACTGCTTCGGATTAAGCGTCTCATTTCCAATTAAAATATATTTTTGACTTGAAATTTGAATGAAATTTAGGGTCATGAAAAAATCGAAGAGAGTGGGAAATAGGATTACACATATCTCGGCAATTAATAATCCGATCAACTTCGTTTCTTATGTAAAATTTGTGCTTTTTTATTGCCTTTTACGTCAGTAGGGGAAAATTGAGAGTCCGGCCCCGGGAGGAGGATTGAGGATCGGAGGAGGGAGGAGGGCTCCTCCTCCTCACACCTCCTCCTCATTCCTCCTCCTCCTCAATCCTCTTCTTCAATCCTCCTCCTCAATCCTCCTCCTCCTGACATCGTCTTGTAAGAGAAGGGGTTAAAAGGGGGGTTAAATTTTTTTCGTGAAATTTGAATATTTTATGCTATAAGAGAGGGGTAAAAGGGGGATAAATTTTTTAAGTATACTACAGTACGAGCGGTTCTTTTGATTGTTGATTAAGAGATGAATGATTCATATTAAATTAAAAATAGTAATTAATTAAAAGGTAATTAAAAATAATAAGTGAAAAATAATGAAGGGACTTAGAATTTTTCGAGCGGTTTTTTAGTCAAGTATAGTACGCAGTAGAATTTAAGAAATGAATAATAGCAATTAACGATAATTAGTAATTAATTAAAAAGTAATTAAAAATTATGAGTGAAATTTTTTCAACATACTCTAGTATGAGGGATTATTTTTCGAGTGGTGATTTATTAAGAAATTTTAATTTAGGAACTTTTAGGGCAGACTTTTGGTGCTGCCATCTAGATTTGGTCGATGGAATTAGTGTTTTTCCAAAAAGTTTTGTTGGGGATCGAACGTGCAAAATGCAGTCGTGACTGAATAATAGATTGTTACTTATCGATTCAGCCACGACTGCATATCTCTATAAGAAAATTTTAAGAAGTGCTTTTTTTCTTTAAAGGGATGACGTCATTATGTGAAGCAATCGCAGATGTTTTTTCGGTTCGCGCGCGCCCCCTATCCTGATATAAATTCTTGCGAAATTTTTTTAAACGTTAGTTGTTACTTTACTGTTGCTGAGTGAGGTCAGTCATTTTAAGTTTATGATGAGTCAACCCTCTACTGCATCCGGATTGATGATGAACCTCGTACCTAAAGTGGAACCTGCTTCAGATATCAAACCCTCTTCATCAACCCTTTTGATAAAAGAAGAACCTCTTACGGAAGCCTCCTTCGTGTGTGAAACCTGTAACAAATCATTCCATCAAAAGTTTATGTATGTAAGACATATCAAATTTCATCTTGACGAAAAAGCTTTTAAATGTGAGAAGTGTGATAAAAGTTTCATTCAGAAAAGTGATTTACAACGTCATATCAAGACTCATTCGAAGACGTGTGAAGTGTGCAAAGAAATTTTTTCGCGAAAGGTGGACTTCTTGAAACATCAAAAACTGCATTCACATACTCAACGTAGAGTAACTGTTAAACAGAGAAAGAACCAGAAACAACAAAAAGAGGATCAACGAAGTGTGTTAATTGACCGATTGTGTAATTTACTGCAGCGGGTGTGTCTTTCCTACGAGTCACCGCCGTTATCAGTTTAATCTGCTGTTAGTGTGTTCCTACGATGAAAAGATCTCACGAAGAAGTATTGTCGCCTTGCAAGTATTCATGTTTAGAACCAACTATGGAAATGAATGAATCCAGATTGCCTATGGAGACTGTTACCCTGTATGCTGCCACCGACTCTACAGAACCGTGTGTTGATGACGAAACTTCCTTCCCCGATTCCTGCTGCGAATCTGCTATTTTGAATGAATTTTTCATTGACTTTCCGAAATCATCTCTTTCCAACAATGGTGTCCTCATAGATGACTCATCGCAAGAATCCGACGTGTCTGAACAACAAGATGTGTTGCAAACCCCACCGGTGAAAGAAGAAAATTATATTTTTCAACAAGAACTCGGAAACAGTGTATTTTTAGGACTACAATTACAGAATGCTCAATACTCTGTTCAAATTAGAGAATTTTCGAGTGAAGGAATTCCCACCGAGAATGGAATCGAACTAGACATTCGCACTTGGTATGAATTCCAGTATAAAATATTTGCGTTTAATTTGAAATATACGAGTTCATCGTTTATCGCCAATAATAAACTTTTAGTTTTGAATGAAAATAATTCTGTGATGTGTTTGAAAATGTTAAAAAATGAATCTCTTATTCAATTAAACAATGTGCAACTTGAACACTTGAAAGAAAAAGCCTATTCATTGAATCAAAAATTGATTCGTCATATGTATGAAAAACATTTACCTGTTTTATTAAAGCAAAATTGTGAACGAGGTTCTGAAGAAAATGAATATGTTTTGTGGTCTAAACTGATTTATTGTATCGAGAATTCTATTGTGACTGTTTTTAATCAAATTTATGAATGTATCGGTTGTGTGTATCGACATCCTAGTGTGAGTCTGCATTCCTGTTTCATGTTAAACAACCGTGAAAAATTTCAACAATTAGGAGACATGATTCTAATGCTTGTTAATTTCGATGATGTCCTATCCATGTTTTTAAAGAATGTAGATTCTGTGAGCGACTCGTTTTTATGTAAACTTAATGTAGAGACTTTTAAAAGTGTATTGTTTCAATCGTTTTAATAAATAGATTTCGTTATATTTCTGTGTCTTTATTTCTTTAAATGTGTGTGTGTTTTACTTTAAAAGGGAGGTTCATTAAGATTTATGAAAAATGATTGGAATGAAATATACAAATCAATTAAAAAATGAAATGAAAAAATGAATTAAGACATACTTACCTGAAACACTTGCTTCCTTCACAGTGACTTGACTAGAAATGGAAAAAATCATATAAGTTCTTATCATTTGGGTTTTCCCCCTTTCGTCATGAGTGTTATCAAACCACGTGATCGAGGTTGCCTTATGTCATTCGGGATATCTTGATTCAACGTCATCAGTGATGTCATGTACCACGTGACTTGATCTTATCAGCTGATAAGATTAAGCGATAATTACAAGTATAAAGCCCTGAGCAGCTCATTAGTGTTCATTCTTTTCGTTGAAGTTAACCTGCTCTTGTTGGATACGTTCTGTTGCTGCTGCTGTCTTCAAAATGCCTTCCATTCACTTTACGGACAATGGATTAAATGTGGAGTACATCAGTGATTTCATCGAGAAACCTCATGCGGATCGTTATTTGTCTGAGTTGCGGACATTACCCTTCTTCAGACCTACTTTCCGTCTTTTTGGAAAAGAGGTTAAGCCTAAACGACTGACCTTAGCCTACGGAGACGCCAATACCAGCTATGCCTTCAGCGGAACCAGTGTGCCCGGAATTCCATGGACTCCCCTGATGATAGAATTGCGTGACAAAGTGGAAAAAGAAACTGCCTGCACGTTCAACTATGTGTTACTTAATTTTTATCAAGACGGGTCAACTTGCATAAGCCACCACAAAGATGATGAATCCTGCTTGAATGCTGTCTTCCCTGTTTCAGTATTGAGTTTTGGTGCTCAGAGAACTATTGAATTCAAAAGACCGAATGTGCCTTCGACATTTATAAAATTAGAACATGGCTCTCTTTATAATATGAATCCACCCAGCAATGAACTGTTCACACATGGGATTGGAGCAGAACTTTACATAAAAGATGTTCGAATTAGTCTTACCTTTCGACATTTAGTGTCACACCCCCTGGATTTGAAAAAACCAAGACTAGATTTTGCTTCTTTCTCGAAGGATCCTGCATTAAATTTAGACTTGTTTTCTTTCTCTGATGATGATGATGATGAACCTATTCACTGCTCGCCGATGAACAGACCTGAACTTGATGATTCGCATAAAGACGAGTGGTTTACCCGAACTTTCAAGGAAAGTTATTATTCAACATCCTGGAATTTAGAATGGTGTACTTTAGCACAAATTGAAATGGATAAAAACTGTAACTTGAAATTGCATATTCGAAATTTCAAAGAAGGTGCTTTCGGTAAACTCTACCCGACAAAAAATGGGGTTGTGATGACTTCAACGACGTTCGATCATTTCCAACAACATGTGACAAAGTTTCACTTTTATTCTGTGAAAGAGTCTTCGGTTTGTAATAATCAACTCATTCTAGCCTTTGTCGATGAAGACTTTTGTCTTCTTCAACAGATATTCAAAACGGATGATAAGAATTTTCATTTCAAACCCAATAGAATTCGCTTATCACGAGATCAATTTTTAAAACTCACTGAATTTTGTTCTGAAATTACAGACTGTTTCATCGATATGTTACTTACACGAGTCATACCTGTTGCAGTCCTTCGAAAATCGGAAAAATGTATCCATTCCCATATAGACTCTGATTCTGCTAAGAAAAACTTTTTATCCTGCTTAAACTCTGAAATTGAACGATCATTGGATCGTGTTTTCGACTGTTTTGGATGTCAAATAGGCCAAAACTCCCAATTGGATCACTCATGTTTAACAATTGGTTTAAGAGAAAAATATCTCATGTATAAAGACAGTGCCCTTTTGAACTTTAATGTCTACCAGTTTGTGAAGAATGTAACTAATCAATGTGTATGTCATTTTTCGCATGCATTTTTTGCTAGTTTAAAATCAGACTTTTATAAAAATTATTTGGAAACACTCTTTATCAACAGAGTGAATGAGTTGTAAATTTTCTTGAATAAAAGAATTTAAGTTTAAATTTTTTCTTTGTCATTATTTACCACACTTTTTCTCATATTTTTTCTTTCAGCATAAAACTTCTTTATTCATGCTTTTTTAGAGGAAAAAAAACTTGAAAAAGTTGAGAAAGTATTTTGAACAATCATGATTGATACTTAGATATGAAATCTCTTTACGAGAAAAAAAAAAAAAAAAAAAAAAAAAAAAATCTGAAATTTTTTTTTATGAGTGTATTTCGAATAATAATACTTATGAAAACTTATTAAAAGACAAGCAATATATGTTTCTCTTTAATCTGTTTTTAGTTCTTAAAAAATTAAGTCTTGAGGTAGTTATTTACAAGTAGATTATAATGAGAAAGTTGAAATATTTTTCGAAAGGATAGTTCTTGAAATCTGCATCTTCATTATGAAAAAAAGTTTTAGTTAAAATAATTTTAGTGTAAAGGAATGTTATTATTATTAAAATCTTATAATGAACAGTTTTATTATTGTTGAAGTGAATCAGAAATCATCCTTAATGAATTGAAAAGAAGATTAAATATTCTTTCATTTAGACTTTTACATTCTAATAATAATAATTATTATTATTATTATTTTTACTAATAACATAGCAAAGATTTAATTTTCAATCACTCATTAAGACTTTGACTTACACTCTTATAATTATTTTTTAAAAAAATAGAGAAAAAGATTTTGCAAATTAACATTTCACTTAGCAAGCTTAATTTAAAAAAGGGGAAAGACGGATTTTTTTTTTTCTTATCAAGTCTTTTAATTAAAATAAATTTTTAATGAATACTATTTGAATTTAGACTTATAAATTAAAGAAATGTATTTATTACTATTTTCACCTAGAGAAAATTTCGTATATGTTCATATCAGTTATGATTCATCGATAAGCAACCGTTCGGGAAATCCCTTATCAGATAGAGATAAGGTGATTCACGCAGCGATGATATAAACGGACTGCAGATCATCTCCAGTTCAGTCGATATTTTTTTCCTCTAGTGATTAAGTGTGTTTATTTCGGTGAGAATTTGTCTTTATTTTGTGCGTGTGTCTGCAATCAAGTTATGGATTCCTCATCAAGTAATCAAAGGTCTTCAAATTCTTTTGACGAGGTATGTTCATTTTTAGACTATTTTTATTATTTGATGTGAAGTGTTTGTTCGTTTTTAAATAATTTTCTTGATATAGTAAATATTTTTTCATAGAATGATTTTATATATGTCATTGATTTGATAGTATAATTTTTAAAGCAGAATGTTAAACATAAATAACGTAAATGCTTTTTATATAGTATGTTTTTAAAATGAATCATTTAGATGGGGAATATATTAGAATCTTCTTAAATTAAAAATAATTTTTATAAGATGAGAGCAATGCTAATTTAGAATCTATATTTTTAAATTTAATTTTGGGAAATATATATCTTAATGATTTTATTTCGTGGAAATATTTTTAAAAGTTTTGTTGAATGATATTATTTCTTTATTATTTACTACTTGCTAACTTTTGAGAAATCTATATTTTTAAATTTAATTTTGGGAAATATATATCTTAATGATTTTATTTCGTGGAAATATTTTTAAAAGCTTTGTTGAATGATATTATTTATTTATTATTTACTACTTGCTGACTTTTGGGGAATCTATATTTTTAAATTTAATTTTGGGAAATATATATATATCTTAATGATTTTATTTCGTGGAAATATTTTTAAAAGCTTTGTTGAAGGATATTATTTCTTTATTATTTACTACTTGCTAACTTTTGAGGAATCTATATTTTTAAATGTAATTTTGGGAAATATATCTCTTAATGATTTTATTTCGTGGAAATATTTTTAAAAGTTTTGTTGAATGATATTATTTATTTATTATTTAATACTTGCTAACTTTTGGGGAATCTATATTTTTAAATTTAATTTTGGGAAATATATATATATCTTAATGATTTTATTTCGTGGAAATATTTTTAAAAGCTTTGTTGAAGGATATTATTTCTTTATTATTTACTACTTGCTAACTTTTGAGGAATCTATATTTTTAAATGTAATTTTGGGAAATATATCTCTTAATGATTTTATTTCGTGGAAATATTTTTAAAAGTTTTGTTGAATGATATTATTTCTTTATTATTTAATACTTGCTAACTTTTGGGGAATCTATATTTTTAAATTTAATTTTGGGAAATATATATATCTTAATGATTTTATTTCATGGAAATATCTTTAAAAGTTTTGTTGAATGATATTATTTCTTTATTATTTAATACTTGCTAACTTTTGGGGAATCTATATTTTTAAATGTAATTTTGGGAAATATATATCTTAATGATTTTATTTCGTGGAAATATCTTTAAAAGTTTTGTTGAAGGATATTATTTCTTTATTATTTAATACTTGCTAACTTTTGGGGAATCTATATTTTTAAATTTAATTTTGGGAAATATATATATCTTAATGATTTTATTTCGTGGAAATATCTTTAAAAGTTTTGTTGAATGATATTATTTCTTTATTATTGAATACTTGCTGACTTTTGAGGAATCTTTATTTTCGAATTGCTAGTTTGAAAAGAGCTTTGTATAATTTTTTATACTTCTCACAATTAAGTATGTTTATTACAAAACTTATGTGTAAAAGAGGAAATTAAAACTTTATTTTAAAGAATATATTTGAAACAATTGTTATTTGGTTGCAAATTTTTAATCCAATTTGCAGACCTTTATTAGAATAATAGTTTAATATTTTTGTTATATCTGCCTTTAATATTATATTTAAAATTTATTTGAAATTTAAAGTATATTTCCTTTTGCTTGAATATTTAAAACCGTTTTCACATTACTTTAAATTCTTTTAAACTTTTTAAGTATTCTAATTAAGCAATCTTTGTTAATTCCGTTAATTAGTAATGTTATCTTGTAATGACTCATCGTGGGAAACCCCATGACGTCATAGTTGGAAAAACCCATGATATCAGAGATCTGATAAGATAAGCTTATCTAATTAATCAGATAAGCGTACTGACCTGGGTCCGCGAGATCATTCTTATATTAGTTGTCCTAGAGACTACACGTTATAATTAGTGCTCCAAACAGTTTATATTATTAATCTTTTTGAAAAAAAAAAAAAAATAAAAAAGATGAATTCGCTACCCATGGATTTCAATTCAGATAAACAAAGTCAAGTAAGATTATTTTGTAAACCCTATGTTATTGCATATTTTAACGTGGTTTTCTTTTGTAAATGATTTTCACCTTTTCTTCTAATCTTAATATTTCTAAGCGATTAAGTTTTTAAACTCTCTCTTAATGAAACTTTTGAAATACTTCTAGTTATACTCATTTTTCCGAGAAACCTTTTCAAAATTAAACTGTTCTTTTGAAATAATACTATTTTTCTGTTTGAATTTATGTTATTTTTCTTATATATGTGTATGTGTGTGAAAAGCAAATTTCTTAACATAATGAAAATGTATCTATTTTTAAATGAAATGAATGAATATCTTAAGTTTGATGACTGTGGTAATTTTTTTTAAAACTTCATTCTATTCAAAAAGATTAAATAATTAATGTTAAATATTTTATTTTGTATGAATTTGTTTTTCGTGGGAAATATTTTATTCGTGTTATGTGTATTTGTGTTAAAAATTCACTTTTCATATTTATTTATAATGCATGTCTATTCTTTAATAATATTCTCTATCAACTTACTTCTAATATAAAATGCTTTGATGAGTCATCCTAAAAATTTTATAACGTTAAAATTAATGATTGAAAGTGCTTCTAACATGAGTTATACTCCGTTTGAAAATGTTTAACTTAAATGTGTATTTAATATTTAACCTAAAAGGGTGTTTTATAGAAATTTATTTTAAAATTTTATAACGTTAAAATTAATGATTGAAAATACTTCTAACATGTGTTATACTCCGTTTGAAAATGTTTTACATTAACTTAAATGTGTGTTTAATATTTAACCTAAAAGGGTGTATTAAAGAAATTTATTTTCATTCTACTAATCATGTAATGTGTCAGTCAAAAAGCTTCTAAATTTGTTGATTGGAAAAAGTGAAAAGTACTTCTCGTGAAAATGTTTTCTTAAAAAAGTATTAGATATGTGCGAATGCATGACTCATCCTTTCATAAGATTTTAAAAAATATGGATTTATTTCAAAGTTTTAATGAAAAGTTTTTAAAAGCAATGTATGTTCGTACATGCATGTTTAAACAAAATTGATGAGTCATCTTTTAATAGAGTGATTTTTTTAAAAGTCAAAGTTTTAATATGTTTACACCCTTCTCAAAGTATGTCCTATGTATAAAGTTTAATTTAAAATATAATTTTTCATGAACAATATCCTTAAAAAGAATATACTAAAAATTTAGCTTTGTATTTGTGTAATTTTTTACCCCTTTACGGAAATGCTGTTTTCATGTATAAACAAGAGGATGACTCATTCTCTAATTTCGAATAAACGTAGTGACTTTATTTTGATCGAGTGAAAAAGTTATAAACACTTTGGTTTAGTTTTCTAAAATTAAAATCTATGGGTTTTATTTAAATGCATTACTAAGTGTAAGAAAGAGTAAATTTTAAACTTTAACTATATTCTTTTATAAATAAAGCTTTCTTTCTACCTTTTAAAAGTGAATGTTTAAATCAGTTTTCGAATGACTTATTCACGCAAAGGATGTTAAGGGTAATTTTCTTGTTATTTAGTGGAATATGGAATTTTCACCGAGTAAAATCGAGATGATTGACAAGATTGAAATTGCTGCTATAAAAGAGATGGATAGGAAAAATGAATTGAAACAGGTATTTTTTATTTATGAAGAAAATTAATCAATTTTTATGTGTTAAAGCTTTCTTCGTACCTTTTAAAAGTGAATGTTTAAATCAGTTTTCGAATGACTTATTCACGCAAAGGATGTTAAGGGTAATTTTCTTGTTATTTAGTGGAATATGGAATTTTCACCGAGTAAAATCGAGCTGATTGATAGGATTGAAATTGCCGCTCTAAAAGAGATGGATAGGAAAAATCAATTGAAACAGGTATTTTTTATTTATGAAGAAAATTAATCAATTTTTATGTGTTTTAATTAAAAACTTACTTTAAAAAATTTTGTAATCTTATATATATATATATTAATGATTTTAAACTTACTATTTAAAATTTAGTAATCTTATATAAATTAATGATTTTAAACTTACTATTAAAAAATTTGTAATCTTATATAAATAAATGATTTTAAACTTACTATTAAAAATTTTGTAATCTTATATAAATAAATGATTTTAAACTTACTATTAAAAATTTTGTAATCTTATATAAATTAATGATTTTAAACTTACTATTAAACATTTTGTAATCTTATAAAAATTAATGATTTTAAACTTACTATTTAAAATTTTGTAATCTTATATAAATTAATGATTTTAAATTTTAAAATTTATGAAATAAGTGTTAACGATAATAGAAAAAAAAATGTAGTTTTAATAAAATGCTTAGCTATTTGTTCTTAAAAGAAATTGTGGTATAACCTTTTGTGGGGGTATATCTTTTTCAGCAGGAAATTTCTCAAACATTAAAGGATGTGATCTCCACTACTAAGTCCCAAACAGTTTCTTCCAAGGTATGTAAATATTTTTAAAAGACTATCTAAATTGAATATTATGTATAAAAAGTTATTTTAAAAATTCATTTAAAGTCTATTATAGTGTTAAAAGTTATTTTTAAACTTGTTTAACTAAAACTTAAAATTTATTTAAGAAAGTTTTTTTTTTTTTTTAACTGAAATAAATTGTAAGCATTTTTAATGAAGTTTCTTTTAAACTTTAAGTCGAATATTTTAAACTTAATCTTAAAAACTCAAAGTTTGATTTTATAGTAGAAGACCCTTTTTTTAAAATGAAACTCGGGATATTCAAACTGGTTTGTAAAGCGAGATTGAATTTATTTTCAGGATGAGCATCTCTGCAAGGAGTGCGGGAAATCTTTTTCCCGTAAAGATAGCTTAAAAAGGCATGAACTCATCCACACCAGACTTGGAAAAAAATCGGATGTGGCAAAGTCTGAAGCTGTTCCATCAACATCGAAGGTAATTTTTTCTTTTCAAGTATATTCTATAACTTTTACAGGCTAAAAATAGGTTTTTAAACAATTCTTTTTTAAAAACTTTTATGAGTCTTTTAATTTTCGTGAGAAAGATTCAACATTTAAAAGGGGGAAACTATTTTGATAAATTTTAAATTTTAATGTTTAGGGAATTTTTATTCAAATGAAATAAATTTCCTGTTTTAAACAGTTTTAATTTTAGCATTTGGGGAATTTTAAGTTTTTATTAAAAGAAAATAAATATTTTAAAAGGCTTAAATAAAAAATGTTTTAAAAATGTAAAATAAAAAATGAACAAGGGTTTTTCTTCTTTTACAGGATGTGCATAAATGCCACACGTGTGAGAAATCATTCGCACACGCGTCCAATTTAAGACGTCATCAACGTACCCATGAAAAAGAAGATTCCTCGACTTATACGTGTGAGATTTGCCAAAAGTGCTTTTTGAGAGTGGATAATTTTCTTCGCCACAAACAATCTCATTCTGGAGAAGACATTCGTTTCAAGTGTAATATTTGTGAGGCTGTATTTACACGAGGGGACAATCTGAAGCGCCATTTAGTCTCGCACGAAAATCCCAATTATTCTTGTCGCGAGTGCGGTGAAAAATTCTCCAGAAAAGAGAATCTCAACCATCATACACGCATCAGCCACAGTAACACGTCAAACTTCGTTTCTGTGAAAAAGCCAAGACTTGACTCTAAAACACCAAGAAAAAATCAAAAGCGAGTGGATTCTTTAAACGTCTTTCGAAGCATATTTTTTGACGGTGAAGAGGAAGAAGACTATATTTATGACATCACCACCTTCTTCGAGAGAAAAAGAAAAGAACTCTTAGATTCCCTGGACGAGGCCATTGAGGAGAAAAAATCTATCAAATGGAGACTATTAATTAAAGTGCTCCTTGAAAAAACATCTGCTGGTGGGGAAAGTGAATCACTATCCACATATTTCTCATCTTTAACTTATCAAGAATTCACCAATGATTATTTAGAAGAACATCTGGATGAAGCCCATAAGAAGATTATAAAAAGTTTCGAAAAATTTTTACAGAGAGGTTCTGGGTGGGTACTCAAACACGTCCAGCATTTGGAACTGAAAATTTGCAACTATCAACCACTCAAGGGAAGCAGTTACTTACAGCTTCCACAAGATCTCAAAGGCAAGGAAGCCATTCTGAATATACAGAATTTTGAAGATCAGAAATGTTTATTATGGTGTCTCCTCGCCCATCAAAGGAAGTTAAACCGGAAAGAACATCCGAATCGAGTAAATAACTACAAGCCTTTTGAGCATACCTTGAATATGAATGGAGTAACCTACCCAGTACCTTATACGAAAATTCCATTCATCGAAGCCCAAAATAATCTTCGGATTAATGTATTCGGTTACGAGGAGGGAGAACTATATATTTTACATGTGTCAGAGAAGACAAACACAGACGTGATTAATCTTCTTTTGATCAGCAATGGCGAAAACACCCATTATACGCTGATCCGTGATTTCTCACGTTTCATGAATCATCGTACCAAACATAATGGCAAAGCTTTCTACTGTTTTCGATGTCTCCATGGATTTACTCGTGAAGAACTCCTTCAAGAACATACACCCTATTGTTGCAAACAATCTCCACAAGTTGTAAAAATGCCTGAAGAAGGTGAAAATATCTTAACATTCACAGGAACCCATTTGCAAGCACCAGTTCCATTTATAATTTATGCTGATTTCGAATCCCTCCTCGTGCCGATAGTCACCACCGAACCCTCCAATACCAAGTCTTTCCAAACTGAAACGGCACAACATGTCGCTTGCGGATATGCATACGTTATTGTGGGCTCTGACGGTGCTATCTACAAGCATGCTAAAGTGTATCGAGGCGAAAATGCCGTTTGTGAATTCATCAATGATTTGATGGCCGAAAAAGATGAATTACAGCAAAAACTTATGACTATCGCACCTATGCGTTTAAGTGAAGAAGAAGAAAAATCGTTTCAAGAGGCAACAGAATGCTGCATTTGTCGGAAGGCCCTGGGAGAGAAGCGAGTTCGAGACCACTGCCACATATCATCAAAGTACAGAGGAGCTGCTCATCCCTTCTGCAACTTAAATTATAAGCAGTCGAAAGTTATCCCAGTGGTCTTCCACAATTTGAAAAAATATGATGCCCATCACATTATGAAGAAGCTAGGCTGCTTTCCCAATTTTCACATCGATGTAATCGCTGCCACTTTGGAAGATTATATAACTTTCAAACTAAAAGAAAAGACATCTTCCATCCAATTCTCCTTCTTAGATTCTCTTCAGTTCTTGCCAACGTCCCTGGATAAACTCACAGCCAATCTTCAACAGGATGACTTCAAAATTTTAAAGAAACATTTTCCTTCAATAGACTTATCCTTGCTCACTCGAAAAGGAGTGTATCCATATTCATATTTTTCATCGTTCAAGAAATTTGATGAAGACCATCTCCCCCCACCAGCAGCCTTTTACAATAATTTAACAGAAGAACCTATAAGTGAAGATGATTACAAGCATGCAGAAAACATTTGGTCCACTTTCCAGATGCAAACCCTTGGTGATTATCACAATCTTTACGTGAAAACCGACGTGTTACTGTTGGCTGACGTGTTTGAAAATTTCCGGGGCTTGTGTAAGCAATTCTACGATATTGATGCAGCCCACCTCGTCACTTCACCAGGTTTGTCTTGGCAGGCCTGTTTGAAGATGACGGGGGTGGAATTAGAATTGCTCACTGACGTAAATATGTTACTATTCGTCGAACAAGGAATTCGTGGTGGCGTGTCGCAGATTTCCCACAGATTTGCGACCGCCAATAATACACAAGTCCCAAACTACGACCCAAATGAAGATACATCCCATATCCTCTACTGGGATGCTAACAATTTGTATGGCTGGGCTATGTCCCAAAGTCTACCATACGGAGGGTTTCGGTGGTGTGAAGATATCAATTTTTCAACAGAGGACATTTTAAAAATCAAGAAAGATTCTTCTATTGGATATATATTTGAAGTGGATTTGGAGTACCCTAAATCCCTTCATATATCACACAACGAATATCCACTCGCGCCTGAAAGACTGACCGTGGAAGAAAAAATGCTCTCACCCTATGCGAAGAGTTTGCTGGAGAGGGAATTTAAGGGTACTCCCAAACTTATTCCAAATTTGATGGACAAAAAAAAGTACATTTGCCACTATCGCAATTTACAATTATATTTACAGTTGGGACTCAAGCTGCAACATGTACATAAAGTGCTCCAGTTCAACCAATCCCCTTGGCTTAAAGAATACATCGATTTCAACACCGAAAAACGGAAGACAGCCACTACCACTTTTCAAAAGGATTTCTTCAAACTCTTAAATAACAGCATTTATGGAAAGTGTATAGAAAATCTCAGGAAGCGAAGAAATGTAGAGCTATGCAATACTTCCGCAAGATCTGAAAAGCTGGTAGCATCACCCTTCTTCAAATCATTCAAGATATTTGATGAGGGTCTGACGGCGGTTGAAAGGCAGAAACCCAGTATCTTAATGAACAGACCCATTTACGTCGGATTCACGATACTGGAGTTGTCTAAGGTTTTAATGTATGATTTCCATTATAATTTCGTAAAAAAAAATTATAGTGGCAATCGTTCATTGCTGCTTTTCACCGATACCGACAGTCTCACATATCTCATCAAGACTGAAAACCTACAAAGGGATTTGGCACTCCACAGCTCCGAATTCGACTTTTCTGATTATCCCCAAGATAACCCTCTTTATTCCACAGTGAATCGAAAAGTTTTGGGGAAGTTTAAAGATGAGTTGAATGGAAGAGCTGTCCACGAATTTGTAGGTTTAAAGTCTAAGATGTATTCCATCAAGACTTGTGATGAGGAGAAGAAGAGAGCCAAGGGGATCTCCACAAGAATTGTTCGAAAGAAGCTTACTCATCAAGATTATGTAAATTGCCTTAAAGACCAGAAAACAACATTTGAAGTCCAAACCAGAATCGGGCAGCGATTACATACATTATATTCTATGAAGCAAAATAAGAAATGTCTCTCGCCCTTTGATGACAAACGATATATATTAGAAGATGGGATAAGCAGCTTAGCTTACGGGCATTGGCAAATACCCAAAACATAAATGAAAAAAAGTTTACAAGATGTTAAAAAAAAAAAAAAAAAAAAAAAAAAAAAAAAAAAAAATCTTACAAAAAGTGAAAAAAAAAAAGTTCACAAAAAGTGAAAAAAAAAAAAAAAAAAAGTTTACAAAAAAAAAAGAAGATATCAAAATCTTCAAAAAGTGTGTGAATGTGTGTGTGTGTGTGTGAATGTGAGTGTGTAAATCTGCCATTCACTGCTTATGACTAGACAATGTCTTAAGCAGAGAATGCCGGTCCCAAGCCCGGATAAAAGATGAGGGCACACTTTTCCAGATATGAAATTCAAAAGGTAGTATTCTTTTCATTAATCTTTTTTAAATGAACAACAGTAAAATTCAATTGAAAAAATTACCACATTAAAATAATCTATCATACTACAGCATGTCGAAATAATTAAAGTATCTTCATTATTTTTAATTATTATTTGAAATTAATTTTAATGATTCATTTGTAAAATTGGATTAACTTTTACACTTGACTCAAAATAAATTTAAACTGTTGAAAATTTTAAAGTTCCTAAATTAAAATTTCTTAATAAATCACCGCTCGAATCACCCTCATACTAGAGTATGTTGAAAAAATTTCACTCATAATTTTTAATTACCTTTTTTAATTAATTACTAATTATCGTTAATTGCTATTATTCATTTCTTAAATTCTACTATGTACTATACTTGACTAAAAAAACCGCTCGAAAAATTCTAAGTCCCTTCATTATTTTTAATTATTATTTTTAATTACCTTTTAATTAATTACTATTTTTAATTTAATATGAATCATTCATCTCTTAATCAACAGTCAAAAGAACCGCTCGTATTGTAGTATACTTAAAAAATTAAAGTCCCCCTTTTACCCCTCTCTTATAGCATAAAATATTCAAATTTCACGAAAAAAATTTAATCCCCCTTTTTAACCCCTTCTCTTATAAGACAACCTTGAGGAATGAGGAGGATTGAGGAGGAGGCTTGAGGAGGAGGATTGTGGAGGAGGATTGAGGAGGAGGCTTGAGGAGGAGGCTTGAGGAGGAGGAGCCCTCCTCCCTCCTCAGCTCCTCAGCTCCTCCTCCCGAGGCCGGACTCTCATTTTTCCCCTACTTACGTCCACTCCTTAAAATAAACCATTTCGAAAATTTTTATATACCTTTCATCAGAACGAATTTTTCAAGAGTCCGAAAAAGATACTTTCGGATAATCGAGGTTATTGATATTAAATAGACTTCGTCCCATTTTTACATACTAAGTACATACAAAGTTTCAAGTCTATCTCAATTTGTTCCGGAGATAGAGCTGTTACAGACAGACAGACACAGAGATGGACGGACGGAATTTTTTTTTCTAAAAATATGTTTTTCGGAATCTCCAGTAGGGGAAGATGGAAATACTTGGGCCATTTTTTTAATTTTAATTTTTTTAAATTTTTTATAATTTCTTAGAACAAAATAAAATATTGAAAATAAAAATTTGATATTTTTTCTTCAATTGAAAACTCCTTTCAATTAATTTTGAACTATTTTTCTATGCCTAATAAATTTTTACTTTTTCTTTTACATCGTGGCTCAAGTATCCCATGGAGGGGATACTTGAGCCAGATGTCACATTCGCACCAGTATTTTGCAAAGAAAAAAACCGATTTACAACATACGCGAAAAAATGCATTAAACCTTTTTCAAATAAATTTGGTCGAATTTTCTGGTGTCGTTGTGACATTTCAGAATTAAAATTATGTGGTAGAAAATTCTACCAGCAGAGCTCAAAGGGTTAATCACCATACTTTCAAAATGGTACCAAGGTATGCGATTTCTTTTTTACATGTTCAGAACTATAAATATGTTACCATGTTGCCAGTTTTAGAAAGAAAAATTGATCAACTGTAGAGATAATAGGAGTGGATCAAGCATCCCCTATGCTCAAGTATCCCCACTCTCCCCTATCTGAAACCTGTAAATCCGTCAAAATTTGTTTTTTCGATTTTCAAAACGATTGCAATATTTACCCTATACTACGTATGATGGGTAAGTAAAATTGTGCACATACACCCATTTTTTTGGTAATACTGATCAGGGAAATTCCGCATATATACGTATCTCTGAGTGTGTGTGTATACTAATGATGCAAATGACTCAAGTGCTTATTTTGGATTTTATTTTAGACCTAGGTGGTTGGAAAAGCAGATGAAGAGCCACATAGGGAAAAGAGAAAATGAAGTAATTAAAAGTTGTTTGTGAATAGTTAACGTGGGAAGTATTAAGAACATTTTTGTATTAATAAACTCTTATTGATGATGTGAAATTTCACATTTTCCTAATTTTATATAATGAAGATTGATAGCCAAGAAAAATTATTAAAAAAAGAAGAAAACTGCTTTTTTAGCAGATCTTATTTATGAAGCAGGTTGGTAATTAAGCTGAATTAACACTTTGATTTTATTTTATAGATACACTTCTCTCTCGTAAACATGTGCAAAATCTTTTGTCACACAGACAACGACTGAATATTTTATACTTGTTTTATACAGCATACATAATTCACCACACATAATTTCTACATAACGATGGGGAAACAGTACAAATCTGTCTCATCATTCTGTATCATTCATTCAACAATTTTTCTTATGTATATTTATAAATATTTTCATTAGCAACCCGGTTTTATCTGCATAATGCCTGAAAAACTGTGAAACTTAGCTTCTTCTACAGATATTATTGATCATCAAATATTACACAGAATTGAATGCTGGTGCTAAATTAAGTTTTTACGCTATTAATATAACATGCTATTCTATTTATTACTCTTATAAAATCGTACCTATGTTTCATCTTAACAGAAGGGCGGATGGACCATATTTGATGATAATAGAAAGTTTCACATTAGCCCCAAATTTAGCTTCCTTCGAAATTATTTTCATGAATAATATTTTACACCCTTATTCCCTTGTTGTTTTATAAAGACACTCTAGTTTTTGGTGGTTTACTCGAAAGTAAGCTCGACCAGGAAAATGTGTATTCTATAACAGAAAAGATATATATTTTATTATTTATGAAATTTCTTTATACTTACGATTTTTCTATCCGTGTGATCTTCTGTTTTCGAATTGAGTTGCCTAACAGCTGTAATCTATAAGAGTAATAAATATTTTAGACAATGCAAAAAGATAATAATAATAATAACACTTTAAAAAAGTATATAAATTTTCATAAATGTTAAGATAAAGTTTTAAGAACTCATAGTTCAAATTCACATAAATATGGGAATGTGGTAATGAATAGAAAATTTAATGAATTCTTTTTATACATATTTTTCTAACCATCGTTTTTTGACAAGAAATCTGTCGTATTTTCTTTCCTTGTTCGTCTATTAAAATCAAAATCGATGGAAGTAAATTATATTGAATGGTAATACAATTACAAAGCTTTACATTTAATACATTTGCCCAATTCAATCCCATGAGTGGAATTGAATGAAATTCCATGCAATTTCGCTATTTTATAAGTAATCGGTAAGTGCGATTTTTACTCTCATACAAAGTGATCCGCATAATCTTGATCTTGTATAAAGTTTAAAATTGCATTGTGACAAGCGTCCTTCGAAGGGCGGTCACAAAGGTGCAAAATCACTTTGGTCCGAGCGTCTGTATTTTTTTTATAAATTTTTAATTAATATCTTGGCTAATTATTGATTCATCATTTTTTATGCTATCATTATCAACAATCATTGGATGTTTCCGCGTCGACTCCACCCACAACTTAATCCGCTGAGTGCCCGCAAAGAAAAGTTTGCTTGTAACAGAAATATGCCATTTTCTCAAACACTATGTGATCCAGAATAATCTAGTGCTAGGTTTAAATTAACTCCTACTACTCCTAATATTTTCATTATTTTAGTTAGAGTAGATTCGGAACAAATTTTTTTAGTGCATTTTCGACGATGAAAACATAATTTCTAAAAATATATTTTTTATTTATTTATTTTTTTGTTGAGATTTGAATTTGGTGTTGCAATATCTTTCGAACGATAGCCGACAAGAAATAAAAAAGATCAATTTAATTAGCCCCGCTAAATTTTTCTTAAAAATGTTTCTGCATGGCTTAATCTGTAAATATGTATGTCAACAACCTTTATACCTTTGGTAAATTTAAATTTTCCATATCCCATAGTTTTCGAGAAAAATGGCTGTGACAGACGGGCAGACAGACACATGAATAATCTTATAATGATTCTGTTTTAACTTTTAAGGCAGCTGCTCAACCACTTTCCGATTTCCTTTCCGTAATGTAAAGTCTACGGGCATTTGATGCATTTTTATATTTAAAATATCTCCTCCCGAAATTAATATTTTTAATTCCTTCTTTCTTTAATCTCTTCTTAAAAGATGTCATTTTGTTTCTTAGTTTTCAAAATATTTCTAAAATTTATGCTTAATTTTATATGATGCGTTAAAATACGGATAATTTAAAAAAAATCAGATTTTCTAACAATGCAAAGATTAAACTACAATTAAAATAACTATTAGTTAAATAAATTCTTTTATCATACAGCAAAAATAAATAACTGCTATAAGAAATATGCTAAAAAGATTTAAAAAATAATTTTAAGAAAAAAATTCTGACCTTTTACGTACCTTTTTATTTTTCGACATGAGTTAAGATAGAAAAATTTATCAAAATATGCATATTGATATATATATTGTTTAATGTTTAAATATACTTTGCTTCCTGTGAAATTGCTTTCAACGACTGATTGTAAATAAAAATAAATAAATAGGCAAGAACAAATTTTTATTCGGAATTTTGGAATTAATAACACCTTTAAAATATTTTTTGCTAAGTATATCGTACAACCGAATGTATCTTATAATAAGGTTTCGTGTAATTCGAAGTTTATTGTAATTAATTAAACAAGGTAGAACCCGTCAAATTTTGACGAAAGAAAATGTTTAAGAAGGAACTGTTTCATTAACTTATAATAAACCTACAAAATTAGATATAATAAAAAAAGCATTTTATATTGGTACGTCCACCTCTTAAACAAACGATATTTATCGTCAAATTAACAAAATACTATTTCTATAAAACACAGTTGTCGAAATTGTTAAAATTAAACTTTAATCTTATATGTAAGCAGTAAAAAATAATAAAGATATGTTATTATGATAAAGTTATTAATTAAGATATAATAAATGCTATAGTATTCCAAAATGATGAAAAGCAAAATTTATTCAACTTTGACTCAATCATAGAATTTTTTTCCCGTAAAATATAAACCCGGCATCATATTCACCATATCAAAATTTACTAACATACATTTCACATCTGTATTCATGTTTAAAAAAAATTGTCATTTTAATTTGATAATTTTGATTCAAAACTTGAAGTCTCAATTCTGTTAGCTGAAATAGATATTAAACTGTTGATATTCTTTTACGTGTAAATCAAATTTTATAAATGAAGTCAAAATTCACAGGGATTTATAACAGAAGATATTTAAATTTCCCTTTTAATGAGAAAATGGCAACATAAAGATACAGCACTCAATTTTTTCCATTTTTTCCTTCGCTTTAAATAGAAATGGAGTAACTCCTGTTGCCACGATTAGAAAAGATATATTAAAAGCTACAAAAAAATTAATATTTCAAAAACAAAATAAGATACAGCTTTCAAACAAATTTCATTTAAGAGTAGATTTTTTTCCCTACACGATGGTGTAGAGATTGAAAATATGCGACATTAAAAGTTTAAAAACTTTTAGTAGCAAAAAATTGCATTACCGAAATTCATTTAAAATTTGAAAGTGTTGCCATGCGCAAAATGACGTATGCGTTACGCACAGATACGTTTGGCCTTTATAATATAGATTAAACATAAGCTGTTTCATAAATCTATTGATAATTGGTTAGAATACAAAATAATCTGTAAAATTATATCAACTCGATCTAAATTCCTATTATTTTTAAAATTTATGGAATTATTCATATAAAAGATTCTTTTACTCCATAATGAGTAACTAATAATTAAAGTAAAATATATATTTATGTGTATAAATAACCTTCTATATACGTGAAACAAGATATGACAATAAATAAATAAATAAAAAAGGAGGGAAGTGAAAGGAAAAATACATATTACATAATAGTTTTATGCATGACTCAAATGTTTTGTCCATGATGTAAGCGTAACGTTGCGAAAATTGTGTATGAGAATCCACGAGAGAAAAGAAAAGAATCGGCAAATTAAGACCTACAAAAATATCCTACTCGAAAGAAAACTTTTTACAATCGTGTTGGGGATCCGCATTCTTCTATTTATTTTAATAATATTATTTTATTATTTTTTTCCATATGACTGCACATAATAACTGGACTTCTACAAAGTAGATAACTGGACTTCTACAAAGTAGATAACTGGACTTCTACAAAGTAGATAACTGGACTTCTTAGAATATGTTACAAGTTAAGAATTTCAAGTTAAGATGAAAAACACGTTTCACCAAAGTACCTTGAAAGAAAGGGAATCCCATACACGTTGGAGATAAGATATACACATTGCTGTCGAAACGATAATGTTTTCTCCCACTGAACCTCTTGCACAAATTCCATGCAAGACTAAGACAGCGTTTTCCAGTATTTTTTTTTCTTTCAAGTAAAAGTAATTTCAAAACTAGTCAGATGCAGCTATCTCAAAACTTACTTCTATCTTATGCATGTTAACCCCTAGGGGACGACCGACACTTATACGTGCCGCAAAAAGGCTTAATAATCTTTGTTTATCCCCACTAGTAAAATTTTACTGCAAAATTTATCTTATTTAATCGGAGCATTTTCTAGATTTAAAAAGACACGAATTTCTGCATTTTAAAACTGGTGACAAAACATTAAAAATTTCGTAAAAGGATCCCGTCGTGAGGGGGTTAATACTTCTTGAAAAATGGAGCATAGAAGCGCCACCGGTTAGGTGGTTTAAACTAAAATCTAGTCAGCAACAACTTATGTCAACTTATAACTGATTCTGAAGTTTGATGAAAATCCGTCCATTAATTTTTGAGATAGAGCTATTACAAAATCTTTTTTTAAAAATCTGCATGACAGCGTCACATGTTGGGTGATATACACCAAAAACTAATAAGGATCAATTTTTTAATCAGGTACAATTTTAAACTGGAGTATGATGAAAACCCATTATGCATTAATTTTTGAGATACATTTATTGCGAAATCGTGAAAAATGCAGCATAGCAGCGCCATCTTTTAATCGATTTACACCAAAAACTAAACAACATTAATCTGTATCAGGAACTAACTGGATATGAAATTTTAGAAAATTTCGTGCATTAGTTCTTGAGATAGAACTATTGCGATAATCACGAATAATGCACCATGGCCGCGCTACCTGTTGAGCGATTTGCAACAAAACGCAATCAGCACCATGTTATATCAAGTATTAATTAAATATAAAATTTTATGAAAATCCATGCCCTATTTCTTGAGATATGGCTATTGTGGAAATTGTAAATAATGCATCATAGGAGTGCCACTTGTTGAGCTCTATACACCAAAAACTAATCAGATCTAGTTTATACCAAGGTCTCACAGAATCTAAAGTTTTGTGAAATTCTATGCATTAGTTCTTGAGATAGAGCTATTGCAATAATCACAATTAATGTCCCATGGCAGTGCCACCTGTTGAACGATTTGCGCCAAAACGTAATCAACACGATGTTACATCAAGTACTAACGAAATCTAAAGTTTTATGAAAATATATGCACTAGTTCTTAAGATATGACTATTATAGAAATTGGGAATAATCCAGAATAGCAGCGCCGCCTGTTGAGCGATGAACACCAAAAGCTAATCAAATCTAGTTTATATCAATGTCTAACAGAATATAATTTTTTGTGAAATTCCGTGCGTTAGTTTTTGAGATAGAGCGCCCAAGAAATTTTTGTCACATACAGACAGACTCACAGTCTCACAGACTGACATTTTGTAAAAACATGTTTTTCGGGTTCTCCGACCCGTAAAATGTGTAAATCCGTCAAAAACCGGTTTTCGAAAATTTTCCAGAATCCAATACCTATCTTGTAAAGATAGAAAAAAGTAAAAATAAAAAAAGTTCTTTCGTGACGAGGGTCTTTCGTTTAATTTTGAATCTGTTACTACCGGTTTTTTAAATCAGAAGATTTTCTGTAAGCGAGTCACAAAAATGTTTTAATGATATAAGGTAAACTTAGCAATAAGAAATAAATAGTAAGAATAGTGAAGAATTTTGAGAGTCTTAAGTGCAACGTATACCGGTCACTCGTTTCCTAGAGGTTTATGGCCAGTCAGATGTATCGTTATCCGTTGTGTATGAATATAACGATACGTAACTACATAAATTTTTATGCTAAAGTTTCGGCACAATCAATCACGGTTTGTTGAAGTTTAAGAATTTTGTCAAAAATCTCTAAATATAACTAGTTTGAATTAACACAAACAATAAAAGTTATGTTACTCAAGTTTTACTTGAAAAAATTTACATCAGATTTTTTAAAACTATTTAATTTTTTTATTTAATTCTTTTTTAATGTGATTTATAATTTATATATTTGTTGAAAATATTTCTAATTCGTATATAAAAATTTCATTTGATACCAGCCAAATGACTTGTTGTTGGTATATTTATTGGGAAATTTTCGTAACTGAAGTGCAGCAGGATAACTTGTGTACATGAAAATCAGAGAACTTACCGTCACACAGTTAAGAGTAGCTCTTACTCTTTTCAGAACCAAAGTACTTATTCTAAAATACTAAATTACTGTTTCTAAAATATTCAACTGATTGATTGGCATCAGAATTCACGAAAAGAAAATAAATTCTTATCAATTCTTATAATATTTTATTGATTTTAATAATAACGTTGTATTTTCATAAAAATTAAAAACGGACAAAAAAAAAAGATAATATATTATTTTTAATTAAAAATCATGTTACAAATAAAAAGAGAAAATTTTGGTTGCATCAAAAATGATATCGATATCAAGAGACAAATCCCCTTCCTCCTAGAGATATCTTACGATATCATGGGGCTAGATTTCCCCTACACCCTAAAATGATAACGTTATATTTGTACTGCCCCTTCGAAGAGTTTAAGTTTTTAGAAGTAATAGTTAGACGAAAAACTGTACTTTTCAGCTAAAAACCCCATTAACTCCTAAAGTACTCTAAGCGATTTCGATTTTTAAAAAAATAAGTTGGAAATTGCACGTGAAAAGTTGCAAATGAGGTGCGTTCGTACGATAACGAAGTTTTAAAAATATTCAGATCTTGCGATATAGTAGACAGTACTTCGGATACAGTATAGTGGTCGAAGTCTTTGTGTTCCTGTAAAAATACAGGAAGTAATTTTTATTACAACTCAAATCAACTGCAAGTATATCATATTCATAAAATGTGAAATAGTATAATATAATTAAAAAACGCCCCAAACAATGTTTCGCCGTATAGCATTATGTAGTGTAATACTTTTGTGTGGCCCTGTAATTTAATAATAAATATTCTTTGCATCACAGATTGTATAAAATATATATTTTAGTATAAATACACCTCACAGGTGCATGTCAATTTTATTATGTTCGAATGAACGTAACACAATTAAAATGCATCTGAAACGTTTTTTCCCCATTGACAGTATTGTAATGGAATACTTTTTATTGTCCCTGTAATTGATCTATGCATCCCATTGTCATAAAATTTGAAATGACTCGACAAATTATGTAATAATTATTTATTTTAAATTTCAAACAATTAAAATGCATTTGAAACTTTTTTCCCCATTGACCGTAATGAAATGGAATCATTTTGATTGCCCCTGTAATTGATCTATGAATCCGATTTTCATAAAATTTGAAATGACTCGACAAAATTATGTAATAATTATGTATTTTAAATTGAAAACGATTCGGTTGGGTAGTTTTTGCGTTGTTATATGCGGACAGACAGACGGACGGACTGAACGACAACTATAGGTGCTACGTATTTATATAATTACGAACGCAACTAAAAATGACGGTAGAGTGTATATAAGATCATATGTGACAGGAATTAAAAAAAAAAACATAATTAATTTTAGATTTTTTTTTTTTTTTTTTTTTTTTTTTTTTTTTTTTTTTTAATGGAAAATGTCTGTAAAATTGTCATTGTTTTAAAATAAAAAGCTTTAGTAGCAGAATAAAATTGTCAGCAATAAGCCTTCAGCATAATCCAGTAATGATAGATTCCAAATTTCATCAATATCCGTCACGTAGTTTCCGAGGAAAAGGGTCTTAAAGCTCACATATTTCCAAACAACAGGATTGCATTCAGTCATGTCTTCCGTTAAATCATTTCCATACAAAGCCAAGCAAGATTTAGTATGAGAATAGGAAAAGTTCGTTAATTAAAATTTACTTTTTTACTTAAGTTTTAATGAATATAAAAGTAACATTGTTTGAAATGATAAATATTTAGAACTTATAGCATTGTGTCATTATTGTGAAATAATCACTTTAATGGACGATCATTAAGCCGATAACAAATATTTAAATCTGCAAAAAACATTTGTTTGCTCTTGCGTTTAATCTATACTTAATCATATATGCAATATTAATTTTAAATAGATTCTAATACGAAATGCAATTGAATGCATATATTAAACCATTCACAGAATTTTTACTTCGTAAAATAAATTCAATAATGGAATCTATCACTAATAACTCATTATCCCATTTCACTTGGATGTCAAGTCTCCTAATCAATGCCGCAAAACCTCAACTCACAATTAACTTTTTATACGTGAATATTTTACGACTGGAATATGACAACATTTTAAAATCTATCGCTGAAATGTCGTCGCCGAGTATGAAATATCGCCAACATTAGGACGCATTTTAGACTGGGGAAAGGGGGGAGAAGATAGGTGAATATGGTTCAGTGGTAATGGAAGAGGGGGAACAATTTTTTTTTCTTGGAATTCGATGCATTTTGAGCGTCGTTTGCTTGATAATCGATGCCTATCTCTGTACTAGAGAGGCGAAGCAGAATTGTTGGTTTTCCGTATAGATTTTTCTATCCTCCTGTTGATGTTTTTAACTAAGGGGTTGTTCCTTCTCTTGTAGTCTTTATCATTCTGTATGGTTCGGTGCATTTTATCCGATGTATTTTATAGTTTTTAAAGATTTTCTTTTCACCTGGTGCCATTTTTTTTCTTTACTTTTCCCACGATTGTCAAAACGGTGACGATTTCTAAAACTGTGAAATTATCACAATTTTCTGTTTTTATTTTACATAAAATCTATTTTGTTTGTAATACAAGAAAGAAAAAATGTTCAGTACACTAGAAATAAATTGTTATAAAAGAAAGTGTTATAGAAAAGAAAATAGCTTTTCCTTACTTGTTTATTATCCTTAGATTGTTATATTTATTCAAATACTATAAAGTGTTTAAGAAATACAGCTATACTGAAATATATTTTTTGGAAGTTCGATTCATAATTTATTGGTTTTAACTTTACAATCAAATCAAGCTGAATCCGTAAAAACAAAAAATTGCTTGCGTTGAAATATAATTAAAAAACTGTTCAATTTCAATAGTCAGTTCGCTTTTTAATTTCGATCTATTTGATCTTTTCTTTGATCTATATCAGATTGCGCTGAACCTTGAAAAAAATAAGAGCTTAGTTTTAAAAAAAAAGTAATTAAGAAAGTTTTGTTACTAACCTCAAGTTATTATGCATTGTTCAGTTACTATAAAGTTTATTTAAGGACTACTGTCATAGTAAAAAATATTTTTTGGAAGTTCGATGCCTTATTTGCTAATTTCAGCTTTACAATACAATAAAACTGAATCTGTAAATAGGAGATTAGTTGCATTGAAAATTAATTAAGATAATTCTAATGGTTTAAATACTTATATCCTGTGATTAATTTTAGATTGAACTGTCTTAAATAACAATCCCATGTATTTTACATTAGAAACTCAATGTTAAAAACTATTTATTTCTAAACAATTCACTTTTTAATTTTGATTTATTTAATCTTGAACTTTCCATCAAATTGCACTGTACTTCGAAAAAATAAAAACTTAGTTATTTGAAGAATAATTGAGAAAGTTTTGTTGATTTAAATAGGTATGCTCTGTTGTTTATTTTGTCTTGAACTGTCTTAGATAACTACTGTATCTCTTTTACATTAGAAACTCGGTACTAAAAAATTACATTTATATTGAGTTAATTCGCTTTTAAATTTTAATTTATTTCATTCAACTGATCATGTATTAATTTTACATTATTTCAATATCCTTCATTAAATTAATTTTTTAGCTTAATTCACCTCTGCCTTTTTTATTTTATATATCTGATATGCAGTATTGCAGTTGTAAAAAAGAAAAAAAAAAAAAAAAAAAAAAAAAAAGGGTATACGCTAGAGCCATAAACGCTCATGTTTAGGATATCCATATACGCTACAGCTTTATTTGAGAAACAAAGGATATAACCTCTTCGCAGTTCCGAAGCTAAAATAATAATACAAATGGAGTAACATCCCCAGTAATTGGCACATTAATAATTTGTCTTTAAACTTACTTCTGTTTTCATTGCCAAGAAATAAAATATTTACTTGCAAATATTTTTAAATCAAAGAATGCATGTCTGTGCATGTATTTTGCCCACTTAAAGCAAAAATTTTTGGAAAAGTATTTTTATAAAAATAAATTTATTAAAAAGTTGCTGTAGTCATAAGTAATTAGCACCTAGAACACCAATGTATGACACCTTGTGATCCAGTAATTGGCCCATATTTAAATAAATAAAAAAAACTTTATATTTTGCATTGGGTTTAATCGCTTTAAATGAATTTACTGTAGATGAAGATGCCATATTTCAGGTTTTTGAAAGAAAGAAATCAGTCTGAAATGTGAACACTTTAAAGCAATACAATATATTTATGTTAATACCCAGTAATTGTCATATAAAGCTTTAATGGATTCCAATTATTGATAATATTTCATATTTTCAAATAAACACAAATATAAGTGAAAATTACAGATTAAACAGATTAAATATATAAGTGAAACATAAATCGAAAAACAACCTTGAAAACTCCAGAATGTGTAAACGTTAAGCTGACTATTTTAGGTACGAAATTAGTCTGCTTAAAGTTTACATATTCTGGCGTTTTCCTGAGGTCGGTACGTTAAATGCTATCAAAACTACACTGCAAATTCTCAACACACAAAAATAAAAGCATTTTAGAACACTTTTTATCTACAACACATTAATGTGTTGTGAATTTGGAAACTTCATATGCAAAACATTTTTTGTGTTGTAATTGTGTTCTTAATATATTGCAAACGTGTTGCTATCTAGAAATGTGTTCTTAATATATTGAAAATGTGTTCCTATCTAGAAATATGTTCTAAAAATATTGTCGTTAATTGTGCTCAAATAGTGTCTTAATATTGATGAGAATATTTTCTTACACTAGTGCTATGCTACACAGCACTTTGTCACCAAATTATCAACACATTGCAATCATCACACAGTTTAGAACACTATAAAGCAACGCATGCAAAACGCTTTCAAAAGACTTCTTACATAGTACTTTCAAAATTACACTATTTTAAAAAGGAAATAATAGACAGTTTGCTTTATAGAAAGAAATTGCAGGAGATTACTGAGTGAGTTGACAAATTTTACCAATAAATATCAGCAACTGCATTTCTGCAAAACTTATATAATTTTCAACAACACTTTTTGCACAATCTTTTTCTTGGCACTACACATTCACAAGACAACCAAAAATGATTTTACTTAGAAGTGCTAATTATTGAACTCAGATTTTTTATTCATAAATTTAACAGAGCTCTTAGTGCAATAATTAAGTATACACAGCAACAAGCTCTGCAACAAGCAATTTTTGTACAGAAACCAGGCTGTAATCCATCTATACAGTCAAAAGTACACAGTTTTTTTTCTAATCCGAGCCAGGATTTTTTATTGATAACTTTGAGAGAACTTATGGTATAAATTTAAAAAGGGGGTAAAGTACACCACAACTAAATACTTTTGTACAAGAAACCGAAACCGTATGTCATTTATAAAGTCAAAAGTGCAGAATGACTTATTTTAAACGGAACTCATTTTTTATTCATAACTTGAACAGAATTCACTGTGCAATCACTGTGCAATTTAAGAAATGTTAGAGCACGCAGCAAAAAAGATTTTTTTGCACAAGGAACCAGGACCGTAATCCATTTATACAGTCAAAAGTACAGAGTGTCTAATTCTATTCCGAATCTATTCCGTTTTTTTATTCGTAATTTTAATAGAACTCAACAATAGGTGCAAACTTAAAGGGGTGGCAGAGTACACTACGACAAACAATTTTTGTATAAGAAACCATATTTATAAGCCATTTTTATAGTACAAAATACAAGGTGTCTCACTGCAATCATCCGAACCCGTAATTTTGTTCATAAAGTTAACAAAACCCATAGTAAAAAATTTAAGAAGTAGTACAAGACAGTTTTAGGAAGCCAGGATCATTATCCGTTTATTTAATGAAAAATGCATGATGCCTTACCCCAATACGAACGAGGTTTGTTATTATTATTATTGTTAACAGCTTTAATTATGATGAAAATTTATATTTTTAGGAAATTTTCATCAGACTTGCCTTACATCGTGTGAAATGTAATTAAATCACAGAAAGCGTTTTAGAAGTACAGAATTTTGATCAATGAGGTCATTACCATTTTCGGTATCTTCAGAAATATATAGTGTTTTTATTTTCGGTGCTATTTAGTTATGATGTGTAACCATTCTACCACTTCTTGTGATATCATTATATTTCACAAAAACAAATGTATGTCTCTTTAAATTTTTGTTACAACATCGTCAAGTTAAGAACAAAAATCAGGGTTCAGATTGAAGTGAGACACCCTGTATATTTGTCTCAATAACTGGATTACGATTCTGGTATACTTTTATTCTTTAATCCCTTGTAATACACAAATACACCCCATATTATTTTCTGAACAAAAATTGCTAGTAGTCGTAGTGTGTTCCACATTCAACCTTTTCCTTTGAAGATACTTTACGTAGTAATTATGTTAATTAGATTCAACTGGCTGATATAAACATGGCGGTAGCAATGAAAATCGTCAGCTTTTGTCCGATATCGTTCTTAATGCAACAGCAAGGCAAGTTTGAGTTTTCTTCGAGCCGCGTACGTATCGTTAGCAGTGACATTTCGTTTTGACTGCGGTTGTAAATATATTCTTCCGAGCCTAAGTGGTAAGATGTTTCATTTAATTTCGTCGAATAAATGCATTTCGAAATACACGGGTTTCTTTCAATTAGTCATCAATCAATCATTAGTCAATCAATTAGTCATTAATCAATCTTAAGTTAGTTTTGATGCAATCTCTACTATCATTCGTATTTATTACTGTTTTTAATAAACTGTTAGCATATTTTTTAGTGTGTGAGTAAGTGTTTCTCTTTGAATCATGGTTTCTCATTCAGCTGATGTGCCCGAATAGTCCGCCATAGCATATACCTACCAATTTTGTTCCCTTATAAGTAAAATTGACTTTTTCAGGGGGAAAAACAAGTACGCAGTTCCAATTTAAGGAATGAATCATGGAAATATGTAACATACGACCACTCAAAAATCTGTCTTACTTCTCTCCACATCCTTTTCTGTTCGTTCTTCAACGTTCCAATCTCAGTTGACATTTGCCTCAAGGCTGTCAGCCCTTGCTCCACTTTCACCTGCATGCCCTGAACGGCTGTTTCCAAATCCTGCCTCCCTTTTAACTCCTCGGTTAGCTCTTCAACTTCTCTTCTCACTTCCTCCAGAACATCCCCCAAAGCGTGGGGCGAGGATCCTCTCTCCTCACGAATCACCACCTGTAAATACAAGTAAAAAAGAAGTGAGACACCCAATATCAATAACGAAATTGAGTTCAGTCAATTGGTTCTGGCACTTTTTGCTGCATAAAATGAATTTTGGAAGGGGGAAAGTCAGTATTCTGTGTCCTTTAATATGACTTAAACACATAGGAATTGTCTACGGATATTGTATATTGTTCTTCTTATTTTTATTAATAGCACTTTCCAACAAAGTTGAAAAGTACTTATGCATTCGGTTTGTCTGACCATCTTTTCGTCTGTGCACGCTCTAATTCCCGTATATATACTCGGATTTTCGTGCAATCGATAAAGCTTATTTAGAGTCACGAACGCATGTTTGGTATTGCATATGAAGTATGTGCGATTAATGGTTCATTTACAGGGACACTCAAAGGCGTTCGACTACACTATGTAAATGGTGAAAAATCATTTGGAGAGTGTTTTAATGACATTACGCTATTTCAAATGTATTGAAACTGATATAAATCACTGAATTTCAATACGATCAGATTAAAACAGATCATTCATGGCATTTTTTATTAATTTGCAGGGACATAGAAAAGAAATCGGTTACAGTACTGTCTTTGCGTAATAATTGCTGGAGAGTACGTTTTAATGTGCTTAACGATTTAATAAGTTTTTTTGCATACTACTCTTTATATATAAATTTTATACTTCATATAGAGGGCTGTAGAAAAGTATTCGCATACCATTCTCCTTATTAGAAGGAATTGCTGAAGAGGAATTTTCAACTGAAAGGTATATATCGCTTAAATGACGTAAATTTTGGAATGCATTTTGTTAATGGATACAAATTTCTATATCATATACAGGACTGCTAAAAAATTTTGATAATCTTCCGATTGTATATGGGAACAGCTAAAATTCGGTTTTTAAATGCGTTATACATACGGTGAAATGAGACTCAATATTTTAATTTTTTTAAACGATGCAGTTTTGTTACATTATTTTTAATGTGTTGAAAAGTGCTTCATAATCTATGCTTGACGCATGATTTTTTCTTTCTTGTTATATTACACTTTAAAATCATAAAACTATGAAATAAAACTAAGAAGAAATATGTACTAAAAAACTTTGTATTTCCATTATTCTGAAAAAGGTTTTGATTAATACTGTTTTCGGTTCATAGAATTTTATCAATTCTTTCTACAGTATGAAGCAGCATACTTATATATACTTTTTCATTGAATACTTTTTATACATAAAAAAATATTGTCAAACAAAATGATTTAACTGCAATAACACAAAAGTGTAACGTCGCATTTGATTTCAAATGCTGTGCTAGACATGATGCACGTATTCCATTTTTATTTTATAGATAAGACATTTTTCAAATGAATGATATAAATTAGCTATTATTCCTCAGTTTAAATATCGCTTTTTGATAAAAGAAAAGTAGAGATTGAAAAAGATCTGGGATTCGTATGATTATATTAAATATCTTAGATGTGAGTTTATGTGAAATCTAAGTTATAAAAATGACTTTTTGTTTTTCTGTTTTGCTATTTTAAATGGAATTGAAGCTTTTTGGATGCCAGAATGATTGCTGCAAATTTTGATACATTTTTTGCCTCATAATGTCATGGTTTTATCTTATTTTTATGTACATTCTGAAGATTGTACTACTTTTTATTGTTGTTGTATATGTTATATCTGGTTATATTTTCTTAATAAATAAAAGAGCGATTTATTCTTTGAAAATTACTGTTATTATTGTGACTTATTATGTCCCTCCAGAATACTCAACTATAAGAGTAGTATACAAAACTATAAGCAAGAATTTTTGATACAAACAGCTTTATTCTGCAATTTTTAGGAGGGGAATCAAGTATCTTTTAATTTTTCAATTAAGTATCTACTTGATCATCCTTTTGAGCAGTTTATATCTACAAAACATTTGACCGCGGTTATTTCCTAAAGATCGTGTAACAAATATCATATCACGAAAATGCATTTCTGGCTTTAAATCTTATTGTTTGGCAACAGTTGATTATTAAAGAAAGTGGTTAACGAGGGAAAAAAATCATGAATCAGATTATTAGTTCAAGTCACATTGACATCGATATTTCTTGACCAGTTGTTATATCGAATAATATTAATAAAAAAAAAGGGTAGGCGGAAGACCAGAATTTTCGCTACTAAAAATGAGGAGCCACCAGACTTGCAGAATTAAGAATACAATTAGGGATGCGCCGAGTACCGAGTACTCGGCCAATTACCGAGTTACCCAGGCCGAGTAGTTGCATACAAGGAAGAACTATCAATACACACATGAAGTGAGCTTAAGTGTAACATTTCTGTATGTGTGATAAATATATATAAACATACTTCTTGAACATATAATAATAATTTTTTATTAACTTTTAAAAAAAATTCAAATTAACTAATTAAATTTGAAATTTAATTGTACACCTTTTAAAGATAGTTTTCGAACATTCAAAACAATAGAATTATTTTTAAAAAAAGAAAAAAAAGATATAAGAAAAGTAAAATTAACCAACGGGAGGTTAAAACTGATTTTTCAATTTATCTAACTCATTCTGATATCTGAAATCCGTCTATCAAAAATGTTTATTGGTTGCTGTAATTTTGAATAATACAAAAAGCTGATGTTAAAAATGTAGCTTACGCTATTTATTTACAATGTGCAGATTATAATGAAATCGAGTTTATCCTCCCAACATGCTATTTCTGACATGTTTGCTATAGGTAATAAAATTGTGGAACATTTTAACCACTCCATAACTGCATGCTCAAATTTTGAAATGTTTCAGTTGCACTTGTCGGAATCCTCAAAAAATTAATTAATTAATTAATAAAACAATCATTAGAATAATTAGTTGTAATTAACCATAAGCTGGAACTCAAAATATAATATGTTGAAAAGATTGCATGATTAAAGCAAATCCTTTGCCTTTATGCTGCTAAAAGTGATGCTAACAAAATGTAACCACAGTTCAGGAGCAATTAGGGGGAACTGGGGTACATTGATACATGGGGCACATTGATACACCCCCTCTACCGCTCACAGGGTCATTACAGGAAGTTTCACAACAGCTCCAAAAGATGATGCTAGTGTATTCAACTACACACAGAAAATCTTGGAATGATTCAGTAGTTTGGTGAAATGGGACGGGTGATTTATTGTTTTTGTTGTTCAAAAGTAAATATGAGTTGTACAATTGAAATGCTATTATACAACTGTTCCAGTATTTTCAACCAAAATGAATACTCTCCCTGGTAAGTACAGCTACTCTTTATCAGTTCTTCATTATTTATTGTTAGATATATTGTGAAGTGTTGGATTTGAGACTCATTTTATTCAAAATCGCTGTATGGGGCACATTGATACAGTCTATGACGGGGCACATTGATACAGCCTAAATCCTTTAATAGTTCATATTTTCATTATCTTTTATTATTTTTTTACCATACACTCCTTAATCCAACCTTTTTTTTCACGAAAAATTTCTAATATTAGTTTTTAATGAAGTGAAATAGCTCTAATTTCTTTATATTAGAACACTTTTGAGTATTTTTGAAAACAGAAGACGTAGAAACTTACCCAGCATCTAGTGCTTGTAGAACTAATATAAAAAGAAAAGGACGCCATTCTGGCAAATCTCGAATTTATATCGATTCTCCAGAGAAAAAAGTATTTTCGACATGCGAAATGTTAAGTAAGAGAAACAAACTGCAGAACAGAAAATGATACTTATATTATAAACAGAATTTTTAATATAATTATCCTTTATTTTCTGTTTATGAACCTATTTATAAACAGAAAAACTGGTAATTTTTTCATCTTTCATAAGAAAGAAGATAATGCTGGGGTTGAAGTGCTAGATATGACAAAGTTACCACAGCCAACAATCAGACAAGAAACAGCCAGAACATCAGGTCATAATATATTTAATTTTGATTGCTTTAATATTGCTTAAAAATAAATTGTGGGTGATTTGAATTTTTATAAATAAATATAAAAGGGTTTTCTAATTCATTTTCTATGAAAAATATGCATTGGTATTATTTTGTCGTCATTTTTCTCAAACGTATCAATCTGCCCCGGGGATGGGGCACATTGATACAAATGACTTTTTTTGATTTTTTAAAAATTACATGCAAAAATACTATATAAAACAATGATTGTACATTTTTATAACATACTACACAAGTTTTGCTGTCACCTCATGGAAAAAAAACTTGAATTTTCTATTTTCTTGACACCAAAAAAAATCTTAGAAAAAAACTGTATCAATGTACCCCAGTTCCCCCTACTGAAAAGTGAAATGAAATTGTGATTTCTATTCAGAGTAATCAAAACATTGATGAGCTCAAATGTTTATTTGTTTGTATTTATATCTGCCAATTATCTACACTTAGGATATAGGCCCTAAGGAGGCGGTGCCCTCCATGGTGGTCTTTCTAAGGAAACCTAACCCTATGTACGCTAAGAAATCCAAGGTTCTAAGAAAACCACGGAAAACTCCGAGCGGTTTCGCCGACGATCGCGATTAGGCTCGGACCCACCACCTATCATCTACCAGTTTCGGAGGCAGAACCTCTTGGCCACTGGTAGATCAATGAGCTCGAATGAATAGATTATATTAGAAAAAATGCTGTAGTTAAAACATTGTTACATTTTTGAAAAACGAAAGTTCCAATCATTTTGGTTGTAGTACAATGAAAAGAGCATTAAAATGTGAATTGGGAAAAGGATTCACATTTGTGAAAAATGAATATAAGGAAAGTGAGAATCAGCAGCATACTTTTATTTTAGTGCAACTTCTATAAATCCTTAATTTAAATTGTATTTTTTCGCTGAAAAATAGATATGCGGAATTAAAAAAGGCTTAAAAAATAAAGCTGTAGAACTGACATATGACAAGGGGCTACAGATTTTAAAAATAAAGAAAAAAAATCAAGGAGTTTATCAATCTAAAAATATCAGGGAAATTTGTCTATATTCGAAAATATTTGCGTTTTCGCCTTGCCTATGGGAGTGATTCACCAACAAACAGACGATATTCAAAACAATAACAGGAAGTGATTTTGTAATTTTTATGGGGGTTTTTTCTCCCATATGAGATATTAGCAATGGATAAATGTGTTATATGAGAAAGCAACATACATCTCCTGAAAATATAAAACAAATTGCTGTCTTTGCAGCATAATTTATGATATAACAGTTTTATTGAAATATATATTTAAATATTAAATTGGCAAAATTAAAGTAAAATAGTTGAAAAATGCATGTTCCAAGTTTGAATCATTTATCTTGGCGTATAACAATTTAAATGTGAGAAATGGTGAAAAATGCAATTTCACAAGAAGTCGAAGAAGTTTCCCTGACAGCCATTACTTGTCAGCTAGATTTTAAAAACAAACCACAACGAAAAAAATAACATTTTCTATTCCAATTAGAATAGAAAAACGATTTTAATGTCATTTTAAAAAGGAATAAAATTAATAAAATGATTCTCTTTTTTTTTCTTTTTTCTTTTAGAAAACTTGTAGATTTTTGTGTACCTGACTCCCTTTTCGGTTATCAAATTGTCTTCTCTACAAACGAGAAACTTTCTGGCGAATTTTTAAATGTAAAGGCGCAAATTTGGCAAGCGTAACTATTGAAACAATGTGGAACTGAATTGGATTTTTAATTTTTTTATATATAAATGAATAATTGATCTAGTTATAAGCAATTTTTATCACGTGATGACATGTTTTTTCTCCTTTCTCCCGTTATCCGGAATTTCGATACAAAACGATAATTCAAACTTCTTATTTTTCTTCAAAAAACTATTTTTTTTAATTTATTGTGCGATAAATATGTGCCTTAATTTATATAATGGCCTTTGAATATTATTTAAAGTGCAATTAAAAAAAATAATAATAATGAATTTATAATGAATTTGAAGATTCCCCGTACCCTTAAACGAAAAAACAAATCTTCGGAAAAGCAAAATTCGAATGAAAAAAATCAATCACTGCGAATTTTACTTGCGTACAAAGGGTTCCGTATTGTAAATTTATTAATAACTAACTGCAATGCAATGTCACAAAAACACGTAGCTAAAAAAATAATAAGGCCTTTTAAAAAAGCATATTATGCCTTATGATGCCTTATTCATGCCTTTAATGATTGAATTCCTTTGGAATAAAAAGTACGTTATGTATCTCTATGATTCTCTATACCTAAATATAAACCTTGGACGAAGTTTAAACGAGACATTATGTCAAACGCGTCTCAAAAGGAGGTTACAAAGTTGCAACGCCGCTCAGACCCGTGCCAAGTATTTATAGATAGGTATTTAATTAATATATTACTAATTATTAACAACTTTTTTTCATAAATCATTAACAATCTTTGAATGATTCCGCGTCATAAGTACCTCGAGCGCCCTGCAATTCTCCCACTGAGAACACACAAATTAAAGTTTGTGTGTGACGGAGAAATGAGATTTTCTAAAAACCTATGTGATGTAAGTTAACCTTTATTGTTTATCTGTAAGTTTTAAATAACTTGTATTACCTTTAATTTTTTAATAGTTTTAGTTTCAGTAGATTATTCTCAAAGCGCGTGGGGGGGGGGGAGGGGGGGCAGAGTAGGCATCTATTTTTCTGTACATTTTCGACGATACCTCTGAAAATATAATATCTTTACAATTCTTCCAACTTTGAACTTTTCACTTTTAGATTTCGAGAAAAAGTCTTACAAACAGGCACTCCAGTGATGCTATCTTGGTTCCGTTTTTAACTTTTTAAATACTGAACCCTAAAAAGTTTTGAGGTATTTTTCAGTTATATCAACATTATGGCAAAATGTGTGCTAATACGCCATTTATTCTAACCCTGGCCATGAAAAACATTTTGTTTATAAATCTGCCAAACATTATAACTTACATTTTTCTCAGCACTAAGATGGATTTATGACATTTGTTAGCTGCCTGACGATGAAGAATCTGCATAAAATCATTTCAGGGCTACAGGATTATGCTTTTTGGGGGGAGCACGGGGGGGGGGGGGGGGTACATGTTTACTACGAACATTTCGCAGTAAATCACAAATTAAATTTTTTGACTTATCATTGGACGTCATATCTAATTTAGTGAAATATTGTGGAGCATCACATAAAACAGTATACTAAAAGAAAGCGCAGTAATGTTCGTCATTATTCACAATGCTATCTCACATGGGGACGTCTTTATTCAAAAACTAAAATGTTTATTGCAATGCGAAGAGACGTTTACAATTGCATGGTTGAAGTTAAAACTGAGTGGGTTAAATTATCAGACCAATGCACTTATTAATGTAAAATAAGCAGTTTATGCGGTTGAAACAAAACTGCGACAGACATTCATTAACGGTAAAATGCAGAAAATTATTCACTTCAATTCACTGATAGTATTACTGTTTCCTAAATTCAAAAGTAATGAATACCTCTCAATGCTTACTCTCTTCTTCAAGTGAGACACTTCCAAAAATACTCTTTTAAGTCCTTTTCTACCCATCTCCTTTATATAAAATATTTGTTTAAAAAAACTCTTCATTCTGCACATATTTCCTTTAAAAATAATAATTTAAAAAAAAATGATATCGGCTGTAAAGATAAATAACTTTTATAAAGTTATGTTTCAATACATATCCAAGCTGGATATATATAAAGTGTACTTCATCAAGAAATTTTAAGATAAGAAAGTAAAATAACTTGAGATTTAGAAAGAAGCAGAAAACCCTCAGATGTTCAAGATTTTTTTAAGTATTCAGATAGCTTAAAAAATGGAAAGTTTCACTACAGATCAACCTATTTAAATTCAACGTTTAAAAATTAATCAAAATTTATTGTAATCGACATCGTACTCGGGTTTTATGTTAAAATTTTAAGTAAAATTTACCACATTTGACACAAAATTGCGACTGATGTTCCTCTATCGGAAAAATACTGAAAATTATTCTTTTCAGTTATATTTTTATCCTTTCTTAGATTAAAAATTAATGAGCCTCTCGCAATGTTTATTCCCCTTCAAGATTCACAATGAGACACTACCTAATACTTTATTATTAGTCCTTGTCTATCCATATCCTTTACATAAATTGCTTTGTTATATACTTCAGTGTGCGCATTTTTCTCTTCCCTTTCTCCCCTCCAAAGAAAAATAATAATAACTGAAATTGACCGTAATGAGGGATATCTTTTCAAAAAGTTGAAGGTATAAAAAGAGTAACTTATCACAAAAGTTTAAAAAATTAAGATACCTGGAGATTTAAGGACATTTTTATAAAAAAGCAAGAAAACACTCAGACACTCAATAAATTTTGTTTTAAGTAATCCCGATAACTTAAAATGCAAAGTTTTGCTGTATATCAAGCTATTTAAATTGCCATCATATTTGGTTTCAAAGCTGAAAACTTAATTGAAATTTATAGCGTCCAATATCGTACTCAGCTTTCATGTTAAAGTTTAAATTGAAATTTACGGCGTCCACATTTCGATCAATCAGTTCCTTTCGCAGCACGTGAAAGCGACCTCGCTTCAAAATAAGAGCTATCAACATACTCTTGTGACAACAGTTTAATTAATTCACCCTTTTGCTTTTCTGTGGAAAACTCTTCCAACTGATTAAGACATTCCTCAAAACTCTACTCACGTAAAAGATTAAATATAAGAGTGTAATTACTGATAATACAAGTCGGAAATCGCACGTCAAGCATAGCAAATAAGGTGCGTTCGTACTAAAACAAATTTAAGAAATATTCAGATCTTGGTGTCTTAGTATGCAGTATAATATCCGAAATCTTTTGTGTGTCCCTGTAAATAGTATCTACTTTCTATTATATAGGAAATAACTTGTAGTAATCCTCAGCAACATATATAAATTTCATAAAATGTTAAATAGTTTAATACAATTAAAACGCGCCCTAAGCAATGTTTCCCCTATACAATTATGTAGCGGAATAATTTTGTGTAGCTCTATAAATGAATAGCAAATATTCTTTGCTTCACAGATTGTGCAGAATGTACATTATAGTAATATACTTCATAGATGCATACCAATTTTATTTTGTTCGAAAGGGTGTAACATTGAAATGCACTTGAAACTTTTTTCTCATAGACCTTAATGTAACGGAATACTTTTGATTGTACCTGTAACTATTTTTCCTATTTTTATAAAACTTGAAATGACTTGGCAAAATTATGTAATAATTATATATTTAAAATTTCGAACGATTCGGTTGGTTAGTTTTTGCGTTGTTACATGCGTACAGACGGACAGACTGAACAACTATAAGTGCTATGTATTTACATAATTACGAACGCACCGAATAATGGTTGTACTCTTTTGAGATACTGCAATAGGGGGAGACCGGGCATCTCTGTAAACTTGGATAAACTGAAAATAAAAAACAAATGAATGAAATTTCTGTCTTTATTTCATACTTAATATAAAATTATGGACTTCTTTAATAATCTTAATTAAACATTGCTAATAATATCAAGTTATTTAACGAAATATACTGAAAATACCCCACTAAAAATAACCTTAATATTATTTTCTTAAATTAAATTTCTTTAGAAATTTTGCAGATTTGGTTTTACCTTTAAAATATCTGCAGTAATTTTTAAAATATTCTCAGAAATAAACTTTTTTTTGTCAACTGCCTGCAGATTTCCTACAACTTTTTTGGGCCAATTGCGTAAAAATTTCCACAGATTTTCTTTTACTTAGGTAGTTTGGCCTTTTTTTTTTGGGGGGGGGGGGTGGTACAAGAAATGGCGGGAGCCCCGGACATATTAATCAATGGTGTCCTAACCGTGTTTTGGCCTTACAATCATCACAATTATAATAAAAATCCGATGCATTTATATAAACACTATCTTCATGGGCCCAGTAATTGAATCCAGTCTTCTTCAAATGTTCCTCTGATATTTCTATGCTCTGTGACAGAGAATTTCCGAATTAAAATCATATTTGTAAAAGCGACAAAAAACTCGATTTTCTTTTATTAAAAAATATCATAAAAATTATTTTTAATATTATAGTGTTCATAATACGTACTGCTATTGTATTTAACGCGACAAATTTTGACACTTGTAGTTATTTCATTCGCAATTTTTTCTACTTATTTGAATTTTTGTGTTATGTGTGTGTAAGAAAGACGGCGATGAATGAAATGCATTAATATAGATACAATTATTAATATTTCCTTTATACCATATATATATATACATATTAAAGATTTTCATTTTATAATAGATATGCTAAGAGATATTTTGGTTTTCGATTCAACTTACCGTCCTTGATCTAAAAAAATAAATAATAAAAGAGCAGGAATTTAAGCATTTACGTTTATTTTTAATCCATACATAAAAGCCAAAAGAATTGTTTTAATAAGTTTAAATGCATTTACAAATTAATTATATGGTTTTTAATCGAGAAAAAATAATTATATGATTTTTGTATTAAGAAAATATCGATACTCTTTATTGTTAATTTGATTTTAAACTTTTGTTTTGATAAAATAAAACTTGAACTTTATTAATGTCGCAACGCCAGTGAGTATCATTGTGGAAATCCGAAACGTTTTTTTTTGTGTGTCTATGGGGTTGAGGTTTTGTTTGTGTGTTTCTCAGGCGATAACTGCCACAAAAAGCATCCTATTATCCTGTAATTATTTGGGTATATTAGTTAAATACCTGTAATTAACTTACCTAGTTTAATTAATACCTAGTTTTTTATATATTAGATTCGGTTCATTAGTTTGAAAAACATAGAACATTCTATTTTACGTCATAATACTTTTTAATGGGAATTCAGACGATTTTCCAATTTTATGAGATATTGAAAAGAGAATGGCGCATTTGGATAATTGATTTAAATGTTAAGTATGAATTTTAATATAACATTGTGTCCAATCATAAATGGTATGATCCTATGAAACTCTTCAGTTTTTAGGTAGATTTCGTATGAAATACTACCTATTGCATTCTCTCCCATGTTGGAATTTCTGAAAAAATTTTGCAGATCTACACCGATCCTGACTCCTAGACCTAAAAACTACCATCAGTAAAAAAAGTTTCTATTTATCTGTATATATATATATATATATATATATACCGGGTGTCCCAAAAATGACTGATGGATTTTAAAATTCAATAACTTTCAAACGGTGACAGCTATTTAATAAATTTTTGCAGCAGGGTTATGTACAATGTCAGGAGTTTTTTTTTACCGTAATTTAAAATCCATTTTAAATTACAGTATACATTTTAAAATCCATCAGTCATTTTTGGGACACCCGGTATATATATATATTTCACTTTCTTCTAGACACGATAACTTCCATAATTATGCTCAGATCTTCTTCAAACTTTTACATAAAATCAAGAGGCTTAAATCTCTGTAGAGTTCGTTAATGAGTGAAATCGGAACAAGGGGGTGGAAATAGGGAGGGTTATTGTGAAAACCAAAAAAAACGCGATAACTTCTTAATTAAAACACATATCGAAACAGTTTAAAGATTATATTACTTCTAAAAAATGGGCTAAAAGTTTATGCATGACAGATTTTTGATAAAGATAAAAATGGGCTCAAGGGGCGAAAAAAACAGGGTTTTGGGGAGAAAAAAAAAATCATAACTTCGCCAATTCTCAAAATATCAAATCCAACTACATTTTTTATAAATGTTCTTAAAATTATCTAAAAGTTTTGTATTTACAAGTTTTTGATAGGGCCAACTTTTACCGATGAAAAAATTTAAAAACGAAAAGAAAAAGGGGGATGGAAAAAGAAAAAAAATCCATAACTTACTCAATTCTTAAGCAATCAAATCTAATTAAATTTATTTTACATCTTCTCAATAATATATAAAACTTTTATACTAACAAGTTTTTCATAGGACCAATTCTTATGGCAAAAATAAATTAAACAAAAATAGGAATTGCAGAAAAAACCTCAAATCCAAACTGCTTATATTCTGAATCATTTTTAAATTCATTTTTGATTTTAAACGCATCCAAATGGCAGATCCTCTTATTTAGGAATTTTATAATGTAACGTATTGGCCAGTTTTTTTGATAAAGGCAGAATATATTTCAAAAAAGGCTGCCAAAAAAGGTATTTTGAACAGAATTTCCCGAAGAAATAGTGATTGAAAATGTATAACAAATTGCGTTTTTTCTGAGTCAATTTTAAATCCATTTTTGTTCTCAAACGCATGCAATTTACAGGTCCTCTTATTTAGGAACTATATAATGTGACGTTTTGGCCAGTTTTTTGATAAAGGCAGAATATATTTCAAAAAAGGCTGTCAAAATGGGCACTTTTCACAAAATTTCCCAAAGGATCATGATTAAAGAATTGTGGATGTATTCAAATAACAAATTGGTTATTTTATGACTCATTTTTAAATTCAAATTTGCTCTCAAACGCATTCAATTGACAGTTATTTGTTATTTCGAAACAGTGTAATGTGCCGTATTGGTTAGTTTTTTGGTAAAAGCTAAATATATATTTAAAAAAAAGCTGTCAAAGTGAGCACTTCGCACAAAATTTCCCAAAGCGATCTTGATTAAAGAAGTGAGGATGTATTCAAATAACAAATTGGTTATTTTATGACTCATTTCTAGATTCAATTTTGCTCTCAAACGCATTCAATTGACAGTTTTTTGTTATTTAGGAATTGTATAATGTGCGTACTGGTCGATTTTTTAATAAAGTCAGAATATATTTCAAAATATGTTGTCAAAATTGGCATTTGAGCCAAATTTCACTTAGATGATTTTGATAAAACCAGCTTTTACAGAAAAATGAAATTAAAATTTTTCAAAAGCAGCCAAATAAAGTAGTTAAACTGGGTTTATCGCTAATCATATTTTATTCATTACTATCATTTATATTTTTTATTTTTGAAATGAAAACTCTTCGAAACCTACCTCCGCCTATAGACCAAGCCGACAGGGATTTTTTTTAATTGTGATCGAGCTTGGCAGAAAGTAAGCGTAGAAGTCTAATACTATTTGAGGAATGTTGTTGTTTGGTTACTATAATTTAACGTTAAAGGTGGAATTTCACTAAGAAAAGTTGCTGCTTTGTAATTCTTTCAGTTAAGAACTCAACCACTTTAGCTGCTATAACACTTGGAAAAATGATACAATTTAATACTCTCCAATAAAAAATAGTCTAAATTCGTGAAATTCTATCATTTTTAGATTTGAGAGTATAAATATGTTTGAGATTTCAGAAAGTAGTTCACGACTCTATGTAGTATTAAATTTCAACACTTTTCTCCGGAAGGAATTTCTGTGGCTCCGGGAGTGATATTATAAAGTTCCATGGGAAAGATTGCATTTTCTAACCAATGAAAACACAAAATCTGAAATCTTCCGGGAAGGGGACATTTCATTACTCCGGAGGGCAATGTTTCCTTTTCCTGGGTCACCCCCTGAATTCTACATTGATTCTACGTCAGCCACTTTAGAAAGATAATATCCATTTAAATGTTATTTTAAAGACTTGTTTTTCTTATGAATACATATTTCATTAAGATTTTTACCTTCAATATCTCTATCAAAAATCCTTGTCATTTTCATCGTTAATTCTAGTTTAATATTAATAAACTGTTTTGTTGTTGTTGTTAATTAAAAAAAGTGATTATTTGATTTACGGTAATGAGTAACTTATAGATCATTATTTCAGTAAATGTAACTTGATTAACTGAATCATATTCTTAAACATCATCATATTAGTTAAAGCTTGTCGTTAAATAGATATCTTGCATAAAAAAATAATGATTTTTTAGGTACAAGAGAAGATAACTGGGTAAAAAGGAAACATGTTACTCCAAAATGAACTTTAAACTCGATATTATATAACTGAAAAACGGATAAAATAAATCACCAAAAATTCTGTCTTCCAAATAAAGTATTAATTTCATTTTAAAATATAGGAATAAATGGAGAATTAATTTCAATGTGATTAAATGAATCAAATCGATGAGTTAGAAGTGTATAAACTGTGTTCCACACAAAAAACTTGTATCATACAAGAATCAGTTTCCATTAGTCTTTCTGAAGAGCAAACCAAACCTTTGATTAATTTCCTTTGTAAATGCAATCAGTTTTTATCTTTATTTGACATAACATGCTTTGATAACAGATCGATATGATAGTAAAAATAATCAGAAAAACTGAAGAGACAGAAAAATTTTCTAGATTTTTGAACATTTTTAGGAGCGCTCATAATTATGTAAATATATTGCACTAGTCGTCGCTCAGTCCGTCCGTTCGTCGGCATATGGCGCAAAAACTACCCAACCAACTCGTTTTAAATTTAAAATACATAATTTTTGTATAATTTTGTCAAGTTATTTCAAATTTTATGAAAATCGGACGTATAGTTTAATTGCAGAGACAATCAAAATTATTCCGTTACATTACGGTAATTGGGGAAAAAATAGCTTATAGTACATTTTAATGATGTTACACGCTTCCGAACATAATGAAATTGATATGCATCTATGAAGTATATACTAAAATATACATTCTGTACAATGAATCAAAGAATATTTGTCATTAGTTTACAGGTCTACAAAAAAGTAATCCATTACATAATGATATAGAGGGAAAACATGGGGGGTGTTTTAATTATATTAAATTTTATGAAATTGATATACGTTGCTGAGATTTACTGCAAATTATTTCCTATATAATAGAAAGCAGATAGTATTTATAGGGTCATACAAAAAATTTGGGATACTATACTGTATCCAAAGTACTGTATACTATTACACCAAGATCTGAGTAATTTTAAAACTTCGTTATTGTACGGGCACACCTCATTTGATACGACTGGCGTGCAATCTCCGACTTGTTTCAAATGTGATTCTGTTCTATGTATTGCATTTCTAAAAAAATACAGCAAATATGCTAAGGATATAATAATAATTCCCATAGGTCAAATTTTATGAGCAATTATTTAAATTTTAAAGCATATGTAGAATGGCATTTTTGAAGAAATATAACTTCTTCCAGTTTAAGATACGATGCCTCTTTAAAATTTAAAAAAAACTATCTTTTTTTTTTCCTGACCTGATTCTTTTTACTTTTAAGAATAAAGCAACTTTGATGAAATGCAAAAAAATAAAATTATTTATACGACATAGGACAATTTTGGAATCAATAGTTTATTTTACTTATGTACTAAATGTACCTCTTTAAAACTTTAGATAAAAAAAAGAAAAATGTTTTTTTTTTTTTTTTTGTTAGAGAACCCAGGGCTATTTGAATTAATTATTTTATGTACCTTTTACGCATCTTACTAAGTGTTTTAATGAAGGAAAGTTATTAAATCAGTAAAAAACAAAATTCTTATAATATTTTAAAGATATTTTTATATTGTATTTTTGGCAGAAGTTTTTCACAATTTCTCTTAAATGAACTATTTATATTTCTGCAAATCCGATCCTTATTTTTTATCAAATACATCATACGGAACGTCCATAAAAAAGGTCAAATTAATTGGGAAATTCAATATTGAAATCTTTGAATTCAAATATGAATTCAAAGATTGGAACTCTGAATTATTTAATCAGAACAGAAATTAAGAAACAATGGCACTTTAAAATAAAAAAGGCGTTCTTTTATCTAAAATGTTTTTTTATTCTTTCACTTTTAAGAATAAAGTAACTTTGATGAATTGCAAAAAACTTGAAATTATTTATAGCACCTAAGACGATTATGGAATCGATACTCTATTTTACTAATGCATTAAATATCCTTATTTAAAAATTTATCTTTTTTTAAGTGGGTTTTTTCTTCTTCTTCTCCTGTTAAAGAACTCTGTACTTTTTGAACTATTGTTTTAAACTAATTATTTTATAATGCCTTTTAGGCCTTTTACTAAATGGTTTAGTGAAGGAAAACTTTTTATCGGTAAAAAATAAAATTCCTATTATATTTTAAAAACATTTTCATAGTGAACTTTTAGCAAAACTTTTTTTTTTCAAGACTTTTTTTATAAGTTTTCTTTAAGTCTGTAAGGGTCAGATTTTCGTATTTTGAGAAAACAATAAATAACATGATATATGTAAAAAAAATCGGTAAAACTAACTGTTTACATAATGTATAAATATATATACACTCAAGAGCCAAAAATTTATGGCCATCCCCATATTTTGCAATGAAGTCTTCTGGATAACATGGAGGGCATTTAATCAGGTAGGGGTGGTTTTTAACTGATGCTAGGGAATCTGAGAAAAAACTTTTGCCCTTACTTCAGCCTGTGATTGGAAAGACTGCTGATTTAAGTGACTTTAATCGAGGGCAGAAATCAATAGCGCAACGGCTCAGACCAAGTATCTCCAAATCTATACGACTCGTGGGTTATTCATGAAATATCCTTATTAGTATTCGTGGAAATGTATGAATGGCAGTGAAACCATCAATAGATGCCATAATGACGTCCACGTGTTATCAGAGAAAAATGACGTCGTTGACTTTAAGGCTACGTAAAGCAAAATCGGCGCTAGTGACTGGCTCAACTGGCATCCCAATACAATACAGGTCCTATCAAAATTGTTTCGGAGCACACAGTTAAGATAACACTGTTGAATATGGGATTATTCAACCAAACGCCATACTCTTGTGTTTCTGTTGACCAAACATCATCGCCAATTACTCCTACAACGGATCGGGAACATCATGACTGAGTTATGGATAATTGAGCGGAGAGTTTCTTGGTCAGATGAATCACAATTCGTATTCTGACACATCGGTGGACTTGTCAGAGTATGCCGTCTTCCAGACGAGATGTTGCTCCCACTCATACAGCAGATCATACATAGGCCTGTGGTGGCGATATCATGGTCCAGGAAGTGTTGTCATGGGCATCTCTGGGATCTATGATTGTGTCAGAACAGATCAGACATCTGGCACTCTTACATTGTAAATCTCCTCCCAAATGGAAATGGAATCTTCAAAAAAGATAACGCTCCATGTCAACAGGCTCAAATTGTGTTGGAGTGGTTCCAAAAACCTAATGCTGAATTCCAGTTAATATGTCTTGGCCGCCTATTCACTGTATTTCAATCCGATGGAGCGCATTTAAGATGCCATGGAACGGCAATTCAGAGTTCAAATACCACTATGCGGTAATATCAGGGCTACACTAGATACCGGGCTTGCTCATTCCTTATCACGACGTCACAAAAGGTGGCTGGCCGCTATCTGCGATTGGTACAAACAGGACTGAAAGTGACGCATCCATCGTTTTCTACCAATCGCTGGATATCATTCAGCCACCTTTTGTGACGTCATGAAAGGAATGAGCAAGCCCGGTATCTAGTGTAGCCTTGGTAATATTTCAGATTTGTGCGGCTGTTTCTTAAACATCTCTTGGTAGATGCCTCCGGTCATCTACCAAGTCCATCCAATCCTCCATATTTTCATACTTTTGGTTGCAGTAAAACATAATGGTAAAAACTACGAGTCAACCGCTAAATTCGGATATTTTGGTGTCTTGCACCAATGTATGACGTGGCAGACCGATTGCGTTTTTATATGCGAATCAAGATTAACTTCATCCTAGATTTTACTCCGTGAACTCGATGAGGTGATTGTCTGTGCTGTCAACTCCCAGTCTATATGACTTCTAAAAAGGCACAGATTCTTTTCCAGTTTTTCTCTTTTTTTTTAGCTTGTGACAACAGCTGTTGCTGCATTGCACTGTAACGAATAATTTGCAGTGGCATCGCAGAAGGCATTAGTAATTAGATATACAGTCGACTCTCGTTAATTCAAAATTGGATAATTTGAATTTTCGCTTAATTCGAAATAAACATGAAGTCCCGAAATTTCCAATGGCAGAATAACGCTAAACATTTTCATTAATTCGAACTCATTTCCTCTTGACTTCGCTTAATTCGAACTAACGAGAATTCCGATTTTTCATTTTTCTTTTCTTTCTCACGGATTTCAGATCATTTGAATAACTTGCTTTCTAGATTTTTGTGAAAATTGTTCTGAACGAGTCTACATATAATCCAATGCATTTGATATCCGCTTTCTTAGTGCCCCGTCTGTCCATCAGTGACGCTTTAAATTTTTCTTCCATTGTGCTTGTTTCTAATCTTTTAATTAGTTTATGTATTTATACATTCTAATTTAATATTAAGTCGTATTCTAATGATAATAGACGAAATAAATTTAAAAAACACTATTACATTAATTTCTTTGTAATAATACCATATTAAGCATGTTTCCATTTCATACTTTCCATAATTCGAACATTTCTTGTGGTCCAGACGTGTTCGAATTAACGAGAGCCGACTGTATTTTTAACATGCAGAACGGATATTTGAAAAACAAACTTAATCATTCTTCTTAATTCATTATGCGTTAAAAAAAAGACAAGTGTTTTTTTACCTAAGTAAATATAATATAACAACAGTTGAAAATATATTAGAACCTGCTTCGAGTCATCCACGATTCCGAAAAAAACCTTTTGTCTTTAGAAACTTCAGAAACAATTGTATTTTCGAGATTTAAAAATACATTTATAAAAACAAAGTTTCTTTTGTTGCCATTGATTCTCGGAAACGTTACCGATTAATTTTTATAGTGTATTAATTAGTTTTTTTTTCAACCTGGAATGTAGGTTTTTCAGATGCTATCAATTCTCAAATGCACATTTTCATGTTAAAAAAAATATCTGTAACAAACAAAAGGATAAATTAACAGATCCTTCTTCCATGCATAAATTCAATTACACTGCTGAAAATGTTTAATTGAGAATTAATATCATGTGATAATATCCATTGTTTTCAATTTCATTGATTAGGTATCATATTTAAATGTCATATTTTAAATTAGTTTGAAATGACCTCACTATTTAAATCAGTAGTTAAAGCAAAAACATTTTTGGAATTTCTCAAAATTGTATTTTATATAAAATTGTTTTATACATTTGTATGTAATACTAATGTTAAATACATTCTTTATAACAATAGTTTAGACAGAATAATTTGGATAAATTAATCGAACATTTGAAAAACATGTTAAAATCTATATTCCTAAATACTCCTTGATTTTTTTTTTATGAATATATTTAAAACCAAGTTTTTTCCCAAACCCTCAAACGATTAAATTAAAATTTTTTAAATAGCACCAACATATCTTTTCTAAAAGTGTCATATTGTCACTGTTCATATTTAAAAAGAATTTTTTTTTTATTATTAACTACCCTTTTTTATTATTTCTATAGTATTGCTTTTCATTTTTCTTTTTGGACTTTAATAATAATAAAAAATATGTTAAAAACTGAATTAACAAGAAATAATCTTAAAACAAAATTAAAGTTGTTTTTAAATGTCTCAAGCGTTTCTAAATTATGTTATTGACAAAAGAATTAAATTTCATTATTAGTATTCCTAAAATATAAATCATTTAGTATTTGAAAAACAAATTTTAATCTTTTTTTAATCATTTCTTATTTGTCAGTTTTCTTAATTGCAGTCTTTTTAAACACTTTTATTAAAATCCAGAATTTAGTTAATCTCCATTTATCATAAAACTCTCAAATGAACAATTAAAAATGTTTTAAAGTTTCAAAAGCCTCTCTTTTTTATTACAATGATAAAAACGTTATCATTTATTATTAATAATTATAAAACAAAAATCAAATATTTTCAAAATAAAATTTATTCGTGACTTTTAATTATTCTTTAAGTGTCAATTTTTATTTAACCTTCATTAAAAATTTTATAATTTTTTTCATAACTCTCAAATAAATAATTTAAGTTGTTTTAAAATATCAAAACCCTTCTTTTTTATTATTACAATGATGAAAATGTTCTAAATATTCTATTTCACTGTTAATAATTTTGAAACGTAACATTTAATTATTCTTTGAATGTCTTTTTACTTACCCATCATACGTAGTATAGGGCAAGTCTTGCAATAGTTTTGAAAATCGAAAAAAATTTTATGACGGATTTACACGTTTTAGATAGTGGAGATTCCGAAAAACATATTTATATAAAAAAAAAAAAATTGCCGTCCGTCCGTCTGTCTGTCTGTCTGTAAACGCTCTATCTCCCGAACAAATTGAGATAGAGACTTGAAATTTTGTATGTAGTTCGTATGTAAGAATGGGACGAAGCCTATTTAATATCAGCAACCTCGATTATCCGGAACTATTTTTTTCGGACTCTCGAAAAATTCGTTCTGATGAAAAGTACATAAAAATTTTCGAATGTTTTTGTTCTAAGGAATAGACGTAAAAGGCAATAAAATAACACACATTTTGCATATAGAACGAAGTCGATCGGATTATTAGCTGCCGAGATATTTGTAATCATGTTTTCCACATTCTTCGATTTTTCATGACCCTGTATTTCATTCAAATTTCAATTCGGAGGTATATTTTAATTGAAAATGAGACGCTTAATCTAACGCAGTAAACTGTTAGTTTATATTATAATTATTTTTGGAGTTATAATGATGTTTCTTTTACGCAGTTCGGTATTACTTGAGTAGTTTGGCGTTTTATATAATTTGTCGAAATTGTACATCAGCAATTCATTAATAGAGCATTATTATGCGTATTAACAATATTTAAATGTTGTTTTAGAATTGCAACGCATTGTATAAATAGTTTTCACATGTTTTATTTTCATATGCCTATCCATGATGGGTAAATATTACGGTGGCCCCCAACGACTAGTTTTTTCCTTCTTTAATTTATTTATTTATTTATTTTGATCGGGCACAGATTTAAATTTTAGAACAAATCTGATATTCCGTCTACAATTATCATATAGAATCGAAATAGCTTTATCTAAGCTATTTCGATATTCTATAGCTTTATCTTACTGTAAATTCAATCTGGGACCTTTTAGACGTATATTTTAATTCATCTTTGTTCGCCAGGGCGTGGAATTAACAGATGCTCTTATTCAGAAACTTTGTAATGCAACTTTTTTTAATTATTATTTTTCAGGAAATTTTGTTATAGTTGGTGTTTTGAATAGAATTTGCGGACACAACAGCTCAGAAAAGGAAAACCTCGTGTCATGAGACAAAGGTTTTAAATCAAGGCGTTATTCATTTATCAAAATATGTAAAAAATGCTTGACTACAAACCAGATTAATAATCAGGCTTGAAAATGCGTTTAAAAATTAGTCGTAAAATAGAACATACCAATACGTAAAATGGAAAAATTTGTGCATTGTGAAGGTCTTTCCTAGCATAAAAAATGAAACAAAAAGATGAAGGCCTGTATCCATGAATCCATTGATTAGTGTCAATATAGTATATAAAATATTGCACGTATTACTGTATTTGGATACAGCCCCTCATCTTTTTCCTTTATTTTGGGAACAACGGATTTTCAGTTTATTCTACGACGATTTTCAGAATTTATAAGCTACGTTTGAGACTTTCAAAAAAGTTCCTATACACATTTAGCAAACAAATTATGCCCATTATATATTGATTGTATTCACGCATGCGCAATGAAACATTATTTAGTAAACCTGGTCATATTTTTAAAGTATTTTTATTATTTTTTAACTCTGATTGCAAGATAAACTATGTTGTTTGTCATAATTTTTGAAATGAACATATTTTTATATTAAGAACTCTGCAAATTATAAATACAAAACTTCGCAAAATTTGGGACTGTTTTTATGATAACCTTTTCTTTACGAGTATTCAAGCTATCCTCATAAAAATGAACACGATTTATGACAATACACCATTTTATCCTAATCTACAGTTTGAACGCTTTTGCTACATTAGTTTTGACAGGGTTATTCAAAAAATATTCGCTCTTTTTCAGTTTGTTGACGGTCCCCAATGGAGTTTCGGGGGAAAATTCTTCGCTAAAATATATGACAAGTACAATTTTATTTTCACACCTGGAGTTTCAGGATAATTCTTCATGTATTTTTCTAGATATTTAACAAAACGTCTAAAATCGCAAGTGACCGGTCATCTTTGGCCATATAGTGAATAATTGCTTTTCTTACATACATCTGTTATTTATAAAATATTTTGCATTTATAACGGCGTAACTCAACGGTTTTAGGTCATAAGAAGTCTGATGTGTTCGGGAAAAATGTTATAATGTATCAGCTAAAAAGTTAAACAAAATTATTAAATCTATAATTCACTTTAAAGTCAAATTAGCACGAAATTGTTTTTAAATGTTTCAATCCTTTCTTTCTAATGGCATTTCTTACAGCTCTAGTCGTTAATCATATTTAAAAATACAAATCGCAAATTGTAAAAATCAAATTTTATTCTTTCCTTTTAACTATTTCTTGAATGTCAGTTTTTTTTTTTTTTTTTTAATTTTTAAAAACAAAGTTCTCTTAAAACCCAAATTCAGATGACACTGCCTCAATTTAATTAATATTGTTTCTAAATCTATCATTTACAATTGTTTCTAAATGTGACAAACTTTCTAATAGCATTATTGAAGGAATTATATTTCATTTTCTATACTTTCTAAACACAATGTATTTCATAGTTCATATTTTTAAAATATAAATCAAATAGTTGTAAAAAGCTTTAATTTTACTCCTCAGTTACTTCTTAAGTGTCATTTTTACTACAATAGTACTCAAAAATAAAAAATAAAGTAAACATTTCTTCATTTAAATCCAAATTAACAATAAACTGTCTCAAATCAGTAGTTAAATCAGTTATTAAATGTCTAAAACTTTTCTTTTCAATTAAATTGGTGACAACGATGCTCAGTAATCATATTTTTAAGTCATAAATCAAATATTTAGAAAATAAACTTCCCTTTTTAGGGTTCCGTACTTAAAAAGTGAAAACGAAATCATTATGCGATCACTCCTATGTATGTCTGTAAGTCACAGACATTTTACACGTAAAATATGAAATGTGGAAAGCTCAAATTGGAGCAAGTAATAAAGACTATTGGATAAAAATATTTTCAGAACGTTAAACATTCTGAAATATGTTTAGGGAAAATGTATAGGGGCTCATTAATGTTGTTCTCAACTGCTCTGCTCACCAAGCGCAAAACGTTTTGACACATTTACAAATTCATTTTTTAACATAAACATATAAAATTGGAAGGCCTGACTATAGAAGCGATTTCGAATCTAACTTAGTTTTCCATTTTATGATAATTGAATTGCCTGTCCAGTTCTAAGCTATTTTGTTCACGTGATCACCCGTTTTTCTCATGCTTTTCGACGCTTTTTTCTTCTTTCGTCTGGAAATGTGTTGAAAAACTTCAACTTTTAAGCCTTGTTATGAAAGATCTATTGCTTTTGTAAAAGAAACAGAAAACTGAGTGCAATTAGACAATTTCCGAATAACGACACCTGCTAGTTTCATGCACTTTCGCACAAAAATATATTAAAACTTATGTCACAAAGTTGCCCTTTTTAGGTGCGTTCGTAATTATATGATACATAGCACCTATAGTGGTCGCTCAGTCCGTCCGCCCGTCTGTCCGTCCGCATATAACAACGCAAAAACTACCCAACCGAATCGTTTGAAATTTAAAATACGTAACTATTACATAATTTTGTCGAGTCATTTCACATTTTATGAAACTCGGATGCATAGATCAATTACAGGGGCAATCAAAAGTATTCCATTACATTACGGTCAATGGGGAAAAAAGTTTCAAATGCATTTTAATCGTTTGAAATTTAAAATACGCAATTATTACATAATTCTGTCGAGTTATTTCAAATTTCTTGATAATCGTGTGCATAGATCAATTACAGGGGTAATCAAAAGTATTCAATTACATTATGGTCAATGGGGAAAAAGTTTCAAATATATTCTATACGTTTGAAATTTAAAATACATAATTATTACATAATTTTGTCGAGTTATTTCAAATTTTATGAAAATCGGATGCATAGATCAATTACAATTACAATCAAAAGTATTCCGTTACATTACGGTCAATGGGAAAAAATGTTTCAAATGCATTTTAATCGTGTTACACTCATGCGAACTTAATAAAATTTTTATGCAACTATAAAGTACATATTATAATATACATCTTATATAATTTGTGTTGCAAAGAACATCTGTTATTGATTTACAAGGCCACACAAAAGTATTCCATTACATAATGGTATAGGGAGAACATTGTTTGATGAGCGTTTTAATTGTAATTTACTTTTTACAATTTTATGAGATTGATATATGAAAGTAATATTTTTAAAACTTCGTTATCGTACGAACGCACCTAATTTGCTACGCTTCACGTGCAATTTCCAACTTGTTGATTTATGAACACCTTTAAGTTACTTGATAAAATAATATTTCCTTTGTATATCGTACGGAGTATCGTTTGAAAGCTGTCGTAACGCTGAAATCAAAAATACATTTCTTATAACTTTAGGAATTACATTTTCAAAAATATCGTCGAAAATATAGTGCAAAAATAAGTTCTCCCCATTTAATTCCCGATCTATTGAAATTAAGACTTCATAATGCTTCATTTGACGGGGAAAGGAGCCTTAAAAGCCAATTTATAAGGAACTGTCACAAATTAAAATCTATAATTAAAGGGATTCCTAACTGTAACAAATCTTTCTTTCTAATGACACTGACAAAGGTGCTATGTTTCAATACTAATATTTTGAAAATATGAATCATGTGTTTAAAAAACAAATTTTAATATTTCCTCAAGCTAACTTTTTAACTGTTAGTTTTTATATTTAAAATTTTTAACAAAAATTACACACACACACACACAAAAGAGAAAAAAAGCATAACTCTGTCTAAAATCTGTGATTAAAACTGTTTCCAAATTATTGTTCTGAAAGATATACTCACTGTTTATATTTTTAAATTATAAATCAAATATTTGAAATTTAACATATTTTTATCTTCCTAATTATTCCTTAAAGGTTCAAATTTTTTTCTACAAATACATTAATCAAAAGTAATGAAAATCTCAATTCAATTAAAAGCCAAATTAATATGGAATCGTCTCAAATTAAATCTATTTCTAAATGTGACAAGCCTTTCTTTCTAAAGATATTGACAAATATATTATATTTCATTGTCATTTTTTTTAAATAGAAATCATACATTTGAAAACAAACCTTATTATTTCCTATTAAGTATTTGTAAAGCATTAGTTCTTCTATTTACATTTTTTAAACAAAATTATTAAAATCCAGATTTCACTTAAATGTCAATTTATCAAAAAATAGTCTCAAATCAGTAATTAAAACTGTTTCGAAATATTTCAAAAGCCTTTTTTTTTTTTTGGTCAACACTGATAGGTGTATTTGTCTCATTTATTGATATTTTAAAAATATATTTCATTGCTCATACTTAAATTTCTAAATCAAACCTCTGAAAACAAATTTTATCCCTTCTTTTTAGTTATTTCGTAAATAACATTTATACATTAAAAATATATTGAAAACTGTAATTCAATCAAAAAGAAACTATTATAAAATTGTCTAAAATTTAGATCATTCATAAAAATGAAAACTGCTTGTCAATTTCACAAACTTTTCTTTTTCACACTCTAATTAAGGTTCTATTTATCATGCCTATTTATATTAAACATTATAAAACAGATTTTAATCTTTATTCTCAATCATTTCTTAAATACCACTTTTTTTTCCGTGAAATTATTTTTTAAAATTTTTAAAAAACAATTTTTTACAAAATAATTTTTTACTGTCCGTTTGTCTATTTAAAATTTTCTTTAAACAACAACAACAACAAAAGGGGGGGGGGGGGGTAAAGAAAGAAAAAAAAGAAAAGAAAAACTTAATATCTTATTTCGCTTAAAACTATCACACATCATCAAATCAGTAATTAAAACTATTTCCAGCTGAAACAACCTTTCTTTATAATGAAGACGCTGTATTCCATCGTTGATATAATCTTAAAACACAAGTCAAATATCTAAAAGATAAACTTTAATTTTCTCTCAGAATTATTTTTAAATTTCAGTTTTGTTTTGTTTATTGAAAACAAAGTTGACAACCACGATTCTCTCTCTTTTTTTAAAAAGTCAATTTAGCATGACACTGTCACAAATCGGTAATTAAAAATGTTTCCAAATGTCACAAACCTTTCTTTCTAATGCTTCGATTCTCTCTTTATCCCTCCATTGTTCTTGTCTGAGCATCGCCAGCTGATCCCTCAGGCTCTCTCGGGATTCCGATAGTCTCCATGAACAGACGATAATAATAAGAGCAGGGGAGGTCCACATCGTTTCAAAGAGTGATGCGGGAATGCTGACGATATAGGGAGATGTCTGGAGTCGGGAATGAAGGGTTGCCATATCAAAATTTGGGGGAGGGAAAAAAGCTATCGCCAAACGATAAAAGGGGAACGTTGGAAAAGGGTTTGAAATGAGTACTGAATTCCCTTTAATGAGTTTTAAAATGGCGAGGGCCTCTTAATGGTTGCATCCTACCTGATGCCAGCATAGTTATTAAGCCGTTAAAAAAAGTTTAGATGAAATAGACAAGGGCTTTTAGCTTACATAATTTCAGAAACTAGAATTAAAAATTAATGGCATAATTTTAGGAAGAGGAATTATTATAGATGTCACTACAGAGGAAAATATTTCGATAGTTATAAAAGTTTGTAAAGTAAGAATTAATATATAGTCTCTTGTAACCATTATGTCGTTTATATAGATTAATTATAATTTTTAAAACTATCTGCTTTATTCAAGTAATTATCCCATAGATACCAATATATTCAATTTATTTAAGGTAACCTGATATGAAATATTATGCAGTATAGTAAATCCATTAATAAGAAGGTCATTTTTCAAAAAAGTTTCATAATATTAGTTACTAACATCATAAAATTTTTACAGCGATTTGAACATTTTTAAGGAGATTCTAATTTATTGTGCCCAGTTATAAAATATTATACAAGATGCTTTATCATTCTTAAAAAGGAAATATTGTGTACTATATTAATGTTCTTAAATTTTGTGGCTTGAACACACTTGACTAATAAATTTCATGTTAAATAAAGTTTATAAGAAAAAATCATGGATTTCAGAGTTTTGGTTGTATGCCTTCTCCCCGGTCCTAATAAGTTCTACATCATTGAACATCACTAATACTTATAAGTACTAATTTCCAAATGATAAGAGACAACCCTGTTTTCCTTCCTTTAACTCTCAAAAAAAAAAAAAAAAAAAAATTACAAAAACATTAAATGTACACAACGTGTTTTCTTAACATTGATTTTGTTTTACTTTATTTGTAACTTACAAGCAAAAAATTATAATTTTTCAAATCGGCATATACTTGAAAAAAAAATTAAAAAGATCAATTAGAGAAAAAATTTTGTATGCTGGAATGGGAAGCAAATTTTAATCTAAAAATTTAGTTTCAAAGAGAATTGCTTCATGTGATATCAACTACACAAGCCCTTCCAGCTTTTCTCTTAAACGAAGTGAAAATCTATCGTATTGCCATATTTCAAATTTATAGCAAATCATTACGCTGCTGCATCTTCAGGTTGAAGAATATCAGTTTCTATGGTGAGAAGACCATACATTGGGTGAATACACATTTAATATTTAGCAAGAAATAGCAAAAAATTATGAACGTGCAATCATATTACAAATCCACTATTAGTTTCACAGAGTTCATATTTTGTATGTTATTTGTGAGATATATCAGGACGAGACATTTTATCCTTATTTAAATTCTATGTTAAAACGGTTCTGAGATTGTTACAATTTTATAAGTTAATGGATGGCGAAGATATCTCAGGACGTAAAGTACAGTTCAAATGGACAGATTGAGCTCCTATATATTACCTTTTAAGCATCTTTAGAAAACGTGATTGTTTTAGTTCTTACTTACAGTTAAATTAGAGAAAAGTTTGTTCCATCGTATTGAATTAGTAAAAAGATTTCTATTGATAAAGCCCACCTTTACAGCAGAAATAATATGCATATTGTTTGTCAGTAGTGGGACATCTAAAATCTTTCTGTAATTCAATTCAAGATTTATTCTTAAATAAAACTACACGTAGCACACTTCCAACGAACGTAGAAAAAAGCACAACATTAAATTTTAGGAGCAAATATGTTGGGAAAAAAATATATATATGTTTTTAAAACCTCAGAAAAGTAATCCTTCTAGTCTAATGCACTCACAATCAAATGTAACAATTTGACAAGAAAGCGCTGTATGTTTTGCATTCTAGTTTAAGGAATTATAATAGATCTGAATTTTAAAAAATACCAGCACATACTTTAATAGGACCACAAGAATATGTAGCATACATAAAGCTAATAATGGTTCTACATGATGGATTTTAGATATACTTTGTTCATAATAAAAATCGAGACAAAGTTTTAAAGTAATTTCTTTTGCATAATATATCCGAATCCTCTTTTATTTTTTTTAATTTTTAGTGTGAAGTGTATAAAAACCCATAGTTCATATGTATGCATAGTTCATATAAATGCACAAAATAATTCGAATACACTATTCGCGGTACACTGTAAAAAAAAATTGGGAAAGTTACAAAATTTTTTCTAGTAGAATTGTATTCCAAGGACTTTTTATGTAACGGCAACAATAAAAATTCATGTAACAGATACAGATTTGCACTTTGAATCAAACAAATTTTAAGGTTACTAAGAATTTTTTTGGGAAATCGTATTCCAAGAACTTTTTAAGTGACGATAACGAGCATTATAGATAAAATTTTACTAAAGTTACCAAAATTTTAGTAAATTCTTTTGTAAAGTTACAGATGGTTTTAGTTTTGCTTACAAGTTTTGTAGAATGACATCATTTTCTTGTACAGTGTACACATAAAATTTTAGTAAGCGTAAGAGATTTCGGTTAATTTAGATTACTAAGGTTACAGATTTTTTTTACAGTGTAAGTTCTCAAACTGGGTTTTGAAGTGTGCAATGCTTTTACTATATTGTTTAATTAAACATCGTCTTTCCTGAAACAAATATTAAATATCGTTATAGAATTTTGAATGTGTTCACATGTTCTTTTTTTTCCTTTGATTTTTCTATTCTTTCATATTTCGCAATTTTTTTTTCTTGATTTTTCTATTCTTTCATTTCGGATATTTATTTTTAAATGCACGTTTATAATGGCTTCCCTTTGAAGCAAAAAATCTTCAAAACATTCGCAAATGTGAAAAAAAGAAAAAAAAAATGTATATAAATAAACACAAAACGACTTTTAAAAAATCGACAATTTTTTTTTAATGTACAAAATTTTATGAGGACGGAATATTATCTCGCGAGAAAATCTACGAAAATTATTTCTTTGTTATAAATATGGATTATCTTCTGATCCATTTCCGTTTTTACATTAAAAAAATGCCTCTATGTTTTCACCTGCAATAGACATCCTTTATAAATTTGAAACTATTGTAACAAACTGAAAGTTCTGAGTTTTTGAAGATACCATTCCTATTTGTGAAACTGGATTAAGGACGTTCTGACTCAGTTTATGTTGAAAAACTTGATTTTGAGTTGTTATTGTTGTTGGAAACGAAAAAAAAAAAAAAAATGTGCCTTCTGTTCCTTTATAAGAATTTTTTCCTCGTATTTTTTTATTCATAAAAAATGCATTAAAAAGAGAAAAAAGATTGGAAAGATATTAAAAAAAATTACTTCAGGCATAAAGGGGGAAAATTAAATTGAATTCCCGTACATTTTGTGGTTAAATCATAGTCGCTTAGCGAAAAAAAAACATTTGGCCAAGAAAAATTATTCTATTAAATGGAAAATTGCGTTAACAGATTCACGTAAAAAAATATTTGAAATTGTTAAAATATGAAAAAAATGTGCTTAAAATAGTTCAATCCAGTAGTTTATGTATCTTTTTAATAATGAAGTGTTATATAAAATTGAATGAAAATTCACTGTGCTAATTAAAATAAAAATTGCAATAATACTTAATTGTTTTACAAATTAAATGTAAAATAAAGAAAACTATTTAACTCATTAAAATTATGTCTATTTAACATTTTAGTAAAATTTATAAAAGGCATCTTAATAAAACAGATATTGAATAATTATTTTTAAAAATGCATTATTAAGACGCAAAAATCCAACTCGGACTATTAAAAATTACGGAACATACTGCCTGGTGTATAGAACAAAGGTAAAAATCATTATTAATTGAAATCTTTAATATAAATATATCTTAGTTTGCCCAACTACACTAAAAAAACATTTTTATAAGAAAAAAAAAAGAAATCTAGTAATCAAATAATAAAGTTTGCAAATTTACTAAAAAATAGTTTTAAATGAAATAAGTAACATGCTCCTTTTCTCATTTATTATTTATCCTATATACAAAGGTTCAAGGACAATAGTTAAACCTATTTTTAATTTTTATTTATTTATTTATTTATTTAATGTGCGATATGAATAAGGTAAAGAAAGACGTGTCACTAAACGTGTGCAACAGTCATTCAATCATCAACAGTCGTTTGTCTTAACGCTGCCACTTTGCCCTTAGTTTTAAAAAGTTAAATTTTGATTCTCTTAAATATTTTCTATGTGAAAATGGGATGTGTATATAAAGACATATTAAAAGAGTAGACTATATTTATAAACAAGAAAAGCACCTTTTTAAAAAAAAAAACTCGACAACGTTAAATAAAAACTAACAAAAATTTATTGTACTCATAAATCATAGTTGTAGAACTCCAGGAAACGCTGGATATGTAATTACATTTTATTAACTACAGTATTGAATTCAAGAGGTGCCACTGGCCGGACATTCGCTTTAGAGCAATGAGATGTCTTCCCGGGAGATTTGAAATTTTGTATTTTCAACTGTCAAGAAGTACAATGTAAGCATTCCTATTCCAAAACTCTATAGTCCAAGAAGCCACAGAAATCCCTTCAGGGAAAAAATGTCTTAATTAAACCCTAAATGAATAATAATTAAATTTAATCAATTAAAATCACACGACTTGTAATTTTTCCAAACTGCGGGAAAAATTGTCCGGATCAGGATTCGAACCAGGAAACTTTTAGCGAAAACTGCCAATGCTCTGTCAACCGAGCTATCCCGGACATTTTTTAGCCCAGTATGTCAAAATTACAACTCGTGTGATTTATTAATAAAAAATGTAATGGCCTTGAATATCGCTTTCATTTATACACGATGACGTGGTTGAAAAATGCTGCCGATTTAATCAAAACAGATAAGAAAATTTACTTTATGCTGAGAAATAAGCATATCTTTTAAAGAAAATACCATGAAGTAATACTTATCTGTTATGCCATTGGAAATCTTATCAGATATTTTCAATCGGCAAATCGTTGACGTAGCGAAAGGAGTGAAAGTTAATGAACTTTTCAGCATTATTTTTTTCTTTGGACATTTGATAAAAATTTCCTCAAATTATGCTTTATTTTTTAACAGTACTAACATGAGATAGCGCGTAAACGTTTTACGCAATATATATCTTCAAAAATAAGGATTAATTTCTTTACTCTTCATTTCAGTTTAAAATTTCTTTATCATATAAATGTAAATTGTACTTCTTATTTTATTTATTATGTAAAACAACTCATTTACTTTACAAATTTACTATAAATGGATAATAAATAGGATCATAAACAGTCATAAAAAGATTAAATGAATGGGCTTAGGGAAGAGGACTTTTTTGAAATAAAGATCTGCATTATCCCTAGCCTAACTCGAAATCTAAGCTAGTCCGTGTTATCGAATAAAGCTTACACTGTTAAAAATATGTACACTGTTAAAAATTTGTAACTTTTGCGGCATCGTCACTCCACCGCTTCTATAGAAAACGATTATTTCACTGTATTTTGGAGCATTCTTATTGGTCAAAATAAAGATATTCTGTAAAAGCGGTGGAGTGATGATGCAGCAAAAATTTCATATTTTTGACAATGTAACTTTTGCTGAATAGTCACTCCATTGTTTTTATAGATAACGCATACATTGTTAAAATTTTTAAACTTTTGCTGCATCTTCACTCCTCCGCTTTTATAGAAAACGATTATTTTATTGTATTATGGAGCATTCTCATTGGTCAAAACAGAAATATTCTATAAAAGCGGTGAAGTGACGATGCAATAAAAGTTTCAAATTTATAACAGTGTACTTGACTACATTATGAAGTATTCTCATTGGTCAGAAAAGAGATATTTTATCAAAATAGTGGAGTGACTCTACAGCAAAAATTGCAGATTTTTAACAGCGTACCTTTAGAGACTTCGGCTGAGCCAAGCATAGACTTCATTTTTTTCCGGGCTCACCTATGCCTGAACGTCATTCTTTTCAAGTCCAGTGAAGGAAATTATTACCTGATGTTTACTAGAGCAATAAATTTTCTAACTGTCATATTTTGATGATATTGAAAGACCGGGAAGCTTGAAATGTGTCATGGTAGTAAATCATACGTAAAAGCGGATGGGAAAAAATTCGCATTTTAAAAGTGGTGAAAATACTCAAAGATTTTCTAAATTATGGTATTTATCAATAAAAGATAGAAAATTGAAATTTAGCATGGTACATGTTTATAAAAGATAATGCTTTCTAAAATCAACTCCTAAAAAAATTCAGATTTAAAGGTGTGAAATGATAGAAAAACTTTCTAAAAATGTTCTAATTTGTGATTTCTACACAATCTCAGAAAATAACAAATTTATTTCAAAAATAATAGTAGCAAATTGATGGCGAGAGTTCCTGCTCCAACATAGGCTGCATTTTACATCGATGCCACTGTTATTACTTATAACATATAAATGCTCTTTAAAATTAATAGAAAAAAAAATCGATGTTTAAAAGGGCTGGAAATGTGCGATAAAATTTTTACAACGTTGCAAATTATGTTTTCTGTTCTATTGTTAAAAATAAATATTTGTAATTATTTGCAAGATATAAATGAACTGTGAGAATAATTATTAAAAATTTCGAAACTTAAAAAGGTGAAATAAGCGAAAAGTGTTTTAAAAACTTTCAAAATTACGTCTTCTAATAGCTGTATCACACGGAGATCGATTTTGCCGCAAACATTTTACAAAACACGATCGTTCGTATTGTTGCGTGTTCGGTAAAAAGGTTTTTCAAAATTCTCGCGGAGTTATTTAATTTCTTGCTCCGCTTCGATTGGTCAGTTGATCAACGCTGAAACACAGTTTAAAAATTGAAATTTAAAAATGCGAAATAAGCGAAAAACATTTTTAATTTTTTTTTTAATGGCGATTTCTATTGAATTGTCTACGATAGAAATAAAAAATTTGGTAAGATATGTGTATTTATAATAAGATGTAAGTGTTCTCTAAAATAAGTTTCTAAAAAATTCTAAAATAAGGGATAAAGTGAGTGAAATTTTTTTTAAATACTTTATAAATTGTTTTCAATTGAATATTAGGAAACACCAAATGGATTTCAAAATTAATGTTGGCAAATTGATGGTGACAGTACCTGTTTTGACATAGGCATTTTATGTTGGTGCCACTACCACGAGAAAGATGGTTGATTGTTAAACAAAAAGCTTGGAATTTAACATGATGATTAATTAATTCACAGTCACAATAAATTTCAACAATCACAATAAATTCAATTACGGCAGCAGCAATGTTAAATACTTTTTCTTTCTTCATTTCCTTTTTTTTCTAATTGAGAGATTCCTCTAAAAAATGTATTCTTTTTTTAAACCTTTAAATTAATGGATGCATTTTCATGCGTAATTTAAAATAAAATTATATTCCATTTTCATATTCGGAAGCTACTTAAATGAATGAAGTTATATTTTAAAAAATATATATATTAAGTAACGAGTTTTAATTACTTTTTAATATTTAAATGAATGAAATTGCTTTCATGTGTTATCTAACTAGATAAATTCCTTTTTTTATTTTCTGAAGCTATTTAAGTGAATGAAGTTACATTTAAACTAGTCGGATGTTCATACACGTTGATACTTAAAATGGTTAATATTGTTCACTATTAATGGTCTTATATATATATATATATATATATATATATATATTAAACAAAAACATAATTTGCTGAACAAATTAAAAAAAAAAAATATTTCCTACAATATTTAAGTCCGAGAAGGGACAGATATTAAGGTAATTGATTTATTTATTTCTACATTTAATATTAATTTTTTGAAAAAATAAGTTATACCAAGTGAACATTAAAATATAAATGAAATTCAAACAATATGATACTTAAACACCCTAGATCTTAGATTCCGCTCAAATGATACCGAAATAAATCTAAGTCTTCTTTTCCAAACTCAACTTGCAAATATTTGTATTGTAGATTTTGTTTTATGTTTATAGCAAGTGTAAACAAAATGAATAGGCAATCTAAAAAGCTAATGTTCTGAAAAATTCTTAGATTTATTTCGATATCATTTGAGCGGAATCTAAGATCTAGGGTGTTTAAGTATCATATTGTTTGGATTTCATTTTTATTTTTTGATGTTCACTTGGTATAACTTATTTTTTCAAAAAATTAATATTAAATGTAGAAATAAATAAATCAATTACCTTAATATCTGTCCCTTCTCGGGCTTAAATAGCGTAAGAATTTTTTTTTTTCAGCAAATTATGTTTTTGTTTAATATTTCAAGTTTTTTAATAACTACTACATTCAGATGAACTCATTTCAAAATTAACTGAGGATATCATCATCAGGACTTCCTTTATATGGTATCGTATCACAATTACTGATGTAATTTACCCAGATCTGTACCAAATCGTATGCCTCATTTCTAAATCGTTAGTTTTTTTACATACAGAACTGAAATCTGTACATGCTTCCTGTCTTACTACCAAATATTTCAAAATATCTGTTTCTTTTCCAATATGACGTCATAAAAATGCGTCTTTTAATTCTTAAAATAAATTTCACTTTTTACGATGTCAAAAATCAGATGTCACTTTTCTCCTCGGCGAATTTTTTTTCTTATGAATTATGACGTCATATTCGACAAAAAAAAAAAAAAAAAAAAAAAAAAAAAAAAAAAAAAAAAAAAACTCGTCTCTATACAGGGATGTCGTGGAGGGTATCCGGAGGTATCCGCCATATGCTTTCTGGATTTTTTAAAGGAACACCGTATACCCTCTGTTTCTTAAGAAAGCTAATAGTATCTACACTCTAAAGTATCACTTCTGCCTTGAACGTATACCCTCTGCCCTCTGTATTTTTTATGACTACATCACTGCCTGTATGTTACTGATATTTATACTTAACAATCAGTATTGATACATTGCGTATATTGCACATAGTATCAATCAAATGTATTTATTTATTTTTTTTATGTATGACATCATATTAATTTATTTTCTGTATTTCTTTAGTTAGAAACTTCTTGATAAATTAATCAATGTTTGAATTGAAATTCTGCCCAAAATTGGAATTTAACTTCGACAGAATTTCAACAGTGAAAAATATTCATACCGCTATCACAACTCTGGGCAGGATTCGACGTAAAAAAGTTGGGGACAGATGTCATATATGCAAAAAGTTGACACGATTGGAACAAAATGGCGGTTATGTGCCTCACATGCTAACCCGCCTATCATTGTATATTTATTAATAAATTATTTTCTTGTTACTTTCTTTTTTAAAATGATATAAATTGTTTTGTTCTATTGTTTTTAATGAACTTTTTATTTATCACTATTTTTTTAAATAATAGAAAATCATTTAAAAACATTTATGAGACTGGTATTTGAAAACGAAATTTTCTCCAAATCGGCGTAAAAAAATTACACCAAAGTGGTAAGTATTAGATATCTGTGCAAAAGGCAGAGCGTTATGAATATTTCAAATGAGTTTACATTTTATTATTTCATACAAATAATGAATCAAAACAAGTTTACAAAAATATTAACTTGAAACATAAAAAAAAAACAGTTACTTTTAATGATGTTTTAAAAATTAAATCGTATAGTGTCTTATCATTTTAACAATCATCGGAATAATAAATTTAATACAAGTAAATTCAAAATTAAATTTTATCCAATGATTAATTATTTGTAATGTTACAAGTTTAGGAGCGATTTTAAAAAATCGCCAAATTGGAAATTTAAAATAATTATTTATAAACATTATTGTTTATATTTGTTCACATTCGATTTGAATGATTAGGTTAATAGGTACTTACGTATTAACGCCACCGCAGCAGAAGTGACTCTATATCGGGCCATTTTCCACCGAAATCCGATATGTTACTTTGTTTTTAAACATAGTGTTTTGAATTTTGAAAGTGTTTTAATTTTAAATAAAGTGTTTTATTTTATGATTTGTCGCAAAAAATTTAGGTGTAGATTAAAAATCGCCAAATCTGTAATTGCGGTGGTGTTAATACGTAAGTACTGGTTTATAGAATTGGCTAATTTATTACAGTGTGAAAAGTCTTACGCCAAGTAGTCATTATATCTGCGGTTTAGCCTTAAAAAATTGCCAGGAATTGAGTTTGAAGGCCTAGTTCTGCAGATTTATTAATTTCATTACATACCAAGGATGATATACTATTATTTTTTACTATTATTCTTTAATACTCTTATTTTTGAAGACTTTTATTTACCTTAATTTATTTTTATTTTCTTCGAATATATAAGGCGGAGAAATTTTTAAAATGTGGTATAAGTACAAAATCTCGGCACAAATATTTAAGCACTGGCTTTGGCGCGATTTTTTTCTGATGCCAATGTGTCAGAAACCTCGTTTTCAAATACCATTTATATATATATTTTTTAAGTTATTTTCTATTATTTTGAAGAAACAATAAATAGGAAAAAGCTCAATTTGCTTATTTTCTATATTTCTTCAGTTAAAAATCGTCTTGATCCATTAATCAATATTTCAAAATGTCTCTTTATTATAAAAATTATGCTTCATATTTATTATTTTCTGTAAATGATTCTTTTTCTTGGTACCAAATGTTTCAAAATCTCAGTTTCACTTCCAATATGAAGTCTTAAATATGCCGTGTTTAATTCTTACAAGGAAAAAAAAATAAATTTTATTTTTATTTTTAAATCACGTAGAAATGATTAAATACTACAAAAAATATGTCCATTAATCTCTAGATTTTTTTTTTTCTACTCAATTAGGTGCTCCGAAGAAAATTTGTGGCAGCGGGTACAAAATCTGGGAAAATGTCTAGTAAAAAACTCGTTCAATGTTAAATCCTGTATTAAATTAACATTAATGAGTCGCACTGGAAATAAATATAGCAACATTACCGGTTAGGTTATTCACCCCAAAATCTAATTTGCAATAAGTTATTTCAAGCTCTAACTGAATCTAAAATTTGATAAAGACCCGTGTATTAGCATTTGAGATAGAATCATCGCAGAAATCGTTAAAAAAACTGGATAGAAAAGCCACCCTTTGAGCGATTTCCCCTAAAAAAAATAAAGAATAATAATTTATATCAAGCACTAACTGAATTTGAAGTTTGATGAAAATTCGTGCATTAGTTCCCGAGACAAAGCTATTGCAATAATCATGAATAATGCCGCATAGCAGCACCACCTGTTGAGCGATTTACTCCAAAAACTAAAGAATACTAATTTATATCAGGGACTAACTGAATCTGAAGTTTGATGAAATTTCGTGCAATACTTCCTGAGATAGAGCTATTGAGATAATCATGAATAATGTCGCACACAGCGTTACCTGTTGGGCGATTCACACCAGAACGTAATCAAAACCATATTATATTAAGGAATAACGGAATCTGAAATTTTATGAAAATCCGTTCATTAGTTCTTGAGATAGAACGCCCAGAAAATTTATGTCACATTCAGACACATTGACAGACATACAGACAGACTCACAGACAGAATTTTTCTAAAAACATGTTTTTTTTTATCTCTGACCCCTAAAACGTTTAAATCCGTTGAAAACAGAAATTCTGAAATTTTCACGAATCCAATACATTCAAAAAAAAAAAAAAAAAAAAAAAAAGATAGAAAAAAGTAAACAGATAATAAGTAACGAAATCTAATTATTTTTTAATATCTAAATGGATGAAACTACTTTCGTGTATTATCTAACTAGATAAAATTCCTTTTTTATTTTTCGAAGCTATTTAAATGAATGAAGTTACATTTAAAAAAATGTATTAAGTAACGAAATCTAATTATTTTTTAATATTTAAATGGATGAAATTACTTTTATGTGTTATCTAACTTGATAAAATTCCTTTTTTGATTTTCCTATGCTATTTAAATGAATGAATTTAGTTTTTTAATATTTGTTTCTTTCCCTCCAACAGACTCTTCTACGAATCTGGGATTGTTTTCTTCTAGAAGGCCCCAAGGTGCTTTTTCGTTTCTCTTTAGCTATTCTTCTGATGCAAGAAGAAGCCATTTTAGCTAAACATGACACAGTATCGATCATGAGACAGCTTAAAGCAGCAGCCAAGCTATGTTTTGATGTAGATGGATTAATATCGGTAAGACCAAAATATTTTCATCACCCAAATTGCTACAAATTTCAATTTTCTCTAACCCTGCGTGCATTTACTCTGTGTAGCTTATTTGAGGATTGAAAATTATAGCTTGTTTCGTTCTCTAAAGTTTTAATAACCGATAAGTGCTTCCAACAAAACTTTGAAGAAGCCAACAATTTATTCTTATTTCTTAGTCTGTACGCGATCAATTAAACAAGGAAAAGTTTAAATCACACAATTAAAGTGGCATGTAATTGTCCAAGAGCCGAGCGTACAAAACCCTATGTCATCGAGCACAAGAAAAAATGCTTTATTTTATGGAAGCGTAGTAATAAGTGAATCTAATGATCCATGTCTGCCGGAAGCGAAGTGGTGCATAAACCAAAAATGAATACCATTAATGGTTGACTCCTAGGCTTAGCATTGTGTTTTCCTGCACCCAGTTTTCCATGTTTTCATACTTTTGACTGTAGGATAAACACAATGCTAAACCTACGAATCAACCACTAGTGGTATCAATTTTTGGTTTATGCTCTACTTCGCTTCCGGCAGACATGAATCATTAGATTCTTCTATTACTGCCCTTCCATAATTTAAAGGATTTTTTCTTGTACTCAATGAAATACGGCTATGTGCTGTCAGCTCTTGGACTATAAGTTTTAATACGGAATTTTTCTGAACCATCGGAGGACTTTTTAAATGCGATAATACGCATCAAAAACAAGCAATTTTCATATGAGAAATTTGGATCGCGTTCAATCTACTTATTTACTCAGAAATACTGGGTACATAATTACTCAAATTTTCATTAGATACTTTAGTAATAATGAAGATATTTTTGCTAGATTTTCATCTGGTTAGTTTTGTTTTGTATGAAATGAGATGGCATCGAGATAAGTGCTAGAAGTGCACTATAAATGGCCACTGACATCGTGTGTAGTATCAGCTAATTTCGAATTTTGGTGTGAGCTGAGAATTTCACAGAAATATCTTTATGATATTTTTATTATTGTTAATGTCATAAAAAGTCATAGTTCATGATTTTCTGATTTTCATTAAAAGTGAGAAATCCGAGTTATTTTAGAATGCGATATCTTCCATTTTTGATACCGTATAAATGGAATACAATGCTGTTATCCTATGCGAAAATTTGCCTTAATGTGTATTAAAATTCCTGAAAGTTTATCATTTATTCTAACATTAATTTCCGTAAAGATAACATCAAAAATCAGCATTACGATAAATGGATGAGTATAAATCAAAATTTGAAACATCATCGCTGTACTACAAACAAATTTACACACAACAAGCAAATAATTCAGATAGAAATGATGTATTAAAGTTAATTATCAATTCTGTTCAAAAAGAACTTTTCAGCACAAAAATCTGTGCATGACACATTATGTGATGGCCTATTCTCGTATTTAGATGCAGTAGAAATGTTGTCACCATTAAAAGCGATTATGTAGATTTTAAAAATGACAAAAAATTTCATAATAGGCCGTCATCATCAATGCAGTAAAAAAATATATTAACTGTATAAAACAGTTTGAAAATGACAGATATTTTTTATTTGCTGAGAATGTTTATATAAAAGGTAAGAACATAAACAAGGGAGAAATTAAGCTTTTATAAGTAATGTTTGATTCATCTATGTTTAAATTATGACCTTTAACATAGAGAAAAAATTTTCATCATCAGTTTCATACAACACCACAGCTCTCCACTCGGGCTAATCAATTTGGCGCTTTCCTGTTATGGTAGATATTTAACAGCCCAAATAGAAGCTTTTACAAAAATTTAAGAGACAGTGTATTAGATAATGTTTTTGCGTAGAATTATAAAAACGCTCTCTGCCTCATTACAGATTTTTCGCCTTTTATACAGTGTTCAAAAGCAATGGAAAAAGAACAGATTACCCATGAATATCGAAACATCAGCTGCTTTACTGAACATCAGAAAATTCTACCCTTCGTGAAGAAAAAATCAGGAAAATTCTAAGCTGTATTTTATATTACTAAAAGCCGGTACTGAAAAAAAATGGTATAAATAATCTTTAAAAAAATAGATACTAGCAGTGGCGCCAACTTATATGGACTAGTGGGGCCAGCGCCCACCCAATAATTTGATTTCTCAGTCCACTCAATTTCTAATGATTTATTTCACTATTAATCAATTTATTTATTTAATCGCTGAACTCAAATTTGGATTTATTGGCGTTTTTAAAGTAGTAAGGACATCAATTTGACTTGTAAAAGCACTGGAAAGCCTCTTTAGCGAATGTATAATTAAATTTTTCTTTACAAAAAATTTCTTCATATTTTGCCATCTGTTTTATTGTCTTGAATCAATAAATCACTTAAAAGACTGAAATTTTTCTTTCTTTCTTTTCTTCTTTCTCTCTCTCTCTTTTTTCTTTTTTCTTTTTTTAGTTTCGATAATTAGCAATATTTAGTTTTTCATTAATTTATGTATTTATCATAAATATAAATGTATATTTATAAGAAAGAAATTATAGAAATACATTATATTAAATTATGATAATTTTGTATTAATTATTTGACGTTTAGTCATCCGCTCCTCTTCCATCTTTCTCCCCATAAACTAAGAAGAAGAAAAAAAAAATCAGATGTTATTTTACTCAAAAAGTTTTGAGCCCACCCAATGTCTTTCAAAAGTTGGCGCTATTTTATACTAAAATGTATTAAGGTCTTAGCTCCGCATTGCGTCGTAGCAAATAATATAGAGAGCAGGAAATTGCATTCTTCTGTGAGGCTGGCAGCTGAATTCAGTATATTCTTTTGTTTTGGTTGCCAGATTATTCTTGCAATTTAAAAAATGCATACATCTTGATAAGTGACGAATTATTAAATATTTCTGGATTAGACTTTAAAAACGCAATTGAAAACCGCAGCAAAGAGACTAATCTTGCCTCCCAAGAGCCGTTTGGGAACTTAATTTATAACATCGGGCCCATCAGCAAAAAAACTATGCATGATCGAGGACAACAACAAGGATTTGTCTAAAGAAATAGTAGGAAGGGTAGCAGTGGAGCGGGTACTTATGAACTAAAGATTAAATTAAGTTCGAGACACTAAAAGTTGAATCCCAAAATAATTTTCTGAACTCTTGCAGTATCTCAAAATATGTGGCTATACTGGTCGTTCACAGGAATTAAAGTAAAATCCCTTCTGTTTAAGATTAAAAAAGTCCCTAAAAGAGTTAACTCTATAAATTATCTCTGAAATACTATAAATGTCGCTCTACAATACTGAAATAGTACTAATAAGGGACTAATAAGGCACTAATAACACCGAAGTTTCTTACTTTCTTTATTTGAAATGCGAAATTTATATATTCCAACATGTTGTGTAAGCCTTCAGTCAAAGATTTAACTCCAAAAAAAGACTCAAAATGGACATCGGCTATTCAGCATGCGGCAAAAGCAAACTTCACGATACACAAGCAATAAAATTTCAGTCTGATAAAGAGCAGAATTTGACTAAATTCATTTTCACTCCCACCGCCGCCGCCTTCTTTATACGAATAAGGTGACTACAGATACATAGTTAATGTATCATAACTTGAAGTAATCTTGAAATCTAGATTTCCGGAAATTCAGACACATTTCGTGAAAATCAAAGGATGACAGAAATGATGAACCTTCGCACACAATAGTTAGCATCAGGACAACACGATAAAGCACAAAGGTTAAAAATCCCTGTCGGCTTGGCCTATAGGCGGAGGTAGATTTCGAAGAGTGCTCATTTCAACAACAAAAAATAAATTTGATTACAGATAAACCCAGTTTAACAACTTTATTCGTCCTCTTTTGAAAAAAATTTATTCATTTTCTGTAAGGACTGGTTTAGAGATGGGCATTATTTAACATAACAGGATAAATATTCGTAATATTAATCAAAAACTTATTATTCAATAACATATTACCAAAAAGTCCCTGTTAATTTTGGAACGCCTCGTATGATAAGCATTTTAAAAAGAAGAAACAAATAGTAAGGCTGAAAATCATTTTAGGAATACATACAGTCGAGTCTCTCTGTAACGAAACTCTATACATCGAATTTCTCTATATAACGAATTGTTAGTAGGAACCGTCCCCTTTTCGCATAATTACATTAAAAACAGTCTCTATATAGTGAAATATCTTTCTCCATATAACGAATTTTTTCATAAATTGGTCTTAATTTATTCCGTTTTAAAAAGCTTCGAACTCATATGGAATCAATTTTCCATCACTTATTTTTGATTTATCGTCAGTGCTGAGTTTTTTTTTTTAATATTATTTTTCTCCTTGTTCTTTAAATCCAATGAATTCATCCCACCTCCCACACACCTTTCAACTTCCTTCTCAAAACAGAGTCAATTGGATTGATACACAAGTAAGAGAGAAATCAACGGCAGGCACATAAGAGAGGCCTTAAATGGAGGAAAATGCTAACTACAATTTGCTAACCACAATGCTAGCTAAAATTTGAGACTTTTTTTTTTTTTTTTGGGGGGGGGGGAGCGTAACAATTTTAAAATCAAAACAACAAAAAATTACAGCTTTCTTCGTCTGAAATTAATGTAAGTCTTCCTTATTTGATTTTCATTAAGCTCTCAAATAAATATCTATTCTCTTTTTTGAAAAAACTTAAATAATTAAAAAATAAAATGTTAGGTTAATATTTACTTTTAAATATTTCCAATTCTTAATTCAAAAGATCAAAAATAATATGCTCTCAAATTTCACACATTAAATACGATTTTTAACATCATTCTCTATACATCGAATTTCTCTATACAAGGAATTTTTTAATGGAACGGTGTATTTCGTTATATAGAGACTCGACTGTATTTATAAATTAATAAAAGTTTAGTTATATAAAAAAAAATTCCAACTTATAAATCTATCTGAATTCTGAGGCAAAGAATTTCTATTACTGCAGAAAACGAAAATCCCCAACTGCATTAAAACGCTTTTGAGACAGAGAGAGAAAAAAAATTCCGACGCACAAAAAAACCCCTATGAAACTTTCTTTTTGACGCTTCACTGTCGATCTACGATTCCAAGACATTAAAAATCCCTTTGGTCTAATCAAGCAAGCCAATCATAGGAACCATTTTCCTTTTGCAATGTCCAAGACATTAAAAATCCTTTTGGTCTAATCAAGGAGGCCAATCATAGGAAACCTTGTCCTTTTGCTATCTCAAAAGTTCACGTGATAAAATCTCTCAAAAGCTATTAGTTTTTGATTATTCTATGAATATTTAAAAACATCTGGCTTCGATTCTTTACAGAATATATTTTATCGTTTGAATTTTTTATAACGCTCTCAGTTACAAAGATTAAGCAATGGAATCAGTTTTTAGACTAACGAAAACAACATTTATTGAAAAAAAATAGCTGGAATAATGAAAATTTTTTTTATCAAACAAATAAGTAGAATACTGAAAATGAAATGAGGGAAAAATGTGTTTTATTCTAAAGTCAGTGACGCTTGTAGATTATTAAAATGCAAGGAGATAATGTCGGCCATCTTTGGTCATATTTTTAATGGGAAGGAATCTCTGTTTGAAAAATGGAATTAAAGAGATTTACGGATTTAATTGTTGATAGAAAGCTGTTTTATCGCTCGGGCACGGCGATAAAACAGCCCAGCCCGATAAAAAAAAGGCCATAATCTTTCTTTGATGTAGTTAGATGGGTAAAACTGTGGCAATCATTGAGTTTGAATATTTAAAAGGGATATTACTATGTACTCATGGTATTTGGGGAAGGGGGGGGGGTATTTTGGCGCTATGATTTTTATTTAATAAAATATTTATTGTTGTTTTTTTATCATTATTATTTTATCAATATTGCGTCGTTAGAAAATACGAACTGGAAAGCATTACTTTTGTAATTGTATTTTACTGAAAAAAAAGAAGAAAAATAGCCTGGTAAGGACACATCCATTCGAAAAGGGATGGGAGGGTGGGGGCGGTCCCGACGGACGCGGAAATTTATAAGGTGCCAATTTTATATTACTGACGTCATTTTTTGACCTGTCACAAGTTTTTTTTTTTTTTTTTTTTTTTTTTGGGGGGGGGGGGTTAAATACGTACTTGCACATACGAAATTTGTGGAATGAATGACATTTGATTAAAAATATACAAGTAATGTTTCGTGCTATTGTGGGATAAGCTTTGAATATGCGTTGACAAATATTGATTCGGGGATGTCAAAATTCGAACTTCAAATCAAGGTGCTAACGAATGAAGATCAATTTTATTTTTTTGAACAAATCGCATTGTTAAAACGGTGTTGTTTTTATGGAGGATATTTCTGATCGTTTAGAAAAAATTAATTTCTAAACCGTCAGTTTTGGAGTCATTGTAACAAATGCAAAAATGCTTTAAACTTTCTTCTGCATCATATAAATATTAATTTACATTAAAATAATTATTTTTTTAATTGTTAAGAAACTATATATTTTATACAGTGTTCAGTAAGTTTCCTATAACTTTTATTTAGAAAATGTTTTTATGTACTTTAACGAGTAAATCAACAAAAAAAAAAAGTTCTACGGACAAAATTTACTGAATTATGATATTTATAAATTTTGAACGAGGAAAAATGCATTTTTAATACAAGAAAACGATAATAATACGTGAAATGTAAAGTATCACAACTAACTAAATTTTTTTCTTGCAAAAATTAAAATTTTAACTCTATGTTGATTTTAAAGGCGCTGGTATATCTGAACTAAAACAGCGTCTATACTTATGTATCAAAATTATTCAAGATACCTTAATTAACGGCCCTATAATTAAAATGTCTGTTGACAGCGTAGTCTCATCGATTAGTTATACGTTACAAAAATAACAGGTTGTTGAAACCTGTTACCTGTGAATGTGTGGAACGATGTAACCTGTTAACCAGAAATAACTATATTTCCCATCTCTAGACTGGTTTTATCAGAATCATCTTAAGCTAAATTCGGATCAAATGACCATTTTTACAACATATTTTGAAATAATTCCGCTTTATTAAAAAAATCGACTAATACGGCGCATTATACAGTTTCTAAATAACAAAAGACTATCAATTGAATGCGTTTGAAAGCAAAATTGAATTTAAAAATGAGTTATAAAATAATCAATTTTGAATACAACCTCAATTCTTAATCATGATAGCTTCGGGAAATTTTGCGCAAAGTGCCCACTTTGACAGCATTTTAAAAAATATATTCAGCCTTTATCAAAAAACTGACCAATGCGGAACATTATACAACTCCTATATAAGAGAACCTGTCAATTGGATGCGTTTGAGAGCAAAATTGATTTTAAAAACGAGTCAGAAAAAACGCAATTTGTTATTTCAATGCTTCCTTAAATTTTCATTCGCGATAACTTCTCTAAATTCTGTTCAAAATACCCTTTTTGGCAGCCTTTTTTGAAATATATTCTGTCTTTATCAAAAAATTGACCAATGCGTCACATTATACAGTTCCAATATAAGAGGACTTCTAAATTGGATGCGTTTGAGAGTAAAAATAGATTTAAAAATGAGTCAGAAAAAAACGCAATTTGTTATTTGAATACTTCCTCAAATTTACTATCACGGTCACTTCGGGAAATTCTGTTCAAAATACTCTTTTTGGCAGCCTTTTTTGAAACATATTCTGTCTTTATCAAAAAACTGGCCAATGTTTTACATTACATAGTTCCTAGATAAGAGGATCTGTCATTTGGATGCGCTTAAAATAAAAAATGAATTTAAAAAACGATTCAGAATGTAAGCAGTTTGGATTAGAGGTTTTTTCTCCAACTCCAATTTTTGTTTAATTTATTTTTGCTATACGAATTGATTCTTTGAAAAACTTGTCAGTATAAAAGTTTTAGATGTTACTGAGAAGATGAAAAATAAATTTAATTGGATTTGATAGTTTAAGAATTGACAAAGTTATGGATTTTTTTCCTTTTCCAAACCCTTTTTTATTTTCGTTTTTAATTTTTTTTACCGATAACAGTTAGTCCTATCAAAAACTTGCAAATACAAAAGTTTTAGATAATTTTAAGAATATTTAGAAAAAATTTAGATGGATTTGATATCTGGGGAATTGACAAAGTTATGATTTTTTTCTAACAAAAACCCTATTTTTTTCGCCCCTTGAGCCCATTTTTAACTTTATCAAAAATCTGTCATGCATAAACTTTTGGCCCATTATTTAGAAGTAATATAAACTTTAAACTAATTCGATATCTATTTTCATTAAGAAGTTATGGGTTTTTTTCTGTTTTCACAAAAACGCCTCCTATTTCGACCCCCTTGGTCCGACTTTGTCCATTAACGAACTTAGCCGAGATTTTATCCCCTTTGATTTTATGTACCAGTTTAGTGGAGATTGGTGAAGAATTATAGAAGTTATCGTGTCCATAAAAAAGTGATATATATATATATATATATGTATATGTATATATATATATAATTAATCGCAATTAATGTGGCTATTTAGTATTGCCCTTGATAACGAGCGAAATACCACACTTCCAATTTTATTTCTAATTCTGACAACTCCTCTGTATGATATAATTTGGCATTAACAAATTTTTACAGTAATTGATGTTGATTTGTAGTATTATCTAATGGTTAAATATATATATATATACATATACATATATATATATATATATATATATATATATATATATATATATATATATATATATATATATATAGACTGGTGCGAATGCAATAGGTAGTATTTCATACGAAATCTGCCTAAAATAAATTTCGTTCTTCACTACCTTCATAAAAAAAGTCTATGCACTTATGCTACAACTTGTCCACTTTCGTCAGTGATATTCGACATCATTTTTCACTGACATCAGGGCAACAAGATTAAACACAAAAGTTATGGGTGTATTCAAAAAAATATTTTTTATTACTCCCAACAGCTCAAAATTTTCTGAAACATTTCCAGGCTCATTTTTAAAAGTAAAAACACGAAACTTGCAGAGGGGATTTTCAAAGAGATGTACAAGAGGCCGTGTGATTTAATTTTTTTATTATTATTTACAATTTGATTTATACACAATTATTCTTCCAGTATGATCATTTTTTTTTTCGTTCCCAGATCGTCCACTTTAGAAAATTCGGTTCAAAACGCCAACTTTCACAGCGTTTTTTGCAATATTTTATATATGTATAAAAAATTTGACAAACACGGCACATTATGTAGTTTTTAAATAAGAGAATTTGCCAGTTTGATGCGTTTGATAAAGCATCAGATGAGCAAAAATGAATTTAAAAATAAATCAGAAAATGCACAATTTGGATTGGAATACACCCTTAAAATAAATTTAGTCTTTCACTGCCTTCATAAAAGAAGGTCTAAACACTTATGCTACAGCTTGGCCACCTTTTCAATGATATTCGACATCATTTTGAGAAAAAAAAATAATGGCCTACCCGTCATGCGAAACTTATAATTGTGTTTATTGAACGTGCCTCTAAATAAAAAAAATTCCACTATTCGCAATAGTTTTCTCGGGGGATCATGCACCAAGGCATTCAGGGGATTTGAGGTTTGGTTTTTTTTTTTTTTTTTTTTTTTTTTTGTTTTTTTTTTTTTTGTTTTTTTAGTACCAGAAATTTTGTAAAGTATTAGTCGATATATCTAAAGGTAGATTTTCTATTTCATCAAATAAGGCTAATATTACATTACAAAAATTCTGAGAAAAGGTGCTTGAGAGCCTTTAAGCGTACGAATCCTGTTTTTATTCTGTTTTATTTTTCATTTTTAATGCGTCTTTATAAAATAGTTCCAACAATTCGGCTTGACATGAATATTGGTTATTTCTAATATCAGTTTTTATTATTTAAGTTATCATTTCAACTATCATATTCCAAGATGGTTGCCATCAACCACTATATTTGAATAGTAATATTCACCTTATTTTATGCAAAAAAATTGCGATTAAATAAAATGATGGAAATAGTGGTACTCAAATCAAATAAAAAGAAAAAAGAAAAAAAGTTTGACTCATGAAAGCCCAATGCAATTTTTTTTTCAATAACTAATTTATATTTTTCATTTAATTGCATTAAATTTTGAAATGTAAAATTGCATTGCATTAAATTTGATTAGGTTATTTCAGGGTAATATGTTGTTATATAATTTATTTAGTTTTAATTACAGTATATATTCGTGTATACGCCGACTCCCTCAATTCTTAAGCAAAATTTTGGGGTAAAAAAGGAATTTTCGTCGATAAGTGTAACCACATTTATGGTAGTCTATTGAAAAATGATTTGTAATCGGGGATTTAAAATATATATATAATATTTTTTTTATCAAATTAGTAAACACTTTTTTTTGCTGGGGGGGGGGGGGGGTGTTACGTTTCAAATCAGACTTTTTAAAAAGAAAAAATTCAATGTTTTAAAATTGTTTTGTTATGTAAAATCAAAGAAGCTTTAAACTATTTTTTGAAACTTATTCACATCAATTTAATGATACTTCAAAAATAAAAATATTCAAAAATCGATTCAAATTTTATTTACAAGGGTAAACAGCTTCTTAGACTGCTAAAATACAGTACTTTTTTTTATGATGTAAGAATTTTAGAGGAGATATCTAAAAACATTCTTAGGTTGAACTCTTTTTAAAAAGGGTATTAAAATGTTGAAAGAAATATCCCCGTATTGAAGGGAATTCTACTCCAAAAATAAATAAATAAAAATAAGTGCAGAACAATTACGGGGGGCATTATTGTCGAGCTTGTTTTTTCAATCACAGGGAAATAAACACTGTCCGCTTTATCTCTTTCTAACCTATATAGATCCATATGTGATTACATAAAAGATTCTCCAATTATTTGCGAAAAAATTATTATTATTATTATTTACTAACTCTTGCATAAGTCGACTCCCCCCCCCCCCTACTTTCAACTCTCAAATTTTATCTAAAATTCTTCGATTTATGCACGAGTATATACGGTATATTTTCCTTTGACTCTATTTTTTCATTTTTAAGATGCCGGAAAAAAGTATCCGGAAATTCCCAATTAATAAAATCTGAATTTCATCAATTTTAGCTTGACAAATATTTCGTTTCCTTCAGGCGGCCTTTGAAGAACTGGAACCATTCCCAAAACGAGAAGAACTGTGGAACAAAAGAGCAGCTTTCCACAACGTGTTATTAGAGAAAGCAAAGAAAAAAGAAAGAGAATTAAATGCACTCAGAGAAAGAGAGCGAATGGTAAATATCGATTTTTTGAACAAAAGTTTTCAGTATCATAACAGTTAATTAGATAAAATGGCGTGAAATTTTCTTTGGATGAAGTAATATGTAATAATATGTTATTTATGCAAAAATATGCAATTCTGAAAAGTCGAATGCAATTTTCCTTTGCCTTGTAGATGGCACAGGTTGAATTAGAAGGTCCTCATAATCATCTTATTGAATGCGCAGCAGTTTGGGGAAAAGGTATTGTTCATCTTACTCTTTATTTTATTTTTGACACTTTTCTTTCAATATATTTTCGTATGACAACTACAAAATTTTGCCAGATATTATTATTATTTTTTAAGTAATAGGCATTGTTTATTTTAGTTGTTTATTTTTATTTTATTTTATTTTTTGTATATACTAAATTATATTTTAATTAAAATAAAGTTTTAATGCTAAGAATAAAATAATCAAGTATTTAAATATATATATATATATATATTCAAAGGCTCCACTTTTCAAAATTCCTGCCGGTTCGAACTACAGGCGCAGGTAGATTTCAAAATTAAGTACTAATTTCACCAACAAAAAATTAATTATTATTAGAGATAAATTCAGTTTATCAATTTTATTTGGCCGCTCTAGGAGAATTTTTAATTTTATTTTTCTGTAAGAGCTCGTTTTATCAGAATCCTGTTAATAGGGGCGTGCTAAGAGAAAACTGCGTCCGGGGGAAAGTTGCAATTTGGCACCCCACACTCCCAATTTTTTCTTTTGACAGGCCAAAAATGGCATTTGTAGTACAAATTTGGCTCTTCCTAAATTTCCACCCCGGGGTGATCGTTCCCTTTGCCCTCCTTTTCGCACGGCGCTGCTTGTTAAGGCAATATTAAAGAAAATATTTTTCTGTGCTCAACTACTCAAAATTTCTGTAACACTGTTGCAGATTCATTTTTCAAAGAAAAAAAGTGAAACTTGGTGGCGTGAGTTTTGAAGATATTTATAAACGTTATTTTTCGTTCTACTAATTATAACTTGATTTGTAAACAATTATTTTCTCAACCGTATTTTTCGTTTATTCCAACACGATCCCTTCTGGAATTTCGGTTCAAGATTTTCACTTTGGCAGAATTTTTTTGATTGTATCATACTATAAGAATTGATCCTGTCAAAAACCTGTCAGTATAAAAGTTGTAGATATTATTAAGAAAATGTACAACAAATTTAAGCAGATTTAATATTTTTGAATTGACAAAGTTACAATTTTTTTTCTTCAACCCCCCCCCCCCCTTTTTTTAATTTTCGTTTTTTTATTTATTATTTATTTATTTATTTAGTTGCGTTAAGAGTTGGTACTATCAAAAACTTGTTAATATAAAAGTTGTATATAATATTAACAAAACTTATAATAAATTTAATTGGATTTTATATCTTAAGAATTGATAATTGAACTAAAAAAAAAAGTTAAACTAGTTGGATGTGCTAATCCCAAAACTTCCTTCTATCTCATACATACATTTTAATATTAAAAAAAATAGTTACTCATTTTAATACTTTAATAATTTTAATTCAATACCTTACCAACTTTGATTTTCATCTTAAATTTCTGCTTCAATCAATTAATCGGAGTAAAAACGAATTTCCATCTCTGCACGAGCCGATGGACAATAGAATGATAAGCAGTTTTTTTTCACAAATTCAGGGAGGACCTACTTGCCTTACCAAAAAATAATCATATACAAAATGTTTAGTTCAGTTCTAGAGCTAACTTCATACACTTTTTTGTGGTGCAATATTGAAAATGGCATAAAATTCGGTATTGCAGCGCCCCCTTCCGGCGGATTTTTTTCAGATTCAGGGCGATCCAACTAGCCATAGCCATACACTTACACAAAAAATTTCGTTCAATTCGATGCATAACTTCATGTACTTTTGGTCGGTACAATATTGAAAATGGCACAAAAATCGCGATTGCAGCGGCCCCTTCCGACGGATTTTTTTTAAATTCAGGGAGGACCAACTAGCCATAGTCATACAAATGCAAAAAAAAAAAAAAAAAAAAAAAAAAAAAAAAAAAAAAAAAATTGGTTTAATTCGATACATAACTTCATATACTTTTGGTCGGTACAATATTGAAAATGGCACAAAAATGGCGATTGCAGCGCTCCCTTCCGGCGGATTTTTTTTAAATTCAGGGAGGACCAACTAGCCATAGTAATACACATACACAAAAAATTTGGTTCAATTCGATGCATAACTTCATATACTTTTGGTCGGTACAATATTGAAAATGGCACAAAAATCGCGATTACAGCGCCCCCTTCCGGCGGAATATTTCAAAACTGAAGGAGGACCTGCTTGCCACAGCCAAAAACATTCACAAAAAATTTGGTTCAATTCTATGCATAACTTCATACACTTTTTGATGGTAGAATGGCGACATACAGACACACAGACACACGGACAGACAGACATTTTGTAAAAGCATGTTTTTTGGAATCTCTGACCCCTAAAACGTGTAAATCCGTCGAAAACCGGAAGTCGAAAAAAATTTCGATTACAATACTTTCTTCTATTGAAGATAGGAGAAAGTAAAAAGAGATTTACAAAAAATGTGAAGGGTTTTTTTAACGAATATGGAAAAGAAAAATTTCTACTAAATTAGAAGACATTTTTCAAAAAAAAAAAAAAAAAAAAAAAAAAGTTACCAAAGCCTTTTAACGTTTCTACATTATTATATTAATAAGTGTTGTATGGTGTATCTATAAAGAAAAGGGCTAAAATATGAATCAGAATATGAAGTATGCATCCAAATCTCTTAATTAAGAAAAACAATGCCAAAAGTCTGAAATATAAATCAAGGAGTTAGTAGCATTTATATAACTTTCATTATGAATATGCATTACTTAACCATTTTATTATTTATACTAGCGAGCTACGCCCGCTAGCTGGGCCACTTTTTCCAAACGAACCTCGGTATTAAGCAGTATATAATAAGCAAAAAAATTCATTAAATAAGCAAGTCTTGGTGTTCGAATCCTCAAGCACAAAAAAAAGTAAATTAAAGAGCCATGGTCCCGTTAAAAATATGTGATTTCGCACTGTGGGCCACGTGCACTTGAAAAAAAAAGATTGTGGATCGGAACTATGGTCGCTTCGCGCCCATAGTCCAAATAGTTAAAAATATTTGGTTTTGCACGGTGGGTACTACGCGCCCTTAAGACATTTTTCCGTATTTTTTAGTTCATCAGAAGCAGATTTTTACGCAGATTCTGAATATGCAATCAGTTTTTTTCTACTTTAAAAACTGTCTGCATGAAGGTTTAAGAAAAAACGCGCAAAAAAACGCAGTTAGCGCCGGTAGAAAAAGCGGTTTTCGGCTGTTTCTTCTTTTAGCCAAAGGGGAAAAGTTCAGGTTCTTCACCGCAAGGTAGCGCAGTGTTCTGCCTCGGAGCTCTGTTTGAGCGCCGTTTGGGATTTGAGACATTTTTCGCTCCGATTCCCAAGGGGTTTTTAATTCATAACTTTTTTAATTTTGGTCCCACGGTCTCGAAAATGCCCGAAATGACTTCCCCGGAATATTTCCAATCGAAAGACACCTCTCGCGACTTCCAACTCGCCCGCGTTGCGAACTGTAATCGGCTTCAAGCAGACAGAGGCGCACGGATTTTATTAGTATAGATAATACACCTTCTTTATACATAAGCTGCTATAAATACACGCATGCATTTATTATGATAATTTTATGTGAAAACAAATTGGTGTGCCGCAGACATTTCAGCACATTTCCGTACTCTGCCTTTATTTAAAAAAAAAAAAAAAAAAAAAAAAAAAAAAAAAGTCAGCCAATACGGCACACTTTAAAGTTTTTAAAACCTGCCAAATGGATGCGTTTGAGAGCAAAAAGGAATTTAAAAAAGAGTCATGAAATAAGCAGTTTTGATTTGAATACATTTTAATACGATAATTTTTCTTCTACTCCTATGTTTGTTTGATTTTCATACCATAAGAATTGATCCTGTCAAAGATTTGTCTGTATAAAAGTTGTAGATATTATTAAGAAAATGTATAACAAATTTAAGCGGATTTGACAAAGTTATAGTTTTTTTAATTTAATTATTATTTATTTATTTATTTATAAAACGTATTCATAAAATGCGTATTATTTATACAAAAGATCTGGGAAATACTGTTCTAATGTAGCTAAAGTAATTTTTTTAGATATGCTCATCATAATTGTTTATAGCTTTTAAGTTTTTTTCGTTTTTTTTTTTTTTTTTTTTTTTTTTTTTTTTTTTTTTTTGTGTGTGTGTGTGTGTGTTTATTGTTTTAATTTCTCTTTATAATTTCAGATAAAGTATGGGTATGCCATGGTCATCACCATGGTTCAAGAGTTTCTATGATCCACTGTCAAGAGAGTATTATGTATCGACTGCATATAGAGGTTTGTTGTATAGTTCTTTATTATTGAGACTTCTCATGCAGAACTATTTTTAAATGCATTAAAAACAAATATTTTGCATTTAAAATCGATTTAAAAGAGATTATTAAGAAAAAATTTTTTAATCTTTCATTTATAAAAAAATTGCAAACCGAAACTTTTCTAACATTTATATACACTAAAAATGTATATTTGTTAAAATTAAATATGTATATGAGGTTATTTAAATATATTTTACACTAAAACAAAGCATATATATATATATATGTGCATTGTCGTTTTCTTATTTATTTAACATGCATTTTAGCTTACATTTGGGTAATTGTAATGCAGTTATTTATACCATCTCTAGAGCGCAACATGTACTCCTTTATTCGTATTTGGTTTCTCGCTTAAGCATGGTTCATACGACTTCGCTGTTTCATGGCACATAACATTGGTATGAATGCGGTTAAATTTTTGACAACTTTTAAGTAAGTGTTACTCATAATAGCAAACAAAATACATTATTTAGCTCATTTTAGTACTTTTTTTTTTCAAATTTAGAAATTTCATAACTACTAGTATAGCTTATCAAATGAAAATCAAATTTTGAATTGCTTAAAAGGCGCAAATGCCAACCTAGTGAAAAAGATTCCATGCCGGGAATCGAACCCGGGCCATCAGTATAGCGCACTGACATTCTACCAACTAAACCACATGGAACGACACCCAGCAAGGAACTTATCATTATTACATGTTGGCAAGACTACAAACGCAGCACAAGATGGAATATAATCCGCGAGCCACCGATCTGGGACAATCACGAAACTCGAATTTATCCAGCATCGATTGAATTTATATATATATTAATGCGTGGAAATTTTTCCAGAGAGAAAATTCGCCTTGCATATAACATATCAAATGAAAATCAAATTTTGAATTGCTTAAAAGGCGCAAATGCCAACCTAGTGGAAAAGATTCCATGCCGGGAATCGAACCCGGGCCATCAGTATAGCGCACTGACGTTCTACCGACTGAACCACTTGGAACGACACCCAGCAAGGAACTTATCACTATTATATGTTGGCAAGGCTACAAACGCAGCACAAGATGGAATATAATCCGCGAGCCACCAATCTGGGGCAATCACGAAACTCAAATTTATCCAGCATCGATTGAATCCCCAGATAGGTGGCTCGCGGATTATATTCCATCTTGTGCTGCGTTTGTAGCCTTGCCAACATGTAATAGTGATAAGTTCCTTGCTGGGTGTCGTTCCATGTGGTTTAGTCGGTAGAACGTCAGTGAGCTATTCTGATGGCCCGGGTTCGATTCCTGGCATGGAATCTTTTTCACTAGGTTGGCATTTGCGCCTTTTAAGCAATTCAAAATTTGATTTTCATTTGATATGTTATATTCAAGGCGAATTTTCTCTCTGGAAAAATTTCCACGCATTAATATATACTAGTATAGCTTTAACTATCCCACCTATAATTGGGATTATATATATATATATGGGATTATTTATATATATATATATATATATTAAAGCATATTATATATAATATGCTTATATAATATATTAAAGCAATGGTCTCAAACAGTTATATCTCTTAACATCTTTTTTCATTAACTTTGTCGAAAAATCAATATTCTATGTATGTTGATATATAGAATATTGATTAAGTGGCGAATGAAATCTTGTGTCATGTAGAAAAATATGACTATTTCAAAATTTAAAAATCATTCCCTATTATTTATATCACTTTGATGAAAAGTTCTTAAAAATACTATTTCATGGATTTTAAATTTTTTAATTTTGTGTTTCATATTTTTATGAAACTACAAAAAATATGGTTATTTTCGTTTCGCCACCATCACAATAAAATTGTAACCGGAGAAAAGATTCTAAAATCTCTTAGTAATGACATTTAAATATGTAATCTCTATAGAGTTTTTATTTATGTTTGCAGCTATAAAAAACTGTATATAAAGACTTTGTGTTTAAAAAATTTGTAAATCAGAGATACTAGCCTCTTGAAGATACTAATAATTTTTTCTGTTTTATAGTCATGATATTTGTTATGCACATTTAATCCATATACTCTGAATTTTATGTAAAACCTCATAAAAATGTTAATGTAATATAAATACTAGAAAAAAAATGAGATATTTTTATCAATTAAATTCAATTAATGATTTACGCCATCTACTCCGAATCTCAGGATTAGACAGCCCATCATCGGAATAAATGCTCCAGCCAGTAGCTCTGCAAGTAAGAAGCAATATATGGCTGCAACATATAAACTAACACATTTTTTTCCTACATATGTTTCATCAACGTCCACTAAATATTTCATGTAAAATCATTAAATACATTAAACACAATAAATACAGAGTAGGGTATAAAGATATCCCCATTTTAAGAAGTCAATAAAAATATATAGCACTTGAAAATAAATATTTATGTTAACATTCGGAAAAAATAATGTTTGTCATTTATTAATTTTTACGACCGATAACAATTTTTGCTTTTAATTTCGAGGTTTTGTTGCACGAAAAAATTATATCGTTACATGCAGCAGCATGTGACTTCTTCCTGTGGGGTTATCTGATGGCTAAAGTTTACACACATAAACCTAAGTCCTAAGACACTCGACGAACTGAAGGATGCTATTCGATATGAAATTGGAGCAATTTTTCCAGCAATGGTGGAAAAGATTATGCTGAATTTCCGGGAGAGACTTCACAAGTGTATAAAGATCGAAGGAAAACATTTAGACAATACCATTTTTAGTACAACAAAACCTCGAAATTACTAGCAAAAATTGTTACAGATTGTAAAAATTAATGAATGGCAAACATTATTCAATCCGAATGTAAACATAATATTTGTTTTTAATGTGCTATGTATTTTTATTGACCTCTTAAAATGAGGAGATCTTTATACCCCACCCTGTACAATAAATAAAATAAAATAAATATACAAATAATACAAATACAATACATACGTTATATTTCATTTGCTGCTTGCTGTCTCTATCTTGTGACAACATACAACAAAAGTCAAACTTATATTTTTGAAGAATATAGCTTTTATTTTTAGGTATAAATCGCTGTAACTTCGTTGAGTACTCTCTTTAGAAGTGATTGAGAAGAGAAGAACGTCAGTAGCTCCGTCACATATCCGATAGCTGAAATAGAGTGACTGGGGCAACTAACCCGAGGGGTTTGGTTTATTTTGGTCGGCCGATTATCTACTCCAAGTATATAGGCCCTGGAGGAAACGCCCTTCGTGGAGGTTTTTCTAAAGGAACCTAGCCCGTAGAAAACCACGAAAACTCCGAACGGTTAGATTAACGGCCGCAACTGGGTTCGAATCCAGCACCTGTGTCGTCTACCAATTAAAAGGTCAGAACCTCTCGGCCACTGCTGGGGCTACTAATTCGACGGGCATATTTACTTTAATTAGAATTTAAACACTATAAAGGTTTTCTTTAAATTTTTATGTCAACAAATGCAAATTTTAACAACGTTTTGATAACTGTAACTTTATTTATACTAACTACTATTTCAAATTGTAAGGTGCATTCGTAATTATGTAGATACATAGCACATATAGTCATTGTTCTGTCCGTCTGTCCGCATATAACAGAGCAAAACTACTCAATCGAATCGTTTGAAATTTAAAATATATATTAGTTGCATAATTTTGTCAAGTCATTTCACATTTAATGAAAATCGGATGCATAGTTTAATTACAGGGGCAGTAAAAAGTATTCCGTTGCATTGCTGCCAAAAGGAAAAAATTATTCCAAGTGCAATTTTAATGAATTTACACTCTTTGAAATATAATAAAATAGATATGCATCTATGAATCATAAACCAAAATATACATTATGTACAATCTATAGTACAAAGAATATTTCTTATTAATGTACAGAACTACATAAAAGTATTCATTACAAAATGATATAAGGGAAAAACAATGCTTAGGGCACGTTTTAATAATATTAAACTATTTCACATTTTATGAAATTCATATATCTTGCTAAGGTTTGCTAAAAGTTTTTTCCTGTATAATAGAAAGCAGTTATTATTAACACGTTCGCTGCCGCTCACGCGAAAGCGCGTGATATGACGCCAATGTTAAGGGACCACTCACGTGCCCGCGCGTGATGTGGGGTGATGTCTAATAGCCAGTCACGTGCTGGCGCGGAAAAATCTTTCACTGATTCTTTGTTATAAAAAGTAAATCGGCTTCTGGGAAAAACCCACTTCTACAGTGCGGCATTAACTATCATTACATCTCCATGTAAGCGGCAGCGAACGTGTTAACAAAGATACACAAAAGATTTCGGTTTCTATACTGTATACTATTACACCAAGATCTAAATATTTTTAAACCTTCGTTGTAGTACGAAAGTACCTCCCTTGCTACACTTGACGTGCAATTTCCGACTTGTTTTAAATAATTAAAGGTATTTTAAAGCGTATTGATTTAAATAAAGTGTCGTTATAAATAAATATCCCAAATTTACAGAGCTATTTTTTAAGTAAAATTCTGCTGTTAATTGGAAATGAAAAATATCATTTTAAAAGTTTAAATTCAATATAATTATAGTTGTTCAATGTGAGCCCGTCCAAAAACAATAACGATACCGATGCGGTAGGATTCTCATCCCATACTTTTCTAAAAAGGATTTTTTTCCCTTTTGTGTATATGTGGCGGGGGAGGGGTCATTAAAGATCAGATGTTTTCCCAACTTCACCTACTGATGTTGAAAAACTTAAGGCCCAAACATATTTGACCACTTCTTGAAGTTCGGTGTCGGCTCGTTTCTTGTGGCGACGTGGTGTTTTTTTTTTTTTTTTTTTTTTTTATCTTAATGAGTTTTGCAGGAAAGGGGCGGTTGTCCGGCAAAAGAAAAATCTTTCTGTCAAGTAGGGTAGATTGCTTATCTCCCGATCCTTTTGTTCGCTCCTCTCCGTTCGAATTATGAAGAAATCGCAAATGGATCCTATACAAAAGACTTCCCCTTTTTTTCTAAGAATTCAGTTGAAGGGAAGAGTATTGTAATCTGAACGCAGCCTTAAGCTCAGTTCAGATCTACATTTTGGTGAAGTTCAACTGAATTCTTCGAACTCCTTTCTTCTCTTTCCATTTGCGGTTTACTGACAATAGAAAACGAGTGAGATACAATAGTGAGGGGAGATAACTATCTTAATCCTACTTAAGGGAAAGATTTCTGTCCTACACTTGGATTAAAGTTGAACTGAAAAACTCATTAACATCAAACGCGCCGCCTGCGGATATGAAAGGAGCCGCCTGCTAACCGCAAAAATCCCTTGTGTGTGTTTGCAACCATAGGACACCTATATCTGCAGTCATTCAAAAAGTCACACTAGGGAAAGAGTATCGGTCAACGGATCAGCTCCGAAGAAAGCCGAGAATTCTGGGATAGGTGTGACCTGAAACTGCCGGCAACCCGGCTAGTATTGGCGATAACTTGGCATATGTTTTACCGGTTTTACCTCTAGCTGTAACAGCACCCGTCACTTATAACCCATCGCGATAAAGCGCGCCTAACTATTGCCATGCTCACGGAATGCTGGGATATGGATAAACCTCACAGAAATATGGTGGCATCGATTCTCTCCCTGCTTCTAATGGAAAACATGTTTCGTCTTATTTCCCTATCTATGCACAGGGCATGTTGAAATGGGGAGAGAGAGTGGGGTGAGTTATCGTACCACCTCGATATCATCTGTGGGGCTGTCATCAAGCTCTTATATGTGTTGAATTTTAACTTTCAGCTGTTATTTATTTTTATCTTCAATCAACAACATAATTTCACTGATTTATTTATTTAGTTGTTAGTTTTGTTTTCTTTTAATAGTCCTGTAAATATGGGACATTCATTTCTAATCACCCTGTGCACTAAAAACCTTAATGTTTTATAAATTGCTTTGACCAATTTTTCTTTCGTCGATATAAGTGTATATCACTTCTTGTAGTAACAGCTCTTTTCTATAATGCTTCTAGTTCGAATCTCGTGTGATGTGTATGCATGCTCCCAACGATGATACGATGCTGTTTGGCACATACTCTCGTTTCGTCCACGCTTATCATACAATATCCCGGTAAGCTTTATTAATTTCGTTTAGTTTGCTGCATCATTTGTTATCTGTGTCATCAGTCTTATGCTTAACCCAAGCAATAGTTTTATATAAATGTCCAAAAACATGACAAAGCAAAATCAGATAATTTTAAATTTGGATAATGTAAGTGAACTGAACGCAATTAAACTTCACATATGCTATCTCGAAACGCCTAAATTTTTACTCATTTAAAAAAAAAAAAAAAAAAAAAAAAAAAAAAAATCCAAATTAATTTTTAAAGCGCTGGAAGTATAATATCTTTTTTAATAAATAAGTCCCATTAAGCTATTAAGGAGTAGAAGTAGCAAAATGTCCTAGCATAACTATGCTAGGCCTAGCATAACACCTAACATAATATCACTCGTATTTAATTATCATTATTTTCGAATAGAATTATGAGTTTTATTTAAATACAACTAACTAAGATTACTAATCGAAAATTGTGGTACAAAAATTTAAAAAGAAAAAAGTAGTTTGATTTTTTAGTGACTAAGATGAAACAATATAAAAATTTGAGGAATTTTTTGAGATTTCTATTTATTATTGCAACTTGTTTACATCCCACTAAAAAGTGTAAATATGTTTTAGTTAATTATTTTTTCTTTATTTATATGCAAATAGAAATGTTCTGAAACAATTAAAAATAATATCTTAATAGTTTCTTAATGATAAGAGTTTTAAAAAACAAGATGAGGATTTTTTTTTCTCAAATGTCATAATCGGAATATACTGATCTGTGGTGACACAATAATATGGCATATATGAAACTTAATATAGATATTTTTTATTTCAATGAAAGAATAATAATAAGGAAAAAATCTCGCGATGACATAATACTATGATCCACGGATAAAATTATTTGGAAGTTTTTCCAATGGTAAATCCGTCTCATGTGCGAGAATAACGGAGCATTTATGGGTTAATCAAAAATATTTTCTTTATTGAAATCTGCAACGTATTTGCTTTTTCCATGAACAACTAAGAGTTTACAAATTGTAGATGCGTTTATTTTTTCCTCGTTCTTAAATTAATAATAAGAATATTAAATTTTTTTCTATTTTAAAGCCACTAGCCGATTTCGTCTGAAATAAGTGTTTTTCTTTTAAAAGATTTGATGACTTACTAGATAAAAATATTAATTTCATGTATTAGTAGACATTAGACTACTAACAGGCGATTTTCAATGCAGGATGAACAAAATTTGTTTAGACAAATGCCAGTATTCTATTCTGTACAACAGCTAAATGAAAAATATAAACTCTGTTGATAGTGACCATTCAAAATAAGTAATTATAATCACTAATTATGTAAATAAGGTTAATTATAATTTCATGCGGTGTTTTCAGATATGTTTTATCATTGAAATGTTAAGTAGCTATGTTAAAAGCACCAATTATTTTAAATTATAAGCATACCGGTTTCGGTAACATATATGGCTATCGTCGTCAGTTCTCTGAAAACGGTAGGCTATATGCTCCCGAAACCGGTATGTTTATAATTTAAAATAATTAGTGCTTTTAATGTTGCTACTTTACATTTCTATTACATTGCATCAAGCTCCATCTCAATAATTATGTTTCATGTTCTTATTTTGTTTAGAAAGAAAATGTGGGAGATTTGTCTTAACTCTTGCGTCCTGAGTTTATGTTCCCATCAACGAGATGGTGTAAAGCAAGTGTTTGCTGGATTGGCAGACGGCACTCTCGCTGTTGTTGAGGTAGCTCTTTCGTTGTTTTGTAACAGTAATTCGCAACTGACTTTGTAACTGAATTACAAAGCAACAAAAATATTGAACGTTGATTAATTTTATTAACATCAAACTTCAGACTTACGTTTTAAATAACTTAGGTTTAAAAAATTGTATTTTAATTCTTTCACTAAGTGAAACATAGATAAATTCATTTGTTAATTTTAGCGATCAAAAACTGATCCCCTTTTATATTAATGAAATACTAACTAAGTATTAAAACCTTTTATGTAGACATAATAAAATCGAAACAAAAAAGTCGACAATTTTGGACTAAGAAATAACGTTCTTGTTTATCAGATTTACAAAACATTAAATAAACTATTTATGCAACAAACAATGAATTTCTTATAAATTATTTCAGGATATGCAATCTGCTTTCACTTACTTTTTCGTGAGAGCCTGGTAAAGAACTACCTTATTCTTTAATCTAAAGCTAACTGTCGAGTGATTTTATTTTTTGTTAGATTATATTTAACTGTTTCCCCTTAAGGATCCTGTCCCTGCTCGCGAAGACACTCGCGAGCTATTGCTATTCATATAGGGAGGCATTTTTCTAATAACTCTTCCTAATTTTGACTTTTTTTTTTTTTTTTTTTTTTTTTTGGCATTAGATAGCTGAGGTTCCTCTCAAGATCGCACTTTGATCACTTTTCCAATTTCGGTTGCAGGTATTTTTTATAAAATTACTTTTATTTTCTGAACCGGTGCTGAAAGTTTAAATAACTTCATAAAAAATACCGAAAAAGTAATCAAAAAGTGATCTTGAGAGGGACCTCAGCTTAGAGGTCTGCACGGGCCGGAATTTCCAGGCCCGGCCCGGCCCGGCCCGTAGGAAAGTGATTTCGGCCCGGCCCGGCCCGTTGCAAAACTCAAAAGTTCGGCCCGGGCCCGGGCCGGCCCGTTATAATTTTTGTATTTTAGGCCCGGCCCGGCCCGTACAAAAATCAGCGAAAACAGGCCCGGTCCGGCCCGGCCCGTTTTGGCCCGTTACAATTTTTACGATTTCTAAAAAATTCACATTTTTATCATATAACTAAGATTCTTTTAAAGAATACTGCATACATATCTATGGAATGATTTTACAGTATATTTTACAGCAAATACACATTAACAACCTTAATGATTACTTAGATTCTTAGGCTTTCAACATTCGAATAAAGATTCATTAAAAAATTAATATGACTTAGAATAAAAGAAAAAAGAAAGAAAGCTAAAAACATCGTTAATTTTGAAGCTGTTTAATAAAAGAAGATTTATAAATATATTTCTATATCATTTTATTATAGATTTCAAATCCAAATTCATTCTTAAATTCAGAGAAGCTCTTTTCTGATACATTTCTAAATTAATTTTTTTTTCTCAAAAACGCATAAGATTAGCAGATATCTTTATTCAGAAACTATATAATCGAATGGCGTTATCCATTTTTTTATACAAGCAATTTAAGAATACTGCAAACAAATAAAATACTGTCATAATTAGCGTTTTGAATAGAATTTCCGGAAGCAATAGCAAGGGAAGTAAGAAAAACCTGCAATCATTTGAGAAACTATTATAACTCAACAAAGTTATACAAGTATTTTATTTACCAAAAATGAAAAACGCTATTCGATTCCAAATCCCTTTAATAGTTAGGTTTATCACTTTTATACTCTTACAATTTAAAATTAATCAGAAAATGTGTCAAACTTTCGCACTATTGAGAAATTAATTTAAAACTCATCAAGAAGTATATATCCAAAGACTAAGCTAACATAAGTTCTTTATCGCTGTTAATTTTAAAAATCATGTTTTCTGCCAATAATTAAGTCTAGTACCGGTCCGGCCAGTCTATATGTAGAAAAATAATGCAAGCGTGATCTCGGACCGGCATGAGTCAGCTAAAAAAATATTAAAACGGGTTACACATAATGTAATTCTCCGATGCCCATACACTGTACATTTTTATATTGATGTTGTCAAACTAGTATGGCCACATTTATACCTATTCCCGTTAAAACCATTTTCGTTGAAAATAGCTCATATTTTATCGTTCCTGCTTAAAACTTCAAAACGGGCCGGCAGGCCCGAAAATTTTTTTTTCGGCCCGGCCCGGCCCGTCTGGCCCGTTCAATTTTTTTGCCGGCCCGGCCCGGCCCGTTGAAAAAACTATTCTAAATCTGCCGGCCCGGCCCGGCCCGTTAGAGAATTCGAAACGATTTCGCCGGCCCGGCCCGGCCCGCGGGCCGGGCCGGGTACGGGCCACGGGCCAGGCCCGGGCCCGTGCAGACCTCTACCTCAGCTATCCAATGCAAAAAAAAAAAAAAAAAAAAAAAAAAAAAATGTCAAAATACAAAAGAGTTATTAGAAAAATGCCTCCCCATAGGAATAGCATTAGCTCGCGAGCGTCTTCGCGGGCATAGGGACAGGACCCTTAATCATAAATAGGTGAATATTCTGCGTGTGAAAAAAAGCACAAGCTTTGGGTTTGTAAAACGGTAATAGATTTTTTTACACTTAACATAGTTTTAAATTGCCAGTTAACAACACCAAAAAGCATTTTTATTGGAAATACATCGGTTATGTATTGACATTTAGAAATTTCATTAATAGTGGTATTTTCCTATTGGCTTATTTTTAGGAGTTATTAATCAAAGAAATCGCCAAAGATTTCAACATTTATGACAAGTTTCTTGATTCTGATAATTTAACAACTTAAACACATAGTTCGATTACAAATAGGTTAAATTTGTTTTTTATTTACATTATTTTATTTATTTATTGATAAAATTTTAATTTTATAATAGAATATCAGCTTAAAACAAATACTGAACTAAATATACCATTTTAAGTGCAAACTGCTTAATCCTTAGCAATCGTCTGCATTCGATAAATAATGATTTTTAAATAATTTATGCTTTTTTTTTTTTTTTTTCAAAAACCCTTATAAATGAGAAAATTGCGAAACAAATTGCATTTGAAAATAATCTTTCTCCTTTATGTGAAAAATTTGATTTGTACAATGTTTGGAAGTTTAAGCAATTGCAGTAAAAGGAAAATTAAGTTGTCAGTTTAACGCACTCACGGACTCACTAAACCTTCTTAATATAGATTTATACATAAATTTGAAGTAATGTTCATGAGCTGGAGCATTTTTAGGTGTGTTCGTAATTATGTAAATACGTAGCACCTATGGCCGTCGTTCAGCTCATCTGTTTTTCTATCTGTCCGTCTGTCTGCCCCTCCGTATATAACAAAGCAAAAACTACCCAACTGAATCATTTCATATTTAAAAAATATAATTGTTGCATAAATTTTCTCGAGTATTTTCAAATTTTATAAATATCGGATGTATAATTTAATTATAGGGATAATCAAAAGTATTCCGTTAAATTAAGGCCAGTGGGAAAAAATAGATCCAAGTATATTTTAGTGATGTTACAATCTTTCGAATATAATAAAATTAAAATGTACCGACGAAGTATATACTAAAATGTGTATTCTGTGCAATCTGTGGTACAAATAATGTTTCTTATTAATTTACAGAGCCACAATAAAGTATTCCATTGTATAAAGGTATAGGAAGAAACATTGTTTGGACCGCGTTTTAATTATATTAAACTATTTCACATTTTATGAAACTGATATTGACATACAATTTCTGACCTGTTTTTTCAGAATGTCCAAGGTCGCCTTCCGAAACCAGAGGTTTTCTATGTTGTTATAGGTTCTAATCCTGTTACATGCCTTCAGCTTGTAGGAAGAAGACTGTGGTGTGCTTGTGGACCAAGTGTAATGATTTTAAGTGCAAGGTATTCAATTCTGCTTTAGTGTTAAATTTTGTTATAGTTAATAACTTTCAAAATTGAATTGATGGGTTTATAAATTTTCTACGTAAAATTCTATTTCTATTTTAATTATATACAGTTTAGCATTAAATTATAAATACCAATAACATTAAATTATAATAATTATTATTATTTAACATCCTTAAATTGTAATGATATTGATATGAGTGCTAAAGTAACGTATTTTTTCCTTAACATAACTGGATAATTTTTTACATAGGTTTATACTATTAAATTATAATGTTACTGATTGATAAGTATTAGATTAACATGAGTTTATCAACATCACAGATTAAATTGTTCCATTTCAATTATGTTGTTTGAAATTCGTCTTTATTTTAGAACTTTAGATCTTTTGGATCAGTTTCAAACATCATCAAACGGATTAGATTACATTTATAAAATGGTCTACAGCGAGCAGGGAGTTTGGATAACCCTCCGGGGATCATCTATTTTACAGCTTTGGGATCCTCATACGTTGACATGTAGATTGCTTTATGATGTTAGAGACAATTACACTTCAAGAGCACCGAAGGTAAATAACCTATTGTTCTAATATCTAAATGAGCAAATCTAATTTTTATTTCATAACACAGCATCAAAAGTAAGCTTGTGGTTTTTTTTTTTTTTTTTTTTTTTTTCTGATGGGAGAGTTAATTATTATTATTATTATTTTATGTTTTCTAAATATTACTTTTTTATCATCAAAAGGAAATTTGTTAAATTCGAAATTGAAGCGATCTCCTCATCTCACCGTAACATACGACTTCATCTTAACTAAACTTCATGATTTTATCGTAGATCACTACCTCAAATACCATCAATATGTCATCATTTATTATTATTAAATTGAATTCTCTTATTTTATTTGCGGAAAATAGTTCTCACATGGGGTTAATTTTATTTTGGGCAAATAATTAAATATTATAAAGTAATTTGCATGGTTTTTCAAAATGGATTCATGTTTTCGCTGGAGAAAATTTAGTATTTGAAGATTTGAAAACTTATGTTAATAAAATGGTTCAGTGGTAAAAAGATTAATTTTGAAAATATGAGTGTAAGCTCAAAATAAATAGTTCAAAACATTTGTGGAAACTATAGTATTAAAATATATATGGGTGTTATTTAGATAGATAGTAATCAAAATAGTTTAAATAACATGTGAAATTTTTATATTTAGTTTAATATTTTTAGCAAAAAGGTTTTTTTAAATATTAAAAAACCGCTAATAAAAGTTTACATTTTATTCTATTAACTCCTTTTTTAAATGAAGTGTTATTATATTAACGCATTGTTAACCTCCAATTTAATATGAAAGCACTTTTTTTATAATCTTTTTTTTTTTTTTTTTTTTTTTTTTTTTTACTATTACTATATTTTTTTAAAATAACCTTCGGCTTCAATAATCACAGAAACCTGGGACAAAATCAAAAAGAGATTTTTTTTTTTTTTTTTTTAGAAATTTCTGGTAACAGAAAAACACAAAACTTGTCTGATTTTAAAAGATGAATATTTTTAACCCCGACCGACAATGTGTTAATAAGAACTAAAATGTATGATTATTTTTTATTCATTACATTTCTTTCTCTGACAGGTTGACGAAACTTACACAAATCATGCCCGGATCACGTGTGTTTTACCGCTAGATAACTCTGCTCTCGTTGGCACTGCAGATGGGACTTTAGTAGTGTATGATGTAGTCGCAAGAAAATCTCCCAGTCCCAGCGCTCCGTCTTCCCCCAGACCTCCTCAAGGCGGACCTGAACCAGGACATGCTAAACAAATCCAAGAAAGACTTCAGGTAAGCCCGAGCACATTTTGTCACTTAGAAAACCATTGCATAGTATAAGACAAAAAATTATTGTAGATACATTTATTAATTAATAAATAAATATTAACAACTCTGAAAATAAAAACACATCAAATAAAAATGCATTATAATTTTTTACTGCAAATTATTTTGAATCTTCTATAACTTAAAAACTAAAATGTACTGACAGGGAGCCAGGGCTACGGAGTCGGTAGGAAAAATGGCCGACTCCGACTCCAAAAATTTTTAGGATTTCGACTCCGACTCCGACTCCTGGCTGGATAAAATACTGGCGTTGCTGTTGATTAAAATTATGAGAAAAGCAAGAAAAATAAGCCGAGAAAATTTCGCTATTTCGACATTAACTTAGTTCTTAGAGCTTTAAAAAAAAAAAAAAAAAAAAAAAAAAAAAAAAAAAAAAAAGGAAAAATATTTTCCGTTTGACTAATTTTCAATTTCACTTCATACAAACCCGAAATGTACAACTATCGAAATCTAAAGAAGTTTTTTTTCTGTCTATTTACCGTTTTGTAAAAAGAGAAACTCAGTCCGGGTACTATATGTGCATGTTTGAGAGAAACTTGATGTTTTATGCTCCTAAAACATTTACTTGGAATAGCCATAGAAATACTGGGAAGCAATTGTGACAATCCCCAATAGTACATTGTAGTGTAAATTTTGAGATACAAGAAATTATTTCGAACTTAATCTATCAGTACATATTGGATCTGCACTTTTTCCAAAAATTGTAACTTATCCAAGATCCCTTTCTTGGATTATTTATAATAATTATAAATGATCGCAATCTTCTATAGTCATTTCCATGCGATATTGTCATCTCTGTCACGCAGCTAAAAATCGTTTGCTTGTTGGCCACCGTTATTTTCGAAAAGTTTGCTTTGCCCTATGCAACTGATGAGATATCTCCAATAAAATCAGTTGCATATTTCCGTTCTAAAACACTGGTAGCCAAAAATCGTTGTCTGTGACAGACATAACAAGTTTTCATGGAATTAGCCCTATGTGATTAATACGTTTTTACATATTTATTCGAAGATAATCTTACTTTCTAACGCATTAATTTAAACTGTAATAAATGTGAAATTAAATGAAGAATATTACCTGTTTTAATGTCTGATTTGTTTAATTATCATAAATAACATTATGCAATATTTTTTGCAAAATGTGTGGATGTTCTGTACAATATGCATTTTCATTTTTCAGAAGCTTTTAATAGAACAACAACTTCTAGATGGCGATGATCGGAAATCACGAAGTGGAGATAGCCCAAATCTCACTCCAAGCAGTAACGTTAGTAGACGCGAAAGCAGTGCTTCGTCTATGGATTCAAAGGATTCAGGCTCTGACGCTGGTGGAGAGGAAGAACTACAACAAATACTGCCTAAAGTAGCGCCTTCCCTTCTGCCACCTGATTCTGAAAGAAGTCCACGAATTTATGGTAGAGGCATTCGAAAACCATCATTTATTGCTCCCATCGAAGAAGAACAGAGCTCAAAATTAGAAGAGGAAGAAGAAGAAGAAGCTGAAAACAAAGAAGCATCATTAGAAACAGTGGATAAAGAAGAATCTGTTGCGGTTAATACATCCCTTCCGTTTACATCTTCAAAAGCAGCTGAGGAAAACAGTGAGGTATCTACTGACAGTAAGAAGGGAGAATCAGAGCCACCGGCTGAAGAACAAAAAAGAAAGTTGTCTGAACCTCAAGAATTTAGTCGTTTTAAACATGTGGATGCTGGTGATCTAGTATCGGTAGAAGGAGGAGATAAAGTTGTTTCAGTTCTGGAATTTCAAACTGCTCAACTTAAGAAAGCCAAGAAAAAATATCAGTCTTTAAGTGCTGAAGACATTCCAACCTGGGTTGCACAAGAAAAACCCCAACCTGTGATATCAGCCCGTGGCGACGTAACTTTTGAGTACAAAAGTAGACTGCCTTCAATTAAAGCTTTCATTAGAAAAGAAGCAAATGAGCTAGCTTCCTTTTTAAAAGGACAGCAACAGCAAGAACCAGAACCTGCGGTACCAGAACTTCCTGTATCTAAGGGTCGCAACTATCCTTTGTTTAGTATCCGCCCACCAACATTAGATCTCTCCGATCACCAGTTATTCCAAAGACATTCACCACCGGAAGAAACTATTGAAATTAAAGTAGAAAGTAAGTTTTACTGTGCTTTATCGTTTGATATTATTTAGAGCACTTTTTCTTTTCTCTATGGTACCGATAAATCATACACGATCGTGGTATAAAGACATCAACGCGCACAAAATGTATTCATATGACGCCATCACAAGGCAAAGGGTTCTAATGGCTAAAATTCGATTTGGAGTGAATTGAGTTTAAAGATAATTGACGTTAAATTTGAACATCAATAATAATAGTCAGAATTGAAATAGGAAACTGCTGCTTATTTTATTATGGTCTTTTACCTCTTATTTCAATAACTGTAAAAAAAAAGAAGAGTAAAATTTTCTTGAAATTTTTAATTAATCAATGTTGATTATTATTAGGCAAAAGTGGTTGATATCTTGAATGCAGTACATAAATAGAAAATCACTTATATTTCTTTATCGGAAAAGAGAAAAGCATATTTAGAGGTCGTCTGTGCACTTAGTTCATTTTTTTCAGTTTTGTCTCTTATACTCCTTGACTTCTGATGTTCTGACATACATTAAGATATTTCCACAATCTCGAGACACTTGCTCAAAAATTTAGAATACAAGTTGCCCGCGTTGATATCAGTTCATGATAATTGTGTACGATTTATCATTGTCATATACATATATGCAGAAATTTAAAAAAAAATCCTTCTTTTAAGATCTGTAGAAATTGCAATATCATAAAAGAAATACACAAATAAAATCAAATTTATAGGAGACTACCTTTCCGCCCGCAGCTTCGCCCGCTTGGAATTCGGTTATATTGCGGTATAAAGCACAACTATAAGAAAACTTCTCATTTCCACGGAAAAATGTAAGAAGCGCGATGTAACGCTGGATACGATTAGTTGTTAAACCAAAGCTGAATGGTACACTATATTATATGTTTTCCCTTGTGGAGCAAAAACATGCAGATTTTGGAAAACTGGAAACCCGGGAACACGCTACATAGAGCTGACCATGCTGACGTTGAGCCTGTTGCGATAAACGGACTTGAGTACGAATATCATTCTCAGAAGCCCTCAAAGAAGCTTGGCGAGCGGCTTGTTCCTCAAGTCTTTGCTGGCGCTGAGATGATAGCTCAGCAGTTCTCGAAGCAGCCTGACGCTCTGCTTGTTCGCGCCTTCTTAATTCAGCATGGAGAGACGATTCTTGAGATCGGGCAATTTTCAATTCCCCGAGCTTCAGATGAGGTGCTCGACAAATTAGATTTACGTTTGCGAGGATTGTGAAAATATGAGTAAACTATAAACCTAAACTAAATTAAAATCCCAAACTAAACTATAACAATCTAAACGACGGACAAAGCGACGTAATTACCTATCGAAAAAACAATAACTACTTTAGATATCTACCTAGAAAAAAAGCACTAAACTAACCTAACCTAACTATTATACAGCTACTGCACATCGTTACCACGTTTTAAAAACACCCAGCGCCATCTATCGCATATCTCAAGAACTAAATAACGTAACTAATACTTATACCAATTAGTAATTCTTTGACTTATAGTTATTTCAGGATAAGTAGATGTAAAAAAACATTTTAGACGATAAAACAAATAGTACGTCATCCCTCGGGAATTCCTCATTTTCGAGGATTCATTATCGTATCATTTAGCTTCTAAATTTACATGTTCATATTCGTTTGCAATGTATAAGTAGATGTAAGAAAACAGTTTAGACGATAAAATAAATTGTACGTCATTCCTCGGGAATTCCTCATTTTCGGGGATTCATTATCGTATCATTTAGCTTCTAAGTTTACATGTTTATATTCGTTTGAAATATTTTATCTTGTTTTAAACGACATACAGCGCTATCTCCAATCCATCCATCAAGCAAACTATATTTTTGTTTTCCCTCGGGAATATAAATTTTTTCTGGGATAAAAAGTACCCTATTATTTAATCCGGCCTTCTAACTTTACGTCTGCAAAATTTCAAAGCAATCGGTTCAGTAGTTACGGCGTGAAAGCGGAACAAACAAACAAACAAACAAACTCACTTTCCGATTTATAATATTAGTAAGGATAATAAACAAGCTAAAATACGTAGGTATTTAAAACTAAAAAAGATTGAATGTGATCCTTCTTTAAAGATGTCTAATGAAAAATTATGTAAGAGCATACAAACAGGAAATTATCGCCATTGAACTGTCAATTTTAAACTGGCTTACTAATTCGTGTATTTGTCTTTGGCAAGTTATAAAATTTAAACGTGAATCGCTTTTTATCGACTGTAGCCAGTGGACAATCAGATCGCCATTATCGTGAAGAATCTCTTATTGATAAACAGAATGAAGATCCGCAGCAGTATTAGACTGTTTTTCTGAAAGTTAACCAAAGCTTGCACTTTAATATCAACATACAGAAGCTGAAATTGCGGCTTGTAGAGGCTTTAAAATGCATTAAACCATTCAGTCGTTAACTTTATTGTAAAACCGGTTTCATATCAATTTGATAGTTCCAACGTATTGCAATATGGTGTTGCACTTTTCGCATAAACTAGTGTGAATAGATGCTAATTTACTTCGTTAAAAGTATTATCTGCTTAAAACATATTATATAATACTTACAGATACTCCACAACCACCAAAGCCACCTGATCAGCCCAATCCACCTCCTGCTCCCCAAATCGATTCAAGACGATCGTCTGGTATACCTGCGAATGATGAATGTCCTTTACCGCCATCTTACCTTGCAAGTGACGAAGAATTTCTGAGCACAGCACAATTCAATGATCTATTACAACTACAAGATTGGACACGCACTTCCAGGAAGGGCTCAGATACAGCCAGCAATGTATCTTTCGGTAGCACTGAAGTACCATTCGCTTTTGAACTGCATCTAAAGGAGATGATCAAAATATCAGATAAACCCATTAGAAGTTTATTACAAGCATGGTAAGGGGACTTTTTTGAAAACATATTAAATAAACCGTTGTACCATGTTTTGAAAAATAATTTTTTTGCAGAAATAAATTATGGAATAGTATAGGTCTAGTGTCATTTTGCCGTCAAGTAAATTAATACAATAACATACCAGGTGATTATAATTAAAGTTACGATTTCAAAAATCGATAATTTTAAAACTGCTGGTCAGAATGAATTGATATTTTAAGAGAAAAACCGTGGGACAATGGAGTTTTGTTTCGAGAAAAAAAAAATAGTTCCAAATTGTACCGATAAACGGCACCATCAGTGTTCACATTGTCTGAAGATATGCAAATTACTAATACATGACATGCGCGCTGCAGACATAGATCCTATAAAAATGCAGAGTACCAGCTCTTTGCTTGAATGCTTTGGCATGATTATGAAGGACATTTTGTACAGCAAAATCCATAAAGATGGATCTAGTAAATATAAATGATCTGCGAAAAATGATTGCGAAATTCGAAGAAAGGGTATAACAATCAACTTATACCTTAATCATCTGTAAGGTGATTGTTCCATGAAGCTTTTTTTTTTTTTTTTTTTTTTTTTCATTATCGCTGTTGTTGTTTATGTAAACACGCGTTCCTGTCTTTCCGCTAATAAATTTTTAGTAAAACTCTGAACTCTATTATTTTATATTTGGCTAACAACATTCCTGTGTTTAACGAATATATTTTTAGTCTTTCCCCTGACTGCGCCATCTATCGGCACATTTTGGGACTATTTTTGGAACCAAATAAAATCCCATTGCCTCACGATTGTTCTATTAAAATATCATGTCATTCTTCCCAGTAATTTTAAAATTATCGATATTTGAAATCGTAACTTTAATTACAATCACCCAGTTTATTATATGCATTATTTGTAAATTAATACAATTTTTAAAAAAAAATAAACTTTTTTTCCATAAAATTGAAAAATGGTTGTGCATAAAAAAAATTTTCTTTTAATTGGCAGATAAATAATTCAACGTAATAGGATTATATAACATCAAAATATAAAAATGAAAAACTGCTTTTATTAAATCAGTTTAACATGCTTTTAATGACAAATGAAGAAATATCTCTATGGTTCAATGGTATTAATGTCTCAAAAAACTCGTTTTTTGAATTTTGTCTTTTTGCAATTAAATGTAAAATCGATTTTTATTATTATTATTATTGTGAGATAATTTTTAAAGTTTCAAGAGTTGCATGAAATAAAGATTCTTGGTTTTATACTCATAACAGAAAAAAAATTAAATGTTCTTTTTGCTGCTACATTTTGGCAAAATAAACGGTAATAAAAAAAAAAAAGAAAAAAAAAAGAAAAGAAGAAGGTGTAAAAATATATTTGAAAGAGCAATAATTTTTCCAAATTATTTATTCATTTATATAGTTACTTATTTTTTATATACATCAGCCCCAAAAAGAAAATATTGATGTACAAATAAAGCCTTTCTTCCTAAGTAGTAAATTATAATAACTAAGTTGATAACTTTAGTTTTATTTAACTTTTTTTTTTTTTTTTGCAATTATTATTATATATTAATCTTAAAGGTTTTTAACATTAAATCGTTTCTTAAACAGAAAAATGACAGTTTTTTAAAAAAAACCTCATTTTTGTGTTAATATTTTCAAACAGTATCTGATATTACTACATGACAGATAAGTGTTTGAAATTAATGACGATGATACTTGCTTACAAGGAAGTTCTCCATAAGGGCATATTCAGAAAATTCTGAAAAAATTACAAAATTTCCTTCTCATGTGGATATGAAAAAATTTCGACGAAATCTTGATTTAACGTCCATAAAAAAATGAATCGGTAATTTATTTGGCTATTTATCCCGATTGGCAACGAAATAAAATTTCAAAAAATGCTTTTTTGTGTCCAATACTTTTTAAGTAAAAATATGTTTCATGTTTAACTTGTTTAAAAAGTTTTTATTTAAATAATTTTAGTTTTGTCAGTTTTAGTTCGTTTTAACTATAGTATTGTCATATATAAATTTATAATGAAGTTAATTACGAAATTTTATGAATTAAAACAGAATTCAAATTAATTTCAATTGTTTCAGTCATAAAATTAAGTGCTATTAAACACTGTCGATCCAATTTTGTTGCTATAGAAACAAAAAATTCTTCGATGTTGAAATGCATTTACTGTAGCATTCTTCGTCTGGCCTTGATTTTGGAAAACTCTTAAATAAATAAAAACATATCTTTCATATGAAAATTTTTTTTATATATCGAATTATTTTTAAAGTAATAAAACTAAATACTAACTGCAACAACAAGCAACATAAATATGAAATACAAAAAATATATATGTATTAAACTCTTTCATTGTTTGATTTAAATTCATCAATACCATTTACACGCATTCTAAAAATCTATTACGAAACAATTTTCAGTTACGTTAAAGTCATTTGCTTTTGGCGAGGAAAAATGCTGCTCTCCAAATCGTGTGACGCTTTCTTTTTTTCGCGTCAAATACTCGAAAGTATTTCTTTTTTTTAGACTTTCTACTGTAATTCCGCCGCTAATCTCGACTGATCATTTATTACATATATAAGTAGTTTAATTAATTATATATATATATATATATATATATATATATATAAATACTTTTATAAATACATCCAAAGTTATTCAGACAATACCAATAAAAGAACCAATGAAACCAGTATTTTTACATTCATATTATTAAAAACAGTTGAAGTTTGAAGAGAAATAGAATATATATATATATTCTGAGTATGCCCAGTATGGAGAATTTCCTTGGTAGTTTTACTTTTGTCCATGCCGACTGCAATTCTGAGTGGTTAATATCAGATTTTTCAGATCATGGAAAAGAAGAAATGTTGTAACCACAAGAAAGACTGTCATAACATCAAATGTGTTACGTTATTGATAAATAAAACTTTACAGTACTTTTATTCCATATAATTTTAAACTATTAATATCTAATAAAAAACATACAATATATTTTTTTTTTATTTATGAGAAAAGATTCAGGATTTTGATTTTATAAATTCAACTTATCTTTTCACTCACATTGGAAGTAATTTTCAAACATTTTACTATATCACATAATATCTATTTCAGTTCATTACAAAAAATAAACTTAAAGTACCCTGCATTCTCAAAACTATTAAATATAAAGGAGTTATGGGAGTTTTTCATCTTGGAAAATAATCTTATTTTATGAAATTCTTTTGATAACTAAAATAGAATAAAAATGTATGCATTTTTGCATTAAAAAAATATTTACAAAAATCAGATTTTTATTGAAACATGCGCTTTTAGGGGGTTGCTTTTCTACGATATTCAGTATGTTGTAGCGCTCAGCGGTAAAAGGATATACATATATAATGTTATTTTCTTAAAGGGTGGGGAGTGGGGTCTGCACTTTCGGTATAGTATAAGATATCTTTGAGCGAATAGGGGATCTCTCTTTTGGTTGTTATTAGTTTTGATCCAACAAAATAAATAAAACATTGTTAGCGCTTTTTTTTACATCAATCTAACCATTTTTTTTTCTTAGCCTTTTATCTAATATCATAAAAATACAAAGTTATTATTAAAACCATTAAATTATTATAAAATCATTTCATTCTAAAATATTAATTATTCTAATATTAGCAATTCCTATTCTTCTACCATATGCGTATAAAATTCATTATTAGAGAAACTAACTTTGGAAAAAAAAAAGTATCCGCCTATTTTGTTTATAAGTTCTGCTTACCTCCATTCAGGGGGAAGTGCAAGAGCATGATATTACTGTTAAATGCAATATGCAATAAAAAGCTGTTTTTATAACACGATTATTCAATCTGTAAATGAATTATAACAGATTTATAATTGTAGTCTGTTATAATTCATTTACCGATTGAATAATCGTGTTGTAAATTAATCTAATATAATTTGAAAACTCTAATGGAGTTTTTACATTTGGTGTAGTTTCGTGACTGTCCTCCAGAAAACACTTTTACTACTTTCGTATAAGTCGCATGCCAGTGTTTAATCACGAAAGATATCTGTATTTACGCAAAACATTTTCATTTTGATAGTTACAATGTTTATAAGCGTGTTGTTCGATTGCAAGATTTTGTTTTAAGTTCATGTTTCATTTATTTATCTCTTCACTTGTGGAGTTTCAGTTTTCTTTGGCAATTTAGTTGCGAAACATTACACGAAAACAAATTTGGAACTGTTTAAATTGTTTTACGTTTAAACTGATTGATTAATCTTTCGTAATTGGACTATGTGCGATAGCGATATATTTTTAAAAGTTTATGTAGGTCGTTTTTAAAGTGACTCCCCCATTTCCCTCTTTTATATTTAACCAATGAATATTCAAATGTAATCAGGGAAGCGTCTTATCAGATTCAATCTATATACCAAATTTGAGGTAAATCCGATATTTCTATCAAGAACTGTACATACGTGTTATATGCATACATATGTATGTACATACGTACGTGCGTACTTACATATAGAAGCTTCGAGCACATTAATTCTTAGGATTTGATAGCTTGTGAGCTAAAAAGCAAAGAAATTGGATTATCCATTAAATGTACGCAAGATCGCTCTAAATTCTAAGGATTGGAATTTTTAAAAACACCCTCGAAAAAACATAATGAAATAAAAAAACCATTAAAAAAAACAAGCATTTCTAATATAAACCCAAAAACTTCCAACATGCCTTGAAAGAAACAGTATGTATTTTCTGTTGTAAAAATATAGATTAACATTGTAATTTAAATGTTTTTTTAAAATATACTTTTATTTATTCATTTTTACTTTTTAGCTGTGATGACGAAATAGTTATAATAAGTTGTGCTGGTTACTATGGCGATGACGAGGCCGTCCTAAAATGGATCAAAGAAGGAGAAGAGGTATGTGTTTTCATTAAGTTTTAAGGCGCATTAGACGGTTATCGGTGAGGGAAATGATGGTTTCTGGAAATTCCTAATGTTCGAAAACACATTTTTCTTTAGTGTGTTATTTCATAAATGATGTTTCATGAGGAGTCTCTAAAATGAATAAAAGGTACGGAAGATTGATGTGTTTCGTTTACCTAGGCAACGTTTCGCATTTAATACGTTGAGTATAAAATAAATCTTAAATTTTCAGTTAAATCTGTTTAAATTTTTATTTTGTAAATTGAGAAGTAAATATTTCATTCAGAACATTTTTCAAGGAAATTATCTAAGAAATATCTATCGCTGAACTTTTTTTTTAATAAATTTTGAGTGGATGAATTAAAGTTACTCTTAAAGTTATAAAGTATAAAGATATAACGTCCTTAAACTGTTGGTCCGCAAACCCCTGGGTCCGTTAAGTCTCTTATTTAGTGTCAAAATTTGCTCCTGTAGAATATGAGAGATTATCTTATTAGTAAAATTAGGGGAAAACTAAGATTATTGTTACGAACATAGCAGCGGACTTAACCTGGGTGACGATTGTAAATCAGGCAAAGTAGAGCCTCCAATTTCTTTTAATTTTCATAATCTGCATTTGATATTTTGAAGCATCTCAGTAATTGCGGTTTCTGAAGCAGAAGACTAATTATGTTGTTTGCTAAGACAGAAGACGAATGTCTAATAACTATTGGATCAAGAATCCCCGATCTAAAGTTTCTGCCCAAATTTCATTGTTACGAGTATTGTTATCGCCTACAGCTTGCTCAGAGTTGAGGTAGTCTTATAAATACTATTATGTATTACAAATTATGGTGATAATTGTTTGAAAAAACGTGTTGTAACACTTTTTTGTTATGTACACTGCATAAAATAACTTTACAGTATTATATTCCTACCGGGGTGCTAGTATAATACAGTAAAACTAATGATGTTAATAAAATGAAATCAGTCTGATATACAGGGTGTCCCTAAACAAATGGTATATACGCTAGGGGGTGATAGAACACATCATGACGAGTAATAGTAAATGGGAAACCAAGGGTCCCAAACGTTTTCCAAAGGAGATTGCCGACATTAAAGTTTGGGCTCCAAAATTTCAAATACACATAAAAAAAGGAAAAATTGGTCGATTGATTTGCGGTTTTCACTAAAATTATTCTTTATGGTGGTATTTTCTTGAAAATAAATTAAAAAGACAAATTTCGAAAAATGCCGATAGAGGGCGCTTTAGACTTTGAAGTAATGAAAAACTATTTTTTGCCGAGATTTTTTGCATCTCATTAAATGGTTTCGTAAGCTTAGATTTAAACTTAAATTTTGAGCTCAAAATCTGAATAGTTGGGAGTGGTTAAATAGCACAAACTGAACTGTGTTCAGACGGTTTAAATTTTAAATGAAACGGAAAGCTATAAAAAAATGGAAAAATTAGTCGATTCGTTTGCGGTTTTTGCTAAAACTACTCTTTAAATCAGTGTTTTCTTGAAAGTAAATTTTAAAGATAAATTTCACAAAATGCCGATAGAGGGCGCCTTAGATATTGGAGTAGCGTAACACTATTTTTAACCGTTATTTTTTTAAATTTCATTAAATGCTTTCAAATGCTTAGATTTAAATTTTTAGATCAAATTCTCAGTCGTTGCGAGTGTTTAAGTAGCGCAAAAGTGAACTGTGTTCGAGGGGGGGGGGGGGTAAATTTCAACTCCTGAACACACTTCAGTTTGAGCTTCTTAACCCCTCCTAACGATTCAGAATTTGAGTTCAAAATTTAAGTTTAAATCTAAGATTTCGAAAACATTTAACAAGTTTTGGAAAGCATTTAATTAGATACAAAAAATAACGGTTAAAATTTGTTGTTGGTTACTCTGAAGTTTAAGGCGTCCTCTAACGGATTTTTTTAAATTTATCTTTAAAATTCATTTTCAAAAAGATACTGACTTAAAGAATAGTTTTATTTTAAACCGCAAACGAATCGTCCAATTTTTCCGTTTTTTATTATCATTTGAAATTTGAACCCTCTGAACACAGTTCAGTTTGTGCTACTTAACCACTCCCAACTATTCAGATTTTGAGATCAAAATTTAAGTTTAAGTCTAAGTTTACGAAAACATTTAATCTGATGCAAAAAATAACGTAAAAAGTAGTTGTTCGTTACTCCAAAGTTTAAGGCGCCCTCTATCGGCATTTTTAAAAATTTATCTTTATAATTCATTTTCAATAAAATACCGACATAAAGAATAGATTTAGTGAAAACCGCAAATCAATCGACCAATTTTTTCGTTTTTTATAATCATTTGAAATTTAAACACTCTGAACACAGTTAAGTTTGTACTACTTAACCGCTTCGAACTATTCAGATTTTGAGCTCAAAACTTAAGTTTAAGTCTAAGAATCTACATTGTCATTAATACTACATTGTCACTGACATTAAGTCTAAGTCTACATTGTATAAGAATGTTTATGCATTTCTTTGAAACTGTTTTTTTACATGCATATTGCACATGCAACTTACAGAAATTTCAACTTTATACACATGCACACACAAAATAATGGAAAATATTTTGTTAAAAAAAGTATATAATGTAGATCTTTATAAATGAATTCTCCATATAACGGACAACTTCTCAGATCTAAACAATGAATTTTTCAGTGAAGAAGTACATAATTTCCAGATTGTAAAAAAAATTACTACTTTCTAGAAAACTAAATTTAATGCATTAGTTCATTTTTCTCCTTAATTTAGAACTTTTTAATGAAAACAATTACTATTTCAATAAATTTTTTCAAAATGAGTAATATTATTTGGGTGCAAATATATTAAGATTGATTATTAATGAGATGCAAAAAATCACGGCAAAAAATAGTTTTTCATTACTTCAAAGTCTAAAGCGCCCTCTATCGGCATTTTTTGAAATTTATCTTTATGTTGGTATTTTCTTGAAAATAAATTATAAAGAATAATTTTAGTGAAAACCGCAAATCAATCGACCAATTTTTCCGTTTTTTATGCGTATTTGAAATTTTGGACCCCCAAACTTTAATGGCGGCTATCTCCTTTGGAAAACGTTTGGGACCCTTGGTTTCCTATTTACTATTACTCGTCTTGATGTGTTCTATCACCCCCTAGCGTATATACCATTTGTATTGGGACACTCTGTCTAACGTTTTCAAAATCTGTCAGTTCTTTGATCCAATGCAGGAGAAGGTTTTAAAAAATTTGAAATTATCTCTTCAAAATAATAGAGTATAATAACAATAGCAAAAATAATAATAATAAATACATTTTCAGAAATCAATTAATGTTTGTATTAAACCGAACCATATCACCAATTTTGGCGCTTGCAAAAGCATTTGATAATTTGAGAGTGTATTTTCTGTTATCCAAATGCGGTCGATGAATGCATTTGCTTGCCGTGAAAATGGACCTCATTTCCAACCACAAAATGTTTTATGTCAAAATGGCATCAACTGTCATTCGTAAAAGAAAAGCCAGCGCAAAAAGTTTTCGAACATTGACGTTCTTATAATTTTGCTAATAAAGATTTTGTATTTGTAGGATTGTTAACCACTAATTTGTTATTTCTCGTACCAGAGACAGTGAACTAGCACAAATAAAGAGCATAAGAAACATGTGGTATATTCAGAACATCTTGTAACTTTTGAGTAGTCCTATGTTTAACGTGTCCATAACCTACAGGTTTCTGCCTTTTAGTGGTAAAAATTTTAACTGTTCGGTTCTTTCGAGTATTTTCATGATGTCGCATGAAACATGCGCTTTCCGTATAAAACTTTCTGCCTTTGAATCGCTCTAAAACATACCAGCAGAGGTCTTTGTATCTCAGAATCCGAATAATTTTAAATGAAGGCCTGGAGCAAAGATCAGATAAGGGATTTTTTATAATATTTTTGTAAATGCAATTTGTTATCATTTCAAGAATTTTTTTAGCTTCTGGGACCCTGTTCCCTGTTTGCCTCTGCGATAGCAATTTATTGCGCATTCTGATTTTTAAAAAAACTTACCTAAGAAATCTTTGTCTTTCTTTACAATATCGTTTTTATGAATCAACTAACTGAAACCTTTGTAGAAGTCGCAAAACATCTGTTTCTTCAAACTGTCTTTCACTGGTTTTACCGTACCACCTCAAATTACTTTTTAACTTGATTTAAATATATTTCCAGTGCATGGTCAGAAAAATCCAATTTTGGGTATCGTTATATGAGTAATGATGATTTCGTTGATAGCCCGATGGGAGACAATCCCCTACCCAAATGAATTGGGATTTTATACTTATTAATTATGTAGAAATTCCATTTTTTCCCGAAATTGCACATGACTTCCTGCCCTAAGAGAAAAATGTCTAAATTCAACTATGATTCTGACCCATTGAAAATTCTACAAAATCATTTTGTACTAGAAAATTTAAGTTCGAAAAATTTATATTATGTAAAAGTTTATCTAAATATTCACGCACGCATACATATACTCTTATATATAAACATTCTTATATAAATTCGATATCTTCATAAGATAGCATACACATTTTATCATAACTATAGCCTTACAAATATTCAGTAGCCTGCCAATACCGTATGTTATTTGATTTAGGAGAGATGAAATTAAATTCTATCTTGAAGAATATTTTCCTTTCGTTATTGGGAAATTTTATATGCATTTACAAAACTGCTTTCAGATTTTACTTATTTATTTGCTTATTTATTTGATAGCACGCTCTAGATGAAAAATGTGCGAATGACTTCGCTGTAGAAATGATCGAAGCGCATTTTAAATAGAAATATATATCTGTTGAATTTCTTTTCTTTTTGAAACCTGGTCTAACTAAAGGAACTAAGTTAAAACACTAGTATGAAAATTATTTCGTAAGATACGAATGGAATTGTTATTTGACATTTAAATATGCTATTTTTATATTTTGCTTCCTTGAAAATTTTCACATTTTACAAATCGAATATTATATTGTATTATATATATATGCGCTTGTTTTTAAAATCTGACAGATATGTTTTTTCTTTAATTATTTATACATAATTTCAGCCTGCATAAGGCAGCACTTTGGTATTTTGTACGTGAGCAATATCATGACATTAATAACTTTTGGAGGTTTTTTTCGAATTTATTAAATGCTTTGAATAGGAGAGGGGTACATAGTAAATTAAGTCGGTTGTGGGAGTTTGTATTAATGAAATTGGGAGGCAGCTCAGGTAGATACTAGATTAAGGCGGACGGGTGATGTTGTTTGGCTTCACATATATTTTTATAAAATATGCTTGGATATAATAATATTTAAAATACTGGGTGATCCAAAAGTCAGGACGAACTTTAAAAACGAATAATTCGAAAACGAATCAAGATACAAAGATACCGTTTGCACCAAACGGATGGAAAAGAAACCGGGTTTTGTGTGGCTATGAAAAGAAAATAGTTCTATAGGCAATCAACAGATGGCGCTGTTGAATTTCTGAATTGCAAGCGCGACAGGCACTCCAAACAGTCACTTTTATGCAAAATAAAGCACCACCTCATATTGCTCCACCTGTATAATGCTTGCTACGCTCCATTTTGGGGGTTGATCGCATTATCAGTCGCTACTTTAATCACGCATGGCTTCCAAGATCTTCCGATCTGACACCCTGGGACTTTTGGCTTTGGGGATTATTGAAGTCAAAAGTGTACCGCGACAAACCGGCATCACTAGCAGCACTCAAAGATGCCATTCGCCAAAAAGTGTCTGCCATAACGCAAAAAATTATACTCTATGCTGTGAATGGTGAGGTACATCGTCTCACAGCTGTACTTCTGAATGATGGACAGTACATTGGACATTTACTATAGTACTAATTAACTGTAATTAAGCTGATTTGTAAGTTGTCAAATTTTTTTTCATTTGTAAATCATCTTTTGGTGCAATAAATCACTATAGCGCGATCTGTTGATCGCCAACAAAACTGTTTCTTTCGTTGCCACACAAAACCCGGTTTCTTTTTCATCCATTTGATGCAAATCTTATTTTTGTATCTTAATTCGTTTTCGAATTATTCATTTTTTAAAGTTCGTCCTGACTTTTGGATCACCCTGTATATAATATATTAATATTTAAAAAGTACTTGGAATCTTGTAAAATTACTTGATATTGGTTTAATAAAGATTGCTTTTAGTGTATTGTAATCCATGTTATTTGAACTACATTGTTTTTCCAACGGCATCGCAATACACAGTACGTATGAGGCTATGAATTGCAAAAAAAAATATTGAACAAAAATTACTTCTTTCAGTCTCTCTCTATTTTATGCATTAATAATTTCTCACTTTTAATTTTAATTTTAGGACATGAAAGCTTGGGACATGAAAGCTGGATTAAATATGTTTCATAATCACAACACATCTCATATAGAAACAAAAATACATCAAACTTCAATAATAACGAGATATTAAATATCGATATATCTATTTTTTCTGATTCCTTAAGAATAAACAACCGCTCGATTCGAAAAATAACTTCAGTTCTTTTTCATATTTTTTATTTTTAATGAAACCATTTTGTAAATTGACTAGCAGCTTTCGCCTGCTACACTGGTAAAAATTTTGTCCTACTTTGAACCAAATTTTGGTGCTCAATAGCTGTCACTGTAAGATGGTGAAATCTTGAACCAATGTTTAGAGCTCCTGTTGAAGCATAGTTCGAATGTTGAAAAGATAGAAAGCTCCAAATGTTGGTACGAGATTTCACCATCTTATGGTGGCAGCTACTGAGCGCCAAAATTTGGTTCAAACAAAAGCAAAACTTTTAACAGAGTACGCTGGTCGGTTTCTTTAAAATAATCTTGAATCAAACGAAATGAAACTAAAAAAAATTACCCAATCAAATATTCATAATTGTTATCTTATTCGTATAATCTCACATTATCCTGTTAAAAATCGATGTCGGGAACATAATGGACAAAATATCTCTAAAATCACTAGATTTAACTATTTTTAGTAGCATTACTATTTTGAATTTATCTTGAAAATTATTATCTACCTAAATTTCCTTATGGCAAAATGTCCTAACAATACGACCTCTCCATTAAACACTCTTAGGTGGGAATTTCTAAAATAGATAAAATACATCTTGAAATTTGTTTCAATAGATTAATTATCCTCAGACTCGAACTTCTATCTAAAATTAGTATGGTGGAATGACCTAAAAGTTTTATACCTCCAATGAATTCTTTTGGTGGGGTGGGGGGAATTTCTAAAATCGATGAGATAAATGTTTAATATATTTTTAAAAGGTTTGTTATCGTGAATTTCACGCTTCTACCTAAAGTTGCTACTGGGATATGGCTAGTGATGGACGATTCATGAAAAATTATTAATCGAAAATAATCGTCTTCGTAAAAAACGCAATCGATACAATTATTGATTATTTCAAGAAATCCACAATCGAAGTGTTCTACAATTATTTATAAAAATAATTTTTATACGTGCTTTTGAAGTCGATTTTATTAAATATTTTGAAACTAAAATCAAAGGGAATTAAAAAACAGCAAACAAACGGAGGCTATAAGGGAGCCACGTTAGTGGAAAAGTCTTGTGACGTCATCCCTGGTTGAAAAAAAGTAAAAAGGCGCCAGTAAGTATAAAAAAATAAGGGAGTTTAAGTATCAAAAATTAGAAAATTTTGGATATAAGCAGCAGAATAGCCAAAGAAATAAGAATTAATAGCACCCCTTGGGGCAAAAATCAAAACTAAATGTACAACGAATGGGATCAATAGCTTTTATTGATTTTTTTATTGTCATTTTAAATCAGTTCTATAATTTTCCCATTTTTAGAAAAAATTTATTAAAAGATCTATACGTTAAACATGCCCTCCAGGAGGGGAAAATGGAGGAAGAGGGATGGGATGTACATAATATGGTGAATTGAATAACATGAAATAGTGTTCACAGAGCTTTAAAATGATATGTCACATGAGGGATATCAGCAAAAGGAAAAGTGCGGCCCAGGATTTCAACCATTCTGCCCCCCCCCCCTCCCCGGAAAAGTTCTCCTTGTGTCTGTCTCTTTAAAATTTTCATATACTATAAATAATAGCTATTAGTGAGCTCGGGAAAAAATCCAAATTAAAATGATAAACACACTGCGATTTCGAAACAGTTTGAAAATTTCTCCCACCCGGAGGGCTAATTTCGGAGGAGAGAAAAGAGGTCTATAATCTCAAAGAGTGTTTTAGGGCTTTAAGATGCTATATCACAAGACTGGTAAAAAAATATTTGAAATTTTTCGACCCCTATTTTAACCCCCCTCAGGGACGGAAATTTTAAAATCACTGAAATGTGTTTAATTATTATTTTAGTAGATTTATTTCCAGCAGTTTCAAACACATCTTTATCCATTTATCCGTTGATTAGTGACAATATAGAATACACAGTATGACACGTACTGTTATATTTGGATACAACCCCTCATTTTTTCGCTTCATTTTGGGAACAACGGATTTTGAGCTTATTCTGAGACGATCACTTTCAGAATTTTTAAGCTATGTTTTTGAGATTTTTACAAAAGTTGCTCTATCCATGTAGCTAACACAATATGCAAATGAAATTTTGATAGCGTTTACGCATGTGCAATGAAAAAGTATTTAGTAAACCTGTTTATTTTTCATACAGATTTTATTATTTTTAAATTCTGATACAGGGTGTTATGTACAATGTTGTTTGGCATATTTTCGGAAAATAACATTATTTTATATTAAGAACTCTGTAAATTATAGGCAAAAAACTTGAAAAAAATTGGGACTGTTTTTATAAAAATCTTAATTTCTCTACAAGTATACATGCTATCCGCATAAAAATTAACACAGTTATTTGTAATAAGCCACTTAATCATAATGTACAGTTTTAACGCTTTTGCTACATTAGTTTTGACAGGGTCGTCCAAAAGATATTCTTCTTTTTCAATTTGTTGATAGTCCCCAATGGAGTTTCGGGAGAAAATCTTCACAGAAATATATGACCTGTACTATTATGTTTATTAGAGTATGTTATATTTATTTATTTATTGCCTAAGTGGGGCAGAATCACCAGACCTCAAAGGTCCGGTGTAGACTCTATTAACCCCACCCGGAGTGCTCCCCGACACGCGGGGATTCGTTTACAATTAGTAAAAAAAAAAAAAAAAAAAAAAAAAAAAAAAATATTTTATGTACAAAACAAGCTTCATCCGCCGGAGCACAGGCTGCTCCCTCGCGACAAGGGGCGGACCAGCAGAGTAGGTGATGCTATTGACCGAAGTTGCATAGGAACAGTAGGTTGGTGCACCATGCAGGCCTATGAGGTGAGATTCGTTAGTTCCATTTGGAAAATAAAAATCCTATTTAATTTGCCTATAAGAAGGGGTCTAGATAAAATATTAGATAGCCAGTTTTTGGGAAGGATGGAGGGACGTTTAATATGCCAGGCTTGGGTAAGCGTGCAGTGATAGTAACTATGCTCAGAGGTGCCTATCTCGCCGCACTCGCAAAAGTGATTGGCAGCTCGATGGAAACGTTTCAAATAGGCTTTGAAGGGCCCATGACCAGAGAGGAATGCTGTTGTGGCTGGAGAGAGAAAATACATTTCTCTAGACACTACAGGTATGAGATCGTAAGTGTGTCTACCTTTGGTAGAGACATCCCAATAATTTTGCCACTCTGGTAAGATTTTTAGATCCAACTTATTGCGAATGTGTGAGGGGGGAAGAGGGAAAGTAAAATCTATGGATGTTTTTGCCGTTGCTTCTTTCACTAACCTGTCAGCCCGCTCATTGCCCTCAATGCCAATGTGGGCCGACACGTGGCCCAGGGCGACTTTGCGAACGAGAGAGAGCAACTTAATTTTTATGTCGAGAACTAAAGGGTTCTTAGTTCTATGCGCGAAGATTGCCTGTAGGCTTGAAAGACTATCACTGTACAGCCTGGTGAAGGAAGTTGGTTGGAAAGAGATCCAATCAAGAGCCTGCAGAATCGCAAAAAGTTCTGCTTGGAATACAGTGTTATCATCCCCAATTCTACAAGCCCATTCATGGATCACCTCATCATTCCGCATGACGCAAAATGCTGAGGCTACGCCCGATTCCGTGCGGGATCCATCAGTGTAAACGATTGGGACTCTTGAGGGTACAAATGTATGTTTAGAGGGATTGACTTGCAGATGTGATGTTTCTTTTGCAGGATGCAGGAACCAGCTGCTAACTTTCCTTTGTATATCTGTTTGTGGAAAGTGTGCGTACTGTGTTTCTTTGTGATCGAGGTGGAGGATTCTGTTTTTTATATATTCATTATTAAGTGTCAATTTTATGGGAGGGATACCTGTAAGTACAGTGAGCGCGTCTGTGGAGATTGTTTTATACCCCCTCGCCATACGTAGGAGGAACATCCTTTGTAACGAGGGAAGTTTGTTCTTCACTCTATTAGTGAGGTTTCCTCCCCAGACGCCCACGCCGTAAAAGATAATCCGTTCCACAATTGTCTGGTACCATATTTTTAGCATGTTGGGCTTAATGCCCCAAGATTTCGATGTTAATTTACAGCTATTATTGTGAAGTGTTACTAAGCGTAATTTTATTGCGTTAATATGTTCCATCCAGCTCCGATGTTTGTCTATTGTAATTCCTAGTAATTTCATGTGTTTCACGTGCTTCACGCTGCGTCCATTAATTCGCATTACGGGGTTGCGTTTCAGATTTATGGGTTTGTCGAATGTCAGTGCTTGAGATTTTCCTGGTGAGAGCTGGAGGTGAAGGTCTCTTAGCAGCTGAAGGATAGAGTTTCAGGATAATTAATTCCTCGTGTATTTTTCTAGATATTTAATAAAAGGTTAAAAATCGTAAGTGGCCAGTCATCTTTGGCTATATAGTTTATCACCGCGTACATATCAGCAACATATCCAAACGTCAATGTTACTTATACAAAAGGCTTTGCAAGATGATCTTATTTGTTCCTTCTAACACAGAAATTAATGAAATTCATAGAAAATGAGTTCATAGAATTCTCAATAAAAGGCGATACTGTGTTAATTTTTTACTTGAAAGATTTTCATCATTCGAACAGTATGAAATCATTATTTTCGAAATGAACTTCGTCAATTTTGGAAAAATTTAAAAGGCTTTAGACGTACAAAAATAGATTCTTTACAAAAGTAAGTTCATATACTTCAACATTTTCTATTAGAAAATTGCAATATGCATGAAAAGTATGTAATTTTCTTTTACTGCAGCTATATATCATTTAGTCAATATCTTTTTTTGTAAAAACAATTTTAATTACATTTTAAATGCGTAAATTCATGTATTCTAATATCCGAGAAAAAAAAATTTCAAATCAAAACTGCTGAGTCCAAAGGTTTAATCTACCTGAATAAAATTTTAATTTATATTAACACTGCTACCAATAAGTTGTACGGACTATAAGTCATCTAAATAAATGGGTATAGACCTATAGATATATACCTTGACTGTGGATAGATAGACCAATACCCTATTGGTCTATAGGATATAGACCAATAAATCGGTATACACCTATAACATCCAACATATGTATGTAAACTTTGTTTCACTTCTTACATATTCAAATAAATATCTGCCAATATTAAGCTTAGCTGTACCATTTGGAATGCTTCGAATATTTTTGTACTTCTTTCAGTCATCACTAAAGTAATTTTCGTGCATTACAAATTGGAATAATTTAGGAAAAAAGGATTTAGTTAGGATTATTTTCTTTAGTCAAAGCTTCCATTGTAGAATTTGATTGCAAAATACTTAAATTTATTATTTAAAACTAAAAAAATTATACTATTATATAAGTTTGCAAACTCGTGAACATATACTCGCTGAATCGTAGGCATGCTAATAATCACACGCATAAACATTACATACATATACATGCATGGTGTTGCCGAATTTGACCTACAAATTCAAAGGATTGACAGTAGACATCAAGAGATTGAAAAATAACAATAGAACATGAGATCACACTCACAAACCACTTATTTAGTCAAAATACAGGTTGTTTCATCCTAAATGAATTTGGGTTGATGTAATAATTAAATATCTATATATTTAAAAGACCAAGCTGTTTTTTAGTCATCAGTCTTCAATTTTCTGTTGGACCGATTTTTGATTTTATTATTATTATTATTATTATTTTATGAAAGCTGTTTATAGGTAGATGTGCCCATTCTAGCTATTTTTAAGTTTAATTCCATTGTTATATTTTATTTTTAATTTTAAAAGCTTTTTATGCAATTTCTTTTAAACAGTGGCAATCTGATTTTTTCCATTGTTGAAGAGAAAAAAAAATAATGAAAAATATTCAGACACTTGGGTTTTTTTAATGTATTTTTTAACTTGCGAGTTAAATTTCGGAAAAAAATATTTATATATGCGTACTTTATTCTGATAATCGAATAAAATTAACATTTACTGTGATGTCATTGGAATAATGCTTATTGGTTTAATTTTATCCTATTTTATCTTTATGTATTTTAATTTTATTGAAGTCATTTTTTCTATCAATAAAATAGAAAATAGGTTTTTTTATTCATGTTGGTTAAACATCGCTTTCATTTTTACTGTATTTGCATTACTTCTAAATCTATACTGTACAATTGCAATTTTTACATGATAAAACAGAAACACAACTAACTTTAAGGTGAAATTTATTTAAAAACTGACTCCCAGTTTAACAATATTTTAAATTATTTTCAAGCATGAATTATTTTTCAAATCTCTTTATACCAACTTAAAAAATAAAGCCCCCTATCCCCCCCCCCCCTCAAAAGAAAAAAAAGGAAAGAAAAAAACGATAAATCATAAGATTACCCATAGAATGCAGCACTTTGTCATTAAACTGAAATCGTCTAATCAAAAAAGAAAGACATTCAGTTTATATAAAATTAATATCATGTCAAATTGTTGAAATACCTTTTGAATCAGATTATGATATGGATTATATTTCATTATTTTTAAGGATTCTTTAAGATACAGACAAGGAAAGTGGAAATGGTTCAGCCATCCCGATTATGGAAAAATTGTTGTATATATATATATATATATATATATATATATATATACGGGTAGTTCTTCAAATTTTGGTTAACTTATGACCTAATTTTAACAAAGGTATTTTTAGATGTTATCAGTAAAGTTCTAATTCTATACTGTGGGTATAATATTTACTTTGTTGCATCTAAAAGAGTCAGTCACTTTAGTAAGTATTTTAAAATATAATAAGTATGTAATAAGTATTTCAGGCCCTAGTCACTTTTACGACGAGGGCCGGACGGTCTAGAGATTGACGAATAAAAGCAAAATCAAACATAACTCATTATTTTAAATAAACACCAAAACCTGGATATGATCAAAATAACAAGGCAGACAAAGCTCAAATTTACAATAAGTGATAAGATCGATTATCAATCAATTAACTAGCTTTGAAACGACTTACCTAGGGCCTGAGAGTTTGACTGGCGCAGCACGTGTTTTCGTAAGAAAGTCGGCGACCGCACTAAAAACGAAATGGCTGCCGCAGCATTGGTCGTGTTTACAACTAGCTTCACATCGATACTTTCCCTCGAACAAGTTATAAAAAACGCTCTAAGATTGCATACCATATGGATTTTTGAATTTTGCAAATAGCTAGGGACTGATATTTTTTAACATATCACTTACACTTCTTGATTTGAAATAATCTGATAAAAAAATGTTATTATTAAAAAGTAAATCGCAAAATTAAAAAGTACACTCTGTCAAACATTGAAAATTCTTTGCTTTATCAGGAAAAAATTAAACAGCTTTAGTTTAACTTCTTTATTGATACATTCTTCAGATAAAAAATGGAGCACTCTCAAATTAATCGGTACATAATTTAATAAAAAACACCTTAACCGTGAAATTCTAAAAAAATCAGAAGTCGCTTTTCTGACTCCGCCGGGACTATATTTAGCAGACTAACAGTGAAAAGTTGCTTTCCTAAGTCGTGTATCTGACTTTCAACCCTTTCAAGGAATGTTATAAATGCGGGCTATGAATGGATGTTGTTCCACTAAAGCCTCTATTATCGGTATGACTGCGGGTTAAACAAAATTAAGAGATTCGGTGTCCCAAAATAAAAAATAAAAAATGCGGGAAGAACATTTCTAGAAAGATTCTGAAAGATCCTGACCAAATAGAACGCTACGAATTCAAATATATTAAAAACGGAAATATTGCTTGTTTTTACTTAGTGTGTTATAATATTGCTAGTGTGATGTTACTATTAAGTAATTAAGTTGTTACATTAAGTAATTACTAATTAACTTGTAATATTACTAGTGTGTTATTTATATAGTATATGCTGTATGTATGCATTTTAAAACTTCTTTGTGTAATTGGACATTAAAAAAAAGATTTTACTTTCTATGGCAAGTGTATAATTCTGCTGCTCTATTTAGATAGCAATTAATCTACTTAAAATGTTTTTAAGTCTATATTTTATTTCCATGTTTGACGATATTGATCATTAGTTTTGGCGAACAATTCAAAAGTTTCTATGAAACTTGTTACCAAAGTATTCATTAACCACCATTTAGAAAAGGGAACATGCAATTTACTTTTAAAAAGACCTAAGGCAATTGATTGTTGTTTGCCTGAAATTTAAGCTAAGAAAGCCTTAAGTTGGATATTGATTTGTTTCGACGAACAAGGACTTAATACTTTCTCTAACTTGGTTTCATTGAAAATAACATGGGGAATTATATCCTCTGAAAAGTACTGCTAATTGATATTTCACTAATAATGAAAATATTTTGTCGTTTAAACTTGCTTAAAGTAAAGGTGTTGCGACCATAGTTATAAAACTAAACAGTTTAATTTAATTAAAATAATTATTGCTCGTAATTCATTTATTCTTTTTTTTCTTTTACTTTCAAAGTTTAAAATCTGAATGAAAGAAAAAATAAACTCAGACGTAAATACAATGAAACATCTTAGAACTGTCACTCCGAACAACGGTAACCTCCGAATACCGGTCATGATTTAGTTTTACCAAATGTCTTTCATAGAAATAACATTACATTAAGCCTCTGAACAAGGAATTCCGAACAACGGCCACCCCACAGCATTTTTTTTTCAAATATTCTTTATTCTTTTTATTTTTTATTTTTAATATTTTTAAGCAACTGTCAGTTTTTTTTTTTTTTTTTTTGGTGGGGGGGGGGGGGAGTAATTTTGACTGCAATTCTGTGGAATTAAAATTGAAATTTAATGCGAATTTTGCAAATCAGGAATCCAAAAAGGCATAAATAGTCATAGATGATGCTGAGTTAAATGACATTTTAAATAATGCTGGAAATACCATGAAAGTCAGTGAGTATGTGGAAGTGGATAATGATTTGTCAGTTTTCTCCACTTTCAATACGATAGAAGAATTGATAGAAATCAAGGTCAGGGAGAACAAAATTGATGGCGAAAATGAATCAGAAGATAATACGGAATTATCGTAAAATTATAGCGTAAAATCATATTCTGATGTTCTTTTTAGCTTCGGAGAAATTAATTTTTACACTCACTGAAAAAGATAACGAATTGTACAACAAATCTGTGGAAATGATTATGCTTTTATAGAATATAGATAATAAAGAATATAAAGATATATAGAACTTTAAGGAAAACAAAACTGCTATAAATACGTGATTTCTTTAGTATAAAAGAATACTTTGAATAATAGCATATATTTTCAAGTGCAAAAATTAATTAATTTTTGACAGTTATTTTGATTTTAATGTCATTTAATTTTGTCCTTTTAAAATTTGAAACCTGTGAATGATGGTAACCTACGGTAACTTTATCCTGCTTCCAGTGGTGGCCGTTATTCAGAGGTTTTACTGTACAGTGGTGGCCAAAATTGTGGACACTTTTAGGTAGCTTCCATTACAAAAAGTAAAATAATTACCTATTGCAAGCGTCCGGGGAAAGCCAATCGTAAATTTTGCTATATTTTTGTCGATCACGACCCCTAGATGCCAAAACCACCCTCCGTTGAAACGTTGACTTACATATACATTCAAACCCCGTTATAGCGAACCCGGTTTATAACAAACTCCCGGATATAACGAACGAAAATTTTGGTCCGGCCGTTTCCCTATTGTATTTAATGCTATTTTATCCTTTTATAGCGAACCTCCGGAATCTTAAGAATCGGTTATAACGAACTTTTTTTCTACTCAACCATAATTTTTTTTCTCTTTTTACTTTTCCGCTGATGTGAAAAAAGGTTTTCGACTCTAATTTTATAAGAAAATGTATGCCGGCTAGTAAAACGTAGTGCGAATTAACGATAAGTCTTTTTATTAAAGAGTATTAAGAGCTGCATTCTTTCTCTTTTATGGTAGCCACTCTGCAGGTGTGATCACGCCCACTCGTCAGTTATTTTCCATTACTCCTACCATAGTAATTCAGGATTTAAGCTAACTTATTTAACTAATGTATTTAAGAATAATTCGAGATATGGCAGCTTGAAGAAAAATCTTGTTTGAAGAATGCAATAATCTAAAGCTTTTTTCCTTAAATTATACTCTCCGGAGTTCACAAGATGATGAAATAGAGGAAAATTTAAATGATAAAAAAGTAAACAAGCAAAATAAAAATAAAACGATTTTTAACGCACCAATAATTAGTGTTAGTCATCCTAAGCTTGGATAAAGGGTATAGATTTTAGTATAGTCAGGGTCAGTTCTTAAGTTGTTTGCTCATTTATCCTAACATTTATCCGAACTATGGTTGGTCTCGAATGTTTAGATAATCGGCGCTTTACTGTATTTGTATTTGTCTTCCTTTTTTGTTAACTTATTTAGAATTGTGCCAGTTCAATGTAATAAATTTTATTCAATTTAATTCATTAATGATCATCAATTCATTAATGATCATATCTAATAGAATTTAAGTTTTTTTTTCTTTATACATCATTTTTGAACATATAGGTATCAGATAATTATATACATATTTTATAAACTCTAACATTTTTTAACGGTTCGGATATATCGAACAAAAACTTTGGTCCCTTGAAGTTCGTTATAACGGGGTTCGACTATATATAGATATATCCATATATATAGATAGATAGATATATCTGAATATTGTTATACTGTAACTCTCGAATTTATGAACCAATTTGGATGAAATTTTTTATGTGCATAATAGGAGTACTAATGTATCGACCGAGTTTGTTGGCCAGCTTCGTCCACCATCTTGTTTCAAAATAGCGACCATTTGATTCTTTTGAAATTTTTATGTTTTCTAATTTTATATACTTATAGAAAAAGTTCCGTTGCACAAAATTCAAACTCTTATATATAATTTTAAACAGAATGTTAGAAACATCAAAAGGTATTTTAAACAGTCACATAATGTAAACTAACAACATAGGCCATTTTAAAGAAAAAGTTAGAAAACATAAAAATTTCCATAAGTGTCCACAAATTCAAGTGGCCTCCATTTTGTAACAAGATGGCGGTTAAAGGTGGCCAACGAACTCGGTCGAGACATTAATACTTCAACTATGCACATACAGAATTTCATCCAAATCGGTTCATAAATTCGAGAGTTACAGCACGAAAAAATTCAAATCTCCCTCTCTCTCTCTCTCTCTCTATATATATATATATATAGAGAGAGAGAGAGAGAGAGAAATATATATTAAAATTGAAATATTTATTATATATTAAAGTTATTATTATATATATTAAAATTGAAAATAAAATATAAAAATAGAAATAATTTAAAAAATAGCTAAAATGAATACATCTACATATGTGCAGCTTTCATTAAAATTTTTTTTATCAAAATCGGTCCAGTAGAAAGCTCAGAGCTGATGACTAAAAAAAGAGCCTGACCTTTAAAATATAGATAGATAATAGATTTATTTTATGGAAATTTGCTTATTACTGTGTTTTATTTTCAGAAATTGTGGACGAATGACCCTATTGTGGAAGTGTGTCCTTTCACTCATGCCATGAAGCCATCGCCTTACGCACGGTCTCGCCTTCCACGTCGAGCCTCCATTGCAACTACTGCACTCGCCTCTGACGTCGATTTCATGGGACGGGCCTCTATTGAAAGTGGAATAGCCAAAGTCCAAAACTTGCTCTCCAGGGTCAGTGACAGGACTTGAATATCAAGATTGACGGAGCTTATGAACTGGGTATATCTGGTTATGTGGCTGCTGTTCTCGACTAAAGGAACGTTGGGAGATTAGCTTGAATTTTATATTTGTAAGCAGCGAAAATCTAATGTTGAAGTATGTTACAGAGGCAGGCCATATTTATCTGAATAGCGACCTCTTAACTTTTGTTATAAGTTCCTGAAAAGTTACTTCACATTAACACAGAATAAATTAAGTCGGAAATATAAATACGTAAAAATTGGACGGAACATCAGAGTTGCCAAAGTGGTTCAACAGCCTTAAACGGCCTGTTTTACGAATGAAAAGATATTTTAAATATTTTCATTGCTATTTAAACTATAATTTAAACACATTTTTTAAAACACCAGCGTCCATTAATGTTTGAGTCATCAAGTCTTTTTTTATTTTTATTTTTTTTTTCATTCAATCCACATTGATCATTCTCAAAGTCATAATATTACATAGTTTTGACACATGCGGACATGCTATCGACTTGAGAGTGAACTCATTTTCATTGTAATATTTTGTTATTGGTCTACAACTTTAGTAGTATGTTCTAGTTTGATGCTTTCCCAATAGATAAAATAGGTAATAATCATACTTAAGATATTTAATTCATTTTGTTTGAAAATGTTTTCGAAATTATTTAAAAGAAAATGCCAATATTGATCATTTATGTGAACAACTGAAGAGAGAAGTATAAATATGTTTTTTAAAAGAATGTGTTATATAGCAATAATTTCATGAAAGCATTTTGTTATTTATTTACTAAATGGGAAAGCACACGTTTTATCGAGGAGATGTATCATATTTTATTTGTGCACTTGTTTTATTGTTCCGTGTGATGTTGTCAGTAAAGTTAGATAAATCTAGTTAAATTCGTAATTAATAAATTACAAGAATTACAATACTTTGTTTTTATTGCATATTCATTTACGCTTATACGTCATTTGCGATAGCAATAAATCGAACAATATTGTAAAAGTACTTTTATTATAAGACAGTTCTTTGTATAATGATCCTATAAAAAAAAAAAACTAATAAGGTACCCTGGGGTAATTACGCCACGTTAAGGTTCTACCAATTTTTACGGCTTAGTTTTAGATTGTATTTTTCAAACAAATATAGGATCTGATACAGCAACTCATTGACTATCTATATAAAATAAAATATTTTAACAGATATGTATTCATAAAATGTAATGGCGTTTTTTCTTGGCCAATGCTATTTGGCTTTATTACCCACCTATATGGGTAATAACGCCATGCAAACAAAACTATGAAATAAGATAGAATAATTGCATGTAGATAGCCCAATTCTAAAAATACAAACTCTACAAACTTAGAAATTGACAAATTGTATTCTAAGCTATTGAAAATGTTCAATTTTTTTGAGAAAGTGTAAGAAAAATAAAGGTGTGGTGTGAGAGGAGGGGATGAGGCAAGAGAATATCAGACCGTGAGCTTCTTTTTGCTTAAAAAGGGCCGCTTAAATAGAAATATGAGAAACATTGGACAGTTTTAACTGTGTTTATTTGAATCAGTATTTAGGATGCAGCTCGGCCACTGTAGGAAATCAAACGGGGTATTAATGCCAAGGATTGGCGTTATTACCCCGGTATAGTTATTGCGCAGTACATTTTAAATTACAAATTATCTCGAGAAGATATCCGAAATCTTCAACAACATTTTAAAAGTACATGAAATGCACTTCAAATTTATGTAATTAACAAAGTATTTCCGGATAAAAAGATAGTCTTCACATCACAAAACGTATCTCGCAAATTTTAGATCAAGCGTTAATTTTAGTTGTTTTTAAAAACAATAAGACCTAAAAATGAAACAAATTAATTTGAAGCTGTTTTTTGCGATTTATATTGACTCAAAACCCTTCTGCGCAGAGCACATGGGTGTCATTTACCTGATTATTTCATAATTATGCAAAATATAAGCACTTGGCGTTATTACACCGCCTGGCGTTATTACCCCAGGGTACCTTATATATTACAAATATCTAAAAAATGACGTATTTTTTACAATAATAAACTTAATTTAAATAATTTCTAGTAAAGGTACATTTAAATCCACTTTGTATTATTAAAATAAAAGGTTACAAATGCTAAAAAGTGATTATAAAAATTGAGAATTAGTAATTATATTTGAGAGTTAGTGATTACGAATTCTTTTAATTCCTAGTTGCATTGTTGTCAATAGAAAAATGAAATATTCACCACATTTTTCTCATCCTTGAGATCTAAGCAGCTAGAACTTTGTTAGTCCAAAGCAATAGCATGTTGTAAAAAATGTCAAATAAAAAACTCGACAACATCATTTTAAATGGATAAGGTATCATTTTTCCGCAAGAAATGTCCACTAGACTTTATTATTTTAGAAAATTAAAATTTTTAAAACTATGTTTCAAAAAAATTTCCTCTTTTTTATTATTATTATTATTTGTCGGTTGTGATAATACACATTATTTCCTGGAAAATCAAAATAAAGCGTTTGCATTTCCTATAAACAATAAACAAAATGAGACGCCTTTGTAAAATATTTTAAAGTCTGTATATAGGTCCCTAAACGTGACATCTCTGCATAGTTATCGCCCCCTGTATTACTGCTTAGTAATATAGAAATACAAGACAACAGAGAATAATAAATGTGTGGAACTTATCGTATCTCCCGCTCACGTGTTCAGTGTCTCTCATAGCACTCCTTAAGTGTGCCCCTTGTAAACAGCAGCCACTAGTCCAACTTCAATTCAAAGTGTCGAGTGAATTAGAAAAAAAATCTATTTTTTAAGAAATCTTTAAGGTGCATTAAAAGAAAATAATAGAGATTGTCATTTATATATACATATACATAACATTTTCTTCAGAATTCCTACTGTGCAAAATAAAAAACTAGTTTATGGTGCTCTAAATTTTTTCAATCTGTAATTTAAATATTGTAACAGAAGCTCATGCTTCAACAATATTGCAAAGGATTAACGTTGATAATACCAAAACGCCTCTTTTCTAACATAAAACGTTCTTCTAAACTTTTATTGTAACTGTTTATTACTTATTATACATATTAAATGTTACGAAATATCTAAGTATTCTGCAGTGGCCAAAAAAATTTCTTTTTGTGGCCTATTTTGGTAAATTATTATTTTTCTGAAATTGTTCTTCCAATAATTTTGTTATTTATTCCAATTGCATTTAACAGATGCAGATTTTGATTTTTATATATTTTTATGTTAGATGTAAAGATTTATAAGACATCAAAATAAAATTTTTACCTCAGTTCATTTATTTAAAATAAACTTTGGCGTTTCGTAGATAAATAAAATTAGTTTTTTTTAGAAAAGATATAGCATGTTCATTTAGTACAAAAATAAGTAAATATGTCTTTTTTTTTTTTTTTTTTTTTTTTTTTTTTGCAGATTTAGTCAAGTATTATTTATTAATAAATCTTTCATAAGCAAAAGATAAAACATTAGAAATTACCAAATTCGTAACCGAATTTCACTTCTAAAAAGATTTTTTTAATAATTGCAATGAAGTTAAATTCTGTAAAATATGTTATGGATTTCTTAAAGATTTAATAGTTATAACTATTTATAATTTATAACGAAAAAATTAAATGAAACTCTTATATTCCTCTTTGAAAAGACTCTTTTATAGTATTATTGACATTAATCCTTTTCTTTTTCACCTGTTTCTAACATATAAATTATATATTAACATCTAAACACAAATTATTATACAGTAAATTTCAAATCTTTTTTATAGTTGAAAGATTTTTTAAGAAAAAAAGTTCTGGATTGGTGAAAGCGAAAGGCTATTTTTTGAAAATTTTTCTTAACAAAAACAAATTTATTTCATTTCTGAACTTATATTTTATATAATTCCACATTTTAAATAAGTTATTTTCGATACAAGGTGCCACAAAAAAGATTCATACGCGCTTTAATTTCTTATCTCTTGCATACACTGTATAAAAAGACTGATATTTTTTTTTTTTTTTTAACTGCAAAAATTAAATATATTTACGAACGAAAATATTCGATAACTGTTTACAAGTCACCCAATTCCGAACAGCGTTTCGTTATCTTTAGAAACTTCAGCAAACAATTTATTTTCGAAATTTAAAAAATAATTTATGAAAAATAAATTTTTCTTTGTTGCACTTATTTTTCGGAAACTTTTTTTTTCCCAGCTTTTACAATGCATTAACCAATTCTGTTTACCTGAAAAATTGGTTTTTCAGATACTATCAGAGCTCATTTAAACATTTTCAGCTTGATAAGTGAAACTGCGCATGTAATTGTAACAGAAAAATGTTAATTTTAATGCTGTTAATTCTAATGTTTTTCAGTTAAACATGTTTGCTGAACATTCAAACATTTACTTGAGATCTCACAGAATCCGAAAGACCGGTTTTTTAGGTGGAGAAGACAGATAAATGTACTGCAAAAGCTACTCGGAAACGTTTTTGAAAAGTAAGAGTAGCCAATAAAAATTAATTTTTATAAATTCTTCTTTAAATTAAAAAAAATAATATATTTTGTGAGGTTTCTAAAGGTAAAGAAACATTTTCCTGAATCTTGGGTTTCTCGGAAGAAATTATTATATATTTTTGTTCATGATTATATTACGCATCTTCCTAAATTAAGAAATATGTCTTTTTTTTTATAGTGAATACGTGAACAAAAGGAATCGTAAAAGCATTAAAAATAAGGTATAAATTAAGATTATGATGATGAAATATTTCTGCCATTAATTTTTTAAAAATATTACATTTTCTAAAATATTATATGGTACATAATCTCTGAAAGTCATCTATGCAAAATTTTATCTAGGCTTTGGCAAGTAAAACAGTAAAACTTTCTCAGTTCTACAGCCGAAACTCATTAAGTTATGATACTTCGAATTTCATGAAATTTCGGAAAATTTGTAGCTAAAATGGACAGGCGAATTTTTAGGGCTAAAAAGCTCCCAAATTCCATATAATTCAAAATATCATAATTGGATGAATTTTGATGGTTAAAAAAATAAAATTTTTACTGCTGAATTTATCAAAGCATGAAAAAAAATAGTCTTGAACATTTTTGCAATTAAAATCGCCTACATATCTGAAATAGTTCAAAAATGAAAGCGTCTTTCAATCTATTGTGAACGCTCTATGTATTATTAAATGTAATTTCATAATTTTAACCAAAAAAATATTCAGTTTACATTTTAAAAAATTGGGCCAATATTGACAAAATGATGCTAACAAAAATACTTAATACAAGCAAATTAATTTTAGATAAAAAATATATATAAGTAGATAAACATTTTTGGATTTTTTTTAATTTCATATTTTCAAATTTAACTAATTAATATCGAAAACTCAAATCAATATCTTTGAATCAAAATTTCTTGCAATAATTTAAAGATAAATTGTATAATGCTGATTTTTCCTAAATGTGTAACTTAAATAAATAATTTTAGATTGATTATTATCTAACACACTACAATTTTTTCACATGTAACTTTATTTTTCAGCTTTTTTTTTAAGGGTAGTTTTGATATGAATTATAATTAAAGTATTATTAAAATATTGTATATCTAATAATTAACAATGTTATGGTGTAATAAAATAATTGCTATTATGATCCTTGTAAAATCTGAAATCTGTCATACAAATCTGTTTGTTGAACGGTGTTAAAAACAAATTAAAAATAATATTATTAATAATTAATTTTAACGCATGCATTTTAGTTTTAAAGATATTTATAAAACTTTACTAAATCTATTTTGTAAGTTTTGTGGCCTTGAAAACTTGCTTACACTTAAAAAAACTTATATATTTCAGTCATTCAGATAGAGAGAATGCTTTTTAAAAACTAATGAATTTATGCATCTTGATGATCTCTCTATGTTATTTAATTTAAATATGGTTAAGTTTATTGAAGCTATTTGATTTTTAATTACGCATACTAATTCTTAAAAAAGGTAGAATGTATACTGAGTAATACAGTATAAGCTTGTACCAAGATGTTATTTTTATGTATAATTGCATATGTATTTACTTAAATTCGTATGCTACCAGAACGATATGATACCGAGGAAGAGTTATTTTGGAAAGATGGGAATTTCAAAGTTCATTGCATTTCAACTGCAGTTTCCCAGAATTCTAATATGATGAGTTATGAGGAAAAAGATATTAAAAGATACATAGAGTGGTACACAAAGTTTCACGTGTAGGTAAATGTTTTCGATGAAGTCGTTTGTCATATTAATTATAAAAAAGCAGTACATGCAATTTAGAGTGACTCAAAATATGGTGAAATCTCCATTTTTAACAAGAAAAGCCAGTTTACAGCAATATATTTGTACAAGCTTCAAATTAAGGAAAGAGAAGCAAGAAAATTTGGTAATATTCTTAAACTCGTTCGAATTAAAAAATATTGAAGTAAACGGAAATAATAACAATCTGGTATCAAATTCTGATATTAATTTTATTTATGTATTTTCTTTAAAAAAAGGTTTTGTTACTTAATACCAATCACTTTCTACTTTACAAATACCTTATAGCTTCTATAATGATTTAACATATATGTAAATCTCTTGCAACGGGTTCCCTATTATTTTAGCGCCTTTCTTATGTGCTTTTATTCTTTAACTTTGTAATAGGCTTCTAGGTATCTGCTCCCTTAAGCATAGGTTTTGAAATTTTTTTTTAAAGTTATATAAGCCTTTAAAATATGCTCATTTTTGAGCCAATTTATGTAAAATTTACTATATGTAAGCGGGATTTTAATAAATATCCGGCATATTTCTCTAGATAATTGAGCAATGAAAACTTTTTTATATTTCCAAATTATATAATTGCAGTTTGTAAAAATAACGTTGCACCAAAATTTTAAAGATAATGCTCATTTAATAAAGTCTATAAGAGAAATATCTTCGCATTTTTATGTATACATAAAAAAGGCCTTAAAAAACTATAATTTTTTCACACCTATAACTTATTAATAAAAAATATAAATACTCTTTTTAGGTTTTTTATGCGATGTTACACTATTAATAATTCGTGTTAAAACAAAGAAAAAAGCGAAACTTTATGTAAATTTATTCTAGTTCACGGTTAATTGCATTTGATTAAGTTTCTCGATTATCATTTTACACACAATTCTCTTATATTATATCTAATTCCCTGTAAGGATTTCTATTTCTTTATTTAAAGATGGTTTTATCTTTTTTAAATTTTGTAATTCAAAATACGCACTTTTTAAATTTTTTTGCAATTTTATTAGAAATGTTAAAGAAGAAAATTTAGTTTAAAGTTTTTTTTTAATCTTATAATTATTCAGAAAGGGAAAAATCATCTCATCAGATTTAGTGGGGATTTAGGTGTTCTTCCATTATCGAGGGGTCTGGGGTTCAAAATCCAGTACGGCTTGAAAAAAATTGTGCTAAAAATAATGATACCTTAATTCAAACCCGATTTTTTTTTTTTTTTTTTTTTTTTTTTTTTTTTTTTTTTTTTGTACTTGAATTTTACACATAAATTTATACATATTATCTTTTTTTTCATAGAAATTCATTTTGTCTAGTTATACGAGTATATATTCAATGCAATATATTTTTAATTGTTTTTTTTAATTATTAATTTTAGCTTTTGTTATTAATTAATGAAAAAAAGAAGAGATTTCTACAAAACACTTTTATAACGTGAACCATTCTCTTGCTAAAAAATAAATTTTTGCTGAATATTTAATATTTTTAGAAGTTAATTAATTAATAAAGTATTCATCTTTTACGGCCTGTTCGTTCATTTTAAACAGACAATTATTTCTAAATCGTTAAATTCAAATATAGTGTTCTTATGATGGCTTGTATAACAGAACTTCAGATTGAAAAATTCTTTGAATTATTTCTCTTCAAATCTAACCAAATAAGTATGCTAAAAAAATTATAATACCTACAAATAATCACAACTGTTTATAATTTTTTTTTTTTTTTTTTTTTTTTTTTACAACAACATGTCAGTAATTTTCATAAAAGTGTGTATATTATGTTGGCCAAACATGTTAATTTTAAAATATGTGTTTCTAATGTATTGCATTTCGCTATCCTATGGAATTGTTAAATGAAGAAAAATTTTTATGCAGTTGAAAAAATACACAAATTTCCTGGAATATTTTACTTTTAAAGTACTTGTCTGCAAGCACTTTAATTTTTTATAATTCATCTTAACTGTCTCTCATACGGGGAAGATGACGATTTAACAAACTTGTGTATTTAATTGGTGTATGAAGCCTAAGTCAGAAAAGTTAAGCAATATGTTGCAATGTATTACAATTTTTATTTGAATTATATACACTATATAGCTATTAATCATTGGACACTTTCATTTTTCGACAATCTGGCAAACATTTTTAAATATACTTCACAGATTCCTCTGGAATTTCAGGATTAAAAAGAATATGATTGACCTCGTATTTATTAATGTTGATTTAATAAAGAGGACAATTAAGAGGCCAATAAAAAATCAACGAAAAATAATAATATTTTTAAATCCCCCTGTAAACGAAAATTCGCGAAATGATCTGTCTATTTACAGCTTACAAATACATGGGTATTGTACAATAAATGCATACATTTGTGTAAGATTAGCACTTACATTCATGGAAAGAAATTTATTTTTAATTTTATTTATTTATTTATTTTTTAAGTTCAAAAAATTTTTGCATGTTTTTGTTTTGTATCACATGCAGGGTCTTCAACCAAAATTAATGTCAGTTCCAGAAAATTTGTCAAAATGTACTAGAAATAATGCAGTGCAGTTGGAATACAAATATTGTATGAAATATGAGCAGTTGTATTAAATAATATTTATCGGCGCATAAGCAAACAATAACAAAGTTTTTCTTCTTTTTTCCCCTCAATTTACCGTATATTTCCGTGTACAAGCCAATACTTTTGGGACATTTTTGGCTCCGAAGTAAGGAAGTCAGCTTATACACGAATAAAGAAAATTTCAAAAAATGAAGTTCTAAAATGAGAAAGAAAAGACGATAAATATAGAATACTTTAAAAATACATAAAAATTTCTATAAATACTTAAAAACTCCATTCTTTTGCAATGAAAAAAGGTAACAATCCTTTTTTAAGGCTGTTTTTTTAGTCATCAGCCCTAAGCTCTCTGCTCGACTGATTTTGATGATTACTTTTTTTAAATGAAAGCTGTTTATAGGTAGATGTGCCCATTTTAGCTACTTTTTAATTTATTTCCATTTTTATATTTTATTTTTAATTTTAAATGCGTTTTTATGATTTTTTTTTTAAAACAGTGGCAACCGAGTTACTCTATTACTCCAGAGAAAAAAATAATGAAAAATATTCAGACAAGTAATTTTTTGAGCATATTTTCTAATTTGCGAGTTGAATTTCGGCAAAAAAATTTATACGCATGTACTTTAGTTTGATAAGCGAATAACAACTTACATTTATTGTGACGTCACGAGAAAATGTTTATAGGGTTTACGTTATCTTTACGCATTTAAATTTTATTAATGCTGGATGCAAAGGGCATCTTCGTCAGTTTGAGCACTGTTTTAAGACGTATGACCAAAAATTTCTGTCTATTATCCTAATTTTTTATAGGTGTCTTAAACTTTTGCACACGACAGTATATGCGAGTTTTTTTAATGATATTACCGTGCAAAAGTCGTATACTCGGCTTATGAACGGATGGGCTTGTACACAGATAGGCTTATACACGGAAATATACGGTAATTGTTAACTCTATTAAGCAAGTCATACAAGAAATCAAATATAGTGAAAATCCAGAAAGATAGATATCGACAATAGTGTGAGCTGGTTTTTAATTGCTCTCTATAAACAGCTAAATAATTGAGGGATTTTTCATAAATTGTAATTTTTATTATATATTTTTTAATTTTAATTTATTGATCTTTTAGTCCTTCTTGGAAAACTACCATAACGTCCTACTCGAAAAAAAAAGAAAGAAAGAAATATAAAAATCGAAGCATTTGTCCCAAATCTATTCACTAGCATTCATTAAAGATTAACTCCGTTGTTCAGTTAATAAAAAATGACTATTTGTGAAAAATCTCTTCAGCTGCTGTTAGAGATCAACTAAACATTATCCCACTTATCGCCGACATCTCTCTGAATTTTCACGATATTTTCCAGGCTTTTTGGTGCCTAGTTGAGATAAGAAAGATCTTGGAGCTGATCTTGGCCCGGTCTTGTTGTCTGGTCGGTTGATTTTATTTTAGGGATGTCCGGCATTTCCTTTTCTTCCTTTCAAACGGTCATTCCCAGAACCACCGTAGTCTTTTCTGTCCTTTCTCTCCTACGGATGAAGTTCGTTTCCTGAAGTTTTTTATTCCCAAAGTTCCTTTCCTTCAAATTTTGGAATCTCGGAAAATGGGAAATCAACTCAGGTTTTCTTGTCTCAGCCAGACAGTATATGAGTTTCTCCATAGAGTTAGTTGTCTATTAAAACATAACAAAAGAAAACTTTGTTATCGTTCGCACATGCGCATGCGCAAGTAAAAAGTTTTCATACAGCTTCTCATATTTCATCAAATGTTTAATATATTTATATTCAAATTGCAGTATGTTATTTCTACGATATGTTGCCAATTTTTCATAAAGGGACGATAAATTTGATTGAAAACCGTGCATTATATTAAAATAAATTATAAAAAGACAAATATAGAAAAGATGATTTAAAGATATGATTATTATAAACTAAACTTAATGACAATTTTCCCTCACAATAAAGCGTAACTTAATCTTTTCATAATTAATTACTTTAGAGGAATAACAATTTCTTGGCGCTATTTTAAATTTCCTAAATTAGCAATTCTTTAATTATTTGTTTACATTATTTCTTCACATTATTGCTTACATTATTTGCAACAATATTTGTTACATTATTTATTTACATTTTTAAGCTATTGCATAGCTTTTATCGCGGGCTTTGAGCGCAGCGACAGAATCTAGAAATTCCGTAACGAGAAAACCTAACACTTCCGTAACGAAAAAAACCTAATACTTCGGCTAACGGCGTTTCAGTTCGGCAAACTTCGGCACGGTATCCTTCGGTACACTTCGGCAGACATTGGCGCAGTATTTTTCAGATATTAGGATATCAAGTCTCAAACTTATGTTTCTTATGATCCAATTTTCATAGCGCAGCCAAATTTTGTTTGGTAATTTATTATGAGATAGTGTTAATTTTTGGTGACAGGAGACCCCCCCCCCCCTCCCACCGTGAGGGTCGAAAAATTTAAAATGCTTATAACTCGCGATCTAATTTTCGTAGCGCAGCCAAATTTTGTTTGGTAATTTATTATGAGACAGTGTTAATTTTTGGTGACAAGAGACCCCCCACGGTTAGGGTCGAAAAATTTAAAATGCTTATAACTCGCAATCTAACTTTCGTAGCGCGGCCAAATTTTGTTTGGTAATTTATTATGAGACATTGTTAATTTTTGGTGACAGGTGACACCCCACGGTGAGGGTCAAAAAATTTAAAATGCTTATAACTCGCGATCTAATTTTCGTAGCGCGGCCAAATTTTGTTTGGTAATTTATTATGAGACATTGTTAATTTTTGGTGACAGGAGACCCCCACGGTGAGGGTCGAAAAATTTAAAATGCCTATAACTCCGATCAAATTTTCGTAGCGCGGCCAAATTTTGTTTGGTAATTTATTATGAGACAGTGTTAATTTTTGGTGACAGGAAATCCCCAAGGTGAGGGTCGAAAAATTTAAAATGCTTATAACTCGCGATCTAATTTTCGTAGCGCTGCCAAATTTTGTTTGGTAATTTATAATGAGGCAATGTTATTTTTTGGTGACGGGAGCCCCCCCCCCCCCCCCCCCCACGGTGAGGATCGAAAAATTTAAAATGATTATAACTCACGATCTAATTTTCGTAGCGCGGCCAAATTTTGTTTGGTAATTTATTATGAGACATTGTTAATTTTTGGTGACATGAGACCCCCACGGTGAGGGTCGAAAAATTTAAAATGTTTATAACTCGCGATCTACTTTTCGTAGCGCGACCAAATTTTGTTTGGTAATTTATTAAGCTATTGCATAGCTTTTATCGCGGGCTTTGAGCGCGGCGACCGAATCTAGAAATTCCGTAATGAGAAAAAATCCTAACATCCGTTTCAGTTCGGCAGACTTCGTCACGGTATCCTTCGGTAGACTTCGGCAGACATTGCACGATCAATTTAATTTAGAATAAAATTTTACCTTATAACAGAAAATAGAAAACGATATTGAACATTCTTTCTATGGATACAAAAAGGATATCTCAACTACAGAGGCTATTCTGCTTACAGTGTGAATGAAATCGGGTTGGCATTCTACCAACCATAGTTATCACTATTGTGGTTCAATATATTGTACAATATCCACATATTTGTAAGCCATATCAATAGATCATTTCTTGTATTTTATTTTACAAGATGATCCCAGATATTATTATTTTTCTTTGATTTTTTGTTATTTCACTAATTGTCCTTCGTATCAAATCGCCTTTGATAAATACGTGGTCAAACATGTTTTTTATTTTAAAATAAAGTGTAGAAAAGTATATAACTTGCATAAAATTATGTAAATTACAAACATTTTGTTGATATTGTTGTTTTGCAATCTTTTTTAATTTGTATTTTTTGTGTTTTTCAGTGTTTAAATTTGAGGAGCCAAATTTTATGGATTTTTTAACTACATGGAGTAATCGGCAAACATGTAATAAACGTGTTTTATTTCATGCAAATTGGATTTTAAAAGTCACCTGCATTTTATATTATATTTTTTATATTTAACCATTAAAATTTCCTTATGATTAAAAATATTCTATTGTAATACTTGATAGCAAGATTTTAATTTGCTATTCCTAAAGTTTTTTAGCATAATGTTTTTCGTCTTCGTATAATATTTGAAAGCATTTTTTTTTAATTTAAAATATTATTTTACTGAATAAAAAAAAAATTTGCTTACCTAAAACACATGAAACGTTGATAAACAGAAGAAATTTTATACATTTCCTATTGAAGCTAAGTACACATTATAGTACAACTTAAATATAGAAATATGCTGAGAAAAAATGAAGATGTACAATACTCTGTTGGTATTAAAACGACCAAAATTATCAAATACATGTTACATTTAAGTATTCTGATAATTTTTATTTATGTAAAAAATGTTTGTTTTTTGTTTCTTTTTTTATCCGTTCAGATATTTTTAGATATAACTTTTATTAACCTCTTCACGCCATTGACATATGAGGATGTTTAATTTTTTATAATTAACTCTCAATAATAAAAAGATCAAACATTTGTTAATAACTTTTTTACTACACTGTAAAAAAAATTCAAGATGTTACTAAAAATTTTTTAGTAAATTTGTATTCCACAGAATTTTTTAGTAACCATTACAAACTTTTTTTTGCAAGTGAAACAAGCATTTCTTTTGTAAACTGAACAAAAGAATTTTTTTGTATAACTAACTTAAAAATTTTTAGTATGAGCCACAAAGCAAATTTTAGTAATAGCTCTAAAATTATTTTTAATAACCATTACGTGCGCCCGAAGGGCAGGAGGTTCCTTCGAGCTGCATCCAGACTTCTGAAGCGGAAGATTTTCGGCAAAACTGCAATAGATGGCAGCACCAAACATTGCTAACTGCTCCGACAGGATTTTCATAATCCCTTTACTAACGAGTACTTTCACTACATACATTCGGGACGTATTTGGCGGTGGCCAGTATCGAACCCGGGACCTTTTATTCTGAAGTCCGTTACTATAACCACTATGCCATCAAGGCCACACCAAGTGAGTTTTAGTAATAGTTATTAAAAATATAAAACTATTAACTCTCTTCGTTGCTAACTTTTTTTCTAGTAATTCTTACAGATTTTCTTGTAACCGACTAAGATTACTATAAAAATTTTTTAGTAATTACAAGGATCACTAAAGTTTTTTTTTAATAGATCAACCCTTTTTTTTTTCTTTTTTTACAGTGTAGAGAATTTCTCAACAAGAATGGTGAAAATTTTATGCTTTGGCTGCATCGATCTATAGTTTAAAAAATGAATGAATGAAGCAAATACGAAATAATTTTTCGGAAGTCAGTGTTGCTGGATTATTTGCACAAATCCAAAATATTTAATAACAATAATAATAACAGATATATTAAATATATTAAGTTTTATTAATTTGTTAACAGGCAAAAAAAAAAAAAAAAATAAAAAAATAAATAAATCATTTCATTTATAAATTACCATTAAAGCTCAGCACCCACAAATGTTGATATTATTATTATTATTTGTATGCGTCTGTGAATTTTATTATCGCCACCCTCCCTTTTTTTTTTTTTTTTTTTTTTTTTTTTTCTATTAATACAAAATTTATAGAGCGTAAAATACAAAAACAAATAAGTAATTTTTATCTCTCTGTAAAATAGTCGTCGCTGAAGAGGTTAATTACTTTTAGTTTACATTTTTGTTTTTGCTATGGGATAAATGAAATTTGAAGTAGCCAAAAATTTTATATTGTATTCTTCTGACTATAGTGTTCTGTGATACTGAACCATGATAAATATGTGTCTTTTTTTATATTTTAAATTAACTCTATATTTAATTGCATTATGATTCTTCCTGTGTTTCTTTAGCTGTATAATCTCTTGTGTGCAAATACAGCAAAACAAAACTATTTTGATATGTAAATGATGGGGGAGAAAATGCAATTTTGAACAAATCTTAGCTGTATAAAGAAAGATATTGATATGTATTTTTCAAATAAGTGTTTGTAACAGTTGGTATGAATAGTTCCGAAACTTATTTAAATTTGTTTAGAAACTTTATATTGAGAAATGGCATTCCTTGAAACCTATTTTTACTAATTAGATACTTGAGAATTTTTTTCTTAATGAAGAAAGATCATTTATCTAAGCTCTTAAAAAGAGAAAATACAATATGGCTTACATCTCTTTAAAATAAGGACAATATTTAATACGAAAGGGATGAATGTATGTATTCACTCTAAATATACGTATTTATTCACATCATGTAGGCCCTCATATATTTTTTCGTATACCCCCGACTTTCGGATAAGAAAACTTTGATTAAAAAAAAAGAATATTCTGGTAATATCCGTTTGAAAAATATTCTATAATTTGAATTGGTGAAATTCGATAATTAATTAATCGTTTATGCTCTAACGATATTCATTTTACAGGCCATATTTTAAAAAGGCTAAGTGCATTCAAAGAAGGAAATTCGCTATTTTGATTTACGCTGGGGTTTTTTCTTTCTTTCTTCCTCCTTTCTCCCTCCCCTATTATTACACATGATTTTCCAACTAACGAAGCTACGTAAAGTGTGATAGCTTATATATATATGTGTGTGTGTGTGTAATAAAATAAAAAACTTTTTTGCGCCATTTTGCAAAAAATATATAGTATTTTATGAGTCTACCATTATTATGAACTTTTGAAACCGATATAAATGTTTGACTAAATACAATATTTCCTTATGAAAATGTTTAAAATTTTTTTAGGGGGAGGGGAGGGGATGTTTATTAAATAATTATTTTTTTCCCTTACTAAAAATTTACAAATTGTGGGGGAAAAAAACTGGAGAGTTTTAAAGATTTTAAAGATCTTGTGCTAGATATAGTAGGGGGGGGGGGGGGGGGGCAAAGAGGAAATTCCAATTTCGGATATGTGAGGCAGGAAAAAATTTTAGGATCAAATATTTATCTATCCAATATATATAAAATCTTAATGAAAGATTTTATGAAACGGTGATTAAATGACTTATTATGTTTCACGACCACTTCTCCTAAAGTATGAAAGACTTGGTGGGGAAATTAAGACCAATTATCCGTATTTATCTTTACAGATGTCAAAATTGGTGTTCGAAATTGAGAAAAAAAATCTATAGAGATTATTAGATATCTTCTTTTTCGTTGTTTTTAATTTGAAATTGAAATAATCTTTTATTCCAGTCTATAGTGATACAATATTTTGATTAAATTATGTTTTTCAGGTAAATTTGAAAGAATAAAAAATAGATTTGTTTTTACCGTCATTTTTAAATTAAAATTGGCCAAAATTTTTAAAACAGAAAGTAAATTTTAAAATAAGAATTAAATGGCCACCTATAAACAGCAGAAAATAGGAGAAATTATGGCAAGATTTTTACGCAAAAATGTTTAAAAAAGTACAAAAAGTTTAAAATAATAAAATTTTACACGCGAAACGTATTTAAAGGCGATAATTATGTCATATGTGAAATACGCCACAGATTAAAAAGAAAGACATGCCAAAATATTGAATATCGTCATAGTTAAAGTGTCTAGAGTAATTAAATTAATGCGCGTGAAAAAAATTCAATAGCGAATATTCGATCATATTTAAAAAGCTAATATTTATTACCATTTTAGTTATATATTAACATTTCTATGCAAAAGAAAAATGATTATTATGTCTTGTGTGACTGCAAGTTGACACTGTAGACTTTCGATCGCGTGACCATTTTTTTTACTTCAAAATCATCTCAAACAAAATGGGTCACCATATTATTAAATGACACTAAATTCTCTGGAGCCTATACCAAAATTTAAACAGTTGATTTTTTGACAAAATGGCGGTCATTTGTACAAAAATGTCCGCTTTTTTTAAACCTTTATCAAGCTATAAAAAATATTTAATCGTTCAAAATTACATTTTTCGGACGTATAAGCTCCAACAAAAACATTTAGCTTTCTTTAAAATAAAAATAGAAAACTGAAGGTAATCGGTATAATAGTTCTCGAGAAAAATTTGCTGTCAACATTGAAAAACAGGGTTTCGCATATACAAATATTACATGTAAGTAATGTTATAGTTAACATGTTGAATGTCACGTCAATCATTGGCGACTGAAACTGAATTTTCCGTTTAGACCACGTTAGTTGCCGATGATTGACACTGAACTTTACGTTTAGGCTGCGTAGGTCACCGATGGGTCACTGACAGTATAAATTACGATAGAAAATTTTAAAACGTTACATTCTGAATAAATTTTAAATAATTTCAGGGTTGTACTATGAATGTACTAAATATTTATTACCAAGAAATTTTAACGGGTTTTATTAAAATACAGTAAACATAAAAACGGTTGTCTTTCGCAGATATCACAAAATGTGACAACTTGCTTAGTTATTTTTCTGGCCATTCTTCTACCAAATAGTGCCGTATTTTCCTCGTTGCGTAATTTGCAATACCATCGCACTTTAGAGATTATTATTATTATTATTATTATTATTATTATTATTATAGATTGTATAATGGGAATCTTATTTCGCAGCCCAAACGGAAAAACAAACAAAATATACTTGGCACTCGTTAAACAAGTTTCAATTATTTAGTAACAATTAAATTAACTTTCCTAATCTTGTTACAGCTAAAAAGCCATTTAAAATTTTCACCTAAATGAATACGAAAGTCAGCATAGGGATAAAAATACAATTTCATAAAAAAAAAAACTTTAAATAAAGGTAATATGTTAAAGTATTTTGTGCAATATTTTTTTTTCTGCAAGTGTAATATTTACAGAATGATAAAGTCCGATTTCAAATGATAGTGCATTATTCAAAAACAAACATTGTATTTATTTAATTAATTTTTTTTTTTTCAAAATACATAAAAGGATATTTACTATAAAATATATTTTTAAAACTACTATTACTATTTTTAAAAACTTTTAGATCTTTTCCCCTTAAGTTTGTTGTTTATAGAAAATCACTGTGTAACATATTAGATTCTATAGAACTAGCTTTGAAGCTTAAATATTAATTTCAACATTAATTTTATATGCCGCAACTTTTGTTTCAAGGAGTGCCATTTATTATAATTGCCAACGTGATGTGTCAATGGATTGTGGTAAAGAGGGATATACATTTTTGTAGAAAATTTTGGAAGCATGTTTTCATAAGCACTTTTCTAAACCCTGTCCGACGATACCATGCACTGCATTTGTATATAAGTTAGAAATAAATGTTGTCTTGTAAAAAACTTACTGTGTCTTCGTTCTTTTTTGTTTATTTGTTTATCTCTCCTGTGATAGACAGGATGTCTTCCAAAGATATCCAATAGCTCATTAACTACTAAAAGTAAAAATGTGAAATAAATGACATGTTTCTCAGACGACTCATAAATTTTGTACGCAAAGTTTTCGACAATAAATGACACTACGCTATGTGACCATGCAAGAATGCTCATTTTAACCTATCTGTTCGAGATCGATCTAAAATTCGGTTTCGGTCTAAAATTTGATTTTTGCCGAAAATTTCTTTTCAACAAAAATGCTATTGAAAATTTGGTTGAACTTCGTTGATTACAATTATCACTCATGACTGAGTCGATATGTGAGTGGAAATTATAAAGTGAGCAATGCATATATGAATAAATTTTGAAAGCACTTTTCACGTGTTCATTAAATACTGCAGACTTAATAGTAATAGGAAATTTTTAGTTTGAAACCGCAGAAGTGTTTCTAATACTTTTTGAGAAAGTTCTGTATTAACAGAGGATCATTTTCAAATATCATTTCAAAAGATAAATTGAGCCATGTATGCCTAAAGCATTTTTTAATTAGAAAAAATATTCGTAAAATTAGAAAATCATTCTATATCGTTGATGAGTTAATTACATTTTATTTTATAGGAAAATAAAAATCTATTGGAGGTACAGAGAGTCAGCTTGGGCCGGTCATATAATTAATTAATAGTTACAGTGCGTGTAAAAACTATAAGGACAGCAAAAAATTTTAACGTTTTTGATAAATCTCAAAATAAATGAAACTTTTTAAAATATAATATATGTCATCAAGCTGAAAAACTAATAAAAAAGTCAACAACATTCAACTGTCGGTATTTTATTATGAAAACAAAATAATTTTGCTATTTTTGCTTGCGTAAAAACTATAAGGACATCAAAGAAAATTCAATATTGTAACCAAATAAACAAATATTTAACGTGTTATGCACTCACCTATGAGTTTAATGGTTGCAAATATTCCATCAGTCCTCGACATCGTTAATTTTTAGTACAGTTCGGAATTGTTTTTGTACTGTTCATCCGAAATCTAATTCTGAAGAAAAACGGCTTCAATTTTTATGAACATATCTTAATAGATCTCCCTATAAGTTATCGATAGGATTTAAATCAGGATTTATGAGCGGCTATTGGAAAATTTCAATATTTTTCTCACGATTTGTGTGGATAGGCGCAATATCTCGCTGTTATAAACGTTTTTTGTCCTGTCAGAAGTATTGCAACAGATGAAAGATAGTCAAAAAAAGCTTGTATGTGTGTCTTTGAATTAAATTTTCCTGAAAGATATATAGGTGACACCACCATGTTATAAATGTAAAATTCTGTATAATTATTTTGCTGCCCTTGTTGCATTTGATAATTTAAATGAAAGTGGGATGTATATTTCCCATCTTCTACTAAAGGGTTAAAACAGATTCCAACTGCTCTTGTTTTAAATATTTCTTATTTATCGACTGATCTCTCATTCCTGTAGAACTCATTATCAAAAAAAATATAAAAAATATAAAAAATATTTGTGAAAACACCGAATAAAAAACGCTAACATAAATATGTCGTTTGTAATACTTTAACGGTTAGACAATCGTTATTCTATAAAATAACTAGTTAAAAGATAAAATTCAATAATTATACGCACTTTGATGGGCTCGGTTAGTTATTTCATGAAATAACTAGGGGTTTTATGAAATAACGAATTATACGCTTTACGGTAACGTATATATTAAGGTATGTGTCTACCTTCGGGACAATTTTTTTGAAAATATGAAATTTTCATTAACCCCTTCGGAACGAGAGTCCCTTATAGAATTTTTAGTATTTTATCATCTTTTTTCTTTTTAAGCAGAATTTTTTGCCTAATCGAATCACAAAAATGCTTGGATTAAATAAGGCAAAATGTTCAGCAAAAATTTACTGGTGACAATAATCAAGGAATCTGAGCAGCTTAAGAGGCACGTATATCAGTCTCTCATTCCCAAGGGGTTTAACACATCTGTTTTTAGATAAAACAGGGAGTAAAACTTTGAATTCATATATATTTTTAAAGGAATTTTTATTAAATTCACACATTTAGTCAATATTTAGTCAAATTTTATAGTAACGAATTACGTTTATACCAAACCTTCTATAATGTAATCCACAATGTAAAATAAAAAAAAAATCGAAAAAACAGTGATTTGGAGATAGGCACGTTCCTTAATTACTTTTAAAATGTTTTTGGATATTTTCGTTTTCTGCCGAAAATAGGAAGAATACCGATATTCGGTTTTGGTCTTTTTAAAAACCTGTTCCGGTCGATCCTTACTAATTATAGCGTCTAGAAGATAAAGTATGGCAACCGGTTATACCAGTAATGGTTTAAAACAGAGGTCTTCTAACAATACGTTACCTGAGAATAAGATGGTTCTGTCTAGTAAAAACTTTTTGCTGTTAAAACATTTTGAAAATCAGCATGCTCTGTACATGTAGCTATTAAAGGTTGCAAAAAACTTTTGGTATTAATAAATTCATATATAGATACGGACAGCAATTCTACAAAATCAAAGTTCGTAAATAATATTTTCGTGATTTTTTTTTTTATTTATTTAAAGAATTTGATAGAACCATATTATTTTCAAATGTCGTGTCTTGCTTAGAATAACAGGGTTCTACAGCTCATATTCAAAATATTAGAATAATTACCTTTTTTTTAGAAATTGAAAATATCGTTTGGTAATTTAATGTATTTTAATGAAAATATGCAAACGATATTTTTATTAAGAACTTATTGTTGATTAAACTTACTTGTTATCTTAAATTTAATATCATTTTTGAAAAGATTAATTGCAAAAAAAATTATTTTGAAAAGTCAAAATATTAGAATATTTATTCAAGTGGTTCAAAATATTAGAATATTTCACATTAATTCTCCTTTAATTATTACCAATTCTTAACTGGTGGCATCATTGATTAAATTCAGACTATTTTATTTAAAATCAGTATTCTTTTTTGCAGTTTGTTTCTTTTTCGTCTTAAAATAGACCGTGTGAGTGATATTCCTGAATCTACTAAACTTCGTATGGTTGATTTGTATCGGCACGGTAAAAATCAATGTTTTATAGCGAATTATTTACATTGTTCGCAATCGAGCGTTAGTAAAATACTAACACAATATTCAAAAATTGGAAAATTTCAAAATAATCGCCGAAATGGTGGCCGAAAACCAAAAACATCTGCTAGAGATGACAGGAAACTGAAGCGTATAGTTAAGAAAAACCGTTTTAAAAGTGTACCATTCTTGCACCGAAAATGGAAAGAAGAAGGAGTTGAAGTTTCTACATCGACATTAAGACGTCTCCATAAATTTAAATTTGAATCTCGTGTACCGAAAACAAAACCTCTCATGACTGCAAGACAAAAGCGTATAAGATTGAATTGGTGTAAATCAAGACGTTTATGGAGCAATGAAGATTGGAAAAATATATTATTTAGTGATGAAAGTATGTTTGGTGTTTCATATGGTAATCAAGGTATTCGAGTTTGGAGAATGAAGCAAGAAGCATTTGATAAAGAATGCCTTAAGCGTTCCGTAAAATTTGCTGCTAGTGTCATGGTTTGGTGTTGTATGAGTGCAGAAGGACCTGGAAAGTTATGCATCGTCTACGAAAAGGTTAACTCTCTGATATATCAAGAAATTTTAGAATATTACATGATTCCATCATCAGAAGATTTATTTGAAGATGATTTCATCTTTCGACAAGATTTAGCGTCCCCGCATACCTCGGTGTCAACTAAGAATTGGTTCCGCCAACGCAACATTAAGGTACTTCCTTGGCCACCAAATTCACCAGATCTTAATCCCATCGAAAACTTATGGTGTATAATGAAGAAAAAACTTCAAGAAAATCCTCCTTCAAGTAAAACTGAGTTAGTGGCACGTATAAAGTCTATTTGGGCTAATATTGATAGAAATGTTTGTAAACACCTTGTATATAGTATGCAAGATCGATCGTACGCTGTTATGAAAGCTAAAGGGGATGCTACAAAATATTAACTACCATTTACTTCATATTCATAAGGTAATATTGTTGCGTAAAATAAAATATTCTAATATTTTGAACCAATCTAAATTTTATTCTAATATTCTGGTGTGTTTCAGGAAGCTGTATACCTAATTTATTGTGCTGTATTTTATATTTTATAAATGTTAAAATCTTATCTAAACATTCCAGATTTAATTTATAAGAAATTTAATTGCATTTACTTAGTATAAAAAATAAATAAATGACAAATAATTTTTTCTTATTACTTTTTCTCAATTATTCTAATATTTTGAATATGAGCTGTATAATAAAAGAACCATATTATTCATTATTTGTGTAGCTTTTTATAGCTAAACAAAGTGATGCTTTGTTGATTAATTCAAATAAACATCAGTGGATAGTAAAATATTTATTACAAACTATATTTTAATGCAATAACACACTGCAAGAAGCAAATGTTGATTTTATAGCATAATACTGGCATCTGTGGCGCCAATTTAAAACCGTAAAATTAGCAAGTAATATACCGTTAACTCATTAAAGCCGGTTTGCAAGAAAACTTGCAACGTAGACAAGCAAAACTTTTCACTTTGTATTTCAGTATTTTAGTTTGGAAATTTTCACATTATCTAATCTGAAATTTTGTGCAATTAAATAATTCAAAATTACAATGTGTAGAAAACTGGTGTCGGAGGATTAAAAAAGTGTGAAAGATACTCACCGTTAATGGATTAAACAGTAATATACTGTTTAATTCATTTATATGATGGTATATTGTTGCTTCTTTTTAGTATAATACTAGCGCCCTAGCTGCCGGTATTATACTGTAAAATTAACAAGTTTTTTTTCAGTGCAGCAATTTACTGCTTCCACTTATTCAGACTAATTAATAGCATCTTCACAAATAAAAGAATTTATATAAGGTAAATATATTATTTAACTGAACACAAACTATTTTAAATATTCAACCCTTTATCTACCGATGGTACTTATAAGTACCATTGAAATTACTTATTATAAAATTCTTTTAATCCATCAATTAATTTAAATACTGCTTAAAATGAGTTACAAATACATCATTCTATTTTGTTCCAAAAGCATTATTGGTTACACAAAACAAAAATGTTTTTAAAAGGATGATTTATTTTGCCTTTGTACCTTTTCAGCTTTCTTGGCGCTGAGGGAGGGGGATGGGGGTTTTTCAATTCGGAAATATTTCTATATTTATATTGTAAGAAAATCATATTTGTACAATTTATAATTCTACAAAATACTAAGAAAACAAGTTAAAATAAAACATTTGAGTGAGGTTATAAATATTGCACAAAATCCCTGTAAATTCAAATTAAATTAATCCTTCTAAAATCCTACAAATATTTATTAAATAATTATGTAAATCTTTTAATTAAGTTTAAACAATTTACGTAAAATGCTTTAGAATGTAAAATTTTCATGAATTCATAATTCAGTAGATAAAGGGTTAATTATGTTAAATATGAACCCGAAAACTTTCCTTTTTTTAAGGAGCTATTGCAACTGGGGGCTGGGACAGGGAAAAAGAGAGAAGGAAAATCAAGACAAGCTAGTTGGATTTGCTAATCCCAAAACTTTCTTCTATCTTATACGTATATCTTAATACTTCAAAAATTAGTTATACATGATAATACCTTAATATTATTAATTAAATACTATACCAACTTTGATTTTCATCTAAAATAAATTAATCGTGGTTTTAAAAAAAGTTAATATGGATCACGATATTTATTAAAATCGATAGTCTTCTCTTATTTTGTTATCGTTAGCTGTTTTCAAACAGCCGTCTTAGCAGGGCGCGAGTTCCCGCCTCTGCACGAGCCGACGGATAATAGAACTACGAAGAATCGAGAAAATGATACAAAAAGCGTTATCACAAAGCTTCTTTCCATCAGAATATTTCCAAATTAGAGGAACATCTGCTGGTCATAGCCAAAAACATACACAAAAATTTGATTCAATTCTGTACCTAAAATTATACACTTTTCGATGGTACAATATTGAAAATGACAGCAAAATCACTAGTACAGTGCCCCTTTCGGTGGATTTTTTTTTAATTCAGAGAGGACATGCTGGTCATAGCGAAAAACTTACATAAAAAATTTTCTTCAATTCCTGCATAACTTTATACACTTTTCACTGGTACAAAATTTAAAATGGCACAAAAAAAATCTTTATTGCATCGTCTCCGTCCGGCGGATTTTTTTTTTTTTTTTTTTTTTTTTTTTTTTTTTTTTTTTCAAATTCAGGGAAGACCTACTAGCCATAGTCAAATACCTAAAAAAAAACGTTTAATTCTATGCATAACTTCATATACTTTTCGATGGTACAATATCTAAAATGGCACAAAAATCGCTGTTACAGCGCTCAGCGGATAACCAAACACTTATACAAAAGAAATTTTGGTTCAATTCTATGCATAACTTCATTCACTTTTCGGTGGTACAATATTGAAAAAAGCACAAAAATCGCTATTGCAACTACCCTTTCGGCGGATTTTTTTTTTTTTTTTTCAATTTAGGGAGGACCTTTTAGTCATAGCCAATATGGTTCAATTCTATGGTTATTTTCATACAATTTGCGATAGTACAATGGCAATACACGATAATAGTCACACACACACGGTCAGACAAACATTTTGTAAAAACATTTTTTTTTTTTTTTTTTTTTTTTTTTTTAATTTCTGACCTCTAAAACGTGTAAATCAGTCGCAAAATATTTCGATTACAATACTTTCTTCCATCGAAGATAGAAGAAGGTAAAAATTAGTTACTACATTGAAATTAAATAAAGTTTTTCTCTGGTTCTGCCTTTTTGAAAGTAAAAATCATGCATTATTTGTAAGTTAACCTCTGATTCTAAGCACATTTTTTTTAGTTTTTGTTCCGCTCGCTAAAGAGACTCGATCATTAAATAACTTTCAATATGATTTCGTTTTATCTTTGACATCATGTGAGATTGCCCTATTTGTAGTTTTACCCCATTTTTCACCAGTTGGGGTACCCGATTTTATATCCTTATTTTAATGCACTGTATATAATGTTTTCTGACTAATAGACAATGTTCCCGTAGAATTGTTTGTAGAATTGTTTATACACTCTAACCTTGTTACTCCTTATAAACAAATTGTAATAAAAGGAGTACTGTTCATGGAAATTTGTGTTGGTGCTTAATCTTTTTTGCTTACTTAAACACTCAGCCATTTTTTCAGTGAAGTAATCTTTCTCATTTTGTGAAAGCTTATAATATTCATTGAATACATGCTGTCTGTGTTCTTCCAAGACGTGTTTTGATTAGTTAAATTTGCAAGGATTTTAATGTTTTTTTTTTTTTTTTTTTTTTTTTTTTTACAATTGTTAAGCAATTTTTAATGTTTTAACTTGTATTGGTGCATCAACCTTTCCTTTGGAATTAACATACATTTTCGATTTTGTTCGGAACTCGGGATGAGGTACCGGCAGAAGGGTGCAAGTAACTACATAAATACACTTTAAACTTACGAAAAACTTAGTTTTTCTTATCAATTTGATTTGTAAAAATTTTGCACCTGTCCTTTTTGAATTGATTTAATACAAAAAATATCTAAAGCTGATATTTCATCTACACTGTAATCCATTCTCCCCACAGAATTTTGTAAACCTGAATCAATTACGATTAGTACATCCGCCTTGCATGAATAACGTCCATTAATCAATTAAAATTAAATACAATTCATTTTGCTTAAATAGAAGTACTAAGAAACATACTTAAAAAAAAATTTACAGATAAAAAAAAAATTCTATATTTTGCCGAAAAGGAATTTATTTATCAAAATAACTTATTCTTTCAAATAAGGAATAAAAGATTGCATTTTTCACAATATTTCATAAAATAAAATAAAATAATAATATATTATATGAAATTCTATCTGCGATGGCTTTGCACATAGAACTGTGTTATTCTGGCTGCTTTCAACAATTTCTGATAAAACTATATTATTTTCCAACGCAAGAAGAAATAAATTACATATAAGGAAATTTTGATGCAGAAATGCATTCTTAGATTCAAATCGAACATTCCTATGCTAAAAAAAAAAAAAAAAAAAAAAAAAAAAAAGGCAGTTAGAACCTTATTAGTCACAGGTGACAAAATATCAAAAACAGATAAAAAAAAAAAGTACCTATTATTGCTCCTTTCAAAAGCATTAATGTGCCTAATATGATATTAATATGCAATGAAATAATAAAAGCGAAATATGCCTCTTTCTTTGACATTATTTTTTAATACAACATTATATGAGGTTATCATATAATGTTATGAGAAAGTAAAATTAAAAAACTTCACTTTAGGAAAATTTCTATCTGCTAAATCAGCATATTCAACAGCAACTTTCGTAATAACATCTTTAGCACAGTGAACACTGAAAATACTATTTTTAGGTGCGTTCGTAATTATGTAAATACGTAGCACCTATAGTCTTCGTTCAATCCATCAATCTGTCTTTCCGTCATCCGTCTGTCCGCATATAATAGAACAAAAATTATCCAACCGAATTTGAAATTCAAAATATATAATTGTTGCATAATTTTTTCGAAGAACAAAAAATCGGATGAATAGTTTAATTATAGGACAATCAAAAGTATTCCGTTACATTAGGCCAATGGGAAAAATAGTGATAAAAAAAAGTACCTATTATTGCTCCTTTCAAAAGCATTAATGTGCCTAATATGATATTAATATGCAATGAAATAATAAAAGCGAAATATGCCTCTTTCTTTGGCATTATTTTTTAATACAACATTATATGAGGTTATCATATAATGTTATGAGAAAGTAAAATTAAAAAACTTCACTTTAGGAAAATTTCTATCTGCTAAATCAGCATATTCAACAGCAACTTTCGTAATAACATCTTTAGCACAGTGAACACTGAAAATACTATTTTTAGGTGCGTTCGTAATTATGTAAATACGTAGCACCTATAGTCTTCGTTCAATCCATCAATCTGTCTTTCCGTCATCCGTCTGTCCGCATATAATAGAACAAAAATTATCCAACCGAATTTGAAATTCAAAATATATAATTGTTGCATAATTTTTTCGAAGAACAAAAAATCGGATGAATAGTTTAATTATAGGACAATCAAAAGTATTCCGTTACATTAGGCCAATGGGAAAAATAGTTTCAGGAGCATTTTAAAGATGTTCTCTTTCGAACATAATAAAACTGATAAACATCTATGAAATATATAGTAAAATATACGTTCTGTACAATATGTGTTGCAAAAAATACTTCTTATTAATTTACAGGTCCACACAAAAGTATCCCATTACATAATCGTATAGGGGCAAACACTGTTTTGAGCGCGTATTAATAACATAAAACTATCTCCCAATTTATGAAATTGATATACATTGCTAAGATTTACTACAAGTTACTTCCTGTATGATAGTAAGAAGATAGTATTTACAGGGACATACTAATGATTTCGGTTATTCTACTGTATCCGAAGTACAGTATACTGTTACACCAAGATCTGAGTAATTTTAAAACTTCCTTATAGTAAAAACACACCCATTTGCTACGCTTGACATACAATTTTCAACTTGTTTATGCTGCAGCAGTCTCACAAATAAGTTTTCCAAGAACACATTCAGTGCCCTAAATGGCACTTTTCTAGTTCAGTGTAATGATAAAAGAAATTGCATCAAAACATCTTTGGAAATATCGGAAAACTTTATTAAAAATACTTCGCAATTACAATGGGACTTCGCATTTAATAAAAATTACGTTAGTCGAATGTAATTTCGTTAGCTGAGAAATAAAATCATTGAAAATATTCGTTACCAGATATATCAATGTATGTTCGAAAGTAGTATATTCGTCTAATAGTTATTTTCAATTTGTCAAAGCATCTGATTGTATGGTATCTAAAAGATAGAACTCGGATTTAATCCTGTTGCCAAACATTTTAAAAATATATATAATAAAAGGTAATAAACTTAAACAAATTCTAAGATAGGCAGGATTTAAAATTGTATTTGGCTGTATAAAAAACACGACTAGCAAAAAATAAATTGTGCCAACCAAATATTTAAAAACAGAAACTTTTAGACAGTTAAATACTAAGTCTAACTTTCAAAATATTAATTTAGAGTCGGTGCACTGTTAAATAAAACTGTTAAATAAAAATGTTTTAGAAAATCAACAAGATTAAATAAGTTCGCGTGATTATTTCTTCTCATTAGCTTATTTTTAGACAATAAATGCTAGATAGCTTTTCAAACCAGAACAAAAGACTTAAATATCATAATGGATACAATATAATAGTTAAATTATTTTGGCATTCTCCAATAATTTTCACAATACAATGGACTGAATCTTTTAATAAAGAAATCGGAGACTACTGTGGGACCTGTTTAAAAGTATGTGAGAATTTAAGCATCTGGCCAGAAATGAATCTTTCAATTTACCCAATTCGAACAGAAGACCTTTATTTGAGATGTATCTCGAATAAAGAACATCTCGATCTTGAATAAATACCTTTTCGAATAGCATTTATTCGAACCGTTTTATTGGGATTTTAATGGGCGTAGTACAGCCATTCGGAAGCAAAAGCTTCCTTATTTGATCCTCGAATTTATTTTTAAATGGAATACAAAAGCTGCTATAAAAGAAGCTTTAGACTGTATATTTCGGGCATCAATAGCAAATTCGTTTTGATAAACATTTTATTTGCTAAAAGAACTTATGCATGTCATATTAAGAATGTTGCTTCCTCTAGTTTTCATATTGGTCGGTAAGTTTTGCTTTCATATACAATCTAATTCTCTTAATGTAACATCGGTTGATGATTTTCGCTCTAAATTATCCACCCTCCCCCCCCCCCCAAAAAAAAAAATAAATAAATAAATAAATAAATAAATAAATAAATCGAAAACAGATTTTTTGCCATCACATAATTTTAATGGCCGTAGTACAACCATTCGGAAACAAAAGCTTCCTTATTTGATCTCGGATTGTATTTTTAAATGGAATGCAAAAGCTGCGATAAAAGAAGCTTTAGATGGCATATTCCAGGCATCAATGGCAAGTTAGTTTTGATAAACGTTTTATTTTCTAAAAGAACTTATGCACGCCATACATAGCTTCCTTTGGTTTTCATATTGATCAATAAGTCTATTTTTAATATATTATCTAATTATTTTAATGTAATATCGATTGGAGATTCCCGCTCTAGATTATCCATTAAAAAATGTTTTTGAAAATAGGCATACATATTACATTAATTACCGTATTGTAGAAGATGTCTAAAATTTTCAATTTTACAGAAAGAATATTTTCTATTTTACAGAAAGAAATATATTTAAATTTAGAATCTCCTGTTTACTTTTTTCATTTGAGAAATTGTAAATATAATTTAAAATCGTAGGATTTTAATCTGATGAAATTCTAGACTTTTCTGATAAACATATATGTAAAAATATTGAATAAAATGATAGTTCGCAATATGAGACTTAAAAGTACAATTTATTTACTACTTCCTATATCTCAGCAACCATTAAGGTAGTAGCGTGAAATTCCAGAAAACAAATCTACTAAAAAATAATAATTAAACACATATTTCAGCTATTTTAGAAATTGCCTCACTGAAGGTGTTAAAAGAGGGGTCGAACAATTTAGAACATTTGTCAAATCTAAGAAGTCATATTAAGTAGAAGCGTAAAACGGCGGAAAATAAATGTGTTAAAAAAATAATTAAGGACATGCTTCGGCGATTTTAAAATTTCCATCCACGGGAGGTCGAAAAATTCCAAACATTTTTTAGACTTTTCATGAGACACGTCATCGAAAAGCCCTCGGACTGCTCTTTCATATTATGAACCTTTCTTCCCGCACTTCAATTCTCCCCCCCCCCCCCAAAAAAAAAACAGTTTTCGATATATATATATACAGTTGAGTCTCTATATAACGAAATCCATCGTTCCTGTAAAAAATTCGTTATATAGAGAAATTCGATGTATAGAAAATGATGTTAAAAATCGTATTTAATGTGTAAATTTTGAACAAATATTATTTTTGATGTTTCTAATTAAGAATATGAGATATTTAAAAGTAAATATTAACCTAACATTTTATTTCTTAACTATTTAAGCAGTTTCAAAAAAGAGAACGGATATTTATTTGGAAGCTTCATGAAAATCAAGTAAGAAAGATTTGCATTAATTTCAGAAGCAAAAAGCTGTAATTTTTTGTTGTTTTGATTTCTAAATTGTTACGCTCTCAAAAAGAAAAAAAAAAAAAGCTCTAATTTTAGCAAGGAATGAAAAATTATAGCTAACATTTTCCTCCATTTGAAGGCATCTCTTATGCGCCTCTCATTGATTCCTCTCTTATATGTGTAACAATCTAATTGACTCTGTTTTGAGAAGGATGTTGAAAGGGGTGTGGGAGGTGGGATGAATTTGTTGGATTTAAAGAACAAGGAGAAAAGTAATTTAAAAAAACTCAGCACTAAACGATAAATCAAAAATAAGGGATGGAAAATTGATTTCATATGATTTCGAAGCTTTTTTAAAACTGAATAAATTAAGACCAATTTATGAAAAAATTCGTTATATGGAGATAGATATTTCGCTATGTAGAGACTGTTTTTGATGTAATGATGCAAAAAGGGGACCGTTCCTACAAAAATTCGTTATATAGAGAAATTCGATGTATGGAGTTTCGTTATAGAGAGACTCGCCTATATATATATATAATACCATTAAAAGTAGACAAGATTCACAAATGGATTTTATCAATAAAACAATAAACCAAAATGAAGAATTAGAATTGAATTGAATTATATATATATATATATATTTATATATATATATATATATATATTTTTTTTTTTTTTTTTTTTTTTTTTTTTTTTTTGAAATTGTAGCGTTTTATCATTACAGGTCTAATTTTTTTACAGGATCTTCTCATAAATAGTATTTATAATGTATGAGAATTTCAAAGCGAGGGAAAAGTTTTATATCGTGAGGGGGGGGGGAGGCGTGATAGTTGGAACTCTGGAGCAATTTTTTATATTTGACCTACACGCCTCATGTGATATATCATTATAAAACGCTCTGACCATTATATCAAATTATACATCTCCATCGTCTATTCTCCCACTTTGCTCTCGCGGAGGCATTTTTCTAAATTTAGCCGACATCCCTCGAGTGATATATTGTTGGAAAGCGCTGTGATCACGTGTTCATATTATGCACTTCCCGTGCCCTTCCTCTGAATTCACCCGGTGTAGCTATCGTATTACATGAGGACGTTTTCTAATAATGGTAAAATTATCGAACTGATCTCAATCACGTAGAAAAATTAATAAAAAAGGTTGATCCCATTTATCGTCCATTTAGTTCTTATTTTTGCCACCATGTGTGCCTTTAATTATTGTTTATTTATTTATTTATATTATATTTTATTTTTTAATATTATTATTTTTGACATTTTGCTGCTAATTGTTTAAAAATTCTAATTTTTGATACTTGATTATAGATTCTCGGAAATAATCGATGGCTGTATCAATTGTGCTTTTTATGATGACAATTTTTTTTTATTGGTAAATTTTCGAGAATCGCCCATCACTAGTCATATCCTAGCAGTAGTTTTAGGTAAAAGCGTGAAATTCAAAACAAACCTATTAAAATTATTGAACATTTATTCCAGCGATTTCAGAAATTCCCACACTCCAAAAGGATTAACAAGAGGTACGAAAATTTAGGCCATTCAGCCACAACCTCAGCAGCATTTTTAGATAGAGACATGAATTTGAGGATACCTTATCTACTAAAATAAACTTAAACATGTATTTTGTCTATTTTAGTTTGTTTGTTTGTATTTATGTCGGCCAATTATCTACACTGTAGGATATAGGCCCTAAGGGGTGGGATGCCCTCCGTGGGGGTCTTTCTAAGGGAACCTAACCCGTATTTACGCAAGGTTAGAAGAAAACCACGGAAAACTCCGAACGGCTAGGCCCACGGTCGCGATTGGATTCGAAACCAGCACCTACCGTCTACCAGTTTGGAGGTCAGAACCTCGCGGCCACTGGTGGGGCTATTTATCTATTTTAGAAATTTCCACCGCAGAGGGTTTAATGAAATAGTTGCAGGTTTGCGATATTTCTCCATATCTTATCAGCAGGTTTAGATAGAAGCGGGAAATTCAAGATAGCACACCTACTAAAAAATAATTAAATATAGTTACTTAAATCATTTTAGAGCTATTTTGTCTATTATGTCATCAACATCGACTTTGAACATGATAATGTAAGATTATACGAATAAGACAAGAATTATAAGTGTTTGCTTAAATATTAATTTTTATTTATTTATTTATTTATTTATTTTTTATTTTTATTTTTTTTAATCTTTAGTGGATGTATTTCGTTAGATTCAAGATTCCTTTAGGGAAACCGACTGGCGTAGCGGGCGATGACTGCTAGTATATATATATAGATATGGATGGTTGGCTCCAGAGAGTGCTTTCAAGATGGAAATAATTTTGCTCTGTTTTATTACTTTTTCTAAGTAAATTTTTAAATACTCCTAAAATTTAAAAAGCCAAGAAAGAATAATTAAACCCTTCATTGCTCGTATAAAATAGCCTATGGGCAAGCATGACAACAGCAAAAAGAAAGCGGAGGAAAGTGAAAAGTTTATTTTTTGATTTCGTCTTAAATATTAAAAAAAGGTATTTCCATCTATTATCTAATTTAACATTATAAGTACATTTTATGAACAATTACAAATCGTGAAAATATGCAATACTAAATTATCTCTGATGTAAACATTAATGTTTTTTAAAGAAAACATTCTTTTTAATGGAATTTTACTTTTAAAAGGTGTAATAGCAGGAAACCTTCAAAAGAACGCCAAGAAAATCTTCAAAAGGTACCATGGCGAATGTGGCCACCGCATTGGGACAGCCCTGACCTATAGTATTGTTTCATCGCTTCGTACTAATTTGGGGCATCTTCTACAAAAGGTTTCATTTTAATCTTGAGCATGTATGGGCGAGGCAAACTGATTAATTTTTTTTTCTCTTTATAATTTAGTATCAGCAAGTCAGACAACAACAATGGATTCATTACTTCTCCAGTTTATTACGGAATTAGTTATCAACATCCTTAACTGGCACTGGGTAGTCATTATTGAAGAAAGCTATGAAGGTAAATTAGGAAAAATTTTAGTTATCTCTTTCTTATTATAATGAGTCAATTCTTAAATATTATTTTTTCTTTTCGTGAAAGGGAATTTTATGCCCATTAACATGTTTAGTAAATTCCCTTTGAGGATACGCATGGATACTTCACGTGTTTTCTGTTATTTATTTCTTTTTATTTATTTATTTATTTTAAAAAATTGTTATCTTACCTTTTTAAATTTAATTATTTATAGGTATTTATCATAAAGTTTTCCATATAGAAAATTTATTTCCATCGAGCATGTTATTAAAAACCAATTGACAAGATGATTTTTATTTTTTTTTCATTCGTAAATTCGTTACATACAAAGAGTTTATCGGACGAATTTAGTTTTCATTATTTTTTTTTCCTTCATTTGTTTATCACATTTTTCAAAAGTCATTGATAGTCATCGAATAAAAAAATAAATGTAGTAGCAAGAGTGTATTAATATTAGAGTTTTCTTCATACAGTTTTCGAAAGGGAAATAAATGTACAAATAATAAGTACTAACTTACAGGTTTACAGTTATATTATATGGCCTTAGGCTATTTTCAGTGTAAATTAGCACAATATTAAAAAAATTATCAGTAATTATTTAAAGATAAGAAAAATGGATAATCAGTATAAAAAATTTTTCCCCGAAAAAGAGGTGAGTTGATAAGGGCCATTTTTCGGCCATCAGCCCCTTGATGTGACATACATTTTTTTCTTTAATATACCTCATAACAAATTTAAAAAAATAATAACATCTTGAATGAAAGTTTAATAATTGATGGGGAAAGTAAAATATATATTTAAATAATTATTAGGTATATTAATGAGCATAAACACTGTTGTCATTAGTTTTTATCCTTATAATCAATAGTAAATACAACACTAAATGGAAAATTAAGATAATGGAACTTTTTTAAGAGTATTATTTCAATATATGAAATATCGGAAATAATTAATAACCGAAAAAAAAATCATACAGTTTCAGACATTTTTGGCAATGTGTTTTGGATTTTTTCCTCCTTGATTGCCTCACGTGAATCACTATTGGACCATCTAACGCTGCGTCTTGTAGTACTTGAGCATATTCAAAACTTTTTTTTTTTTTTTTTTTTTTAATTTTGGTTGAGTTATGGCACCAATAAGCTAGAAAACATAATATGGAAGCAACATGCGTCCAGTACTCTACGACCTTGCGCCGACTTTACATTCACAGTACCATTTTGTGATGTTGCTTCACTGTGTTTATTTCTAAATATTATAGTTTTAGCACTTGTGTGTCGAATAATCAAACTTTAGTCACGAAACATGACCCTATTGAAAATTGTTGCTACTTATTTTGGAAAAAGGCATTTCTAGGCATTTCATGTTCGAGATCCGTTTTTTATAGAAGTTCCAAACAATCCACGAAGAATCTATCAGTAATCCGAACATCATTTGGCTTCAAACACTCTCTGATATTATGCGAACCTTTTTTAATGTATGTGTAAGTATGATAGCGCAATTGTTATTTGAATCCGCGAAGTAAAAGCCGAAGATATTCAAAATGTAATCGTAAGTAGTGTCAAACATCATAGACTTAACCATAGGTCTTCTTTTGTTTAACGCGATAGGTCGTCTCTGAAAGGAATAGTTCGCACTCTTCTGGATATAAATATGTACCGTCGAAAGCAAGTATCACAGAATCATTGTCATCATCCGCAATAAATAATCTTCATGTTAAAAGGCTCGTATATTTTCCAATAACCTGTGTTCCGTTGACGTGTTCCATTCCAAGGTGTTGTGAAACAAAGTTCTAAATCAAAGCCTGGCTTACATATTTCACAGAATATGTTATTCTTTTTTTTTACATCGAATAATGTAGACAGAACACCATTAGAGAAACCAGTTCTTAGTAACACAAGTAACACTGCAACGCAAATACGGGATGACCTCTTTTTTGAAGAACGTATTTTAGATTTTACTAATTTAAAGATATAGTTAAAATCAGACATAGATATACCCATGAGAGTATAGTAATAGATTTTGGAAAAGTGTCCCGGTGTATTAAAATTGAGACTTTCTTCTTGGCTACATTTCTGATATTGTTTTAAATACTTTCAATATATATTTCATACATCGATGCATTCTCACTTACAGGACGTATTGGAGAGGGCGGGCACCTTTGAACATTTTTTTTAAAATATCAATAGCATTCTTACTTGAATTATATTTATTGCGTTTTATATATTACATAATAAAAACACTGCATTTCTTCATCATATGAACCAGAAATTAAAAGTTTTCCAATTAAATTAAATAAGTTGTGAGGATTTAAAAAGTTGAAGGATTTCTGTTCAAACCTGCCCCATATAGGGGTACTTTTGAACAAGCAAGGGGCACCTTGGGAAAATGAATAAAATGTAAAAATATTGAAAGTTTTTATAAAAACTTGCTTATGTTTCAGATATATATAAAGTAATATGAGTAAAATTAAATAACTACATTTTATTGAAATTACTAATTTTTTATAATTTAATCAAAGTTAATTCCATCAAAATTTATGTCAAAACTCATTGTTGAAACATCGCAGAGTGTCCCTCCTGTTATGTTTGGTTGTGAAAACTTTTTTACCGTATCCTTTAAATACACCAATGTAATATCAGATGCTTCTGTAAAATTTTTCATTCACTTTTTTTATCAAGAAACCTGATATAAAATTTGACAAAACTGCTAAATCATGAATCATTATTGTGTATCCAGTATTTCAATTATCCAATAAATGAATGCCAACATTAATTTAAATTTTAAACTTACATCCAGAGGTTGGAATCTATGAGTGCAGAAAGGCAGAGGGGATTGCTAAGTGTATAAGTCTAAGAGTATAAGTGTATATGTCTTTGACTTCTTAATTAATCTCTTTTCACATAAAAAAAAATTCTAAAAATAATAACATTTAGATCTGCAAACAACTCTTTACTTCATAGTTTTAAATGTTCTCTTTAAATGTTTTTATTTACTATTTATCTCCAGTTTATTCGGTGTTTTTTCGCTGTTCAAAGGTGCCCCAACTTTTTTGTTCAATGGTGCCCCGTCACCTGGAGTTTAACATTACAGCCGTTTACTAAATTCGACTGGACAATAAAATAAAGCTTATAAACTAAAGCTAATATTTTTATTTAAGTATTGAACAATAAATTAAAATTTTAGGGATACAAAATTGTGAGTAAAAATCTTACAACTTTATTTCCTTAAATTTAGATTCAAGAGGGAGAAAAATAATACCTTGCTTAGACAGCATTGTTTATACAAAATGATGAAGCTTTGTATACTTATATCATTGAAGCAGTAGTAATATATTGCCATATAAATATTTTTAAAATAATTTATTTGAAAGAAAATATTTAGAGTGTTCAAAGGTGCCCCCAGTTTAAACGTGCCCTCCTCTCCCGTAAATATTGCAGAGCCAATTTATTGAATATCGATCAAGTTATATGAGTTTTGCAGCATCGATTTCCCGACGAAATATTGATTCTAGTTTCTATAAAGGCTTGAGTTTCAGTTGCTTTTGGTAGAGTAACGAGGCAGTTCGTACCCTTACTTATTATACAACAAGTGTTAGAGTTGTGACTATGAAGTATCAATAAATGTATATTAGGTTTCTTATTCGTGGTCTCGTGGCAGTAAGCATTGTTTCCTGGTCGTAAAACAAAGCTACTATAAAGAATAATTATATCTAGCATATGCAATTGAAAAACATAATGTAAAAATTCTCTCTATTTTGAATATTTTATAAGAATCTAAATATTTTGAATGTTATTGAAATCTGTGTTTTGCATAGAATGTAGAAATGCGTATAAGAACTGGATATTACACAAAGATGTATGTATTTTGCACAGAAATACGTGACTAGTTCAATATTTAATGCCTCTAGTATATATAAAATATTTGTTCTCCGGTGGTTGATGAGGAATATCGAAGCCTAAGGTCTTAAATGCCTATATGCTGAATTTTAAAACGGTAGCTGCTATATTAACATAGTTTTAGAAGGAGGGGTGAAATTTTAAAAACCTGTCTATAGGGAGATTTAAGGAAGGGGGGTGAGGGCGAAATGCTGGTTTGGAGCTTATGAGGATGGAAGCAGGACGTTTCGGTCCCGCCATTTCGGTCCCGCCGTTTCGGTCCCGCCGTTTCGGTCCCGAGACATTTCGGTCCCGAGACGTTTCGGTCCCAAGACATTTCGGTCCCGAGACGTTTCGGTCCCAAGACATTTCGGTCCCTGGCCATTTCGGTCCCGAGACGTTTCGGTCCCGAGACATTTCGGTCCATGGTCATTTCGGTCCCGAGACATTTCGGTCCCTGGACTTTTCGGTCCCTTCTCCAGCAAGCTGAAATTTTGTGCACGGGAAATATCATAATTTTATAAGGAACATTTTAGAGTGTTGAATTCAGAGGCAGGTCATTCCCTCCGGAGCTATCAATTACCCCCCCCCCCCGGAAAATTTGGAATTTTGTGTTTTCAGTGGTAAAAAAGTGTAATCCCTCCCGGAGCCACAGAAGTCCTTCCCGGAGAAAAGTGTCTGAATTCAATACTTTTAACTGAAAGTCGCATAAAATTTTTGTGTAATGCGATTAATTAGAAGTAACAAGTACCCCAAAACTTGATCAATTATTTAGAAATCGATGGAGATTTCTGAAAAAAATTCACAGATGAATGGCATTTTTAAAAATTGCCAGAATGTTTTGAAATCTTGAAAGAGGAAACGGGGAAGTTAACTTGGAAACTAATAACTAAATTTATAAAAGAACCCAATTAACTTATGATATTAACACACACCATAATAGTTGTAGAATTTTAACTTCTGAGATGCATGTTTCCTCTTCAGGGAGACAAAGGTTTTTAAATTGCCAGGAGAAAAGAAAGAGTTATTGTTATATGGAATTTATATTCTGACACTTAGCATATTATAGGATTTCATCGCTGAAGCCAATTTTCAGAATTATAAGTGTTTCATTTTTTTGCAGCCCCGCCACTTCCCGCATAGGAGCAAAAATGTTGAAATAAATAAAAAACATCTGCATCTGGTGGTATTTTACCCTTTGTGCCAAAATTATCATTGAATCCTCTTTTTGTTTATGGCATTTTTTATATATTGTTTTTGGTTACCAGCATTTATTTTCCTTTTAAACTTTTCCGTTTTTAAATTAAGAAAATAGTTTCCAGATTGCAACACGTGGAGGTACTTAGCATTGCAATTATTTTATTACATAAATATATGACACGAGCAGAAATAAATATTAAAATAATTTGTAACCTAAAGATTTTTTTTTTTTTTTTTTTTTACATTTTAGAAAAATGAATTACATCTTGAATTATTAGCAATTATTTTTTCATGACAACAGTTCTTTTTTTATTGTTATTATTACAATCTAGAATGTTTATTATATTGACGCTTCCCTGTTTTTATTATTGTTTTCCAAAATAGCGGCAACAGCAAAAAAATTATATTGCCATACTTTTATGCATATATCACATTTATACAACACCTGTTAAATTTTCTAAAACCAGCTTAAGGAAACTAATTACAAAATTATTAATGTAATGCGTATTGAAATTTGTCATTTCATTTAAAGCTGATATTATTATATAAAATAATTATTTTTAACATTAAAATATAAAAACCCTCATAAAAAACATGAAAAAAAAAGCCTTCTGTCAAACTAAGTTAAATTAAAAAAGGTAACTTAAAATATTATGTCTAGGTGGTAAATAATCTTATCTAACAGTCTTATTTAGTTATGTTATAAGTTTTGAATATTTCAATGTCATTCATAAGCTGTAATAATAAGGATAAAAAATATTCCATTCTATTTTTTATACTGGTTTAATTGATACTAAAAGCGTTTGGAATGAAGATAACAGCAAGAGGAATAAAAAACACCGAGAAATGCTGTTCTTTTCAAAACATTCATATTTCTTCTAAAAAATGCCAGCGATTATGTGGGAGGTCCGTCCGCATTTGAACGCCAGAGTATAAAGGGCATTGTAAAGAATAAGGGTTTCATCTGACAAGTGTATAAAGATCAAGATACGTAAAGCTAACTACCTAGCTCTTCTAGCTATCTTGTATAAAGATGGACTATTTGTTCAGATGGGCGTTGACAATTGGTTGACATGCAGAATTTTTGCTTAAAAGAGGTTAATCGTAGTTCTTAGCTGATACTTATATGCATACATTTCCAATTTTATAGGAACACCAACATAAAAAAAAGTGTTTAAAAATTCTCGGCACATGGTTTTGATTTGTTATTTACTTAATGTTATACATTATTTTATTAAATGATTAACATCATCTTAGAAAATTTGAAAGCATTAATAATTATGTTGTTAAATTAAAAAATTCTCAAAAATTAAATTATTTTTATCAAACATATTTATTAATAAGGATTCAAAATTATTTTAACTATTAATTGTTTAAGTGACTTATTTATCAATTACTTGTTTAAAATCTAGTACAAGAACTATATAGAAGTTATAGCAAAAAATGAAAAAAACATATTTTTTAAATTTCAGCTACTATAATGTTATTAACTTCATTAGGATGTATAAAAATGATAAGGATTCTCAAAATAAATATGTTATTTATTCATTTATTGGTTAGTTTATCATATTTTTCTTACTCTTTAAATATAATAATTAATATATGATTGATTTTTGCGAACTGTAAACTATAACTTTGTTTCAAAAAATTTAAATCTGCATCTGGATAATAATGTTACCTAAACCTGTTAAGAAATATTTTTACACATTGTTACAGTGTTGCATTATTATGTTTAATTAACTATTACGTTACGTTACTAATTGATTTTTCAAAATTGTAATAATAATAATAATAATAATAATAATAATAATAATAATAATAATAATAATAATTTCCTTTTTTGAAATAAATAACAATTTTTTAATAATAACTTATGATGTTGAATAATTGCTATAAAATAATTATAATAATTTCCTTTTTTGAAATAAATAACAATTTTTTAATAATAACTTATGGTGTTGAATAATTGCTATAAATTAAATCTCAAAAAAGTTAGTGATTTTAAAATGAAAATCAAATTAATATTTTATTAAATTTATGTATTTTTAATTTAATGAATCTTTATATAATTAAATTGATAAAATTATTAATATGCATTTTGAATTTTACTTTACATAAACTCAATAAATAATCTGTTTTATATTCAATTTATCATTATGTTTTCTAGTAGTTATAAACTGAAGCTTATCGTTTACCTGTTTATTTATTTTATATTTAAAGTTACTGAAATTTAAAACTATTTATTCAATTAATAATAAAATTAAAATAAAAATTGTCAATTTTTTTCTGTGAAAGTGGGAGCGAAAAGGTAATGGAAATAAATAAATAAACGATAAATTAACAAAAGCTTAGTTTTGTCAGTTAAAAATCGAAAATAAAATTATTTAAAATAATAGTTACATTATTATATAAAATTTAAAAATAATCATTTTATTGCAAAGAAATAGGCCCACTTTCAATAAAATCACAAAATTGTCTTCATAAAGTAAGAAAACTGTTATAAAAAAAAAAAAAAAAAAAAAAAAAAAAAAAAAAAAAAAAAATGCAAGCAATAATTATTACATAAAAAAGGTCGTTGGAGCATTTTTATTTTTTTAACAAAAACTTTTTATAGCACGCCTAGTTACGAAATCACTAATTTAATAAAGATTCTAAGAAAGTGTGCGAAAACAATCAATAAAAATAAAAGTTAATCAATAAAAATAATAGTTTATAGTATAGATAAAATACCTAATACAAAAAATATATGATAAAACTTAAAATATTTATTCTGTTAAATAATAATAATAAAAACAGTGTAAAATTATATAACATTGTTTAATCAAATTTACAACTCGCTGTGATTTTATTATCACGAGTTACAATAGATTAAACTTATTGGACTATTATAATCAGCTTTGTATAAAATTTGAGGGAAGGGGGGCAGGAGAATAAAAATATTAAAAAAGGCCCGAACAGTGTTGAGCTTACAGCGTTTAGTGGGCCTTCATCAATCAGAAACCAAGTTATAAAGTGGCCGGTAAAGAAATAGCAATGGACCGAAATGGCAAGAGACCAAAATGATTAAGGACCGAAATGGCCAGGGACCGAAATGGCAAGGGACCGAAATGTCTCGGGACCGAAATGTCCAGGAACCGAAATGTCCAGGGACTGAAATGTCTCGGGACCGAAATGTCTCGGGACCGAAATGTCTCGGGACCGAAATGTCCAGGGACCGAAATGTCTCAGGACCGAAATGTCCAGGGACCGAAATGTCTCAGGACCGAAATGTCCAGGGACCGAAATGTCTCGGGACCGAAACGGCGGGACCGAAACGGCGGGACCGAAATGGCGGGACCGAAATGTCGTGTACCCTATGAGGATACAGTTGTGACAGTGGATAAGAAGTGGCTATATGTACATCACTATGATCCCAAGTCCAAACAACAATAGTTACGTCTAACCCGCTGTCACAAATCTAGCTCCATAAGCTAAAAATAAGGCTTACACCCACACTCCCCCCATTTAACTCTTCCCTCCTAAAATATGTGAATATAGCAGCTACGGTTCTGGTTTTTTTCATAATAGCAACAGACATTAGACTTCGATATTACACATCAACCACTGCAGTACAGATATTTTATATACACTAGAAACAATAATTATTGAACCTCCGTCGTATATACTTATTTCACATATTACGAAAGGACTGTGTAAATTACATATAACACAATAATATGTGTTTTTTTTTTCATAATACACATTTATTTGTGTAATCACAGAAAATTACACAGATAAATGAGTAAGCATTTTACACAGATGTATGTGTATTCTTGCGCAATTTACACATTAATGGTATTTCAAGAACGATCATAATAACTTTTACATACTTAGTGCTGTCGTCAAATTACACACTGAAATGTGTATTTTTAAATTTACACATTAGGCGTGTATTTTGGCAATTTACACACCACTTTACACATATCGACAAATCGTTTTTGTATCACCGATATACCTGTTTTTATGTGTAAATTTCCCCCCATTACTTTTTTAGAGTGTTTGAGTGCTATTTCTGAACTGTTAATTTGTAGTATATTTTTCAGATGTCAGTCCTTCGCTTGTAGACTACTTTCTTCGAATAAATGTGACTGTTTCAATATTAACTACTGAAATAGAGAAAGGAATTCAACAGCTGCTGCGACAGCACAACACTATTCCTGTGCTACTATTAATTGCATCTGAGGTAAATAAAGTAGAGGAGACTAGGGATACTTGAGCATAGGAGATACTGGAGCCACCCCTATTATCTCTTCAGTTGGTTAATTTTTCTTTCTAAAACTGGCAATATGGTAACATATTTATAGTTCTGAACATGTAAAAAAGAAATCACCCACCTTGATACCATTTTGAAAGTATGGTGATTAATAGTTGTTTTTCCCTATCTAAAGTAAATATTTAGATGCATGGTTTATTTATTTATTTATTTATTTATTTATTTATTTATTTATTATTATTATTATTATTATTATTATTATTATTATTATTATTATTATTATTATTATTATTATTATTATTATTTGTATTAGAAGTTTTGTTTAAAGTTGCAATCATATGGATAAATTTAATAAGTATAATTTCAACAACAAAAATGTTCAATAACAAAAATGGTTATAATGGGGATACTTGAGCCATGGCTCAACCATCCACACTAAGAAATTAGACATGGACGAAACAAACAAAAAATAAAATTGCGTCTGTATATTTACTAATTGATATTTTTTTTTCTTTAAAAAATAATGACTTAGAAAAAAATGGTCAAAAATGTATATTTTTTAATGAAAATATCCATTTTATTTTTCATTTTGACTAAAAAAATAGCCTGTTTAGAAAAATGTAAACATAGTTTTCAATTTAATTTTTATTACATTAAAAAAATTTTTAACTATTTTAAAAATCATAATATCTAATACTTCAATTAGTCAGGTGCAACATATTAAAATATTTATTTTTTAATATAATATATTAAGATTTTTTTTAGTGAAATTATAACATCATCTGTTACTGTAAGTTTTTTTAATCAAAGGATGACTATTGTCACCAACAGAGGGCCCTACTAAGTTACCATGTAGCTAAAAGTAAAAAGATTTTGCAATGATCCTTCGATCACCAGCTATAACGACAAAAAATTATCGTATTACTAGTTTTGTTTCTCAATTGGTTTTGAAGGACTTTGTGTATCATAATTTATGATTCCATAAAATATTTGTGCAAAAATAAAGCGAAAAAAGTTACTTTTATAGGTTTTTTTCCGTACTGGCTCAAGTATCCCTTCACCATGGCTCAAATATCCCCTCCATGGGGATACTTGAGCCACGATGTAAAAAAAAAAAATTAAAAATTAATTAGACATAAAAAATAATTCAAAATTAATTGAAAGTGGTTTTCAGTTAAAGAAAAATTACCAAATTTTCATTTTCAATACTTTATTTTGTTCTAAGAAATTATAAAAAATTTAAAAAAATTTAAATTTAAAAAGTGGATCAAGTATGCCCATCTTCTCCTACCTTAACAATAATAATAAATGTTTATTGCCCTACACTGTAAAAAAAGGGGAAAAATGTGTAACTCTATACAGATGTAGAGTTCATAAATTTGTCACTGTACAGAAAAGATGTAAATCTACAAAATTAATTCGTGTAAAACTATCGAAGTCGGTAGCTTTACTAAAGAATCTATTAAAATTGAAGTAATCTTATTAAAATTTTATGTGTATCTCTTGATGCAGTCGCATAAAAAGTTCTACGTACCCTAGTTAAAAAAAAAAAAAAAAAAAAAAAAAAAAAATTAGTAACTTTACAGATTTTTTGATTTACAGTGCAAAGCTGTATCTGTTATGTGAATTTTTGTTGTTGCCGTTGCATAAAAAGTTCTTAGAATTTCATTTTCTAGAAAAATTATAGTAATTTTACAGTTTATTTATTTATTTATTTACAATGTTATACCAATTTTATGAATAATGAAGCCTAGTATGTCATGTGGTGTGTCTAGCTTCTAGTTTCCATACAGAACCACACAAAAGATTTAAATACATTACTATTTATAGTCAGTTGCTGATGGCCTGGTGAATAAAAGATTATCTATTTATTTTATTATATATTTTTCTTTATTAATAATATGAGTCGAATAAAAATAGCTTATGGCTCAGAATTGAAAATTTATTACGTATATCTAATCCAAACATTTTAAATTAAATCGAGAATCGCTCCCTCACTTTTTATTTCCATTTAATATTGAAAAATAACATGATTTGTTTTTTAAGTGTTTTATATACTATTTTCTTTTTAACGTAGAGAAGGTCAACATTTTTTTAATGGTAAAAAAATATTATTTTAAATGGAGAAATTGCTTATTAATTAGAAGTACTTTCAGGGATTCACTTAACTTTTTTTTATCTCTTTTCCTTTGCTCTAGAAGACAGATAGATCAGTTCATTTCGAACATTTTAGTTAGAGGTATTCGTTTCAGTGCATGTGCTAAGAAACCACTATATTTTCAGTATTAAGAAATATATTTCTCAGTTTTAAAAGAGATGTGAGGGAGAGACGATTGATCAAAAGTTTCATAAATGTAAACACCAAAAATTAAATAGGTAAATGCAAGTTCGTTTCGGTACATTTTCCTTTAAAAAAAGATAAAATCGCAAATTCGAGGAGGTGCACTGCCGAAGTCAGTGGAGGCTCCCGCGTTAGATTTATTTAGAAAGGTATTCGTTTAAATTTATAAATTTATTCGCCAAATAGCATTAGTCAAGATTATTAAAAAAATTTTACTTTTTTTAATAAATTCGCTAGTTTGCGCTTTCTACCAAGCAGTGGATTTTCTGTAATCGAGGACCCATTACAATTCCACGTATTACAAAGGAAATGTTTTGGGACAACATGAATTTCATTTATGAAACTTGACATGATTTTAAAAATAAATATTAAATGCTTACAAATAAATTTAAAAAAATAATAATAATAATTTTAATTTCTATTTGCCTTTTTCATTTGAGGATACGTTCTCGGGGACCATACTTCTTTAATTTTTAACTCATTTCTGAGATCACAAAATAGGAACACTAATGTATTAACGAGAAGATATGATGAATCAGACCGCAAAGATCGCCTTGGAGCCGAACTACGATCGTTAAAATCGATCCCAGAATTCGTCTCTTATGCAGTGGAGTATTAAGATTAATGAAATATGACCCACCAACTTTTTTAAGCATAGCTATCTCGAGGTAGAAATTTAATATTCAAATATCATGATAAATGCACACGTTCGATAAACATAATATATTTCTAAGCTTTTTTTTATATATAACAATGCTTTATGGGATTTTGTTAGGATAGAATAAGTGGTAGAGGATATTATTTTACAAAAACAAGTTAGATTAACTTTTAAAATAAATTTAACTTTTTCCAAAAAATGTATAACCGACTCCAAAAAAAAGCGCTAAAAAGAATTAAATAATTCTATAAAATTCTCTAATGACAAATCGTTATCCAATAACCACACATTGACTATCATGTACCGGTATAAAACGGTTAAATTTAATATATAGAATTTAATATCCACCAAACATAGGTTTTCCAGAGAATATTTTTTACAAGAGATTAATTTACATATTTTTGATTTAATTTTTGAATATATACATATAAAAAGTAAGGAATTACTTTTTGAAGTTGGTGCCAAACAATCATAATCGATAATGATTTCCCCATTTTATTTATGGTACTAGACATAATATATCTACAATTCTTACTATACTTAAGATAGTTTGGCACCAACTTCAAAAAGTAATTCCTTACTTTTTATATGTATATATTCAAAAATTAAATCAAAAATATGTAAATTAATCTCTTGTAAAAAATATTCTCTGGAAAACCTATGTTTGGTGGATATTAAATTCTATATATTAAATTTAACCGTTTTATACCGGTACATGATAGTCAATGTGTGGTTATTGGATAACGATTTGTCATTAGAGAATTTTATAGAATTATTTAATTCTTTTTAGCGCTTTTTTTTGGAGTCGGTTATACATTTTTTGGAAAAAGTTAAATTTATTTCCTACTTTTTAGTTATTTATACCGTAATACATAATTATGTGTACTGACATATGATGGCTCTTTGCAACGCATTACTAATGAACGCACTTTGCTGAGTTCTGATGTATTCGCTTTACTTGCCACTGTTTGACTGTCAACTTTTCAAAAGACACTTACAATATCGGTTAGTATCGTTGTGAATCTTTAGGTTTTCTGTATGTGGTAACTTCGTCAGATCTGGCACGACGAAAAGCTACCGCATTCATGAAATCTTAAAGTCAACATCTAATCGTACGGACATCGGAAGTGGTTATCGAAAGGTGACAATGCCTCAAGTAAAGTGCCCTTACACATAAGCGCGCGGCAAAGCGCTTCCATATATGACTAAACAGCAAAATGACTCCATGTATCAATGAATAGTAAAATACTTTTCTAGTGTAGTCAAAAGTACTCCCCCTTCAGTCAGAAAAAGCAAAAAGAAAGATTTTAACAAAAATCGCTCTATGATTCAATAGATAAACAACAACAATCTAATTCCTATAAATGCAGTAAAGGCATCGGAAATGATTCGACGAGGAATCCGAAAATCATAACCTGTACTTGGCTGCATCTATAAGAGAGTGACAGCATTCGATGCCCAAATACTTTTTCACGGACACTTTTGTCCCAACTAAACTGTTACAAATTTGAAACTCACTCCACCGCTTTTATGGAAAACGATTATTTCAGCCTATCATGGAGCATTCTCATGGGTCAAAAGAGAGATATTCTATAAAAGCGGGGGAGTAACGATGCAGCAAAAGGGTAAAAATTTTTACAGTGTATGTATGAGATATTCCATAAAAGGGATGGAGTGACGATGCAGCAAAAGTTAAATTTTTAACAATGTATCGCAATGCGAAATTCTAAAATGGAGGGCCAAAATCACAGTCAGGTGTGATCCAGCGACCTCATTGGTCGTGTGGTATGGGTGAAAATCACGAACGTGTTTCTCCATTAGAAAAAGAGTGAGGGGTAAAGTAATTTTGAAGCAATTGTTACCGTCTGTTCTTATTTATGATAAACCATCGAAATTAACTCAATTAAGATATTTTGATGACATTATATAAAATGAGAGTGAAAAATAGATTATAAATGAAAACTGATAAGATTTACATCAAAATTGCCGCTAAGATTTTTTTTACGAAAAAAGGAGTAAGGCGACATTTTCCCTATTGCAAAGAGATTATTCTCTGAAAAGGACACGACTCAATAACCAATGAGGTGTTTGGATTTCACCGGACTGTGATTTTGGCACTCCATTTTAAAATTTCGCTATCGCAATGCTAGGCATTTTCTATTATAAAATTTGATGATGATTTCCTGGAAGAATTCGATTGTACGCCGAATGATCCTTTATTTCTACACAGACATAAATACATAATCCATATTATTTTACAATTTCGTGGACATACAAGGACAAGATAGCACAAGGAAATATTACGACACAAGAAAAGTACAACCGGGAGTTACACATATAGAGTGTGTGCAACGGCGCCAGTGGGATTCGAACCCACAATCTCCTACGCTCTCAAGAGATTAGCAGCGTGGTGACTTAACCACTCGGCCATAAGGACCCCCTTGATGACTCATTTTTGTCCAGAATCTTTTCAATCAATCGTATACTATGCTCCATGTGTCGTCATATTCACATCGAATCCTACATGAGGAATCCTACATGAACAAAATCTGTTCTGGTGTCTAATCCGGTAACCAAATCTGAATCTAAAGATAATTTTGCTACACATATCTATGCACTTTATTTTGCATTGAAATGTAGAGATAATATTTTCCTCCGGAGCAAAATATATACTAAAGGATTTTCATCTTTTCAACAACTTAAGGATGTCGATTGGTATCGATGTCTATTTCCGCTTTAGTGGATGAGAGAGCTTGTCCATTTAAGCTTTAACATTTCGGAAATTTATCGCATCCAGCAAACTTTAAGGCCGCACACTAGGCACAGAAAAAGACCCGGATGATAATGTGAAGTCTATGGGGGGCGTTCTTTTCAAATATCTCGCTCAAATTTTAAAATTTTTACGTGATTTTTTTTGCATAGGATAGTTGAGAATATTCCACAACCGACCTAGTTTTTACTTTTCCAGTTTTGGTTTCAGATTTAAAAAAAAATGATGTGGATCTTTCACTTTGGTGGATACGAGAATTGTTCCAGCTAAGATTTCGTACTTTGAAAAAAAAAAAAAAAAAAAAAAAAAAAAAAACTAGCTTCTTTGCAACAGTGGTTAGGATCCAGAAGGATTATTCACTGTTAAGCAAAACAAGATTGACCAATCATAAGCCTTCATTTTTGAGAACTTTTCATTGTTCGAAGGAGAGAGTCTGGAATACATGGAGTGAAAATCTGCTATCCACACTGTAAAAAATTTTACCCTTTTGCTGCATCGTTACTCCATCGCTTTTATAGAATTTCTTTGTTTTGACCAATGAGAATGCTCCATAATAGAGCGAAGTAATCGTTTCCTATGAAAGCGATGGAGTGACGATGCAGCAAAAGGGTTCAATTTTTTACAATGCAAGCAGTGCTAAAAATTTGTATCCTTTAAATGTGCAACGATGCTACTGTATTCCAAAGTGTCGATCACAGTGACATCTGCGGCATTTTCGTGATACATTATCTAGCCTAGCAATAATTCTTGCATTTTTAGAAAATGTCCTGCAGATGTCGCTTCTATCTTGAAATTTCATTAGCATTGTTGCACATTTAAAGAATAGAACATTTTAGCGCTTTTTTTAAGTGTTACAGAGGGCGTGTTCAGTACAACTTACCGGTTACTTACCGACCACTTACCGATTATAGACATGTACGAAATGAAAATCAAAGCGAAGTGTGACGTCAGCTACAATTCAACAGAATAGTTTTCATTGATGCCACAATTTGCTTTCGTACTGCCCTACAATCGGTCGGTAACATTGGTTACTTTTTTAAGTTGTTCTGAACACGCCCTGAGATAGCCGATTTCCACACTATATCCCCTAGATGCTATATTTCCGGTTTCTTGCATAAGAGAACTTGTCCAGAATCCAGGTAGAATTTGCGCTGTTAGCGAAACCAGATTAACGAATCAGAAGCCTGAATTTTAGCAAATTTTTCAATGTTTTAAATACATTTTCTTGTTAATAAATCTCGTTTCACATACAGCGCAAAATTTATGTGAATCCTGGCCCTCGTCCAGTTAGGATTTTGCACTTTGAACACTGTTAAATATTTGAAACTTTTACTTTATCGTCTATCCATCGCTTTTATAGAAAATGATTACTTCATTGTATTATGGTGAATTCTCATTGGTCAAAATAGAGATATTCCATAAAAGCGGTGGAGTGACGATGCAGCAAAAACTTCAAACTTTTAACAGTGAAAAGATCGTATGTCTGTGTAAGTGTAACATAAAAGCATGCAAAAGGAACATTTCTAATTGGTCGATTGCTTCAAAATGAATTTGAAATTTAAAGATTTTATTTTTAAAAAAGTTCTAATTATCGGATTTTTTTAAAAATTGAATGGGACCACATGGGCCTCATACGCTTTCAAACAAAAAAAGAATTATCAAAATCGGTTCATATTTGCAAAAGTTATGCGTGAACAACAAATACATACAGGTCGAAATCATAACCTCCTCTTTGAAGTCGGTTAAAAAAGTTTTAACAAATGTACATATATACTAAAGAATAGCGATAGTAACAGTTAAAAACCAAGAAATAAGATACTGCTATCTCGAAAGAGAGTTTCAATATTCAGAATTAATAGCTTCATCTTGATAATGATAAATGTGCGCATTTGATAAACAACATAGTTTTTGTTAGCAGGGTTTTATTTTCTTTTGTCTTAATACTTTACAGAATGCTATTAAGATAAAATAAGTACCAAATGCATTTTTTAGCATAGGTACACGTAGACTATCTTTTGAAGAAAGCCTTCAACTCTTTAAACCTCTTGTAGAATTTTTTGCACGCTTGACGATTCATATAATACTATTTATGAAAAATATTGATATGATCATTTGTATTTTATAACTTTACATATATATTTATCTTATGCACTTCAAAAAATTAACATTATCTTCTTCAGTTCCGAAGTTAAAATAATAATACAAATACTTATTCATTGTTTTTTTCCAAACAAAATAACATTGTAAATGACTGAAAAAATATATTTTCTGAAATTAATTCTTTAAGCGCTCAGTAATTTAAGTTCAAAAACATCGCTTTAGAACTACAAATCCCCTTAAAACATTAGTTTAATAACCATTAACCTAAATTAACCCAATCACAAGTTTAAGCGTTTTAAATAAGTAAATAATCTACAAATTAATAATTTATAATAATTAATAATTATAATTAATAATTAATAATTAATACTTATAAAAATTTATCTCTTTCTTGGTCAAACTGTATTTTATACATTTTTAGGCATTTTGTAAACTGAGATGAAAATAACACTTATTTTATGAGGGATTCAGCTTAGATGAATTTATTCGTTTTCTTTCAACGCAAAAAAACCACCAACTATTAAAAAGTGATGTAAAAATGTAAAAAAAAAAAAAAATTAGTTTTTTTTTTTTTTTTTTTTTTTTAAGTAAAAGAACAGAAATCCCCCAAGATACCCTGGAGGACCCCCAATGGGGACCCACGGACCGAAGAGGTTAAATCAGTTTTATGTTATATCAAAGTTTAAAAAATATTTATATGTGTTGTCCATAAACAAACCTAATTTTAATGTTTGAAATCAACCATGTTGCTAATAGGATTTTGTTGTTGTTGTTGTTAAATGAAAACAGTGAGAAAAATGACACTTTCAAATTTGAATAAATCGATGTTTTCATTTTGTTATTGAAACTTTTTGTTTCAAATATGACGACCCAATGCTTTCAATTCTGAAACACCAGAATTACTCACCTTCAAATAAAAATACTTTTTATTCGTTAAATGTTGTAAACTTCACAAGGGTATTTGAATCGATTCATATTATTTTATTCGTTATGATTTCGAACAAAACCCTATTTTCTGTAATACTTTATTACATGAAATATGACAAACAACATTTTTTTACTTTCTTCTATCTTCAATAGAAGAAAGTATTGTAATCGAAATTTTTTTCGACTTCCGGTTTTCGACGGATTTACACGTTTTAGGGGTCAGAGATTCCAAAAAACATGTTTTTACAAAATGTCTGTCTGTCCGTGTGTCTGTGTGTGTGTGTCTGTATGTCGTCTTTCTACCATCAAAAAGTGTATGAAGTTATGCATAGAATTGAACCAAATTTTTTGTGAATGTTTTTGGCTGTGGCAAGCAGGTCCTCCTTCAGTTTTGAAATATTCCGCCGGAAGGGGGCTCTGCAATCGCGATTTTTGTGCCATTTTCAATATTGTACCGACCAAAAGTATATGAAGTTATGCATCGAATTGAACTAATTTTTTTGTGTAAGTGTATGACTATGGCTAGTTGGTCCCCCTGAATTTGAAAATAATCGGCCGGAAGGGGGCGCTGCAATCGCGATTTTTGTGCCATTTTCAATATTGTACCGACCAAAAGTATATGAAGTTATGCATCGAATTGAACCATTTTTTTGTGTATGTGTATGACTGTGGCTTGTTGGTCCTCCCTGAATTTGAAAAAAATCCACCCGAAGGGAGCGCTGCAATAGCGAATTTTATACCATTTTCAATATTACACCGCATAAAAGTGTATGAAGTTAGTTCTAGAACTGAACTAATTTTTTTGTATATGAGTATTTTTTGGTAAGGCAAGTAGGTCCTCCCTGAATTTGAAAAAAAATCTGCGTATCATTTTATTGTCTATCGGCTCGTGCAGAGACGGAAATTCGTTTTTACTCCGATTAATTGATTGAAGCAGAAATTTAACATGAAAATCAAAGTTGGTATGGTATTGAATTAAAATTAATAAAGCATTAAAATGAGTAACTATTTTTTTTTAATATTAAAATGTACGTATGAGATAGAAGAAAGTTTTGGGATTGGCACATCCAACTAGTTTTATCGTGTTTGTGGAAAAACTCTTAAAAGTCGCTGTAACATAGTTTATTCTTTAGCCTTCAAATAACAGAATGAATGAATTTGTGGAAGAAAGACTTTGCAGATGGAAATTAAGATTTCATTCAAAATTTTGTAGGAAAGTTCATTAGTTTTGTTATTTTGAAATATTTATTCCTATTTTTACGAATACTTAATTTCTGTAAGTTATCCTAAGATTAGGATTATCTATGCACCATGTTGCGTATTCGGCATTTATGATTTTTAAATGTATGTTTTTGTGTTTCTAATATTACTCCTGTTATTTTGACTACCAAATTTTATATTTTCATTTATTTATTATCATTTCAATCATGAAAATTATTTTCACCTCACTTTTCATGTAAAAATGATACACTCTAAAAACAATATTTTCAAAACTAGGCCAAAAAAAAAAAAAAAAAAAAGATGTTTTCACATAGTTAAAATGGCTTCGAATCAAAATTATTCAAGTTTGAAACATGTGTACATTCAGTTCTGAAAATGTACACACATTCAAGAATACAACATCATATGATCATACTAATCTCTGGCGGCCAACGAAGATTTCCATTATAGCTAGAGAGAAACAGGAGTGCAACAACTTTGTAATCTTTTCGCGACTTATGCGGCCACAGATAGCTGAATTTCAAGTATTACTGTTCGCATAAGACTACATGACAGGGGACTCTTTGCAACAAGACCTACTGCTTCCGTCCTACTTGCTTCTGAATTCAGGACAATCTGTTTAACTTAGTGCAAAGATGATCAGCTTTGGACCAAGGAACAATGAGGGACCATTCAATTCAATGACGAGTTTCGATTCAGTCTAAACACTTAATCTCGACGTATTGTCATACGAAGAAAACCAAGGATCTGCTACTTTCTTTCTAACTTCTGGGAAAGAGACCACAGTGGCAGTGGAGTAGTGTCGTAACTAGACTTGTCATGTTGGAGGGGCTGAGATCAGAAGCGAATTAACTACCATCCGGGCCCCTAGGCTTGACTTTCTGAGGGCCCCTTTTCACTACCTTTTCCTACCTACCTACTGGAAAAATTAAAACACATGCTTGCTCCATTAACTCATAAATCATTGATGATAAAAATATAAATGATTACGACAAAGAAATTCTCACATCTTTTGTATTAAATATTGATGTCCGACCAGTATAAAAGAATATTTTCTTGGTCTTTTTATTAGGAGAAAAATAGCACCGGGGCCCCTTTTCTTCTGGGCCCCTAGGCTTCAGCCTACTCAGCCTAATGGGCGGCTGAAAAGAAATCTCAAAAACTTAACATTTTTGCTTTAAACAGGTTTTTATCATAGCAGGTAACGCATAAATTACACAATCGAACCTCCTAAGATGGAATTGTATGAGACTGGATTTTTGTTTTAGGCAGGTTTTCTTCTTAACATGTATAATTTTTAAGGCGTGCAAAAGAGCCTGCGTATATCAGAAACTTGGCTGTAACTGTTATTTTGTGGTCTCTGCAGAAAACACTTTTTAATTAAAACATTCCTAAAACGAGATTCTTTTTTATTTTCTTTTAAATTCTATCTTAACAAATTTCACTATATTTTGATAAATTTACGTAATTAAGTTTTGATTTCTAGAAATTTTGGAGGGGGCTGCAGCCCCATGAGCCCACCCTCTGAATACGACACTGCAGCGGAGGTTTGATGATCTGCACAGCCATCAGGTTGGATGTGCCCACATTTCTCCCTGCCCGTATCTCTCCCTCCCACATCTATCCATCCCATATCTCCCCTATAATTTACATCTCACTCTGAAACGACAGGGCATAATCAAATGCGACATCGAAGAAAAATCCGGTCGAAACAAAGGATGAAGCTGTTTCAAACCTGTTTAAAACCAGTTTTCCTCTCGAAATCGAAGAACATGTCTTATGTGTCGCCTTATGCCCGCCATACACCAGGGAGACATGTGTCAAGAATCGTGCAACATGACGCAGTCAAACCGGTTTTTCCTTTGTTATCAGGGTGAAATTGTTGCATGTCGCACCTTTTTTCATTCAATATCTCACTGGTGTGTGGCGGGCCTTAGTGTATAACTTGCCTAAGAGATTAAAAACTTTAGGGATTTGGGAACAGATCTGCCAGTTTTTCTAGAGGCATCCCACTAGAGTTGCCAGTCAGAAAATATGTTATTTTAAGAAAGCGGCAAATAAAAACAACTCTTTTCACATCCTCGCATAAGAAACATACAATCATACATTAAAATATTTGACATGGCATACAGTAAAAATTCTGCACATGAAGCGACGTGTCCTAAGCTTAAAATCTTCAGTGTAATACTACTAAAATTTTAGTGTAATAGTTACATTTTGATCCTTTTCACTTGTTCTAAAAATTGAGAAAATATATGTACATACGTAGCGATCAAAACTAGAAGCTTTTTCACTGAATTCAATTAAAATGCATTAAATGGATGGTTGCATCTATGTATTTGAGAATGTGCGCCTGCATATATTAATAATGATCATTATGAATGTATACATCAGTAAAAATTAATTTGGAATGTAAATATATTCTGTAAATATATGAAGTTTGAAATGACCATTTAGAATAGCTGAAAAAAATAATAACTAGACATACAGGGATAGGTCTAGATTTTTCTCTCAGGGGTCTTATTTTTGGAAATTGTGAATAGTTTTTCCACATTTGTAAAAAAAATATTGTTCTAATTTTGTGAATTTGAAATGATTCACAAGGAATTGTTATAGGTTTTTCTATATGTAAAACTATGGGTCATATTTTACCTTTAAATAAGGGTTCTTCATTTAAGATGACCAGTTTTGTGAAAGATCCTGTTTTGAGGGAGTTAAATTTTGTAAAGAGTTCTGGTTTGGGGTGAAAAATTTTGCAAAAAGACCTATTTTGGGATGAAAAATTTTGTGAAGGGTTTTGTTTTGAAATGAAAAGTTTTGTGAAGGGTACTTTAAAGGACCCAATTTCTTCTTAAATAGATCCCTAGCATATGTAAGGGAATTTATTGCATTAATATTGCATTACTAAATATTACTTTTCAATTTCAGATCTCTTTGTTTCATTAGGTCAAAAACAGAACGTTTCTCTCTCACACATGCAGAATTGAGTGGGTGATAATAGCGTCAAGATCATCAATGGATGCTATTTTAAGTGAGCCATCTCAGCACTTGCAAAGATTTCTTGCAGTATTTGCCGTTCGTGAATCCAAAGATAGATTTGCTTTATATGTAAGTATTGAAATAGTTAAAATGGCTTAATTTTACATTAACTTTTCTCAGAAAGAAAAATTTTGAATGAAATTTTGTTTAAAATATACATTAATATACATTTATATATTTAAAATCTCAAACTATTTGGTTGGGTAGTTTTTGCTGTATTATATGTGGACAGACAGACGGACCAACAGACTGAACGATGATTATAAGTTGGTGTAATCCTGTGTAACGTATATCAGTTTCATAAAATATTAAATAGTTTAATACAATTAAAATGATTACCAAACAATGTCTCAACATATAATTATGCAATGGAATACTTTTGTGTGGCCCTGTAAATTAATAAGAAATATTCTTCGCAACACAGATTGTACAAATTGTATTATTATAGTATATACTTCATACATACATATCAATTTTATTACGTTCGAAAGAGTGTATAACCATTAAAATGCATTTGAAGCTTTTTCCCCATTGACCGTAATGTATCGGAATCCCTTTGATTGTCCCTGTAATTGAACTATGCATCTGATTTTCATAAAATTTGAAAAGACTCGACAAAATTATCTAAAAATTATATATTTTAAATTGCAAACGATTCTGTTGGGTAGTTTTTAAGTTGTTATATGCGGACGGACAGACAGACGGACTGAACGACAACTATAGGTGTTACGTATTTACATAATTACGAACGCACCTAAAAAAGCAATTTTTCAATTTAAAGATAATTGCTGTATTTATAATTGCTGTCGAGAAAAAGAACAATACACAAGATGCCGCTAAATATGATCACGGTTATTGTTATCATTTGCTTATACTCAATTCCATCCTAAAATTAATCACTTTGACTGATCAATTTTTCATTTAATGTATCATTCCGAGGCATACGATTTCCTTAAAAAGATTTATCTAGTGGGAAAGACGAATTTTGAATGCCATATTATCCCAGGGGAAAATTACTTATCCTTCTTGTTCTTTCAGATTTAGAAATTTGAACAAAATTTTTTTCAGCACATAGATAGGAGATTTCTTTATTCCTCTGTAATTTCCAAATGTTTCTATCCTTTTCCAGCCATAAGTTACAAACGAATGAAGAGTATTTTTTTTATACTTTTCGAAATTTTTGAGATTTTCGCACAAACTTTAAAATACTTTTAATTATGTTTAAATATTTTAATCTTACAGGGGTGTTACTTTTATGCTACTTTTATGTACCTTCCTATCTAGATGATAAAAAAATATATTGTTGAAATTTCCGAATTCGAATGAACAAGAAGTGTAAGTATTTTTCCCGTACGATAACATGGGATTCCTTTTTTTTTTTTTTTTTTTTTTTTTTTAGCACATAAGTACCCTTAAAAGTGTGTAAGTGAAAACGAAGTTCTGTTTTTAAATTATTCAAAACATGAACACCCAAAAAAGAATGAAATTAACAAATTGGAGTTGGATGAGTCTTAAATGACGTTTAAACACATTTCTGTAGTTCCGAAAGTCACAAAAACTGAACATTGCCAAAATTTTGCGAAAAATCGGGGAGTAATGATGATGATCAGGTTTAGGAAGACTATGAGAGTAAATTTGTTGAAAAAGTACCTTCAAATCAAAAAATGAGGAACGCGTTGGGAAATTTTGAATAAGCTACGAGCAACTTTGAAAATCAGCATACATTTGAGCAATTTATTAATGACATTTTAAGATGAAATAAAAGCAAACTAAAACTACTGAACTCTTTCATCAAATGTTTTCTTTTTAGATGTATTCGTCATTACATAAATACGTAGCACCAATAGCCTTCATCTGACCCGTCTGTCTGTCTGCCAGTCCGCATACAACAGCACAAAAATTACTCAATTGAATAGTTTGAAATTTAATTTATGGTCGTTGCCAAGCATTATCGTGTCATTTCAAGTTTTAGGAAAATCGAATCAAATCTTAAAAAGATATTATGAATGTTTTCTCCATTTTATTGAATCCTATCATATGTAATTAACGCAATGATATCCCTTGATAGGTAATGATTTTAAATTGCCATGATGATTACGTCCTACTTAAAATGAAATCTTATTATTTCCATATTACTGAATTTTATACATAGAATCGTAATAAATTTTGTGTTCACGCATTTTTGCATAAAAGTGCAACAGCTTTTGCGCCGAGATCTGAATGTTTATAAAATTAGTTGCAATACGAATGTACCTCATTTGCCACGTTTGATATGCAGTTTACGACTTTTTTTTTAAAGTCATGATTTCAACATGATTAAGTTATAGTTTTTTTAGTAGTACTTAAATTTTATTGAATAATTAAATGTTGAAATGTTATTGAATAGGAAGTTGCTTTTTTGCTATCAATTGGATATTATTTAAAAAAAATTCGTGATCCAGAGATGTCATCAGGGCCGTAGTTAAGGCGGTGTTAGGGAGGGCTCAGCTTCCCCTAAAATATTTTGAGCCTTCCCTGGAAAAGATTCCAAGGTCACTAAGTGAATTTCTGTTCCGGAAATCCGAATAAAATTCTGTTCAAAAATATAATTTAGTTTTGAGACTCTTTCACAGTCTTGAAGAAATGCTAAATTGTAATTAAAGTAAGCATTTCAACATTTGCACATCCTATTTGTACATATGAAACTAAAATGATGTTGACAAAATGATAAAACTAAAATGAATTAATTTTGCACTAGTTATATACTCAAATTTTTCATTTCTTTTCTTAGCATAAAATGAAGTTATTACAACAGTTTAACAAGAAACATAATATCTACAATGTGAATATACATTAATTTATCTTGCTACGTCAGAGAGAGAGAGAGAGAGAAAATATGACCCTCTCCCCCCCCCCCTCTATTATTCATTTCTAACAACGGCCCTGGATCTCATATTAAACCACATTTACTGTCAGACCTGGGGGGTCGCTGCACAGACCATCAACTTATAGGGTCATCACCTCATCGTTGATTGATAAAATTCTAGGATTAGTTAAAATTAAAAATAGCACATTAAAATGCATCCAATCATCCAAGTGATATGGAAAACACCTGGAAGCCCGATTTTAATTGTCGACTCATAGGTTTACCATTGTGTTTTCCTGCTCCCCATCCTCCATGTTTTTGTGCCTTTGATTGTAAAACAAACACATTGATAAACCTACCAGTCATCCACTAAAATCTTGTTTCAGATACTTATCACCAAGAGATAACTTGGCAGACCAGATGCATTCTAATATGCTATTTATAATTTTAACTAATCCTAGAATTTCATTCGTGAACTCGATGAGATAGTGGTCTGTGCAGCCGCCTTCCGGTCTATGTGGAATTATTATTATATGTTATTAATTACAGTCTATTTCGATTTAGATACCCTTAGACAGAAAAATGACTACAATGAAAATCAACTCATGGCATACAGATAGTGGATTCGAAGATGCATCTTCTTTTGGTCGCTGTTTATCTAAACCCATTAAACCCATGAGGATAGCAATGGAAAAACATTTCCCGTTCTATCAAGCTGGAAATGCTACACATTTACCTGATGGTGCAGATATCAATCTTCTGGACAGCTTGGCGATAGCACTAACTTTCAAGTAAGTACTCTGAATTCAGCATGGAGAGCAATTTGTGGTAATAAAAAATAAACATGTTCATCATTAACGTTAGATTCAAAAATACAAACAGAGTATCGCAACATTACTATCGATTTCACTGTAATCACATATATCTTTGCATCGAAATACAACGCAATGTTAATTTTTTTTTCTCTATTGAATATAGCAAAACATTTACTTTCAATTAAATAAAGCTTATTATAAAATTGTAATTTTTCATTTATCTATTTTTTAAGACTTTTAATATAAATTCCAGCTATGCATTTATTTCAATCTGCCAATACTTGACATAGCATTCGTTTTCCACTATAATTTAAAGTACGGAGGCAATTTGATAAGTACCTGGCCTCGCCCAGAGATGGCGTTACTAGAGTTAAAAAAAATTATTTCTCAAAGGTGACCTTCCACAATAAAACTGGCAAATCGCCATACGCTATGTGGTTTAGTTTGAGAAGAGTGGAAGCGAATTTAAGAGCCTACATTAGTCACGCGGTAAAAGCCGAGCGCTAATGTAAAGTCTATGGGAGCGTTCTTTTCTAATATCTCGTTCAAATTTTAATATTTTTACATAATTTTTTTGCATAGGATAGCTTAGAACGATCTACAACCGGCCTAGTTTTTATTTTTTCGATTTTGCTCATATATGTTTTATATTATGATAGTTTCAATTTCAGAACCGGTTTAAACCGGTTTTGAAAGTTAAAGTAATTAAAAAAAAATCTGAAACCAAAATTGAAAAAGTAAAAACTAGGCCGGTTTTGGATCGTCCTCAGCTAGCCTATGCAAAAAAAATCATGTAAAAATATTAAAATTTGAGCGAGATATTAGAAAAGAACGCCCCATAGACTTTACATTATCATCCGGGTCTTTTTGAGTACTTTTTCTGTGACTATTGTGGGCTCTTAATAGAACAACTTTTGGTAATATTTCAACAGTGGAAAAAACTGAATGCGAGCAGCGATGAAATATCTATTTTGAAAAAGGAAACAAGTGACTAAATTAAAACGAAACTCATCGAAGTTTATGGAGACTGCATCTTCGTTATCAACCATAAAATGTTAGACGGCTGAAATCAAACACTGCCGTACAAGCATTTTTGATGAAGGACGTCCAGATCGTCCAACTGAGATTACGACATCAGAACTGGTTGAAAAAATACACGATTTTGTGATAAATGATCGAAGAGTGAAAATGCGGGAGGTTGGTGAGACTATGGGCATCGAAAGTGAACGGGTGCAAAATGTTAATAAACGATTTGAATATAAAAAAGCTTGCCACAAGATGGGTGCAAAGACTTTTGACGTCGATTCTTAACTGTTGACGAAACATGGATTCACCCACAGTACACCAGATACAATCGAAACAGTGGGATTTTCGTAGTCAACCTGCGCCATAAAAGGCTAAGACGACTTTATCTGCAAAATCATGGCTACAGTGTTTTGAGATGCATGCGGCATAATTCTCAGGAGCCTCGCCAAGGGGGAGGACAGGGGGGGAGCTCCCCCCAATTGTTTGCACATGCTGTTACAGTTGGCGAATTTACAAACTGAACTGGCAAATTAGATCAAAACTTTAATAAAAAGCAATAAGACACTTTCTATTTCCGATAGATTTGACGAAAGTTAGCAATATAATTAGAAATATTATTAAGTTTTTTACATTAAAACTGTATTACATTTTCTAATTGTGATAACTTGGTAAAATTATAAAACTAGTTGGCAAACGCCAAGAACTATTTATGTTCGCTTTTTCCTGAGTTGGCAAATACTGAATTTTGACTTGGCAATTTAAGGCTTTCTCCCCCACCAATAAACTGTCTTCGCGTTTGCCCTGATAATTCTCATCGATTACTTTGAAAAGGATAAAACAATCAATGGAGAATATTATGCCAACTTACTAGATCGTTTCAACCATGCTGTAAAAAAAAAAAAAAAAAAAAAAAAAAAAAAAAAAAAAAAAAAAAGTCCGCATTTTGCACAAAAGAAAAAAAAATCTTTTATTAAGACAATGCACGCGTGCACGTCGTCGCCATGCCAAAATTCTATTAATTGGGATACGAAATAGTACCGCATGCACCATATTCACCAGTTTCAGCCATTAGCGAGTATTTACTTTTTCCAAGTATGAAAAGTTGGCTAAGTGGAAAAAAAATTTGGCTCTAACGATGAGGTTATTGATGAAACAAATGCTTATTTTGAAGGGTTGGCGAAATCGTTCTTTTTAGAGGGGACACAAAAATAAGAAAAACGTTGGGCTAAGAGTATGCGTTTTTCTTGTCAAGGCCTGATACTTATCAATCAACCCTCGTACCATAAATAAATACTAAAAACTGTATGCGTTATTACAATAAGCCACTGGTGTCTAAGTCTGCAAAAGGCTTCTTTTTCTGGTAATAATAATAATTAAAACCATAGTACCAACTAAGTTATAAGATCAAAGGGGTCATATGACAAGTACATCTTGAAAAAACTGAATTTTTTAACACTTTTTGTATTTTTTATTATTTATTTATTTATATGCGCGTTAAAAGATTCCTATAATTACAGAAGTTTTGAATAAAAATATATATCAAGGGGATTTTTACTATAAACAGTGGTTAAAAAAATATTTTAAATTAATCTGCCTCAAAATTTTCTCTTTTAAGTTGATATCTAAGGAACTAAAGGATATTATATGGGCGTAGAATGCATTTGTATACTTATTTAAAACTATCTCATTACAAAATTAATATTTTAAACTTCCATTTTCGGTGTATTCTTTTTAAAGGATGTCTGTTGTCCTTTAGTTGTCAAAAAATTTCAAAAACATGCACTGTATTTTACGTAAAACATTAAAATCTTACTCACAGTTGGTGAGATTTTAACACATAAAATGTTAAATTAAACGTATATTTTAGAAATATTTTCACAACCAAGAAAAGAAGTCAGAAGTTGGAGGCAAGCGTAGTATATAAGGTGCGTTCGTACTATAACTATTTTTTTTTTAATATTCACATCTTGATGTTTTAGCTGTTACACTCTTAAGTTACATGAACACAAAATTTATTACGATTGCATATATTAAATTCAATGATCGGAAATAATGTGATTCTATCTTAATTATAACGTAAGCACCATGAGAACCTAGAATCACTACCTGTCATGAGATATCACTGAATTAGTACTAGTATGATAGGGCTTTAGTAGAACGAAGAAAACTTTATTAATATTTTTTTAGTTTTTGATCTGATTTTCATAAAATTTGAATTGACTCGGCAAAATTCTGAAATGATTATGTACATTAAACTTCAAACGATTTGGATGAACAGTTTTTGTGCTGTTATATATGGACATACTAGCTGTTACCCGTGACGTCGTTCACGTAGCATTAAAAAAAGATAAACGCTTTAATTAAACAAAATGTTTCATTAACAATAATTTAAAACATACATAACTAACACATATCTTATGGGAGGCTATGCAGTAGTTTTTCTTTATAGGGGACTTAAAGAACTGGCAAGGAAGGTCTCCATTGGGGGCATACTCAGAATTTTTTGAAAAAATACGAATTAAACTACTCATGTAGGTAATAAAGGATCAGTGAGAATTAGCGGCGGAATTACATTATTAGATATGTAAAAAAATAAAATAGTTTGGAATAATTGGCGTGAAAAGCTGAAAGCGAAGCGGGATTTGGCGAGCAGTGTATTTCCTCGCCAAAAGCAGACTATTTTAACGAATCTGAAAATTGATTTTAATTGACTTCGCTGTTAAAAATCTGCAGCATTTACTGCAACGTCATTCCACTACTTTTATAGAATATCTCTCTTCTGACCAATGAGAATGCTCCATAGCACTGTGAATTGACAGTGTCATACACTGTTAAAAATCTGCTACATTTTGTTGCAACGCACTCCACCGCTTGTATATAATATCTCTATTCCAACCAATGAGAAAGCTCCATTTCACGGCCAAGTAGGCGTTTTCTATACAAGCAAGGGAGTGCGTTGCAACAAAATGCAGCAGATTTTTAACAGTGTATTTTTCAATTTGGAACAATTTTAATCAATTTAAATTGTGTTTTAAATGATAAAATATATTAATTTCATTTTGTTATAAGTACATATAAACGTATATGACAAAATTACACTTAAAGTAAAGTAAAAATGCAAAACTAAAATTACTTAAACTAAACTTATTTAAATAAATTGAACATAGAAAGTTTTTTCTTTAAAAAGTATTCGAAGCGTAAAAGCGTATTTTTCAAAATTTCGTTTTTTCGCCAACCGGAGATAAATCGCCAAATAAACGAATTTATTATTATTTTTTTTACGGACATTATAAGCAGGTTCCGCCGAAATTTTTTTATAAACATATATAACTTATGAGAAGAACATTCTGTAATTTTTTCAGATTTTTCTGAGTATGCCCGTATGGAGACCTTCCTTGTCAGTCAACTAAAAGGGAAATGTGTTAGATAATATGAACAATCGCGAAAATGAAATTGCAACCACTTATACTGTGGAACAACTGTAACGCACCCCAATTGTACAGAAATCATGTTGAAGTGCATTTCACAATTCCATATCAAAGAAAGAAAAATCAATTTATCTAAGTAATAAAAAAATATCCAACATTTCTATAATACATAACTTGGCCGGCCCATTCTTTTCTGCAGTTATGTATATGATCTATGTGTTTTGTAAATATTCTAAATACAACGTTAAAATTTTGCTTAGTTAGAAAAAGTATAACGAAGATTAAAATTCACCTTTAGCAATTTCTAATAATAAACAGAAACGTACTTGAATTATTTTGTACAATCCTGTATATTACGTGCAGATATTTATATGACCGCATATTTAGCTTAAATTATTTAAAAAAACGATTAAAATTATGCAATTCATATTTACGGGAATCGCTATTACACAGTTGACCGTATATCCAGTTTATTGCATAGTCCGATACATGATTTATATAAATTTTACAAAGATTTATAAAAATTCTACCCGAAAGTGCATTTTTAAAGTGATTTTTAGCACTTTCCAACAAAGTTGAAAAGTGCTTATGCATTCGGTTTGTCTGGCCGTCTGTCCGTCTGTCCGTCTGGCCGGATGGCCGTCTGTCCGTCTGTCCATCTGTCCGCGCTCTAACTCCCGTAAATATACTCGGATTGCTATGAAATTTTTATACGTTATTGATGTTTACCCTAGCACGAACCCTATTGAAAATGAAGTATCTACCATGATTAGTTTATCTACAGGGCGAATCAAAAGTTTCCCATTACATTACGGCCTGAGGGGAAAAATCGTTAATATGCTTCGATTGCCATGAAATTTAAGGACGTTATTGACGTTTACCCTAGCACAAGTCCTATCGAAAATGAAGTTTCTACCATGATTAGTTTATCTACAGGGCGAATCAAAAGTTTCACATTACATTACGGCCTATGGGGAAAAATCGTTAATATACTTGGATTGCCATGAAATTTTAGGACGTTATTGACGTTTACCCTAGCACAAGTCCTATCGAAAATGAAGTTTCTACCATGATTAGTTTATCTACGGGGCGAATCAAAAGTTTCCCATTACATATTTTAAATATATTAAGCTTTTTCATGTATAATAAAATTGATATATGTCTCTGAAGCTTAATATAAATTATACGCTACTATCTTGCATAATATGAAGTACATAGCATTTACAGGGCCATACAAAAGATTTCAAATAGTATATTTTTTTCGAAGTACCGTATATGTGTCCGATGATGGTTGATGGAGGGATGAAATGCATTTTAATTATGATATGCGCGTTTATTTTTCACTAAATATATGCACATTATATGGTGTGTATAAATGTTATAGATGATATACAGGGCTACCCGTAAAGAGCTCACCAACGTTACTGAATATGAGCGTAAATTATTTAAACGTGGTTCTTAAATAAGCTATGCATTTTTACGCTAAGCTTCATTCAATTTACTGAGAAATGTTTGCAGAATATAGATAAAAGGATATACAGGGCCACGCAAATAATTCGGTACATGGACGCGTATGAATGATGATTTATGAGAATGTGATTTCAGTTGTTTTAAAAGTGTTTTAGTTTACAATAAATTTTAGCCTAATGCTGACGTGTAATAAAGGTACAATGTAAACTACAGGGCTGAACAAAAGTATTCAAGTATGTTTCCATCTAATAGTATGAATTGCTGAAAAAGAAATCTCAAGCTACTGGGTATTTTCTTGCTAAGCTAAATTTTCCCATTATATGAACTGACATATGAAATACAGGGCTGTTCTAATGTACTGGAATACATATTTGGGTATATTTGCCTATACACTATTATTTTCCTAAATAACAAAATTTTGTTAAAGATTTCATTAAGTGTTGGAAAGTGCTTCATAATCTATGCTTAACGCATGATTTTTCATACTTGTTATTTATATTTTCAGAATTGAACAATTTTAAGAATTAACACACAAAAATATTTTTTTTTTTTTTTTTTTTTTTTTTTTTGATTAGTTGACCTTTTCTTACTTTCTAAGAATGATAAAAAGTATTTTTTATTGATCATTACGTCATTTACGATATGGATAAATTTGCGTTATAAATTATTAATATTTTCTAGTCATTTAATATTTAACCGAAAACGTTGCTAGCTCTTAGACTATTTAAAAAAACTTATTTCATTTTAATATTAAATATTTATATTAACCCCGCTCAGACGATAAACTTAATTTTCTTTAAATAATAACTTTTGATATCATAATTCAATCTCATTTCATTGCAATATCAGAGCATATTTATTTTATTTTTAATATGTGACGTCACAGTCGTCTCTTTTTAGCACTTACTCAAAATTACATTGTGTTATTAAAAATGAAAACTTGAAAACTTATACTTTGTTTCAAATATGACGTTACATTGATATTTTTAAAATTCTTAATGGAAAGTATTCCTGTGACGTCACAATTGGTAAAAAGTTGAATTTTATAGCCTCGAACCGAAAGAAAGAAAAAGGTTCATTTTTATTACGGATTAATATCTGGAAAAACTACTGAAATATTTATATTCTTGTAAAATGTGAAGTTATATTCTTGTAAAGTCTTCTAAGTGTAAAAGAAATTTTATATAATCGTCTGCTTGATATAAGAAGGAAAACATTATTCCTCTGACGTCACAATTGGTAAAATTGCGGTTTTTAACCTCGAACCGAGAAACAGAATAGGGTCCATTTATTTCATTTGTTTTATCACGTGAAAATCCTTCAATTGAAAATTAATTACAGAAGAGAAATAATTATTCCAGTTTTTTTATTTTTTGGCAACGAAAAAAGAAAGATGATTAAAATATTATGGAAAATTTTTCAATTTATTCTGTATGAAAAATAGTGAAATTTTGAATTATTAAGAAAAGTATTTGAATAAAATAAATAAAAATTAGCCTATGTTCATTTCAGGCCAATAATTTATCTATATACAAAAATTCAAAGACATTGATCCATCCGTTTTGAAGCCAAGTTCATTCCAATTTTCGGACACACTTTCACATTTATAATATATATAAGGATATAAGGATGGACAGATAGACGACGACTATATGTGCTATGAATTTATATAATTAGGAATGCATTGAAAAATGGGAACTCACTCTACGTCCATAGGTTTAACATTAATGAGTGAAATTAGGTGAGAGGGGTCACTCACTGACTAAACTGCCAAAAAACATCATTTCTATCATCATTTCTTTTATACAAATATTTATTTTTAATTTGCAATGCTGAATATTATTTATCAAATTGTTTTTCATAAATGCATTAAATACTTTCAGGTATGAAATAATACATTCTCCGGATGGTTCATGGGGCGGCAGGAAAAGAAATGAATGGACTGGAATGATAGGAATGCTTATAAGAGATGTAAGATGGCATATTAAAAAACAAATTTTGAAGATATAAATGCTATTTCTTGCATTGATCCCAAAATGAGAAAATATATTGTATTCAGGGCAGTGTTCTCGCTGACATATGATCAGCCTTAGTAATTTGGCTAATTAAAAATAAAAAACATTCGCCAAATGAAAAAGTATTAGCAAAATAGATTCGCCGTGTAGCACAAAAAAAAAAAAAAAAAAAAAAAAAAAACTATTTTTAATTATTTATTGTACTCCCTTTTTTCAATATGTTCTAAAATAACCTAAGTTTTTAAAACTTCGACAACGATTGTTAATAATCTAATTTGAACTATCCGTTACAAATATATTTAAAATATGTATGCATGCATATGTATGAAAAATGAAAAAGAAAAGAAAGAATAAGCAAAAACTGAGCACTAGCAATTTGGCGAATCTAATCGCTTGTTCACTCGCCAAATGAAGAATTTAGTTGTAATTTGACACAATGGCGAGCAACAGCGAGAACACTGATTCAGGGTTCTCACTGACTTTTGACGATCATTAGCAACTTGGCTAATCAGAAATAAAAAAATAATAACCAAATGAAATTTTCTAGCAAAATAGGTTTATCATAAAACATTGAAAAATCAATCTTTAGCACCTTAATATACCATTTTTCAATATGTTCTGAACTAAGCTTTTTTTTTTTTTTTTTTTTTTTTTTGTAAATGGTTATAGGTCAGTTATTCATCTAAATTAAACTATCTACTAGATAAACCATTAAAAATAAATACATTCTAAATATCTTTCGCAAAAAAAAAAAAAAAAAAAAAAAAAAAAAATTCAAAATCGATTTAATTTATTAAAATGTGAAATAAAACTTTGCAAAATAGTTTAACTTAGGATGTCAAATCGACATCGATCGGAACCGACATCGATCTTTATTAGTGAAATGAATAAGAGCGTCGCGTGTGCTGACACGTACACACATACAGATGAAAAAAGTGTAACATTGAGCACTCGCTATTTGGCAAGTCTGATCGTTTGTTTACTTGCCAAATGATGAATTTTTTTGATGAATGTAGCACAATGGTGAGCGGCAGCGAGAACCCTGATTATATTATACATAAATTAACTTTACTAGTACCTCATCTGTAAATAAAGCAGATATATTTAACGTTTTTAAAGGAAAAATAATATTAGTAAGGTAGATAAACGGTTTTCAAGACATTCTTGAAATAGAGCTAATAATTTTTACACACAAAAAGTGAATTGTCAAATTTAATTTTTAACATTATCATAAAAAATAATTTTAAAGAAATAAGATATTTTGTGTTTATAATAAGCATCTCATCAAATAAATATTTATAATGCATGCATAAACAAAGTTTTATGCATAAACAAACAAGTGGGTAAGTGTGATCGCAGCTAGCTCAGAGGATTTCGTTTAGTATTTCTTTCAAAGCAACTTACCCTTTAATTAATAAATGCAAATTATTGATTCAATAATATTAAATTTTTACATAAATAATAGCGCCAATAAATTTAATTTAAAAATGTACTGCTGGCCACACAAAATGCATCACCAAGAAGGACCAGAAATATCACAGCAAAATTTATTTGGCAGATAACATGCTGCACCAAGATCCTACGATTAAAATTACAGCCTCTTGTGAAGCGTGAATGATGAAAAAATCAGTAATTAGCGTAGTGGCCATTGTTGGCTATAACCGCTGCCACACGCCTCGGCATGGAATTAAAGAGATTTGTATGTCTCCTTGGGGTACAGCAGTCCATGTGGCTTGCACATTTTGCCAAAGTTGACCTGATGTAGCAACGAATGGTGTATCCAGAGCCAGTCATTATGCAAACAGGGACCTCACATTTTCGATTGGCGATAGATCGGGAAAACAAGCAGGCCAAGGAAGAAATTCAATCTGATGGGTAAAAAAGAATTCTTGAACATTGTACGTCACGTGTGGTCGCGCATTATCCTGCTGGAATATGGCTGATGGCAAGCGCTGAATGTATAGAAAAACCACAAACTCCAGCATATCAGAGATGTAGCGCTTGCTGTTCAGTGTACCGGCAATGCGTACTACAGGAGTGCGGCAGTGAAATCCAATACCACCCCCAAACCATGATAACGGGTGTAAGACCAATGTTGGGATAGATAACGCAACGTTTCAGCAGCTTCTCACCACGGTGTCTCCAAACTCGAATCCGACCATCGTGATGTTGCAAATTGAAACGGGATTCGTCAGTAAACACAATGTCGCTCCATTCCATTGTCCATGTTGTTGTCCGTTGTTCCGTTCTAAATTTTTCGAAAATCCGAAATTAAAAAAAAAAATTAGCAGAAATATCGATAAAATTTTAAATTTTTTAAAGCGAAAAAAAATTGTTTAAAGTTAAACTTAAAATGCTGAATTATTAATAAATTGCAAAAGTTTTTTAAATTAAAAGAAAATTGAATTTTAAAAAAATATTATGAACGTCACATGAACGGAACCCTAATAATATAAACCCTTAAATTGGCAAAAAATACAAAATTTCATCTTATCAACTTCACATTTATTAACACAAGCTAGAACTCGCCAAATTTCGACGAAAGAAAATGTTTAAATAAGATCTGTTTCATTGATTTATAATAAATTTACGAAATTAGTTACATTAAAAAATGCATCTTATATTAGTAAATCTAACTCTTAAACAAATGATGTTTAACCTAAAGCAGAGCTGCTAGGGGTCCGGCTTTTTGCACACCACTATTATTTTAGGAAAAAAATTGTTCTTTTAAATCACTTAAATGTTCCAATTGCATAGAAAAACATTTTCTGTATTAAAATACTGGTTCTCCAATAAGCCGCAGACTTGGCAGCTCTGCCTAAAGTAAACAAAATACTATTTCTATAAAACTCAGAAGTAGAAATTACTAAAAATAAACTTTTATCGTATATGTAAGTAGTAAAATATAATAAAGATCAGTTATTATGATACAGTTATCAATTAAGACGCGCATGTTTGATTAAAATTTCAAGTTCCAGCATCGGAGTTCGAAATAAAAACCTTCTGTTTACTAGCGAGATACCCATTATTTCTGGCAGCGCATTTCTCCATTAGCTGTGCAGAGAAACTGCTAAGCTTTTGTTCGGTCAATTTTTCATCACTATTTCTAAATCGATAGTTTTAGAGGCATAGTTCAGACTACAAAAAGTATTATAAATAATGTTCTTCCTAATATGAAACCCACAATTAGTTATTTTTTAAAAACTTTCGAGGTTAAAAACCTCGGCTTGTATACGAGTTTCAAATTTTGGATGATTCTTCATTGAAAAGCCGTATATTTGGCTTATAAACGGAAATATACGGTAAATTTAAAAGTAAAAATTATTCCAATTTTTTTTGAAAGATGCGTAATGATATTGGTATATACAGAGATCACGTCATTATCGCTGACCAATCAATGTGCAATAATATCGTAGATGTGCCTTTTACCAAAGCTTTACAAATGATAAAGTGTGTTTTCAGTGCCGGAAAATTTTGAAACTTCATATAATTCAAAGTATCATGGCGAGGTGAGTTTTGGTCATGGAAGAATGCGATGTTAATGCTTTACATGTTAAAGCATGGATAAAACATTTCTAAATATAACTTACAGGACGCAGGGAGACCGTATAAAAATTTCAATTTCGCAATTTTTTTTTTTTTTTTTTTTTTTTTTTTTTAATATCTAATTGTGGATTTTATATCAGGAAGAACATTATTTGAAACATTTTTTGTAGTCTGCACTATGCCAATGCGTTGACAATAAAAATTTATATGTTCCCTGCATATCAAGGTATTTTCAGAAAGAAATTTTACAATATATATTTTCCTTGTAAATTATTTGTCTGTTATTTTAGGAGGCAGATGCCGCTTTATCAGGAATGACAATGAATTATGAAAGGCACAAAGCAGTGCAATTTTCCACACCGTATGCTTTTGACAGAGTGACATTCGTGACACGTAAACCAGCTAAAAGAAAGAAAACATGGGCTATATTCTGGCCATACACAGCGGAAGTAAGGATGCTTTTATTATTACTTTTAAATCTATTGTTGTAATGTCAAACAGTGTATATCTCAGATATTTTCAGAAATCATTCTCTCGTTATATATAAGACTAAACGATAGTACCATTTTAATGGATGTAAAAGCAGAACCAAATCCAGGTAGCTTAGTGGTCAGTGCGTTGCGTAACCACGTCACATATTCAGAGTTCGACTTAGACGACGTTTATTTAGATTTCCATCCCGTTGGGGACGATAAAATTAATACCAAACTTGCTTGGGAACTAAACATTGAGCGTTACCGGTTGAACTGACTATATGACAAAAATATACCACACCTTTGCTACAAAAGTGCCACAACTCAAAATTGAGCTTAATGAGTTGTGGTTGCCATTCTACGTGGTTTTCATTCCTCTGCCAATCTTTCAAACTAGAAGATAGTGCACTTATAATCCACAACCAGTAACAGTACTGTTTGCAACACTTCCATTGAGCCTACTACAACCTAAAGCAGTGTTTCGAATCCCGTCACTTTTGTAGTAAGGGTGCGATGTGGTATATACCAGGATACACATAGTAGTGTAATGCTCATATCATCATATAAATGTTTATAATGCCAGCACATAAGCAAATAAACATTTATAATTATATATATAAAACCCCTTCGTGTATAACAATTCCGGGGTCAACCTATCCACGAGAAAAAGAAACTCATTCACCAATAAAAACGTTTCATAGTCGTAATGGAGCGTTCTCACTGGTTAGATTTACAGGGGAGCTGTTAAATTACGTCACTACATTTTACTTCGCTTTGAAATCTTTCCACGATTTCAAAAAGTATATTTAATTAAAACTTTTTATTAAAGGAAAGCGAAGGCGCATTTTAAATGCAATATTGCTAAAATTTTTATATTCGGGTTGCTTTATTTTTTTTCTTTACAGCCGTGAATGACTCTTGAGAATTTCAAATCTATAAAAAACATTGTGAAAAGTTACCTCCGATTTTAAAGGCAATCTATTTTCTGACCAATGAAACGTTTGCATAGTCGTAATGAAGCGTTCTCATTGGTCAGATTTTCAGTGGGAGCTGTAAATGACGTCACTACATTTTACTTCGCTGTGAAATCTTTTCACGATTTCAAAAACAATATTTAATTAAAACTTTTTATTAAAGCAAACCGCGGGTGCGTTTTAAATTTCATTATAATCCCCACCCCCATCTACCAGATAGTTTTGCTATAGTGTTAAATGCAGAATTCTGTTGAAATTTTCTTTCTTTCTTTCTTTCTTTCTTTTTTTTTGTTAGATTTTTCCCTCTCCAAGTTTAATCGCCGTATTTATCAAAATTGTTTCATCCTAAAGTGGCTATGATTGACCACTGTTGTTGTAATTTTTTATCATCCTTTAAAAATACAAACACGTCATTTTGACGGGCTATATTCTAGGTAATGTATATAAATAAGTTTCCAGCAAGAAGTTTTATTTAATAATATGCAAATTCTGTTTCCCGCGACATACCATTTCTTTATTTACTTCTTAAAATCTTTTATTTAACCTCAAATTCAAATTTCTGGTTTCAAAATGCTAATAGGGCAATTTTTAACTTAATAAATTCAAAACAAAATTAAAAAAAATTAATGTATTAATATTTCCTATTATTGATATCGTATGTGGTAAGTTTTAAAATTTTTGCGCTATTTTTTATGAGTGATCCAATATGGATAAAAGCATGTTGTTAGGATAAAAAAAAATAGTTTTTTTTTTTATAAAGAACATTTGAATTAAATTAATGATCATGCCGCTAAATATTGGCCTGTTTTGAAGCACGAAAGATGTAATATTAGTTTGATGTTTCAATGCATTCAAATTGGAACTTCTTCCAGCAACTTCTGTCTATTATTAGAAACATATGCCTCCAATGAATAGCCAATATTCATTTGACTGAATAGCCCTATATTTCAGAGTGTAAAAAAAGATGTAAGATTTGAGTTATTATTCAAGAAGCGGATAGTCTTAAAAAAATTTATTTAAAAAAAGTTTTAACCTCGTGGCATCTGTGAATTGAAATAAACGATTTAAATTTCCTCGTATTCTAAAACAAATACTTTAAAATTGAAGAGTATTTTTGGAGGAAATTTTTACAGTCATGTAGAGTCTTTTTGTTAGGAAGGGAGTATTAAAATGGTGGCAACTTGACAAGAATACCATTTCTGCTATTTTTATTTGCAAAGAAGTTTTTAAATGCATCAGAATGCAGTGTCTAATAAGAGTAATGGTTATTTGCAGTGGTTAGAAATATACAGGGTAACACACTGAATACAGATTTTCGAGTTTCTAAAACTTTGGAAAAAACTTTCAGGCATAATAAATAATACAGTCAGTACGAATATTTTTTGAATGGTAGACCAGCATCGCAATAAAATTCTTCAATCAAAAATACAGGGTGTTTAACTTCAGGCTGAACCTAAACTTTCGTTCAAAATTTTAACTATAATGAAGATATTACAACGAGATTTTTTTCATATTAATTTTGTTTTGTATGAAATGTATGTTTTATATATGATAATATCATTGGAAGTGGTAGAATTTTGAACAGTAACATAGTATATGTACTGCCAGCTCCATTCTGAATAATATAAAATTAAGCTCAGTATTGTGTAAATGTAAATGGTGGCAATTTCCAACACTTCCTGTCATATTTCACAGAAAGCAGTGTAAGTCCATTAAAAATTTCATTACGTTATATTTTCCTATTTGTTAATAGAACAAAAAAAATAGATAAAATATGAGTAATGTAATACAACTAATAGCCATTAACGAAAATTTAGAAAGAGCTTCATTTTTGGCACGAAATAATGATCCAGCGAGCCTCAAAAAAAAAAAAAAAAAAAAAAAAAAAAAAAAAAAATGTTTTACTATGGTATTTTGGAAGAGGAGGACATTCTGACTAATAAAGATGGAAAATTCGTTTTTTTTTTTTTTTTTTTTTTTTTGGGGGGGGGGGATATTGTCTATTATGTACGTTTATGATTCTGAATCGAAAGACACCATTCGATCGATACGATGATTTCGTACAAAGTTATGCAGATTTTATGAATACAAAGTCGAAAATTATACTCTAATTGGTTTTACAGCAACAACTATTGGTCATTCATAAAATTTTTGGTAATACTTCGTTTTGATACTATAGGGATAAAAATTTTATGAGTTTCCAAATATAAAGTTGTTTTTTAGAATTGTTGTTAGGCATTTTAACTCTTTGGGGGGGGGGGGGGGGGACTATATATTTTACGTCAAGTGATACATTGTTTGTTATATATTTTTAATTCCAAATCGAATGACACCATCCGCGTGTGATGTATGGAATGTGTGTTTTATATGTGATAATATCATTGGAAGTGGTAGAATTTTGATCATTCGTTACGAAATTTCGTCAGGTTTTATGAATAAAAGTCATGAATAATTTTACGAATACAAAATTACGAATGCATGGATTTTGACAACTTTGATGACTTTGACGATGACCTTGACTCAGATTATCCTGATTTTGATTATTTCTATTTTTAAGACATTTAATAAGTTCAAGATTATTTAACATAATATAAAGAACATGTATTGAACGTAAAATAAACATAACAATGCTGTATATAACAATGAATTATCATTTTCGACTTTTTTTTTTTTAAGAAATCTCTCGTAACTTTGTAACGAATGATCATATTGACTTTCAAATAGTCTCATTCAATTAAGAATTAAAAAGAAAAAACCAATAAACAATATCTCATTTGGCTTAGTCAAAAAAGTTTAGTTCACCCCTTTCCCCCCAGTTAAGATGCTGTCGCCTTTACAACACAAAAAAGATAGTAAAATAACATTTTTTTGTGGACTCATGGGATCTTCAGTCTAGGGTCAAAACAAAGTTTTTTACATTCAGTTCTTCATACAAAATTAGACGATATGGAACTCATTAAATATCTTGAAAATAGCAATAATCAAAATCAGATTCATCTAAGTTTTTTTCAAGGTCAACAAGGTTGTCAAGATCTATGCTTTCATAAAGTCATTCATGACTTTGTTTTCATAAAACCTACTAACAAATGGTCGTATCGAGTTTTGGATCAATTTGATCACTTCACTTTTAATGTTTTTACTGTACATTTAGACACTCCTGTTTCTCCAGCTGCTCTTTTAATGGCTAGGGAAATCGGTATTTTCATAGACTTTGCAGAAACTTCACTTTAAAGAAATTAGCCATATTATCCGTATTTACTCGTGTATAGGGCGCACGCGTGTATAAGGCGCACCCCTACTTTACAAGTAAAAATGGCAATTTCTTAAAATCTCGTATATAAGGCGCACCATAAATCTGATGCTCTAATGAAGAATGACCAAATGAATTTCAGTAAAAAAAAAAAAAGTCGAAACAAACATTGTACCAGACCAGAAAACAAGACAAAAATGCATTTTTAGACTTCGGGTTGTAAAAGAATGACGGGAAATAGGAATGAGTGACGGTAAAGAGAATCGCTAATTAGCGTTTAGATAATGTCATTAGCTCTGTTGTATAAAAAACTGCACGGAATGGAATAAATATGCAGTAATACTTAAATTAAGTAACATTTTCCGAGTTTTAATATCTTCTTTGAATAATTTCTTGTTTCATATGTATATCGTTCAACTGCATCCAACAGTAAAAAATTATTCCGTGTATAAGGCGCACCTAGGAGTTTTGCCCTAATTTTTTGGAAAAAAGTGCGCCTTATACACGAGGAAATACGGTTCTATATCACGTATTTGAATATGCAATATTTTTTCCTTTCTTAAACGCGAATGTCATTTTGAGGTAGAAATATCTGTCATTGATAATCAACAGACGGCACGTAATGGTTAAAGGTTTACTCAATGTCAAAAAACATATAAGCAAATATACATTAATCAGAATAGAGGAAATTAATCGCCTAGCAATTGTAAAAACTCAAAGTAGACCGCTTTTCACCCTTTTTTTCGCTAATTGCATTCAAAAGAAGGCAACAATGCTCACAGTCTTCCTTTTAACAGGTAGACAATAGTTTCCTTACTGAAATGCTTTCACATGGACGTAATCTGTTGAACAGACCATAGATGCAGGGCTCCCAAACAGTCCACTTTTTAAATACCAGTATTTTCTTTTAAAAGTTTTCGTTTACATTTTTCTCAAATTTTTTCCAGAGATCACCCTTGCATGCTAATTCTAAGGTAAATTTTGTAGAGACCTACCATGAAATTCCCTGTTAAAAAATATTGGTATTCAGTTGGCGAACTATTTGGGATCCCTGCAAATGGAAAGGCAGGCTTTATTTAAATATAAATGACACCTATAGTCTGTTCTTAATTTTCTTTAAGAGATTGTATGTAACATAAGTCTTGATACATACATGCAGCGATGAAAACTCTGATTCTATTAGATTTTATGAGTTGTTAAAGTAAGCTGTGAGTTTATTTTCTAAAATGATATTGATTTCATGCATCTTTCAATAATTCAGTGAAACATTTACATTTAGGTCTGGGCAGCAATTGCAGTTTCTGTTCTCTTTATGGCATCTTTCTTAACATGGCTTCAAACGACTTTCAAAAGTAATCATAGACATCAGCTACGTTTCTATGACTCTTTAGTTTATATATTTCAGACTATCTTAAATCAAGGTAAATTTTCTGTTTCATACTACATGGATAAGCACAAATGCAGCAAATATGTATATATATATGTGTGTGTGTGTATATATGTATAATTTAACAAATTACAACGACCATTTAGAAAATGATATTTTCAAAGACTAAAATTTTAAACTTATAAATAAATTGTATATTTAAAATAATAATAATAATAATAAACACCATTTTTATGGTGATCAAAACGTGGTTTACGTAATAACAGAGTCATATCTTACGTACGCCATGGATTAAACATTAATATTCCTGAACCAATCATAAACAAAAATTAAATGAAATTTCAGTTTTACAATATTCGGTTCTGCAAATTTTTAAATTTGTAAACTTCGCAAATTTTTAATATTTACACCGTCGCGTCGTATAGGGAAAAAAATGCACTTTTAAATGCAATTTCTTTAAAAGCTGTATTTCAATTTGTTTTTCAGTTATTAATTTTTTTTTTTTTTTTTTTTTTTTTTTTTTGTATTTTTTAATACTTTTTGCCATCGTGGCAACAGAAGTTTACTTTGGACTTTAAACATAGACCAATCAGAAAACGAATAAAGTTCGCACATCATAAGCATTCAAATATTTCTCAGATATCTCTATTCTCGACCGACAGAAACAACCATTTTTAAAGTGGTTAAAAAAAAGAAAAATGTTAGCTACTATATTGCTGTTACTAGCTGCTATTAGCTACTACTGTATTGCTATTAAAATAATACGCTGATAACGAGTAAAACAACTGTACAAGAAAATTGATGGAGATGTAATTATGGGGACATACCCTTTGCATCTTCAAAAAATCGATTTTTTTTTTAATAATTTGTAATTTTAGGTACATTTTAAAGCAAAAGTTTTTATTTAATACATTTTGAAGCAAATCGCATCGAAATCGGACAAAACGCACATTTTCAGCAATTAAAAAATGGTAAATATTAACCATGGCTCCCCCTTGCAAAAGTAAATCTTCAAACTTGATTTTCTCAGTTTTTAATTTTTATACTTGGACGTTCATTATTAAAGCAATACAAGTCAACAAATTTTACACATATGAGGATCGTTATGTTGCGGAACTCCAATTTGTTGATGAGATCAAAAGATTTATTTTCTAGCTAGATCAATTTTCCATGTGTTTAATTAAAAAAATTCAATAATTTCAAAATTGTATGAAATTTTTAATAAAAACTAGGAAAAAATTAAACAGTTTTAAAATTTGAGATTTACATTACAAATCGCTTAGCTTTATATGTATAATAGCTCAAATATTTATAAAAAACAAAAACACAAATACGTAAAAAAAAAACCTCTATTTTATGGAAGAGTAAGAATAGGGAAATCTAATGATTCATGTCTACCGAATTTAAGTGGTACACAAGCCAAAAATTAATTCGTAGACTTATCATTGTATTTGTCCTTCATCCAAAGGTATTAAAACTTGGAGGACTGGGAGAAGGAAAATACAATGATAAATCTACGAGTCAACTACTGGTGGTTTTAATTTTTTACTTATGCACTACTTCACTTCCGGCAGACACGGATCGTTAGATTCCCCTTTGTCTACTCCTCCTTAAAATAAAGTTGTTTTTTTTTTCTTAAGCTTGATAACATAGGTTTTTGAGCTGTCAGTTTTTGTACTATAACCTAGTATCCTTCTAGCCCTTTTCTGATGATTTGTGTAGATGTTGCCGAGTTTTTTTATATGGCATCAAATGTCATTGGCAGTGGAGTAATGATCATTGTACTCGATCTTCTAATTCACAATCCGACCAGCCAAGTTAGCTTTTGGCTATCTCTTGCTCATATGCGTGAAGAAAAAGAATTGCAGTTAGATGGCGCTACGCGCTATGCAATTTCTTTGACTTCAACTTCCACTTTTAGAACACTCTGAAGTTTGTAAACAGAGGCCGTGTTCAAAAGCGGCTTTTTTTGTGCGCGCGCGCTCAGAAGATTCTGCTTGGAGTAGGTGCTATCGAAGAAGAGAATTTTAAACTTATTCAATTATTGTATTATTTTTATGGTTCAGAATTGGTAAATACAAATACCATATCTCTTTATCCTTTCAAAACATGATTTTCGTAACAGAAATACATACCTGTGACCACTCAAATAAAATTAAAAGTATTCCAGAAAAGTATCACGTGACCTATTTCATGTAATTAAGCCTGATTAGCATTTAAAAAATGACAATCAACCATGCTCGAACCTTGACGCGCGCGACGCAAAAAAAATGATGGGCGATTTGATCACGTGATTGTGCGTTTTGTGCTTATCTGTTATTGGTTGCACGTTGTTTGTTGTCAAAGTTGGTAGGTTGACTGATACAATTTAACAATTGGTGATTTAATTTTTTAAATAATTTTATTTTTATTTATTTAAAAATCATTTATCAGTTGCTTTATACTTTTCGTATTAAATAATAGAATACTGTTGATTCTATTGTTGTAATTAATAGAATGCTGTTGATAAACCAAGGTTGAGATATCCACACGGGGGACTAGCTAAGGGGGGGGCACCCTCCCAAAACATTGACAAATGTTGTTACACTTTGCAAATTTAAAACTTTTATGTCAAATTTAATTAAAATTTTAATAAAAACTGCAATACATTTTCTATTTTTGATAGAATTTGCAAACGTTACAACTCTAATTGGGAATATTATTAATTTTTTTACAAATAAGAATTGTATTACATTTTCAAAGTGCGTTAACTTGGCAAAATTATAAAACGAGTTGGCGAATATAAAAATTTGACTTGACAATATTAAGGTTTTCTCCCCCACCAATAAAAAGTCTTAGCGATGGCCCTGTATCTACATATTACAAGATTGATTTGTAATCTACAATACTGGATTGATTTCAATGGAATTTGCATTGTTAGTTAGATAATTTTTCAGAAGAAGTTTTAGTATGTATATATTTCTTATTTAATGATTGTATATTTTAATACCGTGTGGATAACAGGCCAAAATATGTCATAAAATATGAAAAACAAACGACATCCGAAATTATGTTAGTATAAGCAAAACACTTATTTATACTTTTAATAGAAAAATTATAAACATTCTAATCTTACTTTATTCATTACAAAACTAGAAGGCAAACTCCAAATATTTCACTTCTTTAAAATATATGTATGCAGATATTCTTAATTTAAAAAAATGTATATCTTTTACATTTTGCTTTTATAATATTTTCCATTTTGATTTTAACACCGTAAAATATCCACGCATGCATTATATTTGCATCCTAATCTCAATAAAAAATTACTTCTAAAATTTTCAAAAAAAAAAAAAAAAAAAATATATATATATATATATATATATGCGTATACGGATATTTTCGCAGAAAACTTTTTTTTTTCATTTTCTTAATATATATATAAATCACTTTGGAACGATATTAATATCGTTCTAATTATCCTTTTAATATTCTAAATTTGGAATATTAAAACTTTCTCCGCAAAAATCTCATTTTCTCATATTTAAATAAGTATTTTATTATTATAATAGAAATACATGTGCTTCTGTATTAGTAATATAAAATTTACCTTTAATAAAAATGTCTTATGTAATAATAATAAGCAAAAAAAAAAAAAAAAAAAAAAAAACACAAATCAACTTTTGGCCCGCGCAGGTTTCGAACCCGTATCGTCTGGGTTAAAGCTCAGCATTCTGACCATTCGGCCAGCCAGCTCACTTTCATTTGTAACAGATTATCTTTATAATTGGCACCACAAGTAATTACATCCTTGATCTGTTCTCCATCTGTTACTGAGCGAACAGTTACAGCAACTGGTGGCACAGTAGCGAGGACTGAACGCACATCCCACCAATATAAGTACCCACTCCATGTCCGTGGCTCCTAGCGTGCGCGTGCAGCGCGCGTACCAGCTGAACACGGCCAGAGTGTAGACGATTTCCGTTTTTGATTCGAATGTTTTGATTTAGATAAAAGATGTGACAATTAATTTGAGAAAAGATATGAATCGGAGCATTGTGTCTCCAAGATGATTTAAAGTTGTGTAAATATGTACAAAGAACTGTAAATACTTATTTTTATCTCATTAAATAATTAGTTAAAGAAACGTTCGAAGAAGACTTCTTCAGTTTCGATTTCACTTATGATATACATTGGGGATTAATACGATAGATTATTCCTTTGAATTTAGAATGTTTTTATAGATTATTTATGATTACATATTCGAAACATGATTTACTCGACCTTGATATTTTCGAATGAGAAACCTTGATTTGAAGACATGATATATATATTTATTTTCACTGGTGCATATTAGAGGCCGGGAACGAAACTGAAATATGATAAATACAGAAGATTATTATTGATTGCGAAGATTTTTAAAGGTAGTGTTTCCGAAGATTTTTAAAGGTAAGAGTTTTATAATTTTATTTTGATGTGTTAATTATGGCTGACCTAGAAAAGCTAAAGAAAAACAGAACAATTTTAAGAAGTTCTGTTACGAAACTAATAAATAATATAGAGACTATATTAAAAAATGATACCGTTAATATTGATTCTCTTGAAGAATCTTTTAACCAGTTAAAGATTAAATCAAGTAATTTAGATGAAATAAATGAAAAAATAGAACCACTTTTGAATTTAGACGAATATGAAAATGAAATGAATACAGTATATGACTATGCAGACAAAATATCCTTAACGAATTTTCGCGCCGAAAAGAAACTTAAAGAAAATAAAAATATTATTCCCTTGAACAATAGTTCGGTTAATGATTCTACCCCCAATAATGAAAATAAATTTGTGAAACTGCCGAAATTGAATATACAGAAATTTTATGGCGATTGCACGCAATTCACCAACTTTTGGAATACTTTCAAAGTATCGATAAATGATAATACTTCACTGACAAAAATTGAAAAATACAATTATTTGCGAAGTTACTTAGGTTCATCTGCTTTAAACGCCATAGAAGGCTTAGAAGTTTCGGAATCAAATTATGATGTAGCACTTAAAATTCTTGAAAGTAGGTTTGGGAATAAAGAGATGATAATCAATCACCATTTAAATAAATTGTTAAACTTATCTCCGGTTTATAAATCTAGTGATACTTCAAAATTACAGAAACTTCATGATGATATTGAAATTAATGTAAGATCGTTGACCACTTTGGGACTCGAACCACAGGCTTACAGCTCTATGCTTTTAGCCGTAGTTTTGAAATTGCTACCATCAGATTTAAATTTGGAATTTAACAAGCAAAACATTAAATCTTCATGCAATCCTGATATAAACAAATTACTAAATTTTTTGCAAACCGAAATTAAAAGTCGCGAATTGGCTTTTTCATTTTCAAAATCAAATAGATTCGAAGTAAACAAACAAAAATTTACGAAATCTCCTAAAAGAGAATTAAACTTTTCATCCGCGCATGAATTAATGACTACAGTTTCAGACAAAAAGAATACAGAGAAACAAAGTTGCATCTTTTGTAAAAGTAATCATTTGTCAGAAATATGCAATGTTTTTGATTTTGATAAAAAGAAAAATATTTTGAAATCGCAAGGTAGATGTTACCTCTGCCTTTTGCCAAAACACCGGATCAAGGACTGTGCTTCTAAGATACGATGTACGACATGTCAGGGTAGACATAACAGAGCTATTTGTAAACAATCTAATTCACCAAATAAAACAAGTTGTATAGATAAAAATTTGGAAACAGCGAATGCACAAAATGAAACAACTAATGAAATTATTTCGGCTATTTCGTGTATTGGAAAAAACCGAATTTTCTTGCAAACTTGCTGTGCGAAAGTAAAAAATAAAAATAAAGAAGTTTCTGTTCGATTATTATTGGATACTGCTGCAATGCGAACCTTTTTAACTCGAGAAATTGCTGATAAATTACAACTTAAAATATTGAGAAAGGAAAAATTATCGGTATTCACATTCGGAAGTAAAATCCCAATTGAGAAAAATTATGATGTTGTTAAACTTAAATTAGAAAATAAACATTTTTCGAAGTCTAATTTAGAAATAGAAGCATTGGTAACAGACGAAATATCTGGTTCTGATATCCCTCCCCCAAAAGTAAAAGAATTTGGTGAAATGAGTATTTTACAGAATTTAACCCTTGCTGACTCACCATAATGTCAAGACCCTATTTCCCTTCTAATAGGAGTCGATTACTATTATGATATAGTAACAGGTAACATAAAACATTTAAACAAAAATCTTGTTGCTGTTGAAACCATCTTTGGCTGGTGCCTCCAAGGTAGAAAAAGCGAAAACCAATCTTCATTGATTTTAAACGTAATTATTGAAGAACACTTAATTTCTGATCAAATAAAAAAATTTTGGGATCTTGAAACTTCAGGACTTATTAATATTAAACAAGATTCTGACCCTTTTGAAAATGAAATAATGAAAATTTTTGAACGCGATATTAAATATGAAAACAAAAGATATAAAGTTAAATTGCCCTGGAAACTGGAGAAAGGGGGTCTGGATGATAACAGAAAAATTGCAGAATCTCGATTAGTTAAATTAAATAGAAGATTTGTTGGAAATCCCCAGTTGTTTTTTGAATATAAAGATGTATTAAATGATTATTTAAAACAGGGAATCGTAGAATTAGTTCCTAATTCAGAAGATAAGGGGCATGTTGAATTTTATTTACCTCACAGAGAAGTGATAAGAAGAGACCGCGTAACAAGTAAATTAAGGATTGTGTTTGATGCATCAGCTCATGATTTAAATTCACAATCTCTCAATAACTGTCTTCACCCAGGTCCGAATTTGTACCCTGAAATTTTTGATATTTTGTTACGATTTCGATTAAATCCAATTGCCTTTACAACCGATATAAAACAAGCGTTTTTGCAGATATTAGTAGATGAAGAAGACAGAGATGTATCTCGATTTTTGTTTTCAGAAGACCCTTTTGATGAATCTAACCTTCCTCAAATATATAGATTTACTAGAGTTTTATTTGGGGTAAATTGTAGTCCATTTTTGTTAGCAGCCACAATAAAACACCACTTAAAGAAATATATCAAAAAATATCCAGAAACTGTCGAGTTTTTAAATGAAAATATTTATGTAGATGATGTAATTGGAAGTCAATCTTCTGTCGAGCAAGCTTTATCCACTACATTAGAGTCTATAGCTATTTTTAAAGAAGCTAGTATGACATTACATAAGTGGCACACTAATTCAAAATCCTTAAAAGAATTATGGAAAAATAACGATGTAATTTCCAGTCATAATTTGGAAACATCTGAAACAGAAAATGTTCCTTACAAAGTTTTAGGAATAGCATGGAACAGTCTAAACGATTTTTTGTATTTTGACACTCGTGAATTAGCGGCGTTTGCTTCTAAAAGAATTGACACAAAGAGGTATATTTTGCAAGTTTTGGGTCGAGTGTTTGATCCTATTGGATTTTTAGGACCCTTCACATTAAGAATAAAATGTTTGCTGCAAAAAATTTGGTCATTAGGCATAGATTGGGATGAGGCCATCCCAAAAGATTTAACTATCTTTGGAAAGACTGGTGTAGTGAAATTCCTCAAATATCTGAATTGTCTATTCCTCGACATTATTTTTTCGAAATTCCAAACGAGAAAATTGCCAATTTGCAGTTGCATTTATTTTCCGATGCAAGTACAATAGCCTTTGACACAATTGCCTATTTACGTGTATCGATCTCTGAAAAAGACATTCGAACAGTTTTCGTAGCTTCTAAAAACAGAGTGGCTCCTTTAAAAACTCTCACTTTACCAAGACTGGAATTGATGGCTGCATTATGTTCAGCAAAATTAAGCTGCAGCATTTTGAAGGCGCTACATGTAAAAATTCCATGCATTTATTGGACGGACTCAAAAATTACATACTTTTGGATTAAAGGATTACCTGAAAAATTCAAACCATTTGTGCGGAATCGTGTTGAAGAAATTCGTAAATTGGCATCCCCTTCTGATTGGCATCATTGCCCAGGGGCAGACAATCCCGCAGACCTTGTCTCAAGAGGAGCAAAAGTCTCCAAATTCATCAATAATCCTACTTGGTTACTTGGGCCAAAATGGCTTAGTTTACCCCCTGAATTTTGGCCAAAATCTGAAGATAAAGAAATAATTGATGAAGATGAATTAGAATACAAGAAAAAACCCAATGACATATCGCAGTGCGAGTGTATAACTGAAGAAATTAAAAATCCTATCTGTATAGAAAAATTTAGCAATTTGGAAAAAGTAATAAGAACAACTGCTTGGGTAAAAAGATTTGTAATAAAGCTGAAAAAATCTACTGAAGTTAGCGGTCCACTAACAACTGAAGAATTACTAGAAGCTGAAAAATACTTAATACGAAGTGAACAGAAACAATTTTTTAAAGAAGAATTTGAGTCTCTTAGAAATAATAATTCAGTAGAAAAGAATTCATCCTTATTCAACTTTGTTCCATTTATAGATGAATCAGAAATCATACGTTTAGGAGGAAGACTAGAATTTGGTGATCTTCCAACAGAAGAAAAACATCCAATCATTTTACCTAGACATTCCTGGTTAACGACGCTGATTGTACGTCAAGATCATGAAAAGATGATGCATGCAGGAATTGCTCACACTTTGACAAAAGTTAGATCTCGATATTGGATTCCGAAAGGAAGACAGTTAGTGAAAAGTCTCATTAAAAGGTGCCTCATTTGTCAAAAATATCTTTGTAAACCTGCAGACCAAATCACAGCCCCTCTACCTAAAGATAGAGTGAATGAAGCTCCCCCATTTTCAATTTGTGGTTTAGATTTTGCGGGACCTATTTACGTGAAAAACTTCGGTGAAATTAAGAAATCTTACATTGTCTTATTCACTTGCGGAGTTACCAGAGCTTTGCATCTAGAACTTGTTACCGACATGACTACAGATTCTTTCCTCCTTGCTTTTAGACGATTCTTAGTTCGAAGAGGAAATTGTAAAGTCATTAATTCAGATAACGCGAAGACATTTAAAAAAGCTAAACAAGAAGTCGATAATTTATACGACGTCATTTCCAACAATCTCTTTTTGAAATTTCTTGCAAGAGAAAGAATCGTTTGGAAAAATATCATTGAAAGAGCTGCATGGTGGGGAGGCTTCTACGAAAGACTTGTGAAATCAGTCAAGGAGTGTCTACGAAAGATTACTGGAAAAGCTCTATTGAGCTATGAAGAAATGTCGAAACTACTGGTTGAAGTAGAAGCTATCCTCAACTTGCGTCCTTTGATATATGTGTATAACGAATATGATGAACCTCTTCCTCTCACTCCAATGGATTTTTTGAATTTTGGTAAAGAACTTTCACTTCCTATTAACTTTTTCGATGTAATTGAAAATGGTTCAAAAAGATCGGCACTTCTCAAAAGAAAAAGATACCAATCATTACTACTAAAACAACTTTGGTCGAAGTGGAAAAAACAATATCTTCTAGATTTAAGAACATTCCATTCATCGAAAAATCCCAATTCACATACACCACTAAAAGTGGGTGATGTTGTCTTGATCGAAGGCGATATAAAAAATAAACTTCTCTGGAAACTTGGTAGAATTCAGAGAGCGATTCCAGGTAGAGACAACAACATTCGCTCATATGAAATAAAGACAGCCAATGGAGTGCTGAAAAGATCCGTCCAACATTTATATCCATTAGAAATTATGGACTGATGAACATTAATAGACTTTCTTTCTTTTTTTTTTTTATCTCTTTTAGAACTCTAAAAGTTTTCTTTCTTTTTAGTTATGCAGTAATATTTGAAGCTTAGCATAAGTAAGTATATTAAATGTTTGAAAAAAAAAAAAGTCATTTTTATCGTGCTTATTGCAGGTAATATTTTTCGTTTACTATATTGTTTGAATTTTATACTTTTTTGTTTATAATTAATTGATTTTGTTAGATTTGTTTAGAATTAATTGATATTTTGAAATTGAAATTGATATTTGTATTTGAAACTGATATTTGCATTTGAATTTTTAAATTGTATCAGATTACTGAACCACTGATATGAAAATTTTATTAGATTATTGAAAATACTGATATGAAAATTTTTTTTAATTTTCATAATAGAATTTATTGATGAACTCTGTAAGAGTTCAGGTGGGGAGTGTGAAGAAAAAGAATTGCAGTTAGATGGCGCTACGCGCTATGCAATTTCTTTGACTTCAACTTCCACTTTTAGAACACTCTGAAGTTTGTAAACAGAGTGTAGACGATTTCCGTTTTTGATTCGAATGTTTTGATTTAGATAAAAGATGTGACAATTAATTTGAGAAAAGATATGAATCGGAGCATTGTGTCTCCAAGATGATTTAAAGTTGTGTAAATATGTACAAAGAACTCTAAATACTTATTTTTATCTCATTAAATAATTAAAGAAACGTTCGAAGAAGACTTCTTCAGTTTCGATTTCACTTATGATATACATTGGGGATTAATACGATAGATTATTCCTTTGAATTTAGAATGTTTTTATAGATTATTTATGATTACATATTCGAAACATGATTTACTCGACCTTGATATTTTCGAATGAGAAACCTTGATTTGAAGACATGATATATATTTTTTTTTTTCATGCGTGTTTGATATTTCTCGACAATCTCTGATTACGCTAAGTTGAATAGCTGAAATTTCTACCCAGACAGGTAAGTATTTGCAAAACTTTTACAACAACATCTCCGAGTTGAAAGACTCGGTAGAACAACATCTCCGAGTTGAAAGACTATGCCACTCTCCATTTATAATTGTTAATTATTAGCCTCCGATGCTATTTCTTTCAGACAAGCTAAAAAATGTCGTGTCGTCAGCCCTGAATTTTCTATTCAACCGATTTTGATAATTATTTTTTTAAATGAAAGCTATTTATTTGCAGTTGTGCCCATTTTAGCTATTTTTTAATTTATTTCCTTTTTTATATTTTATTTTTTAATCTTAAATGCTTTTTACGATATTTCTTAAATATGGTGGCAACTCAGTTTAGCTTTTCTCTCGATAATAAAAAAATTATTTTCCATTATCACTTTCCACGAGTCAGAAGCTTTATTTCATCAGTGAACATGTCCTTGCATTTAAAAGACTAGTAGTTGGAGGCCACCGTAACACTTACCCATCATAGATATGCATAATATAAAATATGAAAATAAAACATGTGTAAACTATTTATAACATACATTGCAATTCCAAAACAAAACTTAAACATGCATTTAAATACTTTTAATATACATAGTAATGCTATATCAATGAATTGCTGATGAGGCCATTTCGACAAATTATAAAACGCCAAAATACTCAAGTAGTACTAGATTGCGCAAAAGAAACATCCTTATAACTCCAAAAATAATAATCATATTAACTAACAATTTACTGCGTCGAATTAAGCGTCTCATTTCCAATTAAAATATATCTTTGTATTGAAATTTGAATAAAATACAGGGTCATGAAAAATCGAAGAATGTGGATACAGGATTACAGATATCTCGGCAACTAATAACCCGATAGACTTCGTTCTTTACACAAAAATTTGTGTTATTTTATTGTCTTTTATGTCACTCCTTAAAATAAAAAAATTCGAAAATTTTTATATACCTTTCATCAGAACGAATTTTTCGAGAGTCCGAAAAAAATAGTTCCGGATAATCGAGGTTACTGATATTAAATAGGCTTCGTCCCATTCTTACATATTAAGTACATACAAAATTTCAAGTCTCTATCTCAATTTGTTCGGGAGATAGAGCGGTTACAGACAGACAGACACACAGACGGACGGACGGCAAAATGTTTTTTCTAAAAATATGTTTTTCGGAATCTCCACTATCTGAAACGTGTAAATCCGTCAAAAATTTTTTTTTCTGTTTTCAAAACGGTTGCAAGACTTACCCTGTACTACGTATGATGGGTAAGTAAAAAAAGTCAACTGTTTTCGTAAAATTTAACCACAATAAAATGATTGCGTATAATTATGAATACTAATTGAGGTAAAAAAATATATATATTTACTGAAATAATAATAATAATGTAAATAAAATAATAGAAAATAATTTATGATAAAAATTAATGTCTAAAGAAAATTTTCAAATGAAGAAAATGATATCATTCAGCAACCAGATAAGTAAGAATTACAATATTATTACGGATACCTTTTTCATATTACTAATAACATCGCATATTTACTCATAACGATATTACATTTCAATATTTCTTTTCATTATGGACATTGAGATTGAGATTTTACTTTCAGATGACTTCAGTTAGTGAAAATAATGTCACAGTAAAAATGGAATTAGTTTTTTTTTTTTTTTTTTTTTTTTTTTAAATAATAAAACTATTTTTCTGTGAGTGCATATAAAATAAAATTTCTGGATATCGCCGGCACTCACAAGGAAGGTCTCCATACGGGCATACTCAGAAAGATCTGAAAAAAATTACAGAATGTTCTTCTCATATAGTTATATATTTTTATAAAAAAAAAAAAAATCGGCGGAACCTCCTTATAACGCCCTTAAAAAAATAATAAAAATTTCGTTTATTTGGCGATTTATCTCCGGTTGGCGAAAAAACGAAATTTTGAAAAATACGCTTTTACGCTTCAAATACTTTTTAAAGAAAAACTTTCTATGTTCAATTTATTTAAATAAATTTAGTTTAAGTAATTTTAGTTTTGCATTTTTACTTTAAGTGTAATTTTGTCATATTCGTTTATATGTACTTATAACAAAATGAAATTAATATATTTTATCATTTAAAACACAATTTAAATTGATTAGAATTGTTCCAAATTGAAAAATACACCGTTAAAAATCTGCTGCATTTTGTTGCAACGCACTCCCTTGCTTGTATAGAAAACGGTTACTTGGCCGTGAAATGGAACTTTTTCATTGGTTGGAATAGAGATATTATATACAAGCGGTGGAGTGCGTTGCAGCAAAATGCAGCAGATTTTTAACAGTGTTGCACAAGCTACAACACCGCTAAAAATCTGTACCATTTTCTGCAGCGTCACTCCACCGCTTTTATAGAAAACGGTCAATTCACCGTGCTATGGAGCATTCTCATTGATATTCTATAAAAGTAGTGGAGTGACATTGCAGTCAATGCTGCAGATTTTTAACACTCACTGTTAAAAATCTGCTGCATTTTGCTGCAACGCCCTCCACCACGTGTATATAATATCTCTATTCCAATCAATGAGAAAGCGCCATTTCACGGCCAAGTAACCGTTTTCTATACAAACAGGGGAGTGCGTTGCAGCAAAATGCAGCAGATTTTTAACAGTGCTGAAGTCAATTAAAATCAATTTTCAGATTCGTTAAAAACGTCTGCTTTTGGCGAGGAAATGCACTGCTCGCCAAATCCTGCGTCGCTTTCAGCTTTTCACGCCAATTTTTCCAAACTATTTTATTTTTTTACATATCTAATAATGTAATTCCGCCGCTAATTTTCACCGATCCTTCATAACCTACATGAGTAATTTAATTCGTATTTTTTTTTTTTTTTTTTTTTTTTTTCAAAAAATTCTGAGTATGCCTCTATAGGAGACTTTCCTTGTCAGATTACAATTTTAACTGAAGATGTGCGAATATTTGCATGCAAAATTGTAATTGGCAAACTTGACATTAAGTTTGGAAATATATTTATTATATATTGATTAAATTATGTAATTACTTTTGCTTTTTTTAAAACCAAATCGATCGGGTCTTTTAAATATTTCATTTGTCGAATTCGATGGGATTCCTCTAGTTTTATTTTTAAAATGCATTTCCTTTTTCTCAGCGTCTATAAAAAAGCGTTTAAACTAAAGGAAAAATCCGCTTTTGATGAATCTAGTCAATGAAGAAGTAGCACGTCGAATTGTATGTCTTTATTATTCCGCAATTCCAATGAATCAGAGAGAAGTTGCTAATCAATTGGCTATTTCACGCCGTTCTGTTTGCTATTATATTGATAAATGCAAGAAAAATAAATTAGTTCATTGCATTCTAAACGGGGTCACCCTTCTAAGAGACCCTATCGATTTTTTTTTTCCTAATCGGAGGCGAAACTGAATTCTGCAATGGCAGAATCTACATTCAACTTGTAATTTATCTTTCTGTGAAGCACACACAATTAAACTTCAAGACAAAATGATAAAAGAAACATTATTCAGCAGAAAATAATTCTTTTCGATCGAGTTTTATTAACTCTTAAATTCTTTCCAAAATGGTACCAGAAACGTGAAAAATTAATAATTTCCATATCGTGCCAGCATTTACAACACCTCTAATTTCCATAGTTTTACGATTTTTCTTTCTTGAAATCGAATATTCATAAGCGAGAAAGTGTACCATCTAATTTTTAATTCAATTTTCTAATAAGATGTTAATTTACTACACGTATACGAAAAGTGGTTCATTCTAAGGTATTGAACGAAATTTTATTTTCAGGTTATTATAACGCTAAGGAAACCCGATGTCGTATTTTGATGTCTTTCTGGTGGGGATTTTGCATTACAGTTATAGCTGGCTACAATGGGAGTCTTATGTCTTTCATGGCACATCCAGGCTTCACTCCAGCACTAGATACTATCCCAGAACTAGTGGACGCAGTGAAACGAGGCCAAATAGATGTGGGAACGATAGAAAATTCAGCCGATTTTACGATGTTCAAGGTAATGCATTACTATTATTAAATAACATAAAGATCGGGGCGTATGAGGTGAGACTGGATCAGTATCAATCTTTAATTCAAGTCCAAACGACTGCCCAGTATGCAAGCTAGCGGCCTTCTTCCATCACTGCAATCACTACCTTGCACATTGTCGTAAAACCTCACAGTAATCAGTATAGAGCTCCTATACTTCAAGTTAAATCATTTGCCACTAATATCGCTAGTTAAACTGAAAAATGCAAGTTAAACTTCAAAAATTAAACAAAGCCATGGTCTGTGAGGGCCACTACAGAATTAAGGGTTATTGAGACTAAAATAACGACATCAAAAGTAGTGATTAGACGAAAGGCGGGTTTAGATTACAAGATTGAAGTTAGTTTGAACTACAAGATGAATATGTGTAAATTCCTCTTATAGTTTCAAGTCAGAGGACGTGCTTTTATACAAAATACATGGATGATTCCATTTTCACTTCATTATATGGCACTTAAATTCATATTTGAAGAAGTTTTGTTGCATTTTGTTATGTCTATGAAGTGAAATTCTACATTAGTCCTTTTAATCTAATTTGTTTTAAGGTAGATATCACCGGCACTTCAAGATTTGACGGTAAAAATAAAATCCGTATCTATAAATGCAAAAAGCTAAAATGATGCATTTTAAAAAAATCGTATTATTAATAGTTAATTAATACTAGGAGTAAATTTTAATAGTAAAAATATAATAATATATCTGTAATGTTATCGCAGTAATCGACGAGTAAAAGTCACCATTTTAGTTAAAGGTGTGTTGACACACCTCAGACATCATCTAACTAAAGAGCAAATCTATGTAAAATCAGATCGCATAAATAATTCAATAGCAGGATATCGTTTAAAAAATAATAATGCATCAATCAAAGATAGTACAATAAACACCAAGGTTCTACAACAGCTATGATTAATTTTCACTCGGTACTCGAATGGAAATTCGAGTAATTCGAAATTTAAATTTTATTCAAATTTTAATTCGAAATTTTCGAGTAATTCGGAAATTCAAGAATTGTTAGTTGAGTGAAAATTAATCATAGCTGTTACAGATTCTTAGTGTTTCCCCGATAATTAAATGCCACACACCTGTAATTCCCACTTCTTTATAACATGGTCATCGTTCAGAATGATGGAGCACTCTCAAAAAAGATATTAGGTTAAAACTATTCAAATTCACTTTCTTCTTCCGATTTCTCAGCAATATTTCAGCAGTCAAAAGCATTCAATATAAGTTGTTTTGAGCCATGACAGAAAATATTTATAGTGAGTGTACATGTATACAAATATCTTCACTATGGCAAAATAACTAACCAATGACAAACGCGAAACGCGCCGAAAAAATCATTGCTATTCGGTTTTACTTTTGGTGAGAAAATTGTTTCAGAAAAGGGCGGTAGAAAAATATTCGAAAGAAAACTTAAAAGAGAAGAATTCTGAAAAGAAATTTTAATGGAGAAGCCTGTACTAGCGCAACTCCAAAATGAAAATAAATATGCATAGTTTATTGAAAAGAGAAAGAATTTAATGATATTTGAAGAGAAAAATAAAGAAATTAATTTAGGGGATATTTTACATTATATTATATTTAGGAACTATTCTTTAACTAGGCTAATAATTAAAATAGTACTTTAGATATATAAATAAGATTAGCATCTACCGAGAGCAGCCTGTCATCTGAGCACAAGGACCTCGTAGTTATGCCTAGCAGATCTAAATTACCTTTTCCATTATTATCACTGATATTCAAACAGCACATTTAAAAAACAAGAACAGGGAATCATGCACTCAGATTAATTCATGAAATATTTTCCAACATTTACAGAATACTGTATATCAATAGTTGGAAAAATATTAAAATTTTTTTGTTCATTCCCGTATATGATCTATAGAATGGTATGATTCTCCATCATGTAATAAAAGTTAGTAAATTAAATACATAACACAGTTTAACATTCCCATTCAGCAATTTTAGTCAATAAAAGTAAATGAACTTTATATCTTTTGTGTATTTCTGTATATGATCTATAAAATTTGCACACAAAAATAACATGCAAAAATTGGTTAAATTTTAAAGCATGCACCACAACTGAAAAAGACTACAAGCAACTATTCTTCATAATGCAGTACAATGAAAAAATACTTTTGTGTCTCCTTGTAAATGAACAACAAATTAAACTTATTCTACAGTAAACTCTTGCTACATATAATTTTCAATATTTAAAATACTTCAAATTATTTTTCCTCATAGGACTCATGAAATTATTTTCAGCGTCCCTGTAAATGAAGCGTAAGTGTTACACACTTTATTTCAATACTGAATATACCATAGTAAATCTTAAAAATATATATAAATTTCATGGTAATCATACTATATTTACGCGAGTTATAACGCTGATGGACAAATCAAATTCATGAACACTTTACAACTTTGGTACATAGAGCTTAAAAAAGATGCTGGGCTTATAGAATATCATTTTGTCGTTATTTTATTTCAAAATTTTTGATTAATACAGTAATTTTCTCATTCTCCTTTCTCTCTTAGAATTCGGAAGAAAGTGATCTCCGCATTATTTTAGAAAACATGATATCCGACCAACGAAATCTTGTCCATCATGATACGGAAGGATTGAAAGAAACTCAACATCGGAGCTATGCCTATATCGGTGGATGGGTGACAGTTCAGGCTGATGTTTGGGATCCAAGGTTATTTCTTTTTTCAAAGGATACTTTTCAACAGCTGCAGTATGCCATCGCATTTAATCCGAAATTTAATTACGCTGACGTTTTCAACATAAAGTAAGTCTCATTTTAAACAGTTTAAAAAGTTTTACTAGTTTCAAAATGTATTGAAAATGTTTTTTTTTAATTTAACTAACGGTGATCATAAAATGTACAGAAGGTTTTAAAAATGGAATAACAATTAAGCAGTGACATCTATTAAAACTGTTATTACTGAAGATTGGTGTGTGGAACCAGGTTTATCTATCTATAATAATAAAGAGAGAAGGATGTTTGTCTGTCAGCGCTGTTCTGAAAAGACTGCTGCTCGTAGAGTTACAAAATTTGGAGGGAAGGTACTTTTTTACATGTAGTTTTGCACCTCGAAGCCCGATTTTCGATTTTTTGATTAGATTTTTTTAAATAATTTTTTAGGCGATTTTTAGCGTTATTTTTGCGGTTTTATCACATTAATGAAAGGAATACGGTTTCATTATTTTAACCCAAAATAGCATTTTTTTTTCTCTTTTCAACAAAGTTTATTCGGAATTTGTACAGCGATTTTTGAATTTTTAACGAATTTTTAATGCGATTTTTAGTGTTTTTTTTCTCATTTTGCGGCTATTTTTTGAGATTGATAAAAAGAAAATCGTTTTAAACTTTTAGTCTAATGCCCTAAATTTTGTGTTTGTTACGATTTTTGGATTTTAATGATTTTTAATGCGATTTTCAATGCGATTTTTAACGGTTTTTTTTTTAATTTTTGCATTTAGCATCTATTTTTTTCATAGTTGTTCTATCAAAAACTTAAGCTGTTCAGAATGCAATAAGTAGTATTTTTTTGCGAAATCTACCTAAAATGTCAAAAATTTAGGTACCACTATTTTCGAATAGCAATTTCATAAAATATCTTAAATTCTTGCTTAAAACCGCTACCCCCTAAAGTAATATATCACCTGATAGGTTGTTTAACAGAGTATCGTTTTAATAAAATTTTCGAGGAATAGAGTGCGCTACCTGGTAATGGAAAATGAAACTAACAGATCGCGATTTTTTTAAAATCTATAATAATAAAGAGACAAGTTTGTGTGTGTGTCAGCGCTGTTCTGAAGAGTCTGCTGTACGTAGAGTTACAAAATGTGGAGGGAAAGTACTTTTTTACATGTAGTTTTGCACCTCGAAGCCCGATTTTCAATTTTTTGATTAGATTTTTTTTATCATTTTTTTAGGCGATTTTTGGCGTTCTTTTTGCAGTTTTATCCCATTAGTGAAAGAAATAGGGTTTCATTATATAGCAATTTTTTTCTCTTTTCAGCAAAGTTTATTCGGAATTTTTACAGCGATTTTTGAATTTTTAACGAATTTTTAATGCGCTTTTCAGTGTTTTTTTCTCATTTTACGTTTTTTTTTTTTTTTCTTTTTGAGATTGACAAAAAGATAGCCGTTTCAAACTTTTAGCCTAATGCCCTAAATTTTGTGTTTGTTACGGATTTTAGATTTTAACGATTTTTAATGCGATTTTCAATGTGATTTTTAACGCTTTTACAAGATTTTTTGCGTTTAGGATCTATTTTTTTCATAGTTGTTCTATCAAAATCTTGAGCTGTTGAGAATGCAATAAGTAGTATTTTTTTGCGAAATTGACCTAAAATGTCAAAAATTTAGTTACCGCTATTTTCGAATAGCAATTTCGTAAAATATCTTAAATTCTTGCTTAAGATCGCTACCCCCTGGAGTAATATATCACCTGATAGGTTGTTTAACGGAGTATCATTTTGATAAAGTTTTTGAAGAATAGAGTGCGCTACCTGGTAGTGAAAAATGGAACTAACAGAACGCAATTTTGTTAAAATTTGGAAATATAACAATGTGATTTATTTTAAATTTTATAATGGTATATAATACATGATAAAAAATGTAAACAAAGAATGGTGTGACACATTTCAGGGTGCGTGAAAGGAGGGGCGCGAAAAAAATTAGGAAATGTAATAAGGAGATCTGTTTTACACTTTAAGGTAGTTTATAACGCATGTTAAAATTTTTAAAGTACTGGCAATGCTCTGGGGAGACCGCTGCACGAAGTTATGTATAAAGTTTTACACCTTGAAGGCCGATTTTCAGTTTTTTTTAAATTTAATTCATATGCGAATTTTAGTGGGTTTCGAGGCGATTTTTCCACATTAGCGAAAAAGAAAGCGGTTTCATTCTTTCGACCTAATTTAGTGAATTTTGTTCTCTTTTCAATATAATTTATATGGATTTCGTGCAACGATGTTTGGATTTTTAGTGATTTATTTAATGTAAATTTTGCCGCTATTATTCGACATTACTAAAAGGAATTTTGCTTAAAACTTTCAGGCTGATGTATTAAATTTTAGCTGTTAAGATTTATAAATTTCAGCTGATTTTAATGCGATTTTTTTTGCGTTTGATGTCGAATTTTTTTCATTCATGAGATATTTCCAATTACAACGTTTTACCCTATTAGAGTAAATTTTGACCACTGAGATTTTTTAATATTAGTGATTTTTAATGCACTTTTCAATGCAATTTTTTAGACATTTTTCGAGTTTTATGGTGATTTTTTGATATTCAGAAGTCAAAATTGATTTCAAACTTTTAATCTAATATAATTTTAGAGATTTTCAACGCGATTTTTCAAGAATTTTTGTGTTCCGTGTCGATTTTTTATTATCTATAAAGGATTTCTATTTACTACTTGATTATCCTGTCGACCAATTTCGCCAAATTACATCAATCGTGAAACAAGCCAAATTATGCAAATTGATTTAATTTTTATGTTAAATAATGAAAGGAGGGATAATTTAGAAAAACATTAATAAAAATACATATAAAAATAAAAAGCAAAAACCACTCGATGACGTAACAAACATATGTAACATGTTTAATGTCAAGTAAATATGGAATTTATGATCCGCCATTATTGTCATTTAATCTTATGGTTTGACCTAGATAGTTTCTTGGTCAACCGGATAATGAAATAGTACAGATTTCCGATTAGAATGTTTTATCCGTTTGATGAAATTCTGATTACTGCGATTTTAAAAATATCTAGAGATATTTAGTGCATTTTTCAATGCGTTTTTTAATGAACTTTTTAATGCGATTTAGTACCATTTTTTTTCGACCCCCGCCACAGCGGTGTTTTAACAATTAAAAAATTATTTTGGTTTCAAACTTTTAGCCTAATATAGTAAATTTCACCATTTACCTTTTTTTAATTTTGTCGATTTCCAATGTGATTTTTGATATATTTAGTGTTCTGCGTCGATTTTTTTGTAATTCATGTATAAAGGAATGATTGCTATGTTTTACACGACTAGAATAATTTTTTATTCACGAGATGTTTTTACATTTAGCGATTTTTAATGAATTTTTCAATGGTTTTGTATTGGTGTTTTGAATCTCACAGCAATTTTTTGAAATTTGGAAAAGGAAATTAATTTCAAACATTTACCCTTCATTTACGAATTTTGAAATTTAGTGATTTTTCAATGCAATTTTCAATGCAACTTTTAGCAATCTTTTCATTATTTCTCATGCTTTGCGCCAATTTTTTTCATCGTATTGAAGAAAGAATTCAGATTACACTACTTTACTCTATTAATGTAAATGATATCCCCTGCTATTTTTAAATTTGAAACGATTTGTAATGCAGTTTTTAATACAATTTTTAGATGTTTTCGATTCCACAGCGACTTTTTCACAATTGGAAAAGAAATTGCTGAATAATTTGTAGCTTATTGTAGTAAATTTTGACATCAATGATTCAGATTTTTAGCGTATTTTCATGAAACGTTTAGCGATTTTTTAAAGTTTTGTGTTGATATTTTTTAACTAATGAAAGAGTTCAGATATCAATGTTTTGTCCCATTATGGTAAATTTTGTCCGCACGAGTTTAATATAAATGTTTATCTTACTATGGTAAATTTTGTCCGGATTTTTGAATTTTACTGATTTCTAATCTGTTTTATAGTGATTTTTCAGGTTCTGCGACAGTTGTTGTCATCGGTAAAAGAATTTCGGTTTCTAACTTTTAGCATAAATAGTAAAATTTGTTTTCCACGCTTTTTGAATTTTGCTAATTTCTAATGCGATATTCAATGTAATTTTTAGTTAGTTTTGGGGATTTTAGGTGTTTCATGTTGACTTTTCCTTATTCATGAACGATTTCCGATTACAATATTTTCGACTGAATATTAAATTTTTACAGCCATGACTTTTAAATATTCAGCGATTTTTAATATAGTTTTCATTACGATTTTTAGCCATCTTTTAAGTTCTTTGGCGATTTTCTGCCATTCAGAAACTAATTTTGATTTCAAACATTTTGTTTAATGTAGTTATGTTTTGAATGTAATGTTTTATCTCTTAATATGATTTTGGCGTTCCATGTCTACGTTTTGTTATTTCTAAATGATTTCCGATCATAACCCCCCCCCCCCTTCCCTGCCTTAATATTAATTTTTAAGCATTGACTTCCAAATACTTAGCTATTTTTTAATGCAATTTTCTATGTGATTTTTAGATATTTTATAAGTTCCGTGGCGATTTTTTTACATCCGAAAATCGATTTCGATTTCAAACTTTTTGTTTAATATGGTTAATTTCTTGATTACAATAGTTTATATTATAACAGTGAATTTTAGACTAGAGATTTCTTAATGTTTTGCGACTTTTATTACAGTTTTCAATGCAATTTTTGGGCTTTCTCAGTCATTATTTATTTATTTATTTATTTATTTACATTTTTCAAAGGAATTCGATTTTAAACTTCTAGACTAATAAGAATTTGGTTTCAAACTTTTATCCTTTACGGTAATTGTTTTGCTCTCCTATTTTGATCTACAGCAATTTTTAATGCAGTATGCTTTTTTTGTTTGTTTGAGTTCACGGCGATTTTTTCAGGTACGGAAAAGGAATTCGGTTTTAAATTTCTTTGCTAATATGATAAATTTTCTCCTGTGCCATTAAAGGTTTTTATTGCAGTTCTTTAGCGGTTTTTTTCGCATTTCAATGCTTTTTATATTATCAAATTAATTAGATTCAAACATTTACCCAAGTAGAATAAATTTTGAGTTTCATGATTTTTGAAAATTTTGCCATTTTTAAAGCGATATTTACGTTTCTTCGCGACCCGCTTCGATTTTCTAGACGTTCAATTTTTGGCCGAATGTAGTAAATTCCGATCTCTTTTCCTCAAAGTTTATTCGAATTTTGAAACACAATTTTTGAATTTTGTTTTATATTTTTATGTGATTTTTAATGTTTTTTGCGATTTTGTCATATTTTTCCACGTTAGTAAAAATAATCCAGTTTCAATTTTCTAGCCCATCTCTTTTCAATGAAGTTTAGACGAAATTCGTGCAGCATTTTTTAAATCTTTCGAGGTTTTTATTATGATTTTTAAAGTTTTTTCGCAATTCTTGCTGTTTTTTGACGAACTCGGGCAACGCCGGGCAGGACAGCTAGTATTTAATAAAATTCTTTGTTTTAGTTTCAAATTTGGTGTATAGACATCATCAGGCATATGCGCTATCGAGATATGTATGAGATTACATACATGCTTATACACTATATTGCCATTGATTATGGGACACTTGCGATTTTAGACATTTTACTAAATATCTAGAGAAATACATGAGGAATCATCTCGAAACTCTTAGTGTATAAATATAATAGTATAAGTCATAGATCTCCGTGAAGATTTTTTTCCCGAAACTCCAAAGGGGGCCGTCAACAAATTAAAAAAGAATGAATAACTTTTGAATAACCCTGTCACAACTAATGTAGCAAAAGAGCTCAAACTCTAGATTGTAAATGAATGCCTTATTGTAATAAGCCTTGTTCATTTTTATGCAAATAGCATGCATACTTGCAGAGTAATTAAGGTTTTTATAAAAATGATCCCAAATTTTTCCAAGTTTTTTCCTTATAATTTTCAGAGTTCTTAATATAAAATATTATTTTTTTCAGAAAATATGACAAACAACATTGCACACAGTACCCTGTAATCAGAATTAAAAAATAATGAAAATTGTATAAAAAATGAGTTGGTTTACTAAATAATTTTTTACTGCGCATGCGTCAACGATATCAAAATTTCATTTGCATATTATGTTAGCTAAATGTATAGAGCAACTTCTGTGAAAGTCACAAAATCATAACTTGAAAATTTTGACAATAATCGTCAATTGAATAAGTCGAAAATCCGTTATTCTCAAAATGAAGCAAAAACAAGAGGGGTGATGTACTACTGCATTTGGATAAAATCCCTCATTTTTTTGCTTCATTTTGGAAACAACGGATTTTGTCCTTTTTCTATAGACGATTACTTTCAGAATTTTCAAGCTATGATTTTGAGACTTTTACAAAAGTTGCTCTATACATATAGCTAACATAATATGCAAATGAAATTTTGATATCTTTGACGCATGCGCAGTAAAAAATTATATAGTAAACCTACTCATTTTTCATACAATTTTTATTATTTTTTAATTCTGATTACAAGGTACTGTGTGCAATGTTGTTTGTCATATTTTCTGAAAAAAATATTATTTTATATTAAGAACTCTGAAAATTATAATGGAAAAACTTGGAAAAATTTGGGACCATTTTTATAAAAACCTTAATTACTCTGCGAGTGTGCATTCTATTTGCATAAAAATGAACACAGTGTATTACAATAAGGCATTCAATCATAATCTAGAGTTTGAGCGCTTTTGCTACATTAGTTTTGACAGGGTTATTCAAAAGATATTCATTCTTTTTTAATTTGTTGACGGTCCCCTATAGCGTTTCGGTAAAAAATCTTCACGGAGATGTATGACGTATACTATTATATTTATACACTAAGAGTTTCGAGATGATTCCTCATGTATTTTTCTAGATATTTAGTAAAATGTCTAAAATCGCAAGTGTCCCATAATCAATGGCAATATAGTGTATATGGCCTTAATATATATAATTTTTATGCTTTGTTAACACTGGATTCAGCATGTACAACTCTATGACGAATTTCCCGCTAAATTTCCATCGCTTCAACTTTATAGCTTTCGCACATGCTTCTATGACGTGCTATGGTAAGACAGAGACATCTATAAGTAAAATTCTGTATTAAAGAATAGAAATATACTAACGAAATTCTAAACGTCACATATTACAAGGTTCGTACACATCAAAGGATTCGGGGGGTTTTAGATGTTTCAGTGCCAAAAAAAATTTTAAGTATTGGTCACTATATCTAAAGATAGAATTTTGCATTAAATAAGGCAAATTTTACTTTCGAAAATTTTGGTAAAAGATCCTTGAAAGTACTCGAAGCGTACGAACCCTGTTTTAATCTCCTGCAAGAATAATTTTAATACAACAAAACCTCTAAAAAAAGGACACCTCGAGAGCGCAAAAATTGTTCACAATTGAGAAAACCTCAGAGATTCAAAAATTGCTAAGAAATGCTTAATGTTTCATTAATTGACTTTTATGTGTCCTAAAACTTCTATTATAATCAAAAATTAAAATTATTTTTCAAGCAATAAAACTGAAATAAAACTGTGCATGCCTTTATCCACTGTTTATTACATTCTTACGAAAAAAAACCCGAAGTTATCTTACGTGCATTTTAAATGAAAGAGAAAATGATGTATGTATTATGTAATTTTGTGGATCAAGAAACTTGTGCTTCTGGAGATTAATCAGCAGGAAATCCTAAATCTTTCAAGGAGACACATTTTCTTTATCGGACGTGGGCAGTGTTGAATTCAGACATTTTTCTCCGGGGGAGATTTTTGTGTCTCCAAAAGTGGGTAAGGGTGAGTAAATAGCACTTTTTGAGCATTAAAAGCATAAAATCTCAAATCTTCCAGAAGAGGGAACAATTTCAATGCTCTGGGGGGAATGTCCCTCCCAGGGCTCCCTCTGAATTCAACACTGGGGAGAAATTTTTCCTAGCTCACCAGCTCACCTACATTTGTCTGTGATCACAAAACTTGCGAACATTGCCCTAAAAAATTTAAAGGTTTTTTACTTTACATATATATATATATATATATATTCGTTAAAATTTATTTTTCATCCTTTATCGCCAAAATGACTGTCCGTTAATTCGGAATGTCCGTTATTCAAAGGTTAAACATACAAAAAATTGGGTTTTAAGAGAGGAGATTCGAAAACTGTCCGTTAAATAGAAGTGACTATTTGGGAGTGTCCATTACGGAGGTTTTACTGTAGTTATAACCATTCGCTCATTATTTTATTTTTAAAAAAGTAAGTTCACTTTAAGGCTTCATTGTAACTCATATAGCTTCTCTCAAGTTGTAATATTCTTAAATATCTCACAGAATCCTTCACTTACAAGAATCTGGTCATATTGAAAGATGGTTGACAGAAATGATACAGAAAAACCAGCTCCGCGGAAACGTGGAAGTCAGAGAAGAGACGGACGAACAAGATAATGATGATTCAGACAGTCCTAAACAAAATTCTTTACGAATAGATGATGTCCAGGGAGCTTTTGTAGTTCTTGGCATAGGCTTACTTCTAGGAGCCTTGTGTTGTATTTTAGAAATCTGCATATCCTGGTAAGTTTTCTTCTGATAAAATAAAGAAAAGTAGATTTGTTAAAAGATAAATTTAATATTTAGTTGCTAATTCTTTAAGTCAAAGATCTAAAAAATTAAACATGTGTAAAAAAAAAAAAAAAAAAAAAAAAAAAGAAAAAAAAAGAAAGTATGTTTGGCGTGCAAAAATGATATATATATAGGGTCGCAATTTAAATCATGGAACCTATTCATGAAGAAAGCACTAAAGTAAAATTTACACATGAAAGTCCTAGTTGTTATTATTTAACTTACAATAAAAGGGGCCTTCCATTAATGGGGTTACGCTTCAAGGGAGAGGGGCGGAGGAGGTTCATGAAATTGTGTCAGTTTGTGACAAGGGGGTGGGAGGGGGTAAGAAAAAATGTGACATCACACATTTTGGTTAAAATAAAAGCATTAAAATTATGCGAATTAAATTGTGAAGTATGAAATTATTTTAAAATTAAAATATTTTGTGTTCATAAAGATAAGGTTTAAAGCCAAATATGTTAAATTCTCTTTCAAATTCCAAAATATTACTGGTTTTAATTGCTCTTTCATATTAATATTTTATTACTGTTCTATAATAATTTTTTTGTTGTTGTAAATCTTATTTCATATTTAAAAAAAATGACACGAATCATTTTTATTGTTCAGCTCACAAACGTCATTAAAACACAAAGTTAAAGTTTAAAAATAAAATTTTAAATATGATCTAAAATGTAGTGTTTCTCTTCTGAATTGCAAGTATATTTTAACGTAATATAGCGTGACATGTGACAAGAGGGAGGGGGAGGTAAAGTGAAGTGTGACACTTTGTGACAAAAGGGGGGAGGGGAGACAAAAATATGAAAAAATGCTTGACATGACTTGCTTGAAAAAAAAAAAAAAAAAAAGTAATTTTTATCATAGCAATTTGAAATTTTGTGCATATATACATTTTACCAAAAGAGTATAGATCACCTTCAAAAAATGTCCAATCTTATTAAAATTTAAAATTTTTTAATTTAATTTTTAATTTTTTTTTAATTTTAAAACAAAATTTTAAAATGCTCCTAGTGTCTCAAGTTTTGAGACATTTTCTTGCTTTTTCATTTTTATCACTCTATTATAAACAAATTTGTGTAAGATTTTTTTAAATCTCTTGAATAGTTAATAAATTTCATATCGATTTTCATCAAAATTTTGCCTTTTAATATGTAAAAAATCAAATTTTAAAAAGCTTACACAATTTCTTTCTAAACAATATCAGGATACTTCTCTATCAATTTCATAAATATTAATAAAAAATTATGTCGCAAAAAGCATTTCAAAAATCTAAAAATGCTGAGAAATTAGTTTTTAGAAAAACAGATTTAAAGCATATAAATACCCTTACCTTTATTGTTTACATCTTAAAACCTTCATAAATGATATTTTAAGAAAAAACTGTTTTGGTACTATTATACCACAGAAATAGACCTTTTTTGCGACGATATTTTGCTACAGACGATTTTGCCCAAATAAAGGTCCACTGTCTCCTTAATGAAACCTTGGAAATTATTTCTTTTTCAGAGTCAATATTATTGCTATAATAGAACAATTCACAGACATTATGAATTCCAATCCGGATTGCTTGGATTACAGAAAGTACCACTAAAGCGTATTTAAAATACAGGTGAAAATCGGACATTTAATATACATTCTCCTTAATTTTTCAAAATTGCCTCAAAATTCATTTTTAAGGTAAAATGCCCATATTTCGTCCCCATTCATTTCTCCGCTTCTCTAAAAGTGGCGCCACTGATCACGCAAGGCAAAATGAACGGAAGATAAAAGGATTCAGAGGTGAAAATTTCACTCGCCAAAACGTATCCGTGTATTATTAATATCGGATTTCCTATTTTTAGGATATCTAAGTTCTTGCTACGTTATTTGTAGACCGATATTTACTTTACCGTAAGTACTTATTTCCTATCCATTGCATGTATTCTACGTAGGTAAGATGTTGACAGTACCATATAGTGAATTTTACAATGTTCAGTTTATTTTAGAAAAACTGAAGCATCGCCATATTGGGGATTGAAAGGGGGACGAAACTGGAACAACGCTACGTAGCGTTGTTCCAATTTCGTCCCTCTTTCAATTCTTATTTTCGTATCGGGAATAAAATTAAGAACGCTTTTCAGTGCTGTCAAATCCTGATAAATAATGTGTCTGCAATTTTGTATGTAGGTATGTATAGACTTAATCTTGAAAATTTGCTTCAAATTTGTAGATCATTCTAATAAGAGATTAGGGAAGTGCCTGTGGTGGCAAAATATGAGAATAATGCCACCCTTTATGAGATTGGCCGGATCGTATTGCAATATCGTAGACAGCCCCAGGTTCATGTTTTACTTTTTTTCTGGAACGAAGTGTTTAACGCATTTTCTGATGAAGAAAACTCAGTTCATAAACATCTTGACTAAATTGTCTTTATTTTTTCTAAATACTTGAAATATGAGCATTTTCAAACATCAGGAATATAGCATATTCATTCAAATGTGCACTCGTACTAGAAAGAACGTCTTTAGTTCTCAACGACCACAAATTGTACATGTATTGTCAGCGACAAAACACAATCTAAATATATTTTCGCATAAGCATGCAGCACGCTAACATAAATGCACTCGAAAGTAATTAAGAATTATTAGTCATCTTTGACCACAGCGAGCGTGCGTGTTTACTTCACCATGACAAAACATAAAACTGACTAAATTTTCACATTTCACAAACGCCAAAAGAAAGTCTTTTGGCATAGAATAGATTCCCAATCCAAGCAAAAAAAGTACAGGTAAAAGGGACCGTTATATAATAAGCAATCGGGAAAATTTAAAAATGAGTGTTGTCTAGAAAACAGCATTTATCGCCAGAGGCGAAAATGCGCAACACCCAACAACCCTAAACGAAATTACTCAACCGGTAATAAATTAAGTTCTTTATACAAGACAAAATGAAATGATTGGGAAATAAAAATAGCAGTTATTTAAAACAGAAAAAATATTTAATTCGTTTGATATTCAATCAACTGAAGAACAAGAAAAAGTGCCACTGATCGCACTACTAGCAACTTCTGCCCGAGGAGGTTCAGCAACATTGATCACTGGATCTCCGCATAAAAACAAAGTGAAAAATTCCTAGGCGAAGAAAAAATGCTCGGCTGAAAAAGTCCAAACATGTCCTACCTGACATCATTTATGACGATAGTAAATCCTCATGGGGATAATACAAGCAATGATGACGACAATGATGCAGAATGCCCTGCTTGGTTGAAGTGTTTTTCCCATGATACATATGGGGAACAATGGGTTCTTTGCCTTCAGTGCTGCACATGGTCACGGGAAACATGCTCAGGAGCCAAAAACATTACACAGTTTATGTGTTCCTCATGCTTGGACGAAATTGGGACATTTTTAAAATTTTTATTCATATTGAGATACTTTTGAAAAAAACAATTTTTCGTATTGTTAAAGTTTTTTGTACAACATTTACCCATGTTTCCATATGTGTGAATAGCTAGGCTATATAAAATCCAAATTTGGTAGGTTTTCATTGAAAATTAAAATTCTAGGGGCCTAAAAGTAACTGTGGACGATAATAGGGCACTTTACCTTATATTTATTCAAATAATAAAGTGTTAAAATATATTTAAAATTACATTTTAAAAAAGCAATCTGATGTAATGTGTTGTTTTTATCTTAAAACTTTACTGAAATAAGTATTAACCAATTAAATGTTAATATACATGCAGTGGACAGGGAATTGAAAAGAAAACTAGTTGGATGTGTCAATCCCGAAACTTTCTTCTATCTCATAAGTACATTTTAATATTTAAAAAAAAACGTGGTGACCCCAAAATTACCCACTATCGAATTTCCTCGAACATTTGACCTAGCCTACTGAGATTCTGGTATGCGAAAAGCCTAAAACGCAAAATTTAATTAATATTCTGAGAAAATGAGCTTAGTAGTGCCTCATGTTGGATAATTTATACTAAAACCTAATAAGCATCTACTTATGTCAAGACCTAACAGAATCTGAAATTTGATGGAATTTCGTCCATTAGTTCTTGAGATATAGTTATAACAAAAAATTTGCAAATCGTAGCACAGCAACACCATATCTTGGACAATTTATGCCAAAACGTAAAAAAGCGTCTAATTATGTTATGGTGTAAAAGAATCTGAAGTTTGATGAAATTCTGTGCATTAGTTCTTGAGATATAGCTAGCTTAAAAAAAAAAACGTGTAAAATATAGCACAGCAGCACCATCAGTTGAAGGATTTACAACAAAACGTAATCATCGTGTAACTATGTTATATGTCATTTTGTAACAATATCTGAAGTTTGATGAAATTCTGTACGTTGGTTCTTGAAATTCTGTATTAGTTCTTGAGGTATAGCTATCGCAAAAATCGTGCAAAATGTAGCATAGCAGCGCCACCTATAGGGCAGTTCACACCAAAACTTTATCAGCGGCTATGTATCTCAAGGTATCGCGGAATCTGAAGTTTGGTGAAATTCTGTGCATTAGTTCTTGAGATATAGCAATCTTGAAAATCATGAAAAACGTAGTATAGCAGCGCCACCAGCAGGCCAATTTTCACCAAAAACCAATAGGCACTAATTCATATCAAGGTCTAACTGAATATAAAATTTTATTAAATTTTGAGCATTAGTTTTTGAGATAGAGCGCCCACAAATTTTTTCTCACATACAGACAGACTCACAGACAGACGGACAGACTCACAGACAGACATTTTCTAAAAATAGTCAAAACGTGTTCAGGACCTTCTAAAACGTATAAATCCGTCGAAAACCGGAAGTCGAAAATTTTCATGAATCCAATACTTTCTTCTTGTAAAGATAGAAAAAGTAAAAATGATAATACAGTTTCCCTAGGATATTATTTATTTTTTTAAGAATAATAAATATAGTTTTAAAAACTAAAAAACAAGCTTTTTAAGTATATCAAACTAAAAAGTGAAAAATAATTCGTACTATAAGCTGAAAACGAAAATAGACGAAAAATACTATATTACTATAAAATCATTGTTATTATTATTGTTAAATCATTGTTGTAAAAAAAGCGTGGGGTGCTCCATCTACCATGCTCCATCTATCAGTTCTTAAGAAGCACCCCACGCTTTTTTTCCACGATAATTTTATTTATTGCTTATTAATTGATTTCTATAATAACAATGATTTTATAGTAATATAGTATTTTTCATCTATTTTCGTTTTCAGCTTATAGTACGAATTATTTTTCACTTTTTAGTTTGATATACTTAAAAAGCGTGTTTTTTAGTTTTTTTAAACTATATTTATTTTTCACTTTTTAATTTGATTACTTTAAAAGCGTGGTTTTTAGTTTTTTTTTTTTTTTAAACTATATTTATATTTAATACAAAAACCAAATTAATCGGTTAGATAGTTTCAGAGTAATTGGTGAACATACATAGAAAAAAAATACATACGCGTCGAATTGATAACTTCCTTTTCTGAAGCCGGTTAAAGATAAAAATTGTAATATGGAAAATTTTTTTTTAATTTTACATAGATGTCAGGAGTGGAGTTCGAACCCACAATCTCTTTAGGAAAACAGAGCTTCAAACCGGCGCCTTAGACCGCTCGGCCATGCTGTCTACACTCCATTCAGTGAACGTATTCAACACTTTTAATTAGCGAAAAATCACTAATTTTATTAGATTTTTCCTAATTACTAAAAAAGTACTGAACCAATTTCGATGAAACTAAAGTGGTACCAATTCGAGAGCATCGTCTTTCATTTAACACCAAAACCAAGTTAATCGGTTGCATGGTTTCGGAGTAATCGGTGAACATACATAAAATAAGTAGAGTTACAAACTCACAAACTCACAAACATACAGGTGAAGTTAATAAAAAGGTGGTAAAAATTGGGAGAAATACAATGTAAAGCACATAGGTTTGGTATCTGTTTCTGACATTCCATTTCATTAGGGAAAATTACTGGTAGAAAAAAAGTTGAAAAGAACATTTTATGACAGTCATATACATGAAAAATCGTAAATCTGCAGAAAATTTTCATCTATGTTATGAAATTAGAGATGTACTCTTCCTGGTAGTTCATTTCTAAGTATCTCAAATAATAAGAAAAATATATATTGCAATCAAAATATTATTGATTTTTGTATATATTACAGGCCAAACCCGATTTTAGGCCAAACTAGATTGGCCTAGGCGAAACCGGTCTATCCTAATGCCCATCGGATAAACTAGATTTTCCTAGGCCAAACCGGTCTATCCTAATGCCCATCGGATAAACTAGTTTTTCCTAGGCCAAACCGGTTTATCCTAACGCCTATCGGACAAACTAGTTTTTCCTAGGCCAAACTAGTCGATCCGAAGGCTCATAGGACAAACTAGTATTTCCTAGGCCAAACTAGTTTGGCCTAAATTTTATAGGATAAACTAGTTTAGCCTGCTGTTTATTGGTCTGAACTAATTTATCCTAGGCCGATCTAGTTTATCCTAGGCCAATTCAATTTGGCGTGATTTTATTGAATTCAATGACCGTCTCGGCGCCAACATTCTGATTTGTCCTAGGCTGATCTAGTTTATCCTAGGCCATCATAATTTTACGTGTTTTTAGCTATAGGGCTTCAACGCTTGAGAAATGATGGGCTCGCAGGTTCTGCATGTATGTTGCGCATCTATGCATCTATGTACATCTATGCGCATCTATGTACGCATGTTTGTACGTATGTACGTGACGCAATAACTCTTGGTAGAAATATCCGATTTGCTTCAAATTTTGGATGTATGTTTATTCTGATAAGGTACTTTTCTGATTAGTTTTGGAAATTCATTGGATGAGAATAAGCGGGGGCAAACGGTAGGCTAATCCCCCTCCGTAAATTTAGAGAAATGGATTTTTCATGCAGAATTATCAGTTTTCATTTAAAATTTTAGGCATAGGATCACTCTGACAAGGAGTCTCCGTAATTAGTTGTGGATGTTTATTATTTAAGTGTAAAAGAAAGGGTATTTAACCCCCCCCCCATAATTTAGATAAATGGTTTTGACGCAGAATTTACTGATTTACTTCAAATTTTGGATATAGGTTCTTCCTGGTATGGCAGTTCCCTGAATCGTTCTAATGGTTAAGTATATGAAGGGAAAAATGAAGGATTACCCTCCTATCTAGGAAAAACTAGTTTATCTTATGGACATTTAGATAAACAAGTTTGGCGTAGGAAAAACTGGTTTATCCAATTGGCGTTAGGATAAAATATTTTGGCCTAGGCTAATCTAATTTGGCTCAAAATCGGGTTTTCCGGTAAAAAATGTATCTTTCACTAGAATAAGTATAAATGTGTATCAAGAGTCTTTGCTTGTAACATGAATACAGAAATTTAATATGTCCACCGTAAAGACACGATGTATTGGACATGGTGTTTGCTTTTTTTTCTGCAGACATGTGCCATGCTAAGATAAGATTTGCATTTATTATTATTATTATTATTATTATTATTATTATTATTATCATTGCATATTCGAGCCAGATCGGAGCTGAACATAATTTGGAATCGAATAGCTTTTTCCATTTTTGAGAAATTAATTACCTATCGACCTATAAGCTATTCTTGTCACGGCATCAATTTTTTCTTTTCCGTGAAGTCGTAACCGGAAATTCGATTCAAAGCGTAGCTTTAATAGTATTTTCTCAAAGATACATTTATATAAATTATGGGGAATTACCCCTATTCTTTTCCCTTTATACTTAAACAATGAACACCCACAACTAATCATGGAGGCGTCTCATCAAAATGCTCCTATATCTAAAATTTCATGCTAATAATGCATGGAAACCTATTTATTTTAATTAAGTGAAGGGGCGAATTAGCCTCTCGTCCTCCCCCCCCCCTTATTCTTCTCCAATGACTTCCCAAAATTAACTAGAAAAGTTCCTCATAAGAAGAAATCTGTATTGAAAGTTTGATGCAAATCGGGTATTTCTATCAAGATTTATTGCGTTGCATACTTACTTAAATACATAGATACAGAACCCATGGGCACATGACTCGTTCTCAGGCTTTGGTAGTCTGATGAGATAAAAACACGTCAAATTACATTATTTCTATCAAGAGTTATCGCCTTACGTACATATGTACGTACATACATGCGTACGCATATGCGTACATACAGAACATGCGAACCCATTATTTCTCCTGACTCTTTATTTGACGCCTGTGAGGTTAAAACACGTAAAATTACATTGGTCTAGGATAAACTAGATCAGCCTAGGACAAACTAAAACGTTGGCGCTGAGGTGGTCATTGAATTCAATAAAATCACGCCAAATTGAATTGGCCTAGGATAAACTAGATCGGCCTAGGATAAACTAGTTCAGACCAATAAACAGCAGGCTAAACCAGTTTATCCTATAAAAGTTAGGCCAAACTAGTTTGGCCTAGGAAATACTAGTTTGTCCTATGGGCCTTCGGATAGACTAGTTTGGCCTAGGAAAAACTAGTTTATCCGATGGGCGTTAGGATAAGCCGGTTTGGCCTAGGAAAAACTAGTTTGTCCGATGGGCGTTAGGACAGACCGGTTTGGCCTAGGAAAAACTATTTTATCCGATGGGCGTTAGGATAGACCGGTTTGGCCTAGGCCAATCTAGTTTGGCCTAAAATCGGGTTTGGCCTGTAACATATATATAAAATAAAAATAATAATATAATTGTAATTAATTTTTCAATTTTTAGAGGTGAAATTATGCTCAAAATTATTGAATAATAAATGTGTTAAATTTTTTCCTTACATTACTAATTAAGTATAAATCAACAAAGTAAAAATGTAGAAGAGCCAAGTATCTAGTATGTAGTTGAATTAGCCAAGTATGTAAGTTGTAGTAGCGAAGAATCGAACTTGAATCCCTGTAATCCCTCCAATGCTCTACCATTAATCTTTCACACTTCCACTGACACTTACACGGTGACATATCACGTTTGACCACAAATCTACTGATACATATACAATAACATACTAAGTTTAACTACAAATCTACTGACATTTATATAAAGACAAACTAGTAACCTTAACTACAAATCCACTGACATCCATTCAATAAACAACAAATAAACATACAACAAATAAATATACTTTTAGGGAGTTCCCCATACATTATTTAAAATATGTGAGAATGGCATGGAGTTGTTGATATGTGGTTAAAATTTTGTGTAGAGTGAAAAAAGTTAAGCTACGAGAACGATATTCAATTGGCATCTCTCACTTTTAAATGTTAGTAAGGTTGCAACCGCAGCACAAGATGAAATAGTCTTCATGACCACAAAACTCTGAAGCAAACTTGAGACAAAATAAAGCCCAGCATACATGAACATATATAATTTTAATTAATTTTTCAGCAGTGAAATTACACCTAAAATTATTAAATATCTGATTTTTTTTTTTTTTTTTTTTTTTTTTTTGTACATTGTTGATTAAACATAAACCAACAGTGTAAAAATGTCTGCTATTCTAGGAATTCAAAGTTCGATTCTTGGATCGGAGATTTTTCACTGTGTTGGTTTATGCTTAGTCAGCTATGTGGGGGGAAATATATATATATATATATACAATATTCAATAATTTTGGCCATAATTTCTTAGCTAAAAATTAAGTAAAAATGTAATAAAAATTATTATGTGTTCACCTAAGCTGGGCATTTACTTCGTCTCATGTTTGCCTTAGAATTCTGTGCTCTTGAAGACTATTCCATCTTGTACTGCAGTTGCAACCTTACCAACATTTAAGAGTGAGGGATGCCAAGCTGGGCATTGTCCTCATAGCTTTATGGTAGAGCATTAGAGAACTATTTCAGAGATCCAGATTTGACTCTGAGTTTGGGCATTTTTCACTCTGTTGCTTATGCTTAGTTAGAAATGAGAAAAAAAATTAAAATAAATAAATAAATAAACAGGCATTAAGTATAAAGTATTTAGAATTAACATAATTTTGATAAAATCCATCTATTTTCAGAAGACCACATAAAATTACGAAAAATTACATGGCTAAAACAACAACAAGGACAATTTTATTTTGAGTAATTTAATATATACATTGTGAAATTAAATTTCAATAAATGAAATAAACTTACTAGAATATAAGGCATTTTTTTAAGAAAAGTTCTCATCTCATAGTTTGGAGTTAGAATTATTTAGTGGTGGCCTGACCCGGTCTGTGAGATAAAATATTTAAAATGCTTCTTCATTGTAAAATTTTATTGAAAATATTTTCTTTAAATATTATGTTCTGTTTCTTTTCATTATTATTCCACTTATTCAATTTTTATATACTAAATTTTCAATAAACAGCTATCACAAAGCCACAGATGTAATAAAAGCAAATGCTATCGTTGAAACTCAGCCTGAGTGAAGATGCCATGAGAAAGACTACTCTGATTTTGTCCAGTTGCCATCGAAAAGTGATATTAACAGCTGAGTTTCCTAAAAGTTTTAGGAAGCAGAGAGATGGGGATCTAAAGTTGTCAGAGCTAAAGCTACCATACAGCAGCTATGGCTCCAAAGAAAATCAGAGTTGATATTTAAATAAAACATGTTTTTCTGTTTATTTTTTGCTTGTAAATCTAAATGTATTTTTAATTTTATGTATTTTATAAATTAGAAAACATTAGTATGTATTTTGCTAATGACATGTGAACAATTTATTACAAATGACATTTATTGCTGGAGAGATGAAGATAAACAATGATACCCTTTGTCATAAAAGAATAGAACCATCAAGTGATAAAAAAAAAGACAGAAGAAGAAATCTTATAAAAAAATTTAAATCGCAGAGCTAATTACTTTCTATAATTTTAATTTCAAAAATATATCACATCAAGGTTTTATAATAAGGAAATATAGATAATAGATGGTAAAGATGGAAAGATTTTTTTAGATAATTTTTAATGCTTCATTCTTTAAGCATATCTGTGCAAGAAAAAACAAGTTGGAAATTGCACGTGAAGCGTAGCAAATGAGGTACGTTCGTACGATAACGGAATTTTAAAAATATTACTCTCATATATCAATCTCATAAATTTTTAAATGGTGAATTACAATTAAAACGCTCATCAAACAATGTTCTCCCTATACCATTATGTAATGGAATACTTTTGTGTGGCCTTGTAAATCAATAACAAATTTTCTTTGCATGACAAATTATGTAAAATGTATATTATAATACGTTATTTATTGTTGCATATAAATTTTATTAAGTTCGAATGTGTGTAACACCGTTAAAATGCATTTGAAACATTTTTCCCCATTGACCGTAATGTAACGGAATACTTTTGATTGTCCCTGTAATTGATCTATGCATCCGATTTTCATAAAATTTGAAATAACTCGACAAAATTATGTAATAATTATGTATTTTAAATTTCAAACGTATAAAATACATTTGAAACTTTTTCCCCATTGACCGTAATGTAACGGAATATTTTTGATTGTCCCTGTAATTGATCTATACATCCGATTTTCATAAAATTTGAAATAACTCAACAAAATTATATAATAATTATGTATTTTAAATTTCAACCGATTCGGTTGGGTAGTTTTTGCGTTGTTATATGCGGACAGACGGACGGACAGACAGACGGACAGACTGAACGACCACTATAGGTGCTACGTATTTACATAATTACGAACGCACCTAAAAATCTTTTATAAAAACATTTTTGAAAAATATGATATCACAGGAAAGACCAATGGCAAATTTTTTCATCATAAAAAATGTTTTATTGGTGAAACAAGTTGGAAATTGCACGTGAACGTAGCAAACGAGGTGCGTTCGTACGATAACGAAGTTTTAAAAATATTCAGATCTTGCTGATATAATAGAGCGTACTTCGTATACAGTATAGTAGTCGAAATCTTTACGTTTCTGTAAATATGCAGGAAGTAATTTTTATTACACCTCAGCAACGTATATCTTATTCATAAAATGTGAAATAGTTGAATATAATTAAAACACGTACCAAACCATGTTTCCCCGTATAGCATTTTATAGTGGAATACTTTTGTGTGGCCCTGTAATTTAATAATAAAAATTCTTTGCATCACAGATTGTACAGAATGCATATTTTAGTATATATTTCATAGATTCATGCCAATTCTATTATGTTCGAATGAGTGTAACATCATTAAAATGCATTTGAAACTTTTTCCCCATTGATCGTAATGTAACGGAATCCTTTTGATTGTCCCTGTAATTGATCTATGCATCCGATTTTCATAACATTTGAAATGACTCGACAAAATTACGCAATAATTATATGTTTTAAATTTCAAACGATTAAAATGCATTTAAAACTTTTTTCCCTATTGACCGTAATGTTACGGAATCCTTTTGAATGTCCCTGTAATTGATCTATCCATCCGATTTTCATAAAATTTGAAATGACTCGACAAAATTATGTTATAATTATGTATTTTAAATTTCAAACGATTCGGTTGGGTAGTTTTTGCGTTGTTATATGCGGACAGACGGACGGACGGACTGGGCGACAACAATAGGTGCTACGTATTTACATAATTACGAAAGCACCTAAAAATGGTTATTTTATGATGAAATAATCCACATATTTGTAAATTTATTATGTGAAAGAACTGAAAACTTGAGATTTCACATAAATTCATTGAGAATTTGTTTTATGTATAAGTATTTTTTATTAATATTATCTGTAAAACAGCTTATATATCTCTAAGTATTTAATTTCGACACATGCTTAAGTGTAGTGAAAGAGTTGAACATTTACATCATGAAATGCTAAAAATAATCTTGAAAATAAAAGTAATATGATTACAAAATGGTGCACGAAATATTGCAAAATTTAAAAAATATTAACAAACATTACAGTAAATCTAAGAAATTCAATGTTTCGATCTTCATCCGGAAAGCATCTTTAAACTGCTTCCAAACAGAGTAAAAAAAAAAAAAAAAGATTTTTACTCTGTTTGGAAGCAGTATAGAGATGTTTTCCTCATGAAGATCTCGGGCGAAGATTGAAACATCGAATTTCTTAAGTTTACTTTAATGTGTGTATAGTTTTTAAATTTTGCAACATTTTGTACACGAGTTAGTAATAATGTTATTTTTATTTTCAAGTCTATTTGTTTAAGTGTAATTCCTATAACAGTCATGTTTGAATGAGTGTGAAACACAGAAATACTTCACACAAACTAGGTATTATTTACAGACACCTTAAGTGGCCACTGCGCTGAAACTCCCCTAATCGCAAAATCTTATGTTAACCCATGAGAAAATTTTTAAGCACGATTACACATTACCTAATAAAATTTATTAAAATACCATTCTTACCATAAGAGAGTAGATGTCAAATGCTGATGATGAGCATTTTTAAAAATTGTCTATGCAAATTTTAAGTACTTTTAATAAAATGATAAAATTTAATCAAATGGAAATTTCAAAGTTTACGGAGATTTTTTTATATACTTAAAATATACATAGACAATTTTTAAAAATGCATATCATCAGCATCTGGCATCTACTTTCTAATTGTGAAAATTGTATTTTAATAATTATATTATGTAATGAGTCATCCCGCTTCAAAATGTTCCCATAGGCTAACATGGAATTTCACAATCAGAGAGTTTCAGTGCAGTGGAGCCTTTAAGATCAATGATGTAGTTATAATGAAAACAGAGGGCACTATAGACAAAATAAATACACCAGACAGTATACACTATAGCTACAAAGATTATATAGGGCCTGATTATCACATCGACAAATCAGGATTTTGTCCATATAATAATTTATAAAATATTTTTTTCAATTCCAATTCTGAAAATTTTCAAGTACAAAACACACATTTAATATTTAAAAGATTCTACAAAACTTTCTGAAAAACAAATTTCATTTTGAACTCACAGAGTCAATGGATTTGCAAAGCTAACCTCAAACACTATTAAATAAGAAATAACATTTTGATTTTAATAGATTATATTAGCAATAAACTTAAATTATATCTAAAGTTTAGAGGTTGGAAATAACCAGCTTTAATTGTCATGAGATAATTTTTACTTTCTTCTATCTCCAATAGAAGAAAGTATTGTGATCGAAATTTTTTTCGACTTCCGGTTTTCGACGGATTTACACGTTTTAGGAGTCAGAGATTCCAAAAAGCCTGTTTTTACAAAATGTCTGTCTGTCCGTGTGTCTGTGTGTCTGTGTCTGTCTGTGTGTATGTCGCCATTCTACCATCAAAAAGTGTATGAAGTTATGCATACAAATGAACCAAATTTTTTGTGGATTTTTCTGGCTGTGGCAAGCAGGTCCTCCTTCAGGTTTGAAATATTCTGCCAGAAGGGGGCGATGCAATCGCGATTTTTGTGCCATTTTCAATATTGTACCGGCCAAAAGTATATGAAGTTATGCATCGAATTGTACCAAATTTATTGTGTAAGTTTATGACTATGGATAGTTAATCCTCCCTGAATTTGAAAAATATCCACCGGAAGGGGGCGTTGCAATCGCGATTTTTGTGCCATTTTCAATATTGTACCGACCAAAAGTATATGAAGTTATGCATCGAATTGAACCAATTTTTTTGTGTAAGTGTATGACTATGGCTAGTTGGTTCTCCCTGAATTTGAAAATATTCCGCTGGAAGGGGGCGCTGCAATCGCGATTTTTGTGCCATTTTCAATATTGTACCGACCAAAAGTATATGAAATTATGCATCGAATTGAACCAATTTTTTGTGTATGTGTATGACTATGGCTAGTTGGTCCTCCCTCAATTTGAAAAACATCCGTCGGAAGGGGCCGCTGCAATAGCCAATTTTATGTCATTATCAATATTGCGCCACCTAAAAGTGTATGAAGTTAGTCCTAGAACTGAACTAAAATTTTTGTATATAATTATTTTTTCGTAAGGCAAATAGGTCCTCCCTGAATTAAAAAAAATCTGCCTATTGTTCTCTATTGTTATCGGCTCGTGTAGAGACGGAAATTCGTTTTTACTCCGATTAATTGATTGAAGCAGAAATTTAAGATGAAAACCAAAGTTCGTATGGTATTGAATTAAAATTATTAAAACATTAAAATGAGTAACTATTTTTTTAAAATATTAAAATGTACGTATGAGGATTGGCACATCCAACTAGTGTTTTTATTTGCCACTAAATAGTTGTATAAAATACAATAAATAGACGCAAAATTATTAATTTTTCTTAAAATCTTTTTTTAAAATGTATTTCTTACGTTCTATATAATGCATTGATATTAAACAATTGTGTCAATTCGTGATTTTGAAGAAACATCAATTACGTATTGCTTTAACAAGAATAGTCAATACCATTATAAAATTACTCTGTTTTTAAATTAATAAACATAATTATACAAGTGTTAAAAAAATACTCTGGTGAGCAACAAAAAAGGTTAATATGTTTTTAAGTATGAAAGAGTGTTTGACAAGTGCTTCTAATTGAGCATGAGAAAGGACAAAGTGTCCCTTCTTGGCTGCAGCTCACAAATTTGAAAGCTGCAGCAAATTTGAAAAAATCATATTTGTTGTTTTTCCAAATAAAAGAAATTTGCTTAAAACTTCCCGTCTTTCTTTTTAGTAAAATTTTCAATCCTGCTTTACATGTGAACTGCACTGTTGACTCCGCAGTGCAACTGGACTATAAGTCAGTTTTCAGTGCAGTTTTACGCACCGGGCATGCTTGGTGGCACTGCAATGAGTATGATACGCTGCAGAGACTGAGGTTTCTGGTACTATCTCGCCTTATGTTCATGTTTAATTACACTGCGTTGTTTCTAGCTACGTCTTTGCACTACACATTTTTATCGTAATTGTGACTAATTTCTTTTATACTGGAAAAGCGCAAAGATAATTTTTTTCAAATTTGGCATTGACAGTGAGCTGCAGCCAATAAGGACCCCCTGTCTTTTCTCATGCTCAATTAGTAACACTTGTCAAACCCTTTTTCATACATAAAAACATATTAACATTTTTTGTTGCTTACCAGAGCATTTTTTAACTAGTATTAAAAAATGCTCTGACGAGTACCAAAAAAGGTTAATATGTTTTTAAGTATGAAAAAGGGTTTGACAAGTGCTTCTGTTAATTACTGAGCATGAGGAAGGACAAGGGATCCCTTCTTGGCTACAACTCACTTCAATGCCAACTTTGAAAAAATCATATTTGCGCTTTTTCCGTGAAAACAAATCAGTCTCAGTTACTATAAAAATGTATAGTGTAAAGACGTAACCAGTAAAGATGCAGCTTAATTAGACATAAATGTAAAGGAAGGCGACATAATGCCAGATACCTAGTTCCTGCAGGTATCGCATTCATGCAATGCCACCAAGCATGCCCTAAGTGTATAATTGCACAGAAAATTGATTTGCAGTATAGTGCAGAGTGAACAGTGCAGTTAACATCAGGGATGTAGTGCAGGCTATACGCCGTATACCTTCTCGACTTTTTAATAGAACACCATATACCCTCTGTTTTTCAAGAAAGCTTATAGTATACACATTCTAGAATATCGCTCTGCTTAAAGCATATATCTTATGTTATTTTACGACTACACCCCTGGTTAACATCTAAAGCACGGTGGAAAATTCTACTAAAGAACCGCAAATTTCTTTTACATGGAAAAAGCGCAAATATGATTTTTTCAAAGTTGGCATTGAAGTGAGTTGTAGCCAAGAAGGGATCCCTTGTCCTTCCTCATGCTCAGTAATTAACAGAAGCACTTGTCAAACCCTTTTTCATACTTAAAAACATATTAACCTTTTTTGGTACTCGTCAGAGCATTTTTTAATACTAGTCATTTAATTTTTTGATAAAAAACTGAAGATTTTCTAATATCTTAAAAAGAAAAACAATTGCTGCTGTCAAAATTTATAAAATGATACCAGCATAAAATTTTGATGTATCAAAATAGTTAAAAAAGTCATTGCATTGCCATATAAAATGCATGATATGAAAAAAAACCATGAATTCGAACGAAAAAAGTACAGAATTTTATTAAAAGAATTAAAAGCTATACCAATTAAATACATTCAAGGTAGTTTCTGGAATGAAACATTCACAACAAGAAAAATTCTAGAAATTGAATAACAATTAACATAAGAATATTCCCGAAAGACTAATAATTTAACACAAAAGCATTTCTAAACAAAACGAATTTACACCCAACGGGATTTGAACTCTCTACCCGGTGCTGAGCAGCCAAATGCCTTACCTCGAGAGTCCTAGTTTAACACCAGAGATGCTGCAAATTTTGCTATAGTACCTATATAAATACCAGTATAAGTCTTGTGACTGTCATCAACAGCTCCGGTCTGATTGTTTTATTTTTTATATGCCCGGCGGCTATTTTCCTACTTTTATTTTAGCTACCCGAAACAATCGCCAAATAGGTTTCCTTCACCATAGTTTCATTTTAAATATAAAGCTGTCACTAGCTTTATTTAAAATACATGACTTTCATTAAAAAACACAAATCAAAAGTACATATATGAGATGTATTTAACTTGCACGTTTTTCATTCATTTTATTAAAAATACTATAAGTAAATAAATAAAGGAACTTTTTCAGTAGTTGTACATAACGAAAAGTTCTTGGCGGAAAAAGAAGTTTGGCAACGTATATTCTGGCAACCTATTTACTATTTCATATACACAAGCATTTTTTTCTCATGCTATAACAATGTATTTAAGGTATATTTTAAAACGCTATTTAAGGTATATTTTAAACTTAATTATCCCGTCGACCAATTTGTCTATCGTTCTTTGGTCGGACCAAAGAACGATAGACAAACTGTAAGATTATATGCCAATAATGGATGAACATAAATGTTACACTTTCTTGACATTAAACCCGCTACACTTGTTTGTTAAATGATCAAATGATTTTAAATTCGATGATTTATTTATATTTTTATGAATGTTTTACTAATTTATTTGTTCTTTTGTTATTTAATATAAATTTTATGCCAATAAGCGAATAGCTCTTAATATTGAGAAAAATATATTTTATTAAAGTCATTTTATGGTTATATCCACCGACATTATTTGGCTAAATAAAAAGCATTTGATATTTAAGCATTTAATAAAAAGCATTAAAGAGCGATCTTGTTGTTCGTGCCTTTTTAGAGTTTCTTTTTTTGTTCATTTTGACGTCATTTTCAGTACTTTAGTACTTTTCTAGCCCATTTTTTGACGCCATTTTTTGTGCGCGTGCGAACAAGATTGCTCTTTAGGCACATTAGCGCAACTTCTGCTGCGGTGGCGTTAATACGTAAGTACCATATTTTTTTTATGCTCCTTAATAAATTATAATATTACATTTAAAATACTTCAATGCTATTCACATATGCGATATCTTACAAATATCTCTTTATGGTTTGATTTAATAAATTTTGCATTAAAATATGAAAACTTTTATTAGTATTCTTTTGTCCGAAATCACCTGAATAAATCAAATTTTATATTTGGTACGTCTCGACGTCATAAGTAAACGTCATCATTAAAGCAATCCTTTTCGTTAATGACTTTTATTTAAAACCTAAATTCATTAATTTTCTAAACTTAAATTTTTTTAATGGCAACATTTTTCCTTTTGAATAATTTGGCGATTTCTATAAACGGATGAAATTGGTCGACCTGATAATCAAGTAGCACCGTCCGTAATGTAAATAAAATAGGTATGCATTTTTGGCACAGATGTCATTTACGCACCACGTTGGAGAATTATTTTTTTCTGACGCCAATGTCATATGCGCATCGGAGTATTTAACTGAATCCAGAGTGTCGTTATTTTGCTTGATATGGCAACCCGGATGTTGTTCTTTACTTATTAATAAATATTTTTTTCTTTTTTTAAATATATAAATTGTTTTGTTGTAGTTATTAAACAAATCTTTTTTTTATTTATTGTTATTACCTTTTAAAAAAATATATATGTAACTGGTATTCCAAAACGAGATTTTCGCCAAATTGGCTTTAGAAAAAATTAACGCCAATGTGATTCGTACATGATATTTGAGCCGCATTTTAATATAGAAACAGAAATAATTCGTATGAAAACAAAAATTAAAGTTCACCAGGTTTGTTTTCAGAGTTATTTATATATTTTACATATCCTCCCTTTTTGAAGCCAAAGTAGCACCAAGCTTAGGCAAACAGATGTATATTAATTAGACATTCATAAAATAAGTAATTTAATTGACCTAGAATCTTTCAACGTACCTTCAAAAAAAGCTGACACATTCTCACGTACGAATCATCGTGGAGCGCCCGACTCACCGCTCTTGTGTTGTGCCAAACCGGATTTCTTACTGGTACTTCCTTACCTTATGTCTCAAAGGCTCAAATAAATGTTTATAAAAATTTAAAACCATATTTTTACGCTTATCTTTTAAATGTGCTATAGATTTTTCCATTCATGTCTAATTATTCATAAAATAATAACTGTGAAAAGTATTAGTATGAACTTTACATATCTTTTTGTCTTGTACAATTAAAAAAATAATATTAATGTCAATCTTGTGTTAAATCAGTCTTTGAAATAAAATATTATGTGATGGAAAAACACGGTTACGCCGTTTTAGCGGTTAAAAAAATTTGCTATTCAGTCTTTCGGTGCCATTTTTGATTTATTCGCCAAACACACCAACCAGAACAGGATAATGAACTTTTCCGCAAAATCTTTCCCTGATCGTCTAAATTTGTTGATTTCATATGGACCTTCAGATAAGCAAGTAAATAAAATTATGAATAAAAGTATCATATTACAATGGCTAGCATAAATTTAAGAGAGACTAAACTTTTTGCCAGAGGCGGCTTGTATCTTAAATAAATAAGAATTTAATAAATAAAAAAAATTTCACTTCGCTCGTCAAAATAGATAGTGAATATGATACATGAAAATAACAACAAATAAGTATTTTTTTTTCACGTGATTTATCTAATCTACTTATTTATGTTACATATTACATACATAGCAATTTTTATGTTCATTTAAACTTACGTGCAACAATTACAAGAAGAAACAAATATAAGAAAAAGACTATGTTCAGCTGGAAATTTCAGACAAAAATTCGATTTTCTCAGCAATTGTCAAACATACAAAGATAAAAAAAAAGATTGTTTTAAATTTTACCGTGAGGATTAAGATAAACCAAAAACGAAGTTAATCCATCCACGGAAACGTTAGCTAGACTTAGTTGAATTTTTTGCCTTAATTTTTTCATTTAAAATTAAATAAAAAACTATTGTAAGCTGCAGTAATTTTTTGAATGCTATCATTTTATTCGTCTCGTCGAGTTCTATCTTTAAAAAAAAATTCACTGCCGTATCTCAACTGGTTCGCCAGAAATTTTAGAAAGTTGTTCGCACTTTCTATTTCTTAAACATATTATACCAAACGCTACCGCGTTTGCTATGATACTTGCTATCCTTATGTCTTGCTAAATCTCTTAAATGACAAAAAACCCTTTTATTTGAGTTTCTGACGTTAGATGCATATTTTTCTATACAATTTGTATAACACTTAATTGTAAATGTCGAATGTTTTAGCGGATGGAAAGGTCCTCTATATACAGGGTGTCCGAAAAGTCTGGAAACGGCCGAATAACTCGAGAAATACATATGAGATTGAAAAACGTAAATATACGTGTTAAATATTTTTAAATAAGATACTCTGTGATACCAAATTTGACATTCGAAACCGACCCCCTGGGGGTCAGAGAGGGTCCAACTTTGAAATCTTAAATTATAACCCCCATTTTTTATTGCAGATTCGGATTCTACGGACAAAAATACGTAACTTTTGTATTTGATGTTTATTTCAAATCTTCGTTTATCACGGTATAATCGAGCATATTAAATCGATACATATTCTCGCTTTTCCAACGGGATTTTCCCTAATCGAAACTGATTGGGCAGAATTTTTGACGTCAAATTCCTCGTCTTTTGCAGGAATAGCGTTTCCTGAAAATCACCCGTGGCGATTATTTCAATAGTGCTACACTGTTAAAAATTTGACCCATTTGCTGCAGCGCCACTCCACAGCTATTGTAGAATATCTCTTTTGTGACCATTGAGAATGCTCCATAACACAGTAAAGTAATCGTTTTCTATAAAAGCGGTGGAGTGACGATGCAGCAAAAGAGTCAATTTTCTTACAGTGTACTTTACTGTGTTATGGAACATTCTCATTGGTCATGAAAGAGATATTCTATAAAAGCTGTGGAGTGACGCTACAGCAAATCAAATTTTTAACTGTGTAGCACTACCGAAATAATCGGCACGGGTGATTTTCAGGAAACGCTATTATTGCAAAAGACGAGGAATTTGATGTCATAAATTCTCCCCAATTAGTTTCGATTAGGGAAAATCCCGTTAGAAAAGCCGAAATATGTATCGATTTAATATGCTCAATTACACCGTGATAAACGAGGATTCGAAATAAACATAAAATACAAAAGTTGCGTATTTTTGTCCGTAGAATCCGAATCTGCAATAAAAAATGGGGGTTATAATTTAAGATTTCAAAGTTGGACCCCCTCTGACCCCCAGGGGGTCGGTTACGAAGGTCAAATTTGGTATCACTGAGTAGCTTATTTAAAAATATTTAACATGTATATTTAGGTTTTTCAATCGCATATGTATTTTTCTAGTTATTCGACCGTTTCCAGACTTTTCGGACACCCTGTATATATGTATATATACGTTTGTTTAAAGTCTTTAAACTGAAATATTCTTTGTAGAAATGTGCCATTTTTACTCCAATGTCCAATCGCTTTAAAATTCTTCACAGTTGGAATTGCTTTATTTTTGAAAATAATATAATTAAAAACATATACTGATAAACGCAATGTATTTAAAGTTAGCCCGTCTTTATGGAAAAGCAGCAACATGTAGTGTGCGTCACCAGTTGAAAGAGTTTGTACAAAATACAGCAGTTTACAAGCAAAGATAATCCTGATAATAATTTTAAGCTTAAAATAGTATCAGGTTCCACAAATTTTTGTCCAAAAGCTTCTCAACTGTAATAAAATTGTATTGTTCTTCTTTAAGGGGTCTAATACCTCTTCAGGATTCAAAAATTCGATTTTTCAATTTTCATTAATTATTATAAAATAATTCATTAGAAGTATTTTAAAACAAACCGCGTGCAAAAATTCCCATTAGAACTAAAGTTATAGCAAAAATAAGATGCTGTTTTTGTTTGGTAACTAACAAGGAAGGTCTCCATACTAGGCATACTCAGAATTTTTTGAAAAAAATACGGATTAAGCTACTCATGTATGTAATAAAGAATCAGTCAAATTTAGCGACGGAATTACAGAAGAAACTCAGTAAAAAAATAAAATACTTTCGAGTATTTGGGGCGAAAAGACGAAAGCATCGCGCGATTTGGCGAGCAGCAATTTCCCTCTCCAAAAGCAAACGATTTTAATGCACCTGAAAATTTCTTGTCAATTAAATTTTAGAATACGTGTAAATAGTATTTAATAAATTTAAATTTGAAGAATGAGAGAGTTTGACACATAAATTTATTTTGTATTACATTCTGTTGCTTTTGCTGCAGTTATTTAATTTTATCATTTTAAAAATAATTTCTTATATAAAAAATACTTTCATATTGAAAAGTATTTTTTCATATATTTAAGCGTATGACAAAATAAAGGCCAGAATGAAGAATGCTACACTAATGCATTTCAATATTGGATAAGTTTTTGTTTCCATAGCAACAAAATTGAATCGGCAGAGATCAATTAGATTGGAGTTAGTTTTGAGATTGAAACAATTTTAATTAATTTATATTTTGTTTTAATTCATAAAATTTCACAGTTAATTTTCATTCTAAATACATTATGACAAAAATATAGTTAAAACAAACTAAAGCTGACAAAACTAACGTTATATAAATAAAATTTCTCTAAACAAGTTCAAGATGAAACATTTTTACCTTAAAAAGTATTTGACATAAAAAAAAAGTATTTTTTGAAATATTATTTCGACGCCAATCGGTGATAAATCGCCAAATAAACGAAATGTTTATTATTTTTTTACGAGCATTCTAAAGGGGTTCCGCCAAATTTTTTTTAAAAACATATATATCCACACTAGCGGACCCGACAGACGTTGTCCTGCCTGGCACCGACACCAGAAAATCAAATAAATGTTCTTAAATATAGTAATATGCACGATAAACACTATGCTCTTAATTTAATTTCTTATTACAATTATGTAAGGAAATTATTTTTCACTCTTCAGTATTTTTTGAAGTCGGTTCAATTTTTGATAGAAAAGTTTATTTTTCTTTTTTGTTAAAAGTTAACGATTTTCTGAAGTCAGTTAATCAAAATTATAATACAGGATATATTACTGTAAAGCATACACGTTTGACAGGAGCGGGGTTCGAACACGCGATCTCTTTCTTCGAGAAGCAGAGCTTATCTGGCGCCTTAGACCGCTCGGGCAATCCGTTCGTACTCTATTCATCGAACTTATTCAACACTTTTAATTAGCGAAAAATCACTAACTATTAGTTTTTGCCTAGTTACTAAAAAAGTACTGAATCAATTTCGACGAAATGTGAATCTAAACCATTCTCGAATCTACTGGAACGCACACACAAAATTTCATCAAAATCGGTCCAGTCGTTTAGGAGGAGTTCAATTACATACAAACGCACAGAAAATTTTTATATATAAAGATAAGGATTGAAATTTTCAGGTTTTTTCGCCGAAGAATTCGCCAAATTTGGAAAATGTGAAGTATATCACGAACTAATGGATTTAAAAGATTTTGCTTAGTACCATTCGATTCAGCATGAAAAAATACACTAAAATATGATATCAGTTGGAAAACAACTACAATAACAGATTTTTAAGGAATTTTTTATATTTCGTTCTTTTTTTTTACCAACCTTAGGAGTAGAATTTTCGAAAATTCCTTCTTAGCGGCACTCGATGTTATGAGAAGTATTTTTACCCCAATTTTAAAGATTTTTGGTTCGGTAGATTTTTTTGTGTCATGATTAATACGAAATCCAGACTTTCTTTTATATATATAGATAAGGATTGAAAATTTCAGGTTTTTGCGCCGAAGAAATCGCCAAATTTGGAAAATGTGAAGTATCTCACGAACTAATGGATTTAAAAGATTTTGCTTAGTACCATTCGATTCAGCATGAAAAAATACACTAAAATATGATATCAGTTGGAAAACAACTACAATAACAGATTTTTAAGGAATTTTTTATATTTCGTTCTTTTTTTTTACCAACCTTAGGAGTAGAATTTTCGAAAATTCCTTCTTAGCGGCACTCGATGTTATGAGAAGTATTTTTACCCCAATTTTAAAGATTTTTGGTTCGGTAGATTTTTTTGTGTCGTGATTAATACGAAATCCAGACTTTCTTTTATGTATATATAGATAAGGATTGAAAATTTCAGGTTTTTGCGCCGAAGAAATCACCAAATTTGGAAAATGTGAAGTATCTCACAAACTAATGGATTTAAAAGAATTTGCTTAGTACCATTCGATTCTGCATGAAAAAATACTCTTAAATATGATATCAGTTGAAAAACAACTACAAAAGCTTATTTTTAAGGAATTTTTTAAAAGTTCGTTCTTTTTTCTACTCATCTTAGGGGTGGAATTTTCGAAAATCCCTTTTTAGCGGCACTCGATGTTATAAGAAGTATTTTTACCCCAAATTTTAAGATTTTTTTATCGGTAGATTTTTTTGTGCTATGATTAATACGAAATCCTGACTTTCTTTAAGATGTTTAGTACTTTTAATAAGCGAAACATCACTTATTAGTTTTTGCCTAATTACTAAAAAAGTACTGAATCAATTTCGACGAAATGTGAATCTAAACCATTCTCGAATCTACTGGAACGCACACACAAAATTTCATCAAAATCGGTCCAGTCGTTTAGGAGGAGTTCAATTACATACACACGCACAGAAGATTTTTATATATAAAGATGAGACGAACATTCTGTAATTTTTTCAGAATTTTTTGAGTATGCCCGTATGGAGACCTTCCTTGTAAGTTACAAGTTTGAAACAGGTTTTTGAAAAACTGCGTTTTTAGACATTGCGCTCAAGATATCTCGAGAACATATGTATGAATTGTTATGATTTTTTTTTAGTTAATAAGCACATACGTATGCTTAAAATGAATTACTTTTATATATTTATAGCGATAAAATTTTTAGTTATGAATAATTTTATTTATTAAAAAATGTAAATTTTGATTTTTTTATTTAGAAATTTTTTTTACAAGGTTAATGAAATAATTTTTATGTAAGAGTAGATCATTTAAAAAATACATTATTCTTCTTTATAGGAAAAAATATATATGCAGAAATATTGATTTATATGGTCGTTAGGATACGCGCAAATCACGACGAAGTAAAAAATGGAGGGTTTTTTTTAATTTCAGTAATGCATAAATTCTATGAAAGACTATTAAATGTTTAATGGCAGTTTTTTAAAAAGCATAATCTTTTCTATTGAAGGGGAAATTTTCATGTTAATGTGTATAAAAGTTTTAACGATACATTGAATCGAACTTTAGATGTTTTCGCTGATTTTCATCCAGTTTAAAAGGTGCAAGACCCATTAAGACATTCTACAGTAATTTTATCAAAATAACATACCTTGCTTAGTGTAATATTTTATAATTTTTAGTTAAACTTATAAGAACAGACGATTTTTAGCTCTTTTTTTTTTTTTTACCTCTTATTTAACCAGGTGGAAAAAGCAAAACAAAATTATTTAATTTTTTTTTATACATAATAATATTATTTGGTACTATTAGTAATATTATTTGGTACTATTAGGTTATCCCGTCGTCCAAAGAATTATCGCCAAACTATAAGATTAAATGCCAATAATGGATGATCGTGAATGTCACATTCAATGACATTAAATACGATTCACGCGTTTAAAATGTCATTAAGTGATTTTTATTTCGACCTTTTATTAGTATTTTTATTAATATTCTACCAATTATTTGTTTTTTCGTTATTAAATATAAAAATTATGTCAGTATGTATAATTTGGCTATTAATTTGGCGATTTGTATAATTTGGCGAAATTGGACGACGGGATAACAGAGTGGTACCTATTATGTTTATGTAAATTAATTTTTACTTTATTTGTAACACCATTTTTATTTTCCAAATTTGTTTTCAGAAAAGAAAAAAAATACTGTGTACATTTTTCACATAGAAAATTGATCCGAAATGGAAAAAGAAAGATGTAAATGACGAAATACCAATATTTAAGGTTTCGAATGCAATTGAATATTTAATTTGGCATAAAAATGAAGATACGCGTATTGCATGGAAAATGCAACATCTTCTTTGCACATTGAAGTGACGTCAGGCAATGTTTGTGTAGTTTAGTTTATAAAACAACTTTTAAATTCGCATAGAGTTAACTTTGACACAAACTTTCTTTGAAAAAATATATGTGCTATCGTTTCTCTATTTTTGCATTTTACTATGCGCATAAGATTTTTCATATGTGCAACATCTATGTTACAACGAACAAATGTGTCCGTGCGTAGCACTGACGTCATTTTGCGAATAGCAACATTTCACGATGAAATGACTTTCTGAAATTTTCGTTACTGAATTTTTTTTAATCTTCTAATCATCGCACATTTTCAATTTTTATTTTGTCGTATAGGAAAATAAATCTACTTTCAAATGCAACTTGGTTGAAAATTACACCTTATTTGACTCACTTATTACGACTTTATATTTTTCAGCCTTTTCTTTTTTATCTCTATCACTTTTTTTCCATCAAGAAATACTAATAAACAATTTACACATAAGTCTATAAATATTGTATCAGATGATTTTCCCTAATAAAATTAAAGTTCCATGAATAAATAAGTAAAAGAATGGTAAAAACACAAATAAAATGATTAAAAAAACATAAATTTAGCATGTAATCAAACAATTTAAATTTTCACACTGCCGATTAAGAAAACTAGTCGTTGGGGGCCACCGTAATACTTACCCATCATGGATATGAAAATAAAACATGTGAAACTATTTATACAATGCATTGCAATTCGTAAACAAAATTTAAATATTGTTAATATACATAAAAATGCTATATTAAAGAACTGCTGATGTACCAAATACGACAAATTATATAAAAACGCCAAACTACTCAAGTAGTACCAAACTGCGTAAAAGAAACATCCTTATAACTCCAAAAATAATAATTCTATTAACTAACAATTAACTGCGTCGGATTAAGCGTCTCATTTCCAATTAAAATATACTTCTGAATTGAAATTTGAATAAAATACAAGGTCATGAAAAATAGAAGAATGTGGAAAACAAGATTACAAATATCTCGGCAACTAATAATCCGATTGACTTCGTTCTATATGCAAAATGTGTGTTATTTTATTGCCTTTTACGTCCATTCCTTAGAACAAAAAAATTCGAAAATTTTTATATACCTTTCATCAGAACGAATTTTTAGAGAGTCCGAAAAAAATAGTTCCGGATAATCGAGGTTGCTGATATTAAATAGGGTTCGTCCCATTCTTACATACTAACTACATACAAAATTTCAAGTCTCTATCTCAATTTGTTCGGGAGATAGAGCGTTTACAGACAGACAGACAGACAGACGGACGGCAAAATTTTTTTTCTAAAAATATGTTTTTCGGAATCTCCACCATCTAAAACGTGTAAATCCGTCAAAAAAAATTTTCGATTTTCAAAACGATTGCAAGACTTACCCTATACTACGTATTATGGGTAAGTAAAAATACTTTGAAGTTTGTTTGTTTGGAAACAATATTTCAGTTTACTGATTGATTATGGTTTAAAAAATAATCATGTTTGAATTATTTTTTTAATTTATCTTTACCGCGTGAAACTCGATTATTAAAGATTAATCTATTTGTCCTTAAAACAATATAAAGCGTTCGGAATTTGTTTCCGGCTATAGCGAAATTATAAATAATTAAAAAGTAATATAAATAAGTACAAGTTTAATAGACATGTTAAAATACGCGCTCGAAGCACTGAAACGATCCGAAACAAAAATATTGCCGAAAGTAACAAAATCTTCAGCTGATAACTTCTGACATTCATCTAATATGAAATATGACTTTTGACAAATTCGATGCTCTATTTATTCCATAATTAATCCCTCATAGCATGCATGTTCACAGTGACGTCATAATGACGTCACTGTGAGTCACTTTGGTCACATCATATCTGTGATGAAAATGCCACCACTCAGTGAAGTGACAATGTGACTAAGATGTGACTTTCTAAAAAAAATTCACAGTTCGTCACAGTGTTAATGTCAAAGTAGTCACAAATGACACACTTTTCACAAATTGGTCACATTGTGTCGTCACAAAGTGGTCACAATGTGACGTCACAAAAAAGCTCAAACGGCCATAACGACTTCACATTTTAGTCACTGTGACTTCACATCGACGTCACGTGACGTCACATCGACAATCGATGGTCACAAAATCACAATGTGACTTCACAACGACATTGCAGTGACGCCACCATGTCCCACATAGCATGCATGGTCACAGTGACGTCACTGTGGTCACGTCACATCTGTGACCAAAATGCCACCGCTCAGTGACGTCACATTGTGACTGAAATGTGACGTCACACCTGTGACCAAAATGCCACCCCTCAGTGACGTCACATTGTGACTGAAATGTGACCTTCTTAGAAAATTAAAAAATATATACAAAATTCTTCAAAAGATCCCTCATAGCATGCACGGTCACAATGACTTCACTGCGAGTCATTGCGGTCACATCACATCTGTGACCAAATTACCACCACTTAGTGACGTCATATTGTGACTCAGATATGACTTTCTTAGAAAACTTTAGAAAATTACAAAAATTCTTCAAACCATGTTATTTACTGGCAAAAAACGTGTTTTTTGGCATTTCAGAAGAATATTGTGCAATCGCTGTTATGTCACACGTTACATGCACTGCGTGAAACGTGTACGTCATATCACATATGTGAGATAAACCTCCCATTATAGGAAACTAAGCACCCAGCAATGAACCTATCAGTGAAACTTCCATTTAAGGAAATTTCTCGTTACACTTAAATGCTTCGTTATGAAAAAAATATCGTTGAATAGAAACCCACGAAAATTCATGAAATTTGTATAGTAAGCTACAAATAAAAATGGAAATATTATAAAAATGTGTTTTAATATGGATAGTAATTTTTTTTATGCAATATATAGCCACATAAAAAAAAATCATTAGTATAATATCTAAAAAACCACGTAATAAAGGAAGGGAAACAAAAACTGAATCGCAGCGTTCTATTTCTCGTTTTCTCTTGTATTTCAAATCAAAAATTAAATTTCAAATTTCAAAAATTAAAAAAAAAATTGGAATATTACTTTGTGTGCGATCTCTTATGAAAGATACACTCATAAAAACTTTCGCATCTTTTTTAAGTATTCAGAGAATGGACCTATAATATTTTCGTGGAACTAGAATCCCTTTCTTAGCATATCGAAAAATTTTCGCATTTTTCCCTTTTTATTTAAAAGATAAAATAAATACATAATTTCAATTCATACAATCCGCTGAAATATATTCACCAATCAATCTTAACAGCAATCTATCCTTTTGAATACTGTGCACGCACGGAAATGCAACAAATTTTGCTAAGTAGAATTTTTTTTAATATGAATATTAATTTAAATGTTAAATGAAGGTTCAATAGAAAATTAAAAAAAAAGATAATTTCATTAAATATGGGCTTCGTTAAATGAAAGTTCCACTGTATTTCGAAACTAATTAAAAGTAAAATAGAAATGCGTGAAAAAAAAATTTTAACTCAAAATTTTAATTAGGGATACCCTCATAAAACTAATGCGCATGCGCATTCAACTTATAAATCTTCGAAGCTCAAACAACCAATAATAACAAAAAATCACCTGCTTAAAAAATATCGTTTGGCAACGACCAGAATAGTTGACACTAGTGTATTTATTCTTTAGAATATTATGCAGCTGCTCTAGTAACTTCGTTATGATGTTATGTGTGTATATTTAGTACGTAAGTTGAAAATTTTTAAAAAGTTATGCAAAAATGAGATCAGGTGATATTTTATACAAAATGTCGGTCCGAAAAAATACAATATCAGTGGCGTTTCGTTAATATGAGCGCGCCAATGTCATTGTACTTCATTCGGACATTCCGACTTCGAAATTATCTTCCCTATTTGGTTTATGAAACTGAAATTAGAGGATAATGCCGATAAGAAAGAGGTAAGAAATGTTATTTTTCCTGCTTTTTTTTTATAATGATTTCTGTTAATTTCGCAAAAAACATGTTATAAGAGGAATAAGTATCATATTAATTTAACTTTTTTGAATTCACTTGCCTTAGTAAATTCAATAAATTTAACATTTATTTTGTTGAAATTTGGAACAGCATGTCAACGATTTGAAAATAGTTAATAATATTATTTTTAAAATGCACTTTAATCACATTTTTTAATTGCATGGTTAAAATCACATTTTAATAAATTAAAAAATATACACATAATCAAAAGTTAACGTTATAATTAATATATAAAGGAGTTTGGGGTTGTTTAATTGTTGAAAATAGTGATAATTATACTAATTTATGCACTAATATTGCAAAAGTACTGTTGTAAAACTTTTTTATTACCTTTCTGAATTTCTCATAATCCCAAAATTTGATAACTGTTATTCCATGACATTTATTATTTTAAACCATGTATCTAAAATAATTAAGATATTGATTTTGTGGTAATAACCATTATTGATTTTAAAAAATGAGTAATTATCGCATTATTTTATTAATTTTTGATATCTTAATTGTTAAATTGTGTTGAAAATAACATTTTTGTTTCATTAGTATGTGTTCATTAAATCCTGGTTCTAAATAGTCATAAAAACAATTACATGTACACTTTTGTGGGATGTACATTGCTGAAATTTTTAGTGTTTGATGTATTTCTATTATTTTCAATAAAATTTTGTCTAATATTGGGAAGTGAGACTGAGAATACTTAAATATTATTAATAGATTCATCTAATACAAAAAAAAATGAAATCTAATAATTATAACTATTAATAAGGAAACTTAAAAAAAAATTCCTTAAGGATGTCCTTTACCAGCAGATCTATACTATATGACATATACAATATATATATATGAGTTTAAATACGACTTTAAACCATGGTGTAATCATACATGCGCACAGGCCACTATAGTAAGAAAATAACTAAGCGTAATACTAGAACTAATTGCCTCATCTTCATTTGTACTCGATTTTCAAATAAAATCTGTATATTACGAATATTGTGCATAAACTTCACGCAGTTTTATCAAAAGATAATTCTATATTATATTTAACAGAATGATTTTAAATGGTAAATTAATCAAACGAATATTAATTTTCCAAAATGAGTAAAAAAGTGTTTAGGTTAGGATTCGAACTAGAGACCCTCGATGTATGCTGCCAATGCTCTTCCAACAGAGCAATTTAGCACGCACAATTGACTAGGAGAAATATCATTATATACTCATACGAATAGTATGCATTTATCACACGGGTAGTTTGAAAAAAAAATTAAAGTATTATTACATAGGGTTATGTATAATAATGATAAGTATGCGTTCGTATTCACTGTGTGAATTGTGTGCGTCAGATTCTTCCAGGATAGTTCAATTGACAAAGTATTGACAATTTGCGCAAAAGACTGCTTAGTTCGAATCCTGACCTAGACACTTTTTCAATCAGTTGGAAAATTACAACAAAAGATAATTAAAAGATATAGGGTGGATGCTCCAGTTTTGGCAACTGCACAAGTTTTGACCACACTGGAATAATTTACCCTCTATTTAGGCTGTAAATTGATTTTAACAAATTATATGCATTCTTACTCCTTAATCTAACACTCTTTTATCATTTCCAATCCCATTTGTTTATTTTTTGATAAAAAATGACTTGCAAAAAAAATAAATGTGTAAAACTATAGTGTGCACTCACATATATTAAGGTTTTTGCTTAGGTAACAAGTTTTCATAATGTTTCAATATTAGGCATTTATCGAACTTTATTTGTTCTGAAACAAATTGCTATGAAGCTTTATAAAGTAGGCTTTCTCTCTGTTGTAATTTCATATCTAAATTAATTATTTTTACAGCTTAAAGTAGGGGTGGCCAAAACTGGTACTTTAAATTTGCTATGTGTACCAGTTATGGCCATGGTGTAGCCAAAAAGGGCACAACATTATGCTCCACTTTTGGCTACAAGACTAATTATAGTGAAAATTTCAGCAATATATTTAGAAATGTTTTATGACTTATAAATTTAAAAGTTCAATAAACTTACAGCATGATTTAGTGGTTTCTTGTATTTTTTTCAAAATAAAATGAGGAAGTTGCATAACTTTTGCAAAATTTCAAGCACATGAATTTAGTAATAACAAATAATGTGAAAATCTTTACACTATAAATAGGATTCATTTTAACAAGTTTAAAAAAGACAATTCTGTACTCTTAAAAATGGTCTAGATTAAACACTGTTATAAGATAGGAAGTAAAATTATGGCTTTTCAAAATTCATTGTCAGCTTTTCAAGATGGTTAAGTTTTGTAGTATCTCGTTCTACCTTGCAACACAAGTTTACAGAATGGAGACCAGTTTTTACTATTTTTGAATCTCAAGTAATAGGGTTGTGCTATTTATGATGGCCAATTATCTATATGAGAGATATGGGCCGAAGAGAAGGGGGATGCCCTCTGTGAAGGTCTTTCTAAGATCCTAGCCCATAGTTACACAAGGAAATCTAAGGTTTGAAGAAAACTAACTCCAAATGATTAGGCTGACAGGCAGCTAAGTACGAGGAATTAAAGTTAAAAATCAGTTTAAAAAAAATGGATTTTAGAGATTGTCAAAATACTATTTCATGAAAAAATGGAATAATTTCAAGCTTCTAGTCATATAACTGTAAATATTGGTATAGTATAACATATGATATATATAAATGAAAATATGCAAAATGTTAAAATAAGCTTTTTATGTCCTATAAGTCTTTTTTATGAATTAAATATATTTTTTGTTTTTAAATTTAAGTGTTCAGTTAAAATCAGCTTAAGTATATTTTATTTGATGTTTTTATGATTTCATTTAAAAAAATGCAAATCTTTTTTATACAGCAAACAAATATGTGTATGGTAAAACAGATTTTGCACAAAAATGCTTTATTTTTACTTATTATCAGTTAAAATGTTTGCAAAATTACAAGATATTAGGGTGGCCAAAACTGGTGCAAATTGAAAGAAATTACTTAACGAGTTGTTACTCACAATCTAAAATATTTGATAGAAAGTTATTATAATTAACAGAAAGACAACTAAATTTACTGAAGAATACTGTTATTGCGATTTAATATGCTTTATTCAATCTAAAACTATAAAATTTTCATTTAAACTTTTCTTTTAATGTGGCCAAAACTGGAGCATCCACCCTATATACTTATAGACATCAGGATTATTAGTCAGAAATATTGCCAAGCTGTACAGTTTTAGATGTGTGCTGGGATTTGTGGATATTAAAGCGAGTAAAAGTTTTTTAAAAAAAGTTCAAAAAGATTAAACAGTTTGAATTACATACTACAAAATGTGTGTCAGTTATAAATAAAATTGAAGCTATGCAATTTTCAGCATGTGGGAAAAAATATATAAATATTTTTGAAAGGTAATATTTTTCAAATTTTGAAAACAACACCAGAGTTGTAAAACATGTGAGGTAAATCGAATTTTTAACTTTAATTTAGAAGAAAGTCTCCTTACTGCAGGTAACTATTTTTATACATTATACAGTATTTGTTCATAAATTGTCAATATATGATTTTAGGACTCAAACCCTATTTTAACAGGAACATGGCATGGAGTTATAGTTTCATCAGATCCTGTTTCTTTTAAATTGTTAGAGAATCGTTAAGAAAAGTTAAATCGTCACAGAATCATCACAGTGTTAACGAAAATTTTGTCACAAATGATCTGCATCGTGAGTCTAAAATAATGGGACAAACTTTAAGGTAGGTGGTAGAGCTCACTATAATAAAAAATTATGGCATAGAAATGTATGACTGGAAGTGACGCGTTGAAACGCCACACTAGTCACTGCAAAAGATACGGATTATAATGTTAAGTGTATGGGAGCGCTATTTTCAACTATTTCGCTAAAATTTTAATATTTTCGCATAATTTTTTCCCATAGGATAGCTGAGGACGATCTGCAACTGGGCTGGTTTTTACTCTTTTGATTTTGGTTACAGATTAAAAGAAAAATACTGTAACTTTCAGAAGCAGTTTAAACCGGTTCTAAAACTGAAACTGTCTTAATATAAAAAAATATAACCAAAATCGAAAAAGTAAAAATTAGCCCGGTTGTGGATCGTCCTCAGTTATCCTATGGACAAAATATCATGTAAAATATTGAAATTTGAGCAAGATATTTGAAAAAAACGCCCCCCCCCCCAAAGACTTAACATTATCATCCGGGTCTTTTTTGGTGACTAGTGTAGCGTCTTGACGGGTCACTTCCGGTCATATATTTCTGTGCCATCATTATTTGTTATAGTGAGTCCTACCGCCCCCTCAAAGTTTGTTCCATGATTTTGACTCACCCTGTATTTCACAATTTAGTCACAATGTGACTTGAAAGCATTGTCACTTTCGTCACAGTTTCGTCACAATGTTAATGACAAAATCGTCACAAATGACACACTTTTCACAAATTGGTCACATTGTGACGTCACAAAGTGGTCACAATGTGACGTCACAAACAAGCTCTAAAACGGCCATAACGACTTCACATTTTAGTCACTGTGACTTTACATCGACGGTCACAAAGTCACAGTGTGACTTCACAAAGACGTCACCTTGACGTCACCATGTCTTACGGGGTCTTACGGGAATGTTTCCATTTTAACCCTTCAAGCGGGGTAGCTCCGTTTGCCCGCCCTGTAATATTTTAATTCAAAGACTGATTTAATATAAGATTGACATTAATGTTAATGTTTTGAATTGTATAAGATAAAAAGATATGTCAAGTTATCAAGTACAAATCTTTATACCAATACTTTTCACAGTTATTATACGATGAAATAGACATGAATGAAAAAATCTGCAAGATGCTTAAAGGATTAAAAATTCTTTTTTAGTATTTGTTTGCAATCTTAAAAGAATATTACCTGTAGAAAATTCATAAGCGTTTTTAGTTTTAATTTTAAAAAAATGATTACTATCTTAGTAAGTTACCCGGGAAGCTCGGGTCCGATCTACTAGTAAGATTAAATGCCAATAATGACTGATCGTAAATGTCGCATTCACTTGACATTAAACACATTACACATGTTTCTTACGGCATCAACTGATTTTTTATTTCCAGGTTTTATTTGTATTTTGGTACTTACGTATTAACGCCACCGCAGCAGAACTGTAGATGAAAACAAAATGAACAAAAATGATGAAAAAATGCAGTAAAAGGCACTAAAGAGCACTAATAAAGCACTAAAACACTAAGAAATGGCGTTAAAAATCAGCAAAAAACAAGGCAACAAGGAATCCAAAAGATAACTGCGGTGGCGTTAATACGTAAGTACCTGTATTTTTATCATTTTACTAATTATTTATTCTTTTGTTATTTAAAATAAAAATTATATGAATCAGTATAATTTGGCGATTTATGAAATTTGACGAAATAGGTCGATGGGATAATCAAGTAGTATTAAAATATATATATATATGTTACAGGCCAAACCCGATTTTAGGCCAAACTAGATTGGCCTAGGCCAAACTAGTCTATCCTAACGCCTATCGGATAAACTAGTTTTTCCTAGGCCAAACCGGTCTATCCTAACGCCCATCGGATAAACTAGTTTTTCCTAGGCCAAACCGGTTTATCCTAACGTCCATCGGACAGACTAGTTTTTCCTAGGCCAAACTAGTCTATCCTAAGGCCCACGGGACAAACTAGTTCTTCCTAGGCCAAACTAGTTTGGCCTAACTCTAATAGGACAAACTAGTTTAGCCTGCTGTTTATTGGTCTGAACTAGTTTATCCTAGGCCGATCTAATTTATCCTAGGCCAATTCAATTTGGCGTGATTTTTTTTAATTCAATGACCGCCTCAGCGCCAACACTCTAGTTTGTCCTAGGCTGATCTAGTTTATCCTAGGCCAATGTAATTTTGCGTGTTTTTAGCTCATGGGCGTCAAAGCCAAAGAAATAATGGTCTCTGTATGTATGTACGTAACGCGATGTGCCTGGTGGATTCTGTATCTATGTATGTACGTAAGTACGTAACGCAATAATTCTTGATAGAAATACTCGATTTGCATGAAACTTTCAATATAGGTTTATTCTTATGAGGAGCTCTTCTGATTAATTTTGGGAGGTCATTGGAGAAGAATAAGGGGGGGGGGGATGAGAGGCTGATTCGCCCCTTCCCTTAATTGAAATAAATGTGTTTCCATGGATTATTAGTATATTTTATTCAAATTTTAGATATAGGAGTATTCTGTTGAGGCGCCTCCATTAGTTGAGGGTGTCAATTGTTTACTTATAAGGGAGGGGAGAATAGGGGTAACGCCCCATAATTTATGTAAATGCTTTTTTTCACGCACAATTTACTGATTTGCTTCAAATTTTAGAAATAGATTCATTCTGGTAAGGCGTTTTCCTAATTAGTTTTGGCGATTAATTGAATAAGAACAAAGATAAGGACGGAGGAATCCCGCCTAATTTTGTTAAATGGGTTTTTCATGCAGAATTAACCGATTTGCTGCAAATCTTGGATTTGTTCATTCTGATAAAGCGTTTCACTGATTAATTTTCGTGGTTCTTTGGTTAAGTATAAAGAGGAAACGTACAATTTATTTCCTTCCTTAAATATATAAATTTGTTATAATATAGAATTATCCAATTTGCTTAAAATTTTGACCAATTCAATAAAATTCATTTGATCAGTTGCTTCTTTAATTAATTTGGGTCTTTTCTTATGGTTATGTATAATGGGTTAGTGGACGATTTATCGCCTTTCTTAAATTAGATAAATGGGTTTTTATGCAGTTTTATCCGATTTGCCATAAATTTTGAATATAGTTCACAATTTTTTCTTTAAAAGGCGAATCCCTGAATTGTTTTGAGGGTTTAATGATTAAGTATAAAGAGAGGAATGTGGGATTACCCTCTCTAAATCAGATGAATGGTTTTTTGAGCAGAATTATCTGATTTGCTTCAAATTTTGGATAATTGCTTAATTTTATAAGGCGTATCTGTGATTAGTTTTATGGGTTGAATGGTTAAATATAATTGGGGGAAATGGGAAAAAGTAATCCAACTTACTTTATTTTTCGAGGGTGTTATTCTTTAAAAAAATAAGGCTGTAATACACAATGACTGTAAACAGCCTGTGAATGCAAAGCCATCAGTTTAACTGGGCAATATTCTTTTTAATATTGATCCCGACTACTGCTCCATTACTAACCTTGTGCAAAGTGGTTTTGTCATCACCCCTATATAATGTATTTTATTCGAAGGGTTTTATAATACTGTCAGAAGTTTGCACGGGCCAAAATTTTGAAATCCGGGCCCCGCCTTTCCCGGAGGAAAGTTATTTCTCCGTGACCCGGTGTAAAAATTAAAAGTTCAACCCGAGCCCTGCCTGTACAAAAATATATGAAAAAAGACTCAGTCCCGCTCAATCTGGCTCTACTCAATTTCTGCAAAAAATTCAGATTTTACTCAACATACAATTAGGATTCCTTTAAAAAATACTGCATTCATATATATTGGATAAATTTACAATGTTTTTTTAAATTACGAGGTGTTCACAGAATGGAAAATACACAATGTGTTATTGATTATTTAGATTCTTGGACCTTTCAATATTGAAACAGGGATTCATTAAAAAATAACGTAGTTTAGAAAAAAAAAGGAGAGTTATAAACATCATAACTAATCTGTTCAATAAAAAGCAAATTGATGAATATGTTTCTCTGTCATTGCTTAAGACTTTTCTTAAATCCAAAAGAGCTACATCCAAACACATTTAAGAACTAATTCATTTTCGGAAATGCAAAAGATTAACAGGAATTCTCACTCAGAAAATATCTAATCGAATGGCGTTAACCATTTTTTCATAAAAGCGATGTACCTTTGACAAAATACTATTAAAGCTACGTTTTGAATCGAATTTTCGGTTACGACTTCACGGAAAAGAAAAACTTGATGCCGTGACAAGAATAGCTTATATGTCGACAAGTAATTAATTTCTAAAAAATGGAAAACGCTGTTCGATTCCAGCTTGGGCTTGAATATGCAATATTTGGCTTGAATATGCAATAATAATTGTAATAATAAATGCAAGAATGATCTCAGTTGGCACGAGTCTGCAGAAAAAAAAAAAAAAAAAAAAAAAACATCATGTATAATTCATTATGTCTTTACAGTGGACATGTGAAATTCCTATATTGATGTTATGAGCAATTACTCTTGATACACATTTATGCTTATTCTAGTGAAAGACATGTTTTTTACCGGCCAAACCCGATTTCGAGCCACATTAGATTAGCCTAGGCCAAACTATTTTATCCTAACGCCAATTATATAAACTAGTTTAACCTACGCCAAACTTGTTTATCTAAATGCCCGAAGGAAAAACTAGTTTTTACTAGGTAAGAGGGCAATCCTTAATTTTCCCTTCATACTTTACCATTAAACCCTCCAAAACTATTCAGGGAATTGCCTTATCAGAAAGAACCTATAACCAAAATTTGAAACAAATCCGTAAATTCTGCGTTAAAAACGATTTATCTAAATTATGGGGGGGGGGGGACCAACATTGCCCTTTCTTTTACACTTAAACAATAAACATCCACAACTAATCCCGTAAACGCCTTGTCAGAATAATATTATATCTCAAATTTTAAATGAAAACTGATAATTCTGCATGATAAATGCATTTCTCTAAATTAACGGTAGGGGATTAGCCTCCTGTTCGCCCACTTTATTCTTATCCAGTGAATGTCTAAAACGAATCAGAAAAGTATCTTATCAGAAGGAACCTACATCCAAAATTTGAAACTAATCGGATATTTCTATCAAGAGTTATAGCGTTACGTACATTCGTACGTACACACGTACATGCATGCGTTCGTACATACATACATAACCTGTGAGCCCTTTATTTCTCTGGCTTTGACACCGGTGAGCTAAAAACACGCAAAATTACATTGGCCTAGGATAAACTAGATCAGCCTAGGACAAATTAGAATGTTGGCGCTGAGGCGGTCATTGAATTAAAAAAAATCACGCCAAATTGAATTGGCCTAGGATAAATTAGATCGGCCTAGGATAAACTAGTTCAGACCAATAAACAGCAGGCTAAACTAGTTTGTTCTATAAGAGTTAGGCCAAACTAGTTTGGCCTAGGAAGAACTAGTTTGTCCTGTGGGCCTTAGGATAAACTAGTTTCGCCTAGGAAAAACTAGTCTATCCGATGGGCGTTAGGATAAACCGGTTTGGCCTAGGAAAAACTAGTTTATCCGATGGGCGTTAGGATAGACCGGTTTGGCCTAGGAAAAACTAGTTTATCCGATGGGCGTTAGGATAGACTAGTTTGGCCTAAAATCGGGTTTGGCCTGTAACATATATATATATATATATATGTGTGTGTGTGTGTGTGTGTGTTACGCTAACGTATGTAGCACAAAAATCACGATTATTTGTTAATTGTATAGTGACAATATCTAAATGAAACACGTCTTATGGGATACAATACAAAAGTCTATTGGTAGAATTTATGCTGCGGTTGTTACGAATTTACTGTATCACGTGTCTGTGGGCGGAGTTAACTGTCTCTCACGCCGTTACGTAATGTTCCCGAACCTGGCTGAAAGCTATTGTTTTTACTTCAGTTTGGAATAATTTTTCGTCTCGGAATATAGAGCAATTCTTGGCATGCTCTCCTGGAATTTCTTATAATATTGATGATAATTTTTTAATAGTTTTTTTAAATGTTATGTGTAACTGTTATTGTGTTAGTGTTTGTGTTTGTGGAATAAAAACAAGAAAGACTTCAAGACTTTTAATTTGGAACAACAACATGGCACCTTTGTCGGAATATACCCACACGATCTTTTGTTCTATATATTTTTTATGGTGCCGAAACCCGGGAACTTAAAGAAATTTAGTTCCTTGCATTATTTTATTGGAATATAGTCATGAACGAGCTCATCCTGTAGGATAAATTCGAACAGTAAGTTCGAAGCAAAGGTATCGTACTTTTTTATTTATTATTATTAATTCTGTTACTAGTTAAAAATGAAATCGCTTGAGAAATTAAAAGCAAAAAGAAAAGTTTTAAGAACATCATGTACTAAGTTAATTAGTACTATTGAAACTTTCATTTAGTGTTTTAAGTTCATTTTGTTTTTCTTCTAAATTTAACAGATATTCTGACAACTTAAATTTATCACTAGAACTTTGAGTATTAGCACTCGAAATGAAAGTTTCAATAGTACTAATTAACTTAGTACATGATGTTCTTAAAACTTTTCTTTTTGCTTTTAATTTCTCAAGCGATTCCATTTTTAACTAGTAACAGAATTAATAATAATAAATAAAAAAGTACGATACCTTTGCTTCGAACTTACTGTTCGAATTTATCCTACAGGATGAGCTCGTTCATGACTATATTCCAATAAAATAATGCAAGGAACTAAATTTCTTTAAGTTCGCGCGTTTTCGGCACCATAAAAAATATATAGAACAAAAGATCGTGTGGGTATATTCCGACAAAGGTGCCATGTTGTTGTTCCAAATTAAAAGTCTTGAAGTCTTTCTTGTTTTTATTCCACAAACACAAACACTAACACAATAACAGTTACACATAACATTTAAAAAAACTATTAAAAAATTATCATCAATATTATAAGAAATTCCAGGAGAGCATGCCAAGAATTGCTCTATATTCCGAGACGAAAAATTATTCCAAACTGAAGTAAAAACAATAGCTTTCAGCCAGGTTCGGGAACATTACGTAACGGCGTGAGAGACAGTTAACTCCGCCCACAGACACGTGATACAGTAAATTCGTAACATACTGCCCCGCCATGAACAAGGGGTTCATCAAAAATTTTAAGAAAATAATGTTAAGAAATTCAGTTAAATATTTAGTATAATATTATTTAAATTAATATATATTCCAAGTATAGATTTAAATTCAGATATAAAAATTTATAAGAAACAATAATATCTAAGATAATAAAGATTCAAGAATAAAAACAAGAAAGACTTCAAGACTTTTAATTTGGAACAACAACATGGCACCTTTGTCGGAATATACCCACACGATCTTTTGTTCTATATATTTTTTATGGTGCCGAAACCCGGGAACTTAAAGAAATTTAGTTCCTTGCATTATTTTATTGGAATATAGTCATGAACGAGCTCATCCTGTAGGATAAATTCGAACAGTAAGTTCGAAGCAAAGGTATCGTACTTTTTTATTTATTATTATTAATTCTGTTACTAGTTAAAAATGAAATCGCTTGAGAAATTAAAAGCAAAAAGAAAAGTTTTAAGAACATCATGTACTAAGTTAATTAGTACTATTGAAACTTTCATTTAGTGTTTTAAGTTCATTTTGTTTTTCTTCTAAATTTAACAGATATTCTGACAACTTAAATTTATCACTAGAACTTTGAGTATTAGCACTCGAAATGAAAGTTTCAATAGTACTAATTAACTTAGTACATGATGTTCTTAAAACTTTTCTTTTTGCTTTTAATTTCTCAAGCGATTCCATTTTTAACTAGTAACAGAATTAATAATAATAAATAAAAAAGTACGATACCTTTGCTTCGAACTTACTGTTCGAATTTATCCTACAGGATGAGCTCGTTCATGACTATATTCCAATAAAATAATGCAAGGAACTAAATTTCTTTAAGTTCGCGCGTTTTCGGCACCATAAAAAATATATAGAACAAAAGATCGTGTGGGTATATTCCGACAAAGGTGCCATGTTGTTGTTCCAAATTAAAAGTCTTGAAGTCTTTCTTGTTTTTATTCCACAAACACAAACACTAACACAATAACAGTTACACATAACATTTAAAAAAACTATTAAAAAATTATCATCAATATTATAAGAAATTCCAGGAGAGCATGCCAAGAATTGCTCTATATTCCGAGACGAAAAATTATTCCAAACTGAAGTAAAAACAATAGCTTTCAGCCAGGTTCGGGAACATTACGTAACGGCGTGAGAGACAGTTAACTCCGCCCACAGACACGTGATACAGTAAATTCGTAACATACTGCCCCGCCATGAACAAGGGGTTCATCAAAAATTTTAAGAAAATAATGTTAAGAAATTCAGTTAAATATTTAGTATAATATTATTTAAATTAATATATATTCCAAGTATAGATTTAAATTCAGATATAAAAATTTATAAGAAACAATAATATCTAAGATAATAAAGATTCAAGAATAAAAACAAGAAAGACTTCAAGACTTTTAATTTGAAACAACAACATGGCACCTTTGTCGGAATATACCCACACGATCTTTTGTTCTATATATTTTTTATGGTGCCGAAACCCGGGAACTTAAAGAAATTTAGTTCCTTGCATTATTTTATTGGAATATAGTCATGAACGAGCTCATCCTGTAGGATAAATTCGAACAGTAAGTTCGAAGCAAAGGTATCGTACTTTTTTATTTATTATTATTAATTCTGTTACTAGTTAAAAATGAAATCGCTTGAGAAATTAAAAGCAAAAAGAAAAGTTTTAAGAACATCATGTACTAAGTTAATTAGTACTATTGAAACTTTCATTTAGTGTTTTAAGTTCATTTTGTTTTTCTTCTAAATTTAACAGATATTCTGACAACTTAAATTTATCACTAGAACTTTGAGTATTAGCACTCGAAATGAAAGTTTCAATAGTACTAATTAACTTAGTACATGATGTTCTTAAAACTTTTCTTTTTGCTTTTAATTTCTCAAGCGATTCCATTTTTAACTAGTAACAGAATTAATAATAATAAATAAAAAAGTACGATACCTTTGCTTCGAACTTACTGTTCGAATTTATCCTACAGGATGAGCTCGTTCATGACTATATTCCAATAAAATAATGCAAGGAACTAAATTTCTTTAAGTTCGCGCGTTTTCGGCACCATAAAAAATATATAGAACAAAAGATCGTGTGGGTATATTCCGACAAAGGTGCCATGTTGTTGTTCCAAATTAAAAGTCTTGAAGTCTTTCTTGTTTTTATTCCACAAACACAAACACTAACACAATAACAGTTACACATAACATTTAAAAAAACTATTAAAAAATTATCATCAATATTATAAGAAATTCCAGGAGAGCATGCCAAGAATTGCTCTATATTCCGAGACGAAAAATTATTCCAAACTGAAGTAAAAACAATAGCTTTCAGCCAGGTTCGGGAACATTACGTAACGGCGTGAGAGACAGTTAACTCCGCCCACAGACACGTGATACAGTAAATTCGTAACATACTGCCCCGCCATGAACAAGGGGTTCATCAAAAATTTTAAGAAAATAATGTTAAGAAATTCAGTTAAATATTTAGTATAATATTATTTAAATTAATATATATTCCAAGTATAGATTTAAATTCAGATATAAAAATTTATAAGAAACAATAATATCTAAGATAATAAAGATTCAAGAATAAAAACAAGAAAGACTTCAAGACTTTTAATTTGGAACAACAACATGGCACCTTTGTCGGAATATACCCACACGATCTTTTGTTCTATATATTTTTTATGGTGCCGAAAACGCGCGAACTTAAAGAAATTTAGTTCCTTGCATTATTTTATTGGAATATAGTCATGAACGAGCTCATCCTGTAGGATAAATTCGAACAGTAAGTTCGAAGCAAAGGTATCGTACTTTTTTATTTATTATTATTAATTCTGTTACTAGTTAAAAATGGAATCGCTTGAGAAATTAAAAGCAAAAAGAAAAGTTTTAAGAACATCATGTACTAAGTTATAATTAGTACTATTGAAACTTTCATTTCGAGTGCTAATACTCAAAGTTCTAGTGATAAATTTAAGTTGTCAGAATATCTGTTAAATTTAGAAGAAAAACAAAATGAACTTAAAACACTAAATGAAAAAATTGAAGAAATAATTACAGACGGAACACAATTCGAAACCGAAAGTCAAAAGTCCCTTGAGTATGATGAATCAATTATGGAATCTAAATCTAGTGTTAGATTAAAATTAAATGAATTTAAAATCGAACAAGCTGAATCTGTTCAAAATAACAATATTTCTCATATTAATACAGCTTCGCAATCACAAATTTCGGTAAATTTACCGAAACTCAACATTAGCACGTTCAATGGCGATCCCAAAAAATTTTTGGAATTTTTTAATAGTTTTGAAAGCGCTATTGATTCAAATAAATCTTTAAGCACTATTGATAAATTTTTATATTTGAAATCTTTCCTAACTGGTGAAGCATATAAAACAATAGCAGGATTTGCCTTAAAAGAAGAAAACTACAAGTCTTGTTTATCTTTACTAAGAGAAAGATATGGAAAACAAGAACAATTGATAAGTTGTTTTGTTAACAAATTACTGGAATTGGAACCCGTTAAGTTTTCTTCAAATATTAGAGCGCTTAGGAATCTTTATGATGAAAGTGAAGTTAGTATCCGAAATTTACAATCTATGGGTATTGATTTGGATAAGTTAGGATATTTGTTAATCCCTATATTGTTAAAACAATTACCACATAATTTAGTGGTGGAATTCCATAGGAAAAAAGATCCTAATAAAGCGGGTGATATTAATGAATTGATGCAGTTTATAAAATTTGAAATTGAATCTTTAGAAGCTGCAAATTTAATTTCAGGACCTTCCTTAAAAAATCAGGACACATTTCGTTCGAAAACTGAACAATCTAAGTATAAATTTAAAACAAAAAGTAGTTTCCCGTCAGCGGCTGCATTGAATACAATTGTTAAGAATGCTTGTATTTTTTGCAATTCTAATTCCCATACTGGATTAGAATGTAAAATCTTAACAAATGAACAAAAAAGATATAAACTGAAAAAAGAAGGCAGGTGTTATCGCTGTTTTTATAAACATTTACAATCAGTTTGTAAAGTGAAAATTAAACCATGTAATACATGTGAGAGTTATCAACATAACCACCTGTTTTGCCCCCAAACAAAATCCAAAAATTTAGTTCAAAATACTAATTCTGAAATAAAAGAAGATAAACAAATTCCCGAAAATGACACCGTTATGTCATCTGTCCATGAATCAGAGAATTCGAAGAAAAAATATACGACGTTACTTCAGACAGCTCTCGTACAAGTCGAAAGTAAAAGTAAAAAAATAATCGCTAGAATATTGTATGATTCAGCTTCTACTAAAACATTTATTCGAAGCGATTTAGCGAAAGCCTTAAATGCAAAAGTCTTAAGAAAAGAAAAACTTTTCATTTACACATTTTCTAATAGAACACCTACTGAATCTGAATTTGAATGTGTAAAAATAACTTTAAAAAGTAGATTTTTTCCTTATAAATCTATTGATGTTGAAGCTTTAATTACTGATGAAATTTGTGGCACTCAATTATTGCAAAATGTAAATCCTCAGTTAATAAATGTCATTTCTAAAGAAATCAAATTTGCTGACACTTTCGAAATAGATTATCCCGTTCAAATCCTTCTTGGCGCGAATTACATTCATCAAACTTTGACAGGATCGTTTGCAAAATAAACAATAAATTATATTTTCAAGGTTCTATTTTTGGCGAAACGGTTGTTGGACAGCTGCCAGATAACCAGTTAATCAATTCTGATCATTGTTTAAATGTATTTTGTTCATCTAAAGAGAAAGATCTGACATGTTTATGGAACATTGAGTCATTCCTGTCAAATAACGAAACAAAATTAGCTTCGGATAATTTAGATGTTTTTCAAAACAATTTAAAATTTATAAATGGTAGATATCAAGCTCCTTTGCTTTGGAAATCAACAGATTTGCGAAATAATTTAAGCAATAATTTTTATGTTGCAAAGACAAGATTTATGTATCTAGAAAAGCGTTTTGATAAGGATGAAACATTATTTAAAAGATATAATTCAGTCATGGAAGAACAATTTCAAGAGAAAATAATACAAATGTGTGATGAGAATTGCTCTAATAGGTATACAATGCCGCACAGGGAAGTAATTAAGGAATCTTCTCATAGCTCTAAAACACGCGTCGTATTTGACGCTAGCAGTAAACAAACATCTAATTACAGTTTAAATGAATGTCTTCTTTCGGGGGAAAATTTAAATGCTGATTTAGTAGATGTTATCTTGAAATTTCGAGAGTATAAGGTAGGGTTTTGTGGAGATATAGCTAGAGCTTTCTTACAAATACAGGTTTCAGAATGCGACAGAAATTTCTTATGTTTTTTGTATTATAAAAATTGTGACAGATCTCAACCAGTAGTACTGTATCATTTTAATAGACATTGTTTCGGCGTGACCAGTTCACCGTATGTTTTGGCAGCGACTATTAAAACCCATCTTATGAGATATAAAATTTCGCATCCTCTCGCTTACGAAATGTTAAATAATTCGCTGTATGTGGACGACCTTTTTTATGGAAGTTCCACTGTTCAAGAAGCATTTCAATTATCTTCTGACGCTGTTTCTATTTTGAAAGACGCAAACATGACTATGAGAAAGTTTGACACCAACTCTGAGGAGTTAAAAAATTTGTGGAAAAATTCCAATCCAAAAATTGAAATAAATGAACATTCTGATAAATATTTAAAAGTACTAGGTCTTAACTGGAGTAATAAGGAAGATACATTGTGTCTGAATTTAACATCAGTATTATCAGATTTAAATGAATTTAAATGCACCAAAAGAAATGTACTTCACATAGCTGCAAAAATCTTTGATCCTTCTGGATTTATTTCTCCTTATTTGATACGATTAAAGTGTCTCTTGCAAGAATTGTGGCAACTTGGTTTGGATTGGGATGATGAATTTTCAGGCGAAATTAAAGATAAGTGGTTATTATGTTGTACTGAAATTAAGGATTTACAAAAAATCAAAATTCCTAGGTATTATTTTCCCGATTTTGTAGATGGAGAAAATATACAGTTACATGTATTTTCTGATGCCTCATTGAAAGTTTTTGGAGCAGTGGCGTATTTTAGATATAAAACGTCACATGATACTTTTAACTCTAATTTGGTAATTTCTAAGGCAAGGGTAGCCCCGATTAAAAAAATAACGTTACCTCGCTTAGAACTAATGGGCGCTGTAATAGCAGCAAGATTAGTTAAGCACTTGAAGGATATTTTTAAGTGGATCGAGAAGATATATTTATGGTGTGATTCTACCATAGTATTACACTGGATCAGAGGTTCCCCGTCTAAATGGAAACAGTTTGTTTCTAATAGAGTTATCGAGATTCAGGAAATCACAGATCCCAATTGTTGGAAACATTGTATAGGAAAACATAACCCTGCTGATTTATTAACTAGGGGGTTATCTACTAAAGAATTAATAAACTGAAAAAAATGGTGGCATGGCCCACAATGGTTGAATGAGCCAGAAAGCAATTGGCCTATAGTAAATGCAGTTGAATTTGATCCAATTGACAAAGATATTGAATCTGAGTATAAATCTAAAGTTATAGTTAGCTCAGCAATAACTTATGAAAAAATTATTGATCCTGATAGATTTAATAATTTGAGAAAATTATTAAGGGTGACTGCTTGGGTATTACGCTTTATAGAGAAACTGAAAAGAAACTGTGATAACAAAGGTGCTCTTACGTCAGATGAATTATATAATGCAGAACAGTTTTGGATAAAAATTGAGCAGAATGCATTTTATTTTGATGAAATTAGTTGCTTAAAAAATGGAAAACCTATCCCTAAAGATTCTAATTTATTGTGTTTAAACCCTTTCTTGGATAACGAAAATATATTACGCGTTTCAGGAAGATTACAGAAATCTCATTTGTCAACGGATGAAAAGCATCCTATTATTCTCCCACCTAAATCAAAGTTCACAAAATTATTAATATGGAATTCCCACGAAAAAGTTTTTCATTCTAGTGTAGCTCACACATTAGTTCAGTTAAGGGAAAAATACTGGATAACTAGAGCCAGACAAACGATAAAATCTCTTCTTAAAAACTGTATTATTTGCAAAAAATTCAATTCTTCGCCAGGAAACCAAACAGTGGCTCCACTACCAGCTGATCGAGTGGATCAAGCAGCTCCATTTTCGGTTATTGGTGTTGATTTTGCGGGTCCATTGTTTGTGAAATATGACAATACTAAACATTATATTCTTCTGATAACGTGTGCAGTGACAAGAGGTATTCATCTTGAACTTGTCAGCAGTTTGTCAACTGAGACATTTCTTCTTGCTTTTCGACGGTTTATTGCTCGACGTGGCTTACCATCGTTAGTATTTTCAGATAATGCACGTACTTTTAAGCGTGCCGATCAAGAATTGAAACATCTGTGGACAATAATAAATCATGAAGATGTGAAAAATTACTGTGCTTCAAATTCCATCAAATGGAAGTACATTGTTGAACGAGCCGCCTGGTGGGGCGGATTCTACGAACGTATGGTTCGCACTGTAAAAGTTGCCCTGCGGAAAACTCTTGGAAAATCTTCTCTGACTGTTGATGAGTTATACACTGTTCTTCTTGAAATTGAGGGAATGATCAATTCCCGTCCAATTACTTACGTTGGTAGTGATGCCGAAGAGCCAACTGCTTTAACTCCAGCGCACTTTATTTTAGGAAAAAGGATAACTTCACTACCTTCAATAAGACTTCACCTTGATTCAAATTTCTCTTCCAGGAAAATTTTTGTAAAAGCTTTTAACTATCGAGAAAAGTTAATGAGATCTTTTTGGTCAAGATGGAAAAATGAGTATTTGCTAAATTTGAGATCTGCTCATTCTAGTTCGGTTAAAACTAACATTCCTCAATTTAAAGTTAACGATGTAGTTTTGATCAAAGATGATCATTTACCTAGAAATTTTTGGAAATTAGGTAGAATTCTTGAGTTATTTCCTGGAAGAGATGGCAAGGTGAGGGCTTGCAAGATAAAAACTGAATCATCAATTATAAAACGACCTGTACAATTGCTGTACAATTTGGAGCTTCAGAACTGAAAGTAAAACTTTTTCTTACTTTTTCTTTCAAGTAACAGAACATTTTAGAACATTATTATACTATATATTTATCTGTTTTTTTTTTTAGCCTTAGGATATAATTTTATTTACTAAAATATGTCTTGAGTAAGTATTGAAATATATAAATATTTGCATTATTTCTTGAATTTCATATTTGCAATTTTATTGTGATCTTGATTTAAATATGATAGTTAAATATTATATTAGAATTATATTCGTTCTCAGACTATTAGTGTATAGAATGTCTCTTTTTAAAAGTATAGCATGATTTACCCTAGATAGAGTATAGACATTTTATGTCACTTTCCAGGACTATATATATGTATATATATGCTTGATCTTGAATTGAATTTAAATTTAAGCAATTTACTTTAATATTTGATTATCTTTTTGAAATGTTTTGCTTTGCTTTCTTGGTTTCATTCTTGAATCTTTATTATCTTAGATATTATTGTTTCTTATAAATTTTTATATCTGAATTTAAATCTATACTTGGAATATATATTAATTTAAATAATATTATACTAAATATTTAACTGAATTTCTTAACATTATTTTCTTAAAATTTTTGATGAACCCCTTGTTCATGGCGGGGCAGTATGTTACGAATTTACTGTATCACGTGTCTGTGGGCGGAGTTAACTGTCTCTCACGCCGTTACGTAATGTTCCCGAACCTGGCTGAAAGCTATTGTTTTTACTTCAGTTTGGAATAATTTTTCGTCTCGGAATATAGAGCAATTCTTGGCATGCTCTCCTGGAATTTCTTATAATATTGATGATAATTTTTTAATAGTTTTTTTAAATGTTATGTGTAACTGTTATTGTGTTAGTGTTTGTGTTTGTGGAATAAAAACAAGAAAGACTTCAAGACTTTTAATTTGGAACAACAACATGGCACCTTTGTCGGAATATACCCACACGATCTTTTGTTCTATATATTTTTTAGCGGTAAATTGGATTTACCACAAGGAACAAAACATAAAGTTTTGTTCCTTCGCTGCAATTATGAAGCTTCAAAATATCATTATTTTTATTTTTTCTGTTCTTTTTAATTAAAAAAAATTAAATAAAAGTAATTAATATTAAACTTTTCAATTTCGAATTAAAGTTATGTATTATAAATAAAATGAGTGAAAGGGTTATATTATTATATTTTAAATAATTTATGAAATACGAAAAAATGCCACGGGTACAATATTTAGCGAGTTATTATCTGCGCCGGGCTAGCATAAAAATACTGATTTCTTAATTTATCAGCCTTGATGTCATATATGCACCACATTGTTGCGATATATTTCTGACGCCTGTTTGGCGGAAACTTCGTTTTCAAATACCAGATACATACATATTTTTTTACTAATTTCTATTATTTTAAAAAGGAAATAATAATTTAAAAAGTTTAGTTAATAATTATAGGATAAAACAATTTATCCTTCTATAGTAAAAAAAAACTAGCCTTAAAAGGAATGACTCCTGGAATGATGCTGATGTGGAAGATTTCCGGAACTAACGAATCCGGGTTGTCCACTTCTTCTATGAGTCGAATAGACCAATCAGGAAAGGACTCCGTCTATGTATCGCCGTATGGGTTACCATAAAGAGAGGAAAGGTTACCATCGCCAATAATTGATAAGTTTGTCGCCAACTTGGCGATATATCGCCAAATTTGGCGACCAAAATTAGTTGTCAAAAGTGACGCCAACTTGGCGAAAACTGTAATATTTCGCCAAATTTTTAATTTCTTTACAACACCAGTCGTTTGATACATCATTTGAGAGGTTTGCAACTGCTTATTCATATAAAAGATGTCTTGTGTGTTATCCCCCATTCTGCTCCCCAGGGGGGGGGACATTTTTATTTTTTTTACAATACCAGTCGTGTTACACAAGATTTGAAAGGTCTGCAACTGCTTATTCATATTATGGATGTGTTGTGTGTTACCCCCACACTCTGCTCTCCCCAGAAGGGGGGGTCACATTTTTAATTTCTTTACAACACCAGTTATGTGACACATCATTTGAAAGGTCTGCAACTGCTTATTCATATTATGGATGTGTTGTGTGTCATCCCCCACTCTGACCCCCGGGGGGCACATTTTTAATTTCTTTACAACACCAGTCGTGTGACACATCATTTGAGAGGTCTGCAGCTGCTTATTCATATTATGGATGTCTTTTGTGTCGCCCCCCACTCTGCCCCCCAGGGGGGCACATTTTTAATTTCTTTACAACACAAATTGTGTAACACATCATTTGAAAGGTCTGCAACTGTTTATTCATTTTATAGATGTCTTGTGTGTCACCCCCACTCTGCCCCCCAGGGGGGCACATTTTTAATTTCTTTACAACACCAGTCGTGTGACACATCATTTGAGAGGTCTGCAGCTGCTTATTGATATTATGGATGTCTTGTGTGTACCCTCCCCCCCTCTGCCCTCAGAGGGGGCGCATTTTGTAATTTCTGTACAACACAAATTGTGTAACACATCATTTGAAAGGTCTGCAACTGTTTATTCATTTTATAGATGTCTTGTGTGTCACCCCCACTCTGCCCCCCAGGGGAGCACATTTTTAATTTCTTTACAACACCAGTCGTGTGACACATCATTTGAGAGGTCTGCAGCTGCTTATTCATATTATGGATGTCTTTTGTGTCTCCCCCCACTCTGCCCCCCAGGGGGGCACATTTTTAATTTCTTTACAACACCAGTCGTGTGACACATCATTTGAAAGGTCTGCAACTGCTTATTCATACCATGGGGTATTGGATAGCGCAGCAAGCAGGGGTAGCCAGTAATTTGGAATCGCGAAGCGATTACGCGGGGGGTTGGCGAGCATAGCGAGCAGGGGGGCGGGGCCCCCCTAGTATCATTTAAAAAAAGAAAATAAAAGTATACAAACATTTGATTAGTAAATAGATAACAATAGCCGGGTTACCATGCGAGGCACATATTATTGTTATTTTCTTGCAATCGCGCGAATGTGGTGCGTATATGACAGCTGTTTCTATTTCTCTAGAAAAATCTTCCAATTTGGCAAAAAAAACGAGCAATTAAAATTAATTATGAATGAACATAATGTGATTTAATGCGGTACTACTAGGTTATCCCATCGACCAAACAATTATCGCCAAACTATAAGATTAAACGCCAATATGCATGATCGTGAATGTCACATTGAATGACATTAGATACGATTCACGTATTTAAAATGTCATTAAGGGATTTTTATTTCTTTTTTTTATTTGAATTTTTAATAATATTCTACTAATTATTTGTTTTTTCGTTATTTTAAAAAATTATGTCAAGATGTATAATTTGGCGAAATTGGTCGAGGGGATAACATAGTAGTACCTTTAATGCTTAGTATGCATTCAAGGGAGACCAAAATGGTCGCCAAGGGAGGTTAGTAAAATATAAGTTGTAAAAGTTTAGTTTACTAAATCTGGCGCTTAATCGTCTTTAATTCTAGGAAAACAATACTTAAAAGAATACACAAGCACAAAGTTAAACATAATTTTAATATTTACTTTATTAATATTTTCTAAAATATAAACATAATTAAAAAATAATAAACAATTTTGTGTCTTCCAAAACTATTTCATTAAGGTTTTCTGCACAATTTCAGTTAGAAGAAAAAGAGAAAGAAAAAAACTGGGGCATTGCATATATTTCTTACAAACAATCGAAAAATATAATTTAGAATTCTAGAATTTTGCTTTTATTAGTAATATAGATTTGGTAACAATAATTAATTCTAATTTTGTACAATCTTAAGCAATCAAATATCGAAAGCTTGTGTTTTAATACAGCTTGATACGGAGAATATAGCTTGTGTTTTAAAAATTCTAAGATTAAATAATCTTTTCTATATCTCAGTTTGTTCCGTGCCAATTTTTATGTTTTAACAGGCAATTCAAATGTAAAAAAAATTACAGCAACTTCAATTCACAATATCCTATTAATGATTTTCTAAAATTTATATTACATAACCACCTTACTTCAGTTATAAGAAATTTTTAAATATAAATCTCATTTGAAACTCATTTTCCCTTACAGACAGTTAAAAGGAGATTTTGTCATTTTCATTTTGGAATTTCTATTTTGTTTCGTTAGATGTTTTACAGTCTCATTGTCATCTATGGCACAAAACCTATACTGGGTCAACTTGTTCGGGAAACTTGATTTATCTACTCTATCCCAACAGTTATTTCTTTCATTAAATCTTACAACTGCTGAGGCAGATTGATCTCTCTGATCTTCTAAACCATACACAAACAACTGTTCGTTTAACACTATTGGAGCCGCACATTCATGAATAAAAGGCAAAGGTGGCACCTCATTCCATTCATTTGTTTCAGGATTATAAACTTCCACATCTGAAATAGGTTCGTGAAAAGCATTCAAACCTCCTATCAAGTATATTTTATTTTTATATGCAACTAATTCAAATTGGAAACGAAACAGCTTAGGTGGAGACAGAGAAATCCACTGATGTTCTGGTGGACACAGAGAAATCCAGCGAGTTGTATTAAGCATCTGCATAATCATGCCATCGAAATTGTATGAGACTCCAACGACAAATATATTTTTACCGATTTTCACCACAGAACCATCACCGATATCGTCCAAAGGCTCAACTGGCGTGCGTATTTTTTCTACAGCATTGTATACCATCATCTCATATTCTCCATCACCATTTATGCCAAACATGTATATACAATTTTCAATTGCAAGGACTGTATGAGCATAGTATTCTATATTTGTCATTGGCTCCAACTGCGTTGTCTTCAAATTAACCTTCACACATCTGCACCCATTTTTTTCAAAGATATAAAGGTCGTTTTCTGCTATTGTTAAATATTCCGGTTCGAAATACACATGAGTTATTTTGCGCCATAAACAAATAGTTTCGTCATAAGAAACGAAAATTTCACATACTCCTTGTTCGTCATATTCTTCTGTATGCATGGAAATGATATTAAGTTTTCGAGGGATTCTAAAATTTTGTAAAGGAAAATCATTGGAATATTTTTGCAAAACATTTCTAAGAAGATCACAATAGCTGCCAGAAACATTGAAAGACTGAATGCTTTTCATAGATTTCATATAAAAATTGAAAATATCGTGATTTACGATTTCTTTTGCTAGATTTTCGTCGATTTCATCGGTAGCTATTGAAGAAAGAAGCCTTGGCAAACTTTTTAATCGACATTCAATACATTCTTCTGTCCAGTAAATAATAGATTGCCAAACTGTTCTTTCACTTTCGACATTTAAATTTCGATTGCTTAAAATACAATTAAGAAGCTTCTCTGGAAAATTAATAAGATCATTTTTCTGATTTTGAAAAATTTCTTCATATTTCGACTCAATGAATGTGAGACAATTTTGAAGCACATCATTATCGTTAAGTTCATACGCTACATGGCAGAGTTTCAAACAGTTAGCATATGTTATATGATTTTTAACATTTTGCTTTAACTCTAAATACAAATCCTTAAGTAATAAGTAGTCAGCTGCTATGAGAAGATCTTTTATATTCATCTCAGTTACACAAATATAATTTCTATATATGTAGACTAAAATTTGACTCAAACACTTTCCTTCAATATTTGAAATTAAATGATCTCTTTTATCTTTGTCCATTCCACAGAATTTTGCGCGAAAGTAGTCGCTACGGTTTGCCAAAATGACTTTATGGATTTCAAATGAATACCCGTCTTCTGTAAATAGTTTTCCATCAGATAGTTCTAAGAGATTAGAATAGTTACCAGTCTCAAAAATGCGTTGGCTTTTACAATCTGCCATAATTAAGATTTTTTTTAAAGTTTTATTCTTATTTAGATCAGGTTTTTAAAATTTGCCATTATTATTACACTTTGCTAGAGTTTAATTATAATTTCTGATAAAAATCGTGCATTATTTCTTTTGAATTATGAAACGGATGTTATTCTCATATGTTATTGCCACTCAAATTTATTAATGTTCAATTTATATTTTGCTCTCACATATGTTGGTTATTATAATATGAGTCATAACTGTCGAATTAGACGAATTAAAAGGTTTAAAAGAACTGATCGACTGAATTTATAAAAAAAATCACAAAAATAAATACAGTAATTAATCAAAATTAAACTCATATAACAGATATTATTTTTTAATTAAAGTTTATTTTTAAAATTATTAAAAATTCAAATTTTATTCCTGTACGTCATTAGTAATATGCAATTAAGAAATTGAACGTATTAACTGAAGTTTTAATCTTTGGTATTGCGTCATGAAAGATCAACGGAAATTTTATCACAATTATAATTTTGTTTTCAACGAAATCTATACAATAAAAGCCTAAGTTAGTAACTGTTGTCAATAATTACGAGCCAATCGCTTCACTTTTTATATGCTAGGTGTCCATTTGCTATTTTTGTATTAGCTGGGCTCAGATGATTAAATCGGAATGTAGGATTCCATCGTCATCATTTCCTTTAATATCGTCATCGTCATCATTTACCCATCACTAATTTAATTTAAAACACATATGCATCCGATACATTTGAAATACACATCTTTAATCTCTAATAATAAAAGCTTAAGTCAAGTTGCTGTCATAAACAAAAATGGGCTGACCACTTCACTCTTCATGCATGCCAGCCGGCCATTTTTAATGGAAATTATATTTTTTTAAATATAACTTCATAAAAGTTATATTTTTTTGAAAGATCGTCCAAAAATACTAATATTTAAGCAATGAATTACATTCAAAGATGGTATATTCTGGGATAATTTCAGATTAAATTTGGCCTGATGGCTGAAAATTCCATTCCAATAAAGTAAAAAAAAGCAATAGAGATTCATTCATCATAAGCAATTAAAAATATTAACCCTCGAAGATAATCATTCGTAAGATGAATTTACGAATGAGAAATTAAAAAAAAAATAACCTCTGGAAAAAAGCGACTTTGTCCGCGACATCATTGGTCTATAAACCAACTAAATTTATTTCGGTTTTCGAATTGCTCTATGCATTGTAAGTTCGCAGTACATTGAACACGAATCATTTTTTTAAGCTATAGCTTACATTTTCTGCTGATGCTGAAGTGCATTTTACCATTTATCTCTTACTTGAAGAGAAAAGATTTGCATTAAAATTGTATTGCAGAATTATACATAAATTTTTTAAGATGCAGACTACGAACATTTCCGAAAATTTTTTAGTAATTTAAATGTTAAATTCACAGTATTTTTTTTTTAACTGGCACTGGATCTTTTGGGTGTCGTATTAAATAGAAAGCGCCAATTGGCGAAGCATTCGATTAGGGCAGATTGCTTAATAAGTTTAACCATTTAATCGTCGCATAAAATTATGGTTTAAAAATTCAAATTCAATATTGCCACCACTTTAAAAAATATTCATCATATTTAATTACAAGTAAAATGATACCAGATTAAAATCAATTACACTATTTTATAAAACTGTGTGAATGAAACTGCAAATTCTGTGTGAAACTGCAAATTCTGTAAGTGAAATCGCATGGCAATAATTAAATTGTTTTTTGTTTAAAAGAACTTTGGACAATAGACATTATTTCATGACTCCATGTATTAGGTTTTTTTTATTTCAGACGATGAACGTGAGATGATGCTGATATGTTATTATTATTTTTTTTTGTTTTTCTATATGTCCTGTGATGTGAACGTCTAATAAATGTTTTCTGTATTTATAGAAGAAGTTATATTTATCGTACAAAATATTATAATTTCATCTAAATATTACGAAAATTATTTACATTTTGGTAGAAGAGCGGTGGTTTTAGAGAAAATGTTTGTGTTTTGAGTGCATAAATAAATGAAATAAAAAATATGAATTGAGTGAAATGAGGCCTAATGGAAGAAAATAATTTCTCCGATTGGAATAACCGCCAATAGGATAAGTTTAAGAGGTAAGAATTTTATATGCACTTAAAATATTCAGGAAGATAAAGTATTTTAACTATGTCTGAGTCAAATATGTTTGGAATTCCCAGAATAGAACCCCTAACAAGTAAAAATTATACGTTATGGAGTATGAGGGTTGAAGCTTTAATTAAGTCGAAGCATTTATTTGATGTTATCGAAAATGATGAACCGATAAAAAATGAAAAGGATCCCGCTAGTTTAAAAGTGCATAAAACATGGTTAGAGAAAAATGATGAAGTATATGGTATAATTATATTAACGTTGTCAGCAGAACAAACAATGGCAGTTAGAGGAGTTAAGAAAGCTAAAGAATTATGGGAACTACTTAAAAAGCGTTATGCAGGAATTGAGAATCAAAGAAAAATTCAATTAAAAATTAATCTGGCGAGAATAGAAAAAAATGAAAGGGAAACAATTGAAGAATATTTAATAAGAGCTCAAGGTATCGCAAATGAAATATTAGAATTGGGTACAGAAATTGATGAAAGCGAATTAATAGGATTTATTATAGAAGGACTCCCAAAGAAATATAGTGAAGTAACAACTGCGATATCGTCAAACCCAAATATTACTTACGAAGTGATGCGAGAAACTTTATTGAGATATGAAAGAAAATATGATAGATTTCTCCAAAGCGATTTTAAAGCATTTAGGGCTAATGAAAAGAAAAGAATTTATTTCTTCGCGTGCGGAAAGCCAAATCATGTAGCGCGGAATTGTTATAATAAATCGAATATGACACACTCGCGAAATAATAGAGAATATTTACCAAACAAAAATTTTCAAAATTTTTCTAATAATAAAGTTAAAGCATTTCAGGATATGAGAGAATATTCACCAAACAATAAGAATTTTAACAAGAATAATAATATTTCAAACAAGAAAATAAAGGAATATACATGTTTTACAAATGAACATGCATTGCACACAGATGAATTTCATAAAAATGAGTGTAAAGAATCTGAAAATAATAGGGAAATAACCTGGATGTTAGATTCAGCTTGCACTTCGCATATGACGCACAAAGAAGATATCGTTGTAGAGGGAAAACCTGAAGATGTAGAAATTGCAACTGCTGAGAGCGAGCGATCAATACAAGCAAAATATCGCGGAGATGTTCATGTTACTGCTTGTGATCAGAAATTTGGCGAATCAAATATTAAACTTACAGATGTTCTTTGTGTACCTAATTTAAGAGAAAATTTGATGTCAGTTCCAAATTTAGTCAGAAAAGGAAAATATGTGATATTTAATAATGAAGGAGCAGCCATTTATGAAAAGAACACAGGCGAATTAATTGCTCAAGGAACTTTTGAAGATAATACATTTAAAATAAATTTAGCTGTACGAGAAATAATTGAAGATAGAAACGAATCTTGTTTACAGACAAACGAATCTAAGAAAGAACTATGGCATAGAAGACTTGGGCATATAAATTATGCATACTTACAAAGAATGTCAAGAGAAAATCTTGTAAGGGGATTAGAAGAGATAGATGGTAAAGAAACAAAATGCGAAATATGTATTCAAGGAAAATTAACGAGAACGCCATTCAGTCAAGTGATAGAAGGAACAACACGTATTTTAGAGCGGCTACATGTTGATTTATGTGGACCAATGACAGTACACTCATTAGGAGGAAATAAATACATGTTAATGGTAGTAGATGAATATAGTAGAAGATATTTTGTAGATTTTTTAAGAAGTAAAGATGAAGCAAAAGAAAGAATTATAAATATAATAGAGAGAAGAGAAAATGAAACCGGCAAAAAAGTAAAAGCAGTGAGATCAGATAACGGTGGAGAATTTACTAACGAACAGCTCATAAATTATTATAAAAGAAAGGGTATTAAGAATGAAAGAACAACAATTCATAGTCCTCAAAGCAACGGGATTGCTGAAAGAGCTAATCGTACAATTATTGATACAGCAAGAACATTGCTGATAGAAGCACAGCTACCTTTATCTTTTTGGGCCGAAGCAGTGTCAACAGCAATTTACATACATAATGTTACTCCAACGGCTACAAGAAAGAAAACGCCATTAGAATTATGGTCAAATAATAAGCCTACAGTAAAACATATGAAAGTATTTGGATGTAAAGCTTTTTATCGCAACGATGACATCAATAGAAAGAAATTTGATGCAAGAGCAAAATCTGCAGTATTTATCGGATATTCAAGAGATCGTCGAGCATATAGATTATATGACTTAAAAGAAAAGAGAATACGTGAAAGCAGAGATGTTGTGTTTATAGAAGAAAAAATGGGATATGAAGATATAGTAAATAAAGAAGAAATGACTGATGAATTTGAATACATCAATATTATCAGTAATAAGAATATAATAGATGAACAAGAAGGGAACAATTCCGATGAAAATGATGAAGAATTAAATCAGGAAAAAGAAATAATTACATTGACAAATGATATGAATGATCCTGAGACTGAGGAAAATGAAATAAATAATATAATTAGTGAAAATGAAGAACAAGAAGAAAAAGAAAGTAATAAAAATAAGTTTTCTGGAGAACCTAGAAGATCATCACGAATTAGAAAACCGAATCCAAAGTATTTAGCAAATCTAGTGCACGAGGAAGTTCCAAAGAATTACAAAGATGTATTAAATTCTAAAAATAAGGATAAATGGATAGAAGCAATAAAAAAGGAATTACATTCGTTAGAAGAACACAAAACATGGAAAATTGTTGACAAACCAAAAGATGTGAAAGCACTGAGAAGCAAATGGATTTTTAATATAAAAGAAAGCGGTGTGAAGATGTAAAATATAAAGCTAGGTTAGTAGCAGACGGATCAAGACTTAAATTTGGAACAAATTATCAAGAATCGTACAGTCCAGTAATGAAAACTGAATCATTTAGAGCTTTATTGGCAGTCGCAGCAATGAAAGGCTACAAAACTAGATTTTTCGACGTAGAAACAGCTTATCTGAATGCAGATCTAGAAACTGCTGTTTACATGAATCCACCTGAAGGCCTACAAATTGAAGGAGGGAAGATATTACTCGTGACCGGAAATTTATATGGATTATCTGAAGCAGGAAGATGATGGTATGAAAAATTGGTTAAAATATTTAATAAGATTGGATTAAAACCATGCAAAGCAGACCCTTGTGTATTTGTGAATAAAAAAGATAATGAATTTGTTACAGTTGGAATCTATGTAGGTGATGGGATAGTCCTTAGTGAATCCGAAGATTTGATAAATAAATTCATACAACAATTGAATAAAGAAGCGAAAATTAAAGAGCAGAAGAAAAATATAAAATTCCTTGGTATTGATATTGAAGAAAAGAACGGAGAATTTTTATTAGGTCAAACTAAATATGCAGAAAAGATTTTAGAAAGATTTGATATGGAAAATTGTAAAAGTGTGAAAACTCCTGGTGTACTCGGAATAAATTTAGATGAATATGAAGGTGAAAATAAAATTGATGAAACACTATATCAAGAAATGCTTGGAAGTATAGGATATCTAGTAAGAGGAACAAGGCCAGATTTAGCTTTCACTTTAAGTAATTTGTCTCAATATGCAAAAGATCCTAGAGAAATTCATTTACAGGCAGTGAAGAGAGTTTTGCGTTATATCCAAGGCACAAAAAACTACAAATTTCGAATTAAAGGTAAAAAGGGTCAATTATCACTTTGTTCTGATGCTAGCTGGTGTACTACACAAGATTCAAAATCATTTGGTGGATATATCGTAAAAATAGGAGAATCATTAATTGGATGGAAAAGTAATAAGCAGAAACTGGTTGCGCTTTCAACAATGGAATCTGAGCTTTTAAGTTTGTGTGATGCAGTTTGTGAAGGAAAATGGCTAATGGGTCTCTTGGAAGAATTAAATCAAGAAGAAATGATAAAGCGTCCAATAGAAATAAGTACTGATAGTCAGTCCGTAATTGATTGGATCAAAAACCCAAGAGTGAATAATCGTAACAAACATATCAATAGAAAATATCATTTTGTGAAAGATGAAAGAGCTAAAGGAGAAATTGAAATAAAATATATAAATTCATCTGAACTGGAGGCAGATATAATGACTAAGAATTTGAGTTATGATGTCATGAAAAAACATATTACAAGTCTGGGCATTGCTGAGGATTATTGACATGCGAAAGGAGGGATTTGTAAGTGAAATCGCATGGCAATAATTAAATTGTTTTTTGTTTAAAAGAACTTTGGACAATAGACATTATTTCATGACTCCATGTATTAGGTTTTTTTTATTTCAGACAATGAACGTGAGATGATGCTGATATGTTATTATTATTTTTTTTTTTGGTTTTCTATATGTCCTGTGATGTGAACGTCTAATAAATGTTTTCTGTATTTATAGAAGAAGTTATATTTATCGTACAAAATATTATAATTTCATCTAAATATTACGAAAATTATTAACAGATTCTGCCGTTGCAGAATTCAGTTTCGCCTCCGATTAGGAAAAAAAAAAAAGATATAGGTTTTTTAGAAAGGCGATCCCGTTTAGAATGCAATGAACAAACTTCATTTTTCTTGTGTTTATCAATATAATAGCAAACCGAACGGCGTGAAATACCCAACTGATTAGCAATTTCTCTCTGAGACATTGGAATTGCGGAATAATAAAGAGATACACTTTGACGTGCTACTTCTTCATTAACTAGATTCATCAAAAACGGATTTTTTCTTTAGTTTAAACGCTTTTTATAGACTCTAAGAAAAAGGAAATGCATTTTAACAATAAAACGAGTGGAATCCCGTCGAATTCGAAGAATGAAATGTTTAAAAGACCCGATCGATTTGGTTTTAAAAACAAGTTGGAAATTGCACGTGAACGTAGCAAATGAGGTGCGTTCGTACGATAACGAGGTTTTAAAAATATTCAGATCTTGCTGATATAGTAGAGCGTCATTCGGATACAGGATAATAGTCGAAATCTTTGTGTTTCTGTAAATATGCTGGAAGTAATTTTTATTATATCTCAGCAACGTATATCTTATTCATAAAATGTGAAATAGTTGAATAGAATTAAAACACGCCCCAAAAAATGTTTCCCCGTATAGCATTATGTAGTGGAATACTTTTGTGTGGCCCTGTAATTTAATAATAAAAATTCTTTGCATCACAGATTGTACAGAATGCATATTTTAGTATATATTTCATAGATTCATGCCAATTCTATTATGTCGAATGAGTGTAACATCATTAAAAAGCATTTGAAACTTTTTTCCCATCGACCGTAATGTAATGGAATACTTTTGATTATCCCTGTAAATGATCTATGCATCCGACTTTCATAACATTTGAAATGACTCGACAAAATTACGTAATAATTATATGTTTTAAATTTCAAACGATTAAAATGCATTTGAAACTTTTTTCTCTATTGACCGTAATGTAACGTAATCCTTTTGATTGTCCCTGTAATTAATGTATGCATCCGATTTTCATAACATTTGAAATGGCTCGACAAAATTACGCATTGCGTAATTTTGTCGAGCCATTTCAAATGTTATGAAAATCGGATGCATACATTAATTGCATACATTATATGCTTTAAATTTCAAACGATTAAAATGCATTTGAAACTTTCTTCCCCATTGACCGTAATGTAACGGAGTCCTTTTGATTGTCCCTGTAATTGATCTATGCATCCGATTTTCATAAAATTTGAAATGACTCGATAAAATTATGTTATAATTATGTATTTTAATTTTCAAACGATTCGGTTGGGTAGTTTTTGCATTGTTATATGCGGACGGACAGACAGGCGGACAGACAGACAGACGGACCGAGCGACAACAATAGGTGCTACGAATTTACATAATTACGAACGCACCTAAAAAGCAAAAGTAATTACATTATTGAATCAATATGTAATAAATATTTTCAAACTTAATGTCAAGTTTGCCAGTTACAATTTTGCATGTAAATATTTTCACATCTTCAGTTAAAATCGTAATCTGAGTGCCGGCGAAATCCAGAAATTTTATTTTAAATGCACTCACAGAAAAATAGTTTTATAAAAAAAAAAAAAAAAAAAAAAAAAAAACTAATTTCATTTTTACTGTGACATTATTTTCACTAACTGATGTCATCTGAAAGTAAAATCTCAATCTCAGTGTCCATAATGAAAAGAAATATTGAAATGTAATATCGTTATGAGTAAAAATGCGATGTTTTAAATAGTGACGTCATTTTCTCTTCAAATGTTTTTTTAAAGTTACTGTTATTAGTAATATGAAAAAGGCATCCGTAATAATATTGTAATTCCCATTTATCTGGTTGCTCAATGACACCATTTTCCTCATTTGAAATTTTTCTTATTTTGCTTTAGACATTAATTTTTATCATAAATTATTTTCTGTTATTTTATTTACATTATTAATATTATTTCTCAGTAATTTTTTTAACCTCAATTAGTGCATAATTGTACGTAATCATTTTGGAAAATAAATTTTTATTATCGAGAGAAAAGTTAAACTGATTTGCCACCGTTTGGAACAAATATCGTAAAAAGTATTTAAAATTAAAAATAAAATACAAAAATTGAAATAAATTAAAAAATAGCTAAAATGGGCACAACTACAAATAAATAGCTTTCATTTAAAAAAAATAATTATCAAAATCGGTTGAGTAGAAAATTCAGGGCTCATGACACGACATTTTTTAGCTTGTCTGAAAGAAATAGCATCGGAGGCTAAAAAACCGTGAAGATTGCAGCCCGTGAATGTCTCGGACATGACGATTATGTGGTTAAAATCTCTTCATTACGCGAACTCATTACGCATAAACACTATATTACAAATGATAGGCAAATAAAGTGGTAGTTAAGTACTATCCCGCTCTTGTCATATACAACTGGTCGAAGCGTAGTATCAATTAATTATATATGCATTTCAACGTGACCAAATTGGTCACCACAAGCTGATAATGTAAAAATAATGGTCCAACATCCGCAGCTCAAAACCTTAATGTGTCAAGTACAGGCAAAAAATCTTTATTTTATGGAAGAGTAGAATTCGGGAAATCTAATGATCGATGTATATCGGAAGCGAAGTGGTGCATAAGCCAAAAACTAATGCCACCAAAGGTTGACTCGTAGGTTTTTAACTGTGCTTGTCCTACAATCAATGTATAATAACATGGGGGCCTGGGAGAAGGAAAACACAAAGATAAACTTATGCGTCAACTGCTGGTGTTATTAATTTTTGGCTCACGCATCACTACATTTGCGGAAGGCATGGATCATTCGATTCCCCTATTTCTACTTTTCCATAATTTTTTTTTTCTTGTGCTTGATACCTTAGGGTATTGTGCTGTCGGGTCTTCGACTACATTTTTCACCGTTGCAAAATTTACATGCATACTTTTCATATTCATATTAACTGTTTAAAAAATATTTTAATATGCAATAGATTATTAAAGCATGGTACGGCAATGTCATTCTTTACTTATTTCCAGTGCGACTCCTTAATGTTATTTTAATACAGAATTTGACATTGAACGAGTTATCTACTAGACATTTTCGCACTTTTCGCACTTTGAAGAAAATTTGCGCTTCCACAAATTTTCTTCAAAGCACGTAATTGTGTAAAAAAAAAAAAAAAAAAAAAAAAATCCAATTGAAAAAAAAAATTAGAGATGAATGGGTATATTTCCTGTAGCATCCAATCATTTTTACGGGAATTCAAAGTGAATAATTTTAGCCTCCGATGCTATTTCTTTCAGACAAGCTAAAAAGTGTCGTGACAAAAATTGTGGCCCACTTTTTTATAATCTGGCCGTTAAAACGAGACATTCATACAATCTATATATTTAAAAGACCTGGCTGTTTTTTTTAGTCATGAGCCCTGAATTTTCTACTCAACCGATTTTGATAATTATTTTTTTTTATTCTTGAAAGCTATTTATTTATAGTTGTGCCCAATTTTAACTATTTTTTAATTTATTTCTATTTTTATATTTTATTTTTAATTTTAAATGCTTTATACGATATTTCTTCAAAATGGTGGCAACTCAGTTTAGCTTTTCTCTCGATAATAAAAATTTACTTTCCATTATCACTTTCCACCAATCAGAAGCTTTATTTCATCAGTGAACATGTCCTCGCATTTAAAAGAAAAAAGTTAATTGTTTTCGTAAAATTTAACCACAATAAAATGATTGCGTATAATTATGCACTAATTGAGATAAAAAAAATATATTTACTGAGAAATAATATTAATAACGTAAATAAGATAACAGAAAATAATTTATGATAAAAATTAATGTCTAAAGCAAAATAAGAAAAATTTCAAATGAGGAAAATGATGTCATTCAGCAACCAGATAAATGAGAATTAAAATATTATTACGGATGCCTTTTTCATATTACTAGTAACAGTAAATTAAAAAAAAACATTTGAAGAGAAAATAACGTCACTATTTAAAACATCGCACTTTTACTCATAACGATATTACATTTCAATATTTCTTTTCATTATGGACACTGAGATTGAGATTTTACTTTCAAATGACTATAGTCAATAAAAATAATGTCATAGTAAAAATAAAATAATTTTTTTTTTTTTTTTTTTTTTTTTTTTTTTAATAAAACCTTTTTTTTTTTTTTTTTTTTTTTGTGAGTGCATATAAAATAAAATTTCCGGATTTCGGCGGCACTCAGATTACAATTTTAACTGAAGATGTTCGAATATTTTCATGCAAAATTGTAACTGGCAAACTTGACATTAAGTTTGGAAATATATTATTATATATTGATTCAATAATTTAGTTACTTTTGCTTTTTAAAAAACCAAATCGGTCGGATCTTTTAAACATTTCATTCGTTGAATTCGTCGGGATTCCACTCATTTTATTGTTGAAATGCATTTCCTTTTTCTCAGAGTCTATAAAAAAGCGTTTAAACTAAAGAAAAAATCCGTTTTTAATGAATCTAGTCAATGAAGAAGTAGCATGTCAAATTGTATCTCTTTATTATTTCGCTATTCCAATGTCTCAGAGAGAAATTGCTAATTAATTGGGTATTTCAGTTCGGTTTGATATTATAATTATAAACACATGAAAAATGAAGTTACTTCATTGCATTCTAAACGGGATCGCCCTTCTAAAAGACCTCTATCGATTTTTTTTAAGCTATTGCATAGCTTTTAAGCTATTGTATAGCTTTTATCGCGGGCTTTGAGCGCGGGAACCGAATCAAGAAATTCCGTAACGAGAAAAAACCTAACACTCCGGCTAACGTCGCCGTTTCAGTTCGACAGACTTCTGCACGGTATCCTTCGGCAGACATTGACGCGGTATTTTTCAGATATTTAGAGGATATCAAGTCTCAAACTTATGTTTCTTATTTCAGTTACCATAAACCTATAGTTTCAATTATAAAAATTCCTGAACAACCTACATGTATTATAAGATAATAAAAATATTTTAAACGATATTAACTTCCCATTTATTCAATAAAAGAAATAAATTTGTTTTCTTATCGGTCATCACGCTCAAAAAGTGTAACTTGAATTAATATCAAAGAAAAAGAAAAAACTTGAATTAATATCAAAGACCAAAAAAAAAAAAAAAAAAAAAAACCTGCATAAATAAAAAAAATATATAAATAATTATAATTGCATAAGTTGATAAAAATGCTATGCAATAGCTTTACCGCGGCAGTCCCCGAGTGCCACACGTATTTTTTTACTCTCTTCTATCTTCAATAGAAGAGAGTATTGTAATCGAAATTTTTTCGACTTCCGGTTTTCGACGGATTTACGCGTTTTAGGGGTCAGAGTTTCCAAAAAACATGTTTTTACAAAATGTCTGTCTGTCCGTGTGACTGTGTGTCTGTATGTCGCCATTCTACCATCAAAAAGTGTATGAAGTTATGCATAGAATTGAACCAAATTTTTTGTGAATGTTTCTGGCTGTGGCAAGCAGGTCTTACTTCAATTTTAAAATATTCCGCCGGAAGGGGGCGCTGCAATCGCGTTTTTTGTGCCATTTTCAATATTGTACCGACTAAAAGTATATGAAGTTATGCATCGAATTGAACCAAATTTTTTTGTGTAAGTGTATGACTACGGCTAGTTGGTCCTACCTCAATTTGAAAAACATCTGTCGGAAGGGGGCGCTGCAATAGCAAATTTTATGCCATTTTCAATATTGCATCACTTAAAAGTGTATGAAGTTAGTTCTAGAACTGAACTATTTTTTTTGTATATGATTATTTTTTGGTAAGGCAAGTAAGTGTTCCCTGAATTAAAAAAAGAAATCTGCCTATCATTCTATTGTCCATCCGCTCGTGCAGAGACGGAAATTCGTTTTAACTCCGATTAATTGATTGAAGCAGAAATTTAAGAGGAAAATCAAAGTTGGTATGGTATTGAATTAAAATTATTAAAGCATTAAAATGAGTAACTATTTTTTTTTAATATTAAAATGTACGTATGAGATAGAAGAAAGTTTTGGGATTGGCACATCCAACTAGTTTCGTTTTGCATTCAAAGATTTTTGTTTTTTTACTTTCTTCTATCTTCAATAGAAGAAAGTATTGTAATCGAAATTTTTTTCGACTTCCGGTTTTCGACGGATTTACACGTTTTAGGGGTCAGAGATTTAAAAAAACATGTTTTTACAAAATGTCTGTCTGTCCGTGTGTCTGTGTGTATGTCGCCCTTCTACCATCAAAAAGTATATGAAGTTATGCATAGAATTGAACCAAATTTTTTGTGAAGGTTTTTGGCTGTGGCAAGCAGGTTCTCCTTCAGTTTTGAAATATTCCGCCGGAAGGGGGCTCTGCAATCGCGATTTTTGTGCCATTTTCAATATTGTACCGACCAAAAGTATATGAAGTTATGCATCGAATTTAACCAAATTTTTTGTGTGAATGTATGACTATGGCTAGTTGGACCTCCCCGAATTTAAAAATAATCTGCCGGAAGGGGGCGCTGCAATCGCGATTTTTGTGCCATTTTCAATATTGTACCGACCAAAAGTATATGAAGTTATGCATCGAATTGAACCAAATTTTTTGTGTATGTGTATGACTATGCCTAGTTGGTTCTCCCTGAAATTGAAAATAATCCGCCGAAAGGGAGCGCTGCAATCGCAATTTTTGTATCATTTTCAATATTGTACTGACCAAAAGTGTATGAAGTTATGCGTCGAATTGCACCAATTTTTTTTGTGTATGTGTATGACTATGGCTAGTTGGTCCTGCCTGGATTTGAAAAAATCCGTCGGAAGGGGGCGCTGCAATTGCGATTTTTGTGCCATTTTCAATATTGTATCGACCAAAAGTACATGAAGTTATGCATCGAATTGAACGAAATTTTTTCTGTAAGTGTATGGCTATGGCAAGTTGGATCGCCCTGAATCTGAAAATAATCCACCGGAAGGGGGCGCTACAATAGCGAATTTTATGCCATTTTCAATATTGCACCACATAAAAGTGTATGAAGTTAGTTCTAGAACTGAACTAAATTTTTTGTATTTGATTATTTTTTGATAAAGCAAGTAGATCCTCCCTGAATTTAAAAAAAAAAATCTGCCTATCATTCTTTTGTCCATCGGCTCGTGCAGAGACAGAAATTCGTTTTTACTCCGATTAATTTATTGAAGCAGAAATTTTAAGATGAAAATCAAAGTTGGTATCGTATTGAATTAAAATTATTAAAGCATTAAAATGAGTAACTATTTTTTTTTAAATATTAAAATGTACGTATGAGAGAGAAAAAAGTTTTGGGATTGGCACATCCAATTAGTTTTTTTTATTACTTTACTGCTGAGAAGAATAGTAAAACAATGCTTTTACTTTTGATTTATCTCTGGGCAAATGTTAAAGTGGTTAACTTAGAGCTAAATATGAAAATAAACTCAAAATTGCCATTTTTTTAGATTTATTGTAAAAAAAGACTTTCTATTGTGAAGTAGAACATATTTAATTTGTTATGTTTAATACAATTTAAAAAGATGTAAAAAAAAGTAATTTGATTAACACAGATTTACATATTAGATTATTTGACACTCTTCCATAATTCAAAGTTATTACATTCATCTTAAAATAATATAGCAAGTTGGTAAAGTTACATTAAACAGTTTTGCTCTGTACTAAGAAAAAAAAGCGAGTATTTTTATTAATTTAGGTACTTAATTCAGAATTGGCAGAACTAAGTATTTTCTTTTATTTAAAATCCAATTTGTGAAAATATTGTTTATGCCTTACACATGACTGACCAAAACTCAAATAATTTTGCAAAGATTACAATGGGACCTCTTAATTTATCTTTGCCCGTGGCCCGGCTAATTCTTAATTAGGGGCCTCGTTATTAGTGCTGTAAAAATAACGGCAAAATGAATATCCGCATGGTAACGTTGATTTCGAATTCTCTACCCAGTAGAAAGTATTCGTTTCGTTACTCGTTACTGTTTCGAAATTGAGTATTCGCAGCCATCGAAAGTACGGCAAATATCGCATAATACAATATTTGGAAGAATCCATATTAGTTTAGTGCTGCCATCTATCCGTAAAAGTTACATTTATTAAGTTTCCAAGTTTATTTTAAAAATGCAAATAGAATATTAAAATCAGGGCCTTAGCGAGAAGTCAATAATTAGGGGTGGGTGATGGGGCTCAGAAAAATGTAGGGGGGGGGGGGTGACTAATATATTTTTTCTCTCTCTCTGTGAGTCAGAAAGATAAATTGCTTCATATTTACACTGTAGTTACCAGTGGTGTAGTCGTAAAAAAACAGAGGGCACACGCTCTATAAACAGAGGGTATACACTCAAGGCAGAGAGTATACCCTAGAGTGTATGTACTATAGCTTTTTTGAGAAACAGCTGATATACGGTGTTAAGTCCAGGAGGTATACGGCGTATACTCCCATATATCCTTCACTACATCTCTGGTGAACTGTTCTGATTAAACTGTTGTAATAACTTCATTTTATGCTAAGAAAAGAATAGGATTATGGAAAATTCGAATGCATAACTAGTGCAGTATTAAACATGTTGGTTTCATATGTGCAAATAAAATGAGCAAGTGTTGAAAACTTATTTTAGTTACAATTTTGTATTTTTGCAAAACTGTGAAAAGGCCTCAAAACTAAATTAGATTTTTCAATATTTCATTTGTGTTTTTGGAACATAAATTCATTTAGTGACCTTAAAATCTTTTCGGGAAAGGGGGCTCAATCTTCTCGAGGAGGGGGGTTAGGAGGGGCTGAGCCGCCAGTAACACCCCCTTAGCTACGGCCCGATTAAAATGCAATGCATAATTCTACACAGGGCTGTAATTAGAAATGAGTAAAAGGGGGGGGGGGGCTCAAAACATGTAGGATCGGGCTCGTATTTTCATATGATCAATAGCAGGTTTAACGGCGAGGCCACGGATTCATGACGCCAACCCCCCACCCCCACACGCGCTGTACTGCAGAAATATTCTAAAAATTACTTTAAAATTTAAACATACCTTAAATCCCTATTCCCTCCCCCCTTGTCCAATAATGAGGATCTTTCTGATTCTGTAAAAGGTCTACTCAAATCAAAATTAGGTAACATATGACACATTTGTGAAAGCAATTTTAATCTCGAAAAATTTGCATGTGTATATTCGGAAACTATGAGATTGAAAAGTGTTTTCCATTTTTAGGTGCGTTCGTAATTATGTAAATACGTAGCACCTATTGTTGTCGCTCAGTCCGTCCGTCTGTCCTTCTGTCTGTCTGTCCGTCTGTCCGTCCGCATATAACAACGCAAAAACTACCCAACCGAATCGTTTGAAATTTAAAATACATAATTATAACATAATTTTGTCGAGTCATTTCAAATTTTATGAAAATCGGATGGATAGATCAATTACAGGGACAATTAAAAGGATTCCGTTACGTTACGGTCAATGGGGAAAAAAGTTTCAAATGCACTTTAATCGTTTGAAATTTAAAACATATAATTATTGTGTAATTTTGTCGAGTCATTTCAAATGTTATAAAAATCGGATGCATAGATCAATTACAGGGACAATCAAAAGGATTCCGTTACATTACGGTCAATGGGGAAAAAATTTTCAAATGCATTTTAATTGTTTGAAATTTAAAACATATAATTATTACGTAATTTTATCGAGTCATTTCAAATGTTATGAAAGTCCGATGCACTGTTCATTTACAGGGACAATCAAAGGTATTCCATTACATTACGGTCAATGGGAAAAAAGATTCAAATGCATTTTTATGATGTTACACTCATTCGAACATAATAGAATTGGCATGAATCTATGAAATATATACTAAAATATGCATTCTGTACAATCTGTGACGCAAAGAATTTTTATTATTAAATTACAGTGCCACACAAAAGTGTTCCGCTACATAATGCTATACGGGGAAACATTGTTTGGGGCGTGTTTTAATTATATTCAACTATTTCACATTTAATGAATAAGATATACGTTTCTGAGGTGTAATAAAAATTACTTTCTGCATATTTACAGAAACACAAAGATTTCGACTACTATACTGTATCCGAAGTACGCTCTACTATATCAGCAAGATCTGAATATTTTTAAAACTTCGTTAACATACGAACGCACCTCATTTGCTACGTTCACGTGCAATTTCCAACTTGTTAAATAAAAGTAAATTAAATAAAAAAAGAAAAGAAAAGAAAAAAAAAACTTTAAACCATTCCATGAAATTCGGCATTTTAAACTAAATTTCCATACACGACTGCTAATTGCGCCCTCATGACGACATATCGTAAAATGCTAACTTAACAACATTTCTATATCATTTTATGCATTTATAAGAAAATGAGAAACATTTTTATTTCTTCTTATCCGAATGAAATCTGTGTAACTTATATATATTTAGAAATACCAATGCAAATTTTCCAATATTTTATTTTATTTATTTCAATTCTTTGTTGAACTTCTTTTAACTGAATTATTCGCTTGGCACAAGTATGAATCACATTTTGATTTATCATTTAATTATCATTGGCTTTATCAAAAATATATCCACTTCTTATTTCTTTTCTTGTCATAATAAAATAAGTAAATGAATTAACAAGCCATATGAAATCCCAATCATTTGAGATTCGAGAATAACTAATACAAATAGAATGATAGGTGTATTAGAGCTCTTAAAAACCGCATGGTATAGGTATTCGTTAATAAATAATTGAAATAACACGACTGATATACTAATACTATCTCAAATACAAAATACCGAATCGTTTCTTTTGAATACTCGTTGCTGCTGAAAAAACTGAATGAAACGAATTTCAAACACAACCTTCATTTCGGGATTTATACGAAGCCGGATTGTCTGCAAGATGAGAGTTAGTTTTCCGGACTTTAGACTCGGTATAAGTTATTATCACATACGGGTATTTCATGTAGTTGTTTAGGTATTAAGAAGAAAGATAGAAATGTGTTTTATTATTTCAGCATCCATTCTTTTGCCGAATACGTAAGTGTGAATTTGGAGGGAGTTTTTGAAGCACAAAAAATGCTTTTAGAAGAACAATTGTTTTGAGATCGTTTAAGGATTGTACTATTTAGCTTATAAAGTTTTATATGCATTTTTAAAACTTAAACAAAATAATTGCGCTTTTTTTCTTTTCTTTATTTTTTAAGATTACATATTAATATTTCGATTTAAAAAAGAGCCATCGATCTAAGCAAAAGAAAAACAACGCGTGTTTATCATTTAAGAGTTTAATTAAACTATTTTTGTCTTAATTATGCATTTAATCTATTAAAATTTCCTTATAATTCCACTATAAAAAGAATGGAAGCTTATAGTAGAATAAAATATTCGTTATAGCTCTAATTAAGGAATGATGAAGTATTTCTGGAAAGAATTATGTTTGAAGGATCACCATCAGCGCCGTGCGAAAGGGGGTCGAAGAGGCGACCGCCCCGGGTGCGGTGATTTAGGGGGCGCAAAATTTATAATACTGACGTCATTTTTGGCCTATTACAAGAAAAATTTGGGAGGGGGCGCCAAATTGTAAGTTTGCCCCGGGCGCAATTTTGTCTTCGCACGCCCCTGGTCACCATATAAAAGTATTAGATTATAACTTGATCTTCAATACGAAATGCTATTCGATTTGATATCACTTCTATGGCCACAGTGCCAATTTTATGATTTCATGCAATAGATTGAGTCTATGAATATGTTAGAAAAATTTTGCGATGTTAAGCGGGGTAAAACGTTTTTGAGAACTCGCTTAATGCTACTTTCCGTTATCGACAGGTTTCGTTATCGCATGTTTCACTGATTTCACTCTAAGTAGTGGACATTTCTATTCAAATACACAATTAATGTTTTTCTTTTTAATATGTACCTTAATATACTTGTTGAGGCGGACTCGCGAGAAACCATGAATTATACAAACGTAAGCAGCGTTTGAAGTTAGTTCCACTTTGTTCGGTTGCATATGGACTCCGATAACGGCTAACGAGTGGTATTTCTAAATAACGGTTCGGTATTTCGTATCTTAGAGAATACCCGTTTCTTAGTAACGATTTATGTACGGTTTGGAACAACTTTACTCATTATATAGAATATTCATGAGATAAACACTGGTTACTATCCACAACATACATACCAAGACATTTTCCCATTCATATTCAAATTTAAGATTTAAAAGATTCTACAAAACTTTCTGAAAAACAAATTTCATTTTGAACTCACAGAGTCAATGGATTTGCAAAGCTAACCTCAAACACTATTAAATAAGAAATAACATTTTGATTTTAATAGATTATATTAGCAATAAACTTAAATTATATCTAAAGTTTAGAGGTTGGAAATAACCAGCTTTAATTGTCATGAGATAATTTTTACTTACCCATCATACGTAGTATAGGGTAAGTCTTGCAATCGTTTTGAAAATCGAAAAAAAAATTTTGACGGATTTACACGTTTTAGATAGTGGAGATTCCGAAAAACATATTTTTAGAAAAAAAATTTTGCCGTCCGTCTGTCTGTCTGTCTGTAAACGCTCTATCTCCCGAACAAATTGAGATAGAGACTTGAAATTTTGTATGTAGTTAGTATGTAAGAATGGGACGAACTCTATTTAATATGAGCAATCTCGATTATACGGAACTATTTTTTTCGGACTCTCGAAAAATTCGTTCTGATGAAAGGTATATAAAAATTTTCGAAATTTTTTGTTCTAAGGAATGGACGTAAAAGGCAATAAAATAACACACATTTTGCATATAGAACGAAGTAGATTGGATTATTAGTTGCCGAGATATTTGTAATCTTGTTTTCCACATTCTTCGATTTTTCATGACCCTGTATTTCATTCAAATTTCAATTCAGAAGTATATTTTAATTGGAAATGAGACGCTTAATCCGACGCAGTTAATTGTTAGTTAATAGAATTATTATTTTTGAAGTTATAAGGATGTTTCTTTTTCGCAATTCAGTACTACTTGAGTAGTTAGGCATGTTGTATAATTTATCGAAAGAGATTTATCAGCAACTCATTAATACAGCATTACTATGCACAATAAAAATATAAATACACGTTTAAATTTTGTTTTGGAATTGCAATCCATTTTATAAATAGTTTCACATGTTTCATTTTCATATACATATCCATGATGGGTAAGTATTACGGTGGCCCCCAACGACTAGTTTCTTTTTGCATTCAAAGTTTTTTTTTTTTTTTTTTTTTTTTTTTTTTTACTTTATTGATGAGAAGAATAGTAAAACAATGCTTTTACTTTTGATTTATCTCTGGGCAAATGTTAAAGTGGTTAACTTAGAGTTAAATTTGAAAATAAATTCAAAATTGCCATTTTTTTAGATTTATGATAAAAAAGACTTTCTACTTGTGAAGTAGAACATATTTAATTTGTTATGTTTAATACAATTTAAACTAGTCGTTGGGGGCCACCGTAATACTTACCCATCATGGTTATGTATACGAAAATAAAACATGTGAAACTATTTATACAATGCATTGCAATTCATAAACAAAATTTAAATATTGCTAATATACATAGTAATGCTTTATTAAAGAACTGCCGATGTACCAATTTCGACAAATTATATAAACGCCAAACTATTCAAGTAGTACCAAACTGCGTAAAAGAAACATCCTTATAACTCCAAAAATAATAACTCTATTAACTAACAATTAACTGTGTCGGATTAAGCGTCTCATTTCCAATTAAAATATACCTCTGAATTGAAATCTGAATGAAATACAGGGTCACGAAAAATCGAAGAATGTGGAAAACAAGATTACAAATATCTCAGCAACTAATAATCCGATCGACTTCGTTCGATATGCAAAATGTGTGTTATTTTATTGCCTTTTACGTCCATTCCTTAGAACAAAAAATTTCGAAAATTTTTATATACCTTTCATCAGAACGAATTTTTCGAGAGTCCGAAAAAAATAGTTCCGGATAATCGAGGTTGCTGATATTAAATAAGGTTCGTCCCATTCTTACATACTAACTATATACAAAATTTCAAGTCTCTATCTCAATTTGTTCGGGAGATAGAGCGTTTACAGACAGACAGACAGACGGACTGCAATTTTTTTTTTTTTTCTAAAAATATGTTTTTCGGAATCTCCACTATCTAAAACGTGTAAATCCATCAAAAAAAAATTTTCGATTTTCAAAACCATTGCAAGACTTACCCTATACTACTTATGATGGGTAAGTAAAAGATGTAAAAGAAAGTAATTTGATTAAAACAGATTTACATATTATATTATTTGGCACTCTTCCATAATTCAAAGTTATTACATTCATCTTAAAATAATATAACAAGTTGGTAAAGTTACATTAAACAGTTTTGCTCTGTACTAAGAAAAAAAAGCGAGTATTTTTATTAATTTAGGTACTTAATTCAGAATTGGCAGAACTAAGCATTTTCTTTTATTTAAAATCCAATTTGTGAAAATATTGTTTATGCCTTACACATGACTGACCAAAACTCAAATAATTTTGCAAAGATTACAATGGGACCTCTTAATTTATCTTTGCCCGAGGCCCGGCTAATTCTTAATTAGGGGCCTCGTTATATAGAGTATCCATGAGATAAACACTGTTTACTATCCACAACATACATACCAAGACATTTTCCCATTTATATTGTTGCCCTTAACCTGCTTTTAGGTAGCTTTCATTACAAAAAATAAAAAGTTACCTATTGCAGCCATCCGGAGGAAAGCACTTCCGAAAAGTTTTGGAATATTTTCATCAATCATGACCCCCAGACCCCAAAACCACCCCCGTTTAAATATAAAATATATATATATATCCATATATATATATCTTTATATATAAAAATAATTTGTTTTAACTATAGTTTTGTCATAATATATTTATAATGAAAATTAACTATGAAATTTTATGAATTAAAATAAAATTTAAAATAATTAAAATTGTTTCAACATCAAAATAAAGTACAATCCAGTTGAGAACTGTTGATTCAGTTTCGTTGCTATGGAAACAAAAACTTTTCTGTTATTGAAATGCATCACTGCATCATTCTTCATCTGGTCTTTATTTTGCCATGCACTTAAATATATGAAAATTTATTTTTCATTTTTTATATATGAAATTATTTTTAAGTGATAAAATTAAATAACTACAGCTAAAGCAATATAAATATGCAATACAGAATATATGTAAGTATTAAACTCTCTCATTGTTCAAAATTAAATTCATTCAATACTATTTACGTGCATTTTAAAAATTAATTGACAAGGAATTTTCAGGTGCATTAAAATCATTTGCTTCTGGTGAGGGAAAGTGCTTCTCGCCAAATTGTGTGATGCTTTCATCTTTTCGCGCCAAATACTCAAAAGTATTTTATTTTTTTACAGACTATGTACTGCAATTCCGCCGCTAAATTTTACTTATCATTTATTAGATACATAAGTACTTTAATTCGTATTTTTTTATTTGAGTATGCCCAGTATGGAGACCTTCCTTGTAAGTTCATTTGCCAGTTTCATTCGCCTTCTTGTTTCAAAATAGCGACCATTTAAATTTTTTAAAGAAATTTAAAATTTAAAATTAGGTACACAAAAATTATAAGTTAGATTTTTCTTTTATGTGTTTTAGCTTAATACAAAGACTCCAGTGCACTTTTTGTTTCGTTTGTATCTTAAAATATGGCTGAGTTAAAGCACTTTGAATTTCTAGTATGGCTGACATTTTGAAATGATGTGATTTTTGTCACTTGATAACACGCATATTAAGGAACCAATTCGGATGTAACTTGGTGTGCACATAGTACATACAGTTGTCTTGACTGAGTTTGTTCCATTTGTTCAGCCACTGAAGCAGTATGCACATAGGTTAAAACTACTCATAGTCACCAACACTTTTGTGGTAAAGATTAACTAAAAATAATTTACTATAAATAGTATTAGGAGCTACATACTTTTTTTTTTTTTAATGAGAAAAAGATATTTTCGTTTTTTTTTTTTTGTAAGTTAAGGAAATTTTCCAACTTTTTTTTTTCTCTTAGGCTTAGAAGAACACTTCTATTAAAAAAAAACTATTATTTAGTGACACCTTGACATATTGCTACTCATATTGTAAGGAACCACTTCACAACAAGCTTCTTTAACAAAAGATTAACTAAAAATAATTTACTATAAATAGTATTAGGAGCTACATACTTTTTTTTTTTTTTTTAATGAGAAAAAGATATTTTCGTTTTTTTTTTAAGTTAGGGAAATTTTTCAACTTTTTTTTTTTCTCTTAGGCTTAGAAGAACACTTCTATTAAAAAAAACTATTATTTAGTGACACCTTGACATATTGCTACTCATATTGTAAGAAACCACTTCACAACAAGCTTCTTTAACAAAATTTTGTCAGTGGTTTTCAAAAAAGAAATTTTTGCCTAGTTAAATCAGTAAAATGCTCTAAATAAGAAATTACAATAAAAAATAATAGATGGGAATAATTGCAGATTCTGAGCATAAGGTGTTCAGAATCCATGATTATATGTGGCACTCGTTGCCAAGGAGTTAGGGTCTTTTTCAACACCTGGATGCCACTAGGATTATTAGAATATGAATATCACAAGCCACTAACATTTTTTGACAATACCTTAGAGGCATTTTAAGTAAAATCATTCTAATGAAAGCTACACTCCAGCCACAATAATTTGATTGATGTTCTTAAAACAGCTTGCAATGCTGCAGAAAAATAAAGTTCACTAACAGATAAAAATGGTAAAAAGAAACACATTGTTTAATAGAAAATTCTATTTTGCTAGTTGTGATTATGTCTTTAATTAATGACTGAAACAATGTATTTTATGTTAAACATTAGCTAATTTATCATGTATGGATAATACCATTGCTTACTGTCAATTACTTGGACCCAGCTTCTGATTTCACAATTTTTTTTTTTTTTTTTTCTCTATACAGGCACTTTATTAATACAGTAAAGTGGAAATCAAGAAAAGTTCAATGGCATATTGTGCAATACTTACAAATCTTCACAAACAAATTTCTTTGATTATTCCCCTTCAATATTTTTCTAGATTATTCCCACATTAGTAAGCCATATGACTGCAGAATTTTTTTTTATTATTATTTTATTATAAAAAATTAATTTAATAAGGTGCTATAGATACAATCATTGTAAATTTATAAAAGTAGAAATAGAGCATATCATGAAATAAAATACATTATGATTTTAACACATTAAAAAGTTAATTAAAAAGAACAATTTATTTCATGATCTTGCTTTTTCTAAATTATGTAATTAATTTAAGTGGCTAAAATGAATTAATATAACATATATATATTTTTTTTTTTTTAATCTATGCATGCAAATTTACAATATTGCTACCAGATCAGAATGATTTTCTTTTATTGTAGATGCTGTAAATGAATTGTGAGATTAAAATTCAAGCCAGGAAAATTAACACATTTTATAACTCTAATATCCTTAGGACTTTTATTTTGGCAATTAAAAATTACATATATACAAAATGGAAAAATAATCTGACATATGATCACAATACACAAATGAGGAAGCATGCTTTTATAAAACAGAGATCAGTAAAAAAGTTCACTGGACACATGTCTCTAAAAGCTTTCACTATATTTGATGTATATAGAATGTATGTATATATGCTTTTAAAAAAAAAGGCCAGAGGCTTGCAAACCAATCACATTCAAATAATAAATAGAAAGCTTTGCATCAGATGAACAAAATGTATTCATTTTTTTATGTATAGCATATGAGCAAAAAAAATTTAGCAGCTGCCTAATCGCCATGTAAAGCAATAAATATTCAAAATTATTTAAACAAAAATCAAACAAAACAGAACATTCACTTTTTGGCATATGTACATAGAATTAGAAATATTTAACAAATAACAATTAAGAATATAAACAACACAAAGTTTTTGTACACCTTCAAATAAAAACTTTATAAAAAGGTTCTCACTTAATAAAATTCAAACAGCATAACAATTTCAAAATAATTATATTTAGCGATACTTGATTCTTAATTACTATATAGCTATTATATTTCTTCTGTTATTACAGACAACAGACACATAATAATTTAACATTTTAAGCTAAAAAAAATATGTGTAGACAAATAAGATTATTTTATAAAAAGAATTAATAACAGATTTTATTACAACAATACAAACAATAAATGCACCTAAAGTAAACATATTTCTAAAAACATATTCTGCTTTATAAATGAATTCATTTCAAAAATTAATACTGATTTATCCAAAACCATTTTAAACTTAAGTCTGTAATATAAAAAAAAGATTAAAACCACTTCAGCAAAACCACAAAATTTACAAATTATAAAAAGTAGAACAAGTTTACATAGACATATATTTTCAACAAATTAAGGTTGAAAAAAAAACATTATTTTATCATCCATCATTGTTTTTTATTTATAATTAAACAAGACATATTCAAAATGAGGATTGTTAAGCTATAATACTTTAAACTTTTGTAATAATAATAATAATAATATAATAAAATAAAATAAAACATTTGGCAAAGGTTATTCAAATTACACATAGAATGAATACAATGAAATTGAACTTTTGTTTGTAAAGGGTAACACATAAATACTGTGGCATGTTTACAAATTGTCAATTTAGTTTAATGTTTTTTGCATTTTTTAACTATATTACTGTTTTATTCATGTTCCTTGTATTCTTCGCTTTTTGAAGAATCCTGGAGAAAAAAACCTGTATAGTGAAACACAAATCTTAGGATTCCCTAAAACGAGCTCTGGAAAAAGCCTGTGTCAGAATCTTGTCAGAAATAGCCTGGAGCAGCCATTTTGAAGGATTTCCAGAAGCATCTAGACCCCCACATTTCCATAAGAGAAAGCCATTAGGATTGATCTTTGTTTTTCTTGTACAAAATTTTCATCTCTTTCAAATGGTGAATAAAATAGGTTGTTTTGTTCCTTCAGTTAAGTGTTAAGGCATTTTATTTGCATCACAGTATTTATGTATCACCCTGGAAAAAGAATTATCATTGGTAAAATATCATTATCCTTGGCAAAGCTAATCATATTGCATGGAATCCTAAGCAGATAAGAAAATACCTGTTTCCCATAAACCTGCTTCATAACTGCATGATATAAGAAATGCTAAGATGCTCCACAAAAATTCCTTTAAAATCCAAGTAATAATATATCACTTTAAATAAGGAATATCACATTACTCCTTTGATAGACAATATTAAAAAAAATTAGTTTATCATCGCCATGAGCAGAAATCGGTTTGACGCCTTCACCATGTGGAGTAAGAACAATATATGTAAAGAAATGCATTAATGATACAAAATTTAGAGAGCAGAAATAAAAGCAGATGAACAGGGACTACCACAGGACAATATGATTAGTTGGTCTGATGACGCCTTAGTCACTTTTTGTATTAATGACTAACAGAGAAAATTTGGTTCAAATTAATCATTAAAGCAGGTCTGGAAATTAAATTGACAAATATTTTACTAACACTTTAACACAAAGATGATGAGGTTGTCTAGCCAAGCACATCTACAAATTTCCCTGAATTTTTTAGGTTTTTCATATTAATAAAAACAATCAAGTATTGAGATTTTGTGAAATTACAATCAATTTAAAAATGAAATTTTCATAACAGATTCTGAATCACAAATTACTGATTCTTTAGATATCTTTTGGCACAATTTACAAATTGTTGAAGACCAAGATATTTATTACCTGATTAATGATTGCTTGGCACTATTATTATTATTATTATTATTATTATTTGTTAGAATGTTTTCTACATGCTGAACATTTTGCAGATACACACTTTGAGCATCAGGTTCCATTCATTTTGTCCAATCAGGATTAAATTCTCTATCATATATGTCATGCTAAATACAGTTTACTTTGATATACTTTAGTAATTAAAAAAAAAAAAACTTTATCTTTAAAAGTATAAGTGCTTTTTAATGATAATAAATTTTTTAGAAATTAAAATTTGTTTAGTTCTTAAACAAAGATTAGTAAATAGACTGAAACACGGAAGGATTGAAAGGAATAAAGAGATTGAAACAATATTTAGATAAACTCAGTTTTTTTCCCCAAGAAGTTTAAAATTGCTCTGACTTTTCCTCAGAAATTTCAAATGTGCCTCTTCAAAAATGGTAAATTCGCATGATTTTTTCTTAACTTTTCCAGTCTGTATATTAAGATTTAGTCAGATAAATAAAAAAATAAAAAAAAGTCATAACTAAAAACTACAACAAATTATTTTTCTGCAATTATGAAGAAATTATACATTGAAAGGAGAATTTCAGTGACAAAAATGGTATAATGACATGAAAATATGCAGAAATAGTACTGCATTTTCCTTTTTATAAGAACTTTAATAATTTCAAAAAATGTAATTTAATGTTTCTAAAATTTTTAAAAATGAAATAAAAAAAATTTTAAACAAGTTTCTGACAAAGCGCTTAAAATTTTTTTATACTGAAAAAAGTACAAATTTGACAATTTCTAACTTCAATAGATGAATTCTACCATTATTAACCACACAATAAAGGATAATTTAATTTTCTGTATTTTATTTCAATTTATTGCATATATATATCCTCCTCAGTCCTGATGTCGCCTGGAGGCAACGCTAAAAATCACCCTTTAAATTAATTTAATTTCTTCTAGAATTATTAAAATTACATTTAGACTTTTTTTAAGATGTGTGTATGTTAGAAGTATCGACGCATAAAATAATGTACATTTGGAGATGTTCTACAATAATTTTAAGCTGTTTTTTGTAGTGCAACGTAAAATTTGTCTCAGGACTGAGGAGGATATATACATATGTATATATATATATATATTTCATGCCATTTTCATGCTTATCTATCCTTTAAACAGATAGAAAAGAGAAAATGGCAACAGTTAATAAAAGCTCCACTTACATCTGCAATATTTCAACTAATATGCTTTGAGAAGAACATAATATAAAAATTTTAACCCATTTGTGCCCAAATTTTTGTTTTCTCATATTCGATGGTTAAAATCATTTTAAAATGTTTTAAAATGAACCAGAAAAATACTAAAAAAAATTATACTATAAAATTATTGTTTTATTTATATAATGTAAATGGGAATATGCATAATATTTGTGATAATATAATATGCATAATTATATGTTTTGTCAAAATTTATATAAAAAAAACTTTTAAATTATATATCATATGCTATAATTAGTATTTTTATGAATTATCAAAAAATGGAATTATTTCTTTACAGAGATTAATAGCATTATAAATATTACTAATAATAAACTAAGAATAATTGTATTTGATGCTTAAGAACATATTGTTTCATAATTATTTTGAAAAGTACTTTACATAAATAACTGTCCCATAAATGCCTAATAAAAATATGTACCCAATTGTTCCAAGTGCCCGATATTTTGTAAATTACATTATTAAAAAAAAAAAAAAAAAAAAAGATTTGAACATGTAATTTTACAATTAAAAAAAAATATGTATCTCCAAGAAATCTAATAACTAATATTATGACTTATTTAATTGGATTCTTGATAAAAAAAATAAATACATAAATAAAACTATATAAATAAAACGTACTTTTGAAGTTTTGTCATTAAAGCAAAAAAAACTACAAATTCAGATAAAAACCTTCATTTTTTGCAAATAAATATCCATCCTATGCTATCATCTTTCAGTAATAGATATAAGACATTTATAGTTGATCATTTCATACAATTTTCATGGTAAAAAGGCAGAAAAAATTATAAATTTCATTAAAATTTGAAGAGTCCCAAAAACGGGACACTGGGAATAAGTGGGTTAATCATAAGAATAAAAAACTTTTCTACAAATTTAAAAAGTTTCAAGTACAGTCGGCTCTCGTTAATTCGAACTCGCCGGGACCACAAGAAATGTTTGAATTTATCCGAAGTTCGAATTATGGAAAATATGAAATGAGAACATGCTTAATGTGGCACTATTACAAAGGAATTAATGCTATAGTGTTTTTTAAATTTATTTCGTCTGTTATCATTAAAATATGACTTAATATTAAATAAGAACGAATAAATACATAAACTATTTAAAAAATTAGAAACAAGCGCAATGGAAGAAAAATTTGAAGTGTCACTGATGGACAGACAGGGCACTAAGAAAGTGGATATAAAATGCGTGGGATTACATGGAATACATGGGATTACATGTATACTCGTTCGGAATAATTTTTACAAAAATCAAAGAAAAAAAGTTATTCAAATGATCTGAAAACTGTGAGAAAGAAAAGAAAAATGAAAAATTGGAATTCTCATTAGTTCGAATTAAACGAAGTCAAGAGAAAATGAGTTTGAATTAATGAAAATTTTTAACGTTATTCTGCTATTGAAAATTTTGGGACTTCTTTAGTTCGAATTATCCAATTTCGAATTAACAAGAGCCGACTGTAATTTAAAATACAAACATTGTTGAAATTCAAAATGGCAGAAAACATCTAAAATATTTTGATTTCATAAAATTTTAAATTTCTATAAAATATTTGTATAAATTTCTTCTTTTTATATTAAAATAAAATAAATTTCAAGCTTACTAATTTTTTTAAAAAAAAGAAGAAAAAGAGGGGGAAGACAAATTTGTTGCAGTTAGTTTTTTAATAAAATAAGATTACAGCTTAAAAACAATATTACTTGATTCAGCACTTTATAATTTAATATGTGAGAAATGTTTCAATAATTATTGTATAAATAAATTTTCCTTAATTTTTGACCAATTTTTGTAAACATAATATTCTAGCTAATAATAATAATAAAAGACATTTATACCATAATTTCAAAATCTCTCTTTATATTTGAATTCTAGGTCAACGAAAAATATTATGATTAAACATAATTAAAATTTATCCAATAATTTCTTTTCTTCACATTACACATAAAGACTAACTTAGAATACTTGGGTGCCCAGTAGCAGAAAATTATCAAAGTGCCTGCAACAGATACTTCAGGAACAAAAAATAATCTGCAGGTAAAATATTTTTACAATTGAAACGTTAGTTAATCAAACAATACTTGCAACATTTTCAAGCATTTTATAAATTTTTATTAATAATAACCTTAACTTTTTGTATTAAGTAATAAAGTACTAAATATAATGATAAGCAAAATAAAGGTTTGATGAAAAAATATCTGCAAAAGAGAAAAAAAAAAAAAAAAAAAAAAAAAAAACTGTGACAACCGTCTCCCATCTCGAACTTTCGATACCGGGCAAGGAAGTTATGGTCAGGCAGAAGTAATTTATATATATAAAATATGAATCAACACTAAATTATTTTTAATACAGATAATATAAATTAAATTAATTTATAAATTGAAAAATGAGCCTTTCAAGTTAAACAAATAAGTATGAAAAAAGCACCATAATTTTCTGTAAATAATAATAAAAAAGCTGCTGTTAATGAGCCTTAATAATATAAACTCTTTATTAAAGAACTCTTTATGAACTCTCTATTTCTTGATTAAAAGACAAAATAATAACAATAAATTATTAATCTTACACTCAATTCACTTAATTTTATCAAGAGAAAATTAGCAAATAAAAATACTTAAAAAAGAATTGATATAATGCAGTTTACAAAATTAGACATTTACTTAAACACAATATTGTACACAGCTGTTAACCATGCCTTTACAAATCAATAGCATTTACATATACTATAAGACCTTGTTAATGATTAAAAAATAAAATAATTATAAAAAATTATTCATAAAATATAAAAAGTCCTGCTGAACTGCTTCATGATTTTCATTTTGTGGCAGAAATGGTAATTGCAAAATAAATTAAACAAATTTGTGATAATGAGATGAACTTGTTAAAGAAAACATACAAACTCTCAGATCAGAGAAGCAGTTGCTTCGTGTACCTTACATAATTTAATGTTTTTACAAAATGAAAAAGAAAACAGATGTTTTAAATCTTGTTTTATTTGCCAATTTCTTATGTATTATATTTTCATAGCTCTATATCTTTTTTTTAATAACAGGTAGAAAATAATTCTACAGTAATGATTTCTAGATAAATTTTCTTTTGATTTTTTTTTCCTTCTTTCTATTAAGTGTTTTAAAAGAAAATTATCTCTGCGATAAGAAAGCTGATGCAAAAGCTGAAAAATAAGTTTCAATATCATGTTCATTGATTCATCAAAGAATCCATACATTCTGTTCCAAGGAGTTGTAGATAACAAGGTGTCACAATATAATTTTTACAGAGTCAAACAATAAATGAAACAAATTACATTTTAAGATTTTTAATATATAATAATAATGACACAAGGAAAGAAACTCTAACCAGAGCTTTAACAATATAGAGATTATTTTCATTTATATTTAAAATAATTAATATTTATACATGTAACAGCATAACATTTTTAAAAATTTCTACTCATAGCAATATGTTTATATAACAACAGTAGCAATATAATTATTTGAACAATTTGTTTCAATAATAATTTCTATAGATGCACAAGCTACAAAAAGTGTAATTTAGATTTCTTAAGCTGTTTTGGACGTACTTTTATATTGATACATATAAAAATATGTTATGGAGGTCAAATTTTTAACAAGGTATCATAAATGTTTTCATAAAATAATACACACTTTACTATACTGATAAACTACAGTCATACTCTTCTTTAAAAATACAAAACTTAATACATTTTCTTAAAAAATAGTCAATGTATAGCATGCATAACATACACATACACTATAGGTATCAAAGATATCTAATCTTAAAATCTAATATGCTAAGCTAAATACATAAATTGATAAAATTCCATAACAGACCATACATATAATCTCACAAACTTATTTATTATTATTTATTGTATTTTTATTTATTTATTTACTTTTTAAACAGAAAATGGCATGATATCAAAACTTTAATTCTTTCTCCATAATAGAAATTAGCAGTTTATCATTTTACTAAACACCATACTGCTAAAATAGTTTTGCTTAAGCAGAAAAAGCAATTTAATATTGCTTATTATTACAGGGTTATAAAAGCCAAAAATACTTTTTTTTAATAGTTTATATTCTTCTAAAACTATCAGATTAAATGTATTTTAAAATGTTATATATACATAACTCATAAGTTTTATGAACAAAAATGAAGAGAAATTAGGAAGAGAAAAATATCCCTGTTGACTAACTATTAATAGTGCAATTAACAGATATTTATTTCCATACCAATTAAACTGTCATTCTCTGTTTCAAGTTTCAAAATATTTATTCACTTTAATTTATTACTATTTACAATTTATTTCTATAAAAAGTTTAATTCAGCATCTACAGCACCAATATTCCCTTATGCACTCTAGAGAAAAAATAGTTTTTGCTTATAGTTCAGGCTAGTTTTCAATCTATTAAAATAATCTGTTTACAATAATACAAGTTTCTTTTTCAAGATAAAATCTTAAGCTTAGAATACAAGCAATATAAATGCACTGTGTCACTATCATTTGCTTCTTTAATACTTGCCTCAATAATTACTGTACAATATTAACAAAGAAAGGAATACAAGTTAAAAGTGCTAAATTAAGCATTTTGTAATTATTAAATGCTAAGATTAAATGAAACCAGCATATATTCATTTAGTAACATTGTTTGTTAATATTTTTTTTAATTAAACAGTACGATCTTAACTAATAAATACTAACATCAAAGCAGATTAAATTCATAAAGTTAAAAATAATTGAAATATTCTCACTATCAATATTTAACCAGTTTTTTATTATTATTACTGAAAAAAATAACAACACTTTCCAGACATATTTGATGAATTTTATTCAGAGATCCTTTCTGATAACATTAATATTTATTTATTGAAAATGTCAAACATGTTGGAGTGAAAAGTTCAATAGCAAATAATGTTACCTAGCAACAGTTGATGCTACATTAAACTGGTATGAATGAGTTCATAGGATCAGATTCATCATTTCTTTTGTACTTTTCACTTATTTGCTTCCAATAATATTTTATTAATTTTCATTTATTTATTTTTTTTTTTTCCCTTGAAGATGAACATTTTCAACTTTTTACTGCTATACTTGAAATTTTTATTTTGATTTAAAATATATGTATATACATATATATCATTTAGAAAAAATGCATTCTTTTCTTTTTTTTTGTGTGTGTGTGTGTAAGCACATCTAATAAATATTTTATATGCATAATATATCATAAAAATTAGGACTTCTCAAACTTTTTCTATTATGTCCTCATCCTGGAGTAAACATTAGGAATGGAATTTTCAAACAGATTTTTTTCTTGTTTTGTATAATAATGGAGTAAGAAGAAAAGTCGCTAGTTCATCTTTGGAAACATCCTATCATTTCGTGAAATTGAAAGTTTTTAATAGTACCTTACAAATAAATGCATGTTCCGATTTTTTTTTTTTTTTTTTTTTTTTCCTTTTTTAAAACCCTCACATAGAATTGTAACCCGTACATTGACTGAGAAGCCCTAGATTAAATTATTAGTAAATATTTGTTCTTTACCTCATAGTTGTTTACACGAAAACATGCCTTACATGATGACACATCTTTAGTGCTTATAATAGAATTCTACATTATCCAGAACTTAACACCTTCTTTTCTTTTAATGAAAATTTGGCAACTAGATAATTTAATGTAAAGTTAGATTGTTAGAATGACCCCCCCTCCCCCCCCCCCAAAAAAAAAATGAATGCCATCAAAGATAACTGCAACTCCTATTATAATAAAAATTTTACTTATGTCTAATACTTTGATATTTTGAAGCAATTAAAATAAAAAAAAAATAGACAAATAGAAATAAATGTGTATCTACATTTGTCATATAAAAAATGTTTCTGGATGTGATACCACAAATTATAAAATATTACTTCGATCCACATAAAAAAAGGGTATACATATATAAAATTAATTAATTAATGATGTTTTTATTAGTGACGCGAATAACTCAGGATTTTTATTTAATTTTTTAGCAAAAACCCCTTCTAAAACTAATTCAACAATTACACACATACAATTGTCAAAAATAATGCGATAAATATTTCAGTAAATGAAAATGATTTGTTTTTTTACAATGTAAAAACAGTTTTTCTATAATTTCTAATTTTCATTAATTTCATACTTTCAAATCATATATGTCACTGTAAATAAGACTTGATAAATAGAATTCTCTTATAATAGCTTCTATTTAAAAATATATACTATATAATATTTTTATGCAAAACAAATTTAAAAATGCATTTTTTAAAAAGTTGTTTTCATTTTCATTAAAATGAAACAAAATATTCCTTTCTTATCATTTTAACTGTTTCATTTAAAAATTGTTGATTATTAAATCTGAAATACATTGAAACCTGAAAAACTACAAATATATAATTTATTCTTTTATCAAGCAATTTTATTGATAATCATTTTCTGATTAAGGTCAATTTCAGATTATATAAATATATTTATATATATATATATATATATATATATCAAATATTATAAAACTTTAACAAACATATAGTCATTCTAGTCTACAAACAATTATGCTCTTACCAATATATACAAATATTTTTTTTTTCACTATATATATAAAGATTCTGATTTCCTATATACAAACTTTGTTCAGTTAGAACAAGTGAATTATTGTTGCTATTAACACTAATAACAAAACCTTACTACAGCTCAAAGAATGCCTTATAAGGTGACAAGTTTTTACAGCAATAACTTAATAGTCTCTTTAATCAGATGATGCATTTGTGTGATTGGTAAAGAGTAGCGCACAATTCATACATTTGTTCAATATTTGAAGAAATTGCACAAATGTTTCACCCGATGGAGAAATTTATTAAATTATTACTTACAAAAGTTGACTTGCAAAACATTTTTAGAGTAGTAAAAATTTTGTTTTTACGTCAAATAAATTTGTTTTTGTTTTTAATTTAAAAAGAAAAAAAATCTTGTTTGCAAGCCTCTTAAATGTATAACAGAAAATGATATGCAAGTCACTGATTCTGTAAATTCTACATAAATCACATAGAATCCAGCCTGGATGGTATTTTGACAGAAAAAGGAAAATAAACAGCACCGATTTTCCAGAAGCTCAAAAAAATTTCAGACAGTGACGAGCAATGTGATATCACAGGCAGATTTCATCTTCAATCAAAGATTTCTCTTACATATGAAAATGGAAAATAACCAACCTACAAATAAAAAGATAAATAACAAAATTAAAAAACAAAAAATTTCATGAAAATTACTTTAAACATAATTAAAATAATAATAATAATGCTAGGTGATTTAGTCATGTACTGCAGTTTTTTTTCTTCTTTTTTTTTTTTGACAACTGAAACCTTAATTGGAGACTGTGTATTATTAATTTAATGAATAATGGACTAGTATTTGAGTAAATAATTATTTATACTTAAGATAACATTGGTCAAATTATGTTCAATCCAAATATTCTGGGAATTTCGAAATGTCAATAATTAGTTAGCTATATACAACAGAATGATGAGGTTTTCCAACAAATACTTAGCAACATGTGAGATTTGATTTTTAATGAAAAAAAGAAAAAGTTTATACCAGTTACATTTTTTGTAAATAGGTACTGAAACTGATAGCATAGTTTTTCTGTAGTATAATACAGCTCACTAATTAGAGGACATCAGTGTCCAAAACTCAAAACTTTTTAGTATGTAGCCCATCACATATAAGTGCTACTGTGGGACGATGACTTTAAGTAGTTCCTTAAACAAAAGTTACAAAAAGTAAGGTCAGAAGACTTTCGAGTTTCAATGCCATTTGTGCTGAAAAGAACAACTCAGGACATGGGTATCTCCAAATGTAGTCCTCAGAATTGTCTTAAAGTGATGTGGGGAAGCTATTCATCCTGCATGAATGTCACAGAATGCAGTGCTTTTCTCTCTCTCAAGAGAGAGATAACTTTATCCTGTAAGAAAACTGAACATCAGCCACCTGTCATTGAAACTGTTTACAATTTATTGCTGGAAATTTCCTTAGAAAAAAAAGGGACCAATGATGAAAGAAGCTGTAAAACCACACTACACTGTCACTCTTAGGTCATGAAGAGGTTTTCTATCAATGCATGAGGATTTTCTTTTACTAATAAGCAACAATTTTGTATGTTCATGTTTCCATGACAAGTATGCCATGACAACATTTGAAAGCCAGTCCACATCATTCTTCATTTTCACGAAAACCCATTAAGTAAATTCTTGATATGTTACAAAATCAGTTGCCTTTAGTTTGTGCACATACTGAATCTTATATGGATATCTTTTTAAAATGACTGTTAGAGAATACTATATACTTCCATAAGAAATTCCAATTATTTGTGAAATTGCATGTGCACTGTATTTTTCATGTGCTGACAATTTCGACTGAGTATAAACATGCTGTTCTACTTCATTTATGACTGCAAACAGATGTTTGGGGTCTTCCTCTTCTTTGATAATCTACTAATGAGTCCCTTTTCATAAACCTTTTTATCATAGCTGAAATTTGTAAGTCATTGGTCTTTTTCAAGATTTAACTTCACACATTGTACAATAAGAATGCAAAGCTAAACTTGCCGATTCATACTTTTGCAAAAAGGTTCAACTAACAAAGCTTTCTTATGCAAAGAAAGCATGCCTAAAGGTACCAGTTATGCATTAAATTTCTTTTCAAATTATATTTTTTAAACCTTTAAAAAAGCTTTGTTTGAACATAAACAACCCTTAAGGCGAAATCTGAGTAATATTTTAGGAAAGATGCTGTGCAATGAACAAACTTATATAACATATAGTATATAGATACTTTGATACTACTAGGTTATCCCGTCGACCAAAATACTATCGCCAAATTATAAGATTAAATGCCAATAATGGATGATCGTAAATGTCAATTCAATGACATTAAATACGATTCACGTGTTAAAAATGTCATTAAGGAATTTTTATTTCGACTTTTTATTTGTATTTTTATTAATATTCTACTAATTATTTGTTTTTCATTATTTAAAATAAAAATTATGTCAATATGTATAATTTGGCTATTAGTTTGGCGATTTGTATAATTTGACGAAATTGGTTGACGGGATAACAGAGTAGTACCGATACTTTTGATACTATACAGCAGTGTCACCTTTTGCAAAAAAATTTTCACTGTTTATTTAAGAAAAATTTCATTATAAGTAAAAATCCCACACATTTCTGAGCATATACATGGGTGTGAAAACTGCAGCTTTCTATTGTACATGTTTTCTAATTTTAACTTCTCAAAATTCTTGGAACTTCTGGATCACCCAGTACACATATCAACATACATGTACATAAATATGGAATCAATATAAAAACAACAACAACAAAGATTCAGGGAATTAAAATGTAAAAAAAAACATAATATGTAAAATGTAAAATTATATCAACAATTCCAAATTCTTTTTTTTTTTTTTTTTTTTTTTTTTTTTTTGTTATTATAATTACACTATAGATCTTAAAATGTACAGAAGCAAAGCTGAACAATATTCTGGTTCCTGAAATATGACTAATAAACAGATTCAGGAAATTAAAATGTAAAAAAATACCATAATGTGTAAAATGTAAAAATTATATCAACATTTCCATATTCATTTTGTTGTTTGTTGTTATTATAATTACAACAATTTAATTACACAACAGGTCTTGAAAAGCATAGAAGCAAAGCTGAATAATATTCTGGTTCCTGAAATAGTATATTGTTCCAGTTTATGAAATTATAGTAACTATTGCAGTCCTGCCAACCTTTGAAAATGAGAAATCATAGCATACAAAATTCAAATTAATTTGGAGGTTGGTTGGTTGATTGATTTTTGTGTTTCACAGCTATGTTTTGATACTTGTAAAAGAAATAAGGTTTCAGTCTTTCAATTTAATGTAATAATTTTATTTTTTTTCTCTGAAAATTTTCATAGGATTTTTGTAGTTTCTCATTTTACAGGTTTTTTTTTAACATTTATAAAAAAAAACTTGGTTCCAATTTTTTTTTTTTTTTTTTTTTTTTTGGCCCAATGCAATAAATTGCGATGAAATTCTTTATTATTATTATTATTATTATTATTATTATTATTATTATTATTATTATTATTGTTTTTTTTTTTTTTTTTTTTTGTGATCATTTTACGAAATTTACAATTTTTTCCCCACTAATGTAATTCATGTTTTTCTGTCAGGAATCTTTATTGAAATCTATACTTTTTAACATGAATCTTGGATGAAATTTGCATTCTCTACTGTGATCCTTTGACAGATTTTGTATTTTGTTATCATGATCCCTTGATTAAATTTGTGTTTTCTTATTGATCTTTCGATGAAATTTATATTTTATCTCCATGATCATTGAGGATCAAATTTTAAAGTTAAGAGTTAATTTAGCAGAGGTAAAAATAAAATATGCAATGGAAACTTTGCTGTAAGTCTTCAAACCTATTAAAGTTTAAAAAACTGCAAAGTTAAAGTCAATTAATGTCTATTTAAAAGAAACAAAAAGGATAAAACAATGAATAAATTTTAACTACTAATTTTTCATAGTATATTATCAAAAAGAATTCATATTAAAAGTAATAATTAAAAAGAACTGATTTCATGAATATTGATATAGATCAGAGGTTCCCAAAGTGTGCTCCGCGGAGCCCTTGGGGCTCCGCCTGAACTTTCTAGGGGCTCCGCGGTGTTCCAGGAAAATAATAGAATTATGAAAGAAATAAGCATATTGCAAGTGAAAGATTTTCAAAAGTATGTAGGAATTTGTGTGTGTGCGTGTTAAAAATAAATGTACCTTTATTTGGGATGGAAAGTACAATAAAACACCTCAAAGCTTTTTAAGTGTTTGCATTATACATGTATTTATTTTCTGTATAATATTTTTGGTTTGAATTGCTTTATTATATGTTTCTGTATTTAATGTGTTTAAAAAAATTCAATTTAAAGTTTCAATTCAAATTTCGGCTACAAGAAATAGTATTCTAAATCGAACGTCAATCAAAACAGATAAGTCCCGCCAGTGCTGTTAACTCTGCTTGCTGAATAACTATGCTTGAGAACAGTTTTGTTCTTTGAAACTCCACCTATTCATATGTTTGTATTTAATTCTTTATTTTTCACTCTTCATAATCAGATGAAGCAACAAAAGAGCTTTTGGACAATGAAATTATTTCTGTACCGTACACCCCAAATCAAGTATTGTCATCAAAGCAAGACAGAACCGAGACATTGGGCGGAAGGCAATCCCGATAAAAAACTAAAATACGGTGAAAATTACTTATAAAATAAGATTTATTGAAACATATGATGATCGGCTTCTGTGTGTGATTTGTGGTAAAGTTTTGAACAACAGTTCAATGTTTTATGGTATTTGTATATTTGAATTTTCTATACTGTTTTTCATTGTACAACAAGAAAAAATGCCCCTTTTTTGTAATAGCTTGTATCATTTAACAAACCCCTCATTAGATTCATTGAATATTTATATACGTTGTGTATATAGTTTTTTTTTCCTTTTCGTAACTTTAATTGCTTTAATGTGTTTGTTTTATTTTTATAATTTCTTAGTTCTTTAAATTTTCTATGCTATTTTACATAATTGTATTTACCGGGTGTCCCAAAAATGACTGATGGATTTTAAAATTCAATAACTTGCAAACGGTGACAGCTATTTAAAAAGATTTTGCAGGAGGGCTATGTATAATGTCAGGAGTTTTTTTTACCGTAATTTTTTATTTTAGTTCGCATCTCAAACAATAGGTGGCGCTGACGGCAATTGAAGGCCAGGTGATCAGTTCTGAGTGAATCGTCGATCTGGCCTTCAATCGCCGTCAGCGCCAGCAATTGTTTGAGATGCGAACTAAAATTAACAATTACGGTAAAAAACTCCTGACAGTGTACATAACCCTCCTGCAAAAATTTTTTAAATAGCTGTTACCGTTTGCAAGTTATTGAATTTTAAAATCCATCAGTCATTTTTGGGACGCCTGGTAATTTCAGAAGCAATGTATATTGCTGAAAACGCATTTTTTCAGTATTACAACCCCTGTAAAATTTTCTTTTAATTGGTCTCTGCCACATTTTCCAATCAGAAATAAGTCAATAGCAATAAAAAGAATATATATTGGTTCTTTACATTTGTTATCACACTAAAAATTTGAAATTTTGCTCAGCTCCATCTCTTGTTTAGACGTTTGGTCAATGAGTGCCTGCCCTGATATAAATTTAATCCCACCCATACATTCTATTTTGTTAGTAAAGTTTTTCTACTAGTTGCAGTTCGTTTAACATGTGTAGTTTTTACTTGCTTATCTGTTTTTAGACAAAAACAATGACGAAAAAAAGTTTCTTTCAAAACTATAATTAATAGCCAAATACTTTAAATGAAATACCCAAAAAAGTGAGCATTTTTTCACCTAACAATTCAGCTTATAGATTTTTTCCCCGCCCACTTAAATGTTAAAACGATGACTTGTTTATAAATGTATTTTTTAAAAATGATTCAAAAAAAGAAGCTGAGAGGGGATTAATTTTCGTTGCATGTTTAGAAGTAGTACTAGAGACTTAAAGAAGCACGAAAAAATATTCCATAATCACATAATTCTAATACGGGTAGGTAGTACTAGCGAAAACGTGTTACATATCTCATGGATGACTGGAACTACCAATTTCCTTTTCTTAGGGAGTAGCCTATTGGAATTACACAGAAGTAACACAGTGCAACAACTGTATAACTTACCTTTTTTCTGTGTGTGTGTGGTTTTCGCCATAAATAATCGTTTTACGTAAGCCCCCCATGCAATACATAATCGAGACATGGTTACCATTTTCATATTTAGTTCAGAATTCATATTGGAAATCCCAAAAGAATATTTTATATTTTAAAAATGGATGTCATGAACCTATTAACACTTGGACTGCCATGGCTGTCATTTGTGAAAGCCAGTGATGTTTCCGTTGGGCCATTGGCTATCAGATATGATAGCCATGGAGCCATGGTGTTCAACACTTCAGGCCTTGGCTATCAAAAACGGTACGAGTTACATGAAAATAGTTTTGGAGTTTGATTATTGGACTCCTTATATATGATGTGTCAGACATACGTGGTTTGTGCAAATTGATATATGTGCCGATTGTATGAGCTAAGTGTTGTAGAAAATGAAATACTTTCCACATTTTTCTCTTTCTTATTGTAGTTAAAATTAAAAAAAATTCTAACCTAATATAATAGAAAATAAATAAAAATTTAGAAAATAAAATAATAGAAAAAATAATAGACAGAAAATCTAAACCAATAATTTCACAAGCTCATCCTTACATATATTTAAAAATTTCCCAATTTAAGAGATTATACGGTAGAAACATAAATCTTAATAAATGATTTTAATGATAAATGACAAATTTAGTTGGCTATCAAATAAACCTTGAACACTCATGGAAGAATTTACACTAACTTTCTTAGGGTGCTTTGGCTATCGTTTTCGATAGCAAGGATGAGAATCTCCCTATGTGTTCAAGCATAGAAATGGGAAATGAAAAAAAAAGGTGGAAAAATTTCTTCATCTATTTAGTGGCACCAAACTCGTATAATTTAAGCGTCATTTTAATAGCTACATATGCAATCAAATTAAATGTAACTGCACATATTACTATTTTTTTTTTCATTACTTAGAAATTATTAACAATATCGTTTGCTTCAGGCATACATCTCGAAAAAGTTATCACAGAAATTACCCAAAAGTGTGGTATAAATATTACAAATTATTCTATTTCAAAAACACTTCCTTTAGCTTTGTATTTTTAAAGTAAAAAAAAATCATTCTTAAGACATTTTGAAGATCTTCATTTATATGACTGACTTTCAGATGCTTATACAGTGGCGGGCAAAAATTTCCGGCCAGCAAATTTTTTCAGATAATTTGTAAATATATCCATATGAAGAGGAATCTCAAAGCGATACTTATACATTTTTTTGACATATTAGTTAGGAAGTTACGTATAGAAGAACGTGTAAATATCAATAAATTTAATTGACAAAATTAAGTATAAAAGAAAACGCATGTTCTCAAAAGTTCCCGGCCGCTTTCACAAGTTCGTAAAAAAGTGGTATTGTAACAGAAAACTACAATGATAAACAATATTTACAAGTACTATTTTCTCGTATTACTATTTTATTAGCTTTAGTAATAAGTACTGTGGCGCAGCAACGTGACATTCATACAATCAACGGTTAAAGTTCGTCTATGGTACAATTTTCCCACATTTCTTGCAATTTTGGCCAAATTTCGGCTGAGTTGGAATATTTATAGTTCCGCAGACTTTTGCCAACTTCTTTCCAAAGATTTTATATTGGAATCATGTTGGGCGTTTGGGCTGACCATTTCAAAAACGAATTTTTTTTGTGCGAAAACTATTGCTTATCGAGGCTCGCATACATTATTTATGTCGTTATCATATTACGAAAAATAGTTGCGACCCAATTTTTTTCTTTAATAAGGCAAAAAATGGTCCTGCAAGATATCCTTATACATTGTATCATTCATATGGCTGTGAATTTCAAATAACGGACCGACACTTTTATAAGAAACTATTCCCCACGGCATAACGTGCCCTCCGCCATGCTTCATTGTAGGAATAACATAGGTTGAATCATACCTTTTGTTGTTAGGTGTCTGCCATCACTACCAAAAAAATTTTAAATTCGATTAATGGAAAAAATAGAACTTTTGTCCAGTTTTCACTTGACCAGACTTTGTGATACTTGGAAAATGCCAGTAGGGTACGTCGGTATTTTTTTTTACCCCTGAAAATTTTTTTAAACCGACTCTTCCATAAAGTTCTGTATCTCGTCAGCATCATAACACGGTAGACTAACTTTTTTCAGCAATATTTTCATTCCGTAAATCGCAGTATATTGCAACGGAATTTTCATGCGGATTATCAATGGTTTTTCTCCTGATAAGTCTGTCCACAGGAATAGTCATTTTCCGGGGTCTCCCGGACCTCAGAAAATACTGAAAGCCATGGTCATCTTTATATAATTTTTAAATATCGTTTACAGTCGATTTTACCGATCGATAACTTAGCCGCAATATCTCGAGAAGATTAGCCTTTCAGCGACAAACTAATCACTCATTTATGAACAATAATTGTTGAACTTTTCAAATTTGAATTCAAACTATGCTATACACGTTGATTCATTCATAAACACAACCAAAAAACACTGTACGGATAGAAATAATCTAAAGAATGATAAGTGGCCGGAAACTTTTGAGAACATGCGTTTTCTTTTGTACTTAATTTTGTCAATTAAATTTATTGATATTTACACGTTCTTCTATAAGTAAGTTCCTAACTAATATGTCAATAAAATGTATAAGTATCGCTTTGAGATTCCTCTTCATGGGGGTATATTTACAAATTAACTGAGAAATTTTTGTTGGCCGGAAACTTTCGACCGCCACTGTATAAGCTAATTTTTCATTTTATGTGTTTTTTCCAACAATTCAAGAACAAACTCCAAGGGTTTGAATCGACAAAATGTCAGGCAATTTTTCAGCCCCCACCCCCTAATAGCCTACTAAAATTTTCTTTGCATTTTTGCATTAATCCAGAGAATGTCCAAAATTGCTTTAAAAAAGGTGGAATTCCTTCTTTAGGAGGAACTCTTTCATGCCTGTGTGTTGCAAAATGAGTCAGATTAAAAAATATTGATTTTATGTTCCAAATATTCAAATTACACACACACACACACAACTGACACACTGGTGAACATTGACAGTTTTCGCTTGGCAGTCAACGTGTCAACAGTATTGCTTGAGCACCGTTCTGGTAAAAAGATTTTGTTTTAATATTTAAGATTTTTAAAATTTCTAGTATGAATTTAGAATTTCTGTATCAGGAAAGGGCCAAACTGAGAATCATTTCTGGCTCGAATTTTTATCCATCAGATTTTTCTGTGCTCCATAGGCATAAAATTTTTTTATTTATAAACCATAGAGTATCGTTGGGTTCAGGGGCTCCGCCTTAGAAATTCTTCCCAAAAAGGGCTCCGAGAGCCAAAAAGTTTGGGAACCGCTGATATAGATAATTATCTCTGTGGGCTATGACAATCTAAACAAGTTGGAAATTGCACGTGAAGCGTAGCAAATTAGGTGCGTTCGTACGATAGCGAAGTTTTAAAAATATTACTTTCATATATCAATCTCATAAAATTGTAAATAGTGAATTACAATTAAAACGCTCATCAAACAATGTTCTCCCTATACCATTATGTAATGGAATACTTTTGTGTGGCCTTGTAAATCAATAACAAATGTTCTTTGCACCACAAATTATGTATGATGTATATTATAATATGGACTTTATAATTGCATATAAGTTTTATTAAGTCCGCATGAGTGTAACACGATTAAAATGTATTTGAAACATTTTTTCCCATTGACCGTAATGTAACGGAATACTTTTGATTGTCCCTGTAATTGATCTATGCATCCGATTTTCATAAAATTTGAAATAACTCGACAAAATTATGTAATAATTATGTATTTTAAATTTCAAACGTATAGAATTTATTTGAAACTTTTTCCCCGTTGACCATAATGTAATTGAATACTTTTGATTGCCCCTGTAATTGATCTATGCACACGATTATCAAAATATTTGAAATGACTCGACAGAATTATGTAATAATTGCGTATTTTAAATTTCAAACGATTAAAATGCATTTGAAACTTTTTTCCCCATTGACCGTAATGTAACGGAATACTTTTGATTGTCCCTGTAATTGATCTATGCATCCGAGTTTCATAAAATTTGAAATAACTCGACAAAATTATGTAATAATTATGTATTTTAAATTTCAAACATATAGAACATATTTGAAACTTTTTCCTAATTGACCATAATGTATTTGAATACTTTTGATTGCCCCTGTAATTGATCTATGCACACGATTATCAAAATATTTGAAATAACTCGACAGAATTATGTAATAATTGCGTATTTTAAATTTCAAACGATTAAAATGCATTTGAAACTTTTTTCCCCATTGACCGTAATGTAACGGAATACTTTTGATTGTCCCTGTAATTGATCTATGCATCCGAGTTTCATAAAATTTGAAATAACTCGACAAAATTATGTAATAATTATGTATTTTAAATTTCAAACATATAGAATATATTTGAAACTTTTTCCTAATTGACCATAATGTAATTGAATAATTTTGGTTGCCCCTGTAATTGATCTATACACACGATTATCAAAATATTTGAAATAACTCGACAGAATTATGTAATAATTGCGTATTTTAAATTTCAAACGATTAAAATGCATTTGAAACTTTTTTCCCCATTGACCGTAATGTAATGGAATACTTTTGATTGCCCCTGTAAATGATCTATGCATCCGAGTTTCATAAAATTTGAAATGACTCGACAAAATTATGTAATAATTATGTATTTTAAATTTCAAACGATTCGGTTGGGTAGTTTTTGCGTTGTTATATGTGGACGGACAGACGGACGGACTGAACGACCACTATAGGTGCTACGTATTATATAATTACGAACGCACCTAACAACTATGTAAAACTTAATATCATTGACCTAAGATGAGATAAACACTGTTGAAAAAACTGTAGACGAAATATAAACATAACTGCTGTCACTGAAACAACTTCCTAAGATATTGTAGATTATAGTCAATAGACATCTTTTATTTCATTTGCCAGCTGCCAACGTCTCCACACAAAATATAACTATCCTTACAATAATAGATGGCATAGTTCGTGCTTGCGATTGATTGCATGTGGACTACTGATAATGAAGACCAGGAAATAAAAAAAATAAACAAATGGAACTAGAAGTTTTAAAGATACAACGTCAGAAATAAAAATAAGGTAAGTGAAATAAATATTACTGTAATATCTGTAACCTTTAATAAAATACTATGAATAAAGACAAATCTCTGAAAAGTTCTAATAAAAAGCAAACAAATCTGTTGAATAGAAAAATAAGTGTAAATAACAGATAATAAAGGTTAGATAAAAATAAGATATATGAATGGGGATATGGATGGAAATTGGCAAAAACAGGCATGACAATTTTTTTTTTTTTTTTTTTTTTTTTTTTTCAATCTTTTGACGAAATTCACATTTTCTTTTCATAATTTTTTTTTTTTTTTTTTTTTTTTTTAATAGAAATTCATGTTTTTATGACAATTTTTTGATGAACTGTATTTTCATCTGCAACTAATTGGTAAAATTTGATTTTTTTTTTTTTATGTGATCATTTATCACGACAGATTGTCAAATGTCACAACAATTTTGTGCAATTTTTTTAACAAAATTTGCAATTTCTTTCTGAACTCTTAACAAAATTTGCAATTTTATTCAGTGATCAACTTAAGATAATCACTACTTATTTCTGGAATCTTTGATAAAGTAATACTATATTTTTATAATATAATTTAAAGATTTTCTTTTTTTTTTCTTTTGTGAACAATTTACAAATTGATTTAGAAAAATTCTATGAAAGAAAAAAATTTTGGACTTACAAGAAACTTTAAAATATACTCACTGAAAAATCATAGGATAAAAGGTCGGTGAAAAAAATTGCAGGAGAGAGGGGGAATACAGCAAAGAATTTTTCATTACGTAAACTTTTCCTTTTCTTGTACGTGCAAATTGTACAATTTCACACAATATTTCAACCCTGCTCCTCAAGCACGCCCCCCCCCCCCCCTTCCCTTTATGAAACTGTTAAAATTAAAAAAACTCTCTATTTTTAAGGAAGGGGATTCCTGCATAAATATTTACAGAAACACGATTCACTCATGGTTAATATGCATTATAAGAGTATTTTATGTTAAAAAGTTTGTTTTGCAGCACAGATTTTTTTTTTTTCTTTTTAAGCCCTTTTTAATGTTTGAATTTTTGGACTAATGACCAATTTTTTTAAACTCTCAGAATTGAATACTTTAAAATTTAGGAATTTTCTTAATAGAATAACTCCTGAAAATATGCTACATGGACAAGAAATTGCAGGAAAAATAATAATAATAATAATAATAAACTGCATTTGTGCTTTTTGCAAAAAATCATAGTTTAAAATTGATTTTCTTATGATCAAAGTTTATAGGCCCAAATTCTAGCAACTACGATTTTTTTTGTAGCAGTTGGCAGGTCTATTATTGTTGCAATTCAAACAATTATCAAAACAAATTGTTACAATTATATGTATGCAGATTGTTTTCTATAAAAAATTTTTAATTATTATTTAGAATCTTGAATGTTTTTTTAAAATTATTTTTAGATCATTGGAAATAAATAATCTGTCTGTACTTTCAAACAAATATTTAGTCAACAATAATTTTGAAACAGCATTCTGGTAAAAGGATTTTCCTATTTCAAGCTTTGTTACATTACACATATCTGGAAAGTAAAAAGTCAAGAAATTTGATTTATTTGCATAATTAAATTCTTAAAATGAGAAATACAAGTTATACCTTTTTATATAATTTGTTCAAGTATGTATACATTATTGTAAAAAACACATGTCTATCTTTTATATACGGGCATACTTGTGAATAAACAACAAATTATTTAATTAATAATAATATTAAATTCAGTTTAGAAAAAGTAATATCTAATATCTGAAACAATATTTACATTTTTATCTATCTTTCCTTTCCACCAGCCTTTTTGATTGCCAGCTTTGTCCAAAACTGCTATACGATCACCTTTATGTAATGTCAACATGTTAGGAGAATTTCCTTGGAAATCATATAATGCTTCAGCATAACTTAAAATATCTAACAAGGAAAAGAAAAAAGTTTAGTTCTTCTATATTAAGGAAATGCTAATATAGATTCATTCAATGTTTTAAGAGCAATTTATTAGTATAAAGTTTTATAAACTAAATTTATTGAAGTAATCTAAAATGCATAATCAATAATTGATGATTAGTTAATTAAGGAATTCCATGAGGCAAAAGGAGAAATTGCATTTAGTAAAATTTGCAAATTTTCTGACTGAATTCAAAAAACTATATTATATTGAGTATAAAATATATTGAAAAATTTATTACTTTATAATAAGATAGTTATATTTTTAAATATAAATATATTGCATATGAATGTTTACTGATAAATAATTTTAGTAATTTAAAAAAATTAACTTAATAAACCTGTCTGTGAATGCTATCTATATCTGTATCTATATAATTCAAACATGATTAGAATTACAGTCAACTTTAAAAAATCATGAAATTATGCTTTATTCCTTTTTTCCCTCTATCTCTCATAGTTTATGGGTTTTTTTTTTTTTTTTCCCCTTTTCTCATGTTATAATGTACTTATTTCTTTTCCATTGCCACAAAAAGAAACTGCATATAAGCAATATTTTTATAAGCCAACAAAATTTCAGATTCACTAAATATATTTTAGAATGCAGAACTGAGGTCATATTGAGAAAATAATGCTAATATTTTACATATACAATTTTAAAAGTACTAGAATTACATATTTTCCTAAATGCGACAATCTATTTAATACATTCAGTATGACATGAACTGACTTTATAGAAATGGTCTATGTTTTATTAACTATTTGGAAAAAATAGTTGTTTTTGATAGAGAATTGGGAAATCTAAAATATATCTAAATCTTTTTATTGGTTGAATTCTGCAACTTATTTAATTTTATTCGTTTCCTGGTTGGTCTAAGTTTAATGTCCAAAAATGGAACACTTCTGTTTATTATTTTATTTGTTTTCTTATTGGTCCAAGTTTAATGTCCAAAAACTGAATACTTTTGTTATCACAATGACAAAAAGAGCGATAAAAACTTTTTAAAAAATTTATAATTTTAAAACAAATTGTGATAGAGATTCGAACAAATTTCATTAAAAAGTGCAATTTTTTCTCTATGTAACAATGTAAAATTTAAAAATGTGTGATGTTAAGAAGTTGAAAAATTTGCAGTTCTGAAAATTGTAAAACTGAAATTTCATTTAAAATTTATTTGCGATGGTCCAGGAATATTAATGTTTAATTCATGTCGTACATAATATGAGGCATTCAGAAGTCAGTCTGATTAACTCCATCAAATAAAAATGCACATTTTAAACAGTTCAAGTTGTCTATCTTTAATCTACTGTTTTTTTTTTTTTTTTAATGATTGGTCTAGGAATATTATGTTTAATGCACGGCGTACATAATATATGACTCATTATAATCTCCTAAAAATGACGTTTATTATTATTATTAATTCAAATGTAGAATTTATTTATACATCTTTAAAACTTGAGCCTTTTAAAATATTTTCTAAATAATCATTGTAATTTGTTAAATTACAATTTTGTTATTTCTTATTCTTTTTTGAATATATATTCCAGCTATACCTCACAACTATGTTTTCTAATACCTTAGTTGCAACTTCAACATTCTCTGTAATATAAATTAAAATAGAGAATAAGATTTTTTTTTTTTTCAAACACACTGTCAACATTAAAAGTACCCAGAAAATAACAATTTCTTATAATCAATAAAGGTTTAATTTTCATGAGTGAAAATATACGTTTCCATATAAAATTCAAATCTGTAGTAAGTAAATTTAACTTTCTGAATAAAAAAACACTGTTCTGCCAAATAAATAATAATATAAAAACAGATTCTAATATTCAAAGAAAAATTGTTTTCACTGATAAAAATGACCTCATGCTTCAATGAAAATGTTTACTTTCATTAATATAGCTTTATTTATGAAATAATTTTCAGTAATTTAAATTCCATCCACGCTGAGATTAAAGGGCTACTACAGTCATATAGAAAGATTTGCTCACTAATGCTAATCCTACAGAAATTTTGAAAAATATCTTGTTTGCATTTCAGTATTTTTGAACAATTCTTTTTGCATTGCTAGCTGAGATCGATTTTTACATCAGCACTTTTTTGTTTTTTTTAAATTTGTTTGGAGATTTTTTTTCAAAGCGATGCTTTCCCTTTTTGAACAGATTCTGAAAATAAAAGTGGTCTTATTAAGACTAGCTGAAATCAAAAAAAAAAAAAAATAATAATAATAATAATAATAATAAATAAAAATAAAATAAAATAAAAAACGGCCTTTGTACAGATCAATCTCAGTCAGCCAGAACAAAAAGAATTGTTTAAAAATACTAAAATACAAACGAGACATCTTTAAAAATTCCTTACTTAGGATTAGCATTAGTGAGTGGGTGATTTCAGTTGACTGAAGTAGCCTCTTACGACTAATGAATTAAAATAAATATTGAAATTGAGTTTACGTATTTATATTCAAGCTAATGAGAGTTTTAAGTTTTTTGACTGTAGTTATTTCCCCATTTTTCGTCTAAACTATGCATTACGTAAATTTACATACCCTTTCATCAGACTCCCTTTCTTTTAGATAAAAGTACAGTAGACTCCCTCAAATCTGCACTCCTAAAATCCGCAATTCTCTAAAATCCACACATTATTTACAGATGTAAACAATGAAACATTCAATTTAGATGTAGGTGCGAAATTTTACTTTTTTAGTTTTATATGAATTTCATACATTTTTTAATTTGTAATTTTTGTTAAGGTTATTGAATTCATGTTTTTTCATGAAGAAAGAATAATTTGTTTTTGAAAAAAATAAAGATATTGCTGATATTATTGGTAATCACAATCGTACCAAATATATTTATGTATTAATCAAGCTTTTTTAGTTATTAAATCTGGCTAAACCTGAAATAAAGCTTTTTTTTTTTTTTTTTTTTTTTTTTTTTTAAATGATCCTGATGTGAATTAGTAATGTACCTTTATGAGGCAAGTTTCATTGAATAATTTGGGAAAAACACATTTCATCTTTATAATGAATATATAATTATACATTATTGATTATTAACTTGACCTTTGTTTTTAGTATTTTAATCATTTAAAAAATTATCTAAATTTTTATTATTTTAGTTTATTACTTATTTTAATATTTTAGTATATTGTAAGCATTCATTGTACTTTTGATTTCATAATTAATTACATTCAAATTACTTTTAAAAAAAATTAAACAAAGCAATGACCAGAAATCCACAAAATTCTAAAATCCGCACAACCTCTGGTCCCAAGCTGTGCAGATTTGAGGGAGTCTACTGTACTTAGTAAATTAAGTCATGTTCAGGTGAAACATAATTGTTATAAGATAAACATGACCAATAAAAAATAATAATAATAATAACAATAATAAGGTGGATGATAGAGATAAAGAGAAATTTTTTATCAGTTATCATCACAGAAGTGAAATATGGCTTGGATACCAACATGGTCAGGAAATTTGTTCGAAAATATGAACAGTTTATGTGACGCTGTCTTGTAAAATATTCAGAAATGCAAGGTAATTTAATGTAAACTACTATAAAATTACATCTGTCCTTTGATTCTAAAATGATAGGTATCAATTTATTTTAAAATGAGCTTTTCTTGCAACTGAAAATTTTTTGCAAGTGTAATTTTGATGAAAAAGTCATTAGTAATTCCTTAAAAATGCAGTTATTAGAAAAATTCCACATGAAAAAAGAAGGAAAAAAATGTGTTATTCAATAGAGCGACTTAGCAAGTTTTCTCTTATTAAATTTTTTCTATTTAGTTGATCAGAAATTAAAGTTGATCCCTTCCTTAACTTATCGGTACCTTAACTTCAATATACCTATTCGAGCACACGATTGACTTGATCTTTGCCAATCAGATTCTAGATTAAATTGTACTCCGACTCAAAGATTAAAGTTGGTAGCTGAAAACTTGCCAAGTCGCTCTATTGAATAACAAGTAACATAACAAATCATTTTAAGCAATTGAATAATAATATGCATGACAGGAGTTATGATTTAAGCAGCTTCGAAAGAACTTGGTTTGCAGTTAGATCTCACTTCTTTTATTTGTGAAACCTTTAACGAACTTGGCATTCTTTCACATTCATGTTTTTGACAGGATATCATTATTTTTTGTCAAATCACTTCTTTTATGAGCGAAACCTTTAACGAACTTGGCATTTTTTCACATTCATGTTTTTGATAGGATATCATTAATTTTTGTCAAATAAGTAGGTATTTGTTTCTTTTTTGAAATAAATAGGTTAAATTAGTTAAATTAGTTTTATTTAATATTAATTAAACTTTCAGCTTTTTCCCACATTTATTCACTGTTTTTTTCAGTCAAATTAAAAAATTTAACATTAGGACTGCTTATGTTCCTATAAATTCCACTAATAAGGATGTTTCTTTTACATGATTGGGTACTACTTGATTATTTCGTCGACCAAAAACGTTTGTAGCCAACTTGGCGAAATATCGCTATATTGACAACAAAAATTACGCACCAAAATCATGCTAACATGCGCTATTTCTGGTATTTTGCCAAATTCCCATATATTCCCATTGTAATCTGATAATTTATCCAATAATTTTGTTAGAGCAAGGACTGTCGCCATCATTTTGGCATCTTCTTTTTTTTCTTTAAATCGGTTCGCTAACTACCCAAGATTGCTTAAATATTGCTATTTAGAAAGTTTTTAGAACGCTTTTCGTGCATTTTTAACCCTTTTAAATTTTGTATTTGTTAACAAATGTTCTTAGTGATCATTTATATCTTATAATTAATGAACAGCCAAATTTTATGTTTTTAGGCCCTTAACATACAGACATCGCATTTTTAGAACGCTTTTTGCTCTTTTACCCCCTTTGGATTAGTGGAATCGACATAAGATATAGCTTATATTAGAGATAGGACTATCACCATCATTTTGATAACGTTACTTTTAAGATCGGTTTGTTGTGTGCTGCAATTGCTTAAAAATTCCAATTTAGAACATTTTTAGAACGCTTTTCGCACATTTTCACCCCTTTTGAATTCCGTATTTTTCATCAAATGCCCTTAGAGATCATTTATATCTTATAAATAATTAACATGCCAAATCTTATAGCTCTAGGTCCTTCAGTAACGCAAAAGTTACATTTTAGAATTTTTTTTTGCTTCTTCACCCTCTTTTGGTTAATGGTATGCGCATAAAATATAGCCTATGTTTGAACCGGGGTGAATACCATCATTTTGATATGATTAATTTTTAAATCGGTTTGGTGGTTTCAGAGATTAACCCCGATACTCGCCAAAAGTGTCGCCAACTTGGCACTGTTTCTGATATTTCGTGAAATTCCCATAAACTCTAAAATGCCAAATTTTATGTTTCCAGTCCAGTCCCTTAATATACAGACATCGCATTTTTAGAATGTTTTTTGCTCTTTTACCTCCTTTGGGTTAGTGTAATCGACATAAGATATATCCTATGTTGGAGCAAAGATTGTCATCATCATTTTGATATCATTACTTTTAACATCGGTTTGTTGTTTGCTGAGATTTTTTTAAAATGGGTATTTCGAACTTTTTTAGAACACTCTTCGCGGATTTTCACCCATTTAAATTTGACATTTTTTAGCAAATGTCATTATTGACCATTTATATCTTATAAATAATTAATATGCCAAATTTTGTGCTTCTAGGCCCTTCAGTAAAACAAAAATCACATTTTTAGAATGTTTTTCGCTTCTGAACCCTCTTTTGGTTAGTGGCACAGACATAAGATATAGTCTATGTTTGAACCGGGGCACCATCATTTTGGCACCATTACTTTTGAAATCGGTTCGGTAGCTTCAGAGATTAGCCCTGATACTCGCCAAAAGTGTCGCCAACTTGGCACTATTTCTAGTATTTTGTGAAACTCTCATAAACTTCCATTGTAATCCAATAATTTATCCTCTAACCAACCATTAATGTTTAATTAATGGTGATTTCTGATTTTTTCCTATTTATATATCCAATAACCTACCTCCACACCAAATTTCAACTTCCTAAGTCACCTGGAAGTAGTCAAACATTTCTATGAGTGAGTGAGTGAATCAGTGAGTCAGTGGTAAAAACAGTGGTTTTCAGACGTCAATTTCTCGTGAACGGTAAAAGATTTTTTTAAAAAATTTTAGGATTCGGAAATTAGAAGATGGTCTTACACGACACAAAAAATTGCAAGTGTGTAGGTCAAATAGAATTTAAGTTATTGAGGGGTCAAAAGTGGCTCAAAATGGTTCGGGTAATATAACCCACGGCCGGTGTGTCGCCTTTTACTTTGTGAACTTGGCTGACACACTGCCGTGTGTCTAGATAATGAAGAAGATATGATACATATTATATTAGAAAAAAAATTACTTAACAATTAAAAAATGATTTAACAAGACATAAACATATTTTATTATATATTATACAAAAACATATTTTAATTTTCTTTACATATGAAAATCCCATGCTCTGATGTTATAGTTCTGAAATGTAGAATATAAATACAAAAATTAAAGTTCATAAGTTATGTAATAATATCTGAATCTGTTTCATTTATATATTCTGTAAACAGCACTTGAATTTTTCTTAGATTTCAATTTTCCTGTAAAATTACACACTTTTCCAGTTTTTTTTTCATAGGATTCAGACTGTTTCTCTTTCCCTTGTTCCAAATCATGAACCCTCTAATGACAGAATCTTATATTCTCAGCTTACGAGTAAATATGTTTCTTTACTAGCATGCTGACTGATGCAATGGGATACAACACAAAGTCTCAAATCAAAGCATTCAAAATTCTGAATTAGCCATAATGATTCTAGACTAAATTATTATTTTTATCTTTTTTTTTTTTTTTCAAGAGATTTAACTATTAGAAGTCTCTTCTTTTAAATATAAAAATGACTCTATGAATGTATCAACCAATTTGTGTTGCTTAAGTACAGAAAAAAACTATTCAGTTGCAAGCAAACAAAAAAAGAAAAAGAATGAAAATCTATTTTTTTCCCATTGTTAAGAAGGGAAAAAAACTATATCTTCTATGTAAATTAACCAATTTCTTTCAAATTTTCAGCAAGTTAAAATAATAGTAAGCTAGGCCGTGTGATAAATTTTTGTTAAAATATAAGCAGCTTTTAGAAAATTACAATACCTGCCAAAAATATCCACTATACAGAAACTGAGAAGAAAGAGTTATTTATTCACCTCACTAAGTGAAATCAGAAATCTAATGTTTACTTAATCAGATTATCAAAACTTTGGATGGATAATGTTTTGCTATGCAGAAAGGAACCATGGCTAGATTCATTTTTATTTATGTATTTATTTATTTTTTAATTTTAATTAAGAGATGATTTTAGTAGACAATTCTGAGTAGAAAAAGATTTTTTGAAATTCACAGTGATTTTTCTGAAAGGTTGCAACAGACATTGGAGGGAAGGGGGGGGGGGGGCATCCATTCTTGGCAGTAAATGTTTTTTTTGTTGTTGTTTTTTTTTCTTTTGTGCCCATTTGACTATTTTTTTTTCCCTCATGATTTTTTGACAAATTTGCTGTTTTCTCCCTATCATTTGATGGAATTTGGCATTTTTTTTCAGGAATTTTTGATAAAATTTGCAGTTTTCTTTGAACGATTGACCATTTGTCGAATGTCGTGACAGATTTTATGTTGAAATTTCGGATTTTTAACCTTTTGGAAATTATCACCTTAATTTTTCCAAAAATGGGAAACAGAATCACTCCTAAATTAAAGATACTTTTATAAAAACTAGCAAAAGCCATGCTTTGTTTGGATTCGCGAAGCATTATTTTATAAAACAGTTTTTAGTAATGTGTGTTTTGAAAATATACAAAGATATTTCATATTTCAATATTTCGAGACGCACGTGGTCCGGACATCGAACAATGTATTCATACACAGCAGGTGTCCGATATTTTGAAGGACAATATGGTTTTCTTTTCATAAAAAATTTTTGATAACAAAGAAAAATTGTAAACGGCAATGACGTTCTTTTGTTTAAAAAAATGAGAAATTTTGTTGAACAATCCAAATAACTAACATACATGTGGGACATCAAGTGGATTATTTTGCCTACGCGATGGAAATTAAGTGATGCGGCACGGAGATAAAAAGGGGGACAGAGGAAGATCGGGAGGGCTTTTGGAGAGTTCGGCAAGTGAAAAGAAGACCAGCGACTTCGGGCTTTGTTGCGATACGGCGGCAGTGGAAGGAGATTCCGTCAATCGTGACGGGGAAGGAGCGAGCAGAGGTCGAGAATTCGGCGAACATCGAGGAGAAGGTGTGCTGCCTGATTGAAAGTTACTACTAAGAGGATGTCGGATTCTAGAGGGATTCACCATGATCTTCCTGATGCGATTGTCCATTTTTTCTAAGGTTTTGATGGTGTCACTATAATGTAATTTAAGGTACCATTATTTTTCTTTCTTCCCCGGGGTCGTAAACCATATGCATATTATTAGCACATGTTAAATGCTAGTATTATTTTTGTATTTCTTAAATGTTAATTTAATTCTCATTTAATATTTAAATAAAATGTAAGTCATAATTTATTCCATGATTTAAGTCATTATTTACCTTTTCCCACAGCAGCTTATGTTCTTTTAGAATAATTTTTGAATATGCAAACGAGATTATTTAATAATTAATATACGATCCGACTTCTGATGATAATTGAAGATTTATTTAAATTTAGTTTATTTTCATGTTGAAGTTCGGTAGAATATATTTTATTCTACCACGTGTTCGTGTCTACCCATCTTAATTTGGGGATCGACACAACAATTACATTCAATTAGGATATAAGAGCTTCTCTTTTTTTTGCCAAAATAGCTAAATAGTTATATAAAAATATTTTTTATTAATTGAGTACCAATTTAAAAAAATTTCAATTTTTAAATGAAAATTTATAGTTGCCCTATGACGGGAAGTATTCAATTTTTTTCAGTAATATGGCAGATTAAAGCACTCTTTTAAAGCTACATTTTCCCAAATTATCTCAATTTTTTCCAAAAATGTGCCATACTTGGTTATTACTGGAAGCCACAGATACATCAGGTAGATGCATAGTAGCAAGATATGCATTACAATTATTACAAGATGTGTATAATATTTTTGTGCAATACATAGCTTTAGGTAAAAAAAAATCATTTAAGTCGTTTAAATTGATATAACTTTTAAACAATAAATAGTTTTATTTTTGTAAAACAAAATTGGTTTTATTTGTTTAAAAAATGACATTTTTACTCAATTGCGACCTAATGTACCCATATGGGTACATAAATTTTAACTATTTAAAAATTTTAAAAATAAAAAACTAATTTTATTTTCTTTTTCTAAGCCTAAAAGCACCATAATTTGCTAATAAAATAATTTTTCTATGCAGCAGATTTTTCTTGGGACCGAAGAGGTTAAAAACCCTTTAAAATTTTGTCTTTAAAACTTTATCCATCTCTCCAGAAATATGTTAATATAGCAGTTACGGTTCTGAAATTTAACATATAGGCATCTAAGACATTTGACTTCAATATTCTACATCAATTTATAGCAGTACAAACATTTTATATACACTGGAGATAATAATTATCAAACCACCTTCGTAATTGTTTTATTATTATTATTATTGCAAGTTAATTAACTGATTTATAAGAATTTCTTTTATTTTGCCAACCTGTACCTATTTTCATAAATAATAACATATTCTTGAACCAAACCAGCAAGAAAATTACAGGCATCAGAGTTAAACAAATCATCAACAACAAAATCAAAATAGTTTTTTTATGCTTATGTCTAACTTTTAATCTATTTATTAACATGGATATATATTTTTTAGATAACCTCTTCAATTAATTCTCCAAAATTTCTATTTGCACAATTTTATTTAAGTAAATAGATAGACTTGTGAAGATAAATTAAATAATAATAATAATAATAATAACATTTTAAGGTTCTAAACTGAAAAAGTTCTATTGTATGTTTACCAAATCACACCGAAAAAGCTAAAAAATTACTGAATAAAAGTCAATCTTACAATCGTAAGTACAAGACTAGAGAGTAATAAAATCAAGTTTTTAAATCTTAAAAGAACTTTTATAATACTGTAATAAATAATTTCTAAGTTATTCAATACATACTTTCAGTTGTTAGTCCATTTATAGCTTTTTTATATGGAATCATCAGTGTTACATGTAAACCATTAAAGCTTTCTGCTAAGCTGTTTTCTTTATACCAATTGACAAGCTCCTATAAAAGTACAGGAAATGAGTAACATGGGCAACAATATAAACAAAAAACTGTGCAAAAGAAAGTATGATAGAACATGAATTATTTTCTGTGGGGTAGCAAAAGAATAAAAAAATTGCTGAAATCAGAGAATAGAGAGAAGTGTGTGTGTGTGTGTGGGGGGGGGGGGGGGTGTCATACATACTTTAGAAGGAAGTTAAAAACAAGAAAAATTAGATTGCCTACCTGTATTGCTATTATCAAATATAATTAAAATAATGCCAAATTGTATTTAAAAAGAGAGATGCAAAATTCTGAAATTCACAAAGAATTTTTATTTTTGTAACTTTTTTTAAATACCACAAAACTAAAAACATTCCCTCAATTTTATCTATGCTTTATTTACTGATAGGGCACAATTAAAATCAGGGCCGATTTTCAAAATTTCCGAAAATTTAAGGCATTCAGTGCCAAAAATTCATCAGTCCGAAAGTTCAGTTTTGCCATTGTTCTGGCGAAAATACTTTTTGCCGGCAAAAATGACAACCCTGTTTGAAATGCAATGCAATTCAGTTGAAAATTGAACTTTTTATATTTTTATGGAGAGGAAACAGATGATTTTTTGTTTCTAAGGGATTCTATAAAGCTGCCTTTTCTCAAATTCAGAATAATCTTTAACTAATTCTGGATCCAATTCTTAATCCAGGGATGCCACTCAGAAAATAGCCAAAAAGAGGAAATTATGCTTAAAGTAAAATTACGACATTTTTCAGAACATTTATGCATGAATTTTGTAAACTATATTGTTTATAATAAATTTAAAAAAACTGCAGCTCTTTTTTTTTTTTTTTTTTTTGTAAACTTAATTTATAAGAGTAAATAAAAATGATTTTTCTTTAGCTTACAGTATTTTACATGAATTAATTTAATAAAGCAACAAATTCAGTGAGGAATTTTAAATCAATTTAAGTAACCCAGCAATAGATTCGATGATTATTCCAGGAGTAAATAGCAAAAAATTTGCAAGTTTTTAATTTTCTTTGTTTTTCCCGCGATTTTTTTTTTTTTTTTTTTTCATTTGACGAAAATAGCTGTTTTATTTCATGATCGTTTGACGGAAAATGCCGTTTTATTTCGCTATCGTTTGACGAAACTCGCCGTTTTATTTCGCGATCGTTTGACGAAAATCGTCGTTTTACAACGCGATCGTTTGACGAAAATAGCCGTTTTACAATGCGATCGTTTGACGAAAATAGCCGTTTTACAACGCGATCGTTTGATGAAAATAGCCGTTTTACTTCGCGATCGTTTGATGCAAATCGACGTTTTACATCACGATCCTTTGACGAAAATAGCCGTTTTACATCATGATCGTTCGACGAAAATCGTCGTTTTACATCGCGATCGTTTGACGAAAATCGTCGTTTTACATCGCGATCGTTTGACGAAAATCACCGTTTCACATTGCGATCGTTTCACGAAAATTACCGTTTCGTTTCGAGATCGTTTGATGAAAATTGCTGTTTTATATCGCGACCGTTTGATGAAAATAGCCGTTTTATTTTGCGATCTTTTGACAAAAATCACCGTTATATTTCGCGATCGTTTAACGAAAATCGCTGTTATATTTCACGATCTTTTAAAAAAGATGTTGTATTTCGTGATCGTTTGATGAAAATAACAGTTTTATTTTGCGATCTTTTGACAAAAATCACCGCTATATTTCGCGATCTTTTAACGAAAATAGCTGTTATATTTCAAGATCTTTTAACGAAAATCGCTCCTATATTTCGCGATCACTTGATGAAAAAAGCTGTTGTATTTCTCGATCGCTTGACGAAAATTACTGTGTAATTTCGCAATCAATTGACGAAAATTCCCGTTTTATATCGGGATCGTTCGACGAAAATCGCTATTTTTTTCGCGATCGTTGGACGAAAATCGCTATTTTTCTTCGTGATCGCTTAACGGAAATCGAGAATTCTTAAAAATTAAAAAAAGCGGAAATCCGCCTTTCGGCGGAAAAGTGGCATCCCTGCTTAATCTGAGAAATCAAATAATTAATTTAAAATCAGAAGTACCACATGCTTACATATTCTACAAATCTGATCAACAAGATGTTTTTGAATGATCAAGCTGTTATCCAGAATACAACCATTCAGGATAAATGGTTCTGTACTGTAACTCAACGTTGACATTCTTTATAGAAAATAAAAAAAAACCCTTTAGCTCATTTACACAATAAAAAAAAACTATTTTTACATTTTAATATTTACATATGGCAGCACATTTTCTACATAATTAATTTATCCAGATATCAGAAATGTAAGCTTGATATTACTATGATAGAGCGAGTTTACTAGTGAATTTTCCAGAATATCAACAAAAGCAAAATTTCTTAGTATTTTATCTCTTTCTTCACCACTAACAAACTGACAAAAACTTAAAAATTTAAAAAAAAAATTATGCATATGTATAAAAGATTTGCCATTTTTTTTCTTTCATAACAAAATTTTACAAAATTTAAGAAAACATTTTCATAAATTCTCATTAAACATGGAATGACATTTAAAAAAAAAAAAAAAAAAAAAAAAAAAAAAAAAAAACTAAATCTTAACAAAGGTTGTTCAGAAGTAAATTAAATATTTCCTGTCTAGAGTGAAAAATAATAAATTTATCACAGACTTTAATGTATTTACAATCCAGTTAAATTGGGTTACAAATTTAAATAAATCATGCAAAATATATTTATTGCAAACTAAAAATAAAATGGATATTATGCTTGCTTGATACAGGTCACATTAGAGGTCTGCACGGGCCGAAATTTCCAGGCCCGAGCCCAGCCTGAAAGTTAAAATTTCGGCCCGAACGGAAAAAATATTGGCCCGGCCCGAGAGTTAAAATTTCGGCCTGAACCCGACCCGGTTCGGGTGAATTTCTACAGAACGGAAGAGTTCAGACCAAAAAAAACTTATCTTAGTCTTTTATTTTCTTCCATGTTTATAATCTCTATTTATGCAGAAATGCCATAGGCTGCGATATTTACGCTTTTAAAGAACCTTTGTTTGTTGTATGTAAATGTTTCAGTTATCATTAGTATTATTAATACATAAAAAAAAATCCAAAAAATGGTATATGGTAAAAGCAAAATCTTCTAAGACACTGAAAAAAAAAAATACGTTTCCTTCTTAGCAGATGTAAATGTTTAATATATATTTTTTTTTTCGCGTATTGTTGCATTCATTTTGCATGAATGAACAGTTTAAAAAATTTGCAGTTTTCAGTTTAAACAAAAATTCCGTCATAATCATTTTTTTTTTTCTTTTTAATGTTTAATTTTATTTTAAGACGCCTAGTGATTTATGATTCTTTAAAAAGAATAAATTCTAATGTTTAATTCTAGAATAATGACGACTTAAAAGTATGTGTCTATTTTGCAAAAAATTTTGGACCAAGCCAAACTTTACTAATTTATGAACAGACTTTTTCACGTCAAGAAAAAGATTTTCATACACACAGGAATATTCAACAGGAACTGATTATTTAGGTCCGTAAAGAATAGGAAGAACAAAATTAGTCTCGGCTTCATACGGAAAAAATAAGTTAGACTCGGTCCGTGCAGACCTCTAGGTCACATAAACATTCCATGTAATATTTTGAGTTTAAATGTTATACTATTGATGTATAGCATTACTATAGATGAAACAATTAGAATTGGTCTATAAAGTGTTTGTTTTTTTTCTATTTAAAAGTCTTTTGAAATTTAAATTATCTTTTGGATTTCTTCATATTCAAAGCACACAAAATAAAAACATATAACTTTTATATTTCCTCCTTTATTTTGCAGAAGACAAATTGCAATTTTTTCAGAGATAAACCTAATATTTCATCGAGTATTTAATGAAATGTTTTATACAGCTGCTTTAATAACGATTTGCAATTTCAAATTTTTTGTTTCTTTTTTTTATGAATAAAGAAATGACTTTAAATATAACTAAAGTAATTATCTAAAAATCATACCACAATAGACTTGAAATACTTTGTTTCAGATAAATAAAACTGTTGACCATTGTCAGCAGAACAAACACGCATATGTTTTACTTGATTTTGATAGCTGGAAAAAAAAAATTGAATTTTTATTTTAGTATTTTTTTTTTTTTTTTATCAAGTAGTAGATTGTTGTAAAATCAAATAATTAAATAATTAACAAACACAATATAAATTTAAAGTAAGCTAAAGTATTAAAATCAACTTTTCATTAAAAAATAACACATTTAATGAAAAAATTAAAAGCTCTTATTAAATTTGAAAAAAAAATAATAAGAAAAGAAGTTTTTTCTTTAAATGTTTATCTTGATCACTTAAATATTTTTCAGTATCACTAAACATTTAATACATTTAAACAACTACAAAAATCTTTATAATATAAATATACCAGACTTACTTAATACTGATAGCAAAGGAACCATTTTGTTTTGGACTAATTCTCACTAGAAATGTTCCACTAGGTAATTCTTCTAATTTTTTGGTAGCAGTGTCTCGATCCATTACACCAGCAAACCTTCAGGATAAATTATGCAAAAATTTTACAATTCAAAATAAATAATCATAATTTTAAATGGAAAATTCAAAAACTCATCTATAAATGAAATAATGAATAGAATAACTAAAATATTTTCACATGGTTATTAATGATAATCTATTCATACATTATACTAAAATACATGGCACAGAAATCTGCTTTACTTGTATACTGATGAATGGCAACAGCAGTATGTATAAAAATGCAAACTAAACTGCTAATGTGTCGATTTTGGTCACCTTGCATAGTCAAACTTGAAAACAAACCATCAGAATATTTTTAAAAATCTTGGAAAGAGATTTCAAGTGTAATAAAAACTCTAGTTCAGATTCAGATATCTTCTATTCAGACAATTAACTAGAGTTAAATATTTCCAACTAAGTGAAAAATTGCCTAGGCCGGGAATTGAACCCAGATGCTTGGCTTAAAAGGCCAATGGTTTACTGTTTAAGCTAACTGGGAACGACAACCGATGAGCATTTTTCACTCAGATAACCTTATAGGTCATAACATCTGGTCTGTCATTTAAACAGCTCAACAAGCCAAGTATCTAGGTTTGATTCCTGGCCTGGGGAATTTTTCGCTCAGTTGGAAATATTTAATTCATATGATAACTTTACCAATCAGTTTGATTGTACTAAAAAGTAGCAATTTATCTACATACCCATCATACTATGGAGTTCCTTTACCTGCAATCTATTCTGTTGAACTGTCTAAATGACAGACCAGATGTTATAACCTATAAGGTTATCTGAGCAAAACATGCTCACCGGTTGTCACACCCAGTTAGCTTAAATGGTAAAGCATTGACCTTGTAGGCCAAGTATCTGGGTTCGATTCCCAGCCTGGGCAATTTTGTACTCAATTGGAAATATTTAATTCATATAACTTTGCCAGTCAGTTTGATTGTGTTAAAAAGTAGCAATCTACTAAAGGCTTTAGTCAGGTTCCTTAAGGATGATCAAAGAGAAAAAAATTGCTGTGTATGTCGCATTTTGAATAGCACTGAATACATATATATATATTATTTAACCCTCTGACAATCTTAAGGTCAAAATTGTAATGTTGTTTTCTCAGCATTTTGTTTTAATTGCTAAAAAATATGATTCTTTCAAAATTATAGAAAAATCTTATTTACGAATATGAATGCTATCCTTGAGTGTGTTAATCATTGCACAATGTATTAAAAATCCATTAAATAAACTGAGTTATATCATTTTAATTATTGGTTGCATTGCAGTGAAACCTGGAGCTTAGGGAACGTCTATAGACGGGCTTGTCAGTGAGAGGGTTAATGGTTGTTTTCAGATAAATTAAATTAATATGATGCCAGTCTTGCTAGTTTGTTGAATGAATAGTTAGTAAGATCTCGGATCAATTATTTTTGGTACGTTATGGATTAATTAAAGAAATTGCATGCATACTATGCAAGTACTTACCAATCATTCCCTTCTAACATAGTATTTATGTAATCTGGAGCAGGTGATATGGAGGCACTATTATTTAACAAGTTGAGAGGGTTTTCGTAAGAAGGAGGTCTTTTCTAAAAAATGAAAAATTATTTGTTTAAAATTGGGTTGGCACAGTTTATACAAAGAAGTTTTGAACATGGTTTAAACCAACTTTTTTTCAAAAAACAAATCTAATACGAAGTTTTCTCTTTTTAAACACATATGTAATAATATAAAATATCTAGTACCTACAGTCGTCGCCTGTCCATCCATCTGTCCACATATAAAAACACAAAAACTACCCAACTGAATGATTTGAAATTTAATATATATAAATTGTTGCAGAATTTTGTTGAGACATTTCAAATTTTATGAAAATGAATCAAAATTTAAAAAAGATATTAATCATGAGTGCAAGTTTTCCGTCCTGTGGATGGAATTCCGTCTTTTAAAAGTTCCCGAGGACGAAAGCGGGGCGGAAAATTTTCCGACGACGAAAAATGATCGCGAAAATGACGCGTTTTTCGCCAAAAGATCGCAAAAAACACGATTTTTTGTCAAAAGATTGTAAATAAAACGTGATTTTTGTCAAACGATCGCAGAAAAAAAGCGTTATTTCTGACAAAAAATGCAGAAAAAAAGCTCTGTTTCATTCACAAGATCACGAAAGGATGCCTTTTCGTCAAAAAATTGCGAAAGAAACGCAATTCCTGTCTGATGGATATCGAGAAAAACATTATTTCCGTCGAGGAATCGCGAAAATAATGCTGTCTCTCTCAAGGAATCGCGAAAAAGATGCGATTTTTCTCAAATGATCATGAAAAAAATGCTATTTCTGTCAGAATTGTGGAGAAAATGCGATTTTTGTCAAAAGATCTAGGAAAAGGCGTTTTTCGTCAAAAGATCTTGAAAAAAGACACTATTTTTTTGAAGGATTGTTGATAATACATGACTTTTGTCAAATAATTGCAAAAAAAGCTCTATTTCTGTCTAAAAATTGCAAAAAAAAGAGTTTTTCTTCAAAGAAGTGCAAAATAAATGCGATTCCTATCGAAAGATCACGAAAATGATGCAATCTCTTTCAAAGAATCGCGAAAAAGACGTGATTTCCGTCAAATAATGGCGGAGGAAACATTATTTTTGTCAAAATTGCAGAGTGTCGGGAGCATTAGAGAGAAGTGGACTGATTTTATTTCACCATAGGTTTTTATTGATTATTGCCAGGGGGCAAACATTTAAATGAGCTTTTGATTTGAGAGCGAGGGCGCTCGATACAGACGTGTTGTTCGAGGGACAACAAAGCTCAACTGAGCGTTACATCATTTTATCAGCTAGGTGGCGCTGATCTCTTAATCAAACTTCGGGAGCGCACACAGAGAAAACGTGATTTTTTGTCAAAGGAGCGAAAAAAAAAGGCACAAGTTTTGTCTAAAGATCATGGAAAAGACGTGAATTTTGTCAAAGGATCGCGAAACAGTCGCGATTTTTTGTCAAAAGATTACAAAAAAGTCGCGAATTTTTGTCAAAAAATCACAAAAAAGTCGCAAATTTCTGTAAAAGGCTCGCAAAAAACGCGATTTTTGTCAAAATATTGCCAAGCAGATGCGATTTTTGTCAAAATATTGCTAAGCAGGTGTGATTTCTGCCAAAAGATCGTGGGAAAAAGCGAATCATACACATGCACATGTGCTCACTCGGAGGGGAGGGGGGGTGATTCAAAATATTTTCAGTCCTGGCAAAATTTCAAACTTGCACCCATGATATTAATAAAAAAAATTTTCATTCTATTAAATCCTATCATATGTATTTAATTCAATGATATCTCATGATAGGTAATGATTTTAGATTGTAAAGGTGATTATTCTATCAAATTCCATCATACATAAAACATTCGAAGATATCCCATGATAAGTAATGATTTAAAGTTGCTTAGGAAATTATGTCATAGGTGAGATGAAGTCATTATTGCTATTATTACTGAATTTAATAAATAGAACCATAGTAAATGTTTTATTCATGCATTTTTGAAAAAGAGTGCACCACCTATAGCACCAAAATCTGAAATATTTATAAAACTAGTTACAGTATGAATACACCTAATTTGCCACATTTCACGTACAATTTCTGATTTGTTTGTAATTTAAGCATTTAAAATTATTGGATATAAATAATTCCTAATTTTAACATTTTCTGCTGTCAACATGAAACAAGCAGATCAAGTTTGTATGCAAGTAGGATGAAAATTAGTATATGTTGATGAACAGATCTGAATCTCTAAAGAGAAAACTTAGAACATGATAAAATTAAGCAAAGATAAAAAAGAAAGGTTAAAAATATTCAATAATTAGCATAAAATATTTTCACAAAAAAATTTGAATTATTTACAGTAATTAATAAGATTAATTAAAAACTTTGGCCAAACTATAAAAAAAAATTCTTGGTTGTGAAGATTATTGTTTAAATATCAATAAAAGAAAGTCAAGATATGAAGTCAACTAAAAGGACATTCAAAAACCAGATGCTAGTTATAGCATTTCTTGCTGAATATAATGATAAAAGATTTTAACTTGGAGTTATCACTCAAAAAATAAAATCACAAGAAGTATTTGAATATAAAAAAATTTCAATAACCTCAGGCACTCATATTTATATAAAAACAAATCATCAAGAGCAAATATTGCTAGCACTCAGAGGTTTTCATGCAGTAAATATATTACTGCATGAAAACCTTTCATGCAGTAAATATTGTATTATTTAAAAAATTGCTGCTATAAGAATAATAAGATTTTGAAGAAACTATATAATGTAAAATTGAGTATAACTGTGTATATTAGAAAAGTATGAATGAGCATTAAAGTTCAAAGAAATATGTGAAGCCTAGATAATATTAAATATTGTCATTCTGTAAAACTCTTTTCTCAATCTTATTTTAATCTTTTTTTTTTCTTTTTTTTTAATGAGCTTAATTTGATATTGTCAATAGAAGTATTGCACTTCAGTAATTGCAGTAATTGCACTTCATTTGGCATTTCATAAAACTAAATTTAGCGTAGTAATAATTTTTTCTTTTTATAATGCAGCTAAACAAACACCCTTGTTCAAAGTTTAAACTTGATATTGTGTTCACCATGCTTTGAAAGGAGATTGCAAAATTGCAATGGTGCCTTGATCTGTTTTTCCAGACACTTTTTTAATTAATTTTTAAAGACAGAGGAAGTGTATTGAGTGATCTACTCAATGAAAAGTAGTCACGATTCCTATGTATTCATTTGATTAATACAGACATGAAAGTGGACAATGAGAAAAAAGGTGGAAAATATTTTCCATCTATACAGTAGCGCCAAACGCTTATAATTTAAGTGGCTTTTTAACAGCTACTTATAGAATACAATTGCAGAATAGAACGTAATTGCACGTATAATTGCTAGATATATATATTTTAACTTACAGAGTATTAACAATGCTCTAAGGTATAAATCCAAATGTATCTGATCAACTTATGTGAAGAAGAGTCAATTTTCTAAAATAAATATTATTCTGAATAGTTTAGCTGTTAAATCCCCCTCCTTTTTTTAAAAATTAAAGGAAACAAATTCACAGCTAAATTGATTTTTGATTTAGAAATACATCTTGAAAAAGGTATCACAGAAATTACCCAAAAGTGTCGTATATATATATTCTATTCCAAAAAAACTTCCGTTGCCTTAAATTTGTAAATGTTAAAAAAGAAAATTTCATTCCTGAAAAACACTTTGAAAAACTTCATTTACACAACTTTCAGATAATTATATGATATAAGCTCACATTTCATTGTATGTCTCTTTTGCATAACAATTCAAAAATTAGGCATGAAAGTGGGAAATGATAAAAAATTTGGAAAATTCTTTCCATATATACAGCAGAGTCAAACTCTTATAATTTAAGTGTCATTTCAACAGCTGCTTATACAGTGAAACTAAATGTGACTGCATGTATGATTGCTGTATATTCTATACATTTTGACTTAAGTACTAACAATGCTAAAGATACAAATATGTAATATATATATATATCTGATAAATTTATGTGAAGAACAGTCATTAATTTTCCAAAACAATTATTCTGAATGGTTTAGTTCTTGTCTTCCCCATTTTTTCTGGTTTTTTTCTTTCAAAAGAAAACAATCTTTATGATAAATTGATTTTTTGCTTCAGAAATACATCTTGAAAAAAAAATATCACAGAAATTGTTTAAAAGTCTTGTATAAATAGTCCATTTGTCTATTCCAAAAACAAACTGCTTATCACTTTGAATTTCTAAAGTCTAAAAAATAATTTAATTCCTGAATGACTTTTTGAAGAAGTTCATTTAGAAAACTTTCAGATGCTTATAATGATATAAGTTCACAATTCATTGTATGGCTCTTTTGCACATCAATTCAATAACAAACTCCAAGGGTTTGAGTAGACAAAATGCCCAATTACTATATTTACCAGCCTCCCCCCCCCCCTACTCCTATTATCCTTCCAAAATTTTCTTTGCATTTCTGCATCAATCCAGAGAATGTCCAAAATTGCTTTAAAAAAGGTGGAATTCCTTCTTTAGGAGGAACTCTTTCATGCCTGTTAATACTAATTAAATTAGTCTATTTGTAATAATTTGAAGTTTAGTGCTTTTATATGGCTAATGGGCATTGCATCATACAAATATATCATTAAAAGTTGTTATTGAGGCTTTAAAAGTTAACAATACATAGAGTATGCCACCCCTGTTATTATGTATGTCCAAACTGTCCAAGTCTTTATTGCTGACAATTTTTTTAAAAAATCATTAGCAACAATGCTTTTATACTTTTAATACAATAGATTCCTCAACATGTTTGTTGAATGCCTACAAATTGAAATTTGTGTCTAACAGAAAAATGCTATTTTCTCAAATACAATGCAATCTAAGATAATCATTACAGTTTTCCTGCAAGGTTTAAACTAATGTCTACTATCTCTAATTTTTTCATAATTTTGGTTTCAGTAGATTTGGAAATGGATGGGGGAGAAAATTTCTTTGCACTCCATTTTTGAGGATATCTCTGAAAACATAAAATGTAATTTTAAAAGAAAATTGAGTTCAGCAAAAGATTTTATACAACTTTTTATTTATTTATTTATTTATTTTTTTATGTCAACAATGGTGTAAAATATATACAATATATACAAGAGATTTCCACATTTTGCTTAAATATGAAACATACCTCAACATGCTCTGGAGAGAAAAAGCCAGTTTTGCCAGTTCTTGCAACATATCCCTAGATACAAAAAAGAATTTTTTTTAAACTTATACAAAACAAATAAGCACATAAATTGAGAATGTATTTAATAACAGTTTAATAAATGCTAGATGGTATCTGTTAAAACTTTATGTTGAACAACATAAAGATTTTACAGAAAAAACATTCATACCACCAATAAAATGTAAAATTTTTTTACAGAATATTTGTTAGCAATAGTTAAAAAATAATAATAAAAACATCTCTTTTTATCCCAAGGCTGGGAACAATGGCATATTATCTCTCTTTACACAGGTATAGACAACAGAACATTTCCTAGAGAATTCAGTTTTCAGATCTCCCCCCCCCCCCCCCCAAAAAAAAAGCAACGCCTATTCTTTTTTGCATTTTTTTTTAATATGAACATCTAACTGCATTATAATATCAACAGATGGTGTTGGACGCTCCTCTCAGTCCACAAAACTTTGAAGAATGTCCTAGGTAGTTTTAGCTGCCACCACCGATATTAATGGGTGATATCGGTCACCTGCTGTGAGGATTGGGTAAAATAACACTGACGCTGTTAATGAACTGAACTAACAGTTTATTTAAGATATAGATATGTACACAAGAAACAATATTTACAACTATCTACAATTACAACTCGGATATAGATGATCCGGTTCAACATTAAATTAACTACACTAAACGTTGGTTGTGTACCGTTCAACTTACACTTTCTTCCTCACACTCAACACACGTTGGATACGCTTTATCAGAGATTACTGCAGAATCTCAATACACAAGGGTACTAGGCCTCACTTCTCGGCCTATAACACTATCCACCGGGACGCCTTGTCCCACACTCAAAATATATACTATCCAACAGGACCACAAATCCTGAGCGACCTATCGGTCCCAATGCCAAGCGAGAACTGTCTCTAACCTCTCTGTCCAGAGTTGACCTTGTCAGAGATCTTCCTTCCCCCAGCAGGACCTCTTAGAGTTCCTCCATTGGTTCAATTCCGCATACCAACCTTGAGTCATGACATCTACTGTTTACACATCACTTAAATACTAAATGACAGCTGAGCCATGCCCCGTGGTCATCACTTTCATTCAGCAACGAGTGCGTCATCCGCACACCTGCGCCTGGATAACCACCTGTCATTTGTCATTATAAGAAAAGAAAGAAAGGTATTTCGAAAGCTTCACGGATACACAACTAACAATACATAAAAATATTCAGATGAGGAAATGTCATTCCTTTCTAATTCAGGGCAGATGTCTTCTAGGAACCTGACCACCCCCACCTTAGCGGAAAATATGCCTCTTAGGGGCTAATTTTCCCCAAACATATAATAATATTACGGAAGAGTTCAATAGTCTCTTTGCAGATTTCTTCATTCTAAATATTACATAGGCATTTTCAGGTGTCTGAACATTCTCTACTGACATCTCTACTGAACCTTATACTAATACTACTATTGCATAAACAATACACATGCTAATTTACTATCATAAACACAAAACTTAAAAAAAAAATATTTACACACACAAAAAAAAAAAAAAATTAGACATGTGATGACATCCTTTAAGGTTGTTTACTATTTTGACATTGATACTGATGGGCTAGTAACTGGTTGTTCTTCCCAGCTCTTTCTCTGTAGCCTCGAAATTGCATCAGCATTCAAATGTTGAACTCCGGGACGATGAGAAATGCTCAGGTTCCAGCGTTGCAAGGCTAGAGCCCACCTAGTGAGTTTGGGAGACCTTGGGGTTGTTTCCGTGAGAAATTTTAATGGATTATGATCGGTAATGACCTCAATTTGAGATCCATAAGTCCACTTTTCAAACTTCCGCAACCCGAAGAGAACACTCCAAGCCTCTTTCTCTATACTCGGCCAAGCACGCTGAGCCCCTGACAATTTCTGACTGGCAAAAGCTATAGGTTTAAACTGACCTTTTTCATCTTTTTGAGTAAGACAACATCCTACTGCAAGGTCGGAAGCATCGGCGTGAAGCTGATATTCCCGGCCTACGATAGGTGTAGCCAAACTCGTCACTTTACACAACTCATCTTTAAGAGTATTAAATGCTTTTTCTGCCCTTTCATCCCATGGTACAGTATTTTTGACATTTCCTTTGGTTAATTCGGTTAAAGGTATAGCTATCTCAGCATAATTTGGAATATAAGATCGGTAGAATCCCATTAATCCCAAAACTGATCTAACTTCCTTTTTAGTCTTTGGTCTCTTTAAGTCCCTTATTGCTCCGATTTTCTCCTCATCAGGTGCATGAGTTCCACCCCCAATAACATGACCTAAAAACTTAGTCAATTTCTCTCCAAATTTACATTTGTCTAGTCTAATCGTAAAATTTCTATTTTTCAACTCTTCAATGACAGCCCTGACATGCTCACAATGCTCTTCCCAGGTATCGGAGAAAATGATGACATCATCAATATATGCTTCTGCATACCTCCGATGACCTTGGAGAACCTCATTCATGTCTTTTTGCAGGGATGCCACTCAGAAAATAGCAAAAAAGAGGAAATTATGCGTAAAGTAAAATTTACGACATTTTTCACAACTTTATGTGTGAATTTTGAAAATTATATTGTTTATAATAAACTAAATAAAAAATTACAGCTTTTCTTTTGTTGTAAACTTTTAATTTATAAGAGTAAGTTAAAATGATTTTTCTTTAGTTTACAGTATTTTACATCAATTAAGGTAAGCCAGCAACAGGTTCAGTGAAGAATTTTATGTATCACATCATTTTAAACCAATTCAAGTAACCCAGCAATAAATTCAATGATTATTCCGCGAGTGAATAGCAAAATTTTGCAGGGTTTTTTTTTTTTTTTTTTTTTTTTTTTTTTTTTTTTTTTTTTAAATTTGACGAAAATAACTGTTTTATTTCATGAACGTTTGGCGAAAATCGCCGTTTTATTTAGCGATCGTTTGACGAAAATCGCCGTTTCACATCATGATCGTTTGATGAAAATCATCGTTCCACGTCGTGATCTTTTGACAAAAATCGTCGTTTCACATTGCGATCGTTTCAAAAAAATCACCGCTTCGTTTCGCGATCGTTTGACGAAAATCGCCATTTAATATCGCGATCGTTTGACGAAAATCGTCGTTTTACATTGCGATTGTTTGACGAAAATCGCCATTTTATTTAGCGATCGTTTGACGAAAATAGGCGTTTCACATCATGATCGCTTGACGAAAATCATTGTTCCACATCGCGATCGTTTGACGAAAATCGCCGTTTCACATCATGATCGTTTGACCAAAAATCATCGTTTCACATCGCGATCCTTTGACAAAAATCGCCATTTCACAAAAATCACCGTTTCGTTTCACGATCGTTTGACGAAAATCGCCGTTTTATATCGCGATCGTTTGACGAAAAAGGCAGTTTTATTTAGCGATCGTTAGACAAAAATCGCTATTTCACATTGTGGTGGTTTCAAGAAAACCACCGTTTCGTTTCGCGATCGTTTGATGAAAATTTCTGCTTTATATCGCGATCGTTTGATGAAAATTGCTGCTTTATATCGCGGCCGTTTGATGAAAATTTCTGCTTTATATTGCGACCGTTTGATGAAAATTGCTGCTTTATATCGCGACTGTTTGATGAAAATAGCCATTTTTTCGATCTTCTAACGAAAACCGATGTTATATTTCGCGATCGCTTGACGAAAAAGGCTGTTTTATTTCGCGATCGTTCGACGAAAATCGTTATTTTATCTCATGATTGCTTAACGAAAATCGCGAATTCTTAAAAATTAAAAAAGCGGAAATCCGCCAAAAGGCGGAAAAGTGGCATCCCTGTTTTGAAACGTAGCAGCAGCCCCTGATAATCCAAAAGGCATCATACGCCACTGATAAGTTCCGTTATGTGTCGTAAAAGCTGTCAGAGGTTTACAATCCTCAGCCATTTTAATTTGCCAATAACCCCTCAATAAATCTATTGAAGATAAATATTTAGCCGCCCCTGCGGTATACATAATTTCTTGGGAATCTTTCATCGGGAAGGTGGGAATCTGCGTTACAGAATTTAAAGCTCTGTAATCAATACACATTCTGACAGTTGCATCTTTTTTCGCAACGCAAACAATTGGATGGCTAATTTCAGCATTCGACGGTTCGATTAGATTTAATTCTAATAACTCCTGAATCTGCCTATCCACTTCCTCTTTATAAGCTACTGGTACGCTATATAACTTTGGTTTTTTCCTTTCTACACCCGGTTTCAGATCAATACGATGTTCCTCTACTTCCGCCAGTCATACAGGACCCATAAACACTTCTTTATTTTCCCTCAAAATGGACTTTAAATCTTTGACTTGACTATTAGATAGCCCTTTTATTTCAAACCTCTCAATATCCTGTTCTATCTCTTGATCCCGGTTCAAAATAGGAATTTCCCCAACTTCTCCAAATTCCTCATCACCTTCGAAAACAATATTAACTATATTACATTTAGCGATAAATTCTCTTATCTTATTTTGGTGCACATGCTTCCTACTCCCGTCGGCTAACTCAACAATAAATGAATGCTGGTTTCGTTTTTCTACAATAGTTGCCGGCCCTTGCCACCTAGAATATAACTTATTAGTCGAATCGGGGATTAACAGTATAACTTTATCGCCTACCTCAAACGTTTTTTCTTTTGACCTTAAATTATAATGATACGCCATTCTATTTTGTTGAACCTCAGACGACAATTTTGCCTCATTTGCGGCTCTTTCTAAGCGGTTCTTAAGTTTATCCAAGTACTCATGAATCGTCGTAGTATCTAACTGCGCTCCCTTATTTTCTCCTGCCCATGACGACTTAAGAATCGATAACGGACCCTCCGGCGCTCTACCATATAATAACTGGAAAGGTGCGATTCCCGTCGTAGAATTTGGGACTTCCCTATACGCCCATAATGTAAATGGTATTTGTTCATGCCATTTTTTTCCTTCTTCCCTAATCGTATGATGTAGCATACGTTTAAGAGTCTGATTAAATCGTTCCACAAGTCCGTTGGACTGTGGATACTGTGGAGTCGAAAATCTTGGACTAGCACCTAACCTTTTCTCAAATTCTTTCGTTAAGTCGGCAGTAAAATTGGTTCCATTGTCGCAGGCAATTACATTAGGAATTTCTGTTCTCATAAATATTTGAAGTAATGCCTCACACGCGGTTTTAGCAGTTAAACTTTTTAGAGGGATCGCATCCGCCTATCTGGTATGCTGATCAATTAAAGTCAGTATATACCGATGCCCTTGTGAACTTTTAGGATCAATAGGCCCAATTAAATCAACATTAACAACCTGAAATGGAAGTTCCGGCCGCGACACTGGGGAAATAGGAGCTCTATCATTTACTTTAACCCCTCTAGTCAATTGGCACTCTAAACATGATTCACAAAACTGTTTAGCTTCTTTTGCCATTCCCTCCCAATAAAAAGAATACCTTATTCTCTGCAACGTTTTCTTGGCTGCATGATGCCCTCCAAATACCGATGAATGCGCTAATTTTAAGATTTCTTCCCTTCTTACCTTGGGTACTACTAATTGCGCTATAGTTTCGCCTACCAATTTCTCTTTATGATACAATAATCCGTTTACAATATAATAATCCCCTTTTTCCTTTTTAGCTAATTCCCAAGCTTTCTCTAATTCTTTACATTCCAACTGGGATTTCTTAAACATATCTGAGTTACTAACAATAGATTCATTATTTTCCTCCGTTTCAGTTTTTTCTGGATCCTGACTTTGTACATTTTGCGATCTCGCGTCTATTACGTAAACATTACAGCTATCGTTACTTACATCTTCCTTTTCATTCGAGTTATCAATAATAATTTCGGAACTTTTTAATTCTTCGGACTCTATCAATGGCTCCTCAAGATTGACACCTGACAACTCATTAATCACCTCGGGATGTAAAATTACTTGCTCATTAATATTATCAGTTACTGCGCAAAGTACTTCCTGATGAATAATATTAGTTTGCCCGAATTGCGGAATAGCTAGTGGTAGTTTAACTAACGGTGATTTAACAGCTTCACCAAATAATCCTTGTAAATAAATACTACCCGCTCCCTTTAATTTCTCTTCCGGTACTAAATCTTTATGAACAACACTAATTTCACATCCAGAATCAACCAATCCCTTTGCTTTTTGCCCATTAACACTAACTTCAATTTTCTCAAGTTTATTTAATTTCTCACCAATAACATTAGTTTTCTGCTCGGCCTTTGCCGATATTCTAGCCACAATAGCCCCATTAGGTAACTCTTTATTTTCTTTCACCATAATCTTATGAACACCTGCTTTCTGGTTTCGCCCTTTATTGCCATTATTAGTTCCCTCATTACCCACTTTATTACAAAAACGTTGGTAATGACCTCTCAAACCACACTTAAAACATTTAGGCCCTGAAGCATCATTCGTCTTCTTAAACTCTGTTTTCCTATCCGGAAAAGAATTACACTCATTACTACCATTTTGCCTCCAACTACCACTAAATTTATTATCCTCCCTCGGTCTCATTTTTTCATTGTTTACGTACTTATCTTTACCTTTAAAGCTTTTATGCGTAACTGCATAAGACTTATGTTTAGCATCAAAATAATTATCACACTCTTTAGCAATTTTAGGAGCTTCTAACCATTTACCCTGGTGAGTTAAACTAATATATGCTGCAGTATCCTCATCTAGCGTACTCATTAGCTTATCAGTAACTATTAACTGGTTGACCTTTTCATAAGTGTCCGCACCTCTAATTTTACAATAATTTTCCCACGTAGCTATTAAACGCGATACAAATAATACATGGGTTTCGTTCGGATTTCTCCTAGCTTTCCGGAAATTTTCTAAACATGCCTTCGGGGTTGGCTCATGTTCCCTTAGGACTAACTCCTTTAATTCCTCATAGTTCTCCATTTGTTCCTTAGTGGTATAAATTAACAAATTATCCGCCTTATCTCCTAACATATTTAGTAGAATTTCGGCCTGCTGGTTTTCCGGTACATCTTTAGTTTGGAATGCCCTTTCTAAACTGTTGAAAAATAAATTCCATCCCTCAGTCCCTTCTGGTACTTTGATAGATAGAGTTTTAACACTTTTGATCAATTTTTCTATATTACTTTCATTATTAGATTCCCTAACATTAGAATTATTTGCCGAACCTTGAACCCTTAGTCTCTCCATTTCTAATTCATGTCCCATCCTCAATTTTTCTATCCTCTCTTCTCTTTCTAACCTTTCGTGTTTTTCTTCGCGCTCTAACTTTTCCTGTTTTTCTAACCTTTCGCGCTCTAATTTTTCTTGTTCTAATCGTTCTGCAACAATAGCGTCAGATAATTCCTTAAAAACCCCCTCGTCATACTCATCACTGTCCATTATCTTTTTCTTAAGCTGAATTCTGGTATCATCTTCCGCGAATTCAACATCCAATTCTTCAGCTATCACCTGAAGATCAACCTTTTTTAGTTTCAATAAGAAAGCCATACCTTCACCGATTGTTATAACCACCCCACAAGAATAGTTAAACCTACCAAATTAATATTTCCGAAATTTCTAACTTAGTACAGATATTTCTCCACTTATTATACTAATTAATACCATTTCAGATAATCCATGCATTTCATTTCTAATTAACCTACTGAATACTCTAATTTTTCTCAACCATTGATGTCACACAATTTACTTCCAATAAAACAAAAAAGTAAAAGAGTAATTCGATTTGACTGCTATGCAATATAGATTCCAATATATACACTTAGATAACAACATACAATTTATATAATAATACTGATACGTTGAAATTGAATAGAAGTATTGATGTCAATCAAAAAATTCACATAAAGAAAAATTGAAACACATGCATACATAAATTTCCACAATTATCCTCATAAAATATTTCCGAATTCAATATTGGTTCTCACACTTAAAACAAATATACTGAAAATCTTTACTTTTATTTTTACTCACTATGGCTCTCTTTTGAGCCTTTTTTTTTTTCACTATGGCTCTCTTTTGAGCCTTTTTTTTTTTTTTTTCTCACTAGTATTGGCCAATTAAAATTTTCATTTGCTTAGAATTTTGATAATGTAACTCTTAAAATTTAAACAGTATTGCTTCATTTAACAATTACTTTAACAATAATTTAGATTTAATGCATTAATTTAGTTCCCTAATATCATTATAAATAGCATATCATTATCATCTCAAATTATTATGACCTTTCTTTAAAACAATAGCAATATGGTTACTAATTCTTTACACCTATCTGAACACAATTATTTCATTGCACATAAATTACGTAGACAATTTACTTAAATTACTATTAATTATACAACAATACAATTTGGTTCGAGATGTCAGAAGAAATGAATGATCAAAACACCTTACCTTATACTTTATTTGGTGGGGTACTCTTCTATTCACAGATAGCTCCACGATGTAGCGGTAATATGGCACAACAGTTCAGTTTAGTTCTTTCTAATAAAGATACGCACAACATTTTAGTCCACACTAGACGATATGGCACGATACTTTATCACACACTCGACGATCCGGCACGATACTTTAGCACATACTCGACGATACGGCACAACACTTTACACACATTCGACGCTACGGCACGACGCTTTACGCACATTCGACGATACGGCACGACACTTTAGCATAGAATCGACGATCCGGCACGATGCTTTAGCACATACTCGACGATATGGCACGACCACACAAGAATTCCACTGGATACTCTGGCATTAACAGACTGTAACACGGCTCGCTGGTCACTGGTTTCAGGCGATTCTATCCCGACGCTGCCAACAATTTGTCGGACGCTCCTCTCAGTCCACAAAACTTTGAAGAATGTCCTAGGTAGTTTTAGCTGCCACCACCGATATTAATGGATGATATCGGTCACCTGCTGTGAGGATTGGGTAAAATAACACTGACGCTGTTAATGAACTGAACTAACAGTTTATTTAAGATATAGATATGTACACAAGAAACAATATTTACAACTATCTACAATTACAACTCGGATATAGATGATCCGGTTCAACATTAAATTAACTACACTAAACGTTGGTTGTGTACCGTTCAACTTACACTTTCTTCCTCACACTCAACGCACGTTGGATACGCTTTATCAGAGATTACTGCAGAATCTCAATACACAAGGGTACTAGACCTCACTTCTCGGCCTATAACACTATCCACCGGGACGCCTTGTCCCACACTCAAAATATACACTATCCAACAGGACCACAAATCCTGAGCGACCTATCAGTCCCAACGCCAAGCGAGAACTGTCTCTAACCTCTCTGTCCAGAGTTGACCTTGTCAGAGATCTTCCTTCCCCCAGCAGGACCTCTTAGAATTCCTCCATTGGTTCAATTCCGCATACCAACCTTGAGTCATGACATCTACTGTTTACACATCACTTAAATACTAAATAACAGCTGAGCCATGCCCCGTGGTCATCACTTTCATTCAGCAACGAGTGCGTCATCCGCACACCTGCGCCTGGATAACCACCTGTCATTTGTCATTATAAGAAAAGAAAGAAAGGTATTTCGAAAGCTTCACGGATACACAACTAACAATACATAAAAATATTCAGATGAGGAAATGTCATTCCTTTCTAATTCAGGGCAGATGTCTTCTAGGAACCTGACAGATGGGAATCACAGATTTTACATAAACATTTTCCGTTAATCTTTTTCTTTTTCTTTTTTTTTTAATTAACATTTTAAATAAAAATAACTAATTACAAAATATTGAGAATGTAAGTTTTTCTTAATACTGAAGACATATGAATTTTCTCTACCTAGATATAAACAACAGAACAATTCCCAGATAATTCAGTTTTCGGATCCAAAAAAAGAGTGACTAATTTTTTTACTTAAAAAATTTTTATGAAAGAAAAATTTTTGAGCATAAATAATATTACAGATATGTAGTTTATGTCGAGCTCTGTACTGGAAATCTGAAGTACAAAACAATAAAAATACCAAAATGTTAAAAAGATGAGATATTATCTTCTTGTTGTTATTGGATTATCCAAAATATTGTAACTAAAATGATTTAGGGAAATAGATGCAATGCATTGTGTATATTAAAGGGTGACAAAGCTTGTCATCATGAGAGATGACAAGCAATCAGTATCAGAATAAGTATTCATCAAAATGAATACTTAAACTAAAATTGAAACATTTTATTAAAAAAAAAGAAAGAAAAAATTATTTGTATTATTATTATTATTATTTATTATTATATGTTAAATTATTTGAGGTGATTTTCACATGCTTCTTGTATCAAAAGAGATTTGAATGTATTTAGATAAGAGCTCTTATTTAAAATACTCTATAATAACTAAAAATTAATCAAGATATGTTTTTATAACTAAAACCAAATTTTGATAATGCTCCCATTCTCGGCTGAAAATGACTAAAAAAACTTTTTAAATGATTAATATATACATAAAAATATATAATTATTAATTAATTATACATGTATAGAAGCACATTTCTAACAAACAATGAATACACATATATATTTATTTGTGTATATAAATTTTATAGAAAACAAAAAGATAAATAATACCCCATTCCCCTCGCCTCGCAACTAAATTTTAAAATAGCACCCTTCTGTAAATTTTATCTCCGGGGCATAAGATTTTTCTTTCTGCCTCTGACAAGAACTTTTTATTTTCATATGGAATAAAATGTAATTAATTCATTTACAATGCAGAATAATTTTAAACTATACAAATTTCATCTCAACCAAAAATGTTTTAGGTATACACATCTCCATTTATCTTTTACAGTATGATTTATGTAAATGATCATCTGTTATATTACAAATCCTTCAGAGAGCATTTAAAATACTTATGTGGTTTCAAACCAACACTTTTCTTAAAGTTAAGTCTGCAGCCTTTAATGAGCAGCTGAGAAACTTCAAAGTTTAGTCACATATGCATTGCTAACTTTATAATTTGCATTCAAATCTTGAGTCATTACAGATAAGATAAATAGTGAAATTTATAGTAATAATTGAAGAGAGTTTCATTTCAGCCGATACAACTCAAAATAATGAGTCATGTTGAAAATTTCAAAAGCAAGAAACAAGAGTTTAGGAATACAGATAGTTTCAGTAAGAACAAATTTTCAACAGTATTTTTTATGAAACTCTGATTTCATCAAAAGTGAAAACGAAATTGAATTTTTACTAGTCCCTAATAATAACCACCTAAACAGACTTTTGTTTTCATAAGTACTCTTTTACATGAAATTTTATATCACTTTTGCAACAAATGCTGATATATCATGATTAACGGTATGCCAGGATTTTATTAGAATAGGATAATATCTGCTGTACAAGTAACTTATTGCAATAAAATATAAATAACAACACATTCATAGATATATTAGTATCTTGAAATAGCATGATTATTGACAACTGCAAACATAAATTTAAAGAGAAAATGGAGGGTTTGGGTGGACAAAGCTCTCTTGAAGAGATATATACATTTTATTTTCTAAAAAATTCCAACAATAAGCAGTTGAAGAGTATATTTGCACAGAAAGGTATTTAACATAACAGTTCTTAGATTTTCTGAATTTGTGCAAAATCTTATATGAACAGAATACATATCTGTGTGTGTGGTGAAAATTAAAAGGTCTTGTAAGACTGATGTTCAGGCTGCTTATCTGAAGATTTACTCGTCATTAAAATGGATTTTACAGTAAAACTTTATTTTTGCAAAACATTCCAAAATTTTGCGATTGAAATTAAGCTTCAAAAATTGAAATATTAAAAAACTTAAAGTGAGTTCTTCACAACTTCAGTATATTGAAGTTGATTAAGAAAAATGCTTTAACCCTTCTTGATATATTTTTTTATTCCTTAAAGAAAAAATATCTTAAAATTGAATTCACAATGGTACCATAAAAATAATGACTATCAATCTAATAATTTTGCAAACTTCATTTTTTTAAAAATATATTATCATAAAAGACAGCCTTAAGTAAATCTTCTGAAAAATAGGAAAATATTAAAAAGGATTATAAGAAGGCCTTCAGAAATTTTCATATGAAACTATAATAAGACAGAAACTAATCTAATTTCTGTAAATATTTTGCATTTTACTTACCTCCCAACACAAATTGTTGATTTGCTTAGTAACATATATTTCATCATCACTATCAAATGATAAGTGATCAGGAGGTCCACGATATGCAAACCTTGCTTTTACTTTAACTAAAATTAAAGAATAATTAAAATCATTAATGGATATACAAACAATCAGGAAAGTAAAATTATAAGGTGCAATTTAGCAAATGTAATTAAATCATAATTTCTAAACTTTTGAACTATTTTAAGACAAAATATACAGGTTGATCAATTTCAATAAATGAGAAGTTTTTGGGAAAGTATTTATTGAATTAGAACAAAATAACAGAAATATATAATACACAGTTGCAAAATCAGTATAATTTTTGGTAAGATTGTGGATACAGAATCTTTTACAATTTCAAAGGTTTTTCTAAATCTATTCTACGGGTAAAAACAATTAACAAATAAAATAAATAATGATTGTAACATTATAAAATTTAAATAAAAATAAATTTTTTAAACTCTTATTAGTAAGTTTTGAAGAAGCAGCAAAAAATGACTTTGCAAATAATAAACAAAATCTAAACATAAATTTAAAAAAATAAAATAGCTATTGAATACTGAAATAGTTTGTTTAATTTTGGCTATGGTGACTATTATGCAACATTTTCCAATCTTCCTTGCGATTATTTATACAATGCATGAATATAAATCTTCAAGTAAGCTTCAATTTTCTGCTGTTTGAAAGTTTTTGTGGTAGATTAGAATAATGTTTTTCATTTTTCATCTTTTGTACTCTTTTTTTTTTTCCTCTTCTCTCTTCAAAATAATGCAGTTAATGAAACTCAAAGCATTAATTGACTTATTTAACAATAATTTAAATCCTTGTCATTAATATTAAATATGCATTTATATAATTAAATGATTATCTTAAAAAATATGCTAAAATAATTACAAAATTGCATCCGATGATTATTTCCATGCTATAATTACTAAGTTAGTATTAATTTAAATTGAAAGTTTTTGAAAAGTATAATCATCAAATAACAATAATACAAAAAAAAAAAAAAAAAAAAAAAGATGATCCCCCCCCCCCCCCTTATTAGGATGAGCGAAGCGAATCCTCTACTAGTCCACTCAAATTACAATTTGTCGTACGCTTTACAAAAAAACTATTCAATATTTTAACTTCAAATTAAACACAAAAATAAATTATGATCTGTAGATTTGCAGAAAATAATTTTTTTACAGTAAAACGTTAAAAAAATTATTATTTTAATTAATTTATTTTACATGCATTTCCAATACGGATGCATTTTAGCAAATAAATAAAAAATGAAACGCGTATATTTTCAGAAAAAAAAAGTTTAAATCATGGAGTAAATAATTATAGATAGAATCATGATTAATTTATTAAATAAAACATGTTTTCATTTTCCCGCAAAATCGTTTGCACAGATGACACTTAAACATTTTAAAAGAATTGTATTATTTTTTTTTTTTTTTTTTTTTTTTTTGTAAACTGGCAACAAAATAATTGTAAACAAATAAAATTAATTCTTAAATTTGTTATATAAATGAAAAATTATCTGCGTGAAGTTGTTGGTTCAAGCTCTTTATAAATATTTTTGCGACGGTCGTATTGTGGCTAAATAATATCGACTCATTAATCAGAAGGATTTTATAGAAAAATAAGACTTTAATAAGTTCGCAAACACAACAATAATTATTCGTGAAAACGTCACTGCGAGAATGAGAGAGCGTTTCGTTAAAAGGTAATTCCATTAATTGATTTGCCATTCGCAGAAAGTAAAAAGTTCTCCCACGCGGAGAGAATTACAGCAATTCTCATACGCTAACATGTATAAAAACGAAGAAATTAAAATAAAATGTTTTACAATTAAAAATTCATAGTATCAACGAAAGCAGATTTCAAATGTTTTTTCCAGAAAATAGGATTTTGAAGAAGTAACTTTCTTCAAGCTTTCTTCAAATATATTATTCTAAAATAGCTATCAAAGATTATCGGATGTTGATTACAAAGATTGGAAACATGCATATTTCAAACAATTAAAAAACACCAGTTGCTACTTGAAATTGTAAAAACATCTTTAAAAGAGCTTTTAGTTGAAAATTTAAAAAAAAATTGTAAAAGTTTGCTTCGAAAATATCTTATTATGCCAGTTTTACATCATAAATAAAAAATTAAAATGCGCCAAAACATAAAATAACGTTTTTGTTTAATAAAGATGCAAAAATAATAATAAAAAAATATTGTTACTTTCAAATATCTGTTTTATAAAATAATGCTTCGCGAATCCAAACAAAGCATGGCTTTTGCTAGTTTATTTTAGCTTTCAGAAGTTTTTCTTTAACATTCAAACAGATAGACCAATTTTGACAAATAAAATGACATTGATTTTATATAGAAGACAGAGTATATGAAATATCAAAAAGTCAAATATGGATGACATCAGACATCAAAATGATTGAGGGAAAAAACATCAAATTTTGCAAGATGAATATTAAATGGAAAGACTGTAATAAAAGTACATGTAATTTCAGAACTACGTATTCTCTATGTATAAAAAAATGGCATAGGTCTTAAATAAACCAAAACGTGATGAGGCACAACAACTCATTTTCTTATAAAAAAAACTCAATTTATATATTTTAGTAGAAATACATTTTCTATTATAGATTTGTTTACTCTTTCTTTTAACATGCATTTTTTTTTAGATATTAACAACTTAGATTTTAAATCAAATAAAGGCTACTTACACATGTATGGTTTGCTAGCAGAAGATGCATTTCTCCTCAACACTTCGGGAACTAGGATATTTGAAGGAGGTCGTGGAGGTAAGTGAGGAGCACCACATCCTCTAACATAGGGAATACATTCCTTGTGAACAGCTACGTTACACTCTATAAAAATTTAGATGGTTTAATATAATCAGTTTAACCGATTCTCAGATGCAATCGAAAAATGTGAAATAATCGCATTATTTCAGAATTTACAATAAATTAAGATTTTCCATAATATAAGTTTTGATAGGAAAATTACATAAATTGACAAGCTTTAATGCAATTAAAATAATGACTTAGTTTCAGTTTTGAAATTTTCGTAATTGGAAAATATCCTCTACATCATAGAGCAATAAGAAATGAATGGTTGATAGGGATATTTTTAACAAAACATACATAAATCATAACATACATTAAAAAAATTGAATATGCATTACAAAAAATTAGAACATCAGCAAATATTTTTACAAGACACAATAATAATAATAATAAAAGAAACATTTAATCCATCTAAATACAAAAATTTTAAATACAGCACATTTATAAATTTTTTGATTGAATAATTAAAGAACAAAACAAGAGTTTGTTAATCTATATATATATAAAAAAAAGTCTGGATTTCGTATTAATCAACACACAGAAAAAACTACCAAACTTAAAATTTTGAAAATTTGGGTAAAAATATTTCTTATAACATCGAGTGCCACTAAGAAAGGATTTTCGAAAATTCCACCCCTAAGAGAGGTAAAAAAAAAAAAAAAAAAAAAAAAAAAAAAAAAAAAAACCAACTTTTTAAAAAATACCTTAAAAATCAGATTTTGTAGTTATTTTTGGCCTAATAACATATTTTAATGTACTTCTCCATGCTGAATCGAATGGTACCAAGCAAACTCTTTTAAATCCAGTAGTTTGTGAGATATTTCATAATTTTCTAATTTGGTGATGTCTTTGGCGCCAAAATCTCAATTTTTCACACGATAATTTCTAAAAATACAATTGTTATTACATCAAGAAAAAAAATTAAGATTGAATAATTTTTAATCATTTCTTTTGGTTTAATAATTAAAACAACTATGTCAGTTAGGAAAACGCTACAAACACCTAAAAACTAAAAATAAAAACTGTGGTACTCTTTTGTTTTACCAACACCATGCCAAAATCTGATGTCATGCTATTTTATTCCAACAATAACCATGCAAGATATTTTTATTACAAATCATGTCAAACACTAACATTTGCTATTTATTGAATGTGAACATTTTTTTATGAGTATTACTCAATCGCAATCACGCAAAACATTTTAATTTGTTCTTTTTTTAATAGAAATTTTGGCACAGATGTGATATACATACCAAATTGGCACGATTTTTTTCTGACACCAATTCAGCAAAAACTTTGTTTTCAAATGCCAGTTACATATACAGTTTTAAATTATTTTCTATTATTTTTAAAAAGGAAATTTTTAAAAATTTTTAAAAAAAAGTTTAGTTAATAATTATAGAACAAAACTATTTATATCTTTTTAAAAAAGAAAATAAAAGTAAAAAAAAAATAGTTTATTAATGAATAAACAACAAGTGGGTTACCATGTGAGGCATAAAATCGCCATTTTGTTGCAGTCACATAAAAATGGCACATAAAAAATATTTTGGCACAAATGTCATATATTAATAATTATAACTTACATTTATTGCTGCTAATGATACAGATTTTACCATTGATCATATTGCCTATGATCAACCTATGATCATATTATCATGTATTAATTGAAAGATATAAAGGACCAATGTAATAAATTTTTACAAAAGTATATTAATTGCTAAAAAATATTACATAAAAAAAAATATACTTACCAGTACATAAATATCCTTGATAAAATATTCCTCTGAAAACAAAAATGAATATAATTAAACATAGTAGTAAGAAAATTACAATATTTTGAAATTAAACTATTACATTTTACAAAAAGAAAAAGAAAATAAAAAAAGGTTAAAAAAAGTTCATACTAAATTTAAATGGGTAATATATAAATTTACAATTCATTTTAATTACACACAGCATGATTTTCCGAATCAAATTCATTAAATTTCATCTGAAACAATAAATCAGCATTTACTTTAATAATTTTTCACATTCTGCACAAGAAGTTGCTTTATCAAATGAGTGTAGTTGAAACATGTGATCAGTACATCTAAGACTTGAAGGCAAGACATTATCCCTGCAATAAAACAATTTATAAACTATTTAAGGCTGAAAAATTTAAAACACTCATCATTAGAAATACATAAACTACCTTAAATTACTTATTAAATGTTTACCATTTTTTTAATAGTTAACATCAAAAATTAATATTTAAATACCTAATTTTAAAAAATATTCTAAAAATAAAATAAATTAATATAAAATTTTGTTGACATGATATTGCATGACATATAACAAATTATTGTGTCATTCCAAAAGTTGTTCTGTTTGAAACAATTAATTCATACCGAAAAATTCTGTCATTTAATTATTAAATATAATTATTAATTATTATTATTATTATTATATTTGATTATAATTATTTAATTATTATCATTAATAACATTGTTTCTAATATCTAATGTTTAGTAATTAATGAAGAAAATTTTCCAGACAAATTGATTTTCCCAAACGGACATGACTTTCTAAATGACTCAATAATAAAAAATTCCAAAAAATGCATTATTCATTTAACTTTATTTGTTCTATCTTTTATTTATTAACAAAGTAATCAATAGTTTAATAAGATAGAAAATAATATTCTTACAACCCAATTTTCTATGTGGTAAGTGAAAGTCAACTAACTAAAATTTTTAATTTCTGATATTAGAACAAACTTAAAATTAAACATCAAGTAATAGCTGAACAGTATAAATATATTAAAGTAAACATTACAATGCTTTATTGATTGCTTCAATCCAATTCCTTTTCATTTCTTCAGTCTTAGCATACATAGTTAAAGCTGTCTTGTTTTGCCTGTGGGCTAGCAACCAGCTGTAGCTCCACTACAAAAATAAATAAATAATAAGCATAAAAATAAAATTAGTTTTAAAGAAAAAACACTTTTTATAAGCAAGAATTCAATGTTAATTTTAAATTCATTCCTAATTTTATGACAGCTATTTAATTTATGTTGTTCTCAGAAATTTCAGTTACATTTATTAGGAACAAGCCCAATTATGAAAAATTCATAGCTTTTATTTACACTTAGTAGAATAGTGATTTTTTTTTTTTTTTATTATAATTCTTGCTCTTTCTTTATATTAAGATATAACAGGAGGGGGGGGGGGGCAGCAAGCAGTCTTTAAACTATGTAATCAGGATTTGCTTTCTCGACGCTTAATCATAATTTAATTAACATTAATCTATTAACATGTAAAAGTATTTTTACATAAATATATGTATATAACACTCTTTATCTTTTATTTGTATTTTATATTTTAGTGTTTAAAATGTTTCAATGTTGCAATTAAAGAGCTTTTTGGAATATTTCACCTAGAATGAATTGGGTATTATTAATAATAATTATAGCTGTAACTCATAGACAGTCACAGTTATAAACCACAAAGAATATTTAGTGATTTATCATTTCCATTTGGGTAACAGAGAAATGCTTTAAATTTTAGAAAACAGACTTAAAATCTAGAAATATTAAAATGTTGTATTGTTATCAGAAACACAACTGTGTGCATAATGTTTATAATTTCATAGTATCAGGAATTGAGTGATCAAGATTTAAATATCTCAAATATACTGTTATTCAGAGACAGTTAATAGTGGAAAGCTCTCAAACTTTTCTCTATTCAATAAAACTCATCTCAAAGCTAAACATCAATATTTACTAACTAGAAGATAACCTGTCAAAATGATGTGTTTGCATTTTTAAAAGGATGATAAAAAATTACAACAACTGTGGTCAATCATAGCCACTTTAGGCTTAAACAATTTTGAAAAATACAGCGATTAAACATGGGGTTGCAGCATTTGCCGCCTGAATTCTATTCCATGACTCCTGGCTTTGCTGTGCTAACAATCTTGCTTGCTGCTTGTTATTCAATCATCATCTTCTTGCAATGGAGCTTTCGTCTTCTCTCATAGCATTTTAAAAAAATTATAACAATGTAAAACTTCAATTTCTAAGCTAATATTTAAAAAAAAAAAAAAAACACTTTATAAGATTGAAAACAAATGTCAACAGTAAAGAGTAAACAATCACTCGTTAGTCAGGATTTGACAATGGAGTCATTCTCAAGAGTCTTTCACGGCTGTAAAAGAAATTAAAGCAACCCAAATAAAAAAATTTTTACAATATTGCATTTAAAACACACCTTTGCTTTTCTTAAATAAAAAGTTTTAATTAAATATTTTTTTTTTGAAATCGTGAAAAGATTTCAAAGCGCAGTAAAATGTAGTGACATCATTTACAGCTCCCACTGTAAATCTGACCAATGAGACTGTTCCATTACGACTATGGAACATTTTCATTGATCAGAAAATAGATAGCCTTTAAAATTGGAGGTAACCTTTCACAATATTTTTTATCGATTTGAAATTTGTCATTCTTGAATGGAAACAGCATTAATTTGCTTACATCGTTTGTTTTATTTAGAACTTAAACATTATAATTAGATAGTTTTTGTAGGTTTTAAAGAAAATGAGTAATGAATAAATCTTTTACATGCGTATTTCAAAAGTTGAACAATTAGAATATTTGTGAATGACTCGGAATACTTAAGCCTAACATGGTCGCAATATGTTTCTTTTATTTTCTCATGGATGGGTTGACTCCGGAATTGTTATACACGGAGGGGTTTTATATACTACCTCTGAAAATAAAGTTCGGTGAATGAATTCAGAACAACCGATTTGGCAACACTGGGGAAACAAAACGCTGCACCTGCATAGAGGCAAATGTAGATCATCTCCCTCCCCCGTTGTTCAGTTGAGTGTCGTTTATGTTCTGTGTAAGATGTGCTTTACTAAGTTCTTGTTCAGTGTGTTTGTTCTTAACTGAGAACAGGAAAATGAATGAATAAAAGATCAGTTTAAAGTTTGGTTTTAAACTTTGCAAGACACCGAAAGAAATTCATGAGGGATGATGCAAATTGAACATCTACCATACTCGCCAGATCTCAATGCTCCAGACTTCTTCCTATTTTCACGACTCATACTCTTTTTGAAAGAATTTTGACCATATTGCTGACATCCAATGAAACGTGATGAAGGTTTTGAACTGCATCCCAAAAGAAGATTTCTTGCGAATTTCACAGGACATGTATACCAGATCTCGATGGTGCATAGTTATAGGAGATGATTATTTTGAAGGATGGTATGGTAACTTTCATAAATATTTCATCTACATTAATGCTACAGGACTATTCATCAAATTTTATTGTCAGAGGTAGTATATAATAATGCATAAAAAATATAACATAAAGCAGTGAACACAGAAAAGCTGAAAGGGGTAGAAAATAAAAGATCAGATAAAGTATTAAAATTAAGCAAATAAATAACAGAGTGAGTGCAAAGAAGTTATTTTGGGTAAATATTGGGACTTAAAAAGTGCTACAATATACAACTTAATTGTTTATCATTTAAATAAAAAAAAAAAAAAAAAAAAAAAAAAAACTAAGCACAATGTAATTAATTCTGAACTCCATCATCGAGAAAAACAGTGACAAATAAGCTGTTAATACTAATTCTATAATAGATAATTATCCATCAATTTATGTAAATATATAGTTAAACAGGAAATAATTGATTTGAACTCACTAAAGACAAAATACTGACTATCAATGCAAAACTCAAAGTTAGATGGTTCAAAAATGTATGCTGCAAACTTAATGTAATTGTATAATAACTGTTCATGATACTTTTTTTACTAACTTTTCTTTATTATAACAGAAGAAGACTTAATCTCAATTTCTTATTTAATAACATCCCAGTTATTATGTATATGTATATATATATATATATATATATATACATATATATATATATATATATATATATATATATATATATATATATAAAAAAAAAAAAAAAAAAAAAAAAAACTTAGTATTAAAGTTTATGTTTACCTAAAAACTAATATGCATAACTTAAAAATGATCAAGTTATTGAGATAAGTTGTGGTTGTCTATTGTATTTGTCTTAAAGAAATTATTTGTAAAATATTAGAATAGAAATTATTCTTGGAAATTCTTAGCTAATAAATAATTTATTTTTTCCTATAATAGAGGGTAGCACCATAAGCATATAATTTAATTAATATATTAATCCTTTAGATGGCAGCACTAAAATAATTTTCCGCTAGAAGTTGCAGTAATATATTCTGGTTAATTAATTAATATAGTAATATTAATAATTGATTAAAAATAAAAATATAATATTTCTAATAGTAGCATCTATATTTTTTCTAAATATATTATTAATTATATAGTATAATATATGTTTTACTAATTTTTATAATTATTGTTACAACTTTATTTTATTATCTATGTGATTTATACTATGACATATGACTGTTAGTAAGTCACATGTAGTTTGTATATGATTGCACTATAAATCTTGCTAGGATATGGGTAATGGTAAATATCTTAGTATATATATCCTTTTTTATGGAATAATTTATTATTGTTATTTTGTCATATTGATTTTATTTTCTTCTATCTGTATCTTTCTACTAATTTGTCATCTGAATAGCTTCCAGCCAGTCGGGTGTATTGTGAGTCGAATTCTTAGCTTTCAGCACGACTCATAACAGAAACTGGTTGGATGTTTTTGCTTTTTTGTTAAACTATACACCCCTGATGACGTAGTTTAATGGAAAAGCCTTCTACTGCCTTTTTATCCATTTATTTTTCATTATTTTAGTAATCTGCCTTCTATTTCACTTCAAACTTCAACTGTTTTCAATAAGATGATTGTAAAAATATTGGTTTCATTGGTTTATTGTATGGTAATATATGAATTACTCTGGTTATATAATGTCCATTTATCCACATATTTCTTAGTAATTTGGTAATCTGCCTTCTATTTCTCTTCAAACTTCAACTGTTTTTAATAATATAAATGTAAAAATACCGGTTTCATTGGTTCTTTTATTGGTATTGTCTGAATAACTTTGGATGTATTTATAAAAGTATTTATATATATATATATATATATTCTAATTAAGTGAGAATTAAAACACTAGCAAACATCTAGTTATGCTTTAATAAATTTTAACAATAAGTTTGATAAGAAATTGGATCAAGAAAATCAAATTTGATAGGAAGAAAAAGAAAAGCACAAACCTTATCTCTGGTTGCAGTTCGGAGTGTGCTTTGAATATTTGGAGTATCTTCAACTTTATAATCAAGTAAAACAAGAGCTTCTTTGTAATTATACTGTTCACCCTACAACACAGAAATAAACATTTATGCATAATTTAAAGATATTTACAGAACATGCTTTCCAATTTAAATTATTAATCATTTGTTGCATTATGCATTTTTCTTCTGATAAATAAAGTGAATGTAGAAATTCACAAAATAAATTTTAATACATAGCATTGAATTAATGTGTTTAGTTATAATATATATTTTATGTTGTAAATAAGTGCTGTGCACATAAAACCATGTCTATTAAATTAGGAGTCTTATTCAATGCACTGAAAGTAGCATTTTCTAAGATAAAGAAGTGCTACAGATGTTAATTTTTAGATTAATTAAAGAAAAGACTAAAAATAAATAACATAACACAACATAAGTTCACTTTATTACATAAACCATTACTGGATGAATTCAAATGCCTTTCATTATTTATTATCATAAATACGTCAAACTAACAGCAAACAATTATTATTATTATTATTATTATTTTAGAAAATAAAAATATTTTAAATAATTTTAATATAATTTGAAAAATTTTATTAATTTGGTTTTCGTTGGAATGTTCTGTTATATTGAGCAATAAATATTTTAAAAGAAGGAAAATCTTACCCCGAAAATCTTATCCATCATCTTTAGAAGCATGTGAATAAGATAATTTAACATAATTATCTACTTAATTAATAATTAATTAAATGAACCAAAATTGAACATTGAATATATTTAAAAATTTAAATATCAATCATATATTGTTACTTAAAATCATTCACATATATTTTTGTTTAAAATAAAAGCATCAATTTAATATTAAACATTATTATTGTTATTTTTGCAGTGCTTCAATAAAAATAAATAACAGGATTGTTTGCTTTCTACTATTTCTTTAGTCATATAACACATAAGGGCATTCAATCAAGTATACATAAAATCAAATATGAATTAGTCTAAATGACAGGAAAACATCAGGGAAAAGAAAGATTAAAAAGTTAATGCAAGCTAACTTCTTAATCCTGCAGAACTCAGCTGCCAAACAGTTATGACATTTGAAAAGTTTGTATTGTTTATTCCCTTTGTTCAATTTCCTTCATCTTCTTCATAATTGTATTGTTTGTAAACTGCTCAACTTTTAACCCTTTAAGCATCCTAATCGGGTTTTTCCGTCTTGTAACTTTTGGAATCAAAGACTGGTTTAACACAAAATCAATATTAAAATTAATTTTATGAAGTGAAAGGGATAAATAAATATGTAAAGTTACTAAATAAAAAATTTCAAACCAATTTGTTTCATAGCTATTATTTTATGAATCATTAAACATGAATGTAAAATTTTGCAGGACGCTTAAAGGGTTAAATATAAATTTTGAATGCATATTTTATTGTTTTAGAATGCTGTTTTATTACTTCTTTTCTTAAAGAGTTAAGAAATAGCATATTGAAAATGGATGGTATATGTCATCCACATGACTATATGTGTAACAAATATTTGCATGCCACCTAACGCAGGATTAAAAATTTAAAACACTGTACCAAGACTATGATTTAAAAACAATTTTAATTATAGGTTTGAATTTCAGTTTTTGTGTTATACAAAAATTAATAAATAAATAACAATTTCAGAAGTATGACACACAATAGAAAAGCATTATTATTTTCGATGAAACCCAATTGCCTGGATTAAATGTAAATTAAAATGACAGAAAATTGATATATGAGTAAGGATTTTTTGTTAACATATTCAAATTTTTGAATGTTTACAAAAGCTTCAGACATATATTCTGGTTAATGAATGCAGAGTAAATAAGGAAATTCATAAAAATGCAATTAGTTTTATAAAATGGATTTTATAAAAGAAATGATCATAATAAAAACAAATGTTTTTCACAGCTCACTGGTTTTTAGACAGATTGCAGACTTTATAGTTTATGAGATAATAGAGTTTAATGAATACAACAAATTACCTAAAGTTACTTGTTGATTATTGATAATACAATAATACCTCAGCTAATAAAGGTAATTCATTTCAGAATCACATTTGTTAGCAAAAATATATGCTATTTCATGCAATTCATGCAAAGTGGCTAAATTATGGTAGCAAAACAGTCATTCATTAAAATAAATAAATAAATAAATAAATAAATAAACAGAAAGAATGATTCATATCAATATAATCTTTCAATTAATAAACAGCATTACAGAAAGGAAGGAATAATAATAAAAAGCAACTAGAAAATATTTTCTTTCATATTTTTTATCAATCTCATGAATATTTTAAAAAATATCTTTAATAAAAGAAAAAAAAAATTAGAATGAAATTTACATTAATACCATACAATAATAATAAATATAATGTACTAAAACTGTATTTATTATTATTACATGAATTTATTCAAAAGAATAAGATTTGACGCCACTTATCTGCCATTTTATCTTTTATTATAAATAATTTGCTTTTCAAAATATAGTTGAAACTAAATTTTTAAAACTAAATGTGATTTGAGATTATTAACATTTTAAAACTGTAAATTTGTATTATCACTTTTTAAAATTCAAAAGATACATTGATAATGTTATCTTACCCTTGTTGTTTTACACATCAGCATTACTTTTTCAAAAATAAATACACATCTATAAGAGAAAGAAACATAATACATATTGAATCAAAATAAGTAAGATGAATAATGTCTTTTTTATGTTTATATGTGTCTGATAACAAAACAAATTTTACTGATTAAATTCAAAACATATCAGGGTGATAGATGTACATTACAAACATATGTTTGGATATAGATATAGTTGATCCTAGAATGAAACCACAAACAGCTTAACTGCTTATTATATGGAAAACAATCAAACAAATGACAAGAATGAAACTAGAGGTCTGCACGGGCCGGCCCGCGGGCCGGGTTCGGGCCGATTTCCAATAATGGCATTCGGGCCGGGCTTGGGCATTACTTCTGAAGACTCGGGCCGGGCCTAGTCACTAATCTTTCGGGCCGGGCTCGGGCCTTAATTTTTTTGCTAGACGGGCCGGGCCTAACTTTTTTTCCCGTACGAAGCCAAGACTGATTCCTTTCTTCCTAGTTTTCATGGACCAAAATAATCATTCCTATTGAATCTTTCGATATGAAAATCCTTTTCTCGACTTTTTATAAATCAGTAATATTTGGCTTTGTCCAAAAATGTTTGCAATAAAGGCATATACTTTTAAGCCGTCATTATTCTACAATTAAACATTAGAATTTATTCCTTTTAAAGAATCGTAGATTACTAGGCGTTTTAAAATAGAATTAAACACACACACACACACACACAAAAAAAATATGATTATGACGGATTTTTTTTTTTTTTAACTGAAAACTGAAAGTTTCTTTTAAAGTGTTCATCCATGCAAAATGAATACAACAATACAGAAGAAAAAATATATTAAACATTTACATCTGTTAAGAAGAGAATGTATTTTATTTTATTTATTTTTTATTTTTTTTTTTTTTCTTTCCAAAGCGATTTTGTCTTTGGAAATTTTACCATGTACTGCTTTTTCGACTTTGTCTCCATTACAGGGAATATGGATTAATAATACTAGTGATAACTGAAACATTTACATACAGCAAACAAGGATTCATTTAAAAGCGTAAATATCGCAGCCTACGGCACTTCTGCATAAATGGAGATTATAAACACGAAAAAAAAAGACTAATATCATTTTTTTTTTGGTCAGAGCTCTTCCATAAGATTAAAGATTAATGTTCTGTAGAAATTCACTTGAGCCGGGCCGGGTTCGGGCCGAATTTGAAACTTTTTTCCGGACCGGGCCGGGTCGGGCCAATATTTTTTTCGTTCGGGCCGGGCTGGGTCGGGCCAATATTTCTTTCGTTCGGGCCAGGCCGGGCTCGGGCCTGGAAATTTCGGCCCGTGCAGACCTCTAAATGAAACCACAGACAGCTTAATTGTTTATTATACAGAAAACAACTTCTCAGTGTTAATCCTCTGACTGTCTTGAAGCAGGGCCATCACGAAACAAGTTTTCTTCTCTTACCGAAACAAGTTTTCTTCTCTTACCGGCCTGATTCAAGATCCCAAGCAGGAGAAATGAGTCATACACAAGATCTGACTTTTTCATCTCACTGACCACTTCATCCTCAATGAAATTTTGCTTATAATGCTTCGGGCTGAAGCAATCACTATTAATATTGTGTGTATATTTTTAGATAATTTGAATCTATTGCATATTCTGTTATATGGACATTTTTTTTAATGAGCATTTTAAAAGGATTAATTACAAAGATAAAGGATTAACCTAAGTCAATGAGTATCTCCTTTACCTCATTATTTAAAATAAATTAAATAAATCTATGCCATTCCCACATGGTCTTACATGTGATGTGAATTGTAAAATTTTATTTTGAAGTAGGGAAGTAAACAATTAGAATAATCTAATAGATAACAGTAGTAATAAAGGCCTTTTTTGTCCTATTTTGGGTCTAGAATCTCTGTTTACAATTCAGTTTGCATAAATAAAAAACAATTTTAAAACGTGAATAGTACTAAGTTCTTATGCATAGGGATAGATGAAATAAAAATTATTTAATGAATATCTATTAAAAAATATAGATAAAAAATCATATCGATAGTTTATGAGCCCTCCTTGAACAACATCATCAGATGAGTATAGGAAATTTATCGTATCATTTAAATCATTTAAATGAGTGGAAAAATTCATTTACTTTATAAAAGTTATGGAAGCAGAAAAAAAGGTTTTAAAAATTTTTTAAGTTTAATTATCTTATACTAACAGCAAAATGAAGAATTTCAACTATTTTTTTTTTTTTATAATACAACTGTTGATGAAGTTGAAGAATTAAACATATTGAGATAAAAATGACATGTCTGTATTGACTTTTATAACTAGTTACATTAAATATGAAGTTTCACATAAATTAAAATGTTATGAGTGCATTAACACATATTAGTTGAAGACAAAAATTTTATAATTAAATTGCCCGAAATGAAATGTACCTGTCTGAAATATAAATACTTTATGTTGGGTGATAGAAGTCAATTAATACCCCCAGAAAATAATTGTAAATGCTTTTCAAAAACTCATCAATGATTGTGAAAGTATTTTCCTAAAATTTCCAGAGCCCAAAAAATATTATTATGCAATTCATTCTTGAAAAAAATTATTTCAGTCTGCATTTCATAAATAAATGCAAATATGAAAACCAACTTTTATAGCTATTTAAATTTTATTTATTTATTTATTTATTATTTTATTTTATTTATTTATTTTTTGGTCAGGAATTACAAATATCTTACTAAATAACTATACAAAAGTTTAAAATAATACTACGAAATTCACTTATAATAATAATAAAAAAATTTGCATCCTTTTTTGTTAGAAAAGGATGCAAAGGATTATAAATGAGAGATAAGGGAAAAAAGATAATTTAGGTTTCAATTATTTGGAAGAACTGTTTCACTGGGCTTCAGAATGCATTTGTTATGAGCTCTAGTAAATTCTGATTAATATTTAAATATTGCCCAAGAATAAAGAAGCTTTGCTCAGGTTCAAATTAAATATTGCACACATATATATTCATACATAAAAAAGCATAAAAGTTAATTCAATTTGTTCTTACAGCTATTTACATCATTTGGTAAAAAAATTCTCTTTCTGAAGCCTGAATTGTGCCAAGTTTTTAAAAAACATCAAGGCCCCTTTAACGGAATAAAGTATCAATTCTTTAATACACATACTTTATTTAATGTATGTTTAGTTCATGTATAAATTTGATATAGATGTACCCATTTTGATAGTAGTTTGGAAGGATATTTTCTCTGAATTTTTCCATGTAATTCTTATAAAAATCTGATGAAGTTGTGCAGAAATCCACAACTAAGTATGTATTGCTCACCTGCAAGAAAAATGATGCATCTCGAAAAAAGTAAATTTCACAGAAGAAGTAAAAGAAGATTTGCCCTTTTTATTGTAACATGAAATTATAGCACTTAGCTCTGCATGCAGCAGTAAATTTGCTTAACTTAAAACATTTAGGTATGAGCACTTAGATGAGGTCTGGAATGTTGAGTAATTTTACCTTCCCACACAATCCAGTCCCCTTCTGTGGTCAAAAAGCATAATAAAGTGATTTTACGGAAAACTACATTAATGAAACTTTTAATATAGCAAGAAGTACCTGTGACAGACCTATAAGTAGATGAAAATAAATTTTTTCAAAATATGTCATTTTTTTTGCAGGTGAGTGATATGTATTAAGGTTATCATTAATCATGCATTGAATTGTGCCTTGTTATTATGTGGTGGCCAAACATTTATCAAAAGATTATCATAAATTATCAAAAATAATTTAACATATATTGAAATTGCATATTTCATTAAAAAGATTGTTTATATTTTTTCTCTTGGATATTTTTTTCAATGGTTTTAAAAATTAACAAATAAGTAAATAAATTTTTGAAATGTATGAAAATATTAATTTAAATCTTTTGTGGTTCATGAATCTCTGAAGAATATAAGCAAACTAATTGATAACTTAAACTGTTAAAAGGACTGGTTATTGTAAAACCATAAAAACACCATATCTTACAACAATTATTTTACAGTAGTATGATTATTTCTGCAACATTTAGAGTATTTATATTTATGTAAAACATATAATAACTTATAACACATCATTACATATTCATAAAAAAATAGTTAATATATTATAACAAAAGATATCAATACTTAAAAATAAGAAGTAACTGCATTAAATTTTTTTAAGTTTAAAGATATATTTATAAAATACTTACCTGTTTTTCAGCCGATTATCATCATGGGATCTGATTTTTAACTCTCCATCTTTCAACAGCCTTCCATAATCTTTTAATTCTAAGTCATCAGGCTATTGATAAAGAGTTTTGATTAATATAGTAATACTTTGTATTATCAAGACAAGAATAAATATTGTTCTAAAATTCAAATAAAAGAGATATAAGAACACTTACCATTCGTAAATCTGTAATACTGTTCTGAATATCTTTAATAATTTGCAAGGTCTCATTATCCCTTTTCACTTCATTGATGTAATGAGCAAGATCCTATAACAAAAGTATATTAAAATTTTAAAAACATGCACCAAGAGACATTTGTAATTTGCTTATAAAATAGTTGATAAGATGTCATTACAAACAACTAAAAGTTATGCAGTGCTATCTGGAAAATACACTAAAAAAGTACATTAAAACGGATGATTAGTCAATGATTTTACATTAAAAAAGTAATTGACAGAGATAAAAAGTTTGTTTTTATAGTTCTTTCTATCAAAAATTTAACTTTTCCCCCACAGTAAATTGTGTTGCAAAAAAAATTCCAATTTAAATTTTTTTTTATGTTATTATTATCTACAATTTTCATCATTATAACTTAAATTTAAGTTAGAGAAGATTATTTCTTAAGTGGAAGAAAATCTAAAATTAAGAGTAAAAAGAAATAGTTTCTGTCAGAATCTCAAATAGTATAAATTCTATCCATAAGAAATCAAGCATTGTTATTAAAAGATTAATATTAATAAATGAAAGCTTATCAGGTATGAAGTAAAGAATAAATATTTCTGATAAGTAATATATGTTTTTAGTTTAAAAAAGACATACTTCAAAAGGAGTCAAGGAATAACCTCTTATTTTTATAAATTAAATTTACTTCAAAGATTAAAAAATAACGTTACATGGCATGATTGAATAATGTTTAAACATTAATTGGCAAATGAACAAATTAAAGTATTTTAAGACATTTTTAAATGCTGCACTATGCTATTATATTAATGAAATTTTAGATTAAATGTGTAGATAAGAAAATTTTTACTTTTTACTTTTTTAACGTATGTAACCAAAAAATATTATTATTATTATTATTATTATTATTAAGTTCATAAATTTCATGAAAACCTCCTTGATTTCAGATAGATCCTTCCCAAATTAAAATAAAAAATGTGAAGAAAATGTTAAAATAATATTTCAGTAAAATTAGAATATAGATTTTGCTTATCAAAAAATTTTTATTTGTTTATGGTAAAATATCTAACAGTAAATTTGTTAATGGCACTTTTGTGATCATAAATATACAAAAGCTTTTGAACTGAAGCATTCCTTAACTTATATTTCAAATGCCACTAGGGTTTGAATAAAACAGATTTTTAAGACCAAAACTGAATTTTTAGAATACTTCTAGTTTTGGTAAAAATAAAATAAAATAAAATAAATAAAACTGAAACTGTCTCAAAGAAGTAATTAATACATAATTAAATATGTATATAATTATTAATTAATTTTATATATATATATACAAAAATACATTTCTTACAAACAAACAGTAGAGTCTCGAAAATCAGAGTCTCAAAAGTCCAAGGTTCCACTTAATTTGATGCATAAAAAATAAAATACAATTTTCGATTTTTTTTTTCTCTCATTTGAAATAATACCAGTTATTTTCATTTCTTTCTGGAAGGATTGTCACTGATGTTTTGAGTCACCCATTACCCTTTGTTCTCTTGTTCAAGCAGGTGGCTAAGGATTGGGATTGGTTTGAAAGGAGTTTCTAAACTAGTTCTGCATTTACTAATTAGTTCTACTAGTACTAATCATCATCTACTCTAATTTTTTATTATTACTATTAAACCACACTTTTTATCACATTTTAATATTTTTACCATAGAGATATTTGGTATTATGATATAAATCATGGTTAAAACCTGTTAATTTTTATTACAACCAATATCATTAAATGTGCAAATTATTTCATACTTGTTGAGTTTCTTAAAAATTTAAAAACATATATCAAAACTTTCACAGAAATATTTTTGATAAAGTTTTAGAAATAACATTTTTGAATCTTAATATTCCACATAAAAATAAACAATACACTGATGATACACATAATATATTTTCAAAATACAAAAATTCATAAAGATTAATAAGTCATAGTGAAACGGATAAGAACACATTATAAAAAGATCATCTTACCACCATGGCATCAAATGCTTTTTGTAGATTTAAGTAATCATCATGTGTTTTAGGAGTATTCTTTATCAGTTCCTAAAACACAAAGAGAAGAAAATAACTGTACATGTCAAACTATATATCTATGGTATATTTAAGATTTAACCCAAACTATAATTTTTAATGTCTAAAAAAAAAAAAAAAAAAAAAACTTTGACTAGAAAGGGAAAAGATTCCTGCAATGTTCTCAAAAACTCCTAAAATTTCATAAAAAAATTCATGGTCAGATGTTTCTAATCTCCCTCTAAATTGATCTGCAGATTTTATTTATTTATTTATTTATTTAAAACCATTTATCTATTTTATCCTAGTAAACAGCAATTGTAATTTTTCATTTCATTTTTGCTAATTTTGTTCAAATTTGTGGAAAGGCATATAAATATTTTATAACCAGATTAAATAAATACTCTTTAACTTAGGATCTCTTTCTCGTTTTAAAATCAATAGCGAAAAGTTAATAAAATGGGATAATTGTGTGACTGAAGTAGCCTCTTAAAGATCAATTTTTATACTCAAATATCTAAGTTTCAGATATACTTTTACAAGCAAAAGCCATGCTTTGTTTGGATTCACGAAGCATTATTTCAAAAGATAAATATTTGAAAGTAACAATATATTTTTGTATTATTTTTTGCATTATTTTTGTTTTATAAAGCAAAAATTTTATTTTCTGTTTTTGGTGCATTTCAATTTTTAAAATGCAAATTCAGCCAAATAGCTAAGAATTTTTTCAGAAGTTTTTATTTCTGATACAAGATACTGATATAAATAAAAATATTTTTGAAATAAAATTTTACAAAATATTAACTAGTTTTATTTGTTTGTAATTCTTTTGTTGCTACTTTACAAAAAAAAAAAAAAAAAAAAAACATATTTTTTAAATGCATAAGTATTCTCTGCGTAAATGTTTTAACATAACAAGAATAAATATAAATTGTGTATTCTTAAAACTGAAAAATACTTTTATAATTGAATATAAATTGAATTTTCAAAAATTTTAATTCATTAAAAATATGCTATAATTTTCATAAAAAGAGTATTTTAAAAACTTTATAAAAGAAATTGTGACACTATTAAATGATTAAAAAAGCATGATCACCTAAATATGCACCATTTCCAACCAATCTTAATCCTAATTAATATTAATCCTTAATTAAATTTAAAAAATGGTTTTGAGATATTTTGACAGAATAATAAAACTATATTAATTAATCATGATTTTGTCTATAATTGCTAACTCCATGATTTATTTTTCTCTTGAATATATAGTGTTTCATTTTTTATTTGCAAAAATGCGTCCAAAATGGAAAAACATGTAAAATAAATTAATTAAAATAACAATTTTTTTAAGGTTATTCAGCCAAAATAAATAAATAAATAAATATTGTGAAAATCTACACATCATAATTTATTTTTATGTTTAATTCCAAGTCAAAATACTGCATAGTTTTTCTTATAAAGTGTACAGCAAAATGTAATTTGTGTAGTCTAGTACAGGATTCGCTTCACTCATCGTGTAGCCTAGTACAGGATTCGCATCACTCATCGTGTAGCCTAGTACAGGATTCGCTTCACTCATCCTAAAAGTTTTTATAGGTTTGCTAAAATTTCCCTATTTACAGATTGGAGGGGCACCTATTAATTATTGTGTTTGTCCATAAGTAAATGTTCATAAAGAAAATTACAGATTGTAAGCTAACTCAATATATATTTTTCTATAAGAAAAAAAAAAAAAAAAAAAAAAAAAATTATGCATGAAAACATTTTAAAACACGTATTTAGTAGTCAAGTAATACAATATGACAGCAGTTCCCAATCTATAGGTCACAGCAGGAGTTTTGATGGGTTGCAAAAAAACAAAATTTGTCATCAAAAAAGAAAAAAATATACAGAGTGTTCCCTCTCAACGGTGGCCAATGGCTAATTTCTAAACCGTTAGTCATAGACATATAGTTCCAATTGCACAAATGCTTTAAAAAAAGTAAAGAATTGTTTTTCAAGCGATTTAGCTCAAAATAAAATTTTATTAAAAAATTACGAAAATTAACTTTTATACGGCCCCCCGGTACTATAAGTGATATTTAGTAAATTTTTCCCACTACTGTAACAAATAATACCAAAAAAGTCCCATTCCTCTGCGATTAAAACTGACCGAGTAATGGCTATTTAAAGTTGAAGCATCTTTTTTTGCTGCAAATTAGGGATCAGTCACAAATTTACTGGAAATAAAAATAAACACAAGTTATAAAATTTCACATTAAACATTGAGAGTAAAATAATATTTACAATATTATTTTTAAATTTATGTTGATGATTACATATTAAAGCAAAATTTGTACTAAAATTATAAGTAAAAAAATAACAGAAAGTTTGTTAATTTAATTTATGAAAAGCAACAGTCACAAATCGTTACAAAATGACATATATTTACTATTCTTTTAGATTACTTAACCTAACAGAATTTGATGTAATCCTATATAATAAATAAATTGTATGCACTTAAAATTGTACTGTCTAATATTATACTGTCACTAGATATAAATAAGTGTGCAAATTGAACCTCGATCGGATATTTGGAAGTGAGTTAAATTTGAATAGAAATTTTGAGCAAGGGAAAAATAAGTACGAACGTTTTAAGTAAAATAAAGGCTTATCAAAATACCACACCTTTTAAAATAAAATTGCGATTTCCCAAAATTTGATTTTCACGGAAAAGAGAATTTTAAAACTCATGTCTTCAACTATTTTAACCAATCTAGAAGTTAAATAATAAAAATTAACATTACCATAAAACTTATACGGTGGTAGCACCTTCAGTTAAATTGCTTTTAAAATATTTCTTTATCTCATTTAAAACTTTTTAGAAATTGGAACTATATGTCTGTGGCAAATGGTTTAGGAATTAGCTATTAGACAGCGTTGAAAATAGACGCCCTTTATAATACTTTAAGCACTTTGTGAACGTTCCCTTAAAGCTCAGTCCAATTCATCCGTATTTAGCTACAGAAAAATGGTTTAAGTCATGAAATTTAAAGCTTTATAACTCTGTCAATTTTAATGTTATGTGAATGGGATCTTTTTTCTCTTACTTGTTAGAGTAGTGGTAAAAATTTACTAAATATCACTTATAGGACCAGAGGACCGTATAAAAAGTCAATTTTCGTAATTTTTTAATAAAATTTTATTTTGAGCTAAATCGCTTGAAAAACAACTCTATGCCTTTTTTAAAGTATTTTGGCAATTGAAACTATATGTCTATGACTAACAGTTTAGAAATTAGCCATTGGCCACCATTGAGAGGGGACACCCTGTATATTTGTTTAAAAATATATAGCAAATCCAATATTTTTCAACCACAAAAATCATAAAAACTATTACCTAGCTGAAACTAAAACTTTGTGAGTTTCTCAGGCAGTTAGTCAATATTCTGTTATGACCTCGTTGCAAGATACATCAATAGTCACACAATTGTTATGGCAACTCTGTAAAAATTCTTAATTTCTTTCTGAATGAGTCAAGGAGCAGAATATTCAGAAATATCTTAATCAACTTTGACGTCCTTGATGGTGTTTAACATGACATACTTATGTAAATGTGTTTTTTTTTTTTTTTTCAAAAAAACAAGTACAGTAACAAATTGCGTGTAGAAAGAGACTTAGGCTAAAATTAACTAGTTTTATATCTGATATAGATCCTTCATCGGTAAACACCAGTGGCAAAAATCTCACTGATTGTAAAGTTATGTTTTAATCACAATTATACATTATATTTGTTGTTTTAATTAATATTCAACTTACGTACATTGATTACCAATACTTGCTTTTGTTGCTAGTGATTTCTTCATATGAAAATTTGTCTTTATTATAGGATAAAATAGCCAATAGCTTTTAAAGCACATACAAAATTTCAGTAATGATATTGGATACACCCTCATATTAAATAGGGATGCAACGGATATCGATTTTGCCGGATATCGGATATCCGATTTGCCTGCCGGATTCGGATATCCAGCCGGATATCCGATCGGATATCCGGTACTAAATATGTTTTCAGTTATGGTGAATACTCGTTTATTTCTTTATACAATGCCATCTCATATAATAAATTGCAAACATGTTTCACACACCATTACAACATTTTAAACATATTGCAATATATTTTACAGAAACTATGTATCTTTGACTATCAGGGATTGAAATTCAGGTTTTCCCAGGAGGAGAGAGTTTCCCTCATAACATTTGCAAATGCAGGGGAGTTAAACTATATGAGAGGGGGGGGGGAATATTTTTTAAACCCTACTATTTTTTACATGCCACTTAAATATTTACAAATTATACCGACAGGACAAAATTCCACTGAAATAAATTAAATCAACAACTCAAGGTAATTATCCAAAATGTTTATTTTAATTAAAACAAAGGAAAATAATCAAACCTTATATATGTTATATCATTTTTCAATTTTCACTCAATGTTATGGGCAATTAATAACTGAGTTGCTAAATGAATTTTTCAATTCATGTTTATTCGATTTTGTGTGGCTTAGAATCTTTTACAGGTTACACTTTTGACAAACAGAACAGAGCAACTTTTCTAACACATTAAATTATCGAAAATACTTGGTTATGCTTTTTTCATCTTATTATTTTTTCTTAATTCTTTTTCTTAATTTTCTTAATCTGATTGGCATTCATTTTTAATTTACTTTCAAGAATAATGCATGTAGGTGATTGTATTGTCAATATCCTTCGGTGATTGTATATCACTTAGTGGAATTATTGTCGATACTGTAATGTGTAATTCCTGACATTTTAGCTAATTGAATTATGTTCTACTATTTATTAGAATTTAAACCCATATGAAATTCTGAAAAGGACATAGTCAATAGGTTTCTTCTATTACATAAGAAATGGATTATTTAAAAAAGTCATGTCCTAATTTCTGTGAACTATGCACATCAAGTATTTATTGTTTCTAAATGTGTTTCCTTAAAGTTAATCTTTTTTTTTTTTTTTTTTTTCTTTTTTTAATCATTTGGAAAATGGCTGTTATTTTCGGTTGAGAATGGGCCTTGTGATGTCTGCATTTTATTTTGTTTATGATTCGTCCAGGAATATTAACATTTAATCCATGATATACATAACATGACTTATTATATAAATCATGTTTTGAACATCATAAAAATGTTTTTACTGACTTTCAATAACTCAATGGGAAACATTTAAAAATCTTGCTTTGGGCAATGGATGTCCACATTTTATTTATTTATTTTACGAAATTCTTTAAATTTAGAAGAATTTTTATTTGAATAGGAAATCAAAATGTCAATGTTAATAAAGAAGAGAGTAGAAAAGTTACAAAATGGGAAGGTGCAAATTATCAGATATGGGAAAAAAATGAATTCGAACAGAAACGTTGTATGAAAGATCATCTTTTAAATAAAAAAAGGAGGTATGATTATTGAGCCCATTGATGACAAAATGTGCGATGACTTTGAAAAATGAAAAAATCTAATGTTGATCCACTGATTGTAAACAAAAAATGTTTATTTATTTATTTATTTTTTTCAAATGTGCAACACAGGATTTAATCTCATTTTGTTCAGAGCTAATTCCAGACTCATGTGATAGAGCTCAGACTCTAGTGACCATTACTGCCCTATTAGTTATTTCTTGTTTTGGCACAGGAAAAAAATTCGCAAAATATATAAATCTGTCATAGAAAAAATGTAGCTGATTTCGTTCATCATGGCAAAAATAAATTTTCAAAAATTGTCGACCTGCCTGAAAAAATTTTAACTTTGAGAGAACTTGGGTAGTGGGAAAATATATCGAAATTCGTCAATCAATTACAATAAAATATCGTAAAATTTGTTAAGCTGTTACAAGGAAATATCATGAAATTCGTCAGCCAATAACAAAGGACAAAACACAAATTTTTCAGCTGGACACAGGAAAATAATTGTTAATTTCATCAGAATGTCACAAAACAAAAAGGGAAATTTGCCAATCAGTCGCAGAATAAAATAGCTAAATTTGTCAATTAGTTGAGAGAAATAAATTATGAATTTTGCCTGTTGGTCTCCAGGAAGAAAAAGTTGTAAAATTTTGTAAGACCAGCAAACGGGAAATTTTGTGAGAAAAATTACAAAACATTTCAGTCAAACGCAGAAAAACAATCATGAATTTTGCATCATTGTCGTAAGAGCAAACTGTGAGATTTGTCAATCGATAGAGGAAAATATCAAGAAAATAGTCGGTCCTGAGACTTGACCCTCACTTCACAAAGAAAATTTTCAAAAAGTGATTTTTTTGGGAAACAGGAATGACACAAGATTCTTTAGTGCATGAATCCTGCCATCCTGTCCCGAAATTCAAACCCTGTATGTGTATAATAATAATATTGAATAAAAAATGCAATTCTAATATTTAAATACTCTGCTTATTTGTCATTGAACTGCTGAAAATTGCTTATAATATGTACAATGAAATGGCTGATAATTTTTAGAACAAATTTTACATGTTTATTAATATGTCTATAATTGTAAAGAATTTTCACAAAGAAATACATAGCATCCTTTTATAATGTAAACATAAAAGTCTTACTAATATACCAATGGTTGAAGAGTTATATCCAAATACAGGTTTAATTGATGATTTTTTTTTCATGTTTTAATTATTCAAAAATGTCTTACCTTAAGCTATATTTAATTTTATTTTAAGGTAAATCACTTTAAAATTTATGAAAAGAAAAAATTACTTTTAATTTTAAATATTTATAATGAAGTCACAAAAATAACTAGTTGGATGCACCAATCCTAAGATTCTCTTCTATTTCATAGATCTCAATTTTCAAAAAATATTTACAAATATTAATACTACATCAATATTGTTAGTTCAATATCATACCAACTTTGATTTTCATCTAGAATTTTTGCTGCAGTCAATTAGATTAAGAATGAGTTAATCTCGATCATATTATTTATTAAAATTAATATTTTTTTGTTATTCCGCTATACATCAGCTGTTTGCGAATAGCCAGTTTTAGCAAGATGCAAAATTCCCATTGCTGCATGAACTGCCAATTCAAAAACATTCGAAAAAAAAATTAAGGGAGGAAATAGCTCCCCCCCATTTCCCCTTTTTATACTTAATCACTGAATCCCCTAAACTAACCAAGGATATGCTTTATCACATAAAAAAACCTATATCCAAAATTCATAGCAAATTGAATAATTCTTCATAAAAACCCATTTATATAATTTAAGAAGAGTTATCCCCGTTCTTTATACTTAAACATTAAACTTCCAAAACTATTCAGAGATTCGCCTTATCAAAAAGAATGTACATCCACAATTTAAAGCAAATAGGATATTTCTGCATAAAAACTTATTTATCAAATTTAAGGGAGTTTGAGGTAATCTCCGGTATCCCTTTTATGCTTAACAAAAGGACCCCACAGCTAATTAGGGAAACATCTTATCACTATAAACCTGTATCCAAATATTAAAACAAATTGGTTAATTCTGCAAGAAAAATTATTTACCTAAATTAAGAGGGGTAGTCCCACCGATCCCCCATTTATACTTATCCAATGAACTCTCAAAACAAATCAGGGAAGTGCCTTATCCAAATGAACCTATATCCAAATTTTGAAGCAAATCGGTAAATTTTATGTGAAAAACCCATTAAACTAAATTCAAGATGGGGGAGTTACCTCCCATCCCCCCCCCCCTCTTAGACTTCCAATGAACTCGCAAAACTAATCACGGAGGTGTCCTCATCAGAATGATCCTATGTCTAAAACTACAGCCAAAAACATGTACAAAATGTTTGGTTCATTCTATGTATAACTTCATACAATTTTTGATGATATGATGGTGACACTGGGACAGACAGGTTTTGAATAAATATGTTTTTAGGGATATTGGATCCCTAAAACATATAAATTTGTCGAAAAAAAATGATTACATTACTTTCTACTATCAAGGATAGAAGAAAGTAAAAAATGTTTGTTTGGTTGTTTAACTTATAAACCAATTAACCCATTATTTAAACTAAGCGAAAGAAAGAAAATTAATAAAATCATAGTTTATTAAACAATTTCAAATTTTATAAAGACTAAGACAGAAACCAATATTTAGATATGCATAAATAATGCATGTAAGGTAGCAAAAAGCCATTTAGAATCTACTACCATTTGCTCCTGTAATCTATATATATAAAAGAAAGTCTGGATTTCGTATTAATCACAGAACAAAAAAATCTACCGAACCAAAAATCTTGAAAATTGGGATAAACATACTTCCCATAATACTGAGTGCCACTAAGAAGAGATTTTTAAAAATTCCACCCCTAAGGGGGGGGGTGAAAAAAAGAACGAGTTAAAAAAAATTCCTTAAAAATCGGCTTTAGCAGTTATTTTTCAATTGATAACATATTTTAGTGTATTTTTTCATGCTGAATCGAATGGTACCAAGCAAAATCTTTTAAATCCAGTAGTTCGTGAGATACTTCACATTTTTCTAATTTGGCGATGTCTTCGGTGCAAAAACCTGACATTTTCAATCCTTATCTATATATATAAAAGAAAGTCTGGATTTCGTATTATTCACAGCACAAAAAAAATCTGCCGAACCAAAAATCTTGAAAATTGGGATAAAAACACTTCTCATAATACTGAGTGCCGCTAAGAAGAAATTTTCGAGAATTCCACCCCCAAGGGAGGTGAAAAAAAGAACGAATTAAAAAAAAAAAAATCCTTAAAAATCAGCTTTTGTAGTTATTTTTCAACTGATAACATATTTTAGTGTATTTTTTTATGCTGAATCGAATGGTACCAAGCAAAATCTTTTAAATCCAGTAGTTCGTGAGATACTTCACATTTTTCTAATTTGGCGATGTCTTCGGCGCAAAAACCTGACATTTTCAATCCTTATCTATATATATAAAAGAAAGTCTGGATTTCGTATTATTCACAGCACAAAAAAAATCTGCCGAACCAAAAATCTTGAAAATTGGGATAAAAACACTTCTCATAATACTGAGTGCCGCTAAGAAGAAATTTTCGAGAATTCCACCCCCAAGGGAGGTGAAAAAAAGAACGAATTAAAAAAAAAAAAATCCTTAAAAATCAGCTTTTGTAGTTATTTTTCAACTGATAACATATTTTAGTGTATTTTTTTATGCTGAATCGAATGGTACCAAGCAAAATCTTTTAAATCCAGTAGTTCGTGAAATACTTTGCATTTTCCTAATTTGGCGATGCCTTCTGCGCAAAAACTTGAAATTTTCAATCTATCTATATAAAAGGAAGTCTGAATTTTGTATTAATCATTGTACAAAAAAATCTGTTGTACCTACAATTTTGAAAGAGAGTTCTATAATCAGGTTAACACGATTATGTAAGATATATTTAATTATATCAATATATATAAAACGCAAAGTGAAATTTCATTCCGGCCGCTTATAACTTAAGTTCTACTAGATAGATTTTAATGGAACTTACATTGTTACTTGGATAATTTTTCTGAAATTTTGTAGCAAATGAAATATATCATTCTACGTTGCTTAATTGAATACTTATGGAGAGATGTTTTAAATCAGATGAACCCAATTACAAAAGGTTGGCTTTATTTTAAAGGCTCTGCTGAATGAATTTTTATGTGATTAAAACTGTTAACATGTTGAGCGCTACGTCATTCATTGGTGACTAACATTGAACTTTCCGTTTAGATGATGGACTTTTCACCGATGACAGACAGTCTAAAGTATGATATAAAACTAAAAATTGCTATGATATAAAAATTTCGTTTGATTCAAAGTTTCTTTAAAAAACACTGACCAGCGTAGCGGGTGAAGGCTGCTAGATGGTATATAAGCCTGCGCTTCTCTGTCGCTTTGCTCAGCTTAGCTTTTTCTACATGCTGAGTCTTGTACTGATGAAGAATCTCGACAATAGATTCGAAACAGCTGTTTGCAACCTTTTCTTTCATTATTTGAGCATTTCTAAATGTTGGTTTTCTATCTTTATACACTTTTACAAAAAGGCTTTATTTGCTATTTTGACTCCAAATTTTGTTTTACAATCCGAAAGTAAAGATACAATTTTCTAAAAGATATAAATGTAAAATTTTGAATTTATTACAGAATTTTAATATAAATAGTAAGGAAAGCTGGCAATTTTTTAAGCTTTTGAGAATTATCTTTTACTCATATTGATAGGGAACTTATTATTTCATCTTTTGCATTATAAACAAAAGTTTTTCAGCATTATTTGGGATCAAAGGATTACTGTTATTCATCTATATTTGCTTTGCTGCATTCTCCGGATATCCGATCGGATATCCGACAGAGAAGTCGGATATCCGGTGATTGTGATCCGGATATCCGACGATATTTTGGATATTGAAAAATCAGCCGGATATCCGTTGCATCCCTAATATTAAATGAGTCAAAAAACAATTTTTCACTTAAAGATGGATATTTTACTAATAAAGATTAGAAACGGCTGCATTATGCAGATTCATAATAGTGCTTATAGTAATAATACAAATAAAAAGCAAAGAAAATCATTTAAAAGCGTAAAGATAAATTTGAGCTAAGAGGCCTGTGTTACATACTCAAAATTTTAATTTCAATTTATCCCTTTACATAGAAAATTGTGTTTTTTAAGATATGTTTTTAAAATATTACAACTTTTAAAATGATGTCAATAAAACATATTTCAAAGCAATTAGATCTTAAGCCAAATTCAATTATTAGAAACAAATCAAAACAAGTATCATACCAGTAAACAGAGCAAACGAAGCACCATACCAGTAAACAAAGCAAATCAAGTACCATAATAAATATAAGCTATTATCCCAGCATGAGCTATATTAACATTTGAAAAGAAATGAGCAAGAAACATCCCATCACAAATTAAAATAAACATCTAACATATCTTTACCTGTAATAGCAAATGATATTTTAGTATCCTCTGCATTGGGACAGATAGAAGATCTCTAAGCTTAAACTTGCCTCCATTTGCTTCCTGTTGGCAACGCTACATAAAAAATATTTGAAGAAAATTAAGATTTTTCATAAGAGAAACAAACATTAAATATACATATTCAAGCTGACAGTCACATAACAAACATTGATTACTTACATATAAAAATATGAGATGTCGCAGAAAAGCATGAAAGCATAAAAAATCTTATCAATTATTATTATATTGAAAAAAAAAAAAAAATCAATGGTACAAAACAATTATAAAATAAATATGTTTTAATTTAAACAAAAACATATTGAAAGTCATCATTATAAACAAAATAAAAGTGACAAAAGAATAAAAAATATGCTTATTAAACTTCACTTAACTAAATAAATTAGAATTAAAAAGTACTGAAGTAATAACAAGAATAAATACTAAAAAGTTCAATAAAAAGAACTAAAAAAAAGAACAATGCAATTCATTCAATAATACTTAAACATTACTCAAGGCACCTTTATCAATATACTTAAAATATCATGATTCTTACAACTGTACCTTATCAAACCAAATCAAAAGAAATTAAAATTAATAAATATTCTTAGCACATTACTCATGCAGTTTCAAAAACAAAATATATATTCTTAAGAAAAAAAGTTAGTATAAACGTCCGTTCAAGATAAAGAGAGGCTGGAGGTAAATATAGGTTTCTGATTAATGTCATGGGTTAATCCTTTGCATATTCTACATTATTTATCCTACTAATATACATATACTACCTCTGACAATAAAGTTCGGTGAATAGTCCTGTAACATTAATGTAAAGGAAATATTAATGAAAGTTACCATACCATCCTTCGAAATAGTCACCGCCCATAACCATGCACCTCTGAGATCTACTATACATGACCTGGAAAATTCGCAAGAAGTCTTCTTTTGGGATGGAGTTCAAAAGCTTCGTCATGTTTCGTTGGATGTCAGCAATATGGGCAAAACTCTTTCAAAAAGAGTTTGAGTCGTGAAAAGAAGAAGAAATCTGGAGGATACATATCTGGCGAGCATGGTGGATGTTCAATTTGCACCACTCGTCATGAATTTCTTTTGGTGTCTTGCAAAGTTTAAAACCAAAACTTAAATTGATCTTTTGTTCGTTTATTTTCCTGTTCTCAGTTAAGAACCAACACACTGAACAAGCACTTACAAAGAAGGTCTCCATTGGGGGCATACTCAGAATTTTTTGAAAAAAATATGAATTAAACTACTCATGTAGGTAATAAAGGATCAGTGAAAATTAGCAGCGGAATTACATTAATAGATATGTAAAAAAATAAAATAGTTTGGAATAATTGGCGTGAAAAGCTGAAAGCGACGCAGGATTTGGCGAGGAAATGCACTGCTCGCCAAATCCCGAGTCGCTTTCAGACGATTTTAACGAATCTGAAAATTGATTTTAATTGACTTCACTGTTAAAAATCTGCAGCATTTACTGCAACGTCACTCCACTACTTTTATAGAATATCTCTCTTCTGACCAATGAGAATGCTCCATAGCACGGTGAATTGACCGTGTCATACACTGTTAAAAATCTGCTGCATTTTGTTCCAACGCACTCCACCGCTTGTATATAATATCTCTATTCCAACCAATGAGAAAGCTCCATTTCACGGCCAAGTAACCGTTTTCTATACAAGCAAGAGAGTGCGTTGCAATAAAATGCAGCAGATTTTTAATAGTGTATTTTTCAATTTGGAACAATTTTAATTAATTTAAATTGTGTTTTAAATGATAAAATATATTCATTTCATTTTGTTATAAGTACATATAAATGTATATGACAAAATTACACTTAAAGTAAAGTAAAAATGCAAAACTAAAATTACTTAAACTAAACTTACTTAAATAAATTGAACATAGAAAGTTGTTACTTTAAAAAGTATTTGAAGCGTAAAAGCATATTTTTCAAAATTTCGTTTTTTCGCCAACCGGAGATAAATCGCCAAATAAACGAAATTTTTATTATTTTTTTAAGGACGTTATAACAAGGTTCCGCCGAATTTTTTTTTATAAACATATATAACTATATGAGAAGAACATTCTGTATTTTTTTTCAGATTTTTCTGAGTATGCCCGTATGGAGACCTTCCTTGTTAGTAAAGCACGTCATACACAGAACATAAACAAAGCTCAACTGAACAATGGTGGGGGAAGATGGTCAACACTTGGCTCTATGCAGGTGCAGCGTTTTGTTTCCCCAGTGTTGCCAGATCGGTTGCTCTGAAATCATTCATCGAACATTTTTGTCAGAGATAGTATATACAGGGATGCCACTCAGAAATTAACAAAAAAGAGGAAATTATGCGTAAATTAAAATTTATAACATTTATTGTGAGAATTTTGTAAACTTTATTGTTTATAATAAACTAAATAAAGAATTAAATTTATAAAAAAACTATTTTTTAAAAAAGAAAGAAACCATCCCCACCCTCTATCTCACTTGTAAACTTCTCGTAGTCTTTCTAAATGTGCATTTGTCAAAAAGTTTGAAATATGCTGTTAATACATGGTGCATGAAAACTTACAAGAGTAAATAAAAATTATTTTTTCTTTATTTCACAATAATTTACATCTATTAGGGTAACCCAGCAACAGATTTAATGAGGATTGCATCATTTTAAATTAATTTAGGTAACCAGGCAATAGAATAGATGATTATTCCACGAATAAATAGCAAAAAGTTGCAGTTTTTTTTTTTTTTTTTTTTTGCGATTGTTTGACGAAAATCGCCGTTTTACTTCATGATCGTTTGACAAATTCGCCGCTTTATATCACAATCTTTTGACGAAAATCGCCGCTTCATATCACGATCTTTTGACGAAAATCGCCGTTTTACAGTACGATCGTATGGCGAAAATCGCCGCTTTACTTCGCGATCGTTTGGCGAAAATCGCCATTTTAATTCGCGATCGGTTGACAAAAATCTCATTTTTATACCGCGATCTTTTGACAAAAATCACATTTTTATATCGTGATCGTTTGACGAAAATCGCCGCTTTATATCGCGATCGTTTGACGAAAATCGCCCTTTTATACCGCGATCTTTTGAGGAAAAATCGTCGTTTTATACGGCGATCTTCTGACGAAAATCGCCGTTTTACCTCGCGATCGTTTGGCAAAAACCACCGTTTTATGTCGCGATCATTTGGGGAAAATCGTCGTTTTATACAGGGATGCCACTTAGAAAATAGCTAAAAAGAGGAAATTATGCGTAAAGTAAAATTTACGGCATTTTTCACAACATTTATGCATGAATTTTGTAAACTATATTGTTTATAATAAAATTGAAAAAAAATTGCAGCTGTTTTTTTTTTTTTTTTTTTTTTTTTTTTTTTGTAAACTTTTAATTTATAAGAGTAAATAAAAATGATTTTTCTTTAGTTTACAGTATTCTACATGAATTAATTTAATCCAGCAACAAATTCAGCGAGGAATTTTATGTATCATGTCATTTTAAATCAATTTAAGTAACCCAGCAATAGATTTAATGATTATTCCAGGAGTAAATAGAAAAAATTTGCAAGTTTTTTTTTAAATTTTGTTTGTTTGTTTTTTCGCGATTTTTTTTTCATTTGACGAAAATAGCTGTTTTATTTCATGATCGTTTGACAGAAAATGCCGTTTTATTTCGCGATCGTTTGACGAAAATCGCCGTTTTATTTCGCGATCGTTTGACGAAAATCGCCGTTTTACTTCGCGATCGTTTGATGCAAATCGCCTTTTTACGTCACGATCGTTTATCGAAAAATGCCGTTTTACATCGCGATCGTTTGTCGACAATTGCCGTTCTTTTACATCATGATCGTTCAACGAAAATCGTCGTTTTACATCGCGATCGTTTGACGAGAATCACCGTTTCGTTTTGAGATCGTTTGACGAAAATCACCGTTTCACATTGCGATCGTTCACGAAAATCACCATTTCACATTGCGATCGTTTCACGAAAATCACCGTTTCGTTTCGAGATCGTTTGATGAAAATTGCTGTTATATATCGCGACCGTTTGATGAAAATAGGCGTTTTATTTTGCGATCTTTTGACAAAAATCACCGTTATATTTCGCGATCGTTTAACGAAAATCGCTGTTATATTTCACGATCATTTAACGAAAATTGCTGCTATATTTCGCGATCACTTGACGAAAAAAAGCTGTTGTATTTCGCGATCGTTTGATGAAAATAACCGTTATATTCTGCGATCTTTTGACAAAAATCACCGTTATATTTCGCGATCTTTTAACGAAAATAGCTGTTATATTTCACGATCTTTTTACGAAAATCGCCGCTATATTTCGCGATCACTTGAAGAAAAAAGCTGTTGCTTTTCTCGATCGCTTGATGAAAATTGCTGTGTAATTTCGCAATCGTTTGACGAAATTCCCGTTTTATTTCGGGATCGTTCGACGAAAACCGCTATTTTTTTCGCGATCGTTGGACGAAAATCGCTATTTTATTTCGAGATCGCTTAACAAAAATCGAGAATTCTTAAAAATTAAAAAAGCGGAAATCCGCTTTTCGGCGGAAAAGTGGCATCCCTGTTTATATCGCGGTCGTTTGGCGAAAATAGCCGTTTTACTCTGCAGTCGTTTGACGAAAATCGCTGTTTTATTTCTCGATCGTTTGACGAAAATCGTTAAATTATTTTGTGATCGCTTAACGAAAATAGCAGATTTATAAAAACTAAACTAGTTGGATGTGCCAATCCCAAAACTTTCTTCTATCTCATACGTACATTTTAATATTTAAAAAAAAAAATAGTTACTCATTTTAATGCTATTATATTTAATAATTCTTTTCATTATATTTAATAATTTTAATTCAATACCATACCAACTTTGATTTTCATCTTAAATTTCTGCTTCAATCAATTAACTGGAGCAAAAACGAATTTCCGTCTCTGCACGAGCCGATGACAATAGAATGATAGGCAGATTTTTTTTTTCAAATTCAGGGAGGACCTACTTGCCTGACCAAAAAATAATCATATACAAAAAATTTAGTTCAGTTTTAGAACTAACTTCATGCACTTTTATGTGGTGCATTATTAAAAATGGCATAAAATTCGCTATTGCAGCGCCCCCTTCCGGCCGATTATTTCCAAATTCAGGGGGGACCAACTAGCCATAGTCATACACTTACACAAAAAATTTGGTTAAATTCGATGCATAACTTCATATACTTTTTGTCGGTACAATATTGAAAAATGGCACAAAAATCACGATTGCAGCGCCCCCTTCCGGCGGAATATTTCAAAACTGAAGGAGGACCTGCTTGCCACAGCCAAAAACATTCACAAAAAATTTGGTTCAATTCTATGCATAACTTCATACACTTTTTGATGGTAGAAGGGCGACATACAGACACACACAGACAGACAGACAGACGGACAGACAGACATTTTGTAAAAACATGTTTTTTGGAATCTCTGACCTTTAAAACGTGTAAATCCGTCGAAAACCGGAAGTCGAAAAAAATTTCGATTACAATACTTTCTTCTATTGAAGATAGCAGAAAGTAATAAAAAGTAGGTATAAATAAGTAACAGGTGTTTTTCGGGTATTTCCAGGATTGATAGAAAATGTAATAAATAAAGACAGAATTACAAATTTTAAAGCAAAATATGAACAAACTATTAATGGCTGCCATTTTGCTGGAGTTTTATTAAGTCCCTCTGTTTTAAATTGAAATGAAATGTCACTTAGTGTAGAGGAAAATAATGAAGGTTTGGCATTCTTTAAAGAAAACTGTCCAAATCTTCTGACCACTGTAGCACATTTTCAAGCAAAAAATGGCTCATTTCAAAAATTACCATTGCTTTGAGAAAAAAGTTTCAGATATTATGACAGATTATGAATGGTGGAAGTCCTTTTATGTAATGGGAGGTAAAGAGAAAATCAGTGAAATTGAAATTGAACTTATTTACCAAATAACAACAGCTGTGCCTTCATTTGCTAGAGTAGAATGACAATTTTCTTCTTTTGGACAAGTTCATTAAAGCATTCGTAATAAATTAGGAGTGGACAAAGCTTCTAAATTAGTGCTTTTGTTCAAATGATTAAATCCCTGATTTATTTCTTTAAAAATATTGAATTAATTGTGATTTTTATCCTTTAATAAACAGCTTGCATTAAATGAATATTTCATTTCTTTTTTAAATTTTACCATTTTCTATTCATTTACAACATATTTAAGTTTATTTCTTATTTAGTGTGCACAATTCAATTGCAAAATAATAGAATGGCTTCAGATTAAAGCCTAGATGTTTAATTTTTAGTACCAGTCAGTAACTAGAATATAGTAATTTCTTAACTATATAATTATTTCTTATATTATTTTTATAAATTATAAATACAATTTATTCATTTTTAGTTATTTATTATAAAAAACTGCTTTAAGTATTGTAAAAACATAAAAACACAATAATTAAAAATAGAATTCTAAAAAAAAAAAAAATCAAATAAATCTGATAAAAAAAAAAAAAAAAAAAAATCATGATTTTTCCCCCCAATCCTTATTAGAAAGAACATTAAATATAAACTAATGTTACTGAGCAATATTTATAATGCAATCATCTTCACTTTATATGGTAATTTATCTCAGTCACCAATCATTTTTTTTTTTTTTTTTTTTTTTTTTTTTTTTTTTTCAGATCTTTGAAGCTTGAATTTTTACATGAAATGAAATCAAACTACTCTGATTTTCTTGCCTCAAAGAGAATCAAGAGTGGTGTAAATACACTTTCCAAATTTATTTTATGAATAACATCATTTAAAAAAAGATTTTACTATTCCAGATGAAGTGTCTGAACTATTAGAAGTAGAACTTTGATGTGCTTCAAATAATTTTTAATGGTTTCAGTTGTGCTAAGGGTGCATTCCTCCAAATTTTTGTTTAAATGATGCTCTCTAGAGCATCATTTAAACAAAAATTTGGAGGAGGGATCCATAAAAAAATGTGACAAGTCCTACAGGATACATTTTTTTTTTTTTTTTTTTTTTTTTTTTTTTTTTAATATGCTAAAGAGCAGTATTTTGTGTTAAGCATGTTGAATGTATTATTTCAAAAAGGAGGTCCCACTTTTCTAAAAAAAAAGAAACCTTTTTTTTTTTTTTTTTTTTTTTTTTTTTAATGTGTGTCTGGGTTTTAAGGACACAGAATTTCAAAAGCGCAGTGGCATTGGTGAGATTTATAGAAATTTAACAACTTGGAGCTAAAAAGTTGAAAATATGCATTTAGTACAGTTGGTTAGCAGAAGTACGTAATTATATATATAATCCACTGTCTAATAATGACATTAAAAATCCATAAAAAAAAGTATTGTTGGTGAAAAAAAGAGTAAATATGATCATGATATGTGACAAAAAAAAAAAAAAAAAAAAAAAAAGAATGCGTAACATATCTTTTCTTCTTTGTTTTTCATAGGTCAGAAGGTATTAAAGGGCCACTGGTTCCTTGCACAGAGTAATTTTTACCCTTGCAGGAGTGGAGAATTAGCCTGGCATAAGGTCACGCTGCTGACCATGAAATAAATTATGCTTAAACAAGGTGATTTAACGTTTGAATCTGAAGAAATCTATGTCCTCAAACATAGTCTTGTCATTGTGAAATATGCATCTTGTAGAAAGTATTTTTGCGGTTGGAATCGCATACTAATTTAATTGTGACAAGAATGATATTGGGTATGAAGAACTAACAGATAACAAAATTATTTTAAATATTTTAAAATCAAAGAAACCTGAATGGAATGAATGTGATGAATCCAGGAATGATATTCAGAAGTCAGTCACACTCTCTAAATACATTAATTGGTTTAAGATGCTTGAGGAAGCATTCAAGTACTTTTATTATGTAGAATTCATAATCTTGCGATAGCGATAGCAAAAGCACAAGCAAAACACAAACATAAAAGTATGGATTACTTTGCAAGAAAACATATCACTACAAATTTATTCAGTGAAATACCAAATTTGTCTTATAAAGAGATTTCTTATTTTATCAGTTATCCTTTTCATAAACAAAAATACACAACAAATAAAAAGTATCTTTTAAATGATCTTATTTATAAATTAATACATAGGAAGGTAATTTTAGTAATTGTTTTGTACTGCATCTCAATTATCTATCTACTTCAATTATCCACCACACCAGCAGTTTTCATGCAATATATGTTTTGTGATGTCTGAAAAAAATGTTTGCGATGTCAAGAAATCTACATTTCTTTGAAAGTGTGCCACAAATACATGAACATGTTACACTAAATGTATAAATACGAGGGTTACTCTGAAATTATTAAGATACACACAGACGAAAATTTACAAAATAAAAATAACGGTTTAATTTTAAAATATAAAATATTTTAACACAGCAGATGATTTTTTACTGATTTACTTCAATTTGTTTAGAGTAGAATAAATTTTAAACAGAAGAGAAAATGGAGTTGACGCGAGAACATTTCCGGCTATGATTTTCTATATTTTAAAGCAGGATGAAATCAAGAAGAATGCGTTGACGGTTGAAATTAGCATTTGTGATGAATCTCCAGCTCGTGCTCCAGTATTCAGATGGTTTAACCTCTTCGCTACTGGCGATTATTACAGTATTTTCAATTATTACTGAATTATTTCTTCTCTCGTTTGACTTCAGAGCGAGATTTTTATTTTATTTTCATTAGCTCGAATCTTAGAATTCAAAACATGTTATTCTTATATCGAAATTTCATTTATATTTGAGTATCATTAATAAAATGGGACAAAACTGATGTACCCATTTGGGTACTCAGGGACTGAAAAGGTTAAAGAATTTAGCAGAGGTTGAAATTTTCGACAGGATGAAGAACACATAGGAAGGCTGTTGTCGGCAATAATCCTGGATAATGTGTTTGCCATATGAAAAATATTAATGGATGATAATCGCTGCACCTATCAAATGATACAGAAGGAACTTAAAATAGGATCCGCAGCCATACACAAAATTATTCATGAAGAATTGCATATGTAAAAAGTAGTTTGCTGTTGAGCTCCCCATAATCTAACTGAGCACCAAAAAGAGGAGCATGTCAGAATCAGTAAAGAAACTCTTAAATTGCTAAATGATGGTGGCCACAGCATCATTTCTAAAATTTAACAGGTGATGAAACATACGTACCATTTTTTGACGTTCCAACACGTCAAGAAAGCAAAGTATGGGTTTTTGAAGATAATCCCATGCCAACAATGATGTAAAGACAACGCACACTGAAAAAAGTAAAGTATGCCATTTTCTTCAAAAGTACGGGATTGGTCAAAGCCATCAAGTTGGAAGGACAGAAGACATTAACAGCAAACTGGTATACTACTAAATGTCTTCCAGAAATTCTACAAGAAGTGAATGTTAGGGGACTAATGCTTCACCATGACAATATATCTTCACATACAGCTTGATTAACAGTTGAGTTTCTTAAACAAAAACAAATTAAAGTGATAGAATATCCACCATATTCACATGATCTAGCTATGTGCGACTTTTGGCTACTCTTTAATATAAAAAAGAATTTACGTGAATGTGTGACTTTTGGCTGTTCTTTAATATAAGAAAGAATTTGCGTGAACGTCGTTTTCATTCAGAAGAAATTGATGTGGCTATAAATGCATTCGTTTAATCTATTCCAAGAAATTAATGGCTTGAGGCATTTAATCTGTGGAAAATTCGTCTACAAAAATGCATTGATGCTAGAAGAGACTACTTTGAACACACCTAAAATTTTGTAAGTATAACTTTGAAAACATAGTTGTATCTCAAAAATTTCAAAGTGACCCTCGTAAGAATCAATTAGAAGTCTCCTTGGGCTGATTTAGCTGATACTAAAACTTTATTGTAGCATCTTGATATTTAAGCTTGACCTAGTCCATTATGAAAAGTATATTTTTGGCCTCAACATAGTTCTGAATATACAAAAACTTTATCAACCTAGTCTGCTAAAAAAATTAAAAGCTCAGACTGAGCTGCTATTATAAAATGAATAAAAAATGTGTTCCTCCCCTGCAAGTATTAATACTGAAATTGCAAAATAATAAAATAGTTTAATTTAGTAAATATAAAGACTATCTTACTAAAACAGCCTGATTAATGACTTCATTTTTATTGCAGAGTTCTTCAATGTGTTCCTGTGCAGCTGGCAGTTTGGAACAATACTCTCCATACACTACAAATTTGCTCTTCCACCTTATAAAGCAGTCGCTGATTTTGTAATGGCTAGATGTACAAGCTTTGTATAATTCACTGTGAAAGCCAGTATGAATTTCAGCAAGATCCTACAAGAAATAAACAAATAAAAAGAAAAGTAGAAGTATTTAAAAACTTAATGGTGTACATAAATATATAAAAAATATACCTTTATGTTCATAAAAATAATTTTTCTTGCTTCAGGCTTCAATACTGATTTTAGTGGTCTCATAAAATGCTACAGAAAAAAACAGAAATTTAATGTAGTAAAGTATCATAAATTTTAACCAAATAATTAAAGTGAATTGGTGTTTACAAAAGTGAAAATACTTGAACAAAATGTTACGTTTTACATTTTTTTTAGAAAGTTATACAGTGAAGCTCGTTTAAAATAAGAATCAAGAGATTGACGATATTTCGTATTTTATCTGGGTAATTTTACACAGTTTTCTTTTTCAAAAGACTGCAGGTAATTTGTATCTTAAGCAGAATCCTATATTAAATGGGCATACCTTAAACGAGTTTCACTGTAATAAACTAAAATGACAACATGAGTACACTAATGACTAGCTAAAGTGTTTACTTGATGACCAAGGTAGTGACACATTTACTCATTTGATGAGTAATTTTCAGAAAATTTGCAAAATATGACTCACAAATTTTACAGTAGTGAGCCAAAGACTGACTTAAATTGATATACTTCACTCTCTCTCACACCCTTGTTTAAAAAATTAAAATAAACTTTTGTAAATATCTCAGTTATAGTCTGCTTTAACAAAACTCATTTTTCGTACAATTCTCTCTTTTACAAATAATACAGCCTCAAAGAGATTTTAATTTGGAAGTCTTCTAAAAATCCTATTACAATATTATTATAAAAAACAGAATTAGTTTCAATTTTTATGCTTTTAAAAAATGACAAATCTTATAGAAAAAACTTCAGCATCAATGCATTTGAATGGGGATGACAAATGAGGATGTATAAAACCAAAAAAGTATAAATAACATATGTGGGTTTTTCTTTGTTAAATTAATCTCTTAGTTTGAATCACTAAGTGAAAGATATATATTGCCAATTTATGTTATAAATCTCGTCAAAGGGTTTTGTGTTCTAAAGAAACAGCACGTGTTTATGCTATTGCCATATGGTTTTTTGTTGATGTTCCAGAACATTTTTGATGTGTTTTTATTTTAATTGCATATTGTATTTTTCTTTCTTTCATTGCTTATACTTATTTTTTGAAGTATGGAGTTATTAATATCTAAGTATATTAATACTAATATAACTAATAATAATACAGTTACTAATACTAACCTATATCGAGATGAGTTGTAAGAAACAGTTCCATCAAATTGAAAATTGGTTTAGTGGTGTGAGAATACTTCTCATAACTGCTTTAACGTAATATGTACTGTTGATCAGAGAAATTACCATCCATAAAATGGTGTTAGGAACAATTAATGAATGAAAATGCAATTGTTGATTGGAATATTTACTTGAGAAAGGTATTAAAAAATGTTACTCCTGTAAAATATTGTGAGAAATTGTTATGAAAAATTGTATATAAAATATTTTATTGTTTAAGGTAATGTTATTTATTTTTATACCTCAATTGTTAAGTGTGCATGCTATGTTTGTGCTTCATGAGCTTATCCTATGACCTTGGCATAGTTGTAATTTTGTGTGAGTATACGGAAGGGAATAGTATCGAATTTTGTACTTAAAAATCTTAAGGATTTTAACAAAATAATATATTTTTGTCCATTATAATAAATTTATACATTCATGCTAACTGCTAATGGAAGTATCCATTTATCAGACCCATTAATATACAATGAGCAAAAAAATATTTGCATGCATGCAATATTTTGTAACTCTAAAAAACAAATATGACAAAAATAATAATAAAATATAATAATAATGATAATAAATTTATTTAAATAATAATACAAATAACCTACCTTATACTTAAAAAAATAATAATAATTCATAAAAAAAATAAATCAGCATTTTCCCATGTCAAAAAAGTATTTACACACAAAATTAAAAAGCAATTAAATGTGAACATTATGCAAATTTTTAGCACATCAGTTCCCCTTATTGAAGTCACATAATAAAATATTCAGAATACACACTCAGAACAGGATTCTGACAATTTTTGTTGCCATGACATCAAAACTGAGTGAAATTTGGTTTGGTGGTGTGAGAATACTACTCATAACTGCTTTAACGTACATGTAGTGTTGAGCAGAAAAATTACTATTCATAAAATGGCATTAGAAAAAATTAAAGAATAAAAATGCAATTTTTGATTGGAATAATTACATGAGAAAAGTGTTAAAAAAATAAAAAATTGTTACTATTGTAAAAGGTTGTGAGAAATTGTTACGAAAATTGTACATAAAATATTTTATTGTTTAAGGCAATGTTGTTCGCCCATTCAAATGGCCTGTGGCTTTGCATATAATGCTTAATTTTGCCTATGGTGGTAAATCAGTTTCACATGCCTGATGTACACAGATTTAAAGATGGTACAATTTAGGTATACAAACTCTAAGAAAATTAAAACATTACATTTTCTGTTGCACTTCATGAAGAGAGCTGTTGATTAATTGTCTACTAAACTATAGTTATATTTTTTCCTGCTTTAATAATCTGTAAAAAAAATTAATTATAAAGAGAAAAAATACAAGAATGCACCTACCCTTATAATCATATTTAAAGCTTCAATATAGTTCTTTTCTGTTTCAATTAACTCCTTTATGCAGTAGTCTCTCTTCTCTATAGGTACTAATTGTGAAACAGTATTCTACAGTTAAAAAAAAAATAATAATAAAAATATGCTTCATATTAATACTTGAGGAAAATCACTTAAATATTTAATAATTTTAGAAATTAAACAATAATTTTAAATGGTATGTTCATCATTATGCTTCCCTTTAGAAATATCAGATTATCTTATTTTCATGTGAGCAAATTGTTCATGTAAAAAAGAATTAAAACGTATAAAATCCTATGGTAAACAGCTAATATTGAAATAGTTATGTTTTGTTTTTTGGTACTTTTCAATTAGCCAGGTACCAGTGTTATATATAAAAAAACTTTTTATAAATAATCCATTGCAACATTGATATTTACCAAAAATAAAAATTTGTTAAGACAACTGATAAAATATATTTAAACATGCATTATGACAAAAAAAAATTGCTTATTTTAAAATAAACAATACAGATAACTATTAGAATTATGAAGTTCTATGAAATGGTTATAACAGACAAATGAAAAGATGAAATGGATAAAAAAAAACATTAACAGACAGATGAAAAAGATGAAATGGATAAAAAAAACATTAACAGACAGATGAAATGGATAAAAAGAAATGTAAACTTACATTGTAAACCACTCTTCAGGGGTATATAATTTACAAATATAAGCAAAAAACAATCAGTTTTTGTCGTGGATCAAGCTATAAGCTATGATTGTACTCATGTGTGCACTCATGCACTATCCATACATATAGACATATAAATATTTATATTTATAGATAACACTGTCACCTGGTTAATCAAAAAGTACCTTTTTTCCCAATTAAAGTTATAAAAAGAATTAATTCTACAGAAAAAAAAAAGTGTGTTCAAAATAACTTTTTTTTTCCTTTCAATGGTCATCATACCTGCACTAGAGATTTGCATGTGCTCGTACCTGGCAGAATGGTTCCAAATTTTCTAACGGGCCAGGCCAGGCCAGGCTGCAAAAAAATTGAAGGTGCCAAACCAATACAAAAATTTAGTTATAAAGATAACCCGTTATAAAGATTTGAGCATGAAGAACAAAATATGAGCTGTTTTCAATGAAAACGGCTTTAATGAGAATAAGTATAAATATGCCTCTCGAACCAATACTAGTTTGACACCATCAATACAGAAATGCAACTCGTACAGTGTAGAAATCGGCATTCAACAATCACATATACCAGCTTAATATATATATACTAGCGGACCCGACAGACGTTGTACTGTCACCGACAGACGTTGTCCTTCTTGGCACCAACTCCAGAAAATCAAATAAATGTACGTAAATATGGTAATATGCACGATAAACACTACACTCTTAATTTAATTTCTTATTACAATTATGTAAGGAAATTATTTTTTACTCTTCAGTATATTTTGAAGTCGGTTCAATTTTTCATAGAAAAGTTAATTTTTCTCTTTTTAGTTAAAAATTAACGATTTTCTGAAGTCGGTTAATCAAAATTATAATACAGGAAATATTATTGTAAAGCATACACGTTTGTCAGGAGTGGGGTTCGAACACGCGATCTCTTTCTTAAAGAAGCTGAGCTTAAATTTGGCGCCTTAGACCGCTCGGACATTCCGTCCGCACTCTATTCGTCGAATTTTTTCAACACTTTTAATTAGCGAAAAATCACTAACTATTAGTTTTTGCCTAATTACTAAAAAAGTACTGAATCGATTTCGATGAAATGTGAATCTAAACCATTCTCGAATCCACTGGAACGCACACACAAAATTTCATTAAAATCGGCCCAATCGTTTAGGAGGAGTTCAGTGACATACACACAAAAGATTTATATATATAAAGATGATTTATTTTGTACTTTTTATTTGGATTTTTTATTAATATTCTACTAATTAATTGTTTTTTTCTGATTTCAAATAAAAATTATGTCAATATGTAAAATTTGGCTATTAGTATGGCGATTTGTACAATTTGGCGAAATTGGTCGACGGAACCTAAATACCTAAGTATTTATAAATGTATGGTTGCATATTATAATTAACTTGATTATCCCATCTATCAATTTTGCCAAAATGTACAAATCACCAATCTCATAGCAAAATTATTCATATTCACATAAATTTCATTTTAAATAATGAAAAAACAAACAAATAGAAAAATATTGATAAAAATACAAATAAAAAGCCGAAATAAAAATCTTTTAATGACGTTTTAAACAGGTGTATAATATTTAATGTCATTGGATGCGACATTTACGATCATCCATTATTGGCATTTAATCTTAAAATTTGGCGATGTTTTTTTTGCGCTTTACAAATGAGAAAGAATTTAATAACCTGTTTTTTTCCCGTCAACCATAAAATGATCGCCAAACTATAAGATTTAATTACAATAATGGATGATCGTGAATGTCAGATTCAATTAGTATGGCGATTTGTACAATTTGGCGGAATTGGTCGACGGAACCTAAATACATAAGTATTTATAAATGTATGGTTGCATATTATAATTAACTTGATTATCCCATCTATCAATTTTGCCAAATTGTAATTTGGCGATGTTTTTTTTTTTTTTTTTTTTTTTTTGCGCTTTACAAATGGGGAAGAATTCAATAACCTTTTTTTTTTTTTTTTTTTTTTTTTTTTGCATTAAATGAAAGATATTTTGATTTAATATAAGGGTAGACATTATTAAAAGCCTTTTACAAAAAAGTCAATGACCGAATCCTAAGACCTGGAGACCAGACTGGTCGCCAGGACGGAGTTCTGAACCAATTTCGATGAAATGTGAATCTAAACCATTCTCGAATCCACCGCAACACACACGAAAAATTTCATTAAAATCGGTCCAGTCATTTAGGAGGAGTTCAGTTACATACACACGCACAGAAGATTTTTATGTATAAAGATGAGCATTGAAAATTTCAAGTTTTTGCGCCGAAGACATTGCCAAATTAGGAAAATGTGAATTATCTCACGAACTACTGGATTTAAACGAATTTGCTTAGTACCATTCGATTCAGAATGAAAAAATGCACTAAAATATGTTATCAGTTGAAAAATAACTACAAAAGCTTATTTTTAAGGAATTTTTTAAAAGTTCGTTCTTTTTTCTACTCATCTTAGGGGTGGAATTTTCAAAAATTATTTCTTAGTGGCACTCGATGTTATAAGAAGTATTTTTACCTAAATTTTTAATATTTTTGGTTAGGTAGATGTGCTATGATTAATACAAAATCCTGACTTTCTTTAATATATATAGCACTTTTAATTGGCGAAAAATCACTAACTATTAGTTTTTGCCTAATTACTAAAAAAGTACTGAATCAATTTCGACGAAATGTGAATCTAAACCATTCTCGAATCTACTGGAACGCACGAACAAAATTTCATCAAAATCGGTCCAGTCGTTTAGGAGGAGTTCAATTACATACACACGCACAGAAGATTTTTATATATAAAGATATATATATATTTTTTTTTTTTTTTTTTTTTGCAAACTCGTGCTGGGAACGAGATCAGGCTTGCATTGTTTTTCTATAATATAGACTTAATTGTTCTCAAGATGTGTAGGGCAGTCATTATTTGTAAAATCATTAACAGCAATGAAGAACTTATGTTAATGGAATCTTTGGACATATATTTCTTGGTGGTTCTTAAATTCACTTCTCAACAACGGAAAAATTTGACACATTTTCCAACTAATTTTTAACTTTAAAAGTATAATGGATAATGCCATTTGATTACATAGTTTCTGAATAAAAATACTTGATAATCTTAAGTGTTTCCACAAAAAAAAAAAAAAAAAAAAAAAAAAAAAAAAAATGAATTTAGATATGTATAAGAAAGTGAGTTGATGAGATAGCTTTCTTTTCACCAATGTCTTTTGAATTTTGCAAACTCTATAGTTCTATTAAATTACTTCAAAAGGATTTTTTAAAATTCTAAGAAATTGTAAAATTATATTTCAATGACATTGTTTTTGCAGAGTTAAGTAATATCAATAAATAAAATGACTTATTGCAATTCTAGCACTTTGCTTAAATTTGTAACAAAATTTTAAATGTCACACTTACTACTTTATACATAGAACTCTGAATTATCACATATACCTTCCCTCTACTTGTCTAAAAGATTTAGTAATACTTCCTAGTACAAAAATAGTATTTCCCAACAAAGTGATAAATTCATAATGGTATTTAAAATCAAATGTCAATAATGACTACAAGTATGAGTGATTCTTGTGAAACATGACATTTTCAAAATAAGAAAAGTTTAAAAAAAGATTCTAAATGTTTAGTTCAAATATTTATGTTTACACTAATTTATTTCTAACTGTTTGGAGAAAGTTTATAATCAAAATAAAAATTATCGTTGCAAAATATAACTAAGTTGGCATTTGAATATTATCCTATTATGCACAATTGCATAATGCCAGAATAATGACGGCCTAAAAAATGGTAATTTGGTAAAAAAATTTTAAACTTTTATATTTTCTTCGTTATTAAGCTTAGCAGTTTGACACAACATAAAGGAACACTATCCTGTGAGACACAATGCATTATTGGAATAAAATTTATAATTCATAATAAAAGAAAGTCATGAAAATATTTTAAACTATTGCTAAATAATTTTCAATACAGCAGATATTGCCTAAGGCAAAAACGCATAATACTGTAAAAAAAAAAAAAAAAAAAAAAAAAAAAAAAAAAAAAAAATTCTCACCCCAATCAATTTTGCCCTAGTTTATTATAATTTTTATATAATGTTTCTTAAAACAATGATTTTTCAATAATTTTGTTTTGAACTATTCTAGAGCATGTCTTTGTTATTCACTGACTTCAGCAGATATTAAAGACAATTAAACTCTCCGGCCAAAAAATGATATGGTGACTATAGGTGCAGTTTCACGGTCACCAGTGGCCATATGGTGACTAAATTTTTTGATTTGGCCAGTAATTTTCAGTATCTAAGTTGTTATTTTTTTTTAAGATAATTTTTCTTATAGAAAAATGAATGAAAATAGAAAAATTTAGAATGTGTTTTGTTTTTTAGAGTGTAAAATAACCTCATGCTGTCACATTTTTTTTTTCTTTTTGCATGTACTTATGTATCACAAAATAAAATAAAAAATATAATTTCCCAAATATTTCCTACTATCATGAATGCTTGGCTTAAAAAGTACATATATATATGTACATATTTATTTTAACTGTATCTTGTTCAATTTTATATTCTGACTGCACATAGTTTAAGATTCATATTATACTTAGGTAATCAAATTTTAAGAATTTATGATTAAATCATCTACTCATCTACTCTCTCACTTTTTTCTACATTCATTAGTACATCTGTAATATAATTAATCTGTGTTTTATTGTACTATGTTATATAAGATTGGTTTTCACTTTGAATTCATGATTTTTTGCTTAGTTTTATTTTCCTAATATAAATGCTATTGTTTTTATATGTTTATTACACAATGCGGCAAATGGACTTTTCAGGTTTAAGAGCCACTGGCTTTTTCCAGATTTTGGGAATCTGCACCTATATTAATGACAGAAGTTTGATTTAGAGAAATGTGAAAACTAAAGTTCCATTTCAGCTTCCAATGTATACATACATTATACATATATGATATAGGTAAATTGTGCAATATTGGACATTTTAAAAGTTGTCACAATGTTACATTTGACTTCTGACATGATAGAAAAATACCTATTCTTACTTTTTAAAATTATAATTTTATGCACTTGTAAATAAGTGTAATATTGCATAGATACTGCATATAGGTTTATTATTATATTGATATCATTATAAATATTTTTTTTTTTTTTTGATTATATCAAATACCAAAAAAAAAAAAAAAAGCAAGAACGTGTAACTGTCATGTTTCATAAGAATCTTTCTTACAAGTTTTTTATGCCCTACACAGATACCTTTGATGGAGTATAGTGTATGATATCTTTATATACATCGTCTTCTCCTTCTTCATCCACTAAAGCATAAGGCTGGTCCATGTTTGCAGCATAATCAGCCTCACTGAGTGGTAAAAAGCATGCACCACAGAAAATCATGCATATATTAATATTCATAGCAAACAAACATGCAAAATGTCAAACAAAAAGCAAAGCATTAACTATAAATTAAATATTGCAAAGTGCAATACACTTAACACTAGCAAAGGAAAAATACATATATATACACCAGGTAATTTATGTAAAGCTCTGCTTACATAGGGTTTAAGTAACTACAAATATAAGACAGGGATATCTCTCAAAATCATATAAACTAAAGAGCTCTATATACTTAAAAATTTCTCGTATCTAATTCATAATCTATTGGTACTTCTAAAAACATAGCTGTTGCATAAAAAACTACATTTTTTTTTTTACTGTTTTTACATATGAAAATAGTACAAGAAGCGACCTATTTGCGTCACATATTTTTTAGTTGTTTAGGCTACTGGGTGAAGCGCTTTTCTACAACATACTTATCCACATCCTAGAATTCTAACAGCAATTCCATCGCAAAATTTTGCTATGTGATAAAAATACATTTTAACAGAAAAACTATCATGATCTTTTTCAACAACAAAATTTTACTAACCTCTTTTTTCCTTAAATCTACTAGGTTTTTCACATGACAAAATATTATTTATAAATAATATCTATTTGACAAAACTCAGCAGGAGTAGTTGCTCTAGTAAAGCAATTAGGAGTTAGGCAGGACCATTTGAACATTATCTACAGCCATGCACATAAAAATTACTATCATGCAAGGGCATGCTGTAGGTACCTCAGGAATCCTGAGAGTAACATAACAAAGATCTTCATAAATATCCTCCTCTTTACTTCTGCGGGGAGTTATTGGAAATTCAAGGGGAACCATAGTCTCTTCTTCATTATGGCTGCAAAGTTAATTTTTCGGAAACTTTAAATTTTAATGCAATACTATGCAGATTTTTTTTTTTCATACATTTTACTCTAAAAATAACAATTGCCTTAATCATTTAAAAATATATAAAACATACAAAGATTTAAAATATGAAAGTATTTCAGCATATGAAAGCAAACTGTATTTCATAGTACAGAAGAAGTACATGAAAGTCTACAGCATCTTGTGGGTCAGAAGTGTTGGGACAGCTTTTGACGAATTGAGTCTTAAAGTTTAGTAGTTAAGAATCTTTGATGGCTATCAAAATAATGATAAATATTTATCTCACTATTTATGGAATCAGTGTATCATTAAAAAGAAATTAACTTTTATTTTCATCATTTTGCAGAAACTCTTAGTTTTTTGATGAATTATTTTGTGGAAGCATACATGTGCAAAGTTACACATGCAAATTATTCCACATTATTTATGATTTATATTTTATATAAAAAGGGGTTTTAACTCATTAGCTTTTTATATATTGCATAAACTGGAAAAACAAATTGTCACAGCATATATAATATTGGACATCTAATTCAAAATTTGCAAATTTAATTTACAGCTTTGATAAAAGATCACAATGAATACTGATGATACCAAATTAATGTAAAATAAAACTGCATAGAGGTAAAGTCGTTTGAAGAAGATAAGATGATAAATTATATGAATGTTCATTAATCATTACTTAACCTTAATTATAAATTATAAGGCCAGTTTTAAATAAGTATGGTGGCTACTTGGATAATTTTCAATAAATTGCAAAAAGATTGAAAGAAATATTATAATACTGCCCAAAACCTTTTGTTTATCTTTTTTTTTTTTTTTTTTTTTTTTTTTTTTTTTAAATGCATGATATGTTTTGAATGTAAATAATTTTATGCAAGTAAGAAAAGAAAGTAAAAATGCAGTTGATATAACTGTGATTAAGCTATTAAGCATATGAAATAGGTAATTCTAAAATTAAAATGTTTAGTTTTAAGTAGGGGAAGGTGTTGTACCTCTGACCATGCTATACCTTTGACCATTTAGGCTGTAGTGCCATCCAGAAGCATTTTATGAATTTTGGTGTATTTAGTGCATAGTTCCTTCACTAGAGGGTTTATGCAACCTTTTGCGAATTATTAAAGTCAGAAAGGATTCCTGTGACTATTAATAATCCATTTCCCTCATAAAAATGTAAGTATTTATTTGTTAATATTTTGCCTAATAATATTTTTTGTGTTAGTTTTTGTTGATAGAAATAATTTAATATGGTTCATATTAACTTTTATAAATATGGTCAGGCTTGTGAAAATAATTATCCTAACCCAAAAACTATAACATGATTAGTAATTTGCAATATCAAGGTGTTAAAAATGTGAAAGCATACATATGCGATATCCTAACCCCAAAAGTATAGTATGGTTTGCAACTTGCAATAGCAAGTATTATACCTCTGACCAGACTTATATAAAACCAAAAACTTTCTGCTCTTAATATTGGGTCAAAAACTTTCTACAAAATAATGTAATGTTGGGTGTAATTCGCGTTCTTTACGCGATTCATGGTCGTAATTCGTGTTTTTTATGCGATTTATGAATATGCGTTTTTTGAGCGATTTATGGACATAATTCATGTTTTTTGAGTGATTTATGGGCGTAATTCGTGTTTTTTGTGCGATTTATTAACGTTATTTGCGTTTTTTTTTTTTACACAATTCATGGATGTAATTCGCGTTTTTATGTAATTTATGAATGTAAATTGCATTTTTTTACGATTTATGAACATAATTCGCGTTTTTTACATGATTCATGGACGTAATTCACATATTTTGTTCGATTCATAGGTGTAATTTGTGTTTTTTGAACGATTTATGAATGTAATTTGCATTTTTTGAATGATTTATGGAAGTAATTCGCTACTTTTATGTGATTCATGTACGTGATTTGCATGTTTTTAGCTTTCTGCTGACGAAATTCGTGATTTTTGAGCGATTTATGGACATAATTTGCGCTTTCTTGCGATTTATGCACGTAATTTGTGTTTTTTATATGATTCATGGACGTAATTCATATTTTTTGAGCGATTTATGGACGTAATTTGAGTTTTTTATGTGATTCATGGACGTAATTTGCATTTTTTGAGCAATTCATAGATGTAATTCACGTTTTTTACGCTATTCATGTATGAAATTCATGTTTTTTACGAGGATCATGCAAGAAATTCACGTTTTTTATGCAATTCATGGATGAAATTTACGTTTTTAGCACGGTCTTAGGATGAAATTCGTATTTTTTCTACTCAACCTTTGGATGAAATTCATGTTTTTCGCGCAATATTCTGTCGAAATGTTAGAATGCACGTTTTTTACGAGATTCTTTGTTGAAATTCGCAATTTTTTCTTGGTCTTTTGACGACATTCGCATTAACAATAAATAATTCGTTCATAAAATTGAGGGAACCTTTTTATTTTTTGGTACTAAAAAAAGTTACAAAATAATAACTGTTTCTTTCTCAAAATTTTCTGCAAACTTAATAAAATTTTCTGCGTACGGCATTCGCACATGTGTCTATATTATACAACTCTGCCTCTGACCATGATCAATTGTTGTTCCTTTGAGTAGGTCAAAGGAACAACATTCTTAAATGATTTTTTACAACTTTTATGAATTACTTACTACAACTGTCTTGAAATTAGTTAACAATATTTTTTAACTTCAGTTGTTCATAAATAATAAAAAATAGGCACAGTATGTTTTTTCAAATCAGCACAACTTAGAATCAGAAGTTGTGCAAATTTCTGGTCATTACTTTGTTGACATTATTACAGTACATACAAACAGCAATTTGAATGTAAAAATGCAATCAAAATTATAATGAATGCTTATCATATAATATTTAACAACATAAAATAAGTAACTAAAATGATAAAAAGTAAGATAATTTTTAAAAAATGATAAAATTATTAAATGCAAAGGACAAGTAAATAATTAATGCATAGCTAAATATGCATAATAAAGAGGATACACATTTTCCTTGAATTATTCAATGAAACTTTCCTCATAAAAATACCCTTAATTCACATCAAAATCATATAATAGGGAGATTTTCTTTCACATTTAGCCAGTCTTAATAACCAAAAAAAGTTATTAATAAATAGATTTGGTAAAAAGGTTGTGTTTACCGATGATATCAGCAATATATTGATTGTTTTAATAAATAAAGGGCATAGCCATAATTAAAATCATGCCTTTCAAACTTAAACTTAACTTGGAACTTAAAATTTAATTCATCTTCAATGCAGCTTTTTGTTAGATAAGTAATTGCCTGGTCAGAGGTACAAATACCTATGGTCAAATGTACAATTATGTGTTGTATCTTTGACCAGAACATTATTATAAAAAAAAAATAAATAAATAAATAAATTAAACATAATAAAAGTAAAACTAGAAACAGGAAAATATTAAACAGATGATATTGATTATAAATAAAACAAAGAAATTGAATTTAAGCAAAGAAAAAATAATTTTTGCAAAGTGGTCAAAGATATAACACCTTCCTCTACATATATACACATATATTTCTGGGGTAATCTCATACTTATATATTTAATACATATTCAAAAGATTTGTGCCATTTTTTTTCCAACAAAATATTACATAAATACTTTTTAAAAATTCCTAAATTATAAATCATAGTCACAAATAATCATTAAATAAGAATAGAAAAATATCAATAATGAATAAAAACAGAATTTTAATCATCAATCATATAGCGAAAACATGCATTATAAAATACAATATAAATGCATCAAAATAAATTTTTTATAAGCAAGAAAATGCATACTTAGCAAGCTCTTCCAGGTTTCTATATATTTCATCATTGTAGTAATCATGGTTTTTAGTAAAGGATGGAAAACCTCTGAAAAATTAGAAAGAAGCAAAATATAAATAAAACTGTCATTTAAAATTATCAAATACTATTTATACAATATCTTTTATACACATCTAATAAGCCAATTTTATTATTTAACAACTGGATAAGTATGATCGAAGATGACACAGAGGGATTTTTTTTTTTTTTTTAAATAACCTTTTCAAAACATTTTAGCTTTCAATTAACAAATCCAAATCACAACTTTATTAAATTTTTAACTTTTTCAACAAGAACAGGGATAGCAGCATCATTAAATTTAATTAAAAATATTCAACAATTGCTTTTTAATAAATTAAAATTAAGATTCTAGTGCAAAATTCACCTTGAGTTGCATAATTAAAATTCATATAAAAAGCACAAATAAATGTACTAAAATTGCTCTCAGGTGCGAACTTACAAGATAAATTTATTTAAAGTATATTAAATATCTCAAAATACATAAAATATTTTCAATCATTAAATGGCCGTCATCAGTAGGAATTCAAATGTTGTTATTATTTTTATTTGTGTTTATTTGAGAATTATCTATAAGAAAATTATTGTAATTTAACTTTTAATTTTGTTGAGATGAGATGCTAGCTATAGATTAATTTTCAATTTATTAAAATCTATATTTATAGGTTGAGTTTGAGCCAATCTTGATAATGCAGTAAAAAGAGTTTTTAATCTAAGATCTGACTTTTTTTTTTTTTTTTAATCCCAAAAATTACTCAATGTCATATTTACATAAAGAAAATATTTACTATCATTTTGGAAAGGTACAATATATACTCTCGATTTATTGGCTTGGACAGGATCAATTTTAGTAAACAGGTCTTTTAACTTTGGGGGAAGAGTTGCAATTAATTTTACATTATATTTAAAAAGGGTATGCCTCACATTTTCTAAAAGCCTTAGAATGCAGCTAACTTTCAAAATTAGTGCAACGATGCACTAACATATTATATCTGTCGGACGTTCTTCTCAGCCCGCACAACTTTGAAGAAAGTCCGCAGTAGTTATAGCTGCCACCACCGATATTATTAGGTGATATCGGTCACCCACTGTGAGGATTGTGTAAATGAACGCTGATGTGGTCAATTAACTGAACTAAGTTTATTTATATAATATGTACACAAGAAATACACTATTTACAATTATATACAATTACAACTCGGATATAGATGATCCGGTTCAACATTAAATTAAATACCATAAAAGTTGGCTGTGTACTGTTCAAATTACACTTTCTGCCTCACACTCAACGCACGTTAGTTTCACTTTACTGGAGATCAATTTCGAATCTCTCAACATATGGATACTCGGCCTTCGCTATCCGGCCCAGAGCACTACGCACAAGGACGTCTGTGTCCCTTGCTCTCCAGATACGAACTCAACCTATGCACTCTAACACAGAGTACTCTCTACAAGGACCTCTGTCCTATACACTTCCAGGTACGAACCCCAGAAACGAACTACCCAAATCCCAGACGAGACTTGCCCTTCTCAAAATCACTGCATTTCCCCAATGTCAACCCCCTTTGGAGCTTATTCATTGGACACATTCCACATTGCTTTCTTGATCCGTGACATGTTCCTTGTTTGCTCATCACTCACATACATTGCTGACGGATGAACATGCCTCTTGGCAATATTCTCTTTTTCACTCACCACCTGCACAAGATCACCTGTCAATTCTCCCTTCAACAAAGAAAGAATGTCACCTTGAAAATTCCAGTACACAGCCAGTACAATACACAAAATATTAGGATAGAGAAATAATGGAAATTCCAATCTGTAGCAGAGGTTCACTCAGAACTTGACAATATCCATGAGGTATGAAGAGATCCGTTATATAGTAGATACTAGCTCATGTTGTTTGGAAATTTGAATGCCTATAGCTTAAGTATCATCTCACATACAAAATTGAAAATTAAAATACAATAATTTTCTTATAGACAATACTTAAATGAGTGCAAAAAAAAAAAAATAATAATAATAATAATAATAATAATAATAATAATAATAAATAAATAAATAAAATAATAAGAATATTTGAAATCCTATTGATGATGGTTATGTAATGGTTGAAAACGTTTTAGTTATTTTAAGATATTTTAATACATTTTAAATAAATTTATATTATAAGTTTGCACTGAAAGCAATTTTAATATATTTATTTGTGCTTTCTACATGAATTTTAATTAACTGCTTTACAGGCAACTGTAGCAGCATATACATATCGTACATTGTTACAGCATATATCAATTAATATATAAGAAAGAAATCTGATAGAAAATAATGATGTACAAGTGCAAGTTTCAGAATATTGTCCAACAATAATCTGTTTCATGCTGATTTCATCAAGATTTGGGGTTGTCAAAAAAGGATTTTGGAGCAATAAAATCCATATTTGAAACAGACCACCCCTCCCCCTCCCCTCAAAAAAAATTGTAATTTAAGAAATTACACCAACCATTTGAAAAATATTTCACTCGAAACATTCATCTATCATTTTAAGCTAAATACCAGTTGTTTTATTGTGTATTATCCATGCCACTGCTATAAATGACTTTATACATGCTGTAATTTGAAGGTACGGTTCGTTTAAGTTACACCACTCCATGGTCGCCAAGCATAAAAGTTGGCGACGAAAGAAACATTTCAAACTATGTAACATTGTTGGTGCGAAAGTAATCATTATTAAAATACAGCTTTGGCATATACTGTTATACTTGTAAGACTTTGACATATACTGTTTGATTTTACAGAACAGAATTTTGCCAATTTCGCCAAATGATACAAATCGCCAAACTAATAAGCAACTTATACATATTGAGTAAATTTTTATTTTGAATAACAAAAGAACAAATAAATTAGTAAAACATTAATAAAAAGTCGAAATAAAAATCACTTTATGATTGTTTAAGTACGCGTATTGTGTTTAATATCATTGAATGAGACATTCACGGTCATTCATTTCTTTGGCTTCGGCTTTTTCTGTATCTGTTAATTTCCGTCTACCCATTTTTAAATTTGTTAGTTTTCTCCTTTATTACAATGATTTTAAACATTTTAATTTCCTATTCAAATAAAAATTCTTCTAAAAGTAAAGAATTTAATTTAAATTCAAACAAAATTCCTTCTAAAAGTAAAGAATTTATTTAAATTCAAAAGTGACCATGTCATTTTGTCAATCCTCCACCAAAAACACCAACCATTTTTCAATGGTTAAAAAAAAAAAAAAAAAAAAATGAAGCAAGAAAATTAATTTTTGGAGCAGAAGAATTCACTCCCGACATTAACCTCCCCTCCCGCGATCTTTTGACAAAATCTGCCGTTTAATCGCCTTTTTTTTTTTTTTTTTTTTTTTTTTTTTGACGAAAATTGCCGGGTTTTTTTCTTTGTGCGATTTATTAACAAAATTTGCGGTTTTATTGCGATTTTTTTGGACGAAATTTATGATTTTTTCGCGATCGTTTGACGAAATCTACTGTTTTTTCTGGATTTTGTGATGAAATGAGCCATTATTTTGTGAATCTTTTGACAAATTTTCCGTTTTTTCGCGATCCTTTGATGCCTCCTGTGGGACGCGTAAGAGCTATTTTTTCTTTTAGTCCCGTCTCCGGTTTGTTGCACAATTTGTGTGCTTTAGCGTGTCAGCGGCATCGCTGTGCCCCTACACCATATTGAAATCATCAAAATCTTTGCATACCATGATTGATGGTCCCCTTGTTTAACAGATTTTAAAGTGATCCATTTGCTATCAGTCCTAAATATTCCCCTTCCCATGCTGTCGCCTCCGGAAATTCGATTCAAAGCGCTATAACTTTATCAGTATTTTTTTTTTTTTTTTTTAATTACTTGTATCAAAAAATGGATAACGCCATTCGATCACATAGTTTCTGAATAAAAACACCTGCAAATCTTATGCGTTTCCGAAAAGAAATTAATTTAGAAATGTATCAGAAAGTTAGCTCCATTCGATTTGAGAAAATTTTTAATAAAATGATATAGAAATATTTTCATAAATCTACTTTTTATTATACAGCTTCAAAAGTTATGATGTTTTGAACTTTCATTTTTTCTTTTATTCTAAACTATATTAATTTTTTAATAAATCTTTATTTGAATATTGAAAGTCTAAGAATCTAAGTACACATTAATGTTGATATTGTGCGTTTTCTGTAAAATATATTGTAAAATTATCCCATAAATATGTATGCAGTATTCTTTAAAAGAATGTTACTTATATGATTAAAAATCTGAATTATTTCTAAACAGTAGAAATTGTGTCGGGCCGGGCGTGTTTTAAATGATTTCGTACGGCCGGGCCGAGTCTAGAAATGTAAAATTATAAACTTGCCTGGTTCGGACAGAACTTTTGAGTTTTATTCAGGGTCAATCCCGGGCCTGGAAATTCCGGTCCATGCAGACCTCTAGCTGAAATTTATATTTTGTGTCATCGACGAAAATTGAGCTTTTCCAATGATGTCCTTATTTTTCATATAGCTCAAGTTAATAATAGTCTTAATAAATAATAATAATAATGTTTCTGAAATATCTTCATTATTGTTTAAGTTATGAACGAAAATTCGGTTTTAGCTTGTAATGACACCCCCTGTGGAATAAGCAGATTGAGGTGCTGATTTCTTGTATAAAAAAATGTTTGTCTTGACTTGACTACATTATATTCTTTGAAGGATTCTCCTAAGATTTTAGGAACACCTGTATGAAAACATAATCCCTCATCCAGACACTACACTCTGGTACATTTAAAATCTTCCTTACTAAATCTAAAGAAGTAAGAAAGTTATCTTTGCTGAGTTACCACCAGGGCCCTCGCGAAGACTTTTTAATGGTGGGGGAAGAGAGCCTTAAATTGTCAAGTCAAAAATCAGTATTTGCCAACTCGGTGAAAATCAAACATAAATAGTTCTCGGCGTTTGCCAACTAGTTTTATAATTTTATCAAGTTATCACAGTTAGAAAATGTAATATGGTTTTTACTTGTAAAAAGCTTAGTAATATTCTAATTATACTGGTAACTTTCGTCAAATCTATCAGAAATAGGAAGTGTATTATAGTTTTTTTTATTAAAGTTTGAACTAATTTGCCAGTTCAGTTTGTAAATTTGACAACTGTAACAGCATGTGCAAAGGTTTGGGGGGAGGCTCCCCCCTGTCCCCCACCCTTAGCGAGGCCCCTGGTTACCACCTTTTAAACAAATCGTATTATTAATTTATTTTTTAATTTAGTGCCTTCCTGAAAAACATTATATTGACTGCAAAATTTTCTTAATAATTGCTTCAAAGTTTCTTTTTGATTTTAAAATATTTGCTTTAGAATCCATGACAATTTTATTCATTTATTTTACTTCACAGACAAAGTTTGGAATTTCATTAATTAAAATTTAAGACTATCCTCTTTGAAATACTAACATTTTTTATTTATTTATTTTAATTGCTTTAAAATTAAATATTTAATATCTTTAAATTCTGTAACATGATTTGGTATTCGGTTTGCCAGTGCGCCGAATATTCGGTATAAGGGACAAAAACCCCTATTTTGTGCAGCTCTTTTAAACATAAGGAGATTATAAAAATCAAACCATGCATTGGTAATATCTGATCCAGTTAATTATTATGAATCCACATCCTTACCTATTTAAGGTTTCCTCCTGGCGGACAACCACCCATTTCAACATTACAACATACAACAACTCGCCATGCACAATATTTTCTTTCCAGGTATCCTTTAACGTAAACATCGAGGATTATTACACGCAAATGAGATGCGGAAGAAAAGAAAAAATAATCCGCGAAATTCTTGGCGCGTCGATGGGCCAAGGGGGTCTCAACATCGCGTTGGTTGGGAAAGGGGGTTACCATGACAACGCGCTTCAATGGGAAATGCAAGCATACAATATTTACACTAGAGTAAACATTTAAGTTTTACAATTAAAATATATAGAAAGTTTCACTAAAGACAAAAACAAAATCATGAGACTTCAAGACATCAGGAGTTTACTGCATGATCAATAGAAATTATTTTATCAGCTGTAAGAATTAGTCATATGTAAACAACAACAGCAATGAAAAAAGAAAAACAAATACTACTACACTCAGCGACACATAAGTATACTACCAGCATTAGAAAACTACTGAATGAGGAGAAAACAGTCTTAAATATTACAGTAGAATATGATTTTTAAGTTATAGTAGTAAGCAAAGAAATAAAGCAGAACGAATAACCTGAAAACTTCATAAATATTTTGCCCTAAATCAAATGATTTGGAGTTTAAAATGGGGATTTCTAAAGGATATGCATCACAGAGATCTGTCCCAAATCTTTTTCATTTACGACACTCGGGTGGGGTCGGGACTGGTTTCATTTATAGTCTTCAAGGTTTTAAATTTTCAGTGTTAGTTTTGACCCAGGTTGCATGAAAATCATTGTCTCGGCTCTCGGCCTGGACTGGTCTGTTCAAATATCAGTAAAATCAGGCATGGCCCAAAAATTTTTGCAAAAAATGTACACATTTTTAAATTGCTATTATCATATAATTAAACATTAAAATTTATTCCTTTTAAAGAACAGTAAATTTATATGTTCACTAAAATATAGCTAAATTAAAATATAGTAAAATGTGTCAAAAAGAACCTGCCTATGATAGAATCCTAAACGTAAAAACGTGCTGATCCTTTGAAAATTAACACATTACGTAAAAAAATAATACATAATACATTTACATTTGCTAAGAAGAAAACTGGTCTACAACAATATTTTTTTTTCCTTTTTAATCAATTCAGTCTTAGAAGATTTTACTGTGCAGCATTTTTCAGATTATTAGCATTTCGATGCATGAAATAGGCATTAGCAATATTAATGATAACTGAAATATTTACGTACAAGAAATACAGATTCATTAAAAAATATAAATATCACAGCCTGCGGCACTTCTACAGTAGTAAAAATTATAAATATGAAAAAAAAGGGCACGTAAATGTTTTTGGTCAGAACGCTTCGTACGAGATAATTTTTTAAGCAGTTCAATGTAAATTAATGTTTTGTGTAAATTGACTCGAGCTCGGGCCAAACATCCAATTTTTGTATCGGGCCGGACCGAATTTTTTTTTCTATAAATAGGGATGTACCGAATAGTGTTTTAGGCCGAATACCGAATATTCGGCCGACAGCTAAACCGAATACCGAATATTCAGCTAACCGAATAGTAACTATTCGTCCGAATACCGAATATTCGGCTTTCCAAATACTTTTTATATTTCAAAGTTTAAAGGTATTAAAATGTTACTTTTTAAAACAATTTTACATAATATTTAATAAGAGAAACTTATATTTTGATAAACAAGAGCTTTTTATAAAAACATTCAGTATTGAAAAATCTGCCTTTTTTTATTTAAGAAGCATATGAGGCTTTTTCGATTAGTAAAATTTTAAATTTCTTCTACGAATTGAAACAAACATTTTGAAATCAAAGAGAAATAATGAAAAAATAGTTGAAGAAAAACTGTACATTCTCATATTTGTTCTTTTTAAATAACTCAAGGCAGATTTTTTTCAATATAAAGTATAAATACTTTCAACTTAATTCTGAATAAAGGAATGTCTAGCTCATAGTTCTTTTCTTATGAATAATGGCATTTTCCATCCTTCCCATTGTATCATATTTTACAGAAATCAAAGCATGGGAGTTGAAAATATAGTTATGGTATCTTATTTATTGTTAATGCAACAAACGAAAACACAAGTTTGACCTATGAGTTAGATGAAATACAATGCATTTATGATTCAGTAAGTTGATTATGATTATGGTTTCATAAACAAAAAATTGTCTGCTTTGATAACTATTACTAATCTCAAAAGTTTTCCTTTCTTGTTTAAGGACTTTTGGGAAAAGCAAGAAACAGATTATTTGCTAAATAGAATTTAGGAACTTGCATCTGCACTCGCATCACTTATTCCTAAGGAGAATCCTAATAAATCATAATTTTAATCCTTCTCATGGTTAATTTTCTTAAGTTAAACTTTACAAACAGCAAATAAATAACATAAAACATTCTATATTATTTAAATATGATTTTATTTCTAATTATTTTAAATGTATTAATAAATTGACAGTTAAAAGTAGAAATTGTAAAAAGTTTTTTAAAATGTGTTTTAAAAGGCTTTATTAAGTATTGGATTCGGCCGAATACTTTGATATTCGGCCAAACCGAATATTCGGCAGGCCGAATAGTTTCATATTCGGTCTAACCAAATATTCGGTAACATGGCCGAATAGACCGAATACCGAATAGATACCGAATATTCGGTACATCCCTATCTTTAAGTCAAGCTGGAAATTTCGGTCCGTGTCTCTAGTGCATCATCCAAAGTAAAAAATCCCTGCCTGTTACAACGTTGCATTGTTAGAAATAAAATTAAAAATTAATTTATTGACAGTAGCACTAAAACAGTAATTAACAGTACCAAAACAGGTAGTTAACACCAACAGCACTAAACAGATAATTAATTAATGGGGAAAATAACTAGTCGTTGGGGGCCACCGTAATACTTACGGGTCAATCCATTTCAAGTGGTCCAGAAAATATTTTTTTGGTCGCTCGACCATTTTTAAAAAATCTGAAATTTTTTGTACAACAACCCTAACATGACGGAAGTTCAAAATGACCGTTCTTTTAATTTTACTATTTTTTGTTTGTGCATGGCGGCCATCTTTGTTTCATCGTGAGCAGCGATTTTCTCAGATACTAGGATACACAAAATTGTAAATATCTCGTCTTCTATTTTCCCAATTGAAATGGGGTTTGCAGCATTTTGTTCAGAATAAAATAGGCTAAATACAGTGATAGAAAAAATTTGAAAAATAAATTTTTACAGGTGAAATTTTAGCACAAAATGTACGATTTTTTCCAAAATCTAACCGTTTGCAAGAGTAAAATTTTCATGCAAGGAAAATTGTCAACCTTACACAATTTTTTCTACAAATAGGTCAAAAGTACGTGTACTCATACACCAAGTACCAGATCTGGGAGTTAATTTCTCTTTGCGAAAAAAATTCCGAAATTCGTCAAAAATTTCAAAAATCGCACTTTTTAGGCTTTGATATGTCTGGTGGAGCACGAGATAAAAAATTGAAATTCTGGCCTTTGATAGTATTGTGTAGTAGTGTTATGTACAAAAAATGTCAAGATGGAGATTTGACTACAAGCTGAGTTACGGTGATTTAAAAAAATGTTAAGAAATGCTATTACGAGTACATCAGGAGAAATGAGATTTGTCTCTTTTATTACAATATTTACACAGAAAATATCGTTTGTTGAAAACAGTTAAATAATAAACATTTAATTTACAAAATACTATGTATGCTCAACAAAGAGTTTAACAATATTTACGAGAGATGTTATGAGTTCGACCAGTTACTGTTGTCAGTCCATCAGGCTGTTCTTTCTAAAAATTTTATTTGAAGCCCCTCAAGTCTTGTCATCTCTTGTTAACTTGAATGAAATTCTTTAGGTTTAATAATTGAAGCCTTGTCAACTCGATCAGTTGCAATCCATTGTCTATAATTTGCTTTTCCTGAAATGTGCTCTGAGTAAAATTGTTGCAATAGCATTTCTAGTAGATTTGTTCATCTGGACAAATAGTGTATTGGCTTAGCATACATCCTGAATTGTTTAAATCAAACAGAAGCATTTGAAAAAGATATTTGTAATTAACATTTAACTTTGTACTATAAATAATTAATTTAAAATTTTGGAGGTATGAACAATTACATAGTAGTTTACAATAGTTTGGCAGTATTGTTTTCACATATTGTCCATGTCATATCTCAGCTTGTAGTCAAATTTCCTTCTTGAAATTTTTTGTACATAACTCTATTACACAATACTATCAAAGTCCAGAATTTCAGATTTTTATCTCGTGCTCCACCAGAGATATCAAAGCCTAAAAAGTGCGATTTTTGAAATTTTCGACGAATTTCGGAATTTTTTTCGCTAAGAGAAATCATTTCCCAGATCTGGTACTTGGTGTATGAGTACACGCACTTTTGACCTATTTTTAGAAAAAATTGTGCAAGGTTGACAGTCTTTTTGAACAATTACATAGTAGGTTTACAATAGTTTGGCAGTATTGTTTTCACATATTTACAATGTCATATCTCAGCTTGTAGTCAAATCTCCTTCTTGAAATTTTTTGTACATAACGCTACTACATGATACAATCATAGGCCAAAATTTCAGATTTTTATCTCGTGCCCCACCAGAGATATCAAAGCCTAAAAAGTGCGATTTTTGAAATTTTCGACGAATTTCGGAATTTTTTTCGCAAAAAGAAATTAACTCCCAGGTCTGGGACTTGGTGTATGAGTACACGCACTTTTGACTTATTTATAGAAAAAATTGTGTAAGGTTGACAGTTTCCCTTGGATGAAAATTTTCCTCTTGCAAACGGATAGATTTTGGAAAAAATCGTAAACTTTGTGCTGAAATTTCACCTGTAAAAATTTATTTTTCAAAATTTTTCTATCATTGTATATTTAGCCTATTTTATTCTGAACAAAATGCTGCAAACCCCATTTCAATTGGGAAAATAGAAGACGAGGTATTTACAATTTTGTGTATCCTAGTATCTGAGAAAATCGCTGCACGCGATGAAACAAAGATGGCCGCCATGCACAAACAAAAAATAGTAGAATTAAAATAACGGTCATTTTGAACTTCCATCATGCTAGGGTTGTTGTACAAAAAATTTCAGATTTTTTAAAAATAGTTGAGCGACCAGTGCTGGACCACTTGAAATGGATTGACCCTTACCCATCATGGATATGTATATGAAAATAAAACATGTGAAAACTATTTATACAATGCATTGCAATTCATAAACAAAATTTAAATATTGTTAATATACATAGTAATGCTATATTAAAGAACTGCTGATGTACCAATTTCGACAAATTATATAAAACGCCAAACTACTCAAGTAGTACCGAACTGCGTAAAAGAAACATCCTTATAACTCCAAAAATAATAATTCTATTAACTAACAATTAATTGCGTCGGATTAAGCGTCTCATTTCCAATTAAAATATACCTCTGAATTGAAATTTGAATGAAATACAGGGTCATGAAAAATCGAAGAATGTGGAAAACAGGATTACAAATATCTCGGCAACTAATAATCCGATCGACTTCTTTCTATATGCAAAATGTGTGTTATTTTATTGTCTTTCACGCCCATTCCTTAGAACAAAAAAATTCGAAAATTTTTATATACCTTTAATCAGAACGAATTTTTCGAGAGTCCGAAAAAAATAGTTCCGGATAATCGAGGTTGCTGATATTAAATAGGGTTCGTCCCATTCTTACATACTAACTACATACAAAATTTCAAATCTCTATCTCAATTTGTTCGGGAGATAGAGCGTTTACAGACAGACAGACGGCAAATTTTTTTTTCTAAAAATATGTTTTTCAGAATCTCCACTATCTAAAACGTGTTAATCCGTCAAAAAAAATTTTTCGATTTTCAAAACGATTGCAAGACTTACCCTATACTACGTATGATGGGTAAGTAATAATTGGTTTTAAGATGAAAAAAATAAACATGAAATTCTCTACACAGATAAATTTATGTTATAATCGTGAAAATGTCTAATGATTATTCTTTACACTATTATGGTTGATGGTTAATAATTTGAAATACTATACGCATTAAAAGAATAATTCCTATCGATAATACAATTGAAATTTCTATATAAATCAATAAAAGCAAAGGAAGATATGTGAGAACGTGATCACTTTCAAAAGCAAAAATATTTCACTCCACATCAACAAAGATATTTTAAAATTCAACAGATATATCTTACTGTGGTGCGAAATGCAATGACATCGTGAAACAAGTTAGAAAATCATGCGTTAAGCATAGATTATGAAACACTTTCCAACAGTTCCTGAAATCTTTAACAAAACTTTGTTATAGATGGAAATAATATGCTACTGTCCATAGTCAAATATGTATTCTAATACTTTTGAACAGCTCTGTATTTGATCCGTCAGTTGATATATATATATATATATACTATATAATGGGAAACTTTAGTTTAGCAAGAAAATGCCTAACTGGTTGAAATTTCTCTTTCAGCACTTTATTCAAATAGATGGAAAATACTTGAATACTTTTGTTCAGCCCTGTATTTTACCTAGTACCTATATTACACGTCAGCATTTTACTAAACTTTAGTTCAAAAGTAGACGATAATGCAAATCGAAAACATAAACACTACTATTCATTCTGTCATAAACAATTTTCAACTATGTTGAATAGCGTTAATAAAATTAAAATCTACAATAATAAAATTAAAATTGACAAAAAAAATTAATAATAATAATAATAATAATAATAATAATAATAATAATAATAAAAACGACGAATTAATTATATTTTGGCGCATTCCGGACATACATAATCGACCGATATCTATCGCATACCTATTAGAAAATCTCTAAATAAAACTCAAAAATCCACGAGCATTTTTCGACGTAAACAAGCTGAAGGCAATCTATTTTCAGTCTAAAAAACATAATGCATCTGCAAAGAACCTTTCGACGGAAAAAGGAAGTTTATACGCAGGCGATTCTTTTACCACAAACACTTTTTTGATTCTGGTATTCCTAAAAATTTTTCTAAGAATATATATATTTATCGTACTTCGCACAGTTAAATTACAGAATCATTTCATCTTTGACACCAAATAAGTCAAAACTTGCTTTCTATCCAAGCTTATGTTATTTCAGAAAGAAAATAGAAATACAACAATAGTATCGATCATCATTCTGTGAAGAAAAAAAAAAGTCTGCAATTCTGTTGAGGGCTCAGAACCCACAAAGAATTTTCATACATAAGTATATATTAATAGATATTTTATGTTAACTAATCAGGATGGTTAATCTCAATGCAAATAGCTTATGATAAAATTCTTTGACATCTCCAGCTCAGCGTTAAAATTTCGAGGTCAGCATTAAAATAATTACAAAGATATCGATCTACACCGAAATCTGTATCTATATATCAATCATATGTATCTAAGTGAATATAATTAAAACACAGTTCATTTTTAAGAAGTGAATAATCTTGTAACTTAAAACCTACATTAAATTCAAACAAGTAAGAAAAATCATGCGTTAATTATGAATAGATTATGAAACACTTTCCAACACATCCTGAAATCTTTAACAAGACATCGTTATCCAGGGAAATAAGGTATCACTGCCCATAGCCAGATTTGTATTCCAATACTTTTGAACAGCCCTGTATTTGATCTGGCGGTTAATATATCTAGACTATAGAATGGGGAAATTTAGTTTAGCAAGAAAACGCCTAACTGGTTGAAATTTTTCATTCAGCAATTTATACTAATAGATGGAAACATATTTTAATACTTTTATTGAGCTCAGTTTAATTAGTACCTTTAATATACGAAAGTATTTTGTTAAAATTTAATTCAAGCAAAAGTACTCTTTAAACTATTTAAATCACATTTCCCAAAATTATCATCCAAAAGCGACCATGTATCCAGTTCTTTGCGGGACTCTATATCATTTTATCTATATTCTACAAACATTTCTTAGTAAAATGAATGCAGTTCAACGTAAAAATGCATAACAACTTATTTAAAACTAGCAGACCCGCCCGGCGTTGCACGGTTCCGGGATAATAATATTAAAGGAACATGAAATTTGTGATTTTATCTCTAACTCGAAATACGTGAAATTACGTTGTCTGAAATACATAGCCATTGACTATGTGAAAAATAGGTTTAAAAAATGAACGAATAATATTTAGCGGTAAAAATGTTCAAAAGGACTGCAATGGGAAACGGGAGAGGAACTACTCAAGTAATAATTAGAATTTTCAAAATCTGAGTCAGATACATCAGGAGAGACTTTGGGGTACTTTCAAGAAAGTTTTGAGCCTCATAAGTGCCGTAGATAGTGCCAAGGGTGCAGAATATGTTCGATCCGGCGATCTAGGATCGAGGGAAATTTTAACCATTTGGGGAAATTTTCAGAAATATATAATTTATTTTGATTTTAATGATAAATTCAAAAATTCCCCAAGATTTAAAAAAAAAAAAAAAAATACAACAAATAAAACGATTAGTATGCCGACCTTTACAAAATCGATCTGGGAATAATATATATCAAGGGTGATTCTGTTCCGGAATTTCCGAAAGTTTAAGGCATTCAGTTTTTAAAAAATTTGAAAAAGACCTGAATTTGAAAATTTGGGCATTGATATACTACGAATTTTGTCTAAAAATTACCTAAAAATGTTTATTTTGTCGAAAGACCTCAAAAACCACAAATTTCGTCAAAATATCGCGAAATTCCGCCCATTTCGTCAAAAGATTGCGAAAAAGCCACAAAACTCATTAAAAAATTGGGAAATAAATAACTGCAAATATCGTCAAAAGAGAAGGAAATGGTCAGGAATTTGTAAAGAAATGGCAAAATAGTAAATAGTAATGGAGCAAATTTAGTTAAACTGTAAAATAACTGCAAATTTTGTAAAAAATTTGTGAAATAACCGCAAATTTTGCAAAAAAAATCACGAAATTATGAATGGAAATTTTTTTAAAAATTCGCAAAATAATCACAAAAATGAATAGAAATTTTGTCAACAGAATACAAATTTCGCCAAAAGATCTCTAAAAATCGCCAATTTCATGAAAAAATCGCAAAACAACTGCAAATTTTGTTAAAGATCGCGAAACAATCACGAATTTTGTCAAAGAGGCAAAATAATCACAAATACCTTTAAAAAATTAAAAATCACAAATTTCGTGAAAAAAATCGCGAAAGAACGGTAAATTTTCTAAAAAGATCGCAAAGCAACCGCAAATTTTGTCAAAGAAGAGTTGCGAAATAACCACTAATTTCTTTACAAGATCGCAAATTTCATAAGAACATCGTGAAACAACCACAAATTTCATCAAAAAATATAGCAGAATGAACGCAAATTTTGTTGAAAAATCGCAAAAAACGGAAAATTTCTTTTAAAAAATCACGAAATAGCAAATTTCATAAAAAAGATTGCGAAAAATCAGCGGATTTTGTCAAAAGATCCCAAAATAAAAACATTTCGTCAAAATATTCCAAAAAAGTCGTAAATTTTGTCAAAAAGATCGCCAAACAGCAAATTTTGGCAAAAGATCATGGAACAACCACGAATTTTGGCTAAATTGGTGAAATAACCACATTTCACACAGTCGCCACAAGATCGTTAAAAGAACACAGGAAAACCCCAAGTTCTGTCAAACGATCTCGAAAGAACTGCTAATTTCGTCAAAAAGACGAAATAACCACAAAAATAGTGAAAAAGATCACGAAATAACCGCAAATTTCATCTGAAGATCGCTAAAAAATGTAATTTTTGTCAAAGAGCCGTGAAAAAACGTTAAGAGTGCCTCCCCCTCTCCCCAACCTCCTCTATACAGGGATGCCACTCAGAAAATAGCCAAAAAGAGGAAATTATGCTTAAAGTAAAATTACGACATTTTTCAGAACATTTATGCATGAATTTTGTAAACTATATTGTTTATAATAATAATAAAAAAAAACTGCAGCTCTTTTTTTTTTTTTTTTTTTTTTGTAAACTTAATTTATAAGAGTAAATAAAAATGATTTGTCTTTAGTTTACAGTATTTTACATGAATTAATTTAATAAAGCAACAAATTCAGTGAGGAATTTTAAATCAATTTAAGTAACCCAGCAATAGATTCGATGATTATTCCAGGAGTAAATAGCAAAAATTTGCAAGTTTTTAATTTTCTTTGTTTTTCCCGCGATTTTTTTTTTTTTTTTCATTTGACGAAAATAGCTGTTTTATTTCATGATCATTTGACGGAAAATGCCGTTTTATTTCGCTATCGTTTGACGAAACTCGCCGTTTTATTTCGCGATCGTTTGACGAAAATCGTCGTTTTACAACGCGATCGTTTGACGAAAATAGCCGTTTTACAATGCGATCGTTTGACGAAAATAGCCGTTTTACAACGCGATCGTTTGACGAAAACAGCCGTTTTACTTCGCGATCGTTTGATGCAAATCGACGTTTTACATCACGATCCTTTGACGAAAATCGCCGTTTTACATCATGATCGTTCGACGAAAATCGTCGTTTTACATCGCGATCGTTTGACGAAAATCGTCGTTTTACATCGCGATCGTTTGACGAAAATCACCGTTTCACATTGCGATCGTTTCACGAAAATTACCGTTTCGTTTCGAGATCGTTTGATGAAAATTGCTGTTTTATATCGCGACCGTTTGATGAAAATAGCCGTTTTATTTTGCGATCTTTTGACAAAAATCACCGTTATATTTCGCGATCGTTTAACGAAAATCGCTGTTATATTTCACGATCTTTTAAAAAAGATGTTGTATTTCGTGATCGTTTGATGAAAATAACAGTTTTATTTTGCGATCTTTTGACAAAAATCACCGTTATATTTCGCGATCTTTTAACGAAAATAGCTGTTATATTTCAAGATCTTTTAACGAAAATCGCTCCTATATTTCGCGATCACTTGATGAAAAAAGCTGTTGTATTTCTCGATCGCTTGACGAAAATTACTGTGTAATTTCGCAATCAATTGACGAAAATTCCCGTTTTATATCGGGATCGTTCGACGAAAATCGCTATTTTTTTCGCGATCGTTGGACGAAAATCGCTATTTTTCTTCGTGATCGCTTAACGAAAATCGAGAATTCTTAAAAATTAAAAAAAGCGGAAATCCGCCTTTCCGCGGAAAAGTGGCATCCCTGTCTATATTGCTGTAAACTTTCAGGAAATTCGCTGTGAACTTCAGAAATATTTTTTGCACTTAGAATCACTTTGCTGTTTGTTATACTGGCACATAAGTTCAGAAACATTGGAAATTTTTTTTTTTTTTTTCTATACCTATGGTAATAGACAGCATTTATTTATAATACACGATAAAATTTTGGGGAAATTTTCATGTGGATTGGGGGAAATGTAGGGAGTAAAAACATTTTCTGCACCCCTGGATAGTGCTAGCTATCGCACAAAAACATACATGCACACAGACAGAGCGTTTAGTTATTTTATTAGTGTAGGTTACTGAGGATATTCAAAATAATTCCTTTACTGCTAATTCATTAGTTTTATGGTTTATCTTTTTTACATGAATTTAAAATAGATAAGACCATGATGCGTAGAAAAATCTGTAATATTGACAAAATTGACTACGCACAAAAAATCGAACGCACAAAAAATCGTTAAAAACCACATCGAAAAACGTACTGAAAATCGCAATGAAAAAAACCACTGAAATTGAAAAATCATACCAAACAAAATTTAGTTAATTAGGTTTTGAAGCAATTTTATTTTTATAATTCTCAAAAATAGCCTTAAAATGCGAAAAAAAACACTAAAAATCGCATTAAAAAAATTTCGCTAAAAATTCAAAAATCACCGCACGAATTCCGAATAAACTTTATTGAAAAGAGAAAAAAAAATTACTATATTGAGTGAAAAGAATGAAACCGTATTCCTTTTACTAATATGGAAAAATCGCCTCGAAACATAAAAAGAGCGCTAAAAAGCGCCTAAAAATATAAATAAAAAAATTCTAATCAAAAATTAAAAAATCGGGCTTCGAGGTGCAAAACTACATGTATTGAGGTATCTTCACTCCAAATTTTGTATCTCTACGCGCTGACACACACACATACTTGTCTCTTTATTATTATAGATTCACCTTTAAGTAAATTACGCTCATATTCAGTAACCTTTTCGAGTTCTTTTGTGTAACCTTGTATAGCTAAATGGTGTAACTATTAGCATTTATACACACCATATAATATGCATACATTTAGTGAAACTTAAAAGCGCATATGATAAAATGCATTTCATCCATCCAACAGCCATGATCCTTAATATACAGTACTTCGGATAGAATATATTATTTGAAATATTTTGTGTATCCCTGTAAATGCTATGCACTTCGTATTATGCATGAAATAACTCATATTAAGCCTCAGCGATGTATATCAATTTGATTATACTAAAATCATTTATCATAATTAAAATATGTCGCAAACAATCCCCCCCCCCTCATTTTCATAGGGATGATTCAAACGGAACCGAATATTTTGATCCGTGAAAACTAGGAAGAATGAAATCAGCCTCGGCTTCGTAAGAAAAAAAAAAATAAATAAAAATAAAAAAATAGACCCGGCCCGATCCTTCAGGAAAAAAGTAAGCCCCGAGTCTCAGCCAGACCCTAAAAGATGTGACAAGGCTGGCCCGAATGTCGTTAATGAAAATCGGCCTACGGCAGTGGCGTAGCTGGATGGGTGACACCCGGGCGGATGTAAATGGTGTCACCGCCAACAGCATAATGTCACCCCCCCCCCCCCCAATCTGTCATTTTTTTAAAAATCACAATGTTATTTTAACAACTGACCACATAATTCCTTATTTACCTTTCGTCATCCTACAAAAGAAAAACAAAGGTGCGGCTCATCACTCATCCCATAGTCCGCGTAACTCAATGCGGTAGCTATATGTAGGAAAAAAGTCTCTTTTAGAGTTTACATTTCGCTACACACTCGTTGTATAGATTGGTTTTTGTTCCCTGGTGTATATCTTATTATGACGACCCATTTTGCATAAAATTTCACGTTCTCGAAGAATAGAAAATAACTCTAATCCGACGTTCGCCAGAAATTTCATTTTATTCCAGATTTTTTTTTTTTTTTAACTTACAATATTATGTGTATATACTTGCAAATAAAGATTGAGTGTGATCCCTTAGAGGGTGACACCCGGGGCGGACCGTCCCCCGCTAGCTACGCCACTGTCCTCCAGTCCGTGCAGATTTTTATCTTGCATATTATGAAAATATAAACCAAACTTCTAAAGAAACAGTAATGTACGAGCAATGTGCAAATCTGCTTTGGAAGGTTGAAGCGAAAGATGCAAGCGAACAAAAAGGAAGTAGACAAAACGAATTGCATGAGAAGTTAAAATACTCTTTAATAAGCAAAATTATAATTCCCAGGTACTGTCCTTGCATGTCTTTAATTTTATAATCAGAAATATATTCACTTTTTTCTCTGAAGTTTTAAATAACTTCCACTTTTCTTGGTAAATTTCCTAGACTTAAAGGTCATAAAAACGTATTGGCTTTTCAGGTTATCGAGGTTTTACAGGTGGCTAGACAACCCAGTTTTAAAGTAATATATTCTATTGGGGGACGCATCATACTGCACGGGGGGAGTGTCGATAGGGGAGTGCCGGACTGTCAGACGGGGTGCGAAGTAGCTGTCACCTTTGGATTAAACCGGATTAGCGCATTGGCGTGAATTTGTAAGGAGTATGTAATGGGCATCCATTTTGTAGCCTGGTGGAATTATAGAATTTTAAACAGCTCTTCAAGAAAACAAAATGTGACTGTAGTGTTTCTCTCTTTTTAGCGTTAATAAATGCATTGTGTTTCTTTTTAATTAAAACTCCGTAAATTTTAAAACATACTAAATATATTGGAGCCATTGCAAATCTCAAGTAACGCACACACACATATATATATGGCAGAGAGAGGATATGGATATCTGTTAACTAAATGCTCCATATTTTAATATATCATAAATATAAAGTGCCGATAATTTGAAAAGTTTCTAGGAATACAATTTAACAGACATATTGAAAAAATGGGATATATGGGTAGAAGGTAAAAATGATTAAAACCATAAACTAGTCCCTGCGAGTTAATTCACAAGTATTGTTATACAGTCATCTTTTATTGCATTTTCAAAGAATTATTTTCATTTTATTCCTCTGTCGAAGATTACCAAACGATTTTACGCCTTCCAAGCCATTAAGAGGCTACTTCAGTCAAGCGAAAAGACCCATTCGCTAATGCTAATCCTATAAAATAAATTTATAAAGATATCTGGGTTACATTTCGATGTTTAACTTTTTTTTTTCACTGGATAGATGAGATCGATCTGTACAAAGGACGTTTTTACTTTTTTGTTTTTGTTTACAGATGTTTTTAATCAGTATACTTTAATTTACTTAAATGATATTTTATTTGAATGAGCATACTTTGATTTTCGAAACCAGTTTCAAATATTAAAGCTTTCTCAAAAAGAAAAAAAAAAAAAAAAAAACCACCAATCGAAATTGAAGAAATAAAAAAAATGTCTTGTACAGGCCAATTTTTGCTATCCAGTGCAAAATTATATAAAAATATTGAAATGTAACCGAGATACTTTTGCACATTTTTCTCATTTAGCATTAGTAAACGAATCTGTTTGGATTCGTGACTAAAAGATTTCGTCCTTAAAAGAAACTAGCATACCAAATTTTTAAAAATTCCTGCCAGCTTGGCCTACAGACGCGTTAATTAGCGTTATTGTACGATACTTCCTCCAAAAAATGTTACTGTTAAGGGGCCGCTTCACTCAAATGAAAAGACCCATTCGCTAATGCTAATCCTATGGAAGAAATTTATAAAGATATGTCGGTTGCATTGGATAGCTGAAATTGACCTGAATGCAGGCCGTTTTTTACTTTTTTGATTTTGTTTACAGATATTTTTTACGAGAACGCTTTCAAATTCAGAACCGGATTGGAAAGCGAAATCACCCTCATAAAAAATATCTGTAAACAAAATCGAAAAAGTAATAAAAAATAAAAAGAATATTGTCCAGTTAAACTGATGGCATGGAGCTCACAGGCTATGCATACTGATTGTACATTACAGCCTTATATTTTCAAGGGTTCATACCGGTCGAAAAAAAATTAATAAGGGGAAACAGCTCTCCCCCCTTTTTTTTATACTTGATCATTGAACCTCCTAAACTATCAAAGATATGCTTTATCATATAAAAAAATCTATATCCAAAATTCAGAGCAAATCGGATAATTCTTAATAAAAACCCATTTAGCATTTATATAATTTAAGAAGAGTTATCCCCCTCTTTTATACTTAACCATTAAACTAACAAAACTATTCAGAGATTTGAACCAAATCTGACAATTCTGCTTGAAAAACCTATTTATATAAATTAAGGAGAGAGGCATTAGAACCCCCGTTCCCCCTGTTTATATTTATTCAACGAACACCTAATAACAGTCACGGAATCGCCCCATCAGAATGATCCTATATCTAAATTTTGAACGAAAACTTAATTCTGCATGAAAAACCGATTTATATCAATTAAGGGGAGAGACAAGAGCCCCCCATCCCCCTCTTATACATATCGAATGAACTCCATAAACTAATCAGGAAAGCACCTTATCAGGATATACCTATGTACAAATTTTCAAGTGGATCGGATATTTTTATCATCAGTTATCGCGCTACGTACGAACATACATACAGAACGGGCGAGCACATAAGCTCTCAGGCTATGATAGCCTGTGAGCTAAAAAACGGCCTGCATTCAGATCAATCTCAACTATTCAATGCAAAAAGAATCATTTAATATTAAAATGCAACCGAGATATCTTTATAAATTTCTTCCATAGGATTAGCATTAACGAACAGGTCTTTTCAAATCAAGGGCGGATCTGGAGAGTCCTCAAGGGGGGGGGGGGGGGGGGGAAGGCGATTTTAGAAATTTGGAAACTCCAGTCTGATGCAAGGGTCGGAGCTCCTTTTTTTAATGCGCGTCGTGTTTCGTCTACTTTTTTGCTGCGGGTCGGGTTTGGGTCCGATTGGCTTCCATTTTTTTGCTCTTGGTCGGGTTAATTTCTACTTGGGTCTAGTTTGGGTCCGGTTGACTTCTACTCTTTGCTGCGGTTCGAGTTAATTTTTGATTCTTTGCTTTTGGGTCTTGTCGACTACTACATTTTGTTGTTGGTCGGGTTGACTTCTACTTTTTAACTGTGCTTAGCGCATTTGGGGCAGTTTGACATTCCATTCTGATTTGGGGCAGTTTAGAATTTGGTTTTTACTTTTGCAAGAAGGGTTCGGATTGACCCGAATTGATTGGGGTGAGTCCTTTGATAATTTTTTTTTTTTTTTTTTTTTTTTTTTTTTTTTTTTTTGCAATTTTTGGACGAAATGAGCGTCTGATTCACGATCTTTGAAGAAATTAGTATTTTCTCCGCGATCATTTCGCAAAATTTGATTTCCGGTTCGCTTCTATTTTTTGCTGCTGGTCGGGTTAATTTTCACTTTTTGTTGTGGGTCGCGTTTGGACCGGTTAACTTCTACTGTTTGCTGCAGGTCAAGTTAGTTTCTGATTTTTTTGCTTCGGGTCGGATCTGGGTTCGATTAACAACTATATTTTGCTATTGGTCGGGTTGACTTTTCTTTTTAGCTGCGCTTAGCGCATCGCGGCAAGTTGTCATACATTTCGGATTTGAATCAGTTACATATTCGGTTTTTACTCTTGCGAGAATGGTTGACCCAGTTTTGATCGCGATCCTTTAACGAAATTCGCTTTTGTCCATGAACGTGATCATTCGAAGAAATTCAGAACAGAGACGTACCGAACGTTTAGCTGCACGGGTCGCAGTCGGGCCAATAATGTTTCTCGTACTCAGAGACGGACCGAATATTTAGCTTTTATTCCGGGCAGAGCCACGATCTGGAAATTTTGTCCAATGCGAACATCTAGTAAAAATGAAATTAAGACCAGGTTCGGTCTGGAAGAAAAAGAAGCCTGTCCCCACACAAATCTCCAAAAATAGCAAGATAATGACACGACCCGATTCAAAATGCAAGTAAACCTTAACCAGTCCAAGTCTCTGGGACTTCCACTGGCGCCACCCGTACCAGGTCGTGACGGGCTCAAGCTTCGCCCCAAGTTATTTCTCGTGAGGATGCATAATGTCACTTTGTAAACCCTTTATTAGCCCAAGGGAGGGGGGGGGCGCGATTTCGCCCACTCTCCTCACCCCTTAGAACAGCAACAGCATACGGGCTGTCGAGTTCAGATCGAATATTTAGCCTTTATACCGGACGGAGCCTGGGCTTGAAAATTTTGGCCCGTGTATACCTCTAGTAAGAAAGGACGTCTAAGCCAGACCCGACCTGAAAAAACAATGTGGCTCAATCCTGCTCTGCAGAGAAAAATAAGATCCGACCTGACCCGGTTCTGAAAGTGTGAAGACCTGACCCAGGCCAAGTATAATAAAAGTTGGCGCGACCCAACTTGGGTCGTGCCAGTCTCGAGTTTAGGACCAACAACTTTTCCAGATGGGCATCTAATGTCGTTCTGCAGATACTTTATTGGACTCAAGGCGGGGGCGATCGCCCCATCGCCCCCCCCCCCCTTAGATCCGCCATTGCTAGGAATGCTAAGCAACTGTTGAAAAAGACAGAAAAGAGACTAAAATCGTAAGAAAGAGAGACTACAGTTGAAAAAAAAATAGACTACAATGTTAAAAAAAAAACGACAAAATATAAAAAAAAATTTCTTCACATAAATGTTTTGGATATACAGACAAACACTATAAGATTTAACACCATCTACAGAATGCATTTTCAATGCACGTCAGTCAGTACCCGAATATTTGCGAATTTCTTCTATAGGCTGCGGAAAAATACCCTAAATATCGGATATTTTTCCGTAACTATCGTGGAAGGAAAAAAAAGAAATTGAAAAAAAATAAAGAATACTGCCCAGTTAAACTGATGGCATTGAGCTCACAGGCTACAAATACTAATTGTACATTAAAGCCTTATATTTTCAAGGGTTAATTCCGTTAAAAAATTAAGAAAGGGAAACAGCTCTCTTGTTTCCTCTTTTTTTATACTTAATCATTGAACCTCCTATACTATCAAAGACATGCTTTATCATATAAAAAATCTATATCCAAAATTCAGAGCAAATTAGATAATTCTTAATAAAAACCCATTTAGCATTTATATAATTTAAAAGGAGTTATCCCCCTCTTTTATACTTAACCATTAAACTTCCAAAACTATTCAGAGATTTGAACGAAATCCGAAAATTCTGCTTGAAAAACCCATTTATATAAATTAAGGGGGGGGGGGCATTAGAACCCCTGTTCCCCCTATTTATACTTATACAATGAACACCTAATAACAGTCACTGAATCGCCTCATCTGAATGATCCTAATCTAAATTTTGAACGAAAACTTAATTCTGCATGAAAATCCCATTTATATCAACTAACGGGGGGCGGGGGGATTAGAACCCCTGTTCCCCCTATTTATACTTATTCAATGAACACCTAATAACAGTCACGGAATCGTCTCATCAGAATGATCCTAATCTAAATTTTGAACGAAAACTTAATTCTACATGAAAATCCCATTTATATCAACTAACGGGGGGGGGGGGGGGATTAGAGCCCCTGTTCCCCCTATTTATACTTATTCAATAAACACCTAATAACAGTCACGGAATCGCCTTATCAGAATGATCCTAATCTAAATTTTGAACGAAAACTTAATTCTGCATGAAAATCCCATTTATATCAACTAACGGGGGGGGGGGGATTAGAACCCCTGTTCCCCCTATTTATACTTATTCAATGAACACCTTATAACAGTCACGGAATCGTCTCATCAGAATGATCCTAATCTAAATTTTGAACGAAAACTTAATTCTGCATGAAAATCCCATTTATATCAACTAACGGGGGGGGGGGATTAGAACCCCTGTTCCCCCTATTTATACTTATTCAATGAACACCTAATAACAGTCACGGAATCGTCTCATCAGAATGATCCTAATCTAAATTTTGAACGAAAACTTAATTCTGCATGAAAATCCCATTTATATCAACTAACGGGGGGGGGGGGGCATTAGAACCCCTGTTCCCCCTATTTATACTTATTCAATGAACACCTAATAACGGTCACGGAATCGCCTCATCAGAATGATCCTAATCTAAATTTTGAACGAAAACTTAATTCTGCATGAAAATCCCATTTCTATAAATTAAGGGGGGGGGGGGCATTAGAACCCCTGTCCCCCTATTTATACTTATTCAATGAACACCTAATAACAGTCACGGAATCGCCTCATCAGAATGATCCTAATCTAAATTTTGAACGAAAACTTAATTCTGCATGAAAATCCCATTTATATCAACTAACGGGGGGCATGAGCCCCCCGTTCCCCCTCTTATACATATCGAATGAACTCCAAAAACTAATCAGGGAAGCGCCTTGTCAGGATATACCTACATACAAAATTTCAAGTGGATCCGATATTTTTATCATGAGTTACGCACATACGCACATACATACAGAACGGACGGGCACATAAGCTCTCAGGCTATGATAGCCTGTGAGCTAAAAATTGAGAATTCACCAAATGATCTCAGGGGAAAATCACAAATTCCCAAAATGATCTCAGGGGAAAATCACAAAATTCCCAAAATGATCTCAGGGGAAAATCACAAAATTCCCAAAATGATCTCAGGGGAAAATCACAAAATTCCCAAAATGATCTCAGGGGGATACAAAATTCGAACATATTCTCGCGGAAAAAATAGCTAAATTTATCAAATTGTCCCAGAAAACAAATCACAAAATTTGCCCGTGATCTCGGTAAAAAGAATCTAGAAATTCATTAAATGTTCTAGGGATAGAGATAGTGAAATTTGCCAAACGGCTTCGAAAAAAATCGCGAAATTCGACGAATGGTCCAAAGACAAATATCGTCGTCAGAGTTTCTGAAGGAGGGAGGACTTACGAAATTCATCAAACAAACGCGAAATTTGCCCAAGTGGCAGCAAAACAATCATGAAGTCGAAAGAGAGACAGTGAAAAATAATTAAACAAAAGAAAAAAAATAGAAATAAATTGCGAATTCCGTCAAATGATTGCAGAAAAAATAATGAATTTCATAAAACTAGAGCCACTAAAAAGTCGAGGATTCTGTCAATTAATGGATTAAAATGTCACGAATTTCGAGAAGTGACTGCAGGACAAGATAACGAATTTTGACAAATGATCACCGAAAAAAAATCACAAAATTTGTCAAAACTGCGAAACCAGAGGTCATGCGATTGCGGAAAAAAAATTAAATTTTCATAGTTGGTCGGGTGGAATATCGTCAAACAAACGCAGAATTTTACCTAACGATTGCAGAAAGATATCGTGTTTTTGTCAAGAGGTGGCGTAAAAAACTGCGAATTTTGTTGAATAAGGGCAAGAATTAATCGCTAACATTGTGAAACGATTCCTAGATAAAATTGCAAATTTCGTCGAACAAAAATGTTAGCGAAATTTTTCGCCACGGAAAATATTCGCTAATTTTGGCAAACGATCATGGAATAAAAGCGCGAATATCGGAAAAAGATCTAAGAAAAAATCGCGAATATTCTCAAATGATCTGCGAAAAATTGCAAATTTCGTCACACAATCGCGGAATAAAAGCGCAAATTCCGGCAAACAATTGTTAAACAAGAATATAGGCGGACGATTGCAGAAAGCATATCGCACGAATTTCAGCAAACAATCGCGGAAAACATATTGCGCGAATTTTAGAAAAAATTACTCAAATTTCAGCATCGCGGAAAAAAATCGCGTAAAAATTTGACAAACGATCACGAAGAAAAATAGCAAATTTCCGTCAACTCGCGGAAAAAATAACGAGTAACTTCAAAGAATCGCAAATTTCGACAAAGAATCGCGCAAAAAATCTCGAATTTCGGTAAACGATCGCGGAAGAAAAAGTAGGATGTCGTTTAAATGTGTCCTGAAATATGGAAAAATATGTACTAAACCGAAATGCATTATGTCTCCGCGACAGTTTGTCGAAGTTTGCGATTTTTTTCTCGCGAAAGTTTGCCGATATTCGCGATCTTTAGCGTGATCGATTGCTGAAATTCCGTTTTTCGAGATCGCTTGCCGAAATTCGCGCTTTTATTCAGCTATCGTGAGCGGAAATTCGCGATTTATCACGAGATCATTTGACGATATTCGTGATTTTATAAAACGATTGTTAACAAAATTCTCGCTTTTTCCGGGATCGTTTGCCGAAATTCAAGCTTTTATTTCGCGATCATGTGCCAAAATTCGTGATTCTTTTTCGGGATTATTTGCTAAAGTTCGCCTTTTATTCAGCGATTGAGTGTCACAATTAACGATTTTTTTTCTGAGATCGTTTGTCGATATTCGCAATTTTTTCCTGCGACCATCGACGAAATTCGCAATTTTTTACGCGACCTCTAGACAAAATTGCGGTATTTTTCGCAATCGTTCGGCGAAATTTGCGATTATTTGACAATATTTTTCTTGACTGACTATGAAAATTAAAAATTTTTCGCAATCACAAACCGAAATTAAAGATGTCTCCGCTGTTGTGCGAAGAAATTTGTGATTTTTTTCCCGTGATCATTAACCGATATTCGAGATTTTTTTGTTCTGCAATCGTTTGCGAAAGTTTTTTCCGAGATTGTTTGCCTAATTTCGCAATGTTTCTGAGATCGTTTGCTTAAATTTGCTATTTGTTTTCGCGATCGTATGCCAAAATTCACAATTTTTTCTTCAATCGTTCGCCGAAGACCGCGCTTTAATTTCGCGACCAGCGCAAATTTGTTTTGCAATTAAAAATTGTACAAAACAAACACTTAATATACATATATTCCAAAATCACAAAAAATATATTTATATAAAAATATTAATGCATATTTTAAAAGTAAGAACATTAAGTGTTTTTATGATTTTATTTCATAAAAATTCTTTAAATTAAAAAAGGGAGCTTTTACATAAGAATAATTCCATAAAATATAACCTGCCAACATGTCAATTTTGAAATCCTTACAATTTTTACGATGCATTCTTACGTGTTTAAAAATGCATAAGATATGCATATGCAATGAAAAGAAAAAAGGAATATAATTTCTTAACAATATTTTCTATGCTACATTTATATTTATTTATTAATATTTTGCCAAAATAAAAACATGAGTTTGCATAAGATAATATTTTTACAATTTCATACTTTAGGAACATTTTTCAGAAAAGCTGTCCTGCATGATCTGCAATAGATAGGGGGAGATTAAATTCACAGCAATTTTTTTTTTTTTTTTTTTTTTTTTTTTTTTTAAATTACAGCAGAGGGAAGGAAATATCCCTATTGGCATTAATTATGTATTTTTTAAAGGTAGCTTTGACCAAATGCACGTTTTTTTCGCAATCCTTTGTCAAAATTCACTTCTTTTTTGTGACCCTTACACGAAATTTGCATTTATGTGTGATCTTTTCACGAAGTCGGCGTTTTATCTGCTATTTTTTGATAAAATCGGCGTTTTATCTGCAGTCTTTTGACGAAATCGGTGTTTTTTAATTGCGATCTTTTGACGAAATCTTTAGACAAATTCGGCGTTTTATTCATGATTTTTTGGCAAAATCGACATATTATTTATAATCTTTTGACAAAATCGGCGGTTTATCTGCGATCTTTAGACTGAGTCGGCGTTTTTCCGCGGTCTTCAGACGAAATCAGCGTTTTATCTGCGATCTTTTTACAAAATTTGCACGATTTTTTCATGAAAACGGCCTTTTCCCTGCGCTCTTTTGACAAAATCGACGTTTTCCCGTGGTTGTCAGGCGAAATTAGCGTTTTATCTGCGATCTTTTGCCGAAATCGGAATTTTTTCACACGATCCGGTCATGAAATTTGCATTTTTCAGCAATCTTATGCCAAAATCGGCGTTTTTTTCGCGAAACTTTGATGAAATGTGCGCTTTTTCGACAATCTTTTCACGAAATTGACATTTCTCCGCGATTGTCTTTTTTTCGCGCGCAAAACCGTACAAGTTGGCAACTATGCGACATGCTTTATGTTTTCCTACAAATCCAGATTTTGAAAAACAAAAATTATTTATTAAAATATGAAATTGAAATAATTCTTATTTTTTATAATAAATCTATCAAGTCGAATATACCGAGCTTCTGACTTCAATATATTTAAGATTTCTATATCCTGGTTGAAAACAACCTCATATTGACCATTCAGCAGAAAATTTATTTATTTTTCTCTACATTTATATATTATCAGTTTGACGAAAGACATCGGATGTAGTAGCAGGTCAGTTAGAATACATGAACAATAGGATATAAAATGGCCATAAATTTCCTTGTCCAGAATGTTGTAGCATGCAGCTGAAAATCTTGTGTTTATTGGGTATGAATTCAAATCAAAATTATAACTGTAGTTAACTTTTAATTCTAAGTTTCACAAATCTTAAATTCAGTCTTAGTTGCAGTAATTAGAGATTGACCAAAAATTCAGTTTTGTTTTTAACCTAAAATCAGTTTCATCAAAAATTCTGCTGGACCAAAACTATCTTTCATTTTATAATCCAGTTTCTTCTTTCAGAAAATACCAGCATTATTCATTGATTTGAGCTTTATTGGCTCAAATGAGACACTCTTATTTTTTGCTATGAACTTCACTGTTTATCTTATCAGTCATCACTAACTCGAAACAAGAGTGCAAATCATAAAGCTAGTATAATGCATGTATGTCTAAAATTTGAATACTCTTTTCACGTTTTCATTAAAAGCTGCAGACTTAACACTAGTAGAAATTTTTTAGTTTGAAACTGCAGAAGTGCTTCAAATATTTTTTGAGATAGTTTTAGTATAACAGATAATAATTTACAAAGATAATTTTAAAAGATAAATCAGGGTATGCACAATTAAAACAATTCTTAATTAGATGAAATTTGCATGATTAGAAAATGATTCTGTGTCTTTGGTGAGTTAATTTCCTTTTATTACATATGAAAAGAAAAAGTTTTAGTCAGAGAAACTGATAGCCAACTTGATCCACACATGTAATTGATTAATAAATAAGTATATTTACATTTAATAAACACATATAAATAATTAATAATTATGTATATTCATGTATGTATTAATTACTTTAAAAAAAATGAACATTTTCGTTTTTGGCAAAAAATAGGAAGATACTTACCTATATTGATACTTAAATTATAATTTGGTTTGTCAGATACTTAGTAGTAATTATTTAATCATTCACAGCACCGTGTGCCACATAAGGCACATATCTAAAAACACTATAATTCTCATTGTGTGTCATAAATTTGGCCAATATTATTGCTATAACTGATCAAGACACAACAAAAAATAACAAATTTTAATTAAAAAATTAAAATTTCACTTTTTAATACTGTTTCTTCTCATTATTAGACTGATATATAGAATTCAAATAAGTTTGATCATAAAAATAGAAAAAATTGTGCAGTGAAGGATTAATGAAATTAATAATTATTCAATGACACATTAAGAAAAATCTTATTTAATCAATTTTAGAAAATTTTTATATCAACTTGAAGGGCAGACAAAAAATAATCAAAGAATGAGATAAAGTTAAAAAATAATAATAAAATAAACAAATTTTCAAGGAATGTGATAATGTATATTCAATTAATTATATTTCTTTACAAATTTCAATTTAGATTATGATATTTGAACAGGACTTAAACACGTGATAAAAAAAAAACCTTTGATAACCAAGAAAAAAAAATCTTTTAAAATTACAAATACAGCAGACAAATTAAAAATAACCTTTTTTGGAAGAATTATATATTAATGATAAAAATTGATTATTTGCTAATGGGTCATTCCACATGAATTCAACCAATGGGTGTTGCATCATAGTCACAGATTTTTTTTTTAATTTTATCATAGATAGACATAGTAGTGAAACCCTCAGATCTGAAATTTAAAAGTAATTTTCACAATATTGGTTGAGATATAGCCATTTGAAAACTGACCATTTTTACGAAATGGCGGCCATCTTGGAATTGTATCACTGTCTAAATATTGCCATAACTTGACAACTAATGGCTCAAATGTTATATATCTGGTACCAATTTGAAGCTATTTGTACAAAGAATGAATATTTCACATCAAAACAATAATAAATTTTCATTTTTTTACTTTTTATTATGTGCAAAGTGAAAATTTCACCCCAAAAAAGGGCAGATTGTAATGGCTCATAAAAAAAATGAATCATCATGAATTTTTCTGAAACTTGGTAAAAACATTGCTCCATCTGTGTGCTTTAACTAAAAAAAAAATTGGAAAGGTAAAATTTGTTGTTTTAAAATAAATGGTTTTTTACACATAAGGTGTCATTAACCAAATAATGATCTTTTTAAAATCTGTAAGCATTTCTGATTAAAAAAATAATGGTTAAAATAAAATTTTCTAACATCTAAATTAATGTAAAAGTATATTCAAAACCTCATTTGTACTAATTTTGTAGGAATCTGCCCCCCCAGCCCCCCTCCCCCCCCAAAAAAAATTAGACAATTGAAAAATTTTTACACTGAAAAAGATAAGAAAATAATTAAGGAATATAATGTATAATTATAAAATACCTATAAATGCAGTGCATATATATATATGATAATTTACTTCACATATAGGGGCAAGTGGGGTGGAACGGGACAGTAGGTTTTTCTCTTTATGTATCATTCTAAATATTTCATCAATCACATATTAGATGAAGTAATGGTACCCCAATCTTCAATTGAAAAAAGTAGCTAATTTACATAAGCTTGCAATTAAAGAAAAAGATTATTTCAAAAATGAAAAGTAAATTTAGTTCATATACTTTTTATGCTTTCTGTATAATGATTTGATTATGCATAGATGTAACAGTTTCTCTATATATGGAACATTATACTGTAAAATTAGAGAGGTAAAATTTGTTGTTTTAAAAATGGTTTTCTACATATAAGATGTCATTGACCGAAAAAATGATTATTTTAAAATCTGTAAGTATTCTTAATTTAAGAAATATTGGTTAAAATGAAATTTTCTAGGATCTAAATTAAAGTATTGTGTTTATATTATATAATTCAATAAAGAAATATCAATTTGCAGTTATTTACACTAAATATTCATTTTTACAGTACTTTTTATTTCATTTCATTCAAAATATGATAATATAATTCTCAAAACATATTTACATAAATATTTTAAATACCTTACTATGGAATGGATGAAAAAAAAAAAAAAAAAAAAAAAGGCACATAATATTTTCTCCAGAAATGTTGGAGAAATACTAGCTGTAAATTACAGAGTTAAATTATTCAATTGTGTAATTTAAATAAAATAAATATATATAAATGAGTTAATTGAGTTGACATTTGTTATTTTTTGTTCACATTGAGTTAAAATTTATATGAACAAAAATCTAGATATGATGAGACAAAAAAATAAATAACAATAATATAATACAAATCCAGGGCAATCTTTAAATTGCATCATCTTATATAGAACATGATGCAATATTACATCAGCTTATAGAAACATAATAAAATTTTTACATCATGTTTTGAATTCAAAATTTAAAATTTTGAATTCATGTTTTGATTCTTGAAATAATCTTTTTCTTTATATAATTGCAAGCTTGTGTAAATTAGCTACTTTTTTCAATTGAAGATTGGGGTACCATTACTTCATCTAATATGTGATTGATGAAATATTTAGAATGATATATAAAGAGAAAAACCTACTGTCCCATTCTACCCCACTCGCCCCCATATGTGAAGTAAATCACCATATGTATGCATTGCATTTATACGTATTTTATAATTATACATTATATTCCTTAATTATTTTCTTATCTTTTTCAGTGTAAAATTTTTTGAATTGTATAATTTTTTTTTTGGGGGGGGGGGAGGGAGGGGGGCTGGGGGGCAGATTCCTACAAAAATAGTACAAATGAGGTTTTGAATATACTTTTACATTAATTTGGATGTTAGAAAATTTTATTTTAACCATTATTTTTTGAATAAGGAATGCTTACAGATTCTAAAAAGATCATTATTTGGTTAATGACACCTTATGTGTAAAAAACCATTTATTTTAAAACAACAAATTTTACCTTTCCAATTTTTTTTTATTTAAAGCACACAGATGGAGCAATGTTTTTACCAAGTTTCAGAAAAATTCATGATGATTCATTTTTTTTATGAGCCATTACAATCTGCCCTTTTTTCGGGTGAAATTTTCACTTTGCACATAATAAAAAGTAAAAAAATGAAAATTTATTATTGTTTTGATGTGAAATATTCATTCTTTGTACAAATAGCTTCAAATTGGTACCAGATATATAACATTTGAGCCATTAGTTGTCAAGTTATGGCCATATTTAGACAGTGACACAATTCCAAGATGGCCGCCATTTCGTAAAAATGGCCAGTTTTCAAATGGCCATATCTAAGCCAATATTGTGAAAATTGCTTTTAAATTTCAGATTTGAGGGTTTCAGTACTATGTCTGTCTATGATAAGAATTTTAAAAAAATCTGTGACTATGATGCAACAAGTTTTCCTTAAATTGGTTGATTTCACGTGGAATGACCCTAATACTATGGCTACATTACTAAAGATTTGCAATTTGGATACTAATAAAAATAAAGAATTAGAATTTAAATAAGGTAAGGAAAGTGGTCAAAAATGAAAAGTCAGGGAAAGGAGAGAGGAAGAAATTTAAATGAGGGTTATTTACTGTTGCAATACAGTAACAATTAGAGCAAAAAAAGTTTAGAAAAATTATGGAGTTTTAAAAATTTTAAACTTTGCGAGTTGAGAGTTGAAAGGGACAGAAGCAGGAAATTTTTGGAGGAAAAGAAATTGGTCAGATAATTATTTACTTATAACTAGCTTCCCTGCCTGATGTTGCCCAGATCTATAATAATATTCTTAAATGAACCCAAAATTTGTGTTGTAATTCTGTACAGAGAGAGGGTGAAGGTGAGTAGAGACTGAACAAGTTACCAGGCCCAACTCTTGTTCAGTTAGAAAAATGTATACAGTCACAGGTTGGTTAAGATTTTGAATTTTTATTTGTCTCACACTTTCAAATATTTTATTTAAAATTAATTGATGAATTCAATTATACTTTAATTATGTTTTCAATATTTTAAAATTTTATTTATCATCTTTTGGTGAAAAATTAATTACAAATATATCATAAAATGTGATACTGAAAAAGAAATAATAAAATTGCAATCAAATACTACTAGATTTTTAAAAAAGGCACTATGCAGCAAATTTATTTTATAACAGAGTAAACCCTGTTTATAACAGAATTGTGCAATAAACTGAAAGAAAAAAGTTTCAGTCCCCTTTTCCTCTTCAAGAAATGCAATTAAGCTTTGTGCAAATTTAAGATGCTGCTAAAAAAGGAATTTATCACTGTTCATTTGTATTTCCTACTAAGCTGGTTTTAGTAAATGGCAGTTTAGAGTGGGGGATATTTAGATGATTGATTATGTATTGTTACAATAAAGTAACAAGTAGAATTAAAAAATAGAGAACTTTAAGGATTTTAAGCTTTGTATACTGTGGATGGGGGCAAGGAGAGAAGTGAAATTTCAGAGAGAGGCATTTTAGATAATTTTTCATAAAGCAAAAATCTGTTGAAACGTGTAAAATTTTCCCCTTTGAAAAAGACAATAGGAGGAGAGTAAAATTAGAGATTTTGCAGATTTCACATATTTCTATCATCTTAAAAAAATTTAAAGCTTTTCGAAAGACTGTACTGCACAAATCTTGTTGAGAAAATCTTTCAGTTATAGAAATAACAAATAAATAATAACTTTAACTCACCTGATTCCAGATGCTTGTGCTTTTTCAGTTTTCGAAAGTACAGACAGTGTATGCAAGACCTAAAAAAATACCAGTGGTGAATTTTTAAAATGAAGAATAAAAACAAAACATTTTAATGTATAATTTATATGTCTGATTATTCAGTTACAAAGCATAATAATTATAAAATAAATTAAGCTTAAAGCTGAGTTTAAGTAACTATTTAACAGAAAGAAAAATTGCATACAAAAAACTTTAAAAAATACTAGTTGGATGTGCCAATCCCAAAACTTTCTTCATGCATTTTAATATTTAAAAAAAAGTTACTCATTTTAATGCTTTAATAATTTTAATTCAATATCCTACCATCTTTGATTTTCATCTTAAATTTCTGCTTCAATCAATTAATCGGAGTAAAAACGAATTTTCATCTCTGCATGAGCCGATGGACAATATAATGATAGGCAGATTTTTTTTTCAAATTCAGGGAGGACCTACTTGCTATACCAAAAAATAATCATATACAAAATGTTTAGTTCAGTTCTAGAACTAACTTCATACACTTTTATGTGGTGCAATATTGAAAATGGCATAAAATTCGGTATTACAGCGCCCCTTCTGGTGGATTTTTTTCAGATTCAGGGTGATCCAACTAGATATAGCCATACACTTACACAAAAAATTTCTTTCAATTCGATGCATAACTTCATGTACTTTTGTTCGGTGCAATACTGAAAATGGCACAAAAATCACGATTGCAGCGCTCCCTTCCAACGGATTTTTTTCAAATCCAGGGAGGACCAACTAGCCATAGTAATACAGATACACAAAAAATTTGGTTCAATTCAATACATAACTTCATATACTTTTGGTTGGTACAATATTGAAAATGGCACATAAATCGCGATTGCAGCACCCCCCTCAGGCGAATTATTTTCAAATTCAGGGAGGACTAATTAGCCATAGTCATACACATACACAAAAAATTTGGTTCAATTCGACGCATAATTTCATATACTTTTGGTCGGTACAATATTGAAAATGGCACAAAAATCGCGATTGCAGCGTCCCCTTCTGGCAGATTTTTTTTCAAATTCAGGGAAGACCAACTAGCCATAGTCATACACATACACAAAAAATTTGGATCAATTCGATGCATAACTTCATATACTTTTGATCGGTACAATATTGAAAATGGCACAAAAATCAAAATTGCAGCACCCCCTTCCGGCAGAATATTTCAAAACTGAAGGAGGACCTGCTTGCCACAGCCAAAAACACTCACAAAAAATTTGGTTCAATTCTATGCATAACTTCATACACTTTTTGATGGTAGAATGGCGACATACAGACAGACATTTTGTAAAAACATGTTTTTTAGAATATCTGACCCCTAAAATGTGTAAATCCGTCGAAAACCGGAAGTAAAAAAAAAATTTGATTACAATACTTTCTTCTATTGAAGATAGAAGAAAGTAATAAAAACATATAAAGCATTAAAAAAAAGTTGGGCCAGGCATCTGCGATTATTTTACGAAATCTGCATTTTTTCTCGCGATCCTTTGCAAATTTCGCACTTTTCCCCCCGAACTTTTGCCGATTGATGAGTATGATTAAATTTAACAGTAATTATTTTTCATGACCCATTGATGAAATTAACAGGGTGTTTTTTACTGTGACTCATCAGCGAAATTGGCAATTTTTATTCAATAAACTATAATAAATTTCTTGATTTTTCTTTCCTTTTTTCTTGACATTGATAGACAAAATTTGCTGTATTTTTTGAACAACCAATTGACTTAATTCACATTTTTTTTCTTCTTCAACGACCAACTGATGAATTTTATGATTGTTTTATATCATCAAATGATGAAATTCGCAATTATTTGCCTATATCTGATTAATGAAATCCACTATCTTTTTAAACACACAATTGACACAAATTTGCTTTTTTTTAACTGGCTGCCTGATTTAATTCACGATCTTTTTCAATGACTAAGTGATGACATTTGCAGTTTTTTTCTATATATAGTAGAAAAAAAAGAAAAATTATTATTTTCCGATATCAGTTTGGTAAACTTCATATTTTTGTATGATCAGTAGATTTTGAGGGATGTAAATATTGCTTTCAAACTATTTTCAAAACTAATATTCGTGGAACTTTTTGCGCTTTTTTACATCACATTTTTCAGTTAGATTTTCAAGGCTTTTGATTAATTTTTTCGGTACTTACGTATTAACGCTACCGCAGCAGAAGTTGTGCTAATGTGCCAAAAAGAGCAATTTTGTTGTTCCCACACGCACAAAAGAATGGCGTCAAAAAATAAGCAAAAGAAAAAGCACTAAAAAATGGCGTTGAAATGAGCTAAAAAAAGCACGAACAACAGGATTATTCTTTATTGGTTCATTAGCGCAACTTCTGCTATGGTGACGTTAATACGTAAGTATTGTTTTTTTTTTAGAAAATGATCTCATAAACCTGGAAGTATCAATAGCAAAATCTGGGATACACCCAGACCACAATCACCTCTGATCATTGAAAAATCTTTATTCAAGAAAACTCTATTGTCATCAACATGCAAGATATTGCAAAACGCAAGCCTCCATGAACATTTATTTTAGAACATTAACTTTTCTCTCTTAATTTTGGCAACAGCCACTTTTTTAATGTTTTCAGATTTAGAATGTTTTTTACGATGTTAAGAAGAAGCGGGTTTATTTTCCCCTTCTAGAAAAACAGAATATGATTCTTAGAATTTAAACGAAAAGCAATTTTTGTAAATAATTGTAAATAGTAAGTGTTTTGTAAGTTTAAGTGTCATATAAATAATTAGAAAAAGAATGAAACTGCCGATTATTTCACAAAGTTTCGATTTCGTTGCTTGACTGGGATTTCGTATTAGTGTTCTGATCTTTTCTGAAGGCGAATAACCCTGGAATGGTAAGTATTTTACTTACCTTTTTTTAGTTTGTATGATATTTTATTATTGTACGCGAAATTTATGGCGCTCGAGAACACGGACTGATTGCCTAATATTTGAATCAGAACTGAATAATATGAAATAGAATTATTTTAGTGCTTTGTTTATAATAGATAATTGCAATTGTTTTATTTTGATAAATTGATAGAATATTGATTTAAATAATGGATGCAATTAACAAAACAAAACGCACTACCGTGAGAAGTCAAACAACGAAATTAATTAATAGAATAGAAGCGGCAATTTCTGAAAATAGTGCCGATGAAGAATTATTAGAGCAATTTCTTGCTGAATTAGATTTAAAAGAAAAAGAGCTTCATTATCTTGATACTGAAATTCAAAACACTATTAAATTAGAGGATTTAGAAGCTGAAGTTTTAAAATGTGATGAGTATAATTCGAATTTAGTAATTTGGAAAACAAAAGTAAAACGGGCCAAATTAAAATTAGAAACTAAATCTAATATGAATGTTTCTACTACGACAGTGAATAGCTCTCAAGAAAGAGTTGTAATTCAGGGATTGGATTCCATTCGTATAAATTTACCGAAGTTGGTAATTGAAAAATTTGACGGCGATCCCTCGGATTGGCAACGATTTTGGGATCAATTTGAAACAACAATTCATAAAAATTCTGAATTGTCTGACGTAGAAAAATTTAACTATTTAAAGTCATACCTGACTTCTAATGCTGCTAATTCAATAAAGGGATATAGCTTAACTAACAGTAACTATTTATCAGCAATAGAAACTCTAAAAGAAAGATTCGGGAAGAAACATTTGGTAATAAACTCACATCTTAATAAATTGTTATCACTTAATTCAGTTAAGAAATCCAATGATGTTTATGCACTTTGCAGATTATTGGACACTTGCCAAACCGAAATCCGTAGTCTTAATTCTTTAGGAATACAGATTGAAAATTATTCAGCGTTACTCGCCCCCATTCTGATTAAATTATTACCTTCTGACATAGTGTTACAAATAACAAAAAAATGCGGTAATGATGAAGAATTAAAAGTTACAGATATCATAGAATGTTTGAAAATGGAAGTCATTTCGCGAGAAAGAACTGCCTTTTTAATTTCTAATCAAGAATCTTTGAATGTAGATATTGCATCTGGAAAGTTAGTTCGCGACAAGCAGTCGCCAAAAACTATTCCTACCGCCTCTGGTTTGATTAATGAAACTGTATCATTTTCTAAACAAATTACATGCCCCGAATGTAAAGAAAAACATTTCTTGACTGAGTGTGAATTATTTAAAAATAAATCATTACAGGGTAAGAAGGAAAGTTTAAAGCAGTATGGTTATTGTTTTATTTGTCTCAAAAATGCAGGGCACATAGCCAAAAATTGCAGAAAATTCGTTAAATGCACTAATTGTTCAAAACGGCATTATAGAATTTTATGTCCTGAAAAAGAAAAGGCTAAATCACAAGAAAATAATGAAAGCACCTCTTTGTCAAATAAAACTTGTAATCATGCTGTGTTAATGCAGACCTTAATTGTACGTTTAGAGCTTAAAGATCAAAATAAACACATGTTAGTACGTTGTTTAATAGATTCTGGATCTCAACGATCTTATTTAACTAAAGATGTTATTAATCTTATGGGATATAAAGCTGTGGGAGAAGAAAAAATGGTTCACGGCCTTTTTGGTGGGATTCAAGAAACACACCTTCATAAGAGATATAAAATACATTTAAGTAATTTAGAAAACACCTTTAAATGCAATTTTGATGTTTATGATCAAGACAAAATATGTACTGAAGTTCCTAAGATAAGAAATGGGCCTTGGATAAAGGAAGCTAAAAGAAATGGTATAATATTCTCAGATTATGATGCATATACAGGGAATCAAAAAATTACAAATTAACAGGAAATAAGTTTACTTATTGGAGCTGATATTTATGGGAAGTTATTGACGGGGAAAATTAAATCCTAAAACCGTAATTTAACTGCTATACAGACAAAACTAGGGTGGACATTAATGGGAAAAACTAATGAAGAAGATACAAATGATTCTACGAAAGTTGTTTTATCGCTGCACGTAAGTGAAGCCAAATTAGCGGATTTGTGGAGACTAGATACTTTAGGAATTCTTGATCCAGGTGATAAAGAATCCAGTTTAGAACTTGAAGATATTGTAAAAGATCATTTCAACAGAAATATTTGAATAAACAATGAAGGACGTTATGAGGTTAGTCTTCCCTGGATTGTTGGTCATCCCCCTCTCCCCAGTGGTCGGAAAATTGCAGAACGTAGATTGAAAAACTGCGTAGATTCCTTAAAGAAATCCGACAATTTAGATGCCTATGAAGCGGTCTTTAATGACTGGCTACAAGAAGGTATTATTGAAGAGGTCAAATCAACTCCAGGAACTGAAGCCGAATTTTTATTGCCACACAGAGCGGTTATAAAAGAAAGAAGCCTTGGTGAAAAACAATCTGATGTTCACTCCAATCCTATTTTTGATAAAATTGGAGCTAAATCTCCCTCATTCCCTTTCAGTAAACAAAGGATATCTACAGATTCTAATGTTTCAGAAAAAGAACTGTCTGCAGATGACTCCAAATCAACTACTGAATCAAAATCTGTAGAAGATTTAAAATCTGTTGATGAATTGAAAGATGAAACAAAATCAACAAATGAACAGATGTCTATAGATCTGACAAAATCTACAGATGAACCTGAAGATAATGCTCAAAATAAAAGAACTGATTCAACCAATGTTTCTGAAAAAGAATCTATTAAATTATCAGATTCAGATCAATCACGTAAACTAGAATTAGTTCTTCAGAGAATTAAAGGTTATGTATCTCTTAATGTTGATTCGGAGAAAGATGATATTCAGAATGAAGATAAGATCAAGGATAAAAATGAAGAAGGTGAGAAAAACATTCCTGAAGTTACAGATAGAACTCCTACAGAAAAATGTAAAGTGATATCACCTATATTTAAGGAATCTATTATTCTTCCTGCCTCTCAACCAATTGAAAGTCAAGAAACAAATGAAGATGTTAGCTTAGTCTCAGAAGCAACTAAGAAAACAGATTCATTTTACTTAAAATTGAATGAAACTATAGAATCTTGTAAAGCAAAACTAGGAATTTCTGAAATTAATGATGATCTTTCTTCAGATGAATCAGCTATTGATGACAATGCAAGCCAATCAGATGAGGTCAAGGTGAAACTAGTGCATCTGAAGCAGAAGAAGAAGTTTCTGAAGAAGATGCAGATGAAGAGGAAAGCATAGAAGTATCTGATGAAGAAGTTGAAAATAAAGTAGATGGTGCTCGATTGTCTAAAAGGGTTAATTCCGACTTAAAGTTAGGAAATCTTCCAACTTTTTTCTGGTCAGATTCTAGTAATGCATTATATTGCATAAAGAAAAGTGGAAGTTGGGCTCCCTTCGTGTACAATCATGTAAAAGAAATTAAATCGCTTAGTAATCCAGAAAATTGGCACTATGTGCCCGGAACTCTTAACCCAGCCGATCTACCTTCCCGTGGATATTCTGCAGAATCTCTTAAACAATCCCTCTGGTGGAAGGTTCCTGATTGGTTGAAAAAACCTCAAGAATTTTGGCCTAAATATATTTTAAATCCCGACTTAGAAATCATTAACACTAGAAAAAGAAAGACAGTGATCAATGTGATAAATATATCTCAAAGTCCAATTGAATTATACGAAAATACATCTTCATATTTGAAAATGATAAAAGTAACTGCCTGGATTTTTAGGTTTTGGAAGTATAAGCAGTCTAGAGTTGAAGGTAAAAGTATTCATAAAAGTTGCTTAAAAGATGTCCAACATCAACCTGATACCTGTACTGGGACTTTGCCTGATTCTAGTTCTAAACCTTCAGAAAATGCCCATGTTCAATGCCATGCTGAAATTCTACAGTTAAAAGGAGAGTTAGAAGTTCTGAAATCTAAAGCTGAAAATGCTCTTAAAGAGAAATACAACAAAACATTTGCTTCTTTGCTCTCTGATGTCAAAGCTGAAAAGGAAATCAAAGAGCTGAAATGTAAGAATTCTCAATTGCAAGATCAACTGCAAGCCTGTAAGTCACAAATAAAACTTAAATCAAGCCTTGGAGCTTTGACTATTGAAAAAGCTCGAAAAGAAAATGAACTTCGAACAGATCGTAAAAAATTATTGCAAGAAAAAGAAGATCTAGAACGAACTGTTGTTGAAAATGAAAATAAATGGTATTTAGAGAAAGAAAAGTGTGAAAATATTATTCAGGATCTAAAAAGGAAAATTGGCAATCAACAAAGAGAACGAGAGAAGGAGCAGCCAGATTATGATTTGATACTTAAAGAATTGCAGAAACTTTTAGCTTTTGAAAGAGCAAACAAAGAAAAACTTGAAGAACAGATCGGTGAATTACAGCATAAAATAAATTCAAAGCTACCAGAAAAGAAAGCTTTAGATTATGAAAAATACATTGAAGACCTACAGAATAAATTCAAATGTACTCAGAACAAATGTCAGGCTGCAGAAAATTTGTCAAAAAATCAGTTGATTATTAGGGATGGGACGAATAGTGATTTGGGCGAATAGCCGAATACCGAATATTCGGCCAAATTTTAGGCCGAATACCGAATATTCGGCCGGCCGAATAGTAAAATTTTTTTCTAATAAAGAAAATACATTTTTATTATTTATAATTTAAAAAATAGGAGCAACTTAATAGTTATTACTCTTAAATGTGCTTTTAAATGTATTTTTAAATTTGAAAAACTTATTTTAACACAAAAAAATTATGAAATTGCATTATATTCTTTATTCTAATGTACATCAAATTGATTTTCAGTAAGTCAAGATGGGAAAATATTTCCATTAAAATATGAAGAATGTACTTCACTTTTACTATCAATTGATACTTCTCGTATCCAAAATCAATAATATTCTTAATCTCTCTCTCAGAACTCACAAGGACATATTTTCTGAAATAACCTTTAATGAAGTAAATTTGATCATTTAGAGTTTGTGTCCCTAGTGATAAGCAACTTTGTAAGAATGAGACTGTTCTGAAATCAGATGCTAAGCTTTAAATTACAAATTATGTTAAAGCAAAAGGTTATACTTAAAGTAGAATGCATATGTTAACAAAATCTTTGACATTTGAATCGGCACATACAATATTCAACTTCAATATTCCACTTATTCAACAAGCATTAAAAGGATAAACAGAAATTGATAACAACATGAAGGAAGGAAGATTAAATTAAAAATATATACATAATAATGTTACATATTTAAGTCAGTAATTATGCAAATAATTATTTAAAAGTGAAAACTATAGAATGAAAAAATTATTTTGTTGAGTATTTAGAATTTATATTAAAATATTTATAAAACCATCTTCATAAAGCAAGTTGTGTCATCTAATGTGTATCGAGTTTGATACCAGTTCTGCTTTCAGCTGTACCATTGTAGTTAGAACTATGGTGATATATTTAATTTTGAAAATGAATCTTCATTAACACACCTAGTGAATAAATTTTTTCATTTCTTACTTTATAGAAAATAAGTTATGAATTTCATAAGAGCCTTTTTTATATGTGCATGGAATTTGCAGACATTAAAAAATATTCGAACGTTTTAGAATAAGGCAGTATTTTTATATTTTGAATTGTAATATATCATTCTCTAATGATGACATTTCCCGTACAATTAAATCTCCAACTTGGGCAGCATTTTCTAGAATATCACTAACTTTTGTAGGAAATACAGAAAGATTGTATATTTTTTAGTATCTGAATAACTCTATATTTTGTAAGTAAGAGTGAGAATGACTTCATAAATGAAGTAGCCAATTTGGATTAGAGGAAAAAAAATTTCAAGAATGAAATTCTTTAAATCCGAAATTTATTTGGCAAGATATCTTTCACTATTCGGCTAGATTTTAGCAATATTCGGCAAGATATCTCTAAATATTCGGCTACAGGTATTCGGCCGAAGTATTCGGTCAACAAGCCTTCAATATTCGGCCAACCGAATATTCGGCAAAAGGGCCGAATACCGAATAGTGGCCGAATATTCGTCCCATCCCTATTGATTATGATACAGAAGCTCCAAGATGAAATACATGATATGAAAACAAAAACCGGTTCTTCACTAAGACCTATTAAAAAATTATATATTCTCAAAATTGATGATAAACTAATGCATCCTTTTTTAGTTCGTAGAATTCCTGTCCCTCTAGATGACACGCCTGTTCCTGAGCCTGTAGACCGTGCCTCTGATCCTGCATCTGTAGTTGAGCCTGCGAACAGCACTCCTACTTCTGATTCTACAACTCCAGCTGAGCCTGTAGACCATGCTTCTGATTCTGCATCTGTAGTTGAGCCTGTGAACAGCACTCCTAGTTATGATCCTGTGCCTGAGACTTCAGATTCTACAACTCCGATTGAGCATGTGGACCATGCCACCGATCCTGCTCCTATTCACCAGTCTTCCTTGCCTGATGATGAGAACCATCGATCACGATCTGGAAGAAAGCTGAAGCAGCCGCAACGACTGAACTTATAGAACTGTTTTGAGCTTCACTAGAACTGAACCTCAAAGGTGGGAGGATATTGCAAAACGCAAGCCTCCATGAACATTTATTTTAGAACATTAACTTTTCTCTTTTAATTTTGGCAACAGTCACTTTTTTAATGTTTTCAGATTTAGAATGTTTTTTACGATGTTAAGAAGAAGCGGGTTTATTTTCCCCTTCTAGAAAAACAGAATATGATTCTTAGAATTTAAACGAAAAGCAATTTTTGTAAATAATTGTAAATAGTAAGTGTTTTGTAAGTTTAAGTGTCATATAAATAATTAGAAAAAGAATGAAACTGCCGATTATTTCACAAAGTTTCGATTTCGTTGCTTGACTGGGATTTCGTATTAGTGTTCTGATCTTTTCTGAAGGCGAATAACCCTGGAATGGTAAGTATTTTACTTACCTTTTTTTAGTTTGTATGATATTTTATTATTGTACGCGAAACAAGATAAAATTTTATAAACAAAAAATATAATAAAGAAATCAAATTAAACAAAAATTTTCCTTACCTTTCCAAAATCTGTACAATCAAACAACATAGCTGGTTCAAATAAATCAGATGGAGAAATATCAAATACATTCTGGCAGGTTTGAAGAAATGTTCGAATGTTTTTTAAACAAAGGAACTAAAAGAGAAAAAAAAAAAAAAAAATAATTGTAATTTAAGAAATTACCCCAACCATTTGAAAAATGTTTCACTCGATACATTCATCTATCATTTTAAGCTAAATACCAGTTGTTTTATTGTGTATTATCCGTGCCACTGCTATAAATGACTTTATACATGCTGCAATTTGAAGGTACGGTTCGTTTAAGTTATATCACTCTATTGTCGCCAAGCATAAAAGTTGGCGACGAAAGAAACATTTCAAACTATTTAACATTGTTGGTGCAAAAGTAATCATTATTAAAATACAGCTTTGGCATATACTGTTATACTTGTAAGACTTTGGCATATATTGTTTGATTTTACAGAGCAGAATTTTGGTGATGGAGGTTTTAAACCAAAATCGATCGCAGCACATGCATCTGTGAATGGGTCCATCAGACATCGAATCAAAAAAGTTTTTTCCCAGTTTTTCCCAAGCCGATTGCTTTTTAGTTTTCTTTTTAGGTGGTGGAAAATCAAGAGTAATAGCTATAACATTTTCCGGCTTGTTAGAATCACTATTGGCACTCAAATTTTCCTGGTTAGAACCGACCGATAGTAAAACGCCATGGCTAGTGGATTGGTCGCCCTGGCGACATGATGTTTTACAATTAATCGGTTCGGCATTAAATTGCTTCCTTTTTCGTGATCGCCTTTCAACACGTAATTGGTTTTCAGCGGCTCAATAATCTTTTGATTTTATCATTTTCTGCATTGAAAGACGTTTTTGCGCCAAACCAAATACAGTATTACTCAGTTATCCCGTCGACCAATTTCGCCAAATGATACGAATCGCCAAACTAATAAGCAACTTATACATGTTGACTAAATTTTTATTTTAAATAGCAAAAGAAGAAATAAAAATCACTTTATGATTGTTTAAGTACGCGTATTGTGTTTAATATCATTGAATGCGATATTCACGTTCATTCATTTCTTTGGCTTCGGCTTTTTCCGTATCTGTTAATTTCCGTCTACCCATTTTTAAATTTGTTAGTTTTCTCCTTTATTACAATGATTTTAACCATTTTAATTTACTATTCAAATAAAAATTCTTCTAAAAGTAAAGAATTTAATTTAAATTCAAATAAAAACTCTTCTAAAAGTAAAGAAATTAATTTAAATTCAAAAGTGACCACATCATTCAAAAGTGGTAACATCATTCAAAAGTGGTAACATCATCGGGTCCATTCTCCCGAAAACAACAACCATTTTTCAAATGGTTAATAACTTATGTTACAGTAACTTACTTAGTAAAATAATAACTTACTTAGTAAAATAATAAACTAGAATGGCCTATGTTTGTATATTTGGTCTAGTGGTCTTGAAACACATATTTACAAACTATAACTTTTCAACTAAGAACTGCAAAATTGTATCAACATAAGACTGAATATTTTGTAAGTAATATTAAGATTCTGGCTCATGTTCTCAATGATGCTAAAAAATTTTTCTTTAAGTCTAAAGACATAATTTTAATTATACATTTTCTATATCTATTAGAAAGGAATGCAAAAGTTGTAAGACATTTTTGTTTATCAACTATCAGTTAGTAGAATATATAAGTGGCCTGTGACAAATTCTTCCCTGCAAATTTGATCCACGAAAGTCAATGTTGGATACCCCTGAATATGATATCCATTAAAAAAATAAATCATAAGTAGAGATAGTAATGTTCAAAACACACTATCTAGAAATTTTGAAAAATAATAAGTTTTTCTTTCTTTTTTCTTTTTATTTGGAAAGATTTTTAAATTGAAAGTTAAGATGCAAGTAAAAAATTTAAGATTTTTTTATACATATACCATTCTGTGTTACACACTTTTCGAAAACTGTAATGATACTTCTTTGCTTAGGCCTTAATCAGGTTCTGGTCCCCCTTCTTCCCACTACAACACCAACACTATTTGATATCACATGAATTTTCGAATTATAAAATAGAAAAATAATTCAGGAGTTATTCCATTCAATTTTCCAAACAGGTTACATAAATACTATATGTTCAAAACAGTATAACAATTAAAATAAATTTTAGAAAAATGAGTCATAATAAATGATTTTATAATAACAACAACCTAATTTCATACAAAGGTGAAATATTTCCATTGGTGATAATAACCTGGTGTTTTTAAGAAAATGTGCACTTTCCTTTATAAAGCTTGAAATTTTTTCTAATGACACTGTTTTCAACAAAGTTTCATCCCGCCCGTTTTGTAATAAGTCAATAAATTAATAAATAAATAAAAGGATTTTACTAATGTAAGTGAGATTCTGACAAAATCAGACAGGCCCCGCTGGGAAACTGATCAGCATGCTCTAAATCAGACATAGTAGTTGCCCCCCTCCCCCCCCCAAATTGATACTAATAGCTACAAATTTCTTAATTGTAAGAAATTTGAAGATTAGATTTTAGAAGCATTAGATTTTAGCAAGCATTAGATTTGAAGAGTCTTTAATTATTTAATAATTTTGAAGAATTCTCTATTTTTAAGCTTTTTTAAAAATATTTTTTTCCTCTCTTTACAAAAATGAAAAACTGATTTTTTTTTTTTTTTTTTTTTTTTTTTTTTTTTTGTTTTAGAGGGCATTTATATCTTTTAAAAGCATTTATTAAGTATTTGTTTGAAATGTATAGGCTTCATGTACTCAAACAATGCTGCAATTGTAATTTCCACTAAATAAATATTTATTTTATTGATTTTTGTCCTTGATGCTCAAAAATACTTATAAAGAATATTTTCAGCAAAATAAAAGCAAATGAAACATTTTTTTTTTTTTTTTTGTTAAAAATTGTATTTTAACATGAAAGGGAAGCTATTTCAAAAATGCCTATAAATGTGATAATCAGAAACGGTAATCTATTTTGTATACATGTACAGGTTGTTTCAGAACTAAATGTCAAAAATGTAAAGGCAGGTAGATGGGACTTTAAAAAATAGATTTTGTACAGGAATGTGGGTGCAGAAATGCAGCATTGTAGTAGTAGAGGGTGCTGTTGAATTTGGTAAATGAAAGAGCTTCGCTGTCTTGAATCGTCATTCCTGTGGCGTTAATAAGTTGGTATAGGTAGTGAAATTGCTAATAAATTAATTCTGTTGTTAAGACTGTACATTGCATTTTGAAAGGTACATTGCAATAACCCCTTTGTTCTTTGCAGTCAGTAGTTGAAATAAAAATAATAACATGAAAAAAATCTTACTTCAATCTGATGTGTTTTAAAATAAATGATGAGCAGACTTTTCATTATTAAATATGTATCTTCTTTATTAAATCTAGCTTGAGAAGGAAGAAAGATCTTCTTCACCCTATGATCACCGGATTGATGTACAATTCTCCAGATTAAAAGGATTTTTCTTGAGTAGAATTTCTCATAGCCATAAGGAGCAGCTTAAAATTTATTAAAATAATCCTTCATGATTTTGAACTTTTAAATAAAAACGTTTTATATTACTATAGATAATTAAGGTACTTGAAAAGATGACAGCAGATTTTTTAACTTCACCGTTTATCATAGGGATGACGGCTGGTTGAGTAACCGGACCCGCAGTCCTGTGCTCCTTAAAAATATTAAGTAATGTCAGCTCCAACACCAAACGTATTCTGATGCAAATTAACGAAAGTTTTAATACCTAGAAATTTACGGACTGGACAAATGTAAACGAAGGAAAAATTTTAATCTATTGATCAAATTAAAAAAGTTAGTGGAATACCAAAAACAAATAAAAACTTTTAAAACAAAACAAGTGATCTCCAATTCGCTGTGAAGAAAAAACGTCACAGCCTGACATCAGCGAAAAGTGCAGCGATGGGTAGAACTATTGAGCAAGCGCATCATATCGGCGAAGCGCCGGAGGATACACCGGAGAAAAAGAAACATACAGGCTCGCTCCAAAGGTGACAACCGGCAAAAGAAAACCATGCGCATGAGCGACCGTAGAAAACATAATGAAAAATGTGAGATGAAAGATTTCATCTCACAATTCCTACCAGAGATTTCGAACAACGTGCATTATTGCACCAATACAGTGCTTGTCAGCATGCCTTTTATATTATGAGGTAGCACAATAAAAATAATTTAATTAAAATTTACGATAAAATGTTCATAAGTTAGATTCACAGAATGGTTTAAAAATAGTTTAAACACCAAAATCTTTGGCTAGTTTCTTCAAAAATTAATACACTTCTTGTGACAGATTTATAACAATACCTGCCGACATCATCAAAAACAAATGTGCTTTGGAAATTTGAAAGTGTGAGAAAATACTACCATACATACCTACTGAATCATTGTAAAAAATGTGAGAGCAGATTCAGGGTATTTGATAATACAAAAATACACTATTATTTTCATTTAATTTATATTGTGATTACATTACTTTTCAACTTCCTTTCTTATATTGTGTATGAAAAATAAAATATGCAATCTTGAATAGAATATAAGGATGTCAAGCAGGTTGATTGTCGATGCTCCAAAGTGTTTCATTTGGCAAGAAAAATAAAGACTGAAACCATCAAATTGCAGTATATGTTTTTTTTTTTAACATATTTTAAGTGTTTCACTATCTATTATTCCCATTATTTGAATTTGGCTAGTTTTTCTTTAGGGATTAGTCAAATTGCTCCGATTAATCAAAAGCAGTGAGAACTACAGTGTCCACTTTTATTGTTGTCCCAGTGTTGAATTCAGATACTTTTCTGTGGGAGGAACTTTTGTGGCTCCGGGAAGGGGTGGGGGACATTAAAGAGTTCTGAAGGAGGGGGGGGGGGGGAATTGCACTTTTTGGCCATTGGAAACCCAAAATCTCAATTTTTCCGGGGGTACATAAACGAGTATATAAGTGAATACAGTAGACTCCCTCAAATCCGCACAGCTTGGGACCAGAGGTTGTGCGGATTTTAGAATTTTGCAGATTTCTGATCATTGCTTTGTATATATTACTTTAAAAAGTAATTTGAATGTAATTAATAATGAAATCAAAAATATAATGAATGCTTACAATATACTAAACTGTAATAATTAGTAATAAACTAAAATAATAATATTTTGGTTAATTTTTAAAATGATTAAAAAAATAAAAGCAAAGATCAAGTTAATCAATAATGTACAATAAAATATTCATTATAAAGATGAAGTGTGTTTTTCCTAAATTATTCAATGGAACTTGCCTCATCCTAATTCACATCAGGATCATAAAATAACAAAGTTTTATTTCAGGTTTAGCCAGACTAAATAACTAAAAAAGTTTGATTAATACATAAATATATTTGGTAAGATTGTGATTTCCAAAGATATCAGCTATATCTTGATTTTTTTAGAAATAATTTTATTTCTTCATGAAAAAACATGAATTCAATAACCTTAACAAAAATTACAAAAATAAAAAATGTATGGAATTTATATAAAACTAAAAAAGTCAAATTTTGCACCTACACCTGAACTGGATGTTTCATTGTTTACATCCGTAAATTATGTGCGGATTTTAGAGAGTTGCAGATTTTAGGAGTGTGGATTTGAGGGAGTCTACTGTATTTTCATTTTTTAACTTAGAAAAAATTTACAAGATTTTATATCACAGTGAAAACCTTTTATAACAGGGGTTTCTCTATGATATGTGAACCAGTAATGGTACATGAAGCTGCCTTTACTGGTAAATGAAAATATATATATATATATATATATATATATATATACAGTAGACTCCCTCAAATCCGCACATATTTTACGGATGTAAACAATGAAACATTCAGTTCAGATGTAGGTGCAAAAATTTATTTTTTTAGTTTTATATCAATTCCATATATTTTTTAATTTATAATTTTTGTTAAGGTTATTGAATTCATGTTTTTTCATAAAGAAAGAATAATTTATTTCTGAAAAAATAAAGATATTGCTAATATCATTAGTAATCACAATCTTACCAAATATATTTATGTATTAATCAAGCTTTTTTAGTTATTAAGTCTGGCTAAACCTGAAATAAAGTTTCATTATTTTATGATGAGGCAAGTTATAATTTAGGAAAAACACATTTCCTCTTTTATAATAAAAATTTAATTGTACATTACTGATTACAAACTTTACCTTTCCTTTTAGTATTTTAATCATTAAAAAAATATCTAGATTTTTATTATTTTAGTTTATTACTTTTTTTAATATTCTAGCGCCCCACCAGTGGCCGAGAGGTTCGGACCTCTCAACTGGTAGACGGCAGGTGCTGGGTTCGAACCCAATCGCGGCTGTCGGCCTAACCGTTCGGTGTTTTCGTGGTTTTCTTCGAACCTTGCGTAAATACGGGTTAGGTTCCCTTAGAAAGACCCCCACGAAGGGCATTCCCCCCTGGTCCTATATCCTAGCGCAGATAATCGGACGTCAAAAATCAATCAATCAATCAATTAATATTTTAGCATATTGTATGCATTCATTATACTTTTGATTTCATTATTAATTGCATTCAAATTATTTTTTTTTTAACGTAAACAAAGTAATGACCAGAAATCCGCAAAATTCTAAAATCTGCAAAACCTCTGGTCGTAAGCTGTGCAGATTTGAGGGAGTCTACTGTATATAAATACAGCTTATTAAATGAAAATTTTTCTTAATCTCCCCTACCTTCTTCTTTTCCTAGATTTGTCAGTTAACCAGCTTCAAAGTGTCTGCTCTCTATTTGCTGTTTTGGAAACATTTTGCATTTATCTATTTTAAAATTAATTTTGATTAGAATTTTCTGATAAAGTTAATGCTTTATGAATAGATGCTGAGTTAAATTTTTATTGCAGGAAAAACCTACCATAAAAAATATAAACCTCTATCTTTCGAGAAAAAATACATAAAGTTGGTAAATTTAACATGACGAAAATAGGGCTTTCAGGATTCCCTTAATAGAGTCATCTTTCTTTATATGTATCAGTTTATACAAATATGTCATTAAATAATATTAAACTAGCTGTTTAACCCATTCTACGCATGCGAGATGCGTAGCATGGAAATTCGATAGAGAAAAACGTTCTTCGACTACTGTGTATTTCTTTAATGAAATTTAATTTATCGTGTTGTTTTGACTGCAGATGATAAAACGATATCTTTGGAATAAGAGAATAAATAGAATAAAATGTTTAGTTGATGTTTATAAAATATTTCTCTTTATTTTTCTTTAAAAAAAAAAGGTAATAATTAAGTGCACAATAAAAGAATTTGTAATTATTTTCAAAATTAAAGATAATGAAAAACAAAAAAAATTATTTTTATGATGATCAAAGCATTGCTTAAGTAATAACAGAGTCATATATTATGTATGCCATGGATTAAACATTAATATTCCTGGATCAACAATAAACAAATTTTAAATAAAATTTCAGTTTTACAATATTCATACTGAAAATTTTTAAATTGTAAACATTGCACATTTTCAAATTTTACACCATCATATAGAGAAAAAATTGTACTTTTAAATTAAATTTGTTTGAAATTTGTATCTCAATTCGTTTTTTAGTTATCAATTTTTTTGTAGTTTTTAATACATTTTTGTCATTGTGGCAACAGAAGTATGTCAGATAAGTCTCAGATATATCTATTCTTGTTCGAGAACAACTATTTCCAAATGATTAAAAAGCGCAAAAATTCGTTAAAAATATGAAAAAAAAATTTATTTAAATTTTTTTAATTTTGACCCCAATCGCTCATGGGTCCCCTACCAGCAACCCATGTGCCAAATTTCGTAGCCCCGCGGTTTCAGAGTTGTGAACATACATACATACGTGCACAGATTTTAATAGAATAAATATTTTTTTTATGTAGTTAAAATGTATCTTTTTTAGGTGCATTTGTAATTATGTAAATAAATATATAGCACCTATAGTCATCATTCAGTTTGCCAGTCCGTCTGTTTGCATATAACAGAGTAAAAACTACCCAACCAAGTAGTTTGAAATTTAAAATATATAATTGTTGCATGATTTTGTCGAATCATTTTAAATTTTATGAAAATTGGATGCATAGTTTAATTACAGGGACAATAAAAAGTATTCCGTTGTATTACAGCGATTGGGAGAAAATAGCTTCAAGTGCATTTTAATGATGTTACACTCTTTCAAACTTAATAAAATTAGTATGCCACGAAGTAGATATTAAAATATATACTCTGAACAATGTGTAGTATTTGATGTGCGCTTTAATTGTATTAAATTATTTAACATTTTATTAAATTGATATACATTGCTGAGGTTTACTACAAGTTCCTTTCTGTATAATAGAAAGCAGATAGTATTTACAGAGACACACATAAGATTCCGGCTAATGTACTGTATCTGAAGTACTGAATACTGTTACACCAAGATTTATTTTTAAAACTATATTTTTTAAACTTTGTCATAGTACGGACACATCTCATTTGCTATGCTTGATGTGTATTTTCCAACTTATTATTATTGAAATTTAAAATAAAGCAAGTGATGTAAATACCAATTTAACTATATAATCATGCAATTAAATTCAGCAAAATTGGCTCAGATAGAAGCACAAAAGACTGTAAAAATATTTCATTTTTGACATATTTCGTTTACACCGATTTTTCTGCATTAGTTTTCAGTTTGTCATCTGCTGGTACGCAGAAGTGTGAATATTCGACTTAGTGGTACGTCAGTCTGAAAGTTTGATAAACTCTGCTTTATAATGAAGCTGAAAGGAACAGACCAAGTCATATGAATACTTAATCATCATTTTTCTTACAATTTCTTGTGATTTCTAAGGAAGTTTAATAAGTTTGATTTAGATTGACATTTGTATTTAACTGGCCTCCTAATAACTGGGTTTTAACCCACTTCTTAGTAGCATTTTTTTCTGCTGCGTGATGACCATGCTATGCCTGCCTTTCCTTTACTTTTAGATGTCGCTCTCCTGGACAACCCTCGGGCCGATGAAGGGAAAATTTCTCCTCAGTTGAACATGCTCTGTTTGTTATTTCTTGTCTAGCTTTTTTATTAGACTAGAAAGGGGAAACTTAAAAAACTAAATTCCCTCGTGCCCTAAAATTAGTTGTTTTTTTTTTTTTTTTGCGTAGCATTATACCGTTGGACCTTTAAGACTGTTCATCAAGTGAATGCTACAATTTCCTTTAATGTTTTTTTAATTAAAAATCCTTTGTTTTGTATTTAAAAGAAAGTATTTAGGACATTTCTATTGTCTTTTGACTGTAGAGATCGTGTTTTGTATTTAGAAGTAAGTGTTTTAGGCATTTCTTTGGTCATTTAGATGTTTTGAATCTTAATGTTATTTAATTGCATATTAAATATAAAAGAAAATGATTATTTGCCTTCAAAGCTTAATATATTTCTATTTCACTTCAAACGATTTTAATAGGATGATTGTAAAAATACTGGTTTCATTGGTTTATTGTATGGTAATATCTGAATTACTTTGGTTATATTTATAAAAGTATTTATATATTATTGATTTATTTTTTTATTTAAAAAAACGTTGTTTTTTTTTAAAAAAAAAAAAAAAAAAAAAAAAAAAAAGAAGTATGTGTACATTTTTTTTGTTTCTTGAAGGGAATTGTTTTGCATGTTTAGACATTATACTTGGGTACTACTAGGTTATCCCGTCGACAAATTTCACCAAATTAATAGCCAAATTACACATACTGACATAATTTTTATTTTAAATAATAAAAAAACAAATAATTAGTAGAATATTAATAAAAATACAAATAAAAAGTCAAAATAAAATCACTCAGTGACGTTTAAAACATCTTTATTGTATTTAATGTCATTGAATTTGACATTCATGGTCATCCATTATTGGCATTTAATCTTATGGTTTGGCGATAATTTTTTGGTTGACAGGATAACAGAGTAGTACCTATATTTATTTTAAAGAAAATTATTACCAGGATGTTCAGGGGGGCAGACCTCACTGACATAGAATTTTTTTTTTTTTTTTTTTTTTTTTTTTTCTAAAAGCTTTGTAAACTAAATTTTTGGTTATGGCATCCGACTTTGAATCTTAAATTTTAAGAAATAATTTTCTAGGTAAATGTGATAATTGTTTTAATTTTTCATAATATGTATGCTTTTTACATCTTTTTTTTTTTTTTTAATATTTTTTTCTATTTCATTTTTTATTTTTTAATATTTTTTCTATTTAATATTTGTTTCTATTTCAAAATATGTATTTTTGATTTATTCTTATTGTCGCAATCTCCCAAACTCCATTAATAACCTAGTTTGTCGGTAAGTGGATTATTTGTTTTGTTTTTTAGTATGATTGTTTCACAATTTTTGAATTTTTTATGTTTTAAAATATGTATTTTTGATTTATTTTTTTTATCGCCACTTTAAATTGTGCACTTCTGCATGACATGTTTTCTGGAGTTAAAGCTTGTCATTGAGGCGATATTTTAGAAACATGCCAAGAAAGTTAAATGGCAGTCACATCCCAGTGGTTGAATTCAGACACTTTTCTCCGGGAGGGACTTTTGTAGCTCTGGAGGAAGGGGGGGAGACATTATAGATTTCCAGGGGAGAAATTGCCATTTTTTACCATCAAAAACACATAATCTCAAATTTTCCGGGGGGGGGGGGGGGTCTCTCCAGGCCACCCCCTGAATTCAACACTCCTAATACCTAGACTCTAGTGCATATGAAATTTAAAAAATGGTACTACTAGGTTATCCCGTTGACCAAAAAATTATCGCCAAATATAAGATTAAATGCCAATAATGGATGATCGCGAAAGTCACATTCAATGACATTAAATACGATTCACGTGTTTAAAATGTCATTAAATGATTTTTATTTCGACTTTTTATTAATATTTTTATTAATATTCTACTAATTATTTGTTTTTTCGTTACTTAAAATAAAAATTATGTCTATATGTATAATTTGGGTATTAGTTTGGCGATTTGTATAATTTGACGAAATTGCTCGACGGGATAACAGAGTAGTACCAAAAAAATTTAATTTTCATCAAAAATACTACTTGATAAATTACAATTTATTTAAGTTAATAAAATGTACGAATTAACACAAGGATCATCCATGATACAACTCATACACTGAATAAGCTAAGCAACTGAACATTTTTAGGAAACCTCAAGAGCAATTTTATTGCTATTTAATGATCATGCATTGCAAATTAGTATTTTGTGTATAAGATTTCAAGCATAAAACACAATTTTGAGATCTTTATTTTGCACTACTCTGAAAGTGAAACCCACAAATAGTAGTACACATTATTTTTTTGAATATGAAAGATTGCAGGAAAGGATATTTAGGAAAAGAACAATATACCCCAACAAATGCTATGTTTATCAGCCCAATGACATTTTATTAACTTTAAGGTTTTGTCAAATTAAGATTCTTTATTGGGACAGTACAATTCTTTTATTTTGACAACTTCATTTTACTGTTAATGTTCTAACTTTCATGATATGGCTAGAAAAAACATCATACGGGATATATATAAAGTTTGAGACATGTTCATAAGTTTATTTTCATTAGAGTTTTAAAGATATGTGTTAAGTAACATGCTTAGTGAGTTTATGTGTAAATTTAAAGGCTAATTACCTGCGACATTTGAGGCCGCAAGCTGATCTCCTTTAAATCAATGCATCCTACAACTAATTTATTAAGAAGTTGACATAGTAGTACACCATCTCTTAGGGTGTATACTAAATCAATCACTTGAGAAGACGGCCAAGTGACACGATGATCTGGTAATAAAACTTGTTGCTTTATAAGCCAGTCAGCGCACTCACGCCACAGTGTATCAGCCATGTTTCTGTTTTAATTCACCAATCTATCCTCAATAAAACAACTTGTAATTAAAGATAACATAATTTGAATAACATTAGGCCATTTAAAGGACAACGATCTGTGAACGATCAATCACAATATCATAAACAACATTCACACATTTCATTATCGATGTTTCTCTATACAACTACTTCGTAAAATTTTCACTGTTGCCACATTGTTTCACAGACATACAGAAGAAAAGAAAGTTGGTAAATTTGAACCATGGAGATTAAGAATCTTGTACTGAAGTAATGTATCGAACATATATTGTAATCGAAAGTTGCAATTTTGCAATCTTAAGAAGGATTGCAATAAGTTATTGTTTACTAAAAGTAAACGTGTCATGCATATGCAAGTTGCACAGTGAAAAAGAAATTCATTATCAGTAAAATAAATTGAATTATGGTTCGTAAAGGTAAAAACAAATATATACCTGATCGCTGGATTGAATATGAACCAATTAATAAAATTATTGATGAAATTAAAATCGTACCTTTTAAAACACCATTACCGAGCTTTAGATTTCAAGATCATGTTTTAATAAATCATAAATGGACTCCTTCAGATTTAATGCATAAAGTACCTGATCTCGGCTTAGTGATAGACTTAACTTTTAAATATCCTTGTTATTACGAGCCAATAGAACTTCTAGAAAATGGTGTTGATTATAAGAAAATAGGATGCCCTGGACATGTACTTCCACCCGAGGAAACATTTTTAAATTTTTGCGACACTATTGATGCTTTTCACCAAGAATATCCTGATCAAATTGTTGGCGTTCATTGTACACATGGTGTTAATCGTACTGGATATATGATATGTAGGTACATGGTTGAAAGACGTGGATTTAGTGCAGCTCAAGCATTGAAAATATTTGCTGAAATGAGAGGATATGAGGTGGAAAGAGACCACTACAAAGAGAAAATTTATAGTTCACAAAGAGCTTAAAAAATGCGCAAGTAAGCAGACAAGAAATAAATATTACACTTGAATATATTTATGGTTTATTTGTCAAAAAAAATTTGTATTTAGAATCATGTTTGAAAAGTGTTAAAGCAGCATTTTAAACAACATTACAAATGTTTATTTCAAGAAATATTGTTGGCTGCTTACTTATTTTTTATGTAATTTTAATATTTTATTACTATGCTTGAAAGAAAAACTATTTTCCTCTTCATATATCCAAAATTATCTATAAAAACTATTGAGTTAAAGTACTATAAATGGAAACAAATCTGAGCGAACATTTCAAATTAAAGATTTCTTTTATTTTAGAAAATATTCAGAAATGGTGTTTATTTTTGAAAAATATCTGAATAAGTGCCATTATAAATATTAGTTGAATTCCTTTAATGCTACTTGTCTATTATTCCTTTCACTATTTTTCTTTTTTTTTTTAAGTCAACAAACTATGAGATTTAACATCAATAATTGTACAAAAGTGTGATACTTTATTTAAAACGCAACATTAGCATGCAATTTATTTTTGTGTATATATCATGAATGTGCTATAGTGTTTATGCATTTGTTGTTGAATCTTATTGTGTAGCATATTTTTTTTTTTTTTAACAGAAAGTAGTCGATAGAATAATAGACAAATAATTAAAATAATCTTTTTGAAAGTACTTACAAAAATATATTCTAAAAGTCTTTTTCCTTTAAAAACTATTTCTTTTGAATAATTTAGTTTTTTTAATCTTAAAATATTTTTATTTTGCACATGACATAATGTGATACCAATCATATTTCTTGTATGAATAAATAAATTTTGTGTATTCTATTTAGTTTCATTTCATTTCATCTGAATTTTTCATTAGCTGTATTTATTGAAGAATTTTAAATAAATTGTTTTGATGAAGAGTTTATATAATTTTTTTAGGAAATAAATATTTTGTAATCATGTGCATTACTTATTAGTGTATTTCAGAGAGTATTTTAGCATTTTTTTTTTTTTTTTTTTTTTTTTTTTTTTTTTTTTTTTGTGACAATTTATAAATTTAGAGTAGTCACATGGAAAATACTGAAATATCAGGGAATTTTGTTAGTCTGGAATGATGTACTCAAATAACAAATTGCTTATTTTTTTACTCATTTTTAAATTCATTTTTGCTCTCAAACTCATGCAAGTGACAGTTTTTCTTATTTAGGAACTATATAATGTGCCGTATTCATCAGTTTTTTTTTTTATAAAAGTAGAATATATTTCAAAAAATGCTGTTAAAGTGGGCATTTTGAACTAACGCGCGTATTCAGAGCAAACGTCCACAAAGTTACGAAAGCTGTTCTGCAAACGGGGGGGGGGGGGGGGGTTATGGAAGATAGGGGGAAAGAATTCGAAGACGCGATTCTGGACAAACATCTTTCACCTTCCGCAACTGATGACGTCGCGTACAATTGTAGAATAACAGAATCGAATGTTAGAATGTTTTAACCAATGAAAAGACGTCAATTTTTAAAGGGACAAAATATAATGTTTTGAATAATTGTTCATACGCTCTATGCTATCTTATCAGTGACTTATCATGTCTGTCTTTTAGAACCCAGAATAGCAGGCTAGTTGAAAAATATTTCTTTTAAATGTTAAATTTAAAAATAGTTAAAATCTAAGAATTATTTAAATAACAAGCTCATATTGCATATTAATATTTTAATTGCTTTTAGGATATTCCCCCTGAGCAGTGAGTTCCCTCACGGAAGATTTGAGATTTTGTGTTTTCAATGGTAAAGTACACCCCCCCCCCCCCCCCCCCGGAGATATCCCACAGATATCCGTCCTGGAGAAAAATATCTAGAACCTGGACTTAGTTGATCGGTTCAAGAAGAACATTTCATTTTAATGTTAGATTTAAAAATATTTAAAATCAAAGAATTATTTAAATAACAAGCTCATATTACATATTAATAATTTAATTGCTCTAGGATATTCCCTCTCCCGGAGCAACGAGTTTCCCCACGGAAGATTTGAGATTTTGTTTGCAATGACAGAAAAGCCCCCCCCCCCCCCCTCAGAGCCACAATTATTCCTTCTGGAAAAAAATGTCTAGAACTCAGATTTAGCTGATCAGTTGACGATGAATAAGTCTTTTAAATGTTAGATTGAAAAATATTTAAAATTCGTGGAATATTTTAATAACAGTCTTATATTGCATATTAATATTTTTATTGCTTTAGCTCATTCCCTTTAATGTATCATCTATTTTCTTATCAACAAAAAATACAATAATATAAAATTATGGAACGGTGGTAACATTTTACTTTCAATTTTAGGCTTTTCTATGATGATATTTTTTCACAGAATTAAATACATAAAAAAAAAAAAGATTAATACATTAGTAATAATAGATTAGTACATTGGAACTTCCAAAAAAGCAATCAGATGCAGTATTGATTTCAGGCAATGGCACCCCCCCTCCCCCGGAAGATTTGAGTTTTTGTATTTTCAATGGTAAAGGAGTGCAGGGATAGGAAGTGATCAATGGAGGGACCATTCCCCCAGAGCAATAATCGCCCCGTATGATTTAAGATTTTGTGTTTTCATTGGTAAAAAAGTGCAATTATCCCCCCCCCCCTTCCCCGCGCGGAAGGTTTGAGATTTTGTATTTTCATTGGTAAAGGAGTGCAGGAATAGGAAATGATCAGGGGGGGGCATTCCCTCAGAGCAATGGTCACCCCGGAAGATTTAAAATTTTGTGTTTTCAGAGGTAAAAAAAAGTGCAATTCCCTTCCCCCCCCCCCCCCTGCGGAAGATTTGAGATTTTGTATTTTTATTGGTAAAGGAGTGCAGGAATAGGAAATGATCAGGGGGGGCATTCTCTCAGAGCAATGATCGCCCCGGAAGATTTAAAATTTTGTGTTTTCAGAGGTTAAAAAAAGTGCAATTCCCTTCCCCCCCCCGCGGAAGGTTTGAGATTTTGTATTTTCATTGGTAAAGGAGTGCAGCAATAGGAAATGATCAGGGGGAAGCATTTTCTCAGAGCAATGACCGCCCCGGAAGTTTTAAAATTTTGTGTTTTCAGAGGTAAAAAAAGTGCAATTCTCTTCCCCACCCCCCTCGCAGAAAGTTTCAGATTTTATATTTTCAATGGTAAAGGATTGCTGGAACAGGAAGTGATTTATAATTTTATAACAAATTAAGGGAAACACTAATAAAAATAAAAGAAAATTCTTTTATGCTATCTGTAGAATATTTAAACAATAAATTTCTTGATAACATATTTATCAATGTCTCTTAATTAGTGTATTTATAAATATAATTAACAATCTTGGAAAGCTCAGAACTTTAATCAAATTGTTTATGCTAGAGAAAATATCTAACTCTAAAAAACTGCTATAATTAATATAGTAAGCTTGTGGTATAAACCTATAAAAAGTTCATTTCAATTGATAATATTTATATTAAAATATTTAAAGTTGGTAATTTCTTGCATGTATTAATATATTTGAGAAATGTATTATGCGGGAGGATATATATATATATATATATATATATATTGCCAACAAGTACAAGAAAATTAAATATCAATTAAGATGTTAATATTATTTATTCCGAAATATTAAAGTCATTTTACTTAAACTTTTAAATTTGTTAACAAACATCATTAAATAGCTTTTAGGTAATCAGATTTTTCTCAGTTTGAAAATAATTTTTGTTACCTGCAAACTGAGTAGTAGTGTTTATTATCACTTTATTATTACTCTTACATGTAATGTTAAGAGATTTATGCCCCTCCCCCCCCCTTAAACCAAATAAGTAATAATATTTAACCTAAATGAATGAAATACTTTCACATAATCAATATTCATTCATACATTCTAACATACACTCAACCAGTCACAATGTGAGATGTTTCCAGTGCATTATTATTATTATTAACATGTTGTATTATACTAGAAAAAAAAAAAATTTCAGATATTTATAGATGTTAAAATATAATTTCAAGAATTATGATTTATTATTTTTTTAATAATTTATACTATATAATCAGATACATTTTTACTTCTTCATTGCACAGATAAACTTTAAAACCGACTCGATAAGAAACAGTGTTTAATTAATAAAAGTAACTTTTCGAATTATTAACTTTTCAAAATTTATTTCCTATATGTGCATTTAAAATTTGTTTCAAAGTTAACATCAAATTAATACGCTACATCTAATCAAAAATCAATCATTCGTAAATCTCAGAAATTCTCTAATTGCTCACTTGCAGAAAAAGAAGGATTTTTTTTCTTTTAAATACAGCAATTGATGTGACAGCTTTTTTAAATTATTAGGCATTATGAAATCTAATTATTGGGGATTAATCGCGAAAAGAGCAAAATTTTATTATTAAATTTTGAGAAACTGCATAGATATCAGTTTTAACAAAAGTAAACAAATATTTTTCAATAGATGCAATAACATTTTGCTTTTACGAGGTAAAATTCAAAACTGTCAACATCAGATTTCTATTAGTATATCTTATTTTGGTAATAACTAAAGAAGTAAAATTACAGCAGGGTTTTATAGCAGTACTCAAAAAGTGTTAAGAAGTGATTTATAATAATACAACATATCAAACAATAACATAACACTGAAACACATTTCACATACCTGTCTTTAAAATGAAAATCCGTAAATTAATCCTTCTTTTTAAATATGATTTACTTGACTGGGAGTGATTTATGATGTATCTATATATTTTTTTATTTGATGCTTACAAATAACTATAACAGCATTTTCAGTTGAAAAGAAGCGCGATTTCGAGCGTCACATGTCTCTGCATACAACGCCGCCTTCTTTGTTACGAACAACTTTACACTTTACGAGAGCTTCATGGCTTCCGTAAAAGTGATCACGTGACACGCTCAGCTACGGGAGAGAAACGGTCCGCAGGTGTTTGCTCTGTTTCGCGAATTTAGCTGCGGTCCGCAAATCTACGATAGAAGGGAAGTTACGGCAGAAAAGTGTTTGCTTTGAATACGCGCGTAAATTTCCCTTTAGATGATTCTGATAAAACCAGCTCTTATAGAAAAATGGGAAAAAAAAATTCAAAAGCGGACAAATAAAGTTGTTGAACTGGCTTTATCTCTAAAATCCTATTTTACTTTTTGTTGATGAAATGAGAACTTAACTTCAAAATCTACCAGTAGCCGACAGGGATTTTATATGAACTTTGAATTAAATATAAGAAACAAACCCAAAATTGACACCTTTTCAGATTTATTGAAAGGCTTTCTACTTGTCAAGTAGAATGTATTTTATTTTATATTATGTGTAATACAACTTGAAAAGGTGTAAGAGAAAGTAACATAATTAACTCATATTTATATGTTAGAGTATTTGTCACTCTTCCATAAAATGAAGTTATTAAATACATCTTAAGAGCCCACACTACTGACTGAAAAAGACCCGGATGATAATGTTAAGTCTATGGGGGTGTTCTTTTCAAATATCTTGCTCTAATTTTAATATTTTTACATGATTTTTTTTGCATGGGATAGCTGAGGACCATGTACAACCAGGTTAGTTTTTACTTTTTAAAATTGGTTATATATATATTTTTTATATAATGATAGTTTCAATTTCAGAACCAGTTTCGAAAGTTATGCAATTTTTTTTTTAAAAATCTGAAATCAAGAATGAAAAAGTAAAAACCAGCCCGGCTGTAGATCATCCTCAGCTATGCTATGTCAAAAAATCGTGTAAAAATATTAAAATTTCAGCAAGATATTTGAAAAGAACACCCCTATAAACTTTACATTATCATCCTGGGCTCTTAAAGTACTGTAACAGGCTGCTAAAGTTATGTAAAAAAGCTTTCTGTTCTGTAAGAAAAAAAGGATATATTTTTAACTATTTGGAGAAAATAGTTGTTCATGGTAGAGAATCAGGAAATCTAAAGTATATCTGAATCTTTTTATTGGTTGAATTCTACAACTTATTTGATTTTATTCGTTTCCTGATTGGTCCAAGTTTAATGTCCAAAAATGGAATATTTTTGTTGCCACAATGACAAAAAAAGTAATAAAATCTTTAAAACATTTAATAATTTTAAAAAAAAATTGCGATAGAGATTTCATTAAAAAGTGCATTTTTTTTTTCTCTATGCAACGGCATAAAAATTGGCAATATTTGGAAGTTAAAAAATTTCCAGTAACTAAAATTTCATTTAAAATTTGTATATGCTTGATACAGAAATATTAATGTTTAATCCATGTCGTACATAATATGAGGCATTCACATTCAGAAGTTACTCTGATTAACTCCATAAAATAAAAATGCACATTTTAATCAGTTAAAGTTGTCTATCTTTAATCTGTTGTTTTTTTATCATTGGTCTAGGAATATTAATGTTTAATGCACAGTATACATAATATATGACTCGTTATAATCATCCTAAAAATGATGTTTATTATTATTATTAATTTAAATATAGAATTTATTTAAAAGTCTTTAAAATTTGAGTCTTTTGGAATATCATTTTCCAAATAGTCATCGTAGTTTGTTAAATTACAATTTTGTTAGTTTTTATTAATTAATTTAGAATTTATACAGCTAAGAACTTTCTTCTATTTAGAGGGTTTGTATGGGTCCTGGAAATTACAGATTGCAAAATTCTTCAGCACCAGTACTTTGTTATAAAAAATCCCTTCTTAAATAATGAGAAATTTTGCACAGTTGAATTAGATATATTTTTCTGTTAAAAAATACTGATATTTCACCTGGAAAATAATGATACAGTAAAACCTCCAAATAAGGGACACTTCGATTTAAGGGACAAAACTTCCGGTCCCAGTCCCTTGATATAGGACATGTAACATGTAATGTATTTACCTCTGAATAAGAAACACTTGAATATGAGATTAAAAGGGGCTGACTTTTGCATTTCAGATAATGAAGTAGTCTATAAAGAAAATGAAAATACAGATTTTTGTGAACTTATCAAACTGACAGACAGTCATGTTAATAGAGAGACTTACGACAATTGACGAGCATTTATTTACCCACAAATCTGATTCGACTTCACTGCATTTATCCCAGTTGACAGAAATGCTGAAAATTGCGAAGATGATTCGTTAAGTGGAGAATAAAAGAAAAATTGTGAAATAAAGAACTTTACAGATGCTTTGAGTCTGTTCTCAAATCCAAAAGAGCAACTTTTATGAGATAAGTTTTAATTTATTTTTATTCAGAAATGCCTGAAACTAGCAAGTCGTTGTTGTGCAGAAACTATATAATCTACTAATTTTTTCTAAATGCAATAGTTTTTTTAGAAAATATTGTCAACATGGCCGTTTTTAACCGGATTTCTATTCGAAAGAATAACAACTAATTAAGAAAGGATGAAAAAAGTCTTTGTCATGTGATTAAAAATCACTTATAACTCAATATGTAATTTATTCAAAACTTGAAAACACAGTTCGATTTCAAATCGCTTCCATAGTCAGGCACTCCAATTTTATACCTTTCCATTAAAAAATGAATTTGTAAATGTGGCAAATGTTTTCTGCTTGTTAAGCAGAGTAGTTGAGAGATTTATTGAATTAAAATATGCAAAGCAGTTAAATACTTTTTTATTTGTAAATACTGTTTATAATGAAGAATTAAAATTTATAAATATGGTAAATGAACACTTGAAAAGTTTATAGGGAAAAATTGAAATTTGCAAAACAATCACTTTTGATTGATTACTTCAAGTAAAATTCTTTAAATTTTTTTTTATACTTTTTGCATGTACACAGTTTGCATAAAAAATATAAACCAATAAATCTACAAATCATTTAATGATTTTGTCATCAATTGAAAATTTTAATTAATTTTCTATTCCTTTAGTGCCTAATTAACATAATTTATACATTTCATTTAAATTTCACTTTTAATGTTTTGTTACTTTTATATCCTTCTGAGAGATTAATTAAAAAAATTATAAAAATTCCGAATAAGGGACACCTCTATTTAAGGGACAAAAATTCCGGTCCCATAGGTGTCCCTTATTTGGAGGTTTCACTGTATATGTATGAAGTAGGATTTAAAATCAAATGTATGAAAATATTGTTTATGCATTACACAAAAGACTCACCATCAGCTCTTTTTGAATAATGTTGCAACAATGTTCAAATGGGGCCCCCTAATTTATCTTTGCCCAGTGCTCCAATTAGTCATGATCTGGGCCTGACTAAAAACATCTATTTCAGAGAAAAATGATTCCAACACTGATGTATGGTATACTGACAATTAAATCAATGGGAAGTGTAACGAAAGAGCCTTTTCATTCAACAAAAATACCCTTTTCAATAAATCTGTACCCTCCTTTTTAACCACTTCAGCGGCTTTGGTAAAAGCAGTTGGGCTTTTACCTCAACTTAAGTCTAAGCAAAGTTTGAAGTGGTTAAAAAAATAAGGAAACTACATCAACCTTTTTTTTTTTTAACAAGACCTTTGAAAATGAAGAAAATCTGAGCACATGAATTCTCTTTTTGTTGATATTTGTAAACTTGGTATTTTTGTTACTAATATAATGATTATACTAGTGTTCACTCTAGAAATAAAAAGGGCATGGTGCTATTCACTACAAAAGGCACTACTGCAGCAGAAAAGGGCACTTTTGCCAGAAATTTTTTTTTATTGCCTTTAGAAGGGGAAAAAAGAAAGCAATGAAACACATAATTTTTAAATATGATAAATCAAGTAACATTAATTTTGAATGATTTTATGATATAAAAATTAAAAATACAATTAAAACATGATTTAATAGTTTTATGTTCTTTTTCTTAAAGAAATGGAAAAAAATCTATCATTTTTGGGCACACAAATTTAGAAACACTACGGAATAAAAAAAAAATATTTATTAAAAATCTTTGGATAAAACTAGTGGTGCATTTTACTACTTTTAAAAAGGGCAGGGTGCATTTTGTAAATTTGAAAAGGGGCAGGGTGCTGCACCCTTCAAAAATGGCCTAGAATGAACACTAATTATATAATAAATCTAGTAAGTTTCTTCGGTACTTATGTATTAACGGCACCGCAGCTACAGATTTGGCGTTTTTTAAATACCACTAATCTACATCTAAAATTTTTGCGACAAATCATAAAATAAAACACCTTATTTAAAATCAAAATACTTTCAAAATTCAAAACACTTTATTTAAAAACAAAGTAGTCAGTCAGATTTCAGTAGAAAATGGAACGATATAGAGTTTAACATAGATTCAAAACAGTCATTTTTTGGAAAATCCCAAATGTGCATTTTCGTAGCACTAAAAAAATGGAATCAAAAAACAACATGGCAACAACAAATCCAAAATATAACTATGTGTGCGTGCAAACAAAAAGATTTCTCTTTATTGGTGCATTAGCGCAACTTCTGCTGTGGTGGCGTTAATACGTAAGTACCGTTTTATCTACTAATTGGTATGCAAAGTAGATCAATCATACTAGATACTGTGAAGCATTCTTTAAACTTTTATTTTTTTAAATTTTGTATAATAATGTAAATTATTTTATCCTATTTAAACTTTTCATGTCAGTATTTTTTAATAATTGTTTCATTTAACTTTCAAAAAGTAGATTTATTTTTATTTGTGGCCAAATTGATATGGTTTCCACCTTTTATTTGACATTGACCAATATATTGTATCTTTTATATAATAAAAGACACACTAACTGGAAAAATATGTATGGATGAAAAAAGGGTTCTCACTGACGTTTTACAAACATTAGCAATTTGAATAATCAGAAATGAAAAATTTCTATTCCTTGTTATTTTCCATTCCTAGTTAACTCATGATTTGAAGACCTTATATTCAATAAATTTTAAAAAGTACAAACAACAATTATATATTGCTGATGTTATGAACTTGTTTCATAAAAATTCAACTCTTTTATGAAGTGATGTTCAGATAGGCACAGATTTTTTAAAATCAACAATGCCTTTATGAAGATTTTTATTGTTTGGTGATATGAACAGCAAAATAGAAAACCATGCACTACATATGTTACTTCTCTAAAGGGAAATATTTTCTAAAATAAATGACTTTCAAAAAGAACTTTACTTGAAAGTACATCAGGATTGACAAAATGCTAGAAAAATCAGTGGTCTTCCATTTCAAATCAAAACCAGGTGTGTTATTCTTTTATAGTTTTGAGAAGAAAATCTTTTTTTTTTTTTGGGGGGGGGGGGGAATTTTATGATTTTTTTTTATTAATATTTTTGTTTATTAACAGCTTATTTTTATGAAATGTGAAAAACATCTTGCAAACTTTTCTATTCCCTCAGTGCAAAAAAATTTTCTGTCTGGGGAGACACACACACATTTACTAGTGTTAATATAAATTAATTTTAAAAATTACTTTTTGAATAAGTTTTTTGTTTAATTAATAAACCATTTTTTAGGAATATGAAACAAGTTGCATACACTCAGGATTTTCGTTGTGAAAAAACTAGCTCTAAAAAAACATTTGCTAGAGATCATCACAATTCTTGTCATTAAGTTAAACTTGTAAATAAAAATACCCAACTATTTTGTTTGACAGTTTATAAAATATTATTAAAGGGCATCCTATTTTTTGTCAGAAGTTTAAATGTATTTTATTTAAATTTTAATAGGCTTACTTTTTTACAAGTTTGAACACTAGTATCTGCATGTTGGCTGTGCATATTTTTATGTGCAAGTCAAAAACTTCAGCCTTCATGAAATAAGATTAAATTACCTAAAGTGATATTTCGTTCAAATTATATGTATTGCATTAAATAAGAAACCCTCTAGATGTGGGGAGGGGTGAAGATATATTAAAGAATAATAATTTGAAGTTAATTTTCATTTAACTCGTACAGTATATTTCCATGTATAAGCCAAGGGGCCATTTTTGGGCAGCTTTTTGGCTCAAAGGTAAGGGATTGGCTTATTCACAAGTATAAGAAATTTTCAAAAATTGATATTTTAAAGTAAAATAAAAAAAAGTGGTAAATATGAAAAACTTTAAAACACTATTCATTTACAGTGGAAAAAGTTGCCAATCTTCATTCCCTATCCAAATCATTATCGAAATTTTCAAGCAACTCATTAAATTTGCTTTCTTTCATGGATCATGGGTACATTAGTATTAATATTGACATTGAATTATATTGACAATACAATTCATTATCATCACAATTGCCCTCTTACTTCAAAAATGGCAGCTTTTTCAGTTACATCCAACCCATCATTGGCGCAATTTTTTTTTGAACTATCAAGCTATTATTTCTTGTGGTAATTAAAGCAAAAAATAAGATACTTTTTTTTTATGAATGATCTAGGCATAACAGAATGAGGGTACCCAACTAAGCAGATTTCATAGCATGCTCAAGACGAAATAGAAAACAAAAAAATTCGGAGATTGCATTTTTTTCCCCCTATTATCTATGTACAAAAACATTTTAAGATTTCATATGTTGAATTTTTCATCACCATTTTTGAACATCAGCTTACAGACATTTCCGATTTGGGGTGTTTTTTCACTGAAAAATCATATACTTGGCTTATAAATGGTATTACCTTTCATACTTTATTATAGTTGCCAAATCTTTTATATTATTTGCTTTTGAACTGTGTCCTGTGCATTTTGCCACTCAGATATAGCATATAGTAAAAGATGTTATTTAAATGTCTTTAAAACATTTTATACATAAAGAATGTTAGTGTGTGATTGGTATTATTCCTGAATAGATGAATATTAACACTCCCTCACTGAAGAAATTAATTGCAATATAAATTGAATAAGCAAATCAGAGTATGTATGTTTTGAAAAAAACTAAAGCTTTTTGTGCTGATTATTTTTACTATCTCCCTTTAATATGGTTGTTCTTTTAATTATAACTTTTACAATTTATATTTAAAAATTACATTTAGAAATAATAAAAATTTTTATTTCCTTTTTTTAAGCAAATTTAAATTGAACTTTAACCAATAAAAGAAAAAAAATATTTAAAACCAGAAAAATTTAATACCAGTAGTTGAAAAATGGAAAAAAAAAATCTTTAATTTCCAAACTTATAAAAGATCTTTAATTAAACTGGCATAATAAACCTGACCGATTAAAACTATTTTTTTTTTTTTTTTTAAGTAAGAAGTGAACAATGTAAATTGTATGAAATATTTTTATTTTAAGTTTGAATTTGAGAGAATGGAGTGAAAAAAAACATTCTGACGGAATCTTTTGAACATCTAACTTTTTACCTATATAACTGTCATTTATTTCTCCGAACTTTCCCTAAAAATATAAAATAGTTCATTTTTAATTATCCATTCTTCCATTTCATTTTCAACCAAGAAAATTTCTGTAAATTACAATCTGAAGACAATAAAATTAACTTATTTTCAAATGTTTCCTCAGAGGCAAACACTTTAATTGTGGAAATAATTATCCTATGGAAGAAAAAAAGCATTTAAAAATATTTAAAATTAAACAAGACATTCAAAAATAACCTGCCCATAAGATTAATATTATGGAGCAGGTGTTTTCAAGTCGGTGAAGACTTCCCTTAAGTGTTTTTGATATAATGTTGACTGTAATAAATTTAATCTACAGATAAGGATAGGAAATGTATACAAATTAAAATAAATCTGACAAAAATACAATTTTTTTAAAGAAAAGTTTATTAAATTTCCTAATAACTTAAAATCATGCTGTTTGTTTCATAGCTTGCTGTGCTGCTATACTTGGGTTGTTTACAGTCTCTCCTAGAGATTCTAATAATTCCTTTCTGTAATCATCAAAGTCTCCATCAATTTCATCTATATTTTGATTTTCTATAACCCAAAGTTGACAGTTTGTTTCTCTAATTAATCTTTCATCGTGAGTAACTATCACAACACCTAAAGATGACAAACAAAAGAATATAAAATTACTTTAGCAAATTTATATAACATATTTACATAATTTTAGTTATTTTTTCTTGTATAAAAAAGGATTAAAAAAGTAGGTTTTTTTTCATAAATGAAGACCAAACATTTTTCTTTTTTTTTATTTTTATTATTCCTACATATTACTTGTGGCAAAAAATATGGAATCAGCACTCACTGTATGAAAGTACTTAAAATATATACATGTGTAATAAAAATATTCTGAAAAGTATACCTTGACAAACTCAAGCATGTAATTAATTGATATACAATATTATATAAGGAACATAAAGAAAGCACAAAATATGAGGCAATTGCTCGTGCAGAAAAGATTAGAAATAAAAATGCCAAGAGGTGTTTGGAGTTCTGCAGCTTTTATATTAATATAAAGATTGAAAATCTGTCAATGGGCAAATGAAAAATAAGTAAGAAGTCTGCATGATTTCTTGTATTTATTTTTAAGAATGTGTAAATTGTGTATTATATTATTAATGTTACTGAATTGCCCTGATCGTTCATATGACTAATAAATACTGCACATAATTGAAAAACTAATAAGTGAATTCATTTATCGCTGTAAGCCAAATGAATCTTTAAGTTGGTAAAATATTAGATCTTGCATACAAATTAATCATAGGTGAAAAGCCCCAAAGCAGAATACTTTGTGATGTTCTGCAACGCAAATGTATTTGACCAAAATTGTTCTGCAAGATAAATCCATACATTTTCAATTTACCTTCCGAACCTTAACAAAATAAAATTACTTAAATTATGTGTACACTGCAATACAATTTAGAAATTAGTGAAATACAATCAAATTTTAAATCAGAAAAGGATATATTTCACTAATTTTATATTCAAATATTTACACTGTCATTCTTTGATACACACTGAATTAGTACCACGGCAGTGACATAGAATTCATAGCAGGGCTTGAAAATTCTAAAAATTTTAAATGAAAAGTATAGGTTCCCTGAAAAATTTGAGTAAGTATTTTGACGAAATTTGCTGTTTTATCCCGATTTTTTGGTGAAATTTTTTGTTTTTTCACTTTTTTTGACAAAATCTGCTGTTTTATCGAGATCGCTTGATGAAATCTGCCATTTTTCGATAAAATTTGTTGTTTTTAGCGAATTTTTTGACGAAATTTGTCGTTTTCCGTGATTTTTGATGAAATTTGCGTTGTTTTTTGCTAATTTATGAGGAAATCTGTTGTTTTTTTAGGTAATTTTTCTGCAAAATTAGCGTTTTCTCGTAAATTATTTGACGAAATTTGCCGTTTTTTGCGAATTTTGCGTTGTTTCTCGCGATATTTTGACGAAATCTTGTTTTTTCGGGGAGTTTTGACGAAATTAGCGTTTTTTCACGAATTTTCTGACGAAACATGCCGTTAAATCGTGATTTTTTTTTAAAAAAAGTTGCCATTTTAAGGAATTTGACAAAATTTGCTGTTTTATCACTTTTTTTTGGCAAATTTTGCCATTTTTTCGGAATTTTTGTGACAAAATTTACCGTTTTTTTGGGACTGTTTGTCGAAATCTGCCATTTCTCGATATTTTTTGTTAAAATTTGGTGTTTTTTTTTTCGCGAATTTCAATGAAATTTCCGTTGTTTTCTGCTATTTTTTGATGAAAACTTGTTTTTTTTTTTCAGCAATTTTTCTACGAAAATAGCGTTTTTTTGCAATTTTTTTGACGAAATTTGTCGTTTTTTCGCGAATTTTGAGTTGCTTCCCGCGATATTTTGATGAAATCTAATTTTTTCAGGTTTTTTTTGATGAAATTAGCGTTTTTTCACAATTTTTTTGACGAAATCTGCCGTTTAATCGTGATTTTTTTTAAAAAAAAGTTGCCGTTTTAAGGGATTTTACAAAACTTGCCGTTTTATCGAGATTTTTTTTTTTTTTTTTTTTTTCAAATTTTACCGCTTTTTCGGAATTTTTTTTGATAAAATTTACCGTTTTTTTTTTTTTTTCGGGATTGTTTGTCGAAATATACAGTTTTATCACAATTTTCTTACGAAATTCGGGGTTATTTGTCATATTTTAATGGAATGGTGCATCCCACGGGACGCATAATAGCATTTTTTGCATAATTTACGCACTAAAACACGTCCGGCATCGCTGGCGGCCACGGGGACTTGTTAGGTTCCCGGACGGGAACCTGAGTGAAAAATATACGCTTCCAGAAAGGATTTCTGCGTTCCCCGGGGTCGCTATTTTTCGAGCCCTGATTCATAGTTTTATGGATAACTTTATATGAAAAATATTTTGGCATATTTCCTCTATGCATAAAATGTTGGTTCAAAACATCGACGAGCTCCGAGATCGTCCGAGATAGTGTTGTTCCAAACAACTTACAACACGGCACGGCGTTTTCCCCGTTCTTAGAAAATGCGCGGTTATTCCGGAGATTTTCCCCCCCACTTTAGAACAGAATTGTTCTGCAGCTCAGGCATCTGTTCTGCGATGTACGTCGCAAATTTTGTAGTATTCTGCTTTCGGGGTGAAAAGCTACAATCAACTCCTTATTAGCTAGTGACACATTTGCCATGTCAAATCTGTTGATCAAAATTACTGAAATTTTTTGTGTTTTAGCTCAATTTAGAAAATGGTGGAAGGACAAACTGGTTATTGTATAGGGCTTAAATATAATGCATAGAAGCTCTAAACACAGTATCGCATATGTACACTATGTAGTAAGGGCAAACAACATTTATAAGAGTATTTATAACTTTTTTAAACGTAATCATGATTAGAAATTTTATCCTTTGTTTACTGTGTCTTTTAAAATCATAAAATTGGTCAGTATTGTTAAGTCTGAATCAGCTTAAGGGGACATAGTACTTTGAAATTGGTCAAAATATTGTTTTTCTGTTTTTAATATTAACTGAAAGTTTCCTTAATTGTGAATATTTTGACACTTCATGTTTACTTATACAACAATTATATCATGAGATATCGTAATTTTTTTTAAATAGATCCAGTGCAATTTCCCATAAAATATGAAAACTTTAAACTCAGTTTTCTTCGTGTTCCTATTTTTATAGCTTACTTGTTCGATAAACTAAGGCTTTTTTGCTAATTTAGATAGAAGTTTGAAATTTTATTTACTTGTTCTCCATGGTGTATTTAATATTTTTGTGCATGGATTTAACATTCCAGTTTATTATTATTATTTTTAAAATATTTAAATTGAGAGTTTGTTGAATTCCCTTCATTTTTTTAATACAGACGAGAGAAAAAAAAAACCATTAAATGTAAAATCCCAAACATATAAAAGTCCATGCACAGTTTTATGTAGTGTACTCTAGTGAAGATGGGGGGGAAAATCGAAACAAAAATATTCATACTTATAAAAGTAATACAAATTTAAATATATATCAAATACTTTTTAAAAGATAATTTTATCTTACCTCCTTCATACTCATTCAAGGCCTCAGCTAAGGCATCTATGGACTCAATATCTAAATTATTTGTAGGTTCATCCTATGATATATATGAAGAAGAAGAAAATTATGCTTTAAATACATAATCTAAAAACATACAATGTATATAAAAAAGGGTGTCATAACAAATGATAAGAAACCATACCAGAATAAGAACATCAGGAGCTCTAAGTGCTAACTCTGCCATGGCTACTCTGGCTTTCTGCCCACCAGATAAATCTCTATTCTTTATTGTATGTGCATGGCTAACAAGACCATAACTTCCTAATTGTTTGCGTGCATCTTGATATTGAAGGTTAAACAGCCTCTGAAAAGCAGAAAAGAAAAATGTTTGAATATACGTTTGAAATGCAAAACTAAAAAATATATTATAGTTATGAATTATTTTTACAAATCCCACAGCTCATAAAATGAAATAAGGTTTTTCTCCATACTATGAAATCTTAATAGAATAATATAAATTTTAGAATACTATAGATTACTTTAGATAGTTGATCTGATATATAAAAAATCTCGCTTTATAAGTAAAGAAAATATGTGACATTTATTTTCATTCTTAAAATCAAAAATCATTGCATAAAAGTGGGAAAGAGAGAGAGAAATCATTCTCCATTGTGAAGATTTATTTATAACTTACAAAGTGAGATAAATGTTAATCAAAATACAATGTACTTTAAAAAATATTGATGTTTTATTTATCCAATGGAGCAAAGAATTACATCAAACTTTTCTGCATTTGATGAAATGTCAATAGAATATTATCTATTTTAGGATAGTTTTGATTTCTCAAATATTTTACTAGGTTATAAATATAATTGTATAAAAAGCATTCTCTAAAATTTTGTAAAAGAAATATATATCTTTAGTAACTTCAACTAAGCGAAACTGTGGCAAAACCCTTTTGTTTTTATTTTTTGTCAAAATTTTTACACATTTTATTTTGTAAAAGATACTTTACTTGTTTGAACGTTTCGTAATTTTGATAAGTGATGCAAATTCTGTATGCAGAGATGTTCTGAAAAGATTGTCACAAAATGTAAAATTTTAGGCACTTTTACCATAGAAAAAGTCTCTGTATGGGAAACAGTGACCAACAGACACAAAATTTTTGAAAGGGTTAAAATTCTTATTTTTGAAAACTGATTGCACCATTGATTAGAAAGATTTATATTTAGAGGCACATTTCTGTTTGTCAATATCGCTAAAATTGCATACTGGAGGGGCACTGATTAAACGGTAGAAAAATGTTTTTTGGAGAAAATGGTGCTTTTTGAATTATCTTTTTAAAATGATAAACAGTGAAAATGTTTTGAGTTGATTATGACTTTTGAGATGTCTTTCAGAATATATTTTTCAATTTAAACTGTTTCAAGTAGTTTGATAAATTTAGGATAGATCAAAACTATATATATATATATAAAAAAAAAAAAAAAATGCCTGCTTAGTTTGTGATAGCTTTTGATGACTAGAGATTAAGTAGAAAATTTTTTGATGAAAGTATGTTGCAGATTTTAATTAATAACTCGGCTAATTATTAAAAATTTTAAATTCTGAGTCATTCTGAGCACCTTCAACTACTTTCAGACAAATTTTCAGTTTCATACATGCCACAGATTTTGCTAATCATTACAGGCATACACACACAGAGCAAAATTTTGTTTTATTAGTATACATGTCTGTGAAATTTCTGAGAACTTTAGATGACTCAAAATAAAAAATTTCAGATTTTAATATTGAATGAATGTGAATATCGGTTACTGCTTGATTATTTTCAAATCATTCTTAAGCAGTTCTAAATGATTCAAAAGATTCTCATTTGTTTCTATCGATTAAAACTAATGATGAGTTGTAATAAATTTATATATTGATGGGCATTTATATCAAATGAGTAACATTTTTATTTTGTTATCCTTACTATGTGAAATACTGATTTGTTGTAGTATTATTATTGAATACTTGTCTCTGATTCACTAACCAAAACATTTTATCACCATGAAAAGGTGTACATGCTGAAAAAGTACTATTAACATCTTTAATTTAGTACATAATTGCACATGGCTATTTCAAAACAGTATACTTTAAAGTAGTGGTTTGCGAGAAAAATATTTTGGTCTTCAAAAACGTCTTGTTATTTTAATTTCTATGTTTTATAAAACAAAAATGACTTTGTAAACAATGGCACACTTATGAAATTTTAATTTACTTCAGTTCTAAAAATTAAATTTATAAGCAGAATTTTAATAGATTATATTTGCTATTTATTTAAAAGACATGTAATTCTATTTTTTTTTTTTTTTCTTGATACTTTTTTATTATACCAACACTATGCCAAAAAATATAATTGCCAAATTGCATAATTTTAATTCACATTGCTTTTTAATTACCAATTTAGTATGTGATTTTTTAAAGGCGTTTTTCTAAAATTTACATAAGAATATTCATTTTAACTCACTTGAAGATATTCAACAGGAGTTTCATCTAAATTTAGCTGTTCACCAGAATGCTGATCGAACTTGCCAATCCTCTAAAGGAATAAAGAAGAACTGTAAATATTCAAAAAATAAAATTAAAAAAGGGACTTAAAATGCTTTATAAAATAAATAAATGATGCATACCAGTCTGTGATTCTGTCTTTGTTCACCAGAACACTAAAAGAGAAAAATGAATGTACATTAATTATGGTGAATAAAACTGAAAAGATTCTATGTTTTTTCCCCTTTCAAGATATAGAAAATAAGAAAAGTATGCACTTAACCTGGATATTTTCTACTCTATTTGAATTCCATTATAAAAAAAATATTAATATTAACCCTTTAAAAATTGCAACTGGAAGCCCCCTTCGTGTCTCTTGAAGACACTTTTTTTTAATGCTAAATGTAGATATTTTAAAAGAATTTTTACTATGCATTCTTCAGGCAAATTTCATAAAGTAAAATAATCTTGAAACATTCAAAAGATTATAAGTATTTAAAAAATAAAGAAATCTGCAAAATTACAGCCTAGAATATGAATATATGGGTAGCTTTAGCTGAGGTTTAATCTCTTTACAATTCAGCATGTTTACTTAATCATGTTTTTACAACTAAATATTTGCACAGAAATCATGTGCAGGATTTCAAAACATGTTAACTCGTAAAAATTTCAAAAAGTTTGGACAATAAGAATTATTATTTTTTAAATATTAAATGACACAACGTAAAAAAAGGGAAATACAAGGAGAAGAAAGCAGGTCTTAGCATGTATAACATACCCAATGTATGTTGCTGAAGACAGTGGAGCCCCTAATTTTATGTTTGTTTGGATAAATTTTCATTTAAAATATAAAATCATACAAATTCAAAATTATATGCTTTAAAAAGCAAAGGCCAACTCAACATTAGATTTGCTTAGTAAGATTTTTGTATAAAAGTGAAAAATCATTATATACTGAATTTGGATTTTTAAGTTTATTATTAAGTGTTAAATTTAAATGTTAACTCTATTAGGCCTGAGCAATGCTAGGAGGTTCAGCTAGTAAATAAATAAAAGTAAGAAATATATAAAACAAAATTTTACAAATAAATGAAACATATTATATATATACATTTATAAATACATACAGGTGATATTTCTCCCGTGAGAAGTCGTAAGAAGGTAGTTTTTCCCACACCATTTGGTCCAACAATAGCCACTGTAATTATATATACATGTCAGATTTCTTTTTAAAAAATTAGATGCATAATAAATTCTGCAGAAAAAAAATATGCAGTTAAACAGAAGGGGAAATAACAATTAGATCAGAAAGTTGATATTGTATTTTATTTCAACTGTGCAATAAAAACTATCAATTATTAAAATTTTTGTAAGTGCTATGCTAGATACAAAATACAGGATCTTTATAAAGTAACGGACCCATTTTGATGTTTAATAATTCATAAAATAATAAAGATAGATTAAAATTAATAACATAAATGGTTAGATAGACTCAAAAAGTTTCATGACCCTTGTCAATGAACTTCTATGTGTGGTTCACGCCAGGTAGCAGCAAGCATGTAGGTATCCATTGACTATCGACTTGATATTCTCCGTGCGACGAAGGGGGCACATGTGGAAGTTCACTGACAAGGGTCATGAAACTTTTTGAGTCTATCTAACCATTCATGTTATTAATTTTAATCTATCTTTATTATTTTATGAGTTATTAAACATCAAAATGGGTCCGGGACTTTATACACACCCTGTATATTTAAATACATTTAACAGTAATTATCACATCACAAAATATTAAAATGCACTACAGAAAAATTATTCATGATTTAATGCACTAACACAATCTCTAATTTACAATTGAATCCCCCCCCCCCCTCTTATTGTAAAAAAAACATTTTTGATAGACAATATGCCATAGTTATTAACCTTTACAGAGGGGCTGTGACAGCATCTGTCCGGGAATACATGTATTCTCAGGTAGACACTGAGCGAGCGCCTGCGTAAAGGTTAACTTTGATTTATCTCATAAAACAATATTAAAATTTTATATTTCATCTATTACAACTAATACATAAAAAATAAATTAGTATGCTATATAAATATTTTAATTCATTATAATTATAAGAATCAACAACAGATATGCAAACGTACCTCTTGAAGACATATCAATACCAAAATCGACATTCTTGAAAAGAGGTGGTTGTCCAGGATAATTGAAGTATACATCTAGAAACAAAGTATACATCAATTAGTAATAGGAAAATAGATAATTGAAAAAAAATTCATATTCAACAGCAGAATTTAAAATCACAAAAATTTTTTACATGTAAAATTATCAACATTAGTCAGGAAATTCTTTCAGGCATGAAAGTGGGAAATGACAAAAAAGGTGGAAATTTTTTTCCATCAATACAATGGTGCTAAACTTTTATAATTTAAGTGTAATTTTAACAGATAATGAAATTAAATGTAACTGCACGCATGATTGCTATTTTAACATTAAGAAAATTTTAATAATGCTAAAGTATGAACCAAACATATCCGATCCTGTAAAGTACAGTCATTAATTTTCCAAAACAAATATTATTCTGAATAATTCAGCTCTTAAATCCCTCCCCCCTTTTTAAAAAAAAAAAGAAAATCTCCCTGCTAAATTGATCTTTGCTTCAGAATTACAACTCACAAAAGGTATCACAGAAATTACCCAAAACTGTTGTATAAATAGCATAAAATATTCTATTCCAAAATAAAAACTTCCTTTCACTTTAAATTTTCAAAGTCTAAAAAAGATTTCATTCTTGAAAGACATTCTGAACTTCATTTACAATATTTTCAAATGCTTATATGTAGAAGCTCACTTTTTAGTTTATGCCTATTTTGTGCAAATATTCAAGAACAAACTCCAAGGATTTGAGTAGGCAAAATGTCCAATTATTAAATTTTTGCCCCCCTTCCCCTCCCAATTATCCTTCCAAAATTTTCTTTGCATTTTTGCACCAATCCAGAGAATGACCAAAATTGCTTTAAAAAAAGGTGGAATTCCTCCTTTAGGAGAAACTCTTTCATGCCTGTTCTTTACATCACAAGGGGGGAAAAATATTTTTTGTCGAAACTTGTTTTAAGTGTGTTATGTTATAACAACTTTCCATAACATTTCCGATTTAAAATTTAATCTAATTTGCTTTTAAAATTTTATTTCTATTTAATAATCCCATTAATAGCCATTAATTTAATCAATAATATTTACTTTTAGCAATATGCTAACTTGTTTTTATTTTTAAAGATTCGCGATGTTGTATTCTCTTTACAATATTTACTAAGTCCTAAATATATAAATTCTAAAACCTTTATTTTTAATATTCATCTTTAAATCTATATTCATTCAATAAATTTTTTTTTCTTAATACTCTGGTTAAATTTCAGCAAGATTAAGCCACTATTTAGCCAGATATGTGTCATAATACTTTTCTAGCTTTTTCTCTTTTTAAAATTACGCGCGCCATTTTTTTCTACATTCAACATCGCCATTATACACCCGTGCGCATTTTCAGTGAATCTTGTGGACAAACGGTAATTCCGATCTCATGATTCATCCTTTTCCACGAAATTGTAGCGTCGCTTAAAATCCCGCGTATTTCTTGTTGCCACTAAATAATATTTTTTGACCTAACTCCCCTTAAGAATTTCTCTACATTCTGCTAACAACTTCTTTCCTTTTTTTTTGATTGGCTGAGTGTGTAGCGATCGTACTAACTTCCGCTCGCGTCTCTTTCAATTCTCTCTCATTCTGTACATTGACACCTGCTGAACAAGACGCGGATAATTTGTCTCCCTCGCTCGGGAATTTTTCTCGTAGCGGAGGGGCTCACTGCTAAAGAAAATGGCGTAGTAAAAAGTCCTATTGGATGTCGATCCTGGAATCCGAGAATTAAGAAAGTTTTTATAATGCTGACTTTATTAATCTGGGAGAATCATAAGTAGTTATTTCACCATCTCTTCTTTTGAGAGCGTCAACACCAGCTTTGCTGTATCAATAGAAAGCTCTATTGGAGGTTGATTCCGGAATCTGAGAATTAAAGTTTTTGAATTCTGTCTGTGTCTATCTGGAAGAATCATGTACCGTAAGATCATCGTTATTTTCCTGTGAGAGTGTCTACAACAGCGTCGCTATATTTGGATACTCTTAGAATTAAATTAATTCTGAGAAAATTTTGCCGCAGCTAAAATCTTTTTTGAGCATGAATATTTCCAATGATGTCCAGCCTTTTAACATATCAGTATAGATCTACACTGGCCTCAACTGTTTATTGTTCCAATATCCAAAAGATAAAGCTCATCGATATCATCAATAGACCATAAACTGTTCTACGAGAAATAAACTTTAAAGCACTATATACATGGAACTCTTAATAATTTATAACATTTAGAACAATAGTTTTTTTATCAACAATATTTAATAATATTTCTTTTCTTCAATTACTATCTAGAATGCAACTGTATTTGATACTTAATAAAATATTGGTGTAACAAGAAGAGATAGCTGAAAGTGTGTAGTATTTGAATATATAGTCATCTGTCTTCAGGATCCTGAAATATGATTTTCAAAATATGTTTAAGTGAAATAAATATTTGTTCAAGTTTAATTTTGCTTTGTGTGTTTCTCTACATGTTTGGGGTGAGTACTCTACTTTTTATTTATATGTTTTTATCTTTCAGAACTTCAACTTCAGAACAATAATTATTTTTCAAGAAGCACAAGACTTAAATTATTAAAATTAATCTTCTTGTTTTAAAATTTAAATTAATCTAATTAAATTAATTTGCGGCACAACGCAGTCCCAACCTTACAAAGTGCTGGCATAAGGTAACTTTTTGTAAAATCCTGGTGATTTTAGCTGCTGCCATAAAATATTATTTCCTTATAATAGAGTCATAACCAGTCATTCTCCTTATATATAATTTATTTCCTCAAAGGGAGAATTAAAATTTCAACTTCTAATTTCTTCTTCTATTTTCAAGAATTTATTTAGGTATTTAAAGTTTAAAATGTGCTTAGACAAAATATTTTATAAATGAAAGTGTTTAGAAAAATGCATGTTGCTACCAATTTTTAATTTTGAAAATGGTACAGTAGACTCCTTCAAATTTGGACAGCTCGGGACCAGAGGTAGTGAGGATTTTAGAAATTTGCAGATTTCTGGTCATACAGGTTTCAAAACTCACTTTATCCAGGAAATCTCATTTTGATAAATTATAAAAAAACTAGCTGCATCCATTGGTTTTCATTGTAAAGGAAGATTTTACAATGGCCTGAATATAACTAGTTTTTATGTATGTTACAGGGATATGCTAGTCAAGATAAAACTTTTTTTTTTTTTTAATGCAAGTTTACTAGTAGAATATATTGATAATCAAAACAGGATTTTTAAAATTTTGGATAAGGCGAGTTTTGAAACTCATGTCCTTACATATAAATAACAGTTCAAAGAATGCCGTAGTTCATGAAAATGTACAGAATAGTGAAATTTTTCTCCAAAATATTTTCCTTCATATGGCTGCAGATAGTTTGTTACTTTTTGCAGGATTTTAAAAAAAACATAACTATGAATGGAACTGAAATTCAATAAACAGTTATGTACTATTGATCTTATATCATGTGATGGGATTCTTTTATTAATTCTATCCTACTTTTCACTGACACTCAAATTGAAATGAACGATGTTTTGCTCATATTAGCCAGGATCCTACTTTTGTAGTTGATAATAAGTGGGAAAATCATAATACAGTTTAAATAACGAACTTTTCTTAATGTGCAGATTGCTTGTTTAAACTACATCCCAATATTGGCAGGGCTCCTATTAACAGAGTTCAATTGTATTTACATATGGCTTTTTATGTGAGAATTTCAACAATTATTGATGTTGAGAATATCCACAAATCTGAAAGATAAATATGTTGATCTTAGTTAATTTTTTTTACTCAAAGTAAACAAATCAGTTTCTACAGACTGCTCGATTTTAGAGACTTCATCTCTTTTAGTAAAAAAAGTGACTTTTTAAAAAAAAAAATAGTGCCTAAATTGAGAAAAGGGTAAAATTAAGCTAGGGTAAACCTAAATGACTTCAAAAATTTTCCAGGCAATCCAACCATATTTATTGAGAGTTAGAGCACAAACAGACAGACGGAAGGACAGACAAACCGAAATCATAAACACTTTTCAACTTTGTTAGAAAGTGTTAAAAAGATATTTCATGCAAGATGACAATTTTGAGAAAACCAGTTTTTGAATGAAAATGAACTTCTGGGCAAGGATAGTCTAATCTTTTCAACTTTACTGGATTGCAATATATATAATCAAAATTATATATTTTGAAATAATCAAATATTTATATTTATATAATTTTGAATATAAGCAGCACATTAAAACATTTGTTTAAAATAAAGAAGAGGTTTCAAGTGATGTTTCAAATGATACTTACTATGTAGACCCAAAATAGGTGGATTAAGAGGTGGAGGATTAGGGAAATGAAATTTAACTAAATATTCTCTAGGTCTCTTTATCAGTTCAGTTGGACCAGCATCTGGATCATTTTGTTTTGTAGCTCTATTTTTTTGCTGTTTTCTTGTTAAAGCTTCTTTAGTCGCTTTTTCCTGGATTAAAAATAATAATGATAATAATAACAGCCACAAAATATAAATGATACACCAAATTTTCAGTCTTAAACATAATAAAATGTAAAATAGCAAATAATCAAGTAACAGATTTAAAAATTTTATTTACTTATTTGTAACTTTAATATTTAAATCTTAATACTTTTCTTTTTATTTTAAACAATAAACAATATATTTTCATAGTTTCTTTGAATAATACTATATCAATTTTTCTAGATTTTTATTAACAAAGTAATTTTTAATATCTTTGAAGGATAGTTTGCTTAGAATTATTTAAATACTAGTGATCCATTCTAGCCTTGCTGAGATGGCAAGTTTTTAAAAGAACAACTATGTTTTTATCAAATGAAATTGTGTGAAACTGTAAACAACAAAATGATTTATTTTCAGGAACTTATATTCTTTTCATTTATACATAACAATAGTACTTTAGAAATTTTCTTCCTGTGCCAAGTAATGTTCATCTTGATTGTAAATCTGAAATACCAAAGCAGAATATGCTTAAAAGTGTGACATACACTGCAGAACAACGAACTTCTCTTCAGAATATTTCAAATAATCATTTAAGGAATCCACCTTTCAATCGAAGGAAAAATTGAAAAATTTACAGGAGTTCCAAAAATTTTAAATGTCATGAATTCGAAAATTTGGACATAAAATATATCACGAAATTTGACAAATAGTCACTGGAAAAAAAAAAATCAATATCATCAATTGTGCGAAGAAAAATCGCCAATTTCATCAGAGGATCACGGGAAAAAAAAAAAAAAATGTCAAAGGATCATAAATAAACAGGCAAATTTCTTCAAATGAACCTGAAGAAACACAAATTTCATCTATGGATCACTAAGAAATGCAAGTTTCATCAAAAGATCGTAAAGAAACGGCAAATTTTATCAAAGGGTTGTGAAAAGACGACAAATTCAGTTAAAAGATTGTGATAAAACAACAAATTTTACAAAAACGGCAAATTTTGACAAAATATTGCGAAAAAATGACAAATTTCATCATAAAAGCATAAAGAATGGCACATTTTGTCAAAGAGGTGCAAAAAAATAGTATTGAGAGTAGATATTTTCCCTCCTCTGCCCATTTTTCTTCTGTTGTAATCTTTCAGAAAATTTCCCATGAATTTTTAAATTCTTTTTAATCCTTTCTGGAAATTCGTCACTCAATAACCATGGGGGGTGGGGGGTGGGGAGGAACACTTCTTTTAAAAGAAATTCTTTAATCATTCTTTTAAAAAGATTGTGAAAATTATCAATTGGTCATGAGAAAAACCTTGTGCAATTCGTCAGTCAATCATGAAAAACAAATCGTGAAATTCTTCTCCCTTGTGAAAAGACATACAAAATTCGATAAAACTTCGATTTAACTGCTTTGGGACTATATGTGCATACATGCACTCACAAAAGGTGCATTTGGATTTATTTTTGATACAGTAAAAAAGAAAATTCATTTTTATCTTATTTAATTAAAACTTTTAAACAAATTAGATGCATTGAAAAATGATGGAAATGGAATACAATTTATGCATGAGATATTGGAACAGAAAGAGTAAAAATATCATATAGATGATACTAGGGGCTCACACCATAGTAGACCAAAACCATTAACAAATAGAAGGTAGCCCATTTAGAAGGGACATAAAATCTGTTTCATACAATCCCACAGTAAAATAAGTCTGTAAGAGATGACATATATGAGTAAATGGATTTAGTTCACAGTGGGAGTGGATAAAACAGATTTTATGCACCTTCTAGATACACTATCATACTCCCCCTCCCCTCCCAAAAAATGGACTTGGTCTACTATTGTTGTGAATCCTTCATATATAAACTAGAAAAAAAATGCAAAACAATTATTTATACAGCATTTACTTTTAGACAATATTCTTAGTCTCAACTTTTGGCTTGTCAAATCTTGTTACTCATAAGACTTCTCTAAGATTATTTATAACTGAATATTTTTATGTTAAATGTAAGATTTTTGCACTCTTACTCCCTCCCTCATCCAGATGCTATGAAGAACATTTGGGTCTGTCAATCACAGTTTAAGAACTACTGATCTAGCACAAAATATCTTTTGCATGAAATACTTTTTGCAAACTATAGATACACTAGGGGAAAATTTATTAAACAGGAAACAAAATAAACAGAGGAAATAAAACACATTTTAACATGGACTTTTAGAAAAACAGTAAAAAACAAGAAAAAATACTAATTTTACTCACAGCCACTTTGGTAGACTTTCCAGAAGCCTTCATTTCTTTTAATCTTTTTTCTTGTTTTTCATAGTCTTTAATTAATTCTTTTCTTTTCTGGACATACATTTTCTTAAATTGACCTGCATAAAAATTTTATAACTTCAGCATAAAATTATAAAATAACAATACAAAGTTTTAATGTAACATTTGTTGAGGTTTTTAATAAAAATTTTGTTTTAAAGTTTTCTGTAAGTCCAAATATTAATTTTCTCAAATCCAAATCCACTGCCAATTTTCTGATACATTTCTGAATTCAAGAAACTAGTAGATACTCTTATTCAAAAGCTATGAAGTAGAATAATTTTCTTTTTACTTATAAAAGCAAGGGATTTTTTTAAAGCATGTGAAAATTGGCACAAATATTTTAAAACAAAATAAAAGTTATAATGAAATAAACTGTACATTAAATGTGGCAAATGAGGTGCATTCATGTTACAATTAATTTTATAAATATTCAGATCTTAGTGCAATAACTATTGCACCAAAATTTTTAACCTTTTCAAACTATTCCATTGGATAACTTTTGTGCTGTTAGAGATGGATAAACCAGAGTATGAGTATGAGTATAGGTGATATTTATTTATTATGAATGCACCTAAAACAGATTTTCTACACAATTCTAGTAAAAAAAAATTCCTGATGTTTCCTAGTTTTACCCTGACTATCCTCAGTAAAAATTGGCTTATATATTGTTATAAAACCCTTTACAATTGACAACTTTAATCTTGATAAATGTAAAAAAAAAAGTATGTGCTGTATAACTTTTTGAGTTATAATTATTTTTCATACTATACTTCTGATGGAATGTAGTACATCGAAAATTCCCTGATTTTTTTCATGACTACTTCAAATATTTAAATATTTTCCAGCCTTTTAAGCTATCTTATACATCAATTCCCATGACTAAATTAAATATTGATATAAATTTATATTTTTTGTGAAACTCTGTTATATCAAACATACAAGACTGAATACCATTTTTATGAAAATTGAAATCTCAATATGTTTGGAGTGGTATATCTCTGGTAAGCAACAACATCCCAAAATTCTTTTGGCATAAACTTATAGTATAACACTACCTGCTTATTAAAATTTATTTGTTTCCAATGGGCACTGTTATTTTGCATTGTTATGTTGAATATGTTGCCACAAAGTACAGTCAAAATGATGTTTTTGTCCATTTTCCACTCTTAATATCTTATTTCAGCGGTTCCCAAACTTTTAGACTCGCGGAGCCCTTTTTGGGAAAAATTATTGAGGCGGAGCCCCTGAACGCAACTATACTCTTTAGTTTACAAATTAAAGTTTTTTTTTTTTTTTTTTTGGCTATGGAGCAGAGAAAAATCTGTTAAATAAAAATCCGATTCAGTAATTTCTAACATTGGACCAAGGTTCTAAGTTTGGCCCTTTGTTGATACAGAAATTCTGAATTCATGCTAGAAATTTTAAAAGTCAAATTTTCTATTGTATAACCTTTTAACAGTTTCATTTTATATGACTATTATTGAATACAATAAAATAAAAATAAGGGTTAAACCCCTCTTTTTTTGTATTAAAATATCTATCTTGTATAATCGAGATATTTCCTTCAAACACAGCAGAAAATATAGTTAAAAATTTGTGATTTCTGAAAGCGCTTAGTAATGAGGAAAACGAACACTTTTTTACCCGAGCGATGTTCAAGCGATACTGTTAAGGGGTTAATGACACCCAATTTTAAAATAAAAAAATTATTTTGAGGGGATTTCGAGTATGAATTCGGAATTAAAGATCAAAATGATAATCATGTTTGGATTATGCATTGCATTGGGGCTTACGCAAAACTATAATTATTTATGGCAAAAACCATACAGACACAGATAAAAAGGTAAGTTGTACAGTTTTCGCTAGCAGAAAGGTACTTCTGTAAAATACCAATACAATACTCGCGATAAAAAAAAGGAATGCCTAAGTTCCAGTCACCCATGAGTAATTATGTATCCGCCTACAGCATAGGTTCCCAACCTTTTCTGGACCACCGCCCCCTATATAAGAGAAAAAAATGCCAACGCCCCCCCCCTTTTCCATAATAATTAATTATACAAAATATTATAATATTGCATATTATCTATATTTTATCTGTGTCTATCTGTTAAGTATCTTAAAGTAGAAGTTAATTTAAATGACCATCAAATGTCGTAAAAAATTATCTATTAAAATTTGAAAAATAAACAGAAAACCAATAAGAATTAAAATAATAATAATAATAATGAAATGTTTGAGGCTGGTGGCGTTTAACAATTTGTTCATACTGGATTCAAATTTCTTTAACATCAGTCACAAATTGTCAGGTTCAAAAATGCCTGTTCCTTTTCTTGTACAGTAAATTAGCTACTGCACGGAAACCACTCTCAGCCAAACATGATGAAGGTAAAACAATTAAAATTTTATCCCGCTTACGGCTCTCTTACGCTTACTTTTTCTCTCGCTTACGGCTGTGTTGGCTTTTGAAGATGGAACTCTTGGTATCCATTTCTGAATTTTACTTTTAGTTCTCATTTGCTGTGAACTCCACGATTTCTTCCTCCAAATATGTTGATACTGCTGTATCTCCATTTATGAAAGGATCTAAGAATAAACTCAGTATATTCATAATAAATATCAATGTCAAGAACTAACCAAGTATGAAGTTTGATGAAAATCCATACGTGAGTTCTTGAGATAGAGCTGTTGCAGAAATCGTGAAAAAGGCAGCATAGTAGCACTACCTGTTGAGAAATTTTCAACAAAATGTAAACAGCATCCATTCATATCAAGGACTAACAGAATCTGAAGTTTGATGAAAATCTGGGCAGTAGTTCTTGGGATAAAGATGTTGCGTAAATCGAGAAAAAGGCAACTTAGAAGCGCCACCTGTTTAATGATTCACACCAAAAACTAATCAGCTTCAATTCATATCAGTGATTACCTGAATATAAATTTTTGTTGAATTCCGTGCAGTAGTTCTTGAGATAGAGCACTCACAAAATATATGTCACACAAATACAGAATCATATACTCACATAACCACACTCACAGACAGACATTTTGTAAAAACATGCTTCTTGGAATCTCTGACCCCCTAAAACATAAATATGTCAAACCGGAATTAGAAAATTTTCTCGAATCCAATACTTTCTTGAAAAGATAGAAGAAATTAAAAATAGAACATATCTTTGTCTTTTCTATCAGCACTCATTTATTCAAATGCTCTTGTAGCCTAGAAAAGCTCCATGGCTTCATTTGAAAAAACTTTTTGGCAAATTAAGCATATAGTTAACGATTGGTTTGGTAGAAGAGTGCTTAGATCCATATTTCAAACACTCAATATTGTACTGCCGGTGTTTCTTCTTCGATTACCGTAAAATACCGTTAATACGCCCCTATCGATCAAACGCCCTCCTCTAATTTTGTAAAAAAAATTAAATTTTCAAAATATCCCAAGAAAGCGTCCTCTCCCCCCTAAAGATCGCTGATAAAGTTACGTCCAAAAATCGCTGAAAGATGGAAAATACGTCAAAGACCCGCGAAAAAAAAGGGGGGAAATTTATCTAATGATAGCTGAAAAAACGCAAATTTCGTTATAGAATCGCGAAATAAAACAACACTAATTTCTTCAAATGGTAGCGAAAATTCGTTAATTTCATCGAAGGACCTCCGAAAACGAACATTTCAGCAAAAGATTGCAGGAAAAAACGCGAATTACGTCAGATCTAAAAAAAAATGCTATCAAAGGATCGCTAAAAACGCGAATTATACAAAAGCTCTCTCTCGAAGAAAAAAAAAAAAAATACGTTAAAAAATCACGAAAAAAATCTTCAATTTCTTGAAGGATGGCCAAAAAACGCACTTTTTGTTAAAATATTGCAGGAATTTAACACGAGTATGCCAGATTTATAAAGAAAACACAGTCAAAGGAGTGTAAAAAAGTGCAAATTTCGTCAAGGATCGCAATAAAAAATGCGAATATCATCAAAAGACAGCAGTAAAAATGCACAATAAGTCAAACGATCGCAGAAAAACTCGAATTTCGTCAAAAGATCACGGAAAAGGCGAATTCTGATTAAAAGTCCCGAAAAAAAATGTGAGTTTCGTCAAAAGGGTGTTAATTTTATTTAAAAATAACCGCCGTAAAAACGCGAATTCCGTTAAAGAATCGTGAAAAAAACGCCCATTTCATCAGAGGATAACGAAAGAACCATGCTGAAAAACATAGATTTCGTCAAAAGATTACGGAAAAAATGCAATTTTCGTTAATGAATAGTAAAATAAACACAAATTTCGTCAAACATAAAAAAAAAACTCTGCAAATTTCATCAAATATTGCGAAAATCTCCGTAAATTTTGTTAAACATCGCGAAATTTATTCAAAAACCCGCAAATATAAAAAAACGCAAATTTTGTAAAAAGATACTTAGAAAATCACGTGTAAGCGTCCCCTCTGAATATTTTCCTATTTTTGTCACTTTGAGGGGGGGGGGCGAATTAATGGTATTTTACGGTAAAATATTTTGAAATATAAAAATTTTTCCTGTTTATATTTAAATAAATTTACTTTTGAATAAAATTATTGATATAATGCTTTTTATCACTTTACTAAGAACAAACTAATTTCTTGAACTGTTTCAAATCACGGATTCGTTTAAATATCTCTGTTCAGGTCTATGCCGTCAAACTACAGAATTTTTCGAATTACAGGTTATTAAAAACAATTCTGTTTAAAACCTTTAGTCAGCCAATTCTCGCGAATTTTGTGCTCCACAATTTTTAAATTCACGATGATTTTTAATGCAAGTAATAGCGATTTTTCGTGTTAAGCTGAGATAGCTTGACATTCATAAAAGAATTGAAGCTACAATGTTTTTAGCCTAACATAATACAATTTTGCTCTCCGCGATTTTAGTCCCATGTGTTTCACGGAGATTTTCTGACATTAGTAAAATAAATTCTCCCCCCCCCCCTCTCACTCAGTTATATGTTCGTCTATATAGATTTCCATTTAAATTAAAAATGCAGTTAAGGGTTTTGTCTCGGACCGGGCCATGCAGGGGAGATCAACTATTTTTATTACATTAGTTCCTAAATATGTAGGTATGCCATGACCGCCCCCCTTGACTGTCCTAACGCCCCCCATTTTTCTCTAGACTCCCTACCGCCCCCCTGGAAGGCTCCAGCGCCCACTGGGGGGCGGTACCGCCCCCGTTGGGAACCTATGGCCTACAGTAATAGAACCAAGCGATTATGGAATATTTTTTTCGTTCTTCCCTAAGTTTCTAGTACTTCTAAACTTGCAAGGAAAACTAATCGTCTCTCAGCTTCTTATTTTTTTTTGAGCCAATTAATTCAATTAGAATTAGGTCATCGTTTTAGTGTTTGAGTGGGCAGGGCAAAACTATAAGTTGTATTGTATGGTACAGCATTGTTCACTTTTCCGGATATTTTATTTAAAGTATTTGGCTATTAATCACAGTTTTGAAAGAAACTTTCTTTTGTCATTGTTTTTTCCTCAAAACAGACATGCAGTTAAAAACTACGGTACTACTTGGTTATCCCACCGACCAAAAAACTGTCGCCAAATTACAAGATTAAATGCCAATGATGGATGATCAAGAATGTCACATTCAATGACATTAGACACGAAATACATGTTTAACCCTTTCCGGCGCGGACAAATTCTGTTAGTAAAATGAGAAATTATCGACTGACACCGGGATTTACAAACGACTTTATAAGAAATCAAGAACTCCTTAATTTAAGCTTTTATTGTAAAAGCAAGATTCTATTAAAATATTATTGGTGCCTATTGCAAGTTTCGAATTAAAATTAGGTGTGTCCAGACCGAACACACTACACCGGAAAGGTTTAATCCCTTGAAGGACAATCAATAATGTCTCTATAATATTGAATTCCTATCGAAAAAAACAAAAAGTTTTGATTAAAAATAAGAAAAGACAATTTTTAAACCACAGAGTACGTAACAGAGCCTCAACTCGACTTGAAAAGAACGCCCTCAGTGGATCACTTAAAAACTAAACCATCGCGTTGGCGATTTTTATCCTCGTGATTTCTGTTTAACTGTAACCCTATTCTGGTTTGGCGCTTCTTGCTGAATGCTAATTTGATTATCTTTGCACACGTGCTTATGCTATTTGATCTTAGATTTCCGCGTTTATATTGATTCGTAATTATTACTGATCTACTGATTACATCTTGAATTTTCAAGTTTAAATTATTAGGTCGTTATGTTACGAAGAGACACATGTATTGTTTGCAAGACGAATACGTCAAAGTTATTTCATATTAAAATAATTCTTTCATAAATTTCAAAACAAGAAGCAGCAAGCCGTCGCTGTATTTTTTTTTCTTTTTTCTTTTATCATTTGTCGCCCAAGGAAGCGATGTTTCGCCGAATTAGCAACCTCTCTTATGTTATGATCGTAGTTTCAGAGTGATACGCTCGTCTCGCTACTGTCTATGCGTAATCCCATGTTAAACAAGTTGCCATTACAGAGTATGAAAGTTGATTCTCTGTTACTACTCTGTGCTTTAAACAAATTGCCGTAAAAATTAAAAAGATAAAATTTCGTTAAAAGTTTCTGGTGAGAATCTCGTTTAAATTAGGTGGGATAAAATGTCCTATCGTTCTTCAAGGGGTTTAAACGAACTGCAACTAGTAGAAAAGCTTTTCTAACAAAATGGGATACATGGGCGGGATTAAATTTATATCAGGGTGGGTACACATTGATAAAAAGTCTAAGTTATGGTTGGAGGTAAGTAAAATTTTAAATTCTTAATGTGATGACAAATGTAAAGAAACAATATATGTATTTTTAATTTGCTACAGACTTATTTCTGATTGGAAAATGTGGCAGAGACCAATTAAAAGAAAGTTTTAAAGAATAATTCAAAATAATTCAATAAATATGTAATAAAAATAATTCAATATGCAACATATACAAATATTAAATGCCTGTAGTTTTTTTTTAATTATTATTATTCTGCCTAAGTTTGACGAACAATAATATGCAAAAGTTTAGAGTGAAAATTGCTTGAATTATTTTATTATATGGAGCAATTTTTGACCATAGCAACCGAATGGCTGGTTCTGCATTTAACCAGTTTCTGTATTTCATTTTGATACTTGTATAAGTGGCGAATCCAGCTTCACACACATATGTTTTTGAAATTGAGAGTAAAATTAATTTTGCTCTGTCTGACAAGATTTTATATTCATCTGTCAAATGACACCAAAATTTAGTGATACGCTTGCTTTGAAAAGAGATTTCTAGATCGCTTTCAGATGTTAAATCAATGAGAGTTTCGCATTCCTCAGAGATTAAGCTGTGTGGATTTATTTTTACACTGAATGAATTTAGTATCCATTTAAAATCGTCCAGCATCTTATTTTGAGCGGCTGGAAAGTACTCAAATGAATTTATCAGAGCTTCAAGATGATCTTGAATACTTTCTGACATTTTTTATTCAAACTTAATAATATGGTCATTTAAAAATATTTTAGTATGAGTTAGGTATTTAGTAAGAATTAAGTATAAACGAATAAATTGGCGGAGTTTCAAAGAACTAAACTGTTCTTTCTTTTGTTCGGCAAGCAGAGTTAACAGCACTGGCGCATGGAACTAAGAAAGATTAGTACTTCATTAGTATTTCGATGCACTGGCGGGCCTTTACTCTTTCGATTCCCGTTGTACATTCGATTCAGAATACTATTTCATGTAGCTTATTTTAAATCAAATTTTTAAAACACATTTAGGGCAGAAGTATAAAATAAAGCAATTCAAACTAAAAATATTATACAGAAAGTAGATACATATAGAATGCAAACGTTAGAATGGCTTTGAAGTGTATTATTGTATTTTTCAACTAAGTTATATATACATATATTTTTGACAAAACACAAAAAAAAAATTCCTACATACTTTTAAAAATCTCCCACTTACAATATGCTAAATTATTTCATATTTTGTTTATTTTTCTAGAACGCCGCGGAGCCCCTGGAAAGTTCAGGCGGAGCCCCAAGGGCTCCGCGGAGCACACTTTGGGAACCTCTGTCTTATTTAAACTATAATACCCCAAAGTTTTTCTTATGAAATATGAAAGTGCACTTCTAGGACAAGCTAAATAATATAGTACTGCACGGAGATATTGTTGCTGTTAGTAGCTATAATCTGTTAAATATTCAAAATTTCCAAAATCTGCAATATTTTAAGTAGTTTATTTTAAAAAAGTGCCACAGTTGAATGAAAAAAAATATGTCACGCAATAGTTGAACATACGTACAAAAACATGGAAAAGAAAAAAAAGTGGGTCCTCGTGATATTTTTTAGCAAAAAAATGACAAAATTTATAAGAAAAGCAATGTCCATCATCACATTTTTTTTCTAAGAGAAAATTAAACATCCAAATTCTCTTTCATTTTTCTATGATTTTTCCCTATGAGTAAATGAATTATCCCTTTTTTGTTGCCTCTTTTGAAAGAGGAACAGGATGTTTCATTTTCTCTTAGGGAAAAAATGTGATGATGGACATTGTTTTTCTTATAAATTTTGTCATTTTTTTTTTACTAAAAAATATCACGAGGCCCCACTTCTTTTTCTTTACCATGTTTTTGTACATATTTTCAATATGACATATTTTTTTCATTCAACTGTGGCACATTTTTGAAATAAACTACTTTAGATATTGTAGATTTTGGAAATTTTGACTATTTAACAGGTTATAGCTAGTAACAGCAATAATATCTTTGTGCAGTACTATATTATTTAGCTTGTCCTAGTAGTGCACTTTCATATTCGATAAGAAAAACTTTGGAGTATTATAGCTAAATGAGATATTAAGAGTGAAAAATGGACAAAAACGTCATTTTGACTGTACTTTGTGGCAACAGAACAATGTAAAATAACAATGCCCCATGGAAACAAATTTTAATAAACAGGTAGTGTTATACTATAAGTTTATGCCAAAATAATTTTGGGATGTTGTTGCTTGCCAGAGAGATACCACTCCAAACATATTGGGATTTCATTTTTCATAAAAATGGCATTCACAAACATGAACTTTGATATTTTCTATAGGGAAGAAAAAAAAATTTCAGGGCTTCAAAACTGCAGATTAATTATTAAATATGATTTAATTCAACATAAAGAAAAATATCAAGGCAATTAAAAAATACAACTATCAAAAGATCACTTTTTTGTCTGAATTTCAAAATAATGGCTCTTAAACATACATTAAGAATTATTAAAAATTTGACCAAGTAGTTTTGAATAAAATATTACAAGGAAAACATGAGTTTGGCAGCTTTTTGCATAATCAATATTCTCTGTGATTTTGATTGCATATTTCCATATTTATTAATAAATCAATTTCTCTATTTTGGCTGTAGTATCATTTGGCCATGAATGTGATTGGACTGAACATTTTAATATTTTCTTCTTGACTTAAGCCTAACTATAGTTATTATAAAAAAAAATTACTTTAAAAATATTATATTTAGAATGTTAAATTACTATATGTAAATGTCTGAAATTATTAAAAGGATTTTCTAACATTTATTTTCTTTCTTTTGAATAATAACATTTAAACCAACATCTTTGACAATGATTTAGCAAATAAGAGAGAAGTTGTGGACAGCTATTATTATAAGTGAAATGTTATAACTGATAGCAAATTTTTGAAAGTCTCCTCATGCAACTTCATCTCTTGCAGATTCATTATCAAATTCTTAAAAAATAATTTTCACCAAATTATTTGTTTCTTTTGCAACTAGACAAAATTTTGAAGATAATGTTGTTAACATTTTTTGTAAATAATAGTAATTTTCTAAATAAAGTTATTTTATACCAAATATTGATACTTTTATCTGTAATCACGATTTAAGATAACTGGATATGGATGCTCTAAAAATTTAACACAGGCTAAGTTTTTCTCCTTAAAAGTAAATAAAGATAACTTGGAATAACTATGATTGTGTTCATTATAAAGTAATATTATTTGAAATAAATAATTTGTCACAAATTACAAAAAAGAAAAAAAAATATTTTAAATATATAAAAAATATTCTATAAAAAAGAAAAGTTGGTTTAAACTGAGTCAATCCTGTCAATGTCAAGTTTGGAATGAAATAATTAACTTGAAAATATGATGCATGTAAGTAGTTACTCATTACATAAAAAAAGAAGGGGAAAAAACAACTGAGAGAGAGATCTAAAAGAAAATTATATTTTTTAACTTATTTATTAAGTGTATAAAAAATAAATTTGACTTACTATAATTTCCCCTGTAATAAAATAATTTTAGATTATCCAAATGAATAATATCTGTGCACACATTATCCAAAAAACTCTGGTCATGAGATACAACAAGTAAAGTTTTTTTCCAGCCTTGAAGATAGCTAAAAAAGAAAAAGGGGCAGTTGAGTCATAAAATAATAATAAAATTATGGACATTCAATTTATGTATGCAAAAGAGTAACAGGAAAATAAATATTTTTTTAAGCATTTCTCATAAAACTAATTTTTAAAAATATTATGCAAATACTTAAGAGTATTACTCATTTGTTTCTCATTTAATATAATTTCACATTTATACATCAAAACAATATAATCTTTAAACATGTAGACAGTATACTAAATCTTTAAAAAGCCAAGGTTTTCAATTATAAATTTTTTCATTTATCTGTGATCTGCCCAGACTTTTTTCATGTGATCCTGCTTTTGTAAAATTGTGACAGACAGATTTTTATATTTGTGAAAATTTAATTATAATTTTAGGAATTGGAAATTATAGTTAGATTTTAATTCCTATCTATATATTTTTAAAAGGATCCCTTCTTATATTTATAAAAACTTGACCACAGATTCTTTTATGACCAAGATGTTTTGTAATATTATAAATTTTATTTTAAATGATTAAATTTCTGAAAGTGCAGTTTGATAATGAAATAATTTTATTTAAAAAAGTCCTTCTGGCCAGTACTGAGAGGAAGATGGGGGGGGGGAAATCAAGTTATATTATTCAACCATACAAAGCTTGCATTGGAGTGGCATTGCAATGGAGCATGATAATAGAAGATTCAAACTTGTTTTTGTCAGTACTGAATATAATGGGAGTTTTGAGAAATTAATCAATTTTATACAAGTTGGTTTTATTTAAAGTGATTTATATTTGATCGTCAAATTCAACGATATAATAAAGTACCTGGCATTTTAAGGCAACATGATGAGTGAAATTAACCAATGAGCATGATCTACATCTTAATAAGTCCTTTGCACATACTCACTCACATCAAAATCGGTTGATATTTCAGAGTGCTGTTGCCAGCAAATAGATTTTTCAAAATATCACCCACTTTAGAAATTCAAACTGTTATATATAAGCCATTTATAAGGTAAAGACAAAACAAAAAATGCTTCAAATTCTTTGTATCAAGGTAAATAGATAACAAAGAAATCTTTTTCAATTTCTAATTTTTTTGTTCTTTATTTTAAATAAATAAAGAAAGAATTAAATGGCCTCTATTTTGAAACAAGATGGCAGATGAAGTTGGCTAATGAACTCGGTCAAGACACTTGTATGTACTATGTACACACCAAGTTACATCCAAATCGATTCATTAATACTAGTGTTCTCACATGACAAAAATCAGATTATTTTGAAATATCAGTCATACGAGAAATTCAAAGTGCTATAACTCAGCCATTTTTTAAGATACAAATGAAACAAAAAATTCTCTGGAGTCTTTGTATCAAGCTAAAATAAATAAAAAGAAATATCTTTTTTAACTTCTAACTTTTGTGAACCTAATTTTAAATTTAAAATATAAAAAAAAATTTAAATGACTGCCATTTTGAAACAAGATGACGGGTGAAACTGGCCAATGGTCTCGGTTCAGACATCAGTGTATACTATGTATGCGCAAAGTTACATCCAAATCAGTTCATAAATAGACGTGTTATCATGAGATTAAAATCAGACCATTTCAAAATATCAGCCACATTAGACATTCAAATTGCTATAACTCAGCCATTTTTAAAGATATAAACAAAACAAAAAATGCTCTGAAATCTTTGTATTAAGATCAAACACATAGAAGAATAATATTTTTCAATTTCTAATTTTTTTGTACTTAATTTTAAAATTACAAATTTAAATGGCTACCATTTTAAAACAAGAGGGCATATGAAACTGGCCAACGAATTTGTTCAGACACTGGTATATACTATGTACAAAAATCAGATCATAATATACTACATCAAAAAATCAGATCATTTCAAAATGTCAGCCATACTAGAAATTCAAAGTGCTATAACTCAGCCATTTTTTAAGATACAGACAAAACAAAAAATGATCTGGAATCTTTGTATCAAGGTCAAACACATAGAAGAAAAATATTTTTCAATTTCTAATTTTTTTGTATTTAATTTTAAATTTTAAATTAAAAAAAATTAAATTCAAATGGTTGCCATTTTGAAACAAGATGGCGGATGATGCTGGCCAACGAACTCAGTCGAGACATTAGTATACACCAAGTTTCATTCAAATCAGTTCACAAACACAATAGTTACAGCATGACAAAGATCAGACACATATATATATATATATATATATATGTCAACATTAGGCATGAAAGTGGGCAATGTAGAAAAAGAGAGGAAAAAAAATTCAATCTATACAGTGGCACCAAACCCTTATAGTTTAAATGTCATTTTAACAGCTATAAATTATACAATAAATTTAAATGTAACTGCACATATGATTGCTATTTTTTTTTTTTTTTTTTTTTTTTTTTCAACAAAGACAAAGGTCAACAACAATGCTAAAGGTATAAATCCAAATATATCTGATCAACTTATGTGAAGTACAGTCATTCATTTTCCAAAACAAATATTATTCTTAATGGTTTAGCTGTTAAATTCCCCCCCCCCCCCTCCATCCTTTTAAAAAAAATCTCCCTGCTAAATTGATTTTTACGTCAGATATATATTTTGAAAAAGATATCACAGAAATTACCCAAACAATTTATATAAATAGCACAAAATATTCTATTCCAAAAAGAAACTTCCTATCACTTTCAATTTTTAAAGTCTAAAAAAATGTTTTCATGCTTGAAAGACACTTTGAACAACTTCATATACATAACTTTCAAATGCTTATATGATATAATAAGCTCATCTTTCATTTTATGTCTCTTTTGAATAACAATTCGAGAACAAACTAAGGGTTTGAATGGACAAAATGTCAGATTAATAAATTTTGCAGCCCCCCCCCCCCTTCTAATTACCCTTCCAAAAATGTTCTTTGCATTTTTGCATCAATCCATAATATGTCCATAATTACTTTAAAAAAGGTGGAATTCCTCCTTTAGAAGGAACTCTTTTATGCCTGCAACACTTGAATGGAGGGTGGTTTTGGGGTTTGGGGGGTCCTGATCAATGAAAATATATCAAATTTTCCGAAAGAGCTTTCCTCCGGACTGCTGCAATATGTAGCTTTTTACTTTGTGTAATGAAAGCTACTTAAAATGTCTATTTCAATATATTAAAAAAAATTGTGAAGGGTCTTAAGGTAAAAATTTTTCTTAATGGGTCCTGGTGGAATGGAATATTTTGGAAAGGATTCCTTTAAAGCATTTCATTTCACAAAACCCCATTTAATAAAAGTTCTTTTACAAAGTTTTATTTGATAAAAGAGGATGGATCTACAAAAAAAAATAATAAATTAAACTTTAGAAACTTAAAAAATAATAATAATGAATAAAAATTATGCTTTTCACAAATGTTTGTGTAGCTTCTGAAATATACATATATAAATAAACAAAGAAAATAATTTTATTTTTTAATATATTCAATTTAACAGCCTTTTTGTTGAACTGCCATATTAAATCATAATTTCAAAGATAAAAGAGCTTTTCTACAAATATCAATGTCGATTTTCTTCCACTAATTGATCAAAATATTCCACTGCCCCTTCAATGTTTTGGGATGCTGATAATAAACAGATTGTTTTAAAAGTTCAAATGCAAAGCAATCCATAGGAGACACAACAGGGGACTAAAGAGGGATACATTTAAATGGAATAACTCAATTCCGATTCCGTTTCTCATTTTTCAAAAAATATAGCAGCAGATTTAAAGGATGGTGGTAGACTTTTTCTGACGGAATTTAACAGAGTGAATTTTGTTTCGGTAAAATGAGAAACCTTCTTTTGCTAAAACAAAAGCATTTTTCCACTGTAACAAAATCATTTTTGCCAAGCGTAATAATTGGTACCAAAAGAAACAATTTTTGTCATATGATTGTGAACACAAAAAATTAGACATAACAAACTTATCTCATCTTACTGTTGTATTGGTTCATTTGGAGTTGAAGCTCAGAAAACAAAGCCACATCAGTATAAATCTCAAAGTAAAGATGAAAATAAGGAATTTTGCTTAGTGGCCACTGGCCGATAGGTTGTCTTTTTTTTTAGTAGCCAGTTATTGGCTAGTGAGAATAATTTCTTTAGTAGCCAGTAAGTACATTTGAGTTACTGAATATTTAATTACAAGATATATACGAGCATGAGCATAGACTAAATAAGTAATATATGAACTAGTTAAAAATATTTTAATTTATATTGTTTGGAATAAACTTGAGATACTAATTTCAAATCTATTTTAAATTATGTGTAATATGCATATGTAGTTAGCTACACAAGTCCAACTATGCTTTGGTACTTGCGTAGCTAACGACATAAATAAACCCCAACCCTCTTTTTTGTAATTATTTATCTAGAATTAAGTTGTAACCCACCCCCCTCCTCCCCCCAAAAAAATGTTTTTCCACCAACTAGCAGGTTTGATTAAAAAAAAAATTCATAGCAAATTTTCTAAAAAATAAAAGGGGGAGGGGCTCTCATGAAATTAACATTATATGTTTTTTCCACAATCTTTTAACAATGTGTGTTTTTTTTTTTTTGTTTGTTTGTTTTTTTGCGATCTCTTGATGAAATTTGCGTTCGTTTTCGTGACTTTTTAATGAAAATCGCATTCATTTTCGAAACTTTTTAACGAAAATCATGTTCGTTATCACGATTTTTTGACAGTATTGCCGATCGTTATCGTGATTTTTGGCAGTATTCGAGTGTTATCGTGATTTTTTGACTGTATTTGCTTTTTTTTTTTTTTTATATAAAATTTGCGGTTTTTTGCATTCGTATTTATGTTTTTTTTTTTTTTTTTTTTTTTTTTTTTGACGAAAATCGCGTTTGGTATCACGATTTTTTGCCGATACTCGCGTTTGTTAACCCGATTTTTTGACGGTATTCGCATTTGTTAACGCGATTTTTTGACGGTATTCACTTTTTTGCATGTTTTTTTGATTAAATTCATGTTTTCCCCATTTGTTTTTACGTTTTTTGACAAAAAACGCATTTGTTTTTGTGGATTTTTTGACAAAATACAGAGGATTTTTTTTTTTTACAATTGCTTTTTTTTTTTTCAATTTTATAAAGATATTTACTGGTTTTTTTGCATTCTTTTTGTGATCCTTAGACGATGTCTTTTCGCGATACTTACACAAAATTCATGTTTTTCCGCGATTTTGTCAAAATTCGCGGGTGTTTTTTTCCGCAATTCTTTTTACAAAACACTTTTTGGAGAATCCTGCATTTGGCTGGTACTTTCCACATTTTTAGTCGCCAGTTTTTCACATTTAGTCGCCGAGTGCTTATTTTCATCTTTATCTCAAAGTATGAAGAATAGGTAATTGTGACACCAAATTTTCTTGTATGCTTTTTCAGCATGTTCTATAATTTCATTTGATTGGGTGGGAGGGGGTGAAATCTTATGTTCATGCAATTAATAGGCTGTTATCATAAATAAATCACAATGTTTAACTTTGTCAAAGATTGTTGTTAACACTGGTGAGTAAAACTTAATTTTCTGATATTTTGGCAGATGGATGTTAGTTATTTATCAGTGTCACAATTTGTTAATAAATAAATGTTTGGACCTTTTTTTTTAATTGCATGTTGCAATGTAAGAGTACCTATATTGGATGACTTATTTTGAATAGTGTTTGTTACATTTAATCCTCGAATTTTATAAATAAGCATATCTAATCTCATAGTGCTGCAACATTAGATTCTCTAGAAATCTGAATAATGCAAGACAATTTTTGTTTCACTTAAAGAAAAAAAAAAAATAGTGCATACATTTAGCTTGACATATTTTTGTTGTGGGTCAACAGTTGATAGGTCACTTCATGTGCTGAAAAAACTATGCTTCAAAGCATACAGATTTTTTTTTTTTTTTTTTTTTTTTTTTTACAGAAAATGCTTTTGTTTACAAAAGTAAGAAAAACATATTTCTATATTTAACATAAAAATTATAATAACTTTTAATTAATTTTTCTAATTGTTAAGAAAAAAGTTTTAAAAATTAAAATTGCAAAAAGAAATATATATATATATATTCATACTTATCGAGCCAAATAACAGCATTTAAGTCGAGATGATTCGTAGGTTCATCAAGTAATAACAATGTTGGTTCCATAAACAAGGCCCTAAAACAAATGAGTAAATGAAAATCAGTATCTTTATATTAAAAAATATTGATTATTGTGTATTTTATAGGTATACTATCAAGCTATATTTGTGGCATATACAGGAATTTTAACAAGTAAGAAAAATCATGCTTTAAGCATAGATTATGAAACACTTTCCAACACTTCCTGAAATCTTTAACAAAACTATGTTATTTAGGGAAATAAGATGCTACTGTCCATAGCCAAATGTGTATTCCAATACTTTTGAACAGCCCTGTATTTGATCTGTTGGTTGATATATATATACTATATAATGGGAAAATTTAGTTTAGCAAGAAAATGCCTTACTGCTTGAATTTTCTCTTTCAGCACTTTATTCTAATAGATTGAAAATATTTCAATACTTTTGTACAGCCCTGTAATTTACCTAGTACCTTTATTACACATCAATATTTTGTTAAAATTTACTTCAAACAAACACACTCTTAAAACTACTTAAATCACATTTCCAGAAATTATCATCTATGGGTGACCATGTAGCTAGTTCTTTGTGTGATCCGGTATATCATTCTATCTATATTCTACAAACATTTCTTAGTAAACTGAAAGCAGTTCAACGTAAAAATGCATAACTTACTTAAAAAACACCTTTAAGTTATTACTCTCTTATTCAGTAACCTTTATAAGCTCTTTTGTGTAACCCTGTATATCAACTAGAACATTTACATACACCATATAATTTACATAACATTTAGTAAATCTTAAAAGTGCATATCCTAATTGAAAATGCATTTCAACTATCCATAAGCTATCATCGATAACATACAGTACTTCGGATAAGAATATAAGATTTGAAATATTTTGTGCATCCCTATAAATGCTATGCACATCATATTATAAGTTAAATATTAAGTCTCAGTGACGTATATCAATTTTATGATACTTGAAATTGTTTAAAATTATTAAAATATGTTGCAAACAATTCCACCCTTTATTATTGTGTAATGGAATTCTTTTGAGTGGCCCTGTACATGAATAATAACTATTATTTTGACTGCATATTTTATAGAATGTGTATTTTACAGGGATGCCACTCAGAAAATAGCCAAAAAGAGGAAATTATGCGTAAAGTAAAATTACGACATTTTTCACATTCATTCATTTATACATGAATTTTGTAAACTATATTGTTTATAATAAATTTTAAAAAAAACTGCAGCTCTGTTTTTTTTTCTTTTTTGTAAACTTAATTTATAAGAGTAAATAAAAATGATTTGTCTTTAGTTTACAGTATTTTACATGAATTAATTTAATCCAGCAACAAATTCAGTGAGGAATTTTATGTATCACATCATTTTAAATCAATTCAAGTAACCCAGCAATAGACTCGATGATTATTCCAGGAGTAAATAGCAAAAATTTGCAAGTTTTTTTTTCTTTGTTTGTTTTTCCCGCGATTTTTTTTTCATTCGACGAAATAGCTGTTTTATTTCATGATCGTTTGATGGAAAATGCCATTTTATTTCGCGATCGTTTGACGAAAATAGCCGTTTTACAATGCGATCGTTTGACGAAAATAGCCGTTTTACAATGCGATCGTTTGACGAAAATAGCCGTTTTACAATGCGATCGTTTGACGAAAATAGCCGTTTTACTTCGCGATCGTTTGACGCAAATAGACGTTTTACATCACGATCGTTTGACGGAAATCACCGTTTTACATCGCGATCGTTCGACGAAAATCGTCGTTTTACATCGTGATCGTTCGACGAAAATTGTCGTTTTACATCGCGATCGTTTGACGAACACCACCGTTTCACATTGCGACCGTTTCACGAAAATTACCGTTTCGTTTCAAGATCGTTTGATGAAAATTGCTGTTTTATATTGCGACCGTTAGATGAAAATATGACCGTTTTATTTTGCGATCTTTTGACAAAAAACACAGTTGTATTTCGCGATCGTTTAACGAAAATCGCTGCTATATTTCACGATCTTTTAACGAAAATTGCTGCTATATTTCGCGATCACTTGTCGAAAAAAAGCTGTTGTATTTCGCGATCGTTTGATGAAAATAACAGTTTTATTTTGCGATCTTTTGGCAAAAATCACCGTTATATTTTGCGATCTTTTAACGAAAATAGCTATTATATTTCAAGATCTTTTAACGAAAATCGCTGCTATATTTTGCGATCACTTGATGAAAAAAGCTGTTGTATTTCTTGATCGCTTGACGAAAATTGCTGTTTAATTTCGCAATTGTTTGACGAAAATTCCCGTTTTATTTCGGGATCGTTCAACGAAAATCGCTATTTTTTTCGCGATCGTTGGACGAAAATCGCTATTTTACTTCGTGATCGCTTAACCAAAATCGAGAATTCTTAAAAATTAAAAAAAGCGGAAATCCGCCTTTCGGCGGAAAAGTGGCATCCCTGATTTTAGTGCACTTTGCGAATCCATGTAAATTTGAATAAGTTTGACAGGTGTAACACCTTTAAAATTCATTTAAAACAATTTTTTCCCATTGGCTGTAATGTATGAGAAAACTTTTGATTATCCCTGTAAATAAACTAATCATAGTAGAAACTCCATTTTCAATAGGGTTCGTGCTATGCTAGGGTAACCATCAATAACATATAAATATTTCATATCAATCTGAGAATATTTATGGGAGTTAGAGAGAGGACAGACAAACCGAATGCATAAACACTTTTTAACTTTGTTGGAAAGTATCAAGAAGGGTGGGTCAAAGATTCAATGCCCATTTAAATCAATTTTTTTGTTTCATATACAAAAAAGAAATAAAGACTATTTTTACTAATAAATCAAATTAATTACAATTAAAAAAATAAATAAACAATTACATATGCACAGTGGAATTCCTCAAATCTACACAGCTTAAAACCAGTGATTATGCAGATTTCAGAATTTAGTGGATTTCTGATCATTGCTTTATTTATATTTTTTAAAAGTAATTTGAATGCAATAATGCAATCAGATTTATAATGAATGCTTACAATATAGTAAAAGATTAAAATAATTAAGTAAAGTAATAAACTAAAACAACCAAAATTAAGATAATTAAAAAAAGTGATCAAATTATTAAGAGTAAAAATCAAGTAAATAATTAAATATGTAGGCTGTTCAATAAGTAATAAGAATAATTTTACTGCTGCAAAACCACTCATCGGAATGCTAATTTCTGTGGCACATAAAAATTTGTTGTCTGTACTAATATAAGCTACCGACAGATTGCATGTACAGGCTCATATTCTTGAGTATCACGGGATTGAACTGAAGTGTGTTTGTGGAGGACTACGAGAGCAGTCAGTTGTTGAAAATGGAAGTGTCGACTGGACACCATTATGAGACTAAATTTTGTGTTTGTCTGCAAAAATCAGCATTGTAGACCTTTGACATGATACGAGAAGCTTTCAACAATGAAGTAATGTCAAGGACAAGTATTTTTCGTGGCATAAAGGAAAGCAAATTGTGAAAGATATTGATCGTGAGGGACGACCTTCAACGTCCATCGTGTTTTGCAGCAGAACAGCAAAGAGATTTTACCACACCCGCCATACAGTACTTATCTCGCTCCATACAATTTCTGGCTGTTTCCTCAGTTTGAGAAATAATTACGAGGCAACAATTTTGCAAGCAACAAAGCACATGTTAAGGCTGTGGAGGCAGTTTTGAAAAAGCTCTCAAAAAACAGACTTTTGCATGTTTTTAAGAAATGGACAGAATGTTGGGGTAAATGTATTACTTGTTGCAGCAGTTATTTTGAAAAAAGATCATGTAAAATTATGACAATTAAAGGTATTTTGTATTTTTTTATAATTTCAGTCTTATTACTTATTGAACAACCCACGTATGCATAATAATTTTTTTTTTGTTGTTATTTTCTTGTTTTCTTTTAATTATTAAATGAAATTTGCCATCATAAAGATATTCTGTCAATTCACATCAAAATCATAAAATAAGGAACATTTTATTTTAGGTTATCTAGATTCTCTAAAAAAGTTTGTTGATACTTAAATATATTTGGCATAAGGATTGCAACTACCACACTACCAGTGATATCAACAATATTTTCATTTTTTATCAGAAGTAAATTTATATTTCTTTTATGATAAAGTATGAATTCAGACATAATAACTAGAATATTTCAATTATATGTTATCAATCGTATTATATAGAATATTTAAATTACATATTATCAATAATTCTATCTAGAAATTTCAATTATATATTAAAATAAATACAGCATAATATAAAAATGAAAAGTTCTGTAATTTTGTCCATACATCTAAATTTGAACTTTCATTATTTATATCAGCAATGATGTGCAGAATGTAAAGTTGTAATTTGAGGGAGTCTACTATAATTCAATCATGCAGCTTGTACACTCTTTTGTATACTTCTTGTACACTCATATACAAAATTATATATGTATATAAATATATTAAAAAACATATATACAAACATTACACAGCATTATATTAAGCTATATTATATGCTAATTACAACAAAATCAATATTTAATATACATGTAACAGTCACAAAAACTCAAACTATTAAGTTTAACCAAAGTAATCTTAGCTAACTTAGTATGAATTATTAAAAATCAATAAAGCAAATTAAGTAACAGACTAAAGTTGTTAGCACTTTTTAATTTTTTCCAAATTTCTATAAATATTAACAAACCATAAACCTATAAAACTAACCTTGCTAAAGAAACTCTCATTCTCCAACCACCAGAGAAATTTTTTGTTGCTCTATCTTGCATCTCACGAGTAAATCCTAAACCTGCAAGAATACGTCTAGCACGAGCTTCAGCAGAATCCGCTCCAATAATTCTTAGTTCTTCATAAACCTACAGAAATTTTTATGTAATTTATGAGCAATAAGCAGATGGTTAATTATGCAATTATACACCATTGTTGTATTAGGAAATTTTAAATTCATTTATCTTTTAATAGAGAAATTAAACAATAAAAATAACTCAAAAAATCAAGTGATAATCAGGAAACAAATAAAAGAAAAAAAAACACACAAATATATAAAATAAATAACACATAAATTTCAAAAAGCATATAAACGCAAATTTTTGATCTCCAAATTAAATAATATCTAATTGAAGAAAATGAAAAATTAAATTTAACATATGAAAATATACTTAATGACTCCATTTTTAAATGAAAAAAAAAAAAAAAAAAAAACCTTTTTTTTTTTTTTTTTTTTTTAGCAAAATAATTTTTTGTGTATGTTACATTTATTTAGATTAAATATTTTTAATCTTTCTAGATTAAAATGTATTTTTAAAAATTAGAAAACAAAATTGCATATGCACACTTTTTTTTTCAGTAAACTTGTAAAATTTTATAACTTTGATACATTTTTTAAAAAAGAACAAATAATGAATTTTTTATGAAAGACTTTATATAAAAAATGTCACATCTGAACCAATGTTAAAAAATTTGAAGAAAAGTATAGAACATAAATCACTACAGTAAATATTCTAATTGTAACATCTAATTCCAACAGTTATTTTAGATAATTAATAATTCTATCTATTCTCCTTAACACTTTCACCAGCTGGTCCAGATTTTTCTATTTCTAAAAATAATGATGTTAAAATAGTTGGAAACAAAAATATTTTAAACAGAATTCTATTTTGAACAATACATAGAAAGATGTGACATTAAAGATACTACAGCACCAAAGTGCAATTTAAAATTATTTTTATAAGAATATAGGAAAACTCTTGAATAGTGAAATGGTTAAATTACTTTCATTCAGCATTTTATAAAATTGTAAAATATTTATGAAAACAGAAATAAAGCATAATGATTTAAATTAGAAGTCACCAACCTTTATGAACAATAAATTTATAATTTTACATTCCCCATGGCCTTAATATGAATTTAGCAAACAAATAAACACAATAATGATTACAGAACTTCTATTTTATTAATATTGTGACTACATTCTAGTTTATTAATGTAGTGACTACAAACTACTTTTCAAAAGTAGTCACTACATCTCTACTTTCAGCTTTGTCAAAGAATTAAATTTACACTTGAAATGGTTAAAATAATATGGTGATCTCTCATTATATTGCATCTGACAGAATAGAATAAAATAAGTCCATTATCAGCATAGCTTTCAGTTTTAAAAACTTTGGTTTCTTTTTCTCCATATAGAATTTATCCAGCCAATTATCTCATCTTGTTTCATTTACTCTTACTTCAATCCTTTCAAAAGATTCTCTTTGAAAATAATCTTTCTTTTAAATATAATCATTGGGAGAAATTTCATCCCGTTGGTTGTACAACTTAAAAGAACCATAAAGGCAGTTTTTTCATTGCTGGTTGTAAGAAATGGAATAGATTTTCTCTCTTAGGCATAGACAGTTTGAATTGATAAATAGTCAAAGCACATCATCAGAACTTCATCCATATTTATAATATGTTCCAAAGAGAATTTGTCGTATATGAGTTTTCTGCAATAGCAATAAAAATCTTAAGCTCTTATTTTTCAATCAGATGGCAACTTTTAACCAATTGTATCACAATTTCTTATGGCAAGACCTTTTAACTTTATAAAATGGTAACACCCATGGACCTGCCCTGAAAATTATCATTTTTCTCTTGATCCAAAAGACGAGCTTTGAGTTTAATATTTGTAGTAGCTGCATTTCTTCTTTCAACCAAAATCAATCAATGAATTTCTTTTTCCACTGTAGGTCATAATGGATGTCCATGCCGATTTGTTCACTTTTTTTTTTTTTTTTTTTTTTTTTTTTTCCCTTTTAAATCTGAAATTCAGATATTAGTCTTATTTTTTGCATCAGTCTCACATAATAAATATTTGTCTTGCTTCTTTAGTTCCAATATTTTCAGCTTTATTGATGATTTTTTGTAGTTCATTTGAATAGCTAATGCATTTTTGTTTCAAGAAATCACAAATCAAAGTTTATTCATAAGCACTCTTCCAGGAAAAAAGTAACAAATTTGTTTGCACATTATTTTCATAAATTGTTTCCCCCTCTGACACAACAGCCAATAAAAAAAGCTACTATAAGTGGACCCTATTCTCCCTTTGAGTTTGAGACTATGATATCAGAAATCTTTCTGCAAATCACATGACTTTACACTACAAGATTAGGATTCATTACTGCTCAATGGTATGCATTGCAAAACTAGTCATTGTGTAATTAAGGCTTATGTCTGATATATTTGCCAATACATTGTTGAAATTTGCTGGCACCATATGATGCTGTATATCAGAAACATTAGTTTTCTCAAGATTATCCAATTAGTAACTCAATTTATATATTAAAAAAAAAAGATTATCTGCACCAGTTTATAATACACAGAAAAAAAAAAGACTGTATTAACTTTCAATTTGTTTATAATGTGCAGAAAACTACATAACAGTGACAGATTGAAAAATAATCTTTATTGCACTATACTTAACATAGTTAAATTCCATCAAATTTTTTTAAAAATTATAATATTCAGAGCACACATGGGCTGAGATGGATAGAGATCAATAAATTAAACTAAAACTATTATTTTGTAGAAATAAACTAAACTTTCATTAGCTTTAACCCTTCACTGCACCGTAGGCCATATATGCATAGATGCCAACATTGTAAGTACCATATCAGGAGTGAACTAGTTAAATTTCAGGAGATTTGGACACTCTTCAGGAGTAAAATAGTCATCTTTCAGGAGTCGTTTCAGGAGTCGTTTCAGGAGTTGCACATAACTTTTTTCGAGATATTTTAAAAATATTTTTTACATACTTTCTCAATCCTCAACCCTGACAGCTTTTGTATTTATTCATACAAACAAAATTAAAATAAATGTTACTTTTTTATGTAGTTAAAAAAAAAATCTAATAAAGTTATACAAATGGAATTTTTTTATCCTTACAGAGCAAAAAATCCATGATTTCTATACTAGCTGTGAAATTCATGAAATATTTTTTTCTTCGCAACTGGTTTGCTAACAAAGGGATTTCCTCCCACAACTGACAGACGAAAATAGGATCTTTTGCAGAGGTGACGAAAATCGCGATCTTTTGACACGAATAATTGGCAAAAATCGTGATCTTTTTAAGCGAATGATTGACGAAAATCGCGGTCATTTATCGCGAATGACTGGCGAAAATCGCGGTCTTTTATCGCGAATGACTGACGAAAATCGCGGTCTTTTATCGCGAATAACAGACGAAAATCGCGGTCTTTTATCGCGAATAAGTGACGAAAATCGCGGTCTTTTATCGCGAATAAGTGACGAAAATCGCGATCATTTCCAGAGACTGACTGACGAAAATCGAGATCTTTTCCCGAGAGTAATTAACGGAAATCGCGATCTTTTGACGCGAATAATTGGCAAAAATCGTGATCTTTTTAAGCGAATTATTGACGAAAATCGCGGTCATTTATCGCGAATGGCAGGCGAAAATCGCGGTCTTTTATCGCGAATAAGTGACGAAAATCGCGGTCTTTTATCGCGAATAAGTGACGAAAATCGCGGTCTTTTATCGCGAATGACTGACGAAAATCGCGGTCTTTTATCGCGAATAAGTGACGAAAATCGCGGTCTTTTATCGCGAATGACCGACAAAAATCGAGATCTTTTCCTGGTGTGACTGACGAAAATCGAGATCTTTTCCTGGTGTGACTGACGAAAATCGCGATCATTTCCAGAGAGTGACTTACGAACATTGCAATCTTTTTCAGAAATGACAGACAAAAATCGTGATTTTTTTTCGAAACTGACAGACGAAACCCGCGATCTTTTGTCTTGAATGACTCACGAAAATGGCGATCTTTTCCCGAGACTGAGTGACGAAAATCGCGATCTTTTGCCGAGATCTACTATCGAAGATCCCTGTTCTTTCCGAAGACTAACTGACGAAAATCGCGATCTTTTCCAGACTAATAGATGAAAATCGCGATTTTGTGTCATGAATGACGAAAATCGTGGTTTTATTACGCGAATGGCTGACGAAAATTGCGGTGTTTTGCCACGACTTACTGACGAAAATAGATTTTTTACCGCGAATTACTGACGAAAATCGTGATCTTCTGTGGCGAACAACTGACGGAAATGTATTTACGATGTATTTCAATGACCTATTGTAGAATTTCGCGATTTTTTGCAATGATTGATCGAAAAAGATCGTTATTTTTTGGTCCCAAATGATCGAAAATATCGCGATTTTTTTCCGTAAATTTCCGTATTTTCTACCTTATTACCGTACTACCGTATTTTAACGTACTTTTCCGGAGAAACTCCGGAATTTCCGGAGAAGTTGGCATCTATGTATATGGCACATACATAAAAACCAATAATTCTCATTATGTGCCATGGATTTGGCCAAAATGATAACTGTGACTGATCAAGAGCAGGCCAAAAAATGGAATAACACTTATTTTGTCCATGTCAGATGGCTGCATTTAACATAAAGTTAGAATTAATCCTTCAGAACGAAAAAAAAAAGTTCGAGTTTTTAAGGCTAAAATTACTTTTATTGTTTTTACTGAATACTTAAAAATATTAATCTAAAGCAAATTGCAGCATGTTAAGCAGGTAAAATTAATTAATTTAAGCCCATTTAATTGCAAAATGTAGCAATACAATATTTGCGAACACTAATTGTGTATATGGGTGCACGTCATAAAATATCACATTTTAATTGAAATGAAAAAAATTTCTTTAAACACCATAAAATAAGTTAACTGCGCAAGGCCTTTCGAAAGAACTTAGTCTTTCTTCGTCAGGCGCAAAAAAGACGTGCGTCCACAATGAATGTAGCGGCACGACTGAAGGGGAATGTGGGAGGGCGAGGGAACAAGCAGAAGGAACACCAATAGGAAAGAAGAAGGCAACAGCCAATCACGGAAAAGCATAAACAAAACTAGATAGACAGTGAAGGAGAGGAAAGGAAGAAGGGGGGAAGGGAAATGGAAAAAAAGCGGGGTAAATTAAAAAATTAACAAAAAGGAGAGGTTAAAATGAAATAAAAAGTACGCAAAAATATATAAATTAGTAAAAAAAACATAAAAATAAAAAATAGCTTACAATTATAAACACACATGAATAAACCTGAAAAATTGTATACATAATATATATGAAAGGATAAAAACAAACCCCTTTCTAAAACTTTAATTTAAAATTTAAATTTAAAAGTTTAAAGTTCCCAATTAATATTTTTAACTTTAATTCTGAAGCTTAAAGCTATTTTGCCCCTGGTAACTTTCTTTCCCAGCCTAACATTTATCACTTTCAGAGATCAATTTTGGACGTTCCTTAAGATTAAAATCCATTATCTAAGCGCTTTTTGCAGCCATTTGTGGTGAGGGCTTCTTACGTCACAAACCCGGGAATTGTGCGGGCCTTGACCACATATCTATCAAAAGCTAATGAACCAATTAAATTAAATGTTCCTCCCTAATTCACAACTGTGCCCTCTGCTGGAAAATATGACAATCCCTAACATATTAGCAAGAACACGCGCGAAAAATGAGAGACTTTGCAGATTTGAGAAGACTGCAGAACCCACGGCCATGTAAAACCTCCATAATACACGGAAACGGCTCGGGCGACTTCCGATCGGACTCGCGATTTCATCTGTAAGCTGAGCGACCAAATAAAAAGAGTTCGATCCAACAAGAGGCCCCCGAGTCAATTTCTTATGCCACGACTTATGACACCCAAGAAGTCGTTATAATCTAATTAAGGGAATATTATGCCATGACTACGACACCTGTAAAGTCGTTACATATATAATAATAATAATTAAATAATAAACTTAATTATGAAGCAGTGCTGAAAAGATTCTTCCAGGCAATGGAGAGGGTTTTAGAATCAGATTTATCATTAACAATAATATCACGATTAATATAAATAGCTAAATTTTCAAGAAAGTCTAACTCAGAGGAACTATTGGCATTAAAAATAATTTTAGCAGTTTGAAAATTGAAACTATGGCCGGAATCCCAAGAGTGTTTAGCAACAGAAGATTTAGAAATTTCTTGATTAATGACATACCGAGAGTGTTCTTTTAGGCGTTTTTCGAGATTTCTTTTAGTTTGACCAATATACGATAAATCACAGCCATTACAAGGAACATTATAAATACCCCATTTTTGGAGGTCAGGGACAGGACATTTCATGGAAGGAAATTTTAATTTATTGACTGGTTTAAAGATAACATTAAAATTGAAACGTCTTAAAACTTTAGCTAATTTAAAACATAAAGGAGGATAAAAAGGGAGGACGACCAAATTATCAGGTTTACTTTTATCAATATTAGAAAGAGTGGAATTGTTAGGGGGTCTATTGAATTTGCTTACAGCAGTATTAATGATAGAAGGATTGAATCCACGTTTTACAGCAACAGATTTTAAGTAATTGAGTTCATTCTTAAGAGATGCAAAATCGGAACAAATTTTGAGAGCACGATAAACATAAGTATAAAAAACACCGATCTTTTGATTGACAGGATGATTTGAGAGAGCATGGGGTGGATTAGAGACAGAAAAAGGTTTTCTATAAACACAAGTTTTGAAAGAAGAATCACATTTGGTAACTAAAACATCAAGGAAAGGGAGTTTATTACAATTCTCTAACTCAAAAGTATACTGAATATGAGGATCAATAGAATTGACAGTTTGAAGAATTGTAGAAATATCAAATGGATTATCCAATAGGACGAAAGTATCATCAACATAACGTATCCAACATTTAAAATTGATCAGATTTAATAATTTATCTTCAAAGTAATGCATATAAATATCACAAAGAATGGGAGATAAAGGATTACCCATACTTGAGCCTTCTAACTCACATTTTAGCTGAAAATTTGAAATTTAATATTTTTTCTTATAATTAGATACATTTATAGATTCCAAACAATTTTTTTCATAACGATAGAAAAAATCGTCCAGTGAAGGGTTAAATACTGCAAGTCATAAAAAATGTTTAAAAAGTAAAAAAAATCCTCACTAATGTTAATGCATTTGTTCAAACAGCTTTTTATGCACAACAACATACTCAAATGTAGTAATGGAATAAAGATACAGACTATTTTTAACAGGAAATATGTTATGGTTGATTGATACTGACAATAAGTTTAATCTTTGGTGCTATCAGAACATTTTTCAAGAAATTAGATAGACACACACAAGCCAAAACGTTTTTAACTACATTTGGAAATGCTGCTTTCTAATACAGATAAAATAATTGTGAATACAGTTCAGAAAAAATACTGCTTTAATTGAAATGGATCAGTTAAGCTAACAAATCATATAGTAAGTTTTTATGAGTTAAAATTGACTTGCAGTAACAGGATTAAAAAGAAAAAGCAACAGGGAGAATCTAAACTTTTATATTTACAAATACAAGTCATATTTTTCAGAAATAATAATTTAAGCATAATTTCCGAAACAAGTGTGAACCATTGCACATGTGTTTTACTTTTTGGAGATTACACAAATACTTCGATTTATAAAAATATATTAAATTATTACTTTATTTGCTCATTTCAACAAGATTTTTTTACTTACCCATCATACGTAGTATAGGGTAAGTCTTGCAATCGTTTTGAAAATCGAAAAAAATTTTTTGACGGATTTACACGTTTTAGATAGTGGAGATTCCGAAAAACATTTTTAGAAAAAAAAATTTGCCGTCCGTCCGTCTGTCTGTCTGTCTGTCTGTAAACGCTCTATCTCCTGAACAAATTGAGATAGAGACTTGAAATTTTGTATGTAGTTAGTATTGTAAGAATGGGACGAACCCTATTTAATATCAGCAACCTCGATTATCCGGAACTATTTTTTTCGGACTCTCGAAAAATTCGTTCTGATAAAAGGTATATAAAAATTTTCGAATGTTTTTGTTCTAAGGAATGGACGTAAAAGGCAATAAAATAACACACATTTTGCATATAAAACAAAGTCGATCGGATTATTAATTGCCGAGATATTTGCAATCTTGTTTTCGACATTCTTCAATTTTTCATGACCATGTATTTCATTCAAATTTCAATTCAGAAGTATATTTTAATTGGAAATGTGACGCTTAATCCGACGCAGTTAATTGTTAGTTAATAGAATTATTATTTTTGGAGTTATAAGGATGTTTCTTTTACGCAGTTCGGTACTACTTGAGTAGTTTGGCGTTTTATATAATTTGTCGAAATTGCTACATCAGCAGTTCTTTAATATAGCATTACTATGTATATTAACAATATTTAAATTTTGTTTATGAATTGCAATGCATTGTATAAATAGTTTTCACATGTTTTATTTACCTATACATATCCATGATGGGTAAGTATTACGGTGGCCCCCAACGACTAGTTTATGTGTGCCAAAAATGTATGCCATTTTATCGCACTTCAATTATAATTTATATAAGTTGAAATCTTTTACAAACTAATAAAATTGAAAAAAAATCTAGCTATTAACACTAAAAACCATTAAAAAAAAAATCATATGAAAAATGAACTAGATAAAATCAGATCAAATGAAAAAAAAAAAAAAAAAAAATCCTTATGAATAGACACAATAGATATAAAATAAAACAATAAAACCCATACTTCATTTAATCTATCTTGCTTTTTTAAGGATCCCTTAGCAGCTTCCTCTTCCAGTTCTTTCATTTCTTTCAAAAGTTCTTCTCGTTTCGTATCAGATTTTAAAACAACATCAACTGCTGGAGTATCATCAGCAACAACCTCTATTAAAGAAAACATGATTGGCATATTTATTTTATTGAAAAGCAATAAATTATGTTTTTCTTATAAGAAAATTATGTTATTAAATTTATCGCATAAAATTTACATATTATTATACATTTTACTGCATAATACAAGCAAAAGGTTGAAAAAATAGAATTATAATCTGGAGCATGCTACATATGAGGACCCCAGAAGCCAAGGGATATAAATGACAAAATTGAAAAAATTGAGTTAAGTGCACAGGCTATCTGGAAATAAATCTATTTATTTGTAGGTAAAGAGTTATGAGTGATTTTTTAATTATGTACTGCATTTTAGGGGTCAGTTTCTTAACCTCTTTCCCAAAATTGTGAAATGCGTGGAGGCCAAGGGGTTAAATGTAGTTGTATCCGTTGATGTCTATATAGCTGAAGTGCAACCAATGACATACAAGGCCAGTTTATGATTCTGAAAATGCCCCAGGACTTTTAGCATTTTTAAATGGCGACTGGTACATAAAAGACGATCACATGCCGATTTGTACAAATCACAGTTTAAAGATTATTTACTCTGTGTGACTAGAGATGTGAATGCTCAGGAAAAAAAGGATAAAAGTTGGGGAAAAAAAAATTTCGGGGTTTTTCCAAAGGCTTATTTTTCAATTTTTCCAAACTGGAAAAATTGAAATTTCATTTGTAAAATAATATATTGAAAATTTTGTAATAGCTACATTCTCATATTTTTTATTTTATTTATTTTTATGTTGAGTTCTCCACATGAAAACATTAATGTGGGTAATCTGGTTTCTCAGCAGAAATCTGTTTGCAAAGACTTGAAAGGATCTGTTCCATGTAGGCAGACGATACCGTGCTACCTATAATTAAAATCTCAGTGTCCAGAAACTGAAGAGAAGTGAAGTGTTTTTTCTGTTTTTATTCTAAAGTTGTGTTTGAGATAAATGCAGACGATAATGCAGCAGTGAGCTGCGAGTGAGTGTTATTCTTTTATTAAAGTCTTTTTTAATATAATCAGTGCCTATGGAATAATTTGTGTAGTGTGTGCTTAATTTTTACATGGTCCGTCTCGGAGGAGGTGAAAATAATTATTTATTTGAGTGAATAATCTTCGAATTAACTATGTGCTGATGTTATGTTAAGAGTTCTATTAAAGAGCTGTCCACGTTGAACATGAGAGTCTTCGAATAGTATTCTGCTTAAATTAGTAAAGTGTTGTGCTCAAATAATGGAAGTGTTGTGTTTAAGAAGATATTGTTTTAAGAGTTAATGAATATTTTGAGAAATTTTGTTTTGATACCGATCGCTGGAAATTTTTTTTTGGAACTATGCTTTTTGGAAGCAGCCAGAAGTTTAGATGCTGCTGTTCATATTTCATGAAAATTTTCTTTGAAATGACTTTGCCAATTAAAATTAAAGAAGTCATATGTTGGTTAAATCTGAAGAAGAACTGTTTAAATTATTGTGTGATTAAGATATGCACAAATAAGTTGGCTTTTTGTATATTGAGTGGACTTTTCGCATATTGAGAGAATAAAGTTTTCAGTCTGTTTTCCTGGGATGTGATAAGAGGAACTGTGCTGATTTTTTTTTAAGTTTATCGTCTCCAGAGAGACAGTGCTGGTTTTTTCTATTAGTGTGAAGAACGACGATAAGACCTGAGTATGGTCTGCGTCCCAAACATTGGAGTTTATGCATTTTTGTCGTGAATGTCATGGTGCAGCAAGTGAAGTGTGTGAGTAGTATGAAAGTTTGATTGCCCTGAATGCTCACAAGAACCTTTCAGCTTTGTGTTTCTTGAACTGTTCTCTACATAGCCTGTGACGACTTTGCCCAGTTGGACTTTTTGCTGTGATGCCTTATGGTGCCTGAGAGGACTTCATCATGATGAGTTTTTTCCTGATGAGTTTTGAGTTCATGAACTGTGATCTACACTGCTTGAAATGAGTTTATGAGTGAGCTTTTGTTCCAAGGATCATGGACTTAGTTGTGACAGACTGTATCCTGCATACCTTCAAGAGCTCTGATAAACTGGGAATCTACTTGGCCATGACGTTTTTGCATATTTTCTCGACAGAACTACAGGTTCTGGTACTTTGTGTGATGGAGGACTTCTGCAGTAAAAGTGAAATTTTTAAAATTCTTTTATTGAAAATGAAATGATTTTCTTTAGTTTAATAGAAAATAATTAAATGGATAAATTTTTAAGTAGTTTATGTGAAAAATATTATATAGAGATATTTATTAAAAATGAAGTGTTAAAAACTTAATAGTTTTGCTATATTTTTAGATTTAAACTGTTAAATTTAATTTTGAAGTTTAAGTATAATGAAGTTAAAAATTGTTACATCTATCTATCTATCTATATATATATATATATTAATTAACAGGCAATTATCCTGCATTTGAGGATTTATGAAAAATATAAGATTTGAGAGTATATTTGAACTTTGGATAAAGTGTGTAATATTTTAATAGACTCTTTTATATATTTAAAATTTTTAATAAATTTAAAGTTTTTAAAAAAACTTGTAAGGTGCTTAAATGGTAGGGAATCAGTTTTTGGTGCTGTCTACGGGCGGAGATTTATGAATTATTAATGAAAGTTTATAGATATTTTTGAGTAATTTAATATTTTAAATTTTGTTTTGTGACATGGCTCCAGAGGTTTATTGATCTTGCTGATTTCCTGGAGTTTATGTCCTATTCTTTTTAGTTTAAAAGTTTGGTATTTTTTTATATATATTCTTAAAGTTTAGCATATTATGTTTTAAAAAATCAAGTATATTTTTTTCAGTATGGGAGGTTTCTTGATTATTAGTGTTAGATTTAGGGAAACATGATATCACGAAAGTTTTGGCATATTAAGTACAGAATATTCTAAATAAATTTGAATTTTTATTTACTGGATGAATTTTATTATTTACTTTACACCAGTCATTGATTTAGTGCATATAATCTATAATCGGAGATAAATATTTCTTTTCTTTTTCTGAGTTCTCATAAAAATATTAATTTTTGCAATATGTTTTACAGATTTTTTTTGAGTTTTAGAGTTTATTTAGAGTTTTAGAGTTGATTTAGTTTTAGAGTTGAGTTAGAGTTTAAGAGTTGAGTTAGAGTTTAAGAGTTGAGTTAGAGTTTAAGAGTTGAGTTAAAGTTTAAGAGTTGATTTAGAGTTTTAGCGTTGATTTAGAGTTTGAGATGATTTAGAGTTTAAGAGTTGATTTAGAGTTTAAGTGTTGGTTTAGAGTTTTAGAGTTGATTTAGAGTTTTAGAGTTGAGTTAGAGTTTTAGAGTTGAGTTAGAGTTCTAGAGTTGATTTAGAGTGTTAGAGTTGATTTAGAGTTTTAGAGTTGATTTAGTTTTAGAGTTGAGTTAGAGTTCTAGAGTTGAGTTAGAGTTTTAGAGTTGATTTAGAGTGTTAGAGTTGATTTAGAGTTTTAGAGTTGATTTAGTTTTGGAGTTGAGTTAGAGTTTTAGAGTTGAGTTAGAGTGTTAGAGTTGATTTAGAGTTTTAGAGTTGAGTTAGAGTTTTAGAGTTGATTTAGAGTTTTAGAGTTGATTTAGAGTTCTAGAGTTGATTTAGAGTTTTAGAGTTGATTTAGAGTTTTAGAGCCATGGAAGAGATCCACCATTCTAAGTGTTAGGATTTTTTGCAGTTGTTTAGTGTCATGCTTGCTCAGTGCTAATTTGAGATATAATTTTTAAAGTTGACTTTTGTTAATTGGAAGTTGAAAGTTGATCACGTGTAATAAAAATTCAACTCTTTTGATGATGGAGTCTTTGAAGATCTGATCCATTTTTTGATTGAGTTGATGGATCTTTTTGCGGATATTTTTTTTTTTGGTATTGAATTTAAGCAATTGTGAAATGTTGAAATAGATATGGAAATAAATTAATAAAGTTTTTGTTATATTAATGTAATAGAACAGATTTAAATATTTTGTGTTAGATTCAACTGTAGGATAGCATTTTTTTTAGTTGTTAGAATTGTCTCCTGAATGTGGAAGGAACATCTTTCAGCTGTGTAAGTTTTAGGGCTTGTGAGGAGAGTCTAATTTTTGTGAAAGTGTTTTTGTACTGGTGGACTATTTCTCGGCAATAAGGAGTTTCTATGGTCTTGGTGTCAACATTGGTTGATCTGTCCTAATATTAAGTATGGAAACAATAGTTTATTATTTGAGGTTTATTTGTGATTGTCTGAATTCAAGTAATCTGTATCCGTGCTATGTGATTTTGTGTTTTTCGAGAGAGTGAGGTATGAAGACCTAGGGCCCAGGCAAATTGGGAGAGAGTGATAGTGTAGCCGGGTGTACACGGCGCTGAAAGTTGTATGAATGTTATGTACCAATTTAATTATATGTGTCCTCCGGATTCTTAGGAGATGTTGTAGCTGAAATTTTGTTTTTATTGGAAATTGGCTGCTGTGAAGGATAGGATTATTTTTGAGAATGGAGTCATGTGTTGATGCCAGACCGGGAAGTTTGTATGTTGTAAAAATGAGATTTGGTTACCTTTGAATTTAATCATGGGGTTCCACTATTCTTAAATTTTATAATTGAATATTAAAGATTTTTGATCTTTTTATTCAATATGTGAAAATAATATTTTTATATTGTTTAAAACAGTTAATTGTGTAAGAAATATTATCAATGTATATGATAATTGAAATTTCTTCCTATTATGGACTTTGAAGATTGTTTAGTGAATATTACAATATTGAAAAAGTTTAATAAGTGTAAGATATTAACATGCTGTGTTCTTGTTGAAATATATGCAAGGTTTTTTCAAGTGTGTATAAGGTATATAAAAGCAGTATATATCAATATTTTTGAATATGTTTTAAAACTTAGGTGCCAGATTGAGTGGATCTTGTTAGTATGAGAGTAATTTTAAGTGACTACCTACCTGATAAAAGTTGTTTTCTGATGTGTGTAAATATTATATAAACATTTTTATTTTGTGTATAAATATGTTTGAATATTTTGGGTGTTAGGCTGAGCTGGAACTTTGGCTAATTTTTATTGTTTATTCCCCGTTATTGTGTCTTCGTTAAAGATTTATTACTATATTTGGAGTTAATGTACAGGTGATTAAATGCTGTTGAGATAATAGTCCTTTTTAAGATGTTATCCTTTTTTGTTCTAAATGTGGACATCGTCAGGATGCACTAGTGTGTTAGGCTATCCTTAAGAGGATTAAAACTATAATGGTGTATTTTAATATTTTTGTAGTCGCCTCTCCTTTTTAGATAAAAGTGTTAAGAGAGGGGTTTTGATAGGATTTAACATCAGTAGGATACTAGCAGTTCTTATCACTTTTATCTCCTTTCTAATATTTCTGTTTAGCACTAAAGTTTAAATGATATTTAAAGCAAAGGCTAAAAAATTTATTTATCAATTGTTAAAAAATTAAATTTAAAGTTCTATTTAATTTAATCAATAATTGAAATTGTAAGATTTGGTAAGTGGAGAATTGAAAGGGATAATGTAAAAATAGGAGATCTAGTGTTGTTAGTAGAGAAAAATACACCAAACAATAAGTGGCCATTAGGCAGAATTATTGAAGTATATTACGGTAATGATGAGAAATTTCGCGTAGTTCAGGTAAAAACTCAGAATGTAATTTTTAAAAGATCGATTAGTAAATTATGTATTTTCCTATGCCTGAAAACCATAGTACTTAAAAAAAAGGGTAAAAGAAAAAAATATATATATATGTGAGTGTTATATTGTTTTTTCTTTCAATTTTTATATTTGAGTAAACATATATAGTGACCTTTTGTATTTATTTGTGTAATTAGTGTACTTAGTAAAAAAAGAGTTATTATTGAATGTGAAACATGTCAATGGGGGCCGGTATGTTCCATGTAGGCAGACGATACCGTGCTACCTATAATTAAAATCTCAGTGTCCAGAAACTGAAGAGAAGTGAAGTGTTTTTTCTGTTTTTATTCTAAAGTTGTGTTTGAGATAAATGCAGACGATAATGCAGCAGTGAGCTGCGAGTGAGTGTTATTCTTTTATTAAAGTCTTTTTTAATATAATCAGCGCCTATGGAATAATTTGTGTAGTGTGTGCGTTATTTTACAGGATCCTTCACACTTTTTTCTACTTTGAAACACAAGACCCTTCACAAAATGTCTCTTGAAAATAGACACTTCACAAAAAAGTTTAATCTCCAAATTGAAATCTTTCACAAATGCAATGATTGAAGAAATAAAATCTTATGACATATAGCAGCTGAAACTTATCAAGTTGTATATATGCATGAATAATCTTAAGAAAAATGCCTAAATAGGAACCTAAATATAGTAATAATTTCGAATTCACAAATTCCAATTATATTTTGTACAAGTATATACAAAAAGTTCACAATTTCACAAAAACAGAATTATATGAAAAAAATCTAGATAAATAATTAAATGCAAACTTCTCTTGTTAAAAATGAATTCATGTGCAAAATTATTTCAATAATATGTTGATTAATAAAAATGGTAAAATTAAAAATTTAACATAAAATTTGAAGCATGCATTTATTACTTTCTTCTATCTTTAGAAGAAGTAAGTATTGAATTCGTAAAAAACTTGACTTCCAGTTTTTGATGGATTTATATTTCAGAGGGTCCTAAATGCGATTTGGTGCTTTTTGGAAAATATCTCTCACTCCGAGTTTGTATGTGACAAAAATTTTATGGGTGCTCTACCTTAAGAACTGATGCACATAATTTCACAAAACTTTAGATTCAATTACACCTTGATATAAACTTAAATGTTTAGTTATTGGTGCATATTACCCAACAGATGATGCTGCTATGCTGCATTATTTACGATTTCCACACTAGCTCTATCTCAAGAACCAATGTACAGATTTTAATAGAACTTCAGATTAAGGTAATCCTTGATAAGATTTGATACTGGTTACTTTTTGGTGTAAATTGTTCAAGAGATGATGCTGCTTATTGCATTATTCATGATTATCGCAATAGCTCTATCTCAAGAATTAAAAGATGACTTTTGATCAAACTACAGATTCAGTCAGTTTCTGATATAAATTAATGTTGTTTAGTTTTTCATGTAAATTGCCCTATCAGTGGCTCTACTACGCTGCATTTTTCATGATTTGGCTATAGCTGATTAATTGAATGATTTTTCAAGGTGTTGAATCTAAAAATGATCTCCATTTCCCTCCATAACATACAGTAAATTGCAAAACATGGGCAGTTTGCATTAGAAAAGTACAACTGCAATAGAAAAATTCCATATTTTATTACAAGTAACTATGTTCTAAATCTTTCTCTCTTGATTAAACTTTGAATTTTAGTAGTTGTCTGAAGCATAATAGAAGTTTATTGCTGTGTGTAACTGCTTTTGTTCAATCCTCAAATTCCTCACATTTTCTATTTACAGTGTTCTGTTTTCATGACTTTTGAGTTTCACTATTATTAGAAATATGATATATGGAAACATTATTGAATATGGATTCTTACTCAAAAATGGGATACCAGATTTCAGGATAAAAAGGGAAATTTTATGCTTAATTAAAGTTTTTTAAAAATATTTTCCTGGTTTCAGTGAGTAAAAATCTAACAGTCAATAAATCCTATGCTATTTTTTTAGTTGCAGACCTGAGTAAGCCAAACTAAAACTTAATTTTGTTTGAATTTAGAGTATAAAACTAAATTAAAACTTTTTTAGTTGAGATTGGAAAGCTATACCATATCTGCCAACATACCAATTTTGAAAACTTTACAATTTTTACGACGTATGCTTAAAAATGCATAACATAACCTATCCATATTCATTGAAAAAAAATTATTTCATTTCATAACAATATTTTTTATACTGTATACGTAAGGCAAGATTGTGTTTTCAGATGAACTTCACAAACAAACACGCTACAATTGTGACTGCATTTTCAGAATTTATAACATTGTCAAATTTCATAATAACTTTTTTTTTTTTTTTTTCCGAAGGAAATCTGAAAGTTTTTACAATCTCAGATGGTTTTTTATATCACTTTCCATGAGCAATTTTAAAATCTGTCTTACACACGACACAGTGAGCATAAAGTTATCCTTTACAACATTCCACTATTCTCTCATATATAATTCCCTTCTATAAGCTATAAAAACTTGATAACAGAGTTTTAGTTTAGAATTTTCCATATTGTAACAGTAATAGAAATTACTAACCGAAAAATAAAAACAAATTTTCTGAAATGTTACAGCAGATGTAAGTAATCATACAGGGCTAATTATGCCTTTTTTTCTGCAAACCTTTGAAGAAATTTGCATTTTTCCTGCGATCTTTTGCGAAATTTGCACTTTTTTCATTATCTTTTAATCAAATTCACATTTCATATGCAATCTTTTCATGGAAATTGCTTTTATCCGTGATCTTTTCTCGAAATCGGCATTTTTTCTGTGATCTTTTCATGAAATTTGAGTCTTTTCTGCAATCACTTCATGAAATCGACATTTTTAATTGCAATCTTTTCTCAAAATCGCAATCTTTTTGTTTTTCTGTGATCTTTTCAGGAAATTTGCATTTTTTCACAAAATCTCTTTTTATTTGCGATCTTTTAATGAAACTTGCATTTTTTTGTGATGTTTTCACAAAATATGCATTTTATCAGCATCTTTTGAAGAAATTTGCATTTTTTTTCATGATCTTTTGATGAGGTTGATGTTTTTTTCCACAATTCTTTTGTGAAATCAGCATTTTTTCTCAAAATTCTTTGAAGAAATCGGCAGGGTTTTTTCTGTGATCTTTTCATAAAATTTGCATTTTTTGTGGTTGTTTTTTCATCTGTAAAACTGTACACTTTGTCAACTATTAAATATATATATATGATAAGAACTTCCAAGAAATTTTTGTTCATGGTGATTCGAAGATGTAGAATTTTGCTTTGTAAATAAAGTCTTATTAAAGGAAACTTTTCAATCCAGTAGTATTTTAAAAGATACTCTAAAAACTATGTGAAAATATTATTCATTTAGAGAGTAATATATATATACTAGCTGACCTGCCCGACATCACCCAGGTCCATGATAATAATATTAAACGAACCTGAAATTTGTATGATTTTAATGATATGATTCGTATGTTGTCTCAAATACATGGCTGCTGACTGTACACACTCACGAACTTGTCTCTTTATAATTATAGATTACTGTGAATATTCTAAGTCATTCCTTTATTACTGATTCATTAATTTTATGGTTTTTGCCCCTTTTTACATGTAATTCAAATAAATAAGACCATGATGCGTACAAAAATCTATAACATTGACAAAAAATTGAAGCTAATCGCACAAAGATTCGATAAATCACATCAAAAATTGCACTAAAAATCTCATTGAAAATCACTGAAATTCAAAAATCATAGCAAGCAAAATTTAGTAAATTAATTAGACTGAAAGTTTGAAAAAATTTTCTTTTTATCAGTATGAAAAAAGCTACAAAATGCCAAAAAAAATGCTAAAAATCGCATTAATTCGCGATTTAGAATTTGTTAAAAATTCAAAAATCACTGAATGAATTCGGAACATACTTTTTTGAAAAGAGAACAAAATTTTCTTCATTGGGTTAAAAGAAAGAAACCATATTCTTTCACTAATATGAAGAAATCGCCTTGAAACATAAAAGTGAAGCCAAAAATCAACTAAAAAATTAAATACAAAAAATCTAATAAAAACAGGAATGCCACTCAGAAAATAGCAAAAAAGAGGAAATTATGTGTAAAGTAAAATTTACGACATTTTCACAACTTTATGTGTGAATTTTGAAAATTATATTGTTTATAATAAACTAAATAAAGAATTACAGCTTTTCTTTTGTTGTAAACTTTTAATTTATAAGAGTAAGTTAAAATGATTTTTCTTTAGCTCACAGTATTTTACATCAATTAAGGTAATCCAGCAACAGGTTCAGTGAAGAATTTTATGTATCGCATCATTTTAAACCAATTCAAGTAACCCAGCAATAGATTCAATGAATATTCCACGAGTGAATAGCAAAATTTTGCAGGTTGTTTTTTTTATTTGACGAAAATAACTGTTATATTTCATGATCATTTGGCGAAATCGCCGTTTTATTTAGCGATCGTTTGACGAAAATCGCCGTTTCACATCATGATCGTTTGATGAAAATCATCGTTCCACATCGTGATCTTTTGACAAAAATCGTCGTTTCACATTGCGATCGTTTCAGAAAAATCACCGTTTCGTTTCGCGATCGTTTGACGAAAATCGCCGTTTCATATCGCGATCGATTGACAAAAATCGTCGTTTTAGATTGCGATTGTTTGCCGAAAATTGCCGTTTTATTTAGCGATTGTTTGACGAAAATAGCCGTTCCACATCATGATCGCTTGACGAAAATCATCGTTCCACACCGCGATCGTTTGACGAAAATCGCTGTTTCACACCATGATCGTCTGACAAAAATCATCATTTCACATTGTGATCCTTTGACAAAAATCGCCGTTTCGTTTTGCGATCGTTTGACGAAAATCGCCATTTTATTTAGCGATAGTTTGACAAAAATCGCCGTTTCACATTGCAATCGTTTCAAGAAAATCACCGTTTCGTTTCGCGATCATTTGATGAAAATTGCTGCTTTATATCACGACCGTTTGATGAAAATTGCTGCTTTATATCGCGACTGTTTGATGAAAACTGCTGCTTTATATTGCGCTGTTTGATGAAAATAGTCGGGTTTTTTTTTTGATCTTTTAACGAAAATCGATGTTATATTTTGCGATTACTTGATGAAAAAGGCTGTTGTATTTCGCGATCGTTTGATGGAAAAGGCTGTTTTATTTTGCGATCGTTCGACGAAAATCGTTATTTTATCTCGTGATCGCTCAACGAAAATCGCGAATTCTTAAAAATTAAAAAAAGCGAAAATCCGCCAAAAGGCGGAAAAGTGGCATCTCTGTAAAAAAATCAAAAATGGGGCTTCGAGATTCAAAACTTCATGTAGAGAGGTATCTTCCTCCCAAATTTTGTAACTCTCCGTGCAGCGGTGTTATCAGAACAGCACTGACACACTCACAAACTTGTCTCTTTATTATTATTATTATATATATAAATATATATATATATATATATACATAAACCATTAATTGTATTACAATATATGAACCATTGAATTTAATAACTTATACCACATTGAGCCTATATATATATATATATATATAAGCATGGTTAGTAGTTGTCTATATTATTTACAACTTTTGTCATTATAGAATATTGTTAAAACATATTTAACACATTGTTGAAACAAAGCTGACAGAGTTAAAAAATATTTAAAATGTTGAAAATAAAACATTTATTTTTAAGCTGTGAGATTTACCTACAAAGTCTAAAACTAGTTCATGGCATGCATATTTTAATTAAAAGATAAGATAGATTTAAATTCACATGGTCAGATACGCATTGCACAAACTTTAACAATCTGACATATGATAGCATAAAATTTATAAAATAATTTTTAAATGAAAATAAAATCATACCTTGTTCACACAGCAGAACATCAATAGTGGGTGGAATGTTCAGTGACCGATTTGCAAGATGTTTCAGGAGAGTAGTTTTCCCATGTCTTGGAAAAGGGGAAAAAAAGGAAAGGTTAGAAACTGGAAAACTATGAAAAATACATTTAACCTAACATGTTATTTTTAAAATTAAACCGAAAAGAAATGTTAGGGAAGTTAAAATAAAATTACATAAATGCTAAATGAACTTATATCGTACAATGACATGGAGACGGACATTTTCACAATTATTATTTCAATAAAAATTTTAAATATGAATGAAATTCGACATTAAAAAATAGGTTTTAAAATGCCCTCATAATCCATTCTTCATTTCATTCGATTTTTTGCTTAGATTGTTTTAATTTAACTTTAAAAGCAATTTTTAGTGTTTTTTTAATATTTTGAGGTGATATTTCCACATTAGTGAAATGAATATGGTTTCATTCTTTTAACCCAATATAGTAAATTTTGTTCTCTTTTCAATGAAGTTTATTTGAAGTTCGTGCAGCAAATTTTATATTTTGAGTGAATTTTTTCACATTTTGCAGCTATATATTTTTTTTTACATTGATAAACTGAATTTTGTTTCACTTTTAGCTTAATGTTCTAATTTTTGTCTGTTACGATTTTTCAATTTCAGAGAATTTCAATGTGATATTTTGCATCTAGCATCTATTTTTTGTCATTCATGAAATATTTTCGATTATGTTTTATCGCATTAAGAGTAAATTTAGATCCCTGCAATATTTAAGGCATTTTTCAATGCTATTTTTAGCGTTGAGTTCTATTGTGATTTTTTGTCATTTTCAAAAAATTTTCAATTACATTGATTTATCCATTTCAGATTCTGCAATTTTTTTTTATATTTAGCAAATTTTAATATATTTTTAAATGCAATTTTTAGAATTTTTTGATTTATGCAGTGATTATTTGACATTCGAAAAAAGATTTTGGTTTCAAGCTTTTAGCCAGATATAGTAAATTTTGCCATCTATGATTTTTTAATCTTAGCAATTTTTAAAATGATTTTTAGCAGTTTTTTATGTTTCAAATTGATTTTTTGTCTTCATGAACATTTTACTATTACAATGTTTTGCCCAATTTAGAGTAATTTTGACTCCAAGGATACTTTTATATCTAGTGATTTTTAGAGCATTTTTTAATGCAGTTTAGAGTCCAACAGCGTTTTTTTTTTTTTTTTTTTTTTTTTTTTTTGCATTTAGAGAAGAAAATTGTCTTCAAAGTTTTAGCCTGATATAGTAAATTTTGCCATCTACAACAATCCCTCAATATTTTTTACTGTTTGCATCAATATTTTGTAATTTATGAAAGTGTTCCAATTACAATATTTTTCACCATTAAAGTGAATTTTGACTCTTGCGATGATTTAAGATTTAATGATTGTGTATTGTTTAATGCAACTTTTAATGATTTATGGAGTCCAATAGCAATTTTTTGACATTCTGAAAAGGAATTTGGTTTTAAACTTTTAGCCTATTTTAGTAATCTTGTAGTACTTGCCATCTAGTTATTTTTAATGTGATTTTCAAAGCGTGTTTAAACTATTTTTCAAGATTGCAATTTCTTATGAGATATTTAGCGATTATATTAATACTGCAGCAATTTTTTTGGCTTTGATGGGTAAAACAAATTTGGTTTCAACATTTTAACATAATGTAGTAAATTTTATGTTCTATGAATTTTTTAATTTAGCAATTTTTAAATATTCTTTTTTGCTTTGTACCTTTCTTTGTTATCACATAAATGTGAAGTTTATGTTCTGATATTTTTTAATTTAAAGCATTTTTAGCGTTGTTTCAAGCACCACAGTGATTTTTTTGCACCCGGAAAAGAAATTTCGTTTCAATTTTAAAATCTAACATAGTATATTTTGCCATTAAGGATTTTTTATTTTTAGCTAATTTTAATACAGTTTTTAGCATTTTTTCGAGATTTTTTACATCTTAAATTGATTTTTAGTCATTTTAGAAAGATTTTTGATTATAGTGTTTTGAGTAAAATTTTTCTTATTAATAAAAGAATTCTAATTACAATAATTTATCCCATTTTAGGAAATTTTGCCCATTGCTATTTTTGAATATTCAGCAACATTTTAAAGCATTTTCAATGTGATTTTAGCATTTTCTCAAATCCTAAGGTGATTTTTGGACTTTCAGAAAAAGAATTGTGTATAAAATTTTTATTGTACAATAGTAAATTTTATATTTCACCATTTTTGAATAATAGTGATTTCTAGAGTTCCGTGGCAATGTTTAACATAGTAAAAAGATTTCAGTTTCTAATTCATGGCCTCATTCAGTACATTTTGTCCTCTACGCTATTTCAATTTAACCAATTTTTAACATGATATTCAATGGCATTTTTAGAGATTTTTGCCATTCCCTGTCGATTTTATGTTATTCATGTAGGATTTCTGACTACCCTTTAATATTAAATTTTTACAACATTAAATTTCAAATACTTGGCATATTTTATTGCGATTTTCAGTGTGATTTTTTGAGATTTGGAAAATGATTTCAATTTCCAGCTTTTTGCTTTATAGTAAATTTTTAATTGCAGTGTTTTATCGCTTAATAGCAATTCATTCTCACGCTTTTTTACTATTTTGCGATTTCTCATTCAACTTTTCAACTTCCACAATGATGTTTTGACATTTTTAAAAGGCAAAAATTGGTTAAAAATTGATAAAATGGAAAAAGCATAAAGGACAAAATGTACTGAATGAGGCTAAATTCAGAATTCTGTTTCAGGCTTCTAGCTTAACAGGAATTTGGTTTCAAACATTTAGCCTATTATGGTAATGGTTCTGCTCTCTATTTTTGAGCTGTAGTGATTTTTAGAGCCATTTTAATTGTAATTCTTTACTTTTTTTCAGAATTTGCAAAAATTTTGGAGATATGGAAAAGGAATTTGATTTTGAATTTTTAGACTAATATAATAAATTTTCTCCTGGACAATTTTTGCTATTTAACCATTTTTTAGCATTTCATGGCTTTTATCCATTTACAATAAATTTTGACTTTCATCATTTTTTAAATTTTTTTGCTTTTTCTTTTTAATATGTGCTTTTTTAAAGTTTCTTTGCAATCTACTGCGATTTTTTGACATTCAATGTTTAACCTAAAGTAAATTCTACCCTCTTTTCAATAAACTTTAATTGGATTTTGTATGGCAATTTTTGAATTTTTTCATATGATTTTTAGTGTGTTTTCACAATTTGCTCCATTTCTTCCTCATTTGTAAAAGGAATCCACTTTCAATCTTTTAGCCCAATGTAGTAATTTGTTTTCTTTTTTTGATGAAGTTTATTTAAAACTTGTGTAGCGATTTTTTAAAAAATTTTCACAATTGTGATTTTTAGAGCTTTTTTGCAATTCATGCTTTTTTTTTTTTCTTTTTTTTTTATGGACTTGGGCACACAATTCAAATTACCTAGTATTAAATATATCTGTCTTATGATTAGCTATCAAAATTTTTATTCCTTTCAAGAAATAAATTAATAATATTACGCATCATAATTTTTCAAGAATGCTTTTTAAATTTTTTTGTGTATTTGGCATACTATAGTGCATCTCCAATGTCATTGAAAATACAAATGTGTAAAAGCATAAAAATATCCCTAAAATAACATAAATTTTACCTTTAACCTCTTGACTACATCATCAACATATCCAATTTTAATTTCATTAATTTCTACCACATATACATTGTATGTGAACATAGGCAAGGAGTTAAAACATAACAAAAATTTAATGAACATATTAGCTATATATGAAACAGACTTAAAATACTTACCCATTAGGACCCACAAGGCCATATCTTCTACCAGCAGTAATATGTAAGCTAGCATTTATAAACAAATCTTTACCTCGGGCAGAGATAGAAAAATTATCAACCTGCAAAATAAGTTAGCAAAAAATAAAGAAAATGACAGTAGTTTACTTTTGATAATCTCAAATACAATGATACTCCAATTATCCAGATTAATGTGTTCTCGGTGCAATCCAGATAATTAAGGGATTCATCAACAAAAAATTTTGTTCTAAAAAACATTTTTCTCAAAAATCACTTTTGTTTACAGAGGCTGCTCTTATGTATGTTGTAAATATGATCTTCTTTATGACAAACAATAAAAATACAGTGCAGTATGTAAATGCATTTAGAGATGTTAGCTGAAAATGGCCAACAAAGTTATTTTTTGGCTCCAGGTACTCATTTGTGTGCTGTTAGATCTAACAAACAATTGATGGAAAGAAGTTGTTACATTTAGAGGCATTAGTTGAAAATGACCAACAAAGCTATTTTTTACTCCAGGTACTCATCTGCATGCTGTTAAGTCTAACAAACACTTGATGCAAAGAAGCTGTCAGTGTATATTACATGATTACACTCATGTTTTATATTCTCCTATTACACTTATTAGTAATATTCGACACAGGAGTTTGTCCAGACTTTTCTCACAGGGTGCTATATTTGTGAAATTGTGAAGTTTTTCTTATATTTGTGAAAGTTGCAATCATAATTTTGTGAATTTCAAATTATTGATGTATTTAGGTTCTAACTTTCAAACATAAAAAAGCTAAGCAATACTTTTTTTAGTGAATTCAACAATTTATTTAGAGGGCAGATTTTATTTTTAAATGATTAAATTTATGAAAAGTTCGAATTGAAGATGAAAAAATTCTGTTAAAGGCTGTTTAAATGACAAATAATTTTGTTAGGGCTCTTTTTTGGAATAAAATGTTTTGTAAAGGATCCTGTTTGGTAATAAAAATATTTGTGAAGGGTTCTATTTTAAGAAAACATATTTTATGAAGGGTCCTTTAAAGGACCTAAAATTTTTCTAAACATATCCCTGCAGCACTAGCTGTTTTCAAATTAAGTTTTATTAAATCAAAATTAAAGAGTAGGGGAATAGAAATATATATAGATATTGAAGAAGAAACTAGAACAATATTTAAAACACTTCCTGGAAAGATTCAAGTACTGAAAAGAACTTTGCATTTGTATCAGCTGATTAACAAAAGAGGAGAAAGATTTCTATTATGTAGGGTGTCCCTAAATTCATGGTATATATGCTAGGGGGTGATAGAACACATCAAGATGAGTAATAGTAAATAGGAAACCAAGGGTCCCAAACGTTTTCCAAAGGAGATAGCCGCCATTAAAGTTTGGGGTCCAAAATTTCAAATACACATAAAAAACAGAAAATTTGGTCGATTGATTTGCGGTTTTCACCAGGGTTGGCACGGTTTAAACCAATTGGTTTTAACCACGGTTTAAACCAATTTGTTTTTTTCTCAAAAAAACTAATTGGTTTTTTTTCAAAAAAATCTAATGATATTTTCTCGTTTTTCTTCGCAATTTAAGACTTACAAATTATTGGATATAAATATTTTCTACGTTTTACACTTTTTTCAGCAAAAAGTATTAAATATAGTGATTCTAGGTTATTTTTCATGGCTAGGATGAAATTCAGTATGCATTGGTGAACATATTCCATTGTTCTAAAGAAAAATCTTAGAATATGTGAATTGATCAAAGATAAAATGGATTAAAAATATTCCATATTTAGTATAAAATATTTTCATTAAAAAATGCAGATTATTTAAAGCAATCTATCATAACATGCACAGTGCTTTTGAATATGGAGCTACATAACTGGATAATCTTTAAGATTTTGGTGAAAGTATAATTTTTTTTTTTTTTTCTCCTATCGGGGAAATTATTTTTAAGAATTAAAATCAAAATATGAAGTTGAATGAGTATTCAAATATTGGGGGCTAGTTATAGTATTTTAATAATAACAAATTATTTTTTCCCCTCAGTTATCTGCTAAATCGAATGACCATAAATGTTGATTTCAAATTGTCTCTTAAAACACAAAACCCTCCAAGAACAATCTCAAATTTATTTTATTTTATTTTATTTTTTTTTTTTAAATTGTAGAAAAGAATTATATTCATCAAACTACATCAAATGTTTATTATAAGTAATAAAAAGATTATATATAAAAATTTTCAAAGCATCAATGTTTCACTGTGTAGAATAGCTTATTGTTTGAACATATAACTTTACTAATATCTATTTAAATTAAAATATGATTTTTTAAAATTTTCTATGTAATTAACTATAATTATTTAATTTAAATTATTTTCAAATGATTTTATACTACTTATAATTCAACAATATCTATTTTTATCAATAAATATACATGTATATGTAATAAAAAAGGATGTTTTTAAAAAACCCGGTTTAAACAAAAAAAACCTGGTTTAAACCAAAAAACCCAGTTTTTTTGGGGTTTTTTTTAAAAAAAAACCTGGTTTTTTTCCAACCCTGTTTTTCACTAAAACTATTCTTTTTGTCGGTATTTTATTGAAAATGAATTATAAAGATAAATTTCAAAAAATGCCGATAGAAGGCGCTTTAGACTTTGGAGTAACGAACAACTATTTTTTACGTTATTTTTTGCATCTGATTAAATGTTTTCGTAAACTTAGACTTAAACTTAAATTTTGAGCTCAAAATCTGAATAGTTGGGAGTCGTTAAGTAGCACAAACTGAACTGTGTTCAGAGGGTTAAAATTTCAAATGATTATAAAAAACGGAAAAATTGGTCGATTCGTTTGCGGTTTAAAATAAAACTATTCTTTAAGTCAGTATCTTCTTGAAATACTGACATAGTTAAATTTCAAAAAATTCCATTAGAGGGCGCCTTAAACTTCAGAGTAACCAAAAACTAATTTTAACCGTTATTTTTTGTATCTAATTCAATGCTTTCCAAAACATTTTAAATGTTTTTGAAATCTTAGATTTAAACTTAAATTTTGAACTCAAATTCTGAATCATTAGGAGGGGTTAAGAAGCGCAAACTGAAGTGTATTCAGGAGTTGAAATTTAAACCCCCCCCCCCCCCTCGAACACAGTTCACTCTTGCACTTCTTAAACACTCGCAACGATTTAGAATTTGATTTCAAAATTTAAATCTATGCATTTGAAAGCATTTAATGAGATTTTAAAAATAACGGTTAAAAATAGTTGTACGCTACTTCAATGTCTCTATCAGCATTTTGTGAAATTTATCTTTAAAATTTTTTTTCAAGAAAACACTGATTTAAAGAGTAGTTTTAGCAAAAACCGTAAACGAATCGACTAACTTTTCTGTTTTTTATAATTGTTTGAAATTTAAACCTTTTGAACACAGTTCAGTTTGTGCTACTTAATGACTCCCAATTATTCAGATTTTGAGCTCAAAATTTAAGTTTAAGTCTAAGTTTACGAAAACATTTAATCAGATGCAAAAAATAACGTAAAAAATAGTTGTTCGTTACTCCAAAGTCTAAAGTGCCGTCTATCGGCATTTTTTGAAAGTTATTTTTATAATTCATTTTCAATAAAATACAGACATAAAGAATAGTTTTAGTGAAAACCGCAAATCAATCGACCAATTTTTCCGTTTTTTATAATCATTTGAAATTTAAACCCTCTGAACACAGTTAAGTTTGTGCTACTTAATTACTGCCAACTATTCAGATTTTGAGCTCAAAATTTAAGTTTAAGTCTAAGCTTACGAAACCGTTTAATGAGATACAAAAAATCATGACAAAAAATATTTTTTCATTACTTCAAAGTCTAAAGCGCCCTCTATCAGCATTTTTCGAAATTTATCTTTATAATTTATTTTCAAGAAAATACCAACATAAAGAATAATTATAGTGAAAACTGCAAATCAATCGATCAATTTTTCTGTATTTTATGTGTATTTGAAATTTTGGACCCCAAACTTTAATGGCGGCTAGCTCCTTTGAAAAACGTTTGGGACCCTTGGTTTCCTATTTACTATTACTCGTCTTGATGTGTTCTATCACCCCCTAGCGTATATACCATGAGTTTAGGGACACCCTGTATAAAGATCTCAATTGTTTCAGTAGGATTCAAAATAGCCATGGCTTTTGCAATTGTTATAGTACAAAGAATTTCATTTCGTCATTAAATCAAGAAAAAGATACTAAACAATGGAAATAGCAAGGAATTACAGAAAACGTTATATCAGCACCATACCAAGATCTAACTAAATATATCCAAGGTGTATTATTAAATACTTATAATTCATCTGAACTTGCTGATGATGAAATTTAAATATGTCAATTTGTTATAATATTGTTAGAAGAAGATATACGATAGACCCTAATTTGAAAAAAAATTACAGCTGGTACATATTTGTTAATTCATTTCCTTAATGGTATTTATTCAAATATAAATAAGTTGGAACTGCACAAAATGATATGGGAAATGAGAGACTATATTTCAGAAAAATCAAAATTATATTCTTGAGATTGATGGATACAACAGAGAAAAAAACTTCTAAGCTAATGAGAATGATGAAAGAGCAAGATTAAATTTGAAAAATTGCTGGAATTCTTAAAAATGAAAGGAACCAGAAACAGAATAATCAAGCAATCCAATGTATCTGTTGATATGTATGAGAAATAAATTTCTTTAATGTATACAACATGCATTCTTGGTGTTAAATGTATATCTATTTTATTATTTTAATATCCTTGTATACCTGACCTTTTTTTTTTTTTTTTTAATTTTAACAAAAGGGAAAAAACTTTAAGAATCAAATAAATATGCAATGCATACTATTTATATACAATACATACATATAATTCATCATACTGAATTTACTAAAATTTGGTTAAGTTTAAAAATACACACCACATCTGAAAATTTATTTGTAATAATTATCACTCATAGGCAATACTGTAACTAAATTCTTTTTTGTGTTCCTGTAAATGAATGAATAAAACCTATACATTCCATCCATAGTAAGCACCTCTAAGACATCTTACCAATGCACATCAATTTTAATGTGTTTGAAATAACATTTTTTAAATACATTGGAAAAAATTTCTCATTAGACATAACATTATGGAATTTTTTTTGTTTTTATAGATGAATGATAAATGCTATATTTTCCATATTCTGCAGAAAGTTTTTGTATTGCATTTCAGTAATGCAACTTCATTAAGTATGAATTTGTGTAACTTCATTAAAATGAACAGCAAATAATTTTTCTCCCACAGGCCATAATGTAATAAAATTCTTTCATGTGGCTTTGGGAGTGATCTACAAATACTACACACTCAAGTTTCAATAGGGAATGTCCTACTGTAAACCTGAATAACATATACAAGGCTCATGGTAATCTAAGCATGTACCTATATGGTTTGTCCATTAAGTTATGAGATTGAATTTTTTTATGCCAAGTGGACAATGGATCGCAGGGATGGAGTTTGCAAGTGATACATGTAGCAGGGTCTGTGAGCTACAGAATTGTGCAGAAGTCAGTTGGCTTTCAGATTTTGCAGCACATGGATAACTCTTGAAATAGAGACAAGTTTGATAGGAGCATTAACTTTTCAGAATAAAGCAAACTATCATGCAGAGATATCCCATAAAGTTTTGTGCAAAACTAAACATATTAGCAACTGAAAGCCTATCCATGTTAAAAGAAGCCTACAGGAAGGATTTTTTGATTCAAGTCTCAAAATTTAAATGACAATCTTCAAAGAAAAAAACAAAAGACATTGTTGATGAACAATATGCTGCATGTCCATCAAGTTCTCGAAACATACAAAGTGGCTTCAGAATCAGAAACGTTAAAAATTGTGGCTAAAATGCAAGGGCTTTTTGTCTTTGATCGTCAGATGTATGTCCAACTGATTACAGAGACATTGAGACTTACAAAATTGACTGTGCATCAAATTATCATGGAAGAACTTCAAATGCGAAAAATTCATGACAAGCTGTTTTTAAATTTGACCCAGTTCCTGGCAATTAAAAGGGATTTTAATTGGAATTCTGTGGCATAATGCCACAATCACAAACCACTATATGGTCTCAATCTATCAATGCCTGCACATGACCTTTTTCTATTACCTCAGTTAAAATCTAGCTTAACCACTTAACCGGCGAAGGGTATGAGGAAATAGTGCTTTTACCCCCGACTTATCTCGGAGCAGACGGTTAAGTGGTTAAATGGTTATTGTTTTGAATATCTAGAGAACATGCATTCTGAATAGCATTCAAATTGAAGACTTCTAGGGGGCATAAATTGGTGGCAGAATTGTTATCAGGGTTTGAAAAAAAGGCAATTTGTGGGAATCTTGTGAAAAAAATTTTGCAAAATAATCAAAATGTCCAATATGCTTTCATTCCAAATACTAGATCTTTAATGGCAGCTATCTCCTTTGGAAAACATTTGGGAACCTTGGTTTCCTATTTACTATTACTCATCTTGATGTGTTCTATCACCCCCTAGTGTATATACCATGAGTTTAGGGACACCCTGTATATATATATTAATGTGTTGCTGACATTAATTTCTATTTTTGAATATGTGTGGAATCTTCTCAGAGGTGATTTTATTCCTTAAAATAACAATAATAAAAATTTTCTCAAAAGATTTTTTTTTTTTTTTTTTTAGAATGAACTTATATACACCAAAATATCAATATAATACCGACTGCCAAAAAAATTCACACAATTACTGTTTATCGACAATAAATGATGAAAATGGATTTTTCATTGTTTTATGCATTTTCTAAATTATTTATCAAGATATCTCACTTCATTTTATAAAATATGTAATTTCATAACAATATACTGACAGTACTGGAATATTTTTCATAATCTAATATTAATGCATGATTGCTCATTCTCATTAGCCATAAAAAATCTATTTTTGAAATATTTTCTCAATTCTAAAGCCATTTTCTCAATTCATTTCTGCCTCCCCCCCCCCCCCCCCAAAAAAAAAAAAAATGCAATTTATTTATTTATTTTTCATACAGATTTAACAAAAAGTTACATTACTCATAAATTTCAGCCTTGAAGAAATTAAACATATTAATAAAATTTTGTAAGGCTTTACAATAATAAAAAATATAACATTAAATCTGGCACAATCAAATAAACTGGACTTAGATGTAAATTGAAAAATGTAAACATACACAGTATCTTTTGCTTTTAAAATAACTTGTTTAATAATTATTATTTAATTAATTTTAAAATTTCAAAAATAAGGATTTTTTTATTCCTAGAAACTTATGTGTTATATATACAGAGAGTTAGAACCATTTAAGCCAGAGTGGTCAGAAACAGATGTATCCCAGATAATGTGTTTTTTTATAAATAATTTAAATCAACATCTCAATCACATTTGTAGAATATATATATGTAAATTTGACACTGTTTCAGATTTCAAATTAATTATTAAATTGCTCAAGAATTTCATACAGTCAAGACTCAATGTCCGTACAGATCAATGATTTATCAGGGTTTGAAAAAAAGCAATTTGTGGGAATCTTGTGTAAACTCAGAAAAATAAATTAATAAATAAAATGGCACAGAAGATTCATATTTAGACACTAAATGTGGGTTTTTATTTTGAAAACAGAACTCAAAGTGTTCTAAACAACATTCTTAAATGGATTCTTATATTTAGCTTTAAATTATTCTTTTTTGTATTTAACTTGGATTTTTTTTTTTTATTATTATTGACTGAAATTACCAAGCGCTTTGACACACACACATAGAAAAGGAAAAAAAAAAAAAAAAAAAAAAAAATCAAATCAAATCAAAAATTACATGTAGCAAATGTTTCATAAAAAGATAATCGTATCAATAAACAACCTTATGTGATACTAAGTAACCTATACTATTAATTAACCTCCTCAGTCCTCAGATAAATTTTACATGAGACCGCTAAAACCAGTTTAATATGAGTACAAAATAACTTTAAAGATATATCACTCTATAAATCAATGCTTATGATATGCACACATTCATTTTAAAAGTCTAAAAGCAATTTTAATAATTCCTGAAGTATTTAAAATAATTTAAATGGTATTACATTTAGTGTCTCACCCAGGTAACACTAGGACTTAGGAGGTTAATACTGTTCAATAATTCTTAATTTATAATCGATAAAATAAGTAAAAGACCTTAATATCAACTGCATTTTCCAACTGTATCTGTTGAGCAACTGACTTCTCTGCTTGTGATACTGTAAACTGATCATCTACTCCTTTAGAAGCTAATGTTTCAATTTGCTTCTGGTAATCCATCTAGAAAAGAAATAATCTTTGAATAATTATAATAGTCAAAGATAAAAAAAAATTCCCATTAAAGCCATATAAAAACATGCTTTATGTAAATCAAATCACCCATTGTCAAAATTTTAAATAAATGCCTCAAATGCATTCACACCTATCTTTATCCTCATCTGAATTTTCAAACTTTTCCGTTGCCATTGTCAACAGAATCTTTCAGTTTATTAAAATAGATATCAATCCATACAGGATAAGAAGGTCTTATCAAGTAATATAGTGACATTAAATTTTAAAATAACTTATTAGGTACATATGTAACATAAAACAGTTACTAAGGGGGGGGGGGGAATAATTATTTGTAGAACATTTTAAAAAGTTAAGATTCTGAACAGATAAAGCATTGCAAATAAATTAAAATCACTATATTTATGTTTGACTGCATATTATTAAATTTAATAATAATGTATAAATTCTCAAGATTAAAAAATACATGTTAAAACTGTTGTTAGCTTTCGTTTTTTCAAAAACTAAAACAAAATCACTTCACCTTTTTTCATTCACGTATAAAAACATTTCATATTTATTTACTTAGAAGGTGTCACAAATAAAAATTAAATTAAAAAGTTGACATGTTTCGGTTCATTCATAAGAACCGTATTCATAACATATAAAATCAGTAGAAAATTAAATGACATTGGATATAAATATAATTTAAAAATCAAAACAAAACATTGCGCCCGCTATGACCGTGAATATAGCCATTGCCAATGCGGCATATAAATATAATAAATTTTGACCATATATTAAATTTAAAATGTATAAAATTAAAATTAAAAAAGTAGAAAAACTAAATGGCTCTGGATATAAAGGTAATTTAAAACCCCCAAAACATAAAATATTGCGCCCTCTATGATCGTGAATAGCCAATGCCACCGCGGTTCGTCCTATTAGACTCATCCTTTAAATATTTACTAAGTAATTCTAACCACAAACTCGGAATGTTATAAGAATAAGAATCATTACAAACTCTATCCCTCCTAGAATATATCTCTATGGATTCACGGATGATTAATTTTCGGAATAAACTGGAAATGAACACTAATCTACTATCTTTAAAACTTAGATAGCTGTGGCTTACCGTGGCTTATTAGAGAGGGTTCTATGTTAAAAAGGAAAGTTTACAGGAAAGATATAGCTAGTCAGCATATTATTCCATTTTCTGCGTATTCACCCTTTGGGTATAAGTTTTCTACATTCCGGTTCATGGTTAATCGTGCGTTTATTATTTGTTCTGATGAATTTTTGTATGAAGAGTTAAAGTTATTTTTTTAATATTGCTAAGTTGAATGGTTACAAAAAGGATAAAATTAATAAATTGGTTAAAAATTATAGGGATAAAAATAATTCTCAGGTTAATTGTAATTTGGTTGATAATGCCTGTGAGAAGGGGGAAGAGATTGGGGTTAAAAGACTATCGTTTCCTTATATAAAGGGTAATTTTGAGAGGCTTAAAGCTAAATTAAAAAAGTTTAAAATAGAATTAATTGCTAAGCCACCTTTTAAGTTAAAACATCTTCTATACAGAGCTTTTGATCCGGTTCCACAAGATGATCTAGCAGGGGTATATGAAATTCCATATGAGAATGAAGGTGGGGATATTAATTTTTATATCGGTATGACAGGTAGAAAGTTTGGGGTTAGAAAGAAAGAGCATGAATGTGACATAAAATTTGGTAGAGATAAGACTGCGTTATCAAGATTGTTTTTAAAGAGAGGGGTTAAAATTTGTTTTAAAGATAGTTGATTAGTGTTCATTTCCAGTTTATTCCGAAAATTAATCATCCGTGAATCCATAGAGATATATTCTAGGAGGGATAGAGTTTGTAATGATTCTTATTCTTATGACATTCCGAGTTTGTGGTTAGAATTACTTAATAAATATTTAAAGGATGAGTCTAATAGGAGGAACCGCGGTGGCATTGGCTATTCACGATCATAGAGGGCACAATATTTTATGTTTTGGGGGTTTTAAATTACCTTTATATCCAGAGTCATTTAGTTTTTCTACTTTTTTAATTTTAATTTTATACATTTTAAATTTAATATATGGTCAAAATTTATTATATTTATATGCCGCGTTGGCAATGGCTATATTCATGGTCATAGCGGGCGCAATGTTTTGTTTTGATTTTTAAATTATATTTATATCCAGTGTCATTTAATTTTCTACTGATTTTATATGTTATGAATACGGTTCTTATGAATGAACCGAAACATGTCAACTTTTTAATTTAATTTTTATTTGTGACACCTTCTAAGTAAATAAATATGAAATGTTTTTATACGTAAAAAATACATGTTACAGCATAAATATGCATAAAACTATTCTAAGCAGATACAAATGATTTATTGTAATAAAAACTAAGATATTGTGATTACAATTACAAAACATTTCTAGTATTAAAATTAAAGTAAAATATCATGCATTTAAATAATTATAGAAAAATAGCTTAAATTTAAATACATGTAAGAATTTTAAGTAGGGAAACATAAAAAAGTTCCATGATTATGAAAGAGTTTAAATAGGAATAGTCTCATTTAAAGTAAATAATAGAGAAGCACTTAACAATATCAAACAAATTAAAAGCATACCTTTTTCTTTAGTTTTTTCTTTTCTTTGTGAGAGAGCTTAACTTTAGGTTTTGCTTCTGCAATAAAATTTTAAATAAAAATGAACAGAATAAAAATAACACAGAAAAGATAACTATTATATTACATCTGGCATAGCTAACAGCTAACCAGAATCACATTTTTTTAAATCATCAAATAAATGTCTATGCTGAAAGGGGAAAAAATGGTATCTAGAAAAACAGATGCGTTTAATGTGATCATGATTATTATTATTGCTAATCTAATCATTGTCGCTATCTTTGAAAAAAGAGGCAAAAGAATCAAATTACTTATATTATGCTACAAGTGATACATTAAAATAAAAATGGCAAAATACCTTTTATTTTACATGTTTTGTATGCCCTGATGGCAACTTTTTTGAAAACAAAATGATAAAAGAAAATTTCCATCAAAATAGTTTCAAATTGAAAAATAGTAAACATGTTCTTCTGTTTACTATTTATCAATTTGAAACTATTTTAGTGAAAATTCTCTTTTATTGTTTTGTTCTTTAAAAAGTTTTTCGTTAGAGCATATGAAACATGTAAAATAAAGGTATTTTGCCATTTTGATTTTAATGTATCACTTGTAGCATAATATAAGTAAATTGAGAAAAAATAAGTTATCCCATTCTGTGATTGACTTTTTTTTAATTTTATGAATGTTTTGTTTGAGTGAATTAAAAAGCCTCTTAGTTTTACAAAAGCTGTAATATTGTATTTTGCAAAACTTTTTTTAAAATCAGAATTAGAGGTGTAAAATTTCCGGAAATTTTACAGTGGAGCCATATTTTTAGTAAAAAAATTTTGAAGGGTCCTTTAAAGGACTTAAGTTTTCCCTAAATAGATCCCTGTTTACAGATCAGATTTTCCATGACAAAATTTTCAGGTATGGCACAAAACACGAACAAAATAAAAAATTGATGAATAAAATAAAAAGTATCAGAATGTAGCTATTATAAAAAAATTTCCCAATTTGGGAAAATTTAAAAAATACCCCTTCCAGAAAAGAAAAAAAAAAAAATCTTTTTTTTTCCCCCACTTTTTATAGCTTGCAGAATTTATTTTCTTCTTTTGTTTATATGAAAACCAAATTCAGAAATAAATTAAATACTGAATCTTATATATGACTAAGTTTGAAAACATAATACATTGAACATACAAACATTTATCTACATTCAGTAACAACAATTAAGGATTAAATTTTATTAAAACTGTCAGATTAAAATGTTTGTTAGAAGTTAACAAACTGTAATATTCAAAATAAAATTTGAATGTCCAGAAATTAATATTAACAATAAATACAGGCATGGTAAAATTCTGCATTTTGCATAATTTTATTACATTTATTTATTTTAAATAAAAAGTACCATTTGATTGGTGTATAGATACTTTTTTAGTGTTGTGCTTTCATGCTAATAAATTTAAATTATATTTATATTAAAAAAAATTTTGAATATTTTTGCTTCAAATGGGAAACATTAGACATTAAAAAATATTTTTAAAAAATCAGCAAAAGGAAGCTATAAAAATCTAAATATATCATTTTTGTAAATAAATTTTAATTTTTCTTATAAACCCTGCTTTTTTTTAAAAGAAAAGAAATAAATAAAATAAAATAAAATAAAAATCTGATAGAATTTTTGGTACTTACGTATTAACGCCACCAGAGTTATCTTTTGGATTCCTTGTTGCCTTGTTTTTTGCTGATTTTTGACACAATTTTTAGTGTTTTAGTGCATTTTTTTTTTTTTTTTTTTTTTTTTTTTTTTTTGCTTATTTTCATACGCCATTATTTACGTGCGAACAACAAGATTGCTCTTTATTGGCACATTAAGACAAGCTCTGTTGCGGTGACGTTAATACGTAAGTACTGAATTTTTTATTCATTTATTTTTTCATGAAGCAATTCCCATTTCTACTTCGTAACTAACTTTTGCAGTGCCTATTTACAATAACTATATTGATTAAATAAATAATCCAAAAATTGTAACTACAGAAGTTATTAAAGAATAAAGTACTTTTTTGCTTCCCAGTATAGCGACCTATTTAGTATTCAGAAAGTGAGAATTGCTGCTAAATGATATAAAAACTAAGCTTTAGGAGTTTATGAAAACAAATCTAATAAACTTTAATTATTATTTTTATATCTATTTATTATATACTAGAAGATAGCCCATCAAAATGACGTGTTTGCATTTTTAAAGGATGATAAAAAAAATTACAACTGTGGTCAATCATAGCCACTTTAGGCTGAAACAATTTTGATAAATACAGCGATTAAACTTGGAGAGGAAAAAATCTAACCCCCCCCCCCACCCCACCCCATCCCCAAAAAAAAGAAAGAAAGAAAATTTCAACAGAAATCTGCATTTAAAACTATAGCAAAACTATCTGGTAGATGGGGGGTGGGGACTATAATGAAATTTAAAACGCACCCGCGGTTTGCTTGAATAAAAAGTTTTAATTAAATATTGTTTTTGAAATTGTGAAAAGATTTCAAAGCGAAGTAAAATGTAGTGATGTCATTTACAGCCCCCACTGTAAATCTGACCATTGAGAACGCTCCACTACGACTATGGAACGGTTTCATTGGTCAGAAAATAGATTGCCTTTAAAATCGGAGGTAACTTTTCACAATGTTTTTTATAGATTTGAAATTCTCAAGTCATTCACGGCTGTCAAGAAAATAAATTAAAGCAACCCGAATATAAAAATTTTAACAATATTGCATTTAAAACGCACCTTCGCTTTCCTTTAACAAAAAGTTTTAATTAAGTATACTTTTTGAAATCGTGGAAAGATTTCAAAGCGAAGTAAAATATAGTGACATCATTTACAGCTCCATCTGTAAATCTGACCAATGAGAACGCTCCATTATGATTATAAAACGTTTTTATTGGTGAATGAGTTTCTTTTTCTCGTGGAAAAGAGTGACCCCGGAATTGTTATACATGGAGGGGTTTTATATATATAATACCTGGTGCTTTAAAATGGAAAAAAAAAAAAAAAAAAAAAAAAAAAAAAAAAAAAAAAAAAGTTAAAATTCAATAACTTGCAAATAGCAACAGCAATTTTTTTTTTTTTTTTTTTTTTTTTTTTTTTTTTTCAGAAAGATTGTATAGGATGTCCAGAATTTTTTTTAATTGTTGTTCCTGATTTTGCTTTAAAGCAGTGATAGACGGTGTTATAAGCAACAGTGCTGAATTGGAACCTAATTTTTGGTGTCACTCTTCTAAACATATTGATGAAAAAGATGTTAAATATATAAAGTTTGTGCTTAAGAACAAAATTGCATTGGAGACTAACTTTATATATTTAACCTCTTTTTTCGCATCAATATTCAGAAAAGAGAGAGGTAAAAAAACCAAGTCTCCAATTTTCCACCCACTGCTTGCAGCACCATCTATCATGCAATTTTAAACTTAGAAAATTGCAGTAAAAACTCCTGACATATTGCATAATTCTCCTGCTAGAATATTTTTAAAGGCTGTCACAATTGACAAGTTATTGAATTTTAAATACCTGGTACACATTTTTGTATTTTTAGCATAAATTATTATTTTTGTTAAACATCAATAAATAGCTTGTTTGCATTAAAAAATGTGTGAAGATATTGAAATAACTGCTTGTGCCATGAAACAATGAATTAGTTGTCAGCACTTATGCATGAAAAAAAAAAAAAAAAAAATTCTCTCACCAAGCCTTTTTTTTCTCTTTCTTGCCAAACTATTAATAAACTATTATTTAACTTAATAATAAATAAAAATGAATTATCTTTTCATGAAAAAAAAAAAATGTTGTAATAAAAAATATACAATTTACATGATTTGCAAAATACATTTAAATTCAACAGTCTGTAATAAATCTTAAAATATTCAATATAAATGACATTTTAATATATCAAACAATTTAACACAAGACAATACAAACCTTTAGGAGTTTCATTTTCATTCCCTGATTGTGAACTTTGATCATCATTATTAATATCTACATTATCATCGTCTAAATCTTCTTCTTGGTCACTAAGATCTTCTTTTTTATTCTTAGTTTCAGGGGCTTTTTTCTTCATCTTATCCTTTTTTTTAGATTTTTTGCTATTTTCATTTTTTTCAGATTTGTCAATATCTGAAATAAAAGAAGATTTTTATAGACTAGTATATCATATTATGCAACAAGTACCAATTTAAATAATACAATTGCTTTAAATTGAAAAATGTAAACATACACAGTATCTTTTGCTTTAAAAATAATTTGTTTAATAATTATTATTTAATTAATTTTAAAATTTCAAAAATAAGGATTTTTTTATGCCTAGAAAATTATGTGTTATATATACAGAGAGTTAGAACCATTTAAGCCAGAGTGGTCAGAAACAGATGTATCCCAGATAATGTGTTTTTTATAAATAATTTAAATCAACATCTCATATCTCAATCACATTTGTAGAATATATGTATGTAAATTTGACACTGTTTCAGATTTCAAATTAATTATTAAATTGCTCAAGAATTTCATACAGTCAAGACTCAAGATGAATGATTTATCAGGGTTTGAAAAAAGGCAATGTGGGAATCTTGTGAAAATAATTTTGCAAAATAATCAAAATGTCCAATATGCTTTCATTCCAAATGCTAGATCTTGGCATCATGCAAGTGATAATGTATCAAGAAATGCAAATGTCAAATTGGCAGGGTATGACAGTTTTCTCTGGAAAAGTTCTGAAATCAGTAATTGATAAAAATAAGAAACTTTACTTATTAGCTACTGGCCAAAGGGTTGATTTTTTTTTTTTTTTTTTTTTTTTTTTTTTCCCTCAAGTTTGTAAAAATTCTAGCCAATTTTGTGAATTTAAAAATCATTGATGTATTCAGGTTCTACTCTTCATATATTAAAAAGCTAAGTAATATGTTATTTGGTAAATTCAACTGTTTATTTACAGACCAGATTTTTTTTTTTTTTTTTTTTTTTTTTTAATGATTAAATTTGTGAAAAGTTAAATTTGAAGGTGAAAAAATTCTATGAAAAATTTATTTAAGAGAAGAATAATTTTGTGAAGGGTCCTGTTTGGAGAGAAAGAATTTTGTGAAGGGTTATCTAAAAATTTACTAAATGTTTTTTTGTATATGAACTAAATAAAAATATTTTAATTGGTCAATATATATCATTTCATTGTATATATCATCATTTCAATATATATCATTGGTCAATGCATATCAATTTAATAATATCAATTATTAAATAATCAAGTAATTGCTAATAATCAAACTAAATAAAAATATTTCAATCATATTGTTTGAAATAAACTTGAGATACTAATTTCAAATCTATTTTAAATTAACAGCAAAGTTATACGCAACATGTTTATGTAATTAACTATATAAGTCCCACTATGCTTAGGTACTTGTGTAGCTAATGAAATAAGTAAATTGCTCCCCTATTTTTTAATTATTTGTCTAAATTAAAAACAGATTTAAAAAAAAAAAAAAAAAAAAAAAAAAAAAAAAAAAAAAAAACATGTTTACCTACTGAAGCATGTCAGAGTGACTACAGAAATGATGAATAAAAGTTCCCTGATTTTTCCGTGATTATCTGTATCAGATTTCCCTGATTTTTATTATTAAAGAACATATACAGTATTTTTCTAATATATGCTGCTTTCCCATATAACACACTTATCCAGCTTGCAAAAATCTCTTTTGGAAGGAAAAAACAAAAATTCCAGTGTATTTAATTAGCAAAGGTGCCAAGTGCTATGATTTATCCATAATTATTACGAACAGGCAACAAAAGTTATGGCCCGGCATTAGATAAAAAAATTGCTAATTTCGTCAAAAGACCACTTGAAATAACACTAATTTTGACATAGGATAGCAGAAAAAACACGAAATTTTGTCAAAAGATTGTATGAAAAAAACCACTCATTTCTTCAGTTTTGCGAAAAAAAGCACAAATTTAGTCAAAAGATTACGTAAAAAATGCAAATTTCATCCAAGGCTTCCATAAAAAAATTCGAATTTCATGAAATGTTCACGTAAAAGCGAGAATTTAGACAAAAGATCGCGAAAAATACACAAATTTCATCTAAGGATCGGGAAAAACGTACAAATTTCATCTAAAGATTGCAAAAAACGCACATTCACGAAATAACAAACCACGCACTCACCTTGATATCATGAAAAACCCAAAATCTAGTCTAACAATTGCTGAAAACGAACAAAAATGCCTTAAAAAAATGTGAAAAAAGGAGAAAATTTCGTCAAAAGATTGCAAATGAACTTTTGGAAAATTATGGTTTATGGGACAATTTAGCTTTCATGCAGACAGATATCACTTGGCAGCATTACAGTTTTATATCTCTTTATCACATCTTATTATTGGTTTAAACGTAACCTGTTAGGCAATGAATCAATGTTGTTAGTAAGATGAAAACAGAAATATTTTCGCGTAGATAAAAATTTCCCTGATTTTTGTAATGTTCCCTGATATTCCCTGATTTTTCCAAATTGATTAACTTCCCTGATTTTTTTCCTGATTCCAAGATTTCTAGAATCTGTAGCCACCTTGCATGTGTCATTTAAAAAAAATCTGAAATTCACAACAAGTTTTTTGAAAGATAAAGGGGAAGGGGGGAGGGTGTTCTCCTGATACTAATTAAATGTTTTTTCCACGATTCTTTGACATAGTGTGTGTTTTGTTTGCAATCTTTTGAAAAAGTGTGCTTTTTTTCATGATTTTTGAAAAAAATTGTGTTTTTTCGTGACTTTATGATATTTGCATCAATTTTCATGATTTTTGGTGAAATTCTTATTTGTTTTTGTAATTTTCCAACGAAATTCCAATTTTTCCATTTTTTGACAAAACGGGTTTTTTTTTTTTTTTTTTTTTTTTTTTTTGCAATTTTTACATTTTTTTCACGATTTTATAAAGAAATATGGATTTGTTTCCACAATTTTTGATGAAATTTGCATTGTTTTTGCAATTTTTTGAGGAAATTTGCATATTTTCGTGATTTTTTGACAAAATGTGCATTTTTTTTATGAAATCTGAGGTTTTTATATTGTACTTCTTTTTAAAAAATCTGCATTTTTTTCGATTCTTTTGATAAAATTTGCATTTTTTCATTATTATTTTTTTTTTTTGACAAAATTTGTGTATTTTTGTGACTTTTTTTGATAAAATTTGCATTTTTCCCTCGTGATTGTTTCATAAAATTTGCCATTTTTTTATAATACTCGCTTTTTTTGCATTAGTGGTGTACCGAGTAGCTGAGTACCGAGCAGCAAGTAGTTGTGTAATAAGAAAATAAAACACTGATGGACGCATGTGAGCTTAGGTGTACATATATGTAAATATACCTGTGTACACATATCTATACCTGTGTGTACATATAATGTAATATACATACATAGTATAAATAAATTAACTCATTAAATTTGAAATTTATTTGGGTACATTTTAAAGACAATTTTTGACAGTTCAAAACTAATAAAAAAAGGAGAATTGATACGCGACAACTACAGTTATTAACTAATATAAAATTAAAACATTCTTTAACCCTTCAATTTATTCCGACCATTGAAATCTGTATCAAAAATAAAAATGTTTATTGGTTACTGTAACAATTCATTGAATAATGCAAAACATTTCATATTTATTTTGTAACTGTCTGTACCTTATTTTCTTTTATTAAAAAAAATGTATTGGCTTTTGCAGTTTCTTTTCATTTTTCATGTGTACAGATTAAATTATGTTATTTTAAATTTATTATTTTTTAAATATCTCAGTAAAAAACTAACCTTTTTCAATGAAAATTATAAATGTGTAAATTAAGAATGCCTTAAAAAGCAAGCTCTAATATTGATGAGTGTGATGACCCAGAACTTGAAAATCCACCAAAGAAACAAAAAATACATCATGAGAATGCTGATGTAGGCGAATCAAAATAGAAAATTCTAGCAAAAAGTTCATGTATTTTCTGGCAATGTTTTGAGGAAATTGTGAATGAACAAAAAGATTGTGGCACTAGTACTAGTTTAAAATCTCTGTATGAAGAATTGGTACAAAATGAGATACAGACTTTCTTAACAGAAGACTTATGTAAAACTGATGCTCCATTTGCATGATAAGGAAAAAGAAAAAAATTTCGATTATGTGCAACTTTGCAAAAAAACTCTTACATATGCACCTTCAACAACTGTTTATTCTGAACATATATTTTCAGAGGCTGGCCAAATTTATAGTAGTAAAAGAAATGCCCTGTCTACTGATAATGTAGAATGTTTGGTGTTGCACCACAATTTGAAATATAATAAATTTAATATTAATTTTTTATTGCATTTATTGTATTTTCAGTTTCTTTATCCAAAATAATACTCTTTTTTGTTTTCCTACATATCAAAAAAATATTTTTATTTGTATAAATGTGACATTTTATAAGGGTTTTTGTTCTTAAGTTTTTCTATATTTTGCAGACATATTGTTAAATACAGAAAATAGTTTTATGAATTACTACATATATTATACATTGATATTCGAATAACATTTTACAGATCAATTATAAATTCATATGCTTAAAAAATGAAATTCTTACAACTACTTGGTATCGGCTGACTACTCGTTCAAAATTTGGCCGAGTACCGAGTATTTACCGAGTACTCGGTACGGCTCTATTTTGCATGATCCGTACACGAAATCGGCATTTTCCCTGAGATCCATTGATGAAATTCATGTTTATCTATAACCTATTGATGATATTTGCATTTTCCCCGTAATCTTTTCTTTTTTTTCTACAAAATTTGCATTTTTGATGAAATTTCTTTCAGAAAGTTCTGCATTTGGCTGGCACTTTCCATATTTTTAATTGCCAGTTCTTCAAGTTTAGTTGCCAAGTGGCGCCTGTCAAGTGCTTACTTTCATCTTTTCAGTCAACTGGAAATATTCTGGATTCCTTATTTCCAGATAAAATAATTATATACAGCGTTCGAAATCCTTGGTGGTCCGCTGGTCCGAGACCACCGATAATTCAATCGGACCACTAATTTGAAAAATTTAGTGGTCCGCAGGACCAGTGCCTTTTTTCAGGCCCTGAGAAAACCGCAACCGATCGCACACAAGATTTTTTTATTTTTAGCGATGCCGCGGATGCGCTATAGCACGTAAATTACGCAAAAAATCTACGATGGGACGCAAAAAAATAGCTCTTACGCGTCCCATGGGACGCGTAATTTCGTTAAAAGATCGCGAAAAAACGGCAAATTTCGTTAAAAAATCTCGAAATAACGACTAATTTCCGGCAAATTTTGTCAGACAATTCTCGAAAAAATGGCTAATTTCAATCCAAACCACAGACCCAGATTTCTTCAAAAGATCGCGAAAAAACGGCCAATTTCGCCAAAAATAGCGATAAAACGACAAATTTTGTCAAAAAAATCGCAAAAAACGACAGATTTTTTTTTCAAAAAAATTGGGGAAAACGGCAGATTTCTTCAAAAAATTGTGAAAAAAAGGCAGATTTCTTCAAAAAAATTGCAGAAAAAGGCAGATTTCTTCAAAAAATCGCGAAAAAAAACGACAAATTTTGTCCGAAAATCGCGATAATACGACAAAATTTGTCAAAAAAATCGAGAAAACGACAAATTTCATTAAAAGATTGCGAAAAAGCGACATATTTTGTTAAAAAAGCGCTAAATAACGACTAATTTCCGGCAAATATTATAAAAAAAATCGCTAAAAAATGGCTAATTTCATTCTAAAACCCGACAAAACGGCAGATTTCTTCAAAAGATCGCGAAAAAACGACAGATTTCTTCAAAAGATCGCGAAAAAATGGCAGATTTCTTCAAAAAATCGCGAAAAACGGCAAATTTTGTCAAAAAATATCGGGAAAAACGGCAAATTTTGTCAAAAAATATCGCGAGAAACGGTAAATTTCGTCAATAAATCCCGAAAAAACAAAAGATTTCGTCAAAATAATGCGAAAAGACGCAAATTTCGACAAAAAAGCACGAAAAAATAAATAAAATAATAAATAAGTGAATGCCGGGAGAGAATTTTTCTGTTTTAAAAACTAATTTTCCTGCTTCAAAATTGTTGTTGCTGCTCCAAAAGCTGATTTTCCTGCTTCCCAATCGGTTTTTTATTGCTCCAAATCTTTCTGAGTGACTGTGACTCCTGAAAGCACCATTTCATTAAACAAAGTACCCATTTACTAACAAAAATATCCCTTTTTTCAGCAAAAATGTCTTTTTCAATAAACCTATCTTGCCCCATTTTAAAAGAAATGCAAACAATAGTGATACTTGTTATCTTCTACACTTAAATAAGCATTATTTTATAGTTAAATTTGTATCTTGCACATTTATTCTTTAAAAAATACAGAAAATTTCTCTTAAATTAATATTGATTTTAACTATTTATTATTATTAAAACAAATATTGAATTTTAATTTTTTTGTGCAATTGAACAAGTTCAATTTTTGTGTCGAAAAATATGACTTATTATTAGTGTGGACTCGCTTTTGTAGAAAAGGAACCCAGAATTTTAGAAGCACTGGGTCCCGGGGAACCAGGATTTTTCAAGTTCAGCTGCATCACTGAAGCTACAATTTTACTACTCTGGCTACAATTTGGCGAAAAATCGAAAAAAAAAAAAAAAAAATTGCATTAAACCTTACAGTCAGTTGAAATAAGTAATGGCAAATAAAATATCTAATTAATAATTTGATAGTTTTTCTTTACGTACTGTTTATTTAATTTTTAGCAAATTATAATTTTACATTTTTATGCTGAAAATTTTGGATAGATGCAAAGTAAGATTGATTTATTTTCCAAGGAGGGGGGGGGGGGGGGAGGAGGCCACTCTAAGTGTTAAAATTATTTAATAAAATTTTATTTAGCGGACCAGTGATGATGTCTGCGGACCAGTAAATTCTCATGTTTACTGGTCCTTGGGACCAGTCACTCTTTTTTATGAATTCTAACGCTGATATACATTATAATATGTTTACATTTAAATACCACATTTTAGTATCACATTATATTATACATATGGAACAGTTTCAAACAGAATTCATGATTTTTTTTTTTTTTATAAAAATCAAAATAGTTGGATTTTTTATATATTTTTTTAAAATGTTACACATTATTATTATTTTATATAATGTTATTAATGTTACACAATTTACATGAATGATTCATATTATTTTAAGGCAACATTTTAGGCTATGAAAAAAATCTTGATTACAGAAAATGCATGAAAAATTACAAATCAGATGTAAAAAATTAATTCTAACCTTCAGTATTTTAGTTAAAATAGAAACATCTGCAGCACATAAAAAATTTTAAACAAAATTGGAAGCAAACTAAGTTTATAACTTTTTTTAAAGTGCTGGCTGAGAAAAATAAGTTAGCTGTTGCCATCAAAATACTTAAGGCCAGAAGACACAAATTGATATAGGTGGAAACTGGGAAAATCGATTAGTAGCCAGTGGACACAGTTTCATTAATGGCCACTTTTTAAATATAGGTCAAAATGGGTTTTTTTTTCTTTATTTAGCGGCTAGTGAGTAACAAAGTTATGAATATTTGGTTAAAATAAAACTGGCATTCCACTGAAAATATGAATTAGTAATTAATACTCCATATAAAATTATAAGTGATAAACTATATTTAAATATATATTATTGCAATGTGTAAAACAAACAAGGAAATTGTATTTTAAATTTTTAATTTAAAAATAATTTGACACCTTTCTTGGATATTTTATTTTTATTTAAAACTTAGAAGGATCTAATATCATCAAGATTGGCAAGGATAATTATTAAGTTTGGCGAGTGTACAGATAAATATAAATATTCTTTGCTTTGGCTGAGATTTCAAAATTCCAGATGTCTTATTAAGGCAATCCAGCGTCGAAACTAGCCTTTTTTGCGCCCGGGGCAAGCATGGATTTTGGCACCCCTTTACGCATTCTTTATATCAAACATACCAAACAAAATATTAATTTGGCACCCCCTTCACCTTCTGTTCTGGGGGTGCCCTGGGCACGTGCCCCCCTCTAGTTTCGGCCCTGAGGCAATCAGAGACTGCCAACCTGTTGCTGAGGTGGAGGAAGTCTGCTTGGTGGTAGTAAAGTCAGATGCTAAATTTGTAGTATTACTTGCCTAGTGGTGAATGCTAATTTTCTCTTATTTTAAAAGTAATTGGCTATAATGTTTCAATCTTTTTTGACATCTACATAAACTTTAATCAGAAATTGAAAAAAAATTTTTTTACTAGCCAACTGTTACTGGTACAATTATTAAGCATACGGCAAGAGAGAAAGATATAAGATACAGCAATGTCATTAAAATTTCCTTGCATCCAGAGGTAAAAATGGTATATTTTATTTTAAATGCATGTGGAATTAAAATTGATGATTATATTTTGTAGCAAAAAAACTTTTTCTTGAAAACATAATCCAAATAAAGAGTTCATGGTAAAAAGTCAAAACATAGAAAATGCAACAAAGTTGCCAAATCTGCCTGCATGCAATAGAAAGAGAGAATTAACTAATTCATTAATTAGATGTAAGCAAAGTAGAGATGCATATATCCATGAAAAAAGAAACAGTATTTCAGAAAGCAAATAAGATTTTTTAATCGCCAAGTGGCGACTAGGGTGGCAATCAATGGCCGATTTTAATTGCCACTTTTACAACTTTAATCACCATGTGGCGAGTGGCGACTGTTAATTTACACCTATACAAATTGAGATGTCATCACTAATCAACTATATTTCTCGATATTTCAAGGATATTTCTAAATAGTGTTACACAGGAAATTTTTTAATAGTAATTGTAATTTTATTTTATTTGTGGAATATCTATCATCTCATAAAACAATAACTATTTAAACTTACTAATGAGAATTTGGATTCCTTAAATAAAAATTCAGCCAGAGAAGGAATGCTACAGTGTTGCCGAATCTGGCTGAACTTTTAAAATAGGGTTCCAAATGCTCATCAGTAAGTTTAAGAAGTTATTAATCATAAGTTAAATGTTTTATAAGATGATACATATTCCACAAATAAAATAATAGAAAATTGTTATTAAAAATTTTCCAGCTTGAATTCCAACACTTGTGAGAAGTCGGTCAATTAATGAAAACATCACAATTTGTGTCCTCTGGCCTTGAGCATTTCGATGGCAGTGGTTTAACAGTTTTATCAGTTGATTTCTAATTTCTGAAATTACCAAACCAAAGGCTTCATTTGTTCTACTGAAGCAGATAAATCTATTGCAGTAAAAAGCTAATTAATCGTTAATTCTCTAAGTTTTTAGCATCAGCCTTTTCGATAACTTTAACAAAAGTACCTTCCACTGTTCTGAAAGGCTGAGATCAATTATATTAAATTAAAATAATAATAAATAAATAACTGGTTCAAACTTTTTCTCAAATCTTAATATATAACAGGCCTTACCAAAGTACTTTATTTTACCTCAACTTGCAGAAGTTTTTCTAAATACTAATGAGTAAATATTCAAATATTTAATATATTTCTGCTTAGATTTCTTTATTGTTGCAAGATTATTTTATAACTTAATTCAAATGAAATTTGAAAGTTTTTTTTTTTTTTTTTTTTTTTTTTTTACTTTTATTGTCAAAAAGTAAAATAAACATAAAGTTGTTTGATTATATGGTACTATTTGGTTATCCCATCGACCAAAAACTATTGCCAAATTATAACAATATTAAATACCAATAATGAATGATCGTGAATGACACATTCAACGACATTAAATACAATACATGTGTTTAAAATTTTTATTTAGACTTTTATTAATATTCAACTAATCATTTGTTTTTACGTTCTTTAAAATAAAAATTATGTCAATATGTATAATTTGGCGAGATTGGTCGACGGGATAACTAAGTAGTACCGATTATATATAATATACAAAACTAAATTATATTAAAGAACATTATTATGTTTGTTTACATCTTAAATTTATTAAAAAATAACTTAAAAGGAAAATTGATTTCAATCAATGATTTAAAAAAAAATCAATTGATTTAAATTGTGATTTAAATCATGATTAAAATCAATGAACCATTGTTTCAAAAAATTAAAAACATTAAGAGTTATTCTAAAGGAAGGATATTGGGTGCCATACTAGTTAAAACTGAGGGACATCAAACAACATCCTTTCATGTGTGGCACAAACAGCTGCTTCAATGCAGAAAAGAAAATATTTATTGCATCATATCATGATCAGGGATATCCCTAAGCATAGAGATTGGTACATTTTTCAGCCATCATCAACATTGTAAGTAAAGTCGAATACCCATGGTTCCAAGCTTCTGTTCTGTATAATAATGTAGCCGAGTGTAATTTATTATGAAATGGTCAAACTAAACATTACAATCATAATCATAGGAGATTGCTGTTGACTACAACTGATGTGTTTGAACCAGGCATTGAAGAAAAATTGATAGCTATACAAGCAGAGACACAATAAAATAATTTTACAATATGATAAGACAAGTCACATGTTGCAAAATCAGTGAAAACCTACTTGGAAATGCTTAAATAGCAAGTTCAATCCTTCACGACATATTCACTAAACCCCTTCTGATTATGACTTGTTCTAATTGATGACACATGGCCTATCTGTGCAACATTACTATTTTTATGATGACAACAAGAAAAAAATATATATTATTGAATAGCTTCAAAAGATATGTCATTTTTCCAATGTGGAACTCAAATGCAACCAGAAAGATGGGGAAACATTGTGGTTAGTAGTCATGGACAATACTTTCACTGACATGTTTTTTGCTAATTATTTGAAATAAAGTGAAGTAATTTTCATTAAAAAACAGCATGAACTTATTCAACCTCCCAATATATATAGTACCAACAAAGTCGGTTAAATGTCAAACAATTAAATGTCTAATAAAAATATCCATAACATAATTAGACAACAATTTAAGAGACAGATTTATATAAAACTAAACACTTTCTGTGAACATAAATATTAGGTCAAAAACCTTCTACAAATTAATTTAATATTTAAATAATTATTTTGATGATGTGAATTAAAAACAGTAGTTTAAAATAATTATCATTTAAATTAAAAATTAGTTAATATTAAAGAATAATTATTTTGGTTAAAACATAATAAAGTTAAAAATCCATGATAGGAAGTAAATTCTTATCAATTATTTAGTAAAAAATTTTAGAAACAGCCCAATTCTTAATATTGTGACCTCTTTGCAAAAAATGCCACTCACTCTCTTAGCAGAATTAAGGTGCAACACTAGTCACAGAAAAAGATCCGGATGATAAAGTAAAGTCTATGAGAACATTCTTTTCAAATATCTCGCTCAAATTTTAGTATTTTTGAACATTTTTTTCGACTTTTTGCATAGATAGTTGAGGATGGTTAGTTTTAAGGGTAGGGTAGTTTTTAATTTTTTGATTTCAGTTATATTTGTTTTATATTAGGATAGTTTTATTTCAGAGCTGGTTAAAACCAGTTCCAAAAGTTGTAAAAATTTAAAAAAAAATAAATCTGAAACAAAAATTGAAAAAGTAAAAACTAGCTGTCGTCCTCAGCTATCCTACGCTAAAAAAATCTTTAAAAAACATTAAAATTAGAGCGAGATATTTGAAAATAAAGCTTCCATAGACTTAACATTATCTGGTCTTTTTCGATGACTCGTGTAGGTTTTTAATTTTAATGTAACATTGTTTCTGAAACAATTAAATTGCATTCTGTAGGGAGAGAGATCCATTCATAGATATCATCATTAAAGAGAGCAATGAGTTTTTTGAATGGCTCTTTGTCTACATTCAAGTTTTTTTCCACAATCATTTGAAGAAATTCTAATTCTTATCTTTTTCCATAATCTTATTATGAATTTCTCATTTTTTCTTTGATCCTTTGATGAAATTGACTTTTTTTTTTTTTTTTTTTTTTTCATGTCCTTTTGACGAGATCCCTGTTTTCTCTGCTTAATCCTTTGATGAAATCCTCATTTTTCAGCTTAGCTCGCTCTACTTAGGTCTCTTAATTCAAAAAAATTGTTTTACAAGGTTAAAAACAAACAACATTACTCAAAACAAAGGCATTAATTGAAAATTTTTTGACAATCTGCATAAAATAAACCTTATTAGAGTGCGAGAAAAATATTCAACTAAGTCTAAATTTCTGTAAAAAATTGTCTTGACAGGTTTAAGCATTTTTTATACTTAATGTTCTTGTTCTCTGATCAGAATTCCCATCAATACTATCAGTTATAGATCATCAACACATTAAAGGATAATCTTGAAGACAGCATTTTTTTTTTCATGATAATTTGTTGGAAATAGTGTCTGTTTCAAGTTTCTTTAATAGAAATTGCATTTTTTTTTTTTTTTTGTGTGTGTGTGTGTGTGTGTGTGTGTGATTCATTGACAGAAATAGCTCTTTTTCTCTAATCATTTGATGAAAATAATTTTTTCTAGGGATGCACCGGATACTGATTTTGCCAGATATCGGATATCCGGTATTCAATTTGTCTGCCGGATTCGGATATCCGGTACTAAATATGTTTTTAGTTATGGTGAATGTTTATTTCTTTATCCAATGCCATCTCAAATAATAATTTGCAAACATGTCTAAACATACAAAACATGTCAAACATACAAATCCTACACAATTATAACATTTTAAATGTATTGAAATATATTTTACAGAAACTATATATCTTTGACAATAAGGGCTTGAAATTCAGGTTTTCCCAGGAGGAAAGTGTTTCCCTCATAACATTTGTAAATACAAGGTAGTTAAACTATATAAGAGGGAAAAAAAATGTTTTTTTAAGCCTATTATTTTTTACTTGCCACTTAAATATTTACAATTTATACCGACATGACAAATTTCCATTGAAATAATTTAAATCAACAACTCAAGATAATTATCCAAATTGTTTATTTTAATTAAAACAAAGGAAAAGAATCAAGCTTTATATATATCATATCTGTTTTTCAATTTTTACTCAGTGTTATGGACAATTAATAACTGAGTTGCTAAGTGAATTTTTTAATTTAGATTTTGTGTGGTTTAGAATCTTTTATAGTTACACTTTTGACAAACAGAACAGAGCAACTTTTCTAATACATTAAATTATTAGAAATACTTGTTTTTGATTTTTTCTTCTTATTATTATTTTTTTTTTCCCTTAATTTTGTAAAATCTGGTGTGCATTCATTTTTAATTTGCTTGCACGAATAATGCATGTAGCTAATTGTATCGTCCATATCCTTCTGTGATTGTACATCACTTAGTGGAAGTATCGTCAATACCGTAATCCCTGGCATTTTAGCTAATTGAATTATGTTCAACTATGCATTGGAATTTTAAACCCATAAGGAATTCCGAAAATGACATAGTCAGTAGATTTCTTCTATGAGAAATGGTTTATTTAAAAAAGTCATGTCCTAATTTAAGTGAACTACGCACATCAATTATTAAAATGGTTTCCTTGAAGTTCATTTTTTTTTAATCATTTGGAAAACAGTTGTTATTATCGCTCGAGAATGGATCTTGTGGTGTCTGCATTTTATTTTGTTTATCATTCGTCTAGGGATATTAATGTTTAATCCATGACATATGTAATATATGACTCTTATTACATAAATCATGTTTTGATCATAAAAATGATGCTTTTAATGATTTTCAATAACTCAATGGGAAACATTTAAACATCTTGCTTTGGACAATGGATGTCCATATTTTATTTATTTATTTTACGCACTTCTTTAAATTTAGAAGAATTTTTATTTGAATAGGAAATCAAAATTTCATTGTTAATAAATAAGAGAGTAGAAAAGTTACAAAATGTGCAGGTGCAAATTATAAGATATGGAAAAAAAAACAAATACAAACAGAAACATTGTATGAAAGATCATCTTTTAAATAAAAAAAGAGGTATGATTATTGAGCCCACTGATGAGGAAATGTGCAATGATTTTGAAAAATGAAACATCTAATGTTGAACCATTGATTGTAAAAAAACATGTTTTCTTTTTTTCCAATGAGCAACATAAGATTTAATCTCATTTTGTTTAGTGCTAATTCCAGAAGCTCAGACTCTGATGACCATTACTGTCCTTTTAGTTATTTCTTGCTTCGGCACAGGAAAAAAATCGCAAAATATGTAAATCGGTCATAGAAAAAATATCACTCATTTTGTCCACCATGGCAAAAGTAAATTTTTAAAAATTGTTGACCTGTCTGAAAAAATTTGTACTTAGAGGGAACTTGAACAGTGGAAAATATAGCTGAATTCGTCAATCACAGTAAAATATCGTGAAATTTGTTAATCTGTCACAAGCAAATATCATGAAATTCGTCAGCCAATAACAAAGACAAAACACAAATTTTTCAGCTGAACACAGGAAAATAATTGTTAATTTCATCAGAATGTCACAAAAACAAAAAGCGAAATTTTCCAATCAGTCACAGAGTAAATAGCTAAATTTGTCAATCTGTTGAGAGAAATAATTTGTGAAATTTGCCTGTTGGTCTCCAGAAAAAAAAAAAAAAAAAAAAAAAAAAAAAAAGGGCAAAATTTTGTGTGACGAGCAAACATGAAAAATTTGTGAGAAAAAGTTACAGTCAGATGCAGAAAAACAATTTTGTATAATTGTCGTAAGAGCAAACTGTGAGATTTGTCAATCCATAGTGGAAAGTATCACGAAAATAGTCAGTCAGTCCTGAGACTTGATCGCCACTTCACATAGAAAAAAAATTCAAAAAGTAATTTTTTTTTTTTTTTTGGAAACAGGAATGTCTTGCCCACAAGATTTTTTAGGGCATGAATCCTGCTATTCCGTCCTGAAATTCAAACATTTAAATACTCTGCCTATTTGGCAATGAACTGTTGATAATTGCTAATAATTTGTACAGTGAAATGCTGATAATTTTTAGAACAAATTTTACATGTTTATTAATATGTCTATAATTGTAAAGTATTTTCACACAAAGCACCTTTTTATAATGCAAACATAAAATGTCTTACTAATATGCCAATGGTTGAAGAGTTATCTCCAAACATAGGTTTAATTTTTTTCATGTTTTAATTATTTAATACTGATTACCTTAAGCTACATTTAATTTTATTTTAAGTTAAATCAGTTTAAAATTTATAAACAACAAAAAAAACTTTTAATTTTAAATATTTATAATGAAGTCACGAAAATAACTAGTTGGATGCACCAATCCCAAAACTCTCTTCTATTTCATAGATCTCAATGTTTCAAAAAATATTACAAAATATTAATACTACTTCAATATTATAACCATTAATTCACTGTATAAAATGATTATGAAAAAAAAATTACAATAAAAAGAATATTGCCCTCTTAAACTGATGGCATTGAGCTCACAGGCTACGCATATTAATTGTATACACTATATTGCCATTGATTATGGGACACTTGCGATTTTAGACATTTTACTAAATAGCTAGAAAAATACATGAGGAATCATCTCGAAACTCTTAGTGTATAAATATAATAGTATACGTCATACATCTCCGTGAAGATTTTTTACCGAAACTCCATAGGGGACCGTCAACAAATTAAAAAAGAATGAATATCTTTTGAATAACCCTGTCAAAACTAATGTAGCAAAAACGCTCAAACTCTAGATTATGATTGAATGCCTTATTGTAATACACTGTGTTCATTTTTATACAAATAGCATGCATACTCGCAGAGTAATTAAGGTTTTTATAAAAATGGCCCCAAATTTTTCTAAGTTTTTTCCTTATAATTTTCAGAGTTCTTAATATAAAATAATATTTTTTTCAGAAAATATGACAAACAAAATTGTACACAGTACCCTGTAATCAGAATTAAAAAATAGTAACAATTGTATGAAAAATGAGTAGGTTTACTAAATAATTTTTTACTGCGCATGCGTCAAAGATATCAAAATTTCATTTGCATATTATGTTAGCTAAATGTATAGAGCAACTTTTGTAAAAGTCTCAAAATTATAGCTTGAAAATTCTGAAAGTAATCGGCTATAGAAAAAGGACAAAATCCGTTGTTTCCAAAATGAAGCAAAAAAATGAGGGATTTTATCCAAAAGTAGTCGTAATATCCCGTATTGTGTATTCTATATAGACACTAATCAATGAATATATGGATACAACCCCTCTTGTTTTTGCTTCATTTTGAGAATAACGGATTTTCAACTTATTCAATTGACGATTATTTTCAGAATTTTCAAGTTATGATTTTGTGACTTTCACAAAAGTTGCTCTATACATTTAGCTAACATAATATGCAAATGAAATTTTGATATCGTTGACGCATGCGCAGTAAAAAATTATTTAGTAAACCAACTCATTTTGTATACAATTTTCATTATTTTTTAATTCTGATTGTAGGGTACTGTGTGCAATTTTGTTTGTCATATTTTCTGAAAAAAATATTTTATATTAAGAACTCTGAAAATTATAAGGAAAAAACTTGGAAAAATTTGGGACCATTTTTAGAAAAACCTTAATTACTCTGCGAGTATGCATGCTATTTGCATAAAAACGAACACAGTGTATTACAATAAGGCATTCAATCATAATCTAGAGTTTGAGCGCTTTTGCTACATTAGTTTTGACAGGGTTATTCAAAAGATATTCATTCTTTTTTAATTTGTTGACGGTCCCCTATTGAGTTTCGGTAAAAAATCTTCACTGATATGTATGACGTATACTATTATATTTATACACTAAGAGTTTCGAGATGATTCCTCATGTATTTTTCTAGATATTTAGTAAAATGTCTAAAATCGCAAGTGTCCCATAATCAATGGCAATATAGTGTATTACAGCCTCATATTTTCAAAGGTTAAGCAAGGGTTAAACAAATTAAGAGGGGGGAGGATAGCTCTTGCCCATTTCCCCTTTTTATACTTAATCATTGGATTCCCTAAACTAATCAGAGATATGCTTTATCACATAAAAAAACCTATATCCAAATTCATAGCAAATCAAATAATTCTTCATAAAAACCCATTTATATAATTTAAGAGAATCTCCCTTTATACTTAACCATTAAACTTCCAAAACTATTCTGAGATTCGCCTCATCAGAAAGAATGTACATCCAAAATTTAAAGCAAATCGGATAATTCTGCATAAAAACCCATTTACCAAATATAAGAGGGGTTGGGGTAATCGCATGTATCCCTTTTATGCTTAACAAAAGAACTCCACAGCTAATTAGGGAAGCATATTATCACTATGAACCTGTATTCAAAAATTAAAGCAAATCTGTTAATTTTGCAAGAAAAATCATTTACCTAAATTAAGAGGGATAGTCCCACCAATCCCCCAATACATATCCAATGAACTCTGAAAAAAATCAAGGAAGTGCCTTATCACAATGAATCTATATCCAAATTTTGAAGCAAATCTGTAAATTCTGCATGAAAAACCCATTAAACTAGATTAAGGCGGGGGGAGTCACCTCCCATTTCCCCCCTCTTAAACTTATCCAATGAACTCGCAAAACTGATCATGGAAGTGTCCTCATCAGGATGATCCTATGTTTAAAATTTGAATGAAATATTAAAATTTTGCATGAAAAACCCATTTATCTAAATTAAAGGCGGGGAATTAGCCCCCATCCCCTCCTCTTTATACTTATCCAATGAACTCCCAAAACTAATCGTGGCGGTGCCCTCATCAGAATGATCCTATGTCTAAAATTTGAATGAAATCTGATAAATCTGTATGAAAAACCCATTTATCGAAATTAAGATTGGAGAATTAGTTCCCAGTTCTGTCTCTTTATACTTATACAATGAACTCCCAAAACTAATCATGGTGGTGCCCCTCATCAGAAAAATCCTATGTCTAAAATTTGAATGAAATCTGATAAATCTGCATAAAAGACCCATTTATCAAAATAAGGGGTGGGGAATTAGCCCCCTGTTTCATCTCTTTATACTTATCAAATGAGTACCTAATACTAATCACAGAGGCGCCTCATCAGAATGATCCTAAGCTTAAATTTTGAATGAAAATTGATAATTCTGGATGTAAGACCCATTGATATAAATTAAAGGGAAGAGTATTAGCCCCCATTCCCCCACTTATACTTGTCGAATGAATTCCCAAAAATAATCAGGGAAACAGCTTATCAGAATATACCTATATTTAAAATTTCAAGTGAATGGGATATTTTTATCATGAGTTATTGCATTACGCATTTACATATATACATACAGAACCAGGGTTGGCAAGTTTTTGACAGTGTGCGGTTTTATCCGGTTAAAACCGTGATTTAAACCGTCATGACTAAAACCTCTTGTCAAAAACCTCGTCAGAAACCTTAAATACTACACTGATCTTTAAAATTTCACATTAAACATCTGTCACACATATACAACATTAGATGTAATATTAAAAATTCCCTTTTACTGTATTGTATATTATCATTTCCGGGAAAAAAAAAAAAAAGAAACCTGTCATAAATCTGAAAATTTAGCCTGCCTCCAAACTTGCTCAACTAGCAATGCTTCTGCTATTAAGCCCTGCTAGCACAGCACCAATTGAGAGAGTATTTTGTAACTTTGGCTTCATACACTCTAAACTCAGAAACCATTTGGATGTAAATAAATGTGCTAAATCGGTTATGTGCTACAGGATGATATGGGGTAAAATTGATTCAGATTATTAACTGTACCAAGTCATTTTCTTCTGTTTGAATATTCTAAAAAAACAATGTTTTATTGCAATTAAAGTAATTTAATTTTTTTGTAATTATTAAATTACAGTATAATTAATTTTAAATAAAAAATTACTTAAATCATTAAGACTTATTCAATGTTTCTCTCTTGTTCTTAAAATGTTTATAGCGCATTACATTTTTTTGATGGTTTAAGCCAGTTTTTGACGGTTTAAACCAGTTTTTGACACTTGTCATGTCAAAAACCAGTTTCTGACGTCAGAAACCCAACCCTGTACAGAACGGGCGGGCACATAAGCTCACAGGTTTTGATAGCCTCTGAGCTAAAAATCATTATTACAGTATCATTTTCCAGCAAAATATTTTCGAATTGAAAGAAGACCTGACAGCCTTTCCCAGAAACGTATTCAAAGAAATTTGGTTCATTTCTATGCATAACTTCATACAGTGTTTGTTGGTAGAATAATGAAAATGGCGCAAAAATTGTGATTACAGCACCGCCTTACAGCAAAATGTTTCCATAATAAATATGGACATGCTGGCTACAGCCAAAAACAGAATATTTGGTTCATTCTATGTATAACTTCATACACATTTTGATGGTATGATCGTATGATGGCAACACTGCAACAAACAGAGGTTTTGAATAAACATGTTTTTGGGATATTGGATCCCTAAAACATGTAAATTCGTCATAAAAAATTGATAACATTACTTTCTTCTATCAAGGATGGAAGAAAATAAAAATAGGTCTGTTTAGTTGTTTAACTTAAAAACCAATTAACTCATTGTTGAAATTAAAAGAAATAAAGAAAATTAATAAAATCATAGTTTAATAAACAACTTCAAATTTTATAAAGACTAAAGACAGAAAACCAACATTTAGAAATGCATAAATAATGCATGTAAAGGTAGCAAACAGCCATTTTGAATCTATCATTCGCTCCTGTAATTTGGCCTGCACTTCTCTGTCACTTTGCTCAACTTAGCTTTTTCTAGCATGCTGAGTTTTGTCCTGATGAAGAATCTCGACAGTAGATTCAAAACGGCTGTTTGCTACCTTTTCATGCATTATTTGTGCATTTCTAAATGTTGGTTTTCTATCTTTATACATTTTTGCAAAAAAGCTTTATTTGCTATTTTGACTTCAAATTTTGTTTTACAATCTAAAAGTAAAGATACAATTTTCTAAAAGATAAAAACGTAAATTCTTGAATTTATTACAGCGTTTAAATATAAATCGTAGGAAAGCTGGCAATTCTTTAAACTTTTGAAAGTTACCTTTTACTCATTGATAGGAAACTTATAACATTTCATCTTTTGCATTGCAAACAAAAGTTTTTAGGGATTGTTTGGGATCAAACGATTACTGTTACTCATCTATATTTGCTTTGCTGCATTCAACCGGATATCCAATAGAGAAGTCGGATATCCAGTGATTGTGATTCGGATATCTGATGATATTTCGGATACTAAAAAATCAGCCGGATATGCCGGATATCCAGTGCATCCCTAATTTTTTTCACGATCTTTTGATGGAGATTGCATCTTTTTTTGCGATTCTTAATTGCATGATCATAAAGTGGGGGTTCTTTTATGCCTGATTTTTAAAATTTTGTGTGAATCCTGAGAAATCTAAAAACGGATTTTTCTTTTTGCCCTCAGAGACTTTCCCGTCCTACTACCATCCTTGAGAATATATTAAAAAGATGGAATTCTGTCTTGTGGATATATATATATATATATAGCATTGGCGCATTGCTAACATAAAATTCTGAAAATAAACAAAATTTAAATCTAAATTCCGCATAAAAAATGACTTAATATTTAAAAAAATAATAAAAAAACACTTTTATATTTGAAAACAGAAACATGCCATCACTTTTGGGAATGTTTTATATTTTTATTGTAAAATGATTTTGATAGAAAAATTATTAAAATATGTTACATATACTGATCTGAAAAATATTTTTCCTACGCATAAAATACTGCAGATATCATGTTTGAATAGTAACTAGGGATGGGACGAATATTCGGCCACTATTCGGTATTCGGCCTATTCGGCCCTTTTGCCGAATATTCGGTTGGCCGAATATTGAAAGCTTGTTGACCGAATACTTCGGCCGAATACCTGTAGCCGAATATTTAGAGATATCTGGCCGAATATTGGTAAAATCTCGCCGAATAGTGAAAGATATCTTGCCAAATAAATTTAGGATTTAAAGAGTTTCATTTCTTACAATTTTTTTTTTCTCTAATCCAAATTGGCTACTTTCATTTTTCGATTGCTAAAAAATACACAGCCTTTCTGTATTTCCTATAAAAGTGAGTGATATTTTAGAAAATGCTGCCCAAGTTGGAAATTTAATTGTATGGGGAATGTCTTCATTAGAGAATGATGTATTACAATTCAAAATATAACAACACTTATAAAAAAAAAACTCTGTCTTATTCTAAAACACTTGAATATTTATTAATGTCTGCCAATTCCATGCACATATAAAAAAGGCTCTTATGAAATTTGTAACTTATTTCCGTAAAGTAAGAAATGAAAAAATTCATTCACTAGGTGTATTAACGATGATTCATTTTCAAAATTAGATATCAAATATCACTATTCCAAATACTACAACGGTACATCTGAAAACAGAACTGGAAGCAAACTAGATATGCATTAGATGACACAACTAGATTTATCAAGATCGTTTATAAGTATTTAAACATAAATTCTAAATACTGAACAAAATATTTTTTTTATTCTATAGTTTAAATTTTAAATAATTATTTGGATATTTACTGACTTAAATATGTAGGGCCATTCCAAGCAAAGTGGTCCCAGGGTCCAAAATTTTAAAATTAAAGATATAATTTCAAAAAAAATTATTTATGTAGTTGAAAGTGTATATTTTCTTGTAATAACAGTGAAATTTGATTTAGCAAAGTTTAAGTGCTTGAAAACTTAAATTAATTAAAGATGTTTAAAAATTCATGTTTTTTGACAAAAGTTTTATGGAAAGAATATGTTGTATTAAAAATGCAATAAACACAGTAATTATTAAAATATCATCATATATCAGAATAAGTACTTATATACTAACCCCCAAAAATTGCTAAAGTAGTTTATTGTGATCTTGGACATTTTAACAATGATAAAATTATAGTTCTTTGATTCCAGTGTCACACACGTCACAAAAAGTTAAAATTTTTCCTCTTGTCATTTAATTACTAACTTTAAAATGTTGGAAACTTTATTTATAAGTTAACTAAACATGCTGAAAATATTGCAAATAAAAAAAATAATTTTGACCAAAAAATAAAATTATTATTTATTTTTAAATTCTTGTCACACACGTCACTATATGTGATGTGTGTGACTGTGGCGTGTATGACATGAATATATGTTTAATTAAAAATGCTCAACTCCTTTTAAATATGTTAGGTATATATCAGCAATATATGCACAAACACCTGGTAACTTATTGTAACTCATGATGCAATTAATAAATTCATCTATTTTATACATTTTTTCTTTTTCAAAAAAAGCAAGATAAATTAATTATTTTGTTTTCAAGAAAACTGTTTTTTCAGCTATTATTTCTATATATTTTATCTGGTCATTCTAAACAGTTTGGAAAGGTATAGCAAAAGAGGGATTTTTGAACAACCAATTATCTTCTGTAAAATAATGCTTATTGTTTGTTTACATATAGATGACAACACATTTGCTATTCTTGTAGTAAAATAAAGTTGATGTCTATCTTTTTGTTTTCAAAGTGGTGAGTGATTTTTCTATCGTTATTATAAACTAATGAGAATAAATTTGTAAGCAATGATGCCCTATAATTTTGTTGTTAATTTAATATTTTTGAAAATAGCTTTTTTTAGTTTACAGCATTATTGTTGCCGAATAATTAAGACTAAATGATTAGTTGTTCTTAACTTTATATATTGGAGGTATCACTGAAAACTAAAAACCAATTTTAACAATGTGAATTATATAAACAACTTTTTATCATTGAGTTTCACATTAACAATATTTTAAATTATCAGAATATTATAAAAAATATGTTTGAGTTTATGCAATGTTGTATTCAAGGGGTGGGCTGATGGAGCTGCAGCCCCCTCTGAAATTTGTAACAAACATACAATGTAATTACGAAAGTTCATCAAAATGTAATGAAATATGCTAAGATAGAATTTATAGGAAGCGCAATAATATTCCATTTTAGACAGGTTTTCATTTAAAAAGTATTATTTTGCACAGAACACAAAACAACTATTTCATCCAAGTTTCCTTTACACACAGACTATTTTTACACGCCATAAAAATTATGCTAACTAAGACAAAAACCTGCTTAAAAAGAAATTGTTTGCAATCCCATGCGATTCAATCTTAGCAAGTTCTGTATAATATATGCATTACCTGCATGATAAAAATCTGTTGAAAGTGGAAAAAATAACTTTCTTATGATTCTCTCTTAGAAACTTTTACTATATCTCAGTCCCCTCCGAAATGATAAGTCTAGATACGCCACTGAATTTATAGTTTCAGCTTAGAAATTTGCTATGAAACATTTCATAGCTATGTACTTTACAAGTTTGATGTTCATGATATATTTAATTGTTGAAATCAATAAATTGTTTTATTTTGTGTGGAGTTTAGTAACTGTATTTAATTACTTAAATATTGTAAGACTGCTAAAATGAAAAAAAAAAAAAATCTTAAAGTTTATAAACACAAGTTTGAACAACCAAACTTTTCATTTAAAAACTATAATTTTCTACTTATAAGGTATTTATGAATATATACAGCATAATTGTTAAAGGTACTTTTCAGTTCTGAAAAGTACCTTGTTAAGTACCAGACATCACTTTAGAGATATCTTATGGTATCTAGGTGCATTTTACATTTAACTCTTCAATAATCATAGAATAATCTTTGAAAAATTATAATTAAGCTTAATAGAGTAGATTTATTGAAAAAATATTAAGTTTATTATTGAATTTATTAAGTTTATTAAAATTAAAAAGATATTAAGTTTATTACTGCTTTTCCACAGATATATGACCATTTTTAAATCTTTCATGGTAAATTTCACACAAAGTCACACACGTCACATCATATGTCACACACGTCACAGTACTATTTATTTTTTTTTAGCCCAAGTATTTCTAGCTCAGATTTCTAACACCACTTTTTTTAATTGTTGTATATATGGCTTATAAATGATATTTTTTATTTTCATGAATATTATAATAATTCACAGAAATATAGCAATATGTAAGAGATATGAAGAAAAATGCTTACAAAATGGTCACACACGTCACAAGAATTAAAAAAATAAATTCTCTATAAATAGAATATAAAAAATTTCCAACCATGGTGATTATGTTTCAAGACAACTATGAAATACACTAAAATATTGTTTTCAAAAAGAAAAAATTTTTTTCACACTCAGAATAATTGCAAATGTTTTGAAAATGTTGTCTGAATGTCACACACGTCACGCTGGAATGGCCCGTAACATTATTATGTATATATTTTTACATATTTCTTCATTCATGTTGTTATCAATTTCTGTTTATCCTTTTAATGCTTGTTGAATAAGTGGGATATTGAAGTTGAATATTGTATGCTCCAATTCAAATGTCAAAGATTTTGTTACCATATGCATTCTACTTTAAGCATAACCTTTTGCTTTAACGTAATTTGTAATTTAAAGCTTGGCAACTGATTTCAGAGCAGGCTCATTCTTACAAATTCGCTTATCATTAGGGACACAAACTCTAAATGATCAAATTTACTTCATTAAAGGTTATTTCAGAAAATATCTACTCGTGAGTTCTGAGAGAGAGAGATTAAGAATATTATTAATTTTGGATGCAAGAAAGGGTAAAAGTACCATTTGATAGTAAAAGTGAAGTACATTCTACATATTTTAATGAAAATATCTTACCATCCTAACTTACTGAAAATCAATTTGATGTATATTAAAATAAAAGAATATAATGCAATTTCGTAATTTTTTTGTGTTAAAATAAATGTTTTAAATTTAAAAATACATTTAAAAGCACATTTAAGAGTAATAATTATTAATGAGCTCCTACTTTTTAAATTATATATAATCAAAATTTATTTTCTTTATTGGAAAAAAAAGTTGATATTCGGCCGCCGAATATTCGGTATTCGGCCTAAAATTTGGCCGAATATTCGGTATTCGGCCAAATCACTATTCGTCCCATCCCTGATAGTAACAGCACAAAATGTTCAGCATTTTAATTTAATTAAATTGAAGTAGATTTTTAATAATTCCAAAAGATTTCAGATTTAAATTTTAATTATTGAAAAAAGATAAAAAGCTTTACATTATCTAGCAAAATAAAAAGAGTCATCACTGTTTTCAGATCTTAGGTAATATATATATTTTTTAATTACACAGAAATAGGTAAGAAGAGTAAATTTTTAGAGAGTAACATCATTAAATATTGATAACTCAGTGATTTAAATCATTAAAAAAGAAAAAAAAAATGCTTAAAACAAATAAACGAAATTATTTTTGAAAAATTGTTAATCATATATAAACAGCTTTTTAAGCTATAAAGACACATTATATGGGTAAAATTTTACTTTCGATAACAAAATAATGATATATTTATACATATGTATATATAACATAAACCTAAAAATTATTAAATTTAACTGATCAGGATATGACAAATTTATACACAACTCTGACCTTTTTCTATTTCTTGATCATCTAAATCCAACTTCTGTTTAAAGTCATCAATCGTTTCATCATCTATATCATTATTTTGTTTAGATATATCTTCCTCTACCTCTTTTTTGGTAGTCTTATTTTTCTTTTTAGGCATTTTTTACAATATGTTGTCTGCTTTCTGCTACTCGTGAGACAAAAATTTCATTGGAAAGAAAGTAGAGTTTCGTTGTACGACGTTGGCTTCTTGTCAAAAAATTAAACAAGTATCATGAAATGTTTAACAAAATGTTAAACAATTTAAAAAATAAAGAAATTTTAATTTAATATTCTGACAAATTATTTTTATTTATTTCAAAAGTAAAAGAGCATTATTTAAATTGAAACTTTTTTAAATCAACCATTTGGATACAAATGCGAGAGGATTTTCGTCGCGCCAACTTGGATATTTTCTTTTGCCAAGGATTGGCGACATTGACTTTTGGCGAAGACTGGGGGGTTTTGAGTGGTGTCGACATCTAGCGTTTTTATTGACAAAAAAGTATGTTTTTGGTTTTTAACTTTGTTTTTTACCGTAAACATGAGTCCTGACACTAGAGATATAAGCAAACATTATGGGAAAAAACACTGTTCGAAATAAAAAACATACTGTTTTGCCAATAGAGCACGCGCATGTGACGTCACGCTTCAGCTGCTCGCTTGTTTGGGTGGCAAAAACGATTCCTTTTCCACTGTAATTACCACAGACTTCTCGTACAAATATCTTTACTTTGAGATATTAACAAACTTTATTAGAGTTATTAATGCACTTTTTTTGTAGTGTGCTGTGGCAAAACACACGACAGGGCAGAATTATTATTTCTTGGGTGTGGCGGGGAGAAAGGAGATATTTATAGTTATTAGATATCAACGAATTCGCTTTTCATTGAAATTTTGAATATTATATGGAGGATATGAGAAGAAAGGGAAACGGAAATTTCAGTAATGGGGATTATTTATATTACTAATTATTTCTCTATTGTCGTTATTCGCGTTTGTAATGACCGAAAGGTGGCGTTGTATAGACCTGATAATCGTTTGTTTACGTATTGCTGTTTGTGTTGTTATTACGTGTATATCGGAGGTTTAACTAAATATAAGGCAGCTTTTATACATTCCACGAACATTTATTAAACTACACAAGACATAAATAAAACGCGTACAAACTTTTGGAACTTTAGAACTTTGGAACTAAACTCAGGTGCGGTTACACGTGATAGATACCGTTAGTAAAGATTACACAGTTAATCAATCCATAGAGTCACTTACAACACATCTCCCTTTCTTTGAAAGTTCAAAGATTCAGTCTTTTGGGAGGGCGAACAGTTCTGCCACTTCTTGTTATATACTCCTTATGTATAGGTACAGGCTTTGTTGGAGATTTGGGCAACTCAGCTGTTGTGGTTTTCATTGGAGTCGTCACCTCAGTACCAGGCGATTCAAAATCATCATCTGGCTCCAATTCGGGTTGAAAATCTGGAGATGGTACGAGATTCTTCCTGTTTCTTCTATAAATTTGCTTGCCCGATTTCACAAGATATGATCTAGGATATGGTGATTTTTCTAATACTTTGCCAGTTACTTGCTTGTCTGTAATCCACACTGCTTGACCCTTCTCAAGATTTGGAAGATCTCTGGTTGCATGATGTTTATCATAATTCCTTTTCTGCTTCTCTATCCGCATTTCTTCTTTCCCTTCTAAGATAGTTTTGTTGATAGCTTGAGGTTGAAGTTGAGCTTTAGACATGGGGAGAGTCGTTTTTATTCTTCTGCCCATCAAGAGTTCAGCAGGACTGAATCCGTTTTCAAGAGGAGTTGCTCTGTAAGCCATCAGTGCCAGGTAAGGGTCTTTAGACTTTTTGATTCTTAATTTTACGATTTTAACAGACGATTCTATAAATCCATTGCTTTGAGAAAATTTCGGACTGTTAGTGATATGCAAGAACCCATAGCTTTTTGAAAATTCCATAAATTCTCGCGTTTTCACAGGATCGAACTGAGGACCATTATCAGATCTCAGAACATCTGGAATTCCATGACGTGAAAAGATGGATTTGCAATGGTTTATTACTTCTGCAGATGTCAAGTTATTTAGCTTGGCGATTTCAGGATACCGTGAATAATAATCCGTAACAAGAAGATACCAGGAATTTTTGTATTTGAACAGATCAAGACCTAATATTTCCCAAGGACGTTCTGGAAACTGAGTTGGAATTAGTGGTTCATGTTTATTACTTGTTTCTTTGATGCATTCTATACAATTTTTCACTTTATCTTCTATTTGTTTATTAATTTGTGGCCAAAACACTGAACATCTGGCTCGAGCTCGGCATTTTGTAATACCAAGATGCCCTTCATGAATTTGATTCAGTACTTCAGCTTGGTGTGATTTGGGAATAATAATTCTATATCCTCTCATCAGCAATCCTTCTTGAATTGATATTTCGAATCGATGCTGCCAGAAAGGTAAACACTGAGGATCCAGATCCTTTTTAGAAGGCCATCCCATCATTGCATATGAAGAAAGATTTTGACATGTTGGATCGGCATTTTGTGCTGCTTGGAGTTCTTTTAACCTATTTCGAGATGCTGGGAGAGTATCTGTAATCATCTGAATGTAGGCATCTATTTCTTCCTCCAATTCATCCCTTTTTATTGCTTGCATTTGAGGACTTCTAGACAGAGCATCTGCTGCATATAATTCCTTTCCTGGAATATGCACAATATCATAAGAATATCTCATCATCCTGAGTTTCATTCTTTGCAGCCTAGGAGAGAGGTCATCTAAGTACTTACGAGAAAAAATTGGAACCAAAGGCTTGTGATCTGTCTCAATTCTGAAGCTTGCTCCTGTTAAATAATCTCGAAACTTTTCGCATGCCCATACAATGGCTAGCGCTTCCTTTTCAATTTGGGCGTAACGACCTTCCGTTGGAGTGAGTGTTCTTGAAGCATAAGCAATTACAGAAGTACTGCCATCTTCTTGTTTCTGACGAAGTGTTGCTCCCAAGCCATATGATGATGCATCTGACGTAACAATGGATTTTTTATTTGGATCGAATATTTTTAAAACTGGATCTGAAGACAAAATTTTCTTCCAGCTCAAAAATGCTTTTTGTTGATCATGATCCCATACAAAGTCTCTTTTATTGCTAAGCATTGATGTCAATGGATGAAGTAGTTCGGCATAATTTGGAATAAAACGCGCTAAATAGTTAGCAAGGCCTAATAATTGCTTTAATTCTTTCTTATTTGTTGGCGGTTTGCAGTCTTGGATGGCAGCAATTTTCTCATTATCTGGGTGTATTCCTTCACTGTCAACAATGTGTCCTAAAAATTTTATGCTTCTTGCAGAAAAAACACATTTTTTCTCATTTAAAGTTAGATTAGAATTCTGAAGACGTTTTAAAACTTCTCTTAACCGCTGATCATGTTCTTCTTCGGTAGATCCCCATACTAGGATATCGTCCATGTGACACACTGTTCCACATAAATTTTCAAGGACTTGAGACATTCGTCTTTGAAAATGCTCCGGAGCTGACGATATGCCGAAAGGTAATCTTAAAAATCTAAATCTTCCAAATGGGGTTATAAACGTTGTGAGATAGGAGGACTCTTCATCTAGTGGAATCTGCCAAAATCCTGAGTTGGCATCCAACTTTGAAAAAAACTTAGCACCTGATAACAAATTCAATGTATATTCTACTTTCGGAAGTGGGTGAAATTCTCGCAAAACATTTTTATTAAGTTCTGTCAGATCGACACAAATTCTTACTGTTCCATTCGATTTGGGCACTATAACAACTGGTGAACACCAATCTGTAGGCTCGCTGACTGGAATTATAACTTTTTGTTCGACCATCTTTTTAATTTCATTTTCCGTTTTTCTTAAAAGAGGTATTGGTACACGTCGTGGTGAACTAACAGCATACGGAATAGCTCCAGGTTTCAATTTAATTGAATAACACCCTTTCATTAGTCCTAAGCCTTCAAAAAGTTCAGGAAATTCTGCAGTAAATTTATTAACTGAAATTTGATGAAGATTACTTAAGTTTGGCCCCAATCCAAAGGAAAGTAATGCTGGCTTACCCAGAAGGCAAGTTTGCAGACCGTCGATTACATAAATTTCTTCTTGGCAACATTTCTGTAAAATTTTAATATCCGTTTTGAATTTTCCTAACACTTTTAATGGTTTCTTATCGGGTCCACACAAAATTTTATCAGCTGTGTCTAACTTCAGCTTTGACAAAAATTTTCGGTATACCGTAACAGGTATTGCTGAATGGTCGGCACCGCTATCAATTTTGAATTTAAAATTCTGGTTGCATATTTTCACAGCGACAGTCCAGTTCGGGTTTTCTTCCCCTTTTTGCTTAACTATACCCCAAAACGAAATTTCAGAGTGTTTTCCTTGCTTTTTAGATAGACAAATTTTAGCATAATGTCCAATTTTGGAACAATTTAAGCATTTGGCGTCTCTAGCAGGACACTTCCGTTTTTCATGTTTTTGTTTACCACACCATTTACACTGTTCTGATGCCTGGTTAGTCTTGAAATTATTCGTGTTCGTTTTATTTCTGATAGGCTGTTTATTTTCGTTTTTAAATTTTCGCGAGTTTTGTAAACTTGAAGACTTATTTGAGAAAACAGCATTTACTGAAGTTACTTCGTTAGCTACCAATTTCTCTTGTTGTTGTTTAACGGATTCGCTTAGACGCACTTTATCAATAACTTTCGTCAAAGTAAGTTCCGAATCTAACTGTAATTTTTCACTTAAATTTTTGTCTTTTATCCCAACAACAATTCTGTCTCTAATCAGTTCATCATGCAAAGCCCCATATTCACAATTTTCAGCTAATTTATATAATGCCGTAATAAAAGTGTTTACAGATTCACCATCGAGTTGTACTCTTTTATTGAATTGTGCTCTTTCAAAAATAGTATTTTTCTTAACTACAAAATGATCATTAAATTTATTAAGAACAACAGTAAAGTTAGTTAAATCATTTCCCTGCAAGCCAAACGAAGCAAATATATCTTCGGCTTGTTCTCCCATAATATAAATAAGAGAATTTACCTGTTCTTCTCCAGATTTCGCACTTAATCCAGATGCAATCCGATAGCGTTCAAAGCGGATTTTCCATTTGGGCCAGTTTGCTGGTGTACAAAATGTAAAATGTTCCGGTGGCTGTAACTGAATGCCTGCCATAACACTATATCATACGATAAAACTTAACTTTCAATTATGATTTTTTCTTTCAAACGAAAAAAATGTTCACAATATGTTAAAACGTTTTACCGCTGCCGCCATGTGTTGTTATTACGTGTATATCGGAGGTTTAACTAAATATAAGGCAGCTTTTATACATTCCACGAACATTTATTAAACTACACAAGACATAAATAAAACGCGTACAAACTTTTGGAACTTTAGAACTTTGGAACTAAACTCAGGTGCGGTTACACGTGATAGATACCGTTAGTAAAGATTACACAGTTAATCAATCCATAGAGTCACTTACAACACACTGTTTGTTCCATGCTGTAGCAATGTTGCTGTCATGTTATTTTGCAATGAGTAAATCAAATGTACTTTTTTATATTATAGATCTAAACTTTGTGTATAAAATTTTGATTTTAGATAATTTTAATACAAAGAACCCAACGTTGCATGCGTTATAGAACTGTTTATTTATTTATCGGCCTTTTAAACACTGATTTCAGCGGAAGATGCTCACGGTATCAGTTCTATTTCGTTTCAGACTTTGTCCGAAAGAGGGCGTCTATTTCATTTCAAACGCGAATAGAACAACAAACAAAAAAATATTATTATTATTATTATTAGTATTAGTTTTTTTTTTTTTTTTTTTTTTTTTTTTTTTTACATAGAAATAAAAATAACTTAAAGATTTTAACTTTAAAACATAAGAAATCACAATTTATGCTTCTCACGCTTTCCTACTAGCATACAAATATATTTGTATCAAAGGGGGAGGGAGCGTAAATGATTGTAGGTCAACGATAATTAAGATTATTTTTCATGTATTAATGACACACAGGTCTGGCATTTTTTTAAATAAATATTTTTAAAAATAAATAATTTTTGAAATCAATATTTTTAAATAACTATTTTTAAACATTTGACAATCAGCAAACTGGGCGGGGGGGGGGGGGCAAAGAGAAGACTGGATGAGAATTTCAGAAACAGAGTATAAGTTATATGATTAATTATTTTTCCGACTGCAGAACAATAAATTGAAAAGACTTTTATGTAAAATAAAGATTAAAAAAAAACCTCCTTTGTATTCCGGAAGGGGGGAGGGGCTACATGGAGAAGCGCAAGTTCGGAATGTTAGGAAGTGATTTTAATCATTATTTATCTTATACTATAATGTGAGCAAAAATTGTGTGTGTGTGTATGTGTGTGGGTAAATTTTATCTCAAAAACGGCTCTAACGATTTTCGCAAAAATTTGGATTTTACCATTTTCGGGCACGAGAAGACCATTGGGCTAGGTCCCATGTTCGGGAAAATTCGATTACTGGGTCATTTTGAGTCATAATGGGTCAGGATACAGCTATTTATATCTATAGAACGGTTGGATCGATTTTAAGGAAATTTTGTACCCAACCGTTTTTTGGTACGAAAAAACTATTGGGCTGGGTCACATGTTCGAAAAATTTCGATTAGTGGGTCATTTTGGGGTCATTGTGGGTCAAGCCATTTTTATCTAAAAAACGGCTCTAACGATTTTGACCAAATTTTATATTTTATCGCTTTGGATTACAAGAAGACCATTGGGTTAGGTAACATGTTCGAGAAAATTCGGTTAGTGGGTCATTTTTGGGGTCATTGTGGGTCATGCTATTTTTATCTAGAGATTTTATCACGCAATTTTGATTAAAAATTGCAGTCTATGGTTTTCGGGCACGTAAAAAACATTGGGCTAGGTTACATGTTCGAGAAAAAATTTTAATGGGTCATATTGGGTCATTAAGGGTCTGGGTCAAGCTATTTATATTTAAAGAACAGGGTGATGGATTATAACGAAATTTTGTATGTAACAGTTTTTTGACATGAGAAAACTAATGGGCTAATCACATGTTTGAGAGATTTCGACTATGAGGGTCATTTGTGGGTCATGATGGGTCATAATGGATCATATCAAGCTATATCTAAAGAACAGGTGGATCGATTTTAACGAAATTTTGTATGCAACATTTTTTTGGCACGATAAAATCATAGGACAAGGTTACATGTTCGAAAAATTTCAATTAATGGGTCATTTTGGGTCATTAAGAGTCTGGGTCAAGCTACTTATATTTAAAGAACGCCGTGATGGATTATAACGAAATTTTGTATGTAACAGTTTTTTGACATGAGAAAACTAATGGGCTAAATCCCATGTTTGAGAGATTTCGACTATGAGGGTCATTTGTGGGCTATGATGGGTCATAATGGGTCATGGTCAAGCTATATCTAAAGAACAGGTTGATCGATTTTAATGAAATTTTGTATGCAACATTTTTTTGGCACGATAAAATCATTGGACTAGGTTACATGTTCGAAAAATTTCGATTAATGGGTCATTTTGGATCATAAAGGGTCTGGGTCAAGCTATATATAATTAAAGAACGCCAGGATCAATATTAACGAAATTCCTCATGTAACAATTTTTAGAAACGAGAAAACTAATAGACTAAGTCACATATTCGAGAGCTTTCGATTATAAGGGTCATTTATGGGTCTTAATGGGTCAAGGTCAAGCTATATCTAAAGAATGGGTGGGTCGATTTTAACGAAATTTTGTATACAACATATTTTTGGCACGAGAAAATCATTCGGGTAGGTCACATGTTCGAGAAATTTCGATTAATGGGTCACTTTTGGGTCATTCTAATTTTATCTAGACAACGTTTCGCGCAATTTTGACTAAATTTTGTATTTTATCGTTTTCGGGCACAAGAAAATCATTGTGTTAAGACAGATATTTGAGAAAATTCGATCAATGGGTCATTTTGGATAATAAGGGGTCAGGGTCAAGCTACCTATATCTAAAAAACAGCTCAATCGATTTTATCTAATTTTTTTATCTAATGTTTTTCGGCATACTAAAACTAATGAGCTAGGCCACACGTTCGAGAGATTTTGATTATAAGGGACATTTGTTGGTCATGATGGGTCATGCTAATTTTATATAGAAAATAGTACTCACCATTTGGACTATACTTTGTATTATATCGTTTTTGAGCAAGAGAAAACCATTTGGGTTGGACACATGCTCGCGAAAATTCGATTAGTGGGTCATTTTGGGTCTTAATGAGCTAGGGTCATTCTAATTATATATAACAACGACTCAATCAATTTTACCTAAATTTTGAAACAAAACGTTTTTTGTCACGAGAAGACTATTGGGCTGAGTCGCATGTTAAACAAAATTGTATTAGTGGGTCATTTCGCTTAATTGCTGAATGCTGCCAAGCTAATTTTACCTAAAAAATGGCTTAAACGATTTTGATTCAATTTTATATTCTACTGTTTTTGATTACCTGAAGACGATTGAGCTATGTCACATGCTTGATCAAATTTGATTAGTGGCTCATTTTGGGTAATACGGGTCAGGGTCACGAGAATATGGCAAAAGCCAATAACTTGGTGATATTTGAAAAAATATTGGCGACATATGGCCAAAAAGTCGACTATAAAAATTACGAAAACCAAAACACGTATTTTGAGCCAAATGAAAGAGTGCCTCCAAATTTGGCTATATTTAGCAAAAAATATTGTCTTTCAGAATGTAAAGAATTTTTTTATACATTCTTAAGAGGATTCGAGATGCATGATTAAACCAATCAGAGTCGAGCTAAAAAAGTGATTTAGATCGATGTCCTTTCGTTGTAAATTTTAAAATAAAGTAAAATTTATAAACATGCGCATAAAAACATAGTTTTCTTATTGATTGTTTTTCTAAATAATACTATTATAAACATGTTTTACAGTAATAATACAGAGTTAATGATACAGTGAAATACTATATCGAGTTGAACACAAAGTTAATTTTGACCGAGCTAAGCTCGGTCTCCCCTGCTAGTTTATTCTTATTAGTGAGCAACACATATATCAGTTTTCTTTTCAAATGAAGAATTTCAAAGTTTTAAAATTCATTCTGCTGGAGGGGGGGGGGGGCAGAGGGAAGAAATTTTTTCGGAATAAAAGAGATGATAAAAAATCGATATATTTGATTATTTTTTGTCACTGCAGAGAGAAAAAAAATAGAATTTTTTTTATAGAAATTAAAAAAAAAACTTATTTGCATGATGGGAATGGGGGGGGGGGGGGGGCTAAGAATGGAAGCATACATATTTCGGATAAGCTGGGGATAATCTAAATTATTATTTATTTATTGTGATAAGTCAGAAATAAATGCGACAAATTTTATTTAAACAAAATAGAGTTTTAAAAATATGAAACTCTATATGATCAGAGAAGGGGGGGGGGCAAAGGGCGGAAAGTGTAATTTTTGACGGAAGAAACCTAATTTGCTTTATTCATTATTGATTTATTATCAGTAGAAAGCCGTAAACGGAACAGAATTTTTAAACTATATAGACCAACAATAAATGTTTATTTTTTTTATATATCGGGGGGGGGGAGGGCAGAGGGTGAATGAAACATTAGAAAAGGGTTAAGCCTAGCCAGACAGGACTATATTTTTCCAAAAAATAATCATAATTGGACGAAAAAGTCATGATATCGGGAAGATTGCTATGGATTTAAACGACGACAAACAAGGAACGGCGAAGTTTCTGCCACCCAAACAGCGAAAATGACAGTTTACTTGCAACCGTGCCCGTGCTCTATAAAAATGGGTCCGACGAGAGGATTTGAACATTTGAACAATAAAAAGTTTAACCAACCTTTTAAATGATGTCCTTTCTTCAGAGCTGAAAAAAAAAAAATGAATGAAAGAAAGAAAAATTAATGTTATATGGTCAATGAAAACTTGACTTCTTCAGAAATTAATTTTTAAAAAATCTTTTTTTTTTCTTTTTTACCGACTGAGTTTAAAATTAGAAGTAAATATATATATATATATATATATATATATATATATATATTCTAAAAAAAGAACATAGTTTCCAAATGGGTGTGCTTCAAATTTACGAATTATGCTAAAACTAGAAGATAATAATTTAAGAAATTTGTACAACCTTAAAATTTCAAATAATGTTAAAGCTAAAAAATTATACATAAATTTTGAAGTAACGAGATTTTGATTTTAAAATATTAAAACTTTAAGCAGGGGGAAAGAAAGGAAATAATAAATACGTGTGGCACTCGGGGACTGCCGCGGTAAAGCTATTGCATGGCATTTTTTATCAACTTATGCAATTATTATAATTATTTATTTATTTATTATTTATTTGTCTCTGATATTAATTCGAGTTACACTTTTTGAGCGTGATGAGCGATAACAAAAAGTTTTTTCTTTTATTGAATAAATGAGAAGTTAATATCGTTTAAAAAAAATTTTATTATCTTACAATACATGTAGGTTAATCAGGAATTTTTATCATTGGAACTATACGTGTATGGTAGCTGAAATAAAGAACATAAGTTTGAGATTTGATATTCTCAAAATATCTGAAAAATACCGCATCAATATCTGCCAAAGTCTACCGAAGGATACCTTGCCGAAGTCTGCCAAACTGAAACGACGTTAGCCGGAGTGTTAGGTTTTTGCTCGTTACGGAATTTCTAGATTCTTTCGCCGCGCTCAAAGCCCACGGTAAAAGCTATGCAATACCTTAATAAATTACCAAACAAAATTTGGCCGCGCTACGAAAATTAGATCGCGAGTTATAAGCATTTTAAATTTTCCGAACCTCACAGTGGGGGTCTTCTGTCACCAAAAATTAACACTGTTTCATAATAAATTACCAAACAAAATTTGGCCGCAAAACGAAAATTAGATTGCGAGTTATAAGCATTTTAAATTTTTCGACCCTCACCGTGGGGGGGGGGGGGTCTCCTGTCACCAGAAATTAACACTGTTTCATAATAGATCACCAAACAAAATTTGGCCGCGCTACGAAAATTAGATCGCGAGTTATAAGCATTTTAAATTTTTCGACCCTCAAAGTGGGGGGTCACCTGTCACCAAAAGTAACATTGCCTCATAATAAATTACCAAACAAAATTTGGCCGTGCTACGAAAATTGATCGCGAGTTATAAACATTTTAAAATTTTTGACCCTCACCATGGGGGTCTCTTGTCACCAAAAATTAACCCTCTCTCATAATAAATTACCAAATAAAATTTGGCCGCACTACGAAAATTAGATCGCGAGTTATAAGCATTTTGAATTTTTCGATCCTCACCATGGGGGATCTCCTGTCACCAAAAGTAACACTGTCTCATAATAAATTACCAAACAAAATTTGGCCGCGCTACGAAAATTAGAACGCGAGTTATAAGCATTTTAAATTTTTCGACCGTCACCATGGGGGGGTCTCCTGTCACCAAAAGTAATACTGTCTCATAATAAATTACCAAACAAAATTTGGCCGCGCTACGAAAATTAGATCGCGAGTTATAAGCATTTTAAATTTTTCGACCCTTACCATGGGGGGGGGGGTCTCCTGTCACCAAAAGTAACACTGTCTCATAATAAATTACCAAACAAAATTTGGCCGCGCTACGAAAAATGATCGCGAGTTATAAGCATTTTAAATTTTTCGACTCTCACCGTGGGATGTCTCCTGTCACCAAAAATTAACACTGTTTCATAATAAATCACCAAACAAAATTTGGCCGCGCTACGAAAATTAGATCGCGAGTTATAAGCATTTTAACTTTTTCGACCCTCACCGTGGGGGGGGGGGTCTCCTGTCGCCAAAAATTAACACTGTTTCATAATAAATCACCAAACAAAATTTGGCCGCGCTACGAAAATTAGATCGCGAGTTATAAGCATTTTAAATTTTTCGATCCTCACCATTGGGCGGGTCTCCAATCACCAAAAACTACATTATCCTACCTTGTTTTATCTTAAGACGATTCTTTTCTATACCCATTCTATCAGGAATTTTTATTATTTAAACTATAGATTTATAGTAACTGAAATAAGAAATATAAATTTGAGACTTGATATCCTCTAAATATCTGAAAAATACCGCATCAATGTCTGCCGAAGTCTACCGAAGGATACCATGCCGAAGTCTGCCGAACTGAAACGACGTTAGCCGAGTGTTAGGTTTTTTTTTTCGTTACGGAATTTCTACATTTTTCTCGTTACGGAATTTCTACATTCGGTCGCCGCGCTCAAAGCCCGCGATAAAAGCTATGCGATAGCTTAAAAAATTTCTATTATGATAAAATAAAAAAATAATTCAGAAAATAATTAATAAAAAATAATATATATTTTTCTTTTTTAAAGTATAATTTAAAATTCTAAATTGAGATTTTTAATAGTTATTAAAGAATTGATGATTCAAGCGCTCGAATAAGTCATCTGGTGGAGAAAAGGTGTAACTTCTCCATTCAGGATAACGCCGTGAAAGCTCATTGCATTACATGCGTTTTATATTTGTTCAGAATAATTATTCTTTTGCACAATTTCAGATTTCCTGTGGCATTTATTTTCTGTCTTATATGACGAAGTAGATATTATACGAATTTGAATGTCTAAAACTTTTAAATACATTTAGAATAAAGAATTGTTTCAATGGGACTTTAACATTAGTTAAAGGGAAATTAAAGGGACAGTTATCCTGTATCGAAGGCTGCGAGCAGCGCCTCTATAGGCCGTTTTAGTTCCCAATTTTTTTAAAATATCATTGCATCAAAAAAAAAAAAAAAAAAAAAAAAACGAGTTTAATACACGTGCTGTAAAAAATTACTTAACACATGTACTAGATAAATTAAAAAAAATAATTAATACTAAGAAAAATTAAATAAAGTTAAATATAAACTAGTAATGTGAAACGTCACATTTAAAATTACATAAAACATTAAAAATGTCTAATTAAAATGTCTAATTAATTAACAATTGTGAATCTAAATTACACACACAAAGAAAGGCGTTTTTAGTATTGAAAGATATACGCATTTTCAATGTCGTTTAATGGATTTGCAAAATGTTTGCCGACTTAGAAATAGTTCTTGACGATTTCACCAGAGGGCGTCATAGATGATTCGGTCATCACGCCACATAGCAGTCGTTATCGCTACTTTTGGCGAAAGAGTACACAGAAATAAAATATCCCCACAAACGAATGCAACCACTCATCCAACCAATCGAAATTCACTAAATTTTGTAAATAAATAAAACTAACTTATTAATTGCATTTCTTGGTGTAAATTAAGAGGATTAAGCATGGTAGGTCATAATTAATGTCTTGCATTCATATTATTTATGTATATGATCTTATTTTAGACTTTCATTCGTTTTCTTAGCATTTTTATTTTGTATTATTTCGAAATGCCTTTAAAAAATTCAATTTTTCATGCTTTGACAATTTCAGTTTCATTTGTTTATTATTCAATTTTTGGGTTTGAAATTTTGATAGTGTAGCATATATTATTGTTGTAGCGACTACATTGCCAAATTTTGTTAAGTATTCGGCCAGTAATTATTTGTAAAAATGGATTCAAATATAAATAACAAGATACGCATAGAAAAATCTCCCACAGAATATGAATTTCCAGCTGTTATAAAACAATTTTAAGCATTTTCTAAATTGATGCAAAAATGAAAAATAAAATAAAAAATACCAAGCATCCTACATTTTCAGCAGATGATTTAATCATATAAATGCATATATCCCATCTTGGTTTTACAATATCACACATGCATTTTATTAATCTAATCTCATTTTAAAAAGAATTGTAATGTTAAAGTTTATTTTAAACTTATAAGTTTATTTATAAACAAATTATTTTCAAATTGATATATTATTTATAATGTATCAATTTGAAAATAATTTGTAGATAACTAAGAGAAATTTTAGGATCTAACATAACATTAATGTTCAGCACATGAAAAAGTTAAGAAATTGTATAGCCAATGCATATATTTTATGTATTTTTGTAAACTAGAAGTAATTTCTAAAATTCAAGAAATGCTAAAATAAGTGCAAATATGAAATATTTTATGTTCGATAAATTTCAAATTTCCAATATCAAAACTTTTACAACAAACAATTGATATCAGAAATAATGATTATGGGTTAAAGAATCAATTTTAATTTTTTGTGTAGTACTTTTTTGTATCGTTCTTTTGTCATAAGTTTCAATGTTTCAAATAATGCTGCTGTTTTAAAATTTCTATGCAAAAATTTCTTTAAAACAATGTGCATGATTCAAAATGCATGCATGTTTAAGCAGAACTTTTGCATCAAATTATGATGTTTATATGTGTTCTTTATGCAAATACCTTTGTACCATATGTGCTATCTTCTGGGCCTGAAAGCTCCATTTCTTATGTTGAGTGAGTGTTTTTTTGTTACACATTAACAATTCGGTATTCTGCAACTCAATACACCTCTATATATTATATGATGTATATGCTAACTGCTAACATTGATTATTTTTATGTACAACTTAATATTTTAAGATATTTTAGCTTAATTCAAATTTATGACATACTTAAAAATTAATGCATAGTCTGAATTTTTATAATATAAAAAATATAAACACAAATCTTCAGTTAGCCAACTTTTGAAATCACAAATTGAAATAACAGGTAATAATAATAATATATAGTAAGGGAGAATGAGGTGGAATGCAAGGGAGGATCTAGAATGTTTTTTTTTTTTTTGGGGGGGGGGGGGGGGATACCGAATGACATATAATGAACACAGTCATAGTTTCTGTTGACTAAATCATTCCTTGTGGTTAATTATTAAATGAATTTGAAATAATTAATGCAATTTAAAAGTACTATAGACTCGCAATTATACGACATTCAATTAACCAATATACTCAGTTTCAGTTAACAAACTCTCTTATTATATAATCCCTGCTCTCCTCAAAATTTTATTCTTTGTTACATATTGTGTCAAAAAATATAAATTGTTGCAATAGAATTTAGTCATAAAATACATTATTTTTATTCTTTTCATTTTTATACTTTTACTATGGCAATTATTTAAGTTACCAATTTATTCAAAGAAGGCACTGAATAAAAATCTCAAAGGAACTTAACTTGGGGCTTCAAGGCAATCTCAAGTCAAGTTAACATTTGTCACTGAGGCTCAAATCTCTATCTACAATTTTTCTGCAAAAGATGGAATGAGAGTGAAAATGATGTAAACCAAACAATGAACAATGCGTGGCAGTAGAGCGACTTTTTCTATTCAAATCGCCTAGAAAGCCCTTCATTAAGTAAATACATAAGGGACGAGCAGATTTACCAAGTTGACTTTAAAAAAATTAACACAACATATGGCTTTTAGCTGATTAGGACTTTGTTTATGTTTTTTGTTCATTCATCAAATATCCCTTGAAATTCATCAATGTAATCGGTACATTTTTTACACATTAGTGACTTTTTTCAGGTTATTTTAAGATGCTTCAAGTTTTAAAAGCAGGGGTCGATGCAGGTTTTTTTTTCTTGGGGCTTATTTTGTAAAAAGTAGCAGTTATTTTTGTGACTTCACTACATTTTTGTGAATTTTATTATATTTTTGTGAAAAACAACATTTTGTGACAACAGCTGAAATCTAGTGACTCAAGTTCGAACCAAGTATTTGTTAACAAAAACTAACTTCTTTAAACACTTTTCTAAATTTTTTGTTTCTTAATAACTGGTTTTATGTACAAATTACACATTTTAAAATCTAACAAAATAATAAAAATAAGTTTTTGTGGAAAAGAATTATGTGAAGGGGCCCAAGATTTTTTTTCCCCTTGTTTCTTTGGAATTGCAATCTAGTTCTTTTCTCAAACAAAAGAGCTCTCTTCACAAATATCACATATAAAATTTAGAACTGCACCTTTTTTGTAAAGATGAAAAAGTTTTCATACTTTGAAGAGATCCAAATAATGATTTCAGTTTTCTGTTGCAAGGATTCACCCTAGATAATTCGTTAAAAACTATAAATGCAGCACACTTCATTTTTGCTACCAAATATGCTACAGTAAGCCTCCATAACATTGCATGACGACCTAAGCTCAAGTTGCATAAGTATATTAACACAAGTTGGAGAAAGCAAAGACAAACAGACATACCCACAAACCGAATTTATAAACACTTTTAAACTATGTTGAAATATGTTATAAAACTTTTTTTTTTTTTAAATGTTTCAAAGAGACAAAACAAAAGCTTAAAAGTATGCCAAAAATACAATATCTAAAAACTACAAGCGTGATTAATAATTTAATTCAAAAAATATTGTGGTGTTTCATTTTTTTAAAAATTATATCTACATAGGAATATTATTTAATAATGAAACAAAAAATTAAAATATCACAATAAAAATAAAAAAAAAAAATGTTTTATTTGAACAAATATTGAATGTCCCATGCATAACACAAAAAATGATCTTTTTTTATTTTTCATGTTTATTTTTTTACCGAAACTGCTATAAATTTACTTTGTTTTTTATAGTACCTATATATACTATAAAGATATTTTCTACACGTTTAAAATTGAGTCAAATATTAGTGAGTGTTTTTATGTCCTGTGCATAACATATTTTTCTAAGAATCCAAAAATCCCACCAGCATTCATAATTGCAGATGGCTAAATTATTTTAATGATTTTACAGATATTGTAGAATACATATCTTACTTATTTAGGCATTTCCATAACCTTTTAGACTTTTCTATAGCAGAAATTTCAATGTCAGTAAGTACCTAACTTTTCCAGCATATAAGTATTCATCATCATTCACTACAACCCAATTTTTTGTAGAAACATTTGTGGTGGTAACTGGAACCAGGGTTGGCAAGTTTTTGACATGCGACAGTTTTTGACGGTTTTAACCATGGTTTAAACCGTCATGTCAAAAACCTCCTTGTCAAAAATGTCTAAAACTGTCAAAAACCTATATTTATATGTAAATAAAAATATTTATTTACATATATATATATCTACCTCTATTTATATTTAATAAGTAAAATTTATTTTCTTTTAATAAGGAAAATGTTTCAAAATATGTTGTAGGAAAAATAAATTTAAATTTTTTAAAAACATATTTTGAATAGTAAACAAAATCTCAGACTTTGGAAAACTTATCTTTTGTAATATTATTTATTAAATTTTAATGTGTTATTCAAAATATGCAGGGATATTATATTATGAAGAAATTTATTTATAACCAAATTTATATAGTTTACTTAGGTGTATAATTTAAAATAATATAAAAGATTAGACAAGTTCTGTAATTGATTAGAAACAAAAAATTGTTCAAAACTGGTTATGTGCTACCGTATGCTACGTGATGTAAATGTATTGCATTATTGAACTAAATTTCTACTTTGATAATTTCATTTGGATTGATTTAGATTATGTAATCAAATTAATTGGAAATATTTAATGAATGTTTTATTTTTTAAAATTATGTATTTTATAAGATAATAAAAAAAAACTACATAATATTTTGTGTTTTAGAAGTATTTTGTAGATTTTTTCTGTTTTGACGTTTACAATTGTTAGTTAGTTTTTCTGAAAAATCAAAAATTCTGAATTCTAAATCATCAGTCATTTTTTGAATTTATAACTAACATAAAGATAATAAAAAACATCTGAGTATCTATTTACAATATTCAGCCTATTTATTTTCTATGCTGAAAAATTAGCTTATACAAATACTTATGAGTTTATTTTTTATTTTTATTTTATTTTATTTATTTTTTTTTTCCTTGAATGCTGTAAAATTTTGTTAAATATCCTAAGTATTCAGTTGTTGAATAATTACTTCTCGTCTTACCTTAAAATAAGCATTATTTATATTCTTAATACTATTAGTGTGTTGTGGGGTGGGGTGAGTACAGATAAAAATGGTTTATAATGTGTAATAATCATACATATAATAAATTATGTGCATTAAATTCAAATTAACCTACTAGATATTATGTATATAATCAGCTCTGTGAGAGGGGGGGGGGCAGTTGCCCCATGCACGGAAATTTAGGGGGCACTATCCAAATTTATACTACAAACGTTATTTTTTGGCATGTCACAAGAAAAAGTTGGGTAAAGAGGCACCAAATTCTAACTTTGCCCGTGTCACAATTTTCTCTTTACATGCTTCTGTATATAATGTGTATAGCATTAAAAAAAAAAAAAAAAAAAAAAATTAAACACATGTATCAAGTTTTACACTTTTGAAAATCCTGCATTTATAACACTTAACTTGTTAACACTTATAAATACTAACTATGACAAAATGCATACTACATAACTTTAGATTTTTTTAAATATCAAAATAATAATAAATAAACGAGATATTTAAACATAATTTTTGTGCAAATATTTCTGCATACCCATTTCAAGATAAATTTGAGATTTGAAATCTATCATTTTTACCTTAATTTTTATTAATTAGAAATATTTAAAGACCTGTAAATTACCCACAATATAATTAAATTTCAGCATAATGTATGGCAACTGTTGCTAATTTAAAAATTTAACAACAAACTCTAGTGCATCACAGCAGATTGTAACTATGGGTTTTTGACAGCTTTTTGACGGTTTAATCCGGTTTAAACCGTCGTCATGTCAAAAACCCCTTTTTGACGTCAAAAACCCAACCCTGACTGGAACGCTATCAACTTTTTGTTTTAATGGTGGTGTACCCAGTGGCAGAAAGTTTTGTTGTTGTCTGTGACAAGCATTTAAAATTTCATAATCTGTTTGCAAAATTTGCATGTAAATTTAATGAATAAATAATACATTAAAGTAGGAAATTATCCGTTTTTTTTTTTTTTTACTTTGAAAACATGATGCATTCTCATTAATTTTGCTTATAACTTTTCATCATCTAATTTCTTGTAGGATTTCTAAGAAAAGCTGATTTGTTCTTTCTTGGAGCTGGAGATATTCCACTTTTTTAAAATATGTTTACCAAATTTTTAACCTAGGAAATTTCCCAATTAATATTTTGACCAGGGTGGCAATCTTAAAAATTTGTGCTTAAGGTTTTTACTTTTTTTTTTTCACTATTTCACAATCATAGAGGTCCCATTCTCTCAGAAAGATTTGGAGCAGTCAAAAACTAATTTTGGAGCATGAAAATCTGTTTTTGGAACAGAAAATCCACTCCCGTCAATAACTTTTTTTCAAGTTCTTTTGACGAAATATATGATTTTTTGGTGAAATTTGTTGTACTTTCGTGATCTTTTGACAAAACTTACCATTTTTTGCAATTTTTTGACAAAACTTGCCATTTGTTTTTGCAATTTTTCACTAAATTCGTATTTTTTTTAGCAAAAAAAAAAAAAAAATCATGGAAAAACGTGAATTTCATCAAAAGGTAGCACTACCTTTTGATGAAATTCACGTTTTTCCATGATTTTGCGTCAAAACAAGCGTTTTTTCACAATCTATTGAGAAAATGTACATTTTCCTCACAATCCTATATTGAAATTCACATTTGTTCTATGATCTTTTGAAGAAAATCACATTTTCTGTGTGATCCTTTGCCGAAATACAGATATTTTTCATTGGGAAAAAAAAGTCCAAAAGTTACAGACAATGTTTTAAATTAATTTCATTTGTGCAGACAAAAATTGTCCACATAAGATTTCCTTTGTCCGCAACTATGTGACCATGTTGTGATATTTCTGCCTCTGGAGTAGTGTAGCATTTGTAAAAAATTCTAAATCAGAAGATATCGTGTTTTCTTTCAAATTCCTGATATTGCCTTTGCATTACCTGCACATTATTATTTCTAATTATATATCTTTTTTAAAAATAACATAACTGTTACTGATCATATAATCTTTTTAATAGCATTTTCAAAATATTCTGCTAAAAGTACAATTGAGGCAATTGATTTTTTTTTTTCTTGAAACAAATTCCTTTTACAGAGTTTCCCCCAGGTTTAAAAAGGGGCAGGGCGCTACTGTTCTGAAAAGGGCACTTTTTACATTCTTCAGGGCACTTTTTTGATTTTTAAGGGCACCTTTATAGAGTTGAATCTAAAATCTAGCGGTTCAAAAAAATCGTGAAAAAACACAAATTTTGTCAAAAATTTAAAAAAAAAAAATTTGTTAAAAGATTGCGAAAAAACGGTCAGTTTTGTTAAAAGATCGTCAAAACAACAGATTTTGTTAAAAGATCGCAAAAAACGGCAGATTTTGCTAAAAAATCACGAAAAAACGATAAATTTTGTGAAAGATTGCGAAAAAACGGTAAATTTTGTTAAAAGATCGCGAAAAAAACGGCAAATTTTGTTAAAAGATCGCGAAAAAACTGCCGATTTTGTTAAAAGATTGTTAAGGGGCAAGCCTGATTTATTGAAAGGCTTTTTTTTTTTTTTTTTGAAAAAAAGAATATTTTCAGGATTCACATTTAGAAAGTTTTGGACAGTCTAAAAAGGTAGGTTTATGTAAAGTTAATAAGTTAAGAAAGTTTATGTAACAGGGGGTGGGGGGGGGGGAAGTAGGTCGCCCTGCGCGCGGAAATTTAGGGGGTCCAAATTTATACTAAATCATCATTTTTGGACTATCAAAATAATAAATTGGGAGGGGGGGAGGACTCAAATTCTAATTATGCCCCGGGTGTAATTTCCTCTTCACACGCCTGATTGTGAAGCCGGAAAAATCGCTTTCTGAGCATTAAAAGCACAATTTTCAAGCAAGAAAATTAGTTTTTAGAACAGAAAAATTCACTTCTGGCATTAACTTTTTTTGTGTGTGTGTGTCTCTGACGAAATTTGCATTTTTTCGTGATTTTTTTACGAAATCTGCCTTTTTTTTTTTTTTTAGGGATATTTTGACAAATTTTGCGTTTTTCGCAAATTTTCAACAAAATTAACTGTTTTTCGCAAATTTTATGGCAAAATTTTCTGTTTTATCGCAATTTGAAAATTTTCAGACAAAATTTGCCATTTTCTCGCAAATCTTTTGACAAAATCTGCCGTTTTATCGTGATTTTTGGATGAAATTTGTCGTTTATTTACTATTTTTTGTGGAAATCTGTCGTTTTTACGGGATTTTATGACGAAATTAGCCATTTTTTGTGAATTTTGCCGGAAATTAGTTGTTATTTCGCAATTTTTTTTAGTGAAATGTGACTTTTTTTCGCAATTTTTTGACGAAATGACACGTCCTGTGGGACACATAAGAACTTTTTTCTTTTCGTCGCCGATTTTTTACGTAATTTACATTATATAGCGTGTCCGAATCATCGCTGCACGGCTGCGTTTTTTCAAGTATAGGGCAAGAAGGGAGCTATTTTTTTTTTAATGAGTGGCAAGAGGGGTGCTAGTTTTTGGATGAGGGGCAAGAGGGGCGCTATTTTTTAAACTAAAGGGCAGGAGGGGCGGAGCGCCCTCCTGAAACCCTCTGGAGGAAACTCTGCCTTTTATCACATCTTTTCCATAACAATTGCAAAATATATCCAGTGAAATTTTTTCAGTAAAAGTTTTCACTCTAAATTTCTCCTGCTCAGAAGTGTCAAAACGTACTAATTATTCCATTTCGCAAAATCTCATTGTTACATGTAAACACTTCATTATGTAGAAAATTCATTAAATAGAAATCAATTAAAATACAGGAAATTTGTATAGTAAAATACACATGCATAAAATGAGAAATACATGTATAATGGAAATGTTGGAAAAATGTATTTTAATTAAGGCAATAACTTATTTTTTATTGTAATTTTCACTATGAGAAAAATTTAGCTGGAATAATGTCTTTAAAAGACACATGATAAAGAAAGGTAAACAAAAATTGAAGCAAAGCATATCTTTTATCTTTGTATTCTAAAAGAATGCCCTTGGGAACAGTGTACTGATAGACTGACCCATTTTCCTCATAAGGGGTGTTTTCTATACTGTGATCTAAAATTGCTTCGGCCTAAAAGACCCACCGTAGATCCCAGGGTACCTGTGAAGAGAAAACTGCGCCCGGGCAAAGTTTCAATTTGGTGCCCCCTCCACCAATTTTTTCTTGTGAAAAGCCAAAAATGACATTGGTTGTAAAAAATTGGCACCCCCCTAAATTTCAGTGCCTGCCCCCTTCAGACTCCCTTTTGCACTGCGTTGGCGGATCCTTGCAGGTTAACTTTAAATATGATGCATGAATGGAAGATGTTTACAGATTTTAAATTTTTTATAGTGTCTTTTTTCTTAGTACAATAGGCAACTTTTCCACGCTAAAGCATTTTGAAAACAAAACATTTGTTTTTATCAACTAATCATTCAGTTATATTTTTGTAAGTATATTTTTTGTAGGTTATATTTTTGTGTCAGTTATATTTTTGTAAATATTTTTAACTCATTTTGTAAATATTATCAAATATATTGAAAAAGAAACTATACAATTTGAAAATTTCCAAACTGAACAAAAAAAGTGTTCAAGTCAGCATTTGAAATTTATGCAATAGAGCTCAATTTTGCTCTGTCTGGATGTTTTCAACTCATATGATTTCATTATCAATCATTTGATTGAGCCAAAAATAATAAGGTGCATATTTATATTATTTATTCTGTTGTTAATTGTGCCACATTTATTAATCTTATATTTATTTACAGGCTGAGCGTAAAGCAGTAAACAAGTACTATCCTCCAGAATGGACTCCATCCAAAGGATCTATCAACAAATTTCGAGGCACTCATGCTCTCAGAGAAAGAGCAAGAAAACTTCATATGGGCATATTAATCATAAGGTAAAATAACTTACTTTTGATCCTGCTTTGTAGCTTTTATATCTATATATTCAGTGTATTTTTTTCCCCGGTATTTATGTATTTTTTTTAATAAACCTGTCGGGTAATTGTGATCTCAACAGTTATTTATGGACCAAATTAAGCTTCCATTATGAGATTGGACAGATATGTACTTTGAACATTTGTCTTATAAAAGTAACAAACAAATAAAAAAATATGTATATTTACTTTTCTAAGAAAATTTTGCACAGAATACATTTTTTAAACCTGGTGTCTGCTTCATCTAAAAAAAAAAAAAATAGATTTAGTCCACATAGTGCCGTTTTAGAGATATGTATGACAAAATATGATGATGTATTAGTTTCATTTTATTATTTATGCAAAAAGTGAACATGAAATCTGTATTCCTGCCCCAACCCCCTGAAAACATCCTATTTTATAAAAGATCAATAATTAAATACAAATTAAAAATTAACAAATTTCAATTATTTTTTAAATATTAAGATTACAAATATAGAATATGTTGAAAGAATTTAAAAGTAATGAAAACTAAAGTATAATGTTAAAAGGATTTTTAGGGATTATTTTTTAAATTATTGTGGACAAAATAGTACATTTGATATTTACATACAGTAGACTCCCTCAAATGTGCAACCCTAAAATCAGCAACTTTTTAAAATCCGCACATAATTTACAGATGTAAACAATGAAACTTTCAGTTCAAACCAGGGTTGCAAAAAACCCGGGTTTTTTATGAAAAACCCAACCCAAGTGGGTTTTATTGGGTTTTTTCGGGCTTTATTGGGTTTTTCCGGGTTTTATTCGTTTTTTTGTTTTTGTAATAGGTGGGGGCAGGAGAAGTCCATTATTTCTAGAAAGTATGTATTAAATTAAAAAATCTTATATTTTTATTAGTTAACTTAATATACAAGTAATTTTTATTGAAATAACCCAAATAAATCAGAGTAAAAGGCTGTAAAAAAGTTTTTACTTCTGCCATCATGCAATATTATATAATAACCACATATTTAAAAGTTACTTTAATAAATTAAACTTTTAATCTGCATTACCCACTAAGAACACTTTTTTTTAACAAATCTTTAATCTTTTTATCACTTATCAAACAAAGGATGCTTGATAATATTTTCAAGATACAGTAGACTCTCTCAAATCCGCACTCCAAAAATTCGCGCATTATTTACGGATGTAAACAATCAATCACTCAGTTCAAATGTTGGTGCAAAATTTGACTTTTTTAGTTTTATATCAATCCCATATACTTTTTAATTTGTAATTTTTGTTAAGGTTATTGAATTCATGTTTTTTCATGATGAAAGAAAAGAATAATTTATTTCTGAAAAAAATCAAGATATTGCTAATATTATTGGTAATCACAATCTTACCAAATACATTAAAGTATTAATCAAGCTTTTTTAGAGATTGTCTGGCTAAACCTGAAATAAAGCTTCGTTATTTTATGATTCTGATGTGAATTAGTAATGTACCTTTATGAGAAAAATTTCATTGCATAATTAATGAAAAACACATTTCATCTTTATAATGAATATTTAATTGTACATTATTGATTATTAGCGTGCGTGACCTTTGCTTTTAGTATTTTAATCGTTTTAAAAATTATCTAAATTTTTATTATTTTAGTTTATTACTTGTTTTAATATTTTAGTATTTTGTAAGCAATCATTATACTTTTGATTTCATTATTAATTACATTCAAATTACTTTTAAAAAATGTAAACAAAGCAATGACCAGAAATCCGCAAAATTCTAAAATCCGCACTACCTCTGGTCCCAAGCTGTGCGGATTTGAGGTAGTCTACTGTACTTATAGTTCAATGTATAGAGCAGTTTATTCTTTGAACACACACAGAGCTGTTACTTAAAATATTTTACAAAATTATTATATACTGAATACAAAAATTGATTGTAATTATTTAATTTGAATATTTTGAAATGAAGTTCTAATACACTTATATCCAACAATTTTTTTTTTTTTTTTTTTTTTTGTCTTTTATCAACAAACATGGATGGTACAATACATAATAGGAAATGATATTTAAGGGGGGGGGGGGAGGAGAGTTAAAAACCTGATTTAAAAAAAGAAAAAAGTTTAAACAAAGAAACAAAAAAGTTTATTTGGATTTTTTTTTTTTTAATTCTTCACCCCCCCCCCCTTTTTTTTCGATTGCGTTATATAATAGTGATTTTCGTTAAAAGATCGCGAAATATAACTGATTTTTGTCGAAATATCACAAAATAAAACAACTATTTTATCAAACGATTGCGATATAAATCGGCAATTTTCGTCAAACAATTGTTATGTGAAACGTCGATTTTCTTCTAACGATTGCGATGTAAAACGGCAATTTTCATCAAACGATCGCGAAATAAAACAGCGATTTTCATCAAACGATCATGAAGTAAAATAATAACACCTATTTTCGTCAAATGAAAAAAAAAAAAAACCCTGCAAGTTTTTGCTATTTACTCATGGAATAATCACCGAATCTATTGCTAGGTTACTTATATTGATTTAATATGATGCAATACATAAAATTCCTTACTGAACCTGTTGCTGGGTTGTTTTAATTGATGTAAAACACTGTGAAATGAAGAAAAATCATTTTTATTTACTCTTATAAGTTTACCCCCCCCCCCCCCCCCAAAAAAAAAAGCGCTGTTGTTTATTATAAACAATATAGTTTACAAAATTCATGCATAAATGTTGTGAAAAATGTCGCAAATTTTACTTTACGCATAATTTCCTCTTTTTTGTTACCCTCTCCCAAACAGTGCAGATTTCTGGCCCTTTACTGTATTTATATATTAATGAAGTTTTTTTGATTATTAAGTTTGGCTAAACCTGAAATAAAACTTCCTTTTTTATGATTTTGATGTGAATTAGTACGTTAAGGCTAGTTTCACTGAATAATTTAGGAAAAATGCATCCGATATTTATAATGAATATTTAATTATACATTATTAATTATTTATTTGAACTTTGCTTTTAGTACTTAAAAAATTATCTTCATTTTTATTATTTTAGTTTATTATTTTACTTAATTATTTTAATATTTTACTATATTGTAATCATTCATTATAATTTCAATTGCTTTATTAATTACATTCACATTACCATTCCAAAAAATTTAAACAAAGCAATGACCAGAAATCCGTAAAATTCTAAAATCCACACAACCTTTGACCCAAAGCAGTGCAGATTTGAGGTAGTCTACTGTATATATATTTATTTATTTATTTATTAAAAAAAGCAGGTTTTATGTTAATTTGTGTGTGATAACAAAAAAATATATCATCCAAAAAGTTATCTGAATTGGTTGCTTTTTTTTTTTTTTTTTTTAGCTATTAGGTCATTTTTATGATAGAAAATAATCTGCAGGCTGCTATGCTGCATGATTTATTTCTGCTACTGTTCATGTATGTCGATATATATAAATTTTAAAGTGTTTTATAATTTTTTATTTTTTCTTCAGATTTGAAATGCCCTTTAACATCTGGTGCAATGGATGTGAAAATCATATTGGTATGGGTGTCCGTTATAATGCTGAAAAAACAAAAGTTGGCATGTATTATACAACTCCAATATATAAATTTAGAATGAAGTGCCATTTGTGTACTAACCACTTTGAAATTCAAACTGATCCACAGGTAAGAATTTTCTTTTCTGAATTACATTATCATCGCATAATCTATCTATCTATCTATATATAAGACAATTAATAATATATATATATATAAAGGTATTTAACAGAAAACATTATAAAGCTGTTTGAAATTCGATTAAATCTAAGTTTATCCTAGAATTGGTGCGATTGCAGTTTGCTCTCTTTCTTGGCGCAATTTTCAAAAATCGCCAAATGGCGCATTTTTGTGTACTAACTCCTGGAGCTATATCTCCGAGAGAGAGTACACAAAATTATTATTTGTTTTCTCTTCTCATATATTTTTAAATCAGTACCTATCTAGACAAATGCTTTAAATGTGAGAATAAATATTTGATCAGTTATTTTTCTCTTATTTTAACCTGTATTTTTGAGTAAAAATAAAAAATACATAACATTTCAAATTTTTTTGAAATACTTTTTGAAAGATATATTTAATATATTTTAAAATACGTTTTATCAAATATACCAAAAAACAAATTTTTTACTTACTCAAATTATTAAAAAAGAATGTTTGTTAACAGTAAGAGGAGAAAAACAATATTGTAGTCTTTTTATTCAGAGGACCTTTTTTTTTAATCAGGGGGGCTATTGCCCCCTGAACCCCCCGTTTTTTTAATTCATAATATCTTCTACTCTAGGATGTCATTTAAAACCATCACTCAATCTATCATTTTTAGTCATTCATATCTTGAAACAATCAGCCTCTCATTCATACATAATTCAATCAAAGTTCAAAAATACAGGTTAAAAAAAAGAGAAAAATAAACGATTGAATATTTATTCTGACCTGTCAAGCATTTATCCACATCGGTACTTGTTCCAAAACATACGAGATGAGAAAACAAATAATAGAAGACTCAATGCAATAGACAACATTTCAACGTGCAATCCATTGCAATATTGACATTTTTCCAAAAATTTAAACGCTCCTTCTCTTCCCTCAGTTCTCTTCTTTCATCCAATAAGAAAACATGTAACAAAAAGGAGCGTCCAATCGGGAAACGGCTTAGAAAACGATAGGATACGGTTTAAAAAGCAAAGACTTTAAAACGGAGCACTCCTTAGGGTTGCCACATTGAAGATGCAAGAGGAGAAAATGAAAATACAAGGGTTGCCATATTGGAGCATTTATCGCCCCAATAAAAAAGTTGCCTTGGCGAAGGAGAGTAAACTGCATTTCACCCCTAGAATCAAATGTTGATCATCTTAAATAAATTTTTAATTATTATATTTCCAACATGTTTCTTGTTCAAATGAATATCAATATAAGAAAGCCTTATTTTTATATTTTCAAATTATCTGTCTATCTATCTATCTATATATATATATTGTGCCAAAATATACATCATTGTTATTTTTTTATATTTTACTTAATGATTATCCTTTATTTTTGTTCATCTCTAAGAAAAATAGAAACAAACTAATATTACTTTATCTTTCTACTCTAATGTTATAACTTTTTGTACTTTCTTTCTGTAGCAAATATGAAGGAAATGACTGTAGTGAGATAAGAAAAAAATTCACAAACACTTTCTGGAAACCCACTCACTGTTTCATACACATAAGCAATTTATTCAATATTTTATGGCATTTAAAACAATACATTCCAAGAAATTTTTAAATATGTACATGCAGAAGCAATTTATTTAATATATGCTGTAAAATAAATTATAATACTACTTATGAACTTCTTAAACCAGATCCTTTTTTTAAAGCATGTATTGCATCTTCTGATGATTTCATGGTACTTCTTTATTATAGTGGTCTCTTCAATTATGATCATGCCAAGACTGCAATCATGATTATCACCAAGCTTACTTTACCAAAATTATATTATATATATATGCCATGCTTGTCATTTAAAATCATATTCATGTCATATAGAGATAATATTTGCATTTTTTATAAGGTATATACACATGTTACAAATACTTTATATAGAACTTTAAGTTGATCATAAATGTCATTTGTGTGTTGTATATGAATTTAATGTCATCATACATCTTGATCACTTAGCAATTCATTTTCAGTAATCTCTATAACAAAAAGTACCAATTTATTTTTCATCATAAAGTTGCATTTTCAGATTTTTTTTTTTTATAGAAGACAAATTTAAGAATAGAAGATTCTGTTTGACAAATAGCTATTGCATTTTCTATTGTTTGCAAATAATAAACGTTTTGGAAATTTTAGAAGTGAAAAAATGTTTATTTAGCAACAAAATAATTGATGAGCTGGAGGAATGTAAATTATGTGCAAATGATAAATTTTATCATTGGTCATCATTTCATTTTTATTGTTCTAGATTTGGTGAGAAAACGCACATCCTTAAATATGAGTTATGGCCACTATGAAAAAAAAAGTATCTATTTTTAAAAGTGTCCTTGATTGCTTTTCTCTCAATCATGATATGATGAAGTATTCTTCTTCACTATTAACAATTATCACTTTTAGATCTTTTGGAAAACTAAAATTTGTTTTTAATCTATTTTTAAAATTGAGTCCTGTGTATGTTTATTATTATAATTTATTTGCATCATTGTTTATAAAAATACTTTTTAAGCAAATGGAAAAGTACTTGAAGGAAAAGGAATATATTATATAGTCTATTTGATATAGCTTTATGTAGAATTATCTTTTGCCATGTTTTAAGAATGAAATTCGTGATATAAATAATTAAAATAATAAATATAACAAACCCTCTTCATTCCAAAAAGAATCCTGAAAGAGTGAATTTGGATTCTGCTATATTTGGATCTTAATCTTCTGACTGCTTATTTCATGATTTCCAAGGGCAAAACATGTGTAACAGATAACAAATATATAAAAATTTTTGGAGCAACCGTGTTGAAAAAATTATGTAGTCAAAGAGTAAAAATGCAAATGCCCAGACAACACAAATACATCCTAAAAACATCCAGAAGATATCACGTTTCGGATATGCGTGATATCCTGTGGACCGATGAATTGGTCCTGTCGACAGTTACAGAACATCCCCTGGGTTTCGAAATGTCACACCTGTCAACATCCTGTGGATGTCACTTCATGACACCTTTGGGATTGTTATAGGACGCTTATATTATACCCTCTGGACGGTCCTAAAATCATCCTAATAATGTCATATTCCAGATATCCTATGGATGGGGGAATTCGTCATGTGGACAGTTGTAGGACATCCCATGAAGTTCGAAATGTGAAACCTGCCAATGTCCTGTGGACAACATTTTAAAACACATTTTGTACAGTAATGGACAGTTGCAGATACCCCCCAGATCACCCAAATTCAACCTGCAACCTATAATTTTCTTTTTTGACATACTAGGAATTATTCCAGATTTTTATTCTTGGGGCCCATTTTGTGAAGAGTAAAATCATTTTTGTGGAGGAAAAAAAAATAGTAATGAAACTTGAAACCCAGTTACACAAATTCAAACCAAGCATTTATTAACAAAAACATCTTTAAATCCTTTTGCTAAAGGTTTTCTTTTTCATAAACTGGTTATATCTACAAATTACACATTTTTAAACAGTTTTCATAAAAAAAAAAAAAAAAAAAAAGAGTTTTATAAAAGAGTAAAAGGAATTTTGTAGAGGGGCCCATTTTATTAAATTTATTTTTTTGTAGGGACAATAAATAGGCCTCAAATTTCACCTGATCGACCTCTGCATGTGTATAAAAAAGTGTGATCTTCAGCATTATTTTATACACATACATATACTTTTTTTTTTTTTTTTTTGCATATGCATAAAAAAGAATCCAAGAACTTCAGCATTTATATTCTTTCATGGTAAGATAAACTTTTCTGGCTATTTATAATTAACTTTGTAGTGAGTAATGCATCTACTTCTCAAGGGGACTCTCCATTCGAAGACATCCATGACAGTCTTCAAGCAAACACATTTCCTAATTGGGCAGGTTTTTGAATTTTTTATCAACACGTCAAATGACATGTCAGCCACCAAGTTCAAAAATATTTTGTTTTAAGCAATCACTGAAGATTTATTTAAAATTTAATCAACTTAATCAAACTTAAATTTATAGGATTTTACATTCTTAATTATTTAAACACTAATTTACTTTTATTTTATACTATATTCTACATTGTTAGTCACCAGTGGCCAAAGCAAAGTTCAATGTCGTCACCATGGATTGCAATGTATTAAATTTAAATATTTTTAAACAATTTAGGATAGCTGAAGCTATTATGCTATAACATTTTTTGAAATGAAGGTATTACTTTCAGAATTAGTTAAACAAAATATACCTGTATTTAAAAAACTGCAACCAAAATTGGAAAAGTACAAAATACTCTTATTAAAAATAGACCTTAGCCGTGGAATGAAAAATAGAAGCTTAAAATTTTTGAAATTAAAACAAGAATTACCTAAATGTTTAGCATTAGCGAGCAGGTGATTTTAAGTGAAATCAACTTAATCTTCAATAATAATCAAACTAACCAAATTGTCAGATCATTTACAGAGAGACATGTTTTCCATTACATTATGATGCACACTTTATTATATACATTAGTAGTTTCAATAATATTTTTTGAAGTATTCACAGAATGCACTTTTAATCCTTCTAGCCAAGATTTTAATTCTGGATGAGCATTCTTGTTTTTCTATTATCTGAATGAGTAATTTTATTTAATGATGCTTCTTACAAGGTATCAAGTTGATTCCATGATGTTCAATTTATAATTCTCTTTTCAGTTTTAAACAAAATCTTAAAAAAAAAAAAATAATAATAATAAATAAATAAATAAAATAATGGAGTCATTGAAGATCCAAAATGGAACTAACAGAGTTAAGACCTTTCTTGTAAGATGTCCAGGACGACTACAAAAATGGTAATAATAATAATATTTAAAAAAAAAAAAACCCTTTTTCAAGAGAATTTAAAAAAAAAAAAATTTCTTTTGAAAAGATAAAATTTTATGACACATTTTAAAAAATAAAAGCATGAAATTCGCTGACGTAACGTTTGAAGAGATGGATAAGCAGTTGTGTGTCTTTATTTTTCACACTTGTAAACAGTTATTTCATTAGTACGATCATTATTTTCATTTTTATTATCTTGCTTCGAGAAATTTTGTTTAAAATGTCCATTTCGATAACGTTTTTTGCAATATATTCTGCCTGTATCACAAAATATTAAGCACGGCACATTATAGTTTATGAATAAGATAATCTTGACAATATGCTTAATATGCAAGGGAAAGTGCTAATATTTCTACAAGCAGACAAATTTGCATGGTTTTAGAGTATTTTACAAACCTCCATTTCTAGCCACCTTGATATAGTTTATGAAAGTTGATATTTACATGGATACAGACACCTTTGAGATGAATAGTAAATGTGAGTTGGGAGCTAGTGCAAAAACATGCATTACTTTTCATTTAGTAATCCTTGAAATTGCTCCTGAATTTTAAAATCATACTTAAAGGTTTACATAAGTGATTCAAATTTATATATCTTTGAGATTCGGAAAAGGAAACTTTATCAAATTTGATTTCTATTTGAGAAATAAGAATGAGCCACCAGTACACCCCAACCATCACATAGATTAATAAGCTTGAATTCCATTTCAATACTTCATCACCCCAGGTTGACCCCTTCCTACTTTTCTTTATTTTGTCTTTTAAATTTGTCCAATATAATTTTCACCTCATTCCGCCGGAGTATTGGATATTGTTTAAATGTAGGATCATGGACTGCATTTCATAAAAGGAATATTTGCATTGTATATTTCTATGCAAGAACAGACTTTAAAGAGCAATTATAAAATGTAAGAATATTTTACTGTATACTTTTGGTATCTAATTTTTCTCCCCACCTCACAGCTGAAACTTTCAAGATTTAGATTATCTTAGTATAAAAGCTAAAAGGCCCCTTTAGAGTTCATAGGCAATATAACATTATTAAAAAATAAATCCCATTAGGCCACTAAACTAATTTTGAAAAAAAAAAAAAAAAAAAAACACATGGCAAATTAAAATTACCTTGCAATCAAAATAAAATCAAAGATAAAAAAGCAAATTATTTTTCATCTTTTGTATGTATACCAGAATAAATCAAGGTTATTAGTTAAATAAAAGTAATGATTTTTTTAGAACAGCAATTACCGAAAATAAGCGATTAAAGAAAATATTTTTTAAAAAATTTTATAAAAAAGTAATATAAATTTTTTAATATTCCATAACTAAATTTGTTCAATTAAATTTTTTTTTTTTTTTGAATGACCCTGGACAATTTCCAATAGGGCATAAGCTTTCTAAGCTGAGTTGTAATTTTTTTTTTTTTTTTTGGGGGGGGGGGGGATTAGGGAGGGGGTCTAAAGATACGATCTGAAAGAAAAATATGAAAAGGAGAATTCTAGATCTGTACACCAATTTTTATTTTATCCATCTCTTATTAATATACACTGTTATATTTTTTCTCTAAACACAATTTTTTCTCTCTTCAGCATGCTTAGCCATGTTTTGATTATGTCTTCAACAGCAAACTTGGTAACAGATTGCTCCTCACAAACTGCATCTAAAACAGAAACAAATGAACATCAGAAAATTTACCTATTTACAAAAAAAAGTTTGATTATTTTCACTTTTTAATATTTTAAAAATTGCTTATTACTTGTCACAAGTAATGCATAATTTATTAGAAAAAAAAAAAAAAAAAAAAAAAAAAACGTTAAGAAAATGAATAACTTTTTAATATTAGGTTTGTTTTAAATATGTCAAAAAGAAGAAAATGTTCAGTAAGTAGAAAAATGTTTATTATACTGACTTTGAAGTTTACTAAATATGCAATTAATCAGTGACATATCATAAATATTTAAAACAGAATATTAATTTGGAAATTTTTCGTATACAGAGCATAACTTCGTAGCCAGTATTTGCCTTCAAAAGAAAATAGGACATAAATAAAAAAATTTATATATTCTGATTTATTATGTAAGTTTAACTGATGATTTCTTATATAAAGCATAATTACATGTGTATGTATCATAGATTACGTGCCATGTGGGATCAGCAGATGATTTTAAAATTTCAAATTGAAAATTTTTGTTTTATTTTTTTGTTGGAGTCAAAAAAAAAAAAAAAAAAAGTAACATAAATTGTCTATTGTTATTCATCTAAAGTTAAATACATTTGGGCATTTGGCATCAAAATTATTTATAATTTACAGGAAATAATAAATTTTCACTTAATTCTATAAAGTACATATATACATTTAAAACATATAATGGTAACTAATAATTACAAATCAAAAAAATTCTAGGCATAAAATAACTTCGATTTCCAATACTAGAAATGTTATTTTACAGATGAGGTAAAATATAAATTTTCATGAAAAAAAAAAAAAAAAAAAGCTTAATTGTATGAACGCAACAAACAAAATATTGCATAGCTACCAACATCCTCCGTACCATCCGCTGCCAAAATCCTTTTTAAACCCGGAAAAAATTTACAGTAAATTTTACCATATCAAATCGACATAATCCATTGAACAAGGCAAAAATTTGTATTAAATTTGTAAAAAAAAAAAAAAAAAAAAAAAAAAAAAAAATAGATTCAATTAATAAATACACATACAAATGAAGAATAGCAGATTGTAACTTTACAAAAACATTTCTATCATGTTAACATCTGAATATATTATCTTTAATAATTTATAATTTTCTGACTATTTATCAAGAATACTGTGTCAAAGTAAAATATAACTATAAAAAATTGCCTTTATATCTATGGTTTAATATTTTAAAAACACAAAATAAAATTCAAGCAATTAAATAATTCATACAATGTTATATTTTATATTTCATTTTTTTCTAATTCTCTGGATAATCGATAATCCGGATTGGGTCTGTTCCCAATTAATCCGAATTATTGGGGTTTTACTGTAACTACTAACAAACATTAATTTTTAACACTATTAAAAAAAAAAAAAAAGAGTTTCTTGAGAGAAAAAAAAAAAAATCTAAGAATTATGATTAATCTTTAAACTCTAAGATAGCGAGAAAAAATGGTGAAAAGCATACCATATATACTTGATTTTCCAGTACTGAAAGTTTTTCTTTTAAGAACTGCAGACTGCACTCATCCATTAACAGGAATTTTTCTAATTCAGGTGCATTTCAACTGCCAGTGGCAGTGGAAGTAGAAGCTGAAAGAGAATAGATAAAATTAAGTATGGACTGATACAAAATATTTTCTGAGATCAATCATTTTCAAGAATTAACGACATTTTTAAAATCAGTATTTTTATCTACCCCCCCACCCCAACCCCTAAATTTAAAAACAGGATAAGCTAAAAAACCTACATTAAAAATAGACAGAATTTTAAACATTTAAAAGAACGTTAAATGTGTAACAGAGATGAATTATCAATGCCTTGCAATTTAAGGCTGCCCACTTAAACATTACGATTTTATTAAATTTTTGAAAAACATTACGAATGATATGAAGTTTGAAAATGACAATATAAAATTCCAAACAAATTTCCATACAAATTTCGTGAAAAACTGGCAAATATTATTAGACGATCACAAAAATGGCAAATTTTGTCAAATGATAGCGAAAAATTGACAATTTTGTCACGTTTAAACACAAAAAAATGTAAATTCCGAAAATAAAATTCACTTCTGGCATTAACTTTTTTTGTGCCCCTTTGATGAAATTTGCATTTTTTCGCAATCTTTGGCAAAATTTGCCGTTTTTCGTGAATCTTATCAGAGAATTTTCAGTTTTATTGTGGTTTTTGGACAAAATCTGCCACTTTATCGTGATTTTTTGACAAAAGTTGTCGTTTTTCGCAAATCGTTTGACAAAATTTTCAGTTTTATCGCGATTTTTGAACAAAATTTGTCGTTTTTCACAATTTTTTAAAAAGAAATCTGCCTTTTTTTTCGGGATTTTGAGACAAAATCAGCCATTTTTTTTGCCAATTTTGCTGGAAATTAGTCATTATTTCGCGATTTTTTAAACGAAATTCTCTTTTTTTGCAATTTTTTGCTTAATTTATGCATTATAGCGTGTCCGTATCATCGCTGAAGACCTGCATTTTTCCTAATGTGGGGCAAGAAGGGTGCTATTTTTTTGAATGAGCGACAAGAGGGGCACTATTTTACTAACTAAAGGGCAGAAGAGGTGAGTGCCCCCCTGAAACTCTGGGGGGGAAACTCTGCTAAATGAAGTATTCAGTTAAAGAAGGTTCAACAACGAATTAAAAAAAACACTTGTTAGCAAAGCATTATTCATCATATATAATGAGCAGGGGTGGAGAAATACATCATTTTGCTTGCCAGTGGCGAGTGGATTTTTAGTTTTTGAAAAACCAGAGTTTCCCCCAAGTTTCAAAAGGACAGGACGCTACTCTGAAAAGGGCACTTTTGTGATTTTTAAGGGCATTTTTATACAGTTGAATCTAGAATCTAGCGGTTCAAATAATCGTGGAAACACAGAAATTTCGTCAAAAAATCCAGAAAAAAAATCCAAAAACTTTGTAAAAAAAAAAAAAAAAAAAAAAAAAGCAACAAGCATTGTTAAAAGATCGTGAAAAAGGTTTTTTAAACATTGTAAAAAGATGGCCTATTTTGTTAAAAGATCACAAAAAAGCAGGTTTTGTTAAAATATCACAAAAACAGATTTTGTTAAAAGAGCGTAAAAACTTCAGATTTTGTTAAAAAAATCACGAAAAAAGGACAAATTTCGTAAAAAGATCGCGAAAAAACAGAGAATTTTGTTTAATGATGACAAAAAATGGCAAATTTCTTCAAAAGCAGACATGCTACAGGCTCAGCAAGAAAAAAGCTGAACTTTCACGGCCTCACAGACTTTTGGCAAAATCTGCGTTTTTCTCCCACAGCCTTTTTAATGAAGTTTTCATTTCTCCAAAATCCTTTGACGAAATTTGCGCTTTTTCGTCAAAATTTGCGTATTTTCCACGATCTTATGTCAAAATTTGCGTATTTTCCGCGATCTTTCGTCAACATATGCATATTTTCCGCGACCTTTCGTAAAATATGCGTATTTTCTGTGATCTTTCGTCAACATTTGCATATTTTCCGTTATCTTTCGTCAAAATTTGCATATTTTGCGCGATCTTTCGTCAAAATTTGTGTCTTCTGCGATCGTTTGTCAACATGTGTATTTTCTGCGATCTTTCGTTAAAATTTCCGTATTTTCCTCGATCTTTCTACAAAATTGGAGCATTTTCCGTGATCTTTCGAAAAATACGATTACTTGACAAAATTAGAGTATTTTTCCGCAACCTGTTCACAAAATTAGTGTTTTCCCAGCAATTTTTTGACGAAAATCGCGTCTTGTTAGTGGTCATTTAACAAAAATTGTGTTTTTTCTCGCGATCCTCTGAAGAAAATAGTATTTTTTCCGCGATTGTTTGATGATTTTATAGTTTTTTTTTCGATCCTTTGGAGATATTTGCGTTGTTTCTGCAATCCTTTGAAGAAATGTTCTTAATTTAGAGCCGTTTGACTCGCGTTTTTGTTGTATTTCATCGTTACCTCCCCCCCCTACATATAAATATCAACAAATTTTAATGCATTTTTGCATTGATCCCAGGGATAATAAAATTTGTCGCCGAAAAAGCAGAATTCCGCGTTTCCACGGAAAAGTAGCATGTCTGCAAAAGATCTGAAAAACCCACCAATTTCGTCACTTTTAAACACGAAAAAACTCACATTTTGAAAAAGAGGTGAAAAAAAAGCACACAGTTTGTAATGGGAATGGAATCTACCCATCTTTTCTCTAATTATGCCCCGAATGCAATTTTCTCTTCGCACAAAAATGATTGTGAATTAGGAAAATCTGCTTTAGAAGCAAGAAAAACACAGTTTTGAAGCAGGAAAATTAGTTTTTAGAGCAGAAAAATTCCCTTCTGGCATTAACCCTTTTTTTTTTTTTTTTTTTTTTTTTTTTTTTTTTTTTTTGTGCCTCTAACAAAATGTGCAATTTTTCTTTTTTTTTTTTTTTTTGATGAAATTGCTGTTTTTTTGGGGGGGATATTTTGACGAAGTTTGCATTTTTTTTTTCTACGAATTTTTGGTGAATTTTCCATTTTATTGTGATTTTTGCATGAAATTTGCCATTTCTAAAGAATTTTAGACGAAATTATCTGTTTTTCACGAATCGTTTGACAAATCTTTCCGTTTTATTGTGATTTTTGGACAAAATTGGTCGTTTTTTCACGATCTTCTGAGAAAATCTGCCACTTTTTCGGGATTTTGTGACGAAATTAGCCATTTTTTCGCGAATCTTGCCAGAAATCAATTGTATTATCGTCGAAGGGCATGAGTTTTTAACGAAATTTGCCATTTTTCTGCAATCCTCTGACAAAGTTACGCGTCTCACGGGATGCTATTTTTTGCGTTCCATCGCTGATTTTTTTTTTTTTTTTTTTTTTTTTTTTGTAATTTAAGCGCTACAGCACGTCAGCATCATTGATGAAGGGCTGTGTTTTTTCAAATGTGGGGCAAGAAGGGCACTATATTTTTGTATGAGCGACAAGAGGGGCTTTGGATTAGGTGAAAGAGGGGCGCAATTCTTTAAACTAAAGGGCAGGAGGGCCGGAGCGCCCTCCTGAAACCCTCTGGGGGAAATTCTGGAAAAACTTTAGGCAATAGAGACATTATCGTGCACACTTTTTCAATATAGATATTTTAACTTTCCAAAATATTACATAAGCTTACCTCTGTTGCATATATTTCTTAATTTTATAGGAAAAAAAGAATAAAAAAAATGTATTGCAGTAGGCAATAGTAATTCCGTGTGCAATTTTGTGATAACTTTTTTCAACTGCATGCGTGTTGCATCTTGCAGGCTGATGAAATAAATCCTTGGCTGGCAAGATTTCAAAAATTTCCCATCCCTGATAATGACAGATCTAGTTCTCAATTTATGGAGGAGGGGGGGGGGGTCACATCCAGTGTTGAATTAAGAGACACTTTTCTCCAGAGGGACTTTAGTGGCTTTGGTGGGAAGAGGGGGGCATTATAGAGTTCCGGGGAGGAGAAATTGCAATTTTTGACCATTAAAAAACAAAATTTCCAGGATAGACATTTCATTGCTCTGGGAGGGGAATGCCCCCCCCCCTCCCCAGGCACTACCTGAATTCAACACTGGTCACATCACTTCATAATCAACTATTATATTGGGTACTACTTGGTTATCTCGGCGATCAGTTTTGTCAAATTATACAAATCGCAAAAGCCAATTTACACAAATTAATGAAACTTTTCATTTAAATAATGCTTATGAAAAAACAAATAAATAGTAGAGCATTAATAAAAGTAGAAATAAAAGGTCGAATTGAAAATCATTTGATGATGTAATTCTTAATGTCAAGTGAATGGATATCTACGATCATTCATTATTGGCATTTAATCTTGGAGTTTGGAAGTAAATTTATAGCCGACAAAATAACCAAGTAGTATCACATATTGAAGGTTATTCTTAAATTAAAAGTGACAATTTTTCTTATACTTTCGTTAATTCATTATCATTCATAAATACAAAAACTTGCATTTACACAGATTTCATTCAGATATGAAGAAATTGAAATGTTGTTAAATTAGCATTTTACGATTTTTAGGATTTGACAGCCACAGAAATGTCATCATGAGGAAGCAGTTAGCAGTCTCATCCGGAAATTTAATTTAAAATGCCGAATCATGGAATTTATTGAAAGTTTTTTTTTAACTTAAAAATAGAAAACACTTTTTAATCACATAGTTTCTGAATAAGTACACTAGCAACTCACAAGTAAATTTTGAATTGAAATTCAAAATTTTATATGACACAGGTGCCATTCAGGGTTGGCATGATTTAAATCAACCGATTTAAATCAAGATTTAAATCTAGATTTAAATCAACTGATTTTTTTAAAAAAATCATTTGATTTAAATCAATTTTTTTTTCATTTTTGAAATTAATCAGCAGAGAAATAAGAAATAGGTGTAAATAAATAACAGGTATTTTTCTGGTATTTTCAGGATTGCTATCAGAAAGAATGTGGCAGTTACAGGTTAAGTCTGGGTGTCCCCCTCCTAATCCTTTAATTGTTTGTTCTTTTGTAATAAACTTTAGAGGATGAGGCAAAACAAAAAACACTTTATAAATCATATTTCGTTTGCCAATCTTGGCAATTAAATTTTTTGAGTCTTGTTTGTTTCACAAGTTATTAATTAAACAAATTTATTAATGTTCACCAAAAAATCGGATACTACGTGCAAGGAACAAGTTTTAAAACTTGCCATATTACACTGTCAAATTTCAATCATAGCTTACGAATTTTTTAAATTTTTGGGTAAAAAGTTTAGAAAATGTATTAGATAAAGATAGCAGAGTTGCCAAGCCTCCTGATTTTCATATGTTTCTCCATACTCCTTATTTTTGACATATTTCTCCTAATTTTTCATACTTTTTAAATGTTCTGTTATTTAACAATCAAATGTGCTATGATTCAGTGAGAAAAGCTCTAGTACAGGTGTAATTGTTCTTTAGTGTGTTTTGTGTGATGAATTACACCCAGATTCATTATAACTATGAATCTTTAAGGTTTGTTATTGTTACTATGGTCATGTATTGAATTAATAATAATTTGTCTCTATTAAGACTCATTTATGATCTTTACTATAGTTTTATATAAGTTAATGAGTAACAAAACAACCCTGTTTTTATAATATTTAGTCAAATTAAAAATATGTTAAAACATACTAAACATCATATTCTTAAATGTGTTCTACTTGTAAGGAATACATACTTTCCTTATTCGAGTAAGCGTGATAGATTTCTTTTTAATCTTTAGTAATAACCAAGCAATATTGAAACTGAAACTTTTACTAAAGATGTTTACGTCAACAAATTAACAAGTTTTCATTGACAAAAACATCTCCTGATTTCTGAAATAAAATCTCCTGATTTTTAAGTTTCAGAACTTGTCAAGTCTGAGATAGAATTACAAAATTTAAAGCAAAATATGAACAAGCTATTAATGCCTGTAGTTTTGCTGGAGTTTTATTAAGTCCCTCTGTTTTAAATTGAAATGAAATTTCACTTAGTGTAGAGGAAAATAATGAAGATTTGGCATTCATTAAAGAAAATTGTCCAAATCTTCTCACCACTGTAGCACATTTTCAAGCAAAAAATGGCCCATTCCAAAAATTACCATTGCTTGAGGAAAAAGTTTCAGATACTATGACAGATTATGATTGGTGGAAGTCCTTTTATATAATTGGAGGTAAAGAGATAATCAGCAAAATTGAAATTGAATTTATTTATCAAATAACAAGAGCCGTGGTTTCATCTGCTGGAGTAGAAAGACAATTTTCTTCTTTTGGACTAGTTCATTCAAGCCTTCATAATAAATTAGGAGTGGACAAAGCTTCTTTTGTTCAAACAATTAAATCCCTGATTTATTTCTATTTGCTTAAAAACTATTGAATTAATTGTGATTTTTATCCTTTAATAAATAGCTTGCATTAAATGATTATTTAATTTGTTTTTTAAATTAAATTTTACCATTTTCAATTCATTTACAACCTATTTAAGTTTATTTCTTATTTAGTGTGCACAATTCAATTACAAAATAATAGAATGGCTTTAGATTAAAGCCTAGATGTTTAATTTTTAGTACCAATCAGTAACTAGAATATAGTATTTACTAAACTATATAATTATTTCTTATATTATTTTTATAAATTATAAATATTATTTATCCTTTTTTAGTTATTTTTATAAAAAACTGCTCCATGTATTGTAAAAACATAAAAACACAATAATTAAAAATAGAATTCTAAAAAAATCAAATAAATCCGATTTAAATCAAAAAAATCTGATTTAAATCAAATAAATCTGATTTTTTTGATTTTTTTAAAAAAATCATGATTTTTTTCCAACCCTGGTGCCATTAAAAAAAAACTCACCTTACAGATTTCTTTATTTCTTTTTTCTTTATAGAATCAATTTAAAAATCATCTGAAATTTCATAATTATATTGAAGAAAAATGTTTCTGAAATATATATTTTAACAATATTTAATTGAAATGTAACAAAACATAGCGTTCCACTGGGATGCTTAACTTTTTTGAATGACCTATACATGAAACACAGGAAAGAATGTCTTAATGTTTCAAACAAAATAAAGTAAAAAATAAACAGTATACAACATATAATTAATAGAAAATGGATAATCCAAGTCAACTAAAATTTTTAAAAGGACTTGTTACATCAATGTAAATATTCAATTTAAATTTTGATTTCTCCAAAACTGTTAAATAAAATCAACTTGTTTTCTGAATCTATTAAACAGCTTTGTTATGTCACATCATTGTGTCGGTGTTTTTTCTTTAGAGATTTTGGCGAGAAAACACTGTTTTGAAATACTTGTTAGGCATAATCATGCAAAAACAGCATATAATTTTATATTTATTATATTTATAATCAGTTTATTTCATAATACAAAACACAAAATTTTCAATTTTATAAGACAAATTTCTTTCTTACTGTAAACATATATATTGTAATATTGTCTTATAAAATTATTTCTTATTCAGGAGATGATTATACCAGGCGATGACTAGGCCTATTTTTTTAATTGCATTTTAATAAAATTTTGCCAACATTATACAAATATAGAGGCAGAATAATTATAAGGAAATGCATTGCAAATATACATGAAGGAAAATTCTTACCTTATAATTACATTCACTTTCCTTTTACCCGAAATCACCATGAGTTGAAATTGATAAACATTGGAAATCACGCACGCTTTTTCTGAATTCTGGTGAGTTGGTTGGTAGGCTGCACATTCAAGTACAGGGTTCCAAATCCAAGGAGTCGCAATGCGTCCTCCGGCCGTTCTTAAGACAGTACTGTGAGGACGATCCTATCTTCAGTATTCTGGGGACATTCACAGGATAGTTTCATAGGATATGACAACTATGGGATTTCAAGGATCATTGTAGAGCGTCCGAAGGACGATTGTGGTTGTCTGGGTGGTAATTTGTACAATGATAACATACCTAAAATATTTCAAATACATGATGATTTGAACAGAATCCTTTTACTTATTCTACTACAAATCAATATATAAAAGTATGACTGGTATCAGTTGATTAATAATAATGTCTACTAATAACTGTTGTAATCATGAATCAGAAACTTTGTATGATTATTAATACATAAAGTAAAAACTATAAAACAACATTATCTTACAACACACAAATACTTAGAAGTAAAGCCTCTCAAATTATTACATATGGCCATTTCATGGATATTCTAATCCCCTTTTCCAATGGAAAAAAAAAAAAAAAAAAAAAAAAAAAAAATGTGAAATGGGTTTAAAAGAACACCTTGTCTATAGTCCTGAGTACTGGCTGAATGAATTAATTGAACTGGTGAAAACAGTAGTTAAAATATCTCAAAGAAATGATGCAATTGACTGGAATTAGCTGAAAAAAAAAAAAAAAAGCCTTGGAAGAGGGGGTTAGGAGAGTGCTATAATTCTAGTATTTGTGCATTATAACGTTGTTTTATAGTTTTTACTTTATGTACTAATTATTATCCTATTTAAATTTGGCTTAGAAAATTGTGTGCATATAGAAATTGTAACAATTTAAACATTTCAATACTAACATCTAATTTTGATTTCATATTTAGATTCTTTGGTAAATTTTACCTTTTGGTATTGAGAGAAAGGAGTCATTTACTTGAATATTTAGAAAATTAAATTTAAAGTTTGAAACTTCTAACATTAAATTTATTTTTAATTATTGCAAAACAGATTGCAATATGGCAAAATATAATTCAACTAGTGCTTGCCAGAATAGACTATAATTTATTATTTGCATATTTGAGGGCTCTGGTATTTGATTTTTTTAACAAAATTTATAGATTACAATTAATGTTTTCTTTCCAAAATTAATTAAGGTATATCTATTTTTAAAATTATTTTTTAAAACAGAAATTGATATGTAGAAGCTTCAAAATTCAAATTTAAAATTACAGCTCATTCTGTATTATTTCATTTCATTAAATAAATTAAATATTTTCTATTTGATGTGTCATTTTATTTTATCATATCATATTCATCGTCGTCTAGCTGGTTGACATAAATCTTGGAGAAAAATTTGACTTGAAAAACTCTTTTATTTGGCCACTTATCTTATGGATAGATTCATGAGTCCAATCAGAGGTTCTGGAGCAAGATGTGTTGATTATCTGGAGATACATTGCCATAGTTTTAGCAGGCATCTCAAAGCTGCAAAGTTCCTCCTTCTTTCGTACATGTTCTTGGTAATGTGTTGGGGATTGTAATAATTTCCAGCAGAAGGCACATTTGTGAATTTGGGAGGAACATTTCTTTAATTGGTTCATTAGCTTTTGATTGATTTGTGGTTAAGGCCCGCACAATTCCCTGGTTCTGTGACGTATTAGACCTTACCACAAATGCCTGCAAAAAGCACTTAGTTACATCAATTTTTATCTCAAGGAGTGTCCAAAAATGATATCTGAAAGTTATAAAAGTGAGGATGGAAAAGAAAGTTATCAGGGGCAAAATAGCTTTAAAAAAATATTAATTAGGACTTTAAACTTTTGAATTTTAATTTTTAATTATATATATGTATGCATTTTATTTATTTTTTCGAAATAGAATTTGGACTATGTTATTCTTGAAGGAGCAAGACGTCAAGAAAGAAGATGGGATCCTACTCAAAATGAACAGGTTGTACCTGAAGGTAAAACTATATTTGTTTCTGACTCTATTATTTTGTTTATTCTGAAATCAAATCGAATATTAAAATTTTTGTATTTTTATTGTATTATATTATTTTTTTATATTTATGTCTTCAAAGCTATCTATGTTAATTTATTAAAACTTTTTTTGTAATGTTTTTTAAAAGCAAAACCTCTGGTTGTTTTTTAAAAATAATATATATACATTGAAAACGAATATAAATTTCTAACATAATACATATCTTAGAAATTAAGTTTAATATGATTTATAGTAAAAAGTATGAAATGTTAGTTTATAAAATTAAAGTTTCTGAAAAAAAAAAAAAAAAAATGGTAATTCTGGAAAAAAAAGTTCTGAAATGTTATTGAAATATTCTGAAAAACAAATTAGTTTATGAAATTTAAGTTTTTATTGCCAATTTTTATAATTTTACTGCCTATTTTTTATAATTTAATGGTCCCAATCAGCACGCAGGAGGTTAAAAACCTAGCTTGTGATTTGTCAGCTAACAGTAATAGTACTAATGTGGATTTGCTTTTGTTCCTTTCCTCTTAAGTATTACATTTAAAAAAAATATGCATGTGTATTTTTTTAAACATTAAATTTTTAAGTAATGAAGATGGAGTGTGTAACAGCAATGTTTTTATTCAATTTTATCTATTAGATTGATTACCTTCTGCAGAAACACTCATTTTTTTTGTAAACTTTTACAAAGATATTCAAAATATCTTACTTGATGCAATGAATTCTTACTGCACAAGGCTTGACTATAACCATCAACTAAACTCTTTGCTTTTTTCCTTGAGGAAGACACCTGTGATTACATGATTAGTTACTGTAACAATTAGTAACAATAACAACTATAACTGTAACAATAATAACAATTTCCTTGAACTTTTTGTATTGTGTATTAATTCTTATATTTGTTATTATTCTTGTTGATAAAAATGTTAATACTATGACTATATTTTGAGCTGTTTTGTGTTATTTTATTATTTATTATTAGCCACTTCTGGTGACCAGTATGATCTCCTTTAAATCTGTGCTAAGTATTGCATCACATTAATTTCATCCTTAAATTAATTTACTTGCTCAATCCTTCTCCAAATCCAAAGATTTTGATAAAGAAATCAAGAATTCTTTATGACTTTGATAACATTTAATGCATTTTTTGTTGTTATAGATTTTGTCTTTTTTGATAAATACTTTATTTCCATAGCTGTAAAAATGAGTGAAATTACAAGTGTTTAAACTGAGATTTGTCCAAAAATTGTCTAAATTAAATTTATTTTACTTAAACAAGCTGTTACTTCAATGTTATTTTATACTATTAATAAATTAATTTATTTGTTTTTCAAATCATGCATTTATGATTTTCTTTTCATTATTTAATAACTAAATAAAAAATATGTATGCTTTTGTTTCTATTAATTTAATTTCTAAATTCATGAATATGACAATAAAGTAACATAACTATGAGAAATAGCAAAATAAAACCCTTGTGAATGCAAATTGTAAACAAACCTTAGTTCTGCCAAATTACCTACTATGACATCATAAGTGTATTGTCCATTCATTGTTGGAGAACTTGCTTTACGAATGGTTACCTTTTTGGTTTAATATTTTATACCACACATGTTGAATGAATCTCCTGTGTTTGTTTACTTTATGAAGTAATGTATTAAGCTATCAACCTAATTTCAGTTGAAGTTATCGTAGAATGCATATTTATTTGAATGTAAATTAAAAACAATGCTTTGAAGTTGAACAAATTTTTGTTTATGTGTATTTATATGCATATACATAAATAAGCATATATATATATAATGTGTGTGTGTATTAGGGTGGTCCAAAAAAGGTTGATTATTATTTTTTAAAGTTTTTTACTGATGCTATCCTCTTAATTTGTTCATTTTAGTTAAAAATTAAATATGAAGTTTGAACTCAAAATTTTAATATTTAGAGGTAGTTCAACACTCTTAAAAATTTCCTTTTTTTGTAAATTTACGATTTAAAAAATTCAACTGCTACTAATATCTAAAAAAGATTTATTTGCCATACATGGGGATAAGAATCTGAGAATTCTAAGTAATTAAAGTACACTTATATATTCAATATATGTTATAAATAATTAACAAGTAAATATATGCTTTTAATATTTAAATAATCATATATTTGTCAGTACCTGCCAAACTCTGTTTTTTGCAGTCAGGATATGTTCGTCGATTTTCTTCAACCACCTGTAAAAAGTATTGTAGTTGTGTCTCACTGTACGTTATTTTTCCACAAAATTCTTGAATTAGGACTATGCCCCTTTCAGCATGATCTTTAACAACTTTTATTGTTTTGACAATTTCTAATGCTTTACAGAAAGTCTCCTGGTCTTCCCATATTTCTGGGTCTACTTGGAGGAATGCATCTGGTAGGCACATTTGTTGGAATAATAAAGCTGATTGTTTCGTTACAAAGTCTTTAAATTTCATGTCGACAAAAATTTCAAATGTAATGTTAGGACGCTTCGTGGATTCTTTTTTACAATTAACATCTTTCATTGCCTTTATTATGAGCCTTTTAAGGCAATTTGGCACTTGATTGTCGAAAAGAGCTAAGGTGACAAGATCCTCAGATAAATACCAAAGGTGTTTGGCTAGCTTTTCTGATGCTGCTTTAGATATTTAATCATCAATATTCTTAACTTTAACAGAGAATTCATTAAATTGAAATCATTGAAAGGTGCACTTTGTGGCAATGGTGCTGTCATCCAAGGTTTTAGATGTACTCACACCGCAAATACACATATTTTTTGCAAACCTTTTTTATTTCTTGAAGTAATGGTAAACTGGCTACTAAACATACATATTTTTAGACTATACAGCATTTTGGACATCCAGTGAGCATGATGCATGGCTCCAAGTGCCATAAATCTGACTCTTGAGAAGGAGTTTCGCCTAAAAAGATTAAGATAAGTTCAAGAAATTCTCAATAGTCATCTGTTGATTGTTTATTTCTGTCCAGTAGTATTTTAGAAAAATTAATTATGTCATCTTTTATATCTATTATTTGATTCAAAATTTCTGTATTACCAACTACCATATCATACTTCTCTTTGTCAATAAAATTCCAGTTGACTTGGAATCTTTTAAATAGTGGTACCTCTGGTGATGAAAAAAATCCTGAGCTTTTTTCGATTAATTTTCTCTAAGATTAATTTCCCAATGAGATATTTAAAAAATAAGAATACATTCCACATTTATATGTTTTTAACATTAGCTAAAGGAATTTGAGGAATGGTCGATCAACATCCTTATTTCATAATTTGGAACATAAAAGGTTAAGGACATTTTTATCATGTAAAACTTCACGAAACAGTAATTGTGTTTTTTAAATATAAGCTTTTATTAACAAAATATTTTATACTTCTATTAAGAATGGTATGTATTTTTAGTTATTACATTTTATAAACTAGTATTTATTTAAATTAATTCTTGTTTCTTCATTTGCAGATAAGGATGTTAGTAAGAAATTGGCTTTAGATTCTATGTATCGTTTGGAACATGGTGTTGAAGACAAAGCCAAACAAAAAGCTATTATCCCCTCTATTGTTCAGCTAGAAGAATATAAAGAAAAGTGGAAAGATGATTACATGCTGAACAAAGCCCTACGTCAGCAATTTCGTGTATGTAATATTTTTTTGTTATTGAAATTGTAGTCGATTTGTAATTTATAATTGGCACTTTTTGGTAACTGTGGTTTTACTATACAAAATCTGCTATGTATTATGATAAGATAGTGTTGCATATGTTTCAGTTTATGCATATAATTCATTTTTGTTAGTATCCAGAGCTCAAAGTTTTTAAACCAGCTTGCTTTATGCACAGAATGCTGTTTTGAGAAAGTGTGGTAAGAAACTGAGTTTTGTTACAGGGTGGTCGCAGATCAGGAAAACGTGGAATGTCTGGGAAATTTCAGGATAATCATGGAAAAAAATAATTTTCATTTTCATTATTTACCATTTGTTTCAAAATCATACAAAAATATAACTGATTCAGAAGTATTTTGATTTTTTTTAATGATTCACTGAATTCTCGGCACCTATTCACAGTTAAGATTGTCAATCTCTATAAAATCACTTTGAATTTTGAATTAAAGCCTCTTTGTTAATTTACATGTTGAATTAATGAATTGGCTCAGTAGATCAAAATGCTGTCCTCTCTAAATAATTCTGAATTTTCTAAACTTATAGCCATTGGAAAAGAAGTTAAGGAGTCTCGTCCAGAATGTTACTAAGCTGTATTTATTTATCAAAATTTTTTGCTTTATTAAAAAGAAAAAAAAATTACTATGTTAAATACTGATTTAATTTTAATATTATTATAGTATCGTAAATGTAATGTATTACTAATAATGAATACTATATTCACCCTGTTGAATACACTATATTAAAATTAAAGAAGTTGGAAATTGCACATCAAGTATAGCAAATAAGGTGTATTCGTACTATAACTAAGCTTAAACTATATTCAAATCTTGGTGTAATAATATACGGTGATTCGGATATACAGTATAGAAGCTGAAAATCTTTTATGTATTCCTGTAGATACTATCTGCTTTCTATTATACAGGAAGTAACTTGTTGTAATTCTCAGTAAAAGAATATCAATTTCATAAAATATTAAATAGTTTAACGCGATTAAAACATGCCCCAAGCAATGTTCCCTCTATACCATTATGTAATGGAATACTTTCCCGTGGCCTTGTAAATGAATAAAAAATATTCTTTGCATGACAGATTGTACAGGATGTATGTTTTAGTATATATTTCAAAGATGCATGTCAATTTAACTATATTTGAAAGAGTATAACACCATTAAAATGAATATAATTTTTACTTTTATTTTTTTAAGATAAATTGCTTTTCATAAGATTTATTTCGCTTATGATTGCTGAGGAAGCATTTTAATTTATGAAAAAGTTTTCTTGTTATGTTATTTTATATCATTTCATTAGTAATTTTTTTATTATTAATTTTCAACAATCTGCTAGATAAAACAGCATCACTATTAATTTCGAAATATTTTGGAGTTTGTCTGTCCTTTTTTTAATACAGCAGTTGAATCATTATAGCTATTAAAAGTTTAACTAACTGATTAGTTATGAACTTTTTTCCCCATTAACCGTAATGTAGCGGAAAACTTTTGACTGTCTCTGTGATTGAACTGTACCTGCAATTTTCATAAAATTTGAAATGATTTCACAAAATTATGTAATAATTATATACTTTAAATTTCAAAAGATTTGGTTGTGTATTTTTTGCATTGTTATATGTGTACAGACATTTTTGAATTGTTATATGTAGACAGACAGACTGAACAACTATAGGTTTGTGTATTTACATAATTACAAATGCACCTAAAAATGAACCCACTGCATGATCTAGATATGTGCCAATGATTAAAACCCGAATCTGTAATTAATAGGGGCGGAAAATAGCGTCAATTTACTCACCACAGGCAAGTGGATTTTCTGATTGGGCAAGTGAATTTTTTTTATTGCAGAGTGATTTTTTTTTACTAAACTTTTTTTCTGACTGATATTTTTAAATTTTATGCTAAATTTTAATTAAAAAAATACAGTTTTAAAGACTGTAATGAATTATTTTTACTTTTCATGTTAATTTCATTAAAAAAAAAAAAAAAAAAAAAAAAAACTATATATTGCTGGCTGGTAAATTTCTCTGAAAATTCCCCACTCCTGGTAATTAAAATGTGCAAACATTATGTCTGATTGATATAAATCACGTGATAAAATTATGTAAAATATAAGTACTTTTTAATTAAACTAGACATGTGTTTCATGCATTAATTGTAATACATGTTTTGATGCATATTTTACATACATAAGTTGGTTATATCATCTTCAGTTATTTTTCATAATTTGTACAAAGAGGAATGATGATTACATCCGAAACATGGTTGTTTTTTAATATCTTTATAAGTCTATGTTAATTGAAGAATTTATATTATTGTTATTAATAAAGATGTTTTTGCTTCATAATGCAGATATAGAGTGTGATCACAAGTACTTTGTTGATATTTCCTTCTTAGTATTAAAATGTCATTGATATATTTTTTTAAAATAACATAATTAGCACACAGTGATAATTTAATAAAACAGATATTTAAAAAATGCCTACAAAGTAAACAGAATCATTTAAGAGTAGTTTACTTATTATATAGTATTTTAAGTAATTTTGTTTTTTTGAATGAATCTGTAAGTTGCATCCTCTCCAAAACTCAAATTTTCATCTGCATATTTACAGCATTTTGTGTAAAAATGTTTTAATACATTTAGTTTTAGCTGGATTTTCTAATTTTTACTTTTATTTTTTTAAGATAAATTGCTTTTCATAAGATTTATTTTGCTTATGATTGCTGAGGAAGCATTTTAATTTATGAAAAAGTTTCCTTGTTATGTTATTTTATATCATTTCATTAGTAATTTTTTTATTATTAATTTTCAACAATCTGCTAGATAAAACAGCATCACTATTAATTTCGAAATATTTTGGAGTTTTTCTGTCCTTTTTAATACAGCAGTTGAATCATTATAGCTATTAAAAGTTTAACTAACTGATTAGTTATAGACCACTTCATTGTATACATTGGTATGTTAGGTAACTATAAATCAATCTGTAAAAATGTAAGCCGTATGTATATGTTTTTTATTACAAAAAAGTACAGTTATATGTAGTATGCTTAGTTACAAATTCATTTTCTTATTTTGACAAAATGAATACTCAAGAGAAAAGTCTGGTCGAATTGCACAGCTGTTGCTCTAAAAATATGTAGTTATAATGATAAAGCTTCAAAATGGAAATCATTTGTTGTAAATTACTCTTATGTGATTCTGTTTACTTTGTGGGGACTTTTTTAATATCCATTTTACTAAATTATCATTGCATGCTAGTTATGTATTTTAAAAATATATCAATGAAATTTTAGTATTAAGAAGGAAGTGTCATCAAAGTACTAGTGATTATCCTCGATATCTGTATTATGAAGCAAAAACATGTTTGTTAATAATAATTGGCACTATATTGAAAATGGCAACATCTGATCAATAAATTTTGCTTTTACTGCATTTTTTTTTAAATTCTAAATGTCTGAAGAGTCTTGTTAAATTGTTTTCTCAAAATGTATTGTAACAAGTATCACATCATCCGAATTATAAAAGATTAAGCTATTAGCATTTAAATAATATAAATAGTTCTGTGTTTTATTTCTAGCTTATATTACAAAGTTAAATTAACATTTCATGAATAAATAAATAAAATAATATGAATAAAACATAAATATAATGGACATGTAATTGAAATCCCCATTAAAGCTCTGAAGTTATCAGAATAAAAAAGGCTTTTCTCTGTGGCTATTAAGTCCTGGTATCCACTTAATTATAAAAATGTCATTTTTAACAAGTTTCAAAATGTTATTTAAATACATAATTGATACTTTTCATTAAAAAAATTTATTTGGTGGTTTTAGTGGGCATTCTACAAAAGTATATTAAGTGTAAAAAAAATCTACTACTATTTTTTTTCTATTCACCTTTATTCTGTATCCTGTGAATCAATAATGTGTAATAAATTAGATAACCGTGAGTATACAAATACTAAATATGAAAATAATCAGAATATTGTTGCATGGAAACAGCAATGAGACTTTTCTGTAAATCTGAAGTGCTTAATTGAAAATCTAAAAAAAGATTCATATTCAATTGTATTCAATCTCAGGTCTGCCATCTTCTTATTTGCGGTCCAAAAGACAAGTCTGCATTTTTATGTATGTCATCTTTGTGTAAGATTCTTTTTACTGTAACAGTATTTGTGTTGCAGTGATGTATAGATATATTTTTTACTATTTAAAATTAATTTAGATGTTCCATTTTTTTTTCTTTTTTGCCTCAAATAAAAGTTTGATTTATAAAAGAAAATTGCTGGATTTTTTTTTATTTATAGAAGTTAGAAATTCTGAATTTTTATATTATTAAACTGTTCACAATGAGTATCAAACAAGATAAAAATTTATTTCTATGGGGAAACATAAAATGCTATTGAAGAATACTATTTTTTATTTTTTTATACCATATTAATTTATCATTTCAATGTTTAGAAGCCAATTCATACCTTCCAAATAGTCAAATAAAAAGGTAGCTCCTAATTGCAGGTCTTTAAGTTATAAAATGTGCAATATAAACAATATATTTTGTATGTTTAATACAAGATAAAAATGATTTAATTTCTAATGCACAGATAGTGTTATGTTTCTGTTCTTGTTTGCTATACAGTCAAAATAGTTGTGTTCTCAATGGATATTCTCTCTCTACGGTACCGTCCTGTCTTGATCAATTTAAGCTTTTTATAAACAAGTTGGAAATTGCACATGAAGTGTAGCAAATGAAGTGCATTCATACGATGATGAAGTTTTAAAAATATCAATCTCATAAAATCATAAATAATTAATTACAATTAAAATGTGCACCAAACAATGCTCTCTCTATACTCATTATGTAATGGAATACTTTTGTGTGAACTTGTAAATCAATAACAAATGTTCTTTGCACAACAGATTATGCAAAATCTATATTATAAAATGCACTTTATGATGCATATCAATATTATTATGTTGGAATGAGTATAATGTTATTAAAATGCATTTGAAACTTTTTTTTTTCCATTGACTGTAATGTAACGGAGTACTTTTGATTGTCCCTGTATTTGATCTATGCATCCTATTTTTAAAAAAAAATTGGTTGCCTGTAAAGTCGGTATACGGGCGAAAGTTTTACGTGACAACGACTTTGAGTTGTAAAATAATTTTAATGTGAATATTCATTCGTATAGTAGGAAGAAGGATGAAATAATAGTAACAATTTAAAACATTTATTTATACAAAGAATTATATTTAAAACATTAATTTATACAAAGAATCTCGCACTGAATTTCATATTAACAAAATTTTATTTTTACCTTTACACATACATACGTATTTATATACAAATATACATAAAATAACTTGCAATACACTGTGTTTGTTAAACACATTTTACTTCATGTTTATTGATGTCAAATGTTGAATTTTGTAAACAGCATATTAAAGAATTTTTCAATGAGCAGAATATAACTAAAGTAAAATGGCTTTCACTAATCACATATCATTAGTTTTCCATAATATACCACCGAATTACGAAATAAACTACACTTATTTTCTTTGTACTTTATACTAATAACTAATACATAACGTATTTCGTCTTAGTTTGATACTATCTAAAATTCCTATTAAGCACCGCCCCTTCCTTGCAGCGAATTCACATTCACGTTCAGAAAATGGTCCCACAAGTGACCAGAAAAAGTTAAGAGAAAAGTGAGCGCGTATCGTGAGCGGAGCATAACGTAACGTAACGCAGTTTCTTGAAGTGTCTCCCGGCAAACCAATTTACAAGACGTTGTCACGTCAAAAATTGAAATGACTTGACAAAATTATGTAATAAGTATGTAATTTAAATTTCAAACGATTAAAATGCATTTGAAACATTTTTCCCCATTGACTGTAATGTAACAGAATACTTTTGATCGTCCCTGTAATTGATCTATCCATCCGAATCTCATAAAATTTGAAATGACAAAATTATGTAATAATTATATATTTTAAATTTCAAAAAATTCGGTTGGGTAGTTTTTGCGTTGTTACAAGCGGACAGACAGACGGACGGACTTAATGACAACTATAGGTGCTACATATTTACATAATTACGAACGCACCTAAAAAGGATATAAAACAGTGTATCTTGATACAGCTTGGAAAATATGTATATTAAATATATTATAATTATAGGAATAAATAAACTGATATGGATGTGCTTTTATAGTAGATTAAATTAATACATTCATTACAACTGGTGTCATTATGCATGTTTTTGATTTGCGTAACTACAACCACAGGCAGGAAATTCATATGGAATTCTCAGAATCTTATTTTTCATGCCAAAATTTAGGAGGAGAAAATTTTGCCTTGTTCGGTTACAAATTTCTGCAATTAAATTAAGGAAAGATCCCCCCCCCCCTAAATATTGGTGCTAAAAATTTGAAAAGTCCGTATAAATTGCAATTTTGAAGTGGTTTACTTCGTATAGCAGATACTCGCTAATTTTAATTACTTTTTCTACATTATTATTATGAGTATGCTGCGATCAATTTAACATAGAAAATATATGTTTGCAACCTATTGAAAATCAGCTGATCTAATTTCACAAAGATCTGTGACAAAATCAACTCAACTGTGAGAGATGTGGATAATTTTGAAATTCCAAAGAAACTCATTCACAATTTCCAAAATGTCATGTGACATACTTAATGGTTGTTTTTAATGCGTTTTTAGTTTTGCAAATTTATTTTAAAATAATTTTTTTTAATGTTTTGTAGTTTCCAAATGGCTAAATAATTGATTTATTTTTACAGACAAAGAAGAAAGAATTACTTTCTATTGAAGAGAAAAATGCTGCTCTTTTAAAGAAATCATCCTTAAATATTCAACTTTTGCCTGAAATGCCTGAGGATAAAAAACTGGCTGGTCTATTAAAGCTTACTCCTTTAAAATGTATTTATCTTTTTTTTTCTTTTATTATACATTCAAAAGTTTTTTTATGTATATGTTGCGGCCAATACCCGGAGCCTGGCTCATTCTAGAACTGGCCGGTCAATACCCGAACTGGCCAAGCTTCCTGGCCAAAACCCGAAATACATGAAATGATTTTGGCCAGCCAATTCGCGAACTGGCTGGGAAACCTTGGCCAACACCCGTACTATGATGCATAGATACCATTTTTTTGTAATTAATATAATGGAACATTAAAATGCTCAGTAAAAAAGATTCCCATTGATTATATCGAAAAGAAATATTTTTGTGTACCCAACTAAAATAACCAAAAACAGTACACAATTCCCTTTCAATATAGAAGTTAATTGATAAACAAAATAAGATGACAATTACAAGTTAACCGGAACCTTTACTCGAGTTAGAGCACGGACAGGCTGACGGCTAGACTATTTGAATTCATAGACACTTTCAACTATGTTCGAAAGGATTAAGCCAAGTGCCTATATCTATTTCGCGACTTGGCCAGTCGCATCCGGCCACTTCGCGAATTGGCCAATTGCATCTGGCCAGTTCGCGAATTGGCCAGTCGTTTATTAATGTTGCTGGCCAATTCGGAAATTCGCCGGCCAGTTCTAGAATTGGCCAATTTCGGGTATTGGCCGCAACATATATAACATAAATATTAGGGTGGACCTTATTTTTCAAGTTTCAAAATGTAGTCTTCTCACCCTGTAAATTTGTTCCTTTTTATGAAAAAATAATTCTAGTAAAATATTAGCTCAATTGAACAATATTTAGAGGTAGCTCAATGATGTAGAAGTTTCCAATGTATGAGCAATGATAAAAATATGCGCACTTGCATGCTATGTCATAGAAAATAAATTCTATCTTCTAAAATATTTTAAAATGCATTTAGCTTTGCATTTTTATTCATAGATGGCAGTACTATGCACAATAATATTTAAAACAATAAACTGCATTTGGCAAATAGCAGTCTTTGAAGCCATTGAAGACTGGGGAATAGCAGATAATATACATGCAATGTGCTTTGACACTACCAGCTCAAACACTGGTTATAATTCTGGTGCATGTGTTCTTTTAGAACATAAATTGAAAAAAGAGCTCTTATCATTTGCCTGCAGATATCACATTATGGAGCTGATAATTAGTACTGCATTTGAAGTATGCATCGGAGTTAAATCTTCACCTGAAGTTGCATTATTTAAACGCTTTCAGGAATATTGGAGCTTAATTGATAAAGACAAAAGCGAAACGGGAATTTTATTTGATGATGTTGCAAATCTAGTAGAAGATACTAAGCAAGAGACTATCAACTATTCAAAGAAGTACCTACAAGAGCAAAGAGAAACAAAGCTAAGAGGTGATTATAAGGAATTTTTAGAACTTGTAATTATATTTCTAGGTGCTGTCCCAGAAAGGGGAATCAGATTTATGTCACCACGTGCAATGCACCATGCCCGTTGGATGTCCAAAGTAATAGATTGTCTCAAGATCTGGATGTTCAAGGCTCAGTTTAAATTGACTGTAAAAGAGGAAGAAGATATACATGATATGTGTGTTTTTACAGTCCGTGTATACTTGAAAGCTTGGATCACTGCACCTCAAGCTTCATGTGCCCCATATAATGACCTGTTGTTGCTCAAATCGACTACTCATCAATACATTCAACTGTTTCCAAGTCATCATCACGAAAATTTGCTAGCCATATGAAGTATTTGTCAGAAGGACTTGTTGGTTTAGCTTTATTTGATAGCCGTGTGAGTTTATTAACTAAAAGACTCATGGTTATTGCATTACAGAATGAAGCTAATTCTAAAAAACAAGCTCAAATTTATTCCAAACAAGTCAGTGTTGCTCTACATTCATTCAACAATAAAAGATTGGAAGATTTTGTCACAGCTAAGTCAATGATGTTGTTTCAATTGTTGGAACTTCCGGATAGATTTTTTGCAGTATATCCTGAATTGTGGGAGTTAAGAGAAGACTATAAACAGGCTAAAGTGGTAATAAAATCTCTACAAGTAGTAAATGATCATGCCGAACATGCAGTTGCACTTATTCAAGAATACAATGGATTGATAACTTATGATGAAATGCAAATACAATTTTTACTACAAGTTGTTGAAGATCATCGTAAAATGTACTCAGATAGCAGAAAAATGTGTCTCTCTCAACCTGCACAAATGCAATAAAATTTTAATGTAACATGAAAACCTAATTATTGTGCTGTAAGTTAAATAAATCGTCACAATAAAATCATTAAAACATTTAAAGTGCTTACTTATTTATGTAGCTAATATTCTGAGTGTTTTTTCTAATTTTATAAATTTCAGGTCAATTGAGCTACCTCTAAATATTTGAATTTATTGCTCAAACTTTTTACATAATGTTTTTGTATCAAAAGGAACAAAATAGGGGGGTGAGACTGGTAAAAATAATAATTTAAAAAAATCATGACATTTAAGGTCCACCCTAATAAATATATATATATATACTGTCCTCCACCTTCCTTTCTGTTATATTGCACTTCATTATATTATTTGTAGGAATCTTTTTTTTTTTTTTCCTTTCTAAATGTCTCTGTTTTTACATTTTTAAGTAACTTTTTATGTATACTTTATACTGGATGACTTGATTTATGTTATGGTGATTACCTATTAAACTTCTGATTCTAGAAACATACTTTCAATTCTAAAAAATATGCAAATCTAGTGTGGCAAAAAATTTGTTTTACAAAAGACTGTACATGTATTGAAATAAGAAATTCAATGTTGCTCTCTGTCTATAAGGTCATTTAAAAAATCTCATTATTTTATGGCCAGACTTAACTATGATACTTTAAAATTAATAGATTTTCATTTTTGAGATAAAAGTGAGCCTTTCCATTTTTAGTGCCAGAAACTATGGTAAATTTAAATTCTTTTTTAATAAGTTTAGGTGTGGAAAGATTTTCTTTTTCAAGTGTTCTTATCATAGAAAGAAAATGTAAAATGAATGGAATTTTTAAAAGCTGCATTTGATTTTTGTGTACTTTTCGTAATTGGAAGTAAACTTCTAAGTTTTTTTTCCCTCTTTTTAAGAATCTTTATTATATGTAAAGAAAAATCTGAATTTTTTGTAGATATTGAGTTCCACCAGATCAGGTCCAATTTAATCCATTTTTTAATTATTCAGGCCAAACTTTTAATTTTGACATCAGGTGAATTGGGCCGGGCCAGGAAATTTTGGCTCATGCAGACTTCTAATTTGATGCTTTCTGAAATTCTGTTAGAATTATTATAAATTGGAAAATATCATTCAAGACAATCAAAATTCAAAAATTTAAATTGTGTGCTAACATTTCTTAATCGTTAGATTTCATTAGCATTTTGTAAAATTGAATGCAATTTCTGCAAAATTTTAAAGAAATATTTGAAATTGTTTGGAATTAGACTTGGTAAAATTCGAACTTCACTTCTATTAAATATTATAATCTGATATAGATCGATCATCAAATTTTTTTAAACAAATTTTTTCAAGAATGCAGTGAAATTTTTATTTACAAATATCTCCAAACTTTCAAAATTTTAGAATCTGTTTGAAGAATATATCTGATCGAAAAATATTTTGGACAAACTATTAAAAAACATATACACTTCATTTCAGAAAAATTTGGTTGATGATATTTTTCTGCAAACATTATGTAAAAATATTTTTCTGGCAAAATGAATCAGTATCATTTGACATATATATTAAATTCATTTGCAATGATTGAAAGTCTAACAATAGAATTTTCGTTAAATGTCTAACTGAAACAAGTTTTTCAGGTCAAAAAGGAAGTTTGGTCCTGTTTGGAGTTTTGTCCAAATTGTTTTTCAAATATTTGCAAAAACTCATATTTTGAATATTAAATACACTAGAACCTCGATTTACCACTGTTAACCAAACCAATAATGAGTTACATTTTTGGAGGGGTAGGGATGTTAATGAGCCTTGAAAAAGACAACACCTTTTTAATTCACTGTCCATGCTACAAACTCTTCTATCCAAAACGAATCAACTTCCAAAAAACATTGCACCATGAGAAGTCAACAGCTAACAATGATTTGCTTCCAGTGGCCATGTGACTCTATTGAACACCTAGTGCAGTGTTTTATCAGACAATTAAACCCCCACATATTTACTGGCAGACTATTACAACTGCTTTAAAATATTTGGAGCAAAGTAGCAAGAACTTCTGTTGCTCAAAAATTGGCATAATCTGGCAGTCACTGATAGAAAACCCAGACTTTTTCATAGAAGGAACAGACTTTTTAGAAAGTAATATAAATTTAACAAATTAATGTAATTATATTTCTAAAAATATTTTCTTGAGATGTCTTATTTTTAAAAATGCATCTTTCAATGTTTAACATAATATAGTTAAAACAATTTCAATTTGTTTTTTAAAATTTACTACTGTTAGTTGATTTCTCTTTTAAATTTGTTAAGCTGTGAAATATAACTTTATACCTATATGTTTATTTTTATCATTTAAAAAGCATCCTTTTGTTGGTTATTCTAATAGATGCTAAATTCACTAGTACAGCAAGTTTTTACTCATAATTTCTATTAAATTAAAAAAAAAAAGAAGTATATCTGAGGTATTAGTGGTCCCAATTAATGCGGATGGTTGAGATTGCACTGTATGTGAATTTTTGTACATTGCTAACTAAGTATAAACCAACAGAGTGAAAAATGTGGAATCGAACACAGATCCTTGTTAAAACGTTGCAATGCTCTACCAATATATTGTTCCAAGGATCCGGGTTTGATCCTGGCTTGGACATTTTACACTCTGTTGGTTTACTCTTAGTTAGCAATGTGAAAAAATTGACGTATTTACTATTCAATAATTTCAGCATAATTTTACTATTGAAAATTAATTTAGTTACAGAGCTATTTTGTGTTTAAAATGAAACCTAACTTTAAGTTTCATGCTAGTAATTATTGAATTCATAATAAAATGTTTATTAAGTTTTACCAGCTATTAGTTTCAATCTCTCAACTATTCAATTTGTAATAATAATAAATAATAATTTGAAATAATAAAATTAAAATTTTGAAGCAGCAAATCTTGATCCAAAATATTTTCCTGGCTACAGTTCCCTAAAACAATTTTGTGACAAAAAAGTGTGTCCTCCTTTTTTAAAATCTTTCATAGCTGACTGTGTTCATGTATATAAATGAAATAAAAATGTTCTTCTGTTATTTTAAATAAAATGTAACATAAGTGTTATTAATTCTAAAAATACATATTTATTTATGTAGGTTTTGATGAGCAACAAAAGTTAAAAAGAGAAGAAACCTTATCCCGGCCTATTTTTCCATCATTATCACCCAAGAATGAAAGATCAGAAATAGCTGCTTACTTTAGAGAAACAAAAATGAAAGCAATACTCAAGCCTCTTAACAAAACTGAGTTAGGTATTCAGAAAAAAGTTTCTGAGGACTGCAAATCGCCTTCTACTTCCGAAAAAATAGCAATCTCAAAGGAAAAATCTTCAGATGGTTTAAATGAAGAAAGTGGTAAAAGCTGTGAACTTATCGAAAAAATAAATGATAAAGTAAATTCTCAAGTAAAAAATGAAGAAAGGACTTCCTTAGTTGCTTTTGATTATAATTCTAGCTCTGGTGATGAAAGTGAAGACTAGAAATTGAATTGTTTATAATTTTCCATATGTTATTGCTGTAATTATATTTATTAATAGAAAAAATAAATAATTTTTAATACTAGTCCATGTAGCTTTTAGTATTTTATTAAGATTTAAAGGCTGTATAATTGAGGTTATTGAAGTCATAGTGCTCTATGTAAAATTTTCATTTGTTCAAAAACAAAAGATTTGTCAGAAATATTATAAGAAATTCTAATATTTTTCGGTTAACCAGGCACCAGTAATATACACACATGTAATTATATTTGTATATGATATATAACATTGTTGCCTGACTAACAAGAAGTACAGCAGAGTGCCAATTATCTGGACTGGTTGGGGCTGAGGTTGATTTGGTTAATGAAAATTCCAGATAATTAGACAATTTTGAAAAAAGACTATGATAGACTATTTTAAATAACTTCTGTTCACACTTTTTATGCTTAGGCCTGGCAATTGTGGTATTGCACATTTTAGTGTATTACAAATAGCAAGTTTTAAAGATTTTTTTTAGCTTTAGTTTAAACAAAATTGGTACATTATACAAGAACACATAGAAATTATTACACAAATAAATATATACATTTAAAGAAAATCATTGTGATAGAGAAAATAAATTCTTGATAGTCATTTCAGGGCTCTCAACACATTTTAGTCCTTAAAAAGGGGACTTTGGGGGACCAATTTAATAAAAACAGAAACCAAATAAGGATCATATGTGTGTAAAAATATAGCATAAATTTTCCTAAATAAGAAAGTAAATTTTTTAAATTTACCTCAGAAAATATGTTAGATGGTATTTAAGATTTCATTAAACAATGTACACAATTTTATTCAAGCACATTTAAATACCCCAATGTGAAAAGTATATAAAGCATTCAATATTTCGGCATTCACTTTGATAATTCTCATTACAGATAAAAAATAATAGTGATCAGTTAATAAAAACAAGTAAGTGGGTAAGTACGATCACAGATCACTCAGAGGTTTTTATTTAATATTTCTTTCAAAATATTCTAAACTTTAATTAATAAACCAAAATTGTTAATAATTAAATTTGTTAAAAATTAATAATTGTTTATAATGATTAAATCCCTACATATCATGTGATATAAGGCAGTGAGAATGGAGTTAGAGAGAGAGTGAAGAATAACATTATTCATAACCTGGCCTTTCATTTAAGATATTGCATGGCATATTAAATTTTTTGAGAATTTATTTCAATAGTGACCTCTGATGACAGAAATTGATGAAAAGATGCTAATTGTTGAAATATGCTGAGCAGATATTTTTTTCTTAATTTTTTAGAAAATTTATGGAGTGCTAATGAATGCAATTAAACATTAAACCATTTGCTAGTGGTGAAAAAAATGAGTTAAGATGGTGGGAAATGGGTGCTTAGGCCAAGAGTTTTAAATAAATGTGTGGGGAAAAAAAAAATCAATTTTCTGATTCCCCACCCCATACACACATGAAGAAATGCCCCTAATTGTCTGGGGTTAAAATAGACCCTAGCATAATGTTGGGCTCAATGAGACACCTCCTTTGGTCAACCCTTCAAATGAGATTGAATCTCGCTGTGTTTTATTAGGGGTTGAGTTAGAAAATTGCTTAAAATACTTAAGGGTGCTCTTAAATCAAAAAGGGCAACTTTGCGACACATGCTTTAATTTATTTTTGTTCGGAAATGCATGACAATAGTAATAATTTTGAGATGGTGAAAATGATGTCACGTTTAGATTTCATGGGGACAAAATTCTATGATTAAGTCAAAGTGGAATACATTTTGCTGTTTTTTCATTTTGAAATACCAATCATAAGAGCCTTAATTCATAACTTTGCCATAATAACAGAGCTTTATTATATTTTACTGCTTACATTACAATTTAAGTTTAATTTTAATAATTTGGACAACTGAGTTTTAAAGAAATAGTATTTTTTTAACTTTAGGTTATAATAATGTGTTTGAGGGTTAAACTACCCTCATTAGATTTTTTCTTAGTGTAACTAATTTTGTAGGTTTATTATAAGGCAATGAAACAGTTTCTTTATAAATATTTTCTTTCATCAAAATTCGAAGGGTTCTACCTCGTATAATATAATAGCCAATGAGACCCAGCATTATGCACAGCACTTTTTGATTATTCCACGGATTAAGAAACTGCAACCCTTGTATAATTTTTTAAAGGTAAAGCTATTATTATTATGTGTATTTTAACTGTAATGCATATTTACAACAGAATTATGTTTCTTACAGGACAGTAGAAGAAATTGGAAAAAACAAAACAGATTCTCAAAATTAAAATAAAAGCTAATTGCTAATTAGCTATGCAAAAAAAAAAAAAAAATAAACTGAAAGTATAATTGTATGAAATCTACAGTGGAAAATTTAATCAATACAGTAGAAGTCCAATATAATACAGTTGTTGGAAGACATGTTTCACACCTGTGTTATATCTTAACAGCGGTATATCAGAATGGTGTCAAAGAAATAGTACAAAATGATGACAACACTTATCTGCTTTGTGAAAATGTAATTAACTTTATCATTCATTGAACACAAACTTAATCTTACACTATCTTAAAAAAATTTACAAGTGTTGTTTGGCAAACTAAGAAGTTTCTTTTTTTTCGGCATGTTATTTTACAATAGCAAGATGGAGTATATGAACACTATCTGAATTGTTTTGCTTCTCCATCCACTAAATTATCTTTGTTAAGTATGATCTGACTTCACTAACATGTGGAACTTCATCTTTCATTACCACATCATTTTCAACACATCATCATTGCTCACTACAATTTTTATGTGTTATAGAATCAATGATATGCTGATCCTTTATGACCACTGAAATTGGTTTGCTGTTGTCAATATCTATACAGTTATTTAAGTAGTCAACAGAGATTTCGAGACGCATCGCACTAACTGCAAACTGCAAGTCCCTCATTGTATTTCACTGAAATTTTAAAATGCAAAATTTATCCTAAAATTGATCAACTTTTCGGGAGACATATTTTCCCCCGAGTGAAATCTGAATTTGTGGTATATCGAACCACATTATTTTGGGCTTCTACTGTATTGTTATTTTTGGAAAAATAAGTTATTTTGTAATAAACTTCAAGTCATGAATTTTACAACTTAAGAGGTTGAAGGATGTTTTTTCATTAATTATGCCATTAATGGGAGAAAAAAAGTTGTTGGGGGCTATTTTAATATTTACTGATTATGGATATACATAATATAAAATATGAAAATAAAACACATATAAACTATTTATAAAATGCAATGCAATTCCAAAGTAAAATTTAAAAGTATATTTAAATATTTTTAATATACATACATATGCTCTATTCCTGAATTGCAGGTACTATTTGATTATCCCATTGACACTTTTACAAACTATATAAATCACCAAACTACTCGTAAATTATACAAATTGGCATAATTTTATTTTAAATAACTAAAGATCAAATAAATAAATAAAAGATTAATAAAAATATAAATAAAACATCAAATTAAAAATCACTTGATGACATACAAACGCATGTAATGTGTTTAATGTCAAGTGAATATGACATTTACAATATGCCATTACTGGCATTTTATATTATAGCGACAGGCGACAGGTTTTTGATCGACGGAAAAATCAAGTAGTTAAAAGAACATCTTTTTAACTTAAAAATAATAAACTTATTAACTAATAGTTTACTGTGTCAAATGAAGTGCCTCATTTCCAATTTAAAAATATATTTGAATTGAAATTTGATCTAAATACAGGGTCGCCCTGGTCCTGAAAAATTGTAAAGTGTGGAAAATAGGATTTAAAAAAAAATCCAGATAATCGAGGTAACTGATATTCAATAGCCTTTTTCCTATTACAAACCAAATTTTAAGTCTGTATCATAATTTATTTGGGAAATAGGGGCATTTACAGACAGACTTTTTTTTCTAAAAATGTTTTTCAGAATATTAAGTGTTTAAAACATGTACATGTGTCTTTTTTTTTTTTTTTTTTTTTTCTTTTTTAATGAATTTTTGAGACATACTCTATACTATGTATGATGGGTAAGTAATATATACAACTTCTTTAATTTTACTTACTCATCATATGTAGAATAATAGGACAAGCCTTGCAATCATTTTGAAAATCAATTTTTTTTTTTTGGATGAATTTACACATTTTAGACATTGGAGATCCCAAAAAACATTTTTATGGGAAAAAAAAAAAAAAAAAAAAAAAAGCTATATGTCTGTCTGTAAATGCTCTATCTCCTAAACAAATTGAGAAAGACTTGAAATTTGGTGTGTGCTTAGTATATAATGATGGGAAGAAGCCTATTGAATATCGGTAACTTTAATTATCCAAAACTTTTTTTATGACTTTTGAAATGTTTGTTCTGATAAAAAGTACATAAAAAATTTCGAATTTTTTTTATTTTAGGCAGTGAATGTAAAAGACAATAAAAAACACAAATTTTACATAAAAATGATGTTGATCTGATAATTGGTTGCCAAGATATTTGTAAACATATTTTCCACACTCCAGGTTTTCATGACCCTGTACTTCATTCAAATTTCAATTAAAAGATACACTATCTACCAAAAAGTATTTGTACACTTTCAGTTTTTGACATTTTGTCAAATATTTAAAAATATACTGGTCGGATTCTTCTGGAGCTTCAGAAATATAAAGATTATGTTTCACTTTATATTTATTTACATTCATTTGTTAAGCGGGTAATTAGGGGGCCGGCAAAAAAAACAAAGAATAATAGAAATATTTGGGATTGCCCTGTACATGAAAATGCACGAAACGACTTGTCGCTTTAGAATACAAATATATGAGTACTGTAGAATATGTACACTAATTTTTGTGAGAATAGCATGTATATTTATGGCGATAGAGCGATTTTTTTGAAAAATTCCAAAAATTCTGGTATGTTTTTTGTTTATATCATGCTGGGTTTTTGACCAAATTTAACGCAAATTTCAGAAAAATTGGCAAAATGCAGTAGAAAAAATGTAGCGCAATTGGAATATAAATATATTAAATATTTTATGAAATATGAGTAGTTGTATAAAATAATTTTTATCTGCGCATGCGCGAACTAGAAAAACATTTTTTTTACATCATTTAATAGTCAATTCTATGGAGTGACTTATAAAAAAAATCCAATCAAATATCGTGAAAATTCAAAAAGATATCATTATTTTAGTGAGATGTTTTTACCCTGCTCTCTAAAAACGGCTGAATCTTAAGGGATTCTCCACAAATTGACATTTTTTAATAACTGACTTTTAAAAAAAACTAGTATTGAATTAATACAATATCTAATACAATATTGCTGCTAATAAGTACTTGACAATTGTGATAGAAAAGAAAAAGAGCTTTATTCGCATTCAGGGCCAAAACTAAGAGAGGGGGGGGGGGGGGGAGAGAAGGGCATGTGCTCCGGGCGCTAGGATGAAAGTGTTCCAAATGTATCTTTCGTTTGGCGATTTTTTTCATGGCTATGTTTAGCATGATATTGTTAAAATTATTATATCTGGGCTATGCTAAAGCATAAAAAAATCTAATGATGATGGCTTAAGGTCCCTGCCCCTACCCGCGAAGATGCTCACGAGCTAATGCTATTCCTATGGGGATGCATTTTTCTAACTCTTTTGCATTTGGACATTTTTAAATAATATGTTTTGCATTGGATAGCGGAAGTCCTTTTCAAGATCGCTCCGTGATTACTTTTTCAATTTAAGCGTAGATATTTTTATAATGTTTCTTTCACTTCCAAAAGCGGTTCTGAAAGTGAAACTAACTTTATAAAAAATATCTATGACTCAAATCGAAAAAGTAGTCAAGGAGCGATTTTGAGAGGGACTTCCGCTATCCAATGCCAAAAAAAAAAAAAAAAAAAAAAAAAAAAAAAAAAAAAAAAATTGAAAATTTCAAAATGCGAAAGAGTTATTAGAAAAATACTTCCCCACAGGAATAGCATTAGCTCAGCAGTGTCTTCGCGGGCAGGGACAAGGGCCTTAAAGATCCTGTTGAAAGTAGAATTTTTTTGATTCGGTTTAAAGTATCAAATTGGAGTATTTTAATAAAGCAGAATACGTTATTTTATATTACATATTTTAAGTTTTAAAATAAGTCGGCTATTAATAAATTGGAGAAATTTTCTTTGTAAATATGCTTTGCGAACGAAGAGGAAAAGGGTACCTTCAAAATCTACGTTTGCCTCGGGAAAAAAAGACTGGTTTTGGCCCTGTTCACATTTAATAATTTGTAGATCCTCCTCGAGAGGCAATTACAGCTGCGACTCTCCTGGGCATGCTCTCAACTAGTCCTTGTATTACATTTAATGGTATTTTATTCCACTCTGTTTGCACAAGGCAGGTAAGTTCTTTTACTGATTTTGGGTGTGTGTCACCCGCCTTAATTCGACGATCCAACTCGTCCCAGAGGTTCTCTATTGGGTTCAGGTCTGGGCTCTGGGCAGGCCACTCGAGTCGATGCACTCCATTATCAGCATACCAATCCATGCTGGACCTCGCTACATGGCAGCTTGCGTTGTCATCCGGGAAATAACATGGGTCCAGTCCATAGTATTGCCACAACGTAGGAAGTACACTGTTGTCCAGTATATTACAGTAGGCATCGGCATTGAGCTTACCATGAATTGGGACCAAGGGTCCTAGTCCGAACCAGGAAAAACAACCCCAGAACATAATTCCCCCTCCGCCAAATTTAACTGTGGGCACAATACATTCTGGTAGGAGGCGTTCTCCAGGCAGACGCCAGACCCAGACCCTACCATCAGAACGGTAGAGGGTGAAACTTGATTCATCACTCCAGAGAGCCTGTTTCCATTGCTGTACAGTCCATTGCTGGCGTGTTTTGCACCAACTTAACCGAGCTGCGCGGTTGGACTTGGTGATTAAAGGTTTATGAGCGGCAGCACGGCCATAAAAATTAAGCAGATGAGCTTCCTTACGGATGGTATTCATGGAAACAACACATCCTGAAGCTTGTTGAAATTCTTGGCGTATGTGTAACATTGGTTGGTTGCGGTTCTTCCGAATTTCTCTAGACAGAACCCGTCGGTCTCTATCTCCCAGTTTCGTCGGTCTGCCTAAGTCGTTTTGGGGTAATTAAGCTCGCTAGATATGTCGATTAAAGATCGGCCATTTCGGTGGTACCCGATGATCACACCTTTCTCAAAATCAGACAGCTCTGTTCTTCTTGGCATCATGCATGCGATTGATGTCAGTGTTGTTTTCGACACCACATTTAACAATGGAGAACTTGACGTATTTCAGGATCGCAGATATCGGCGTTTGCATAAGAGCCATTATCAATTATGTATCAATGGGTAGATTTGACACAAATGCTACGATTTTTTATAATTATTTTTAACCTGAAATAGGTTCGTTCTGGTAATTATCTAAGAAAAGAAGTAAATCACCAGTAAAAAACATAAATGGAGATTTGGCAATTTGCGTAAAATCTGACGTCATTCAACTGCTTTCAGAGACCAATTGAAAATCAGTTCACTCCTATCCACAATAACTTTCTGAATTTCCACGAAATTCGATCGGATTTTTTTATGGGTAGCTCCATAGAGTTGAATATTAAATTATGTAAAATGATAAATTTTATCGTTCACGCAACCGCTGATTAAAAAATATTTCATACAAATACTCATATTTTAGAAAACTTTTAATATATTTATATTTTAATAGCACCTTATTCTTTCTACTACATTTTGCGAATTTTTCTGAATGTGGCTTTATATTTGGTTGAAAATATTGCATGACATAGAACATTTTAGAAAATATTTAATATATTTATATTTCAATGAATTTTGGTGAACTCCCCCCCCTCCCTTTTCTTCTTTGCAAAGCATCTGCAAAAGTATTTGCAAAGAAAAGTTTTCTAATTTATTAATAGCCGACTTATTTTAAAACTTAAAATATGTAATATTGATTAAAGTAGTCTGCTTTGTTTAAAAAAAATGATACCTTAAAATCGTGAAACCGAATCAAAACGAAAAAAAAAAATCTGCTTTTTGCGGAATCTTTATGCCATCATCATTAGATTCTTCTATGCTTTGGTATAGGAGAAATGCTTTGAATGGGACGATTCTGACAATATCATGCTAAACATAGACATGGAAAAAATCGCCAAACAAAATGTACATTTGGGACACTTTCATCCTAGCGCCCGGGGCACATGCCCTTTTCCCCCAACCCTCTCTTAGTTTTGGCCCTGAATGTGAATAAAGCTCTTTTTCTTTTCTATCACAATTGTCAAGTACTTATTAGCAGCAATATTGTATTAGATATTGTATTAATTCAATACTAGTTTTTTTTAAAGTCAGTTATTAAAAAATGTCAATTTGTGGAGAATCCCTTAAGATTCAGCCGTTTTTAGAGAGCAGAGTAAAAACATCTCACTAAAATAATGATATCTTTTTGAATTTTCACGATATTTGATTGGATTTTTTTTATAAGTCACTCCATAGAATTGACTATTAAATGATGTAAAAAAAAATGTTTTTCTAGTTCGCGCATGCGCAGATAAAAATTATTTTATACAACTACTCATATTTCATAAAATATTTAGTATATTTATATTCCAATTGCGCTACATTTTTTCTACTGCATTTTGCCAATTTTTCTGAAATTTGCGTTAAATTTGGTCAAAAACCCAGCATGATATAAACAAAAAAACATACCAGAATTTTTTGAATTTTTCAAAAAAATCGCTCTATCGCCATAAATATACATGCTATTTTCACAAAAATTAGTGTACATATTCTACTGTATTCATATATTTGTATTCTAAAGCGATAAGTTGTTTCGTGCATTTTCATGTACAGGGCGATCCCAAATATTTCTATTATACTTTGTTTTTTTGCCGGCCCCCTAATTACCCGCTTAACAAATGAATGTGAATAAATATAAAGTGAAACATAATCTTTATATTTCTGAAGTTCCAGAAGAATCCGACCAATATATTTTTAAATATTTGACAAAATGTCAAAGACTGAAAGTGTACAAATACTTTTTGGTAGATAGTGTATATTTTAATTAGAAATGAGATGCTTAATCTGGCACAGCAAACTGTTAGTTAATATGACTATCCTTTTTGGAGTTATAAAGATGTTTCTTTTATGTAATTTGGTACTACTTGATTATCTCATCAACCAAACAACAATCACTAAACTACAAAATTAAATGCCAATAATAGCTTAGCGTAAATTTTACATTCATTCGACATTAAACATGTTACATGCGTTTGTTATGTCATCAAGTGATTTTTAATTCAACGTTTTATTTCTGTTTATTAGTCTTTTACTAATTTGTTTTTTTATAATTTAAAATAAAAATTATGCCCACTTGTGTAATTTACAAGTAGTTTGGCAATTTATATAATTTGTCAAAATTGGTCGACGGGACAATCAAGTAGTACCTGCAATTCCCAAATAGAGCAATACTATGCATCAAAAAAAAAAAAAAAAAAAAATTAAATATATGTTAAAATTTTATTTTTTAATTGCAGTGTATTTTACAAATAATTTACACATGTTTATTTTTATATTTTATATTATGCATATCTATGATGAATAAGTATTATGGTGGTTCCCAACAATTAGTTTATGTAAAAATTGATTATTTTAAAGATTTTTACACAGTGTATTTCGTAAGTTACAATAAATGTATTTTTATAGATAACCTTAGGTAAATTTCATTAGATCTATACAATTTTAATTATATAAATTAATAATTACATGGATGTTTTAGTCAAGATCACACACCTGTCTTACTGTGCTACACAGCAGACTTAGATTAAATATAAACTGTCTGCAAACTTCAATAATTTCTTAAATTTTTTTTTTCAAAAAAAAAAAAAAAAAAAAGAAAGAAAAAGATAAAAAAAGAAAAAAACACCATGTTCCTTTCTGAGTCCTACATTGCAGCTAACAGCAAAAATGAAAAGTTATATACGAATGGAGTGCCATTAAGCAATACCACTAAAAGAAAAATATTAATTTACAAGATTATTAAAACTCAGTCAAGAAATGTAGTGTTGAATGGTGTGTTTAATACGGACAACTAATGAATGAAAGAAAAACTAATGAAATTTTTTTAAAAATATTAAAGCACCTGCTTCGGCACTGCACTGTTTCTGCTACCGGTCCTGGCAGGAGGGAAAAAAATAAAGCATCGTATCCACCATACAACAATTTTAAGTTTCATACTTGTATGTGCCGCAGCACTTTTTGAAAAAAATTCTGTACTATGGTATATGGCAAATTTCTAGCAAACTTTTTTTTTATTCAGTTAAATAATCTGCAGATATTATGGAACATGTAGAGTCTGGAACATGCATCATACCAATTCTCTGCCCAGGGTCTTGATAATTTAAGGAATTTGTTAAAAAAAAAATTAAAACTATCTGTTAAATTAGAAAATTTTATGCGAACGGTGTTCATCTGTATTATCCAACTCTGCTACACAGTGGTAATTAAATGTGCAATTATTTATACTAGCATGCATATCTCAATACTAATTTAAAAAGACAAATGTTCTAAAAATGTCCATAGATATTCATTTTTTTTTCTCTGAAAATATCAAAATACAGAATTTCTAATATAAAATATATTAAAGAACTTAGATTTATAATATGGCTATAAAATTAGTAATTTATTGTTATTTTGATCTTAATTTGCAAAACAAATATAGTAGTTACACTGAACAGATAATTTATTAATATTTTTCTGGATGCTTATATTGGACTTAATCTTGCATTTGTTTACTGGTAAATTATCTTTTTATATATCGTAGTATTAATAACATATTTAAAATAATATGTAATGATGGGAGTTGTTTTGGTGAATTGGTTTGAAAAGGTAATGATTAGTACCTTTAATGGTGTTTTAACCGAATATCTTATTGAGAGTTCTTAAAATACCTCATATTGCTGCATTACACATCTTTATTAATTAAATTTTAATTTAACAGTTACTACTTTCAGTTTTCTATCTTAATAGTATTTTAAAAATGGCATGATCTAGCCTTCAAAGTTTAAAATAACATAATTAGTTAATCTTAATTTAAAAAAAATCTGATTTAAATCAAATTTTGTGTTTGTGTGTGTCGTTTTTGCATACCCTGAAAATAATACTTGTATATCTAATAATAAATATTGTTTGTTGCTTATAGGTAAGTGACAAGTTTAATGATATGTCATGTGAACATTCAGTGGATATCACAATGCAACCAAAAATTATGCAATATCAAAAATTAAATCAGAATGAAAAGATTCACTGTGCCATGTAAATCAGTCACATTTATTTAACAAATAGTTACATGAAACAAAATTCACAACTATTCAATAATAATTTATGACAAGTCAAATGTAAACATCTCAAAAAACAAATGCATGTAATACATTAAAACAGGAACATACTATAACATCAATATACACATACATTTTATAGATAATACTTTAATGAAATGTAGTAAAACCAGATATTAGGGAAAATGTGGTTGTCACAATAGTGATTTATTCCAAAAAGGACATTGCATGCTAGAGAAACTGTGTATGAAATGTTTAATACGAAAAGTTTGTACATTTTACTAAAACTATGATCTGAGTTCAATAGTTGGGAATTGAGCACTTTAGCTATTTTAAACACAGGGGAAATTATTTTAATTGCACAAGTAAAACATCATCTAATTTGATAAAGAGAAATGAGACTAAAATAAAACTACAAGATACACAATAAATAAGTATTTAATAAATAATGAAAAATATATAAAAAATATCATCAACAAAAAATATTATAAATAAAATGAAAATTAATATAAAGTAACAAATAATAAAATGAAATTATCTTTGACTTTGTTTAAAAGCATGATGGGTTTGATGCAAATCAAACCTGGGCTTGTGAGGAAGCATTCATGTTTGTAAATCTACACGTTATTGCCACAAAATAAAAAGAGCACAATGCTTTAAAAAAAGAAGAAGACGAACAGCTGCATTTAAACATTCATCAATACACCTTGGAATATTTTAGAAGTGTCAGACCAGTTGCAAAGCATTTATTTTCATAAACCATCTGTAAAAGATATAATAGAAAAAATTAGACAAACAATTTTTAAAGTATTAAATTAACCCTAGAAAGTTAATCTTCTTTACACATGCATGCATTTTGAAGTACGTAAAGTGTACATAAAATTGAAATAGATTACCTTTATAGGGTTAAATTAATTTGTGTAATTTAACAAGTTAAAAGTAACTCTCAACAAAAACATTAAGTACTTGTTTACTTTGACAAGACCATAATAAGCCAATATTATAAAAATAATATGTTGCCAAATAGTAAGGCTCCTCTAATGTTGCCAGATTTATTAAAAAACACAAAAATTTTAATTGCATTAGTTATTTTTTGTTTTATTGCACTATCATGCTTTTTTATACCATGATAATGTATGTTGAACTTGATGTTTTTGGTAACAGATTTGTTTAAAAGAAGCTAATTAATTGATCAGAAGCTAATCATTGCTTTTCAATTGCATTTTTCTATTACCATTTTAAAACTAATTTTGGTGTCATATATTCAATTATGAATGAAAAATTGAATTGTAAGAACAAAAAACAATTCAAAACATTCCATAATTTGATGATGATCATGCAAATTTTAGCAATGGACAACCTACAAGTATAAAGGAGCATAATCATTCAAACAAAGTATCAAAACTTAAGATACAAATTACCTGGGTCTGTTCAGATTTTTTTGCTAGGGTCCTGTTTTTGTAAAAATGCTAACAGCTTTTTTGCATTTTGTAAAAAATCTAGCTGCCATTTTATGAGTTTGAAATGATATTCTTGATTTTACATCTTTAAGAAGATATATATATGTAAAATACATATATTTTCTTTGTATGTTTGAAAGTGATAGATCAAATTTTATTTTTAAATGATTAAATTTTTTAAAAGTTCAGTATAGAGATAAAAATAAGACGTTTATAATTTTTTTTTTTTTTCTAAAACAAAGATTTTTGTGAAGAATCCTGTTTTGATATGAAAAAATTTACCTCATAATTTTCTATAAATAGAACATTTTTTCTCCTTTCAAAATGCAACAAAAACATAGAAATAGCAGTTAATTTATATCTTTTGTTATAAAAACTAAAGTGGCCTGGCCTATTCACAAAATAAATACAAAATGGAGTATGTGCATTACTATAATTGACAACAATGACATCATGTTTTCACTGTATTGGCATTTAGTCACATTGTTGATAATAGAATTAATTTATCACAAATGGTCCATGGAAAAATGAACAAGCACCCTCATCTATAACATAATCCCATTTCAAATAATCATGTTTTTAACATATTGAGGTCTGAGGTATTTCAGTTGAGCTCTTTCTTTGAGCTATATCTTTCTCTCGACTGAAGATATTTGGTAACTTTAATGAATTTTTAAAAGATACTACTTATTTAAGATCAAGGAACTATTGAAATGTACTGAAATTTAATAAGAAATTATTGAAAAAAGCATGTTTTATATATTTTTAAAAAGCTCAGGATAAGAAAACATTTCTTAGCATTTTACATAGATTTCCTTAATAGACTTTTTTAACATTTTACATAGATTTGAATAAAGAAGTATACAAATGTTGTACAAATACTGAAAATGGATTTTATTTGTATTAAAAACATTATTTAGTAAAATTTGCTTTTGTGTAGTACATTTAAAAGCACAAAGAGTAACAACACCCATAAGGTTCACAATGTGTTCGAATTAAGCTCTGAACTAGATGATTTCACATACTTACTTTTGTTTAGTGCTGTCACCTTCTTTTTTTTTTCAAAATAAAAGATTAGTCAATATCCCATCAAAAAACATAAATATGAATGAATACCAAGTTCGTTAATAAGTTACACAAATAAAAGAAGTGAGATCTGACCAGAAACCAAGTTCTTTCAAAGTTCCTTAAATCATAGGTCCTGTCATGCATAAATTTCTTCAATTGCTTAAGGATACAGTGGACTTTCAAAATCACAAAAAAATCATAAAATTGTCGAATTTTCATTTTTAGCATAATAACATTATATGAACTCTCTGCTATTGAACACAAAAAGAATTTTTCGATTTTGACTATTTTTACTGGAGTTAGAAGCATTTTTGTCCAATCAGCTGATTGTGCCATGCCACTTTGTTTACATTTTGCCGATTCACATCAGTAAAATTTAGCCTAGTTTTTAGTTTTACCATACAAAATGTTATTATTTTCCACTAAAATTATTAATTTTGTGATTTCTCAAAACAATACTTTAACTGTAACTTTTAACTGTTTCTTTAAGTGTTTGTTTACAATGTATATTTAGAGGAATTGCTTTTTGTCCCCAATCTTTTTAGCATAAATTATAAAAAAATAATACATTTAAAATATTAAAAATATTTAATATATTTAACAAAAATTTGTACAATAAGAGGTATTTATACCATGAATATTTCTAGTACAATTTGAAAAAAATTCATTAGAAAATACAAAATGCTACTTTTGAGAAGATTTTTTAAAATTCAGATACAGTAGACTCCCTCAAATCCGCACTCCTAAAATCCACAACTCTCTAAAATCCGCACATATTTTACGGATGTAAACAATGAAACATTCAGTTCAGATGTAGGTGCAAAAATTGATGTTTTCAGTTTTACATCAATTCCATATATTTTATAATTTTTGTTAAGGTTATTGAATTCATGTTTTTTCATGAAGAAAGAACAATTTATTTCTGAAAAAATAAAGATATTGCTAATATTATTGGTAGTCACATTCTTACCAAATATATTTATGTATTAATCAAGTTTTTTTAGTTATTAAGTCTGGCTAAACCTGAAATAAAGTTTCATTATTAACCGACTTCAAAGAGGAGGTTATGATTTCGACCTGTATGTATTTGTTGTTCACGCATAACTTTTGCAAATATGAACCGATTTTGATAATTCTTTTTTTGTTTGAAAGCGTATGAGGCCCATGTGGTCCCATTCGAATTTCATAAAAATCTGATAATTAGAACTTTTTAAAAAATAAAAACTTTAAATTTCGAATTCATTTTGAAGCAATCGACCAATTAGAAGGGTTCCTTTTGCATGCTTTTATGTTACACTTACGTAGACATACGATCTTTTCACTGTTAAAAGTTTGAAGTTTTTGCTGCATCGTCAGTCCATCGCTTTTTTGGAATATCTCTATTTTGACAAATGAGAATTCACCATAATACAATGAAGTAATCATTTTCTATAAAAGCGATGGATAGACGATAAAGTAAAAGTTTCAAATTTTTAACAGTGTTCAAAGTGCAAAATCCTAACTGGACGAGGGCCAGGATTCACATAAATTTTGCGCTGTTTGCGAAACGAGATTTATTAACAAGAAAATTTATTTAAAACATTGAAAAATTTACTAAAATTCAGGCTTTTGATTCGTTAATCTGGTTCGTGAACAGCGCAAATTCTACCTGGATTCCGGACAAGTTCTCTTATGCAAGAAACCGGAAATATAGCATCTAGGGGATATAGTGTGGAAATCGGCTATCTCAGGGCGTGTTCAGACCAACTTACAAAAGTAACCAATTTTACCGACCAATTGTAGGGCAGGACGAAAGCAAATTGTGGCATCAATGAAAACTATTCTGTTGAATTGTAGCTGACGTCACACTTCGCTTTGATTTTCATTTCGTACTTGTCTACAATCGGTAAGTCGTCGATAAGTAACCGGTAAGTTGTACTGGACACGCCCTCTGTAACACTTAAAAAAAGCGCTAAAATGCTCTATTCTTTAAATGTGCAACAATGCTAATGAAATTTAAAGATAGAAGCGACATCTGCAGGACATTTTCTAAAAATGCAAGAATTATTGCTAGTCTAGATAATGTATCACGAAAATGCCGCAGATGTCGCTGTGATCGACACTTTGGAATTCAGTAGCATCGTTGCACATTTAAAGGATACAAATTTTTAGCACTGCTTGCATTGTAAAAAATTGAACCCTTTTGCTGCATCGTCACTCCATCGCTTTTATAGGAAACGATTACTTCGCTCTATTATGGAGCATTCTCATTGGTCAAAACAAAGAAATTCTATAAAAGCGATGGAGTAACGGTGCAGCAAAAGGGTCAAATTTTTTACAGTGTCGATAGCAGATTTTCACTCCATGTATTCCAGATTCTCTCCTTCGAACAATGAAAAGTTCTCAAAAATGAAGGCGTATGATTGGTAAATCTTGTTTTGCTTAACAGCGAATAATCCTTCTGGATCCTAACCACTGTTGCAGAGATGCTAGTTTTTTTTTCAAAATACGAAATCTTAGCTGAAAAATTCTCGTATCCACCAAAGTGAAAGATCCACATCGATCCAGACATGAGAATTCGATATCGAAAAGCTGAAAATTCATCTCTAAGGAGCCTTACACTTTGAAGCAAGAGTGTTTGTGTATCATGGTGTTTGTTATGCCGGATGCACAAAGTGATTAAAGTACATTGCTATGTGCTAGATTTACATTTGGACAAATATAAATGACGAAAAATTTTGATAAGCTTACCATTAAAGTTACGCTAGTTAACTTCTTTCACCCATAAAACAAACTCGTTCAAGCAACTACCGACAAGTTCTGGAATAAAAATTCTTAAATTTTCTGTACTTTGCAAAACCGCGTTTATCAAAGAACATTCTTAACTTCAAATATTGCTACTTTCACATAGACGCATGTTGAATCATGGTGTGATTTTGATAATATCTTCCTTTTTAGTTTTTATGACTGAAAAGGGTATTTTAATACATACGAACATTTAGAATTACTTTTCTATGCATTGAATCATAGAAGCAACTTGACACGCTCTGATTGTGTACGCGTACTTTAAACTGTAAAAAATCTGACCCTTTTGCTGCATCGTCACAACCCCGCTTTTATAGAATATCTCACTTTTGATCCATTAGAATGCTCCATAATAGGCTGAAGTAATCGTTTTCTATATTAGCGGTGGAGGGACGATGCAGCAAAAGGGTCAAATTTTTAACAATGTACCCTGTTTAAAATATCTATAAAAATTACCTCTGTTTTTAAATACTATCTATTTTCTGACTAATGAAAACGATCGAACGACTAATGAAACGATTTTTAGATCGCTCTCATTCTCATTAGTCAGAAAATAGATAGTCTTTAAAAACAAAGGTAATTTTTCACAATAATTTTAACTTATACTGATGGATTGTCAGCTTTTCAATGCCCATTTACGAAGTCTGTAGATTTCAATGTGAACCTTAAGGCACTACATTAGTCTCAGAAAAAGACCCGGATGTTAGTGTAAAGACTATGGGTGTGTTATTTTCAAATATCTCGCTCAAATTTTAATATATTTACATGATTTCTTTTTGCATAGGATAGCCGGGGATGATCTACAACCGGCCTAGTTTTACTTCTTCGATTTTGCTTATGTATGCTTTATATAATGATACTTTCAATTTCAGAATTGTTTAAACCGATTTTGAAATTTAAAATAGTTTTTTTTTAAATCTGAAACCAAAATTGAAAAAGTAAAAACTAGGTCGGTTGTGGAATATCCTCAACTATCCTATGCAAAAAAAAAAAAAAAAAAAAAAAAAAATCACGTAAAAATTTTAAAATTCGAGCGAGATATGTGAAAAGAACGCCCCCATAGACTTCACATTATCATCCGGGTCTTTTTCTGTGCCTAGTGTGCGGTCTTAAAGTTTGCTGGATACGATAAATTTTCGAAATGTTAAAGCTTAAATGGACAAGTTCTAGCATCCATTAAAGCGGAAATAGACATCGATACCAATCGACATCCTTAAGTTGTTGAAAAGATGAAAATCCTTTAGTATATATTTTGCTCCGGAGGAAAAAATTATCTCTACATATCAATGCAAAATAAAGTGCATAGATATGTTTAGCAAAATTATCTCTAGATTCAGATTTGGTTACCGGATTAGACACCAGAATGATTTCAGATTTTGTTCATGTAGGATTCCTCGATGTGAATATGACGACACATGGAGCACAGTATACGATTGATTGAAAAAATTCTGGACAAAAATGAGTCATCAAGGGGTTCCTTGTGGGCGAGTGGTTAAGACACCACGCTGCTAATCTCTTGCAAAATATATACTAAAGATGAAAATCCTTTAGTATATATTTTGCTCCGGAGGAAAAAATTATCCGGAGGAGATTGTGGGTTCGAATCCCACTGGCTCCGTTGCACACACTCTTTATGTGTAGCTCCCGGTTGTACTTTTCTTGTGTCGTAATATTTCCTTGTGCTATCTTGTCCTTGTATTTCCACGAATTTGCAAAATAATATGGATTATGTATTTGTCTGTGTAGAAATAAAGGATCATTCGGCGTACAATCGAATTCTACCAGGAAATCATCATCAAATTTCATAATAGAAAATGCCTAGCATTGCGATACATTGTTAAAAATTTAACTTTTGCTGCATCATTACTCGATCCCTTTATGGAATATCTCATACATACACTGTAAAAAATGTGACCCTTTTGCTGCATCGTCACTCCCCCGCTTTTATAAAATATTTGTATTTTGACCCATGAGAATGCTCCATGATAGGCTGAAATAATCGTTTTCCATAAAAGCGGTGAAGTGAGTTTCAAATTTTTAGTTGGGACAAAAGCGTCCGTGAAAAAAGTATTTGGGCATCGAATGCTGTCACTTTCTTATAGATGCAGCCAAGTACAGGTTATGATTTTCGGATTCCTCGTCGAATCATTTCCGATGCCTTTACTGCATTTATAGGAATTAGATTGTTGTTGTTTATCTATTGAATCATAGAACGATTTTTGTTAAAATCTTTCTTTTTGCTTTTTCTGACTGAAGGGGGAGTACTTTTGACTACACTAGAAAAGAATTTTACTATTCATTGATACATGGAGTCATTTTGCTGTTTACTCATATATGGAAGCGCTTTGCCGTGCGCTTATGTGTAAGGACACTTTACTTGAGGCATTGTCACCTTCCGATAACCACTTCCGATGTCCGTACGATTAGATGTTGACTTTAAGACTTCATGAATGTGGTAGCTTTTGGTCGTGTCAGATCTGAAGAAGTTACCACATCCAGAAAACCTAAAGATTCACAACGATACTAACCGATATTGTAAGTGTCTTTTGAAAAGTTGACAATCAAACAGTGACAAGTAAAGCGAATACATCAGAACTCAGCAAAGTGCGTTGCAAAGAGCCATCATATGTCAGTACACATAATTATGTATTACGGTATAAATAACTAAAAAGTAGGAAATAAATTTAACTTTTTCAAAAAAATGTATAACCGACTCCAAAAAAAAGCGCTAAAAAGAATTAAATAATTCTATAAAATTCTCTAATGACAAATTGTTATCCAATAACCACACATTGACTATCATGTACCGATATAAAACGGTTAAATTTAATATATAGAATTTAATATCCACCAAACATAGGTTTTCCAAAGAATATTTTTTACAAGAGATTAATTTAGATATTTTTTATTTAATTTTTGAATATATACATATAAAAAGTAAGGAATTACTTTTTGAAGTTGGTGCCAAACTATCTTAAGTATAGTAAGAATTGTGGATATATTATGTCTAGTACCATAAATAAAATGGGGAAATCATTATTGATTATGATTGTTTGACACCAACTTCAAAAAGTAATTCCTTACTTTTTATATGTATATATTCAAAAATTAAATCAAAAATATCTAAATTAATCTCTTGTAAAAAATATTCTTTGGAAAACCTATGTTTGGTGGATATTAAATTCTATATATTAAATTTAACCGTTTTATATCGGTACATGATAGTCAATGTGTGGTTATTGGATAACAATTTGTCATTAGAGAATTTTATAGAATTATTTAATTCTTTTTAGCGCTTTTTTTGGAGTCGGTTATACATTTTTTTGAAAAAGTTAAATTTATTTTATGATCCTGACCTTTATGAGGCAAGTTTCATTGAATAATTTGGGAAAAACACATTTCCTCTTTTATAATGAATATTTAATTGTACATATTGATTATAACTTTACCTTTCCTTTTAATATTTTAATCATTTAAAAAAATATCTAAATTTTTATTATTTTAGTTTATTACTTTTTTTAATACTTTAGAATATTGTATGCATTCATTATACTTTTGATTTCATTATTAATTACATTCAAATAATTTTTTAAAAATGTAAACAAAGCAATGACCAGAAATCCACAAAATTCTAAAATCTGCAAAACCTCTTGTCCCAAGCTGTGCGGATTTGAGGGAGTCTACTGTACTTCACGTCCTTTGCATGAATTACTGTTGAAGCCACATAACATAAAACACTTACATATAAGCTAGAAATGATATTATATCCCTTAATAGCTGAAACTATGTCAGTAGGAAAATATTAAGCAATTATAACCACTGTAGTTACTATAATCTGTTTTTCTCAGAATGAATATTTTCGTTTTCTTCTTGATTTTAAAATGTTCCATGCGAAATTCTTTATGCCCAATTTTTCTGATTTTTTGTTTAAAATGCTCTTTATGTATGTGTTAACAAATGTTACTAGAAATTTTTTTTTTTTTTTTTTTTTTAGAAGCATGTAAATTTTTTAAATTTCAGTTATATGAAATTTTTAATGATTTTTTAACAGAAAATACAAAAGAATCAAGTTAAAATCATTTTTTTAAATGTTTTACAAGTAATATGCTAAAAATGCTTAGTAACATTTGTTAACACATACATAGAGAGCATTTTAAACAAAAAATCAGAAAAATTGGGCATAAAGAATTTCGCATGGAGCATTTTGAAATATCGCCATTTTTTGTTAATTTAAAAAAAGAAAAAACTATTGAATATATTTTTTAAAAAAATTGTGAAATAAGAGATTTATATATTATGATTATTTCCAGAAATTTTTAAAAAAATTCATTGAAAATTAAAAAAATTAGTTTTGAGAGTCCACTGTAGCCTTAAAATCATTTATGTTATTTGCTATGCAATAGAGCGACTTGTCAAGCTTTCTCTTATTCAAATTTCTCTATTTGGTTGATCAAAACTTAATCATTTCCTTAACCTATCAATCCTTAACTTTGACTTATTTTATTGTAACACACATACACACACAAATAATGCTTGCATTCAAATCATACAAATATTATACAAACATACATATAGTAAGTACAATAAACCCAAGTGGAGTGAAAAATTAGCCAGAGCCGGGCTCTTTCTATGTCAATGACGTACTAGACTAAATTGTACTCAGACTTTAAAATTAAAGTTGGTGGGTGAAAACTTACTAAGTGCCTCTATCAAGTATAGCAAATACCATAACAAATCATTTTAAACAATCTAAAAACATTATGCATCACAGGAGTTATGATTTAAGGAGCTCTGAAATAATTTGGTTTCCAGTCAGATGTCATTTCTTTTATTAGCAAAGCCGTTTATGAGCTGGGTATTTTTTCACATTTATGTTTTTGATGAGATATCATTAACAGGCCTAGGACTGCTGAGTCACTCTTAAAAAAGAGAGAAAAGAGACTAAATCGCAAGAAAAAGAGACTAAAAGAGACCAAAATTTAAAAAAAGAGACTAAAAGGAGACCAAATAAAAAACATTTTTTTCTCTTCACTTAAATGTTTTTGGTATATAGACAAGCACTAAGATTTAACACAATATGCGGAATACATTTTCAATGCATTTCAGTCGATTTTGAAATAATTGCAAATATTGTTGATTGGTTGCAGAAAAATATCTCAAATCGCAACAATTCATCATGAAAGAAAATCAGAAATTCACCAAATGACCACGGGGACAAAATCATGAAATTCCAGGAAATATAGTGAAATTCATCAAATTGTCTCAAAAAACAAATCATAAAATTTGTCGCATGATCTCGGGAAAAAAATTCTTGAAATTAGTCAAATGTTCTTAGGATAAAAACAATCACGAAAATTATCAGATGGCCTTGAAAAAAAATCACGATATTAGTCAAATGGATCTTGTGTTAAACATCATAAAATTCATCAAATGGGTCTCTAAGAGAGGGATGAATCACAAAATTCATTAAATGATTGCGAAATTCCAAGAGCTATCATACAAATAATTGCTAATTTTGACGGAGGTTACGGAAATAAATAGTGAAATTTATCAACTAGTTGCCAGAAAAAAAAAAAAAAACGAATTTCATAGAATAAAGCCATAAAATATCAAGGATGCCTGTCAATGGGTTACATTAAAATGTGCGAAAATCAGTTATACAGCTCATATTCAAAATATTAGAATAATTACCTTTTTTTTAGAAATTGAAAATATCGTTTGGTAATTTAATGTCTTTTAATGAAAATATGCAAACGATATTTTTATTAAGAACTTATTGTTGATTAAACTTACTTGTTATCTTAAATTTAATATCATTTTTGAAAAGATTAATTGCAAAAAAAATTATTTTGAAAAGTCAAAATATTAAAATATTTATTCAAGTGGTTCAAAATATTAGAATATTTCACATTAATTCTCCTTTAATTATTACCAATTCTTAACTGGTGGCATCATTGATTAAATTCAGACTATTTTATTTAAAATCAGTATTCTTTTTTGCAGTTTGTTTCTTTTTCGTCTTAAAATGGGCCGTGTGAGTGATATTTCTGAATCTACTAAACTTCGTATGGTTGATTTGTATCGGCACGGTAAAAATCAATGTTTTATAGCGAATTATTTACATTGTTCGCAATCGAGCGTTAGTAAAATACTAACACAATATTCAAAAATTGGAAAATTTCAAAATAATCGCCGAAATGGTGGCCGAAAACCAAAAACATCTGCTAGAGATGACAGGAAACTGAAGCGTATAGTTAAGAAAACCGCTTTAAAAGTGTGCGATTATTGCACCGAAAATGGAAAGAAGAAGGAGTTGAAGTTTCTACATCGACAACATTAAGACGTCTCCATAAATTCAAATTTGAATCTCGTGTACCGAAAACAAAACCTCTCATGACTGCAAGACAAAAGCGTATAAGATTGAATTGGTGTAAATCAAGACGTTTATGGAGCAATGAAGATTGGAAAAATATATTATTTAGTGATGAAAGTATGTTTTGTGTTTCATATGGTAATCAAGGTATTCGAGTTTGGAGAATGAAGCAAGAAGCATTTGATAAAGAATGCCTTAAACGTTCCGTAAAATTTGCTGCTAGTGTCATGGTTTGGGGTTGTATGAGTGCAGAAGCACCTGGAAAGTTATGCATCGCCTACAAAAAGGTTAACTCTCTGATATATCAAGAAATTTTAGAATATTACATGATTCCATCATCAGAAGATTTATTTAAAGATGATTTCATCTTTCAACAAGATTTAGCGTCCCCGCATACCTCGGTGTCAACTAAGAATTGGTTCCGCCAACGCAACATTAAGGTACTTCCTTGGCCACCAAATTCACCAGATCTTAATTCCATCGAAAACTTATGGTGTATAATGAAGAAAAAACTTCAAGAAAATCCTCCTTCAAGTAAAACTGAGTTAGTGGCACGTATAAAGTCTATTTGGGCTAATATTGATAGAAATGTTTGTAAACACCTTGTATATAGTGTGCAAGATCGATTGTACGCTGTTATGAAAGCTACAGGGGATGCTACAAAATATTAACTACCATTTACTTCATATTCATAAGGTAATATTGTTGCGTAAAATAAAATATTCTAATATTTTGAACCAATCTAAATTTTATTCTAATATTCTGGTGTGTTTAAGGAAGCTGTATACCTAATTTATTGTGCTGTATTTTATATTTTATAAATGTTAAAATCTTATCTAAACATTCCAGATTTAATTTATAAGAAATTTAATTGCATTTATTTAGTATAAAAAATAAATAAATGACAAATAATTTTTTCTTATTACTTTTTCTCAATTATTCTAATATTTTGAATATGAGCTGTAGTATAAAACAGTGAAGTTTGCCAAATTATCTCAGGAAAAGAATGGCGAAATGTACCAAATGGTTGTTGGTGAAAAAAGTAAAATCAGGGGTTGTACTGGTGCCAAGTAATATTTCACACAAACTTTTTTGGATATTTTAGGGCACATTTAACTGGCATATTACATTTCCTTCCAAGACCATTTGACGGAATTAACGACCCCCCCCCATCCCCCCGCTACCAATTGCCGCATATTAATATGAAAATTGTGATTTTTCCACACTATTGCTTACGGAAGTACACGATTTTTCTTCCACGATTCTTCGCTGACATTTGCAATTTTTTTTCAATAAAATTTGTGGTTTTTTTTTTTTTTTGGCTTTTATTTGCCAAAATTTGCAATTTTTTTTTGCCATTGTTTGCAGAAATTTACTATTTTTCTGTGTTTATTTAACAAAATTTGTAATTTTTTTTTTCCTGCGATAATTTTCCTGCGCACGTAAAAAAATTGTGATTGCAAAGAAAAAAAAAAATCACGAATTTTGAAAAATGATCGACTGTCAACATTCGCGATTTTTTTCTGCGACCATGGAAAAGATGAATTTTGGCAAATAAATGCGAAAGAATTTTGAATTTCGCCGATTGATCGCCAAAAAATCGCAAATTTCGGCAAATGATCGTAGAAAATAGGACGAATTTTGTCATATAAATGCAGTAAAAAGCAAATTTCTAAAACAATGGCCCAAAAAATTATCATTTACTGTATTTTCATAAATGATCACAGAAAAAAAAAATCGCAAATTTTTTCAGCGATCCTTTCACAAAATTTGCATTTCTCTGCGATTATTTTTTCCGCACGCAAAATCGTACAGTCGTATTGTACATTAGTATAACCGTACACTTCGAACAAAATCCGTACATTGTACTCTTCTGTGCATTGTACTACTGACCATACCGTACTCTATGGCATCTATGAATATCCTTTTCGATTTTACGATCATTTGATGAAAGCTCGGTCTTATTTCGGGATCGTTTGACGTAAATCTCGAGAGTTTTTTTCCCCCCCGCAATCGTATGGCAGAAATCACAAGTTTATTTCGGGATTGTTTGGAAGTAACGATTTTATTTCAGGATCATCTGGTGAAAATCGTGGCTTGATTTTGTGATTGTTTAATGAAAATAGTCTTTTTTCCGGTGATCAATTAATTCAAATGGCAGTTTTGCTAGTGATCATTTTATGAAAATCGCAGATTCTTAAAAATTAAAAAACATGAAATTCTGCCATTTGTCGAAAAAGTGATCCCTGAAATATGTAACGACCGAAATAAGAATTTTGAGATTCCTTCCTGCAATCCTCTGACGAATTTTTCAATTGTTTTTCACAAGATCGACTGACAAATTTTGCAATGATTTTGCCACTGATTGACAGATTATATGCTTTTTTTCTCGTGAAAATGACAAAATCGCGATATTCTTCCTGCGACCGAATGACGAAGTTTATGATTTTTACCCCTCGAATGATTATTGAATTTCGCGTTTTTATCTTGCCACATATTGACCAAATTCACTTTCTTTTCAGTGTCCGACAGAAAAGTTTTGCGATTCTTGCCCGCAAACGATATACTAATTTCGTAATGGTTTTCCACGATAGAGTGACGAAATTTAGAATTTTTCCCCTGCAAAAGAGAGACAAATTTGGCCATGCAGCAGAATTTTTTTCTGCAGTCTGCAACACATATAAAAACTTAAACAGTCTGCAGGCCAATCCCTCGCATTACATTATTTGCACTCAAACCTTCAAGTATTTGTGATAGACATAAAAGAAAAATATACATTAAAAAAGAAGTTGCCTTTGTTCTCAGAATTTTTAACGTCTCATACATTGTCCTAAAGAGGGGGGGGGGGGGGGCTCTTCTTTGAAAAAATTTGCTTTTTTTGCATTTTTTTCGCGATTTATTGACGAAAAATGCCGGTTTCTTGCGATCTCTTGAAGAAATATGCCGTTTTTCGCGATCTCTTATAGAAATTTGCCGTTTTTTTGCGATCTCTTGAAGAAATTTGCCATTTTTTCGTGATTTTTTGAAGACGTTTGCCTTTTTTTGCTAACTTTTTTGCTAAGAAATGTTACGTTTTTCCGTAATTTTTGGATGAAATTTGCCGTTTTTTCGCGATTTTTCGGAGAAATTCGCTGTTGTTTCGTGATCATTTTACGAAACTGCCGTTTTTTCGCGTTCTTTTGAAGAAATTTGCGTTTTTTCACGATCTTTTGAAGAAATTTGCTATTTTTTTCGTGATTCATTGAAGGAAAATGACGTTTTTTTCGTGATCTTTTGAAGAAATTTGCCATTTTTTTCGGGGTTTTTTTTAACGAAATTTGCCGTTTTTCGCAATTTATTGAGAAAATTAGCCATTTTTTTCGTGATTTTTTGGAGAAATTTGCCATTTTTTTGCGATGTTTTGAAGAAACTTGCCGGTTTTTTCCCGATGTTTTGAATGATTTTTTTTGAGGAAATTTGTCGTTTTTTCGCAATCTTTTGAATAATTCGCGTGTTTTTCGCGATCTATGACGAAATAGATTTCTTTTCGAAGACTGTTTGTCGAAATTCGCGATACACTTTTATGTCCGAATTTTTGGATTTAGGACCGAAATTTTTGCTAAATTTTTAACAGTTGAAAAATAGCCTGTGGACCTTCTAAAAGAGTCTGCGACGTGCGTCGCAGCGTTGCGCCGATTCTGCTCCCGGGAAATTTGGTATACTTTTTTCCGCAACTAAGTTTCACTATAGTTCCACGGAATTTCATGGTTTTATCCTAAGACAGATTAACATAATCCACGATTTTCCGCCGGTTTCCGACTGAAAAATTTTGCGATTTTTACCCGCGAACAGTTAACAAACTTCGAGATTTTCCTGGGACAAACTGACAAGTTTTCCGATATTTCCTCACAACAAATTGTTGAATTTCGCGATGTTTTTCCCGCTATCAAATGAGGAAAGTTACGATCTTTTTCCTGCGATCGATCGATGGGTAAGGAACATTAAAAAAAAAAAGTGAAAAAAGAGACTAAATCTGAAAAATATAGACTAAAAGAGACAAATGCAAAAAAATAGCGAGAAAAGCGAGTTTAGCGACTCGCTCCGAGGCCTGCATTAATTTTTATCAAATAAGTAGGTATTTGTTTCCTTTTTGAAATAAATGGGTTTAATATTAAATTACCTTTATTTAATATTAATTAATCTCACAGCTTTCTCCTGGGTTTTGTGGGGTTTTTTTTTTCCCACCCCGTTGTTTCCAGTTTTATTTGTAATCATATTTTCTACACTTTTCAATTTTTCATAACCTTGTATTGTGCATTCAAATTTAAATTCAAAAATATATTTTTATAGAAAATGAGACACTTAATCTGATGCAGTAAACTTAATTAATATGATTATCATTTATGGATTCATAAGGATTTTTTTTTTCTTTTACACAATTTGATGTTGCTTGATCAAGCAAAAAAAAAAAAAAAAAAAAAAAAAAAAGTCACCAAGTTTATTGCCAAATTGCTAACAAAAATTACTAATCAAAAGTGATGCCAACTTGGTGCTATTTTTGTAATATTTCATCAAATTTCCATAGACTTGCATTGTAATTCAATAGTTTGTTTTCTAACCAGCCATTAATGTTTAATGTGAAGATTTCTGATTTTTTTTTCATTTATAAATCTAATAATCTACTTCCACACTAAATTTCAACTTCCTAAGTCACCTGAAAGTAGTCAAACATTTTGATGAATGAGTCGGTGAAAAAAATAGTGATGGGGGGAAATCAAAAGTGATCATATAATATAATCTACAGCTGGTGTGTCGCCTTTTTTGGATTTGCGAACTTGGCTGACACATTGTTGTGTCTAGAATTGTGAAAAAAAAAAAAAAAAAAACAAAACAAAACATATATAATAAGTGTTTTTATAGTTCACTAGGGAACCTTCCTAGGTGTAAGTTGTGGATTTGGATGAGTATAGTATCAAAAGAAATATCTCATCATGAAGATTAAAAAGTGCAATGGAACTACCCATCCAAATTCATCCTTTTCGAGATATCAGCACTTGAAGTGCGAATGAATAAATAAGGTAATTTTCAGCCTATAATCCGCAGCCGCAATTTTTAGTCCTTTATAAAATAATTTTAGAAGATAATCCACAGATTATATGCCAGATAGTACGAGGATTACTCATTGTTTTCAACATTCTAAAGTAGTACTTATAAACTACTCTATTTATTTAGTTACTGTATTCAAATGATAACTGTAATAAAATAATTAAAAATGTATAAAATAATTGCAATTTAAAAAATACATTTTTTTTTCTTTGAATCCTTTATCTAAGAGGTTGAATGTCTTGGGAATACAAATAATTCTATTACAATTGCTGTTTTTAAATCATTTGCAACTTTTCCCTTTTCTTTAATAACATTCAATTTGAATTCTGCAGTGTTAAATAATATATTATTACAATATTCGTATCCCTGCAAGTTATGGAAGAAAAATGCGACCTACATCAGTTTTACTGATTACGATGATCTATATTTAATCAAAATAATCATTATTGTATCGTAATTGCAGCATAATGTAACTTTCAGTGGCAATTTGGTAGTGTTTGTAATTTGCATGAGTGGATAATCTTTGCTACATAAAATTATTATTTCATAGTTCTATTACTATTTTAGTGTCCCTGCAAGTTATGAAACAAATTTGTGATCCACATCTGTTTTACTGATTACGATGATTGATATTTAATCGAAATAATCATATCGTACTTGAGTGTATAATATAACTTTTAATGGCCATTTTGTAGTGTTTTAATTCACGTAGCAGGATATTTTTTGCTGTATAAAAAGATTATTTCATAGATCTTTTAGTTTCAGCTAAGAAACTATAACATAACAGGGTTCATACAGAGTTTGTTAAATGAAAAATAAGGACTCTGTAAGGACTTTGTAAGGGCTTCGTTAAAAGAAAAATAAGGACTTTCTAAAGTTAAAAAAGAACAGTACATATAATTACTTACATTAAATTTCTTCGTGATAGATTGAAATTTTACATAAAACATAATTATGTAACAAAATATATAACATTAGTTGGCTAGCAACTGTTTTTTAGTATCTATTTCTTTGGCCAGGGAGGAATTTTTTTTCTTTTGCAGAATTTCTACAATTGTTCGATTTTATAAATAATTGAATATCTTTAGTTGATTCAGCTTTATCAGCTAATTCATTGGCCTTATTTTCTAACTCCGATACTTCTTTTTCCAGAAGCCATATATTTTTTTCTTTATAAAACCTAAGTTATCTTCAATAAATTTCCTTTTATTTCCTGCAGAGGAAGATTGTTGCTGTTAACCATGTTACACAAATCCAGTGAAATAATAAGCAGGGATGGGAACAGCAAAAAAGCAAAATGACTGAAAACACGCGTGAACGGAAAATTCAACCATACTGTATTCACATGCGTGAATGAAAAATTGCACCACATTTTGATCACAAGTGCGAATGAAAAATTGCACAACATTTTGTTTGTGAAAGATAATTCAAGTAACAAAAGCAGGTCTTGATTTCCAAACAAATGAAGACAAGCACACCAGCCTGTATATTACACTACAGGAGTAAATTACAAATTCTCATTTTCTCCTTCCCCCCTTATCACAAAAATTTTATATCTATTCCGAATACCATAATCGCTGTCCTCTCCAACACTCTTTTTAGATGCAAAAATTGAACTTGTTCATTTGCAAAAGAAAAATTAAATGCAATAATTATTGTTTTAGTAATAATGTATAAATAATTAAAGTCAATATTATTTTTTTAAAACTATTAAGAGAAATTTTCTTCACTTTTTTAAAAAATAAATGAGCAAGATACAAATTAAATTATAAAATAAAGCTTATTTGAGTGTAGAAGATAACAAGTATCACTATTGTTCGCATTTCTTTTAGAACGGGGCAAAACTGATTTATTGAAAAAGACATTTTTCTTGAAAAAAGAATGCTTTTCTTGAGTAAAGGGGTATTTTTTGTTTAATGAATGGGTGTTTTCAGAAGTTACATTCACTCAGAAAGATTTGGAACAATGAAAAACAGATTGTGAAGCAGGAAAATCTATTTTTGAAGCAGCAATAAAAAAAAATAATAATAATAATAAATAAAAATAAATAAAAAATAAATGAATAATAATTTGAAGCAAGAAAGTTTTTTAAACAGAAAAATTCTATCCTGGCATTAACTTTTTTTTCGTGCTCCTTCGATGAAAAATTGAGTTTTAAAAAGATTTTTTGACGAAATCTGCCGTTTTTTCGCGATCTTTTGACTAAATGTGCCGTTTTTTCGCGATCTTTCGGCGAAATGTTACGGTTTTTCGCGATCTTTTGGCGAAAGTTACCGTTTTATCACGATTTTTGATGAAAATTGCCGTTTTTCGCGAATCTTTTGTCAAAACATGCCGTTTTATCGCGATTTTTTGAGGAAATTGACTTTTTTTTCGGATTTTGTAACAAAATTAGCCGGTTTTTTTGCGAATCTTTTGACGAAATTTACCGGAAATTATTCGTTATTTCGCGAGTTTTTTAACGAAATTTGCCTTTTTTGCGATTCTTTGACGAAATGTTCCGAACTTTCGCGATCTTTTGACGAAAGTTTTATCAAAATTTTTTGATGGAATTTGCATTTTTCGCGGTTTTTTTTTTAATTGCCATTTTATCACGATTTTTGTCGTTTTTTTGAGGAAATCTGCCCTTTATTCGGGATTTTGTAACAAAATTAGCTATTTTTTCTCGAATTTTTTGACGGAATTTGCCGGAAATTACTCGTTATTTCGCGATTTTTTAACGAAATTTTTCTTTTTGCGATTTTTTGACGAAAATTACGCGTCCCGCGGGACGCATAAGCTCCGTTTTTTTGCGTCCCGTCGCCGATTTTTTGCGTATTTTAAGCGCGTCCGCGGCATCGCTGTAAACAAAAAAGCGGAAAATTTCCGTCCCTGAATAAGACTACGATCAAACACAAATCAGCGGATTTTAGAACAGATTGGCGCAATTATTTGGCGAAATATCTTTTCTTTGTTATTCATTTCTCTATTTCAAAGAAAAGGAAATTTTAGATGATGAATACTGATTACAATTGGTGTTTGTGGATACGAGGTTTCTACGTTGCAATCGGGAAACGAAAGAGGTAGCTTTAATGTCCAATCAGAAATAAGAATTATAACAAAGAAACTTGATTTTTTTTCATCAGCCATATTTGGCAGATTATGAATGTTTCAGGGGTGATTCTGAGTGAAATTTTTTTTGGGGGGAATTCACATCGCATTTTCGGAAATCGGCGGTGCGGGGGGAGGGGGATTCCACGAGTTACCCCCCCCTCCTTGGAGGAGGGGTTTATTGGCGATCTTCAGACAAAATCGGCGATTTATCTACGATATTTAACAAAATCGGCGATTTATTGCGATCTTTTGTCGAAATCGGCGTTTTTTTCGACGATCTTTAGGCAAAATTTACATTTTTACGCTATCTTTTCTCAGAAACGGCGTTTTATCCCCGCGATCTTTTGATAAAATCACCGTTTTTTCCGTGATCTTTGATGAAATCGGCGTTTTTTTTCAATGATCTTTTTAAAAAATATTTTTGAGCGATCTTTTATCGAACACGGCGTTTTTTCCGCGATCTTTTAACAAAATCGGCATGATATCCGCAATCTTTAGACGAAATCGACGTTTTAATGCGGTCTACAGACGAAATCAGCGTTTTATCTGCGATATTTGGTGAAATTGCTGTTTTTTCCGTGATCTGCACAGGAAATTCGGATTTTCTAGCGATCTTTTGACAAAGTTTGTTGATAAAAACATCGACAAAATCGTCGTTTTCCCACGAAATATTGACGAAACGTGTGCTTTTTCGGCGAACATTTCACGAAATTTGCATTCCTCAGCGATTGTTTTTTCCGCGCGCTAAACTGTACAAGTTGGCAACTATGCGGAACTGACAACCCAATTTAAAATTTTCGGAAGAGGATGCCTTAAATTTTCAGAAATTTCGGACGAGAATCACCCCTGGAATGTTCGGATCGCGTTAATATTAAGCTCACGTTAAAAATAAGGACTTTCAATAAAAAATAAAGACTTTAAGGATCCTTATTAAGGACTATTGAAATATAAGGAGTTTATAAGGACTTTTAAGGTCCGTGCGAACCCTGCATAAAAATCAGAAGCCACTCCTATTAATACGTATTGGTCAGATGAGAACCAATGACGAGCAACTCCATGAACGGTCTGTTTACATTTTTATTTTATAACAGCCAGTAGAAACTGGATATATTTGGTGAACTTTGCTTAAAAAAAAAAAAAAAAAAAAATGCAGCAGATAATCTGCACTTAAATTTTTTTTAGGTTTTTTAACAGATAATCCGTGAATTATAGGCCGAAAATTATGGTAAATTGACAGGCAGGTTATAAATTGTTTGCAAGTTAAAAATTTCTTTGCATTGTTTTTAATCCTTCTGCCAATACCTTTTTTTCCCGATCTGCGAGCAAAATTCTTTACACTTGCACATTGCCAGTTATTTACCCTCTTTTAGACAGGCACTTCGCATTCTACACAGTTTTCGCGTATGACTGCATTCAGAGAGTTTTTTCATCTATCAAGAAATTTGGAATAATGTGAAAGATCATAAAAAGTGAATGAGTAGGAAAGAAAAAAAAGTAGGAGTGGGGGATGTTTCTCTAAGTTGAATATTTATTTGTTTTGATTCAACTACAGATAAAACTTTGTGAAGCAAGAATAGAGATAAGGATCGAATATCTTTCAGAAGATTTATTTGTTTGATACATAAAAATTAGAAATAAAATGTTACCAAAGGGAATGAAAATTTTATAAAAGGCAATTTCAAAATAGTTGACTAAGAAAGCATTACTTAATTGGCATTGGTAATACCTGTAATTGTTCACCATATTTACCTGAAAATTATATAAATATGTAATGCTGTATTTATTCTATGATTTTATTATTAGATTTAAAACAGCAATTACAATCTTTAATAAACCTTATGAACAAAATTTTTTAATATAAAAATAAAATAATAAAGCTGTTCAAACTATCTAATCATTAAAGCCTCTTAAAACTGAAGTATGTTGTAATAATCATTTTAAGCTTTTTCTTATAAAATATTTTACTATTTTAAGACCAGATATTTTGGTCTAAATAAAATGTTTAAAACTAATTTAAATTTTGTTTTTAATTGTCTTTAAGGCTGAATATATTTTACAAGAACTGTATGAAAATATTGATATATAGTATTTTGGTTTAAATCAGAATTTATTATGTACTATTTTGCTGTAATTTGGCCGAAAATTCGGTACTTGGTTATTCCACCAAACCACTAATTGTTGCATCACTAATTTACATTTGAATTTTTGGTATAAAATCGAACATTCTATGTTTTATGTAACTAAAATTCTCTTAATGATCAGATGAATCTTGTATTTGATTTTTCTACAAGACTGTCAAAATTAACAAAGAAAAAAAAAAAAAAATCACTGAATCTTTTGTAAAAAGAAAGCAATATAAAATTATAAAAACATTTACTATTACGATATGAAAAACTTAGTTTTAAATATAAATTTTTTAACATAGGTCATAAAATAAACAAATTTAGGTAGGTACTTATTGGTTATCCCATTGACCTAAATTTAAAACTAAACTTCAAGGTTAAATGCCAATAATGTATTATTGTAAATAACACATTCACTTGACATTAAATACAATACATGTATTTGTTATGTATCAAGATTTTTGACTTCACTTTTTTTAAAAATTTTTATTTATATTCCACTAATTTATTTGTTTTTTCATTATACATATGGAAAAATTGTATCAATTTGTATAATTTGGAGAAATTGGTCGATGGGATAATCAAGTAATACCCAAATTTATTCACATTAAATTGAACATTAAGCATTTCAATGTTTGCTCTGAGTTCAGTCAGGAATAAAAGCATGTTTCATTCTACCTACTGATGTTGAAGTGGTAGAATGAGAATTGATTGTTCAGTTTTAGATTCAAGCATAAATTTCTCAAAATGGAAAGAGAATCTATGTATCAAGGTAGAGACAGAATATTATCTAATGAAAAATCAAATTGCACACATCAAACTTTTTTCGGTACTTACATATTAACGCCAACACAGCAGAACTTGTGCTAATGCACCAATAAAGAGCAATCTTGTTTGCATGCGCAAAAAAAAAAAAATGGTGTCAAAAATTAACAAAAAGCAGTAAAAATGGTGTTAAAAAATAAGTAAAAAAAAAGGCATCAAAAATTAGCAAAGAACAAAGCAACATGGAATCCAAAAGATAACTGTGTGCGTGTGTGAATAACAAGATTGCTCTTTATTTGCACATTAGCACAACTTCTGCTGCGGTAGCATTAATACGTAAGTATCCTTTTTTCTTTTAATTAAATAAGTTTATTATTTCATATGAGAAAACTTAATAAAATTATTTCAGAAATTTGAAATTAATCATTTAAATTTATATATATAAAAACAAAATAGTTAATTAGTATTTGTTTTCAGCTAATTTTAATGATTTTAAGACACAGATTTCAGCGTTAGAATTCCTAAAAAAAAGTCACTGGTCCCAAGGACCAGTAAGCATGAGAATTTACTGGTCCGCAGACATCATCACTGGTCCGCTACATAAAATTCTATTAAATAACTTTAACACTTAGAGTAAATTTTCTGTACTTTTTAAAGAATAAATGTGCAAGATATAAATTTAATTATAAATTAATCCCTATTTAAGTGCAGAAGATAACAAGTATCACTATTGTTTGCATTTCTTTTAAAATGGGGCAAGACAGGTTTATTGAAAAAGACAGGTTTATTGAAAAAGACATTTTTGCTGAAAAAAGGAATATTTTTGTTGAGTAAATGGGTATTTTGCTTAATGAAATGGTGCTTTCAGGAGTCACATTCACTCAGAAAGATTTGGAGCAATAAAAAATCGATTGGGAAGCAGGAAAATCAGTTTTTGGAGCAGCAACAACAATTTTGAAGCAGGAAAATTAGTTTTTAAAACAGAAAAATTCTCTCCCGGCATTCACTTATTATTATTATTATTATTATTATTATTATTATTTTTTGGGGCTTTTTTTGTCGAAATTTCCGTTTTTTCGCGTTATTTTGACGAAATCTTTCGTTTTTATTGACGAAATATACCATTTTTCGCGATATTTTTTGACAAGATTTGCCGTTTTATCGCGATTTTTGGGGAAATTTGCCGTTTTTTCGCAATCTTTTGAAGAAATCTGCCGTTTTTTCGGGTTTTAGGATAAAATTAGCCATTTTTTCGCGATTTTTTTGACGATATTTGCCGGAAATTAGTTGTTATTTAGCGCTTTTTTAAAAAAGTTTGTGGTTTTTTTCGCAATCTTTTTGTGAAATTTGTCGTTTTTCGTGATTTTTTTTTTGGACAAATTTCGCGTTTTATCGGAATTTTCGGATAAAGTTTGTCGTTTTTCACGATTTTTTGAAGAAATCTGCCGTTTTTTGAAGAAATCTGAAATTTTTCCGCAATTTTGGGAAAAAAATCTGCCGTTTTCCGCGATTTTTTGGGCGAAATTTGCCGTTTTTTCGCGATCTTTCGAAGAAATCTGCCTTTTGTTTCGGGTTTTGGAATGAAATTAGCCATTTTTTCGAGAATTGTTTGACAAATTTGCCGGAAATTAGTCGTTATTTCGCGATTTTTTAACGAAATTTGCCGTTTTTTCGCGATTTTTTAACGAAATTACGTGTCCCGTGGGACGCGTAAGAGCTATTTTTTGCGTACAATCACCGATTTTTTGAGTAATTTACGCGCTATAGCGCGTCCGCGGCATCGCTGATAATTAAAAAAAAATCCTATGTGCGATCGGTTGCAGTTTTCTCAGGGCCTGAAAAAAGGCACTGGTCCTGCGGACCACTAAAATTTTCAAATTAGTGGTCCGATTGAAGTATCGGTGGTCTCGGACCAGCGGTCCACCAAGGATTTCGAACGCTGGATTTTCTAATAAATAGCAGAAAACTATTATTTTTGAATGATATCATTATATTTAAAAATGGTATTTTCAGAATGTAAATAAGAAAAATAATATGTAAATGCACTTACCATATAATTATACAGCCTTTGATGTCTCTGTAAGGATTATCTGATGGGCTCATACCAGTCACAAGAACATCATTTTTCTGATGTTCAGTGCAGTATTTCATCAAACTAAAAAGAAAAAAGAATTTAAAACAAAATGCAGCTAAATATTCATTTTTATTGCTTTACAGAAATAAGCAAGTTCTTCAGCATTTATACAATTTATTTTTCATATGTAGACAGAAGCAATTTAATTTACATTGTATATATATATTATAAATACATATATATTCTGTGCATATATTTAGGTAGGGAAATACATCACTTTACTCAGCACTTTTCTTTGAATTGAAAGGTTATACAGGTAAATAAACAGGATTTTTCTTTAGTTTACAAGAACTTATATTGATTGAAGTAACTAATCAATTGATCAATAAAGGATAGGTTGATGAAAATTGCATTTTTATTTTGAGATTGTTTAATGAAAATCAATTTTATTTTGTGATCATCTGATAAAAATCGTTGTTTTAGTTCGGTATCATTTGGCAAAAATAGTTGATTAATATCAAGATCTTTTGACATAAATCGCTGCTTATATCAAGATCTTTTAATGAAAATCACTGTTTTAATTACAATCATTTGATGAAAATTACTGTTTGATATTGTAATTGTTTGACAAAATTTGTGGGTTGATATCGCAATCCTTTAACAAAAATTGTTGTTTTATTTCATAATTGTTTCACAAAAACTGCTGTTTTTTTTAAATTGTCTCACGAAAATTGTTGTTTCATTTTACGATTGTTTGACAAAAATTGCAGGTTGATAATGCAATCATTTGATGAAAATCTTGGTTTAATTTTACAATTGTTTGACAATGGTCTCTATTTTATTTCACTACAATTTGACGAAGATCACTGTTTTATATCATCATCATTATTTGATGAAGATCACAGTTTGATATCACAATTATTTGATGAAGATCGCTGTTTGATATCACGCTTATTTGATGAAGATCGCAAATTTTGTAAACATTAGATAAAAATCATAGATTCTTAAAAATTAAGACAAACAGAAATCTGTCATTTAGTGAAAAAGTAGCATTCCTGGTAGAAGTATGATATACCATAATAATTAAAATCAGTAAGCATATAATAGTTGAAAGAAACATTAAATGTAAAAAAAAAATAATACAGTAGACTCCCTCAAATCCGCACAGCTTGGGACCAGAGGTTTTGCAGATTTTAGAAATTTGCGGATTTCTGGTCACTGCTTTCTTTACATTTTTTAAAAAGTAATTTGAATGTAATTAATAATGAAATCAAAAGTATAACGAATGCTTACAATATGCTAAAATATTAAAATAAGTAATACAGGGTTCATACAGAGTTTGTTAAATGAAAAATAAGGACTCTGTAAGGACTTTGTAAGGGCTTCGTTAAAAGAAAAATAAGGACTTTCTAAAGTTAAAAAAGAACAGTACATATAATTACTTACATTAAATTTCTTCGTGATAGATTGAAATTTTACATAAAACATAATTATGTAACAAAATATATAACATTAGTTGGCTAGCAACTGTTTTTTAGTATCTATTTCTTTGGCCAGGGAGGAATTTTTTTTCTTTTGCAGAATTTCTACAATTGTTCGATTTTATAAATAATTGAATATCTTTAGTTGATTCAGCTTTATCAGCTAATTCATTGGCCTTATTTTCTAACTCCGATACTTCTTTTTCCAGAAGCCATATATTTTTTTCTTTATAAAACCTAAGTTATCTTCAATAAATTTCCTTTTATTTCCTGCAGAGGAAGATTGTTGCTGTTAACCATGTTACACAAATCCAGTGAAATAATAAGCAGGGATGGGAACAGCAAAAAAGCAAAATGACTGAAAACACGCGTGAACGGAAAATTCAACCATACTGTATTCACATGCGTGAATGAAAAATTGCACCACATTTTGATCACAAGTGCGAATGAAAAATTGCACAACATTTTGTTTGTGAAAGATAATTCAAGTAACAAAAGCAGGTCTTGATTTCCAAACAAATGAAGACAAGCACACCAGCCTGTATATTACACTACAGGAGTAAATTACAAATTCTCATTTTCTCCTTCCCCCCTTATCACAAAAATTTTATATCTATTCCGAATACCATAATCGCTGTCCTCTCCAACACTCTTTTTAGATGCAAAAATTGAACTTGTTCATTTGCAAAAGAAAAATTAAATGCAATAATTATTGTTTTAGTAATAATGTATAAATAATTAAAGTCAATATTATTTTTTTAAAACTATTAAGAGAAATTTTCTTCACTTTTTTAAAAAATAAATGAGCAAGATACAAATTAAATTATAAAATAAAGCTTATTTGAGTGTAGAAGATAACAAGTATCACTATTGTTCGCATTTCTTTTAGAACGGGGCAAAACTGATTTATTGAAAAAGACATTTTTCTTGAAAAAAGAATGCTTTTCTTGAGTAAAGGGGTATTTTTTGTTTAATGAATGGGTGTTTTCAGAAGTTACATTCACTCAGAAAGATTTGGAACAATGAAAAACAGATTGTGAAGCAGGAAAATCTATTTTTGAAGCAGCAATAAAAAAAAATAATAATAATAATAAATAAAAATAAATAAAAAATAAATGAATAATAATTTGAAGCAAGAAAGTTTTTTAAACAGAAAAATTCTATCCTGGCATTAACTTTTTTTTCGTGCTCCTTCGATGAAAAATTGAGTTTTAAAAAGATTTTTTGACGAAATCTGCCGTTTTTTCGCGATCTTTTGACTAAATGTGCCGTTTTTTCGCGATCTTTCGGCGAAATGTTACGGTTTTTCGCGATCTTTTGGCGAAAGTTACCGTTTTATCACGATTTTTGATGAAAATTGCCGTTTTTCGCGAATCTTTTGTCAAAACATGCCGTTTTATCGCGATTTTTTGAGGAAATTGACTTTTTTTTCGGATTTTGTAACAAAATTAGCCGGTTTTTTTGCGAATCTTTTGACGAAATTTACCGGAAATTATTCGTTATTTCGCGAGTTTTTTAACGAAATTTGCCTTTTTTGCGATTCTTTGACGAAATGTTCCGAACTTTCGCGATCTTTTGACGAAAGTTTTATCAAAATTTTTTGATGGAATTTGCATTTTTCGCGGTTTTTTTTTTAATTGCCATTTTATCACGATTTTTGTCGTTTTTTTGAGGAAATCTGCCCTTTATTCGGGATTTTGTAACAAAATTAGCTATTTTTTCTCGAATTTTTTGACGGAATTTGCCGGAAATTACTCGTTATTTCGCGATTTTTTAACGAAATTTTTCTTTTTGCGATTTTTTGACGAAAATTACGCGTCCCGCGGGACGCATAAGCTCCGTTTTTTTGCGTCCCGTCGCCGATTTTTTGCGTATTTTAAGCGCGTCCGCGGCATCGCTGTAAACAAAAAAGCGGAAAATTTCCGTCCCTGAATAAGACTACGATCAAACACAAATCAGCGGATTTTAGAACAGATTGGCGCAATTATTTGGCGAAATATCTTTTCTTTGTTATTCATTTCTCTATTTCAAAGAAAAGGAAATTTTAGATGATGAATACTGATTACAATTGGTGTTTGTGGATACGAGGTTTCTACGTTGCAATCGGGAAACGAAAGAGGTAGCTTTAATGTCCAATCAGAAATAAGAATTATAACAAAGAAACTTGATTTTTTTTCATCAGCCATATTTGGCAGATTATGAATGTTTCAGGGGTGATTCTGAGTGAAATTTTTTTTGGGGGGAATTCACATCGCATTTTCGGAAATCGGCGGTGCGGGGGGAGGGGGATTCCACGAGTTACCCCCCCCTCCTTGGAGGAGGGGTTTATTGGCGATCTTCAGACAAAATCGGCGATTTATCTACGATATTTAACAAAATCGGCGATTTATTGCGATCTTTTGTCGAAATCGGCGTTTTTTTCGACGATCTTTAGGCAAAATTTACATTTTTACGCTATCTTTTCTCAGAAACGGCGTTTTATCCCCGCGATCTTTTGATAAAATCACCGTTTTTTCCGTGATCTTTGATGAAATCGGCGTTTTTTTTCAATGATCTTTTTAAAAAATATTTTTGAGCGATCTTTTATCGAACACGGCGTTTTTTCCGCGATCTTTTAACAAAATCGGCATGATATCCGCAATCTTTAGACGAAATCGACGTTTTAATGCGGTCTACAGACGAAATCAGCGTTTTATCTGCGATATTTGGTGAAATTGCTGTTTTTTCCGTGATCTGCACAGGAAATTCGGATTTTCTAGCGATCTTTTGACAAAGTTTGTTGATAAAAACATCGACAAAATCGTCGTTTTCCCACGAAATATTGACGAAACGTGTGCTTTTTCGGCGAACATTTCACGAAATTTGCATTCCTCAGCGATTGTTTTTTCCGCGCGCTAAACTGTACAAGTTGGCAACTATGCGGAACTGACAACCCAATTTAAAATTTTCGGAAGAGGATGCCTTAAATTTTCAGAAATTTCGGACGAGAATCACCCCTGGAATGTTCGGATCGCGTTAATATTAAGCTCACGTTAAAAATAAGGACTTTCAATAAAAAATAAAGACTTTAAGGATCCTTATTAAGGACTATTGAAATATAAGGAGTTTATAAGGACTTTTAAGGTCCGTGCGAACCCTGTAATAAACTAAAATAATAAAAAATTAGATAGTTTTTAAAATGATAAAAATACTAAAAGCAAAGGTCAAATTAATAATCAATAATGTACAATTAAATATTCATTATAGAGAGGAAATGTGTTTTTCCTAAATTATTCAATGAAACTTGCCTCATAAAGGTACATTTCTAATTCACATCAAGATCATAAAATAATAAAGCTTTATTTCAAGTTTAGTCAGATTTAATAGCTAAAAAAGCTTGATTAATACATGAATATATTTGGTAAGATTGTAATTACCAATGAAATCAGCAATATCTTTATTTTTTCAGAAATAAATTATTCTTTCTTCATGAAAAAACATGAATTAAATAACCTTAACAAAAATTACAAATGAAAAAATATATGGAATTGATATAAACTAAAAAAGTCAAATTTTGAACTTACATCTGAACTGAATGTTTCATTGTTTACATCCTAAAAATATGTGCGGATTTTAGAGAGTTGTGGATTTTAGGAGTGCGGATTTGAGGGAGTCTACTGTAATAAAGTTTTCTTCAATATTATATCGTTTAGAGTAGGGATGCACTAAATGTGGCTCGCGATTGGTTAATGTGTGGCTTGTGAACTTCATCAATTAACAAATGGAAAAAAATGCAATATTTGTGTATAAATCGCAGAAAAAAATTGTAAATTTCATCAGTTTATCAAAGGAAAATATAAAATTTTGTCAGTCACTTAAGAGCCGTAAATTTCATAGATTGGGCACAGAAAAATTGTGGATTTTATTGATTAAGTGCAGAAAAAAAACAAATTTTGTCAATGAGGCTCGGAAAAATGACAAATTTTGTTCATCAGGTATGGAAAAATTGCGAACTTTGCCCATGATGCTCAGAAAAAATAAACAAATTTTGGCGATCAGGAACGGGAAAATAACGAGTTTTGCCGATCAGGCAAGGAAAAATTGCAAATTTTGTCAGTTGGGTTTGAAAATTGCTTATTTTGTTGATTGGGCAGGAGAAAATCACTACAATTGTAGATGATGCAAGAAAAAATGCAAATTAAATTCATCGGCTGCGGAAAAAATGACATGTTTTCTCGGTTAATCCGGTGAAAAAACCCCACGAATTTCATTGATCAGGCACGGAAGAATCGCGAATTTCGCGATGATGTGAGGAAAAAATGCAAACTTTGTCGCTTGGCTGTGAAACAATTGTGAATTTGTAAGTTTATCAAGAGAAAAAATTACGAATTTTATCTTGCTGCGTAAAAAAATTCAGATTTCGTCAAAGTTAGTTAAAAATCGAAAATTTCATTGATTGGATGCGAAAAAATGCATATTTCATCAATTAAAGGCAAAAAAAAAAAAAAAAAACGCAAATGTCATCCATTGGACTAAAAACAATCCTGAATTTTGTCGATCATATGAAGAAAAATTGCAAATTTCGTCGATCAACTTTATAAAAATCGCGAATTTTGTTAATAATATGGGGAAACAAAAAAAAAAAACCCTGCAAATATCATCAATCAGCTTTATAAAAATCCTGAATTTCATCAATCTAGCCCAGGGTTCGCCCAAGTGGGCCCATTTGAAAAAACCCATGATAAAACCCATTGTGGGTTTTTTCAAATTTTTTCATGATTTTACAATGGCATCATTATTTAATCTACTGTATCAATGCAAAGATAAATGCCAATTTAAATATATGTCAAAAGAACCAGATTTAAGAGGAATTTATAAGCATTTATAAAATGATCAAAAAATAAATAGCTGTAAAGAAAGGGGAAAAAAGTTTTCTACTTATTTTTTATTTGAAATTAATGAAAGAAATAAATTTAGCATATTTAACTTAAAGCAAGGTTGTTATGATTTTGCCCAACTCTTAAAACCAACTGGGTTTTTTCAAATTTCAACTTTAAATTACGTAAGGTTAATTTCTTTTATTATTAAGATCTTAATGCTAATATTAAGATATATATTTTTTAATAACAATACACCATTCTTAAAGTTTTTCTACCCACCACAAGGAGATAAAAATATCTTAATTCTCCCAGTGAAAATTTTTAAAAGAAATAATTGTAACAATCTTTTATGTATCACAAACACAAACTTTTTCCCATAAAAAAACTTATATAATTTATTCTATGTTATGTTATACAATTGAAAATCATAACAAAATACCACATATCATGGGAATCCTAATTTATTGAAGTAGCTATGCAAAATTATTTGGTTTATTCTATTAATTAGTTATAATAAAAAGTACTTACTAATTCTGATTTAGCATTAGTATAAATATAGTATTTTAATGATAATTTCATTTGCAAAATTATTACTGATAATAAATTTTTGTAAAAGCAAAATGTAATTTGATCATTATTTATATATATATTTGTTAATACTACTTCAAATTGTATTTAGTAGTAAGTACATTTTTTTTTTTCAAACATTCTGAACCTTCTTTGTTAACTCAAAAAATCCATTTATAGCTGGCTTAATATAATCCTTAATGCAAGAAACTAGTCATATCAGACACAAATCTACCTTTTAAATTAACTTGATTTTTTAATATATACATTTTGTTCATTCATTCTTAATGCAAAATTATACCCAGGTTTGACTGATACATGAAGAGTTTAGCTATTATGTATATGAAAATTTAAAGTTAAAAAAAAAAATTTGATAAAACCCGAAAAAGCCCGGGTTTTAGACTAGTGGGCCCAGTGGGTTGGGCTTTTTAAAAAAAAAACCGGGTTTTTTCAAACCCTGATCTAGCCTGATCTGGTACTAGGGTTGGCTTTTTCCTGTCCAAAACTTATTTTTCCCATCCAAGCGGGAAAAACTGGTAAATACCAGGAAGAAGTTCAAAATGACAATATGTAAGAAATATCCTGGCTTTCTGAATCTGATGTGTAAAATTAAAATTAGAAATACATAGTTATTACAAATTTGCCTTAGATTTAAAATTATTCTATTGGAGAGGAACATAAATAAATTAAGAATTATTGCATAAAACATTAAATTTGCTCATATTTTTTAAAAATAATAATGAATTTCCTAAATAAATATTTGAGAGCACAAAATTACTAAACTTAAAAATATCAGTGTCATCAAGATAAGCAATAAATAATTTGCATTACATTTAAATAGATATTTTATTACTTTTTAAATAGATGTATTAAACACAATTTTTACCTTCCTCATATTTTACTAGAGGACAGGGTTGTTAAATACCCGGGTTTTTTCAGAAAAAACCCAACCCACTGGGTTTTTTCAGGGTTTTGGGGGTTTTATCAGGGTTTTTTCGGGTTTTATCAGGGGTTTTCGGGTTTTATCAGGGTTTTTCAGGTTTTTTCAGGGTTTTTCAGGGGTTATGGGAGGTGGTTCAGAATGCTTGAAAAAAAAAATGTACTTATTACTAAATTTAAAGTAGCTAATTGATTACAAATATATATAAATCAATGACAGTAATCAAAATTATGCTTTGCTTTTAGATAAATTGATTATTAGTGATAATTTATAAATTATTTTTTTGTTATTACTAAATAACAGAATAAGCCAAGTAATTCTACATGTCTACATAATTCAATTAGGATTCTAAGCATATATGGTATTTTGTTATGAGTTTCTATTGTATAACATAGAACACATTGACATTACACATCAAAGTATTTTTTTAATGGGAAAAAATTTGTTTGTGTTTCTTGCACATGCTACAGAGATTAACTAACAATTATTTCTTTTAAAAATTGTGATGGTATAATTAGGACATTTCTTTTCTTTGGGGTGGGAGGTGACGGTTATAAATTTTATGAGTTGTGTACTGATATTAAGAAATATATTACAATACATTATATATGTAATATAAATACATTATATATGTAATTTAAAGTTGAAATTTTGAAAAAACCCACTTGGGTTTTTTCCTGGGTTTTTTCAAATGGGTTTTTTCAGAAAAAACCCACCCGGGTTTTTTGGGCTGGGCAAAATCATAACAACCCTGCTAGAGGAAAGTATCGCATTTATGAAAATTTTCGACTTCTGGTATTTGATAAATTCATACATTTTAAAAGGTCTCGAATATGATTTGGGTGATTTTTAGAAAATGATCTGTCTGCGAGTCTGTATGTGAGAAAAATTTTGTCGGCAGTCTATTGCAGGAACTAATGCACAGAATTTATCAAAACTTTAGGTTCAATTAGACTTTAATACAAATTGAAGCTGATTAGTTTTTGGTGTAGATAGCTCAATAGGTGACACTGTTATGCAGCATTATTCATGATTTTCACAATAGCTCTATCTCAAGAATAATTACGAATTTTCATAAAACTTTATATTTAGTTAGTACTTGATATAACATGGCTTTGACTACGTTTTGGGGCAAATCACTCAACAGGTAGCGCTATCATGATGAATTATTTGTGATTGTTACAATAGCTCTATCTCGAGAACTAAAGCATGAATTTTCACCAAACTTCTGATTAAGTAAGTCGGTGATATTAATTAGTTTTGTTTAATTTTTGATGAAAATTACCCTACAGGTGGTATGGTTATGCTACATTTTTAAGATTTTGCAATAGCTGTATCTCAAGAACTAATGCATGGATATTTATCAAACTTAAAAATTGGTTCTGACTTGATTTTGGTCTATATTACCTAACAAGTAAGTGGTGCTGTTATGCAGAATTTTTTAAATATTTCAGCAATAGCTGTATCTCAGAAACTAATGTACAGATTTCCATCAAACTTCAGAGTCAGTTAGAAGCTGATATAAGTTGTTGCTGACTAGATTTTGATTTAAATCACCTAACTGGTGGCACTGCTCTGTAGCATTTTCAGAGAGTTAACATGCATGAGATGTAGAAGGTTCTGCGACTGCCTGGGACTCCGACTAGTTTTTAAATTTTACAATTTTGGTTAGGTATAATATTTATGCAAAATACAACCAGAAATTCATCACTTTTTTTTTTTTTTTTTTGGCCAGATTCTTGTCTAGTCTATAATAGAATGCTTGAAGAATCCTTTAAAGCTATTTACTTAAGCTCTATTTTAACATTTTAAAAGAATTGTCATTTGAAATTTTCATTTGAAAATAGATTTTTTTTTCTTTTTTTTAATAATCAGTTTTTTCCAGGACGGTAAATACTAGTTTTTACCATTGTATTTACCAGGGATGGGAAAAATCTTGCCTTGCCAACCCTGTCTGGTATAAAAGTTAAAAAAACAAACAAAAAACAAACAAAAAAACAATTAGAAATTGGCCTGGATTCTGCAACTGAAATTGTTCATAAAGCACTCTCCCTTATACTCATATATTTTATTTTCAGATTATGTTCGAAATACATGAATACAGAATAACAATTTTAATGACTATTAAAGCCAATATGTGCAGAAACAGTACATAAAAATATGACTTGGACATTTAAATCCAAATGAAAATCCTGTAAGAAAATCAGTTTGGCTTGATGTGTATCTGCAGAAAAATGTAAAATCAGGACACAGGGACTTCTCTAAAAGAGAGAAGACCTGACCCAGGCCAATTTTTATAGATTTAAACTAGTACAGTTCGGAATGGACAACAAAGGGTTTGAGCTTCATCATAAGTCATTTCCCGTGAGGATGCATAATATCGTTTTGCAAACCATTTATCAGCCCGAAAGGCGAAAGGGGAGGATTGCCCTTCCTCCTTAGATCCTCCACTGAAGAATCTTAAAAATAAACTTGGAAATCAAATCTAATATATATCCGTTACAAGGGGCCAGAAAAAGGTTTATTTGACATCATCTGAGAGAAGAGTAGATGGGATCCTATCTATGTAATATCACACACACAAAAAAAAAAAAAAAAAAAAAAAAAACTGAGAAATATGGCAAACCTGAATGGATTACATGCGCATAACCAGGGGGGCTGCCCTGGCACCCTCCCACTTGCACAGATCAATTCACTATTATTAAAAAAAATGCGTTTGGACCCTTTTTAAAAGAAATATCACACAATTATACACTCTAAGATAAAAACCTGTCTAAAACGGAAATTAAAACTGTTTTATAGGCTTCCGTTTTAGAAGGCTTTACTATATTAAGATATTGTTTGTATCCAGCATGTTCAGGTTAAAAATTCTGAGGCATCCACCCATTCAAAAGGTTGGTTACGCCTATGGGCAGGGGTGGGGAAATACATCATTTTGCTTGCCATTGGCGAGTGCATTTTTAGTTTTTGAAAAACTGTAGGCAATAGGCACATTATCAGAAACACTTTTTTAATCTAGATATTTTAACTTTCCAAATTATTACAGTGTAAATATGGCATTAAGTTCTATCGAATATTAATCTTACCTTTGTTATATATAATTCCTAATATTATAGAAAAAAGAATTATGAAAGTGCATTGTATTAATAGTAATTTTGTCTGTAATCGTGTGCGATTTTGTCATAACTATTTTCAACTGCGTGTGTGTTGCATCTTGCAGGCTGGTGAAACAATTCCTTGGCTGGTAAGAATATGGAAAAATTCCCCACCCCTGCCTATGGGATTATTATGAAAATGTGAAACAATAGGTAACTAAATAATATAGGTACAAAGCAGAAATTTAGATAGCGTATTAACAAACAAATGAACAGTGTAAATCTATTTAAAATATAAAAATTCAAGCAGAATCTTTAACTTTTTTTTTTACTTGATGAAATATAATGCTAAGCCTGAATGTATTGTTCAATATGAAAATGGGAAATACAGATCGTTAAATAATACAGATATAAATCAGAAATTTAGATAGAGTATTAACAAACAAATGTACAGTGCAGATAATAAAAAAATAAACGAAATAGTTATATCAATAGAGGCTAGGGCATAAAGTCCATATCGTATTTTTGAATCTGTACATATCCCATTACGATGTAAACATAATTTTATTCGAAATGAAAGGTTCTTCAACAGAACTTTTACAGCAAAGGCCATATACATTGTTAATAGTTAATTGCTCAACAATGAATAGTTATAATGAAACACCAGCAACTTTACTGATGAATATCAAACAAACACATTAAAAGGAAATTTTAAAGCATGGGAAAATACAAACTGATTATAAGTTTAATAACAACATGAATGCATAGATCCTTTATAATGCAGGAATATTATCAGCTAAATAGGAAAAAATAAGCCAAGCTGATCTAATCAGAAACTTACTCATCGCAAGCTTGCGATACGGGAATTCTTTGAATATTTGCCTCTTGGCGAAGTTGCAAAACTGTTTTTTTCATAGTTTGAAGTTGGGACATAGCTTAAAATTTACTAAATTAACAAATAATAGCAGACATATATTTATCAAACATACATCAGATAATTTCTCAAAAGTCTCAAAAATACGTCACAAGATGTTCAACCAATAACATTTGACTTTACTTTCGGTACATCACTCACTCCAGTAGGGCCACTACGAGGCGCTAGATGTCATGAAGGAAAGAGATAGATAGAGGTGGAGGAAGCCGTGAAATCTGTTTTTTGGTAGGGGTTGGCGGATTAAGACAGCTATAAAGAAATATAAAGCTGCTCACCGGGCCCATGTAGGGGTCTATACAACAACAACAACAACAACCGTGAAATCGGATTGATGTGCATCGTAGATAACATACAAGGGAGAGCGTGCCTCACTTAAGATCAACTTATACTTACGATATAAACAAAACGTAAACGGCATTACAGTTTCTTGTGATCTTACGCCAGCTTGAAAGTTGTCCTAATAGTCTAAGAGCCGATCGCACAAAACCCCTTAGTCATCGAGCACCAGAAAAAATCTTTTATTTTATACAAGAGTAGTAATAGAGGAATCTAATGTTCCATGTCTGCTGGGAGCGAAGTTGTGCATAAGCCAAAAATTGATGCCATTAGTGGTTGACTCGTACGTTTAGTATAAGGAAAGGGCATGTTTACAAACAAACGTTTTCTTCAATCAATCTACCAATCACATTTTTGCTTTAGCGATCATTACAGGAATCATCATGGGGACGTTGACCCTTGACCAATACAACAGAGCTTTTAATCGCAGACAAATCAGATCAATCATAGACTAATCAGATTGCCTTGACTTCCTGTGTACAGTAGGAGTCTTAAAGACGGGCTGGAAATTACTGTGGTTCCACAGCTATTTTGCTCACAGTGACGTCAGGTGCCCTTTCCTTATTGTATTTGCCGCACAATCAAAAGTAGGAAAACATGGAAAACTGGGTGCGAAAAACACAATGCTAATTTTACGAGTCAACCCGGCAGACTTGGATCATTAAATTTCCCTATTTTACTACTCTTTCATAAAATAAAGGATTTTTTCTTGTGCTCGATGTGTCTTAAGGGTTTTGTGCGATCGGCTCTTGGACAATAAATAAAAAAATAAGAGGTGGCACACGCAATTACAAAAAAAGTGACTACGGCCTCTAATTGGCTCAGAACAAAAGACTTATACACTGTAAAAAATTTGACCCATTTGCTGCAGCGTCACTCCACCGCTTTTATAGAAAACGGTTATTTTAGTGTTTATGAAGCATTCTCATTGGTCTTAAAAGACATATTCTATAAAAGCTGTGGAGTGACGCTGTAGCAAATGGGTCAAATTTTTAACAGTGTACCCGTTCGCACTGGAAACTACGGCGCCACTCCACTGCTTTTATATAAAACGATTATTTCACTATATTATGGAGCATTCGCATTAGTCAAAATAGAGATATTCTGTAAAAGCGGCGGAGTGACGATGCAGCAAAAGTTTCAAAATTTTAATAGTGTGGATTGAATATAGTACTACATTGTAAAAAAAATTACCCTTTTGCTGCATTGTCACTCCCCTGCTTTTATAGAATATCTCTCTTTTGACCCATGAGAATGCTCCAGGATAGGCTGAATTAATTGTTTTCTATAAAAGCGGTGGAGTGACGATGCAGCAAAAGGGTAAAATTTTTTACAGTGTGAGTTACAGTTCTTAATGCAAAAAGAGCAGAAGGGAGTAGTTTCTCCCGGTCAGCCCACACTGTAAAAAATTTTACCCTTTTACTGCATCGTCACTCCACTGCTTTTATAGAAAACGATTACTTCACCCTATTATAGAGCATTCTCATGGGTCAAAAGAGAGATATTCTATAAAAGCGGGAGAGTGACGATGCAGCAAAAGGGTCACATTTTTTACAGTGTATATATTATCCCCATTAATTATATTAGTTTACACTGTAAAAATTTTGACCCTTTCGCTGCATCGTCACTTCCCCGCTTTTATAGAATATCTCTCTTTTGACCCATGAGAATGCTTCATAACAGGGTGAAGTAATCGTTTTCTATAAAAGAGATGGAGTGATGACGCAGCAAAAGGGTCAAATTTTTAACAGTGTAAGCTCATAAAAGATGTGCCATACAGGCCTTTCATATTATGCTTTTAAAACTTTTTTAAATTAAACTTTAGAACAACAACTGTAGAAGTAGAAGAAATTGTTATGACATATTATTACACGCCCTTTCTTTTCAAAACAGCAGAAAAAGAAATATAAATTTAGAGTTTAAAGAAAAGTTTGAATGAAAAGTCTTTAGATAAAAAAATAATAAGTTATAGTCTTTGATAAGAGCAGGAGGTTTCATATTTTTTCTAGATCTCTCTATCTTTGGTGCATTTGGAGTAAACAATACTGGCGAATCTGGTTTGGGATTGATGGTAACTGTTTGATCTAACGAAGAATAGGACAGATTAATGGACTGTCATGGGATTGAGGACTAGAGATTTTCGGTGTCTCTGTATTAGTCAGGTTACAAGTTTGCGTTACATCAGCACGTTCTTGTGAATGTACAGGATCTTCAATTGCTAAGTTTCTTGGTTTTAAATGAATTCTGTTGTGACGAAGAATGTTTCCTTGTTAAAATTTCACAATGTAGGATCTTTAACTGTGTTTTTCGACAATAGTTCCTGGTGTCCATTCTCGATGACTAGTTTAAAGACAGACGGGATCTTGAATATTCAATTCTTTTAATTTTGTGGTCGATGAGTCATAATAAAATTTCTGTGTTCTCTGATTTTCCTTTAACTGATGTTCAGTTTTCTTAGTTGGAAATCTAGGTCTTAACAATTTCGTCTTACACGGAATGAGAGCTCTCAAAGACCTCCCCATCAGCATCACTGCTAGAGAAGGCAATTTAAATTTTGGAACGTTATTATATTTTAGAACAGCTAGATTTGGATTCACTCCCGAAGCTTTCAGTTTAAAGAGAAAGTTTTTCTATATCCCAATAGATCTTTCAATCATCCCATTGGATCTTGGATAGTTAGGTGATAATGTAACAGGATAAATATCATAAGATTTCAGGAATGAAAAATATGCTTGACTATCAAATGGTGGACCATTATCGAAAGGAATTTTACATGGAATACCATGAATACAAAAAATTTGTTTCAATGCACTAATTACTGAAGTTGTTTTAGCATTAACTTTTTTCAATTCAATAAATTTATAGTGGTGATTAATTACTTGTAAAAAATCATCTACTTGGCGATACATAAAGTCTACTTCTGCTTCTTCCCTAGGTAGTCTAGGAACTTCATAAGGAATCAAAGACTGTTTACAATTAGCACGTTGATGCTGCTGGCAAATTTGGCACTTTTCTATACAATTCTTGATATCTTTCATCATATTGGGCCAATATAAAGCTGTTTTGGCTTTTTCTTGACAAGTAGTGATGCCTTCATGAGTTTGGTGTATTTTTGATAACACATAAGCTTTCATTGTTTTAGGTTCTACGTACACTGTTAAAAATGTGGTGCTCGGTTGAACCAATTTATGGTGCTGCAATAGCTGCCACCATAAGATGGTGAAATGTTGTTCCAACATTTGGTGCTAAGGTCGAACCATAAAGTGGTGAAAGGTTGAACCATTAACCTTAACAGAATGCATTTAATGGTTCAACATTTCACCAACTTATGGTTCAACCTTTCACCATTTTATGGTTCACCATTTCACCACTTTAAGGTTCGACCTTAGCACCAAATGTTGGAACAACATTTCACCACCTTGTGGTGGCAGCTACTGCAGCACCATAAATTGGTTCAATCTAGCACCAAATGTTTGACAGTGTGCTGCTAATAATTAAAATAAAACAACTTTTACTACATCTGAATTATAATAGAATAACTTTTTCTACAGGAAATTAATTCGTAAACATTTTTTTAAATAGGAACTTCTTAATCATTTTACCAATTTAAAATACACTTTTTAAATTTATTCTTAAATTTTAAAAACATATTTAAGCACAAAAAACTACGAAATTGCATTTTAATTTTATTCTAAAATACATCAGATTCATTTTTTATAAGTCAGGTTAGTAAGTTATTTTGATTAAATTATAAAGAATTTACAAAAAGTTTATAATCAAATGATACTTTTATCCTTTCTTACATTCAAAATCAATAATATTCTTGCATTCTTATAATTCATGAGAACATATTTTCTGAAATAATATTTAGTTTAGTAAATTTTACTGCAGAGAATTTTTGTTCGTATTCATAAAATTTTTTTTAAAAATGAGCTTGATCCGAAATCATTTTCCGAGCCCTAAGTTAAAAATTACTTTAAAACAAAAGATATGGTTAAAATAGAATACACATTTAACAAAAACTTTGATATTTGAACCAACACATACAATATTCCACTTATATAACAAGCACTAAAAGCATGTACAGAAATTGATAAGAACATTAATGAAGGAAGATGTTAATTAAACAATATATAGAACACAGTAATGTTACATATTAAAGCCAAAAATCATGCAATTAACTATACAAAATTGAAAACTATAGAATTAAAAAATATTTTGCTTAATACACACCAATATCGGCATCCATTACTGTTTTGTTTCTGTTCTTCACGAAAAGCGTCATAGATATGCGCAGAAATCTGTGTTTTGATTGGCTGTAAGTAGCACCATCTTTTGGTGCTACTTCTTATTTTTCAAACTTACTCCATAATATGGAGCTTTCGAAAAATAAGTAGTACCATATTTTGGTGCTTCTCTTTATTTTACTCCATAAATTAGTTCAACATTGAACGGAAATTTTTAACAGTGTAGTACCTAAAACAATGCAAGCTTAGTATTAATGTGTTTCCAATAAAAATTAAGTCATTATAACAATGTAACTCATCTTTCTTATTCCAATAGGGTTTCGAATTTTCGGGCAATTGATTACACTGTTGTAGCCAGCCATCCCTAATTAGTAGCTTTATTTTTGAAAGATCTTAATCTTTTAGTGTTGCATTCTGCATTTGTTTCGTACATTCTTCAGTGGTCGAAAGAATTGTATGTACTAGCAAAAGCCATGCTTTGTTTGGATTCGCGAAGCATTATTTTATAAAACAGATATTTGAAAGTAACAATATTTTTTTTTATTATTATTTTTGCATCTTTATTAAACAAAAACGTTATTTTATGTTTTGGCGCATTTTAATTTTTTACTTATGATGTAAAACTGGCATAAGATATTTTCGAAGCAAACTTTTACAAATTTTTTTTTTAATTTTCAACTAAAAGCTCTTTTAAAGATGTTTTTACAATTTCAAGTAGCCACTGGTGTTTTTTAATTGTTTGAAATATGCATGTTTCCAATCTTTGTAATCAACATCCGATAATCTTTGATAGCTATTTTAGAATAATATATTTGAAGAAAGCTTGAAGAAAGTTACTTCTTCAAAATCCTATTTTCTGGAAAAAACATTTGAAATCTGCTTTCGTTGATACAATGAATTTTCAACTGTAAAACATTTTATTTTAATTTCTTCATTTTTATACATATTAGCGTATGAGAATTGCTGTAATTCTCTCCGCGTGGGAGAACTGTTTACTTTCTGCGAATGGCAACTCAATTAATGGAATTACCTTTTAACGAAGCGCTCTCTCATTCTCGCAGTGACATTTTCACGAATAATTATTGTTGTGTTTGCGAACTTATTAAAGTCTTATTTTTCTATAAAATCCTTCTGATTAATGAGTCGATATTATTTAGCCACAATACGACCTTCGCAAAAATATTTATAAAGAGCTTCAACCAACAACTTCACGCAGATCTTTTAATTTTTCATTTATATAACAAATTTAAGAATTAATTTTATTTGTTTACAATTATTTTGTTGCCAGTTTACAAAAAAAAAAAGAAAAAAAAATCCATAATACAATTCTTTTAAAATGTTTAAGTGTCATCTGTGCAAACGATTTTGCGGGATAATGAAAACATGTTTTATTTAATAAATTAATCATGATTCTATCTATAATTATTTACTCCATGATTTAAACTTTTTTTTTCTGAAAATATACGCGTTTCATTTTTTATTTATTTGCTAAAATGCTTCCGTATTGGAAATGCATGTAAAATAAATTAATTAAAATAATAATTTTTTTAACGTTTTACTGTAAAAAAAAAATTATATTCTGCAAATCTACAGATCATAATTTATTTTTGTGTTTATTTTGAAGTTAAAATATTGAATAGTTTTTTTGTAAAGCGTACGACAAATTGTAATTTGAGTGGACTAGTAGAGGATTCGCTTCGCTCATCCTAACAACAGCAACTCCATCTTCTAAAAAACTTGTATCTATACTCAAGTTAGTGGGATTTCCGGAGAGGGCATCTGCTATATAAAGCTTTGCACATAAAGAACATGCACAAGTTTAATTCTATATTTAAATAATTCAATTACCATCCTCTGTAATCTTGGAGACATATTTTCGATTGGTTTCTGTAGTAAACCGACAAGAGGTTTATGATCGGTTTCCACTGTAAATTCAGTACCATATACATAGTAATGGGACTTTCTACATCAGTTGACAACAGCTAATAATTCTTTCTTGATTTGGCTATATCTTTGATGTGTATCGTATAGAGCACATTGATGTTTGATGGCGATTGGATGTTTTTCTTGAAGTAATACTGCACCTAATCCTTGCTGACTATCATCAACAGAAACAACTGATTTCAAATTTGTATTATAATAAGCCAGAATAGGTAATTTAGCAACCAACTTCTTCAAATTTTCAAAAGCTACTTGTTAACTAGCCGTCCAAATAAATTCATTTTTCTTGCTTAAGAGTTTTCTCAAAATTCTTGCTTTATTTGAACATTTTTTAATAAATTTTACTAAATAGGTAATCTTGTCTAAAAACCTCCGTAGCTCTTGTTTATTAGTTGGAGCTTTGAAATCTGCAATTGCTTTAATTTTATCATCATTTACTGAAATCCCTTTACCTGTTAAATTATACCCAAAATATTTTACAGAACTTATTTTGATTTGATTTTTTCTAAAGACAATTTTAAACCAGACTCTTGAGCTCTTTTAAGAATTGCTTCAAGTCTTCTACCATGTTCTTCGTTTGTTTTACTAAATACTAAAATATCATGAACCTAAACTAAAGTTTTATCTAAATCTGCAAAAATATTATCTATAGTTTACTGGTATACTTCAGGGAAACTTCTTAATCCATAAGACAAACGACAGAATTTGTATCTTCCAAACGGAGTGGCAATTGTACATAAATCAGAGTCCTCTTGGTCAAGAGGTATTTTCAGAAAAGCTGATGATGCATCAAGAATAGTGAAAATTTTCCCTTCAGATTGAGAAAATAAGCTCTGTTGGGTTGGATTTGGAAAACATTCTCGCCTTAAATATTTATTTAGCACTAGCTGACCCGCCCGGCGTTGCCCGGGTCCGTAATAATAATCTTAAACGAACTTGAAATTTTTATGATTTTATCTTTAACTCGAAATATGTGTAAATACACTATTTAAAATTTGACCCTTTTGCTGCATCGTCACTCCACCGCTTTTATAGAAAATGGTTACTTCAGCCTATTATAGAGCATTATCATAGGTCAAAAGAGAGATATTCTATAAAAGCGGGGGAGTGATGATACAGCAAAAGGGTAAAATTTTTTACAGTGTACATTATATTAAATACGTGCCCCCTGACTGTGTCAAAAATTGGTTTAAAAAAAAGTAATATTTAGCTCCAAAAGTACCCAAAATGATTGCAATGGGAAACGCAGGATGGAATATGTGTCCAACGATTTCGTGATTTTCGTGTTAAACTGTTGATATTTATACTTAAAACTACTGTTAAGTAACTTAACTAAATACTTTTTTCACATAGATACCCCAAGTGAAATATTTTGAATTTCAAACTAATTATATCACTCTTAAATCCGACTATACCGTGAATGAAATCGATTCTCGATGATTAGCTAAAAGGTTAGTATATAGTATTATAATTTCAGAACCATTTTACAAAAATAGGTGCATGTTTTTCATCAAACATGCGTAATGTTCATTCTGTGAACGAAATCTTAACCGTAACCTAATTGTATTGTAATCATAACTTGTCTGTAACCTAGCTGTATCTTAACAGTAACCTAACTGTAACTTAAATATACCATAAATGTAACCTGGCCGTCACCTTATCATAACCTGCCCATAATCTAACCACAACCTAACCGCAACTTAACCTTAACCTAACTGTAACTTAACCATGACCTAACTGTAACCTAACTGGAAAATAAATATAACATAAGGTTCACCGGAAAATAATTGCAACCTAACTGTTACCTAACCGTAACCAAGTTCTAATTTAACACTAACTATAAACGAAATATCTTAACCATCTCGCGATAAGTACTTAGTTTCACTTTCCACCGCTACGGAGCGCATTATGTTTTGTAGAACATCCGAATTTTAGGTTCGGATTGGATTCATGTTCATGGAAATTATTTTGTCTTCTTCGGATACAGTTATGGTTGTTTGGAATATTTTTGGTCAGTTTAGATTAGGTTCAATTCAGGTTTCGTGGGGTTTTTTTTCCTTCAAATGAGATTTTTAAGTTCGGTTCGGGTTGTACTTGCATGGAAATTATTTTACCTAGTTCCAATGAGATTATCCTTCACTGAAATATTTTTGTTAGGTTCAGATTAGGTTTGGTTCAAATTTCGGGATTTATTTTTTTTTTTTTACAAATTTTCTGGTTCGGATTGGGTTTATGCCCATGGAAATTATATTGCCTTGTTCGTATCTGGTTATAGTTATTTGGAATATTTTCGTTGGATTCAGATTTGGTTCGAATCAGATTTCAGGTATTTTTTCAAATTGATTTTTAAGGTTCTAATCGGATTCATATCCAGAGAAATTATTTTGTCTTGCTCGGGTCCGGTTTTGGGTCTTTGGAATATTTTTTCGGGTTCAGATGTCATTCAATTCAGATTTCGGTTTTTTAATGGAATTTTTAGGTTCAGGTTAGGTTGCGCATCAATGGAAATTATTCTGCATTGTTTGAATAAGGATATGCTTCTCTGGAATATTTTTGTCAGATTCAGATTTAGTTCAGTTTTTTAGGTTCGGATTGGGTTCATGTTCATGGAAATTTTTTGTCTTGTTCAGATCCGGGTATGGTTCTGTGGAATATTTTTGTCAGGTTCATATTTGGTTCGATTCTAATTTCAGGTATTTTTTTCAAATGGAATTTTAGGTTCGGATTGGGTTCATGTCCACGGAAATTATTTTCTCTTATTCGAATCCGGTTATGGTTCTTTCGAATATTTTTATCGGATTCAGTTGTAGTTTGCATAAAATTTCAGGGTTTTTTTCAAATGGAACTTTTTAGGTTCGAATCAGGTTTATGTACACGGAAATTATTTTGTCTTACTCTTATCGGGTTATAGTTCTTTGGAATATTTTTATCGATTTCATGTTTCATTCTGGTCATTTTTCGGGTTTTTTCAAAGACAATTTAAGGTTCGGGTCGGGTTGCATATACACCAATCCTTGATCGGATTGGGGTATGCTTCATTTGCATATTTTTGAGGGATTCAGATTTGATTCGGGTCAGATATCAAATCCATAGTTTTTTTTTTCAAATAGAATTTTTAGGTTCGGGTCGGGTTTATGCTCATGGAATTTTTGTCTTGCTTGGATCGGAGTATAGTCTGTTTTTTTCTGGTTGGGATCGGGTTATGTGTTAATACGCCTAAACATTATGTTTTGCTACTATTCTTTTAGTGTCTATTTTTGATGTATAATTCATTTTGCTATTTGGTAATTTATTACTGTGTATGAATCGTCTGCCGATTCGAACAATTGTATGTCAAACAGCCATTTCATTTTTGTTTTAAAAACAAATTAAAGTCTTAATAAAATTTTAACTTAAATAAAATGCATTCAAATTTAATCAGTGATTAAAAAAAACTGCTAAAAAAGCCTCATATCTACATATACATATATTTACTGCATTATAGCTAACCACACATACATTTTAATGTACGAAGTACCAACGATATGACGTAACAGCTGTGTTTAAAAATCCTAAGTTAAACTGACATTTTGCCAGTCTTTAAATTTTAAAGGTCTTTGGGGGAAAAAACAGTCACTTTTGAAATGTCAAAATCTCAAATTGGTTTCTTTCATAGAGTATAAAGAAATTAATAGAGTGGAAGTATTATCTCTGGAGGTGATGCTAAAAATGTAACCCTACATTACGTCCAATTAAGTATCAACAAAAGTACGTGCTTTGACATGCCTATCAATTGAAACAGGTTTAAACCCGTATTTTTTTGCTGCTGTTTCTTAAAAAGAACTAATCTACCGCTTCACCGGTAAAAATTTATTAATTATTTTATCATATGTGTTTTAAATATCAATATAGAAAATTATTTTAACGTTTTGCATTACATTCTTTTGTTAATACATTAAAATCGTTCTGCTATCAGAAATCTATATTTTAGATTAATATTTATTACTTAAGTTTTCATACATGATTTTAAAAGAATTAATTTGATATTTAATTATTGCTAATTTTCCAATTTCCTTCATTTTAAAAGCGAACATTTATTTTAATAAATAATAATAGAACAAAGACCATTTTAAAAATTTGCTATTTCCTCTTAAAATATGCTTCAATTGTAATTCATTTCTTTCAATTCGTCTTATAATACAAAATCCCTTCCACATCCTTTTGTTTGGCACATTAAAATTTGAGCGATAAATGGTTTCATATTGCAAAACTTTTTTGAGGCTTACTTCACCTCCACTTATCTCATTCCTCTATGGGTTTCTTTAATTCTGTCTCAGCTTTCTTATCACTTCTGCGAAAATTTTTACACAACCAACCAATCGTAAACAAACGAAAGAGAAAAAAATTGGAAAAAGATGATTTTTTATGAGAGTGACCTCTCGATTTTAATTAATTACTCAGTTAATAACTGGAATTTCGAAATTCTGAAGCTCAGGTGCATCAGGAGAGATTTAGGGCTACTCCCAAAAAAATTTTGAGCTTCGTACATGCTGTAGATTTTGCTAGCCATCGCAGACACACACACAGACACACACAGAGACACACACACAGACACACAGACAGAGCGTTTTGTTCTTTTATTATTATAGATAAGTGGATCTATACAGAGCCTTATACGATTATAATCATTAAAACCAACGTTTAAACACACAATAACTAAAATCACATAAACATACGTATACGTTTCGCGAGTAACTTGGATTCGCTTCCTCAGTGATAAAAAGATTAAAATACTCCCCCCCCCCAACTATTAACAAGTCAGGAACCCAAATGATTGCAAACAAAGAACCAAAATGCCATCAAGTCTCAGTAACCAATAGAATTAAACTGGAAATGAAGTTTCGTGACATAGGCCGTGTTCAAAAGCGGCTTTTTATGTGCGCGCGCGCTCAGAAGATTCTGCTTGGAGTAGGTGCTATCGAAGAAGAGAATTTTAAATTTATTCAATTATTGTATTATTTTTATGGTTCAGAATTGGTAAATACAAATACCATATCTGTTTATCCTTTCAAATCATGATTTTCGTAACTGAAATACATACCTGTGACCACTCAAATAAAATTAAAAGTATTCCGGAAAAGTATCACGTGACCTATTTCATGTAATTAAGCCCGATTAGCATTTAAAAAATGACAACCAACCCTGCTCAAACCTTGACGCGCGCGACGCAAATAAAAATGATGGGCGATTTGATCACGTGATTGTGCGTTTTGTGCTTATCTGTTATTGGTTGCACGTTGTTTGTTGTCAAAGTTGGTAGGTTGACTGATACAATTTAACAATTGGTGATTTAATTTTTTTAATAATTTTATTTTTATTTATTTAAAAATCATTTATCAGTTGCTTTATACTTTTCGTATTAAATAATAGAATACTGTTGATTCTATTGTTGTAATTAATAAAATGCTGTTGATAAACCAAGGTTGAGATATCCACACGGGGGACTAGCTAAGGGGGGGGGGGGGCTACCCTCCCAAAACATTGGCAAATGTTGTTACACATTGCAAATTTAAAACTTTTATGTCAAATTTAATTAAAATTTTAATAAAAACTGCAATACATTTTCTATTTTTGATAGAATTTGCAAAAGTTACAACTCTGATTGGGAATATTATTAACTTTTTTTACAAATAAGAATTGTATTTAATTTTCAAAGTGCGTTAACTTGGCAAAATTTTAAAACGAGTTGGCGGATATAAAAATTTGACTTGACAATATTAAGGTTTTCTCCCCCACCAATAAAAAGTCTTAGCGATGGCCCTGTAGCCACATATTACAAGATTGATTTGTAATCTACAATACTGGATTGATTTCAATGGAATTTGCATTGTTAGTTAGATAATTTTTCAGAAGAAGTTTTAGTATGTATATATTTCTTATTTAATGATTGTATATTTTAATACCGTGTGGATAACAGGCCAAAATATGTCATAAAATATGAAAAACAAACGACATCCGTAATCATGTTAGTATAAGCAAAACACTTATTTATACTTTTAATAGAAAAATTATAAACATTCTAATACTTTATTCATTACAAAACTAGAAGGCAAACTCCAAATATTTCACTTCTTTAAAATATATGTATGCAGATATTCTTAATTTAAAAAATGTATATCTTTTACATTTTGCTTTTATAATATTTTCCATTTTGATTTTAACACCGTAAAATATCCACGCATGCATTATATTTGCATCCTAATCTCAATAAAAAATTACTTCTAAAATTTTCAAAAGAAAAAAAAAAAAGAAGAAGAAGAAGAAGAAGAACATTAATAATTATTTTATGCGTATACGGATATTTTCGCAGAAAACTTTTTTTTTTCATTTTCTTAATATATAAATAAATCACTTTGGAACGATATTAATATCGTTCTAATTATCCTTTTAATATTCTAAATTTGGAATATTAAAACTTTCTCCGCAAAAATCTCATTTTCTCGTATTTAAATAAGTATTTTATTATTATAATAGAAATACATGTGCTTCTGTATTATTAATATAAAATTTACCTTTAATAAAAATGTCTTATTTATTAATAAAAAGCAACCAAAAAAAAAAAAAAAAAAAAACCTCAAACCAACTTTTGGCCCGCGCAGGTTTCGAACCCGTATCGTCTGGGTTCAGGCTCACTCACTCCATTCGGTCACTCTAACCATTCGGCCAGCCAGCTCACTTTCATTTGTAACAGGTTATCTTTATAATTGGCACCACAAGTAATTACATCCTTGATCTGTTCTCCATCTGTTACTGAGCGAACAGTTACAGTAACTGGTGGCACAGTAGCGAGGACTGAACGCACATCCCATCAACTATAAGTACCCACTCCATGTCCGTGGCTCCTGAGCGTGCGCGTGCAGCGCGCGTAACAGCTGAACACGGCCATAGCAAATCTAACCAGAAAGTTGAGATGTACGGTACGCTAGATAAATCATTAACCAAAAAGTTTTTTACTTTATTGATATCGAGTGCTTCAAAAAAGTCCAAATCCAGCGGAGTAGTGCATTTTTGGATAATCATGGCTGAGTTAAAATTGAAATTATGACCCTCCTCCCGACTGTCGTGGACAGCTCCCTCTGTTTCTCTTTGTAAAGACTGAATGCACCTCCAAACGATTTTTAATCGAACTTTAACTTTGTATGAATGCAGAACTTTTTTCCTTTTTTATGAACTGAAATGAACTGATAAAATTGTTTTTTTTTCTTCACTGTTAAAAATCTGCTGCATTTTGCTGCAACGCACTCCACCGCTTGTATATAATATCTCTATTCCAACCAATGAGAAAGCTCCATTTCACGGCCAAGTAACCGTTTTCTATACAAGCAGGAGAGTGCGTTGCAGCAAAATGCAGCAGATTTTTAACAGTGTTTAGAATGTTTTTCCGATGTTGCTATCGATATGTAGAAGAATTTTTTAATGAATTTGAACGGAGCTGTGACTTCGTTTTGATGAAATTATTGTTGGAAATGTATTAAAAAACTATGCCTTATAGCGCATTACTCCTTTACGCCACATAAGGATTTTTTTTTAATATCGTTTTATCAAATCAGTTCTATATTCTATATCTATCAATAATAAGAAGAAGGCAAGATAATCTTACCTTTCATTCTTCTGGTTCTTCAAAATATTCCATTCTTCATGGCCTCCATTCTTTTGGAATCTTCGATTTAACGTCAGACTTTTATAACTTATTAATTAGTTAAACTTCGCTGAAATGGTAAACATTTGATTAATAGTTTGTTTTTAATAAACAATGGGGTCGAGGCAAGTTTGAATTGAATAATAATATTGTATTCACACAAGTTACATAGCTGCTTTTAGCAGCGAAGAATTAGACGTTTACATCACTTACATCCACACAGAAAACTAAACAACACTGAAAAAATTAGAATGTCAAGAAAGAGTTCGAATGTTCTTTTTCATTTGTTTTGTTTTTTGGTCGTTGTCACGTGACTTCACTGCAGTAGAAAAGGAATAAGCGTCCTTGAATGAAACAGTTTATTCGTTGTTGAATTGTTCCGGAATAGGGAAAAAAATAATTTCTTTTGCTTTTTTTTTATGACGACAAAAAATGAAATCTTTTTATTGTAAATAAATCTAACTTGATTTTATTCAGCTGAAATAGTGATTAGTTTATTTCAACACCCTTCCTTAATCACTTCAGATGAATAACACTGTAGGTTCATAGATTCTCGATGTTTCACTAATTGAGTCTTTGGCAGGGGTTTTGTAAGTGCGTCGGCTATCATATCTTCAGATGGGCAAAATTCTAAATTTATTATTTTGTCTTCTTTGAGTTGTTTAATGGCGTGGAATTTTATATCAATATGCTTCGTATATTTCGAAAACTTTGCATTCTCTACCATTTTTATCGCACTCTGATTATCTTCGAACATCGTTATAGGTTCGTCTTGTTTCAAGTCTAAGTCGTTCAATAACTTCTCCAGCCAAATAATCTCTTGGGCTGCTGCGGCTGCTGAGATAAATTCAGCTTCTGCCGAAGAATATGCAATACAGTTCTGTTTCTTCGTGTACCAATTAATAGGTGTTTTTCCTAGAAAGAAAACATTTCCTGTTGTTGACTTCCTTGTTCTGGTGTCGCCTCCCCAATCGGAGTCTGCATAAGCTACCAATACTGGTTGGTCGTCTGTGCTGATTGTTAACCTTAATTCTCTTGTGCAGTTAAGATAGTTGACCACTCGTTTTGCTGCTTTCCAGTCCATCTCACGGGGCGTTTCGCATCTTCTACTGAGGATATTAACTGCGGCTGATATATCTGGACGTGTGTTAGTGGCTATGTATAACAAAGATCCAATAATTTTTCTAAAATTTGTATTGTTAGGCAGCAAATTTTGTTCGTCTTCTATTTTATAAAAGCCGGGGTCCATCGGAGTTCCTACGGGTTTAGCTTCTTTTAATCCTAGTTTATTTGCCAGTTCTTCAATTTTTGATTTTTGGCTTAGTGTATATCCGTTTTCTGTTTTCTTTATTTCAGTACCGAGGAAATACGCTATATGACCGAGATCTTTAAGCTCGTATTCTTCTTTAAGTAGTTTTACTATAATGTCAACAATTTTTTCGTCACCGGAGAGTAATATGTCGTCAACATATATAATTATGTAAGTGTAATTTTCATTTTCTTTTCTGGTGAACAAGCAGGGATCAGCTATACTTTGATTAAAATTCAGTTTTTTTAAGGACTGTTCGATTTTTTTGTGCCAAGTTCTGGCTGCCTGTTTTAGGCCGTATATTGATTTTTTCAGTCTGCAGACTTTGTTTTCAGAATTCTTTTCTATGTAGCCTTCCGGCTGTTTCATATACACTTCTTCCTCGAGCTCACCATACAGAAAGGCGGTGTCAATATCTATGTGTCTAACGTTTTATTTGTGGTATGCGGCTGCTGCTAAAAATGCGCGAACTGTTGTTTGTGAGACGACAGGGGCAAATGTCTCATCATAATTTTCACCGTATTTTTGACTATAGCCCTTCGCTACTAGGCGTGCTTTATATTTTTGAACATTTCCGTAACTATCTAGTTTCTTTTTAAATGTCCATTTTGATCCTATAATTTTTTTGTTTGGTGAAGGATCCACTAATTCCCATGTGTTATGTTTTTTTAGCGAATTGATTTCCGCTTGTGTGGCTTTGAGCCAATTTTCTTTTTCACAGGGATTATCAATTTCCTGTATGTCATTCCAGCTAGTGGGTTCATTCATTTGGTTATTGTTTACATAACAGACGTATCTGTCTGGTGGTACCCCCCTGTTTGATCTTTGCGATCTTCTAAGTTCAGTGGTGGGTTGTTTGGACGAGGTTGGTTCCTCGATTGTGTTGTTTATTTCTGCTTCGATGTAATTTTTATCATCATATGAATTTTCTGCATCTTTACTTTCTTTTAAGTTAATTTTGCTATTCTCTAGGAATTTTACGGTTCTTGCTATTACTATTTTGTTCTCTTTAGTGTATACGCGGTATCCTTTTGAATTGTTATCGTACCTTACGAATGTCCCTTCCTGAGCTCTATCGTCTAATTTTCCTCGATGTTGTTTGTTTACATATACGTATGCTTTGCAGCCGAATGTACGTAAATAGTGCAAATTTGGTTTGCGTTTAAACCAAAGCTCGTATGGGGTTTTATTCGTTGATCTTGTTGGTAAGCGATTTTGTAAATGATTTGCTGTATTAATTGCTTCTTCCCAAAATTTTTGCAGTAAATTGGCTTCGCGTAATAGACTTCTAGTCATGTCTAATAGTGATCTATTTTTCCTCTCAGCCACGCCGTTCTGGCTCGGACAATATGGCACAGATAGTTGGTGTTTTATACCTCTTTTTCTTAGATAGTCATTTGTTACTCTACTCATGTATTCTCCGCCATTATCGGATCTTATTGCTTTCGGATATGAACCGAATTGATTTCGTACCATAGCTATATAGTCGATTAATTTATCGTGCACTTCGTCTTTATGACTTAATAAGTATATTACTGTAAACCTAGAGTAATCGTCTATGAAGGTTACAAACATGGTTTTTCCGCCAATTGTGGGGGATCCTATGGATGTGCATACGTCCGTGTGCACTAGATCGAGTACTCTACCTGTTTTGTTTTTATATATTGTTTTTGGATAAGGTGCATCGCTTATTTTTGTTTGTATGCATGTTTCGCATATTGTTTCATGGCTACAATTATTTAGTTCTATTCCATAGGTTAAATTTTCTTTAACCATTTCCTTTATGGAATTGTAGTTTCTGTGACCTAGGCGTTTGTGCCACAATTCTATGCAATTTTTATTTTTGCATTCATGCGCAATGTTTACTGTGTTAGATTCTATATTCTCTAACAATTCAACCTCATATAGATTGTTTTTCATTTTTGCTTCCAAGTATATTTTCCCATTTCGGGATAGCGTGCATGTATCTTTATCAAAAACTAGTTTATAACCGTTCTTTGTTGCCTTACTTACTGAAATTAAATTAGATTCTAAATCAGGTACGTATAATACTTCCTTTAATGTAATTTTGTTTACACCTCCGTCGGATGTTTTTGTCATAAATGTGGTTTCTCCCACACCATGCGAATTTAACGATTTTCCGTTTGCAATAATAACGGTAGTTTTTTCGGTGTCGTTTAATTTAGTAAACAAGTCTTTATCGTTTAAAATATGTGTGGAAGAACCAGAATCAATAATCCATGTTTGTTTTCCAGTTTTCTCAATTAGAAAGGCTGCGTCGCTGCTTCGATCTGTTTTTAGTTGTGTTTTGTAATTTGGCTTATATTCTTGTTTACGATCATTAAATTCATTTTGGTTATACGATTGTTGATAACAGAGAGACGTTGTATTTTTTTTGTTTTTGTATGTTTGTTGTTTTTGTGTATTTGGGTGAGTTTGTCTATTTTTCAGATGCCAACATTCCCTGTAAGTATGACTTTTCAATTTACAGTACGTACAATATTTTTCCCTTTTGCTATTATCATTTGGGAACCTTTTTTGTGTTTTAAACGCTTTGGTAGAATTGTCGCCCTGATCCTCGTTTTCAACCCTTCTGTTATATTCATCAGTTAGTTTATTTATAATAAATTCTGGTGTTAAATCGGTTTCATCGCGAGCCTCAAGTGCTACAATCAATGTATTATAGCTTGGGGATAATGAGCACAGCAATAATGCTGAAAGGTGCGAATCGTTAACAGTTTCCCCAATCGCTAATAGTTTATCTTTTAATTCTAAAATGTACGTTATGTGTTTAATTAAGTTACCATTTTCTGGCAGCCTTGCCCCATATAATTTCCTTAATAAATGCAATTTACTAGACAAATTTCCCCTTTCATGTATGGCTTTGAGCGCGTCCCAGGTCTGTCGGGCGGTATTTAGCCCTTTTACATGCACTATCTGCGAATCTTCAATTGCAAGGTTTATAATTGCTCTTGCTTTATTATCCATCTTTTGCCAATCTGTGGTAATCGGATTTGGTATTGTGTCTGTTATTACCTCGAAAATTTCTTCTCTTATTAATAACATTTCTATTTTGAATTTCCAAGTTGAGTAATTGTTTTGATTTAATTTTTCTATTAACTGAAATTCTTTCGATGCGGCCATAATGGATCTTACTTATCAACTTATAAATATTTAATATCGTAATTCGATGAGAAATTGTTTTTATTTTTCTTTATATTATATAAGAGATTTTCTCTGTTTATTTTTATTCGTTCAAATATAACGAACATATCACTTGTTATGTTTACTCATTCAATTTCAACTCATATATATCATATATTTTCAATAACGTTGAGAAAAGAAGAACAAATATATTTTTTTTCACAATAATTATATGCATTAGTGATAATACGATTTAATTTTATAAGGCCATTTTTATTTATTTATATCATATTATATTATAACCTTGTGTTAATTTCAGTCTCTTGATCGATTTGTTGGAAATGTATTAAAAAACTATGCCTTATAGCGCATTACTCCTTTACGCCACATAAGGATTTTTGTTTAATATCGTTTTATCAAATCAGTTCTATATTCTATATCTATCAATAATAATAAGAAGGCAAGATAATCTTACCTTTCATTCTTCTGGTTCTTCAAAATATTCCATTCTTCATGGCCTCCATTCTTTTGGAATCTTCGATTTAACGTCAGACTTTTATAACTTATTAATTAGTTAAACTTCGCTGAAATGGTAAACATTTGATTAATAGTTTGTTTTTAATAAACAATGGGGTCGAGGCAAGTTTGAATTGAATAATAATATTGTATTCACACAAGTTACATAGCTGCTTTTAGCAGCGAAGAATTAGACGTTTACATCACTTACATCCACACAGAAAACTAAACAACACTGAAAAAATTAGAATGTCAAAAAAGAGTTCGAATGTTCTTTTTCATTTGTTTTGTTTTTTGGTCGTTGTCACGTGACTTCACTGCAGTAGAAAAGGAATAAGCGTCCTTGAATGAAACAGTTTATTCGTTGTTGAATTGTTCCGGAATAGGGAAAAAAAATAATTTCTTTTGCTTTTTTTTTATGACGACAAAAAATGAAATCTTTTTATTGTAAATAAATCTAACTTGATTTTATTCAGCTGAAATAGTGATTAGTTTATTTCAACAATTATTCTAATATATAATGTTAAAATACGCTGTAAATAATTGTAATATAGTTGTATATAATTTTTAAATTAATGCCTGCATCCCTTTTTGAGTTTGTATTTAAGTGAAAACCAGCCTGGCGCGGACCCGATTTTACGGAAACGAAGCAGCCCGAACTTACCTGATCGAGAGAGAGGGTAAGTAGAAGATTTTGATCTTTATATTTAGCTGCTAATATATATTGAAAAAGAGTTTTAAAATATAATAGATGGCGCACGAATTCAGGGACGCCAGGTGGTTTCAATTAAATGAAGAATTGAATTTAGAAATAAATAAGTGTTAAATGCTTAATTCTATTGAAGATAATAATACTGATAATATTGATATTTAACGTATTTTGAGAACAAGATTATTTTGAAAGTTATTGAATTGTTGTATTTGGAAAAGTATAGTATTTCAAATTATTGATTAAAAAATGTCTGATCTTGAAAAATTAAAGAAGAAACGTGCGGTTTCTCGATCAGCAACTACAAATTTAATTAATACTTGTGAAGTGTATCTTTCACAAACAGAACATGAAATTTCCGTTCTTACGGAACATATTGATCAGTTAAGTACGAAATACAGCAATTTAATGGCTTTAGATGAACAAATTCAAAATTTAATGAAAAAGGACAGCGATCTAGAAACTGAATTTGAAACTGCTGAAAGTTATTCCGAGAAAATAATTTCAATGAAATCGAAATTAGCTTATGTTGTTAAAACGAAAGTTGAATCTGAGCGTTCTGTTAAGAAAACGAATTCAATGAATGAGACTATTTTAACAGAAAATTTAGCTGCTTGTTCTCATTCTAAAGTGAAGTTACCAAAATTGAACATTGATAAATTTAGTGGAGATACCGCTCATTGGTTAACTTTCTGGAACCAGTACGATAATGCTATACATCAGAATGAAAGTTTAAACGATATTGATAAATTTAATTATTTACATTCCTTTCTTACCGGAGCTGCTGCTAGTGCAATTAGTGGTTTTTCGCTATCAAGTGAAAATTATACAGCTACTTAAAAAACGTTTTGGTCGTAAAGACTTGATAATTAATGCTCATATGGGAAAATTACTGAATTTAGAAACTGTTAAGAATGTAAATAACATTTACGCACAACGGAAACTGTATGACAGTATCGAAACACAAATCAGAAGTTTGAATTCTCTTGAAGTAACTTCCGGTACATATGGTACGTTACTTACGCCAATTTTACTGAAATTAATTCCCAATGAGTTAAATTTGGAATTTCAGCGTAAACGAAAGTCACAGGAAAATCTTTTTGAAGTTAATGAACTACTTGATTTTTTACGGGCTGAGATCGAATGCAGAGAAAACGCGATTCAAATACAAGACAGGCTCATTGTTCAAAATCCACCCCAAGTGCAGAGGGATAGAAAAATAAATAAATTTAAAGTTCCTACTGCTGCTTCATTGAAGGTTATTACTAATCAGTGTATTTTTTGCGGAGATTCCGCTGAATCAGCGAAACACATTTCTGCAGCTTGCTCTAAGTCCGTAGCAGAAAGGAAAGCATATTTAAGAAAAAACGGAATGTGTTACCTCTGTATGAAAAAGGGAAATCATTTATCAAAAGATTGCTTTTCAAAAATTAGATGTGAACATTGCTGTGGAAAACACAATTCTTTAATTTGTGATAAGGGTAATAAAGTTAATGAGAAAAATTTCACTTTGACGAACAAAACATGTACACAGAATGTTTTATTGCAAACTTTAATTGTAAAAATTTGCGGAAATGGTGAAGATAAGTTTGTTAGATGCTTAATCGATTCTGGATCACAAAAATCCTACATTTCAAAGTTTGTTGCTGAAGTGATGCAATATGAAAGTTTAAGTGAGAGTAACATTATTCATAGTTTATTTGGTGGAAGGGAAATGTCTGAAATTCATAAACAGTTTGTTGTAAATCTGAGTAGTGTAAAAGGTGATTACAAATGTAATTTTAAGGCTTTTGATCAAACTAAAATTTGTTCTGATGTTCCACAAATTGATGTAAGACCCCTGTTAAATGAGCTCAAACAAAATAGAATCTTTTTGAATGACACTATCCGTATGAAAAATAAGCTATTGTTTGAATCTTCGCCAACTGAAATTCATGTTCTGATAGGAGCAGATATTGCGGGAAAGTTACTTACGGGCAAGATAAGAAAATTAAGATCTGGATTAGTATGTGTCGAAACTTATTTAGGATGGACTATTATGGGAAAAGTTCCTTTAGAAATAGAAAATAAAATTGATAACTCATTTACCTTTTCGATGTATGTGTCAGATTATAAAATTGCTGAATTATGGAATCTTGATACTCTAGGAATTTTAGATCCATCCGTTAATGAATCTAAAAAGGAATTGCATGAGCAAACACTGCAACATTTTCTTTCGACGGTAAAAAGGGATGAAGAAGGTAGATTTGAAGTCTGTTTACCTTGGGTCGAAGGCCACCCCCCACTCCCTAATTATCGAGAAATCGCTGAGAAAAGATTAAAGAATACAGTAAAAAATTTAAGAGACAAGGGTTTCTTAGACGATTATGAAGCGGTTTTCAAATCCTGGGAGGAAGAAAAAATTATAGAAACTGTACCTGAAAATGAATATAATAATTCTTGCCATTATTTACCCCATCGTGCCGTTATTAGAATGAATTCCAAAACAACCAAAATAAGACCAGTATTTGATGGGTCGGTGAAAATTAAGGGGTTTCCTTCAATAAATGATTGTGTTGAAAAGGGGCCTAATTTGATAGAAACTATTCCTGCAATTATTAACAGATTTCGTGAAAAGTCAATAGGTGTAAGTTCTGATATAAAAAAAGCTTTTTTGCAAATAGGGCTTAACCATAATGATCGTAAATTTTTGAGGTTCCTGTGGTGGGAACAAGGGAATCCAGATCAGTTGACGATATATCGACATAAGAGGGTCGTTTTTAGCTCACAGGCTATCATAGCCTGAGAGCTTATGTGCCCGTCCGTTCTGTATGTATGTGCGTATGTGCGTAACGCGATAACTCATGATAAAAATATCGGATCCACTTGAAATTTTGTATGTAGGTATATCCCGACAAGGCGCTTCCCTGATTAGTTTTTGGAGTTCATTCGATATGTATAAGAGGGGGAACGGGGGGCTCATGCCCCCCCTTAATTGATATAAATGGGATTTTCATGCAGAATTAAGTTTTCGTTCAAAATTTAGATTAGGATCATTCTGATGAGGCGATTCCGTGACTGTTATTAGGTGTTCATTGAATAAGTATAAATAGGGGGACAGGGGTTCTAATGCCCCCCCCTTAATTTATAGAAATGTGATTTTCATGCAGAATTAAGTTTTCGTTCAAAATTTAGATTAGGATCATTCAGATGAGGCGATTCCGTGACCGTTATTAGGTGTTCATTGAATAAGTATAAATAGGGGGAACAGGGGTTCTAATGCCCCCCCCCCCCGTTAGTTGATATAAATGGGATTTTCATGCAGAGTTAAGTTTTCGTTTAAAATTTAGATTAGCATCATTCTGATAAGGCGATTCCGTGACTGTTATTAGGTGTTCATTGAATAAGTATAAATAGGGGGAACAGGGGCTCTAATGCCCCCCCCCCGTTAGTTGATATAAATGGGATTTTCATGCAGAATTAAGTTTTCGTTCAAAATTTAGATTAGGATCATTCTGATGAGACGATTCCGTGACTGTTATTAGGTGTTCATTGAATAAGTATAAATAGGGGGAACAGGGGTTCTAATCCCCCCCCCGTTAGTTGATATAAATGGGATTTTCATGCAGAATTAAGTTTTCGTTCAAAATTTAGATTAGGATCATTCTGATGAGACGATTCTGTGACTGTTATTAGGTGTTCATTGAATAAGTATAAATAGGGGGAACAGGGGTTCTAATCCCCCCCCCGTTAGTTGATATAAATGGGATTTTCATGTAGAATTAAGTTTTCGTTCAAAATTTAGATTAGGATCATTCTGATGAGACGATTCCGTGACTGTTATTAGGTGTTCATTGAATAAGTATAAATAGGGGGAACAGGGGCTCTAATGCCCCCCCCCCCCCGTTAGTTGATATAAATGGGATTTTCATGCAGAATTAAGTTTTCGTTCAAAATTTAGATTAGGATCATTCAGATGAGGCGATTCAGTGACTGTTATTAGGTGTTCATTGTATAAGTATAAATAGGGGGAACAGGGGTTCTAATGCCCCCCCCCCCCTTAATTTATATAAATGGGTTTTTCAAGCAGAATTTTCAGATTTCGTTCAAATCTCTGAATAGTTTTGGAAGTTTAATGGTTAAGTATAAAAGAGGGGGATAACTCCTTTTAAATTATATAAATGCTAAATGGGTTTTTATTAAGAATTATCTAATTTGCTCTGAATTTTGGATATAGATTTTTTATATGATAAAGCATGTCTTTGATAGTATAGGAGGTTCAATGATTAAGTATAAAAAAAGAGGAAAGAAGAGAGCTGTTTCCCTTTCTTAATTTTTTAACGGAATTAACCCTTGAAAATATAAGGCTTTAATGTACAATTAGTATTTGTAGCCTGTGAGCTCAATGCCATCAGTTTAACTGGGCAGTATTCTTTATTGGAATATCCAGTAGTCCTTTCTTATTGAGTGCTACTTTAACAAAGTTAATGAACGATGTCCCTGAACATCTCAGAGCGACGGCTAAGAAACTTTCTGAATCTTGGTATGTCGACAATTTAGTCACAAGTGTAAACAATGAAGATGAGTTAAGGAAATTCAAAAATGATTCGATTGAAATTTTGGCTAGTGCTAAATTCGAACTGCAAGATTGGGCTTATAATTTGCCATTCACGAACCAAATTGCCTGTAATGACAGCTTTTCGGAAATTTCATCTTCTGATAATTCAAGATTTGAAAATTTTGAGGATCCTAATAAAAGGAGAACAGTCCCTATTCTTGGTCTCATTTGGGATTTGTACGATAATACTTTGAGTTGTGATATTAGAAGTTTAAACGAATCTAATAATAAATTCATCACAAAAAGAATTTATGAGGAAGAGAAGGTATCCAAGTTAGAATCAACAGAACAAGATAATCTTCTCTTAAAAAATGCTGTTGAATCTCTCTCTGTTGTAGATGATGAACTAAAGAATGCCAATATTTTACTCAAAACAAAACTGGAATTTGCTGAAGCTTCTACAACTGCCTCTCATCAAGCTGAATCTGGAACAAATGATGAAATTGAAAATCTGAAAAAAGTTCATCAAGAAGAAATTAATAAACTAAGTGATTCTCTTGAAAAGCATAAAGCTGATGCTAATTCGGCTAAAGAAATATTAAAATCTGTTAATAAGATCCTTGCAAATTCACAAGAAGTCATTGAAAAACAGAAGAAAGAAATAATATCAATAGAAGAAGAATGTACATTATTAAAAGAACAATTATCACAAGTGCAATCTGAGAAGAAAGATATGGAAGTAAAATTGCAATCTTTAACTGAGAGCCTTGATCTTAAGAAACAGAAAGCATCTGAGTTAGCTAATGAAATAGAGGCAGTTAAAGAAAAAGTTGCAAAATTTAATTCATTAGAAACAGAATACTTGGCCTGCAAGAATGAAATGGCTACTTTTGAAAAGGCTAGCCTTGATTTAGAAGAAAAACTTCTTGTTTCTAAAAAGTCTGAATGTGAGATATGCTTTAAAGAACAGTTAGAGAGTAAGAGCAAAAAGTTAGAAGAAGCTCTTAGTACCATCGATTTACAAAAAGATGAAATGGAAAAACTGAGATGTGAGAACAGAAAGTATTCTGAGGAATTTGTTAAGTTTAAAAATGCGAAGAAAAATCTTGAGAATGAATTTAACAATATTTCTTCTCAAATTGAATCTGAAATGAAGCATAAAGAGCAAATGGAAGAAAAATTCAGAAGATTAGGAGAAGCTGTTAATACTGTCAATTTACAAAAAGATGAAATTGAAAAGCTAAGATGCAAGAATAGAAAATGTACAGATGAATTAATTGAGCTTAAAAAATTGAACAGCGATCTTCAAAACAAGTTTGATGCTGTCATTTCTCAAAATGATAATGTCCATGAGTTAGTGAAAGTACTTGAAACATGTGAAATTAAAGCAACTCATAATATTGAAGAAATACAATCTAATTTGGGACAATTGAAGGAGAAACCTGCAAGCAGTTCTATAAACCATGAAAAGGAATATGCGGTCTTGCATCAGTTGATTAATATCTTGGAACAGTGTGAAGCATTTGCTAGCAACAAAATAAAACAGTTTCATTCTACCGGCATCAAGTATGTTGAGCAGATTATGGACTTAAAAAGTACACTCAAAACAAAAGAAAAAGTTATTGATATGTTGAATAATGATATTAATGATTTGGAAAAAAATTATAAAGACTTACAAACATCTTCAAAGAAACAACAAATAGAAATACAGAAGATTAGGTCTGAAAGTGAGAAAATGGAAATGCGACTGACAGACTATAAAAAATTTAATGAGTCAGTAAAGTGTAATCTGGCTAAGCTTGAAGTTGGAAAGGAAAAACTTGAAAGTGAATACAAAAATTTGAAAGATAAGGAAGAAACAGCAAAAAGAACAAATTGGCCTCTAGGAAAAGTTATCCAGTTGTTTACAGGAAAAGATGGTGTAGTACGCTTAGCAAAACTACGAACCAAGTTCGGGGAAATACTTCGTCCTGCACAAAGAATATATGTGTTGGAAGTAAATTTAGAATCGAATGACTTTTTCCAGAAAAATGTTGAGTGTGCTCCTCCTAGTGAACCTAATGATAATGAGTCACCCATTTCTGCAAAAGTTCGAGAAGACTCTCCTAGAAAGTCTAAGTATGGACGTGTGATTCGAACCCCAGAACGTTTAGACCTCATGAACTTGTCCTCGACAGTGATTGAGTTTCAACATGGTAAAACTCAAGGGGGGGGGAGTGTGTCGCGGACAGCTCCCTCTGTTTCTCTTTGTAAAGACTGAACGCACCTCCAAACGATTTTTAATCGAACTTTAACTTTGTATGAATGCAGAACTTTTTTCCTTTTTTATGAACTGAAATGAACTGATAAAATTGTTTTTTTTTTCTTTAGAATGTTTTTCCGATGTTGCTATCGATATGTAGAAGAATTTTTTAATGAATTTGAACGGAGCTGTGACTTCGTTTTGATGAAATTATTCTAATATATAATGTTAAAATACGCTGTAAATAATTGTAATATAGTTGTATATAATTTTTAAATTAATGCCTGCATCCCTTTTTGAGTTTGTATTTAAGTGAAAACCAGCCTGGCGCGGACCCGATTTTACGGAAACGAAGCAGCCCGAACTTACCTGATCGAGAGAGAGGGTAAGTAGAAGATTTTGATCTTTATATTTAGCTGCTAATATATTTGAAAAAGAGTTTATACCGACAACGAGAAGTAATAGAGGAATTTTTCAACTCTTTTCTCTTAACATAACCAATGTGTTCTGCGAATCTTTTTCGAAGTTTACGTTTGGTTTGTCCAATGTAGGACAAACCACATTGATATTGTATTTTGCAAATACCCCTATAATCCAGAGGATAAATTTGATCTTTTAATTGAGAAAAAGTTAATTTATTTACTGGTTTGAATACCACATTGAAATCATAATGTCTTAAAATTTTTGCAACTTTAAAGCTAATGCTATGATGAAAAGGTAATATTATTAGATTAGAATAAAAAACTGGTGTAGCAGAAGAATCTAAATTATCAACATATTTATTAAAACTGTGAGAAATTAATCTGTTGATGTATAATAAACAAAAGTCACATTTTCAGCCAGTGTGGCATTTACTGAATCCAATTTAACAGACTATCTTCATTTTATGGGTAAAAATTATTAGAAATTCCTTGTACTTTTTAATTTTTTTCCCTTTCTTTTTATAGGTGACCCAGTAATGATTTAATGCCCTACCAAATGCAGGGCATTTACCATAATCATGTTCGAGCAAGATGTTTCATTCGCACCATTCCAGGGTCTTCAGTATGTAAAAGTTGAAGAACTTTTTCTCTCAAGCGGTTTGGAATTATTAATCTATTTGCTCTTAGTAGACAATTATTTTCTATGTTCATATCATCTCTGATTTTGCAATATTCCTGCAAAGATACTGGAATAACTGATGGGCAACCAAATTTGGTGTAGACATCACAACTGACATCACAATCAACTGCACTAGCTTTTTCGATATTCTTGGTTGTCAGATCCTCAAATTCTGCAGAATAACATACAAATTCATGAGCACGTCTGTCAACTGGTTCATTACTGTCACAAGGGAGGCGAGAAAGAGCATAAGCTAGTAATAGATTCTTCTCTTTTTTGTATTTCATAATATCGTCATAGCTGGATAAAATCAATGCCCATCTTTGCATCCTTCAATTAGCTATTTCCGGAACGGGTTTATCATGGCTCAGAAATGTAAACAGAGGCTTTGAATCTGCTTCAATGATAAATTTTCTTCCTTGTAAATATTTTTTGAAACGTCCAAGGCCAAAAATAATAGCTAAAACTTCTTTATGTACCTGAGATAGTTTCTTTCTGCTTTGTTAAAGGTCTTTAATTAAAAAAATATCGGTCTCAATAGACCAAGTGATAATTCATGACATAAAACTGTTCCAAGAAAATACTCAGACGAATTACACTGTAGAACAATGGGCTTTGTTGTCATATTGTACCAAAACATTATGTTTATTCAATAAAGTCTTACTTTTTTAAAATGCATCAATACATTCTTTGTTGAAATCCCATTTTGTGTCTTTCTCTAATAATTTGTATAAAGATCTCAGCGTTGAAGCTAAATTGAGTATAAAATGCTGATAATATCCTACAAGCCCTAGATAACTTTTCAATTTTGTGACATTGCTAGGTAATTTTGCATTTGAAATATCATTACATTTGACTCTAAGTGGTTGAATGCTTGCATAATCATTAATATGAATTAGAGCTTTAATTGTATCCTTGAAAAATTTACACTTATAAATATTTACTACCACATTATAATAATGTAGTTTTTGCAGCAGCAGATCTGTTCTTTGTTAAAATTATTCTTTGATACTTGCACGTATAAATAAATCATCAATGTATCAATCAGTGAATGAAAAATATTTTAGAATTTCATCTGTTTTTTGGTGGAACAAGAAAGATGCTGATTTGATACCAAAAAGTAGTTTCGTATAATGCAGTAAACTCCTTGGTATATTTAGCATCAGCAACTCTTGAGACTCAGAAGCTATAGATAATTGATAGAAGGCAATTGGTAAGTCAATTTTTGAAAAATACTTTCCAGATCCTACATTTGTTAAAATATCTTCTTGGGATGGAAGTGAATAAAATTGAATTTCACAAAATTTGTACTGAAACATTTCCACAAATTCTAACAGATTTTTTTCCTTTAGGGGGAACTGGGGTACATTGATACATGGGGCACATTGATACACCCCCTCTACCGCTCACAGGGTCATTACAGGAAGTTTCACAACAGCTCCAAAAGGTGATGCTAGTGTATTCAACTACATACAGAAAATCTTGGAATGATTCAGCAGTTTGATGAAATGAGACGGGTGATTTATTGTTTTTGTTGTTCAAAAGTAAATTTGAGTTGTACAATTGAAATGCTATTATACAACTGTTCCAGTATTTTCAACCAAAATGAATACTCTTCCTGGTAAGTACTGCTACTCTTTATCAGTTCCTCATTATTTATTGTTAGATATATTGTGAAGTGTTGGATTTGAGACTCATTTTATTCAAAATCGCTGTATGGGGCACATTGATACAGTTTATGACGGGGCACATTGATACAGCCTAAATCCTTTAATAGTTCATATTTTCATTATCTTTTATTATTTTTTTTACCATACACTCCTTAATCCAACCTTTTTTTCACGAAAAATTTCTAATATTAGTTTTTATTGAAGTGAAATAGCTCTAATTTCTTTATATTAGAGCATTTTATAGTATTTTTGAAAACAGAAGACGTAGGAACTTACCCAGCATCTAGTGCTAGTAAAACTAATAAAAGAAAAGGACGGCATTCTAGCAAATCTCGAATTTATATCGATTCTTCAGAGAAAAAAGTATTTTCGACATGAGAAATGTTAAGTAAGAGAAACAAACTGCAGAACAGAAAATGATACTTATATTATAAACAGAATTTTTAATATAATTATCCTTTATTTTCTGTTTATGAACCTATTTATAAACAGAAAAATTGGTAATTTTTTCATCTTTCATAAGAAAGAAGATAATGCTGGGGTTGAAGTGCTAGATATGACAATGTTACCACAGCCAACAGTCAGACAAGAAACAGACAGAACATCAAGTCATAATATATTTAATTTTGATTGCTTTAATATTGCTTAAAAATAAATTGTGGGTGATTTGAATTTTTATAAATAAATATAAAATGGTTTTCTAACTCATTTTTTATGAAAAATATGCATTGGTATTATTTTGTCGTCATTTTTCTTAACCGTATCAATCTGCCCCGGGGATGGGGCACATTGATACAAATGACTTTTTTTGATTTTTTAAAAATTACATGCAAAAATACTACATAAAACAATGATTGTACATTTTTATAACATACTATACAAGTTTTGCTGTCACCTCATGGAAAAAAAACTTGAATTTTCTACTTTCTTGACACCAAAAAAAATCTTAGAAAAAAACTGTATCAATGTACCCCAGTTCCCCCTACTGTTTGCTTTGGGTCATGGAACTATGGGGGGGGGGGGTTGCGCATTTAGAATGATTCACAAGTACTAATACAGCTTTTTGAACTAAGGAGTCCAATTTTTGATCGACCAATTGTCTAATGGAATATGGAACTAGTCTAGATTATAGAAAATAAGTACATTATCTTCTTTCATAGCTAAATTTATTGCTTCACCTAACATTCCACTTGAATAGCTAGAATTAAAACAGTTAGGAAATTTGACATAGTAATATTGCAAAATATCATCTTGAGAGAAATCAACTTTATTTTTTAATTCTTCCGAATTTCATTTTCTTCTACTTTTAGTTTCATCATTAACATTTGCAACATGATCATTTATCACTTTATTTAGATCAATGCCAAGCTGTTGAATCCACAAACAAGAATATAGGTCCAATCCAAGAGTATAGGATATTTGATACTTCAATTACAACTAATGTAGTCATAAAGTCTTTCTTTGAAAATTTACAAGCACTTTAAATCTTCCAGTAATTTTTAACATTTGACCCGAATAAGAACACAAAGTTGGAACTTCTAATTTTTCAAGTGTACCTAACTTTAAACTATCAATTTTGTCTTTAGATATAATAGAATGTGAACCACCTGCATGTTAACTGAGGTGTCACCGATTAAAACTAGTCGTTGGGGGCCACCGTAATTCTTACCCATCATGGATATACATAATATAATATATGAAAACAAAACGTGTGTAAACTATTTATAAAATGCATTGTAATTCCAAAACAAAATTTAAACGTATATTTAAGTATTTTTTAAACATAGTAATGCTCTATTAATGATCAACCAATTTCGACAAATTATATAAAACGCCAAACTACTCAAGTAGTACTGAATTGCGTAAAAGAAATATCCTTATAAATCCAAAATAATAATCACATTAACTAACAGTTTACTGCTTTGGATTAAGTTTTTTCATTTCCAAATAAAATATATATTTGAATTGAAATTTGAATGAAATACAGGGTCATGGAACATCCAAGAATATAGAAACAGGTTTAGAAATATCTCGGCAACTAATAATCCGATCAACTTCGTTCTTTATGAAAAATTTGTGTTATTTTATTGCCTTTTACGTCCACACCTTAAAATAAAAAAAATCGAAAATTTTTATGTACCTTTCATCAGAACGAATTTTTCGAGAGTCCGAAAAAAATAGTTCCGGATAATCGAGGTTACTGATATTAAATAGGCTTCGTCCCATTCTTACATACTAAGCACATACAAAATTTCAAGTCTCTATTTCAATTTGTTCGGGAGATACTGCGTTTACAGACAGACAGACAGACGGACGGACGGCAATTTTTTTTCTAAAAATATTTTTTTCGGAATCTCCAGTATCTGAAATGGGTAAATCTGTCAATTTTTTTTTTCGATTTTCAAAACGATTGCAAACTTTTACGCTATACTACGAATGATGGGTAAGTAATATTAACTAGGTAAGGTTTCGGAATTTCGTATGTAAAAGCTGCATACACGGAAACTGTGGTTATGTACATGTGGTTATAAACACTGGATATGTACCCTTGACAGTGACACTTATAACAAGTCTCATTTTGAAAAGAACATCCACCTCTGAATTTCTTTCCACAGTGTTTAGAATTTTTAATGTTCTTGTCAATCTTGTGCTTATTTTCGAACTTACCTGAATGCAACCTTTTTTAATACTTTCCTACAAAGTTGAAAAGTGCTTATGCATTCGGTTTGTCTGTCTGTCTGGCCGGATGGCCGTCTGTCCGCGCTCTAACTCCCGTAACTATACTCGGATTGCTGTGAAAATTTTTATATGTTATTGATGTTTACTCTAGCATGAACCCTATTGAAAATGAAGTTTCTACTATGATTAGTTTATTTACAGGGATAGTCAAAAGTTTTCTGACATTTTACGGCCTATGGGAAAAAATCGTTTCAAATGAATTTTAAAGGTGTTACACCCTGTCAAACATATTCAAATTTGCATGGATTCGTAAAGTGCACTAAAATATACATTCTGTAAAATATGCAGTGAAAATAATAGTTATTATTCATTTATAGGGCCGCTCAAAAGAATTCCTTTACACAACAATAAAGAGGGGAACTGTTTGCGACATATTTTAATTATGTTAAACTATTTCAAGTATCATAAAATTGATATACACCGCTGAGGCTTAATATTTAACGCACAATATGAAGTGCATAGCATTTATAAGGACACACAAAATATTTCAGATTTTATATTCTTATCCGAAGTACTTTATATTATCGATGATAGCTGACGGATTGATGAAATACATTTTCAATTATGATATGCGTTTTTAAATTTTGCTAAGTGTCTGCAAATTATATGGTGCGTATAAATGTTATAGATGATATACAGAGTTACACAAACGAGCTCATAAAGGTTACTGAATGTGAAGGTAATTAACTTAAAGGTAGTTTTTAAATAAGTTATGCATTTTTACGTTGAACTGCTTTCAGTTTACTAAGAAATGTTTGTAGAACATAGATAAAATGATATACAGGGTCACGCAAAGAATTAGCTACATGATCACACATAAATGATAATTTCTGGAAATGGGATTTAAGTAGTTTTAAGAGTGTTTTTGTATGAACTAAATTTTAACAAAATACTGGCGTGTAATAAAGGGCTGAACAAAAGTATTCAAGTATTTTCCATCTATTAGAAAAAAGTGCTGAAATAAGAATTTCAATCAGTTAGGCATTTTCTAGTTAAACTAAATCTTCCTATTATAGAGTATATATGTATATCAACCGACAGATCAAATACAGAGCTGTTAAAAAGTATTGAAATACATATTTGGCTATGGACAGTAGCATCTTATTTCCCTAAATAACAAAGTTTTGTTAAAGATTTCATAAAGTGTTGGAAAGTGTTTCATAATCTATGGTTAACGCATGATTTTTCTTACTTGTTATTAACTTTACTTAGGAAATTGTTTTTTTTGAACAGGAACTTTTTATTAAATATTTTATTGCGCTTTAAAATTTTGAGAATGTTATTTTCCCTAATCTTCAAAAATTTGTCTTCTTTACTAGCCATTTCCATTGCAAGCGCAATCTCACTTGGTCTTTTGAAGTCAAGTTTACTTTCACTTAACAATCTATTCTGAATTTGTTGGTCTGCCAAACTATAAACTAGATCATTACGGATTGCATCATCTAGATAATGCCCAAAAGAACATGTACTTGCTGCCTCTTTGATTTATTTACAATAAATGTTGCAACATCCTCTGCATTTTGTTTAAAGTTGTAAAATCGAAATCTTTTTTTATTGCCGATGTCTGTGGTGAGAAGTGATTAGTTAATACAGTGAAACCTCCAAATAAGGGACACTCTGAATAAGGGACACCTCTATTTAAGGGACAAAGCTTCCGGTCCCAGTCCCTTGATATAGGACGTGTAATGTATTTACCTCTGAATAAGGGACACTCTATTTAAGGGACACTTGAAAATGATATTAAAGGGACTGGTTTTTGTATTTCAGATAATGAAATAGTCTGCGATGAAAACTAAATACAGATTTTTGTAAACTTATCAAACAGATAGACAGTCATGTTGATACAGAGGCATACAACACAATTAACAATCATTTATTTACCTAAAATTCTAATTCGACATCAGTGCGTTATCCGCATTGGAAGTAATACTGAAAATTGTGAGAATGATTCTGAAAGTGGAGAATAAAAGAAAACTGTGAAATAAAGAATTTTACAGATGATTTTAGGCTACTCTCAAATCCAAAAAAGGCCACTTTTAAGACATAAGTTTTAATTTATTTTTATTCAGAAATGCCTGAAACTAGGAAGTATTGTTGTTCAGAAAATGTGTAATCAAGCAGTTCTTTCCTTTTTTTTTGAATGGGGGGGGGGGGGGAGGGGGGCAAATGTAATAGATTTTTCTGACTATATTGTCAAAGTGGGCGTTTTGAAATGAATGTCCACGTGAAAGAATAATAACTACTCAAGAAAGAGTAAAAAACAAATGTCTGTGTCACGTGATCAAAATCATTTATAACTCAATAGATAACTTATTTACCGAAAAATTGAAAACACAGTTCAATTCCAAATCGCTTCCATAGTCAAACGTTCCAATTTTAATTGTGTCAAAACATTTTCCACTTGCTGAGTAGAGCAGTTGAGAGATTTCTTGCCTTAAAATATGCAAAAAAAAAAAAAAAAAAAAAAAAAAAAAATTGAATACTTTTTTTTTTTTCTTTTTTTTCTTTTTTTTGTAAATACAGCTGGCAATGAAGAACTAAAATTCATAAGTATGGTAAATGAACACTTGAAAGGTTTGTACTGAAAATTTGTGATTTGCAAAACAATTCCTCTTGATTGATTATTTCAAATAATTTTTTTTAAAAATGTTTTAATATTTTTTGCATGTGCACAGTTTGCATAAAAAATACAAATCAAGAATTCTACAAATCATTTAATGATTTAATAATTAATTGAAAATTTTAATTATTATTTTTTTTTTTGGCCCGATTAATGTAATTTATACAGTTTGGGTACATTTAAATTTCACCTTTTATACTTTGTTATTTTTATATCTTTCTTAAGGATTAATTAAAAACAATATAAAAAACTCCGAATAAGGGACACCTCTATTTAAGGGACAAAAGTTCTGGTCCCATAGGTGTCCCTTATTTGGAGGTTTCATTGTACTTTGATGATTTCATTATAAGAAATGTCCTTTAGATTTTTAGGTTGAACAAGGTTTCTTAATGTGGAGAATACGTTTTCCCCGATACACGTAAGACGTAAACAAAGTAGCCCTTTGTCACTATCATCTTTAATTTTATTCACTTCAAAATGAAATTCAATTTGAAGCAGATATTCTTCAAAATAATCATTTTCATTATAAGCTGGCATTCTACCAGTATGAGAATAGTACTTGTTGTCCCGTTGGTTATCATAAAATAACACGCAGATGTTTTAACTTAATTCTATTTTATTCTACAGAACTATGAGTGCAAATTCTGACTCCATTTATCATAGAACAACAAGCTAACTAAAAAGTAAACAATTTACCGTCCGTGATCACCATGGTAACAGCTCAAGGCACTGCCATTCTGAACTGCGAAATATTTTCGACCTTCCGGTGGTAACCATAGCAATCACCATAGAGTATCCTCCCAGTGATGAAGGGTACCGAAGAAACGATATAATTTATGATTATTTTTAAATTTTCATTTTTTAGGTCAGAATTTACGCTGTTTGAAAAAAAAATTACAAAGATATATATACATTGAAATAAATCAAATATGCAACAAAAATAAGAAATATAACAAAATATAAAAATAATATATAGATATGCAAAATGAACAGTTTTAACAATAATTTCAGGAAGTAATGTAAGATGCCAGTTTTTTAGGAAAATGGACATGTCTGCCCAAACGTGTGACAGTTTTTGTTTGGTCAGTACTACTGTCCGATTTAACAGAGGGATTTAAATTAGAATTATCTGGAACTGCTTTCGTGGACAAGTCTGATTGAGGAATCAAATGAGCTCGCTTCACACGATCTATTGATACCGTGGACTTACGACCATTGAGTTCGATTGTTATGGTTTTTCCAGTTCTACTTAGAACTTTGTGAGGACCAGTATATGGTTGACACAGTGGAGGTTGTACATGATCCACTCTTAGAAAGATGTGTGAACAAGATGTCAAGGAAGGATGTACATAGAACTTCTCGTGGCAGTGAGCTGATGCAGCAACTGGATTTAACTGCCGCTTGACGTTTCTTAGTTGAGTGACGAAGTTCTCGTTGCATGGTTGGATTAAAGATTCATCCAGCATGTCACATGGTAGTCTCAACGTAGTGCCGAAAACAAGTTCAGCGCAAGAAGCTTGTATATCTTCCTTCAATGCTGTGCGAATGCCTAGTAAAACTATCGGCAATACAGTCCATCAATTCAGTCCATCTATTGGTTTCGTGATGGCAATTCAGTCCATATATTGGTTTCGTGAGCTTTGATGGATGACTTTAAATGTCGATGAAATCTTTCGATAATGCCATTGGATATAGGATGATAAGCTGTGGTTCGGATCTTCTTTGTTCCCAACATTTTCGTAAATTCATCAAAAATCGCTGATCGCATTTGGGGGCCTTGATCCGTGGTTACGAGTGAAGGACAACCAAATCTTAAAATCCAATGCTTGAATATGGGATTGCAAACTGTTTTGGCTAGTGTATCAGATACGGGTATAGCTTCTGGCCATCTGGTAAATCGGTCGATAATCGTTAAAATATAGCTGAAACCATCAGATGGAGGCAAGGGACCCACAATATCTATGTGAATCTGGGAAAAACGTGCATCAGGAAGAGAGAACGTGCCAAGCGGTGCCTTGTTGTGCCTTTGTATTTTTGATCTTTGACACGACTCACAGCAACGAACGCAGTTTTTGATGTCTCGTTTCATATTTGGCCATACGTATCTGGAACAAATTAACTTTGTGGTAGCTGCTATGCCAGAATGAGATAGGTTGTGCAAATGTTCGTATATCAGTCGAAGAAAGGAGCTAGGAACTAAGGGTCGAAGCGTACCTGTGGAAATATCACATAGCAGGTTACGATCAGAAATGAAGCAAGGTTTCAGTTCCAATTTTAGCGATGAACTATTGCGCAGGTTTTGTAGCTCTGAATCATTTTTCTGAGCTTCAGCAAAATCATCAAAATTTAAGATTGGAGATTTTGAAATAGAATCAATTTCAATTCTTGAGAGACAATCTGCGACAGTGTTTTTGGAACCTGGTACATGTCTAATGTCAGTAGAATATTGGGAAATAAAATCTAAATGGCGTAATTGCCGAGGCGAACATTTATGGGGATTTTGCTTAAATGCATAAATTAGCGGTTTCTGATCAGTATAAATTTTAAAATTTCTCCCCTCTAACATGTGCTGAAATTTCTTTATTGCTGAATAAATAGAAAATAATTCCCGGTCATAATTTGACCAATTCCGCTGACTCTTGTTTAATTTCATGGAAAAAATGCTAAAGGTTCATAATGTTCCTGAAAAAAATGCATAAGAGTGCCGCCGATCGCGACATCTGAAGCGTCAACCCATATACTTAACTCAGCACCTGGAATGGGATGCCGTAAAAGAGCTGCCTGAGCTATGGCATTTTTGGCATTTGTGAAAGCCCTTTCAGCATCTTCGTTCCATTTAATCGGCTCGGAAGTTTTAGGAACACGGGAATGAGATTTCTTTTTGTTTGGATGGCCTTCTAATAATTGCACTAAAGGCGCAAGTATGTGTGTAGCTTTATATATAAAAGATCTATAAAAATTAAACATTCCCAAAAATCTTCGAAGTTGAGATAAAGTTGCGGGCTGTGGAAAATCAATTATACATTTAACTTTATCAGGAAGTGGCTGAATACCATGTTCAGATATTCGAAATCCTAAGAAATCAATAGTAGGTTTACCAAATGTGCACTTGGAAACATTTATGCAAAAACCATACTTTTGTAATTTGGAAAATAAGGCTTTTAAATGATGATAATGCTCCTTTTCATTTTTAGAGGCGATAAGTATATTATCAATAAAAGCATAGACGCCTGGTAAATCACGAATTATTTCGTCGATGAATCTCTGAAATGTGGAAGATGCATTGCATAAGCCAAACTGCATGCGTGTGCTTTCGAATAATCCGAAAGGTGTGCATATCGCTGTTTTAGGAATATCATCTGGATTGATTGGTATTTGATGATACGCTTTGATTAGGTCAATGTGACTAAAAATTTTAGTGTTGCGTAAATTAGCAGTAAAATCAGCTATACACGGAATCGGATTAGAGGTCTGCACGGGCCGGGCCTCGGCCCGAAGCCCGAGCCCGGCCCGGCCCGGCCCGCGGGCCGGGCTCGGGCCGATTTCCAATAATGGCATTCGGGCCGGGCCGGGCTCGGGCCTTACTTCTGAAGACTCGGGCCGGGCCTGGCCGGGCCTAGTCACTAATTTTTTCGGGCCAGGCTGGGCTCGGGCCTTAATTTTTTTGCTTTAGTATCGGGCCAGGCCTAACTTTTTTTTCCGTACGAAGCCGAGACTGATTCCATTCTTCCTAGTTTTCATGGACCAAAATAATCAGTTCCTATTGAATCTTTCTATATGAAAATCCTTTTCTCGACTTTTTATAAAGCAGTAATATTTGGCTTTGTCCAAAAATTTCTGCAAAAAAAGCATATACTTTTAAGCCGTCATTATTCTACAATTAAACAATAGAATTTATTCCTTTTAAAGAATCGTAGATTACTAGGCGTTTTAAAATAGAATTAAATACACACACACACACACACAAAAAAAAAAAACATGATTATGACGGAATTTTTTTTTAAACTGAAAACTGAAAGTGTCTTTTAAAATGTTTATCCATGCAAAATGAATACAACAATACGGGAGAAAAAAATATTTTAATAACAATTTTAATTTTTCTTAAGAAAGGTGTTATAGTAAAAATAAAATACATTGACATGTTTCGGAACCATCAAATAAGTTCCATAGTCAATCAAAAATCATAAAAAAAAAATATATTAAACATTTACATCTGTTAAGAAGGGAATGCATTTTTTTTTCATTCCAAAGCGATTTCGCCTTTGGAAATTTTACCATATACCGCTTTTTCGATTTTTTGTCTCCATTACAGGGAATATGGATTAATAATACTAGTGATAACTGAAACATTTACATACAACAAACAAAGATTCATTTAAAAGCATAAATATCGCAGCCTATGGCACTTCTGCATAAATGGAGATTAAAAACATGGAAAAAAAAGACTAATATTATTTTTTTGGGTCACAACTCTTCCATAAGATTAAAGATCAATGTACTGTAGAAATTCACTCGAGCCGGGCCGGGTTCGGGCCGAATTTTAAACTTTTTTCCGGACCGGGCCGATCTCGGGCCGAAATTTTAACTTTCGGGCCGGGCCGGGTCGGGCCATTATTTTTTTCGTTCGGGCCGGGCCGGGCTCGGTCCGAAATTTTAACTTTCGGGCCAGGCCCGGGCCTGGAAATTTCGGCCCGTGCAGACCTTTAAATCGGATATCTGTCTTTTACAGTTTGCGCATTCAAGGCACGATAATCATCTACAGGTCTCCACTCCAAAGTTCTTTTTTTTGGAACCATGTGCAAAGGGGATGCATAATTACTACGTGAAGGTCTTAAATGTCCGAGTTGTACCATATTTTGAAATTCCGTTTTAGCGATTTTCAAGCGATCCGGAGCTAACCTTCGAGGTTTTGCCACAACTGAAGGTCCTTTTGTTGAAATAAAATGCATTGTGTTGTGTTTAACGGGCTGATTAGGATCTGGTAATTTTGTCATAGATGGAAATTTTTTAGAAGTTTATTATATATACTATCAATATTGATTGATTTTACTGAATGAATGGATGCACATTTCATGTGGCCTGTTGTTTCAAATTTTGTTTTTAAGTCCCTCAGACATTTGTGACGGAGATCTGGGACCAATTCGAAATTATGGAGAAAATCTGCTCCCAATATAGGTGTACTAACATTTGCCACTAGAAAAGTCCAATTAAATTTCAGCCTTAACTTAAAGTCTAGAGAAAGGGTTTGTTGACCATAAACATTAATAGTTGAACAATTTTAGTAATTTTTTCTTCCTTTTTAGTAAATTATTGGCAGGAAGGATTGACACATCCGACCCTGTGTCGACCAGAAAGGAAACATTTTTTGTCCGGTCTTTAATGAACAGGCGACGTGACTGCTGAAGCAAAGAATGTCGCCTCTACTCTTTGCTTGTTTCGTTTCCCGACCAAGAACATGGTTTTATGTATTTTTCTTCTCTACATTTTGTTCCGAATCGTCGATGGTACCAACAAATAGATGAATCGCACTTATCACTGTGATTTCGCTCGCGAGGTTTACTCGAATTCCTACGGTATAGTTATCGCCCACGTGAAAATGCAATTTAATCGATGCTCTTATTCAGTTTTTCAATTTCTCTCATAAATTTATATTCTATTGACTGTTCATTCGTGCTGGACACGGTAAATGCAGAAAGAGGGGACGGAATAACCTCTAAAATCCGATCCGAAATTTTCGCAGCCTTTACAAGGGTTAAATCAGAAACAGCCGCTAAAATTGTTTGAACCGAATTTGGTAAACGCATCAAAAATAACTCTAACATTAAATTGTCAGGAACATTTAGCGATTCCGCGCGACGTTTCATGCTACGTAATAAATCTGAAGGTTTCCGATTCCCTAGTTCTTCCCCAGACAATAGCTGCCGCATTTATTGCTGGGATGACTCTCCCAAACGCGCAATTAATTCCTTTTTTAAGATGCCATAAGGATCGATAGCATCCGGTTGCATTAATATGTCACGAACAATTGATGCAATATCGGGTGGAAGATGCGACACAATATACACTGACGGAAAAAAAATCCCAACACCAAGAAAGACTTGTGTTAGCCAAACGAAATTTTGTAGGCGTGTTTATACATCTGAAAGATGACATTGATTCAAATTTCGGGCTTCGCGCATAAGTGTGGCGCTAGTAGCGCCACTGACAAATTTAAAGTCAGGTTTGCTTTAAACGAGTGCTGTGAAGTTCGCGAGCATTTTTTCTCTTCAAAATTTGACGAATTGAGTTGAGGTTGATCATGAATGCCTTTAAGAAGACGAAGAAACTATTATCATCAGCTCCCCGGATTGGAAAGAGGTCGTAAATTAGGGCTACGAGAAAGTGGATTTTCTTTCCGCGATTTTGCAGAAAGACTTGGACAGAATGTATCCACTGTGCATGATTGTAGGGAGCAATGGTCAAGGGATGGTATTGCCTCAAGAAGACCAGGTTCCGGGTGACCACGTAGCACTACTGAGAGGGAAGACCGTCGTATTCGGCGTACGCCTATGGCTCATCGTATTGTGCCTGCGACAGAAATTTGAGCCGCAGTTGGTACCACAATGACACAACGAACTGTTAGAAATCGGTTATTTCAAGAACAGCTCGATGCAAGGCATGCATTCCACTGACTCTAAGCCATTGCCGTTTGCGACGCCAATGATGTCAAGCCAGAGCTCACTGGAGGATGGAGTGGAGATCTGTTATATTTTCTGATGAAAGTATGTTCTGCCTTCGTGCCAGTGATGGCTGAGTGCTGGTCAGAAGGAGGCCAGGGGAACGCCTGCAATCAAACTGTCTGCGGCTTAAAAACACTGGATCTACAATCTGGAGTCATGGTCTAAGAAGCAATTTTCTATGACACCAGAAGTACTCTCGGACTTCTTCCAAGCACATTGACTGCAAATTTGTAAGTCAGTTCGGTAATTCAACCTGTAGTGCTGACATTCAAGAAAAGCATTCAAGGGGTGTTTTTCAACAGGATAACACGCGCCCTCATGCCGCTACTGTAACGCAACGTGCTCTACAGAGTGTCGACCTGTTATCTTGACCAGCGAGATCACCAGATCTGTCTTCCATTGAGCATGTATGGGCTATCATTGGATGAGAACTCCGGTGTCATCCCCAGCCAGCACTGACCATCATAGTATTGACACAGCAAGTACAACAAGCATAGAACTCCATACGACAAAGTGACATTCGGTACCTGTATGACACAATGCATGCACGTGTGCAAGTATGCATTCAAAATTCTGGAGGTTATAGCGACTTTTAATGTATCAGCATTTCACATTTGAAATGCATTTTATTGACCTTAAATTAACCTATGATCTCGAAAATCTAATCAATTAAACTTTTTAACTAGACAAATGCACTGTCCAAATTTCATTACTCTACAATAAGTTTTTCTTGGTGTTGGGATTTTTTTTTCCGCCAGTGTAGTTATATTTTGTAAGAGATTCTGTTATTGCTTTGGGGGTAGCTAAAGCAAATGTACTTTCGCACATTACAAACCAAAGTGCAGCATCTGATCTATTATATAAAGGAATTTGAACAACATCGACATTGGACATGACTTATAATTATTAATATAGAAAAGCACAGTTAAATCAAAAAAAAATTTGCGAGTTAAAATTTTACTGTAAAATAATAGAAGAAATACCAGAAAAATGATTCAGAAGCACTTATCTGTTTTCCAGCTAGCATATCCATTATCATTTTACATGATTTATTTCATCACAATGGAACAAAGTTTCTTTAAAAATCTGCGAACATCTCATTTTTTTTTATTGATGATGGTATTTTTGTGTTCTCCAGAGTCACCAATATCGCGTTAGTTGTCATAAAATAACGTCGATGGCTTTGTTTTCCCGATACACGTAAACAAAGTAGCCCGTTTGTCACTATCATCTTTAATTTTGTTCACTTCAAAATGAAATTCAACTTGAAGCAGATATTCTTCAAAATAATCATTTTCATTATAAGCTGGCATTCTACCAGTATGAGAATAGTACTTGTTACTTCCAGGTTCCTGGATTATCAAACACACATAAGATCTTCATAAGTCAAGAAACGAAGCTCTAATAACACTGAAATACGTAGAAGTTTGATATAGCTAGAAACGTAATTTACATTCGTCGCCAGTGTAATATATCTAAGCATTATTAAAAGTCATTGATGGGTTAAAATAATAACACTTTTCATAATTCAAAAGATAGACAGCAAGAATTCGTTGAAACATATTTATTCAAAATGTTTATAAAGGTTGTTGCCAAAACCATAGTTAAAACTTATAGTAAGCATGTTTTGTCATAAATATTACATTACATAACATGACCAATAATAATAAATACTTAGACTAATGATAAGCGAGAGGTAGCTGCGGTCGTTCGGTAGCTTCAACGCCCCAGACCCAATCTTTCCCGCTTTTCAGTGTTTTTAATTTGTGTAATTTTTACTTTTAAATGTGTCTGATATCAATTTTTTCATTTTTTCTTCCATTTCTAAAAAGAGTCGGATATTCGGGACGTAGGTAGGGGTCGCGGACAAAATTTGGCCGCTCCCGCGGAGGTTTACTTTGTGCTTTGTGGATGATGAACCGAACTTTCCACAACACTAATTCCAAATTTATCTAAAAATTCCGTTGGAAGTACACTCATGACTGACTTTTCTTGGTCCGTTTGTTGTATACGAGGAAATCTGTCTATAAATTTGTAACAAAACATCAATAACAGTCGTAGAATGCAATTTATGTGTAGAAATAGCGTCAGGGTATTTCGAAGCTAATGAAATTACAGTTATTATGTATTTGTTCTCAAATGTACTGACAGGTAAGAGACCACAAGCATCAACATTTAGCTTTGTAAATATTTCTGAAGTAACTGGAACAATCTGTAAAGGGGCTTTCTTTTTGTCTTGAGGCTTTCCAATCCGTTGACAGTAGTCACAAGTTCTAAGATAATCTTCGATATCTTTAAAGCTATTTGATCAATAAAATGTCTTAAACAAAGCATCTTTAGTTTTAGCTGCACTCAAATGGGTTACAAAAGTTTCAAGACAAAAATTTTAAAACTCTTTACAAAATCTTTCAGAGACAACTAGTTATTTCCTTTCAGTACCATTCCTATCTTTTTTTCTACAAAAAAAAAAAAAAAAAAAAAAAAAAAAAAAAAAAAATACATCTTTCTCCAAAATAAGATTGCTATTTTTAGTACTTTTCCTTTTAGCTTCTTCAATAAGAGGTTTTAGCTCTTTGTTCTTCTATTGTTCTTCTAAAAATGTCATAGGAAAAGTTTTTATAAGCTCTTGTACTGAAGCAGTTTGACATACTGGCAAAATTGAGCATTCTTAGTTTTCCAACTTCTCTTCTACAGATTTATCTTCATTTTTCTCGCATTCATTTTTTTTTGTTTTCACTTTCTATATTATTGCTATGATTCTTCGCTAAAGTTTTACCAGAAATTTCGTGCATTTCAGGTTCTTCAAGAGAAATCTCTGCTTCCAGAATTTTCTTCTGAGCTTTTGTTTGAACAGGATTGATCATATGCTCTTTCGCTGTAATTTTTTTTTATAATGTTCGAATAAAGCGGCTGTTTTATTTTCTAACAAACATCTTCTAAAATCTACTAGTGAGTTTTTAGAGCCAGCGGCTTTAGCTATCACATGCCCCATTTCACAGTTTAATTCAATCTCAGTGAGAAGTAAACAGAATAAACCATAGTGTAAGGGCGCCCGAACCCACAACTTTTCGTTCAGATACATACATGATTTGACATACTTTTATTCAATTAAATTAATTGTCGCACATGTATGTCTTAAAATTTCCATTTGTACGCTGCCTTTACTTTCCCCACACTAAGGTAAGGCGTTATGGATTTTACCCTCGTGACGTCAGCTGCGGCAATCAGAAGAAAACACCAATAACCATGAAGAACACTTTAACACAGCTACCTCTTTGTCCAATAAACAATGTTTTTCGGAGTGTTTTTTCCAGCAGAAGCGTAGCTGTTGCCTTTTGTGGGTAAAGTCAATTGGAAAATCTTCTCTAATTCCAACAGCAACATGAGAAATCATTTCTGTGGATTTCTTAAGTTGACACTAAGGCCGAAGATGATTTTTTGATCCACACTTGGAGCAAAGTAATGTTTTCCTTTTATCGAATTCTCTTTCTACATGGTTCCCGGAAAATGATTCCGATTTAATTTGCAATTTTGGATTATTATCCTTACCTTCTTACTTTAAGTCAAAGTTATTTCAATTTTTAAACTAGGGTCGAAAATTCGACATAGTCTTTTTCGGAAGTTCTTTATTTTTAAAACTTTCTTTGATATTTTCATAGTCATCTAATTTTTTAGACAAATCTGAAGGAGTTACAGAATTTAAGCAGTTGTCTAGAAAATGTTTTTTGTTTCCGCAGGCAATCAAAACTTTAGCTGTTCTGTAATAATTAGAATCTTCATATTGATCAAAATTGTTAAATCCTAATTCTGTAATCCAGGCGGTAAAATAACTAATGAGTTCTTGCGCATAATTACTCCACGATTTCTATGGCATTTTATGATGCTGATAAAAACATTGTTTTAATTTCTCGCTCTCAACTTGTATTTTCTAATATAATACTTTTAACAAAATCATAGTTAATTGCGTCTTAAGGTGATTTCCGGATTAACATGTTTGTGAACCTTTGTGGGCAAAACAGTTAACAAATATGCAACCTAATCACTCTTCGAAACGTTAGCCATTTCTAGTTAATTGCGTCTTAAGGTGATTTCCGGATTAACATGTTTGTAAACCTTTGTGGGCAAAACAGTTAACAAATATGCAACCTAATCACTCTTCGAAACGTTAGCCATTTCTGCTCTTTGCTCAAAATTAATCAAAGACAGACACATCTCATTAGATTTTTCGACGAATTTTAGAACAATTTGTGCCAATTGTATCTTTGGTCCGAGATCAATTTTTTTTCTGACCCACCGTCATGGTCAGAAATACTTTGCTCTAGTTTATTTAATTCTAGTTCATGTTCATGGACATCTTGCATACAAGCGATGCCATTCAGTGCATTCCTCTGTAGTAACTTTGCAGATGGCTGTATAGCGACAGCTTGCCACAGAGCATATTACAAACCACATTGGTGGGGCTTCCTCGGTATATTTAATACATGAGCTGCACCTCTTGCAGTTCGAATATTTTCTGAAGTGACTACACTGTTAAAATTTTGAAACTTTTGCAGCATCGTCATTCCACTGCTTTTATAGAAAACGATTACTTCACTGTATTATGAAGCATTCTCATTGGTCAAAATAAAGATATTCTATAAAAGCGGTGGAATGACGATGCAGCAAAAGTTTAAAATTTTTAACAGTGCATTTGATGCATGTCTATAACAGTGTCCTCAGAAACAATCAGTCGTCCGGATCGCGGTCAATCGCTGGCGCACCCGGTTGCTTCAAATCTCTGTTTTAAATCACTCAGAATTTTCTGGGTGCATGGGCCATGTATTTGGCAATGATTTCGACGATAAACATGCGCGGATTCCATGGAATATAATTCATTTTTATAATACAGTTTTACAAATTCATCATGAATTTTTATTGCGCAGAGTCATTTCGACGGCAGGTACGACCTCCTGATTGAAGAACCAACATTCCCATCTTGCTTTATTTCTGTTTTTTTACACTGGATATCTGGCGGACGGTGTTCTGTGATCACTGTCTTGCCTCTGCCATATGCAAATTTCGTCCATATATATGAATAGTTATTTGCCTTTCGCAGATCTCTTTTTGTGCGTGCATACTGCGTCCGTTTTTTTGTGATATTCTTACCATTCCAGAACACTTTAGTAGGAGTGCACAACCTATGGCCCACGGATCACAATGATACCACTATTTTTATGCAGAATAAATTTCCTTATAATAATGACAGGAATTTTGGTATTAAATAAAACAAACGTCACTTTTGAATTATTCTGGTGGAAAACAATTTTCTGGCAAAAAGGTTGTGCATCACTACGTCTTTAGAGTTTTCGCATTTGCTGAGCATTTTGAGAAAAATATATTTTTTAAAAATGTTTAGTAAACCTGCTCATTTTTCATGCACTTTTTATTATTTTTTAATTCTGATCACATGGTTGTTTGCCATATTTTCTAAAAGGAACATTATTTTATATTAAAAACTGCAAATTAAAAGCAAAAAAGTTGACACAATTTGAGATTGGTTTAAAAAAAACCTTAATTTCTCTACAAGTATACATGCTATCTACACAAAAATGATCTCAGTTTATTACAATAAGCCTCTTAATCATAATCTACAGTTTGAACGCTTTTGCTATATTACTTTTGATAGAGTTATCCAAAAGATATTCGATCTTTTTCTATTGTTGACGGTCCCCTTACGGAGTTTCGGGAAAAAATCTTCACGGTAATATATGATCTGTACTATTATGCTTACATACCTGGATTTCAGGATAAATCTTCAAGCATTTTTTTAGATATTTGTCTGTCATAACTGTCTAAAATCGCAAGCGGCCGGTCACTTTGGCCATATAGTGTATTTGAAGGAATGCATAACATTATAAATGAACATCGCATCTGGGTTGAAATAAACAGCAACATAAGGGAAGTTTTTAAAACCCAGCGTGCAATTGAGTGTACAGATTGCAATTTATGGAGTCTTTTTGAGACTTATTTGCCTCATTTTTTTTAATCTCAAATATTGAAAATTTTAATGTATGCATACACCAACTTTATCGATTAGAACACTAAATTTATTGATAATAAATAAAAATTTAAAAGTTTTTATAAAACAAATCAGGTAAGCAAATAAATTTTTCCAAAGGGAAAAGAAAAAGTTAAAGAGAATATTACATAAAAATGCTTAAAAAAAAACCTAAATTTTTATTGAGCATTATCTGAAACGAATCTTGAACTTGCTTTATCGCTGTCGTTTTAGAATTTCATTGCCAGATCTTATAGTAGCGAACTAGCTGTCGGTCATTTTGGAATTCAGCTGTATCGCTTCTAGAGAGCAATAAAAGATAGTAAATTTTTATAGTTACTAAAGTGCTTTCAAGTCTCAGTTTTGTCTAAAAGTTTTGAATGGATAAGCAAGAACATTTCGATAAAAATGCGTGACACTGGGATAGAATTTGCTACTACTACTTATAATAAAAACTTTTCAAGGAAATTTGTTCGATGGATTTAAATAAAAGTAAAAAGAGTCTGTCTATTTATTTATTTATTGAAAGCTTTTATGTCTGTAATAAAAAATTCTAATTTCGTGAATGCAAATCATGTAGTAAAAAAACAACAACTTCTTATAATTGTTTATTTAATTTGGCTTGAACCCGATTATTGAAATTTAACCTGTTCGATTTATTATTAGAAAGCGAGAATTAGAGCATTAATAAAAATATATAATTTTTGAATTTATATTGCCAAAGATACGGAAATAGGAAAAAAAAATAAAGTATTGTTTAAATATTTCTTTGGGATTCCTAACTGTTTCTCAATGTATAGTTTAATTTATTGAATAATAAATTATTAAATTATGTATATATTTAAATATTACAATTTGTACTTTTTTATTTTCTACCTTTTTTTGCATTAAGAATATTTTGTTGTTACAGTTTCACAATTGGTTTGCCAATTTTGACAAGATTGGTCAAAAAACCCCTATTTTTTGTAATGCACAAACAGTTGCAACTACAAAAAATATTTGGTAATTCATGACCAGTGGTTGGATAATGAAAAAATATTTCGAAAAAGATTTAATATTTTATAAATAAATTACAAAAATATTAAAGTATTTTAGTTTAGAATCAAAATATAATTAGTTCTGGTGCGTCAGTGGAGAAAAATTGATTACAAATTTTCATATTTACAAACAAACTACAAGTTAAGTTAAATTCAATTGTTGTATTTTTTAAAAAAAGAAGTGCTACCAGATTTTTTTTAAATAAGAAATTTCTTACTTTAATTAAAAACATATCCTAGTAACGAGCTTCCGAAGGCTGTTACTAACACCGTGTCATAAACAAAACAATCGGCTTCAGCAGCTCCCTACTGGTAACGTATTACGAGCACCATAATAGGCTTCACCAGCTCATTACTGGAAGCGCATCACGAAAACGCCACGATAGATTTCATCAGCATGTTACAGAATACGTGTTTAGAAACGAAACGATTGGCTTAAACAGTTCGTTACTGGAAAAGCGTTACGTACACCAAGATCGCCTTTACAAGCCCGTTACTGGAAATGCGTTACGAACTCTATCAAACGCCACGATCGACTTCATCAGCCTGTTACAGAAAAATGACTTAGAAGCGAAACGATTGGCCCGTTACTTGAAATGTATTGTAAATGGATGCGATCAGCTTCTCTAGACCGTTACTGGAAACACGTCACGAGCTTCATATTTGCTTAATGCAACACGCTATTTGAAACGCGTTACAAGCGAAACGGGCCCCATCAGTGGCCGAGAGGTTTTGACTTCCAAACTGGTAGACGGTAGGTGTTGGGTTCGAATCCAATCGCGACCGTCGGCTTAACCGTTCGGAGTTTTTCGTGCTTTTTTTCGTACTTTGGATTCCCTTGCATAAGTACGGGTTAGGTTCCTTTAGAAAGACCACCATGGAGCTCATCCCTGTCCTTATGGTCTATATTCCACGTGTAGCTAATCGGCCATCATACACACAAATACAAACGAAACGATCCACTTCACTAGGCTGTTACAGAAAACAACTGGTCACTGGAATAAACAAATATAATATATAAACAAATTACGTGACAAAAGGTAACAGATGTCTAGAAAACGGCTGATTTACGACGGATAGTTTCATTGAGTTTTTTATTCCCCAGGATGAGCTTTCTAACAGTACCGTCATCGTCAAAATCAGCGCGTAACATTTTTTGGCACTTCCATAATAAGTTTATTTGAGAAATCCAATGTTTTAATCCATTTTAATAGAAGCTTTAGTGATATTAATAAACCATACTAGTTTTTCTTAAATAATATTTTAGGGTTAGTAAATTTATAGTTTCATACAAATTTATTTATATGAAAATAATTTATATGATTTTTAATATAAATTTATAATTAAAATATGCATTAAAATATTTTAATTATGTTTTCATAATTTTCATATTTTATAATTCATGTATTTGTATACATAAATTATAAAATAAATGTATGAAAATAATTGAATTTTAACCTATGAAACTGTTAATAAAAATTGATATCTAGAATCTTCAAATATACAAATCCAAATTTTTATTTTTTTCGGCTAAATGTTTTTGCGTTATTGAATTAAAAAAAAAAAAAAAAAAAAAAAAAACCCTGCTTTGCTGTTTATATTGGAGTTTAATAAATAATTCAATACTACACTAATATTCAAAATGAAAAAAAATTCCGTATTTTGGCGAATTTTATGCAAAATACTGAACGAAATGTAAAACTAATGCTTGGAAACAAAGATGCAACTCGTTAATGTTGAATACGTAAGCTTACACGAGTACATGGGTGGAGCAAGAAGAGGAACATATTTTATAAGCGAGCAATATTTATGCTTTTTTTCACTCGCATACCTTGACGAATATCTTTTTTTTTTTTTTTTTTTATTACAATATTTGATGGAATTCAAAAGCATACAGTAAAAATAAGTTACCACGAACAATATTTGGATAATCGAATGAGGTGGCGCATCGCGAGAAGGCTGGAAACAGGGGAATCAAAAAGGTAGATTCCTAGAGACTTCAATACAAAGCTCAGTGTCCTGTTACACTTATGGAAAAATATAAGGACCTGTATACATAGAGAGTAAGCATGGACAAGGTCGTCGAAATGTCATGACGGTTTACGAAGGTCACTATTTGTCCATGACAGCTAGAGGTAGCAGGATTGAATCTCTGTAACTTTTATTCGACCACAAGAAGACGAGTTTTAAAAGTTACTATTTGCAGTAAGCCATATATGAAAAAAGGCTGTTTGCAATACATCCTGATGCTTGTGTCCAGCTAATTTCTGCACTCAGAAGAACCCGTTTAGCATGGTGCAGAGATAATCGATTTTGAATCAAGGATCAACGAGGGCTGTGCTATTCACTGACGAGTCTTAGTTCAGTCTAAATGCTAATTTCCGACGTCTTTTATCTGGAGAAAACTAGGGGTCGAATACCAGTCTTTCAACTTCCGAGAAAGAGACCAGTATATGGCAGTGGAGGTTTATGGACTGAGCACGCATAATGTTGGATGGGCGCACACCTCTCCTTGTGTTTGGCAAAGGCTTTGGGACTTGTGTGATGTGTTGAGAGGATATTTTGGTACCCTATGTTCGCCTTTTCAGCGATACAGTTGGTCCTGATTTCATATTAATAGTATATATTGCGTACCAAAATAGAGCTCATCGGGCAAACGAATTTCTGGTAAATGAGGATATTCACTTGATGGATTGGCCAGCCAGAACTCTAGACCTAAACTCTATAGAGAATTTGTGGGACGACCTAGGGGAACAAGTGGAATTCGCTTTCCATCTCTCAGAACCATCCAGTTCATGGAAACAGCGTTATTGTAGTGAGGTATTTTTTAGTTCAATATTCAAAGTCTTTTTTTTTTATACATTCTGACACTAATGAGTCTTATACACGGTCATGCGTGCGTATTATAATTCGATTGGTTATTTTTGTTGCAGGATATCAACCTATGTCCATATCTAATTTCATTAAAATCTGTTCAAAATCCGGAATTAATAGACCAAATCTGAGAATTCTCCTAATTATGAACATGAATGTAGTTCGTAAAATTTTACACCTATTCATCTAATGTCACTACGTTTGCAATCTCTAAGAAAAATTTATTGAAGAATGCAAATATGATGCCAAAATTAAGCGTTCAAATTGGAAAATTTAACGTTTGATATAAATTCCATATGAAGACAGTTAGCTTATTTTTTAACATACGCTTAAAGAAAATATAATTCACAACCAAATGGCTATCTTTGATTTTCTCTATGGGAATATAATGATAAAATAAATGAAGAGTTCCATTTTTTTTCAGATTGACTTTATATATATATATATATATATATATATATATATATATATATATATATATAAACACAATAAAAGACTTGAATAAGAATTGAATATCATAAATATTTACGGTATACCTGTTTACTTGGGAAATAAATGATATAATTGCAAAGATCCATAGCTATTTTTGAAAGACATCTAACAGGAAACATCTTTAACGAGACTTAGATACTTTATTTTATTAGTTTATAGTTTTAAACATGTTTTATAAATTCAGCACGGACTTTTTATTGTGACTCTTCTTTCCATTGCGAATTGAAGTTTATCTGTTTAGGGATTCAACTTTATTGCTTCCAAAGCTAATAAAGTTATATCTTTTATTTACACAGAAAGGAATTTAATGGTCTAATTTAAAACTTTGAGGGTAAGATTGAATATGTATTTTAGAGGCAATTCTTAAAGTGCAATAACCTTTAAATTACCTAAAAAAGCCATTTGATTTATCGAGAATTTACCAAATGGTATTGGTTTCGTAAATTTTACGAAACTATACTGTATTAGTAATAGTAATGTCAATTTTTTGCATTTTATTGTTTTGAACTAAAAAATAAAAATATGGAAGTTTCAGAATTATATGTTTAGTTATTTTGAAATCTAAGAGAAAAAAATTTATTATCTTTGGACATGTTCTATGTTTATGAGACATAAAAAAAAACAAGTATTCTTAATTCCAGAAATTTAAAATTCAAATATAAAAGAAGTAATGTGTTACTTTATGATGGTAATATGATTCATAACATCTTAAAATAGTGACAACTAATGCTTAATTTGCCCTGAATCTCCATAGTGAATTTATAAATTATTGGTCGGAATTCACCGGAGCTCATAAATACTGCGCTTCGGAGCCCAGCGAAATAGCATTTTTGAAAAACTAAAGTCTAAATTATCCTTTTCTTTCCCAACAGTCATCACTTATTTGCGTTCTTTTTAACAGAAGTTTGCATATGTGACGTAGCGTGTCGCACACGCAGGAATATACTTCTATCTAGCGCTCGCAAGTGTATAATTAATTTTTTTGTTCCGATGGTTTCCGACGGCGACGAAGAATACCAGGACTTAATCCTTTTCGGCGCAGTGTGCCCGGTCTGGACACACCTAATTTTAATTCCAAACTTGCAATTGGCACCAATAATATTTTAATAAAGTTTTGCTTTTACAATAAAAGCTTAAACTAAGGAGTTTATGTTTTCTTAAAAATTCGTTTGTAAATTCAGGTGTCGATAATTTTTCATTTTACTGACAGAATTTGTCCGCGCCGGAAAGGGTTAACTGCAACTTATCTGCCATTTGCACTTGGGATTGCGTTTTGTTTACAATTCTTTTTTTTATTATTTAATATTAACAAATCAGTGAAAAATCCACCGTAGCTTATATACCAGGGTTGCGGAGTTGGTGGGGAAAATGGCCGACGCCAACTCCTATTCCGACTCCGGGCACAGGCTAATGTACTAGTGTTGCCTGTTGGGCAAAATAATGATAGGATATAAGAAAAATAAAGCTAAAATCTCACTATTTCGGTATAGATTATCTTTATAAAGCTACAAAAAAAAAAAGTTTTTTGCTTTATTAATTTAACAACTTCGCGTCCACAAACCCGAAAAATCCAACTATCGAAGACTAAAGAGCATAAAATAGAAATTTCACTATTTTGGATCTGCGGGCTGAGAAGAAAAAGCGTAAATCCTCACAATTTGGTTGTTATTTTGCTGTATCCTTTTGGGAAATAATGATAATGTTATTTCCAGATATGCTGTTGTTATTTTGCTATTCCCAAAAAATTTCTATGGGAAGGAGGAAAAACAAAGGAGATTTTTGATTGGAAAAATTATTTTGGAAAACATAATTCTAATTCTGTGGATTCTAGTGAAAAAATAAAAAACTTACATTTTAAAAATTAATTTTATAATTTTGGTTTATTTCGGGTTCTGCAGGTTTGAAAAATCCTAAATTCAAAAGGTGATAGATAACGACATTTCACTATTTTATCGTTATTTTAAATATCGCCGGCTCAAGAAAAAAAAAAAAAAATCATTTTGACTTTTGTGTACAAAAATAAATAAATAAAGGAAGAGTATTTCAGAATTTCAACTTTTGGTCACACAGACTGGAAAAATTGAAGGGGAAAAATCGGATAAAGCTTCTATTACAATAATATACCGGGTTCCTAGTTCTTATGCCTCCAAAGACAACACAAATTTATAAATTTCGCATTACCTCCTACACTATAAAAAAATTCTGTAGAGGTACTAAACTTTTTCTAGGAAACTGGGATTCCTAGAACTTTTCCTATAAACGGTAACAGCAAAAATTCTTGTTTTAGAATCAGTTACGTGGATTTTTCCTGTTATCGTTACATGAAAAGTTCTTGAAATCCCAGTTTCCTAGAAAATGTTTAGTACCTTTACAGAATTTTTTTATAGTGTATGAGAGATGTGCACGAGCAGAAATTTTAAGGCAGTCCCATGAAATGTTCGGCCATGCCTTTGTAATTATTCTCATCCAATTCTCCCCATTGTAAATTGTTCTTTTTTATCGACGTAATTTGATTCTTTCAAATTTGTTCTATTTGGCTTGAGAACCCGCTCAGTGTTTTTATCAGTCTGATCCGAAACTTTCATATGAATCGTCTTAATTTTACTTAGAGCACCTGTTTGAAAAATTGCCTTTATTTTCTGGGCCTTGGGTTCTTGGAGGCCTTTGTACTTCGAGTTTTATCCGCAACCCTACAAAATACGAGATGAAGTACTTATATACTAAATGTAAAATACCTATTACAGTTATGAATTAAAACAATTTTCTTCTACTCTGTACACGGGTAGTATCCTGTACTTACTTTGTACCTACACCTGTATTTATTTTGAACATCGCTGAAAATCGGTTACCTTTAACTTGACTTATTAATGGCTTGAAACAGTCCATAAATAACAATAATTCATTTTATACACTGTAAGGAAATGTGTAATCCTACAAATGTAAAATTCCCGAAATCTGTATGTTTACTAGCATTTTATCTGTACACTGTACAAGAAAAGATGTACACTGTAAAAAAAAGTGTAAAGTTACTAAAAGTTTTCTGGGAAACTGGGATTCCTAGAACTTATTATGTAACGGCAACAGCAAAAGTGTATGTAACAGATACAGATTTGCACTGAAAATCAAAAATTCTGTAAGATTACTAAGAATTTTTTAGGAAACTGGGATTCCAAGAATTTTTTATGTAACTGCAACCCATGTTACAGATAAAATTTTAGTAAGGTACTGCAATTTTAGTAGACTCGTTTGTAAAGTTACAGATTTCCGTAGCTTTACAAAAAAGTTAATTCTGTAGATTTACATCTTTCCTTGTAAGGTGCACAGGTAATATGTTAGTAAGCATACAGATTTCGGCAACTTTTCATTTGTAGGATTACAGATTTTTCTTTTACAGTGTACAAAATTAATTTTTGTAAAGCCACAGAAATCTGTAATTTTACAAGCGAATCTGCTAAAGTTATAGTTATCTTACTAAAATTTTATCTGTAACCAGGGTTGCAATCACATAATATATTCTAGACCTTCCAAGCTTTCTAAAAAATTCCTTGAAATCTTACAGGTTTTTTTGTTTTTCAGTGCAAATCTGTATCCGTTACAAGGATTTTTGCTGTTGCCATTACATAAAAAATTAATTCTAGGAATCCCTGTTCCCTAAAAAACTTTTACTAATTCACGTTTTTTTTCCCACTGTAAAAAAAAAAAAAAAATCTGTAAAGTTACTAAACTTTTTCTAGGAAACTGGGATTCCAAGAACTTTTTATGTAACGATGACAGCAAAAATTCATGTAACTTAATCGGTTACACGGATTTTTGTTGTTACCGTTACATGAAATATTCTAGGGATCCTAGTTTCCTAGAAAAAGTTTAGTAAATTTACAGATTTTTTTTTTACAGTGTAGTATACAACACACTATTAAGGTAGGCTTCGGAATTCAGTATTTATCAGGGCTGAGTCCGAGCCGAAGTGACAAGCATTTTTGAGTAAAAGAGTCGGAGTCGCTAAAACACAAACCGACTCCGACTCCAAATTTTTTTGTTGAATATTTTAAAATAAAATTAAACTAATTATGCCTACTTTTAAATATATAGATTTAAAATTAGGTATAATTAGTTTAATTACACCTAATTATCAGGTATACCAAACGTGTTGTGTTTTGTTGTTTAATACAAGGAAATCCTTATTGAGTAGTATATCTGCAAATTCTCTACATCTAACATTAATGTATTTACTCTGTTCATTAATTAGATTTTATTAAGCTAGATTTGTTGAAGATACCGTAGTTTTTGGTATAATCGTTTAAAAAAATTGCCTGTTGTTTATATTTGATTTTAATTGATTTCTTATTAAATCTTGCACACTTATATATACTGTAAAAAATATCTGTAAAGTTACTAAACTTTTTCTAGGAAACTGCGATTTCAAAAACATTTCCTGTAACGGTAACGCAAAAATTTAAGTTTCAAAATCGGTTACACGAAATTTTCCTGTAACCTTTACATGAAAAGTTCTTGGAATCCCAGTTTCCTAGAAAAAGTTTAGTATCTTTACATATTTTTTTTTTTTTACAGTGTACGATTTAAAAACTTGTTTCATTTTACAAATATTATACACTGTAAAAAAAAATCTGCAAAGGTACTAAACCTTTTCTAGGAAACTGGGATTCCAAGAACTTTTCCTGTAACGGTAACAGCAAAAATTCAAGTTTCAGAATCGATTACATGGATTTTTCCTGTTATCGTTACATGAAAAGTTCTTGGAATTCCAGTTTTCTAGAAAATGTTTAGTACCTTCACAGATTTTTTTTTTACAGTGTAGAAAGCACCGAAAATTTTGTTTTTGTAAACATTTGCATTTCGGCATCTTGCATCCTTATTTGGGTAAGTTTGCCAAGTAACAGAGGTAAGATGCCTTGTGGGGTTTCAACGAAAACAATAATTTTTGTGAAGCAGTTTAAAACATAATGGGACGAATAAAAGTAACTTTAATATTTTAGACAAACTAAAGTTGTTAACTTACTTAAAATTAGGAAATTACAAAAATATAAAAGTAACAAACTTTTGCAATTTAATAAAAAAAAACAAACTAATACTTATAAAACTAGTTATTGAGGGCTACCGTAATACTTATCCATCACAGATATGCATAATATAAAATATGAAAATAAAACATGTGTACACTTTTCATAAAATTACATTGCATTTTCAAAGTAAAAATTTAAACGTATATTTAAATATTTTTTAACAAAACGGGACCCATTGGATCACAATGGCAGTCTATGAAAATTTGGAAAAATACCGGAACTAACGTCAAGTTGGCGCCACTTCTGACAAATAATTTCTGTCGCCAATTTTTTTTTTTTTTTTTTTTTTTTTTTTTTTTTTTTTTTTGTTTACGGGATAATCAAGTAGTATCGAAATGCGTAAAAGAGACATCTTTATAACGCCAATAATAATAATCATTTTAACTGACAGTTTACTTCTTCGGGTTAAGCGTCTCATTTCCAATAAAAATATATATTTGAATTGAAATTTGAATGAAATACAGGATCATGATAAATCGAAGAGTTTGGAACATAGGATTAAAAATATCTCGGAAACTAATTATCCGATCGACTTCATTATTTTTGCAAAATTAATGTTTTTTATTGTATTTTACATTCACTTCTTAAAATAAAAAAAAAAAAAATCGAAAATTTTTATGTACCTTTCATCCGAACGAATGTTTCGAGAGTGCGAAAAAAATAGTTCCGGGAAATCGAGGTTACCGATATTCAATAGAATTCTTCCTATTATTACATACTAAATACATAGAAAATTTCAAGTCTTTATCTCAATTTGTTTGAGTGATACATCGTTTAGAGACAGACGGACGGCTATTTTTTTTCTAAAAATATGTTTTTCGGAATCTTCAGTGTCTGAAACGTGAAAATCCGTCAATTTTGTTTTTCGATTTTCAAAACGATTGCAAGATTTACCCTATACTATGTATGATGGATAAGTAAAAAGATTATGTTCTATTTAACATTTAAAAGAATTATGGTTTTTCAGTATGCATATTTTTAATCGTTATAAGAAGTTTAAAGATAGTAAAACCACTGTAAAAAATGCTTTAGAGTCTAGCTGCTTTACTGATATTTTTGTATGTCCTTTTGTTCGTTTTGCCAATATCTCAGATATGTACATTTTTTTAGGAACTTTTCGAGCAACATTTTTATAATCAACGGTTTTATTCACTTGAACTACTCACATTTTTCACACTGTAAAAAAAAAAAAAAAAAAAAAAAAAAACAAAAAAAAAAAAAACAAAAAAAAAAAAACTGCAAAGGTACTAAACTTTTTCTAGGAAACTGGGATTCCAAGAACTTTTCCTGTAACGGTAACAGCAAAAATTCAAGTTTCAGAATCGATTACATGATTTTTTCCTGTTATCGTTACATGAGAAGTTCTTGGAATCCCAGTTTCCTAGAAAATAGTTAGTACCTTCACAGATTTTTTTTTTTTACAGTGCAGAAGTTTTATTGCACTTTGATAGCCATTCTGAACACTTATTCCCATTCTCTTTAAAAAAATTTCGTTTTCTGAATCTCCATAGAAAATTTAATTATTATGTACATTATCGTCTGTTGAAGATTCTCCTTTTATAGCCTTCGACTTCTTTTTATCTAATTCCTCTTTACAAAAGCTTGAAATACCTCGATATTCGCAGTTGCTGTCATCACATCTATTTAGCTTGGCTTTTATACGCCTTTAAGACTGTTTTTATGTAACTATTAAAACTAGAAAAAAATGGTGAAAATTATGTCATATTTAAAGCGATACATTTAAAATGTCTAATTTAAAATAAATTTATTGTATCAACTTTATAAAAAGTTTATTTAGTCATTTTATAAAAGTTAATTTTAAAATTTTTGGTTGAACTTATTTAATCAGTCAGGAAAATAGCCGTTAGCTGTCTCGGCAGCAATTGAAGCAGCCAAAGGAAGATGAATGGAAACCTGATTACAAGAGATCGCCAATAGTAGCTTAGTTACGATTTAATATTCCGTAATCTTTTGCAAAACAGATCAAATCAGCGAGTTTTTAGAGTTTGCAGTGTATGGAGGGAAGTTGGCGAACGTAGCTCGTAGGAGACAGAAGTCACCAGCTATCTAAAACTGTACTATTTATAAAAAATATTTATAACTACATTTAACTTCGAATTTTATTCAATGATTAAAATTAATAATTATTAAACACTTATTTAAAAGGCAGAATGCATATTGACACCTTCCAATTTTATTCTCACCTTAGATTTTAATATTTCTTTACGTATTTTTAAACATTTAAAAAATTGTGATTTTAATCAATGAAAATTTTTTTTAATTTGGTGAATGACAAAATGAAAAACAATTTAAATTAAAATCTGTTCACTTTTGAAATTTTTTATCATTTGGTTTCCGTTTAAGAAAACTTATATCTGCCCTTATGAGGGTCCCTCAAATCGGGGGTTCCGGGGCATCTGCACCATATGCCTTTGCATTAGTCAAGTCCTGCTTATAAGAAAAACCACAAAAATTCTAACACGGATAAATTTCGTATATAGCGATGCAGCATCATTTAAAATTACCATGACTCTGGCTCGAGTTACTCGATGGTTACGAAAAGAGAAATAAATATCTAAGTAAAATAAAATAAAAAATAACGTGCGTTTCATGGAAAACTGAATGAGTGCAAATAAAATTATTTTACTCATTTTAAATTTTTAATCTTACATCTTTTTAGCAAATTTAAATAGCATATTATTCCAAAGTGTTAATCTGTTATACATTTACTAAATATATTTATTAATAACCCTGGAATATATTTAAACTTGAACTGAAAAAAAAAAAAGTTTTTTTGTATGTTTCAGAAATCTTTCTGTAAATTGCTTTTATTATATGACATTAAATATGTTTTATTGATTTAGTTTCGACTTTTTATTACCGCTTTTATAGCTATTGAAGATAAAAAAGTTCTATTCTTCGAATGTTTCAATTAAATAGTTCTAAGAACTAATAAAATGAAACTGGAATTTGTTGTCAAATATCTTTTTACCTAAGAACATTTTTGGATAATTATTTTGTAAATTACTGCTCGCTACCCTCGCCAATCCCCTGTGTAATCGCTTTGCGATTCCAAGCTCTAGGCTGCCCCTGCTTGCTGCGCTCGCCAATACCCCATGGTATGAATAAGCAGTTGCAGACCTTTCAAATGATGTGTCACACGACTGGTGTTGTAAAGAAATTAAAAATGTGCCGCCCCCTGGGGGGCAGAGGTGGGGGTTGACACACAAAACATCCATAATATGAATAAGCAGTTGCAGACATTTCAAATGAATTGTCACACGACTGGTGTTGTAAAGAAATTAAAAATGTGTCCCCCTGGGGGGCAGATTGGGGGGTGACAAACAAGACATCCATAATATGAATAAGCAGTTGCTGACCTTTGAAATGATGTGTCACACGACTAGTGTTATAAAGAAATTAAAAATGTTCCCCCCTGGGAGGGGGCAGAGTGGGGGGGTGACACACAAGACATCCATAATATGAATAAGCAGTTGCAGACCTCTCAAATGATGTGTCACACGGCTGGTTTGTAAAGAAATTAAAAATGTGCCCCTCCTGGGGGGGCAGAGTGGGGGGTGACACACAAGACATCCATAATATGAATAAGCAGTTGCAGACCTCTCAAATGATGTGTCAAGCGACTGGTGTTGTAAAGAAATTAAAAATGTGTCCCACCTGGGGGGCAGATTTGGGGGGGGGTGACACAAAAGACATCCATAATATGAATAAGCAGTTGCAGACCTTTCAAATGATGTGTCACACGACTGTCGTTGTAAAGAAATTAAAAATGTGCCCCCCCCCGGAGGGCAGAGCGGAGGGGGACACACAAGACATCCATAATAGGAAAAGGCAGTTTCAGACCTTTCTAAGATATGCAACACGAGTGCTGTGGATAAAGATTAAAAAAGTTCCCCTTTGAGGGGGGGGGGCAAAGTGGGGTGCGGCGCCCCAAACATGAATAATTGGAATGAGCCGTAATAGTTCTTTTAAACTATAGGGGGCTACGCTCGCCAACCCCCCCCCCCCTCATAATCGCTTCGCGATTACGTTCGGTATTGCTTTGCAATCCCGGTTGTAATCGCTTCGCGATGCATAGACGGAACTTTTTACTGACTGGTCTATTCGACTCATGGAAGGAGCGGTCCACCCGGATTCGTTATTTCCGGAAATCTTACACATCAGCATCATTCCAGGAGTCATTCCTTTTAATGCTAGTTTTTTTTTACTATAGAAAGATATTCTTTACTAACAATAAGTTCAAAAGGATGCGATATAAGTTAAGAAACTATGGTATGTGAGTGATTTTTATATTTCCATCTTCAATTGTTCAACCTGAAAATGGTTATGATACTTAAGGGCACATCCCGACAAGTGAAATGAAGCAGTTTTTAGGAAATATTAAACATAATAATAATAATAAAAAAAAAAAAAAAGAAAAAAAGAAACGAACGATTTTACGGAAATGCTACTCAGTATAATATACTGTTTTTTAACGGAAAATTTTCCGTATTTTCCTGGAATTAACGGGAATCTTTTCGTTAAAAAAAAGAAAATTGTACTGGCGCCGATATTACCAATAGTACTTCCGTAAGTTCGTCTGTTTTTTTTTAAATATATATAGTGATGTATTTTGTTTAGAAATAGAGATACGAAGGAGATTTTTTACATTGTAGCCTTTATAAAAATCAAAAGAAATTCATTTCGTGCATAAATTAATTTTCAAGCACTAATGAATTTTTTACGTATGTATAAATTGTTTCGAACAATAAGTGTGTTCGATACTCTTTTCTAACAAGAAAGAAGAAAAAGCATAAGTCAAACATAGTATTAGGAAAAAAAGAAATAAATTCAAGGACACTCCAATTCCAAATCATTATTGTAACCCTTCGTAGGAGGGGTGCAATTTGTTACGTCATAGACAGCCGATGTCATTGCTGTCAGTTGTGTTACGTTCGTTCTGAAACAAACTTGTAAATAAAATGTTGTTATTGTTTTTTAACTATCGGCTAAGTTTATTTTCCCGGTCTTTGTGATTAATTTAAGTAATATTCGTAACATTATGGCATCCCTTGCCGTGGATACGTGTTAATTAGAGCACGTTCACGTTTTTTTGCCGATAGTTTAAGTAAATTTTAAACATGGATTTGGAAGCTATACGACAACAAAGAAAATCAGCAAGAACGTCATTTACGAAGACTGCGAATAAACTTCAAGAATTATTAAGTGAAGACGATCCTAATTCGGAAGATGTAGAAATACAGTTTGATTCATTGCAAGAGAAATGTAAATCATTACGAACAATAGATGAAAAATTTTTAGAAGAATTACAAAAACAGAAGTGTTCGCAAGAAGATTTTGACAAAGAATATGAAGCAGCCCAAGAATACTATGATAAAATATCGCATTTCAAAATCAAATGCAAGAAGATAAAATCGAAACTTAATCCAGTTAATACGAGTGATGTTTCATCTTCATCTCCAGTCGTGTCGATAATTACGAAACAAAAACTGCCTGAAATCGAACTAATTAAATTTGAGGGAACCCAAAAAACTGGCTGAGTTTTTGGACGCAACTCAGTAAAGTAAATAAAGATCCTGGAATAGATGTCAGGGACAAGTTTCAATACCTTATACAGTCGACGAAACCTGACTCGCCGGCCCGACAGATTGTGGATAGTTTTCCTGCAACAGAAGCGAATTACGGTAAAGCGTTGGATTTTTTAAAGGAGCGTTTCGGTAAGGAAAATGTACTGATACAAATTTGCGTGCGAGAACTATTAAAACTAGTGATTACAGATAAGAAGCAAGTCAATTTATTGACACTGTATGATAAGTTACAAACTCAGTTACGTGCGTTGGAATCTCTAGGTGTAACACAAGATAAATTTTCGTATATGTTACTTCCACTTATAGAATCAGCCCTCCCCGACGATTTAATAAAAATATGGGAAAGGCAAAGGAACACAGGTGCTGAAACAGGTAAGACTGAATTAGATTTATTAATGATGTTTGTCAAAAATGAAGTAGATACTGAATTTCGATTAAAAATCACGCGAGATTTTCTAAATACTGAAAAACTTCCTGTTAAAAAAGGTAAGCATCCAGAAAATAAAAACAGTATTCCAACTGCTCATGAATTATTAAATGCAAATGGTAATAATTTTCAGGTAAATGCACCTAAATTTAAGAAATTTGATTGTATTTTCTGTAATAAGTTTCACAATTCAGAAAATTGTAATGATGCTTTATCTATGAGTTTGGATTCTAAAAAAGATATTATTAAGAAAAAGAATGCTTGTTTTGTATGCTTAAAACGTTTTCACATGGCTAATTCTTGTAAATCAAAACATAGATGCCCGATTTGCAAAAATCGTCATTTTGTAATTTTGTGTCCGGATTTAACTTCTAACAAAATTGATAATATCTCGAATGGAGATAAAAGTGAAAACAAAACAAGCACTCTAAATAATTACATTAAGATTTCAGATGTAGTTTTGCAAACTTTAATTGTAAAAATTAAGAATGGTTCTAAAGAAATGTTTATTCGTGCTATCTATGATAATGGTAGTATGAAATCTTATATATCTACAGATGTTGCTCAGAGTATGAAATTTAAGTGCATTGGTGAAACTAGAATTAAGCAATCTTTATTTGGTGGTGTTGAAACTCCTGAAAATGTATATAAAAATTATTTGATTGAATTAAATGATGTAAATGATGAATATAAATGTTAATTAGAAGTATTAAGTCAGAAACGTATTTGTTCTGAAATTAAGGAAATTCCGTCTGGCCCATGGGTAAATGAATTGAAGTTACACGGAATTAAAATAAATGATTTAGAAAATAAGAATTTAAAGGTTGATAAGGAAATAAAATTGTTAATTGGTGCAGACATTGCTGGTAAACTTTTAACTGGAAATATAGTTAATCTTAAATGTGGATTAACCGCGATAAACACGAAATTGGGATGGACTGTCATAGGAAAATTCAATTCTGGCATTAAGCCAAATTCTGAGAGCACTGCTTCTCTTATTATTTCATCTATGTTAGTAAAAGATCAATGCATTAGCGATCTTTGGAAATTAGATGTTTTGGGTATCACAGAACCTCCAATTAGTAAAACGAAAGCAGAATTGCAGGAGGATACGCAAAGATATTTTGAAGAGACTATTAATGTAAATAGTGAGGGGCGGTATGAAGTCGCGTTGCCTTGGGTTTTGGATAACAAGCTTTTACCAAATAATAAAATAAATGCGGAAAAATCTATTTTAACCGCCAAAAGAAAATTGACAAATTCTGGAAAATTTAATGATTATTGTGATGTTTTTCAGAATTGGTTAAATCTTCGTATAATTGAAAAGACAACGACTGAAAAACTAACGGGTGTTCATTATATGCCTCATCGGGCAGTAATAAAAGAAAATAGTACCACAAATATAAGGCCAGTATTTAACGCTAGTTCACATTTACCAGGTTTCCCCTCATTAAATGATTGTTTATCTACGGGTCCAAATCTAATTGAGATGATTCCCTCGATTCTAAACCGTTTTCGTATTAATTACGTAGGTGTTACCGCTGACATCGAAAAAGCCTTTTTGCAGATTGCTATAAGAGAAAAAGACAGAGATTTTTTGCGATTTCTATGGTTTGATAAAGAAAATCGGGAACAGGTAGAAGTTTATCGTCACAAAAGGGTAGTTTTTGGCATTACATGCAGCCCTTATTTATTAGCCGCAACTTTATTGTATCATTTAGATAGGGTTCCAGAAAAATTAAAGAATACTGCAGACATTCTAAAAACAGCCTTTTTCGTTGATAACTGCGTGACAAGTTTAAGCTCTGAAACAGAAATGAGAAAATTTTTTGTCGAAGCGAAATTAATTATGTCATTGGGTCATTTTAATTTAAGATGTTGGAAGTCTAACTTGAGTAATGAAATATTTGAAGAGGATTCCTCTACGGAAGAGGGTGTTTCCCTATTAGGTCTCATATGGCATACATCTACCGATACATTATCGTGTAAAATTGAACAGGTTTTAAATAAATTAGAACCAATCACAAAAAGAACAGTTCTAGCCGTAGCGCACCAAGTGCTTGATATTGTGGGCTATACGGCTCCGGTAATGCTAATTCCAAAACTAATTTTACAGGAAACGTGGAATTTAAAACTTAAATGGGATGATATACTACCGGATGATTTACAAAAAAAATTTAAGTCGTGGCAACAAAACTTATGTTTACTTTCACAGATATGTATTCCTAGATGGTTTGGACTTAAACCAATTAATCAAGATATAAGTTTGCATTTATTTTGTGATGGTAGTAAGAAGGCATACGGTACGTGCGTTTTCATAAGAATCGAAAACGAAGATGGGGTTAAAATTAATCTAGTACAAGCAAGATCTAGGGTAGCACCTTTAAAACCCATTACGATTCCTCGCTTAGAACTTTTGGCTTGTAATATTGGTTCTAGATTGTTATCTAACATAATAAAGGATCTAAATTTATCAAGGGTTGATATTTATTGTTGGACTGATTCAACAACAGCTTTGTGTTGGATTCAGCGAAATCAAAATTGGGGGACGTTCATTCAAAATCGGGTTGCAGAAATACATTCACTGACCTCCCCTCACTGGTGGCATCATATCTCAGGCTCTCTTAACCCCGCCGATTTACTTTCAAGGGGGTGTTCTGCTGAACAATTAGTTGAAAGGAAATGGTGGGAGGGACCTGATTGGTTGCACGAAAAAAAGGAAAGTTGGCCTAAATCGAATGACGAGCCAAATGAAGATTTGGTCAATTATGAGATTCGTAAAACAGTTATAGCCACATTAATTAGTAATGATAAAAATGGTAAGTGGTATTATGAGTATTTTTCTTCATTTAAGAAAATTGTAAGAATGTTATCTTGGATTTTTAGATTTTATAACAATTTAAGAAAAGTTGACAAAAATCTTTCAAAAGATTTATCTGTACAAGAAATAGAAAGGGGGGAGAAGGCTTTAATGTTACTCATTCAAAAGGAATCTTTTAAGGGAGAAAATGATGAAAAATTAAGACAACTGAGACCAATAGTTGATTGTGACGGTCTTATAAGAGCTAGGTCAAATGTTGCTTATCGAGAAGACAAATACGATTTTAAGTTTCCTATTATATTGCCATCTGATCATCCTGTTGTAAAATTGTTGATAATGACTGTACATGATTTATTAGATGCTGGTACTTTATTGTTAATGTCAACTTTAAGAGAAAAATATTGGATTTTAAAATCGCGAAAGGCAATACGAAATTGTATTGGAAAATGTTTAAAATGTCAAAAATTCAAAGCTAAAAAATGTGAGGCAATTCCAGGAATTTTACCTAATGATAGGGTCCGCGATGCTTGTGTATTTGAAATTATAGGATGTGATTTGGCTGGACCATTGTATTTGAAAGATGGTCGAAAAGCATATATTGTACTTTTCACTTGTGCAGTTTATCGTGCCGTCCACTTGGAATTAATCACTTCTCTATCGACTGAATCCTTTTTTCAGTCTTTAAGACGTTTTATTGCACGCCGTGGACGACCTTCAACCATATATTCAGACAATGGAACAAATTTCATAGGCGCGGAGAACTTTTTGAAAACTATCGACTGGGATAGTCTCCGTTTTAAAGCTGCTGAACAAAAAATTGATTGGAAGTTTAACCCTCCTTCCGCACCATGGTGGGGCGATGGTGGGAGCGCTTGATTCGGATTGTAAAACAAATCCTAAGAAAAATACTGGGTCGTGCTTCTCTTGATTACGAGGAATTACTCACTGTATTATGTGACTGTGAAAGAGTTATTAATTCAAGACCAATTACCTATGTGTCAGAGGACATTGATGAGGACTTTTCTATAACACCAGAGAAATTTTTACATGAAACTCCACAGTCAGGTGTTCCAGATATTGACAATGTAGACAAAGTGAAATTGAGTAAAAGAGCTAAATATTTGCAACGGATAAGAGAAACTTTAAGGCTTAAGTTCCGTACAGAATATTTAGGACAGTTACGGCAGCAATCAATAAAATGTTATAAAAATGAATCACTTAAGGTAGGAGAAATTGTCCTACTGGAGGATACTAATAAAAAACGTTCCTACTGGAATTTAGCTCGCGTTCTGAAAGTCATACCTGGCAGAGATGGCCAAATTAGGCTTGCGCTCATAAAAACAAACAATTCTGAATTATTACGACCGGTTCAGAGATTATACAGATTGGAATTAGAAAATCCAATAAAAGAAACAAATGATAAGGCTACGCCTTTAACCACTAGTAGTGGCAGAATTATCAAGACACCTGTTAGATAAATTTTCTAGTTAGAAAACTCCATTTGAATATTCATTTTACTTAATTTCACTTCACTTCTTTATTTGTATTCAAGTGTTTATTATTATTATTATTATTTTGCATATACTATATATATTGTTATTGTAATTGATAAGATTGTGTTTCAATTGTATAAGTAATTTTTTTTATAAGAATTATGAATAATGTTTGTGTCTACGTAAAGGTTTTGAGTGTTTGATTTCCCACTCAAAAGGTGGGAGGATATTAGGAAAAAAAGAAATAAATTCAAGGACACTCCAATTCCAAATCATTATTGTAACCCTTCGTAGGAGGGGCGCAATTTGTTACGTCATAGACAGCCGATGTCATTGCTGTCAGTTGTGTTACGTTCGTTCTGAAACAAACTATTTTTTTAACTATTAAAACTATTTTTTTAACTATTGGCTAAGTTTATTTTCCCGGCCTTTGTGAATAATTTAAGTAATATTCGTAACACATAGATTATGAAATACTTTTCAACGCAATCAGAATAATGTAATAAAACTGCACCGCTTAAAAAAATTAAAATATTATATCTAATTTCACTATATGAAAATGTATAACACATTTCAAAACTGAATTTTAGCTGTTTCCATCTACAATTGGAAAATTATATCTTTTTTTTTCTTTAGCAGTCCTCTATATGATATAGAAATTTGTATCTATTAACAACATGCATTCCAAAATTTAGTTCATTAAAGAGATACATACATTTTTGGAAGGAAAATGGTATGAAAATACTTTTGCGCAACCCCGTGTGTGAGGTATAGATTTTATATATAAAGTGTAATATGCAAAAAAATTAATTAAATTTAAAAACGCATACCGAATTTTCAAACGCACTCCCCAGAAATTATTACGCAAAGACAATACTATAACCGATTTCATTTGTAAAGGCTTAACCGAAGGCATAAGCACTTTTCAACTTCGTTGGAAAATGCTAAAAATCTGTCAATATATCACCTGGAGATTGAGCTATTGCAAAAGTCGTGAAAAACTCTGCATAGAAGCGCCATCTGTTGTGCAATTTATACCAAAATATAGAAAACGCCAATTCATTTCAATAACTAACTGAATCAGAAGCTATGAAAATCTGTACTTTAATTCTTGAGATAGAGCTATTGCAGAAATCGTGAAAAATGCTTCATAGCAGTGCCATTTGTTGAGCGATCTACACGAAAAAATTATCGGTACTAAATTATATCAGCAACTAACTGAATACAAATTTTTATTAAATCCCGTGTATTAGTTTTTACTTACCCATCATACGTAGTATAGGGTAAGTCTTGCAATCGTCGACAAAAATTTTTTGACGGATTTACAAGTTTTAGATAGTGAAGATACCGAAAAACATATTTTTAGAAAAAAAATTTGCCGTCCGTCTGTCTGTCTGTAAACGCTCTATCTCCCGAACAAATTGAGATAGAAACTTGAAATTTTGTATGTAGTTAGTATGTAAGAATGGGACGAAGCCTATTTAATATCAGCAACCTCAATTATCCGGAACTATTTTTTTCGGACCCTCGAAAAATTCGTTCTGATGAAAGGTATATAAAAAATTTCGATTTTTTTTGTTTTAAGGAATGGACGTAAAAGGCAATAAAAAAACACACTATATGCATATAGAACGAAGTCGATCGGATTATTAGTTGCCGAGATATTTGTAATCTCGTTTTCCACATTCTTCGATTTTTCATGACCTTGTATTTCATTCAAATTTCAATTCAGAGGTATATTTTAATTGGAAATGAGACGCTTAATCCGACACAGTTAATTGTTGGTTAATAGAATTATTATTTTTGGAGTTATAAGGATGTTTCTTTTACGCAGTTCGGTACTACTTGAGTAGTTTGGCGTTTTATATAATTTGTCGAAATTGGTACATCATTAGTTCTTTAATAAAGCATTACTATGTATATTAACAATATTTAAATTTTGTTCATGAATTGCAATGCATTGTATAAATAGTTTTCACATGCTTTATTTTCATATACATATCCATGATGGGTAAGTATTACGGTGGCCCCCAACGACTAGTTTAGTTTTGAGATCACACAAAATTTGTGTCACAGACGCACAGACAAATATTTTGTAAAAATAGGTTTTTGGTATTTCTGATACCTAAAACATGTAAATCTGACGAAAATCGGTATTCTAAAATGTTCACTAATTCAATACTTTCTTTTTTGTAAAAATAGATGAAAGTAAAAAGGTTAAGAAATGCTACTTTAGAAAAAAACTTTAGATTATTCTGCTTTTAAAAATCGATTCTATTCAAATATCAGGCTAATTTTTCAGCATAATAACATGGCATACTTAGCTTCTGTTTCTCAGTCAATAAAAGTAATTAACATGATAGAGCATTTTGAAACTTATATGTATTCATATATTTAATCATTCGGAAACAGGTGGGGTCATTAATGAATTAATAGTCCACTTGCCTGGGTGTGTTACGCCTAGACTCAACATGTGCACATTAATTTGGCCAACGCCTACAAACTGTGCTTCAGTAAAAGGCATGTCTAAAATTTACATAAATGCGATGAAATTCTTCATTTAAGAAAAATAAAAGCACATTAATGATGTAAAATGCGTTATTTTTTGAATTTTTAGTTTTATTCCTAAACGAAAACAAACTCACTTATTTCTAAAAGTACTGATTTATTTCATATTATATAAGCCCTTAAACAGAGCTTTCAAGTTAATATAGAAATAGTACAAATGATATTAGTCCAAGAGCCGACCGCACAAAACCTTAAGTCATCGAGCACAAGAAAAAATCCTTTATTTTATGGAAGATTAGTATTAGAGGAATCTTATGATCCATGTCTGCAGGAAGCGATGTGGTGCTTAAGCCGAAAATTAATACCACTAGTTCTTGTAGGTCTAGCACTGTGTTTGCCGTACAATCAAAAGTACGAATACAAGTAAAACTGAGAGCAGGAAAACAAAATGCTAATCCTACGAGTCAACTACTAGGGCTATTTATTTTTGGCTTATGCACTACTTGGCTTCCGGCAGACATGGAGGTTACATTCCCCTATTACTACTCTTCCATAAAATAAAGGATTTTTTTCTTGTGTTCGATGATTTTGGATTTTGTGCGGTAGGCTCTTGGACTATATGTGTTTAAATACTTTCGTTCACTTTCCCTCAGAACACTTTTTTTACAACTTAACGTACATTTACATAGTGCGATTCATAACGATCAAAACAATAGGGTGTTTACTTAAATTTTGACTCATAGGAACATACTTACAGTTACAAAAGTTCATAAAAAAGAGGCAAAATTTGATGACATAAATTGCAACTCCATGGAGGGTCTATTTGTGAAAATACAAAAACTAAATTTTTATACGGCTCTCATAGAGTAAAGTGTTCAATTAGGAAAATTTTCTTTATTGATTCCTGAATTAAGTATAAAAAAATTCCATCTTGATAACTGCAAAACTTGCAGAGATATTAAAATACAGAATTCGTGATTCCACTTCAGCATACTTAAGCCATTTAAGCATCATGTATTTTAAATGAAAGATAATTAAAATAATCATTCACAAATTATAAGTTATTAAAAGTTGCTTTAAGACAATGCCTCTTCTTTTGGACAAAAAAAAAAAAAAAAAAAAAAAAAAAAAAAGGATAGCAGCGTCTAGATTTTACGTTAAATGTGTTTTCAAAATATGCTGAAGGTATGCACTAGCGATTTACGTGGGTCGAAATTTCCAGCCCTAGATATGGCTAACGCCACCCCCCCCATAGATAAGGGAGAAAGACTTCATACATGTCACGAAAGCATCAAACATAGTACAGAAAACAAATAAAAAGATTCGAACAACTTGTATGTTTCGTTTTCTTGGTTGGCGTATTTATTAATTATATTATTAGAAAATAAGAACTAATAACACTACTTTACAAAATTAAACTTTTTGTCTGTTGCCGTGAATTCTGTGGTTGATTATGTTCACTTATGACTTGTTTTTGTCAAATCTAACCGAAAAATCTTTTGAGCAGCTCGAGTTACTTTGTTTTTTATTTTTATAATTTAAGCATATATATTAATCGATAACAGGCGTGTTTTACTGTTTTAAGATTCGTTTCTCAAGTGTTTGCGTCATGAGTAGTTCAGGGATACTTTGTTTAAACAATCCAGATCATTTTTGCTATATATGCGGCGAATATGTGTTTAACAATTGTAGAAAAGTTATATCAGAGTTGGTGAAAAATACGTATTTTGAGTATTTTGGAATGCTATTGGATAAAAATGAGAAGTCTTGGACTCCAAATTGTGTTTGTAAATCGTGTGTGGAATATTTAAGATACGTGCCTTTAAATTTGGAACACCGACTATTTGTCGAGAACCACGAAATCATCTCGAAGACGGTTATTTTTGTAGCGGAAACGTAAACGGTTTAAACACGAAAAATCGTGCTAAATGGCAGCATCCAAATACTAGTTGTGTTCAATGTCAAGTGCAGCCTTTACCTGAACTCTTCAGAATCTAAAAATATATCTGAACCATTAGAACAAGACATTGAAAGGCCAAGCTGATCACAAAATGTTGCGGATTTTGAAGGTATGTCAAATGAGCCAAAATGCTTTTCCCAAAATGATTTAGATGATCTTGTAAGAGAATTAAATCTTTCAAAACAAGCTTCAGAATTATTAACATCAAGACTAAAAGAAAAAAAATGCTTTCCTCGCATACTAAAATAAGTTTTTCGGGAATAAAAAATCTGAAAATGATATTGATCTTTTAGAAGACTTTCTACTACAATTAAAAAATACGGGGTGCAATATGAGCATAAAACTCCACTTCCTCAGTAGACACCTGGACAGATTTCAGGAAAATTTAGGAGATATGAGCGAAGAGCAGAGAGAGCGTATGCATCAGAACTGACGCGTCATGGAAGAGTTTTAATATGGTTTCTGGGATACGAATATGATGTCTGACTATTGTTGGTCTCTGATACGTCATTTTCCAAAGTCTACACATCGGAGAAGAGCTTTAAAACGAAGTTTTTTAAACTCAATGATTAATTATTTTTTTAGTAAAGTTTTTCTTAGTAAATGCATGTTTTTTCTGTTTAATACCTGCATAGCTAAAACTCAGAAACTAGAGCTGATTAAAATATTCTAATTATATTTTTGAAAATAGCATATCATATATAGTCAGCAACAGCTAAAATTTTTTCGGCAACAGATGTACTGTAAACTAGTGTAATCTCACGAGCTAACGAAATCAAAACATACAAAGTTTTCATGACACTTGTCGAAGCTTTCTCACTTATCTAAGGAACGTTGGCTCGGTCCGACCTGTAGAAAAAATTTCAGCTCGGGCCGTAAACAGATGAATGGCCTGGCCCGTACAAAGTATTTAGTGTCCCAGCATAGTATAAAAGATAAAAATTAAAGCAGAGACCAAAACGGCACGGAAAAAGTTAAAATCTCAGCCGACTGAATTTCTACAAAATATGGATATTTACGTCGATATTGTTAAAAATTGTTTCGTACAAGAAGTTTTGACCAAAAACACTCACTTTAGCCTTTTTTGGTCATATTTACAATCTTCATTTTTAAAGAAACACAGCGCCCTAGGCCTCCTTGTATTTATTTTTTTAATGAATATTTATATGTAAATGTTTCAGTTATCATTAAATTGCTAATCCATATTCCATGTATTGGAGACTTTAAATAATGCTATAAAATATAATCGTTTTAGGCAGAATAATATAGGAGAAACAAAAAATACGTTAAAGGTTAGTTCTCTGCTTAGCAGGTGTAAACGTATTTGCCTTTTTCTCACGGATGTTCATACTGCATGTATCTGTATATTTTCTTGTTTAAGATAGAATTACATCATAAGCAGGTTCTTTTTCACAAATTTTACTGTATTTTAATTTTATTGGCTAGAAATCTATTGTTCTTTAAAAAATATAAAATTTTTTTTTCAAAAACTTCTGGACTGGGCTGAATTTTACTGATTTTTGCATGGGTTCAGGTCCGTAGCCAGGATTTTCTTTCGGGAGGGGCTCAGTTTTGGAATTTTTTCTGCTCTTACAAAAGTAATTTGAATAATATAATTAAAATTTTTTAAAATGATCTAAGCTTATCCTAATGTGTGTTCCTACATAGAATACTTGTTAACTATGTCAAATATTGTTATTTCATATTTAATTTTTTCAATTTCTGTTGCAATTTTAAACTTTTAAGAGCATTTCCAGTTTCTAAACCGGTTCGGAAACCGGAGAGTTTTTCGGAAAATTTTCTGTAAAACTTAAAAAGCACAAACTAACAATGTTTGAGATGAGCCTCAAGTATCCTATGAAAAAAATGTAAAATACTGAAATGCAAACAAGTAATATGTATTGGTTTAAAACGCAGGATTAATGTTAACGTGCTAGAATCTGACATCACCAATGCTAAGTCTTGAAACTATTAATCCATAAATGAAATAAATTACACACATTATTTTTTTGAAAGAAAAATTATTTGCTACAGTCATATGTAATCATAAAAGTTATGTTTGTATTTCACATTCTCTAATTATAATAATTATAAATGATACTCTTGGTACAGTAAACTTACTAGAAGTCTGGAATTCAGGCACTTTACTCCAGGAGGTATTTTTGGGCCTTCGGAGAGGACATTATACTATTCCAGGGGGGGGGGGGGGGATTATACTTTTTGACCATTGAAAACACAAAATCACAAATTTTCTAGGGGGGAGGATCTCATTGTTCCGGGAGAGGTAGAATTTCTCCCGGGTAAACCCCAAGAATTCAACACTGTTTGCAAGTGCAACAGAAGCAATCATCATAATTTCTTCTTAACCATGATGCTGATTGACTTATCAAGATGTTCTGTAATTTCCCAGTGAGTGGAAATCACTGAAAAGCTAGTCAGTCTGTCATTGACCATAACACTTCGAGTCAAAGATTTAATTTTTTTTTTTTTTTTTTTTTTTTTTTTTTTCCGAAAAATATTTGTCTGCACTGACTGTTGTTACTCGACTTTCAACCAATCACTGTAAGCAAGTGTTTGATTTTATCATAATACGTCACATTACAGTACTAAAACTTACCTCTGTGTTGGTGTCAACATTAGCAATTTGTTTATACCCTAATTCATATTCAACTTTCACTTGCTACATTGACACTCTATCCTGAAAATATTGCATAGGAATCGCTAATTTGTTTGCTTTTTCCAGTGAAGCACATCCTGGAAGATGTAACTGGGAATTTCTTAGAATGTCTTCATTCGAGATGAATCGATAATTTAAATTTTTAATAAGACTTTCTAGATGGGGAAATAAGACCGTGATATTGTAATACTTGTCAGTAAATGTAATTCGAGGATTTGTACCTATTATCTGTCTAAATGTTAGTCTTGGGATCTTTATTTCAGTTTGGAAGATGTCTTCCCGAAGTTTTGATGCACAATAAAATCTCACAAAAGATTTCTACTTCATTTTTCTGCATATTTATGTAAAACAATTAGGCATCTTTAGCATGGATTACTGCCAATATTATATCACAAGATTTTTTTTTTTTTTTTTCAAGAACTCCCTATGACTGTGAGACAAAACTTTTTGACAAACAGAGAAGCTTATGAGAAAATGATTCTTCCAACTGACTCCCAAAAAAGCTCCAGCTATTGAAGAAATCTTCAATGTGTTTTTCAATATATTTTCTGAGCTAATACAAATGTATTTAAGTAGTTTAACAAAAGTCAATATGCTTTCATGTGTCTCGATAAAATTTGTATCACAAATGCGAAGTCATTTTCTTTTGTTAGGATATATGATGCAATTTCTTCTTGAAGCGCTAAATTTGCCTTCAGGCGTTCTTTTTAAAATTTTGTGACTGCTTTAACAAGTCCATGATACTTTTGAATGACGGGAATTAGCATGCTGTTGGACAAGGCAAGATTTAACTAATGGCTTTCACAGAGGATGTATCTAAATTTTAGATACTCTGAAGAATTCTAGAATGAACCCCGCTAATATGACCAAAATTGTTGGCTACTTTGCCATATGCCTATACGATGCATTTATACAAACCATTACATAGTTCATCGCAATGTTGTAATATTATTTTTCTTGAATTTTTGGAAGAGAAAATATTTATTGGAAAAAACACAAAAAAATCCGAATTATCGGGTTTTGTGAATTTTTTAATATTTCACATATTTAACACAAATGGCAAGCTATTCTGCACTTGAAATGACCACAGTTTCATCAGCAATTAAGCTAAAACAGATCGAAATATATATTTTTTTTTTGATAATTAATATTTCGGTAACTGTATCTCGGAATATTTAAAGGATTTCATTCTAAGTTTCTGGGGTGAAGTAAATAGCATTTATAAGGATATTTATATAATATCTCGTTTCAATTCATTCACCGCAGACTTTCCTCAAAACTTAAAAGAACTCTTAGTTAACAGTCTTTTTTACACAATTTTTTTTAAAGTTAGAGGATCGTCATCGAGGTCAGTGGCTATTTTGTTCTGCACAAAGTAACATTATTTCAAGTATTAGTCCAAGAGCTGCTCTGAATTCTTCTTTTCCATTAACTCTTTGAAAACTCAAAAATGAAATAATTCTATTTCTAGTTTCCTGAAGAAATCTAAAGCTTTTTTGTTAAAATAATACATGGTTTGTGATAATCTAATTGTATATGTTTCAAGAAAAACATTTAGCCTTTTTCCAATGACTGAAACATGTAGGAAATAATCTTCCTAATTTTTCGTAACCTTTCTTATGCTATATGCGTATTATACTTAATTTTTCTCAGTAAAATTAATGATAAGAAATTATACTTGATTGAATTTTACTGCGCATAAAGACAGTAAAAATTACTTTTTAAAAAGAACTTATATTTTTAATGGTACATACCTATTAAAGAAACAATACATCCAAATAACCTATACGATGAAAGATTACCGTAACTGTAATTGAAAAAATGGATATTTTACAACTAAAATTGCAATTGATTTTAATGTAACAGAAGATAAAAACAAACAAAATTTTTTTTAACATACAGATAATTTTGTATTTTCAAACTTTCGGGAGGGGCTTCAGCCCCCTTAGCCCCCTCCCTGGCTACGTGCCTGCATGGGTTAGGTAAGTTATGGACATTGATTTTACTACGGGTTGTGTCGAAACTGGAAATTTTCGCTTTGTGCAGACCAAAAAAGAAGGAAGCTAATCCCGGTTCGGTAAGAAAAAATACGTTAAGTCCACACCCAGAAGAAGGAATTGATTAAAACTGCAAAATATATTTTGTTGAGTACACTTTGGTTGTTTTAAGCGAATTTTGTAGTTAAAGTAGAAAATCGGTTTTGTTGCTCAGACAAAAAAAAAAGTATTGTTAACGCTCTTATAAAATTTTAAAAAAATTTCATCAATTCTATTTGCATTAACAAAATCTGATTTTTTAGTTCGATTAAAATATTGTATTTTCAACTTGTAATTTCAACAAAATTTTATTGTTTTTGCAGAATTTAAATTGGTTTGTAGTAGCCATAACTCTCTCACGTAATTTTGTTTAATTGACTTACATAGAAATAAAGGATTAACATAATTTTTGGATAATAAAAATTTTTCAAATTGAGACGGATTAATGACGTTATTATTACGTTATTATGCATTTCGGATAAAAATTGTAGAAGAAAAATTGCAAAAAAGAAAAAAAATAATGTATTTTTTTTTGTTTATTCAAAAAACATTTTCATTGACACATATTTAAACAAAAAGATTTGGTGGACCAAACAAATTTTTGTTGATTCAACAAAACTTTTTTCTGAGTGCGGACTAGCCGAGTCTTCAATAAAAAAATAAGGTCTCGGGCCTGGCCGCCCAGGTCACAGAATACAGATTTTTTAAACAGTCTTGCCAACCGAAATGATAAAAAGCCTGAAGTTGTCGGCATTACAAATAGTTGAAGTATTATAAATAATATTGCCTATTGACACTGATGGTATTGAGCTCACAAGCTATTTACACTAATTATGTAATACAGCTTGTTTTTTAAAGAATAATGACTCTCGAAAAAATAATTAAGAGGGTAATTATCTCCATCATTTCTCCCCTCCTTTTACACTTAACCATTGAATCCCCAAAACTATTCAGGGATACGCCATATCAGAAGGAATCTATATCTGAAATTCGAAGCAATTTGGATAATTCTGCATAAAAACACATTTATGTAATTCAAGGGAGCAGGAGATAATTCCTATTCCCTTCTTTATATTCTACCATTCAAATCCATAAACTATTCAGTGATTTGCCTTGTAAGAAAGAAATTTATATATTTAATATTTTATATAAAAATATAAATATATTTAATATTTTAAGCAAATCGGATAATTCTGCATAAAAAAAACATTTATCTAATTTAAAGGGGGGGGGGGTGTTAATCGCTCTTTCCTTCCTTTATACTTAACAAAAACCCTCAAAACTAATCAGGGTTGCGCCTTATTAGAATGAATTTGATCCAAAAATCGAAGCAAATCGGTAAGTTCCGTCAATGTGAAAAATAACAGTAGAGGGTCGTGATTATGCCCATTAATAAATATATCGCAATATTAATAACATATATTCCACAACGAAAAAGAAAGAATTTATATTATAAATAAATATTTTGCTTATAAGAAATCGCTGTCTTATTTAAATAAAAAATGTATCTTATATAATAATTATCTTATAATATCTTATAGTATAATAATAATAATAATAATCTCTATAATCTTACAATATTAATAATAATCTCTATAATCTTATAATATTAATATCTTAATAATATGTCTTGATATTAGTTGGTAAGTTCTGTGTGAAAAATACATTTACCTAAATTGACACTAATTAATAATTAGTGTCAATATAGCATACACAGTAATGCACGTACTAATATATTTGGGTACAACCCATCATCTTTTAGTTTTCTTTTCGAAATAACGGATTTGGAGCTTTTTTTTTTTTTTTTTTTTTTATCGAAGATTACTTTCAGAATTTTCAAGCTATGTCTTTAAGATTTTTACAAAAATGGCTCTATACATTTAGCTAACATGTTATGCAAATTACATTTTGATTGCGATGACGCATGCGCAGTGAAACACTATTTAGTAAACCTGCTCATTTTTCCAACAATTTTTATTTTTAAAAAATTCTGATTACAGAGTACTACACTGTAAAATAAATCTACGTAAAATTACGGACAAAAGCCGGCAGCAGAGATTCCGGACAATATCCGTAAAAAAATATTTTGACCGTAAATCTAAAAAATCCCTGTCGGCTGGACCTATAGGCGGAGGTAGATTTCGAAGAGTGCTCATTTCAACAAAAAAATATATATGATTAGAGATAAACCCAGTTTAATAACTTCATTTGGCCGTTTATGAAAAGTTTTTAATTTCATTTTTCTGCAAAAACTGTTTTTATCAGAATCATCTTAAGAAAACTTCAGCTCAAATGCCCATTATGACAACATATTTTGAAATAGATTCTAAATTTATTAAAAAATCGACCAAAACAGTACATTATACAGTTCCTAAATAACAAAAAACTGTCCGTTGAAAGCATTTGAGAAAAAAAATTGAATTTAAAAATGAGTCATAAAATAACCGATTTGTTGTTTGAATACATCCTTAATTCTTTAATCATGATTGCTTCGGAAAATTTTGTGCGAAATACTCAATTTGACAGCATTTTTAAAAATATATTCTATCTTTATAAAAAAACTGGCTAATGCGTCACAATATATAGTTCCTAAATAAGAGGATCTGTAAATTGGATGCATTTGAGAGCGAAAATGGATTTTAAAACGAGTCATAAAAAACGCAATTTGCTATGTGAAAACTTTCTTAAATTTTCAAATCTCGAAGACTTCGGGAAATTCTGTACAAAATACCCTTTTTGGTAGCCTTTTTCAAAATATATTCTGTCTTTATCAAAAAACCGATCAATGCATCACATTATATAGTTCCTAAATAAAAGGATCTGTAAATTGGATGCATTTGAGAGCAAAAATGGATTTAAAAACGAGTCAGAAAAAAACGCAATTTCTTATTTGAACACTTCCTTTAATTTTCAGGCACGATGATTTCTGAAAATTCTGTTCAAAATACCCTTTTTGATAGCCTTTTTTGAAATACATTCCATCTTTATCAAAAAACTTACCAATGCATCACATTATATAGTTCCTAAATAAGAGGATCTGTAAATTGGATGCGTTTGAGAACAAAAATGAATTTTAAAACGAGTCAGAAAAAAACGCGATTTCTTATTTGAATACTTCCTTCAATTTTCATAGTCCCGATGACTCAGAAATTCTGTTCAAAATACCCTTTTTGGTAGCCTTTTTTGAAATATATTCTATCTTTATCAGAAAATTGACCAATGCGTCACTTTATACAGTTTCTAAATAAGAGGATCTACCATTTGGATGAGTTTAAAATCAAAAATGAATTTAAAAATGAGTCAGAATATAAGCCGTTTGGATTTGAGGTTTTTTCTCCAACTCCTATTTTTGTTTAATTTCTTTTTGCTATACGAATTGGTCCTATGAAAAACTTGTCAATATAAAAGTTGTAGATATTTTTGAGAAGATCTAAAATAAATTTAATCAGATTTGATATCTTACAAATTGACGGAGTTATGGATTTTTCTCTTTTTTCAGCGCCCTTTTTATTTTCGTTTTTAATTTTTTTCATCGGTAAAAGTTGGTCCTATCAAAAACTTGTAAATACAAAAGTTTTAGATAATTTTAAGAACATTTATAAAAAAATTATTTGGACTTAATATCTTGAAAATTGACGAAATTATGAATTTTTTTCTCTCAAAATCCCTGTTTTTTTCGCCCCTTGAGCCCACTTCTAAATTTATCAAAAATCTGTCATATATATACTTTTGGCCCATTTTTAAGAAGTAATATAAACTTTAAACCGATTCGATATCTACTTTAATTAAGAAGTTATGGCGTTTTTTCGGTTTTCACAAAAATGCCCCCTATTCCGACCCCCTTGGTCCGATTTTGCCCATTAACGAACTCATCCAAGATTTTATCCCCATTGATTTTATGTCCAAGTTTGGTGGAGATTGGTGAAGAATTATAGAAGTTATCGTGTCCATAAAAAAGTGAGATATATATATATATATATAGATAGATAGATAGATATATATATATATAAACTGGTGCGATTGCAATAGGTAGTATTTCTTACGAAATCTACCTAAAAATCATCCGTAATTTTACATTTTAGCAAATGCATAACTAGCCCGTAAAAAAAGTAGTATTGTCCGTAAAAATAAAATGCCAAGTTGCCCGTGAAAAAAAGGGCATTGCCTGTAAAACTACAGTGCCAGGATGCCCGTGAAAAAAAGGACGTTGCCCGCAAAACTATAATGCCAGGATGCCCGTCAAAAAAGGGACATTGGCCGTAAAACTATAATGTCAAGATGCCCGTAAAAAAAGGTGCATTGACCATAAAAATACAATACCAAGATATCTCTGAGAAAAGGGACATTGCCTGTAAAATAATACAAATTCTGGCCATGAAAAAAAAGGGTGTTGCCCATAAAATAACAAAACACATACATTAGGATACCTCATTAAAGAAAAAGCATTGTTTGTAAAATTAAAAAAAGGATCATTCAGTGAAATCAATATAAATTTCCATACTCCAGTATTACCCCATTCTCTTTTGGACTCAGGGGGGGGGGGAAAGGGGGCACAAATCATAAAATTATGGGGTTTTTTAAATAAAATCTTTAATGGGGATCACCATATATACCAACTGAAAATCCATAATAGATTTAAAAGAGGAATATAGATAATTCACAACACAAACAACAAAAATTTTCACAGGAGTACTATGTTTTCGCAATATTTGAATAAAACATTCATAACTTATGCATATTATAAAACTTGTATATTCAAAGCCTAATTTTCCAAGGTTTTCAGGTACTCTTAGCAGGCAGTTAGTTTTTTTTTTTTTTTTTTTTTTTTTTTTTTAAATAAAAGTTTAATTCTATTAAAGGAGAGCATTCGCACTCATTTCCTATAGTAAATTGTATTTTTATTCAGTTACGAGGTTCTCACTTTTGGTATTATTGCATTAATAACTTATGTTAAAATACAATTTTTAGCTTTCCAAAATTTACCATCACACACTTTAATAGTGAGAAAGTGGTGAAGCATTTAAAAACTGGTAAGATAACAAACCCTCATGTGTTTAGATAAAAGTCTGATATGTAAAATGAAAATAGAAAACTAGTTAATATTAAATTACAGGGGTTGATCTAGGCAAAATTTGGGGTTCACAAAAATCTATTTAATAAAATAGGTTTCTTCACAAAATAACTTTAATAAAACAGACCCTTTCACAAAATTCTTTTATGTCATTTTCATACTGTTTTAAAATCTAATTTGTACACAAAAACATGTCATAATTTTCAAAAACTTAGCAAAGGAATTTTTTAAAATATATATATTTAGTTTTTAAATTCCTTGTTCAAATAACAAAGTCAACTTCCATTAAAAAATGTTATTTTCACAAAAATAACTTTTCTTTTTCACAAAATGAGCCCCAGAATAAAAACCTGCATTGACTCCTGAATTGATCAGAAAAATTATGATTAGTAATATCAGTTTATTAGCTGTACTGCTATTGCTCCCTCTCCTCCCTTCCAAGCCGCTTAATAATAGAGAGCAGCTTTTTTATGATACACAGATGCTAATTTATTATTTCGATTTTTATGTATCACATATTTACTAAATACTACATGAAACAAAAGTAGTCCATTTTTGATTTAACAATGATTCATAATCCCACACACATCGGTGCAAAAAATCCATCTAAATCAAGACTGAAATCTTTTCTGAACATTAGAAATAACTAAATGCAAAAGAGTTAGAAGATTTCTAAGTCTTGTTTTATACCTAAAAATTGGTCTCTAACAATAAAAGAAAGTGATTAAATGTTCTTGATGGTAGAACCACTATTATTTAAGTAAGTCAAAAATCTCTTCAACACTGAAATCAGTCCTGAGATTAAAGATCTTGCACCCATGTCCCACGGTTCTTGATCTTGTGTACACAGATAATATATACTATATTGTTTACGAGATTTCGGTGAAAATTGATTAAACTTGGGAATGTTTGAAGATGAAATTATTACAATGGTTCTGTTTTATAAATTATCATTCAATAAATAAAAAGAAAACATGAATTTTTACAAATTTATTTAATATACTTCAACACAGTATTCTTAAAAGTAACAAATTTAAATAACAAATTAAGAAACAACAAATAAAAAATTCATTTTTTCACACAGATTTGTAGTAACATAATTTATCGCCAAGGTTGTTTGGATCTTGTAGATAGTTTTTTCGATTTTGTGTCTTTTTCCAGATTAATAGCCAAGCATGTCCTATTTAGAAAAAAGGTAAGATAAATATTACATAAAAGTATACACAATAAACAGAAATTGAGTATAATAACAATCTCAATTATTCCAGATGAACAGAAAATACAGCAGTTATGTTTAATAGATAATTGTTATGAGCATCCTATTAAAACAAGTAACAAAAAAAGTAAGGAATTAGAATTCATTCCAGTTTAACCCAAAATTAATTTCAATTATTGTAAAATAATTCATTTGTTGTAATATTACAGTTAGTAATTTATTTTACTGAACCTTTTGTACATGAATAAAACTTGCACTTGACCTTTTATTTCTATGTAAAATATTTTTAAATGAGTAGATTAAATTTGAAGCAATTTTAAAATGACAAAATTCTTTTAAGCTCTGATATAAAACTTTGGGCCCAAAAACAAAAAGGCCTGAACATCTCTGATAGACATTAATGTTCTTTATATCAAAGTAAGATGCCTTTATAGCACCTTGAACCGTTTATATATACCACTTATAGCCGTTTGAACCAATTATAGTTGGTTTTAATCACTTTTGAATTGTTTGTTTTGCAGCCAATGTGTATTGCATTTCTTAGATCTCTTCTTCATTGCTAACTGTAATTGAGAGTGCATGTTTTTTCATATGTTTTTATGTTCTATCTTTACAAGAAAATACTGAATTCAAAGAAAATATGGTATTCTCACTTTCGGTGGATTTGTACGTATTGGAAGGCAAGGAATGAAATTTAAAAGTTTTTAGAAAATGCCTATAAGTCAACTCCGTAAGTTTTTAATAATAATAAAAAAAAAAAAAAAAAAAAAAAAAAAGTGGCTGCTTTGTTTTAAGAAATAATGCATGACATTTCAAAAAACTTTACATTTGATTAGAGCATTGATATAAACTGAAGCTGGTTAGTTTTTGGGGTATATCTCTTAACAGGTGGCGCTGATATGATGCATTATTCAGTTTCCATAATATCTTTAACTCAAGAACTAATGCACAGGTTATTATAAAACTCTGTTAGTTCCTGATTTAAAAATTGCTTCAATTCATATAGGGAACAATTTTTTACTACCATTTCAAAAATATATCGACATCAACTTCTTTTGTATCAAGCAATAAATCAACAGTTACATTGAGAATTTTGGAGAATAGTAAAATAATATTTTTTTCTTTCAAATAGAGCATTTTCCAATGTTCCCTTAGTAACTAATTTTCTGTTTAAGGGTGTTCTTAAATCAAAAAGAGCAACTTTGTGACACATGCATTAATTTATTTTTGTTCCGAAATGCATGAAAACAGCAGGTGTTGTTATTCAGAAACTGTCTAATTGCACTCATTCTTTTGTTTTTAAAAAAGACAATAGATTTTTCATAACAAGCCTTCAAAGTTGACACTTTTGAGCATATTTCCCGACGAAAGCAGAAAAACCGGTTGAAAAGGAGGAGAAAAACAGGTGATTGCGTCATCGAAATAGCTTATAACTCGATAAGTAATTTAATTATCATAAAATGGAAAAATAAATTCAATTCGAAATCGCTTTCATAGTCAGGCTTTAAAATTTTATTACTTTCTGTTAAAACAGGGGTGCACAACCTTTGGCCCGCGGGCCACAAAAATACCACTATTTTTATGCAGAATAATTTTTCTTATAGTAACGACAGAAACTTGGCTATTAAAGAAAAGAAACTACACTTCTCAAATATTCTGGTGTGAAACGATTTTCTGGTAAAAAGGTTGTGCATCACTGTGTTAAAAAATGAATTTGTAAATGTGTCAAAACGTTTTTCGCTTGTTGAGCTGATCAGTTAAGAACATTCTTAATGCCATAAATAAATATTTTTGTTTATCGAAAAACTTTTTTTTTCGTAAGTGATGGAAATATTTTACACATACACACACGTTGCCATAATTAACACTACAACAGCACAAACAATAGATTTATATAATACATTCCATCTTGCAGACTTTTTAATAATATAATTATTGATGCAGACACTTGAAGATAGTTCTGTCACTGCACTCTCAACTAAATTTGTATGTTTTACAAGATCTCTCAACTAGATTCACACTCTTTTCAAGATCGACTAAATTGGCACTTTTTCTGAGATATCTCGAATAAATTGGTGCTCTTTTCGAGATATCTAGACTAAATTTGTTCTTTTTCTCAAGATTTCGACTAAATTCGCACTTTTCCCCCCAGGATCTGGACTAAATTCACACTTTTTTCTCCAGGATCTGGACTAAATTCACACTTTTTTCTCCAGGATCTGGACTCAATTTGCACCTTTTCCTGAGATCTCAATGAAATTAACACTTTTTCTCGAGATCTCGACTAATTAATGCACTTTTTTTTTTCAGATCTCGACTAATTTTGCACGTTTTCTGGAGATCTCAACTAATTTGCATGTTTTAACAAGATCGCGACTAAAGTTGCATCTTTTATTGAGATCAAGACTAAATAATGCATTTTTTTTTCATCTCGACTAAATAATGCATTTTCTCAAGACCACAGCTAAATTTGCACTCCCTCCCAGGATCTTAACTAAATTTGCACCCCGCCCCCTGAAATCTTGACTAAATTCACACTTTTTCCGAAGATGTCAACTAAAGTCACACTTTTTCAGATTATTTAATGATATTCATATCACCCCCTCCCTCTCTGCAGAATCATAATTCCCATTTTTCTATCATGATTCTAAGTTGAAATCTGCATTTTGTAAGTATGATGAAATTAGCATTTTTTACCAAGATTCTTTGACAAAACTTCATTTTTTTAATGCGATTGTTCCATTTAAGGGATTTGCAATTTCTTTCTGTGATATTTTGGCAGAATGTGCATTTTTACCATGACCCTTTGACAAAATTTATTTCTTCTGCAACTAATTGACTTTTTTATACGTACTCATTTGTTAAAATTCACGATAGTTTATCATGACTGATCGCCAAAATTCTCAACAGTTTTGCACAACCGATTGGCTCACTTTGCAGAAAAAAATATGTAGAAGAATTTACAGGGGGAAATACAGTACAGAATTTTAATGTGTAGGTCTTTCTTTTTCTGTATGTAAATCACACAATTCTGCACATGATTTCAAACCCTACCCCTCAAAGACAACCCATCCCCCAAGAAACTCTTAAAATGGCACCATAAGCAGCCAATTTATTTATTTTATGTGCTTGGCGGCTCTTTTAAACTCTTTTGATGCACACAATGGTTTTTTTTAAACATTTCCATGGCAGCCTGAGGAAATTCAATTGATCTTTGAAAATTATAGCAAATATTTTTGGTAGACAAAGAACAAGCATACCCCCCCCCCTTTTTTTAATAGCTCTTTTTGAAAAAATGTACTCTTTTTTTAAATTAGTGGTTCCTCTTCGAAAAATTCAACCTGGTGCCTCCCCCCCTTTTTTTTTCTTTCTAGAATCTAGAGTATTTCAGATATGGCAAAAAATCCTCTTGGCTAGTAAAATTGTATTATCGTAGTGAGCATTAAAATCATTCAAAATACAATTTAACTGCAATAGTTGGCAGATCTGTAGTGGTATTTGTAATTGATTTTAATTTTTGAGAAATTAAAAACAAACATGCCTCTTCTAAAAAATACTATACAGTAGAGTATCTAATTTGCTGACCTGTAATTCACAGTCAATTTTTTAAAGTTAACAAAAACGTATAATATTGCACACTGTGCCACCCCCTTAATGGTGAGTATTAATTTTTTTTTTTTTTTTTTTTTTTTTTTTTTTTTTTTTTGGGGGGGGGGGGGAGAAGGCTGGAAATAAAACTTCACGCGAACAAATTGATGCTGTGATACTTGTCGCTACAATTATTTCAATGCAACAGCTAATATTTCGAATTATAACTAACTGAGTGAAAATGCCTTAAAATTAATAATTATTTGTAACAATATTAAAATGCTATATCGTCATTTGAAACATTTTTCTGCATAATTTCTTATTTTAACTATTAGGAAGCAGGTAAAAACTTGTTTGCAACATTACATATCTACATACGAAAAAAAAAAAAAAACCAGATTGTTGTGAATTAAATATAAATGAAAAAAAAAGCATGTTTTCATTATTGTAACATTTACAAAAATATACATTTTTTGAAAATGCATTAAAAGATAGAAAATTTCACCAAATTAACCAGCTAAGTTGGTTTTATATATGGCAATTTATTTTGTTGCCAAATTTAGTTGTATATGACCAAATTGGTCAAAATTTAGTTCTATGGTAGTAATACTGCTATTACTACTTTTTTTTTTTTTTTTTTTTTTTTTTTTTTTTTTTTTACAATTACCCATTGTTTAAGCTAATACAGATTTCTTCATATGAAAACAACCATTATACCTACGGCAGCCCACTGACCACCTTAGGGACTGAATTAAAGAGAAAAAAAAAAAATTCAGCCTAATGTGTGTATTGCCTTTGAATACATGAAGGAGAGACTGGAGCACATGTGAATAGTTCACATAAAGATAGCTTTTTTTATTACTGGTTAACTTCTGAAAACAAAAATACTGAATACAGTAAACAGAACCCTTTTTTTAAACAAGGTAATTTTTTATAAAATCATCTTTATACTTAGCTCTTCTTTTTTTTTATAACTTTATAAATTCAATGAATTGCACAAGTGCCCCAACAGCAGGGTAGTTGCGAACACAAGAAAAAATATTTGATATGCTTTACATTCTGTTTTTTATTTGTTGTCATGATCATTAGTTACACTATGTGTTAAATTTACTATAAACAAAATTCTAGTTCCGCAGTGACAGATTTAAGCACAAGATTATAAGACGAAAATAAGTAGACTGGGAAAAAGGAGGATTATATGACTAATTAAATATTGTCGGAATAAAATAAAAATTAAGATGTACATTTGAAAAAAATAAAGCCTTTAAATTTTGCTTAGGGGAATTTAGATAATATTTATCAAGAATCTGCCAAAGTACAAAAGATTCTTATCCTTCCTTGTATTTCCCTTCTAGTATCCTTGCATAGGATATATATATCTTGTATGGGTATACTTGTATCCTTCGAGTATCTTTGTATTTCCCTTCTATTCTAAAATAATGATAAAGGATTTTAAAATGATTTAAAAAAAATAAACTCAATTACAAGCACACACCCAAATTTAACTTCTTTTACTTTTGAAAGAGGAAGGGGGGGGGGAGCTCACAATATTTTATAGTATCAGTTTAAAAATTTTAATTTCAGGCAATTCTGATATCTATCTCCATTCAAAGCATCATACACATACACATTTTAGAGGTGAAAGTGGGCCATCATTCCAAGTTTGGTAAAAATGAAATTATTTAGCAAAATATTGCAAAAAACTATTGCATCTTAGAAAACTTTACATGGATTTAAATTATAATTGGATATAAATAAGCTTATAGCTCTTTACATACTTGCTAACGGATGCTCTTGTGAAAAGTTCAATACAAAATCAAATATATGACAAAAAGTCTCCTATTTCAAGACAATATTAGATATGACATTATTTTGCATGAAGTGAACTGAAGAAACAGAATCATAGAATGATTATTGAGACACTTATGAACTATTCAAATCTGCCTCAACTATTCTGTTAACAAATGACCCACGTGGTGACTAGAGTTAAATTGACAAATCATTAACATTTCTCAATTTTAGAATTCTTTTTTTTTTAAATCAGAAATACTTATTATTTATAGTATATGTTAGAACATTAAAATTAAATCAAATAAATAAAGTTATTCATTTAAAAATTTAAATTTTACATTTTTACTTTTGAGATGCACACTTTATGCCTCCATTTCTTTCTCTTCTCAATGACACTACCAGTGATAGAAGCGCCTCCATCATATTCTGGAGCTGTCCATTTGAAATAGGTAATTAGTAACCTTTTAACCAGTAGCTTGTAGTCGGCCAGGCTTACTTGGTTCATCTGTAAAAAAATGCAGTATTATACAGGGTGTTTACAAAAATGCATTAAAAGTGATTATGTTATTTCATAAAATACCTAATTATTTCATGAAATCACCGAGTATGTTAAAGTGTGTAAAGTCAATGCTTTTTAAGATGTAACAAATTATTTTATAGAACAACAGTTGTCTAATTGTTAAAGTATTAAAACTTTCGGCAATAGCCATTTGAACCAATTATAGCCAGGATTGCAAAAAAGCCATGCCGGTGGCTTTTATTTGTTTTAACCAGCTTTTATTGACCAAAATTGGTGTTTTTTAGTTAGTTTTAAAGGCTTAATTGAGGTAGAATTCAATATAACCCAATTTCTCCAAAATGAACACATTAATATTGGAATAATACGTATTGATTTGCAGTCAAAATTATAAATATATATCAGCTAACTTTTAAAAGATCATACAAAATGCTTTCTCTAGTTTATACTGACTTTACCCCCCCCCCCCCCAAACACACACACACAGTTTTTTTTTCTTTTTTACTACTTTATATAATTAAAAAGGACAATAGTTGCATAGTTAGTATCATAATTTATAACTTAACTAATTTTAAAGGATATTAATATACAAGTCTTATTTTATTGCTCATAAATTTTTATTTGAAGCCACACATAAAGTCATTTAATAAAAAGAGCAATTCTTTTTAATAAAACCACATTACGAATAACTTTGCATTAGTTTATGTATGAGTATGCATTCTTTAAAATAACAATGAGCTTTTCAAAATTTTAATTCAACAAGTTTTATTACAACAAGATGATTTCAATTATTAAATACACATAAGCTATTGTCAATTTCAAAAGTAAATAGCAGTATTAAGGAAAATTCCATTTTTATATGTAACATTTAGTTATTGTTTCATATAATCTTTAAAATGTTTGGTATATATAGAGCTATGCAACAACGAATTCCAAACCACAACATTACAGTCTAATTTAATTTATTCTTATGAATATTTATAATTTCAATTTCAGACATAATGCCTTCACAGATGCATCAGCAGTTATAAAGACTCATTTATTTGATAAAATTTAGTAGAAATGTACATTTTTTAATAGAAAATATTTATAAGTGTATTACAAATAAATTAATTTTAATTCAAATTTAATATGAAATATCTGTAAACTAGGGATGCACAACCTGTGGCCTGCGAATTTCGTCAATTTACAACTGGAAAAAATTGCAATTTTTGTACATATGTCACACAAAAAAATTCCTAAATTTTGTCAATTTACTGCGGGAAAATATAAAATTTCGTCATTTAAGAATCACAAATGTCATTTATCGACACGGAAAAATCACGAATTCTACTGATCAAATGCGAAAAAGTCAAATTTTATCGATGAGGATCGGAAAAATCATCAGTTTTGCTCATCAGAGAGGGCAAAATCGCGAATTTTGCTCATGAGACTTGGGGAAAAAAGTAGCAAATTTTCCCGATTGGGCACGAAAACATCGCAAGTTTTTTCGACCAGGGATGGAAAAATCGCAGATTTTGTCGGATGGACGCGAAAACTCGCACATTTCGTTGATCAAGCAAGAAAAAAAATCATAAATGTTGTTGTTCCTCGAAAATATTGCAAATTATTATCGGATGGAAAAATAGCATATTTTCTCGGTTTATCGCATTAAAAAAAAAGCGAATTTTGTCCATAAGGCACAAAAAATCGCAAACTTTGTCGATCAGAGACAAAAAAAAAAAAAAAAAAAAAAAAAAAAAAAAAAAAACAAATTTTGTGATAAGACACGGGAAAATTGCGAATTAAGTGATGATGCGTGGAAATATTACAAATTTCGTTGATCAGCTGTGGAAAAATCGTGTTTTTGTCAATTTATCAAGAGAAAAAAATCACGAGTTTTATCTTGCCGCATAAAAAAAATGCAGATTTCGTCAATGCTAATATAAAAATCACGAATATTGATACTCGGTCGAAGAAAAATGTGTATTTTGTCAATTTACAGCAAAAAAAGCGCACATTTCGTCGATCAAAGACCGAACAATTGCGAGTTTTATTGATCGCATTTCGAAAAATAGCAAATTTCTTTGGTCGGAGATGGGAATTTTGCAAATTTTGTTGGTCACACATGGAAAAATTGCTAACTACGTTGATCAGACTAGAATAAAATCGAGAATTTCATCGATCATGCAGAGTAATTTCGCGATTTTCGCCGATTGGCTTTGCAAAGATCACGAATTTCGCCGACAGGCTTTGAAAAAATTACAAATTTGATTGATCGGCTTCGTAAAAATCCCGAATTTTGTCGATTAGCTTCGGAAAAATCGTGAATTTTGCCGATCCGAATTGGAAAAGCGTGAATTTGGTCGATTAGGTGTGAAAAAATCACGAATTTCGTCAATCAGGTGCGGAAAAATTGCGAATTTTGTTATTCAGTCGCATTAAAATCGCGTATTTTGTCAATCAGGTTCGGATGAATCGCCAATTTCGTCGATCATGCGAAGGAAAATTGTGAATTTCGTCTATCAGCTTTGCAAAAATCATGAATTTCATCTATCAACTTTTTAAAAATCGCGAACTGCGTCTATTGACTTTGTAAAAATCATGAATTTTGTCGATCGCCTTTGTAAAAATTACAAATTTCGTATCCCCCCCCCCCTAATCACACACATACACTCTCCTCTGAAACCACATATTTTTTTTTTTCAGATTGTAGGCTACAGATCACCTTCTCTAACTCGAATTCTCTCCATGTTTTTAATGTGGCCCTCGACCACCCAGATATATTTGAAAGTGGCCCTTCTCTTCAAAAAATTGTGCACCCCTAATGTAAACCATCTTTAACAAATAAATAAAAGCCGGTGTTTTTCAATTAAAACAGACTTTTTTAAAGTGTTTTACAAAAAAAAAAAAAAAAAAAAAAGCCAGATGACATATTTGGTTTGGCTAAAAGCTGCTAACTCTGATTATAATTAATTTTAGTAAGTTTTGAATCATTTATGGCTGGTTTCACATGCTTATTTATTAGACTTTTTCATTGTTATTAACTGTCATTAAGGGCACATGTTTTGTCGATATGTGTATTAAATTTGCACAAATTTGTAAGCAAGCAGCTAATTTTTGTTAGCATTTTCACAGAGTTCATTGCTGCCTCCAGTTTTATGGAGTATTTTAACCGTTAAAACCGGTGTAACATTGTCATGTTACATCAGTAATATATGTTTAAATTACACCATTGCATATGTGAAAACAATTACTCCATGAAACCGGAGGCAGCATTTGCCACCATTTTTTCACCAATTGTATGGAGTAACGTTTCCACAAATGTTTTACAGTGAAGAGTGATTTCATAGTCATTTTTCGGTAATCAACCATTTTCGTGAGAGACTATGTGATTTCATTTGTGAAATGCAATTTTCCTTGACCCATGAAATTTCATTAGGAGTTAAACAAGATAAATTTCACACAATGCTATTCATTATTAGACTTTTTTTTTTATGATTTTTACATCACTATGCAAATGAAGTTCCTTATTTTTTGTTTAAGAAAAATAACACCACTTTGTTTCGCAGATTGTTGCTCGGTTAAGATTTTTAAAGAATTTATCCCCAGTGAACAGAGTCTATTTTAGCAACAAAATTCACATAATACTTTTGAATTCAAGGCAAGGAAGTTCAGAAACTGTTACATGTTTCATTTCACTCTCCTTAAGAAATTTGTTATTTAATTAGCATGATTGAATCAACTTTGTTAAATCAATTACAACAAATGGCAGATATTTTTTCATGTAAGGCTGTATCAACAATAAACCGACGAAGGAAAATGAAAATTAAGAATAAATTTAACTTTCAAAAAAAGATACAATAGAATCATACATGTGATAATTGGGAATCTTTTTTTTTCTTTCTTTTTCAACACAACAGATAAACAACTACAAATATTCCTAGATTTCAATTGCTCTTTTTACAGCTGGTAGACTGTAAAGCCAGCTATGTATCTTAAAGACAGTATTGCCAATTAACAATATTTCTTAATAATCTTGAACACACTATGTGCTGTTTTTATAACAATTTCATTCTACCTGACATTTAATGATTTTTGTGTCGAATTTAATTACTCATTTATCATAGCGAAAAGCACAATAAAAAATTCATAAAACCAATTTTGAAGAATTTCAGGTTTAGCATCATAAATTTTTACTTACACAAACCAATTATTTTTCGCTACCAACACCATTTACTGAAAATAAAGTATACTTAATATAAAATGAAAATATTAAACAAATTTTATATCAAAAAAGTAAGTTTATGTACAATTTTTTCACATATTTTTAATAAAAGGGGGGGGACAGGGACAAGAGAACTAGTTATCATATTGAGCAAGAAAAAATGAATGTAAATGCTTAAAACTGAAATTGTTAAAAATAAAAAGCTAATTTCTATTTATTATTAATAACAATAAAAATAAAGTTCATTTTGAAAGATTTCTTTCATAAAATTTGAAAACATGCAAATTTTATAGAGGCCTAAACAATGTTGGAGAGAACACAAGGAAATGCACTACCAAAATCCGTGAGGTCATCAATCATAGGTTTGTTTTTGAAGAATTTCCTTTTTAAATGTAAAATTACACTAATTCAATCAAGATACAGGCACTGTCATATGGGCCAGACAGTATGCAATAAAGATAATAATCAATTCACTAATTTTTCTAACTGGCTATTTTTTTCAACTGCTGGCCAGTAACAAAGTTACAAATGCTCCATACAAAATTGTGTTTTTTCTTGCTAAGAACAATGTTATTTACTATTTCTGTTACTTACCATTCAATAGGATTGTACATCACAGGTGATTCTGAAAAAAAAAAAAAAAAAAAAAAAAAAAAAAAAAAAAAACCTGAAGTTAGGGATGCACCGAACAGTCATTTTGGTCGAATACCGAACATTCAGCCATCCAAATAGTAACTATTCGGCCGAATACCGAATATTAGGCTTTTCAAATACAGTCGAGTCTCTATATAACGAAATCCACCGTTCCAGTAAAAAATTTGTTATATAGAGAAATTAATCTTTTGAATTAAGTATTTGAAATATTTAAAAGTAAATATTAACCTAACATTTTATTTCTTAATTATTTAAGTTGTTTCACAAAAGAGAACAGACATTTATTTAAAAACTTAATGAAAATCAAATGAGGAAGACTTGCATTAATTTCAGACGAAGAAATCTGTAATTTTTTGTTGTTTTTGATTTTAAAATTGTTACGCTCTCCAATAAAAAAAACTTTTAGCAAGGAATGAAAAATTGTCGTTAACATTTTCCTCCATTTGAAGGCCTCCCTTATGTGCTTTTCATTGATTCCTCTCTTACGTGTATCAATCCAATTGACTCTGTTTCGAGAAGGATGTGGAAAGGTCTGTGGGAGGTGGGATGAGTTCGTTGCATTTAAAGAACAAGGAGAGAAGTAATATAAAAAAAAAACTCAGCACTGACGATAAATCAAAAATAAGTGATGGAAAATTGATACCATACGAAGCTTTTTAAAACTGAATAAATTAAGATCAATTTATGAAAAAATTCGTTATATGGAGATAGATATTTCGCTAAAGACTGTTTTTAATGTAATCATGCGAAAAGGGGACCGTTCCAACTAAAAATTCGTTATATAGAGAAATTCGATGTATGGAGTTTCATTATACAGAGACTCGACTGTACTTTTTATGTTTCAAAGTTTAAAGGTACTAAAATGTTACTTTTTAAAACAATTTTACATAATGTTTAATAAGAGAAACTTATATTTTGATAAACAAGAGTTTTTTATAAAAACATTCAGTATTAAAAAAATATGCCTTTTTTTAATTAAGAAGCATAATTATGAGACTTTTTCAATTAGTAAAATTTTAAAATTCATTTCTTCTACGAATTGAAAAAAACATTTTGAAATCAAAGAGAAATAATGAAAAAATAGTTGAACAAAAACTGTACAGTCTCATATTTGTTCTTTTTAAATAACTCAAGGCAGATTTTTTTTCAATATAAAGTATACAGTGGCGGTCAAAAGTTTCCGGCCAGCAAAACTTTTTCAGTTAATTTGTAAATATACCCATATGAAGAGAAATCTCAAAGTGATATTTTTACATTTCAGTGACATAATAGTTAGGAACTTACTTATAGAAGAACATGTAAATATCAATAAATTTAACTGACAAAATTAAGTATAAAGGAAAATGAATGTTCTCAAAAGTTTCCGGCCACCTTCACAAGTTTGTAAAAAAATGGTATTGTAATAGAAAATTACAGTGATCAACAACATTTACGATCACCTTATTAGTATTTTATCGTACTACTATTTTATTATAGCTTTAGCAATAAGTACTGCGGCGCAGCAACGTGACATTCATACAATCAACGGTTAAAGATCGTCTATGGTAAGTTTTTCCCACATTTCTTGCAATTTTGGCGAAATTTCGGCTGAGTTGGAATATTTATAGTTCCGCAGACTTTTGTCATCTTCTTTTCAAAGATTTTCTATTGGATTCATGCTGGCCGCTTGGGTTGATCATTTCAAAAACGAAATTTTTTGTGCGAAAACCATTGCTTATCAAGGATTGCAAACATTATTTACGTCGTTATCATTTTAAGAAAAATAGATGCGACCAAATTTTTTATCTAACAAGGCAGAAAATAGGCTAGCAAGATATCCTTATACATTGTATAATTCACCTGGCTGTGGATTTCAAATAATGGACTGCCACTTTTTGAAGGAAATACTCCCCACGGCATAACGTGTCCTCCGCCATGCTTCATTGTACGAATAACATAGGTTGAATCATATCTTTTGCTGTTAGGTCATCGGACGTTGTGTCTGTCATCACTTCCAAAATTGTTTCAAATTCGATTGATGGAAAAATAGAATTTTTTTCTAGTTTTCACTTGACTAGACTTTGTGTTCCTTGGAAAATGAAAGTAGGGTACATCAGTATTTTTTTTACCTATGAAAATTTTTTAACACAGACTATTCCATAAAGTTCTGTATCACATCAGCATCATAACACGGTAGACTAACTTATTTCAGCAATATTTTCATTCCGTAAATCACAATATATTGCAACGGAATTTTCATGCAGATTATCAATGGTTTTTCTCCTGGTAATTCTGTCCGCAGGAATAGCAATTTTTCGGGGTCTCCCGGACCTCTGAAAGTTCTGAAAGCCATAACCATCTTTATTTAATTTTGTAAATATTGTTTACAGTCGATTTTAGCAATTGATAACTTAGCCGCAATATCTCGAGAAGATTGTTCTTTTAGCGACAAACTAATCACTCATTTATGAATAATAGGTAATTGTTGAACTTTTCAAATTTGAATTCAAACTATGCTATACATGTTGATTCATTCATAAACACAACCAAAAAACACTTTATGGATAGAAAAAAACTAAAGAATGATAAGTGGCTGGAAACTTTTGAGAACATGCGTTTTCTTTTATATTTAATTTTGTCAATAAAATTTATTGATATCTACACGTTCTTCTATAAGTAAGTTCCTAACTAATATGTCAATTTAATGTATAAGTATTACTTTGAGATTCCTCTTCATATGGGTATATTTACAAATTAACTGAAAATTTTTTGCTAGCCTGAAACTTTTGATTGCCACTGTAAATACTTTCAACTTAATTCTGAATAAAGGAATGTCTAGCTCATAGTCCTTTTCTTATGAATAGTGGCATTTTCCATCCTTCCCATCATATCATATTTTACAGAAATCAAAACATGTGAGTATGTGAGTTGAAAATATGGTATCTTATTTATTGTTAATGCAGCAAACGAAAACACAAGTTTGACCTAGAGTGAGATGAAATACAATGCATTTATGATTCAATAAGTTGATTACGATTATGGTTTCATAAACAAAAAATTGTCTACCTTGATAGCTATTACTAATCTCAAAAGTTTTCCTTTCCTGTTTAAGGTCTTTTGGGAAAAGCAAGAAACAGATTATTTACTAAATAGAATTTAGGAACTTGCATCTGCACTCGCATCATTTATTCCTAGGAAGAATCCTAATAAATCATAATTTTAATCCTTCTCATGGTTAATTTTCTTAAGTTAGACTTTACAAACAGCAAATAAATAATGTAAAAACATTCTATATTATTTAAATATGTTTTTATTTCTAATTATCTTAAATATATTAATAAATTGACAGTTAAAAGTAGAAATTGTGAAAAGTTTTTTAAAATGCGTTTTAAAAGGGTTTATTAAGTATTGGATTCGGCCGAATACTTTGATATTCGGCCAAACCGAATAGTTTGATATTCAGCCTAACCGAAAGGTAACCGAATATTCGGTAACATGGCCGTGTAGGCCGAAAACCGAATATTCATTACATCCCTATCTGAAATTAACAAAAAATTTTTGAAAAGTGATAGAAGTAGGGGAAAATCCATTTCGGGCACTGTCTATGGCAATTGTCGTGGCGAATGCTAATTATGTGCTACACTGGAAGAGAGTTCAATTGTTGCATCATTAATAAATAATAATTTGATTAATCAAAAACAGATGGTTTATAATCAAAGGTAGATGAAACACTGTTTGTTGTAAAAAACTAGTTGGATGTATCAACTGATCGAATTTGCTGTATGAAAATGATGATACGCATTTAAAGAATATACTTCAAACGTTTGTTATTTACATTGGCGATCATTTTTCATAAACACAATTCGAACAGAAAATACATGCTACACAAGAATATAAATAACTTAAACAGAAAGCAATACTTCAAAATCAATTTAGAATATAAATTATAAAAGCGCTTACCTGTTTTAAATGAGAATTAACGTAAGACAGGTGCTTCAAACAGACGAGAGACGTTGTTCCACGCGATAGACCGCCATGTTTTGTTTTGGGTTGAAATGTTGAAAAGGATGCTTGTCTCTGATTGGTTGAATATTTGTCTGCCGGATTGGACAGAAAACCGAAGAAAGACTCGAATCGAACTCTTAGCTGGGACAATTCTAAATTAAGTATTTTAATTAATAAAAATACTCTTTTTTTTCCCCCTTAATATAGAACAAGATTCTTTTATATAACTTTAGGAACTTGTTATATTACTTTAAGATGAATTTAATAACTTCAGCTTGTAGAAGAGTATTAATTAAATATTCTAACATATAAATGAGAGTTTACCAAGTTACTTTCTTTACTTTAGCATCTTTTTAAGTTGTACTACACATATTGATTATTTTCAATCACTAAAATTTTGATATGATTTAAGTTCATCGTTAATACGATATATTACAATAAAAATATTATTTCTTTTTTAATAGTGGTTGAAATTAGCTTTGCGAAAGCATTGAGCTCTGTGAGTTCAAAATGAAATTTGTTTTTCAGAAAGTTAGGCAAAATTTTTTAAAAATTAAATTTGTATTTTGTATTTGAAAATTTTCAGAGTTGGAATTGGGGGAAATGATAAATATTTTGGAAATTAATATATGGAGAGGGCCCCTTGAAGTCCAGGGCTCATAGGCAAAGTCCCGATTTGGCCATGCAATAAAAAAGACCTCTTCCCAAAAAAGTATTATATATAATTAAAAAAATTTAAATTCTTAAGTTTCCATAAGTTTCAATATTTCAGATCCAGCATTGGTCAACATCGACCAATATTGACCAATATCGGTAAAATAAAATCGGTCTTTGCCAATAGAGGCCAAGATTGGCTAATATTGGAATTGGTCATGGCCGATGGCCGATATAGACCGATATTGAGAAATAGACTTTTTCTACGTAAATTTACAGAATTTAAGATGTTATAAAAATTTATTCCTACCTTCCATTTTTCCAAAAATGTACAATACATAAATTAAAATTTTAAATATTAAAAATTCCACAAGTTTTTATATTTTAGATCCAATATCGCCGAACATCGATCAATATTGGCTAATGTCGGTAAAAGGCAGTGGTGTAATGGCAAAAAATCCAGAGAGTATACGCTCAAAATATAGGGTATGGTATACCCTAAAATGTATATACTATAGTTTTCTTGAAAAGCAGAGAATATATAATGTTCCTTAAAAAAGTCCAGAGGGTATACGGCGTATACCCCCGTATACCCTCCACTACATCCCTGGTAAAAGGTAACCTATCTTTGCCGATGCACGCCAAAGTTGTCCGATATTGGGCAATATCGAGTCGATACTGCTGTGCTACCATGCTTACCTGGGATGATGCATTTTTCACGATTTCGCAATAGCTATATCGCAAGAAATAATACATGAATTTTCATCAAACTTCAGATTCAGTTTAACCCCTTATTAAAATTAGTCCTGATTAGTTTTTTGTGTATATCACCCTGCAAGTGGCACTATTATGCAGAACATATTTCAGATTCAGTAATAGCGCTATTTCAGAAACTAATGCACGGATTTTCAGCAAACTTCAGATGCAGTTAGGAGTTCACGTAAGTTGTTAATGATTAGATTTTGGTGTAAATCACATAATCGGTGGCGCTGTTATACTGCACTTTTCAGGAAGTATTTACATATATGAGATAAGAAAATTTTTGGAGTGCCACCACCGATTAATTTTTCGATAAATTTACCAAAACAATAGCATATTAAAAACAGAGGATAATTTTATGCGATAATTTAATCTGGATGCGATAATTTAAACCAGACAATAATTTAATTAAATAATAATAATATTTTCAACAAACAAAATAAAACGTTCTGTTATGACGTCATCGAAAGACCTTTATTCAAAGGTATTTGTCCGTAAAAAAAGGGCTAGGCAGCAGATTTGAACATCCTGCATAAAAAAACGGGCGTTGCCCGTAAAAACATATTAGTACTCCGAATTTATGTTTCCGCAACGTAAATTTACGGAAGTGTACCGTTAAGCTTCAAAAACGGACAACTACCGTCAAATATTACGGTAAATGCCCGTAAATTTACATTTTTTTTACAGTGTATGTACAATATTATTTGTCATATTTTCGGAAACGAAAATGTTTTTATATTAAGAATTCTGAAAATTACAAGCAAAAAGCTTTGGGCTGTTTTTATAAAAACCTTAATTTCTCTACGAGTATACATAACAACCACCAGTGGCAGAGCCAGGGTAGGGGTCCAAATGATCTGGACACCACTAATTTAGTAAAATTCTCTTCGCCTTATCTGATTAGAAAATTTTCTCCACTTATTAGGCGGAGAAACCTTTACAATATTACTGGTATCCATAGAGGTTAAACCTCTTCGCTGGCTACGCCACTTGCGACCGACATTCAAGAAGTTCAAGAATAAATTGCGTTACTTTTACATAAAATTTGTGAACTGTTCATTTTCTGTCAGAAACTAAATTCAATTTATACAACGAAAGGGATTATTTCACTCCATTGAAATACTTATATCGTTTAATACGGACTTAAGATAGTACGGACTAAAAATGAACTTCCTTTGAAGTTTACACAAACGGGTATTCACTGAGTAAAAATCGTTTCAAAGGTAAACAAGTTGGAAATTGCACATGAAGCGTAGCAAATGAGGTGCGTTCATACTTCAACGAAATTAAAAAATATTCAGACCTTTCTGTTATAGTATACAGTACTTCGGATGTATAATGGTCGAAATCTTTTGTGTGTCCTTCTAAATACTATCGATTTTTTATTATACAGGAAGTAACTTGTATTAAACCGCAGCAACCTATATCAATTTCATAAAATATGAAATAGTTTAATATAATTAAAACACGCCCAAAACAATATTTAGCCGTATACCATAATGCAGTGTTATACTTTTGAGTAGCCCTCTAAAATAATAATAAATATTCTTAGTATCATGAAATTTATAGAATGTATATTTTAGTATCTACTTCATAGATTCATGTCGATTCAATTATATTCGAAAGATTGTAACATCATTAAAATGTATTTGAAACTATCATTTTCTATCGACCATAATGTGACGGAATACTTTTGATTGTCCCTGTAATTAAATTATACATCCGATTTTCATAAAATTTTAATTGATTCGACAACATTATGCTACAATTATACGAGTATATTCTAAATTTCAAACGAGTTAATTGGGTAGTTTTTGTTCTATTATATGTGGACAGACAGAAGGACGGACGGACAGACTGAACGATGACTATAACATTGGTGTAGTCTTTTTCAACGTATATCAATTTCATAAAATATTAAATAGTTTAATTCAATTAAAGTTTGTACCAAACAATGTCTCAATATATAATTATGCAATGGAATACTTTTGTGTGGCCCTGTAAATTAATAAGAAATATTATTTGCACCACAGATTGTACAGAATGTATATTATAATATATACTTCATAGATGCATATCAACCTTATTATGCTCGAAAGAATGTAAGACCATTAAAATGCACTTAAATTTTTTCCCCCCATTGACCGTAATGTATCGGAATTCTTTTGATTGTCCCTATAATTGAACTATTCATCTGATTTTTAAAAAATTGAAATGGCTCGACAAAATCTATATTAATAAAAGAACAAAACGCTCTGTCTGCGTGTGTGTGTGTGTCTGCGATGGCTAGCAAAATCGACAGCACGTACGAAGCTCAAAAATTTTTTGAGAGTAGCCCAATACCTCTCCTGATGCACCTGAGGCTCAGAATTTTAATTTTTTGATTAGTTTCATAGATATTAATTATGAAGCGGAACTCACTCTCATCAAAAAGTCATTTTTTAAATGTTCTGGGAAAGAAAACGTTTGCACATGCGCAGAAACTGAATTACGCATCTTAACGGAGGAAGAACCTTTTCCCCCCGTTTATTTCTGTTTTTGGATCATTTTGTTTAAATCCAAATCAACCAAACTGCTCGACGTAGTTAAACTTAAGAGACATATTTCGAAAGATCATATTTTTAGGTCTCAAATGCAATAATCAATTCGAAAAAATGTTGCAGTTAATCCTTTGAAAATAAATATTCAAAAATGGTCGTTTTTTCCAAAACTATTTTTCTCTTTTTTGTCAATGCCCCTCCAGGGCGTAATTTTTAAGATATAAACAAACCAAAAAGAAGATCTTAAAGTTGAAACTTTCTTCTGACTGATGGTGTAATTGGTTTTAAAATATTTGGATTTTAACCCTTTCAAATACACTGGCAAAAGAAGGTCATTTTGTGACTCGCAGAGAGGGTATTTTTCCCATGCTAAAATTATCTTAACGTGCATATTTCAACTCAACCTTTTAAAATCATCTCAATAGACCAAATTTATACTCCCTACAAAAAATTCGACACGTTCGGACGGATAAAAATATTTTTTACAAAATAAAATTTGCGAAAAATTTGATGAAATCATTAAAAAACAGATCGTTTTCATTGCGGTTTTGACTTAGCAAAACGCAATCCTATAGGTACCGGTAAACAAAAAACATATTCTTTAATCTTAAAAACATTTTTATAATCTATGATGCAATCGGTTTTTAAAATATATGATTTAACCCTTTTAAATACTTCGGCAAAAAGAGGCACTTTGCGACTCAAAAATAGAATATTTTTTCTACGCTAAAAGTATCTAAGCGTACATATTTCAGCCCAAACTTTTAAAAGCATCTAAATAGATCAAATTTACACCTTCTTAAAAAATTTTAAAATGTTCGGACGAGTAGAAATAATTTTTAAAAAATAAAAAGTGCGAAAAATTTGAGGAAATCAATAAAAAACAGATCGTTTCATTGCAGTTTCGCCTTTGCAGGGCGCAATTCTATATACGTCCTGACAAACCGAAAATATTTTCTTAAAGCTAAAAAATTCTCATAATTTATGTTGCACTTTGTTTAACAAAAATATGAGATTTAGCCCGTTTAAATACAACGACAAACACGAATTACATCCCGGCTAAAAGTAACTAGATGCCTATATTTTAGCACAATCTTTTTAGAGCCTTTCAATAAACCAGATTTACATTACTTTAAAAAATTTTGGAACTTTCGTATGGATAGAATTCTTTTTTTACAAAATAAAATGTGTGAAAATTTTTACGAATTCAGTAAAAACCTGAATGTTCCGTCGCGGTTTCGTTCGCTCTCGGTTCGCATAGTTTCCAAAAAATCAAATTACATAGAAAACAAAATACCAAACAGCATAAACAGCATGTGCTTTCAATTCAATATCTTTTTGCGATTTTTCCGTTTTAAAAATATAATTTTTGACAAAATGGACTTAAAGATATAAAATCATAGAAATTTGAGTTTAATTTAAGGGTCATTTAGAAAGCAAATAACACATTTGAAAACTGAATAACATCACGGGCCCGGGCAACGCCGGGCAGGACAGCTAGTTATCTAATAATATTATATTTTAAGTTTCAACCGATTCGGTTGGGCAGTTTTTGAGTTGTTATATGCGGACAGACAGATGGACGGACAGACAGACAGACGGACAGACAGACGGACGAACGGCGGACGGACGGACGGATGGACAGACAGAAGGACAAACGGGCGGACTGAACGACAACTATCGGTGCTACGTATTTACATAATTACGAACGCAATAAAAAACCCAATAATCTTTTTTTGCAGAGTCATATTAAATATTTAACAATTTCTAAAACAAGCCAAATCATTTGTTAATTTAAAATTACAACTAATTTTATTGTCAAGTAAAAATATCCCGTATTTAGAACTTGTATGTTATGCCTTCATCTTTTGTGTATCAGTGATTTGATGTTCATTATAAAATTACTATGCTATAAAATATGTATGGTGTCAGAATTGAATTGAAAGAGCAAAAGACGTCATAAATTATACGCATAATTTCTATCGCCGTTTTTGCATTCATTGTCTGATAAAAGAATGCAAATTCTATTTAAAATCCGGCGTCGTTTGATTAATCATCCGTATGTCTTCATAAAATATCACCAAATCTGGACTCTGAGATTGTTTAGTATTTTTCGGAACTTTCAATCATTAAGGATGATTAATCGATATGGATATTTAATCGTCGAAAAATGATAGCGTAATGTTATAGTGATTTTAAGAAACAAATTACGAATTATACATGGATTTAGTTTTTAAAATTTTATGATATTTTACTTTCAATAGCAATAATTTTAATTTTCCAGAACAATGATTATGAAGATTTTCGATAAATCTTCAATTAATAAAACATCAACATCAGAATAATCGATAAAAACGTATGCTTCTGGTATGACATTAACCATAATTTGCAGTAGATATCAAAATTTTCGACTTGATTATCTCGAATAATTTACAGCTGAAATTAGGAGTGTCCATGAAAGCTTCCTGAAATAAAAAGAGAAATCGTAGTTCACAGCAAAATAAACAACATTTGCACTATACACTGTAGAAAAGTCCCTTAAAAGTTGAAATTATTGTTACAAATTTTTGTAAATATTAGTTTTTGTTACATTGTCTCTGTTATCAGGCAAACCTGTCTATCATTTTTATTGAATGTCTACGGCAGTTTGACGAAATATTATAGTTATCGCCAAGTTGGCGTCACTTTTGACGACTAATTTTGGTCGCCAAATTTGGCGATATAGCGCCAAGTTGGCGACAAACAAGTTGGCGACAAACTTGGCGATTGTTGGCGATGTTAACCCTTCCCTCTGATGCTCGGCTCCGGAGAGCGAGGTTGAGTAAGTCGTGTTTTCGATAGCTCGCAATGGGAGGCTAAAAGCTTAAGAACCAGGTAAGCCAGAGCCTTATATCATGTCTCATTCTTTTCCTAAAGTGCTGTTGATCATTTTGGTATAGACCGGATTAAAATCGGTGCAGTGGTTGCCGAGATATTTTTACTTAAAGTTTTAAGCTTTTCTCTTAATCTCGTCCCCAGGCAACCAGCCATTGCAGCTACACCGATATCTTTCTGTGCTTATAATTAACAAACGCTTAAGTATGATAGTATCCGGACATTTAATTACGATTACCAGTACTCTTTTGAACTTTTTAAACGATGGTCTATTTTCCCGTTTAACTTGATATTAAAGTTATGAGTGTTTTATAAAGTGTTGTCAATCCCTTCCTATGCTATCATTTAAGTTGTCAGTTTTAATGTGCAATTTATATAAGTTATATAAACTTAAAATTACATAAAATGGTTTATGCATTGTACATGGAAGCCTCATCTATGTTTAAGAATAAGTTATTCTAAGTTTTCATTGTTTTTTACTATGTTTTGTAGTCTTTTATTTTAACTTGTTTGCGTAATGGCGGGTGCACTAAACTGAAATCATTGGTAAAACTGCTTTGTTTACTTTTTTTAACAAGCTTTTAATAAATTAAATTAAAGTTAAGTCACTAAATAATTGCCTTTTACTTCTAATTTAAACATTTAACTTTGCTCCGCCGCAAACCCGAAATCAATAAATTAATTTTAAGATATAAAAATAAATTTTTGATAAAGTGTTGTTTTTGCAATCTATGCTTGAATTTACTTATGTGATCTCCATAGGAATAACATGGGGAGTAATTTTATTTTTCTTTTTTTCAAAAAATTATTAATTAAATTATAACTGCTTTTAACATCTAGTGATAGATATGTGTGTGTACATAAATATTTGGTTTTTGCTCCGCCATACTTTTTATTGCTTTGTAAATATGTTAAGTGTATTAAATGAGTGTTTTTTTTAAGAGTTTATTTCTGTTTTTTTTTTTTTTTTTTTTTTTTTTTTGTCTCTCAATATGACGCTTGGGTCTTGCTCTTCCCGCCCAAGTTTTGCACAAGTTGAGGAATTGGTAGCTTCTTCTCAGACGGGCTTTTGGGTCCGTTGCAGAATTAAGTGATCAGTTTTAAACCTTTTTTTTTTTTTTTTTTTTTTTTTTTTTTAAATGTATTTAGTTTGTAATAGTGTATAATTTAATGTTGCCATCTGCTTTCAGTCAGTCTTTTTTCAGTTTTTTTAATATTAGTATTTTTTGTTATCAAATGTTAGGTGCTGTAGAGGTATTTATTGTATGGTGTTGCCATGTGGGATGTATCTATAATTAACGAACTTATATTGTACATGGACCATAAGTAGTATTCCTGCTGGTCTACAGTTCTGCGTGCGGTAAGCCATTACAGCCAGTAGTTTTCCCTTCGTCAGTTTTCCTTGTATTTATTTATTTACTTTGTCTTAAATTAACCCATTAACGCCCAGCGTCCTCTTTTGAGGACGGTTACAAAAAAAAGCAAGAAAGCGGTTTTCCCACCAGTAAAGAGGAAGTTAAATATATACCTTCTTTTATGAGACAGAATTCTCGATAAATTTAGATAAAAGTTAATTTGATTTTAAAAGTGGTGGGAAATACAAAATTTAAATTTTAACGAAGAAAATAATTTGGGCGTTAATGGATTAACACATAGTTATCTCTAGGTATTTATTTCTGTCTTCTAAGGGCTTAAAGGGTTGTTGGGGTCTTCGAACCACCATAATTTATTAAAGTTTCATCTTTCATTGAAGAAATAGGTGCTAAGACACAAGCTTTTATGCCCTGTCTTTGAGGGGCAGGGGGCCGGTGGGGGGGGGGGTACATGCACCCCCCCAACATACACCTTAAAATTTCGCTCATTTTCTTGTCTACCACTTCCAACTATAAAATTTAAATTAAATCTCACCCCCAGGGCTGTAGACCCACCCTATTGGTCACTCACTATTTTTAGCTCATTTCTTCACTTCTTTTCAAACTTTAAAAGCCTATAACTTTTTTTTCTATGGGAGCTACAGCGTGGAGAAATATTTTAGCAGGGCTTTCTCGTCACAGATATTTTTCTGGCTGACAAATGTTTTCGGTTACTACAAGGGAACCGCCCCCGGAAGGGCAGGGGGGGCAGGTTTTCAAATTTTAATGTAGCATGTCTAATGAAAGCTTCGGACTCATACATGACAAATCTACCATCAAAATCCATCTCCCACTATTCTGGGTCACGCCCCGGCCCCATAAAGGGTTAAACTCTACTTTTCTAAAATTTTCCCTAGTTACGAGCATGTCGCATATTAAACTTTTTGTCTTTAAGAGAGCATTAACATTAGCCAACTTTCATCCCCATCCTCCCCATTTATGGCTATAATTACCACATGTGCCTGAAGATTCATCATCTCAAATACAGCAATTAAAACTTCCCCTACAGGTGAGCTCAAAGGAAATCCTTCCTTGTTCCAATTACTGCACTACTCCCATAGTTTATTAATACTGTTTAGTACATGGCACACCAATACAACTTACTAACTGCTCTTATTTCTGTATTGCTATAACGGAGAGATTAAAAAAAAAAAATTAAACATATTTAAATGTAATTAAGAATGTATATTTCTGTGTTTTAAATAGTGTTTTAATCCAAGTTACTCCATTACTTATTTCTCAAACTGATATATATGTCCCATTGGTTTTGAGAATGTCAAGGGCAGGGGTTGACAACAATAAGCACAGAAACAAACTAAAATTTATTCTTCCTTAGCAGCACTATTTTTCATGCCTACTATATATTAGCTATTACAACATTACATTCTTTGTTTAGACCACTTTCATTAATATTTCCCCTCTTTATTCCAAAAATCTAATCAAAATTATTCATTCTTTTTTTTTTTTTTTTTTTTTTTAATTTGACTTATAACTTTTTATCTTTGACATTTACGGTGGACAAGTTCACCGGTTTTTGCTATAAACTGTCCATATTCCTTTCTTTCAACGAGACATATGAAGGGCTCTCTGACGATGCCTGGTATTTTGCATATTAAATTTTTGAAATTAGCAATTAAACGCAGCATTTAAAATATCGTTAAAAAATTATATTATATATATATATATATATATATATATATATATATATAATCCCTCTCTCTCTTGCACCTACCGTCATTGGAAGGGAAAAAAATTCTGGAAATAATCTGCAGGGATTTAACAAAAGTTCTACCTATTCCGAGAAGTATTTTGAGAAAAATAATATAAGCAACGCAAGTCAAAAAATATGGCACCAACCTTAAGAGCAAGCTCGATGCGTTCTCAAAGCATCAGCTCTTTGAACAGTCTAAACATGGATGACGCAGGAATGATCGACTTAATTGAACTTGGTAAATGTCTTCTAAATCCTCTAATAAAAAAACTTCTCGCAAGATAAGGAGACTAAGAAGAAATTGATAGAGATCCTTACTATTTTCAACAAGATGACACCTATAGCGGAAGAAAACCTGTCAACTTTAAATAACCTCAAAAAGCTCAACGAAGCTCAGGAATTCAGCCATGCACACCAAGAGCGCGCTACTCTAGAACTGAAAAATACTTTGGAGTATCTAAAAAATGAAATAGAAATGAGATTGGACAGTTTGCCTAAAGTTCAAGACCTTGAAGAAGTTATGAACAGGGCTTTGTTAGGTCGTACTGAACGAGCCGATCCTTCTGCAGAATTAGTGCAGCACCAAGCTGAGAGGGAAGGTTCACAGGTAGTCCTGAACAAACAATTCACGTCTGGTGGCCGCGTTAATAAGCCAAAAAGAACCCAGTCTCCAGGATTGGATAGGGTATACAAGCGGACAATCATCGTCAAGGGAATCAACAGGCAGAGTGGTCAGGAGGTACAATCTCTCCTAACAAAGGACAGAACTTGCACAGCAAATTCTGTCAGTAAAGTCTTAGTCAGGAAGAACCATCTTGAGATAGTATGTAAATCCATAGCAGATGCCGCCAATCTAAAGAATGAGCTGCAAAAAAAACCAGACCCTAAATAGAGAAGTGAATGTAGTCTCCCAGTCAGTACCCACATATAAAATGATCTTGCTGGGAGTTCCCTTTCATTATACTGATAATCAGATCAAAGAAGCCATTCTGACAAATTTTAAAGCTTATGAAGACGAGATAGTCTTCTTGGCGTCCCAACAGTCAAAGAGAAATCCAGAAACCAAAGATTGGATCTTAGTACTTCCCAGGGCCTTGGGGAAAACCATAGTCCAAGAAAATGGCCTAACGATTGGTCTCAAGTTCTGCAGGCTGAGGCCGCATACCTCGGTGCAGCGCTGCAGAAACTGCCAGGACTTCAATCATCCCACCAAATTCTGCAAAAATAGCACCTTCTGCCCAGTCTGTGCTCAAAAGACGATCTAAAGGTATGTGAAGGCCGGCCGCAGTGCGTGAATTGCGTATGTAGCAATAAGGAAAATGGCACTCACCACAACACAGGTCACAAAGCCTCTGATCACTCTTGCCCTGTTTTCAAGCTGGCTTACCAGCAGGAGAGAGATCGTCTGGATGCCATCTTCGCTCCCAGGAGAAGATCATCAATCACCAATGATCTTAACCCACAGGAGGATCCCTTCAACACGCAGCCAAAGAGCCCCTTTCAGCTACCTTTCCAGTCTTGGGGAGTGCCCTGGGAAGGACCAGGTCTCCCACTTTTCAACCATTGGCCTCTGCCACCCCAGGAGGTAGCCTTCGAGCACTTCTACAATCCCAGAAGGCAGACCGCAGAGGTAGGAAGTATTAATTCTTAAATCTGCTTAAAAATATTCTTAATTTCCCCTTCAATTTTAGTTTATCTTTATTATTATTATTATTTGTCTCTTTATCTATGGTGATGGCTACCTCGCAGGATCCCTCATTACCCCATTCACATACTCAGACAAACAAAATATCAAAAAAACCATTTGGTAGTATAAAATTTATTCACGTTAATCTAAATCACTGTAAAACAGCCAATGAATCGCTAAAGGACTTTCTGATCGGTGTCAATGCGGACGTAGCTTTGCTGCAAGACGCTTATTATCAAGAAGGCAAAGTTCCGGGCATTCCGCTATCCTGGCCAGTCTTCTCATCAAAAATGGGTACGGCACACCTGGTCGTTCGGAACACTAACATAACATATTCACACCTATACACGGGAGATCACTGTGTCTTTATAACGATTACGGCAAAGGAGGGCCATCTGATTGTTGGCACGACGTATGCAGCTCCCAGGCTAGACTTTGAGGAAACCCTCGAGGAGTGGGAACACCTAATAACACACAGGAGATATTTCATCTGCAGCGGAGACTTTAACGCCCAGTCACCCCTTTGGGGCTATAAGCAACAAAACTCGCGGGGGGAATCTCTCATTGAACATCTGGTAAAACACAACCTAGCGATAGCCAATATAGATAACAAAGTTCACACGTTCGTCAAAACCAATAGCAAAGGCATAGTATTGGCCAAAGGATTTCCGGATCATACTTTGGTAAATCCACTTGCCCATAGCAAAATCAGGAATTGGCACGTATCAGATGTTCACAGTGACTCAGATCACAAATATATCTCTTTCGGCTTTGAAATTACACCAGAATACACAGAAAGACGCCGCTTCAATACCTCTAGGGGGAATTTGCGTAAATTCACACAAGTTATTAAAACACACAAACCCCTCCTCAACCAACACTTGCAAGATGCAACAGATACAGACTCCTTAAACACCTTAACTAAAGTTCTCATCGAAACAATGCAAAAAGCAGCAAAAGCATCTTTCAGATATAAAAACACACAGAGATCAGCTACTTTCTCCTACTGGACAGCAGATCTCAGAACCAAACGTAATCAACTCACCGCAATGCGAAAGAAATTAAGAGTACTCAAAGGTGACGGAGAAGACACAGAATACTTTCGTTCTCTGGCAGAAAATTATAAAAAATTGGCAGCAAAATATAAGCGCAGTATTCTAGATGCCAAGAATGCGGCATGGCGGAAGTTTTGCAGCAACCAAACAGATCCTCATGGCACTGCTCAGAAATTTTTCAAGGGAAAGTTTTTTAAACCCGATGAGATCAGGCTTGAACTGCCCTCACATAAGTCATCCAAACAATCCATTCTTGAACATCTAACTAAAGAAATTTTCGGCCCCTCAGCATACCCCAGCACAGATAATTCAGACCTTCTCTTTAATGCTCCCCATGACCTTCCCTTCACGAAAGCAGAACTGTCTTCAGCACTGCACAGTCTAGTCGATTCTAAAGCACCGGGTCCATACTGTATAGATTCTAGAATCTTAAAATTAACTTTCAAAATTATCCCTAAGATATTTATTCGTTGGGCAAATCTTTGTTTAAATTCTAATTACTTCCCGCTCACTCTGAGGCAAGGGGAAGTAATATACTTCCAGAAGCAAGGGAAGGACCCCTCTGAACCCACCTCCTACAGGCCAATCTGCCTCTTACCGACCGTAGGAAAATTACTAGAGAAACTTTTAGTTAAGAGATTGGTTCATTTTCTGGAAACAAACAATATCCTCCATCACAGACAATATGGGTTCAGAGAAGGCAGATCTTGCGAAAAAGCTCTGAATGATATTCTGTCCTCCTGCGCCTTAAGCATAGATGCTGGAAACTACACTTCCCTGGTCTCAAAATCTTCAAAATCTCAATCTTCAAAAGGGCTGCCCGCAGGGATCATGCTTAGGCCCTATTCTCTGGCTACTAATAGCTAATGTAATTCTTAAAGAGCTAGAAAAACACGGGTTCCTCCTATATGCCTTTGCTGATGATTTCAGCTTTGTCTTCTCGGGCCGTGTTCGTGTTGACCTTGAAAGAGAAGCAGCTCGGGCTCTCCCCCTCTTCCACCAGCTGCTGACTAGCCTACACCTCCAGCTCTCCACAGGCAAATCACAAGAGCTAACATTTGCAAAACCACGCGATCTTCAACGTCCACCCACGATGAGAATCTGTGGACAATCGGTTAAACATGTACAGAAATTAACACTTCTAGGCCTCACAATAGATAAACATATGAGCTGGACGGAGCACATTAAGAACATCAGAGAGAAACTCGTAAAACTCCATAACAATTCACGCAAATTAACAGCTAAAACTTGGGGCATTAAACCCCAAATGCCCAAAGTTTGGTACCATTCAATAGTGGAACGGGTCATCTTTTACTGCGTGGGTATCTGGGGAGGCAGCCTCACCAAACAGGTGAAGGATAAACTAACATCTATTCAAAGGATATTCCTGCTCCAGATGAGCAGAGGATACAAAACGATCTCCTCGGAGGCCCTTGCAGTTATAACAGGGATCCCTCCCATTACAATTACACTTGAATTTGAATATCTAAGAACCAAGATCTTGCATCTCCAACACGACACAACACAACAAGTCCATTTCCCAAACATAGAGATACAACGAAATGTCAGCAGCTGGATCCTGCATCCTGCGAGGGAGACATCGCATTTACAAGTAAACTTGGAAAAGCATTCTTACAAACCAACCAGAGATCCAACTATATACACAGATGGATCCCGAACCGAATCAGGCGTGGCATCAGCTTTCTGTGTCATGAGTGGCGGCGAGGTGACCCATCAGTGGGCCTGCAGGATTGGCGACTTTAACTCCGTATTTCAAGCGGAGCTACTTGCAATCCTGCGGGCACTGGAATGGATCTCTGGACAACCCTACCCCTTCATCAGGGTTTACAGTGATAGTTTGTCCAGCTTGCAAGCCATTTTTTCTCATCGTACTAAACACCCCATAGTCCTAAAAATCAAACAACAATTATTGATCTTAGTCAATAAAACTTCCCTTGGTCACGTCTCGGCTCACATTGGCATTGAGGGCAATGAACGGACTGATGCTTTGGCCAAGGCAGCGACAGAAAATCCAACAATAGAAATTGAACTCCCAGTGCCTTTCTCCCATGTCAAACGAGTCCTAAAAGGAAGAATCTTACCCGCCTGGCAGACTAGATGGCACGAGTCAGACAAGGGACGCCATACCTACAACCTCATCCCAAAAGTATCTAGAGAGCTTTATTTTCTTTCTCCACCCACCACAGCCTTCCTCACTGGTCATGGACCCTTTAAACAATATTTAAAGAAATTCCATTGCACCTCTTCACAACTCTGTGAATGTGGCGAGGTGGGATCCCCAGATCATACCTACTATCACTGTACTCTGACTAAAGCTTGGCATCTCAGATATCCCCCTTCTCCCTCTAAATCCTGGCTACAAGGGTTGTTATCTCGACCAGCGTTGCTTGCCAAATTAAGAAACATTTATAACTACTTAATGTTCATTTCCATTCTAACCACATAGCGGTCTGTCTTTCTGTAGTATAGCAGCAGATCGAGAGTTCTCCATCCCACCTCACAGTTTTTTGTCAAGAAGGGATACGGGCCCCAGCGGATAGTGCACCATAATTTCATCTTTTTTCTCTGCCGCTCCCTGTCGCGAGGGGGCAGTCTGTGCTCCAGCGGATGAGTTTTACCATGTAAATTATATTTGTATTTTATTGTAACTAAAAAATAATGTAACCTTTTTTTTTTAGACCTTAATAAAGGCGACCGGGAGGGATACTATGCTCTACAGACAAGGCTTTCTTGTCTGAGCAGTCCCTCTTAGGCATTCAAAACCCTTCCCTCTCTATGGTAACCCCCCCCTTATAGGTATACTGATACATTGAATGTTATAATGGGGTTTTCTGGATTTTTCTAGAAGCTTGTAGAAATTTCCAGTGCATGGCGCGAGCCTATATATAGGAGAGCGATGCGAACTGGTGGTGGTTATTATTTGTCAGTCAGTCATTGAGTGAGCTACTAGACGATTATTTAAGCAGGTTTGCTTGAGTATTGTAATTTATCTACGCTGTTTTTGAATGTGATATAGGATTGACACGTGAGTAAAGAGTCTCTGTGAAATATATCTGTACTTGTATGTGTGATTTTCACAGTTATTTCTGAAAATCTGGTGATATTTGGGAGTTCCGAAGACTCTGTAGCTGTGAAGTTTTATAAATAAATTAGTCTCTATTTTTTTAAGAGACTAGATTTTGGACTTGACAAACCATAAGATCAGAAGAACCCTATATGCGCAACAATTTTTGGTGTCAGGAGTCGGGATTTTATGACGAAAATAAGAGCAATGAATGAACAACTGAGTGAGTTGTTGAAGGCTATTAACGGATTAAGGAGTGAGCTGACAAATAAAATCGACAAAGGCCAAGAAAAGTTGTTGGAAGAGTTGATAAATAAAATTGATGAAGGCCAAGAAGATTTATCAGATAAAATGAATAAAAACGAAGAAAGAATGTATGAGTTCACAAATAAAATTGACAAAGGCCAAAAAGAAATGAAGAAAACTTTAGAAGAAAAGTTCTCGTCGGTAGAGAGAAGAATAGATTCGGTAGAAGAGAAAATAGAGGACATAGAAGAGAAAATTTAGAATGAAGTTAGTAATGCTGAAGAGAAAATGGAAAGGAAAATAGAGGAAGTAGAAGAGAAAATTCAGAATGAAGTTAGTGATGTTTAAGAGAAAATGGAAAGGAAAATAGTTGAAGCAGATGAAAAGCTAAATAAAAGAGTACAAGATCCTGAGAAGAAGCTTTCAGCGTCCAGTGGTAATTATGAAGAATTTAGGAATCCGCCTGCTTCTCCTGTGATTGTTTTGCTGTCGACATACGACGGGGAGAGTTCCTGGCAAGTTTACAAGACCCAATTCTCCATTGAAGCCGAAGCGAACAAGTGGAGTGACGAGGTGAAAGCTTGTCAACTGGCAGCGTCTTTGAGAGGCGAAGCTGCCGATGTGCTGCAAACATTGCCCGATATGACGCAATCCAATTTTGAGACTCTGAGTTGTGCACTTGAAATGAGATTGGGAGAAAATTTTTTTAAAGATTATACGAGGATACAAATGAAAAGCTGCCATCAAAATCGGGTGAAACCCTCCAAGAGTTTGCCTCAGAAGTAGAACGGCTTGCGAATTTAGCATTTATCAATTGCCCACAAATGTACGGGAAATGCTTTCATTGCAGTACTTTATAGATGGAATCAAAGATCAAGAAATGCAGAGAGCGGTACGAATGACGGATGTGCAGGATTTAAAGGTTGCTTTATTATATGCCTTAAAGTTGGAAGCAGCTACACAAGCCAACCGAAGAGATCGTCATTCAGTCCGAGGGGCAACAGTGAATAAAAGCCCAGACACTGAGATCGACGTCTTGAAGGAAATTAGGAAAATAAATCAACAGCTTGAAGCTTTAAAATATGGAAGAATAAGCACAAGACGACAGAATCTCACGTGCTGGGGGTGCGGTGATATAGGACACCTCCGAAGAAATTGCCCCAAAATCCACGAACGTGAGATGAATTCAAACAGTCAGTAGCGAAACTAAATTTTGGCCACCTCGCGGGGCGGAGGTTGCCAGAGAATAAAAATTCCCAAATGAAGATCCTCCAGATACCAGAAATGAGTGGCGGCAATAATGAATTGTATGTGATTGGATTTATTAACGAGATTCAATGCCATATGATTGTGGATACAGGGGACAATGTGACAATAATAAGAGAAGATTTGGCTCGGAAATTGAAGTGTAAACTCGTCTGGACTCCGCCCTGCGTTACCCTGCAAACTCTGACGGTCGACAAGATAGGCATATATGGAAAGGTCAATTTAACCATCAACTTTGGAGAAACCAAATATTACCATACGGCATTTGTGGCAGACATAACAGGCCCTTGCATAATCGGACTAGATTTTCTGAAGAAGTTTGGCTTCAAACTTGATTTCAAAAATAACAAAATGCTCTTTAAATTTGAAGAAATAAGTCTTTTTGGATTAAATAACGAAATTGAATATAAACAAATAGTAATAGCCAAAGAAGACATTAATCTAGATCCAAGAACAGAATTTTTAGTTCCTGCTGTAATTAAAAATTAAACTAATTATCGATTTGGCCATATAGATTATCCCGAAGATAATAGTACACAAACAGTAGTACTGGTGGCTTCTTCTGTAGTGGACCTCGCGAAAAAGACCATTCCAGTCAGAATTGCTAACATCAGAGATAAGACGTGGATTATCAAGAAAGGAGAGGTGATAGCGTCATGGGCTCCTGTGACGTGCATAAGTCAGAATTCCAATCATTCTCAGAAATATTCAGATAATTTAGTCAAGAATTTGTTACAAAATACAGACTTAGATACAAACCAGAGGGATGTTGCAGAAAGTTTAATTAGAGAATTCCAAAGTTTATTTTCCCAAACATCTGAAGACTTTGGACGAACCGAAAATGGCACAACACCGAATTGACACAAGAGATCACTCTCCTATTAAACAGCACCCTAGACGATTACCTTTTGCCAAGCAAGAAAAGTTGCAGAATTTAATTAAGGATACGAAAGAAAATAACGTCATCGAACCATCGACAAGTCCATGAACGTCTCCCATTATATTAGTAAAAAATAAGGATGGTTCTACAAGATTTTGTGTAGACTACCGCCGACTGAATGACGTCACCAAAGAGGATAGTTACCCTCTACTAAGGATTGACGACACTCTGGACACACTTGCGGGCAACACTTGGTTCCCGACTCTGGATCTGAAGAGTGGATACTGGCAGGTAGAGATCCATCCCGACGATCGAGCGAAAACTGCCTGGTAACGGGACAAGGATTATGACAGTTCAAGGTAATGCCTTTTGGTCTGTGTAACGCACCTGCAACTTTCGAACGGCTTATGGAAACGGTTCTCCGGGGGCTGTCATATGAGGCATGTCTTGTATATTTAGATGAACATCTGAAGAACCTCAGGCGGGTGCTACAAAAGTTAAAGGAAGCTAATTTGAAGTTAAGCCCTTCGAAGTGCAGTTTGTTTCACAATGAAGTCGCCTACCTTGGACACATCATTTCTGCGGAAGGAGTTAAGACTGATCTGGAGAAGATATCGGCCGTGAAAAATTGGAATCATCCAGCAGATGTTCACCAGCTTCGGAGTTTTCTAGGATTATGCACTGTTTTGTATGCTGTATTGTCTCAAGAAATCGACGGCCGGGATCGTGTTATCGCCTATTTCAGCAAGTGCTTGTCAAAAGCAGAGCGAAACCACTGCGTGACAAGAAAAGAGCTTCTTGTTGTAGTGAAAGCCGTAGATAATTTCCATCACTATATTTACGGTCGAATATTCCTGATCCGAACTGATCATGCTTCTCTAACTTGGCTATTGAATTTTAAGAACCATAAAAGCCAGATAGCCAGGTGGATACAAAAGCTACAAGAGTACGATATGGAGATACGCCATCAAAAATCCTCATCGCATGGAAATGCAGATGCTCTCTGAAGAAGACCCTGCTCAGAGAATTGTAGATACTGCGACCGGGTTCAGAAGAAATTTAATGTCAAATGTCCTTTAATGAGACAAGTTACAACTGGGTCTACATCAGAGCAAGACCAGTGGAGTGGTGAAAGCCTGCGGAAAGATCAACTTGCTGATCCTGAAATTAAGCCCATTCTAGAGCTGAAAGAAATGTCTAACAGGAAGCCCAGCTGGCAAGATATGGCCCATTTCCATCCTACGACTAAACGTTATTGGGCTCTCTGTGATTCCCTTCATTTGAAGAACGGTACCTTGTACCGAAAATGGGAGTCTGACGATGGAAAGACATGTAGATGGCAACTACTACTCCCTAAGTCGAGAACTTCTCTGGTCCTTCAAGAACTACATGGTAGTCCAACAGGAGGTCATTTTGGTGTAATGAAGATCCTGCAAAAGGTTCGAAAGCGTTTTTACTGAAATAATGTTCACAGTGATGTGGAGAAATGGTGTCGAACTTGTGACACCTGTATAGCACGTAAAGGTCCAAAGAGGCACACCCGTGGACGATTGCAGCGTTATAATGTAAGAGCTCCTTTCGAACGAATTGCTCTAGACATCCTGGGTCCTCTTGCTAGAACATCTAGTGGCAATAAGTACATCCTCGTTGTAATGGACTACTTCACCAAGTGGCCTGAAGCCTACGCCATACCTAATCAAGAGGCGGTAACCGTAGCAGAAATACTGGTTCAACACTGTGTTTCCAGATACGGAGTTCCTCTTCAAATCCATTCCGATCAAGGAAGAAACTTTCATTCGGCTGTGTTTAAGGAAATGTGTGGACTACTCGGCATGGACAAAACTCGAACTACACCTCTACATCCTCAGTCGGACGGCATGGTGGAGCGGTTCAATCGTACCATCCTAAATAGCCTCTGCCTTTTTTTTGTCGAAAGATCAACAGGACTGGGACAAGAAATTGTCTCCTTTCCTGCTTTCCTACAGGAGTGCTGCTCATGAGGCAACTGATTATTCTCCTTCCCAAATGCTCTTTGGCGGTGATCTTCGTCTACCTGCGGATCTTTTGTTTGGCCGTCCTCCTGATGCTCCTTTAATCGCCTGGGGAATATGTGGATGAACTCCAGACACGGATTGAGAAGATTCACTGCCTGGCGTGGAACCGAATCAGACTGGCATCAGAAAAGATGAAGACATGTAGAGATCTGCACGGGCCCGGGCCGGCAGATTTAGAATAGTTTTTTCAACGGGCCGGGCCGACAAACAACATAAACGGGCCAGACGGGCCGGGCCGGGCCGATAAAAAAATTTTCGGGCCTGCCGGCCCGTTCTGAAGATTTAAGTAGTAACGATAAAATATGAGCTATTTTCAACGGAAATGGTTTTAACGAGAATAAGTATATATGTGGCCATACTAGTTTGACAGCATCAATATAAAAATCATTGCTGTAAAACTAACGACTAAATAAATACCTGTATGATGGCGTTATTTTAAAACTCACTACCCGTTTGAAAATAATCGTTACTCGTTACTGCTCAGAAACCGGTTAATAATAGCAAGAAATCTAGTTACAACATGAGTTTTCGGAAGAATTCGTATTTTTTACTTTTCACGTATTGTTTAGTGCTGCCATCTGTCCATAAAACATGGATTTAATCAAGCTTCTAATTTTTTGCATGAAAAAAGGCAAACACAGTTAAAAAACGATGCATAATTGAGTACACCATGTCTAAATTGTAGAATTTATTACTTATTAAAATAAAGAATAATCGGAGAAAGCAATTTAACAAGAGTAAAAGCTTTGAAAATTTATACAATAAAATTATGAAATGTAATTAATCAAACAAAATGTTTTTAAAAGCAAATCTTCTCATTAATTATACACTTAAAGTAATTATGTGTAGTGAAAATTTAATTTCTGGAATTATTTAAAAGCAATATGTTTTATTTCTTACGTGATCACCCTATCAAACAACATCTACATTTGTACTTCAATCACATTATTATTACCTCTGAAAATTTTTATTTATATTTTAAGATACTTTTTTTTTCTTCAAATATGAAATTTGAAAACAAACAGCAAATACTCGTATATTTCTACAATCAACGAAAAAAGAGGAAATAAATAGAAACTTTATCATAAACACATTTTTAAAAGCAATCTAAAAATTCGTCTTTATCATATAAATGTTTTCAAATGTAAAATATAAATACGCATGCAAAGATATTTTTATAGGAAAAAAATATACTTAAAGCAAACCTGTAATTTGGTTCAAGGTAGTTAATTAAATCCTTAAAACCGAAATCGTCTACAATCGAAAATGTTTGAAGATCTTTAACAACCATGTATACAACTAAATCAGTCTATACATATATTCACTAATAGATTTCTTTAAATACCTTGAGAGGTCTGTTTGTCTTTTTATAGAAACACATTCAGTCAGGAGGAGATTCGGATCATCAAGGAAATCTGATCTCTCTGCAACACTTTCATCATTATTACTAAGCTGCTCGCTCAATAATGGCGATAACAGTGGTTTTGATGGAAACAAACCATCATGTGACGGACGATGTTTTACTAATAAATTCTTTTTTTAAAAATTCGTTGTTGAACCCCCTTTACTTGAATACTTCATTTGTCATATATCACATTTTGCTTTATCACTTGATACTTCAGAAAAATATGACCACAATTTACTCCTTTTTCTTTCCATAATAAATAAATCAATAAGCTCCTACGAAAACCAAATCATCTGAGAATAACTGTTACACTCAAACAGAATTATACGCATAGACTGATACCGAAATAACTGAAATCGGCGCCTAAAGCCAGATCCCGAACTCAAATTCGCATCTGTTACCGCGTCGACTGTCTGGCTTCATTCATGAATTGCACAAACGTACGTAAAACATCGTTTGAAGTTAGTTTCGTTTTGTTCGGTGGCACATTGACAGTAACTACAAACGAGTGACACTTCAAAGAAACGATTCGGTATTTCGTTTTTTAGAGAATACCCTTTATATGTTAACGAATATGTGCGGTTTGCAACAGCTCTAATAAAAATGCACAGTGTATCGGCATCGGAGAATTACATTATGTATAACCCGTTTTAATATTTTTTTAGCTGACTCATGCCGGTCCGAGATCACGCTTGCATTATTTTTCTACATATAGACTGGCCGGACCGGTACTAGATTTAATTATTGGCAGAAATCATGATTTGTAAAATTATTAATAGCGATAAAGAACTTATGTTAGCTTAGTCTTCGGATATTTACTTCTTGATGATTTTTAAATTAATTTCTCAATAATGCGAAAGTTTGACACATTTTCTGATTAATTTTAAATTGTAAAAGTGTAAAAGTGGTAAGCCTAACTATTGAAGGGATTTGGAATCGAATAGCGTTTTTCATTTTTGGTAAATAAAATACTTGTATACCCTTGTTGAGATATAATAGTTTCTCAAATGACTGCAGGCTTTTCTCGTTTCCCTTGCTATTGCTTCCGGAAATTCTATTCAAAACGCTAATTATGACAGTATTTTATTTGTTTGCAGTATTCTTAAATTGCTTGTATCAAAAAATGGATAACGCCATTCGATTATATAGTTTCTGAATAAAGATATCTGTTAATCTTATGTGTTTCTGAGAAAAAAAATGAGAAATGTATTAGAAAGGAGCTTCTTTGAATTTAAGAATGAATTTGGATTTGAAATCTATAATAAAATTATATAGAAATATATTTATAAATCTTCTTTTATTAAACAGCTTCAAAATTGACGATGTTTTTAGCTTTCTTTCTTTTTTCTTTTATTCTAAGCCATATTAATTTTTTAATGAATCTTTATTCGAATGTTGAAAGCCTAAGAATCTAAGTAATCATTAATGTTGTTAATGTGTATTTGCTGTAAAATATACTGTAAAATCATTCCATAGATATGTATGCAGTATTCTTTAAAGGAATCTTAGTTATATGATAAAAATCTGAATTTTTTAGAAATCGTAGAAATTGTAACGGGCCAAAACGGGCCGGGCCGGGCTTGTTTTCGTTGATTTTTGTACGGGCCGGGGCGTGCCTAAAATATAAAAATTTAAACGGGCCGGGCCGGGCCCGGGCCGAAATTTTGAGTTTTACAACGGGCCGGGCAGGGCCGGGCCTGGAAATTCCGGCCCGTGCAGACCTCTAAGACACGGTATGACATAAAGGCAACTGGACATGAGTTCAACGAAGGTGACAAAGTTTGACTGTGGAATCCCATACGTCGTAAAAATTACAAAGAAACTGGGACGGTCCCTACACAGTCGTCAACAGGCTGAATGACGTCGTCATACGTATACAAAAACCGCCACACACCAAGCCCAAGGTCGTACATTATAACCGGCTAGCCCCTTATTTTGGCCAAAGTGATTAGAAATTCGAAACTGGAATTTCAGACCATGGTCATGAAAGTCACTTTGTAAATATGTAAATAGTAATTAACTCTTTATTTATGTAACTCTTATTATTATTATTTTTAAGCGCTCTCTTCTAACTCAAGGATTGCTCTGCCCGGGACGTGCAGTCTTTGAGAAGGGGGTAGTGTTACGAATTTTTGTAAATATTAGTTTTTTTTACATTGTCTCTGTTATCAGGCAAACCTGTCTATCATTTTTTAGTGAATGTTTACGGCAATTTCGCGAAATATTATAGCTATCGCCAAGTTGGTGTCACTTTTGACGACTAATTTTAATCGCCAAATTTGGCGACAAACTTGGCGATTGTTGGCGATGGTAACCCTTCCTTCTCTATGGTAACCCCCTCTTATAGGTACACTGATACATTGAATGTTATTCCGGGGTTTTCTTTATTTTTCTAAAAGCTTGTAGAAATTTTCAGTGCATGCCGCGAGCCTATATATAGGAGAGCGATGCGAACTGGTGGTGGTTATTATTTGTCAGTAAGTCATTGAGTGAGCTACTAGACGATTATTTAATCAGGTTTATTTGTGTATTGTAATTTATCTATGCTGTTTTTGAATGCGATATAGAGTTGAGATGTGAGTAAAGAGTCTCTGTGAAATATATCTGTACTTGTAGGTGTGATTTGCACAGTTATTTCTGAAAATTTGGTGATATTTGGGAGTTCTGAAGACTCCGTAGCTGTGAAGTTTTGTAAATAAATTATTCTCTATTTTTTTTAAGAGACTAGATTTAAGACTTGGCAAATCATAAGATCAGGAGAACCCTATATACGTAACAATATATTGTCAGCAAAATTGTCCTCGATTAACCCGATTTTAGGTGCGTTCGTAATTATTTAAATACGTAGCACCTATAGTTGTTGTTCAATCCGTCCTTCCGTCTGCCTGTCTGTCCGCATATAACAACGCAAAAACTACCAAACCGAATCGTTTGAAATTTAAAATATATAATTATCACATAATTTCGTCGAGTCATTTCAAGGTTTATGAAATTCGGATGGATAGATCAATTACAGGGACAATCAAAAATATTCCATTACATTACGGTCAATGGGGAAAAAAGTTTCAAATGCATTTTAATCGTTTCAAATTTAAAATACATAATTATTACATAATTTTGTCTAGTTATTTCAAATTTTATCAAAATCGGATGCATAGTTCAATTACAGGGACAATCAAAAGGTCATGGTTATAAAGGTCATATCGGCTTCCGTTACATTATTGTCAATGGGGGAAAAGGTTGGAAATGCATTTTAATGGTATTACACTCATTCGAACATAATAAAATTGATATGCATCTATAAAGTACACATTATAATATACATTTTGTATAATTTGTGGTGCAAGGAACATTTGTTATTGATTTACAAGGCCACACAAAAGTATAGGAAGAACATTATTTGGTGCACATTTTAATTGTAATTAATTATTTACAATTTTATGAGATTGATATATGAGAGTGATATTTTAAAAACTTCGTTATCGTACGAAAGCACCTCATTTGCTACACTTTACGTGCAATTTCCAACTTGTTTCACAAAACTTCAGTTTTGGTATCCTTCAATTAAAAAAGGTAAATCGAAAATGGGAGGAAAATAATAATGGGTAGGGGGAGAAATAATAATGGAAAGGCTAATGTATTTTATCTTGAATGTATTACCAACTATTCAAGACGGAAATTTCTCTAAACTAAGAATATGTGAACAACAGCGAAATATTTAACAAAATCTAAATAATTATTATATATATGGATGCATGTGTCAACAGAACATGTAAGTGCGGAACATGATTTATATTGAATATTATCACACCATTTTTTTTATTGTTTTGACTTCCTTTAGATTAATACCTCCATGCTCGATAGTATAATATGAATCGATGGATTTCTTGCCTCCTACATCAACTGGTTACATATAACCACAGGTCAAAAAAATCCGGTAGATACATTTAATTGAAATTTTTGCTGTTTTTTCTTAACTGAAAAAGAATAGTTCTACTTGTCTAGTTTATGAGGGGAAATTCATTTTTTAACATCCAACAAGTAATAATAATAAAAATAAAAATTTCCATTTATTTTTGAAAAATTTAGGATTATGAGGAACGAAATGAAGGAAGCGTTGACATTTGCTTTCATTGTATCTGTGTATTCACAGCGAATTGCATTGGAAGGATGTAAAAAAATATTTTTATTTCTCTTAAAATGTGATAAATGATAGAAGATATATTCCCATTTTGTCTAAGATGGGGTCCATGCGACCCCATTCCCAATTTCTACAAACACAATTTCTACAAATTAACTGTGCGAAACTTACTAAGTAGGTGAAGTCATGAGAGGATCTTTATAGAATATTTCCACAAAAAAAAAAAAAAAAAAAAAAAAAAAATATATATTATACATATTCGAAATGAGAAAAAACTACAAAATGTCCAAATTGTGTACCCCTTCAAATTGACCCTATTTTAGTACTATGAGGGTTAAAAAGCTCTTTACAGCACTTTCAGCTATGTTCAGATCATGAACAAAAATATGAGTTCAACTAAGGGCGTGTTTGTTTATTTGAATAAATAAATTTAAACTCTGAGTTGATAAATATTTCTCATCTTTTCTCTTATCATGTCTCTGTTTTCATTGCACAAGTTCTCAAATACTGCGCAGAGTAAATAAATAGATTTAAATAACCTGCTGATATTTCAACAACAACAACAACAAAATGCCTTCCAGGATGTCTGTAAGAAACAAGTTATTTAACAGAAAAAATCTGATTTTAGCTGTCAAATACAGTATTTAGTTGTTAAAATAAGACATAGCTCATAAAAACAGTTTTTTTAAACATTTGACTTTGGCAACAGTATTTTTCTTAGATTCGCAGAAAATTCATTTTCGGCGAAAATGCTGCCAAAAATTTAGCCGAAACGAAATTCGATCAAAACTATTCCAAAAAATCTCGTTTCTTCTTCGGATATTTCCATTGTTATTTATTGATTTGAGCTGCATCGTCTCATATGAGACACTCTTTATTTCCTGCGGTGAATTTCAGTGTTTATAATTATTAGTCACAATTGACTCGATACGTGAGTGAAAATTATAAAACAAGAAAGGCCTATATGATTAAACTTTGAAGGAGCTTTTCGCTTCTCTGTAAAAGCTGTCGTCTTAACAGCAATAGATAATTTTTAGTTTGAAAGCGAAGAAGTATTTCCAGTACTCTTTGCACAGGGTTCGCACAGACTCCTTGGACTCCTTAGAAACTACTTAGAAATGAAAACGTTTCCAAGTAGTACTTAGAACTACTTAGATAAACAAAATACTTCTTAGAAACTCCTTAAATTGTATTACGGTTTTGCACGTAAGCGATATTGTTCCTGAAAAAGAAAAAAAAATCGCGATTGTAAAACGCACGGTAAACCCTTTATGCACGTCATTCATCAGAAGCACAGCAGTGATTGCAGGGATGCCGCGGACTCGCTAAAGCGCGTAAAATACGCAAAAAATAGGCGATGGGACGCAGTAAAATAGCTTTTATGCATCCCGTGAGACGCGCAATTTCGTTAAAAAACGCATAAAAATGGCGACTTTGGTTAAAAAATTGCGAAATAAGGACTATTTTTCGGCAAATTTCGTCAAAGATTCTCGAAAACATGCAGAGATTTCCTCGAAAAATCGCGAAAAAAACGACAAATTTCGTCTAAAAATCGCGATAAAACGGCAAATTTTATCAAAGAATTTGCGAAAAACGACGGATTTCGTCAAAAAATCGTGATAAACATGCAAACATTGTCAAAAAATTTGGGAAAAGCAGCAAATTTTGTAAAAATTTTTTGATAAAACGGCAAATTTTGTCAAGATACGCGAAAAATGGCTAATTTTGTCACAAATTGAGAAAAAAGGCAAATTTCTTTAAAAGATTCGCGAAAAATGGCTAACTTTGTCACAAATCTAAAAAAAATGGCAAATTTCCTCAAAAAATGCGAATAAACAACAAATTTTGTCAAAAATTCGCTATAAAACAACAGATTTCGTCAAAAAATCGCGAAAAAACGACAGATTTATTCAAAAGATTCGCGAAAAAATGGCTAATTTCGTCACAAAATCTTGAAAAATGGCTAATTTCCTCAAAATATTGCGAAAAACGGCAAATTTCGTCTAAAAATCGCGAAAAACGGCAAATTCCGTCAAAATATTTGTGAAACATCGGCAAATTTCGTTAAACAATTCTCGAAAAACGTAAATTTTGTGAAAAAAATCCCGAATAAACGGCAGATTTCGTCAAAAAACGTGAAAAGACTCGAATTTTGTAAAAAGGGCACGGGAAAAAAAAAAAAGTTTATGCCTGAAGTGAATTTTCCTGTTCCAAAAGCTAATTTTCTTGCTTCAAAATTATTTTTTTTGCTGCTCTAAAAACGGATTTTCGTGATTCACTATCCATTTTTGACGGCTCCAAGTCTTTCTGAGTAAATGTGACTCAGGAAAACACCCATTCATTAAACAAAAAGTCTCATCACTTTACTCAACAAAAATATTCTTTTTTTTTCAGCAAAAATGTCTTTTTCTATAAATCAATCTTGCCCCCTTTTTTTTTTAAAGAAATGCAAACAATAGTGATACTTGTTATCTTCTACTTTCAAATGTTCAATGTTTTATAGTTAAATTTGTACCTTGCAAATTTATTTTTAAACAAGTAAAGAAAATTTCTCATAATTTTAAAAACAACTAATATTGGTTTTATATTTTTATTTATTACTAGCTGACCCGCCCGGCGTTGCCCGGGTCCGTATTAACAATATTAAACGAACTTGAAATTTGTATGATTTTGTCATTAACTGGAAGCATGCAGAAATGCATTGTCTGAAATCCGTCGCTGCTGACTTTGTGAAAAAGCGGTTTTAAAAACAACAACTAATATTAAGCTCTAAAAATATTTAAAATGAGCAATGAGAAACACGGGAGGGAACATGTATCCAACGATTGCGTTAGTTTAGTGTTAAAGTGTTGATATTTACCCGTAAAAATCACTGTTAAATCACGTAACTAATTATTTTTTTTTCGCATAGAAATCCCAGGTGAGATATTTTGAATTTCAAACTAATTATATCACTCTTAAATCCGACTATACCGTGAATGAAATCGATACACGATGATAAAAGATTGGTATGTAGTATTATAATTTCAGTGCCATTTAACAAAAGTGTATATTTTTAATCAACGCATGTGTAATGTTGACTCTGTGGCCAAATTCCTAACCGTAAACTTTTGCACCGTAACCATAATCTGTCTGTAACCTAACTGCGACTTAACAGTACCCTACCGTAACTTAAATATAACACAAATGTAACCTAGTCGTCACTTTGAAATATCAATACAGAAGCATCATTTAAGATTTTGCTTGAAAAGTTAACATTCTTTCGTTAATGTCTTAAAATCGTCTGCACTCTGAAATCTAGATTTTAGACTAATATTTGTTATTTAAGTTTTCGCGCATGATTTTAAAAGAATGTTTTCATAAATATATTTTATATATTGACATAGAGTTATTAATATGTTGTTAAATCATAAATATTTTTTCATCTACGTTATAAAGTATTAAAACGATCTGAAAAAAAAAGAAAACTTTTAGTAATACAATTTTTAGTTCAAATCAAATGTTTTCAATATTTTATTTAATTTTATTTTGACATTTAATTATTTCGAATTTATCAATTTCAATTATTTTAAAAGCAAACATTTTTTTAGAAATAAATAATATAATAGGAAAAAGACCATTTTAAAAAATTACTATTTCTTCGTAGAATATGCTTCAGCTGTAATTCATTTCTTCCAATTCGTCTTATTAATACAAAATCCCTTCCACATGCTTTTGTTTGGGACATTAAAATTTGAGCGATAAATGGTTTAATATTGCAACCCTTTTTTCGGTTTACTTCACCACCACCTATCTTTTTTCTCCATGGTTTACAACCGCTGTGATAAAAAATCATCATTTAAACTGACAGTTAGCCAGTCTATGAATTTTAAAGGTCTGTTCCAGCTTTTTTAATTATTTATGCGAAAATTTTATGCAACCAACCAACCATAACTAAATGAAGGGAAAAAAAGAAGAAAAAAGATTTTTTATGAGAGTAATCTTTGGAATTTAATTAATTACTCAGTTAATAAATAGAATTTTGAAATTCTGAGCCTCAGGTGCATCAGGAGAGATATTGGGCTACTCTCATAAAAATTTTGAGCTTCGTACGTCCCATAGATTTTGCTAGCCATCGCAGACACACACACACACACACAGACAGAGCGTTTTGTTCTTTTATTAATACTAGTACACCGAACCCGGGGTTCCCGGGTCACAAAGTAAAGAAGAAAAACTTTTTTAAATTTTAAAATTGGAAAGTTAATAAATTTTTTCTGCGTAACAGGCTTTTTAAACTGCCAACTAATTCCAAATAGCAATTTTTTATGAAACATATTATTTATGTAATCATATATAGCTTTAAAAATTATCGGTACTTTTGTATTAGCAGGGCCGTAGCTAAGGGGGCGCTATGGGCAGCTCAGTCCCCCCCCTAAAATATTTTGATCCCCCCTGGAAAAGATTCCAAGGTCACTCAATGAATTTTTGTTCCGAAAATTCAAATGAAATAGTGTTTAAAAATCTAATTTAGTTTTGAAACCTTTTCACAGTTTTGCAGAGTTACTAAATTGTATCTAAAATAAGTGTTTCAACACTCCCTCATCCTATTTGTACATATGAAGCTAACATGATGGGTTATTTTGCACCAGTTATACACTCAAAACTTTCATCATCATTATTTTTCTAAGCATAAAATGAAGTTATTTTAAAAGTTTAATAAGAAACAGAGTACTTACAATGTGAATATGCATTAATTTATCTTTCTGCGTCAGAGAGAGAGAAAAAAAAAACTATGAGCCCCCCTACATTCTCTTGAGCCCTCCCTATTTTTCACTACGGCCTTGCGTATTTGACGCAAGATAGCAGTTATTAGCCAAAGATTTCGTCAAAGAATAAAATTGCATTCTCAGTTTTTAAAAACAACTAAGAAAATATGACACCCAGATATTCTTTAAAATACATTTTTGTAAAGGTTAATTGATGTATCTTTTGTAAAGTAAGTTTACAACGAACTAAAAGTCACTGAATTCATAGATAAAAACGAAATAAAACCAACAACATTCATTGGATTTTATAGCTGACGATATATTGACATAACAGGTTTTTAATTACTATTTTTTTCAGTTGCTATGAAAAAATGACAACTAAAATATACAGTGATCTGTTATTTTCCATGGAGAAAAGAGATAGATGGAGGTGCAGTATGCGATTAAAACGGTTTGATGGGCGTTATTCTTCCAATCTCATTCGATCCAAACAAAACAATCACATGGAACAGAGACTGAATTTTTTAACATCATTTTTTCTCTAAATGAAAAAGATCTGAATATATTTTAGCATTATAAAATAGCATTTCATTGTATTATGAATTAAAATTGCATCGTTAAAATTTTTCTTTTTTGTGAAAGCACGCCGTTGTGTGTGCGTCACCTCCAGCCACTAAACTGCATCTCTATTTTTTTTTTCTTTTTTACTCTATGGCTATTTTTCCTCTCTTTCCCACACAAATGCGATACTCAAGTTGCCACCATTAGAGAAATTGAACCAAAAATTACAAAAAAAAATTAATATCTCAAAAACAAATTGAGATACAGTTTTCTAACAAACGGCATTTAAAAGTGCATTTTTTTCTCTAAACGATGGTATAAAGATTGAAAACGTGCAATGTCTAGAAGTTTAAAAATTTACAATAGCGAAAATTACAAAACCGAAATTTCATCGGAAAGTGTTGCCATTCAAAACATGACGTATGCGTTACGCACAGATACGTTTGGCCTTTATTATATAGATAGATTAAAACAATAATTATTGAATTTCATTTTTCTAATGCAAATGAACAAGTTCAATTTTTGCATCTAAAAATATGACTCATTAGTGGGGACCCGCTTTTGGTAAAAAAGGGACCCAGGAAAGTCCAGCGGCATTCCTGGATTGGTTGGGATCATACTAATAGCCACCAAAGTGTCACGAATAATCGCAGATAAAAAGCTAATTTCGTCTGAAGATTGCGGATACAATGCCGATTTCGTTAAAAAATCGCGGGAAAAAATGAGGATTTCGTCAAAAGATTGCGGGAATAAAACGGCGTTTTCGAGAAAAGATCGTATAAAAATGCAAATTTTGACTAAAAATCCTCGAAAAAACATCGATTTCATAAATAAGAGAAACAGGAAAACACAGATTTTATCAAAAGATCGCAGAAAAACCATCGATTTCGTCGCAAACAATCGCCAATTTTGCTAAAATATCGCAGATAAATCGCTGATTTTATCTGAAGATCACGGGAAAGCATCGATTTCGTCTGAAGATCGCGAAACCCCCCACCCCTTCTTCTTGCAGGGCGGTAACTCGCAGAATCCCTGCGGAATTGGGGCTGTGCAAGTGCATGCCACATAAATAACAACAAAAGTGGATGTCTTTAAAATTTTTTGGACTCCTTGGATTTTTTATGTACTCCTTGGATTTTTTCTTTCCAACTCTGTATGAACCCTGTTTGCAGAAATTCGAATGCAATAGATGGTCATTTACGAAAATCATTATAAAAGATGAATTGAGGTATGTATACCTAAAATGTTTTTTAATTAAATCAATTTCGCATAATCAGAAAATCATTCTGTGTCGTAGATGAATAAATTGCATTTTTTTAAATATGAAAATAAAAAGTTTTGATTAGAAGCACTGGGAGCCAACTTGGGACACATTTATAATTACAAATATAATCATAACAGGGTTCGCACAGATCAACCATTAAATTTTAAGAATATTTTCGAAATGTTTCACTGCAGAAAAATATCGTAAAATTTGTGAATGAAGGGGGGGATTACGAATGTTGTGGTTTAAAAATTAAATGTAAATTTTCTTGTGCCAAAGTCTTTGAAAGTTCCAAGAAGTGTGCGAACCTTGTAATCAATTAATTAATGATTTTACTTATTTAAGTATGTTTTAATTATTTTTAAAATAAGTTTTGGACAGTTTTGTTTTCGGGAAAAAATAAGAAGATTGCCGAAATTCGGTTTCGGTACTAAAAACCTGTTTCCTTATTTTTATGTGAAATGAAATAAGTTTTTCATTTTTTCAGTGTGCAGATGGGTAGGAGCTATTTAAAATTATAAGAAAATAGATTTTTTTTCACCTAGTTTTATACACTTTAATTATGCTGAACTTTAACTTCCTATCCTCTCTAATTTTTCCTTCTACATAAAAAAAATTCCATTATTAGTGCTTTAATGTAATTTTACTTATATCTTAAAATTTATAAAACATGCCACTCCCTTTGTCCATTTCCAATGACAAATACCATTTTCATTAATTAAAATATCCTGTCTCTACGTCCTTTGTTCCATTCGTGTAATACTCATTATACTAAGTACTATGTCATAAAAATATATGTACGTGGTCGGAACTCAGTTAAAAAGAAAACTAATAAATTATATGCCTAATTTCTTTCACATCCATTGTATTCTTTGTTCAAAAAAAGAAACAAAAGGATCATTTAAAATTCGGCGCTCTTTGATTAATCAGTCATATATCTTCAGAAAAAGAATTAAACATGCACACTGACATAGTTCACTATTTTTGGTGTTCTAATAGTAAAATATGATTAATGAATACATGCAATCTGGTGGAGATTTTTCAACTTGATTGGCTGTATCATAAAGATAATTTTCTTAAAATGAACAAAATATTAATTTCTTATTATATTCATTAAATATATGAATATTTGACTTAAATTACTTAATATGTTCATTAAATATATGAATATTTGATTAAAATTACTTAATATGTTTATTAAATATATGAATATTTGACTCAAATTAGGAAGATAATCAAAGGTGTATTTTTTTTTCTTTTTGGCTTTCAAAGAAAGTGATTTTTGTTTTTCGGAAATATTACATGTAATGGTTATTTTTATGCATTCATAAAAAATAAAGCTGGTTAGTATTATTAACAATATAATAAAAAACTAAGAATTTAAATTGTAATTGTCATTTTGTGTTGTTGGGTTCTACACATACATTCGGATTCGTTTGCTCAATTTCAATTTTTTCAATCAATAATCAATCAATCATTCGTGTTGCGGATGAATTAATTATATTTTATTGTACATGAAAATAAAAGTTTTGATCAGAAGCACAGGCAGCTAATTTGGGTCAGACTAATAGTTACAAGTTTAAATAAATTATAATTTTCTATATTTATGTTTGCATTAATCACTTTTGAAATTTTGGACATTTCGTTTTCTTTTTCGGTCGAAAACAGGACGATTGCCGAAATTCAGTTTCTGTTCGGTCTATCCTTAATTTAAATGTAAAATAAAGTAGGTTTTTATCATTTATTTCAGTGTGCATATCCGAAGAAGTTATTTTCAGTTAATAGAATGTACTTTTTTTTTCCACCAAGCTTTATATACTTTAATATCTTTTAATCTTTAAACCCTCTCCTCTCTAACTTTTCTGTCAACATAAATTTTTTTTTCCATGATTAGCGCTTTAATATATTTTTACTTGTATCTTAAAATTTATAAAACATGCAACTCCCTTTGTCCATTTCCAATGACAAATACCATTTTCATTAATTAAAATATCCTGTCTCTACGTCCTTTGTTCCATTCGTGTAATACTCATTATACTAAGTACTACATGTCATAAAAATATATGTACGTGGTCGGAATTCTGTTGGAATGAAAACTAATAAATTATATGCATAATTTCTTTCACATCCATTGCATTCTTTGTGCGAAAAAAAAAAAAAAAAAAAAAAAAAAAAAGAGAAAAAAAGGATCATTTAAAATTCGGTGAAGATTATGTCCTTTAATTGACGCATGCATTAAATTATCGAAAAATAACAGTACAATGTCGTGGAGATTTTTCAACTTGATTGGGTATTTCATAAGGAGGATTTTCTTAAAATGAACAAAATATTAATTTTTGAATATGTTCATTAAATACATGAATATTTGATGCAAATTATTTAATATATTCATTAAATACACGAATATCGTATTTACTCGTGTATAAAGCGCACTTTTTTCCCCAAAAAATTAGGGCAAAACTCCTAGGTGCGCCTTATACACGGAATAATTTTTTACTGTTGGATGCAGTCGAACGATATACATATGAAACAAGAAATTATTCAAAGAAGATATTAAAACTCGGAAAATGTTACTTAATTGAAGTATTACTGCATATTTATTTCATTCCTTGCAGTTTTTCATACAACAGAGCTAATGACATTATCTAAACGCTAATTAGCAATTCTCTTTACCGTCACTCATTCCTATTTCCCGTCATTCTCTTACAACTCGAAGTCTAAAAATGCATTTTCGTCTTGTTTTCTGGTCTGGTGTAACGTTTGTTTCGATTTTTTTTTTTTTTTTTTTTTTTTTTTTTTTTTACTGAAATTAATTTAGTCATTCTTCATTAGCGTATCAAATTTATGGTGCACCTTATATACGAGATTTTATGAAATCGCCATTTTTACTTGTAAAGTAGGGGTGCGCCTTATACACGCGTGCGCCCTATACACGAGTAAATACAGTATTTGATTCAAATTAAAAAGATTATAAGGGTTTATTTTTTTTTTTCGTTTTGGCTTTCAAACATTTAGTTTTTCGGAAATATTACATGTAATGGTTATTTGTATGCAGTCTTAAAAAAATAGCTGTCAAGTATTATTGAAAATATAATAAAGATCTAAAAGTTAAAATCATAATTGTCGTTTTGTGTTGGTGGGTTCTACACATATGTTAAAAATTTAAAGCAGTTAAAACCTTAAATATTTATTTACGTCTCAGGTTAAACTTCGAATTTTTCTCAATGTCAGTTTCGGAGGGTGGTCGAACTGGTGCTTTGAATAAAGGATTTCACTCTAATTGTAACTTTTTGCACTGTAAAAAAAACTTGTAAAATTACTGAAGTTTTTATAAGAAGCTGGGATTCTTAGACCTTTTTTTATGTAACAGCAACAATAAAAACTCATGTAACAGATACATGTTTGCACTGTGAATCAAAAAGTCTGTTTGATTACTAAGAATTTTTTTTGAGGAAACTGGGATATCTAGAACAATTTATGTAATTGCAACCCGGGTTAGAGATAATATTTTAGTAACATTACTGTAAATTTAATAGAAACTTTTCTAAAGCTCCAGATTTCTGTAGCTTTACAAAAACTAGCTTTTTAAACATTTCAACACAACAAAAACAGAAATTTATTTTTTAAACATTTTTATTTTATTTTATTTTTTACAAAATAGATACAAAGTTGTTCATAAAAGTACATGTAGAAATTATTACATGTACCGGGTGTCCAGTAAATGACTGACCCATTTTGAATGTAAATAACAAAAAAAAAAAAAAAAAAAAAAAAAAAAAAAAAACTGTTTAAGATAAAAATGAGCGGCTTGCTGTATTGTTATTAGAATATAAATAAATTTTAAAACATGCACTTTGTTAATGTAATATAATAATATTTAAAATAATATCTCAGTCTCAAGACTGAGGAGGTGAAGTATAATACAGACGGTTCAATCATAAATATTATTTTAAATCACTTTCCAACCAATGTACCCTATTTCTGAAGCTGATTCGAGAGTCGATTCAACATATAGATTCAGATTCGACAACATATAGGTTCAGATTCAGCCGAAAATCTCATATTTATGAAAATTAGAATCATGTCTGTATTCAAACAGCCTGTTACCGCCAGCGCGATATTTTTTTTCCCAAAATTTGAACTATATTAACAAAGTACATGTTTAAAAATTTATTGATTTTCTAATAACAATACCGCAAACCGCGCATTATTATCTCAAACTGTTTATTTGTTATTTAAGTTCAAAATGGGTCAGTTATTTACTGGACACCCGGCATATATTCACACTGTACAGTACGGTTTTAAAAGTTCACGTGATAGGAAAAAAAAATTCTTGATAGTCTTCGGCTATATAGAGGACGATTTACTTTTCGGCAGCCGTATCCCTTAATCTTTTTTAATTTAGGAATTGAACAAGATCGATTGAATCTTGTCGTTGGTAGCCATCCCATCGCAATTTCAAGTGCAATTTCTTAGGAGTTCTAAAACAAGTTTATGCATAATTCTTGTGTTTGTTAGCTATTTTATTATTTCAGTGTTTGGAAATGGTTATTAAACGATCGTGACTATCATATCCTACCGCGCCTAAAGAAGTTTCACTTCGAACATTTTGTGAAAAAACGGGAAAAAAAACACATGATTCTTGATCGATCCGGTAAATTAGACAATCCGGTTAGTTGGAGTCCGGTTAACTGACGCTCTACTGTAGTCGTCAAAACTTGAAAACGCGTGGAAAAAAGTTCTAAAAAATTATTATTATTATTATTATTATTGTTATTTTGTCAAACACAGATCATTGCTGCATTTATCCAACAACTCGATTTATTTGTGTTAATAATAACACTTAAAAAATTAAAAACGCTTTCTGTCTAACCCTCCCTCTCCCTCTCGTCTCCATACTCCTATGGCCATCATTGGTGGCTGTCTAGTCTATAGAAAAAAAAAAATGTTTTACTAATGATGCTACGTTTGCTTTATTTTATGCTCAAACTGTTTTCACCAATTTATTCTAGACAATAAAATAAGAAAATTGAATTTTTAATGATCTTAAAGATGTACTGTTTCATTAAAAGATCGTTACCAATATTTTAAAGTCATAAGACATGTTCTTTCTTTTGTACATTTTCAATAACAAGCACCATTTTCATTAATTAAAAAAAATCTTGTCTCTGCAACCTTTATTCTTTCTTCTTTTGTAATATTCATAATCCCAGGCAGTAATGTCATAAAAAATATGTACTTGTAATAAATTGTAATAAAATGGAGAGAAATGTAATAAATTATACGCTTAATTTCTTTCCCTGCCTTTGCATTCTTTTTGCAATGAAAGAAAGTAAAGGATTATTTCAAATCCGGCGTCTTTTGATTAATAGTACCTCCATAAAAATCCCTAAACACGCACACTGGCATTGTTCATTATTTTTGAAACTTTAATCGTTAAATATCATTAATCGATATATGCATTAAGTTATCTGAAAAAAAGTCATGTAAAGATTATTTGATGATTAAAGATGGTAGTATAGGGATTTGAAGCTCCAGTGATTATTTCTTATAGGGATTTTCCGAATATAAATAAATAAGTAATTTGAAAGAAAAACATAAAATCGACTTAAAGGGATTATTTCTTACGTCCAGGTTTTTGAGTTAACTCTTTATTGTTATTCATCTCAAAATCTGAATTAATCGATTTATAACCTAACAGAACGAAAATTATTTTGTCGGATCCAAATTTGACTATAAAAATGTTCTTTGACTATAATCCGATAAAATAATTTTCGTCAAATCGAAATCGAAATGAACGAAAAGTAATCCATATTTTAACTTATCCATTATGAAAATACATTTTATAATTGCATGTTTAATATAATTTTTATTTTTCATGTCGAAATGTAAAAACACACTTTCAAGGAAATATATTCAAATACATGATTTTATTTTATCCCAAATAAAATTGTGCATTTTCATTAGAGAAAAAATGGGTTTCCAAGCCGGAACCGCAAGAGTAAAAATTAACGCGAAAAAATTAGTATCACAAACAGACACGGAACAAGAAAAAAATAGTGCTAATCCGGTCTGACTCGGGTCAGGCGATTACGAAAAAATGGATTTCCCGACCCAGTACATCCTAATAAGAAGAATGGAAAAAATAATTCAATAAAATTGCTATATAAGTATTAGATTGTTCCAAAAATTTCTTTAACAATTCATGCACAAATTTTAAATTCATTTGGCACTACTTTCTAAACGCAGAAATCTTTCACCCATACTTTGAAATTTGCAAAGTTCTTTAAATACAGTTATACTACTGCCTATTATTTATTTTTCTACTTTAATAAATTTAAGTTACTGTCGTAATCCTAACTTTAATTTATTACATTAATTGTAATATTGTAAACTTAATTTTATAATTTTCAATTTTTCTCTATTATTTTTTCTTTTTATATGAAGTAATTTATTAGGGTTTGTCCATAAGTGATATCACATAGTTTTTCAATATTTTAGACTTCATTCCTACCCTTTGTTACAAAGTGTTTTACGCTTCACCTTACACCCTCCTCTTTTTTTGTCCCATGTCACGTATATTACATAGAAATATACTTTCAGTTCCGAAACAAAGGACTACGTTATAGATCATATTTCAAACTTTATTTTTAATCTTTTAGCCATTTGTTTCACTGATATTTGTGAGCTTAACAATAAAAATGATTCGTGAACTTTTTTGTATGAAATAAGTTTAAGATTTACAACAAACGCATAATTATTACGCAATAGTAATAAAATATTAACATGAAAGAGCAACTGAAAACAGTCATATTTTGGAATTTGAAATTGGAATTTAATGTATTTGGCTTAAAATTTTTAATTTGTAACCACAAAATAGTTAAATTTAAAATAACTTCAAAATTTTATCTTCTGTTTTTTAACGCTTTTACTTTAATCAAAATGTGTGATGCCACATTTCTTCCTACTCCACCCACCCCCTTGCTCCAAACTGTCACAACTTCACGAATTCTTCCCCTTTCTCTAAGCGTAACACCATTTATGGACGGCCCTTTATCTACATTTATACTTTCTCCCAATGATTAAGATTACTCAATTATGTAGACTGGGTGTAAAATTGTTTTCAACTAGGTAACCCCACAAAGCTGCTCTACTGTTCAGCACGAAGTGTACCACAGCGTAAAAAAATCTAACTGTACAGATGTAAAGTTAGCGAATTCTGTATGCTTATTATTACCTGTACACTGTAGAAAAAAGATGATGTAACCTACAAAACTTGTATACAAAGCTACTGTAGTTTTACAAAAGAATCTCCTAAAATTATGGTAATCTTACCAACATTTTATTTGTAACCCAAGTTGCCATTACTTAAAAAGTACTAGAAATCCCAGTTTCCTAAAAAAAATCTTAGTCTTCAGATTTTAGATTCACAGTGAAAATCTGCATCTGTTACTTGAATTTTTATTGTTGCCGTTACATGAAAAACTCTTGGAATGTCAGTTTCTTAAAAAAAATTAGTAACTTTACAATGTTTTTTTTTACTGTGTACAAAACGTATTGGTACAAATAGAATATAAAATAGTCGCCAGTGGCTGCCATGCCCATGATCTGACAGTGCGCAACATTTTAGAATGTATTTCCGTTTGCGAAAAGTATTCTTTTTTTAAAAAAGATAAGTAACTGGATAAGAAAGTTGAAATTTTTGCAGTGAAAACTTCTTTAGGTCCGCTGGGCATTTTTTGAGATGGGAAAAATCAATTGAACTCGCGACACCCTAATTCATGTTACCGACACCTCTGAAATTGGTAGAAAAAGTGAGTTTCCATACGGTTCCTTCTTTAGCGGGGAAAGAAGAACCCTACGAAAACTCACTTTTTCTACCGACGCTAGCTAACACTTTGTTCATAAATAATTTTTGCGACTTACAGCACTTTTAATACCGTACTTTTCGCTAATTTTGTGGACTAAAAACACAAACACATTATTTACATTTGCGCTGCAGTACGCTGTTGCGTTTATTGAAGTGAAAACTTCTTTAAGCACGTTGGGCATTTTTTTTAATGGGAAAAAAACATTGAACTCGCGACACTGTTTCCGTAATCCGACACCTCTGTTTACACTATATTGCCATTGGTTATGGGACACTTGCGATTTTAGACATTTTACTAAATATCTAGAAAAATACCTCAGGAATAATCTCAAAACTCTTAGTGTATAAATATAATAGTATACGTCATACATCTCCGTGAAGATTTTTTACCGAAACGCCATAGGGGACCGTCAACAAATTAAAAAAGAATGAATATCTTTTGATTAACCCTGTCAAAACTAATGTAGCAAAAGCGCTCAAACTCTAGATTATGATTGAATGCCTTATTGTAATACACTGTGTTCATTTTTATGCAAATAGCATGCACACTCGCAGAGTAATTAAGGTTTTTATAAAAATGATCCCAAATTTTTCCAAGTTTTTCCATTATAATTTTCAGAGTTCTTAATATAAAATAATATTTTTTTCAGAAAATATGACAAACAACATTGCACATAGTACCCTGTAATCAGAATTAAAAAATAATAAAAATTGTATGAAAAATGAGTAGGTTTACTATATAATTTTTTACTGCGCATGCGTCAAAGATATCAAAATTTCATTTGCATATTATGTTAGCTAAATGTATAGAGCAACTTTTGTAAAAGTCTCAAAATCATAGCTTGAAAATTCTGAAAGTAATCGTCTATAGAAAAAGGACAAAATCCGTTGTTTCCAAAATGAAGCAAAAAAATGAGGGATTTTATCCAAATGCAGTAGTACATCCCATATTGTTTATTCTATATTGACACAAATCAATGAATATATGGATACAACCCCTCTTGTTTTTGCTTCATTTTGAGAATAACGGATTTTCGACTTATTCAATTGACGATTATTGTCAGAATTTTCAAGTTATGATTTTGTGACTTTCACAAAAGTTGCTCTATACATTTAGCTAACATAATATGCAAATGAAATTTTGATATCGTAGACGCATGCGCAGTAAAAAATTATTTAGTAAATCAACTCATTTTTTATACAATTTTCATTATTTTTTTAATCTGATTACAGCGTACTGTGTGCAATGTTGTTTGTGATATTTTCTGAAAAAAAATAATATTTTATATTAAGAACTCTGAAAATTATAAGGAAAAAACTTGAAAAAATTTGGGATCATTTTTATAAAAACCTTAATTACTCTGCGAGTATGCATACTATTTGCATAAAAATGAACAAGGCTTATTACAATAAGGCATTAAATCACAATCTAGAGTTTGAGCGCTTTTGCTACATTAGTTTTGACAGGGTTATTCAAAAGATATTCATTCTTTTTTAATTTGTTGACGGTCCCCTTTGGAGTTTCGGGAAAAAATCTTCACGGAGATGTATGACTTATACTATTATATTTATACACTAAGAGTTTCGAGATGATTCCTCATGTACTTTTCTAGATATTTAGTAAAATGTCTAAAATCGCAAGTGTCCCATAATCAATGGCAATATAGTGTATAAGTATGTACTTATATTGTATATGGCGTGGTATGAGGTAGGGCTGCGCGGGTGAACAATGGATATGCTATTATGATTTGTAATTAGATGATACTAAACGCTTAAAAAAATAAGCCCTGAGGTGCCAGCAGTTATGCTGCACTTTCAAACCAATTTTTAAATTCTTGATAAAATTGAAATAGTAACAACTTATATGGATATCATTTATAATAAAACGTTAAGAAAGAAAAAAAACATGATTGCGCATCGATTATGCTGCCTTTTAAAGCAATTTTTTAAAATTTTCTACTGTATTTAAAGTTTAACAACTTATATGGTACCAAATAAAATGAAACTTTAAGAAAGAATAAACATGACATTATGCATCGATTATGCGGCCCTTTCCAACCATTTTCCCCAGTTTTTGATTGCATTTAAAGTTTAACAACTTATATGGTACCAAATGAAATAAAAAGTTAAGAAAAAAAATCATGATATTGCACATCGATTATGTTGCACTTTCCAACCATTTTTTTTTAAAATTTTCAATTGTATTTAAAGTTTAATAACTTATATTGTTATAAAATGGAATAAAAAATTAAGAAAGAAAAGACATGGCATTGCACATCGATTATGCTGCACTTTCCAACCAATTTTTCTAATTTTAATTGTATTTAAAGTTTAACTACTTGCACTGTTACCAGATGGAATAAAAAGTTAAGAAAGAAAAAGTATGACATTGTGCATCGATTATGTTGCACTTTCCAACCACTTTTTTCAATTTTTTTAAAATTTTTAATTTATTTAAATAGTAACAACATAAATTGATACCAAATTGAATAAAAAATTAAAGAAAGAAAAAACATGATATTGCATATCGATTATGCTGCACTATCCAACCATTTGTTTCATTTTATTTTTAATTTTCAATCGTATTTAAAGTTTAATAATTTATACTGTTCGATTACTATTCAACTTTGTTGTAAGTATTAGAAGACACGATTGTACAGCAGCAGGTGTAGCCATTTATAAAAGGTTGTCTGATGTAACGGGCATATTTTGCACAAATCATATGGATATGCATGCGAAGTACACCAGTTTGTTTAGCACTAATGTTTCCGATATTGGTGATACATGTGTTTGTCGTTGCCACTCTGAAAATGTACAGCTAATTGTAATGGTTGCCGTTTATACTTCACTGGATAAATCTTTAAGTGCAATACGAGAATTTTTGTATGAGAATTTATTTATTTATTCTAAAGACGCTTCTGCATTATTTCAAGATTAAATTGGGAAGAGATTTGATGATTTGCCAATGATTTTGAGTGGAGATTTCAACGACAATTTTGCGGATGATAAAAATCTACAATTAATTGAATTTTTAAATAGAGAATTTGATTTAACGAGATCAGTGATCGCAATCTTTGCACAACAAGACATAAAACTACAATTGACGCAGTCTTTGCAAAATATTTAAATAGATTCGAATCAAAATAGTTTGTTTCCAGTTTCAAATACCATAAACCTATAGTATAAGTTCTGGAATATAATGATAATAATGATGATGATAATGATGATGATGATGGAAGAGTTGTTGAAATTGTTGATGGAAATTCATAAGTTTCATTGGTATTCATTTCAAAGAAAACTAATTAATTAAATTTCATATTTCATTTATTTATAAATTTACGTTTTAAGCAATATATTGCAATTTTTGTATGTAAAAGAATATGCATCATTTTTCATGCACAATAACGCATTAAATGAAAATTGTAATGTAATTTTTGTTGTAGTATATAACAATGAATAAAAAACCACTTCATTTAAAAGTATACCCTGCACAATAAAATATTTCCTGACGATGCAAAAAATATACATATAATTGTTCACGTTTTCACTTCAGTCGGCACTGCTACTATTTTTTTTTTTGACAATGTGGAACGCAAACAATCCTGGTCTAATTGAGACAAATGTCCCGTTCCTGTTACTAAAGTCAGTCTCCACCTGAAGAAATCTTCGCTGTCTATTTGGTGAGATTGGAATGGTATTATCTACTATGAGCTATTTCCACCAAACCAGACCATCAACTCTTGAAAAATACTGCCCGCAACTCGATGAACTGAAGACAGCAATAGCCAACAAACGACCCGAATTAGTAAATAGGTGAGGTGTTGTCATCCACCATGACAACGCCAGGCCACCAGTATCTCTGGTCGTCAGAAATAACTCCTTCCATTCACTTGAGATATTTTTCCGCACCTTCCCTATTGTCCGGTAATTTCTCCGTTCTACTATTGTTAGTTTCTTTCGCTCAAAAATTCCCTTCATCAAAAAATTGACTCTATAAATGAAAAAAAAATAATGTGTACTTTATCAGCAAATTACAAATGTTTTGGAATAAAGGCATTATGAGATTTCTGGACATTTGGAAGAAGGTTTTTGAACAGAATAACACACATTTTTTTCAATAAAAACTCCCCGTTTTTGAAATTTTGCATGGTTCACTTTTTTCTCAAAACGAAAGAAACTTTTGCATATAAAATGAAAAACAAGAAATTTGCCTTTATGAAATGCTTGCACTTTTATACCTCTAGAGTAAAAATTCTGGTTCACGTTTGATTTTTAAATTTTTCCGACATAATTTAAAAGTGTTTATCACTTTGTTGTGTCTATTTGTTGGCCATCTTTCTGCGAGCTAACTCTCGTGTATATGCTTTGAATTACTATGTAATTGATATAAGTTATTGAAGCTTATTGTAGGATGTTTGCTATTCACAATGAAGTGTGTAGCATTTACATTTCGTTTATATACGCAAAAGAATTTCAATTACATGACGGTCCACAAGGAAAAATCATTTGAAGTGGATTTTAATGATGTTACACGATTTCAGACCTAATAAAAGGAACATGTATCAGTGGGATAGATTCAAATATGCTTTCGATAGAGCGTGCAACGTGAAACATATATAGTTCCTTCACAGAAGTAAACTAGTTGTTGTCGGCCACCGTAATATTTTCCCATCATGGCTATGCATAATATAAATAAATATGAAAATAAAACATGCGTAACCTATTTATAAAATGAATTGTTATTCTAAAATAAAATTTAAACGGTAAATTAAAAAATTTTTAATACATAGTAATGTTTTGTTATGTAATTGTGAGTATTACTTGATTATTCCGTCGACCCATTGTGCCAAATTATATAAATCGCCAAACTACTCGTAAATTATACTAATTGGCATAACTTTTATTTTAAATAACGAAAAAGCGAATAAATTAGTAAAAGATTAATAAAAATACAAATAAAACGTCGTTTTAAAAATCAGTTGAGGACGTAACAAATGCGTGTAATGTGTTTAATATCACGTGAATGTGACATTTACGATAAGATTTAATCTTATAGTTTGCTGATAGTTTTTTAGTCGACGAGTTAATCAATTAGTACCGAATTGTGTAAAAGAAGGTTTCTTATAACTTTAACTGATAATTCTATTAACTAACAGTTTACTCCGTCGAATTAAGTATCTCATTTCCAATTAAAATATATCTTTGAATAATATCTTTGAAGGATATACAGGGTCATGAAAAATCGAAAATTGTAGAAAATAAGATTATAAATGTCTCAGAAACTAATTATACGATCAAAATCATTCTTTATGTAAAATTTGTGTTTTTTTTTATTGTTTTTTATATTCATTCCTTAAAATAAACAATTTCGAAAAGTTTTGTATGCCTTTTAGCAGAGCGCATATTTCGTGAGTCCGAAAAAAATAGTTCTGAGAAATCGAGGTTACTGATATTCAAGAGGCTTCTTTCTATTATTACATACTAAGTATACACCAAATTTCTAGTCTCTATCTCAAATTGTTTGTTACGTTTCGTTTACTGATGGACAGACAGACAGACGAACGGCAATTTTTTTTTTCTAAAAATGTGTTTTTCGGAATCTTTATTGTCTGAAACATGTAAATCAATCAAAAACTAAATTTTCGTTTTGCAAATCGATTACAAGATTTATCCTATGCTACGTATGATGGGTAAGTAAAAAGAGTTCAGATACATTATAGTTAATAGGGAAAAAAATGTTTGATACATTTTAATGAGGCTATGAAGCTTCAAACATAATGAAATTGATACGCTTCATTGAGATGGATTACAAAATGTGTAATATTTATCGTTGATTTACACAGTCATACAAAAAATATATATATATATTAAGGATTTGACTTTACATTGAGTTAATGGTATTACAAAGCACAAGCTTGTCCATGCGTAATGTTGACGTCATTTTGACGGCGGCAACAACAGACAATTTAACTTTTGTTAACATTTATTGAAATTTTTTTAATTTTTACACCGTTGAATATGAAAAAAAAAGTCTTCAACTGTTTTTCAAATGCGATTTGTTTGAAAACTACATCGCAATTTATTTGAAAACTAGTGCAATTTACTCAATTTTTATTCGCAATTTTTATAAAAAAGGTTCTTGTTTGGGAATATGAAAAACAATATTGTACACAATAACCTGCAATCAGAATTAAAAAAATAATAAAAATTGTATAAAAAATGAGCAGGTTTATTAAATAATGTTTCACTGCACATGCCCGATCGCAATCAAAATATAATGTGCATAATGTGTTAGCTATATGTATAGAGCAACTTTTGTAAAAGTTTCAAAAACATAGTTTGAAAATTCTGAAAATGATCGTTGATAGAATAAGCCCACAATCCGTTACTCCCAAAATGAAGCAAAAAAGATGAGGGGCTGTATCCATATATCCATTGATTAGCGAGAATATAGCACACACAATATTGCACTTACTACTGTATTTGGAAATCTGATTTTAAGGTTTGACTCATAGGTTTACCATTATGCTTTCATGCATTCAAAAGCATGAGAACATGGAGGAATGATACCAGCTTATGAAAAAGCCGCAAAAATCGGATTTTTAGTGTTATTCACCAAGATACGACTCGGAAAACCTCTTGAGTTTTAAAAAGCGAATCGAGATTTAACTAATCCGTGAATTTCATCCGTGAATTCGATAAAGTAATTGTCTATGCTGCCGCTTACCGGCACTGTAAAACATTTGTGTAAGCTTGTCATCATTTATGTGTGTAACGTTCCTCAAATTCTGGAGAAAGTCATTCTGATATTTTAAAAAACACACAAAACCAGAGGATATTTTCACAGAGGTTCGTGGAACTTTCCACTTGAAGCATGACGTATGATGTAGTACTCCAAGCGCATGCTCAGTGGTAAATGTCGACATAGACGACATGAGGAATTGAGAAAGAAAACATTACACATGTGATCAACATCAACATCTTCCGGCACTATTTAAAAGAAAACGAGATATGAAGTAAGTTGTCATTTTCTTAATATTTTATTGATAAAATATTGAGTATTTCAAATATATAAGTTGTTATAATCTAAAGTTTTGAAACCAGTGTCTATTACTGAAATGCTTATTTAACTAATTTCCAGTAATGAACATCCAATGTAGACATTACTAAAAATAATTTAGTAAGTTCATAGTATATAAAATCTTCTCACTTATTTGGAAAAATCTGAAAGTAATTATTTTTAAATTATACTTAAAAAAAACTCATTACTATAGCAGTGAGTGGAAAGAATAGGAAAGCGGGAGGGATGGGACAGTAGGAGAAATGGGACAGTAGATTTATCTTTTTATGTATATACTAAACATTTCATCAATCAAACGTAACACGATAGCCCAAGCAATCATAACCAAATCTTCAATTGAAAAAAAAATGATCAGTATAAACTTGCAGTCCTATAACGGAAAAGATTTATTCAAGAATCAAAAATAAATTCGCTTAATGTAATTTATATGCTTTTCGTATATAAATGACTTGTATATACATAGATGTAATAGTTTCCTTATTTATGGAACAATATACTGTACGTTATCCATAATTTAAAATAAGCTTAAAAGACCTATTTTTGTTTATACATAAAGTTTAACACAAAACAAGGTAAGTGGGGAGGAATGGGACATGGTAATAAAAGAAAGAACTTGCATGTCGACATGGTGAATTCGACATGTCCAATTCTTTTTTTTTTTTTTTATAAGATGAATCTAATTTGCTACCATGCAAACATTTTTAGAGGATAATATATTATAACATTGATTATAAATTAATTTACTTCAAAATGTAAATAAATTGAAGTGATGATTTTTTAATGTCATCTACGACTAAAAATCTTGAATTTTTATTCATGATTGTTATTGAATTATAAATCTACAAGAATTTTATGATGTGGCACATACATTATCATCCTACAATGTTTGTTTAATTGTATGTTTAGCCGACACTAGCCTATTTATGCTTTATAGGTTTGTTTTATAGCTGTCTCATACCTCCGTGTAAGTGGAGAGGTATGGGGCACATTTTGAAATTTACAGTTGGCAAAAAAAGTATTTGTACACTTCATTTTTTTTAATTATAATGCAATTAAACAAAAGATTTAAGCAAAAAATACTGTAATACATTAATTTAATGCATTATAATATTATAGAAGCAAAAACAAAATTAAACGGATCGATTTTTTACATTATAATAAACAAATATACAAAAATATAATGCAAAAAAAGTATTTGTACACTATATTAATGTAATATAATTAATGAAAATTTAGTAAAATGATACAAATTAATATTTTGTGCGAATTCATTTAGCGTTTATGACTACTTCCAGATGGTGTGACATAAATTCCACGAACTTTTTTGTATCGGTCTGGTTAATGTTATTCCATGACACAATAAGAGCTTCTATAAAACTGTTTTTTACTAATACATATTATTTTTCGGATTTTTGCATCCAATAGCATCTGCAAATTTGCTATTGGATTCAAGTCTAGAGATTTTAGAGGAGTTACCAGTCGTCTTCGAGTATTGTCGTAAGCATGTGCTGGTGATCACAGCAGTATGCTTTGGTCGTTATCCTGCAGAAAGTGAAAAGCTTCCTCTATGCATAATTTCTTGGCACAGTTTAGTAAATTATGGCGCGACACATCAATGTATGTTAAACCTGTCCTTCCATTGTCAATAAATTTTAAATGTCCTTCTCCATTAGAAGCTATGCACCCCAAAAGTATAATATTCCCCCCAACATGCTTGATAGGTTGAAGTATACGTTTTGGATCTAGAACAGTTTTATTTTTACGCCAATTTTTTCGAATGCTTGATGGTAAGAAAATTCCGAATTTTCCCTCATCAGAAAAAATTACTGTTTTCCAAAAATCCAATGATTTACTTCTGTATGCGAAAGCGAATACTATGCGTTTTCGACTATTTGTTTCGCTGATGAATGGATTTTTCCTTGAGGTTCTTCCTTTTAAATCTGCATTGAGAAGAATATTTTTTATTGTTTGAGGTATTACTCTGATGCGAGAAGATGTTGCAAGGTCTCCAGCAAATTTTTGAACCGAACGCATAGGATTTTTTAAAGCTTTTTTAACAACACTCCCTTTTTCCCTCATTGTTAGTTTGCTAAGAAGTCCTGGTTTTCATTGAAATTCGATGCTTTTAATTTATTCATGGTTTCTCACTATACATCCAATAGTTGTAAATGGTAATTTAATAGCTTTTACAAATTCTTGTTGCGAATTTAAATTTTTATTACGCTCAGTCATAGGATTTCATATATCTAGAGGTGCCTCTCTAGTATTAGGTTCTATACTCAATTATTTCAAGAGCAAATTAGATTAAATGTCAGAAAAATATAATATGAACTTAAAAATTATTAACAGCTTCTGTAAAAGTAGTCCTTTGAACCATAAACACTATAAAACACAGTACATATCAAGATGGAGAAATGTGTACAAATACTTTTTTTGCAAGAAATTTTTAAACTTTTCCTATTAGAAAATTATTTTACATCTTTATCGAAATTTTCTGTTGTGTAATTTAAAACGCACGGTAAACAGACTGTATTAAAACTATTTTGGACAAAATATCTGTTTTTATTTAGTTAAAAATTAAAAATTTTAGAGTGTACAAATACTTTTTTTGCCAACTGTACCTATTCAAATGGCACTAGTGATAGTATAAAGCTCCAAAAGAAACAGAATTTCGGTAGTGTTTATAATTAAACAGAATGTTACATGTTAAACTATAAAAATTAAAAAATGCAATGGTCTGTAAGACCTGTAACATCATTTAAAAGTTGAAGGTATTTTGGGACTTAAAATCTTTGTAGCTTTGTAAAGATAAAAACTTCGTAAAGATATTTTGAGTTTATAAATTATTTTATTTGTTTTAAACTTGTATCTAATTTTTTTTTTTTAAACTTATTTTATTTCTTTAAATTTTGTGGCTTAAAGGTATTCTTAGTTTTTTAATTTTTTGGGGGGTTTTCAAATTTATTTTATTTGTTCAAATCTTGTAGCTTAACGGTATTCTATATTTTTTAAAACTTATTTTATTTCTTTAAACCTTACAGTTTATAGGTATTCTAGGTTTAAAATTATTTGAAAATGAAATTTTTAAAATTACTTTATTTGTTTAAACTTCTAAAATAAAGGTATTCTGCATTTCTAAAAATGATTTTATTTGCAGGGATCTCGCTAAGATTTTTTATTGGTGGGGGAGAGAGCCTGAAATTGCCAAGTCAAAACTCAGTATTTGCCGACTCAGTGAAAAGCAAACATAAATACTTCTCGGGGTTTGCCAACTAGTTTTATTACATAGTTTTATATACAGTTATATAATAGCTTTTTTTAATTATCACAATTAGAAAATGTAATATAGCTTTAATTTGTAAAAAGTTTAATAATATTTCTAATTATATTGGTGAATTTCGTCCAATTTATCAGAAATAGAAAGTGTATTATAGTTTTTAATTAAAGTTTTGAACTAATTTGCCAATTCAGTTTGTAAATTTGCCAACTGTAACAGCATGTGCAAACATTTGGGGGGAAGGGGTGTAGGCTCCCATCTGTACCCTCCTCTTAGCGAGGCCCCTGTTTATTTGTATATTTCTTTACTTTTGCCTGTATATCTACATAAAATGCAGAGAGTCATACCTCTTATGAGTGAGGAGTCTTGAAAAATTATTTTTTCATGATTAAAATCTATCTTTCTTTAAATATATTGCACTTATGTCGCAGGTTTATTCTGATAGCTGATAGTATAACGAATAAAATAATACATAAAACTTTGTTCAAGGTTCAATATTTAAAAAATTAAAAATGATTTAGTTAAAAGTTGGTCAAACATGCCTAATTTCATCTAGTTGTTTTTATGACTGTAATTTGTTCTAGAATTAAATGAAAGTTCTCTAATGAAACAAAATAGCTATTTTTAAATAAATTTCACAATTAGGATACAAAAATTAATAAAATATTTCAGAATTATTTACAATTTAAATTTATTACTGTGATTATCATAATATCAACAGTTTCATTATTTTAGGCAATGTTTTAAAGTACTAAATGTCATGAAATTATGTACAGTTATCAAATTGAGTGCCTATGAGAGAAAGAGCAAATGTGTAGGGGAGGACTAATCTACTGACTGACTAACTAACCCTTTAAGGGGCAAGGTACCTCCATTCGTAAAATTCTTAAAAGAACGATTGACACCAGAAATTATAAAATTTTTTTTTCGATAGTACATAAAAGCTTTCGTAATTAATATAGTATGTATTTGAGTATAAAGATATTTTTTAGCTGTTTTTAAAATAATCGGCGGATGTCAGAACGATGTAAAAGAAAATTGAATTCAATTCGAATCATTTTTGAAAATGCTGAATCAAAGGCCCCAAGAAGGTGATTATAAATCAAAATGCGTCAAAGCTAATGTGTATATATATATATATATATATATATATAGGACCATTTTTAAAGGAGCTATAATAAAGGACCCAAAAGGGAACAAATGATAATTAAAAACAGGATCATAACATCAAAAATGTTAAAATTTCTTTGTACTTAACACTTCATATTTACAATTAGTCAAAAATAAACATAGGTTAAGAATTATTCGTTAGAACAATATTTTAGAGAAATGCATTAAAAAATGGAGTAAATGCTTTAAAAAAAGCTCTAGGACTCCAATAAAAATATCAGGTTGTGGGTCGTGGAAGAAGAGTCCAAAACCTAACTTTAAAGTTACGCATTGAGAAAATGGAAAAGTAAGGGGTGGAAGATGCATGGCGAACAAAACCTCAAGGGCCCTACGGGACACAGAGGTCCCAACGGTCTTTAACAAAATGTAAGAAAGTGGAAAAAACTAAATAAAAAAAGGATTTTAAAAAGGAAGATTAAGAGGGGGCAATTTAATAACAATTTAAGGTACAAAACTTCAAGGATCCCTGTGCCATGTTTAAAGAGGCTAAGAACTTCTTTCGCATGTAGTTGGGTAGATTTTTTTAATAAATATTTATTAAAGTAATGGAAGAACGCTAAAACTAAAGAAAATTACATGCAATTCGTGTGGATCATTTTTTAAAAAGTTGCACCAAGGGCCCAAGAACGCGAATAATATTTAAAATTTGTAGGAGTTCAAATCTGATTTTTTTCCGTTCATGTAGTTGATGAAGGACTTAAGAAGTTGTTGAAAAAAAGGATAGTGAATTGGACCATTTATAAAGGAAGTATAATAGGCGCTCTAAAGAAACCAACTGACAGTTAAAAAGAGGGTCTTACCAGAAAAAACATGTTAAAATGTCTTAGTACTTAGCGCAATATATCTACAGTAGTAAAAATTAAGCATAGGATATGAAATTTTCGTTGGAATATTATTTTAAAGAAATGCATAAATTGATTGGGAAAATGTTTAAAAAAGCCCTAGAGCTCGAGTAAGAATGTGAGGGTATTGACCTGGAAAAAGAGTAAAAGACTCTTAAAATTTTGCTCTGGGAGGGTGAGAAATTAAGGGGATGAAAAATGTGTGGCGTACAAAAAGTTCAAAGGCCCCTGTAGGAGTCTATTATTTCCTAGGGGGCCCCAGTGCATTATGGAATGTAAAATTTTGAAAATATCTAAGTGGAACAGGAATTCCAGAAATGAAGATCGGATTGAATGGAATCAATCTCTATAAATAAAAGGAATTCTGAGGATAATTAATTGAATAATTGAATAATTATTTGAGGCACAGATAGGCTCTCATCCTCTATACCTTTTATTTATAGAGATTTTACACAGCTTAGGTAAACGCAGAAGAAATATAAAACAGATAATGTATTTATCACAAAAAATCGTCTGCTAAGAAAATCTTTTTTCATTTTGAACTCTATAAATAAAAGGAATAAAGCAGAAGAAATATAAAACAGATAATGTATTTATCACAAAAAATCGTCTGCTAAGAAAATCTTTTTTCATTTTGAACTTCTATAAATAAAAGGACAGATAGGCTCTCAAACAGTGAATCGTCGAATATAATTGAAGAACAAATGGAAGAACAAATGGAAGAACAAATGGAAGAACAAATGGAAGAACAGATGGAAGAACAGAAAGAAGAACAGATGGAAGAACAAATGGAAGACCTCTTCATTAACAATAAAAAAAGATATGCAAACGAAACCCCAGAACACCGAGAAGAAATTGTGGGGTTGTAGAACTGGCATTCAGATAGTCTTCGGGCTACTGAGGGCGGGCAACCGTCTAGTTTATTATAATAAAAACTTCAAGGGACCGTGAAACGGGCCCCAAGGATCCAGCGTAAATACTGAAAAATAAAATAGCAAAAATAACTAAGTGGAGAAAGTCCCTCACAATGATAAAGATTAGATAAAAGGGGGTCGCGTTGTTAACAATTTAGGGCATAAAAATGTTAAGGGGCCCAGAGATCTTGGCCCTTAAAATATTAAAAGTCTGAGTCTCAGGTGCATCAGGATCTGTCTGAGAATATCTTTACTTAAATTTTCAGACTTTTACGTGAGGTAGATTTTGCTAGCCATCGCAGATATTCAGAGATTTTTTATTTTATTAGTATATATGTATACCAGTACTGTAAAGTATAGCTTTAACATTATTTATAACGGGTATTTATTTATTGTTTTTCATTTGTATTTTCTTGATTGAAAAACAAATATAAATCATTTTTAAAGAAATATAGTACTTCAAAATTGGTCAAAAAATCAATTTTTTCTTTAAATTTATATATGTAAGTAATATATATATATATATATGTAAGTGATATATATATATTAAATATGTATATGTATCACTATATATATATATATTATATATATATATATATATATATAAACCTATTTAATTGTAAATATTTTTATATTTCATTTTTAACCAAAAAGAAATTATATCTCGAGATATTGTAAATACACCCAACACAATTGCCCACACAAATTAAAACTTTAACCAGGGAGAACGCGCGCTTACCCAAGGTAAAAATGTTTTTAACTTTGTCACCAACACAATCAAGTTATAACCGTCATTTTATTTAGGCAGAGACAATCCTTACAAATTTTGCGATAAAATAAGTTGAAGATTACTTTTAAAACGTAAGTGATTACAATTGCACAAATCATACGCACTCCAGGTCAAAAAGACCCGGCGCATGTACTTTCAGGTTAAATGACTTTTTCGGAACGTTTATATTTTATTACTTTCATGTTTTAAAAAAGACAAGGCTTTTTTTCTATTTGAAATACAGATTTGACCGTTTTTGTACATTTTCTTTATTATAGACGTGATAAATATATACATGGAATTAGCATTCACATTTTCTTTATTTTTCTAAAAAATAAAAGTATTTGAAGATGTGTGAAATTCAATTTTTCATTATGTAGGGTAACACCCCCAGTAATTGGCATGCACCAGTGATTGGCACATTTTACAAACATGCCCTAAAAAAAGATTTATATCCAGTCTTTTAAAAATTCAAGACTATATATCAGTTATATGCTCATTTACGTTAAAGATTATAACTTTGATTTATTTTACTAGATGACAATAGAGCCTAGGAAAGAGAAACAAGTATGGCTTGTATCAAATTAGCCATTTTGTTGCAAATTCTTGTTCTTTGGCTTAAGGAAGGCATGCTTTTCAATTCATTATTATCTGATTTATAATATATTTTAAATTTTAACTGACAACATTTTTGTTTAGTTAAAAAGGGTTACTTTAATTGTGTAAAAGTATTTTCGACACAAATATTTGGATTTCTGAATTAATGGTAGTTGCCAATTAATGGTGCTTCAATTTTGCTAGTTCCAAGTAATTGGCACCTATTTCAATTACAAGGAATTCGCAAGGAATTTAAGATTAAACCATTTATTTTGGAAGTACTTTTAAAATTATAGACTAATTTTGTTTATCATTTGTTTTTATTTGAAAATATAAATTTTATCAGTAATTGGAATCCATTAAATCTTCATATGACAATTACTGGGGACAGCATGACAATTACTGGGTATTAATGTAATTATATTGTATTGTTTTAAAGTGTTCACATTTCAGACTAATATACTGATTTCTTGCTCTCAAAAACCTGAAATATGGCATCTTCATCTACAGTAAATTAATTTAAAGCGATTAAACCCAATGCAAAATGTAAAGTTTTTTAAAAATATAAACATATGCCAATTACTGGATCACAAGGTGTCATACATTGGTGCTCTAGGTGCCAATTACTGGTGATTTCCGCAACTTTGTATAAATAAATTTTTATAAAAATACTTTTTAATTTTTTTTTTGCTTTTAGTGGGCAAAATAGATGCACAGATATGCATTCTTTGATTTAAAAATATTTCCAAGTAAATATCTTATTTCTTTGTAATGAAAATTGAAGTAAGTTTAAAGACAAATTCTTAAAGTGCCAGTTACTGGGGATGTCACCCTATGTTTCAGTGAAAAAAAAAGTATTAAATGCAATAGTAGATTTATCTAAAAATCCATTTGCAATCTCGTATAGTACACACTTAAAAATGCTTAAAAATGTAAAAAATATATAAATATTTAAAGTAGTAGAAATCTTAAAAAAATAAAAATTTTCAATAATTTTATTTTTAATCTGCAGTTTTTCAGAATGTACTTTTAGTAGAACATCAAAATGCATTGAGTTTATCATTTGAACCATATTATTAAAAAGAAATAAAATTTCTGAAAAAGGTAAACATTCACCTTAATGCATTTAAATGTTCTTTTTTGATGATTATTATTTTTAATACTTAAAGAATAAGAAAAATAAACATAAATAAGAACTTAAAAAAGGTACTAAATGACACCTTCCACTAGTGATTTTGCTGAGATACTCATAAACGTTTATATCAGACAAAATTACGGTTAAAAAAGAAAATCATGTTTTTAATTTTAAAATTTGCTTTTTTTTTCAATTTTGTTTCAAAGAAAGCTAACAGTCGATAACTGTATTTGTCGAGAGATTGTATTCCATGTAGTATCTAGTATATGATGTAGTATTGATGTGATGGTTGTATTTGAAAATTGGATTCGATGTAGATTTGTCCTAAATTTTATAACCCCCCCCCCCCCCGTAAATATTCTTGTATATAATATATTCTTTAAATTAGCTCAAGTTAATCATATTGCTATTTTCGGGCATTCTAACTTTTGAAATTTATTATTTAATCAAAATAAAGTTAATTTAAAGTAAAACAAACAAAACTAAACATTTTATTAAGATGCAATAAACTAAGTATGATATTTCATTTAATTAGGTGTCACAAATTTGGAAGATTGCCGTGGCCGTCGCCTTTCATCCTCTGCTCTGAAAAAGTTTCCAGTGAGTAAAAAGATAAATGGAGAAATTGAATGGTACAATAAGAGTGAAATATTGTACACAAACAACTCAAATACTGTGCAAAGAAAGAACATTGCTATCGCTTTTGGGATCACATACCCCAAGTTAAGATAATCTTCTGGAGATGGCACGCATGAATGTCAATTTCGAGCAGCCGTAAATTTCCAGGATTTTTCTACAAAATTTTGCAAAAATTCACCGAAACTGTGCCTCCAGACGGTGAAGCTGCAATCAACATATTTTATCATCATATCCAATAAACTTGCATGCACACTTGATGGCCGAATTTAAAAGAAGAAAAAAATCTAATTAATTCTAATCTAATTAATCCCCCATAATTTGTTTGCACTTCAGTGTATCAATATTTTGGTCATGTTATTGAACTTTTATTTTTCTAGTAAAGCTTTAATAATGATAGACTTGTATTTTGTGTTATATATTTGTTCTCCCCCCCCCCGTTTAAAATTAATGTTGAGAGCGAGACTGTACAGATTTGTTCAGAATTATTTGTGTGTGTGTGTGGTGTGTAAATTTTTTTAAATTTTAAATAAACAATGCTGGTATCTGGTTTTCATAAATGTAGATGTTTTCTTAAACAATTTGGAAGTATTTTTTAAATAAAAAAATAATGGAATGGAAATTTATGTTAATTTTTTGTGTGTGGTGTGAAAATATATTTCAATTTGAAATAACCAATTGTGCAAGCTGCTTTTATAAATGTAGATGTTTTCTTTTTTTTTTTTTTTTTTTTTTTTTTTCTAATATTAAAAATGAAATATTAATACGTGTTCTGTGCTCTAAAAATAAACATATTTGATATTCATTAATAAGCTGTAGTAAAAACAAGATTTTATATGGGTACCTTATGCTGATATTTCAGGATATCCATGAATAGTAGTCCAGAGGTACTCTAAACTAATTTAAAGAAATTTGAGTGAAATGTGAAAACTTACTGCGATTTCAATTTAGAGGTGCAACGAATATTTGATTAATAGTAAGAGGATAGAAAATCAAATATTCTATTTCTTCTTAATATCTGACTATTAAATTTAAGCATTAACTAAAAAACGTGTATCAACCATAATAGTAATAAAAAATCACATAAAGTTTAAAACATATAAATTATTTAGAAACAATGAAAAATTTCAGATATAAGTCTTTAAGTTTTAAAAATTATGTTATAAAAATTTGCTAAACATTATTTTTTTAAACAAAATATACTTTTAAATTTTAACAGATTCTTCAAAGTAACTTTTTGTTCATTAAAACTTTTTCACAGTTACAGAAATATTCAAAACTAAAGGCAATTTAATTAAGTTGTTGTTACCTGAATAAAATAACTTTGCAAAATAATTCACTATGATTAATTTTAATAGATATTTAGTATCAGTATTGTTCTAATATTCAATATTTGGCCTAGATTGATTTTCATTGCATTCCTTATTTTAATGTGTTTGTTAAAAATGAAATTACAGTATTATTTTCAATGGAATATTTTTAACAGATTGTGTTCCACCCAGAATTTTCTAACATTTTAATGGGGTATCTACCCAGTAAGACGGTGTGCAGATATTTTTTTGTTACCAATCACTTAGCTACTAGTCTATCGGGGTTATAGAAGATAACCCTATGCAACTTTTTTTTTATTAATGGATTCAGAGTTCATCATCTGGAACCAATCTGGCATATAAATATTTTTCCATCTATTCCGAATCCTTTTAAGCTTTGTTAAAACTAACATGTCGGCCAGCTCATATGCAGGATGTTGAATCATAACATTATTGACCTATAAGTCCATATGTTGGCTGTGAATATAGAATCTTAATTTACAGGGCAAGACAATCTTAAATAGTTGATAAAAATCAAAGTTGCCTGTTAAAAAAAAAATTAGATGAAAGTACAATTGCTTAGGTATCCCATAAATACGATATAAATTATATAATTAATAAAATCGATTTCTCTATTTGAAACAGAAATAAAGGAGTATATATCTTACAAATATACAGAATGTTCCAAATTCCTTTTTATTTGCTTAAGATATAAAATAAATTCTATAACTTTAAAAAAGGGACATTTGTTGGTACAAGCAACTGCAATTTCTTCTAAGCTGGATCATTTTTCATTAATTGACATAGTATATGTGTTCCTTTCTGCAACACAGATTAAGCTGATTTTTATTTTGATATTTCATTAAAAAAAAGATTAAAATCACGCAATTGATTTTTTATTAATAATACTAAGCTGTATTCTAAATCAATGTAATCTTAAAAAGATTATATTATAAGTTATTTATATCTCCAGTAGCTGAAAATTCTCCAAGTATCTGCGACAGACATTTTACGGACAGAAAATAATCTGCATGTAAAATATTACAATTGAACAGTTAATTATTTAAAGAATCACTTACTTGTACTATCTTTATGCATTTTGTTAACTTAAATTTATAATAAAATTAAGTATTAAAGAGCTAAGCAATACTATAAATCCTAAAAAAGATCTGTTGAAAACTAAAATCTGCAAAAGAGAAAAGGATTGCGACATTCGGTCGCCCATCTTGAACTTTCTGCTTTTGGGTTTATTGCAAACAAAAATAAAGGTATATGATCTCAATACATTATAAAGATGTTCTTTCATTTTCAGTGTGCTCCTTTGCATTTTTTCTGTTGTAGACCCACTGAAGAGATAAGAGAGAATTCATTCAATGTGATAATAAAGGTATCCCAAAGTAAATACAAAACAAATGAGAATTGTCTTATTTTTAACACCAAACAACAGATACTAAATACCTACTATTTAAGAACACAGGAAGGAAAGTACTTGAACCAAGAATTAAAAGTTTAGAAATGTACTGTTTACTGAACCATATGTAGCAAAAGTACAGATTAGCAATAATTGCAATTTTCTTACTGGCCCAGATATTTTCAGCCAAGGGAGAAAATTACAATTAAAATCATTCATTCACCATTAAAATTATTGTATTAAAATTATTTTAGTTCAATTGCTTATCCACAATTTACTGGATTTATATTACATGCAATTCATTCTGTTGAGCTGACCAAATGCTGTAATCAATAAGGTTAGCTGGGGGAATAAGGTTTTCCAGATTGATCCAGATATAATTGTCAGTTTCAGGTAAGAAAGTCAAAGATTTAATTCTGTCTCAAACATTTTTCAAATTCGAAAAAAAATTAGAATTTTAGAATTAATATAGCTATTTACCAATTAGAATAACTGTGTTAAAATTCTTTTAGTACAGGACAAATTGGATAGATTTTTAACACATAAATATCAAGTAGGAAAAGTGATCCCTTATATCTCCATTTTATAGAAATTGCAAGATTCAAAGACTAAAAAAAAACTATCACCCTAAGGAATTTGTATTATAAAAGAACATTAGTATACGATATGATACGCTATAAAATTAATGTTTTTATTGTACTTTGATCTCCAGACATTTTTGAAAATGTACAATCAAGTTTTAATATTTAGTGGCATTCGAAATTACACAACTTGACAAATATCTATATTTATTGAAACTCTAATGAGGAATTAAAAGGAATATCCTTGAAATTGTGGAATATACATTATATAGTTATTTTTTTATGAAGTTTTAATCGCGACGGAAAATAGAGTATAATAAATGGAAATATAAAGTACATCTGCTCACTGATGTAATGGAAAATGCTCAAATTGGCCTATCACTGAAACAAATGACTATGTGGGTCCTGATTGGTATTCTTGTAAGCATGGCATGCAAATTCAGAAACATGTTATCATTTCTGTGCAAAATACAAGCAACCAAATTTATACCAAATTTCAAAAGACTTTAAATATAACCGTAAAATGTCATATTTTAACTAAAACAAGAGTATTTTATGAGATATGGACATTTTAAGAAGTAATTTTCAGTCTAAGGATAATTATAAATTGTTCCAAATTTTTCAGAAATAATGAAAAAATTATTTTTAGGGTAATATTTTTCTATAGCTATTCCAATAAATCTGATTTAATCAAACATACAAATACTGTATAACTATACATACATGTTGCGTAACTATACAAAAAATATATAGTGAAATATTTTGTCGAATGCTATGAGAAGTTACAGGTAATTAGTTTTACTATACTAAAATGTACTGTGTAACCTTGCTACTGCACAGTTAAATGTAATTAATACTTAGCGATAAAAATGGATAACTTTCTAGGAAAGTGTGGGGAAAACTTACTCCTACTAATGTATAAATTTGCACACAATTATTCTGCAACATTACAAAAATATGTGGTGAAAGCTTACTCCTACAGATGTGTAACCTTACGAACTATTACTGCGGAAGCTTTCAGAGAATTGTAGTGTAACCTTACACAGGATTTTTGTTATGTTTCACAATATTATGGTGAAATCTGACGCACAATTACTATGTAAGATTACAGACATATTTGGTGTAATCTTACTCAGTAATTTGTGTTATAATTCACAATATTATGGTGTAACCTAACAAGCAATTACTGTGTAAGATTACAGACAAATATGGTGAAAGCTTACTCCTACAGATGTGTCACCTTACATGCAATTACTATGAGAGCTTACAGATAATTATAGTGTAACCTTACACAGTATTTTGTGTCATGTTTCACAATATTATGGTATAATATTACACACAGTTAATGTGTAAGATTACAGACACATGTGGTATAACCTTACACAGGAATTTGTGTTATATTTCATAATATTATGGTGTAACCTTACACGCAATTACTGTGTAAGATTACCGACAAATGTTGTGAGAGCTTACTCCTAAACACGTGTAACATTACACACAGCTTCTGTGTAAGCTTACAGATAATTGTCGTGTAACCTTACACAGGAATGGTGTAACCTTGCACATAATATGATGTACACTTACACAAGACATGAGTAATGTTACTCCATTTATATCGGTTACAATCCACCATAAGATTGGAGGCAGCAATGCTGCCACCAGTTTTATGGAGTAAGGTTACACCGAATGTTTTACAGTGGGCCTATGTATTTTCGAAACTTTCATAAAAGTTGTTCCATACATTTAGCCAACAACTTATGCACATTATATTTTGATTGCAGCCAGGCTTGCGCAGTGAATCATTATTTAGCAAATTTGTTCAGTTTTCATACAATTTTTACTAGTTTTTAATTTTGAATGCCGAGTATTGTGTAGAATGTTTTTTTGTCATATTTTCTGAAAAAGACTTTTTTATAACAAGAACTTTAAAAATTATAAGCAAAAAATTTGGCAAAATTTGGGATTTTTTTTATAAAAACTGTAATTTCTAAAGTATACATGCTATCCTCATTAAAACGAGCACAGTTCTTAACAATAAGCAACTTATTCATAATCTACAGTTCGAACGCCTTATCTACATTGGTTTTTACAGATTTATCGAAAAGACAGTCTTTTTTTATCAAATTGTTGATGGACCCCTATAAGGTTTTGAGAAAAAATCCTTCAGAAATTATATGACCTGTACTATTCTGTTTACGCACATGGAATTTCAGGATAACTCTTCAAATATTTTTCTAGATATTTAACAAAACATCCAAAATTATAAGTGACTGGTCATCATTCGCAATATAGAATACAAGCAGGGTCTGATTAAGGCACGGGCCTCTGGGGCCTTGGCCCTAATCACCAACAATGTCAGGGGTCCACAAATTATGTGGCTGATTTTTTCCCCCCTTAATCTTACCTTTCAAACAATATTGTTTTATAAAATATGAAACGTAAAATTTAAATATTCTGAATGACTCAATAAAAGTTTTAGAAGCTTTTAACCTAGGCACTTTTCATCCAAATAGCTTTGCCAACTCATCAAATAAACCTTCTTTTTTGTCAAAGTGTCGCCGAAAATGGGTAGGTAGGGGGGCCCAACTTTTTAACAGGCTCTGGGCCCAATTTCAGCTTGATCGGGCTCTGTATACAAGGCTGCACGAACGAATTCATATACAATTCCGACTATGGAGAGCAATTGCTGTAAATGTATTTTTAAATTTTTTAAACTGTTTATTTAGCTATCTCATTTTAATAAATAAATTTCTGAACAATATTACCGTAGTGCTGAAAAACATTTCATAATCTATATCTAATGCATGATATAAGTCTTTGTTTTTCTTTGGGTTTGAAATGCTGCGGAAAACACAGCATTTTTTTATTTTTTATAAGTATGCAATCTTTGATATAAAATCATAAAAATTTCCCTTTACTCGAATATCCTGAACTTTTGCATAGAATAAACATTAGATGGAAAAATCCTATTTTTTGAAATGGTGGCATATTTAAATAAAACTGAAATCAATAAATACCGTACTTGTTTTCTTCTGCAGAAATATCTCTTCCAGTTTCGTTTAGCGAAACAATTCAGCCATTAAGCTTCCAAAGTTCTTTTAACCGTCGAAATAAACCTAATGGCGTCTGCCCGATCAAATGAGGCTTCTTTACGGAGATGCATGGAAATGAATTGAAATGATGCATAAAGAACAAAAGTTATTTATTTATTGTCAATAATATTTTTTTAATTCAAAAATTCTTTAATGTTCAGTTTTTAATCAAATTTTGGTGATTTTATGTTGTCTCATAATCGAAATTGGAAAAAACGAAAATAATAGAATTTATTTTATGAATGACCATTACAGATTTGAATGCTAAATCATTGTTTTAAATGGAAACTTTGTAATGAATGAATATCTATAAAAGTAAGTAAAGATGCCTGATTATTTTTCTTTATTTTTTAACTGTTTTTATTTATTTTCAAAATATGAGGGAGAGATGGGGATAATTGAAACTATTATTTTGAACGGCATTATTACAAGAGAAAAGTAAGGTGCAAATGGTTAGGGTTGCAATTTATTTTTAATTCAAAATGATTAAGATATTTACATTCAAATCCTTTATTGATAATTTCAAAATGTAAAGATAACCAATTAATTAAAAAAAATGTTCGGCTGCATAATATTCACGAAATCGCTTCCAGCCTTGAGGTTTCAATGTATGATGCATTGTTTCAATTAAAGTAATTGGGTAGGTGTACGCGACCATTACTGGTCATCACACCGTGCTCTGATCGGGACCGCCACGGCGCTCATTGAGCCCCACTTTGGCCGTCTATTAGATATACACATTTGCAGAAACTCTCGGACCGTGAGAGGCGATTTCCAAACCATCGAATCACTTCAACAAAGGGTCGCTAATTCCAATAGAAAAGCTAACGACGTTAGTTCTCACCGAGTTAAAGTGGATCAACTTCAGCTTGAAAAATCCTTACCTACACCCAGTCAACTTAGAACGTCCGCGGGGGAACTGAAATCTGGCCCTGCGTTTGTTCTTCAACTACCTCACACTTGGCACATTCAACTTCGCTGCCGCTCGTGTCCTAGGTCTAGATTGGAATTCCGACTGCGTTATTGATTCTCATCATGAGCAGGAGGGCCCACCAAGCCCCGTCGATCCCACCCTCAACATGGGCTTTGTTCCCTGACAATAGAGACAACTCACACATTATTTCAAAACTCCCTTTATTAAAAACAACATTACAGAGAACTGTTGATAGGGGTGGAACCGCGGGAGCGGTTTACATCTAGATTAATATGGTGTCTCCACACCGGTATACGCAGTTAGACTAAATAAAATATACTGAAGGCCGTTCACACTTTGTGGAAGCGATTTTCACAGTTAATTTCCTTACAAAAAAATATTATTTTGCCACGTAATGTAATTCTGTTGTATAGCCTTTACACTTTGTCTACAATTTTCCATAATTTTAAATCTGTCCAATACTTTAAATGTATCTTATTAACTCTCGCATAAAATACCATACGGGCAATACGTCAAGTAATTTTACATGCATTTCTTCAAATAGAAGGCAATTTTATTCCATTTGTGATTATTTGTTTTAGTTTAGTTCCCTTTGAAAAGTGTCTAGAGGTTTTGTCTATACGGATTATGGATGTCTTCCCATATAATATGAAATATGTTCTTCAAAAATAGTGTACAAAATATTTTACTGATATTAAAATTAATTTATTTTAGCTTTAATTGATGTTTTTAAGCTGTAAATTAGTTTCTTAAGAAAATATCAATAATCATGAACGCTTTTGCTAACATTTCTTTGCATTCTTTTGGTTTCTTCCTTTCATAAATTGATTAAAAAAGAAATTTCGATTTTAGTGGTTGATTCACCTACATCAGTGGGCAAAACTACGATTTAACCGTTAAAATTAGGTTTTTAGGTGTTTTATACTAAGACATGACTTGGCAGACCGATTGCGTTTTAATGATCGAATAGCTGTTTAACTAATCCTAGATTTTGATCCGTGAAATCAATGAGCTGATTGCCTATGATAATTAATTATTATTAATAAAGTGTAATTATAAAGCTTAAATTTGGTAACAATTGAAATTAACTTTTTTTAATATTTAAGAAATAACAGAAAAGTAAACATTTTTCACGTTTTATCACCTCTTTCAAGACACATATGCATGAAAGTTCAGTTTTTATATTTTTTGCTGTAGTCACAGTGGCCCATTGGATGTTTTATACGAAGGATAAAGAGGTTTACATTTTCCTTCATGACTTTTGAAGTTTTAGGTTTTTTATTTATTTATTTGCTTAGATAAATTAATAATAAAACTGTGAAAAAGATTTGCATTTATGAAAGCATTTCGAGACTATCTTTCTGCAACCACTCACATGGATTCACTATCATGGCTGTCTTTGTTTTTGTATTTTTTATAAAACTAGTTCACGCTTTCAAAAAAAATCAAAGCGCATTTTTACATTTTAAAAGAAATCTAGCAATACCTCTGATTTACATATTTATTGTTATTTTTTCTATTAAAGGTACAATTAAAATATTTTACACCATACCCTACAAACATTTTTGAGATAGATTTCTCCTAGAAAAATGTGCATTTTAAAATTTAATGTAACTTCAAAACTGCATGGGCCTTTTGTCTACTGTTGAAAGATTCATTTGCATTATGTTAAAACGTACGCATATACTAATGCTGTGCTAATAATATTGCCACATGTTTTTGATCATGTGAATAATGACGCCCTTCATTGAGTGCCAAGAGTTGAAATGTGCCCTTACTCAATAAAGGGTTGGACAGGCCTGGGATACAGCATAAAAAATAACAAAATATTTCTTTTCATATTATATATAGTTATGATTATTGTTATTGAAAATATTACTATTTTATTATTATAAATTTCTTAAAAGTTCTCCAAAAAATGTTGAAATTTTTTTTATACTAAGGTAGAATTGTTATTAAAAAAATATGATGGATTGGGGGCGAGGGTGGGGGTGACACCATTTACATCCGCTATGGGTGTCATCCATCCTAGCTACGCCACTGACTTGACCTCAAGCTCCCTACCTCCAAACTTTGATCCTGGTTGAAAGGTTTGGTTTGGTTTATTTTGTGTAGGCCGATTATCTACTCGAGGGATATAGGCTCAGGAAGGAGTGCCCCTCGTGAGGGTCTTTCTAAGGGAACCTAACCCGTATTTACGCAAGGTTCGAAGAAAACTCCGAAAACTCCGAACGGTTAGGTCGACGGCCGCGATTGAGTACGAACTCAGCACATACCGTCTACCAGTTGAGAAGTCAGAACCTCTCGTTCACTGGTGGGGTTCCTAGTTAGAACAAAAAAGTCTCCATACTTAGTATTGCTCTTCCTCATCTTCCAAGATATGAGCGATAAGCCTTTCCACACAACTCATTTAATGTGCTGGTATTGTATCTTCCACATAGAATGCAATATTCCTGAGAGTTCACTTCCCAAATACTAACCAGACTCAATTTTGCTTATTTCGGCCATTCTGATGTCAAAACCTATTAATGTAAGCTTAATAGCTAAAATTTGAAAAAAAAAAAAAAAAAAAAAAAAAAAAAAACAAGTGTTAGCAAAAGTGTATTTTATCGATTTTTAAATAAACCTCGTAAAATTTTATTTATTGAGATACAGTTTTGCGAGGTTATCAAATTTAAAATCGATGGTACATAGATACAAACATAGATAGATAAAGTATGAAGGGTGCCAGATAAATCCGTTCGTATTTTAAAAGTTCATGAGAAATTAACAAACTGCCGTATTAGATGGTTTTCTCAATAAGACTTGTCAAAGGGCAAACAATTTTGTGATAATATACATAAAAAAATATTTTTAAAGAAAACCTTAAGTGAGTTCAGATTTCATATATTCATAAAATTTTAACAGACTGTTATATTGGAGTAACGTTTATGCCACAGGACTTGTCAAATAGTTGAATGTTTTGTAAAATTTTAAAAGCTCGCGAAAATTTAACAAATTTTCATTTCAGTGTATTTTTTCACCGTAAGACTTGACAAATTGTTCAAATTTTTCTTTCCAAAAATTAGTTTAAAGAAAATTTAAACTGTTTCAGGAAATTTTCAAACGTGTACGGAGTTATTAGGTACCCTGAATATACAGTAAAATATATTCATAAGAGTACTGAAAAGGACTAGGAGAAAATATCATTATAGACAGTATGACGCTTATTTTCAATACCGAATGGAATTTGAATAATTATTGTGAAATATTTATACTTAAATATTAATAGAAATTGCTGTTTATATCAATATGTGGCAATTATATCAACAAACAGTATTATATAAATAAATCATAATATATCATTGAAGAGTTATTACATCAATAAACAGTAATTAACCAATAGATTGTTGAAACAAAGCATTCATAACATTCTTACGAAAAAAAATCGTTTCTTTTAAAAAAAATAACTTCTGATTTATTATTTTTCTAAAGAAAAACAATTTTTTATCCATTTTCGGAATAAAATAGGAACAGCTGCTGTGAAGTATTAAAATAAATGCACAATTTTTCTTTTTTTAACATTTCGAATCTTTTGCTTAAACACGCTATTTATTTTACAAATATTGTGTTTAATAAAAATATTTTTCAGTGTTTTGCATTCATTTATCAGGCAATTAAGAAAAGCAAATAATCATGCGTCAAGCATAGATTAGGAAAAAATTTTCAACACAATACTGTGACAAAACTTGACAGTCTATTAAGGTGAAAGATAATATCTAAGCCCAATAAAATTTCGTTATAATGAATATCTGGGGAGCACTGATTAAATTTGATGTACTAAATAAATCGTTAAAGTGAATAAATTTTTAGCAGTGATAAATGTAGAGTAATGGGATTTTTTTGACAATCCAAATTATGTTCGTTAAAGTGACATCCGTGTAATTTGGAAAGCATACAATCTATGTTATAAAGGAAAAAGGTTTCAGTGCTTAATAGACCGGGAAGCGGCAACACATACAATCACTTATTAGTGTTTACGGATGAAACTTTAGGATTAGTTAAATCTCGATTCGAATATTAAAACGCAGTCGGTCTGTCATGTCATATTTCGGTGGGAAAAAAACCTGAAAACCCGATTTTAGCAGTTGACTCGTAGGTTTACCATTATGTTTTCCTGCTTCCAACCTTCCATGCTTCCATACTTTTGGGTGCATGAAAGCGCAATAGTAAACCTTCGAGCCAACCGCTAAAATCGAGTTTTTAGGTATTTTCCACCAAGATCTGACTTGGCAAGCCGATTGCATTTTGATATGCAAATCAAAATTTTAACTAATTCTAGAATTTCATCCGTGAACTCGATGTCTGATTGTCTGTGCTGCTACCTGTCCTATGACGTGCCGTTATTTTGACGGTGTCAACAACAGATTAAATTTAACTTTTATTGCCATTTTTTAAACTTCTAAATTCCACACATTTCTGTCGAATAGGGGAAAAAATATTTTCGAATGGAATTTATTTGAACAGTATATCAAAATTTATGGGAAAACTGCATCATAATTTATTCAATGTTTTTGGTTTTAAATTCGTAGTTAATTTTATTAGTATGATTTTTTTTCAAATCTATCGTTATCGAGTGTGGACGATTATGAATGATGAATCCGTTTGTACTTAAATTAACATAAATAAAATAACTTATTATTTGGTTCCAGATTATATTCCATAATGAAATAAAAACTTTCATCAAACAATAAATAAAATAATAAAATGTTAATAAAACACAAATGTAAGACATTTAATCAGCGTTTCGCTGACATTTGACAAACGTTAGTAATTTGGCTAATTAAAAATAAAAAAACATTTGTCAAATGAAAAAGTATTAGCAAAATAGATTCGCGTGTAGCACTAAAAAAAATATCTTTAATCCTTTAATGTACCCCCTTTTTCTCAATATGTTCTAAAATAACCAAAGTTTTTATAACTGCGACAACAATTATTATTAATCTAGTTTCAAGTATCCGCTACAAATATATTAAAAATATGTACATATGTAAATGTACGAAAAACGAAAAAGAAAAGAAAGAAAAAGTAAAAATTGAGCACTAGCAATTTGGTGAATCTAATCGCTTGTTTACTCGCCAAATGAAGAATTTAATCGCAATTTGGCGCAATGGTGAGCAACAGCGAGAACCCAGCATTTAATCGAATTTAACTTTTCGTTCCACTGAAATGAAAAAGGGCTGATTGCAAATAGATTTTTTTGGAGATTTTTTCTGCTGTTGATTTTTTGATGTGAGGTCTATATTAAAATATGATTTTTTAAAAGTTTCAAAACTTTATTTAAATACGTTATTGTTATTTTTCATATAAATATGATTTTTAGTATTGCTAGTGGGCATCAAAAATATATTAAATATAAAAAAAAATATATATATTAGAGTTATAACCCCCCCCCCCCCCCCCGAAAAAAAATGAACAGTAGACTTGTGCGAGGCTTTCTCACTGCAATCTTTGAGAATATTTGCTGATTGTCTTTTTTCATTAATTTTTGATTAACTGCATTCCCTTTTATGAAAAAACATGTTTTAATGATAGATAAGCATACTATTCCTAAAGCCACTTGCAGAAGCTTTCGAGAAAAACCTACATTCATCACGGTTCATCACTGTAGGTGAAAAGGGAAAAGGATATTAATATCAAAAATATTATATATAAAGGTTTTCACCTGTCTCTGTAACGTAGGAAGCCCGGTTTTATCCCCTTGTATATTTAATGTGTGCCTTGTATATTTGTTGTGTTGCCAATTCCAGCAGTTACTATCATTAGTAAAAATAACCAAATCTTTATGAGCAGCTTAATATATGATCTATAAATTTGTATATAATCTACATAATATGATAAAATTTAGTTCAGTTAGGAAACACATAGCACACTTGAAAACTGCCCTTCGATAAATTCCGTTAGAAAACGAAACGTTTTCTAGAATTTTTGTTCAGCTCTGTGCATGATCTGTAGAATTTATATACACCAAATAATATGAAGTAGTAATATAATATGAACAATAGAATAATTTATATACACCAAATAATATGAAGTAGTAATATAATATGAACTAGAATAATGTAAACAGTTTAATTTAATAACACCTGTGACAATTAAATCACACTTTCAGCAATTATTGGGTAATCCTAAAGTTCTGCGGTTTTTCAAAGTGAAGCGCGGTATCTAATTCTTTTGTTATTGCTGATAAGAAGTGAGTTTGAATGAACCACACTGTTAAAAAAATTCTGTGAATTCATGGTAAAACTACAACAGAGCCAGCTCAACAGAATAAATCGGAGGTCAATATATGGAACTGCATAAAATCGCTGCATACTAAATTACATTAAATTAATTTTAAACACAATTATACAATCGGTAAATTAATTATAACAGATGTAAATTTTGGGTGAAAAAAGTCCGGGCCAGGATTCGAATCAGAGATGTATTGCTGCAACCGAGCCATCCCGGACACGAACATTGGAGGACTATTTCACCCAAATAAACTCAACAATTATTATTGAGGAACTTTTATGCATATTTTTCAATTGGCTCGAAATTTTTTTTGGCGTTTTTTATAATCTATTTGATAAAACTAGTTGTCGATTTTCAATAAAATAGTTTTTTTACTACACTTAAAAATGTAAAATAAATTAATTTTTAACGGTAATTTTACATGCATTTGCACATTTTATTATTATTCTCTCAAAAATAATTAAAGTATGATAAATCCGATGTATAAAATTGTACAGTATGTACTTCAACAAATAATTAAAAAATTAGCTCAAAATGTTCAAAATTGTATGAGAAGATTCATTTTAAAATTTATTTAAATTTTTCGAAAAAATTAAATTTTTGGAATGTCGCCAGTAAACAGGAACAATTTTTTGACGGATTTCTTTTTCTTCATTGAGTTTTTTATTATTATGCCAAAAACATACCTTAAAATGCTTAAATTAAAAAAAAAAGTTCAAAGAGTATCAAACCCTCTTAACTCCTTCGGAATGAGCATCTTTTCTAGAATTTTTCAATCTTTTATCACCGGTTTTTTAAAACAGAAATTTTTGCCTACTTAGGGGTCTTGTACCTTTTAAACGGGATGAAAATCAACAAAAACATCCAAAGTTCAATTCAGTGTATCTTTAAAACTTTTATACATATTAACATGAAAATTTCACCGTTCAATAGAAAAGATTATGCTTTTTAATAAACTGTCATTAAACATTTAATAGTCTTTCATATAATATATGCATTACTGAAATTTAAAAACCTCTATTTTTTACTCCGTCGTGCCTTGCGCGCATCCTGACAACCCTATAAATTAATATTTTTGCATATATATTTTTTTTCTGTAAAGAAGAATAATGTATTTTTAAAATGAACTACTCTTAAATAAAAATTATTTCATTAACCTTGTAAAAAAAATTTCTAAATAAAAAAAATCAACATTTTACATTTTTTAATAAATAAAATTATTCATAACTAAAAATTTTATCGCTATAAATACATAAAAGTAGTTCATTTTAAGCATACGTATGTGCTTATTAACTAAAAAAAATTCATAACAATTCATACATATGTTCTCAAGATATCATGCAATGTCTAAAAACGCAGTTTTTCAAAAACCTGTTTCAAAGTTGTAACTTTAATTAATTACCAAACAAAATCAGCATCTTATTTTTGCTATAACTTCAGTTCTAATGGGAATTTTTGCACGCGGTTTGTTTTAAAATACTTCTAACGAATTATTTTATAATAATCAATGAAAATTGAAAAATCGTATTTTTGAAGCCTTAAAAGGTACTAGACCCCTTAATCACGAAAATGCTCGGATTAAATAAAACAAAATTTATAATGAAATTTTACTGGTTAAAATAATCAAGGATTCAGAACACCTTCTGCATCACATATACCGGTCGCTCGTCCTCAAGGGGTTTATTTAGTGGTTTTCTCTCCGATAGGTAAGTAATCTCACATCTTTTAGGTAGAGGGCTTGACGGATAGCACTTGTAATCTATTACCTGCTGTACTTTCAAACAAATGAGCTATCTATCTTGCCATCTGTAACATAAATTGTTAATTTGTGTAGTATGCAACTGGATTATTAAAAAATAAACAAAACTCTGAATTATTATAAGTTAAATAGCTCCGTATTTATATTTCTCAGTTGCATTGGCAATGCTGCAACAACAAAAAATTTTATATCACTCATTCTGATATTTTTTCAAATGGCATAACAAGGAGGTAGAGTATGTGGAAAATACAGTAAACTTTCTGTAAAGCGAATTTCGTGTAAAACGAAAATCTGTCTAACTCGGAAAGGTTTTCAAGTCCCTGCGTAACTGTAGACATAGAGTAAAATTTGTCTGAGGTGGAATATTGTCTATTACGGAAAATTTTCTCGGTCCCGATCGATTTCACCTGAGACAGAATTTATTGTATACTTTATCCATTGTATAAAATTTTAGATCATTTGTTTCTTTTAATAAAATTGATATGAAAATAAAACTGAACATTGCTTTACCGTTTAAAGAAAACGGATATGTATTTTTAATAGAAAAATCTTCCATTGTATTTTTTGCTTGCTACTTTAAAAATTCTATTTTCCAAGATTATTTGTAAATATAAAGTAAAATAAATATTTAATAAAATGTGAAAACGAGTAGTAGAATATTATGGTATTTTAATATCCTTATGCATCTTAGCGTTAAGTCGAGTGTTTCAGTTGTATGTGGGTAATTTATCTTTTCAGTTAATGTTCCTTTGAAAATCACCGAGACACGTAAAAACACATTTCTTTCTTATGAGTTCCAGAACAATTTTCTTCAATTTTGCTATTTGTTTCGAATCATAAGTTTCAAACTTTATATGCATCTGTGAGAGTGCATCGATGACTGATGACTCTCCATGGGGCGAACATAAAAATGAGTGTAAAAGAATATGGATTTATGTTGAAAAACGTAATGCTACAAGAAGGGAAATGTTCAGATTTCTTTATTTATAATACTTTTATTTATCTTACGAGTGTAAACGCCTTTCCTAAGATCGGTAAAATCGTGGTTTTCCTGAAAATTTAAAATAATTGACAAAAATATCATATACTACTATCTGTATTATGCAGAAAATTATGTTTAATTTTATAAAACTTGCTATAAATTATTTTCACACATGTATGTAACTGAGTAGAAGACAATTTATATATATTATTCTTTACTCGATATTAATTTTGTCACTTATAAATTATACTGCATTTCAAAAATTAAGTTTGAATTATTCAGTAATAGCAAATTTTTAAAAGTTTTAATCCGCATCATTTTTCAAAGTAAATTGCAACTATTACTACTTTTTTTTATTATTTTTTAGTACTATTTGGTTATCCCGTCGACCAATTTCACCAAATTATACAAATCGCTAAACTCATAGCCAAATTATACATATTGTCGTAATTTTCATTTTAAATAACGAAAAAAAAAAAAAAAAAAAAAAAAAAAAAACCAAATAATTTGTAGAATATTTATAAAAATACAATAAAAAAGTAGAAATAAAAATCACTTAATGGCGTTTTAAACACGCGTATCGTATTTAATGGAATTGAATGCGACATTCACGATCATCGATTATTGGCATTTAATCTTATAATTTGGCGACGGGATTACTAAATAGTACATTTTTTTGACTACAAATTTATTTTGTTAAAATTCAAAATTTCATGTGTATGGATAGAATTAAAATATAGTGTACTACGATATTATACATTTTTTATGTTTTAATTACAATAAAAATTGAAAAGAAATATTCATTTTACACGCAAAAGAAAAAGAAAAAAAATCATTAAAAAGTATAATTTCAACAGAATTTTTTTTTCATAAATTAGTTGTCAATAGATGGCGGCACCAAACAAATTTTTATCAACAAAAGAAGTCAATATATGAAAGCTGTTGATAACTGGTGATTCGTTATTTATAATGTAGAACTCAAAGTACTATAATTAGATATTTTTTAAAGGCTTTAAAGAAAATGAATGAGAATAGGTGTGATGCAAAGTAGATTATGCGTGTATTTCCATAGGCTCTTAGTCAGAATATTTACTTACGCCTAACATGGCCGCTTTAAATTTGTTTCTCTAGAGTTGGAGAAACCCAGAATCGTTGCATTAGCATATTATGCAAATAGATAACCCATCTGTATATTCTAAATTATGAAATTAATCAAAATTTCATATTTCAAAGTATTTTGCCTGACATTTTGAAAACAACTTAAAAGATTTCTGCAATTATTAAATGAATTTTAGAAATATTTTCGCTAATGAAGTCGGTAGTCTGTATTGATATTGATACAGAGAACTCTCATTTATGCGTCTTCGCTCAAGACGTTAGCTTCGTTGGTTAATATCATTTATAAGTTTAATCTGGTGCAAATGTGGAATAAAATTAAGTTAGTATTAATGTAAAAATCAAATTTTCAGGTACAATTTTATTCATTGCAACAGTGATTCAGATTAAAAATTAAACTACAGTGTTCTCTCGTTAATGCGTCGCCACTTAAAACGTATTTCCGTTGCACAATCATTTATAAATATCATATATGGCAAATGTACAATACAATTGAGCTATTAATGTCAAAGTCGATTTTCTAGACACAATTTTATTCATTATCACTACCACACAGCTACAGTGGACTCTTATTAATGCGTCTTTGCTTAGAATGTATCTCCATCACATAATCAATTATAAATATCATATGTAGCAAATGTACATTACAAATGGACTATTTATGTCAAAATTGAATTTTTCGATATAATTTTATTCATTGTTATAGAGACTTAAAAGAAAAATAAAACTACAGTAGACTATCCTTAATGCATCTCAGTTTAAAGTTTCTCTGTCACATAATTATTTAAAAATATCATATGCTGCAAACGTGCAATTCAATTGAATTATTATAGTCAAAATTGAATTTTTATATACAATTTTATTGGTTGTCACAGCCACTCAGAAGAAAAAATGAAACTAATTATGTTTTTCTTGATTTTTAAAGTATTGTCTATACCACACATCAACGTATCGCACTTTTGCTTCAAAAGTGGCGTAACTCAAAAAACTTCGTTTTTCTGGAAATGCGAAACACTGTTTCCGGGTTGTGGATATGCGAGGATCAATGGCGATCTTGCAAACAGGGCCGTAGCTAGAAGTAAATAATAGGGAGGGGGGGGGGGTCATATTTTCTCTCTAACTCTCTCTCTCTTAGATGCAGAAAGATAAATTAGTGAATAGTCACACTGTAGGTATTATGTTTCTTATTAAACTGCTGTAGGTGGGGTTTGTTGTGCTTAAGCCATTTGGTAGGCGTCTCCACCTAGCTGAAACTATTAAACTGCTGTAATAGTTTTATGCTAAGAAAAGAATACGATGATGATGAAAAATTCGAGTGAATCACTAGTGCAATATTAAACATCATGTTAGCTTCCTGTGTGCAAATAGGATGAGCGAGTGTTGAAACACTTATTTTAGTTACAATTTAATATTTCTGAAAAATTGTGAAGGGGCATCAAAACTAAATTAGATTTTTGAACAGAATTTCATTTGGATTTTCGGAAAATAAATTCATTTAGTGATCTTAGAAACTTTTCCAAGGGAGGCTCAAAATGTTTTAAGAAGGAGGGTTGAACCCCCCTCCTCTAGCACGGCTCTGCTTGCAAACATAACTGCTACCCGGTAGCTAAAATTTCAACGCACTATCTGGTACTTTAGGCGATTAGTTGAAGCATAAGAACTAATGGTAGCCATAACTCAAGAAACTCAAATTTTCAGTTGTGCCACTTTTGAAGTAAGAGTGCGATAAGTACACGCAGCAGGAAATCTCCCTGTATTTAAAAAAATGGTTCATTCATAAGAAAAGTTAAATAGTTGGAAATTATAGGGTGTCACTGATTTGAATCAGTTGATTTAAATCAGCGATTAAATCGTGATTTAAATAAACCATTTTTTAAAATCTTTGATTAAAATCAAAATTTTTTTTATAAATATTTAAAATGACATAAAAGTATTAAAATCTAAGATTAATTTGGAATATTTCTACATGTATGTTTTGTCTTATGAATAAATGAAAAAAAAAAAAAAGTAAAAAAATAGTAAAAAAAAATAAAAAAAATAGTTAAAAAAATAGTTTCCAAAATTAACTTCTGAGAATTGTAAAACATGATGTACAGGCATAAAAAGCTTTTCATTTAAACATTTTAATTAAATTTAATATAATTTGTGATGTCCCAATTTCCTTTAAGTAATCAAATTATTCATTCTTTTATATAAAATAATCATGGCAAATATAATAAATTTCTGCAAAATAAAAGAGCAGACAACCATAATGTTATTCCCTCTTTCTACTTTTGCGATAATGAATTTATACCAAATATTGGAGCTAAAGAAGAATGAAAGAATAAGATTTAACAGCTGTTGTAAAAGAATATATAAGAGAAAAAGAAGATAATTTGTATAAAAATGTTAAGCATAGCAAGAGATCTTGGTTAGTATATACATACATCCTGTAAGTTAAGATTTAAGTGATTAACATTAATTTTTCGTAGTACAAATACAAAACGTGATATTAATAATATTTGCTAGTTTTGTTATTCGTGCTTATAATTACTAAAATTACTTACTTGCAGTTTTTATTAATTATGTAATTGTTTATCCAAGGACATTTTTTAAGAACACTTTTAAAATTGACAAAATGCACCCTGCCATAAAAAATTGTGAATTTTTTTTATGTTACAGATTTTAAAATACATGTGTCCAAGAACTTATAAAAATGTTAAAACCCTATTTCTTGAGAAAAAACAGGATATTACTAAGCCATATTATTTAACACTATTTTTCAGTTCGTAATTCACAATTCTTTTTTTTTTATTATTTATTTATTAAAATAAAAATTATGTATTTTCTCCCTTATTGTTTCTAAACACATTACTAATATATTTTTTTACACAATAGTGCCTTTTTTTGGAGTTAACATCCTGCTTTTTTCTTTCTAAAACGAGTAAAAAATTATAAATTATAACTTTAGTAATTAAAGCATAAACATGTACATTATATATGTCATTAAAGATCATTTGTTTAATTATTATTAATTTTAAGTAGTGTTAACAATTTAATATTAAATGCTGTTACTGACCATTTTGATAAATGCAAATATAATTAGTGTTTTGTATTCTCTTTCATAATTATTACAAAATATTAATATATATGTCTTAATTGTATTCTACTAACTAATGAAACTTCTAATTTGTAATTTTTTATAATATCTGTAATTACTAACTAATAAATTTTATTAATTAAGATGTAAAAACAGAGATTATGTCAGTAATTAGTGGTTTAATTGTTCTGGAATCATAAAACTCTTGGTATCTATTCAGAATTTTACCGTTGGGAAAAAATATATAAAAATTTCGATTTAAATAAAAAAAAATCGGATTCAAATTTTAAAAAATGATGATTTATTATTATTATTATTTTTTTTTTTTTATAAAGTCATGATCTTTTTATACCCTCGAAATTAATTAAAGTAGATAAATAAACTCGTTTTATTAATCGCTCTATTCACTATTAAAAAATTACTTTGAATTGATTATGAAGGCTAAATTACATCTACAAATTACTTATATTTAAAATAATCCATGACGCATAATATGTTTTTAATTATTTTGATTATGTTTTATAAGACATTTTTTGCATGTAAATAATGGGCATGTAAATAAAAGTTACGTTTTAATTGTAACGTTTATCTGTATCCAAGAAAACAAATATTTGGAATAACTGATTTTTTGAGTCTAACATCCATTTAATTGCAGTTCATTTTTGTAAATAATACATTTTATTTTTTTAAATAGAAATTCAAATAACAAACTGCAAGATCTCACTTTTAGTTAGTTGTTTAAAAAAAGAACATTTTTCAGTATAAGATTATTGTTTGCACATTTATCTATCCCTATTTTGCTAGCACAATGCTTTCGGATATTATTTTTTAAAAGAATGTTTATTTTTCGGCATGTTATATGAAAACATTTGTATAAAATACGCCGTATTTAGATTTTTAAAAATCTTTGTTTATTTTAAAGCAAACGGAGAAATAAATTCGAAATCTTTCGAGGATTTTTGTTCTGTTATCGAATAAACTTGCAAATGATTTGATCCAGGAATGATAATAGAGGAAAAAATAAGTAAAGTTTAATAACAACGATGCTTATATAAAATTATTAGGACATTAACGGGTAATTCTTATGAAAACTGAGAGTGAAATTAAATTTACGCTTAAAAAATGATACATTACCTAATATTATCAATATTTTTTGGCAGATTTTCAGTATCTAATTGCGTATTTTTGTACTTAACCCAATATTTAACTCGATATGTTGTACGAAAAAAAAAATGTGCAAAAAATTTTCTTAAAAACTGAAAGAGGAGAAAATGTGTTGTCAAAACATTCATTTTTAAAATTGTGCAATTTTAAAGTCCCCATGTAGAAAATAGTTCGAAAGTGTTATACATACGTCATTTTATAATGTTCTAAAATGTGTGGTGCATACAATGTGTTGTGTAGCACAGCACTATTTTAAGAAACTATTTTCATCAACACTCTTTACAACACTATTTTAACCCAATTAACAACACTAATTTTAGAACACATTTCTAGATAGCAATACTTTTGCATCATATTAAGAATACAATTCTACAGAGGAACACTTTTGCAACATATTAAGAACACAATTATAACACACACAGTAAAAATTGAAGACCCAAATTGGGTTGAAAGATTTCTGGGTATAGTAATTTTCCTGAAATGGTACAGTAAGGATTCCAAAATGGTAGAGTATTGTTCCCAAAATTGTACTACAAACTGAACTTTCCAAATTGGAACAATGCTGTACCCAAAAATCTTTCAACCCAATTTGGGTATTTTGTTTTTACAGTGCAAAAAACGTATTACAACACATTAATGTGTTGTGAATTTGGAGACAAAAAGGGCTCCGAAATGTGTTTATTTTTGTGCTTGAGGATTTACAGTAAAGGATTAAATACTTGGAAATTACTCAAAGTTTATAAATAAGCTCGTTTAATTAATCGTTCTATTCACTATTTAAAAAATAATGTTGAATTTATTTACATTATTATACAACCTTCTTTATTAAATAAACCAAGGAATGCACTATCTGAAATATCTTGATTATCTAGGATAAATTACGCCTACAAATACTTAAATTCAAAATAATCTTTGAAGCTTAATATGTTTTCAATTATTTTGATATTGCTTTATAAAAATATTTTCTCTATTTAATGGCTATATAAATATATGTTTCGTTTTAATCGCAACATTTATCTGTATCCAAGAAAACAAATATTTACAATAACTGAAATTTGCATCTAACATCAATTTGTTTGTAGTGCATTTCTGTAAATAATACATTTTATATAAAAAAAAAAAAAAAAAAAAAAAAAAGAAAAAGAAATTCAAAGAACAATTCGCAAGATTTCACTTTCAGTTAGTTGTTTAAAAAAAGAGCATTTTTCAGCACAAGATTATTGTTTGCACATTTATCTCTCCTTATTTTCCAAGGATAATGCTTTCGAATATTATTTAAAAAATAATGTTTATTTTTCGACATGCTACATGAAAATATTTATATAAAATATGGCGTTTTTAGATTTTTAAAAATCTTTGTTTATTTTAAAGCAAACGGTGAAATAATTTTTTAATCTTTCAATGATTTTTGGTGTCATCAAAGAAACTTGCATATGGACTTGCTCTAGGAACACTGAGAAAAAAATATGGTACTGGCATATAGAATCTAAGTAATGGCTCTAGAAAAAATAGTTCCATGTCATCCCTATAAATTTTAGTTCCATTTCTTAGAGAGTTCCAGAGTCTCTTACGAGAATTCAAGCGCGTTTTCCTATATTTTTGTTGTCAAATTTATCTAAAAATCTCTTCAAATAGATGCGAACACAATAGATTTGATTTAGTAGCTAGAATTATAGCTTAAGAAACCATTTCTAAAATCAAGCGATAATTTCTCGCTACTGAAACGGTTCAATGTCGTTTCGTCTCCTAGAAAACACGAGACTAGAAATGTCAAGTCATTTCGCCTATTCAGCTTAGTTGTTTACCCCAATCGCATAGTTTGGACATCTATATTTCTAGTTTAGAGATTCAGAAAGTGACTAACTATTCATTCTAGTTGAAGGCGGCATATTTTTTTTCTCAGTGAATGATTGTAGAGGAAAAAAATATGTAAAATTTAATAACAGCGATGCTTGTAAAAATTATTACGACATATAACGGGTATTTCTTAAGAAAACTGTGAGTAAAGTTAAAAAAAAAAAACTTAAAAACTAGTCAGATGTGACAATCCCAAAACTTTTTCCTCTTTAGCAGCGCCACTGTTTTGGGGGATTAAACCAAAATCTAATCAGCAACAACTTATATCAACTTAAAATTGAATCTGAAATTTGATGAAAATCCGTGAATTACTTTTGAGATAGAGCCATTGCAAAATTAAAAAAAATAATCTACATAACAGCGCTACATGTTGGATGGTGTACTGACAAAAACATGTGATGATGAAGTATGAAATTTGATGAAAACCCATGCATTAGTTTATGAGATAAATTTATTGCGAAATAGTGAAAAATGCAGCATAGTAGTGCCATATGTAGGGCGATTTACACCCAAAACTAAACAACACTAATCTATATCAGGGACTAACTGAATCTGAAATTTTAGAAAATTTCGTGCATTAGTTTTTGAGATACAGCTACTGCGATATTCACGCAGAGCCACCTAATGAGCGATTTGCACCAAAACGTAATCAGCACATGTTATATCATGTACTAACTAAATCTAAAGTTTTATGAAAATCCATGCACTAGTTCTTGAGGCATGGCTATTGTGGAAATCGTGGAAAGAGGAACATAGCAGTGCTCCCTGTTAGGTGACATACACTAAAAACTAATCAGATTCAGTTTATATCAAGGTCTAACTGATTCTAAAGTTTTGTGAAATTCCGTGAATTAGTTTTTGAGATAGAGCGCCCACAAAATGTATGTCATAAACAGACATATTCGCAGACTCATAGACAGACATTTTGTAAAAACATATTTTTGGATTCTCAGACCACTAAAACGTCTAAATCAGTCGAAAACCGTATTTGGAAAATTTTCATGAATCCAATCCTTTTTTGTAAAGAAAATAAAAATTATATATTACCCAATATTATCAAGATGTGTTAACAAACTTTTATCATCTAATCGCGAATTTTTGCGCAGTATTTAATTCGATTCAATTCAGATTTATCATTTTACATTGAATGTATTTTTATTTAGTAATTAGAATAAAAGTACTACACAAAAATTTCTCTGTGGTAATTTCCAATTTTACTGTTTTAAATGAAAAGATACTTATTCATAGTTATTCAAAATATTTTGAATTTTTAGGTGCGTTCGTAATTATGTAAATACGTAGCCACAATAGCCACTTATAGTCATTGTTCAGTCTGTCGATTCGTCCATTTGTCTGTCAGCATATAACAGAGCAAAAACTACTCAACGGAATCGTTTGAAATTCAAAATATGTAATTTTTGCATAATTTTGTCAAATTTCTCAAATTTTATGAAAATAGGATGTATAGTTTAATTACAGGGACAATCAAAAGCATTTCGCTACATTGCGGCCAACGGGTGGAAAAAGTTTCAAGTGCATTTTAATGACGTTAAACGCTTTCGAACATAATGAAATTGGTATGCATCTATGAAGCATGTAATACAATATACATTTTGAACAGTGTGTGGCTCAATCCATATTTGTAATTCATTTACAGGGCCGCACAAAAATATTCCATTGTATAATGAAAAGGAGGAAACATTGTTTAGGGAGCGTTTAAATTATATTAAGGGGGTAGTAAGGTTAATTCGAGGGAAAAAAAAGCACATTTTCTATCATTTTTTGCAAGGATACAATTAATATTTATTTATTTGTATGGTTATAGTATAATTATATGTCATTTAAAGAGTATTCTGTGAAATTTTCATTAAGAAATATTAAAAAATGAGCCGATGACAGCGAATCTTCGAAGACATCCCAAAAAAAAGTTGATTCGCGGTGAACCGCATAACTCATGACTGGATCAACTGAAATTAAAAAACCAAATTGATTTAATTAGTTGATAAGTTTCCTCAGGGAACGCAGTCGAGTTTTTTTTTTATTATTGTTTTTTCAATTTTTTACAAGGCTCGGAGTCAAAATACTGATTTTTCATAAAAAAAATCTGATATTTTGTTTTTTAAAAGTAATTTAAAATTAAAAAAAGAAAAAAAAAAAAACTCGACAGCGTTATCTCGTAATTTATATAAAGAAAGAGTGTGTAAAATTTTTATAAAGATCGGTTCAGTAGATTTTGAGCTACAGAGTTCACCGGCTTTGAAAAAGCGAAGTGTTAGAAAAACACGTTTAAAGTTTCACAGACGTTTTTGTCGAAATAGATATTTGCAAATTACTGCTTTTTTCATATACTTACACAAAATCATCAATGCCAGGCCCATAAAGCGAAAAGCTGTCGGAGATGATGTCCAGAGCATCTTGTTGCTCTTGTCTAAGACGAATCCTGCCTCCTTTGCTCTCTTTTGCAGCCTCTCGCTCCGCTTTACATACTCGAAGACTATATGTTGTTCGCGCCGATTCATGAGAACTTGTTCCAGTTTTTATGCCCATTTCTTGCAAAAATGACAGCAGAGAAAAACAGCCTTCATTAAGTGTACATGCTGCAACATTAGCTGCAATTTCAACGACGTTGGAGGTGCCATTCACTGTTTTTGAAGTAATTTTCCAAATAAGTTGATTAAGGCTTTCATTATTGTTCTGAGTGAAACCTCCAACACATCGTTCCAGAAGTGCATCTTTGCTTAAATCCTCATAAATAGGTTTGATGGCTTCTAGCACATTACTCGGAAGTGCGGTGCAACTGTGTTTGAATCACTCCAGATCTTCTGTAGCTGCAGCCTTCTGCCATTCACACCATGAATCAGCACCGCTCGGACAATCGGAGGGTGGAGACTTACAAGTGTATATCTCCGTCAGTTTTACTTCAATTGCTTTCAAATTTTCACAGAATAATCTTAAGATGTTGTACATTAATATAAAAAAAAAAAAATACCTTACTACCCCCTTAAACTATTTCACATTTTATGAAATTCATATTCGTTGCTACTTTTACTACAATTTACTATCTGTATATTAGAAAGCAGATAGTATTTACAGGAATACACAAAAGATTTGGCTACTATGCTGTATCCGAATTACTGTGTACTATTACAGCAATTACTTCATTTGCTGCTCTTGACATACAATTACCGACTTGTTCACTCTGTTGTACTGTGTACTATTGTGTATTACTGTGTACTAAAGTGTGTACTGTGTGTACTGTGTACTAATACAGCAATCACTTCATTTGCTGCTCTTGACATACAATTACCGACATGTTCACTCTGTTGGCTGTAAGCCTTTTAAGCAATTCAAGTGTGAAATATTATTTAATGCAAGGAGTGTGAAATTTTCTACAGAAAAACTTTCAAAGATTATATAAATTTAAAAATATGTTATGTTTTTACGAACAAACCTACACATTTCTACTTAATAGACTTAAAGAAAAAAAAATTCCTATGAAATTTTAATAGTACAATTTTTTAATTTCTTTTTTCTTGATTGATGATAAGTTTACATATTACTTCCTTACAATTTTAACAAGTTGGAAATTGCACGTGAAGCGTAGCAAACGAGGTGCTTCGTACGATAACGAAGTTTTAAAAATATTACTCTCATATATCAATCTCATAAAATTGTAAATAGTGAATTACAATTAAAACGCTCATCAAACAATGTTCTCCCTATACCGTTATGTAATGGAATACTTTTGTGGTGGCCTTGTAAATCAATAAAAAATATTCTTTGCATCGCAAATTATGTAAGATGTATATTATAAAATGTACTTTATAGTTGCATATAAATTTTATTAAGTTCGAACGAGTGCAACACCATTAAAATGCATTTGAAACATAATCCCCCATTGACCGTAATGTAACGGAATACTTTTGATTGTCCCTGTAATTGATCTATGCATCCGATTTTCATGAAATTTGAAATAACTCGACAAAATTATGTAACAACTATGTATTTTAAATTTCAAACGTATAAAATACATTTGAAACTTTTTCCCCAATGACTATAATGTAATTGAATACTTTTGATTGCCCCTGTAATTGATCTATGCACCCGATTATCAAAAAATTTAAAACAACTCGATAAAATTATGTAATAACTATGTATTTTAAATTTCAAACGATTAAAATGCATTTGAAACTTTTTTCCCCATTGACCGTAATGTAACGGAATACTTTTGATTGCCCCTGTAATTGATCTATGCATCCGATTTTCATAAAATTTGAAATTACTCGACAAAATTATGTAATAATTATGTATTTTAAATTTCAAACGATTCGGTTCGGTAGTTTTTGCGTTGTTAAATGTGCACGGACGTACGGACAGACGGACAGACAGACAGACAGACGGACAAACTGAGCGACAACAATAGGTGCTACGTATTTACATAATTACGAACGTACCTAAAAAGGATTAAAAAAAAGTAGCCTGTCAGAGTTTTGTGTAACATTATAGTATTAAATCATCGAATCCAATGTCACTTATTTATAAGCAATTCTGTGTTAAATAAAACAAATAATAATTTATTTCCTAAAATAACTCTTTATTAAGCGAAAATACACCTAAAGAATTAAATTAATACCAGCTATAATAATCGGTTACAATTTTTCCATTGCTGAATAAAACAATATATATTTTAGAATTTTATATGCATATGCTTTATTTTAACTGTAATACTTATGGCTCTTTTAGCACATTCTTGTAAATAATACAATACACACCTTTTGTTATTTTAATATGCATTCAAAGAACAATTCATACCTTATTTTGCTATTGCTTTTAAAAAGAAATTTTTTCAGAAAAATTATTGTTTATGCATATTTATCTTGATTTAGATATTTTGTTAAGAATATTTTGTTCAGTTTTATTTGAAAAGTGAGTAAACTACAATGCATGTTTACTTTTAGACGCGCTACATGAAAACGTTTTTATATTATGTAATAATAAGGTGTGTTTAAAAAAGTGTTTGTTCATTGCAACACGAATTGAAAGATTAGTTTTGAATATTTCAAAAAAATTTGGCTCCATTTTTATCAAAGGAATAAATAAATAAAAAAAAAAAACTTTAACCAGATAGAGGAAAAAATGCAGAATTTTTATACTTGTAATAACTGTTATGTTACATAACACAAACAATAAAAAAATTGATAAGCGAATAAAAACTAGCAAAAGCCATGCTTTGTTTGGATTCGCGAAGCATTATTTTATAAAACAGATATTTGAAAGTAACAATATATTTTTTTTATTATTATTTTTGCATCTTTATTAAACAAAAACGTTATTTTATGTTTTGGCGCATTTTAATTTTTTACTTATGATGTAAAACTGGCATAAGATATTTTCGAAGCAAACTTTTACAAATTTTTTTTTTAATTTTCAACTAAAAGCTCTTTTAAAGATATTTTTACAATTTCAAGTAGCCACTGGTGTTTTTTAATTGTTTGAATTATGCATGTTTCCAATCTTTGTAATCAACATCCGATAATCTTTGATAGCTATTTTAGAATAATATATTTGAAGAAAGCTTGAAGAAAGTTACTTCTTCAAAATCCTATTTTCTGGAAAAAACATTTGAAATCTGCTTTCGTTGATACTATGAATTTTCAACTGTAAAACATTTTATTTTAATTTCTTCATTTTTATACATGTAAGCGTATGAGAATTGCTGTAATTCTCTCCGCGTGGGAGAACTGTTTACTTTCTGCGAATGGCAACTCAATTAATGGAATTACCTTTTAACGAAGCGCTCTCTCATTCTCGCAGTGACGTTTTCACGAATAATTGTTGTTGTGTTTGCGAACTTATTAAAGTCTTTTTTTTCTATAAAATCCTTCTGATTAATGAGTCGATATTATTTAGCCACAATACGACCTTCGCAAAAATATTTATAAAGAGCTTGAACCAACAACTTCACGCAGATCTTTTAATTTTTCATTTATATAACAAATTTAAGAATTAATTTTATTTGTTTACAATTATGTTGTTGCCAGTTTACAAAAAAAAAAAAAAAAAAAAAAAAAAAAAAAAAAAAAAATCCATAATACAATTCTTTTAAAATGTTTAAGTGTCATCTGTGCAAACGATTTTGCGGGATAATGAAAACATGTTTTATTTAATAAATTAATCATGATTCTATCTATAATTATTTACTCCATGATTTAAACTTTTTTTTCTGGAGCGTTTTATTTTTATTTATTTGCTAAAATGCTTCCGTATTGGAAATGCATGTAAAATAAATTAATTAAAATAATAATTTTTTTAACGTTTTACAGTAAAAAAAATTATATTCTGCAAATCTACAGATCATAATTTATTTTTGTGTTTAATTTGAAGTTAAAATATTGAATAGTTTTTTTGTAAAGCGTACGACAAATTGTAATTTGAGTGGACTAGTAGAGGATTCGCTTCGCTCATCCTAATTATATATTTATTCTGACATGAAAATATTGCTTAATTGGCTTATTTTATCTTTATACTTTTTAATTTTATTGTCTTTTTTTTTTTCTTTACAATGAAATAGAAAATATGTTTTTATTTTAATACATGCTGGTTAAGCATAAAAATACGTATATAAAGTACATGTGAAAAGTTTGTTCCGGTGAAAGTGGCTAAATGCTTAGTTTAAAATGTATTTTTACCTTGACATATGTAAAGATAAAAAAAATGATCTGATGATGTCAGAATGACGTAATTTACACTAATTTTTCATTTTTGGATTGTAAAGATTATAATTGGAGACTTTATTGATTATTTCATTTTGATTATATGTTTTTTTTTCGATTTAAAAAATAATTTTGGGTAAGATAATTTTTTTTTTAACAAATAATTCAGAAAAGTAAAGAATTTAGAAAAAATTAAAATAATAAAAAATGATTATACAATAAAAAAAAAGACTTCATGTAGGGCTTACATTCTGTAGGAATAATTTTTGTAGGTTTATTGTAAATTCATTTAACAGTTCCTTGTTATATGCCATTCTTTAGACGTCGTGGGTGCAAAGTCCTCCAAGTTACCTGTGAATTATACTTCTGGAGGTGCCTTGCCAGGTGAAGATCTCGTCGTCTGATCAAGGTTCTAAATTACGAGACCAACTTAAATAGTCATTTGCAAGTACAAACAACAGGATGTAACGTTAAGCAACCGATAAAACAAAGTGTGCTCAAACGAGAAGCAAGCACTCCAGATATTATGGCGTGCGAAGCGAAGGAATCAGGTTTATTGCCGTGTAGCGGCAATTAGGCTGTTGCTCACCCCCATATCAGGTATCTAACTCTTTAAGCTGAGGTAACTCGACAGGTAGGGCCTGGTCATCGGTTAGAAAGAAAGAAAGTCTATTTCATTCATTGTCCAATTCTCTGTTGTCGTTAAAAAACAGTTGTCTATTTTTGAACGCAGCCAAAAACTAATTGCCATTTTAAGAAATGTAAAATGATGATGGCAATGAACAGCGCTGTAGCCTTCACACTTTTATCGTACTTACTTTAGTTCCAAATCTAAATTCTGTACAACTTCAATTTTTACATGATAAAATAGAAATAAAATTAATTTTGAATTAAATTTGAAAAATGACACTCAATTTAGCGACATTTTAAATTATTCTGAAGCATGAATTATTTTTCGAATCTATTTCTACCTACTTTGGGAATAGAGGACGAAAAAGGAAAACCATGAGATTACATTATTCATAGAATGCAGCATTTCGTCACTAAACTGAAATTTTTGAAACAAAAGAACACATATTCATTTTATATAGAACATAAAATTAATATAATATCAAATTGATTGCAATATGTCTTGAATCATATGAAAATAATTACATTATTTTTTAAGGATCTATTGGATATTTCACCTTATAACAAGGAAAATGTCGCCATTTGTGGAAATGGGGCAGCCATCCTGATTATGAAAAGGGGAACGAGGAAACCATGCAAAGAAATTATCATTCGAAAGCATTAAAAATTCTGTTTCATATGCAAATTGCCCTAATATTATTAAAAAACATTTTCTCCCTTTTTACATAAAAATTAATTGCAATGGCTTAAAACAATGGCTGCGTTAGAAGAAATGAAATTGAATGGAGGAATGATGGATGAAGGCATTTTAAAACTTTTTTTTAACGTCGAATTTCAACGGCTTCCATCTCATGCACTGTAAAAAAAACTGTCGATCTACAAAAAATTTTTTAGTAAATCTTGAAATTACGAAAAATTTTTTAGTAATCTTACTCGGTTACAAGAAAATCTGTAAAAATTACTAGAAAAAAGCTAGCAACGAATAAAGTCAATAGTTTTATATTTTTAATAGCTTTACTAAAACTCAGTTGGTGTGGCCGTGATAGCCTAGTGGTCATAGCACCGAACTCCAGGCTGAAAGGCCCCGGGTTCGATGCTGGACACCGCCAAATACGCACTGAATGTATGCAGTATAAGTGTTCGTTAAATAAAGGGATTATGAAAATCCTGTCGGAGCAGGTAGCAATGTTTGGTGCTAGGATCTATTGTGGTTTTGCCGAAAATCTTCGTCCGTCTTCTTAATCACTAGATGCAGCTCGAAAGAAGCTCCTGCCCTTCGGGCACACGTAATGGTTATTAAAAATATTTTTGGAGCTATTCCTAAAATTTGATTGGTGGCTCATACTAAAAAGTTTTAAGTTAGTTATACAAAAAATTTTTTGTTCAGTTTACAAAAGAAATGTTTGTTTCACTTGCAAAAAAAAAGTTTGTAATGGTTACTAAAAAATTCTGTGGAATACAAATTTACTAAAAAATTTTAGTAACATCTTGAATTTTTTTTTTTTACAGTGTGTGACTATAATTTTCAATATTTTTTCGTTCTTCATAGTAGTGCAATATGCATGTTTATAAATTTACGCGAGTCTATATAGAGATAATGGTGGATACAAATTGTGGCAAACTCGACAATATTATTTTTTTTTGCTAATCTACAAAAAATATGTGTGGTAACATGTAGATTTATACTTGACAGAAATTGTGTTATACGCTTTAAAAAAGTAATTAATTAATGAAAATAGTATAACAAAAAATCCATAATGGACTCTCAAAATAGAGAAGGTTTCTCTATATAACGAACATTTCTAAATCCCTAATACATAAATTGTTTGCAAGCTTTTACTTCGGAAAAGAAACTAACCTCGCAAAAATTCGTCAGTCCCACCATAGAATTTCAGGGATTCAAACGCATATCATATCATGCTGAAGACATAAATAAGACAATGAAAATTTTTTCAGGTGCTGAAAGATTCAAGTATAGACTGTGTTAAATGTCATGGAGTGATTCAAATTGCTTGGTCATAATAGAAGCAGGCCAGAAGAAAAATTAGTCGTTGGGAGCCATGGTAATACTTACCCATCATGGATATGCATAACATAAAGTATGAAAATAAAACATGTCTAAACTGTTTATGAAATGCATTGCAATTCCAAAATAGTATTTAAACGTACATTTCAATATTTTTAATAAACGGGGTATCTAGCGAATAAAAACCTAATTTCAAAATAAAAATTTTCAAAAACAAAGCTCGATAGAATTAAGCGATAAACGGTTTGTTTATTAGGTAAGCTGTAAAAATCTTACACAGAAGTTTCGATCGCTGAATATTTTGAAAAATTTGTGTTCTGATTGTAAAGAATGACAGATTTGACAGTTTCTTGTTTTAGACTGCTTGCAGAGAACGATATTTTCGGCTCTCAGGGCCATATTTCTACGATTTTTGGAATTAAATTTTAAATATTTCGAAATTTCAAAACTTTCATTCCAAAAATCGTTAAAATATGGCACTGTATGTTGAAAACCCCCTTCTCTGAAAGCAATGTAAAACATGTTTTTATATTTCTGCTCGATTGGTACCTCAGAATTCCATAACCCTTTTCTGAATGCCTGCAAATCGAAATTTGTGTATAATTGATGAATGCGCTTTTTTCCAAAACTATGTTACCTAGGATAATCGCTATAGATTTCTTGCAAGATTCAAATTAATGTCTACTACCTCGTTTTTTTTCATAATTTTAATTTACGTAGATTGTGAAATAAATAGGGGGAGCATGTTTTTGCACTATATTTTCGACGATATCTCTGACAGTATAATAACTAAAATCAAAATAAAGGTATATTTGAGTTTAGCTTGATGAAAGATTTCACGCGATACCCCACAATGATATACAAAGTAAATATATTTTTTTTCAAGAAACATATTTAGCCCCTGTACTTTTTTCCTAAATATATTTTTAAATTTTTAATAATCTGTAAGTATGTAATTTAATAAACTTTATTACTTCTCAGTATTTAAACATTCCACGTTCCATAATTTACGTGTGACACACAGACAGGCACACAAGTGATATTACAGTGGTTCCGTTTTTACTGTTTAAGTACTGAACCCTAAAAATCGTTTAAAATATTGTAGTACAAGAGAAGAATATGAAAATAATATTGTCATAAGCTTAACAATAGCACATTAGCTTGTGCATTTCTTCGCATATCTATTATAAGATTTTAATGGTTCGTTTTTTCCCCAATGAACAGCAACCTTATGATATCTGTGTTTCGTGCTGAACACTTTGTCAAACGAAAAAAAAGTACAGAATTCTGCTTTTTTTTTCTTCTTTTTTTTTTTCTGAAGATGATGGCATTTTACGTTTCGATTCGACTCCTATGTAGAGAATATCATATCGTTTCAGGTGACAAAATCTTAAAAATTTCGTAAAAGGTTCTAATCGCCAAGGGGTTCAGTTATGCATACATATATTATATATATATATATATATATATATATATACTATATATATATATATATATATATATATATATATATATATATATATATATATATATATATATATATATATATATATATATATATACATAGTGTCAGCAAAAGAAAAAAAAAACCTTGACTCTTGCGATTTCAGATGTTTTATTTAATATCTAGAAATATACACGAGGAATGACTCTGAAACTCCAGATGTATATACAAAATATTACAGGTCATATATTTTCGTAAGATTTCCCCCCAAAATCCAATAGGGGACCGTCAACAAATTGAAAAAGAACCAATATCTTTTGAATAACCCTGTCAAAATTAATATAGCAAAAGCGTTCAACTGCAGATTATTATTAAGTGGCTTATGGTAATAAACTGTGTTCATTTTTATGTGGATAGCATGTATGCTCGTAGATAAATTAAGGTTTTTATAAAATCGGTCCTAATTTTTTCCAAGTTTTTTGCTTATAATTTGCACAGTTCTTAATATAAAATAATGTTCTTTTTTTTCAAAATATGACAAATAATATTGTACACAAAACCCTGTCATCAAAATTAAAAATTAATAAAAATTGTAAGGAAAATGAGTAGGTTTACTAAATAATTTTTGATTGCGCATGCATCAACGATATCGAAATTTCTTTTGCATATTGTTAGCTAAATGTATAGAGCAGCTTTTATAAAAGTTTCAAAAACATAGCTTAAAAATTCTGAAAGTGTTCGGTGAATAAAAGTGAATGAAAGTGATCGGTGAGGTGAATAAACTGAAAATCCGTTATTCCCAAAATTAAACAAAAATATGTTGGCTGTATCCATAGTCCATTATTTAGTGTCTACACAATATCGTACGTATTTGGATACTATTCCTCATCTTTTTGTTTCATTTTGGGAATAACGGATTTTGTTTTTATTCGATCGATGATAATTTTCAAAATTTTCAAGATATAATTTTGAAACTTTAACAAAAGTTGCTCTGTACAATTGGCTAACACAATATGCAAATGAAATTTTTATAAGCACGCGCAGTGAAAATTTATTTAGTAAACCTCCTCATTTTTCGTACAATTATTAATATTTTTTTATTTAAATGAAAGGGTCTTATGTACAATATTGATCTTCATATTTTATGAAAAGAACATTGTTTTTTATTAGGAACTCTGCAAATTATAAGCAAAAAACTTTGCAAAATTTGGGACCGTTTTTATTAAAATCTTAATTTCTCTACGAGTATACATGCTATATTCATAAAAATGAACAAATTACAAAAAACCTCTTAATCATAAACTACAGTTTGAACACTTTTGCTACATTAGTTTCGACTGGGTTATTCAAAAAGTTCGTTCTTTTTTAATTTGTTGACGGTCCCCTGTAGGATTTCGGGGGAAAATCGTCATGAAAATATATGGCTTGTACTATTTTGTTTGCGCACCTCGAATTTCAGAATAATTCCTTATCCATATTTCTAGATTTTCAACAAAATGTCTAAAATCGCAAGTATAAAGTGATTTTTTTTTCGAACACTACATATAAAATCGCTACTTATTTTTAAGTAAAAGGAATTTTCGCGATTCCCCTAATATAAGGGGTAAATCATCATGAACTATCAACAGGATATACTATCAACAAAAGCTAGAATTCGTAATCTCAATGGCGTAAGCCAAAGAATAATTAAAACAACATGCAAACTATAAAGATAATCAAAATATTTTTAGTTATTATCAAAACATTACTTTATAATTAGTAAGATATCTGGCAAGTGTTTACCAATGAGGACATCTATAACAGAGTTTAAAGCTGTTAATTATAACCATAATTCACTTCCTACGCGTTGTTTGTTTCTGTATTTGTTTTTCCAAAACAGCAAAGTAGAAAAAGCATGTTCACGCAAGTATGTTGTGTTGAACCTCATCAAGGACCTCGAAACGGATTTAGATATTTCTGGATATTATGCTACTCTATTCATCTAGGAGAAAATTAAGGATTTGGCCTTGAAATATTATTTGCTGCTGAAATTGTTATATATTTTAAACAAATGAAATAAAGGATATATTTTTGCGACAAATCTCAAATGTTTCGCGACCCACTAAAACACTCGTCATGACGTAGTTGGGAACCGCCGCCCTAACATATACCGAAATCGAAATGGCTTTGAAAAAGCTCGAAATGGAGCAAATTCAGAAACAATTTTTGGGTTTTTACTAATTCAGTCGTGTAAACCTAGGATTTACCAAGAAAACATTGCATTTAGCAAACCTTAGGCTTTTACAGTAACATGTTGAAATATGATAAATTTCCCGGAACTTCGTTTAAAAAAGAAAAATGTTATGCCATGATGTAAAATTAAAATATATAGTATTAAGAAATGTGTATATGCGAGGGAACATCGAAAAATAAGTTACACTTCCAAGTTATGACCCTTTATTAAAACCCATATACATAGGCAACACGGCTATATGGCAGCATACAATGTAAGATAGTCCCCATAGATTGTAAGCTTTTATGGAAATATTTCTCGTCAACCAACTTTTCGATTCCGGATGCGTAGAAATCTCTTCCAGCTGTATAAAACCACCCGGAGACTGCTACTTTACCTCCTCGTCGTTTCAAAATCGTCGTTCATCGAGTCCTTTTTTAGCTTATCAAAAAAAAAAAACTGTCTCCATAACCTTTCCTGGTGACGGTTGGACCTCGGCCTTATTTCTTAGTGGTGATGAGGTATGCACTCATTCCATCGGCGTTCTCTTTGTTTCGGGGATTAGGTGGTGGACCCACATTTCACCCCCTGTGATGATTCGATGAGGAAATTCGTTGACCTCCGCATAATATTGCGCAATTAAACCATTTAGCCCATAGAAATCTGATCGGTGCACGCATTAGAGGTCTGCACGGGCCAAAAGTTAAAATTTCGGCACGAGCCCGGCCCGGTCCGAACGAAAGAAATAGTGGCCCAGTCCGGCCTGACCCGAACGAAAAAAATATTGGCCCGAACCGGCCCGGTCCGAACCCGGCCCGCTCGAGTGAATTTCTAGAGAACATTGATCTTTACTCTTACGGAAGAGTTCAGACCAAAAAAACTTACTTTAGTCTTTTTTTTCCCCCCATGTTTATAATCTCCATTTATGCAGAATTGCCGTAGGCTGCAATATTTACGCTTTTAATGAACCCTTGTTTGTTGTATGTAAATCTTTCAGTTATCATTGTTATTATTAATCCATATTCCATGTAATGGAGACAAAATAATCTAAAAAAAGGTATATGGTAAAGTAAAATCTTCTAAGACGGAATCGCATTGTAAAGAAAAAATGCGTTCCCTTCTTAGCAGATGTAAATGTTTAATATATTTTTTCCTCACGTATTGTTGTATTTATTTTGCGTGGATGAACAGTTTAAAAGAAATTTGCAGTTTTAAGTTTAAAAGAAAATTCCGTCATAGTCATATTTTTTAAGTGTTTAATTTTATTTTAAATCGCCTAGATACGATTCTTTAAAAAGAATAAATTCTAATGTTTAATTGTAGAATAATGACGACTTAAAAATATATGCCTTTTTTGCAAAAATTTTTGGACAAATCCAAATTTTACTGATTTATGAACAGACATGACCAGATTCAGAAAAAGATTTTAATACGGGAAGATTCAACAGGAATTGATTATTTTGGTTCGTGAAGATTAGGAAGAATAAAATCAGTCTCGGCTTCGTACAGAAAAAAATACGTTAGGCCCGGCCCGATACTCCAGGAAAAAAATTAAGGTCCGAGCTCGGCCCGCCCGAACCCGGCCCATGCAGATCTCTAGCACGCATTCCCAATAATTTGGAGTGAATATCTTGTTGACGGCGCCATCTTAGCCCGCTCTGCACACACAACACGACGGGAAACCACACCAACCTACCAACTGGATGTCTTCGCAATTACTGTTCTTTTCTCCATATTATCCATGGTTACGACACACAGCGCACTCTAATGGCAGGTCAGCGTAACTTATTTTTTGACTTGCTCTCGTATTTTTTTTATATTCTGCACCTTTTGTACCAAGAGAAGTCTTATATATTTTAATAAATCAAAATTTTCAACTTTAACTAAAATAAAATGCTATAAAATAAAATTAAAAGTTAAAAAACAATGATAACCATACTCAGATGATTTAACTGGAAGATACACAAATAAAATAGTTCCTTATGTAATGCTTTCGTTTATATCAGGCATGTTTTGTTTTGACATCGTTAATTTTTAGTAAACGAAACGTTTCTTTACGATTTAAAATCTAAATAAAATGCAGATAAAGAATAACAAATAAGACGTAATATGTTCAGGTAATTTAATGAAGTACAGATATAAATAGTACTAGTTTGGATAAAGTTTTGTTTATATCATACACGTTTCATTTTGACAACATTGAGTTTTGCGAGAATGAAATATCTTGAAAGAATATTTCCCAATGTTTTAAAAGATTCATAAATCTGGCGCGAGAAAACAAAAGAAATTTTTTTTGCGGCTTTTAGAATTTATATGACTGACATGTCTTTTAAATTTAAACTAAATGAGATTTTAAATTTATGTGTCTCATACAAACTGAAACTCTCATTTTCTGTTTATGTTTTTAAGCACTAAACCAGGGAGAATTAAAAAAAAAAAAACATTAAAATAAGGATCAAGATTTGCATTTAAGGGGTAAAATATCGCAAACTTTCGGAAAATGCTTTTATTTGTAGATATGTTTATTTAAAACAACAAGAAAATTTCGGGATACAGGGAAAGGGATATTTATAGGTTCGACTTCGTTATTTTTCGACTTTGATTGCAGTTTTTTAATGAGTCTACTTCCTTTATCGAAACCGATTTATAGAAATAATGCAAATAAAAAAAAAGTTTTAAGAATGAAATAGAAATAATGCAAAGAAAAAAGTTCTAAATATGGAAATACAAGGGAAAACTTTGAAAATAATATTCTCATATACATAAGTTAAAAATACGATTTACCAGTAAAACTTAACGTTTACGAGACTTTGGGCTTTTAGAGTAACATGTTCAAATCTAATAAATTTATCAAAAATTCATTTCAAAGACAAAAAATAGCTTTTAATTATGTCATGTTGTAAAATTAAAATACGTGTTATTGAGAAAATCTATTTAATATTTTAATGTACTCTACGCATTCTATGCCAAAGGAAGTTTTGAATTTTTGCAAACTGCAATTTTCAACATTCTAACTATAATGAAATGTTAAAAGATAAAAAAATAATACCATGGCAGAAAGATTTAACTAAAAGGTACACGAAAGATACACAGTTAAAATATTACCTTACAGAATACTATCGTTTAGATCAGGCATGTTTTGTTTTGGCATGGTTAACTTTTAGTAAATGGAACGTTTCTTTACGTTTTAAAATATAAATTCCTGAAAACGAATACTAAATAATATTGTAACAAGTTCAGTTAACTTAATTATATATAGATATACATAATATTTGAAGTTTTATTCCTATAATACACGCTTCATTTTGCCAATATTAAGTTTTGCGTAAATAAATTAACTTGAAAGAATATTTCGCAATGTTTTAAAAGGATTCATAAATTTGTCGCAAGAAAATATAAAAGAGATCTTTTTTTGCGGTTTTTACAATTTATATGTCTCATGTGTCTTCTAAATTTAAACAAAATTAGATTTTAAATTTATATCTCAAGCACAAACTGAAACTCTCATTTCCTGTGTATATTTTCGTGCACTAAATCAGAGAGTTTTTCAAAAACCAAAACATTAAAATAAGGATCAAGATTTGCATTTAAATGGGAAAATATCTCCAGTTTTCGAAAACAGCATTTATTTGTAGAGATGTTTATTTAAAATAAACAGTAAGAATGGTTTGTGACAGGGAAAGCGATATTTATTGGTTCTACGCAAAATCGAAAATTTCAAATTGATTTCTTTACTCTTTTGAAAATAAATAAAGATCGACCGAAAGAGATTTTAAGTCCGAAACCGAATTTCGGTGATCATCCTATTTTTATCCAAAAACGAAAACAAAAATGCCAATTTTTTTAAAAATATTTTAAAATAATTTTTTAGTAATTTTTTAATAATTTTTAATAATTTTTAATAATTTTAATAATGTTTAATATTTTAAAATAATTTTAATAATTTTAATAATGTTTAATATTTTTAAATAATTTTAATAATTTTAATAATGTTTAATATTTTTAAAAAGTTTTTAATAATCTTAATAGTCTTAATAATTTTTTAATATTTGTATTATATTTTTAATATTTTTAATAATTTTTAATTTTTTTTTAATAATTTTTAAAATACTTTTTTTTCGGCGGGTTAGTGTAGTTTACTTTTTGATTTTGACTTTGTAGTTTCATACGTTTTACATACTCGACGCTTTTCGTACCAAGGGAAAGATTGTATTTTAATTAATCGTACATTTTTACATAACTATAGTAAAATGTTATAAAATGAAATTAAAAGTTAAAAAAATGATAAGACACTCAAATTATTTAACTGAAAGATACACAAATAAAATATTTCTTACACAATGCCTTCGTTTATATTAGGCATGTTTTGTTTTGACATCATTAATTTTTAATAAACGAAATGTTTTTTTACGTTTTAAAATCTAAATAAAATGCAGATAAAAAAAACAAATAAGATGTAATATGTTCTGCTAATTTAGTGAAGTACGAATATACATAATACTAGCTTGGATAAAGTTTTGTTTATACCATACACGTTTCATTTTGACAACACTGAGTTTTGTATAAATGGAATATTTTGAAAGACTATTTCTTAATGCTTTAAAAAGTTAATAAATTTAAAGCAAAAAAAAAAAAAAAAAATTACGGTATTTAGAATTTATATGTCTCATGTGTCTTTTAAATTTAAACAAAATGAGATTTTAAATTTATGTCTCTCATACAAATTGAAACTCTCATTTTCTGTGTGTGTTTTTATGCACTAAACCAGGGAGTATTTCAAACAACAATGCATTAAAATAAGGATCAAGATTTGCATTTAAGGGGTAAAATATCGGAAACTTTCTAAAAAACTTTTATTTGTAGATACGTTTATTTAAAACAAAAAGATAAGTTCGGGAGACAGGGGAAGGGATACATTTATAGGCTCTACTTTTTTCATTTTAAATGCAGTTTTTTAACGAGTCTATTTTCTCTTTCGAAACCGGTTTGAAGAAATAATGCAAAAAAAAAAAAAAAAAAAAAATAATAATAATAAAATAAAATAATAATAATATGAAAATACAAGAGAAAACTGAAAATAACATTCCCACATACTTAACTTAAACATATGATTTATCAGTAAAATTTGGCGTTTACCAAACTTTGGGCTTTTAAAGCAACATGTTCAAATTTGATAAATGTATCGAAATTTCTTTTGAATGATAAAAATAGCTTTTAATCATGTCATGTTGTAAAATTAAAATACGTGTTATTAAGGAAATATACTTAATTTTTTTTTATGTACTCTACGTATTTTGTACCAAAGGAAGTTTCGAATTTTTACAAACTGAAAATTTCAACACCTAACTATAATAAAATATTGAAAGACAAAAAAAAAAAAAAAAAAAAAAAAAAAAAAAAATGTTATGCTCAGAAGATTTAACTGAAAGATACACGAAAGAAACACAGTTAAAATATTACCTTACATAATATTTTCGTATATATCAGGCATATTTTGTTTTGGCATGGTTAATTTTTAGTAAATAGAACATTTTTTTACGTTTTAAAATATAAATAAATTCCTGGAAACGAATAACAAATAACATTGCAACAAGTTCAGTTAATTTGATGAAACGTAGATATACATAATATTAACTTAGATAAAGTTTTGTTTATATCACACACGTTTCATTTTGACAACATTAAGTTTTGCGTATAAGCGGAATATCGTGAAAGAATATTTCTCAATCTTTTAAAAGATTCATAAATTTGTCGCGACAAAGCATAAAGGAGATCTTTTTTGCGGTTTTTAGAATTTATATGTCTCACGTGTCTTTTAAATTTAAACAAAATTAGATTTTAAATTTATGTCTTTTACACAGACTGAAACTCCTTTTCTGTGTGTGTTTTCGTGCACTAAATCAGGCAGTGTTTCAAAAACCAACATTAAAATAAGGATCTTGCATTTAAAGGAGAAAATACCGCCAGTTTTCGAAAACAGTATTTATTTCTAGAGATGTTTATTTAAAATAAACAGTGAGAATGGTTTGTGACAGGGAAAGCGGTATTTATAGGTTCTATGCAAAATTGAAAATTTCGAATTGATTTCTTTATGATTTTGAAAATAAGTAAAGATTCACCGAAAAAGCTTTTTAAGACCGAAACCGAATTTTGGCGATCTTCTTACTTTTGGCCAAATACACTAGAACTTTCTCAAAGAGTATTCGAAACAATTCTGCGGTTTCAAACTAAAAATTTTCTATTACCCTGAGTTTTTATAAGCACACGTAAAAAAGTTTAGTTATATATACATTGCTTGGCTTATAATTTGCACTCATGTCTTGAGTCAATGATGTTTGATAATTTTAAAGAAAGAAGTTTATAGCAATAAATAGTCTGAAATGAGCCGAGAAAGGTAGATAATATACATTATAAGATAAACTTAAGACAAAGATCATAAAGAAATATCATAATCTTAATGATTTCTGAATGCACTTTTACTGTTTAAAGACCACATTTCATTAAGTGCATTGTGAAAGAAAATTGCCTCCTTATAAAATAAACTTATGATAAAAATCATAACCAAATATGAATACTGTGTTCTTAAAAAATGCATATAATCAATTTACTTATAGTAAATGGATTTTCTTGTGTTTTCATTTCACTTAACTCGTTGAAGGGCAGTGGGATATTATTTACGACATTTAATTTTTATTTTCAAATTTAATGCACCAAACATTTTGAAATTTTGCTTGATAAACTTTTAATGGTATTCAAATATATTTGCTCGTAAATTCTGAGGTCATTCAATATTTTCAACATTTTAGAAACAGAAGTGCTTTGCTCCTGAAAGGGTTAAAGCGCAACAATCATCAGATTAATTAATAATATTAACTAGATTAAGCATAATTTAAATAAAATCATTCTTTAAATAATATTTTCATTCATATTATCGTTTTATATCGACAATATTAAATTTCGCATAAATGAAATATTCTTAACTCTCTGAGCTTCTAGCAAATGGGTAAAATTGTAATGTTGTTTTCTATGTATTTTGTTTTAATTACACAGAAAATATGATTATTTCAACATTTAAAAAAAAGAACTCACAAGGAAGGTCTCCATACGGGCATACCCCAAAAAATCTGAAAAAAATACAGAATGTTCTTCTCATGTGGATATATACGTTTATAAAAAAATTTTCGGCGGAACCTCCATTCAGTAACCGTAAAAAAATAATGAAAATTTCGTTATTTGGCTATTTATCGCCTGTTGGCGATGGAATGTAATTTCAAAAAATACTTTATGTCAAATACACTTCAAGGAAAAAAAAATGTTTCATGTTGAACTTGTTTTGATAAATTTATTTTAAATAACTTTAGTTTTATAAGTTTTAGTTTGTTTTAAGCATAATTTTGTTACATCGATATTTATATGTATCTGAATTCAAATTTAGTCATCAAAATTTCAGATTTAAAACGAAATTCATAATTTATATTAATTAAAATTGTTTCAAGCCCAAAGTCCAATTGAGCAATGTCGATTAGATTTTGTTGCCATGGAAACATCTAGCTTTTATTTTTTGAATATGCTTAAATATATGAAGATAATTTTTCTCAATCTATGAAAATATTTTTCCAGTGAATAATTAAATAACTATTTCAACAATATATATATGTAATACAATATGTACATATATGTATATAATATATTAAAGTCTCTCATTATTTATGTTTAATTTCATTAAATACCATTTACGCGTATTCTAAATATCCAACAGTTTTGAGTTGCATTATAATCGTTTGCTTTTGGCGAGGAAAAGGGCTGCTCGCCAAATGGAGTGAATCTTTCGTCTTTTCACGGCAAATATTCGAAAATATTTCATTTTTTTACATATTTTCATATGTGATTCCGCCGCTAATTTTGACTGAACCTTTATTACATACATAAGTACTTCAATTAGTATTTTTTATCATAAAATTCTGAGTATGCCCAGTATGGAGACCTTCCTTATCAGTTACAAATATTAATTTAATTTTGGGGAGTATTAATCATTCTAAAATGTATTGAAGATTCATTAAATCTATAGAACTAATTTATCTTAAATATTTTTTATATTGCAGTGAAACCTGGAGCTCAAACACTTAGAGGGTTAAAGGACATACTTTTATATCTTAAAAGTTCATAAATTTGTAGTGAGAAAACATAAAAGGAATCTCGCTTTGTATTTTTCAAAATTTCTGTGTCTCACCTGCCTTTTAAATTTAAGCAAAATTTGATTTTTGTCGTAAATTTATGTCTTTCATAAGAACATAAAAGTGCATTTTCTGTTCTCGTATTCTTTCCATACTAAATAAGTATAATAAATATTTCAAAAACCTATAGCCCATATACCTTACTTCATATTTACGTCAAAAAATATCGAGTGTTTTGAAAAATGCTTTTATAGACGGTATGATTATTTAAAGTAAGATGAAACACTGCTTTGAAAAAGAAATACAAGAAATTTATTGCTACTACGTAAAAGCAGATAGTTTTAGTGTGAGCTCATAATTCATTACAAAATAAAATAACTTTTTTCCCTGATATTAAGTAAACTTAAAGATTTATCATTTATTATTTGTGCAAAATTATTTATTACGAGGGTCATTTAGAAAATAAGTTTCTATCGGCTCATAAAATGACACAAAACATAATTACCTGGAAAGATATATTTTAACAGATACATCTACGTTTCAGCTACTTCTCTATTAAAAAACTCTGGAATTTTAATACTTATCATAGTGTGGGATAAGTTTTTGAAGTTCAATGTCATAGAAATCTGCCGCCTTGTAATGGAGCCTTCACAGTTATCAACCCGCGCTCCATCACCTATAACGATTCTGTTGAGATACTCATTGCCTTCATTGTGTTTTCACTGCAGAAAAACGCAGAAAAGTTCAGTGATACATGAAAATGTCACATAACACCTTTTGTACCGGAAATTGTGTACAAAAGAAACTTACACCCAAATACAAAATAAAGCTGCGAATAGACCACCCTTCTAACTATTATCAACATCGGCGTCTTTTCTTGTGGCCACACGGTATTTTTTTTATCTTTAAGGATTTTAAAGGGAAAGGGACTGATGATACAAAAGAGGCAAAAGAGGAAGCTTTCCGATAAGTACAGTTGAGCTCCTTATCCACTGACCCACTGTTGATTCCCCTTATCCTTTTGTGAATATACCTCAGAAGGTTACACAACAAAAGAATTCCTGTATAAATGTAGAAGGACGGCAAAAAAGCGCTTATAGGCAGCCCTAAACAAATGGGAACAGTATTGATTTTTCTGCAGCAATATCACGTTGACGCAACAAATACCTCAACAGGATCGTTAGGGGTTATGAGACGTGATTTTAAAATTGTGATAAGCTGGCTCTATTCCAAGGAGGGAAACTTCGATGACACTCGACTACAAAAAATTATCCCACGCTATAAGTACTACATTTCAAGTTATCCTAACGTTGCGAAGTACATGAAACATTGCTGTATCTTTTGCAATAAGCCTTTCGATATAACTATCTTTTGTTTCTTTTTACGGGTCGCGGAAAACTTATTTTCTGCATGATCCTCGTACTTTAAAAATTTCATTCTATTTTATTCTTTAATCCATTTGGTGCAGTAATATTTATTGTGAAGCAAGTTTAAAAACCGTCATGGGAATTTCATTTCCTTGCAGATAAAAGGAGTTATTAGTATAATGATAATAAACTGATATATGTAAAAATTTTAACTGCGTTCTCAAAAAAAAAAAAAAAAAAAAAAAAAAAAAAAAAAAAGAACACAAAATTAAAAAAAAAAGTAAAAAAGTACAGATAGCAAGGTACTGGAATATGCTTGTGATTAAAAGAAATGTTTTCCTTTAATTGAAGAACTTTTTGTCTTTCGACTAGAGAGTTAAAATAAATTGAACTTTAAATCGTAAATTTTACATATTTTTAGTGATAAAGACATGCGTAAAAATCCCCGTGAGGGTTAAAATAAATTTTTTTAACCCTCTGTTGATGCTGTTTTTTTCAGTGATGTTAAATATACCAGCTCTTATTAAAAATTAGCAATGTATAAAGAGAAAAACAATTAAATGAAATAGTGATAATGAAATATAGTGTACTCACAATAAGTAGGCATGAGGTTTCCTTGGAAAACAGCTTTATTGCAGACCTTTGAAATTCTTGAAACAATAAATTTAATATTTCCAGCAATATACCATGTCATTTTTAGCAAAACAAAAAAAACTTCATTCTTGATAATATTTTGTCCTCAACTTAACGCTAACAAAAATCATTACATAAGCTTTCACCATCACATATCTAAAAAATTATCCTACTAAACTGAGGAAAACTTGTAGTATTCATAATTATTCCCACTCAAGTGACACATAACACATATAACCTACCAAAAAGTAAATACTATTTAAATGCCCACTGAAACCTTCCAGCCAATCACGGCAAAGAATCACGAATCATTCACGAAAAACTCTTGACATATGCAAAACAGATGTTTTGCATAAAATAAATTTGCCTACAAAAAGATTTTATTATAATTTACTTTTAAAAATAGTTAGAATAATTTAATTTAAACATTTAAAACTTAAATCAATCCAAAAGAAAACTTAATAAATTAATACCTACAAAAACTCATTTCACAACTTGTGAAAACTAGATGAATCGCGATGTCTTACGAAGTGAAGTGAAGCGATCAAATGTTTTGATCTAAAAACATGGCTGCTCTCACAAAGTTAGCGGTGTATTGCTATTGTAAACTAAGTTAAAAAAAATAGAAAGGAAAAATAGATGACATGGAACATCCCTAGAAATAAATAAGAAATGGGCAGGAAACAACAAAAACAGGCTCTACAAATCGCCCCCCTTTCCTGCACATTTCTTAAAACAAAAATTTACATAAAAAATAAATTCAAAAACAATATTTCGCCTCTGGCGACACAGTTGTATTCTTTTAAGGCTGGAGAGCTCACAGTCCTCAAAATTCAAAGTCTATAAAATTTTAGTTAAAGTTTTTTTTTTTTTTTTTTTTTTTTTTTTTTTTTTTATTTAAGTCACAGTTCAAGTTGAACATAAATAGGCTGACCGAAATTTCAAAAATAAGTCTTTTTGCAACGCCTTTGTCAACATATCAGCAAGATTGTCCTTTGTGGAAATATGAAGTACATCTAAGACATCAGTTTCAACTAGATCACGTACAAATTTGTACTTCAGATCAATATATCTATTTTTGATCGTTTCACTTTTATTCTTCATAAAATGAATTACTGCAGTATTGTCACACAATAAAATCGGTTTTTGGAAACCAAGCGTTGAATGTGCAAGATGATTCTGCAGTTCTTGAAGACAGGAGCTGACATATTTAATTTCTTTGCTGGCTTCACATGCAGAAATTAGTTCTGCTTCCATGGGTGACAGGGCAACACATCGTTCTTTCACCACGCGCCAGGTAACAGGGAGACCATTCAAAAACATGGCATAAGCTGACCACGATTTTCTGTCGTTTGGATCACTCGCCCATGAGGCATCGGCATAAGTTGTGAGCTGGAGAGGAAGACTTTCAGGAGCTAGTCGGAGACCCCAATTCTTTGTCGAAGAGAGATACATCAGTATTTGTACCAGTCCTTTCCAGTGTTCCGGTCCAGGCTTCTCAGCAAATTGAGACAGTACAGCTACGTTGTAAGCTATATCAGGGCGACATCGGCTGGCAACATACTGTAGGCATCCCAGAAGACTCCGGTAAGGCATATCCTTCACTGGTGATTCTGCAAGCTCTTCGTCTGTCAGTTGGGATGGTGATGGCACATATCCAGGTGGAGAAGGGAGAGAAATATTAGCTTTCGGAATCAAATTAAACTTTTTCATACATTTTTCTATATACTTAGTACAATTAATATTCACAAAATTTCCATTATCTTCACTTTTAAAATCAATTCCTAATAAAGTTTTTATTTCTCCAAGATTTCTTACTTCATATATATTTTCAATTAAATTTATAACTTCTGACAACATTTCTTTATTTTCTGCAAAGATCGGTAAGTCATCTACATACACTAGTATAACTGCTTTTTGCTTATAAGTATAAACACATGTCATGCCTTCAACTTCTGAAAACACATTATCTATTAATTTTGAATGAAGATCGGTATACCAGCAACGGCCGGCTTGATGAAGCCCATATATGGCTTTGTTTAATTTCAATACAAAATTTTCTTTTCCAGGAATGACATAACCTTCAGGTTGTCTAATATAAATTTCTCTATCTATATCCCCATATAAATATGCAGCTTTTATATCTAAAAGGCTATGCGCCCAACCTAAGATGCATACAAAAATGATAATGAACAGGCGAATAAGCAAGAAATTTATAACAGGAGAAAAAGTTTCTTCATAATCAAGTCCTTCACGTTGATTATTTCCTAAAGCCACTAACCTGGCCTTATAAGTGCTTTATTTCCCTTCAGCATCTCTTTTCACTGTATAGACCCATTTTGAGCCAATTAATTTTTGATCAGGTGATTTGGGGACTGCAGTCCAAACTTTCCTTTCTAACATTGTATTTATTTCTTGATCCATAGCTTGGATCCAATGAACTGACTCAGGTAATTCCTTTGCTTGTTTTGGTGATTTCGGTATGATTAACTCAGTTACCATGGCTTCATTACCTAATGATGCCCCAACTTCTGGCATTAATTTTAACTCTATAGGCCCCTGATAGTCATTTTCATTTGAAAAATTAGCTTTAGAATTGTCATAAATTATGTTATTTTCTCTACAATATTCTTTTAGATCTACTGTGCTTCTTAGTCTCTTACCACAAGGAGCAATAATATAAATATCAATTTTACCTTTACTTGCACCTGTTTTCCTTACTGCAATATACCTCACGAAAATGACAGTCTCCTCATCTTTCTTTTCATGCTCTTCTGCTTTTGTAGAGTCACTCTTTATGTCCACTTGTAGTTTCTCTGCCTCAGTGGGTACTGCAGATGTCGTTGGCATTACCAATTGATCTCTATGAGTGAGGACAGAACCTGAAAAACCAAAATCGTCATCAAGATTAGTTATCTTATGTTGGGGATTCTCGAGCCGTCTAGCCATCAAAGATTCATCAAAGGTCACGTGCTTAGATTCATCAATACTATCATCTTCCGGAAACCAAACGCGGTATCCGCTTGAGCCATATCCATAGCCAACAAAAACACATTTCATTGCTCGAGCTTGAAATTTATTTCTCTTGGGTTTTTGCACATGCACATATGCTACACAACCATAGCGTTTTAAATGTTTGATGCTAGGCTTCTTACCATACCACCTTTCAAAAGGTATAGCATCAATGGTAGTATGCAGTATCCTATTTCGGATATAATTGGTGGCCATTACTGCTTCGATCCAAAGACTGTTTGGCAGGTTTGCTGCTAAAGAAAAAGTTCTCATCCCCTCAAATAAAACACGATTATAACGTTCAGCGCACCCATTCATTTGTGGACTAAATGTTGAAGTTCTTTCATGCTTGATACCTCGTTTGTGAAGCATATTTTCTATTTGACGGTTACAGAACTCAAGTCCGTTGTCAGTGCGAATACATTTTATGTTTTTGCCAGATTGTCTTTCGACCATCGTTATGAAATCTCTTAATTTATAACATACTTCGTCTTTAGTTTTTAATGGTTAGCAGAAAGCACGTCGGCTAAAATCATCTACAAAAGTTAAAACATACCGATAACCTCCTTTAGAAGGTACTGGGGCTGGACCCCAAACATCCGAATGAATCAATTCTAAAATTTCTTTGGAACGGATATTTTTCAGTTTAGGATGAGTAGCACGCGTATTCTTTGCCAGAATACAAACTTCACAGTGAGTTTCTTTACCCTGTAGAGTCCCACAATTTTCTAGCAAGTTTTCTCTGAACATCCTTTTAATTATGTTTGTATTACAATGCCCCAAACGCTCATGCCATAACATAATGTTATTTCTTTCAGTTGCATACGTACTATTATACAGGCTTTCATTACTGGTATTTTTACTTTTCGGTTCATCACAAGATGAAAATTTCTTTGGTTTTATTACTTTTAATACATAAAAATTATTCTTTAATCTTGCAGTATACAGATATCTCCATTCTGGAGAAAAAACTTTGAACCCCTTAGCCATTTTAGCATGCATTCCCACTTTGTCCATTTTGCACATTGCAATTAGATTTCTATGTATACTCGGAACATACAGAACATCATGTAGATTTACTGTACTAATTTTTCCCCCATCCAAAATCTCAAAACTTACATTTCCAATGCCTTTTACTACATGAGGGGTTGTACCCATTCGTACTACTGCACCAGGAGGAGGGTCTCTGAGTGAAGTAAAAAATTGTTTGTTTTGACAAACGTGAGAAGTGGATGCAGAATCCAATATCCAGTCCCAACTTAAAGGTAAGGTTTCATTAAAATAACATTGTTCTCTATCTATAAATTCAGTTACAAAAGAACCCATACTGTTACTGTTTTCATTTTTACAAGCTTTCATTCTTTCTTTACAATTACATGATTTTGAATTATAATCCTGCTTTCTGCCCAAAGCACAGTTTTCTGTGTTAGAACCATGGGTAGCAACAACTGCATTGGTTATTAAACTTTCTGGTTTCTGTCTTTCCCTAAGATTACGTCGAGCAGTTTCTTTTAATATTTCAGACTTGACATAGTCAAAAGTGAAATCATCCTCTTTCAAATTATCAAATTCACGAATGAGATAATCAAATTCATCGGGTAGACATTTTATTAGCTGATAACAGCGATGTGCCTCAGAAACAGCTTCCCCAGAATCTACTACTTTCCTATAAGACTCTTCAAAGCGAGCAATAAATGTGGGGAAATCTTCATCAGGGTATGGTTTTATATTACTAAATTCATTTATATAAAACGATTTCAATCCCCTCCCTGGAATTTCCAAGGCTTTCTTTAAGCTTTCCCATATTTCAGCTGGGTCAGATAAGTGACCTACAGTTAATTAAATATCTGGACTACAGTAACTTTTAATTAAACCTGCAGCCTTTTCTTTACTTTGTTCTAGTTTGAATATATCAATCTCTGACAATTTATCAGTTTTAGGCCATTTAGATTTATCTATCCAAACTTTTAAACCCTCACATTGTAAAACTCTAGTTATCTGATGTACCCATGCTCTATAGTTATCTCTGGTCAACATCATAGGGGAATTTACTAAGATAGCCATTTTCAAAATTTAACACAAAATCTTCAATATTTCAAACACACTATACTTATTTAATATTCAAAACATAAATACAACAATTTAATAACAATTTGTAGCATGCAACTTATTTCTAAAATCATTATATTCAAATAGGGGAGAGTGGGGATACTTGAGCATAGGGGATACTTGAGCCACCCCTATTATCTCTACAGTTGGTTAATTTTTCTTTCTAAAACTGCCAATATGATAACATATTTATAGTTCTGAACACGTAAAAAAGAAATCACACATCTTGGTACCATTTTGAAAGTATAGTGATTAATAGTTGTCTTTTCCCTATCTGAAGTAAATATTTGGGTGAATGGTTTTTTTGTTTTTTTGTAATCAAAGTTTTGTTTAAAGTTGCAACTATATACATACATTCAATAAGCATAATTTCAATTGTATTTTGTGTCTAAAATAGTTCTAATTGCTGCATGCTTTATTTAGTAAAACTCTGGGAAACAAAAATAGTGATAGTGGGGATACTTGAGCCAATGAGAGTGGGGATACTTGAGCCATGCCTGAACCATCCCCACTAGAAATTAAACATGGGTGAAAGAAACAAAAAATAAAATTCCATCCTTATATTCACTAATAGATATTTTTCTGTAGAAATTGGAGAATAATTTTTCATTTTATTTTTTTTTCTTAAAAAAATAACGACCTAAAAATGTTTAAAAATGTATATTTTTTAAATGAAAATGTCTATTTTATTTTTCGATTTGACTAACAAAATAGCCTGTCTAGATAAATGTAAACATAGTTTTCAATTTAACTTTCATTAAATGAAAATAACTTTTTAAAACGGTTTTACAGGCTATAATCTCTAATACTTAAATTAGTTAGGTCCAACATATTAAGATATTTATTTTTTAATATAACATATTAAGATTAGTATTTTATATTGAAATCGTAACCTCTGTTGCTGTAACTTTTTTTTAACTAAGAAAATTGAAGAAAAATTGGTAAAAAGAGCGCACAAAAACAAGAAAAGCAACAAAAATCCCAGTTCAAACTTACCTACATGGAGCCAAAGAGGAAGACAAAATCTTTTCCTGTGAAATCAAAAAAGTGTTTGAAATAGTAGAATGATACATCTGGCTTAAATTCCGACAGCTACTAAACTAAAAGCATGAGTTCGACAATATCATTAGAAGAAAATTCTGTCAATGATGGTGATGATGTGAAAGAAAACCTTCTATTGATGGTTGGTTACTAATAAAATATGCCAGAAAGAAAACTGTAAAAATATTTGTTGGATAAGTGCTTAATATTTTGAAAATGAAATTTGTCCGAAGAATTGCAGATTCCAAATTTAAATGGCTCTGAACTGAGGATGTTTCTACCGTCGTTATAACTCAAGTTCAAATTATCTTTCGACAACCAGTTTTAACGACAAAAAATGATCGTATTACTAGCTTTGTTTTCTCAATTGGTTTTGAAAGACTTTACGTTTCATAATTTATCATTCTGTAAAATGTTTGTGCAAAAATAAAGCGAAAAAAATTACTTTTGTAGGTATTTTTCCGTAGTGGCTCAAGTATCCCTTCACTATGGCTCAAGTATCCCCGCCATGGGGATACTTGAGCCATGATGTAAAACAAAAAATAAACATTTATTATACATAGAAAAATAGTTCAAAATTTATTGAAAGTGGTTTTTAGTTGAAGGAAAAATATCAAATTTTCATTTTCAATATTTTATTTTATTCTAAAAAAATATAAAAAATTTAAAAAAATTAAAATTCAAAAAATGGCTCAAGTATCCCCATCTTCCCCTATATATATATATATCATGCAAGTATATAAAACAACATCTTCATAAAATTAATTATATTCAAAATTTCAAACACCATAGTATTGCGCAGTGGACAAGCTTGTCTGGGTTTCATAACCCTCTGTTGATGCTGTTTTTTTCACTGATGTTAAATATACCAGCTCTTATTAAAAATTAGCAATGTATGAAGAGAAAAACAATTAAATGAAATAGTGATAATGAAATATAGTGTACTCACAATAAGTAGGCATGAGGTTTCCTTGGAAGACAGCTTTATTGCAGACCTTTGAAATTCTTGAAACAATAAATTTAATATTTCCAGCAATATACCATGTCATCTTTAGCAAAACAAAAAAAAACTTCATTCTTGATAATATTTTGTCCTAAACTTAACGCTAACAAAAATCATTACATAAGCTTTCACCATCACATATCTAAAAAAATTATCCTACTAAACTGAGGAAAACTTGTAGTATTCATAATTATTCCCACTCAAGTGACACATAACACATATAACCTACCAAAAAGTAAATACTATTTAAATGCCCACTCAAACCTTCCAGCCAATCACGGCAAAGAATCACGAATCATTCACGAAAAACTCTTGACATATGCAAAACAGATGTTTTGCATAAAATAAATTTGCCTACAAAAAGATTTTATTATAATTTACTTTTAAAAATAGTTAGAATAATTTAATTTAAACATTTAAAACTTAAATCAATCCAAAAATAAACTTAATAAATTAATACCTACAAAAACTCATTTCACAACTTGTGAAAACTAGATGAATCGCGATGTCTTACGAAGTGAAGTGAAGCGATCAAATGTTTTGATCTAAAAACATGGCTGCTCTCACAAAGTTAGCGGTGTATTGCTATTGTAAACTAAGTTAAAAAAAAATAGAAAGGAAAAATAGATGACATGGAACATCCCTAGAAATAAATAAGAAATGGGCAGGAAACAACAAAAACAGGCTCTACAAATCGCCCCCCTTTCCTGCACATTTCTTAAAACAAAAATTTACATAAAAAATAAATTCAAAAACAATATTTCGCCTCTGGCGACACAGTTGTATTCTTTTAAGGCTGGAGAGCTCACAGTCCTCAAAATTCAAAGTCTATAAAATTTATCAGCAAGATTGTCCTTTGTGGAAATATGAAGTACATCTAAGACATCAGTTTCAACTAGATCACGTACAAATTTGTACTTCAGATCAATATATCTATTTTTGATCGTTTCACTTTTATTCTTCATAAAATGAATTACTGCAGTATTGTCACACAATAAAATCGGTTTTTGGAAACCAAGCGTTGAATGTGCAAGATGATTCTGCAGTTCTTGAAGACAGGAGCTGACATATTTAATTTCTTTGCTGGCTTCACATGCAGAAATTAGTTCTGCTTCCATGGGTGACAGGGCAACACATCGTTGTTTCACCACGCGCCAGGTAACAGGGAGACCATTCAAAAACATGGCATAAGCTGACCACGATTTTCTGTCGTTTGGATCACTCGTCCATGAGGCATCGGCATAAGTTGTGAGCTGGAGAGGAAGACTTTCAGGAGCTAGTCGGAGACCCCAATTCTTTGTCGAAGAGAGATACATCAGTATTTGTACCAGTCCTTTCCAGTGTTCCGGTCCAGGCTTCTCAGCAAATTGAGACAGTACAGCTACGTTGTAAGCTATATCAGGGCGACATCGGCTGGCAACATACTGTAGGCATCCCAGAAGACTCCGGTAAGGCATATCCTTCACTGGTGATTCTGCAAGCTCTTCGTCTGTCAGTTGGGATGGTGATGGCACATATCCAGGTGGAGAAGGGAGAGAAATATTAGCTTTCGGAATCAAATTAAACTTTTTCATACATTTTTCTATATACTTAGTACAATTAATATTCACAAAATTTCCATTATCTTCACTTTTAAAATCAATTCCTAATAAAGTTTTTATTTCTCCAAAATTTCTTACTTCATATATATTTTCAATTAAATTTACAACTTCTGACAACATTTCTTTATTTTCTGCAAAGATCGGTAAGTCATCTACATACACTAGTATAACTGCTTTTTGCTTATAAGTATAAACACATGTCATGCCTTCAACTTCTGAAAACCCATTATCTATTAATTTTGAATGAAGATCGGTATACCAGCAACGGCCGACTTGATGAAGCCCATATATGGCTTTGTTTAATTTCAATACAAAATTTTCTTTTCCAGGAATGACATAACCTTCAGGTTGTCTAATATAAATTTCTCTATCTATATCCCCATATAAATATGCAGCTTTTACATCTAAAAGGCTATGCGCCCAACCTAAGATGCATACAAAAATGATAATGAACAGGCGAATAAGCAAGAAATTTATAACAGGAGAAAAAGTTTCTTCATAATCAAGTCTTTCAAGTTGATTATTTCCTAAAGCCACTAATCTGGCCTTATAAGTGCTTAATTTCCCTTCAGCATCTCTTTTCACTGTATAGACCCATTTTGAGCCAATTAATTTTTGATCAGGTGATTTGGGGACTGCAGTCCAAACTTTCCTTTCTAACATTGTATTTATTTCTTGATCCATAGCTTGGATCCAATGAACTGACTCGGGTAATTCCTTTGCTTGTTTTGGTGATTTCGGTATGATTAACTCAGTTACCATGGCTTCATTACCTAATGATGCCCCAACTTCTGGCATTAATTTTAACTCTATAGGTCCCTGATAGTCATTTTCATTTGAAAAATTAGCTTTAGAATTGTCATAAATTATGTTATTTTCTCTACAATATTCTTTTAGATCTACTGTGCTTCTTAGTCTCTTACCACAAGGAGCAATAATATAAATATCAATTTTACCTTTACTTGCACCTGTTTTCCTTACTGCAATATACCTCACGAAAATGACAGTCTCCTCATCTTTCTTTTCATGCTCTTCTGCTTTTGTAGAGTCACTCTTTATGTCCACTTGTAGTTTCTCTGCCTCAATGGGTACTGCAGATGTCGTTGGCATTACCAATTGATCTCTATGAGTGAGGACAGAACCTGAAAAACCAAAATCGTCATCAAGATTAGTTATCTTATGTTGGGGATTCTCGAGCCGTCTAGCCATCAAAGATTCATCAAAGGTCACGTGCTTAGATTCATCAATACTATCATCTTCCGGAAACCAAACGCGGTATCCGCTTGAGCCATATCCATAGCCAACAAAAACACATTTCATTGCTCGAGCTTGAAATTTATTTCTCTTGGGTTTTTGCACATGCACATATGCTACACAACCATAGCGTTTTAAATGTTTGATGCTAGGCTTCTTACCATACCACCTTTCAAAAGGTATAGCATCAATGGTAGTATGCAGTATCCTATTTCGGATATAATTGGTGGCCATTACTGCTTCGATCCAAAGACTGTTTGGCAGGTTTGCTGCTAAAGAAAAAGTTCTCATCCCCTCAAATAAAACACGATTATAACGTTCAGCGCACCCATTCATTTGTGGACTAAATGTTGAAGTTCTTTCATGCTTGATACCTCGTTTGTGAAGCATATTTTCTATTTGACGGTTACAGAACTCAAGTCCGTTGTCAGTGCGAATACATTTTATGTTTTTGCCAGATTGTCTTTCGACCATCGTTATGAAATCTCTTAATTTATAACATACTTCGTCTTTAGTTTTTAATGGTTAGCAGAAAGCACGTCGGCTAAAATCATCTACAAAAGTTAAAACATACCGATAACCTCCTTTAGAAGGTACTGGGGCTGGACCCCAAACATCCGAATGAATCAATTCTAAAATTTCTTTGGAACGGATATTTTTCAGTTTAGGATGAGTAGCACGCGTATTCTTTGCCAGAATACAAACTTCACAGTGAGTTTCTTTACCCTGTAGAGTCCCACAATTTTCTAGCAAGTTTTCTCTGAACATCCTTTTAATTATGTTTGTATTACAATGCCCCAAACGCTCATGCCATAACATAATGTTATTTCTTTCAGTTGCATACGTACTATTATACAGGCTTTCATTACTGGTATTTTTACTTTTCGGTTCATCACAAGATGAAAATTTCTTTGGTTTTATTACTTTTAATACATAAAAATTATTCTTTAATCTTGCAGTATACAGATATCTCCATTCTGGAGAAAAAACTTTGAACCCCTTAGCCATTTTAGCATGCATTCCCACTTTGTCCATTTTGCACATTGCAATTAGATTTCTATGTATACTCGGAACATACAGAACATCATGTAGATTTACTGTACTAATTTTTCCCCCATCCAAAATCTCAAAACTTACATTTCCAATGCCTTTTACTACATGAGGGGTTGTACCCATTCGTACTACTGCACCAGGAGGAGGGTCTCTGAATGAAGTAAAAAATTGTTTGTTTTGACAAACGTGAGAAGTGGATGCAGAATCCAATATCCAGTCCCAACTTAAAGGTAAGGTTTCATTAAAATAACATTGTTCTCTATCTATAAATTCAGTTACAAAAGAACCCATACTGTTACTGTTTTCATTTTTACAAGTTTTCATTCTTTCTTTACAAATACATGATTTTGAATTATAATCCTGCTTTCTACCCAAAGCACAGTTTTCTGTGTTAGAACCATGGGTAGCAACAACTGTATTGGTTATTAAACTTTCTGGTTTCTGTCTTTCCCTAAGATTACGTCGAGCAGTTTCTTTTAATATTTCAGACTTGACATAGTCAAAAGTAAAATCATCCTCTTTCAAATTATCAAATTCACGAATGAGATAATCAAATTCATCGGGTAGACATTTTATTAGCTGATAACAGCGATGTGCCTCAGAAACAGCTTCCCCAGAATCTACTACTTTCCTATAAGACTCTTCAAAGCGAGCAATAAATGTGGGGAAATCTTCATCAGGGTATGGTTTTATATTACTAAATTCATTTATATAAAACGATTTCAATCCCCTCCCTGGAATTTCCAAGGCTTTCTTTAAACTTTCCCATATTTCAGCTGGGTCAGATAAGTGACCTACAGTTAATTCAATATCTGGACTACAGTAACTTTTAATTAAACCTGCAGCCTTTTCTTTACTTTGTTCTAGTTTGAATATATCAATCTCTGACAATTTATCAGTTTTAGGCCATTTAGATTTATCTATCCAAACTTTTAAACCCTCACATTGTAAAACTCTAGTTATCTGATGTACCCATGCTCTATAGTTATCTCTGGTCAACATCATAGGGGAATTTACTAAGATAGCCATTTTCAAAATTTAACACAAAATCTTCAATATTTCAAACACACTATACTTATTTAATATTCAAAACATAAATACAACAATTTAATAACAATTTTTAGCATGCAACTTATTTCTAAAATCATTATATTCAAATATGTATATATCATGCAAGTATATAAAACATCTTCATAAAATTAATTATATTCAAAATTTCAAACACCATAGTATTGCGCAGTGGACAAGCTTGTCTGGGTTTCATAACCCTCTGTTGATGCTGTCTTTTTCACTGATGTTAAATATACCTGCTCTTATTAAAAATTAGCAATGTATGAAGAGAAAAACAATTAAATGAAATAGTGATAATGAAATATAGTGTACTCACAATAAGTAGGCATGAGGTTTCCTTGGAAAACAGCTTTATTGCAGACCTTTGAAATTCTTGAAACAATAAATTTAATATTTCCAGCAATATACCATGTCATCTTTAGCAAAACAAAAAAAACTTCATTCTTGATAATATTTTGTCCTAAACTTAACGCTAACAAAAATCATTACATAAGCTTTCACCATCACATATCTAAAAAAATTATCCTACTAAACTTAGGAAAACTTGTAGTATTCATAATTATTCCCACTCAAGTGACACATAACACATATAACCTACCAAAAAGTAAATACTATTTAAATGCCCACTCAAACCTTCCAGCCAATCACGGCAAAGAATCACGAATCATTCACGAAAAACTCTTGACATATGCAAAACAGATGTTTTGCATAAAATAAATTTGCCTACAAAAAGATTTTATTATAATTTACTTTTAAAAATAGTTAGAATAATTTAATTTAAACATTTAAAACTTAAATCAATCCAAAAATAAACTTAATAAATTAATACCTACAAAAACTCATTTCACAACTTGTGAAAACTGGATGAATCGCGATGTCTTATGAAGTGAAGTGAAGCGATGAAATGTTTTGATCTAAAAACATGGCTGCTCTCACAAAATTAGCGGTGTATTGCTCTTGAAAACGAAGTTAAAAAAAATAGAAAGGAAAAATAGATGACATGGAACATCCCTAGAAATAAATAAGAAATGGGCAGGAAACAACAAAAACAGGCTCTACACGTCATGGGAATTTCATTTCCTTGTAGATAAAAGGAGTTATTAGTATAATGATAATAAACTGATATATGTGAAAATTTTAACTGCGTTCTCAAAAAAAAAAAAAAAAAAAAAAAAAAAAACACAAAATTAAAAAAAAAAGTAAAAAAGTACAGATAGCAAGGTACTGGAATATGCTTGTGATTAAAAGAAATGTTTTCCTTTAATTGAAGAACTTTTTGTCTTTCGACTAGAGAGTTAAAATAAATTGAACTTTAAATCGTAAATTTTACGTATTTTTGTGATAAAGACATGCGTAAAAATTCCGTTTATAATACGAAAAATACCCAGTATACAGGCCAGTTTTTCAATCGTTTTTACAATAAAAATATATGTAACTATAATTTATCTCTATTCGCATCACTGAGAACACTTTAAATTATGGTAAGCTAAAGAGTATGGTAGTTATTTGAATATAAAAACTTTTGAGTGTTAACATAGTTTGCTATTGATATGAAAGAAAAGATACATTAAAAAAATTGTTGTTGATAACATTTTGAAAATTTGAATGTTGTATTATTGCAAAATATTTTTTTCGTATAGATGCTCAATATCTCCAGTAACTAACAACGCCCTTATTAATATATATATATATACAGTAACTAACAACGCTCTTATTAAATAAAAACCAAACAAAAAAAAAATGAACTGTGTGATTGAGTGTGTCTGATTTTTTATTTGAAAAGACAATGAAAAAACAGTTATTATACTATTCAAGGAATTTATATATTAATCTTTACTGTAAAAACAAAATTAAAAAATCCTTTTTCCGATATGTGCGATAGATGCATGTGACATTTTTTAGGTTTTAAATTGTTAAAAATTCAAAAAATAGACTTTTATGAACCAGTAACTGACAATTAGTGTCAGACACTTGTAAAACAACTTAACTTTTAATGGTTTTACTAGACGATTTCTCTAAACAGTTCAAAATAATGTATTTCAATTTTTATTTAAGGTAACCAATAATTGCTTATTTAGGGAAATAATGTCCCTTCGTTATTTAGGGAAGTAAGGTGTTACTGTCCAAAATAAAATATGCATTTCAATACTTTTGAACAATCGTGTATTTGATATGTTGATTATATTATACACTACAGCTCATATTCAAAATATTAGAATAATTACCTTTTTTTTAGAAATTGAAAATATCGTTTGGTAATTTAATGTCTTTTAATGAAAATATGCAAACGATATTTTTATTAAGAACTTATTGTTGATTAAACTTACTTGTTATCTTAAATTTAATATCATTTTTGAAAAGATTAATTGCAAAAAAAATTATTTTGAAAAGTCAAAATATTAGAATATTTATTCAAGTGGTTCAAAATATTAGAATATGTCACATTAATTCTCCTTTAATTATTACCAATTCTTAACTAGTGGCATCATTGATTAAATTCAGACTATTTTATTTAAAATCAGTATTCTTTTTTGCAGTTTGTTTCTTTTTCGTCTTAAAATGGGCCGTGTGAGTGATATTCCTGAATCTACTAAACTTCGTATGGTTGATTTGTATCGGCACGGTAAAAATCAATGTTTTATAGCGAATTATTTACATTGTTCGCAATCGAGCGTTAGTAAAATATTAACACAATATTCAAAAATTGGAAAATTTCAAAATAATCGCCGAAATGGTGGCCGAAAACCAAAAACATCTGCTAGAGATGACAGGAAACTGAAGCGTATAGTTAAGAAAAACCGTTTTAAAAGTGTGCGATTCTTGCACCGAAAATGGAAAGAAGAAGGAGTTGAAGTTTCTACATCGACAACATTAAGACGTCTCCATAAATTTAAATTTGAATCTCGTGTACCGAAAACAAAACCTCTCATGACTGCAAGACAAAAGCGTATAAGATTGAATTGGTGTAAATCAAGACGTTTATGGAGCAATGAAGATTTGAAAAATATATTATTTAGTGATGAAAGTATGTTTTGTGTTTCATATGGTAATCAAGGTATTCGAGTTTGGAGAATGAAGCAAGAAGCATTTGATAAAGAATGCCTTAAACGTTCCGTAAAATTTGCTGCTAGTGTCATGGTTTGGGGTTGTATGAGTGCAGAAGGACCTGGAAAGTTATGCATCGTCTACGAAAAGGTTAACTCTCTGATATATCAAGAAATTTTAGAATATTACATGATTCCATCATCAGAAGATTTATTTGAAGATGATTTCATCTTTCAACAAGATTTAGCGTACCCGCATACCTCGGTGTCAACTAAGAATTGGTTCCGCCAACGCAACATTAAGGTACTTCCTTGGCCACTAAATTCACCAGATCTTAATCCCATCGAAAACTTATGGTGTATAATGAAGAAAAAACTTCAAGAAAACCCTCTTTCAAGTAAAACTGAGTTAGTGGCACGTATAAAGTCTATTTGGGCTAATATTGATAGAAATGTTTGTAAACACCTTGTATATAGTATGCAAGATCGATTGTACGCTGTTATGAAAGCTAAAGGGGATGCTACAAAATATTAACTACCATTTACTTCATATTCATAAGGTAATATTGTTGCGTAAAATAAAATATTCTAATATTTTGAACCAATCTAAATTTTATTCTAATATTCTGGTGTGTTTAAGGAAGCTGTATACCCAATTTATTGTGCAGTATTTTATATTTTATAAATATTAAAATCTTATCTAAACATTCCAGATTTAATTTATAAGAAATTTAATTGCATTTACTTAGTATAAAAAATAAATAAATGACAAATAATTTTTTCTTATTACTTTTTCTCAATTATTCTAATATTTTGAATATGAGCTGTATATAATAAAAAAATAGTTAAAAAAAAAAGCATAAGAGGTTGTTCTTTTTAAAGAATGTTATGCTAATAGATATAAATATACTTGAATATTTTCGTTGAACTCTGTAGTTTATCTGGTACCTTTATTACACGCCAATATTCAGCTAAAATTTAATTCGAATATTATTTATGATTATTAATACATTAATATAAATTATATATATGAATTTGAATAACAATTTTTAAACTACTGAAATCACATTTCCAGAAATTATCATCCATAGATGTCCGCGTATCCAATTCTTTGCGTGATCCTATGAATAATTTTATGTGTATTTTAGAAACACTTCTTAGTAAACTGAATGTAAGTTAGTAAACATTGCTCATTTAAAAACCACCTTTAAATAATTTACGCTCACATTCAGTAACCTCTACGAAGTCTTTTGTATAGCTTGTATATCGACTATAACATTTATTCTCGTCATATTATGTGTATAAACGTAGTGAAACTTAAAAGCGCATATCATAATTAAAAAATGCATTTCCAACCATCATCTTTAACATACAGTACCTCGAACAGAATTTAAAATCTACTATTTGAAATTTTTTGTCTGTCCCTGTAAACCACATTCGTTGAAAATTGTTCACATTTTAAAGATTTAGTTTGATTCTTTTAAATTTTATATTTGGTCGAATTGTTTTATCGGTTCGGCTCGGCCCGTTTAAAAATTGCCTTTAATTCGCCGATCTTGTCCGGCAAGTTCGATTTTTCCTCATTTTGCCGGGCCGAGTATAGGCCTCGGATTAAGCTCGGATCCGTACAAATATCTACAGAGGTTATTGCATAAAATATCACACTAACCCTGCTAAATTTCTTAATTCTTCTTAATATTATTTTTCTAAATTTATGGCAAAACCCTAATGTATTTTCTTTATAAAGCTATGACGTTTTAAATAAAAATACAAAAAATTATACATTTACAGGGTGGATTTTATCCAAGGATATGAAACATATGCGATCCAAAGTGGGTGCTACCGTTTGAAATAAAGGAAATTGATACAATTTTTAATATATGCGGAATCAGGCTGAAAGCATACGATTATTTTTTCCCGGTCAACTGAAATTCAACTGAGGTTCAACTGAATTCTAAGAAAATGTGTTGCATAGAACCCCTTTGCGGTTTCTTCATCATAAAATGGGGGGGGGGGAATGAACAAAGAGTCAGGAGATAAGGAGTTCAGTGTTCTCGCTGTCGCTCGCCAATGCACCAAATTGCGACTAATTTTTTTATTTGGCGAGTAAACAAGCGATTAGATTTGCCAAATTGCTAGTGCTCAGTTTTTGCTTTTTCTTTTTTTCGTTTTTCATACATATGCATATAATATATACATATTTTTTATATTTGTAGCGGTTTGTTGAAATTAAATTAATAACAATCGCTGTCACAGTTATAAAAACTTGGGTTATTTTAGAACATATTGAAAAAAAAAAAATACATTAAAATATTAAAGCTTTTTTTTTCTTTCTTTCTTTTTTTTCTTTTTTTTTTTTTTTTTTTTTTTTTGTGCTACACGGCGAATCTATTTTGCTAATACTTTTTTCATTTTGCAAATGTTTTTTATTTTTAATTCGCCAAATTACTAACGTTGGTCAAATGTCAGCGAGAACACTGAAGGAGTTCAACCATACTTGACCAAATGGTTCCTGTCATCAGTCTCCTTCCTGTAAAAGAAATGAAAGATCAAAAACGCTGCGTAACCAGAACAAACAAGCCGATATTTGCCGACAGTTTGTATGTCCGTGCGTTCGTACCTTAAAACATGCATAACACTTACTAGTATATTTTATTGTCAATAACCGTATCATTTTTATACAATGGTTTGTGGCATAATTAGCCAGGGTTGGGAGTAGAGGGAACCTTTTTTCCCCCCTTCTCCTTACATAGAGGGTTCTCGCTAGTTTTTGACCAACATAACAATTTGGCGAATAAGAAATAAAAATCAGTAGTCATATGAAAGTAAATGCTAAAAAAATAAATTCGGCATAACACGTTAAAAAATTTATCCCTACATTGCATCTCTTTTTCTAATAGATTCTAAAATAACCCAATTTTTTGTAATTATATAGAAAATAGAAATTCCATCATCCTCTAGAAAAACTATAAAAAAAGTGCATTCTAAATGTCTCTTAAATGTGTAAATGCTTCATATATTGTTTTAGCATGCTAAATTAAAATTTGAAACAATTACCTTTGATTTACTGTTGTAAAAATATACACTAAAAGTTGCTACGAAATTTCGACTCTAGCCGACAAGAAAAATTGACCAGCCGATGAATTACATACAACTAATATACAGGGTATTTCGCTACCAGACCGACAAACTTTGAGGGACGATAGTACACATGAAGACAAACATTATTGAATAGGAAACCATGGGGCGCAAAAGTCTTCTGTAGGAGCTAAGGGCCATTAAAGTTTAGGGTCCAAAACTTCAAACGATGATAGAAAACGGAAAAAAAGGGTCGATTCGTTTGCGGTTTTCCCTAAAATCATTCATTATATTACGATTTCTTTAGAAAAAAATTTTATAGGTTACTTTCAAAAATTATCGATAGAGGGCACTTTAGACTTTAAAGTAACGAAAAACTACTTTTTACCGCTATTTTCTGCATGGGGTTGAAATTTTTCCAAAGTTTAGACTTTAACTTAAATTTTAAGTCCAAAATCGAAAACATTGGGGTCGGGTAACTAGAGAAAATTGAACTGTGAACAGAGAGGGAGATTTTAAGGGCTCATAAACATCGGACAAACTTATCGATTTTGTTGCGGTTTGCGTGAAAGTCATTTGCTTGGTAATTATTTTATTCAAAATGACGTACAGCTTTGGTGTCCTCATTTTTTGATAGAGGGCGCTTCGACACATCTCCGACATTTCAATAGCATTATTCCTGGATGTTTTACTACCAGACCAACTTACTTCCAGGAAGTATTAGGAACACAAAGATGACTCGGAATCACATAGGAATATAACGTTGGAAATGCCTTTTTTGCGAGTTATGGTTAAAGGAAGCTGAGAAGATAGCAACAGAAAAAGCTGAGAAAGAGCAACACGTTAATGTAACAGAAAACAGTTTATTTGAAGATTTTACTACAAAAGATCTTCTAAATTGCGACCAGAAGTAGTCCGACAAGTTTGACAGCAACAGTAGATGGCGCTGCGGTTTCCTTGCAGTCGATGGCGGTAATGCGTGTGAACAGCGATCAATTTGAAGTGATCATTCGCGAACCGGCTCCAAAGGTAGCAGAATGAAGTATTTGAAAGATGAACAACCCGATTGGGCTCCTCCACATTTTATCTATGCGATTTGACGACACTTCAAAGTAACAAGTGGGAAACGGTGGATAGGTCGTGGTGGCCTGCCAGATCGCCGGACCTATCATGTATCGACTTCTTCTGCTGGAGTCAAATGAAAAATTGGGTGTATGAGACTCCCGTACCATCAGTTAAAGACTTCCCATCTGGTATTTCTGTAGCTTGCCAGAAAGCTATCAGAGATGCCAGGAATCTTTCAAAGCGTGAGGAATTCCATGTGATGCCACTGTCAAGCATGCCGAACTACTTCTGGTCGTAATTTCGAACCCAACTGTTGTAAAAAATTTAAATAAATTGCTTTCTGTCACATTAAAGTGTTGCTTTTTCTCTTCAGTTTCTATTGCCTTTTTTCTATGCTTCCTTTAACCGCAACTCGCAAAAAAAAGCATTTTCAACGTACATTCCTATGTAATTCTGAATCGTCTTTGAACTCCTAACACTTCCTGGAAGTATGTTGGTCTGGTAGTAAAATACTCAGGACAAATGCCATTGAAATGTCGGAGATTTGTCGGAAGCGCCCTCTATCAAAAAATCAGGACACCAAAGCTGCAGGTTGTTTTGAATAAAATAACTACCAAGGGAATGATCTACAGGCAAACCGCAACAAAATCAATTAGTTTGTCCAATGTTTATGAGCTCTTAAAATCTCCCCCTCTGTTCACAGTTCAACTTTCGCTAGTTACCCGACCACAATGCTTTCGATTTTGGACTTAAAATTTAAGTTAAAGTCTAAACTTTGGAAAAATTTCAACCCCATGCAGAAAATAGCGGTAAAAAGTAGTTTTTCGTTACTTTAAAGTCTAAAGTGCCCTCTATCGATAATTTTTGAAAGTAACCTATAAAATTTTTTTCTAAAGAAATCGTAATATAATGAATGATTTTAGGGAAAACCGCAAACGAATCGACCCTTTTTTCCGTTTTCTATCATCGTTTGAAGTTTCGGACCCTAAACTTTAATGGCCCCTAACTCCTACAGAAGACGTTTGCACCCCATGTTTTCCTATTTAATAATGTTTGTCTTCATGTGTACTGTCATCCCTTAAAGTTTGTCGGTCTGGTAGCGAAACACCCTGTATAGCATAAGTAAATGGTTTATTTCAAAACCACATTCCAGAGAAACTTTTCTCTATTTGACCTTGAAGCGAGTAATTTTGTATGTGTTTTTATCATTGCAATGTCGGCGCTTACATAGTGATTATCTGACCATAGACAAACACCTAATGCAATCTTTCTGTATCTTTGCTGTAGCTCATACAACTGAATTGGTATTGAGTCAGTATGTCAATAAACAGAGCAATGTAATTTACCTTGTAAAGCGACATCAACTGTTCGGAAACGCGGATAAGGATCTCGGTGGTATCACACAAATACAGCAGAAATTGAGCACTCACAATTTGGCGAGTGTAGTTGTTTGTTTATACGTCAAATGAAATATTTGGTCTAAATTTGGTGCACTAGCGAGTGGTAACGAGAACCCTGCTTATATGCACTGCACATTTAAGTCGTCATTTCTCTTGAAAAATGAGGAAAATAAAAAAAGGAGAAACTAAGCGGAGATATACAGAGACATACGTAATTATATTTAAACTAATCAACATTATCGATTGCTAATTTATATATTAGCATGCGATGTAGTCATTTATTGTAAAATTTTATTAAAAAAAAAGAAAAGTAAAAATAACTAGATTCAGGTTGTTCTTTTTATTACATATTTTTTCTTTACAGCATAATTAAATTCAAGTTATTTTTATAAGTAAAAAAAAATGTGTGTTCTTTTTAATTAAACATTTTATTTAATAGAGCAGACAAAGAAAATCTTTGTTTTTTAAATATACGATCTGCTTTTTTTTTAAAACTTCTAGTCATTTTAGATTTATTATATAATTATTTTATTCAGTTACCTTGTTATCTTTTAAATATGCATGCTTATACATAAGGACTATAAGAGTACTTGACATTTAAATATATTTAATTAAAATTACGTCAAGTGCAAAAATAAAAATATCATTTTCTATTCAAGAAAAGTGTTTATGCATTTTCTTTTTGTCGTTTGCTGATATTTTCTTGAGGAAAAATCTTTCAAATGAAATAAAATTTTTAGATAATGTTTATTTAAATACTAATGAGTTTATGACAGTATCTAATAATAAAAAAAAAAAGAAAAAATTCATTGTTGAAAATGGGAACAAGTTTAAAAAAGTGCATATTCAAATGTACAGGATATATAAATGTATTTTTAAGCTACTTCAAAAAAGAAGATTTTGTTTTCGGGCAGCATGTATATATTTATGTATATACGTATGTATGTCAATATATATGTATGTATTATGTTCGCTATTTTATCAATAAGGATTGAACGCATTTGAACGTAACTTTTTACACTACGGTTCTGGTACACCAGAGACGGTTTTAAATCAGAAATAGATATTGCATTATATAAGTTATTTACAGGAACATATAAAAATATTTGAAACGTGATTTTTTACTTTATATCAAGCATGAGCAATTAGATTGCATTTCTAAATAAAAGAGTGATGATTTGGTCGAGGAGACACTTTACAAAAATTTGGTGAGTTTGCCTTTATCGCCAAATTAATGCTTGTTGGCAACTCTTATTCTTTCAGTTGAAATTGTTCAATTTTGCCTAGTTCTGGAAGTTGGATGTCATTGGTCATAGCTTGGACAAAAAATTTCAATACGAGCTTATGTCATACAGTTATAAATATGAATATTTTTTAAAATAAAAAATATCGCTGGATAGGAAAGGTGCTTTGAATAAATATTTTTTCTTCTTCTAACCTTTAACTTTGTGCACCGCCCCTAAAACGCGGTCTTCATAGATGATTTTTCCTACTGTGATCTCTTATACAGACATGGAATAGTGGTTTAAGTCAGCATTTATGTTATTTATTTACTTTTTATCTCTGCGACTTTTTTAAATAAAATGCTGAAATTTTGTACATGATTTTATTAGTCTATAAGGCATTTTATACTGATTGGGAAATTTATTTTGAACAGAGACTGTATACAAATTTAAATTTTATATTTCTTCAAATTTTATTACTTTGAAATCTTAAACGATGTCATTAAACTATATATTTTTCTATAACTTCATAATTTATAATGGTATGTCCATGATGAATAATTAAGGAATAAAAGTCGAGGTCAATCTTTTTTTGGACCCCTTGTACATATATATATAATCATTAATTGTACTACAATATACGAACCATTGAATTTAGTAGAAAATTTCCACATTATAACATGGGGTAAAAAGTAAATAAATAAATAAAATGAATACAAATGGAATTTGCAGAACTAAAGCAGAATTGTCAAGCCCCAAATACTTTGTAACTACAAGTGAAGTGTGTGGTTTCATCTTCGTATTAGCCATGAAAAACCAAATTTTCATGGCTAATACGAAAATGAATCCTCACACTTCATTTGTACACTACATGGTTATTGATGACCACCCACTTGCGATTTTAGACATTTTGTTAAATACATAGAAAAATACATGAGGAATTATCCCGAAACTCTTAATGTATAAATATGATAGTACAAGTCATACATTTCCGTGAAGATTTTTTTCCCGAAACTCTATAAGAGACCGTCAACAAATTAAAAAATAATTAATATCTTTTGGATAACCCTGTCAAAACTAATGTAGCAAAAGCGCTAAAACTCTTGATTATGATTAAGTGGCTTCTTGTAATAAACTGCATTCATTTTTATGCAAATAGCATGAATACGCGTAGAGAAAGTAAGGTTTTTATAAAAATGGTCCCAAATTTTGCCAAGGTTTTTGCTTATAATTTGAAGAGTTCTTAGTATAAAGCAGCATTCTTTTCTGAAAATATGACAAATAATAATGCACATAATACCCTGTAATTAGAATTAAAAAATAATAAAAATCGTATGAAAAATGAGTAGGTTTACTAAATAATTTTTCCCTGCGCATGCGTCAACGATATCAAAATTTCATTTGCATATTGAGTTATCTACATGTATAGAGCAAATTTTGTGAAAGTCTCAAAATCATAGCTTGAAAATTCTGAAAGTGATTGTCTATACAATAAGCAGAAAATCCGTTGTTCCCAAAATGAAACAAGAAAATGAGGGATTTTATCCAAATGTTGTAGTACGTCCCATATTGTGTACGTTCTATATTGACACTAATCAATGAATATATGGATACAACTCCTCTTGTTTTTGCTTCATTTTGTGAATAACGGATTTTCAACTTATTCTACTGACGATTGTTTTCAGAATTTTCACTCTATGATTTTGAGACTTTCACAAAAGTTGCTCTATACATTTAGCTAACATAATATGTAAATAAAATTTTGATATCGTTGACGCATGCGCAGTGAAAAATTATTTAGTAAACCTACTCATTTTTCATAGAATTTTTATTATTTTTTAATTTTGATTACAGAGTATTATGTGCAATGTTGTTTGTCATATTTTCAGAAAAGAACATAATTTTATATTAAGAACGCTGCAAATTATAATCAAAAAATTTGGGAAACTTAATTTTTCTACGAGTATACATGCTGTTCGCATAAAAATGAACACAATTTATTAAAATAAGCCACTTAATCATAATTTACAGTTTGAGCGCTTTTGCTACATTAGTTTTGACAGGGTTATCCAAAAGATATTCATTCTTTTTAAATTTATTTACGGTCCCCTATAGAGTTTCGGGAAAAAATCTTCACGGAAATGTATGACTTGTATTATTATATCAATACACTAAGAGTTTCGGGATAGTTCTTCATGTATTTTTTTGGATATTTAACAAAATGTCTAAAATCTCAAGTGGACGTTCATCAATGGCCATGTAGTGTTGCTCCAAAGTATTTAGGGCATTTGTATTCATTTTATTTCTTTACTTATTTTCCCCCCATGTTTCAATATGGTAATTTTCTATTAAATTCAATGTTTCATATATTGTAATACAATTAATGGTTTTATATTAGCATTCAAATTATTATGTTGCGTAGCGCAAGTAATTATGAATGTATGTACATTTTGATATTTGATAACATGGTATATTTTCATTTTGATTATTCATTATGAATATTTTCCTATTTATGGTATCTTATATAAGTTTTTAATATATAATATCAGTAGCTAAAATATTTTGTTAGCAATATTATGTATATATAATTAAAATTGAAATGTTATATAGCTTGTAATATAACATATCATATTCAAATGACAAGTCGTATGAAACTTACTACATTTTTTTATCCTATTAATAAAATATTTTTGGAAATCAATTTTTATTTGTTGTGATTTTATATAAAACTAAATTTAATTATCTGAAAGATAATTGATTGTAATTTTTTTTAATAACCTTGCTTCGCTTACTTATTTTTACAAAGAGTTGTGGCTGTGTGAATTACCATTCAAAAAACATCTAACTGGTTAAATATTCAAAGCATCAACTTTTATTTAATTAGTTGAATTCTTCATTACTTAATTAAATGTACAAGAAAAGATTTCAAATAATTTTACTTGAAATTTAAATACATATGCTATGTTGAACTTCATTAAATCTTTATAAACTTAAATTTTACTTCATTGCTTAACGGGAAATCTTTAATTTGCCGAAGTTTACGAACATTGTGTGATCACTTAAGAAATTTTTTAATTGAAAGTCTGTAATGCTTCAATCGTAATTAAAGAAAATCATATGTAAAGAATATTTTATTAGACTACCATAAGAACACCTCGATTACCCGGAACTACTATTTTCGAATTCTCGAAATATTCATTCTTATGAAAGATGTATAAAAATTTTCGAAATTGTTTATTTTAAGGAATGAATATGAAAGACAATAAAAAAACACAATTTTTCATAAAGAATGAAGTCAATCTTATAATTATTTACCGAGATATTTATAATAATATTTTCCACAATCTTGTTTTTTTCTTGACCCTGTATTTTATTAAAATTTCAATCCAAAGATGAATTTTAAATGGATATGAGAAGTTTAATCCTACGCAGTAAACTGTTAGTTAATATGATTATCATTTGTGAAGTTATAAGGCTGTTTCTTTTACTATTTGATTAATCTGTCAACCAAAAACTATCGCCAAACTATCTATACTATAAAGAGCAAACGTATCTGTGCCTAAGGCATACGTCATATTGCGAATGGCATCACTTAGAAATTTGAAATGCAATTTACGCTACTGCAAAATTTTAAGCTTCTAATTATTGCACATTTTCAATTTTTACACCATCATATAGGGAAAAAAATGTACTTTTAAATGCAATTTGTTTGAAAACTGTATCTTTATTTGTTTTTGAATTATTAATTATTTTGTAGCTTTTTATGCCGTTTTTGTAATTGTGGCAATAGACGTACCACATTTCTATCAAAAGTAAAGGAAAAAAGCAAATTTCTGTACCTTTTTGTTGCCATTTTTTTTCATAAAAAGTGAAAAAATTTATATTTATTGAATTTTAAATGCGTACTATTTGAAGAATTTACATTCTGGATATTATTATAAAATCCTGTTAATTTTGGTTTTATTTCGTTTTTATTTAAAAGTTGAAGGGGGGGGGGGATTTTAAGTTTATTAAAAATTTTCTTTAATCTCAATACAACGCTTTTTTTATACTCTGACGTCACAGGAATATTGCATATCGTATTTATTGCATGCAAATTATTTCAGAAAATTTCCTTTACACTTAAAAGGATACAAATAAATATCTGTTTACAGCTAATAGCAATCGAGATTTCAAGTTTTGAAATAAAATGATTTTGAAAGATCAAATTAAAATACCATTTTTTAAAAAGCGTGAACACGGATAAGAGAGGTGCATATGTAAATTTTAAGACTCTAAAAATAATGTCGCATTTAGATTTCAAAAGAAATTTTTTTATGAGTGAGTCAACGTGGAATACATTTTGTTATTTTTCAATTTGGAATACCAAGCATAAGGGCGCCTTAATTGATAACTTTATAATAATAAAAGATCTTTATTATATTTTATTGTTTACATATAGACTAAAGTTAAATTTTAATAATTCCTACAATTGAGTTTTACATAAATAATATTTTGTTAACTTAATTTTAAATATTATTTTTTAAGAGAGAAACATAGCAATATAAGGTGCATTTTTATTGTAATTAATTTTGTAGGTTTATTATAAATCAATGAAACAGTTCTTTAACATTTTCTGTCGTCGAGGAGTTCGGCGGGTTCCACCTTGTAAGATTAAATGCTATTAATAGCTTATCGTAAATGTCACTTTCACTTGACATTAAACATGTTAATGTTTAAGTCAACAAGTGATTTTTAATTAGACATTTTATTTATATTTTTATTAATCTTTTACTAATTTGTTTATTCTTTCCTTATTTAAAATAAAAATTATGCCAATTTGTACAATTTTGCGAATAGTTTGGCGATTTATATAATTTGTCGAAATTGGTCGACCGGATAATCAAGTAGTACCCGCAACTCAGTATAGAGCATTACTATGTACTAAAAATATTTAAATATACGTTTAAATTTTACTTTGGAATTGCAATGCATTTTATAAATAGTTTACACATATTTTATTTTCATATTTTATATTATGCATATCCATGATGAGTAAGTAGTATTGTGATCCCGACGACTAGTTTAATATACGGAATAGGTCATATTAAACCACGATGTATATCAATTGCATTAAATTCGAGTATATCTATTCGAGAGACGATAGAGAGATGGCAAACAGACGTAAACACTTTTCGACTATGTTGTAAAGTGTTAAAAAGTTACAAAGTAATTACGTATTAAATTTAATTACTTACGCTAAGTTGAACTTCATTAAATCTCTACGAATTTAAATTTAACCCAACTCCGTAATTGAAAATCTATAGTGCATTGAGGTTTCGACAAATTAAGTGAGTGTTTGATTTAAGTAGTTTGTCGATTAAAAGACTAATTTTTTAATCGAACGCTGACGAAGTTCCTATGGAAAGTCTAATAGAATTATAATAGATACAAATCAATTTTTTACATAATTAACAGCAATAAATTCATAACAACTGTGAATCAGAGCCAATAATGCTCATTTGTTTGTAAATTGCTAGTAATTGATTGATTGTTTTCCTTAGTTATAAACACAAAGGGATAAACCCGGGCATCCTGAGGTATAGATTATAAGTGATTTAAAAAAATTGATTATCAATAGATTTTTACATTTAATATATTTTTTAAGAATGCCTACTGACAATACCAAAAATCACATTTATAAGAAAAAAGGAATAATGCATTGAAATGAAAACTTCAAAATTATCAAAGGCGATACTTCGTGTTGAATTTGCAAAAAGAGTTAACATCAGAAGAAATCACCAAAAATCACTATTTACAATCAACCTTATTGAATTGCTCTGGTTCAGCCCTTTTTCCCTCTTAAAGTTCGATTACATGTCGCAAATTTTGGATTTATTTATAGGTCATTGTTTTCTTAATTGATTGATGAGTGGTATAATTTCATTATAGAATAAAAACTAGAATCAAATGAGCTATTTGTGTTAAATTCAAACGGATTTCTCAACGTGATAGAAATATATTTAAAATAATAATATTTGAAAATGATATTGAAAACAATAAAAACTGAGTAAATGGGTGAATGCCACAAAATGTCAGTATTTGATCATCTGAGATATTGAAAATTATTTATTGAAAACAATTCAAAATTTCAAGAGTTAAATTTATTTTCTATTAGTGAATAAAGGATTTTCCATGTAAAATTGCTAAATTTTGACAAACTTAAATAATAAGATAATTTTTATGAAATTATATGTCATTTCTTGGCATATGTATGCTAGGATAATGAGAATTCCATACTGAAACATTCTTTACATTTTTCTTTTTCTTTTTAGGTCTAACAGTTTAATTTTTTTTTGAATAAACATGTTTTCAATACAGTAGATCAAATTCCATGTAGGGGGAACTAGGGCACATTGATACAGTTTTTTTCTAAGAATTTTTTTGGTGTGAATAAAGTAGAAAATTCAGGGTTTTTTTCCATGTGGTGATAGAAAAACTTGTGTAGTATGTTATAAAAATGTACAATCATTGTTTTATATAGTATTTTTGTATGTAATTTAAAAAATAATAAAAAGTCGTTTGTATCAATGTGCATCCCCGAGGCAGATTGATACAATTCATGGGACACTTTGATGCGTTTGAGAAAAATGGCGACAAAATAACACCAATGCATATTTTTCATAGAAAGTGAGTTAGCAAACCATTTTATATATATATATATATTTATAGAAATTCAAATCACCCACAATTTATTTTGAAGCAATATTAAAGCAATCAAAATTAAATGTATAATGACCTGATGTTCTGGCTGTTCCTTGTCTGATTGTTGGCTGTGGTAACTTTATCATATCTAGCACTTCAACCCCAGCATTATCTTCTTTCTTAGGAAAGATGAAAAAATTACCAGGTTTTCTCTTTATAAATAGGTTTATAAACAGAAAATAAAGGATAATTATAGTAAAAATTCTGTTAATAATATTTATCCTTTTCTGTTCTGCAGTTTGTTTCTCTTACTTAACATTTCTCATGTCGAAAATACTTTTTTCTCTGGATAATCGAGATAAATTCGAGATTTGCCAGGCTGCCATCCTTTTCTTTTATTAGTTCTACTAGTACTAGCTTTTGGGTAAGTTCGTACGTTTTCTGTTTGCAAAAATACTAAAAAATGTTCTAATATAAAAAATTAGAGCTATTTCATTTCAATAAAAATTAATATTAGAAATTTTTGGTGGAAAAATGGTTGGATTATGTAGTGTATGGTAAAAAAAAAAAAATAATAAAAAGTAATGAAAAAATGAACTTAAAAAGGATGTAATTTGTATCAATGTGCCCCATACAGCCATTTTGAATAAAATGAGCCTCAAATCCAACTCTTCATAATTTACCTAACAATAAGGAATGAGGAACTGATAAAGACTTGTTTTGCTTGCCAGGGAGAGTATTATTTTCGGTTGAAAATACTGGAACAGTTATATAATACCATTGCAATTGTACAGCTCAAATTTACTTTTGACCTACAAAAATAATAAATCACCCGTCCCATTTAATCAAATTACTGAATCATGCCAAGACATTCTGTATGTACAGGGTGTTTCACAAAGGACCCATAACTTTAAAAATCTATAACTCGGAAACGGTGATAGATAGTTACATGAAACCAATGGTGTGTTTATTAAAAAAATCATAAGAATCTTATACATAAATCAGAAAATTCAGTTAAAAATAGCGCTCATAGATGGCGCTGAGAGCGATAGGCGCTCTGTTGAGGCTGATATTAACGTCACTTAGCAGTGATGCGAATTAAGGAGTTTTATGCGGAGTGGGTCTTGTTCGAAAATGCATTTTTGCTTTTACGAACTAATCCGATTTTGAACTCAATCCATATAGTTTTGATTTTGTTGGCGTCAGCGCAATAATAGACAAAAATCGTGTTTCCAAAGGAACGACTCATTTAAAATTGAAATGCGAGAAACAACAACATTCGAAATACTTTTTTATATACGATGTTGTTTCTCGCATTTCAATTTTAAAGGAGTCGCTACTATGGAAACACTATGGAAACTTGTCTATTATTGTGCTGAGTCAACAAAATCAAAATTATATCAATTGAATTCAAAATCGGGTCGTAAAAGCAAAAATACATTTTCGAACAAGACCCACTCCGCATAAAACTCCTTATTTGCATCACTGCTAAGTAACATCAATATCAGCTTCAACAGAGCGCCTATCGCTCTCAGCGCTATCTATGAGCGCTATTTTAAACTAAATTTTCTGATTTACATATAAGATTCTTACGATTTTTTAAATAAACACACCACTGGTTTCATGTTTCTATCTATCACAGTTTCCTAGTTATAGATTTTTAAAGTTAGGGGTCTTTTGTGAAACACCCTGTAGTTGTGTACACTAGTATCACCTTTTGGAGCTGTTTTGAAACTTCATGTAATGACCCTGTGAGCTGTAGAGGGGGTGTATCAATGTGCCCCAGTTCCCCCTAATGTTCATTTTTATTTATTAATTTATGGAAGCCAGGAAAAGGACATAATAAAAGTCTACTCAATTTTTACAGACTTTATTTACATTATTTTCAAAGAAATATCTAAAAGATCTTGCTGGTATCTACACTGTAAAAAAAGAGATCATTATTGCATTTAATTTCGCTTTATAAAATGCGGAAAAAAGTTTAAATATGCTTTTTTCTCGTGTCAACAGACCTTTAAGTGGTTTAAAATGTTAAAAATGGTGTAATTTTACACCTTTAAACAAATTGTACAAACCTTACACCAATTCAAGTGAAATCAACTACCAGTTGTAAACGACATAGTGCACCATTCTGAAATGTTCTAATTTAGGCCAGTCAAATTGTCATAAATAGATGCAAAAATTCTGCTAGAAGATTTTATGTTTTTAAACTGTTTATGGGGATGCTAGTAACAAGAATTAATGGTTTTCCAACAAAATATCTCGAGGCTAAATTTTGTGAAGCCAAGAAGCCACAAAATTTTCGGGCTTTTTTCAGTTTTTTGCCTATAACTCAAAAATTATAAAATTTTTTCTTATCCTACTCAGTTACAAGAAGAAAGAACATTAAATTCTCTACAAATTTCATATTAAAACTGTTTTTCTAAAGCCAATATTAAGCGCGCTGCTGCTTTCTGAAAGTGACTCTTTTTTTCTAACTTTGTGGAAAAATTGCAAAAACGAAAATTCGACACAATCATGATGAATTACAACGGTAACATTGTAAAAAAATTAAGAATATTATGACTTTTTTGTATTTAGAGCTTTAGTGGAGAACATTAATATTAGGTATTTAACTGAATGTAAGTAAAAATTACTTACGGTGACATTTTTACATCCCCTCCTTCTGGATAAATAACGTCGTCGACATTTTCGTAGTTGATCCCATTACATTTTTTACAAATTGCCGAGCATTTGAGTCTTAATTTATGAAAAGAACGTGCTTTGCTGCACCCTTTTCAACAGCTGCACGACACATGGAGCAAGGATTCAAGTGCCGGGTCTTGGCGCATTTGAACTGGCTGAAAGAGATCCTGTGAGCCCACCCACATACTTCAGGAGGGATGTTGTTTCCTAGCCTAGCTTGCACCTGATGATAACCTAGGAGAAAATGATGCTGCAAAGCCTCTTGTGTTGGTGGTAGTCTTTGAAAATGAACTTTGCTTTTTTGTGGCTGATTTAGCAAATAACTGGAACCTTAAGGTGTTCAAATTCTGTGTGATTGCTATGCATCCACTGTATAGTGAAATATAGAATTTTTTTCCAACCTTGATAATTGAACGGTAGAACCTATTTTATTGAATACGCAGGCTATTTCTCGAAGCTGATAATGTTTTTTCAAAGCGTTACGAAATTTGACTTTCTTTGCCCAAAAAGAGCGGATGTTGTATCGCATCCGCACATTGCATGAGTGAAAAGAACATTGGTGTAATTGTATTTGAACGACATGGTTGAAAACCACTTGCTTTCGATGTTATCTCTTCCTGGCTTAGAAAAACAGATTTTTGTGCTGATAGCCTAAGCTCGTCAGAATCACGAGAAGGTCAATGTCTTCTCCGACAATTACGACGCTTTCAAAAGATTCGGCTCTTGAAATGGCTGAGGTAACAATCATGACATCAGATTCTTATTTTGCCTGCTCAACTTGAATTCTGTTATTTTGAAATTCTTGTTTTGAAATTTTTAATTTGTTTTAAGCAATGAAATAAAGCGACTCTTGTTTCTGCCATTGGCTTCGTCAACGGATGATGCGGATTGACGCCCTGTTTTCTCTCTACTTGTTACAGATTGATCTAGTTTTACGCGACAAAAACTATAATACCATGCATCTGCAAGTCAAGTTCGTGTTGAATACGCTCAATTACTTTTTGGGACCCTTCATCCCCACGTTTTTCAGCAGCTTTTAAAAATGTACCGTAATTTGGGGGTGTATAAGCCGCAGATCAAACAATTCTTTTTCGACCCAGAATTTTTTACGAAACAAATATAACTAGTTAGATCGCCGTAAATATTTGTCTTCAATTAATAAATAAGATTTCTGGGTCCAAAAAGAATTGTTTGATCCGCGGCTTATACACCCGAAATTACGGTAATTTTCGCTTCTAATTTCATTACCTTGTGAATCAAATTTCTTTTTGCGTATGGCTTTTTTATTGTTTTTCGTTGAAGTCACCGGGATTACCTTCGTCACATAAAAAGCAATTATCTTGGTCACATAAAAAGCAATTATCTTGAAGGATGAAAGAAGTGCTTGATCTGAGGGACAAACTATAGTCTTTGTAGAATCTTCACCCCGACGAACATATGCTGATATCATTCTCTCATTCGCATATGTTTTTAGGCAATCATCCTGTATTCTAATTTCCTTGTTACTTAAAAAAAAACTGATGAATATTACTTTTGAAGGAGTTTGAATACTTTTGAATATTACTTTTACTGATGAATATTACTTTTGAAGGAGCTTGAATACTTTTGAATATTACTTTTACTGATGACTATTACTTTTGAAGGAGTTTGAATACTTTTGAATATTACTTTTACTGATGAATATTACTTTTGAAGGAGTTTGAATACTTTTGAATATTACTTTTACTGATGAATATTACTTTCACACTAAACGCTATGTTCAAAGAGCTTTGCAAGTCCTTTCTGGCTCACAACGCGGGTATCACTACTTGAAGTCGTTTGGCAAGTAAATTTTGGATTGAGTTCTCTCATTTTTCATTACTGCACGAGATGCAATAAACTTAATAGCTGCATTTTAGAAGAGTATGTCTTTAAAAAAGAAGACTTGCATATGAACGAAAGGCTCTCTGGAACGTCAATGACCACAATCTTCTATCTGCATTCCTTTTTTTTTATCTCCGGCCCTCCTTCCCTTTGTAATTGTTTTCTTACAGGGTTTCTAAAATTTGTGCATCTTCTGCATGCCTTTCTTAAAACTTTTATTTTTCATAAATCAATAGGTCTGTTTAATTTTCATTGTTAGTGATGAAAAAAAGTTTTTTGGGAGATGGGAGGCGAAAAATAGGCCACTTTCTGTAAAGTTAAAAAAGAAGTGACATTTTCAAAAAACCATAGCGCGCTTAGTAATGGGTTTAGAAAAACATTTTTATAGCAAAATTTATAGAGAATTTAATGTTCTTTCTTTTTGTAATTAAGTATGTTACGCAAAAAGTTTATAATTTCCGATTTACAGGAAAAATACTGAAAATACTGAAAACATTTTTTACTTACATTCAGTTAAAAACCTAATATTAAATTTCTTCACTAAAGCTCTAAATACAAAAAAAGTTACAATGTTCTTAGTTTTTTTTTTTTTTTTTTTTGAAATGTTACCGTTGTAATTCATCAAGATTGTTATCATGCAAATACCTGTAATTTAAATAAGTTACATTAAAAAGGATAAAATAATAAAAAAATTGTGCCAAATTTTCGTTTTTGCAATTTTTCCACAAAGTTAGGAAAAAAAGAGTCACTTTCCGAAAGCTGTAGCGCGCTTAGTAATGACTTTACAAAAACAATTTTATTACGAAATTTGTAGAGAATTTAATGTTCTTTCTTTTTGTAATTGAGTATGGTACGCAAAAATTTTATAATTTTTGAGTTATAGGCAAAAAACTGAAAAAAGTCCGAAAATGTTGTGGTTTTTTGACTCCACAAAGTTTAGCCTCGAGATATTTTGTTGGAAAACCATTAATTCTTGTTACTAGCGTCCCCATAAACATTTTAAAAACATAAAATCTTCTAGCAGAATTTTTGCATTTATCGGTCCTTTTTTCTGACAATTTGACTGGCTTAATTGTCATGTTCCCGGATAAAAATTTTGTCTGATTATATTTCTCAGTTATGACTACCGATTAAAAAACTGTTGACATAGTTCTTATTCCACTTTTATCAGCTTACAGCTGTGATTAATATAATTTGCTTGGAAAATTTACGAAATCAAAGGTCGAAAATATCTGGCGGCGTTCTGTTGGCCGCCTCCGCGGCCGTTTACAAAAAGAAAAAAAAAAGTCGTGATGTAATAAACGAGTGATTTATGAAGTGGAAAAAAACTACTACTCTGCATTTTGTTGGATTTTTTTTACGCTAAGGAAAGCTCAGGATATTTTTGAAATAAATAAGTGACGTATATTTAATTTATGCTTGCAATCACTCTAAATTCTTTGAAAACTCGCGTTTTTGCGGTATATTTAGTTTACTTATATATATATATATATCAAATTAATGCATCATACTTGTAAAATGTGATTTTGTAGTCTAGCTATTTTAATATTTTTAAAATCAAAATTACTTAATAATATACGCACGTAGAATTGTCACTGTTGTACAGAGTTTTGAAATATTCAGTTTTGATTTTATAGTGTTTAACATGCTGCAAATTACGTGAGCTTGAACTTAAAGGAGTATTAAATAAACATGGTGTTATATCTTGTTTTAATAATATTTTTTTTTCAATTTATATTTGTATTTTGATGTTTTTTTGATTATTGGGACCAATATTAACAAAGTGTAAAAATTTAATAATTTTCATTTTGTGTTTTTAGATGTTGGTAGTGAAGGAGTTAAAGAGATTGTCGAACTCTTATTTTTCTGTTTATTAAATTAGTTAAACGTAATTAAAATGGTAATGGGTTCCCATTTGATAACATCTAATAGAATATCTCAGTATAACCATGGGGGGGGGGGATATGTTCAGGAAGTAATTTTCTGTCAAATCCACCAAAACAAGTTTAATTTAAACCTAAAAATATATAAGAAATGAGACTATACAAGAACTTAGAGGTGCTGCAGCTCCATTCTACTTCCCCCTCCCCCCACACACTATGGGACCTATGATGAAGATATTGTTCACTAACTAAATATTATGTTTAAATTGTACGTTATAATATATATTCTCAATAAAAAGGAAGTTTAGCAGCCTCTTTGGCTATGTTAAATTTAAAATACAATCTTTCAATCATTATTTAATTTGCTATTAAAGTCATGTAAATATTAGGAAATTTCGGTTTTTACCAATTCACACTACCACTTATTTAGTGTACTGTAATAAATGGTAGTAAAATAAAAATAATTTAAAGATTAAATTTTATATTTGATACAGGCATAATTTAAAATAAATAGCTTCAAGCTAAGAGGCTGCTAAACTTCCTTTTAATTGAGATAACTTATTATAACGTACATTTTAAACAGATTACTTAGTTTACATAAAAAATGGTGGCAACTAAGTTGCCATATACTCAAACGCTCAAGCACCGTTTTCATTAAAAGTATCTGCATTTAGGGTCATTCCATGTCAATTCAACCAGACCTTGTAACCCGACCCACAGGGATTTGAATGAAACTCTGTGTACACACTAATTCTATCATGAAATGATTCCACCAGAAATTTTTCTTCCCAGGCCTCATAGTTTGTGAGATATGGGGGGGGGGGGGCTCCAATTCTTGGGTTTTTCTCAAATCACACATTTCTGAGTCTGTGTTTTGAGATTGCAGTTCCATATTCAAAAAATTGTTTCTCTGGATCTAAAACATGAATCATCTTAAAAATATCACTGTAAGAATGTAAAAAGATGCAGATTTTAATAAAAAATATTTAAAAAATTTACTTGTAATATTTAGGATAAAAAAAGTCAGCCAAAGTTGAGAGTTATGGTTATTTTTCCAAATTTTTGTGACTTCACCAAAAAGGCTGTACACAAAAAGGCAAATGAAATTTCCAATTTATTTTTGTTTTAAATAAAAGTTTACACTTTGGGCTTTCTATCTATGAAATAAAAATGATGCCTTTCGCATGGCTTATTCAGAAATTTTGAATACTTTGCAATTAGCCGGATGCGTGTTTTATTTTTACATATGTACATATGTACATATGTATAGATCTATATAAATACAGATGTATTATACATGTATATTATACATGTACATATGTATGTATATATACATCAGTATATTGATATATATATATGTATAACATTGGTGCCCATCTAACCAAAAAGTACCAAATTTTGCCTTGTTTTGAGAATCTGCACCAATTAAGAGTAAAAAATTTGATTAAGTTTAGCTGTGGTACTTAAATAATTACTGGAATTTCTATGAGTTATTGAATTTAATGTTATTTGATACATGTTTTTTCATTTGCAAAGTAAAGTTTATGCTTTGTTTTTTCTGATTAAAAAAAATCTTACTGTAATATGTTTCCCCATTAAATTTAGGGAATGGTCCATATATTTCATTTTGTTATTTAATAATGGGCATTTTTTGCTAATCTAAAGAATCTCTTACTTTTAATTTCAATAATTAAACTCAAACAGATTTTTTTTTGTATAGCATAAAATAAATAATTTTATCTCCTCATATTTCCATTCTTTCTTTTGAATACTTATATATATGCTTATATATAATGCTTATTTGTGTTTAAAAAATCTTCAAAACCTTGTATTTCCTTTCCTTGGGTAATTTTAATCAGTTTAAATATTTATATTGGAAAGTTTAAATACACGGTTAGACGGGCACCAGTGTTATACACATATGTATCAATATACCGTATATATACATACATATGTACATGTATAATACATCTGTATTTATATAGATCTATACATATGTACATATGTAAAAATAAAATACACATCTGGCGAATTGGAAAGTACCCAAAATTTTTGCATAAGCCATGCGAAAGACATCATTTTTCAACACTCAAACTACTTAAATCACATTTCCAGAAATTATCACCTATAAATGACCATGTATCCACTTCTTCGCATGACCCTGCATATCATTTATCTATATTCAACAAACATTTTATTTGGAAGCTGAATGTAGTACAGCGTAAAAATGTATAACTTATTTTAAAGACATCTTTAAGCAAATTACGTTCAAATTCAGTAACCTTTACGAACTCTATTTTGTAGCCCTCTATATCAACTTTAGCATTTACATACATCATATATATGCATGCATTTAATGAAACTTTAAAGTGCATATCATAATGAAAAATGCATTTCATCCATTCATCAGCCATCATCGATAATATACAGTGCTTAGGATATAATATACTATTTGAAATCTTTCGTGTTTCCCTGTAAATGCTATGCACTTCGTATTATGCATGCAATGAGTTATATTAAGCCTCAGCGATGTATATCAATTTTATTACATTTGATATAGTTTAATATAATTAAAATATGGCACAAAAATTTCTCCTCTTTACCATTGTGTAACTGAATTATTTTGTGTGGCCCTGTAAATGAATAATAACTATTCTTTTCACCGCGTATTTTACAAAAGGCATATTTTAGTGTAATTCGTTGATGCATATATGCATTTGAATATGTTTCATCGGGTGTAACATCTTTAAAATTCATTTGAAACGATTTTTCCCCATAGTCCGTAATGTAACGGAAAACTTTTGACTGGCCCTGTAAATAAACTAATCATGGTAGAAACTTTATTTTCAATAGGGTTCGTGCTAAAGTAAACCTGAATAATTAAAAATTTTTTATAGCAATCCGAGTATTTTCACGAGAGTAGAGCGCGGCCAGATGGACAGACAAACTGAAATCATAAATACTTTTCAACTTTGTTGGAAAGTTTTAAAAACACAGTATTTTTGCATGTTTCCTATGTGGTACATGAGGTATTTAAGAGTGATCTGTTTTCTAGTCTAAACATTATAATTACCTTTGGGGTCAAAATGACTCCAAATCTTAGGCATTTAAGTAATATTTTGATCTTTGTACTGCAAAAGTTAATCATATGCCAAACCAATTTCGCCAAAATAAGTTAGCTAGCCGCGAAAATCTAAGAAAGAAATATTGTAAAAAATAAATGTAAAAAAAAAAAAAAAAAAAAAAAAAAAAAAAAAACGTGTATTTTTTAAACTTAACTTAAAAAAAAAAGATAAAAAACTAGTAACATATTTGATTAGACAAAATAGTTTTGCAAAGCAATTTCACATCTAATTTAATCATTTCTACTAAGTTGAACTTCGTTAAATATCTATCAGTTTAATTTAATTTTCTGTAGCAGAAAATCTATAATGTATCAAGATTTCCGAAAATTAAGTGGGCTTTTCCTTTAACCAGTTTATTACTTAAAGGTCGCCTATCCCACAAATGGAAGCTTAACATCTACACATTTAAAGCCACACAAAATATGTTTATAGATCTTTAAGATATATTACAAACCGAACTTTCTTCTCTTATTAAATGAAACATCACAAAAGAAGTATAATTTTTTATTCAACAATTACTAAATTATCTGTTTGATTAATTAGTAACAATTGCTTAACTGCTTTATCGAGCTATTTGCTTATCATGAAAAAGAAAACAAATCGAGAACTGTAAGTCAAACGAATGTACTGATTATATTATTCCTCTAGAGAGAAAGGAAACAAGTCATAAATTATACGTCAAACGTGGCAAATAAGGTGCATTCACACTATATCTAGTTTTATAAATATTCATATCTTGCTGCAATAGCTGTTCTGCTCTTATGGAAAAATTTATTACGGTCATATAATTACAGTCTCTGGCCAAATTATTAGACGCACTCCCTTTTCCTTGTGTCGAATCATATTACTAGCTTCATAGAAATATTACTGTGTGAATAACTGCAATAAATTATGTACATCATTTGTAGGATTATAATAAAAAAAAACATGCCAATGACTTTAAAACTCTTTCTTTTTGCAAATTAAATTAAAAATGGCTGAAATTGCAAAATTTATAACTTGAAACTAAAAAAAAGTCAATATTTTTTTGGTTCCTCTTTTGGCGGCTATCAGTGCCTCTATTTTTCGCGGCATGCTATTAATACAAAATTGAAGAGTTTCTTGTATGCGTGGGTGACGGTTCCAGATTTGGATAAGATTTTCTATGAGCTGAGTTTTTTTTGTTATGACATCTTAGTCAATTCTCCAGACCAATATAAAGAGGTTTTCAAAATCGGTTTATTCTAAAGCTAAAATGATGGTTTCCAAATGAAGAACCATTTGTGCAAGGTAAAGCTTTTTGTTACATAACACGATCCGTCAAAGTCTACTTTCAATAATAAAAAAAATATCCCTGTGTTGAACTGCTCCCGGTAATTTATCAGACATGAATACCATTGAAAATATTTGGGAGCTAATGAAGAAAATACTGGACAAAGAGCTCATAACGAGCAAAACACAGCTCATAGAAAAACTTATCATTGTCTGGAAACATCACTCACACATGCAACAAACATTTCAATTTTGTACTAACAGCATGCCATGAAGAATAGAGGCACTGATTGCCGCCAAAGGAGACTCCAAAAAATATTTACATTTTTTTAATTTCATGTTTTAAGTTTTACAATTTAAGTAATTGTTAATTTAATTTACAAAAGTAAATAATTTTAAAGTCATCGGCATGCTTTTAATTTATTATAATCCTGCAGATGATGCATATAATCAATTGTAACTACTGGCATAGTAATATCTCTATGAAACTTGTAATATAATTCGACACAAGAAAATATGAATGCGTCTAATAATTTGGCCAGGGACTGTATATTCAGTAATACGGAAATAACATGACTCCGTTTTAAATAGGACGTAATTACCTTGGCAACTTACGGTCATTACCTCTCATGGGATATCATTGAATTAATTACCCATGATAGGATTTAATAGAATTAAGAAAACTTTTAATAGAATATTTTAAAATTTTGATTTGATTTTCATAGAATTTGAAATGACTTGACAAAGTCGGCAACGATATTAAATTTCAAACTATTTGGTTGGGTAGTTTTTGCACTATTATATGCGGAGCAGCTAGACGGACCAGACGACGTCTATAAGTGCTACTTATTTATATAATTATGAGCGCAGCTAAAAAAAGTGAGCAGGAAAAAAAGCATAAGGTTTAAGTAGTTAAATTAGAAAAATGGTATAAATTTCTGCAACACATCTGTTTTTATTTGAAAACATTATTAAAGCCACAATCAAATTGATACATATTAAAATTTCCCATTTGATATAATTCCAATTCTATTAAATCTACAGTAAATTAGTAATAAAGTAAATAATTGGTGTTCCTAATTTTATTAATATACCTTTTATTATTTTTGGATGACAAGCTATCAAAGTCTGAGAACTTATGTACCCTGTATGTGTGTGCGTATGTATGTATGTATATAACGCGATAACTCATGATAAAAATATTCCGATTTATTTCAAATTTTGGATATTATTTTGGATATTTATTCTCATAAGGCGTTTCCCTGATTAGTTTTGGCAGTTCATCGAATAAGTATGAGAGGCACTCCTTAATTTAGATAAATGGGTTTTTCATGCAGATTATTAGATTTCTTTCAAATTTTATATATAGGATCCTTCTTATGAGACGCCTCTATGATTAGTATTGGGTGTTCAATGATTAAGTATAAAGAATGGAAATGGGAGGCAATGCCCCTTAATTTTTGTAAATGGGTTTTTCTTTCATAATTTACCGATTTGCTTCAAGTTTTGGATATAGATTTATTCTGATAAGGCGCTTCCCTGGATTTGTTTTGGGGATTCGTTGAATAAGTAAAAAGGGATTATCAAGGGGGCTACCCCTCTTAATTTAGGTACATGTTTTTTTTCATGCATAATTGACCGATTTGCTTCAATTTTTGGATGTAGGTTCATACTGATAAGATCTTCCTTGATTAGTTGTGGAATTCTTTTTTTTAAGTATAAAAAGAGGATAGGGCGATTAGCCTCCCTCTTAATTAGATAAACGGGTATTTATGCAGAAATATCCGATATAAATTTTGGATATAGGTTCTTTCTGATTAGGCGAATCTCTGAATAGTTTTGGGGATTTAATAGTTAAGTATAAAGGGGGAACAGGGAATAACTCCTTTTCAATTATATAAATGAGTTTTTATGCAGAATTATCTGACTTGCTTCAAATTTTGGATAAAGGTTTATTACATGATAAGGCGTATCCATGATTAGTTTTGGGGGTTCAATGATTAAGTATAAGGAGGGGAAACGGAGAACTATTCCTCCTTTTAATTTTTTTTCGAAGGCCATTATTCTTTGAAAAGACAATGCTATAACACACACTTAGTGTGCTTAGCTCAATGCCATGAATTTAACTGGGCAATATTCTTTTTATTTATAGTACATTTTAATAGATATTCGTGCATGGAAATTTTATACGCTTTATGAAATCAATAAAAATTTAATGGAACATAATTTCATGATTTGCAGAAAAAAATCTTTTAAACTAAACTTGTACAAGGAACAGCTTATGAATTTTTAATAGTAGTATTTTGTGTATTTATTTAATAACAATTATTGGTTGTTAACCTGTTATTATTTTGCATGCAATCGGAAATTTTTTTTAATAACCAATCTTTTCCAGGGTTGGACGGCATTTACCATCTTTTGGTTTTTACCGTTATTTACCATGGTTTTTATCGTCTTTGAAAAAACTTGTTTTTACCACCTATGAAAAAACTTATCGGTTTGATAGTTTTTGTCATTTTTATGAAACTTTACCTACTAAGTTTTCATTTTTACAGAAGTAAAATTTTTCTAGTTATTAAATACTATAATTCCATGTAACAATATTCACTAATTTAATTTCAATTAGGTATATATATTTGAGTGTGTATATTCCAAGTGAGTAAAAGAATACTATACAAAAAAGTGGATTTTAATGAATATAAAAAGATGAAAAAACATTCATCTGTGTTTTTTTCCTACAATTCAAAATTTTAAAGATATTATTGCACATTTATCATTACTAAGCCTAAAAATTATCACAATTATTATGAGAATGCACATTGCAATATTTATTATATTTAAGTTAATGGAGTTTGGTTCACTAATTTTTATTTAAATGAAATGAAAACAAAAAATTGTAAGTACACATTTTCCACACTTAAAAAACCTAATCTTTTTTATAAAAGGCAACCACTTACAAATTTTACTTTCCAGTAATGTAGTCTGTACAAATATTAGTGTATTTTACCAATCAATGTTCTTGGAGCCTCTTAGTATTCTGTGACAAAATACAAACTTTGTAGCTTTCTGTACACTAAGTCTATTTTTGATTTAGTATGCATATATGAAAAAATAAGCTCTATGGGGGAAAAACTACTAGGAGTGAAGACTCACCATTAAAAGTAGGAATTCAGGATTTATTTCTTAATTATTTAATGCTTTTCATCAAAGTTTTGCTTCCACTTTCTTTTTTGTTTAAGAAACTCTTTGCAAATGAGTAAAAGTGCAAAAGAATACAATTGAAATGTTAACTCACTTTGTGAAACAGTAAACATCTGTCGAACAGATTTGGAAAATTACGCATAGACAGTAGCGACACGAGCAAACCACTCTGAAACTACGATCATAACATAAGAGAGGTTGCTAATTCGGCGAAACATCGCTTACTTGGCGACAAATGATAAGGAAAAAAAAATACAGCGACGGCTTGCCGCTTCTTGTTTTGAAATTTATGAAAGAATTACGAAATAACTTTGACGTATTCGTCTTGCAAACAATGCATGTGTCTCTTCGTAACATAACGATCTAATAATTTAAACTTGAAAATTCAAGAATAATAACAGTAATAATTACGAATCAATATAAGCGCGGAAATCTAAGATCAAATAGCATAAGCACATATGCAATGATAATCATATCAGAATTCAGCAAGAAGCGCCAAGCAGAATAAGGTTACAGTTAAATAGAAATCACGAGGATAAAAATCGCCAACGCGATGGTTTAGTTTTTAAGTGATCCACTGAGGGCGCTCTTTTCAAGCCGAGTTGAAGCTCTGTTACTACTCTGTGGGTTTGTTCATTTTTCTTCTTAAGTTTGAGAAACGATTGGCAAATTTCCATAACATTAACTTGTTTCATCGTCGTATTCTGAATATAAAAAACGTTTCCTGAAATCTTTTTGGAAGAATTAAGCAAAGTAAACATTTTTAATGTCTGTAAATATTCAATAAGTTTAACATAAAGGTGATTTTCTGCAAATATGTTTTATTTCTTTTTTTTTTTTTTTTTTTTTTTTTTTTTTTTTTTTTTTAAATTCTACCGATAATCCAGATTGGGTCCGGTCCCAATTAATCCGAATTATCGGGGTTTTGCTGTATTTCGATTCTGTATATTCCATGAATAATAGTGTTACAGAATGATTTTACTTCCGTAACTAAATGAAAAAACTCAAAATAATCAAAATTCTGAATAAATAAATATTGTTAAATATTATTAATGTGATAGAATAAATCATTAACTAAAATAAAATAGTTATTGTTTTGGAAAAAAAAAAAAAAAAAAAAAAAAAAAAATCAGAAAATTTCAGAACAAATAAATTTAAAAATTGCTTTTAATAATTCATTTTTTTTCTAAAATTTATTGAATCCCTCATGGCATTATTAAATATAGAAAAAAGTATAAGAAAATGATAGGATTTCAAATGTAATGATTTATACGCAAAGTTTACCAATTTTAATTCGTTTTTCTTCTTAACGGAAAATCTGTAATGCATCAAAATTTCCACAAATTAAGTGAACAATAAGGTTAAGCAATTTATTACTTAAAAGACTTTAATCCTTCAGTCGAACACAGAAGAATTTATCATACAAAGATTCGTCTCGGCATATTTATCGATTCAGTATGTTTCATGAATAATGGTGCTGCACAGCGATTTTTCTTTCATAACTGAGTGAAGAAACCCAAAATAAACAAAATACCAAATAAATAAATATTGTTAATGTAATAAAATAGACCTTTAATTAACACAAAATATTTATTGTTTTTGAAAAAAAAAAAAATAAAATCGAAAATTTAATGTGTATCTAAAAGTATTGAATATAAATGAGAAAATTCCTGAAATCTTGTTACAAGAATACACCATATTTTGATGATACAATCATAAAATCCATCCGAAGACTTTTTTCTTTTTAAAAGTATTACGATGTGTAATTCTAAGATGTTATTTCATAAAGCTGCACTGTTTAAAAATTTCTGTAAAGGTGCTAAATATTTTCTAGGAAACTGGGATTTCAAGAACTTTTCATGTAACGGTAACAAGAAAAATCCTTGAAACCGATTCTGAAGCTTGAATTTTTGCTGTTACCGTTACAGGAAAAGTTCTAGGAATCCCAGTTTCCTAGAAAAATTTAGTAACTTTACAGATTTTTTTTTTTTACAGTGTGGTGGTCACCCATTCTCGAAATTTCACTCTATATTTTAACGAGTATGGGCGTTTGATGCATTTTTATATTCAAAATATATCTTCGGGAAATTAAAATATTTTTAACTTCTTTTTTCATTGTTCTCTTCTTGAAGGATGTATTTTCCTTCCTTAGTTCTCAAAAGTTTTCAAAAACCTTTGCTTAATTTGATATTTTATGTTTTAAAGATTGACAAAGTGGAAGTTAAATTTTAAAACTTCATACAATATTAAGCGCAACTTTAAGGGATGTTTTGAAAACTAAGAAAAAATTAGACATGCTTTAAGGAAAAGAACAATGAAAAAAAAGTTAAAAATATTAATTTACTGAAGAGATATTTTGAATATAAATATGAAACAAACGTCCATAGACTTAACATTACGGAGTGGAGTTCGGAAAATGAGTGACCAGCAGCCTTAAATTAATTTAGAAAGCAAACAAATGGAAAAAAAAATATATTGTAAGTTGATTGAGCTGATGGCATTGTTAAAAGGTGATAAGAAAGTTTAGCTAGAGCCAAATTTTGTTTGCCTGAAAATGTTAAAATTTTTATCAGGATTATAAAGACATGCTAGCATGTTATAAATCACAGTAATAAATATGTATAAAAATTAATAAAGGTACTATTTCTGGAAAATAGAAAAGTTTCTTAAAGAATTTGATGCGCTTAATATAAATGTGACCATAACAACTATATTTTATTTTGTAATTTACAGATATGCATATGTTTTAATACGTCTGACATTTTATATGCTTGCGTCCCATTAGACTTTTTAGTAAATATAAAAGATTTATTGCAGCAGATGTAAATGAATTTATAAAAAGTTGTAATTGTAATCAGAATATAATTAAAATTATACATTATGCCCAATAAAGTCCCTTTCCACCCTCTTAATTTCGGAACGTCTGCTGCTAAATTCAAAATAGTGAAGTCTAAGTACAATAAAATAGTCATGAACTACTGAATGACACTCTTTCGGTGCGGCGCCACCAGGTGGAAAAATGCGGAATTAACATTTAAAGTTTAAATTGCAATTTTTGTTTAGTTCTACCTTTTAAGCATTTTCCCCCAACATTCATTCTGTAATCCCGACAATTTTGGAAGTTCATTTTTTCAATTGTTTTGTTCAATTATAATTTGCGAAAATCGAATTAATCGGAATTTCAAAATAGCGTTGTTCTACCGTTGTATTAATTTTATGGTAATCCTAATATATTTACAACATTTAGAGCATGGCTAGAATTCCAGACAGTCTCACAAATCGGATTCATAAGCACATTTTAATTTTGCTGGAACTTGTTAAAAAAGTGACTTTGCCGTATTGATAATACATGATTTTTTTTTGTTCGAAAAGCATCATATTTGATTCTTTTTTTTTTAAATTATCCACTAGAAAAAAAAGTGAAAAAAATTATATGTTTCTCTTGGACATAATGCCATAATGTCCACTCCTGAGTAACACAGCAAAAATTGGCCACAAATGACAATTTTAAATTATACACGTTCTTTAAAGTACACTATATTGCCATTGATTATGGGACACTTGCGATTTTAGACATTTTACTAAATATCTAGAAAAATACATGAGGAATCATCTCGAAACTCTTAGTGTATAAATATAATAGTATACGTCATACATCTCCGTGAAGATTTTTTACCGAAACTCCAAAGGGGGCCGTCAACAAATTAAAAAAGAATGAATATCTTTTGAATAACCCTGTCAAAACTAATGTAGCAAAAGAACTCAAACTCTAGATTGTAATTGAATGCCTTATTGTAATAAGCCTTGTTCATTTTTATGCAAATAGCATGCATACTCGCAGAGTAATTAAGGTTTTTATAAAAATGATCCCAATTTTTTCCAAGTTTTTTCCTTATAATTTTCAGAGTTCTTAATATAAAATATTATTTTTTTCAGAAAATATGACAAACAACATTGCACATAGTACCCTGTAATCAGAATTAAAAAATAATGAAAATTGTATAAAAAATGAGTTGGTTTACTAAATAATTTTTTACTGCGCATGCGTCAACGATATGAAAATTTCATTTGCATATCATGTTAGCTAAATCTATAGAGCAACTTTTGTGAAAGTCACAAAATCATAACTTGAAAATTCTGACAATAATCGTCAATTGAATAAGTCGAAAATCCGTTATTCTCAAAATGAAGCAAAAACAAGAGGGGTTGTATCCATATATTCATTGATCAGTGTCAATATAGAATACACAATATGGGATGTACTACTGCATTTGGATAAAATCCCTCATGTTTTTGCTTCATTTTGGAAACAACGGATTTTGTCCTTTTTCTATAGACGATTACTTTCAGAATTTTCAAGCTATGATTTTGAGACTTTTACAAAAATTGCTCTATACATTTATCTAACATAATATGCAAATGAAATTTTGATATCTTTGACGCATGCGCAGTAAAAAATTATATAGTAAACCTACTCATTTTTCATACAAATTTTATTATTTTTTAATTCTGATTACAGGGTACTGTGTGCAATGTTGTTTGTCATATTTTCTGAAAAAAATATTATTTTATATTAAGAACTCTGAAAATTATAATGGAAAAATTTGGAAAAATTTGGGACCATTTTTATAAAAATCTTAATTACTCTGCGAGTGTGCATGCTATTTGCATAAAAATGAACACAGTGTATTAGAATAAGGCATTCAATCATAATCTAGAGTTTCGGTGCTTTTGCTACATTAGTTTTGACAAGGTTATTCAAAAGATATTCATTATTTTTTAATTTGTTTACGGTCCCCTATAGCGTTCCGGTAAAAAATCTTCACGGAAATGTATGACGTATACTATTATATTTATACACTAAGAGTTTCGAGATGATTTCTCATGTATTTTTCTAGATATTTAGTAAAATGTCTAAAATCGCAAGTGTCCCATAATCAATGGCAATATAGTGTATTTACACTACACAATAACTACTATTCAAAGAAATCATAATTTTTACAATGCTTCAAATCGTTTTCGAAATTGCATATCTTATAAAAATAGAGAAAAAACGTCAGATGAGCTCATTGCAAGCAGTATCAATAAAACATGTTATAACCTCCCCGTGATAACGAATCAGAACTGAAACAGACTTCATGACCTTAAATGCATATTATCGCATGTAAGCAACACATAATAGTACGCCAAAACATTAATATAGTTCCAAATAAAATAATAATAATAATAAATATAGATAATCAGCTTCTGAATTCCACTATATATTTAAGAGTTAATCAATCACATTAAATTTATCTATTTTTTTAATTTTCTATAATCTTTGCGAGGAAACAAAAATGCATTCATAATACTAAAAATAAATAAAAGCATGTCACCATACATTTATAACATTTTATAAAATCAATAATTGAATTAGAAAGATTACAATTATGATTACTCAGTTAATATATTTTATTGCCTGTTTATTCAAAAGTTTTTTAATTAATCATTTAAAATGTGTTTTCTGTGATATTCTAATCTATAGGAATATAGACAAGCATGTTAATAAGAAATAAATACTATCGGTCGAAAAGAACACCTGGCTAATTTTGAAGTTCTTCGTGGTTCTTCGTAAATTTGATGTTCTTCGTGGGAAATGTCTGTATGACATACAGCAGTTACCATGGAGACACAGATGTAGATTTAGATGTAAGTCATAAATTTTAAAACTCAAACATATAAAATTTTATTGATCAACAATAAATTAAGAATCTCATTGAAAGAAATTAAAATAATTATTCGCTATGGAATATATAAATTAATGCATGAAAAAAATATCAAAAAGCTATGTCTTAAATTTTTATTACGAACCAAAAAGCTTTATTTTACTTGCTATACCTTTTTGAATTATTTCAAGTTATCAAATTTAATTTCTTTTATCCTTCCAAGCTCATTTTTAGGAACGTTCGTAATAATATAAATACATAGCACCTATAATCGTCGTTTAGTCCATTCATCTGTCCGGAATCATTTGAAATTTAAAATATATAATTGTTACATAATTTTGTCCAGTCATTTCAAATTTTATGAAAATCGGATGAATAGTTTGATTACAAGGACAATCAAAAGTATTTCAGTACATCACGGTTAAAGGGAAAAAATTTTTCAAGTTAATATGGTGGTGTAGGATATGATGTTCAAATAGGATAAAATTGATATGCATTTACTGAAGTGTACTAAAATATACATTCTGTGCAATATGTGGTGCAAAAAATTCTTATTATTCATTTACAGAGCTACACAAAAGAATTCCTTACGTAATAATGTATGAGAAAACGTTGTTTTAGGCGTATTTTAATCGTGTTAAGTTATTTCATGTATAATGAAATTGATATACGTTACTGAGATTTATAACAAGGTGGTATATCATGTTACTTCCTGTATAATAGAATGTGATAAAAGTATTTACAAGGATTCACAAAATATTTCGGATATTATACTGTACAAGAAATACCGCATGTTACAGATTAAAATAATTATTCGATATGGAATATATTAACTAATGTGTGCAAAAAAATATCCAAAATCTATTGTTTAACTTTTTATTTAAAATAGATTCTTGCTGGAAGTGAATTTTTAGTTGTGATACGAATTTTTAAGTTTAACTATATTTTCGCATAATACGTTGTTTGTATAAATATTGTAGATCATATACAAGGTAACACAACAGAATCTGTAAGAGTTACAGAGTATGAGTAAAAATAGCTTAAAAGTGGTTTTCGAATGAATTGCACAAGTTTACGATATCACGTGATAAATAATGATTCTAGGTTTGTCATGTTAATTACGTCGTATTTAAGATGAAGTTCTATTATTTTTTGGTATAACTGAATTGAAGATATATAACCGTATCAAATTTTATATTCATACTTTTGTGCATAAGAGTTTAACAGCTAATGCATCAAGCTCTGAATATTTTAAAAATTTATTGTACGAACGTACCTCATTTGCAACGTCTGACGTGCAGCTTTCAACTTGTTACTTATCTATTTTAAGCAACATTATGCTACACAATGTACACGAAACGTTACAGATATCAGGATATTACAAATATTCATCTTTTTTATGTTTATTTTAACCATACCAAAAGATCTAATCCGAGTTCAGCTGTACAGAACATAGATGCGATTTTAAACCGAAAAGTTTAATACATGCATTACATTTAATTAATTTGTTCAGGTTTCCCTGTAAAATTGTCAAGTATTTTTATATGAAAAAAAATATACAAAAAAATATATGTTTTTTTTTATTTCAAATTTTCAAATTTATTTTTTTAATTCATTGATTCGCAATTCTAATATATATTTTAAGTAATATTATGTATACATAATACAAGAAAGTTCAAGAGACATCATTATATTATTATAAATATTCATCCTTTTAATTTGAACTTAATTTTAATTTTTAACCATACCAAGTGATCTAACTCGAGTGTTTCGGGTTACAAAATATACTATCCCGTGTATAACATATATAAGGTTTTCTCAAAACACTGAATAAACCATTTAATGAAACAAAACTAATTGATAATATGCATTATATGCACTATTAAAACGAAAGAGTGGATTTGGCTTTTCTTGAAAGAGTTATTTTTTAAACCTTTAAGCATAGCTGCCAACTTTTACGCATTTTTCCTACCAAAAAATTTTTATAGCAGTAATTATCTTATTTAATCATCGAAATCTTATGATTAAAGAAATGGAAAATCTCTGTGCAATTTTAGTGGTAGCAAAATTGCGTAAGGGTTGTCAGCTATGTTTTAAGCCAACTTGATTTAAATTATTTACTTAAATTACTTCTCTTCATTTAAAATGCTTAAAATAAATCGTACGCTCGAGTTGTTCCAACTTTTTTCGAGAAGCTAACTTTCAGATGTAGAGATGAGTGGATTTCGACTCAACTTGATTTATTTTGCAGCTGAAGTTTTAAGAGAGACAGTAAGAAACTCAAACAATAATTTAAAAATAAACTTGGCAAAAGCACATGCGGGCATCCAAAGAAACGAAGATGCCGACGAATTAGCAAAACAAGAGCTCAAAATCAAATGAATAAAATAATATCTAACTTAAAAAAAGAGCAATATCTAACTTAAAAAGAAAACTAAAAGAAATAACATTAAAACAATGGCAGTTCGAGAGGAAATACAGGGTTGCGTTCAGAACAGTATATCAATACTTCCTAAAGGCAAACACAAGCACACTAGAGAGCTGCAAATTACTAAGTTAGACTTTTATATAGGTCACTGTGCATTCCCTGACTATCAGTACAGATTTGAACGCAAGGACGCGCTAAACTGTGAATGCGGTGAATTGGGATCACCCAAACATTAATTCACAGCCTGTCCTCTAACACAACCACAGTACATCTGTTCCAACAAACAACGAGCAATTATGGCACAGCCAGCTCACTAACGGTTGGTCTAATTAATTGTTGGTATAACAGTCTAATAAATTGGTTATCTGAGAGGTGGAAGTTGTTTATGATTAAAGGTAACTTTTGGCACCTATCCGAATTTGATAAAAATAATTTTTTAATATAAAAATAATATGATTTTTTTCGCTCCACACCATTATTTTTATCGAGCATTTCTCTATACAATGTTAAAAAAATTCTGAAATTCACGAACATTTTTTTCCTGAATTTCACAGAAAAGGTCCCTTTTCAAAACAAAAAGGCATTTTCCGTTACAAATCAAAAAATTCCACCATATTTCCTGAAAATAACGAAACGCGTGGAAATAGAAACAAAAAACGGAGACACTTCGTTGTGTGTGGGACTCTATGGCCGAGTGGTCAAGGCACAACACCGCTCATCGCTCTCTTATTTCTTATTAAAAAATCTTTTAATTAATTAGCCAAAATAAATAAATAAATAGTGACAGTCTCAAAAATTGTCTTTTTTTTTTTTTTTTTTTTTTTTTTTTTTTTTTTTGTAAAAAAATTGTTAATAAAAACTTTTTATTTATTCATTCATTCATTCATTCATTCAAAAAAAAAAAAAAAAAAAAAAAAAAAAAAAACACCAGTGGTTTAAAACAGTGATTTTTTTTAAAATTTAAACTATTTAAAAAATAATAAGTATTATGCATCAGTCAAAAAAATAAAATAAAATAAATTGTTTACAAATATTCTAGGGAATATATTTAAAAGGAAATCTTTAAAAAGCACAACAGATTTTCCCTCTAACTCATAAAAGACATACTTTGTACAATTCAGCATCAGCAGCTTTGGCTCAGTTCGTAAAGATTTGTTCCGCTATTAAAAGGTCCCCGAATTCGATCCTCAAGGACGGCGTGAACTAAATTATATAAAATATTAATAATAATTAAGTAAAATAAAATAGCAGCTTAAATTCACTCATTAATTTCTAATTCTTTGACGATTAATCGATTCATAAAAAAAAAAATATATATTAAATTATCATTATTAAAAAACAGACTTTATAACGGAAAGTTACTGCTTCTTCAAACGGCGTTTTCCCTTCTTGTATTACCAACAACGGAAAATCTACTAACGGAACGGTAAAAGTTCGGCTACTTTGCTGCCTGTAGTTTCACCGTGAATTGACAGATTTATTTTTAACAGTGTAGTAACATCATTTTTCATGTTTTATTAATTCCTTAATATTAATTAAGAAATTTTTCTGAATATCAATTAAGAGAGACCCTAGATCACAAAAAATTCATTGATAGCGGCGGTGACAGCATTAGTTACTTCTTTTTCTAAAATAGAGAGATAGTAGAGATACGTTAAAAAAATTACTGTTGACAAAATTTTGAAAAATTATATTTTTATTACTAGAAATTATTTTTGTTCTCCATAAATAACATAAGAAACTCCAGTACTAATGTCATATTTATTTTGAAAAACTCGTAAAATTATTAGATGCAAATACAGTAGAAGCCCGAAATCACACGGTGCGATGTACTGTGTATTTGGATTTAACGCGGGGAAAAGTATGTCCCCAGAAAAAAATATCAATTTTAGGATAAATTTTGTGTTTAAAATTTTAGAGAAACACAATGAAGGACTTGCAGTCTACGGTTAGTGCTGTGCATCTTGATATCTCTTTTGACGATTTAAATGACTGGATTGAAATTGACAGTAGCGGACTAATTTCAGAGGTCATAAAAGATCAGGATATCATTAATGTTGTAACGCATAAAAACTGCAGTGAGCAAGATAATGATGATGAAATTGTAAATGATGTGGTAATGAAAGACGACATTCTACATGTTAGTAACATCATTTCATACTTAACGAAGGTAATTTTACGGATGGAGAGGGAAGACGATTTCGATTGGGTTTATCTACTCCATCTTGCTAGTGTGAAACAATATGCCCAAAAGAAATGAAACTCCTGGATTCACCAAACAATATTTAAAGATGTTTTTAAGATAGTGAAAGATTAAGTTTGTGTTCAATGAATGATACAGTTAATTACATTTCGCAAAGCGGGTAAGGGTTTTCGTCATTTTGTGCCATTTTTTGACACCATTCCGATGTTACAATGCGGATGTGTAACATGTCTCCCAATAGTCGCGTTATATCGTGCTGCTACTGTAATAATAAAAATAATTGTTAAGGCAAAATAATAGTCAATCAAACGACTTGTACTATTAATAGAATAGCAGCAAGCCTTTATCATTTAAAAATATGTTTGCTTATAAATGACTGTAAATATATTTGGCTTGCTATAAACAGTAATATATATAATACATAAATTTGGCTATAAAATTAGGCTATATAATGCTATATATATTAATTATACGCTATATAATCAGCCTACACATTATTAGGCTAAAAATTAAGCTGTATAAATTTGGATGGCTATAAATACATTTATAGTCATTTATCATTTAGAAATAAAGATTGACGAAAATTCGGTTTTGTTTTTGGCCCAAAATCTGTGTTTTGCCTGAACTGAAATTTCGGGGAAAATGCGGGACGCACTAATGTTCCCGAGCTTGTTTTAATTTCAGACACTCCAGCTGTCCCTTACTTAATTTGGGAAAATCTTTGTTATTTTTTCTGTAGACGTATGAAGTCTGTTTTGGTTTAATTCAATTAAGACGACTTCACCTTGCCTGATAACTTATCCTTTCTGTTTTTATTTTTGGACCAACTCTGCCAAATATTCGTTTCTGAATCTGTTTCTGAGTTGTTGCCGAATATTATGTCAGTGTTTATATCTAGATTGAAATTCATTTGAATCTATTGTATCTAAATCAGGAACACTTACTTCTTCAATATATTATAAAAATGTTGATGGAGTCAAAGGTATAAATTCATCTGTTTCTTCAAATATATAAGTTAGAGGTATTTTATTTACTGTTGCCTTGACATCACATAGAATAGTCGTAAGTTCTTCAAAAGTTAAAGTTGATGTACCGAATTTTCTGATCAATGGAATTTTAACATATCTAATCAGACACTCTCACCCTCCATCCTACCAAGTTCCTATTGGAGGGATGAACTTCCATTTAAAAGGAGACAGTTTTTTCGAAGAAAGTATTGACTTTCAATCCAATAATTTTAAGAGATTATTGGTACTTCTAAAGTTGATGTCATTATCAGAGTATATATTAATCCGCCCTTTTTTCTGCATATAAATCTTCGGAGTGACTGAATAAATCCTTCTGTTGAAAGACTGGATACATGTTCCAAATACACTATATTGCCATTGATTATGGGACACTTGCGATTTTAGACATTTTACTAAATATCTAGAAAAATACATGAGAAATCATCTCGAAACTCTTAGTGTATAAATATAATAGTATACGTCATACATCTCCGTGAAGATTTTTTACTGAAAGTCCATAGGGGACCATCAACAAATAAAAAAAGAATGAATATCTTTTGAATAACCCTGTCAAAACTAATGTAGCAAAAGTGCTCAAACTCTAGATTATGATTTAATGCCTTATTGTAATACACTGTGTTCATTTTTATGCAAATAGCATGCATACTCGCAGAGTAATTAAGGTTTTTATAAAAATGGTCCCACATTTTTCCAAGTTTTTTCCTTATAATTTTCAGAGTTCTTAATATAAAATGATATTTTTTTCAGAAAATATGACAAACATTGCACACAGTACCCTGTAATCAGAATTAAAAAATAATGAAAATTGTATACAAAATGAGTTGGTTTACTAAATAATTTTTTACTGCGCATGCGTCAACGATATCAAAATTTCATTTGCATATTATGTTAGCTAAATGTATAGAGCAACTTTTGTGAAAGTCACAAAACCATAACTTGAAAATTCTGAAAATAATCGTCAATTGAATAAGTTGAAAATCCGTTATTCTCAAAATGAAGCAAAAACAAGAGGGGTTGTATCCATATATTCATTGATTAGTGTCAATATAGAATACACAATACGGGATGTTACGACTACTTTTGGATAAAATCCCTCAGTAGTAGGGAAACGACAGTTTAAGCTCAGCCGCAGGTGGCACTGTGGCACCGTGCCTCCTGCTCCTCCGGCTGTCCCGCCTGCTCCTCCGGCTGCCCCACCTGCTCCTCCAGCTGCCCCGGGCCTCCTCCGGCTGCCCCTCCTGCGGTGCCTCCTGCGCCCACCGTGCCACCACCGTCCCTCCTACCCCCCACTATGCATCCCCCTCCACGAACGCCTCCTAGTGGAAAAAAGGAACATTCTATTATAACAGAGAGGTGATCAACCCCATCTCCACTGAGTAAGAACAATACAACCAATATAATTTTTAAATTTTTATATTTACTTCATTATTAAAATATTTTTTAATTAATTAATCTTTTTATGTTGAATCTAGAATTCCTCTTTTCTTAATTAAGTATATAACAGGATAGGTGATCAACCCTCTTTGTACTAAATAAGAACAATACAGTCAATTTTTAAAATTTTATATTTATTTCATTATTAAAGTATTTTTTAATTATCTTTTTATATTGAATCTAGAATTACTCTTTTTCTTAATTAATTATGCTCATCAAAGATTAGTCGAAAAGCTAACATATAAATTTAATTATTATATTATATATGTGATAATCTGCTCTACTGAAAAATTCTTATCAAATCAACTTTTAACCTCGTAAAAATAATATTTTAATTAATAATAATTATCAATCAAAAGTTAAATATCAACCTCTATTTAAAAAAAAAATAAGATAAATATAATCTGCTATATTAAAAAAAATTCTTATAAAAAAAAATGTGTTTAAAGAACTTTCAATTCACGAATACCACTCCTTCACAAAAAGAAAAAAAATCCCCCCACTGCCAAGAGGCAAAGGATGTTCTTTCCCCCCCACGCAAACATCTGCTTCCGTGGGGTGATGAAAAAGAGGTCATTCACTTATTACGTCACTCCAGTTCATATATCCGGGTATGTGCTGAATTTCGGTTTGTGTTACGGAAAGAAAACATATCTAGAGTTTATTCTGCTTTCGTCTCGGTAACATAAAGACCTGCTTCTTTTTTTCTGTTGAGTGAAGAGTTCTAAGCTTATATTACGCAAAATGTCATCTCAATTGCACACCCAATCAGAGGTAAACCTTATTTTATATTTTTTCTACGTTTTCTTAAAAAGCTCTGTAACCATTTTTTTAAATGAAATTGAAAATAATTAGATATCTTAATTTATTTTTATTTATTTTTTTAGGATGATATATTTTTAGTAGGGAAACGACAGTTTAAGCTCAGCCGCAGGTGGCACTGTGGCACCGTGCCTCCTGCTCCTCCGGCTGTCCCGCCTGCTCCTCCGGCTGCCCCACCTGCTCCTCCAGCTGCCCCGGGCCTCCTCCGGCTGCCCCTCCTGCGGTGCCTCCTGCGCCCACCGTGCCACCACCGTCCCTCCTACCCCCCACTATGCATCCCCCTCCACGAACGCCTCCTAGTGGAAAAAAGGAACATTCTATTATAACAGAGAGGTGATCAACCCCATCTCCACTGAGTAAGAACAATACAACCAATATAATTTTTAAATTTTTATATTTACTTCATTATTAAAATATTTTTTAATTAATTAATCTTTTTATGTTGAATCTAGAATTCCTCTTTTCTTAATTAAGTATATAACAGGATAGGTGATCAACCCTCTTTGTACTAAATAAGAACAATACAGTCAATTTTTAAAATTTTATGTTTATTTCATTATTAAAGTATTTTTTAATTATCTTTTTATATTGAATCTAGAATTACTCTTTTTCTTAATTAATTATGCTCATCAAAGATTAGTCGAAAAGCTAACATATAAATTTAATTATTATATTATATATGTGATAATCTGCTCTACTGAAAAATTCTTATCAAATCAACTTTTAACCTCGTAAAAATAATATTTTAATTAATAATAATTATCAATCAAAAGTTAAATATCAACCTCTATTTAAAAAAAAAAATAAGATAAATATAATCTGCTATATTAAAAAAAATTCTTATAAAAAAAATGTGTTTAAAGAACTTTCAATTCACGAATACCACTCCTTCACAAAAAGAAAAAAAATCCCCCCACTGCCAAGAGGCAAAGGATGTTCTTTCCCCCCCACGCAAACATCTGCTTCCGTGGGGTGATGAAAAAGAGGTCATTCACTTATTACGTCACTCCAGTTCATATATCCGGGTATGTGCTGAATTTCGGTTTGTGTTACGGAAAGAAAACATATCTAGAGTTTATTCTGCTTTCGTCTCGGTAACATAAAGACCTGCTTCTTTTTTTCTGTTGAGTGAAGAGTTCTAAGCTTATATTACGCAAAATGTCATCTCAATTGCACACCCAATCAGAGGTAAACCTTATTTTATATTTTTTCTACGTTTTCTTAAAAAGCTCTGTAACCATTTTTTTAAATGAAATTGAAAATAATTAGATATCTTAATTTATTTTTATTTATTTTTTTAGGATGATATATTTTTAGTAGGGAAACGACAGTTTAAGCTCAGCCGCAGGTGGCACTGTGGCACCGTGCCTCCTGCTCCTCCGGCTGTCCCGCCTGCTCCTCCGGCTGCCCCACCTGCTCCTCCAGCTGCCCCGGGCCTCCTCCGGCTGCCCCTCCTGCGGTGCCTCCTGCGCCCACCGTGCCACCACCGTCCCTCCTACCCCCCACTATGCATCCCCCTCCACGAACGCCTCCTAGTGGAAAAAAGGAACATTCTATTATAACAGAGAGGTGATCAACCCCATCTCCACTGAGTAAGAACAATACAACCAATATAATTTTTAAATTTTTATATTTACTTCATTATTAAAATATTTTTTAATTAATTAATCTTTTTATGTTGAATCTAGAATTCCTCTTTTCTTAATTAAGTATATAACAGGATAGGTGATCAACCCTCTTTGTACTAAATAAGAACAATACAGTCAATTTTTAAAATTTTATATTTATTTCATTATTAAAGTATTTTTTAATTATCTTTTTATATTGAATCTAGAATTACTCTTTTTCTTAATTAATTATGCTCATCAAAGATTAGTCGAAAAGCTAACATATAAATTTAATTATTATATTATATATGTGATAATCTGCTCTACTGAAAAATTCTTATCAAATCAACTTTTAACCTCGTAAAAATAATATTTTAATTAATAATAATTATCAATCAAAAGTTAAATATCAACCTCTATTTAAAAAAAAAAATAAGATAAATATAATCTGCTATATTAAAAAAAATTCTTATAAAAAAAATGTGTTTAAAGAACTTTCAATTCACGAATACCACTCCTTCACAAAAAGAAAAAAAATCCCCCCACTGCCAAGAGGCAAAGGATGTTCTTTCCCCCCCACGCAAACATCTGCTTCCGTGGGGTGATGAAAAAGAGGTCATTCACTTATTACGTCACTCCAGTTCATATATCCGGGTATGTGCTGAATTTCGGTTTGTGTTACGGAAAGAAAACATATCTAGAGTTTATTCTGCTTTCGTCTCGGTAACATAAAGACCTGCTTCTTTTTTTCTGTTGAGTGAAGAGTTCTAAGCTTATATTACGCAAAATGTCATCTCAATTGCACACCCAATCAGAGGTAAACCTTATTTTATATTTTTTCTACGTTTTCTTAAAAAGCTCTGTAACCATTTTTTTAAATGAAATTGAAAATAATTAGATATCTTAATTTATTTTTATTTATTTTTTTAGGATGATATATTTTTCGATTTTGGAATATCCCCTTCCGAATTACATGAAATTTGCAATAAAATTGAACAGGGGGATTCTTCATCGTCTACGCCATCTAAAAGAGTGAATGTAGAGGACTCTTCGGTAAGAGTTTTTCTTTAATGTCTATATAGAAAACTAATTTGAAATTTTCTTTTAGTTACAATTTGTTGAAATAATTTTTTTGTTGTTCTTTTTTTATCTCTTTTCAGGATTCTACCACACCACTTTCTAAGAAGAGGAAATTAGGAGATTCGGAAGGTGTTGCAGGACCCAGTGGATCAAATCTCATCAAAAATGAAAATAAATATTTAGTAAGTTTTTTTTAAATAGAAAAAGGAGTTTGAAAAAATTTCTTTTTAATTTGTGAAAATAGTGTTTTTTATGTGTTTTTTCTTTTATCTATTTTTAGAGTTGTCCACTTTGTGTATGTCGTTTCACGCATAAACGTCATCTTTTAAGACACATCAGGTGGCACGACAACGAGGCATCTGATGAGGAACACCCTGAAGTTAGTGGAGAATATGAAAGTATCCAGAGTCGCAGTGAAGTGGTGCAAGCTTCATCTCATGTAATTATTTTTTTCAAAACCTATCTCTCTGTTAAGTAGGAAAATTTTAGAGCTTCTCAAATTAGATTTTAAGTATTAGGAACAAGTACAAAAATTCTAAATTGTTAGTTAAAAAATTACAAAAAAAAAAAAAAAATCAATACTCAAAAACAATTTTATTTTTAAATTAAAGAACAAAAAAAAAAAAAAAAAAAAAAAAAAAAAAAAAAAAAAAAAAAAATCTAAAAATCAATTTAAAAATATATTAACTATTTAAATATTCAAAAATACTTTTATTCCTTCCAGAAATGTTTGAATGAATCACCTGATGAGGAACATCCTGATGAACTAGAAGGTAGTGGAGACCATGGAAATATCCAAAGATGCAGTGAAGTGGTGCAAGCTTCATCTCATGTAAGTATTTTTTTTTTTTCAAAACCTATCTCTCTGTTAAGTAGGAAATTTTTAGGGACACTCAAATTAGATTTTAAGTATTAGGAACAAGTACAAAAATTCTAAATTGTTAGTTAAAAATTACACTAAAAATGACTTTAAAAATAATCACATTAAAAATGTTCATTACTCAAAAACACTTTTATTTCTAAATTAAAGAAAAAAATCAATAAAAAAAAAAATATATTAACTATTTAAATATTCAAAAACACTTTTATTTCTTGCAGAAATGTTCCATATGCAATTAATTAAAAAAATAATCATGTTAAAAATACTCAATACTCAAAAACACTTTTATTCCTTGCAGAAATGTTCCATATGCAATTAATTAAAAAATAATCATGTTAAAAATACTCAATACTCAAAAACACTTTTATTCCTTCTAGGAATGTTCCATCTGCAACAAAACCTTTAACCATCGAGGTGTTTTAAACCGTCACATGAAGTCTCATAACAGTGAAACAATTTTTCACTGTTATGAGACTTCATGTGACGGTTTAAAACACCTCGATGGTTAAAGGTTTTGTTGCAGATGTAACATTCCTAGAAGGAATAAAAGTGTTTTTGAGTATTGAGTATTTTTAACATGATTATTTTTTAATTAATTGCATATGGAACATTTCTGCAAGGAATAAAAGTGTTTTTGAGTATTGAGTATTTTTAACATGATTATTTTTTTAATTAATTGCATATGGAACATTTCTGCAAGAAATAAAAGTGTTTTTGAATATTTAAATAGTTAATATATTTTTTTTTTAATTGATTTTTTTCTTTAATTTAGAAATAAAAGTGTTTTTGAGTAATGAACATTTTTAATGTGATTATTTTTAAAGTCATTTTTAGTGTAATTTTTAACTAACAATTTAGAATTTTTGTACTTGTTCCTAATACTTAAAATCTAATTTGAGTGTCCCTAAAAATTTCCTACTTAACAGAGAGATAGGTTTTGAAAAAAAAAAATACTTACATGAGATGAAGCTTGCACCACTTCACTGCATCTTTGGATATTTCCATGGTCTCCACTACCTTCTAGTTCATCAGGATGTTCCTCATCAGGTGATTCATTCAAACATTTCTGGAAGGAATAAAAGTATTTTTGAATATTTAAATAGTTAATATATTTTTAAATTGATTTTTAGATTTTTTTTTTTTTTTTTTTTGTTCTTTAATTTAAAAATAAAATTGTTTTTGAGTATTGATTTTTTTTTTTTTTGTAATTTTTTAACTAACAATTTAGAATTTTTGTACTTGTTCCTAATACTTAAAATCTAATTTGAGAAGCTCTAAAATTTTCCTACTTAACAGAGAGATAGGTTTTGAAAAAAATAATTACATGAGATGAAGCTTGCACCACTTCACTGCGACTCTGGATACTTTCATATTCTCCACTAACTTCAGGGTGTTCCTCATCAGATGCCTCGTTGTCGTGCCACCTGATGTGTCTTAAAAGATGACGTTTATGCGTGAAACGACATACACAAAGTGGACAACTCTAAAAATAGATAAAAGAAAAAAACACATAAAAAACACTATTTTCACAAATTAAAAAGAAATTTTTTCAAACTCCTTTTTCTATTTAAAAAAAACTTACTAAATATTTATTTTCATTTTTGATGAGATTTGATCCACTGGGTCCTGCAACACCTTCCGAATCTCCTAATTTCCTCTTCTTAGAAAGTGGTGTGGTAGAATCCTGAAAAGAGATAAAAAAAGAACAACAAAAAAATTATTTCAACAAATTGTAACTAAAAGAAAATTTCAAATTAGTTTTCTATATAGACATTAAAGAAAAACTCTTACCGAAGAGTCCTCTACATTCACTCTTTTAGATGGCGTAGACGATGAAGAATCCCCCTGTTCAATTTTATTGCAAATTTCATGTAATTCGGAAGGGGATATTCCAAAATCGAAAAATATATCATCCTAAAAAAATAAATAAAAATAAATTAAGATATCTAATTATTTTCAATTTCATTTAAAAAAATGGTTACAGAGCTTTTTAAGAAAACGTAGAAAAAATATAAAATAAGGTTTACCTCTGATTGGGTGTGCAATTGAGATGACATTTTGCGTAATATAAGCTTAGAACTCTTCACTCAACAGAAAAAAAGAAGCAGGTCTTTATGTTACCGAGACGAAAGCAGAATAAACTCTAGATATGTTTTCTTTCCGTAACACAAACCGAAATTCAGCACATACCCGGATATATGAACTGGAGTGACGTAATAAGTGAATGACCTCTTTTTCATCACCCCACGGAAGCAGATGTTTGCGTGGGGGGGAAAGAACATCCTTTGCCTCTTGGCAGTGGGGGGATTTTTTTTCTTTTTGTGAAGGAGTGGTATTCGTGAATTGAAAGTTCTTTAAACACATTTTTTTTTATAAGAATTTTTTTTAATATAGCAGATTATATTTATCTTATTTTTTTTTTTAAATAGAGGTTGATATTTAACTTTTGATTGATAATTATTATTAATTAAAATATTATTTTTACGAGGTTAAAAGTTGATTTGATAAGAATTTTTCAGTAGAGCAGATTATCACATATATAATATAATAATTAAATTTATATGTTAGCTTTTCGACTAATCTTTGATGAGCATAATTAATTAAGAAAAAGAGTAATTCTAGATTCAATATAAAAAGATAATTAAAAAATACTTTAATAATGAAATAAATATAAAATTTTAAAAATTGACTGTATTGTTCTTATTTAGTACAAAGAGGGTTGATCACCTATCCTGTTATATACTTAATTAAGAAAAGAGGAATTCTAGATTCAACATAAAAAGATTAATTAATTAAAAAATATTTTAATAATGAAGTAAATATAAAAATTTAAAAATTATATTGGTTGTATTGTTCTTACTCAGTGGAGATGGGGTTGATCACCTCTCTGTTATAATAGAATGTTCCTTTTTTCCACTAGGAGGCGTTCGTGGAGGGGGATGCATAGTGGGGGGTAGGAGGGACGGTGGTGGCACGGTGGGCGCAGGAGGCACCGCAGGAGGGGCAGCCGGAGGAGGCCCGGGGCAGCTGGAGGAGCAGGTGGGGCAGCCGGAGGAGCAGGCGGGACAGCCGGAGGAGCAGGAGGCACGGTGCCACAGTGCCACCTGCGGCTGAGCTTAAACTGTCGTTTCCCTACTACTTCCCTCATTTTTTTGCTTCATTTTGGAAACAACGGATTTTGTCCTTTTTCTATAGACGATTACTTTCAGAATTTTCAAACTATAATTTTGAGACTTTTACAAAAGTTGCTCTATACATTTAGTTAACATAATATGCAAATGAAATTTTGATATCTTTGACGCATGCGCAGTAAAAAATTATTTAGTAAACCTACTCATTTTTCATACAATTTTTATTATTTTTTAATTCTGATTACAGGGTACTGTGTGCAATGTTGTTTGTCATATTTTCTGAAAAAAATATTATTTTATATTAAGAACTCTGAAAATTATAAGGGAAAAACTTAGAAAAAATTGGGGCCATTTTTATAAAAACCTTAATTACTCTGAGAGTATGCATGCTATTTGCATAAAAATGAACACAGTGTATTACAATAAGACATTCAATCATAATCTAGAGTTTGAGTGCTTTTGCTACATTAGTTTTGACAGGGTTATTCAAAAGATATTCATTCTTTTTTAATTTGTTGACGGTCCCCTATGGAGTTTCGGTAAAAAATCTTCACGGACATGTATGACGTATACTATTATATTTATACACTAAGAGTTTCGAGATGATTCCTCATGTATTTTTCTAGATATTTAGTAAAATGTCTAAAATCGCAAGTGTCCTATAATCAATGGCAATATAGTGTATATTGCCCTGTATATTGTGTGCACATGTAAAAAATACAACCCAAACTTTGGATTCGGATCATCCTACTTTACACTAAAAAAAAAAAAAAAAAGATGATTCTAGATATGCACTACCTGAATTATCGTCACGTTTTTCAGGAAAATTAACAGAATTCTTCTAAAAAAACTTTAAACACAGACGATAAGAAGAAACATAAATATTCCCAAAAAAGCTTTTTCAACGGCACGTTAAATTACGATACCAACTTTTTTTTCTAAATTTGAAAGTCTTCGTGTAAAATAAAAGAAAAGAAAAAACTTCGTTGCTATAGCTACTAGTTGCGTTTAATAAATGAAATATCACAAAGGCAAAATTTCGAAAGCTGTGCGCATAAATTAAATATTAATTTATTAATTCCTAACAATGAGTTGAAATTATAAACTAAGTCATGCATATATGACCAAACTTTAAAGGCACTGTTCATGTGCTCATTAAAAACTGCAGACTTAACAGCAGAAGGAAAATTTAGTTTGAAACCGTATAAGTATTTCGAGTACTCTTTGAGAAAATTCTAGCGTAAAAAACTATCACTTACAAAAGTAATTATAGAAGATAAATCGAGATATGTATACCTAAATCATTTTTGATTAGATGCAATTTGTATAGTTAGAAAATTATTCTGTGTCGACACTTTATTTTATATGAAAATAAAGTTTTGGTCAGAGGACAGAGAGCCAATTTGGATTACACGTATAATTAATTAATAGTTATGTATATTTAATAAACACGTATAGTTAATTAATGATTTGTATAAGTATGTATTAATTAATTTTTTGGGGCATTTTCGTTTTCTGTCGAAATTTGAAAGATTACAGAAATTCAATTTCTATCTTAAAAATCTTTTGTGGTAGATCCTTATTTATAGAGAGTGCACTTAACTCCTCAGTTCTGGGACAAATATTAAATGGACCGCAAAAACTAGTTTAAAATAAATATTAAATTGTTCAAAAGGTTCCTGAGTCTGAAAATCAATGATTACGATATGCACACATATACGCATTTATTAAAAAGGCCTAGAAGTAATTTTAACAATTCTAGAAGCATCTAGAGTGTGTTTTTAGTGCCTCTTACTGGCGATATCAGGACTTAGGAGGTTAAGAAATAGTGCATTGCCATAATTAAAAATAAAATTATGGCAATTTGATAAAAAATTGTAAAATGTAAAGAGAAATTATCAGAATTTTGTTGTTAAGGTTACTAAATACAGAAGCATAAATGAAGTCATAATAAACAAGAAAGAAAAAGAAAAATCTTGCGTCAAGCATAGATTATGAAGCACTTTTCAACATATTCAGAATAATGTAACGAAACTGCACTACCTGAAATATATAACGCATTTGAAAATCGAATTTCACCTGTTCCCATCTACAACCGGAAAAATATCCGATTGTTTTTTAGCCGCCCTGTATAGCGATTTGTATCTATTAAAAGCATACATTCTGAAATTTAGTTCATTTAAGAGATAAATATATATTTCGGAAAATTCCCCTTCAGCAATTTCCTCTAATAAGGAGAATGGTATGCGAATACTTTTGTGCAGCCTTGTATATGAGGTATTGAATTTATATGTAAAGAGTAGTATGCAAATAAGTAATTAAATTTAAAAGCGCATACCGAATTTCAAAACGTACACTCTAGTAATTATTACGCAAAGACAGTACTGTAACTAATTTCTTTAATGTATCCCTGTAAATTAATAAAAAATGCTATGAATATTTTTTTAATGTGATCGTAGTGAGATTTAGGGATTTATAGCAATTGCAATACATTTGAAATACCTTAATGTCATTAAAATATTCTCCAAAAGTTTTTCCCCATATATCATAATGTAATCGAATTATTTTGAGTGTCTCTGTAAATGATCTATTTATCGTACATACGTCATTTGCAATAACAAACATGTTTTGGCGACCCTAAATAAGCTTTATCAATTGCATGAAAATCTGAGTATATTTACGGAAATTATAACGTGAACAGACGGACAGACAAACCGAAATCATAAGCTCTTTCCATCTTTATTGGGAAATGCTAAAAAATACATACACACATATTATACTATATACAGATTATGACAAAAATTGTTAATACAAAATAACACTCAATGAAAAGCTATGTCCTATAATAAGAATGCCAGACCCGGAATGAATTAAAATTTATCTAAAAATAAAGATATTTTTACGACTGAAAGAAAGTAAAACGAAATGAATTTACTTCGCTTAATTTCCTAAAATTTAATTCAATAAGGCTATACAAAATCAAGTCATTGATTTTGTATTAAGAAACAAATTACCAAAGAAGTTACAAACTTTTTCTTTTCTTTTTTTTTAATGCTACACCAATTAGAACCATTCTTTATAAGTTATCAGGAATAATGTTCCAGTTAAGAGTCCATATCCTGAAGGAATTTAATTAAAGGAACTCGAGTAACATTGATGATTTGAAAATTGTCCTTAATTAAAAGTCATTCGATTTCGTGATTGAAGTTGCCGTCAAAACGTTTCAAAAATGTTGTATGAGAATTACTTTTAATGAAATAATGGGACTTAAGCGTTTTTATTGTGTTTAATTTGAATGCTAAATTTCTTGAACAATGTTAAATGAATTTTCGGAAATATCTTAAAAAGCTGTTCATAGAATTTATGTACATATATATATATATATATATATATATATATATATATATACATACAAACATAAATCTGAAAATTGTGGTGAAATTTTATCTTAAAGATTTAAGCTTTTTTGTACAGTTTTATAATTTGATTTTTAAATTTGGGTTTAATTTCTTTTATTTTTTTAATATCTGATGAATGTAAAGGTAAATTCACTAAGAAAAACATTAAAGATTCAATGGGACAACAATTTCAACATTTGTAGCAACTTTGTTTATTTTTAGAATATGGCTCATATGGTGAATTCACTGCATTCCAATGTTCCTCTAAGAGTGAGTTTTGAAAGAAAAAAAAATAACTGCATATTTAATAAAAATGTAAAAAAAAAAAAAAAAAAAAAAAAAAAAATCAAACTTTTATCTAAATCAGCAAAAACTCCTTAGTATTTTTCCAACAAGCAAGCTAAAAAAGATGAAAAGGGAGATAAATCATTTAAAAGTTTTTATTTGTATGGGTAATTGCGCTGGATCTCTTAACAAAATTTACAATATTTCACGATATAAATGTCGTATAGGTAAAAATAAGGTGACAAAATTTCACATTTAAAGGAGTTTTCAGTTAATATATAAAAAAAAAATAAAAATAAAATCTATGTTTTTGCCAATTTCAATGTATTCTGTCCCCTTAAAACCATCTGTTGTTTCTGTATAATCGTCTTTTTTTGTGTCTGTCGTTTTTGCATATTACACATAAATATGTGTATACTCGTGTACATTTCATCAACTGAATACACAGAACGATGTGTATTTTGAAACTGACATACAAGACATGTATTTGATAATTTACACATCTTTTTATATATACAGATAATTTGTTTTTGTATCACCCGTGTTCCTATTTTAACTTGTAAATTAACGTACTTATTTCTTAAAGTGCATTAGATAAAATAGTGCAAAAAAATAATCTTGATTCCTTAAAAATTATTCCTAAAATAAGTGGTATTTATTGTTAAAAAATTAAAGATACAAGATATTAAAAAAAGAATGAACGTGGAAAAGAAATATCTCAGTTTTGTAAATACAAAGTACGTGGGAGTATCGTAATTCGTATACTATCAAATAAAAAAAATCGTTTTAATGCTACCTCGCATAACTTTTTCAAAACAAAAATATTTTACATACGCTTTGAGAAAATTTGTTAGGGAAATTTACTGCGAAATATATTTGTTAAATTCTGATTCCTTAAGAATTTTACTTAAAATAAGTGGTATTTATTGTTAAAAAATTAAAGATAAATACTAAAAGAATTATCGTGGAAAAGAAATATCTCAATATTGTAAATACAAAATACGTGGGAGTATCGTAATTCGTAAACTATCAATTTAAAAAAATCGTTTTAACGATACTTGGCATCCCCTTTTCAATATATATATATACATATATATATATATTACGGTGCTTTGAGAATATTTCTAAAGGAAATTTACTGTGAAATGTATTTGCCAAGTTCTGATGAATATAGTTAATTTAGAATTACGGTTACATATTATCTTTTTACTTTCATATTGTATTCATGTCACCTTCTGTGTAAACTGGCGGTCACAGGTAACTTTTTTTTTTTATTTGTAAATTAATCCGAGCTATTGATAGTTAGATAGTATAGCATGAAAAAAAATATGTAGTACCAATAGATGGATGTTCCTCTTGCCATTCAAAATGCACACCTGAGATAAGTCAGACAAAAGAATCCCACCAACTATCTAACGAAATAACGGACGTTGCGGTGACAGTTGGAGGTGATGAAGGGAGAGTGGCCCTTTCGCTCAGAGAGGTAACTTCGTTTTTTTTGGGTTACCTCATGGAAATCGCTAAGAGAGGGTCAGTGTTGAGAGTAAAGTTGAAATCGTTGGTTGATGTGCCCTGCGTAGAGTTAATTGAGAGAGCATACGCTCTTGATGAATATAGTAAGAAGAGGTATACCCAGGTATACATAGATTTACCTGGTGTACACATGGGTGTGCATAGGTATGCCCAGTGTAACCTGGTATACCCATGGGTTTACCTAGTATACGCATGGATACTATGTACACATAGGTATACATAGAAATATACAGTATAACGGGAGATGCAGAGAGGGATCTACGATCAGTTTTAACAAACCTAGTGTGAGAGGGGTATCAATATTTTAATAAGCGACAAGGGCGGATCTGGAGAGTCCTCAAGGAGGGGGCGATTTTAGAAATTTGGAGACTCGACTTTAATGCGTGGGTCGGGGCTAATGTTTTCACTGCGGGTCATGTTGCTTTTATTTTTTGCTGCGGGTCGGGTCTGGGTCCGGTTGACCTCTAGTTTTTGATGTGGGTCGCGTCTGGGTCCGGTTGACTTCTAGTTTTTACTGTGGGTCGGGTCTGGGTCCGGTTGACTTCTAGTTTTTGCTGTGGGTCGGGTTTGGGTCCGGTTGACTTCTTTTCTTTTGCTGCTGGTCGGGTTAACTAATGTTCATGTTGTGGATCACATTAGCAGGATTAGCAGGTGTTTTTATTCAGAAACTATGGCGTAATCCATTTTTTGATAAGCAGTTTAAGAAAATACTGTGAAAATTATCGTTTTGAATAGAATTTCTGGAAGCGACAGCATGAGAAGGTAGAAAAATCCGCAATCATTTGACGTGCGAAGAGAAAACTGCACTCGGGGCAAGGCAAAATGTGGCGCCCCCCCCCCTCCGACCCAACTTTTTCTTGTAACAGGCCAAAAATTACGCTGGTAGCATAAATTTGGCGCTCCCTAAATTTCCACACCTGGGCCGACTGCATCCTTCGCCCTCCCCCCCCCTTTCGCACGGCACTGCATATTGTCTGTCGTACACATCTTGAGAACAATTAAGTCTAGTTCCAGCCCGGCTCGTCTATATGTAGAAAAACAATGCAAGCCTGATCTCGGGCCGGTACGAGCCTGCTAAAAAATATATATATTAAACCCGGGTTACACACAATATAATTCTCCGATGCTGAACTCTACACTGTAAAAGTTAGACTTCTGTATTGATGTTGCCAAACTAGTTTCGACTGATACTTATTTTCATTAAACCCATATAATTGAAAATAGCTCATATTTTAACGTTCCTGCTTAAATCTTTACAAAGGGCCAGTGAACCCGCAATTTTTTTTTTATGGGCTCGGCCCATATGGCCTTTCAATTTTTTGCCGGCTCGTCCCGTTTATTTTGTTTATTAGCTCGGCCTGTTGGAAAAATTATTCTAATTTTGCTGGCCCGTTAGAAAATTCGGAACCATTTCGCCCACTCGGACAGGCCCAGGCACATGCATACGTCTAGGCTGGGTCGGACACGGACCGAAATTTAACTTTCATTCCGAGCCGAACCCCGACCAGGGAAATTTTGGTCAGTGCGGACTAGAGATAAATTTGGGCTATTATTCCACAGCCCGGTCCATCCTGAGGCAGAAACATTTTGCGGCATCAAGAGCAAAACCCGATAATGAAATTATACAGTAGAAAAAATTGCATAATACTTATAAAAAATGTTCCAAAAGTAATTATAATTTTAAAGCTATTTTTTATATTAAAAAAAGGCTGTTAAACGAAAAATTAAATTTAATATCAAAAGAACAGTTTAATGTAAAATAAAAATATACTTTATGCATAAAAGGATTCTCATATGTTGTCTCTGTTTTAGTAAAAAAATATTATGGACAATGGACATGTTAAGGAAGTGTGTTTCATGAATAAATGCATGGAAGCTATAGAAAATGCTGTCTATTATCTGTCAAATCGAACAACATTTTTAAATTTTCTGTAAAAAATGCACATTTTTAACTACAACCATTTAATTCTTCATAACAAGCGTTCGTTATAGCATGACCCAAAAAAAAACCTCAAATTAAAAATTTTAAAGTTCATCACTTTTTTAGGAACAGAGGAAACACTACTCGATCGCAAGAATATGGTAAATACATTTACTTACCGCTACGGCATCAGCAGAGATCCCAAAAGAAATGATAATTGCTACAGTTATTTCCATATGAAAAGCGATTACGACTTGTATGCGTTGCATACACTAGAAATTTAAATTATTCGGTAACCGCAAAATAAAATCAAAAGAAAATATTCTTTTCGCGTTACATGTCTAAATAATAATAATAATAATAAAAGATCCAATTGCAAAATAATCTCTGCCACAAACAAAAATCGAACTAAACACAAATTCATTATTCCCGCCTTTTTTCGTAGGCGCCAGATCGGCGGTCGTCGGCAATGCTTGAACATAAATCTACGATGTAGATATGACTAATTGTTTTTTTTTTTTTTTTTTTTTTTTTTTAATAGCATTCAAATACTTAAAAAAATGTGCCTCTTTTTCATTTTTATCAAAATAGCAAGACATTGATTTGAAAAGGAATAAGTACTAATTTTTAAGAGGAAAAAAGTTTTTTACATTTTTCTATTCATCGATAAATAAAATTTTCAGATTTCAGAAAAAATGAGTCCGCATCAGTAGACCAGCATAAAAACAGAGCACGATCTCGTATCGGACACGGGCTAAGTCTGAACCTGTGTCATCTCTAATGCAGACATCTAAAAGTGCTATTACACGTAAAAATTGCAAGTGACAAAAATCGCCTGCGTTTTTTCGTTTTCTTAGCATTTCATTGGCTGTTCGAGAAGAGTCTTTAGCATCATTTGGATTTCCAAGCATTTGAATGGCTCTTACTGGCGATTCGCTTTGTTCCAGGCGTCAAAGACGCTCCGACACAAAACACTCGCGCGCTAACCAAGCGACTCCCCTGGTCCCATAGGATAATATGGAGTTGCCTGCGATTTGACGCCTGCAGCAGCGCACGTGTAATAGCACTTTAAGAAGAATGACTCCAGGCCAGACTCGATCTGGAAGAAAAATAAGTCAGACCCAATCCAAATCAGCAGAAAAATAATGATCATGATAGTATCAAATAAATGACGGCCGAGTTCTGAATGTGGTAAGACCAGACACAGTCCGAGCCTCGCGAACTTAAAAAGGCGCGGCCCGGGGGGGGCGCTGAATTCTAGTTAGGATCTAACTCATTTCTTGCAAGGATACATGTATTTTTGGGAAACGTTTATTGCCCAAGAAGTGAGGATGATCGCCCCCTCAGACCCGCCATTGGGCCCGACCCAAATCTGCAGAAAAATAATGATCACGATACTGCCCGGTTCTGAAAGCGAGAAGACCTGACCCAGCCCGAGCCTCGCGAAATTAAAAAGGCGCGGCCCGCCCCGGACTCGAGTTAGGCTTCAATTCATTTCCTGCGAGGATGCATGTCTTTTTAGGAAACTTTTATTAGCCCAGGGGGGGAGATCGCCCTTTCGCCTTCAAAAATGCCAAGGCGCATTTTCCTGGAATCCGCCAATGGCGGATCTAAGGGGGGCTATCGCCCTTTCGCCCCCCCCCTAGATCCGCCATTGCTTCTCCTCCCTTATGGCCTGGTTCGATCTTAGACCGAGCGTTTACCTCAAGGAAGAACGAAATCCACGCCAGGCCCGCCCTGAAAAGAAAAGTGTGGCTCGATCCCGCTCTACAGGAAAAAGTAAGTCTCGATCCGCCCCGGTTCTGAAAGTGTAAAGACCTGACCCAGTTCCGTGACTTAAAAATGGCGCGGCCCGACCCGGGCCGCGCCGTTCTCGAGTTTAAGTTCGATCATTTTTCCGTGCGGGCATCTTTTTCAGACCCTTTACTAGGCTCAAGGGGGGGGGGGCGATCGCCCCATCGCCCCCCCCTTAGATCCGCCATTGATAAGTGATCCAACACGCAGAAGGTATTTGCTGTATTTAACTTAATGCCGGATCGAATCATCTACATCCGAGTCATTGATTATGAGTATTGTTTTGTTATATATAAATAGAATGTAAATACCATGTTAGTTAATTTTAATTGAATGAGTTAGTATTCTTGTTGGCAATCCTTCCATTAAGTCGCCGATATCATTAAATTATATCAGTGGTGGCAGCATACTAAAACAAAAAAACTTTCTTCAAAGTTGTGTGGTCGAAGGAAGGAAGAATGTAACAGTATTTTTTAAAAAATGTTGGTGCGAATAGAATATAAAAATAGTCGCCTGTAATTGAAATTTTACGGTATCCAGACATGCATTAATCTCTAAAAAGAAAATTAAAAAAGAAGCTGTAACACAGAAACACATTTTATTAAAATACAATTTGTCTGCGATTATAATATGCAAAAACGAAAATAAAGAGAAAAGTCTGTATCAGAAAATCTTTTGTATCCTCCTCGAAGAAAGAGGAATGTGGGTCAAGAATGTTTATTTTAGGAGGCACGTAAGCAAAGAAGCTCATAGAAATCCTTAGAGTACATTAAAAGACCATATGAAATGATTATGTAATCCGATATTTTAGTTCATTTGTTATTTTCTTATTAAAAATTTATTACAATCTTTCAATTTCATTGAAATATTTTTCTGATTCTGTCGCATAAAATTTTATTCAAGATAATTTCAAATATGTTAAATAAAATGTTATGCAATTTGAATTGATGATTATTTTGAAAAAAAAAGTGAAATATTATATCTTTTAATTACCGTCGTTACCAAAAGAATGGTAATTTCACAATCAAATAAAATTCAGATTTCATAAATATTACGAAGCATTCAGATGTTTAAAATACGTAACTCGTTTAATATCTTATTTTATACAGGGTGTCCCAGAAGTAATGGGACAAACTTTAAGGGGAGGTAGGGGACATCGCAAGGATTCAGAATTGCATAGCAACCCATGGTCGGAAACGTTTTCCTGGCGTGGAAGTGACGACATAAAACACAAAAAAGAAAGTACACGAACAAGGAAAGAAAACATGTTTATTAATCTTAGTGCTGCAAAAATACTGAGACAACGATGGGAAGTGCTGTGAAACTTGTTACACGCATCATAGCAGCTGTTGGGGGAAGTTCAAAACATTCTTGGTGTTTTCGAGATCATTAGATCATTCATGCGCTTCTAGATGCCTCTGTGCATCACGGCCCAGGATCGTAATTTTGAACACCTGTTTTTATGCCGATTGTTGTCTATTTAATGTTCTTTTTTCTTAGTCTTTTGCTGTATTAAGCATAATAAACATGTTTTCTCCCCTTATTCGTGTCCGGTCTTTCTTGTGATTTGTGTCGTCCCTTCTGTGCCAGGAAATCGTTTTCGACCATGGGTTGCTATGCAATTCTGAATCCTTGTAATGTCCCCTACCTCCCATTAAAGTTTGCCCCATTACTTCTGGGACACCCTGTATAAAGATCTTTACATTTTATTTGTATGTAAGATATAGAAAAGATATTAGAATTTCATTCAGAGATAGGATTCTTTTCAGAAGTAAAAAAAAGCATTTTAATGTTGGAAAAAGTACATTGAAACTTCCCTGTGCGACCATCTCAGTTATGCCATCACTCCTTTGAAGACCATTTTTTCATGGAACGAAATGTATTTCCATAGGCTCAACATTAATTTTACCTCCATTCAGAGACCATCCCAGTTGAATACTCTCCATGAGTGACTAATTTTTTTGAAGAAAATGAAACAAATACTGTTTCTCCTGGTCGTTTCAAGAAGGTTTTTTTAAAAAAATAATTCAGGAGAGAACATTATTCATCAAACATCTAAACTAAATTTAGATTTTTTTTTATTTCGCTAACCTTTAAGTATTTGAAATTTGTGCCTTATTAGGCAATAAATTTAACTGTGATGACAAATTAATGACTGTCAATAAACTTCCCTGCCCCATTCTGTCAGGAAACTGTCAAAGAAAGATAAAGAAATGAAATAGTCATTATTTGTTCCCGTCCAAGAAAACTACATTTATTTACGGAACTTTGAATGTACTTGGAATAAAAAGTTTTAAAAGATAAAACCGTAAAATCAAAGCAATTTTCAGTGCATCCATTTTAAAATTTTGTAGTAATTAACTTAATGTAATTAACTTTTATTTTGATACTTAAATCTATATATTTTTTCCTAATGTGAGAAATAAATTTTAGTAAGATTGATTACTACATTTTTTCAACGATTAGAGGCTAGATTTAAACATGATCTCCATCAGGAGACCACCTCTCTGAGCAACCGATTTTTACTAGAACGGAACGTGATGTAATAAGGGATGTTTTACTGTACTATTTTTTATGATTAATAGTATGCAGCAAAGGTGATTTTTACGGAAGAGACCTGAATAAAATTTAATTCAAAATAAAATTAAGTAGCAAAACTTCAAAAAGCGAAAACTGCATGCGTATAAATAGTAAAATCTTTTTTAAACTGAAATAGAAATATTTCTTCCTTAGAAACGGATTTATTCTGTAACTAGAAGTTTTTGTGAAAAAAGAATATTTTATCGTGTATTTCTGATATTACAATTTGTCTGTAATTACAAGTATATTGTACTTCAAACGAAAGAGAAAGATATAAAAATATATCAGTGAGCATCTTGAGTAATCATAGAAGAGAAAGAAATGCTTATATGAGGAGGCAAGTGAAGCAATGAATTGAAAGATATTTTTAACCTTCCGCCTACCAGATGTTCCAATCGACTCAGCAGGTACATTCAGGATAAATTTCTTAAGTAAAAAAAATTAAATGTAACAAATTACAACGATTATTATGAAAATGATATTTTTAAAGACTAAAATTTTTGACTTATAAATAAATTTTATATTTAAAATAATAATAAACGTCATTTTTATGCTGATCAAAACATGTAATAAAAGAGTCATATATTATGTACGCCATGGACTAAACATTAATATTCCTCTACCAATCATAAACAAATTTTAAGTTAAAGAAAACCAAAATAATTTTCAGGACAAATTGACCGAAATACTGAAAAAAGGAATTGGTGATTTGTTTCTAAAATGTAACATTTATTACAAATGGATTTTATCGAAAATAACTTATTATTAAACTCCACTCAGAGTTAAAATTACATCATAGAAAAGAAATGTTGCCAGAATCGAAGATATGCTAACATATGAGGATGTAAGTTTCAAAACTTGACCTATTCAAATTTTAAGAAATCGAGTTTTCTCTATGAATCCATTCTATTGCAAAACCTGTATTGAAAAAACACTATAATGTGAAAAAGAGCAAATTTTACCGTGTATTTGTGGTACTGCAATTTGTCTGTAATTACGAGTATATTGTATTTCAAGCGAAAGAGAAAGATATAAAAATATATGAGCGAGCGTCTTGCGTCATCATTGAAGAGAGAAGAAATGCTTATATGAGAAAACAAGTGAAGCAATGAATTGAAAGTTATTTTTAACCCTCCGCCTACCAGATATCTCTAATCGACTCCACAAGTACATTAAAAATAGCTTTCTCAAGCTAAAAAAAATTTAATAAATAAATAACATTTTGTAAATATGTGAGTTTTTTAGAAAATTTTTATTATTTTTTGAGAAAAAGTAGCATATTTACGAATATTTTTAATCCTTTTAGTCACTATAAGATATCACTCTTGTATCTGTATGTCCGTATTCAAAGCTATTTTATTTGTAAACTATCGAAAGTGGAAAGTTTAAATGGGGGGGGGGGGAGTACCGTATTTACTCGTGTATAAGGCGCACTTTTTTCCAAAAAATTAGGGCAAAATTCCTAGGTGCGTCTTATATACGGAATAATTTTTTTAGTGTTGGATGCAGTCAAACGATATACATATAAAACAAGAAATTATTCAAAGACGATATTAAAACTCCTAAAATTTCACATAATTGAAGTATTACTGCATATTTATTTCATTCCTTGCAGTTTCTTATACAACAGAGTTAATGACATTATCTAAACGCTAATTAGCAATTCTCTTTACCGTCACTCATTCTTATTCTCTTACAACCCGAAGTCTAAAAATGCATTTTCGTCTTGTTTTCTGGTCTGGTGTAATGTTTGTTTCGACTTTTTTTTTTCTAAAATTCATTTGATCATTCTTTATTAGCGTATCAAATTTATGGTGCGCCGTATATACGAGATTTTAAGAAATCGCCATTTTTACTTGTAAAGTAGGGGTGCGCCTTATACACGCATGCGCCCTATACACGAGTAAATACGGTAATAAAGATGATTAGCCAACATATTTACAGATTATTAATCATTCACAAAAATATTTAGAAAAAATAGGGGGGGGGGGAATTACAAAAATTAGAAGCTAATTAAATTGCTTCAAAAAAAAAAAAAAAAAAAAAAAAAAAAAAAAAAATGTGTATATTGTGTAAAGTTTTTGTAAGAAAAAAATGAAAAAATACATTTAATTTAATTGTAGGTATTACATTTTCAAATATATCGTCGAACATGTAGGGGGAACTGGGGTACATTGATACAGTTTTTTTCTAAGATTTTTTTTGGTGTCAAGAAAGTAGAAAATTCAAGTTTTTTTTCCATGAGGTGACAGCAAAACTTGTGTAGTATGTTATAAAAATGTACAATCATTGTTTTATATAGTATTTTTGCATGTAATTTTAAAAAAATCAAAAAAAGTCATTTGTATCAATGTGCCCCATCCCCGGGGCAGATTGATACGTTTGAGAAAAATGACGACAAAATAATACCAATGCATATTTTTCATAGAAAATGAATTAAAAAACCATTTTATATTTTTTTATAAAAATTCAAATCACCCACAATTTATTTTTAAGCAATATTAAAGCAATCAAAATTATATATTATGACCTGATGTTCTGGCTGTTTCTTGCCTGATTGTTGGCTGTGGTAACTTTGTCATATCTAGCACTTCAACCCCAGGATTATCTTCTTTCTTATGAAAGATGAAAAAACTACCAGTTTTTCTGTTTATAAACAGGTTCATAAACAGAAAATAAAGGATAATTATATTAAAATTCTGTTTATAATATAAGTATCATTTTCTGTTCTGCAGTTTGTTTCTCTTACTTAACATTTCGCATGTCGAAAATACTTTTTTCTCTGGAGAATCGATATAAATTCGAGATTTGCCAGAATGGCGTCCTTTTCTTCTATTAGTTCTACTAGAACTAGATTCTGGGTAAGTTCCTACGTCTTCTGTTTTCAAAAATACTATAAAATGTTCTAATATAAAGAAATTAGAGCTATTTCACTTAAATTAAAACTAATATTAGAAATTTTTCGTGAAAAAAAAGGTTGGATTAAGGAGTGTATGGTAAAAAAAAATAATAAAAGATAATGAAAATATGAACTATTAAAGGATTTAGGCTGTATCAATGTGCCCCGTCATAGACTGTATCAATGTGCCCCATACAGCGATTTTGAATAAAATGAGTCTCAAATCCAACACTTTACAATATATCTAACAATAAATAATGAAGAACTGATAAAGATTAGCTGTACTTACCAGGGAGAGTATTCATTTTGGTTGAAAATACTGGAACAGTTGTATAATAGCATTTCAACTGTACAACTCATATTTACTTTTGAACAACAAAAACAATAAATCACTCGTCCCATTTCATCAAACTACTGAATCATTCCAAGATTTTCTGTATGTAGTTGAATACACTAGCATCATCTTTTGGAGCTGTTGTGAAACTTCCTGTAATGACCCTGTGAGCGGTAGAGGGGGTGTATCAATGTGCCCCATGTATCAATGTACCCCAGTTCCCCCTACTGTAAAAAAGTATGTCCCCTCCCCTTTATTACCAAATACACTGAAACTAAAATTATGAAAACATTAGAGATAGTAGACATTATTTAAAACCTTCCAGGAAAACTAGATATTGCCCTAGGTCATATAGATTTTTTGAAAAGCGCATTTTACCATTACACATACATTTCAATTTACGGGCATTCAATACAGGTGTGGAGGCATTCTGAAGGTAGCTAATGTAGCAGATGTATAAAATCATTGTTGATAATATTTTTGTAAAAAATCGTCAGTAATTAGCCGAGATGTTAACCTTTAAAGACACGGACGGTTTGGACATATATATTGAAAAGGGGCGGCGTAGTCTATGTACCATCGGCTTTTAAAACCTAGATAAAAACTTTTTATGATAGATTTGTATAATGGAATGTTCAGTAGCAGTAAAAAAGAAATAAATGTCAAATTGTTCAAAACAGTATAATTTAATTAGAATTAATCATGTAAAGATTATGGGATTCGCAAGTAATCTGCATTCAAAGGATCTCTCAATGCGGACCCATTGTCTTTAAAAATAAATTAAATTCCCATCTGGAAAAAAGGCGGCACGGACCAATGAGGCATTGCAACTTTGCGACTTCCTTTCGAAGCGCGCTTAGCACAATGCCAAGTTTTAGCTTTGAACAAAGGTTTAATTTTAGTTGCACTGTAAAAATAAAAAACTATTACTACGTTGAATTTTTTTTATGCCAAATGAAATTAAAATATGCACTACTTATATTGTCAATGCCGAATTAAGTCCATCATAAACATATTAGGAAAATAGTTAAAAAAGAAATGTACCGAATGGCAATATTTGATATTATTTAAGCTTTACAGCTCGTTGAACTTTTATGGTATCTTTCAATCCTACGTTGTATAGTTTTTTTACAAAGCCATTATTTTAGCAACGATTTTATGAAATGATACAGTTAATAATTCAGATAGTTACTGTACGGAACCCTCTGAGTACGAGTAATATTCGTACTTAACAGCTTTTTTTTCTCATAAAAAAAGAATTTTGAATGCACATGTTGGGTGCAATGGACCCGTGTGGTAGGCGGAGTGTTAATCCATTGACAGATGAAAAGAAATATATTTATATAGCCTAACGTTTTTGTGCATAGCTTTTCTTTTTATTCGGAATTTTATGAAAATTTTTATATTTATACAAAATTTTGTATATATATTTAAATTTTACAATATGTTGTTTCATCTGCAAAATTCTTTTTAAAATTTCTAAATTACTGAATTACTATATATATATCAATAATATTCATTATTAAAGAAGAAACAACTTATTATCCAAATTTAAATCCAAACTTTTTAAAAAAACATTATAAAATATAAAAATGCTAAAAATAAATACTAAAATTACTAACTTGAGTATCTGAAAAAAACATTCAAATACTAAAAATATCTTAAGTTTAATTCTATAATTAACATTTTAAGTATCTCTAACGAAACCAAATGCTAAAAATATGTATTTTAATTAATCTCTAAAGCATATCTGAGGACATATCTTTATTTTTTGTTTTTTCATGAGATTAAAGAAGCATTAAAATAACATTCAGTAACAAGAAACGTTATTTTCTGTTTGAAAAAGATTTGTCGATTCATTCTTAAGAAAATGTGATTTCTTGCCAAATAATCTAAATAATTGTAAAAATGATATCGCGACAAATGAAGAGAAAATTGAATTTTTATATGCCTTTATAAGTATTTATACACTGTAAAAATATCTGCAATTTTACCCAGTGGCACGACCTTTTGAACATTATTATTGGGTTGGCTCAAAAATATTGGGTAGGCTCACAGATATTTTGGTAAAATGGTACAACCAGTTTGTTTTTCTTTGAAGGGTGGACATCTGGTGAAAGATGAGACTTTTAACCTCTTCAGACCCGAGGTGCACATTTGTGTACCTCTGATTTCAACTGTGTATCTCACTTAATATTTGAAATTTTTTTATTGAGACGAGAGGACGTTATTTGTGTACGTTAGCCTTTTCTAGTTTCAGCAAGAAATGGCGCTAGCAGTAATAATTCATATGATTTTGGAGAAAATAAATGAGCAACGGCGAAAAATATAAAACTTCGAAAAAGCAAGTACATTTTTATAATTAGAAAATTAATATTTATTCATAATATTTTTGGAGAGAGCTTATAAACTCTTCAGCATTGCATAAATCATTTAATTTTTCTAGCTAGATCATAATATCTATTTAAATTAGATGTAATTTGTAAGGTACACGTATGTGCACCTCCGGTTTTAATTCTGTGTTTTTGGAAAGAAGTCATCTCACACAAAAAATTTGTACTGAATGGTATCTAATTGGTTCAGTGCTAAAGTTGTTGAATTATGAAAAGAATATACTTAACTATAAATCTGAATTCATTTTGTTGATGTTTTAAATTAAAAATTAATTTTTAAAAATCATAATTATTATATCTTTGTAAGAGTAAATAAACTGATGAGGCCAATGGTGATGGTGAGACTTCTGGCAATGAAAATTTAGATGATACAGATATACCTATTGAGTATATTTCTCCAGTACCTATCTCGAATCCATTTAACAATAAAGTTTAACCTAAAAGGACTTTGTTATGGAAAGCTGAAAATAAGTAATTTTTTAAAACTTGTGTTACAGCACACTAGAATAATGAAATCTTATCTTTTCGCAAATATTTATTTAATCTTTTTTTCTTCTTATAGTATTTCGAGAATCACTGAATGATGAGGATTATCTAAAAGCAGATTTTACAGCATCATAAATCCTTTTGAATCATTTCTAGATTAGTTAAATGAAGATTTTTGGAAAAAGTTTCATATGAAAACAATTCCGTTCAAACAATTCCAATTCCGTTATATTCGGTTCAAACACGAAACCGTCGCTCAATAAATGCATATAAATATGAAACTATAAAAGTTGCAGGCGTACACATACTCGTGGGAACTTCAAAATATCTCCAAGCAAGATTCTACTGGCAAAAAGACTTGTCAGTACTTAGAATTGCAGCTACTATGTCACGTGATAGATTTTTTGAGATTAGAAAATTTCTTCATTTTGCAGATAAATCAAATGATCTTTGAGCAGATGACAAATTATGGAAAGTAAATCTTATCTTTAATGCAGTAAGAATAAAATAATCGTCCCTGCCACGGCCAAAACCTTTATCACTAGATGAACAGAGTTAACTACACCCCATTTGCTGGACGTTGTGGATCTAGACTGTTTGTGCCTTTAAAACCTAATCCGTTGGGATTAAAAAACTTTATTTTATCTGCCAGTGATGGCCATAGCCTTAACTGCCAAATATATCATGGAAAAGGAATTGTACCAGCTGATGATTCAAAATAATTATGATTAGCTCTAGGTGGAGGCAATGTCAAATTGTCTTTTAAATTTATACCAAAAGACAACACACGGGTGATTTACTAGGACAGGGTTTTTACTAGTCTAAAATGTGTCGATTTTTATTGAGAAACAATATCTATCAAACTGGAATGATTATGAACAGAAGACTAGGAGGAGCAGATAAAAAAAATCAAGAATGATCGAGATTTGTAACACAGAGAGTGGGATGAGTGACTAAGGGAAGGATACGTGTATACTAAACTGGAAAAATAGCAAATGTGTAGCTTTGGATTTGCATCGATAGCGATCCCAAGAGCAGTTGTGTTAGGTGGTCTAAAGATCAAAACTGTAAAATTAATGTAACACAACCTGCAATTGTGAATGCAAAATGTGTATGGCTGGTACAAATTTAAATGATAGGTGTTTAGCTTACTACCGTTATTCTATTCACACAAAAACGTAGTCAACAAGAGGTTCATATACATTTTATAGATTTGATTATTTCCATTTGTTGGATAATGTATATCAGAAATTGCAAAACAGGTGAAGTTCCTAGAAAAGACAGATTGTCTCTCTTGCGGTATTATTAGAGATTGCATAAGTACTGATGAAATGTAAGAGTAAAGTAAGTGAAGAACGACGACCATGGAGACCACGCAAAATTTATTCATCTGAAAAAGATTCTGAAGACGATTCTGCAAATAAACCGCAGCGAAAACAATGTAAGGGTATTTAGAAGCCAATTTACTATATTAGATACGACAAAATTGGACAGTTTACTCGTTCAACAAATGATAACTTTGCTTCAAAATGCAAGTATGAAGGCTGCAAATCAAGAACAAGAGTTATTTGTACAAAATGCAATATGTATCTCTATATATTAAAAAAAATATTTTTTTCGTACGTAATTATTTAGCACGTAAAATAAGGTTATATGTATCAATTGTCCATCAAATTCCTCGTTTAAATATTTTTTTTGAAAAATGAAGTGTTTTTTTGCAGTAGGAACCCGAGGTGCACATATGTGTACCTGATAGTAAATATAAAATAATAATTATTATTTTACTTTTTATTACAAAGTTATGTTTCTGTACGTATAAACAGATGAAACAAACTGTGAAATTTTTTTTTTATGATGGCTTAAAATGTGTCAGGTCTGAATAGGTTAAGTCAAGCTATCATGTTTTAAGAAAGTTGTAATTCTTAAAAATCATATTCTCATGCGATTTTTTGAAATAAAGACAGTAATTTTTATTGTAATATCATGATTTATACTTGTATAAATGTAATATCATGAAATTTCGTTGGTGCCTTTACATAAAAAGTTCTAGGAATCTCGGTTTCCTAGAAAAAATTTAATAGCTTTACAGATTTTTTTATAGCTATTTGTTATATTGAAAAAAATATTGTATGAATTATTTTGTGAATCAAAATTTCGTTACAATGAATTGCTGGCGATCACTGATTAACTTCGCTATACTGAAAAAAGCGTTAAAGTGAATATTTTTTACAATGAAATTGCATAACGGATTTTTTTTAATAATCCAAATAATATTTGTTAAACTGGAAAATTCGTTAAAGAGACATTCGTTTTAATGATACTAGGGGGGGCTCCCCCTTCTGCTCGCTACGCTCCCCAACACTCCGGGTAATCGCTTCGTGATCCCGTCTGGAATCGTTTCGCGATTCCAAGTTGTAGGCTACCCCTGCTTGCTGCCCTCGCCAATATCCCATGGAATCGCTTCGCGATACCTTATTTTCCATACACTCAATTTTGGAGTTTCTCTCATAAACGTACACTTATTAAAATACCGAGCATTAAATATCCATAAAAACCATGAAAATCTACCAAAATAGCAGCATAAGAAAAAAAAAAGAAGTGTACTCATTTCTAAGTTCACCCGAGACGGAACCCTTTCCTGATTGGTCTATTCGACTCATGGAAATTGTGGTCCACCCGGACGCGTTATTTCCGGAAACCTTACTCATCAGCATGATTCCAGGAGTCATTCCTGGAGATTTGTTTAAGGCTAGTTTTTTTTTTTTTTTTTACTATAGAAGGATTTTACTGCACAAATTAAATAAATTGATTATCAATGTATGTTTTAAATGTTATAAATAATGAAAAAACAAATTGCTCTTGTATTTGTCGCATCAATAGTTTTTTCATAAATTTATAAAACAGTCTGATAAGGTTTTAAGGGGATTGTCATTTTGGTAAAAAATGACAAAAATGTCAAATTTCAGATTTTATTTTAAATGTGCCTTATTATTCTTAGAATATTATGTTCAAGTTCCGGATCGATTCGTTAAATAATAAAGAAGATATAGTTAAATTTCCTAAGCCTTCCCGTTCAACATCACTTTAAATGCCAATGTTTAAAGTCATTTTCCTCAGTTCGCATTTTTTTATGTTTTGATTTTAATTGAAATGCTATGACTTCTACAATAATTAAGCAAATTGTCTAAAAAAATCTTTAGACCCTGTGCGTGATAACTAAGTATGAGATTTGTTATATGTTTGTAACTTAAAAAAAGAATTATAAACATAAAAACATGCTGTTTTCCCATGATTTTTCTATATACGCTCATTATTTTTTTTTTCGCCTGATCTAATGAACTAGTAAAAAATTCGATACTTTGATTTATAGAAAAAAGTACTCTGAATAAGGGTACCAAAAATCTATTTCCGAATTTGAAAAATGAAAAAAATGAATTTTAAAATTGTTTTTTTTTTAAACCTTTGATTTTTTTTACTGCAAATTTGATGGAATAAATGATACGACATTCTAGCTTGGATAATGCTGTTAGCAAATATTTATCTTTAATTATTCTTTACAAGTTTAAACCTATAAAATAGTTTAATCTAAAATATATTAGACTGCAGTGCATAATCTTATCAGAAGTTCCTTTGATTTATATTAAATTCAGAAATTTACTAGACACGTTTGGCTACTCTTTATTTTTCGTACAAATTCCCCCACAGTTTAAAAAAATGTTTTTCAAATGAAGAGATTGTACTGCGGAAATCTTGAGTGAATTTAAGCGACTTACAATTTTAATTATTTTTAGACTGTTCGTTTGCGTCATAAATGTTTTTAACGATTAAACCATGTATAAAAAAACATAAGAATATTTTTAAAATGCTTCATTAAAATATATAGCGTCCTCTTAAGATTGTTTTAATCTAAAGATATTAACATCCTTTCCGAGCGAGAATCGTGTAGTCTTCTGATTTTAACAGTTGTGCAATTTTAAAGTGTTTTGAAATTTTACTGCAAACATGTAATTGTTAGTAATGACGTATTACCATACCAAATTCTGGTTTAATTTGCTGGGTATTACAGGAGAGTTTGGTCTTCCAGAGGGGTGAGCTTTCTCCAACTTCCGCCTCCATCGTTAGTAATAGTTACGACTGCCTGCGGGAATCCAGAAAGGTGTTCTCTTTATTTTAAACCTTTCGGGTCTGCTGTACTATTAATAGTACATGTCTTTTAATGGAGTATTATTTTGTTTTTAGAAATACTTTTTCTACTATTTATATTTAGTAATGTTAGTATACACTATATGGCCATTGATTATTGGACACTTGCGATTTTAGACATTTTGTTAAATATCTAGAAAAATGCATGAGGAATCATCTCGAAACTCTTACTGTATAAATATAATAGTATAAGTCATACATCTCCGTGAATATTTTTTCCCGAAACTCCAAAGGGGACCGTCAACAAATTAAATAAGAATGAATATCTTTTCAATAACCCTGTCAAAACTAATGTAGCAAAAGAGCTCAAACTCTAGATTATGATTGAATGCCTTATTGTAATACGCCTTGTTCATTTTTATGCAAATAGCATGCATACTCGCAGAGTAATTAAGGTTTTTTTAAAAATGGTCCAAAATTTTTCCAAGTTTTTCCCTTATAATTTTCAGAGTTCTTAATATAAAATAATATTTTTATCTGAAAACATGACAAACAACATTTCACACAGTACCCTGTAATCCGAATTAAAAAATAATAAAAATTGTATGAAAAATGAGTAGGTTTACTAAATAATTTTTTACTCTTAGTGTATTGATATAATAATACATGTCATACATTTCCGTGAAGATTTTTTTTCCCGAAACTCTATAGAGGACCGTAAATAAATTAAAAAAGAATGAATATCTTTTGGATAACCCTGTCAAAACTAATGTAGCAAAAGCACTCAAACTGTAAATTATGATTAAGTGGCTTATTTTAATAAACTGTGTTCATTTTTATGCAAATAGCATGTATACTCGTAGAAAAATCAAGTTTTATTTAAAAACGGTCCCAAATTTTTCCAAGATTTTTGCTTATAATTTGCAGAGTTCTTAATATAAAATTATATTCTTTTCTGAAAATATGACAAACAACATTGCACATAATACTCTGTAATCAAAATTAAAAAATAATAAAAATTGTATGAAAAATGAGTAGGTTTACTAAATAATTTTTTACTGCGCATGCGTCAAAGATATCAAAATCTCATTTGCATGTTATGTTAGCTAAATGTATAGAGCAACTTTTGTGAAAGTCACAAAATCATAACTTGAAAATTCTGAAAATAATCGCCAATTGAATAAGTTGAAAATCCGTTATTCTCAAAATGAAGCAAAAACAAGAGGGGTTGTATCCATATATTCATTGATTAGTGTCAATATAGAATACACAATACGGGATGTACTACTACATTTGGATAAAATCCCTCATTTTTTTGCTTCATTTTGGAAACAACGGATTTTGTCCTTTTTCTATAGACGACTACTTTCAGAATTTTCAAGCTATGATTTTGAGACTTTTAAAAAAGTTGCTCTATACATTTAGCTAACATAATATGCAAATGAAATTTTGATATCTTTGACGCATGCGCAATAAAAAATTATTTAGTAAACCTACTCATTTTTCATACAATTTTTATTATTTTTTAATTCTGATTACAGGGTACTGTGTGAAATGTTGTTTGTCATATTTTCTGAAAAAAATATTATTTTATATTAAGAACTCTGAAAATTATAAGGGAAAAATTTGGGACCATTTTTATAAAAACCTTAATTACTCTGCGAGTATGCATGTTATTTGCATAAAAATAAACAAGGCTTATTACAGTAAGGCATTCAATCATAATCTAGAGTTTAAGCGTTTTTGCTACATTAGTTTTGACAGGGTTATTCAAAAGATATTCATTTTTTTTAATTTATTGACGGTTCCCTATGGAGTTTCGGGAAAAAATTTTCACGGAGATGTATGACTTATACTATTATATTTATATACTAAGAGTTTCGAGATGATTCCTCATGTATTTTTCTAGATATTTAACAAAATGTCTAAAATCGCAAGTGCCCAATAATCAATGGCCATATAGTGTATGTGTATTCATTTATTATAAGACTTCATTTATGTTTAGGCATTTAGTAAAAACAATTATTATTATTATTTACATAATTCTCTTTGCGTCATTTGAGATTCTTTCATTTTAATCATGTATATCGCTCCTTAAATTTAAAATAAATGTTACTTTCCTTTATGAATCATGTGTAATAGAGCTCAAAAAGTATTAGAAAGTTGTAATATAAGTTAAATCTAAATAAGTTAAAAATAAGTTATTGTAGTACAATACTTTCTAAACTTCTCCAAAAATTCTTCCCTAACCGATTGTCATATGAAAACGAATTGAATAGTGCTCAAAATAACAACATTTGTTATCTATCAGACAATGACATATTCATTAAACACTAATTAATCTATTTAGATAGCTACTGTTAATGTTATTAAAGTAAAAGTAATTTTTTTCAAAAATTGAAAAAAATTCAGACCCGAAAGGGTTAAAATGCTAGTCGAGTTCTGTCTCATCCCGGAATTTCAGTCGCCAACTCGATGAAGTGGTGATCTTTGTAGCGTCTCCCGGTCCAAATCGGATAAATTTCAAAGGGACACATTATCTTGTAATTAGTCAAAATATAGATTTCCTTTCCTTTTTTTTTAACATTAAGTGAAAGCTTCTTTAACTGTGAATATTTTGACAACTCATTTTTATCTATACGACTATTATAGTCCGAGATATTGTAAATTTTATTAATAGATCCAGTGCAATGATCCATACAAATGAGAAATTGAAACTGTTTTTTCGCCTGTTCATATTTTTATAATTTGCTTGTTTGATAAATAACTAAGCCTTCATATCTTGCATGGTCACAGTGACGTCACAATGACGTCACTGTGAGTCACTTTGGTCACAGCACATCTGTGACGAAAATGCCACCACTCAGTGACGACACATTGTGACTGACATGTGACTTTCTAAAAAAATTTTCACAGTTCGTCAGAATGTTAATGTCAAAGTAGTCACAAAAGACACATTTTTTACAAATTGGTCACATTGTGACGTCACAAAGTGGTCGCAATGTGACGTCACAAAAAAGCTCTAAAACGGCCATAACGACTTCACATTTTAGTCACTGTGACGTCACATCGACAATCAATGGTCACAAAGTCACAATGTGACGACGTTGCAGTGACGTCACCATGTCTTACAGGAGGTTTCTTTGCCAATTTAGATAGAGGTTTGAAATGTTTTTTTATTTCTTTTCCAGGGTGTATTTAATATTTTTGTGGATGGGTTAACACCGAAGTTTATAGTTATTTAAAAATATTTATGTATTTAAATCGAGAGTTTGTTATCTTTCATTTTTTTCTAGCATACATAAGAAAAAAAATCATATTAAATGTAAAATTCCATACATCTAAAAAACCATGCATAGTTTTATATAGTACATTTTAATGAATGTAGAAAAAAATCGAAGCAAAAATATTCAGACTTATAAAAATAGCAAAAATTTATAAAAAAGTTAATTTTTTTTTTAAATTTTAAATTTTAGTAAAATAGACTGTTTGTTCTACAAGATTTTTTTTAAAATTTTTATTTAATTTTTAGCATTAATTATTGTTCTACGAGATATTATTACAGTTTTATTCAAAATTAAAGAGATGGTTTCATAGGTATTGTGTCATCTTAAGGGAAGATATAAGTTACAGTTTAAGATGTGGATTTAACAATAGCATCTTTAAAGAATCTTTCTGACTGCAATGAAGTTCTCGCATATTTTTAAAATACTTAGTGTTTTTTAAATATAATTATACACAAATACAAATACTTAATTTTATAATGTTAAACTATTTTACAGTTTTAAATTAAATTTTTTTTCTTTTTCACTAAATTAAAATTAATTCTTTACCACAAGTCTTATACCATATCAGGCGATTGTTCTCAGTATCTTTGCATTATCAATTAAAATAATTTCTGAGTCATGTAAATGTCATAAGAAAAAATATGGCTTCAAACATAAATTTACAATTACATGAAATTTGAAATTTAATTAAATGATATTCTTTGAAATGAATACCAATGAAACATGAATTTTTATCCACAATTTTAACAACACTTTCATCATCATCATCCTCATCATCATCATCATTATTGTCATTATATTCCAGAGCTGATACCATAGGTTTATGGTTACTGTAATAGGAAACAAACAATTTTGATTCGAATCATTTAAATATCTTGTAAAGACTGCAACAATTGTAGTTTTATGTCTCATTGTGTTAAGATTCCGCTCGTTGATCATCGTTAAATCAAATTCTCTGTTTAAAAATTCAATTAATTTTTTATTTTTATCATCCGAAAAGTTGATGTTGAAATCGCCACTCAAAATCATTGGCAAATCATCAAATCTTTTCCCTGTTTCAGAGATGTCGGTCATGGTAACAGCGTCGCGACTTCAATGATTTTTTCCCATCTCAAAAAATGTTCAACGTGCCTAAAGAAGTTTTCATTTTAAAACAAATATGTTTCAGCATCCAATGAATTCTTATCAAGACGATAACAAAGTGTAATATAAAGAACCTACTTTTCGATTGATTTTAATGATAAATTGTTATGTAAATGTTACATTAAAAAAATTATTATTTCCTAGAAACTAATGTATTATATTTTACGTTAAAATATCCTAATATGTTCATTTAAAGTCATATTAGTGGTCTGTAACAATAAACGCAGTAGCGTACTGCAATGCAAATGTAAATAATGTATGTGTGTTTTTCTAAGTCCACAAAGTTAGCGAAAAGTACGGTAAAAAAGTGCCGTAAGGCGCAAAAATTTAATACGGAACAAAGTGTTAGCCGGTAGAAAAAGTGAGTTTCCGTACGGTTCTTCTTTCGCCGGTTGTAGCAGGGAGAAACGTTCCGGTTAGCATATTTCAGATGTGTATATTGCTGGGACGATTACTGTTTCTAAACCAATAGGAGAGCGTCATTATCACGGTCAAGTACACGCCCACACAGTTTGATTGACAGGAACTCGTGGACAATTGACGGTGCTAATTATAACGATAATCTGTTGCGGATGAAAGTGAGCTGACTGGCTGAATGGTTAGAGCGTCGAGCTTGAAACCGGAGGATATGGGTTCGAGTCCATCGCGGGCCGAGAGTCCGTTGGTGATTTTTTTTTAATTATTGGAGGCTGTCTTTTATTAATAAATAAGACATTTTTAAAAAATATATTTCAAACCCTTTTAATATTCTAAATATCGTTCCAAAATGATTTATATATCTATTAAACAAATGGGAAAAAAAGTATTCTGCGAAAATATCCGTATAAGCAAAATTCTTACTTTAATTTTTATTTATTTATTTATTTATTTATTTATTTCAGGATCAGAGGAAGTATAATTTCTAATTGAAGTAAATAAAATTCAGTCATTTTGAAAAAAAAAATTCTTTCGTACCTTTAATTTTTAATTACCGAGTACAAATTCAAACAATCCGAGTACAAATAAATAATAAACACACACGATCAATTGTCCACGAGTTCCTGTCAATCAAACTGTGTGGGCGTGTACTTGACCGTGATAATGACGGTCTCCTATTGGTTTAGAAACAGTAATCGTCCCAGCAATATACACATCTGAAATATGCTTCCGGTTATTCACCACTAGGTAGCGTTGGGAGATAGGACCAGGTTCATCAAATCTCTTCCCTATTTCAGATGTGTCGGTTACGGTAACAGTGTCGCGAGTTTAATAGTTTTTTCCCATCTCAAAAAATGCCCAACGCGTCTAAAGAAGTTTTCAAAAAAAAAAAAAAAAAAAAAAAAATCATTTCTTCTTTCCCAATCGCTAAAGATAGCTAGAAAAATAAATCATTTATCGCAATTATCTCTGTTTGTCTTGTCAGATAACATTTTGATTAATTTATTTTTACAAACACGTAAATGTGCTTCAGCTTAACCCCTTTCTGACTGCTGATAGTATATATCTTATAATTTAGTATCATTTTGATGATAGCTTATTTGATAACAACTGATTTTGATATCATTCACATAATATTACATGTCTTTTAATTGAGTATAATTTTGTTTTAACAAACAGTTTTGTTACTCTTTACATTAAGCACTGTTAGTATGTGTCTATGCATTTACTATATGACTTTCCTAACGTTTAGGCATTTAGTAATAAAAATAATAATAAATATTTGCTTAATTTTCTTTGCACATTTACGATTCTTTTATTTTAAACATATATTTCAATTTTTAAATTTAAAATAACAGTTACTTCCTTGAAATAATCATGTGTAGTAAAACGCAAGAAGCATTAGAAACTTCAAATATCAGATAAATCTTTTTGCAATGTAATATTTTCTAAACATCTCCAAAAATTCTTCCTAAACCTATTGTCATATGAATATGAATTAAGTAGTAGGCAAAACAACAACGTTTGTTACCTTTCAGACAATGAAATATTTGTTTAACTCTAACTAATCTATTTGGATAACCTGTGTTAATGTTATTAACGTAACAGTAATTTTTTTCTAAAAATTTAAAAAAAAAGGACCCAAAAGGATCAAAAGAGTTTTTTTGCTTAGGTTTCATACTCTGACAGCAATGGCTATTGGTGAGTAGAGAAGTTTCAACAGTTACATTCCTGCTCTTTAAGGCTGCTGGTCACTCATTTTCGATATTCCACTCCGTAATGTCAAGTCTATGAACGTACGTTTGATGCATTTTTATATTCAAACTTTTTCCTCAGGAAATTAATATTTTCAACTTCTTTTTTCAGTGTTCTCTTCTATAAGCATGTCTATTTTTTTCTTAGTTTTCAAAACATCTCTAAAAGCTATTCTTGATTTTATATGAAGTGTTAAAATTTTACTCCCACTTTGTCAGTTTTAACAACATAAAATATTAAATTAAGCAAAGATTTTAGAAGTATTTTGCAAACTAAGGAAAAAAAAAGGGCCATTTTTTAAGAGAATACTGAAAAAACAAGTTTAAAATATTAGTTTCCCGAGGAGATATTTTGAATATAAAAATACCTCAAACGCCTATAGACTTAACATTACGGAGAGAAATACAGAAAATGACTGATCAACAGCCATAAGTGAAGCACATAAAAAGAATATACTATTAATTTTGCCTAATCGTCACTGATAATCCTCGCTCCATACAATTTTGATCATACGAAAATCATATTCCCAACATCCAATTATTATTTATCCATTATCAGAGAAACCATAGAAATCCTATACAAAAACAATAAAGTGTGTAATGATGCCGTATCGTATAATATACCGAGTTTATGGCTTAACATTCTGAAAATAAAATCCTGACAATTTGAGAAAATGACGTATTAAAATTTATGGTAACAACAATTTAATATTTCTTTTCACTGTTCACTTAAAATACACCTAACATACTACTAATTCAATCTTCATGCCACGAGTCTCATTCATTTTCAAAATGCAATCGTGTATTTGTATAAATAAAGAAAATATTCTCTGAGGAAGAGCCTGATTAAAGGTTTGAAAGTACTAAGATGTTTTAAATAACATTAACTATTAACATCTATATTTGATTATTTTAATTGCCTCTTAAGTAAATCTGAACGTAGTTCATATTATATATTTTGTGTCATAAAAATTTCATTTCTCTAAAACTTGCATATTCTCCATGTGTATCAGACTCAATCAGCTCGAAAACTTTCACGCATGTTCATGCATCAGTCATTCCGGTACTATGCGAAATATTTAACAACAGTGCATCCATTCAACGTACAATAAAAAACAACTTAAATTTGCATTACTATTTCTTTATAGCTGATTCACGAACTTGGATATTGCTAGACTGTACGGTGACATAGGTAGCGAAAAACCTTTTTAAATATTATTAATTCTAAAATTTTCCTATAAGCATGATGAATCATTCTTACAATGAAATCTTCCGTACCACCATCATTTTAAAAAGCAATGGAGTAGACTACATATGTACGGGCGAGAATTTTCGAGATGAATAAGTCTTAGACACATGAAAAATATCGCAAGCGTATAAGTTTGGCGGAATGGAATTTGGACGGAGTAAGTATTATCGGTAACGATCAATGGAAACAAGTTTTTATGACCGAAACGAAACTGAATTTCCATAATCTTCCAATTTATGGCCGAAAACGAAAATGCCTCGTAATGTTTTTAAATGTAATAAATACAGGGTGTCTATAAAAGAACTCCGGGGTTTTGAGGCAAAATATTTTAATGAAATAAAAAACATACATACATGTTTTATACATGACTGAAAAGCTTACATCTTCAAGTTTTTTTTAACACTTAGTAAAGTTCTATATGAGCCCCGTTAGTGGCACGGCAGACGTCTAAACGGTATTCTACCTTTTCCCATGTCCTGGCGAGCATGTCTGGGGGGACGGTTGCCACACAATTGACTATTCGTTCCCTGAGATGTTGAACATCACGAATTTTCTCTGCATACACAAGATTCTTGATATGCCCCCAGAAGAAATTTCTATCGTTTCTATGAGCCAAATAACACATTGAGCCTTTTGTTGCGGAGTCGCCATCATTTCAAGGTCAACGCCCTGCAGCGCCGCCAACAGTTGATGCAAACATTCCCAATTCGTATGAGTAAAACTTTTTGAGCTACTCTTTTCAGAGAAATCGACTAAATTTTGCTATCTTTTATAGTTAGTGAGATATGAATTTTTAAAACCCCGGAGTTCTTTCATAGACACCCTGTACATTCATAAATATCTATATATAATGATTGATTAATTATACATGTTTATTAAATATGTATATTTGTTAGGCACGGATGTCATATACGCACCACATTTGCACATGCTTTTTTCTCCCGCCAATTTGGCATTGTACATCTGTGCCAAGAAGATCCGTTTAATGAGTTAATAACAACTAAGAATGTATTTGTTAAAAATACAAGTTTATAACAATTGAAATTTCAATTGTTAGGAAATTGAAATGGGAAACGTTAAATATTTCAGTAAAATGTGCTGATTAAATGATATAACTGCATACATTCAACATGGCTATAAGTATTACTATTTATGATTTATTGTGAAAATTATATTTTCTGTTTTGTTACTTATTAAGTTTATTATTTATAGCTGTTTAAATATTGTTTCCTTTTTTATTAAATTCATGTTTATTTACTGTTATTTTTTATTTTAATTTTTTTAATTATTTTTATTATATACTATATCAATATTTATTTATATCAAACTATCATTTATTTACTTTTATTATTTCCTTTCTGAAAATACTAGAATCTCTTACATTTTTTCACGTTATTTTATTTTTATATTGCAATAAAAAATCTTTTTCTGCTATTGCATGTAATTTGTAACTTATATTCAAAAACAAAATTTTCGCCGAATTGGCGGGAGAAAAAAGCACGTGCAAACGTGGTGCGTATATGACATCTGTGCCAATAATTAATTGAGTGGCCTAAATTGACTCCCTGTTCCCTTTGAAGTTTTTTATTTTCATATAAATAAAATGCAATCAATCATCAATGACGCAGGATGATTTTCTAACTATACGAATTTCATACAATTAAAAAAGGTTTTAGGTATACATACTCGTTTTATCTTTTATACTGTCGAACATCGTTAACAAGAACATGTTTAAAGTGAATTTCTTTTAGCACGCACTGTTTTCATTTTCCTCGTCTAGTTGTACGCAATGTATTCATGTTCGGATAACACGAACTACTTCTTTGAGAACGAAAAAAGTTTCCTCTTGAGAATTCGTGTTAACAAGGTTCGACTGTAATGACTTTTGTAAATGATGATCTGTAATTCTAGAACTTTTTCAAAGACTATTAGAAACACTCATGTGGTTTGAAACTAAAATTTTTCTATTAATGTTATGTCTGAAGCTTTTAATGAGCACGTGAAAAACATCTTCAGAATTTAGTCATATATGTATTATTTGTTTTATAATTTGCACCCACGTCTTGAATTAATCTCGACTGATGACACGAGTCCCATATCCTGTTCTGGCTTGGCGCTATTGGCAAAGGATTTCAAGATGGTGCCAAAAGTTCGTTTTAGCTTCATGCCAAGTTTTTCAAGATTGGAGGAAAACACGGTTTTTAGGTGCGTTCGTAATTATGTAAATACATAGCACCTATAGTTGTCGTTCAGTCCGTCCATCTATCTGTCCTTCCATCCGCATATAACAACGCAAAAACTACTCAATCGAAACGTTTGAAATTTAAAACATATAATTATTACATAATTTTGTGGAGTCATTTCAAATTTTATGAAAATCGGATGAATAGATCAATTACAGGAACAATCAAAATTATTCCGTCACATTACAATCAAGGGGGAAAAAGTTTCAAATGCATTTTAATGGTGTTATACTCATTCGAACATAATAAAATTGATATGCACCTATGAAGTACATACTATAATATACATTTTGCACAATCTTTGGAGCAAAGAACATTTGTTATTAAATTAACAGGGCCACACAAAAGTATTTCATTACATAATGGTATAGGGAGAAATTATAGGCACGAGGTATTTGGTGCTCGTTATAGTTGTAATCAACTATTTAAGATTTTATGAGATGGGTATACGTTGCTGAGGAATACTACAAGTTATTTCCTGTATAAAAGAAAGCATATAGGACACACAAAAGACACCTTTTAGTGGGACACGCAAAACATTTTGGCTACTATACTGTATCCGAAATACTGTTTACTATTACATCAAGATCTGAATAATTTTAGGTGCGTCCGTAATTATATAAATAACTAGCACCTATATTCGTCGTTCAGTCTGTCAGTCTGTCTGTCTGCCCGCATATAACAAATCATAAACTGCCCAACCAAATCGCACGATATTTAAAATATATTTAAAATTTTAGGGTAATTTTGTCGAGTCATTTTAAATTTTATGAAAATCTGATGTATAGTTTAATTAGAGGGACAATCAAAAATACTCTCCATTACATTACGATCAATAGGAAAAAAAAATAGTTTTAAGTACATTTTTATGATGTAAACTCTTTCGAATATAATAGAATTGACATGAACATATGAAGTATATATATACTAAAATATACATTTTGTACAATCTGTGATGCAAAGAATATTTATTATTAAATTACTGGGCCACACAAAAGTATTCCACTACATAAAGCTATACAGGGAAACATTGCTTTGGACGTGTTTTAATTATATTAAACTATTTCACATTTTATGAATATGATATACGTTGCTGAGGTGTAATAAAAGTTACTTCCTGTATATTTAAAGGAGCACAAAAAGATTTCGACCCCTATACTACATACCAAGTACTGTCTACTATAATAGCAAAATCTGAATATTTTAAAAATTTCATAATCGTACAAACGCACCTCATTTGTTACGCTTCACGTGTAATTTACAACCTGTTAAATAGTTGTAGACATATTTATTTTATAAACATTATATGTATGGTATTTAAAAAAATAAGCCCGATTTTTAATGTAAATATGTTTTATTTTCATGTAAGGTAAATGCACCAGTTGTGACCACTTAACGACAATTATCTATTATTAAAGTATTAGTGAATTTCAAAAAAAAAAAAATATATATTATATATATATTTAGCCTAGTCCTTACCTTTATGTATCAGAATAAACATTCAAATTTTAAAAATGTATTCTCTAGAAAAAATGAAAAATAAAAAATGTTACCTTCCTCTATGCTCCAGTAGTGGGCCAAGTAAATTTCTGATGCTCCAGTAGGGGCCCCCCTAGAAGTGGGCCTCTCCATTCTTGAGTTTAATGCATACTGTACAGAAGTTATTATTTGTTTTACATTTCTACACTTAAATATACACAATAATGAAATCATATTTAGAAGTTTTGATGATTAGGTAAAATAATTTTAGCTTCTATTTAGTTTTTTCGTATAGTCTGTAAAAACACCCTTCCAGCTCAAAAACTATGAGAATAATGAAGTTGTCCCTTTGCCTGATAACAGATAAAGGTTCCAGCCAATCAGCAATTAGTTTTTATCTGACAGGGGTGACTAGAAAACTTGTTTTTCAACTTTGAAAACTGGTGGCCCACTATTGGTACATGGCCCACTACTGGTACACTTACCCTATATCATTCTTATTATACATAGATTATTATGCATACATACTTATTATACATACCTTTTTTTTAAAAAAGGTATAATTTTTTAAATTACGTTAAATGTATAAAATTACCAAAAAAAAGTTTATAAAGTCTATTTCATCAATAAAACAAGCAACCTCAAAGACAATCACCCAATCGCAGCAACCACATCAAAACATTTATCGCCAAAAAAAAGTTTGCCAAACAAACCGGAACAGAATATGGAAGTCTTCTCTGATTGAAATTATAAACAGCAAAGCTCATAGAAATAAATAAGTAGTGTCTTCTTTAAGCAGATACTGCTCAATTCATTGAGTAACGTTAAAAATTTCTGAAAGAAGAAACGATATTTTTGGAATACAGATAGTTTTGGTCAATCCGAATTTTTGGTCGATCTCTAGTTATCACTGACGGTTAGACAAATATAACAGTATGTTCTCTTTATGTGCTTGGTTTGAGGAGAAGTAGTGTTAGACTGTCAAACCTCTTCACTCACCAGAAGCCATGATTTCAAGAATACGAAACGTAAGCAAAATTTCTCCGTGAATTGGAATACATCTACAAGTCTGCGAAAATAAATTACTTAAAACATAGTCTGTTAAGATAACCGGATATAACTGCTATACATGATTTATTTTTGCTAACCTTATAGTCCAAGAGCCGACCGCACAAAACCTTATGTCATCGAGCACAAGAAAAATTCCTTTGTTTTATGGAAGAGTAGTAAAAGAGGAATCTAATGATCCATGTCGGTTAGAAGCGAAGTGGTGCATAAGCCAAAAATTAATACTACTAGTGGTTGACTTGTAAGATTAGTATTCTGTTTTCCTGCATCCAGTTTTCCATGTTTTCATACTTTTTATTGTGTGGCAAACACAATGCTAAACTTAAGAGTCAACCACTAGTGGAATCAATTTTTGGTTTATGCACCACTTCGCTTCCGGCAGACATGGACCATAAGATTCCTCTATTACTATTCATCCATAAAATAAAGGATTTTTTCTTGTGCTCGATGACATAGGGTTTTGTGAGGTCGGCTCTTAGACTATTAGTGCGTTTTGATATGCTTAGTAAGAAGAAAATGATTTACCATTTATTTATGTCATTTACGTGATTCGGCAATATTTATAATATAGAATGCAAAGATTGAATGCTTGACATAGCGAAAATATAATAATAAAAAGCTTGCTATAAAACATAGGTTTAATTTAATTAGAAAAGAAAATAATAAATTTGAAAAATCTTTAAGAATTTAACAGTACGAAATTAAGAATTGCAACGAAACCACTAACTACGAAAACGAAAACACTAACTACTTTAACAATATAAATAAATTTTCCTACCCTCACTTTATGAAGATTTAATAAAAGCGTATGAACTACATATTGATCTAGGAACTTGGATAAAAGTTTCAAAAGTGAGTGTTACTATTTAAAAATCAAATTTGTTTTAATTTTTATTATGTAGATGGCTCCTGAAAGTTAATCTATCCATAGTAGTAAATATTAGGCATTGATTGATATCTGTTTTTCATACGATTCAAGTTCAGCCAAATTCGCAGTTTGTCGTCCAAATAATCTCAGACATGTTCGATTGGTGACAAGGAATCAATCTGAGGACAAGGGCAAATGACGGTAAGGTGTTAATATTTGTGAGTTATTCCTTTGACACTCTTATTGTTTGTCACCGAGCATTATACTGTTGAACAATACCTGCTGAAGCCCTGTCATGAGTGTCAACACATCTGGCTGAACTATGTCCGGAACATACCACTGGGCTTTAAGATTTCATAGACTAATATTAAAGGTGATCGAGTGTCGTATGTGATAGCATCCGACACCATAACACCAGGATATGGGAGCGGTGTGCTGTTGTAAAATAAAGGCAGGATTAAGGCGTTCACCATAGAGCCACTACTCACGTACAAGATTTTCAACACTACTCGAATGGAATCTGGATATATATATCTGAAGAGTTTCTGATTCTGTTCGGTTGCAGTCCAATGTTACCGAGTGCGACACCACTCCAAACGGAAGTGATGGCGATGTTGTGTGGGTGCCATTGATAGCACATGTATAATGGACGCCGCTATACCAAATATTCTTCGGCAAGGCGCCATGCAGCGGTACGGACAGACACAGAGGCTTGAGGTTATGGAGGTGTTTGGATAATGTACAGTGATCAGATTTATTCTAAACATGCTTGACATATAATGTGACGGCTTACCTTATTATTGTTTTGGCGATTGCGTCCTGAACATGGACGACGTGGTGTGATGGCTGGCTTACCTTGTTATTGATCTGGCGATTGCAACCTGAACATGGACGACGTGATGCGACCTCTCTCTCAATCACGGGTCCCAGAATCTCCTTACAGGAAAGTCAGAACGGCCTGGACGATTAGCTCCTTGCCAAGCCTACAACCCCGCTTCCATAATCTCGATGATTCTTTCCCTTTCTATATCTGACAACTGATCGTATTGTTTTAGATAGGTATATAGTGCCATCATCGATGACAAAGTATACCTCTGCAAGAGAGTAAATGCAGGCAAACTATCTTAGCTACTCTTTTTTTACAATAACTTTTAACCACTCTTTTTATCATTGCCAGTTAGATATATAACGGCCTGCGCATTTCGCTAAAAACCGCCGAAAAAGTGAAGCTGGATTAAACTTCAAACCTTAAACCATTTCATTGGACCACGTGGCACAGACCCTGCCCAAATTAGCATTGTATGAGCTGATTTCTATTCTGAGCACATGGTCATTGCTTTGATTCAGGGTTTGCACGATTGGTCAGAATAACTTGAGCAAGGTATCAGAGTCCTCTGGCGGGAGACTTCATACATTAATCTCGAATAAATGGGCCGTATAGATCTAGTTGGCCATGCTTTTTATACACCAGAGAGATTAAAGTTCAATGCTCTCTGGTGGCTTTACATAATGCACAATCACGTTGCATTGCTAATCATTTGCGTACTCATCGGCTAATTTCGTTACAATCCAACTATTTTTTTTTGTCACCAATTTTTATACCAATTGGTGCATTTTTTTTTATCTACAAGATTCTTTTTAATTATAGCTACATATTTTAAAACTTTAATAGACCATGAATTCATGATATTTCCCATTAAAATAAATAAACTAATTCATATATTAAATAAAATATTAAGTATAATTTTATGGTACAATGTTTAGATGATACCAAATGAAATGGAATAACCTTTTATTACAAATATCTATTTTAAAGAAAATTATACATATGTATATGCTAAGAAAGTATGTAAATATACAAAATTAATCGGCGCAATTATCTGAAAAATTGTACAAAAGAAATATCACTTTCACAGAAATCGCAAATGCATCAATATGGAAAAGAAAAACAGAGGAGAAGTTATGTCACACGTGCACTTGTCACTAAAATACGATTTGTCTGCAATTATATTATACTTCAAGTAAAAAGGAGAAAGAGAAAAAATGTATCAGAAAGTCTTTTGTATCCTCATCGAGGAAAAAAGAATGTGGGTCAAGAATGTTTATTTCAGGAGGCACGTGAGGAACGAAACTGATGAAAGTTTTCTGGGATGACTTATATAGTAAATTTATGCTTGTGAACGATATGTTTCTTATTATTCGTTTCTTTTTTTGATAGATTCATCGATGTTAGAAATTTTCAGTTTTGTGAACAGAGATTCTTCTTTACCATAAAACATGTCTTTACCATAGCTTAAAATATAAATACAATTAAACATATGCATTTTTCACTTTATTGTATATTTTATTTTCAGCGTCGAAAATAGAAATTCAGCTTTTAATTTGTTCTGCCTTTACAAAAAAAATTGTTGAATAAGTGAAAAAAATCCATTTGCGGTTTTCGACATATTTTTACGCTTCAGAAGACCATGAACGCGATTTAAATATTATTAGAGAATAAATGTTTTTATCTGCTCTGTCTGTGTGTGACAATATTTTGGGCACTTTATTTCATGAATTAATACACGGTATTTAATCATGTTTAGTTAGATCTTGCTATAATGCTAATTAGGTTTCAGTGTAAATTTACCAATAAGTATCGCTGCTATGTAGCATTTTTTAATGATTTCTTGAATAGCTATATCAGAACTAAAGCACATAATGCTATCTAATTTCATATCCCGTTTGATCTTGAGTGACATAAATAGATGCTGATTATGTTTTGGTGTAAATCGAACCCTCTACGTGTGGCTGTCATGCTTTGTTTTCGGCGATTTACGCGATAGCTACAGTCGAGTCTCTCTATAACGAAACTCCATACATCGAATTTCTGTATATAACGAATTTTTAGTAGGAACGGTTCCCTTTTCGCATGATTACATTAAAAACAGTCTCTATATAGCGAAATATCGATCTCCATATAACGAATTTTTTCATAAATTGGTCTTAATTTTCTCAGTTTTAAAAGACTATGAAATCATACGGAATCAATTTTCCATCACTTATTTTTGATTTATTGTCAGTGCTGAGTTTTTTTTTATTACTTCTTTCCTTGTTCTTTAAATCCAACGAATTTATCCAATCTCCCACACACCTTTCCACATCCTTCTCAAAACAGAGTCAATTGGATTGATGCTCATGTAAGAAAGGAATCGATGAGAGGCACATAAGAGAGGCTTTCAAATGGAGAAAAATGTTAACTACAATTTTTCATTCCTTACTAAAATTTGAGCATTTTTTTAAGAGCGTAACAATTTTAAGATCAAAACAACAAAAAATCACAGATTTCTTCGTCTGAAATTAATGCAACTCTTCCTTATTTGATTTTCAGTAAGCTTTCAAATAAATGTCTGTTCTCTTTTTTGAAATAGCTTAAATAATTAAGAAATAAAATGTTAGGTTAATATTTACTTTTAAACATTTCAAATTATTAATTCAAAAGATCAAAAATAATATTTGTTCAAATTTCACACATTAAATACGATTTTTAACATCATTCTCTATACATCGAATTTCTCTATATAACGAAGTTTTTACTGGAACGGTGGATTTCGTTATATAGAGACTCGACTGTATATCTCAAGAACTGATGCACAGAATTTCACAAAACTTCATATTCAGTTAGACCTCAACATAAATTTATCCTTATTAGGTTTAAGCGTATGCCGTCCAACAAGTGTAACTGCTATTCTCTGTTTTTCACGATCTTTGTGATATCTGTTTTCCAAGAACGTCTATATTGTCATTTAATTTCGATAACCACAACATACTCTTTTTGTTCATTTTAAATACTAGGGTGCTTAGATAAATTTTAAACACGATTATTCAATCGGTAAATTAATTATAACAGATGTAAATTTTCCATTTTTTTATTTTTGGGTGAAAAAAGTCCGGTTCAGGAATATAATTAATTTATATTCCTGATAATATATATAATTAATTTATATTCCTTTTCTAATTAATTTACCGATTGAATAATCGTGTTTAAAATTAGTCTAATGTAATTTCGTATGCAGCGATTTTCTACAGTTCCATATATTGACCTTCGATTTATTCTGTTGAGCTGATCCAGAGTATCAGACCAGATTATGTTAAGTGGCATATGGTATTTTTTGAAACGCGGTATTAAAAAAAAATAAATGAGGCATTTTAAATTTATCGTTGAAATCTGGTGTAATTTTCACTATTTTTTTCCTCTTTTAAATATTTATATGAAAATACTATTTTTGCTTGCAAAGAAATATTATATGTGCCGTCTTAGAATTCAACAATAGTTTAAAAAAATCATTCAAAATATGAAATAAATGTCTATAGTCTAAATATATTTTTAAATTTTAACTGTTTTGCGACGTAATTTCTTTTACTTGCCGCTTTTAACACGCAATAATGAATTTATTTTTTTTTAAGTTTTCTTTCTCATTTTCATATTTACGTGAAGACACTTTTATTGCTAGAAAGGAAATATTTTTATTTCCGTGGCTTTAAAATTGGCAAAAATAGTCAAAAAGTCTCAAATATATATATTTTTTAATTTACACAGCTTGCATTATTATTGTCTAGCTATTTTAAACATGACATAATTTTTTTCCATTTACGCCGGTTAATTCATTTTAATGAATTCATTATTTTAATATTTTCTTTCTCTTTTAATAGTCATATGTAAATGTAGCTTAATGACGTAATTTTCAATATCTTCCCGCTATTAACTGCAATTATTTAATTCGCATTTGAAAAATTTTTTCTGTTTGTGACAATCGTGTGTAGATATACATATTTTTTAATTTGTAAGAAATATATATATTTCTTTGATCATTCGGCAACAATTTAAAATAATAACGTTTTCTAAAATATGTAAAAAAAGTCTCTTAAAATGATGAAAATTTGAATTTAAAATGGAAATAAATCTTCAGAAAGTGAGTCAAATTATAAAAATAAATGCAATCTACACACCGGGAACTTCTAAAGTATAAAATGATCTAAAAGTGTTTAAATTCCTGTGCTTTAATAATATTAATAATGCTCTAATAGCTATAAAATTTTTAAAGGATCTATTTTGGCCAACTTTAACATGAAATATATGATAAAATAATTATTCGATTTAAAAATTGTCCGCATCAGCATTTTTATTAAATATTTCTGTATAATACAATTACTGGGTATTAATGTAAGTATATTGTATTGATTTAAAGTGTTCGCATTTCAGACTAATATGCTGATTTCTTACTCTCAAAAACCTGAAATACGGCATGTTCATCTACAGTAAATTCATTTAAAGCGATTAAACTCAATGCCAAATGAAAGTTTTTTTTTTTTTTTTTTAATATAAACTTGTGCCAATTACTGGATCACAAGGTGTCATACACTGGTGCTCTAGGTGCCAATTACTGGTGATTTCAGCAACTTTTTATAAATATATTTTTATAAAAATACTTTTTAAAATTTTTTTGCTTTTAGTGCGCAAAATAGATGCACAGATATGCATTATTTGATTTAAAAATATTTCCAAGTAAATATCTTATTTCTTTGTAATGAAAATTGAAATAAGTTTAAAGACAAATTCTTAATGTGCCAATTACTGGGGATGTTATCCTATATCTTTTTTAAATATTACTTGTAGGATCCAGTGATCGCTAAAAAGTTAAATTGCGTAACTTATTTTTAAAACAGGTGTTTTGACTTAAAGGGGTTGTCACATGATAAAGAGCAAAATTCGAAACCTTTTTTAAAATACAGTAATAAGTCTCTAAAATTAAGGAATCAGTCATATGTCAACGATAAGAAAGGAATCATGTATATAAAGGCATCGGATAGTGTTAATTTTTTTTTTATCGATCTTATTTTTATATTTATTTTATCCGTCATCTTGACGGCGTTTTACTTGCTCACACTAAAATTATATATTGAGTTATTTTCTCATCAAAAGACACCTAAGATCTATTTAAGAGGGAGGAAAATAGATGTGTAATATCATATTTCACCCAAGAAAGGTAAATCCCCTCAACATATTTACGTCACATAATATTAGTATTCCTTATACATGTGTACAGCACCTGCAGTTTTAAGCTTATTTTTCCCATACTATAAACAACTACGCATTCATCGAAAAAAAGTAGTTGTTGAATTTGTGTACTTTTTAAATTTTATGGTTTTATATTTTATTTCGGAGGTTTTTTAGTAATGTTTAGTAAATTAAGTATGCATTTTTAAAAATTTGATAGAAATAGCTGAAATAAAATTTTCTTTTCGCGAATTTGAATGCAAGTAAAAGAATAAATATTTAAAATAGAGTAAAAAAAAAGTATTTAAGAAACTAAGGACTTTGATTGTTTTTAGCTCACAGGCTATGATAGCCTGTGAGCTAAAAACGCAATAACTCATGATAAAAATATCTTATCCACTTGAAATTTTGTATATAGGTATATCTTGATAAGGCGCTTTCCTGATTAGTATTTGGAGTTCATTCGATATATATAAGAGGGGGGAACGGGGGTATCATGTCCCTCCCCTTAATTGATATAAATGGGTTTTTCATGCAGAATTATCAGTTTCCGTTCAAATCTTTGAATAGTTTTGGAAGTTTAATGGTTAAGTATAAAAGAAAGAGGGGGGGGGATAATTCCTTTTAAATTATATAAATTGGTTTTTATTAAGAATTTTCTAATTTGCTCTGAATTTTGGATATAGATTTTTTATATGATAAAGCATGTCTCTGATTAGTTTAGGGGGTTCAATGATTAAGTATAAAAGGGGAAAGGGGGAGCTGTTTCCCCTCCTTTGATTTTTTTCGATCGGAATTAACCCTTGAAAATATAAGGCTGTAATGTGCAATTAGTATGCATAGCCTGTGAGCTCAATGCCATCAGTTTAACTGGACAATATTCTTTTTATTAATTTCTGTTTCGAAGAATGATTTATGCATTACTTATTATTTGTGATAACTGTATTTTTTGTAAATTACACTTTTCGATTGCTATAGTATTGTTATTAAAGCAAATCAAACAATCCACCAACCCAGAAAAAATGAAGTAACATAATTAAAGAATGAACAATAAAAGTAATAAATAACAATTAGGGGAGCACATGGTTTTAAAGAAATTGCACAAATACTTACACCGATAAGTAACATGAAATAAATCAGACATAATTTAAAGCCTAGTAGGAAACAGAAGAAGAACAATTAATATGCAAATCAAAGTTCATGACGTCAGAAACCAGAAAAAGAACATAAGGACAGAAAGCAGGTTGTTGCGGAAATATTTGTTTCACTGTCTTAAATGAGGAATTCGATTGCTCAGATTTGAAAATGCCTCAACAACAAAATGACCCATTATGCAGACTTTAATCCGGGCAAACACAACGAAGGGTCGCGGACGCTGATGTAGTCGCCAGAGTGTCATTGAGTACTGTGGAATCGATTCCAAAAAACAAGGAATGTTAGAGGACGAACAAAGCAAAGTCGGCCACGCGTCACTACAGCAACTGATGACCAGTACACTTATACAAATTTGAAACTTTCGCTGCCTCGTCACTCCACTTCTTTTATAAAAAAACGATTACTTCACTGTATAATTTAGCATTCTCATTCGTCAAAATAAAGATATTCTGTAAAAGCGGTGGAGTGACGATGCAACAAAAGTTTCAAATTTTATCAGTGTATATGCTGTTAACAGCTCGTCGAAACAGAGCAGATAGTGATACTCAGCTTCAAAGACAGTTGCTCTTGGCTACAGAATGACTGGTATCCAACCAAACAGTTCGAAATAGGCTTCATCAAGGAGGTCTCTATGCACGAAGGTCAATGGTCTGCATTCCGTTGACCTCAAGCCACTGTGCGGCCCGAACAAGATGGGCTGTTGAACATAGAGATTAGCAGCAACATCACTGGAGACAAGTGCTGTTTACAGACGAGTCCCGATTCAGTATGGAGTGTGACACCCGACGTGTTTTGGTTTAGAGGGAAAGGGGCTCTCGAAATAACCTCACATTCGTTTTTGAACCGTCATTTTTCGCTCAGTTGGAAATTATTCAATTCGCATATTGAACATGAGTTATCTCGAATATCTTATCTGGAACTGGTTTTTTGGACTCTCGAATTATACATTCTGATGAAAGGTAAATATAAATTTTCGAAAGTTTTTATTTTAAGGGGTCAAAGTAAATTACAATAAAAAAATAATTTTTTTTTATAAAGAATAAAGTCGTTCGGATAATTAGTTGCCGAGATATTTGTAATCCTATTTGCCCCACTCTTCGATTTTTCATGACCCTATATTTCATTCAAATTACAATTTAAATGTATATTTTAATTGGAAATGAGACACTTAATCTGATTCAGTAAATTGTTAATTAATATGATTATTATTTTTAGAGTTATAATGATGTTTCTTTTACGCCGTTTGGTACTACTTGATTATCCTGTCAACCCAAAAAACTATCTCCAAACTACAAGATTAATTACCAATATAAGGTTATCGTAAATGCCACATTTACTTCACATTCAATAGGTTATATATATTTTTTACATTAGCAAATGACTTTTAAATTCGGCGTTTTATTTGTATTTTTATCAATCTTTTATTAGTTTATTTGTTTTTTCGTTATTTAAAATAATAATTATGCCAATTTGTATAATTTTGCGAATAGTTTGGCGATTTATATAATTTATCGAAATCTGTCGACGGGATAATCAAATATACTATATGGCCAAAGGTGATCGGCCACTTGCGATTTTAGACATTTTATTTAATATCTAGACAAACACATTAGGAATTACAGTCGGCTCTCGTTAATTCGAACTCGTCGGGACTACAAGAAATGTTCGAATTATGGAAAATATGAAATGAAAACATGCTTAATATGCTAATACTATTACAAATTAATTAATGTTATAGTGTTTATTTTATTTGTTTCGTCTGTTATCATTAGAATTTGACGGAATATTAAATTAGAATGTATAAATACATAAACTAATTAAAAGATTAGAAACAAGCACAATGGAAAATTTTTTTAAAGCGTCACTGATGGACAGATGGGGGACTAAGAAAGTGCTTATCAAATGTATTGGATTATACGTATGTATACTAGTTCGGAACAATTTTCACAAAAATAAAAGGAAGAAAGTTATTCAAATGATCTAAAATCCGCGAGAAAGAAGAGAAAATTCTCGTTAGTTCGAATTAAACGAAGTCAAGAGAAATCGTGTTCGAATTAATGAAAATTTTTAACGTTATTCTGCCATTGAAAATTTTGGAACTTCATATTTAGTTCGAATTAAGCGAAGATTCGAATTATCCGATTTCGAATTAACAAGAGTCGACTGTATCTTGAAACTCTAAGTGTGTAAATCTAATAGCACAGGTCATACATTCCGTGAATATTATTTTCCCCGAAAATCCATATGGGACTGTCAACAAATGAAAAATGAACGAAAATATTTTGAATAATCCTGTAAAAACTAACGGAGCAAAAGCGTTCAAACTGTAGATTACGATTAAGTGGATTATTGTAATAAAATGTGTTCATTTTTGTGCAGATAGCATGTATACTCGTAGAGAAATTAAGGTTTTTATAAAAAAAGTCCCAAATTTTTTAAAGTTTTTTACTGATAATTTGCAGAGTTCTTAATATGAAATAATGTTCTTTTTCTAAAAAGTATGACAAACAGCATCGTATACAATATTCTGTAATCAAAATTAAAAGATAATAAAAATTGTATGAAAAATGAGCAGGTTTGCTACATAATTTTTTACTGCGCATGCGTGGACGCAATCAAAATTGCATTTGCATATTGTGTTATGTGAGCTAAATGTATAAAGCTACTTTTGTGAAAGTCTCAAAAACATAACTTAAAAATTCTAAAAGTGATCGTCGATAGAATAAGCTCAAAATCCTTATTCCCAAAATGAAGCAAAAAATTGCGGAGCGGTACCCATATATACATTGATTAGTGTCAATATAGAAGACACAATATGGCACGTACATATTTGGACACAATCCCTCATTTTTTTTGCTTCATTGTGGGAACTACGGATATTGAGCTTATTCTATCGACCATCATTTTCAGAATTTTCAAGCTATGTTTTTGCGAGTTTCACAAAAGTTGCACTATACATTTAGCTAACGCAATTTGCAAATGAGTGTCCACGCATGCGCAGAAAACCTCATTATTTGGAAAACCTGTTCATTTTTCATACAAATTATTTTTTAATTCGGATTACTGGGTATTGTGTATAATGTTGTTTGTCATTTTTTCAGTAAAGAACATTATTTTATATTAAGACCCAATATGGAGCGTACATATTTGGATACAACCCGTCGTATTTTTGCTTCATTTTGGGAACAACGGATATTGAGCTTATTTTATCGACGATCATTTTCAGAATTTTCAAACTATGTTTTTGCTAGTTTCACAAAAGTTGCGCTGTACATTTAGCTAACACAATTTGCAAATGAGTATTCACATTATTATATTATAAATGATATTATATATGTTTCTTTTTAATTTTCACGCATGCGCAGTAAAACATTATTTAGTAAACCCGTTCGTTTTTCATATAAATTATTTTTTAATTCTGATTACAAGGTATTGTGTACAATGTTGTTTGCCATTTTTTCAGTAAAGAACATTATTTTATATTAAGAACTTTGCAAATTAGAAATAAAAAACTTGGCCGTAGTTGGGACTGTTTTTGTAAAAAACTTTAATTTTTCTAAGAACATACATGCTATCTACATAGAAACGAACACAGCTTATTACAATAAGCCGCTTAGTCATAATCCAAAGCTTGAACGCTTTTGCTATATTATTTTGACAGGGTATCGTGAAGATTTTTGTTCTTTTTCATTTTGTTGGCGGTTCCCTGTGGAGTTTCTAGAAAAAATCTTTACGGTAATATACGACCTGTACTATTATGCTTATGCTTACACACCTGAAGTTTCAGGAAAATTCCTCATGTATTTTTCTAGATATTTAACAAAATGTCTAAAATCGCCAATGGCCAGTCAGCTTTTGTCATTTTGTGTAGTTTTCGCAATTTTATAACAGTGCATTACTATGCATTAAAAATATTTAAATAAACGTTTAAATTTTATTATGGAATTGCAATGCTTTTTATAAATAATTTACATATGTTTTATTTCCATATTTTATGCTATGCATAAAGTATTATGGTGACCTCCAACGACTAGTTTTTAATTTATGTTGTGAAAAAAAGTAACAGTTAAGATTTTAAAATAAAAATCTTAATGATGTTATAAATTGATATACTAAATACCTTTAAACCAGTTTTTATTTCACTGCATAGTTTTTGTCAAAAGAAAGAAAGACATAACTTAGAAAGATATAATCAGTGATTTTTAAGGCGTCGTTACACATTAACTGAAGCACATTAACGGTGCACAATGCGTAAAAAATTATTGCCATTAAAAAGAATCTTTGTAATTCAGCTGCGGTATATCGATTTTTAGGAATTATTTTTACTGCTCTTTCTAATTTCGAAACTAGTTTCTTTCTGGTGTTTAATTTATAACGACGATGCATAACAGAATTACTTAAATTCGATTAGAAACAACACCTATGTTATTTTTCGAATCAAAGCAAATAACTATTTTGTTTAAACGAAAGAAAAAAAATATTTAATTATTATTTTAAAATTCTATTTAAACATAATCATTTTTTAAAGTAATTATATTTCAACTAGTCAAAATGATATTATATATGTTTCAACTGTTTAATGAGCTTTATAATCTCAGAGACTGAGAATTTTTTTTAATCATTCTGGAATTAGCGTGTCATTGAAAGAAATACGTGGCTGATTTTGAGAAATGTAATTTTGGATCTAATGGCCATCAAAGTGAGACAGATTAAAATTTTTAAAAAGAAAAAAAAAATCTTAAAATTTATTTTTATAATTAGTTATTATTATTATTTTATTATTATTAGTAATAGTAGTATTAGGAAATTTAATCAGGGCATATGTGTTACAGAATACAGGAGGTGAATGTTATTTTTTTCAATTGAATAAAGTCTAATACCCTTTTTTTCCATATAATGTATTTTTTTAGATTACTGATTAGTAATACTAAAATGCACTTTTGTATGAAAACTAGCAATTACGTATGAAAATAAATTTTCGAATTTTTTTAAAAGCGACTTTTTCGTATTGACCACATGGTAGTGCTTAGCAAACGAGAAAATCAACAATTTTTTTTATATACAACAGTCATTTTTACGCTGATAATTTTAGTAATTTAAGCGCGTTATTCGATTACATGTCTGTTCAGTCTGTGTATTATTAATATTTTATTTGTATTCTGATTGATTTATGAAGCATTAATTTCATTACGGAAAGTAATATGGCAAGAAATGCTGAACTATTTGTATTATTTCAAGTATAAAATACGCGATAGAGATAGATTTTAAAAAATTCATGCTTGAAAAGTATCCTAAAAAACATTAAAAAAAAGTTGCAAATTGATATGAAACATTCAAACAAATTGCATTTCAATTTTTTTCCCTACTTGACAGTATAGAAATTAAAAACAATGTTTAGAAGAAAAAAAAATAAAAATGCAATAAAAGAAATATTGATCAGGTGTTACCGCCATCAATATGACCTCAGCTTTATTCTCGGACGTTATATTTGCTTTATAATACAAATTTTTCTACTAAACTATATATTTATCGTTTCAACTGAAGAATTTTCTTTTTTCTTTTCTTTTTCTTTTTTTTTAAACAAAGTAACAATGAATGGTTTTCTCTGCATTATTTTTATGTCTTCGCACATCTTTGAGTAAACAGTGTGTGCAATTAAGTGAAAATTATGTTATGAGTTATAGTATATGTGTGATGTTGTAAAGGATATTATATGTGCTTCAATAATTCAATGAACTTTATAATTTTAGTAATTGAGAGATTTTTAAATTGTAGTGGAAAGAGTGTGATTTTAAAATAAACATTTACTCCATTTGTTAATTTTATTTATATTTATATTATCCTGTCATTTTCAGAAATATAATTTTAGTTATCGTTATTATGTTCTTGGTATTTGATGTGAACGTTTAAAACATTAAGAAGAAAAATGATAAAGCATTGTTTTGTCTACTAAATTATATGTATTTTGTGAAATAAAATGAACTTTAAATTGATAAGCTTTAAACATAAGATAGAAATATCAATTTTTAGCAAACTGTCAATTTTCAACAATGTCGATTTTTTTTTTAATGGAAAATGTCGATTTTATATCGAAAATGTTATGTCAATTTTCGGCGATGCCAATTTTCGACAGAATTTTTATTATTTTTCGTTTTAAAAAATATTATCTGTAATTATTAAAATTTTTGTATTTTTCAAAGTTTTAAAATAAATATCATTATAAAAATGGATAACAAAAGAAAATTTAAAAAATGTCAAAAAATCACTTCCGAAGGTATGCAGATGCTTTAAGATTTGATAGCACCTGAAAAATCTATATTCCAAAATGAGCCGACTGATTAACACACTAAAATAAGCATTTGAAAATGTTTCCGAAAATCACTGAGTGCAAAAGAAATTTTGCCTTTTTACATGCTCTTTGAAATAGTGGATATATATTGGCCCCTGAGGTTTTTTTCACGACAAGGGTTAACATTTGCACATTTTCGTTCTTATTTTTTTATGTTCTCCTAAATTAATAAGTATTTGTCTTTTATTTACAATGCATAGAACATTTAACTTACAGATTTATGCTTCAAATAACTCCTGAATATTATTATAAAGAAACAATTTTTGAAATCTCAAATTCAAAAGCAAAATTCACTAAGATATAATCATCACATAATTGAATAAATCATCCCATTTTAAGCGATGAGACGAAAATTGAAATGCATGTAATTCAAGAAACAATGTTAATTTAAAAAATCATTCTGAAAAAGACAATCATGCATTGGAATCTGTGATGAACAGTTTGAGCAATCACTGTAAAAATCAAAATTTATTCGATGATCTCAATTTATGTCCTATTCTATTGTGTTCTATTCGTTAGATAGGTGCAACTGAATACCGTAAATACCTTAAATAGCCTTATTAGGTCTTCAAGGATGAAACTAATAGAAAGAAAAATTGGAAATTACATTTCAAACGTGGCAAATGAAGTGCGTTCGTACAATAACTAGTTTTATAAATATTCAGATTTTGGCGCAATAGCTGGTGCTATGCAATATTATGCATAAACCATTGAATACAAAATGTATTACTATTATATATATTAAATGCAGTAAAACGGGAATAATATGATTGTTACGAAATTGTTCTATTCTATTAATTATTCTCGATCAATAGTTCTAATATTGTGGTTCAGTGTAGTTTAAATCTAGATCAATCACAAGTCTTTGGACGAAACAAAACATTTAATTACAAAAAAAAAAAAAAAAAAAAAAAAACCATACAATAAAAGTTTGAGAAATATTCGACATTCTATTACATCTAAGAATCTAATATCAACAAAAAGATTATTTCATTTCAGTTTATAACAAGTTGGAAATTGCACGTGAAGCGTAGCAAATTAGGTGCGTTCGAACGATAAAGAAGTTTTAAAAATATTACTTTCATATATCAATCTCATAACATTGTAAATAGTGAATTACAATTAAAACGCTCATCAAACAATGTTCTCCCTATACCATTATGTAATGGAATACTTTTGTGTGGCCTTGTAAATCAATAACAAATGTTCTTTGCACCACAAATTATGTAAGATGTATAGTATAATATGTACTTTATAGTTGCATATAAATTTTATTAAGTTCGCATGAGTGTAACACGATTAAAATGCATTTGAAACATTTTTTCCCATTGACCGTAATGTAATGGAATACTTTTGATTTTCCCTGTAATTGATCTATGCATCCGATTTTCATAAAATTTGAAATAACTCGAAAAAATTATGTAATAATTATGTGTTTTAAATTTCAAACGTATAGAATATATTTGAAACTTTTTCCCCATTGACCATAATGTAATTGAATACTTTTGATTGTCCCTGTAATTGATCTATGCACACGATTATCAAAAAATTTGAAATAACACGACAGAATTATGTAATAATTGCGTATTTTAAATTTCAAACGATTAAAATGCATTTGAAACTTTTTTCCCCATTGACCGTAATGTAATGGAATACTTTTGATCGTCCCTGTAATTGATCTATCCATCCGATTCTCATAAAATTTGAAATGACTCGACAAAATTATGTAATAATTATGTATTTTAAATTTCAAACGATTCGGTTGGGTAGTTTTTGCGTTGTTATATGCGGACAGACGGACGGACGGACAGACGGACGGACGGACAGACGGACGGACAGACGGACGGACTGAACGATCACTATAGGTGCTACTTATTATATAATTACGAACGCACCTAAAAAGAGTCTATACTTTAAAGAACGTCCAAGCTGGCTAAATACGATGCTCGCTAATTAGCCGGAACATCCCGTCCGGCGTTGGACGACTGTCCAACATCATCATAAATAGGCAATGGGACAACTCCTGTGATGTTCTTACGTAGTATACCTGTGGAGGTCTTGAGATCGACGACGCGGACATGTCCATCGTCTCCTTTGTAGGTCTTCAAAACTCTTGCTAACCTCCAGTTGTTGAACTCTTCGTTTCTATTTTTCAGTAACACGAGTTGACCATCTTGAAGATTTTGCGAGGTCTTTTTCCATTTACTTCGAACTTGCAACTCATTTAAGTATTCTCGGTTCCAGCGTCTCCAGAACTGCTCTTTCATTCGTTGAACTAAGGTCCATCTAGAAGAAAAAGGCAAAGAATCTAAAACTTCATTATTATCAGGAATATTTAGAAGAGGACCTCCAGTAAAGAAGTGACCAGGTGTCAATGGCTGTAAATCGTTAATATCTGTAGATAATGGGGTTAATGGTCGTGAGTTCATGACGGCTTCAATTTAGGTTACAAGTGTTGTCAACTCTTCGAAATTTAAGATAGAGGATTTAGTTATTTTCAAGAGTATTCTTTTCATTCTTTAATATTCGATTCCCATAGGCCACCGAAATGTGGAGATGCAGGTGGTATGAAGTTCCATTTTATTCCCTCATCTGCACTAAATCTCTGAACTTCTTCCGAAGTACAAATTTGGTAGAAGGATTTTAAAAGAGCATAAGTACCCTTAAAATTGGTGGAATTATCACTCCATATAACACAGGGTTTCGATCGTCGAGAAACAAATCTTCTTAAACAGGCTAAAAATGCTTCTGTGGTCAAGTCTGAAACAATTTTCAGGTGTACTGCTTTAGTAGAAAAACATATGAATATAGCAATAAATGATTTTATTTTAATCTTCAATCGCTTCAAGTTAGGTTTTGTTATAATAAGAGCAGCTAGATCTAGACCTGTCTTCTCAAATGGTCTAGATGGTACAATTCTATCACGAGGTAAATTACCCATAATTTGTTGAATAGTTTGATGCTTGGACAGAAAACATGTTATACACCTACTTATAATTTTCTTTACTTGGCTTTGACCAGATGGTATCCAATAAAACTGTCGTAATAATGATAGGGTAGTCTGAGTACCCGAATGCAGGAATTTACTATGATAATGTTGAATCAAAAGTTCAGTGAAATAATGAGACTTTGGTAAACTTAACTGATGTTTCTGTGATTCCGCTAAATTCGAAAATTTCAATCTTCCGCCGACCCTCAACAGCTCATCTGCATCTAGAAATACGTTTAAACTTAAGAGTTTACTGTTGTTTGGGAGAGGACGTTTTCCCTTTAAACACTGGATTTCAGTTTGAAATGCAGAATTTTGCACAATCTTTATCAGTCTCTTGGTTGCATTTTGTAACTCAGAAGTATCTAAATAATTATATTTTCTGATTCCTGTTTGTAATTTACAGTTATTCAAAAATCTTAAACAATATGCAGTAATTCTTATTAATTTCATAAAAGACGAGTATCGATTAATTAAATCAATGTTTGCTTGATTTTTATCAACAACTGTTGATTTTACAGTAACATTTTTCTCTAGTTCTAACTCATCTTTAGTTTCAGAAATGTCTAATGTATCAAATGAACTAGCCAATTTTGACCAAAGAGATCTGTCTTGCTTTAACCATTGGGGACCTTCCCACCAAAGATGGCTATCTTTCAACTCTGGAACTTTCAAGCCTCTAGTAACAAAATCGACAGGATTATCTTGTCCAGGACAATGAAACCAATTTGGTGGATCACTAAGATTTCTGATTTCTTTTATTCTGTTTCTAACAAACATTTTGAATCTTTCTGACTCTCCCTTAATCCAATACATTGTAATAGTTGAGTCAGTCCAAAAGTAGCAACTTAAAGGGAAAAACTAATTCTTTAGCAATTTTATGACAAAGTCTAGCAGACAAAAGGGCTCCTAAAAGTTCAAGACGAGGTATAGAAACAGTTTTTAAAGGGGCGACTCTACTTTTAGCAGCTACAAAACTGGTAACTATGCTCTTGTTCTTTAAAACTGCTCTAAGATATACTACTGTACATATGACTTTTTTGAGACATGTGAAAAACTATGTAATTCAAAACAATCAACTTCATCAGGAGCTATATCAGACAAATAATATCAGGGGATGCTAATACTATTCAGTTCCTTTATTTCTTCAAACCATTGATTCTATAAATTGTGCAAATGCTTTGGTAAGTTCTCATCCCAATCGAGGCCTAAACGCCAAACTTCTTGAACTAAGCATTTGATTCTAATGGTATAAGGGCTAAGAAAGACAATTGGGTCGAAAATACGACCAACAGTTTGCAATAAATAGCGTTTAGTATCAAGTCTCTTCGAGAGGAAAATTTCCATATTATGAATTTTAAATGACAATATATCATTATCTGGGTCCCAAGAACCCCCTAAAACTTTTGAATTTACCAAGTGCTGATTATTAAGATTAAAATTATCAGTTGCGTCATCAATATGCAAACCATATTGTTCCCATTTTTGACGTAATTCATACGAATTAGTTTTCCATTTTCTAAATATCATTGAAGCTTCTTGGAAGATTTCATAAGCTTCCTTATTAATTTTAAAAGCTGATTCAACATTAGGTGGACTGCTAATAAAGTCATCAACATATAAGGACGAATTTAAAATATCAAAAGATTCAGGAAACATTTCTAGATAATTTCGTAGGTGATGCTTGATAGTAGCTGCAAGAAGGAAGGGGCTTGACTTCACACCGAAAAGTACTCTCTTGAGTCTAAATATTTTAAATTCCTTACCTGGATCTTCAACCCATCGCTCATCATCCCAAAAAAATCTTGTGAAGTCCCTGTCTGCTTCATCAATTTCGATCTGCAAAAAAAGCTTTCTGAATGTCTACGGTAACCACTATTGGAAAGTTTCTAAATTTGATTAAAAGACTGAACAGATCGGGGATAAGATTTAAACCAGTATATAAACAGTCATTTAGTGATAATTCACCTTTAGAATGGGCGCTTGCATCAAACACAATTCTAAGTTTAGTTGTGGACTTAACTTCTCGAATCACTGCTCTATGGGGCAAGTAAAATGTATTTACATCAGATGAGTTTTCAACAGGTTCGATGATATTCTCTGTTAAATAACTGTCTAGAATAGATTTATATTCTGAGAATAACAAAGGATCGTTTCTAAAGTTTGTTTTCAACTTCAAAAATCGTCGATGCGCCACTTCGCGATTGTTATTAAGGGACATTTTTAAATTTTTCTTCCATGGAAATTTTACCTTGTACCGATTATCTTTAAAAACAATACTAGACTCGAAGTCAGATATGACGTCATTATCTACATTAGAAATAGCTTGAGTTTCGGATTCAATTCCTAAGCTTTCCAGTTGCCAAAATTTTCTAATTTGTTCAGATAAATACTTTTCTTCAACTATGATTTTCATGCTAAATAATTCATTGGCTGACCCCATATAACCTTGCAAACACCAGCCAAATAGAGTTTCAGTAGCTACGAGGTTATCCTTTAGTCGTTTAATTCTACCAGTTACAATATTATAATAATTATCGGTACCTATTAAAACTGCAATTTGTTGAATACTATATTCATGACTGTCATCTAGTTGTAGACCTTTCAATTTATTATACGATTTTCGAATGTATTTATCAGGAGTGGGTAAGCAAGCAGCTGAAAACTGATCTGTTTCAAGGGCTTCGATTTCAGTGTTCAAAGAGGGTTGATCCCTATTTTCTAGTTTTACTTTTATAACATTATATGTTTTCTCAGTCGCCTTTTCGGCTCCAAAAGCATAAACTGATAAGGTTTCCTTTCTAATAACTTGCAATTTTAGCTTTTGTGAAATATCGCGAATTATAAATGTTCTCATACTGCCGTTATCTAATAAAATACGAACTGGTTCATTTTTATCAGTTTTCAAATCTTTTATTATAGCCTAACAAGTTTGTAAAAATATATTGCAATGGGTGTTTTCGTCTGGTACCTTACTAGTGGAAGTGTTATCACAATGAGAAATGGATACGACACTTTTATCAACATTTACTTTTGAATTATTTTCTAATTGGAAACAAATAGCCCTACTATATTTTTTACCGCAAATATCACACATTTTGGTTTCCTCACAGTCTTTGATTCTATGTTTAGATTTTAAACGCAAAAAGCATCTTCCTTGCTTTTTTCGTAATTCTTTTTTCTCATCCAAGGTTAATGATTCACAGAATTCGCTATTATACTCAACACTATTACAAAATATACATGAATTTTTGTTTACAGAAGCCCTTAATTCAGCTGAAACATAATTTTGTTTATAACCTTTCGTAGTATATTGATATTTCGACTTAAATTTTGATTGTTTATCTGAAAATTTGGGTTTGTATTCATTCTTATTATCATTATAAAATGATTTTTTAGAATGTAAATCATGGATAGTTAATACCCTTTCTCTACTCTCAACTTCATTTTTAAGAAAACTCATAAGATTATCTATATTCCACATTTCACCATTTTTTAGATGTCTATTAAATTCTAATGTTAAATCTGGAGGTATTAACTTCAATAATATTGGGCAAAGCTGTATGTATCATGTTTTACACCCAACGACTCTAAATTTCGAATTTGTACTAGACATTTATCATACAAACATCTTAAACCATAAGTGTCAGAAGAACTTTTCAAACATTTCATATTTAATAAATTATTTAGATGAGCGTGTACGAGCATATCATGTCTACCAAATCTTTCTTTCAAGAGCGATACAGCCGCCGCATAATTATTTTCTGTCAAACTGAATCCACTGATTGTGTTTGCAGCCGATCCTGCAACCAAACTTTTCAAATAGCTGAACTTCTCAACATCGGTAAGACTTGGAATTTTGTCTATAGCTGTTTCAAACTCATTCCGAAATTCCAGGAATTTATCTGGTTCTCCAAAAAATAGACTTATTTGTAGTTTAGGGAGCTTTATTTTCTTGAATTCGGTAGAAACAGGACATGCGCGTACTGAATCAATATTATTAGCATTAACAACATTTGCATTTGTACTCAAACTTTTAATCTTGAAGTTTAATTTACATCTATACGATATCACTTCCTGATCGTATTCATCAATATTTAAAATATCATTTTCAGCATTTTTAGCATTTAATAAACTTACAATGTTATTATCTAACATTAAATCTCGTATTTAATTTATCAAGTAATTCCTCAAAATATGTCACAGAATGTTCTGATTTCGAACAATAATCATCAATATCTTCAATTAACTTATTTAAAAGATTTCGATGCGTGTCACGCATCTTTCTTTCCTTATTTTCATTCATTGTATAAAATAAAATACAACAAAAAGTCAACTCACCAATCTGTCATCGAAACGAAAACATTTTTCTAATTGTGCAATAGCTTGAAATCCCGAATTCTCCCCGATACGATGCAACAATGTTACAACATTGTTCTATTCTATTAATTATTCTCGATCAACAGTTCTAATATTGTGGTTCAGTGCAATTGAAATCTAGATCAATCACATATCTTTGGACGAAACAAAACATTTAATTACAAAAAAAAAAAAAAAACATAAAATAAAAGTTTGAGAAATATTCGACATTCTATTACATCTAAGAATCTAATATCAACAAAAATATTATTTCATTTCAGTTTATAAAAAGAGTCTATACTTTAAAGAACATCCAAGCTGGCTAAATACGATGCTCGCTAATTAGCCGGAACAATGACTCTATCTTAAATAGATAGTAATCATCATGGCAACATAGAATCATTACCTAACATGGGATATCAATGAAACACTGAGAAATCTTTTATTAATATCGTTTTATGTTTTGATTTGACTCTCATAAAATTTGAAATGAGTTGACGATTCTATACATTGAATTTCAAATCATTCGGTTGGGTAATTTTTTCACTGTTATATGCAAACAGACGGATAGACAGACGGGCGAAGCAGGGGATAACTATAGGTTCTACGTTTCTATATAATTACAATACTTCCCCTTAGGTCATAATGTAGTAGAATACCTTTGAGTGTTTCTATAAATAAACTTTGAACGCTACATAGCCTTACTTTCCATTCCGAACATGACATAGTAAATATAAGTAACATGTATAATTTACAGAGCAATCCGACTATTTTAACACAAGTTAGTGTTCGGACAGACAGAAAGACAGATCAACGGATAGACAAACCAAATTAATAAACACTTTTAACTATGTTGGAAAGTGCTAAAAGCGCGTATGATGATATTTGATTTTCAGATATTTATAACAATAAATTAAAGTATTTGAATACTTTTGTATAGCCTTCTATTTTTCTTACTATCTTTATATGCATAACAATATTGAGCTAAATTCATTGACTAAAACACGTTTGAAACTAATGGAAACACACTTGCAGAGATTATCACCCATAGATGACCATGTTTCTAATTCTTACCGTGGTCCTGTATATCATTTTATTTATATTCTACAAACATATCTTACAAGGAAGGTCTCCATACTGGGCATACTCAGATTTTTTTGAAAAAAATACCAATTATACTGATTAAACTACATATGTATGTAATAAAGGATCAGTGAAAATTAGCGGCGGAATTGCATTAGAAAACGTGTAAAAAAATTAAATACTTTCGAATATTTGGCGTGAAAAGGCAAAAGTGTCACTGATTTGGCCGGGCAGCACTTTTCTCCGCCAAAAGCAAACGATTTTAAACGAATGGAAAACTTTTGGAGTTTTAGAATCCGTGTAAATGGTATTTAATGAATTTAAACATAAACAATGAGAGAGTTTATTATATTATATACATATATATGTTGCGGCCAAAACCCGGAGCCTGGACAATTCTAGAACTGGCCGGCCAATACCCGAATTGGCCAAGCTTCCTGGCCAAAACCCTAAATAATGAAATGAATAGTGTATTTCGGGTTTTGGCCGGCCAATTCGCGAACTGGCCGGGAAGCCTTGGCCAACATCCGAACTGGGGATTTAAGGCTACACTTTAGATGCGGGGCTATCTTTTAAGGCTACACTTTAGATGTAAAAAATCTGAGTTTTTAGAAAGTGATACGAGTAGAAATCAGATTAATTAAAGTTTTCTTCACAAGATACATATTTTTCCAGAAATTTTTGCTTTTAAACCCCATCTTCTCTATCCGAACATTCAGGTCCGTGCGAAAAGGAAGAAGGGGAAGGAGGCAGTCACCACGGCTGAGGATATTAAGCAAGCGCCATCTACCAACAAGATGGCAATTTCTTTTTTTTATTTCCTTCTATCTTTACAAGAAAAAAGTATTCGATTCGGAGAAATTTTTAAAATTCCAGTTTTCGACGAATTTACATGTTTTAGGGGTCAGAGACTCCAAAAGAATATGTTTTTACAAAACGTCCATTAGTGTCTCTCTGTGACATAAATTTTGTGGGCAGTTTATCTGAAGAACTAATCCACGGAGTTTAATGAGAATTGTGATTTTTAGGTAATCCCTGATATAAACTTGCTGATTAATTTTTTGTGTAAATCACTCAACAAGTGACGCTGCTACGCTACATTTTTTACGATTTACGCAACAGCTGTATCTCAAGAACTAATGCAAAGATTTTAGTAAAAATTTATATTAAGGCAGTCCTTGATATAAATTGATAGTGATTAGTTTTGGCGTAAATCACTTAAGAAGTGGCGCTGCTATATTGCATTTTTCTAAAAGAAGTCTTCTTTTTCATTTTGATTGTATTTTGGTGTAAATAAGCCGAACAGGAGACACTGTCTATGCCGCACTTTTTCAAGACTTCTGTCATAGTTATATCTCAATAACTAATGCATAGAATTTCATAAAACTAGATATTCTGTTAGACCTTGCTATAAATAGATTGTGATTATTTTTGGTGTAAATTGTCCGACAGATAACGTTACATTGCCGCATTTTTCCCGATTTCCGCAAAATCTATATCTCAAGAACTAATGCAAGGAATTTCACCAAGCTTCCTAGAGACTTTGCGATGAATTAACACTAATTACTTTTTGGTGTAAATGGGTCAGCAGGTAATGCTATACCATGCCGCAATTTTCCAGATTTCCATGATATATATAACTCAAAAACTAATGTACGGAATTTCATCAAACTTTATTTATTAATCATTATAAAATATTTAGATTTTCTAAATATATTAATAATGAAACGAAAGCTTATAATTTGAAAGATTACATACAAGTAGCATTAACGTGTTTTTTAATATTGCAGTTGTTATGAAAATGCCCTTTTTATGAAATAATGAAATATAGTTATCGCGGAAATCGGGAATAATACAAAAAAGTACTGTTATCTGTTGGATAATTTACACTAAAATTTAATAATTCTATTTATCGCAAGAACTAAGACAATGTTGAATTTGATGAAATACTGTGCATTAGTTCTTGGGGTATAACCGTCGCGGAAATTTTGAAAAAATGCGGCGGCACAGCAGCGCGTTATTTTCACCAAAACAAAATCAGCATCTATATATGCCATTGTTTAGTATATTATAAAGTTTGATAAAATTCTGTCATTCCGTGCATTAGTTCTTGATATATGACTAACGCGGAAAAAGAGAAAACTGGTAAAGCAACGCCACCTGTTCGGCAATTTGCACCAAAACATAATCAGCATCTATATATGTCAAAGTTTAATAGAATATGAAATTTGAGGTAATTCGGTGCATTAGTTCGTGAGGTATAGTTATCGTGGAAATTGGGGGGGGGGGGGGGAGTTTAGCAGCGCTCTATTAGGCGATTTACGACAAAAATTAATCAGCATCAACTTATATCAAGATATAAATAGATAAAAAAGTTCATTAAACTCCGTGTATTTGTTCATGATATACAATGCGCAGAAAATTTGTATAACATTCAGCTAGATCGATATTTTTAAAAAACTGTCAAATCTTGTTCAAAATCTTCTAAAACGCATAAATCCATTGAAAACCAATTCAATTTTTTTTACAATTCTACAACTTTCTTCTTCAAAAATTAGAAAAAAAGTTTTTAAAAAAACGTTAGCAGTGTTGAGCAATGCAGTGTTAGCAGTGTTGAGCCATCCATCCCGCTGACATTTTGTATTTTCAATGTCAAAAAGTGCAATTCCCCCCCCCCCCCCTGAGCCACAAAAATCCCTCCAGCAAAAAATCGCCTGAATTCAACACTGCCTTCTATAACTAAGATTGTATAAAAATCACACTTTATGATTTTTGCAAAAATTACTTTCTGAGTTTCTAGGCAATGACCTATAATTTATACTATCCTCCCCTCAAATAATTAAGATAAAAACTTGTTTTAATTCTGCATGTATTAATGAAACAGTTATGAAAAATTATGAATTATGAAATTATTCTATGACTATACAAACAATATTCGATATTAACATTTACTCAAGAAAATTCGTTTAATACTTTTAATTTTTAAAAATCATAAGCCTATTTCTTGGCTTTCCAACGATATCCAATGTTTTTAAATGGCCTTTTGGTTTTTGTCAGAATGATCTCGTTTTAAGTCTTAAAAAGCAATCGAAACGCCAAATATCTTAAAAACTTCAATTAATCAGATTTCAACTTTTATAACTTTCTTAAAATTCTGATTTTTTACAAAAAGAAAATTAAAAATGAATGCTTTTTCCACTGAAAAGCATTACAGAAGCATCCATTGACAGCCTGCTATATACAGTGGCGCCCTCATAATTCATCAAAAAATCACTTTGTATTTTCGACGAGTCATGTATGTTAAGTTCCCCTTCCTGTCTCTTACTCCGTGGTAACTAAGATAATGTAACAGTATTAAGATGCACAGTAAAAACGATTCCCATTGTTTATATTAAAACGAAATATTTTTGTGTAATATCCTAGTAAATTAACCAAAAATAGAATACAATTCCCTTTCAATACCGACATTAATTGATAAACCAAATAGGATAACAATTAGAAGTTAACCAGAGTCTTTACTCGAGTTAGAGCACGGACAGGCGGACGTCTTGATTATTTGAATTCATAGCCATTTTCAACTATGTTAGAAAGGATTAAGCCGAGTGCCTATATAATATTTCGTGAACTGGCCAATTACATCTGGCCAGTTCGCGAATTGGCCAATCGCATCTGGCCAGTTCGCGAATTGGCCGGCCAATTCTAGAACTGGCCAGTCATTTTTAAACGTTGCTGGCCAGTTCGGGTATTGGCCGGTTAATTCTAGAATTGGCCAATTTCGGGTTTTGGCCCCAACATATATATACATATTAAATTGCATATATATATATACAGGGTGATTCTAATTTTTTTTTTACAATAAAAGAGGGGTGATAGTACAGATCAAGACAAACAATATTAAATAGGAGACCAAGGGTCAAACGTTTTCCAAAAGAGATAGCCGCCATTAATGTTTAGGGGCCAAAATTTCAAATAAACATAAAAATCGGAAAAATCGGTCGATTGATTTGCGGTTTTTACTAAAATTATTCTTTATGCCGGCATTTTCTTGAAATAAAATTATAAAGATAAATTTCGAAAAATGCCGATAGAGGGCGCTTTAGACTTTGGAGTAACGAACAACTATTTTTTGCATCTCATTAAATGTTTTCGTAAGCATAAACTCAAACTTAAATTTTGAGCTCAAAATCTGAAAGCTGGGAGTAGTTAAATAGCACAAATTGAACTGTGAAATCAGAGGGTTCAAATTTCAAATGATTTTAAAAAAACGGAAAAATTGGTTCATTGATCTGTGGTTTTCACTAAAACTATTCTTTATGTTAGTATTTTCTTAAAAATAAATTATAAAGATAATTTTCAAAAAATGTCAATAGAGGGCGCTTTAGACTTTGGAGCAACGAACAACTATTTTTTGCCGTTATTTTTTGAATCTCATTAAATGATTTCGGAAGCTTAGACTTAAACTTAAATTTTGAGCTCAAAATCTGAATAGTAGGGAGTGGTTAAGTAACACAAACTGAACTGTGTTTAAGGGGGAGGGGAATGTTCAAATTTAAAATAATTATAGAAAATGGAAAAACTGTTCGATTCGTTTGCGGTTTAAAATAAAATATTCTTTAAGTCAGTATCTTCTTGAAAATAAATTTTAAAGATAAATTTCAAAAAATTCCGTCAGAGGGCGCCTTAAACTTCAGAGTAACAAACAATTCATTTTAACCATTATTTTTTTGTTCTAATTAAATGCTTGCAAAAGCTTTTTAAATGTTTTCGGAAGCTTAGATTTAAACTTAAATTTTGAGCTCAAATTCTGAATCGTTATGAGGTGTGAAGCGCAAACTGAAGTGCGTTCAGGAGTTGAAATTTAACCCTCCTTCCTCCTCCAACGCAATTCAACTTTTTGCTACTTAAGCACTCCCAACGATTCAGAATTTGAGCCCAAAATTTAAGTCTATGCTTTTGAAAGCATTTAATGAGATAAAAAAAACAGTTAAAAATAGTTGTACGCTACTCGAAAGTCTAAGGCGCCATCTATCGGCATTTTGTGAAATTTATCTTTAAAATTTATTTTCAAGAAATTGCAGATTTAAAAAGTAGTTTTAGCGAAAACCGCAAACGAATCAACCAATTTTTCCATTTTTTACAATTATTTAAAATTTGAACCCTCTGAACACAATTCAATTTGTGCTATTTAACTACTCCCAGCTTTCAGATTTTGAGCTCAAAATTTAAGTTTGAGTTTATGCTTACGAAATCATTTAGTAAGATGCAAAAAATAACGCCAAAAAAGAGTTGTTCGTTACTCCAAAGTCTAAAACGCCCTCTATCGGCATTTTTTGAAATTTATTCTTATAATTCATTTTCAATAAAATACCGACATAAAGAATAGTTTTAGCAAAAACCGCAAATCAATCGACCAATTTTTCCGTTTTTTATAATCATTTAAAATTTGAACCCTCTGAACACAGTTCAATTTGTGCTATTTAACTACTCCCAGCTTTCAGATTTTGAGCTCAAAATTTAAGTTTGAGTTTATGCTTACGAAATCACTTAATGAGATGCAAAAAATACCGGCAAAAAATAGTTGTTCGTTACTCTAAAGTCTAAAGCGCCCTCTATCGGCATTTTTTGAAATTTATCTTTATAATTTAATTTCAAGAAAAGGCCGACATAAAGAATAATTTTAGTGAAAACTGCAAATCAATCGACCGATTTTTCCGTTTTTTACGTTTATTTGAAATTTTGGTCCCTAAACTTTAATGGCGGTTACCTCCTTTGGAAAACGTTTTGGACCCATGGTCTCTTATTTAATATTGTTTGTCTTGATGTGTACTATCACCCCTCTTTTATTGTAAAAAAAATTTAGAATCACCCTGTATATATATATATATATATATATATTATTTGTTGCTGTAGTTATTTTATTTACCTCTGGAAAAAATAGTTTCATGTATAAAAAAAATCTTATTCAGTAAAATTATTTTGATTCATTTAAGTATATTTAAGCCATGTGTTTCTATAGCAACAAAATCGAATTAACAATGAACATCTGGACTTTGAACTTAAAACAATTTTCATTAATTTAAATTTGAATTTCGTTTTAAATCTGAAATTTTGATGGTTAAATTTATATACAAATACATATAAATATCAATATAACGAAATTATATTTAAAACAAACTAAATCTGACAAAATTAAAGATAATTAATTTATCTGAACAAGTTAAACATGAAACTTTTTTCCTTTAAAATGCATTTGACATAAAAAAAAAAAATCATCGCCAACCGATGATAAATCGCCAAATAACGAAATGTTCATTATTTTTTTTACAGACAGGGAACGGAGATTCCGCCGAAATTTTTTTTGTAAACGTATATATCCTCATATGAAGAACATTCTGTAATTTTTTCACATTTTTCAGAGTATGCCCGTATGGAGACCTTCCTTGTTAGTATACTAAAAATAGTTCAGCATAAAAATGCATAAAACTCAGTTAAAAGTCATCCTTAAGATATTTCCTTGCTCTGTAACGCACATGGAATATTTTGTATAGCTCTGTATATGAAGTACAGCATTTATACACACAACGTAATATGCACAAATTTCTTTAAATTTAAAAACTCGTCTTACAACTAAAAATGCACTTCCCGCAATCGTTGCTAAGATACAGTATTTCTAGTAGAGATGCTATCCGAAACCTTTTGCATGTTCTTGTAAGTACTATATACTTTGTACTGTACAAGATGCAACTTGTAGTAAACTTCAGCAACGTATATCAATCTCATTATATGTCAAATACTTTAAATTAATTAAATTTCACAGGAAACAATGTACCGCACTATAACATTATATAATGAAATTCTTTTGTGTGGCTCTATAAGTAAACAATAAATATTCTCTAGAATATATATTTTGGCTCACTTTATAAATATATATCAATTTTGTTATTATCGAAAGAGTGCTATTTAAGACATCTGGAAACAAATTACGTGAAAACAAAATTAGTTTCAAAAACCACTGATATATGGCGCTGTACAACTGGTCATACGCTGAAACGGATATTTCTCTACTAACTTTGTTTGAAGTACCAAATGTTCATGTGATAAGTGTTTCATCCACACACGTAATGCTGCGCAATATGGTTTTCTCATGAATATATAAAATATGCAGTCTGTGGAAGGCTTCTTCAACATCGGGAAACAAGTTACATGAAAACAAAATTAGCTTCAAAACCCACTAATATATAGCACTGTACAACTGGTCATACGCTGAAAAAGATACTTCTCTACTAACTTTGTTTGAAGTACTAAATGTTCATGTGCCAAGTGCTTCATCCACGCACGTGATGCTGCGCAATATGGTTTCTTTCATGAAGATGTAAATGATTCAGTGTGTGGACGGCCTCTTCAACATCGGGAAACGGATTACACGAAAATAAAACTAGTTTAAAAAACCACTGATATATAACGCTGTACACTGGTTATATGCTAAAAAAGATACTTCTCTACTAACTTTGAAGTACTAAATTTTCATGAGGCAAGTGCTTCATCCACGCACGTGATGCTGCGCAATATGGTTTCTTTCATGAAGATGTAAAGTCTTCGGTGTGTGGACGGCCTCTTCAACATCGGGAAACGAATTACACGAAAATAAAATTAGTTTAAAAAACCACTGATATATAGCGCTGTACACTGGTTATATGCTAAAAAAGATACTTTTCTACTAACTTTGTTTGAAGTACCAAATGTTCATGTGACAAGTGTTTCATCCACGCACGTGATTCTGCGCAGTATGGTTTCTTTCTTGAATATGTAAAGTCTGCAGTCTGTGGACGGTTTCTTCAACATCGGGAAACGGATTACACGAAAATAAAATTAGTTTTAAAAACCACTGATATATAGCGCTGTACACTGGTTATATGCTAAAAAAGATACTTCTCTACTAATTTTGAAGTACCAAATGTTCATGTGACAAGTGTTTCATCCACGCACGTGATTCTGCGCAATATGGTTTCTTTCTTGAATATGTAAAGTCTGCAGTCTGTGGACTGTTTCTTCAACATCGGGAAACGAATTACATGAAAACAAAATTAGTTTTATAAACCACTGATATATAGCGCTGTACACTGGTTATATGCTAAAAAAGATACTTCTCTACTAACTTTGTTTGAAGTACTAAATGTTCATGTGCCAAGTGTTTCATCCACGCACGTGATGCTGCGCAATATGGTTTCTTTCATGAAGATGTAAATGCTTCAGTGTGTGGACGGCCTCGTCAACATCGGGAAACGAATTACACGAAAATAAAATTAGTTTAAAAAACCACTGATATATAGCGCTGTACACTGGTTATATGCTAAAAAAGATACTTCTCTACTAACTTTGTTTGAAGTACTAAATGTTCATGTGGCAAGTGCTTCATCCACGCACGTGATGCTGCGCAATATGGTTTCTTTCATGAAGTTCTAAAGTCTTCAGTGTGTGGACGGCCTCTTCAACATCGGAAAACGAATTACACGAAAATAAAATTAGTTTAGAAAACCACCGATATATAGCGCTGTACACTGGTTATATGCTAAAAAAGATACTTCTCTACTAACTTTGTTTGAAGTACCAAATGTTCATGTGACAAGTGTTTCATCCACGCACGTGATGCTGCGCAATATGGTTTCTTTCATGAAGATGTAAAGTCTGCAGTCTGTGGACGGCTTCTTCAACATCGGGAAATGAATTACACGAAAATAAAATTAGTTTAAATAAACTCCAAAAACTAATCAGGGAAGCGCCTTATCAGGATATACCTATATACAAAATTTCAAGTGGATCCGATATTTTTATCATGAGTTATCGCGTTACGCACGAACGCACGTGCGAACGTACATATAGAACGGACGGGCACATAAGGTCTCAGGCTATGATAGCCTGTGAGCTAAAAACCACTGATATATAGCGTTGTACAACTGGTTATACGCTGAAAAAGATACATCTCTACTAACTTTGTTTGAAGTACCAAATGTTCATGTGACAAGTGTTTCATCTTGCACACAAGTGATGCTGCACAATATGGTTTCTTTCATGAATATGTAAAGTCTGCAGTCTGTGGACGGCTTCTTGAACATCAGATCTCAACTAGTCAACTGATATGCTTCCCCCAAGTAGGATGATACTTTCTTTCAGATATGACAATGTTAATAGAAAATAGTGAACAAGATTTTTTAAGTGTCCCTTCAGCAAAAAATCACATGGATTAAGATCCAAAGAACAAGATGGTCAGGTTGTCAGAAAGGCATCACTGGTTATTTTGCCATTATTCAAAAGTGTCAGAAGAAATAGCGTTCTCCTAAGTTTTTATATTCTTTTATATATAGAACATGAAAGCAAGTCATGAGTTTATAGAAATATTATGCTTGCAAAGTGAAATTCCAGTAATAGTGATAGTTTAAGCTTACTTACTTTTCTTTTCTATTAAAACATTCGAAATTAAAATGGAAAAAATATTTCCCATGCGTTTGGTTTTATTGTTTTTGTTATTATTATTATTATTATTATTATTATATATTATTATTATTATTATTATTATATATTATTATTATTATTATTATTATATATTATTATTATTATTATTATTATTATTGTTTCTCTTTTTTGCTATTTTCTGTTGTTTATATATCAGAGCTCCTTGAATTTTAATTTGTGAAAGTAAAACCCTTAAACAAAACAACCACTGATCCAAATCACCTGAAATTTCAGCAATATACTTTCAAAGGAATGGAATATTTTTTGTTGCAATAATTTAAAAAAAAATCCCCTAAATGTACGCTGACAGAGGGCGCGGTGTATACAGTAAAGTCAGGAGATGAACTTGCGCATGATACACGTGCATTAGTGATAAAAATGTGAAGCATGCATACCTCCTGTTCATTATTCTACAAATTCCTTGCAATGACTCTGTCATTGACGCTGAAAACAGTGAAGCAAGTTGAAAATCTCTTGCGCTAGTTGCACAATTCCTAGTGGACGCTTTATTCCGTTCTATTTATGCGAAGATAGATGTTCGCAGTCCCTTTTCTCAATTACTGCATTCTGTATGTTTTGATATGCGTAATAAAGATTTCTTTTTCTCAAAATTCCACCCTTGTTTTCCAGAATGCAGAAATTGGTAAAAGAGATTGAGAATATCTTTATAAAAACAGAGCGAAAATGCAAGAGATTTTCAAGGCGCTGTCCACCGTTTTTAGCGTCAATGTAACAGTCATTACGAGGATATCTGTAGAATAGTGAACACGTAGTATGCGTGCTTAACATTTATATCACGAATGCACGTGTGTCATGCGAAAGCTCGTCGCCTGACTTTACCTCATATACAGCGCCATCTGCCAGTTTGACTTTAAATTTTTTTAACACGTTTAAGAAAATCCCCATTGTTTTGGCAGAATATTGTTGAAAATTCGGGTCATTTGAATCAGTGATTCTTTGTTACTTTCATGGCTTTAAAAAAATGTACAAACGGATTGTTTAACTTTATGTTAAAAATATTATTTTATCTCTTTTATTTCGCTTTTGAAGATATTCATATCGCGTTCTATCAGCAATACGCATGTAAAAATTTTTTATTCATAAATAAATTATTTTTTTTTCTGTATAAGCTATGTGTCAACGTTCTTCAAAATCTGTTATTTCACGTAACTTTTGAAAATACCTAAACAACATGATATCTTTGAAATAGATAAAACATTTTTTTCCTCAGAAAGCGAGGTCGTTGTCCCCGAATAAACCAGGTGGTAACTTTATGAGATTGTAGCATATTCCATAAGGTAATTTTCTTTCTGAAAATCCCTGAAACATGTATACTACATGAAACTTCATTTCTTCCGTGCATATTCAAATACAATTTTTTCCAGTTTTATCTATTTGTTTCGAATGATATTATTCGAACTTTACATGAAGGTATGTAAATGCCTTGTTCATTTATGATCCTCCTTTGGATACTCATCAGAGTAAATCTAAAAAAATACAAATTTAAATAAAATAACTTAGGATTATAGAAACTAATTTTTCAAAAATTTAAAAATTTTCAATATTTACAACCAATTTAAGATTAATTATGATATTATATGATTAGTTTTACAATAAATATGAGGATTGTTTTTCAGAGATTATAATATTGTAAAAAAAATAATTTTTGTTAAATAGTTTTCGAGATACAGAACTTCAAACTTGCAACTTTGGACGATTGCGCGCATGCCGTTCTAAATCCCAATTTTTTTTAAGTTCCAAAACAGCTAAAAAAAGTTATTTTTCGTCGAGATATTTTGCCGAGCTTCATTTGAATATGAATTGAACATGTGTATAAACTTTCATTAAAATCGGCTCCTATGCAGCCACGGCTTTTTGTACATTTTTGCTCATTTGACATGGAATGACCCTATATTAAACTATTTCATATTTCACAGAAACAGAACGAAAACGCAAGAAATTTTCTAAGTGCTGTCCACCGTTTTTACCGTCAATATCACAATCATTACGAGGATATCTGTTGAATAATGAACACGAATTACGTGTGCTTCGCATAGTTATCGCCAATGTGCGTTTTTCTTGCGCAAGTTCATCTCCTGACTTTATGCATATACAGCGCCCTCTGTCAGTTTAATTTTCAGTTTTTTAAAAACACGCTTAAAAAATTCACATTGTTTTGTGATCATATTGCTGAAATTTTGGGTCATATGGATCAGTGTTTCTTTTCTTAGGGTTTTTCTTCCACAATATAAAAAAACACCCTGCACAAACGAATTATTTAATTTTATGTTAAAAAAGTCATTTCAGCTTCTTTATTTAAATTTTAGAAATATTCATAACGTGTTGTATCAGCAAAACTCATGTAAAAAATTCTATATACATTCAAATTCATAAAAATTATATTATACATAAAAATACATTATACATAATACATAACATTATACATAATATTACATAACATTACTATAACATATATACCAAATACTATAACATATATAACATATAACTATAACAATACTACATAACATTATACATTATACATAAAAATTCATAAATACAGATGTTTTTATCCGTATAAGCTATGTATTGACGTTCTTCAAAAATTGATAGCAATTTTTGAAGTTGAATTCACGAAACTTCTAAAAATACATAAACAATATGATATCTTTGAAATCGATAGAACATTTTCCTCCTCAGAAAGCGAAGTTGTTTTTAGCGGCAAGCAGGTGGTAACTTTTTGAGAATCTAACGTATTCCATAAGGTAATTTTCCTCTGAAAATCACTGAAACATGTAGGGGGAACTGGGGTACATTGATACATGGGGCACATTGATACACCCCCTCTACCGCTCACAGGGTCATTACAGGAAGTTTCACAACAGCTCCAAAAGATGATGCTAGTGTATTCAACTACATACAGAAAATCTTGGAATGATTCAGTAGTTTGATGAAATGGGACGGGTGATTTATTGTTTTTGTTGTTCAAAAGTAAATATGAGTTGTACAATTGAAATGCTATTATATAACTGTTCCAGTATTTTCAACCAAAATGAATACTCTCCCTGGTAAGTACAGCTACTCTTTATCAGTTCTTCATTATTTATTGTTAGATATATTGTGAAGTGTTGGATTTGAGACTCATTTTATTCAAAATCGCTGTATGGGGCACATTGATACAGTCTATGACGGGGCACATTGATACAGCCTAAATCCTTTAATAGTTCATATTTTCTTTATCTTTTATTATTTTTTTTTACCATACACTCCTTAATCCAACCTTTTTTTTCACGAAAAATTTCTAATATTAGTTTTTATTGAAGTGAAATAGCTCTAATTTCTTTATAATAGAACATTTTATAGTATTTTTGAAAACAGAAGACGTAGGAACTTACCCAGCATCTAGTGCTAGTAGAACTAATAAAAGAAAAGGACGCCATTCTGACAAATCTCGAATTTATATCGATTCTCCAGAGAAAAAAGTATTTTCGACATGCGAAATGTTAAGTAAGAGAAACAAACTGCAGAACAGAAAATGATACTTATATTATAAACAGAATTTTTAATATAATTATCCTTTATTTTCGGTTTATGAACCTATTTATAAACAGAAAAACTGGTAATTTTTTCATCTTTCATAAGAAAGAAGATAATGCTGGGGTTGAAGTGCTAGATATGACAAAGTTACCACAGCCAACAATCAGAAAAGAAACAGCCAGAGCATCAGGTCATAATATATTTAATTTTGATTGCTTTAATATTGCTTAAAAATAAATTGTGGGTGATTTGAATTTTTATAAATAAATATAAAATGGTTTTCTAATTCATTTTCTATGAAAAATATGCATTGGTATTATTTTGTCGTCATTTTTCTCAAACGTATCAATCTGCCCCGGGGATGGGGCACATTGATACAAATGACTTTTTTTGATTTTTTTAAAATTACATGCAAAAATAATATATAAAACAATGATTGTACATTTTTATAACATACTACACAAGTTTTGCTGTCACCTCCTGGAAAAAAAACTTGAATTTTCTACTTTCTTGACACCAAAAAAAATCTTAGAAAAAAACTGTATCAATGTACCCCAGTTCCCCTTATAGTACATGAAATTTCGTTTCTTCCATGCATATTCAAATACAATTTTTTCCAGTTTTATCTATTTGTTTCGAATAGTATTATTCGAATTTTACATGAAAGTATGTAAGTGTCTCGTTGATTTAAGATTCTCCTTTGGATGCATATCAGAGTAAATCTCAAAAAATACAAATTCAAATGGAATAACATAGGATTATAATAATGGAAATTTCTCGCAGTATTTGTATTATGTTATGTTAAACATTTTGATATTTAATTTATGAATATAGAGTATAATGCTCTAAAGATAAAACAAATTACTTTTACGAATATCATCTATAGTGTTATTTAAGTTATAGTTATTCGATATATTTATTTTGATATGTACGAGTAGTTATTGGAAAACTAAGCAAAAAAAAAAAAAAAAAAAAAAAAAATATATATATATATATATATATATATATATATACATATGTATGTTACCTCCCAAACCAGATTTTAGGTCAAACTAGATTGGCCTAGACGAAACTAGTTTTTTCTTGGCCACACTAGTTTATCCTAATACCCATAGGATAAACTATTTTTTTCTGGGCCAAACTAGTCCATATTACGCCCATAGGAAAAAAAAAAAACACAGTACAAACGAGTTGTTTAATTTTTTGTTAAAAATATTATTTCATCTTCTATATTTAACTTTTCAAAAGATTCATATAGCGTTGTATCAGCAAAACTCATATAATAAAAAATATTATCCATAAATACAGTAGTTTTTTCACGAATAAACTATGTGTTAGCGTTCCTCACAAATTATTATTTCACGTAACTTTTGAAAATACGTAAACAATATGATATCTTTGAAATCGATAGAACATTTTCCTCCTCAAAAAGCAAAGTTGTTTTTCTCGAATAAACCAGGTGGTAACTTTATGAGAGCCTTTCGAATTCCATAAGAAAATTTTCCTCAGAAAATCACTGAAACATGCATACTACATGAAATTTCATTTCTTCCATGCATAATCAAATACAATTTTCTCCAGTTTTATCTATTTGTTTCGAATGATATTATTCGATTGAAGGTATGTAAGTACCTCGTTGATTTACGATTCTCTTTTGGAATTAGAGTAAATTTCAAAAAATACAAATTCAAATGGAATAACTTAGGATTATAGAAATATAAACTTCTTGCATCATTTGTATTATGTTATGTTAAATGTTTTGACATTTATTTGATGAATATAAAATATATTGCTTTAAAGATAAAACGAATTATTTTTTTCGAATATCATCTATAGTGTTTGTTAAATTATAGTTGTTCAATATAAAAGTGGTTATTGGAAAACTAAACAATAAAATTAAATAAATAAATAAACAACAACAAATATATAGATAAGGCAAACATTGATGTCTGTAAAACAAATTTAATAAAAATTTATCTTAAAATGTATTTTTAATATGAGTAGTCAAATGTATCAATTGTAAAATTTCCTTCTATCTTATACTTTAACATTGAGTGTTTATAAGTATATCTATTTTAGCTGTCTTTACCTTGAAAGAATAATCCGAACGAAACCAAAATACTGCACTTACTTTTCGAATAGCGGGAAGGACAACGAAACAATCATAATAACATTAATAATAATAAAAAAGCAGTAGCAATAACAGCCAACAGATGGTTCTACGTGTCCTGTCGGTGCAAAAGCTCTTGTCATCAGCAAAATTAAGAAGAATTTCTGAAAGAAACATTTACTAGATGGCTTTCACTTTGCTAATTGTGTTTAAATTTTAAAACTATTTTACGTAATAAGAAAAATAATCAGCAAAAAAGGCTACTTCTTGATTTTGCTGTTTGTTCGACAATAGTCGTAGTGCCATCTATTGGCGGTTATTGCAACATTTTTTATAATTCCGTTCTTTTTAATCCATATTGAATAGCACGTATAGTAATTTTGTTATATTCGAGTTATTCCTTCAAACTACACAGTCAACTCCAAATAGAGTTACTTATACCCATTCTGTACTTGAAAATTTTCAAAAATATAAAATTATTAATATAGATAATAGATTTTTTTAAATCGCCTAAAAAGGTTTCTATTGTTTCGGCAGCATATTGCTGAAATTTCGAGTCGTTTGGATCAGTGGTCCTTTTGTCATAGGATTTTACTTTCATAGCTCAAAAAACGACCCCATACAACTTTATGTTAAAAATGTTATTTCATCTTTTTTATTTAATTTTCTAAAATTATCACATAGCATTGTATCAGCAAAAATTATGTATAATTTTTTATTGACAAATACAGTAGTTTTTCCCGAATAAGCTGTGTGTTAACGTTCCCCAAAAATTATTATTTCATGTAACTTATGAAAATACATAAACAATATGATGTCTTTTAAATCGATAGAGCATTTTCCTCCTCAGAAAGCGAAGCATAAATGTTATATGTTATGCATATAATATGTTATGCATAAATAAACCAGTTGGTAACTTTATGAGAATCTAGCGGATTCCATAAGGTAATTTTCTTCTGAAAATCACTGAAACATGTATATTACATGAAATTTCATTTCATCCGCGCATATTCAAATACAATTTTCTCCAGTTTCATCTGTTTGTTTCGAATGATATTATTTGAATTTTACATGAAAGTATGCGAGTGCCTGGTTGATTCATGATTCTCCTTTGGATGCATATCAGAGTAAATCTCAAAAAATACAATGTTAAATGCAATAACTTAGGATTATAGAAATGGAAATTTCTATTTGAATTATTTGAATTTTGTTGTGTTAAAATTATTTGAATTTTGTAGTGTTAAATGTTTTGATACTTATTTCATGAATATAAAATATATTGCTTTAAAGATAAAACGAATTATTTTTTCGAAAATCTTCTATAATGATTTTACTTTCTTCTATCATTACAAGAAAAAAAAGCATTGGATATTTGAAAATTTTCGAAATCTGGTTTTCGAAGAATTCACACAATTTACAGGTAAGAAAACCTGAAAAAAAAACATGTTTTTACAAATTCTGTCTGTCTGTTTGCCTGTATGTAACAAAAGTTTTGTAAGCGCTTTATATCAAGAACTAAAGCACGGAATTTCACAAAATTTTAGGTTCTGTTAGACCTTGATATAAACTAGATCTGATTAGTTTTTTGTGGATAACGCTCAAAAAGTGATGCTGCTGGACTACATTATTCACAATTTCGAGACTCTACTGCATATACAGTAGAGATGATACGGGCTCTATTTTGATTGTAGTCGTCGGGCTCGGGCGGGTCCGGGCTCATTTTTTCTGAAATCGGAAATTTTTTTTAATTCTTGTGTAGGAAAGATTGAAAGAACTTTTTCCCACTTAAAATTGCGTAGTTATTCCTTTTTAAGTCATTTTAATTCTTTTTTTATCAAAATGATGGGGAACTGAATGCTTGTTTATTTATTTTAGTAATTCATTGCTGTTTCAAAAGAAAATTTCTGATAATTATAGATTTATGTCTACGGAATTTCTGGCGATGATGTATTTATAAGGTGCCAATCAAAACAAACACGACAATGAATTTGCTTTTAGTCCGCTTTTCGTTAGCAGAAGATATTTATTATTTTTTATGGGATTGTTTATTTATTTATTATTTAGTTACACAACGCGAAGATAATATTTTTTTCTGTTTTTGGTAGACGAGAATTAGCTGGAGGTTTTCAAATTATTTAATATTCGATTGTGCAAGAATTATAGTCGTTTTTCTCATGAAAATAACTTTAGCGATTATTATTATATGTATTTGTCATCCTGAACTCTACTCATGCTGAGGACGCTGTTTCTTTTCGAAGTCACTTTCCACCGTAAGTAAAATATAATTACCATGCTGTGCTAAAAGAAAACAAACGATCAGTATTTCCTTTTTTCCTATAAAAGCATCGGACTTTTAAAATAACGATGCCAATTTTTTTTAATTTACGTTGATTTTCAAGCACCTGTCAATCACGGAAGATTGTCATGAGAAAAGAATCAATTATAATGAAATATGTACACTTTTTACAGAAACTTGAAGAACGTTGTTCGATAGGCTAGTTTTCAAATAGTAATTTCTGCAAATTTCATGCTTTTATACATTAGACACAAACATGTGCATCAAATTTCCATGTTAAAGAAAGAAAAAATATGAGAATCCTTTTAAGTATGAAGTATATTTTTATTTTATATGGATTTTGATAGCATTGAATTTAAATTTATATTTAAAAATTATATCTATGTAAGAAGTTTTTTAAATGAGATATAACTTTTGACACAATTTTTTAACACCATACATTACGACCAATAAGGTTATCTGAGCGAAAAATCCCAGCCGGCTATTGCCCAGATAGCTTAACAGGTAAAGCATTGGCCTTGTAAGCCAAGTATCCGGGTTCGATCCCCGGCCTGGGCAATTTTTCGCTCAGCTGGAAATAATCAATTCGTACCATACATTTTATTTTGTATATTTTTGGTATCGGGTTCGGGCTCTGGTGACAAAAAACCTTTCGGGCTCGGACTTAAAATCGTCGGGCTCGGGCGGGCCTGGGCCCCAAAAAACATGCCCCGTGTCAGTTTTTTTTTAAAATTTAAACACGAATAAAAATAAATCACCATTGTTTAGGCAGAATAATGCTGTAATTTTGGATCATTTGGACCACTGATTCTTTTGTTATAGGATTTTACTTACGACTTAAAACACCACATAGAAACAAATTGTTTATCTTTATGCAAAAATATTACTTCATCTTCATTATTTAACTTTGAAAATATTCATAACGCTTTATATCAGCAAAACTCATGTAAAAAATTCTTATTCATAAATATAGTAATTTTTTTCCCGAATAAGCTCTATGTTAACGTCCTTCAAAAATTTATGATTTCATGTAACTTCTGAAAATACGTAAACAATATGATATCTTTGAAATCGATAGAACATTTTCCTCTTCAGAAAGCAAAGTTGTTTTTCCCGAATAACCAGGTGGTAACTTTATGAGAGTCTAGCGTATTCCATAAGGTAATTTTCCTTCTGTAAATCACTGAAACATACATACTCCATGAAATTTCATTTCTTCCATGCATATTCAAATACAATTTTCTCCAGTTTTATCTGTTTGTTTCGAATGATATTATTTGAATCCTGTATGAAAGTATGTAAATGCCTCGTTGATTTATGATCCTCCTTTGGATGCACATCAGAGTGAATCTCAAAAAATACAAATTCAAATGGAATAACTTAGGATTACAGAAACGGAAATTTCTCGCATTATTTGTATTATGTTACGTTAAATGTTTTATATTTATTTTATGAATGCAAAATGTATCGCTTTAAAGATAAAACGAATTATTTTTTCGAATATCATCTATACTGTTTTTATTTTCTTGTATCTTTACAAGAAGAAAGTATTGGATTCGTGAACATTTTCGAAATCCAGTTTTCGAAGGATTTACATGTTTCAGGACTCAGAGATTCCGAAAAACACGTTTTACAAAACATTTGTTTGTGAGACTGTCTGTTTATATGTGATAAAAATTTTGTAGGTGCTCTATCACAAGATCTAATGCACGGAATTTCACAAAAATTTTAGGTTCTGTTAGACCTTGATATAAACTAGATCTGATTAGTTTTTGGTGTATATCGCGCCCCAGATGACGCTGCTATGCTGTATTGTCTACAATTTCCACAATAGCTATATCTCAAGATCTAGTGCATGGATTTTTAATAAAAATTTTGATTTACCTAGTAATAGATATACATGGTGCTGATTAGGTTTTGGTACAAATCGCTCGTTAGGTGGCGCTGTCATTCGTCACTATCCCAATAGCTGTATATTAAGAACTTATGCACGGAATTTCATAAAACTTTAGACTCTGTTAGACCTTGATAAAAACTAGATCTGATTTTCGTTGTATATCGTTCAACAGGTGGCGCTTTTATGCTGCATTATTCAAAATTTCCGCAATAGCCATATCTCAAGAACTAGTACACGACTTTTCATAAAACTTTGTATTTAGTTAGTACTTAATATAACGTGGGCTGATTATATTTTGATACAAATCACTCAACAATTGGCACTGTCATGGTGCGTAATTCTTGATTATTGCAATAGCTCTATCTCAAGAATTATTGCACGATATTTTCTAAAACATCAGATTCAGTAAGTCACTGATATAGATTAGTATTTTTTAGTTTTTGGTATAAATCGCCCAACAGATGGCGCTGCTATGCTGAATTTTCCTTACTTCGCAATAACTGTATCTTAAGATCTAATCCATGGACTTCCATCATACTTGGGATTCAATTAGTACTTATAAAAAACTTATCCTAATTAGCTTTTCTGTTTATCACCTAACATGTAACACTGTTATGCAGATTTTCTTCTTAAGATTTTGCAATAGCTTTAACTCAAAAACATATGCATGGATTTTCAGGAAACTTTAGATTCAGTTTTAAGTTGACATAAGTTGTTGCGAACGAGATTTTGGTTTAAACCTTTAACTTGACTGGTGGTGCTGCTATGCTGAATTTTTCAGGAGGTATTAACATGCATAAGATAGAAGAAAGTTTTGGGATTGTCACATCTGACTAATTTAAGTTATAGTTGTTCAACATAAGAGTAGTTATTTGAAAACTAAACAACAAAATAAAATAAATAAATAAACAAAAAAAAAATGACTAGATAATTCAAACATTTATTTCTGTAAAACAAATTGAAGAAAAACTGATCCTTAACTGTATTTCTAACATAAGTAGTAAAATGTATCAATTCCAAAACTTTCTTCTACCTCACTGGGTGGTTATAATCAGTGTTCTCGCTGTCGCTCGCCTTTGCGCCAAATTACGACTAAATTCTTCATTTGGCGAGTAAACAAGCGATTAGATTCGCCAAATTGCTAGTGCTCAATTTTGATCTTCATACGTATGCATATACACATATTTTTCATATATACATATTTTAATATATTTGTAGCAGATAGTTGTAATTAGATTAATAACAATCGTTGTTGCAGCTGTAAAAATTTAAATTATTTTAGAATATATTAAAAAAAGAAAAATACATTAAAAAGGTTTTTTTTTTTTTTTTTTTTTTTTTTGTGCTACACGGCGAATTTATTTTGCAAATACTTTTTTCGTTCGGCGAATGTCTTTTATTTTTAATTAGCCAAATTACTAACGTTGGTCAAATGCCAGCGAGAACGCTGCTTAAAATATAAATATCTCTATTTGGTGTTGTGTGTGGAAGGAATAACTCGAATGAAACCAAAATTGGTGCTCTTACAATTCGAGAAAGGGGAAAGACAACGGAACAACAACAATAAAAAACTAGTCGTTGGGGGCCACCGTAATACTTACCCACCATGGATATGTATATGAAAATAAAACATGTGAAAACTATTTATACAATGCATTGCAATTCATAAACAAAATTTAAATATTGTTAATAGACATAGTAATGCTTTATTAAAGAACTGCTGATTACCGATATCGACAAATTATATAAAACGCCAAACTACTCAAGTAGTACCGAACTGCGTAAAAGAAACATCCTTATAACTCCAAAAATAATAACTCTGTTAACTAACAATTAACTGCATCTGATTAAGCGTCTCATTTCCAATTAAAATATACCTCTGAATTGAAATTTGAATGAAATACAGGGTCATGAAAAATCGAAGAATATGGAAAACAGGATTACAAATACCTCGGCAACTAATAATCCGATTGACTTCGTTCTATATGCAAAATGTGTGTTATTTTATTGCCTTTTACGTACATTCCTTAGAACAAAAAAATGTGAAAATTTTTATATACCTTTCATCAGAACGAATTTTTCTAGAGTCCGAAAAAAATAGTTCCGGATAATCGAGGTTGCTGATATTAAATAGGGTTCGTCCCATTCTTACATACTAACTACATACAAAATTTCAAGTCTCTATCTGAATTCGTTCGGGAGATAGAGCGTTTACAGACAGACGGACTGACTGACAGACAGACAGACAGACAGACGGACGGCAAATTTTTTTTCTAAAAATATGTTTTTCGGAATCTCCACTATCTAAAACGTGTAAATCCGTCAAAAAATTTTTTCGATTTTCAAAACGATTGCAAGACTTACCCTATACTACGTATGATGGGTAAGTAAAAGTAGCAATGCCGTGAACAGGTGGTGCAATGTATAATAATTGGAACATAAATAAATATACCGGAGTTCACAAACACAACATTTATTCAATACAACTCACAAAACAACTGAAACATAGCACAATACCTCGAGCCGAGTTAAGTAATCGTGAGGAATTTCAAGATACTTACGGTTAGATATATGACACTATGTGACCTGTCGGTGCAAATGCTCTTGTAGTCATCAGAAAAATGAAGAAGGTTTTTTTCTCTGACAGTAACATTTACGAGATGCCTCTCAGTTTGCCAAATTGCGCTTTAATTCTAAAATTTCTTTACGTAATGGGAAAAATAAATCAGCAGAAATGACCACTTCATGATTTTACTGATGATTTGCGCCGACGGGACAAGTTGACTGTTGACCGTTTTTACAACTATTTTTATCGTTCCATTCTTCTTAACCCTTCTCGAATAGACCATGCACCGGTTTTGGTTTCATTCGAGTTCAGCTTCATAGAGCTTCAAATACAGATGATACTTATATTATACCTCTAAATTTTCAAAAAAATTAACGCTTATATAGATAAAACTTTCGCTTCGCTTTACTATAAATAAATGACAATCAGTGCTTATCATGAGGATTCTAAAAGAATAGCATTCTTGAATTGTATGCAATTTAAAATGAGACATAAGTATTGCATTTTGTAAACAAAAATTGAATTTCAGCACCTACCCTCTTAGATGTTCTGCAATCAACATTACCAACACAAAGAGCATAAAAGCGACTCTTGTTGGGCTGTAAACATCCATTCTTAAAAAGGATTTTTTACGTAAAAATGTAACAGAATCTGAAGTTCGATAAATTTCGTGTATTTGTTTTTGAGTTATAGTTATTGCGAAAATCGTGCAAAATGCAGAATCAGAATCACCGGTTATAACATTTATTCGAAAACCTAATTTATTTCAAAGTTTTACAGAGTATGAAGTTTGACAAAATTCTATGTGCTAGATCTTGAGATATTGGTATCGCTAAAATGGTGTAGATCCTGAAATATGCAGCATAGTAAATTCATTTGTTGGGCGTTTGCAGCAAAACTAATTCAGCAATATCTTATGTCAACGTTCAGTGTGTTGGAAAATGTCGCGTATGCTGGGTGAATGATTTTTCGCTTTTCTTTATTAAAAAAACAGAGAATTACAGATTCAAAGTTTAACATCAATCACATGGCGTAGCCGAACTTAAAAAAAACAAGCCTCAAATAAAAGAGCGAATCTTTTGTCAATATTTTAGCATTTATGATAAGAATTGAGTTTCATCTCTCACTGGAGACATTGAAATGAGAGGCGCTTCAGAATATTATTAAAACTGTTTTGAGATACAATATTTCCTTCGTGAATGAATAATATCTCAGAGCTGTTTCCAATCTTTCTATTCAACATATTTCAATAAATAACGGTATATCAAAAACTTACACGTCAGTCTTCAATCAAAAGGAAAGTGATAGTCTTGCATCATGAATATATGTAGATTTATTGAATTTGCCAACAAAATAAAAGTTTCCTTAAAAATATATTGTATTATCAAATTCCACTTTTTTGAGAAATTTATGAACGTATTTTAAAATTGACTGAATTTTTTTCATATCAGGTAGTAATGAATATAAATGTATCGATCTTATAGGGGTTGCACAAAGAAACTCGTGTATTTATCTGACTATTGATGGCTAATGAAGACTTTAGGTTTTCGAATGCGTTACGAATATTCTAACTTGAGATAGCAATTTTCCTCTTAATATACTGTAAAATTTTATTACAGTACTTTGAATAGGTTGGAAAGTGTCTCATAATCTATGCTGGATGTATGATTTTTTATTCTTGTTTATTACAGAAACAGAGACATTACTGATTCAAAGTTTAACATCAATCATATGGCGTAGCCGGGTTTCAGAAAACAAAGCCTCAAATAAAAGAGCGAATCTTTTGTCAATATTTTAGCATCTATGATAAGAATTGAGTTTCATCTTTCACTGGAGACATTAAAATGAGAGACACTTCAGAATATTATTAAAACTGTTTTGAGATATAATATTTCCATCGTGAATGAATAATATCTTCGAACTGTTTCCAATCTTTCTATTCAACATATTTCAATAAATAACGGTATATCAAAAGCTTACACGTCACTCTTCATTCAAAAGGAAAGCGATAGTCTTGCATCATGAATATATGTAGATTTGTTGAGTTTGCCGACAAAATAAAAGTTTCTTTTAAGAACATATTGTATAACCGAAATCCACTTCTTTAAGGCATTCATAAACGTATTTTAAAATCGGCTGTGCTTAAGTTATACGTGTTACGTATAGAAATGAAACCACAATGCAAACGCATGGAACACTTCTGCAACACTAATTGAACATAAAAATCAACATTTGTAACTAAAATCGTTTTCAATTTTGTTGTGAATGTGTTCCAGGAAATAAAAAGATTGTGCAAAATGTTAAAAATTACAGAAATCTTTATTCATATCTTCACAAATCCAATACTTTTTTCTTGTAAAAGATAGAAGAAAGTAAAAATATTTTGGTTCATACAACTGAGGATGTAAGTTATTGTAAATGATGCACTAACTTCCGCTGCACCCACATTTGGTGGAGAACTCCGAAAGAAAATCTAAAGACAAAATAGTAATTCTTAGCTTTTTGTGTCCGTTATTTGTCTGTTATACATTGTCAAGTCCTCATAATTCATGAAATATTTTGTTTGGAACATTTTTTTAATTGGAATATATTATGCACTCGTCCAAATTCAAAATATTTGCTGTTGTTATAAAGGTTGATAAATATTGATAGTTTAATCGATCTAGACTCTTTTAAACTTCTCTATACACGGGGTCTACAGTAAATTAGTGTAAATGGTAATCATCTGCAATAATCATCTGAAAATAAAAAATATCACATGCATATAAAAGTATCTTACATAAGTTGTAATTGAAACCTAAATCTGATAATATAAAGAGATTAGGGGAAGGTGCCAATGCTTTAGTTCAAGTTCTGAATATCTTTCGTTGCTATAACTGTTGATAAATATCGTTAGTTTGATAGCCTATGTACACTGGTGTCCAAAAGTTAAGCATAATTGGTAATTAAGTAAGTAATAAAAGAAATATAAATCGAAATGTGGTGAAACTCCAGGTGTGTAAACAAAATAGTACGCGTCATATATTTTTGCGAAGAGTTTTCCCCGAAATCGAACAGGGGACCGTCAACAAATTGAAAAAGAACGAAGATCTTTTGGATAACCCTGTCAAAACTAATGTAGCAAAAGTGTTCAGACTGCACATTACGATTAAGTGGCTTATTGTAATGTACTGTGTATATTTTTATAAGGATAGCATTCATACTCGTAGAGAAATTAAGGTTTTTATAAAAACATTCCTAAGTTTTTTGCTTATAATTTGCAGAGTTCTTAATATAAAATAATGTTCTTTTCTGAAAATATGACAAACATCATGGTACATAATACCCTGTCATCAGAATTTAAAAATAATAAAAATTGCATGACAAATGAGCAGGTTTACTAAATAATTTTTTACTGCGCATGCGTGAACGCTATTAAAATTTCATTTGCATATTATGTTAGTTAAATGTGTAGAGCAACTTTTGTGAAAGTCTCAAAAACATTGATTAAAAGTTCTGAAAATTATCGTACATAGAATGAGATCAAAATATTTTATTCCCTAATGAAGCAAAAAGATGAGGGGCTGTATCCATATTCCATTGTTTCGTGCATAGACAATAATGCACGTACAACTGGGTATTTGGATAAAACCCCTGATATTTTGCTTCCTTTTAGGAATAACGGATTTTGAGTTGATTCTATAGACGATAATTTTCAGAATTTTCAAGCTATGTTTTTGAAACTTTTACAGAAGTTGCTCCATACATTTAGCTAACACAATATGCAAATGAAATTTTGTTATCGTTGACGCATGTGCAATGGAAAATTATTTACTAAAACTACTCATTTTTCATACAATTTTTATTATTTTTAAATTCTGATGACAGGGTATTGTGTACAATGATGTTTGTCATATTTTCAGAAAAGAACATTATTTTATATTAAGAACTCTGCAAATTATAAGCAAAAAACTTAGGACTGTTTTTATAAAAACCTTAATTTCTCTACGAGTATGAATGCTATCCTTATAAAAATAAACACGGTACATTACAATAAGCCATTTAATCATAATGTGAAATTTGAACGCTTTTGCTACATTAGTTTTGACAGGGTTATCCAAAAGATCTTCGTTCTTTTTCAATTTGTTGACGGTCCCCTGTTCGATTTCGGGGGAAACTCTTCGCGAAAATATATGACGCGTACTATTTTGTTTACACACCTGGAGTTTCACCACATTTCGATTTATATTTCTTTTATTACTTACTCAATTACCAATTATGCTTAACTTTTGGACACCAGTGTACTACGTCAACACTAAAACAGTGTAAGTCATAATTATCTGCAATAGTCAAGTAAAAAAATCATATGGCTACATAAAATACATTATATTAGTTGGAATTAAAATCTAAAGCTGATAATATAAATAGACTAATCGGATGGGGCATCGAATGCAAAACTTTCTTATGTCTGATGCATGTTAATGCATCAAAACTCGACATCACAGTGTCAAAATTAAATGACAATCTGTGTATATCATGATGTTTCCAAAAGACCTACTTAAGTTATAGTGTAACTTAATATGAAGATTGACTAAATTTCCGTCATTCATTATTGAGATAAACATAGCAAACATCGTGAAAAATGATGTCTAGCAGCGCCGCCTGTTGGATGATTTACAACATCAGAACTAAATAATATCAACGTATATCTGAATCAGAAATTTGATAAAAATCTGTGCATTATTTCTTGATATATAGTAATTGCAGAAATCATGAATAATACATTATAGCAGGGCCACTTATTAGGCTGAATACACCAAAAACTAATCCACACCAATTTATATCAAGAATTAATTGTATCTAAAGTTTTATTAAATTTTGTGCATCAGTTCTTGAAAAAGATCAAAATTTATGTCATTTACGAACAGGTAGACAGACTAACAAACTCACGCAAACATTTTGTGAAAACATGTCTTTCGGGATCTCTGACATCTAAAATTCTAAATTCTTCGAAAACCAGCTTTCAAAATTTTCACGAATCCAATATTTTGTTCTTGTAAAGATAGGAGAAAGTTAAAATTAGCAAAAGGATGGTTGTATTAAATTTGGGTTTAATTTTTTATATTTAATTCGAAAATTTTAAAGATTTATCCTCCAATTAATAATATCAAGTTAAATTTTCAGAATTAAAAATATTAATGAACAGTTTAACCCTTCAATGATGAGTGGTGTGATGTCACTTACAATAACCATAAAACTTCTTCGTTTTTTCACGTTTCGAAAATAAATCTTCGCTGTATTAAGGGGAAAAAAACCTTATTTTTTTTGTCTGACAATTTTACAATTTGTAATAGCAATTCAGTATTAACTTTTAAATTTGACCTAAAGAAAGGAGCCCCTCAGAAATGGCTCAAAATTGCTTATAGGTATGCTTTGCATACATATTTTTGTTTATGATATAATAACATCTTCAAAATATTTCTGTCTTTTATAATTAAAAGCATTCAATAAATAACGACACAGACAAAAAAAAAAAAAATGTGCTTGAGTCTAATGTCAGAAGTAAGTGATACTCTTATATTATGTATGTTAGCAGATTTATGCTTTCATCAACAAAATAAGAATTACCTCACAGAAGATATTTGATGACTAAAGTCCATTTCTTTAAGAAGTTAAAGATGTAATTTAAAATTGGTCGTGTTTCGTTATTCATATTCATGCGAAAACCCGCAGGTAATTTATTCGTCAAATACATCTCCCAATTTTCACTTCATCTCTGAATTCGAGACAAATTTTGAAAATGTTAAGGTTTATTGAAATGTTTTCCAACAACTACGTGTAAAGCTCTTATACTTGTAAGAGCATATTTGGTATTAATTAAAGAAAGTTGCTGAAAAGTAAGATGCAGTTTCCTATTTAAAATAAGATTTGAAATTAAATTTTCGGTTAATTACATTTTTCGGTATGATGAATTTACAATTTCTTTCTTTTCCAATTCAATTAACGACGATTTTATCATTAGTAATTATCAAGTATTGTTAAAAAGTCTTTCTTTTTCTGTAGATTTTAATAAGAATCACATACATTTTTAAATTCAAAATACATGAGTTGCATACTTCCAATACATTTTTAAGAACTAGTTTAAAAGTAATTTATTTAAATTTGTAATGAGAATTCGATTTTAGTATTTAGAATAAATTTGATAATAAAGGAAATTAGAAAATATGATTGGGAGTAATATTTAATAAACAGGTAATATCCTAAAGGTATATTACATCTTTATATTTTTAAGTTTTAATGAAGAGAAATTTATCCCGATTAAATGCTGCTTTACTAGAATCAGCATATGTTAACATACTCAGTACTCTGCTTAAGAAATATTTTTAGGGGCTTTCGTAATTATGTAAATACGTAGCACCTATCGTCGTCGTTCAGTCCCGCCGTTTGTCCGAATATAACAAGCAAAAAACTACAAAGCCGAATCATTTGAAAGATAAATTTAAAATATATAATTGTTGCATAATTTTGTCGTGTTATTTCAAATTTAATGAAAATTGAATGCATAATTTAATTACAGGGGCAATCAAAAGTATTCCGCTACATTATGGCGAATGGAAAAAATTCAAATGCATTGTAATGGTGTTACACTCTTTCGTACATAATAAAATTTATATGCGTCTATGAAGTATATTTCATAAATTATACATTCGGCACAATCTGGGGTGCAAAGAATATTTGTTATTAATTTACAGGGCTACACAAAAGTATTTCATTACATAATGGTATGAGGGGAAACATTGTTTCGGGCGCGTTTTAATAATATTAAGCTGTTTCACATTTTATGAAATTGATATACGTTGCTGAAGTTTACTACAAGTTCCTTCCTGTACAATAGAAAGTATATAGTATTTACGGAGAATTACAAAATATTTCGGATATTCTACTGCATCCGAAGCACCATTGAGTTTCCAGCAAAATGTGAATATTTTTAAAACTTCCTTAAGATACGAAAGCAGATAATTTGCTACGCTTGACGTACAATTTCTAACTTGTTTTAGACATCAAGAATATGGTTTAAATTTTCAAGTTTATGATTAGCGCAATATAAGAACAACCAAATACTGATTTTTCCCAATTTTCATATTAATCTAATAGAGCAAGAACCCAAGGCCCCCAGACGTTACTTATTTTCTCACAAGTAAAATATATAGGATAAAGTAATGTTAGTACGTGCTATGAGCGTAGTGATCCTGCTAAATTGGACCGACGTCCAATTTACAGATACCAGGTACCAAAGGTAGGTAAAAACACTACAAACTTTTCTTATTTTCACAGTCTTAATTTTTATATATGATGCTCAGGGAACTATTTCAATGCTTTATGTAAGCAGCCAGATCAATTGCATGGGCCAAACATCCAGCCAGACATACATAAAGTGTCGCTATGAGTATGAGCGCAACATAGCTTCATAAAACTTACGTTATTAATGGTCTAATGGAAGTCATCGGTAATAATTAAGTAATATTTTAACCCTTAATTTAAAAAATAATTATAGCATACCAAAATGTGAATACATTTGAAATCGTAATCGAAATTATGAACAAATCGTTATTAATTTATAAAAAGTTTTTTCTTTTTTAATATTGAGGAATTTGATGATTATCAACAGCAATCAGTTTATTAAATAAATAGTTTATTGAGGTCTTATAATAGGCAAAAAACAATAAAATTTGTAAATAAAAAATTTCGAAATAATTCATTTAAATATTACTCATTACTTTATTAATGAGAAAGTATGATCTATTTTATTATTTTTTTAATCTTCATAATCGTCTTCATTGAAATTTCATAATGCATCATCAATCCAATATTAGTATTGAATATCTTTATCATCATCATCATTAGTTTCTTTTTCTGTAAAATAATATATATGTAATTAAGAATCAAATAATTACAAGTTTATATAAATAATTAAATTGAAAGTAGAATACTTGATTCTTCTTGAAGTTATTCACTTACAAAGCCTGGTAGTTGGTCCCCATCAAACCAGTTGAAATGATATTCATTATCTTTCAATGTCCACCCATTGTTTTCAGCACTAAAAATCCTAGTTCCTTATTATGACCATTATTCTAAAGACTAGCGATGTAATTAACTCATCGAAAATGCCTGCAAAAGCACACTCTTGCACGGTGGCCCACGTCAAACTTTTTCAAATTTTTGCGACTGAACTCTTTACCAACATCGGAAACCATGCAAGTGTTGATGAACAGTTGAAGTCTAGCAGCATCTATGTCACTTATTCCGCCCATATTGTGTTAAATACATTTTTATGTAGCTCTAAGTCGTTGAATAAATCAAAATCGCCGAATTTCAAAAATACTTTTGCTTGCCTTTTTAGAAAAAAGCAGGTTTGTAATCACATCCATTGATTGCATGAATCTTGGCAAGCAACAACTTCTAAAGGAGGTCTTAAAGGTTCGTAAACCTTAGTGATATCAACGTATATTACTTTATTTCCGATGTCAGGCAACAACCATATGTAGGAGTCATCATTTTTAGGTAGATTTCGTATAAAGTACTACCTAGTGCAAACGCTCTTATGTTGGAATTTTGGAAAAAAAATTGCAGATCTACACTAATCATGGCCCTTAGAGCCTAGACCCCAAAACTACCATCAGTAAAAAAGTTCATCCATCTATGTAACTTTTTTATGGTCACGATAAATTTTATAATTTTGCTCAAATATCTCCCAAACCAATACTTAAAATCAAGAGCATAAAATCTCGGTAGAGTTCGTTAATGGGCAAAATGGGACCAAGGAGATGGAATGGCGGGGGGGGGGGGGGGTGAAAACAGAAAAAAAACCCGCCATAACTTCTTAATGAAAATAGATATCAAATCGTTTAAAGTTTATAATACTTCTAAAAAATTTTCCAAAAAATTATGTATAACAGACATTTGATAAAGTTAAAGATGGTCTGAAAAGTCGAAAAAAAAAACTGGGTTTGGGGGAAAAAAATTCGTCCATTCTCTAGAATCAAATACAATTATTTTTTTTCTAAATGTTCTTATTATTATCTAAAACTTTTGTACTTACAAGATAGGACCAATTCTTACTGCAGCAATAAATAAATAAATAAATAAACAAATAAAAAATAAATTAATTAAAAAGAAAACAAAAAGGGGTAGAAGAAGAAAAAATTATTCAACGATTTAAGAACTATTTTAATTTATTCAACGACTTAAAGCTACAGCAAAATGTATTTAACACAATATGGGCGGAATAAGTGACATAGATGCTGCTAGACTTCAATTGTTCATCAACACTTACAGGGTTTCCGATGTTGATGAAGAGTTCAGTCGCAAAAATTTGAAAAACTTTGAAGCGAGCAACTTACCACCGTGCAAGAGTGTGCTTTTGCAGGCATTTTCGATGAGCAAATTACATTGCTAGTCTTTAAAACAATGCTCATAATAAGGATACTTTTAGTCCTGAAATCAATGGGTGGACATTGGAAGATAATGAATATCATTTCAATTGGCTTGATGGGGGCCAACTACCAGGCTTTGTAAGTGAATCGCTTCAAGAAAAATCAGGTATTCTACTTTCAATTTAAATATTTATATAAACTTGTAATTATTTGATTCTTAATTACATATATATTTTTTACAGAAAAAGAAACTAATGATGATGATGATAAAGATAATCAATGCTAACATTGGATTGATGTTAAATTATGAAATTTCAACGATGACGATAATGAAGGTTAAAATAAATAATAAAATAGATCATACTTTCTCATTAATAAAGTAATGAGTAATATTTAAATGCATTATTTTGAAATTTTCTATTTACAAACTTTTTATATTTTTTTGTCTATTATAAGACCTCAATAAACTATTTATTTAATAAATTGATTGCTGTTGAAAATCATCAATTTCCTCAATATTAAAAAAAAAAAAAAAAAAAAAAAAAAAAACACCTTTTTATAAATTAATAATGATTTGTTCATAATTTCGATTACGATCTCAAACGTATTCACATTTTGGTATGCTATAATTATTTTAAAAATTAAGGTTAAAATATTACTTAATTATTACTGAAGACTTCCATTAGACCATTAATAACATAAGTTTTATGAAGCTATGTTATAAAACTATCTAATTTTTATTCTGGCTCTCATACTCATAGCGACACTTTATGTTGTCTGGCTGGATGTTTGGCCCATGCAATCGGTCTAGCTGCTTACATAAAGTATTGAAATAGTTCCCTGAGCATCATATATAAAAATCAAGACTGAGAAAATAAGAAAAGTTCGTAAGTGTTTTTACCTACCTTTTGTACCTGATACCTGTAAATTGACCGTCGGTCCAAGCTAGCAGATATCACTACGCTCATTGCACCGTACTAACACTATTTTTTCCTATACATTTTACTTGTCAGAAAATAAGTAACATCTGGGGGCTCTGGGATCTTGGACTATAAATTTCTAAAAGAATTTTCCCTTACTAAATATAATTTTACGCTATATAAATACGCTCTTATTTGTCCTTAAAAAATTAATTACCTCTTTTATGAAATATCTCCTACTTTTCATTTCTTTTTAGATTAAAACATAAAAGTTAAATTTTGAATAAAAATATTATAGCTTAATTTCTTAAATAGAAAATAGAAATTAAACTACTTTATTTTCTTTATTTTCAAATTTTGTGAAAATAACATTTTACCCAAATACCCATATGCACATACATATCTTATCGCAAAAATTTTACAAATTCTAAAAAAAAAAAAAAAAAAAAAAAAAAAAAAAAAAAAAAAAAAAATCCTTTATTCTAAAAAACGCCAACTGGGCAGTGAAATACGATAAACGTTTTTGCATGTTTTGGAATTTATGATTGTCCCAAGCGTCTCGTAGATTTAAAGGAAAGTGAGATTTTATTGTTAAATTTATACCACTCATAGGAGCTGAAATATGCAAGTTTTGGTTTTAAAATTTTCCTTACAGTAAATCAGGAATATCCTTATTATTGCATTTCATGCAAAAATGTTGCAGTTATTTGTGTTCTCTTTTTTACTTTCTTCTATCTTTACAAGAAGGAAGTATTGGATTCGTGAAATTTTTTTAATTCCAGATTTCAATGGACTTACACATTTTAGGGGTAGAAAAACAGGAACAGGAACAGAAAATATATTTTCACAAAATGTCTGTCTGGGAGTCTGTCTATGTTTGACGCAAAATTTGTGGACGTTCTATCTCAAGAACTAAGGAAGCGAATTAAAAAAAAATTAGACTCAGTTAGTCTTTGATATTAACTAGTGCTGATTATTTTTTAGTGTAAATCTCTCAGTAGCTGGCGCTGCTATGCTGCCTTTTTTTATGATTTCAACAATAGCTGTATCTGAAGGAATAATGCATCAATTTTCACCATTTTAGTTAGTCTCTGATATGAATTAGAGCTGTTTTGTTTTTGGAATAAATCGCCCAACAAGTGGCGCTTCTATCCAGATTTTTTTACGATTTCTGCAATGGTTCTTTCTCAGTAACTAATGCAAGGCGTTTTATAAAATTTCAGATCCAGTTAAAACTTGACATAAGATGTTACTGAGTAGATTTTGGTGCAAATCACCTGGGAGGTGGCGCTGCTATGCTTCATTTTCAGGAATTATTAACTTATATAAGATGGAAGAAATTTTTGGGATTGCTACATCCGAGTAGTTTTAAATTTGCAATATAAAAATTTTGCGCGAGTGAAAAATTGTATGGGTATCTTTATTTGTAAGTTTAGGCATTTATTTTGAGATGATAAACAGACTTTGAGAAGAGTTCCATATCCTGTTCCGATTTTTATGGCGAGCTATTTTTGTCGATAAATGTTTCGATGTGGTTGTTACGCTCTACAGGATTTAGGGTTGCTTTTTCATTACTTGAATGCTATACTGCTGGATATAAGTAACAATTTTGAATATTTTTTTTTATAACTATATATATATGTATATATATAAATATATATACATATATTGCGGGATTTTTTAAAACGACATTTTTCTGTAGATGTAATAATATGCAAATATTTTTCTTGTGAACTTTTATATATTTTAAGATGTACATAAAATAAACAACATTATAATACTATGTTTTAATTTTCAATATATAATAAATATATAAAATAGGAAAAGTATAAAAATATTTTTATAAGCATATAGTATTTGGTTATTTGTGTATATAGAATGTAATTATATATGTATATCTGTATATAATTTCATATATAGTATACGTAAAGCTAATGCATATATATGTATAAAATTTGCAATTTACAATTATATGTTTATTAATATTTAAAAATTATGTGTTTCCTTCATCTTGAAAAATATGGTAAGATGCTAAAACGGCCTATTAGCGCCATTTCTTATTACTTCGCGAATCGTGCCAACTGAAACAGGATACGGAAAACTTTCTCAGATTTCTATTTCTTTCAATTTTATTATAACGTCGAATCTTTTCTGAGTGTCGTTTAATATGCAAAACTTTACCTTTTAAATTCTTATTTCTCGTTAAAATTAATTACCCCCCCTCCTAACGCCTTGAGAAGTGGGTGAGATTTATTATATCCCACCTACGATTAATGAATATTGCACTAGAAAAACTTTATAAAGTTTTGTTTTTCTAACTCTAATGGAAAAAAGTGGAGAAATTGCTTTACCTTATTTTGAAATAAAAATTTTCAACATTTTCGGTGGGAGTCTAGAATTACAAAATCCCAATTACTTCCCCTTCAAATGGTTAATCAGTTATCTCTTTAATTTCATTTCTTATTTAAACAAAATACGAAAGTTATATTCTCCATAGGATACAGAAGTTATTTTTTAGATTGAAAACGGGAATCGAGCTACTAATGTTTTTCCACATTAGTTGCAATTAAACAATATTTTTCCTAAAAATCCATAAGCATGTTCATATTTCATTATGAGTACTTTACAAGGACTTATAAAATTAGCTTTCCCTATTCAAAAAAGTTGAATTTGTATTGAAATTGCAGGAAGTCTTTTTTTTTTCATGTTTTGAAATTTATGATTGCCCCACGAGTCTCATAACTTTAAACGAAGTGAGATTTTTTTTATGTTAGATTTATGACTCTCACAGGATCTGAAATCCGCATGTTTTGGTTTTGATATTTATTTTTTTGTACTAAATCGGTAAATGCAATGAAAATCGATGCTTTCAGTTCGTCATCCTGTCGTTTTATTTCATGTAAAAATGTTGCACATATTTATTTATATGCTCTTGTTTTTATATGAAATGTAATTAGTATGAGAATGGCATGGATAAAAAAACATGTAATATGGATAAAATAAACTAAAACTTATTATGTCACAAAGTTATCCTTTTTGATTTAAGAACAGCCTTAAGGTTGGAAACGGGGCCGGGTACTTACAGCAAAGTTACCTCTAATAACAAGGTTAAATAAATAGAGCCAAATTTCGGCCAACTTGATGAGATATTGTTGAATATTGTATTACATTAATATTGTATTGCATTAAAAATTATTTCTATATTTTAAGGAATTTTAATGAATGACTGTTTAAAAAATATATTTAAATTTCTAAATTTATGTTTATTTTTCCTGAGATATTGCATTTAAAAATTATGTTTTTCGCCAGTACAATTCACAATGCTCTTTTGAAATTTACATCCAAAATCTAAATAAAGGATTTGTTGAAATAAGGAAAACATTTAATTTAAGGTCGTGCAAAATAGAAATTCGGTTAATACTTCAACGTTATTTTTTTAAAGCATTGTCAGAAAAATTGTGTTATTTTCGTAAACGCGTGGAAGAAAATATGAATTCTCATTTATAAATATGAAAAAAATTACTTTGATTACAAAGAAGTAACATCATTTTTTTTTTTTTTTTTTGTAAATGTCAGAATACAATTTGTGAGAGTAAATGCATAAAGTTTCAGTATTGTAATTTCCGTATTTTTTAGATACTACATTACTGTTTATTTTATTTTAGAGAAACGCTATAATTAATACGGACAACGCTGGTCCAGTCGTCTAAAGTTGTATAATATTGATAAAACATAATGATCAATAAAAATAATATAATAAAAAAGAAAATAAAATAAACATTTTTTTGGCCTCTGAAGGAGAGTATTTTCATAGTTTTACTGACCGAGTCCTATTTTTATTGCACTGATTATCATAAGAAAAAATTATAAAATAAAAACTTTATTTTTAAAAGCTTTTGAACTTATTTATATTTTAATATTAAGTTATTGATAATAAACTGGAACGTTTCATAATTTTTTATATAAAAAAAGTAAAATGAAAATGTGATAATTATATTAGTTTAAAATACTTTTCAACCGATTTTAAACTTCAGTATGAGGACTCTGAAACATTTATTTGAGAAATAAAATGCATACAAAATAGTAAATTTCTCTAAAAATTCAATAAACGATAAATACTTCAAAAAATTTAGCAAAAAAATATTTTAATATTTTAAAAGATATGTTGCATTAATTAAAAAAAAAATAAACAAACTTTAGAAATTAACCGTGTAGTGTTTAATGTCAAATAAAATCCACTTTTAAAAATATACTCTTGATCACGTAAACTTTCTTTTACTATCTCTCTATAAAATTTATAAATCACTCCTTGTGTCATAATTAGTTATATCTTGATTTAAGCTTTATGATACTGATGTGAATATTATGCTTAATGATGTGAATGTTAAGTACATTTTACTTTCAAATGGACGATATATTGGATTTTTGACCTAAATTAATAGCATTGACCCCCTTAAAAAGATCATTTATAAGTCGAATGTCAAATGTATTTTGATATTTATATGAGGTAATATATTTGTTGTCTTGTCGGAAACAGAGTAAATAAATAAATAAAAATGAGATTTATTAATAATGCATTTGGAAATCTCTTTCCGAATAAAAATATCAGAGAGAATATTTTGAACAGATTTCAATCTACTAAATTCTATTAATTAATAATAAAATTGCATAGAATTCATAATGTATTGCTTTATTTTTTCGCGAATTTTAAAATTTGAAATAAGTAACCTTCAATTGTATGCACTTATTAATGTTCATTAATGTTCTTAGTAGAAAACAAGGACCGCAAGCTCTTATTGAAAAAAAAAAAAAAAAAAAAAAAAAACACTTAGACAAAATTTGTTTTCTTATAAATTGTGCATTTTTTAAACTTGAAATTTTATTTTATAGACATTTTCATGGTTCAAATATATTTACCATATAGTTAACTGATCTAATTTTAAGTGTACACTAACTTAAAAGCTAAATTTTTTTAGTTTTTGTTGCATTAATTTTTGTTTCTTTAAAAAAAAAAATCTTTATCAAAATACAGATTTTGAATTATGGATAATGAAGTATGAATTCTATTTAATAAATTTACAAAAATGAGCATTTTCTAATATTATCTTTGAATATTATATGAAAAAAATATGAATATTTTTTTCATATAAAAATCTTATTTTATTCGTTTTTAAAATTTGATACGGTTTTTGCAAAGACACACTCTCTATTCAAGATCTATAAAACCTAGGCTTTTATTCTTTTACTTGCTTTAATCCTGTAACATTTTTTAATCGAGTTTCTTTTTAAAGCAGGGTTAATAAAACAAGTTCATTAAATCTATCCTGCTACTTAATTTTATTCTATTTTATGTCACTAAAATTGTGAAGTGTTACTACCATTCTGAAAATTACGTGAATAATTAAATAAAGAAAACTACTATTTAAAAAGCTTGATGTTTTAATTGAAAATGGGATGGTTTTTAAAGCGAGGTTCTTTAAACATATTTATCAAATCTACGTGTACAGTTTATCAATCGTTTACGAAAGTAAAATCTTACTTATATTTCTAAATTGTTCAGAGTTGCCAAAATCAGATTACTCATATATCAAATGCTAATATTCATTGTAACAGAATTATTTTCTCTTCCATTCATTAAGCAAAAAATAAATTACTCATCTCGATGAGTGAATTAATAAGCGTAGTGATTTTATTTAATAATAGCAAAAGTCAGTTTTAATATACACTGTAAAAAAAAAAAAAAAAAAAAAAAAAAAACATTAAATTTACGACAAAAACTACTGGAAGGAATGTTGGCAGCAGTTTTTGCTGTAAAAATTTCTGGCAACATTGCTGCCAGTAGTTTTTGCTGTAAAATTTGCTGGAAACATTGCTGCCAATAGTTTTTGGTGTAAAATTTACTGGCAACATTGCTGCCAGCAGTTTTTGTCGCAAATTTAATGGATTTTTTTACAGTGCAATTGTGAAGTTAAAATACACGAAAACAAATTAGAGCCAAAACATTATAACCACTCATACATTTTGCAAGGAACTCGCTTGGATGATGTGGAAGGCACATATACCGATGGAAATTGTATTTAAATGCTGCTAAAATGTCTCAGAAATCCTTTTTGTGCTTATTTCTGCTTGTGAGAGCAAAGGCTGTTGATCTAAGCTACTTTGATAGAGGGAACTTTCTATGTAATATGACAACGTGACAACGATCAATGTCACATGACCCGGATAATGCTCGATAGGACCAAGAACATAATACTGAATTTCAGTTAATGTCCAGGTCACATAATTTGACGGAGCTTAATCCTGCAGAAGGCATTTCGTGTGTTAATCAACGGCGCTCTAGAGCTCAAAAACAGCTATTTTGGAATATCCCGAATATGCATGACCTCTGCTTTCACAACTAATACATTTTATATGCCGTCAGCTGCCTAGAACTTGTGGCATCCATGCCAAGGTGGTTTGCAGATATTTTATTCCAAAGGAGGCCAACACATTATTAGGTAGGTGGTTATAATGTTTTGGCTCTTGAATACGCATGATGCATATAAAATGTTTTTGGACAATGAACGCGAAATTTTTCGTTTTTTGGACAAGAACGATAAATTTCGCGTAACACCATAAATTATGTAACACTTTCCACAATTATCGGAATCCTATACTACTTTTAATTGCTAAAAGATATAAGATTAAATCTTTAAAATCAGTGAAAATAGTTTTATTTGGTTATTTACGTGTTTCGACTTTACTAAAGTAATCTACATTCCTCCTAATAGACTAAAAATTAGTTTTTAAATCCTTATCATATATTTAAATGTACATCCAACAGTTATAGTTAATACTAACTGAATCCTGTATTCGAATTCTTTTGAGTGCCTTTATAAATAAACGATAAATTTTATATATTCTATAATCCATAAAAAGTGCTGTAATGCACTTTATGGTTGCTATAAATTTCCTTAAAATGGTTAAAACCCTTAAAGTTTAAGAGAATTTTAGCACATTCTCTAAGATGTACATCCCCTATCTCTTACTTCTGCAGTGCATTTCATCTAACATTGACAGTTTTACAATACATTCAACTTTGTTTATGCAGCATAACGTAGTACAATCTCAAAAGATTTTGTTGCAATTTTTCTCTAATAGTTTTTTTTATGTAATAATAATAAAAAAATTAATTTCGCATCACATTTAATTATATGTCCTAGGCATACCGCATGGAATTTATTCTGATTCTTCGTTTCATCATCCCAGCTTGTCCCGAAATACAGAAGATTCTTGATTAAACGGGATGGAATATTCGGTTTAGCGCATTTACCGGGACGGTAAAATCCTCTGTTTTCCATGCATTTATTATTATGATGATTCCAAATACTACAATGGGAATAAAAAAAAAATTATGGTTAAGAAATTATAGAGAGCAATTTTATCAGAGGAAGAAAATGAATTTCCAATACATCACGTTCTTAGTACTGATTTGAAGAGAAAAATCATACAAGATTTGAGAAAGTTAAACAGTCCTAAAAATGTACAGTCGTAGAAAAAAAAAAAGTAAATACCCCTCACTAACTCTACAAAAATTTATAGTTGAAGAATGTTACTGGTACCAAATGATTGAAAATAAAGTATACTTTTAAATGATGTATATAAAATTAGCTTAAGGGGGCATCTTAAAATGAACCCTAACTTTCTTTTTAGGTGCGTTCGTAATTATGTAAATATGTAGCACCTATTGTTGTTGCTCAGTCTGTCCGTCTGTCCGTCTGTCTGTCTGTCTGTCTGTCCGTCCGTCTGTCTGTCCGTCTGTCTGTCTGTCCGTCTGTCTGTCCGTCCGCATATAACAACGCAAAAACTATCCAACCGAATTGTTTGAAATTTAAAATATATAATTATTACATAATTTTGTCGAGTCATTTCAAATTTTATGAAAATCGGATAGATAGATCAATTACAGGGACAATCAAAAGGATTCCGTTACATTACGTCAATGAGGAAAAAAGTTTCAAATGCATTTTAATCGTTTGAAATTTAAAACGTATATTTATTACATAATTTTGTCGAGTCATTTCAAATGTTATGAAAATCGGATGCATAGATCAGTTACAGGGACAATCAAAAGTATTCCGTTACATTACGATCAATGGGAAAAAAATGTTTCAAATGCATTTTAATGGTGTTACACTCATTTGAACATAATATAATTGACATGAATCTATGATGTATGTACTAAAATATACATTCTGTACAATCTGGGATGCAGAGAATATTTATTATTAAATTACAGGGCCACACAAATGTATTCCACTAAATAATGTTATACGGGGAAACATTGTTTGGGGCTAGTTTTAATTATATTAACCTACTTCACATTTTATGAATAAGATATACGTTAATGAAGTAAGGTACCCTGGGGTAATAACGCCACGTTAAGGTTCTACCAATTTTCACGGCTTAGTTTTAGATTGTATTTTTCAAACAAATATAGGATCTGATACAGCAACTCATTGACTATCTATATAAAATAAAATAATTTAACAGATATGTATTCATAAAATGTAATGGCGTTTTTTCTTGACCAATGCTATTTGGCGTTATTACCCACCTATATGGGTAATAACGCCATGCAAACAAAACCGTGAAATAAGATGGAATAATTGCATGTAGATAGCCCAATTCTAAAAATACAAACTCTACAAACTTAGAAATTGACAAAATGCATTCTAAACTATTGAAAATGTTCAATTTTTTGTGAAAGTGTAAGAAAAATAAAGGTGTAGTATGGGAGGGGGGAGATGAGGCGAAATAATATCAGACCGTGAGCTTCTTTTTGCTTAAAAAAGACCGCTTAAATAGAAATATGAGAAACATTGCACAGTTTTAATTATGTTTATTTGAATCAGTATTTAGGATGTAGCTGGGCCACTGTAGGGAATCAACCGGGGTATTAATGTCAAGGATTGGCGTTATTACCCCTGTATAGTTATTGCGCAGTACATTTTAAATAACAAATTATCTCGAGAAGATATCCAAAATCTTCAAAAACATTTTAAAAGTACATGAAATGCACTACAAATTTATGTAATTAACAAAGTATTTCCGGATAAAAAGATCGTCTTCACATCACAAAACGTATCTCGCAAATTTTAGATCAAGCGTTAATTTTAGTTGTTTGTAAAAACAATAAGACCTAAAAATGAAACAAATTAACCTGAAGCTGTTTTTTGCGATTTATATGACTCAAAACCCTTCTGCGCAGAGCACATGTGTGTCATTTACCTGATTATTTCATAATTATGCAAAATATAAGCACTTGGCGTTATTACCCCGCCTGGCGTTATTACCCCAGGGTACATTATAATAAAAATTACTCCCTGCATATTTATAGGAACACAAAGATTTCGACCACTATACTGTATTCAAAGTACGTTCTACTATATCAGCAAGATCTGAATATTTTAAAACTTATAGTACGAACGCACCTCATTTGCTACGCTTCACGTGCGATTTCCAATTTGTTTCATTAGCAGTAATCGATTCGGTCAGCATAAACAAATTTTCATGGAATTCGTGCGATAAATTTTTGAGAAATTAATTATCTTAAAACGAGCCTATTTTAGGGGCTATATAGAAAATGAAGATCACTACTTGATTGTAGAGCCCTCTTCTTGATGAAGGTATGCGCCATTCAAGTAGACTTTAAAGACTAATAGATTACAGGATAGCATAAGAAGTTTCAATAACTTCTATCGTAAACGCCTCCTTAAGCCACCATTTTGTCGTTTTTAACACATTCAACAAAGTTGAAAAGTGCTTATGAATGTGGTTTGCCTGTCCGTCTGTCCGCGCTCTAACTCCCCTAAATATACTCGGACACCTCCTAAATTTTTTTCGGTTGGGACGTTTACCCTAGCACAAACCATATTTCAATTGAAATTTCCACCATGATTAGTTTATTTACAGAGGCAGTCAAAATATTACCGTTACATTACGTCCTATGGAAAAAATCGTTTCACATGGACTTAAAAGATGTTACATCCTGTCATACATATTAAAATTTATATGCATTTACGAACTTCATTAAAATATGCATTCTGTAAAATATGCGTTCAAAAAAATAACTATTATTCATTTTTAGAGCAACACAAAATAATTCCATTATATAATAGTAAAGGTTATAATTGTGTGCGACATATTTTAAATATATAAAATTATTTGATGATTAAAAAAATTGATACACTTCGCCGAGGCTTAATATAAATTATACGATATAGTCATGCATAATACGAAGTGTATAGCATTTACAGTGACACACAAAATATTTCAAATACGTATTCTTTCGAAGCACTGTATATGTATCTGACGATGACTGATTGCTGGATGAAATGTATTTTAATTATGATATACTTTTTTAAGTTTCAGTAAATCTATGCATATTATACGGTAGGTAAAAATGCTATAGTTGATATACAGGGCTACACAAAGAGCTTGCAAACGTTACTGATTTGAGCATAAATTACTTAAGGATGGTTTTTAAATAAGTTATGCATTTTTATGCTGAACTGCATTCAGTTTACTAAGAAATGTTTGTAGAATACAGATACAATTATATACAGAGCCACGCAAAGAATCGGTTATATATGGACGCCTATGAATGATAATTTATGAGAATGGGATTTCAGTAGTTTTGAGAATATTAGTTTACAGTACATTTTAGCTAAATATTGGCATGTAATAAAGGTACTAGGTAAATTACAGGTAGTACATTACGAGTATAATTTCAGGAGATAGTAATAAAAATATGAAAATGTAATTTAACATTAGAAGCACAAAAATTTAAATATTTATAATTTAAAACTTATCATTCAAATGACGTAAAATTTGATATCTAGGCCCAGTTTTATTCGAAGATTTGAAATATCTTGTTAAAATTGGGTATTGCTACTAGAAAAAACGAAGTTTGGATTCGTTTAAATATTTATATGGCTTCTCCAAGCAAATTTTGCATATATCTTTAAAAGTAGACTTTATTTCCAATCGTTCGATACGAGTAATTTTCTTTTGGATAATTTATGGAGGAATTAGAAGGGGGTGTTTGCTTTTTTGTTTTCCCACGACTGTATATGTAGCAGTGGAACAATAGATCAAGAAAGATTCGAAATTAGAATGTTACGAATTTTTAATTCACGATGATATTCTGTCTCGTGTCAAAAAGAAAAAAAAAAAAAAAAACAAGAAATTTCGGTAATGTTCTGAAAGTGATAAAGGAAAACTTGATCTCCCCAAAAATTAAGTTATGGTACCGCTTGGCACCCCATGGTACCCCCTGAGGAGCTGCTTAATCACTTGGAGCAAGAATATGGAAACAGTCCTGCTGAAAAAAAAAATCATGTTGGAAAATTTGAGTAGTAAAATTAGTCGAAGACTAAATGAAAAACGAAAAGAAATCTTTATCATTTCATTCTTCCAGTATTGCCAGATGGGCTACTTATTTTAAATTCAGATTCTAGACTGACACCGCTTTTCTGAAATCTTAAAAGGTGTCTTACTTAATGACATATTAATAAAGGCAAAAACAAACAACACACAAAATAGTGAAGTAAACTACATTTCTCTTTTTTATATTGTACTAAATATAAATCTAAATAGCATTGAATTTATGTTTATTTTCTTTACTTTGTATTAATTAAATTATTAATAGCCTGTTGTGTAATAATTTGCCATATTTTAATCCTTTTTCTGAAAATACAAATTCGATTATTCGGGATATTTGCTTAACCGGGTAGAGGCATTTTTCGACCTTCCTAGTTACTCGAGAGCCTACTGCACCTAAAATGTAAGATATGTTTCATAATTTTTCTGAACAATTAAATGAAACTTACTTTGATTTAAACATCTTAGTCTTTTAATTAAGAATGGAAGCGTGATTAAAAAATAACCTTGAACATGCTTATCGGTTCTACCTATTCAATTTATTATTCAATTTTTAAAAATAACTTATCTCTGTTTACACATTAAACTGTTTATGATGTTTCAATAAGAGTCGAATATATATTTGAAAGTAATGTTTGTCAAAATATCAATTTTCAAATTTCGATGCAGTATTAAAAACTAAACTAATACTGCATATGTATTAACTTATTTACAGTTACTGCTTTTATCTTAATTAAAATTGGAGACAAAATTTCTTAAACAATTAGCAAATGGCATCATTGATATAAGCTTATAGTTATTTATTTTTGCCTTTCCCTTAATATTGTTTACATGATTGCCTCTGCGCAAAATGTGAAAGAGAAAAATGGTTTATCAAATATTTTTAAATTTTGTAATTATATTTGAAAGATGTTTGTTAAAAGAGACTATAGTGCGTCTGAAAGGTATATGGATAGGCGACTTTTTGAAATAACATTTCAGAAAATGAAGCCAGACAGAATGACGAAAAGAAGATAATAAACATATGGAATCATACTTAAATTTATTACAACATAGAAATATAATATATGTTTTAGATTTTGTGTAAAAAAATAAAATTTAAAATAAGCTGTCCCAAATGTTTATGGGCAATAGAAAAATTGCCTTTATTACCACCGTATTAAAAAAAATTGCATTTTCTGCGTTTTGTACGTGTGACGTAAACACTCCAAATATAAAATCATTGCCCATTGTTTAGTTGTCTAATAGTTGGAAAATGCCTCACAACGTTCAATTCTCCTCTGCTAATATAGCTAAAATTTATTTGCTGCGTAAATGGCTGGAAATATTAACATTTCTGATGCTGCTAGAAAAATGAAGCGCAGCAGATCCAAAATTTGTGAAATTTTAGCAAAAAGTGTACATGCGATTACAAAATAACGTTCATGTCGACCAAGAAAAAAAATCTCTTACGACAAGATAGAGACATTTTGCGAGCAGTTTCAGCCAAAAGAAGCCTGTTTGTGAAATTGCGAGTACTTCATTCTTCTACGAGATCTACTGTAACCCCTTCGAAAAGACAGCCTTTTACGAAATTTTTAATCTTTTTTCAGCGATTTTTAAAAACAGAAATGTGTGTCTTATTGAATCTAGAAAATGCTAAAACAAATTCTTTATGTCACATACTCCCATAAGTATAAGAGTATTAAAAAAATACATCGTACGTTGAGGTCTGCAAATTTGGATAATGATAAACGAAGATAGTCCTGAATGCATCTGACACTCAGATTTTTCATTTTTCCTTAATAAGCCGAATTATTAATTATTTACCGAATGATTTATAAGCCTAATTATTAACGAGCTATTGAGCATGCCGGAGAAAGAGTAATTTTCCAAGTACAAGCGGAGTAAACTGTACTTTCTATATTTTAACACATCAATCACTGTTTTTTTTTAAATGTTTTTTTTCTACTTAAAAAATGTATTTTCTGTAGATAGATTAATATTTGGTTTAATGTTTTCTGTATTTTCCCAAATTTTAAAATGATAGCCTTTATTTCTTAGCAGGAAATACAAAAAACAGAAACGTACCTTCACGGTTGTAGCGATACTTTCGGTTAAACGTATTAATGTTTTCTGTATTTTCCCAAATTTTAAAATGATAGCCTTTATTTCTTAGCAGGAAATACAAAAAACAGAAACGTACCTTCACGGTTGTAGCGATACTTTCGGTTAAACGTATTAATATTTGCTATTTAAAAACGTTCTGGAATATGTTTATCTTAATTATCAAAATTTTTCTTTTATAACTGCATTCCGGGATATCATTTCGCATTTTAAGAGAACTGCGCTAGGGGTTTTTGCTCCTTTTTGCAAGGTAAAGTTGGTAATTTCTTATCAATGCGTAAATAGAGAAATATTTAAGATTTTCTCAGAAAGCTTTAATCATGATTAAAAGTGTAATATAACTAAATGCCAGAAATTTCATCGACCATCAGTATAAAGGAATTATGTTTAATTCGTTTAGAAAGATTATCATTTAAAAATACAAAATGAGTTTTTTTCCCCCAAAAAAGACTAGAGCGTTCACATGTACGCTGTCCGACAGCGTGGTTTCAAAAACTGCCTTTGTTTCGTTTAAAAATATAAAATTATACAATTTCGGGGTTTGTTTTCACTAGTAGCTCTACTGGATAAACACTGCCGCAAGGTATAGTTTCTAATTCAAGGTTCGTTTGGATAGATTTTCATTTAAAATTATAAAATCGAGGGTATGCGTTGCCAGAGGTAGCAGAGTAATGAAGATAAAGCAAAAGAAAAATACATAAGTTCAGCACTTATGGTTAGGTATATTTAACTCCTTGGGGACGGCGGCGGGAACCGGTAAATGTGCCAGATATGGTACTCAAAATCCGACATTATTGCCATCAGTTACTTTTTATTGTAAAGTTTTCCTTAGTTACTCAGAGCATTCTGCAATTCAATTGCAGATAATTTTCTCTTTCGCAAAATGTATGGTAAAAGATTTAAAATCAAGCAAAGGCGTCTCGTCGAGAAAAGGTTTAAACCTTTTTTTTTCTTTTCTGGGGGGGGGGGGGGGGGAGGGGACAGATAGTCAGTAATGAAAATCTTTATTTTATTTTTTGTTTATAGGTCTTTCTTAAAAGTGTTATGTCTTACTATAAACCATTTTTTTCATAGAATATTTATTACAATTGTATTCAATAAAATACATTTGGGAAATTTGGATGATTTCAAAATTAACGTAATTAAAAGTAATTCAATTATACAATTAACTTTGGAGCTTAAAATAAGAAAAAAGAGCTCTGTAACAATTGTGTTAATGAAATGATAAGCGTCACAAGCTTTATTAGAATCTATTTTTAGGTTTGACTTAATGAACAATACTGTCTGAACAAAGTCTTTATAACAAAGACTGAAATTTTGCATTGTGATGATTTGGAACTTTTATTAAGATTAATAAATATAATAAAATAAATTTATAATTTAAGTTATTTTATAAGAATTATTTTGTAGACGAAATTAACTTTTAATTATATATCTAAATGGTTAATTAAAAATATCTGTAATTATATATAACTAGCGGCCTTCGCCCGCTACGCTGGTCGGTTTATCTAAAGAAATCTTGAAGAAGTAGTTAGATAAGGTTCAGACATACATTAAAAAAAAAAAAAAAAAGCAAGTCGATCATTCAAAAAACGTTGGGAAATATCAAATATTTACTGTAATTTTTTAAGAAAAACAAAGTTTCGAAAAAAAAAATTAAATCGAAAAAAAATTAAATCGAAAAAAAAATTACACTGACATATTAATGCAAGGAAATTTTCCCAGAGAGAAAATTCGCCTTGAATACAATATTTCAAATTCTTTTAATTGCTTATAGGCGTTAATGCCAACATAGTGAAAAAAATTCCATGCTGGGAATCGAACCCGGGCCATCAGTATGGCGCACTGACGTTCTACCGACTAAACCACATGGAACGACAGCCAGCTTGAAACTTTCTCATACTTAAGTAGACTGGCGAAAACATAACGATAGCGCGTTTTAAAATCGCACAGTGACATCTATTGGATTTTATATGTACTAAAAAACGTTATGTACTAAAAAACGTGAGCAGCGCACCTAATAGTTTCTTTTGTTTCTTTTTGTTACTTTTTTGTCTGTTGTCCGATTTTGATGAAACAAAGCCTATACACTGCCCGGGAGTGTGCATTCTTCATTAGTGAAAACCGCATAAAAATCCATTCAGTAGTTACGAAGATAACCTCGAACAAACAGACAGACAGACAGACAGACAGACAGACAAAAAATTCAAAAAAATTTTTTTTTGTGTTTCATTGGTTTTCTTTTATCGCCCTGACTCCATTTTTGTCAATTATCTTCAATGTACAGACACACCGGGTCCTACTGTTTTATTATATGTATAGATTTATGACTGCATTATTGTCGTATTTACTAGTGCATAATAAACATTGCCTTCTTCAAAAGATTGGGTATAAAATGAAAGGCATGCATTACTTAACATATACTGCATCGGATAAATAAAAGAAACTACTCTACAAATTACTTTCTTCTATCTTCAATAGAAGAAAGTTTTAGAATAGAAATTTTTTCCGACTCCCTGTTTTCGACTGATTTATACGTGATTTACAAAATGTCTGTGTATCCGTGTGCCGCCATTGTCTAAATGTCTATGAAGTTATGCATAGAATTAAATGAAATTTTTTGAGCATGTTTTTAACTATGGCAAAAAGTTCTCCCTTCAATTTAGAAATATTCCGAAAAAAAGGGGCGCTGTAATTGTGCCATGTTTAATACTGTACCTTTGAAAAGTGTATGAAGTTATGCATAAAATTGAACTACATTTTTGATGTATGTTCTTGACTATGGACATCAGGTCATCCCTGAATTAAAAAAAATTGCCTGAAGGGGGCGCTATAATTGGGATGTTTGTACTATTTTCATTACTGTACCATTGAAAAGCGCATGAATTTATGTATGGAATTGAACCGAATTTTTTGGTATGTTTTTGGTTCTTGCAAGCAGACCCTCCCTGAATTTGAAAAAAAAAATGCCTAAAGAGCGCTAAAATATTTATTTTTATGCGATTTTTATTTTTTACCTTCGAAAGGTTTATAAAGTTATACATAGAACTGAACCAATTTGTGTGTGCGTGTATGTGTTTGGCTATGGCCTCAGGGTTCTCCTTCAATTTGAAAATATCTCGCCAGAAATAGGAGCTGTTATAGCGTTGTCTGTGTCATTTTAATTATTGTACCATCGAAAGATGCGTGAAGTTATGTATATGGTATTGAATCAAATTTTTTTGTGCATATTTCTGGCTATGGCAAACATGTTCTTCCTGAATTTGAATTAATTCTTCAAGAATGGGGCACTTTAATAGCAATGTCTGTACCTTTTTTCTGTTATACCAATAAAAACCGTCTAAAGTTATGCATAGAATTGAACCAATTGTCTTGTGTACATTTTTGTCTATGGCCAGTAGTTTCTCCCCAATCATAAAAATATTCCGCAGGAAGGGGAATCTCGCTATAATAGAGATTTTTGAGCCCTTTTCTTTATTATACCATCGAAAAGTTCATAAAGTTATGCGAAATTAGAATTATATGCAAACTTATTTTTCACTTAGAAGTGAACCAAAGTTTTTGTGCATGTTTTTGTCTATTGGCTGCAGCTTCTCTTCGAATTTGGAAAGGTTTTGTTGGAAAGGGGCACTTCGATAGCGATTTTTGTATAATTTTCTCTATTTTTCGTGCTTTTATTATTTATCGGCCGCCCGTGCAGTGACGGGAGCTCACGCTCTGCTAAGCTACATACAAACCGCTGATGGCAACTATTGATTTTAATAAATATAATGATCTAGATTAATTCGTTTTTATTATGATTAAATGACTAAAGAAGAAATTTAAAATGAAAATCAAAGTTGGTATAATATTGAAATACTAAGATGTATGAGACAAAAGTTTTAGGATTGGCACATAAAATTAGTTCTATTATTGCATACAGCTTGCAGATTTCATGTTTAAACTACACGTCAAAAATAGACTTATGCCTCTTAATCTAGAAAAATATGATATACAAATTAAAATACACAATAACTGCTACCGAGTTAACCACGGTTCCAAAAAGCGTTCCTTTATCTTTAGAAACATTAAAACTAATATATTTTCCAGGTCTTAAGAAGCCTTTAAAAGGCGACTATTTTTTTAATTGTACTTTGCTCCACTCTTTCAAAACAAAAATCTTTGACATACATTTTGACAACATTTGCAAGATAAATGTACTGTAAAATTTATTTTCTTTAAATAGCGGTTCAAACTGAACAGAAAAATAGTCGCCAATGGCCATGGCCTGATTAACTTCTGGAATTAGGGCAAGTATGGTATCACTTTGGGGCCGCCACTTTCATTCCGAAAAAGTTTTCTAAAGTTTTACATACATGTATATAGAAACCTATCAATACTACAAATGAGTGTTTGTCGGGATATTCTACATTATTATTTTAATTCCCAGGAATGTGGCTGAATCCAGTTTATATATTTCATTTAACAGTCTTTTTATTTCTTCTTACATACTATAAGTGAGGTAAAGTTGATAGTTATTGTAATGTTCAGTTGCCTAAGTAGTTTCTAATTAACACATCAGGATGCTATATGATTGGTTAATGCTTAAATCCCTATTGATCACATTCACTTTTCCCAGTTCGATAAGTGTCTTGAAAAAGTTGGACCTTTTCTTGCATTGAGTAATTATTACTTTAGAAAAATAAAAAACGTAATAATCAGAAAAAATATCAGAGTCCTTATTTTATAGTAATTTTAAGGCATATGCCATTCGAAGCTCATTCTCCACGCTCTTTTTTGGATAATCAGGCCCTGTTTGGGGCATCCCTGCACACACACACACATATATATATATATAGCTACCACTGGTTTTTGAAAATGTTTCCACTTAATTTTCATAATGTATTTATGTGTTTTATCAGCCCAATATATAGGGTTTTCGGATGCTTTCAATTTTTAAAAAACATTTCTCAGTTCGAAAAACATGTTTTACTGACAGGCATGATATATTAAGAGCAATAAGATTAACATTAATATTATTTTGTTACTGCTGGATTTCAGTTACGGCGTTTAAAAATTCAATTACACAGTTGAAAAGATTAAATTGAGCATTTACACAGTTGAAAAGGTTAAATTGAGAAGGGATAACATCCTTAAAATCGATACATTATAAAATCTACTCTGAAACATTTTCGAAAATCAGTTATAGAAAACGAAATTTTATTTTTTTAAATGTTGATTAAAGCTCGGATATACATTGATTTCTGCTATTTCGGATGATAAAAAATGCCTTTTCAAATTGTGTGCATGTCGGGTTATTTTATATTTCCTTTCATAGGTTAAGAAACATTGGTAATGTTACTTTTTTCTATCTTTACATGAAGAAGGTATTGGGTTTGCGTGCATTTTCGGTTTCCGATTTTAGACGAATTTATATGTTTGAGAAGATCGGACGATTTGGTACCATTTGATTATTTTTAGAAAACGTCTGTAAGGGGTAAAAAGTATGAAAGAAAAGTTAAGAAGTTAAAAGTATCTCAAGAACTAATCTATGCACAGAAAATTAACTGACTAATGCACAAAAATTTAATAAAACTTTAGATTTCTTTAGAACTTGATAGAAAATGATGTTGATTATATTTTGAGGATAAATCGCTAGACAGACATCGTTTCTATGTTGCACTTTTTCCGATATCAGCAATAACTCTATATAAAAAGACCTAAATCATGGATTTTCGTCAGGCTTCTGATTCAGACAGATGTTAATATAAGTTGTTATGGATTAGGTTTTAGTGTAAGACTAAAAACAAGTAGCACTACTATTCTGCGTTTTTCAAGACTTACACGATTTTAGTGATAATCATATCTAAAGACCTAATGCATGGAATTTCACGAAACTTCATATTCTGTTAGACCAACACATAAGTTGATGCGCATGAGGTTTTGGTGTAAATCATACAACAGATTGCGCTGCTAAGCTGCAATTTTCAGAATTTACACCATTTCAGCGATAGTCATATATGAAGACCTAATCCACTTAATTTCACCAACCTTCATATTCCGCTAGATCCTAACGTAAGTCAGAGCTGAGCTAAGTAATTTTCGTGTAAATTATAAACAGGTGCGCTGATATGGTATGCTTTTCACGATATTTTTATGGCTATATCTCAAAAACAAATGCATGGAATTTAATAAAACTTCATATTTTGTTACACTTTCACACAAAAAGATAATTATTAGGTTCTGATGTATACTACCCAATAGGTATCGGAGGTGTAGGAGATTGAAATCAGTATTGCTTCGCTTCGCCAGTATCTAATAATGTTTAACTGTTGTGTTTTCGAAACTGGTAAACGGGAAGTGCTGGGTTAGAATCTAATCGCGCCCGTCAGCGAACCTTTCGGAGTTTTCCCGCGGTTTCCTTCGAGCCTTGCATTAATACGGATTAGAAAGATCCCCATGGAGGGCACCTTTCATAGGGCCTATATCCCTCATGCAGATAATCGAATGTCATAAATAGCACTAACACAAACACCATTATTGTTTCATTCATTAGATGGTACACATTTGAGCGTTTTGATTACAGTGTGCAATTTGTATTGAATTTGATCATAAATTTGTAGCCGCATAAATAACGTCGTCTGACAATGAATCAGATGACTATTTTTCATCGACATCTGAGTCAAAGTACATATATTTGGATATTTCTGGCGGTGAAGGTGAGCATGATTCTCAAAGTGTAATGATACAATGATATTTTCCCAAAATTGGGTGCACATTGATATAAAACTTTACTGTTTTTCCATTTTCCATTTTTGAAATAACTCTACAAAACTAAAGTCGTTCCCGGAAAACCAGTATTGAATTCACCTACTTTTCTCCGGGAGCGACTTATGTGGCTCCGAGGGGGACATTATAGAATTCCGGAAGGGAAATGCACTTTTTGACCATGGAAAGCACAAAATCTCAAAATTTCCCGAGTGGGACATTTCATTACTCCTGGGGGTATGCCTCCCCGCTTGAATTCCATACGACTGGAAAATGGTGGTACTCCGAAACATCATCGAGTATCTTGGACGGTTAACAGGTAAACCATTTAACTGAATTTCATAATCTTAACTTTAACTTAAAATGAAAATCTGTCTTTTCGTAATAAACTTTTGTTTAGCACCAACTAGATATAATTTATGATTAATAGATTTTATGTTTACTCTGATTTTCTCTTTTTTAAATTTCCTCTAAGCATTAATTGCCATTTGTGATAACTTTACCACTAATTAATGTTACATTACTCTATCAAACAGATACTATTTATGTAATATATTTTGACGAAATTCACTTTGAAAATTTAATTAATAAATTATAAGAAAAATCAATAAACTGCGGTACATTTCTAAAACAAATTTAATTCGAAAATAAATATTTATCCCTATTTATCGACGTAAAAATGGAAAATATGCGTTATTTAGAATTTATCAGAAATATATAACACAATGAAAAGCATTTAAAAATATTCAAACTATTGCATATTAAATACTCATTATTACATCACATTTTATTAATGGAAATATCAAATGCCAACTTCATTTTTCAGAATTTTTTGTTGGAACATATAATGAGCATGTATAAGTAATCAGAATTATTGGATTTCGATAAAAACGGTATTTCGCTTTGGCAAAAAAAGAACTTTGGTTTAATAACATCGTTGAAACATAATTACAGTATATTTATTTAATTATTTTTTTTCATTTCATTATGGTTAAGTTAATGTTTAATCATATAATGTTCATTTTTTGTCAGAAAGTTCCATTTTATTTGTTTTAATAATTGAGTCAGTTTTAATTAGACAGAAGCTTGAGCTATATATATATATATATATATATATATATATATACAGGGTGATTCAAAATTATGTGGACAAACTAATATGACAAATCAGGCATACGACAAGGATAAAAAATCACAAGGAACATAGGGCCGCTTATTGAGTCACAAATACAGTGTGTTTCATCCTAACTCAATTTGGGTTGACGGTAATAAGTTTCAGAAAACCGAAGTATATTTTAATAAAACCTTTAACAGACATTCTCACCTTTGTTTTAAATGTGATAACACCAAACAAAAGTGATAGAAGTGTACATTATGCGTGCCAGCAATATGCACTTGGCACCTCACATTATGGACTGTGATGATCAGTTTATACGGTATCATCGATTGCTTGAGCAATATGTTTTTTCAGATCTTTTCGTAACGTTTTTCGCATTTTATACAAAATAAAATATATATCGTTGCATTTTCATTACAATATTTTTAGTATATATAATTTTTAATATTATATTTTTAATTTCTCCGAAATTGTTGCTTTCAAACCGGTTGTAGATAGAATGAAATACCCTGTACAGTCGAGTCTCTATATAACGAAATCCACCGTTCCAGTAAAAAATTCGTTATGTAGAGAAATTCGATGTATAGAGAATGATGTTAAAAATCGTATTTAATGTATAAAATTTGAAAAAATATTATTTTTTATCTTTTAATTAAAAATTTGAAGTGTTTAAAAGTAAATATAAACCTAACATTTTATTTCTTAATTATTTAAGTTGTTTCAAAAAAGAGAATAGACATTTATTTAAAAGCTTAATGAAAACCAAATAAGGAAGACTTGCATTAGTTTCAGACGAAGAAATCTGTATTTTTTTGTTTTGATTTTAAAATTGTTACGCTCTCAAAAAAAAAAAAAAAAAAAAAAAAAAGCTCAAATTTTAGCAAAGAACGAAAAATTGTAATTTAACATTTTCCTCCATTTGAAGGCCTCTCTTATATGCCTCTCATTGATTACTCTCTTACATGTGTATCAATCCTATTGGCACTGTTTTGAGAAGGACATGGAAAGGTGTATGAATTCTTTGGATTTAAAGAACAAAGAGAAAAAAAACATATTAAAAAGAAAAAAAAAACTTAGCACTGACGATAAATGGAAAGTAAGTGAAGGAAAATTGATTCCATATGATTTCGAAGCTTTTTAAAACTGAAGAAATTAAGACCAATTTATGAAAAAATTCGTTATATGGAGATAGATATTTCGCTATATAGAGACTGTTTTTGATGCAATCATGCGAAAAGGGGACAGTTCCTACTAAAAATTCGTTATATAGAGAAATTCAATGCATGGAGTTTCGTTATAGAGAAACTCGACTGTATTTGTGACTCAATAAGTGGTTTGCGGCCCTATGTTCCTATGTGAATTTTTATCTTTGTAGTATGCCTGATTTATCATATCAGTTTGTCCACATAATTTTGAATCACTCTGCATATATATATATATATATCCGAAAACACTCATAAATATTCGAAATCGTAGTTATAACTTATCTGAAAACTCGATTTCGATGCCTGAAAAACGAAATTTTAATTCTACGAAAAAAGGTGAAAATGATTGAAAAGCTTTTATGTTTCCGTACTTATAAAGTGAAAACGGAACCATTCACTTCGGATCACTCCGGTGTCTGTCTGTCACAGCAACTTTACTCGTAAACTATAAAACTCGGGAAACTCAAACTGGGGGAAGTAATAAAGACTGTTGACCCATATATTTACAGATTATTAAACATTTACAAATATATTTAAGAGGGGAGTAGGGGTCTTATTAAGTTACTTGAAAAAAAAAATTCTTTGTATATCGTGTGGGGTATCATATGAAAGATTTCGTTACGCTGAACTCAAAAATATTCTTATCATAATTTCAGACATATCATAATTTTAGACATTATATTTTCAGAGATATCGTCGGAAATATAGTGCAAATAACGATGTACGCCACAGCTATTTTACTCATAAACTATGAAAAGTGGAACGCTTTAATTGGGGGAAGTAATAATAAGGGGAGATAAAGAAAAATTCATGGTAATCTCGAGATATTAACCTTTAAAGACAGAAACGGTTGAGACATAAATAATGACGGGAGCGGTGTACTCTGTGTACCATCGGCTTTTGAAGTCTATATAACAACTTTTAATAATATATTTGTCTAATGCAATGCCTAGTAACATTATAAAAACAACAAATTTTATATTGTTGCAGACTAATTTAATTAGAATTAATCACATAAATACGTACGCATACAATTTTTTTTTAAATATCCATTGTAGTACCAGATTTTTTTAAAAGTATTATTCTTAAATATATATAGGACAGTTGCACCATAAAATATAACTAATAATAACACATTGCTCAGTGGTGCTCAAAACAGGAATTTTAATATACATTTGTACACTTAAAATAAAATAAAACTTTCAACGTTTCGCGCCGTCTTCTGTGGGCGTCTTCAGGAAAATATGATAATGGAAGGACTACGTTGGCATCTTGATCGAGAGATAATATTTCTACTAAATTAAAATCTAAATGAATTAAAATTTTAAAAAATGTTGCCATTTACACGTGAGTAAAAATTAAAATATTGCAAGGAAATAAAAAAATTTAAGATTTTATGATGTTGTGCCATATTTTTGGTATATTGTAGGATAAATTATCATTACATGGTTTATTTTCTCGTGTTATAATTTCGATGGATTCTCTTATTTTACCTTAAACTGGGTTATTGCATGAAACTATGATTTTGGCTTCCTCAAAATTAATATGGCAACCCTTGTTCGCCAAGTAGAAGCGAGAAAGGGCAGTATTCTGTTTATATTGTTTTATATCTCTGCGATGCTCTTTAATTCTAATTAAAAGTTTCCGCGTAGTCATGCCGATGTAGACTTTTTTAAGATTATTAGATAAAGTGATGGGGATTTCATAAATACCAGATTTTTGATCTATTGGAATTTTGTCGATCTTATCTGTAACGAGGTCAATGAGATATGGAGGAGTAATGGCGACAAGTTTTATGTTATATTTTTGTGCGATCTTTTTTACTTTTTCAAATATGTAAGGGATATAATGAAATTTTCTGTAAACCATAAGTTTATCCTGTCGTTGGCCAGATGTGGGAGGAGTATTGTACTGTTGAACTATTTTATTTACAAATTTTGCTGGAAAACCATGGTCAAAAGCTATTTTCTGTATAAAATCAATTTCTTTATTTAATGTGTCATCTGAACAAATCATAACAGCTCGTTTAATAAATGACCTAAAAGCAGATAATTTGTATTCGAAAGGCATGTTGGCTGAAAATGGGATAACTGTATTTTCTTTTATTGGTTTTCTATAAACTGAAAATTTTAAACTTGAATTGCATCTATTAATTTGAACATCTAAAAATGGAAGGGTGGCGTTTCTATTATTCTTGGTTCGTTTGTATTATTCTTGTTATATAATGCAATATAAGTCTAAATATGCACCACCTTTTATTCTCACCAGAAAACTACCCGATGGTGTAATAATAGAAAAAAAAATGAGTAACAATCGAAAGGACATACTGAAGCATGTCTTAAGTTGCATAAATTATTTGGCCTCGTCTTATTGTTATCGAGATATAAAGTTTTTAAAAATGCAAAATAAAACATCTAGCAATAAAAAGGAGAGGGGCTTCCTGCAAGTCAGCGAGCGAAGCAATTCATGCTGTAAAGAAGTAGTAGCTTCCCTTCTGGTCAATTAGAAGTTCTTTGGGTAAGTTATTGCTGCTACGTCACTATAGAGTCTAGAATATATTGTGTAGATATTGGCTAGCTCAGTAAGTAATATTTAAAAAGTGCTAAAATATTGTGTCCCTTAAATGTGCAACAATGCTGAAAATCTAAAGATAGCAGTGCTATTTGCAGGATATTTTCTAAAACTGTTAGACTGTTGCTAGTCTAGACTATATAATGCAACACTAAATATAAATGTAATACTAAAGTCATTAAAATCTAATTTCTTAAGCTAGATTATTGGTCATTACTTTAGAACACACCATTAAAGGATTAATATGACATATCTTTACAATATAACACACGCTTCCTACAGAAATTAAAATGACAATGAGATGTTTTACTGAGTCCAGTATTCAAAACCTAGATTCGAAGCTGAGTAATATCACGTGGCACCGATAATTTACCCAAAGAACTTCCAATTGATAAGACGGGAAGCTACAACTGGCCTTACACCATAAACTATTTCACTCACTGACTTGCAGGAAGCCCCTCCTTTTTTGACGATGTTTTACTTTACAAATTAAAAAAAAAATTACATCTCGATAGCGATGAGACAAGGACAAGTAATTTATGTATCTAAGAACACGTTTCAATATGCCCTTTCAATTGTTACTCATTTAATTGTTTTCTATTATTACACAATTCGGGTGGTTTCCTGGTCAGTACCGAGATAAGTTCCGTATAAATAGATAAGGGTAAGATAAAAAGAAAGAGTTATATAGAACAGCAATATTTGATATAATTTAGACTTCATATCTCTTTGAAATTTTATGGTATACCCATTCATACTTTTCCAGTATATTCAACTATAACCAACCATGCATTGTATAGTTTTTTTTGCAAAGTCTTATTATTCTTTCAGCGATGATTTTTTTATAATAATACAGTCAACTCCTTCGCGATGAGGGCACTTCGCTTATTTTTTAATCTTCAACCACAAAAGGGTTTTTCAAAACAGAAAATTTTTTGTACTTGAATCGCGAAAATGCACCAATTAAATAAGGTTAACTTTACAATAAAACATAACTGGGGGGGGGGATAATGAAAAATTCTGAGAATTTTAAGTGGCACGTATGCCATTTGCTCATTCCCAAGGGGTTAATAATACATGTTTATTGCACGGAACCATCTGAGCGCGAGTAATACTCGCACATGACCGTTTATTTTTTTTCATAAAATAGCATTGCAGCTAATTATCTATATTTTCAAGAAAAAAATCATGTCCATGAATAATTGTGACATTATATTGACGGTGGCAACGTCCGGAGCAATCAATTTTATTATTACATAAAAATTAATAACTTCTGATCATTGCACAATTTCAATTTTTACATTGTCGAGTAGGAAAAAAATATTTTAGATGCAATTTGCTTGAAAATTGTCTCAGTTTTTATGATTTTAATAATACATTTCAAACAAAATTTTATTAATCCACCCCATTCAATGAAAAAAAAAAAAAAAAACTACAGAACATTAGCACGTTTGCACTCTAAACAGTGTCAATAAATTGTTCAGAAATCGTTTTCATAAAATTAAAATTTCTCACAAAAAAAACTAATTAAATTAATATACCCATATAGTTTAATACATATGTAATGGAATTTTGTGCTTAAACAAAAAATAATCAAAAAAACCTTGCTTTAAGAAGGAAATCTTTGGTAATTTCTACTGTTTTTAACTACGGGGCATTCTATTAATACCGGGTGTCCCAAAAATGACTGATGGATTTTAAAATTCAATAACTTGCAAACGGCGACAGCTATTAAAATTTTTTTTGCAGGAGGGCTATCTATAATGTCAGGAGTTTTTTTACCGCAATTCTTGATTTTAGTTCGAATTTCAAACAACAGATGGCGCTGATGGCGGTTGGCGGCCAGTCGACGCCGAGACTTACTTCATTCAGCTTTGACGGAAAAGAAGGAGATTAAGGCTATGGAGTACGTCTCATTCTACAGTACAGTCTTGCTCTCAGGCGCCGATTCTGGACTCATTCGATATGATTTCAATGGAATGCGTTGTTGCCATGGGAATAACAGATTGTTCGATAGTGGAATACAGCGTTCAGAAGTGGGCATAAATTTCGCAAGCAGTAATTGAGTTTGCAGAAGATTTTTTTTTTAGGAAGTTTTATTTTCCCGGATTAAATTACTTTTTTATGGTGAGTTGAAGAATATTTTATGCATCATACTTTAAAACTAGATAAAGATGTTTTTTCAATTTGATGATTTTTGTTACATTCTTAAGAAATTTTAAATCTTTTAAGAAATTTCGTCATTAGATATTTATGAATGTTCAAAAAATAATCATAGAAACTGTTGATAGTACATTATTGTGTAAAATAACTACCGAAAACAAATATTACAAGTTGTCTTGTTTAGCCCTTTTCAATAGGATTAGTCTATCGTTGCATTAAAATAGAAAAAAATAAAATAAATGTGAGTTAATTAAAATTTATTTTCCTGGATTAAATTACTTTTTATGGCATGGTTTAAGGAGTATTTTAGGCACCGTATTTTAAAACTAAACTGTTAAAAATTTAATACATTTGCTGCATCGTCACTCCTCCACTTATAAAAGTGGAGGAGTGACGAGGAAGGAGGAAAAAAGAGATTACTTCACTGTATTATGGAGCATTTTCATTGGTCAAAATAGAGATATTCTATAATAGCAGTGGAGTGACGATGCAGCAAAAGTTTGCAATTTTCAACAGTGTAGGTGAAGATATCTTGCTACAATCTTGCTCTTACACTAGAAAAATCTGCTGCATTTTGTTGTATACGCACACCGCTTGTATAGAAACGGTTACTTGATTGTATTATGAAGCATTGTTATTGGTCGGAAAAGAGATATTATATACAAGCGGCGGAGTGCGTATGAAGCAAAATGCAGCAGATTTTTAACTCTGTGGGGCTCGATTCTGAACTCATTCGATATGATTTCAATGGAATGTGTTGTTGTCATGGAAATAACAAATTCTTCTATAGAAAAATACAATATTCAAAATTGAGCATGAATATAACAATCTAAATCGATCTAAAATTTCTTAGAAGTTAACAAAAATTATCAAATTAAAGAAATCTCTTTATCTATTTTTAAAATATGATGCATAAAATATTCTCTAAATCGTACCATAAAAAGTATTTTAATACGGGAAAATAAAACTTCCTAAACGAAAATCTTCTGCAAACTCAAATACGGCTTGCGAAATTTATGCCCACTTCTGAACGCTGTATTCCACTATCGAACCATCTGTTATTTCCATGGCAACAACGCATTCCATTGAAAGCATATCGAATGAGTCCAGAATCGGGGCCTGAGAGCAAGACTGTACTGTAGAATGAGACGTACTCCATAGCCTTAATCTCCTTCTTTTCCGTCAAAGCTGAATGAAATAAGTTTCGGCGTCGACTGGCCAGCAACCGCCATCCGTGCCATCTGTTGTTTGAAATTCGAACTAAAATCAAGAATTGCGGTAAAAAAACTCCTGACATTATACATAGCCCTCCTGCAAAAATTTTTTTAATAGCTGTCATCGTTTTCAAGTTATTGAATTTTAAAATCCATCAGTCATTTTTGGGACACCCGGTATGTTAGCAATATAGTTTTCAATAAATTTAAAAACTTTATTACTTACATAATTAATATTTTATTCATATAAAATTACAGACTATCTAACAGGTGAACAATCTAGAAATGTTAAATACAGAAATATAAATTAGAGTCTTCAAACAAAAATTATTCACTTAGTTCTATGCTCCTATTATCTATAACCCGGGAAGCTAGGCTTGGATCGAATATTTAAGGTCTCAATACTTTGAAAATTGGAGGAAAAATGAAAAAAAAAATCAATATTTAATATATTAACCCTTTTGGGTGCGAATGGTTTTCAATTTTGAGAACAAAATTATCATTACTTTAATAATGTTACTTATAGTAATCTAAATAGACTTACTGATGTTTAAAGAATATCTCATTGTCATAAACGCAACGAATGTACTTATATTTTGTACTATTCAATTCATATTTATATGATAACAGGCTAAGAAAGAGTTTTTAGAGACGTTTGGAAAATATCGTATTACAACAAGGTTTAACATATATTACAAATTTTTAATGTCTTTTGTGTTTTATCATAAATGGTTAAGTTCCAAAAATAACCTATTTTAAATTTAAAGAATGAAATGTATGTATAAAATAAAAAAATCGCCAACGGTGCAAAGAGATTTAAGCAAACTGATATTATTATTGTTATTACTAAATGTCAAATCAAAAATCGTCACATGATAATAATAATGTTCTATCTGTGTTTTTGAAAGAAAATGACTTAGTGGCATTTCTAGATTAAAATAACGTCATAATATAATTGTAATGTCACATATAAATTATATATGATATCACTTTGATTCAAAAATGCCTTAATAGATACAAATAGAACCTTTCTATAAGTCATTTTTTTTTCAAAAACACTGATTGAACCTTATTATTCTCAGGTGACAAAATGAAGTCACCATAAGAAAGTCAAAGGCATATACTATCATTTCTATACTAGTGAAAAATGCTCCAAGGAGCAGTGCAAAAGCAGAATATGATTTTAATTGAGCATTAAAAAGTAATGGACAAGTGCTTCTGTTAATTACTGAGCATGAGGAAGGATAAGGGATCCCTTCTTGGCTACAACTCACTTCAATGCCAACTTTGAAAAAATCATATTTGCGCTTTTTCCATATAAAAGAAATTTGCGGTTCTTTAGTAGAATTTTCCACCGTGCTTTAGATGTTAACCAGGGGTGTAGTCATAAAAATAACATAAGATATATGCTCTAAGCAGAGGGATATTCTAGAATGTGTATACTATAAGCTTTCTTGAAAAACAGAGGGTATATGGTGTTCTATTAAAAAGTCCAGAAGGTGTGCGGCGTATAGCCTGTACTACATCTCTGATGTTAACTGCACTGTTCACTCTGCACTATACTACAAATCAATTTTCTGTGCAATTATACACTTAGGGTATGCTTGGTGGCAGTGCATGAATGTGATACCTGCAGGAACTAGGTATCTGGCATTATGTCGCCTTCCTTTACATTTATGTCTAATTAAGCTGCATCTTTAATGGTTACGTCTTTACACTATACATTTTTATAGTAACTGCGACTGATTTGTTTTCACGAAAAAAGCGCAAATATGATTTTTTCAAAGTTGGCATTGAAGTGAGTTGTAGCCAAGAAGGGATCCCTTATCCTTCCTCATGCTCAGTAATTAACAGAAGCACTTGTCCATTACTTTTTAATGCTCAATTAAAATCATATTCTGCTTTTGCACTGCTCCTTGGAGCATTTTTCACTAGTCCTTCTATTTTTCCATATTCCATAGGGATACTGCACAACTTGTTTTGTATTTTATATATAGAAAACAAAATCTTATTTGTATTGAAATTAAAAAAGGCTACATATTCTAATACTCTGGTGTTACAAATTAAAAAAAAATTTTAAACAGGTTTTTCTATACCAAAATTCTACGGTAATTTTCAAAAAAAAAAAAAAAAAAAAAAAAAAAAAAAAAATCAGTTTTTTACTAAAGTGAATAAAATAATAAATTCTTTCAAAGAATAGATTTTTCATTCAAATATCCATTATTTTTGCCAAAAACAGGAACTTTTTTTATGCAAGAGTAAAGTTTGATACAAAAACCATGCTTCTTTGTTTTCTTAATCCGTATTTATTACGGACTTATTAAAAACGTACTCCACCGCTTTTATAGGAAACGATTGCTTTACTGTGTTATGGAGCATTTTCATTGGCCATAAAGAGACATTCTATAAAAGCTGTGGAGTGACTCTGCAACAAATGGGTCAAATTTTTAACAGTGCACTGTTAAAAATCTGCTGCATTTTGCTGCAACGTCCTCCACCACTTGTATATATCTCTATTCCAACCAATGAGAAAGCGCCATTTCACGGCCAAGTAACCGTTTTCTATACAAGCAGGGGAGTGCGTTGCAGCAAAATGCAGCAGATTTTTAACAGTGTGCATATCCTTGGCGCTATTGTTTACAGGACTGGTACATTGTTCAAAATTTGAAACTTTTGCTGCATCGCCACTCCATTGCTTTGATAGAATAACTCTATTTTGATCGATGAGAATCCTCGATAATGCATTTAAGTAATCGTTTTCTACTTATCTACTATATCGTTTCCGTATATTTATTTTTTCATTCAGCACCAAGGTGCGCACTTTATTAGAAGACGCGCTCTATTAGAGGGCGCATTCTATTAGAATAAATACGGTATATACTTATAGTAAATACACTTTGTTAAAGTACAGGGCCCCAATATTTGACAGGCATGCCAGGCATTTTTGCCATTGATGCCATTGTGCTAAAAACAAAATATAAATAAATGAAAAAAATGGATAAAATATAAATTTGGTATGGTGCAAAAAATTGCCTAATTTAAAATTAAAAATCAAATTTAACAGCCACCAGGGCTAGACATCGTGCATAATTATTCAGTAAATGATTCATTAACACTAGAACGCCCGGAAATTCTATTCAAGTTTGAAAATAATATTTCTCACCAGAATTTTTATTCAAAATTATTTAATTGATTTATTTAACGTAAATTTGCGTGGATTAGATTTAAATTATTTCAAGAAAATTTTTCTGGTTCGAATTGAAATTTAGTTACATGATTGGAGTCGAATCGACTCCATCCGGGCGTTCTAGTGTTAAAAAATGACAAAAATCAGCATGTCAAAAATTTCAAAAAAATTCATAATTAGTTAAAAAATTAAGTTAAAAATAAAAGAAAAAAAAGCATTCTGTATTTTTTTATGCTTAATCGAATGGTGTAACTGGTTTTTCTCTCCGATGATCACAAGTACCTTAGATTGATGACTGCCATTCTTTTATTTCATCTTGTAAAAAAACTGTTTAACGTAAAGCTATGAATTTTTGCAGGATTAATTAGCATCGCAAAATCTTTAAAATAAACTTTACCGCAACATTCTATCTGCAATAGAACGTTAGATATACCCATTTATGACCAAGTTTGGAAAATACGCAATTTCAGAAAAACCGCCCAGCGAAATAACGTTTTCTCGATGACTACCCCGGGAGTTTGTCTTTTGTTTAAAAAAAAAAAAAAAAATTAAGTTTTTATCTTTAGTAGTTTTCGAGAAAAGTGCTGTGACACAAAATTTTTGTCCGATTTTCAGAATACTCTACAGTACACCTACAGTATGCCATAAAAAAAATAATTTTTGTGCTATGTTGTGCTTCTTGGTCAGACGAACATTTAAAAAGAAAAATCATCAAAATTGGATAAGTATTTAGTTAGTTATTGCAAAAAGAAAAATTGAAAAATCCGTGTGCACCATCGCTCAATCATATTATTGTAGCGCGCTGCCGCGCGCACAATGGTAAAGAAAGTAACAAAATAATTGTTAAGCCAAAATAATGCTCGATGAAAAGATATGTACTATTAATAGTAAATCAGACCTGAAAGGGCTGAAATATATATATTCTTCTAAAATACAATTTTCATTTGGATAAAGTAAATTTTTTCATTCCATGTATTTAAAAATCGCAAGATGTAGAATTACATTTTATTGGAGACTTCAAAATGTCACGCATTTGTGAAGCAGAAAATTGGCATAACAGCTTACGCTCAGAGTTACAAAATAAACGTTCAAACTGCAATAATTTTTTTTGTGTTAAATTATACTTCTGATTTTGATAATTACCCTGAACGAAAATGAACCTGTATTTAAAGCATTTTTGTATTTTTAAACAAAGTTGCTTTCAGTTAATACAAAATTTTGGAAAAATTTAACGGTATAATCCCTTAAAGATTTTTTTTAAACAATAAAAAAAAAAAAAAAAAAAAAAAAATTCAGGCTCCAATTATATAAAATAACACGAAGCGTATTTTTTAAAAATTGCATGAAAAAAAAATCAAAAGTTTTTTCAAATATCTTAAGCGTTATGCCTAGAAACGTCATTTGGAGAAAAATGACATCAAAAGTTTCTAAACGTCGCTTCAGCTACTGAGCGCATATCTATATTATAAAGTCCAAACGTATCTGTGCGTAACGCATACGTCATTTTGCGAATGGCAACACTTTCCCCTGGAATTTCGGTTTTGCAATTTTCTCTACTGTAAATTTTACACTTCTGAACATCGCACATTCTCAATTTTTACATCGGTGTATACAGAAAAAAATTTACTTTTAAATGCAATTTGTTTGAAAGCTGTATCTTAATTTATTTTTGAGACATTAATTTTTTTATAGTTTTTGTGCGAATTTTGTAACCGTGGCAACAGAAATGCGCCACTTTCTCTTAAAATTGAAAAAAAAAAAAATGAAATTAAAATTTCGTATGTAAATTTTGAGAAAATGAAAATGATTACGGCTTTAGATTTCACATGAAAATTTTCTTGTCAATTTGATTTTTTTTTTCATTTTTACCAATCGTAAGATCTTAAATTGATAACTTCATCATAATAACGAAGTTCGACGGGTTCCACCTCTTAAATTTAAAAGTCATAACTTCTTTTCTAATGAAAGTTTTAAGGAAACAATTATATTAAAATACGGAGTGTTTCTAAATGAATATTAGGATTTTAAAACTTGATAGTAAATATTACATAAAACTTAAAATTATACTTAATACATATAAAGAAAGAGCAACTCAAGCAGTTTTACGTACAAACTTGCAAGTGTTCAATATGGACACCTTTTGTCACACGGCACACGTCAAGTTGATAGCTCGGATCTCTCCTAACACTGATTACCAAAGAACTTCGGTTTAGACGCTCACCTGTTCTGACGCCATATGATTTCTACCAGTGGTGGTTTGTAAAGGATCGTGTGTATGTGCCTCCAATACCAGCTGAGCATTTCAGCTGTTGCATCAATGATCTTACAAATACTAATCAACGTCCGGGAAGAACTGTGTTATCGACTTGATGTATGCCGTGCGATGAAAGTTGCTTACATTTAACACTTGTAAACTTGTAGCTAAAACTGCTTGAATAATTCTTTCATTTTATGTATTAATTATAATTTTAAATTACATGTAACGAATACTACGTAGCGTTAAAACTCCGATATTCATTAAGAAACATCCCACATTCATTTAAGGTGGTAGTTTATCACATTTAAAAAGAATTCAAATTTCGAAACTTTTGAAGCTTTAAGAGTCATGCGACCCCTTAAGAATGATTTATTTCCCAAAAGTCAGATGAAACATCCTATATATTAGTTGTCTTTTACATAAGTCAACTGTAATACATTAAATCAGCCTAAAACATATATTTCTTAAGAAAAAAAAAATGCTTTATAAAATTTTAAATTCAGATGATAAGTTCGGAATTTATAGTTCCAATTGATAATTCATTTAGTGTGTATAATGTCGAAATTATTGAGTTCTGGGATAAAAAATAATCCAAAGTTAAATGTATCAAGAAAATCAATTTTATTTCTTCATGTGATAGATTCTAACTGAAAAAAAAAAGAATATTCTAAGTACTTTTAATTACATTAAGATTCGAACAATTATCAATTTATTTAGGTTTTCGAAGAAAAGTTTAAATATTATTTTCAACAAAGCAATGTCGTTTAGTAAAAATTAGCCGGATGTTTGAGTTAATAAAAATTCTTGAAATCTAAGTAATTATTCCATACCTTTATTTGAACGAAATTAAAAGTTTCGGACAAAATTTTCAAAGCAATTCTTTTACTTCTAAAATTAGTTTTGTACCATTCTGGTCATCGATGAAAATATTTCGCAAGTTTAATTTCCTAAATTAACAGTTCGTAGGTATTAAAATAAAACTATTTAATTCTTTTGTGTTTGACGTCCTAATATGGGATTACTATAAAAGAATTATCCACTTTCAAAACTCGATTTATTCAAAATTTTTATACTTACAAACATGATTGATATATGAAAATAACCACAATATATCCAAGTTTTATGCAGGGGCCTTGCTAAGTGGGGAGGGAGCAGGGGGGAGCCTCCCCCCATCAAACGTTTGCACATGCTGTTACAGTTGGGAAATTTGCAAACTGAACTGGCAAATCAGTTCAAAACATTAATAAAATACTATAATACATTTTCTATTTCTGATAGATTTAACGAAAGTTACCAATATAATTAGAAATATTATTGAGCTTTTTACAAATAAAAACTGTATTAAATTTTCTAATTGTGATAACTTGGTAAAATTATAAAACTAGTTGGCAAACGCCGAGAGTTATTTATGTTTGCTTTTCACTGAGTTGGCAAATACTGAATTTTGACTTCGCAATTAAACGCTTCTCCCCCACCAATAAAAATTCTTCGCGAGGACCCTTATTTTATGCGCACTCTACAAATATTCTATGTGTGCCTCCTTGGTCCACATGATCGATGGCATTAAACTGATCTACACACGTCCAGGCGGTAGATCAGTTCAAGCCAGACATTTTGTAGTATGATACAAAGCGGTTTTTTTTCCGTATTGCCTTCTGAAAGAACGTTGCACAGCTATGACAGACGAACATTTTGCATATTCTAGAACGCAGAAACTCTTTCTCGCTTTGCCTCCATTTCGAGAGAAACTGAACTGAACTTGTTACGGATACTGAACTAGAGCTACAACGCCATATGGTGTACAAACTTGGATATTTTGTGGTTATTTTCATATGTCAATCATATTTATAAGTAAAATACTTTCGAATAAATCGGTTTTTGAGTCTTTTATAGTAACCCTGTAATATGATATGTGTTTAAATTTAGTAGTATTTTTTTACTGATATTTTGTTACAGTACTGAAGTAATAATAGTTCATGTCTATACATTTAATATTATCATTTTTAAGTTATACAGTAAAATATGGTTTATATAGCTTCTCATTTATACGCAATACTGACACACTTAGAACTTTTTTTTCACAATACTAGTGAACAAAGTTTTCTGGAACTTAAATCCCTACATAATGGTTTTCTGAAGTGTCTAACTAAATCCTTACGGCAGATGATGATTAAGGAGTACTTAAACGGGGTCCAGGATACATTTTAAAATAATTTTTATTTATTGAGCTAAAATTTTGAAGTTTTTGTGATGGTTAACCATATTATTCGTAAACAAAATCACGTGATAAAAGTTCTAATATTTTTTCCATTTAAATAAACAGAAATATATTAGTTTTAAGTTTGATTCAACATATATATATATATATATATATATATATATATATATATATATATATATATATATATATATATATATATATATATATTATAGAATTGTTTAAAGTAAAAATTTGAAGAAAAAAATGTCTTAACAAAAAAATCCTATTTTCAAAAGTAAATTTTTTTTTTCAAATTTACTTATTCAAGATTAAAATAAAATTATTCAAAATTAAAAAAAAGACATGTTTCCAGTTTTAAGTATTTATCTTTAATGCTTTTAGTATTCATCTTTAATGCTTTTTGAGTCGTAAAAATTTAAATACGAAAAATGGTGAAAAAACCCATCATGAAAAAAATCGGATTTTCATAAAAATTCGTTTCCATGACAAAATTTGTTTCAAAGAGAGATTTGAACCCCCTCTCCTGAATAATAATAATAATAATAATAATAATAATAATAATAATAATAATAATAATAATAATAATAATAATAATAATAATTCCTGTTACAGTTAAAATAAAAATGTGATTTGAATGTCATTTTAAGCTTTAAAAAACATTAACGCCATATATATATATTTGAAATGTTTTGTGTCCCGTACCCCTTTAAAGAAAACATGTTTTTACGATCAATAAGGAATTTTAAAAAGAATAATTTATAGCGTGCATATGATAAAATTAATAATACCCATTATTATTTTCAAATATTATATTTGATTATTTATTCTTTTTCTTTTCTTTAATGTTTTAACTTTTTTACACTATAAGTGTACACTATAACTGTATCTTGAACAACCGAAAATGATAGCAAAATAAATGTATGTGATTTCAGAATTATTTTCCTACATTAAAATATTTTACACATTAGACAAGAGCAATTCTAATTGTACATCTTTCACAGTTATACATTGTTTTAGAACGTCCCCTGAAAGATGTATAATTGGTACTTTATTATTGTACTTATGTGTTTTATATTTTAAGATTTAGTAAAAGGACAGAAGAAAGAAAATTTGTTTGAAGCTTTATACACAGTTGATGAGATATCTAGTTTAGGCAAATATTTAATTCTTTAAATTTAAATAAAAGGAATTTTTTATCCAAGACCTGAATTTACGAAAAAAAAGAAAAAAAACTGGAAAATTGTTACATCACGATATTTCTTTTATAATACGACATTTTCCAATCGTTTTCAAAATTTCTTCCATAATTTATTGTCACATTGATAGTAAGTATACGTTTCACATGATCAAATATAATTTAATTGATACAGTTTGAAATATTCTGTTGCTTTCAATAAAGGAAAATTACCTTATAAAAAATTCAAAACGAGATTCTACTTTTAGAACTTAAAAGATCCTAACTGATAATTGAGTTTGTGAGTGTAAAGATTGAACACTGATAAAAACATTTTCCAAGTTAAAAATATGAATTAATTAAACATGCGATATCATCTATAAGATCCTGGCTGAAAAAAACCCCAATTTTTAATACTATTCTAAATGCTATTAATTATATTAGTATTTAAGCAACTGTAAATTTATTTAGTTTTTTGAAGTAAAATTTGAATATTATTTCTGTCAAACCAATGTCGGTTAATTTAAATTAACCGGAAGTTTGAATTAACGAAAATTACAAAAATCTTAGTAATTATTCAATATTTTCATTCAAATGAAATTAAAACTTTCGGACAAAATTTTCAAAGCAATTATTTTACTTCTGAAATTATTTTTGAAAATTCTGTTAATTGATGAAAATATTCCGCAAATTTATGTCCTAAATTGATCAGTTCCTCAGTATTAACATTAAACTATTTAAGACTTTCTTTAATTATTTCTTAATAATATGATATGTGTTTAGATTTACTGTTATTTTTTTACAGTTAATCTGTTATTATCTGCAAGTCGTAATAGTAATTTATATGTTTACATTTACCATTATCAAGTTATGCAATAAAGCATTGTTTGCACTTTTCTCTTATACTCACTCATACCATTTTTGTTTCTTACAATACTAGTGAGAAAATATTCCATGATTTTAAACCTTTTGTTAAAATCTCAAAGTAAATCATCACGTCAGACGAAGATTAAAGAATATGCACATTGTTAAAAATTGAGACTTTATAAGTCCCATATGTTATCGGTAACATAATTATTTTACATAGTAATTTAATATAATAAATCAGTTAAAAGTAATGTAAAATAATTTTCTAAATCATTAAAAGAGATTTATTGCTATAATAATCAGTTTTATTATCATTAAGTAAGATTTATTTATGTTGTAATCATTTCCTAAAACATTAAGTGTGATATATTACTTTTTATGCTTTTAATTTAATTCTAAATACCGACGGATTGACGCCTTTGTATTTACTTTGTGAAAATTTGTGGCGTTATGATATATCTGTGGAAAATGTTATTGAACAATAATATTAGTTGCTCATTAAAATGTTGAAAGAGTAGCAAGTATTTTTCTTTTCCGTTTCCTTGGATTTATTGTGCGTTTTAAAAGAATGTAGTTATGCTGTGTAGTTATGCTGTAGTTATTGCATAAAGATGGATTTAAACAGCTTAAAACAAGAAGGAAAGAATCTAAGGATATCATTTTCTGCCTGTGTAAATAAAATTAAAAAAGGATTGCTTAAACAGGACATTGATATCAAAAGTTTTTCTGTTTTGCATAAACAGTTAGAAGACAAATTTGAAAGATTAGATTGTTGCCAGAAAAATATCAGTGACATTCTACTAAAAGGTAAAGATTGCGAAAAGGAGTGCGAAGAAGATTTTCAATCGGCGGAAGAGTATAGAAATAAATACCTTGAGATGAAGACTGGAATAGAAGAAAAAATTATTCCTTTACAGTTACCAGTGTTTGAAAATAGAAATGAATATTTTGAGAAGATAAATTTTTTAAACTGCCAAAGATAGAATTGAAGAAATTTAACGGAGATGTTAAAGACTATTTATCATTCTGTCACAGTTTCAGAAGATACATAAAGATAAAAGAATTTTGGAGTCAGAAAAGTTTCAATTTCTAATTCAAGCAGTAGTACCGAATTCAAAAGCTGCGAGAGTAGTAGAAAGCTATCTAGCAACGGCTGCTAATTATCAACAAGCAATAAATCAGATTCAAGAAGGGTTTGGTAAAGAAGATTTGCTTGTTCAAGGGGGTTGTTTATATACGGGTTTTATTATCAATGGTGATGAAAAATGCAATTGCTGGTCGTGTTAAAACAGATTTGCCTAAATTATACGATAAGCTAGAAGGAGAATTACGATCGTTAGAAAGTTTAGGCCATACTCAAGAAAAGTACGGGGATTTCCTGATCCCTTTAGTTGAATCAATTCTTCCCGAAGAAGTCCGGATGTCATGTCGTAGGAAAGAAAAATGAATTCGGAAGATGTAAGACATGAAGACCGATCACTAAAAAATTTAATGTGCTTTCTTAAACATGAAGTTCAAAGCAAAGAGATGGTGGCTTTAGCGCGAAGTGTTTTCGGTGCAAGTTCAACTTATAAAAAGTGCGAGCGGGATAGTAAAATTTCGACTCCCGCAACGGCTTCTACTTTAGTAAGTACTTCTTTCGGAAATCCAGGTAAGAAATATATTTCTTGTATATCTTGTGATAAAAGGCATTTGTCTCGAGATTGTTTTGCTGCTAGAAATATGACTTTAGAAAATAAGAAAAGGCTATTGTTAAAGAAAAATGCTTACTTTGGTTGCTTTAAACCAAACCATATGTATAAAAATTGTAGATTTAAAAGTACTTGTATTAAGTGTAAAAAATCTCACCATTATATGATGTGCCCAGATGATAATATTGAAAATACTAATGTTAAGAACAAAAATGATATACATGAAACTAATACTATGACAAATCATTCTAATATTGAAAATGTATATCTTATGACATTAATGGTTAAAGTTAAAAGCAATAATGTGGAATTAAAAGTTCGCAGTCTAATCGATTCTGGCTCTCAAAACAACTATATCAGTAAAAAAGTGGTTGAGAATCTACATCTGGTTCCTAAGAGGAAAATTAAAATGACACATTGCCTTTTTGGAAGAGTGAAACCTCAGTTAAAATGCATGATATTTATGTTTTAATTATTTCTGACTTGAATGATTCCTTTAGTTTTAAAGCTGGGGTATTCTCTGAAAATAAAATTACCGGATTTGTGCCTAAATTATCTAGTATGGAGGCACTTATTGAGCTTAGAGAAAAACAAATAATTTTACCTGATCTTGAGTCTGATGATTCATAAATTAATTTGCTTTTAGGTGCCTATTTAATTGGCACATTATTCACTAATAAATGTAAGAAATTAAATTCAGGTTTATTTTTGTTAGAAGCACGCTTGGGTGGTTCCCCAAGCAAAAACCCAATCAAAACTTGAGTGGTAATTATGATAGCAATAATGTTTTGTCTGTTGTATCTTTATATCTAAAAATGCTTCCGTTAATGAGTTATGGGATCTTGAGACGATCGGTATTAGAGAGCCTGTAGAATATTGAAAAAATCAATATGAACATTTCAAAATGATAGAGGAATTCAAAACCAATATTAAAATTCTTCGGGTGGTAAGTATGAAGTTTGTTTACCATTTAAATCTGATATGATTGAATTGGCCAGTAATAAAGAATTGGTGTGGAAGCGACAACAGAAAATGTGCGAACGCGCTGAAAAAGAGGGTATTTTTGTTGATTATCAAAACGTTTTCCGAGAATGGGAAGAATTAAGAATGATTGAAAAAGCAACTGGGGAAAGTCCAAAAAGGGCATTTTTTGCCGCATCGGCCTTTTATAAAAATGGACAGTGCTACTACTAAAATTAGGTCCGTTTTTGATGCATCCGCTAGAGAATATGGAAAGTGTTCCTTAAATGATATTTTGTATAAAGCCCCGAATTTAATTGAGTAAATACCGGATATTATAGATAGGTTTCGCATTAATAAAATAGGTCTTTCTGCGGATATCGAAAAAGCTTTTTTGCAAATTAGCATAAATCCGGATCATACAGGTTTTTTACGATTTTTTTTTATCCTGCTGTGAATGAAGAAAGTATTTATAGACATTGCAGAGTGGTTTTTGGAGTGAATTCAAGCCCATTTTTGTTGCCAGCTACGATATCTCATTTATTAGATAACGTACCTATTAATTATAGGAAAACTGCTGAAAATTCGAAATATTCGTTTTATGTTGACAATTGTGTTACTAATGTTTCGAATGCTGTGGAACAACACGAATTTATAGTACAGGCTGAAAACATGATGTCTCGAGGTAGATTCAATTTGAGAATTTGGGAAATTAATGTTCAATCTCAAAATGTTTCAAAAAGTTCTGGTATAACAAAATTAGATCGTTGGAAAAAAACATTGTTAAAGGCATGTTTTAATTATATTAAACTACTTCAAATTTTGGGAAATTGATATACGTTGCTGAGATATACTACAAGTTACTTCCTGTATAATAGAAAACAGATAGTATTTAGAGACACACACCAGAAGTTTCGTATATTATACTGTATCAGAAGTACTGTATACTATTATAACAAGATGTGAGTATCTTTAAAACTGCGTTATAGTATGAACGCACCTTATTTGCTACGTTTGACGAGCAATTTTCAATTTGTTTAAAATATCTTTAACAATGCATTATATCGTCAATAGCTATAAATATGTTTGCCGTATCTTTTTTTTCATTATTTTATTTTGAACGGAATATTTCATTCAATATTGGTTAATTCAAATTACCCAGAAAGATGCGTTAATGAAAATTCCGGAAATTTTCGTAATTATTCAATATTTTTATTGAAATGCAATTAAAAAGTTAATTACATCATCTCAAAATTTAATTTGTAACATTCCAGCCATTGATGCGAAAAATTTCGTAATTTTTGACTGTGCTAGTTTAAAAACTGTGATAGAAAACTATTAAATAATCTTCTGAATATTTCTAAGCTTAAATAGTAAAAATACGTACACTATTTTGGCAGAATAATATATACTTTATTTTTCTAAGTAAAAATGTGGCATAAATATCAAACGAATCAACGCAGGGAAATTTTATCTTTGTCCAGTCATCTTTTTCCAATAATTTCCAAAATTTAGCAAATAAAGAGGTAGAATGTTATTTCACCTTTAAAAAGGGTAAACATTAAAGCTACACTATGTGTAAATTACTAAAAGATGACAAAAATATTTATAAACGTGTTAAATTATTTTTAATCCTTAATACTTTCAACTGTAAACACAGCCATCTATCCAGAATATAATAATACAAATATTAACATCATAATTTTCAAATGTCACGTAATTGGTGTCAAAATAAAAGTCAAGTTTAGATCTGGAAAACATTGGGAAAATAAAATGTTTTTATATCCTCGGTCGAAGGCTATGTTTACAGTTGAAACAACTAAGGATTAAAAGTAATTTAACATTTTTTTAAATAATTTTTGTCATCTTTAAGTAATTTACATATAGTCTAGCTTTAATATTTACCCTTTCTAAAATTAAATTCCTATTTACCTATAGTAATATTACATACTTGTGTTATAATTAAAAAAAAAAGAAAAAAATGAAAGAAAAAAATTGTTTAAAATTAATAGATGTTCTAAAAGTATGATAAAAAAGTAATTCAATTGTTTATGAACAAAGCAGAGTGTTCCTTTGAACATTAAATAAAAGCCATTCTTCCTTTTCATTACAGTTATTGCGTCATAAGTAGAAATTATTTTAAAAACTTTTACATGTGAAAAAAGTGTTGAATGCATGCATTAATTCCCTGGTCGTGTTGAGGTTAAGCAGTGCTGGTGAGACACTGTAAAGTTTATGAGGGAAATTATATTCTAGGATATGAGTAAACGTAAAATCTGAAATATTCAGGGGGGGGGGGGTGAATGATTTCAGTGCTGCGTGTTATATCATCACTCCTGTATTTACTTTGATCAGAATTAGGATTATTTACAGCTACGAATTAAATAATTAGCTTTTTTTACAAAGACTAAGTAAAGCACCCTACATGTTATAGACTGGTGGAAAGTGAATTATGAAAACACAGTTTTTTAATCAAAACATTTATAATATTAGCTAAAAATGAATGAAGTTTCACACATTATACATGCTATGTACAACAAATAATTTAGAAAAATAAAATTTCATACAAATTTATAAACTAAAACATAACATCAAAAATTAGATTTTAGTAACATAAAACATGGAAATCGATTTATGAAATGTCACATTTAATTGAAATTAATAATTAGTAAAGCCGCCTTTATGCATTAGAGTTTCTTTTATTCATTGCTGCATTTATAAAACAAGATTTAGGATGTATTTCTGATCCATTACTTTCATATTTTGACAGATTGAAGCTTTCAAATCTACAAGCGATGTGTACTGCACCCCATTTGCATAAACCGTCCGAACAAGCTGTCCCCAAATGTTTTGGATGGGGTTCAGATCAGGACTAACAGATGAATGATAAAAAAGAACAATATTCTGTTTGTTAAACCAATCATTTATCGTATTTGAAATATGAATATTTGGATTATCACGTATGAAGATATCATCTAAACCATAATATTGCTATGCAAATGGAAGAAGTGAATTTTCTAAAACTCAACTATAATCAAAAGAGTTTTGGCAACCGTTTAGAAATAAAATTTTATTTTTTGCCATCGTAAGCAATCGCTGCCTAAATCAGTAAATTTTTGCCTCCAAAATTTCTGCTAAATATAGACTTCAGTTCTTTTCGGAGATCTCTCCACTAATGCCTCAAACCATGTGGGCCATCTAAATTAAATCTTTTTCGTCAGAGAAAATGACTTTCTTCCAACTGTCATCCATTGCCATGTACTTCTCGCAATACTGCAAACACATGTGCTTGTGACGCAGAAGTAACTTTGGACACGGCTTCATTTTCGACCATCTCAAGCTCCGTGAAGAATGTAAAATTTGCCTAACACTTCTAGAAGTTTGGGAGGGATAAATCTGCTTTGAACTGTGAGCAGCTTTCGATATAAATTGAAGAATTTATGTTTTCTGTCTCTTGCTTAAATGTGGATTGCCTTTTTTTTTGTTAAAATTTTTGCAATAATTTGCTGGATCTTTTTTTTATAGTTATGTATCACACCAACAGATTTTTTAATTAATTTACTAATTTCCAATCGATAGTCAATGGATACCGACATGCTTGCCGCTACTTGGCGTGAAATTAACTATTGAATTGATATTCTCCGTGAGACGAAAGGGGCACACGTGGAAGTTCATTGACAAGGGTCATGAAACTTTTTGAGTCTATCTAACCATTTATGTTATTAATTTTAATCTATCTTTATTATTTTATGAGTTATTAAACATCAAAATGGGTCCGGCACTTTATAAACACCCTGTATTATTATAATTAAGAAAAATCTGCCGTTCTTATCATTTTCTTTCTAATGCATTTCAAGTAAAAAATGCAACGCACTGTATTATATTTACAACAATTATTTAAAAATAATTCCTTTATGTTTATAGTAACTATTTATGTTGTTTAATAAAATAAATTTACAGGGCTTATATGTGGTTTAATATAATTAAGTCTTTTATTTAGAAAATTATGTGATCTTTCCAATCAATTTGCATCCCCTCGATGTATGTGCTGGGATCGCTTCCATATTGTATTTTAATTCTCCAAATTACGAATCTTCGCCTGTTTAATGACAGAAACTCTGTTATTAAATAAAACGAACATTACTATTTGGAAATCTTGGTGCACAAAATGTCGCAAAACGCTGCGAGCTCTACGCATATTTCCCATTCTTGTATAGATTAAAAGTATGTTAAAAAATCACTATACTTACGTCCCCATCTATTGCCAAAAAAAAAAAAAAAAAAAAAAAAAAAAAAGACAAGAAAACGCAATTACTACATAAAAAGATAATTTTGTAAATGGAAGGCGATCGTATTAGAAACAAAACTACGTAATAAACGTAAAATATTATTCGCAAAGTAAACGTAAAATTTGATCAATAATAGAAAAAAAATGGAAAGTGGAAAAGAATTCTGTCACGCATGAATGTGATACAAAAGAACAAATTGTTTACATTTATAATACATTTAAAGTAAAAGATAAAACAAAAGTGAAAAAGGAAGTAAAAGTTTATCGAAAATTCTCTGATCATCTAAGAAAAAATATGTGATTCTAGAATGCTTTATTCTTAAATATAAGCAACGAAAACATACCTGGAAGCTTTTATATTCTTATGGACAAATATAATAAATTTCGAGAAAATCTCATAAATAACCAAGACATTGTTATTATTTTCTCAGTAAATATTTTGCTTAAATAAAACTTCAATTTATTTGCCTTTTGGCTAAAAGGAAAATGTTTTGAAATCAAATTCTTTTGTCAATGTTTAGTTACGAAAGATTTTAATACAGAAGATGTTGAGTTATGATGAATATAGTTTTCTTTATATTAAGGTAGAAAACATCTTTGAGCACTTTTTCTTAGTATCCGCTGAAACTGAAAAAAATAGGAGATGTTTTATTTATATTTGAATAGAATGTCATATGTTAAAATAAGATAATGTTGTAAAATCCTCGTTACTCTTATGGTATATGTAACAAAAATATGTAAAAAAAGAATAATAAATATCTAAAGGCATGACAAAATACATAAAAATAGGAAATGTTAAATACAAAGTATTTTAAGTATGATACAAATAAGCATCTTCATAAGCTGATAGTAAATAAGGCAAAAGTTTTTTTTTTTATCTATGATGAATTTTGGTATTATTTTCACTTAGCTAAAAATGTTTATCGAAAATATAAGATTCCGATTATGAATGATTCCTCTTTTAAAATGTTATTTGATTAAGTTTTAATTGAATCGGGATGTAAATAGCTTGAAGTACCGAATGCAAGTCTCTTCGATATAAGTCCCATACCTCTCATATATTTCACAAGCTGTATAAATCCTTGAAAATTTATAAATTCCAAATATATCCTCTATCACTTCAAATTTTATGTATCTATTTCACAAAAGTTGCAATTATAAGCATCCCTTAAAATAATTAGAATTTTTTGTCTGCTAAAGCGGGGCTTACTTTCTGTACTTTTATGGTACGAGGATGTGGGTGCATAGATGCAGATGCGTAAATATATAGATTCGTTGATGTTTGCTGGTGTTTGTGTAAAAACTGTAATAAAGATGTTTAGATGTTAACATGCATATACATTGATATAACTTCTAGATGTATAGATGTTTAATAGCAGATGCGCATATGTAGAGATTATACATGTATCTAGCCATACAGATGTAGATGTGGAAGTACATGTGCAGAGTGTCCCAGGAATTATGTAACAAATTTTAAGGGGAGGTAGAGGACTTCACAAAGATTTACATTTGTATAGAAACCCTTGGTCGGAAACGTTTTCTTGGCGCGACATAAAACGCAAGAAAGAAAGAACACGAACAAAATAGAAAACATGTTTTTTATTCTTAGTGCTGCAAAACTGCCGGGACAATAATGGAAAGTTCTGATAAGCTTGTTACACGCATCGTGTCAGCTCGGGAAACTCGGGATACTCCCAGTATTTTTGAGAACATTAGATCTTCTATACGCCGAAGATGCTCTTTATATCACGGCCCGGGGTCGTAATTTCGGACACATACTTTGAGGACGATTGTTGTCTCTTTAACGTTGGTTTTTCCTAGTTTTTTTGCTATACTATGAAAATAAACATGTTTTCTCCTCTTATTCGTATTCTGTGTTTCTTGTATTCTGGTTCGTCACTACTGCTCCAGGAAAGCGTTTCCGACAACGAGTGGTTATGCAAATCTGAATCGTTGTGATAACCCCTACATTTTTAATAGTCGTATTGTCATTTTACAAACTTTGTTACTGTAACATCTATTTACATTTTGTATATATCATTCTATCCTCTGTCACATATATTGGCAGGCTTAGCTTCTGCTGAAATTTATACTTATTTTAAAACTTCAATAAAGAGACCGGGAGGGACATTTATGCTCCACACACCCAATTATTTATCTGAGCAGTCTCTGTCAGGCAGTAAAAGTAAAGAAAAATGTGTTAGAACTTATACAAAGAACAGCAAAAATATTGCTGTTTGTTCGTCCTATTTTAGCATTTCTAAAATGTATATGAATTCATTTGAGATGTGTAAGAATGTATGAAATGATTTTGAAATATTTTAAAATAGTCCTGTATTATGTTTTATTAGTCATATTACAATTTGAAAAGTTTCTATAACAGCATTTATTATTTTTTTACATCTGTTATCTGTCATCTGCCTTTTATCTTTTATTTTCTGAACTTTAATGGAATATTTATAATTCAAATGAAAAACCTCACAAAAATAAATGATATCTCATGAAAAATAACTCGTTGTAAATGATTGCACCAAATCTCAAATCCGAAACGTCATAAAAAGAAGTGATTTCAAATAAAAGGAAGCGATATAGATGTGCATACTCCGAGTGTCGTGTAAAAAAACTATCACAATGTTTCCAAATATCGATTTTATGTATACCCATATTATAAAGAGGTAAAGTTCGTTTCTTTGTAAAGGGTAATCTTTGGAGCTATCGAATCGATTTAAAAAGTAATAATACCAAAATGTTGTGTTCGTCCCTGTTAAAACATAATCTGTACCTTATTTCCAAGTGGGTGAAAAAAGTCCTGGCCAGGAGTGGAACTAGTGAGGTATTGGGTGAAGAAACCAATGCTCTTTCAACTGAGCCATCCCCGGACGAATATTAGAGGATTAATTCACCCAATTAGCCTTTAACGGTTACAGAATCTGATCTGATTTCTGAATCAGCTCAACATAATTGAGTTAAAAATTAATTTAACATAATTAAGAATGTAGTGTTTACTCCAGTTCCAAAAAAGTAAACTTCGATTTGTTCTGTTGAGCTGATTCGGGTATCAGACCAGATTTTGAGATCGTTAAAGTTTAGTTGGGGGAGTTAGTCCTCCAATATTTTCCAGGGATGCTTCAGTTTTGACTGATGGGACAGTTCTGGTATTAGTAGCTTCAACTAATATACCCGTGGCCCAGATTTGTTCACCCACTTAAAAATTTATAACTGTTATGATTCATTTACCAACTTGATAATTGTGTTAAATTGTGTAAAAAATCAATTTAATATTATGACCTACTGTTATCAGTTCGATAAAACCATCAACATCTTACACATTTTACTTCAAGTTGTTAAAAAATATGTACTAGCTATGCCTGAATAAAAATACATACTGTTTTGCTTAACTTTATTATGTTGCTTGCAAATAATATCTACCTAATTGATTTCATATTTTAGATAAGGTATCACTACATAGTAACTCGCCCCTTTTACATGTCACACTGTGGCACACTTTGTACACCTATTCGCCTATTTTCAAGTGTGACATTATAAATAAATGACCAGTACAACTACAGTCGAAATCATTTGCATAGAGATCTATGTAAATGATTAGTCCTCTTTGATCTTACGGTAAAAAGAAGCAATAAAAAAGGGAAAAAACTGCGATCGAATAATAATAATAAAAAAATTAAAAACATCATTGAAATGTTAGAAAATACGATTGTATTTGAATATACATGCGTCTGCTTTTTCTAGAGATGCAAAATGTGAGATCAAACTAGTTGAAATATCATAGTTCTACAAAAGATGTAGTTCGAACGGAAAGCATTTTGATTGATCGATCTTTTCCCATATCTATGCATCTCTTGCTTCTAGAGATCAAACTAGTTCAAGTGACATAGCTCCTCAAAAGATATGGCTCGAACAGGATACATTTTGAATGATAGATTTTTTTCCCAATCCATGCGTCTCTTTCTTCTAGAAATACAGCGTCTTAATTCAAATGATATAATTCCTCAAAAGATACGGCTCAAAGCGGACACGTATTCATTGAACGACCTTTTCCCATATACATGCGTCTGCTTCTTCTAGCTTTACGGTATGCAAGATCAAAACTAGTTGAAATGACATAGTTCCTCAAAAGATATGGCTCGAAACGAACACATTTTGAATGATCCATCTTTTCTCATATCCACCTGTCTTTTTCCTGTAGAGATATGGCAGGCGTGTACGATTGATGATATCATTCCACAAAAGATACGGTTTGAATCGGTCATATTTATTTCATGTCCGTCTTTCTATTAGTGATAAGCGGTGTACATAGATATTCTTCATTACATCCACCCAGATGTAATTTAACTCACTTTGTGAAAAAGTTTCAAAAAATAAAAAAATGAATTGAATACGGCAATTTATTAAATAAATTAAAGGGACGCATTTTGATTGATCGATCTTTTTTCATATCCATGCGTCTCTTACTTCTAGAGATCAGATTTGTTCAAATTACATAGTTTTTTAAAAGATATGGCTCGAACCGGACACGTTTTGAATGATCAATTTTTTTCCATATCCATGCATCTCTTTCTTCTAGAGATGCAGCGTCTGAGATCAGATTAATTTGAATTGCATAACTCCTTAAAAGATATGGCTCGAAACGAACACACTTTGAATGATCGATTTTTTTTCCAATCCATGCGTCTCTTTCTTCTAGAAATGCAGCGTCTGAGATCAGATTAATTGAAATGACATAATTCTTTAAAAGATATGGCTCAAACCGGACACGCTTTGAATGATCGATTTTTTTTTCCATATTCACGCGTCTCTTTCTTCTAGAGATGCAGCGTCTGAGATCAGATTAATTCGAATTGCATAATTCCTCAAAAAATATGGCTCGAACCGGACACATTTTCAATGATCGATATTTTTCCTGAGACATACATCTGCATCTTCTAGAGATGCGGCATTTGAGATCAAACTAGTTGAAATGACATAGTTCCTCAAAAGATATGATTCGAACTGAACACATTTTGAATGATCGAATTTTCTCATATTCATGTGTGTTTTTCTTCTAGAGATACGGCAGGCGTGTGCGATCGATGGCATCGTTCCGTTAAAGATATGGTTTGAATCGGTCATATTTATTCCATGTCCATGTCTTTATTTCATTGATAAGCGGTGTACATGAAGGTTCTGATGTGTGGTGTAAACAAAATCCACTCGGATGTAATGGAACTCAATTTCTGAAAATCTTCCAAAAATAAAACATTTGAATTGAAAACGGCAATTAATTAAGTAAATTGAAGACATGCGTTATATCAGAAGTCATCCCTAGTAACAATCCAACATCGGCTACATTGGACCCAATATTGCGGTAGTAACATAATCACCGGAAATACTTGCAAATAAATACTGATATCGGGTTACTATTGGCTTTACATTGGGAATATTATTTTTGGCCATAATCAGACAATATTTATCAAATATTGATATAATCAACTAAGGTTGTTTTAAAATATCAAAAGTCAACTTTTAGATGTGTAACTTTAGAAATAAGTAAGCAATGTATAGACCTACAAAACATGTTTAAATTAAAAGGACAGTTAATTTCTCTCTATAGTTTTTTCTAATCATTTAGCCAAATATATATATATTGAAGAAATACAAAAGATTCATGCTTGTAGAATTGTAGAGAGCGTAAATAATAAGAAATTCAATGTTGACACATTGTATTTTCTCTTTTTCGATAAGGCTTAAAGATACAGAAAACAGCTATAGGATTTATAACTACTGCTGAACTGAGGAAATGTTACTCTTTCAATATTTTGTGTTAATATCTTTTGTATAGAAGAAAAAATCAATCTGAGATTTTACGTGTATGGCAGTTTTATTGACATGGTGTGAGTTCAAAATTGTTTTTGTTATTATCTTACTCTTTTTATTTTATGAATAAAGTAAACTTTTTTGAAACTTGGCTAAGGAAAACAAATCTTTCATTTTTAAAACGTTGTTGTTTTTGCCGAAAAAAAAATATTCTTATTTATAAGTATGTACTAGTAGATATTTTTATTGTTAAAGGTCAATGATAAAACGAAAATATTTTGGAAACCTAGGAACCTAATTTATATTTTAAAAGAACTTCAGATTTCAATTTTTATTTCCTGTATTAGATAGACGGACTGTTTGTTCATTCGGTTATGTTATTGTCCTATTATTTCCTCTTTTTCCCAACAAAATATGAATTCATAAATTGATTCACACACTATAAAAATATGCCCTGAATTTTAGAGGTGTTACTCTGTGAATTTTTCTTGATTTAGCTGAACATTTCCGTTTTAGAAAAAATCTGGAACTTTTTCTTTAAATACCGGAAATTTTTATTCCTGGACAGTCGTCTAATTTAAAATTTCCGTTTAAAAAAAAAATCTGCAACTATTCCTGGAATTACCGGAATTGTTTATTCTAGGGCAGTCGACTAACTAAACGTTTCCATTTAGGGGAGTAGAACGGAAAACCCTCAGCTCGGTTTTTTCTTCGACGACTTAGGTCGAAGATAAAATCAGCCCGAGTTCCCGAGTACATTAACAAATTTGCTTGAAAACTGTAAACACAAACGCAACGCGTGCATTACTTATAATATTTACTTTGAAGACCGAATTTGTTATACTGAAAAGAGGTTAGTTATTCAATTATAACTTTTTATAATGAATATTATAAGTATTTTAAATAAACGTTGGTTTAAATAAAAATTCTTATATGCGGTTATTACGCTTTAGGTCTATTGAAATTTTGAAATACATATACTATATAATCTAAACGATTATTGTAAAATAGGATTAAGATGACTAATTCTAAGATTCAGAAATTAAAACTGATTTCCTGTCGATTTGTAGGCAGAAATGCCCAAATGCAAAATATAATTTTTTTTTAATTTTTCAGTCACTTGTAAAGGTATTTTAACATAAATTTTGAAAATATTTTTCGGAGACATTCATGAAAAAATATCAAAATTTATATTTAGGTGTCTCTTTCCGAGTGATTTAAGATATATTGATGTTGAATTCAGGGGGTGTCCGGAGGTGCATTCCCTCGAGGAACAATAAGATGTGTCTCTTGGAAGATTTGAGATTTTGTGATTTTAATGTCAAATGTGCAATCCCCAGGAACTCTATAATACCCCTCCTTCCGAAGCCGCTAAAATCCCTCTCGGAGAAAAGTGTCTGAATTCCCCACTGGAGTATATTTATTTTTCCTTTATATGTATTAACTGCAAATTCTCTGTTAAACTGAAAGAACTGGAGAGTGGAGTGGACTTTGTCAGAGAGAGGCAGATACTTTGACAGTAGCAGTGTTGAATTCAGACACTTTTCTCCGGAAGGGACTTTTGTGTCTACGGGGGGGGGGGGGGATTTGCCCTTTTGGACCATTGAAAACCCAAAATCTCAATTTTTCCGAGGGGAGGAATTTCACTGCTCTGGGGGGAGGATGTTCCCCCTTGGCTATTCCCTTGAATTTAACACTGAACAGCAGGATTTTCTTTTTATTTTGTCATTCTAAGCATTTCATCAATCGCACACTAGATGAAACAGTGGTAGCCGAATCTTCAGATGAAAAAACATTGATTTGTATAAGCTTGCAATTGTCTAAAAGAAAAGAATATTTCAAGAAACAAGTATAAATTTGCTTCATATATTTTTTATACATTTTGTATATAATGACTTATTTATGCATAGATGTATTCGTTTTCCTATTTATGAAACATCATACTGTAAATTATCCATTTTTAAAAATAAGTCTAAAATCAACATTTTTGTTTATACAAAAAGTGTAACATAAAACATGGAAGTGGTGAGGAATAGGACATGTCAAATTCTTTTTTTTTTCTTTTTTAATAAGATGAATTTTCATTCCAGTCATGAAGATACTGGAATTTTACATTATGGTACACACTACATAATTAACCTGCAATCTTTGTTAGATTGTGTATCTAGCCGACACTATACTATTTGTGCCTTATAGCATTGTTTTATTCCTATACCATACCTTCCTGTATGTGGGGAGGAATAAGACACATTTTGAAACGTGCACTTTCTTTAATTATAAAATAGCTTATGCTTGCTATGTTTCTATATTGTTCAGGGATTTTAAAAAGTGTTTTACCTTGCACTCTATAAATAGAAATTTTTGTTTTTGTATCAAAGTTTATTATCTTACTTTATAAAAAGTGTCCCGTACCACCCCACTCTCCCCTATATTATTAACTAAACATGCTAAAATATATTTATTTCTGACAATTGCTCAAGTCTTTCTAATAAAAATTTAACCCATAACTAATGTTAGCGGTCTGACCTTCAGAGTTTTTAAAGTTTCACAGTTTAAGTCGTAATTTTTAGTTTAATTATCGATACTGGTCGAATTTTGTTTTGTTTGGAGCCTTATTACTATTTCTAGAGGCTTTTAAATAGCTGAATTTTATTTATAATAGATACATAAAGTTTAATACCTAAATAGTATTCTGAGAATTAATGTAACATTTCATTCATCTTTAAATTAAGCGGTCTGACAGACCGCCCACAGCAGTTATGTGACAAATCTTGTCACAACAGTTAACAGTTAATATTTTTGAAGTAAAATTTCTTAAGTTGTATTTTCTCAAATGTTTGTATGAATATTTCGAATCAAAATGAAATTTTCGAATTGCTATTTCTTGAAAGTAAAATTTATAAATTTTTGTTATCGTTATTTTAACCCTTAAACGGTAACGTGTTTTTCGGCACCTTTAAACGGTAATCATGGGTCACTCGTACTTAGCGCTGTAAAAAGTGTTTTAAAGTGCTTTAAGAATTCTAAAAAAAATCATGATATTACATCAACAACCCTTGAACAAGAATCAGTCACAATATTGCTGATTTATTAATTTGTTTAAACAATATGTTTAAATAAACAAATAAAAATTTGAAAAATGCACATTTTCTCTAAAAAATCATAACTTTGGATAAAATTGACATTTTTTGCTGTTTCAAACGGGAAATTGAAGATCAAGAATGGTACTTTCACACACACAAAAAAATAGCCGTTATAAATTAAAACAATGCTTAAGTTTTGAGCATAAAAATGACGTTTTTTTAACTTATAAACAGGTACAATTTACAATGAAATAGAAATTTTATTAGTTTTTAATCAATTTTATTTATGAAAATGATGTTAATTATCAAACTTTATTTAATTAAACAAAAAATATAATAATGAAAAATTGCAGCAACACTGATATCATCATTTATAAACAATTGAAGGAAGCCAAGAAGGAGAGCAAACTGCAATCACACCAAACAATTTCATAAACACATGTTTGCATAAAAAGTAAGGTTCGGACACCCAAGTGAGTGTAATGTATCGATTTTTTATGAAAAAAACATCAATTCCTAACCAAACAATTTTTTTCTTACCTTACACTTTTCGTCAACGTAAATGATAACCCTGGGTCACTCGTGCCTTTTCGAAATTTTGACTGGCTCTTACGTCGGCTGTGAACGCACTAAAACATCGGCGTTTCGGGAGCTAATAGCCTACTAGTGTACTATTCTTTTCAGGGTAGTTTAGTCCCGCTCCTCAGTCTATCCCCTAAGCTAGCAAGGAAAGAAAATTTGACCGAGGCACTAGGGACCCATGGTTACCGCTTAAGGGTTAAATGAATTGGAACTGAAAAGTGAATTTTCTATTTAGTTTTCAGAAAACGGTTAGATTTATTTATTTATTTTCCCTAGTGGCTTTTTTAATTATTGTTGAATAAACTTAAAATTAAATATTTTAAATAGTTTCTAAATATATTTATTTGTTTATGTATAACACTGATTATATTTTTGTTTAGCGAACTGTTTTTTCTAGTCACCATATGGCTTTAATGTTCTGAGATCTATAAAAATGTTTATTGCAGAAGTATTAAAAACCCTGCTACTCTATAAAATCACTGTTTTAGATGATCCATAACTTTCCATGGCTTCCAATGATGTTTGGGACACAGGAAGATTAACACATAGTTGATGGTGCTCTTCCTTGGCCAACAATAAATGTCATGGAGAATCAGACTGGCTTACGTTGATGCTGGGTTACATGTAGAGAATTAGGGTTTTTCAGAGCTTATACTTCAAGACGACTTGCTGCACGGCATGTAAATTTTGTAGTGCTTATCTAGTTACATATTATTTTATTACAAACTTTTTTTATTTTCATTTTTCAGAATCTTTGCTGACATAAATCGAGATGCAGGAGGCAAAATATCCAGGGTAAATAGAAAAATAATGCTACAGTTGAAATCTGCCAATAAATCTAGTTAATATACAAAGTTTATGAAATCTATTTTAATTTGTGATGTTTTAGCAATAAAGTATTTTTGATATTACATTTAGTTTTGCTTTTTTATTCATGCTTTTTTTATATTTTCAACAAAAATGCTATTGTCTTTAAAATATGTAATTCGGATTTACTTAAGTAATCATGATTGCTATTTAATATCAATATTTTGATCACAATTGCGATTGTTAATCAGTAAAAGAGGGAGGGAGCGATTTATGACGACATTGACATGAATTACTGTCAGGATTTTTTTCTAGCTGAATGTATTGAAATAGTTGCATTTTTAATTAAATCCTATTTTATTTTGGGGGGAATTCACAAGAATTCTCAATATGCTGACTCCACCTCCCCCCCCCCCTAAAAGCATAGGAGAGGGGTGGAGTGAGCATATTCTGAATTCTTTTTCAGAATTTTGAAGATCTGGGAAATTTTTTATTGAATGGTTGATATCCTCTTGATTTTCAGCAAAATGTTTGTCATTTACTGGGATATTTCGAAAACAGATCAATTAATTAAAAATCTGAGAACAGTCCTTAGTAACAGATTAATTGTTGCCATGTTTAATACGATTGATATTTCATTGCGTAAATGGTGGGTGTAAAACTGCAATTTTCGATGAACATAGATTTTTTTCAGCGATATTTTTTTGTTTTGAAATATACATGTAAATAAAATGCTTTATTTTATATATTTACTTAGATTGGTAACAAGAGTTACTATTGAAGTTTTACAGTGCGCAGAGGTAGAATTATTAATCGTGAATAATTAGGAAAAATGTTAAACTTCTGAATTTCCTGTAAAGAAAAATACTCCTAATTTTAGAGGTTTTGTCAAAAAAGAGTAGTAAGTGTTAAATGTTGTATAGTACTAAATGTTATTTTCAAGGTACTATGTAGTTGCTAATCTTTTTGTCCTTTTTCAAGTTACCTAGCTATAATGAAAGCTATAATGAAAGTGGAAGTGAGTTAAATGAAATGTTTCTAATTTGTATATTATTCACATTTTTTAAATAAAAATTATCTTCATCTAATTTTTTTAAAAATAAAAAGATTGGCAGCTAGATATTTTTATGTGAAGTTTTAAATTACATTGACACAAAGGGCATGTCTAAAATATCATTATGGCGCATACTAAAAAAATTATTTAAACGGATTATGACATCGCAACGATAAATATTCTTCCCTAAGATTAAATAAAAGGAACAAAAACAATAAATAGCCTACAGATAAATATATACAAAAAGCCTTTATTATCATCAAGTTTGTAAAAGTTAAATAACTCGGATGTTTTAAGCTTATATACACAAATTCTATAGACATTTAAGAAGTACAACTTTTACAACATAAATAGAGTGATTCATTTTTAAATTAAAGACTTGAAAATTTAAAGATTTGTGCATAAAAAGGTAAATTTATAGTCAGAAGTGATGATATATTGATTATCAGAGCTATTAGGGGGTATCAAATGTCTTACTTTCTACTTGACAGTGCAACTTAGAAATAATGGAACATTTATTTTTTTCTCGATCTTTATAAAAAATGAAATGCATACAATTTTTAATGTAGCCAACCTAATTTCTTTTCTATTTAAAATCATTTTTTTAACATTCCATACTGAAATTTTATATTTTTATGTTTAAGTTTGATTAAAGTAAATGTAAAATTGTTTTTTTCAGTTTCATTCACGGCGCGTAAGACGGTAGCATAACTTTTTGTTCAAGAGCCACCAAAAACATTGATAATGATGTAAAAGTAATGTAGTTTGAACATACATTTTATTTGTAAGCTATTTCTTTATCTATTGAAAGTTTAAATTTAAACTACAAACAATTTAAAATTTCATTTTTTATTGAAAAATGATTAATTTTAAATAAAGATATTATAAATTGCTTACAAATAATGTATACATTCAAGATACATTAGTTGAACATTATTATCCGTATTTTTTTCTAGAGGGGGGGGGGGGTGAGCCAATAGTTTTGCTACAGTCTTGCTCGCAGTGGATGCAAGTCAAAAACCAGTTTTCAAATTTTTACCTTAAGGGGTTAAGGAGGGTACGGCACTTTTGAAAATGGAAAAAAAAACTGATATCAATGTATCTTTTTTTTTCTTGAAAATTATTGAAGCAATTTAATATATATCATTTTATTATATTGGCAGCAATTATAACATAAATATTTGTTTATTTAATTAGCATAATTAAAATTTCAGTAAATAAGAAAGATCTAAATATATCAAGTTATAATAACGCAAAAAATATTACCAGTAACAAGTGATAAACCAGTATCAAGTGGAATGCAAATCACATCTCTAATTCCCTCATCAATGTTAAACATATCTGTTTGCAGTAGGTAATGCATATTTAATGTATCCATAGGTAATGCATATTTTACAGCGTGCAAAGTTAGTTCTTCAAGCATCAATTTTTTGTGTGAAAATATTTGTTGAATATATATTTAATTTTATTTCTTACTTTGTTTTGCGAAGTACCAACACTTAAATTATGTTAAGTATATATTTTAGAATTATTTTGATATTTTGATAACTAAAAAACGAATCATTTAAAAGTACACAGAAAAAATGAATTAAAAATAATAGTTTGCTATTTTTAAAAATATATGTAGGCATTAATCCTCTCCTCTCCTCATACTATAACATTAGTGTTTGAGATCTCACTATCTCAGTGTGAGACAAATTTTGAACGGATAATTGAATATGGCTGAAAATAACCGGGATAAATCTGAAGATACCAGTCTGCAAAATGAAAAAAAACCTAGGTTTAAACCTGAAAGCAACAGTTTCTAAAATGGAACATTTCAGTTTCTAAAACGAAACATTTCAATTTTCAAAAGAGAACAATTTGGTTTTCAAAACGGTATATTTCAGTTTCCAAAACGTAACATTTCAGATTCCATAACGGAACATTTCAGTTTCTATAACGTAGCATTTCAATTTCCAAAATAGAACATTTCAGTTTTCAAAACGGAATACTTCATTTTCCAAAAACGGAACATTTCAGTTTCGAAAACGGAAAAGACATAAAAGTAAATTTTACGTGAAAAAATGGAGCAGATACGGCAACTTTGCTGCCAGTACGTTTTCCGTTTTTTCAAGGAAATTTTTTTTACAGTGCAGAATAATGAAAAAGTAATCATGTGGAGCTGAAAAATAAGGTTATACAGAATTCTCTCATTATAACAGTTCGCAGTAAACTGTTCGTCTCGACATACTGCCATATTTTCGAGTTCTACATTAAACGAAAGCAAAATTACTTTATATGTCCAGTGGTGAAAAAGAAAAGTAAACATCCGCCCAATAATTCCCTAAACAATTATCGTGGAAGAAAGTTACTTTTACCGAACGATTGGAAATAAAGTCTACTTTTAAATGATGAATATAAAATTTGCTTAGAGGGCCATCTACATATTAAAACGAACCCAAACTACATTTTTTTCAATTGCAATACTCAATTTTAACAAAATCTTTCAAATTTGTTGAACTATGCATAGACATCAAATTTCACGTCATTTGAATAATAAGTTTTTGAATTATGAACATACAAATTTTAGTGTTTAAATTACATTTTCATATTTTTATTAATACATCCTAAAATTATACTCCTAATGTGTTAGTTTTTTTTATATAGCAATAATTCTAGAATGCCCAAACATAAATACGATGAGTTTGCAATTTTTACGATTTTATGATATGGTTTAAGAAAATTAATATTCTAGAAAATTGTGAATTGCAACCTACAATTTTATTGATAAATTTAGATTTATTAAGTCATGCTTTATGGAAATCCAAAATTTCGAATTTTTCTTCTAAGTAGTTTTAAATTATGTTTAATAAATAGCGAAACGATGATTTAAGAGACCGTCTACGATAGAAGTGACTAGATATGTTGAAACTTCTTAGGCTATCCTTTATTCTAGCAGTTTTCAGTGACTGTTTGAGTGGCCTCTAAGTAGGGAACTGCAGGAAGTGTAAGTCACCGATTTTGACGAAAGTATTACCGTTGGAAAGATCTCATCATGAGCAGTAAAAAACTCAATGAAGCTACCCGTCGGAAGTGACTCATTTTCGAGATATCCGACAACTTATGTCACGTAGCTAATGCGCACTTTATGGGGGACCGCAAAAAAATTTAGTCTCGATTTTAACAAAAGTGGTATTGTTGATAAAAAAAAAAAAACTCAATCGAATCACCCGTCGGAAATGAAACGTTTTCAAGATATCCGAAAATTTGTGTCACATTGCTAATACACCCTGATGAGAAACTGCATTAAGTGACATAAATTGTCGGATATTTCGAAAACGGCTCATTTCAGATGGTTAGTTCCATTGCATTTTTTACTCCTCTCAATGATATTTTTGCAACGAAACCATTTTCATCAAAATCGAGAAAACAATTTTTTGCGGCTCCCTATTAAGTGCGCACTAGAACAGTATGCACTAGTTACGTGACATAAATTATCGGATATCTCGAAAACGGCTAATTTCCGATGGGTAGTTCTATTGAGTTTTTTCTCCCTCATGATGATATCTTTTTAACGATACTACTTTCGTTAAAATCGAGACAAAATTTTTTTCCGGTTCCCCATTAAGTATGCACTAGTTACGTGACAGATAATTGTAAATTGTCAGATATCTCGAAAACGTCTCATTTCCGACGGGTAGTTCCATTAAGTTTTTACTGCTCTCGATGAGATCTTTCCAACGATACCACTTTCGTCAAAATCGGTGATTTACACTTCTTGCAGTTTCCTAGTAAGATGCCTTGTTCAACAAATGGGCTATCTCGGTCAACAATGGCGTACCGAACTTCAATTTGGATCCAGCCCCTAAAATATGCTCGTTTTAAAAAATAATAGTAATATCTCGGAAACTTATCAGACGAATTGCATGAAAATTTGTTTTTAGGCTGTTTTTTGATGGGTGTAGATTTCATTTATGCTGTCAGCATTGGGTATTGCTATTGAAAAAGAAAGTTAGGGTTCGTTCAATATGATATGGCCTCCTAAGGAAATTTCATATACATCCTTTAAAAATAGACTTTATTTCAAACGTTCGGTACTAATAACCTTTTTCTACGATAATTTGTTGAGGAATTTATTTATTTATTTATTTATTTAGTTTTACAATTATACATTGAAATACATTTTTAATTTTTATAAAAACAGCAATACATGCATAAAGTAAAGTTTAAGAGAAAAAGCAATTTTTAAATGCTAATTTTTCTCCATGTCTCTAATTTATCACGCTTTTAATTAATCTTTTTTTAAAAAACTATTTGGAAAATAGTTGTTGTTCTCGGTAGAGAATTCGGAAATCTGAAATACATCTGTATCTTTTTATTGGTTGAATTCTGTAACTTATTTTATTTTATTCGTTTTCCGATTAATCCATATTTAATGTCCAAAAATGGAATACGTCGGCTGACAAGATGACAAAATGACAAATAATAATAATAATAATAATAATAATAATAATAATGATAAAAACTTAAAAAAAATTAATAACTCAAAAACAAATTTAGATACAGGTTTCAAACAAGTTGCATTTAAAAGTGCATTTCCCCCCCCCTACGCAACGGTGTAAAAATTTTAAATGTACGATGTGTAGAAGTTTAAAAATTTGCAGTTCCGAAAATTGTAAAACTGAAATTTCATTTAAAATTTGTTTGTGATGGGTCCAGGAATATTAATGTTTAATACACATCGTGCGTAATATGAGGCGTTCAGAAGTCAATCTGATTAACTCCATCATACAAAAAAAGCACTACCTATAAACTACTTTTTTTATCATTGTTCTAGAATATTAATGTTTAATGCATGACGTATGTAATGTAGGACTCGTTATGATAATCATAAAAATTATGTTTATTATTACTATTAATTAATATAGAATTTATTTATAGGTCTTTAAAATATCAATTTCCAAGTAGTAGTTGTAATTTGTTAATATTATTTTTTATTGAGCGCATGGAGCATAAAATGGTCAAATTTTTGAGTTTCCAATTATCAGACTAAACTAGTTGGATGTGTCAATCCCAAAACTTTCTTCTATCTCATAAGTACATTTTAATATAAAAAAAAAAAAAAAAAAAAAAAAAAAATACGTGGTGACCCCAAAATTACCCACTATCGAATTTCCTCGAAAATTTGACCTAGCCTACTGAGATTCTGGTATCCGAAAAGCCTAAAACGCAAAATTTAATTAATATTCTGAGAAAATGGGCTTAGTAGTGCCTCATGTTGGGTAATTTATACTAAAATCTAATAAGCATCTGTTTATGTCAAGACCTAACAGAATCTGAAATTTGATGGAATTTCGTCCATTAGTTCTTGAGATATAGTTATAACAAAAAATTTGCAAAACGTAGAACAGCAACATCATATCTTGGACAATTTATGCCAAAACATAAAAAAGCGTCTAATTATGTTATGGTGTAAAAGGATCTGAAGTTTGAAGAAATTCTGTGCATTAGTTTTTGAGATATAGCAATCTTGAAAATCATGAAAAACGTAGTATAGCAGCGCCACCTGCAGGCCAATTTTCACCAAAAACCAATAGGCACTAATTCATATCAAGATCTAACTGAATATAAAATTTTATTAAATTTCGAGCATTAGTTCTTGAGATAGAGCGCAGACTCACAGACAGACATTTTCTAAAAATAGTCAAAACGTGTTCAGGACTTTCTAAAACGTATAAATCCGTCGAAAACCGGAAGTCGAAAATTTTCATGAATCCAATACTTTCTTCTTGTAAAGATAGAAGAAAGTAAAAATGAGAGATTAAATATTATGGTGCTAAATGAGTAAGGAGCTGAAGGTTTACGGTGCTAAAAGATTTTTAAATATTATATTTTAAGCACTGTGGGTCTGTATTTAGCTTTGTACGCATTTCTCGAAATGCATTTTCATTGTGCTGCGGTACACCTTTCTAAAGTTCCATTTTAACAAAACAGTAGGAAAGTTCTGAAAATGTGTAACTAACTTGCTTGTTTAAAAGATATTTAATACTATAGCTCTGAGTGAAAAAATAAATTAAAACAATTTAAAAATTGTTCTTATAATTTTTATAATTTTAAAATTTTTTAATAAAAAAAATCTTAATTTTATTTTTTTAAGCCGAAATGAAAATTGCTTCTTCTTACTCTCAAATAGAATATTTTCTGACATCACAACAAATTTTAAGGTGATATATTCAACAATTTTTTAGAAAAGCGTACCGAACAGACATATTGTTCATTGAGATATGTAAAATGTTAACTTAGTTCTTGAAAATTATTTTATGCATGAAATTAATTTATTTTTATATATGTGTGGGCTATAATGTGTATATTTACTACAAAATTTGTTTCATTTCTATCTCTGTTTTTAAGCAAAATAAATGATGTTAATTATTTCACAAAAATTGCTTCATTTTATTTGTGGAGATATTCCATGTGATCTTAAGAGCTATTTTGCCTGTCTTTCATTAACCCTTTATCTACCGCATTACGAATTAATAAAAATTTTTACATTCTAAAGCATTTTACATAAATTGTTTAAACTAAATTCAAAGATTTACATAATCATTTAATAAATTTTTGAAGGACTTTAGACGGATTGAAGGATTTAAAAGGATTAATTTAATTTGAATTTACAGGGATTTTGTGCAATATTTATAACCCCACTCAAATTTTTATTTTAAATTGTTTTCTTAGTATTTTGTAGAATTGTGAAATGTACAAATATGATGTACTTACAAAATAAATATAGAAATATTACCGAATTGAAAAATCCCATCATCCTCTCTCAGCGCCAAGAAAGCTGAAAAGATATAAAGGCAAAAGAAATCATCCTTTTAAAAATATTTTTGTTTTGTATAACCAACAGTGCTTTTGGAACAAAATAAAGTAATGTATCTGTAATTCATTCCAAACAGTATTACAACTAATTGATGTATTAAAAGAATTTTATAATAAGTAATTTTTATGGTGCTTATAAGTACCGTCGGTAGATAAAGGATTAAAAGAGGTTCTTTTAAAATCCATTCTTAAAAAGAATTAAATTTGAAAAGGTCATCTTCGAGGTTAGTATTGTTATTTCATGTGTAACTTTAATACTTCACTGCAAATTCGTGAAAGACTTTAGCAACACTAACTGAACCTAACACTTCTGACTAAAATCGCTTTTGACTGTCTTGTGAATGTGTTGTGCCAGGGAAAAGATTGTGGAAAAAGTGTTGTTAAAAATTACATAATATTCCCAGAAATGCAGTTATTCATATTTATTGTTAAAGTTAGTCATTTCCAGTGTTCTCGCTGTCGCTCGCCATTGCGCCAAATTATTACTAAATTCAGCATTTGGTGAGTAAACAAGCGATTAGATTCGCCAAATTGCTAGTGCTCAATTGTTGCTTTTACTTTCTTTTCTTTTCCGTTTTTCATACTTACTCATACATACATATTTTTATTATATTTGTAGCTGATAGTTGAAATTAGATTAATAACAATCGTTGTCGCAGTTATAAAAACTTGGGTTATTTTAGATCATATTGAAAAAAAAGGGGGGGGGTACAGTGAAGAATTAAAGATATTATTATTATTATTATTATTATTATTATTATTATTATTATTATTATTATTATTATTATTATTATTATTATTATTTATTTATTTTTTTATTTTATTTTTTTCTGCACGGCGAATTTATTTTGCTAATACTTTTTTTATTTGGTTAATGTTTTTTTATTTTTAATTAGCCAAATTAGTAACGTTGGTCAAATGTCAGGCTGAACACTAGTCATCTCACTCAATAATCTTCTGCATTTTTTTTTCTATAAAGCAAATTGTCTTTTATTTCTTTTTAAAATTGTGTAATTTTAAAAGGTGTTTTGTATACGGTGTTTTGAAAGCATTTTACGTATGTTGTTTAGTAGTGTTCTAAACTGTGTTGTGTTTATAAAGTGTTATGCAGCACAGCACTACACTGTAAAAAAAATTCAAGAGGTTACTAAAAATTTTTTAGTAAATTTGTATTCCACAGAATTTTTTAGTAACCATTACAAACTTTTTTTTTGCAAGTGAAACAAGCATTACTTTTGTAAACTGAACAAAAGAATTTTTTGTATAACTAACTTAAAAATTTTTGGTATGAGTCACCAAGCAAATTTTAGTAATAGCTCCAAAATTATTTTTAATAACCATTACGTGCACCCGAAGGACAGGAGGTTCCTTCGAGCTGCATCCAGACTTCTGAAGCGGAAGATTTTCGGCAAAACTGCAATAGATGGCAGCACCAAACATTGCTAACTTCTCCGACAGGATTTTCATAATCCCTTTACTAACGAGTACTTACACTACATACATTCGGGGCGTATTTGGCGGTGGCCAGTATCGAACTCGGGACCTTTCAGTGTGGAGTCCGTTACTATAACCACTATGCTATCAAGGCCACACCAAGTGAGTTTTAGTAATAGTTATTAAAAATATAAAACTATTAACTCTCTTCGTTGCTAACTTTTTTCTAGTAATTCTTACAAATTTTCTTGTAACCGACTAAGATTACTAAAAATGTTTTAGTAATTACAAGGATCACTAAAGTTTTTTTAGTAGATCGACCTTTTTTTTTACAGTGTATGGTAAGAAAATATTTCATCAACACTATTTAGAACACTATTCCAACAGAATTTTAAGAATACAAGGTGTTAAAATAATGATGTGATAACAGTTTATTAAAGATAATAATAATTTTCGTCCGGAAATCCATAAGTTTATATCGTTTACTTTCAATATTGGATAAGATTTTTAAATTTAAATTTTTACTGACCCTCTTAAAATCGCTGTTGTTACGTATCTATTAATGACAAAGTAACAAATCGTCAGGGGGTGTTTTTTACTACGGGAGCTCTAATGGAAGAGAAAGAAACATTTTTCAATTTATGAATTTTTAATAATAACAATATTAATAAATAACGGATTTTGTAAAACATATTTATAAGAAATATGCTTGCATGTTGCATTATACTTTTTTTTAAAGTATCATATAAAAATAAAAGTAGTGAAATGTATAAATTATTAATCAAGTCATGCTTAAATAATGGATTCTTTACTTTAATTGCTTTTGTTCACTTTTAATTATTTAATCGATTGTTCAAAATTAGTTGTATAATACAACTAATTTTGAAAAATCGATGCCAATTAGTCTTTTTATATTTTTTGGCAGAAGTTAAGTATGCTAACTTGAAGAAGTTAAATATGCAATAAAATTATAGTGTTGCTATTAAACATTAATAGTTAGATTGAATTTCAAATTGAAGATAATCCCTTGTGGCAAAGTAAACTACATACAACTAAAGATGCAGATTCACGGTCATTATTTGCTACGAGGCGAAAAATTTCTTTGACCTGGCGACTTATTTTCAGCGTCTAAGTCGCCATCTTTTGAAGAATTATGCTTTTTTTCTCGCGATCATTTGACGAAAATTGCATTTTTCTGCAATCTTCTGACGAGAATCCCAAGTTTTTTTCGCGACCCTCTGACGAAAATCGCGGGCTTTTTTAGCGGTAATCTAATCAAAATCGCGTTTTTCCGCGATAATTTGACGGAAATTCTATTTTTAGTAATTCTTTGACGAAAGCCACGGCTTTTTTGCGATACTTTGATAAAATAAATTTTCTTTTGCGATGCTTTAACGAAATTCGTGTTGTTTTTTTACTGTTTAACGTTGTTTCTTAATTTTCCTTAGAAATTAAGCTCTGGTGTTAACTGAAATGTTTGGGTTTGGTGGAGCCACTGGATCTTTAAAAAATTTGGGAATCTGCACCTATACATACGACTATAAACATCAAAGAAAACACCAAAGAGAAGACAAAAGAATTTAAAACAGAAATTACAGTTTACGTGTGGATATTTTTTTGAAGAATTGTATGGTTATCAATATTAAATACAATTAATTCATTGTTTTCTTTAAATAATAACAATATATCTTTTATGTACAGAAAATGATACGAATGTATTTCATATAATATTTTTTCAGTCAACTTTCTTAACTATACAAGAAAAAATTAATGAATGTTTTTTTCTTAATTGCAAGCTCCTAGAAATAGGGATATAATTAGAACTTAAATAAAAAGCTATGTTTAGTTTAAGGAAAGTGATAAATATTCCTGTACTATATTTAATCGATTTCTCTGTATATAGAGAAGTTTATTATTTCTGCATTTTTTTTGTTAACTAAATCATTTTGTAACATTATTTTATCCACAGTAATTAGTGATATTTATTAAGGGCACAATTAATATTCTTCAACCTCTTGAAACCATTAACAACAAAATTAGTTTTAATCAAAACATTTTTTGCATAATTAAAAAAATATTTATTTAGACTAATCAAGTTCATGAAAATAGTAATTATATAACAATCTTCAGTATAAATCAATTTATTTAAAGTATGTGTAAAATGTAATTATTGATATTTTTAGAATGTTTGAAACATGACTAGAATTTTTAAAATGGAAATCCGTCGTGGGGTGAAAAACAACTTAGAATTTTAATGAGTTGTTAGTCTGAAATACATAGTGGCCCATATAAATATAAAATAATCAATATATATGTAAAAAAAATACGGAAATGTTTTTGAAATGTATGTTAAGATGCTATATGTTAAGATTTGTAAGCGGATATTAGATTCGTGTTTAAATGTTTATTATTATTATTATTATTATTTTGTTGTTGTTGTTGAAAATTTCGAAAAGCATTTACTGCAGCTTTTCTGTTTACGCACTGTTCCAATAATAATTCTTCCTAAATTGTTTAACAAAATATTGGCAACATAGTTAACGTTTTAAACATTATGGGATATTTTTTTGTAAAATTTGAGCAAATTCGTTTTTTTTCTTTTCTTTTTTCGTTTTTTTTAATAGAAAAACAAAAATTTTATAAATTTTACAGCAAATTTTTTTTAAAGTTTACAGAAAATTCATTAGTTTTACAGTATTTTTTTTAATTGTAGAGCACAGCCAACTTAACTGTAAATTTATTAATAATTCATTGTTGCTGCGTTCTTATCCGCCACTGTCTATTTTTCATTTCCTTGTCGTTGCTGTTGTTCATGACACGTTCTATGGGCCAAAAGAGCAGCTTTCTATTGCTGTTTAGCTGTCTTACTCCCTTGTTCTTTTCTTTCTATTTCATTATTTGACATTCTATATTTCCTATTTCCTAATTTGGCACATTTTAAAGACTTTTCTCTTTTCATCATAATTTTTTCTTCACATACACAGTTTAAAATAATACTTAATTGATTTTCAATTTAAGCCACAGAATTCACATTTATTTAATAATTAGATTTTAATATTTAATATTTAACATTTTAATAAGATTTCAATTTACAATAAACTTAATAACATTGAGTTTAAAATTAACCATCTCATTCACTGATCCTCTAATACTCATAAACATATCAATATAAAGATCAGTATCATGTATATTGTTTTTACTTTGCTCTAACTTTGCAGGAAAAAATAACTGGAATCATGAAAAATTTTAAAATCAGGTTTTTGACGAATTTACACGTTTTATAGGTCAGATATTCCCAAAATCATGTTTTACAATATGTCGGCCTGGGAGTCTATGACTCTGTCTGTATGTGACAAGACACTTGTGGGTACTCTATGTCAGAAATCAATGCACGGAATTTAATAAAAATTTACATTCTGGTTTATCCTAATATAAATTGATGCTAATTAGATTTGGTGTAAATTTCTCAACATGTATTGCTGCTACTTTTTTTACGATTTCCGCAACAGCTCTATCCTGAGATAAATGATGGTATCTATTTATCTCAAGATCTAATGCACAGATTTTCACAAAGTTCCAATTCTGTCAGCCCTTGAGATCAATTGATGCTGTTTACATTTTGGTGTAAATCGTTCAACAGATGGCGCTGCTATGCTGCCCCTTTTTTAGGATTTTTCCAATAGCTCTATCTGAATAATTATTCCACGGATTTTCATAAAACTTCAGAATCAGTTAATTTTTAATAAGAAGCGATACTATTTTTGTTTCGGTGTCAATCGCTCAAAAGATGGCGTAGCTATGCTGATCTTTTCTCTATTACAGCAATTTTGATTAAATACGTGCATTTATTCTTGCGATAGAGCTATTGTGGAAATCATAAAAAAGCAGCATATCAGCGCCAGCTGTTCAGTGATTTACATCAAATGTAAACAACATAAATTCACGCCAAAGACTAACCGAATCTAATGTCTGGTGAAAATTTGTGCAATACTTCTTGATATGCAGATAAAAAATTCAGCATAGCAGCACCTCTTGAGCTATTTACACCAAAAACTAATCAGCATTAATTTCTATCAGGGACTGCTGGAATATAATTTTTTATCAAATTCCGTGCATTAAGTCTTGAGATAGAGCGCCCACAAAATATATGTAACATACAGTCAGACATACAGAGTCACAGACTCCCTGAATCATGGATGCACAAATAGACATTTTGTATAAACATGTTTTTTTGGAATCTCTGATCTCTTAAACGCATAAAATAGCCAAAAACAAGAATTCGAAAAGGAGGTGGGCTAATAAGGGCCATTTTTCGCCCATCAGCACCTAGACGTGACATGCATTTTTTTTTTCATTAGTATACCTCATAACAAGTAAGAAAATGATTATATCTTAAATGAAAGTTTAATAATCGATGGAAAAATAAAATATAGATTTAAGCAAATATTATGTGTATTAATGAGCATAAACACAATTATCATTAGTTTTAATCGATATAATCAATAGTAAATACAACGATAAGTGTAAAATTAAGATAAATGGAGCTTACTAAGATTATTATTTCAATACAAGAAATATTGGAAATATAAATAACAAATAATAATAATAATAATAATAATAATCATACAGTTTCAGACTTTTTGGACAGTGTTAGATTATTTTTGTTATTGATTACTTTACCAGAATCACTAATGGACCATCCAGCGGCCGCGTCTTGAGTATATGAACATATTCGATATTTGGTTTTTTAATTTTGATTGAGCGATGGTACATTACAGTAGTATTGTAAGCCAGAAACCATAATGTGAAAACAACATGCGCCCAGCACTCTACGACACTTTCGCGTAATTTACACTGACATTATCATTATGTTATAATGTTTATCTATGTTTTTATCCTAATATTATAGGTTTTAGAAATTGTGCGCTGAAAAAATCAAATTTTGGTTACGACAGGTGTCCCTTAGCATCATCTGTTGAAAACTGTTGCTGCTTTATTAAGAATCTTGGTATTTCATGTTCAATATCAATTTCGTGCAGAAGTTCTAAACAATCCCGGTAAAATCTATCAATAATCTCAACATTATTTGACTTCAGCCACTCTCTGATATTATACGAATATTTTTTAATGTATTTGTGAGTATGTTAGCGTAATTAATCTTTGTTTCCGCGAAGTAAGGAACAAAGACATACAAAATGTAATTTGAAGTAATGATAAATACTATATGCTTAACAAAAGGTCTTCCTTTGTATAGCCAGAAGGAATGTCTCTGAAAGGAATAGGTCACAGGCTTCTGGATATAAACGTACGTGCTTTCGAAAGCAATTATCACAGTATCATTGTTGTCACCCGGAATAAACAATCTTCCTACTGAAGGTCTCGAATATTTTTCAATAACTTGTGTTCTGGTGATGGGTTCCATTCTACGGTGTTTTAGAACAACGTTCTCAATCAAAGTCTGGTTTTCATATTTTACAGAAAATATTATTATTTTTCTTATATTGAATAATGTAGACAGAACACCATGACAGAGACCAGTTCTAAGTTTTACAAGTAAATACAAAGTAAGTACGAGATGACCTCTTTATTGAGGAACGTATTTCGAACTTTGCAAGTTTAAAGGTATAGTTAAAATTAGACATAAATATAACCCATGAGAATATAATAAGATTTTGGAGAAGTGTCCCGGTGTATCAAAATCGAGGTCTTCTTTGCTACATTTCTGATATTGGTTTAAATATTTTCATGCATCGCATTTTATACATCGGCGTATTCTCACTTACAGGACTTAAATCTTGAAGAGTCAATTTATCGATCAAGTAATATGAGTTTTACAGCATCGTTTTCGCAACAAAATATAGATGTTAGTTTTTATAAAGGCTTGAGTTTCAATAGCTTTTGCTACAATAACGAGGCAGTTCTTACCTTTACATATTATACAACAAGTGTTAGAGTTGTGAAAATGATATATTGATTTTAAATGTATATTAGGTTTCTTATTTGTGGTCTCATCGACAGTAATCGTTAACGACGCATAATCTCTTATTGTTACAACAGAAGAAGAAATAGAAGTATTTAGAGCTTGGAGAGCACGAAATACATATTATTTGCCTTTAGAGCACTATTTAGAACCATTCTGTAAATCTCAGTTTTTCGAACATCTAAGTATCAATATAACTTTTCTGTTAGAACAGATACGAAAAGTTTTCTGCGAGACTTTACAACAATGACATTGGTATCCAAGCATTATTTATTAGTGATTTCTTTGATAAACATTTACGAAAACAATTTTAGAAAACAACATTGACGTCTGAACTACGTTAATACTTTTTAAGTTCGGCAAAAGAAGTCTGAACGTGCTCCGATAGTAGTGCATTTGATTCTCTCACATGATGCATTTTTTTCTTTTACAGGTAGAAGAAAATATTATACTATTATAGGTATTATTATAGGTTATATTAAACAAAAATACATATCTTTAACTATACAAAGGCACAGAACAATCATCTGAATTCGAAACTTTTTTTTCCGGGTATATGATGGGCGAAAAATAGCCCTTATTGACCCACTTCCTTTTCACGAATCCAATGCATTCATTCTTCCTGCAATTATAGAAAATAGGTAAAAATGTACATTTTGGCGAAATTACAAGAAAAGCATGATACAATTGAAATGATATCATACATTTTATTAAAAATATTTGTGTCTATTTTGCCATATTACAAACACCTAAAATTTCAGACTTTTCTCCGCGTAACTTAACCGAAAACATTGAAAGATTTCGGAATGGCACGGAGAAAAAAGTTGGTAACAGGCGCAAATGATGCAAGAAATGCATGGTTAAAAAAGCATTACTATTTTAAATGGGATATTTAAAATCGTTATAACTCGAAACATCGTTTATCGGATTTCAATTTCTTTCCATTTAATCTAAGATGGAAGTTTGATTTTAGTTTTGTTCCAGGTCTTTTTTTTAATATTAATTTTAAAACTACTAAAAATATTTATTTAAAAGATAATATAACTTAAAAAATCATATTTTCAAAATTAAATACTGTTTTCAAATTTGCCGAAACAAAACTAATCTAAAATAATCAAAAATGACATGTTTCAAGTTTGCACTTTTTTTCTTTAACCGTTTACGCGACGAATTAATATAGCAATATAATTGTAATTTTGTTTTTCCTATATTACAGCTTCAAATGTTTTAATTTATGCATACAAACTTAAAAAATAACAAAAAATATATTTATGCAGATTTTTTGTCTGTTTTCATTTCAGGGTTCGCATTTTGGAACATGATTATTAATTGACAACCTATGCAAATATAACAAATTATTTTCCGCTATTTGCTAATGTATATTACTCTTGAATATTTTCTCAAATTTTAAAAACATTTAGATTCCTAGCGGTAAAATGTAAGTAATATAGAGAAAACGATAAAAACAAATAATATATTTTTATGCAGATTAATGAATTTAAATTTTCCTTATACCTGTGATAAATGCTTAAACATAAATATTTTTTTAAATGTTGAAATCAACCATATATTTTATAGGAAAAATAAGAACACCGTTATTATGTTGGAAAATGTATGTTTTGTATTACAAACAATGCAATGTTCCCATTTGGCAACATTGGCGTTTAAACGGTTAACAATTCTTGATTTTTAATAAGTTAAAGACGAAAAATAGTGGGGAAAGAAATCGTCATGCTGAAAAACGAATTTAAAGTTTAAAAAAAGTTTGGCTAATAATAAAATCTTTAAATACTTTTAAAAAAATTGAAAGTGTAAAGTAACTCCTTTCTGCAGCTCAAAATTGCGATTCAGTTTAACTTTTCGCATTTCCATCTCCTTTCTGTCAAGGTTGGGTTTCTGACGTCAGGAAGTGGTTTTTGACATGACAAGCGTCAAAAACTGGTTTAAACCGTCAAAAACTGGCTTAAACCGTCAAAAACATGTAATGCACTTTAAAACATTTTAAGAACGGAGGGAAACATTAAATAAGTCTTAATGATTTAAGTAATTTTTTATTTAACATTAATTACTGAAATTCAATATTAAAAAAAAGTTAAATTATTTTAATTGCAATAAAACATTTATATTTTTTAGAATGTTCAAACACAAGAAAATGCTATTCTCCAGTTAAAAATCTGGATAAATTTTACCCCGCAGCATTCTATAGCATATAACTAATTTAACACATTTATTTACACCCAATCGATTTCTGAGTTTAGAGTGTATGAAGCCAAAGTTAGAAAATACTCTCTCAATTGATGCTGAGCTAGCAGGGATTGATAGCAGAAGCATTGCTAGTTGAGAAAGTTTGGAGGCAGGCCAAATTTTCAGATTTATAGCAGATTTTTTTTCCCAGAAATGATAATATACAATACAGTAGTAGTGAATTTTTAATATTACATCTAATGTTGTATATGAGCAATAGATATTTAATGTAAAATTTTACAGATCAGTGTAGCATTTGAGGTTTCTGACGGGGTTTTTGACAAGAGGTATTTGACATGACGGTTTAAACCATGGTTTAAACCGGATAAAACCGCACACTGTCAAAAACTTGCCAACCCTGCTTTCTGTACCTTTTAAATGTTCGTCACTTATTTAAAACAATGCTTTTTCTAAGATGCGGATTAAGTCTTTTTTATAAATTTAGCTCTCACTACTTCAGGCTTTTTATCGTCCTAGAGAGGCTGTTAAAAAATCTGTTTTATAGGCCCAGGCCGGGCCAGGACCGAGATGTTACTTTTTTCTAAAGACTCGCCTGGCCGGGCCTAACGTATTTTTCATACCGGAGGGCACTGATTCCTTCTTCCTAGGTCTGAACTGAACAAAATTTTCAATGATTGTCTCGACACAGCCCGTATTAAAATCACTGTCTCTGACTGATCTAATACATGCATCAAATAAGTAAAATTTGGCTCAATCAATATTTTAAAGAAAAACACATACATTTTAAAATCGCTTTTATTTTACATAAAAAAGTAAAAGAATAGTTTATTCAAAAGCTAAAAAATGAAATACAATAAAACCATCGGAAAAAACCTGCCTACGTCAGAATCCCCTCTTAAACGGAAAATGTGTTGATCCATGCAAAATAAATGTAAAAATACTTTAGAAATAATAAACTTAATTTACATCTTCTAAATATGGCATTTGTTTTTACTGAATAACATTTTTCAAAACATGTCTCCAATGCATGGAATATTTAACGATATTGTTATTATTATTATCGATATTATATTTAACGAATTAACGATATTAAAATATCAGACACATTTTCTCATATAAATAGAGATTCATTGATATAAAAAAATAGTGGCACTTCTGGAGTGCCGACAGAAATGAAAACTTAAACAACTGCGAAGAAGTTAGAGAAATTTAAATTTTAATCCATTATGGATCCGTAACGTGACCCAGAATGACGGGAGAAAATGTTTTATTCTAAATTCGTAATGTATGAAGCATAAGCTTTCAATAGACCTATTACAAAAAAAAAATGAGAAATGCCCCCCCCCCTTTCCAAAAAAAAAAAAAAAACCGATCCTATGGAAAAAACCGGAAAAACCAGAACGGCGAGAAAAAGTTAGCTATGCTAGAATTTTTGTCCCCGCTGTAGCTCCCATAGAAGCAAAATTATAGTCTTTTAAAGATTGAAATGAAGTGAAGAGATGAACAAAATTAGCTGAGGAACAGCCAGGGGGGAGCACAGCCCTAGGGTTAACATGTAGCTTAAACTTTCAAGTTAAAATGATAGAGAATTAAGTGAGAGAAATTTAAAGGTGTATATTGGGGGGGGGAGGATTGAAACCCCTCCCTCTGGAAAAGGTCCTCAAAAATATAGATATTTATATACAGAAGTGTCGCTTATGGTAACAGTGTCGCGAGCTCAGTATTATTTGTCCCATCTCAAAAGTGCCCAATATGCCTGAAGAAGTTATCACTATAAATATAATGAATATATCACAGCCTTTGGCGCTGCTATAATAAGAAAAAGTATAAATATGAAAAAGGAAAAGCTATAATAAGTATTTTTGGTCAAAACTTCTCTATACGAAAGAATTTTTAACCATATCGAAGTAAAAAACCGTGTAGAAATTCACGACTGAGCCGGGTTATGATTTAAATTTTTTTCCGTACCGGTCCGGTGCATGATTTTAACATTTTTCCAGCCCGGACTGAACTTTTTTTCCCTTTGGGTCAGTTGGGACCGGACCTAGATATTTCGACCAATACAGACATCCAGTGCAGACTACCAGCATATTTTGAAAGCAAATTTAGCTTTAAATCAATACGCTACTTTTTTATGTCCAAATAAGAGGTACTGTTTAAAATCGACATTTAATAGAGGAGAATTTGTGGACGATTCCTTCCTTGCTTTCAAAATGAGTCAAAAACTCTTCGTTTACAGGAATGGTTAAGTAGTGTAAGTCACGAATTTTGGATTTTAATATCTCAATGAGGTTTTTAGATATGGAGATGAAATTTTTTTTTCAATTTAGGAATGGATAAGGAGATATTTCCTAATGGGATATTTTGCCCTATAGGGGCCGTATAAAAGTTTAATTTTCGTATTTTTTCAAATAGAATTCCTTGGAGTTGCAACTTATTTTATGAAAAATTTCACCTTTTATATGAATCTTTGCATTTGGAAGTATCGGTCTAAGGGCAATATTTAATGAGATAGCCTATTGTTTAGCTATTTATGACTCACCCTTTATTTTTCTTATATTATATATATATATGTGACGAGAGGTAGGCGGTATTTCATCTAAAAGCATCAATTTTCGTTGAACACCATCTCCGTGGTACAATAAGTCCATTTCCTTAAGAACTAACAGCAGTTTGAGCAGCCGTAATGGTAGTTTGACAAGCAGTAGATAGGTTTATTTGGGTATTTACCCATAAGAAAGTTAAATCTATCAGTCTTTCAATTCATATTTATTAGAACTCATGAAATAAGTTAAATTGTTCCAGCAGTCACCTTTGCACGCATCGAATACTACCACCTTCGTTATCCAATTATACTGATAAAAATAAAATAAAATAAATTTTTTTCTATAAATATGGAATTCAAATTTAAGAACACTAAGGTGATGAGTGGAATAACTTTAAATTTGCATACATTAAAATAAGCATAAACAAAAATACAAGATAGGATCTTGTTTTACAGTACATATCAGAAAGTAATTTGAAAATATAAGCAATTAATCATAATATATTACCATGAAAAATAAAGACAATAACGTTGAATTCTTTCTTGATAATAACAAACCTAAATATGGAGAAATTTAATAGAAATTTCTAGAAATCAATTTTTAAAAGTTTCTTTCAAAAATTCTTTTAAAGTCATATTTGAAATGGCAAAGTTCATTATCTCTTTTCAAGGATGTCTTATTATCGTCATTAACTGTCCAAATTCATCAACTAATGCTACAACGTTAGTTCAGTTTTTGTGTGAATAAGTCCATGAACATTCATAACAGTTCCAACTTTAAAATCTTTGTGAAAATACTTTATAATTGTGTTTTATATAATAATACATTTTATAATATAGTAATATAGGAATAATAAATTTTAACAAAGTAATAAAAAAACAATATAATAAAGAAGCATAATAAGAAAAAATATCAATAATAATAAATATCATAATAAGTATAAGTAAATCTCATAATGGGTATAAATAAATCTTTCAATAAGTAATAATAAATATCACAAAAGACATTCTTTAAATTCTAATTTGTATATTTAATCTCGTTTATCTCATCTCATATTTTTGGGATGAAATATAGAGAGAAGTGGAATAGAATAAAGAATATAATCAATTATGTAATCATTTACTTAATCCTGTATTCGAATTAAGCAGGAATATGTACAAAAAATAAAATAAGATAAAATAAAATAAAATAAAATAAAGTAAAAATTTTGTTCATGTTTGAGAATGCACGTTACCTTTCCACTACTAAGTTTCTTAAAAAGAAATATTAACAACAACAAAAAAAAAAAAAAAAAAAAAAATCAAAGACAAGATTTATTTATTTCAAATAATTACGCAATAAATATATTCTTGGTGATGAAAAACATTGCAAGATGCAAGAAGGAAAGAGAAAAAAGAAACAAAATTAATTTCTAATTGACATGTACTTGGACTGGAATGCAGAAGCAAAGAGAGAGAAAAAAAAATTAACATAAAGTGATAAAAATTTGGTTACCTGTCAAATAATTAAGTTAAAGATTGATAGAATTATTTTAATATTACAAATAGGTTCAGTTCAAAATTAAAATGAAAATAAGTTGACTTAAAATTTAATTGTTATTATATTATTCTAAGTTATAACTAGAGTAATTCAATACAAAATAAGACATTTCCTCTTTGCCCGTTTACGCCGGCATAAACAAACAAATATAAAAACTTCCAAACAAGTGATACTCTCGCTGCAGTCAAGAAATATCATTGTTATTCTGTAAGAATTACAGGATATTATCTGAATTAAAATATGAAAAGAAATTTACTGTTTAAGAGAAAAAATATATAAAGTGATAAAAAACTAGGGATTTAAGTTTAAGCTACAGTTTTTACTTGAGTTTGTTGTTGTTGTTTAGTGGGTTGTTGCTCATGACTTAATTTAAATTTATCAGGTAATAATAAAGCCTTAATTTAGATACATGTACTATTTCTGACCTTTTGAATTGGTTTTGCCTATCAATTTCGAAATTTACTTCGGATAATTTGTTAAGGGTTTTATAACGTCCACTAAATACTTGTGATAACTTTCTAGTATTAGGGTACTGAAATTCTTCATAGATAACTAGATCCCTAATTTTAAATTTTGGTTCGACATAATTTTTATCATAATATTTTTTATTTTTTAATTGAAATTCATCAGTTCCTGCTTTAGCAATCTTAAGGGCTTAAATACTGAAAATAATATCTTTAAACTTTACTATATTTAATCTGTTAAATCCCAGTAAAGATTAGCATAATTCCATTTTTTTTACCGAATTCTATGATTATAAGAAATTGAGAACTAAAACTTAACCTTAACGAGAAATTCCACCAAATAAAAACATAGGAATTTAAATATCACAAGTTATTTTTAACTAAAATAGCAAAATTTTATGAAATTTTAATTGCATTTTATTTGATAAAACACTAGTAGCAGCTTCGAATTGTTCCAACTTTTCTTACGAAAACTAACTACCACCAGAAATTCTATCAAACAAAAATACAAATATAAAGCTTAAGTTAACATTATGGCTGAAATATTCTGTTAATGAAGCCCTTTAAAACATACAAGAAATAATATTCTGAGGATGATACTTTATAATTAGCAAAAATAAATAATTTATAAAATTCAATGTTCTTAAAATAATCCATTATTTTCACTTAATAATTACCAACCAAACTTGTATACTCCTTTACTAACCCAGATCTTAAAAGCATAAAAGATGGATAACTCATACGTTAAAATATTTAAATTCGATAATTCAATACGATAAATACAATAAAAATAAATAAATCAACTCTTTCTTTTTTATATTAAGAATGTTTGCTCCCTTTGAATCCATGTGAAATAAATAATTAATAATTAATAAATAAATAATAAATAAATAAATATCACAGTTTTCAAATACATAGGAAATAACAAATATTTTTAAGAACACAAATAATTGCCTTTTACGTATTGATAATAAATTTATCTTTAATACCACACGAAAATAAAAAATGCAACAATAAACTTTTCAGAACAAAGTAATTTCATCTTTAGTACTAAGAGCAAATTTAATTTTAAGTGAAATTTCTATGAACAGAAAATTTCAATCGATAAATTAAGAACAAAAATTATTTTTTGATATCTGTAATAAGAATAATAAATCAACAATTTAAATAAAGAAATTATTGTTAAAATTTCGTAAACAATAACAAAATAAAATAAATAATAAATAATAAACTTACAATCCTGCACTCTAAGAAGGAATAACGGAACCTAAAATATTGGAGGAAAAAGAAAAAAAATTGTGGTATTTATTTAGTAGTTTCGGCTCTTGAACAGCATCGATGGAATAAATTCTTTATCAAAATGATGTAATATTTCACTGCAGGTGTTCTTTATCTTAAATATTCAGTAAATGATTTCGTAGATGTTAATTATATAAAAAAAATACTGGAGGCATATTTCACAAACAAGGGCTCTCCCTCCTATAGATGCCAAACAGAATCACAAACAAAATTTCATATGATGATCCTTTTCACAGAACTCCTACTTATCACCAAGCTCCTTTGAAGATCGCTTTAAAGGTTCTGATTTATCTGAGATCCTTTTTTCTTTCGACATCATTCCTTGCAACACCAGTGGCATTACTTTGATGACTCATGTTTTTTTAAGGTCAGAATAATCAATGCAGACATTCTAGCGACCAATCTCCTACTCTGTGAACATGGCGAGTACACAATCATCGTTATGAAGCAACTCTCAAAAAGCCAGTCTATAGTTGATAAACTGGGATAATTCATATTTTCTTTAGAAACATATGCCGGTTCATTTTAGAAATCCTACCGGATTTCATTGTGACGAGAAATAGGCGGTATTCCATCTAAAGGCATCAAGTTTTGTTGAACACCATCTCCGCGGTACAATACGTCCATTTCCTTAAGAACTAACAGCAGGTTAAGCAGCCGTAATGGTAGTTTGACAAGCAGTGAATTGGTTTATTTGGTTATTTCCCCATAAGAAAGTTAAATCAATCAGTCTTTGAATTCATATTTATTAGAACCCATAAAATAAATTAAGTTGTTCCAGCAGTCACCTTTGCATACATCGAATACTACCAACTTCGTTATACAATCTACAGCATCCGATATTCTAATTTATCGGAAAAATGAAACGGGCGTCTTAGTAGTTTAAAAGTCAGCTGCATTCTGATGCTCTTCAAACCTAGAATGAAAATACGAGACTCCACGAAAAAACTAGCCCCTCCCCAGTCCGCTTCAGCAAATTAAAGATCCAATTAGGATTAACTTCAAGGCTATGACGTCAGACATCCCCATCTCCTATTGGCAGACGGGGCGTGGACCTCCCGTAAGATCTTAAAACTTGTGCGGAATAGAAATACCCTGTTCACATACGCGCAAGAACACATCAGCAGACGATCCAATAAAAAATAAAATTAAAATCTCTATATGGAAAGAAAATGTCAACATCGCTTCCCGCTCTTTTTCAGAAACAATCAATAGATTATTACTAAATTAAATAAAAAAAGAAAAAAGAACTTTAGCTGTTAAAATATTAATACATTACGAAACTGAGATTAAAAGTATGTTCCATAAAGCTAGAATTAAAAACTCAGAGCGGGCAAAATGGCGCATTTTTTTTATTACACACACACACATATATATGTACATATATATGAACCGGCTTCCATTGTGCAGAATAATGCGATTTTTCAAGCACAAAAGTAGTAAATGTTACGGTCTTCTCTGCATTTCAAAATCACAATCATACAAATGCATAAATTTTCATTGTAATTTTTTTTTTTTACTTTTTTTTTTCATTTAAGAGAAATAGACTTTTTTTTTCTATTTTTAAGAAGTATTTTCTTTAATTCACTTATTTATATTTTCCTTTTTTTCTGCAGTTTTAAATTACTAACTTCGTGACCCCAAATGAAAAAAAAAAACTTACAGATATTTCTGTTTGTCAGTTACCTTTCATAAGAAAAATGTAAATTCTAAGTTTTAAAAAAATCTTGAAAGTCGTTTTCATATTTTACAATTTTTTCTTTTTCAAATTACCATCTGTGTAGTCCAAATAGAAATAAAAACAAGAAAGAAATAATCATGCGTCAAGCAGAGATTATGAAGCACTTTCCAACATATTCAGAATAATGAAGAAAATTGCACCGCTTAAAAAATTAAAATAATACGTTTAATTTCCCCATACGGAAATCAATCCATAATTTCAGCTGTTGCCATCTACAATCGGGAAATTATCTAAATTTTTTAGCAGCCTTGTATATGATACATAGATTTGTATCTATTAGCAACATGCATTCCAATTTTTTTTTCATTTAAGAGATACATATAATTCAGAAGAAAACTCCTCTTAAGCAATTTCATCTTATAAAAAGAATGATATGCGACTACTTTTAAGCAGCCCTGTACATGTGTCAGAAAATTCTATATATAATGAGTAATATGCAAAAATCTAATTGAATTTAAAAGCGTACACTGAATTTTAAAACGTACTCTCCAGCAATTATTATGCAAAATCTTATAAGTACTTTAAACGATTTCTTTTGTGTGTCCCTGTAAATAAATAAATAATGCTATGAATGCTCTATTTTAATATGATTGCGGTGAAATTCAGTGATTTATATCAGTTTAAGTTTATTTGAAATAGCTTAATGCCATTAAAATACATTCCAAACGATTTTTCCAATATACCATAGTGTAATCGAATTCTTTTGAGTGTCCTTGTAAATGAACCATTAATCATACATCTTCATGTGCAATTCCAAACATACTTTGATGACCCTAAATAAGATTTAACAATTGCATGAAAATCCCAGAATATTTACGAGAGTTCGAGCGTGGCCAAACAGACACACCGAATACATAAGCACTTTTCAACTTTTTTAGAAAGTGCTAAAAATATAAATACGTTTACCTATTCTTTTGTGAACTGTGCATGTTTTATGAGAAAAATATAAGTAATTACTATTTTAAAAACGATAAAAAACAGGCGTTTGCTAGTATATATATTTATATTTATTAAATCGAAAATGACATATCTTATTAAATGAAGATATAACAAATAAATATCTCTGAAAAACTTTCTCAAATAACTTTACAAGTCCAATCTAGATTAGTTGATAGCATATGTCTATATTTATATACATTAAACCAAAAAAGTATCAACTTTCTTATACCAAGACATAATAAATAAATATCTGAAAACATTTCTTAAAATAACTTTATAAGTCCAGTTTTTTCTGGAAAGGAATTTTTATTTCTAATATATTTCATTGAAAAGTATTTCATAAAAACTGAAATTTCCTTTGCTTACACAAGCTATTTTCCACTTCGGTAGATAAGCTGAAATGTGACCATAACAGCAAAGCTTGTATCTATGTATGATTGGTTTTATAATATGTTTTTTTCGATGTCCATTTTGGAAAATGCTTTAGAATGAAAATAAAGTAAAAATGTTCATTCCAAGTCGAAAAAAGAATTCCATTTATACGGTGTAGATGAATTTAAAAACATTGGTAAAAAAGAGATAATTTTAAAGTTGATGTATTTTTAAAGAATTTGTAGTATAAATTCCAGTGTTTATTTTATTTGGCATTTATTAAATAAAAAGAAATCATTCAAAATTTATACCAGATTTTTTTTTAGATTTAACTTAAAAGTTTATGTTACCACTAGGGATCTGAAGACAAATATATTATACTAGTCAGTGTAGCAATCCCAAAACTTTATTCTACCTAAAATACTTTAATGATTCCATAAAAATGAAACATAGTAACGTCACCGGTTAGATAATTTACCCAAAATATAATCTGCAACAGCTTAATTCAAGTTCTAACTAAATCTGAAAATCTGTATATTAGTATTTGAAATAGAATCATCCCAGAAATCTTTAAAAAATCACACAGAAGCGCCATATGTAGAGCGATTGATTTTAAAACTAAAGAATACTAAATTATATCAGGGATTAACTGAATTTGAAATTTCATGAAAATTCGTGCATTAGTTCCTGAGATAAAGCCATTGCGATAATTATGAATAATGTCACATAGCAGCGCCACGTGTTGAGCTATTTACTCCAAAAACTAAAGAATACTATTTTATATTAGAGACTAACTGAATCTGAAGTTTGATGAAATTTCGTGCATTAGATCATGAGATAGAGCTATTGCGATAATCATGACAAATACCACATAGCAGCACCGCTTGTTGACCAATCTACGGCAAAACATAATCCAAACCACTTTATATCAAGGGCTAACGGAATCTGAAATTTTATAAAAATCTGTTCATTAGTTCTTCAGACATAGCTATTGTGGAAATCCGAAAAAGACAGCATAGCAGTTGGTAGATATACACCAAAAACTAATCAGAACCATTTTTAATCAAGGTCTAACTGAATCTAAAATTTTGTGAAATGCTGTGCAATAGTTCTTGAGATAGAGCGACCACAAAATTTATGTGACAGACAGACAATTAGTAAAAACATGCTTTTTGGAATATCTGATCCTAAAACGTGTAAATCCGCCGAAAACCAGAATTTGAAAAATTTCCGGAATCCAATATTTTCTACTTGTAAAGATAGAAGAAAGTAAAAATTAAATAAGAATTCAAATAGTGATGGATAGAATCGAGCGATAGGCTTTGTACTCGAATTATTTCGATAATCAATTATTTTAAAGAATCGATTACTTGCACTCACAAGGAAGGTCTCCATACGGGCATACTCAGAAAAATCTGAAAAAATTACAGAATGTTCTTCTCATATAGTTATATACGTTTATAAAAAAAATTTCGGCGGAACCTCCTTATAACGTCCGTAAAAAAATAATAAAATTTTCGTTTATTTGGTGATTTATCTCCGGTTGGCGAAAAAACAAAATTTTGAAAAATACGCTTTTACGCTTCGAATACTTTTTAAAGAAAAAACTTTCTATGTTCAATTTATTTAAATAAGTTTAGTTTAAGTAATTTTAGTTTTGCATTTTTACGTTACTTTAAGTGTAATTTTGTCATATACGTTTATATGTACTTATAACAAAATGAAATTAATATATTTTATCATGTAAAACACAATTTAAATTGATTAAAATTGTTCCAAATTGAAAAATACACTGCTAAAAATATGCTGCATTTTGTTGCAACGCACTCCCTTGCTTGTATAGAAAACGGTTACTTGGCCGTGAAATGGAGCTTTCTCATTGGTTGGAATAGAGATATTATATACAAGCGATGGAGTGCGTTGCAGCAAAATGCAGCAGATTTTTAACAGTGTTGCACCAGCTACAACACCGCTAAAAATCTGTACCATTTTCTGCAGCGTCACTCCACCGCTTTTATAGAAAATGGTCAATTCACCGTGCTATGGAGCATTCTCATTGGTCAGAAGAGAGATATTCTATAAAAGTAGTGGAGTGACGTTGCAGTAAATGCTGCAGGTTTTTAACAGTGAAGTAAATTAAAATCAATTTTCAGATTCGTTAAAATCGTCTGCTTTTGGCGAGGAAATGCACTGCTCGCCAAATCCCGCGTCGCTTTCAGCTTTTCACGCCAATTATTCCAAACTTTTTTTTTGTACATATCTAATAATGTAATTCCGCCGCTAATTTTCACTGATCCTTTATTACCTACATGAGTAGTTTAATTCGTATTGTTTTCAAAAAATTCTGAGTATGCCCCCAATGGAGACCTTCCTTGTCAGTTTGCAGAACAAATTCTTAAATAGGAAAACATTTTTTATTTTGTTTTCATCTAATTTTAATTATTGCTGATTTTCAAAATTTAATAGTATTTAATCATATGTATTCATATACGCATAAATAGCATATATAAAAGATAAATTAAAAATACTTATGTGGCTGTGGCATTTCAGATTTAAATCTAATGTCCACTAATTTGTAATGCAAGTCATTTTTAACTACATCAAACTTTAACATTTTATTAGAAAAATAAATTCCAAAATAGTATTAAAGCAATTAAAAATTAAATTAATGGGGAAATCGTTTATGTGATTTTTCTAGGAGAACCTTCAGCTGCATATTACAGATGGGATTGCAATATCATAACTGTAAAAATATAATTATTTGTCAGAAAAGAATTCAATGTATAAGTTCTTATTTTTCATAGATTGATAAATATAACATTAAATTACTTGCTTAATAGGCAATATAATTATTTTTATCTTGATATCTCTAGACTGAAAAAAGTGAAATAAATACAAGGAAATAAAAATTTAAACATATGACGGAACGTAATTCTCACCTTGTTTTTAACACAAAATAAATAATTTGAACTTTAAAATGTTCAAAGTATTACTTAAACAGCTTACTTAAATGGTTTAAAGTTTTACTTAAAGGCGATTAAAATAATACAATAGAGATGTTAATATTTAATTTTATTAATTTTATTTTTAGAACTGAGTGGAATACATTGGAAAAATCAATAGAAAACTCAAAAATAAAATAAAATAAAATAAAATAAAATAAAATAAAAATAAAATAAAATAAAATAAAATAAAGCAGTTGTAAAATTTTGTCGCCTATCAACTCCTCTCTCTCTTGCTTATATCTCAATCACGCTTATATATCTGAATATCACCATAGATTTTGATGATACGAAAATTACAAAATCATCCCCCGTTATCAGAGAATCCATAGAAATCATACGCAAAAATAATCAATTATGTAACGACGCCTTATCGTACAATATACCCAGTCTATGTTTAACATCCGGAAAATAAATCTTGACAATTTGAGAAAAATGACTTTTTTAAAATTTATGGTACAACAGTTAAATATTTCTTTTTATCGTTTTTCATTTTAAACGCTACTAATTCAATCTTCAAACCACGCAATTAAAAATGAAAAGTGACAAATGAACATACAGTAGAATAATAAAACAAATGGTCTGCTATTATTAATAATATGGGCCATTTTCAAAATTTGCTTATATATGCAGTCACAGAGTAAAAAGAAGAAAATTCAAGCATAAATTAATATTTAAAGTTTGATTTGAGCTATGCATTAGCTAAAGAAGATTGTATTGAACATTTTTAACATGAAATATTTAAAAAATATATCAATAAAATTTTTTGAGATATAAATCTTTAAAATTTTGATTATAAGCAAAAATGCCTGTCCCATTCCAAGTTTTATGTTTTTAACAGTGTTTTTTAAAATGTAAGTTATTTTTTTTAAATAAAAAGGTTTAACTATTTTAAATATGAAGTGTTAGTGTTATATATTAATGAAAAAATTATTACAAAAGATATTTCCTTTAAGAAATTACCAGAAATCTTTTGTCCCTCACTTTTTGTGAAGTCCGTTACCTTGTGCTTATTTTAGTCAAAATAGGTTTCGATTGCTGCCTAAAGCAGCAAATATTTGGCGATATAATTAAACTATTCACGCAACTACTACTTGCCATTTTTTACACTTCAATTATGAAGCAATGTAAAAGTGGCAAGAATAAGCTTTTATCAAGGTTGGTAATTTTTTTTTCACTGTTATGTCTGTTACCGTAAATTTTTTAATATTAAAATGATGATTTTTGCACTTTTGATGTTAAATATTGTTTACTAAATAGTTTCAGAAGGTATGTGTTAGAAATTATACAATCTAGTTCATTTCTTATAGTTTTATTTGAAATGTCAAGTCCGTTACTTGTCAGATCTGTTACCATATTTGTAAGCGAAGAAATATAAGCTGCTAAGTAAGTTTACTAAATAATTTTAGAAGGTATGTAAATTATTATCTAAGTTAGAAAATATACAAACATTTTAGTAGTTTTTTAAAGTTTTACTTGGGGGGCTCCGCCCCCCTGCTCGCTACGCTCGCCAACCCCCCGCGTAATCGCTTTGCGATTCCAAGTTGTAGGCTACCCCTGCTTGCTGCGCTCGCCAATACCCCATGGAATCGCTTCGCGATACCTTATTTTCCATTACACTCAATTTTGGAATTCATCGATTTTGGAATTCATTGGTCGAAGCATAGACGGAGATCTTTCCTGATTGGTCTATTCGACTCATGGAAGGTGTGGTCCACCCGGACGCGTTATTTCCGGAAATCTTACACATCAGCATCATTCCAGGAGTCATTTCTGGAGATTTGTTTAAGGCTAGTTTTTTTTTACTATATAAGGATAAGGATAAGGATTTGAAATGTCAAATCCGTTACTTGTCAAGTCCGTTACCATGAAATGTAAGCAAATGGTGAGAGTGACACATATAAATCTTCTCTCATTAAATTTAACTAAAAAAATTACTTTTACTTTCAAATGTAATAATGATTGGCTCGTTCATTTTCAAAATGAAATCATGTATTTGTATAAATATATAAAAATATTCTCTGAGGAAGAGCCTGATTAAGGTTTGAAAATACTGAAATGTTTTATAAATAAAATTAACCATTAACATCTGTATTTAATTATATTAACTGCCTTTTAAGTAAAACTGAGTATTTTAAAGTTCACATTATATATTTTGCATTAATCAAAAGGAAACAAGCAATTTGAGCTTTATTTTACTAAATTTAAAATATTTCACACAAAATGTACACAAACAACATCATCAACAGCATGCATGTAAATAAGCAAAAGAATAAAAAAACTCCTTTAAAGTTACATTTATTTAATCCGAAAATTGAATACTAATAAAATTCGAGCACTTCTATACGACTAAAAATTCTTTAAAAAATTCTACCTCAACACTCTGGCTAATAAATAAAATCTGCAAGTATGGCAGATGTTATTATTACTAATTTTTAATTTTTAATTTTATTATTTAATTTTTTAGTTCATTATTTTAAATATACTTTCTCTACCAAATGATTCATATATGTGGCTCAATTAAACATTGATTGAAGTAAGTGGGTGATTTAATTACACGTTTATTCCTACAAGTGACTATAATTAATCGTCGATTAATTTACGTAACTAATTAATCCTTTATATCACCGTGTTGCAGATCTGCAACATACCCAAAAGTCAATATTTACACAGTTAGTTTGAAAACATGATTTTATTTGTTGTTCCTATTTCTCAACACACCACTTAATACAAACTGATCTTTGGAATTCTCAACAGATGATGATATTATGTTCATTTCTCATTCCAAAGTTTTGTTTATCATTTGATAAGTTTCAGGTCAATGTTGCGAAAATTAACTTTGTAAATTTTGTCTAATAATAATAATAAAGTCCGAAATTTTGTTTAAAGTTGATTTTGTATGCTTTAAAATTTTGTATTAGAAAATGGAGGCTATTAAGAGAAGTATGTCAATTTCTCTTTATTGTAGATGTGAAAAAAGTACCGTTTAGTCAATAATTATTTTAATTTTACGTTCGAAAATTTTTAATTATTTTTTACATGCTCTAAAGTATCTATTTTAACATCTGAGTCAATATTTTTCAAATCGAGATGTCGAGCAACAAAGGGTTAAATTGATCTTTTATGTTGATTAGCAGCAGCTATTATGTCTGAAGATATAACTAAAAACAGAAAAAATATTCTTTGTTTGGCTGAAGAGGGGTATATTATTGAAACTAACATAAGCTTATAACTAGTATGTTTTAGCCAGTATAATTTTTTTTGTATTACTATCAGTATTAATATCTAATTACTAGTATTAATATTACAATTACGCAAAATCAATTATCAATATTAAGTATAGAACATTTGTTTGAGCTTATATGTCATTACAGTTGATTATCATTAATGCATCTCCTATTAAGACGCTACTTCAGTCATCTAAAAAGACATTCTCTTTAATGCTTATCCCATAGAAGAGAATTTTAAAGATATCTCATTCGAATTTCGGTATTTTTGATCAATTCTTTTTACAATGGATAACTGAGGTCAATCTCTCCAAAGATCTTTTTTTAATTTTTCGATTTTGCTTACAAAATAGTTTTAATTAGGATACTTTCACTTTCGGAACAAATATCGAAAATGATAGCGCCCTCTTGAAAAAAATTGCCAACGAAGAAGAAAAATAAAAAAGGAATAATAATAAATACAAAAAATAAATAGTATATTGCCGATGATTTATAAGCGGACTTTCATGTCAAGCACATAAGTCAGATGTATGTGTTCAATAAAAAAGTAAATAAATAAATGTGAACACATTCACGTCACCGAAATAGAATTTCTATATAAAAACAAAAACGTTTCTTCTCACAATAAATAATCTTGTTTTTTCTTCTTTTTTTTAATGTGACTTACATAATTTCGGAAAAAGATTCAAAAGTGCATAAAAAATAATTCTTTAATAGGAAATACAAGTAACAATCAAATACAAACTTTTTTTTTATTTCCTATGTCATATTAACATTAGATAGTTAATCTGATTTTTCATTATATCTTTATTTTGTAAGTGGTACATAATAATATCTGCAAATACATCCATGTCATCGAAATAGGATTTCTATATCAAAACAAAAACCTTTTTCCTCGTAAATAAATAATTATTTTTATTTTTTTGTTTAAAAGTAGCCTACATAATTTTTGAGAACGACTAAAGAGTGTGTAATAAAAAAGACTTTAATCTTTACACATATAAAAAAGTTAGGATTTGGAAATGAACCATTGAAATTTTGCATAAGTCCTGCATTGGGAGGGCCCGGTTCTGTGTCAAACTTCGCCAAGTTTGTCACCAACTTGGCAGTATATCATCAAATTTGGTGACCAAAATTACTCGGAAAATGTTATGCCAACTTGGCGCTATTTACCGTATTTCGCGAAATTCCTATATAGACTTTTATTGTAATCCAATAAAGTCCCTATTTCTTTTCGATTTAATATGTTTTGGCAGTAAGAGTTTGTCTTATCAAAAACTTCTCAGTATAAAAACTTGTACATAATATTCAGAAGATTTATAATAAATTTAATTGGATTTGATATCCTGAGAATTCATGAAGATAGAATTTTTTTCCCCCTAAAACCCGATTTTTTTCGCCCCTTTAAGCTCATTTTTAAATTGATCAAAAATTTAACATTCCTAAATTTTTGACCTTTTTTTTAGACGTTATAACAGCTTTAAACTAATTAGATATCTACTATAATTAAGAAATCAAGGGTTACCGTAAATGGTGTATACAGTGGAGTCTCTCTATTCGGAACACTCATGGGACTGAAAAAAATGTTCATATTATGGGGGTGTTCATTATAGAGGGGGGATTGGAAATACATTACTACTACTACTACTAATATGTACAATTTCCTTCATTTTAAATATTAGGAATAAACTAACATGATTGCTACAAGCCTTAATGACTGACCTATCATGGATAAAATGAGATCTGATAAAATTAAATAACAACAAAATATAAGCAAACGGATTCTTTAATTACTCGTTCTCCCAATAGTTGATAAATCGAAGAAATCAAACAAAAGTTCAAAAATTAATCTTTAAAATATTATATTTGAACTGTAATTGGCAATTATTCTATAAAACAATCTTTTGAAACAAGCAATATTGACGTGGATTATTTAACTTATCGTAACTGTAGTAGAACAGATTAGTAGTATTACAACTAATCAAAAACTAAAATTTTACATTTCCTAATTTAAATATAATCTTAAAATGGCTTCTCTTACAGTAGGAAACTTAAAACAATGTTCCAATCTTTAACTAAAGATTTTATCTGAAGTATTCAAGCAAATTACAACTTCAAGTACATGCTTAAAATGTAGAAACGATTTTGGCTGTTTATGTTTTAATTGAATTCGTTGAACCTTTTTATAAATATGTTTTGGAACAATTTCTTCAAATTTCCATGATAGGGAAGTTCAAATTTAGATTGCAAACATATGTTCAGTTTACAGAGAGGTGGAGTAGAAATGGGTACCAAAAGTATTGTTCATAATAGTATTCACATTAGAGAGTGTTCAGATTGAGAGAGTCCACTGTACTAGGCGCCATGTTTTGAGCAAATTCATATGACATGGCTCAGATAATACAGTATCGTAAGCTATATCTCCATTTCGGATTTACAGAACTCATCCATAATTTCATTTCATAGTTTTTGAACACAACCTTTTATTATGCAGAATTCCATATTCCTCAAACAGTTTTATCGCAATATTCTCATTATCTGGTTATTGCCAAATGGTAAAATCCTTCTCAACGTCAGCAGTAAAAGTAAATAATAATTTTATAAAAAAAAGTACTTTTAATTCGAATAGTAGCAAATTAAAAAGCTTTGCAAGATTAAGGTTAAATAATAATCATTCACTTTTCCACATCTCATAAATAGGAAATATAAATTATCGCATGGTTTATAATAAAAATCCTTTTCACGATCGGAGTTGCAATAGGGGGCCACCCCACAAATGATGTCACGTTTGGAGCGGGGAAAGGGGGTTCGTGAAAATCTGACAATTTATGACAAGGGTATGGAAGAGAGTAAAAAGAAATGTGACGTCACACATTTTGGTTAAAATAAAAACATTAAAAATTACCAGATTAAATATTGAAATTATTTTAAAATCAAAGTAATTTATGTGCATAAAGTAAAGATGAGATTTAAAATCAAATGCATTAAATTCAGTTTCAAATTTCTAAATACTACCGCTTTCTTTTGCTCTTTCATATTAATATATAGTTACTGTTGTATATGAAATTTTTTTTTGTTGTAAATCTTAATCTTATTTCGTATAAAATAAGTACACAGATATTTTTTATTGTTATGCTTACAAATATCATTAAAACACATAGTTAAACTTAAAAAATAAACTTTGAAATATGATCTATAACGTATCGCTTTGTTTCTGAACAGCAGTTATATGTTTATGTTATATAGCACTATCTGTGACAAGATGGGGGGGGGGAGTTGAAGTGTTACATTTTGTGACAAAAAGGGGAGGAGCGGCCAAAAATATCAGAAAATGTGTAGCATCATTTATGGACAGCCCCTAAATTGGAGCATTATCATACATTGTGGCATGGTGTACGCATAACGGAAAAGTACTTATTAAGGTAATTCTATATTACACATTTGATGCTGGTCTTTCCTCATCAAGTAAGTGATAAATGCTAAACTCCATTTCAGAATCAGCGGAAAATTTATGTTATAAAAAATGATTATATATATATATATATGTATATATATATATATATATTCAATGAACAGCGAAGTCACAATGTATGGCCCAATACTATAACTAAAATTAATTTCGTTGGTTTATAGATAAACAACGTCGCGAGCAAAGTTGCATTTTGCCCCGAGGTTTGATAGCTATAAATTCACAGACAGGTTAATTGATTTTAAATTGTTCTAGAAAACTTGATTTATAAATAGTTACCACCGTGGTTTAATATTTTTAATCGTTTAAGTTGAACGAATCTATATTGTTTGTTTACTTTGATAGAATGCGGAATTCAGATGTCAGTCTAATTTCATCTGGAGTTATTTCAGAATATATCCATTTTGGAAGGTGATTTATCCTTCAAATGTTAATTTTCATTTACTCAAATGTTAAAAAAATCAATGATGAAAACAGACATTGTACCTTAACAGCAGATGATTTGGCTTTAGAAATCTCAAGTCAAATAAAAATTAATGGGAATCCATCTACAGAGAGATCATTATCATTTTTAAAAATTATAATTCATTTTTTAAAGGCGATGAAATTAGGGTGCTTTTAGAATTGAGGCGTGTCTGAGCGGATGATGGCGAGCGTAGCTCATAGGGGATAGAGCCCCCTAATGTGAATTAATGATAACAATCAAAAAACAAACTCTTTTATTTTTTGCTGTGTCATATTAACATTATATAATTAATCTGATTTTATGTTATACTACAATTTTATAAATGACACAAGTAGTAAGGAAAGGAGAGTACGGGCTCAGCCGCAGGCGGGGCGGCGGGGCCGTCCCGCCTGCGGTGCCTCCGGCTGTCCCTGCGGCTGTCCCTCTTGCGGTCCCTCCTGCGCCCACCGTGCATCCCCCTCCACGAACGCCCCCTAGTGGTAAAAAGGAACATTCTATTATAACAGGATAGGTGAACAACCTTCCCTAATTAAAAATATTATCAATCACATCTCAACTCGGAATCATACTATATGATGAAGATTAAATTTATATTTGAATTTTGAACAACCATAATTTTAATGAGTATTATTAATTAAGCGAAACACTGGAAAAATCTCAGTTTTTAACCATTTTATTTAGATTTCTTCAACTACAAGATGAGATTATCAATTTAACTCAAGAAAGTTAAACATATATTTGAATTTTGCTTCATAGACATCTTAATGAGTAGTATTAATTAAGTAAAAACAATAGAAAATATCCAGTTTTATAGAAAAAGACTGATTTCTTACGATTTTTATCAACTATATGATCAATGTAACGACTTAAAAGTTGAAAGTTAAACATGTATCCTAGTTTTTCAACTGCTATAACCTTAAAGAGTATCGTTAATTAAGTAAAAACAATTGAAAATATCAAGTTTTATAGAAAAAGACTGATTTCTTACGATTTTTATCAACTGCAACATCAGTGTATCGACTTACAAGTTGAAAGTTAAACATACATTCTAGTTTTTCAACAGCTATAATCTTAATGAGTATCGTTAATTAAGTAAAAAACAATGGAAAATATCAAGTTTTATAGAAAAAGACTGATTTCTTACGATTTTTTCAACTCAAACTTCAGACTATCAATTTGATAGAAAGAAATTTAAGCATGCATTCCAGTTTTGGACAACCATTTCCTTCATGAACATTATTAATTAAACAAAACAACAGAAAATATTAAATTTTTAACTGATTTCTTCATATTTATTTATTTATTTATTTATTTTTTTAATATAAAATCAGAATACACAACTTAAAATAGAAATTTAAACATATTTTTTAGTTTTTGAACAGTCGTTACCTCAAAGAATTTCGATAATTGAACAATTAACAAAGGAAACTAATGATTTTTTAACGAAAAAAGGCGAATTAAACGAATTTGGTTAACTTTTACTCTAATTGGAAATTTCATCGTACTTTATATATACCAACTAAGTAGAATTTTAATACATAAACGAATAATTTAAAGAAATCCTCAACACACAAATGTGAACCTGCAGAGCATTTCTTATTACGTCATATCTAAACTAAAACTTTTTTCTGCAACCCCTCCATGCATCCATTCCAGGTAGGGGAACATAACAAAGAATTTTGACGTCACAACTTACAAAGATATACAACAAAATGTTTACGTTGAAGAAAAAATATCACATAGAGAGAAAAAAAAGAAGAGATTTAAGCTATTTATCCATTCTAGTTTTATAACAGTTACCACAACATCTCCAAATTAAAATGTGGAAGTCATAATGAGTGTAATTAATTAAGCAAAATAATAGAAATATTAGTTTTTCAGAGGGGGAAAAGACGAATTTAAACAAATTTTATTAGTTTTACACTAGTTTAATAATAATTTTAAGAGGAAAAAGACGAATTTAAACTTTTTTTTTTTTTTTTTTTTTTTTTTTTTTTTTTTTTTTTAGTTTTACACTATTTTTTCTCATCTCCAACACGGATATATCAATTTTAACAGAAGAATTAAACGTATATTTTAGTTTTTAACAACAAAATCTTAACAAGTATCATTAATTAAACAAAAATAAATATCAGTTTTAAAGAAAAGACGAATTTGAATAATTTTACACTAGTATTTTCAAAAGCAACATGGAAATATCAATACTTATTCACATATTTCACTTATTCACTGTATTCAATACTATATTTAATAAATTTGGATACACTTTAAGAATTTCCTAATCTATAATTATATATTAGCTGTATATTTAATGTTACCCATGTTTTCAACATTAGTTCATTATCGTGAATTTTGTATTTTAAATACCATGTATTCAGGTTCAGATTATTTTCACTTGAAATCATACAGAATTTTTTAACAGAGTTTGTTTTTGAAATCATTGAAGCAACTGTATTTAATATTTTTAACACCAATTTTCTAAGATTTTCTAACATTTTCCGATTATACATTCCCCATAAGTACATTTCTAAATGCTATAATCACTTTACATATCGAAACGATATCATTGAAGCAACTGTATTTAATATTTTTAACACCAATTTTCTAAGATTTTTTAACATTTTCCGGTTATACATTCCTCAAAAGTATATATTCTAAACAATAGAAAATATTAATTTTAAGAATAAAAAGACGAATTTAAACAAATTTTATTAGTTTTACAATATTTTTTCTCATCTCCAACACGGATATATCAATTTTAACAGAATTAAACGCATATTTTAGTTTTGAAGAACAAAAATGTAATAAGTATCATTAATTAAACAAAAAATAAATATCAATTTTCAAGAAAAGACAATTTTTTACACAAATTTTCAACTTTGAAATACATTTGTTTACATATATTGTTACAATATATTACTAAACTTAAACTTTTTAAAAAGTTTGAATGTCTTTACAAAGGGTTCATATTTATATTTTTCACGTCTTGACTGCATTCGAAATCTTACAACAAAAGTATACTTTTATTATTTTTATTATTATTATTATTCTAGAAAACCTAAAAAGTCATTTCTTGCTGCTTTAAACACTTGACATATTAAAACTACTCTGAGATATTCTACCCATATAATTAATCAAATTAGGACATGATTCATCTTACACTTCAAAATTTCTGAATTTTTACAATACTTATTTTCATCAAACTTTATTCTTGATCCTATATATTTTAGGAGTACAGAATTTTAACATCTGTTTTTATCTACTTATCAGAAAATTATTAAAACACCCAACAACATTTTCCAAATATGAATATTATCTTTACAGTTTAATAATACAAAACATACACGAATACAAAGTTTAATTTTTACAAACATTTCATATTTCAAACCAAACTTTTAGAAATTTTCACATCATAAGAGCAAACATTAGACGAACTTTTTAACTTTTTAACTTTTTTTATTGCTTAGATCTTTTCATCATAACTTTTAATTATGATAATTATCCATTTTTAGGTTGATTGTCGAAAAACTGTAACTGAAATTACATAAACTTAATGTAAAAAAACCATGTTCTCGCACAATTTCTTGAAATTCAACAAAGAATTGACTATTACTTATCTATTATTATTCTTATTAAATACTTATCTACATCAATATCGACTCTCGATAGTATATAGATATTTCATCATTACACACTTACAACTCTTTTCAAACGTTTATCAGAAAAATAAGTCAATCAAAGTCTAGTAGTTATCAGACCTGTTCCTCAGAAATATTACTATCATATGAAACAGTAAAGAAAATTAATAGATATTTAATATTTAATAACCTCATACGTGAAATTACTGTCGAATGAGAATACTAATAATCTATAAAATCAACTGTTGAACAAAAAAATAGTACAGATTACCGAAAATTCAAATGTTTATTCTGCAAAAGTTACAAAAATTAACAAATGAAGACAAGTTAGAGAAATAACTAAAAAAGTTAATGAACATATTTACAAATTTATTAAAATCACACCTTTTTCTGGATTACAAACCGCAATTTCTTGAAAAATTTATCACCGAATTTGTAAGATTTTAGTCCTAGTATTACATACACTCAATAAATATTCAAAATTAACAAAAATATAATTTTTTAGTCTCATCAATAAGCAGAAATTCTATATTAAAAGAATATTTACATAGTAGTACTTATAAAAATGAGAGTTTACAAACTGATTTTCATAATTTTATCACATTTAAACTTAATATTTTACATAAAACATTATTTAATCAAATTTTATGCTTTCTAATTCAGTAAAATTCAATACTTTTTTAGTTTTTAAACCAATACCACAATATTTATTTACATCAAACTTGATTCTTCACCTTTTATATTTCCACATTACACACGTGAGATAAATACTAACTTGGATCAGGAGTTGAAGTCAATTGATTCCATTCGATTTTCATCATGTACGCATTGCTCCTACACGAAATTTCTTACTGCTATAATCATCTAATGTATTAAAACTAATCTACTCATATTTTTAATCAATTCACCAGATGTTTCATCTCGCACTTCTGAATTATCGTGCATCAAGTTGCTTAAAATATAAATACTATCTTTATAGTTTTAATGATATATAGTATACATGGTTTATCTTGAGTTAGCACTTCCATACTATTAATCAAATTATATGTTTCATCTTGCACTTGATCTTAATGATTTCATCTTGCATCTGAATTATCGTCCATCGAGTTTTTTTTAAATAATAATATATTTATAGTTTTTGATTATACATAGCATGTACAAATACAATCTTTAATTTTAACATTTCATATTTCAAATAACCTATTTCCGAAACCAAGCTATGCAAGTTTATATGCAAGTTTACAAAATAATTTCATTGTTTTCTAGAAATATTAACAAAAAATATTTACAATACGAAAAAATTGCAAAAGTGAAAAGAAAAAACACAAATGTAAAAACAAAAACCACAAAGTGAAAAACTCATAACAAAGTTTTTGAAAAAAAATATTTACAACAAAATTTTTTTTTACAAAAACCAAAATTTCCAAAAATATTTTTTTCAAAAAAATTTTTTTTTCAAAATAAGTTTTTACAAAAGTAAAAAAAAGAAAATCACAACGTTAAAAACAACAAAATTTTTGAGACTTTTTTCATAACATTTTTGAAATTTTTGCAAAATTTTTTTGCAATTTTTTTACACTTTTTTTAACAAAAATTTTTCATTTTTTTAACGTTGTTCTTTTTTTTACTTTTGTAAAAACCTATTTTAAAAAAAAATTTTGTAAAAATTTTTTTTGAAAAAAATATTTTTGAAAAAAATTTTTTTTGAAAAAAATATTTTTGGAAATTTTGGTTTTTGTAAAAAAAAATTTTGTTGTAAATATTTTTTTTCAAAAACTTTGTTATGAGTTTTTCACTTTGTGGTTTTTGTTTTTACATTTGTGTTTTTTCTTTTCACTTTTGCAATTTTTTCGTATTGTAAATATTTTTTGTTAATATTTCTAGAAAACAATGAAATTATTTTGTAAACTTGCATATTTTTTCATACATCTGCTTATTTTTTGTATGTTCTTATGCATTTTTTAAGTTGTGAGAGTGTTATTTCACTTAAAATGTTATGTATTTCATTAATGTAATAGGTATTAGAAAAATAAACACAACGATATATGCATATAAAAGAATATTTAATGTGAGCATTTAAAGAATACACTGCAAAATAACATCTATACATTCATACTGGTTAGAAGAATCACAAAATTACTTTTCAGCAGTGTGTATGTCTTCCAAATTTTAAGTTTGAGATATTGTGGTAAGTGTTGTGAAAATATGATGGATAAATAGCCTAAATATCTTCCTTTATTTCTAAATTCTACAAAAGTCTGACTAATTTTTGAATATCTTCGCTAAGTTTACATATATCTGACGATGCTTTATATGATGATGTGTGCATTTTTTATTCACGTCTCCTTGAAAACAGCATTTATGGTAATCTTTCCAAGTGTAGGGTTTTTCACCTGTATAGATTTTTGTATGTTCTGTTAAATTCCATTTACTTAAGAAGTGTTTGTAGCAAATAGAGCACATCTGTAGTAGAAATAAATGGACACAGTTAGGATTCTCTTCAATAATATAGGTAAAAAGCACTTGTTAAAGTGTAGGTAGTAAGACAAATCATTTTGTATTTACTCTAATTACGTTTCATATACGAATTCTAGTATTTCTCATATAAGTACTCACATATGTGTTATTCGTTAACGCTACATGTGCTAGGGATGAATCATTCGGATCATTAATTTCTGAAGTTTGCTGCTGTTTTGGTTCATCTTGTTGAAACATCTGTATAATGAAATAAATATATATTTAGTAAAGGTTTAATGCATAGGTTCCCAACGGGGGCGGTACCGCCCCCCAGTGGGCGCTGTAGCGTTCCAGGGGGGCGGTGATGCGTCCAGAGGAAAATGGGGGGCGTTAAGACAGTCAATAGGGGCGGTCATGACGCTCCTAACTATTTAAGAAATTAATATAATGAAACTAGTTGACACGTCTCCCCGGTGTTGCATGGGCGATGATAAAAATCTTATAAATATAGCTTTAAATGAAAATCTATGAAAACGATCCTAGAACTGGGAACTACTATTACCTGTCGCAGCTTGCAGCGAGGGACAATTTTTCATTCGAACTAATGGCGTGCGACGCTTTCTTTGGACTAGTTTGTGGTCAAGTGAAATGCTATTTGGCTTGCATAAGCTTATGCTCTGAACGCTGTATTTTTTTCATTCTCGCAGCGACGAATAATTTGTTTTTGTCGTGTTTGATGAAATAAAAATGTTATTTAACCTTTTGATTTACTAGAAAACGCATTGATCAAAATAATATCAAGATCATTAGTGCAGAATTTGTTATATTAAGCTCACTAAAAACTTAATAACTAGAAGGTTTTTTTTTAAATCCGGCATTTCGAAAAATGTTGGAAATATGACGACTTATGCCTGAATAGAGGTTTCTAAACAAACTATAGTTTGAACCAGCTCAAAAAATCGTTTATTCTGAATAAAAGCTATAAAAGACATTACAGCCTTTATACATATCTTTCTATAAATATGTTGCAAAGTAAATCTATTTAAATTTAAATTGTGACTAATTTTGTATTTTAAAATGTTTGAATTTAAGAAAAAATGCCGCCAGTATAGTATTGAACATTTGAAATATGGATTTACGCATTCTCCTACAATGAAATCATTACCTATGTGTTTAATTTGTTTTTGAGATTTTTGAAGTTTTAAGAAATTTTTTGAGATGAAGCTATGAAGCCTAGATTACAAAAGCATTTGAGTAAAATGCATGCTGATGAAAAGGACAAAGATTTATCTTATTTTTAAGCCATGGAAATGAAATATTTAAAACAGTGAACTGTATAAAACCTTTTTTGAGTTGTTTTCTACGTAAGAAGATGATGTACTGCGGGCTTCATATATATACATAATATAACATTGTTAATCGAAAAAGCGGGAAACCACACACAATTGGCAAGGTATTAATCTTGCTGGAAGTCAAACAGGTAATAACTGTTTTTCATCATAAAACACCGTCAGATATCATTAAAAAATCCCTCAAAAATAATAATTCAGTACAAAGTAGAATAGATGAAATAATTAAAGAGTTGAAATATCATTCTGCAATTTCTTAAAGACTTGAAACGTTTCCATTCAACTCGAATCAACACCACCAAATAACGAAGCACTACTCTTATCATATGTCCAATTCATAAACGAAGAAAAAAATTGTGGAAAGTTATTATTTGCTAAAAATTTGGTAAATGATACAAAGGGAGAATCGATAGATTCAATTCCTATTCATAATATTTTGTTAGCAGCTACTGATGATGTTCCAGCATTGACAGGGCATCATAGCTCATTTCGAAGAAGCAGTACCAAATGTACTCAATGTACATTGTGTTATTCATCATCAGCATTTGATTGCCAAATACCTGAATGAACGTCTGTATATGTCGATTTATTACGTTATTAGTGAATAAGATTAGAAGCAATTCTTTGCATGATAGATTATTTGGCCAACTTTAAAAATGAAAATGACGAATATTATAATCGCTCGCTCTTGCACACAAAAGTTCGTTGGTCTTGATAGGTATTTGTCACCTGAATGTTCAATCATTTTTTTAAAATCTATTTGACTCAACACTGGACTTCACTGAAACAGAGATGAAAAATTTCGCGAAAAGCTGATAACATCCAAAAATAACATTGTTCATTTGACAGATCTGTTTAGAAATTCAATTAAATCAATTTATAATTGCAGGATGATGAATTAAATTTGATTTAAACAAAAAAAAAGTCATAGCCACTTTTATGAGAAAATTTGTTATGTTCAAGAAAAATCTAGGTAGAGGTGAATACAACCTTTTTTCTACATTAGCAGCAGTCTCTGCAAAGCAGTAAGATTTTCCAACTTTGTGAAATATTTGGTTTCTCTTCTTACTGATTTTATTTAGCGATTCCAGGACATTTTAAAGATGAACATGCTAAATTGGGTTTTAGATTCTTTCGCAAATGCAGATACAACAGAATCATCAAATTTAGAAGAACTCATAGAAATTAGAACTAATGAAGAACAAAAAGTAACGTTTTGAATTGGATACTACGAGTTCTGGCTTCAGAAATTTATACCAGTTCTCTACCCTGAGTTGTGGGCAAAATTACAAAAAAATTTTAATTGATTTTCCGTAATATTATTTAGCAAAGTGTAGATTCAATGCGATATCTAATTTATTGGCTAAGAAAAGGAATAGACTGTGCGTCATTGAATGGTAATTTACGACTGCTGTTAACAAAATTGGAACCCGACATTAACAATGTGTAAAATTTCCATCAGCCGCAACATCTTGTTAATATTTTTTATTCTTATTGATTTTATGATTATGTCATTACATTTATTAATTTTTTATTGATTTTCTATTTATGCACATTATTATTTGTGAAACACTTAATACGTTAAAGATGTCACAAAGCTAAAAGAAGTTACATATTTCAAATACTTACTGCCGATAGCTTTTGAAAAAAATTGGTTCATCCAAGGGGCAGTTTGTTTACGTTCGAGTACGAAAAGGAATTACAGTAGGTACACAAACAAAGATGAAGTTCTGATCAAAAGCGCTTGGCGTATAATGCTTGACGTTTAAAACTGTGCTTTTACATATATTAACATCTTTCAGATATATGACATCTTTAACGTATTAAATATACTTTTTAAACAAGTTTATTTAATTTTATTTTGTGTTTATTTTTTAAATTTCTACTGAACAGATTTTTATTACGTTTGATAGTCGTTTTAATTATAATTTTTATCTCCTTTTTCTTAATAAATAAACAAAAAATAGGTATTGATAATATGCAACAACATTTTAATTGGTATAATTAACTATTAGGGAAGGGGGGGGGGCGTTGGAAGATTTTTTTTCTTCTAAGGGGGGCGTTGGTCCATAAAAGGTTGGGAACCTATGGTTTAATGTATAAATAATCGCTTATTTATTTATTTTTATTAAATACATGTATATTGCAATCAATTTCGTATACATTTAATATAAATTAAATTTTCTTCATTTATTCATATGATAGTAATTTCTCTGAGGGGTACATATCTGATAATTTTTAGAAAAGTGTGAAACACAAATTATTCTATGATAATAAGTATTGTGGTAAAATTCACATAGCTTGGTTTCGGAAATAGGTTATTTGAAATATGAAATGTTAAAATTAAAGATTGTATTTGTACATGCTATGTATAATCAAAAACTATAAATATATTATTATTTAAAAAAAACTCGATGGACGATAATTCAGATGCAAGATGAAATCATTAAGATCAAGTGCAAGATGAAACATATAATTTGATTAATAGTATGGAAGTGCTAACTCAAGATAAACCATGTATACTATATATCATTAAAACTATAAAGATAGTATTTATATTTTAAGCAACTTGATGCACGATAATTCAGAAGTGCGAGATGAAACATCTGGTGAATTGATTAAAAATATGAGTAGATTAGTTTTAATACATTAGATGATTATAGCAGTAAGAAATTTCGTGTAGGAGCAATGCGTACATGATGAAAATCGAATGGAATCAATTGACTTCAACTCCTGATCCAAGTTAGTATTTATCTCACGTGTGTAATGTGGAAATATAAAAGGTGAAGAATCAAGTTTGATGTAAATAAATATTGTGGTATTGGTTTAAAAACTAAAAAAGTATTGAATTTTACTGAATTAGAAAGCATAAAATTTGATTAAATAATGTTTTATGTAAAATATTAAGTTTAAATGTGATAAAATTATGAAAATCAGTTTGTAAACTCTCATTTTTATAAGTACTACTATGTAAATATTCTTTTAATATAGAATTTCTGCTTATTGATGAGACTAAAAAATTATATTTTTGTTAATTTTGAATATTTATTGAGTGTATGTAATACTAGGACTAAAATCTTACAAATTCGGTGATAAATTTTTCAAGAAATTGCGGTTTGTAATCCAGAAAAAGGTGTGATTTTAATAAATTTGTAAATATGTTCATTAACTTTTTTAGTTATTTCTCTAACTTGTCATTCATTTGTTAATTTTTGTAACTTTTGCAGAATAAACATTTGAATTTTCGGTAATCTGTACTATTTTTTTGTTCAACAGTTGATTTTATAGATTATTAGTATTCTCATTCGACAGTAATTTCACGTATGAGGTTATTAAATATTAAATATCTATTAATTTTCTTTACTGTTTCATATGATAGTAATATTTCTGAGGAACAGGTGTGATAACTACTAGACTTTGATTGACTTATTTTTCTGATAAACGTTTGAAAAGAGTTGTAAGTGTGTAATGATGAAATATCTATATACTATCGAGAGTCGATATTGATGTAGATAAGTATTTAATAAGAATAATAATAGATAAGTAATAGTCAATTCTTTGTTGAATTTCAAGAAATTGTGTGAGAACATGGTTTTTTTACATTAAGTTTATGTAATTTCAGTTACAGTTTTTCGACAATCAACCTAAAAATGGATAATTATCATAATTAAAAGTTATGATGAAAAGATCTAAGCAATAAAAAAAGTTAAAAAGTTAAAAAGTTCGTCTAATGTTTGCTCTTATGATGTGAAAATTTCTAAAAGTTTGGTTTGAAATATGAAATGTTTGTAAAAATTAAACTTTGTATTCGTGTATGTTTTGTATTATTAAACTGTAAAGATAATATTCATATTTGGAAAATGTTGTTGGGTGTTTTAATAATTTTCTGATAAGTAGATAAAAACAGATGTTAAAATTCTGTACTCCTAAAATATATAGGATCAAGAATAAAGTTTGATGAAAATAAGTATTGTAAAAATTCAGAAATTTTGAAGTGTAAGATGAATCATGTCCTAATTTGATTAATTATATGGGTAGAATATCTCAGAGTAGTTTTAATATGTCAAGTGTTTAAAGCAGCAAGAAATGACTTTTTAGGTTTTCTAGAATAATAATAATAATAAAAATAATAAAAGTATACTTTTGTTGTAAGATTTCGAATGCAGTCAAGACGTGAAAAATATAAATATGAACCCTTTGTAAAGACATTCAAACTTTTTAAAAAGTTTAAGTTTAGTAATATATTGTAACAATATATGTAAACAAATGTATTTCAAAGTTGAAAATTTGTGTAAAAAATTGTCTTTTCTTGAAAATTGATATTTATTTTTTGTTTAATTAATGATACTTATTACATTTTTGTTCTTCAAAACTAAAATATGCGTTTAATTCTGTTAAAATTGATATATCCGTGTTGGAGATGAGAAAAAATATTGTAAAACTAATAAAATTTGTTTAAATTCGTCTTTTTATTCTTAAAATTAATATTTTCTATTGTTTAGAATATATACTTTTGAGGAATGTATAACCGGAAAATGTTAAAAAATCTTAGAAAATTGGTGTTAAAAATATTAAATACAGTTGCTTCAATGATATCTTTTCGATATGTAAAGTGATTATAGCATTTAGAAATGTACTTATGGGGAATGTATAATCGGAAAATGTTAGAAAATCTTAGAAAATTGGTGTTAAAAATATTAAATACAGTTGCTTCAATGATTTCAAAAACAAACTCTGTTAAAAAATTCTGTATGATTTCAAGTGAAAATAATCTGAACCTGAATACATGGTATTTAAAATACAAAATTCACGATAATGAACTAATGTTGAAAACATGGGTAACATTAAATATACAGCTAATATATAATTATAGATTAGGAAATTCTTAAAGTGTATCCAAATTTATTAAATATAGTATTGAATACAGTGAATAAGTGAAATATGTGAATAAGTATTGATATTTCCATGTTGCTTTTGAAAATACTAGTGTAAAATTATTCAAATTCGTCTTTTCTTTAAAACTGATATTTATTTTTGTTTAATTAATGATACTTGTTAAGATTTTGTTGTTAAAAACTAAAATATACGTTTAATTCTTCTGTTAAAATTGATATATCCGTGTTGGAGATGAGAAAAAATAGTGTAAAACTAAAAAAAAAAAAAAAAAAAAAAAAAAAAAAAAAAAAAAAAAAAAAAAAGTTTAAATTCGTCTTTTTTCTCTTAAAATTATTATTAAACTAGTGTAAAACTAATAAAATTTGTTTAAATTCGTCTTTTTCCCTCTGAAAAACTAATATTTCTATTATTTTGCTTAATTAATTACACTCATTATGACTTCCACATTTTAATTTGGAGATGTTGTGGTAACTGTTATAAAACTAGAATGGATAAATAGCTTAAATCTCTTCTTTTTTTTCTCTCTATGTGATATTTTTTCTTCAACGTAAACATTTTGTTGTATATCTTTGTAAGTTGTGACGTCAAAATTCTTTGTTATGTTCCCCTACCTGGAATGGATGCATGGAGGGGTTGCAGAAAAAAGTTTTAGTTTAGATATGACGTAATAAGAAATGCTCTGCAGGTTCACATTTGTGTGTTGAGGATTTCTTTAAATTATTCGTTTATGTATTAAAATTCTACTTAGTTGGTATATATAAAGTACGATGAAATTTCCAATTAGAGTAAAAGTTAACCAAATTCGTTTAATTCGCCTTTTTTCGTTAAAAAATCATTAGTTTCCTTTGTTAATTGTTCAATTATCGAAATTCTTTGAGGTAACGACTGTTCAAAAACTAAAAAATATGTTTAAATTTCTATTTTAAGTTGTGTATTCTGATTTTATATTAAAAAAATAAATAAATAAATAAAAAAATATGAAGAAATCAGTTAAAAATTTAATATTTTCTGTTGTTTTGTTTAATTAATAATGTTCATGAAGGAAATGGTTGTCCAAAATTGGAATGCATGCTTAAATTTCTTTCTATCAAATTGATAGTCTGAAGTTTGAGTTGAAAAAATCGTAAGAAATCAGTCTTTTTCTATAAAACTTGATATTTTCCATTGTTTTTTACTTAATTAACGATGCTCATTAAGATTATAGCTGTTGAAAAACTAGAATGCATGTTTAACTTTCAACTTGTAAGTCGATACACTGATGTTGCAGTTGATAAAAATCGTAAGAAATCAGTCTTTTTCTATAAAACTTGATATTTTCAATTGTTTTTACTTAATTAACGATACTCTTTAAGGTTATAGCAGTTGAAAAACTAGGATACATGTTTAACTTTCAACTTTTAAGTCGTTACATTGATCATATAGTTGATAAAAATCGTAAGAAATCAGTCTTTTTCTATAAAACTGGATATTTTCTATTGTTTTTACTTAATTAATACTAATCATTAAGATGTCTATGAAGCAAAATTCAAATATATGTTTAACTTTCTTGAGTTAAATTGATAATCTCATCTTGTAGTTGAAGAAATCTAAATAAAATGGTTAAAAACTGAGATTTTTCCAGTGTTTCGCTTAATTAATAATACTCATTAAAATTATGGTTGTTCAAAATTCAAATATAAATTTAATCTTCATCATATAGTATGATTCCGAGTTGAGATGTGATTGATAATATTTTTAATTAGGGAAGGTTGTTCACCTATCCTGTTATAATAGAATGTTCCTTTTTACCACTAGGGGGCGTTCGTGGAGAAGGATGCACGGTGGGCGCAGGAGGGACCGCAAGAGGGACAGCCGCAGGGACAGCCGGAGGCACCGCAGGCGGGACGGCCCCGCCGCCCCGCCTGCGGCTGAGCCCGTACTCTCCTTTCCTTACTACTGACACATATTGATATCTGTGAATCCATTCATGTCACCAAAATATTTCTATATCAAAACAAAAAACATTTCTCCTCGAAAATAAACAATCACACAGTGACAAAGAAATGGCAATAGACTGATTTTTTTCTTCTGATTATAAAAGTAACTAGCAAGCAGGAAAAAGTACAGAAATAAATAATCCCAGAGTATATTGAATTAAAATACAATATATTTTCATCCAGTCTGTTATACGTATAGGAATAACAGACATTCGATTATTGAAGAATACATCAGATAAACTTTTTATTTGTTTCTTTTAATAAGCAATAGGAAAATACTTGACAATCTTTAGAGTATTAATATGCAGTTGGGATTTGAAATATACATATTTTTTATATGAATTTTTTTATATAAATATACATATTGCATCTTTACAAGAAAAAAGTATTGGATTCGTAAAAATTTTTGATTTCCAGTTTTCGACGGATTTACGTTATAGAGGTCAAAGATTTCAAAAAACATGTTTTTACAAAATGTCTGTCTGTGAGTCTGTCTCTCTATCTGTCTGTCAGTATGTGACATAAATTTTGTGGACGCTCTATCTTAAGAACTAATGCACAGAATTTCTCAAAACTTTAGATTCTGTTAGACCTTGATGTAAACTAGTTCTTATTAGGTTTTGGTATATATCGTCTAACTGATGGTGCAGCTTTGCTGTCACTTTCAGACTTTCCACGATTATCAATTCATCTCCATCATAAATCTTTAAAAAAATCTAAGTAATGCAGTGATAAAGAAAGTCTTCTTTTCATCAGCGCTAAAACATCATGTTTCATAATTGAAGCAGATACAAAGAAAGTCGTGCATCAATATTGTATTTCTTTATTCTAAAAAAAGTCCTTCCGTAAGTAACGGGAGGAAGAGGTAGCTTTCATATATCTTATTTGTTTATTTTTTATTTTAAATTAAGTTATATTGTTCAAACATACGATGCTCAAATTAGTGGAACCAGATTATATAAGACTGAATACTAGTTTTTGTCAATACTGAATATTAATGGGACTTTTTAGAAATTAGTCATATTTTGTTCAAGCTGGTTTTATTTTAAGCGATTTATAAGGTCGCCAAATTCCACGATATCATGAAACGTATGCCATTTTAAAAAAACATGATGGATAAAACAAACCAATGAGCTAGGTCGAAATCTTAATTCATTTACACATGCACACTCACATCGAAATCTATTAATATATACGAGTGCTGTCGGGGGCAAATTAAATTTAAAAAAAAATGTCATCCACATTAGAAATTCAAACTACTATATCTCAGACGTTTTTTAAGTTAAGGAAAACAAAAAACACTCTGAAATTCATGTATTAAGATCAAACACTTCAGAAAGAACCTTTTTTTCCATTTCTAATTTTTTGTTTGTGCATCATTATGCACTTAAAAGATTTTTGACCAACTTAAATGGGCTCCATTTTGAAACAGTATGACGGATGAAGTTGGGCAGTGAACTCGGTCAAGACATTGGTTGTACTATGTACATATAGAGTTACATACAAATCAGTTCATAAATACGCGTATTATCGCACGACAAATTTCCCACCGTTTCAAAATGTCAACCACACTGGAAATTGAAAGTTCTATAACTCAGCCATTTTTCAAGCTATAAATGGCACAAAAAATGCTCTGGAATCTTTGTAGCAAGATCAAACACACAAAAGAAAAATCTTTAACAATTTTTTACTTTTTTGTACCTAATTTTAAAATGTAATTTTTTTTTCATTTAATATTCCGCCATTTTGGAACAAGATGCAGGATGGAACTGGCCAACGAACTCGGTCCAGGCATCGTTATGTATTATGTACTTACCATGTTACATCCAAATCGTTTCATAAATACCCGTGTTATAACGTGACAAAAATCACACCGTTTAAAAATGTCAGCCACACTAGAAATTCAAAGTGCTATAACTCAGTCATTTTTAAAGATATAGATGAAATAAAAAGTGTTCTGGAATTTTTGTTTTAAGTTCTAACACATAAAAGAAAAATATTTTTCATCTTTTAATTTTTTCACATTTAATTTTAAATTTTAATTAAAAAAGTTAAATAGCCGCCATTTTGAAAGAAGCTGGCGGCTAGTGCTGGTCAACGCACTCGGTCGAGACATTTGCATGTACTATGTATATACCAAGTTTCATTCAAATCGGTTCATAAATACGATAGTTACAGCACGACAAAATCATATATTTTTATATATGTCAACATTTGAACAGAGAGTGGTTTTGGGGTCTGGGGGTCATGATCGGTGAAAATATACCAACATTTTCCGGAAGTGCTTTTCTCCGCACGCACAGTGGGGCGTTTTGAACGATCTAGGTGGACAAAATTATTTCTTTGAAGTTTAATTAATTTTTGCTGATTTTTCGAGTGAATCTCTAATAAAATACCCAAATAGTGATAAATATTTAGTTTATTTAACAATCTCTCAAAATAAATAGATAATGAATTATAAGAAATGCGTTAAGCATACTTAAGTCTTGGCCATCATTCGTAGTATATGGTAAGTCTTGCAATCATTTTGAAAAACGAAAATTTTTTTTTGAGGAAATTACATGTTTCAGACACTGATGATTCCAAAAGACATATTTTGAGAAAAAAATTGCTGTCTGTCCGTCTATGTGTCTGTCTGTGTGTCTTTCTGTGTATCTGTAAACGCTATATCTCCCGAACAAACTGAGATAGAGACTTGAAATTTTGTATGTAATTAGTATGTAAGAATGGGACGAAGCCTGTTTAATATCAGTAACCTCGATTATCCGGAATTATTTTTTTCGAACTCTCGAAAAATTCGTTCTGATGGATGGTATAATTCTGATGGATGGTATAATTTTTCTTAAGGAACGGATGTAAAAGGCAAATAATAATAATAATAATAATAATAATAATAATAATAATAATAATAATAATAATAATAATAATAATAATAATAATAACAACACAAATTGTGCATAAAGAACGAAGTCAATTGAATTATTAGTTGACGACATATCTGTAGGCCTATTTTCCACATTCTTCGATTTTTAATGAACCTGTATTTCATTCAAATTTCAATTCAAAGATATATTTTAATTGAAAATGAGATGCTTAATCCGATGCAGTAAACTGTTAGTTAATGTAATTTTTATTTTTGGAATTATGGGAATGTTTCTTTTACGCAATTAGCTATTACTTGAGTAGTTTGGCGTTTTTGTATAATTTGTCGAAATTGGTGCATAAAAAATCATTAATTGAGCATATATATGTTTAAAATGTTTAGATTTTGTTTTGGAATTGCGATGTGCTTTAAAACATAGATTACACAAGTTTGATTTCCTTATATTATATCCATATCCATGATGGGTAAGTATTACGGTGGCCCCCAACGACTAGTTTTACTATTAGATAAAAAACAATTTAATGCACACATATAAGTTTACATTCGTTTCTTTTTTTATTTTTGTGTAATCAGAATTGCTCTAGAAATTTGTGTACTCATCCTGAAAAATAATATTTTTAAAATAAAATTACATAAATAAACCTTATGTTTTGTGTGATTTTGTAAAAAGATATAAATTCTACCCAAATTATTTTCGGTTGAAAAAATACTGTGTGAATAAATAACCTACATAAATTTTATTCAATTTGAAATAAATTTTCTGCTTACAGACAGTAATGTATCCGAATTTTTCATATTACCCCGCAAAAAGAAATATAATTGCTACGTGTTTTATTTTCAATTTAAAAATATTATTATGTACATCACTAACTTATTGTAATTTTCTTGATATTTCATTAAAATTTCTACTTACTGGCAACAATCTTTCCGTGATCTTTTGTGTGGCCCTGTAAAGAATTCGCAATTTCTTCGTTTGTCAAATTATAGTTTAATCGAATTGTCATCGGAAAAATACATGTAAGCAAAATTTCAGAACAATCAGATGATTGAAAATGGTTTAAAACTGTTTTGCAAGTTTTGAACAAATTTTTTGTGTGGCCCTGTAAAAAAATCTTAACTGCTACATTCCATAAACCATAATAATATTGCATTGGCAATATAGCTACATATACAAATAAAGTTCCAGCTCTATCAAATAATTAGAAGGTGTTGGAAATTAATTTACAAAATTTAAACTAAACTTTTGTGTAGCCCTGTATGAAAAGCGTAACTTCTACGCTCCTCAAATTATAATAATATTTAAAAGTCATTAAAACTACACGTATATTTAAAGATTCGGGTGAATCAGATAATTAAAAGTAGTTTAATATTGATCTGCAAGTTTTGAGCTAAACATGCATACTGAAACTGCAAATACATATTAAGCTTGTTTATTAATAATAATTTATTTCTCTGCAGCCATCTGCAGCAAATATTTTCCAATACTATAGGAATTAGACTTTCATAAAAAAATGCTTTCATAAAAAAAAGTCAAGGGAAAGATTACAAAAAACAAATTGATTCATGCAGAATCACAACCTCTAAAAAAACCAATTAACGGTTTAACAGCGCTTATTTTAAAACAAAAAAAGCTTAAAACTTATCTTGACAATCATGTGTCATACGTCCAGTGAACTCGTGGTTTAAAATTAAACAGGATATCAACAACGTGGTTTTGAACTTATGGCAGACTGAAACATCCACAGAAACTTCTTCAAACTAACTATAGAAAAGCTAACTTTACGGTCATAGTTAATCAACACCTTGAATTCTTTCGACAAAATTCCTTCGGATCTCAATAAAATAGACATTCAGCTATTAATACACGCGGTTTCGTTAAATTCCGAGTTTATCAGAAATTTGGATTTTGTCCACTAGTTTATCAAAACGCCCCACTGTGGGACGGCTGCAATAGGTAGCTTTTTACTTTTTGTAATGTAAGCTACCTAAAAATAGCTAATGCTTGATCATCGTTAAAAATTATTTTTTTGTGACCTAGTGTATTTCTTCGCTTATATTAAGAAAACTACTCTACAGAAAATATGAACATTGGTAGTATTCTAGAGAAATGTCTGATAAAAATACTGTTGCATGCAGTTGTCAAACTCAAGAAATATTTCAAGACATATTTAATGCTAAAGTTGCAAGGCTGTACCTAGAAGGGAATAATAAGAGAGAGGGGCTCAAGAAAATTTCGGAGGGAATGCTCAAATTCTCTCTCTCTCTCTCTGATGCAGAAATATAAATAGTGCATATTCACATTGTACGTACTATGTTTCATATGAAACTGTTTGTTATGCAAAGAAAAGTATATGATACAGAATGAAAAAAAATCGAGTGCAAAAACTAATGCAAAATTAAACGTCAAGTTATCTTCATATGTACCAAAGGATGTGCAAGTGTTGACACACTTATTTTAGTTACAATTTAGTATTTCTGCAAAACTGTCAAAAGTACCTCAAAACTAAATTAGACTTTTGAACAGAATTTTATTTGGATTTGCGGACAGAATTTTATTTGGATTTGCGGACAGAAATTCATTTAGTTACCTAGGAATATTTTCCAGGGGAGGCACAAAAAGTCTTAGGGGGAGGGGATGCGCCCTTCTAGCACCATCTAGCTACGGCCCTGTAAAGTTGGCCAAAATAGCTCCATTTAAAAAAGTTTTTAGGGACAAAAATATACATATGAATTTAATCAATTGTTCTAAAAATATGCAAGAGAATTCCCGGTATGGAGACTGTATTTATTTTTTAATTCGATTAAATTTTTTTGTGTTTATTTCCATTTTAAATTCAAATTTTCAGCATTTCAAGAGACATCGATTGATTGATTATCGGAACTTAAGCTCGATGATAGGGCTTTTAGCTTCGTTACGTGTTGCTTTGTACCCCTAATGTTCCAAATTTTCTAACATATAGTTCTTTATAAAACAGTTCTTTCATTTGTCTTTGCATTCGCAGATGAGAACTTATTTGTTTTAACTACATGTTTGAGGTTTATATTCCGGGGACGTAGATAACAGGCCTCCGACTTCAGAATTTTACGGTTTTAAATAAAAAGGAAATAATCTGCTTGGATGCTGATTTGCCTGCTACAGCCAGGTCATAGATATTATGGAAAGTTGCTTTGTTAGCCAACAAATATAATTGCTTAAAAAGTTGAGATCGCTCTGTGCAAAACTCTAGAAGATAGGGATCGGTGGTTTCGGATATTTGACACTCTTGACAGAAGTACGAATTGCATAGCCCAAAACGATGAAGTTGCACCATGGTAGGCAACGACTGGGTCTGCAGTCTAGCTAACAGTACTCTCCTTTCCCCTTGGTGAAAGCTATAGATTTATGTAGTCCCAAATCCTCTTTGTGAGATGGGGAGTGTCTGCTATGTAGCCACTTGCCAACCACTCTTTCGTGATTCCCTAATTGTACCTACTTCTGAGAAAGGCTATATTATCTTTTAGCGAGATTAGTCTGAAAGTTCCCGCTGAGTTCATTACATGGTGGGCAAATCTATCTGTTAATTCATTACACTGAGTCCCGCTATTTCCCGGCATCCAAATAACTTCTGTATCTACAAGACGTGAGATAGTCTGGGCTATTGCCTCATAAAAACAGAAGATTAGTTTCGGGGATACATGTCCCTCATCTGCAAGGGTTGAAATCACTGATAAGCTATCGGAGAGTAAGAGAAGTTTCCCGCTGCTAGGCGCATATTGAAGAGCTTTCTAAAGAGCAAGAACCAAGTTCAGGTGATGCAATTATCAAGAATGTCGTCTCCCGGTCCCAGCACCCTATGCTTGCCCTGGACGGACTTTTAGAGGCATCAGTAGCGATTATGAGCCAATCCTTACAATTGTCTAAGTGCTGCGCAAACAAGTGTTGTAGAGGATCCAATTATTTGTTTTAGAGCAGTTACTTAGTATAATAGTAGCTGATGGCTACTTTGAATTTCTGGGATGGGAGTTCAGTTAAATATTTCTGTCGATGTTATTTTGAGCTAGTTCGTGAGTTTTTGAGCTTCATCGGAAAAGATAGATCTAATCTCTGTAAATTGAGCTTCCAATGTCGAAATCTTACCAAAAGTCAGTTGTCTAATTATGAAGATTTTACTTTGAAGGTCTTGGGGGTCATATAATCTGGCTGCTCTCGTAATCTGTCTCAGAATACAGATTGGAGTCCATTTCGGGAGTCTCACTGCAGCCCTTCTAAAGCTCCATGTAGGATCGGTTCAAGTTCTTGACTGCTATTGTTACTTGCCAACGAAAGCAGTGGAAGTCCCAGATGCAATGCGCTAATCACTGCTGTCTGGGCGATATGCAAGTGATTTTTGGTAACGACACCTTTGAATAGGCTGGCAATACATTTGAAAACATTGAGCTTGCGTTGTGCTTTTTGTTGAATCTCACCTACGTGCGTGTTCTAAGTCAAATTGTTTGAAATCTTTAGCCCGAGGATCTTGATACAGTCTCCTGTTTTACGTGTGAAATACGTTGAAAGAAAGATTCGAATACCTTTTCCAAGTTTCTGTATTCAGGAGTGTGTTCTGTAGTTTCTGAAGCACGTCTTCATATACCGTCCCCTAGGAATAGACATACGTGTCGTCAGTGTAGACTATCACATCCATTCCCTGCATATAGGATAACGCGCTTGATTTTTAGTAAATGACTCTAGAACTCTCTAGCAAAGGAAACTGGAATTTATAAGAATGGCATAGGACTATTTTTTCTAGAGCCACAATTTAGATTCTGGATGCCAGAGCCATACATTTTTTCAGTGAATAAAAGATTTTGAAGATTTGTACATCATTTACTTATTTAAAGACCTTAAATTTGTGATAGTGTGAATTTAAGTTAATGATAATTAAATTATTGGTTTTTAGGAAATTTGTAGTTTTAGATCCCTACTTGTAAACCTAAATTTCTAGTCCCCTAAGGTTTCAATTTCTGAAAAAATATTTTGTAGGTGCGTTCGTAATTATGTAATTACGTAGCACCTGTAGTCGTCGTTTAGTACGTCCATCTGTCCGTCTCTCTGTCCACATATAACAGAGGAAAAACTTCCAACAAGATCGTTTGAAATTTAAAATATATAATTGTTGCCTAATTTTTTCGAGTCATTTCAAATTTTATAAAAATCAGAGGTATAGTTTAATTGAACATACAATCAAAAATATTCTGCTACATTAAGACCAATAGTAAAAAAAATAGTTTCAAGTGCATTTTAATGTTGTTACACTCTTTCGAACATAATCAAATTGACATGAATCTATGAAGTATACACTAAAATTCTTCATTCTTTGTACCACATATTGTACAGAATGTTCCAGTACATTCTGTTCTATGTGTAGTATAAATAATATTTGTTATTAATTTACAGCGCCACACAAAAGTACTCCACTGCAGAATTGTACAAGGGGAAAGCATTGTTTGGGACACGTTTTAATTATATTAAACTATTTCAGATTTATAAAATTGATATACGTTTCTGAAGTTTACTATAAGTTACTTTCTGTATAATAGAAAGCAGATAGTATTTAAAGGAACACACAAGTTTTAAGTTTTCGGCTACTACACTGCATCCGAAGTACTGCATATATTTACACCAAGCACATTACACCAAGATCTAAATATTTTTAGAACTTCGTTATAGTACGAAAGCACATGTTTAATACGCTGTGCGTGCGAATTCCGACTTCTTTTCGTCATCCATGATGACATTTTGCTTGTTTAAAACCACTGAATGAATATTTGTAGTATTATTTTAACTTCGGAAATAACGAGGTTAAAAAGATCAATTGAGAGCAGAAACCCTTTTCAAATCTACGCATGCACCTAATATTCAGGCGTATGTGTGAGAGTTATAATCTGAAGAAATAATGAATTTACCAGTCGGTCACCGTTGTGTTTCTGGCCATTTGTGACAAATATGACATCACATTGACTGGCAAGATTTCTAATAATCGTGCCTCAATATACCAATGTTATGAGTAATGATTTCAATATTTATTTTCTAATTTATATAAAAAAATATCAAATTTCAACGTTCCCTTATAATTAATGGTAATAAAATTCATATCGTGATATTCGTTGAAATTTCTAGAAATATTTTAAGAAATAGTAAGCGTAAAACTAAAATAAATAGGAAAATTCAATTGTCTTACATTCCAATAATGAATTTATTGCCATTTTTGAATAGGTGTTAATAATGAATGAGATTCAGTTCTGAATTTACCGTCATTTAGTAACCTTTGTGATTGTAACCAGTTGTGACCGATTCGACATGATATTGACTGGTTGTGTTTCTAGCAATGGTACCGAAATATAAGTAACGTTACAGATAATGGCTTGATTTAAAAGATTCAACACTTATATATATTTTTAAATTCCACCATGATTTTTTCAAATTTCATCGCTATCTTTATAATGATGCGCTCTAATAAAAATCCTAATTTGATATAAGTTTAAATTTTCGATAACAGTAAATATGTCAAAATATATGAAATGCAGAAGCAAATAAATATGAGGATTCAACATTCTTTTACTGCGTTCAGTATTTTCGCTGACATTTGACCAACGTTGCCGTGTAGCACAAAAAAATTATCTTTAATCCTTTAATGAACCCCCATTTTTTCAATATGTTCTAAAATAATCTAAGTTTTAATAACTGCGATAACGATTGTTATTAATCTCAACTATCCGCTACAAATATATAAAAAATATGTATATATTAAAAATATGTATACATTAAATATATGTATATATGCATATGTATGGCAAAAGAAAAAAAAGAAATGAAAGAAAAAGCAAAACTTGAACACTAGCAATTTGACGAATCTAATCGCTTGTTTACTCGCCAAATGAAGAATTTACTCGCGATTTGGAGAAATGGCGAGCGACAGGGAGAACCCTGGCTGCGTTATATTTAAATATTACAGACAAAATAGCATTTCAATCCACTCCAATAATGAATTTACCATCATTTTTACTTTCTATCTTCAATAGAAGAAAGTATTGTAATCGAAATTTTTTTCGACTTCCGGTTTTCGACGGATATGCACGTTTTAGGGGTCAGAGATTCCAAAAAACATGTTTTTACAAAATATCTGTCTGTCCGTGTGTCTGTGTGTGTGTGTGTCTGTCTGTCTGTGTGTATGTCGCCATTCTACCATCAAAAAGTATATGAGTTATGGATATAACTGAACCAAATTTTTTGTGAATGTTTTTGGCTGTGGCAAGCAGGTCCTCCTTCAGTTTTGAAATATTCCACCGGAAGGGAGCGCTGCAATCGCGATTTTTGTGCCATTTTCAATATTGTACCGACCAAAAGTATATGAAGTTATGCATCGAATTAAATCAAATTTTTTGTGTATGTGTATGATTATGGCTAGTTGGTCCTCCCTGAATTAAAAAAAATCCGTCGGAAGGGGGCGCTGCAATCGCGATTTTTGTGCCATTTTCAATGTTTTACTGACCAAAAGTACATGAAGTTATGCATCGAATTGAACGAAATTTTTTGTGTAAGTGTATCACTATGGCTAGTTGCATCGCCCTGAATCTGAAAAAAAATCCGCCGGAAGGGGGCGCTGTAATAGCGAATTTTATGGCATTTTCAATACAGTACAATATGAAAGTGTATGAAGTTAGTTCTAGAACTGAACTAAGTTTTTTGTATATGATTATTTTTTGGTATGGCAAGTAGGTCCTCCCTGAATTTGAAAAAAAAAATATTCTAATGTCCATCGGCTCATGCAGAGACGGAAATTCGTTTTTACTCCGATTAATTGACTGAAGCAGAAATTTAAGATGAAAATCAATGTTGATATGGTATTGAATTAAAATCATTAAAGCATTAAAATGAGTAACTATTTTTTTTAAATATTAAAATGTACGTATGAGATAGAAGAAAGTTTTGGGATTGGCACATCCAGCTAGTTTAATTGATGTAACTAATAAACGGGCGTTAATAATGATGTTACTGTCATGAATGATTGGTGTTGTGATTGTGAACATTTGTGACCAATATGACATCACACTGACAGGTTATGTTTATATCAATGGTGCCCCAATACAACCAATATTACAAGTAATGATTTGCTGTAAAAGATTCAATATTTGTTTTCTAAATTACATCGTAAATATTTTAAATTTCATCGCACCCATTCTACAAATGATGCACTCTAATACGTATCATATTGTATATTATTTTTTAATTTTCCAGAAATATTTCAAAAATATTAAATGTAAACTATAAAATATAGAAGAATGCATTTCTCATTTGCCACGTTCTAAATACTACATACACTATATTGCCATTGATTATGAGACACTTGCGATTTTAGACATTTTACTAAATATCTAGAAAAATACATCAGGAATCATCTCGAAACTCTTAGTGTATAAATATAATAGTATAAGTCATACATCTCCGTAAAGATTTTTTCCCGAAACTCCAAAGGGGACCGTCAACAAATTAAAAAAGAATGAATATCTTTTGAATAACCCTGTCAAAACTAATGTAGCAAAAGCGCTCAAACTCTAGATTGTGTTTGAATGCCTTATTGTAATAAGCCTTGTTCATTTTTATGCAAATAACATGCATACTCGCAGAGTAATTAAGGTTTTTATAAAAATGATCCCAAATTTTTTTCAAGTTTTTTCCTTATAATTTTCAGAGTTCTTAATATAAAATATTATTTTTTTCAGAAAATATGACAAACAACATTGCACACAGTACCCTGTAATCAGAATTAAAAAATAATGAAAATTGTATAAAAAATGAGTTGGTTTACTAAATAATTTTTTACTGCGCATGCGTCAACGATATCAAAATTTCATTTGCATATTATGTTAGCTAAATGTATAGAGCAACTTTTGTGAAAGTCACAAAATCATAACTTGAAAATTCTGACAATAATCGTCAATTGAATAAGTCGAAAATCCGTTATTCTCAAAATGAAGCAAAAACAAGAGGGGTTGTATCCATATATTCATTGATTAGTGTCAATATAGAATACACAATATGGGATGTACTACTGCATTTGGATAAAATCCCTCATTTTTTTGCTTCATTTTGGAAACAACGGATTTTGTCCTTTTTCTATAGACGATTACTTTCGGAATTTTCAAGCTATAATTTTGGGACTTTTACAAAAGTTGCTCTATACATTTAGCTAACATAATATGCAAATGAAATTTTGATATCTTTGACGCATGCGCAGTAAAAAATTATATAGTAAACCTACTCATTTGCATACAATTTTTATTATTTTTTAATTCTGATTACAGGGTACTGTGTGCAATGTTGTTTGTCATATTTTCTGAAAAAAATATTATTTTATATTAAGAACTCTGAAAATTATAATGGAAAAACTTGGAAAAATTTGGCACCATTTTTATAAAAACCTTAATTACTCTGCGAGTGTGCATGCTATTTGGATAAAAATGAACACAGTGTATTATAATAAGGCATTCAATCATAATCTAGAGTTTGAGCGCTTTTGCTACATTAGTTTTGACAGGGTTATTCAAAAGATATTCATTCTTTTTTAATTTGTTGACGGTCCCCTATGGCGTTTCGATAAAAAATCTTCACGGAGATGTATGACGTATCCTGTTATATTTATACACTAAGAGTTTCGAGATGATTCCTCACGTATTTTTCTAGATATTTAGTAAAATGTCTAAAATCGCAAGTGTCCCATAATCAATGGCAATATAGTGTATAATAACATTCCAATTCATTCGAATAATGAATTTACCGTCATTTTTTAATAAATGTTAATAATGGATGAACGTCAATAATGAATTTATCGTCAGCTGGTAACCTTTTTCATTGTGACCATTTGTGACCAATTTGGCATCATGCTGACTGATAGTGTTTCTAGTAATGGTACCGAAATGTAACCAATGTTACAGGCAATGGCTTGATGTAAAAAATTTTAAATATATTTTCTTACTTTTATAAAAAACAATCAAATTTTATCTCTTCTTTATACTAAATGATGCACTCTAATGAAAATCCTACTTTGATATTAGTTTAAATTTTCGATAATAGAAAATGTATCAAAAAATAATAAACGAAGAAGTAAATAAACAGGGGGACTCAATATTCTTTTGCTGGTTTTATAATTAAAAAACTACAGATAATAGCATTCCAATCCATACCAATAATGATTTTACCGTCATGTTTGAATAATAAATGGGCGTCAATAATGAATTTACCATCATTTGGTTACCGTTGCTGTTGTAACCAATGTGACATCCTTACTGGTTCTGTTTCTAGCAATGGTGCCCCAATATAACCCATGTTACAGTAAAGTTGTTGTAAAATATCTGCAGTAAATTAATTTTCTAAATTACATCATAAATATTTCAAATTTAATCACTCCCTTTCTATAAACGATGCACTCTAATAAATATCATATTGTGATATCAGTTTTGATTTCTGAAAAAATAAAAATAGTATAAACGTAAAAATCAAATTAATAGCACAATTCAATTCTCTTTTGCTAAGTTATAAATACTACAGATAATAACATTCCAGTCCATTATATTATCATTTCATAAATAATACTATTTTGATAGGTGTGAGTCTTTTCGTGTCACTGAAATAGGATTTCCATATCAAAACAGAAGCTTTTCTTGCAGGAAATAACTAATCTGGCAGTGATATAGAAATGACAATATTCTTAGTGTTTTTTCTTCATTGAAATTTTTGGCAGCTTGAGGAAAAACAGAAAAATAAATAATCAGAGAGGAGAGGATTAAAAAGCTGTATATTTTTCTTTCAGTCTTTTATAACATTTTTAACATTTGAAAATCGATTGGTCAAGAAGACATAAATATTTTTTATGTATTTTTGCATGTAGAATCAGAGTTTACTATCAGAAATGTCCTATCACGTCAGGATTTTACAGAATTTCAGAATTTAATTTTTTCACGCATGGGAAAATATTTGGTGAATTGTTAAATATTATTTGCAACTTGTGGTTAAATAAAAAGAAAATAAAACATTTATTTGGATGCATGTACTGTGAATATTCACTATTGCAATATTCAGCAATGTCATCAAGAGAAACATCATCCTGTTTTGAAAAATAACGTTGTTAATATTAATGTTATGGACATTTGTGCAAAAGTTTCGTGCTCGTATTAGTTCATAGTTTGTACCAATCATTTTCAGTGTTGCCAGATTGTCGAAAGCCAATTTCTCCAAATTTCTAAAATTTTCCCCAAATCAGGGCTTTTTTCAGAAAAAGTCCTCAACGCAATTTGGACTCAAAAAGGCCAGTTCTCAATTTTCAATATTCCTTTTTTACATTTTTTTAACAAATTTAAACTCCATTTCCCTCCCAAATCAAGCATTTTTTTGAAAAAATTCCCCATTTATGAAAAATAAAATAAAATAAACATTTAATCTCAACAGAATTTTGCATGCATATTCAAAGCTAAAACCAACAACAGAAAAAAGTTATAAAATTGTTTTTATTTTTTGTGATATAAATCTATGCTATTAAATGAAATGTATTTATGTGCTTGTGTTTCTGTCCGCGATAACAGGAAAATCTGAATCACTTATCTGAAAATTCAGATAAGGGATAGCCCAATGCAGATCATGATGAATCCGTACTACATGTAAACGGTGAGCACGACTACAAGAATAATGATTTATATCAATTATCTCTATTTTTTACTTTCGTTCTCCAAACCAAAATCGAATTCGAGACAGATCCGGTATTGGCAAATGTCTGAAAGTGTAAAAATAAATTCTGAAAACAATTCCCCAAGTTTTTCCCCAAATTAGTTCATAGTCCCCAAACATGTCTCCAAAAATTCCCCTGGAGGCTCAAAATTCCCTAAAACGGGGACAAAGTCCCCAATCTGGCAACACTGTTTGAGGGGCAAGAAATTGCATTTTTGTAAGCTGAATTCCCACAGGGAATTTGGAAAAATGCTACTTCAAAATAAGGATATGCAACTTTTGAACTGTTTCCCCTAATAGATATAAAAGTAAACCTTAATTAAAAATTTCTGGCGCAAATCTTACTTAAACATAGCTAGGATATAGTGTATCCCACCACCCTAAGAAAACTTTTTTACTTATAAATTTTATGTTTTGTTTGTGCGTGGGAGTATCACGAACTTTTAATTACAGGCGAAATTTTTTATACTGTATTCGCACCACTATTTAAAAATATATATTTCGTAGTATATTTCTCTTGAAAATGTTCTCAAAGCGTATGTAATAGATTGTTATTTTGAAAAACTGGTGCGGGATAGCATTAAAAAATATTTACCTATAACTGAAACTTTGCAATAACACCACACATTTCAAACGGTCAATTTTTGTCAAACATTGCCCTTTTGTTTTTACATAACGTTCATGTATCTAATAAATGTAATGCGAGTAATAAAAACGAATTATTCTACTGAATTCAGCAACTTGAAATTAGTTAAATGCCAGATACATAAAATAAAAAATAAAAATTTGTTGACAAGTGAAATTATTTGGCTTTTTGTTGTTCTTATTGCAAAGCTAATTTCTGGAGTTTGATTAACGTGAATCGTTAATTTTTAACGTTGTTCTTTATATCCTTCATTATTTTATAGATTGCGAAATAGTAATAAAAATAATTGATGCATATTTGCTATAACTTTGAAAAGCACTATTTTTGTAGATTTTCATTCTTTTGATTTCCCCCCCCCCAACTTTCATGATCGAGGAAATATTGACATTATTGCACACGTATGTGTTCGTGGATATGGAATTTGATGTATGGGTGTTTTGACCAGAAAAATACAGAATTTTGAGAAGTTGTCTTCTGCTTGATTGGAAGATTCAAATTAACCGCTCACGTAGCCGGTACATTATATGAAAAGAAGAAGAGATATAAAGATACAGTAGAATATCTGAAAAAAGGCCACCGCCGGGAGCACGACGAAGCAATCGTACTTCGTAGGTCCACATTTTAAAATCTCAAAATTACAATACATTAAAATCAAAATAACTGAACAAAATTATTTTATTATTACAGTTAAAAATAGAGACTGTTTTTTACATTAAAAATCATTTATTCGCAGTTTTTTTAACATATTCTTTATTTTTTTTATGCATAATCATTTCTACAGATTTGCTGTAGATATCACTACCACTTTTAGTGAGAGCATAATTTTAAATTTCCCACACTGTGAAAGAAATCTCTAGCTTTGTTGCATAGTCCCTGCATCGCTTTTATATAATACCCCTATTTCGACAAATGAGAATGCTTCATAATATAGTCAAGCGATTGCTTTCTATAAAAGTGGCGGACTTATAATGCAACAAAGCTGCAGATTTTTAACAATGCAGTTTCTCCGCAATTTATGGGATACTTTACGGAAACATTTGCACAGAAATTTTTAAAATTTTCTGTAGACAGTTCGAAAGCCATTCCAAAAGCAACTTATCAATCCCATCATAACCAGCTCGTGAACGCTTAGTTTCAGATTCTAATTTTACCACTTAAAAGATCTTTTCTAAGAAAAAATAACTTTTTCCAGAATGTTATGTTTTTGGATATTTCCACATTTGAACATCTCAGCTTATTTTCGTGCACTTACACCTTTTTTTGCAATCTTATTAATTTAAACTTATCAATTAAAGTTAACCCTTTGCATTCATTTGTCACATCGGACACGACATCATCTTTCTTGAAAAAAAAAATTAGAACCAGTAACGAAGAAAAAAAAATGGTCTTATTTTTTAAAGCATTTTTGATATAGTGTAATTATAGTGTAAAACTTCTTTTCAAAAAAATAGAGCCAACCGATAAAATTGGTGTAAGAGACGGCGGAGTCGAAAAGGATAAAATTCTTAGCAATCTCAGTTGTAGCTAAATTACCACTTTCAACTTTTTGAAAGCTAAAAAAAATGCTGTGAGGTGGCCTTGTCCAGAATTCGATCTAAGAAGGTTTAGTGTAATGTTATTTCTATGGAAGAGATTTGGCAACACTAAAACATGACCGGTATTCGGAGGTTACCGTTGTTCGGAGTGACCGTTGTAGGAAGTTTCACTGTATTTTCATATAAATGATGGTCATGATTAAATATGAAAGGTTCAAACTGCGTAGTTTAGAAACGATAGGGTTTAAAACAATAAATGTTTTGGAGAGAAAGTTTGAGATAGTTTTTTACTGAAGCGCCTGCTGCGTGGGTTGCTTTGCCTAGGCAATCGATGATACCGTATGAACTTGCATTCACGCTCTAAAATACGAAACGTCAAGTGAAAAACCGATAGTTCACAAAGTGGGAAGTTCCATCACTTTATTCAATGTTATCCCTTCTAATAACAAAAGTGAGTATGTATATTAGTTGTTTTATTATAATATACATTAGTTTTCTGAAAGTTAGATTTGCCAACGCTAAATTAATTAGGGCAGAAAACTTTATATTTGTGATTAAAATTGGGTATGTGCAAAAGTAAGTTCGTTTTTTTCATAACAATTACATGCTTATTTATATTGTTAAATGTTCATTACATATAGACGTCTACTGATAACGGATTGATAAACATTCGATTCTTCTGCTAATCCTTGTTCACTGTAAAATAATCCATTAAATTTACGAAAAAACTGCTGGCAACAATATTGCTAGCCTTTTTTGCCGTAAAAACTGCAATAGAAGTTGCATATGGCACTCCTAGGGATGAAACGCTTGTCCCATGAGCTACACTCCCAAAGGGAGCCAGAATTGCACCCCTAGAGATGCCTTAGGGCACCCCTAGTGCTGCAATTCTGGCTCTCTTAGGGGAGTCGCTGACGGAACAAGCCTTTCCCATCTAGGAGTGCCATATTCAACCTTTAGTTTTAACAGTGTAGATGTAATTAAAAAAATACGTCTAATTTTACTGCAATTTTTACGGCAGAAGTAAAACTTGCAGTAATTATTTTTATTACTGCTGGCATCATTGCTGCCAGTAGTTTTTGCCGTAAGTATAACAGATTTTTTCTGACAGTGTTGGATTCGCGTGTTGTCTTCGTCCAATAATACTTGCAATTTATAGTCTTGTTTTTCTGCATCATAAACACCGAATATTTTTTTTTTAGCTTGCAGGCTATCAAAGCCTGGGAGCTTATGTGCCCGTCCGTCTGTATGTGCGTATGTGCGTAACGCGATAACTCGTGATAAAAATATCCGATTCGCTTGAAATTTTAGATGTATGTATATTCTGATAAGGCGCTTCCTTGATTAGTTTTTGGAGTTCATTCTAAATGTATAACAGGGGGAACGGGGGCTTATGCCCCGCCCCTTAATCTATATAAATGGGTTTTTTAATGCAGAATTATCAGTTTTCGTTCAAAATTTAGATGTAGGATCATTCTGATGAGACACTTCCGTTATTAGTATTAGTTGTTCATAGGATAAGTAGAAAAAGGGGGAACGGGGGGTTCATGCCCCTCCCCTTAATTGATATAAATGGTTTTTTGTGCAGAATTATGAGTTTTTGTTCAAAATTTTTATATGATAAATCATATCGCTGATTATTTTAAGGGGTTCAATGATTAAGTAAAAAACGGGGAAATGGAGGGAGCTGCCCCCCCTATTTTGTTTTTCGAACGGAATTAACCCTTGAAAATATAAAGCTGTCATATACAAATATTATGCGTAGCCTGTAAGCTCAATGCCATCAGTTTAACTGGGCAATATTCTTTTTATTAATTTCCTGTACTATCTACTATACATGCTTTTAGAGGGAGCATGTTCACCGTACGTTTCTACAAGTAAACGTTAACTTTCAGCAGCGCTTTTAATTTAAGTATCAAAGCAATAACAAAACTTCCCGCAAATGACAATTATGTATCACAAAACTATTCACTTTTAAAAATCTGTTCAGTACACATTAATCAAACGTCATATCGTACAGTTTGAAGAGAATTCCCAAAAGTATGCATTACCAGTTTCACACAATACATAAAAAAGCCCTTACACCATCAATTAAAGTAGTCCTTGGTGGACACCATAATACTTACCCATTATGGATATGGATAAGAAATAAAATATGAAAATAAAACATGTGTAAACTATTTGTAAAATGCATTGCAATTCCAAAATAAATTTAAACGCATATTTAAATATTTTTAATGCATACTATTTCTCTATTGATGAATTACGTGTTGTACTTCCCAATTCGAACTAATTTTTACCTGTTCGACCAATTTAGTTTAATTGTAGAAATTGCCAAACTTATCTTAAATTATAAAAATTGGCATAATTTTTATGTTAAATAATGGAAAAAGATATGAATTAGGAAAATATTAATAAAAATAAAACGTCGTAAAAATCACTTAATGATGTAACAAACGTGTAATGTGTTTAATGTTTAGTGTAAGTGACATTTATGATAAGCAATTATTGGCATTTAGTCTTATGGTTTAGCAAGAGTTTTTAATTCGACGAGATAATCGAGTATTAACAAATTCAGTAAAAGATACATCTTTATAACTCCAAAAATTATAATTATATTAACTAACAGTTTACTGAGTCATCACTGTCTCATTTTAAATTAAAGTATGTCTTTGAATTCAGTGTTGAATGACTACTGAGTAATGAAAGTGTCAAGAGTGTGAAAAGTAGGATTACAAATATCTCGGCAACTAATTATCAAAACGACTTCATTCTTCATGCAAAATTTGTTTTATTTCATTTTGCTTTACTTAAAAAAAATAAAAAAAAAACTTTTATGTACTTTCATCAGAAAGGATATTTCGAGAATCCGAAAAAAATAGATTCAGATAATAGAGGTTACTGATATTCGATAGGCTTCTTTCCATTATTACATACTAAGTGCACAGCAAATTCTATGTCTCTGACTCCTTTTGTTCGGGAGATAGAGCGTTTACAGACTGACAGTCAGAGAGACAGACACTGGGACAGATGCACATTTTTTTTCTTCTAAAAATATGTTTTTTGGAATCTCCAGTCTCTAAAACGTGTAAATCCATCAATTTTCTTCGATTTTAAAAACGATTGCAAAACTTATATTTTAGTGTGTTAGCTGAGTGGATAATTACGATACTTATTTTTGCATATATTCAAAATGTACTTTGTAACTCATGTTCTATGGTAATTTTTCATGTTTATGATGCCTTCTATCATTCTGCTTAATTTTGTCGGTCGAATTTTGGAACATTCTGCATGTAAGCAGTGTTCTCGCTGTCGCTCGCCAATGCGCCAAATTGCGATTCAATTCTTCATTTGGCGAGTCAACAAGCGATTAGATTCGCCAAATTGCTAGTGCTCAATTTTTGCTTTCTCTTTTTTTCTTTTTCGTTTTTCATACATATGCATATATATTTAATATATATATATATTTAATATATTTGTAGCGGATAGTTGAAATTAGATTAATAACAATCGCTGTCACAGTTATAAAAACTTGGGTTATGTTAGAACATATTGAAAATAAGGGAATACTTTAAAGAATTAAAGGCTTTTTTTTTTCTTTTTTTTTCTGCTACACGGCGAATCTATTTTGCTAATACTTTTTTCATTTGGCGAATGTTTTTTATATTTAATTAGCCAAACTACTAACGTTCGTCAAATGTCAGCGAGAACACTGCATGTAAGAGAATTTAGTGCTGTAATAATTTATCTTTTATTTACTGCGCTTAAAAAAAAGTGTCAATTTTTAGTAAAAAATATCAATTATTATACATTTCCTCAATTATTTTCTTAAATTAATATTGACATTATGTGCTTAAATAAGTTACTATTTACCTCAAACTCGCAAATCTGGCTGTGTTTATATTTAAGAAAAAATCGATATTAAACTTTTAGCAAATATTAATAAAACTTTCCTTGTCAGAAATTTATTCAAAATCATTTATCTCTTTTGAATTTTCTATCAAATTCTTACCCAAATAAAACTCAAAAGTTCATGAAAAATATTGATTCCTTTACGCTGAAATCCAGATTTAAACGCACTTTGTTATGTTTTCATTTTCCCTAAAGCAATCAAGATTCGATTAAATTATTTCTAAGAGCGATTTTTTTTTTTCAGGTAATGTTAAATTTAATATTTTAAGATCTTTAAGGGGCTTGATAACTCTTGAGTATTTTATTTTTATTTAAGTATATTACAAGCATTTTTGGCTTCTTATTAAACAGTTTTATGAGAAAAAGGGTTTTATAAAAAAAAGTCACAATTCGGTTTTAACTGGATATAGGCGGCACAAACAGTCTCTCATTGAGTTTACAGTTGAAATTCCAGAATTAATTCAAACTGCATACTAAAGCACAACCAGCCTGTCAAGTCATATCTTGGTAGAAAATATCTGAAAATCTAATTTCGGCGATTGATCCGTAGATTTATCATTGTGGTTTTCTGATTCCAGTCCTCCGTAATTTCAAACCTTTAAGCGTTGGAAAACACAAAGATAAACGAACGAGTCAACGGCTAGAGTCAAGTGTTTTTTACCAAGATATGACTTGGCACATCGATTGCGTTTTAACATGTGAATAGAATTTTAACTAAGTATAGAAATTTAGCCGGGAATTCGTTGAAGTGATGTCTGTGCTGCCGCTTCTCGGTCTGGCTGATACAGTTGGAAACAATAACAATAATAATTTAGAATTAAATAATAAAACTATAATTCTCATGCTGATATTAAAATTCTACAGTAGATTAAAAAAAATAGATCTTAGAAATGTTATTCAGAACTGAAAGGATCAGAATTTTCAAATGTTTATTGGTTTTAGAGAAACAAACTGAAATACCATGTAAAAATACAACAACATTAACAAAAACTATTTGCTTAATATTTTGAGTACTTGTATGCTGTCCCAGCGCAAATGATAAACCGCCAAATATTCTCTCCATTCCTATAATTCGAATTCTATTAATTTCATTACAAACACAAACCTTTTAGTCATTTCATTTAAAATATGTAACTTTAACTGAAAACACATACATTGAAAATACATGTCAATTACTCATTTCATTTAAATTACTTATAGTAATCATAAAAATAATACTACAAAAAAAAACATGTTATTTCAACTCATAAATATTATTTCTGCAAAAAATAAAACTCGACATCGAAAAAATCTGCTGGTGAGATGTGCGCCCAGCATGTATTTTAACGTGCATCAATTTTTTTAAGTAAGCATTTTATATTTAAGAAATTGCAATCCTTAGTATTAGTTTATACTTAGGATTTACTTATAGCTATACTTAGTTTTAGTTTGTAATGCTTAGTTTTATGTAACACACCAAAAGGAATTTCTATAAAATAAAATCAGGACAGTTGCAAAATATATATGTAGTTTTATTATATCATTTACTTCGTTTTATTAATCCCCAAGATAATGATATTTAAAAATAAACAAGAAAGAAAAACCTGCATGCATAGATTATGGAACACTTTCCAACACTTCCTAAAATCTTTAATAAAACTTCGTTATTTAGGAAAATATTACGTTGATTGTATATAGCAAATATGCAGTATACTGTATTCATATGCTGTATATAGCAATAATGCATATTTCCAAATGTGTATTCTAATAACTTTTAACTGCCCTGTATTTGATCTGTCGGTATATATACTATAAAATGAGGACATTTAGTTTAGCAAGAAAATGCCTAGCAATTAGAAATTTATCTTTCAGCAATTTATACTAATAGATGGAAACATATTTTAATACTTTTGTTCAGCTCTGAAATTTCCCTAGTACCTTTATTGCATTTTAGTATTTAGCTAAAATTTATTTTAAACTAAAACATTCTTAAAACTAGTGAAATCACAATCTCATAATTTATCATTCTTAGCTGTGAATGTATCTAATTTTTTAAGTAGACCTTTATATCGTTTTATCTACATTCTACAAGCATTTTTTAGAAACGAATGGAGTTCAGCGCAAAAATACATAACATATTTAAAAACCACCTTTAATTAATTTACTTTCATATTCAGTAATGTTCGCGAGCCTGTATATCAACTTGTATATCATACCTTCTGTAGCCCTGTATATCAACTATAGCATTTACACATATATAATATGCATAGATTTAGTGAAACTTAAAAGCGCATATCATGATTAAAAAGCGTTTCATCCATCCATCAGCCATTATCAGATACATATATAAAACTTCGGAAGGAATATAGTAATTGAAATCTCTTGTGTGTCCCTCTAAATGCTATGCACTTTGTATTATGCATGACTATATCGTATAACTTATTTTAAGCATCAACAACATACATTAATTTTATCATACATGAAATAGTTTAATATAATTAAAATGTGTCGCACACTATATTTCCATTACTATTATGTAATGAAATTATTTTGTGTGGCCCTGTAAATAACTAATAGCTATTTTTTCCTCGCATACTTAACAAAATACATATATTAGTGCACTTCGTAAATATATATAAATTTTAACATGCTTGACAGGGTATAACATTTTTAAAATCCATTTGAAACGATTTTTTGCATAGGCCATAATGTAACACTAAACTTTTGCTTGTCCCTGTAAATAAACTAATCACGCTAGAAAATTCATTTGAAATAGGATTCGTAATAGTGTAAACGTCAATAGCGTTCAAAATTTTCAGGCAATCCGAGAATATTTAGGGGAATTAGAGCGCGGCCAGGCGGCCACACGGATGGACAAACCGAAATCATAAACACTTTTCAACTTTGTTGGAAAGTATTATAAAACACAAACTGAGAAGATTTTAACTTTGGCTAATTCAAAGGGACATGGATAGAATTATAATATTTTTTCACATACAAAAATTATTGGATCTTTACGCAACTTCATTAAAAATGACTAAGGATGCCTAAATGCATTTTAAACTAAACAATGCAAATAAAAAAAGATATGTTTGTGGAGAGTACCGCCATGTGCAGAATACTGCCATTCTAAAGGAAATTAATAATCCAAGCGGCCTTAATCTTTTCTTTTAAAAGACCATTGTTAAATGTAATTTAGTATTTAAATTACATTTAAGAATTGAAGAGGAAACATTTGTATGAAATTTCCATCTAGCTAGGTATTAAAACAAGAAATAAAATTAATAAAACATATAAACAGCACGCTTTTTAATCAGAAATGTTATCCATTATATAAGCATTGACTGAAAAAATGGACTTGTTTACAAATGATATAATTTGATGAGAAATAGAACTAGTTGGATCTGCCAATCCCCAAACTTTCTTCTATCTCATACGTATAATTTAATATTTAAAAAAATAGTTACTCATATTAATTCTTTAATAATTTTAATTCAATACTATACCAACTTTTATTTTCATCTTAAACTTCTGCTTCAGTCAATTAATCGGAGTAAAAACGAGTTTCAGTCTCTGCATGAGCCAATGGACAATAGAATGATAGGCAGATTTTTTTTTAATTCAGGGAGGACCTACTTGCCATACCAAAAAATAATCATACACAAAAATTTTAGTTCAGCTTTAGGCATAACTTCATACACTTTTAGGTGGTACAATATCGAAAATTGCACAAAAATCGCTATTGCAGCGACCCCTTTCGGCGGATTTTTTTCAAATTCAGGGAGTACTAACTAACAATAGCCAAATATTTACATCAAAAAAATTGGTTCAATTCGATGCATAACTTCATAAACTTTTGGTAGGTACAATATTGAAAATGGAACAAAAATCGCAATTGCAGCGCCCCCTTCCGGCGGATTTTTTTCTAATTCAGAAAGGGCCAACTAGCCATAGCCATACACTTACACAAAAAATTTGGTTCAATTCGATGCATTATTTCATACACTTTTGGTCGGTAAATTATTATAAATGGAATAGAAATCGCGATTACAGCGCCCCCTTTGGGCGGATTTTTTTCAAATTCAGGGAGGACCAACTAGCCATAGCCATATTTGGTTCAGTTCGATGCATAACTTCATACACTTTCGGTCGGTACAATATTGAAAATGGAACAAAAATCGTGATTACAACGCCCCCTTCCGGCGGATTTTTTTCAACTTCAGGGAGGACCAACTAGCCATAGCCATACACTTACACAGAAAATTTGGTTTCAATTCGATGCATAACTTCATACACTTTTGGTCAGTTCAATATTGAAAATGGCACAAAAATCGCTATTGCAGTGCCCCCTTCCGGCGGAAAATTTTAAAATTGAAGGAGGATCTGCTTGCCACAGCCAAAAATATTCACAAAAATTTTGGTTCAATTCTATGCATATATTCATACAATTTTTGATGGTAAAATGGCGACACACGGACAGACAGATATTTTGTAAAAACATGTTTTTTGGAATCTCTGACCCTTAACTATAAAACTCTAATAACGACTCTCAGGTAACGCAGCATCAATCTTTATTGATAGCACATATGAACAGCTAACGAGTTGACAAAAATACATAAATTAAGTAAAAGTATTATGATCTAAGTCCGGCAGATCGAAGAATAATCGAGGTTTCCGACAAAGTTATATTTTTCATTTCATCTGTTTGTAAAAAAAATATAACAAATATAATATTTTGCAACCGCAATAGTCATGAAAGCTATTGGCTTCAACTAGAATTTCGTGAGAAGACAGCGTTTTCTTAAACAGTCAGTGAGTATGCACCATAATCTCGTTGTGAGGTATGTCAGTAGATACGCACTCAATATAACAACCTGGAAAAATCAATAATTTCTTCTGGTTGTACATGGGAGCAGAATCCTTCTATAGTAAAAAAAAAAAAAAAACTAGTCTTAAAAGGAATGACTCCTGGAATGATGCTGATGTGTAAGATTTCCGGAAATAACGGTTCCGGATAGACTACTCCTTCCATGAGTCGAATAGACCAATCAGGAAAGGGCTCCGTCTATGAATCGTGAAGCGATTCCAACCGGGATTGCAAAGCAATACTACAGCAGAGTGTTAAATGCTTGCCCGCTTAATCGAATATTACTGAAATACTACATTTATATGCTTGCCCGCTTAATCGAGTATTACTGAAATACTACATTTATATGCTTGCCCGCTTAATCGAATACTACTGAAATACTACATTTAGATGCTTGCCCGCTTAATCCAATACTATTGAAATACTACATTTAGATGCTTGCCCGCTTAATCGAATATAATTGGAATACTACATTTAAATGCTTTTCCGTTTAATCGAATATTATTGAAATACCACATTTATATGCTTCCCGCTTAATCAAATATTATTGAAATACCACATTTATATGCTCCCGCTTAATCGAATATTATTGAAATACTACATTTATATGCTTGCCCGCTTAATCGAATATTATTGAAATACCACATTTATATGCTTGCCCGCTTAATCGAATATTAGTGAAATATTACATTTATATGCTTGCCCGCTTAATCGAATGTTACTGAAATACTACATTTATATGCTTGCCCGCATAATCGAATATTACTGAAATACTACATTTATATGCTTGCCTGCTTAATAGAATATTACTGAAATACTACATTTATATGCTTGCCCGCTTAACCGAATATTACTGAAATACTACATTTATATGCTTGCCTGCTTAATCGAATATTATTGAAATACTACATCTATATGCTTGCCCGCTTAATCGAATATTATTGAAATACTACATTTATATGCTTGCCCGCTTAACCGAATATTATTGGAATACTACATTTAAATGCTTTTCCATTTAATCGAATATTATTGAAATATTATTTTTATATGCTCCCCGCTTAATCAAATATTATTAAAATACCACATTTATATGCTCCCGTTTAATCGAATATTATTGAAATACTATATTTATATGCACCCGTTTAATCAAATATTACTGAAACGTTACACTTATATGCTTACCCATTTAATCGAATATTATTGAAATACTATATTTATATGCACTTGTTTAATCCCCTTCTATAGTAAAAAAAACTACCCTTAAACAAATCTCAAGAAATGACTCCTGGAATGATGCTGATGTGTAAGATTTCCGGAAATAACGCGTCCGGGTGGACCACACCTTCCATGAGTCGAATAGACCAATCAGGAAAGATTCCAGAATTGAGTGTACGGAAAATAAGGTATCGCGAAGCGATTCAAACCGGGATTACAAAGCAATACCGAACAGAATCACGAAGCGATTAAGCGGGGGGTTGGCGAGCGTAGCGAGCAGGAGGGCGGAGCCCCCCTAGTATACAAAAATTATTTAAATCAACTTTAAGGTCCTTGATGGAGTTCAATACGACATACTTATGTGGACGTGCTTTTTCTACTTTCCTGTGTTTGAAAAACAAGTATGTATATAGGAAGTGACTTAAAGTTAAAATTAACCAGTTTTAACTCTGTTATGGATGTTCTCTTAGGTAAACATCTGTGGTGGAAATCTTACTGATCGTAAAGTTCTGCTTTCATGATAATTAAACGTATTTTTCATTATATTTGTTGTTTTAACTAATATTGAACTTACACACACTGGGATTACCAATCACTGTTTCTGTTGATTGTGCATCTTTAGTATGAAAATTCGCGATTTGCATAGGATAGCCGATAGCTTATAGAGTTCATACCAATTTTCCATACTGATATTAAATTAATCCTCATTTTAGGTGAATCTCGATTTATTTTCTTACATAAACGTGGGTTACGGACATAAAAATTTTGGGAACCGCTCTCTGGTTTAGGGTATTATCTTCCCCAATAAATTTGTGTGCAAAATTTGAACAAAATCAGTTCAGTAATATGTGTTCACAATCAAGAAACGTAAAAGAATACTTCTGCTAGTAGACAGTGTTCTTGAACTGTATGGCACGGACAATACTTGAGAAATTGCATTTTTATAGACAATGAGCGTGTGCTCAACATGTGAGGAAAATCAGTTCAGAAGAAGGGGAACAAAAATTGATAGCAAAATTTGATTAAGACATTCATTTAGAAAAAAAATGAAGCTAAAGCGTGTGATTTTATTAAAACGTCTAATTTTCGCATTTCTTGAAAGAATTTTCTGAATACATGAAACGCGACATTTTCGACCACCTCCTAGACCGGCAGACATTCACATTATCGATTTTACGGATGAAAATCTAGGATTCGTTAAATCTCAAGCTATCTATTAAAATGCAATTAGTTTTCACAGTCATATCATGGTGGAAAACTCTAAAAAATCCAATTTTAATGATTAGACTCGTAAGTTTACCATTGTGCTTTCCTGCACCCAAAAGTACGAAAACACGGAGAATTGGTGCAGGGAAACTTAACGATAAACCTATGAGTCAACCGCTAAAATCGGCTTTTTAGATGTTTTTTGCCAAGGTATGACTTGACAGACCAAAGGCATTTTAATATGCAAATCGAGATTTAACTAATCCTACATTTTCAGCCGTGAACTCGATGAAGTGATTGTCTGGGTTGCCACCTTCCCATCTATATTCTTTTCTAAATAAAAAAGATGTTGTTTCCGTGTAATTCCCTAAATTGTTCAAAATCAGCGAAAGATTAATTTCATGCCGTTTGCGAACACAATAATGGTATTTTGATATGTTCAAATAAGAAATAAAGTGATTATTTTATTAATATAAGGTTTCAAAGCAGTTTCCTAAAGTATATTAACTTTAACTAAGTGTAAAGAATATTTTTTAAATTTTAATCATCATTAACAGTTTTATAGATAAAAGATTTCTAGCTACAACGGACAATTTCAATATATTTTTATATGTTGTTCTACTTTTTTTTTTTTTTTTAAATGACGATATTTTATACTTTTCATACTGGCGTCTTCCTCATTATTTTTACTCTACATAAAATCTATTTTAAGATTTACCAATTTTTCAACCATATTTTTAGATAAATTATTGATTTATAAATTGCATTTCTTAAAGCCTAGAGCGAAAAATTGTGAAATATGTTAAATATTCATAAATTCAAAGAAACTTCTCCCAATCTATCAAATTTTGTAATAAAAAATATAATACTGGAAATAAGTTTAAATAAAAATCGCACTCCGTAGGAAATTTTTCATCTTGTTTGATACATACCCATCAATCACAATTTTCCTATTAGAGAAAAATGTATTTTTATAAGAAATATATTGACTATCATCAATAAAATATACATTATAATCTTTTTTGGCTTAAATTTTAAATGGATGTTTATTGAACGAATTCGACAAACTTTTGAATAAATATTTTATCACTTCTTGACATGATATACAACTTAGTCAAACAAAAGATTCAATCACCCGTTATGTATCTTATAACAGCTTTTTTAATAAAAAGTTTCATAGCCGAAAGGTGCTAGAAAAGTACAATATTACCATTACCTGAATGAAATTCTAACCCATTCCATAAAATGGAAACAATCTATCATTTTAGTAATAAAAGGTAGTAAAATGTAATACTTGACAAGTTTTTAAAATGCGAAGCACGCTTATAAATATGTTTTACTTGGAAAATAGATTTATAGATAAAAGCAATTCAATGCCAATATTAAAATAATGCCACTATTTAAAATAAATAGATTTTTTTTTTTTTTTTTTTTTTTTTTGTAAAATAATTTAAGTAATAATAAAATGTAATTATCAAACATTTAAGCATATGACATATGACATAAGAACTTATTATGACTATGGAACTTATTTGACGGTTCCGAAACATGTCAATGCATTTTATTTTTATTATAACAACTTTCTTAAGAAAAATTAAAATTTTTATTAAAATGACATAAGAACTTATTGAACTTGTGACTTTATATCACTTATGACATAAGAAAATTCTTCAAAAGTAACAGGGGCGTGATATGCAAACAAACATGAAAGTTAAATGATGTTGAGCAAAATGATTGAGGTTTTTACGTGAATTTCTTGCTCTCGTGAAAGATTTTTGTTTGAAAATACTAACATCCTTTTTCGGCTACTATTATTTCTAAAATAATAATAAGAATAATGTTTTTCAGTGACTTTTGTTTCAAATGTTCAAGAAATATAATGAAAAATTTTTGTTTTGAAATAATGGTAGTGAAATTTTAATTTTACAATAGTGTTGCGAGAAGCTTTGTCGTTGTTATTCGACAAATGAGTGCAAAGTTTAAGGAATGTTATATACTAGGGGACCAAACCATGACTTCCAGTGTCGCAGCATATACGAAAAAAACCTTTTCTTCACATTAATATATTTTGTACATATTTTCCTCAGTATTTTTTTAAAGGACATTTTTATTTATAAACTATTGGTTTTGTTATTTAAGAAAAGTTCTGAAATTTATTAAAAGTGATACTTTCATCTGAATTAATAACCGATAAAATTGCCACAGATTTTTTTTACATATCACACTCTTTTTAAATTGTATTCAATTGAATTATTACGATCCAATTCAGATAATAAGATTACATGTCTATTATATGTCTGTTTTATTAAAATTATTTTATTATTCTCCTTCATTATTTCTATATTTTTTCTTTATGTTAGGAAAAGTAATAGTATTCAATGTATGACAGCATCCAATGCTATTTATTGTATTTTCGTGCTACTTAAATCCAGAGTCGTGCGTAGGAGTCAGTGTCGTGGAGTCGAAGTTGTATTAGGGCCCGTTTTTGATTAAAAGAGTCGGAATCGCTAAAAACAAGCCGACTCCAGCTTTTTTCATTATTGAGTTTAAAGAGAAATTCAGTCAAATATTCATAATTTTGAGTCCATAAAAAACTAATTATTGTTGTTATTTTTGGTCTATTCCAAGCTACCTAAACTAGAGATGCCCAACGTACTTGTCTGTTGTATATTTCGAGGGAAAAAAAAGTAAACACCCTTTACTAACTCTGTAAAAAGTTATCGCAGAAGAAATTTACTGGTACCAATCGATTGGAAATTAAGGCTAATTTTAAATGATGTATGTAAAATGTGTTAAGGGGCCACCTACATATTAAAACGAACCCTAACTTTTTTTTACATAGAAGTACTCATATATGACAGCATAAATGAATTCTTCATCCTTCAATTAGCAAATTTTTAAAAAAAATTTCGTGCAATTCGTATGATAAGTTTTTAAGAAAATAATTATTTAAAAAAAGAATATTTCAAGGACTGTATCAAAATTGAAATTCGGTAATCGATTGTTGACCGAGAGAGGCTCCCTCTTCATCACGGCATCTTAGGCGCCACTCAAGCTGTCACTAAATACTGCTAGATTACCAGAGAATATAAAAAGTTTCAAAATATATAGCCACTTCTATCATAGACGACTTGTTAAATTATCACCTTGTCACTTTTTAAGCACAACTTGATAACTACTTGGAAGAAATTTTTGAAATTTTGGATTACCATAAAATAGAACTAAATAAATCTAAATCCATAAAAAATGTAGGTTGCATACATTGTACATAGTAGATGAAAATAGGTTTTAATTGAAAACTCTAGTAGATATTTTACATTTAGTACTTAAGTACCTTCCCTCAAATTTTTGGGGTATTTTGGAATCCAAGTTTGACCAGCTTGACAACAACAATACAGAAACACAATTTGTCCATTTTTCATCGGATTGTTCGTGAGAGAGTGTCCATTTGTAATAAAGGCACTCTTGTATTTTGAGTGAGTTCCTGTTGCATTGATCTGACATGTGTGACGCAAGAGTGACATCTATACTTTATGCAACTCTAACTTTCCGAAGTATGCGTGGAGCTCCGGGACTACAGTTAACTCTGGTTTACGATTTTTATCCAAATCTCTAGCCCCGTGCATTCAGTCTGCAGTGTATAAAAGTGGTGATTAACAGTGAGTATAAGAGAGAATTTGTGTTTGTTCTCAGCCTTTGATGGAGCAGCTGAGCCTAGTGTGGAAGTTTTAATGTCGCCTCAACAATCAGTGTAGACTTTCTCGTTCCTTTGAAAGAGTAAAAAAAGAGAGAAGTGATAAGCCCATTTTAAAAAATCCCTGTCGGCTGGGCCTATAGGCGGAGGTCGATTTCGAAGAGTGCTCATTTCAACAAAAATATATATATATATTATTAGAGATAAACCCAGGTTAATAACTTCATTTGGCCGTTTATGAAAAATTTTTAATTTCATTTTTCTGCAAAAACTGGTTTTATCAGAATCATCTTAAGAAAAATTCAGCTCAAATGCCCATTATGACAACGTATTTTGAAATAGATTCTAAATTTATTAAAAAATCGACCAAAACAGTACATTATACAGTTCCTAAATAACAAAAAACTGTCATTTGAAAGCATTTGAGAAAAAAATTGAATTTAAAAATGAGTCATAAAATAACCGATTTGTTGTTTGAATACATCCTTAATTCTTTAATCATGATTGCTTCGGAAAATTTTGTGCGAAATACTCACTTTGACAGCATTTTTAAAAATATATTCTATCTTTATCGAAAAACTGGCCAATGCGTCACAGTATATAGTTCCTAAATAAGAGGATCTGTAAATTGGATGCATTTGAGAGCGAAAATAGATTTTAAAACGAGTCATAAAAAACGCAATTTGCTATGTGGAAACTTTAAATTTTCAAATCACGAAGACTTCGGTAAATTCTGTTCAAAATACCCTTTTTGGTAGCCTTTTTCAAAATATATTCTGTCTTTATCAAAAAACCGATCAATGCATCACATTATATAGTTCCTAAATAAAAGGATCTGTAAATTGGATGCGTTTGAGAACAAAAATGGATTTAAAAACGAGGCAGAAACAAACGCAATTTCTTATTTGAATACTTCCTTCAATTTTCAGTCCCGATGACTTTCGTAAATTCTGTTCAAAATACCCTTTTTGGTAGCCTTTTTTGAAATATATTCTGTCTTTATCAGAAAATTGACCAATGCGTCACTTTATACAGTTTAAAAATAAGAGGATCTACCATTTGGATGGGTTTAAAATCAAAAATGAATTTAAAAATGAGTCAGAATATAAGCCGTTTGGATTTGAGGTTTTTTTCTCCAACTCCTATTTGTGTTTAATTTCTTTTTGCTATACGAATTGGTCCTATGAAAAACTTGTCAATATAAAAGTTGTAGATATTTTTGAGAAGATGTAAAATAAATTTAATCAGATGTGATATCTTAAAAAATGAAGGAGTTATGGATTTTTCTCTTTTTTCAGCGTTCTTTTTCTTTTCGTTTTTAATTTGTTTCATCGGTAAAAGTTGGTCCTATCAAAAACTTGTAAATACAAAAGTTTTAGATAATTTTAAGAACATTTATAAAAAAATTAGTTGGACTTGATATCTTGAAAATTGACGAAGTTATGAATTTTTTTCTCTCAAAATCCCTGTTTTTTTCGCCCCTTGAGCCCACTTCTAAATTTATCAAAAATCTGTCATGTATATACTTTTGGCCCATTTTTAAGAAGTAATATAAACTTTAAACCGATTCGATATCTACTTTAATTAAGAAGTAATGGCGTTTTTTTGGTTTTCACAAAAACGCCCCCTATTCCGACCCCCTTGGTCCGATTTTGCCCATTAACTAACTCAGCCAAGATTTTATCTCCATTGATTTTATGTACCAGTTTGGTGGAGATTGGTGAAGAATTATAGAAGTTATCGTGTCCATAAAAAAGTGAGATATATAGAAAGATAGATAGATAGATATATAAACTGGTGCGATTGCAATAGGTAGTATTTCTTACGAAATCTACCTAATAAATTTTGCTGTTGATTTGTGATTAGCAATGAAGAATTTCGATTGCAGCCACGGGCTATTGTTTTCAGAACATCTAGAAAACCCCAACATTTTGCAGAGAATCCAGGAAGGTGCCACAGTCAGATTGGAAGGAAGTTGTGAGTAAAACCAATTGTTATTCTTCATAGTAATTAGATGTCAGTAGTGTGAACACCTCTCTAAATCCTGAATCGAGCTCCACTTCCCCAGTCCCATTATAGTGAAAATAAAAGAGTTTTTGATATTAATTTATCTACTATGTCTTTATTTGCCCGTGACGGTCTGGTTGGAAACGTAATAAGTTGAATTTGTCTGAGCTAGAGTTGACTTTTGTAAGAGACTCGAGCCGTACCAAAATCAGGCTTACATTTTCTATACATTCTTAGGCCGGGGCGATCCATAATTAAAATTACTTGCAAGACATGTTAAACGCAATTTATTTTGTAAAAATATTAATAGCTATCATGAATTTCTGCTAATGGAATCTTTAGAAAAATTTATTATTATAAATTACAGAGAAACATAAAAAAAAATCTCTTTTTGTCATATGGTTTCAAAATTTCTTTTCTTTCTTTTCTTTTATTATTCTAAATTACATTAATTGTTTCCTAATCTAAGGGTCAAATCTAGCATTAATGTCGCCATTCTTTATGACTTGTGAACTTTTTATCACAATTTGAAGCGTACCTTAAAAATTTCCCATAAATATGTATACAATAGATGTGAATTTTTCCATTTTTCATTTTTGGGTCACAAAAGTCCAGGCCAGGATTCGAACCAGGGATGTATTGGCTGAAGCCGCCAATACTCTTCCAACTGAGCCATTCCGGACACGAATACTGGAGGACTGTTTCACCCAACTAACCTCAACGATCAAATCGTGTTTAAAATTAATCTAATATGTATACAATATTAGTTTAAGGAAAATCTTAATTATATATAACAAAAATTGGACTTTTTTGTAGAAACTGAGTTGAATTACATTGTTTTTACTTCGTCTGAGCTTGTTTTTACTGAGTTTTTGCATGAGCTAGGCCATGAATTTAAAAATGTAAATGAGCAGGGCCAAACTTTTAAGGTTCTGGGCGTGTAATTTCTCTTTATCAGAAGTAATGCAAAAATTGCACATATCTGCAAATTTCGGAAACGAAAAAAACCGAACATTGTAATAGAAACATTGCTTACCTTTTTACATTCAGATTCTTCGCGTTTGTAGAATCGTATGTAACTCCAAAATAATAAATCATCCTCTAATTACTTTCTTGTGCACAGTGCTTGATGTAAAATTGTTAATTATTTTTATTCTGAATCGGCGATACCCTATATAGTGATAAATAGTGATTTTCGGACTTTTCAAGTCTGCAGAACCGGAAATTGAAGTCAAAATTGTAAAATTTATGCAAGAAATTAAAAAATGCCATTTTCCCTTTCGTATCCACAGAGAAAAAAATTACAATTTTTTTCAAAATAGTAAAATTTTCATCTTTATTTTTCTTCCTTTCCATCGAATTTTTATGGGTCTCTAGTACACAAAATAACAACAAAATTGTAGCAATGTTGTTGAGTCTGCGGATACTAAGTAGTGAAATTTTTGTCTTGTTTTGTTCTTGATTTCGATAATTGGATTTTTATGGTTTGAGGGAACTGAAAATGTAAAATTAATAAAACGGAAAATATACTTTTTCTTTTTTTCTTTCGAAACCGTTAAATCACAATTAACTCGTTAAATCAAATAAGGAAATTTTTGTTTTATTTTATTGCATTCGCTCATTAAATTTTACCAGCAGACAACAATAATATAGTAGCCAGCCCAGAGTCGGTCATTTTTACCACCGATTCCGTTGATCTACTTATCTCATAAACTCTGTAAGTCAGGAGCATTTATATTATAAGGTAAAAAATATGTTATGGATAAAGATGGCTAGATATCGGAGAATTTCAGCCCGAGCCCGAAAGCTTAATTTTTATTTATATTTACAAATAGAAGAAAATATTTGTTACTTCAGGAACAGGAATGTAGTCTAACTTTCTTAAAGTGCAACAATCCTTTAACAAGTGGGAAGGGTGATCGCAGATCGCACTGAGGGTTTCGTCTAGTATGTTTTTTTAAACACTTTAAACATATTTATCCTTAAACTAATACATCAATATTGATAATTTATAATTATTAAAATCTTACGTAAATGACAGCACATTATTCTGTTATTTAATTAAATAACGTCTTTTTACATGAAACATTTGTATACGTTGCATGATTTCCCAACTGATGGTAACATGGAAAAGATGTCAAAAGTATTTAATTTTGAAATGATATCTAAATATACTCGAAAATGACATTTTAAACAATTTAAAAAAATACTTTAAATTCCCCTTTAAATTATTATCTCTATTTGAGAAATATATTAAAATTGAATATAAAGGTAAAAATAGTTTTAAAATTAAAACAAAATAAATTTATTGCACAAGTAATTTATTTAAATAATAATAAAATTAATACAAACCCTTAAATTTGCCAAAAATATGAAATTTCTTTTAATTAAATCCATCTTAATATCCGAAACTCAACTTCCAGCTTCGGCGTTTGAACTAAAAACCTCCTGTTTACTAGCGAGATTCTTTACCTCCAAGTTATGATATCTACACGAAAAACATTGAAATTAAGGTTCTCTTTTAAAATTTAAATCACAATAATGTATGAATGACGATGAAAAAATTAATTTAATTAAAATAATAGACATTTTCAGAATGTTATGATTTGTCGTATGACACGAAGTATTAAGCTGTAACTACACAAAATTTGAAGTTTTTGATTTATACAGTTTTTGTACACGGATTCGTGATGGTTAAGACAGATAGAGGAGTGAGACGAATAGGATTTGATTGAGTTTGAACAGGAATTGATTTGTTACTGATTGCAATGTAAGGTGAAATATTTTGTCCTATTCTGAAACCTTTTCACACTCAATGTTAGTAGTATAAAGGTCAGTGGCATATTGCTTGTTTAACCCCGTTTTCTGCTTGAAGTTTTTTTTTTTTTTTTTTTTTTTTTGAGAATTATTAGAAAACATATCGCATGTTTTTCTGTCACAGTTCTTCAATGATATTTTAAAGTATGAGAATTAAGAATTTTGTTGATTACTGTCCGTGGTTAAGAAAAAATAGTATAATTCCAATTTTAAGCATACTTTCAGAATCACCAGTTGTTGACAATTCTAATATCTTCTTATGTAGAAGTATTTAATATTGTCTGTTATTTATATGAAAATAGAGATTTTTAATCATTAATTTTATTATTCTTAAAAAAAAAAATATTAACAATTTTTATTAAAAAATAAAATATTAACAATATTTACAGTATTAACAATATCAATAGGCTATTTCTATTGAGTACTGGTATCAGCATCAGGCCAGGCTCTATTTGATATATGATCCCACCCCCAGGACGACCTCAGAAACTCAGCTTATGTTTAAGAGAAAAAGTGCATTCCCAATGTAATCGAACGGATAACTGTTTACTGTGACATACATTAACAATACAATCAATCATACCTTAGTAGTATTTCCTGTATAATATAATAGTTAATAATATATAAAGAACTATTGCAAAAACATTGACAATTTTACAAATGAAATGAATATAAGTCAATACTGAATATTGATTGATGTACTTAATTGACAACACTTTGATATTAACTTACAACCAGATATTGAATGCAAGTAGTATTATTCTTGATTTTTATAATTTTCATACTTTTTACCATAAATTGCCGACTTTAACGTACGCTGAATATATTCAGATCACATAAGACACATTATTAATTCAGAGCGCTAAGATCTGATTTATAATATGTATGTGTATAAGTGACTTTATAACGCACAGTCAAATTTTAAATATAAATAATACTGTTCTTAACTTCTATAATTTTCGCATATTTACAAATAATTGCGAAATTTTAAGTTTATACTAACTAATCATAGCTAATATTAACTTACTACAATTAATACTTACTATGTTAATTATATTAGTAATTAAAATACCAATTGGATTTTTGTCGCTTTAACGAGGATTCAACTTTTCTTTAAAATGTCTCGGAAATATGTAAGTGTAAGGAAATTAAGACCTTGATAATGTGAAATGTACATCTAATTTGCAAAGAATAATAAATTGATAATTACTGCAAAGTTTTCGGATTCAGATAGGCTCAGATTTGAAATCTTCGGTCTCGGATTCCGAAAAAAATATGAATAAATAAAATAAAATCCCCAATTCTTTGAATTCATTTCACGAATTCATTTTTTCAGGTCTTTTTTCATTTGTTAAAATGTTAATTACAAAGATTTTGACTGTATATGTCAGATATTTCAGATTTTCAATATTTTTTATGTATTCAATGTCTTGTTCATATTATTTTTTTTCAAATTTAAAATAACGGCTATATACAAATATATATAAAGGAAAGTAATGTTTAATATATATATATAGCCATTATATAAAACTACAAATCAACATCTACAACCGAATATAGAATAATCCAATATGACAAACTTAAACTCGACTAGACAAACAAATGGAGTTAGCAATAGGTGGGACATAATGTATATATATGAGAAATCCTACGCCATAATAATGCATCATGCAATGGCCAATATTTAACATACTATTTTTAATCAGCACTCAATTATAAAATGTTTATTTTACAGTCATGCATGACATATGGTGGCAAGACATGAAATGAAATCCTTGGAGAATATCCCATTCAAATCACACATAGACTATGTCCTTTAAACACATTTATTGATCATTCACATGATAATGACACAGCTCTAGTAGACTACAGTTTGAACTTAGTACCAATGTAATATATTGCCATAGAAAAACAGAACGGTGACCTTATAAGAATAGAGCTGCATTGTATAAAATACTTTTACTTCTCCAAGTGACAGAGCATACGAAAAGACGTAGAAAATATGACTCCACACACTATTAAAACTCTGCAGCATTTGCTGCATATTCATCCCACCGCTTTTATAGAATATATTTATTCTGACCAATGAGAATGCTCCTTAATAATAGTCAAGTAAGTGTATCTATAAAAGCGGTGGAGTGACCATGCAGCTGGAGCTGCAGATTTTTAACAGTGTAGTCAACGTAATCTCGTTATATATTGTGTGAATGCAAAAGTTCGTGCAGAGGTACAATAAATGGCATTAGAAGCGGCGTAAAGTGTTGTTATTAATACTGCCATCTACATAAGACATATCGTTGGAAAGGTGACATGTGCAACTTTCATTTCAAACAAAATAATTCGTATACATACATACTGCTTCGAGAAAGTTTACTTTCAAAATGAGTGTCGATAAGGTGCATTTACGACATGTTATGCTTTACGAGTATCGGAAGAGAATAAACGTTGCAGCAGCCGTAAAAAAACATTTAAGAAATTTATCAAGATCAAGCACCAGCTGTGGAAAAATGATAGCCACTGAACCTTGCCACAAACCCTGAAGATAAACCACTCTCAGGTCGATTTTCACACATTGATGACGATGTTGTGCGTACTTTAGTTCAGAATACTCCGCGAATTTCAAAAGAAGCTGCCACAGCACTTAATGTTGACCGATCAACCGCTTTCGGCGTTAAAAAACATAGTATTCGATTTGAAGCTCGATATATGGATGCCGCATTTGCTGACCGAGAGGAACAAAATCGAGCGAACATCTTCTGCCATTTCTTTATGCGGGTGGCCCAAAAACGAGCTGTTTTTAGATCAATTAGTGGCAGGCGATTTGAAATGGGTTCTTTACAACTACGGTCAGCGCAAACGCACATGGAAACAGGCAGGTGAGCATCGTGGCATAATGGCAAAGGCAGTTTGCACCCGATGAAGGTGATGCTCTGTGTTTGGTGGTATTACAAGAGTAAAATTTATTTTGAGTTTCTCCCCGCTGTCCAAACGATTGATTCGGACAAGTACTGTCGCCAATTAACTAATCTGAATCAAGAAATCGAACAGAAACGTCCGATTTTGTCAAATCGCAAGGGTTTAATCTTTCATCACGACAACGCCAAGCCAACGTTTCGTGACAAACGCTGAGCAAACTGAACAGCCTGAAATGGGATGTCCTAACACACCACCATATTTTCCTGATATCGCATTGTCTTATTAACATTTGTTCCAGTCATTGCAAAATCATTTAAATGGAAAAAAAACTTGACTCTTTGGATGCCTTAAAAAACGTCATGTCTTCGTTCTTCGAATGTAAACCGCGCAGTTTTTATGATCGGGGCATCCGTCGTATGCGACCAGAACATTGGAAACAGATTATAGAAAACGATGGAGCATATATCATTGATTAAATAAAGAACTTTGTTTGCGTAATCACTGTGTGACTTTTATCCTCAAACTCCGCATGAACTTTTGCACTCACCCAATACTAATATGTGCACGAATACAGGATTTACAATAATGTTCTATGTTGCTATTAATCTTACTGGAAATTATGTATTTATACAAGGTAAAAAAGAAATAAGTTCTCTCAGTCAAATAGAAAGAATAATTTGCGCCAATCCGTCAGCGCGTCCCTTTGCGTGGAATTGTGGGTAATCGAATGATTTTTTTAGAACATAAATAAAAAAGTATTATTTAACAATATTAAGAATAAAAAGAAGAAATGGAATTTTATAGAAAGTGTTGCTTTAACAGATTAAAGTTTTTTAGAGTAAAATAAAATAAAGAAAATATAGGTTAAAGGTACGGAATCTAATAAATAGGTCAAGATATTATAAAACAAAAAGTAAAAAAGTTAGATATTATAAAATTTTGTAAATATTTAATTTAGAATCTAACAATGATTGGAAATAATTATATTTTTTTAGTTACAAATATATAAGAAATATCAATCGTTTTTTTCATATTATTCATTTCTTTCTGTTTTACATTACTCACGTATGACGGTAATCGCATTCTCATTGTTTCAATTTCATTCTTATTTTATATTATTTGACAACGATTGAAGGGAAAAAACGTCATGTTACGTAACAGGTATGCAGCGGTAGTCGAAACTGTTCTAAGCAACGGTGAGGCTGCGAATGTATGAATTTTGTATTTTAATTGTGTGTTGTTTTTTAATTAAATATTGTGTTAGTCAATTAAAATGACTGAGAATATTAATTCAACTCCTAAACACTCTGACCCACATATATATAACATAGAAAAAAATATATTGTGGCAAGTGCCTACTTTTAAAAATTTTCTTCAAATTAAATAAAAAAGAAAACTAATTGACAAATCTTAAACCGATATACCATTAAACAAAATTAATTAAATAGAGAAACTAATCCTTAAATTTTAATTTCACTGATTTTCCCTAAGTTAAATTCGCTTAATCATTAGTAAATAAAACATTTTACTTAAAGCATTTTGAAGATGGTTAAAATTGTCAGCAGTTTGATAAATATGGATTTCAGTATAAAATATTTTATCTTTCATATTTCATCCTTAGATAAATATATTTTTTTAAATATTGATCATCTGTCTTTACTAAATATCTGAAATTTGACTAATAGTTTTAACTGGTGGATGAAGGGAGAATAAATTATTGAAGTTGTCAGAAACAAATGTTTAGATTCCAGAGCTATTTATATGAATGCGAAGGAAAGATTTTGCATGATTATAAACTTTTCGTTTTCTGCAGTAATTAACCATGAGTTATAAATAATTAGAGATTGACCTAAAATTTGGTTTCATTGAGTTTCGGAAAAATTGAGTTTCGCAAAATTTCGATTTTGTCGAAATTCGGCCGAAAACGAATCAATCTGTATTCAAAAATTTTTGTCTGTTATTTCGTGAATTTTCAACATTGCTCATTCATTTTAGCTGCATTGGTTCAGATGAGACACTCTGTATTTTTTTTTGCTATAAACTTTTCTACTTATAAGTGTCTGTCATTACTGATTCAAGACGTAAGTGCAAATTATTAATCAATAACTGTTATATGACTAAATTTTGAAGGTGCTTTCACGTGCTTATTAAAACTGCAGCCTTAACGATGAAATTTTAGCATGACACCGTAGAAAAGTTTCAGATGTTCTTTGGTAAAGTTCTGGAATAATGGATGATCATTTACAAAAATCATTATAAAATATAAATAGAAATGCAATTTTAAATCTTTAAAAACATTGCCAAAACTAAAAAAAAGAAAAGATTTTATAAAATTTTATGATGTTATACACTACATTTATTTGTCTTAAATTTTTATATAGATATTTTCCATGAAAAATTTTGAATTAAAAATAAAATGAAAATATGACCGAGGTACACCACTAGTGGTGTACCTTGATCCCATTACTTAGAATGGAAAAAAAAACTTGTTTTTAGCGAATAAAATCAACATTTGTTAATAAAAAAGCTACATACATAAATATTTGATATATTTCATTGTTTATTTGGTTTTAAAAATAAGACAGTCTACATAGAATATCTTCTGAATATTTACTTTTACTATAATCACAAAAGACATTAAAACTTTTTTTAAATTAGTAATGATATTTATTTTTAGTCAAGATTGTAATAAGATAAATCAATTCCAAATGTTAACTTTTTGGGCTGCCTTATAGATCCATTAGGCAATATCTAGTGTACCTTGGACCCAGTCCAAGGCACACCACTTTTAATAGGTTCAAGGTACACCACTTTACACTTAAAAACAAAAACTACCAATCATGAAGTTAAGATTAGGCGTAACTTTATTTAAAGCACATGGTGTACTAGCTAGAGCATTGCTTTACTATGCATAATCCTCATTAAAAAAATTAGATATGTTTTAGTATAAAAATGACATAGAACCATCTAAGAAAAACTTACTTTTGAAAGGTGAATTTCCCTTTTTAAAAATTGTTCAATTAATTTAGCTTCTAAACAAATGCCCAGAACTTAAATGAGACCTCTGGTAGCAAATATTTAATGTACAAATGATCTTGTTTAATGATCTAAACAAGTAAAGCTAGAATTAGCATAGATCCGATGTACACATATGTCGAAGGTACACCACTCTCCCCTATAATTAATTAACAATTATGTATATTTATGTATGTTTATAATGTACTTAAAAATAACTTTTTGGACATTTCTGGTTTCGTTTTCGGCCGAAAAAAGAAAGAGTATAGAAATTCTGTTTCGATTTCGGTTTAGGTTTAAAAATCTGTATTGGATGATCCTCATAGAACAGACAAAATTTATGAACTTCATCATTTGTCAAATGTATATTCAGTCAAAAGAAAAATGAATACACCATATTAATTTTGGCTCGGATTGTCACATTAGAAAAGATACCCAACTTAATGTTCAAGAGCTTCTTAAACATATAAATCCATTAAAAACCGGAAGAAGACAATTTTTACCGATCTCATACATGCTTGATGTATATAGAAAAAATTAAACATTTCATGCATGAAAGTTATTTTAAAATTCATAACAAATGAGAAAATTGCGATACAGATTTCAAACAAAATGCGTTTGAAAGTACATTTATTTCCCTATTGGAAGGTGAAAATTTTGAAAATGTGCGATATTTAGAGGTTTGAAAAACTGCAGTAAAAGCGTAATTTTGTTCTCAAGCATTACTTACGTCAAAATGACACCAACATTACGCACATTATTTCTCTATAATATGGATGGAAGCAAAGTTTATTATTAATTTAGAGCTAATGTAAATAAACGTTTATTTGTTGATGGCACCGTCACATTTTAGCTTAAATTTAAAAAAAACACTGAATCAAAGATTCGTTTTAATAAAATTTGTGCAGGATTAAATAAAACAAGCAAAATATAACATGCAATATTGCTCATATGCACATAATTAAGTACCATTATACTCAGTTGTCTTAATAAATTACCTTTTTTAAATTATTGCACATTTTGACTTGCTCACACTTTATCTTTTGCCTGTCATCAAGTGTCTGTCCCAAACTGCTTCACTTGATGAGACATGTTGGAACAGATGAAGAGATGAACATTTTTTTTTCAATTTACGTTTTTCCTAGATTAATTATTGTGGTAACATTTTTTATTATATTGTTTTACTTGTTTTTGAATCTTTTAAAGTTTAATCTTAACTAGTTGATATTTTTTTATGAACACTAAAAACTTCATTGCCTTTATTGAAATTAACTTTCAATAAAATATTTACATAAAGTTTTAATTTAAAAAAAACAATTTTAGATGTTTTTAAAAATATTATTCTCCGCTTTATGAACTTACATAATTTTATTTACATGACATGTTAATCTTCTATAATAACAAAGAGAAAAGTTTGTGAGTGTGTCAGAGCTGTTCTGAAGAGACTGCTGCACGTAGAGTTACAAAATTTGGGGGAAAGTTACCTCTATACATAAAGTTGTCCACCTCGAAGCTCGATTTTATATTTTTTGATTAGATTTTTTTCTATTTAAGTTTTTAGGCGATTTTTAGCGTTCTTTTTATGTTTCAAGTCGATTTTTCACATTAGTGAAAGGAATACGGTTTCATTCTTTTAATCGAATATAGTAAATTTTGTTCTCTTTTCAATAAAGTTTATTTGGAATTCTTACAGCGATTTTTGAATTTTTCACGAATTTTTTAATGCGATTTTTAGGTTTTTTCTTATTTTGAGGCAATATTTTGAAATTGATAAAGGGAAAATTGTTTTAAACTTTCAGCCTAATTAACTAAATTTCGCCTGCCAAGATTTTTGAAATTCAGCTATTTTCAATGCGATTTTCGATGTGATTTTTAACGATTTTTCAAATTTTTTGTGCATTTACCATAGAGTTTTTGTCATCTTTGACAATATAACATATTTTTGTATGCATCATGGTCTTATCTATTTTTGAAATGCATGTGCAAAAGACGAAAACTATAAAATTAAGGAATCTGCAAAAAAATTATTATTTAGGATATTCACAGTAATCTATAACAATAAAAGGACAAGTTTGTGAGTGTGTCAGCGCAGTTCTGAAGAAACTGATGCACGTAGTGTTACAAAAATTGGACAGAAGGCACCTCTATATATGAAGTTTTGCACCTCGAAGCCCGATTTTCGATTTTTTGTATTTAATTTTTTAGGCTATTTTTAGCATTATTTTTATGTTTTGAAGCGATTTTCCCACATTACTGATAGGAATACTGTTTCATTCATGTAACCCAAGATAGTAAATTTAGTTCTTTTTTCAATAAAGCTTATTTGGAATTCGTGCAGTGATTTTTGGAAACTTTTACGAATTTTTTTATTGCGATTTTTGTATTTTTTCCCATTTTGAGACTATTTTTTGACATTGATAAAAGAAAATTGCTTCAAACTTTCAGCCTAATTTACTAAATTTTGTCTGCTACTATTTTTCAACTTCAGCGACTTTCAATGCGATTTTTAGTGCAATTTTCGATGTGATTTTTAACAATTTTCCGACTTTATATGAGTTTAGCATAGATATTTTGTTAATTTTGACAATATTCCATATTTTTATATGCATCGTGGTCTTATCTATTTTTGAAATGCATGTAAGAAAGACAAAAACTATAAAATTAATGTTATATGCTTTCAGCTATAAAGTTATTATTTAGAATATTCACAGTAATCTATAATAATAAAGAGAGAAGTTTGTAAGTGTGTCAATTCTGCTTTGAAGAAATCGTTGTATGTAGAATTACAAAATTTGGAAGGAAGGTACCTTTATATATGGAGTTTTGCACCTTAAAGCCCAATTTTCGATTCTGTAATTAGATTTTTTTTATTTAAATTTTAGTTGATATATAGTGTTCTTTTTATGTTTCGAGGCGATTTTTCCACATTAATGAAAGGAATGATTTTTCATTTTTTTAATCCTGCTAGTAAATTTAGTTCTCTTTTAAATAAAGCTTATTCGGAACTCGTGCAGCAATTTTTAGTATTTTTTCTTATTTTGCGGCAGTTTTTGATATTGATAAATTGAAAAATGTTTCAAACTTTTAGCCTAATTTTCTAAATTTTATCTGCTACGATTTTTGATTTTTTATAGATTTTTAATGCGATTTTCGAAGTAATTTATAACGAGTTTTCGAGTTTTTTTTGCTTTTAGAATCGATTTTTCATTTTATCAATATTATAGGTTTTTTAAGCATTATGGTTATCACGGACCTGGGCAACGCTAGACGAGTCAGCTAGTAAATTAGTAAAACTCGCAAAATTATCGATTAGACTTATCTATAAAGTATCGATTTCGGTTTTTGATGTTTATTAATAAGCATACTTTGTTTTCATTAAATTTATTTAAAGATTGGATTTCAATGTAAACTACATTTTCGGTAAACAATATTACTGTTAGTGAATTTTATAGCACAATCTTGAGAATTTTCTAAAGAAATATTTTAGTTTAGTTAGTAAATTCTTTTTTCATCGTCTAATTAAAAGGTGAAATAAAGAATATTTTTGTTCAATCTTACTTTACTTAGTAAAATCAGCATACAAGCGTGGGACGATTGTGTGGGCTGCATTACATATTCATTATAAAAATGATTAAACAAGTTCATTTATTGCATTATAGGAAGAGAGTATACAATATTAAAAAAAAAGTAGGCAGTATGTAGGCAGCGCGTTTGAAACATTTTTATTTTACACTACATTATTGATGCAGTTTTAAAAATGCTATATCAGGTAATTAAACATGTTTTAGCACAGTAACTGGAAATTTCAAAAGTATATAAAATACATAAAATATTTGCCGAAATATAAAATACTTATCTATATAATAAAAACCTATATCATGTGACTGTCATCAACAGTTCCGGGATGGCCACTTTACTTTATATAGGCCAAAAGGCGATTTCGGTGCTTTTATGTTTGTCGAGCGGTGGTTACAGATCGTCAAATATTCTTTCATCGCTATCATTTCTTTTAAAATATGCACCACTATTTCATTTCATTTAAAATGAATTCATATTGTTAAAATACATACCTGTCATTCAACTTACTTAAAATACAATAAATAAATTAACAAATAAATATAGGTCTCTAACAGCAACAAAAAATAAAAATTAAAAAGGCATACTATTTTCCGGTAATCTTTTTAATATTTCATTCACAGAAGCAATTGTCCCGCATGAACATAATTTATTTAATATAAAAAAGTCATTAATCTATTTTATGTAAAAACAGAAATAATTTTTATGTAAAAAAATATGTACTGCTTGATTAGCCCGTCGACCAAAAAGACTATCGCAAACTATGAGATTGAATACCAATAATGGCTAATCGTAAATTTCATATTCACTCGACATTAAACACTTTACACGTGTTTTTTACGCCATTAAGTGCTTTTATTTCGGCGTTTTATTTGCATTTTTATTAATGTTATACCAAATTTATTTGGTCTTTTGTTATTGAAAATAAAAATTATGTCAATTTGTATAACTTGGTTAATAGTTAGGCAATTTATATAATTTCGTGCAATAGGTCGACCAGATAATCTAGTAGTACCAATAAATATTGTATGTAAACATGTAAACAAAATATTTAAGTATATATGAAAAATACAAATAAAAACAAAATAAAAGTTCAGTTTTGTTTCCATAGCTATTTATATACATTCTTCCAACATGTTGTACTTTCTGGAAGCTGAATTGCACCAAGCTTTAATAATAATAATAATAATAATAATAATAAATAAATAAATAAACGAAAATAAATAGATAAAAAACCGCCAAGGTCTTTATTGTGGAAAAAATATTTCTGTAAATAATTAAAGTTAATAATCTACTTATATATATAAAATACAAACGGAAATTTCTGGTTTTCCGCCTTCTCCTACAGTTCTACTGAAGGGATTTTGATGTAACTTGCACCACTAAATAGGTATTATTCCAAGGAAGGTTTTCGTACATAGTACACCGTTCTAGGTATATCAGTTATAAAATTATGACGAAAAATTAATTTATTTTGGGCATTAGGGTTACCATTTAGCATATGGTTATCTTTTGGCGCAACATATTAAACTATCTTTGTTAAAGAATTGAAATGTTTATATTAATTAGAAATGAAAAAAAAATACAAACGTTCCTAAAAATAAAATAAAATAAATAAACCATTGCTAATTTTATTTAAAATACAAATAAGAAAAAAAATCTTTTAGAAATAATATAAAATAAAAAGAATATTGCCCAGTTAAACTGATGGCATTGAGCTCACAGGCTACGCATACTAATTGCACATTACAGCCTTATATTTTCAAGGGTTAATTCCGTTCGAAAAAAAAAATTAAGAGGAAACAGCTCTCCCCTTTCCCCTTTTTTATACTTAATCATTGAACCTCCTAAACTATCAAGGACATGCTTTATCATATAAAAAATCTATATCCAAAATTCAGAGCAAATCGGATAATTCTTAATAAAAACCCATTTAGCAGTTATATAATTTAAGAAGAGTTATCCCCCTCTTTTATACTTAACCATTAAACTTCCAAAACTATTCAGCGATTTGAACAAAATCTGACAATTCTGTTTGAAAAACCCATTTATAAAAATTAAGGGGAGGGGCATTAGAAACCCCGTTCCCCCTGTTTATACTTATTCAATGAACACCTAATAACAGTCACAGAATCACCTCATCAGAATGATTCTATATCTAAATTTTGAACGAAAACTGTTAATTCTGCATGAAAATCCCGTTTATATCAATTAAGGGGAGGGGCATGAGCCCCCCACTTCCCCCTGTTTATACTTATTCAATGAACGCCTAATAACAGCCGCGGTATCGCCTCATTAGAATGATCCTATATCTAAATTTTGAACGAAAACTGTTTATTCTGCATGAAAATCCCGTTTATATCAATTAAGGGGAGGGGCATGAGCCCTCCGTTCCCCCTCTCATACATATCGAATGAACTCCAAAAACTAATCAGGGAAGCGCCTTATGAGGATATACTTATATACAAAATTTCAAGTGGATACGATATTTTTATCATGAGTTATGGCGTTACGCACGAACATACGAACGTACATACAGAACGGACGGGCACATAAGCTCTCAGGCTATGATAGCCTGTGAGCTAATAAAACTATTTAATTTAAATATGGAGGCAATCTCTATATGGCTTTAAAAAATATTCATTGTCAAAGACCATCCGTTGAATCAATATCTGGTAATTTATCACTATTTTGGCTAAATTATTTGACTCTGGAAGAACAATAATAACAACAAAAATACCTAACATTAAAATAAAATAAAATATAAATGACGCCATTTTTTAAACCGATATTTTTTTAGAATGCCAGGGTTAATTACAAGAACAGCTATAGGTATTTAAAAAAATATTTACATCATTGAATAGGTTTGCGGCGTATTCATAATGTAGCGATACATCTTTCATTTTTTTCTTTTTTACAAATTGGGATTTTTATTTCTTTTTTATTTTCGGTCGCAAAGATTGTTCTTTCTAAATGTTAATCAGCAGCGGAACTACATATTATGCTGTTGCTGATTAGATAATTTACACGTCTTTATTAAATGAGAAAAAATGTGAACCGAGAGAAAAACTGTTAGTAATTTTATTAGGATGAGCGAAGCGAATCCTCTACTAGTCCACTCAAATTACAATTTGTCGTACACTTTACAAAAAAACTATTCAATATTTTAACTTCAAATTAAACACAAAAATAAATTATGATCTGTAGATTTGCAGAATATATTTTTTTTTACAGTAAAACGTTAAAAAAATTATTATTTTAATTAATTTATTTTACATGCATTTCCAATACGGACGCATTTTAGCAAATAAATAAAAAATGAAACGCGTATATTTTCAGAAAAAAAAAAGTTTAAATCATGGAGTAAATAATTATAGATAGAATCATGATTAATTTATTAAATAAAACATGTTTTCATTATCCCGCAAAATCGTTTGCACAGATGACATTTTAAATAAACTGTATTATGGATTTTTTTTTTTTTTTTTTTTTTTTTTTTTTTTTTTTTGTAAACTGGCAACAAAATAATTGTAAACAAATAAAATTAATTCTTAAATTTGTTATATAAATGAAAAATTAAAAGATCTGCGTGAAGTTGTTGGTTCAAGCTCTTTATAAATATTTTTGCAAAGGTCGTATTGTGGCTAAATAATATCGACTCATTAATCAGAAGGATTTTATAGAAAAATAAGACTTTAATAAGTTCGCAAACACAACAATAATTATTCGTGAAAACGTCACTGCGAGAATGAGAGAGCGCTTCGTTAAAAGGTAATTCCATTAATTGAGTTGCCATTCGCAGAAAGTAAAAAGTTCTCCCACGCGGAGAGAATTACAGCAATTCTCATACGCTAACATGTATAAAAACGAAGAAATTAAAATAAAATGTTTTACAGTTAAAAATTCATAGTTTCAACGAAAGCAGATTTCAAATGTTTTTTCCAGAAAATAGGATTTTGAAGAAGTAACTTTCTTCAAGCTTTCTTCAAATATATTATTCTAAAACAGCTATCAAAGATTATCGGATGTTGATTACAAAGATTGGAAACATGCATATTTCAAACAATTAAAAAACACCAGTGGCTACTTGAAATTGTAAAAACATCTTTAAAAGAGCTTTTAGTTGAAAATTTAAAAAAAAATTGTAAAAGTTTGCTTCGAAAATATCTTATTATGCCAGTTTTACATCATAAATAAAAAATTAAAATGCGCCAAAACAGAAAATAACGTTTTTGTTTCATAAAGATGCAAAAATAATAATAAAAAAATATTGTTACTTTCAAATATCTGTTTTATAAAATAATGCTTCGCGAATCCAAACAAAGCATGGCTTTTGCTAGTTTAAGCAAATATACAATAATAATAAAAAAGGAAACTTACGATTATTCATATGGCGATTTATGGGAACAGATGTCATATATGCATCGGAGTACCTAATGGGCACCAAAATGGCATTATTTTACCTAACATGGTAACCTGAATATTGTTGTTAATTTATAAAAAATTGTTTATTTATTTTTGTTTTCATATTTAATAGAACACAAATGTAACGTTTATGTTATAAAAATGCATGTTTAGAAAAAAATAAAAAATATTTTTTCCGACACCTTGAAAGAGCTGAAAAGATAATAAAAAGGAATTTTGTCCCTATCTTGGGTTCCTTCGCCAATCTGCCAACCAGAACGGGATACGGAACTCTTCCCTTATTCTTCTGAAATTTTAATGAAATGTGTGAAAATTTGTGTATTTGTATTTTAAATGTATGTAATATGGATATTTTACATGTATATATTCTATATGAAATGAGAGAAAGATCTATATTTTAAATGAACTGAATACATTAGGAATGAGAAATATGTAAATAATCTTTAGCAATTTATTACATATGCCTGACTAAAATGATGCTTTTCGTTGAAATTTTTGTAGTAACCTATATGAAGAATGGTGAAAAAATATATTGGTAGCCTGGCAAAAATTAAACAATCGACTCTACCGACGATTGGCGTGATTTGGCGCATAGTGAAATTTAAAATGGCGAGTTAAATTGATCCGAGGTCTTCCATAATCGAGTTTACAGAAAATTGGCTTAATTTGGAACGCCTTTTTTATTGGATACATTTTGATAATTTTCAGTTATACCAACATCGTGCCAAAGTGTATATTAATCGCTAGTTATTTCAATTCAAGCAAGCAAAAATTTTTTATTGCAAACATTATAACATGTTATTTAGTGAATGCGCTTTTTCTTTTTATTTGTTATCAAACCGTAGGCATACAAAACTGTTAAATGTACTATTTTGTTTTATCAAAAATATTTTTTTTTGAGTTATAACTTACATTTTTCCCTGATTCAAATATGAAAATGTTTACTACAGATCCTAAGAGACAGTTACAATTTCCTGCCTGCAGTTTAGATATAGATATTTGGTACTTTTTGGTTATTCCGTCGACCGAAAAACTATCGCCAAACTATAGGATTAAATGTGAGTAATGGACAATCGTGAATGTCACATTCAGTGACATTAAAAGTGATACACATGTTTAAAACATCATCAGGTGATTTTTAATTCCACTTTTTGTTTGTATTTTTATTAATGTATTACAAATTTATTTGTTCTTTCGTTGTTCAAACTAAAAAGTATGTCAAAGTATATAATTTAGTTATTAGTTTGGCTATTTTTTTAAATTGGCAAAATGGGTCTACGCAATAACCAAGTAGCACCAAACATTTTATTGTACATATTTGTTTTTTTATTTTCTATATATTCTTTGTTTAATAAAATAGTACTCGAAACTATGAAAGTTTGAAATTCTTTGTTTTAAAAATGATTACTTTCGCTCAAATATTGTTAAATAGTTTGATACGTTTCATTTGGCACTAACTTTTATGATAAGCGACAGTGGAGTGATATAACGTAAAGATAAAGAGCGTTTTAACTACAGCATGTTTAATATTATTTATAGCCGTGATTCGGATAATACACAATAATGCAACTGGTAAATAGCTTGAAACGGAAAAGATGTCATATAAGCACCACACAGGCGTAATTATTTTCTGACGCCAATGTCATATATGCATATGGTACTTAATTGGCGCCAAAGTGTTATTATTTTGCTTGATCTGGTAACCCGGTGTTGTTGTTTAGTTAATTATAAATTGTTTATTTACTTTTATTTTATTTTATTTTTAATTTTATAAATTGTTTTGGTCTATAGTTATTAATAAAACTTTATTTTATTTATTGCTATTATTCCCTTTTTAAAAATATATATGTAACTGGTATTAGAAAATGAGTTTCGCCAAATTTTCGTCCGAATGAAATGGCGCCAACGTGGCGCATATATGACACCTGTGCCCTTGAACCTAGCACTGAGGCGGCAAAATATCTTTTGTTTAAATAATTTAAAAATTAAGATGAGGAAAACTCTATAATCGGAATACATATCCAATTAATTCAGTTTAGACAGATTGCTTTGGTACAAATTAAATACAGTTGTTGTAACCGTAATCGCAAACCACAATATTCATGCACTGAAACCTCTTTAAATTTACGTCATTGTCACGCAAATACGGCATTTATTCTGCAGAGATAACGAAAAATAACATGCTATGTCATTGATTTTAATGATCAATATTTTTATGATGTGAAATCTATCTACTTCTACTTTATACATGAAATGTAAATCGGTATTTCGTTCCGGTAGTTGATAATCTGAGTCCTGTTAAAATTTTCATGGATTTTTTTATGCATTTAGCATGTTTTACATCGCTTTATATACTTATTTATTGAATTATGGGTTAAAGTTCTATAATCAGGCGAACACATTTGTGAAATATTATTCATTTAAAAAAAATCTACTAGATTTATTTTGATAAAACTTGCATTGTAAGTCAGATAATCTTTTAGGGATGGTGTTAATGTATTGCACATTGCTCTACAGTGCTCAGTTATAATTGTTAGTCAGTTATTTTGGAGTAAATGTCTATGAACAAGTAAACCGATTATGAAAGATTACTCTTAATAAAAACTACTAATAGGCGGATTTTGATGAGCCTTACATTATTGGATAAATATTCAAGTTCAAGGGTCATTTTTGGAAATTGCATTGGGTTATGTCGTTTACCAACAAAAACTACTGTAAAAAAAACAATGATTCGTCTGAAAAAGTAGACCAGCGTAGCGGGCGACGCCTGCTAGTAATAACATAAACCACAATATTTCTATTCAACATTATAATATTGTTTCTAATTTACATTCAAACAAATATATATTCTGCGAGAATTTCAATTGAAATTAGGTTGACAACTTAGTGTTTCATTACATAAACTAAACAAGCACAAAGATTCATTCTTCGTGAACGGTAAGAATTATTAAACCATAAAGAAAACCATTCTCAAAGCAAATTCACCAACGATGAGTGCATAGCACTTTTATGAAATAGTCATATTTGGTAAACCGGGATGCTAAGTTTACGGCTTGCATTCACGAGAGTTTTATTTTGCTATTTCTCTTAGTTACGTTACTCTATCATATTTATGAACTCAGTCACATTAATAAAACAAAAGCATATACACTAAAACCTCCAAATAACGGACACCTCGGGACCTTGGAAACTGTCCGCTATTCGGAGGTGTCCGCTATTGGGAAAAACCTTGGAGATTCACAAATTGCTAAGAAATGCTTTAAGTTTCATTAATTGACTTTTATATGTCCTAAAATTCTAATTTGCGATTAATCAGAAATTAAAATTATTTTTTAAGCATTATTCTTGAAGTAAAATGGTACACACCATTATACACTATTTATTAAAATCTTACAAAAAAATGCATTTAAGAAGATTTCCCTTGCATTTAACGATTACAACTATTTTTTTTTCAATGTGAAGTTTTAACTGTCAGTAGTTCTGATTTTTCTAAACCATCTTAAAGTAAAAAAAATTGTATCTGCCCTCTAGATTTTGCCACTTGGAGAGGCATTGTGATGCTCCGGAAGGTAATATCCCTCTGGGCCATCAACTGAATTTAATACTAGATGTGGAAGGGAAGATTTTCCCCGGTCCACTCTATACATTTATATGTGATCACAAAATTTTGACTCATAAATTTAGTCTTTTTACCTTTTTCCTTCGTTAAAGGACAATTTCTCACACTTTATCGCCAAAGTTACTGTCCGCTATTCGGAATGTCCGTTATTTAGAGGTTAAACATACAAAAATTTAGATTTTGGGAGTAGGGATCGGAAAACTGTCCATCAAATAGAGGTGTCCGCTATTCGGGAGTGCCCGTTATGGAGGTTTTACAGTATTTTCATTATTTAATTATTAAATACTAAAAAAATAAATGCATGATATGAAAGATTTTAACAAATGGCTTTCATATAAGGAAAAAAAATATATTGAAGTAACACCATGTTTAAGTAAAATATGTTTAATCTCTTATATATTTAATTATTCTCATATATTAAGTCATGCTTTTCAAGGCGACCAAACTGGTCGGCAGAGGTGGCTGATGACCAAACATTGTTTTTGTTTTTAATATAGCTTTTCCTATGCACATACAAAATGTCCAAAGATTAATGAGGTAATTCAAGAGGTTTTTAATAGACTTTTATTAAAAGACACTAACATTTCGTTAAAATACATTATTTGATCAAAGATTGCACTTAATTAAAAGTTCTTACTAATAAAACTGCAAGTGAAATTTAAATAAGTTTAAGCACAGCTAATATCGTTGATTTACTCAAATGACGTCATGTGTTCCTTTTGTGATCAACCAAAGTCATCTCCGAATGTAAAAGTTCGGAGATCAGATGATAAAGTGGTGAAGTATATGGTAAGTCTTCCAATCGTTTTGAAAATCGAGGGAAAAAATGACGGATGTACACTGTAGATTCTGAAAAACATATTTTTTTTTGGGGGGGGGAGGGGGGAGGGTAAATGTCGTTCATTAGTCTGTGTATCTGTAAACGCTCTGTCACCCGAAAAAGTTCAGATAGAAACTTGAAATTTGGTGTGTATTGAAAATATAATAACAAGAAGTAAACCTATTGAATATCAGTAGCCGCGATTATCCGGAAAAAAAATTTAGGACTCTCGAAATATTCGTTCTGATGAAAGGCAGACAAGCATTTTTGATTATTTTTATTTTAAAGAGTGGGTGTAAAAGATAATAAAAACAAATTTTGCATTTTGAATGAATTCAATCGGATGCTTTAGTTGCCAAGATATTTGTAACTTTACAACGTTGTTTTATTGAGACTCTCATGTGACTGTCATTTGGAGATTCAATTTCAAAGTCATTGTGAATGTTGCATTATGATAAATCACCAAATAATACCACATTAAAGTCACATGGTGACTTTTTGTCACAAGACTTTGCCAAATGGTGACAGAGACCATACTGTGAAGTAACCACTATGAAAAGTCGTGAAAAGTCACTATGTGACTTTAATGGGACATTATTTGGTAATTTATCATAATGCAACGTTCACAATGACTTTGAAATTGAGTTTTCAGATGACAGGTCACACGAGAGTCAATGAAACGACATTGTAAAGTCACCTGGTGACTCGCCACAAAGCAGCAGTCACAATGACCTGTCAGTTGAGTGACATATAGTAGTCCTTTGAAACTCATAAAAGAGATATATGGAATTTCCTATTTTTTGTTTCGCCGTAGTGACTGTTACTCTTGTGACCATGTGTGATCTGAATGAGATCTTATATGGACTAGCTGTTATGCGGGGATAGTAGTTATTCGAAATATATTACTTCCTTTTTAATATTCGCGTGAAAATTATCGCTTCAAAATCCCTTGAAAATTGAAATTTAGGACTCGTCCTTAAATTTTGCAAACCAGTGTATTTATAATTATAAACAGGAACCTTTCTTTTCTTGGAAAATTGTGTTTTCTGCATACGCAAGTATTCGCTATACTCCGTCTTCTTAAACTTGACTGGACAAAAATAATGTAAATAAAATACACTGTCATCAGGTAATTTTTAGTTTGACGTTTTATTTGAATTTTTACTAATATTTTACTACTTTATTTGTATTTTGTAACACGCGCATTCCAAAGAAAAAAAAGAAAGAAAAAAATAGACTGTCACGCGTCTCGTGACATGAGTTTTGCTAATTTAAAAAAAAATGTAGTTGTAATATTTTTCGTTTAAAAAAAACTGGCAACACTAGTGCTATTAAAAATGTTCTTTTTCTTAGTGATATTCGAATGTTGGTTGTGAACTGTGGTTCATATCTTGTGATGGTGGCGTGCGCCAGAATTATGTAAAAAACTTTATTTGTATATAATGTGTGTGTGTTAGTCTACTGTATGTGAGTGCCGTTTTTTTCAAGTAATAAAAAGTTTATAAAGAAGAATGCAGCCCCGAGATATTTTTTAAGATAAGTTATCACTTCTTTTTTTCTTCTTGTACATTTGTAAGACGAATTCTTACAAAATGGCTGCCCAACTTGGAGCCCTTACCTGGAAATAGTTTGATTTGTTCTGACATCTTCTTAATTCTACAAATGTTTGATGCTTTTAATTGCGATATGTTATCTACAAGTAAGAAAGAGGAAAAAGGAAATGGCGCGAAGTCTTTCCAAGGTGTTCCACATCTTTGTGAAACTTCTAAAGCTTCATATATATATTTTTTAAATTGTGAAATATGCACGAAATAAAAATGCATGCATGTTTAATGCAAGAAAATGGCACGAGCAGTCGTCCCTTAGCAAAAAAAGGCATAGAATTACCATAAAAAAAATCCATAAGTGCAATCGTATGGATTTTTGCCTATGGTAAAAGTGATTCTATGGAAAACCATATAATCGTTAAGTGTATGGTAATTCTTATGAAAAACCATATAAACGTTAAGTGTATGGTAATTCTTTATGGTACTATATATTAAAAAATAATAACGATATCAACTTTGGTGGCGCCATCTTTTAGGAATACGGGGAACTAAGCTTACTAATGTACTTCGACCTTAAGAAGCAGTGGGATTTGATCCACGGACGGTAGGGATGGGAGACGAGCGTCCTAACCATTAGGCCATGCGGGCGTGATGATCTGTGCTTATAAAACGTTATACGTATAAAGCGTTTCTGTAAATCGTCATTATTTGTCGTTCTAAGTTAATGGTTGACAAAAGAAGGTAGTTTTAAAGTTTTTTTTTTTTTATAAATTGTTTTATAGACATGTATTTATAAGTTAATTTATTATTTTAATGAATGGAGTAAATATCTTAGCAAATATTATTTAGTTATAAAATCCAATTAATTAAAGGAAAAACTATTTTCTGTTTATTAAAATTAATTTTTTAAAAATAGAAAGTCGATAAGAAATAATATTTAATAAGAATAAGAAATCATTTGATAACTTAGTATATAATATATTTTTAATGATTATATTAATGTATTATATTAATTCCTTACATACGAGCATTTTTTAATTTTAAAGTAAAAAAATATATATTACTATTTTTCAGATAATTTTTACGGAAATTTTGAATCTTTCTTTTAAATTTTAATACCAAAAAGATTAATAGATTTTTCAATATTTTTATACATTGTAAAATGATTTTTAATCTTTTCAATAATTATTAACGTTAAAATAAAATAAAACAAAGACTTTGTTGTTGCATATAAAATAAATATAAATGAATATAAAAACCAAAACTAAAAAATACTACTATTGTCTGAATATTGTCTTTTCGAATTATAATAGAAAACATGATTTAAACGTTGTTATAAACATAAGAAAAAATAAAGAAATTTTTAATGAAGTTTCTTTTCTTTTTTTTCTTTTCTTTTCTTCTTTTCTTTTTTTTTTTTTTTAAGGATGTGTTTGTAATTACAAACATTTGTAATTTTGAAGTAATTACAAACTTCTTTAATCGCTGTTAGAATTTTATAGGAAATATGTCATCAAATATATATTTTTGTTAAATAATTTTATTTCTCCCTTAGGATTTTTTATTTATAACGCATAGACTCTGCTCACATATATGAAATACATAAGAACAAAATAATAACACTATTATTTCATATATTATCATAATTTGAGGTCGATAAAAATATTGGTAGATTTTTTGATATTTTTAAAGATCGTAAAATAATTTTTAATCTTTTTAAAAATTTTTAATTTTTAAATAAAATAAAAATCCTTGTTGTTCCATAAAAAATGACTTTAAAATTATAAAATAATGTGAATTAATTATGAACCAGTTTTTTTACTATTAAGTTTATTAATATATTATATTATATTAATATATATGTATTAATATTTTTAAAAGATATTTCAAAAATTCTTTTGGTGATTCAAATATTCGTAGGTCCTTTAAAAATAAATTCAAAAAGATTTTCTTTAAATAATTATAGGCTATTTTTGACAATTTGTTTATTTTGAGGGGGTCCGGGACACATTAAAATTAATCTTTTATTGAATTAAAATTTCGCAATTTTTTGTGATATTAAACATAGAATTTTAAAACAAAATCACATGATAAAACTTCTCTCTATATTTTTTTAATTTAAAGTTTATTAAAAAAGTGGAGGGAAATTAAAAATTATTGTAACTCAATGTAATAATTGTAGAATTTTAGTTTTTTAGCAATTAAATAAATAGGAACACCTACATTTTAATTTTGATTCAGCCTTTTTAAAAATATTAATAAAAAAATTATTTAAAGTAAAAGTTAGAAAAAAAATGATACTTTTAAAAATAAATATTTTTTTCAAATTTGCTGAATCAAAATTAAAGTAAAGCAATTAAAAAAAGGCATGTTCTAATTTTAAAGCATTTATGTTTAACCGTTCTTGAAGTATAACAATTTAAAAGTGAGAAATTGTGAAAACCCATCATGAAGAAAAACGCATATAAGAAGTCTTATCCATGACAATCAATGCTTAAAAGCTAGATGCTGAAAATGAAAACGAAAAAAAAAAAAAAAAAAAAAAAAAACACATAATATTTCCTTTTCTAAATATGATTTTTTTAATGTCATTATAAGCATAAAAAATCAGATAAATTTTTAATGCAGTATTTTTTATGTGTATCCCTGACTCCTTTAATCGCTGTTAGAATTTATAGGAAATATGTCAATTATATATTTTTATTGAATAATTAATTTTTCTCAAGATTTTTTTTTTAACACATTTACACACTCATATATATGAATTATATAAGAATAAAATAATATGTTATTTTATGTTATATTAATTTAAGATCAAGGGATTTTCATTAGACTGGTTATAAGTTAACATAAGTTGTTCCTAAATAGAATTTGGTTTAAACTATCTAACCAGTGGCGTTGCTATGATTCTATTTTTTAGAAGTGCATAGGACATACATAAAGATAGCAGAAAGTTTTGAGATGACCACAACCGAGTAATTTTATATTATAGTTACACAAAATCTAATATATTATAAACTTTCAAAAGGCATTAAGATTTTAACATACACCATGCTTTGAAATACTATACAATTTATGGTGCAAACAATTATGTATTATTTTACTATACATCACGCTATGGAACACCATTGAATGTATGGTAAATTTCATTTCCCTATAGTTTTACCATACACCTGGTTATGGAATACCATATCATGTATGGTGTATATCATTATCCTATAACTTTACCATACACATTTCTCTGGATGCCATAAAATGTATGGTATATATCATTATCCTATAACTTTACCATAGACATTGCTCTGCAATACCATAGAGCGATGAATATTTACCATATGAATACAATATGTTTACATATAATGACATAATTTTTTTATGATTTTCCATATAAAACTATGTGTTTATATAAAAAATCCTATTCCATTTTTTTGCTAAGGGGTTGCTCGTTTGTTTGTGAAATGTGTTCTTCAATGCTGTAAAAAAAAATTTCCACGGAATAATCTTATGCCAAGCACCATTCTCATTTGTTTGCGATATATGTTCTCGAATTTAATCTTGCTTCGATAACGCCATTTATATTTGATTGTGAATTATGGCAAATTCTACGTTTTCTGTGCTTTTAAAAACTTTCAGTTCTTGTGGCTGCAGGTGTAACTCAACAATATTTATTTAATCTTCAAGTTACTTTCTTAAAATGGATCCATATTTTTATGAAAAGAATGCATTCTTTCCACAAGTGTCTATATTTTGTTTTCTATTTGTAAAATTTTTCATATTTTTAGTTTTAATTTATTGATTTATTTTACAGTTCATTTATATATTGTGTAATTCCCCTTCCCTCCCCATGCTTATATTTTTTATTCTTTTGTTTATTTTCATTTTCTGCATGCATGTTTAATTTTTATCTTGATAAAATAACAAATTTTCTTACTTCGAATAAAAAAAAAAAGGTTGAGAAATAATGAAATAAGCAATTATTTGTGTTGATATTATTTTTCTTTTCTTTTTACAAAAAGGTAAATAAATTGAGAGTGAAAAAAATATATATATTAAAATACATTGATACCATCAATACAAGTGTCATACGGTATGTGTTTGTTAATTATTTTTTTGTTGGTTTCGCAAGGTAACAGAATTTAATTAGAAATTTTATTTGAGTGTTCTATTATTAGTTGTTTTAAGCATTTAGAATTTAGAGTTCCTGATATATTGTGAAATAGCATTGAATATGATTTTCTAAACAGATTGAGTAAGTTTTTGCATTTATTTATTTATTTATTTTTATGAAATAAGACTTTCTTTTCTTTTAAAGTTATATTGAAAAAACTATATTACGTAGTCTTGTCTTGATAATATGATAATAATAATGATTGACATTTTAATTATTCAGATATGTTTTGACTTATTTAGAACATTGTTTATGAATGTTGCCAACAATTCAGTACTAGTTTTATACCAGTTAAAATAATGTTTTGATTAAATGACACGTAATTTAAAGTATATTTTCTTTAAAAAAATAATAAATTAAATTAAATTAAATTAAATTAAAATAATTTAAATTTTAAAGATACTTAAAAGTTTAATGAAGTTTAATTATTTTAAAAGTATATTTTGCTAACGTTAAAGTTCACTGTTTTGTTTTATTGATGTCTTGTTTTTATGAGTTGTAAAGCAAAGCTCACGTCTGGGGAACAATTTATTTAAACGAATTTTAGCATTAGTGGGTATCTTGTTGTTTGCTAAATTTACAAATGTCCGAGCTCAATAAAGCACGAAAAGAAGACCTGTTTCAGGTCGCTTTAGAAATGAATTTAGATGTACAACCCTCTATGACTGTTGTCACATTGCGTGATAAGATCAAATCCTCTCCCTCGTGTGAAGTTGATTTCGTAAATTCGTTAGTCAGAAACCAAATTGCGACTCGCGAGGAAGAACAGCGTAAACGAGACTTAGAGGATAAGCAAAAAGCAGCTGAATTAGAACAGCGTAAATTAGAAGTAGAAGAAAAACGTCGTTCGGAAGAACTGGAATTAAAAAAGTTTGAGATGAATTTTGAGCTTGAGAAGCTTAAGTTATAGGCTCAGAGCCAAAGTGTTTCCAGTGGAGCGGTAGGTGGTAATGCGGCAGGGATAATGTCTCATCCAGAGAATAAAATAGATATCCAGAAGCTGTTGCCTACATTTAAGCCAGAGACAGATGATGTAACATTGTTTCTGGTGCTCCTGGAACGACAGTTAAAGCTTTCGAAGGTACCAGAACACCTCTGGGTTTCTTATTTACTAAGTGTTGTACCCTCTTCTATATCTACGCTTATTGCTCGTGAAAAAGAAGAAAACGCTTCAGATTTTTCACATGTTAAAGGTCTACTTCTAAAAAGGTTTAAAATTAGCGCTGAAAGGTTTAGGCAGCTGTTTTTCATGCATTGCAAAGATAAAGAAATTACTTGGAGAGATTATTACTTCGAGTTACGTGCTTACTTTGAAAACTGGCTTAAAGAGTTAAATGTAACGTCTTTTGAAGCTCTTCAGGATCTGATCATAGCGGATCAGATGAAAAGGCGCGTGCCTGTCGAATGCAAACAACATATGTTAGATGATTGGGAACATTTAAATTCACCAGTCGACCTTGCCGGAAAATTAGATGCGTATGATACTATCAGGTCTACGTCTTCTAAAAAAGATTCGGTTGTACCCCAGGAGAAAAAAGATTATTCTCGCCGAGAAAATACTTGGAAGAAGAGTAAGCCTCCAAAAGAAGACAGATCTTCCCCCACGTTTGATAATCGTCGCTCAGAATCCGAGATATTCTGCTATGGTTGTGGCAAAGTGGGATTTATAAAGAAGAACTGCCCAGATTGTTCCCCTACGATTGAGAAACAAACAGTGCAAGCTCAACGTCTTAAGCTGTATAGCTTAAATACATCAACAGTTTCAGCTCTAAATGTACCTATTATGATCTGCAATAAGAAGGTTTTAGTTTGTGCAGATACAGGAGCGAATCGTTCTATTGCAGGAGAACGTATGTATAAATTATTTTTAAAGCTGGTGTTTCAATGAAACCTCATACTCATGAAGTAACCTTAGCTGATGGAACAACGATGACTAGAAAAACTCTTTCTGCCACTGTGCGTGTAAAGATTGAAGGCCGAGTTTTCAAAACAGAGTTTATTGTATTACCAAATGCCAAAGGTAATAGAACACTTTTAGGAATGGACTTCCTGTGCAAAGCTAACATAGTGTTAGACATAGCTAACAAAAGATGGCATTTTAGTGATAAACCCCAGAAAAAGTTCTATTTTGTAGATGTACACGAAGAAGAAATAAGAATATCTGCTGATGCGGTCGACATCAGTCCGTGTGCTTTACGTAAAGATGAAGACAAAAATTTAAATTCCAATGAAAGGAAGAAACTTAAAGATATCCCGAAAAAGTATGAAAAATGTTTTTAGCCAGGGGGAGCGAAGACCCCATATCTTAAACATCTTGCAAATATTTCGAAAGATGTGAAAGAGCCTGTTGAAAAGAAACAAAGCCAGCGGAAGAGATATTACAATAAAAATTATAGACGAATATGTTTTAAGCCTGGTGAAAAAGTATGGATTAACCTACACCCAGTTAGCAATGCATGTAGAAATAAAACATCAAAATTAATGCCTAAGAGAGATGGCCCATAAATAATTTTGACTCGAAAGTCACTAGTGACATATGACATTGCTAGTCTAGAAAATCCTACTGAACGAATTGGATCTTACCACGTTCCTGCCTTGTTGCCTTTCCAAGAATCTGAAACTATTCCAGTTGCACCCTTGAGAAAAAGAGGAAGACCCAAAAAGCATCCTGTTTCCTCTCCGAGACGTAGATCGGAAACAGAGGGGGAGGATGTAACACGCGCATTCCAAAGAAAAAAAAGAAAGAAAAAAAAAGACTGTCACGCGTCACGTGACATGAGTTTTGCTAAATTGAAAAAAATGTAGTTGTAATATTTTTCGTTTAAAAAAACTGGCTATACTAGTGCTATTAAAAATGTTCTTTTTCTTAGTGATATTCGAATGTTGGTTGTGAACTGTGGTTCATATCTTGTGATGGTGGCGTGCGCCAGAATTATGTAAAAAACTTTATTTGTATATAATGTGTGTGTGTTAGTCTACTATATGTGAGTGCCGTTTTTTTCAAGTAATAAAAAGTTTATAAAGAAGAATGCAGCCCCGAGATATTTTTTAAGATAAGTTATCACTTCTTTCTTTCTTCTTGTACATTTGTAAGACGAATTCTTACAATTTTATTTATTCGAAGTAAAAATTATGCCATTTTGTATAATTTATTGATAGTTTGATGATTTAGATAATTTGTCGAAATGGGTCGATCGGATAATCAAGAACTATCCGCATTTCCATGATAGAGCATTACTAAGCATTAAAAATATTTAAATATGCGTTTTAATTTAATTTTCGAATTGCAGTGCATTTTATAAATAGTTTATACACATTTTATTTTCATATTTTATATTATGCATATCCATGCTGGATAAGTATTACGATAGCTCCCAATCGTTAGTTTTTATTGTGTCACATAACATGTTTATCGTCTGTGCTCTTTAAATTAATTCTAAACTGATTTTAAACTTTTGTGAATTATAAGCAAAACAAGTTGGAAACTGCACGGCAAACGTAGCAAATGATCTTTCTTCCGTTTTCTCAAAATTCTCGAATTTTGACTTTTATAAATCGAATAAAATAAATTAAAAACAAAAGATAAAACCAATGCCATGAATGATTCTTTCACAATAGTGTAATACAACCAGTGACATAAAAACAGTAACAGTACAGTGACATAGTAACAGTATAAAAACAGTGACATAAATATTATATAAATATGAACAAATAGTATATGCTGTCTTGTGTATAGGACAAAGGTCAAAGATAAGTTAGTTAAAAAATTACTGAAAAATATACCAACAAATAATCTTAAAAGCTGCACAGCAAAAGCCGCGCTCGTAATTACCGGCAATGCATAAATAAGAAATATATATTTTAACTGCATTAGATTTTTGTAGAAATAATTACTTGAAACGTATCAATTAATATTAATAGAAAAATCAACAAACAGTACATAATAAATATTGAACAAAAATGATGAAAAGAAAACAGAATTCGAATATATGCACATATATGTAATTTGAAGCGCTACACAAATGCAGCATTTCATTGTGTGTATTTTCAAATATATGGCACTGATTGAAAAAAAAAGATAGGTAATTGAAATGTTACGTTACCATTTTCTTAATAAAAATATAAAATTTAAAAATGTTTTAAGATAAACCTAAAATAATCATTCCTTGTAAATTTGTGATTATATATATACATACATTGTTGTATTAAATTTTGCATGAAAGAAATAGTTTTCTCCTATGTCAACAGAGTTTTTTTTTTTTTTTTTATTTTATTTTATTTTATTTTTTTTTAAGCATCATAAATTATTTCTAAGAATCAATCTGTCCGAAATTCACTAACGTATACAGACCCTTAGATCTTATAAACACAGTGGTGAGAGATTCTTTTAACTTTTGTAGTTTCGATTTCTGTAAAGAGTAAAAATATTACTCTTTATAAGAACACTGTGATTAATACGTTATAATTATATAGTTACTCGAGCATATGAAAATTACAACTTCCAATCATTCATTGACATTCAACACCGGATAGATCAAAAATCTTACTTATAAGAATATGCTTTCTTATAAGAGAAAAAAAATCTAACTACTTTAGTGAAGAATGAGTAAAATTGTGTGGAATATGTAAAGAGTTTTTAAGCTACCTTAAAAGCCGCATAGTTGAAAAGAAAAAAAAATATATGCTACATATTACGTAAAATTTATGAGCATAGATTGCCTTACTTTTCCGTTTATGCAATGGTTAGAAGTTACGAATACCGAAAGTTGACAAGTTCCTTTTTGCAAACTTAAATCAATGTACTGATGCGGCGTTGCATATGGCGCAATTGAATTTCTGGAACCATGTTATTACACCCTTCTCTAAATTTTTAGTGCTACACGAAAAAGTTGTTGGAGATTTTACTTCCTTCGATCTTCATTCAAAATGACACTTCTTTATTATAATTAGGATGGTGTGCTTTTTAATTTGGCGTTATATATTCAGAAACTGCCGATGACATCAAAGGAGTTTCCATATCATCTGAACTTACTAAATTCTTAATGACTGTTTAATCTTAATTTTGGTTACTATTTATACTTGGAGTCATCTGAAAAAACTACAATGGCTCGGAAAATTTAAGGAAAGCTTGTTCACGAACAAATCATGAATGTCGGTATCAGGTTTTGACGTAAAGTCATATAAGTAGAACAACAAATTCCACATATTTTCCGCCTCGACAGCAAAGACTTTTTAAGAACTTGTTTTAATATTTTCATCTTCAGTTACTCTCATACAAGTATGAATATAAATACTCTTATTGTTAAAGTGGACAAACATGTCTGTTATTTGATTTACAAAATGGTACTATTTATATTTAAAAGATGTGATCTTCATCCAATGTAACACAAAAAAATCTTCTTGAAACACCCTAAAATGAATAAACTATCCCAAGGAGTCGTGCCGCTACATTCATTGTAGACGCACGTCGCCTGATGAAGATAGACTAAGTTCTATCGAAAGGCCTTGCGATATTTTATTCATTTTATGGTGTTTAAAGAAGTTTTTTGTGTTCTGTTGTATAACACCAGTTTCCAACTTTTTCCTTCATCCAATATACCTGCTTTTACCATGGTGTCCACCTTTGGATACATCCACCCTTCACCTCTTCTCTATCTGGCAAACAGATATTTATTTTGCTTTTCAATTTCGAAAATAAAAAAAATAACTAAAAGGTTTTTGCATTATTCTTTCTAAAAGGTATCTTTTATGCTTTTTTTTCTGGACCATTTCTTATTGAATCGTTGTTTATATTTTTTAATGAAGAGAGAAATTCTTAAAAGTAGAAACATTCAAAATAAAATTTTATTTTTAATATTTAATAATAGATATAAAACGTAAAACGATTTAAGTGAGATTTTAAAAAATGTAAATGCCTCATATGTTTTGAGATTTGATTTGCAGAAAGATTTCAAAATGTTTTTGTTTCAAGTGGATTTGGAAGACATATTTTAAGAGGCTTTTATTATAACATGCACAAAATCAGGTAAATATATACATATAGATATGCAACATAGAGTGCATATTTTATATAAAAAGCAAAAATGATTTCCTTCTGAAAATAAAAGTCTACCGTTTTTTGGAATATTTATCTAAACTATGCACGGAAAATATTGAATTGTAAATTTCCACTGACATTCATACACGAATGAAAAGTCGAGACCATAGCCTATAAATTTTTTATGCGATTTCATAAAATAAAACTGAAAGGAAAATTATTGAATTTAGGCATTTTATTTTGTTATCAGATGCGTAGAAATGAAATCCGAGTATATGAATAACAACAACAACAACAACAATAACAATAACAATGATTTTCTATGAATTGATTTTTTAAAACTACTTATTAAAATCATGGTGCTAAAAATTTTTTTGAATAATTTTTTCTTCGAATTATATAAATCTTTCATTTCTAGGGCTAATGAAAACTAATTTTTAACGTCTGCTGCCTTTTAATTTCTAAATACTTCTAAGACGACCTCTATATAGCTCGTAAGAAGCAATCTGATTTTAGAATTTAATTCAGTATGTAAACTTTTGATATTTTTTGTGTTAAAAATAACTCTTCTGTGTACTTTTACGATTTTCTTTCCCTGCAAACATAAAAATACTATGATATAAAAAAAATTCTTATTCTGATAACTTAAGTAAACTTAAAGAGAACTAAGGTAAATATTACATTTCTTTTTTTTTCACATTTTTGGAATTCCCGAGGATTTTTCAATATAAACAGGATTAAGATTTTCGTTCTGGTATTTCTTCTTTACCACAGAGCTCAAAAACACAGTATTCGCGTCTCAAATTCTTCCGAAAACTAAATCTTTAGTAAGTTTTTGCAGAACACCTAATCTAAACACAATAAAATTCTCGTTTGCTATTTTAAGCAAAAATAACAAATCTAAAAAGTAATTTATGTGTAATATTTATTTATACTGAATAAGGACGTTATATTCGGTAAATCTAATTCCATGCATATGATGTATATGAATAGAAATGTTTAAAAAAATTGCTTTTTTGGAAGATACATTAGTTATTCCTCAAAGTGCTAAAATATTAATCAGAACTGTTTAATTTTTAATTACCTTTACTTTAAGTAGTCTTCAAAAGTTATCTAATCTGGAATTACTTAACAGAAGATCCTTATGCTCCAAATATTATGAGGTTATATATGTAGATTTATAACTATTATATATATGAATAGAGGTTAATCCTTAAATTGTTTGACATTTATTGCCATTTGTATGATTTTTTATGACTTGATAACCAAATATTAATTCTACAACCAAGCATCGTATAAAAATTTTCAACGTACACAACGAAAAGTTTTCTAGTAAAATTACTTAACTTAAGGTATGTGCATGCCCTCAAAAAGTTGTTTTTGTGAAAGTTCATTTATTTATTGAAATTATTTTAAATTAAAAAGCAAACATTTATTATTTATAAAATGCGTTATTTTTGATTCAGCTATAATTAAAAGAAAAATTATAGTCCAAAATATAACCCGGAAAGAACCTTTTGAAACCGGGAGTGACCATTTAAAGAGCCACAGAAATGTAAAAAATACATTTGAATACACAAATATATAATCTATACAAAAATAGAAATACAACTACAATATGGTGGATTTATATTATGCAATAATAATTAATTTTTGTAAAAATGAATTTTTAAAAATATAAATACTTACCTTAAAAGTTATTTAAGAAGTATAAAAGATTAAAAATTTCAATAAAATAAACCTACTAGTTTCATACACTCAATCGGATGATGAATGAATCGGTGAAAGCAATAAGATCAAGAATGATAAAATAAGATCTGTTTCGTACACACATTCAGGCATTTCAGCACTGTTAAAGAATTTTGTAAAAAAACCCACAGAAAATAATCAAGATTCTTTGTAAATTATAAATAGTTCTATGATAAATGCATTTCTTTGAGTTTCTCGATCATCATTTTACTGACATTTCCCCCTTTTTTTTAATCAAATAATCTTGTAGGAATTTCAATATTTTTAATTAAAGCTATTTTTATCATAAAATGTATATTGTATAATATGAACTTTAAAATGTTCAGGTTTACTTAAACGGCGATTAAAATAATCAACTTTAGATGTTAATAGTTAATTTTATTTAAAAACACATTAGTACTTTCAAACCTTTAATCAGGTTCTTCCTCAGAGAATAGTTTCTTTTATAAATACAAATATCGTTATATAAAGATTTCGTTTTGAAAATGAATGAGACTCGTGGCTTGAAGATTGAATAAGTATTATTTTAGGCGAACGGTAAAAAGAAATATTTGATTGTAGTACTATGAAATTTTAATACGTCATTTTATCAAATTGTCAGGATTTTATTTTAGGATGTTAAACCATAAACTCGGTATATTATAAGATAGGGCATCATTACACACTTTATTGCTTTGCATAGGATTCCTATGGTTTTTCTTATAATGGATAAATAATAATTGGATGTTGGGAATACGATTTTCGTATGATCAAAATCTATTGTGATATTCTGTTTGAGATATAAACGTGAGAGAGCAGTAGATTGGCGACAAAATTTTATATCTTTGTTTATTTTTATCTTTGTTACAACTTATCTTGCATTTGTAATTAAATTACACGCTTTTAAAATTCTTTTACGATTTTATTAGAAATACCAAAGAAAAAATTTGGTTTAAAAATTGTTATATTAAAAATTACGATATTTTAGAAAAGGAAATTTATCTCCGTGGAATTAACGGGAATTTTTATAGGCAATAATTTAATAGTTGATTCATTCATCATATACACGAAGCTTCAAATAGTAAAAGTAAATTAAAAATATTTATCTGATATATTATAAAAGATATCTTTTGCATACAGTAGCAATAGCTTCTATAGCACAGACAGTAAGCCTTGATGTCTCGGGTTAAAAAAAATTCCGTATTTTTTCAAAGTAAATTATCATTATAAATAAATATACTAAGTAATTTTGCAGATTCTTGTGCATTTTATTGAAGAAACTATACAGAGTAAACTGTAAATTCACTGAATAATTTCTGAGTTTTTTGATAGAATCTGTGTTTTTCTAATCTTTGTAATTTTATACAAGACATAATATAATGGATTAACTGCTAAAGATCACCAGTTCTCTGTAATATAAAAAATATATATATATGAGAATATTCAGATTTTCTACATTATATTATTTAAAAGGTTTTTATTAAAAATTTTTGCATCCAATTTTTAGCCTAAAACGTAACCTTTGTTTTTTCAGAATACTAAAAGCCCGTGCGAAATAGAATTTTAGGTAAAAATAGTTACGTGACACGAAAATGAATTTTTATGTACAAAAAAAAAAAAAAAAAAAAAAAAAAAAAAAAAAAAAAAAAAAACTTGTTAATAGACTTTAATAAACCGGAATTTCGAAGCAGTCAAACTAACTTATTGTACTATGCACCATGATTGTCGCTTTTGCGTATTAATAAATTTAAACAATAATAAAAACGCTTGAAGCATTTTGAAGCTCTATAGAATAATTAACTGCGCAAAAAATTGTTTTAAGAATAAGTCATTTGAAATACATATTTACATGTTATTTTGATAATATTTAATTTAAAAAAAACACAGCTATGCGCTCCCCGCCATATACACGTCGATATATTGATACAGTTTTTAAATTCTTAAAATTAAAAAAACGGGAAAAATCGATTATAGTACATTTTTTTAATGAAAATTTGATGACAGTATTACCTTTTGTCACAACAGGCTTCGATCTTGGACGAGGCAAATTCAGATCAGAAAAAACATTGCTGAAGATAGAATTAAACAGAGATAAATGATGAAAGTCTCGTGAACGAATAAATTAAAAATTGGTAACATTTTAGTAATATTCTGTATTTGAGCAATAAAAATCGATGCTCGTTAACAAAAGAAGATAAATAATATAATCTCACTCTTTGTGATTTTATCGATTTTGTATCTCATCTTTACATTAATTACACTGTTTTCAGCAATTTCCAACAAAGTTAAAAAATGCTTATGCATTCGGTTTGTCTATCCGTCTGTCGGTATGGCCATATGGCCGTCTGTTCGCACTCTAACTCTCGTAAATATACTCCGATTCCCATAAAATTTTTGGACGTTAATGACATTTACCCGAACACAAACCCTGTTGAAAATGAAGTTTCTGCCATGATTAGTTTATTTACAGGGACAGTCAAAAGTTTTCCATTACATTACGGCCTATGGGGAAAAATCGTTTCATATGAATATTCAAGATTTTACACCCTATCAAACATCTTCAAATTTATATGCATCTACCAAGTGCATTAAAATATGCATTTTGTAAAGTATGCAGCGAAAAGAATAGTTATTATTCATTTACAGGCCCACACAAAAGAATTAAAATACAGAATAAAAAAGGAGGAATGGAATTGTTTGCGACATATTTTAATTAGGGTAAACGATTTCATATATAATAAAATTGATATACGTTGCTATTATAATTGATATTAATATGAGTTATTTTATGCATAATACGTAGTGCATAGCATTTACAGGGACAAAAGATTTCAAATAGTATATTCTATCCGAAGTCCTGTATATTTTGAAAGATGGCTGTTAGATGGATGAGATGCATTTTTAATTATGATATAAACTTTTAAGTTTCACTAGATGTATGCATATAATATGGTTTATATAAATGCTAATTGTTACACAATTTAGATATACAGGGTTATACAAAAGATCTCGGATAGGTTACTGAATACGAGCGTGATTTATTTCAAGGTGGTTTTTAAATATGTTATGCTTTTTTACCATGAACTGCATTTAGTTTACTAAGAAATGTTTGTAGAATATAGATGAAATGATATACAGGGTCACGCAAAGAACTGGATACGTGGTCACCTTTGGATGATAATTTCTGGAAATTAGATTTAAGTAGTTTAAAGAGTATTTTCGTTTGAAGTAAATTTTAGAAAAATACTTTCGTTTCTTAAAGGTACTGTGTGTTTTACAGGACTAAACAAAAGTATTCAAGTATGTTTCCATCTATTAGTAGAAATTGCTGAAAGGAAAATTTTAACCAGTTAGGCATTTTCTTGCTAAACTAAATTTTACCATTATATAGTCTGTATATTAACCGACAGATCAAATACAGGGCTTTTCTGAAGTATCGGAATACATATTTCGATATGGAGAATAATACGTTATTTCCTTGGATAATGAAGTTTTGTTAAAGATTTTAAGAAGTGGTGGAAAGTTCTTCATAATCTATGTTTAACGCATGATTTTTCTTACTTGTTAAGAGATGCATGTATTATCACTCAGATGATAATGAATCGATGAAAATCTTTATTTGTATTTAAAATTAAGTATAATTTGAATTAACCTATTGTTGTACCCACTTACTCTTGATTATCTGTTTGTAATATCAAATTTGACTGTATTTTTCTAAAAAAAAGTTTTATTGTGCTAAAGATAAAAGATAATGTTTTTCGATTTTTCGCGAGTTTAAAAAGAATGTGTAATTTTTTTTATGCATGCACAGAGTAATATGCTTTTGTAAATCTGTCAAACAGTGTTGAATTCGGAATTCAGGGTAGTTTTGTTGCCTTAGGTATCAGTTATAATCCTATCCTAATAATGGTATTCCTTGAGCGTACATAGATATATATACACACACATATATATATATATATACAAAAAACACTGAATAAAAAATCAAAATCTCACGGAAAAAAATATTATTTCAGTGAAATTTTTACAATATATTCTGTTTTTTAAACTAAAAAAGTGAGAAATTCATTTTACATAAAAATATTTAAAGAAATCTGTAACTTATAGGAAATACGGGATGTTTAGATAAAGATTTTTCGTGAGCTTATCTTTGGAAATGTTTATGTAAGGTTTTTTTTTTTATTAAACTATCTTCAGCAATATTTTTTATCCGTTATATGTTATATTCTATCAGTAGATTTTTCAAAGAGAGAATGAGAAATACTTTGTGTAAATACAAAATGTTTTATAAAGTCCTTTTTAAATAAATAAAATTCTAGGAAAGGATTTCGAAGCTGTACAAATTTTAATATATATAAATTAATCTAAATCCTGTTTTAAAACTCATTTCTAGAAGTTTTGATTATAGATTGCATATAATGTCAGTTTTATTTTGTAACTTTTTCATATCTATTATTCGCATTTAAAAAAAAATTAATGAAATATTTTTACATTTCGCATTTAAAAAATAATAATCAATAAGATATTTTTATAATGTACTTAAATTTTGCTTTTTATTTTGTTTTATATTAAAGAAATCGATTTTAATACACAGTTTATAAATGTTTTAAACCTTCTTTTCACCATTTGCCACATCTGACATATAATAAATACACTTTAATTCTCATTACGCGGCATGATTTTGACCAATATGCTAACTGTAACTGATCAAGAAGATCACTGATCCAAAGAATGGAATAAAACTTATTTTGTCCATGTCAGAGGGCTACAATATACGATAACATTACGTTTTGTGCACCGGAAGCAAAGTTTTCTATCAAGCTGTCATGTCAAAATTTACTTTTAATAATTTTACTGAGTATTTAAAAATATTAATTTGAAGAAAGTTGCAAAATGTGAAGCCGATAAAATTATTTAATTTAAGCCCATTTAATTGCAAAGTACAAGGAATACAATATTTAAAGCCCCTATTTGTGTGTATAGAGTACACTCCATAAAATATCAAATTTTAGCTGAAAATAAGAAATTTAATTTTTTTACTATTTTTCTCATTATTATATTAGACCGATATAGAGATTTCAAATATTTTGTTTTTCAAAAATTTGTAAAAAGAATACGATGATTCTGCTTAATGTTTATGAAAAGAAAGAATAAAAGGAATGTTCTGAAAAATCAATAAGTAAGATTGAAAGTATAAGAGCTAATTGCCATAGATTGTACTAGTAGACGTTTTCACATCAATCTCAACTCAATGTAAAAAAAAAAATCGACTTTATACACTAAATGATTGGTCATTTTTAAACAAATAATTTTTATACTCACAGAATACATGTCTTTTCCCTTAATTGTTCCCGGAAGTCCGTAAAAGGAGAGAAAAATTACTTTTATTCCTCGCACGCATGAGTACACACTAATACACTAACACGAAATTTAGAATTTAAAACCTTCTTTTATCTTCAATAGAAGAAAGTAATGCAATCCAATTTTTTTTCGACTTCCGGCTTTCGACAGATTTACGTTTTAGGGGTCAGAGATTCTAAAAAACATTATTAAAAATGTGTGTCTGTCCGTACGTCGAATTCTACCAATAAAAATGGTATGAAGGTATGCATAGAATTGAACTAAATTTTTTGTGAATGTTTGGCTGTGGCAAGCAAGTCTTCCGTCAGTTTTGAAATATTCCGCCAAAAGGGGCGCTACAATAGCGATTTTTGTGCCATTTTAAATATTATACCGACGAAAAGTGTATGAAGTAGTGCATCGAATTGAACCAAAATTTTTATGTAAGTATGGCTAGTTAGTCCTCCCTAAATTTGAATAAAATCTGCCCGAAGGAGACGCTGCAATAGTGATTTTTGTGTCATTTTCAATATTGTACCAGCTAAAAGTGCATGAAGTTATGCTTCGAATTGAACCAAATATTTTGTGTAAGTGTATGGCTATGGCTAATTGGTCCTCACTGAATTTGAAAAAAAAAAATCAGCCGGAAGGGGTGCCATAATTAAGATGTCTGTGCCATTTCCATTATTTTACCATCAAAAAGTGTATGAAGTTATGCATAGAAGTGAACTACAATTTTTGTGTATTTTTTGAGTATGGCAAGTAGGTTCTTCCTGAATTTGAAAAAAAAATCTGCCTATCGTTCTATTGTCATCGGCTCATGCAGAGACGGAAATTCCGATTAATTGACTGAAGCAGACATTTAAGATAAAAATCAAAGTTGGTACATTATTGAATTAAAATTATTAAAGGATTGACATGCGCAACATTTTTTTAAATATTAAAATGTACGTATGAGATACAATAAAGTTTTGGGATTGGCACATCTAACTAGTTTTTTAAATGAAAACTAAAAGTTCGGAAAATCGAAATTTCGAACTTGTTTAAAAACAGCAAACAATAGCAACAACAAAATAATAAAAAGGTAAAATTAATTAAATAAATAAAATAAATAAATAAAATAATAATTTTCCGGATTTAAAAAAGCGTCAATTTTGTCATTCGCTTAAACTTTGTTGCAATTCATTTTTTTGGAGTACAAAATAATAATAATAATAATAATAATAATAATAATAATAATAATGTTATCTTGTTAATTGTATTCTAAACAAACACATTTTAAAAATGTATAGTTGTTCAATTAAGTTTAAAAAATCGATTTTATCAAAAAAAATCTTCTTGAATTTAATAAAAAATATAATATTCATATTTTACGTCAAACATTCAAGATATGTTTAAATAAAAATATGCTTAATTTGAAATAATTTTTATCCTGGATTATTTTGTTAAAACACCAACCATAAATTCATAACGACGAAATACTCCTGCAATCAAGTTTAAATTTCCAAGCTTTCTCAATAACAAATTCAACAAGCTTTTTCAAATCCTTTCATTCGAATATAAACCATTTTATTTTCGTTTTAAACTCGTCCCATACCAAGTGCTCGCAGTACGAGTAGTTAAGCGCTTACGAGACAGAAAGATCTTAAAATTTTCTTTAAAAAGAAATATTGTTTTTTTTTTGGGGGGGGGTGGCTTAAACCTGCATTTAAATCATGTTTCTATCTTAATCAGAAGAGAAAATACTAATTCTTTCGTTTTGGTTTGTTTTCAAAATCTAGCTTTTAAGCAGTGGTTGTCATGGAAATGAATTCTTGTGAAAATGCGTTATCTTCATGCTTTTATTTTTTTTCAACTTAACTTGTTATACGACAAGAACTGTTAAAGATAACTGCATCAAACTTTGAACATGTCTTTTTTGATTATTTTATTTTTATTTTGATACAAATCAAATAAAAAAAATTACATTTGAAAATATGATTTTTTTTAATAAAAGACTTTTTTTAGTTTAAGGGTTTTTTTTTTAGTTTGGACTTTTTTTAGCTTAATGTTTTAGTTTTAATAATTTTGAATTTTTCAAAAAATTGATATTTTTAAAAATTTTAACTCAAAATTAACATATAGATATTTTTGTTTAGTTAAATGGAAAATAATTGAAATTCTACAAATAATATTTTGAATTATAACGATTTTAAATTACCCCGCTTTTTTAATAAATTTTAATTTTTCTTTTTAATTATGAGAAGTTTTATCATGTGATTTTGTTTACAAGTAATATGGTTAACCATCACCCCTCCCCAAAAAAACCCCTCATTAAATAAAAATTATTTTAAATTTCATGCCGGACCGTTGTATTAAAACACCACAGATGCAACTAGAGTAATTCGAAAATATTTTTTTAAATTAAAAAGTAATTTCATATTAAAATTGAAAATTTTTCGTTATAACCGTTGCCAAAAATTAAGAATTCACAGTAAAATTCTTATCACAACAATTACTTTTTTAATGCAAGATTTCCACGTGAAAAATTAAATCGAAAAAAAATAGTTTAACGAATTAAATAGAAATTGAATATTACGTCGTATTGGGAATACAATGGAATAATGTTAAAAATGATTAATGTATAACGTCATATGAGTTAGAAAAAGCAGTATTAATAAATTACGCCATCAATTAAAATACTATCGCCAAACTATCAGATTAAATGCCAATAATGGATGATCGTACATATAGCATTCAAATCGTTTTAAATACGTCACATATATTTATTACGTCATCAAGAGATTCCACGTATTATTTATATTTATATTAATGTTTTACAAATTTATTTGTTCTGCCATTACTTACAATAAAAATTATGCCAATTTGTGTAATTTGACAAATATTTAAAAGAATTGTATAATTTGACTAAATCTGTCTATTGGATAGTCACTTAGTAGCGAAACACTGTATTGAAACGTATTTAAAAACCTAATTATGGAAATATTGGCATATTTTAACATTTTAAGGTGGTGCTTTAATTTTTTTGCTTTTTATCGTTTATTGCTTCAAATGAATGGCAATAAACTCATATATAACTCGGTTCTTTTGCTTTTGTTTTATAAATTTATGCATTTTTATGTAGGGATTTCATTTGATACATGCCTATATGGCGATTCGACTATTTTTTTTTTTAATTGTTTGAATGTTTAATTTTGAAAATGATTTTTCGAAACAAACCATAAATTCCAAACAACGCCGGATACTTTAGCTAGCAGTCAATAAAAATAACTGTTGTTTTCCGTTACCGAAGATTATCTATTGGAAAAATTGCAAGGAAAAACCTTTCCAATTTTTTCTGATGCGATTTATGGAAGACAACTTTTGATCGACTAATATCGAAGAAAGAGTTTATTTTTTGTTTTGTATTAAAAGAATATCTGGCCAGTGCGCATACCAGTCCACATGTTTTATCACAAATATGCAGCAATACCAATTGAAAAGCGAAGGTTTAAGAGATAACAAAAGCAATTTATAAATTCGATTGAGAGCATATTTATTTGGAAAAGAGAGCTTTACTTTTTACTTATTTATTTATTTATTTTGGGAGAAAAAACTTACTTTAAATGCTGTTATAGTTTTTAAAAGTATTTTTCATGCTTTTTGTTTGTTTGTTTGAGGAATGCTATAAGTAAAACTGTAAGGTATAGGGCAGAAAATGGGAGTTGTTTTTTACGAATTTTGATGTACCAGAATTATGTAAATTTTTTTTTAGGTTTTACAATCACAGATTTTATTGTCATAGGCGAATATTAAAATTTCGATATATTTGTTCATTTAAATGTAAAATAATTTAAATTCTACGAATAATATTTTCAGTTATAACGATTATAGTTTATCCCACTTTTTAAATAAATTTTAATAATCATTTTTTTTTAACTATGAGAAGTTTTATCACGTGATTTTGTTTACAAATAATATGGTTGACCGTCACAAAAAAAAAAAAAAAAAAATAAAAATAAAAAAATTAACTCAATAAAAAAAAATATTTTTAAATGTCTTCCCAGACCCCTGAAGATATTCGATTCGAAACGATCGGGCTCAGATTCAAAGAGAAAGGGATCCATGAAACATACGGAAAACGTGTTTTAATTCTTTTTTTGGATTACGGTAATTTTCTATCCTATAATGAAAAAAAAAATCAACTTACATTTCTTTATTTCTCGGATATATACCAGTAGCTGTTCTGCCAGGAATATTTCCCTCATTTGAAGAACGTTATTTTTGAGGGAGCGTTTCAAAAGAATTCCCGATGATTCTGCTTATTGTTCAGAAAAAAATACAGAAGCAATATTCGTCAAGTTAAAATATTTAATACAAAACTGGGAAACATTTTAAATACAAATATAACATTTTGTTCTTTAAATCAAATAGGTTGATTTTGTTTGATAAAAGGCTATTTAATTTTCTACTGACTTTGTCACCTAGCAACCAAGATATACCTAATTATTTCAAAATGTAAAAAGTTTTCTGTGCAAACGATTTTTTGTGATAAATACATTATCTGTTTTATTTCTTCAGCTTTTACCTAAGCTGTGTGAAACAATATTCTTGTTGTTTTTGAGTTTGGTTAGAATGTTTTTTAATGAGTTATGTGAAAAAATTTTACGGTTTTTATTGGAGTTGTGTTTTGTGAAATTATTAATGTTTGAAAGAACCTGAGCTGAGTTTACTCATGAGAATAAACTGTTTAAAACCAGATATGAGTAATTAATTTTGAGTTGAGTAAAATATTAATAAAATAAACTTTCGAACAATTGAATTCTTCATATGGTCCGTCTTATACGGAGAAAAATCAGCGAGTTGTTATTCTACGTCAATGACTGAAGGATAACTGGTGAATATTTTGTGCTGTTTTGCTATTTCTTCGATGTTAGAGATAATATTATAAAGAGTCAAGAGGGGTAAGTGCACCCATTTAATTTTTATTCATTAAAAATGAGTATGAAAGAATTAAAAGCAAAAAAGAAAATTTTCAAAACAAACTTGACAAAATTAAAAGAAAAATTATCGAATACTGAGCTAGAATTAAATGAATTAATTCTCATAAATGAGAAACGGAATAAATTAGAGAAAAACTTTTCTGAGTTATTTGAGTCTATTTATAAGATAAGTAAAGAAGATGAAATTGAGGATTTTATTAAGGAAAACGAAGAAATTAATGAAATTTTAGAAATAATGGAATTTGAACTTACAAAAAAGTTATCAAAAATGAAAGTGCAAACTGTTAATTTAGAAAACGCCACAAAGGCTGATAATAACATTAAATCGCCAAAGTTAACTCTTCCTGTATTTACGGGTAATTTGCATGAGTGGCTTTCTTTCAAAGATATATTTAAGGCTACTGTACATGAAAATTCTAATTTGTCAGGGGCAATGAAATTACAATATTTGAAGTCTTCATTGAGAGGAGATGCCTTTCGTATAATTCAATCTATTTCAATCGTGGATTCTAATTATGAAGTTGCATGGTCGCTTTTGGAAGAACGGTTTTCAAATTCGAGAGAACAAGTTTACGCGCATTTAAAACGTTTTTTAAATATTCCTGTTATTCAGAATGAGTCCCCAGCAGCATTATTAAATCTAATAGATATAACAAATGAATGTATTAGGTGGTTAGAGATTTTAGAACAAAAAGTTGAGCGGTTTTCTACTACTATGTTTGCTTATATTTTGGCTCAAAAAATAGATGTAAATACAAAAATGTGGTGGGAAAGACATCTTAAGCGGGATAATTTACCGAGTTTAACTGAATTGCTAGAATTCTTGAGAGACCACGCGCGTACACTAAGTGCGTCCAAACAAGTAAATACAAAGCGAAATTTTCAAAACGAAAGCCAAACAAAGCATAGCTTTTCAAAGGTAACATCCATGGTTGCGAGTTTAAATGAGAAAAATATGCGCAAATGTGTTGTATGTAACCAGGAAAATCACAGTGTTTTTAAATGTCCCAAATTTCAAAAATTTAATGTACAGGAGAGAGTAGATTTTGTGAAAAAAAACAATATGTGTTTTAACTGTCTTTCAGAATTCCACTGCGTCAAAAAATGTAACTCAACATTCTCGTGTTCAAAATGCCATAAACGCCACAATATACTTCTTTGTTTGATAGGCGTGAGAGAAATTCCAATGCGGTGGGAAACACAAAAAATTATAGTGATAAGGAAGTGCCAAATGCATTGTCGACGAATGAAAGTAAACCAACATTAAATGTTGACGCCATACCATTTGAGTTAAATAACCAAATTCAAAATTTCACTGGTACTTCAAATTTGAGATCGAATAATGTTAAAACAGTTCTTCTTTCCACTGCTATTGTTTATATGAGAGATAAATTCGGAAATAAAGTTCCGGTGCGTGCTTTATTGGACAATGGTTCAATGAGCAATTTTTTAACATTGCAGTTAGTTGAAAGATTAGGAATTCGAAAAGAAAAAAGTAATATTTCGGTATCGTGTTTAAGTGGATCCTCTGTAGCGGTAAAAAATAAAACTACTGCCTTGATCAGTAATAATTCGGGAGATTATAGTCGGGAGTTAGATTTCCTTATCATACCAAAGATTTCGCAAATTATGCCCTCGAAATATATTAATATTTCAGAGCTAGGAATTCCAGAGTCTATTATTCTTGCTGATCCTGAATTTAATAGACCAGAGAAAATAGATCTTTTGCTAGGAGCTGAAGTATTTCTAGAATTGATAAAGGTGGGTCGTATGAAGCTACCAAATTCTAAATTAATACTGCAAAATACGGTGTTCGGTTGCATAGTAAGTGGGAGTGTTTACGATTGTAACGATCAGGGACAAATACATTGTGGGTTAATTACTGAAACAGATTTAAATTTCGAAATGAAAAAATTTTGGGAAATTGAAAGAGTAGAAGAAAGTACACCATTGAGAAATACAGAAGAATTAGCATGCGACACCCACTTTATAAACACACAACAGAGAGATATAACGGGCAAATTCATAGTACAAATGCCGTTGAAAAAAGATCCTAGTTCTTTGGGAGAATCAAAACAATTTGCGGAAAATAGATTAAATTCACTTTGGAATAGGCTAGTCAAAAATCCAAATCTTTTAGAGTTATATTGCGCATTTATGGCAGAGTATAGAGAGTTAGGCCATATGGAGGAAGTAGAGAAAACAGATGAGCCAATACATGCGAATTATCTACCTCATCATGCTGTTTATCGCCCAGATAAAAGTTCTACAAAATTGAGAGTTGTCTTTAATGGTTCACATGCAACTTCATCAGGAGAATCCCTAAATTCCATACAGCTGAATGGAGGTGTCATTCAAGATGATTTGTTTAGCATAATACTTAGATTTCGTACACACCGCTATGCATTTACAGCAGATGTAAAAATGATGTATCGCATGATACTTATCGATAAAAGTCAACGTGATTTACAGCGCATAGTTTGGAAAGATTCTGTAAATGGTGAGATGAAATATTACAGACTATGTACAATCACATATGGCACAACTAGTGCCCCTTATTTAGCCATGCGCTGCCTTAAATAGCTTGGTATAGATGGTGAATCTCAATTTCCGTATGCTTCTGGTGTGGTACAATCAGACTTTTACATGGACGATGTCCTGACTGGAGCAGCTGACCTAAAATCGGCTAAGAGACTGCAAATTGAGCTTATTCAACTATTAAATACGTGTGGCATGAACTTACATAAATGGTTTAGTAACAATCCAGAATTAATGGAGCCAGCCTTTAAAAATGAGAATTACACTTTTGAAAATATGAGTGAAACTAAGGCACTAGGACTTTGCTGGAATGCAAATGATGATACTTTTACTTTTAGTGTATCATTCAGTGAGCAAACCAAGGTAACTAAAAGAAGTGTGCTGTCAAATATTGCTCGCATTTTCGACCCCTTGGGTCTACTTGGACCAGTTGTGACGAAAGCAAAAATTTTCCTACAAAGATTGTGGAGACTGCAAATTGATTGGGATGAAAATCTCCCTACAGCTGAGCTTGATGATTGGTTGCAGTTTTTAGAATCATTAAGAGCCATCAATAATATAAGTGCTGTTAGATACATTTTTACAAATAATCCAGTGCAAATTAAAATTTGTGGCTTTTCAGATGCTTCGGAGAAAGCCTACGGTGTGGCATTGTATGCTGTGTCTTCAAATTCTTCAGGAGAGCAAATTTCTCAGTTGCTTTGCAGTAAAAGTCGAGTTGCACCAATCAAAACAATCACTATTCCTCACTTGGAGCTCTGTGGTGCAGTTTTATTAGCCAAATTGATGAATAAGGTTGCCAAAACCTTAAAAGTTCCTAAAGAATCTGTTTACTATTATTCAGATAGTACTATTGTATTATGTTGGATTCGAAAACAGCCGTGTGACTTAAAAACCTTTGTGTCATCACGTGTGGCTACGATTCAGAATCTTTCTGATATCAGTCATTGGGGACATGTGGCTTCTTCTGATAATCCTGCTGATCTTGTGTCACGAGGTGTAGATCCAGACAAACTTCTCCAGAGTAATTTATGGTGGAAGGGTCCACTATTCCTAACACAACAAACTGAACCTTCTTTAAATACTGTCGAACTTGAGCAAAATGATAAGGATCTATACAGAAGTGAACTTAAAAAGACTTTTTCAGAGACTTCACTTTTAATATCAGACTGTTCACTTTTTATCGACTATTTTTTGCAATTGAGTAATAATTATGCTAAATTAATAAGAATTCTTAGCTATGTTTTCAGGTTCATTCAGAATGTCAAGAAGCCAAAAGAAAGGTATTCAGGTAAGCTAACATCTGCTGAATTGAAGAAGGCTGAGCAGTTTATCATAAAATCTGTTCAAGAAAAAGAGTTTAGTTCTGAATTCACATTGTTATCTAAGGGTAAGGAGTTACCAAAAAATAGTAGATTACTTTCATTAAATCCTTTCTTGGATAAAAATAATTTAATCAGAGTTGGAGGTCGTCTCCAAAATAGCACGGTAAATTATGCCCAAAAACACCCAATTGTACTGCCCTCTAAACACAAATTAACAGAATTAATTATCGAGTTTTATCACAAAAAATATCTACATATAGGACCACAAAATTTACTTTACTGTGTTCGAAGAGAATTTTGGCCTTTAAACGGTAGGGCTATTTGCAGAAAAATTGTACATAAATGTATTACATGCTTTAGGGCCAAACCTAAATTGTTAGCGCAAATTATGGGCGAGCTCCCAAACGAAAGAATAAATGTAGACTTTGTTTTTAATTGCACAGGAACTGATTTCTGTGGTCCATTTTTGATTAGATATAGAGGTCAACGTAAAGGCATTTATCATAAAGTTTATGTTTGTATTTTTATTTGTATGGTAACAAAGGCAGTGCATTTGGAATTAGTCAATGATTTAACATCTGAGGCTTTTATTGCAACATTAAAGAGGTTTTTTGCCAGACGAGGCAAACCTCGAAAAATTTTCAGTGATAATGCAGGCAATTTTGTGAAGACTAATGTAGAGCTTAAAGGTTGCATGAATTGGTAAACAAACCAGACCAGAACCTTACTAATTACTTGATATCTGAAGGTATTGCTTGGGAATTTATTCCCCCTAAAGCTCCAAATTTTGGAGGTTTATGGGAATCGGGAGTCAAGTCCTTCAAGTATCACTTTAAACGTGTTGTGGGCAACTCTAAATTAACTTGTGAAGAAATGTTAACTATAATTGTCCAAATTGAAGGTATCTTAAATTCGCGCCCGCTTACTCCCTTGAGTACAGATATTGATGACTTGGAGGTCTTGACCCAGGGACATTTTCTTATTGGTCGCCCACTTAATGCCATTGCTGAATCTGACCTGAGTAATATTGAAGATAATAGACTAAACTTATGGCAAAAGACCACTAAAATGGTTCCGACCATCTGGAAAAAGTGGAAAAATAGTTATTTAAGTACATTGCAGCAAAGGCATAAGTGGATGATATCAAAAAACAGCCTCAAAATAGGAGATATGGTTGTAATAAAGGAAGATGATCTTCCAGTGTCTAAATGGTTATTAGGGAGAATTGTAGAAGTATTTTTTGGTAATGATAATAGAATAAGAGTTGTAAATATAAAAACTCCAAATGGAATATATAAAAGAGCAGTATCCAAAATTGCTGTATTCCCTCTTGAAAAGTAATTCAGTTTTTATAAGAAAGTGTACATTATTGTAAAATTTCTTTATTTATTATGTATTATGTAAAATTGTTAAATATTTGCTTAAATTTAACTTAACTGTGACTCATTTATATTGTATTCAATTGTATTGTTCTTTATATTTTTTACAATGGTTGTAATTGCAGTGTTTTAGTTTGAAACCCCCCTCAGAGGTTTCAAGAGGGGCGGTATGTTTGATAAAAGGCTATTTAATTTTCTACTGACTTTGTCACCTAGCAACCAAGATATACCTAATTATTTCAAAATGTAAAAAGTTTTCTGTGCAAACGATTTTTTGTGATAAATACATTATCTGTTTTATTTCTTCAGCTTTTACCTAAGCTGTGTGAAACAATATTCTTGTTGTTTTTGAGTTTGATTAGAATGTTTTTTAATGAGTTATGTGAAAAAATGTTACGGTTTTTATTGGAGTTGTGTTTTGTGAAATTATTAATGTTCGAAAGAACCTGAGTTGAGTTTACTCATGAGAATAAACTGTTTAAAACCAGATATGAGTAATTAATTTTGAGTTGAGTAAAATATTAATAAAATAAACTTTCGAACAATTGAATTCTTCAGATTTCAATAATAAAAAAAAAATACTTAATTAAAATAGCTGTTGTTTTTCGCTTCAGAAGATTATCTATTGGATAAACTGTAAGGAAAAGTAATTCCAGTTGTCTGATGCGATTTATGGAAGACAACTTTTCATCGACCCATATCGAAGAAAAAGTCTATTTTCTGTTTTGTATTAAAAGAATATCTGACCAGCGTACACCAGTCCACATGCTTTATCACAAAAATGCAGCAACACTTGTTTACAAGCGAAGGTTGAAGTGGATAACAAAAGCAATATATAACTCAGATTGAGAGAATATTTGTTTGGAAAAAAATTATTACCTTTTATTTTAGAGAAAAAAAAACTCACTTTAAATGCTGTTATAGATTTTTCAAAGGATTTTTTATACTTTTTGTTTCTTTGTTTGTAGAATATTATAAAACTGTAAGGTATAAGGCCGAAAATGGGAGATGTATTTTACAAATTTTGATATTCCAGAATTATGTAAATTTATTTTCGATTTTACATTCACAAATTTTATGGTCATAAGTGTTCCAACCTGGCATTCCTATGTTACAGATATATGTGAAATACCGCTTTTTTGTTATTAATGAAAACTAATAGATTTTTTTTTACTAACATTATTAAAAACGGCTTTTTAAAATTAAAGTATAATAAAGTATACAATTAAAATTTTTGAATGTATAATAAGAGATATTTCCGTATTGGCATGGTGCGACAGTAAAAGCTCAAAAAATCACCCCAAAGGACTCCAGCTACAGCAACAAATTTGATCATGAAATTTTAGTGGTTTGACAAAATAATTTTATTCATATCTTAAATTTGTGGTTTATTTGTTTCGCATTACAGTCAATTTCTTATTATCTGCCACTTTATCAATCGCCACTCTCTGTTAACCGCCATCCCCCCTTCCTTTCTTCTTTTTATTTTCTTCTTTCTAGAAGAGAGATACCAGTCCACATGCTTTATCACAAATATTCAGTTGACAATCGAAGGTTGAAGAGGATAACAAAAGCAATATATAAATTCGATTGAGAGCATATTTATTTCGAAAAGAGAGCTTTACTTTTTATTTATTTATTTTGGAAGAAAAACCTTACTTTAAATGCTGTTATAGTTTTTTTTAAGTATTTTTCATGCTTTTGTTTGTTTGTTTGTGGAATGCTTTAAATAAAACTGTAAAGTATAGGGCAGAAAATGGGAGTTGTGTTTTTTAAAATTTTATGTACCAGAACAGAATTATGTACATTTATTTAAGGTTTTACAGCCACAGATTTTATGATCATAGGCGAAAATTAAAATTACGATATATCTGTTAATTTAAATGTAAAATAATTTCATTTCTACAAATAGTATTTTGAGTTATAAACGATTTTAATTTATTCCACTTTTTAAATACATTTCAATAATCATTGTTTTATCTATGAGAAGTTTTATCATGTGATTCTGTTTACAATTAATATGGTTGACCATAAAAAAATAAAAAAATAAATAAATAAATTAACTCATTAAATAAAAATTATTTTAAAATGTCTTCCCGGACCCCTGAAGATGTTTGATTCTAAACGCGCGGTCTCAGGTTCAAAGAGAAAGGGATCCAAGGAACAGACAGGAGATGAGTTTTTTTAAAACTCCTTTTTCGGATTACGGAAATTTTCTATCCTAGAATGAAAAAAAAATTAACAGATATTTCTTTATTGCTTGGATATATACCGGTAGCTGTACTGCCAGGAATATTTCCGTTACTAAAGAATGTTATTTCTGAGAGAGCATTTCAAAAGAATTCCCGATGATTCTGCTTTATTGTTCAGAAAAAATACAGAAGCAATATTCGTCAAGTTTAAATATTTAATATTAAAAATGGGAAACATTTTAAATATAAATATAAAATTTTGTTCCTTAAATCAAATAAGTTGATTTCAATTAAAATAAAATAGTCAATAAAAATAACTGTTGTTTTTCGTTTCAGAAGATTATCTATTGGAAAAACTGTAAGGAAAAGCCTTTGCAGTTGTCTGATGCGATTTATGGAAGGTGAATTTTCATCGACCAATATCGAAGAAAGAGTTTATTTTTTGTTTTGTATTAAAAGAATATCTGCCCAGTGTATACCAGTCCATATGTTTTATCACAAATATGCAGCAACACCAATTGACAAGCGAAGGTTGAAGAGGATAACAAAAGCAATATATAAATTCGATTGAGAGTATATTTATTTCGAAAAGAGAGCTTTACTTTTTATTTATTTATTTTGGGAGAAAAAACTTACTTTAAATGTTGTTATAGTTTTTTTAAAGTATTTTTCATGCTTTTGTTTGTTTGTTTGTGGAATGCTATAAATAAAACTGTAAGGTATAGGGCAGGAAATGGAAGTTGTGTTTTTTAAAATTTTATGTACCAGAACAGAATTATGTACATTTTTTTTAAGGTTTTACAGTCACAGATTTTATGATCATAGGCAAAAATTAAAATTACGATATATCTGTTAATTTAAATGTAAAATAATTTCATTTCTACAAATAGTATTTTGAGTTATAAACGATTTTAATTTATTCCACTTTTTAAATACATTTCAATAATTATTGTTTTATCTATGAGAAGTTTTTTAATGTGATTCTGTTTACAATTAATATGGTTGACCATAAAAAAATAATAAAATAAATAAATAAAAAAAATATTTTAAAATGTCTTCCCGGACCCCTGAAGATGTTCGATTCGAAACGCGCGGTCTCAGGTTCAAAGAGAAAGGGATTCAAGCAACAGACACGAGATGAGTTTTTTTAAAACTCCTTTTTCGGATTATGGAAATTTTCTATCCTAGAATGAAAAAAAAATGAACGGATATTTCTTTATTGTTCGGATATATACCGATAGCTGTACTGAGTTTTTTAGCTGTTTCTGAGTAAGCGTTTCAAAAGAATTCCCGATGATTCTGCTTTATTGTTCAGAAAAAATACAGAAACAATAGTCGTCAAATTAAAATATTTAATATTAAAATTGGGAAACATTTTAAATATAAATATAACATTTTGTTCCTTAAATCAAATAAGTTGATTTCAATAAAAATAAAATAGTCAATAAAAAATAACTGTTGTTTTTCCTTTCAGAAGATTATCCACTGGAAAAATTGCAAGGAAAAACCTTTCCAATTTTTCTGATGCGATTTATGGAAGACAACTTTTCATCGACCAATATCGAAGAAAGAGTTTACTTTTTGTTTTGTATTAAAAGAATATCTGGCCAGTGTATACCAGTCCACATGTTTTATCACAAATATGCAGCAACACCAGTTGACAAGCGAAGGTTGAAGAGGATAACAAAAGCAATTTATAAATTCGATTGAGAGCATATTCATTTTGAAAAGAGAGCTTTACTTTTTATTTATTTATTTATTTATTTTGGGAGAAAAAAATTACTTTAAATCATGTTAAAATTTTTAAAAGTATTTTTCATGCTTTTTGTTTGTTTGTTTGAGGAATGCCAGAAATGAAACTGTAAGGTATAGAGCAGAAAATGGGAGTTGTTTTTTACGAATTTTGGTGTACCAGAATTATATACATTTTTTTAGGTTTTACAATCACAGATTTTATTGTCATCGGCGAATATTAAAATTTCGATATATTTTTTCATTTAAATGTAAAATAATTTAAATTCTACGAATAATATTTTCAGTTCTAACGATTTTAGTTTATCCCACTTTTTAAATAAATTTTAATAATCATTTTTTTAACTATGAAAAGTTTTATCACGTGATTTTGTTTACAAATAATATGGTTGACCGTCACAAAAAAATAAATAATAATAACTCAATAAATAGAAAATATTTTTAAATGTCTTCCCGGACCCCTGAAGATATTCGATTCGAAACGAGCGGGCTCATATTCAAAGAGAAAGGGATCCGTGGAATATACGGGAACCGTTTTTTTTCTTTTTAAATACTTTTTTGGATTACGGAAATTTTCTATCCTATAAAGAAAAAAAAATGAACTGACATTTCTTTATTTCTCGGATAGATACCTTAAGCTGTTCTGCCAGGAATATTTCCCTCATTTGAAGAATGTTATTTCTGAGAGAGCGTTTCAAAAGAATTCCCGATGATTCTGCTTATTGTTCAGAAAAAATACAGAAGCAATATTCGTCAAGTTAAAATATTTAATACTAAAACTGGGAAACATTTTAAATACAAATATAACATTTTGTTCTTTAAATAAAATAGGTTGATCTCAATAATAAAAAAATAGTTAATTAAAATAGCTGTTGTTTTTCGCTTCAGAAGATTATCTATTGGAAAAACTATAAGGAAAAGTCTTTCCAGTTGTCTGATGCGATTTATGGAAGACAACTTTTCATAGACCCATATCGAAGAAAGAGTCTATTTTCTGTTTTGTATTAAAAGAATGTCTGACCAGCGTACACCAGTCCACTTGCTTTATCACAAATATGCAGCAACACCAGTTTACAAGCGAAGGTTGAAATGGATAACAAAAGCAATATATAACTCAGATTGAGAGCATATTTGTTTGGAAAAAAGATAATTACCTTTTATTTTAGAGAAAAAACTCACTTTAAATGCTGTTGTAGATTTTTTAAAGGATTTTTTATACTTTTTGTTTGTTTGTTTGTTTGTAGAATATCATAAATAAAACTGTAAGGTAAAACTGTAAGGCCGAAAATGGGGGATGTATTTTACAAATTTTGATGTTCCAGAATTATGTTAATTTATTTTCGATTTTACAGCCACAAATTTTATGGTCATAAGTGATCCAACCTGGCATTCCTATGTTACAGATATATGTGAAATACCGCTTTTTTGTTATTACTGAAAACTAATAGATTGTTTTTTCACTAACAATATTAAAAACCGCTTTATTAAATTAAATTATAATAAAGTATACAATTAAAATTTTGGAATGTATTATAACAGATATTTCCGTATTGGCATGGTGCGACAGTAAAAGCTCAAAAAATCACCCGAAAGTGCTCCAGCTACAGCAACAAATTTGATCATGAAAATTTTAGTGGTTTGACAAAATAATTTTATTCATGTCTTAAACTTGTGGTTTATTTGTTTCGCATTACAGTCAATTTCTTATTATCTGCCACTTTATCAATCGCCACTCTCAGTTAACCGCCATCTCTCCTTCCTTTCTTCTTTTTACTTTCTTCTTTCCAGAAGAGAGATACCAGTCCACATGCTTTATCACAAATATCCAGTTGACAATCGAAGGTTGAAGTGGATAACAAAAGCAATATATAACTTCGATTGAGAGCATATTTATTTCGAAAAGAGAGCTTTACTTTTTATTTATTTATTTTGGAAGAAAAAACTTACTTTAAATGCTGTTATAGTTTTTTTAAAGTATTTTTCATGCTTTTGTTTGTTTGTTTGTGGAATGCTATAAATAAAACTGTAAAGTATAGGGCAGAAAATGGGAGTTGTGTTTTTTAAAATTTTATGTACCAGAACAGAATTATGTACATTTTTAAAGGTTTTACAGTCACAGATTTTATGACCATAGGCGAAAATTAAAATTAATATCGGTTAATTTATATGTAAAATAATTTCATTTCTACAAATAGTATTTTGAGTTATAAATGATTTTAATTTATTCCACTTTTTAAATACATTTCAATAATCATTGTTTTATCTATGAGAAGTTTTATCATGTGATTCTGTTTACAATTAATATGGTTGACCATAAAAAAATAATAAAATAAATAAATAAAAAAAAATATTTTAAAATGTCTTCACGGACCCCTGAAGATGTTCGATTCTAAACGCGCGGTCTCAGGTTCAAAGAGAAAGTGGTCCAAGGAACAGACAGGAGATGAGTTTTTTTAAAACTCCTTTTTCGGATTACGGGAATTTCCTATCCTAGAATGAAAAAAAATGAACGGATATTTCTTTATTGCTCGGATATATACCGATAGCTGTACTGCCAGGAATATTTCCGTTATTAAAGAATGTTATTTCTGAGAGAGCGTTTCAAAAGAATCCCGGTGATTCTGCTTTATTGTTCAGAAAAAATACAGAAACAATATTCGTCAAGTTTAAATATTTAATACTAAAACTGGGAAACATTTTAAATATAAATATGAAATTTTGTTTTTTAAATCAAATAAGTTGATTTCAATAAAAATAAAATAATCAATAAAAATAACTGTTGTTTTTCGTTTTAGAAGATTATCTATTGGAAAAACTGTAAGTAAAAGCCTTTCCAGTTGTCTGATGCGATTTATGGAAGGCGACTTTTCATCGACCAATATCGAAGAAAGAGTTTATTTTTTGTTTTGCATTAAAAGAATATCTGGCCAGTGTATACCAGTCCATATGTTTTATCACAAATATGCAGCAACACCAATTGACAAGCGAAGGTTGAAGAGGATAAGAAAAGCGATATATAAATTAGATTGAGAGCATATTTATTTCAAAAAGAGAGCTTTACTTTTTATTTATTTTGGGAGAAAAAACTTACTTTAAATGCTGTTATAGTTTTTTTAAAGTATTTTTCCTGCTTTTGTTTGTTTGTTTGTGGAATGCTATAAATAAAACTGTAAGGTATAGGGCAGGAAATGGAAGTTGTGTTTTTTAAAATTTTATGTACCAGACAGAATTATGTACATTTTTTAAGGTTTTACAGTCACAGATTTTATTATCATAGGCGAAAATTGAAATTACGATACATCTGTTAATTTAAATGTAAAATAATTTCATTTCTACAAATAGTATTTTGAGTTAGAAACGATTTTAATTTATTCCACTTTTCAAATACATTTAAATAATCATTGTTTTATCTATGAGAAATTTTATCATGTGATTCTGTTTACATTTAATATGGTTGACCTTAAAAAAATAATAAAATAAATAAATAAAAAAAATATTTTAAAACGTCTTCCCGGACCCCTGAAGATGTTCGATTCAAAACGCGCGGTCTCAGGTTCAAAGAGAAAGGGATCCAAGGAAAAGACAGGAGATGAGTTTTTTTAAAACTCTTTTTTCGGTTTACGGAAATTTTCTATCCTAGAATGAAAAAAAAAATGAATGGAATTTTTTTTATTACTCGGATATATACCGATAGCTGTACTGCCAGGAATATTTCCGTTATTAAAGAAAGTTATTTCTGAGAAAGCGTTTGAAAAGAATTCGACGATGATTCTGCTTTATTGTTCAGAAAAAATACAGAAGCAACATTCGTCAAATTAAAATATTTAATATTAAAACTGGGAAATATTTTAAATATAAGTATAACATTTTGTTCCTTAAATCAAATAAGTTGATTTCCATAAAAATAAAATAGTCAATAAAAATAACTGTTGTTTTTCGTTTCAAAAGATTATCTACTGGAAAAACTGTAAGGAAAAGTCTTTCCAGTTGTCTGATGCGATTTATGGAGGACGACTTTTCATCGACCACTATCGAAGAAAGAGTTTATTTTTTGTTTTGTATTCTTTTAATACAAAACAAAAAATAAACTCTTATATCTGGCCAGTGTATACCAGTCCACATGTTTTATCACAAATATGCAGCAACACTAATTGACAAGCGAAGGTTGAAGAGGATAACAAAAGCAATATATAAATTCCATTGAGAGCATATTTATTTGGAAAAGAGGGCTTTACTTTTATTTATTTATTTATTTATTTTGGGAGAAAAAATCTACTTTAAATGATGTTAAAATTTATAAAAGTATTTTTCATGCTTTTTGTTTGTTTGTTTAAGGAATGCTATAAATAAAACTGTAAGGTATAGGGCAGGAAATGGGAGTTGTTTTTTACGAATTTTGATGTACCAGATTATGTACATTTTTTTTAAGTTTTACAATCACAGATTTTATTGTCATAGGCGAATATTAAAATTTAGATATATTTGTTTATTTAAATGTAAAATAATTTAAATTCTACGAATAATATTTTCAGTTATAACGATTTTAGTTTATCCCACTTTTTAAATAAATTTTAATAATCATTTTTCTTTAACTATGAGAAGTTTATCACTTGATTTTGTTTACAAATAATATGGTTGACCATCACAAAAAAAATAATTAACTCAATGAATAAAAAATATTTTTAAATGTCTTCCCGGACCCCTGAAGATACTGGATTCGAAACGAGCGGGCTCAGATTCAAATAGAAAGGATGTATGTAACATACGGAAAACGTGTTTTAATTCTTTTTTTGGATTACGGAAATTTTCTATTCTATAATGAAAAAAAAATCAACTTACATTTCTTTATTTCTCGGATGTATACCAGTAGCTGTTCTGCCAGGAATTTTTCCCTCATTTGAAGAACGTTATTTCTGAGAAAGCGTTTCAAAAGTATTCCCGATGACTCTGCTTATTGTTCAGAAAAAAAAATACAGAAGCAATATTCATCAAGTTAAAATATTTAATACAAAACTGGGAAACATTTTAAATACAAATAAAAAATTTTGTTCTTTAAATCAAATAAGTTATTTCAATTAAAAAAAAATAGTTAATTAAAATAGCTGTTGGTTTTCGCTTCAGATGATTATCTATTAGAAAAACTGTAAGGAAAAGTCTTTCCAGTTGTCTGATGCGATTTATGGAAGACAACTTTTCATCGACCCATATCGAAGAAAGAGTCTATTTTCTGTTTTGTATTAAAAGAATATCTGACCAGCGTACACCAGTCCACATGCTTTATCACAAAAATGCAGCAACACCAGTGGACAAGTGAAGGTTGAAGTGGATAACAAAAGCAATATATAACTCAGATTGAGAGCATATTTGTTTGGAAAAAAAATTATTACCTTTTATTTTAGAGGAAAAAACTCACTTTAAATGCTGTTATAGATTTTTTAAAGAATTTTTTATATTTTTTGTTTGTTTGTTTGTAGAATATTATAAATAAAACTGTAAGGTATAAGGCCGAAAATGGGAGATGTATTTTACAAATTTTGATGTTCCAGAATTATGTAAATTTATTTTCGATTTTACAGTCACAAATTTTATGGTCATAAGTGTTCCAACCTGGCATTCCTATGTTACAGATACCGGGTGTTCCAAAAATAACCGGTAGATTTTAAAATTCAATAACATAAAAACGGTGACAGCTATTAAAAAAATTTTTGCAGGAGGGTTATGTATAATGCCATAAGTTTTATCTCCGTGATTTTTTATTTTAGTTCGGAAACCAAACAATAGATGGCGCTGACGGCGATTGGCGCTCAGTCGAAGCCGAAACTGAGCTCACTCAGCATTGATACAAAGGAAGGAGATTAAGGATATGGAGTGCGTCTCATTCGATTTGATTTCAATGAAATGCATTTTTGCCATGGATGTAACAGATTCTTCGATAGTGGAATGCAGCGTTCAGAAATGGGTATAAATTTCGCAAACAGTAGTTGAGTTTGCAGGATATTTTACATTTATAAAGTTTTATTTGCCCGGATAAAATTACTTTCTTATGGCATGATTTAAAGAATATTTTATGCATCGTATTTTAAAACTACACTGTTAAAAATTTGAAACCTTTGCTGCATCATCACACCTCCGCTTTTATAGAAAATGATTACTTCACTGTATTATGGAGCATTCTCATCGGTCAAAACAGAGATATTCTATAATAACATCGAGTGACGATGTAGCAAAAGTTTCAAATTTTAACAGTGTTGGTGACGATGCAGAGCGTCACAAAAATGACCGGTATATTTGAAAAATCAATAAAATTTAAATGGGCAGCGTTAGAAATTTACCGTTTGTTGCAATGTGATTGGGACAATAGTAAATTTTCAGGTATACAACTTTCGGAATCACTTAAAGTTTTCAACAACAGATGGCACTGCAGGCAATTTGAAAGCTATAATAGAAAACGCAATCTGTGAATTTGCCATTCTGTAAACCCTCTGTCCCTGCCCGCGAAGAAACTCGCAAGCTAAAGCTATTCACTGTAAAAAAATTTGACCCATTTGCTGCAGCGTCATTCACTCCGCCGCTTTTATAGAAAATGGCTACTTTATTGCGTTATGGAGCATTATCATTGGTCATAAAAGACATATTCTATAAAAGCTGTGGAGTGACGCTGCATCAAATGGGTCAATTTTTTATAGTGTTCTTTTGGAGAGGCATTTTTGTAATAACTCTGTCGCATTTTGACATTTTAATTTTAATTTTTTTTTTGCACTGCATAAGTAAGGTCCCTCTCAAGATCACTCCTTGATTACATTTTCGATTTTGATTGCAGATTTTTTTTATAAAGTTAATTTCAATTAAAAATCGGTTTTGGAAGTAAAAGTAACTTTATTCCGGCTGTTTCAAAAATGACGGTATATTTGAAAAATCAATAATACACCGTTTGTTGTAATGTGCTTGGGACAATAGTAAATTTTTAGACAGACAAACTTACGAAATTACTTACAATTTTCAACATCAGATGGCGCTGCAGTCTGAAAAATCTAAAGAACGATATTTTCTACATATTCACCATGCGCAGCAATAATATGGCGTAGTCTCTGAACGAAATTACCAGTAACGTTTATAAACGTTTCAGGAGGAATGGCTTCACATACAGAAGAGATGTACTGCTTCAGTTGTTCGACTGTTCCTGGATTGTGGCGCTACACCTGGTCTTTCACGTGTCCCCACAGATAGTAGTCACAGGGGTTCATGTCTGGCGATAAGGGAGGCCAATCCACGCCGCTCCCTGTATGTGTGGGATAGCCCAAAGCAATCACACGATCATCGAAATGTTCATTCAGGAAATTAAAGACCTCGGCTGTGCGATGTGGCCGGGCACCATCTTGCATAAACCACGAGGTCTTCGCAGTGTCGTCTAAGGCATTTTGTACCGCCACAAATTCTCGAAGAATGTCCAGATAGCGTGGTGCAGTAATCGTTTCGGATCTGAAAAATGGACCAATGAGCCCCTTGGAAGAAATGGCGGCCCAAACCAACACATTTGGAGGATGTAGGGATGATGGGACTGTAACATGGGGGTTTTCAGTTCCCCATATGCGCCAGTTCTGTTTATTTACGAAACCGTCCAGGTAAAAATAAGCTTCGTCACTAAACCAAACGCTGTCCACTTGGATATCGCCGACATCAATCCTTTGCACCATATCATTAGCAAATGTTACTCGTGCATCAATAGAAGAAGCGCTGAGGGGTTTCCGAGTTTGAATTTTGTATGGATAGAGGTGTAAACTCTGGCGCATGAGACGGTACGTGGACGTTGGCTTTATTTGGACCGCAGCTGCAACACGGTGAATGGAAACCTGAGGCCGCTGTTCGATCAGCTTCTGCACAAGCTGAGCATTACTCTCTGTTGTTGTCGTACGCGGTCGCCCTACATTTCCAGCACGTTCATCCTTCACGTCTCCAGTCCGTTGAAATTCTTCAAACAAATTCTTTATTGTATCGCTTTTCGGTTCTTTGGTTACATTAAACTTCCGTTGAAAACTTCGTCTTGTAGCAGCAACACTGTGTTCTAGGCTGTGGAATTCCAACACCAAAAAAATCCTCTGTTCTAAAGAATAAACCATTTTTACCTGCTTAAAATTGCAGTCTGTGAACAGCATACGCTTGCAGCAGAAAGACAACTTACAGAATAGCGAACTCAGAGACTGAGTTTTCTTCAATAGCTTTCATCACACCTGCAGCGTCATCTGTTGTTGAAAATTGCCAAAATAATTGAAAATAATCAAGACATATAATAAAGGAGAGATCTTGAGAGGGACCTCAGCTATGCAATGCAAAAAAAATTATTAAAAAATGTCAAAATGCGATAGAGTTATTACAAAAATGCCTTCCCATACACTGTTAAAAATCTGCCGCATTTTGTTGCAACGCACTCCCCTGCTTGTATAGAAAACAAACGGTTACTTAGCCGTGAAATTGAGCTTTCTCATTGGTTGGAATAGAGATATTATATACAAGCGGTGGAGTGCGTTGCAACAAAATGCAGCAGATTTTGACCAGTGTAGAAACACTGCAAAAACGTTGACCCATTTGCTAGAATGTCACTCCACAGCTTTTATAGAATATGTCTTTTATGACCAATGATAATGCTCCATAATACAATATTGTAACCATTTTCTATAAAGGTGGTGGAGTGACGCTGCAGCAAATAGGTCAATTTTTTACGGTGTAAGAGCAAGATTGTAGCAAAATATCTTCACCAACATTGTTAAAATTTGAAACATTTACTGCATCGTCACTGCATTGCTATTATAGAATATCTCAATTTTGACCAATGAGGATGCTTCATAATACAGTGAAGTAATCTTTTTCTATAAAAGCGGAGGTCTGATGATGCAGCAAAGGTTTCAAATTTTTAACAGTGTAGTTTTAAAATACGATGCATAAAATATTCTTTAAATCATGCCATAAGAAAGTAATTTTATCCGGGCAAATAAAACTTTATAAATGTAAAATATCCTGCAAACTCAAATACTGTTTGCGAAATTTATACCCATTTCTGAACGCTGCATTCCACTATCGAAGAATCTGTTACATCCATGGCAAAAATGCATTTCATTGAAATCAAATCGAATGAGACGCACTCCATATCCTTAATCTCCTTCCTTTGTATCAATGCTGAGTGAGCTCAGTTTCGGCTTCGACTGAGCGCCAATCGCCGTCAGCGCCATCTATTGTTTGGTTTCCGAACTAAAATAAAAAATCACGGAGATAAAACTTATGGCATTATACATAACCCTCCTGCAAAAATTTTTTTAATAGCTGTCACCGTTTTTATGTTATTGAATTTTAAAATCTACCGGTTATTTTTGGAACACCCGGTATATATGAAATACCGCTTTTTTGTTATTACTGAAAACTAATAGATTTTTTTTCTCTCTAACAATATTAAAAACCTTTTTTTTTTAAATTAAGGTACAATAAAGTATACAATTAAAATTTTGAAAGGTATAAGTACAGATATTTTTCTATTGGCATGGTGCGACAGTAAAAGCTAAAAAAATCACGCAAAAGAACTCCAGCTATAGTAGCAAATTTGATCATGAAAATTTTAGTGGTTTAAGAAAATAATTTTTTTTATGTCTTAAATTTGTGTTTTATTTGTTTCGCATTACAGTCAATTTCTTATTATTTACCACTTTATCAACCGTCACTCTCGGTTAACCGCCATCCCTCCTTCCCTTTCTTCTTTTTACTTTCTTCTTTCTAGAAGAGAGTATTGGATTAGTGAAAATTTTAGAATTCCGATTATCGACGGATTTACACGTTTTATGAATAAGAGAACCCCCAAAACATGTTTTTACAGAATATTTGTCTGTAATTCTGTCAGTCAGTCAGTCTTTCTTTCTGCCTATCTCTACGTTACATAAATTTTATCGGCGCTCTACTTCAGGAGCTAATGCACGGAATTTCAAAAAACTTTATATTCAGCTGCAACTTATTACAAAATAAATAAATAAATAAATAAAATATAATAAAAATGAACGAACATTTCTTTAATTTTTGTATATATACATGTAGCAATGCTGCCAGGAGAATTTCCGTCATTTGAAGAAAGTATTTCCCAGAGTGCGTTACATAAAGGAAGTCATCATGATTCTGCTTACCGTTCACAAAAAATGAAAAAAAGCAATATTCTTCAAATTAAAATATTTAAGACTAAAGGTATTGAACATTTTATATATAAATATAACAATTTGTGTTTAGAATAGTAAAGTGGATTTTATGACGTGATTTTAATAAATATGAAACAGTCAATAAAAATAACTGTGTTTTTCCGTTTCAGAAGATTATCTATTGGGAAAACTGTAAGGAAAAGCCTTTTGAGTTTCTGAAGCGATTTAAGGAAGACAACTTTTCATCGACCCATATCGAAGAAAGTGTTTATTTTCTGTTTTATATCAAAAGAATATCTGTTCAGTGAATACCAGTCCACATGCTTCATCACTAATAGGCAGCTACACCAGTTGACAAGCGAAGGTTGAACTGGATAACAAAAGCAATATGTAACTTCGATTGGGAACATATTTATTTGGAAAACCCCCAAAATATATTTTTACAGAATGTTTGTCTGTGAATCTGTCAGTCAGTCAATCTGCCTGTCCCCCTATCTGTATATTACATAAATTTTGTTTGCACTCTATCTTAAGAACTAATGTCTGTCTGTGAGTCTAATAGTCTGTATGTCTAACTGTATGTTATACAAATTTTATCGGTGCTCTACCTCAAGAACTAATGCACGGAATTAAAAAAAAAAACTTTATATTCAGTTACATCTTAATATAAAAAATGAACGGACATTTCTTCTGAGAAATATGCCGGTTTCATTATGATATATATACTGGTAACAGTGCTGCCAGGAATATTTCCCTCATTTGAAGAAAATATTTCTGAGAGTGCGTTACGTAAAGGAATTCATGATGATTCGGCTCATTGTTCACAAAAAGTGAAAAAAAAGTAATATTCTTCAAATTAAATTTTTTAATAAACTAAAAATAAAAAAAGGTTTTATACATAAATACAACAATTTGTGTATTTATATGTAATCGTCCCATAGGTTTCTAGCTACAGCAGAAGTTTTGACTAGAAACATTTTAGAAATTTAAGAGAATAGTTTTTTCATATTTTAAATTTGTGGTTTATTTGTTTCATACTACAGTCAATGTTTTATTACCGCAACTTTATCAACCGACATTCTCCCTTAACCCCCATCTCTCTATTCCTTTCTTCTTTTTTACTTTCTTCTATCTTTACAAGACAATATTATATTCGTGAAAAGTTTCGAATTCCGGTTTTCAATGATATAGAGATTCCTACAGATCAAATAATTCTGGTAATCGAAAAATGTAGGAAATATTTAAAAAAAAAACACGTGGTGTAATGTTGCTTAAAAAATTAATTAGTGGGTTTTAGAAAAGTTACATTTTCATCAAACAATGCTTTGGAGACCAAATTGGTCTCACTTAAATGTAAACTACAGATTAAATCATATTGCTTTTATTCATAATTTATTTTAATTGCTCAATTTTTTGCCAAATTAGAAGATTCTTCTAGAGAAATAAACATGGATGTCATATACGCATCACATTGGCGCGATTGTGAGGAAATGTCAAATATATGCCTCATATAGTAACCCGGCTATTGTTGTCTATTTATCAATAAAATGTTTATTTACTTTTATTTTCTTTTTTTAAATCACTTAAATTATTTTTTCTACAATTATTAACTAAATTTTTTTTATTACCGTATTTTCGGGTATATAGTCCGCGGCTTATACAAGAAAAAAACCTTCGAAAAAGCCGCTACGGCTTATACACGGTGCGGGTTTTACAAAGATTTTTTTAATTAGAAATCGTCATATTTTTTCTAGAATTTTTAAACCTCAAAAAATTTGAAAAAACATTGAAATTTGTAAATTTTTTTGCTATGCCGCTAAGTATAGAAAGTTCTCTCATGTTTGTGAAGACTTTTTGTTTTACTGCTTAAATACAGTTATTTCTGGGTTTGGACGAACTGTCGCAACTATCGCCTAGTATTGCACTAACCGGCAGCGAGAAATAATGATTCTCGAACGCAGTTTGCTCTTGATTTGAGAGGGTAAAAACAACAGATAACATATTACTTATTTTAAACTTACTTTTTGCTGAATAAGTCGTTTTAACTGATCTCAGTTTTTTATTAGAGATGTGTCATTTGTTGAGGAACGATTCTAAAAGAGCGATTCCAGTCTGCAAAAAAGAATCCGTCCTTTTCGGAACGATTCCGAACGACAAAGACCGACAAAGATCGACTCACCTGAATCGTTCCGAAATGACATAAATCCATTGACTTTATTGCATAAATCACACACTTTTTTTTGTTCTTTGCAACAGGGCAGGGTGGATTTTTTTTTTTGAGAAATAAACTAAAAATTACCTTAAACCCAGAATTGTCAAGGTAGGAAAGGTTCCAGGTATTGGATTTTGTACTCTACAATAGAGGTGCACAACCTGTGGCCAGCGGGCCAAACTCATACCACTAATTTTATGCAGAATAATTTTCCTTATAATAGTGGCAGAAACTTTGCTATTAAAAAAAAACAAACGCCACTTTTCAAATATTCTGGTGGTAAACGATTTTCTAGCAAAAAGGTTGTGCATCACTATTCTACAAACACAAAGGGGTGCTGCAGAACAGATTCGCTAGCAAACTATTTTTCGATATTTTATTCATAGATTTTTTTTAAGGTCTCGCGTATAAGTCGACCCTCCCCACTATGAAATTCCTTTTTTGTCTCAAATTTCTCTACTTATACGCGCGTATATACTTTAATGGCTTCTAACTTCGAACCCTGATCGGAATATACGTTCGTAATTGGTGTATAGTCCGCGGACTATACACCGATGCATCTCCGCGGCTTATACACGAACTTTCTTTACTGCACTGCTCGATTTAGGAGTGCGGGCTATACACCAGAAAATACGGTAATTATTATTTCCTTTATAAAATAATAGAAAATAGTTAAAAAATACGTATGCATCTGGTATTAGAAAACGGAAGTTTTTGCCAAATGGACATCAGAAAAAAATTGTGCTATTTGGCGCATATATGACATCTACGCCAAGAATTCAAGAACTCGGTACTTTTATATTAGCCTGCCGCAAGCGACAAATCGCCGAATATTGCACCCGTGGCATTGTTTGTTATACCATCAATTTCATTTAAAATATAATAATATAATCCTTTTACTCATTTCATTTATAATACATAACTTTAATTTGAAATTGAAACGTTTAACATTCGTGACTTTTATTTATTTTTTTAAGTAAAAACAACAGAAAAAAACTAAAATAATAATATTTTGAAGCTCCATAAGTGCAGCGAAAGAACAAAACGTAAATAAACCTAATTTACCACGGCCTAAATTCTGCCAAAGGACTTTTACACAGTAACTAATAAGATGTGTTTCATTTGGGCATTGCCATTAAACAATTAACAAATAATCGCTATTTCTGTGTCACGTACGATAGCGTAATATATATACAGATTGTTATTTAAGTATTTGTTGAGAAAAGGTACAGAATTCTTCGTTTGAAAGAAATTTTGTTAGAGTGGCATAAGTAATTAAATATAAAGTCCTTCGTCTTCTTAATAAAGTTAACATTCTGAAAATTTTAGTACATTAAACCTTTCTGTGAGATTATTTAAAATTAAAAATAAAAACCGTACTACAGTAAAATATCATAAAAGCACGTTAAAATAATTTTGAATGTTTCATATATAAAAAAAAGTAGACTGAAAAAAGAAAAAAATTAAGTCCAACAAAAGTATTGGAAAAATCTTCCGAGCATGTGTTTAAGAGCAGATATTCAAATTCTATTAAAAAATGACGAGATTTGAAGCAATGCTGATTTAGTGTACTATCGATTTCCTGGTTCTATCATCTACGAAATACAATTGTTATATCAGCAATACATGAACAAAAATTCCTTAAAACTGTGAGTTACCAAAGAAAAATGAAGTGCAATTATGAAATATGTTTTTCTTGCCATTCTTTGTAACTTGTTTTTGAGTTTTAGGAAACTCTATAACTTTTTATTAATGCATAAATTGCTACTACATTCATTCATGTGTATACAACATATTGAAAATCTGACGTCAATATTTCACATTAGTAAGCTGTGGATTAAAAAAAATATTTGAAATGTAGATATTGCTAAATTATATTGATATATCCGAGAATTTTTTATTAAGTGAAATTTCCTCCTCTCTATATTGGAATATAACAATGTTTCTTTTCAAAATAATAATTTGATCTGTACATTTTTTGCTTTTGTTCAGGTAACCATGCAATCTTTACTAATGAAATTTGAGATTCCGTAATTTCCACAGGTACAGTTTTGTTCGCAATTTAGTGATAACGCAAGATAGTACATGATTCCAACATGAAATTAAATGAGATGTTAAATTATATTTATTTTTGTCAAAATTTTTATTTATTTTTTAACAAAAAACGAAAATTAACAATCGCAGCATTAAAATGTACTCAATTTGACCCTATCTGGACATTTTGCAGAGATTTTTTCCCTTTCAATTAGAATATGTTTGCTAAAACTGTTTTGTAGGAATTTTTCTATAAAAATCTCTTTCATAATTTTGTCTACTTATTAGTAAGTTTCGCAGAGTACATTTTTTTTTGTTTATTTGTAATTGACCGCATTTTAGGCAGTCAGGGAATAAAAATAAAGTTTTTATTATGGTACACTAAATATTCTCATGTCACATTTAAGTCACATTTCACGTGTTATTTTGTGTTTTGATTCCTAGAAAGATGAATAACAGAGCTGAATGTATTAATAATGCATTGCTACTATTTATTCTTATAAAATTAGTGAAAATGCCTGTCGTAGGATGGTGGGAAAATTTTCCATAAATTTTTAAAAAAAAGGAAAAATTACAAAAATATCTGACATAATGGAAGCGTTTAGATGTGCAAAGTTTGGCTAGTTTATGTTCGAATAAACACAGTATTAGCATTTACAATACTTCTGCCCGTAAAGCATGGTGACGTCACTGCAACGTCGTTGTGAAGTCACATTGTGACTTTGTGACCATCGATTGTCGATGTGACGTCACGTGACGTCGATGTGAAGTCACAGTGACTAAAATGTGAAGTCGTTATGGTCGTTTTAGAGCTCTTTTGTGACGTTTCACAAAATGGTCACAATGTGACAAATTTGTAAAAAATGTGTCATTTGTGACTAATTTGACATTAACATTATGACGAAACTGTGACAAAAGCGACGATATTTAAATTGACAGAAACATGTTTTTTAAAGTAAATAAAATGCTTTGAAGGATATTTATAAATTTCTAAAGATTTTTAAGAAAGTCACATCTGAGTCACAATGTGACGTCACTGAGTGGTGGCATTGTGGTCACAGATGTGATGTGACTAAAGTGACTCACAGTGACGTCACTGTGACCATGCATGCTATTAGGGTGGGTAAACCAGGCTTTCCGTCTAATACATCTTAATAAAATTAATAATTGTTAATAGAACAAAAAATCAACAAATATACAAAAAAATGCATAATTATAAAATCTGCTGCAACATTTGAAATAATACCAATAATTAAAATTAATTTTTTAAAATTGTGTTTTCATCGTTTACCTCCCTTCCAAAAAAAAGTATATTGATCAATAAATCGGATTAAAAGTAATGCCAGTATTATATCAATATTTTAGTTTCTATCAGTTTTCCAGTATAAACATTATAATTACTTATGGGATCAAAATGACCCCATATTAGGCATTCAAGTAAGATTTTGATCTTAGTACTGCGAGAGTTAATGAAAGTATTTTTTCAAAAAACGTCGACATTTGAAATTTTGCTTCGCGCGAATTCTTACTAGTGGTTCACGGTTTAGGCATTATATCTAGAAGGTAGAACCCGTCGAATTTCGACGAAAGAAAACCTTTAAGAAAGAACTGTTTCATTGATTTAAAATAAATCTTCATAATTAGTTACAGTAAAAAATGCATCATATATTGTTGAGTCTAACTCTCAAACAAATATTATTTTAAGCTAAAATTAACAAAATACTATAAAACAAAATTATCCAAATTATTAAACGAAATAAAACTGAAATTCAACGGATTTTATAACACACGATATTTTTGAAATAATATGCGCATTTTATTTTATTTATTTAATTTTAAGAGAAAATGGTGGAAAATGGAGTGATTCTGTTGCCACAATGACAAAATTGCTACTAAAAACTATCAAAAAATTAATATCGCAAAAAATAAATTTCGATACAGCTTTCAAACAAATTGCATTTAAAAGTATTTTCTTTTCTTTATACGACGATGTAAAAATTTAAAATGTGCGATGTTTAGAAATGTAAAATTTGCAGTAATGAGAATTGCAAAACCGAAATTGCAGGGGAAGTGTCGCCATTTGCAAAATGACGTATGCGTTACACACAGATATGTTTGTCCTTTTTAATATAGATACAGATAAATGCAATTTGCATTAAATTAAGACAATTCATCTGCAGATAGAAAAGAGTCGGCTAGAGTAAACAATTAAACAAAAAAAAAAAAAAATTCTTACGTGATATAATTTCCCCTGGTTTTAATGCATGTGTGGTATAATAATGTTTTGTGTTATTTAAAAATAATATAATATACAGGGTGTCACAAATTTAATTTTTATAGTTTTGATAATCCATAAAACTTAAAGAAAATTAGATAACAAAATTCTACTAATTGTATTATACAATGATCAGCAAGCTCCAAATATTTGTTCCTCCTATAAGTATCACATTTCCTTGACTTGTACTTGGTCAGCCAGCGCCTTTTTAATGAAACACATTATCGGTCTCCTTATAACCACCCGTATTGACCGCTGGAGTTGGGTGATGCCATTATTTTGTTTGAAAATTTCTTCGGACTTGGTGTTTCTGAATTCGTCTCTATGAACCAGTCCACACTTCTGTTACTGTGGTGTACCAAATACCAGTCATGGATCTTTCTAAGTAAGTTATATCTTAAAGCACAAAAATTCATTTCAATACAACAAAAAAAAAAAAAAAAAAAAAAAAAAAAAAAAAAAAAAAAATCGATAGAAGTTTTTTAGAAGTGCGACCCCGTTTAGAATGCAATGAACTAACGTCATTTTTCTTGTGTTTACCGATGTAATAGCAAAGAGAACGGCGTGAAATACCCAATTGATTAGCAATTTCTCTCTGAGACATTGGAATTGCGGAATAATAAAGAGATACAATTTGGCTTGCTACTTCTTCATTGACTAGATTCATAAAAAACGGATTTTTTCTTTAGTTTAAACGCTTTTTTTATAGACTCTGAGAAAAAGGAAATGCATTTTAACAATAAAATTGTATGAATGTCTCGTTTTAACGGTCAGATTACGAAACTAGTCTTTGGGGGCCACCGTAATACTTACCCATCATGGATATGTATATGAAAATAAAACATGTGACAACTATTTATACAATGCATTGCAATTCCAAAACAACATTTAAATATTGTTAATACGCATAATAATGCTCTATTAATGAATCGCTGATGTACAATTTCGACAAATTATATAAAACGCCAAACTACTCAAGTAATACCGAACTGCGTAAAAGAAACATCCTTATAACTCCAAAAACAATAATCATATTAACTAACAGTTTACTGCGTCAGATTAAGAGTCTCATTTCCAATTAAAACATACCTTTGAATTGAAATTTGAAGAAAATACAGGGTCATGAAAAATCGAAGAATGTGGAAAACAGATTACAAATATCTCGGCAACTATTAATCCGACCTACTTTGTTCTTGATGCAAAATATGTGCTATTTTATTGCCTTTTATGTCCTTTCCTTAAAATAAAAAAAATCAAAAATTTTTATGTTCATTTCATCAGAACGAATTTTTTTGAGAGTCCGAAAAAAATAGTTCAGGATAATCGAGGTTACTGATATTAAATAGGCTTCGTCCTGTTCTTACTTTCTAAGTACATACAAAAATTTTAATCTCATCTCCATTTGTTCGTGAGATAGAGCATTTAAAGACAGACAGACAGACGGACGGCATTTTTTTTCTTCTAAAAATATGTTTTTCGGAATCGCCAGTATCTGAAACGTGTAAATCCGTCAAATTTTTTTTCGAGAATCCGAAAATAATAGTTCCTGATAATCGAGGTTACTGATATGAAATAGGCTTCGTCCTATTCTTACATACTAAGTACATACAAAATTTTAAGTCTCTATCTCCATTTATTCGTCAGATAGAGCGTTTACAGACAGACAGACAGACGGACGGCAATTTTTTTAAAAAAAATATGTTTTTCGGAATCTCCAGTATTTGAATCGTGTAAATCCGCCAAAAACTTTTTTTCGAGAGTCCGAAAAAAATAGTTCCGGATAATCGAGGTTACTGATATTAAAAATGGTTTCGATCTATTCTTACTTACTAAGTACATACAAAATTTTAAGTCTGTATCTCCACTTGTTCGTGAGATAGAGCGTTTACAGACAGACAAACAGACGGACGGCAATTTTTTTTCTAAAAATACGTTTTTCGGAATCTCTAGTATCTAAAACGTGTAAATCCGTCATTTTTTTTTCGATTTTCAAAACGATAGCAAGACTTACCCTATACTACGTATGATAGGTAAGTGTGCCACAATTTTTGACACGACACTTTTTAGCTTGTCTGAAAAAAATAACATCGGAGGCTAAAAAAAAAAAAAATAAAAAAAAAAAAAAATAAAAAATAAAAAAAACAAACTGTAATTTAACAAATTGCAGGGACCGTTTGGAAAATGATATTTTCAAAGACTAAAAATTTTAGATTTCCAAATAAATTCTTATTTTATATAATAATAATAATAAATATCATTTTTATGGTAATCAAAACATGGATTAAATAATAAAAGTGCCATACATAACGTAGGCCAAATATTAAACATCAATATTCCTAAACGAATCATAAATAACTTTTAAATGAAATTTCAGTTTGACACTTCTCGGCAGTGTAAATTTTTAAACTTCTAAACGTTGCACAGTTTCAATTTTTACACCGTCGTGTAGTATAGAGGAAAAAATGCACTTTTAAATGCAATTTGTTTATAACCGGATATCGATTTCTTTTTGAGTTATTAATTTTTTTTGTAGTTTTTAATATTTTTTGACATCGTCGCAACAGAAGTGTTCCATTTCTGTTGAAAAGTAAAGGGAAAATAGTAAATTACTCTATCTTTTTGTCAAAAAAAAAAAAAAAAAAAAAAAAAAAACGTGATTTACGTAGCAACAAAGTCATATAATACGTACCCCATGGACTAAACAGAGACCAATGAGAAAATGAATAAAATGTGGACATCTCATGAACTCAGATATGTCTCAGATATCTCTAGACCGAGAGCAACTGCCATTTTCCAAATGGTTAACAAAACTTTGAGTTGCTATGTATGCTGTTATACAACCAAAAAAAAAAAAAAAAAAAAAAAAAAAAAAAAAAAAAAAAAAAAAAAAAAACTGAACTTTGTTATCTTATTTCGTTTTGGTTTTATGAGGAATCAAAATTGTAAAGATGAATTTCGGACGCATTTACCTATAGTCCAATATCAAATACATCAAATCATTTGAATTTTTAATTTTCAGACCATATAAAAATTGGATAAACTTTATTCCACTACACTTTCCGCTCAAGAGTTAGTTGTAACGATTACATATGAAATATGCTTAAAATTCTGTTGCTGACTTTAGCCAAGACAAAAAATGTCGCCTTTGTCAGAAAAAAAAAAGTTGATTTACAAGCCAAATTTGACAAACCAAACTTAATTTACAAAAGAAAAAAAAAACATCGGGTGGCTATTTTTTGGTTTTAACCACTTAAATAAAGCTCGGTTTTATTTTTTAAAGTTGATTTACCGCTAATTTGGACTGACTTTGGATTAATTCATTTTTAATACACTTATAAATATTATCTGATAAAAAATATTAATTTTTATTAGATTATGTCAAATAATATTTATACCTGCTAGAAGGCAACTGTAAAGGTATTACGTCTAAATATTGAAAAGAATATCAGTAAAACCCCAAAACGGAAACCAAGGGTCCCAAACGTTTTCCAAAGGAGATAGCCGCCATTAAAGTTTGGGATCCAAAATTTCAAATACACATAAAAAACGGAAAAATTGGTCGATTGATTTGCGGTTTTCACTAAAATTATTCTTTATGTTGGTATTTTCTTGAAAATAAATTATAAAGATAAATTTCGAAAAATGCCGATAGAGGGCGCTTTAGACTTTGAAGTAATGAAAAACTATGTTTTGCCGTGATTTTTTGCATCTCATTAAATGGTTTCGTAAGCTTAGACTTAAGCTTAAATTTTGAGCTCAAAATCTGAATAGTTGGAAGCGGTTAAGTAGCACAAAATTAACTGTGTTCAGAGGGTTTAAATTTCAAATGATTATAAAAAACGGAAAAATTGGTCGATTGATTTGCGGTTTTCACCAAAACTATTCTTTATGTCAATATTTAATTGAAAATGAATTATAAAGATAAATTTCAAAAAATACCGATAAAGAGCGCTTTAAACTTTGGAGTAACGAACAACTACTTTTCACGTTATTTTTTGCATCCGATCAAATGTTTTCGCAAACTTAGACTTAAACTAAAATTTTGAGCTCAAAATCTGAATAGTTGGGAGTGGTTAAGTAGCACAAACTGAACTGTGTTCAGAGGGTTCAAATTTTAAATGATAATAAAAAACGGAAAAATTGGTCGATTCGTTTGCGGTTTAAAATAAAACTATTCCTTAAGTCAGTATCCTCTTGAAAATGAATTTTAAAGATAAATTTCAAAAAATTCCGTTAGAGGGCGCCTTAAACTTCAGAGTAACTAACAACAAATTTTAATCGTAATTTTTTGTATCTAATTAAATGCTTTCCAAAACTTGTTAAATGTTTTCGAAATCTTAGATTTAAACTTAAATTTTGAACTCATATTCTGAATCGTTGGCAGGGGTTAAGAAGCGCAAACTGAAGTGTGTTCAGGAGTTGAAATTTAACCCCCCCCCCTCGAACACAGTTCATTTTTGCGCTACTTAAACTCTCACAACGACTCAGAATTTGATCTCAAGTTTTAAATCTAAGCATTTGAAAGCATTTAATGATATTTAAAAAAATAATGGTTAAAAATAGTGTTACGCTACTCCAATGTCTAAAGCGACCTCTATCGACATTTTGTGAAATTTATCTTTAAAATTTACTTTCAAGAAAACACTGATTTAAAAAGTAGTTTTAGCAAAAACCGCAAACGAATCGACTAATTTTTCAGTTTTTTTATAGTTTTCTGTTTCCTTTTAATGGAGTGCAAAAAATAACGTCGAAAAATAGTATTAGGATGGATTATTTCGTTAATCCAAAGACTAAAGCGCCCTCTATTGGCATTTTTGAAACTTATCTTTATAATTCATTTTCAATAAAATACCGGCATAAAGAATAGTTTTAGTGAAAACCGCAAATCAATCGACCAATTTTTCCTTTTTTATGTGTATTTGAAATTTCGGACCCCAAACTTTAATGGCGGCTATCTCCTTTGGAAAACGTTTGGTACCCTTGGTTTCCTATTTCCTATTACTCGTCTTGATGTGTTCTATCACCCCCTAGCGTATATACCATTTGTTTAGGGACACCCTGTATACAGTGCTCAGCAAAATTTTAGACAACGATCGATTACGCTTCCATATTCAGAAGTATGTACCGAGTGTTTGTAATTCATCTATCATACATTACTTGTGACTTATCCTTTATTCACAAACAATAAATTTTGAATTTTACCTTTTACATAAAATGTAATGAAAAAAATGAAATTAACATTGTGGCAAAAGTATAGACATTTTGTATATTTACAGAAAAATAACTACAAATTAAAATCTAGTTCCACCCACATTGTTTGCAGTTAGTGCAAGAATATGACTTTTCATCGAAGAAACTAAATGCTGCGTCACTTGGGAGATCTATTTTGTACCAAACATGTTCAACAGAAGCTCGAAGCTCATTAAAAGAAAAGTATGGCAAAGATTTTCATAAACATTACGACATATGATGTTACAAAGGTTTTCCATTGGGTCTAGATCAGAACTACACGCCGGCCAGTTGAGATCAATAGAATTTTCAGAGTTAAACGAAGTTCTTCTTTTGTATGCAACATGAATAGACGCATTATCTTGCTAAAATCCATACTTTAGATGAACTAAAAGTTCCCCAAATGACTAAAAAATCTCCAACGTATATACGTAGCCTTGTGTTGTTTGGCAACCATTGAATAACTCCACAGATGCTTGAGCATTAAAGCAAAGTGAGGGCCAAATCATTAAAAAGTTATCTTCTTGTTGTCGACTTAAGAATGTCCCAGGCTCTTTACGCAAGTCGTGCCAATAGCATGCCCACCCGTTTGGGCCATTCAAATTCCACTTTTTTTTCGTTACTGAAAATCATAGCGTACCATTTGGGTCCATATGACGAATGTTTGCAAGTTCATTGCATTCTCGGCAATTTCTAGCTAGATTTTAAAGCTGAATGTTTTATCATTTTCATGTAAATTGATTTACCTGATTCTTTAATTCATCTACGAATCTTGTCCGTCGACACAGAACGTCCTGACTTACTTTTAATGTGATTAGCCATCATTATTTGTGTAAATGCCAGTTTCTGGATTCTTTTGTCATCTCATTTTCTCATCAAACAAGGTCTTCCAGATTATGTTTTGTTTTGAAGGAGTCATCCTTTGACTATACTTCACAGACAGACCACTTTGGACGATTCAATGCTGCTGAAATTTCTGCAACAGTCTTCCCTTTCCATTTCAGCTTTACTACTTCAAATACCTCATCTAACTGAATATTTTTAGCTCGCGGCATCTTCAAAAACTGATGCTATATCAATATATAATTAAATACTTCAGACATGTGCCATCATAACTTGGAAATTTGCATTTTTCCATGAACATTTGGCTAAAAATTAAAAAAGTGTCTAAATTTTTGCAATATGGAAGTTTTACTTTTTTCAGTTAAATTAAATATTATCTTATATTATAACCATTAATTTTATTCTACATTGTTTAAAATACATTTGAAAGTAAGTATAACCATTTGTAAAACTCACGTGTTCGTATTTTTTATTTAAAGGTTAAAAAACACCAGTGTCTAAACTTTTGCTGAGCACTGTATATATATGTATGTATATATATATAAACCAATTTTTTTCTAATTTGAAAAGCTTGTTAATATTTAAAAGAGTACGTATTCATGTACAAACTCATGAATTTGCTATTCATAAAACTGTTTTTAATAATGAGAAATGGCGTTTTTATTATATGATTATGTATGATTTTAAATGTTTATGAGAAATAAAATAAGACTTGTAAAGTCGTGAAAAAAAGTACCTCTTACGCTGCAAAAAATTATCCTAGAAGAAAATTACACGGCACTAAACAATTGGTAAGTCTATTTTTTAAATGATGTACATAAAATTTCCTTATGAGGCCATCTACATATTAAAACGAACCCTAACGTTGCTTTTTTTAAATAGCTGTACCTGATTCTGAGAATATAAATGAACTCTACAGTCTTTAATTAGCTTAAAATCAACTTTTCATGCAATCTGTACAATATGTTTCCAAGAATTTAATTATTTTAAAATGAGAATATTTTAGGGGCTGTATCCAAATTGAATTCGGTACTCGATTGTTGACCCAGAAAGCCCCTTCTTGATTAAGCTATCTTAGTCGTCACTAAGGTTGTAGATTACACTTTTACTCAGTAAGTTGTACGTTTTTTAGCATTTTTAAAGCCATTTGTACTGTGCACTTTTAAATTTGTTCTGTACGACAATTTTTTCCATTTTTCTTTTTCTCATGATATTTTAAGGAATTTTTTTCCTTCAATTAATTAATAACTCTTTCTACGCAAATTCGTTACCGAAAACACTACTGACACACTCAAAATAGTTGATTATGGCATAAAAAAACATGATAGTGCGATAACAAAAAGAAAAAAAAATTGTTTCAATCAAAATCTTCCGTTTTTAGTGAAATAAATGTGGCAACCTCAGTTGTCACACAAGCAGTTATTGAAAACTGCTAGATTACAGGATAGCAAAAAAAGTTTCAAAATATCTAGACACTTCTATCGTAAGCAGTCTCTTAAACCAACATTTTGCCGTTTTTTGACGTAGTTTGAAAACTACTTGCAAGAAAATTTAAAAATTTTAGATTTTCTTAAAGCAGGACTTAATAACTCTAAATCTATAAAAAAAATTGTAGGTTGCAATTTATTATTTTTTTAATATTAAATTCACAATTCATATAATAAAAATATACACATTTCAAATTCAACATATCTAGGTTTGGATATTTTAGTGTTATTGCTACATAAAAAAATAGTGTATTCGGAGAATAATTTCAGGTGATATTAATAAAAACATCAAAATGTAATTTAACATTAAGAGCACTAAGTTTTGAACGTTTATAATTCAATCACTTATCATTCAAATAACTTCAAATTTAGTGTTTAGGCATTGTTTAGATAGAAAATTTGAAATATCTTGTTAAAATTGGGTATCGCCATTGAAAAAATAGGGTTCAATTTAATGTATTGATTACCTCCCAAGCAAACGTTATATACATCATTTAAAAGTAGACTGTATTTCCTATCGTTCAGTACCAGTAATTTTCTTCTATGATAGTTTGTGGAAGACTTAGTAGGGGATATTTACTTTTTCCCTACGACTGTACTTTAATAGCTCTTAAAATTAGTTAAGTAATAAAACGCGCAACTAAGTAACCATTGTCCTCTCTAATTTTATATACTCTAAAAATGAAAAAAATGTGGGAGGGTTGAAGGCCAGTGTAAACCAGATAAAACAGTTGATATGGCCCTTTTAAAATTTAGCTGACTTATCAACATACATTTCCAATTCTGACTGCAAACCCTAGCAGCTCCATATAAGTTTTATTCCAGAATTAATGTCTTCATTGGTGAGAAATTAGGAGATTTGCTAAATTCTAAACCGATTAAATGCCATTAAAACTGTTTAAAAACACTTTAAAATATGAAGTTTATACTTAAAATGTTTTACTTTATAAAAACCAATTATAGCCAAAAAAATTAATTTTGGGCATAAAAAGCCGGTTAAAACTATTAAAAATCATCGGCACGACATGGCTTTTTTGCAACCTTTGTTTAAAGTATGCGAAACTTATTTCTGTGTGTTATGAAAATTTACAGCAACAATATTAAAGTATTTATTGTTTCTGAATTGACTTTTATGAGATAAAAGTAAAGTAATTAACTTTATTTTAACATTTATTACAAAAATTGTTCGATGTTACAAAAAATATTTAAAAAATTAGTTTTGAAAAAAATACTTCTAACTTTTTGGAAACATAAAAGAGAAAAATAAAAAAAATGCATTATACATTTTAACTTCCCAGTGGCCCCATCTTTATTTCAGGAAGTGTACTCAATATATTTAATTTACCATGCATTCCTTAGTGACATTTGAACATTGTATACGTGGAATTATACTAATTGAAAATATCGCGCATCACTCGGGTTTATGCGCATTTTAATTTTAGTTCTGTCTGATCACAATAAAAAAAAGAAGAAGAAGAAAAGAAAAGAAAGATGGTGGTTAATCGAGCGGGGCGGTTGATAAAGTGACGGATAATAGGAATTTTACTCTAATATAAAACAAACAAACCACAAATTTAGAACATGAAAAAAGCTACTTTCTTAAATCACTAAAATTTTCAAAATAAAAAATGCTGCTACAGATAGAAGAGATCTTTGTGGCGATTTCTTTGACTATTAACTCTTTCAGACCATGCAGTAAGAAAAGATCCTTTTTCATTCATTTCAAAACTTCATTTTTATACGTTATTAATAATTTTCATACAAAAAAATTGATGTTGTTAGAAAGAAAAAAAATTAATATAAAAAATCTAGTTTTTTATAATAATAAAATGGTGCTTTTACATCACATAACCCAGAAAGGCCGGGTTGAATTAGCTATGATCATAAAATCTGCTACTGTAAAATCTAAATAAATGTGCATAATTTTGATTCCTTAAAATTTTTAAAGCACATATTTCCTACCCTATACCTTACAGTTTATTTATAGCATTCCACAAATCAACAAACAAAAAGCATAAAAAATCCTTAAAAGAAAAAAGAAAAACCTATAACAGCATTTAAATGGAGTTTTTTCTCTAAAAATCGTAATATTCTTTATTCGAAATAAATATGCTCTCAATCCAAAGTTATATATTGCTTTTGTTATCCAGTTCAACCTTCGCTTGTCAACTGGTGTTGCTGCATATTTGTGATAAAGCATGTGGACTGGTATATACTGGACAGATATTCTTTTATTACAAAACAAAAAATAAACTCTTTCTTCGATATGAGTCGATGAAAAGTTGTTTTCCATAAATTGTATCAGAAAAATGAAAGAAAACTGAAAGGGCTTTTCTTTACATTTTTTCCAATAGATAATCTTCTGAAACGGAAAATAACAGTTATTTTTATTGACTGTTTTATTTTTATGAAAATCACGTCATAAAATCCGCTTTAGTATTATTAAAAATGTGTAAATATTTAAAAAAATTATCAGAAATTCTGATATTTATCCTGATATGTTAGTCTTGTAAAAAACAAACGAAAATAATAACACTGCTGATTATCTCGATTTAAAAATTCACATTTCAAATAATATACAAATGTCAATATACAATAAGCGGGATAACTTTAGTTTTGAAGTTAATCATTTGGTTAACTGGATTTCAAATATTCATAAACGACTTTACATAAATATAATTATAGGTCAAAATTTTCGTTACTACGAACTCTGTTCAAGTAAAAATTTATTAACAAATATACAAGTTTTATAGACAGTTTTCATTTTTAAGTAATTGCCAGTAATGGTTGGCAGTTAATGATTTTGTATGGCTTAAAACCTTTTTGGACGGTTTTACAAGGATATCTGCAATCGTGTGGCAACAACGTGGAATTAACATGGATTGATTTTGGAATGCTGGATTTTGGTTGTTTTGTATGGCTGTGTCTTTCAGGCTTGGGTAATATAACTTTATTACTGTTTTAATGTACATTGTACATAAGTTTAATTCGGCTGTATATTTTTTTGAATGAGTTATATGCTGATTACTGTGGCGTCGGGTCCAGGGGGGGAGTGTTATGATATCAAATGTTTTTGTACATTTGATTTTTTATATTTTCACTTGACACTCTGATCGAAACCCACTGCCACTACATATAATAGTTTTTTGCATATCCATTCAGGTGCATTTCTGTGTTTTTTAAAACTGCCCACCGTTGATGAGATTCACAGCTGTTTTGTTTTCTGAATTTTTATTTTCTTGTTTGATTTTTATCTCTTTTAAAGTATGTTTTGACTTCAGTTTTATTATGGTACGGGACTCTGGATCTGCTGATACACTTTAAACATTAAGTGGCACATATATATACATATATATATTCATTAATCTATACAAAAAATCCACAAAATCAGAACTATGGTCCATTTGACAATGAAAGGTCACGTTTACGGATTCTGTTTATGGATGCATTAATACTACTTTAATTTCAATGTAGTTTTTTCTTTGCTATTATTTCCACATCCTATTATTTTCACATCCGATGCTATTATTTCTGCATCGCGTGATATTGATTCACTTCAAAATTTTTGTATATGGTCTATAATTAAATCATTAAATATTGAATAAAAAATTATTTATTTATTAGTTTTTTGTGCACATCATATTAATGATCCTTACTAAGTACGGATCCTCTTTTATTAAATCATCTGATAAATTATATTTAAGTTTCAACACGCAAATTCTTGCTGTCAAAGCATATCTTTTAGGTTTGATGAATAACAACCGTATCTCCGGAAAAAGAAAATATTTGCACTGTTCAGTATGATGGATTATTGGATCACATGATGGATTTCCATATAAAATGTGAGTAATGTTATACAAATCATTCATTTATCTCACAAGTTTGTTTTAATAAACAAAACATAGCTTCATTTAATATTTATAGGTTGTTAATTCTAATAAACACCAAACAGTTGCTCATACGCAACAAACAGCTACGACATTCTGCTAGGATTGGCGAAATATCTGTTTTTGAAAAAAAGGTCGAACTTTTACTCTGTTTAAAAAATGCTGTTGTAAAGTTATAATTTTTCAAAATCAACTTCATGGTTTCTTTAATGAATTCTTAAACGTTTTTCAATTATTTTATACTTATTATTGACTAATTTGTATTTTAATCAGTTTTTTTTTAAATCTATGTTAATAGTCCGATAAATGGTCTTCAAAATTGCATTTTTAAGTAGTTATGCTCTAGTAAAATTAAAAAATATATGATTTTATGAGAACAAATATATCGATTTTTTTAGTTCCTAATATAGGGCTTTAAAATGCAGCAGTTCTCAAAGATAGGCATGAGCAGCACCAACAGTAGAGGTTACTGCTGGAAAGTATTTAAAAAACCGATATTTTTTGTTGATGATATCAAGATCACGACTCATGTATAAGGAAATGGAGGTCGAATACATTACTATTATTGTTATTCACCAATCTATGCAACATATATCCTCAAAATGCGAATAATGGTGCATTTTGCAATGTAAGGTCTCGTTTAGAGACTTTGTTTATTTACGCATTAATAATAACCTAATTTCACTGTAGTTTTTCTTCAATATTATGTCCATCAAATTTTTCTGCCTCACATGATACTGATTCACTTTAAAACTTTTGTATATGATCTATAACTAATCATTAAATATTCAATAAAAGGTTATTTATTTACAAATTTTCTTCTGTACATCATATTAATGATCTGAACTAAATACAGCTCCTCTTTTATTAGGTCATTTGATAAAATATATTTACGTTTCAGCACGCAAACTCTTGTTGTCACAACATATCTCTAAGATTTGATGAATAGCATCCGCGTCTTCGGAAAAAAAAAATGCTTGCACTTTCTGTATGATAGGTTATTGGATCACGTGATGAATTTCCATACAAAATGTGAGAAATGTAAACAAATCATTTATTTATCTCGATAGTTTGTCTAGATAAACAAAACGTGGCTTCATAAAATATTTATAGGTTGTTACTGCTAACTTTTTCTTTCTACATTAACAAGCATTAAGTATATTTATAAAATGTACATAAATGAAACTATTATACCCTTGTCCTTTGTATTTGAATATAGCGCAAAGAGTGGCGAACCTTAAATGTACCAAACATATAGTTATGATAGTGCGAAAAAAATTCTTAAGTAAAGTGTAGTTATTAAAAAACGTTGTGGGAGAAGTACACTCGGTGATTTTTTATCTCAATATGCTAAACTTTAGCTATATCAGCTACAGAAAATTACGTCGCAAGGCAATTTTCTACTTTTGAAGAATTTAAATTGGAGCAGTGATGTTACATTTCTAAGTGCTTATGTCACATACGTCGTAACACAAAATATGCAAAATTTCTTTATATGGTGGCGATTCTTTTTATTTTTCATGCAATTTTGGGACAGTGTATATTGAATTTTATTTTTTAAATAATAATTTATGATATAAGAGTAATATATATTTATTATAAAAAAAACTTGTGTTATTAATTATTATTCTCATGATATTTGGATCGTTTTTTGAACCATTACTCAAAAATATCGGCTTTCTATGTATTTTTAAGAAGCACTATAATAGTCATCAATCTAAACACCATGTACCCAGAATCCGAATTGTACATTTTGCAATGTAAGGTTTCGTTTAAGGACTCTGCTTATTGACGTATTGATATTACCTTAATTTCCATTAAGGCTTTTCTTTATTATTATTTCCATCAGCAAATTTTTCTGCCTCACGTGATACTGATCCACTTCAAAACTTTTATATGCGATCTATAGTTAAATCATTAAATATTCAACATAAGAATATGTATTTTCTAATTTTCTTTTGCACATGACATTAATGATCTGTGCTAAATACACTTCCTTTTTTTTTATTAGGTCATATGATTATTTCAGTTTTAGCACGCAAGTTCTTACTGTCACAGCATATCTTTTAAGTTTGATAAATAGCAACCGTATCTCCGTAAAAAAAAAAGAAAATCTTTGCACCGTTCAGTATGATAGATTATTGGATCACGTGATGAATTTCCATATAAAATGTGAGATATGTTAAAAAAATCTTTTATTTATCTCGCAAATTTGTATAGATAAACAAAACATAGCTTCATTTAATATTTATAGGTTATTACTGCTAATTAACTCTAATCCATTGCTCAGGCATGACAAACAGCTACAACATTCTGCTAGGGTTAGTGAAAAACTCTACTATTGGAAAAAAAAAGGCGCCAACTTTTTCTGCGTAAAAAATGCGGATGTAAAGTTATTTTTAAAAATCAATTTCATAATTTCTTAACGGAATTTTTAAACGTTTTTCAATTATTTGATACTTATTATTGACTAATTTGTATTTTAAAATGCTTCTATTTAAAAAAAAAAAATCTGTGTTAATAGTCAGATAAATGGTTTTGAAAATTACATATTCAAATAGTTATGCTGTTTTAAAATAGGAAAGAAATTATTTTAACAGAAAAATTTTATCGATTCTCTTACTTCCTAATATAGGGCTTTAAAATGCATCAGTTGTTAATGATAGGTATAAGCAACACCAACAATGGTTCCCTCATAAGAAATTGCTCATGGAAAGCATTTAAAAAACCGATATATTCTGTTGTTTGTTTCAAGATGACGGCTCATGTATGAGGAAAAATAGGTCGAGTACATTACTATTATTGTTATTCATCAATCTATACAACATATCCTCAAAATGCGAATAATGGTGCATTTTGAAATGTAAGGTCTCGTTAGGAGCTCTGTTTAATGTCGCATTAATACAACCCTAATTTCACTGTAGTTTTTCCTTTAATATTATTTCCATTGTTAAATTTTTTTGTCTCGCATGACAATTTATTTTAAAACTTTTGTATATGAACTATAACTAATTCATTAAATATTTAATATAAGATTATTTATTTGCTAATTTTCTTTTGCACAGCATATTAATAATCTGAACTAAATACAGCTTCTATGTTATTAGGTCGTATGATAAAATAAATTTACGTCTCATCACGCAAGCTCTTGCTGTCACAGAATATATTTAACTTTGATGAATAGCAACCGTATCTTTGGAAAAAAAAAGAAACAAAGAAAAAAGAAAATATTTGCACGGTTCAGTCTGATAGATTATTGGATCACGTGGTGGATTTCCATATAAAGTATGAAAAATAATGGACAAATCATTTATTTATCTCGCAAAATTTTGGAGATAAACAGAATGCAGCTTCATTAAATATTTATAAGTTTTGTTACTGATAACTTTTACTTACTTATGGAACAAGCATCAAGGATACATGTAAAACGAATGCAAATGAAACTATTATGCCCTAGTTATCTGCATTTTGAAAAATTGTAAAAATTGACGATCCGTAAATGTGTCAAACATATAATTATTGTTGTACGAAAAATTATTATTCTTAAGTTAAGTGTGGTTATTAAAAAATGTTGTGAGAGAAGTACACTTCCTGCATTTTGATCTCTTACTGCCAAAAGATAACTGTATCAGCTGATGAAAATTGAACGTTGCAAGGTATCTTCCTACTTTTGAAGAATTTATACACGAGCAGTGATTTTACATTTCAAAGTGCTTACATACATATGTTGAAGACAAATATGCAAGTTTTTTTCATGCGGTGGTAATAAATGCGGTGGAATAAATAATCTTTTCATCGACCATGCATTTTGGGGCCAGTGTCTTTCAAATTTTTTAAAAATAATTAATCTGTCATATAAGTGTGATATTTATTTATTAAAAACTTATAATTATTTAAACTTATGTTATGTTATCTTATGCCAATTAGATTTTTTTTTTACTCAATGCTTCATTTTTTGAACCGTTACTTAAAAAAATCGGCTGTACATGTACTTCTGAGGCGTGGTATATAGTTCATCATTTTATGCAATATATATCGAAAATTAGAATTATGGCATATTTCACAATGTTTAGGGACTCTGTTTATTGACGTATTTACCTTGCGTAATACTGATTCACTTCAAAATTTTTATAAATGATCTAAAATTATAACATTAAATATTCAATAAATGACTATATATTTATGATCTATAGTTAAACGATTAAATATTCAATATAGGATTATTTATTTATTAACTTTCTTTTGCACATCATATTAATGATCTGACCTAAATACAGCTCTCTTTTATTGGACCATATGATAAAATATATTTATGTTTCAGCACGCAAATTCTTGCAGTCACAAGATATCTTTTATGTTTGATGAATAGTAACCATCTTCTAAAAAAAAGAAAATATTTGCTCCGTTCAGTATGATAGATCATTAGATCACATGATGTGAGATTCCATACAAAATGTGAGAAATGTTAGACAAATCATTTATTTATCTCGCAAGTTTGTCTAGATAAACAAAACGTAGCTTCATTAAATATTTATAAGTTGTTGCTGCTAACTTTTTCTTTCTTTACAAACAATCATTAAAGGTACAAATAAAATCGACGCAAATGAAACTATTATGCCGTTGTTATTTAAATTGCATTATTACTTTTACATTTGGAAGAGAGTGTAAACATTGGCGAACTAAAAATGTGCCAAACATATAATTATAGTAGTGCGAAAAAAAATGAAAAGAAATTATAGTTATTAAAAAATGTTGTGGGACAAGTCCACTTCATGCATTTTTATCTCTTAATGCCAAAATTTAGCTATATCAGTGCAGAGAACTCAACATTGCAAGGGATTTTCCCACTTTTAAAAATTTTAAACACGACCAACGATTTTACATTTCGAAATACTTACGTCATATGAACCAAAAATAAAATATGCACTTTTTTTTTAACACGGTGATTAATAAGACGATTTTTTTCATTGTCCATTCACTTTTGGCTGTAGTGAGAGTGTATTTCAAATTTTTACTCTTTTAAATAATAATATATGCTATAAATGTGTTATTCATTTATTATAATAAACTTACACAATAAAAGCGAACTTATTACAATAAAAGCGATTCCTTTCATTGACCATGAATTTTCGGGACAACGTATTTCAAATTTTTTAAAACTTAATAATCTATCATATTATGATATTTATTTATAACAATAAAGTTGTGTTATGATATCATATGCTGTTTATTTTTTTTTTTTTTTAATCATTGCTTTATTTTTGAACCGTTACTAGAAATAATCGGCTGTCCATATACCTTTGAGACACATTATATTATTTATAAATCCATAAAACATACATCCAAAATCAGAATTGTGGTACATTTAGTAGTGCTTGGTTTAGTTAAGACTATGCTTATTGACATATTGATATTACCTTAATTTATATTTCGTTTTCTCTTTATTATTATTTCCACGATTTCATTTTTCTGCCTAGCGTGATACTGATTCACTTCAAAACTTTTATATAGGATCTATATATAAATCTCTATATAATTATAGAGATTTATTATCTAGATCTATATATAATCTTTTATATTGAATATTTAATGATTTATCATTAAATATTCAATATAATTTTATATATTTACTAATTTTCTTCTGTACATCTTATAAATGATCTGAACTAAATACAGGTCCTCTTTCATTGGGTTATATGGCAAAATATATTTACGTTTCAACACGCAAACTTTTGCTGTCACAGCATAACTTTTCGGTTTGATGTATATAGAAACCGTATCTTCGGAAAAAAGAAAATGTTTGCACCGTTCAGTATGATAGATTATTGGATCACGTGATGTCTTTCCATACAAAATGTGAGAAATGTTAGACAAATCATTCATTTATCTCGACAGTTTGTCTAGATAAACAAAACGTAACTTCATTAAATATTTATAGGTTGTTACTGCTTACTTTTTCTTTCTACATAAGCAAGCTTCTACATAAACAAGCATTAAGTATATTTATAAAATGGATCCTGAAAAAACTTTAATGTCCTTGTCATTTACATTTTGAGATGGTATACAAAATGACGAATCGTAAATGTGCCAAACATTTAATTATAGTAGTGGAAAAACATTTTTTTCTTAAGTAAGGTGTAGTCGTTAAAAAAGGTTGTGGGAGAAATATATTCCAAAGTAGAGTAACAATTGTCAAATACCCGTCAAAATAATTTGATAGCGCTATCTCTTATCTTGAATTTATAATAGAGTTTGAAGAGAAATTTTGCTTTATTAATGACATTCTGATTAAAATTATTTCCGAAATGTAACAGTTTGTGAATAATTCTAGTTTTATGAATAATTAAATAAGTGGTGGGTGTTGAAAATATTACGAGTTTGGGCGGTCGCTCATTCCATATCTCGCATGTAAAAAAAAAATATATTTTGGTTGATACTAATATCTGAGCAGATAGAAATAAAGTTTGTGATTATTACAGTACTGTAAAATATGCAGTACGTAATATTTCATGACTCAACATGAACAGTTTAAAATATTGAAAATATTATCCTCTTTAATATAAAGCTAAGAAAAGATTATGCTATTTTTTAATATTTTCATTCACTTGTTTTAAAATATTGATCAAGATATACGAATAAAAATCATGCAAATACACTGAAAAAATGGTTTCTCAAAGTTGAGTAAAAATTACTCAATTTTAAGTTTTTCGCATATTCAAAATAGCTCCGATAGAAATGTACTCAAAACTAAGAAACACATGTACTCATTTTTGATCTCACGATTGCGTTCAAATGTAAATCGCTGTGAACTGTCCCTTTAATTTATAAATTAAAGTAAAAATATACTCGCATTTATTTCTTGCTCAAAATTATTATCAATAAAAGTTTAATTGATTGTTTATAAAGAAAAATATTAGCAAAATACCCAGATCGAATATTTTTATGACAAGAGCACTATTTGCAAGCACTTTAAATTATTTCAAAATACTGTGTATAATTTAATATTTACACCAATAAACATCTTTTATGTCACCATAAATGAAATAAACCATTACAGGGTACAAAATTATCGTTATTTTGGACTTCATAACATGTGATATTTCAAAATTGAGAAAGCAATGTTATAATTTTTTATCCTAACTTATTCAATTCAGTATGAGTACATCGATGTGATCATTTTTAAGTATTTCTTTTTTTTCAGTGTATATTTTTAAGTTGCGCATCATCAAAGAAATAATTTTGAGAAAAGGATGAAAAAGATATTTTCATTGTTTTCCAAATATATAATTCAAAAATAATTTTTAAAGAGAATTTTCGTATCGATTAATGAATCTGAAATGCTACAAAATGGCAGCTTATTACATATTAAATAACAGCATTTGAGAATAAATGATTTTGATATTTTAAAAATAAAGTTACATGTTTTATTTTGATATTTTTAGGGATTATTTGTAATTAAATTTGAACTTTTGTCATTATGATAACAAAACATTAATGACATCCAACATTAATTTTGTATAAAACACACTAAAATCTAACCCTGACTAAGATTAGTGTGATTAGAAACATGATACATTATTAATATTATACAATATCTTACACAAAAATAATTAGAATAATAATTTTCCAACTTATAAAATTCCTATCGCTAAATAGCGTTTTTTTTTTCATAAACCACTGTAATTATTAAAAACAAGTCGAAAATTGCACGTCAGACGTAGCAAATGACGTGCATTCGCACTATAACGAAGTTTAAAAAATATACATCACTTCGGATACAAGTACTCGAAATTTTTTGTGTGTCTCTTTAAATACTAAACACTTTCTATTATACAGGAATTAACTTGCAGTAAATCTTAGCAACGTACATTACTTTCATAAAATGTGAAATAATTTAATATAATTAAAACGCTTTCCAAACAATGTTTCCATATCATTATGTAATATAATATTTTTGTGTGGTCGTGTATATTAATAAAAATATTCTTTGCACCACAGGTTGTACAGAATGTGTATTTTAGTATAATTTCATAGATGCATATGAATTGTATTGCGTTCGAAAAAGGTGTAAAATCATTAAAATTCGCTTGAAACTAATTTTCCCATTGACCGTATTGTACCAGCATACTTTTAATCGTCCCTGTATTTGAATTATGCAGCCGATTTTTATAAAATATGAAATGACTCGACAAAATTAGGTAATAAATATATTACGGAATAAGAAACAAATCTCTTTTGTGTTAAAACAATGATCTATCAAAAGGAGCTTTACATGCTCTATCTGTAACATCTAGTTGAACTAACTTGTATGGAAAGTAGTATGTGAAGTACTTTACTAGTATTGATACATATATTTTTAAATGTCTCATGATATTTATTCATTTTTATTAGGTGTGGTCGTATTTATGTAAATACGCAGCTTTTATATTAATCGTTCATTCCGTACGTCTGTCCGCATATAACAACACAAAAAGTACGCAACCGAATCGTTTGAAATTTAAAATGTAACATTATACTAATATATCATTACTAACTACTAATTTATTTAATTATAAAATATTTTTATTAGTAATACTATTACTATTTTATAAACGCTATTAAACATACTTAGTAATAGTAGTAGTAGTAGCAAAAATAGAAGTAATAGTACTAGAATTTATTATTTTTCGATCTTACAATATTCTTATAGCTAGAAAACGTTTTTCCTAACCCACTGTAATTACTAACAAGTTGGAAATTGCACGTAATTACTAACAAGTTGGAAATTGCACGTAAAGTGTAGCAAGGTGCGTTCGTACGATAACGAAGTTTTAAAAATATCACTCTCATATATCAATCTCATAAAATTGTAAATAGTTAAATACAATTAAAATACACACTAAACAATGTTATCCCTATACCTGCATGTAATGGAACACTTTTGTGTGGCCTTGTAAATCAATAACAAATGTTCTTTGCACTAAAGATTAGCAAAATGTATATTGTAACATGTGATTTATAAATGCAGATCAATTTCATTATGTTCGAATAAGTGTAACACCATTAAAATGCATTTGAAGCATTTTTCCCCATTGGCCGTAATGTAACGGAATAATTTTGATTGTCCCTGTAATTGATCTCTGCATCTGATTTACATAAAATTTGAAATGACTCGACAAAATTATGTAATAATTGTGTATTTTAAATTTCAAACGATTAAAATGAATTTGAAATTTTTTCCCCATTGGTCGTAATGTAACGGAATACTTTTGATCGCCCCTCTAACTGATCTATGCAACCGATTTTCATAAAATTTGAAATGACTCGATAAAATTACCTAATAAATATATATATTATAAATTTCAAACGATTCGGTTGGGCAGTTTTTGCGTTGTTATATGCGGACGGACGGACGGACGGACAGACGGATGGACTGAACGACAACTATAGGTGCTACGCATTTGCATAATGACGAATGCACCTAAAATTGAATAAATATATGAGAAATTAAAAAAGAAATGTGTCAATACTAGTAAATTACTACCCTTGTATAAAGATATTTCTTTTAACTTTCAACCAAAGAATATCGACTGACTCATAGATTGCTTGGGGCAATACCTTTTTTAATCCTCTTCAGACTTTGCATACAAATTAGTTCGACTAGATGTTATAGATAGAGCATGTCAAGCTACTTTTGATAGATCATTGTTTTAACACAAAAGAGATTTGTTTCCTATCCCAAACGGTCGATAGAAGTCCTGTTTTACAATCTTTGGATGTGTAGTATTGAGTATTTTCTCATTTTAACGTAAACGATAAATGATACATTTCAAATAAAAAGGAATTGATGCAGCACTATCAATCATATTGATAGATTATACTAATATAACATTATTAATTCCTAATTTACGTATTACAAATTATTAGTAGTATTATTTCTATTAATATTTTATAAACACTATCAAAACATAGTTACAAGGAAGGCCTTTATACAGGGCAAACCCAGAATATTTTGAAAAAAAGTAATAATTAAACTATTCCTGTATGTAATAAAGGATCGGTCATATTTATTGGCGGAATTGCATTAAAAAGTCTTAAAAAATACTTTCGAATATTTGGCGAGAAAAGACGAAAGTGTCAGTAATTCGGCGAGCAGCAATTTTTTTTTTCAAAACAAACGATTTTAATGTAACTGATTGTTGTTAGAACTTTTAGAATGCGCGTAAATGGATTTTAATAAATTTAAACTTGAAACGAAAGAGTTATATGTATATATATATGTTGTTTGTTTCTGTAGCTATTTAATTTATTATTGAAAAAATATTTTCATATATAAAATAAATTAATATTGACATTTTTTATACATTTAAGCGTGTCCAAAAATAAAAGCCTAAGTTTTTCTACAGTAACAAAATTGAATCGATAATACCCAACTGAACGCAATTTCAAGCTTAAAACAATTTTAGTTAATTTAAATTTTGAATTTCGTTTTATATCGTTATTTTTTATAGTGAAACTTTAATATAAATACATATAAATAACGATGTGACAAAATTATAGTTAAAATAAACTAAATCTAGCAATCATAAAACTATTTAAATAAAATTTATAAAACATTTTCAACATGAAACATTTTTTTCCTTACAATGTATTTGATATAAAAAAGAATTTTTTGAAATTGCATACCATCGCCAACCGATAAAAAATCTCCAAATAACGAATTTTTCATTATTTTATTTCGGACGCTTTATCGAGGTTCCGCCGAAATTTCTTGTATAAATATATATTTTTTTCATAAGAACATTCTGTAATTTTTTCAAAATTTTCTTGAGTATGCTCTTAATGAGACCTTCCTTGTTAGAAATAGTAGCACAAATAGAAGTTAGTAGTACGAGAAATTGTAATAATTATTTATCAGTAATTTATTATCATTAGAAATTTATTATTAACTTTAAGAGAAGCGTGATTAGTAAATTACTTTATTTAGTAATATTACTAATTACAAATTTACCTTTCCATACGATAATAATTTTACAACATATTGTCACAATAGCATTTTTTTTTAACTCTTAAGATATTAAATAAATACATCAACCATGTTATTGATTATTAACGCATTTATACCAGCGTCCTATTTTTGGGACCCTTAGTTTTTAATAAATTTGTATAGTTTTCTTATTCCTTATAGTATAGAATTTGTATGAAACAATTATCTAAATATCTTATCTTTTACTGAGAGAAGCCAGTATAAGATGCATACATATTTACTTAAACGAATGCTTTTTTTTATGTTTGTAGATTTTTCATTTTTCAAGAAGCATAAATGAAAAATTAAGTTTTTTAAGATTGTTAAGATTAAGTTTATTAAGATTAAGTTTATTTGTATATTTTTAACAAGGATCCAAATAAAAAGGCTAGAATTTTAGCTTGTAGACTTCTTTGAAACACATACAGTAATACCTCGGTTTCCGCTGACTTCAGTTGTCATCTGTTTCTGTTTCGATTTTTCTGCGAAAAGTTTCTTTCAGTTTTTGTCGGTTGTCTGCGATTTCATCGGCGTATCTACTAGGCCTCATAGCATTTTTCATAAACAAAAGGGACAACCTTGCTTCATGTTGCTTACAAGGAAGGTCTCCATATTCCGAAAAATCTGAAAAAATTACAGAATTGTCTTCTCATGGGACTACATACGTTTATAAAAAATTTCGGCGGAACCTTTATACCCTGTCTTTAAAAAAATACTGAAAATTTCGTTACTTGGCGTTTTATCATCGGTTGGCGATGAAAAGCAATTTCATATTATTATTTTTTTTTTATTTCAAATGCATTTTAAAGGAAAAAATTTTCATGTTCAACGTGTTCAGATAAATTAAAATCCTTGGTTTTGTTAGTTTTAGTTTGTTTTAAGAATAATTTCGTTATATTGATATTTATATATTATTGATATTCAAATTTAACCATCAAAATTTGAGATTTAAAACAAAATTCAAATTTTAGTTACAAATTGTTTCAAGTTTAAAGTCCAGTTGAGCATTTTCAATTCGATTTTGTTGCTAGGGAAACATCTGGCTTTTAATTTTGAATACGCTTAAATGTATGAAAATAATTTTACTGAATAAGATTTTTTATGCATGAAAATATTTTTTCCATAGATAAATTAAATAACAACAGCAACAAATAATACAGATATATGCGGTTATTATATATATATATATATATATATAACTCTCTCATTGTTTATGTTTAAATTCATTAAAAACCATTCACACAGATTCTAAAAATCCAAAAGATGCATTAAAATCGTTTGTTTTTGGCGGGGAATTGTGACGGTCGCCAAATCGTGTGATACTTTCGTCTTTTCGCGCCAAATATTCGAAAGTATTTTATTTTTTTACATGTTTTCTGCAGCAATTCCGCTAATTTTCACTGATCCTTTATTACATACATTAGTAGTTTATTTAGTATTTTTTTTTTCAAAAAAAAAAAAAAATAAATAAAAATAAAAAAATCGGAGTATGCCAAGTATGGAGACCTTCCTTGTTAGTGTGATATTTTTTTTTCTTGTCCAGCATCTCCCCGTGTGTCTAGGCAAAACATTTCGTTCATTTCGAATGAATTTTTTACATTTTTTTATTGATTGTGAGTGATTTTCACAGCCAACATCACTTCAAAAAAGAAAACCAAAAACATGACCAAGTTGAAGAAAGAAATTATTCAAAAATACGAGACAGCATTAAGATTGATAAAATTGACTGGAATTTGAAAAATTTCACGAATCCAATATTTTCTTTTTACAAAGGTGGAAGAAAGTAAAAATTATATTAAATGTGACATTAATGTATCTAAAACTCCATGTGCAGTCTTGTGTCATACACATTTGAAAATATTTTATAAAAAGTTGGGACAAAAATATAAATTGTTTTAAAAATTGTAAATATTTTTTTAAAAAATCACATTCTTATAAACTTTTTAAAATTTAAATTAAATACACAGTTAATTTATTTTTCAAAACATGCTTTTAGTTGAATATTGAAATGAAGTATATACCACATTTAAACCATAGTTTTAAGAATAAACAAAAATTGTTTAATCCTTTAAAGTTCACTACAACTTTATTTTTAAAAATTACTGAAATAACTTCAAAAATGGTTTTTAGACATGTAGCTGATAAAAAATATGCATTCAAAAATTTTTTTGAATTTTTAAATTTCAAGAAATTTGTGGTTTCCTACGGAGACCAATGAACAGTAAAGGTCTATTTATCTTTCCTAAATATACCAATTCAAAAAATTATTTAAAATAAAAACAGAAAACTTAGAAATATAATACAAATACACTGAAATGCTAATATAAACAAGAATTTAATTTATTATTATTATTATTATTTTACAGAAGGTTTAGAAAATTGCAAAATTTTTATACTAATTATATTAAGAGTTTAGATTTTTAACATAGAATTATGTTTACATATAAAATTAGTTGCATTTATAAAAAAATAGGTATATATTTTATATAAGTTATTACTTATACTTTTGCCAAGAAACGAACATACAAAAGAAATAAACCAATCACAAAAAATCAAAAAGTTGCCATAATAATAAAAGTGATGATTATAAGAAAAGCAATATGTAAATATCTTAATTAATAAGAAATAAAAAAATATTTATATATATACATATATATATATATATATATATATATATATATATATATATATATATATATATATATATATATATATATATATATATATATATATATATATATATATATATATATATATATATTTGTGTATATAGTAAAAATTCACGACATATTTTATCTACATACACAAAAAAATAATAGTAAAGCAAAAGTTATATGTATACATAAATCCACAAGATATAAGTAAATTTAAGGATACAAATATTATTTCCATACTCTTTGAAACTTTTGAAAGCATGTAAAGTAATTGTCAAAGAAAACTACATGATTTTTCCCTAACAATTTCTGGCTTGGATTTTTAATTACTCTCTCACCAAGATTTCTTTCTACATCGTCGGTTTTTCGCGTGCAAATTTGAAATTCGCATGCATAGCCACTTTGATCACACCTTATCCACACTTTATAACCTCATTTAATAGGGGTTTTGGGCATATTCAGAGATGATCAGCCCTTGAACTTTATCATTCTTTCATAAATTGACTGCTTTTGTTCAAGTTTTAGAGCATTTAGAAAAGTTTCTGATAAACAGTGAATCAATGGTCTCTTTATATAGCTTGTCAAAAAAATTTCTGTTTTCTGGAGTCGTAGGCTTTTATCATTCAAACGCAAATTTCTTAAAATCCAAATAAATTTTTTAACTGATATCAGTCGAGAAATAAAATCATCGTGCAAAATCTCATTTGTGGACCAAAAATCTCTGTAGATGGGTAATGTTTTAATTCCCAATATTGTTTTTTTTTTTTTTTTTTTTTTAATTTATCATTTCCTCTGGAGTCACTGGAATCTATGCACCACCTTTTTGGGTTCCATTCAAATTAGTTTGATAAACTATATTTCCTATTAAACTTATGGAGAATAGAGTGAAAAAGATGGAAATAAGTGTTGGAACTGCTAGAGATGTTATGTCTTCTATTAGCCTACTTTCTGCGATAAATTCCAGGTTTCGTTTCTTTTTTTTACCTTTATTTTTCCATAATATTTTAGAACTTCTGGAAAGTCCTGGAAAATTTCTTTCATCAATATTTGCATCATCATCAACATCAGATTTTTACTTGAATATGAGTGTCCACTGATATAATCTTCTGCATCACTCTCGAATGATGCATTTGATTCATCATCGGAAGGTAAATTTTTGAATAATAATTTGAATAATAAGCATCTATAATATTTAATTTTTTTTCGACATTTTATGTTTGAAAAATAAAATTGTATCCAAAAACATTTAAAAATAGAAGATCATAAAAATTGCTATAAAGTTTTAATGTAAAAAGAAAAATCACCGACTTTAAAGAAAAGAGAATCAAAAATAAAATGTTTTATGCATTTCTATTTCTTCCATTAGCCCCTAAAAAGAATAAACAGAAGTAACAAGTAATTCAGGGTTGCTATAGTCATCCAACTAAAAAAATTATTATCGTGCTTTTATTCTCAGTTACATAAACAAAGCGAAACATATTTTCACCTACCGCTCCTCGCACGTCGAAATCCGACACTTACTGGAGTTTGGTTTCCTAGAGAAACCAATCATTTCCTATAACATTTTGATCCATCTATCTTTATTTATCTAAATAATTGAGTGTTTTAATTTATAACTAGGAAGAAGTAGAGTACATCCACCAGCCATAATTAAATTTTGATAATAATTTCTTTTTAAAAGAATGAATGGAATTTATGAAACATAAAGTGACATACATATTTTGTTTCGTTTGAAGTTGAAAGTCTTATGATTTATTTTGGTGCTCGAATCTAGCTAAAAGAGAATGTTTTAAAGTTTTAATTAATCGCAATGCAGTAGAAAAAATACGTAAAATAAGTTTGAGAATGAAGTCTGAATGTGTAGTTTCCGTAGAAAATCAATGAACGTTAAAGGGTTAAAAAATAAATTGCTCCTTTAGCATTTCATAACACAGTTCATCAGTATTTAATAATTAGATTCTGTTAGTCTATCTGTTCGTGATATTATACAGGTAAATATATACCATTTGCCATGTTTTTTCTTATATTAATCATGTTTACTATAGAATACCCTATACTCAAACGATAAAGGAATTTATTGTTTGTTTTTAAATGATGCAAAAATAATTTCGTTCTTGTTCGTATGTATAGAAAAATTGCTTCCGATGCATTGTTAATTATGTTACAGTATTTAAAATATAATCTTACTGAAATATGCATCAAAAACGCACAAAATGTTTCCATTACATTATGTTCTATGTAGATAATTGTTTGTGATGCTTTTTTAATGCTTCAAACAAAATAAAACTCCAAATGATCAATTAGGTGCTTACAAGGTATTTTTCTAAATATTAACAATGAGAAGAATAACACTTTCAAATGTGAGCAAATCGATCTTTTTATTTTGTTCTGAAACATTTTGTTTCAAAAATTCTTTCAAATCAGAAATATGAAAAATATTCAGTTTCTCAAACAAAATTACTTTTTATATCTTAAATGGTGTAAATTTCACCAGAGTAGGCGAATTTAATCGCATCATTTCATTTGTTATAAATTCTGAAAGAAACACTTCTTTCAGTAATATTTTATTACATGAAATGGAGCGAACTACATTTTTATCTTAATCGCGGAAAGTTAAAAGCATTCGTAATGTGATCGCAGAAGTGTAGAGATTGTTCTTCATCTTCCAAACTCAAGAAATAATGAATTCCTAACAGAAAGACTGCAGATGGAATTTGAAAGATTTTATTGAAAGTTTCAAAGGTAATTTCATTAATTTTGTTGTTTCAAAATAGTGATTCCTATTTTTACTGTACGCACACTTAATTTCTGTAAGTTATTTTAAATAAGGGATAGATATGCATCATGTTAAGTACACTCTAAAAATGATATTTTCAAAATTCAGCAAAAAATACTGAAATCTGAGCATGTTGCATACTCAAAATGGCGCTGGAAACGAAATTTCAAATATACATATACTCATTTTTGAACACATGCTTACAACTCAAAAATAAAACATCATCTGCTCTTATTTGAGTATGCCCGTGTTTCCGGAAATGAGTATAAAAAGTTTCAAATTTAAGTAATTTAGATTCGAAGCCGTTTCGACTATTAGACATATGCAAATTTGAGTATTTTCTGCTCAATTTTGAGTGATGGAATATGTAGAATAACCCGTTTATTTACAAGAAGTACAAGAAAATTAGGCTATTTGAAAAGTTAGGATCAATTTTGTTTTATGAAAAAAAAAAAAAAAAGTCTTAAAATATTTTGTTACTGTTGGGAATTTTTTCATAATCTTTACCGGATGTATGATTTTTCATTGTTGTTAAAAGTTCCTAAAGAATTTTTTATACTTTACATTAATATAGAAAGGCATGTTCGATATGCTTAGCAATTAGTAGGGGGAACTGGGGCACATTGATACAGTTTTTTTCTAAGAAATTTTTTGGTGTCCAGAAAGTAGAAATTTCAAATTATTTTTCCATGTCGGGTCAGCAAAACTTGTTTAGTGTGTTATAAAAATGTACAATCGTTTTTTATATAGTATTTTTGTATGTAATTTAAATAAAATAAAAAAAAGTCATTTGTATCAATGTGCCCCATCCCCGGGGCAGATTCATACACCTCATGGGGCGCTTTGATACGTTTGGGAAAAATGGAGATAAAATCACACCAATGTATATTTTTCATAGAAAATTAGTTAGTAAACCATTCTATATCTATTTATAGAAATTCAAATCCCCCACAATTTATTTGTAAGTAGTATTAAAGCAATAAAAATTAAATGAATGATGACTTGATGTACTAGCTTTTCCTTGTCTGATTGTTGGCTGTGGTAACTTTGTCATATCTGATACTTCAACCCCAGCATTATCTTCTTTCTTAGGAAATTTGAAAAAATTATCAAGTTTTCTGGTTATAAATTGGTTTATAAACAGAAAATAAAGGATAATTATATTAAAAATTCTGTTTATAATATAATTATCCTTTGTTGTTCTGCAGCTTGTTTCTATTACTTAACATTTCTCATCTCGAAAATATATTTTTTCTCTAGAAAATCGATATAAATTCAAGATTTACCAGGCTACCGTCCTTTTCTTTTGTTAATTCGACTAGCACTAGATGTTGGGTAAATTCGTACGTCATAGCAAAATATACTATAAAATGTTCTAATATAAAAAATTAGAGCTATTCTACTTCAATAAAAACTAATATTAGAAATTTTTGGCGAAAAATGGTTGGATTAAAGAGAGTATGGTAAAAAATAAAATAAAAGGTAATGAAAAAATGAATTAGAAAAGGATTTAGCTTGTATCAATGTGCCCCGAGATAGACTGTATCAATGTGCCCCATACAGCCATTTTGAATAAAATGAGTCTCAAATCCAACACGTCATAATTTACCTAACAATAAATAATGAGGAATTGATAAAGAATAGCTTTACTTGCCAGGGAGAGTATTCTTTTTGGTTGAAAATGCTGAAACATTTGTATAATATCATTTCAATTGTACAACTCAAATTTACTTTTGATCTACAAAAAACAATAAATCACCCGTCCCATTTCATCAAACTATTGAATTATGCCAAGACTATCTGTATGTAGTTGTGAACACTAGCATCATCTTTTGGAGCTGTTTTGAAACTTCCTGTAATGATCCTGTGAGCAATAGAGGGGGTGTATCAGTGTGCCCCAGTTCCCCCTATGCTCTGAAAATTCGGCACTGGTAATATAGAGTTGATAGCTTTTATCTTAAAAATTGAAAGTTTATAATCTGCGATTCCAGAAATTAAAAACGCTCAGTTATGCTGCATAATAATAATAATTGTAATGATTTTGCTTCAGATTCGAAGCTAAAATATCAATTTTTGTTTAATTATATTTGAGTTTGTCAGGTGAAGTTTAATTTTTAACTTCATTTTAAATGTCTGGTATAATGATCATTTAAAGAAAATGTTATCGGGCTTGGTTTTTCTTCGATTCCATATATCCAGTTACGCAACTAAACCTTTAAAGAAATCTTGCCATTTCATTCCAGCTTTAAAAATCTTTTCTCAGTTTTTATTTATTTATCTGACGTAATGATGATAAAAAGTGTCAAGTACTTGCGAACAATTTCCGTTAAGAAAGTAATCATCCTAACTGTCTTTTTCTTTTAACGTTTCACACAATGTCTTACAATATATCAGGTTTATACCTTTGTAACGGAATTTTACCTTGATTTAATTTTTAAAACGAAAGCACTTTTCAAGATGATCACCGAGTAAGAAATACTAAAGTCCTCTTCGACATGTAATATCAGCAGTCTAAATGTTTTCACATCAATGTTTATATTTTGAGGCAAAATAAGTGAATAAAATAAAATAAAATGTCGTAAAGGAAATTTTGCTTTTTAAAAGATTTCAGACTAAATTTTTTAAAAAATATTTACATACATATGCAACCAAAACTCTTAACATGGAACTTCATGTTTTCATTTTTTACGTATTCGATTTGTAAAATTTTAAAAAGAATTCTTTTATATATTTATGTACCAATACCTAGTAAAACGTCCATGACAGACCCCTCCCCCTCCCCCCCAAAAAAATAGTGGAAACCTACATTTAGCGGACTTTTCTTTAGTGCCTAGCACCTAGTTTAATTAATATTTTATCTTTGAATAGGGGATATATCAGGATAACAAAAAATTACATCGGTATGATGTATACAATGTTCAGATGTTTTAATATATGTATATAAACAAAAATTTTTTTCTCATTCCATGCATGAAATTCTATACATGATTGTAAATATAATATTGAAAATTAAACACGTAAGTAATATTAAAATATTTTTAAATGCACTATTATTATAGTAAATATTAAACGAATAAAAAATAAAGTATCAATTGGTAAGAAAAAATGTAAAATGAGATAATTTTTGTCTAGCAATTCTTATTTTTTTATTTTTATACTCAAAACGTATTTAAAATAGATTCTTGTTATAATCTTTATTGAAGCAGCATAAAATGTTTTCTAAGTAGGTCATTGTGTCTATATTAGACGCGATTCCTTATATCTGTGTCGCATTTAGTGTATATTTGGCATTTTATTATATAAATATGTGTTTTATAAAGCAGCAAATTGCTGAATACTGTATTTTTAGTTAAAAATTATCTTGTTTTGTATAAATTTAATAATTTATTTGTAGTATAAAGGCACAATATACTATTGTCGCATTTAGATAACTTGTGTCGCATTTACAGCAGTTAAAACCTATAAGAGACGTAATGTGAAAATGCATTTTACACATGAAATTTCATCTGAAATAGTTCGTTTAATTTTTAAGTGTTGTTGCAAAAAGTTGCTACGTAACAACTGTGATCGGTCTGCAAAACCATTTTTTTTTTGAAAGATAAATGAAAAAGCGCCATTAGCTCATAAAATATTGCTTTTGCACCAAAATGTTTGTACCTTATATTATTTCTAATGAAACTTTATTTTTTTCGAACATTTCAAACTATTGTATTAGGACTCACAAGGAAAGTCTCTATACTGGGCATAACCAAAATTTTATGAAAAAAATATTAATTAAAGTGCTTATGCATGTAATAAAGGATGAGTCAAAATTAGCTGCGGAATCACATTAGATATTGTGTAAAAAAAAAAAAAAAAAAAAAAAAAAAAAAAAAAAAAAAAAATTCGAATATTTGGCGTGAAAAGACTAAACAGTCACTCGATTTGGCGAGCAGCCCTTTTCCTCGCCAAAAGCAAACGATTATAATGAAACTCAAAACTGTTGGATTTTTAGTTTGCGTGTAACTGGTATTTAATGAATTTAAACATAAACAATGAGAGACTTTAATATATTATATACATCTATATACATATTGCATTACATATATATATATTACTCGTTGAAGTAGTTATTTAATTAATCGCTGGAAAAAATGTTTTCATAGCTAAAAAAAAATCATATTGAGAAAAATTATCTTCATACATTTAAGTGTATTCAAAAATAAACGTCATATGTTTCCATAGCAACAAAATCTAATCGACAATTCTCAATTCGAATTTGAGCTTGAAACAAATTTAATTAAATTTAAATTATGAATTTCGTTTTAAATCTCAAATTTTGATGATTAAATTTAAATATAAATACATCTAAATTTCGATATAACAAAATTATACTTAAAACAAACTAAAACTTAGCAAACTAAAGTTTTTTAAATTAAACTTATCAAAACAAGTTCAACATGACACTTTTTTTTTCTTGAAGTGAATTTGACTTAAATTATTATTATTATTATTATTATTTTAAAATTACATTCTATTGCCAAGCGGCGATAAATCGCCAAATAACGAAATTTTCATTATTTTTTTACGGTTACTGAATGGAGGTTCCGCAAAAAAAAAAAAAAAAAAAAAAAAAATTATAAACGTATATATCCACACGAGAAGAACATTCTGTAATTTTTTCAGATTTTTCGGGGTATGCCCGTATGGAGACCTTCCTTGTCAGAATGAAGCAAAATTTCACTGTATCGATAGTTAAACTGTGAAAATTTGTGGTGATAAATATGGAATGAAGTCGTCATAACGGAAGATAATACATAGTTTGTTTACTATTTCGGCGTGTTTCATGGCTATTACTACCCTTAGTTTGTCTAGTTACCAGTAGTAATTTTCAGAATTGATAGTCTCATTAGGTGAAAGTCGCTCGTCGTTGATCCAATTTTCGCCAAATTGAGACCAAAATTTTCTTTGGTAAGAAACCAGTTTTAGCTAGCGACAGAACTGGGACATTTATCTGGACTGGATCGTTTGCGTTCCTATAAAGTATCCAACTTTTGTCTACGGAAACTAATCTTTTCAGAAAATGATCGTTTTGATGTTGAAAATGCGATTTACAAATTTGCTCGCCAACAGATTACACTGTTAAAAATCTGCTGCATTTTTTTGCAACGCACTCTGCCCGCTTGTATATAATGTCTCTACTGCGACCTATGAGAATGCTCCTTAATACAGTCAAGTAACCGTTTTCTATACAAGCGCTGGAGTGTGTAGCAAAAAAAAATGCAGCAGATTTTTAACAGTGTACGGGCAAGACGGCCACTAGCAACTATTTTTGTGTTTCATTCGCTCCAATATTTTTTATAAACATGTTGTTTAGTATTTTCCTTTTATCAAATGTTGTCAAAAAGTTTGTAAAAGAATTTTATTTTCAGAAAATGTTGGCAGTTGAATTAAAAAATAGCACATGAATTGCAAATAAGTTTTTGGGACAAATTCTGACTGAGAAAAACACCTTGCGTTCTATTGAGATGGTATGACGCACCCCATTTACTTATCAGACATTGCTTTATGCAATTATTATATGCTTTTTTCTCTCGAAAATTCTCTTCGCCAATAATAACAACAACAACAACAACAACAACAACAACAACAACAATAATAATAATAATAATAATAATAATAATAATAATAATAATAATAATAATAAATATTAAATAACTGTTTGAATGGCATAAAAAATCCCCTCGGTAAGTATTTTTGAGCCGAATCAAAAAAGTTTTGGTAAGACAGCATTATAAGACTCCTGGAAATGTAGCCGAAGGTTTGCAGAACAGAATATCACAGATATTCTTATATAAAATTTCACTGTTTTTGAAATTTGCTTGGATTCTTTTTAGTGAAAAAACAAAAGAATTTTTTGGGATAACCTAATTTTTGCAATAAGACCGACAACAACAGACGAGCTCATCGTTTTGGATTACTTTTGATGTTGTTTTTCTTCAGCTTGATATTGCTACTGATCCTAAACTAATCCAAATTTGTCAAGTTTTCGGAAAAGACAAGAAAATTTGCTGATTCATTAAGAGAATATGATAGCGACTCATATTTTGCACAAATAATAAAACTTTTAAAAACTGCGCAAGTAGTGCACAGTAAACTGACTTCCTAGATTTTTGTCGAAAAATCTAACAGCATTTTGCTTTTCCGAGTTTTCTCTAGAAATCTGCAAATACAACAAATGAATTCAGTTAAGATGCTCATGGGTAATACTCAACCCGCTAACTGAGCAGATTTTTTCCGTATTATTTGAACAACGTTCCAAATTCAGATAAAAAACATTGTTTCTGAATAGTAATGTTTACTTTATTTAAAAATAGATTAATGAAGGCGAAAATTACTAATCGTAAATAGCAGTAAGTTGAAAAAAATCCCGCTGATTTAATAAAACTGCAATTTTTCTTTGATTCCGCCTCCTAACATTATTTGTTTCTCGTTTTATGGTTGTTTTTACTGTAGTAGAGATATATAAGTGAATTCATATTGTTGAGATATATCATAAAAATTATTATAATTAGAGATGATAATACATATTGTTAGTGAGGCTCTAAATGCACGTCATATCATTACTATTATAATGTATATTATTATTACAGGCAGCAAGAGAAATGAAATTCCTAAAAAATACACAAATGTTAGCAGTTGGATCATTCTTTTACGCTCTTTTTTTTACTTTTGCTATGCTAACAAACTTTTTTGCACAAATATCTATAAGGGTAGTTTCTAACATGAAAATAAAAGTCAAATTATCACTGCACTTATTGATATACAAATGTTACTAAATATTTTAAAAACTGAATTGATCTTCAAAGATTTAGTTTTTAGATAGATTTCGTATGAAATACTACCTATTGCATTCGCACAAGCTTATCTATATATCTATATATATGTCTCACTTTTTTATGGACACGATAACTTCTATAATTCTTCACCAATCTCCACCAAACTGGTACATAAAATCAAAGGGGATAAAATCTCGGCTAAGTTCGTTAATGGACAAAATCGGACCAAGGGGGTCGAAATAGGGGGCGTTTTTGTGAAAACGAGAAAAAAACCCATAACTTCTTAATGAAAATAGATATCGAATCAGTTTAAAGTTTATATTATTTCTAAATAACGGGCAAAAAGTTTATGCATGACAGATTTTTGATAAAGTTAAAAATGAACTCAAGGGGCGTTAAATAGGGTTTTTGGGAGAAAAAAAATCATAACTTTTTCAATTTTCCAGATATAAAATCCATCTAAATTTTTCATAAATATTCTCAAAATTATCTAAAACTTTTGTATTTGCAAGTTTTTGATAGGACTAACTCTTACCGGTAAAAAAAATTAAAAACGAAAATAAAAAGGGGTTTGGAAAAAGAAAAAAATCCATAACTTTGTCAATTCTTAAACTATCAAATCCAATTAAATTTATTTTACATCTTCTCAATAATATCTACAACTTTTATACTGACAAGTTTTTCATAGGACCAATTCGTATAGCAAAGATAAATTAAACAAAAATTGGAGTTGGAGGAAAAAAACTCTAATCCAAACTGCTTACTTTCTGAATCATTTTTTAAATGCATTTTTTATTTTAAACGCATGCAAATGGCAGATCTTCTTATTTAGGAACTATATAATGTGAAACATTGGCCAGTTCTTTGAAAATGACAGAATATATTTCAAAAAAGCCTGCCAAAAAGGGTATTTTGAACAGAATTTCCCAAAGTGACCGTGATAGGAAATTTGAGGAAGTATTCAAATAACAAATTGCGTTTTTTTTTACTCATTTTTAAATCCATTTTTACTCTCAAACACATCCAATTTACAAGTCCTCTTATTTAGGAACTGTATAATGTGACACATTGGTCAATTTTTTGATGAATTTGATTTTTTGACAGAATATATTTCAAAAAAGGCTGCCAAAAAGGGTATTTTGAACAGAATTTCGAGAAGTTATCGTGATTGAAACTTTGAGGAAGCATTGAAATAACAAATTGCGTTTTTTTTACTCATTTTTAAATTTAGTTTTGCTCTCAAACGCATCCAATTGACAGGTTCTCTTATATAGGAGCTGTATAATGTCCCGTATTGGTCAGTTTTTTGATAAAGGTTGAATATATTTTTAAAAATGCTGTCAAAGTGAGCACTTCGCGCAAAATTTCGCGAAGCTATCATGATTAGGTTTTATTCAAAATCGAGGTTGTATTCAAAATTGGTTATTTTATAACTCATTTTTAAATTCCATTTTGCTCTCAAACGCATTCAGTTGACAGTTTTTGTTATTTAGGAACTATATAATGTGCCGTATTAGTTGATTTTTTTTTAATAAAGTCAGAATTATTTCAAAATAGGTTGCCAAAATGGGCATTTGATCCGAATTTAGCTTAAGATGATTCTGATAAAACCAGTTCTTACAGAAAAATGAAATTAAAAAATTTTCAAAAGAGGACAAATAAAGTTGTTAAACTGGGTTTATCTGTAATCAAATTTATTTTTTGTTGTTGAAATGAGCACTCTTCGAAATCTACCTCCGCCTATAGGCCAAGCCGACAGGGATTTTTTTTTTTCATTCTGTTAAAAAATCATTCGAGATAGAAAAATTACTTCTTTTTTTTATTTTCGGTTGCAACATAATAACTGACAATGAACCATGTTGGAATATCTATTTATTTTCCATTATTATTATTATTATTATTATTATTATTCTCGGTCCTATAAATATAAACTGGAACCTAAAATGGAATACAAATTTTAAACTAAATGTGTTATGTTAAAGACACAATTTTTGAAAATAAATGAAATCTCTAGCTAGCATTTATTTAAACGATTAAATGTTCAAATAATTCCAAATTTGTAACATTCATACAAATCACGTTTAATACGCGATTTCATTTAATACATGACTTTTGTCCATTCTCTTGGAACGTATCTTAACAAGATTTAACTACAATAAAAAATGTGTTGCTGAGACTGCAATGAATCAATGTTTTATTTTTTAAAAAATGAAGCTTACAAGATACTTTATGGGGAAAATTTATGAATTTAGTTAAAAATTCAATTCATTTCGCAAAATTTTTCAATAAAATATAACTAAAGAAAAAATAAACTGCATTATTTTAAATAGATACAATCTTGCATTTAAAATAAATTATTAGTGTTATCCTATAAGCTCTGAATTACAATTAATAAATAATTTTATTTAATATATCACAAAAACAGCTTTCATCTGTGGCGAACATAGAGTAAAAAGAAATTAATAGAGTGGAAGTATTATATATGGGGATGATGCTAAAAATGTAACCCTACATTAAGTCCAATTAAGTACCAACAAAACCACGTACTTTGACACGCCTATCAATTGAAACAGGTTTAAACCCTTTTTTTTTTTTTTTTTTTTTTTTTTTTTTTTTTTTTTTTAAGAACTAATCTATTGCTTCACCGGTAAGAATTTATTAATTATTTTATCATATGTGTTTTAAATATTAATATAAAAAAATATTTTAAGATTTTGCTGTAAGAGATAGCATTTTTTTGTTAACGTCTTAAAATCTTCTGCAATCGGAAATCTAGGTTTTAGATCAATATTTATTACGTAAGTTTTCATAAATGATATTAAAAGAATGTTTTCATCATTATATTTTAAATATTTATTTACATGCAATTATTAAGTCATAAACATTTCTCATCTACGTTATAAAGTATTTAAAATTACATTAAAGAAAAAAACTTTTAGTAAAACAATTTTTAGTTCTTATCAAATGTTTTCAATATCTTATTTAATTTTAATTTGACATTTAATTATTGCTAATTTTCCAATTTCTTTTATTTTAAAAGCGAACATTTATTTTAATAAATAATAATAGAATAAAGACCATTTTAAAAATCTACCATTTCTTCTTAAAAAATGCTCCAGCTGTAATTCATTTCTTTATTTATTCTTAGCCTTATTAATACAAAATCCCTGTCGCGTTGTTTTGTTTGCGATATTAAAATTTGAGCGATAAATGGTTTCATATTGCAAACTTTTTTAAGGCTTACTTCACCTCCACCTATCTCATTCCTCCATGGTTGCGACCGTAGTGAATATGATCTGGGGCATCATAATCTTGTACAAATTTGACAAAATGGAGGTTATTGTGATTTGCAAATATCACGATAGTACCAATTGCAGTAGGTGTCTAATGAAAATATTTAACCTTTTGCATTCGAGAGGTGATTCTCACTGACCTCAGGTGTCCCGCGTAAATGGATGCCTTAATTGCTCTAAACACCGGTAGTTTAAACTAATTTCTTCGCCTTATCTGATGGCTGAATAATCTGTGATCACAGAGGGCGGAATAAACTGTCAGTTATTAGTGGTGTCCAAATCCTTTGGCGTCCCGATTTACTAGGGACACGTGACAACACTAGGGGTGAGTGAGAGCATTGCCGACTATATACTAAAAGACTACCCATTTCGCTAAAAACCGCCGAAAAAGTGAAGCTGGATTCAGCTTCAAACCCTGAACCATTTCATTGGACCACGTGTAGTCCACGTGACGCAAACCCTGCCCAAATTAGCATTGAGTAAGCTCTTTTCGGTTCAGTGCACATGGCTGGGCACATGGTCATTGTTTTGGTTCAGGGTTTGCACGATTGGTAAGAATAACTTGGACAAAGTATCAGAGTCCTCTGGAGAGAGAATTCATACATTAATCTCAAATAGATAGGCCTATAGATGGGCCATGGTGAGAGTCACCTCTGGGGTGCAAAGGGTTTTCCACTTGAAGATTGTCTGTTGTTTCCGTAGCAAACACCTACCCGTTTGCAGATGGTTAGCGACTGAAACTTTCTTTCACCTGTATCATCAGTTTTTTATACATGTTTTCTAAAAAAAAACAGTTTTTTTTTTATAAATTATTTACATACATACAGATTTACATGTATTTAAACGCATTTGTATCCTTAAATATTTATACAATTTTTCAAAGAATAATATCGTTTTTGAAAATTTGTAATTTAAATACAGTGGACTTCACCAAATCCGTACAACTTGGGACCAGAGGTTATGCGCATTTTAGAATTTTGGGGATTTCTGGTCATTGATTTTTTTTTCATTTTCTAAACGGTAATTTGAAGGTAAATAACAATGAAATTGAATCTATTTTGAAGGCTTACAATATAATAAAGCATTAAAATAAGTAATAAACAAAAATAATAAAAAATTAGATAACTCTTAACATAATTAAAATATTAAAACCTAAGGTCAAATTAGTAATCAATAATGTATGATTAAATATTTATTACAAAGATAAGATGCATTTTTCATTTGAAACTCATTTTATAAAGATACATTACTAATAAAAATCAAAATCATAAAGTAAGGAAGTTTTATTTCAAATTAAGCCAGACTTAATAACAAAAGAAATTTGGTTAATACATTAATATATTTGGTAAAAAGTTTGTGATTACCAGTGATATCAGCAATATCTTATTTTTTCCAAATTAAATTTATTTTTCCTTCATGAAAACGCATGAATGTTAATAAAAATTTCAAATTAAAATATATATAGAATTGATATAAAAGTAAAAACGTCAAATTTTGTCCTAAATCAAAACTGAATGTTTCGTTGTTTACATCTGTAAATTATGTGTGGATTTTAAAGAGTTGCGGATTTGAAGGAGTTTACTGTACCTATATAAAATGCAGCTTTTATTTTTTTCACTTCTTTGCATAACTTTTTGAACCGACTAAAGTTTAATTTAATTTGACTAATTAAAGATTTCAACGAAAACATTTTATGCAAAAATAAATGATTCACAACAGAATTACACTCCTACATGTGAAAATATTTGCATTAGACTTTTGATAAAATATACGTTTTTGAACAAAGCTGTTTACATATTTGTCATCATACAAACTGCATTAAATTTTGAAATGGGAAATTTTTACTGCAAACAGGAGTGTTCTTCTTTAGAAAAAACATTAATTTATCATTCAATATAAATGCATAACAAAATTGACATAATTGTAAATATTTTTATTTATTAATCTTTCATAAACGTTTAAGCGTTTGTAAGAATCAATGTTTCTTTTTTAATAAAAAAATATTTTGTTTATCTTCATGAAGAAGATTATCTTTTAATTTGTTTGTTTATTTGTAGAGCACCATTAGAATTTATATTAAAAACTTTTATAGGTGCGTTCATAATTAAATAAATATGTACCACATATATGTAGCATCGTCATTCGCTACGTCCATCTGTGCACATAACACAGTGCAAAACCTATTCCACTAAATTGTTTGAAATTTAATATGTACCATCGTTGCAGAATTTTGTAAAGTTTTTTTTTTTTTTTTTTTTTTTTTTTTTTTTTTTTTTGCAGAATTTACGAAAATTGAGTTAAAACTTAAAAATAGATTAATAAAAATAGTCTTCCTTCTATTAAATATTGTCATATTTAATTAAATGAATAATATAAGTATTAATAAGTAATCACAAAAGGTTACCAAGGTGATACCGTTCCAATTAAGTTGGAATCCTATGATTTTCTAAAATTGAATTTAGTATGAAACAATCTCAATGACTTTTGTAATCATGCATTTTACTTACCCATCATACGTAGTATAGGGTGAGTCTTGCAATTCTTTTTAAAATAGATTTTTTTTTTTTTTTTTTTTTTTTTTTTTTTGACGGATTTACACGTATTAGACACTGGAAATTTCGAAAAACATATTTTTAGAAAAATTTTTTGCCATCCATCTGTCTGTCTGTCTCTAAATGCTCTATCTCCCGAACAAATTGAGATAAAAACTTGATATTTTGTATATTCTTAGTATGTAAAAATGGAACGAAGCCTATTTAATATCAGTAATCTCGTTTATCCGGAACTATTTTTTTCGGATTCTCTAAAAATTCGCTCTTATGAAAGGTATATAAAAATTTTCGAAAAATTTTTTTTAGGAGTGATCGTAAAAGGCAATAAAATAACACAAATTTTGCATAAAGAACGAAGTCGATCTAATTATTAATTACCGAGATATCTTAAATCATGTTTTCCACATTCTTCGATTATTCATGACCCTGTATTTCATTCAAATTTCAATTCAAAGATATATTTAATTGGAAATGAGACACTTAATCCGATGCAATAAACTGATAGTTAATATTACTATTATTTTTGGAGTTATAAGGATGTTTCTTTTTCGCTATTAAGTACTTGTGTAGTTTGTCGTGTTGTATAATTTGTCGAAATAGATTCATCTGGAACTCGTTAATAAAGCAACACTATGCACAATAAAAATATTTAAATACACGTTTAAATTTTGTTTTGGAATTACAATGCATTTTATAAATAGTTTAGAAATTTTTTTTTCATATGTTATTAATGCATATATATGATGGGTAAGTATTACGGTGGCCCTCAACGACTAGTTTGCATAAGAGTGCTAAGCTATTGCATAAATTATTAAACCCAGAGTTGAATGCGCATAAAAATAGCTATAGTACGAATGCAACCACGATTGAAGTAAAGTTTTTGATTTTTTAAATTTAAAAATGAGTCGTAAAATGCCTTGTTCCAGCGAGGAAAAGATTTCCTTCAAAAGCTTCTCAACAAAAACCATTTGAAGTCTACCTACAGTCCAACAACATGGATGCAGAGCTAATAAGCCCTTTAACTCTTTCAAGAGGAGCAAGTTATTTGTATTCGCAAAATGTTAAAATATAATACAATGAATGAAACCAGTATTTAGAAGAAAATTTATATGCACTCTTAATTCAAAAGAACGAATTTCGCACTCAATGAATGAGCGAAATATTTTATCAAGACTTTCACTCCTTCTTGAGAGAAACGTTATCGAAAAAGGGTGTTTTGCAGAAAAAACTCGCCTGATAAACCATCATTATGGGAGCACACGTAGAAAAACTCCTTTTTGAGAGAATTCCAACCAACGCGACCTGAGATGAATGTCATTAGTTAACCGGGTCACGTGATACATTGTTTGGCTTGGCCTTCGTTATCGCCATGTTTTAAAAAGTGAATGAGATATTGACGCTTGTACGTTAATTCTAGCTGCATATATTAATGGCCAAAAGGATCCAAATCTTGCATCCATAAAGAATAGAAATGATCATACTTTACCCGCAAATAATAATAATAACAATAATAAGGAGAGTTTATCCTTTCACACGATAATACAAGCCTAATGGCAGAAAACAAGATGGAAGATGACCGGTTTTAGAAAATGAGAATTTTTCTCCTGCGGTATTTTCAGAGATTCCCGAGCATACGATTCCGAGGTAATTTTGTTGTATTAGACTTTTACATTGTATATATTATTTTGGCGTTAATTTTATTACTTTTAAACAGAAAATGTTAATCACTATGATTTTTTCCCCTTTTTTTATATAAATGCAATCTAAAATATTTTCTAAATTTCACATTTTGTTTTAGTATAATTACTTTTGGAAAATTCGGAACAATTTACGGTGATCTATAAAATACTCTTGAAAATATTATTTTCTTATATTCAAGCTGCATAATTATGTTGAAATTTATTTTATGTAAACAAATTTTTACATAAAGTTAAGCATTTACATTATTATTTATTAAGGTATTTTGCTAATCACACAGAGAAATATTTGTGGAACATAGATCCATAATAATTTTTATTATTTATTTATTTATTTATTTTAATCGGATATGCGCTCTACTTTTGTAAAAATATTTCATTAAATATTATACAAGTATTTATTAAATTATATTCACCTAGATGTGCACTAAAAGCTGAATTCTACATTTAAGCATTTGCAAATGTTCGTTTAAATAGAAAATAATCACATACTCCTGACAGTGGTAAACTTTATTTAAAAATAAATTATAGATATGCATCTTTGTATATATATATCTAAATGAACATAAGTTATTAAATACTTGTATGGTTTGAATATTTTAATAAACGTAAAACATATAACCTAAATAAATAATAACAATAAAAAGTTTTTATATATTCTACATTCCACAAATATTTTTCAGTATCATAAAGTGAAATAAAGTAACATATAGTAATATAAGAAACATAAAACGATATAAGAAACATACAAGAAATTATTATTTTTATATTAAAAGTAATAATACCAAGTAACGCTAAAATTATATATATAATGTATAAATACAACAAAATATCTCATTATAAAAAAGACAACAGAAAAACAATGCATCTTATGATTCTAAGTTAGGAGAAAAATCTTGTCTTGATTTGAAGATTTTGTTTTCAATTTATCATTAAAAAAAAAAAAAAAAAAAAAAAAAAAAAAAAAATCTGCATTATGATTAGATTAAAAAAAAGAAGGGTTTTGAAAAACAGTTGAAACAGCGCGCAGGGTGGGAGGGGGGGGGGCAAAAATGTGGATTTGGGTGAAGTTTAATAGAAACAGTGATCTACTAAAACATAGTATCTGACATGATATAAGTGAGTTTAGTTCTATATTTTAATAATTCGAGATTTAGCTTTTATAAATTAATATGTAAAACAGAAAATTAAAATTTTTTTACCATTAAATATGAATTTTAGTAGTATCATATGTATATTATATCTCAATGGATGAAATCGTTTCTAAAATTTCTCTCACAACACAATTTGACACATAATTGTTACATTTATACTTATATAAATAGAAAAAACTAAAAATTAACTTGAAATTTAAAAAAATCAGTGAAATATCTAAAACTAATTCCAATAAAAAACTATCTAAAACTAATAGAAAAATTATTTATTAAAAAAAGGGTTATTAAAGAAAAAAATTCTTTTTTGTATTGAATATATTAAAAAATAAAATAAAAAGTACTAATTTCTAAAAATAATAGTAAAACACTCTTTTGGTAATTGTGATTTAGTCAAAAAGGAATGAATAAATAGCTTCTCAAAAAGGAGTACAATTACTCCTTCTGTCGATTAATTTAGTCCGAAAAAGAAATGAAAATAGCTTATCAAAAAGGAGTGAAATCGCTTATCAAAAGAGAATAAAATTAAACGCTCCGCAAGATGAATGAAATTCACTCGTATAGGATGAGTGCATCTTCAAAACCGGAAAGGAGCGAAAAATAGTTCCGTCGGAGTTAAAAACGCTGGATTTTTTTAAGAGAGTGTAAATATGAAAATGTATATTTTCGCGTACTTAATATAAGGGAAAATTTCATGCAAATATTCTGGTATCAGTGTTAAAATTAGGTATTAAAATTAGGTGATATTAGGTGAAGAGCGGCATCACTGCCTTTCAACTTATTAATATTCTACAAGTGAATCCCAACAAGCAGACAGCGATGCGCTAGAAATGGCTTATTGCTCCCACTAAATTTTTATAGTATTCCTCATCTTATTTACTGACAAAATTATTGAAATATAATGCGAAGAATCTTATTAAAATCTAGTTATGAAAATCAGGGATTTGTGGCGCAGCGCGTTCTCCCCTGGTATATGTAGCGATAACTGCATTAAAAATGCAGGGTGAACGTAAGATTATGGATGTTTTAAGAAGTAAGAATATGGATATTTTATATGATTTCGAGTATTTAACTTAGAAACTTGAGTTCTCCACTGTAAATAAATAAATAAATAAATAAATAAATAAAATAAAAATAAATAAATAACAAAATTGTAATTTCACAAATTACAACAACTATTCGGAAAATGATATTTTCAAAGACTCAGATTTTAAACACTTATACAGTCACAGCAAAAAAAAAAAAAAAAAAAAAAAAAACTTGACATTTGCGATTTTAGATGTTTTGTTAAATATATAGGAATATACACGAGGAATGATTCTGAAACTCCAGATATATAAACAAAATAGTACAAGTCATATATTTTCTGCAGTTGCACGCTTTTGCTACAGGGGTACGTTTGCTACTTGACAGGGTTATTCAAAAGATATTAGTTTTTTTTTCAATTTGTTGACGGTCCCCTCTTGGATTTTGGGAAAAAATCTTCTCGAAAATATATGACCTGTGCTATTTTGTTTATACATCTGGATTTTCAGAATCATTCCTCATGTATATTTCTTGATACTTAACGAAATATCTGAAATCGCAAATGTCAAGATTTATTTTGCTGTGACTAAATAAATTCTATATTTAAATCAATAATAATAATGTTCCGCGAATCTGTTTAATGTAATCTTCCATGACAACATTTTACCGGTCATATTTATTACTTTAAAATGTTTTTTTTTTAAAGGTTTATAAAGGTTCTTATTAATAATTTAAAAAAAAAAAAAACTGAATTCCAACGATTTCTAATGACATTTCCAGTCGGCTACTTTTTTAAATTCAAATTTTTGTATTCGCACCACTTTTTTTAAATGGAAAAATACTATTTGTGTTCGTCTGAATTAATATGTTGTTAAATAGGATGAATTTCACTCTTTCAAAAACGTGGTGCCAATCAAGAAATCTGATTTTTTAAAAAGTAGCCTACTGGCAACACTGGTTTGGACCCGTTTTAATTTATATATGGCCCCTATGCAAATTTTATATACATCATTTAAAAGTAGGCTTTGTTTGCAATTGTTCAGTACCAATAGCTTTCTTCTACGATAATTTGTTGAGGAGTTAGTATGGAATTTGTAGGGCGTTTTTATTTATTTTTTTCCCACAACTGTACATCGGAAAATTCATGTGGAACTATAAATACAAGTACAGAAAGAACTCACCTGGCTTCATATTAAATTGATTATTTATGGCCGAAATAATTTCCTTTTTAAAATTTTAAATAAACGATAATGAAATTTAAATTCTTTCAGAATAAAAGCATTAATGAATTTTATACAGCAAAATGTCATGTTCAACTGCTTGCAACTGTTTTCTCAAAGCTAAACTTTTCAAAAGTTAGATTAAAATTCCGATAAAACTCATTACAAGCTACTGTAAAAGTTAAACATCCGCTAAAGTAGATCACCATGCTGAACAGTGTATTAAATTGTGCTGTAGTATAACAGGGCTTTAATCGATAGCTTTAAATTTTACGGTTACCATACAAGCAGTAAAGGAAACAAAATTTAAACAAGCAATCACACAAATGTATTTAAAAGCGGTATTGTGTAGGAATGAACTCATCGTGTGTTTGGCTTACTTTCTGTTACGTTTTGAGTTCAATTTCATTCATTTTTATTTATTTTTTAAAATATAATGGGAGTTGATTTAGATTTAAAAAAAATTCGGAGTTAGAGTTAAAAAACTCAAATTCATTCGATTAAAACAAAAAATCCCAAAGTTTGTATGCCTTTTTAAATCCCCGCCATTTAAAAAGCAATTATCTTTTATTTATTTATTTATTATTATTATTTATTTTTTCTTTTTCTCCCCTCCCCTCTTTAATTTATTTTAGTACTATTTCGCCACACTTTATCAAAACAAAAATCTTTGTCATACGCCTTGAGAAAATTTGCAAGAGAAATGTACTGCGATATACAATTTTTAAAAATAGTGGTGTTAATAGAATATAAAAAAATTTGCCTATAACTGAAACTTTGTGGATGCCCCATGCATACACTATCTGACCAATGATGAGCGGTCATTTGCGATTTTTGACGTTTCATTATTATTTTTTTAAATATTCATGAGGAATTATCCTTAAACTCTAGATGCAAAACAGAACAGCAGGGTTACGTGGAGATACTGGGCCAGTATTTTACAATGTAACTATGGCGATTCTGGCAATACAGATTCTAAAAGCTAAAAATCATTTGAATTAAAGTTTGAACCTTTGTAAATGTGTTCATTTAGGTTTGCTGATCAGATTTTCAAAATAAAATTTTATTGTCTATTAATAAAAGATATATGTATTTAATATTTCTTTCTATATGGGTCTAGTTATCCCATTTTTATTGGACAACTGGACCAGGTAGGCATGTGATCTACATGCGTTTGGGGTTTTTAATACGGGACATCAAGCCCTGTTTGAAAAAATGTAAACAAGTCGGATGTGGCAATCTTAAAACTTTCTTTTGTCACCTACATGTTAATAATTTCAGAAAAATGACACATAACAGTGTCACTTGTTAGGTAATTTACACTGAAATCTAATCTGCAACAATATATTTCAAGTACTAATTGAATCTGAAATTTCATGAAAATCTGTGTATTAGTATTTGAGATAGAATAATCGCAGAAATAGGAAAAAACTGGACAGAACGCCATATCTTACGCGATTTATTCCAAAAGCTAAAGAATACTAAAGTATGTTAGGAGCTAACAGAATTGGAAGCTTGATGAAAATTCGCGCAATAGTTCCTGAGATAGAGCTATTGCTATAATCATCAATAATGCCACATAGCAACCGCACCTGTTGAGAGATTTACACAAAAACTAAAAGAATACTAATTTATATCAGGGACTAACTAAATCTGAAGTTCGATGAAAAAATTCATGCATTAGTTCCTGATATTACAACTATTACGATAATCATGAATAATGCCACATAGCAATGTCTTCTGTTGGGCAGTTTATACCAAAACAAAATAAGAACTATATTATATAAAAGAGAATCGGAATCTCAAATTTTATGAAAATCCGTCTATTAGTTCTTGAGATATAACTATCGTGTAAATCGTGAAAAAGGCAACATAGCATCTCCATCTGTTGGGTAAACTAATCAGATTCAGTATATATCCAGTTTACATCTGAATCTAAAGTTTTGTGGATTTCAGAGCAGTAGTTATTGAGATAGAGTGTTTACAAAATTTATGTCACAGGCAGGCAGACAGACTCACAGACAGACATTTTGTAAAAACATGTTATTTGGAATCTGTGATCCCTAAAACGTGTAAATCCGTTGAAAACCGGATTTCGGAAATTATCATGCATCCAATATTCTCTTGTAAAGATCTAAAGTAAAATTTAAACCATGCAGATCATGTAAACAATATATCATCTAAAGAGTTGATATATAATTTATAGGGATATAATTTATAGAGATATATTTCCTCATGAAAAATCTTTAGTGTCAAGTTTTTTTTTTTTTTTTTTTTTTTTTTTTTTAAGAACTAATTGTGAAATTATTAGATTTATTTAAACAAAAAACACAGGTATCAAGTACTTATGTGCTTTAGTTTAAGCAATAAATATTAAATATTTTTAATTATATTTCTTTCAAGGCAAAATGAAACTTGCTTCATATTCTTAAATTGTATGCTTTCTGACGCCACAACAAGTTTTAAAGTGATACATTCAACAGTTTTTTTTTTAGGAAAATGTACTGAACATACATATTGTTCAAACAATTTGTAAAAATTTAATTAATTAGTTCTTTAGAACTAATTCATACATAAAATTATTTTCTTTTGATTTATATATAGGCTAAAATGTGCATATTTATTATAAAAAAAATCATTTCTATCACAATTTTTAAGTAAAATACATTATATTAAATATTTCGCAAAAACTGTTTCATTTTATTAGTCCTTATGTTCTCTGTGTTCTTAAGAGATTGCTCTAGTTATGCGACAACATTTTGAAGCTAATGTTAAACCATTGTGGATTCATTTCTTGTTTGCATTTCAGTATTTCTAAATTATTCTTTATAGGACAAATGAGATCGCTGTATAGAGTACTTTTCTACTTTTTTATTTTAGTTTCTGTTTTATTTTAAAAAATTTTTGAATTAACCAATCAATTTTTTTAAGAAATGTAATAGACCGGGAGGCGGCAGCACAGACAATCACCTCATAGAGTTCACAGTTGAAAATCTAGGATTAATTAAATTTCGATTTGCATATTAAAACGTAATCGGTCTTCCAAAACATATCTTGATGGAAAATACCTAAAAACCCGATTTTAGTGGTTGACTCGTAGGTTTACACTTGTGCTTTCCTGCACCTAAAAGTTTGAAAACGGAGAGGATTGGGAATAGAAAAACAAAATGGTAAATCTATGAGTCAACCACTAAAATCGTTTTTTTAGGTGTTTTCTACCAAAATATGATTTGTCAAACCGATTGCGATTTAATATGTGAATCGAGATTTAACTAATTCCAGATTTTCATGCGTGAACTCGATGAGGTGATTGCCTTGCTGCCACCTGCCTGGCTATAAAGTGTTCGCAGAGTAAAACTATGACAAAAATAGAAAAGTAAAAAAGAAAGAGATACAACATTACACTTCGATCTCAGATAACTTATACAAACTTGAATTATTTAAAAGTATTAAGATGTTAACAAGAAATTTGCAAAGGATGTCCACACTGATTTATGATTAGCTAGTGAATTTTCATACTGACTACTTTCCGCTTTAGAACACAACATTTTTATAACGCTCAAAAATAATTGGCTTACGATTGGTAGTGTTTTTTGCATGTGATTAATTATCGCTTTTCTTACAGGCAAGAGAACTAAGAGAAAAATGAGGACCTAAGAAAAAAACACCAGGGATCTTGTAAATGAGAGCTTTGGAAAACACACCCAGTCTGGAGGACGTCAGATAGACTATATTCATGAAGAAGAACAATTAATTTTCAAGACATTGAGAGTTGTGGCTAACTGTGATTTTACCTTAACTAAGCACGATGCTAAGATGATAGTTTAAAAATATCTGAATTGAAAGAATGTAAATATCCCTATATTGAATAACAACACTACAAGTGATCATATGATCACCGTTTTCATCCAGAGTAAAAAATATTCGAAAATCTTATTAAATTTTTTCTTTATTAATTTTTTTCTAAGTTGATTTTTATTGGTTGTAAGATATCAGCATAATTTATGTTCCTTCTTCTGTTTCTCTAAACAAAGTTTATGCTTATTATTGTCATTTTAATCATACAAATGATGATAGAATTTGAATTATCTACAATTCCATTAATTTTTTACTTTCTAAATATTTATACTTTTTGAGTTTTTGAATTTAATTTTAAATTTTTCAATTGATTTTATAATTTTTTTTAAAGCATTGTAATGTTTTGGCTCTTCAATGTACAGGGCGAGCATAAAATATTGACCGCATTTCAAAGTTTTATAAAACAAACAAAAAAAAAATTATTGTACTAACCTGTTTAGTATTTTATTTACAAATATATTTCAAACAGTTTTATTTTACATATATTTTAGAACACATAGCTCTATGTGTCGCACGCAAAATATGGTATCTGTACATCTGAGCTGTCAGCTGTTAGACCGCTCAATAACCACTGTGATTCATCGTTTTTGTTCATCAATATCACAAAAAATTGTTGTGTTCATCCAATCTTTGAAAAACTCCTAAGATAAAAAGTTGAGATTGGATTCATTGGTTGTAATTGGTCGAGATTGGTTGTGATTTTGGAAGCCAATGAATTGGTCCATCGCTACCAGTCCATCGTCGTGGAAAATGTTTCTGTGGATAGTCTTTAATGTTGAACCCGAATATGATGGTGCACCATATTGCTTGAAATATGTTTGTGGCTTAGAAACAAACTGTTTAAATCGTTTTTACATTTGAAAACAAAAGCGCTTGCTACATTCATTTGTTTTTGTTTTATAGAACGTCAAAATGAACTCAATAATTTATGCTCACACTGTATATTTCTCTATCTTTGGAACCCATAGCCATAAAGATTAAAATAAAGACTTTTTAAAACCACAAATATCCGCTTTACAAAACTAACTAAAAAAATTGAACATTTACAGAGTTTGTACGGGTCCTGGAATTTCCTAACCAGGAAATTCTTCGGCACCAGTATTTTCTTACAGAAAATTTCTGATTCAAAAACACAAAATTTTGCGCTATTGAACTGCATTTATTTTTCTACAAAGAAAAGCTGGTATTGCACCTGGAAAATAACGGTACCCGTACGAACCATGATTTACGCGAAAATAGCAATTTGAAATTGAACAATACCCATAAAAAGTACCATAAACTCTTTTAAATTTATTAAATATTAATAGTTCATCATTGAGGAAATTATTTAAAAAATTATAAATAATAAAAAGTATTACTTTAAAAATGATAATATTTTTCTTTAGATACAAAAGATTTGATAAATAGACTTAAAAATGAAAGGCTTAAACTTTGTTTTTATTTTCATTTTACATGTGGAAGTAATGTTTCAAAAATAGGCGAATTAAAAAAAAAAAAACCTTAGTAATACAAAGAAACAAGTTACTAAAATCAATCTTTTGTTAAAATTTTGAAAAAAAAACCTATAAGCTCTAGACAAATTAGTTGCTTAGCTATGAAAATATGTCAAAAAATTAAAGGATCATTTTTGTTCACGAGACATATCTTTTATTCTGCTTTATACGGTGCCGAAGGAAATGTAACCTCAAAATTATATTTATTACTACATAGTTATTAGAAGCCCTTTTCGTCCTTAACATATATTGTAGCAATATTTCATATTTAGAAATCAAAAGGTAGCTTTGTATCAAAGAAGATTCCATTGATACATGAGAACTTCCGAAAAAATTGAAAGGAAAGATAACAAAAGACTTGGGTAATATATGTAATAAAGATTATATTTAAGAATATATACATGATAGGCACGTGGATATTCAACAGCGTGTTTGAAATATTTTATGTGGCTTTTATAAAACGAATATACTTGTGAACAAAGCTTAATTTCTAAAAAAAAAGTACCGGAGCGTTAATTTTTTCCAGTAATAACAACCACGGTGTACCCTCCGAGTTTTCGTCATAATCATATTTCATTGCATATATTTGTCTTCAGAAAAAAAATGGCACATTTTGACTAGATTTAAATGCGCATGTAGTAAGATTTAATAAATGAACAGAGCAAAAGCATTAATATCTGGAGGGGGGGGGGATATTTAAATACCCTACTAACCAAGGATTTATTTGCATTAAGGGGGTTGGTTAATTAGCTTCCGAATTCTCCTCTGTAATGTTAAGTCTGTGGACGTTTGATGAATTCGTATATTTAAAGTATCTTTTAGGGAAATTAGTATTTTTAACTTCTTTTTCTGAGCACTCTTCGTAAAAGATTTTTCTTTTTCCTTAGTTTTCAAAATGTTTCTAAAATCTATGCTTTCTTTTTTATTGTATTTGTTTAAAGCTGACAAATTGTGAGTAAGATTTTAATGCTTCATATAAAATTAAATGTATACTTAAGAAAATTTTTGAAAACTATGAAAAAAGGGACATTTTTAAGAAGTGCATATAAAAAATAGAAGTTTAAAATATTAATTTCCCGAGGAGATACTTTAAATGTACGAATGCATCAAACGTCCATAGACTTAACATTAGTGAGAGGAATTCGAAAGCTGAGTGATCTTCTCTCTTAAGGGCACATGGATCAACTCGACAAGTTAAATGAAGCTGTTATTGCAAAATATTTTACATCATGAATTATATTTAAAAATAGAGATCAAAATGAATTTAGTTTTTAACTGTAAACCTATACATTATAGCCCATATGTAAATTAAAAAAATTAATGTTATGCATTAGTCAGTTTTCAAGAACTAATTAACTTTTTACATATTTTCTGGACAATATGTCTGTTCGATATACTCTTCTAAAAACTTGTTGAATATATCACCTTAAAACTTTTTGTGGTTTCAGAAAACATACCGTTTAAGAATAGTAAGAAACAATTTTCATTTTGGCTTAAAAGAAAAAAATTAAAAATAAGGTACCCTGGGGTAATAACGCCAGGCGGGATAATAACGCCAAGTGCTTATATTTTGCATAATTATGAAATAATCAGGTAAATGACACCCATGTGCTCTGCGCAGAAGGGTTTTGAGTCATATAAATCGCAAAAACCAGCTTCAAGTTAATTTGTTTCATTTTTAGGTCTTATTGTTTTTACAAGCAACTAAAATTAACGCTTGATCTAAAATTTGCGAGATAAGGTTTTTGATCTGAAGACTATATTTTTTATCCAGAAACACTTTGCTTATCACATAAATTTGTAGTGTATTTCATGTACTTTCAAATTGTTGTAGAAGATTTTGGCTATCTTCTCGAAATAATTTGTAGTTTAGGATTTACTGCGCAATAAGTATCCCGGGGTAATAACGCCAGGGATTGGCGTTATTACCCCGGTTGATTCCCAACAGTGGCCGAACTATATCCGAAGGGGGTTTATATATTAATATGGGACAGCATTATTATCATTGTTGAAATGGTAAGATTAAGGGGGGGGTACCCAATACTTAAAATTAATCTCCCTATTTTATTTTTTATTATATTATTATTATTATTATTTTTTTTTTTACTAATGTAAAAAATAATTTTTAACTCTTGTAAATAAAACTATATCAATAGATTCAAATTCGAAAATCTTCAAAATCAGGTTTCTATTAAATTTCCACTGGATTGTTAAATTGAGTTCGAAATTTTAACTGTCCGCTTTCTCAGCGTTCGGTTTTTCAAAACTTTATAAATTTAACCTTTAACTGATGTGACAGAAATTGTAACGTATGAATGTGATGCGGTTTGTGAGACCACAAAATTGAAAGATGAATAAAAGGCGGGAATTATTCATAGGATTGTGTTTTTGTACTAAACTTTTTATACAAGAGTATTATACTTAATATTCACCTATTTAGTCTCTGGTGATAGTACTAAAATTCCAAATGAAACAATATTTCGGTACTGTTTGCACTTAAACTGAAAATTACAAGTTAAACTAAAAAATTAAAAGATAAATAGTGGTCTACGAGACCGGTAACATTAGTTAAAGGTTAAAATGCGATCCATGATTAAAAATCATAGAATACTGTTCTTGCGTAAAACTTTTTGTACAGAATTAATGCTAATTAAATTTAATCTATTCAGATATTTCTAATAATATTACGAGAACTCCAAACGAAAGAGAATTTCAGTGGTAACTATAGTTAAACTGGAAAATACAAGTTAAACGCTATTTTTTCGGGGGGGGGGGGGGAGGGGATACACTGTTCAGTCAGAATGTTAACAGAAGTTAAAGGTTAATTTTGTTGCTAATATAGAGATAATGGCATATAACCATATGAATTATGTATGAAATTGAATAAGAGATCTCTTTGGGATAATATTTTTTAATCAAAAATTTTATTCAATTTATTAAAAATTTATTCAAGCATGCTCTTTAAAACGTCGACAATTTAACTGTAGGTTTGGAGAATCCGCATTAGTGTGGAGTTATGGGTTAAAAACTATTTATTTACTAGATTACTATAATAGTATTAACCCTTAACTGCTGTGACAAAAATTGTCGCATAACTTACTGTGAGCGGCCTGTCAGACCGCTTAATCTAACGATCAATAAAATGTTAAATTAACTTTTAGAATATTATTTTTGTATTGAACCTTATATACAGGACTATTATAAATAAAATTCAGCTATTCAAAAGTTTCTAGAGATAGTAATAGGACTCCAAATGAAACAAAAATTTCCCGGTATCTATAGTTAAACTAAAAATTGCAAATTAAACTCTGAAACTTGAAAAACTCAGCGGTATGTGAGGTGCTAACAGCAGTTAAGGTTTAACAAAAATATTTATTACATATAACTCTAGTTATTATAAAACTTCACATGATTAAAATATTACATTATGAATGGTTAAAACCATACAATGTTTCTTATAATTATATTTAAGCGGGACTTTTTAAGCAAAGAGAGACAAAGAGTGTTATATTCTGTTGAAGCTCTCCCTCACTCCTTTTTCTTCCACTTTCACAAAAAATCAATATTTTCTATCGCATAGAATGCATACATGGGAATATAAATACTGATTCAAATAATCCGTGCAATGTTTCTAATAATTCTATTTAAATGGTCATTTTTAAGCAAAACGTAGCTTAGAATCTGATATTCTTTAGCCTCCTCCCCCCTCCAACACCAGAGTCACAAAATATTTGTACATTTTCAATACCTTAGATTGCAATTTGTCAATTTCTAGAGCTGTAGAGTTTGTATTTTTAGAATTGGGCAATCTACATGCCATTATTCCATCTTTTTTTATAGTTTTGTTTGCATGGCGTTATTACCCATATAGGTGGGTATTAACGCCAAATAGCATCGGTCAAGAAAAAACGCCATTACATTTTATGAATACATATCTGTTAAATTATTTTATTTTATATAGATAGTCAATGAGTTGCTGTATCAGATACTATATTTGTTTGAAAAATACAATCTAAAACTAAGCCGTGAAAGTTGGTAGAACCTTAACGTGGCGTTATTACCCCAGGGTACCTTATTTTACTAAAAAAATTTAAAATTATAAAAGTTTTAAGAACTTATATTTTATTATTTATATATTTTTTTTCATTCTGACTTAATGTTAGGTATTTTTATAGAAACAAGTTAGTTACACATGTTACACATTTTTGGAAAGTTTCGATTTTTTACCAAAAATAGAATTTCAGAAAAGTGTACCAAAACATAAAGAAAAAAAAAACATATTTCGAAAAAGCAAAAAATATTTATAGATGTTGAATTGTAGTATTATATAATGGTTATACAATACTACTATTCAACACTCATAATGAGTATAAAAACCCCTATAAATAAGAAACTTAATTAAGACAAGAGGAGTTAGCAATATTTGAACAATAACGAATTATTGGAAAATGTGGTACTTGGTTCGTTCTTAAGGGTAATGCTAAGTAGACACATCAGTTACGATTAATTTCTGATTAGAAATCAGTAAAATCCTAAAAGTGATTTCTAAATTATCCGATTAATCGTAAAACCAAAATTTAAGTCAATGAAAAAACAGACATATATTAGACCAATAATAATAGAATGAGAAAAGAGAAAAAACTTAAATTATACAATCGCCAACATGTGGGAAAAAAATTAAAATTATAAATAAATAATTAAATAAATAAATAAAATAAACGAATAATTAATATATATATATATATATATATATATATAGGGGAGAGGGGGGCACCTTTGAACACATTTTTAGAAAATCAATAGAATTCTTACTTGAAATATATTCATTGCGTTTTAAATATTACTTAATAAAAATACTGCATTTCTTCATCATATGAACCAGAAATTAAAAGTTTACCAATTAAATTAAATAAGTTGTGAGGATTTAAAAAGTTTAAGGATTTCTGTTCAAACCGGCCCCATGTAGGGGTACCTTTGAATAAATGAATAAAATGTAAAAATATTGAAAGTTTTTTTAAAAATTTCCTTATGTTTCAGATATATAAAATAATATGAATAAAATTAAATAACTACATTTTATTGAAATTGCTATTTTTTTTTTTTTTTTATAATTTAACCAAAGTTAATTCAATTAAAATTTATGTCAAAATTCATTGTTAAAACATCACAGAGTGTCCCTCCTCTTATGTTTCGTTGTGAAAACTTTTTTACAGTATCGTTTAAATACGCCAATGTAATATCAGATGTTTCTGGAAAATTAAAATTTTTCATTCACTCTTTTTATGAAGAAACCTGATATAAAATTTGATAAAACTGCTAAATCATGAATCATTATTGTGTATCCAGTATTTCAATTATCCAATAAATGAATGCCAACATTAATTTAAATTTTAAACTTCCCATCGCTGTTACATCCAGAGGTTGGAATCTATGAGTGCAGTAAGGGGGGGGGGGGATTGCTAAGAGTATAAGTCTATGTTCTTTTACATTCTTAATTAATCTCTTTTCTCTTAAAAAAATTCCAAAAATAATAATATTTGATACGTAAACAACTCTTTACTTCATAGTTTTAAACGTCCCCTTTAAATGTTTTTATTTGCTATTTATCTCCAGTTTATTCGGGGTTTTTTCGCTGTTCAGAGGTGTCCCAACTTTTTTGTTAAATGGTGCCCCGTTACCTGGAGTTTAACATTACAGCCGTTTACTAAATTCGGAAGGAGAATTAGGATAAAAGAAAGCTTATAAACTAAAGCTAATATCTTTATTTAAGTATTGAACAATAAATTAAAATTTTAAGAATACAAAATAATGAGTAAAAATCTTACAGCTTTATTTCCTTAAGTTTAGATTCAAGAGGGAGAAAAATACATACCTTGCTTAGACAGTATTGTTTATATAAAATATTGAAGCTTTGTATACTTACATCATTGAAGCAGTAGTAATATGTTGATATAATTTTTTAAAAAATAATTTATTTGAAGGAAAATATTTAGACTGGTCAAAGGTACCCCCAGTTCAAATGTGCCCCCTCTCCCCTATATGATGCCGTATACAATGAGGACCCAGTTCGAGATTTCATATTCCAAGATTGCGTATAAATTAGAGACACCAATGAAAGGATGGGCTCACTAGAGAGTGAATCCGTCGTGTCTTTATTAACACCGACTCATTCACCTGCAGACGACTCTTGATAAAATCTAATCATGTATGGTATAAAAGCAATTGCAAACTGGAGTCATCGAGAAAAATTTTGCACAATCGAAAGTTATCGTGATGTTCATACAATCGAGAAAATAGAGAAAAACTTCTCATTATCGCCCATCACTAATCATTATGATTAAAGCATGTAAATGCTTATTGTCCCATAAAAAATGGCTTTAAATATATTTTTAAAGTTTTTAGCTCCAGTGAGTTCAATTTCCAATATATTCCTTAATAATGCTTTTCAGCGTTATCTACCTGTATTTTAAACGTGTCCATGCGTAACGCTGACGTATTTCTGGCAGTGACAACAGTAGACGATAAAATTTGACTTTTACAGTAATTTTTTAAACTTCTAATATCGAACATTTTCAATTTTTATGCACTTGAATTTGGAAAAAAATGGAAATGGAAATATATTTTATTTGAAATCTCCATCACAAATTGTTTGAAAAATTGTATTGCAATCCATACATATTTCATTGTTATTAAACTAATTTTTAAGCAAGAATTTATTTTTTCAAATTTATCTCTATCATGTGCAGACCACCATCCTTTATACTTATCCAATGAACACCGAAAACTAATCACGGAGGCACCTCATCAGAATCATCCTACGTCTATAGTTTGAATGAAATGTGATAGTTCTATATGAAAATCCCATTTATCTAAATACCCCCCCCCTCCCCTTCATATACTTATCCAATGATCTTTCAAAACTAATCATGGTGTTGGCCCTATCAGAATGATCCTATGTCTAAAACTTGAATGAAATCTGATAATTCTACACGAAAAACCAATTTATATAAATTTAGTGGAAGGATACTGGCCCACGTTCCCCCCTTTATATTTATTGAATGAACTACCAATACTATAATCAGGGACGAGCCTTAGAATAATCCTATATCTAAAATTTAAATGAAATCTGATAATTCTGTATGAAAAACCCATTTATATAAATTATGGAGATGGGTATTAAATCCTCGTCTCCTCTTTATATTTATGAAATGAATTCCCAAAATTAATCTGGGAAGCATATATCCAAAATTCAAGTAAATCGGATATTTTTATCATGAGTTACTTAAATACAGACGTACATACAGAATGGGTGGTCTCATAGGCTCTCAGGCTTTGATAGCCCGTGAACTAAAAAGTATGACTGCAAATACTGATGTTTGGCAACTTTTTTTTAGGCTGTTAATTGTTGGCACAAGGCCAATACAAAAGAATCGCTTTTAAAAAGTTTCAGATTTTAGTCTAATGTAATGTTCTTTTTTTATGATTTCGCACTTAAAAAGTGAAATAGAATCATTATAAGATCACTCCTTTGTCTGTGTGTCTGAGTGTCTGTTACAGTCAAATTACTCGCAAACTATGAAACGTAGAAAGTTCAAATTGGGGGAAGTAATAAAGACTATTGACCCACATTTTTACAGATTATTAAACAGTCAAAAATATATTTAGGAAAAAATTAGAAGGCTAATTAAGTTATTTGAAAAAAAAAATGTAAAATGTGAGGGGTATCGCGTAAAATTTTTTGATTCAAAAATAAAATTCAAAGATACATTACTTTTTATTTTATGTACAGTCAAACCTCGTTAACATGAACCACTAGGGGAATCAAAATTATGTCATGTTAACAGTAATTCATGTTATCAGTATCAAATCTTTGTATTCGTTTTTATAGGGAACTGTAAAATCAGTTCATGTTAAAAGTAATTCACGTTAAGCGTGTTCATGTTAGCGAGGTTTTAGTGTATTATATTTTCAGAGATAACACTGATAAACAAGGTTTCTGTTTCTGACTAAGTATCCGGTGACTTTTATATTTTAGGTGGTGCTGTGAAAGAATATGCCATTAAAAAGTTTCCATCACCCACAGATTTTTAAAAAATTCAAAATCTTGAAAATCTGAATTTTATAGTATTTATTCAACACCTATACCTTATGAAATTTATCATTTGGTATTTGGGTTATTCCATTTTAAATCAACAAATGGGGTGTGCATCACCATTTTTAATTTTGATAAAAATTTGCATGTCCATTCCCCATGTTTCCTAGACCTAAAAAAAAATATTTTTTTTGTTTAAAAAAAATTATTTTTGATGTATAGGCCAACTTTGTCGTTTGGCAACAGTAAAAATTTGGTATTTTAAGGCTTTGTCTAATGAGCTGCAACTTTTTTTCTAATAAAGTTTTAGAGCACAGCCATATCTCATTGCAAAGCTAAGAGAATGGTCTTTTTTCATATGGTATCAATAAATTTGAGATTTAAAAAAAAAGTGTATCTTTTCAAGGTCAAAGTTAGTGATACAAAATTGATTTTTTACCATTTTTGAAAATTAAAAAAGTCATGAAGGGCTTGGAATAACAAGCCCTCTTTTTTTTCTTACATTCATATGGATGGATACTTATTGTATTAAAAAAATTGTCTCGTTACTCTGCCCCCTTCACAAGATATGGCCCTCCGAAGTTGCACATTTTCTAAAAAATCCAGTTTTCAATGCTAAAAAAATTAATGTGGGGGGCAAGGTAAAATTTTTTGTACTTGCCTGATCTTAAGTACTTCATACCAGCTTTCAAACAAAAAAAAGATTGCTTTGTTATTCAAAGGCATTTGGGAGCTTTAGGGGGTCTGAATTTTCAAATAATCGCTCTGAAACGACAATTTTTTTCATACTTCCTGATATTAGTTTTTTGTGAAAGATTGCTAATTTTATATGTTGAAAACAGTTAGAAAAGGCAAAGAAGAATTATCAAAGAATTTATTTAAACTTTAATAAGCTAATTTAAGAAATTTAACACCTGAAGACATAGAATAAAACTGAACTCTCAAAGCATGCAAAAGTATATTGTTCAGTGTTTTGCTCTCTTTCGGAGAAGAGTTGATAAATGTTCACTCATCTCAGGTGTGATATTATGACACCTTTCCTGTGCAGACCATAATTCTGATGGAGTTAGAATTTTTAAGATGTCTTGAAATCAAACCCAAGTTTGGTTATCTTGACGTGATATTTTAAAAGATGTTCCAGGTCCTGGTGGGAATATTTGTCTTGAATTTTTTTTTTCATGGTATGTACAAACAGTTTCAATGCTTTTACATCCAGTTCTTAAATGTAGTAAAGTTTTATCCTCATCACTAATTTTTGAAATACTGTTTATAGTTAACTGTCTACTATAACTTAAAATGTTACAATCATCTTTCTTAAAAATTCCTACAGAACATTTAGGGTTATCCACAATTTACTCTTTATATGTAAAAAGACCCATCAACCCTTTCTGGCACACTGTGCCTGGTCTGGGATACCTAATTTTAATTCCAAACTTGCAAACGGCATCAGTAACGTTTTAGTAAAATTTTGCTTTTACAATAAAAGCTTAAATTAAGGAATTTAAAATATTGAAAAAATTCATTTGTGAATTCTGGTGTCAGTCGATAATTTCTCATTTTAGTACAGATTTTGACCGTGCCGGAAAGGGTTAAGAATCCATTTTTTATTTATATGTAGAAAAACAAATTAAAAAAAAAAAAAAACTTATGAAGAAAAGTGCTTCACCAAAATATTCTATAAATATGTACTGGTTCTTGATATGAAAAAAAAAAAAATACATTAAACACTGAAATATCAAGAATACAACAGGAACGCTTGCTTAGCAACTTTCCAGAGTTAAAGAATCAACTGAGCAGTTGGAGTGACATCATTATGCAACTCTCTTATTCTGATGTTATTGGATAGTTGTATCTAATAATATGTGAACAGCTCTGTCTTTGGCACAGTGCCAACCACTAATAGGAAAGATACAAAGAACTGTTCATGTTTGTTAACAAATGGGAAGCAAACTGGGCAAGTTGAGACCTGGCTATTCCTGTCATAGTTAGCAAATGGATGCTTACAAATGATGAGAGTTTGGAATATGTTAAAATACTATTTATGAGGTTAATCTAAAACCTTTAAATAAGATAAGTTCATAATATATGCAAAAAAATGCATATTTACAAAAAAAAAAGCACATGAAAAAACTGTCGTTTCAGAGCGATTATTTGAAAATTCAGACCCCCTAAAGCTCCCAAATGCCTTTGAATAACAAAGCAATCTTTTTTTTGTTTGAAAGCTGGTATGAAGTACTTAAGATCAGGCAAGTACAAAAAATTTTACCTTGCCCCCCACATTAATTTTTTTAGCATTGAAAACTGGATTTTTTAGAAAATGTGCAACTTTGGAGGGCCATATCTTGTGAAGGGGGCAGAGTAACGAGACAATTTTTTTAATACAATAAGTATCCATCCATATGAATGTAAGAAAAAAAAGAGGGCTTGTTATTCCAAGCCCTTCATGACTTTTTTAATTTTCAAAAATGGTAAAAAATCAAATTTGTATCACTAACTTTGACCTTGAAAAGATACACTTTTTTTTTAAATCTCAAATTTATTGATACCATATGAAAAAAGACCATTCTCTTAGCTTTGCAATGAGATATGGCTGTGCTCTAAAACTTTATTAGAAAAAAAGTTGCAGCTCATTAGACAAAGCCTTAAAATACCAAATTTTTACTGTTGCCAAACGACAAAGTTGGCCTATACATCAAAAATAAAATTTTTTAAAACAAAAAAAATATTTTTTTTTAGGTCTAGGAAACATGGGGAATGGACATGCAAATTTTTATCAAAATTAAAAATGGTGATGCAACAACTTTTTTGAAAATTTGTTGATTTAAAATGGAATGACCCATTTAGTAATGACAATTTTAAATAAACACTTATAAAGCTTAAAATTAATATTTGAAACACTAAAAGTATGCATTGTTTATAAAATTTAAGAAAAATATAGAAGAATTTTTGTAAAAAGAAATGATATTAATAAGAAATTTCATACTTTATGTAGCGGTAAATGTCTTATCTGTGGCTGCTCTCTTATAGGCCATTGTTCCGAGTTATATTGACAATTTAAAGCAGACATTAAGCCGCTTATATAATTACAATAACATAAATAATCTTTTCTTCAGAAAAAAAATGGCGAATATTTCTTATGTCAATTTTGATAAATAGATATCTTTATATTGTTTTTCAAGAGATTCCAACCTTGCAATCTTGACCCAAGTAATTTTGAGTTTTTCTTTGATAAATTTAAGTCTCTCACAAAACCATTTAATTCTTTTTGAGTAATTAGGTGTGGTTCTTCATTTATGCCAGAATAGTTCATATCAGATGTAGAGAAAGTTTCAGTTTCCATTTCTACTGCTGTATCGTCATATGTAAAAGTCTCTGGACGTTTCGGTATTTGTAAATCATTATGTAATACTGGTCACATTGCTGAATCTAAGTTCGGGTACTTAATTTTAAGTTTACTTCTTTCAGAGAATCCTTTAATTTTTGTAATACATTAGTAGCAGTCAGTTATATGATCCTTCGGCATGCGCCAATTCATGGGTATAGCAAAGGACATACACTTTTTTGTACATTTCATCCACGCCCGGAGGTTTGTAGCACATCGTGTACAACAAGAATGAGGTGTCCATTTTTTATCTTGTTCACTTACTTTACATCCAAAGTACATATAATAGGCAGTCTTTATTAATGGCGTGAACGCGCATCGATGCTTTTTCAAAATTAGCTCCCCGCACACATAGCAAAAAGAATCAGGTTCATTAACACATCCTCTAGACATGTTTTAGATATTGTAGAGGAAAATAGGATAATTATAATCAAAATTTAATTATAAAGCCTGCAGAACAAATAAATAGTAGTACACTCGCCCCGAAAGTTTCAAATGTCATGGATTTGCATTAAAGTCAAATACTATGGGGCTGGCTAGAGCTGTCTGTTCAAGGTCGCTAACATAAAATTTATTAGAGGGACATCCGTTTCTACTCTCTTGCTGTATCTTCTATCGTTGTAATAAGAAAAAATGTTTGTGTGAATCAAACACATGAAAGAGAATAATATAATATAATTATAATGTCTATACGATGCCTACATACTCCAAAATGTATAAATGAAATTTCTCAAAATTGGAGGGTGATAAAAATTTTTTACAAACAAATTCTTTTTCAGCAGCTTGAAATCTATAAGAAACACCCAAAGTATATAGAGAAACAGAAAATTCGTTAAAATTTGTTTATCAGTGTAATCGTCGCCAATGTATTGCAAAAATATGCCTTCCCCCATCTTTTTCCTAATCTACTGAAACCAACTTTATGAATAAAATAGAAGCGGTAGACATTAAATAAATCTTAAAGGAAAATTATAGCAATTACCCTAGCTTTACATAGATTTTGAGAAAATCGCATTTTCTGTTACATGAAAATAGCGAATTATGGGCATTCAGAAAAGGTTTTGAGGAGCGCTAGAAATAGCTAAATGTTGTTGTTAGGGACTTTCGAAGACAATCGTCGGTAATTCTCCAAGATATTAACTCATAAAGACATAGAGTTTTTAGAGATACATTATAGACACGGCGTACTCTATGTATCATCGGATTTTAAAGTCTAGATAACAACTTTTAGTGATATATTTGTATAATGCCATACCGAGAAGCAGTATAAAAAAATTAACGTCAAATTGTTAAAAAAAGACTGATTTAATTAGGATTAATTATATAAATTATATGGGATTTGCGATCATTTAATTAATTAGATTTGATAGGTTTTAATAGAATGAAGACATTTTTATGGATACCTTTTTCTACTTTTGATTCGAATTTCATAAAATTTTAAATTACTTGACAAAATAATTATATATTTTAAATTTCAAAGCATTCGGAGAAATAGCTTTTGCGCTGTTATATGCGGACTGAGAGACAGATTGACCAGACGAAGACTATAGATGTTACGTATTTATACAATTAAGAACACCCCTAAAAATTAGCAATATATAAAAGAATATTATAGGATAACAACAACAAAATATATATAGATATACATATAAAGCACCTGAATTGCATTATAGGCTAATTAAACCAAGTGATTCTTTTCACAATTTCTAGGAAGTCTGAAATTCTTTTACTTCACTCAATTTTCAAAACTTTAATTGAGTAGAATTACATTCAAATAATTGATTTAGTACTTAAAAACAAGTTGCTAAAGAAGTCTTTTTTTAAATATCCGTCTGGAAAAATATTTCCTAATTAGGATAAATTACTATGCGTTGTTACAAATAACTTTCGGAAAGATTCAATAGCCTTAAAGAATTCTATTTAAATGCATTTCAGAGGCACCAATTATTTAAAAATGATCTTAAATTAAAAGTTGTTTAGTTTTGCGATTGAAATTACTGTCTAAACGTCTGAAAAAACTTTATTCAATTGAATCGGATAAAATTATAAGACTTTGCGAATTTATTACGTTTAATTTCAATGCTAAATTTGTAGAGTATCTAATGTTTAAGAAATGCATAATGTCCAGCGTGACTATTATTTCAGATATTTTGTCATGAACGAATGAAAGTTAAGGGAAGAGTTTAACTCAAAATTGGACGATTAAACGATTTTTTTATACTAAATGAAAGTCCATTTAGTTGTGAATATTTTGACCCTTCATTTTTACCTATACAATAGGTGGGTCGCGAAATATTATGAATTTTGTTAATACAATCAGAGCAATTCTCCACACAAATGAAAGCATTAAATGACTTTTTCTCCTTGTTCATATTATCTTTATTTTCATGTTCTTAAAATTTTAAACCTGTTTTGTGTTTGAAATAGAAATTAAAATACTATGTGCATATTCTTTATTATGTACTATATAATAAATCTGCTTATGAATTCACTCTGCAAGTTTTTTATATTTTTAATAAAATAATATGAGTATGTGTCAGATTTCATCATTTTACACTGTATGTATCTGTAAAAATGTATAGGGGAGAGGGGGGCACCTTTGAACATTTTTTTTCTGAAAATCAATATATTTCTTACTTGAATCATATTTATTGAGTTTAAAATATTTCATAATAAAAACAACACATTTCTTCATCATATGGATCATAAACTAAATATTTTCCAAAGAAATTAAATAAGTTGTGAGGATTTAAAAAGTTGAAAGATTTTTGTTCAAACGTGCCCCATGCCGGGGTACCTTTGAACAAATGAATAAATGTGAAAATATTGAGAGTTTTTATAAAAAATTGCATATGTTACAGAAATATAATGTAATATGAATAAAATTAATTAAATACATTTTGTTGAAATTAATTATTTTTTGTTATTTAACCAAACTTATATCCATCAAAGTTGATGTCAAAACTCATTGTTGATAAAACACAAAATGACCCTCCAGTTGTGTTTGGTTCTAAAAACTTTTTTATTATATCCTTGAAATACACCAATGTGATATCTGATGCCTCTGGAAAATTAAAATTTTTCATTAGCTATTTTTTTAAGAGACCTGATATAAAATTCCGTTTTATCCGTTACGGAAACCTGAAATAATGTTTGGAAACCTGTTAAATCACGAATCATTATTTTGTATCCAGGATTTGCAACTATCGAATAAGTGAATTTAGATTTGAAACTTCCCATCACTGATACATACAGAGGTTGGAACCTATGTGTGCAGTAAGAATTGTTAGCAGTATAAGTCCATGTTCTTTGACATTCTAAATTAATCTCATTTCATATTTTAAAAAAAAATCAGAAATAGTAATATTTAGATACATTAACAACTCTTTACTTCATAGTGTTAAGCGTTCTCTTTAAATTATTTCAATTATTATTTATCGTCAGTTTATTCGGTGTTTCTTCGCTGTTCAAGGGCCCCAACTTTTTTGTTCAATGGTGCCCCATTACACTGTAAAAAATAAATAAAAAAAAATAAAAAAACATCAAGAGGTTACTAAAAACTTTTTAGTAAATTTGTATTCCACAGGATTTTTTAGTAACCATTACAAACCTTTTTTTTTTTTTGCAAGTGAAACAAACATTTTTTTTTTTTTTGTAAACTGAACAAAAGAATTTTTTGTATAACTAACTTAAAACTTTTTAGTATGAGCCAGCAAGCAAATTTTAGTAATAGCTTCAAAATTATTTTTAGTAACCATTACGTGTGCCCGAAGGGCATTAGCTTCCTTCGAGCTGCATCCAGTGGGTAAAAAGGCAGACTTCTGAACCAAAAGATTTTCGGCTAAGCCGCAATAGATGGCAGCACCAAACATTTCTACCTGCTGTATTTTGACATGTTTCTAAAGGGGAGGGAAAGTCCAGAGATAATTACCCATGGTAACTTCTACGGCAGGATTTTCATAATCCCTTTATTTAACGAGTACTTACATTGCATACATTCGGTGCCTGTTTGGTGGCGTCCAGCATCGAACCCGGGTACTTTCAGCCTGGAGTTCGGTGCTATACTACTAGGCTATCACGGCCACAGTAAGTGAGTTTTAGTAATGGCTATTAAAAATGTAAAACTATTAACTCTATTCGTTGCTAGCTTTTTTCTAGTAATTCTTACAGATTTCTTGTAACCGATTAAGATTACAAAAAATTTTTTAGTAATTACAAGATCACTAATTTTTTTTTAGTAGATCGACCCTTTTTTTACAGTGTACATGGAGTTCAACATTACAACGGTTTACTCAATTCGGCTGAAGAATTTGAATAAAACAAAACTTATAAACTAAAGCTAACATCTTTGTTTAAGCATTGAACAATAAATTAAAATTTTAGGGACAGAAGTTTGTAAACAAAAATCTTACAACTTTTTTTTCTTAAGTTTAGATTCAAGAGGGAGAAAAATACATATCTTGTTTAGACAGTACTTTTCATACAAAATGGTACAACTTTGTATAGTTATTCCATTGAAGCAACAGTAATGTATTACCATATACATTTTTTTAAAATAATTTATTTGACGGAAAATATTTAGAGTGTTCAAAGGTAAACCCAGTTCAAAAGTGCCTCCCTCTCCCCTACATTAAATGTGATAATAGATCTAAAAATCCACACCCAGTATTGTATAATATAAATTTTAAAATCTTTAAAAAAAAGTAGACAAAAATATTTATATATTTTTAAAAAGTAATTGGGAATTTCAAAAAATTATTTTTTTAAACTTTTTAAATATGAGGACAGACAGAAGGTCGGACTCATCAAAGAAAGACTATGAGGGCTACGTATTGATATAATTAAGAACACACCTAAAAATAGTAGTAAATAAATAAATATTACAGGACAATATAATGGATTGCACCTGGACACCTGGATTGCAGTAATAGCTAATTAGACGGAATGATTCTTTTCAAAACTTTTAAATAGTGCGAAAGAATTTTCTTTTTTTTACTATACTGAATTTTCCTGCTTTAATTAAATTGAATTACACTCAAAATAATTCATTTAATACTTAAAAATAAATTGCTAAAGACGTCGGGTTTTTCTTTTAATGTTCGTCTGGAAAAATACTTCCCAATTAGGATAAGTTACTTTACGTTATTACAAATAACTTTTCTGGAAAGAGTCAATAGCCTTAAAGAATTCTATTAAAGGTATATGAGAGGCACCAATGATTTAAAAATGATCTTTAATTAAAAGTAATTTAGTTTCACGAATGAAATTATTTCTAAATGCTTGAAAAAAGTTCTATGCAATTGAATCGAATAAAATATTAATACTCTGAAAGTTTATAAATTTGGTTTTAATGCTGAATTTGAAGATCATCTATTGTTTAGAAAATGCATAACATCTAGTGTCACTCCCCTTACTAAAGATTTTTCATTATAACAGATATTTTGTCATAAACCAATGGTGTTTAAGAATAGAAATTACCTCAACATTGGTCAAAATATCGATGTTTTATATTAAATGAAAGCCCATTTAATTGTGAATATTTTGACCTTAAAGTAGTTATATCGCGAAAATTTGTAAATTTTGTTAATGCAACCGGCAAAATTCTTCACGCAAATGAAAATTTGGTACTACTTAGTTATACCGACGACCAATTTCGCCAAATTATACAAATCTCCAAACTAATAGCCAAATTATGCATATTGAAATAAATTTTATTTTAAATAACGAAAGTACAAATAAATTAGTAAAATATTAATAAATATACAAATAAAAAGTCGAAATAAAAATCACTTGAAGACATTTTAAACACGTATTACGTGTTTAACATCATTGAATGTGACATTCACTTTCAATCATTAATAGCATTTAATCTTATAATTTGGTAATAGTTTTTTGGTAGACGGGATAACCAAGTCGTACCGAAAATATTAAACGGCTTTTCCCCATTTTCAGATTTTTTCCATTTTTATTTTTTAAAATATTAAGTCCTTTTTTGTGTTTTAAATAGAAATTTAAAATCTTTGTACCTGTTCTTTATTATATTTGTATTAAATTTGCGTATAGAATCACTGAGAATTTTTTTTTCTTTAAATAAAATCATATGAAGATGAGTTAAATTTCATCATTTTACACTGTATTTATAAGTGAAAAAATATATACCAAATGTAATATTATGTGCAACTAAATATCCATTCGCAGTCTTGTATAATATTTTTTAAAAATCTTCAAAAAATGAGCAAAATTATTAATATTTGAAAAAAAAACGTATAGTAGGGATTTTCAAAAATTTAATTTTTAAATCTTTTTAAATATGCGGACAGACAGACATATGGACTGGCCAGACGAAGACTATAAGTGCTATCTATTGATTTAATTACGAACGCACTTAAAAATAGTAATATATCAATAAATATTACAGAACAATAAAAAAAATCATAAACCACCTGGATTTCAATATCAGATAATTTGACCTAATGATTTTTTTCCCAGTTTCTAAAAAGTGCGATTTTTTTTTTTACTTCATTGCATTTTACAAACTTTAATTAAATAGAATTACACTCAAATAATCTATTTAGAACGTTAAAATAAATTGCTAAAGAAGTCTTTTTTTTTTCATTGTTAGTCTGGGAAAATGCTTTCCAATTAGGATACACTACTTTGTGTTATTACTAATGACTTAACTGGAAAGAGTCAATAGCCTTAAAGAATTCTATTACAGGTATTTCAGAGGCACCGATGATTTTAAAATGATTTTTAATTAAAAGTAATTTAGTTTTGCGATTGGAATTGCTGCCTAAATGTTTGAAAAAAATTATTGCAATTAAATAGAATAAAATTGTAAGACTTTGCGAATTTATTACGTTTAATTTCAATGCTAAGTTTTTAGAGCATCTAATGTTCAGGAAATGCATAATGTCCAGAGAGACTATTATTTCAGATATTTTGGCATGAATCAATTGATTTTTTTATATTAACGCTTTCGGGTTTGGTGTAATATTAATAGTAAGGGAAGATGGGGTTACTTAAGCCACTTTTAAAATTTTAATTAAAAAAAATTTGTACTTTCTTAGAACAAAATAAAATATTGTAAATGAAAATATGATATTTCTTCTTCAATTGAAAACCACTTTCAACTAATATTGAGCTATTTTTCTATGCCTAATAAATTTTTACTTTTTGTTTTACATTGTGGCTCAAGTATCTCCACGGGAGGGACACTCGAGCCATGGTGAAGGGATATTTGAGCTAATACTAAAAAATATCTAAAAAAATAAAAAAAATCTGTACATTTTCTTTTTACATAATGATAAATTAAGATACATTAAGTCCTTTAAAGTCACTTGTGAAAACGAAACTAGTAACACGGTATTTTTTATAGCGATTTATTATAATTGGGGGTCGAAAAATCATTTCAACTCGGGTGTATTGATGATAGCAACATCCTCAGTTGGTGGCCATTAAAATTTAGTACCTGCTTCAATTTTTTGGGCAAATTTCATGTTCAATCCATCTTCTGAAATATTAAGTACTTGCCGACGAATCTTTTCACAGTTTTTCCTGTATATTTTAAGAAAAAAAAAAACAGTTATAAAAAGCAGGCTTTTTTAGTTCATAGCATCACCATCATTGTTAATATTTTCACATATTGACACTGTTGAACTCATGCTTTTAATTGCGTAACAGTCAGAGTCGGAGCCAGATGTATCATGCCACTTTTACAATCATTTTCTTTTTTCATTTTCAGGAAAAGGTTTTGCTTTTACCTTTGGTTCAATGTAGGTAAATTTGGACAGTATCTCTCTTGTTTTTTCGTTTTACTAACTCCTCTTCAATTTCCTGTTTTTCGGAAGTATAGGTCAAAATAGCTGTTTTTGCTCTTTTCGTGCCCTTTTTCAAAATGCAGAACAAGGAATTCAGATCGATATTTACAATATTTAATTTTAAAATATTGGTGGTTAATAAAGACTGTACCTGACTAATTAAAATATTACAGATTGTAACCTGTAAAATCAATTAAAAAATGATTAAAAAATATTAAAAGTTAAAATTGAAAATGATGCCTATATTTACCTATACAGACTATTTTGTTAGTAAAAATGAAAAATAAAATGGATATTTTTATTTAGAAAATATACGTTTTTCTTTTTTCTAGTTAGATCTTTATTATACGAGAAAAGAAAAAACAAAAAGAGTTCTTTTTATCTAGGAAAAAAAAAAAAAAAAAAAAAAGAAAGAAAAAGGGAAAAGGAAAAAAATCCAAATATAGTAGTACGTGCAATACTGTGTAGACACTAATCAATACAATATGGATACAGCCCCTCATTTTTTTGTTTCATTTTGGGAATATAGGATTTTGATCTTATTCTTTAGACGATAATTTTCAGAATTTTTAAGCTATGATTTTGAAACTTTATCGTAAGTTGCTCTATACATTTAGCTAACACAATATGCAAATGAAATTTTTATAGAGTTGAAGCATGCGCAGTGAAAATGTATATAATAAACTTGCTCATTTTTCATACAATTATTAATATTTTTAAATTTTAATTACAGGGTGTTATGTACAATTTTGTTTCTAATATTTTCTGTAAAAAACATTGTTTTTCATTAAGAACTCTGCAAATTATAAGCAAAAACTTGGCAAAATTTGGGACCATTTTTATAAAAAACCTTAATATCTCTACGAGTATACATGCTATCCGCATAAAAATGAACACAGTTTATTGCCATAATCCACTTAATCATAATCTGCAGTTTAAACACTTCTGCTACATTAGTTTTGACAGGGTTATTCAAAAGATATTTGTTCTTTTTCAATTTGTTCACGGTCCCCTATTCTATTTTGGAAAACATTCTTCTCGAAAATATATGACCTGTACTATTTTGTTTATACATCTGGAGTTTCAGAGTCATTCCTGAAGTATATTTCTAGATATTTAATAAAACATCTGAAATCAGAAATGTCAAGATTTTTTTTGCGGTGACTGTACACATTTAAAAATCTAAAAAAGGGGGGGGGCAAAAATATTAATATTTAAAAAAATTGTAGGAATTTAAAAAAAATCATTTTTTTAACTTTTGAAAAATTTTAATTAAATATGCAGTAATTTTTTTTTTCAAAATGTACGTTTTTAGGGATTTGTCATCTGATGCAACCCTTTTCGTCTCTCTCCTCTATCTGTCCGTCCATCAGATAGTACGTACATTAAAACTGTATAAGTCAGAGACTTCAAATTCTGAGTATTTACAGCTGAATACTTCATGTCACATTACAAAAAATAAAATTTTGAAAAAGTCTTCTATTTAAATTAGATTAATTTTTTTCAATGTCATCCATTCATTTTTCTTATTTAAATTTTAAAAGATAAACTTAATTTGATCGTTTTCCGTGTAGACATCATAACTTGGAGGTAAAACGTCTTGTTTGTCTCTCAGTTCAAGCGCTAGTTTTGCAAGTTAAAGTTTTCAGATTATGATGGATTTAATTAAAAAGAATTTCGTATTTTTTGCCAATTTAAGGATTTGCATTATTAGGGTTTCATTGATTTGGCATTCATAGTATTTTTTGAAGTTGAATTTTCTTCCTATTTTAACTCTTCATTGCACGGTGTGCCATATATGGCACATACCTAAAACACAATAAATCTCATTAAGTGCCAAGATTTTGGCCGATATGATCGTTGCAACTGATCAAGAACAGGCCAAAGAATGTAATAACACTTATTTTGTCCTTGTCAGATGGCTGCATTTGACAAAAAATTGGAATTTGTTCTTCGGAACCAAAAATTTTTTCAATAGAGCTATTAGGGAAAATTTACTTTTGTTATTTTTACTAAGTACTTAAAAATATTAAGATAAAGAAAGTTGCAGAGTATAAACAGATAAAATTAATTAATTATAGCCCATTTAATAGCAAAATATAGATATACAATATTTAAAAATCTTAATTGTGTATGTAAGATACACACACTAAAATTTCAAATTTTAGCCGGGAATTTTTTTTTTTTTTACTTTTTATAACTTTTTACTTTTTTTTAAACTTTTATAACTTCTTTTTTTATAAAAATAGAAAAAATCGTGCAGTGAAGGGTTAAAAACTATTGTGATTTACTAATGACCCAATATTTTGAATTTCGTTTGAACAGTTTTTTTTTCGTTTTTAGATATTTAAAATTTTATTTACATCTCCGTCAAACTTTTTTTCGGATTTTCAAAAAATTTGGATTTTTGGAATTTATTTAAATAATTTGATTTGAACATTTTTAATTTGATTAAAATAAATAATTTTTCCATAATCATTTTTAAATTGAATTTATTGGTGGTACCATCTATGCTAGAATTTAATCATTATAAATTAATAGTTTGGATTTATTATAATTAATTAATAAGTTGTTTTGAAAGAATTATTAAATAAAACCTTCTGTGCAATCTGCAATCACACTTATCCACTTATTATTTTTTTAACACTGAAATGCAGTAAGTTGTTTATTTGAATCATATATTTTTTTAAATGAACACAATTGTTGAAAAGACAGACTGTCCCTTTAAGGTATATGCCATCATTCAGAGAGTTTTTTTTAAAGCACAATACTGAATAACAACACATATTATTAGTTCAATTGTAATACAGAATGAAAACAAAATACAGAATATTAATAACATCTTTATAACCTTTTTTTAGTTACTTATTTACTGATTTAGTTTGCCATTTTTAACCAAAATTTCACGCAATGCTTATACCAGATACTGTACACTCATTTTAATCAAATATATTTAATCTTCTTTTATACAACAACCTACTACGTGAATGGTACAAAAACTGTTGTCCCTAATGCGCATAAAATACTTGATTAAAATAATTATTTTCCTGTACTGCGAGGGTTGATATGGAATATCGAAGCCAAATATATTACATGCCTATATACTCAGTTTCAGAACCATAGTCGCTATATTAAGTTATTTTTGGAGAGAAAAAGGGTGGCAAAAGGCTGGTTTGGAGCTTTTGGGGCTAAATTTGTGACGGTGAATGAGACGTGACGAATGTAGCTTGGACTCGGGATCATAGTGATGTAACAGTGTTTCATCCACTGCTACACACCTGGCCACATAAACTCCAAACCACCTTTTCTCCCTTATTCCCCCACAACCCTATAAAATATCCTCAAAAAATAAGTTTTTAAAACTTCAATCCTTTCTCTAAAAATATCTTAATTTAGCAGCTACAGTAATGAAAGTGCGCATTAGTTATCTAAGACATTAGGTTTCGATATTCCACATCAACCATTGCAGTACAAATATTTTATATGAACTAGAGACAACAGTTCTTACACTATCCACGTGTTGCATTTACCTGGTCACTGAAGGACGAATTTTATATTATCTTCAAAATAAATTCAAATATTTCATACATGAAATAAAAATCTTTTACTCAAAATTACCATTTTTCTTATGTTTAAGTATCAGTAAAAATAATTACATTACAACACAGAATTTAGATTTTAGTTCAGAAAATTTAGATAGTAATTCAGAGTAATACGGAAAACATTCTGCAAAACTTTCTCTCAAATATTTTTTAAATACTTTATCTGATGACGGTTACCAAACATGGAGATAATGGAAAAATTGGTTTTCCAGAAATATCACTTAAACATCGCTTTTTATATTTTTCAGATACAGATACATACAAAATTAACTCAGAAGCATCATTTAAGACTTAAGAGAGTTTTTTATTTAAGAAATGTAAGAAAACAATCCACAGGAACATTGTTTGAATTTCTTCTGATTTTTCTACGTCCATTATTAAAATCATAACTTCCTGTTTATTAAATTAGCCATAAATTTTTTTTAAAATCATAGGAAAGAAATTAAACCAGATTTGGAATAACAAACGATTGTTCTTCCTGCTAAAACAATAAAAGACTTTTCTAAAAAAAATTTACTTAATATCAAATAAATTTTTAGAATTATTTCAGAATAAAAATATTTGTAAAAATATCACAAAACGGCCATTTTACTGTGGGCTATTTTTGTTTAATTAATTTATTTAAGAAAGAAAATAAATAACTTACAGTAGAGCGCCGATGATCTGGATTGTCCAATTATCCAGATTGATCAACGACCAAAAGTTTTTTCCAACATGGTCCAAAATTTTTGAAGTGAAACTTCTTTAGACAAGTTGGTTAAATGTCATTTTTGTAAATGGTAAAAATTAACATTTCCTAATCCTCAAATAATAAAACCTTGAAAATCAGCAACAATTTTAAAAACCAATTGTTTTAAGAACCTAAGAAGATTCACTTCAAATGCTCGAGAGTTCCACTTAGGAAAAATATTATCCTCTCTTCTATGAAGCAGAAGATTATAAAAAAAAATCTTTTGCATATGGTAATAATTTTTTAATGCATGTATTGTACAGTGTATGTATATATGCACTGTACCAATTTTGTACATAATAAAATATAATAAAATAATATTAAACACACCATTTGTATTATACTAAAAGCTATGCTACTACAATTGCCTGTCCGAGCTTGAAAAAACGTTACGGTGAACGGAAATGTGAATAAAAGTTATCTAAAAAAATTGATATAGACATTTTTTAAAGTTGTCCAATTATTCGGATTTTTCATTAACCAGATCGGCTTCGATCCCGACCTGTCCGGATAATTGTTGCTCTACTGCATTTTTATAATATAGTCTTGATTTTAGTTTCCAAGTAACAATATATATTTTGTCAGTTTGTCTTTCTTTTTTTCATTACCTTCTATTCCCATGTATTCATTTATTCATAATAAAATCGAAATACTTTTTTTTTTTTTTTTTTTTTTTTTTTTTTTCAAAGGAATGATTAATCAAACACACTCGATCGATGAATATATATAGATTTTTTTATTAGGAAGTTCTCAAGTTTGATCAAAAGTTAAGTTTTAAAATAATAAACTATAATATAGTAAGTAATATAGTATATATAATAAGTGTGTACTTAATTTGAGGAAACCTTAATAAATTACAGATTTTCTGTTTCGAGATAATATGAACTTCAAACTCGTTCAAAGAAATCTGTCGAACATAAATAAATAAATTTGGTGCGCATTAATTTAAAAATATGCCTAGGCAATGTAATTAGTAATAAAATATATTTTTTGGTTTGTGAATTTAAAGAAAAAAATTAATGCATATTAAGTATATGGAAAACGAGTATTTAATTTATTTAATTTAATAAATTCAGCATCAGTTATCTATATTTACAAAGTGTATTTTTTTCTTTAAATTTTAACTATACAATTGTGTAAAATATAATTATACGTCTCATGTTTCTCGAAAAGATTATCTATTTTTTTATATCATCAAGTAATATTTTTTTTACAAAGGAATAATTAAATAAACACACTCGGTCCATGATGATATACAGATTTTTTTCAATATGAAGTTCTCGAGTTTGATCTAAAGTTGAGGTGTTAAAGTAATAAACTCATTAATTTAAGTGCGTACTTAACTTAAGAAAACCTTATTAAGTTATAAATTTTCTGTTTCGGTACAAAGTGAAATTCAAACTCGTTCAAAGAAAGTTGTCTTATCTTAAATGATTGAAATATTTTAAAATATTTCTAGGAAATGTAATTAATAATGAAGTATAGTTCTGGTTTGAGAAATTATAGGGAAAAAATGAATGTGAGCATTAAGTATATTGAAAATTATTAATTGATTTTTTTAAATAGTAAATTGGACATGAATAATCTGGGTTTACAACAGTAATGTTTTTTGATGTAGATCATCTTGATTTGATTAATTGATTTAATAAAGAAAATAAATAACCTATTTTTATATTATAGTATTGAATTTAATTTTCAAGTAATGTATATTATTTGTCAATTAGTCTTTTTTTCATTACCTATTATTCCCTCGTGTCTATTTATTCATATTAAAAATGAAATATTTTTGTTACAAAGGAATAATTAATTAAGCGCACTCGATCCATGATTATTTATAATATTTTTCAATCTGAAGTTCTCGAGCTTGATTTTAAATTAAGATTTTAAAGTAATAAACTCATTAATTTAAGTGTGCACTTAATTTGAGGAAACCTTAATAAATTACAGATTTTCTATTTTGGGACAAAGTGAAATTCCAACTTGTTCAAAGAAGTCTGTTTTACTTTAAATAATTAAATTTGGTGCTTTATAATTTTAAAATATTTCTAGGGAATGTAATTAATAATAAAGTATAGTTCTGGTTTGAGAAGTTAAAGAAAAATATGAATGCGTATTAACTATATGGAAAATGATTACTTGGTTTATTTTATTTTATAAATTCAGCATCAGTAATGTATATTTACAAAGTGCATTTTTTTTTCTTTAAATTTTAACGATACAATTCTGTAAAATATAATTGTACTTCCAACATTTATTGAAAGATGGTATATTTCCTTTTGTATATCAGTGGGAAATATCTTTTTACAAAGAAGTAATTAATCAAAGACACCTAATCCATGATTTTATAAAAAAATTTCAATATGAAGTTCTCGAGTTTAATGTAAAGTTGAGGTTTTAAAGTAGTAAATTCATTAATTTAAGTGCGTACTTAATTTAAGAAAACCTGATTAAGTTATAAATTTTCTATTTCGGGACAACGTGAAATTCAAAGTAGTTCGAAGAAAGTTTTGTTACTTTAAATTTGGTGAGTAATAATTTTAAAATAATTTTAGGACATGTAATTAATAATAAAGTATAGTTCTGATTTGTGAAATTAAAGAAAGAAAAATTAATGCACATTAAGTATGTTGAAAATGATTACTTGATTTATTTTATTTAATAAATTCAGCATCAGTAATTTATATTTACCAAGTGTATTTTTTTCTTTAAATTTTAACTATACAATTGTATAAAATACAATTATACTTCCTATATTTTTTGAAAGATGGTCTATTTCTCTTTGTATATCAGTGGGAAATGTTTGTTTACAAAGGAATAATTCATCAAATACACTCGATCGATGAATATGTACAGAAATCTTTAAATATGAAGTTCTCTAGTTTGATCTAAAGTTAAGTTTAAAGTAATAAACTCATTAATTTAGGTGCATACGTAATTTGAGGAAACATTAATAAATCACAAATTTTCTGTTTCGGGACAACGACGTGAAAATCAAATTCGTTCAAAGAAAGTTGTCTCACCTTAAACAATTAAATTTGGTGAGTAAAAATTTTAAAATATTTCTAGGAAATGTAATTAATAATAAAGCATAGTTGTGGTTTGAGAAATTATAGGGAAAAAATGAACGTGCATTAAGTGTATTAAAAATGATTAATTGATTTCTTTAAATATTAAATAGACCATGAATAATCTGTGTTTACAACAATAATGTTTTTTGATGTAGATCATCTTGATTTAATTAATTGATTTAATAAAGAAAATAAATAACCTATTTTTATATTATAGTATTGAATTTAATTTTCAAGTAATGTATATTATTTGTCAATTAGTCTCTTTTTTTTCATTACCTATTATTCCTTCGTGCCCATTTATTCATATTAAACATGAAATATCTTTGTTACAAAGGAATAATTAATCAAACACACTCGGTCCATGGTTAGATACAATTTTTTTTAATCTGAAGTTCTCGAGCTTGATCTAAAGTTTTTAAGTAATAAACTCGATAATTTAAATGCACACTTAATTTGAGGAAAACTTAATAAATACAGATTTTCTGTTTTCGAACAAAATGAAATTCAAACTTATTCAAAGAAATCTGTCATACCTTAAATAACTAAATTTGGTGCGTTATAATTTTAAAATATTTCTAGGAATCGTAATTAATAACAAAGCATAGTTCTGGATTGAGAAATTAAAGAAAAATATGAATGTGTATTAAGTATATGGAAAATGATTACTTGATTTATTTTATTTAATAAATTCAGCATAAGTATTATATATTTACAAAGTGCATTTTTTTAAAATTTTAACTATACAATTCTGTAAAATATAATTATACTTCCAATATTTATTGAAAAATGGTCTATTTCTTTTTGTATATGTGTGGAAAATATTTTTGTTACAAAGGAATAATTAATCAAAGACACTTGATCCATGAATACGTATAGAATTTTCACAATATGAAGTTCTTCAATTCGATCTAAAGTTAAGGTTTTAAAGTAATTAACTCATTTATTTAAATGCGCACTTAATTTGAAAAAACCTTATTAAATTATAGATTTTCTGTTTTGGGACAACGTGAAGTTCAAACTTGTTCAAAGGAATTTGTCGTAACTTAAATAATTAAATTTTGTGAATAATAATTTTAAGATATTTCTAGTAAATGTAAATAATTATAAAGTATAGTATTGGTTTCAGAATTTGAAGAAAAAAATGAATACATATTATGTATATGGAAAATGATTACTTGGTTTATTTTATTTAATAAATTCAGTATCAGTAATCTATATTTACGAAGAGTATTTTTTTAACTATACAATTGTAAAATAGAATTATAATTTTCATATTTATTGAAAGATGGTCTATTTCTTTTTTTTTACACCAATGGGAAATATTTTTGTTACAAAGAAATAATTTATCAAATACATTCGTTTCGTGAATATGTACAGAATTGTTTTATGTAAAGTCTCGAATTTGATCTAAAGTTAAAGTTTTAAAATAATAAACTCATTAATTTAAGTGCGCACTTAATTTGAGTAAACCTTATTAAATTATTATTATAGATTTTCCCCACAGCGTGAACTTCAAACTCGTGCAAAGAAATTTGTCTTACCTTAAATAATTATATTTGGTGCGCAATAACTTTAAAATATTTCTATCTAGGAAATGTAATTAACAATAAAGCATAGTTTCTGGTTTGAGAAATCAAAGAAAAAATGAATGCATATTAAATGTATGGAAAATGATTACTCGATTTATTTTATTTAATAAATTCAACATCAGTAATCTATATCTACAAAGTGCAATTTTTTCTTTAAATTTTAACTATAAAATGGTGTAAAATATATTTATACTTCTTATGTTTATCGAAAGATGGTCTATTTCTTTTTTTATATCAACAAGTAATTTTTTTTTTTTTTTTTTTTTTACAAAAGAATAATTAATCAGATACACCCAGTCCATGATTATATACTGAATTTTTTCAATATGAAGTTTTCGATTTTGATCTAAAGTTATGGTTTTAAAGTAATAAACTCATTAATTTAAGAGCGTACTTAGTTTGAGAAAATCTGATTAAGTTATAAACTTTCTGTTTCGGGCCAACTTGAAATTCAAACTCGTTCAAAGAAATTTGTCTTATTTAAAATAATTAAATTTGGTGCGTAATAATTTTAAAATATTTCTAGGAAATGTGATAAATAATAAAGTATAGTTCTAGTTTAAACTCGTTCAAAGAATTTTTTCTTATCTAAAATAATTAAATTTCTTGCGTAATAATTTTTAAATATTTCTAGGAAATGTAATAAATAATAAAGTATAGTTCTAGTTTGAGAAATTAAAGAAAAAAATGAACGTATTATGTATGATGAAAATTATTACTTGATTTATTTTATTTAGTAAATTGAACATGAATAATCCATTCTAAAAAAAGAGGGATTTTTTTGTTTAAACTTGAACTATACAATTTTGTAAAATTATTTCCCTTATATCTTAAATATATTCCTCCCCCCCCCCTCAAAAAAAAATCAAATGATGGTGTACATTTTTGAGGTTCAGTCGTGGGAAAAAAAGGAAGTAAACATTCCCTATTAAATCTTCAACAAATTATCGTAGAAAAAAATTACTAGTATCGAACGATCAGAAACAAACTTTTAAATGATGTATATAAAATTTGATTAAAATTTGTCTGTTTTAATTTTATACAAATCCACAGAATTATGAAATATAACGTACCGTATTCAAACTGGCTGAAACTAAAGTAATCCGGAATCGAAGTACTTTATAGTTAATTTTTAATTAATAAAAAAAATCCAATTTCTATCAAATTTAAACAATTTTCGTTTGTAGCAATAACCATTATTTAAAAATCTACAGTAAAATTCTAAACACAACAATTACTGTTCTTTTGTAAGACTGACACGTGAAAAATGCAATAAAAATTTGGCAAATTTTTAAAAAAGTGAATATTATGTCATAACTTTCCTATAGCAAGATTTCCAAGTGAAAAATAACAATGAAATGAATAGTTTGACGAATTTAATAAAAAGTAAGTATTACACCAACGTTGCAATATAATGGACGTCAGCAAGTGAATACCATCATATGACTGTATACATTGATTTTATGCAAATTTAGAGATTTTTATATTTGGCTTTCATTTGATACTTGTGTATGGCACCTTGACTGCTTTATTTTTACTATTTGTTTTATACTATATGTTTAATTTTGAAATTGATTTTTCTAAAGCATTCTTAAAATTCCGAGCAACGCCGAGTACTTTAGTTAATAATAAAATATGCTTTAAAGAAAAAAAAAATACTAACCGACTTCAAAAAAAGAATCAAGCTTGGTGACAATTTGGCGCTAACGCTTATGAATGCATAGTTTTGATATACTTACGATTTGAAAACGGTTACAACAATGAAAAATGATTTGCGCCAAATCATTTTTTTAAAATAAAATTTACATTTTTTAATCTAAAAAAATTCTAATCATCAGAATTTAAGAAATTAAAATGGCACCTCATGGGTATCTTATACTTTCAAACAAAAAAAGAATTATCAAAATCGATTCATATTTAAATAATGTATGAGTAAACAAGAAATATAAACAGGTCGAAATCATAACCTACTCCTTAAAGTCGGTTAAAAATAGCTTTAAAAATGGCCAACATTAAGGATAGCAGGTCAATTTCACTAGTAGACCGATGTTCTCCACACTTATAACATTTTTTTTTTTTTTTTCAGAAAGCCAGCCATCTTCTCATTTAATATCAGGATTATCTTATTAAATTAGGCAATGGAGATCGTGTCTGATTTCTTCGCAGTTAAGGGTTTAACAGGACATACTACCTTGAAATTGCTCAAAATATCGATTTTCTTTTTTTTTTTTAAATATTAACAGAAAATATCTTTAATTGTGAACATTTTGATACCTCATGTTTACCTATACGATAATAATATAGCGAAATATTTTTAATTCTGTTAATAGATCCTGTATAATTACCCTACACATGAAAACTTTAAACTGATTTTCCTCCCTGTTCATATTTTTTATTACTTGCTTGTTCGATAAATACTAAGGCTGTTTTGCTAATTCAAATTGAAGTTTGAATTTATTTTAGTGGTTCTCCATTGTGCATTTAATATTTTCGTAAATGAATTTATCTTTCAAGTTTATAGTTATTTAAAAACATATTTAAATTGAGAATTGGTTAAATTTCCTTTATTTTTAGGGTTTCGTTCATCTATCAAAACCCTATTCGTCCCTGTTCCCTGTCGATCTGTCACAGAGTAGGTATACAAAAACTAAATAAGTTAGAGAGTTCAAATTTTGTGTACTAACAACTGAATACCTCTTGTCACACAATAAATCATAAAATTTTGAAAAAGACTATTATTTTAATTAATTTTTTTAATATCATCAGTTAATTTTTTTCTAACTATTGCACGCAAGTTTAAATAAATATAAAATTTATTATGTATGTAACATAAGTTAACGGATTGAACAAATCACTGAAAAACGCGCTTATTTTTTTTATCATGATTCATCATATTTATCATATAATTTGACAAGCGAAATGAAGTATTTTTTTCTTTACTTTAAATACAAATGGAGGACTTTTGCTATCACTATTACAAAAACTGTATTTAAAACTACAATATATATATATATATCAGAAGTACATTAAGATACAGTTTTCAAATAAATTGCATTTAAAATTACATTTTTTTCCTATACGCCGCTATAAGAATTCAAAATGTGCAATGTTGAAAAGTTTGAAAATTTGTAGTAGCAAAAATTGCAAAACCAAAATTTCATTTCAAATTTCAAAGTTTCGACATTTCCAAATTACTCATGTGTTACCCTCAGATATGTTTGGTCTTTATAATATAGATAAATTGATTTGAACATTTTTAATTTGATTAAAATAAATAACTTCCTTTTAAAATTATTTTAAAATTAAATTTTTTCATGCAGTTCTCTGTAAGAATTTAATAATTATAAATTAATAATTTGGCTTTATTAATTAAATGTTAAGTTGTTTTGAAAAAAATATTAAACAAAACTCTCTGTGCTATCTGTGATCACACTTGCACGCATATTTAATATAGACGCGATAAAAAAATCATATTAAATGTAAAATCCTATACATCTAAAAAGTCCTTCCGGCAATGCCGGGAGGAAAAGGTAGCTTTCACACACACACACACACATATATATACAGGGTGAGTCATAAATATCGAAACAATAGGCTATCTCCTTAAATATTGCCCATAGACCCATACTTCCAATTGCAAAAATTCATAAAAAAGGGTGAAATTTTTGATAAGATAAATTGCGACTTCATGGGGGGTCTAGTAGAAAAAATACAAAAATTAAATTTTTATACGACCCCCGTAGGATAAAATTTCCAATTAGAAAAATTTTCCTTATTCAGTCCTGAATAAGACACAAAAAGTTGCATCTTCTTATCTTTAAAACTCGCTAAGTTATAGCCGTTTAAAAAATTCATCAGGTTTTAAGGGATTAGACACAAATTGAAATGTGCGCAATTCAAAAAACAAAGTTACATTAACAGTTCTAGGAAACGCGCAAAAATCTATTTTTTGAGTTCGAATTTCGATTTTTTTTCTTTTTTTTTTGTGATGGTTAGTCTTATAGTTTGCTAACAAAATCACATTCTAACATTTCGCATATAATTTATAAAAATTTCATGTGGTTAGTATAGGTTTAATTAAAAATGGGATAATTAAATATCGTAATAACTCGTGACATTATTTATCGGATTTCAGTTTCTTTCCATTTAATTAAAGATGAAAATCTGATTTTAGTTTTGTTCCAGAGTTTTGTTTTATAATAATAATTTTTAAAATATTAAAAATATTTATTGAAAAAGTAATATAACTTTTTAAAAAATCATATTTTCAAAAGTAAATATTTTTTCAAATTTGCCGAAAGAAAACTAATGTAAAAAAATCAAAAATGACGTGTTTCAAGTTCTTTTTTCTTTAAAAATTCGTGGCATTAATTATTTAAAGACAAGAATTAATGGGGGGGGGGGATTCATTATGCAGAAAAACGAAGTGTACTGTTTAAATGTCTGTCATTTATTTAAAAGAATGGTTTTTCTAAGATGCAGATTAAATCTTTTTTATAAATTTAGCTCTCACAACTTCAGGCTTTTTATCGTCCTGGAGAGGCTGTTAAAAAATCTGTATTCTGGGCCCAGGCCGGGACAAGACCGAGAGGCTTCTTCTTTCTGAAGACATGCCAGGCTGGAACTAACGTACTTTTCATAAAAAAGAAGACTGCTATCTTCTTTCTAGGTGTACATTGGACGAAATTTTCAATCCCGGTCTCGACAAAACCGCATTAAACTTAATACGTGCTTAAGATAAATAAAATTCGGCTCAATCGAAATTTTTTCAAAAAACACATAGATTTTAAAATCTTTCTTTTTTTTTTTTACAAAATAAGTAAATAAATAAAATTCTTTTTTTAAAGAATAGTATATTCAAAGGCTGAAAAATTAAATACAATAAAACCAGTGAAAAAAAGTCTGCTTATGACGGAATTTTGTCTTAAACGGAAAATATGTGGATCCATGCAAAATAAATACAATGATACCCGAGGAAAAGATTAAACTCTAATTACACCTTCTAGGGAGGGCATCCTTCTATAACGTATTTTTTCTTTTTTGTGTGATTCCGTCTTAAAAGGTTTTACTGTATAATATTTTTCAAAGTCTCCAACCCATGGGATGCGTTGGAGATTAACGATGTTAAGATATAAGTGATACATTTATACATAAATAGAGATTCATTGATAAAATATAAATATTATAGCCTTTTGCACTTCTTTAATAATAAAAAGTATAAATATAAAAAACTAAAAGCTATAAAAGAAATTTTTGGTCAGAAACCTTTCATACAAAACCATTTTTTCCCACACCAAAGTAAAAAACTATGTAGAAATTTGCGGCTGAACCGGGCTGTGATTTAAACTATTTTCCAGACCGGTCCGGGTTATGATTTTAACATTTTTTCAGGCCGGGCCGAACTTTTTCCCTCTATGAGTCGGTTTGGGACCAGATCAAGATATTTCGATCCATGCAGACCTCAAGTGCAGACTACCAACATATTTTGAAAAAAGTTTAGATTTAATTCAATACACTGCTTTGTTATGTCCAAATGAGAGGCACTGTCTTAAATCGATATTTAAAAATAGACAATATATGGATGACCCCTTACTTGCTCAGAAAATTACCGAGAAATGCATTGTTTCTAGGCATGGTAAAGTGGTGTAAGTCACGAATTTTGGAGAAATTCAGATGTAAATATCTCTGTCAGATTTTTAGATATTTAGATGAAATTTTTTTTGTTCATTTTAGGAATGGATAAGGAATAATTTCCTAATTGGGAATTTTGTTCTACGGGGGCCGTATAAAAATTTAATTTTCGTATTTTTTCAGATAGACCCCCCATGGAGTTGCAACTTACCTTATCTGAAACTTCATCTTTTTTTATGAATTTTTGCAATTGGAAGTATGGGTCTAGGAGCAATATTTAAGGAGATACCCTATTGTTTCGATATTTATGACTCACCCTGTATATATATATATATTTATTTATTTATTTAAAATTAAGTTATATTATTCAAACATACGAAGCTCAAATTAGTGGAACACGATTTTATAAAATTTTTGTATATATTTATAATATTTTTGAAGGTTTGAGTTTGATTTCTGAAATCTGAGAAGTTGGGGGCTAAGGATGTAATTTAGCTTATGAGCCTACATCCTTTCAGAAACTTCTCTTTATTTACCCCTACATGGAGGGGCCTCCCTGATGAAGACTTCCATGTATTTTGGGGATATGGAATTTCTTTTGGTTTTGTTATATATATATATATATATATATATATATATATATATATATATATGTCAACATTTGAGCAGAGGGTGGTTTTGGGGTCTGGGGGTCATGATCGGTGAAAATATATCAAAATTTTCTGAAAGTGCTTTCCTCCGGACGGCTGCAATAGGTAGCTTTTTACTTTTTGTAATGAAAGCTACCTAAAATCCATGTACTATGTAGTATATGTTATCGTATAGTATAGTATATGAATATCCTATGTAGTAAATTCTAATGCATATGGAGGAAAAAAATCTAAGGAAAAATATTCATATTTCTCTAAGTAGACTAAAAATGGCAAAAACTGCTGGCAATATTGCTGTCTGCAGTTTTTGCCGTAAATCCAACGGCTTTTTTTTTTTCTACAGTGAGGTTGAAGTGTTAATTCTAATAATTGTGAATTTTCATTTATAAATAGAACATGTTTCATTTTACATTCGGCTCTTGTTAATTCGAAATCGGATAAATCGAATCTTCGCTTACTTTGAACTAGACATGAAGTTCCAAAATTTTCAATGGAAGAATAACATTAAAAATTTCCATTTAATCGAGCTCATTTTCTCTTGACATTCTTTAATTCGAACTAACAAGAATTCCGATTGTTCATTTTCGTTATTTATTCAGGGACTTTAAATACTTGAAATAATTTTCTTTCTTTCATTTTTGTCAGAATTATCCTGAACCAGTGGGCATATAATCCCATGCATTTCATATTCATTTTTTTTACACTGAGAAAAAAAAAGATATTGCCTTCAACTAGAATGAATAGTTAGTAACTTTCTGAATACCTAAACTAGAGCTGTAGACGGCCGAACTATGCGAATAGGTTGAACAACTAAGCTGAATAGACAAACTGACATAGCATTTCTAGTCTCTTGTTTTCTAAGAAACGAAACGATATTGAATTGTTTCAGTTTCGAGAAATTATAGCTTGATTTTGGGAATGGTTTCATAAACTAGAATTATCGTTACTAAATTAAACCTCTTGTGTTCGCATCTATTTGGAGAAAATTTGAAATATGTTTGACAACGGGAATAGGGGAAAACGCTCTTAAATTCTAGTAGGAAACTCTAGAACTTTCTAACAAAGAACGCTAGAATTTATAAGGATGACATGGAACTATTTTTTCTAGAGCTACAATTTAGATTCTATATGCTTGAACTTATTTTTTTCTCAGTGTAGTGTCCCATGTGTCGATCAATGACACTTCTACTCCTTCTTCCATTGTGCTTGTTCCTAATCTCTTAATTTGTTTATATATTTATATCTTTTGATTTAAATATTAATTCATATTGTAATCATAACAGAGGAAATAAATTTAAAAACTACTATAACATTAATTCCTTTGTAATAGTACCCCTTTAAACATGCTTTCTTTGCACACTTCCACAATTCGAACATTTCTAGTGGTCCCAATGAGTTCGAATTAACGAGAACTGACTGTAACTCAATAATTAACCGAACAGACTTGATCGATCAATATGTACAGAATTTTTACATTTTTCCACAACTTCTTTATTTTTCCACTGAAGTAGTAAAGCTCTTAAGTTGCAAACTAATTAATTTAAATGTGTAACTTAATATGAGACAACCTTTTTAGAAATATAAGTTTTCTGTTTCGGAGTAAAGTGAAATTAAAATTGGTATGAAGTTTAATGAACTTTATTAGATTCTAGATAGCTAAATTTCATGAGAAACTATTTTGTAAAATTTTCTTATAATGAACAATAATGCTCAGTTGTGGTCTAAGTAATTAAAGTCTATTTAAGTTGAAAGACTCACCCCATTTTAAAAAAATAAAATATCATAAAAGAAACGAGAATAAATTTAATTTTAAAACTATGATGCAATTGTCGAAAATTAATATCCGTGCAATACTGAGGAAACTCGGTAACCATTAAACCGTTTTTTTTCTAATTTAAGAGGCCACTCGAATCGCTGAAAAAGACCCGGATGAAAATGTAAAGTCTATATGGGCGTTACTTTTAAAATATCTTCCTCAAATTTTAATATTTTTACGTGATTTTTTTTTTTGGCATAGAATAGTTGAGAACAATCTACAATCACGCTAGTTTTTTTTTCTTTTTCGATTTTGGTTATATATTTTTTAATATTATGATAGTTTTTAATTTAGAACCATTTGAAACTGGTTCTAAAAGTTAAAGTAATTTAAAGAAAAATCCAAAACCAAAATCGAAAAAGTAAAATCTAGCCTGGTTGTAGATTGTCTTCAACTATTTTATACAAAAAAAAAATCATGTGAAAATATTAAAATTTGAGCAAGATATTTATTTGAAAGTAACGTCCCCATAAACTTAACATTATCATCCGGGTCCTTTTTAGCGATTCGAGTGGCCTCTTAAGGCCCCACACTAAGCATAGAAAAAGACCCGGATAATAATGTAAAGTCAATTGGAGCGTTCTTTTCAAATATCTCGCTCAAATTTTAATATTTTTACATGATTTTTTTGCGCAAGATAGCTGAAGACGACCCTCAACCGGCCTTGTTTTTACTTTTTCAGATTTTATTTAAAAATTACTTTAAATTTTGAAACCGGTTTAAACCGATTCTGAAATTGAAACTATCATAATATAAAAAATATATAAGCAAAACCGAAAAAATAAAAACTAGGCCGGTTGTGGATTGCCCTAAGCTATCTTGTGAAAAAAAAAAGCATGTAAAAATATTAAAATTTGAGCGAGATATTTGAAAAGAAAGCTCCCATCGGCTTTACATTATCATCCGGGTCTTATTCTGTGCCTAGTGTGGGGCATTAAGCATTTTAAGATTTTTTTTCTTAATAATATTAAAGGACTAAAGAAGGAAAATGAGTCTATCGGGAAACTGTTCAATTTCGCCGGCAAACTTGGAAAAAATCAAAAATTTTTTGAAACATTTAAATAAATTTTTAAATGTATCTTCTTGTACAATTTTGAACATTTTGAGCTAATATATATTTATTATTATTCGTAGAAGTGTGTTTATAATTTTAAGAATCAGAATAATCGTAAGTTGTTTAGTTTGGTAGAAATTAAATGAAATGTGCGAATAGATGTAAAACTGTAGTAAGAACTGAATTTTTATGCGACAACAACAAAACTTTTTATTTTATTGTAAATCCGATTCTTAGTTTTATATGATAGACTATATGATAAATAGCATATTTTAATTTTGAAAAATTTAAAAAAAATTCAATTTTATTATTAAATTTAATGGTCTAGGGAAACTAGTCGTTGAGGGACACCGTAATACTTACACATCATGGATATGCATATTATAACATATGGAAATAAAACATGGGAAAGCTATTTATAAAATGTATTGCAATTCCAAAACAAAATTTAAACGTATATTTCAATATTTTTAATATGCATAGTAATGCTCCATTAATGAATTGCTGATGAACCCATTTCGACAAATTATATAAAACGCCAAATTGCTCAAGTAGTACCGAATTGCGTAAAAAAAGCATCCTTAAAACTCTAAAAGTAATAATCATATAAACTAACAGTTTACTGAGTCGGATTAAGCGTCTCACTTCCAATTAAAATATATATTTGAATTGAAATTTGAATGAAATACAGGGTTATGAAAAATTGAAGAATGTGAAAAGCAAGATTACAAATGTCTCAGCAACTAACATTCTTATCGACTTCGTTCTTTATGCAAAATGTTTGTTATTTTATTGCCTTTCACGTCCTTTCCTTAAAATAAAAAATTCGAAATTTTTTATAGACCTTTCATCAGAGCGAATTTTTCGAGAGTCCGAAAAAAATAATTCCGGATAATCGAGATTACTGATAATAAATAGACTTTGTCCCCTTCTTACATATTAAACACATACAAAATTTCAAGGCTTTATTTCAATTTGTTCATGAGATAGAGCGTTTACAGACAGACGGACGGCAAATTTTTTTTCTAGGAATAAGGTTTTCGGAATCTCCAGTATCTGAAACGTGTAAATCCGTCAAATTTTTTTTTTCGATTTTCAAAGCGATTGCAAGACTTACCCTATACTAATGCGTATGATGAGTAAGTGAAAAACAGAAAAGAGAATCTTTTTCAGCATTCTTCCCATCGTAGCTTCGTGTATCTTAATACGGGGAATGAATGACGTCGCAAACAATTATCACTGATTTGCTGAAATGGGTGAAGCCCGATGAAAAATCGCTGGTAACAGGGATTTTTTTTTTTTTTTAACAGCTGTGGATAAAATGATAAGATAGATAAGATATTCCTGATTGCTATCACACTAGGTGTTTAGACAATTTCTCCAGATAGTCGGCTCAAATCAAGAATAGGCTCAAAAGTTGCTCCGAAAATTGGTGAATCTCATAGTGGCTTAAGGGATCATTTAAGAGCCCACACTAATCACTAAGAAAGACCCGGATGATAATGCTATATCTATGGAGGCGTTGTTTTCAAATATCTCGCTCAAATTTTAATATTTTAACATGATTTATTTATTTTTTTATTTTTTGCATAGGATAGCTGAGGACGATCTATAACCGGGCTATTTTTATATTTTCGATTTTGTTTCTAATTTTTCTTAGAAATTATTTTAAATTTCGAAACCGGTTCTGAAATTGAAACTATCATATTATAAAGAAATAAAATTAAAATCGAAAAAGTAAAAACTTGTCCGATTGTAGATCATCCTCATTTATACTATGATAAAAAAAAAAAATCAAGTCAATTTAACAATTTATATAAAAATTTTATCACTTTGAACTTGCCTGTTGGTCGAAAATATACAAACTGGGAAAAATCAAGTATAGGAAGTGGAATGTGGTATTTAAGGAAACAGCGATGTGACATAACCGTTTTAAACTATATTTATAATATTATAATTTTTACGAAAGTTCATCAGAATATTCTAGGGATAATAATGAATGATTTAAGAAAAAAAATTAGAAAATCTATGTTCGCGTCATTTTCCGGCGAATGAAGGTTACTGAGTCCCCTTAATAGAAAAAGTCTACATATAATATAAAAATATGAAATTAAATTTGAAGCTTTATGGCACAAAAAAACCTCTGTTTTTGTTAGTATAAAAATTCAAATTTTCATAGAATGCAATCTCTCATAACCGGGTTAGTTGTGGTAGTAGAAGAATAAACATTTTACATGTTTATTCTTCTAGTACTTGTCAGGACATGAAGAATATTTTCAAAATAGAAGTTATAGGAATTATATAAAAAATAAAAATACATACCTTTTTGTAATTAAATGTTACTACGCATTATATTTTCATCAACCTAATCTTAATTTAACCCTTAATGGTCCTGTGTCATTTCCTACATGACACCAGTTTAAGATTCCACACGAGTTACTTAAAAGGCCCATATGATATGTTAAGTCTATAGGGGCGTTATTTTTAAATATCTCGCTCAAATTTTAATACTTTTACGTGGTTTTTTTCTCTTTTTTTTGCATAGTATATCTGAGAACGATATACAATATGGTTAGTTTTTAATTTTGATTTTGGTTACATTTCTTTATAATATGATAGTTTCAAAACCGGTTTCTAAATTTAAAGTAATTTTCTAAGAAAAATCCAAAACCAAAATAAAAAAAGGTGAACATTAGCCCGGTTGTAGATCGTCTTCAGCTATCTATGCAAAAAAAAAAAAAAAAAAAAAAAAAAAAAAATCATGTAAAAATATATAAATTTGAGTGAGGTATTTGAAAATAACGCCCCGGTAGACTTAACATTATCATTCGGGTCTTTTTTAGTGATTAGTGTGGGACCTTAAATGATTCCTTAAACTACTATCAGATTCACCAATTTTCGGCGGAACTTTTGAGGCAAATATTGATTTGAGCCGATTATCTGGAGAAATTGCCTAAACACCTAGTGTTATAGCAATAAGGAATGTCCCATCATTTTATCCATAGCCGTAAAAAAAAATCTATGTTAACAGCGATTTTTCATCGAACTTCAGCAATTTCAGCAATTTAGCGATAACTGTTTGCGACGTCATTCTTTTCCCGTATTAAGATACATGAAGCTACGATGGGAAGAATGTTGAAAGAGATTCTCTTTTCTGTTTTTTTCTCTAGACCATTAAATTTAAAAATAAAATCCGACAATTTAATAACAAAAACAATATATTTTAAAATCTTTCAACGATAAAAATATGCTATTTATCATATTGATGATACCAACAGAGATTTCAGCCGAAAAAAAGGTGTTTAAAGAAAACAAAACTCGTCCCTGTACATTGGCGATAATTTAAAAGCTGGCTTTCATGTCGAGCAGACAAGTCGAATGTATATGTTCAATAAATAAATAAATAAATCGGTGCACTAACGAATGAGCGATAAATGATAACAGCTTGTAAACACTAATACAGATTTTTCTTCCAACTTTAGCACAACAATTGTAATCCTACTTTTACTTTGTACGTGGAAATTTTGGAGTTAAAATGGGCTAAAAGTTGGTTGTTCGAAAATTTGGTGAATCTGATATCAGTGTTACAAGATTTTTTTTCTGTTAAAAATACCTTTTTAGACAAATGCTTCCACATGTACTTTGACAACACGTGCAAGAGAAATGTACTATAAAAGTATTTTTAATACATAGTGGTGCCAATAGAGCAAAAAATTAAAATTCTTCTAACGTTCTTTTTAAGAAAAAAATTAAAAGAATTAATGTGCAAAGAAAACGCTTAAAATAAGCTGTATAAGGATACACGATACATACAACTACCATTAAATAATATTCTAAATATAATTATGTATTGTTTGGAAATAGTTAAATTAAATTTTCTAACTACGATATGATAAAAAGAAATTATCATTATCTAAAATATTCATTTTAGATAATTATGGCAGATATTATTTTAGATAATAATTTGTCCTGGTAATTTAGGTAGTATTTCTACTTTATATTATTTCGTAAGTGCAGTTCGAGTACAATTAATTAAGTAAAACAAACATCTACGGACTATATTTTTTGCATGTTGTTTGCAGATGGGAAAAATGGCATTTTTTAATATACTACATTTATATGATTCCTTAATTAAAATACAGACATATACGAATATTTTATACCATACAATAACAACGAGAAAGAAACACAGTAAGTTTTATCCTATAGCATCAACATAAATATTTTGCACAAAAAACTCTAAGTTTTTTTTTTTTTTTTTTTTTTTACAAAATTGAAAACAGAGAGTGTAAATTTAAAATGATAAACAACAATTCCTTTTTGCCATAAATATACAGGGGTTGGACAAAAATATGGAAACACCTTTTGAAATGCATGTTTGAAAAGAAAGATTGTTTATAATGAACTATGTTGATGGCACTGGAGTTTTCGCCTACTGACGCCACCTATACAACTTCCTAAAATCGCTGCACCGTTCAGTCGTTGTTGGAGCACTGTTATGTGAGATTATCATTGCATTATGTCAGAGTTAACAGACTTCGAATGTGGACAAATTGTTGGCGCGCGTATGGTGGGTGATTCCGTAAGCAAGGTAGCCGAGGTTTTTAGTGTTTCAAGAGGTACTGTGTCGAAGATTTATTGCGCATATTTGAAATGCGGAAAAAACATCATCCGCTAAATAACAGCGCGGACGAAAGTGTGTGCTGAGATCGTGACAGACGATCGTTAAGGAGGATTATCGCGAAAAATAAGCAGACCACAGCTGCAAAAGTTACTGCTGAAATGAATGTCGTGTTCCCAAATCCTGTGAGTACCAAAACAATTAGAAGGGAGCTTCATAAATAGGGAATTGCTGGCGGAGTTGCAATTGAAAAGCCATCCATCAGTAATGCTAATGCCTGTAACAGGAAAAATTGGTGTTTAAGTCATAGAGCCTGGACTATAGACCAGTGGAAGAGCGTAATATGGTCTGATGAGTCTTCTTTCACACTGTTCTCCACTTCTGGCCGAGTTTACGTCTGGAGAACGCCATCTCAAGCCTGTAATACAGACTGCTTGTGGCCAAGAGTGAAACATGGCGGGGGTTCGGTGATGGTTTGAACAGCCATATCGTGGTTCTCTTCTGGCCCCATGATAACTCTGTAAGGGCGTATTACTGCTCAGACTTATGTGAACATTTTGGCCGATCAAGTCCATCCAATGGTACAAGCTTTGTTCCCAATGATGATGGTATCTTCCAAGACGACAACGTCCCCGTTCACACAGCTCAGATTGTCCAGGACTGGTTTTCTGAGCACGAGGATGAATTTTTGCATCTCCCCAGGCCACCAAAGTCATCAGACTTAAATATTATCGAATCTTTGTGGTCTACACTGGAGCGGAAAGTGCGTTCTCGCTATCCACCGCCAACATCGTTATCTGAACTTGCCACCGTTTTGCAGGAATAATGATACAATATCCCCTTGGCAAACATACAGAAAACTGTATTTATCCATTCCGAGAAGACTGCAAGCTGTTTTGAGTAACAACGGGTACCGTACACAATACTAGGCAAGGAAACTTGTTTTTTTAAAGGTGTTTCCATATTTTTGTCCAACCCCTGTACATTTGACTCTCTCTACCTGAACAGTCTCTAATGTGAACACCTCGGTATAATGAACACATTCTGATGGGCCAGGCGAAACTCAATAGACTTAACAAAAGATGAACTCTCTGTATTCTAACACCCTCTAATCTGAACATTCCACTATTATAAACACTACATTTTGTCTCCATTTCTACTCTATCTCTCTATAAACCGAACATGCGTTTGCAATCTGGATTCAAATTCCCGTCATAAAAATTTGGAAGAACTCTTATAGACTTATGAAAAGGTTCAATGAACTCAATTAAAAAATAAAAGATAAAATCACTGCTAGATTTTAAGCTTGTACTTGAAGTTGTAATTTGTGTTAATACATATATCCATTGAATAGTGTCAATATAACATACGTAATGTGGCATGTACTACTATATTTAGATAGAACCCCTCATTGTTTAGCTCCCAGGCTATCATAGATTGGGAGCTTATGTGCCCGTCCGTTCTGCATGTGCGTATGTGCGTAACGCGATAACTCATGATAAAAATACTCGATTGACTTGAAATTTTGGATATATGTATATTCTGATAAGGCGCTTCCCTGCTACTTTTTGGAGTTCATTCGATATGTATAAAAGGGGGAACGGGGGCTAATGCCCTTCCCAGGTTCTTTCTGATAAGGCGAATCTCTGAAAGGTTTTGGATGTTTAATGATTAAGTATAAAAGAGGGGATAACTCCTCTTAAATTATATAAATGGGCTTTTATTATTTTGAATTTTCTGATTTTCTGTGAATTTTGGATATAGATTTTTTATATGATAAAGCCTATCTCTGATTTATTTAAAGGGTTCAATGATTAAGTATAAAAAGGGGAAAGGGGGGACCTATTTGCCCTCCTTAAATGTTTTTTTTTTTTGAACGGAATTAATTCTTTACAATATAAGGCTGTGATGTACAATTAGTATGCGTAGCCTGTGAGCTCAATGCCATCATTTTAACTGGGCAATATTTTTTTACTTATTTAATTTTGGGAAAAACGGATTTAGGGATTCTTCTATCGACGATCGCTTTCAGATTTTTCAAGCTATGTTTTTGAGACTTTCTCAAAAGTTGTTCTATGCATTTAGCATTGCATTAGCACTATGCATTACAATATGTAAAAGAAATCTTTTTTTATGTTTACGCATGCGCAATGAAAAATTATTGAGTAAACCTGCTCATTTTTCATGCATTTATTATTATTATTTAATTTTGATTGCAGGGTATTGTTTATAATATTTTTTGTCATATTTAAGAAAAAGAACATTATTTTATAGTAAAAATTCTGTTAATTATAAGCAAAAAACTTGGAAAAATTTGGGACTATTTTCATAAAAACCTTAATTTTTCTACAAGTATACATGCTAGCTACATAAAAATAAATGCAATTTATTACTCGCTTTTACTATATTAGTTTTGACAGGGTTATGCAAAAGATATTCATTCTTTTGCAATTTGTTGACGGTCTCCTATCGAGTTTCGGGAAAAACTCTTCACGGGAATGTATGGCATGTACTATTATGTTTACACACTTAGAGTTTCAGGATAATTCCTCATGTATTTTTCTAGATATTTAACACAATGTCTATAATCGCAAGTGGCCGGTCACCTTTGGCTACTTTTTATCAGTGTTCGCACCTTATTAGTGTATCTCTCTATATACACTATATGACCATTAATGACCGGGCACTTTTAATTTTAAGCATTTTGACGTATATTTAAAAATATACTCGTCGAACTCTTCTGGAACTTCAGGATTATAAAGATTGTGCTTTTCCTCATATTTATCAGCGTCTATTTGATTAGGAGAACAATTAAGGGACCAAAAAAAATTCAAAAGAAAAAAAATAATATTTGGGACTACTCTGTACATTAAAATGCACGAAAAGATACATAATGACAGATTACGAATATGTGGATACTGTACAACATGTCCATAGATTTTTGTAAGAATAGCATTCATATTCATGGGTATAAAAAGATTTCTTTAAGTTCAAAAAATTCTGGCATGTTTTTAGCTTAAATTACGCAGAGTTTTTAACTAAATTTAACGCCAGTTTTAGAAAAATTGGTAAAATGTAGTATATTCTTTATAGTTCAATTGGAACATTATTTAATAGCCAGCTCTATGGAGCAACTCGCGAAATATGTTCAGTCAAATTTCGTAAAAATTCAGAAAGATATTGGCGGTGAGAGTGAGCGGATTTTTAGCTCTCTTAAAAGCAGATGAATGGTAAGGAATATAAAGGTGTCAAAAGAATATTTTAAATACTTTCGGAGAAAAGATACATTAATTTAACGTAGTGAGTGTAGAGACTTCCATCTGCCATAGAGATGCAGATAATTACTTTTCATGTACAACAACTGTTTTTAAATAACCAAAATCTGCAGTGTTAGTAGAATAAAGGTAAACATACAATAATTTCTAAATATACTGAAAACTTTAAAAACAAATTATATTCCTTATTCCACCAAAAAACTTTAAACACTTTAAAAACGATAGTTTCAAAACTGAGCAAAAAAAATATAGTCGCATGAATAATGAATGAATACGTCGCATAGGCAAAATGGATATTCAAACCAATATGACTCTAGTTTGAAACATGCAAATACACATTTCTGGGCAGACTCAAATATGTACACATGACGCTTTATTCATGATGTTTATTCTTGATTATACACGATATTTTTATTTATACATTGTTGATGGTTGCCAAACTCCGATTGCAAACTCCTTTTTTTTTTTTCTTACGAATTCCTCCATTTTTTGATTTCGAAGGCTGAAGAACACATTTATGTTTACGCGATTATATTAGAACGGCTTTTAAATGTTCTTCCGCGAACACGCTAAACATATAATTTTCCCACATTTCATACTATAAAATAGTGCTGAATGGAGAGTTTCATTCGAAATCATAACAAATAACATGATATGAATAAATTCAATTACCCTAGTGAAATTTAGTAAATTTAACCTATTTGTATACATATATGTATATGTATTGAAATTGAGTGTTTCTGATATTTTAGAATTAAAATCATTAGGTCGTCATATTTGAAACAAAAAGTTTCATAACAAAAAGGAAAATATCGACTTCCTCAGACTTTAAAACGTCGTTTTTCTCGGTGAAATAATGAAATTTTTATAAGTAAATCATACTTTTGTTTTAAAGTACAACTTCGAGCGCACTAAAATAATGTGAATAAATGAATAAAATAAATGATATGGATTTGAAGTGTGAATAAAAATTTACAGCTTTTGCGGGGAGTCAATAAATTTTTCACTTTCTCTCTTACATAGCGCTTTTACAGTCTGCTTTAAATAACATACTTGCAAATAAATGTATTTTTCCGAAACAGGCTATATATTTTTTGACGTAAATGCTAAGCAGAATACTTTTATTAAAGCATCGATTTCTAAAACACACACTTATTTAGCATACAGAATAATATCGGGACACTAAATGTGCCTTTCAACTCCGGTGAGAGATTTACATCTAGAAACGAAATCCTACTTCGTTTAGGGTTATGAGACTCGTGAGAATCACGTTTTTATTGTCAAATGAAAGCGTGAAATGTTGTTTTTTTACTCTTCGAGTAAAATTTGATAGTATGAAATCAAAATATTTACACTATGCATGTATCCATTCTTGAAAATTGATTTTTTTTTTACCACAGATTATAGACTAGAAGGCGGAAACGCAGATAATCACCTCATTGAATTTATGAATGAAAATCTGAATTAGTTAAATAGCGATTAGTATATTAAAATGCAATCGGTCTGCCAAGTCATATGTTGGTGGAAATCACAAACAAACTCGATTTTACTCGTAGGTTTGTTATTGTGTGTTCCTGCTCCCAGTCCCCTACGTTTTCATACTTTTGGGTGCAGGAAAGCAAAATAATAAATCTATCAGTATACCGAAAAATCGGGTTCTCCGATGTTTTCTACTAAAATATGACTTGGTAGACCGATTGCGTTTAGCATGCGAATCGAAATTTAACTAATCTTAGAGTTTCATTCATGAACTCAAAGAGGTGATTGTCTGTGCTATCCCTCCCGGTTTGTTATTTAAATTATAAATGTATGCTTCAGATTCTACCTTCTCTTTCATTTTTTATTCATTATTTTTTCTTATTATTTAGTTTACGCCCAATACGTTTCTAAAATCTGTAATATATACTATTTTTTGTTACGAGTTTAAATGTACAACATTATATAATGAAATCAAGAAATTTGCAAATCTTCACATCATTTTACATTATAAGTTCATTCGCTTTATAATTAAAATAGGTGCTACTTGGTTATCCCGACAACCAATTTCGCCAAATTGTACAAATCGCGAAACTAATAGCCAAATTACACATATTGACTTAATTTTTATTTTAAATAACGAAAAAACAAATAATTAGTAGAATATTAATAAAAATTCAAATAAAAAGGTCTAAATAAAAATCATTTAACGATGTTTTAAACACGTTTATCGTATTTAATGTTATTGATGTTGCATTCACGATAATCCATTATTGGTATTTTAGTCCAGGCATTTGGTAAAAAATAAATGCAAATTTTGGTGTAGTTTTGATTTTTGGTTCCCTTTATGTTTTTTGGGTCGCTGAACACGAATCTGGCATTATCCAACAAAATTTCTCCCCGGAAACACGTTTTTTGGTAAAAAAAAAGTGGCTTTTTTTCGTTTTTTCTAAATAATTTCAAAATTATTCATTTTACATAAAAGTCATCAGTACATAAATTAAAGAGCACAAAATTTCCTACATTTTATGTATTTAAAGTTTTTTTCTCTGATCAATGGTTTAGCCGTAAGAGAGCCACAAAAATGGGTGTGAAAAGCAAAAAATTCTAAAAAACGTTCATTACAGCACCGTACGTCGATGAAACATTAAAAACAACCATTTTACGCAAATTTTCCCCACTTAATAATACTAAATATATTATTATTGACTATATTTTATTAATTTGATGTTCATTGTTTCTTGTTAATTTGATGTTCGTTGTACTATTATCTGACGCCCAGCTGTCTGCATTGCAAAACACCTGCTTTTGTTCAGACAGATTTCTCGAAATTCTGTTTTTTTTTTTTTTTATGGAAATAAAATGAGATTTTATAAATGGATTTTTACAGATTTAACTATTTACGGAAGTATGAAAATATTTTTTAGAATTTCTGAAAGGAGAATTTTTTCTGCATGTAGCTGTCTAATTTATGAGTTTTTAGGCCCCGAAGAATTTAAAATACAGCCCTTTATTAAAAAACCTAATACATTCATCGCCATGGCGTCTCTGTATTTTCATTAACCCTTTTCCTTTTATTTGCGTTTTCGAAGAAATATTCTGTGGTTTGATAAAAGTCTATGCTCATATTGAATTATGAGTGCTTTTCATTTCTTTTAATTTAGGGGTTTTAATTAATTTCTCAACTAATTATTAGAATTTCAAAATTCTGAGGGTCAGGTACATTAGGAAAGGCCTTGGACAATCTTCACAAAAAATTTGAACCTTGTACGTGCCGTAGTTTTTGCTAACTATCGCAGACACACATACACACACAGAGAGCAATCGGTCATTTTATTAGTATAAGATGTAAATTCAGCCAAATAACTAAGAATTTCCTTGGAATATTTTATTTATGTGATAATTGATATAAGCTTTTATATTCCTCTTTATTTATATTTTTGATTTATAATTCCTCTTCATAATTGTGAGGTAGCAAGGTGCGATGAGAAAACTGCGTCCGGGGCAAAGATCGATATGACGTTTCCCACCCCCATCCTCAAACATTTATTCATTGTGAAATGTTTCACAATATTGTAAAGTGCAGAAACAAAAATAAATTCTGAATACATATTTCACGTTTGTTTCGGAATTATTTTAATTTTGAAACTCCAAATAACTTAGTAACATTAGATAAGGGGAATTTACACTTATATTTCGGCAAAGGATGTTCTATAGAAAATATGTATCTAACTGTATAGTATAGCAGTTTGCATACTTTTTTGTTCTTAGAAGGAAATCCTACGATATTTTGAGAATTAATTAATTAATTAATTAATTTATTTATTTTGCCACGAGCACAAAAGGAAAATTGCAGACACAGGGAACACGCACAGAGACACAGCGACAGGTCGTTCACGTTTCACAGAACTCTTTTACATTAAACTTATGGGTGATGTTCAAGGACTGGAAAAAATATGCGTACCGAGCGAGATCATATTTTTACCAGATCCGAGTGTACATTAAATTTAACATATTCTTGTGTAAATTTAGTTACAAGCTGAAAATGCTCATATGAAACTTGTTGCCTTTGAAAAACCAATATTTTGTGCTGAGAAACTGCACTAATTGGAACAGGAGAAATTAAATATATGAGAAACTTCTTATTTTTTCTTAAAGGGAGAATAAACAATTTTGTTTCTGAAAATTCTCTTTTAAATTTCAGAAACCTTTGGTTTTCCAAGGTTTCTAAAGACACAGAAGCATTTTTTGACATCGTGGATAATTCGGAAGATATTGTAATACAGAATTTTTGATATAAGATCGGAAAACTTCAAGAGGTGATAGTAAACATCCAAACAAAAACTTTCATTAAAGAATGCATGGTCTGAAATAAAGAGCAAAAAGACTGACGAATCTTAAATTTCCATTCCTGTTCCAAGTTATCAAGAAAAGAACGACACTCATAGCTTGCAAGTGAAATTAAGTTAAGAAGGAGAGCATGGTTACTCAATTTTGCCGAGTATGCAACCATCGTAGGTTGCATGGGAAAATATGTCCTTCAGTATTAAAGGAAACACTGATATGTATTTTATCATTGGAACTGCTAAGGCAAACGGCCCAGAGGCTGAACGATTGTAGGGAGACATATCATTAAACTTACTAAACTATTTTAACTTACTACTCACTTAATAGTCTTTGTATTATTTTGGCTCCTAAAATATCACCTTCGGCATCCTTTTGCACCTTTGCGATTTAATTTAAATCATGCATTCATTGATGAAGGTTGTTTGTTTGGATGTGTACTACAGTAAAACCTCTAAATAACGGACATATTGGGAGCGCAGACATTGTCCGCTATTCGGAGGTGTCCGCTATTGGGAAAAACTCAGAAATAGAAAAATTGCTAATGAATGCTTAATGTTACATTAGTCGATTTTAAAATGTCCTAAAACCTCTATTATATGATTAACCAGAAATTAAAAGAATTTTTAAAGCAATAAAACTAAAATAAAATTGTGTATACCTTTATTGTTTGTTTATTAGATTCTTACAAAAACTAGTCGTTGGAGGCCACCGTAATACTTACCCATCATACATATGCATAATATAAAATATGAAAATAAAACATGTGTAACTTATTTATAAAATGCATTGCAATTCCAAAATAAAATATTAACGCATATTTAAATATTGTTAATATACATAGTAATGATTTATTAATGAATTGCTGATAAGCCAATTTCGACAAATTATATAAAACGCCAAAATACTCAAGTAATACAGGATTGCGTAAAAAAAACATCCTTATAACTCCAAAAATAATAATCATATTAACTAGAAATTTACTGCGTCAGATAAAGCGTCTCATTTCCAATTAAAATATATCTTTGAATTCAAATTTTAATGAAATACAGGGTCATGAAAAATCAAAGAATATGAAAAACAGGATTACACGTATCTCAGCAACTAATAATCCGATCGACTTCGTTCTTTATGCAAAATTTGTGTTATTTTATTGCCTTTTATATGCACTCCTTAAAATAAAAAAATTCGAAAACTTTTATATACGTTTCATGAGAATGAATTTTTTGAGAGTCCAAAAAAATAGTTCCGGATAATCGAGGTTATTGATATTAAATAGGCTTCGTTCCATTGTTACATACTAAGTACATACAAAATTTCAAGTCTGTATCTCAATTTGTTCGGGAGATAGAGCGGTTACAGACAGACACACACACAGACGGACGGACGGCATTTTTTTTTTTTTTAATATGTTTTTCGGAATCTCCAGTATCTAAAACGTGTAAATCTGTATAAAAAAAAAATCGATTTTCAAAACGATTGCAAGACTTACCCTATACTACTTATAATGGCTAAGTAAAGTTTGTTATAAAATTTACTTCTACTTGCAATTACGTGTAATTTGTTTTTCAATGTGAAGTTTTAACTCTGTCAGTAGTTTTAAACATTTTGAATCATCTTTTTCTTAAATATATATATATATATATATATATACAACTGTTTATTGTATTTTACTGCTTCTTAAAAGCATACAACCTCAAATCATCCGAGGGAGGGGGGGGGGGTGATCACAGATAAATGTAGGGCGAGAGGGGATTTTCTCCAGCTCACCCCCCCATTTATCTGTGATCACAAAATTTGTGACACATTGCATTGATAAATTTAGAGGATTTTTATTTTTTTCTTCCTCGTTAAAAAAATAATTTTTCATTCTTTTTTGCCAAAATTACTGTCCGCTATTCGGAATGTCCGTTATTCAGAGGTTAAACTTACAAAAATTTAAGTTTTGGGAGTGGGGATTTGAAAACTGTCCGTTAAATAGAGGTGTCCACTATTCGGGAGTGTCCGTTATGGAGGTTTTACTGTATTACATCACAAAACTCTGCTCGCCTTTTATGAAACACTCTGCATGTTTGAATAAAATTTTACTAGATCAGGGAAAATTTCTGATTTTTTACACAGCTTAGTGTCGACATTCCTTTATAGCAAGTTTTTGAAATAAAATATGCGCTTCTTTTTCTGTAAAATAAGTTATGTATTAATTTTATGAGATTCAGATGTATTTTCTTTGAATTGCTTTGCATATAGGTTTATTCCCCTCTCCTGATATAAATTTAAGTAGGAAAGACTTTACCTCTTCACATTTTTAGTTTTTAGAAGTAGTACTGGGAGAAATATTTCCTTTCCAACGACTTTATCTTAAACTTATTCTGAAGAACATCTTTCAGATCAAATATTTACAATATTTCTATATCAGACTTGGAAGTTGTATTTCACCAAATAAAGTATTTTATTTCGACAGTATTTTACCAAATTAGAGAAAAAAGTTCGAGTTGACGCCGACTATTTTATACGCAAGTTTCTTAAACAGCTTTCGGTATCTTTTATCTTTATGCATACATCGTCGTAAACTTTAAATCAAAACTTCAAAATTGATAAATAGGCTGAGAGTTTGGCTATGAAAACCAATCTGGAAAACTTGCACGTCAACTGGTTATGAGGGAATTTATATGAAAATTATTCAAGTATATCCTTTCTTAATATCAAACGAATCTGGACAGCTTTAGTATATACAAGTGCGTCTTAGAAGATATGAAAGACACGAAAAAAGAAACTCTCTCAAGGGAATTTTCTATTAATCAAAACATATTATTCATAGAAGTTGTCAAAAATATTTCTCGTACTGATTGGATTTTACTATGTATGTGTTTTCGAAGACAGTAAAAACATACGAGACCTCAAGATTTATTCTTTAAAATAGGGTCTTTACAATAACAAAGTTTGAAATTTCATTTCATGAATTAATTACAGAAACCAGCAAAATTTGACACATTTTTCAGCTTTTGATAATTGATTCTTCCGTATATTTTATATCGCTGAATCTTAATATCTTAAAATGATCTTCATTTTTAACCACCACATCAGGCTTTTTTTCTCAAATCGTAAATTTAAAAAATAAAAAGCAAAAAAATATTGAAAATCTTTTACTGCAAAATGGTTATTAAGATTGTGTCTTTTTTTTTAGATTTCAATAATTGATTCTTGTGTACTTTGTAATCTTAAATCCTAAAATAACACATTTTTTTTTACCATTATGTTAAAATTTATCGTAAATCACAAAATTTTAAACTTTTAAAAATTCAAAATTTCGCTTCGTTAGTCAATGCAGCTTTTGAAAATTTCACACAATGTCGGAGTATAAGTATTTCTTTTTAAGTAGTATTTATAAGTATTTTCTTTAATATAATAATTTCTTTTTTCTTTAAAATAAGATATGCAACAATCTCATATGATTAAAATATATTTTCTTAGAATTTCTTTTCACATCGATTTATTTTCCGTCTTTCGATGAAAATTTCAATGGCTAAAATTTTATCACAACTTTACTTCAGATTCTTAATTTTCTGATGAAGTATTGGGATAAAATTTCCTTTCCAATAATTTTATCTTAAAATTATTCTGAAGATTATCTATTAGATCAAATATTTACAATATTTCCAAATCAGGCTTGGAGTTTTCTTTTCACAAAATAGAGTAAAGTATTTTTCTCGGACAGTATTTCGCAAAATTATCGAAAAACGTTCGAGTGAAGTTGACTATTTTATACACGTGTTTGTTAAAAAGCTTTCAGTATCTTTTATCATTATGCACATATCGTAGAAAACTTTAAATCAAATATCAAAAAATGATAAACAGTCTAAGAGATCATTATTAAAACTAATATTGAAAACTTGTACGCCAAATGATTATGAACTAATTTATATGAAAATTATTCAAGTATATCACTCTCTAATATTAAGCGAATCTGGATAACGTTAGTATATACAAGTGCGTATTAGAATATATCAAATACACAAGTGAAGAAACTAACACAAGAAGATTTCCTATTAATCAAAAGATATTTATAGAAATTGCCAAAAATATTTATCGTACTGATTTTGAATTTTACTGTGTACATGCTGTCGATTAGAGTAAAAGCATAAGAGTCTACAAGATTTATTCTTTAACAAAGCTTTTTTAAAATAACAAAGTTTGGAATTTCTTATCTTGAGTTAAACAAGACAACAAAATTTGTGACCTTTTTTTTGCTTTTGTTAATAGATTTTTCTACATTTTGTATTCCTAAACTTGAAAATGACTTTTATTTTTAACTATCACGGCAGGTTCTTTACACAAATCATAAATATCAACGTCTAAAGGTTAAAAAAAATTGCTAAAATCTGATATTATAGTGATAAATCTGAGTGAAGTCTGTATCTGAGTAGTCTCTAGTGAGTATTCTGATATAATAGTTGATTGTGTATTGTAGCTAGATAATCGATTTTTATGTACTTCGTAATATTGAATTAAAAAATGACATTCATATTTTATCATCACATCAAGATTTTATTGCAAATTGTAAATTTTTGTCGAAATTTGTGTCGTAAATGAACATTGCATAGCAGCAGGATTCGCTAAGTTCTAAGTAGGGGGAGATGGGGATACTTGAGCCACTTTTTAAAATTTAATTTTTTAAATTTTTTTATAATTTCTTAAAACAAAATGAAATATTGAAAATAAAAATTTGATATTTTTTTCTCAACTGAAAACCACTTTCAATTAATTTTGAACTATTTTTCTATGTCTAATAAACTTTTATTTTTTGTTTTACATCGTGGTTCAAGTATCCCCACGAGGGGGATACTTGAGCCATGGTGAAGGGATTTTGAGCCAGTACGAAAAAATAGCTACAAAAGTAATTTTTTTCGTTTTATTTTTGCCCAAATATTTTACAGAATGGTAAATTATGATACACAAAGTCCTTCCAAACCAATCGAGAAGACAAAGCTAGTAATAGATCATTTTTTGTCATTATAACTGGTGATTGAAGGATCATTTCAACTTGAGTTATATCGATGGTAGCAACATCCTCAATTGGTGACCATTTAAATTTGCAATCTGCAATTCTTCGAGCAAATTTCATTTTCAATTCATCTTCTGAAATATTAAGTACTTGTCCAAAAAATCTTTTTACAGTTTTCTTTCCGGTATATTTTGCTAGTAACCAATCATCAATAGAAGGTTTTCTGCACATATCATCACCATCATTGACAGAATTTTCATCTAATGACATTGTCGAACTCATGCTTTTAATAGAATAGCCATCGGAATCTGAGCCAGATGTATCATTCCATTCTTTCAAACACTTTTTTGATTTCATAGGAAAAGATTTTGTCTTTACCTTTGGCTCCATGCAGGTAAGTTTGAACTGTGATTTTTGTTGCGTTTTTTGTTTTTTGTGCGCTCTTTTTAACAATTCTTCTTAAATTTTCTATAGAAGTTATTTTTTGATTTTAAAAAAAGTTTCAGTAATAGAGGTTACAACTTCAATATAAAATATTAATCTTAATATATTATATTTAAAAATAAATATTTTAATATTTATTTAACAAATAAATATTAAAATATGCAAAACAGTTTAAAAAAAGTTATCTTACAGTAATAAAAGTTAAATTGAAATCTATGTTTACATTTATCTAGACAGGCTATTTTGTTAGTCAAAACGAAAAATAAAATGAATATTTTCATTAAAAAATATATACATTTTAAATTTTTTTTTCTAAGTCATTATTTTTTAAGAAAAAAAAAAATATTTTCCTTTCTAATTTACCTTTTCTAAATTATTTTCCTTTTAATCAGAAAAATGTCTTAGTGAATAAACGGACGTAGTTTTATTTTTTATTTGTTTCACCTATGTCTAATTTCCTATTGGGGATAGTTGAGCCATGGCTTAGGTATTCCCAATCTCAGTGGCTCAAGTATCCCCATTACCACCATTTTTGTTTATCAGAGTTTTACTAAGTAATGCATGCAGCTATTTGAACTATTTTAGATTCAAAATATAATTGAAATTATACTTATTAAATTTATCTATATTTTTGCAACTTTAAACAAAAGTTTAATTGAAAAAAAAAAAAAAAAAAAAAAAAAAAAAAAAAAAAAAAACATGCACTTAAATGTTTACTTTAGATAGGAAAAAAACAACTATTAATCACCATGCTTTCAAAAGGTACCAGGGTATGTGATTTCTTTTCTACATGTTTAGAACTATAAATATGTTACCATATTGCCAGTTTTAGAAAGAAAAATTAACCAACTGTAGAGATAATAGGGGTGGCTCAAGTATCCCCTATATTCAAGTATCTCCCCTCTCTCCTACAATAAGCACCTATTTTTCATTAAAATACATGTGCTAATTTTATGCGACTAAAATGTAATTTCTTAGAATTACTTAGCGTATAGATTTATTTTTCCTCTTCTGATATAAGTTTAACCTTTTACAGGCCAAATTCAGATCCAGGCATATTTTAAATTATTTTTTTGTACATTATGCCTTCTAATGCTTTAGTTAAGAGATATTAGTGATTAATATGGTGGAATTTTTTTTAAATATAATTTTCAGAATGTTCCCAATTGGGAACATTAGTCACTTCCGGCGGTCATTTTCCCGCGGCCATTGATAATTTTTATGATTTTCTGTAGATTTCCTCATAAATGATGGGAATGTAACTTATACTCCAAAAAATCAAGTTATTCTAATTCGAAAAATCTATTTCAAAAAATCATTTTTATGACTGATCATTTTCCAGTGGTCATTGATCATTTTAATGATTTTCTGTACCTTGCCTCATTAATGATAGGAATAAAACTTCTATTTCAAAAAATAAAGTCATTCTTTTACTATTTCTCCTATTTTTTTGGTCGATTTTGATTAAATTAAATTTTTAATAAATGCTTAAACTTATGTTCCCAATTGGGAAAATTGGCCTGTAAAAGGTTAAATAGCCAAGACTTTATCTATTCACATTCTCACCGGGCGAGTTTTGATCAACCTTCAACACGCGGTTCAACTCACAGTTGAGAAACCTTAGGTTTGCATATCTATCAACCGGTTAATATTTGAAATTCATCGCTAACTTCAGAGCCGAGATTAGTCAACCTCGGGTTAATGAACTTCAGGTTGAAATGTGCATATCTGATTGGACAAAGGTATCACATGACGTACTTATCGCGTTCATGAAGTTCGATCCTCGCGATAAATTTCGAATTACCGTTGTGATTTGGTGCTTTTGTTTGTTCACAAAATTAGATTCAAAGATTAGAAATACCAATACAGTTATAAGATTTTTATTTTCACAAGATTTTGCGTTACAGTATCATTTTTTCATAAAAGTTACTTGATTTAAAAAAATTATATTTTTTCTTTAATAATTAAATTTAATAAACGATTTAATAACCAAGCTAGCAATAGTAATTAGAATAAAAAGAAAATAACGGGCTAGTTTATTTATTTTTCAACGAAAGTTAAAATATTGAAAATGCATCTATTTTTTTCATACATTTTTGCTAACGTAAATCTAATGTTTTAATTAATTTAACTAATGTAATTGAGGCGCAAATTTTTAAAAGCGAAAAATTTCAAGATAAATCTTTAGAAAAATGCTTTTTCTAAACAAAAATAATTATTTAAAGCAAGAAAGAAAATTATTATACAGTATTATAGTTTAACGGCTTATTATTTTGTCGTCACAAAATTCCTGTTTTTATTGCATGCTTTAAACAAACATAAAAAAGCAGAAACTGAAATGTAAGAAAAAACTGCTTTTCTTTTTTATTATTATTTTTAAAAAATCAAAATTGTTAACCAAAATTTTTCATATCAAAACTTTCTTTCTATTCACTTTTGACAGATGGCGCTACTTGATATCAAAATTGCTAGGCAAACTCAAAGCTTAGGCTCATCACAAATTAATATAATTTTCGTTTATAGAGGTAAAATGTTGAAAAAACATCAGAAATTTAAGGGAACACTTTCTTTCATAACAACATCTTTTATAATTAACATTTCGTTTACTTAGTAAATTTCGTTCTCTCTCTAAAAACAGCTTTCTTTGAAAAAAAAAAAATCCACCAATGTTCAATTCAAAGCAGCCGTTATTTTTTCTTCAACTGCGCATGCTCGGTCGAATAACTTCTCTCCTGTACGAAGGTTGATTAACCTGACTTTAGTTTAGACTCAACATCGAATTTCTCCAGGTTAAATTAACGGTGGAATGGATTTCAAGTGTAACCGAGAGTTGAGGACTGAACTCGCAGTTCAGACTGACGGAGACCTACCCGGTTAGTTTTTTGAAGAAGTACATGGAGGAAATTTCCTTTCCAATGATTTTATCTTAAACTTTTTCCGTTAGGACATCTTTCAGATCAGAAATATACAAAATTTATATATCAGACGTTGTATTTAACCAAATAGAGGAATGTATTTTATTCGAATAAGATTTAAGCAAAATATAACTAAAAATTAACTATTTTATGACGAAAGTTTCTTATATAGCTTTCGGTATCTTTTATCATTATGCATACGTTGTAGCAAACTTTAAATCAAAATTTTAAAATTGATAAATAGGCTGAGAGATTGGTTATGAAAACCAATCTTGAAAACTTGCCCGTCAACTGGTTATGAGGGAATTTACATGAAAATTATTCAAGTATTCACTCTCTAATGTCAAACGAATCTGGATAGCGTTAGTATATACAAGTACTAGAAGATATGAAAGACACTAAGGAAGAAATTATCTCAAAAGGATTTCCTATGAATCAAAAGATATTATTCATAGAGTTTATCAAAAATATTTCTCGCACTAACTGGATTTTACTATGTCAAAGAGAGTAAAGCTATTAGAGACGACAAAATTATTCTTTAAAAAAGTTTTTTTTTTTTTTTTTTTTTTTTTTTTTTTTTTTTTAATTACGAAGGTTGGAATCTCTTATCATGAATTAAACAAACTTGCTAAATTTATCATGTTTTTCAACGTTTGATAATTGATTCTTATATATTTTTAGCTCTGAATTTAAAGTTGCCCTTCACTGTTAACCATCACGTTGGATTTTATTCTGCAAATCATAAATATTCAAATTAAAAAGTCAGAAAATATGGAAAATCAGATACTACAAAATAGATGTGATGTTTGTGCTTTTCGAATTTAGGTGATTGATTCTTGCGTATTATATAGCAGTAAATCCGAAAATGACAGTCTTTACCATAACGTAAAAATTTTTGCAAATCGCAATATTTTTATTTTTAAAAAGTAGAAGTATTGCATCGCTAGTCAACGTTTCATTGCAGAAGGATTCATATAAGTTCAAAGAAAATACGCACTTTTTTTTTTATGTGTTCTTTTTACGTGATTAAAACGCATTTTTTAAAAATTGCTTTGCATATAGATTTATTTCGGCGGTAAGAACAAATAGTTTTGTTTTCAAAAATGGTTGTTTAAATTTCTGAAATGTATAGTTTTATGAGGTTTATGAAGTTAAAAAAACTTTTTTAAGCCTTTGATATGTCTGAAGATATTATAACATTTTTTAATAAGTTTTTGTTAGTTAAAGAAACATTTTTTTTCTTTACAGCGTAATGTCTACATTCCGCGGCCATCATTTAAATTTTTAATTAAAATAAGGTAGGTGCTAATTTTATATGATTAAAATATATTTTCTTTAATTGCTTTGTATATAGCTTTATTTTTCCTCTTCTCATATAAATTTCGATTGCTGAAATTTTATTGCTATTTAGAAAATAGTTTTGTCGTCGGTTGATAATTGTAAAATTTGAAGTATATCTGAATGTTTTCATTGGTTGAATTCGGCAACTTATTTAATTTTATTTCATTTTATTCGTTTTCTAATTAATCTATGTTTAATGTCCAAAACTGGAGTACTGTCAGACCACAGTTGCTGTGGCCGTGCTTGGCAGAATGCCAGGCCGATTCTATACAGCTTGTAGGGAGGACAGCTTCTTTGGCAGAAGGGATCGTGTTCAAAATTTTTTTTTTTTTTTCTTTTTCTGTTCTGTGAAATTTTATTTTAAATTAAATGGTCGTGAATCTTCCATTAGTTCACGGATTTTGTTTTTCCGAAATATATATACACATATTTGCTATATTTTTGTGAATTTCAATAAAACCATATTTGTTTTATTTTATTTTTTACAATTATATTTATGTCAAACCCGCAGATTTAACGACTGCTTGGCTTCTATCTTGACGGCTATGCGATGAATTCGCCAATTTTAACAACCTAAATATTCAGGGTACATGCAATTACTTGCACCAAAATGGTGTTATTTGGCCTGATATGGTAACCCTGCTACTTTTGTTTATTTATTCGTAAATAGTTTATTTGCTTTAATTTTCTTTTTTCAAATAATGTAAAATATTTTTTGTTCTATAATTTTTGGTTTTTAATATTTAATATATTTTAACATTTTTTTATTTATTGTTATTTGCTTTTTAAATATAATAATAGAAATAATAGAAAATAATTGAAAAATGTGTGTGCAACTGGTATTCGAAAACAAGGATTTCGCCAAGATGGCGTTGGAAAAATTCATTCTATCCATTTGCGTGTATATCTGTGCCATATTCATACCCAATGCATGCAAATAATTTAAATAGATTAAGTAAACAATAATGTAAAGAAATAATTTTTAAAAATCGCCACTTTAGCAATTTTTAAAATTACGCCACGCAATCGTTAATTCTAAAAAGATTACATACGCTATATTGCGAGAGGAAAAGTTACTACGCTAAGTTTAATAATCATAAATTTAAATCATCTTTTTCCTTTCATATTTGACTTTTTATAACTCTATTTTGATATAACAGAACTACAAAATAATATAAAAAAATATATTATTGAATGACGAAAGCAAAAAGGTATTCACCAAAAATATCCGACATATCTAAGATGTTTAATAAACAAACTCATCTCACTCATCTCAGGATGCTACTGACTTCCCCATTTTCGACATGGACTTAGTCCTTTTCGCCCATGCGCAGATCTGTCCAGGTTCCTAAGAAACGTGGTACATCAGTACTTTTGTTACTCGTTTTATTCGTTTTCTGATTGGTTCATGCTTAATGTCTAGAAATGAAATACTTCTGTTGCCACGATGACAAAAAATATTAAAAACTAAAAAAATAATAATAACTCAATGACAAATTTAGATACATGTTTCAAACAAGTTGCATTTAAAAGTAAATTTTTTTCTGCATATGACGGTGTAAAAATTAAAAATGTGCAATGTTTAGAAATTTAAAAAATTACATTACTAAAAATTGTTAAACTTAAATTTCATTTAATATTTCTTTATACCGGGTGTCCTGAAAAGGACTGAACGATTTTAAAAATCAATAACTTGCAAACTTTTACAGATATTTAAAAAATTCTTGCACGAGAGTCATCTAAAAGGTCAAAAGTTTTTTTCCTGCGATTCTGGATTTTAGTTCGAATTACAAACAATAGATGGCACTGAGAGCGCTAGATGCTGTATTGAGACGGATATTGACGTCACTTGGCACTGAAGCAAAATAAGGAGGTTAAAGCTATGGAGTGGATCGTATTCAAAAATGAACTTTTGCTTTTACCGTCCGATTTTGAATGCAATCCATATAATTTTGATTTTGCTGGCGTCAGCGCAATAATAGAGAAAAATATTATTTTCATGGGTACGACTTCTTTGAAATCGAAATGCGTGAAACAACAACGTTCGAATTACCGACATTTATTTATTTATTTATTTATTTATTTTACATTTCAAGAATGTAAGTACTTTTGAGAACAGGATATCTTATTTATCTATTTATTTATCTGGGTATCTTTTAAACCTTTTTTATGTCACCTAGTCATGTCCTGTATTGTATTTTAAGTAAGTGGGATTAACAGTTAATTTACAGGTACACCCAAAAGATTGCATCACATCATAGTCTAGGGGGGAAAATCACTTGCAGTGTATATTAATGAAATACACTATTTCAAATGTATTGAAACTGATATAAATCACTGAATTTCAGTATAAGATGATTATGATAGAATAGAGTATTTGGTATTTATAGCATTTAACGTTCATTTACAGGGGCACACAAAAAGAAACCGGTTACTGTACTGTCTTTAAGTAATAACTGCTGGAAATGCGTTTTCAATTTCGGCTTGCGCTTTTAAATTTAGCTCTTTTTTAAATACATTAGTACTTATATAAATGCATATCACCTATACACGTCTCTGGTGCGTCCGTCCGTCTGTCTGTCCGCATATAACAGTGCAAAAATTACTTTGTCGAATCGTTTGAAATTTTAAATACATATTTATTGAAGAATTTTATCCAGTTATTTCAAATTTTATAAATATCGGATGTGTATTTCAATACAGGGACAGTCAAAAGTACTCCGTTACATTATGGCCGACGGGGAAAAAGTTTCAAGTGCTTTTTGATGATATTACACCCGTCCGAACATAATGAAATTAACTTATAAAATTAATTATGAATTAAATTGAAATACAAATGATGTAGAATATGCTGCACAAAGAATAGTTATTATTCATTTACAGGGCCACACAAAATAATTATGTAATATAACGGTATAGAAAGGAACATACTTTGCGGCATATTTTAATTTTGTTACACATATAATAAAATTGTTATAAGTTACTTAGGTTTACTACGAATTTCTTACTGTATAATAGAAAATATGAAATATTTACAGGGACACACAAAAGATTTCGGAAATTATGCTGCATCAAAAATGCTGTGCGCTAACGGTAATTGCTTGAAGTTTTAAGTTTTGATATGATTTTTTTAAAGTTTCACTACATTTTTGCATGTTACGCTGTGTATATAATTGGTGCAAATCATATACAGGGCTACACAAAAGAATTCGCACTCCTTACTAAGTGTGTAAGTAAATATATGAAAGGTTGTTTGTAAATGAGTTATGCATTTTTTACGTTGAACAGCTTTAAGTATATTAAGGTATGTTTAAAAAATAGAAATGAAATGATATACAGAGGCACTCAAAAATTGGATTAATAGCCGGCTCTGGATGGTAATCTCTGGAAGTGTGATTTCATTAGTTTAAAGCATGTTTCGGTTTTAAATAAATTTTAGCTAGATAAATGGCGTGTATTTCAAGATAGTAGGAAAAGTACAGGGCTATGCAAAAGAGTTCAAATATGCTTCCGTCTATTTAAATAAATTGCTAAATGTCAAAATTCAACTTAACATGTGTTTTTAACGATTTCCAACATAGTTGAAAGTGCTTGTGATTTCTATTTAGTTAGTTGTCTGCCTTTCAGTCTTTTCAAAATCTAACTTGCGTTGAAATAATTGAATTGGTCTGTAAGTGATATATGTTAATAAGATTTATTATGCCGTGTTGGGATTGTAAACAAACTATGCATAATTCATGATTCATTTACACAGACACTCAGAACTATGCCATTACATTATGTTCTGTGAGGATAATTATATATGTAGCTCCTATATTCGTCATCTGGAATGTTCTTTTATCTGTCCGCACATAATAGCGCAAAAACTACCCAACAGAATGCTTTAAATTATAATATATATACTCGTTGCAGAATTTTCGTTACTCATTTAAAGTTTTATGAAAAGTGAATCAAAGCTTAAAAGGCTATTAATAAATGTTTTCTTCATTCTATTAAAACCTATTCTGCGTGACTAATTCAATGATATCCAATGATAGGTGATGATTCTAGGTTGTCATTATGAATATGGCTCATTTAAGGTGGAGGTAGTATTATTTCCCTATTACCATGAATTTAATGTACATAATCGTAATAAATTTTGTATTTGGGTATTTTTACAAAAGAGTGCAACAGCTATTGCACCAAATTTTCAATGTTTATACTATGAATATTCTTTGTTCTAAAGAATAAACCATTTCCGCAATTTTTTTACAACATACATAAAACTCTACTAAAGAACTTCTTTAAAACAAACTAGCATTTCTTAGAATATAAAAAATTTTTTAAAATAGCAAAATTGATTAATTTTTAACAACAACAACAACAAAAACTACTAAATCGTTTCACTTTATTTTAAAATATGATGCACAAAGTATTCTTTAAATTAGATGGTAAAAAGTAATTTAATCCGAGAAAATACGACTTTCTTAAATGTAAAATCGTCTGCAAAACTCGTATGCTGCTCGTTAAATTCATTTCCAGTTTCCAATCGCTGCTATTATATAAAAGGATTTATTATTTCCATGACAACAACACATTTCATTGAAATTATACCGACTGAGTACAAAATCGGGCTTTATGTCGAGTGCACAGGTCAAATGTATGTTGTTCAATAAAAACAAATAAACAAAAGTTCAAAATCGAGCCCTAAGAGCAAGATTACATTGTCAAACGAAACCCACTCCACAGCCTTAAACTCCTTATTTTGCTTCAGTACCAAGTGACGTCAATATCCATCTTAACACCGCACCTAGCGTTCTCAGCGCCATCTATTGTTTGTAATTCGAACTAAAATCCAGAATCGCAGGAAAAAAACTTTTGACCTTTGAGATGATTCTCGTGCAAGAATTTTTTAAATATCTGTAAAAGTTTGAAAGTTATTGATTTTTAAAATCGTTCAGTCCTTTTCAGGACACCCGGTAACTGGTCCAGAAATATTAACCTGACTCTAAATGTTCAGGCATAATAATATGACTCTGTTATTACGTAAGCTACGCTGTGATCATCATATAAAGGTTGTTATTATTATTTTTTAAATATAGAAATCATTTATAAGTCTAAAATATATTCTTTGAAAACATTATTTTCTAAATAGTTGCTGTAATTTGTTAAATTACAATTTTTTTATTTTTCTAAACTTTATTTCATATTCTCAGTTTTCTCACGAAGTACAGGGAGCAAATTGCCTTTCCAATAATTTTATCTTTAAAGTATTCTGAAGAATATCTTTTAGATAAAATATTTACATATTTTTGTACCAGACTTCAAGGTTCTATTTTATCAAATAAAGTATTTTAATTGGACAGTATTTCAGAAAATTAGAGAAAAAAGTTCGAGTTAAAACTGACCATTTTATACGAAAATTTCTTAACCTGCTTTCGGTAACTTTAATCATTGTGCACACATCGTAGTAAACTTGAAATCAAAACTTCAAAATTGATAAACAGGCTGAGAGTCTGGTTATGAAAACCAATCTCGAAAACTTATGCGACAACTAGTAATGAAGGAATTTATATGAAATTTATTCAAGTATACCACCCTCTGATATCAAACGAATCTCGATAGCATTAGTATATACAAGTACGTATTAGAAGATATCAAATATACGAAGGAAGAAACTATCTCAAGAGAATTTCTATTAATCAAAAGATATTATATATATTATTCATGGGAGTTATCAAAAATATTTCTCGTGCTGATTGACTTTACTATGTACATACTGTCGAACAGAATAAAACCATAAGAGTCGACAAGATTTATTCTTTAAAATAGATTTTTAAGAATTAGAATGCTTGGAATTTCTTACCATGAATTACACAAGCTAGCTAAATTTTAAAAAATTTTCAGCGTTTTATAATACATTTATATATATTTTATAGCGATGAATCTGAAAATGATCTCCATTTTTAACCATCATGTCAGATTTTTCTCCGCAAATCGTTAACTGAAAATTAAAATGTAAAAAAAAAACAGGAAAAATTTGAAGCAACAAAATAGATGAGATGTTTGTGTTTTTTAGCTTTGGATAATTGATTCTTGTGTATTCTGTAGAACTGAATATGAAAATGGCATCCATTTACCATATTTTTACCATAAGGTGAAGATTTTTTGAAAATTTTTAAATTTTTAAAAAGTCGAAATATTTTATTGTTAGTCAACATTCCACTGCAGCAGGATGCAGATAAATTCGAAGCAAAATAAGCACTTCTTTTTCTTTAAAATATGGTATGTGTTTTTCATTTATGTGATTAAATTATATTTTCTTGGAATTCCTTTGTATTTATTTTTATTTCTTCGACCAGTGCAAATATTTTCGTTTCAGAAAATGCTTCTTCCAACTTCTAAAATCTAATCTTTTCTGAGGTTTCTGAATACAAAGACACGTTTTTCAAAATTGTGGATAACTTAAAATAATTCTTAAATTATTTAAATTTTTAATTAAAATAAGATTTATGCTAATTTTATGTGATTAAAATTCATTTTCTTAGAATTGCTTTGCATAAATACTTATTTTCCCTCTTCCTATACAAATTTCGATGACTGTGATTTTACCTCAGCTTTATTTCAGATTCATAGTTTTCCAATAAAGTATTGGGACAAAATATCCTTTCTAATGATTTTATCTTAAAATTAATCTGCAAAACATATTTTAGATCAAATAATTACAACATTTCTATGTCAGATTTGGAGGTTGTATTTCACTAAATAAAGCATATTACTCGCACGGTACTTCACCGAATTAGAGAAAAAAGTTCAAATTAAAGCTGCATATTTTATACGTAAGTTTCTTTCCTTAACTTTTATCACGTCATAGTAAACTTGAAATCAAAATTTTAAAATTGATAAATAGGCCGAGAGTTTGGTAATGAAAACCACTCTTGAAAACTTATACTCCAACTAGTAATGAAGTAATTTATATGAAATTTATTCAAGTATATCACTCTTTAATTTTAAAGGAATTTGGATAGCGTTAGTATATACAAGTACGTATTAGAAGATATCAAATATACGAAGGAAGAAACTATCTCAAGAGAATTTCCATTAATCAAAAGATATCCTTCATAGAAGTTATCAAAAGTATTTCTCGTATTGGATTGACTTTTATAGCGCATATAAAGTTAAAATGATTTAAAGCATAATATACGAAAAGATTTAGTCTTTAAAACATAATTTATACAAACAGAAAGATCGAAATTTCTTATTAAGAATTATGGGAAAAAATATGTTGAACTATTAAAACTGACCAAATTATGATTATGCTTCCTTTTAGATGTCCTATAGTGTATCCAAAAGATGTCCTATAATGCGATTGGAACGCAATGGAAAATGGATTATATCTCCCAAACGAGCTCTTTCTTCTATATTGAGATTGGAATTCCAATACTGAAATTCAACATTCGATCTATTCAATGTTCAAATCTACTTATGGCCATAGGGGGCATGCTTCAGACTACTTTTTGTATGGCATAATTTCAGGTTGTATATTAAAATATTTCAGAATTTCACAAAATGCATTAATTAATGTAAATGTCGCCTCAGTGTGTTTAAATTCGATTAGTTTGGTTACTTGTCGTTGTCATACAGATTGACTAAGCCGAAACATAACTTAATATATCCTAATCTAGCTCATTATTTGCTCCCAAAATTCATAAAAAAGGACAAAATTATAAGATTTTCAAAAAAAAAAAAAAAAAAAAAAATTATATAGAAAAATACCGATGATCAAATCATAACAACTGAAATTCAATTCCAGACACTAAAAAGTATGGACTCTTGTGCTTACTATTTTGACATTTATTTTTGTAAGTCTTTCTTTTCGGAAATAAATAATATGGAAAATTCAAATAAAGATATCTTGTCAAATGAGTTCAACCCAACTTGCTTTCTTTTAAAAGCAACTTATAATTTGTAATAACTAATTAAAATAATAAACTAATAAAAATAAATTATTCGGCGTCTGAGATGAGACAACATAAATAATATTTTAAAAATAAATTTCTGTAATGTAACATCAAATATCATACATATTGTTGCAGCGTATATGGGGTTCTTTCGATCTTATGGCTAGAGAACTTCAAACTCTTGTCTCTCAGAAAAGTAGAAAATAATTTATTTACAGATCTTCAGAACAACAGAGTCTTCGAAACTCACAAATAATACTAGATATTCAAAAATAACTGCTCAAATCTATCGTACAAGTATATAGCTTTAGATCCCAGAGACTCTTTATACAACGTCTCAACACTTAATAACATTCAAAACAACATAAATGAAACTCAAGCAAACTTGCTAACAAATGCCTTGTTCACTCAATGACTGACTGGTAAATAAAAACAACAACAGCTCGTATCGGCTCTCCTTATATAGGCTCGCAGCATGCGGCGAAGTTTCTACAACCTTCTGGAAAAAACCGGAAAACCACGGAACAACATTCAATGTATCAGTAGACCTAAGGGGGGGGGGTTACCATCGCCAACAATCGCCAAGTTTGTCGCCAAAAGTGACGCCAACTTGGCGATATCTTTACTATTTCGCCAATCTGCCGTAGACATACACTGAAAATAATAGACAAGTTTGCTTGATAACAGAGACAATGTAACAAAAACTAATATTAGTAAAGGAATGGAGCTTAATAAGATTATTTACATTATTTTACAGTACAAACACTAAATATTTACAAAATTCGTAACAATATTTTTAATGCTAAAAGCAAAAGGTTAAGTTATTTTGACTCATCATTATCTGATCCTCTTTTTTATATGATATGATAACATAAGCCAATGATCATATGATCGTATGGTCACGTAAAAAATCTTTTTAAAAAAATCTGTCGCGTGAACGTTAAAAACTTCTCCGTACTTGCTATAGCTACACTATTAGGCTGTTTAATTTTCGACATCAAATAAAGTTATAGAGCTTGATATTTGTTATATCTTGATATTTATTTCATGACTTTTAATTTCTCAATTTATTAATAAGAAATCAATTAAAGAAACAATCAATATTGAGGTTTATACATTATAATTTATTTAACAACATTTTAATGTTTTTAAATATTTTTTGTATTCTTATTTTCTGATTATATAGTTTTTTGTTAGTAAAATTCAATGAGAAAAAAAAAATTAAGGCGGAGGCTGTAATGAAGAAATTTTATTGCAGAATTTTCATTTACTCAATTTTTGCTTCTACGTGCTTTTAACATTCCATATTTTTTAAGAAAGTACATAATTAAAAGTTTTGCGTAACGTTTGATTCCGTTCTTAAAATGTAAAAACGGAACCATTATAAAATCACTTCTGTGCCTGTCTGTCCATCTTTCACAGCCATTTTACTCATAAACTAAAAATCTTGGAAAGTTTAAATTGCAGAAAGTAATAAAGACTATTGACCCACATGTTTACAAATTTTTTAATATTTACAAACATATTTAGGGAAAATGTAGGCGAATTAATAAAGTTGCTTAACCAAAAAAAAAAAAAAAAAAAAAAAAAAAAAAAATGTACTTTTTGTGTGGTATTTTGTGAAAGCTTTTGTTACGCTGATCTCAAAAATGCATTTTCTTAAATTTTAGGTATGTTTCCAGAGATATCATCGAAAAAAAAGTGCAAAAGTATGTCCCTCTCACCCTTCTAATTCCGAATCTACTGAAACTAAAATTATGAAATAATTACAGGCTATAGATGTTACTTAAAAACTTGCAGGAAAACTATAGCGATTATCCCAAGTCATATAGTTTTTGAGAAAAGAAAATTTTTTCGTTACACATAAATTTCGATTTGTAAGCATTGAGCAATAGTGTTGAGGAACGCTGAAGGTACCAGCTGTTACAAACTTATAAAAGCATTTTTAATAATGATTTTAGAAAAAAAATCATAAAAAAATTGGTGTGTTACTAACTCTTAAAAATACAGACAGTTTAGACGTAAATAATGAAGAGGGTGGTATAATCTATATACTGTCGAATTTTAAAGACCAGATAACAACTTTTAATGCTATATTTAAGTAATGCACTGCCCAGTAACAGTACAAAAGCAGTAAACGTCATATTGTTAAAAACTAACTTACTTAACTAGCATTAACACATTAATGTCCAAATTATTTTCTTCGTTAAAACTTAAATTTCAGATTACCCACTAATTTTAAAAGAAGAGTATTTTTTTCCTTATTTTCTCTAGGAACTTGTCTTGTGAACGAGATTATATAGTTATCTTCATATTTACTGGTGTGAAAGGCGCATTTTTTCCACAAAGTCTAGCGATCTAAAAATATGCTACTGGGTGTTAATGGGTTAATCATATAAATACTATGGGATTCACGACAAGTTTTCATTGCATGGATCTCACAATAAACCTCTCGTGTTTTTAAGACTTGACAACATCGTGAATATCATTTTTTACAGACTTTAAAATCTTTTATCGCCGGTTTTTCAAAACAAATTTTTGCCTAATGGTATCGAGAAAATGCTCGGATAAAATAAGGCAAAATTTGCAATAAAATTTTTCTAGTGAGAATAATCAAGGATTCTGAGCACCTTAAGTGACATGTATGCTGGTTACTCGTCAATGAGACATTAATTAAGAATAGAACTGTCATTTTGACTGCTACCGTATGAGTATATTTCGGTTCCAACTAGAAATTTTATTATAAAAAGTATAAAAGAATCAAAGAGGAAAAACATTAAATGACTTTTTTAAAACTATTTTAACACAAAATTCTGCTGTGAAATATTTTTATAAAACTTCTGTAAAATTTCCAGCATTTCTGTTGTTAAAACTTATCTGGAAATATACAGGGGTTGGACAAAAATATGGAAACACCTTTTGAAATGCATGTTTGAAAAGAAAGATTGATTAAAATGAACTATGTTGATGGCACTGTAGTTTTCGCCTACTGACGGCACCTATACAACTTCGTAAAATCGCTGCACCGTTCAGTCGTTGTTAGAGCACTGTTATGTGAGATTAACATTGCATTATGTCAGAGTTAACAGACTTCGAACGTGGACATATTGTTGGCGCGCGTATGGTGGGTGCTTCCATAAGCAAGGTAGCCGAGGTTTTTAGTGTTTCAAGCCGAGGTTTTTAGTGTTTCAAGAGGTACTGTGTCGAAGATTTATTCCGCATATTTGAAATGCAGAAAAACATCATCCGCTAAATCACAGCGCGGACGAAAGTGTGTGCTGAGATCGTGACAGACGATCATTAAGGAGGATTATCGCGAAAAATAAGCAGACCACAGCTGCAAAAGTTACTGCTGAAATGAATGTCATGTTACCAAATCCTGTGAGTACCAAAACAATTAGAAGGGAGCTTCAAAAATAGGAAATTGCTGGCCGGAAATAGGAAATTGCAATTGAAAAGCCATCCATCAGTAATGCTAATGCCTGTAACAGGAAAAAGTGGTGTTTAAGTCATAAAGCCTGGACTATAGAACAGTGGAAGAGCGTAATATGGTCTGATGAGTCTTCTTTCACATTGTTCCCCACTTCTGGCCGAGTTTACATCTGGAGAACGCCATCTCAAGCCTATAATACATACTGCTTGTTGCCAAGAGTGAAACATGGCGGGGGTTCGGTGATGGTTTGGGCAGCTATATCATGGTTCTCTTCTGGCCCCATGATAACTCTGTAAGGGCGTATTACTACTTAGACTTATGTGAACATTTTGGCCGATCAAGTCCATCCAATGGTACAAGCTTTGTTCCCCAATGATGATGGTATCTTCCAAGACGACAACGTCCCCGTTCACACAGCTCACATTGTCCAGGACTCGTTTTCTGAGCAGGAGGATGAATTTTCGCATCTCCCCAGGCCACCAAAGTCATCAGACTTGAATATTATCGAACCTTTGTGGTCTACATTGGAGCGGAAAGTGCGTTCTCGCTATCCACCGCCAACATCGTTATCTGAACTTGCCACTGTTTTACAGGAATAATGGTACAATATTCCCTTGGCAAACATACAGAAACTGTATTTATCTATTCCGAGAAAACTGCAAGCTGTTTTGAATAACAATGGGTACCGTACACAATACTAGGCAAGGAAACATGTTTTTTTTAAGGTGTTTCCATATTTTTGTCCAACCCCTGTAGCACAGAGCAGGGCAATGTTCCAAACATGCGACACACTTTCAAAGCGCGCTTAGCACAATGTCAGATTTAAACTTTAAACAAGGGTTTTATTTTAGCTGTAAAAACGAAAGTTTATTACTACGTTGCATTTATGAAATTTTTATGAAATCATAAGTGAAGTTTAAATATGCACTAATTTTATTATTAATAACAAATTAAGTTCATAAAAAAGCAAAAAACAAATTAACATAATAATTAAAAAAATTGCACAGAATAGCATATGATATTATTTTGATTTCATATCTCTTTAAAATTTTATTATCTAGACATTCATCGTTTTATGGTATATACAGCTTACCCATAGATGTCAACATCTCTTAAATATTCCGGAGTTTGATAGCAGACAAAAATGTTTCGAAGCGGAAATTTTATTTAATAAACGGTTTTAAAATGAAATCTAGTAAGAACCATGTTGAAAGAGGACACATATAAACATTTTCTGGTTTTGAACTTGTTTGCCTTGTACCTGCCTCCGGAATAATCAAATGATGTTGGCCTCTATGTTGTACCCAACCCTACCTTGTACAGTTTTATTAATACTTTTATTTATTAAGTCTTATTATTTTTTTTTAACAAAGATTTCTTTCCATAACATACTATAGTTAAAAATTCTTATATTTATTGTACGGAACCTTCTGAGCGCGAGTAATGATCGCACTTGACCGTTTTTTGAAAACATCAAATCGATACACATATAAAAGTTTGCCCTGATTGTACCACAATCAACGCACAGGTCAACTACTAAAAATAGAAGCATGAAAATTGAGGGAAAATATTTCTTATAACATAAGCATGTACTAAGAATGGATTTTTGAAAATTCCCCAACTGAGAGGGTTAATGAGAGGGGGGGGGGTCGAAAATTTTAAAATATCTACCCATATCTCACTGGCCATTTTAGCTAAAAGCGTGGAATAAGAACAACAAAATAATAATATTAAATAAAAAAATACGAATTTCAACGATTTTTCAATTTTCGGAGGGGGGAGGGGAGATTTAGAACATTTCGCATACATCAGAAAACGCTTTAGGCAAGAGCATGAAATTCAGAAAAAAAATTTCTTCTAAAAAATAATTAAACATGCATTTAAGCAATTTCATAAATTTGCCTCCTAAGGGGATTAAAAGAGGTGCGAAAAATTTTAGTGCATGTGACATATCTCAGTAGCCGCTTTAGGTAGGAACGTAAAATTAAAAAAAATAAATCTACTATAAAACAGTTTAATTTACATTTTAGTTATTTCAGAAATTATCCTCTTAAGAGCGTTAAAGAAGGAATTTTTAGAAAATTTGGGATATGTCAGCAGCCGTTTAAGATGGGAGAGGGAAATTCCAGAAAATCAGCCTACTAAAAAAATAATTCAACGTATTTTTGAACTATTTTAGAAATATCCATCCTAACAGTTATAAAGGGATGTTCGAAAATTTTAGAGCATTTGACACATTTCAGCAGTTATTTTAGGTCGATTCATGAAATTCTAGAAATTATATCTACTAAAAATAATTAAACACGCATTTCAGCTGTTTTAGAAGCTAGGCCACTCCTAAAGGGTTAAAAGAGGGGGGGGGGGTGTTTTGAAAATTTCAGAACGTTTTCTATATCTCGGCAGCCATTTTAGGTAGACGTATAAAATTTCAGAAAATATCTACTAAACAAATTATTAAACACATATTTCAGAGAATTTTAGATCCCTCTTCCCTTAAAAGGATTAAATGGTGGCGAAAATTTCAGAATATTTGGCATATCTTAGCAGCCGTTTTAGGTAGGAGTGTAAAATTTCATAAAATAAATCTATTAAAATGAAATAAACATGTACCTCAGTGATTTTAGAAAAATCCCCCTCCCCCTTTCTAACGGGGGTTAAAGGGAGGTTGAAAGTTTTCTAAATATTAGCTGTATCTTAGCAGCAGGTCAATTCCATGAAAAATTTTCATGTCTGTCACACAGCTAAAAATCGCTATGCGTGTTCGCCACCGTTATTTTTGAAAAGTTTCATTCGCCCAATTCAACTGATGAGATATCTCCGATTAAACAAGTCACATTTTTCCGTTCTAAAATACTGGTAGTAAAAAATCGTTGCATGTGACAGACATGACAAGTTTTCATGGAATTAGCCAGCAGTTTTAAGTAGAAACCAGAAATTCAGGCAATTCAAACAAATATATAAAAAAAATAATTAAACATGTACTTCAGTGATTTTAGAAACTCCCCCATATTCTCTATGAGGATTAAAGGGGCGGGGTTTGAAACTTTTAGTAGAATTTTACGGTATCTCAGCAGCAGTTTTAGATAGAGGCGTGAAATTCAGTATGAATAATTACTAAAACATGTATTTTATTGATTTTAGAAATTCCCGGCTGAAAAGGTTAGTGGGATGGTCAAAAATTTTAGGTCATTTCGCTTTTCGCAGTAGCAGTTTTTGGTAGAAACGGAAAGTTCAAGATTACAAACCTATTTAAAGGGGGTAAGCGCAGTGATTTTAGAGTTATTCTGTAAATATTTTGAATTCAACATCCACCTTGAATTGGTTAATGTAAGATTATACGAAGAAGAAAACAGTTATGGATATTTATTTGGACATTAAGAAAAAACTTTTTTTATTATTTCATATTTTCTAGATGTATTTCGTTTAATTCAAGATTCTTATGAAGCAATTGACCAGCGTAGTGGGCAAAAGCTGCCTTTATAAATTCAAAGTGGTAGATTAGAATTAATAATTGTAAAAGAGTTATTCACATTGCTTTAAAATTAGACTTCAAAGGCAATAAAATTTAAATGTTTTTCTCTCTTCATCTACTTCAAAAAATAATTACAGTGTGCTTGTGATAATTCAAACTTGGTTAACTCCAACATTTGATTAATCATAAATTTCCCCGATTCGAATATTTTTTTTCTTATCTACACATAGAATAAAAAAACAGATGTTTAAAGTTTACTAAATGTATCTCACTACGCCTTGAGCAATAAATAAAATATTTATAAATTTTATTTTAAAAAGTTCTACATAAAAAAAATGTATTTACATGTACTGCGTCAAGAAATAAACACCGCTGCTAGAATGTTTGTTTCTCGATTTTTGTTTTCAACATCTCTTATAAAAGCGAGCGCGAGATAATAAATTTTAAACAGTAATTTATAGAAAGAAAAATGTTTTATTTTATGCAAATAGCAACTATCAAAATATTCCTGCATTTTTTTTTATAAATAGTGAGAAATAAATGGTAATTGTTTACAGAAATATTCTAAATAAAATAAATGTTCATGAAAAATTGTCTGACATTTAAAATCTTTGCTTTTCAATAATAGCAATAAATATTTTAATTAATAAATAATTTTATAACGTTAAATTTAAATGTGAAATATTCTTTGGGATCATATGTTTCTTGCTTTTCATTACAACTATTTTCTAATAATAATCGCCCATAAAGGGATATTAAGATGTGTCCTGGGATAATAACGCCAGGGTGACTGACAACGCTAATGCTAAATGTATGCATAGTTATAAAGGAATCCAGAAAACAGCACTATGGGTTCTGAGAGGAAAAACTCAAAATTACATGAATTGCAAACAGCCGCTAAAAGTTAATTTGATTCATTTGTAGATATAATCACTGAAATAAACATGAAAGAGTCAAATCTAAAATTTGCTAGGTAAAATCTGTGATGTAAAGACTATATCATAGTTGCCAACGTCTTCCGTTTTGTGTACCACAAAAAATTTATAGAAAATTTTATCATTGAAATAAATGTGTCTCTTAAATGAAATAAATTTGGGAATACATCTTGTTAATACAACAAATCTATATATTATATACAGACCTGCTAAAAATTTCGAATAATTTTCGGAATGTTGATGAGAACAGCTGGAATTCAGTTTTGAACTGTGTGATACATTTCCATATCATGGAATGGGACGTAATATTTTAAAGTAATATTTGTTTTCAATTTTGCGGTTGTGTTACATTATTCTGATTGTGTTGAAAAGTCCTTCATAATCTACGCTTCACGATTATGTTTTATTACTTGCTATAATTTAATATTTACTTTTGAAATTATGATTATTTCTTACTGTAATCTCTCTCTCTGCAGTTTTCTGCATGAAAACACTGTTTCCAGTAATTTCATCGTATCTTGAATATGCAGACAATACGTTTTTAAATATACCTGTTACCGCTCGAAAGTTAATGACAAAATATGCTTTATTGGGGCCCCTGTTTAATGTGCATCGTCACCAAGCGTTACTATATTAACATAAACAATTAATAATAAAGATCCACATAAATTAGTAATATTCTGTAACTTAAATGTAAAATTTGAATTAAATGTGTAGAATTTCTCATGGATTAAGTAAATTTTATCACAAGCAAAATCTTCCACACTTTTGCGCACGTTTCAGGTCTGGTTTGATTTTATCAAAACAGGTATGAGCAGAGTTTCTTTAGCTGCGCCAGTCTTAGTGACAATGCACAAGTGAACGCCGATGTGGAACTTCGGAAAATATCCATCTCATCATAACATCCCTTTGGATTATAGAATTGTCTCAGAGTGCTTGACTCGGCTTTCGAGAACAAAAATTAACTGTTACATTGTTTATTAAAACCATGATAGATTAAGCATGAAAAATGCATAATACATCGCTTAACCAATAGAATGTGTTATTTGCCACAAACGATGTTTTTTATTCATATTTAAATAATAAAATATATTATATACTTCTGAATGATATTAAATGAAGCATATTCTCTACATATCTTCAATAATCCTAACAGTATGTTTGTTTACAAGAGAATATAAATTGTTGAATATATGTAACATTTACCTCATTATTCTTATAGCAATAAACGAAATATTCAGTAAAAATCGTTAAAAAGGTTTCTTAATCCCTTTATTCAATTTAATTTTATTATTGTTATTTTTTAATGCAACATTTCATTAAGCAAACACCGTTACGAGTTTGTGCGTTTAAAGAAAATATTTTGACAACATCGTATTATATAATATGAAGCACGGTAATAATTGTAAACATCGATTTTTCGAAAAAAAAATAAGGAATGCAAGGAGCTTATGCAATGTTCTTTGAACTAATTATCTGAAATAAAAGGAAATAATTTACAGAAAAATGTTTAAATAAATAAATGCTAAAAAAGTCAGCTATTAAAAATCATTCTTTTAAATGTAAGTGATAAATATTGTAACTGAAATATACCTGGTACTTTAACGATATCAAACAAAATACGATAAAATAGAAAAAAATAAAAACAGAAAAGCCATTTTAAATATCAAAAAGAAATTCCTAATTTAAATACCTACTGGTGCGATTGCATGTCAGAAAGAATATTTATTTTACAGGGTTCTTTGTATGATTTCTTTTAAAAAGGTGCTATTGGTAAATAAAGTAAACAAAAGGCATTTATTGATGCCTACAGATGAAATATGCGTTATAGAACATTTCTTATCTTGTATCTTTGCTTGACTATGCGTCAGATTTTAATTAAAAGTTTATTTATTATTTTTTCTAATATATAGCATTTATTATTTATAGCAAAATGTTTATTTCATACAGGATCAAACAATAAAATTTTAAATGCAAATTAAAGGTATATCAAACACAGTTTCACATGTTTAACATTTTAAACGCTTATTTTTAATTAAAGAACTTACATTTTTATCTATGAAAATCATGTTTAGTAAAAATTGTAAGGAATAACTACAAAATCCTCATTAAAGTAAGATAAAGGAGCTGCAATGCATGAAAGTGATTTGTACATTGTTCTATAACGAGGCGTTATATTAATAACTGAAACGATGAAACAAAAATATCAACAAAATTTATAAAGATTATGTGCCTTACATACAGAAGTCGAATTAAGGAGGTTATTCTGGTCAAAAATTTCGGAATAATATATGTGCACACACACACACACATATGTATATGTACACATATATATATATATGTATACACATCTCTTTTTTGCATATTCTTAATGGTTAGAACATTTAGAATATAAATCAAAAGAAAAACTCAGAATTCCAATAATTTTCGTAGTTATATCTATATGTATGACTTTCTCAAAGCAAATCCAGCAGAAAGTGACAAAGTATTGAAATTAAAAAAGCCGGCATGCGTTTCCTGTAGTTCCAAAAACAGCCAAACCTTCAAAACTGAAAAATGTGTAATTTTTGTTTTTTTTTAATTTCTAAGTATACGTTTACATTATCTGGGAAAAATGAACCATGTCAAAAAACGTGAAATCTCTGTGCTATATGCGTTTAAAAATCACGATGAGCTGCAAATCCAGCAACAGACTAAAGGTTATTGTGTTTTGTCTCGTCTGTAAGTACTTTCTCTAGCTGTTTTTAAATTTCTAATTATTTAGTATCGTGTTTTTACCAAACTATGGAAAATTTTGTGGTAGAAGTGTTGCCTAATCAATCTAGAAAGAGATAAATTGACTTGGAAAAAGAACAAAGCCAAAATTCAAATTATCTTACACTTTGTGATAACCAGTGGCGAATAATATACTAAGACACACTAGGCTAAAAAAAAATTTTTTGTGCCCATCCCCTTCCTCATAAAACTGAAAGTGAATGTTTTTTGATAAATTTAAGGATTTTACAACATATTTAATTAATTAATAAAATATTTTTCTATTTAATTTTTTTACGAAAATTTTAGTATTTTAAAATTGTAGAAGGGGGAAGAACGACCTTTGTTACACTTAAAATATGAGAGAGCATTTGTGTATTGAAAAATAAAAAAAAAAGTGTTTAAATGCATTTGTTTCAAATTCATTTTTTATTTAACACTTTTCGCTAAAATTTTAAATTTTCCTTTTTTTTAAATTTAAATGCATTAAAGTTCTTAATTTTGCCCTCCTCTCTAACGGCACGCTTTTAGGTCTTCGCCTAGTTTGACTTTGCGAGTAATTAGCCCCTGATGATAACATGATACATAATTGATTGATAACGTAATATCATTATTACTGAAATATTTGTTTAATTCATAATCATGACACCCATCATAATACGTTAATAATGCAATAACATGCCTGTGATGTTCAGCACGTGATAGCGACAACTTTATGTAAGTTTCTTTAGAAATCCAGTGATTTCCCAGTATTTTGAAGCTCGTGATTCACGAATTTGGGACCATTTGTGAGACATTTTCATAATTTCTAGCATTATTTGCTGGTACTGCTTTACTGGTAATGAAATAAATCAATGCTGTGGGCATTCTTTAAAAGCTTACCAATGCTCTTTACGTCTCCATGCTTTTTTGCGTGAAAAAGAATTTATTTGAATAAAACATTTGTGTGTATTTTCTGCTCCTAAAAACCCAATGCCACTTTAAATCAAGCGAAAATTGATTTCTAATTTGTTGCAAAACCAGCTATCTCCAAAGTAAGTTACAAAAGCTGCCAAACCCGAAAAAAAAATTATATAAGAGTTGTAAATTTTTCCATTTTTCAAGTTTGGGTGAAAAAAGTCAGGGCCAGGATTTGAACCAGGGATGTATTGGCTGAAGCCGCCAATGCTGTGCCAACTGAGCTATCCCGGACACGAACACTGGAGGACTATTTCACCCCCAAAAAAATTTCACTCAAAAATTTATATAATTCCCTCCCTTCATGTACCTCCGTGACCTTATATCGTAATTTTAAATATAATGCCCTAAAGACTGTAAAACTAAAGAGTTTTAGTTTCTACTTATTTTTGACTATGAATTGTAAAAAATCAGCTTTCACTAAAATTTTATTTTTTGGAGGTGGCCCATTTTGCAACTAGACAACACATATGAAAACTTGTCATCAGGAGATTTACTACGTAGGTTCTTGGGGTCAGAATCCAAAAATAACCATGAATCCTTAAATTCAATAATTTGGATTCTTGCACTAAAACATACATATACACATGCTAGGAGCGTAAACAATTGAAATTTAAAATTACATGGCTATTTTCATTTTCAATAAAGTCTTTTACCCAATTTTAAAAATTCTCAATGCCATGCATAGATCCCAAAACTTGCGTTTTTCGCTAATCATTTAACAATAGAATAGTGGCAAATTCACGGTCGTCAGTTGTCTTAAATTTTTTGATTTGTTGACTAATTTGTGACTTCCAAGTCGCCATCTTTTGGCGAATTTCGCATTTTTTCTCGCAATCATTTGACGAAAATCACGTCTCTCGTCTGACGAGAATCGCACGGTTTTTCGTGATTTTCTAATGAAAATCGCGTCTTTATTCGCAATCTAGTGACGAAAATCGCAATGTTTTTCGTGATTCTCTAACCAAAACCACGTTTTTCTCGATTCTATGAAAAAATTCGGTCTTATACAGATTCTTTTTGTCCTGCTTTGACGAAAGTTGCGCTTTTTCCGCGCTTCTTGACGAAATTTGTGGGGTTTTTTATCCTTTGATAAATTTGCGTTTTTTCTATATTTCTTAAACAAAATTTTTGGTGCTTCTCTGATCCTTTGACAAAATTAGGGTTTTTTCTGTTGTCCTTAGATGTACATTTTATTTATTTCTTTACATTGCCCAAATTTATCTTCTGCAGTTATCTATACACAGCTTAAGATTTATATTACATTTAATTTATATCTAAATTTGAACAAATTGTGTGATCAAATGAAATGTACACATTTGATGTAATTAGTCTGTATATTTTTTATACATAAGCAGCATATTTTACCCTTTGAATTCCTGAATTTTTCGCCCATACAAATGCTTTTGCTTTTTTGCGTTTCTTTCACAATGTGATGACTGGATTATTTGGGTTTAGGAGTTAATAGCTCCTTAAATATTTTAGTAATCTGCACCTACAGACAATAGTCGGATTGAGCGCTCCAAGTAACCATCTTCTGATGCTTCTAAAGAAGCTGGAACTGCTCATAAATCAGAAAGAATTGTCAGAAAAAATATGTTTTGAAGTATAAGAAAACAAAAACTAAGAACCAGGAATTGCATCACCGATTAACAAACTGTAAATATTACATATCATTGAATAATTTAGACCTCTGCAGCTGTTTGAAATTTTTGCTTGGAACTTCAAACCTTTTTTTCTCAAAACTACTTTTTTCAACATGATTGACATGATATCTCATGTTAGATTTAAACCAATTAAGTTGAAATTTTGCATGAACCTTCGATGTATAAATTTCTACCGCCCCTATCGTTTTTGTATTAAAATTATTTTTTTTACTATTTTAATAAATTAAAAATTATAATAAAATAAAGAGTAAAAAAAAAAAAAAACTTTTTTAGACAGCCGCCATTATATATATTTTTCGTTTTCTCTTAGATAGGGCCTATACCTACTTTTTTAAATTAAGAATATTTTTTAACAGTTTCCAGCAAAGTTAAAAAGAGTTTATGACTTCGATTTGTCTGGCCGTCTGGCTGTCGCCTGTCTTCGCGTTCTAACTCTTGTAAATTCAACCGAATTGCCCTGAAAATTTTGAAAGTTATTGATGTTTACCCTAGCACGAACCCTATTTCAAATTAAGTTTTTGTATGTTTAGTTTATTCAAAGGCACAATCAAAAGTATTCCGTTACATTATGATCAATAGGAAAAGATTGTTTCAAATGAATCTTAAGGTTACACTCTTTCAAATATCATAAAACTTACATGCATCTGCAAAGTGCCCTAAAATATACGTTCTGTAGAATATGACGTGTAAAGCATAGTTAATTTTCATTTACAGGGCCACACAAAATAATTCCATTATATAATGATATAGGGAGAATTGTTTACAGCGTATTTTACTTATATTAAAGTATGTCATTTATCATGGAATTCATATATGTCGCTGAGGCTTTATATATGTTTTACCCGGATAATACGTAGTATTAGTATTTACAGGGACACGCAAAAGATTTCAAATAGTATATTCTATCCAAAGTACTGTATTTTATGTTAGCGAGATGGCAAGAAATGCATCTTTAATTATGATATGCGCTTTTAAGCTTCACTAAATTTATGCACATTATATGGTTTGTATAATTGATGTAGTTGATATACAAGGCTACGCAAAAGCGTTTCAACAGGTTACTGAATATGAGCGTAAATTATTTAAAGGTGGTTTTTAAATGAGTTATGCACTTTTATGCTGAAAAGCATTTAATTTAGTAAGCAATACAGGGTGATTCCAAATTTTTTTTACAAGAAGATGAAGAAGAAGAAGAAGAAGACAAGAAGACACCCCACCGGGACCCCAACCGTTAGGTTCATGGGTTGGGTGATAGTGCACATCAAGACAAACAATATTAAATAGGAGACCAAGGGTCCAAACCGTTTTCCAAAGGAAATAGCCGCCATTAAAGTTTAGGGACCAAAATTTCAAATAAACATAAAAAACGGAAAAATCGGTCGATTGATTTGCGGTTTTCACTAAAATTATTCTTTATGTCGGCATTTTCTTGAAATAAAATTACAAAGATAAATTTTAAAAAATGCCGATAGAGGGCGCTTTAGACTTTGGAGTAACGAACAACTATTTTTTGCCGGTATTTTTTGCATCTCATTAAATGTTTTCGTAACCTTAGACTCAAACTTAAATTTTGAGCTCAAAACCTAAAAGTGGAAGAGCTTAAGTAGCACAAACTGAACTGTGTTCAGAGAATTCAAATTTCAAATGTTTATAAAAAAAACGGAAAAATTGGTTCATTGATTTGCGTTTTTCACTAAAACTATTCTGTATGTTGGTATTTTCTTAAAAATAAATTATAAAGATAAATTTCAAAAAATGTCGATAGAGGGTGCTTTAGACTTTGGAGTAACGAACAACTATTTTTGCCGTTATTTTTTGCATCTCATTAAATGTTTTCGGAAGCTTTGACTTAAACTTAAATTTTGAGCTCAAAATCTGAATAGTAGGGAATAGTTAAGTAGCACAAACTGAACTGTGTTTAAGGGGGGGGGGGGTGTTCAAATTTAAAATAATTACTGAAAATGGAAAAATTTGTCGATTACTTTGCGGTTTAAAATAAAACTATTGTATAAGTCAGTATCTTCTTGAAAATAAATTTTAAAGATAAATTAAAAAAAAATTCCATTAGAGGGCGCCTTAAACTTCAGAGTAACCAACAATTAATTTTAGCCATAACTTTTTTGTTGTTATTAAATGCTTGCAAAAACTTATTAAATGTTTTCGGAAGCTTAGATTTAAACTTAAATTTCTAGCAAAAAATCTGAATAATTAGGAGTAGTTAAGTACCGCAAATTGAAGTGTTTTCCGGAGTTGAAATTTAACACACCTCCCTCCTCGAACGCAATTCAATTTTTCGCTTCTTAAACACTCGCACCGATTCAGAATTTGAGCCTAAAATTTAAGTTTATGCATTTGAAAACATTTAATGAGATTAAAAAAATAACAGTTAAAAATAGTTGTACTCTACTCCAAAGTCTAAGGTGCCCTCTATCGGAATTTTGTGAAATTTATCTTTAAAATTTATTTTCAAGAAAAAGCTCATTTAATAATTAGTTTTAGCGAAAACCGCAAACGAATCGATCAATTTTTCCGTTTTTTATAATCATTTGGAATTTGAACCCTCTGAACACAGTTCAGTTTGTCTACTTGATCACTCCCTACTATTCAGATTTTGAGCTCAAAATTTAAGTTTAAGTCTAAGCTTACGAAAGCATTTAAAAGATGCAAAAAATAATGCCAAAGAAGAGTTGTTCGTTACTCCAAAGTCTAAAGCGCCCTCTATCGGCATTTATTGAAAATTATCTTTATAATTTATTTTTAAGAAAATACTGACAAAAAGAATAGTTTTAGTAAAAACCGCAAATCAATGAGTCAATTTTTCCGTTTTTTATAATCATTTGAAATTGAACCCTCTGAACACAGTTCAGTTTGTGCTACTTAACCTCTCCCACTTTCAGGTTTTGAGCTCAAAATTTAAGTTTGAGTCTAAGCTTACGAAAACATTTAATGAGATGCAAAAAATACCGGCAAAAAACAGTTGTTCGTTACTCCAAAGTCTAAAGCGCCCTCTATCGGCATTTTTTGAAATTTATCTTTATAATTTTATTTCAAGAAAATGCCGACATAAAGAATAATTTTAGTGAAAACCGCAAATCAATCGACCGATTTTTCCGTTTATTATGTTTATTTGAAATTTTGGTCCCTAAACTTTAATGGCGGCTATTTCCTTTGGAAAACGGTTTGGACCCTTGGTCTCCTATTTAATATTGTTTGTCTTGATGTGTATTATCACCACTCTTTTATTGTAAAAAAAATTTGGAATCACCCTGTATTTTTATAATATACACTATAAGGCCGTTAACGATAGTACATTTTCAATTTTAGACATTTTGTCGAATATTTAAAATATTTTTTGTTGGTTTCTTCTGGAATTTCAGAATTATAAAGGTTATCTTTGGCTTCATATTTATCATCGTCCGTTTGATAAGAAGGATGATTAGGGGGCTGAGAAAAAATAATATTTGGGATCACCCTGTAAATTGAAATGAACGAAATGATCTGTTACTGCAAAATACAAATATGTGTATACTTTACAACATGTCCACTGATTTTTGTAAGAAAAGCGCGTAAAAATATAGCGATTTGATTGAAACTATCAAAAAATTTTGCATGTGTTTAGCTTCCTTAGTCCTGAGACAAATTTTACATGGCACTACGAAAACCGGCTTAAAATTTTTATAAAATATCGCCAAAGATGCATCAATCTACATATCGATGCTTCTAATATGCATACATATAATTAAAAAGTCTAGATGTAACTTTATCAATTTTAGAAGCATTTGAATTAAATTAAGGGTGTCTTTTAGTGTCACCTTCAGGCGACATCAGGACTGGGAAGGTTATATCATGAAAGGTTTCCAATCACATTTAACGTCAGATTCGGAAAAAAATGACACCATGAGGTAGAAACAATGTAGTGCGATTCCAAAATAAATATATTTAATATTTTATGAAATATGAGTAGTTGTATGATATAATTTTTATCTGTGCATGCACGAACGATAACAACGATCTTCTTACATAACTTAATAGTCAACTGTATGGAGCAACTCATAAAAAAAGGTTCAGTCAAATATAGTGAAAATTCAGAAAAACATTGCTGTTACAGTGAGCTGTTTTTTAATTGCTCTTTTAAAGCAGCAGAATGATAAACGATTTTCTAAAAATTGTCAATTTTATTTTATTATTTTTTATTGATGCTTTAGTTCTTCTTGGATAACTACCAAGACGAATCTATTAAACGGTAAAAAAAAGTATAAAAATCGAAGCATTTGTTCCTAATCTTCTCATTCAAATTCATTAAATACTTCAGCTGTTTTTTTACATAAATAATTCAGCTGCTTTTAGAGAGCAACTAAAAACAGCTCACTCTAACGATGATATCTTTCTGAATTTTCACGTTATTTCACTGGATTTTTTTTATGCGATTGGATTTTTATATAGTTGTCATTTAAATATATATAATAACACGATACTATAAATCCTTTAGTTTAAAATCTTATCTATTGTAATACAATTGTAGATTAAAAGCTATATTCAAATTAGTTCAGTGATTACATGGAAATTCGAGGACATACATCAGGACATTCCAACATTTTTCTCCGGGAGGGAATCCTGCAGCTCCGGTGGTGGTGGTGGAAGGGGGAAATTGCACTTTTTAGAAAATTAAAAACACAAAATCTCAATTTTTCCCTTAAAGGGGAGATTTCATTGTTCCAGTGGAGAAATGCCCCTTCCGGGCCACCCCACCCCCCGAAATCAACACTACCAATAACCAAATATACTTTTCCTAAAGTCGCTTAAATATAGTGTCACAAAACTGTACTGTTATGTAAATAATTCATAAAAATATTTCTACATGAGTATCGCGTCTTTCCAGCGCAAGTGGTTAAAGATTGTACTTCATTGCTAATTTACACTATTTATTCGTGACATTTCCATAGTTTTACTTTATTGATTTATTTTATTTTATTTTTTATTTTTTTTTCTATAGAAACAAATAAAAATAAAATTATACAGTAGATCAATTACTTTAAGTCACAGTAGTTTTGAGTTTCATCGTTCATTATTATCGTCATCTGCACTCCTTGTTTCAAAATTAACAAGTTGATGATAGAAAAGCTTATCGTTGTTGGGATAACATGCTACGTATCTAAAGAAAGCAAATTCCACACTGTTATTTATGAACACACTGAAAAAATTTAACGGGTAATTAACTGATCCCAAGTCAGATAGAACACATGCTAAGCTGTCATCATAGGATACGCCTTTGCACTGTTGCTGCAACAGTTTTTTGCCCCTTCTTTTTTGAGATTGTATAACTATAAGATCTTAAATATTCATTAGCGTTTTACTGTTCCGTGATCAAGATTTTGTTTATGTGTAAGGACAGTATAAATTTTTATATTTTCATATACATTTCCACTTTTCAAAAAAATTAAACAGAAATGCAATTTTTAGTTGTTTAAAAGTTAACGTTGTGTATCTCAACACATTTGTGCATATTTAAAACCAGTCTGTAGTTTCGTTTGGCTTTTTCTTTTGAAATTTGCTTTCTCAAGAAATCGACTGATAGAAATTTTAATGTATAATATAGTCAGTAGCGTCAACTTTCGAAAAATATTGGGTGGGCTTAAAAAGTTAAAAATAATAATAACACATGCAATATTTTCCCCTTGATTCAGGTTTATAAATTAGAAAATAAATTATAATTTAATAGATAGTTTTAGGTAAAAATGCATTTTGAACTAAGAATAAAAACTCTTACAACGGCGCAAAAATTTCACGCGTACTTTATATACCAATTTTTATGTTTAAAATAAAAATATGCTTATGTTTCGTTGGGAAAAAAATAACATCAGTAATATCATAATGCATGAACTTGTAAAATGTACTCAATGGACAATATTCCCATGACGTAATGCACATGAATTTCTATTCGTACACGTGCATAAATATTTTTTTTCCGAAATTTAATTTGCAAAATAAAAAAATGTCCAAAAAAGCAATGTGTCTGATCATTTTTTATTATTTATATACTCTCTGCAACAATGGATGTAATCCAACTGCCACAGTTTTGAAGAAATTTCATAAAAAAGCTTTTAAAATAAAAAAATAAATATAAAAATGGAAATAAATTTAAAAATAACTAGAATGGGCATAACTACAAATGAACAGCTTTCATTAAAAAAAAATGTCAAAATCAGATTAGTAGAAAGTTTAGAACTAATGACTGAAAACACGGCCTGGTCTTTTAAATATATAGATAAAAGTATTCCTCACATTTAGTCTCAGGAATGTTTTACTTCTATTTAGCAGTGAGCTGATAGTGAAAAAAGTTCAGTACGTGTTTGTGCAATGCTGGTACTGATATCTATTGACAAAAGCCTGAACATTTAACTGATTTATTTTATGGGAAAATTTATTCGTTCGATTATCCCCTATTCTTTTATTAGATACTTCCCCTATATTCCCCTATTCTGTTTTTTATTTCAGTTTGAAGTGCGCATTAGATATTGTGTTTTTCTTTGTTTACTCGAATTATCTTTTGAATGTTCTTTTAGGAATCTTTCTTTAAATCTGTTTCTAATTCTTTTCATCTGTATTCTTTTCTTTATTTAACACTTTTTGCGCTTCAATTTTTTTAAAAGTTACAGAGGCAGGAAATTCAAAATTTTTTCTAAAATATTCAGCGCCATTTTTTAAAAATGTATAAAAAATAGACATTTAAAATGCACCACCTTTTTAATTCTTCAAAAAACCCTCACGAAAAAATTTAAACTTATTTTATATAAAAGTAGCATTAACTCCTAAGTATTCAAAGTGTGAATTTTATTATGTTCCAGATATTAATAAGGGATAAACCTAGTGATAAATATTTATGGATTGAAAATACTGATCGTATGTTCTGATTATCTTCTGTGAGAGTCTTCAAATAAAGCACACAATAATCGTTCAGTTTCAGCTGGATTATCAGAATAAAGTCGACACCGATTATAGCGTACTTTCAGGATACCAGATAATATAGTATGCAATAACCAAAGTACGTTATAAACAATTAGCAATAAAATGAAGTGCATAACGTGAAAGAAAAATATGCGTAGAATTATACGCAGTAACAGAGATTTAAAATAGAGAGTTTATGGAGATAAAATAGGTTTATTACTTGAATATTTAGAAAGTAATCTAATATTTCCTGTTGGCTTATTCTGTTTCATAACAAAATAAAAGAAAGACACCGTTTCAGTACAACAGAAACTCCAATAGTTTACGTTTATTTAGAACTTAAAAGGTCTAAATAGACGTATCTTTCGACCGCGTGTGCCATATTTTGTGGTTTTGTAGTTCCTTTCATTTTTTACTTGTTTTACAAAAACATTCTGAAAGACGGAAACCTTTATTTAAAATCTGTCTTCAGCTCTTTCCATTGTTGAGACTTCCCGTCTTTGTCAATAATCACAAACGGTTGGAGAAAAAAAAGGAGATATTTGTTCATTAAGAAGAATATTTGAAGGAAGAAGCAAGCCAAGCCTTAGAAGTCACTGGGATAAATGTCCAAGACAATTTACATATTTGCAAACCAGAAATATAAGGTATATTCATATCCAAATTTTATTTTTCATTTGAGTCTAAAAAGTGTGTTGTAATCAGATTAACATTTTTACATAGTTTGTTACAGCCGGAGTTGCAAATCATTACTTATATGAGAATTCATTTAGGACTAAGCATCTAAATAAGTTATAGGCAAAAGTACGTTAAGTCTCAGGTACACTGTTAAAAATCTGCTGCATTTTGCTGCAACGCACTCCACCGCTTATATGTAATATCTCTATTCCAACCAATGAGAAAGCTCTATTTCACGGCCAAGTAACCGTTTTCTATACACGCAGAGGAGTGCGTTGCAGCAAAATGCATCAGATTTTTAACAGTGTACGGTATAATCGGTTTCGACTGTATTTTTATCTACAATAATATAGCATCATTTTATTAGTTATTTATGCATTATAGTATATCACTACAATTTCGTAAAAATTTCAGGGTAAATGAAAGAAGTGTTATTATTTATAATATGGTGGTTTATTTCTTTTTAATTTTTTAAAGTAAAAGGCATGTTAATGTTTAAATCCAATTTTAATACTTTTACATTAGTTGTATTTTCAAGATTAAGTATTGAGGTTGCGTTTTAAAAAAGATATTTAAGAGCTTATATAAAAAAAATCGTTTTCAGTCGTGGAAGTCGAAACTAAAAATATGTTAGAAATGAAAGAGAAACGATTTTTAATTTATCATTTCGTTCCGGCAGAAAAATAGTATAAATAATGTAAATTTAATTTTTTATCTTTTATACATGTTTCGCATTGTTTAAGTACTACCCAGAACTATGAAACATTCTGACTGTTTAATGCAGAGATAAGTAGGAATAATAATTTTAGCATTCGAAAAGATATCACTTACACAAATTACAGAGTAATTAGTTATTCCAACATGATGAAGTAATTTTTTTTTTTTTTTTTTTTTTTTTTTTTTTTTTTATTGCATTGCTTTATTTGTTTTTTTCCAATTTCAGAATTTCAAATGGAATAAATTCACATAAAAATACTATTATAAGAAACACCCACATTCATTTGAAACAATCCTTTTGACCTCCCTAACAGGCCTTATATTTTGTATTAATAATTTATAATATGATTCAAAGATCGCTTTATATTTCTCTTAAATCCCAAACCAAATGCTTTTGTTTGCAGATAACATTAAAGGGTGGTTACAAGAGATAAAGGAACAGCTATTGTTCAAGCTTGGCTGCGTGGAAAGACTTATGAAGATACATCTAGAAAATTAAACAAAAAAACTCAAACATTTTAATAAAAATTTTAATTTTTCTTAAGAAAGGTGTTATAATAAAAATGAAATACATTGACATGTTTCGGGACCGTCAAATAAGTTCCATAGTCATAATCTAAATAAAACAAAATTTCAAAATATTTCTCGGTCAATACTAATGACACGCGGCAATGAGATATAAATAACAAAAACGCTCTATTGCAAAAAATTAAATTAAAATATAGACCATGATCTAAAACATATATAAAAATAATAAAAATAAATAACATAATTTTTTGCAATAGAGCGCATGTTTTTTGTTATTTATATCTCATTGTCGCGTGTCATTTGTATTGACCGAGAATTATTTTGAAATTTTGTTTTATTTAGATTATGACTATGGAACTTATTTGACGGTTCCGAAACATGTCAATGTATTTTATTTTTATTATAACACCTTTCTTAAGAAAAATTAAAATTTTTATTAAAATGTTTATATAAAAGGTGAATGTTTTAAAATCTGATGATTTAAAAAATCAATTGGATTTAATTAACTTTTTATCATAAAAAAACTGAAATTTCGAAAAGATCCGAGTATTAAAATACAATTTAACGAGGTTTTATTACATCGCTGTCCCTCTTCATGCCACAATCCACTTCACTTAAAAGTAATTTTCCTCTTTTTTTTTTTTTTTTTTTTTTTTTTTTTACGAATAGACATGTTCAAAGTGATTAAACTTGTATGTATTTTTTTAAACTGAATTTAATTTTTTGTTGCTATTCTTGTTCCTTATGCTCTATTTGATAAAATTAAGTATAAAATTTACAATAAAGTAAAACTTTTTTTTTTTTTTTTTTTTTTTGCACATAAAAATGTAAAATAACTTTAGTTTTTACTATAGTTTTACACGTATGTGCCTATTTTATTTTTTCTCTCGAACTAGCAATGTATGACATAGAACTATGTCTGCGAACTAATAATGTATAACATGGGATAAATCCGATACTTAAAGTTATACAGCACACCTTTACGAAGAGTTTTTATAAAAAATAGCTCCAAAAGTCAAAATTGTACGAGAAGATACGCTTTAAAATTTACTTAAGTTTTTCGAATTTTGCCAAGGTAATTGAACAACTTCTTCATAAAATAATTTTTCTTTATTTGATCCTTTTTTATGTCAAAAATGTATTTTAAAATGATTAAATAAATACAAAAGTTCAAAAAAGTACCGAGTCCCCCTTAAGACCAAAGCCTGTTTAAATAGGTTTTTTCTCTTTTTTCTTACGATTATTCCTCGGAAACGTTATTATATTAAATAAACAATCTTATACAGTAGATCTTGTAAACAGTGAAATCACTATAGTTTGATACAAAATTCTAAGTTTGGCAGACATAATAGTATAAATTTCAATTATAGCAAGAATGATTTCTGTACTTTCAAAACAGGATTCGGTATAAAGTGGTTCTTTTTACAAAGAGTTTAAAGAACAAAATACAGTAAAATTTTTGGAAAGGGAATCGCGAGCAAACACGAAAAATTTCTTTTAGACAAGTTGCTGATTAGGCAAGTACATTTGTATAAGGTATTCGTTTGAAAGGGATTAAAAATTTTCCGATATAGATAGATTCTGTAATTATAGTTTACTGTTTTAAGTTCTAATCAATACAGACTAACGAAGAACCTTGTATTAACCCCTCTTTTTATACACGTACCAGTACTTATTTTCATATATTTTTAAACTTCAGTTATGTATTTATATTATCAAACTGATAACTAAGAAAGATTAAAAAAAGAAAATGATTAAAATTATTTTATTTTATTTATTTATTTTATTATTTATTTATTTATTTTGCTCGTAAAATTTGATGATACATGGGACTTAATATGCATATTTTTGACAATTTCTTATAAATTTTCATTTTATTTTATAATTCTTTCATTACAAATACAATGAAACATCAAATAATAGTATATTTAATAATTTTGTATTACTAATGAACTCTACAAATCATATCTTAACACACAAAAAAATATTTACCTTTTCATTTTTGTACAATTCGTATATTTTTGTTGCAATCCATTTTAATATATATCTCACAAGAAAAAAAAAAAAAAAAAAAAAAAAAAAAAACGCTAAAAGAAATAATGTATTATTTTCTTTAGTTCTGCAATGTATTAGTCTCTATCCACATCAATTTCTTTATTTTTAACATTATTTATATAAGGTGGAACTCGTCGAATTTCGACGAAAGTAAATGCTTAAGAAGGAACTATTTCATTGATCTACAATAAACCTACAAAATTAGCTACACTAAAAAATGCATCTTACAATCGTCAGTCTAACTCTTAATCAAATATTACTTAAAGCTAACATTAAGAAGAAAAAAAAAACACTATTTCTATAAAACTCAGTTGTCCTCATTATTAAAATTAAATCTTAATTGCATAGGTAAAAATATAATAATAAAGCAAAATACAATAAAGATCAGTTATTAAGATGAAGTTATCAATTGAGACTCTTATTTTTGGTATAAATGCATATAAAAAAAATAGTAATAAAATACAATTATCGCTATCTTAGAATTTTATGTGAAATCTGAACCCGTCATAATTTTCAGCATCTCAAAATTTACATACGCAATTTTCAATTTTTGTCAATTTTAAAAGAAAATGGCATATTTATGTTGCCACAATTACAAAATTCTTACTAAAACAATAAAAAAATTGATGTGTCAAGAATAAATTAAGATACAGCTTTCAAACAAATTGCATTTAAAACTATACATTTTTCTCTATACGGTGGTTTAAAAATTGAAAATGTGCGATGTTTAGAAGTATAACATTTGCAGTACCGAAAAATGCAAAACCGAATTGCATGTGTAAGTGTTGCCAGTTGCAAAAGATGTATGTGTTACGTACAGATACGTTTCGCCTTTATAATATAGATATGGGAAGGAAAATCTAAATTACAAAATTCTAAAGATGTGTATCCTATAGGATACATCAAGTATGAAAAGGTTAAAAAAATTAAAGGATCTCATGCGTCATAAAAAATCGGGAGTTTTGGCATTGCGCGAAATATGGAATCTTTTGAAAATCGGAACACCTATTGCAACACTACTAAGAATGCCTTCTGGACCACGCAAGAAAGTGGGAATTTTGAGAGTGTGCAATTTCCAGAGCCACAACACTTGAACGAACTGCTTTTTTCCGAATATAATCTAGCCGTAATGATCATGGTACATCGTTAAATGACTTTATTGAATTATTCAATATGAAAAAAATCTTTGCAGCATATGAAGATATGCGTTTCAAAACTCGCCTTAACAAGAAAATCAAATTTTGGGAAATTGCAAAATGCCGAAAACATGCGATAAAAGTAGGTTCTTTTTTTTTTTTTTTTTTTTTTTTTTTTTTTTTTTTTTTTTTTTTTTAGATTGTAGTGTTTTTTAATGCAAGGCCACAAAAAAATAAATAAATAAATAAAATAAATTGATAGAAAAAACTTGATTAAAAAAAATTCGATAAAGCGAGTTTTGAAATTTAAATCCTCATACGAACATTTATATTTAAGGTATCCGAACATCTTTAAAACGTCATTTTTTATCAAAATATCGATTTTTTATTTTTCAATAATATTAAAATTGAACCTCTTGTCTATCGAAATCTGCTTATATTTTCTCGTATTTAAAATAGAACCCGAGTTACAGCCGTTTAAAATTACATCTGTTACACCTTTTAAATTGTATTTTAAAGCTATTTTTTTTTTTCTCAAAATGACTGTTTTCAGATTTTTACTATACAGGAAACATCATAAAACGGAAAATTAGGCATGAAATGCCACGAAATTTACAATACTTCTTTTATAAATATCTTTTGGGGGAATAGACTAGACTCATGGTAATGTATTAAATAGTATTATATTTATACTGGTATAAATAACAAACTTGAGATAGATTTTGCGATTTTTTTCTTATACTGCCATTTTGTCTGAGATAGAGAAATGATTATAATGTGAATATTCTAAGTCCTAAAAAAGTTATTCTGTTTATTATGCAATTACAAAATATTAATACAATATTTTATTTTTGAGTTATCACGTTTAGCGGAAATATCAATTTTTGACACAATTTTAACTATTTTTAAATTAAATTTTATTTAAAAACTATTTCTGGATACTTCCTAAATTTTTTTTTTTTTTTTTTTTTTAAATTTTAAAGTAAATGTCATAAAAATTGAACAACATGAGAAAATTTCAAAAAAATCTGAAAACTCATTTCCGAAGATATGTGTATATTTTAACAGTAATTGAAAAAATTCTGTCCAAAAACATTCCATTTTTATTAATTGTCCCTTTTCTGAAATTTTCCGCGTCATTTTCTACAATCTAAAGTTAATCGATAATTTTCCATATCTCTAAATGTCATTATAACTTATTTAAGTACAAACATTTGTATCACCATGGTGACTGTTATATGTCAGAAAGACGTATCTGCTGAGAAATACAAGACAACTTGTACAAAACTAATCAGATGTTTTAATAAAACTCGATCGATTGCCATTAATTTTTAATGTCAGGTGTTTTTCAGTGACATAATGAACTGTGATAGCACGCAAGAGCGTCTTTAAACCAAAATTATAAGAATATCATAATTTTAAAAAAGTAAGATGATATTTTAGAAGCCTCACGACATTTTGATTTCTATTAAATATTTGAATACAAGTAATTGCAAAAGTAGATAAAACACACATTCTAAATGTGAATCTAAACTCTTGAGTAAAACTTTAAAAGTAAACTTTAGCTTTAAAAACTTTAACACTTTAACATCTAGACAAACAATATTAATTAGGAAACTGGGGATCCCAAACGTCTTCCGCAAGAGATAGGCGTCATTAATGTTTAAGGATCAAAATTTCAAATGATTAAAAAAAAAATGGTCGATTCCTTTGTGGTTTTCACTAAAACTATTCTTTATGTCAGCATTTTTTAAAAATTAAATTTAGAGATAAAATTCAAAAAATGCCGATAGAAGGCGCGTAAGACTTTGGAGTAACGGACAACTATATTTTACCGTTATTTTTTGTATTTCATTAAATGCTTTTTAAAGAATAAAATAATAGGAAATCATATATAGTGATTGATTTTCCCGCTAAAAATTAACTGAAACTGGAAAAAAAGATTCATCTAATAAAAGGGAAACTTCAAAAAGAATTAGATAAAGCAGTGATGCACAGCCTTTTTACCAGAAAATCGTTTGCCACCAGAATATTTGAAAAGCGGAGTTTCTTTTCTTTAATCTCAAAGTTTCTGTCATTACTATAAGGAAAATTATTCTGCATAAGAATAGTGGTATCATTTTGGCCCGCGGGCCAAAGGTTGTGCACCCCTGAGATAAAGTATGCGAGGAAAAAACTTCCCAGGCAAGAAAGTCTTTGGTCCTTCGTCTTGAAATGTAAAAAAGCATTAAAACTGTTTATGTTACTTTTATGTTACTGTGCATTTACTGTACAACATAAAATACTTGTGCATTTACAAGCAAGTTTTATTATCCGTGTTTTACCATTTAAATTTTACAACATGAAATACTTGTGCATTAACAAGCAAGTTTTATTACCCGTGTTTTTTATTTAAATTTTACAACATGAAATACTTGTGCATTAACAAGCAAGTTTTATTACCCGTGTTTTACCATTTAAATTTTACAACATAAAATACTTGTGCATTAACAAGCAAGTTTTATTACCCGTGTTTTACCATTTAAATTTTACAACATAAAATACTTGTGCATTAACAAGCAAGTTTTATTACCCGTGTTTTACCATTTAAATTATCGTTGAAAAATTTGCCCATGCACATTTCTGGTAGACTGAAAAACTTGCCTCGCATACGGGACATACTTTCCAACGTGAAATGGTCAGACTTAATCATTTTTTATTAAAAACTATACTTTGTTTTTTGAAAAATAATTACGCCAGTTTGTAGAGAACAGTTTAGGAAATACAATGATTTCCTTTAGATCTCAAAATGGATAGAAATAAAAATAAAAAAATAAAATTGTGAAAAGTTGGAAGCTTGCCCCGGTATCCCTATTATAAGATTTTACTGCATAGCATTTTTCAGATTTTTAAGTCTTCAGCACATAGAATATGCATTAACAATATTAATGATAACTAAAACATTTATATACGACAAACTGAGATTTATTAAACAAATAAATATCGCAGCCACGGTACTTCTATAAAGATAAACATTTTAAACATGAAAAAAGAGCTAAAATAAGCTTTTTTGGTCAGAACTAGTCATACGAAACATAATTTTAAACAAATAGACATAAATTTAATGTTATGTAGAAATTCACTGCGGCCGAGCCGGGTTTTTAACGTTTTTTTTCAGCCAGGCCAATAGTTTTTTTTCTACATGTGGGGCTGAACTCTGATCAAACTGTCAACTTTTTTTACTGGACCATAACGGATTCGAGTCAAACATAGTTATCATACCGGGTTAATCCGGGATGGGCATGATTTTTTATTTTCTTTGAGTCGGCTCGCGAAATTTCAGTCCGTGCAGACCTGTAACCACTTAGTTTAAAATTGAGTACATTCATATAATTTTATTTTGTATAAGATCTTTATGTAAGCAAAAATTTAAAAAATATATAAATATAGATAAATAATTTGCTACTAAATTTCATATAAAAATATTTTTCTTATGTAATTTCCTATATCTCAAATTCTAAATTTAAAAATATCGTAAAATGAGTAAAAAATAAAAATAATAAATATTTGTTTTTTAATTTACAAGCGAAAATTAAAAAATAATAAGAAATTCATGTTAATTGAATTTGTTTAAATTTCTTAAGAATGGAATTTAAATGCAGATTTATATATTTTATGTTTATCAATTTCCATGTAAAAATAACCTCTATATCCACTTCAAATTTCAAATTAATATATATTTTTTTCAAATCCTTCTATCTAAATACAGAATTTTAACGACCGTACATCCCTAAGCTATTTTATTAAGAAAAGTAAGAGAGTTGACTATAACTGAATAATTAATTGAACACGAAGAATCGATTAACGCGTCGAAAGGACTTTGCCTTAAAACTTCTTCCATTTACGATAGAGGGATTAAAGGATTTAAAACAGTAAAGTACTTAAGTGTCCACGTGATTTTCCAGGGACTCGAATACTATGGATTTTATATTGCACGATAAAGCGCAACTACATTGCTCGTAAAGGCTTGATAAAGTTCGGTTTAGTACTGAAATAAAGCTTAATGTGTAGTCATTTTATTAACTATGCCTGGAGAGTAAAATAACTTAAATGCACAGGTGAGAAATGTTATTTTAAAAATGCATCTTCTTCTTTAATTGAAACAGAAAACATATAAAACTTTAATTAATAATGTTATTGTTTTAATTGCACACGTTACGCATATTTTAGTTACATTTTTATTTGAAATGATATATTAATTTTTTAAATATTATTAATATTCTAAATTTATTAAATTCCACAAAATTCTGCATTGTTTAGATGCATTTAAATCAACAAGAAAAGCTGAATTTCTTCATTAATAAATATTGCATTTTTATTATTTGAAAACTACAATAAAAATATATTAGTTAAATTAAATGTTATGATAAGAAATGACGCTAGCTACATCTAATGTGCCTCGAAGAATTTTCATTTTGAAATTAATTTTTCTCAAGAGTTTAATTTGTCGTTTTTGATTTTACACGTTTTGTCGAATATCTACTGCGATTTATTATCTTCTAGTATGTAAAGCACGTGTTTGACAGGATATTTCTAGTTGAAGATTTATTTGGGAGGGCAATTAGTTGCAGGGTTTAATAATAAATTTTGTTCATCATTTATGTAACAGAAAATGCTGAAAATGATCTGATATGTGTTAATACACTATTTAGCTTATGTTTAATATTCTTACGCATTTATGTAAACGTGGAACTCATACTCGTGAGCGTGTTTCACGTGAGAAAAAATGCAAAAAAATTTTCGTTTATAGCATATGTTTGTCTACCAAATTTAACATAACTTTACGAAAACCGAACAAAAAAATGAAGAAACAGTATGCTACATTTAAAGTATCAGTATACTGAATATTTGATGAAGTATTTCAATTCGTATGAAATAAATTTTAACTGCACATGACTTGAAGATTCCAAAATTTTAATTCACAATTTAGTAGTCAGTAGTCGTAAGTATAGGGCAAGTTATATAAAAATATCCAGTCGAATATCACGAAAATTCAGAAAGTGTAGTGAGTTGCACCTAAAAGTAGCTTTGTTATAAGGGATTTTACACAATTTTTTCAATGAGCTTACTGTAACACACTATATCAATGTGAGTATGTTGATGAATTACTTTATTTAATCTGCAACTTTCAGTGTTCCAGATAATGCTTTTTGATCTAGAAACGTCCACTTTAATATTCCCATTTTTTGGTTGCTCTTTAAAAATAAGACCGTAATATTTTGGTTGATATAATAGTCTTGCATGTTATATTAATAATGTATTAATTTGTTACTCAATTTTTAAAACTCTTTAACTAACTTAAATAAAAATTAATTATTTTTGCTACATTTTGGTAATATATACGTATCTTTGCTTTAAACTAAGCTGTTAAACTTTTTATAAGAAACTCATTGTTTTATATCACAGAGTCAAAATGTTTGAACAGAATAGTGGCATACTTAACCGTAAGTGAAATTTTAAATGACTGGAATAATTACGCCAGTTGTGACCAAACGATTCAATATTTTATTTTATTCTGTTTAGGAGGAGACTTTTCGGAAATACCGACATCAACGAGAATTTTTTGGAATTATTTCTTTTATTTTATGAAATAAAGTTTTAAATTATGTAAAACATTTTCATTGAACTACACCTGTGTATGCGTAATTTTAGAGAATTTTATATAGTTGCATTTGAAAAATATTTATGTAACAAAATTTGTTTTGTTAAGGCGTTAACATTCGTCCATTAGAAACTATCACTAATAAATTATAAACATATAGCTATATGTATATTATCTACACTGTTAAAATTTTTGCTCTAGCTTGAACAAAATTTTGGTGCTCATTAGCTGCCACCATAAGCTGGTGAAATCGCGTACCAAAATTTGGAGCTTCCTATTTCAACCTCGTTCCAACTATTGGAACTATGCTTCAACAGGAGCTCCAAATATTGGTTCAAGGTTTCACCATCTTACAGTGGCAGTTAGTGACCACCAACATTTGGTTCAAACTAGGACAAGATTTTTAACAGTGTGAAAAATAATATAGACATTAACTAATGTTTGAGAATTCTAGTACATGAGAAAACACACCTTTTATATAATTGTACTTATCATAACTCCGACACATTAAGTCGCGAACAAAAAAAGATGTAGACGAAGAAGACTTCCGAATTGTAACTAGATGATTGTATAATTTTTCATGAAAATGAACAAAAAGGATATCGAATCTTCTGTATGAATATAAGGCATGTATTTAGACCGTTCTTAACCTTTTAAGTGCCAAGGAGCGCCGTCGCGCTGCTCTCGCTAGTTGTGAAAATGCCAGCGTCGCGACAGAGCTCCTTTTGACAGTTCACTTTTGGCGCGCTCAGTATTTGATAAAATGCTATTTAAATTTATTTAATTTATTGTCGCCTAGTAACAGAAATATTAAAATGTAAGAAGTTTTCAAATTGCAAACTATAAACTGTGAATGAAAGTCATTATCATTTTATTTCTGCAATTTTTTCTAAGCTGTGAAAAAATATCTTTGTTTTCCTTATTGTGATATAATTTCGAACATTGGATAAACATAGTGACGGCCGTGTTACCGTGTTCATAATTTTATTTATTATATCGCATTCTAACTATCTTCACTCGCATATTTTTTATATAAACATCGTGATTAATATTTTTTTTAATATTTCTAATTTCGATTTCAAAATGTCGGACACAAGTGAATTTCCAGATACAGCACGACGGGAGAGCAGGGCGACGGCGCTCCTTGGCACTTTTCAGAGCAGCGCGATGGTGCTCCTTGGTACTAAAAGGGTTAATGTAGCAGACAAAGTATTGTGCATGGAAAATATAATACATTCCCTGAAGAGAAGACTAGTTCTTCTTTTATAAGAAAAATTAATATTGGATCTGTCCATTTTAAAAATGCTAATACTCAAAAACATGTTAATACTTGATTTTTTTCCCAAATAAAGTAATCCCTTCGTATTCAGGAGCGTTAGGTTTCCGAAAACATCCGCGAATGTTAAGACTATCTTCCCGTGCATATAAGGAGTTTAGGATCTTTTTTTTAGAGAAAATATCAGCTGGTATTTAAAATATACATTTATTAAACATTATATTTTAATAATACATGCTTTAAATAAATTTGATAATAATTTGATAACACAAAATTAACGAATGAGCAATAAGGTTATTAATTAGGATATTCACAGTAATCTATAATAATAAAGAGACAAGTATGCGTGTGTGTCAGCGCTGTTCTAAAGAGATCGCTGCATGGTAGAGTTGCAAAATTTGGAGGGAGGGTACCTCTATACATGTAGTTTTGCACCTCGAAGCCCGATTTGTGATTTTTATATTAGAATTTTTTAATTTAATTTTTTAGGCGATTTTTAGCGCTCTTTTTATGTTTTGAGGCGATTTTTCCATATTAGTGAAAGGAATACGATTTCATTCTTTTCACTCAATAAAGTAATTTTTTTTCTCTTTTGAGTAAAGTTTATTCGGAATTCGTGCGGCGATTTTTGGAACTTTTAACGAATTTTTTATTATGCTTTTTAGTATTTCTTCACATTTTGAAGCTATTTTTTGAAAATCATAAAAATAAAATTGTTTCAAAGCCTAATTAACTAAATTTTGTCTTGTATGATTTTTCAATTTCAGGGATTTTTTTCATTGCGATTTTCAGAACCATTTTCGGTGTGGTTTTTAACGATTTTTTGTGCATTTAGCATCGCTTTCTTGTCAGTTTTGTCAATATTGCAGATTTTTGTACGCATGATTGTCTTATCTATTTTTAAATTGCCTGTAATAAAGGCAAAAACCATAAAAGTAATGAATTAGCAGTAAAGGAATTATTTTGAATATCCACAGTAACCTACAGTAATAAAATAACTAAACGCACTGTCTATGTCAATGTATGTTTTTATGCGATGGCTAACAAAATCTACGGCACTTACGAAGCTCAAAACTTTCTTGAAAGTACCTCAAAGTCTCTCCTTATGTATCTGACGTTGAGATTTTCAAAATTCTAATTATTACTTGAGTAGTTCATCTCTCGTTTCCTATTGCAGTCTTTTTGAAAATTTTTACCACTAAATATCATTTGTTCATTTTTTAAACCAATATTTCACACAGGCAGTGGCCGTGTATTTCAGACAACGTAATTTCGCATATTTCGAGTTAGAGATAAAATCACAAATTTCATTTTCCTTTAATATTATTATCTCGGAACTGTGCAGCGCCGGGCGGGTCAGCTAGAAAAAAATAAAGGAAATTACTGATCTATATTTTCCATTAATATAAGGATTAAAGTTCTTACAACTTAGGGCGTACAGTGTACAGTAAAACAGTAGGCTATACAATACATAAGTACTCAGTGTCATGTAGTTCATAGAATTTGTAAAACAAAGTGTGTTTATTTTGTAAAACAAAAATATTTTTTATAAAACAAAATTCGCAAATAACCAAACTCAGTCTTCGCGAATATTGAAATGTTCGCATTTTTTATTTCGCGAAGGTTAAAGGATTACTGTATAGCATATCCTGGTTATTTGGAAGGCATTCATTTTAGTATGATTTGCTTCGAGAAACAGCCTGTCCTAATTACAAAAAATTAATGCATGAGTTTCAACAGTAAAACCTCTAAATAACGGACACCTTGAGAGCCCAGAAATTGTCCGCTATTCGGAAATTTCCGCTATTGGAAAAACCACGGAGAAAAAAAAAATCCTAGTGAACGCTTAATGTTTCATTAGTCGATTTTAATATGGCCTAAAACCTATATTATAAGATTAATCAGAAGTTTAAATAATTTTTAAAGCAATAAAACTGAAATAAAATTGTGCATACCTTTATCCTTTGTTTAATACATTCTAAATTTTTTTTTCTTTTTTTTTTACAAAAGTTTGTTTTTAGTTGCGATTACATGTAATTTGTTTTTCAATGTGAATTTTTAACTCTATCAGTAATTTTAATCCTTTAGAATCATCTTTTTCTTTAAAAAAATTGTATAAAATTTTACTGTATTTTTCTGCTTCTTAAAAGCATACAATCTCAAATCATCCGGAGGGGGGGGGGGTTGTGATCGCAGATAAATGTAGGGAGAAAGGGGATATTCTCCAGCTCATGCCCACATTTATCTATGATTACAAAATTTGTGACACATTGTTCTGATAAATTTAGAGGATTTTTTTTTCCTCGTTAGAAAATAATTTTTCATTCTTTTTTTCTCAAAATTACTGTCCGCTATTCGGAATGACCGTTATTCATAGTTTAAACATACTAAAATTTAAGTTTGGGAAGTGGGAATTTGAAAACTGTCCGTTAAATAGAGGTGTCCACTATTCGGGAGTATCCATTATGGAGGTTTTACTGCATTAAATTTCTGGGATAAAACTTATTAACTTCTTTTTTTTCCTTATCAAATGTCAATGAATTAAATATGTAATAACGTCTGTGCAGGTAATAACTCTAAATAATAATATTATGCGTAATTATAAAAAAATCCGGGTGATTGCACCTACAGTTTCTGAGTAGAAGGTCTCGGAATCATCTGAATCACAATCATCTTCTAAAAGTTATTTTATTGTATTTGTAGGTCTTATCGCTAAGAAGAAAGTAAACACTCGATCTAAAATTTGCGAAGTAATTTTCGTGATCCGAAGACTATATATTTATTAGATTATTTTAAACACGATTATTCAATCGGTAAATTAATTATGACAGATGTAATTTTTCCATTTTTTGGGTGAAAAGAGTCCGGGCCAGGATACGAACCAGGGATGTACTGGTTGAAGCCGCCAATGCTCTTCCAAATGAACCATCCCGGACACGAACACTGGAGGACTATTTCACCCAATTAACCTCAACGATCACTTAAACTGGTCTGATACTCTGGATCAACTCAACAGAATAAATCGAAGGTTAATATATGGAACTGCAGAAAATCGCTGCATACGAAATTACATTAGATTATTTTAAACACGATTATTCAATCAGTAAATTAATTATGACAGGTGTAATTTTTCCATTTTTTGGGTGAAAAGAGTCTGGGCCAGGATACGAACCAGGGATGTTTTGGTTGAAGCTGCCAATGCTCTTCCAAATGAACCATCCCGGACACGAACACTGGAGGACTATTTCACCCAATTAACCTCAACGATCACTTAAACTGGTCTGATACTCTGGATCAACTCAACAGAATAAATCGAAGGTTAATATATGGAACTGCAGAAAATCGCTGCATACGAAATTACATTAGATTATTTTAAACACGATTATTCAATCAGTAAATTAATTATGACAGGTGTAATTTTTCCATTTTTTGGGTGAAAAGAGTCTGGGCCAGGATACGAACCAGGGATGTTTTGGTTGAAGCTGCCAATGCTCTTTCAAATGAACCATCCCGGACACGAACACTGGAGGACTATTTCACCCAATTAACCTCAACGATCACTTAAACTGGTCTGATACTCTGGATCAACTCAACAGAATAAATCGAAGGTTAATATATGGAACTGCAGAAAATCGCTGCATACGAAATTACATTAGATTATTTTAAACACGATTATTCAATCAGTAAATTAATTATGACAGGTGTAATTTTTCCATTTTTTGGGTGAAAAGAGTCTGGGCCAGGATACGAACCAGGGATGTTTTGGTTGAAGCTGCCAATGCTCTTCCAAATGAACCATCCCGAACACGAACACTGGAGGACTATTTCACCCAATTAACCTCAACGATCACTTAATCTGGTCTGATACTCTGGATCAGCTCAACAGAATAAATCGAATGTCAATATATGGAACTGCAGAAAATCGCTGCATACGAAATTACATTAGATTATTTTAAACGCGATTATTCAATCGGTAAATTAATTATGACAGATGTAATTTTTCCATTTTTTAGGTGAAAAAAGTCCGGGCCAGGATTCGAACCAGGGATATATTGATGGTTCAGTTGGAAGAGCATTGGCGGCTTCAGCCAATACATCCCTGGTTAGAATCCTGGCCCGGAATTTTTTCACACAAAAAATGGAAAAATTACATCTGTCATAATTAATTTGCCGATTGAATAATCGTGTTTAAAATAATCTAACCTTATTTCGTATGCAGAGAATTTCTGCAGTTCCATATATTGACCTTCGATTTATTCTGTTGAACTGATCCAGAGTATCAGACCAGTTTAAGTGATCGTTGAGGTTAATTGGGTGAAATAGTCCTCCAATGTTCGTGTCCGGAATGCTCAGTTGGAAGAGCATTGGCGGCTTCAGCCAATACATCCCTGGTTCGAATCCTGGCCCGGACTTTTATCACCCCAAAAAAATGGAAAAATTACATCTGTTATGTACTTATTGGGAAATATTCTGTTTATTACATAAATTTGTTTTGTATTTCATTTACTTTCAAAAGATTATAGAAAATTTGGCATGTGTTCGTGAGGTAGTTTGTAATTAAAAATATGCTGTGTAATAAGTATACTGGGGGTAATAACGCGTTCCACTTTTGTTAATGTTCCGGTCGATTCTTTTCAGCACTGGTACTATATATAAAGAGGTGATTTTTATGCACAAGAGAGCATTATTGTCATCGTTGAAAATCAAAAAGGATAAAAAGAAATAGAATCAAACAATTATTATTGCACCCTGATATCTCAGTTAAGGTCAAGATAGATAAATTTGCCAATTTCTAGGACTGTAGAGATTTTATCTTTAGAATTGGACAATGTACATGCCGTTCCATATTATAGTTTTGTTTGTATAGCTTTATTACTAGCATAGGTCAATAATAACGCCAAATAGCATTGGTCAAGAAATTATACTATTACATTTTATGAATATATATCTGCTAAAATATTCTTTCTTGTATACATTGTCAATACGTTGCTATATCAAATCCCATGTTTGTTTGAAATAAAAAGTCTGGGAAAAAATGGAAACTAAGCCGTGAAAAATGGTAGGATCTTAAAGTGGAGTTATTACTCCAAGACACTTTAGTTTTGTTTGTATACAATGTTTTTTTTTTCATTTACTGAATTTTTCTTTTAATTTTTTAAATGAAAATTTTATTGAATCATTATGAAAAAAAGAATATAAAAGAAAAAAAATCACGTGTAACTGTATTTTATTTTCCAAACGCATTGCAAAATGCGTTCAAATAAATTGTAATGTGGAAGCAAATAAAACTTAGATTTAATTAAAAAAAATCAATTGTTTCTTCTTGTGAAAAGTAAATCATACTGCAGTGAAAAAAAGTCACTTTCATTTAAAAATCCCAGTCTTGATTTCTTAATTTATGACATATTTTAATAAGGCAGATTTTAAATGTAAGTGTTTCACAATTGTTTCTCAACAACATATAGTATTTAGATTTCTCTCACTCATCAGATTAGTAAAAACTAGCTCTAGCTTTTATTACTCTGCTTTATAAAGAAAAAAATACTAAATTAAGCTATTTTCAAGTGAAATATGACTGCTGTATCAAAAAAGTTGAGTATGAAAAATATAAATATTTTATTGAATAACTCAATGAAGAAAATAATGTATCTTCTTTTTTTAGAGAGGTGGGGAGGAGATCATAAATTGATTGCGAAAATCATTATATACCAATCTCGTTGACCGATTGGCACGAAATTGAATACAACTATGTGAGAACCATATTCGTCAAATGGAAGTTCAATTGAAAACGTTATTTGTGCATCATAAAAAAAAAAACTCTCTAAAAACTGATTTTTTTTTTTTTTTTTTTTTTTGGGGGGGGGGGGGGGGTTGGGAGCAGAAAACATTTATCAATATTTTCATAATCGAGTTTTTATCATGATTGTAATATTTTTCTTACACTATGGGCGTATGAAAAGTATGTATAACTAATGTTATTTTCCCGTTCTTAGAAGGAGAGGACCGCATTGATAATCACAGATGTTGGTCATTTTTATATATGTTGTATGTTAGAGGCCCCTTAGTTTCAGGTTCAACGGGTTTTATAGACGCTCCTTAGTTCTAGAGAAACATGGGGGAGGGTCTAATATTATAATACAACTTAAGTACTTATGTACTTATTTTGTTACCCACTCCTAAAGCTGGCGTAGATCATTCCGTACAGTGTTAGCTAATAGATCCACGGACATTGGGTTCGATCCCGGATCGCAGTACGTTTTTTTTTTTTTTTTTTTTTTTTTTGTAAATATACTTGTAATTCAAGTTTACGAAACTCATTGTGAATTAAAAATTGTGTAATGTGTATCTATTATAATTTTAACGTATTTATTTATTTGTAACTAAATCGTTATATAAAACGGTTATTTTTTTTAAAATGACCTAAAATGAATTTCATCTAATATTTATCGATGCAATGATATTGAATAATTGTGTTAATTTGTGATTTTAAAGAAATATGCTTTAAGTATTGCCGTAATAAAAGAAATAAATAAGAAGAAAATAATGGATGATTGAAATGTGTACCATTTGTTCTCTCCTTAATGATTTTATTTATATACTAGTAATTATGATTTAATATTCTCAATTTAAAAATTTAAAATCACACATTAATTACAATTTACATATCAAAATTTTATTCAGCTTTTATGATTTTTTAATCATTTTAAAACTTTTCTCAGCATTTAAAAAAAAATTAAGTGAATCGATTATGATTTTCAAAAATTCCAAAATCTTTTGTGGCACCATCTAATGAAAGCAAAAGAAAAAAAAAGAGAAAATGAAGAAGAAGATAAAGGTGAACTTAAAATTATTCAAGGTGAAGAATATACTTATTACAAAATTAAAAATCTTTAATATGCAAAAAGGGGTTGTAATTTAATTCTTATGCTACTTTTTAATATAATTATGCTTTTTATTATCAATTATCATAGTACATATTTCCTTTATTGAGGCAATATGTAAATGCTATTTCTTTAAATTCACGAATTGAAACAATTATTAGGTATCATTACAGTGACAAAAAATACATGAAATATATTTTACAAGCAATTAAAAAAAAAATTAACAGTTTAAATAATATATGAAATAATCTTAAAAGCTATTAGAAAAATAACAGTTTTATGATGTTTTATTCAACGATTTAATTACAATTAAAAATAAATACGTAAAAATTATAATTGATCCACAGTTTTTAATTAACAATGAGTTTATTAAGTTATAACTAAATGTATATTTATTAGAAAAATAACAGTTTTATGATGTTTTATGCAACGATTTAATTAAAATTAAAAATAAATGCATGAAAATTATAATTAATACACAATTTTTAATTAACAATGAGTTTATTAAGTTATAACTAAAAGTATATTTATAGAAAAAAGAAAGACAGGCGTAGCGCATCCGAGGACCAAGGATCAATGAGCTAACGCTCTGACGAAAGAGCTACGCCGAAGTAAAAACTGTGTTACAAACTAAGTACTTCATTTCTATTATAAAATTAGACCGATCTGTTTCTTGAGAACTAAGGAGCATTGTATAAAATCCGATGAAATGAGATTAAAAAGGAAGGTTTCTATGCGGGCATACTCCGAAAAAATTGTAAAAATTACAGCATGTTCTTCTCATGAGGATATACACCTTTATAAAAATAATTCGACGGAACTTCCACACAGTATCTGTTTAAAAAAAAAAAAAAAAAAAAAATAGAAAATTTAATTATTTGGCAATTTTTTATCGGTTGACAATGGAATGCAATGTAAAAAAAAAAAAAAAAAAAAAAAAAAAAAAAAAAAAAAAAAAAACCTTTTTTATGTCTCATACACTTTAAGAAAGAAAAAAGCTTCATGTTGAATTTGTTTAGATAAATTTAATTTAAATAACTTTAGTTTTGAAAGTTTTACTTTTTTTTTAAGTATAGTTTTGTTATATCAAAATTTATACGTATTTATATTCAAATTAAATCATAAAAATTTCAGATTTAAAACGAAATTCACAATTTAAATTAATTAAAATTGTTTCAAGCTCAAAGTTCAATTGAGCATTGTCGATTCGATTTTGTTGCTATGGGAACATCTGGCTTTTATTGTTGAATACGCTTAAATGTATAAAAATAATTTTTCTCTACATAAATTTTTTTATATTCAAAAATATTTTTTCCAGAGAAAAATTGTGTTATTACTACAACAAGCAATACTTGTATGTAGTACAATATGTATAATTATATATATATGTACATAATATACTAAATTTTCTCATTGTTTATGTTTAAATTCGCTAAATATCATTTACACATTTACACCATTTTAAAATTCAACAGTTTTCAGTTACATTAAAATTGTTTTCTTTTGTCGAGGAAAAGTTCCGCTCGCCAAATCCTGTTGGGATTTCGTCTTTTCACGCCAAATATTCGAAATTATTTAATTTTTTTTTACAAAAATTCTACTGTAATTCCGCCGCATATTTTGACTGATCATTTATTCCATACATAAGTAATTTAATTAGTATTTTTTTTTTAATTTTGAGTTTGCCCAGTTTGAAGACCTTTTTTGTAAGAAGCCTCTATCCTATAACATATGCAAAAATAAATAAAATCTGTGATTATCAAAGTTGTCCTTCTCCTTGTTAGACATGTTTTATTTCTGCTAAAATTCATCTTAAAATTTATTATGTAGCAAGAAAATTATTCTGTGCTAAAGCGAAGTTGTTTTACGCATTACACTGGAATTGAATTAATGCAAATGGAAAATTGCCACAATAAACATTAATGTCTTCCTGTTAGAAATGTGGCAATAACAAAAATGTCTTTGTAAAATTACACACACACACAAAAAAAAACTTATTTAAACATATATTATATTTAATTAATGCAGCAAATCATTAATAAAGTTATTTAAAAGAAACGGATTTATATTTCCTTCCAGAATTTATTTGAGAAAAAATATCCAGGCTAATATGTAGTTTTTATTTTTCAAAAGCAGTATCTAAATCCTATTAAAGCAATCAAACATATTGCGTTTATAAGATTTTAAATTATTTTCTTGGATGTTGGAGAGCATTTTTCTTATATTAAAACAGCCAAAGAAAACAGGTTAATGTTCATGAATTATTAATAAATGTATTTAAAAAAATTATGCTAGAAAAGAAAGTAAATTGTTATAGATAAAAATTATTTCAATAATTTATAAATGAACTAATTGTTGCAATGTAATGAATTTATATATTTTGTTCAAATTTTATGAATTTCTCTCTCCGTAAGATAAAAAAAAATCAATTATGTTAAAAATACAGTGAAAAAAATGAAACGAGAATTGTTAAATGGATGTAAAATTTTAAAGTTAAAATAATATATATAAATAATTTATTTTGCTTTATTCTTTTTTTATTTGATAACATTATAATCATTATAAAGCTTAAAAATAAATGGCAGAATGGGGTATATGCATATTTCTAATTGGACATTAATGATACATAATTTAATTTGTTTTGCTTGTTTTGCTATATATTTTTTATTTGAGAATATTATAAATTTATATGATACAAAAATGTAAATGATAGAATATGACATAAACACAATTTTAGTTCTTTCAAATTTTAGCTTAATGTAAATTAGCTAACGTAAGAGGCATAAATTTGGACTTACATTAATATGGATTACTAATTTTTACAAAGTTTCAATATGGTCTAGAAATACAATAAAAAAAAAGCTTAAATTATTATTTATTAAATAATTATAAAAATAATAAATTTAATATTTAGATGAAATAATATGTACGTTAATTGTGATATTATTACTTTCTTTTATTTTCAATAGAAGAAAAAATTGTAATCAAAATTCTTTTTTGGCTTCCGGTTTTTGATGGAGTTACACATTTAAGAAGTCAAAAATACCAAAAACATGTTTATACAAAATGGCTCTTTGTCCGCGCGTTCGTATGTCTGCCTGTTGCCATTGTACCATACGAAGTTAAGCATAAAATCGGAGTAAATTTTTGTTTCTGTTTTTGTTTATGACAAGCAAATCCTTCTACAATTTGGAAGTTTTCCACTATGCGGGAACGCTGTAAAAGCGAAGTCTGTACCATTTTCATTATTGTCTCTTCGAAAAATGCATGAAGTTAATGCATAGAATTTAACCAATTAATGGTCGCATTAAATTACGGTTTAAAAATTCAAATTCAATAGTACCACCACTTTTTTGAAAAAAAAATCATCTATTTAATGAGAAATAAATTGATAACAAAATAAAACCAATTACACTATTTTATAAAACTGGTGGGTATCAAACAGTTTTCAACAAAAACCGTGAAACTTGCACGCCCGTGAATGTCTCGGGCGCGACGATTAAGTGATTAATCAAATTCTTTCTGTATGCTTTTGGCTATAATCAGCAGTTTCTCCTTCAACTTGAAAATATTCCGCTGGAAAGGGTTACTCTAATAGTAACTTTTCTATTACTTATTGTTTTTATTGTACCATCGAAAAGTGTATGAAGTTATGCATTGCATTGAACCAAATTTTTTGTATATATTTTTTACTATGGCCAGCAGGTCTTCCTTGAATTTAGAAATATTCTGCCAGAATAGCGTGCTGAAATAGGATGCTGAATTTTTTATAATTTTCTCGTTTTTCCGTCGTTTTATTGTTCATTGTTGGTTCGTGCAGTGACGGGAACTCGCGTTCTTCTAACCCAGTTATTCAGAAACAGCTTATATGCAATAGAATAGCAGAAATGTATTGATTTTAATAAATATCATGTTCGAGGTTAGTTCGTTTTTATTATGCAATTAATTGGATGAAGCAGAAATTGAAAATGATAATCAAAGTCGGTATATTATTGAGTTAATAATAGTGAATGTTAAATCTGCAACTATTTTTTGAAATAATAAGATGCATGAGTTAAAAGAAAATTTAGGGTTTATATCCAACTAGTTTAGAATAGCAGTTAAAAAAGACTGACATTCGGATAATTCGCCTTCAAATACCAGATAACATATTGAAACGTTCTTTATAAAACGTCATAATGATAATTTTATAATGTACGCAATTTACATATCAAGTTTTGAGTGGGAAAAGTTTTGTAGTTTTGATATACAAAAACCACAAGGACATTTTTAAAATAATACTAGCTGCACCCGTCGAAACTCGACGGAAAAGAATATATATTAGGTATGATATATATCAATTTTATATAGACAGTAAAATACTGAGCGAAATAAACAATTGCCACCTCTTAAAATAGGGATAACATAGCTTTTCATCATGAAGATTAGCAAACTTCAGAAAATAACAAAAAATGAGGAAAACAACTCATAAATTATTATGTTGGACTTAACTTCAGCTACAAATCTTTTTTTTAATGCGGTTTCTAAACCTTAAATATTATTTAAATGCCAAATTATTTAGGAAGTTAATATTATACCCCGGAAGACGAATTCAAAAATATCTGCATAGTTTATTTTTTCTCCGTTTAAATATCGCTTGATAACTATACAATAATTATAATATCAATGAAACATTTTAATTATTATAGAAACAGGGACTTACTAAACTGCCTAACCAACCCACTACATATTTACAGCACTTGCAATAAATTTAATTTATTTATTGGTTTGTATCCTCCATGAACTTGCAAAAAATAATTTTATTGTTATAGCAACGAAAAAAAAAGGATATCTGTTATTAAAAAGAATAAAATTTTTGTATTTGTTGCTGAAATGCAGATTTTTTTTTAAACAATAACTTAATACAATGAAATGATTTTAATTATTTTTTGATATTATGTAAGATAGAAATATAGTAATACCGGCATATCACAGGTTTTATTCTTTTTTTTTTAAATATGACATCATTTACACCTTCAGAAATACTCATCTTTTCTTAAATAAAAGCGTGATTTATGCAGTTATTTAAGAATTCTTTAGTTTCATAAAATATTCATTATAATTAAATAGAAATGGCGCAGTTTATAGAAATATTTTCATTTGTGCACACCACGGGCCTTTAAATTAATAGAAGTTCACTTTATTTAGATGCAGGAATTAAAGTCTGTGAATATGACATCATCACTGACACAGCTATAAAAATGTATATTATATTCATGGAATAAATTTATCTGGTTTCTGTATGACGACATTTTCTCCATCGACAAAATTTCACTTTAGATATTATATTTTATTAAAGTTTATCTTCTGTTATTTTACTTACATAACACTTAATAATATTACTATGTAAATAATCTGTGTATTGCAGGGAATAAAACTATGTGCAATTATTTTATTATGATTAAATTTTACAAAAACCTTTTTTTTTGTTGTTTGTTTGAAACGCGATTATACATTCACCGATGAGATCAGCTCCTGATTGGTGGAAAATAATGAAACAAAATAAATTTTCAGAAAAGCGAGAAAAGCTTAACCTGTTGCCACTGTTTTGAAGAAATGTCATGAAAAAGCTTTTAAAATTAAAAATAAAATATAAAAATTGAAATAAATTAAAATTTAGCCAGAATGGGCACATCTACACATAAACAGCTTTCATTTAAAAAAATAATTATCAAAATCGGGCCAGTAGAAAGCTCAGGGCTGATGACCAAAAAAACAGCCAGGTGTTTTATATATATAGATTATTTTTTCATGAAAGCCTAGACATTTAATCTATGTTTAGGCATTATTTTCGCCTATATTATGACACTTTTGCATCTCATCTTCATAGAAATATGACGACTGCTGTGCTAACCAATTTATCATGCCGTTTCAACGCCATAAAAAATAAATAAATAACATATATATATATATATGTACAATTTATAATTCTACATAAATGTTTTTACTTAAGTCTTTGAGACACAATTTTCTAGTTATTTAAAATAATGAATCACGCATTTTGAAAACTATTTTCTTCAATAAAAAATCTACAATAATGTATATATGAAAATTTTCTTAAAACTTTTTTGGCGAAAATCCAATTTCTATCTCATTACTTCACAACGGCAGTTTATTTTTTAAATTCTTAAAATATATAGACCTGTAAAGCTTCCTGTATTAAACATTTAATTCTTTCAATATTTTCTAACACATATAAAAAAAAAATTAATAATATAATTGATCTATATGTTATTTAAACCCGAAATTCCAGTGTCATACGTACTAATATGGATAATTGAATTTCAGTGATGAAATTCAAGAATTAGATTTAATTCAATTTAAATTTGTCAGATTAACTTGTTAATTTATGTTTCTCATTCCTATTATTTTAAAAATTATTATGTATTATAATAATATTTTAAATGTTTGTGCACATACTTAATTTACAAAATTTCTCAACTTAAAATTGTCCTTTGAAACAAAGCATCTCGATAACAATAATGTGATTTCACATTTAAGTGTTTGGACAAGAATGAAATGAATTTTCAACTTAAAACGAAAACCATGACATTAACATTGCTTTGCTCTAAAAAGGATTAAAAGCTTAGGAGCGAAATGTCATGTTCAAGTGCAAACAGCAGTTTTCCAAAATTTAAAGTTTAGAGAAGTTGGATTAATATGTCGATATATTTATTATAACTCTCTTTAAAATTCGAACTGTCTTTGAAAAATATATGAACATTCTAATGAATAAGTTAAATGCTTGTTATACAAGTACAGAGAAATTCAGTTGTGCTCTCGATAGTTTATAAATGTATTAGCAGTTAAATGTCGTGTTAAAGGGCGAGCAGCAGTTTTCCAAAATCTATGATTCTTCAATCGTTAAACTAAAAATCCGATAAATCGATTAAAACTTTCGGTAAAATTTTAAACATACAATACAAATATATTATCATTTTAAAGAATAGATTAAATGTGTAAAGAAAACTAATGCTTGCATTAGTTTATGAATATTTTTATTTTTTAGTAATTTTCCGAATTAACTTGAAGTATTAATCGGATATGTGATATTTTCTATCTATACTAACAGCAATCTATTATTTTAAAACGTTCTACAATTATTTTAGTTATTTATTATCTTTTCATTTTGTATGTCTAATTCTGTGTATTTTAGCTATTCAAAGTCTATGTAGAGCCTTTATATGTATGCTTAATCAACAAATTAAAATTACTGATATGCATTTTGCTTGTTAATTTTGTATAGGTATATGTACAAGTGTGTATGTGGGGGGGGGGGAGGATAATATGTATATAGTATAGGGGAATATAATATATATATATTAGGGGAGAATTATGTTTATATATATAGGTTAATTGTGCTGTAACAGGTATTTTAAATTTGGATTTAATATGGTTTTAATTATTGGAAATATTTTCCTTTATTGGAAATATTGCCAATAAAACGCCAATATTGGTTAAATATTGGCCTTGCATTGGAAATATTTACAATGAATTGCCAATGTTGCACAAACATTGGAGTTATATTGGAAATATTTCCAATAAAATCCTAATATTGCACAAATATTGGCGTTACATTGGAACTATTTTCAATGAATTCCCAATATTTTACAAATGTTGGCGTTACATTGGCATATTATTGGTTGCAAATATTGGTTAATAAGGGCAAAATGTAAACACACCAATACTGGAGCAATATTTCCTGCTAATATTGCGCCAGTGTGCCAATATTGCTCCAAGGTGTAGTCAATATTGGCCTGATATTGTTTGGTTACTGGGTCTTCAATATGATTTGTCTGTTTTGAACCGTAAGTGAAAATTGATCAGTTGGTCCATCGTAAATAAATATGATAATCAAAATGTTCAAGTGAGAGGTAATTTATCTCCATCGAATGATAATACATAGAACACTTACATTATTCATGAGCAATACTTTCTTAGAGGAAACATACACACAAAAGTGCAATAATAAAGTGACCATGCAGTAAATAACAGTAATTAATTTAAACACTTGTACATTATTGATAAAAATATTTTCAATAATACTCAGCAAACACATACCTTTCGGCACATGATCTGACTGCAGCTGGCAGAGTCGATTATGTGTCGGCATGGACACAGTGGTTTCGGTAAAGTCTTTGGCAGGTTGTTGTCAAGTGAAACATAAGAATCGGCTTTTACAGCTGCCGGTTATCGTAAACGGTCCTTTTATGATTTTATATCGGCAAGCGACTTATACCGGCAAGTGACGCAGGGCCGATACGTGATTTCTGATAGTGGCCCGATTAGATTTGCCAACATTGGACCGTATTAAGAATTTTTATTCTTTTACTATTAACCGACATTTATTTTTTTCTTTTTTTAAATTATTCTTTTTCTTTTCTATTTACCTTCAACGAAAAATGCATCCCTTAACAAAATGTTTTCCTCTTATAACCCCATAAAATCACCCTCAACGAGGCTGAGTGGTCAGTTGGTTAAAGCACTCACATTCTGTCCTTGGGAACCTGGGATCGCCCCCAACGTCATCCTACGCTGAAGTACATTTTTGGGAATTTTTTAACAAATATAGTTCCGTGACAAATCATACATGGTGCCAGCAATGCAGTTTTTTTTCAATTCATGCTGGAGATGCGATAGCGGACCGGCTGTGTGCCTAACAGTCGGGAGGCAGTCGCCCGGCGTTTCGAAAAAGGTACGGAACCGATACGGCGTGGCGGTATCGTGGAGATATCGCCGGTAGCGGCAAAGCGGCTGTGGAGCGATTTTTTACCGATAGCTCTGTGTTTTTGGGGTAGTTTACAAACAATGCTTTTGATTAAAACGCAAATATGGAGAGCAAGCCACTACTACTTGATTAGATCGCCAAGGCGCAAATTTGTAGTTAATAATATTGTCAATTTTAACAGCTTATTATTTGACATTTGCTTAATAATTTATAACGGGTTTTTTAATTACACATTTTGACTGTTTAAAGAAATCACTGTGATCTCTAAAAATATTTAAAACTTGAAAAATATATATTTAAATGAAACTCGAAGGTCAAAATATCGCAATATTATAAAGTAAGATTTCTTACGTAGAACTACGGCATCACAGACCGCCCGAAACATTAGTTGTGTATTTGGCTCTGCTGTTATTATGCAGCAGACAGTATCAAATTGGTTCGCCAAATTCCGTACAGGTAACTTTGACCTCACAAATGAGCCAAGCGTTCGCCCAGAATTATGGTTCAATAATGACGAAAGGAAGAAGGTCAGTTTAGAGCAAGGCCCATCTGAAAGTGCATGTGAATGATTTTTGAAGTTAAATAAAATAATTCCTTAAAGGAAGGCAAGACTAGGTACAATCCTATGGGAAGTATGCGATATTTAAGACCCGTTTCCTGAGAAACTGCCCAACCGATTTTGATGATATGTGAAATCTATATTCACTAGGTTATGCTGAAGACATTTGGCCGACAGTTTTTTATATGAGAAAATTTTTTTATTTTAGAACAATGTCAATTTTTCAGAAATTCATCTTGCATTTTTTTTCTGCAACTAATCAAAATCTTTTTAAACTGCCTGCCTGCCACATATGATATTATATTTACTGTCTATCACCAAAAAATTTTTAAGGAAAAAAACTTGAGTATTTTAGGAATTAATGAGGGTTTAGCTAAGAAGTACAATATCTCGGAGAGCTAAACAAATTAAACATTTCTAACTTGTTTGAAGTTCTTGCAAGTTTTATCGAATACAGAAATTAAAGTACGTATTAACAAATGGATAAAATTTAATTGCATGCAATAAATGAATATGAAATGTTAGGGTAAAATTAATGTGAATGAGCGTGGTGTCTCAGTCGTGTCTTCCCTAATGCTGAATATTTTTGAATAAAACAACGTTTTTCATATTTATAAGTTATCAACTTACTTTGCCATTTTTCCTACAAATTTCATCCTTGACGACCTTATCGCAAACATCTGATAAATAAATTCATATTCCAATTCTAAATTATATCGTTCTATTCAATTAAATTTAAATTAGGAGATAAATTCCAATGTAACAAGTATCGTGCATTACCTTTCAAGAAATATAACAAAGATTTAATATTCTAAATATCTTTATATGTATTAAATTTACAAGATTTCTTCACCGGAAAATTATTATCTGAAACAACACGTCTCGATAGCAGTAATAGGAATTCAGACATCAGACAGAGGATGAAATCGAAATTAATTTTTCTGCTTAAAACGAATCTATGAAAATGAAAATGTTCTGTAGTAAAAGGATTAAAGGCTTTTAAACAGAGAAATGTCATGTTCATGTGCGAGCATCAGTTTTCTAAAATCTAAACTTTTCAGAAGTTACACTAAAATTCGATAAACTCATTATACATTTCTGTAAGTTTTCAAACATTACAAAATATTTCAATATTTTAAACAATACCTTAAATGCTTATTTATAGCTGCACAAGAGATTTTGTCAAGCTGTCAATAGTTTATTAAATGACCAAACTTTGAAGGAATTTTCATACTTTGTTTAAAGTGTTAATCTGAAATTCGATATGAAATATTCATTATCCCGAATTCTTCTAATATTATCGATCACATTATTCTATTTCTTTCAGTTTTTGTTTATAATTTTCGTTGTCGGAAATTTGTTTTCCTCTTAATATTATAAATGTATTCCAAAATGTAGTATGGTATGATGATATCATAACAATAGTGGCAACAACAAGTATGCTATAACTGTCACTTTTATCAGTCAATTGTCACTATTTTATAATGTAAAATTTCAATTTTTATATCATTCAATAGAAAATTTATACAATTTAGTTTTATTTGAAGTTTGTTCAAATTGGTAGCTTAATTTAATGACACTTGTAACTTTTTAATAATTTCTAAGCATGAATATTTTAAACAATGAATATTTAAAAGTAAATACAAAAACACCGAAAATTCAACTAAACAGTTTAAAAGCACATCAAATTCTATAAAAAATAACTGTAAATGTTTCCAACTTGTTTAATTTCTTCATTAATAATGTAAACAAATCTGAATTGCCATAAGATGATCAAAATCCACTTTGCAGCTCACATAATGTGTCACAAACAATTATAGAAGGAGGTGGGTATTTGAGTTAAATTAAAATGGTATGTTTAGATCGAATTAAACTAACCTCAGTGAGTAAAAATTTTACTGAACTTGTAAACGATTCCTCCAGAAAAATGCGGCTCTTGTATACGATGCAATTCGATTTAATAATCTTGGCCATCTCAAAATCTGGAAAATGATAAGTTTATGTGGCCATTCAGATGGCCAAGGTCTTTAAAAATAGCTAATATACAACAGTCATATTTTTCTGGAATCATCATTTTATAGTTAGACAAAATTTGCACTGCATAAGGCTAGTTCAGTTCCTGATGAATGGGCCATTTTAATCTGACTCAAATATCCATCTCCATGTGCAATTGTTTGTGACACATGCTCTCAACTGCAAGCTGAAATTATATCGTTTCTCATGAATTTGCGTTTATTTACACTTTTGATCAAAAACGCGAAATGTTTAATGTTTCTTTTTAAAGATTTTTGCTCTTTTAAACTTTTAATTGAATTTCATTAATTTTGCATTCATTTTTTAGTCATTAACAGAAATAATGTCTTTGTTCATTTAAAATAAAGGTTTATGTCCTCTAATAATGTAAAATAACTCCAGGCAAAGTTACTGCAATTGAATATTGATTCCACATATCCCAGTGGTACGGGAAGAAAAAAAACGAATTTGGAATTAATTAGGGGGAAATTATTTTAATCCATTTAGATTAACTCATTGAAAAGTATACTAAGTTTTTCCGCTCATAGAAGGTGAGAATTAGAAAATATGTACAGATTTTTAGTCAAAAAAGTTTTTTTTCAAATGCCATAATGTTGCCTATACAAAGGTTGTGAAGCTTAAAATTCTGAATAAAATGAGTACCCACACTTAATAATTTTGTTGAATATGAAGGACATAATTTTACTTCAAAATTTTAGGCCCGTGGTCACAGGGTTGAACTCAGAATTAATTTTGGGAAAATGGAAATTGTTTTAATCCCTTCAGTTTAAGTATATAATGATTGTGCTATGTTTTTTAATTCGTACGAAGTGAGCGTTACAAAATATGCACATATTTATAGTCGGAAAACGCGTTTCTTTTTAACTTTTCTTAACAATATCTCAAATTTTAACCTTAATGTTGAACAAAAATATTAATTTAGGTGTTCATTTTATTCAGAATTTTAAGCTCTACATCACTTGCATTGGTAGTTTTTTTTTTTTTGATATAGATAGTTATTTTGAGATATCCTTACGATAATCTGGTCTCTTCTAATTTCAAGCTCTTGATTAACGATTATGGCCCCGCACTAGGCGCAGAAAAAGACCGGAGGTTAATGTAAAGTCTATGGGAGGGTTCTTTTCAACTATCTCGTTTAAATTTTAATATTTTTACATGATTTTTTTTGCATAGGATAGCTGAGGACGACCCACAACTGGCCTAGTTTTTACTTTTTGATTTTGGTTTCAGATTCGTTTAAAAAATTACTTTAAATTTCAAAACCGGTTTAAATCGGTTCTTAAATTGAAACTATCATAATAAAAAAATATATATATAAGCAAAATCAAAAAAGTAAAAACTAGGCCGGTTGTAGATCGTCCTCAGCTATCCTATGCAAAAAAATCATGTAAAAATATTAAAATTTGAGCGAGTTATTTGAAAAGAACACTCCCATAGACTTTACATTATCATCCGGGTCTTTTTCTGTGCCTAGTGTTGCGCCTTTAGGCAAATTTTTGAAATAGATCTGTGACCTTAATTTGGAACAAAAATAATAATGTGAGTGCTCATTTAATTCAAAATTTTAAGCTCTACAACATTTGTACTGACAATGTTTTTGACAGAGTTTACTGTTTTGAGATATTTTTAAGGTAACTTTGTCTCTTCAGGCTTCAAGCTCTAGATTTGTGATTAAGGCAAATTTTTGAAATAAAATTGCAACTTTAATTTTGAAGAAAAATATTAATGTGCGCACTTTTTTAATTCAAAATTTTAAGCTCTACAACATTTGTATTGGCAATGTATTTGATAGATTTAGCTGTTTTGAGATAAACCCCTGACCGTCGAGCAAACGGGCAAAATTCTAATGTTTTTTTCTCTAAAATTTATTTTAAATGCTAATAAAAGAGGGATTTTCTATCATGGTATATATTTTTTTGTTATGTATACGCTTATAAACCTTTAAAGTATAAACCATAACTTAATTTCTTAAAACTGGATTATATTTATAGAATTATATTAATTTACAAAAAGCTTCAACTGCAGTGAAACCTACAGCCTAGTGAACGGATGTATCCAGTCGCGGCAGTCGGAAGGTTAAGAAAATTTAAAAAATATATTTAATAAATATGTACATATTTCCTAACGCTCACCTAGTATGAGGGGGAAACATAGCATATTCATTTAAAACCTAATCTGAACGGATTAGAATCATTTCCTGTTTCCACCTAATTAATTCTTAGTTCAACTCTGTGACCACGGGGCTGAAATGTCCAAGTAGAATAGTGACCGTAATATTTGACAAAAGTATTAAGTGTAGGCACTCTTTTTTTCAAAATTTGAAGCTCGACAACCTTTCCATTGACAATATTTTTGATAGGATATTCTTAAGGTAAGAGAGATATTCTTAAGGTAACTTAGTCTCTCCGGGCATCAAATTCTTGAATAGAAATTAAGACAAAACTTTGAAGCAGAATTTCGACCTTAATGTTTAACAAAAATAATGAAGAGGCTTCTTTCTTTTTCATTCTGTTTTTTTTTTTTTTTTTTTTTTTTTTTTTTGCCAGAATATTAATATCTCGTAAATTTATGTAACGTTGCTCCTTCAAAGTGTGCCAACATACTGCCTCCAGTTTCATATAGTAAATTAAACTAGATAATGGTGCAATGTAAAATGATATAACCGGTGAAATATTACACATCAGTGTAATGTAACACCAGTTATATGGTTAAATTACCCCCCCCCCCAAAAAAAAAAATCCAACAATTTAAACTAACATTACATAATTTTTTACAGTACATAACTAACCGCTTTAATATCAAATAACCTAAAGTACTGGAATGGTACGGAAAGGAAATTATAATTTAGGCTCAAACTTTTTATTAAGGATTGTACAGATGGGTCTATATTTTTCAGCTCCTTTCAACCAATATTTAAATATTCAATAAAAACAAAGAAATATCTGAACCGACCTCCGTCGCAAATTAAGCACTTGTATCTCAGTGATGCTCATGAATATAATTTGTTTAAGGAAGTGAAATGTGATTAAAATGCATTACAAACAATTTACCCTTCTGATAGGTTATAATGTAATGGAATTTGTCTATCGATTACTGTAAATGGTCAGCAAACGTTACTTACTTAATTCTCTACGTGAAGCATGTTTTAGAGCACTTCAGTGCAGAATATAGATTTCATTATTTTTGAATTGCCATAGCTTTATTACATGCATACGAATAATTTTCTCCTACAGAACATATTATAATGGATTTAGTTTAGGTATATTAGTAAACAAGCTATAAATAATAAATGTTTAATTTTGAATAAGAAACATGTTATAGTAAACTTCAATAAAATATATCATTTGCATGGTAATAAAAATACAGGATGTCACAAATTTATTTTTATAACTTTGATCACCCATAAAACTTAAACGAAATGAGATAACAAAAATCTGTTTGTATGATGAAAAGCAACAACATGTTTTATCTGACGCTAGAAGAGCTCCAATACTTTTTATACGTGTTCAGTCAGTGAAACACCTTTTTTTTTATGAATTATACTACCTGTCTCCATAAATGTCTTCTGTCCATCGAGTATTGAAAACCTAGATGGTGGATGACGTCTGTATTTTATTCGAGATTTCCTTTGGAAATGTAGATCTGTTTTCGTCTATCTGAACGAATCCACACAGTGGACTTTTTTTCTGTGCTATAAACATCATTTATGGATACATTTATTATATTCAACCATTTAATGAATATTACGAGGTCGTATCTGATAGACCGGAAAGCGGCAGCATAGACAGTCACCTCAAGGAGTTCACTGATGACAATCTAAGATTAGTTAACTCTCGATTCACATATTGAAACGAAATCGGTCTGCCAACTGATCTCTTCGTGGAAAATACCTAAAAACCCTATTTTAACGGTTGACTTATAGGTTTACCATTATGCTTTGCCGCACTCAAAACTATGGAAACAATGGATAATTGGGAGCAGGAAAACATAATGGTAAATCCATGAGTCAACCGCTAAAATAGGGATTTGGGTTATTTTCCACTAAGATATGACTTGGCAGATCGATTGCATTTTGATATGCGAACCGAGATTTAACTAATACTAGGTTTTCTTATATGAACTCAATGTGATGTGACAGGGCGAGTGTCTGTGCTGCCGCCTTCCGGTCTATGAAGGCAAAAAAAAAAAAAAAAAAAAAAAAAAAAAAAAAAATCAGTACAAATAAAACGTTATGAGTTGCTGTTATACACTGTTAAAAAAGGGGGTCGATCTACTATAGTGATCCTTGTAATTACTAAAAAATTTTTAGTGATCTTAGTCGGTTACAAAAAAAACTGTAAGAATTACTAGAAAAAATTTAGCAACGAATAGAGTTAATAGTTTTATATTTTTAATAGCTCTTACTAAAACACAGTTGGTGTGGCCTTGATAGCATAGTGGTTATAGTAACGGACTCCAGACTAAAAGGTCCCGGGTTCGAAACTTGCCATCGCCAAATACACCCCGAATGTATGCAGTGTCTCGTTAATAAAGGGATTATGAAAATCCTGTCGGAGCAGGTAGGAATGTTTGGTGCTGCCATCTATTGCGGTTTTGCCGAAAATCTTCCGCTTCAGAAGTCTGGATGCAGCTCGAAGGAAGCTCCTGCCCTTCGGGCGCACGTAATGGTTATTAAAAATAATTTTGGAGCTATTACTAAAATTTGCTTGGTAGCTCATACTAAAAATTTTTAAGTTAGTTATACAAAAAATTCTTTTGTTCAGTTTACAAAAGAAATGCTTGTTTCACTTGAAAAAAAAGTTTGTAATGGTTACTAAAAAATTCTGTGGAATACAAATTTACTAAGAAATTTTTAGTAACCTCTTGAATTTTTTTTTTACAGTGTAGGCACACAAATCCGAACTTCGCTATCTTATTTCGCTTAGTTTGTATGGAAGATCAAGTTGTAAAGGTAGATTTGGGATACCCTTGTGTATTTAAGAGAGTGAGCCTGTGGACAGGACAGACGACACACTTAGAAACTGTATTTATAAACGCTTTTCATGCATTTTAAAAAACTGTTAAAAAGAACATTTTAATAATGTTCCCATTCGATCTTACCAATGAAGGTTTCATAACATAAAGATGTCGCTAATTTGAACTAAATGCGCACAGCTATCAAGATTAGTATTTAAGTCAAATAAATATAATTTAAAGCAGAAAGTATATTTTATGATTAGTTTCTCCTTTTCATGTGGTTATTAATGAAATATTTATATTTCATAATTTCTAGTTTTATGTTATAAAAAAATAATAAAAAGGAGTTTGGTAACTGCAATTCACCTAAGTATTACGAAATTCTTTTCACGAAAATATCTTAAATATTTAATGAAATGTAATGTATTAGTTATTTGTGAAAGGTTTTTATAACTTCTATATAAAATATTAAAATCAATTTTTTTTTAGATTGCAAATATTATTTTCTATGAAATTGCAAATAATTAAAAAAATAGAGTATTAATGTTTTGTTTAAACATATGAATTTCTTGGAATTGCCAATTAGATATTCCCTTTTGCAGAAAATTCTCTTCCTTTAAAGAAACGTGGTGATTATTATGATATCGATAGATAAATATTCATTAATGAAATTAAGGTTGATAATGATTAAGGTTTTTTTAATTATCTTTCGGGTGCTTCAGTAAATTAGTTCAAAGTAAATACAGATCCATATATGTAATTAAAATCTTTAATTAATAATGCATGCAATTAAAAAAGAATGAAATAACACATAATAGTATTGCCTAGGCTGAATTTATTATGCATTTAATTTTTTTTTTAGTTAAAAGTAAGAAAAATAATTATTTACATTATCATATGTGTGTTTTTTAAGTTATTGCAGGAATTCTGTGTAGTGTTTTCAAATTAGTTGAACAGCATAAATTTTTTTGCAAATATACTGTATGTAAATTTTTTATTTTCAGTTTTCTAAAATATTACAAAGATAAAAAAGATTTCCATACATAACTAAATGAATAAAATACCATAAGTAATAAATATAGATTGCCATGGTGATTATTTTACTTGATTCTATCATACGTAATTATTTCAATATCTTATGATAGGTAATGATTCTAAGTTGCCATGGTTTTTACGCTCTATATAAGATGGAGTAATGAAGACATATTAAATTTGTGTAAATTTCTGAGATGCACTAATGCATTCTTTCTATAGCATATGTGTCTAAAGTATTTATCATTAAATTACAAGGTCACTCAAAACAATTAAATTTTATAATGGTGTGTACGAGGAAAAGCTGTTCGCAGAATATTTCACTTACATTGCACAAACACGATGAAATTGATATACATTATTGGCGATTTATAAAAGAATCTTACAATAGAATATGATGCACGTTGTTATTTATCGTTCATTTACAGGGGCACATTAAATATTTCGGATAGAATTAATTACATAACTAAATGATTCCTTAAAATGAGTTTTTAGTTATTCTTTACGTTTTTCTGTTTAACTAAATTTTGCATACTACGTGAATACATAAATTCTTTAGACCATATATAGCTACACAAATATATTTGTAAAGCATTACTGTGAATGTGCATACATTTCTTAAAGGCCTTCTGTTTCTTTAATTTGATGTATGCAGTTTTAAGCTGAACTATTTTTAAAATATACTAAGGGAAGTTTGTAGAATATATATAAAAACATACACAAGGCTATGCAGATAACTGGTTACATTGTCGGCTGTAGATAGAGTTTCCTCAATTTTAATTTCAATACTGTTAAACATGTTTTTGATGAATTAAAATTCAAGTAATATGTGGCATTTTTAAAAATCTGTGTAATATACAGGGCTGTGGAAAATAATTCTAACTTTCCCGTCTATTGAAAAAAATTGCTGAAGGTGAATTTCAACTAAATTATTCTCTTTCTCTCTTTATCTTTTTACTTTCTTCTATCTTTACAAGAAGAAAGTATTGGATTCATGAAAATTTTCGACTTCCGGTTTTCGACGGATTTATACGTTTTAGAAGGTCCTGAACACGTTTTGACTATTTTTAGGAAATGTCTGTGAGTCTGTCCGTCTGTCTGTCTGTCTGTGTGTCTGTCTGTCTGTATGTGACAAAAAATTTGTGGGCGCTCTATCTCAAGAACTAATGCTCGAAATTTAATAAAATTTTATATTCAGTTAGACCTTGATATGAATTAGTGCCTATTGGTTTTTGGTGAAAATTGGCCTGCAGGTGGCGCTGCTATACTACGTTTTTCATCATTTTCAAGATTGTTATATCTCAAGAACTAATGCACAGAATTTCACCAAACTTCAGATTCTGTGACCCCTTGATATACATAGACGCTGATTAAGTTTTGGTGTAAATTGGCCAGCAGGTGGCGCTGCTATGCCACGTTTTTCATGATTTTCATGATAGCTATATCTCAACAACTATCGCACAGAATTTCACCAAACTTCAGATTCTGCGATACCTTGAGATACATAGCTGCTGATAAGGTTTTGGTGTGAACTGCCCTATAGGTGGCGCTGCTATGCTACATTTTGCACGATTTTTGCGATAGCTATATCTCAAGAACTAATGCACAGAACTTTATCAAATTTTAGATTCTGTTACACTAAAATATATAACATAATTAGACGCTGATTACATTTTGGTATTAATCTTGTAACAGGTGGTGCAGCTATGCTGCATTTTGCACGATTTTTCCGATAGCTATATCTCAACAACCAACGCACAGAATTTCATCAAACTTCAGATTTCGTTACAAAATGACATATAACATAATTACACGATGATTACGTTTTGTTATAAATCCTTCAACTGATGGTGCTGCTGTGCTATATTTTACACGGTTTTTTTTAAACTAACTATATCTCAAAAACTAATGCACAGAATTTCATCAAACTTCAGATTCTTTTACACCATAACATAATTAGACGCTTTTTATACGTTTTGGCATAAATTTTCCAAGATATGGTGTTGCTGTGCTACGTTTTGCAAATTTTTTGTTATAACTATATCTCAAGAACTAATGGACGAAATTCTATAAAATTTCAGATTCTGTTAGGTCTTGGCATAAATAGATGCTTATTAGGTTTTAGTCATGGATCAGAAATACAACTGGATAACGGATCCCTTTGTTCTCTTCCGAAATACTTGAAGCTGGAATGAGCGAGGTTTTATCGCCAAAAGGGTGACATTTTTTGGCGGTGATCCCTTTGGCGGTGTTCCGTGAAGCTCTATCAACGCAGACGAAATATAAGATACTGGTGGGTGCGGAATTCCAATGACAGATTTTGGAGGGAGAATAACCGGTTTGGCGCACATTGCTACCCACCATCACGTGCTGGTGGGTAGGTAATATTGGATTCAAGAAAGGTTGCCATTTCTTAGTCCAGGTATTAGACGTCAATGGTTTTAGTATAAATTACCAACATGAGGCAATACTAAGCTCATTTTCTCAGAATATTAATTAAATTTTGCGTTTTAGGCTTTTCGGATACCAGAATCTCATTAGGCTAGGTCAAATGTTCGAGGAAATTCGATAGTGGGTAACTTTGGGGTCACCACATTTTTTTTTTTTTTTTTAATATTAAAATGTACTTATGAGATAGAAGAAAATTTTGGGATTGACACATCCAACTAGTTTTTCTTATTGTTAAATTAAAGTTAAGAATATTATATAGTATCTGTACAAATCTATATATATTAAACAGAGATACACAATATTATTGGAGTACTTTTCCAACTATGGGCGGCAAATTTTAAAATCTGGTTTTCAAATGTGTTACATTTTCTAATATGTTTACTTAGGTATTCTTAAAATATAAACTTTGTTACAATAACATGCGCGAAAATTGTAATTGAACTAACATTAGAAGTTCCAAACTTTAAATATACGTAATTCCTAAACTGTCTCCCAAAATGGCTTTCCATTTGTTATTTGAAGATCTAGTTTGCGAAGTAATCTATATAAAATGTTAGAATTAGATGTTAGTACTGAAATTTGCACAGTTTGTTATTATTTCCAGTGATAGATAGTCCTTAATCAACATTTAAGTGTAACATTTACTTGCAGATTTTTTGCTACAGAGCTACTAAGATGAGACAACTTTTTTTAAATTAATATTCAGAGAGAGCTTGTTGCAATGCAATGGAACACAAAAATGAGCAACGTTAAAAAGCACCAAATATTGTATATAAACAGCAGACCGGTTTCGGTAGAATTTAGCGTACCGTCGTCAGTGCTAGAGGAGGTAGAAATCTGCTCATACAAAAATGAGCAACGTTAAAAAGCACCAAATATTATATATAAACAGCGGACCGGTTTCGTTAGCATTTAGCGTACCGTCGTCAGTGCTAAAGGAGGTAGAAATCACCTCATACAAAAAATGAGCAACGTTAAAAAGCACCAAATATTGTATATAAACAGCAGACCGGTTTCGGTAGCATTTAGCGTACCGTCGTCAGTGCTAGAGGAAGTAGAAATCTGCTCATACAAAAATGAGCAACGTTAAAAAGCACCAAATATTGCATATAAACAGCAGACCGGTTTCGGTAGCATTTAGCGTACCGTCGTCAGTGCTAAAGGAGGTAGAAATCACCTCATACAAAAAATGAGCAACGTTAAAAAGCACCAAATATTGTATATAAACAGCAGACTGGTTTTGGTAGCATTTAGCGTACCGTCGTCAGTGCTAGAGGAAGTAGAAATCTGCTCATACAAAAATGAGCAACGTTAAAAAGCACCAAATATTGTATATAAACAGCAGATCGATTTCGGTAGCATTTAGCGTACCGTCGTCAGTGATAGAGGAGGTAGAAATCTGCTATGTATATGAACATATTTCTACCTGACGACTCTATCACTGACGACGGTACGCTAAATGCTACCGAAACCGGTTCGCTGTTTATATACAATATTTGGTGCTTTTTAACGTTGCTCATTTTTGTATTCCACAACTTTTTTCCTTTAGCATTGCTACCTGTGTTAAAATGGCCACTTTCATTTTCTATTTATATATTTTAGAAGGTCGATGTGAAAATTTCTTGTTAGTGGTTTTTTGTTTTGCTTACGTGCGCTTTAATTACTAAGTAATTATGCATTTTAAAAATACTCTTTCTTTATTACTAAATTACAGGAACAAACATTAACATAAAAGAATACTACATATTCAATATTTTTATCGCAGTTCTTCCGTTTTTATCATTGCCAATATCTCCTAAGGAAAACTATTATTGACGTATTGTCATCAAAATAGATAATGTTAATTTTTAATACACGACACGACAGTTGATTTATTATTATTATTATTATTATTATTATTATTATTATTATTATTATTATTATTATTATTATTATTATTATTATTATTATTATTATTATTATTATTATTATTATTATTACTACTACTACTATTATTACTACACACATTATTATTACTTCACATCTACTTTATAGTGTATATAGTATTTCATTATATTGTTATTTCCTAAAGTTTAGTGGTGAGTATATTTATTTAACTTTATTAACAGTCCCTTTTTTCTAATAAAATATGAAGCAGATTAAAATATTTTGTGCGAATATTAATAGAAAATTGTTATAGTGTATTTACGGAAAATACTTATCATTACAAAAATATACAATAAACGTGCAAACAAAAACATGCAGCAGAATAATGCACTTTTTTTCTATTAAATATCTTTTCGAGCGGTGTACTTTAAAAACTCAATAATTCGTCTCTGTTTGTTTTTCTTCTTACAAAATGGAAACATCCAATCCTTGAATTATCTTGTTAATTCATAGGTTAAGAAAAATATACATTGAATTTAATATCTACTGTTGTTTGCTTGCAGCAAAAGGCTTACTCTACATATTTCAAACATTTTAAAACTAATATTTATTTAATGAACATTTTCTGAGATGAAAGGATAATGGATTTGAAAGAATATGAACCATATTTATGCATTAATAAACAGATATTGTAAAAATATATGTCTAAAAAATGTAAATTTATAAAATTGATTAATAAAAGATTTATTTTATTAGATTTTCTTTTGTTAATAACCAGTTACTTTTTCTTAATTATCAGTTGAACTGTTGTATTTGTAATCGAGGTGGTTTAGTCACAAGATAATTAGAAATTTAAGAATTTTCCTGCTTTTATTAGAAGCAATTAATTTAAAAAGTTCTAAACAATTTTAATATATGATGATAATTTTAACTTTTATTTTATATATGTTATAAAATGGCTAAAATGTTTTCTAAATTCAGTCCTAATTGGATGTTGTCGTTCATGTTTTAAAACCATGGATCTGTTTTTTTTTCTCAATCTTTAATTATTTTTAGGATTATGTACTTATAAAGTGGAAAGAGAACCATTATAAGATCACTCCGGTGTCTGTCTGTCCGTCTGTCACAGCAAGTTTACTCGTAAACTATATAACGTAGAAAGTTCAAATTGGGGAAGTGATGAATACTTTTGACCCAAACATTTACAGATTATTAAACATCAATAAATATATTTAGGGAAAATGTAGGGAGGCAAAATAACGTTACGTAGAAAAAAAATCTTTTCTTTGTATATCGTGTGGGGTATCGTACAAAAGCTTTCGTAACGCTGAACTCAAACTTGCAATTATTTTAATTTTTGGTATTATAGTTTCAGAGATATCATTGAAAATGTAGGGTATGTCTGTCTATGACAGCAACTTTACTCGTAAACTATATAACGTTTGTAAATTCAAATTTTGGAAATGATAAATACTTTTGACATACACATTTACAGATTATTAAACATTCATAAGCATATTAAGGGAAAATATAGGGGGACAAATTAAGTTACTTGAAAAAAAATATTTCCTTTATATATCATATCTTTATATATATATATCTTTATAAGGTACCTGTACCCAATATGAACACCCTAAGGAAAATGTATTTTTTTCACCATCATGTACAAGTCATAGGACTCCAAAAATATGTGACCATTATCCTTGGACTATTGACTATCATTATTAAAATTAGCGACCTTGTAATTATTCTGGTTTAATTTAAATGATAAAAACAAAAAAATGTTTACAAGTGTCCATATAAAGAACTACTTGTCCCTTTTATGGACAGGTGTTTCCTTATTGACTTTCTACACAGTGTGTATGGAAGAGCAACTTTTCCAAGGGATTTTAGAGGAGAGGAAATAAAAAAATGTAACTTAAAGTATTCCGAGGAGGAGGAGGGACAGTAAATATCTTCAGAACATGCATTTTAGAAAGGGGGGGAGGCATTCTCGGTTTTTACCCTTCAAAGACCCATGTAAATCCCCTTAGTTACTTGTAAATATTATGAAATAATATTGTTGGTTTTGCTTAGCTTTATTGCATCTGTTATTACTCAGTCCTCACAACATGGACAAATAGAAACTTGTTCACCATAGGCAGTAAGTCCCACATAAACCTCATGAACATATCTGCCACATGTGATGCATAATCGCATGTTTGAAAAAGCATCAATACTGCAAAAGAAGCAGTATCAGCTCTCCTTTGTTGAGGAAGTCATACCATTGGTACCTACGATTTCGCCAACAGATATCCTACAGGGGGAGGGGATCTTTTTATTTTTCTGCAAGGATTTTTTGGAGGAAGGTTTTTGGGGGGATTGTTGAAATGGCATCTTGTTGAACAAAGATTTTACCACTTTGATTCCTTTTCAATTTATTGCTTTGCAACTTTGAATTTTTTTGCTTCTTACAGTTGTAGTCGATGGGGTCATAAGCTGTCCATATTGGGAACCGGGCGTAGTTTTACTAAATCTTGTAACTAATGAATAAGGAAAATATTTTTAAGAAAAATATGCAATAGCAATCGAAAATATGTTTTATTATCTTTTTAAAATACTCCACTTTTTAACAATTAATGTAATTTTACCATATCTAATAAGAATTTAAGCTTACAAGTAATTAAGATCAGCACATCTCGAAACAACAAGTTTCCTCCTAAATGGCGAACAGCGCGCTTTTTTACACTTTCCAGCCTTAATTATTTTTTCAACTGCTTTTCTTTGCGAAAATGTTTAGCCATCTCTCGATCAAAATTATTACCTTTAAAAATATTAGGGGTGTCCATATTGAGAGCCCTGTCCATATAGGGTACAAATACCTTATATCATCTTTCATAATGCTGGACTCAAAAGTGTAATTATTTTAACTTTACGTATTATATTTTAAAGATATAATTAAAAATGTAGGGCAAAAATATGTTCTTATTAACCTTTAAGCAAACGGACGATTTGGACATAAATAATGATAGGAACGACGAACTCTGTGTACCATCGTCTTTTAAAGACTTGAAAAGAATTGAAAAGAACTTTAACTTATATATTTGTGTAATACAATGCCAAGTAATAATGTAAAAGTAAAAATATTTGCAAGATCGTCCCCTGCCTACAGGCCAACGTATATTTCTGAATTAAGTGCCAATCCCACCCTAAATATATATATATATGTGTGTGTGTGTGTGTGTGTGTATAATAAAATATAAATAAATAAGTAAATAAATAAATAAATAAAAGAAAAATATTCAAAATGTGCACTTTTACAGCATTTCCCCCCTCCCCCCGCAGCAACGAGATATTCCTCGAAAGATTTGAAATTTTGAGTTCTCAATGGTCAAAAATGTGCAATTTCCATTCCGAATTTCTAATCCCCCTTCCGTCTATGTTCACACGCATCATAGCCACATAAATCCCTCCTGAAGGAAATTATTTAAATTCAACATTGATATATATACATATTATTATTGTTATATATATTTTTTTATTATGTATTTTTATTATTATACATATTTTAATATTTTTTAGGCTTCATATATCTCTAAACTTTTATTTTATCCATTCATAATTTTCCGGTATAGACAGCTATATCCAACTCTACTTTGTATAGTTTTTTTTTTTTTTACAAAGTTTTATTATTCTTTCAGCAACGATTTTTATTTAATACTACAGTTAATTCCTTTGCGATGAGAGCACTTTACTTAATTTTCAATCTTTAAACACCGGTTTTCCAAACAGAAATTTTTCTGTACATGAATCACGAAAATGCTCCAATTAAATACCTTACAATACAAAAAGAAAAAAAAAAAAAAAAAAAAAAAAAAAACTGTGGAAATAATGAAGGATTCTGTAAAATTTATATGACACGTACACCAGTCGCTCGTCTCTAAGGAAATAATAATACTTATTTTTACTGTACGGAACAGGGAACCTTCTGAACGCGAGTAGTACTCGCACTTGACGTAATTATGACACCACAAAAAATGGGGAATCTTTTCCTGTGCTACAGCGTTTTACTTTCGTCTAAAATTTGAAAACCGACTTCTGCATGCCCGCATACGTTATTTTGAGGATATCCCACAAGAAGGAGAGACACATCATGGGGACAAATATGCTGTTTTCGACGAAAATAAAATGCTCTTGTACTGAATATGTTCTCCCATATGGTGTGAAATTGAAATGACGTATGGAAGCACATATGGTGACGTATGTCAGGCTAGGTAGCGGAGTCGGCGGGAAAAATGGCCGATTCCGACTCCGACTCTGACTCCGGAAATTTTAACTCCCACGACTCCAACTCCTGGTTGGCTAAAATACTAGTGTTGCTGTTGGTGAAAATTAGAAAGGAACACAATAAAAATAAGGCGAAAATTTCGCTTATCTAACTCAGTTCTTAGAGCTTTGAAAGAGAAAAAGAAAAATATTTTTCATTTTAATAATTTTTCACTTTTTCGTCTCACAAATCCAAACAATCCAACTATCGAAATTTAAAGGAGAAAACAAAACAGATATTTTACTGTTTCGGATCTGTGGAGTTGAAAAATAAAAATTGTTACAATTTTGATGTTAATTCGTGTCGTCCAAAGCAGAAAAATTTCGATAGAAAGAAAACAAGAAAAAAAAAATCATGCGTCAAGCATAGATTTTGAAGCACTTTCCAACACATTTAGAATAAATATAATAAAACTGTACCGTTGTAAAAATTAAAATATGCGGAAATGTATACCATACATACACCTACATAAACCATATAAGGTACCCTGGGGTAATAACGCCACGTTAAGGTTCTACCAATTTTCACGACTTAGTTTTAGATTGTATTTTTCAAACAAATGTAGGATCTGATACAGCAACTCATTGACTATCTATATAAAATAAAATAATTTAACAGATATGTATTCATAAAATGTAATGGTGTTTTTTCTTGACCAATGCTATTTGGCGTTAATACCCACCTATATGGGTAATAACGCCATGCAAACAAAACTATAAAATAAGATGGAATAATGGCATGTAGATTGCCCAATTCTAAAAATACAAACTCTACAGCTCTAGAAATTGACAAATTGCAATCTAAGCTATTGAAAATGTACAATTTTTTTGTGACTCTGAAATAAAAAGAAAGCTGTGGTGGCTGCGGGGGGAGGAGGCAAAAGAATATCAGATTCTAAGCTACGTTTTGCTTAAAAATGACCATTTAAATAGGATTATTAGAAACATTGCACGGATTATTTGAATCAGTATTTATATTCCCATGTATGCATTCCATGCGATAGAAAATATTATTTTTTTGTGAAAGTTAAAGAAAAATGAGTGAGGGGGAGCTTCAACAGAATATAACACCCTGTGTCTCTCTGTGCTTAAAAAACCCCGCTTAAATATGATTATAAGAAACATTGCATGATTTTAACCATTCATAATGTAATATTTTAATCATGTGAAGTTTTATAATAACTAGAGTTATATGTAATAAAAATTTTTGTTAAACCTTAACTGCTATTAGCGTCTCACATACCGCTGAGTTTTTCAATCAATTCCCGCCTTTTATTCATCTTTCAATTTTGTGGTCTCACAAACCGCATCACATTCATACGTTACAATTTCTGTCACATCAGTTAAAGGTTAAATTTATAAAGTTTTGAAAAACCGAACGCTGAGAAAGCGCACAGTTAAAATTTCGAACTCAATTGAACAATCCAGTGGAAATTTAATAGAAACCTGATTTTGAAGATGTTCGAATTTGAATCTCGAAAACATTTTGATATAGTTTTATTTACAAGAGTTAAAAATTATTTTTTACATTAGTAAAAAAATAATAATAATGTAATAAAAAAAATAGAGAGATTATTTTTAAGTATTGGGCACCCCCCCCCCCTTAATCTTACCATTTCAACAATGATGATAATTCTGTCCCATATTAATATATAAACCCCCTTCGGATATAGTTCGGCCACTGTTGGGAATCAACCGGGGTAATAACACCAATCCCTGGCGTTATTACCCCGGGATACTTATTGCGCAGTAAATCCTAAATTACAAATTATCTCGAGAAGATATCCAAAATCTTCTACAACAATTTGAAAGTACATGAAATACACTACAAATTTATGTAATAAACAAAGTATTTCTGGATAAAAAATATAGTCTTCAGATCAAAAACCTTATCTCGCAAATTTTAGATCAAGCGTTAATTTTAGTTGCTTGTAAAAACAATAAGACCTAAAAATGAAACAAATTAACTTGAAGCTGTTTTTTGCGATTTATATGACTCAAAACCCTTCTGCGCAGAGCACATGGGTGTCATTTACTTGATTATTTCATAATTATGCAAAATATAAGCACTTGGCGTTGTTACCCCGCCTGGCGTTATTACCCCAGGGTTCCTTATATACCATATATATACCAGGCATAAACATACGGAAATGTATAACACATTTCAAAACCGAATTTCATCTGTTCCCATCTACAATCAGAAAATTATCCGATTTTTTTTAGAAGCATTGTATATCATGTAGAGATAATGTGTATCTATTAATAACATGTATTCCAAAATTTAGTTCATTTAAGAGATACATATATTTCAGTTGAAAATTCTCCTTCACTAATTTGCTCTAATAAGGAGAATGGTATGTGAATACTTTTGTGCAGGCCTGTATATTTGGTGTAGAACTTATATATAAAGAGTAATACCAAGAAGACGGCCCCACGTAAAGTAGTGTGACTAAATCGGAGAAGTTGCTGCATAAATAGGATGATTAAAACATTAACAGGAAACATTGGAAAAATCTGAGAGAGACCTACATCCAACAGTGGATCGAAAACGGTTAGTTATCAGGATGATGATAAAGAGTAATGTGCAAAATACTGATTGATTTTAAAAGACCATACCGAATTTTAAACCGTTCTTTCCAGCAATTTATTACGCAAACACAGTACTGTAACCGATTTCTTTTGTATGTCCCTGTAAATTAATAAAAAATGCTATGAATGCTCTTTTTTAACATGATCGTAGGGAATTGAAGCGATTTATATAACTTTCAATGCATTCGAAACAGCATAATGTCATTAAAATACTCTTCAAACTATTTTTCCCCTTACATCATAATGTAATAGAATTCTTTTGAGTGTCCCTGTAAATGAACCATTCGTACATTCGTACCATATCGTACATACTTAATATGCAATACAAAATATTCTTTGGTGATTGGAAATAATCTTTATAAATTTCACGAAATTCCGAGTATATTTACGGCATTTAGAGCGTGGACAGTCGGCCAGACAAACCGACCCATGAGCATATTCAACTATTTTGGAAAGTGCTAAAAATAATGATAATAATTCCTTTTATAGATTTAAAATTACATATAATTGGTTTAATTTCACTTCAAACTATCTAACGAAAGAACTCGTAGTTGGAGTCGGAGTCGGCTTGTTTCTTAGCGACTCCGACTCCAACTCATTTACTCAAAAATAGTTCCGACTCCGACTCCGCAGCCCTGATGTCAGGCGCCTCGTCGGACATGAATAAGAAATCTTTTCCAGTAGCACCTAATTAATCATTTTATGCTAGATAATAATTAAATCAAATATGTGATGCGAGACTTAGGCAAAAAATAATATCTAATATCTCATTCATTCTTATACACTACATATACTACATTCTTATACACTAAGCTCGCAGGCTTTGATAGCCTGTGAGCTAAAAGTGAACTGTTTCATTGATTTATAATAAATCTACAAAATTAGCTACAATAAAAATTATATTTTACATTGGTCAGTCTAACTCTCAAGCAAATATTATTTTAAGCTAAAATTACAAAATACTATAAAACTCAATTATCCAAATTATTAAACAAAATAAAACCGAAATTCACCGGATTTTATAACAGACGCACTTTTAATTTTTATTTTTTTTTATTTAAAGAGAAAATGGGGTGGTTCTGTTGCTAAAATTACAAATTTGGTACTTAAAACTATAAAAAAAATAATATTTCAAAAATAAATTGAGATACAGATTTCAAACAAATTTCATTTAAAAGTACATTTTTTACTTTATACGACGGTATAAAAATTAAAAATGTGCGGTGTTTAGTAGTGTGAAATTTGCAGTAAAGAAAATTGTAAGACCGAAATTGCGGTGGAAAGTGTTGCCATTCGCAATATGACGTATGCGTTAAGGACAGATACGTTTGGCTTTTATAATATAGATATAGCGTACAACAATGAATGAGATATTTTTTTAATATTTTTTACCCACACCTGACATTTCATTGAAATTTTATATCAATATCATATTATTTGGGATGTTAACTTCCCTTTTTCTGCGCCCAGGCAAAAACGAACAACAATGTATGGGGTATAAGAAAAATTTTTGAACAGGCTTTTGATGTAGCACATTTCTATTTCTTTATGAAACTCTCATATTCCATTCGTTGTTTGATAAAAAAAAGATCAGTTAATCGTAAATTAATGAAAAATGTATCAGAAAATAAAATCAAATTTTGCTGTGCGAAAACTTCACACAGGTCTACTGGTAAAAGATGTCGCATTCAGATGTTGTCATTAAATAATAACTATTATCTATCTATATTATAAAGGGCACGCGTGTTTGTGGTACGCTGACGTCATTTTGTTTATGGCAACAGCAGACGATTAAATTTAAGTTTATTAACTTATACAGAATTTTTTTCTAAATGTCTCAAATTTTAAATTTTAAATTTGTTTGAAAATGCAATTTGTTTGAAATCTTTAAAAAAGTTTACAAAATTTTTATTTTAAAAAATAATTTTCAAACATGAATTTTTAAAATCTGTATTTGTGTCACTTGCAGATGGACAATTACAAAAAATAAACCTGTTTGCATAAAATTTACAAAAAAAAAAAAAAAAAAAAAAAAAAAAAATCAGCATTTGTTTTTAGTTTATTTTCCATAACAAAATTAAAATTTATTAGTCCATCAGTCAAACAATAAAATGTAAATAAAGCACAAACTTAAAACAGGAAACCAAATCATGCATAAACCCATGAAAATATCAGAAAAAAAAGGCTAGTGATCTTTTGCGATTGTTTCGATTGTTAAATCTTTGCACGAGTCCAATATCAAAATTATTGCTTTTAATAAATTTCAAAATTTTATTTTTTTTTACATAATTGCCATTTTTTTTATATAAAGCTGATTGTTGGTATTGTTAGTGAAAATTCTAATAATATTTATCTATATTAAATGCAAATTAACTATTAAAGTTTTCAAGCTAAAATGATACATACCTGTGGTTTTCACCTACATTCTAGAACCCGGAAAGTCCTAGTTGGAACTGCTTGATTCTATAATAAGCGTATTTAGCGATAATGTCTAAAAGTGAAAACAGTTTGAGACATATTTAAAAAAATGTTAAAATCTATTTCATAAAAAATATTGAATATTTTATTTTAATTTTGAATTTTACAATTTTATAAGCCTATTCCCTTCCCCTTCGTCAGTCTCTCTCCGACATTTATTCCATAAAAATATGTGTCACAGTAATTTTTTAAGTAACGAGACAATTTCTAAATAAATACTGCAAGTATTGATGCAAAAAATACTTTAATTGTCATATTTAGTAATGTAACATCAAATAACTTTTGTTTTATAATACACATCGACGAAAAAGTCATGAAAATAATTTATTCAATATGCATCAAAAACAAATATTTAGAAGAATATACAAGTCATGAACGGAATATAATTGCAAGAAATATTTGTTTCAAATTTCACAATCATTGTTAAATTAACATAGGTTCGCAGAGTAACCGAACTCGTATGTAATTTATATTATTTGATTAGAATTAGCCATGTATTTCAAGGAGAGCACAAATGCTTATTTTAAAGTGTTACTATTTCTGAAGAACATTTCACATTATTTAATTACAGATATCAACGATTAAGTAACTCAATTAATAATTGGAAATAATGGTACTTATTCCATCTAAGTACCTCTAAGTACTTTTTTATGCAACAAATTTAAAAATCTCTCTTATTAATTTCTAAAAGATTAGAGTTCCAGCGTAATGCATAAGAAATTATTTATATTTTCCTAAGTAAAGTTAATTTAATAATAAATGCAAAAATACAAGATCTTAAATTTGAGCTATTGAAATTATTGAGCTCGAATAGTCTTATATAACTAATAACGTAAATGATGAAAATATAAATTAGGAAAATATTAATCAGGAAAGTTTTTTTTCATTATTTTTAAAAAATTCAGAATTTTAAATAAGACGTTTTAAATTTTAATCAAATTATTTAAAATTATTTCCCATAATGATTAAAAGAGTTGACTTTTTGTATTGAAGAAATAATTATTAATAATAATAATAATAATAAACTTAAATATATATTATATATATATTTAATAGTTTGACATAGCTTGACTTTTTCAGTATTAAACCCTTGTGAATATCTTTTTATCATTTAAGAAGTATGCCCCTATCCTTTTAAGACCTAACCTACACAATTCTGTAGGTAATCCTAAATTTAGACGAAATAAATTCTTTTTTTGTGTGTGTGTTCAATCCTGCGCCACACAATTGTGTGAATCCGCTATTGACGTAACCTAAAATTAGAATTATTATTATTTTTTCGAATCATATATGATCCTATTGATAAGGGTAAAAATCCAAGATGTTTAATTTTTATAAAAATTCTTACGGTGTAGTGATAATTAAAGCACCACTATTTCGATATTTTTTATATTAAACTATTGTATGACTTTCAAATTTGTGCACAAGCTATTCAAGACATGGGGAAATTACGGGGAAAAAATTAGTTTCAGAAGCCATTTGCTAGGTGATGTTGGTCATAAACTAAAAAGTTCAATGTAAACATACTTATTCACACTTTGATGTAATTTGTGGAAACGTATATACAGGATTATCACACTTAAAACACCTCTAACTCTATCGTGAAGATGTGTCGAATTATTCTGAGCAAAGGCTTCCAATTTTGTGTAGATGATGAAAAGATGCATATCTGCTAATATTATTTGAGCTTACCAAATGGCAGGTGTCTTATCTATGCATGGAAAGCTATTCCGTATGATGTCTTTCTTGAAGATATAAAATGTATACAGAGTTCACTCAAATGCAGATCTTAACAAGTCGACTGGGATGCTTCTAACTAGAAGAATGATACCTTCTTTCAGAAACCCAACAAAGAAAATTTTTAAGGTCTCCACAAAAAATAAAAGAAAAGAAAAGAAATAAAAAAATACGCGGTTTAAAATTCGGGTAACTAAATTGCCAAGTTGTCAAAAACGCTTGACTGGTTGCTTTGCCATTATTGAAATATTTCAGAAGAAATAACACTCTTCCAGTTTTTATCCTCTGTTACACTCAAAATATTGTTGAAAACCATGGGATTTATGGAAGATATTGTTCGTACAAAGTAAAATTGTAGCTACAATAGCAGTTTAAGCTTATTTCTTTTTTTTCTTAATTAGCACAAAAGAAATTAAAGTGGAAAAAGTTTACTTAAGATAAGTTTTTGTCTTTTCTTCCTATTTTCTGTTGTCAGTGCTATCTACCGGTGTTTCTGAAATTTTTTTCCCGTATTCCGTTTTCCCATGTCTTGAATATCATATGTACACGAAATTGGAAGCTTTTGCATTGAATAGTTTGACATGTCTTTACGTTAGAGTTTGAGGTGTTTTAAACGTGAGAATCCTTTATATAAGTTTCCAAAACTTACATTAAAGTGTAAATTAACATGTGTTCATCGAACTTAATTTTTATTAGGAAGTTAGATGCGTCTATTAGTTCTGTTTTAAAACATTTTTATAATGTGACTAGCATGTAGGGCCATTTTATTTTACAAAATTACAAGCTATTAGGAAACTTAAATTAAAAAAAGAAAAAGAAAACTCCAATCTCATCATAAAAAAAAAACATATTTCTGTAAATATTAAGAATGCATGATAGAGTAACGGCCTAATAAATTTGAGCATAATAAAAAATTGCTTTATTCAGTACTTCCTGATTTAAAAGAAAAATTAATGTAATGTAGTGAATTCAAAGTATACAATATAAAAATATCATAAATAATATAAAAACTTCCACATATACCATACTACAAAAATTTATTAGAAATAAGTATAATAATAAAAGATTCGTGGAAATTACATTTATACGAGTTCGGTTTCATTAGTTTTTGCATTCGACATAAACAATATTATTCTTTTTTATGCTTATAGGAATGTTCTTTTGACATTATGAACATCACAGCTTCAAAAACAATATTCACGTTGCTCTTGTAATTGTTGGCTTAATCTACAAAAGCGATATACCATAGCTACAAGAAATTTATATGATATGTATATATTCATAGCTTTATATGTAAATTATTAGATTGTTATTCCAGATAATAAATTACAAAATGTTCAAACTTTGGCATTAAACATTGTTTTACATCATAAGTGATGCAGATTCAAAATATGACTATATTTACTTTATGAACTCATATCTCATTAAGAAAAATTAAATTGAGTAGTTTAACTAGACATTTTTAATAATCTTTTTTGGACCTTTTTTCTCCAATATTCATTGATATTGGGTTACAGCGTGTTTTCTGGGGTATTGACAGCCATTTTGTTATTGACAAAAGAACTTCAAATCGGCTGCATAATACCTAAATATTGTACATTCATGAAAAAATTATTTTGTCCAATTTCCATAACCAATATTTATTGTCATGGCTTTATAAGTTTACTTATTATATTTTTTGTTTATGAGTTTAAATTCTTATTCATTATATAATACTGAATACATATATTCATTTGATTTTCAAATTTTCCTATTGTTATATTTTAATGCAGCGATTACACATCTTGTTTTATATTGCATCATTTGTCTTGTTTAATTTTTAGATATTTTAAGTTAACTATATTTTATTCAAATTCATTGCAATGCATTTACTGACAAACGTCGAAGTATAAAGTATAAACCTTCAGTAAAACTCAATGATGAAATTTACAAAGTAATCCGCGTAGAGTCACACAATATTCATTCTGCTTATGCTAATAAAAAAACATGCATGATATTAATTTAATTACAGTCGGTTACTTCTTTTCATAAGTTTGAGTTTAAGAAATTGCATATTTAATTAATAACTAATTAATATCATAACTGCTTGATTAGTTACTGGAATTTCTCAATTATGCTATATTTCTGGATTTTATAAATTATTATGTAAACAGATTTATATATTTTTCAATAATTACATATCTTCCAACAGATAAATCCTTATGAACATGCAAATAAAAATTGTTAATAGATAATGAATAAACATTCAGTAAAGCGCAATCATTTAATTTACAGAACACTATACAGAATAACTAATATTCATGAGGCTGGCACATTAACAATATTTGCTTGATATTATTGTTATTATTGGTGGTTATTTTTGTTATATAAATTATATTTAAGGTATTGCATTTTTAATTAATAAGTAATTTGTATTATAATTGCCTAAGTTAGTCAGCGTAATTTTTAAATTAACACTATATTTCTATATTCATCAATTTTTATGCAATCAAACGTCTATGTTTTTGAATAATTATGCATTATCCAACAGACATTACTTTAACCTCCTGACTGCCGCCGGCTGATTTTTTCACACACTAAGCTGCAGGTTTCACTGCAACATTAGCAATATTTAAATTAGTATAATTCCACAAATAAAACCCAGTTCTGAAAAATTAAGTTAGGACTGATGCTATCAAAGATTATACACCGATACTAATAATGCATCATGTTGGAAAAAACATCTTTTTTTTTTATATTTTTAATAAATTACAGAGAAAACAACATTACAATATTACCCTTTGGCTGGGCAGTCAGGGGGTTAATGACAAGTAGCTGAAACTTGTTATTAGGATTATTCGTATTTAATGCAATGTTCAGTGGACAATAACGTAGCAGTGAGTAAAAGAATGTTAAATGATTCGAATGAGATACACTAGAAATGTTTTACAATTTGGAATGAAATAAAAAAGTGTTTTTACATTTTTACATTACTTCATATGCAAAACACAAGCTATACATAACATAAAAAAATTTAACTATAAAAAGAAAAAGATTTTAGAAATAACATAAAAAATTTAAAGAAAAATGGATGGAGTCTTTTAGTTCTCACTGTTTCACTTAGTTTTTTGATTTTATCACCACTTTAAAATAAATAAAGACAATTGTATTGAAATCTGTAAATATCTACATGCATTTTGAAGAAGTTTCATAGATCAAAATTAATTGAATATCTGGAACAACAATTCATTAAATGTCACTGAGTTAGAACAGGAAGAGGAAAGTTGACTATTTATATTTCATTTCAAGATATTTAGGAGTCTATCGAATATTTACAAATTGCGTTAAATTCCATTTTAAGCTGTTGTGTTTATTTTATATACAGTAAGCAGAATTCACTATCGCTAGTATGATGATCTTTAGTACTTACATATTTGATTTTTAAAAATTCTTTCTTAGACATAATCAATGTAAAATATATATATATATAGGTTTTCTCCTTGCATTCATTTCAGTTTTAAATTAAGAAATGAAGAAGTTGAAGAAGTAAAGTATTTGAGCAGATATCGCACCATGCATTCAGCTATCCTTTTCTTGTTTCAACTCAGTGTTTAATACATTTTTTTCATTCCCACAACACGTAAAATGCTAGTTCAGCATGTCTGAAAAAAATATTTTTATGCGATTTATAGAAACGCTGTTCATCCAGACTGTAGCTTGAAAGTTAATCTAATTTACATGAAAAAACTGACAGTTTTGCGGTTCATTAAACCACTTTTAATTTTTAATTTAAATTGAAAAAACCGACCGTTTAAGCGGTTCACAGAACTACTTTTTACTCAGATGGCCAATCGAATGTCAATTTAGCTTGCCTGAAAAACTGACGATTATGTGGTTCATAGAATCTCCTCAAAGTTTTTACAACTTCTGGGGACACGTCTGGATGTTTTCGTCCTTTGCTGTCATTCAGACACTTGTCAGCTGTTTCGTTTCTGACACAGAAAAAACCTTTGGTATCATTGTAATAAAAGTTCTTTTTAAGAATTCTATGGTCCAGACCTAAAAACTCCTCAATTTTCTGAACTTCGCTGAAAGGATCAGTAATTAGATTGTCCCCATCCACAATATGTATCTGATCCCTAGGGAACGTCCTTATCCATCTTTGGAAATACAATGAATACATTCCGATTCGAACAGCTTTATATCCCGTGTTGACAGTCCCATCGGGCCTAAGGACTAAATCTTCGAAGGAAGCCAGGCGTCTATCTTTTCGGGCTTTGTTCGACGCTAACTGAGCATAGTCCGATATCAGCCTGGTGACTGGCTCTCGTACTATTAGCAATAATTTAACATTCGGGTCCATCTTGTATATTCGAGCTGGTACAGTCGGTGTTATAAAATAGGCAGGACTTTTTTCGACAGTAATTTGGCCGGGGAAAGAATAAGGCATGCGGCGTCTATACCAATCTAATCCTAAGAAATATTTGTCGTCGTCATCGAAAAAATGGATTTCTTCTGTCGCTTTTTGTATCATGGGATGTAAATTCATAAATTCTATCAAGGCTCTTGTTCCACACTTGCGTGCTCCTATGATAATGCATTGGGGAAGTCGACGTTTTGTTCGAGGAAAGCGAAGACGACCACCATCTAAGAAGCTAAATTAGAAAAAAATATATGAGAATATATTTTTAAACATTTCTTTTTAACTTTACATTTAGTGATCAGATATAATAAATATTTTTTTCATTGAGTATACCGTAATCCCTTAACATTCTCGTGTTTTGATTATTCGCGAAATAAAAAAATGCGAAACATTTCAACATTCTAAGACTGAACTTGATTATTCTCAAATTTTGTTTTATATAGAATATTTTTTTGAAAAGTAAACTCAGTTTGTTTTATCGATTCTGAACGACGTGACACAGAGCACTTATGTTTTGTATAGCCTATTGTATTACTATAAGGCCTAAATTGCAAGAACTTCAGACTGTGTGTAGAAGGAAAATATAGGTCAGAAATTTCCTTTATCTTTTTACGCAGATTTTGTTTTGAATTTTTTGAATTTTCTAAAATTTATAATTTTTATTGTAGGTGAAATATTTTCTGCAAAAATTGTCGGGGGAATTTTAAAATATCAGCAACAACTTCTTGAAAAGACAATAGAAAGCGATTCTTCACTGGTGAGGGGGTCTTAAATTTAAAATTGAAATCGGAGCTGCAATTTTTTCTTACATGGCAATTCATAAACAAAAATTGTTCTGTCAAGAAATCGCACATCACTTTTATTTCTACCATGCATTAGAAAATAAAATTTGTACAATATGTTGATAATTATTCAAATTTATTTTTAGCATGTACTTTTAATGTATGATGTTTAACAAATATATATTTTGAACTTCAGTTATTCTTTTCCAAGAAATTAGAACCTAACACACTTTTACGCACGGGAAGGCAGTCTACACATTCGCGGATGTTTTCGGAAATCTAACCCTAGAAAATGTTAAGGGTTTACTGCATGTAAATAGAACTTCTTTATCGTCATTTTCAGTTTTTAGGTCTCACATCTTTTAAAACTAAATCTTCTTTTTGGAACATTATGCTAATATTTATGTTTTTTTTAATTTTTTTTTTTAAATTAATAACATGCATATGTTTTAAGTGTTTCATTAGGTAAATATATTCAGGAATAAAAAAATTAAAGAAAAAATAACTAAGTTGTTTGAAAAGAAATTTTGCTAATACAGAATTTTAAATTTCTTGTTTTTTCTGTTGAAGAAACATAATACTTTTGATTAATTTTAACATATTTATTATAATTAGTAAATAAATCAGAAAACCACAACATTACACTCGTGCGTTACATCTTTGCTTTTTGGAAAACTCATTTTTTAAAAACAAATATTATTACCCCCCCCCCCCCCAAAAAAAAAAAATTCTAATTATGATTTGAAATTTATAAAAGTTATTCATTAAACTTGATTTTCTCTATCTTTAATTTTATTTTAATTTTCGTCTGGAAGATTAATAGAACAATTCTGAAATTTTATGTTTATTGTTTACGTACGGATATTTTTTTTCAGTCTATTGCGGAAATTTAAATATTTTAAATAATGATGCATGTAATGTTGCCAGATGCCCCGCAAAATTAATGCTTCGAATGCTCCAGACACCACTAATTTTTTACACTTTATTTTGAATCATTAATCGAAAATAATTCTGGCATTAGATAAGGCAAAGAAAATTGCTTTAAAATACTGGTGTCCAGAGTATATGGAGCACCAATTTACGCATCTCATTTACATCTCATTTTAATCCTTTGTGTCACTTCGTTGAATATCTGCAACATTCCCCAGAATAAATTTTACCTGTACAGTGGGCTTCAGTTTCACATCATCATTGCTAAAATGAAATTAAAATTAAATAAAACAGGTGCGCTGCTATGCCGCATTTTTTATGATTTCTACAATAGCTTTACCTCATGAACTAATGTATGAATTTCCATTGAATTTAAGATTAGTTTAAGCCTTGATATAAATTAGTCCTGATTAGTTTTTGATGCCAATCGCCGAACAGTGGCACGGCTATGCAGAATTTTTTACGATTTCCGAAACAGCTTCATCTCAAAAACAAATGCGCAAAGCGCAAATTTTCATTTCACTTCATATTCAGATATAACTTGACATAAATTGTTGCTGATTAGATTTTTGTTTAAATCACGTAAACGGTGGTGCATTTTTCAAACGATATTGACATTCATCGGATGTAAGAAAGTTTCGGAATTACCGCATCCGACAAGTTCGATATAGTCACAGTGAAGATCAAGAAGTTTGTCATACCAGTTGAAGAGTTTTCCAAAACCCTCTTGATAAAAAGCTGCTAAGTAAAATTTAATTTAGTTCTACTTGACTGGTGGTAATAAAACCCTTTTGTAATCCAAATTTCTTATATTTTAAGAAGCTGAAATAAAATAAACCTTGTACAGTCGTAGGAAAAAAAGTAAATACCCCCTACTAACTCCTCACAAATTAACATAGAAGAAAGTAGCTGGTACTGAACGATTGGAAATAAATTCTATTATTAAATGATGTACCGTCACGGCAAAAAAAAAAAAAATCTTGACAATTGCGATTTCAGATATTTTGTTAAATAGCTAGAAATATACTTGAGAAATCACTCTGAAACTCCAGATGTAAAAACAAAATAGTGCAGGTCATATATTTTCAAAAAGTTTTTTTCCAAAATCCAATAGGAGACCGTACATAAATTGAAAAAGAATGAATATCTTTTGAATAATCCTGTCAAAACTAATGTCGCAAAAGCGTTCAAACTCCCGATTATGATTAAGTTGCTTATGTCTATAAACTGTGCTCATTTTTATGCGGATAGCATGTATACTCGTAGACAAATTAAGGTTTTATAAAAACGGTCCCAAATTTTGCCATTTTTTTTGCTTATGATTTGCAGAGTTCTTAATGAAAAACAATGTTCTTTTCAGAAAATAAGAGAAACAACATTGTACATAATACCCTGTTATCAAAATTAAAAATTATTAATATCTGTATGAAAAATGAGCAGGTTTACTAAATAAATTATCACTGGGCATGCGTCAACTCTATTAAAATTTCATTTGCATATTGTGCTAACTAAATGTACAGAGCAACTTTTGTTAAAGTTTCAAAATCATAGCTTGAAAATTCTGAAAATTATCGTCTAAAGAATAAGATCAAAATCCGATATTCCCAAAATGAAACAAAAAAATGAAGGGCTGTATCCATATTCCATTTGATTAGTGTCTACACGGTATTGCACCTACTATTAATATTTGGATACAGCTCCTAATCTTTTTGCTTCATTTTGGAAATAACGGATTTTGATCTTCTTCTATCGACAATAACGTTTAGAATTTTCAAGCTATGATTTTGAAACTTTAACAAAAGTTGCTCTATATATTTAGCTAACACAATATGCAAATGAAATTTTAATAGAGTTGACGCATGCGCAGTGAAAATTTATTCAGTAAACTTGCTCATTTTTCATACAGATATTAATAATTTTTAATTTTGATAACAGGGTATTATGTATAATGTTGTTTCTCATATTTCCTGAAAAGAACATTGTTTTTCATTAAGAACTCTGCAAATTATAAGCAAAAAAAAAAAAAAAGTGGCAAAATTTGGGACCGTTTTTATAAAAACCTTAATTTCTCTACGAGTATACATGCTATCCGCATAAAAATGAACACAGTTTATAGACATAAGCAACTTGATCATAATCGGGAGTTTGAACGCTTTTGCTACATTAGTTTTGACAGGATTATTCAAAAGATAGTCGTTCTTTTTCAATTTGTTGACGATCCACTATTGGATTTTGGAAAAAATATCTTCTTGAAAATATATGACCTGTACTATTTTGTTTATACATCTGGAGTTTCAGAGTCATTCCTGAAGTATATTTCTAGATATTTAACAAAACATCTGAAATCACAAATGTCAAGATTTTTTTTGAGGTGACTGTAAATAAAATTTGTTTAAGGGGCCATCTACATATTAAAACGAACCCAAACTCCTTTTAAAAAAGATATTTCAAATCTTCGGTTCAAATTATGCCTAGACAACAAATTTCAAATAATTTGAGTGATAAGTTTTTGACTTATAAACATTCAAAATTTAGTGCTTCCCGTAAAGCATGTTGACGTTACTGCAACGTCGTTGTGAAGTCACATTGTGACTTTGTGACCATCGATTGTCGATGTGAAGTCACAGTGACTAAAATGTGAAGTCGTTATGGCCGTTTTAGAGCTCTTTTATGACGTTTCACAAAGTGGTCACAATGTGACAAATTTGTGAAAAATGTGTCATTTGTGACTAATTTGACATTAACATTGTGACAAAACTGCGACAAAAGCGACGATATTTAACTTGCCAAAAACATGTTTTTTAAAGTAAATAACATGTTTTGAAGGATATTTATAAATTTCTAAAGATTTTTAAGAAAGTCACATCTCAGTCACAATGTGACGTCACTGAGTGGTGGCATTTTGGTCACAGATGTGATGTGACCAAAATGACTCACAGTGACGTCAATGTGACGTCACTGTGACGTAACTTTGAATCAATTAACACGTGTTTACTTTAATAAATGCATATGAACAATGCAGTATTATACTAGAGTATTTTGGTCTTTTGAAGTTAATGTTAATTTTCAGAAAATATATCAAAAATCCTTTAAACCATGTCAATCATACTAGAACTTTCTAACTATAAAATATAGTTATCATAAAAATTAATATTTTGTCAACCGGAAATCTCTGTCGAAAAATGATATTTCACACCTATTCTTTTTAATTTAGCTTTCTTCATTGGCATCAGTTTTTTTTTAAATAGTAAAATTTCCATCAGTGTTGTTAGAAAGTCAATTTCCCTAATATTTCTAAAAATTTTCCCAAATAGGTGTGTTTTTCTGAAAAAGTCCCTAACGCAGTTTTTACTCAAAAAAGGAATTTAAACTAAATTAAAAATTTTAAAACTAATTAAAACTCTATTCCCCCCTACCTAAATTAAGCATTTTTTGAAAAAGTTCCTCATTTACAAAAAATACACATTTAATCTCGTTAGAATGTTCAATTATAAATGTAGCAATGCGGTTACAGTATTCGATTGCATGACTTGGAAATTTATTTCCGTTTTATAAATCTATAGCAATAAAATAAATGTGTATATGTATTTGCATGTCTATGCGTGATGATTAGGAATATCTGCCGCACTAAGTGATCTCGAAATTTAAATGGGGATAGTCAAAGGCATCTCGTAATGCACTTGTAATGTCTGTAAACTGTAATTTTAAAAACTACGAGCTCGACCACCAGTATAATATTGATATCGCTGCTTTTCGCATTTTCATTTTCCAAATCAGAAAATAATTCGGAACTGATCCAGCGTTGTCAGATGACTGAAAGTAAATTTAACCTGAAATAGTGAAAGAAAATTCCCCAAAAATTTTCTCTTAAAATGTTGATAGTCATCAAACATTTCTCTATGAACTGTTTGTCCCGAAAAAAAAAATCCCTCGGATGTCTAAATTCTCCAAAAGGGGACAAAATCCGAATATTGGCAATACTGATTCCTATTATTTTCACCTTAATATGAATCGTGAAAACTATCGGAATTTTACCATTTCAAAAAAGCGGTGCCAATAAAGAAATATGAATTTTAAAAAGGTAGGCGTGAAATAATTTTATGACAGAACTTTCCAGTTGACCTTATAAATTACAGGAAATATGAAAGATATTCTCTGTATAAACTGAAAAATTAAAAAAAGGAATAAAATAATGATAATGGTGGAAAAAATTGTTGTACGTACAATCCTTTTTGTTGCAATTTTTTTGTAACTTCGTCTTCGCTGAAATCGTATATTGATGAGTCACATACAATTGGCGAATAGGAAACAATGCCAGCGGTGTGGAACAGAAGCTGTACAAATACTATTGATGTGGTAAACAGGAGAAATAAAAAGCAGAAAGATGAAGAAATCCTGGTTTTCTGAAAAAGAATAAAAATAAATTCTTGCAGAAAGTGTAAGTAAAAATTTACAAAGAAAAGAAAAGGTTATAGGCTTCGATAAAATGAGTACAGAATACTACTGGGAATGCAATAACTAATTAAACCACTTCAAAAATAGACGAATGAAACTTAGAAACCATAATTTGTTTTGGAATGTTTAATTTGGCTTCTTCCTGTGAAATAAGACCTATTATCTCTAAGAGTATTTCATCTTATATTTGATATTCGATATTTATCTGCTGTTCTCTTCTTTCTCTTGCTGTCGATTTAATACATTTAAAATGTCCTATTCCTATGAAGAAGAAAGATTGGACCTTCCCAGACTTGATATAATTTCTACTTATTTATGTTACATTTAAAAATTGCGTTTATTTTTGTTGTTAACAATTGAATTTAGTAGTCATTTAAATATCTCAACCATAAAAAATATATTATATATATATTGTCATTCTGGTGTTTTCTACAATGCAAAAATTAGAAACATTACCAAAAAAGTTACCAAAAAAATTTATCCAATTGAAGTATTTGTGATGTGGTGCAGACTGTAAGATCACTAATTTAAATTTAATTATGATAAAATTCTTGAAAAAATATTAGTCCTAATAACTATTTTAAATTGGATACGTATCCGCATTTATAAAATCGTCATAGCAGGAAGATCCTAAAACAACATCCATGTTTTAGAACATATACATACCAAGTGTACACATATTATGATGTTTCAATGCATCGGTTTTTTTTAACTGTTGATATAAAACAAAAATACTCGAATATCGCGGTAATGCCCATTAAATTGAAATTATTTTAGGGAATTTCAGAAAACCATACGGATAACTTGTTTTCAAATTGAAAAATCTATTACCGTATTTACCAATGTGCATTGCAAACACGCAAGTAATGTACCTCCATTTTTAAATGGTAAGGACGAAAAAATTATGTCTCATGTACGATGAACTTTAAAGCATTTTAGTATTAGAAAATTGAGGAATCCGACAAAAAAATAACAAAAACTGATTTTTAGAAGCTTTTACAAGGACATCGCTAAAACGATAATATTATATTAATGCACTTCTCAAGATATTTCAGTAGCACATGACGTAAACTTATCCGTAATGATACTTCCTTCTAAATCTTTTTTGTATCGAAATAAACAGATTTAACATTAATATAAGATAAATAAAGAAGTAATATAAAATACGAAATTGTAAGTTTATATAGATATAAAAGCAAGAAGTATTCCATAAAAACTTTAAAGAAAATTTTTCAAAAAGGAATAAACATAGGAGGAAACAATTTTGTTTCCGAAATAGTCTCTTTTAGGTGATATGCATTATTTTCATCATTCAGTCCATTTTTAAAGAAAGTGGTGAGACATTTTGTGGAAATTTCTTCGATGAACCGCACAGAGCGGAAATAACGTCAATATTTGTATTAAATTTACAGCCATGGAGCTATCGCTTGGGCAAAACATATCCCGAAACGATCATACTTGTTAAAACAATGTACAAATATAAATTGTTATGGTGTGTTGACTACTTTTTAGATTACACTTTCAAAGAGATACAGCAGACACATTCAAAAAGAGCATTATTATTAATAATTTTATGAATCATTAATTGCTTAGCAAAATCAAACTGGAGTCTTTTTGACCTTGCAGAAGGTGATGTGGGAATTCACGGCAAAATAAACGTGAGTATTTGTATTAAATTTTTATCCGCAGATCTATCATTCGAGTAATACAGGTACGGAATATAAGAGCAGATTCACGGTCGTCACTCGTCACGTGGTGACTGAATTTTTCGCTTTAACAACTAATATTTGGCATCTAAGTCGCCACACTTTTTTCGTATTTTGCGTTTTTTTACCGCATTTCTTTGACGAAAATAGCTTTTTTTCGCCATCCTCTTACAATAATCGTTTTTTTTTTTTTTTTTTTTTTTTTTTTTTTTAGCGAATCTTTGAAGAATTTTTGTGATTATTTAACAAAATTTGCTTTTTTTCATATTTTATATGTTTTTTGTATGACAAATGAAAATAAGAATTATTGCTTTCCCAATATTTCGTACTATCAAGATTGCTCATCTTATAGGATAGCCATAGCTAAGATGACGAATGTCTTAATTTTTCGGTTTTTCACTATGTGGCAGCACTCTCCTATCGGCCGTTCGTTAAACAATAATATGAAGATGCTGAAATCGCCATTTTTGTATTAGCTGTAAAGCTTTGATTCTTTACTGCAGCCATGTTATAACTTTTATGTTTGTGAAAATAAGCTGTGCTACAGATACAGGTAAGATACATATAGATATTTCTCTTTAATATTTATGAGTAACTTAGTTTAAATACTACCTATTAACATAAATAATGTCAATTAATCACCTTTTATCATGGAAATGAAAACGAATATTTTTAAAAAGACAGTCCGGAGCAAGAGGACGAGTTCGTCATCTTCGCAATTGTTTCGGAATTTGTTAAAATATGTTGTCCATTCTCTTTAAATCCTGTAAACGCTTCTCTGCTTGTGAGCTTATCCACGCGACCTTGCGGTTCTATTTCCTCTGAAGTTAAGAGGCGCATCGGGTCGAGCGAGGTGTCGTTCGAAATGGGGTGATCAGAGGAAGACGTTTTGTCATCCGCTAAGCCCTCCTAGCCCCCCGAAAAAAAACCTATCGGGATTCGCATCTCCGTTTTCAAGCGTCCGATCGGTACGAGGAGATACCGTTCGACGAGGTTCGAAGTCTGGGTCAAGATCCCCCCCCCCCCTCTCCCTCTGATCACTCTCATCCCCAAAAATTCAAAAAAGCGGTTAAGGCCAACGAGGAATATTGTGAGCAACCAACAGAAGAATGGACCCCCTGCTTTAAATGCCTAGAGTGGTAGTAGGAATGTTCCAATTATGAAAATGGCATTTTTAATTGTGACTACTGTTAGCTGCACAATTAAACACTTCAACATTACTTTACAATGCATTATGCTTAGTTTGATACTTTGTAAGATATTAAAACACAGTTATCATTTGTTAAACCGTGTAACATAGTTAAAAGATAAAATATGTTCAACTTTTTTCAGAGTTGTCATCTTGTCCCAAGGCCGAAGTCATCTTGCCCCAGTACTAAGGCAAGATGACGATTTGTTAGTGTTATGAAAAAATAAAATTATTCTTTATTTTTTTATGTGAAAAATTAAATGGTAATGTATTTAATACTACAAAGGAATAATCTAACAGTTGATGTAAAATTAATTTATAATATACTTAAAAATAAACTAATAAAGAACAAATGTTGCTAACATAGCCATCTTGCTCTGGTCTCCCATATATATGTATATATATATATAACATCTATATTGCCCAATTTTATTTCCTGATTATACATAGGTTAAAATTTATATTATACTTAATTCATATCTAAATTAACTGAATTTTATGTGATTAAGTAGACACATTTGACAAGTAGTCGTTTTTTCTACATTCGTAGATTATTTTCACTTTGAATTCCGGAGTTTTTTCTCCATACAAACACTACTGCTTTTATGCATTTCTTTCACAATGTGGAGACTGGATTATTTGAATTTAGAAGCCAATGGCTCCTTAAAAGTTTTGGGTGTCCGCACCTATAATCCAAAAGCAACCATAGTCGTAAGAACAACGCACAAAAACAGATTTTTTTAAATATCAATTATTTTTAGTTAACTAAATAAATAAACAACGTTCAAGTGCACAAATATTATAAAATAAAGTCACATCGAAGACAAGAAAGTCACAAGAAAGTCACATCGCAAAATAACTCGTGTAACTCGTTGTTTTGCGATGAGACTTTCTTTTACATTTTACACTTTTAGCACTGATGATGGGACTTAAGAAGTCCTGAAACATGTATGCTTTTAACATCTTTTAACATCTTTTATTTTATAATATTTGTGCACTTGAACGTTGTTTATTTATTTAGTTATATATAAGCACAAAATACAATCCTCCCCCCTTCTTATTTTCAGTTACATGTTCAAAAGATAGAAATGTAGTATTATATTATGAATCATTAATTGGTTAGCAGCAACAAACCAAAGAAATTTTGACTTTGCCGAACGTGAATCTAAATTACTTATAGGATTCAGTGTGGAACGAATACTCTCCGTTGTATAAAACGCAATTATATTACAGCCACTTGAGCAAGTTGAGGAAGCTTCTACAAAATGCTTTGCGGCTTGCTTTAAAACGTTGAATGAACAGTAGTACTATTGCATAAAAATACGGTATAAATAAAAAAACAAATCTTATTGTACTTATTAGTTCCTGTATTACTTACTAGTTCATATGATTTTACCCTAAGATTTTATAGATAGTTTTTGTTATTAAGAGCCATTATTTTGAAATTCAGACAAAAAATTGATAGTTTGATAGTTGTATTCTGAATGTGCCTTTCGGAAAGAGACAGAAAAAAGGGATATTCCATTTTTTCATGGGGGAGAATCATAGAAAGAGGAAAGAGAAATTGGGTTTTTCATTTTTTGATAGGAAAGAAATGTGATTATCGATGCTGCTTGCTTGTAAATGTTGTTACTTTTTTCTAAAAATAGCGTGAGACTCCACTTCATTCTTTTCATGTTTTTGTTCACCTGTTCAATTACTTCACGCTATATTTTCTTTTATTCAACTGTGATGCTTTTTTGAGGTAAGATTAATTAAAATGTTGCAGATTTTGAAACTTTTCAATGTTTAACAGATTGTATCTGTTAACAGCAACAATATACCAGTACAGTTCTATATTATTTACCTTGTACTAGTAGTATACCTTCATATTTTATAAAAAAATTAGGATACTATTGCTTAAATAAAAAGTAAAGTAACAATACCATATGGAAAAAAAATAATTTTAATAAGAAGGCAGTATTATAAAAAACAGTTTATGCCAAAAGAATTTCGAGATGTTATTGCTTGGCAGGAATATTGCGCTCCAAATGAAGCATTTGGATTAGCAACTCACTTTTCATGAAAAATGGCATTCACAACTTTGAACTTTGACATTTTCTATAGTAAAGGGGAAATTTTTTCAGCACTTCAAAATTGCACTTTATGTATTAAATATAATCTATTTAACAAATAAAAAAAAAGAAAGGAAAAAAAAGAAAAAAAATCTGCAAATACAACTTATTTCCTTTTTTCTGATTTGAAAATAATGGCTCTTAAGGATTCATGTGATTGAGAAAGAATATTAATAATGAAAGCGAGTACCTGTATTAGAACTTTTTTTTGCACTTGGTAATTAGGTGTTAGCAGATCCACTGAAGAAGATGACTGGGAGGAGGACCTGGACCTAGGGGAGAACTGTTCGTCGAAAGAAGTGTTGAGAATTGGACGTTGTTGATCTTCCTTCGTACGCAGAGACGCGGACTCTGGGCTCATACTGGATTAACCCATCTGTTGAATGGAAAAATAAAAGGAAAAAGGTGGTTGAATGAGTTTTGTAAGCAGTTTGCATGCAACAGTAACGCATAAATTGTACAAATGAAATTATAAAAACAATTCCTTCAATGTTGATTGTTAAAAGAAATTGGCAAATGTTTAGAGAAACAGTCATGAAAAACGACTATACGGACATAATATAAATCAGTAGTTCTTATGTAAAGAGTTATATGGTAACAGCTGATCGTGAAGTGATGATCTAAGCAAATGTTAAACCATTTTAAACCTCTTTAATGCATCAAGAACATGTAAATCTTTGAAAAATTCATACAGATTTCATGTATGAAATATTTCATCCACTGGAAAATAATTCGAGATATAAAATATAAGATCTAAGTTATGTTTCTAAGCTTTTGTTCCAAGATTCATTAAGTAAGAGGAATCGGCATATTTTTCCATAGACGAACCGTTACGAGGTTTTCTTCGAACTTTACTTAGTTTGCATAAATATGCGTAAAGTCACCTTTGAAAGATCATATAAATGTCAACCCCTTTTATCGGTCTATAAATCTTTTGTAGGTAATCAACCGTAACAAAAGCTTCGAACTCCACTAACACGTTGAGTGACACAGAGCTTTATGTTTAGGCTGCGTCAAACACCGGTGACTGACAGTGTAAAATATGATATAAAACTAAAAAAATATATTGTTTCAACTAATTATTAAAAAAGTATGTAACAAATAAAATTTGAGTAAATTATAAGTAAATTTTCAAGTTATTTAAATCTATATATATATGTATATATATGTAGTTTTATATCATATCTTAGAATGTTAGTCATAGATAACTGACGCGATGTAAACGGGAAGTTCAGTGTCAGTCACTGGTGATTGACGTGGCATTTAAAATGTTAAAAACAATTTCGGTAGAAAATCAAAATCCATCTAAAAAAACAAGAAAGTCAGTAGGATCAAAATTTACTGAATGCTGAATAACTGAAACATATATGAAAAAAAGGACAATGAAATGCAAGACAAAAAACAACATACGGAACAATTAATGCGTAGAAAGGAAAAATGGAATTTTAAAAACGAAGTTCGCCAAAAACTCGAAACCAGAAACTAAAACTTTCTGGATATAAAGTCGGAGCAGAAACAGAAGTTAGGAAGAATCTTAAATCTCTAAATTGTTTAACGTTATATTCCATTCAAAAAATGTCTGAAAAGCAAGGTGAAATGCAAGAGATTTCGTAAAACATGTAATAATCATTCGTTATTTATTTCTTACTTTTTAACTATCAAAGTTAAAAGTATATAAACTTTGAATGTCGACGTATGTATTATTTAATTAAAATCTATTCAAGAAATATATACCTCAAAGTCTTTTTTTTAATTTTAAGTTATTTTTAAATGAAGTTATTTGTATGCTATTAGTGCAATTTTAAGCTATTCAACTTTCAATTTATGTATTTCAATTTTTCGTTAATTCAAAAATTTGCAGAAATTAAATGAATATTTTAAGATGAATTGATATGCGTAAAACATATTGTCATATTTAAGTTTTAATTATGATAAATGTGGCCGAAATTATTGCTAAAATCGTATGTAATTTGCTTATATTATAGACAATGATGCAATTTCTATAAAACAAGTTAGTTTTGACTAAAAGCATAGTATTCAATATTTTTTTATTTAATAAAATCTATATTTATTCAAACAAATGCCATTTGTAACCTACGTGTTACAAAAGAATGGGCCATCCAGTCGCATTTAGGCACAATGATTTTACATCTATAGCAGAAGATAGTGAAATAAGTTTATACTTAACCTATAAATATAAATAAAATAACAATGATACAAAGAGATAGCGAATCTGTGGCACGCAAAATAATATTTTCAGCACGGAGTTGACCGAGGTTACAAATAAAATAGAGTGGGTTAAACAAAATTCACAAACATCTTTCTGACTGTTCAGAAAAGAGTAGGATTGTAATGTTTTTTTTCTGTGTGTTTATTTTTAAATTGTAATAAAACATAATTATTTCAACGCCATATTAAAACTTAATCGATTATCTAAGGATATATTAGTGAGTGTTAACCATGACTCAACGATTGAAGACGTAGCAAATTTATGAAATTAAGTTAAATAATGCATTAAATGCATTGAATTTGCAGATCTTTGTGTAATAGTATGCAGTATTTTGGATGCGGTAGAGTATCCGGAATCTTTTCTGTACCTCTGTAAATACTAACTGATTTCTATTATACAGGAAGTAACTTGCAGTAAACTTCAGCAACGTACATCAATTTCATAAAATATGACATAGTTTAATATTATTAAAACGCACCCCAAACAGTGTTTCTTCCTATACCAATATATACAATGGAATACTTTTATGTAATCCTGAAAATTAATAGCAAATATTCTTTACACCACATATTGTACAGAATGTATATTTTAGTATATATTTCATAGATAGGGTTGTGGAGTCGGGCCCATTTTTGGATAAACGAGTCGGAGTCAGAATTTCTAAAAAACAAATTTTATTCGATAGTTTGAAGTAAAATTAACCAATTATATGTAATTATAAATCTATAAAGGAAATTATTATTGTCATTTTTTATTTATACCGTTCTACCCAAGTTAAGTATTCTTAAGATATTGCTCGGCGTACATTGTAGATGCAAACTGTCTATAATTAAAAAATCTAGTAGATCACGAATTCATTCCGAACTAATAAAATTTTCATCTTTCTACTCTGGAGGACACGAATTAACATCAAAATTGTAACAATTTTCACTTATTATGTCCACGGATCCGAATTAGTAAAATTTCTGTTTTGTTTTCTTCTTCAGATTTCGATAGTTGGAATTTTTGGGTTTATGAAACGTAAAATTGAAAAATTAGTAAAACGGAGAATTTCTTTTTTCTTTTTTTTTTCTTCCAAAGCTCTAAAAACTGAATTAATACCGAAATAGTGAAATCTTCGTTTGATTTTTCTTACGTTTGATCATAATTTTATCCAACAATAATACTAGTATTTTAGCCAGCCAGAAGTCAGAGTCGGGGTCGAAATCGTTAAAATTTTCGGAGTCGGCCATTTTCCCCCACCGACTCCGCAGCCCTGCTCATAGATGCATATCAATTTTACTATGTTCGAAAGGTTATAACACCATTAAAATGCACTTGAATATATTTTTCCCATTGGCCGTAATGTAACAAAACTAGATAGTGCCTGTAGCTGTGTTAGTCACTGTAATTAAACTAAGCATCCAATTTGCATAAAACATGGGATGATTCAACAAAATTATGCAATAATTATATATTTTAAATTTTAAATGATTCGCTTGGGTAGTTTTTGTTAGGTTATATGCGGATAGACGGACGGATTGAACGACGACTATAGGTGCGACGTATTTATATAAATTACGAACGCATCTGAAAAGGTAAATAATAAATTTATATCACTCACAAGTAAGCGGAACAGGGAAGAAAGAAAGCTGGCGAGTAATCTCTTCATAGGTAAGTACTTTAATCAAGCTCCTATCCTAAAAAAACTGTTTATAAAACTTCCAAAATTTGTATACAATTCCCCTCAAAAATAACTTCTTCAAGAAATTACAAAAAAAAAAAAAAAAAAAAAAAAAAATCAAGGTATTTTTTTTAAGTAAGAAAAGTACTTTGGAGGTATAATGAGCAAAAAATAGGATTTGATAGATCTTCTGCTTTATAATGAAATGTTACAGAAATATTTTCTATGTTTTGTAATATATGTAATAAGTTTTGATAATTTTGCAATATGTTTTGATATTGTTGATGTCTGTTTATCAAGATAACCACCACGAAGCCAGATATAGAAATTAAAAATATATACATTGGCGACAATTTATTTTAATGTAAATAACAGTCTTTGCATAAGCTTAGAATTTTCGTTTTCCAAGAACATTCAAGTCTGATAAGTATATCTTTGTTTTGAAAGACGTGAAGATGGATTTCCAGATAAAAATAGATAAGTATCGTAAGTTTTCAAAATGTTACTGGTTAAGGTAAAATGTTAAATTGTTATTTGTTAATGGAAAATGATTACAAGAATTTGTACATGTTAAGCTGCGCAATTACAATACATTTCGCTTTGAACCTGGTTTATTGCCACTTAAAATGATGATTTTAATAATATATATATATATATATACTGACCGTCTTTCTGTGTCTGTGTCTGTCCATCTGTCTGAAAACGCTTTATCTCGCAAAAAAAATAAGATAGATTTAAAATTTGGTGTATACTTAGTGTGTAATAAGTGGAAAAAGCCTATTAAATATCAGTAATCTCGAATATCCGGAACTATTTTTTTCGGACTCTTAAAGTATTTGTTCTGATGAAAGTCATAAAATTTTTTTTCAATTTTATTTTTATTTTAAATAGTGGCTCTAAAATAAAATAAAAATATATAAATTTTGCATAAAGAATGAAATTGATCGGATAATTAGTTGTTAATATATTTATAATCATATTTTTCGCACTCGTCAATTTTTCATGACCTTGTATTTCTACCAAATTTCAATTCAAATATATATTTTAATTGGGAATGAGACACTTCATCTTCGTCAGTAAACTGTTAGTTAATAGGATTATCATTTTGGAGTTTATATATATCTATATATATATATATATATATTAGGGTGGACCTTATTTTTCAAGTTTCAAAATGTAATCTTCCCACCCTCTAAATTTGTTCCTTTTTATGAAAAAAAAATTCTGGTAAAATATTAGCCCAATTGAACAATATTTAGAGGTAGCTCAATGATGTAGAAGTTTCTAATGTATGAGCAATGATAAACATATGTGTACTCACATGCTATGTGATAGAAAATAAATTCTATCTTCTAAAATATTTTAAAATGCATTTAACTTTTTATTTTTATTCATAGATGACAGTACTATGCACAATAATATTTAAAACAATAAACTGTATTTAGAAAATAGCATTGAAGCCATTGAAGACTGGGGAATAGCAGATAATATACATGCAATGTGCTTTGACACTACCAGCTCAAACATTGGTTATAATACTGGTGCATGTGTTCTTTTAGAACATAAATTGAAAAAAGAGCTCTTATCATTTGCTTGCAGACATCACATTATGGAGCTGATAATTAGTACTGTAAATGAAGTATGCATGGGAGTCAAATCTTCACCTGAAGTTGCATTATTTAAACGCTTTCAGGAATATTGGAGCTTAATTGATAAAGACAACTATGAAACGGGAATTTCATTTGATGATATTGCAAATCTAGTAGAAGATATTAAGCAAGAGACTATCAACTATGCAAAGAAGTGCCTAGAAGAGCAAAGACAAAAAAGCTAAGAGGTGATTATAAGGAATTTTTAGAACTTGTAATTATATTTCTAGGTGCTGTACCAGAAAGGAGAATCAGATTTATGTCACCAAGTGCAATGCACCATGCCCGTTGGATGTCCAAAGTAATATATTGTCTCAAGATCTGGATGTTCAAGGCTCAGTATAAATTGTTTCTAAAAGAGGAAGAAGGTATACGTAATATCTGTGTTTTTACAGTCCATGTATACTTGAAAGCTTGGATCACTGCACCTCAAGCTTCCTGTGCCCCGTATAATGACCTGTTGTTGCTCAAATCACTACTTGACTACTCATCAATCCATTCAACTTTTTCCAAGTCATCATCACGTAAATTTGCTAATCACTTATGGTATTTGTCAGAAGGACTTGTTCGTTTAGCTTTATTTGATAGCCGTGTGAGTTTATTAACTAAAAGACGCGTGGTTATTGCATTACAGAATGAAACTAATTCTAAAAAACAAGCTGAAATTTATTCCAAACGAGTCAGTGTTGCTCTACATTCATTCAAGAATAAAAGATTAGAAGATTTTGTCACAGCTAAGTCAATGATGCTGTTTCAATTGTTGGAACTTCCGAATGGATTTCTTGCAGTAGATCTTAAATTGTGGGACTTAAGAGAAAACTATAAACAGGCAAAAGAGGTAATTAAAATCTCTACAAGTGGAAAACAACCATGCCGAAAGTGCAGTTGCACTTATTCAAGAATACAATGGATTGGTAACTCATGATGTAATTCAACTAAAATTTTTACTACAAGTTGTTGAAGACCATCATAAAATGTACCCAGATAGCAGGAAAATGCGTCTCTCTCAACCTGCACAAATGTAATAAAATTTTAATGCAACATGAAAACCTAATAATTGTGCTGTAAATTAAATAAATTGTCACAATTAAATCATTAAAACATTTAAAGTGCTTACTTATTTGTGTAGCTAATATTCTAAATTTTTTCCAAATTTTATAAATTTCAGGTCAATTGAGCTACTTCTAAATATTTGAATTTATTGCTCAAACTTTTTACATAATGTTTTTGTATCAAAAGGAACAAAATAGGGGGGTGAGACTTGTAAAAATAATAATTTAAAAAAATCATGGCATTTAAGGTCCACCCTAATATATATATAACTTTTTGATTACTACGCCGACCAAAAAACTATTGCCAAACTATAAGATTAAATGCCAGTAATAGCTTATATTAAATGTCACATGCACTTGACATTAAATACCTTACACTTGTTTGTATATGATAATTTATTTTTAATTTGAAGTTTGATTTGAAGTATTTTTATTAATCTTTTACTAATTTACTTGTTTTTTCGTTATTTAAAATAAACATTATTCCAATTTGTATAATTTACTTGTAGTTTAGCGATTTATAACATTTGTGAAAATGGGCCGATGGGATAATCAAGTGGTACCCGCAATTCCATAATAGAGTATTATTATGCATTAGAAATTTTCCAATTTACGTTTAAATTTTATTTTGGAGTTGGAATGCATTTTATAAATAGTTTTCACGTGTTTTACTTTCATATTTTATAGTATGTATATTCATGATTAGTAAGATTTACAGTTGCCTCCAACGACTAGTTTTCACATCATTTTATATTGGATTTAAAAAACTTTTTGTAATATATATGTATATATTTTCACAGCAAAAGGTTTAAGAAACAATTTAAGCAACTATAACAGAATATAATCTTTAACACTGAGCTTAAGTAACGTGCTGCTACTTATGTATGAGAAATACTATATAAATTCACAAAAACTGAAAAAGCTATTTTTCTTTCTGTATAATCTTGATTTTGATTTAAAAATAAATTTTTTTCGTCTCTTCTTATGTCAATATTTCTTTTTATGATATCCCCTTTTCTTTTTTTTTTTTTTTTTTTGTTTTTGTTACTTTTATAAAATTTTAATCTTAATGTCCAATATTTCTAATTTTATAATTTTTACGTCCGTGATTCACTGTATTGAATTTTGTCCATCGATGGATATTTAACTATGAAAAAAGAAATACAGAGAAAGTTTTTCTCACTGTATGCGAAAGATTTTAGCAGTTGATTTCCATGTTTTAATTCTGTATTTCATACGATTATATAATAATGTTGAGTAGCTTTACCTCTTGGATATAACTCTCAATCGCAGTTTAATAATGTTAAATTTTTCTTAATGCAATTATCATTTTTTCTCACACAAAAAGGGCTGCCTTCCAATTTTTTTTAACGTTTAAGAATGCGACTTCCTCAAGATAAATTGCCATGACCTTACGAATTTAACCAGCCGGAGCAGAAAAGTCCATGATAAAAGTGTTAAGATTTTGGCACATTTTTTTATATGTATTATTTATTTCGTTAAATATGCTTAAGGTGCAACATTAGTCACAGAAAAAGAACCGGATGCTAATGTAAAGTCTATGGGAGCGTTCTTTTCAAATACCTCGCTCTCAAATTTCAATATTTTTAAATGATTTTTTTTTTTTTGCCTAGGATAACTGATGACGATCTACAACCGGCCTAGTTTTTACTTTTTCAATTTTGATTTCAGATTTTTTTAAATTACTTTAAATTTCAAAATCGGTTTAAACTGGTTATGAAATTGAAATTGTCATAATGTAAAAAAAATATGTAAGCAAAATCGAAAAAGTAAAAACTAGGCCAGTTGTAGATCGTCCTTAGCTATCCTTTGCAAAAGAATCATGTAAAAATATCAAAATTCGAGCGAGATATTTGAAAAGAACGCCTCCATAGACTCTACATTATCATCCAGGTCTTTTCCTGTGACTAGTGTTGCGCCTTAAGTTGACTTAAAAGTGTGATTCGTGATTTTATTCATATCAAGATTAATTTTAATGATATCTTTTCCATATAAAGTTGTAAGTTTTCCTGCGAAAATTAAAATAGGTTCCAAATCATCTTGATCATAAAAATGGGAATTTACATTAGCTTCATACTTGATATTTAAATTTTTTTTTGTTTTAATTTACTTTCATAACCTGACTGAGCAGCAATCATAAAGTATTTTGGAAACTTTTGTTTACTTTCACGAACTCATTCGTTGTGTTTTCACTGTCATTGATAGGTTGAAGGAAAGCTATTGCTTTGTAAAATAAGTAAAATTGTAACACTTTGTGCGATTATCAATACAAAAGTTAAAAAAACTAACAACGTTCTAACGCACAAATTTCATAAAAAACTCAACCCCCCCAAAGAATTTCATACGTCGTTTCAAGGATGCCTTGATCCCCTTCCTCGGTAAAAAAAAAAAAAAAAAAAAAAAAAAAAAAAAAAAAATGAAATGGGTTCAAAAACCCGGCTTGGCTATATGAAATGGGTTTTTGAACACATTTCATCTTTTTTTTTTTTTTCTCACTGAGGAAGGGGATCAAGGCATCCTTGAAACGACGTAAGAAATTCTTTGGGAGGAGGTTTGAGTTTTGAAATTTGTGCGCTAGAACGTTGTTAGTTGTTTAAACTTTTGTATTGATAATTGCACAAAGTGTTACAATTTCATTTATATTCTGGCTTCAACGGGCCTTTTAAATTTTTTATTAGTAATTTTAACTTTTTCATTTGAGGGGGTTTGTGTTTTAATTATTTTATTTTCTCCCTTTACGGACACATTTTTAATCATTCCACAGCCAGTATTCGGGGCTATAGCCGAGCTGGGTTTTTGAACCCATTTCATCTTTTTTTTTTTCTTTCACTGAGGAAGGGGATCAAGGCATCTTTGAAACGACGCATGAAATTCTTTGGAGGGGGTTTGAGTTTTTTATGAAATTTGTGAGCTATTGCTTTGTTCCAGGCACTTAAATAAAGTCATCTACTAATTATAACCCAGGGGTTAATTGGGACCTCCTCCATATTGGAGAAAACTGTGTAGAGTAAAATTTTGTTTGAGTAAAATACTTTAAAGTCCTTTATACAGTTGAATATTTGAATTCTAAACGTACCTGTTATCTTGAATGAGTTTGATATTCTTCAATGTATTTAATATAAATCATTTGAAGTATCTCTGTGGAGTTGAAAGGCATGTAATCTTCTAGGATCCAACTCGAAGATAATTCTGAAAATAAAAAATAAATACCACTATAAAAATTTTATTAATTTATTAATCTCTTTATGAGAAATATTCTTTTATTAGGAAAACACCGAAGATCACAATAGTGCGTACACTAAAAACAAGTTGGAAATTGCACGTGAAGCGTAGCAAATGAGGTGCGTTCGTACGTTAACGAAGTTTTAAAAATATCACTCTCATATATCAATCTCATGAAATTTTAAATATTTAATTACAATCAAAATGCGCACCAAACAATGTTCTCCCTATACCATTAGGTAATTGAATACTTTCGCGTGGCCTTGTAAATTAATAGCAAATGTTCTTTGCACCACAGATTATGCAAAATGAATATTATAATATATACTTTATAGATGCATATCAATTTTATTATGTTCGAATGAGTGTAACACCATTAAGATGCATTTGAAACATTTTTCCCCATTGAACGTAATGTAACGGAATACTTTTGATTGTCCCTGTAATTGAACTATGCATCCGATTTTGATAAAATTTCAAATAACTCAACAGAATTATGTAATAATTATGTATTTTAAATTTCAGACGATTAAAAGGCATTTGAAACGTTTTTCCCCATTGACCGTAATGTAATGGAATACTTTTGATTGTCCCTGTAATTGATGTATGCATCCGATTTTCATAAAATTTGAAATGACTCGACAAAATCATGTAATAATTTTTATTTTAAATTCCAAACGATTCGAATGAGTAATATTTGCGTTGTTATATGCGGACAGACGGACGGACTGAACGACAACTATAGGTGCTACGTATTTACATAATTACGAACGCACCTAAAGAAGCAGCGTATATGCTCTAATAATTCTATTATAAACAATTCTACCAAAACAATGGCAACACCAAACGATGAGTTTGAGACGATATTGAAGGTGTTTAAAGCTAATATTTTATTTACAACTAATCGAGACATTGCATGTCAAACGTGGTAAATAAGATGCGTTCGTACTATAACTACTTTTATAAATACAGTCAAACTTCCCTTTAACGAAGTCTCTATACAATGACGTTTTCTACGTAATGAAATTTTTTGATGAACATGACTTTGAGCACTATTAGCATGCAAATTATTTTCCATATTACGAAAAATGTATTCTATATAACGAAGTTTATTCCAAGTCTTGTACGTGTACAGTATTTAAGCGTAAGTTAATGTTGCGATGGATGTATGAATTTATTTCAGTTGATTATATGAAAATGAATTTTTTTAAAGATCTACTCATTTCCATTTAAGGCATCTCAGGAGTCTTACTTTTTATCCAGTGGTGCAATTTAACGACGTGTCACATTTATTATTTTTTCTCGGTTCCTATAAAACATACATGCATAAAATTTTTAATACAGACATTTTAATAGCTCTTCTGTTTAAAATATATTTTTTAATATTCTATATTGAAATTTTATTTTAGTTTTAATAATTTTATTAATGATTAATTTTAAAAAAATAATAAAAAAATTTAAATTGTTTCTTTGACTTGCATCCACGCCGTGCTAGACTGTAGCAAAACTGTTGGTTCAAGAACCCCCCAAAATATCAATAATAATGTAAAACGAATGTATTTAGAAATTATACTTCATTTGAAAGCAATTTATTAATTTATTAATTTATTAATTTTAATTTAATTTATGAAAGTTTGAAAAAAATACATTTTTATTGATAAATTGCCAATTTTTAACAATCAATCTAATTATAATACTGAATTTGAAGTATAAGTTATATTTTATCTTAAAATGAAGACATTTACCGTAAAAATTGTTTAATTAGTTTTTGAGTAATGTTGCGCTCAGTAGATGAACATCAAAAAACAATTTTAAAATTTTTATGAAAATTAAACGTTAAAAAATAAAATAAAACTTTAATGCAGAACATAAAAAAAATATTTGAAATATATGCGATATTAAGTTGTCTCTATTGAAACTTTTATGCAATTGTGTTTCATAGAGAGTGAGATAAAAAACTAAATGCGACATGTTGCTAAATTGCACTATCAGGTAAAAATTAAGACTCCCGTGACCCCTTAAAAGAAGAAATTCTAAAAGACTTCGATTTAATAAGAAGGGGGTTTCTAGTTTCACGGAAACATTGCAGAATAACTTTTCTTAACCCTTTTCGGCACACTGTGCTCGATCTGGGATACCTAATTTTAATTCCAAACTTGCAAACGGTGCCAATAATATTTTAGTAAAATTTTGCTTTTATAATAAAACATTAAATTAAGTATTTCAAAATGTGTAAAATATTCGTTTGTGAATTCCGGTGAAAATTGATGATTTCTCATTTTTCGAATAGATTTTGCCTGTGCCGGAAAGGCTTAACGATACTTACAACAGTGCGTAAATGTTTTATGAACAATGATTTTTTTAATAAAAAACTTCTACAAAGTAATATTATAGGCTGTTTCTTTTTAAGTTAAGAGTTTGAAATAATGTGAAATATATATATATACATATATATGTTACGGTTCAGTTTTTATTTGCCTCTGTTAATTATGTGTTTTAGACATCATTGAAAGTAATTTTTTCATACATCTACATCACATAAAACAAAGTTACTTCACAGAATTAAAATGTATTTTTTCAATATTTCCAATATATGTGTATTTTTCATTTTATGCCAGTGTATTTTATTATAAAAATGTCATGAATATCATTGAAATTATATCATTGAAATTATCAATGATATAATGATCTGAGAATGGATGAATCCGAGAGGATTTCTATTTAACGAATTTTCTTCATAACGAAGAGTTTAAGTGGAATGACGAGACTTAGTTTAATGGAAGTTATATTTTATTCAGATCTTGGTGCGATAGCTCTTGCACGTTTATGCGAAAATTCATGAATGCAAAATTTCATACAATTATATATATATATGCATTACATATATATATGCAAATAAAGAGATCAAGAGATTATAGTAAAAAACTGTTTAATAGCTTTAGGTTATATGATGTAGTTACATATTTACAGTTAAAAAAAATTTTGGGGCCATTTTCGGACTTAAGCCGACGCATTCGGCTATCAATTTACAGAGCTCACGATTGGGACATCTTTACCGCATCAGAATCAACATCATTCTCCTATTGCTTCAGAATGTTCCCAGACTAGCTTGGATAAATGTTAGAAGTCAACGAATACATATGTGTGAGTTGGATCTCTACGTCATTCGTATTCTGCGGGAAAATGCTGAGAGAATTTATCACTAGACATGTTTTATCATACTAGTATCATTACTTGTCATTGGATACCATTGGCTTAATTTCGAATAACAGGAAAAAACGGACGATTTTAAGGAAATTGTATTGGTAATCGGGACGCCAGTACAATTTATTGTTTCTTAACGTAAAAACTTTTGTTAATTCCAGAAAAAAGGATAAAATGGGAAGAATTTACGGAAAATTTTCAATTAAGAACAGTACATTGCACTAGCATAACGTCCCGATTACCAATACAATTTCCATAAAATCGTCCGTATTTTTTTACAGTATATATAATCCCATGAAAATCATCCAAATCAACAACACTGATCTTAGTATATTGTATTATTTATTACTATTATAGATTGTTGTGTATTTGTATTTGGTTTTATAAACTATTTACCATTCTTATAAAGAAAACCGTAACGGAAACATGGTATTGAGTATCTGATTAACATATTTTATGCACGCTGCTGTTCCCAAAGTTCCCACAAGGCAAGGAGGATTTTAAAACAAACAGAGCACTAAAAGATATATAGCTACAAAAGAAACAAACTGATGTCATTGACATTTATTAGCCGCGTTAGAGAGCTTTAAGACGTCGGCAAAGTCATTTGTTACAAATGAAATTATCTGTTATGAAAGATCACTTACGACTAATGAATGAGTTGAGAAATTCTATACTCAACTTCCTTTTCTTTTTATTATTCTTCATAGAATGCTGTCCTACCCAGTAAAATAAAACCGTAAATTTCTTGATTGAATCTAAAGTGATTTATGGCGAATACAGTGTCTCCAAGCGAATAAATGTTTAAAATAGAGATCAATTAACTCACGAGATATCAGGAATATGTTGCAAAATTAAGCAGATTTGTTTTTGATGAAGTGATACATCATTCGAAAAAAACGAAAGTTTACCATTAAAACAATTACTGCAAAGGAACTTTTCTATAGAAAAAGGTCGTACTGTTGTGCACAGAAAAAGGGATGTTGAACAACACAAAGAAGCAGGTGTCACAGATGCACCGGAATTGGCACGCTTCTTTTGCGCCATTCTGACGAGACTTATCCGTTTTCGAATAAATGTTAGCCTTATATATGAAAGTATTGCGTTACTTTAATTTTATTCTGAAACTGTATATTTTATTATAAAACAAACACAATTTTATTATAAAATGCGCACTATTTATTTCAAGACACACACAATTTTATAATAAAATATACATACATATTTTTGTAGAACACAAATTTTTTTATTATGTAAATCTTACATTTGTAGGGGAGGGGAAGTTTGTCTTTTGACATCGCTATCAAGTTTGATCCAAACAAACTTTTATTTTTCTGTTAATTTTTTCTTTGCATCAATATAGTCTGTTGTATTTTTTTAAAATCTGTTACCTATTTTTTAAAGTTATCAAATGAATATTAAAAGCATTAAATGATTATAAATTCATTTCATTCCAAAATATGGAATCTTCCAACATTCACCGTTCCTATTCTTCTGCCCACAAGCGCACATATTTCGTTGTTAGAGAAACCTGGTTGGAAATGATATTTATTATGCTTACTAGTGAAAAATGAGGAAGATTTTTGTCCCTCTGCTTTGTTTATAAGAAGGTCTGCTCACGCCATTCAGGGTACAAGTACAAAAAAGAAAATATTGTTGAATGCATTATGTAACAAAAAATTTACATTTAATTAGTATGTATTTCTTAAAAATGTTATTTGATCGGAAGTTATTTCAAGTGACATTTTATTAACTTATTATCTTCATTTAGATAAGTCAAATATGTGTATAATAAATATATAACTATAAGCATATATCATTACAAATGTACAGGAAGAAAAATAAAAAAAAAAGTAAATAAAAAAATAAAACAAATTTTTAGATACTGATAACTATATCATTGAACGGGGGGAAGGGGGGGTTGAGGAATGATAACTTATGCTATCGTTAAAGGCGAAGTGCAGGGGGGGGTCTAAAATAGCTTAAAAGTTGATAACTTTTTATATTTATTGCTTGGCGTGTGTTTTTATACAAGTTGCAAATTGGACTCCCGATTATCCGACTCTCAGCCATACAACAGAAATGGTTATCCGATATTTCTCTTATGCTTCATTGCATTCCAAAATTTTGTAAAAGCCTTTATTATTTTTTAACCTATAATACACTATTTTTTATTTATGATTCCGCTGCCTTAACAGGAATTCTATTACATTTTTAAGATAATTTTACATTATAATGAAAGCTTTGATTAAGTTTAATTTTAAACCATTTATAAGAATTTTATGTAAGATTTTTTCAGACACTGCACGCTTTAATATGCATATCATTTAGCTTTAAAATGTTTTTAAAGCAGCACGAGTTTGATACAATTATAGTACAATGTGAAAAATAACACTAGTAAGCCTTGATTACGCCCATTTATAACTATATCGTAATATTATTAATATATATTCTACAACGAAAAAGTAAGAATTTATATTATAAATAAATATTTTACTTATAAGACGTTGTTGTATTAATAAAAACATCTAAAATACATTAAAACTTTTTATTTGCATGTGTCAACACTTTTTAATCGAGTCATCTTCAGAATGTAAATAGAAAATAAAAATTATAAATACAATGAACGTGAAAAACTGGAATAAAGAATTACTGAAATTAAATTAAATATATCACGCGCATTTTTTTGAAAAAAAAAAAAAAATCAGTTTTGTTTAATAGCGAAACCTCCTGTCAAATAAATATTGCTCTTAAATACGAAAATTGATCCCATTAGATGACCTCTCGGGAGTTTATATGATTTCATTTATTAGAGAAGGAGGAGTAAAAAAAATTTTATGTAGGTATGACCCAACATAAATTTAAAATCAGGCGTAAAAAACAAATAACAGATATAAAACTTAAGAAGAAGAAAACTGCTCGATCCAGATTAAATCAAAAAGAGAACATTAAAATACTTTTTAATGAGAGTAGATTAATTTACAGGTCTAATTTTTATTTAAAATTATTCATAAGAGAATCCATTGAAGTTTATTCAAAAAATTCACATATTTGTAACGATTCGCTATCTTTTCACATCCCAAATATATGGATTGAATGGTTAGACAATTTACAAGATAATTATTTACACATGATAATTACTAGACCACGGACAATATCCAAATTAAAAAGCGCGTGGTATATTTAATTTAATTTAAATAATTATTTATTCCAATTTTTCATGTTCATTATGTTTGTAATTTATAGTTTTATTTCTATTAACATTCTGAAGATAACTTGATTAAAAAGAGTTGAAACATATAAATAAAGATTTTTAATGTAATTTAAATGTTTTTATTAATAAAACAACTTTTTGTGACCAAAATATTTATTTATTATATAAATTCTTACATTTTCGTTATAGAATATATATTAATAATATTACGATATAATTATAGAACATGTTTTAAAAATAAAATAATTTTTAATGACAGGAAAATCATACCAATATAAGATTAAGGTACAACGTCTTTTTCACAATGAGTGAATATTAAAATATATTAGATTGTACCTATGAAACTAACTTTTACTAATAAGGTGGTCTGGGGTAATAACGCCAGGCGGGGTAATAACGCCAAGTGCTAATATTATGCATAATTATGAAATAATCTGGTAAATGACACCCATGTGCTCTGTGCAGATGGGTTTTGAGTCATATAAATCGCAAAAATCAGCTTCAAGTTAATTTGTTTCATTTTTAGGTCTTATTGTTTTTACAAGCAATTAAAATTAAAGCTTGATCTAAAATTTGCGAGATACGTTTTGTGATGTGAAGACTATTTTTTTATCCGGAAATACTTTGTTAATTACATAAATCTTTAGTACATTTCATGGGCTTTCAAAATGTTGTTGAAGATTTTGGATATCTTCTCGAGATAATTTGTAATTTAAAATGTAGAGCGCAATAACTACAACGGGGTAATAACGCCAATCCTTGGCATTAATACCCCAGTTGATTCCCTACAGTGGCCGATCTACATCCTAAATACTGATTCAAATAAACACAGTTAAAACTGTGCAATGTTTCTAATAATTTTATTTAAGTGGTCCTTTTTAAGCAAAAATAAGCTCACGGTCTGATTTTCTTTTGCCTCATCCTCCCCCTCCCCCCCCCCCACACACACCACACCTTTATTTTTCGCACACTTTCACAAAAAATTAAACATTTTCAATAGCTTAGAATGCAGTTTGTCAATTTCTAAGTTTGTAGATTTTGTATTTTTATAATTGGGCAATCTACATGCAATTATTCCATCTTATTTCATAGTTTTGTTTGCATGGCGTTATTACCCATATAGGTGGGTAATAACGCCAAATAGCATTGGTCAAGAAATCACGCCATTAAATTTTATGAATTCATATCTGTTAAATTATTTTTTTTATATAGATAGTCAATGAGTTGCTGTATGAAATCATATATTTGTTTGAAAAATACAATCTGAAACTGAGCCGTGGAAATTGGTAGAACCTTAACGTGGCGTTATTACCCCAGGGTACCTTACAACGATTTTTTTTTTTTTTTTTTTTTTTTTTTTTTTTTTTTTTTTTAACAGAAAAGCAATCGATGTTAAATTGCTCATCCCATTGATTATCTTAATTTTTTAGTAATTCAGTTGTCAACATCCAAACTTAAAAATTTAAAATTCATTATATTTTTAATTTTTTCCTTTTTAACCCTCCAATACAGCCATTTTCAACCTGCGGTTTTTTACGTGTGGCCCGAGGCACATAATCATTAATTCTTACATATAAATGGTTCTGTACAAAAAAAGTATTTGAGACCTTTATTGCTGATTTTTTGTATTTTCATAAAAAGACAATCTATCCCATTTTATTACTATTATTAATATAAATATTAAAACATCTTAATACTTTTTCCTTGTTAAAAGCGATATTTTTGCATGTAGTCCTATATTTGTGCCACTGTGTTGTATACATTTCTTAAAGTTCATCACCAATAAAATTTTGTTAATAAAATTTGAACTATGAATTTATGCATACTTGATTTTTTTTTTTTTTTTACTTTTACACAGTGAAAAATTTTAAGTAATTGGCTAAAATCTCTTTTTTCCCTTTAGAATTTAGAAATTCAACATTTTTACGTGATAACGTTTATGTTTTTTATATAAACAAAACTGTTTTTTTAGAGTTAAACGTTTGTTGAAAAACATTTGTAACAGAAAATTTTTACACTTCTTTGAAACAAGAAAATTATTGGCCTATTTCTGCAATATCTGCAATTGAAATCTATAAAGAAGTTTATTGTTTGTAAATAATGGTGTTAAAAATGTTTGGTAACATTCCTCCCGAGACAAATGTTTAACCATACTGATAATATTAACTTTGTTATATTGATTTGGTATGCTATTTTTATTCGCATGTTATTTTAATAACATATTTTTAAGTGTTTGCGGCCCCCAACCGTTGTAAACGCATGTTTGCGGTTCGCGAGGAAGAAAAGGCTGAATATAGCTACTTTAATGCATAGTGTTGTCAATTGACCACAAATTAATTTTTCTCTTCTTATCGTTTATTTATCGTTGTATCTTAGTATCCTTATGGAATTTTTGAAACCTTCCATTTTCCCAGCGATAGATGAATTTCTAAAATGTATATATATTTAAAATGTAAAATTTTATTGATTTTTTTAAAAATGATACATTTTAAAAAGCTATTTTAAATAATACTCAGCAAAGTTGTTTGGAGACAAATATTGTGTGCATGCGATTAATGCACGGTGTTACAATTTGGCAACCAGTTATGAAAATTTCAAATTACTGACAAATAAAAGAGTTATAATTTTTGTATTATTTGTAAAAGAGTTATAAATACTTTCCATTTGACGTGCAATTTTTAATTTGTTTAATTTACTACTGCTGATTGGCTAAGATATATTTTACAGCTTCTTTCAATTTTCTGGGGAACTTTACACTAATTAGGTTCAGTTAAATACTTACACTCTTGATAAGATGATTGAGTTATAACGGTTTTCCTTAGAAACGGTGAAAAACCTTCAAAATACATGCGTCAAAGGAAGTTTCAATTTTCTACCGACAGTTTATTACAGCTTGAGAACAGAAAATAAATGTAGGTTATCTGCAAGCTACGTATCTTCAACTTGTTACCGCCTAAGCGCTCATTAGTATTATTACTCGAAAAAACTCGAAGGGATAACTCTATTTTAAATATTTGAAGACAACGATTAATGATAATATTGACATTGAACAAGAGTTTTGTTTGTAGGAAATTGCTTAAAAAATAAAACATCCGACGTTTTATAGGTAGCTAAAAAATAACGTTGGAAGTATGTGTTGCTTTTGCTAATGAACGGAATGGAGACAAAGTTTATATTTAATTTGGAAGCATAGCAATATTGAGAGATAAATTTCGCAATAAAGAAATAGCATCTTTTAGTAACAATTTTGACAACTGAATGTATTTTAGCACTTTTAGAAATGAAAGTCAGATATTTGCGCTACTGGCGAGTAAAATGACTTGCGAGTAAAATTTGTTGGCGAAGTAAAACAAGTCGGAAGTTGCATGTTAAACGTTGCAAAGAAGGTTCGCTCGTAGTATAACGAAGTTTTTAAAATATTAAGATTTTTGTGTAATAGTATACAGTACTTCGGATACAGTATAGTACTAAGTCTTTTGTGTGTCCCTGTAAATACTGTATGCTTTCTATTATAAAGGGAGTAACCTTCAGTAAAACTCAGTAACGTATACCAATTTCATAAAATGTGAAATAGTTTATAATATAAATAAAACACGCTTGAAAAAACGTCTTCACCTATACTATTATGTAATGGAATATATTTATGTGGCGCACAAAATTAATAAAAAATATTCTTTGCACTAGATGATTGTACAGAATGTGTATTTTAGTACATACTACATAAATGCATATAAATTTTATTATGTTCGAAAGTGTGCAGCATCATTAAAATGCACATTCCTTTGGTATTACCTTTATTTCATACATGTATTTCACTCTTTGAATTTACGACATGGGTTACTTTTCTGAACAAAACATGCGTGCTAAAATGCAAGAAAAAAAAAAAATTGCAAAGTTTAAATATCTGTCAAACATTGTTGTAATGCGATATTTTCAAAACTCGTCCTTTGTCTATTATCACATAAATATGAATTGAATAATACAAAAAATAAGTACATTCGTTGCATTTCACACTACGAAATAATATTTAAACATCAGTAAGTCTATTTGGATGGCTACGATTAACATTATCAAAGTAATAATAATTTTGTTCTCAAAACAGAAAAAAATTCAGACTCGAAAGGGTTAATATGTTTAATTCTATTCGTTCTATTTCTCTCGTCATTTTCACTGTTACAAGATAATCATAATGCGTTGTTTTGCTTTTTATCGAGCATTCAGCATAAATCCTTGATTCTCAATTAAAAACATCATTTGTGCTAGACCCATTGATAAATATCAAAGCATCTTTCTGAAAAAAAATGAATTGTCTGACATTATCTTGCAGAAATAGAAACCTTAAGATGAGCACGCGAGATAAAGATTTGAAGGAAACGTCCTCTTTAAACGCTGAATAATGCCCGGAAGAATTTTAATGACACTTAAGCATGTAACTGTACACAGTTTTTTTATTCATTGACGACAGAGATCTTATATCTAGATGAAATATGAGGATTTCAAAAAGATTCTTATATAAAGATAATTTAATAATAAACTGAGCTTATAACTATTTGAAAATGCAGTTATTATGTAAGTTATGTTTGATGTTTAGTGAGAATACTATTTTTAGGGGATTTCGTAATAATAAAAATGTATAGCACTTACAGTCAGGACCTTGTGAAGAGGGGGACATAGGGGGCGGTTGCGAAAATTGAGGGGGTGCCAAATTTATACTACCAACCTCCGTTGTTTCTCTTTCTTTTTCTTTTCTTTTTTTTTGTAAAAAAAAATATATATAAAAAAATGAAATCTATTATATTGGGAATTTTTTTTATGACAGAAACGTACATTCTCAAAAAAGCACATGACTTCAATCTTAGAATACAAAAGGTGTTGCAAGCTCATATACTGTGGTGTTAAATACATTTTTTTCACTTCTATTTTTCAGATCTTCTTTGCCAAAAAATGTGCAATTTTATCTTATATTATTTCATTGTTAAAATTAAACCTCTGAAAGTTCCAAAAGAAACGCGAAATATGTATTCAATAAAATTTATTTGTTTCTACACATTTAACCTACGCAATAAAATGGTTAAAAATTTTAATATGCATAATCGTCGCAGATTTTCAGAGATTTCAAATATTATGAAAATCGAATCAAAACATAAAAAAATATTAATAAAATAGTTTTTCCTACTATTAAATCGTATCATATACTTCATTAATTCAATGATATTCCATGATACTTAATGTATCTAGGTTGTTATGTCGACGACGTCCTATTTAAGATACTGTCATATTATTTTAATACTACTGAATTTAATATATATAATCGTATAAAGTTTTTATTCATGCATTTTTGCATAAGAGTGTAATAACTACTGAAAGAAGATCTGAATATATATAAAACTAGCTATAGTGTGAACGCATCTTATTTGCTGCGTTGCATGTACAATTTACGACTTGCTTCTATTGTTACGAAAATTTTATTCTGAAATTTTTAATCAAGTCTTTCTAAAGTTCAAATACAATAAGGAATACTACGAATAAATGGACCCGATAAAATAACCATTGTAACCTACAGAACTCGTATCTTCCATCTTCTAAGATTTTTCTTGTTACTAGTTTTGTAATAGTAATTTACACCATATTTTACCACTGATTTCTATGGTTAAATGGACGGATATTACTTTTGGAATATATTAGTGATAAAGTGAGCTTCACAGGCATTACTGATACACCGGGAGGCAGCAACACAGACAAACACCTGATCGAGTTCACGGCTGAAATTCCAGAATTAATTAAAATTCGATTTACACATTAAAAAGTAATCGGTCTGTCGAGTCATATCTTGGTTTAAAAAAAGAAAAAAAACGATTTTAGTGGTTGACTGATAGATTTTCCATTGTGTTTTTCTGCACCCAAATGTATGAAAACATGGATTATTAGGTAGCAAGATATGACTTGGCAGAGCGACTGCATTTTAATACGTGAATCAAGTTTTAACTAATTCTGGAAACTGATTTTTTATTCATGATGCATTTTTCACCCCTTATTGTTTTTAAATTGTTATAAATCAAGATAAATAGCTGAAACGTGGAACATGACTTTCACATTTTTTTGTGTGTGTGTGTGTGTGTGTAAATTTGACTAAGCAAATTTGGAAAAGACATTTACTTTTGGAAAAATGATTTTTTTTAAGTTATATCCTTTTTTTTATTATTATAAATAATTTTTATTTTTATTTAGATTAATATTTTTAAAAATTCTGAATCAAAATTAAAATGTATAAGTTTCTGTTAATTTAAATAAAAACAAATTGAGATCCTTTAAATAACATTTGGATTTATAACGAATTAAAAATTTGTATTTTCTTAAAAAATTTTTAATTTTTAAAAACAAATTATGTATTTTTTTGTGATGTTATTTTGTTTATGAATAATATGATTAACCATCACAAAAAATTTCAAAGTTTTAACCAAAGTTTTCAAAGTTAAAGTAAAATATTATTTTTAAGTGTGTTCCGCATATCGTAAATCTCAATTAAAATACTATCCAATTTAACATTTTATTCTCATTTTGACAAATGTAAAAGGAATCAAACAAAACAAATTTTTCCATTGTCTTTATCTATTTTGTCAGATTAGATAGATTTTATCCTGATAATATAATTTTTCCAGACTCTCGTGAGAATTTGACGATCAGTAAGTATTATTTAATCAGACTCTAATAACATCAGTTATCTGTATAAATAACCGGAAAGAGATAAAACGATTCATTCGATCCCTAATTCACAAAGACGTTGTTACAGTACTTCGTATCAGGATAAAAGTTTGACGAAAAAGGGAATAAAATGAGTTTGAACAATATATTACAATTATACATTCGTTTACAAACTGTCTACAAAGGATTAAGCGCTCTTAATAGCATTAAGAGCTATTAATCTTGCATGCCCGTTACAGTGTTTTATTTCATTATTAAACTCTTTGCATAAGATTCGATTTATTATCATAAAAGGGAATTAATGAAAAAATTTCACATTGATTAATTATATTATAAATTAAAAGACATCATTTAAATTTTAAACAATTCCTTTCTTTAAATAAATACTTATGTTAAAATTAATATATCAATGTAACATTAAATTATCCTTTTGGCAAATGTAACACGAATCAGACAAAACCAATTTTTCCTGTGTCTATATTTATTTTATCAAATTAGATAGGTTTTATCCTAGTAATGCAATGTTTCATGACTCTCGTGAGAATTTGACGAACAGCAAGTATCTCTTAATCAGACTCTAATAACATCAGTTATTTGTATAAATAAAGGGAAAGGGAGACAAAACAGTTCATTACATCAACTATTCACAAAGACATTCTTATACTACTTCGTATCACATAGTTTGAGAGAAAATGGAAAAAATGAGTTGTAAGAATATATTACATAATTGTTTATAATGTGATTAAATGATAAAGTGATCTTTAAAGTACTAAGAATTATTTATCTAGCATACCCATTACAGTGTTTTATCTCATTCTTAAACTCCTTGAGTAAAATTCGATTCATTATTATAGAAAATGATTAATGCAGAAAATTCCTGCGGATTGGACACAATAATTAAATATGTTATTATATGATAAAATACATCTTTTAGATTTTGAACTATTGCTTTTCTTTAAAATAATACTTAATTCTAAATTAATATATTCAATATAACATTAAATTCTCATTTTTACAAAAGCAATACGCATCAAACAAAAACAATTTTTTGCATTGCCTATCCCTCCATTCTTCTTGCAAAAGGGTAAAATTGTAATGTTGTTTTCTCAACATTTTGTTTTAAATGTTAAGAAAATATGATTCTTTCAACATTATAAAAAAACTTTATTATAAGCATGAATACAATCATCCAAAGTATGAATCATTCTTCCATGCATTGAAAATTCATTAAATTTATAGAATTATAGTATTTTAAATATTGCTTATATTGCAGTGAAAACTGGAGCTTAGTATACGGAATAATACGTTCTAGACGCTTAGAGGGCTATAGTTATTTTTTCACATTAGATACATTTTGCTTGATAATGTAATGCTTCAAGACTCTCGAGAGAATTTCTCGAACAGCAAGTAACGTTTAATCAGCCCTTGATGACATCAGTTATCTGTATTAATAAGGTGAAGAAAGACAAAACGTTTCATTAGATCAACAATTCATAAAGACGTTGTTATTCTACTTTGAATCAGGATAATAACTTGAGAGAAAATGGAATAAAATGAGTTGTAAGAATATGTTATAATTATATAATCGTTTATAAGTGATTAAAAGATTAAGTGATATTAATAGCATTAACAATTATTTATCTTTAATATTTATTACAATAATTTATCTCCTTATTAATCTCTTTGTATAAAATGATTTATTATTATAAAGGGTGTTAAGAAAAAAAAAATTCATACAGATTGGACAATTAAAAAGCATATAGTAGGTCAGTAAATTTTGTTAATACAACCAGTGCAATTACCTGTACATACGAAAACTTTACACGACATTTTCTCTATGTTCCTATTTTTTTCACTTTCATGCTTTAAGTGTTTGTTTTATATATTAAATAGAAATTTAAAATATTTTGTACATGTTCTTTATTATGTGTGTAATAAATCTGCTAATAAAAAAAAATAACCTTCAGGTTTTTTTGTTATTTAAAAAAAAAATAAAACTGAAGACGTGACGGTGTATTAGATTTCATTGTTTTATATAATATGCATTAGTAAAAAAATATTAGATATAATATTAGACATATTTAAAAATCCATACACAATCTTGTGTAACATACATTTTAAAATCTAAAAAAAAAAAAAAAAAAAAAAAAAAAAGGGCGAAGAAATTATTATTTAACAAAATAGTACGAATTTTAAAAATGTATATAATTTAAAAAAATAATTAAATATGAAGCTTTTTGTTTTCAAAATGTACGTTTTTTTAGCATTAAAATGCAATGAGTTCACCATTAGAAGCTTTTTTTTTCCTTAAATACTCAAAATTGATGAAGAAGTGCCGTGTCCCTTTAAATCTAAATTAATAATCCAATATAACATTATATTCTCATTTTGAAGAATAGAGCAGGCATCAAACAAAACCAATTTTTGTATTATCTATATTTATTTTGTCAAATTAGACAGATTTTATCTTGATAATGTAATGCTTCAAGACTCTCGTGATAATTTGATGAACGGCAAGTAACGTTTAATCAGCCTCTCATAACATCAGTTATCTGCATAAGTAACAGGAACGAGAGACAAAACGATTCATTAGATCTAAAGTTAATCAAGACGTTGTTACATTGCTTCGAATCAGGATAATAATTTGAGAGAGAAGGAAATAAAAGGAGTTGTTAGACTATGTCATAATTGTATAATTGTTTACAAAGTGTTTAAAGGATTAAGTGATCTTAATAGCATTAAGAATTATTAATCTTGCATGCCCCTTACAGTGAATTATCTGATTATTAAGCTCTTTACATAAGATTTGATTTAATATTATAAAAGGGGATTAATGCAGAAATCTCAGATTGATTGGGCACACTAATTTAATGTATTATTATATGCTAAAAGACATTTTATAGATGTTGAATAATTCTTTTCTTTAAATAAACACTTAAGTCTAAATTAATGTATCCAATATAACATTAAATTATCATTTTCACAAATGCAACACGCTTCAAACTAAATAAATTTTTTCATTCTCTATATTTATTTTTTCACATTAGATAAATTTTATCCTGATAATGTAATGTTTCAAGAATCTCATGCGAATTTGACAAATAGTAAGTAGCGTTTAATGAGTCTCTGGTAACATCAATTATTTGCATAAATAATTTGAAAAAGACACAAAACGATTCATTAGATCAACAATTTATCAAGACGTTGTTTACACTACTTCGAAAAAGGATAATTAGTTTGAGAGCGATTGGAATAAAATGAGTTGTAAGAATATGTTTGGTTACTCGTTCATTTATTCAATTCGTATGATTACTTTACCAATCAGTTAGATTCTGTTGAAAATAATAGTATATCTACGTACCCATCGTCATATGGAGTTTCATTACCTGCGATCTATTGTTTTAAGCTGTCTAAATGACAGACCAGATGTTATGCCCAATAAGGTTATCTGAACGAAAAATCCCAGGCGGCTATCGCCCAGGTAGCTTAACAGGTAAAGCATTAGTCTTGTAAGCAAAATATCTGGGTTCGATTCCCGGCCTGGGAAATTTTTCGCTCAATTGGAAATATTCAATTCGTATGATTATTTTACCAATCGGTTAGATTCTGTTGAAAATAATAGTATATTTCGTTATATAATCATTTACAGTGTTTAAAGGATTAAATGATATTGATAGCATTAAGAATTTCTTATCATGGATGGCCACTATAGTGTTTTATCTGATTATTAAGTTTTGTGCACAAAATTCAATTTACTATTATGACAAAGGATTAGGGTATAAATTTCATATTGATTGAACACACTGATTAAATATGTTTCTAATCAGAATATTTGAAATCTTATTTAGTACAGTAACTTCATAAAGAATTGTGATAACTATCAGAAATGGTAAAATAAGTGGATATATGAGTTGAAAGAGCTTAATTTGATCGAGGTTATTAACTAATTAGATTTGAATAAAATTATTTTCTAATTATTTGAATGTGCATAGTAAGGTTGGTTTAAAAACTCTTAGACAAACATTAAATATCAGTAGAAGAACAAACAATTTTTTGTACTTTTCCAGTATAGGAGCCTTGACAAAATAATTAAAATGCCCTTGGGTAAAGAACATTTGATAATATATTATCTGGCAACACGAGTACTACTGTTCTATATATACAGGTAATTTTTTCAATAATTATACAATTTATTTAATATAAAGAAGCCGATTATTTAATTTTATAAACAGAAGTAAATTGTATGTAAAAAAACTATTTTCGCCTCTTTTTCGTTACTATTATGTGCTATTTTCCGAAGTATCATTTTTGGACATTACACAGTAATGTTAGAGGTTTTTAGTTCAATAACTAGATGCATTTTTTGTAGATATTGAGAATTGTTTAAACATATTTTTCAATATGTAAAAAATAAATATTCCAGATTTTGAACTATTCCCTTCATTAAGAAAAAAATATTTCAGTCTAAATTAATGCATCCATAGTATTATATTTTCAGTTTACAAATGTAACGTACATCAAATAAAAAAAAATTTTCTTTGCTTGTATTTATTTTTCAGATTAGGTAATTTTTTCATGATAATGTAATGTTTCAAGACTCTCTTGAGAGACAATTAACGAGCAGCAAATAGCGCTTAATCAGCGTCTGATAACACAAGTTATCTGCATAAATAACAAAAAAGATAGACGGGAAAGACATCGTTACTTTGAATAAGATAATAGTGTGAGAGAAAAAAAGAAATAAAATGCGTTGTAAGAATGTGTTATAATCATATAATCGTTTAGAAGTGATTAAAGGATTGAGCGATCTTAATAGCATATTATACAACTTATTATATTTAACGTATTATACAAATTATTTATCTTTCATAGCCGTTGCAGTTATTTATCTCTTTATTAATCTCGTTGCATAAAATTTGATTTATTATTATAAAAGAGGATTAAAGTAGAAATTTCATATTGATTGGACAGATTTATTAACACATTCGCTGCCAATCACGCCCCAGCGCGTGATATGGCGCCAACGTTATGGGGCCATTCACGCACTGGCGCCGGAAAATCTTTCATTGATTCTTTGTTAAAAAAAGTAAATCGGCTTCTGGGAAAAATCCACTTCTACAGTGCGGCATTAACTATCATGACATCTTCATTTAAGCGGCAGCAAACGTGTTAAATGTGTTATTATGCAGCATTTGAAATTTCATTAAATTTAACGACTTCATAAAAAATTCTTATAACAAATAGAATGTAAAATAAGTGGGTACATGGGGGAAAAATAAAATGTACCGAGACTATTAATTATTTAATTTGAAACAAAATTATGTGACAACGGAATGCAAAGGGTTAAATATTGGTAGAACTAGAAACAATTTTGGTACTTTTCTAATGTAGGGGCCTTGGCAAAATAATAAAAATGGCTTTGGGGAAAAAAGGAACTTTGACAACATATTTTCTGTCAACCTAGTCACTGTTATATATATACACAGAAAATTTTCCCAATATTTATATGATTTATTTAATATAAATAAGTCGTTTATTTAATTTTATATGTAAGCCAAAGAAAACTGTGCATTAAAAAATAACGCATATGTAAATATAGTTTTCGCATGCATTAAAATACGCATATAAACAAGCATAACTTTTTTTATCGGATTTGTTTTCATAGCTATTTATATCATTTGTTAACAAATCTCACGGTCTAAAGCTCGGATTGTGCCAAACTTTTTTTAAATGCACCAAGCACCATATACTGGAAAATGATCCAATTTGTGGAATATGCAATACCAAATTCCTACTCCACTTATTCAGTCGAAAAACAAGGGCTATATTACTCCAATTCCAGTATTGATTTTTATTCGTAAATTAAAAAAAAAAAAACAGTTAAGGTATTTCAATAATAGTTTCAATATAGATATAGTTGAAATATTTGTGCGAAATGTAACGACATCACGAAAAAAATAGAAGTGGTCGCCATCGACATCCAAATGCTGCTAGAGAAAACACCCCATTTTCTCGAATGTGATTGACATTATATACGGCCTCACTGACTTAAATACTGAACAGTTGGCCAAAAAAGAGTAATATGCATGCATTTTAACCTCCAAATTCTACCCATTTTATGCACACAATAAAGTTATTTGACTGGAGTATTTCTTCAGATAATGTTTTAAAAGATAGCCTTCATTGTGTTCGAAATTAAAGCAAAATTAAAAAAAAAAATACAATTATTTTTGACATCGAATTTGATACTTTTCAGAAAATACTATCTCTCGTTTATTAAGCGGGAACTGATTCAATCAAATAATTTGGGAAATATGAAGGTTTAAAGTTTGGAAATACGAATTTATTTTTTTCAACTGAGCAACAAATACCTATCCTTGGATTCTTACCCAGAATCTTTGTCAGTCTTAAGTTGTGGATTCAAATTCCAGGTTGGGCATTTTTTCACTCAGATAAAAATTCATTTCGTCTGATATCTTTTCCAATCATTATAATTGGGAAAAAATAATGCATCAACGTATCCATACTTTAAATGAGTCCCACTACGTGTGTTAAGCTGAGAACAGACGAGCCTTCTAACTGCTATCAGTACCAGCATCCTTTCTTGTGGAAACACGGTGTTTTTTTACCTTTAATGACTTTTATTGAAAGTCCTGCAAAACAGGGACCTTTCCCTCAAGCAGGGTTGAGCTCTTACCTCCTGAACTACTATAGTTTCCCCTCATAAAAGATTTCTTAAAATACCGGAAAAGGATGGCAAAATAAGCGTGTGCCTGCAGCCTTACATGCTGAGCTGTCGACATGGCAGATCACATACTCATGCCAATAAACTTATTTGAGCGAAACATGCCCGTTGGTTGTTGGCCTGGCTAGCACATTCAGTAGACCCTGGCACTGCATGTCAAAGGTTCGAGGGTCGAACTAAGGCTGTGGCATTTTTTCGCTGAGTTGGAAAAAATCAATTCGCCACGGGAGCGTTCAACCTTACGTCTGCGACCCCTACCTAGTCTGACTCCCTAGAAAAACAATAAAAAAATGAAAAAAGTCATATCGGACCTATTTTAAAGTAAACAAATAAAATACACTAAAAATTTGGAAGGATGGGAGTGGAGGAAAAAAAACTACCAAAACATTCTTTTTAGAAATTTTTTAAACATTAATTGAAAGATAATTATTGAGCCAATTAAATAATTCTTTTTTTTACTGTATATATTTTTATGTTTGCGATGTATTTCACAAGAAGTAAAGTGTGGAAAATTTCATCAGCACTTTTTTTTTTGGTAAATTTGAGTAAGAGTTTTGCTCACTAAGCAGAGAAGCGCTAAAAACTGATGATAAAATAAGTAGAATACGAAACAGGTTCTATACAAGAATTGCTTGTTGCAGGGTTCCTTGCTCTATACCCACTAAAATTTTGTTGAATTCTTTGTTACTCGGGTTCACATATTTGTACCTCCTATAGTTTTCCCCATAAATACAAAACAGTTTATTTTTTCATTTTTATTTCAGTTTTTAATAGCTGAATGTTTTTTTCTTTAAAGAGCAAAGTAATAAATGTCAACATCTAAACTGATTTCCTCATAAAATAAATATTACTTTAGCCAGATTTTGCAAAATGCCTTTAAGGCAGTGTGCCCAAGAAACTGAAACATTTCCATACTTATTTAACTTAAATTATTAACAATAAAGTATTTTTTAGGGTTTGTATATCTTTCACTAGTCCTTAAATTTGTGATTGTGCGAATTTAGGTTAGTAATGATTAAATTAATGCTTTAAGAGGGTTGTGGATACAAAAATCTTCACATTTTTAAAAATAATTTTATTACAGTAAAAAGTTATCTGCTTAAAATGACGTTTAAATCATGTTTCTATCTTGATTGGAAAACAGGAAATACTAATTTTTTCTTTTTGGTTTGATTTCAAAATGCAGCTTTCAAGCAATAGTTGTCATGCAAAAGACTTATTGTCAAAATGCGTTTTTCTTCATGATGGCTTTTTTCACCATTTCTCGCACTTAAATTGTTATAACTCAAGAACCGTTAAAGATAATTAGTACCACCTTGGAACATACCTCTTTCAATTGTTTTTCTTTAATTTTAATTCAGCAAACTTGAAAAAAAAATTACTTCTTTAAATCTGATTTTTTTTTAAAAGTTACATCACTTTTTTTAAAGATTTTAACTTTAAATGTTTTTAATTTTATTTAAATTTATATTTTTTAAAATGCTGAATCAAACTTAAGACTTTAAATATTTCTATTTATTAAAGTGAAAAAAAAATGAAATTTGACAAGTAATATTTTAAGTTATAACGATTTTAAATGCCCCCCAACTTTTTAAATAAATTTTTAATTTAATTTTTTTAATTTTGAGAAATTATATCATGTGATTTTGTCTACAAAAAAAATTAACTCAACGAACAAAAATTATTTTGAAAATCCCCCTTAAGGAAATTTGTAATTCCAGATCCCTATGTGTGAACCTAAGTTACTAGTCCCCCCCAAAGTATCAATTTTCGAAAAGTTTTTTTTTTCTTTCATCTGTGGTGCCATTTTGTTTCTTTAAAACCAATGAATGATTATTTGTAGTAAATTTTTAGCTTCGGAAACGAAGGGGTTAACTGTATACTGCACGATTTTTACTTTTAACAGTTAGTAGTCAGGTGGGGTAATGGTGGCTGCCTCCATACTGGAGAAAATTGTGTATTATAAAGTTTTGTTTCACACTTAGATATTAACATCGTAATGTATTTTTCATTTTAGATATTTTTTATCATATTTGAAGCATTTTTGAGATCCGAATAGCAATTTGAAACTAAGTACAGGATGTTTATAAAGTCCCGGACCCATTTTGATGTTTAATAGCTCATAAAATAATAAAAGATAGATTAAAATTAATAACATAAATGGTTAGATAGACTCAAAAAATTGCATGACCCTTGTCAATGAGCTTTCACGTGTGCCCCCTTCGTCGCACGGAAAAATATCAAATCGATAGTCAATGGATACCGACATGCTTGCCGCTACCTGGCGTGAAATTGACTATCGCCTTGATATTCTCCGTACGACGAAGGGGGCATACGTAGAAGTTCGTTGGAAAGGGTCATGGAACTTTTTGAGTCTATCTAACCATTTATGTTATTAAGTTTAATCTATCTTTATTATTTTATAAGTTATTAAACATCAAAATGTGTCCTGGACTTTATAAACACCCTGTATACTAAAATATTTGATTAACGAATTTGTCAATCTGACGCTCTAAAGGTCTCAATTACCCCAGACAAATGTTTGTAAGCAAATATAAAAAGAAAATATAGTGGTCATAATTTCCCCACTAGTGGTCACAGTTACCCCAAACTTTTGTGGTTGTAAGTCTTTGATGGAGTAATTATAACCATTATTTTAATTTAAAAAGAAAGCATCTATGAGAATGAAACCTTTTAAGAGGTGTCCTTAAAGGGTCAAAGTTACCTCCTATGCACTAAAAATGCCACTTTTCCAAACGGAAAAAAGTAAAAGAAAAATAATAATAATGATAAAAATGTTGAAAATGAATAAAATGGTCATAATTACCCGTCCTACCTTACTTTTGATTGTTATTTATATTTTAAATCATATCTAAGGGCAATATATCAGGAAATTTACTGGTAAAGGGTATAGCCGGGTTTCTTAGTAAAATATGCTCTTGAGTCAACCACATCGAGTCCTACATGGATCGATAGCCCATAAAAAGAAATTCATTTCTCCCCAGTTTTAAGTTTGTATCTCAAGACCATGGGGGGGGGGGGGGGGGTAATGGCCCTAAATGCCTGTTTTGGAAAAGAGCGCATTGTGAAGAAACTACTAAGCAGATTTCAACGAAAAACATAAGGGATGTAAAAAACCACCATACGAATGTTTGACATTTTTTTAAGATTTTTTTAAACAAAAGAACAAGCTTTCTAACATTTTTCCTGTTTTTAAATGTACATTTTAATTAAAAATAAATTGAAATTTCTGAGTGACCACCTTAATTTTTTTGCATGAAATACTATGAGACATGATGCATATTCACTATCAATTTCAACGTTCTACGTATGGTGCATCATATTAAAAAAAAGGCAAAATCATATTCCGGCGGGAATGTGGGGTGTGTCTCGAACGAATTGCACGCCTTCTTTTAAAAATACCGTGTGTATTAATATGTGAGACTTGAAAAGAAGGCCGTGAAATTTGTTCGAGACACGCCCCACATTACCGCCGGAATATGATTTTGCCTTTTTTAATATGATGCACCATACGTAGATAGTTGAAATTGATAGTTAATATGCATCATGTCTCATAGTATTTCATGCAAAAAAACTAAGGTGGTCACTCAGAAATTCCAGTTTATTTTTAATTAAAACGTTCATGTAACAACAGGAAAAATGTTAGAAAACATGTTCTTTTGTTTAAAAAAATCTGAAAAAATTGTCAAACATTCATATGGTGGTTTTTTACATCCCTTTTTTTTTCGGTGAAATTTGCTTAGTAGTTTCGTCACAATGCGCACTTTTCCAAAACAGGTATTTAGGGTCATTACCCCCATAGTCTTGAGATACAAACCTAAAATTGGGGAGAAATGAATTTCTTTTTATGGGCTATCGATCCATGTAGAACTCGATGTAGTTGACTCAAGGGCATATTTTACTATGAAACCCGGCTATACCCTTTATTGCCTTTTTGAACAGTAGACTACTGTGACTAGATAAGTTGAAAATTTTTATTTAAGTATCCTAGTAGCTTGAAATTGAAAATAAATTGAATGTTCAATAATGATAATCTGTATAATTATGAAAAACAAACATGGTTTTGGTATTTTAATAGACTTCACTTACTTTTAAAAGGAATGAGACTTTGAAAACGCCGATTTAAAAAAAAATAAAGTACACTTATAATAACAAAAATAGGAAGATTTGGTTTTATTTACTTACTTTATTTTGTTTCAGTATTTCATTGCTCTTTAGTAAAGTTACAATAAAAAAAACAATTTTATAGAAAAAATTGAAAGAAAATATTCAGCCGTAAGCGCATAAGTTGTATGCGTGAAATTATATTTCTTACTTAAAAAGTAAATATTTTTAAAGTATTGATGATGAAAGTTTCATTTTGCTTGTTAATATTATGCAGCATAAAAAATAATACTGTTTAAAGTGGACTTTCTACATTTTCAAAATCAACGCATTTGAAAAATCATTGTCCCAATAAAATTACTAACAGCAAATTTATAGTGGTATTAAAAGGTATGTATTGTTAATTCATTAAAAATGTAAATGTTATTTGTAATTAAAAATTGTTCTCAAGATTTAGCTTTAATTTTTTTTCTAGACTTAAAAAAATTCTGTAAAATTTCTAAAATTTTCCCAGGAAACTGGAATTTTTAGAAATTTTATATAATAGCAACAACAAAAATTTCATGTAACAGATGTACATTTGCATTGTTGATGAAGGAATCTGCAAGGCTGGTGAGGCTTTTTTAGGAAACTGAGATGTCTAGAACTTTTTATGTAACTGCAACCCGTGTTTCAAATAAAATTTTAGCAAGATTACCTGCAATTTTAGTAGATTTTTTTTTGTAAAGTTACAGATTTTTGCACCTTTACAAAAACTAGTTTTATAGATTTACATCTATTTTTGTACAATACACAACTTTTGTAAGCATACAGATTTCTGTAACTTTAATTCTGTAAAATTTCAGATTTCTTTTTCCTTCTACAGTGTAATGAACTTTCGAAGTCAACAGCTCAAAACGGCTGAACTTTTTCATGTATACTTCATTGTGAGTGTGATATTAAGATCTTTTGAATTGTCCTGTATTTTTTTAATAACTCATTTTTAACCGACTTCAAGGAGTAGATTATGATTTCCACCTGTATGTATTTCTTGTTCATTCACAAATTCTTTAAATATGAATCGATTTTGATAATTCTTTTTCTGTTTGAAAGTATAAGATACCCTTTTGTTCCGATTTGATTTCATTAAATTCTGATTATTAGAAATTTTTTAAATAAAAAAAATGTGAATTTGATTTAAAAAAATGATTTGTTTTAAATTATCTTTCATTGTTGCAACCGTTTTCAAATCATAAGCATATTAAAACTATGCATTCATATGCGTTAGCGCCAAGTTGTCGCCAAACTTGATTCTTTTTTTGAAGTCGGTTACTATTTTTTTTTTAAAGCATATTTTATTTTTACGAATTGCATTTAATAGAATGATATAAACATTTTCTTAAAATGGGTTGTCTAATGCAAACACTATGACATATAACAAAAATTATTCTTCGGACTTCTTATTTCAATTAATGCAAGCAAACTTTGAGTTTTCTAATCTCTCATACGACATAGTTGAAGCAGATTAATATCAATTAGATAATTCCGTATAAAACTTTAGGAAATACAGACATTGTGAATTAAGCTTTATAGATAATTATACAAAGATAATCAATGGATACTTATTATAAATCGGAAACAAAATAATGATAATGAATTTGTAATTTCATTATCTGTTTCCTATGTTATACTTAAGCCGTCTTTAAAGAAGATATGTTGTTATCGTTAATGTAGATAAATTAGTAACGCATTAGATTAATACATCTCTCTGAATTTCCGTTCATATTTTAGGGCAGATTAGTTCAAACAACTGTCGTATTTAATCTTATGTTACAAATTGTATTCTAAATTCTTACTTTGTGTTTTAGAGTGAAGTCCAGTTATTGATAGCTGTATAAATTTCCTATTAGATTGTTTCGTAGTGTGTGTTTTTCAAATTGACTACGGTTGACTACGATTGTCAAATTGACTACGAATATTTCAAATCGATTTATCGAATATTTTGCAGAGTATAAGATAAATCTTAGGTTTTAAATATTAAATTCATGAAAATGTGTCATAATATATATATATATATATATATATATATAAAGGAAACGAAATATAATATTTTTGAAATTTTGTATTTATTCTTATGTTAGTCCAGTAATTGGTAGCCGTATACATTTCCTATTAAACTGCTTCTATGCTTTTTTAAATGTGCTTTTTTAAATTACTAAAGGATTTCTTTAATCTTTCTCCTAGTATAAGATTAATATTAGGATTCAAATATTAAAATTGAAATATTAATTTTTTTTCAAAAAAAAAAAAAAAAACTATATAAATGTATGTAATTTGACATAATTAACTGCTGTATAAAGAACACGAAATAGAACGTTTTTACAATTTTGTATTTAATTTTACGTTTCAAATTGTATTGTAAATTCATACTTTGTGCGTTAAAAAAATTCCAGTTGTTGCTAGACGGATGAATTTGTTATTAAATTGCACCGTAGTGTGTTTGTTTAAATATACAAAATGTTTACAGAATCTTTCTCATTGCATACCATTCATCTTAAGTTGCTATAGCGTTTAAATCTTGTAAATGTATTGTAAAAAATATTAAAAACGCGTGCAATTTGATATAATTAATACCTGGATAAAGAACACGAAAATACAGCATTTTTGAAATTTCGTATTTAATCTTATGTTACAAATTATATTGTAAATTCTTACTTTATGTTTCAGAGTGAAGACCAGTTACTGATATACCTGTATAAATTTAATATTAAATTACTTAGTAGTGTGCTTATTTCAAATCATAAAGGATTTCCAAAATCTTTCTCATTGCATAACATTAATCTTAAGTTTCATTTTTATTAAAATCATGAAAATGTATTGTAAAAAATAATAAAAATATATGCACTTTGATACAATACCTGAATGATAATCATGAAAATACAACACTTTTGAAAATGTTATTCAGTTTATTTTTTTAATTCAAATATTCTATATGCTGAATAAAATTCGAGGTAATAAATTGGATTCACCAAATAATATGGTAATTAAAATGAGAAAAATTACGAAATGGAAAATATATAAAAGCATAATTGAATTATAAAATCATTCGGATTAGACCTAAGTTAATATATAAATAGTCCCATTTTCTAGAATTTTGTTAGTTTTAACATACATAAACACGGAATTATCCTTTAAATTTTAATATGTCTTTTCCTCTTATGACCCAGAGTTTATTTATACACTTTTATAAATTTCAATTACGGATTTTATTAACAAACTGATAGCTAAGAAAGATTGAACAACGAAAGAAAAATTGATGATGCACTCTGACTCATAAAGCGCATTTTTTAAAACTTCGTAGGATTCATTTTATTTTATTTTACTTTTTTGCATTGTCTTAAAACATTTGCATTGTCATTAAATCTTTTTTGCAAAAAGATTTAAAAACATAGAATACATATATATATTTAATACTTTTTATTACTAATAGACTCTACAAATGATATTTTCCTACACAGTAAAATTAGTTACGTTTTCATTTGTTTATGTTTTCTGCACGCCGTTTTTGTGTAACACGAGCGCTACAAGAAACAACTTGCTATTTTATATAGTTTATCTATTTGTTAGTTTCCATTAAGACCAATTTATCTTTTTTTTAACATTATTTATGTACGTGAAAAAAAATGTAAGGATGTGTATCCTATGTGATACATCAGTACTAAAAAGTTTATATAAAAAAATTACAGACCAGAAGTGATAAATTTTATTATTATTATTATTATTATTATTATTATTATTATTATTATTATTATTTCTAATAAATTATTTCCTTATTTTTATTATTTAATTAAATATATTTTTATCGTTCAGATTAAGATCAGAAAAATAGTTTCGGTTCAGAGAATGGTTCGGCCCTGGCTCGAAGTCTTTGATAAACAGCAATTTTTTCCCCGCTACGTTTTGTTACAACAGAAATTAAATAATTGACTTTGTGAATAATTTTCTCACCGTTGTTACATGAAACTCTTTGTTTGTTTATTCTGTGTCTCCTTTCATAACAGGTCAAAATGAAATTCAAAGAAACATGTTTGCATTGAACTTCTAAACAAAAACCTCTTTGAAGTGTATATTTCCAATTATTAGGGTTAAAAATAACTTTAATAGGTTTTGGCTTCGTAACAAGATCCCAATTTTACGCCCGTAGCAATCAACAAAGCCATTCATTTTCTTCACTTACAGAAGGAATGCTCTACTTAATTTCTCAGGAGTACGGGCACTTGCTCTCATAATATACTTGTTCTGTTGGAGCTTTCTCGTCACGTGTTTCGCGTTTGTTTGTTTCTTTTTATGATTTCTTTGTTTATTTGTTCGCAAAAACACCCAGTTTAACTTTTAATTTTGCTTTAATGGTGTACTCAAATCCAAAAGGGAAACTTTATGACATAAATTCTATTTATTTATTTTTTCGAAAATGCATGAAACTATCGAATTAAACTATTTTTTACCATTTTTTTTCTTTTTTTTTGTGCAAACGCAATAGATTTTTTAGAAAATAGCGTCAAAACGGACGTTTTAAACCGAATTTCCGTGAGAAAGATGAATAACTACTCTAGGAAAGGTAAAAAACATCTTTGAATTATGACACAAATCGCTCATAACTCAAAAGGTAATATATATATATATATATATACATACAAATGGAAACCATAGTTCAATTCCAAATCGTTCCATAGTCAGACCTTCCAATTTTATATATTTCCGTTAAAAAATGAATTTCTAAATGGGACGAAATGTTTTGGACATAGAACATTTAAGAATAACTTTAACTCTGAAAAATTTAGATTTGTGAAATTTAGATATTCCAGCAATGTGGTAATTAGATTAAATATACCAATGTCATACAGAGTTGATACACCAATTCACGATAGATGAGATTCCAATTAATAGAATTAAATACCAATTTAACGATTAAATACTAATGTAATGGTGGTGCAAAAATCTTTCCAAAAAACTTCTGGACCTATATATATGTATTGTTATAATTTTCGGGGAAGGGGTAGGCTTGCATTAGATATCAGTAAGATATGTCTGGGGGAGGGGTATTTCCTTTTTATATCAATATCATTTTCTATTTAATCATTTTTTACACCAATATTGTTTGTTAACTTTGTTATCTGTCTATTGTCTAAAATGCAAAGTAATTATTAAAAACATGAAACTATTATAAAACCATTTCATTCCAAAATAATTAATATTCCAACTCTCGCTATCCCTATTCTTACGTGCATATGTATAATTCGTTATTAGACAAATCAGCTTTGAAATGGTACTTTCCATGTTTAATAGTAAAACTAGCCGGATGTAACAATCTCAAAACTTTCTCATATTAATATTTCCTAAAAATTAAATATAGCATCGCCACACTTTCATTGGATTTAGGTTTGTAGTCATAAAAATAACAGAGTATATACGCTCTAAGTAGACGGTATACGCTCAAGGCAAAGGGTGTAGAATGTGTAAACTACAGCTATCTTGAGAAATAAAGGGTATACGATGATCCTTTAAAAAAATCCAGGAGGTATACGGCGTATATCCCCGTATACCCTCCACTAAATCCTTGATTGGTTTATAGCAAAATCTTATCAGTAACAACTTATGTCAAGTTCTAACTGAATTTCAAGTTTAAGGAAAATCAGCGCGTTAATTCTTGAGATAAAAGAGTGAATATCACAAAATGTCAAACTTTGATCATTGCAGATACTAAAACTATCCATTGAAAACAATTCAAAATTTTAAAAGGTAAAATTATTTTCTATTAGAGAGTAAAGGATTTTCCATGTAAAATTGCTTAATTTTGAAGAAATTAAATAATAAGTTAGTTTTTATGCGATTTTATATCATTTCTTGGCACATGTATATCGGGATAATGACAGCCAGGATATATTTATTTATTTATTTGCACAAAATACATCTGACTTGTGTGCTCGACATGAAAGCCTGCTTATAAGTCATCGTCAATATACAAAAATGAGATAGCACAAGGAAATTTACATCACAAGAGAAATACAACCAGGAGCTCCACACAAAGTGTATGTGCAATGGAGCCAGTGGGAATCGAACCCAAAACTTCCAGATTAGCAGAGCGGCGTCGATAGCCAGAATAGTAACAATTTCATTCTAAAAAAATTTTACATTCAAATAATATACAGACATACATATAATAAATACAATAAACCCAACTGGAGTAGCTCAGAGTATCCGTAGTATCGGCCGGAGTAGCTCAGTGGTAAGAGCAACAGCCTGAAGTGCTGTGATCTGGGCGTTCGATTCCTGGCTCTGGGTAATTTTTTACCTTGGGTTTATTGTATTTATTATATGCATGCCTGTATATTATTTGTATGTACAGTAGAACCCCGTTAATTCGGACCCCATTAATCCGGATAGGTTTGGTCTTTTTTTTTTTCGAGTTTGAGAATCGATTGACTAATTTCCGTAATATTAACTTATTTCATCGTCGTATTCTGAATAAAAAAACTTTTTCTGAAATTTTTTTGGAAGAATCAAACAAAGTAAACATTTTTACTGTCGGTAAATATTCAATAAGTTTAACATAATGGTGATTTTTTGTAAGTATGTTTTATTTTTTTTCTTAATCTCCGGATAATCCGGATTTTCGGTAATCCGGATTGGGTCTGGCCCCAATTAATTCGAATTATCGGGGTTTTACTGTACCTTTATGATTTGAATGCAGGCGTTATTTATGTGTGTTTTAAAATTTTACATTCTTGTTTTTTTTTCATATTTAACATTTTAATTCTGTTTAAAGAAACGTGTTTTTAATGTAGTAGCTTAAATTCCATACAATGTTCAGTTTTATTTGTTAATTTATGGAAGCCAGGAAAATGACATAATGAAAGTCTACTGAATTTTTACAAAAGCTTTAATCATATTATTTTCAAACACATATCTAAAAGATCTTGCTGGTAGCTATGATTTTACTATTTCTGATATTAGCTGTGTCAAAAATAAGAATTACTCTTTAGCTTCATATTTATGCATGATAAAGAACTAAAATGCAGGCCAGGAAAATAAGATTCTTTTTTAATGATAATAATGTTTTAATTATAAAAAAATTATTTGTAAAATACAATTTTTTTTTTTTTTACATTTCTCATATATTTGTTTTATAAGGTATAAATATTAATTAGAAATCTAAGAAATTAGAAAAAGATATTTATATAATGCAGCAATAGGCTCTTTACTTTGCACAAATGAATCACAGAAAAATGAGAGAATGCCAGAAAAATGAGAATCTGAAATTCTAAGTTTTTTAATTGCTTTATTTATGTTAGTAGAATGGTAATGTCTCTTTCCCGCCGTTTCTGTATGTATATATATGTATGTACGTAACACAATTACTCTTCATAGAAAAATACGATTTGCGAGATATTTTTTTCTAAATTCATTGTGATAAGGGCTTCCATGATTAGTTTTAGAGGTTTATTTATTAAGAATAAAAGATGATAACAGAGACATAGCTTTCTTAACTTATAATAACTCTCATAAAAAAACATTCTTAATTTAGACAAATGTATTTTACTGCAGAATTATTCAATTTGCTTCAAATTTTAAATATCGGTTTATTCCGATAAGGCATTTCCTTGATTATACTAGAAAGTTCATTAATTCAGTATAAAAAAGAAAAGGAGAGCAAGTCACTCCCCTTAACTTTTATCCCCTTTTTTGCAGAATTATCTAATTTGATTCAATTTTTTTTTCAAGGTTCATTCTGATAAGCAAGTTCCCTAATAAGATTTACATATTATTTAGTGAAATATAAAGGAGGAATGGAGAAGTAATTCCCCTTAATTTATTTTTTGAGGGGTATTATTCTTTGGTATAAAAGTATAATATACCTAGTTAGTGTGAATAGCCTATGAGTTAAATGAAATAAAATTAACTGGACACGTTTCATTTAATTTGTTTGTTTATATATATATATATATATATATATAAATTCCGTTTGGCGTTTAATTTTTCTATAGCACTGCAGTATTTATTCGTTTCATACATTAAAAGCATATAAGGATAACAAAATTTTAAAAATTTCAAATCTTTTTTAAGCACACCTTAATATTAAATCTAGTATTATACTAAAATATTTATGAATTTAATTTTTAAACATCAATTCTAAAAAATAAATAAAATAAAATAAAATAAATGAAATTTGCCCATACACATTAAATACAATTTTCAAGTATAATAAAAAATAATTAAAAATTGCATTTAGCTATAATTAACTGCATAATAGCAGTGCTACCCTTTTTAAACTTAAGGCGATCAATAAAGCCATACATTTTCTTCACTTACAAAAGGAATGTTACACTGGATTTCTCAGGAGAACAAAAACTTGTGCAAGTTTTCTCCTCACGTGCTACATATTTGTTTCATTTCTAGGAATTGTTTATGTTTTTCATTATAAAACCAAAATGGGTAAGTACGATCGCAAATCGCACAGAGTGTTACATTAAATATTTCGTTCGAAACACCTTATACATTAAGTAATAAATCCAAATTTTTAAATTATAATTATTAAATTTTTACATAATCGATAGCACCAATAAATTTAATTTTAAAATAATTAAAAAAGGAAGTTATTTATTTTAATCAAATTACAAATGTTTAAATCAATCCTTATATTAAAATCCTTTTTTTTTCTTTTTTGAGAATCCGAATTAAATAGCGGAGAACTAAATAAAATTTTAAATTCCTAAAACAAAAATGTTGTTTAAACGAAATTTTAAATGCTAAATCATTAATAATGTATACAAATGTTACCCAGTCATATGTGTAAAAACAGAATATTGCACAGATCTATATGTAACAATATTACGCAGAAGTATATGTGTTAAAACATGATATTACACAGCAATATGTTTACTTATGTGAATACAATAAATAACAATACGTGAAAATATGGCTTGTTTAATCTTAGTTGAATGGTCACGTAAAAGGCTTAGAGTCTCGCAGATCTTGAGTTCAAATATCGCTTCGCTAAGTACCATATGTTTACTGTAAATTGAATGAAATTTTGAAATTTTCCTCTTGATGTATCTTTCAAAGTTTATGACGGATATTGAGAAAAAAAAAAGCCCGTCTAAACATAAAAATAATACGAGCATCACGGTTTCCGTATTTTTCAACATTTTATTTTACATTTATTCATTTTTTTTTTTTTTTTTTTTTGTAAATTAAGGTAACATTATTTTGTGATCTAAAAGACAAATCTTCAAGAGACAAAACGAACACACCAAGCACAAGTTTGTTCTCTATGGATTTTTTTTCTCATCATAAGAAGATTTAGTTCAAAATTTACATATTATAAATTACAAGATTCGTATTATGTTCAGAAAATCCATCGTTTTTGTATATCACACTGATACAGTCGGCTTTCGTTAAATCGAAATCGGATAAATCGAATCTTCGATTAATTCGAACTAAACATGAAGTCCCGAAATTTTCAATGGCAGATTAACATTAAAATTTATCATTTATACAAACCCATTATCTCTTGACAACATTTAATTTGAATTACCGAGAATTCTGATTTTTTTTCTTACTTTCTTTAGATCCTTTAAATAGCTTTCTTTATTTGATTTTTGTCAAAATTGTTCTGAACTAAAATGCATATAATCCCATGCATTTGATAGCCGCTTTCTTAGTGCTCCGTCTGTCCATCAATGACACTTCTAGCCCTTCTTCAATTGTGCTTGTTCCTAATCTCTTAATTTTGTTATGTATTTATGTACAAGTACATTTATAATATAAATCAATTTCATGACATAAAATAATTATAAATAAATTTATGATATAATATGTATTTATATATCAATTAAAAGATACATCTTTTAATTCAATAATAAGTCAAATTCTAATCATAATAGCCGAAAAAAATTTAAAAAGTACTATAACATTAATTCCTTTGTAATAGTACCCCTTTAAACATGTTTTCCTCTGACACTTTTTATAATTAGAACTCTGGATAATTCAAACATTTCTTGTGGTCCCAACGAGTTCTAATTATCGAGAGCCGAATGTATATGCACACTTATGCACAATTTACATGCTAAACAGTGTATTTCTGAAATATTTAATAACATTTTACGCACTTAAGCAGCGTAATGCGCTACGCAGGAAAGTGTATATTTTGAAATTGACACACCAGGGCGTATATGTGGCAAATTTCATGTCTTTTTACACATACACACAAATCATTTTGTATCATCAGTATACTATTTTAATATGTAAATTTACGCATTTTTTCTTCTTAGAGTGTAGGTATATATAATTTAAATTTTTAATTATTTTTTAAGATGATAAAAACATTTTACACACTTAAGCCGCGTAATGCGCTACGCAGGAAAGTGTATATTTTGAAATTGACTCACCAGGGCGTATATGTGTCAATTTTCATGTCTTTTCACACATACACACATATCATTTTGTATCATCAGTACACTTTTCTAATATGTAAATTTACGCATTTTTTTTTCTTAGAGTGTAGGTATAAATAATTAAAAATTTTAATTATTCTTTAAAATGACAATTTAGTGCTTACAGAGAAAAACAGCTCTTTCCATTAAGCAATTTTCTAAAGTTAATTAATTCCTTGTGAAATATTAGGAAGAATCACATGAAATTAAATTTATCAAAAATATCCCTTTTTTCATAAAAGTATAAAATAATTTTTATTAACTTGCATCCATAAGATAGTTTTAAAAGATTTTTATGAGTGGGATGTAAATTCATAGCTTCCATAGATTCATAATATATTTTTTTACCCTAAATATCATACATAATATAAAATATATCTAATTAATTTAACCAGAAAATAGCATCTGCCACTAGGAAATTTTTCTGTTGTTAAAATATTTTAGTGAATTGTTTACATTCTCTGAAGGAAAAAAAGTTAAAAAAGGAAGCTTTTTTTAACAACGATTTGTTGTTGACGCTATTTTAAACTAAGCAGGTGTTTTTTAATGGATTTTACATGTTTCCTTAAAGAGGATGGTAATGTAAACCATTGGAAACATTTTTTAAAATGTTATTATCCTTTAAGATACAGATTAATTTATTTTCAGATAAAAGAAGAGAATTAAGCTATTAGTATGTAGTTTTTGAATTATGGATTTTCTTCTATTTTAAATTTCTCTAAAATATGATATGGTTCAGGATTATTTTATAACAAGCTCATTTTAAATGCAAAAAAATTGCATTTTTACCACAAGCTAATTCTTTCTACTGTTTTTTAATGGTAGTCGTTAAATTAATAAAACAATTTTGTAAATTGCTTGGATTTTAGGTGCGTTATTTCGAATTTTTTTAATATACATTATATACATTATATTTTGGAGTATTTTGTTACAAGCTTCTTTTTTTTAGTGACACAATTTAATAATTTTGGGAAAAATGTTTTGAAATGTATGGAATAACTAAGACATGAATAATGTATTAATCTTTTCAGCCCCAATTAATTCTTCTTACTAATTTTGCGAAAAAACTCTTTTCAGTTTATTTTTTAAACAGTTATCCAATTGCCAAAATTTGTAGTTCACTGAATTTTGTATTTATATTCTAATTCGGTTAATAGAAGAAGCAAGGTTATCACAAAAATCATTGTATTAACTCTTATTTGCAATACCCATAAGCATAATAAAAATCTTAAAAATACACACATATTATAAACTAATTATTACTGTTTTTTGCTGTAATTTTCTCAATACTAAAATTGCCTTAATACCATCAAATTAATATAAGATATTGATTTTTAAATTGGTATATGTCATTGTTTTAGACAAAATCACAGTACTGAAGTGAAAAAATCTTTAGAAATATAATAAACACAAAGGACATGAAAGAGAGATATGGAAGTCAAAAAGCCTTTAAAAATCTAATAAATCCAATAGGCATAACGAGGGATAGACGTGCTATTGATCATTTTAAAACTTTATTTTTCTTTAAAAGTCGACTGACATTTGAATAGTAACTGCAAATTTTGACCTATTGATTACACATAACATTTTCACTTGAATAGAACAATAAGTAAAGTGAAAAGGTTGGCAGATATTCAACAGAATTCGAATTTAAAGACAGGTATAGGCTTTCTTTTATGTTTCTTCCTTTCCATGGCTGAGCTGTAATTCTAATGAAAAGCCAGATTTTGAAAAGCCTGTATTTCACTGTATTAAATTCTTTAAATCAACACCTTAAAGTTCATATAGAAGTATCAATGAAATACCTTGAGTGTCGACATCTTTTCTTATGGCCATGCAGTGTTTTTAAACCTTAAAGGCTTTACAAGAAAACAGACAGACATCCTGCATGAAGGAGTAATTTCCTTCAAGTTTGATCTACTCTTGTTATTTCCTTTTAATTGTTGAATCTATTCTTAAAAAATGGAATTAAATTGCTAAATAAGCCACAAATATTTTAAAAGACAAATCGAAAATATTTGAAACAGTCGTTTTAAAATTGCTTTGTGATAATTGCATTATAATGTAATTCAATACTGGAAAACTCAAAGATATGTAGAACAATGAAACTTATTAAGAGACAAAACACAAAAATAGGAAGTTTTCCAGGACTAGACTGCAAATTAAAATTAAAGTCTCGTTAAAAGATAATCTGGGAGAAATTCACATAAAATTGTAAGTAAAAAAAATAATAAATGTTTATGAACAAAGTAAAATTAAAATTCAATGATGACTAGCTTTAAAGACAATCCTCTATCCTATTTTATGTATACTAGAAGACCTATGATCTTCAATAACATCTTTACTCAAATTCAAAGATTTTTCACGCTGACCAATAGAGATATTCCAATCTTTTTTATATTTTCGTCATTACAAAAGTAACAGCTACTCATTCTGATGATTAATAATGACCGCAAATAACTACACATTTATCCAGGAACATACAACTTACAACGCACACAGTGTACATAGCAAACCAGTCACTTTTTCAGCAAATGAAGATAAAAGAGGCTAATATGAGGAATTACCCAAAGAAATGAAGATTATCATTACGGGATTACGTGCGGCGTTGAGAAAATGAACATATTTAGAGCTTTTTTTAAACAGTAAATTTAACAGAAAAACTAAGAAATTCTGCGTTCTTTTTATTGCTTCAAGTACATATTTATTATTATTATTATTATTATTTTGTTAAATTTGCACACACATTACATCGGAAACCTTCAGCCTCGTTAATCTATACCAAAATATCCGAGCTAGATAGGCAACATATTAATTTTCTGTAGCTACAAAAAATATTAAAAGTTGAATTTGTTCTTAAAAAATAAGGTGGTGGTGTTAGGAATATTGGCTCAAATTTTTTAATTCTTGAAAAATGAAAAAAATGAAAAATTTTCAAAATTTCTTCCTTTTTCATTAAAATTTTTGACCTTTTGGAGAAATTAAATATATGTGTATATATATATATATATATATATATATATATATATATATGTACCGGGTGTCCCAAAAATGACTGATGGATTTTAAAATTCAATAACTTGCAAACGGTGACAGCTATTTAAAAAAAATTTTGCATGAGGGTTATGTATAATGTCAGAAGTTTTTTTTTACCGTAAATTTTATTTTAGTTCGAATTTCAAACAATAGGTGGCTTTGACGGCGATTGGAGGCCCGGTCGACGCCTCACTCAGCACTGATCACTTGACCTTCAATCGCAGTCAGCACCACCTATTGTTTGAAATTCGAACTAAAATAAAAAATTAAGATTAAAAAACTCCTGACATTATACATAACACTCCTGCAAAAATTTTTTAAATAGTTGTCACCGTTTGCAAGTTATTGAATTTTAAAATCCATCAGTCATTTTTGGGACACCCGGTATATATATATTTATATATATATAACAAAAAAAAAGCCCAGTAACCTTTAGACAATTTAATTAGGTGTAGATAAGTTTACATTTTTTTCACAAATGTTTAAAAATGTAAGTTATCATGCTGTCGATGTTGGAAAATATACTTTCCAGAAAATCGCGTTAAAGCATTTAGTGGAATATATATATATACTGATAAAAATGAGGGAGCAGAATCTTTAAAATGACTCAATACATTATCATATATATTATAAAGCAAAAGTTCTGAAACTTCCAAACGAGTATTTTCAAAAACTACCCGATAGATCTTTTTGCAGCTTATATCATTCGATAGGAAATATTTTTGCGGAGGTTTATGATACAAATATACAGGGATAACTCTGATTTTTCGTACTAAATTTCGTGTTTTTCGGTTATTTTTGACGGAAGGGTTGCAACGACTAATTTTTTGGCGATAATTATATTTCAAAAAAGAAATGAAATGCTTTCTCTAATGGAAAATAATATAAACATTTCGAAAAAAAGCTGTTAATTCATTGATTTAAAATAAATAATGGTAAAAAAGAAAAAAATCCGTGTAATGCAAAATAATATTATGAAAGGAAAATATTTATCTTTAACGAAAAAAAAAGAATATTTATAATATTTAAAAGTAACTCAATGTGAAAGAAAGTTTTGAAGTGACACAATATTTGGCTATTTATTTCTCTAGAGCCAGATTAAAAGAAAACAACATCTCAAAAATTTCATTACGTAAAACATAAGTATTTTTTTTTCTTTCTTTTTTTTAAATATTTTTAAATCTAATTTTCCCGTTATGTGTTTTACAGAAGAAAATCGCAGAATTAATTTTAAAAAAAGGCTCTAATTGTTATTTGTATGTTATTTGTTCAATTGGGTGTTTCAATCTACTTTTGTCTAAAAAAAAAAAAAAAAAAAAAAAAAAAAAAAAAAAAAAAAAAACACAAAACGGGGAGCGATGTTCGCAAGAACTATTTTCTCTCTCTCTTTTAATGAGTGAGAGCATTTTTAGGAAAAAAAATTTACATTTAACTTAAATACAAATACATATATAGCAGTTAATACCACAAAAATGAAAAATTTTAAATTTTAGGGTAAATGTCTTTCCACATACATAGATATTGTAAAATAATTTAACTGCAACTTTTAATTTTTTTTTTTGGCACAGATATCTCATAAGCACTACATTGGTGCGATTTGTCTCTTACGCCAATACCATGTATACATCTGGGTAATTAACTGACGCCACAGTGTCATTATTTTGCTTGATATGGCAACCCGGATGTTATTGTCTATTTATTATTAAATTGTCTATTTACAATTTTTTTCTTTTTTTCCCAATTATGTAAACTATTTTAATCTAAGCACATTTGTCATACATGCGCCACATTTGCGAGACTGCAATAAAATAGCGATTTTATGCCTCACTTGGTAACCTGGCTGTTGTTTATTTATTAATAAATTTTTATTTTATTTTATTTTATTTTTTAAAGGATATAAATAATTTTGTTTTATAATTATTAACTAAACTGTTTAAAATTTATAGTTATTTTCTATTTAAAATAACAGAAAATAATTGTAAACTATATATGTAACTGTATTTGAAAACAAAATTTTCTCCGAATCGGCATCAGACGGAAAAAAAAACGCGACAATGTGGTGCGTATATGTTATGTATAAATTTTTTTCACTATACTACAGTATTTGAACATGCTGTATACATAACGATTATTGTTTTTTCCAAACATGTTTGGCACAGATATTATATACACACTGAGGTATCTGACTATCGCCAAAACGGTGTTATTTTGCCTGATATGGTAACCCAGCAATAGTGGTTTCTGTATTAATAAATTGTTTATTTACTTTCAATTTCTTTTTAGAAATTCTATAAATTGTTTTGTGTTATAGTAACTCTTTTTTATTTATTAATATTTTCGTTTTAAAATAACGAAAATAATTTTTAAAAATGCACATTTTTTCGCTATTCTAAAACGAGGATTTTGCCGCGTTGGTATTGGAAGGAAATCTTGCAAATCCGGGTTTGTGCCGGAGTTTTTTGTGAAATATGATATTTTCAAATGTAAATTGAGTGCTTATTTGATTAACACGTCGGCCAGTTTCACCAAACTATTCAAATTTACATAAATTGATTTTAAATAACGAAAGAACAATAAACATAAATAAAAAATACAAATTAAAAGTCGATTTAAAAAGCACTTATGACGTAAAAAAATACATGTATCACGTGTAATATCAATTGCTATCATACTTACGATCATCGATTATTGGCATTAATTACTAATATCTGCTATTAATTTTTTTCTCGACAGAATAATCAAGTAGTACCGTACATTGTACAAACTCCTGTTAGTATTACAAAATTAAAGCTAAATAACTAAATTTCGGTGCAAATGCACAGACCCATGTTATAAGAAAGAGGCATAAATGTCATATATGCACCACGTTGGGGTGATACATTTCTGGCGCCACTTTAACGGAAACTTCGTTTTCAAATGACAGATACATTTCTATTTTCTATTTTACTTTTTTATGTATAGAGCATAACATTTTGTATCATTTTAAAATGCAAATGAAAGTAAATAAATAGTTTATTAATAAATTTAAAAAAAGCTGGATTATCATAAGAGGCATAAAATGTTCATTTTGTTTCAATCACGCCAACGTGATGCGTATATGACATCGGTATCAAAAAATGAATTTCACACATTCAAAAAACATTCTCCTTATTTTTCTAAGGAAAACTTTATTTAACTTTATTTATTCTGCTGCATTCCAAAAACGGAACACTAATAGATTTGTCAAGAGCAGATGTACGTTGCGAAATATAATATAATATTGATAGAGGATGTATTAAGGTTTCCACAGATACCCATATCCTCAAGTTGAGAGGTTTAGAGTTCAAAAACTATCAAATGAAAATGAATCACATGAAAATTGTTTAAATTCAATGGTCAATCTCTGCGATCATAATGCTCGCTATTTTAGAAGTATGGTGAATACACAATATTTAAATTGCTCTTTTCATAATTGCCTCATTTATCTATCAAACTCTACAATAAATGGTCAACTGAAATATTTTTTCTTAAAAGCCCGAATTTTATCGAATGCATAAGCTGATACAACAACATAAAATTTTATTATTATTTTAATATATTTTGGCGTCAACGGGCCTTGATTCCATTGTTGTTGTTTTTATTTTTGGCTCAGTTTTGTTTTTTCTAGCTCGCTGAGTTTTGCACTGATGAAGAATCTCGACAGTAGATTCTAAACAGCTGTTTGCAACATTTAATGCATTTTTGGTGCATTTATAATCGTTGGTTTTCTATCTGTAAATACAATGGCGTTTTGATGATTTTCAGAAATGTGAAAGAGCATTCGAGATGAAATTGCTTTAAAAAACACAATCATATTCAATATTTTGTTTGATTCATGTTTTGTTTTGAAAAATAGACCTGCGCAGCGGGCTTAGCCTGCTAGTCACAAATATAATAGACATCAACGAAAACATGTATTTGTGAGTATCTACTACAGCTATCTTTATACAGTTCAGCTGTTCAGCAATGTCAGTTTTAAATATCATTTGTGCGCTCACATTTTTACTTATATCTTTCTGCATAATTAAGATATCCTTTCGAATAACTCTACCCCTAATTTTGCATACAGCAAGATTTAACCCTTTACTGCACCATGTGCCACATGTGGTATTTTCCTAAAAACATTATAATTTTTATTATGTATTATGAATTTGGCCAATATTACATTTGTCCCTAATACAAAACAATTCGATGAATAGAACAATACTTATTTTGTTCATGTGAGATGGCTGCACAAGACAAAAAAATAAGAGTTTGTTATTTGTAAATAAAAGAAATTTCGTTCAATTTTCGATCTGGTAAGATTTATTTTCATTACTTTCAATGAATACGCCAAAATATCGATATCAAAAATTTCAGAATATTGAACAGTTATAAAATTAATTAATTAAAGCTCAAATAGTTGCAAAATATAGCAACGCAATATTTTAAAACCCCAGTTCTGTACATATGGTACGCACCGTAAAATTTGACATTTTAGCGGAAACTTTGAAATTTAATTTTTTTACTATTTTTTCCATTACACTGATAAACAAGGTTTCTATTTCTAACTAAGTATGTGGTGACTTTTATATTTTAGGTGGTGCTGTGAAAGAATATGCCATTAAAAAGTTTCCATCATCCACAGATTTTTAAAAAATTCAAAATCTTGAAAATCTGAATTTTGTAGTATTTATTCAACACATAGACCTTATGAAATTTATCATTTGGTATTTTAGTAATGACAAACATTTAAATAAGCATAAAGCTTAAAATTAATATTTAAAACACTGAAAGTATGCATTGTTTATAATGTTTCAGAAAAATATATCAGGAATTTTTGTAAAAAGAAATGATATTAATAAGAAATTTCATACTTTACGTAGCGGTAAATGTCTTATCTGTGGCTGCTCCCTTATGGCCATTGTTCCGAGTAATATTGACAATTTAAAGCAGACATTAAGCTACTTATATCATTACAATAGCATAAATCATCTTTTCTTGAAAAAAAAATGACGAATATTTCTTATGTCAATCTCGATAAATAGATATCTTTGTATTGTTTTTCAGAAGATTCCAACGTTGTAATCTTGATCCAAGTAATTCTGAGTTTTTTTTTTTTTTTTTGATAAATTGAAGTCTCTTACAAAATCATTTAATAATTTTTGAGTTATTTGGTGTGGTTCTTCATTTATGCCAGGATAATAGTTCATACCAGATGTAGAGGAAGTTTCAGTTTCTTCAATTTCCATTTCTACTGCTACATCGTCATATGTAAAATTCTCTGGACGTTTCGGTATTTGTAAGTCATCATTATCTAATGCTGGTCACATTGCTGAATATAAGTTCGGGTACTTAATTTTATGTTTACTTCTTGCAGAGAATCCTTATTTTTGTAATAGATTAGTAGCAGTCAGTTACATGCTCCTTCGGCATGCGCCATATCAGGTTATAGCAAAGGACATACCCTTTTTGTATCTTTCATCCATGCCCGGAGGTTTGTAGCACATCGTGTACAACAAGAAAGAGGTGCCCATTTTTTATCTTATTCACCTACTTTATATCCAAAGTACATATGATAGGCAGTCTTTATTAACGGCATAAAAGCGCATCGATGCTTTTTCAAAGTTAGTTCCCCGCACACATAGCAAAAAGAATCGGTTTCATTAACGCATTCTCTAGACAAGTTTTACATATTGTAAAGGAAAATAGGATAGTTATAATCAAAATTTAATTAAAAAGTCTTACAGAACAAAGAAACAATAGTACACTCGCCCCGAAAGTTTCAACTGTCGTGGATTTGCGTTAAAGTAAAATACTGTAGCGGTGGCTAGAGCTGTCTGTTCAAGGTCGCTAACATAAAATTTATTAGGGGGACATCTGTTTCTACTCTCTTGCTGTTTCTTCTATCGTTGTAATAAGAAAAAAGAATGTTTGTGTGAATCAAATACATGAAAGAGAATAATATAATATAATTATAATGCCTATACGATGCCTACATGCTCCAAAACGTATAAATGAAATTTCTCAAAATTGGGAGGTGATAGAAAATTTTTACAAACATATTCTTTTTCTGCAGCTTAAACACACCCAACATATATAAAAAAACACAAAATTCGTTAAAATTTTTTTATCAGTGTTATTAGACCAATTTTAATTTTTTTTTTTTTTTTAAATTAGAAAAATTCCGGCAATAAAAGATTAACTCCTGAAAAAAAAAAGTTTAGTACATGAGTAACCTTTTAAGCTGAAATATAATAAATCTACTAGTTCGTCGCTAAAGTTGGTGTCGTTTAATCTTCATTTGAGATAAACAACATAGAAAAATCATTAAGGATCCGTACCAACCATGCAAACAACGCAACGGTACAATAAAAGAATTCTTCTGTGAGGGTTCGTGACGTGACTTAGATACAGCCTTTTTCTTTGTCCAAAGCAATATTCAATTCCAACACTAAATAACTTAATATACTTAATATATAATTAACTTAATATATAATTACATATATATATATATATGTTACAGGCCAAACCCGATTTTAGGCCAAACTAGATTGGCCTAGTCCAAACTAGTCTATCCTAACGCCCATCGGATAAACTAGTTTTTCCTAGGCCAAACTAGTCTATCCCAACGCCCGTCGGATAAACTAGTTTTTCCTAGGCCAAACTAGTCTATCCGAACGGCCATCGGATAAACTAGTTTTTCCTAGGCCAAACTAGTCTATCCGAATGCCCATCGGATGAACTAGATTTTCCTAGGCCAAACTAGTTTGGCCGAACGGTCATAAGGATGAACTAGTTCAGCCTGCTATTCATTGGTTTGAATTAGTTTATCCTAGGCCGAACTAGATTGTCCTAGGCCAATTCAATTTGGAGGGATTTTTTTTAATCTAAAGACCGCCATGGCGCCAACTTTCTAGTTTTGATCTAATTTAGCCTAGGCCAATGCAGTTTGACGCGATTTTAGCTCGCAGACTATCAAAGTATGAGAGCTAATGTGCTCGCAGATTCTATGTGTGTGTATGTAACCATGTACGTATGTATGTACGTACGTATGTACGTCATGCGATAACTCCTGATAGAAATATCGAATTTGCTTCAAAATTTGGACATAGATTTATCCTGATAACGAACTTTCCTGATTAGTTTCAGGGGTTCATTGGATAAGAATAAGGGAAGGAGAACAAAAGGCTAAACCTCACCTCCCCCGCCTCCACTCCTTAATTTCGTTAAGTCAGTTTTCATGCAAAAGTATCAGATTTTATTAAAATTTTAGGTACAATATCAGTTTGATAAGGTACATCCATGATTAGTTCTGGGTGTTCATTGTTTACATATAAAGAAAGGAGGAATGGGGGGGGGGGTAACACTCTTAATTTATGTAAATAGATTTTTCAGGGATAATTTACCGATTTGTTTCAAATTTTGGATGTAGGTTTCTTCTGATAACGCGCTTACCTGATTAATTTTGGGGGTTCTGAGTTTAAATATAAAGATAGATAGTTTAAATATAAAGATTTTTAATTGGCAACAGATATTGGTTTTCACACACATCACTTCACGCGAAATTGTTCATAATAAAAAAGTAAATATCCGAATCCTTTTAAAAATAAGAAAAAGCTTAAATAAACATGACACTTGAAATTTAGGATACGGCGGGGAGGTAGAGTAAGGGGACGCTAGATTTTTTTTAAAAAGCTCAGCGTTTTTTTTTTAAGTTTTAGCTGCTAATTAAATATAACCAATTTTGTGAAACTTTTTGAAACATAATATAACATGATGTTAAATATTTAAGAAAAAAGATGCCGCGTCAAATACCACTATTTTCTATTAGTATTTTTTGTAAAAATGTTGAATTCTTGTTGTAATTGTTGAAACTTTGTGATAGTTTATAACATATGTGATAAAAAATTGTATAAAAAGTCCCATTACGACAGGGAAAGAGGGGAGGGGGCAAACAAAATCAGGAAATATAACAGAAATTCTAGGTTGATCTATTTGAATCTTTAAGATAGTTTATAACATATGATATAAATTTATAAAAATATATTTCGCATTTAATGCCACTATTAAAGAATAGTGATTTTTTCAAAAATCTCAAATTCTTGTTTTGAAGCACCGCGACATCGAGTAACATATCTACTGATAGATTCTTTAGCGGAGTTTTCTTAAGATACAGTTTTGTTAGTAATAAGGTGCGCTCCCTGGTGATGAAATGTGGAACTAATGCAAGCACCCTGGTGTTGGAATTTGGAACTAATACAACGCGATTTAGGTAATTACGAATGTTGAATCGAAAAGAAAGAAACATGATGATAAATACTTAAGAAAAAGGATTCCGCATCAAAATACCACTATTTTCTAATAGCAATTTTTGTAAAAGTGTTAAATTCTTGCCGGAACTTTTTGAAAAATCTGTAACAACGTCTTTCAAATTCTAATTCAAGCTGAAATTTGATGAAAATCTGTGTATTAGTACTATTTCAGATATTTGAATTATCGCAGAAGTCATAAAAAACTGGATAGAAGCGCTACCTATTGACCCATTTACTCTAAAAACAAAAGAATATTAATTTATATCAGGGACTAACTAAATTTGAAGTTTGATGAAAATCCGTGCATTTCTTCTTGAAATATTGCGATAATCATGAATAATGCCACATAGCAGCGCCACCTGTTGCACGATTTACTCCAAAAACTGAAAAGTACTTTAGTACTTTTTTATATCAAGGACTAACAGAATCTGGAGTTTCATGAAAATCCATGCATTAGATCCTGAGATAGAGCTATTGCAATAATCACGAATAATACCGTATAACGACGCTACCTTTCAAGAGATTTACTCCAAAACTACAGAATACTAATTTATATCAGGGACTTACTGAATCTAAAGTTTGATGAAAATTCGTGCATTAATTCTTGCAACAAAACTATTTCAGGAATCGGGAAAATTGAGCACAACAGCGCCACCTATTGAGCAATTAACATGAATACGTAAAAAGATTTAGTTCATATCACGGATTTACTGATTCGGAAGTTTGATGAAAATCCGTAAATTAGTTATTGAAATAATGTCAATGCAAATCAGCAAAAACGCACTTTAAAAGCGCCATCTGTTGAACTATTTACATGAAAAAGTAATCAGTATCGATTTATATCAGGGACTATCTGAATATAAATTTTTATTAAATTCCGTCTATTAGTTCTTGAGATACAGCTATTGTGAAAATTGTGGAAAATGCAGCATATCATAGCCATGTTGAGTGATTTACTTCAAAATAAAAACAACACCAACTCATGTCATGGACGAACTGTATCTAAAGTTCGATGGAAATTTGATTGTATTAGCTATTAAAATAAAGCTGATGCGTAAATCGTAAAAAATGCCAAACAGTACTCCACCTGATGAACGATTTACACCAAAAACTAATCAGCATCAATTTAGATCAGACACTACCTGAATATAATTTTTATTAAATTTCGTGCATTAGTTCTTCAACCGCGTCCCCACAGACTGCGGCAGCGTATAGCAGGTGTGCTGCACGCGTACTGCCGAATGCGCTCTTCCTTTTCGAATGAACTTCGTAGCGAACAAAATTTAAATCGTAGCAAGCATGCTGAGCACGCACCACCGAATGTAACCCTCCTTTTCGAAAGAACCTCGAAGCAAACGAAATTCGAACCATATCCCCGCTGCCCACGCCAGTCCGATAGCGGGCGAAGCCAGCAAGTTTTAACTAAGCCACGTTATATTAGTTCCTCACGCCAGTCCGATAGCGGGCAAAGCCAGCAAGTTTTAACTAATCCACGTTATATTAGTTCCTCATTCCAACACCAGGGAGCGTACTCTATTATTAACAAAACTGTATTTGAATGAAACTCCGTTAAACAACCTATTAGTAGATGTGTTACTTGAGGTCGCGGTGCTTCAAAACATAGAATTTCCGTTATATTTCCTGATTTTGTTCGCAACCACATCCTCTTTCACGCCGAAATGTAACTCTTTTTTTTTATATAAAATTATATCATATGCGATAAACTATCACAAAGTTTCAAAAAGTTCCAGCATGAATATAACATTTTTACAAAAATTACTATTAGAAAATAGTGGTATTTCGATGCAAAATCCTTTTTCTTAAATATTTATCATCATGTTTTTTTCACTTTGAAGTTCGTTCGCTTCAACATACGGCCGTTTCAAGGTTTATATAAAAGAAGGGGCCCGATAGCGGGCGAAGCCGGCCTGCTTGAACTAAATCGCGTCCAAATTCCAACACCAGAGTGCTCGCGTTATATTAGTTACACATTAGTCCGTTATATTAGACCTACATACGTACGTACATAAGTATGTACATACGTACGTACATGGTTACATACACACACACAGAATCTGCGAGCACATTAGCTCTCAGGCTTTGATAGCCTGTGAGCTAAAATCGCGTCGAATTGCATCGGCCTAGGCTAAATTAGATCAAAACAAGAAAGTTGGCGCCGTGGCGGTCTTTAAATTCAATAAAATCACGCCAAATTGAATTGGCCTAGGACAATCTGGTTCGGCCTCGGATGAACTAGTTCAAACTAATGAATAGCAGGCTGAACTAGTTCATCCTAATGACCGTTCGGCCAAACTAATTTGGCCTAGGAAAATCTAGTTTATCCGATGGGCGTTCGGATAGACTAGTTTGGCCTAGGAAAAATTAGTTTGTCCGATGGCCGTTCGGATAGACTAGTTTGGCCTAGGAAAAACTAGTTTATCCGACGGGCGTTAGGATAGACTAGTTTGGCCTAGGAAAAACTAGTTTATCCGATGGGCGTTAGGATAGACTAGTTTGGACTAGGCCAATCTAGTTTGGCCTAAAATCGGGTTTGGCCTGTAACATATATATAATTGACTGTTAAAAGTGTAATTACCTAGATACTCACCTCTTTCCAAACACAGAATGATGAATGTTAAGAAAAAAAAATAATAATCATGCCAACTACCTATTAACAAAAGTTCAGTTTTGTATCACACCACGTGACCCGAAATTCCATTAAGTATTCAAAGTTGAACGCATTTTAATAGCTCTATTTTCGCCTCGATTTTAACAGGAATAAATCCAAAGACTCGCTTAACATCTGGACTGAAGCTGCGCTAAGTCGCATTTTTAAGGGAGAATTTTCTGTAACAGAAGGGAATTAGAAACTCATTATCCAGCTATGAATTGATTTTTGCATTAAATCAAAACTTCATCCGGCAAACGCCAGCTTTTAAATTTCAGACAATAATACGAAACGTGTTAAATAAGTAATTTAGAAACACTTTATAAGAAAAACAAGTTTAGAGTAGCAAGGAAAATTGTGCTTTAGGGAAATTTATGTTAGAATATCCGGAATAAAACTGCTGAAAATAATTTTAAATAATTGAATGCATTAAACACTGCAGAAATATTTAAATTTCAGTTGAAAATCGCATTACTTACTTAAAAATTATGTAAATAAAACATTTTATTTTATTTAAAAACATAATATAAAAAAATAATATCTGAAATAGTAATTAGAGAGGTTGTTACACATTTTTGTGATGATTTTGGAACGTATAAAATAATAATAATAATAAATTGTAATTTAACAAATTACAATGACTATTTGGAAAATGATATTTTTAAAGACTAAAAATTTAAAGACTTATAAATAAATTCTATATTTAAATTAATGATAACAATAGTAATAAACATGACTATCATAACAAGTCATATTTTACGTACGCCATGCATTGAACTTTAATATTCCTAGACCAATGATAAAAATAACAGTAGTTTATAGATATACAACTTTAACTGTTTAAAATGTACATTTTTATTGGATGGAATTAATCAAATTGACCATGCATTAAACTTTAATATTCCTAGACCAATGATAAAAATAACAGTAGTTTATAGATATACAACTTTAACTGTTTAAAATGTACATTTTTACTGGATGGAATTAATCAAATTGACTTCTGAACGCCTCATATTACGTACGACATGGATTAAACCTTAATATTCCTGGACCCATCATAAAAAAATTTTAAATGAAATTTCAGTTTTACAATTTTCGGAACTGCAAATTTTTAAACTTCTAAACTTCGCACGTTTTAAATTTTTATACATTTTATACATTATTAGTATACGTACTATCCACATAAATATGAGCACAGTATATTACAATAAGTCACTTAGCCATAATTTATAGTTATAGCACTTTTGCTGCATTAGTTTTGACAGGGTTATCCAAAAGTTATTCGTTCATTTTCAATTTGTTGACGGTCTCCTATAGAGTTTCGGGAAAAAATCTTCACTTAAATGTATGACCTGTTCTATTATATTTACACGCTTAAAGTTTCGGGCTAATTTCTCATCTATTTTTCTAGATATTTAACAAAATGATCTAAAATCACATGTGGCCGGTCATCTTTGGCCATATAGTGTAGTTGTTTAAAGATGTTGGTAAATATGTTACAAAATCCATGTAGATCTTCTGAATTCAGTAGTCCATGCACTATATTTATAAATACTATTACTACAGGTGGATTTTTTTACAACATTGTCCACCAATATTTCCAAGAAAAACGGTTGTAATGTATTTATTGTTATACAATAAATATTGTATTGGAGATAGTAGTAAACAGAATAATAAAAGCATATATGGCTCTGAGAAAAACCCACAATGCTGAGAAAATATTTTAATGTATATGTAGATCGGGAGGCGGAACAAGGACCTCATTAAGTAGGAGGCTGAAATTCTAGAATTATTTAAAACTCAATTAACATATTAAAACGCAAGCATAATGCAAAAACACAATTAGGTGGTAAACATCTGCAGACCCGATTTTAGGGGTTGATTCGTAGATTAACCGTTGTGTTTTCATTCTTAGAATCTTCCATGTTTTAATAAATTTGGGTACAGGTAAACACAATGATAAACCTAGAATGAACCACTAAAATTGGGTCTGAAGTGCTTTCCACCAAGATAGGATTTGTCAGAGCAATTGCATTTTAATATGTTAACCGAGTAGTGTTTAATATGTTAATCGAGTGGAATTTCAACTTTCAACTCGATGAGGAGATTGGTTGTGCAATCGCCTCCCGGTCTAAGAAAGAATGTATTAACTCTCAAATCTTTTTTATCGCTAAAATATTTTATCAGAGCTAGAAACTTAACCAGAGACTTTACAGCCTTATTCTGAAATTTGCTAACATAAGCAACTTTTCCTTTTATCTATTCATTTACTTATAACATCCAACCCATTTAGTATATAATTTATCATGCTGGATTCAAACAATAGGCTTAGCCCAATTTTCGTAGGCCTAAAACTAGGAGGATCTGAAAGGAGTATTTGTTCCTCAGTTTTCATAGCTTTTATGACCAGAGAAATAATTCATGACTCCACTTCTAAAGTCCGCGCTGAAGGCTTTCCTTCCTATAGCGTTGTAGACAAAAACTCTTTGATACTTAACGAAATACCATCCCATCCCATAAATCTCCATCGCTTTTTCCCCCTGTAAATGTAAAAATGTCTTTTATAATATTATCATACATTTTACCAGCAAATTATCTAAATAGTGTAATAATCGAGAAAGATCAAATAAGTAGCAATCGAAAGAGCATATTGAAACATGTTTTAAGACGTATAAATTATTTCGCCTCGTCTCCCCGTCATCGAGATGTAAAGTTTTAAAAATTGCAAAATTAGGTTTTCCGAAAGACAGCGAGAAAAACAGTTCAAGTTACAAAGCAGAAATAGCTTCTTTTCTTATCAATTGGAAGTTCTTTGGGTAAATTGTGGGTGCCACGGGACTTTATTCCGTTTTGAACCCAGATTTTGAATACACCGCCCAGTAAGACATCTCATTATCATTTTAGACTCTGTGAGCTTGTATGACATTGAAAAGATATTCGTATTAATCCTTTAATTGTGTGTTCTATTGTAATGGGCCTCTATCAGGCTTATGAAATGGAAAGATTCATCCAAAAGAATTACGCAGCATTTAGGATTATTTAGAGTTCTATTGTAATGGGCCTCTAACAAGCTTATGAAATGGAAAGATTAATCCAAAAGAATTATGCAGCAGTTAGGATTTTTTAGTGTTATTTTGTAATGGGCTTCTATTAGGCTTGTGAAATGGAAAGATTCATCCAGAAGAATTATGCAGCATTTAGGATTATTTAGTGTTCTATTGTAATGGGCCTCTTTCAGGCATAGTAAATGGAAAAATTCATCCAAAAAATTATGCAGCATTTAGGATTATTTAGTGTTCTATTGTAATGGGCTTATGAAATGGAAAGATTCATTCAAAAGAATTAGGCAGCATTTAGGACTATTTAGTGTTCTATTGTAAAGGGCCTCTATCAGGCTTATGAAATGGAAAGATTCATACAAAAGAATTATGCTGCATTTAGGATTATTTTGTGTTATATTGTAATGGGCTTCTATCAGGCTTGTGAAATGGAAAGATTCATCCAAAAGAATTATGCAGCATTTAGGATTATTTAGTGTTCTATTGTAATGGGCTTATGAAATGGAAAGATTCATCCAAAAGAATTACGCAGCATTTAGGATTATTTAGAGTTCCATTGTAATGGGCCTCTATCAGGCTTATGAAATGGAAAGATTCATACAAAAGAATTATGCTGCATTTTGGATTATTTTGTGTTCGATTGTAATGGGCTTCTATCAGGCTTGTGAAATGGAAAGATTCATCCAAAAGAATTATGCAGCATTTAGGATTATTTAGTGTTCAATTGTAATGGGCTTACGAAATGGAAAGATTCATCCAAAAGAATTACGCAGTATTTAGGATTATTTAGTGTTCTATTGTAATGAGCCTCTATCAAGCTTATTAAATGGAAAGATTAATCGAAAAGAATTATGCAGCAGTTATGATTTTTTAGTATTCTATTGTAATGGGCCTCTATCAGGCTTATAAAATGGAAATATTCATCCAAAAGAATTATGCAGCATTTAGGATTATTTAGTGTTCTATTGTAATGGGCCTCTATCAGGCTTATGAAATGGAAAGATTCATACAAAAGAATTATGCTGCATTTTGGATTATTTTGTGTTCGATTGTAATGGGCTTCTATCAGGCTTGTGAAATGGAAAGATTCATCCAAAAGAATTATGCAGCATTTAGGATTATTTAGTATTCAATTGTAATGGGCTTACGAAATGGAAAGATTCATCCAAAAGAATTACGCAGCATTTAGGATTATTTAGTGTTCTATTGTAATGAGCCTCTATCAAGCTTATTAAATGGAAAGATTAATCGAAAAGAATTATGCAGCAGTTATGATTTTTTAGTATTCTATTGTAATGGGCCTCTATCAGGCTTATAAAATGGAAATATTCATCCAAAAGAATTATGCAGCATTTAGGATTATTTAGTGTTCTATTGTAATGGGCCTCTATCAGGCTTATGAAATGGAAATATTCATACAAAAGAATTATGCTGCATTTAGGATTATTTAGTGTTATATTGTAATGGGCCTCTTTCAGGCTTATGAAATGGAAAGATTCATCCAAAAAATTATGCAGCATTTAGGATTATTTAGTGTTCTATTGTAATGGGCTTCTATCAAGCTTATTAAATGGAAAGATTAATCCAAAAGAATTATGCAGCAGTTAGGTTTTTTAGTGTTCTATTGTAATGGGCTTCTATCAGGCTTGTGCAATGGAAAGATTCATCCAGAAGAATTATGCAGCATTTAGAATTATTTAGTGTTCTATTGTAATGGGCCTCTATCAAGCTTATTAAATGGAAATATTCATCCAAAAGAATTATGCAGCATTTAGGATTATTTAGTGTTCTATTGTAATGGGCCTCTATCAGGCTTATGAAATGGAAAGATTCATACAAAAGAATTATGCAGCATCTAGGATTATTTAGTGTTCTATTGTAATGGGCCTCTACCAGGCTTATGAAATGGAAAGATTCATTCAAAAAATTATGCAGAATTTAGGATTATTTTGTGTTCTATTGTAATGGGCTTATGAAATGGAAAGATTCATCCAAACAAATTACGCAGCATTTAGGACTATTTAGGGTTCTATTGTAATGGGCCTTTATCAGGCTTGTGAAATGGAAAGATTCATCCAAAAGAATTATGCAGCATCTAGGATTATTTAGTGTTCTATTGTAATGGGCCTCTATCAGACTTTTAAAATGAAAAGATTCATCCAAAATAATTATGCAGCTTTTAGGATTATTTAGAGTTCTATTGTAATGGGCCTATATCAAGCTTATAAAATGGAAAGATTCATCCAAAAAAATTATGCAGCATTTAGCAATATTTAATGTTCTATTATAATGGGCCTCTATCAGGTTTATGAAGTGGAAAGATTTATCCAGAAGAATTATGCAGGATTTAGGATTATTTAGAGTTCTATTGTAATGGGCCTCTAACAAGCTTATGAAATGGAAAGATTAATCCAAAAGAATTATGCAGCAGTTAGTACTTTTTAGTGTTCTATTGTAATGGGCTTCTATCAGGCTTGTGAAATGGAAAGATTCATCCAAAAGAATTATGCAGCATTTAGAATTATTTAGTGTTCTATTGTAATGGGCCTCTATCAGGCTTATAAAATGGAAATATTCATCCAAAAGAATTATGCAGCATTTTGGATTATTTAGTGTTCTATTGTAATGGGCCTCTATCAGGCTTATGAAATGGAAAGATTCATCCAAAAGAATTATGCAGCATTTAGGATTATTTAGTGTTCTATTGTAATGGGCCTTTATCAGGCTTGTGAAATGGAAAGATTCATCCAAAAGAATTATGCAGCATCTAGGATTATTTAGTGTTCTATTGTAATGGGCCTCTATCAGGCTTATAAAATGAAAAGATTCATCCAAAAGAATTATGCAGCATTTAGGTTTATTTAGAGTTCTATTGTAATGGGCTATATTATGCTTATAAAATGGAAAGATTCACCCAAAAAAATTATGCAGCATTTAGCAATATTTAATGTTCTATTATAATGGGCCTCTATCAGGTTTATGAAATGGAAGGATTCATCCAGAAGAAATATGCAGCATTTAGGATTATTTAGTGTTCTTTTGTAATGGGCCTCTATCAGGTTTATGAAATGGAAAGATTCATCCAAAAGAATTATGCAGCATTTAGGATTATTTAGTGTTTTAATGCACCAGTGCGGCATTAAGAATCGTTCATTGTGTAAAACTACCAAATGTATGAAGCAAATTTAATTAAAGATTTGATGTTAATCTTGCTATAAAAGTTTCGCACTTCAAACATTTGTAACTAAAAAAAAATTGGAATGATCCTCTTTGTTTTAATATATCATTTATTATAATATGTGAAATAGTTTTAAAAATATAATTTTTCAAGATCTAGTCATTCATTTGTGTATAACGCTATAGATCTCAATAACGCGGAGACAAGGGCAAACAATTTATGCGCGAGCAAATGTGTTTCGGTATTCTCTTTCGATTGCTGCTTATTTAGATTTTTTTTTCATTTTTATACAATGGGGTAGTTTCCTTGTTAGATCAACATCATATATTAATAATTTATTAAACATATATAATAAGATTGTACATTTGTTTTTTACATGCAGCATGAAAATTTTACAAAATACGAAGCAATGGTAATTTATATTTAACTTATATTTCTTTTAAAATGTTGCTCCCAAATGAAAGTTTATTCGTTTGCAAACTACACCGAATCTAAGAAAATAAAGATACAAATGTTCTTTCTTTCCATCTATTTCTTAAAAGATTACCTAAATAATAATTTACATTTTTTTTTTTCCATCATGCAATACTAAATTTTACAAAACAGAGAATAATGACCAGTTTATATTTTTCAAAACTTTCTTTTAAAACGCTGTCGTAAGAAGACTCTTAGATCTACTGAAAATTACATTAAGGTCTATAACAAAAAAAAAAAAAAAAAAAAAAAAAAATTACTTTCCTGCAAATGGCACCAATGACCTAAAAAAAAAAAGGTGCGTATTTTTGAAGCGCTTAATAGGAATTTATTGCACAATAATAGGAAAAAAATATGCTGTAATAATAATAAAAAATTATCACGCAACTTAAACGTTTCATAAAACTGAGAATAAAAGAAGCTACTGATTTTTTTTTTCAAAATTTCTTTTTAAATGCGTTATTAAAACGGAAGTCCATTCTGTTACAAATCATAATGATGTCTTTAAAAAGAATGAAATGACAAAAAAAAAAAAAAAAAAAAAAAAAAATCTGTCGTGTAAATATCGTAAAAAATTATTATAATAAATTATAATTATAATTAAAAATTATCATATAAGTAAGTTATTATATAAGTAATTATTATATGTATCATAATCAAAAATCTGCGCCCTCCTTCTTTTATTTATATACAAGTGTTACTTTTTTTTTAACGCAATAAAATTTGGAAAAGAAAAGAGCAAATACACTATTTCTGTACAATCATTTTTATTTTCTATTTAAAATGAACATTTATACTTCGGCTTATTACATTGAGGTATTTTAGAGAAATTTTTTTGGGTGAAAGAAAAAAATATTATTCAATTATTTTATTTCATTTCTTGAGAAAATTATAATAATATTTTTTTCTTTTTTAAAATCAATTTTTTATATAAATTACGTAAATAATGAAGTTTTCGTTAGGCTATTTAAAACTTTTACAGAACACAGAATGTTGTTGTTTGTATTGTTCCCATTTGTCACAGCTAGAAACTTTAGGGGGACACATTTTAAAATAATTTTTATTTATTCAGTTAAAATTTTGAAATCTTTTGTGATAATTAAACATATCATTTGTAAATAAATTTACATGATAAAACGTCTCATATTTTTTTATTTCAAAAATTAATTTATTTCAAAAGTGGGTTAATTTAAAATCATTATAACTCAAAATATTACTTGTAGAGTTTTTTTTTTTTTTTTTTTTTTTTTACATTTAAATCTACATAAATATCTACACTTAACTAATCTAAACTTAAATAAACATAAATTTTAATTTTGATTCACTATTTTTAAAAATACTAATGAAAAAAAAAATAAAAAATACTTAAAGTAAAAATTTGAAAAAAATGATGTAACTTTTGTTTAAAAAAAATCATATTTTCAAAAGTAACCATTTTTTTTTTAATTTGCGGAATCAGAATTAAAACAAAAGAATAAAAAAAGACCATTTCGAGGTTTCGAGCATTTAACTTTAACAGTTCTTGAGTTATAACAATTTAAATTTGAGAAATTGTGAAAAAATTCCATTGTGAAGAAAAAAGTATTTTCACAAGAAGTCATTTCATGACAACCATTGCTGGAAAACTAGTTTTTGAAAACAATTTAAACAAAAAAAAAAAAAATCAATATTTTTTTTCTAATTAAGATAAAACATTATTTGAACGTCATTTAACGCATAAAAAATCAAAAAAAAATTTTATGCATTTTTTTTTTTTTTTTTTAAGATTTTTGTATTTTGGACCCATTTAGCTGAAATTTTAATCCTACTTTGCAGCAAAAACAGATATGTGTTAACATAAGTTATCCATCCTTTTATTTATTTACCGTATAAAATCGTGTATAAATCGAGGAATTGTAAACAAAATTTGGGAGTGGAAATTCGGGGGTCGACTTATACAGGAGTTTTTTGCAGAAATTGTCCAATGTGAGTGTTTGAAGTTATCACATATGGGTCTAGGTTGGATAGAGTGATAAAAGCGAACAATGGTTATTTCCCTGTGATTAATTTCGCACGCCCCACCCCCCAAAAAAACTAAATAATAAAGTTCATGCAATTTGTTTTCTCTTGGGTCGAATTATCTTCAATAAAGGGGCATTCCTTTCAACATCTTAATGCCCTTTTTAAAGAAGCGTCCAGCTCGAGATACCTCTTCTAAAAATCCTACAATAAAAAACCTTTCTAAATAAGGCTTGAATCAATTTTTGAAAGAATTTTTTCTTCTTAGGTATTATTAAATTGGTAGAATTAGGGTTCAAAATAGTTTAGGCTTCTTCGATTGTACATAAATATACAGTTTTAAAACTTTTTTTTTTAAGTAAGTTTAGAAACATAGAAAATATATTCTTTTACAAATTAAGAAAATTAAGTTGCAAATACTCTTTCCTTCCATTTATTTCTAAAAAGATTACCTAAATAACAATTTACACTTTTTTTTCATCATGCAACACTAATTTTTCACAAAACATTGTACAAAACATAGATAATGACCAGTATATATTTCCCAAAACTTTCTTTTTAAAAGCTGTTATAAGAAGGAATTAAGTTTTCTTCAAAATTATACTAAAGTCTTTAAGAAAAAGCATGCTTCCCTACAAAATGCAGAAACTCGTTACGAATAAAAGTATAACATTTAGTAGGAAGTTATTGTACAATAATGGAAATGAAATATACTATTATAATTAAAACTTCTTAATTCTTTTTTTAATCTATATAAAAAAATTTTATATATTTTTTTCATTACACAACACAAAATTCATAAAACACGGAATAATAGCAATTATTGTTTTTTATTTCTTTTTAAATGCGGTTATAAAACGAAATTGGATTTTGTTGCAAATCATAATGATGTCTTTAAAAAAGAATTTGTTAGAAAAGAAAAAAGTTAAAATGTGTTAGTTTAATTAAAATACTTTTAATAGCTCTCTTGAGTTACATCTTTTATATTTTATTCATTTTTTCTTAATATAACAAAACTCTTAAAAACAAAGAGTTAAGATATTCATGATTCTCGAAATTTTGTTTTATTTTCTAACTAAAAGAAAAATTTATTCGTCTGTATAATACATCAGGGTTCGTATGAATGCTATAAGAAACCATCCTAAGTACCATCCAAACAAATCTTTATCAGGTTTTTTCAAAATATAATCATATATTATTAGGTGATCATCGTGTATTAATAATTTATTAAACATACATACTTAAATTGCACGTTATTCCCCTTTTACATGAATTTGAACATTTAAAAAAAAACATAAAGTAAATGATAATTCAAATTCTAAAAAAGATTCCTTTAAAAATTCTGCTAAGGAACGAAAAATTATTCTTCTACAAACTATATTAAATCTAAGAAAATAAAGGTGCAAATGTTCTTTCCTTCCATTTATTTTTAAAAAGATTACCTAAACAATAATTTACACTTTCTTTTTTCATCACGCAACACTAACTTTTCACAAAACACGGAATAATGACCAGTTTATGTTTTCCAAAACTTTTTTTTTAACTCTGTTATAAGAAGAAATTAAGTTTGCTTGAAAATTATACTAAGTTCTTTTTTTTTAAAAAAAACATCTTTCCCTGCAAAATGCAGAAACGAGGTACGAATAAAATAACCCTTTTTTGAAGCGTTTAATAGGAACTTTTTGAACAATAATGCAAAGGAAATATGCTATTGTAATTAAAAGTGTTTCACTTTTTTATCTATATATAAAATTAATTTTTTATTCATTACTCAAATAAACATTTCATAAAAATCAGAATAATAACAATTATTACTTTTTTCAAAATTCCTTCTTAAATGCGGCTATAAAACGAAATTCCATTTTGTTGCAAATCGTAACGATGGCTTTAAAAAAAATTTTTTGGAGACGGAAAAAAATCGAAATATGTTATTATAATTAAAATCTTTTTAATCGCTCACATGGGTTACATTAATTTTTCTTAATATAACAAAACTCTTAAAATAAAAGAGTAAAGATAGTTCATGTTTTTCGAATGCTTTTTTTTTATTTTCCAATTAAAAGTAAAATTTATACTTCTGCATATTATACCAAAGTTCTTACGGGTACCATTATTTTAAACATGAAGTACCCGTAATTTTTATAGTAAAAATATACCGATTTCAAACGCGTGAAATTTCAACTTATTTAAGGAGAGATTTTTTAAAGTAAATACTTTTAAAGAAGAATTTCCTGGTGTGGAAATACCAGAACTCGTACAAACCCTGTATATGCCAAAATTCGCCGATATTTTGCAAAATCCTACCTTAATACATCCCTACAAATTTTTATCAGTTTTTTTCTTTTTTGCAAACATAATTTTCTTTAAGTAATATATTATTAGGTCATCATCATATATTCATAATTTATTAAATATGCATAATTAATTAGTTTGTTTTTTCCTTTTACATGCAACTTGAACATTTTACAAAATATGAAGTATGTGATAATTTTTATTCCCCAAGATTCTTTCTAAAATTCTGTTAAATAACGAAAATCCAATTTAACAAACCGTACTGAAACTAAGAAAATAAAGGTGCTAATGTTCTTTCCTTCCATTTACTTTTAAAAAGACTACCTAAATAACAATGTACACTTTTTATTTCGTCACTCAACACCAACTTTTCAGAAAACACAGAGTAATGACCAGTTTATGTTTTCAAAAACTTTCTTTTTAAACGCTGCTATAAGAAGAAATTAAGTTTGCTTGAAAATTATACTAAGGTCTTTAAGAAAAGACTTGCTTCCCTGCAAAATGAAGAAATGTGGTACGAATAAAAGCATCCTTCTTTATAAAGTGTTTTTAACAGGAACCTATTGCACAATAATATAAAGGAAATATGCTATTTATAATTAAAAGTTTTTCATTCTTTTTTAAATATATATATATATATATATATATGACGATTTAAGGAGAACTCGAATTATTTCCACTGGTTAAAAAGAAACACACAGTCATGGCAAGCGAGGGAAAAAACAAAATAAATAAATAAATGTAGAAGATCCAATAATTAGTCATGGGCTGCTGTAAATTCATTTATTAAATTCGTAATAATGAGGAAGGAAAAGCTCCTTTTGCAAAAATTCCATCATTATTTCAGCGAGCTGTCCTCATCGAAGAAGCAACCCAAGAAATCTTCTTTTTCATCTCGAGACTTCCACCTTTTTAAACTAAAAAGAAAGTTCTGGAACATTCTGTAACCTCAAACCATCATTCTTTTATGTAAACAGAATTCTTGTCCAGCTACGAGATAAATTTTCCACAAACGATAAATTTATTTAAAAAAAATATTATTTAACCAATTTATAATTGACTCAGAATTTTAAATACCTTAGGCAGACGATTTTTATAAATGATTAATTTTAAGAGAAAAAGAAAAGAAATGAATTTATTAATGTGCACACATCAAAGGTTGACGTAGGAAAAATAAATAAATAGATAAAATAAAATAATGATATTTTTTGAAAGGTATGGTTTTGGAATAAATTTAATAAGACTTTCTTAAAAAGGGTTGATAAAAACATAGAAGAAATCAGTTTTATTTGGAATATTAAGAAATAAAGTTTTAATTAAGAATGTTTTTAATTTAGAGCCATCTTTTTAAATTTACGCATACTGGAATAATGTTTTTTAAGGCAAATTAAGAATTTATATCGTCTGCATAAGGATTAACAGATTAGGTTTAGAAACAAGATTTTAATTTAATAATTTGAAGTAAGTACGGAATATTATTATAAGAAAATTAAGATAGTATAAAGGTTAGTTTTGGAGAAAAAAATTTAAATTTGTAATTAATATATATATATATTATTTAGTTATACTAAGTTTCATTAAACTGAGAATAATAAAAAAAAATATTATTATTATTATTTTAATTAATTTTAAATGCGGTTATAAAACGATTTTCCATTTTGTTGCTAATCATAATGTGCCCTTTAAAAAAAATGTTGGAGAAGAAAATAGTCAAAATATGTTATATTTAAAATCCTTTTAATTGCTCAAATGAATTACATTTTTTCACTTAATATAACAAAACTCTTAAAAATAAAGAGTAAAGATAGTTAATGTTTCTCGAATACTCTTTTTATTTTCTAAATAAAATTATCTGGATTTATGCTTTTGCATGTTATGCTAGTGTTTGTACGGGTACCGTTAATTTAAAGGTGAAATTCCAGTAACTGTTTTATAATAAAAATAAACCTATTTCAAACGCGTGAAAAGTCAGAGGAGAAATTTTCCGTAAGAAAATACTGTACCGAAGAATTTCCTGGTCTGAAAATTCCAGAGTTCGTGCGAAATTCGTATGTTCCAAAATTCGCCGATGTTTAGCGAAATCCCACCTCAACCCATCCCAATAAATTTCTATCAGTTTTTTTCTTTCTTAAAATATAATTTTTTTAAACATATATTATCAGGTCATCGTCATGTATTCGTAATTTATTAAATATGCGTAATTAAATTGTTTTTTCCCTTTTACATGCAACTTGAACATTTTACAAAATATGAAGTAAATGATAATTCATATTCTACAGAAATTTCTTTAAAAATGCTATCAAGTAACAAAAAATTATTCTTTTAAAACTATACTGATTCTAAGAAAATAAAAATGAAAATGCTCTTTCCTACCATTTATATTGTTAAGATTACCTAAATAATACTTTACACTTTTTTTACAACACACGCAACACTAACTTTTCAGAAAACAAGGAGCAATGACCAGTTTATATTTTCTATAACTTTCTTTTTAAACGCAGTTATAAGAAGTTAAGTTTTCTTGAAAATTATAGGAAGATCTTTAAGAAATAGCTTGTTTCCCTGCAAAATGCAGAAACGAATTGCGAGTACCAGTACTTTTTAGGAAGCATTTAATAAGAAATTATTACACACTATTTGGAAGGAAATGCGATATTATAGTTAAAAGTTTTTCATTTTTTATCTATTTATAAAATTACTTTTTTTTCCTTACACAACATAAATATCTCATAAAACTCGGAATAATAGCAATTATTATTATTTTTTAAATGCAGTTACAAAATGAAATTCAATTTTGTTGCAAATCATAATGATGGCTTTAAAAAAGAATTTGTTAGACAAGAAAAAAAGTCGAAACATGTTATTATTAATTAAAATCCTTTTAATTGCACACATAGGTTACATAATTTTTAATTTTTTATTTTTTCTTAATGTAACAGAACTTTTAAAAACAAAGAGTAAAGTTAGTTCATGTTTCTCGAAAGCTTCATTTATCTTCTAATTAAAAAGAGAATTTATATTTTTCCATATTATACCAAGGTTCGTAAGGATTCTATAATTTTCCAGGTGAATACCAGTATTTTTTTTATTGAAAAATATATCTAGTTCAAATACGTGAAATATTGTCTTATTTAATCAGAGTCTTTCTGTACTAGTATCGAAGAATTTTCACATCACGAAATTCCAAAACCCTTATGAAACGTGTATTTCATGGTAATTAAAAGAAATATTTCGAAGAGAATTTTTTTTTTTTGCTCAATTATTTTATTTCATTTTTTAGAAAATAAATAAAATTTTTTACTCCAAAGGGAATATTTCATCCTTTTTTTTTGTAAATTAAGTAAATAATAAGTTTTCCATCGCGAAACATAAATTCTATACAGAACAGTATTGTTGTTTACATTGTTCTGAAATTTCTTCATATATATATCTACAGGATGGTTCAAAAGGTCATGTCCAAAAATGTTCATGTTCAAAAGGCCATTTCCAAAGTATTTTAATTGCTGACAATAGAAGGGGGTTATTCGGTAGTTAAAAACTAAAATTAGCTGTAATGACTAAATATTTTTGAATTTCGTTTAAGTTATGTAAATAACTTTCGATACATACATATTTTTATCTTGCAACATAAAATCTAAAATAATCAATTAATAAATAATATAAATCTAGAATGATGACACCATGCATGCTTCCATAATTTATTTTTAATAATTTATTAAAAGTTAAACAATTGATGCTTGTGGAGAATTTATTGGACAGCAAGGCATAGAAATGTCCATTTGAATTATGGAAATAATTGTCGATACATACATACATTTTATCTCGAAAAATAAACTCTTTAAGAAAAATATATACATATATAATAAAAATAGAGCGATGACAGCTTGTACACCTTTCATAATTTCTCTTTATAATCAATTAAAAGTAAAACAAATTTTTTTTGTAATTATCTAATGTCATTTAGAATATTTTTTATCAAACTTGCAGGTAACAGAGTATCGTTTTTTACATTGTTCCGAATTTCCAACACATATAAATTTCAATAGATATGCCGTTATAACTATTCAAGTGAAAATTATGTTGATCCTTATGAATAATTTATTGACAGTAAGTAACGAAAATGTCCTATTGCAGAAGTAATAGTTGTCTTCTTTTAAAAAAATACGCAAACAATGAATTACATGTCCATACTTTTATCCATGCAACATAAATGCTTCTCAAAACAGAATTACAAAATTTCTTTTTAAATGCTGCCTAGAGAAGGAAGTTATTGGGTAGTTGAAAACTTAAATGTGCTGTTATGACTAAATAATTTTGTATAAATAAAATAAATAAAATAAAACTACATAGAAGACGGTTTGCATGCTTCATAAAATCTCTTTAAAATCTATTAAAAGTAAAAGGATTCTTCTTCTCATTTGACGTCATTTAGAGAAAAAAAAATTATTCTTCCGAGAACAGGGAATATTGTTGTTTTCATGATTCCAGATTTTCTATACATATAAATACAAAACTGAAAATTATATTGACTCTTATGAAGAAATTATTGGACATCAAGGCATGAAAATGTCTGTTTGAAATATGTAAATAATTGTCGCTACATGCATACTTTTATCTCAAACATAAATTCTAAATAAATAAATTAATTAAAACTAGAGAAAACACAATTTGAATTCTTACATAATTTCTTTTTACAATCTATTAAAAGTAATACAATTCTTTTTAAACTTATCTGCCGTCATTTAGAGAAAGGACATCTATTTGGAGAACGAAAATTATTATTGTTTTCATCTTTTCTAAATATATATAACTGCAGTTATAAAACAAAGCTGTATTCAAATAAAAATTATAATGATGATTATGAAGAATTTGCTGAACACCAAGGCATGAAAATTTCAATTTGAATTACACAGATACAATTGTCGATACATGCATACTTTTTATCTCGCAATATAAACACTTTAATAAATATACATTAAAAAAAAAAGAGAGAGAGAGATGAAAACTTGCATGCTTTCATAATAAACATTTACAGGTTGAACAAACATTTTCTTGCAGTCAAATATGATAAACTAACATTATTAAAGTTAAAATTAAAGTTATTTTGTTGCTATTACATATATAAATTCAAAATATAAAATTTCATGTAGAACCCCCCACCCTCTTAAAATATATTATGTATAGTATCTTGTATAAGAAAACACACCTAATTCGCGTCACTGTCGTCTCAATGCTTTCAAATATTTTATATAAAAGATAAAGAATAATTTCACTAGATGATAAAATATTGGAATTTGTTTTCTGTTGTTTCATAATGTAAATTACGGAATGATAAAAAATATATTTTCAAAAGAAAAATACTGCAATCGATAGAAACAATGCATTCTTATTTCGTATAAATCGTTGACTACTTAAAAATGTCTAGAAAAAAATCCCAAAAAACAGAGTGAGTTATTATTAGTGGGTGGGATAAAATTTATGCAAATTCGTGAATCAATTCAATAAAATTTGTTTGTTTGTGATAAGACTGCACAAGAAAAAACCCTCCATATGAGATCTAATAATTGACTTACGAAGGGGATTATAAGTAGAGATCGGCCAAAAATTCAGTTTCGTTTTCGTTTTCAGCCCAAAATTGGAGTTTCTCCAAAAATTCTTTCGAATGTTTGGCCAGACCTAAACTATCTGTATTCCAAAAATCTCATTTGCTCTTACAGAAATTTTCAACATGACTCATTGAAGTGATCTGCATCGGCTCAAATATGAGACTTTCGTTATTTATTGTCATGAACTTCAATTTTAGTAATTATCAATCATGAATGACTCGAGACGTGTGCAAATTATAAAGCAAGCATGTTATATAGGACTGAAGTTCGAAGAAGTTTTTCAATTGCTTATTAAATGTTGCACGCTTGTAAGTAACAGATACTTTTTAGTTTCAAACCGTAGAACTGTTACGATCTACGATTGAAAATGATCTAGTTAACAGATGTTGATTTACAAAATCCATTATAAAAGAAAAATAGAGGTAGGTATATACATGAAACATTTTCTAATTAGATGAAATTTGTAGAATCAAGAAATTATTCCCTATCTTAAAGAATTAATAACAATTGATTTTATATCAAAATAAAACGTGATGCCAGAGGTAAAGAGAGCCAACTTGGCCACATGCATAATTAATTAAGAATTACGTATATTTATGTATGTATTAACTTTTTTAAATGGACATTTTTGTTTTTGTCCAAAAACAGGAAGATTGCCGAAATTCGGTTTCGTTTTCAGTCTTTAAAACCTGATTTAGTCCATCCTTAATTATAACCAGAACACACGCAACGTGTGATGAAAATCGAACATGACACAGATGTTTTGCATCAACAGGTGCTATCGGTAATGAAAGGCATCCATTTGAAAGTCGAATGTATTTAATTATATTTTATCTTCTACAGTTTTTTCCTTAATTTACTACTTTATTAAAAAGATTTAATTACTGTATAGAATGGAACAAAATGCAATGTATCTTAATAAAACAACATGATTCAATTATGATATTAAACAATAATAATTTTTTTAAAGAGTAAAGTATTTTTTTTTCACACTTACATTATTTGCGTAAAATATCTGCCAATACGCAATTTTGATTTCTGTTTAGAGTTAAATATTTAACGTAAGAACAAATCGTTTTTTGATGTATTTGCCTATTATATATATATATACATAATTTACATAATAACACTTTTAAAAATTTTATTCGTAAAATTATATTAAATGTTGTTAAAAATTGTTTTGTTTATCAGTTTATTAAAAAAAGTTTGAGGGATGTAAAAACTTTATACTAAATGTACTTTGAGAAAACAACAATATTTAATTACCATTATAATTTGTAATTAATAATTAAATTGAAACAAAAATAAACTAGAAATTTCCAACTTACATTTTTTCCCCTAAAATATCCTCGACAGCATAATGCCGATTACTCTTTAGACTTGTAGCTGTCAGTATAAGAGCACGAATGGCGAAAAAATATTTACTTTTTTTCCCTCCTAATATCGCTATTAAAAGTTTGTCTCGCCAATATCAAAAACTTTGATAACTTATAAACAACACTAAGATAATCTTTGCTACCGTCCACTTCATCATTTTCCGCTCTGTCGCCAAAGGATGTAAACTGTCGCCAAAAAAGGCCTCCGTCAAACATTTCGAAAAACACTTAAGGTCCTCTGAAATTTGTTAAAGGATTCTTTGTGAAAACTGATCCCGATTCTTGAAAAAGCGTGGCCAATTTCTTGGGCCGAGCGTTACTGACTCTCAAAGAATCTAATGATTGAAAGTTTGCCAAAAAAGGTCTTGGAAAGATTTGTGTAACAGATCAGTTTGCTGTGAATGAAAATGCATATTTTGGAGTTACAAAGGATTTTATTCTTGTAGATTAGAAAGTCAATTATTATATATTTTTTTATAATCTGAATAGGGCATATTTTAAATTGAAAATTGCATTGTAAATTTTTCGGGAAAAAGTTTAAATCTAAAAAATTCGTAATATTTATCAAGATTCAATATTAAAAATCTCGAAATTTTAAGATTTTTTTTTTTCTTAAGAAATGTCACAGAAAAAATTTATTGTTATTGTTATAACATTTAAAAAAATTTTAGGCTTTATCATGTAGGACAAACTATTAAAACATATTTTTGTTTAGTCTTTATTCCTTAAAAAAAATGTATAAACCTTCAAGACTTTTGCCCTACAGAGACGATAAAGAAAAAAATAAAATTTGGAAAATAATTCACATCTAAATGCTTATAAGGATTAGAGAAAAAAAGATTAATAAAAATTTTGCCCGACATAAAATAATAATATTATTAATGTAATAAGAGATTATTTATCCTTTTTTTGAGTATGGTCTTAGTTAAAATTATTTATCCGGAAATTTTCAATATTATTACAAAAGTTTCGATTTAACTTAATCCATAAAAATAATGAACTTAATAAATAAAATAATAAACTCAAAATCTTATTTTTTTAATATGTTCGTCGTTTAAATTATTTTTCTGGAAATTTTCAACATCATTACAAAATTTCATTTTAACTTCATCTGTATAAAAATAACAAACTCAATAAATAACAATATAAACTTAAAATCTTAATAAATATGGATTATGTTTGTAGTTAAAATTATTTTTTTGGAAATTTTCTATAACATTACACAAGTTTCACTTGAATTTCAGCTATATAAAAATAATAAAGTCAATAAACAAAATAATAAACTCAAAATCTTAATATTTTTTTAGTACGTTCGCAGTTTAAATTATCTTTCGGGAAATTTTTAATATTATTTAAAAAGTTTCGATTTAACTTAACAGTAGAACACCGGGAAAATTCATATAAGTTTTAGAAAAAGTTTTATCACCGGAATTTTTATTTTAAACTGTTTAAGTTATTTATTGAAATTCTTTTTAATCAGCTTATATTTAGCTTATTTCATAAAAAGTTTTCTGGTTCGAGTCGACATCTCAGCATGTGATACCGGTTAAAATGACCCGTCTCCGCGGTTCTAGTGTTAAGTCATCCAAAAAAAAAAAAAAAAATAAATAAATAAATAAATAAATAAATAAAAATAAAATTAAAAAAAATAAACTTAATAAATAAAATAATAAGCTCAAAATCTTATTTCTTTTTAGTATGTTCGTCATTTAAATTATTTTTCTGGAACTTTTCAACATCATTACAAAATTTCATTTTAACTTCGTCTATATAAAATTAACAAACTCAATAAATACAAAAATAAATTCTTAATAAATTTGGATTATGTTCGTAGTTTAAATTATTTTTTTAGAAATTTTCAATAACATTACACAAGTTTCACTTTAATTTCAACTATATAAAAAATAATAAAATCAATAAACAAAATGATAAACTCAAAATCTTAATATTTTTTTTAGTATGTTCGCAGTTTAAAATATTTTTCGGGAAATTTACAATACCATTAAAAAAGTTTCACTTTAACTTTAGCTATATAAAAAATAGTAAACTCAATAAAAAATAAATAATAGAATTCATAATAAAGCAAATTTGAGGTGCAGTTATTGACATCCTTTTAAATTAAATATAGTAAACTGGTAAATTTGTAAACTATTTTAGGTAGTTTCCCGTCTTAGCAAGTGTACGCTCAGTTACAATGGTTCAGTAAAAGAGGACGGGTGCTTTTTAATAGGGAACAATATAATATAACTATAACTTAAACATGTAATAATCTCTAATGAGTCACCCTTAATTCAAAAAAGCACTCTTTATCGATATTGATATTTGAAACAAATATATTTTTAAAATTTAAAGCAGGATTAAATAAAGAATTTTATTTTTTACGGCAGATTTTTTTAAACGTTTCTGAATAGTTTCTATGTTGTATTAATCTGTTTCCATAATCTGGAATGTAGATTTTCGGATCCTATCTATTCTCAATTACACATTTTTAGGTTCAGGTTAAGCAAACATGTTTTACTAACAAATGTGATAAATTAACAGCATTCCCAAAAACGTTAAAATGAATGTTATTTTGTTATTATTGAATGTAAAAATTCAGTTACAAAAGTAAAAATGTGTACTTGAGAGTTGAAAGTTACCTAAAATCCGATATTTTTGTTTGAGAAAACTTGTTAGTACAATACCAAAAATCTCCAAATAGTTTTCGAAAATTTGAAACAATATCTGTCCTTTTAAAAATTTTAACTTCTTTTTTCAGAAAAATGTCTTTTAGTTTAGTTTACGTTGTAGTCTTTTAGTTTATAAATATTTCTAGAATATATGTATGATTATTTTAATTTTGTATGTGTAAAAAAATAAAATAAAATAAAATAAAATAAAATAAAAAAATATTAGTGAGTTTACAGTAAGATATTTCAAACAAGATTAAAATCTGACACCAAAATCAAAAAAGTCAAAACTAGGATAGTTGTAAATCGTTCCCAGCTATCATATGCAAAAAAAAAAAAAAAAAAAAGAAAAAGAAAAAGAAAAAGAAATTACGTTAAAATATTAAAATTTGACCTAGGGATGCACCGAATAGTGATTTTGGCCGAATATTCGGCCGACAGGCTAACCGAATATTCGGCTGGCCGAATAGTAATTGCTGGGCCGAATACCAAATTTTCGGCCAACCGAATAGTAACTATTCGGCCGAATACCGAATATTCGGCTTTCCCAATACTTTTCTTATTTCAAAGTTTAAAAGGTATTAAAATGTTACTTTTTAAAACAATTTTACATTATATTTAATAAAAGAAACTTACATTTTGATAAACAAGGGTGTTTTATAAGAAAATTTTGTATTGAAAAAATATCTGCCTTGAGTTATTTAAGAAGCACAATTATGAGACTTTTTGAATTAATAAAATTTAAAATTTCATGCTTTCTTCTATGAATTAAAACAAACATTTTAAAATTAAAGAGAAATAATGAAAACATGGGATGAAGTAAAACTTTACAGTCTCTTAATTGTCCCTTTTCAATACCTCAAGGCAGATTTTTTTTCAATATAATATAAAGTACAAATACTTTCAACTTAATTCTGTATAAAGGAATATCTAGCTCATAGTTCTTTTCATATGAATGATGGCATTTTCCACCCTTCCCATCATATCATGTTTAACAGAAATCAAAGCATGTAAGTTGAAAATACAGTTACGGTATCTTATTTATTGTTAATGCAACAAACGAAAACACAAGTTTGATCTAATATGTGAGATGAAATACAATGTATTTATGAGTCAATAAGTTGATTATGGTTTCATGAACAAAAATTTCCTAGATAGCTATTACTATTCTTAAAAGTTTTTCTTTCTTGTTTAAGGTATTTTATTTGGGAAAAGCAAGAAACAGATTATTTACTAAACAAAATTTAGGAACTTGCATTTGCGCATCATTTATTCTTAAGGAGAATCCTAATAAATCACCCTTTGAATCCTTCTCATGGTTAATTTTCTTAAGTTATACTTTATAAACACCAAATAAATAATGTAAAAACATTCTATTTTATTTAAATATTACTTTCTTTCTAATTACACTGATAAACAAATTTTAACTAATTTTCTGTTTATCTATATACGTTGAGTGTTTCTTATAGATTTCAAGCTGCTGAAAAAGAATATGTTTGTAAAAATTTTCTATCACCCTCCAATTTTGAGAAATTTCATTTATACGTTTTGGAGTATGTAGGCATCGTATAGGCATTATAATTATATTACATTATTCTCTTTCATGTATTTGATTCACACAAACATTTCTTTTTCTTATTATGACGATATAAGATACAGCAAGAGAGTAGAAACAGATGTCCCCCTAATAAATTTTATGTTAGAGATCTTGAACAGAAAGCTCTAGCCATCCCCACAGTATTTGACTTTAACGCAAATCCATGACAGTTGAAACTTTCGGGGCGAGTGTACTAAGACTTTTTAATTAAATAATGGTTATAATTATCTTATTTTCCTTTACAATATGTAAAAAATGTCTAGAGGATGCACTAATGAACCCGATTCTTTTTGCTATGTGTGCAGGGAGCTAACTTTGAAAAAGCATCGATGCGCTTTCACACATTTAATAAAGACTGCCTATCATATGTACTTTGGATATAAAGTAGATGAACAAGATAAGAAATGGGTACCTCATTCTTGTTGTACATGATGTGCTACAAACCTCCAGGCGTGGATAAAAGATAGAAAAAAGTATGTCCTTTGCTATACCTATAATATGGCGCATGCCGAAGGATCATATAACTGATTGCTACTAATGTATTACAAAAATTAAAGGATTCTCTGCAAGAAGTAAACATAAAATTAAGTACCCGAACTTAGATTCAGCAGTGTGACCAGCATTACATAATGATAATTTACAAATACCGAAACTTCCAGAGAATTTTACATATGACGATGTAGCAGTAGAAACGGAAATTGATGAAACTGAAACTTTCTCTACATCTGGTATGAACTATTCTCCTGGCATAAATGAAGAACCACACCAAATTACTCAAAAATAATTAAATGATTTTGTAAGAGACTTAAATTTATCAAAGAAAATCTCAGAATTACTTGGATCAAGATTGCAAGGTTGGAATCTCCTAAAAAACAATACAAATATATCTATTTATCGAGATTGACATAAGAAATATTCGACATTTTTTTTCAAGAAAAGATGATTTATGCTATTGTAATGATATAAGTAACTTAATGTCTGCTTTAAATTGTCAATATAACTTGGAACAATGGCCTATAAGGGAGCAGTCACAGAGAAGACATTTACCGCTACGTAAAGTATGAAATTTCTTATTAATATCATTTCTTTTTACAAAAATTCTATATTTTTCTGAAACTTTATAAGCAACGCATACTGTCAGTGTTTTAAATATTAATTTTAAGCTTTATAAGTATTTATTTAAAAGTTTGTCAATACTAAAATACCAAATGATAAATTTCATAAAGAATATGCGTTGAATAAATACTACAAAATTCAGATTTTCAAGATTTTGAATTTTTTAAAAATCTGTGGGTGATGGAAACTTTTTAACGGCACATTCTTTCACAGCACCACCTAAAATATAAAAGTCACTACATACTTAGTTAGAAACAGAAACCTTGTTTATGAGTGTTATCTATATTAATAAAATAACAAATCGCTCTGTCTGTGTGTGTGTGTGTGTCTGCGATGGCTAGCAAAATCTATGGGACGCACGAGGCTCAAAATTTTTATGAAAGTAGCCCAATATCTCTCCTGATGCACCTGAAGCTCGGAATTTCAAAATTCTATTTATTAACTGAGTAATTAATTAAATTCCAAAGCCCACTCTTATAAAAATTCGCCTTTTTTTCGTTTTTTTCTCTTTAATTTTCTTGTGGTTGGTTGGTTGCATAAAATTTTCGCAGAAATAATTAAAAAAGCTGGCACAGACCTTTAAAATTCATAGACTGGCGAACTGTCAGTTTAAATGAGGATTTTTTTATCACAGCTGCTGTACACCATGGAGGAAAAGGTGGAGGCGAAGTAAACCGAAAAAAAGGTTTGCAATATGAAAAATGAAACCATTTATCGTTGAAATTTTAATGCCTCAAACCATGGAGAATTGAGATGGGTGGAGGTAAAGTAAGTCTCAAAAAAGGTTTGCAATATGAATCCATTTATCGCTCAAATTTTAATGTTCCAAACAAAAGGACGTGGAAGGAATTTTGTATTATAATACGAATTGAAAGAAATGAATTACAACTGAAACATATTTTAAGAAGAAATAGAAAATTTTTATAATGGTCTTTGTTCTATTATTATTTATTAAAATAAATGTTCGCTTTTAAAATAAAAGAAATTGGAAAATTAATTATTAAATATCAAATTAAAATTAAATTAGATATTGAAAACATTTGTTATGAGCTAAAAATTGTATTACTAAAATATTCCTTCTTTAATTCAATTTTAAATACTTTATAACGTAGATAAAAAATGTTTATGACTTAATAATTGCATGTAAATAAATATTTAAAATATAATGATGAAAACATTGTTTTAAAATCATGTATGAAAACTTAAGTAATAAATATTAATCTAAAATATAGATTTCTGACTGCAGACGATTTTAAGATATTAACAAAAGAATGTTATATTTTCAAGCAAAACGTTAAAATAATTTTCTATATTGACATTTAAAACACATATGATAAAATAATTAATATTTTTTTACCGGTGAAGCGATAGATTAGTTCTTTTTAAAAAACAACAGTCAGTGGCCACGTATTTCTGACAATGCATTTCTGCAAGTTTCGAGTTAATGATAAAATAATACAAATTTCAAGTTCGTTTAATATTGTTAATACGGACCCGGGCAACGCCGGGCGGGTTAGCTAGTTTTAAATATATTTATAAATTGACAGTTAAAAGTAGAAATTGCAAAAAGTTTTTAAAAATGTGTTTTAAAAAGTTTCATTAAATATTGAATTTGATATTCGGCTGAACCGAATAATTTGATATTCGGCCAAACCGAAAAATCGGTAACGTGGCCGTATAGGCCGAATACCGAATAGATACCGAATATTCGGTGCATCCCTAATTTGAACAAGCTATTTGAAAAGAACGTCCCCATAGACTTTACATTATCGTCCGGGTCTTTTTCAGTCAGTAGTGTGGCGTCTTAACCCTTTCCGGCACGGGTAAAATCTGTTAGTAAAATGAGAAATTATCGACTGACACCGGAATTCACAAACGAATTTTTTGAATATTTTGAAACCTCTAATTTAAGCTATTATTGTAAAAGCAAAATTTTACTAAAATATTATTGGTGCCGATTGCAAGTTTGTAATTAAAATCCGGTACCCCAGACCGGGCACAGTGTGCCGGAAAAAGTTAAGTATATATTTTAGCAATGTCTCCATCAAGTGAAAAAATGGGAGAAATGGAGTGCGTTCGGCTGCAAATGAAAATTAGAAAGGTAATGAAGCTTATGTGAACTATTATATATTTCAATACTGAAACTATCTGGACTAATTTTGTGCACAAATTAATATGTTTTTACCTTGAACTTGGAAGAACCATTATCATATTTTTTTAATTTTTAAATACTCCAAGCTATGTATTTTTAAAGGAAATATGAATTGGATTTATTGTTTGTAAAAAATTTTACGAAATACTATATTAATAACTGATGAAGTATAAATAAATTTGTTGAAATAGCAAGAGTATATTATATGTTTGTAGACTATTTTTTAAAAGAATTTTAATACATTTTTAAATAAATGTACGTAGAAAACTACACCATTTCAAACTTACTATAATACCTGATATAATTGGTAAATATACAGATGTATAATTGATAATATAGGTATTAAAAATCTAAAGATAAAAAATTTGGTTTTTTTTTATCTATTTTGAATGGACGGTAATTTATTTTTAGTACATAAGTTTGATAGTCTCTTAATGTAGATTTTGTAAGTAGTTCTAATATATTAGTCTCCGTTATTTTAGAATTTCTGAAAAACTTTGAGCAGATCAAAGCAGATCATGATCCCCTACAACCCATCCCCAGTTCACAACATTATCTATATGTCTGTCTATCTATCTAACTCTCTCTCTTGGTATATATATATATATATATATATATATATATATATATATATATATATATATATATCACATTTTATGACACGAAACTTCCATAATTCTGCGCAAATCGCTTTCAAACTGATACACAATATCAAAGGACAGAAGATCTTATTAAAGTTCAGTAAAATTTCGAAAAAAAACGTATTGAGGAGATGGAAAAAACAAGGGGTCTTGTGAAAGCTGAAAAAAACTTTATCACTCTTAATTATAATGCATATCAGTTTAAAGTTACTTTTACTTCTCGATAAAGAGGCAAAAAATTATCTATGTCGAATTTTTGATAAAATTAAAAGTAGGCTGTTAAGGTAAAACATATAGGGATTTAGGGAGAAATAATTAAATATATTAGAAATTTTACATTAGCAAGTGTTTGACAGAACCAACTTTTACAGCAAAAATAATTTAAAAAGAAGAGAAAAAGGAAGGAGGAGCTTTTGAAGAGGAAAAAATCATAACTTCCCCAATATAAAAGAATCATTCTGCTGAAGTTTATCATAAATATTCTCAATGATATCCATTCCGCTGAAGTTTATCATAAATATTCTCAATATTTTCTACACCTTTTATTCCGACAATTTTTTAATAGGACCATTTCTTACAGCAGAACCAAATTAAAAACATACAGTAGTAGATGAAAAAATATCCTATTAGCATAATTGTTATAAAGTCAGCTCATGGGAAAAACGAAATAAAAAACTCATCAAAAGCGGCGAGATAAAATTGTTAAACTGGGTTTATCTCTAATCTTGATTTAGTTTTTGTAGGGGAACTTTGTACTTCCTTCGAAATCTACCAGAGCTTGTAGTCCGAGCCAGCAGAGATTTTTTTTTTTCGATCATGTAAAAGCGATATCAAACTCGAGAATTTTTGAATTTTTTTCTACAATTTTTGCTTTCACTTTTTATGTCAATAAATTCAAAAAAGAAAAAAAAACTACGATAATAAATGATTTGTTCAAATTTCCTATTGCAGTCCTTGAAATATCATCCTTGAAAGCTATTCTCTTCCAATTTATCTATTCAAAGAGAAAACTTTTGAGACGTTACGATATGAAAAGTGATAAATAATAATAAATAGTCTTTGCTGCAACTTTTGTCCATGAGTTTTAAATGAGCTTTGCCATGAAAGTCAAATTAACTGCTTGAATTGAAGTAGAGTATTTTTATTTCTAAAAATAGCCATAATATCAAAAGCATTTTTTCAAAAAACATAATAAATGTCTCATCAAATTATCGTTTGTTATTTCTGTAAAATCAGGAAACTACTACTTCATTTCAATGTGTTTTCAAATGCACTACAGTACTTACTCTTTTAAAAATAACCATCTTATAACATGGGATTCTTTCACGATATTTCGAATACTATCATTTTCTACAATCAGATATGTATTTTTAAACTGTTATAAGTGTACTTCAGGCTTCAAAAATCAAAGTTGCAATTTAAAAAATATAATCATCGTATTTTAACAGTTTTATATTTTAAAATTTTAAATTATAATACATTGAAATTTAATCATTCTACACTTCACGGAAAGAACGGTTATCACAGACTGTAAAATGTTTGTGCATAGCGTGCGATTCTGATGTCCTCACCGGGCAGTAAAACAATCACTCTTGGAAGGAAGGACGATTATTTTGTAATTCCGATACAGATAACGTTGTAATACAGTGAGTTAGATTCTCGATATTTTGGCGTATCGAAGCATATTATTCCAAGGGATCTACAAGGAAATTGTACCACTGGCTCTGATGAAACACAGAGACAGGTAGGAGTCTTTGGGTCCGAAAAATATCCTAATCCAGTAAGATCGGAGACAAGTTTTGCACCTTCTTAATAAAAATAGGTTTCAAACAAAAGAACAACTGCAGTCAGTGAAAGAAAATCTTTCTTTTCTGATTACTTGCGAACATTGCGAAGTCGGACAAAAAAGACATAATGTGCACAGTAATTGGGTAAATGGATGTCATAAAGTCTTGAATCACCATTTTAGCTTTTGCTCAATAACGCAAGGCATTGAGTGCTCCAACAACAGTAATAAGGCATCAACCTGTAGTGTGTGCGTAGTTATATTTTAGAATTGTTGGGAGCCATTTTTTGCATTATAAATTAAACAAACTGATTGAAGGGACCATGAACCTGAGTCTGGATATTTATTTTAACATTCTTGGTCTTTGTTTAGCATCTTCATGATTAGTATGCTATGACATTCAATTTTCCTCAATGATAAAAACCATTTACACAGGGATGTATGCAAACTTAACTGATTTCGATTAAAGAAGCTCTCTATCAAATACCTGTTCAATCATTTGATTTTAATCTCATGAAAAATCTGAGGGAACATTTTTAACAAACAGCTGACAATACAATTTCTATAGTTTTTAGAGGCCTTGCGTTATTTACGCATGTAGAATGTCGTCAGTCGAATGTGGAATTCTTACAAAATCTTGTGAATTACTTTTTTTTATCGAATCCAAGTAAATAAACCAAAGACAGCATTATACAGCATTCAATAGGTCATTTTCAGGACATGGACTAATGTTTTGCCATTTGAGCTTATTATATTAAAAATATTCTGTCAAAAGTAATAATAAAATGAAAATTGTTCATTTTCATTACATATGTTGCATAACTTGTAGTTCATATGCCCATTTTCTTGATGAAAATATAATATATTTTCATCAATATATTATATTTTCATCAATAGAACAATATAAAATTTAATACACAATCCCCCTCCTCTGCTCTTGCTCATAATTGTTTAAAGATGTTGGACTCCTCAATATCTTTATTAGTTCTTGAATGTTTTATGTCTTTAAATTCACATTTCTAAAATAACACAAGTAGTATTTTTACGCCTATAAACTAATCCTGGTAATTCTTTTATCTGCAATTATCTTTTGAATAATTTCTTCTGCATTTAAAACTCCTGAATCTTAATGGTATGATGAATGCAATCGTTATATTGCCATAACACAGCATGATAAAAATTAATCCATGATTCCATAGTGATGTCTTCTTTAAATTCCAAATTTGAATCACGAATAACAAAAAAAAAAAAAAAAAAAAAAAAAAAAACGAAATGCCAAATAAATAAATAAATAAAAAGGTAGAATTACAATATTATGAGTTTTTTTTTTGTATTTTATAATTATCAAATGATGTTATGATTTTTTTACATTATCATAACAACAAGATAGAAAAATTGTATTTGCATATTAGAAGAAGCCTGAATTTTAAAATTCCAATATCGAATTAGAAAACAGCTATATATATATTTAAAGGAGGTAAAATAATTTTGTTGTATTTTTTAAACATAAATAAGTTTTACGTAAATATAAAATATATATATTTTTGCTATTGAGTATTTAATTTAATAACAGTTTATGTATTATTATTGAAATAATTTATAATAATTTAAAATTTAACTTTAACCTTGTACATTTGAAAGTTCCATTGATAGCATTTATTTTCTTACACCCGCTATATCGACTATCCGCCATAATAAGGGATGATTGAGAATATTCTGTAAATAATATAAAATGGTCTTTTCAATCATTTATGTAAGTTAAAAGTACTTGGGAATGAACCATCTGAACTAAAGTTTTGTGTTAGGCTAACTCAGATTATAAAGAATCATCTCACATCGTAAAGTTATTCGCATAAATCATATAGGTTTATTGAACTTGTTTATAAATCCTTTGACAATATCAAAAGCCCATTTTAAAATTCCACAAAAATTTAAGTATGTAAATAATTCAACTTTTATAGTAAAGTGGCATCATTCTTAACTTTATTTCTCGGAAACATATCTAAGCGACTACAATAAAGAAAAGCGTCTCCCACACTTTTTAGCGCCTAGATAACAGATCGGATCAATTTCTGATTGTTTTTCAGGATACAAACTCCAAGACCATCACTCTTCGCACTTGTACATCGTTTGGTTTATATAAAATCATCGATAAGATTTCTTAATGGGGCTCTTAGAATTTTGCGCCAGACTTTAATGTTTTTTCGCCAAACATGTAATACAGAAGTTGATAGCTAAAGAGATGAAAACTTTAAAAATAGATTTCTTGTTCAAAATGCACTTTTTTATATATTTTTATTATCTATTAAATATTCACTTGAACGATTTAAGAGGAATGTTTTTAATTTCATGCTGTGGATAAATAAGCTGTTATTTTATCTGATGTAAAATATTTATAAACAAAATTCATATTTCTTTTCATTTATGATTGTATTTTAATTCCTTTCATGTCACTTCTATTGAGGAGAATGTTACATGAATTCTTTTGTGCAGAATGGTGTATAAGATATAGAATTTATAACAACGAGTAACATGTAAAAAATAGTTAGATTTAAAAGGTCATGCAGAATTTGAAAACGCACTGTTAGCAACTATTGGTCACTGTAACCGATTTATTTTGTGAATTCTTGTAAATGAATGATGAATGCTACACTATTTGGCTCAAAAATGACTGGTCACTTACAAACTTAGAAGTTACGTTAAATATACAGAAAGAAATGGGAGGAATTTTCCTGAAACCCCAGATGTGTAAACAGAATAAAACAGAACATATATTTCCACGAAGATTTCTTTTTCAGACAGAAGACCTCAACAAATTAAAAAAAAAACGAATATCTATTGGATAACCCCCTCAAAACTAATGCAGCAAAAGCGTTCGAACTGTAGATTATGATTAAGTGGCTTATAGCTATAAACTAAGGTTTAAAAAAAAAAATGAGGATAGTATGTATACTCGTAGAAAAATTAAGGTTTTCATAAAAATAGTCCAAAATTTTGTCAAGTTTTTTGCTTATAATTGCTTATTTTGCTTATTTGCTTAAATTTCTTAAATAAGCATAAAAGAAAATAATAACAACATTAAAATTCCAACTAATCACGGCCGTGTAATGGCTGAAAAAGTTTTCGGTTATTTTGATGACTTTTAAAATATTTTAATATATTATAAATATATATATTTAAACCATTTTATGTATGTACCTGAAAGTAATTTTAGTTTATTTGTGCTTTTTTATAAGAAATTGAATCATTTAACTGAAGGTGAATTTACAACTAGAATTTTAACTTTCATTTATTGTATAATGCCATTTTAATATAACATTGAATAGTATAATAAAGAAAATCGATTTAATTAATAAAAAAATCAATAAATATTTTTACTTTTTTTAAAAAATTAAAAATGTTTTAAAAATTTATTTCTCCTAAAATTTTGAACTTTTTGAAACAGTCTTCCGTATGCTTCTCTTAAAAGTGTGTAGTATAACTGTAGAGATCAGATTTACAAAAAGTTAATTAGTGTAAGAAAAAAAATAAGTGAAATATTATGACGTAATAATAAAGATAAAAGGTATTTAAGTAAAAAACTGAAAAAAGTCATATTTTTGTCGTTTAAAAAATAAAGATAACAAGTTCTTTTAAATATGAATTATACGCCTCGTAACATCTACACATTAATAGGTCCTCTGCAGTGAAATCCCCCGATCCCGAAATCCCACACTGTAAAAAAAAATCTGTAAAGGTACTACACTTTATCTAGGAAACTGGGATTCCAAGAACTTTTCCTGTAACGGTAGCAACAAAAAATCAAGTTTTAGAATCGGTTACATGGATTTTTCATGTTATCGTTACATGAAAAGTTCTTGGAATCCCAGTTTCCTAGAAAAGGTTTAGTACCTTTACAGATTTTTTTTTACAGTGCATGTTAGCTTATCGGAAAATTTTGAAGCATGATTACTTATTACCTAATATAATTTATTAGAATACCGTTTTCACCACCAGTAAGTTAGACATCAGGTGCCGGTAATGCCGAAAATTGTCCGTGCAGATTTTAAGCTTTTTAAAGAAAATGATAAAATTTAAACAAATGGAAATTCAAAATACATGAATTTTTTATAAACTTAAAAGTTACGTAGATAATTTCTAAAAACACACATCATCGGCATATGACGTCTATTTTCTGATGGTGAAAACAGTATTTTAATAATTATGTTATGTTTTGAATAATTGTGCTTCAAAATTTCTCCTTAGTCTAACATGGGATTTCGCGATCTGCAAGTTTCAATGCAGCAGAGCCTTAAGCAAAATATTCATGCCTACATTTGGTTAGAATAAAACGCACTATCAAAATCGGATATAAGAACAGAGAAAAAGATCTATTCCTTCATCCATATGATCTTTTTTTTTTTTTTTTTGTACGAAGCAAATGCTGCGCTAACTTAGACATGATTCAGAAAATCCAGATACACAGCCGTGATAATTCCTAAGATAGTACTTTCGGCATGATTCCGTAATTAGTATTTTACGTCAACAGTGACAGGAAAAGAAAACTTTTTGAGGGAATGACAATGCATATAAGTGAAAAGCTCTCACTTAAAAGAAGATCGTAGTTTAATTTCTCTGTCTCTCTGCTGATTCAATTACTCAGAAAACACCCATGCTATAAAACAAAAACATATCTTGTGAGTAGTGCTGATGCGTAATGATGATTGCTACATCTGAACAATACATTTCGCTTTTACTGTCATTTTATAACTTTCTAACGTCTCAGAATTGCAGTTTAACCATGTCAAAAAAAGGAGAACAAGTAATTAAAATATAATTTGATTGAAATTTTATCACAATTTACTGATTTTTTATGTTTTTAAAAATAATTTTCAAGCATCATGTTTTTAAAAAAAATCTATCTCTATTGCTAACAGCTTAATTACGAAAGATTAACCTGTTTTCCCTCAATAGAAACAGTTCAGCATTTCTCTTCGGGTAATAGTCCATGATAAAATTAAAACTTCATCAATAAAAAATATATAAATAAAATATCAAAATTACACAGGATGAGCAAAATATAACTGGTCCGGAAAATATTTATAAAAATAACGTGAGATGACCCTTGTCAATGAATAGAAGAATTACACATCATAGAAAATGCTGGAAATGGCCATCGTCAACGTGTTGATTCAGTTCTGAGTTGGATTTATTAAAGGGTCTCAGAAGTCTTCATTTTCACCTGGTGGTGCAATTTAGCAGCAAGTCACATTTAATTTTTTCCCCAGTCCCTATGAAATAAAAATTTATGGAATTTTTAATATAGTTAATTTAATATCTCTTCTAATTAAAAAATATTCTTGAATATGCTATATTGACATTTTATTTATCTTTTTATATTTAATTTTGATAAATAAATAAACTTGTTGTTTGCTCGCGAAATTCGTCAAAAGTTAATAAAGCTATTTCCATGAAACTTGGTAAATATATTCATTTTAAGTCAAAGAATAACTTATACTTTAAATTTAGTATTATATATCGATTGATTATTTTAAATTGGCCATCTTTCATCAAAAAATGACTTTTTTAAAATTTTAAATTAAAATTTTAAATAAATAAATTGCTTTTAAATGAAGCATAAGCTCAAGATATATTAGTTTTATATAATTATCAATATTTTGGGGAATCATTCAACCATTAGTTTTGAAAAGATCTTGTGCGCAGTGAAACAATCTTAGTTTCTTTTTTAATCAAAATTAAACATTAATAAAATAAAATAAAATTTCAATGTAGAATATTTTAAAAAACTTATTTTAAATAGACGATATATTAAGTTTTCTATATTACAAATAATATGCATTTACGTTTTATAGGTACTGAGAAAAAAATTTAATTGACATGTTGATAAATTGCACTACCAAGTAAAAAGTAAAACTTCTGAGACTTTTTAAATGTGAGGCACACGTAGCAGTTTTTTCACAAGTATATCAACAGTAGTATGATGTCGTGTGTTTTGTTGCAGCTTTTCCAATGCGTGAAGATTACTTGAGTACATCTGACCTTGCAATTTGCCTCACAGGTATAAGTTGCAGGGAGATAGATCAGACGATCAAGATAGCCAGGAAATTGGACTGCCTCAGCTGTTTGTTCAGTCGTCGACGAACGTCTCATGCATTCCTGAGAAAGCTGAGAAAACAGTTTGTGCCTTTGCTCTATTTTGTCGGAAATATCCATACAGTCGTTCATCTTTTGTGAGTTGATCCACAAATGAATTAAAAAGATTATGGATATACCAGTAAGCATGAAAAGTTAAAAACAAAGGTTCAGGATATGATACGGAAACATGACATTCCGCACCAAACACCAATCTCGAGATTATGCAACGGCTCTATAAGCTACTGATGGGGATTTTCTGAAGCATAATTGCACATGTTCTGTGAGTTCACATATTCTGACTCTGACACGCTGAGCCAGGCATCAACTAGAGAAAAGAAAAACTAAGGATCCAACAGACGTGATTAAACTTTACACAGAATGCAATGGCTGAACTCAACAGGCAAAAGTTTGTCTGGAGGGTTTAACTGAAACACACAGTGAGGATATATATACATATATGTAAACATGTTTTTTTAAAAATTAATTTTAGAAAGACTATCTGTTAATTCTCACTTGCACAGATAAATGGCGCGACGGTAAGATTTCATCGGACATTGTTCAAGACTTTTCCCCACTGTAGAAATGTTTTCTGGTTTTCGAACGCTTTTCGGATATTTGTTTGCTACAGAGCACGTTTCATGCCATTTTGCGAATAAGTTTTGTATTGCAGATATTGCTGGAGGTTTTATCAAAACACTTCCGTAGTTAAACTCTTGTAGAAGTATTTCTGCTCACATTTTCCCCTAATTGTGATTTATCGCGAACACAGGAAAGTTTTATCGCAAATTCGTTAAAAGCTGAAGAATTAATTGTAATGGAAAAACTTTATCTCGAAGTTGCTGAAATGCTTTGAAAACTCTATTAGAACACTTTAACATAACAAGTGATCATTTACAAAAATCAATATAAATGATAAATCGATGTATTTATACCTAAAGTATTTTTAAATTAAAGTAAAATTCAAATTATTCGAAAATCGAACTATGTCGTTAATGAATTAATTATAATTATTTTACATAATTTTTTTTTTTAAAAATTGGTCAGAGACACAAATAGCGTACTTGGCCCACACATATAATTACTTAATAATTACGCATGTCTTATACATATAAGAAACATGTATAATTAATCAATAACTATGTATATTAATGTATGTATTAATTAAAAAAATTCTTTGGACATTTTTGTTTTCGTTTTGATTGAATATAGAATATTACCGAAATATGGTTTCATTCTTAAAAATCTGTTTTGGTCGATCCTCATTGATTATTGCGGACTGTTATTAATCTTGGCTCTGGTTATGGGGATTTACGCATTATTTTGAGTTCGCTGTTCTTGCCGTTAGTAATATTTTCGAGCTATAAAGATTTCGAAGCCGGTCGATCGAAGTATTAAATATAGTATTTTATTTAATTAATGTTAGATGGCATTTGTATTATTATAATTGAATAAATAAAAAATAAAAAATAAAAATAAAATAAAATAAACTACTGTTGTATGCGGAGAATGTTATAAAAGTAATTTTCAATAGAGATTTTTTTCTCCTAAATTTACTATTTTTTATACAGTTGTATAAATAAACATATATATAAAACAACTTTTCAATTAGAATTTTGAAAGCATTTTTTAAAAACAGATCACAAAACTGTTTTTAAAATAAAAATGCTAATTAAAAACTTTACATATATTAAGTTTCAGTATTTAAAAGTTTAAATATTTTAAAATTTTAGTGAAAAAAAAAGTTACATGGATAATTTAAATAAAATAACAGAGTAACAGTTAACAGAAAGTTATAAAAGAATAATTCACAGTAGTAGTTGTCGCCAAAATTTAAATTATTAAAAATTATAAATATATCTGAGTAAATAAAATAACCCTCAACTTTGCAAAAGAACGTATTAATGCAAGATATTAATTTAAATGCCATGCTATGCAGAAGAGTTTCTATCGTGTTGTAAAATAAATTCAGATTATTAAAAAGAGTTTAGAAAAAATTCACATTATAATATGCGAATCATTTATTTCCATGCAAAGATTTAAACATTAAGCAAAATGTCAGGAATGAATACTACTAGTTAGAATAAAAAATTCTACCAACATCGAAGATAAAGAATAAAAAATTATTTTCTATCCCCATCATACGTAACGTTCTTTTCTTGTGTGTGAAGCAAACATTATTCTCAGTTGGAACTAAGACGTGACTGGGAAAATTCTGATGCGCCTTGATAATTCTTAAGGTCGTGCTTACGACATGACTCCATAATTAGAATTTTACCGAGGTGGTAACAGAAAATAAAAAAGATTTTTTAAAGGATAGATAACGCACGTGAGCTAAAAGCTGCTACTAGAAGATCGCGGTTTATTTTTTTTCTTCAAGACCCGTACTTTTCAATTACACTTAAAATCATATTTTAAATCCTCGTTTTAAAATTTAAATGCGTAACTTTTATTAAATATAAATTTTAAATATTTATGAACATATGAAAAACTGGACAAATTATAAAAGATAAGGTGTCCTGGGATAATGACGGCAAATGCTAATATTATGTGTAATTATGAAGGAATCCGGAAATGGCACCAAAGATTCTGCGCAGAAAGGTTCTAAATCATTTGAATCACAAACAAATGCTAAAAGACAGTTTGTTTACTTCGTAGACTTTATCGCTAGAAGAAGCACGTAAAAGTCAACGTTAGATCTAAAATTTGCGAGGTAATTTCCGTGTTCTACAGGATATATATTTATAAGGACGTACTTTCTTTATTATATAAATTTGTAGTGTATTTCATATGCTTTCAAAAATTGTGAAAGATTTTGGATATGTTCGGCAGACAGTTTGTACTTTAATTATACTGCGCAATAAGTATACCGTGGTAATAATGCAATCTATTGGCGTAATTGCTCCAGCTGATACTTTTCAGTTTTGGAAATACACCTGAATATGGTTTATTTTTTATTTTATGCACGAAAGAGCATTATTGTCATTGTAGAATACATAAAGAATAAAAAGAAAATCATATGTCCTAAGTGCCGCTAATTTTTTCATATTTGTCAAATGCTAGGGCGGTAGTATTTGTATATTTAGAATTAAACAATTTTCACTACATTAATCCATTTTTTTATATATTTGTTTGCAAGGCGTTATTATCCACATAGAAGGGTAATAACGCAGAATAGAATTGATCAAGAGAAAACGCCTGATGAACGCATGTTTCCTAAATTATTCTTTTTTGTACACATAGTCAATAAGCTGCTGTATCAGATCCTATATATATATATTTTTTTTTTTTTTTTTTTTTGAATGAAAAAAATAAATAAATTAAGCAGTGAAAATTCGTATAACCTTAACGTGGGGTGTTATCCCAGGATACCTTACTTATGACCTGGCTCAAAAAATTGCATTTTTGCAGCATCATTTGGAAGGGAAAAGCAATATTTATAAAAAAATATATACATATATATAAAAATATTGTCTGCCTGTAATTGTATATGAATCTATAGTTTCGAATCAGAATTGTTAAATGTTACGTAAATATGTATTGAAACACAGCCAAAACATTTAAAGTAATACGGGATCTAAATAATTTATATCTAACCCGTTAAGCTGAGATAACTCGGCAGGTAGGGGCCTGGCCATCGGTTAGAAAGAAAGAAAGTTAATTTTTAATTAACAAAAGCCACCAATTTAACAGCAGTTTCTTATGAAATTCAAACATTTTTTTTTTTTTTTGTTATACAATAACAAAAAAAAAGTTTGAATTTCATAAGTTGCTAACTACTAAAAATCCACAGTAAAATTATTACCACAATAATTGTTTTTCTATTGCAAGAATTCCCCGTGAAAAATGAAAGTGAAATAATTTTTTTCACGAATTAAAAAAAATTATTATTACGTCATATTGGAAACATAATAGACGCCAGGCAGGTGAATATATAAAGTCATATTAGTTTGGCTAAACGTATTGAAACATGATAAAAACCTGATTATAAAAAAAAGGTTCTTTTAAATTCTTAATTTTGAGGTTCTTTGAATTTCTTTTCGACATTTTTATATTTCTTTCTTATATAAAAGAGTGTGTATGCTTGCATATTATGGGATTTTCACAAAGGTTTGAGATTCTTAATGAAAAACGTAAATATATGGTGTGTCACGGCTTTTTTTTTTTTTTTTTTTTTTTTTTTTTTTAATTTTCTACTATCTATATTATAAAGGCCAAATGTATCGGTGCGTGACGCACACGTTATTTTGCGAATGGCAACAGTTTCTCGGACAATTTCGATTTTGCAATTTTCACTACTGCAAATTTTATATATCTAAACATCGCACATTTTAATTTAGTACATCGTATAGATAAAAAATGTACTTTGAAATGCAATTCTTTTGAAAGCTGTATCTCAATTTGTTTTTGATACATTAATTTTTTTTAGTTTTTTGTACAAATTTTGTAATTGTGGCAACAGAAATACGCCATTTTCTCCTAAAATAAAAAAAAGAAGAAGAAATTAAAATGCAGGAAACCTTCCAATGCAATTTTCGGTACTGCAAATTTTAGACTTTTAAGTATCATACATTTTAAATTTTTACATAGTAGTAGAGAGAAAAAATTTAGTTTCAAGTGCAATTTAATTCAAAGCTGTATCTCAATATATTTTTGAGACATTATTTTTTTTTATAATTTTTAGTACCAATTTTTTAATTGTGGCAACATAATCACTCCATTTTCTCTTAAAATTGAAAGGAAAAAATAGAAATTAAAATGTGTATAATATTTCATAAATATCGCCTGTAATAAAATTCAGTGAATTTCGGTTTTACTTTGTTTAATAATTTGGATAATTTAGTTTTATAATATTTTGTTAATTTTAGCTTAAAATAATATTTTTTTTTTTTTTTTTTTTTTTTTTTTTTTTTTTTTTTTTTTTTTTTTGAGAGAGAGTTAGACTGACCAATATAAGATGCATTTTTTACTGTAACTAATTTTGTAGATTTGTTATAAATCAATGAAACAGTTCTTTCTTAAAGATTTTCTTTCATCAAATTTCGACAGCTTCCACCTCGTATGTTTAATTCTAAAATTGATTAAAAAAAAAAAAAAAAAAAAAAAAAAAAGTTGTTAGATGCTAGGTTAAAACGATAAATATAAAATTATTTGTAAAATGATGCTGAATATAGGAACATGTTTCAAAATTAAATAGATGTAACTTGTAGCATTTACTATTGCAAAAAAAAAAATATTTTAAACATATAACTTAAAATTTTGTTTAGCTTTGATTGTAAAGTGAATTAAATGTACACGTTTTATAAATCTAAATTATTTAATGTAAAATATAGGCCCTTTATAGGGATTCTAGTATTTCGATATCTTATTCGCATACTTTTCTGCACAAAAGTCTGGATAGTTATTTAAAAAATATATAAATGTCAGTAAATCCCTATTGAAGGTTTTTGCGGTCCTCATTTGTCAATTAAAATAAAAACCACTATCAAATTGACTATTTTATAATTTTCTAAAAATGAGTTACCACCTTAGAATATATTTATATCATCGTATTTTGTATAACGTTTACCATTAAACTGACTCCTTCTTCGATACTGTTTTGAAGCACAATTAGAGTATTTTTTCATTAAAAAGCTAATAAATACTAAGAAGTACAATACTATTACAAAATCAGGAAAGTATTGTTCTAGGGAAAAAACTGTTTTCTTTGAAATTACTTAATAGCAAATAATGCTGTGAAAAATCATGAAACTAAGCAAATTTGGCGAAAGTGGAAGTTGAAGTTAATATTTTAAAGCTTTCTTATTATTGATTAAGATATTTAACCAATAACAATTGCCTCAATTTAGCATATTTCCAAAGTTACGATAATGTGAAAGTGCATAAACAAAATGTAAAGAAGCCGTCATGACAGTTGTCGCAGGGTTGTTAATTTGGAAATGAAGGCGTGATGTCTACATTTTTCCTAATATCTTAATAAATAATTACAACACAGTTAAAAGATTGGTGCAACTTATTCAGAATACAATAAAATTTCTAGCACTGTAAAACTTGAAAAATCGATTTTTGAAAATTTTAAAAATGAACTCTCTTCTTAAGCTTCTTCTAATTTTTCATGGGCTTTGACTATGTTTTTGACACATTTGTTATTGCTCCAGTTTATTATAATATCTAGATTTATGTATTCATAAATCATGTTCTGTAAATATAAGACATTACTTTTGTCTTTCTGGATCCTGCTCAAAACCAGATCTTGATGTTGAACAGATTTTTCTGAAGGACTGAATTTGATTATTTAACCAATCATGTGAAGAAATGCTGCCCTGATACCAAAAATATCTCTTGATTCCGGCAGGTCTTTGATAGAACTTCATTGTAGCTTTTGACCCCAGCATGTCTTTTAGTTTGTCTCTTCAATTTCCCTATTAATTTAACAGAAAACCGAGAAAATCTTTCCGATCACCCTGTTTATTGGCGACTATTTTCCTATATGGCGTCCATTAGCTATTTTGTTTTTGAAAAAAATCATTCATAAATGCCATTTTCATAATGTGAAGTATGATAATGCCATTCTGAATCAAAAAACGTATCGTTTAACGTCAGCTAACATGAAATCAGAAGAGCCCCTGGCTTAACTACAGCGGCTATTTTGCATTATAGCGCCAATAAGCAACCCTGGTTTTTAAGTATTATAGTTAAATGGCATGCTGTTGTTGTTATGAATCAAAAAGAGTATGGTTTATCAAGCTCGCTGACATGAAACCCGCTGGCTCAACGTCTTTGGCATTTCAAGTAAATTCAGCTAAAGGAAATTTAATTTAACATTTCAAATTTATTTAATATAAATGTTCCAAAATAAGCGTTTGTGCAAATTTTTAAGTCATTAGCGGCAAATGCAGGAAATGTGCCGAAAATCTCATTTTTTTTTGTTCGAACTTTTTGCCGACAATGGGGAACTTTTCTATACTAACCATCAACGAAAATAGAAAAAAAAATTGGTCCTTCTAGTAATTATGTCCTTAGGCTAGAAACTCACCGATCCCTTGATCTAACTCCATAATTATGAAAGAAACCATTCGTTCATGAAAAGTTATATTTTGCGATGTAGAAGTCAATTTGACAAGAACTCAAATACACATTATGTAAAAATAAGACTAATTTTGTTGAAAAACGAAAAGGTTATTTTAAACTTTCTTTGAAAGTCAGGAAAATTTTACCTCATAAGAACAAAATGAAAATTAAAATGAAAAAGAAATGTAAAAAAAATACGCAAAATACCTGTTACAAAATATAAGATGACAGATGATTTCGAAATAAGGAAAATTGTCTTGTTGTTTACAGTTTATTTCTTTCATTAAAATATGTAAACAATACTGATATTCCTATTGACAGTACAATTCTGTATTTTAGCAATTTTTGTTTTTTAGAAAATTATAATGAGAAATTATAAAAGATAAATCATAACTTCGAAAAGTAACAGATTATTCACATTCACGGGAATGTTTCTCAATTAAAACGGCTCTTTTGCTGCTTATATTGGTTTGTAAAGTTACTATGTTGTGTTTATAGTATTGTATACTTATTACATAATTATATTTAGTTTATTTTCACTTTTTTCTTGAATTAAAAAATGTTTAAAAGCGTTTATGCATTATTTAATACAAAATGACAAAATGTAATGATAAAATTCATGTCAGTAATAAAAAAGAAAAAAAAAATAAAGTTCCTTGTAGAAGTTACATTAGTAAATTGTATTATTTTCGTAAATGGAAGGAAAATACGAAGATATATTTATAGTTCTCAAATGTCGATATAGATCCTATTATTCATTTATCTGATAAATATATACATATACATATCTAATTATTTAGCTTATTACCTCTGGTAATACATTCGTGAGAAGAAACAATAATAACAGCAATATGCTATTTGCAAGAAATAGAAAAAAAAATACATATTCTAGAAATGTAGAGGTTGAATTTTTTATGAATCGGATCATTTTCCCTGCGAATTAGAAAAGATATATTAACGAATCTTTCCGAGTATACATATTAACGGAAAAAGTGTTGTTCGTGATAAAAAAAAAAAAAAATAATAATAATAATAATAATAATCAATAAAGTAAAAATGTACATGTATGTGGAAGTGGGGAAAGCATAAAACTGAATTCGCATACATGAGAAGTGTTTTTCTGGATAGTTTTACCAGAAATAATGATTAATGATTTCTTGTTCTTTATGTGAACTAATGATAATAAATGTTATCAGTTTACTAATTGAATATCGCAAGTTGCGAATCGAAAATTTGTAGGGAAAAAATTCTTTTGGCGAGAAAGTAACTTTCAGTATCTGTCTCAACAATGTTCGCATTCTCTCATGATATCGATAGATGTATACTACCCGAACAGCCTTAAATATTTAAGATTAAATATTTGAAGTACCTATAATTGACTATTTATATTCGTTAAATATATTATATAATTATAAATATTGTTTAAAAATTTTACTACACTGACCTTATAAAAAAAGTTATGTGATATTTATATATATATGTATAAAGAAGGTTTCTTTAAAGAAAATATTTTATAAAAAAGGTTACCTAAATGTTTAAACAGTTGAAAGATATAAATACCTTGGATTTAGGATAATTGCATTACCTTATTGATCGATCCTCAATAGTTGGTCGGTTGATACTACAGGGCGCCCAATAAAGTCATCTACATCTCTATTAACGTCCAAAAAACAACAGCATTTATAGTCATAGATTTGGTGTCAGGGTAATAAAAAAAAGTGACTATGCGCTACATCACGTGATCGCTTATAGACCGAGAGGCGGTAGCACAGACAATCGCCTCATCTAGTTCACGGATAAAAATCTAGGAATAGTTAAATTTTGATCCACATATTGCAACGCAATCGGTCTGCCAAGTTATATCTTGGTGGAAAATACCTAAAAAACCAATTCTAACGCCTGACTCGTAGGTTTAACATTGTGCTTTCATGCACCCAAAAGTATGACAATATGGAGGATTGGAAGTAGGAAAACGTAATGTTAAACCCATGAGTCAACCGTTAAAATCGGGGTTTTAGATGTTTCCCACCAACATATGAGTTTGCTGACCGATTGTGTTGTAATATGTGAATCGAGATTTAACTACTCTTACATTTTCATCAGTGAACTCGATGAGATGATTGTCTGCTGACGTCTTCCGATCAATTAAACCGGTCAACTTCTCATGAGCGTAAAGATATGAATAAGTAAATTTAGCTAGAAAAATGCGGAGTTTCATCTGTTTAACATGAAAGAATATTCTACATGTAAATGTAACTTTATTAGAAGATAAAAAAAAATATTTTTATATCAAATCACCAGTTTGAATATGACACTAATTGCACACAGAAGTGTGGCATTGTAGGTCAGATGAACATTTACCATTAATACCAACGCATGTACGCAGGAAACCGTTTATTTTAATACGATAATCAAAATAAGTGTGTCAGTATTGTGTGTCAGTTATATTTGCTGTCTATCATCGACAACAAATGCATCACGCATTTTACATATTGCTTACTCGCAAGAAAAGTAACACATCTCAACAAAAGTACATTTCGCATGAGAGGCGAAAAAAAAAATTACATAATTTTACTGTAAGATGAAATTTTAGCACTAGCTCTGCAACGCAAGAATAACAAGTTGAAAATTGCGCATCAAGCGTAGTAAATAAGCGTTATAAGCGTTCGATCTTTAACGAAGCTCTAAAAATATTCAGATCTTTGTATCAATAATATACACGACTTCGGATACAGTACAGTAGTCAAAATCTTTTGTGTGTCCCTGTAAATGCTATCTGTTTCTATTATATAGAAAGTAGCTTGTAGTAAGTCTCAGTAACGTATATTAATTTCCTGAAATGTGAAAAAAGTTTAATATAATTAAAACGTGCACTCAAACAAAAGTCTTAAGTTTACTTTTATGTAATGGAATTTTTTTGTGTGGCCATGTAAATTAACAACAAATGTTTTTTTTCCCCACCGATAGTACAGAATATATTTTTTAAAGTATACTTGATAGATTTATATCAATTTTATTATATTCAAAAGAGGGTAACATCAATTATGTACTTGAAATTATTTTTTTCTCAATGGCCGTAATGTAACGGAAGATTATCCCTGTAATTATAGTATACATCTAATTTTCATAAAATTTGAAGTGACTCGACAAAATTATGCAGCAATTATACATTTTAAATTTCAAACGATTCATTTGGGAATTTTTTCTTTGTTATATGCGGAGAGAGAGACAGGCGGACGGAAGGATTGAACGACGATTTTATGCAGTATGTATTTACATAATTACGAACGCATCTAAAAGTGTGCTTAAAAACAGTGTCTGATTTATGGCAGGGCATTCGGGGCACGGGCTTAGGGCGCAGTAAATGCTGCTGAAGGTTTTTCAATTATTGTCCAAAATCTGATGTAGTTCTAATATACAACGAAATTTTACATTTCATTTTACATTCTATTATGTTCACATTGTAGTTTTATAACGTTGTATATGTTATCTAAAACATCCATTTATTACATTAATATAGTGAATATTTTCTTTTATCTTCATCACTTTAAAAATAGATTGCATTTTAAATTCTTTTTTAATTCTTTTCCTGTTTTTCTCAGCTTATTCGAGTGTTGGTGAGTATAGCTTGCAGGCTATGGAGCCCCCTAATACTTTAAATAATTGTATCTTGTTGTTGTCGAAAATTTATTATTAGTTCTTGCATACTTTATCATTCCAGTTATGTATACTTGCATAGGAAAAGATAATTAGCATTACACATTTTATTATAAAACATCTACTCATTTAATTTTCATAATATTGAAATGATTATTTAAAAATATGCTACCGATTAATATATTTAATTTTTTATTGGATATTTTAAAATCAATAACCATTACTTCAATAATTAACTTTTTCTTAAATCAAACCCCCTGTAATTCTTGGTGCAAGGAGGTCCTGTAAGCATCTGTGCCCAGGGCCCCCAAATTTGTAGATCGGTCCCTGCATAAAAGCAAAAAACCCTTAAGATTGAAGACGTAGGATGAGGTTTGGAGGGTGATTAATTTTACCTCCTTACATATTATAGGCCTCTGGTGTGATCACTAATGTTCATATAGCATAGTAAAGGAATTTTCCACATAACTACACCTACAGGGATCGCAGCGCCCCTAAAATTTTTGCACCTTTCTACCAGTATTTTAAATCAAAAATCTACTTATCAGATTCCTTTAACAAATCTACAATAAAATTTTTCAGTAAATAATTTCCTTTTAAAATTTTGGCAGGAAAGTATGAAAATTTTAGGCACGCTGCGACCCTTGCACCTATAAAATTATTTGCATAGCAAAACACACTTATGATAAACCTATCAGTGGAATAAAACGCAAAATGAATTTTTGAGAGATGCGTCTCATTTCTTGTGGGTGAACGATATGTTCCGATAATAAAGACTTAAAATATTTAACTTGGTTTCTTTTAAAAATAAGCTATTTTTTTGCTTACATTTCTTTTAATAATAGATGGGTATCTGCCTAATACCTTTCTGTTATATTTATGTTTGTACTTAATATAAAAAATATGCATTACATACATTCAAAAAATGTTTAGCAATGTAACATAAACATGAACGATTAAATTTTAAGAAGGAGAAAGAACAAAAAACGCTAAATTTTTTAACTTTATAAACATACTATTGACATGCAAAAGTAGTTTTAAAAATCAGATTGCTTGGAAACTAATAGTACAATAATCTTTATTTTATTTTTACCAATTTATGTCATAAAGCTTTTATTGCAAAAAAGTTAGAATGTTTTACTGCGAATATACGTAGAAATAGAAAAATGCAGTCGGAAAGTATACTTGTGCACTATACGGTAGAATGTAGGGTAATAATGTTTGATATAATATTACATTCTGAACACTGTATGTGAAAACAGTTCTTAATTAACCGAAATATGCTCAAATCAAATTTCATAAAATAATTCTTAATCTTCAAGGAAAGTTTTTATATAGTACACTGGTGTCCAAAATTTAAGCATAATTGGTAATTAAGTAATTATTTTTAAGTAATGAAAGAAATATGAATCGGAATGTGCTGAAACTCCAGGTGTGTAAACAAAATAGTACGCGTCACATATTTTCGCGAAGAGTTTTCCCCGAAATTGAACAGGGGACCGTCAACAAATTGAAAAAAAACGAAGATCTTTTGGATAACCCTGTCAAAACTAATGTAGCAAAAGCGTTCAAACTGCACATTATGATTAATTGGCTTATTGTAATGTACTGTGTTAATTTTTACAAGGATAGCATGTATACTCATAGAAAAATTAAGGTTTTTATAAAAACAGTCCTAAATTTTTTGCTTATAATTTGCTGAGTTCTTAATATAAAATAGTGTTCTTTTTTGAAAAAATGACAAACATCATTGTACACAATACCCTGTCATCAGAATTAAAAAATAATAAAAATTGTATGACAAATGAGCAGGTTTACTAAATAATTTTTTACTGCGCATGCGTGAACACTATTAAAATTTCATTTGCATATTATGCTAGTTAAATATATAGAGCAACTTTTGTGAAAGTCTCAAAAACATAGCTTAAAAATTCTGAAAATTATCGTTGATAGAATGAGATCAAAATCCTTTATTCCCTAAATGAAGCAAAAAGATGAAGGGCTGTATCCATATGGCATTGTTTAGTGCCTACACAATATTGCACATACAACTATATTTAGGTAAAACCCCTGATTTCTTTGCTTCCTTTAGGAATAACGGATCTTGAATTGATTCTATAGGCTCCCATTTTCAGAATTTTCAAGCTATGTTTTTGGAACTTTTACAGAAGTTGCTCTATACATTTAGCTAACACAATATGCAAATGACATTTCGATATCTTTGACGCATGCGCAATGAAAAATTATTTACTAAATATACTCATTTTTAATACAATTTTTATTATTTTTAAATTCTGATAACAGGGTATTGTGTACAATGATGTTTGTCATATTTTCAGAAAAGAACATTATTTTATAATAAGAACTCTGCAAATTATAAGCAAAAAACTTGGAAAAATTTAGGACTGTTTTTATAAAAACCTTAATTTTTCTACAAGTATACATGCTATCCTTGTAAAAATTAACACAGTACATTACAATAAGCCAATTAATCATAATGTGCAGTTTGAACGCTTTTGCTACATTAGTTTTGACAGGGTTATCCAAAAGATCTTCATTCTTTTTCAATTTGTTGACGGTCCCCTGTTCGATTTCAGGGAAAACTCTTCGCGAAAATATGTGACGCGTACTATTTTGTTTACACACCTGGAGTTTCAGCACATTCTGATGCATATTTCTTTCATTACTTAAAAATAATTACTTAATTACCAATTATGCTTAAATTTTGGACACCAGTGTATACAGTTGGTTATCTAAAGCCGTGTTTCTCGAATAGTTTAACGCTTTTTTCTTGTTCAATATGAAACTGTCAACTGTATACATTTAAAGTTAAATGTATGTTTGTTAATTACAATATTCTGAACTTTGTTTGTAAAAATAGTGCTTGAATATCAAAAATGTTCCTAAATGTCATAAAATTCATTAAAAAAATTTAATCTTTAAGAAATGTTCTTAGATATACATACAGTTAATTATCTAAATCCGAGATTACCTTATATTTTAACATTTTCTTCATGTATCAACGGATCAAACAAGATTAATAAAAATATTACATCATGGAAATTAATTAGAATAGTTTGAATACACTGAGATTGTACTATGTTAAACAGAAAATTACATTAGATGAATTCGATTGTATCTAATTATTTCTAACATAATAATATAAATATTAGTACAAATTTCTTAGAAAATACATTCAACATATATGTTAAATACAATTTATACTTCTGATAATATCGCTGATGGAAGAAACATTAATAGCAAGGGTAGATTATTTGCTTGAATAGAAAAGCTATAAATATTTCGGTATTCGTATATTACGAAGGTTCTATATTTTAATGTATTAGGTCGTTTTCTTTGAGAATTGTTGGAGGAATATCGGTGAATATGTCTGCAAATATGAGTGTTAGCAAATGGGTTATATTTAATCCCAAAAGGAATTACTAAACAGTGTATATGTGTATCGTACATTGTATATATATATATATATATATATATATATATATATATATATATATATATATATATACTATAAGTATAGATGAATACATAAATCCTGATAAAATGACACAAAAATAAGTTAGAAATGTAACATGAAAATCAACAATTCAGTTTTATTTAAGTTTATTTCATAAAATATATCAAAGTATTATAATTACAAGCGAGATAAGGAATTTTAAAAAACGTGTAAACACTGAAAATCATAGAAATATTGAAAAATATTACAGAAGATGAAATATTAGTGAAGCCAATCCCATGTCTAAATTATCTCAAATTCCACAAAAAGCATTCAAAATTTCATCACTGCATGAGCCATAAGTAGTTAAAAAAACAATACTTGCACTTTCGCACATTAAAAAAACGGAAAAATGTGCCAAATAAATAAATAAATATGTATATATATATGCATTTGTATATACTGATGCGAATTTTTTTTTCTCATAAATAATGAGAAACAAATTTATTTATTAAAACGCACATTTCATCAAAAAGTACCGTTGACTAAAAAAGAAAGTGAATACCCAAACATTGTAGTCTGCAAACTATAACAGAAAAAAATAAGCTATATAAACTGGAAATAATTTCTTTGTTTTGAGGGTCGTCTTCATAGAGAATTTTGCACCAAACGCTGAAATTTTCAAAGCAAATACTGAATTTTGACATTATATTTAACTTTAAATATAAATTTTATCCTATTTTACCAATCAGGTAGTCATATTGAGTAGTTTAGGATTTATAAAGATTTAATTTTGGTTAAAAGGTTAAAGTTTGGAACGTGAAATTTATTTGAAATATTTGCATAGAGAACTGTAATGCCGATATTAATTTAAGAGTGATTCGAAAACTACTAAGAGAGATTGCATTGTAATTTTGAATTCGCGTATTTGTAACTTTAAAAAATCGATCTTTCTTTAAAAATTCATAGGTTCATACATAAATTCATACATTTCTTATTATTTTAAATGTATTTTACAAATATATATGTATTGTAATTACTTTTCGAAAAACAAAATATAAATTGTAAGCTATGTATTTTCAATCATATAATTATCACACATTTATTTATTAATACTTTTCTTTTTATTGCATGTTCTGAATGCATTTTTCATTATTCATTAAAATCCAAAAACGCCTTTTACCCCATATTTAACGTGCTATTCATGAAAAATCAGTAAAAATTTATTTTTATAAGATAAATAACTATTATTTTAATATAACATTTATTATCGAACAGCGATTAAAATACAGTCAGTATGATATGTTTTTAGGAAAAGACAAGAAATTTTGAAACTTGAAAATAAATTACTATGCGAAAAAGAGAAAATAGGATGAATTGACAATGTTTGAAACCAGGAATTTCGATAAGCGAAAAAAATTATACTATTATACGGAGTGCATACAAATTAGTTGAACAATTTCGAATATTAAGAGCTATCGAAATATTAAATGAAATTAACTAGTTGAATGTGACTAGTAGTTATATTGCCGAAGTTTATTCACTGATGTCACAAGCTGTCATAGCTTACACTACACTGTAAAAAAAATTCAAGAGGTTACTAAAATTTTTTTAGTAAATTTGTATTCCACAGAATTTTCTAGTAACCATTACAAACTTTTTTTTGCAAGCGAAACAAGCATTTCTTTTGTAAACTGAACAAAAGAATTTTTTGTATAACTAACTTAAAAAGTTTTAGTATGAGCCACCAAGCAAATTTTAGTAATAGCTCCAAAATTATTTTTAATAACCATTACGTGGGCTCAAAGGGCAGGAGCTTCCTTCGAGCTGCATCCAGACGTCTGGAGCGGAAGATTTTCGGCAAAACCGCAATAGATGGCAGCACCAAACATTGCTACTGCTCCGTCAGAATATTCATAATCCCTTTATTAATGAGTACTTACACTGCATACATTCGGGGCGTATTTGGCAGCCACCAGATCGAACCCGGACCTTTTAGCCTGGAGTCCGTTACTATAACCACTATGCTATCAAGGCCACGCCAAGTGAGTTTTAGCAATAGCTATTAAAAATATAAAATTATTAACTCTATTCGTTGCTAACTTTTTCTAGTAATTCTTACAGATTTTCTTGTAACCGACTAAGATTACTAAAAATTTTTTAGAAATTACAAGGATCACTAAATTTTTTTTAGTAGATCGACACTTTTTTTTACAGTGTATCATTTAGCGAGTGGAGATGTCACTGGCTGCCACGATCACCAGATCTTTCACCGCTTCATTTCCGTGTATGGTTATTTTATTTATTTATTTATTATTTTATTATTTTTTTAAGGATCAAGTGTACAAGCCGCTATTTTCTGCTTCATTTCCTGAATTAAAATCAAGAATCAGCACTGCAGTTGATTTGATAGATAGAAACATTCGGAAAAATATGTGACAAGAAAGGATTTACCGATGAGACATTTGCAGAATCACGAAACGAAGTGACATAGAACATGTGTGATAATGTTAAACTTGAACTATTTTTCTATTTTATAAAAACTTTACAACTTACGTACTTTAGGTACTTTATTTTTCCCCTATCAATTCCATTCAATAAAACATTCTTTTTACATAATTAATTTGCAGACGACCTGCATTAATTACTGTCCGTCCATATTAAAAAAAAAAAGAGTACCTATTAGTAATACCGACGTAATTTTGACGTTAGCAGCATCAGACGGTGAGATTTCGTTTATATTACAATTTTTTAAACTTCTAAACATTGTACATCTTCAATTTTCTGGCAGCAGTGCTATGAGGATTTTTTTCTGTTTATTAATACTTTTTTTTTTTTTTTTTTTTTTTTTGTTCTTTGTTCGTTACAGAAAGTAAAATATCCATCAATTAAAGTAAGTTGAAAAAAAAATGTTTTGATCATGGATTTGAACCAGCCGTCTTACCGTTATGAAACGAGCATGCATACCACTGGAGCTTAGCCCCATATTATTACATTAGAAAACCATTTTGATGCGGGTATGGTGAAACCAAATTTTTAAAGAAGCTTTTAATTTTGAAGTTAAATTCAGAAAATCTATAAAGACATTGTGGCTGGGATTTAAATACTTCAATAATAATATAGATAAAAATATGAATTATAAATATTCATCAAGTGAAGAAAATTGGGAAAAAATAAAATTTGTTGGCCATGGATTCGAACCAGCCGTAGATTGCTAGATATAAAATATAAATAAATATACTTTTCAATAAGTTTTTTTTTTTTTTTTTTTTTTTTTTTTTTTTTTTTTTTTTAAATAATATCAATTTTTTTCGAATTTAAAATCTTAATAAAATATGATTAAATGTCCTCTTTAAAATATATTTTAAATGCGAATATATCAACTTATATACAACCTTATGAATAAAACGTTATTCAACTTATTAGACTTTAAAAATAAATTATGAGTATTGTTGAACGAATGAGAAAAATAGTTGTTATTTATTTTAAAATTCGAAAATTTTTATTTTAAATTAAATTAGAAATCTTAACGTATAGAATTTCTGTTTTTTATATCTATCTATCTATCTGTATATATATATATTCTAATTTAATATTAATAGAACCAATACGTATGTGTGAATATGCGTATAATTTATAATAATATGTGTATAATTTAATAATGTAAAAATATGTGCATAGTTTAATAGTAATCAAACCAATAGGCATGTACAACCAATACGGAATACGCAATCAGTTTTTTCCTTTCCCCCTTTACTTTTATTAGAAATTGAGTACTTGTGTTGCCACACTTAGAAAAACGGTATTAAAAACTACAAAAAATCAAAATTGCAAAAACAAATTAAAATACAGTTTTAAAATAAAATGCATTTTAAAGTACATTTTCCCCAATACGACAGTGTAAAAATTAAAAGTGAGCGATGTTAAAACGTTTTAAAATTTCAAAACTAAAAATTCATTTCAAATTTCAAAATGTTGTCATTCGCGAAATGACTTATGCGTTATGCACAAATACGTTTGATCTTTATAATATAGATAGATACTGAAAAGACATTTGCAAAATTCCGAATGAAATTTTTGGGCATAATGCGTAGGATATCTCGAGAACTTCTCAAAGACATTTCACGAAAATTTTCAAATTTAAGTTTCATGTTAGTCTCTATAAATTGAATCGAAAACTTCATTTCCATATTTTTATTGTTCCTAACCTGAAAATATTTTTTTTGGTTATTATACTGTTGAAATTTTTTTAATTTTGTATCAATTAAATACAATTGCGTATTAAAGAAATAGAAATGATTTAAATTTAGATACATTTAGGTTCAGAGTAATTATTATGATTTGAAGTACAATTGTGTATTAAAGAAATAAAAAGGATTTAAATACAAATACTACCTCTGACAAAAAAGTTCGGTGAATGAATTCAGAACGACGGATCTGGCAACACTTGGAAAACAAAACATTGCACTTTGATAGAGGCAAGTGTTGACCATCTTCTCCCACCCTTATTCAGTTGAGCGTCGTTTATGTTCTGTGTAAGACGCGTTTGACTAAGTGCTTGTCCAGTGTGTTGGTTCTTCACTAAGAACAGGAAAATAAACGAACAAAAGACCAGTTTAAAGTTTGGTTTTAAGCTTTGCAAGACACCGAAAGAAATTCATGAAGGGTGGTACATCCACCATACTTGCCAGATCTTGATTCTGCAGACTTCTTCCTATTTTTACGACTCAAACTCTCTATGAAAGAGATTTGACCATATGGCTGATATCCAACGAAACGTGACGAAGCTTTTGAACTCCATCCCAAAAGAAGACTTCTTGCGAATTTCCCAGTACACGTATAATAGCAGATCTCAGAGGTGCATAGTTATGGGAGATGACAATTTCGAAGGGTGGTACGGTAACTTTTGTTAATATTTCATCTACATTAATGTTACAGGACTATTCCCCGAACTTTATTGTCAGAGATAGTATATTTAGGTTCAGAGTAATTATTATAATTTGAAGTATAATTTGGAACTATAAATCACATTCTACAGTAAAACCTGACTAAAGCGAACACGTTCTGTTCCAATAAAAATTGGTCGCTTCAAGAGGTGATCTCTTAATAGAAATCATGTTTAAATCTACATTTTAGTTGTTTAAAAAAGATTAAAAATTAATGTTACTAATATTTATTTTTCACATTAGGAAAGAATATAAAAAAATGAGTATCAAAACAAAAGTTTTTTACATTCATTATTGTAGAGTTTAAAAATTGAAACATTGACGTTTGGTTGGATTTAGCGTTTTTTTTAAATAATTTTCTCTTGAAAGTCCTTTCGAAATTAATAATAGTCCAGTAAATAAATGTTTTTTTTTTCTTTGGCAGAAACAGTGAAGATTATATTACTTTATCGATTTATTTCAGAATTTCCTGTCAGAATAGGGCTCTGGAGTTTCTTGACCGTCATTAATACGACATGAGAGTTAAATTCATTTCCTAAAAGTCACAAAAAAGTTTAAAACCTTAAAAATTACCGGAATTGGAATAATAAAAAAAAAAAACAAGTTTACTTCAGAAGTTTGATGAAAAATGGACTCTCCTGAATTATTTTTCTAATAAAATTTTTTTCAAGCGACCAGGAAAAATCGGAATGAATTTCATTTTCTTCAAAAAATATGGTCGCTCATCGAGGGATGGTCTCTGAATGGGAACAAGATTAGTATTGAGTCTATGGGAATAAATTTCGTTCCATGAAAAAAATAACCTTTCAGGAAAGTAGGAAGTAGGTACAAAAGAAGGTTTCACTGTAGTTCTATAATTTATTTTATAATCATGCGCGAAGCTGTCATACCAATTTTCTGCTCGATACATGTCTGACAGTTTGGAGCCCCTATGTAAATATTCATTCTACATCTTGCAGTTTTTTAAATACATGCGACACACAAGACATACTTACATCTTTCGTACCTTTAAAAATGGGTTTTAAAATCATATACATTTTATAATATTAAATGTTGAAAATGGTATTTTTTATATCTTTTTTCCAATTTTAATAGTCTTGACACTCATAAAACGATTTGCGCACTGTTTTTACCATTCTTTAAAATTTTCTGTTTTTTGATTCCGTTACATTAATATTTTATTTTGTCTTTAAACTTTTGGGGAAAAATGTAAGTTTAAATATTGGTAATTTTGCTGCCGCGATTCAATTTAATAAGATTACAACAAAAACAAATATTAATTCCTAAACTAGTAGCATATACTTTATAATTTTTTCCCTCTTTCCAACGATAGATGTTAAAAGATATATGTTTCTACGAAAATGTATGATAATCACGAGCTAAAATATACAATAACCTCTCTCCAGTCACCAATACAATAACCTCTCTCTAGGGCTGTAGCTAAAGGGGCCCTATGGGCGGCTCAGTCCCCCCTAAAATATTTTGAGCCCCCCCCCCCCCCCCCTGGAAAAAATTCCAAGGTCACTAAAAAAATTTCTTTTCCGAAATTCCAAATGAAATTCAGTTTAAAAATCAAATTTAGTTTTGAGACCCTTTCACAGTTTTGCAGAGTTACTAAATTGTAACTAAAATAAGTGTTTCAACACTTGCTCATCCTATTTGCACATAGGATCTAACATGTTTAATTTTGCACCAGTTATACAATAAAAATTTTGATCATCATATACTTTTCTTTGTATAAAAGGACATTATTGTAACAGTTTAATAAGAAACATAGTACAATAATTTATACTTCTGCGTCAGAGAAAAGGAGAAAAAAAATTATGAGCCCTTCCTATATTCTATTGTGCTGCCCCTCCCATAGTTCACTTCTAGCTACGGCCCTATGCCAGTCACCCAAAATTCCGAGAAATTTTTCTTTATCTTTCGATACTTCACAAGAAAAAAAAATTATCTTTTGAAATTTAAAGAATTCATAAAAATAAATTTTTATTAGCTGATCGTATTATCCAAGAACGTTTCTGAGTACATTTTACAGAGTATTAATCATTTCTCTCTATCAAGAAACACGTCTTTGGGATTCTATGAAATCTGATAAAAATGTTTTCAAGTTCAGGAAACATATTTATCAGAAAAACATACAGAATCGGCCACATTAACATTAACATTAAAATTTACATTTCTCTGTTACAATCACATGGACAGTTTCAGTTAGGCATCTGAAATTATTTCTTCCAGTTTTTATCGTAACCGAAAAATTGATTTTCCGTGTAGAGAGGTCTGCTTAACCCTTCACTGCACTGTGGGTCATATATGTGGCGCATACCTAAAAACACAAAAATTCTCATTATGTGTCATAAATTTGGCCAAAAGGATCACTTGTAACTTATCAAAAACAATCCAAAGACTAGAATAACACTTATTTTGTTCATGTTAGATAGCTACATTTGACACAAAATTAGAATTTATCCTTTGGAAAGAAAAAAAAATTCGATCATGCTTTTAAGGCCAAATTTACTTTTATTGTTCTTACTGAATACCTAAAAATATTAATATAAAGCAAATTGCAGAGTGTTCAGCAGATATAGTTAATTAATTAAAGCCCATTTAATAGCAAAATATAGCAATACGGTATTAAAAAACCCTAATTGTGTATACAGGGTACACGCCATAAAATATCAAATTTTAGCTAAAAATTTGAAATTTAATTTTCTTTTATTTTTTCCCATTATTAGACTGATATATAGATTTCAAATAATTTTTTTTTTTCATAACAATAGGAAAAACCGTGCAGTGAAGGTTAATATATTGTAAAAGCTAATCAAAAATAACGAATACACTGGCAGTAATTAATAATCAAAATAATAGACTTTGTAAACTTCGAAATAAAATAAAAAACAAAGCAGTTTTTTATTGAGTATTTCAGCAGTTTTAGTTTTGACCACAAACAATACAACTCGTCAAGCAGACACGTGTCATAAGGAAAGAAGGTCAAAGATGAATTGAAAGGAAGAGATTAAGAGATCTACCTTTTTGTACTTCTGCGAACAGGTGTCGGCGTCAGCTGATGACGAGCTGTATTGTTTTAGCTCGAAACGGGTCCTGCTTTGTTTTTTATTTTATAGTGATTTTTACAAAGTCTATTATTTTAATTAATCAGAAACGTTTCCGAAAATGACGCATAGCTAATAAATAAATATTTTTATAAATTCTTTTTTAATTATCGAAAATAATCTCATTTGTGAGGTATCTAAAGATAAAAGAACGCTTTTCGGAATATTTGATGTCTTGGAAGTGGTTATGATTATTTTAAATCGTGATTATAGTCATATTTTGTAGATTCAGAAAAATCTGTCTTTTTTTTACAATGTTTAAAAAATGCTAAAAAAGTAAGACAAAAATGGATACAATTTTTCATATTGTGCTATCTGAGCCTACTTTAAGAAGATTTCTCTAAAGAAGCAGTCATTCACACGCGTACATAAATTCTCAAACTAACAAAGTATTCTTATATGTCCAAAAAAGGTAGCATCATACAAAAAAGCTGTTTACAGTACGTGACAAAACCTATGATGCAGCGATTATTCCTTGCAAGTAATCGACAAATAAAAGAAAGTATTGTGAAACACTTCCCTTGTTGTATTATTATATAAAGGGATAGAATTTATCATAATGAAAAAAAAGTATCACTGTGCATTTATTTCTTTTCGTATATAACTGAAGGCAATTACAATAATTGATGAAGTCAGCTTTATAAATAGCATACAGCCTTATACGTTTGAAAGCAATCCTGAAAGCGAGTTATTTACCGAAAAAAAAAAAAAAAGGATAGAAAGAAAAGAAAGGAGAAAAAGTGAAAAAGGGGAGAAAGAAAGAAATAGACTAATTAGTATAAGCTGTATTTGGCCCGCCTAAATCTACTTGACCCATAACTTGGTATAAGGATAGTTTTTAAGTAAGCCGCAATTTGAAATGTGATCTTTGATGGAATAGCTTTGAAATTAAAAGAATACTTTTAAAGGATCAAGTTCAGTGATCAGTTTAGAAAACATGTATTTTACCCTCATCAAATCTCAGGATTTATTTATATACTTTTTAAATTTTAAATTATGGATTTATAATTACAAACTCATAACTAAGAGAGATTAAACAATGAAAAAAAAATAAATTTTACTTTTCGTACATAAAAAATTGATAATATATGGAGACTAAAAAAGTTATTTTTTTTTTTTTTTTTTTACAATTTCTTTGGACTTACTTTCTTCTATCCTCATTAGAAGAAAATATCGTAATCGAAATTTTTCCGACTTCCGGTTTTCGATGGATTTACATGTTTTAGGAATCAAAGATTTAAAAAAACATGTATATGCTCGTATGTGGCCATTGAACCATCGAAAAGTATATGAAGATATGCATAGAATCGCACCAAATTCTTTGTGGTTGTTTTTGGCTGTGGTAAGCAGGTCCTCCTTCAATTTTAAAATATTCCGCCGAAAGGGTGTGCTGTAAAAGCGACTTTTGTGCCATTTTCAATATTGTATTGTTGAAAAGTGTATAAAGTTAGGTATAGAATTAAACCATATTCTTTGTATAAGTGGTTGGCAATGGCTAGTTGGTCCTTTCCGAATTTCAGAAGAATCCATCGGAAGGAGGTGCAGCAATAGCGATTTTTGTGCCATTTTCAATTTTGTATCACCTAAAAGTGCATGAAATTATGCAGAGAATTGAACCAATTTTTTTTGCGTAAGTGTTTGACTATTATTAATTGGTTCTACCTGAATATGAAAAAAATCCGTTGGAAAGGAGACTGTAATAGCGATTTTTGTGCCTTTTTCAATATTGTACTTCCGAAAAGTGTATGAAGTTCTGCATAGAATTGAACCAAATTTTTTGTGTAAGCATTTGTCTATAGTTAGCAGATCCTCCCGGAATTAAAAAAATCCGCCGGAATGAGACGCGGTAATACCGATTTTTGTGCCTTTTTCAATATTGTACCGCCTAAAAGTGTACAACGTTATACGTAAAATTGATTTTTTTTTTTTTTTTTTTTTGCGTAAAGGTTAGACTATGCTGAACTTGAAAAAAAAAAAAAAATCTGCCGGAAGGGGCGCTGTAATAGCGTTTTTTGTGCTTTTTTCAATATTGTACTACCAAAAAGTGTATGACGTTATGCATAGAAATGAACCTGATTTTTTATGTAAATATTTGGCTATTTGGCAATAGTCATCAGACCCCCCCCCCCCCACTGAATTAAAAAATAAGTCCGCCGGAAGGAAGCGCTATAATCACGACGTCTATGTCATTTTCATTACTGTACCATCAAAAAGTGTATGAAACTATGCATAGAACTGAACAAAATTTTGGGTGTATGATAATTTTTGGGTGTGGCAAGCAGATCCTCTCTAAATTTGAATATTATCTGCCTATCCTTCTGTTGTCCCTCGAATAGTGCAAAGAAGGGATTTCGCGTCCTTCTATTCAAATCCGGCTATTTGCAAACAGCTGATGATAACAGATTAAGGGAAAACTATTGATTTTAATAAATATCATGATCCACATTAATTCGTTTTTACTTCGATTAGTTGACTGAAGCAAAAATTCAAGATGAAAATCAAAGTTGGTATAGCATTGAATTATTAATATTAAATAACATGTGTAACTTATTTTTGAAATATTAAAATGTACGTATGAGATAGAAGAAAGTTTTGGGATTGGCACATCCAACTAGTTTTATTTTAATTTTAATTTTTGCATGACAAAAACACTGAAAATATAAAATAAATTTATATATAATTTTTTTTTCAATACTAATGGACTCTACAACGGATATCTGAAAGCATAATAAAATTATTTAAGTTTTAATTTTTGTACATATCGTACATTTCTGCGTAAGTCACTTCTACGTAACACGCAGTTCGCTAAAAAAATCACTATAAGAAACAAATTGCTATTTTGTATAGTTTACCTATCTGTTAGGCTCCTTTCACACTATTTTTTTTATTTCAACATTATTTATATATGTGAGAAAAAAATAGTAAAGCTACGTATCCTATAGGATAAATCAGGTTTGATGAAGTTATCTATATTTTACATCATAGGGCATTTATATTGAAAACTGTGGATATTTAAAAATATCTACATAAACATTTTTCAACAAATTATGAAAAAACTAGTCGTTGGGGGCCACCGTAATACTTACCCATCATGGATATGTATATGAAAATAAAACAAGTGAAACTATTTATACAATGCATTGCAATTCATAAACAAAATTTAAATATTGTTAATGTACATAGTAATGCTATATTAAAGAACTGCTGATGTACCAATTTCGACAAATTATATAAAACGCCAAACAACTCAAGTAGTACCGAACTGCGTAAAAGAAACATCCTTATAACTCCAAAAATAATAATTCTACTAACTAACAATTAACTGCGTCGGATTAAGCGTCTCATTTTCAATTAAAATATACTTCTGAATTGAAATTTGAATGAAATACAGGGTCATGAAAAATCGAAGAATGTGGAAAACAAGATTACAAATATCTCGGCAACTAATAATCCGATCGACTTCGTTCTATATGCAAAATGTGTGTTATTTTATTGACTTTTACATCCATCCCTTAGAACAAAAAAATTCGAAAATTTTTATATACCTTTCATCAGAACGAATTTTTCGAGAGTCCAAAAAAAATAGTTCCGGATAATCGAGGTTGCTGATATTAAATAGGGTTCGTCCCATTCTTACATACTAACTACATACAAAATTTCAAGTCTCTATCTCAATTTGTTCGGGAGATAGAGCGTTTACAGACAGACAGACAGACAGACAGACAGACGGACGGCAAATTTTTTTTTCTAAAAATATGTTTTTTCGGAATCTCTACTATCTAAAACGTGTAAATCCGTCAAAAATTTTTTTTCGATTTTCAAAACGATTGCAAGACTTACCCTATACTACGCATGATGGGTAAGTAATAAATAAAAACAAGTTGGCAAGTGTGATCGCAGAAGGCAGAGAGGATTTTGTTTAATAGCTTCCTTAAGACACTTAGAATCATACAACATATCTTCAAAACATGTTGACACATTCTGACTCCGAATTCATGAAAGAATTTACAAAACGGTTATTTGGCGCTATTTTGGATTTGTTTGCCAATCGCGTCAACCAGAACATAATATTAAATTCTTCTCCTAAATGCTGCCTTGATCACATAGACTTGTTGATTTCTTTATCAGAATCTGCAGATTTAGTGAAAGTACGCAAGTAAATAAAATTATGAATAAAAGTTAAATATTGTAAAGCTTAGCATTATTTTTTAAGGGAGACCAAATTGGTCACCACAGGCTGCTAGTAATTTAAATGAGTAGGAATTTAATAAATAAAAACATATTTCACTTCACGTGTGAAAATAAATGATAAATATGATGCAATATGATGAAATAAAAACAAATAAGCGCCTTTTCATGTAATTTATTTAATCCATTAATTTATGTTACGTAATTTTTATATGTATTTAAACTTGCATTCAACAATTAGAAGAAAAAAAATGAACTGATGATATGTAAAAATATTTTAATTAAAATATTAGTCAAAATATTTCAAATTTAGTCAAAAAAATTTCAAAATTTTATGGTTTCTTGTATGACAAGGGGTATTCAGCTGCAAGTACACACAATTTGAACTTTATAACTTATATAGTCTTTGTGTACGGACTCTGTGACAGACAAACGGACAGAGAGGCAGAGGACAGAGACGAATAGCGTTTCTTCACATGAATGAAACTCTAATAAAAAATATCGGTTACTTTTTATAATGGAATTTCTTTCAAAAAGGAATATTTTTCGGGGCAAAATCTTAGGTTTTTATGAAACATCTTAAATCACTGACAAAACGCTCTAATTATGACATTAAAATAGTTTTATTATTATTCTCTTAAATGAATAGCGATCTTTAAAAATTTATTTTCTTTAGTTGTGCTTTTTAAAGAAGAAAGTTGCTTAAAAATTACTTTGTACCACTAATTTAATAAATAATTCATTCTAGAAAAAAGTTACTCTTTAGGTACATAGAGCAAACATTATTGCGCCAAGACCTGAATATTTATAAAACTAGTTACAGTATCAACGCATTTCATTTGCAACGTTTGGGATACAGTTTCCAATTTATTAAAATTATGACAAATTCAAAAAAAAAAATTCTGCTTTTTTTCATCTTTTCTAATTTAAAAATCCTTTGTTTCAAAGACTATAGATTTTATAAAACAAACTTACATTTTTCTAATTTTTCTTTTTAAAGACTCTTTTATATGAAGGTCAAAATATCTCTGTTTAATTCAAACAGAAACAAACAAATCTTACCCCGCACGGGATTCGAACTGGTGAACTGTCTTGTTCCAGTTTACTGCCCTTTACCATCAAGTAAAGATCCTATTAATTACGTTTTTCAAATATCATTACTTATTTCAGAGGCCTTTTATGAAGCGAGAGTCAACATTTTAAAGAAGAATCGTTAGTTTTGTACAGAAATATTTTCCAAATGCATGTACGGTTAAAAATATTTAACACATTTTCTTTCCATAATTTTGAATATTTAGGTTTTTCATTTCATGCTTTATAAAAGGTAAATTTTAGTCTTTGCTGTATAACAAGCATGAACGAATGTATTAAGAGCAATAAATGTTTCCTTTTTGAAAGATTTTAAAAATTTCATTTTAATATTATTTTTATTTATTCATTAAATCACTTTTCAAGAATACAAACATATTACTTTCATACATGTATTTTTTTTCATTTTTTTTCTCTGATGATCTACTAATAAAGATAAGTACAATGTCTTTTTTAAAATAAATATCCTTCTCTTGCTTGTTATAACTTAGATAAACGTCAGTTTATAATATTTTCGTCATACACGTCAGATATTTTTAAAATTTTATGTGCGAATCTATTAACGTTAATATATTAAAAATGTAATATTTTTTTTCAATTATAATCTTTTATAGAAGCATTAAAAAAGAAATAGCTTGCAGCAATTGCAACAAATAAATCGACATTTAAAATTTAAAAAAATCGTAATGAAGGAAAAAAAAACTGTAACATTTCCTTTTCAACTCTCTCAAACTTAAAAAAGTATTACTAAGATTTTAATTTTTTTAACATCGTAAAAATATATTAGCATTTTACTTAAAAGAAAAATACTGCACCGAGTTCTTTAAATTTAATTTACTATAGATGATGGCATAACGTTTATCAGATTTTCTTGAAAATCCACGTAAAACCAATATTGTGTAGCCAACATTGGGAGAATCATTGGATATACAATCGGCTCTCGTTAATTCGAACTCGTCGGAACCACAAGAAATGTTTGAATTATCCGAAGTTCGAATTATGGAAAATATGAAATGAAAACATGCTTAATATGGTACTATTACAAAGGAATTAATGTTGTAGTGTTTTTTTTTAAATTTATTTCGTCTGTTATCATCAGAATACGGCTTAATATTAAATAAGAAAGTATAAATGCATAAACTAATTAAAAGATTAGAAACAAGCAAAATTTAAGAAAAATTTAAAGCGTCACTGATGGACAGACGGGGCACTAAAAAGTGGATATCAAATGCATTGGATTATATGTATACTTGTTTCGAACAACTTTCACAAAAATCAAAGAAAGATAGTTATTCAAATGATCTGAAATCCGTGAGAAAGAAGAAAAAAATGAAAAATCGGAATTCTCGTTAGTTCGAATGAAACGAAGTTAAGAGAAAATGAGTTCGAATTAATGAAAATTTTTAACGTTATTCTGCCATTGAAAATTTCGGGATTTCATATTTAGTTCGAATTAAGCGAAGATTCGAATTATCCGATTTAGAATTAACGAGTCCCGACTGTATTTTGAATATAGAACTTAGATTTACAGACAGACAGAAGGACGGCAATTTTTTTCTAAAAATATGTTTATCTGAATCTCTAATGTCTAAAATGTGCAAATCCGAAAAAAAATCGATTTTTAAAACGATTGCAAGATTTATCCTATACTACGTATGATGGGTAAGTAATAAAATTAATAATTTTTAATATCATCAAGTATGTACAACATTTTGAAATGTCAATATAAACAGAAAAAAACTTAAAGTCTATAAAATTTAAATTAAGATTGGAGACTTTTGAAACTTTGCTGAAAAGGTTTCTTTTAAGATCTTGAAATGTTTACTCGTTAACAATTAATATTTCCTTGAAAAATAAAGAGTTCTAGTATTTTAATTGATGCTGCAGCAGATTTTAACTACTGTAATAGGTTTCTTGGTATTATATATACGTTAAGTCGCAAGACTACTTGACGTCATTTGTTTTCCAAGTATGTTAACAGCAACTGTTGAATTGCCGCTGACATGTAAGTGACTCGAGGAATGCTTAAGTGCTTTTGGAGCTTGCGAATAAAATATATACATATTTCGCATTCTCAGTGAATGACGTTTAAAAATATGCCTTAGTTGAAAATATATTGAAAAATCTGATCAAAATTAAGCATAAAAGTCGTTTTAAACTGTAGGAAAAACTGTTGAAGGGGAAGATTACTTACAAGCTGTGAAAAATCTAAAGAAACTTTTTTCGCCCATTATTAAAGAATAACATGTTAGAAAACTTATTTTAAAATAATTTACGAAAATATTCCATTTAGAACAGGTTTTATGATAAAATACATGGGGTGATTCCTATCCAAATCAAGGTAAATTTTAACTTTAAACTCATGTTTGTAAAACAAATATTTTTCACATTGCGCACATTCTATGTACGAAACAAAGCAACATAGAAATTTAATATTTTGCATTATATTGTATTATACATAATTTTACAACCTCCACCAATTTTTAAGTATGGGAGTGGAATATATTTCTTTATTTTTAAACACTGTTAAAAATTTGAAACATTTGCTGCATCGTCACTCCACCGCTTTTATAGAAAACGATTAATTGACTGTATTCTCATTGGTTAAAATAGAGATATTCTATAAAAGCGGTGGAGTGATGATGCAGCAAAAGTTTCAAATTTTTAACAGTGAAGTTTTAATTGAAATTTTTATTATAAATTTATATTTTATGCTTTGATTTATTTAAAAAATTTTTCGCTTGAAATTTTATTAATTTATGTTGAAGTTAAAATACAATATCTTAAGAATATCTGCATGTAATATTAAGTGGATATACCAAATATATATTTTATAATCCTGTAAGCAACACATGTACGTAAAATCACCTTTTTAAAAATCCTTAATTCTTATATCTTAATTAAACAAAATTACAATTATTTTGCATTAAAAGTATTTAAAGAAATGTCCAAAGAAAAATCGTCCCAATTTACTGTTAAGTAATTGTTTAGTCAAAACATATATTTACAGCTTCAAAAAATTTTTAATGTTGTGTTATTATACCAATATCGAGTTACTTAAGGGTCATTCCATACAAAATGAACAAATTAGCTGTGGCTCCCATGTCACAGATTTGAATGAAAATTGGGATATAAGTACAACCTATTTATTAATGAGTAAATGCAAAATAATAGATTTCAGGACAGTTTATTTCAGTATGTATACTCACGTTAAAAGTTGATACAAATTCGAGTTTTGTCTACATGCTTGAAATTTCAATCTTGATTATTAACTTTAGGAATGAAAAGACTATATCATAAATTGTTTTCAGGTAAGAATGGATAATAAGTAAAATATTGGCGTAATTTAGGATTCGATTTTTTATTCCTTAATAAAAAAAAAATAAATAAATAAATAAAAAAGGAAAAAAATTCAAGGATAAAATTCAATATTTCTATTATTAATAAAAAATTAAGGACATGTGTTATAAGTGTCAAATTATTTGACGTTATAGATAAAAGTACATATTTTAAATGGAAAAATTTTCATATATGCCTTTTTGAGTCCTTAATGCTAAAAAAAATAAATAAGGAAAAACTTGACGGGAAAAGGCAATATTTCTATTGCATTTTTACACTAGAAAGAAAACTTTTATATCTTTTCAAATTATTTGATATTATAGATAAAAGTGTCTATTTTAAATATTCAAACGTTACTTCTCGCCTTTCTTTTCTTTTCTTTTTTTTTTCTTTTTTGCTACACGCGTATTTTAAAAGCGATGAGACTTGAAGAATTAATTATCTAGTAATATCAAAATGTTATAGATGGCAGCACTGTTTTTTGCCTTGAAATTGTGCAATTTTTTTAAAAAAGCGCACAAATTTGAAGGGAAGTTTTGCGTGGAATGTAACAAAATTATCTTTTTGAACACATTTTTTTAATTGTTAGAAATAAAAAGGCACTATTGAAATTTTTCAAGCATATTATGGACTTATTAATCTTTATGTCTGTGCAATATTGTTCATGCCGGACCTGTCCCTTATTCATTATATGAGCATAAATAAGAGGAAAAAATACGATTTTGTAATTTTTTAAAAGTTTCTAAGTTTTTTTTGCAGATGAAGGATTTAAATGATAATTATCAAACTTGGGGAATTCAATCTTCATATATAATATTGTATCATGCACCAATTTCACACTTGTTTTATCATTTTTAAAATTTTTATAATGCTTCGAATTTTCTCAAAATTCGCAAATTTTCAATTTTAACAACCGATTTAAAATTAATTACGTTGTTACCAGATTGCTAATGCTAAATAAATAAAAAGATAATTAATTATTCAGAGGTTATAAAATTGCAAGCCAAATTCATTTATGTTAAATATTTTTCAAGATACAGACCTGAAACTTGCAACATTGGACGATTGCACACATGCCGTTCTAAATCACAAGTTTTTTAAAAGTCCAAAGCTGCTAAAATAATTTATTTTTTGTCAAGATATTTTGCAAAGCTCTATTTGAATATGAATAAAACCTGTGTATCAAAGTTTATTAAAATCGGCTACTGTGGGGCCACGACTTTTTTTAAATTTTTGCTCATTTTAGGTGGAATGACCCTTAAGCTAATCTCCTCCCCCCCCCCCCCCACTCTTCATAAAAATTAACAATGCATTAATCATATGTACATCTCTGTGATACAACTCGGAAATTTCATATTGAAAGTTTTTAATGCATTAGTCGGTTCGTTAACAACTGTCGCCGATGTAAAATTTATATCGACTGGTGGAAAGAAGGTAGAAGGATCCTATCCACAAATTTCGGATTTATTTGGCTGAAAACTTACAAAAGAAAAATCGCAGTTTTACTATTTTTTTAAAAAAAGTCAGATATTTTTAAATCTACAAAAATGTATTATAATCAAGAACCAAAAAAATACAAAAACCTCTTTTGAATCACTGAAGATTCCAGAAACCGTTTCCATTCTTTTAAAAATCTCAGAAAACTATTTATTTTCAAAATTCAAAGAAGAATTTATAAAAATGAATTTTTATTAGCTTCCCATCATTTTTGGAAGCGTTTTTAAGTTCCTTTTACAGTGCAATAAGCAGTCTTTTTCAAATCGGAATATCACTTTTTTGGATGCTATCTATTCTCAGGTAAATGTTTGATAGTCAGAAAACATGTTTAATAGCTATACTTACACTTACACTTTACTTACACTTTTACTGTGTTATCAGCATTAACATAAATATGAAAATTAACATTATTTTGTTCAGTTGTATACGCAAATTCAGTTATGCACATGAAAATATTTACTTGCTAATTAAAAATATATCTGCATTTCGTGATTATTGTACAGTTTTGAAGATTAAGGGGACAAGGGACCTCTGAAATCCTTTTTTTTATATTTTTAAAATTGCACGTTAAATATTATACAAAGGGTACATTATGTGCATTATAACGTATATTTATCGCAATAAATTACAAAAAAAAATTTTGAAAAAAAAAAAAATAGGGAAATATTTGTAATATTTTAGATATAACGGTAAATTTCAAAATGTCCCATGCGCATTCCATACCAATAAAAATCTCCAATAATATTTATACAAGTTTGATTTACATATATAAATAAAACTGTGCATTGAATTTTATATATCTGAATATAAAGGTAAGAAAAAAATATTTTCTGAATTTTTCTGAAATTTTGAGCATTTTTTAACCTATTTTTACAATTAACTACCTATAACTTTTACAATTATTTTTATTTAAAAAAAAAAAACATGCACAGTTTTGTGACATATATTGTGATAAATAACCATAAAAAATTTCAAAGTATTCAGAGAAAAAATAATGCGCATGGAGCATTTTGAAATTTTTTCGTTAAATCTTAAATATTAGAAAAATTCTCCTATTATTTAAAAAAAAAAAAAAAATTGTGATAAATATATGTTATAATGGATATAAATGTACCCTTCAATAATATTTACAGTGCAATTTTAAAACTATAACAAAAAAATGATTTCAAAGGTCCCTTGTCCCCTTAAGAAACATTTTTTACAATATTGTATCCCATGCGGCAAACGCAAGCTTACATAAAAGAAGTTCGTGTTATAAAAATCAGATAAAGGATTTTCACAAGAATGTGGAATTTATCTTTTTAAGATTAAATTTTGAAAGGATGAGAATTGTAAATACTCTAAAGTCATTAAAATGCATACTTAGTCGATTAATAAATAAGATATTTTGAGTCATGAAAATTTGTAGTATGATAATATGTTACTGGATCACTCTTCAATACTATTAGACTATATATGTGAAAAATTTCTTTAATTTGCATCATAAGAGCGCAATTTAATTAGTTTATCTAAACCTGCTAGTTAGTGTGCTAAGAATTGTTTGTAATTACTGAGAGGGCCAATATTCGTTAATAGCATATTTTTAGATACAGTCTTATACGAAAAACATGAGAAATTTATAAGTCGCAGATAATATAACTCCATATAGACTTAAGATACGTATCCACACATTAATAATTAAAGAAGTGTTTTTTTCCAAACTGGGAAAAAAAGTGTCAAGGCCAGGATTCGAATCAAGGGACATTTGACTGAAAAAAAAATTTCAGCACAAGTTCCCTGTTACTAATCCTGCCCTGGATAATTTTTCCGCGCAGTTTGTTAAAATTACAACGTTAATTACTCATGAGCATTCACTGGAGTTATATTACCTGCAACTTATAGAATTCTCATGCTTTTAGTGATTAAAAATATACTGTTAACGAATATTGACTTCTCAGTAATGATAAACAATTCGTAGCACACTAAATAACAAATTTTTGCAAACTAATAAAACTGTACTCTTATTATTCAAAATTAAAGAAATTATTCACACTAGAGTGTCTGAGTGTTTCTAAAACTATTGAGGAGTGATCCAGTGACATATTATCATATCACAAATTTCCATGACTCTAAATATTTTATTTATTAATCGATTAAATATAAATTTTAATGGCTTTAGAAGCTTTACAATTCACATCATTTTTAAATTTATTCTTAAAGTGATAAACTTCAACACTATTGTGAAAACTTTCTTCCTTTATCTCATTTTTGTAACAAGATCTTGTTTTATTTACGCCTGTGTTAGTCGCATTCGTGAGCCTGTGTGTCGCATGTGTACAATTATTTCATACCTTTGATTGTACGGCAAACACAATGTTAAACCTACGAGTCAACCACTGGTGGTATTAATTTTTAGCTTATGCACTACTGCACTACCGGCAGACATGGATGATTAGATTCCCCTATTACTACTTTCCATAATATACAGTGGTGGTCAGAATTATAAGAACAATTGAAAATTGCGCAGAAAAAAATATTTCTGAGCTAAATAAAGTGCAATTTATACACTAAATGCTTTTCTATGCTAGAAATCATTGTAGAATGCAAAACATTGGAAAATGCAAAATATGAATGTTTTGTCACAAGTAACAAAATATGTCATTGTAAAAAATTGGACAAAATTATAAGGACAATGAATATTTTTGTCTGAAATACACTGATAATTAATAATCTCCCCGCTTCTTCTCAATCACTCTTATCAATCTTGACGTCATGGAATTTGACAATTCCTAAAGACCGTTCTTGGAAGATTTTGAGTGATCTTTTTCGATGGAAGACATGAGTTCTTCCTTATTTTGAGATTATATACCATTTTTGCATACTTTGTGTGCCAGAATACGCAAAAGATTTTTCTACAGTAATCAGATCAGGAATTCTGTCCGGCCAATCAAGTAGTTTCACGGAATTAGCATTATACCGCGAGTTTGAAGTTTGGGAACATGAGCCGAAACATTGTCCTGCTGGAAAAAATAGCCTCAGATAGCTATTAAAGGTGCTTCTGGTAAAAGAGTATCGCCCAATATATCAATGTAACTCTCAGAATTCCTCCTACCCTGCACAAAAACTATTGGAGTAGTTCTACCAGTAGTGAAACCTCCCACGACCGTTAGTGAATCACTTCCAAATACATGCTTTGAAGAAATCTTTATTTTTTTCTACGAAGATCATACTAGAAGTCTCAAAAACAATCTAGTCTATCCAAATTAATCTTTTTCTCATCGGAAAATACAGAATTTCACTTTTTTGCCCATAATATTGCATTTCAAATATATGCATTAAAGTATTTAATTGCTATAAAGGACGTTAAATACTAATAAAAACATTAAAAGATCTTAATAATTTTACATGTTTCGATTGAATTTACTCAATCATCATCAGAAAAAAAGGAAATTACAAATAAACACAAAGATGGAAAATGACAATAAACTATTACAAATGAAATTTAATTTTTTTTTTAAATTTTTAAAAAATAAAAATCACGCGCGTTATATTTTAATTATGTATCACGTTGTTTAATTTTTAAATTATTTAACAATTCAATCCAAATATTTGGGATTTGAAATGACAAGGAATCATTGCAGACCATTGAGCTTCTGACGTAAATTTCAATACTCTCTCTAATAAAAAGTTGCAAATAAAAATCTGACCTATAAATTAATTTACTTTCATTAAACAAAATATCTATGTTTTCTATTTGATTTAGCCTAGATAATGCTGTTTTACCTCTATTAAATTTTATGTCTGCAATGTGCTCTTTACATCTTATTTTGAATTTTCTTTGAGTCATGCCAATATAATAATTCTTATAACCACCTTCTTTAAGATATGGAATGATGTAAACACCTGATCGGTCAAATTTGTCAATGGGGTCAATTCTAGTTGTTAAAATTGATTTTAATTTTGGAGGGGGTCTAGCAATTAAATTTAAATCAAACTTTTTTAATTGTGTTTTAGCAGATTCGAAGAAATTTGGATAATAATTTATAACAACCCTTTTCATGTTATTTTCATTGTCGGTTTTATTTTCAAAAACTGCATTGTTCATTTTGTTACTAAACTCTTTAATTAATTTATTAACTATTTTAACTTGATATCCGTTGTTAATAGCTATTGTTTTAATTTTATCTAATTCATCATTTAAATTTTCAGTAGAACAAATTCTAAAAGCTCTGTTAATAAGGAATCTAAATGTAGATAATTTATAAGAATATGGAGTGCAAGCATCAAAATGTATAATATTTAAGTTTGTTATTGGTTTTCGATATACTGAACGAATTAGTTTATTATTTTCTCTTTTTAACTCAACATCTAAAAAAGGTAATTTCTTATCAGTTTCAAGTTCGAAAGTAAATTTAATCTTATTATCTAGATCATTTAACTGCTGAATAAAAATTAACAATTTATCAACTCCCCCCTGCCAAACAATAAAAATATCATCTACATAACGTAGCCAAACTAAAGGTAATAATTTAAAAGTATTGAAAATTTTTGATTCAAGGGGACGTAATTTGAATTCTGCAAGGAGGCCTGAAATTGGAGATCCCATTGGGGCACCGTCTGATTGCTGATAAATATTATTGTTAAAAATAAAATAATTACTATTAATTATTAGGTTTAGGCCACTTTTTAAAGTGTTTTTCATTGGTACGTCAAAATCCTCTCTATTGTCAATGAGCAGTTCGATGGTTTGAGATACTTCTGAAGCTGAAAAAACTAAACTCCACTAAATAAAATATGTGCGAACACGAAGGAAATAATAGAGAAAGGTAAATGGCCAGATTTTATGAAAGTTCACCTCAAGTTAAATAAAGAAGCAGTTATTCCAAGATTAGTTGGCAGATTGAAGGACCATAAACAAGATTATCCTCTCCGCCCGATTGTCACTAAATGTCAAGGTCCTACATATTACTTAGAGCATGCATTCGTCCCATTACTGAAGCAGTTATTGCCTCCTTCCATTTTCACAGTTGATTCCAGTACTGACTTCATTGAAAGATTAAAGAAAATAGACATTACAGATAATTGTATTTTAGCAAGCTTGGACATTGAGTCATTATATTCATCCATAGATACTTCAGAAGTATCTCAAACCATCGAACTGCTCATTGACAATAGAGAAGATTTTGACGTACCAATGAAAAACACTTTAAAAAGTGGCCTAAACCTAATAATTAATAGTAATTATTTTATTTTTAACAATAGTATTTATCAGTAATCAGACGGTGCCCCAATGGGATCTCCAATTTCAGGCCTCCTTGCAGAATTCAAATTACGTCCCCTTGAATAAAAAATTTTCAATACTTTTAAATTATTGCCTTTAGTTTGGCTACGTTATGTAGATAATATATTTATAGTTTGGCAGGGGGGAGTTGATAAATTGTTAATTTTTATTCAACAGTTAAATGATCTAGATAATAAGATTAAATTTACTTTCGAACTTGAAACTGATAAGAAATTACCTTTTTTAGATGTTGAGTTAAAAAGAGAAAATAATAAACTAATTCGTTCAGTATATCGAAAATCAATAACAAACTTAAATGTTATACCTTTTGATGCTTGCTCTCCATATTCTTATAAATTATCTACATTTAGATTCCTTATTAACAGAGCTTTTAGAATTTGTTCTACTGAAAATTTAAATGATGAATTAGATAAAATTAAAACAATAGCTATTAACAACGGATATCAAGTTAAAATAGTTAATAAATTAATTAAAGAGTTTAGTAACAAAATGAACAATGCAGTTTTTGAAAATAAAACCGACAATGAAAATAACATGAAAAGGGTTGTTATAAATTATTATCCAAATTTCTTCGAATCTGCTAAAACACAATTTAAAAAGTTTGATTTAAATTTAATTGCTAGACCCCCTCCAAAATTAAAATCAATTTTAACAACTAGAATTGACCCCATTGACAAATTTGACCGATCAGGTGTTTACATCATTCCATATCTTAAAGAAGGTGGTTATAAGAATTATTATATTGGCATGACTCAAAGAAAATTCAAAATAAGATGTAAAGAGCACATTGCAGACATAAAATTTAATAGAGGTAAAACAGCATTATCTAGGCTAAATCAAATAGAAAACATAGATATTTTGTTTAATGAAAGTAAATTAATTTATAGGTCAGATTTTTATTTGCAACTTTTTATTAGAGAGAGTATTGAAATTTACGTCAGAAGCTCAATGGTCTGCAATGATTCCTTGTCATTTCAAATCCCAAATATTTGGATTGAATTGTTAAATAATTTAAAAATTAAACAACGTGATACATAATTAAAATATAACGCGCGTGATTTTTATTTTTTAAAAATTAAAAAAAAAAAAATTAAATTTCATTTGTAATAGTTTATTGTCATTTTCCATCTTTGTATTTATTTGTATTTTCCTTTTTTTCTGATGATGATTGAGTAAATTCAATCGAAACATGTAAAATTATTAAGATCTTTTAATGTTTTTATTAGTATTTAACGTCCTTTATAGCAATTAAATACTTTAATGCATATTTTTGAAATGTTTTTAATGGACGTATATGAAAACTTCTATTTATAATTAATGACATAATATTGCAGTTTTTGGCAAACTCCATCCTCAGTCTCTCATGACACCCCAGTCTCTCATGTAAGACACGGTCTTCACACGTGTTTACTATAGCAAACCTTTTTCTTTCTTTTTGTAAAACACGACGAACAGTTCGAGCACTTACATTCTAAGTTCCATTTTCTTTTTTTGTCTATTTTTTGGAGCAAGCTCGCCTCATTATCATTCTTTTCCCCCATACAGAAACAAAAGACAGCCTGCTTGTATGTCTTTACCGTCCATATTTACCGGTATTTTAAAGATAATTGTAAATAACCGCTCTTGATCTATTAAACTTTGTAGCACTTTGGAATAGAGAAAGTCCTGAATTTTGAAATGCATCAATTTTTCCTTTCTGAAACTCCAAAAGCATTGCATCTTGCGGCATGATTAATAAACAGAATAATACGATCCCAAACGCTTACTACGCATTTATATCGTCTGAAAATTCCGTGTGCAGAGCAAAAAACATGCAAATTTTACTTTTTAGAACACACAAATACAGTTGTTCTTATAATTTTGTCCAAAATCAATGGTTGTATAAATTTATAATGCATTTTATTAATATGAATTTACCACATATTTCCGTAAAAACATACAAAAATAATCTTCATTTTTCATTGGTTTCCAGCCATTAAATTTGCATAAGTCTCCAAAATATGGCCTTTTTTGCCTTGTCCTTATAATTTTGACCACCACTATATATATATATATATATATATATATATATATATATTGTCCTTTAGCTCGATACCTTAGATTTTTGTGCTGTTGGCTTTGGGGCTGTTCCACATGTTTCTTAAACGTTTCCTAGAAGCTTTTACAATCGATCAACCTCTCTCTAACTTCATTTCTAACTTCATATTCCATGTAACTCTGTACATGGAAAATATTTTTTTTTTTTTTTTTTTTTTTTTTTTTTGGATTCAATCAAATCTCAAGAACACATTTTCAGGTGCATAACTGAATTTGTGCGTACAATTGAAATAGAATAATGTTAATTGCATGTTTAATGATGTTTAATGATTCTTGGTGTATCCATTACCTGTGATTTTTTCCTGCACATATCAGATCAGATAACATAGTCATTAGATATCTGAGTGAATTATGTCTCTGCTAGGTTTTTCGGGATATTTCAGTTGGTAGAGCATCCATGACATCAGCCGAAGGTCCCTGGTTCGAATCGTGTACTGAGAACTTTTCGCCCAGTTTAGAAAAAATACAACCTTATCTTAAGAATTGTCCGTGTTCTATAAAATTTTCTACTATTTTTCTGTATTCGCTTAAATATTTAAATCAGTCAGCGAATAATTTATTCCTCTAAACTAGTTATTACCTTCGTTAATTTTAAAATGATTATTCTAATTTTATAAATACACCGTATGAATTGTTACAATTTTTGGAACTGGGTAAAAATGTGCACAGACTTCAATCTTTTGACCAGCGCTCTGTTAACTGAGCTATCCTGGACGAATTTGGCTAGCACAATTAACTGCGACAATCATTATCTAAAAATTATTCTGTGGAGCTGTTTCATATGATAGATCAGATGCTCTTATCAAAAAGTTCTCTGGGAAAATCGTGCAAACCATCTTTTTCCGGATGTCTCATTTGGTTGAGTATAAGAATGTCCCTGGTTCAAATCCTGGCCTCGACACATTTTCACTCAGTTGCAAAAATGTGTAACTCATATGGTAGGAACTTTTCAAACCTGTAATACTAAATCATTTTACACTAGTAATTAGCTCACAGGCTATCAAAGCCTGTGATCTTATGTGCCCGTCCGTTCTGTATGTATGTACGTGCGTACGTAACGCGATAACGCATGATAAAAATATCCGATTTATTTGAAATTTTGGATATAGGCATATTATGATAAGGCGCTTCCCTGATTAGTTTTGAGAGTTCATTTGATAAGTATAAGAAGGGGAACGGGGGCTAATGCCCCACCCCATTAATTGATATAAATGGGATTTTCTTGCAGAAGTATCAATTTTCGCTCAAATCTTAGGTATAGGATCATTCTGAAGAGGCACTTCCATGATTAACATTGGATGTTCATAAGATAAGTATTAAGAAGGGGAACGGGGGCTAATGTCCCTCAACTTAATTTATGTAAATGGAATTTTTCATGCATAATTATCAGATTTCATTCAAGTATAGGCTGTGAGCTCTATGCCGTCAGTTTAACTGGGCAATATTTTATTTCAAATGCATGAAGTAAACAAATAGTTATTTAAAATTTTTGAATGAAAAAGTCACTTTTTTATACATATCTACAAGTTAAATTCCATAAAGTATCAATAGAATCAACAACAAAAACTACAAAGCAAATTCCAATACCTATGTTTTGTCTTCTCTCTCTCTCTCTTTTTTTAATTACAATATATTTCTATATAACCTTGCTATATAATCGGCTATAAATTACTGTGTATTTTATACATTACTTTAACATAATTATTCTATTATTGGAAAAACGCAACAAATTTCAGTAAACAAAAATAGCTTCAGCGATACAGGCATTCTTATCTCTTTTCACGATCTTATCATTAGATGAAGCTCAAGAACTGCATCAGTAAAAAACTTTCTAGTACTCAAGAGAGTGTATCTATTAGCGTGGTCTTTGTATACAATGCCAGTAGAAATTTTTATCGCTTCCAGCTATCATTACGCCTGAGAAAGAACGTGGCAAGAATTTTCACCCTAGTATTACGAAGCAAGTTAGAAGAAAACGAATTTTTGCGTGTTAAAATTAGGTGACACAAAAAATGTTAAAAAGACAAAATTCCATTTAATTTAAAGAGGGAGATCATCCTTTAGCAGCTGGATATTGCTTAATTTTAATGCAATGTTAAAAATATTTTTGAGATGTGAAGATTTCTTCAAGTTAAATGCATCAATATTTGTTATATGGTCCAATAAATGCTCTTAATGAAACATTATTAGAATTTAGTTTAATTTAGATATACTAATAAAGGATTTTCGAAAGGATGATTTGGCATACATACATTGCGTGCAAGATTATAAAAGTAGGTACGATGTATCATTACACAGAAATATTTTCCATATAACATACTTCAAATTCAGCCTAAAATATTAATGAAGTTTTTAAATTAAAATATTTTTTTAGGCAACTAAACGATAAAACACAACAAAATTTATAATAAAATTTCTGAAAAAGATAAAATGATAAATAAATTACATGTATTTACTTAATGCGTCTCAGGAGTCTTACCTGAGTCTTACTTTTTACCTGGCAGTGCAATTTAGCAACATAACATTTAATTTGTAACATTAATTTTTTTTTCAATCCCTGTAAAAAATTTAATATAGACAACTTTAATATTTCACCTATTTAAAATATTTTGCAAAAGACTGTATATTAAAAATTTTGTTTTAAATTAGTAGGGGAGACTGTTGTACAATGGACCACGGGGTACAATGGTCCACCCCCTATTTTTGATATTAATTCTGTTTTTGAAAGCTTCATATTTTAGTATATAGATGGCAGTCATGAAGTAGTAAAAAGAAGTTTGAAACCATGTGCATAGCTGACATTTTAGCCATTTTATGCTTGATAATTGATTTGACACAGGGGGAGTAAGGCAAAAATAAATATTTTCAGTGAAACATATCTTCATTTATTTATTACAGATTTGTAATTTGAAAGACATTGTGTGGCAAAATAGAAAGGTATGACAATACATTATTATATTAATTATAGCTAAAACAATAGAATTCTAAATTTCTTTTTTTATCATCAAGTTTTTGCCAAACTTCCATATGGGGTACAATGGACCATCAGAAACTGGGGTACAATGGACCATGGTCCATTGTACGCCAGTTTTATATCCCATGTTTTTAAAAGTTAAATATTATATGTGAAATTCAGAATTAATAAATTATTTTACTTCTGCGTGTAAATTAATTAATGATTCATGTTGCGTAATGCATTTTTGAAATATTTATCTGTATAATATATGCTTTCAAACATAAAAATTAGACCAAATTAAGAATTAATAAATTATTATATTTCTGTGTGTGAATTAATTAATGATTCATATTGTGAAATGAATTTTTGAAATATTTATCTATATAATATAAGCTTTCAAATTAAAATAAAATTTCAATAAAAATTAACCCAAATTGAACACCAAAAATTAGTAAACAAAATATTTTGTGCATTTGAGGGATTTTTTTAATTTCATATAATTTGTTAATTCAATATTCCTGCGCTTATGCATACATGCATCCATAATAAGTTAGATTTAAATAAAATAGTAGAATGAGAAAAACAAAAATTATATCTACGTATTAGTTTGTATCTGGATATAATAATTAAATAAGGTAAAATTCATTAAAAAAACACAGGTGATGTAAAATAGACACGAAAAATTTATTATATTTTTTTCCTTAGTCATTTATTTAGATATATATATTTCTAATTATAAAGGTTTCTATTTAACTTTAAGTGGCATAATTGTACAAAAAAGATACATATCATTTTTCATATTTCTTTTAGCAATGACAAGAAACAAGCCTGGGAAAACCAATATAGGTTCTGTGCCACATGAAGTTATGAAACAGGCTGTAAATGTATTGTGGGTGATAATAAATCTAATTGTTCAATCTGAGACCACTATAATGACTTAAAGATAAAAAAAAATGAAGAAACATAATGTTACTTTTGTTAGAGCTAAAAGAGTGAATAAACAAATAAAAATGAATAATAAAATGTGAATAAACAAATAAAAATGAGTAATAGAATGTGAATAAACAAATTATGATATAGTTTATCTTTCTTATTGTTAAAAAATGAACTACACTGATATATTTTTATTCAAATTACAAGTGGTCCATAGAGCCCCATGCTGTGGACCATTGTACCCCGGCATTGGGGTACAATGGTCCACTTTGTCACTTGCTATTCAAAAAAATATTTAAAAAAAAGTATGCATAATTATTATTTTTGAGTTAATGCAGTATAAAATTTAATGTATAGGTAACATGCATGTACTTGATCAAAAGAAAAAAAATCAATACTTTAAGAGTAAACAGTCAAAATTTACAAAAGTGGACCATTGTACCCCAGTCTCCCCTGTCTACAATTTTGATCAAAAACTCTTTTTTTTTTATTTGCATCTACTTCGAGCAAGACTGTAGCAAAATTATTAAATCCAGTACCCCCCTCCCTTCCCCCCCCAAAAAAAACAAATATTAAAAATAATGTAAAACTAATGTATCTTGAACGTATACTTCATTTGTAAGGAATTTATATATTTATTATTATTTAAAGATTGGTAAATTTTAAATGAAAAATGATTTTTTTTCAAAATTGTATAATTTAAATTTCAATTTCAAATAAGTAAGTAAATACATTGCTTACAAATAAACCATACGTTCAAGATACATTAGTTTTTGATGATTATCAATATTTTTGATGATTTCTGAACCAACAGTTTTGCTACAGTCTTGCACTCAGTGGATGCAAGTCAAAGACAATTTTTTTTAAATCAAAGTTAAACATAAATAAAATAAAAATAAAATTCAATGCAGAATATAAAAAAAAAATAGACGAGATATTAAGTTGTCTATATTAAACATGTCGTGCATTTATGTTTTATAGCTACTTAGAGAAAAAATTAAACGTGACATGTTGCTAAGTTGCACCGCCAGGTAAACAGTAAGTCTTCTGAGCCTTACTTTTCCGATCCAAATCATTTCTGAATTTGAGCCATAAGTCTTTCTAAACATTTTAAATATACTATAACTATTTCTGAATCTTCGAAATCTATCTATATATAATAACAATAATTTATCGTGATTGACTGATAACCAACGAACAGCCCAAATCACTAAACATAGAAACATAAAGAAAGGAGAAAGTATACTTCTTATGATGTATGCGTGCACTAAGATGGAATTTTTGAAAATTTCCCTTCTAGGGGGGGGGGGGGGCAAACAGGGAATTGAAAATTCTGGAAAGTAATCCTACATCTCAGCAGCCGTTTAATTTCGTGACATTTCAGAGACAGAATATAATAAAAAAATAATTAAACAAATATTTCAGAGATTTTAGAAACTAACCCCCCCCCCCCCGAGGAGAGTAAAAGGGGAGTTGAACAATTTAGAACATTTGGCACATCTCAACAGTTGTTTTAAATAGAAGCGTGAAGCGGCAGAAAATAAATCTATTAAAAAATTAATTAAAGACGTGTTTCAGCGATTTTAACATTTTCACCTCCAAGGAGGTTAAAGTAGGGGTAAAAAATAAAAAATAAATTTGGATCTTTCGTGTGACGTATCATTAGAAAGCCCTCAGATCGGTATTTCATATTATGAACTTTTCTTCCCGCACCCCAATTTAACCCTCCCAGGGGGGCAGTTTTCGAAACTTTTTGAAATTGTGGTGCTTTAACATTACAGATCGGAATTTTTTTTTTCGGCGTCTTCTGATAAATATTAGTTGTAATATTTGAAAATTTCAAAGAAAGGGAGATGTTTTATACCAGGGAGACTTGATAGTTGATAGTTTGGGGAGGAAGCAATTTTTTCAATCTGGCCTACATCCCCTCTTCTGTTTCATCATCATGTGTGATCATAGAAAAGCTCTCTGCCCATTATTTCAAATTATATACCTCCAGGGCCTCTGAGATATTTCGCTATATCTCAACAGCAGATACAAGCAAGAAATTCAAGATAACACACCTATTAAGAAAAAAGTTAAACATAGGTACTTCAGTTTTCTTAGAGCTATTTTGTCTATTATATCGTCAACATTGAATTAGAAGATTACTTGAATAAGACAACAATTATGGATGTTTGATTAGATATTAACCTTCTTTTCTTTATTAGGTGTACTTCGTTTGATTCAAGATCGTTTAAGAGGAAACAACCAGCGTAACGGGCGAAAAGTGCTACTACAATAGAAAAATGAATGTAAATCTACAATAGATTCTGTTTTTCATGAGCCTAAAAGCGTTTTTTATCTTTAAACATAGGTTTTGAAATACTATCATTTCTCAAAAAAGCCTTTTAACGTTCGAAAAACATATTTTAAAAGAAAACATAATAGATTACGATTAAAATTAATATTATATTGTTATTCTCGTACGCAAAAATTTAGTTATACGCCTGAAAATATTTAGTTGATAATAATTGATAGCATCCTATAGAAAAAGCCATATTCCTGTTTGAGAAAACTGATTAATAAATTATAAAAACTGGAAACATTTACCAAAAATATTTTAAAAAAATTACTTAGATTATTTCCTCCAATTAAAAAAGTATACTTTACTTTTAAAAAATAAGAGAAAAAAAGAGTTCGACAGCTTTAAATATTTAATCTTAAATACCTATGCCTAATTAAGAAAATTGCATTTAAAGTTTTTGATCAGCTATTTTATTAGGCATGAAAGCTGTCAGTTAAATTAGTCGTCACTGCTTAAATATAGGTGAGACCAAACAGATTTTGATGATGTGTTCTAAAAATTTTGAGTTCAAAAATTTAAAAAAATCGAAAATTGATTTTTTTAAAGTTTTTTGGGAGAACATCCTTTTAATCAAACTTTAATCTCAGTTTTTTTTCATGAATGTATAACTCTTGTTTACAGAACGTGAAATCCACGGTTTTCCTTTAAATTTTGTTAAAATTAATTATCGCTTTGCAGGTACATTCGTAATTATATAACCGTTGGTCAACAGGTCCATAAGTCTGCATATAAGAGCTCAAAAACTACCTTATAGAATAGTTTGAACTTAAATACGTATAATTAATACAGAATTTTGTTGAGTCACGTCAAATTATGTGAAAATCGAATCAAAACTTTAAAAAATAATATAAATGTTTTCTACATTCTTTTAAATTCTAGCGTAATTAATTCAATAATATCCCATCATAGGTAATGATTCTAGGTGCTTACGTCCTATTTAAGATGGAGTCCTATTATTGCCTTATTACTGAATTTTATACATAGAATCATATTTCATTTTGTATTTGTACACTTTCGATTAAGGGTGCTATTGCCCCAAGATCTGGATATTTATAAAATAAGTTATAGTACAAATTGACCTCATTTTCTCTGTTTGACGTATTATTTGAGAGATGTTCCACACAATTTTCGATTATTAATTAAGTACAAAAATATATTTATGTCAAGATTTGAAAGTAAAACTGATACAAGAAAATTTTCCATTTCTTTATGGTTGCTTAGGTTTGTGTGTTTATTTCGCCATCTTTTTATATTACATTAATTCTTTTTGCATTTTTCTCATCAGATGAAATTCAAGAGGTGAATAATCAAAAATGAAAGAAAAAAATACATTTATTCAAGAGGGTGTATCTATTAGGGTGGTATTTGTATGCAATGTTAGCGGAAATTTTTATCTTTCCTGGCTATCATTAGACATTGGAAAGAACGTGTCGAGAATTATCATTGTATAGCTAAGTGTGCTAGAAAGTAAAACAAAACTTTTTCTTTTGAAGATACTGCAGCTAGATGTATGAGAATTATATTCCAAATATACAAATTGACTTAAGTGGAAGATGTGTTAGATATTTAATTTAGTACTGCTGAAAGTATAATATACATGAACTAATAAACAGAAATTAATAATAATGTATCTGGATAGTTGTTCTCATGCTAGAAAAATTTCTTGCAGCTATTACAGCTATATATGTATGAGAAGTATTCGAAGAATACATATTGACATAAAAGGAAGATGTGCTAGATACTTTATTTAATACTGAACAAAAGCTTATATATATTAACTAATAAACAAATTTTTATAATAATATGCGTGAATAAATGTTTTTATGCTAGAAAGAAAAACGAAACTTTTTTTCGTAGCTATATTACAGTTACGTGAAGAAGAATTATTCAAATTAGACATATTGACATAAATGGAAGTTGTGTTAGATATGATATTTAGTACTGAACAAAAGCTTATATATATTAACTAATAAATTGATTTTTATAATAATATGCATGAATAGGTGTTTTGATACTAGAAAGAAAAAGGAAGCTTTTTTTCGCAAATATTGTAGCTAGATAAGAAAGAATGCAAAAAATACACATTAATTTAAGTGGAAGAGGTGTTAAATATTTCTTTTAATACTGAGTAAAAACGATTGTGCACGAACAAACAAATAAATTTTAGTAACAAAATGCATCAATAGACGTTTTAAAGAATTTAAAAACATTTTCTCTTTTAAACAATAATCAGATATTACTCTCCTTTGAAAATAATTCAAAGATTCAGCGCAGTGCTAATTGCTGTAAAAGTTTCATTATTCAAACTTCAGTCTTCTGGACCAATATCAAGAAACAGCAATGTAATTTTTTTAAAGGAAGTAAAAAAAAATTTTTGAAATTTATTTAAACCAACTTTTAAATGCATGTTTAATTCGTCAAGTCTACGGAGGGAAAAAATATTTCACTCCAAAGAATATTATTCATCAGTTATAAGAGAAACAACTGAAATTCTAACATGTAAAAATTCCATATGTAGCGCTACATCATTCAACTTATAAAATCTGTGGCATGAGTTACTCAATGGTTTCAAAAATAGAAATAAACATTCAAGAAAAATAAAAAATAACGTACGTTGCATAAAAAACTGAATGACGGAGTTTCGTGTTCAATACATGATAGACCGTGCAATTTCAGTGTATCAGTTACATTTGTTCCGAAAATTGCTCAGGAAGAGTTGAAAAAGTCAACAGTTAAATAAAACTATAATCTTACACCTTTTTAGCAATAAGAAACTATGCTTTAAAACTAGTAGCAGTGCTCGCTACAAACTACCTTGTTCAAAGTGTAGCGGCATGCACTACAAACAACTGGAAAAGATTGTGACTGCTGTAATTTCGGTTCTCCCAGCCATCGGTTCGGTTCCACTCTTTCCGAAAATAAAAGAAAACTGGCAAAAACTTTCACAATTTTCAAACGGCAATTAAAAAAATGCTTATACTTGATAGATAATTCATTTATGAAAAAAACTGAAAAATCGTTTCGGTTTCAAATCGTTTCCTATTTTATGCCTATTAATTTCGTACCTTTTCATTTAAAAGCGATTTAATCTTTGTGACAGAATGTTTAACATTTGTTGAGTAGTGAACTTGAGAACTGCCGTAATATTTTTTAAATAATCACTTGGTGATAAATTAGGAATGAATTTTTACATACTTATTCATAAATTCATGCTTTGAAACTGCGTAATTTTGTTATTATTCTTTACTCCTCATTTACAGATTTCAAAACATTTGTCAGAATTTAAAAAGTAATCAAGTATTTAAAATTAGTTTCTTTTGCTGTTTGAAAAAAAAAAATAGCAGTGGACAAACAAAGAAAAAATATGCAATAAATCACCTAAATCCTTAAATATGAATTGATTTTAATGAAAGTTTTACTATCAAAACCTAAGAATAAAAAACTTTTAAGTTATATAAACTATTCAGACTTTTTTCCTGAAGTGTACGTAAAGTACATTTTCATCACACAAAAAATATAATATATTACAAAGCAATTTATTCAAAATAATTAAATTTCAGCTCATTTATTAAAAAATGGAAAGGTAATAAGAGTGCACTACATTTGTTATATTCTTAATAAAATACGCGTTTGTACATAAAAATTATGTTCTTTTAATAAACAAAAGAAACAAACAACAAAAGAAATCACGACCAAAATCAAAATAAGTAAATAATTTCCTTAATTTTTTTTTAGCCCCAAACATTGATAATTTTTAATGTCATCAGTTTACGTTTATATATACATATATATGACAGCCTCAGAAGCCAAGGGGTCTAAGTGACAAAAATTCCATTTGGCGTGAACTAAGTTTAAGAATAATTAAAGTTAAATTGGAACATCAATAATAATTGACTGAATTGAAATAGGAAACTGCTGCTTATTTCATTATAGACGTTGGACTCTTATTTCAACAACTGTTAAAAAGTGTAATTTTATTTAAATTTATAATTAATCAATATTAATTATTTTTCAATAAAATGTAAATTATCTTTATAACGCAGCAAATAATCAAAAAATTGCGTATCTTTATTTCTTTACCTGAAATGAAAAAAGCATATTTCCAGGTGGTCTCTACATTTTTTTTTCTATTTTTGTCACTTATACCCTATGGCTTCTGGAACCCCCATATATAATTTCTAATATTCAACATACAGTTAAGTAAATTTGAGTTATTAAAATAAACTTACATTGAGCTCATTAAGAAGTCCGTTATGCACAGCATCTAAAATTCAAAATAAGATTATATTAGACAATATGTAAGTTTTAACATAATATTTCTACTACTATTATTACGACTACTACTACTAATAATAACAGTTATTATTACTATTATTGCTGTTATTGCGTTTACTATTATTGTTATTATTATTGTTATTATTGTGTTAATTATTATTAATATTATTAGTGTTCTTTTTGTGTTATTTATTAATAATATTATTAGTATTGTGATTTTTCTTCTTCTTAATATTATTATTGAGCAAATTTTGAACTTTTTTATAGTTAGTTAAAAGAAAAGCCTAACACTTAAATTCGCAATTGATATTTTTTTCGATATGCATATATATATTATTTAAAACTGATAATAACTTAAAGGGATTCAATTTGAAAATGTGAATAAATGATAATCTTTTTTCCTTTTAATATGACATAATATAATGAAGTTTATTACATAAATTTATTTTAAAATATGATTATTTTTGAATTAATGTTTATAAATAAAGTAGTTTTTTAAATAGATCAGGAGGTAGTTGCACAAACCATCACTTCATTGAGTTGACGACTGAATTTTTTTAGAATTAATAAACTCGATTCAAATATTAAATTACAACTGATCTTTCAAGTCATATCTAGGTGAAGAACACTTGAAAATGCGCTTTTAAAGGTTGGATCACTTCGGGAAATTCTGTTCAAAATACTCATTTTGGCAGCCTTTCTCGAAATAAATTCTGCCTTTGTCAAGTTACTGGCCAAAATCACATTATATAGTTTCTAAATAAGAAGCTCTGTCATTTGGATTCGTTTAATATCATAAATTAATTTAAAATGATTCAGAATATAAGCAGTTCGGATTTGAGGTTTTTTCTTCAACTCTATTTTTGTTTTATTTATTTTTGCTATAAGAATTGGTCTTATGAAAAACTAGTCAAGGTAAAAGTTATAGATATTATTGAGCGGGTGCAAAATAAAGTTACTTAGATTTGATATCTTAAGAATTGACGACGTTATGGATTTTTTTATTTTTCTATCCTTTTTTTTACCGGTAAGAGTTAGTTCTGTCAAGAACTTGTGAATACAAAAGTTTTAAATAACTTTGAGAACATTTATAAAAAATTTAGTTGGGTTTGATATCTTGAGAAATGACAAAGTTATGATTTTTTTTCTCCGAAAAACCCTATTATTTTCGTCCCTTGAGCCCATTTTTTTAATCAAAAATCTGTCATGCATCGGTAAATTTACGATTATGTTTTGTTTGTCACTTTCTTCTACGTTTTCATACACTTAGGTGAAAAAAGAATGATAAACCTACAAGTAAATTACGAATTAAATTGGTTAAAATCGGGTTTGTGAGTCATTTCTACCCAGATATGACTTGGCAGGCCATCCGCGTTTTAAGTTGCTTATCGAGTTTGGGCTAATCCTGGAATAGAGGATATTCCAAAACTGGATTCGAGGCTGAATTCAGTCGCGTGGCAATTTACCCAAAGAAATTCTAACTGTTAAAAGGGGTAGCTATTATTGTTTTACTCCATGAGCTGTTCCATTGGTTGATGGCGATTTGCATTTTATATATAGAGTTTTTCCCTCTTAACTCTAGAAGTTCTTTACCTTGATCACATGTTTGTGACGTAGATAGACTATCCTCCATTTGAACCGTAACCTGGATAAGGTCGATTGTCTGTACAGCCACGTCCCTCTCTAAAAGGAAAGTATCGTTATTCTAAAACAAGTCTCATATAAGAATTTATTGATTCATATTCGAAATCAAGTCTTACCATTATAGCATTGTGATATAATGATATTTTGCTGTTTACACTGAAGTATATTAGCAATTTGTTATTTTATTGGCAAGGATGGGTAATTATGCCAATCTTTTCACCGATGGTAAATGACTTTAAAAAATTGAACGTTCTAGATACATACCAAAACTTTCTATCTGTTTCACTACATTTTTCAGTCATTCATTCGTATTTCTACCTATCGCAGCGATGCAAACAAGTTGAAAATTGCTTGTGAAGCATAGCAAATGAAGTGCATTCGTACTGTAACATAGTTTTTTAAATATTCAGAGCTTCGTGTAATAGTATACAGTACTACAGTACAGTATAGTAAACGGAATCTTTTGTATGTCCCTGTGAGTACTATCTGCTTTTTTATTATACCGAAGTAACTTGAAATAAACCTCAGAAACCTATATCAATTTTATAAATGTGAAAGCTTATTTAAAACGCGCACCAAATAATGTGTTTTCTATACCATTATATAATTGAATACTTTTGTGTGGCCCTGTAAATTAATAACAAATATTGTTTTCACAACAGAATGTATATTTTACTGTATAACTTATGGATGAATATCAATTTTATTATGTTCGAAAGAACTTAACATTGTTAAAATGCACTTAGAATTTTTTTTCCCATTGGCTGTAATGTTTCGAAATACTTTTGTCCTTTAATACGATTGTCTCTGTAATTAAATTATATGTCCAATTTTCATAAAATTTGAAATCCCTCGACAAAATTTTCCAACAATTATATATTTTACACTTCAAATTATTCGGTAGTTTCTGTTCTGTTATATGCAGACGAAAGGACGGACTGAGCGGTGATTACAGGTGCTACGTATTTACATAATTACGAAGGAACCTAAAAAAGACCTCTAACTAGTAATGTGGCATAATACTTGGCAAAGAATTGAGATTTTTACAGCTCATTAGATTCGCCTCATTGAGTGTAGTAAATTGATATTTCGACTATCTGTTATTGAGTTTTAATAATGACAGTGGCGGGAAAGTGTTAAACATTTTGTTAATTTAAATACAGTTTCGTTCAAAGGAATAAATATTGTTTTGTTTACTTACCTTTCTTGCTCTACCCAGCATTATTAATAATCAATTTTGAACTACTTATTCTTTCCGAACAATGAGCAAAGAAAAAAAATGTTTCACCCAGTGAATACAATGATCAACGACTTTTTCTTCAGCTGTCTGGATGACGCATTCACATAAAGTCTATTTCCTTTTTATTTGCAGTTACAATATTTTAAAATTTGGCCACCAAAACGGTAATAAAAAATAACTGCTTGCGGATATACATTTTGCCACACCATATTATAACTATAAAAAAAGTCCATCTTAATTTATCGACGATTTTAAACTCTTTCGTTTCGTGCTTATAATTTTTAGCCTATTGCTTATTTCATTTATTATATTGACATTTAAAATATATATCTTTAACTATTTTAATTTAAAATGAAGTAAAGAAAAAATAATAAAAATAAATAATTTAACAAATTAAAACAACGATTTTTAGAAATTTCAAAGATTCCAATAAAAAATTATAGCTTTTTCCCTCAAGTAGACTTTTTGACTTATATTTTAAAGGCGACCCGGAGTGCAATCTATTTTGGAACGACTACAAATAAATTTAACATTACGAGTTTCAATATATAAATTTTCGTATTTTTTATAATATTTGACCTAATGATCTTCTGTTTGCTTCTCTAACATAGTGTAAAAAAGCCAAAATTGATATAAAAATATTAATTTTAAAAATTTCAAAATTAAGAATAATTTACAATGAAGACGACCCCATAAACTTTTTCTTAATATAAACTGTAAGTTTCTTAATTTTCAGTCTAATGACTTTTTTTGTCCTGTGACAGTTCGGGAATTAAAATTTATGGAGGGTCTGTCTCCCTCTTTTTCTTGCTCATTTTTATTACTTACCAATCGTACGTAGTATAGGGTAAATCTTACAACCGTTTTGAAAATCGAAAAAAAAAATTTTTTGACGGATTTACACGTTTCAGATAATGGAGATTCCGAAAAACATAGTTTTAGAAAAAAAATGCCGTTCGTCTGTCTGTCTGTCTGTCTGCAAACTGAAATTTTGTGTGTACTTAGTATGTAAGAATGGGACGAAGCCTGTTTAATATCAGTAACCTCGATTATCCGGAACTATTTTTTTCAGACTCTCGAATAATTCGTTCTCGTGAAAGGTACATAAAAATTTCCGAAATTTTTATTTTAAGGAATGGACGTAAAAGGTAATAAAATAAAAAAAAATTTCATAAAGAACGAAGTCGATCAGATTATTAAGTGCCGAGATATTTATAATCGTGTTTTCCACATTCTTTGGTTTTTCATGACCCTGCATTTTATTCAAAATTTAATTCAGAGTTATATTTTAATTGAAAATGAGACGTTTAATCCAATGCAGTAAACTGTTAGTTAATATTATTATTGCTTTTGGAGTCATAAGGATGTTTCTTTTACGCAGTTCGGTACTACTTGAGTAGTTTGGAGTTTTATATAATTTGTCGAATTTGGTACATCAGCAGTTCATTAATAGAACATTACTATGTATATTAACAACATTTAAATTTTGTTTTGGAATTGCAATGCAATTGTATAAATAGTTTTCACATGTTTTAGTTTCATTAGCATATCCATGAAAGGTAAATATTACGGTGCCCCCCCCCCCCCCAACGGCTAGTTTATTTTTTCTTTAGCCGATAACACATGCTAAATGGTCTTTCTGTAAAGACACTAATCAACATGTAGAAAAATAAATAAATAAATATTCTCTCGTGCAGGTAAACATATAAGCTGCGATACTGCTGAAGTTTCAAATCGATTGGGCAATTGATTTCTCTGTGGATTATACTAGATCAATAAACTTGAAAGGATTATATACATGATAAAAAAGCTGCGGATGTTTTTTGCAGTTTTTTTAAGTGGAGACAACAGTTTTAGAATATTGAAATTTGAAGGTTTTTCTATAATTAGTTCATGTGTTATAGCTTTCGTTGGATTTATTCGATTAAAACACCCAAATTTCCTAATTTATTCTTCACGAGATTATCATATTCCATTATTAATTTTAATGTAAATGAATAAAATCTTTGTTTTTAGTGCTGAAAATAAGCAACATATTTAGAAAAAATAAACTTTTAATACAACTGTTGAGTGTACAATACAACAATTACGTGCAGTATTACAACCAAAGACACGAATTTTTAATTTAAATATTTAGTTTTTTTTTAACAGAGTAAATTTGTTAGATATAAATTTAAATTTAGTTTTAGGTTAGTTACACGATTTACATTTTATTTGTTGCGATCAAAAATGCAGTATTAAATGTGATATTTTTGTGATTTCAATATATAATATTCTAAAACTAAAATATTTTTCTTATAAACCAATTAATATACGTGAGATTTACATTTCGACAACACGGTTGTAGGTGTCAATTCCATTTAATTTGCATATTTTATTTTTTAAATTTTAACTTTAATAATTTATATATCTTTAGGTCCGTTTGCGTAAAAGCGTTATGGAAAAATATACTTAGCATTTCAATCTCTTTCAAAACTTTTTTAGTTTATAATTTTCCTAACAGGCGTTGGAAGACGTAACAAATAAATTATTGATAGGCTCAACTAAATAAAATTTATATCATGCATATTTTAAGATATAATAACATAATGTTGATATTTTGAAATAACTAAAATTTATTCTATATTGGTGAGCAACGGAATATTTTCAAACACTATATTTGCGGTTAAGCTCCTAACTGAATATATTTTGCGATAATGTAACGCAGTAAAGAATATGGCGTAACCGAGATTAAATATATCGGCATTTTTGGTAGATTAATATCAAATAGACCGGAGTTATAAGTATCCTCAAAAAGTAATTTAGGAATTTAATCGAAAAGATAGTAATTAAGTGTCGTATTATTAAATATTATATTCTAAACGAAAATACCCTTTCCCGTTTTAATAAATACGCCTCTAAATTTTCATTTAGTACAATATATTTAATTAATCTCGAAGTTTATTATCAACAATGGGAATTGAAATTATAAATATTTTCTTTTGGAAATTACACACTAGTATCACATCATATAAAATTCACAAGCACTCCCTAAGAGAATAAAGAAAAATTCAATAATTAATATCTTAATTACTACACTCAATATCATATTCGCGGTAAAAACAAGTGAACATTTCAGTTTTACTGTTGTTTCTAATATATTTTTAAATTTGATTTCCTTAGAAAATACATAATGATTCTGCTCATTTTTTTCTTTACAAAAAATATGACTAGTCGTAGGAGTAAGACTGTAATTATGAAATATTTACAGAAATATTTGTGATTAAAGCAATGCCGTGACATTTAGTGTTGATTATAACCCTTTGTATCACTGTGTTGCATATCTGTAATATACCCAAAACATTACTTATACAATGCCACTTCAGTCACTGGTGACTGAGATTAAAGTTTCCGTTTTGGCCGCGTCAGCCACCATTGACTTGTAGTCTAAAATATAATATGAAACTAAACAAAAATATATTGTTTTAAGTAATGACTGAAAATTTATTTAAAATTTATTTAGTTTTTATTTATTAAAGGATCATCCTTCCTTAATAATTGCATAATGTAATATTTTTACTTTTGTATCATATTTTACACTTTCAGTCACCGATGACTGCCGCGACCTAAATGGAAAGTTCAATGTCAATCACCACGGCATTCGATGTGTTAAAAGATTATTTTAATTTTTGCATCTCTTTCCCAACACAATAGTTAATATAAATTGTTCTTTCAATCGACAATACAAGTTATTCTTTTATGCTGAAGTTTTATGTGCATTTGCACAGTTTCATGTAGTTATTGCAAAATTGAACTTTAAAAATTTTATAAAATTAAAAAGACTTCTTACATTACATATAACATTTTTCAAAGTTAAATTTATATGCTTTGCATTTCTGTTTTTGAAAAATAATGATATTTATGTAAAGTATGTAAATTTCTATTTATTGTAGATGTGAAAAAAGAATTTTTAGTCAATAATTTTTTATTTTGCTTTAAAAAGATGCATTCTAAATACATAAAAAATATTTCTTAAGTTTAAATTAAGTAAATTTTCGGGGAAGCTTGGTGTGAAAGTTTAAGCTCAGAAGTTCTGAAATGAAAATATATTCTTCTGTGCTTTATATGATAAAGGATAATTATGAATAAATATCCCATCTTTATAGGGCTATCAAAAGAAAACAAAAGAAGAGTCAAACCCTGTTATTAATTGGAAATGAAAAATAACATTTTAAAGTTTAAATTCTACCTACTTATAAGTGTCAATGTGAGCCCCTTTAGAAACATAAACGATATCGATGTGGTACCATAACACATTCCATGATTTTTCTTAGCATGTCCACTGTTAAAACTAATGGTGACAAACCCAATTTGGCGCCCAGGACTGAAAAAGTGTTGCCATTTGACACCCGCGGGCTTGAAAATGTGTTTAGGATGCCGTTTAATCTCTCACTGGATGATTCACGCTAATTAGGGTGCCGCGCAATGCATACGTTGGAAGATTTTTACCCCTTAGTCATTTGCGCATGCTCTGTGACGTGTACCCTTGCCCTTCAATTCGCTGTCACTGGTGGATCAAAACAGCAATTTCTCCCTAAGATGACTATCACCGCTATACGCTATCCCAATTTCGTTTAGAACTTCGGATGGCTAACTTTTAGCGAGCATTTTTATATAAAGCAACCTTTGAGTTTCAGGACATTTGAACATATCAGGGACACTTCGAATGTGAGCTCGATGGCCGAGCGGTTAGAGCGCTGAGCTTGTAATCAGACATTGTGGGTTCGAATCCTACGATGGCCAAAAGTCGGTTTGTATATTTTTTATTTTTTTATTACTGGGCACTCTGGATTAAGGGTGCCATCTTTTCACCCTAATTAAAGGTGCCATTCTGGCTGCTTTAGAAGTGTAACCAGTGAGACCAGCCTTTCACCCCTAAAAGGCGCAATATGTCACCATTAGTTTTAACAATGTCTGGTGTGACTCTTTAAGATATGCTTATCGTAAGATCGTCAACGACAATGAATAACGGTAAAATAAAACGCGATCTTTCATAAGTCTCAGAAAAGAAGAAAAAAAAACCGTAAGAAAAAAGTGTAAGATGAATTACCATACCACCTCGAACTCGTTTGTATTTCTAAAAAGGCTCATATTAAAGACTTTAATAATAGTTCTTTAATACTTTAATAATTAATTTCCGTTTAATAATAACGGTGTCGAATTTAGACTGTCAACTGTTGTTTTTTGTTTTTCAATTGAGAACAAAGTTGTATTTTCTTTCTTTTAATAGTCCTTTAAATTTAAGATATTTATTTCTAATCACCTGTAGATTCGTACACATACAATGAATGAATGTAAATTCAAAACGAATGTCTTATTTAATTTCTAACTTTATAAGCGATTTTATTCGAGATGAAACTAGGCTAATACTCTGGTTTCACATTTGTTTCTAATATTTTAATCTTTCAAGGACGTTTACTGTTTCAATTATTCACTTGCTGTATTGAAGAGGACAGAAACGATAGCCATAATTAAAAATAAAGTGTTTTGTTACTTTAAATATTATCTTATAAATTGGCAATGACAAGGAAATTGTATATAACGGTAGCTTTGTAAATTTACATTCTTGCCGCTAGTTACGAAAGTTATGTGTGGTATTCCGAAATATCGAACTAGGAAATTTTTCAATTAATGACTCTTGGATTCTAACTATATTGCTTTATTCCTTTTCTTAATTTTCTAAATACTCAGGCAAAATATCGAACAGGCGTTTATATTTAATTAATCCAAAACCCACTGACAGCAGTGGAATTGAAATTATAAGCATTTTACCTTCTAAAAACAAATGCATACTTCCACTGACCAGTGAGAGAAAATTGAAACAGAAATAATTAATTAACCTCTTCGATATCTCATTTCGTATGAAAGTACGCAAACATTCAATACTACAATAGAATTTCAGCTTTTAAAAATGTATTTTCTTTTAAAATATGTTCATCTTTTTGAAATGGCGATTCGAAAATTACAAAATTTGATTACGCTAAGATATTTTGTGATTTCAAATACTATTGTATTGAAGTAAATGCGACACAAATTTCTTTCAAATTTGTGTTTGTAGTCTTAATATTCCAAAAATATTCTCATTTCTAAAATTAAGATCACAAACATAAAATCAGTGAAAACTGATGAACTGGGTTGCCACGAAATTTAGCATGTAGATGTGCTACTGCAATGAGACAAATAACATAGCGGCAAAACATTATAGAAAAGATTTTAATTGTGAATTAAAATACAAGGTATATCAAAAAGTATTAAGTCATAAATAAGAGATTAAGCATTTTCTTGAGAAAAATCCTCCTTGTGTTTCCTGGGAGGGAGGTTATGTTCTGCAATGAATCTTCCTAGACATTCCCAAGCATGATAAAAAGATAAAGGTCCGCAGAACTCGAGGGCTAATTCATATTGCGAATATACTTTTTTCCAAGAAAATCATCGACAGTGTGATCACTGTGTTACTTCGCCTTATGTCCATAAACATGAAATTTGGGTCTACAGAAATCCATAACAACCTCACGTAGGCATCAAGAAATTCACTCCTGTTGTGATGTGTGTTGCCAGTACCTGCTTTGAAGACATTCAGTGGTGTATGACTAACCATCATTATAGAGCCCCAAACAAAGATTAATTTACTACTAAGGCTGTTCATTTCTTTTACTTAGGAGGGGTTATAACGAGCTCTACGTTCTTTCCAAATAAAGATTTGACGAGAATCATCATCTACGTGGTGAATTTTGAACTATCACTGAAGAAATTACGCACCCATTCTTCTTGTGTTCAATATTGTTGTTTTCATCTCCACAACAACCAGGATTTCCTGTTGGATGCAGAGAAAGAGACACACATGACTGGACGCAGGACCTTAGGTATGACGTCTTTGAAGAATATGTAAGGTTGTCCTAAGATGTTGTAGGCCCGTGCGTCATGTTTATGGTCTATAACGGAAAGCCACACAGAGCTCACATTGTTGATGATTTTCTTCAAGAAGATATTTACCGTATGAACTGGCCTTCGGGGTCTCTGGATCTCACAAGGAAGGTCTCCATACAGGCATTCTCCGAAAAATTTGAAAAAATTGCAGAATGTTCTTCTCATGGGGATATATACGTTTGTATAAAAATTTTCGGCGGAGCCTCCGTACCCTGTCCGTAAAAAAATAATGAAAATATTTGGCGATTTATCAGCGATTGACGATGAAAAGCAATTTCAAAATATGGTTTTTTTTTTATGTCAAATGCATTTTAAAAGAAATAAGTTTCATGCCCAACGTGTTTAGATAAACTTTGGTTTTGTCAGTTTTAATTTGTTTTAAATTTAATTTCGTTATATTGATATTTACATGTATTTATATTCAATTTTAACCATCAAAATTTGAGATTTAAAACGAAATTCAAATTTAAATTAATTAAAATTGTTTCAGGTTCAATGTCCAGTTGAGCATTGACAATTTTATTTTGTTGCTATGGAAACATCTGTCTTTTATCTTTTGAATTCGCTTAAATGTGTGAAAATAATTTTACAGAATAAGAATTTTTTATATAGAAAAATATTTTTTCCAGAGGTAAATTAAATAACTACAGCAACAAATAACATATATATGTGCGATTTAATATATATATATATATGTATATAATATATTAAACTCTCCCATTGTTTATATTTAAATTCACTAAATACCATTTACACGTATTCAAAAAATCCAAAAGTTTTCAGTTGCATTAAAATCGTTTGCTTTTGGAGGAGAAAAGTGCTGCTCGAGTGACACTTTCGTCTTTTCATGCCAAATATTTGAAAGTATTTTATTTTTTACATATTTTCTACTGCAATTCCACCGCTAATTTTCACTGATCCTTTATTACAAACGTGAGTAGTTTAATAGGTATCTTTTCAAAAATGTCTGTGTATGCCCAGTATGAAGACCTTCCTTGTCAGTACTATTGAACATGTTTGGAATGGTCTAAAAATAGCCACTGCACTGAGTAATCCCCCTCACAGGACACGACAGGAGTGAAAATCCACGCGTTTAGAAAAAATGGTCTTCGTTGCCATAAACATTTATCGATACTCTCATAAACAGTATGAGAGCTCGTTGTGAGGCTTGTGTAGTATTGCATGGCGGTCACACTCCATATTATACAGACTTTTCCGGAGATAAACGCTTTATATCTGACACATAATCTAACACTTTTTGATATACCCTGGGATTCTTAATTCATAATTAAAACCTTTTCCATATTGTTTTGTTGTTATATTCTTTCTCTCATTGCAGTATACCTCTTTGCCACATTTCGTGGCAACACAGTGAATAGTTAATCAGTTTTCACAGATTTTATATTTGTGACATTTATTTTGGACATGAGTGTGTTTTTCGACTATTTTGTTAAAAAAAAAAAAAAAAAAAAAAAAAAAAAAAAAAAAAAAAAAAAAACGATTTGTCATTTACAAATAAGTAACCTAACCTCTTTATTATGCCCCATTTGGTGAAAACAGGCCTCGTGGGTGACTCACATGCACAGTTATATATTAGAATTATAATATGTTTTAATTCACAAAGTACATATGTTGTTGGATAGTCACTTTGTTTTATTGGTTCGTAATGATATATACAGATTAAAACTGTTTAAGGATATTTTCTTAATCAATTTACGGCAATTAAGACAGATTTCTCTTGAGTGTTTTAAACGCTATTTTCGTTTAATTATTAAAACTTAATAACATGTACAATTACTGCTATTTAATTTGAACATAAACTGAAATGTGTTTCCTAATTTTCGGAATACGCAAATGAGTTGTCATTTAGCATAATATATTTAATTAATTCTTAAGTCATTAACAACAATACAATTAGAATTATAAACATTTCCTACAGAAAATTACATGCTGTTATCACATTATATTAAATTCATGCACATCTCCTCCTGGGCTGAGATGAAAATGAAAATAAATGTCCTAATTAATTACTGCCTTCATTATCTTGTTCCAGATGAAAATGAGTATATATTACTACTTCACTAATGTTTCTACTATTTTTAAAAGAAATTATTCTATTTAGAAGATGTATTACACCTATTCATTTTCTGAATAGTAAATGAAGTTGTCTAAAAATATTTGTTTATTTATTAGTATTTCTTAACTTTAGTTGGAATTTTCTTATTTGACAACAAAATTTTACTGGTAAGTTAGGTACATTTAATTACACGTCTATAATCACATGTGAACGCACATTAGTCCGTATACAACAGATTATTCCAAATTGTTAACCTTCCTTCTGTTTGCATATATTAGTAATACTTAATGGTTATCTTAGTTCCTGATAATAATATAAAATTGGCATCATTTAAAGTGAAAAAAATTATAAAAAGATAAATTCTTATTATTTAAACGAATGAATGAAAGTAATAAATTTAAGAAAAAATAAAATTATTTAAAGTAAAATTCATACACATGTTTTTTTAAATATTAAAAAAGACTATTTACACCATGTTTATGCTAAAAATTTCGGTACTACTTTGGTATACCGTCGACCAAAAAACTATCACCAAATTATAAGTTTACATAACAATAATGTATGATTGTAAATATAATATTCACTTGGCATCAACTACGATAACGTATTTGTTTCGTCATCAAGTGATTTTTAATTAAATATTTTATTTGTATTTTTGTTTTTGTTTTACTAATTTATTTGTTCTACTGTTATTTAAAATAAAAATTATATCATTTTATATAATTTGCCGAACAGTTTAGCGATTTGAATAATTTGGAGAAATTGGTATACGGGATAACCAAGTAGTACCATATTTTTTTATCGGTTAACCAATATGTTAATTTTCCAAAGATATCTCAAAGTTAATGTAACCTGTAAATTTTCAGTTCAATCTTCCTCAAAATAAATTTTTCAAGACATTTTAGTTTTAATTTCATTTTACATTTTTTCAAACATCTGAAATCCTGAAATCATCAATTTAATAAGGTTTTATTATGTATGTATATTTTTAAACATTTTCCAATTGCTAAGCATATACCTCAGAAACCATTCCAATTATTCAGAAAATCTAAATTTTGAAAATTGTTATGTTAAACACCTTTCATGCAATTCTAACATTCAACTGCTTATTATTCGAATTCATTAAAATAAAAACTTAGAAATCTCCAAGGATATCTATTTAATAAACATATGTATATATATATATATATATATATATATATATATATAATAAATCTTTCACAATTAAAAAAAGTCACTATCAATATATTTTTTTTCTTTACAAGAAATTATGAAATAGCGCTGCTACTTAACTGATAAATTAAATAGAAAAAAATAATTAGCATATGATAACAGAAATATAAAATTGAAAAGTAAAAATTATTTATATTTTTTGAATAGATATACAGAATTTTATCAAAAATACATGGATAATTTAGAATGCATGACATGTGTATTGAAAAAATTTCAAACTAATCGGAGTAAATATATAATAAATTAACACATAAAATGCTGTTTTAACATACTACTTTTAATTTATAAGAGGTGTAAGAATATAACTTTAAAAACAGTGAAAATAAATTTATTTCGATTCTTTACATTTTTTAACTCTATTCCAGTCATTTTTAAAACAATATTTCCAAAATAACTCGAGTAGAGTCGAATCAAGCAAAAAGTCGAAATTAAGTTATTTTTATGGTTTTTAAACTTTTATTTTTGCACCATTTAGCAGTTAAAATTAATTGATAAATGCAATACACCGTAAAAAAAAATCTTGTAAAGTTACTAAACGTTTTCTAGGATACTGGGATTTCTAGAACATTTTATGTAATGGTAACAGCAAAAATTCCTATAACGGATACAGATATGCTCTGAAAATCAAAAAATCTGTAAAGTTACTAAGAATATTTCAGAAAACTGGGATTCCAAGGGTTTTTCGTGTAACTGCAACCCAGGTTACAGATCAAATTTTAGTAAGGTAACTGCAATTTTAGTAAGCTCGTTTGTAAAGTTACAGATTTCTGTAACGTTACAAAAAATAGTTTTGTAGATTTACATTTTTTCTTGTATAGTGTAAAGGTAAAATGTTAGTAACAATATAGATTTCGGCGGCTTTACATCTGTAGGATTACAGATTTTTTTTTTACAGTGTAGTTATCCAAATGAAAGTGACATTTCTGTAATAAAGCCGTCTTTTCAAATAAAAATGACTACGATGTAAAAAAAAAAAATCTGTAAAATTACAAAATATTTTCTAAGAAACTTTGATTCCTAGAACTTTTTATATAACGGCAACAAAAAAATTCGTGTAACAAATACAGGTTTTTACAGAAAATCAAAAAATCTGCACGATTACCAAGACTTTTTTAGGAAACTGGGATGCCAAGTACTTTTCATGTAACTGCAAAGTACTTTTTATGTAACTGCAATTTAGGTTACAGACCAATTTTTAGTAAAATTACAGAAATTTTTGTAGTTTTACAAAAGCTATTTTTATAGATTTCATAATATTTCTGTACAGTACACAGATAAAGTTTTAGTAAACATACTGATTTCTTTTAACTTACTTCTGTAGAGTTACATTTTTTTCAGTTTACGTATGCTTATATAAAAAGCGCAGAAAGCCGGAAATGCATGCATTATCGACAGATTCCTAACAGACGCATGTGTGATAGTGTAGGACCTCGTTAAAATGCCATCTTCGTCATCATGAATGCCTTTTATCGGTTTCAACGCACTGTCTTGCAATTTTCAACAGAGGAAAATGCAAATACTAGTGGAATGTATCGTCAAATGCAAAAATGTGTACGGTATGCAGGGCACATCATGCATAAAGGTATTCCGCTGTTTTAAGGGGGGTTTCGTAGTAGAGGAAACAGTGCAGCAGAGGTCACGACCTAGTCAAGCGCATGTGGCTTTCGACACTGTAAAAAAAATCTGTAAAGTTACTAAAAGTTTCAAGAAAACTGCGATTTCTATGACTTTTTATGTAACAGCAATAGCAATACATCATGTAACAGATACAGGTTTGTACTGAAAATGAAAAAATCTGTAAGGTTTCTAAGTATTTTTTAGAAAACTGGGATTCCCAGATTTTTTTTATGTAACTTCATCCCAAGTTGCAGATAAAATTTTAATAAGATAACTGCAATTTTAATAGATTCGTTTAAAGTTACAGATTTCTGTAGCTTTATAAAAATTAGTTTTGTAGATTTACATCTTTTCTTATACAGTGTACAGATAAAATGTTAGTATTCATACAGATTTCGGCAACTTTACATCTGTAGGATTGCATATTTTTTTTTCCACTGCTCCACAACAAAAATTCCAACACTATCGGAATACTGATCTGCGTGACATACACTCTGTGTCATACGCATTTTTCATTTGACGATAGATTTCATTAGCACTCACATTTTCCGTAGTTAAAAATTTCAAAGACCGTGCGTTGACATTGTTTTAAGGCATCCACGATACAAACAATGCCTTTTAACTTATGCCCACGCTATTCCGCAGACATCTGGAGGCAGTGTTTAATTCAGGGGATTGTCCGGAGGAGACATTCCCCGCGGAGCATTGAAATGTCCTCCCCGAAATTTTTAAGATTTTGTGTTTTCAGTGGTCAAAATGGGCAATTTCCCACCCGGAACTCTATAATGTCCCTCCCGGAGCCAAAAATATCCCTCCCGGAGAAAAGTGTCTGAATTCAACACTGTCTGGCGGGATCTGACGATATCGTATGCATTCCCAATACTGCGCGCTATCTACATATGGGCATGCGCAGTCATATTGTTCTTCAAATGGTAGAACTATTACAGCAGTGCCATTTTTATTTGGACGACTCATATGGTAATCAAAATAATTATGACCCCGATCTAAAATTTTTATCCATATTTTAGTAATTAGTTTAGTTAGTTAGTAATTTAGTTAAATTATATTATAATGTCTAAATACATGAGACTTTTCAATAAATATTTAAATTAGAAAATAGTATGAAATCCGATAGAAAGTATTATGCCTTAAATTCAAATGTTTTATGTTTGTCGAAGAATGAACCAAAAACTATACAGTTAATTCCGAGTACTTCTCCGACATGCTTTTCTTATTGCAATTAATGGAATACTTTTTCTGAGACACACACACAAACATAGACATACACACAATAGCGACACAGACACCAAAATCTTTTTGGATCTGTCATAATAACCTTTTACTTGACGCACACTGTAACATAAAATTGTAAAGTTGTTAAATTTTTTTCTAATAAACTGGGATTCATAAAACTTTTAAGGGCAACAACAAAAATTCCTGTAACAGAGTGTAATACGTAAATAATATAACGTAATAATGTTCTATTAATGCGTAATAAATATAAAAAAAATATTTATTTTCAACGATAAACTATATAAAATAAACTCATTTTATGGTAGAGCTTGAAATAAAAAATAAAATAGAAAAGCAAGAAAGGTAGAATTCGCAATCATAAACACTAAAGAGAAATTCAATTACTGTCATTTGCAGTTTGAGTGTAATTACAAAAGAAGAATTTATACTTTTAAAAAAAGCGATACCTATCTCATTCGGAATATAAAAAAAAATCTCTCACGATAGCAATGTTTTATTGCTGAAGCAGCCAAACGGAAAAGGAAACGAAAACAGTTTGCGAAGTATAAAACATTTTCTTATTGCTTCCATTATTTTGTTATTGTTTAAGCTTTTTTTCTCTGTAATGCATGGAAAATATATTGAACTGAGATCTAATAAATTTGTCTCTGTAAGAAAAGTCGATTTTTAATCACATAACTATCATTTGTTTTTTAACATACGACTTTCATTATTTCCCTAAATATCAGATGCGTCGAATGTTTATTACAACCTAATAATAATAATTAATAATCAACTATTAAAATTCGAAATAGGTTTGGATTTCTTCGATAATATTAAAGAAACATGCTATGTTTTCAAATAACGAAAACAAAAGACGGTTGTAAAAATTACCAATAGAGTGCTATGAAATGTCATATACATTGATGCTCAAGAGTTTCTGGTCAGTTAGTTTCTTTGATTTATTTACCAAAAGGTTTCAGCGAAGAAGAAGCACAATTGCTTCAAAAGTTAGGAATGCGTCAACGACCTCTGACCACGTGTTCATTTTGATTGGATATAGAAGACGCTTCATGTAAAGGGGTAGAGTTCGAAGTTCGCTTGTGCAAAAGTTTCCAGCCACTCATCAATTCTTTGTTTTTTTTTCTATTAGTAGAGTGTTTTTGGTCGTGTTTGTGAAGGAGTCAACTTGAATAGCATAGTTTAAATTCAAAATTGAAAAGTTCAACAATTATTGTTCATGAGTGATTAGTTTGTCGTTAAAGGGCCTATCTTCTCGGGATATTGCGCTAAAGTTATCAATCGGCATAATTGACTGTGAACGATATTTATAAAATGATATAAAGATGGACATGACCTTCAAGACTGGTCCGGGAGACCCCAGAAATGATTATTCTTGTGGACAGAATTATCAGGAGAAAAATAATAACCCGCATAAAAATTCCGTTGCAATATCCCGCCATTTACGGAATGAAAAAATTACTTAAATAAGTCGATCTACCGTGTCAAGATGATGACGGAATATAGAATTTTATGGAATAGTCGGTGTTCAAAAAATTTTCATAGCTAAAAAAACAACATACCCGACTGATGTTTTCAAAAAAACAAAGTCTGGTCAAATGAAAACTAGACAAAAGTACAATTTTTCCATCAATCGAATTTCAAACTTTTTCGGGAGTGATGGAAGACACTACGTTCGATGATCTAAAAATAAAATATATGATTCGACCTATATTATTCCTACAATGAAGCATGGCGGAAGACACGTTATGTTGTGGGGAATATTTTCTTCAAAAAGTGTCGTTCCGTTATTTGAAATCCACGGCAAGATTAATTATGCAAAACATAAGGATATCTTGGAAGATTATTTGCTGCCTTATTCGAGGAAAAATTGTGCTCGCAACTGTTTGTTTTAACATGATAACGACTTAAAGAATGTATGCATGCCTCGACAAGTAATGGCTTTCGCACAAAAGAATTCACTTTTGAAATGACCAGCCCAAACGCCCGACATGAATCCAATAGAAAATCTTTAGAAAGAAGTTAGCAAACGTGTGAGGAACTATAAATATTCCAACTTTCCCGAAATTTAAAATAATTGCGAGAAATATAGAATAAAGGCACTATGGACGATCTTTAATCATTGATTGTATGAATGTCACGTTGCTGTACAGCAGTACTTATTACTACAGGCATGGTGATAAAATATAAATTGTATGTGTTGGTAATCACTGTAATTTCCTATTACAATACCATTTTTTTTCCAAAATTGCGAAAGTGGCCAGAAACTTTTGAGAACATGAGTTTTCCTTTGTACTTAATTTTGTCAATTAAATTTATTGATATTTATATTTTATTTCATAAATAAGTTAATAACTATTATGACAATAAAATGTATAAGTATCACTTTGACATTCCTCTTCATATGGATATACTTACAAATTAACTAAAAAAAGTTTGTTGGCAGGAAAGTTTTGACCGCCACTATATATAAACGGTTCGTACATATCAAAGAATTCCGTGGATTTTAGGTGTTTTAATACCAAAAGTTTTGTAAAAGTCTGGTCGGTATATAGGAAAATAGAAATTGTTGTTTTCTAAGTAAAGCAAATTTTATTTTATGGAAATCCTGGTAATAGATATTTGAAATTCCATGAACGATTGAACCCGGATATAATAGACTTATTGAAACCAATTCGTTAAAAAAAAACACTTGATGTGCATAAATTCTTCATTTGTTGATTACTATTATTTCCCACATCAAGCAGATTACTTTACCATATCATACATTATAGTCCAAGAGCCGACAGAACAAAAACCTACGTTATCAATCACAAGAAAAGAAACAACTTTATTTTATGGAAGAATAGTAATAGGTTAATCTAATGATTCATGTCTTTCTGAAGTGAAGTGGTACATAAAGCCAAAAATTAATACCACTATTCGCTCACTCGTTAATCTCGCTCTAAGTTTAACATCGTGTTTGCCGTGCAATCAAAGATATGAAAACATGGAAAGCTGTGAAGCAGGAAAAAACAATGATGAACCTACGAGCGAATCTCTAGTAATATTAATTATTGGCTTATGTACCACTTCACTTCCGGCAGAGATGGATTATTAGATTTCCGTATTACTACTCTTTTATAAAATTAAGGTTTTTTTTTTGTGCTCGATAACATAGGTTTTTGTGCTGTCGGCTCATGGACTACTACCACGTTCTGCATTACTTTTGATGTCAAGACCCCGTTTTTTCTGCAAAAGCAAAATAAGGTTTCTGGGATCCTGGATTTTAGTGACCAGGAAATTCTTAATTACCAGTATTTTTTATAGAAAATCTCAGATTAAATAAGTGGAAACTTCGCACTTTTGAACTATATTTATTTTTCTATAAAGAAATACAGGTATTTCACCTGGAACTTAAGAGCATCCACAAGAACCATGCAAAACTAACAATGATGAATGGAGTTTCAAAGTGAAGATTTTCAACAGGTTTCTGACTGGTTTTCGACTTAGCAAACTCTTTTCGTTAAGGGACTATTTCAATCAAATGAAAAGACTCGTTCGCTAATGCTAATCAAATGGAATAAATTTATAAAGATATCTCGGTTGCATTTCAATATTTTTAAATGATTTGTTTTCATCGAATAGTTGAGACTGGTCTATATGCGGGTCATCTTTTACTTTTTCAATTTTGGTTGCAAACATTTTTTATGGGGGTACTTTCACTTTCCAAACCGCTTCCGAAAATGTAAGTGTCCTCATAAATAATATCTGTAAACAAAATCAAAAAGTAACAAGTTGGAAATTGCACGTAAAGCGTAGCAAATGAGGTGCGTTCGTTGATAACGAAGTATTAAAATATTCAGATCTTGCTGATATAGTAGAGCGTACTTTGGATACAATATAGTGGTCGAAATCTTTGTGTTCCTGTAAATATGCATGGAGTAATTCTTATTATACTTCATTAACGTATATCTTATTCATAAAATGTGAAGTAGTTTAATATAATTAAAACACCCCCCAAACAATGTTTCCCCGTATAACATTATTTAGTGGAATACATTTGTGGGGCCCTGTAATTTAATAATAAATATTCTTTGCATCACAGATTATACAAAATGTATTTTTAGTACATATTTCATAGATTCATGTCGATTCTATTATATTCAAATGAGTGTAACACCATTAAAATGCATTTGAAACTTTTTTCCCCATTGAACGTAATGTAACGGAATACTTTTGATTGTCCCTGTAATTGATCAATGCATCCGATTTTCATAACATTTGAAATGACTCGACAAAATTATGTAATAAATATACGTTTTAAATTTCAAACGATTAAAATGCATTTGAAACTTTTTTCCCCATTGACCGTAATGTAACGGAATCCTTTTGATTGTCCCTGTAATTGATCTATCCATACGATTTTCATAACATTTGAAATGACTCGAAAAAATTATGCAATAAATATACATTTTAAATTTCAAACGATTAAAATGCATTTGAAACTTTTTTCCCCATTGACCGTAATGTAACGGAATCCTTTTGATTGTCCCTGTAATTGATCTATCCATCCGATTATCATAAAATTTGAAATGACTCGACAAAATTATGTAATAATTATGTATTTTAAATTTCAAACGATTCGGTTGGGTAGTTTTTGCGTTGTTATATGCGGACGGACAGACAGACAGACAGACAGACGGACAGACAGACGGACAGACAGACAGACGGACGGACTGAGCGACAACAATAGGTGCTACGTATTTACATAATTACGAACGCACCTAAAAAACGGCCTGCATCCAAATCAATATCAGCGATCCAATGAAAGAAAAATTATTTAAAAAATATTAAAATGCAACCGTGATATCTTTATAAATTTCTTACATATCATTAGAATTAGCGAACGCGTCATTTCATTTGAATGATGTAGCCTTTAACTTGTTTCATTAGAAAGTCTAAAAACAAAGGAAAAAAAGGTAGCCGCTAATGATTTAACGAAAGTGCGAAAATCTAGTACGGATCCACTGGTTGTTAATTAAATTCAAAAAACCAAAACTTGGAAATAGCTATAGCTAAATTCAAGCGACCATTATGAATATTGTGAAAAAATTGTTTAAGGCAGCCTGGAAACTTATCATATTTTTCGAGCCAGCTCATATATGTAATGTTAAAGAGGTTATAACTACACTAAAGATTTTTAAGGTTACTATAGAACACTTTCAAAAAAGTTTCTTTCTTTCACGGAAAATCTACTGGCAGCATTGCTGCCCGTGCATTTCTTTCAGTTGACAAATATCCGTTTTTTTTTTCTCTTCGTTCCAAGAGGTAAAATATCCGTCAATTGAAGCGAGTCGAAAGGGAGTGATAGACGCTGGATTCCAACCAACCAAACCACTAGTCTGAGGTGAATACGCTGGCACGGGGCTGTAATTGTACAACAGTGAAATGCTTTGAAGAAAAGGTTTTTCGCTTCAGATACATATGGATTGACATTTTTTTTTAAGTTTTTAATTTTGAAGTTAATTACGGGAAGATTTAGTCTTTAATGAGATTGTACCTGGGGTTTTTATATTTTAGTATTAATATAAAAAATATGAACTCTAAATATACATTTACGTAGACTGCTAGAGGTAAAATATGGATGTTATATTTGGAGCCGATAAGAATTTTTTTGAGTAATTTCAATTTTATTCATTTATTTTTTTTAATTAAAATATCTTTTAAATGTGTTCATTTTATATGACAAGTATATATTTTAAATATAAGTGTATTTTAAATTCGAATATTTCTTTATAAACAACTTTATAACTTCAACTTTATTTAACTTTATTCAACTTATCCAATTTTTAAAAAATAAATTGTGGGTATTTTTAAATGAAAAAGAAAAATTAATTTATTTTTTTTTAATTAAAAAACTTTTTTGTCTTTTTAAATTAAATTAGAAATCTTAGTTTATAGAATTTTGGTTTTTAATTTTAAAAATAAATTCGGATTTATTTAGACCCAAAACGCATGAATGCTAGGAATGAACGGAATCTCTTCCTATTTTTTAGATATTCGAGGAGAATTCACGGATCAAACATGTTTTCTAGGAGAACGAAAATTATTTGTTTATAAATGAGGGATAATTTAGTTATATTGACGGATTTTTATGACAGTGAATGATGTGTTAAAAATGTTACTCATGCTTTAAAACTTAATTTAAATAAAATACATTCATTTAAAGTATTGTAATTGAACTGTGAACTGCAACAAACTTTCATTTTCCTAACTTTTATGAGACTCTTTTCTTTCTGCTTTTGATACAAGTTTTTTTCATTGTTTTAATATTTTGAAAGAAAAAATATACATTTGTTAATAAAAAATATTTCGAATAGTATTGTCTTTTAACCCTTTCCGGCACGGGCAAAAACTGTTAGTAAAATGAGAAATTATCGATTGACACCGGAATTCACAAACGAATTTTTTAGATATTTTGAATTCCTTAATTTAGCTTTTATCGTAAAAGCAAAACTTTACTAAAATATTACTGGTGCCGTTTGCAAGTTTGGAATTAAATTTAGGTATCCCAGACCGGGCACAGTGTGCCGGAAAGAGTTAAAACTTCCTCAGATCCCTGGGTTTATTTATGTAGTTTTAAAAAATTCACTTATACATTATATTAACAAACTGATAGCTAAGAAAGATAAAAAAACGGAAAAGTTTTTTTTTTTTTTTTATGAATTATAGAACCAAATAAGTACATTTTTTGAGAACGTCTTATGACTTTTTTACATTTTATTTTACATTTTTACATTACAAAGCCATTGCAAAAAAATAAATAAATATGTATTTAATATTTTTTTTATTACTAATGGACACTACAAATAATATCTTAGTGCGCAATAAAATTATTTATGTTTTCATTTTTATACATTTTGCATATTCCTGATGGAAAACACATTTATATAACATGTAGCTCACTAAAACAATGATATAAGAAACAGAAAGATGAAACGATCTGAAGACAGAATTGGTGGCCTAAATATGATTTTTCAGCCGGAAATTGGCCCCATAATCCTTGCACAATCCTCCTGGGAATGGTTTTTGGATAATTAAGGACATGTAATGGAATTGCTTGCCCAGCACCTTCATCGAAATCCCCAAGAAAATGTGTGTGTGTGGAGGGGGGGGGGGGAGGTATCCTCAGTAGAGCTTTAAATGTCAATGGCAGACAGTTCAAGTCTGTGGCAGAACTGAAGGCTGCCATCATTGAAGTCTGGGATAATATCGATTTTACTGTCTTCCAGAGATTGGTAAACAGTAAACCACATCGCATATTCCATGTCATAAAAACATGGCAGATATGTTGTTTATTAACAGTAGTGACTTTATTTCGGCTGGACATCCCCTTTCCTTTTTTATGCATTCATTTTTTTCCTGCCCTGGTGGTGCACAGAATGTGTTACTCCTTTTAAATATGTATTTCTTTAGAAACTTTGTTGTTATATTTGTTTCATACTCATTGCTTCGTTTCCTGTCCTACGGTACAAAATAACCGTGGCTTTATTTCAGTGGGACATATTGTATCTTATTTTAAACCATTTTCTGTTCCTGTGGGCTCTGTGATAGAACACATATTCTATTTTATATATCTCTATTACTATTCCAAATGTTAGTCCCCCCCCCTTCTTTTAAAATTTAATTTTAAAAGAAAGGCATTTTTAATAGGTATTTTTATTGATTGTTCGTCTGCAAATTGCATGTAAAAGTAACAATAATAAATTGAAAACAAATAATAAATTAGTTTTAAAATATCCCTTCCATTTCTAGATTTTTCTTTCTTTCTCTTCGGTTGATTAAATATCAAACGAATTAAATATTTTTTCTGTTTTTAATAAATGCTATTTTTATTTCCTACATCTCATTTTCTCTTGTATAAAGAACTTAATTTTTATCGATTGTGTAATTTTGTTTTAGGGTTACTGTGCGTTGCGCGGTTTTTCGCCGCGGGCGATAATTGTTTGTATTCATGACAACACTCATTTTAATTTTTTCCCCATTGCTTTATATATAACGGTCCTTTTTACCTGTACTTTTTTTAGACCGGATTGGGAATCTATTGTATGCCAACACATTTTCTCTTGGCGTTTGTGAAATGTGAAAATTTATTGAGATTACGATTTGTCATGGTGAAGTGAACCCACACGCTCGCAGTTGTCAAAAATGACAAATATTTCTTTATTGTGTTTGAAAACGTTTATAAGTACTCAGTTTCTTGTGTTTTGGAAAATAAAAGAATTAGTCAATAATATTTCTAAGAACTGATTTCCTTGATGAAATGTCTTCATTGTTTTATTTCAGAAGAAAATGTAAAATTGGACTTGGTGTACTGTACAATATAGAACAGCAATCACGGTCAATTCACAATAGATGAATTATTTTATTATTTTTTTGTCACCACAGGCTCTTTAATTCTTACTTATATTCTCCGCTATACCAGGATTTTATCGTGTCAAAATATTAACCGTTTAAACGCCAGTGTTCCCAAATGGTAACATTGCATTATTTGTAATACAAAACGTATATTTTTCAACATAATAACGATGTCTTTATTTTTCCTGTAAAATATAAGGTTGATTTGAACTTTTGAAAAAAAAAAGAATATTTATGTTTAAGCATTTATCACAGGTATAACGAAAATGTAAATTCATTAATTTATATTAAAAATATATTATTTGCTTTTATCTTTTTCTCTATATTGTTTACATTTGGCCGCGAAGAATGTAAATGTTTATGAAATTTGAGAAAATTCTCAAAAACAATATACAATAGAATATAGCAGAAAATAATTTGTTATATTTGCATAAGTTGTCAATCAATAATCATGTTCCAAAATGCAAACACTGAAATGAAAACAGTAAAAAAAGCTGCAGAAATATTTTTTTTTAACTTGTATGCATAAATTAAAACATTTGCACCTGTAATTAGGAAAATCAAAATTATTATTACATTGCGATATTAATTCGGCGTGTAAACGGTTAAATCATAAAAAATGCATTTATGTTTTTAAAATAAAGCATAAAAATAAATATGTTCAATAAATGATTTCATTATGTTTTATTAACAACATTAATTACACAAAGTTATAACTCATTGCTATTTTGATAATGCAATCATTTTATGCACATTTAAGGAAGTTTTAGCCATTTACTATCAAAGTTTAAATTAGATTTAAAATAGCTAAAATTGATAATCGGTTTATTAACAATCAATAGTAATTAAGTATAAAATTGAGCACGAATCGAAATAATTCAGCAACTAGCTTAAACTGTTAAACTGTTTAGTGAAATGTTCTATTGGAAATTTGAATAATTAAATCATCTTCGACAACTTAACTTATAAATTAATTTTGCATCAACTTACTGGACATTTAAATTACTGAACACTTAAATTTGAATTTTAAATACCTGAAAATATTTGAACTCATTATGGGCGGTTGCAATTAACGAAATGCTTAAATGTAATGTTTCATGACTTTTATTTTCTATAAAAGTTTAGAATAAACTATTTAAAATCTCATATAAGGTTCTGATCTGTATTAAGTTTGCGGTATGTTAAATTTTTTTCTAGAAGAAATCATTTGTTTAAAATTATTGTATTTGCATTTTCTCTTTCAGGAGAAAATGCAAATATTTATCATGCCAGTTTTATGATAAATAAAAATAAAACTGGCATGTTTATGCATTTTTAGTAGACTTTTGATAAGATTTTAAAAAAACCATGAGGCATATATCTTACAGATATTAAAATGCACAGTATTTAGAACTTATAGTGTACATGCGCCTGATATTGCAAAATAGATATGTATATATTAAACGTGATAATTTTTAACTTTTGGGGCAACCACTTCATTGTCACAGAGATGGAGAAACAGCAATATGGACTTCCGGCTTATCTCACGGTTTAACAGATATATGGAGGTTGATCTTAATAACTATCTGTTACATAAAATCTAGTACAAAGACATGCCAAAGAATTCAACACATGACGTGGTTTTAGCGAAATAGAATGCAGGATATCATTATAGGCGGATTAAAAATGCCGCATTCTTTGTGTCTTAGCAAATTTCTTTGACTATTGCAATATTATTGAAATAATTTATAAATTCAGGTATTCGAATTCATTAATATATTCTTGTAAATGTATGTGTAGATAACGAAGATATTTACTAAAATTACATATCACAATATCATTGCTAAATTTTTTAAATATATCTATTTTTTTAGAAAAAATCTTAAGTTGAAGGAAAAGATAATCAGGCAGAAAAAAAGTTTTAGGTGTACTATCTAAATGACATGAATTTCTAATTAAATTAATGTCCGAAATTTTGCTGGTTCTAAATTAATTTAAATAATTAAGAAATTAAAACATATTGTACAGGTTTTATAGTTGCATTTATTAGACTTATTAATTGAATTTACGCAATTTATTTTCTACCTATTAAGCTCCCATGATTACATAAACAAATGTACCGAATTGATAAAATTTATATGACTCAAAAAAATTATAAATGTTGAAGGCAGTTGCAACATTTCTGAGCCATAAAATTCAAAATTCATTAAAAATGCATATTTAGTAATTTCATGTTCTAAAAATTTTACATTTCCCATTCAGAAGATTATTTCCAATAAATACATTATTTTTTAATATAAATAACATTAAAAAATGATAATTTTTACTATGCAGAAAATAAATTAACAAGAGAATAATTTAAATTTTCATTTGAGTCAAACAGGAATAAATATGAATTCTTTTTTTATATTTAAATCTTAAATACCAATAAATTAATGTAATCTAGTTCAATATTTATTCAAGACAAAAAAGGAATGCATGATCCAGAAAGGTCTGCCAAATACGCAATATATTATATACTAAATAAAAAAAATATCAAATGTTTTAAATTTTACATTTCAATAATTTACGCATTTTGATTAAATTCCTGTTCAAGAAATCCAGTTAAGAGTGATTTCTTCGAAGATCCTTTCAGACAATAGCAAATGATTTTTAATTTGTAATTATTCTTGAGATGTCTTCGGGACTTCTTCATTTCTGTAGCAAATAATAGATTTCTTTTCTTAAAAGCATTAAATTATACTCTTACACCTAAACTAAAATTTACGCTATTCGGGACAGATGTAAATACAAATGAACGCTCTTCATTTAATGCACTAATTCAATACCTAACACCACATAACGAATGCTAGAAACAACGAATCTTCCTTTCATTAGTATAATATTTTGAAATGATAAGCATGTATTGCTGGATAATAATGCGTTTCCAAATTGATGTGGATTTTTATGGGACTTGCATTAGATAACTTTTGCGAGAAGATGTTAGTATATTGCATATACTTTTGCATTTCGTCGTTTTTATAGATGAAAGTTCTGTAATAAGGTGAAAATGACTATGACAGATTACCTTTTTCAAAAAGATTCTATTGATGAATTTTGATGTGGGTGGCATTAGTAGTTAAAACATTCATGCACTAATTCAGTACGTAACACCACATAACAAATGCTAGAGATAATGAGTCTTTCTTTCATTAGTATAATATTTTGAAATAATAAGCATGTATTGCTAGATAATAATGCGTTTCAAAATAAATGTGGATTTTGATGGGCCATTGTTGATTAAATAACTTTTACAAGACGATATTAGTATATTGCACATCCTTCTGCATTTCTTTGTTATTATAGATAAAAGTTCTATAATAAGGTGAAAATGATTGGGAAAGATTAGTTTTTTTTAAAAGATTCTATTGATAAATTTTTATGTGGGTGGCTTTATTAGATAAAACATTTTTCAGTGAATTTTTCAGCATTGCATATCGTTCTATATTACTTAGAACGAAACTTAAAGAACCATTTATTACCATTATATAAGTAAACTGTGGGAGAATGTTTTATAATAAACTGAACCTGATTACGTAAGATTACCCTTTTTAAAAAATTATACTAAACGAATTTTAATAATACTTCTATTGTTAGTTAAGTAATTTTGTGGTACCGTTTTAATAGATTCAACATCGTTTCACCATTCTTTACCAATTCCTACAGTTAATGATCAACTAAAAGGGTAGGCCATTATAAATAAGATTTTTTTTTCTGACAAATTGAAAAAATAATACAGGAATGAAGCCATATTGTTTTCAGTTTTGCAGAAGGACATTCCATGTAAAGGTCTATATTACTTTAAAACACAATTCAGCAAAATATCTCATTTGATTCAAGGTTTCTTTGGCGAAATGTACAGTAAAATCTGGTAGTTCGGTAATATAGATAAAAAATTTTAAAGTTAACATTCTGCTATGTAGGAAGTAAAAATAACTTGAAAATAAATTAAATTTCCACTTCAGTGTAAAAAAAAATTAAAAATGACGCAAAATGATACAAATAAATCTTAAAATCTAATAAATCAATGTACCGTACTTCAATATTTATTCAGTACTGTAAAATAATGGAAGTCTAAGAAAGGCTTCTCAAATCCGTAATCGTATACTTGTTAAGAAAAAATATCTATGAAAAGTTTTTTATTTTACACTTCGATTAATTTCCACGTCTTCACAAATTTGTATTCAAGAAATACAGTTAATAATTTCTTCCAAGTTCGTGTTAGACAATACCAAATTATCTGTAATTTGTAATCACTCTTGAGGTGCCTTCGCGACTTCTTCATTTGAATAGCAAATGATAGGTTCCTTTTCTTAAAAGCGTTAATTTATGCTCTTACATCTAAATTAAAATTTACACTCTTAGAAATAGATGTAAATGCAAATGAACGCTCTTCATTTAATGTACTAATTCAATATCTAACACCACATAACAAATGCTAGAAATAATGAGTTTTCCTTTCATTACTATCATATCTTGAAATTATACGAATGTATTATAGATATTTATGCATTTCAAAGTAGATATAGATTTTGATGAGAACTGCATTGTTAATAAGATAACTGATGGCAAGGTATTACTATATTGGATAACCGCTCTCCATTGCTTCGTTATTATAGGTTAAACTTCTATAATAAGGTGAACCTAATTATGAAAGATTAGCCTTTTAAAAATATTCTTTTGGTGAATTTTGACGTGGGTGGCATTATTAATTACATAATTTTTCATTGAATCTCCCATTATATTGTATATCATTCTATAATATTAATTTTTTTAATTATAGGAGAATGTTGTGTTATCAACTGAACACGATTGCGAAAGATTAGCCATTTTAAGAAGTTATCCCAAACGAATTTTGATTAGACTTTTATTCTTAGTTATGCAAATTTTTGGTACGATTTAACTAGATTCCACATTTTCTTACCGTTCTCTCCAAATCCTACTATAAATGATCCACTAAACGAGTAGGCCTTTAACAACACAAAATATTTCTGACAAAACACATAATAGAGAAATTGCGTTGTGTCGTTTTCAGCCTTTCAGAATAACATTACAGGTACAGGTATATATCACTTTAAAACACAAGATCAAATTCACCGAAATGTATTATTTGATTCAGCGTTCTTTTTGGCGAAATCTACAAACATAGCGGGCGAAACTTGCTAGTTCTTTAACTTTTCATTTGTACTTTTACATTCTAACATTTCATTCACACTCACTTCATTTATACTATAGAGAAAATAAATACTAACAAGAAAATAAATTAAATTTCCATTTCAGTGAAAAAAAATTTAAGACGATACGAGTTAATATAATTAAATCTTAAAATCTGATAAATTAATGTAGCGTATACTTCAAACTTTGTTCGGTACAATTAAATTATTGGCATCTCGGAATGGCATGTAAATATGTAATCGCCTATATACTAAAAGAAAATACCTAAGGAAAGTTTTAAATTATATATTTCGATTAGTTTCTGCATCTTAACGAATTCTTGTTCAAGAAATAAATCTAAGAATGATTTCTTCGAAGTTCGTGTCAGACAATAGCAAATGATCTGAAATTTGTATTCGTTCTTGAGTCGTGTCTTGGTGACTTCTTCATTTGAATAGTAAATGATTAGTTCCTTTCTTAAAAGCGTTAATTTAGTTTAACACCTAAATTAAAATTTACACGCTGAAAGATAGATGTAAATGCAAAAAAATCTCTTCACTTAAGGAACTAATTCAATACTTAATACCACATAACAAATGGTATAAATAATGAGTTTTCATTTCATTAGTCTTGAAAGGAGAAGAATGTGCTAGATAATTATGCATTTCCAAGTAGATGTGTATCTTGCATTGCTATCAAGATATTTTTTAAGGGAAGGTAATTATTATGATGCATATCATTATCCATTGCTTCGGTATTACAGGCTAAACTTTTATAATAAAATGAACCTGACTATGAAAGATTAACCTTTTAAAAACTATTCTACTGATAAATCTTGGCTTGCGTGTCATTATTAGTCAAAACATTTTTCATTAAAGTTTCCAATTTATTGTATATCGTTCTAATTTGCTTAGCTTTAAAATAATGGGAGATTGTTATAGGATCAACTGAACCCGATTAAGAAATATTAACCTTTTTAAAAAGTTCTACCAAACGCATTTTGATGAGCTTTCTGTTGTAAGTTAGGTAAATTTCTAGTACGGTTTTCGAGATTCGAAATCGCTTCACTGTTCTTTACAAATCCTAATGTAAATGATATACTGAAAAAGTGTGGTCTTAACAACCCAATTTTTTTCTGACAAATTCAAAAATATAATAGAGTAATGGCATTGTATTGTTTTCAGCTTTGTAGAAGAACTTTCCATGTAAATGTTCATGTTACTTTATAACACAAGATCAAATTCACCGAAGTATCTCGTGTGATTCAAGATTCATCTTTGGCGAAATCTGCAAATATAGCGGGTGAAACCTGCTAGTTCTTTAATGTAAACAAAAACATAGCAAAGACATAGCAAAAAATGTCTTTCTGCTATGTAGAAAATAAAAAATAGCATGAGAATAAATTAAATTTCCGTTTCAGTGTAAGAAAAATAAGGACGATACGAGTTAATATAATTAAATCTTAAAATCTGATAAATTAATGCACAGTATACTTCAATCTTTATTCGGTACAGTTAAATAATGGGCGTCCTGGAATGGCTTGTAAATATGTAATCTTCTATATACTAAGTGAAAATATCTATATAAAGTTTTAAATTATACATTTCTATTAATTTCCGCATTTTCACGAATTCTTGTTCAAGAAATCCATATAACATTGATATCGTCGAAGCTCGTGTCAGACAATAGCAAATGATCTGTAATTTGTAATCATTCTTCGCGACTTCTTCATTTAAATAGTAAATGATTAGTTCCTTTCTTAAAAGCGTTAATTTACTCTTACAACTAAATTAAAATTTACACACTGAGAGATAAATGTAAATGCAAACGAAAGTTCTTCATTTTATGCACTAATTCAATATGTAACACCGCGTAACGAATGGTAGAAATAATGAGTTTTCCTTTCATTAATACTCTTAAAATCACAAGAATATAAACAGTACAAGCACTAATTCAATATGTAACACCACATAACGATATGTTAGAAATAATGAGTTTTCCTTTCATTAGTACTCTTAAAATCACAAGAACATAATTATACATTTGGAAATAGGTGTTATCTGCTGTTCTTCGTATTATAACTTTCACAATTATTTTTTCAATCTTTTTAATATTTTCCAAATAATTGAAGGTATTTATATACTGTGGACTCTCTTTATTCTGAACACTCATGGAACCAGCCAAAAATGTTCAGATTATGGGGGTGTTCGTTATAGAGGGAGATTGTAAATTCATTACTTTCACTATGTAGGTTGACCGAGCCAGTAGTTGATCAAATAAGGTCGGCGCTATGAGGTTTTTATTAGATTTCCTTCTTTTTAAGTTTTAGAAGTAAACTAACATGATTTTTATCCATCTTCTAAAATTAAATAGCAACAAAATTATAGGCAAGTGGTTTTTAATTAGCATTTTCTCAGTAGTTAATTAGTCGAAGAAGTTGTTAGTTGAAAATTCAAAAGTGAATCTTTAAAATATGCTTAAGCTGTGATTAACAAAAATTCATATATAACTATTATTTCAAACAAGCAAGAAGGAAAGGGATATATTTTAACTTATCGCAATTGTCTCCAACTAATCAAAAACTGAATTTTTATATTTTCTAATACACAAAAATCATAAAATGGCTTTTGTTACACCAGGCAGCTGAAAACAATCTAACAATAGGTGCTCCAACCTTTAACTAAACATTTTATCTGAAATATTCCAACTAATTGCAACTTCAGGTACATGCATAAAATCTAGCAGTCATCTTGTCTGTTTATTTTTTAATCAAATTCATTAAGCCTTTTTATTCTCTTGTAACAGTTTCTGCGAATTTACATGATAGGAATTTGAATTTGTATTTCAAACTCTCATGTTCAGTTCAGAATAGAGGATGTTCAGAATACAGAAAGTTCATTTATTGTTAAATCTATGGTGTTTCTCCGGGATCATCTGAATGTGTTCATAATTCTGGGGTGTTCACATTAGAGAGTGTTCAAATAGAGTGCAATGCGTATGGTTTGTATTTGCTAGTTTATGTTTATGTTCGCGTTCTAACTCAAATAGATAGATTTGTAATGCCATATAATTCATACAAGCCATTTATGTTCACTATGGCATGTTCTGAGTTAAATATGAAGCATATAGTATTTATAATTCAATTATGGGACATTCAAAAGAGTTCCTTTACGGAGAAAATCGTTCACAGCGTATTTTATTCGTGTTATATTTTTATGAATATATTGAAATTTATATACGCTACCTAGATAATACATAAGATGATTACTATGTATCATCATGTGCACAACATCTACAGTGAGCAAAAAAAGTATTTTCACGCAGACGATTTTTTGCATAAGGAACCATAGAAACCAAATTCGATGCTATTCTCTTAATTATTCATTTATTTAAAAAAGAAGAAAATAAAAATAACTACCTGTTTTCCATAAACAGTAATATTACAAAATTTAAAAAATAAATTAATATTTTTTCATACCTGAAAAGTATTTGCACACGAAGCATTGTCTGTTAAAAAAGGCATTAAATGTGAACATTATGCAAATGTTTAGCATATCAGTCCCGCAGTGCATTAGCCCCGTACTTTAAAGTCATGTAATACATAAACTTGATCAGGGATTCTGGGGAGTTTTTGTTCTAATGACGCCGAAAACGTGTGAACTGTCTTTTGCTATCCGTGAAAAGATTATATTTCTTAACAACTCTGGATTAAGTTATCGAGGAATAAGTAAAACTAATAAAGCTAAAGTTTTATAGTGTTCGTTATGTTATTAAGAAGGAAAAAAAAAACTGGTTCGACAATAAACAAGCCACGAACTGTACGTCCAAGAAAGCTAAATACCATTGAAAGGAGAGCCATCATAAAAGAATCTTCAAACAACCCTTTTCTAGGTTCTCGAGAATTGGCTGTTGATGTCGCTTCAATGTCGGGGACAATAGTTACACCACAATCAATTAGAAATATTCTTCATGATGCAAATATTCGAGGAAGAGTCCCCCGAAAAAAACCATTTATTAGTGAAACAAATAGGGTGAAAAGACTCTAATTTGCAAAAGCTTATGTCAGCAAAACACTAGAGTTTTGGAAAACTGTTATTTCTACCGATGAAAGCATTCAGTTAAATAGTTTTGGCTCAGATGGTAAGAAAACTGTGTGGCGAAAGCCAAATACTTCTTTTCAAATTAAAAACTTGAAACCAACTGTAAAACATGGCGGTGGTCATGTAATGATTTGGGGATGCATGTCTTTTAACGGAGTTGGCGAAATGATCTTTATTGAAGGTAATATGAATGCTAAACAATATATTAATATATTGTGAGATCATTTGTCTAATAGTACTCGGAAATTAGCAATTCCTGATTCATATTATTTCCAAGAGGATAACGATCCGAACCACACTGAAATATTACGAGGTTATGGTTGCTTTATAATGTAAAAAATCAATTGAAAACGTCACCACAATCACCAGACCTCAATCCGATTGAAAATTTATGGCATATTTTGGATGTGAAAATAAAGAAAAAGAAAATTTCTAACAAATCAGAACTTAAGCAAGCTCTTAGAGAAGAATGGCTACAAATCACAGCAGTGAAACATGTCACAAATTAATAGAATCAATGCAAAGACGATACAAGCTGTAATTGAAGCAAAGGGCATGCATACTAAATATTAGCACTGTTTTTAACCTATAAATAATTCCCCTAGTCCTATTTTTATAGTTAGTGTGCAAATATTTTTTTGGCAGTACAAATGCTACTTTTTATGTTTCCATATTTTAAATATAATTATTAGGATAATAAATATGCTTATTTGTTTTGTAAAAGTGTTGGTATTTTTAATTCTTAGTTGCTTTTTATTTATTTATACATACAACAAATTTACCCGGTGTGCAAATACTTTTTTTGTTCACTGTAGCTTGTCATGCTATTGATGAGTAATCTAGCTACATAATATTTGATGCTGGCTAGCAATTGAAAGCATATAATAGCAGGAGAACCTAGCAGACAAAGCATTTTTTGTAGCAATAACTAGGATATTTTTGTTGCTGGTACTATAGCATGAATTTTGACCTGGGTATAACGATAAGAATCAAATATTTCCAAGTGAACGAAAAATTGCCCAGGCCAAGAATCGAACCAAGATACTTTACTTACATAGCCAATGCTTTAGCGTTTAATATAACTGGGCGACAACCGGCGACTTTACTTGCGGTATATTCTGTTGAGCTGTCTAAATGACAGATCAGGTGTTATAACCAGTAAGCGAAAAATGCCCACTGTGTTGCTACCCAGTTAGCTTAAACAATAAAGCAGTGGTATTTTAAGCCAAGGATCTGTGTTTGATTCTCGGCCTCGGCAATCTTTCGCTCAGTTGGAAATATCCAATTTATATGATAAATTTACCAATCAATTTGATTGTGTTAAAATAATACTATATTTACATACCAATCGTTACATGGAGTTCTTTTACCTGCTGTTTAATTTGTCGAGCTATCTAAATGACAGACCAAATATTATGACCAACACGGTTATCTGAGCCAAACATGCCCATAGGCTGTCGCCCTGTTAATTTAATCGTTAAAGTACTTGTCTTGTAAGACTAGGATCTGGGTTCGATTTTCGGCCTGAGAAAATTTTCGCTTATTTGGAAATATTCAATTACACTATTTATTTATTTATTTATTTATTTTTGCATAGTAACGTATGAGTTCATGCCAATCTCTGAAGAATGAATGTAGAACATTTTGCCATATTTGAATGCAGAAGCAGAGAGCGAAAGGTAAGGACTTTATTTCATTCCTAAATCTTTGAAAAAAATTTTGGGGGACTTTTGACCTATTTTGACCAATAAGACATTTTTAATCGAATTCCTGATTACGCTCATGAAGGGCTTCTTCAAATTGGGTGCGTGGCGCAACTGTCTGGCATTCCTCTGCATTAGTCAAAACTTGCTTCTGATCCTTAAAATACAAACGTATACGTTAAAAGTGATACAGTGCACGTAAAGACTGCTAAGTACCTTTTAAAAAACAAGTCTACATGTAATTATGAAGTGGACAATTGCACCATAAATTATTCATAAAAATAAGCATTCAAATAGATACAAATTGCTAAATGATACACTTGATGATAAAAGAATGATGACACAAATGATAAAAGAATAAATTTAAAAATGCATTTAAAAATTATGAACGTACGACGTATCGCTTCCGCGAACGTCATCAGGATGAAAGGGAGTGATGTTATATTCAGGTTAAAGTTTCTAGAATATGAAGATACTCGTCCAAGAGTCCAAGAACACACTTGACTTGAGAGTGCGCAAACTTCCGCGAGTTTCCATGGTAACCTACGGACCAAACCACCACTGTGAAAAAGGAGGGGCGGAAGAGCAAAGACAAAATTCATAAACTGGTTTAATTAACAATATACGTATACACTTAACAATATAACATATTATGCTAGATTTTATGAATGGTATATAACAAATGATCATTTCGAGCGTGTTGCCTAAGCTTAATAATCGTGATGGTCTATAAAAGTTTATTAAGATATGGATCAATGCATGGAATTGTGATTCTAGCTTCATCAAAGTCGACTTTACTCCACTCGTTTCAAAGATGTGTGGAGTGGTGAGAATAGTTTTTACAGTCGTGGTTTGGTCCGTAGTTTACCAAAGAAACTTGTGGACGTTTGCGCACTCTCAAGCCAAGTATGCTTTTGTGTTCATATTTTTGAAACTTTAACTTGTATATAACATCCCTCCATTTTATCCTGGTGACGTTCGCGGAAGCGATACGAATTGTTGATAATTTTTAAATGTATTTTTAAATTAATTGTTTTGTAAGTTTACCATTTAGCAATTTGTATCTGTATGAATACATACATTTATGAAGTCTATAAGTTTCGTACGCACAATTGGCAACATCAGCAACACACCAACAATGATTAAAAAAATAGTTTTGAAAAATAAAATTAAATTTTTATTGAAATTTTAGATTTAAATCTTAAGATCATATTAATTAAAAATAAACTTCTCTAAGCCGCAAATTTTGTTCTCTGACATATATAGACAATATTCTATGACAATACGAAACCCGAACCTGTTTTATCCGGACCGGAAATAACCTCGATGTTATAAATCTTAAATACAATACTATACAATAATAATAATACTGAAATAAATTTTAGCATTTTAAGAAATCATTTTCATTAAACGCTTGTTAAAAATGAATTGATTCATGTTCATATTTGTGAATAAAAAAATCTGTAATTTGTAGTGGTTCTTGAATTATTTTGAAAGCAAAAATATTCGAATTTCAGCAACAAATAAAAGCTTTCTCAGCTTAACGACATTTAGATCAAACATTTATTACGTTACTTTAAAAAAATGCACATTGAGCTGTCAGTTGCATTTGTTAATGCAAATGAAATCTCTCGACTCACTTCAGAGAATGAATGAACTCTTTACACCTGAAAAAGAACAGTGGCGTTAATTACTTTCTCACCTTCATTAGTATTTTTGTAATGAATGTAATTATGTGTCTGATTTCTGACGTTGCATTCTATTCTTTAGGTTAACACTTTGAAAAATTCATTACAAAATCATTTCTCTTATGATTGCATCAATTGTTATTTGCATTGTGAAACACTAACTGGGAGAAATATTCGAATTGCGAGAATAGTAAGAAGTGTGGAGTTGCACTTGTTAGATTTTTGTTACTTTTTCCTATCTTTATAAGAAAACAGTATTGGATTCGTGAAATTTTTCGAATTCCGGTTTTTGATTGGTTGTGCACGTCTTAGCGGTTAGAGAACCCGAAAAACACGTTTTTATAAAATGCCTGCCTGTGAGTCTGTGAGTCAGTCTGTCTGTTAGTGAGAAAAAATTTGTGGGTGCTCTATCTCAAGATCTAATGCATGGAATGTGACAAAACTTTAGATACTTTTAGACCTTGATATAAACTAAATCTAGTATATGTCGTTCAAAAGATGGCGCTGCTACGCTGTATTATTCATAATTTCTACAATAGCCATATCTCAAGAACTAGTGCATGAATTTTATAAAACTTTATATTTAGTTAGTACTTAATATAACATGATGCTGATTACATATTGATGCAAATAGCCAGCAGGTGGCGCTGCCATGGTGCATTATTCGCGATTATCGCAATAGCTCTGTCTCAAGAACTAATGCACGAAATTTTCTAAAACTACCCGATTAAGATAGTCCCTGATATAGATTATAGTTATTTTTCTTTTCGTGTAAATCGCCGTAGAGATAGAATTGCTATGCTGCATTTTTCACGATTTCGCAATAAATGTATCTCTAGAACTAATGCATGTATTTTCATTAAACTTCAGTTTCAGTTAGTATCTGATAAAAAATTGATCGTTATTAGTTTTTGGTGTACATCTCTCAACATGTAGCGCTGTTATGCAGTTAAGATTTTGCAATAGCTCTATCTCAAAAACTAATGCACGAGTTTTCATCAAACTTCTGATTCAGTTTCAAGTTAACATAAGTTGTTTCTGACTAGATTTTGGTCTAAACTACTAAACTGGTGGCGCTGTTATGCTGCATTTTTCAGCAAGTATTAACGTGCACAAGACAGAAAGAAGTTATAGGCTTGCCACATCTGACTAGTTTTAAATGTCATGCACTCTCAAAAGAAAAAAAAAATGTAAATCTAGAAAATGACTTTTCCTAAAAGCTACAAAAATCTGTATGTTTACTAAATTTTATCTATACATTGTAAAGAAAAAATATGTAAATCTACAAAACTAATATTTGTAAATCTACAGAAGCCTGCATGCTTGCTAAATTTTTATAGATAATCCTGAATTTGTTTAACATGATTAAAAAGCATGATTTTTTTTTTGTTGTTGAAGTTACGCAAGAAATTTTAAGCATCTCATTCTCTTTCAAAATTCTTAGTAATCTTGCAGATTTTTTTATAGTATAAAATTAAATTTGTTACATGTTTTTTTTTCCATTGCATAAAATGTATTTATTCTATTCATCTATGTATTCCACTTTCCTTGAAAATTTTTATTAACATTATAGATTTTTTTTACAGTGTACACATAACCTATCTTGTATAATTTACTTATGGCATCTAATAAATGTAAAATTAAAAAAAAATACACATTTTTCAGTGATATAAAAAACCAGATTGAGTACAATCATGACCTTCTTCTGAAATATCATAAATTTCCAATTATCAGATCCCTAATTATCCGCACTGTTATTCGGTCTTAGAAACATAATTTCCTTAGAACGAATATCTAAATTTATGCCAAAATTTACATTTAAGGTGGCCTCAAATCGAAACTGGCTACTTTAGGACGCTTTTATAAATTCCTTTCTGTTTGAATATGTAGAAAACTGTCAAGTTTCTCATTAAAAAACTATGTAAGCGAACTGTTTTCCGTCTTTCGATAGAGGCAGACTATATTTCAGTAAATCCTGTCAAAATTGACGTTTTATCGGTATTTCCGGATACAATATCGAATTAATCCCTTAGAGACGAGCGACACATATACGTGCTGCAAAAAGGCTTAAGAATCGTCGTTTATATATATATATAGGGGGAGCTGGGGCACATTGGTACACCTCCTCTACTGCTCACAGGGTCACTACAGGAAGTTTCACAACAGCTCCAAAAGGTGATGCTAGTACACTCAACTACATACAGAAAATCTTGGAATGATTCAGTTGTTTCATGAAACGGGGTAGGTGATTTATTGTTTTTGTAGATCAAAAGTAAATTTGAGTTGTACAATTGAAATGGTATTACATGGTATTATTTAATGGTATTATTTAATGGCATTATTTAATGGTATTAAGCTCATACAACTGTTCTAGTGTTTTCAACTTAAAAGAATACTCTCCCTGGTAAGTAAAACTACTCTTTGTCAGTTTCTCATTCTTTTTATTTAGATAAATTATGAAGCATTGGATTTGAGAGTCATTTTATTCAAAGTCACTGTATTGGGCACATTGATACAGTCTTTGTCGGGGCACATTGACACAACCTAAATCCTTTTCTAGTTCATTTTTTCATTACCTTTTATTTATTTTTTTACAATGCACTCCTTAATCCAACCATTTTTCGCAAAAAAATTCTAATATTAGTTTTTATTGAAGTGAAATAGCTTTAATTTCTTTATATTAGAACATTTTATAGTATTTTTGCAAAGAGAAGACGTACGAACTTACTCAACATATAGTGTTAGTAGAACTAAGTAAAGAAAAGAACGGCAGCCTGGAAAATCTCAAATTTATATCAGTTCTCCAGAGAAAAGAGTATTTTCTACATGAAAAGTGTTACGTAAGATAAACAAGCTGCAGAACAGCACAGGATAATTACATTAAAAACAGAATTTTTAATATAATTAATCTTTATTTTTTGTTTATAAACCGATTTATAAACAGAAAACTTGGTAATTTTTCATCTTTCCTAAGAAAGAAGATAATGCTGGGGTTGAAGTACCAGGGTATGACAAAGTTACCACAGCCAGCAATCAGACAAGAAACAGCCAGAACATCAGGTCATTATACATCTCATTTTGATTGCTTTAATATTGCTTACAAATAAAGTGTGCGTGATTTGAACTTTTATAAATAATATAAAATGGTTTCCTGACTATTTTTCCGTGAAAAATATGCATTAGTATTATTTTCTGTCCATTTTTCCCAGACATATCAAAGTGTATCAATCTGCCCCGGGGATGGGGCACATTGATACAAATTACTTTATATATATATATATATATATATATATATATATATATATATATATATATATATATATATATATATATATATATATATATATATATATATATATATATATATATATATATATACGTATATATATATATATATATATACAGGGTGATTCCAAATTTTTTTTACAATAAAAGAGGGGTGATAGTACACATCAAGACAAACAATATTAAATAGGAGACCAAGGGTCCAAAAGGTTTTCCTAAGGAGATAGCCGCCATTAAAGTTTAGGGACCAAAATTTCAAATAAACATAAAAAACGGAAAAATCGGTCGATTGATTTGCGGTTTTCACTAAAATTATTCTTTATGTCGGCATTTTCTTGAAATTAAATTATAAAGATAAGTTTCAAAAAATGCCGATAGAGGGCGCTTTAGACTTTGGAGTAACGAACAACTATTTTTTGCCGGTATGTTTTGCATCTCATTAAATGTTTTCGTAAGTTTACACTCAAACTTAAATTTTGAGCTCAAAATCTGTAGTTGGGAGTGGTTAAGTAACACAAACTGAGCTGTGTTCAGAGGGTTCAAATTTCAAATGATTAGAAAAAAACGGAAAAATTAGTCGATTGATTTGCGGTTTTCACTAAAACTATTCTTTATTTAGGTATTGTCGTGAAAATAAATTATAAAGATAAATTTCAAAAAATGCCGATAGAGGGCGCTTTAGACTTTGGAGTAACGAACAACTATTTTTTGCCGTTATTGTTTGCATCTCTTTAAGTGATTTCGGAAGCTTAGATTTAAACTTAAATTTTGAGCTCAAAATCTGAATAGTAGGGAGTGGTTAAGTAGCACAAACTGAACTGTGTTCAGAAGGTTCAAATTTAAAGTAATTATAGAAAATGGAAAAATTGGTCGATTCGTTTGCGGTTTAAAATAAAACTATTCTTTAAGTCAGTATCTTCTTGAAAATAATTTTTAAAGATAAATCTCAAAAAATTCCGTCAGAGGGCGCCTTAAACTTCAGAGTAACCAACAATTCATTTTAACCATTATTTTTTGGTTCTAATTAAATGCTTGCAAAACCATTTTAAATGTTCTCGGAAGCTTAGATTTAAACTTAAATTTTGATCTCAAATCCTGAATCGTTATGAGGAGTTAAGAAACGCAAACTGAAGTGTGTTCAGGAGTTGAAATTTAACCCTCTTTCCTCCTCGAACACAATTCAATTTTTCGCTACTTAAACACTCCCAACGATTCAGAATTTCAGCCCAAAATTTAAGTCTATGCATTTGAAAGCATTTAATGAGATTAAAAAAAAATAACAGTTAAAAATAGTTGTACGCTACTCCAAAGTCTAAGGCGCCCTCTATCGGCATTTTGTAAAATTTATCTTTAAAAATTATTTTCAAGAAAACACTGATTGATCAAGAAAACTGCTGATTTAAAAATTAGTTTTAGCAAAAACCGCAAACGAATCGACCAATTTTTTCCGTTTTTTACAATTATTTGAAATTTGAACCCTCTGAACACAGCTAAGTTTGTCTACTTAACCACTCCCAGCTATTCAGATTTTGAGCTCAAAATTTAAGTTCAAGTCTAAAATTACGAAAGCATTTAATAAGATGCAAAAAATAACGCCAAAAATGAGTGTTTCGTTACTCCAAAGTCTAAAGCGCCCTCTATCGGCATTTTTTGAAATTTATCATTATAATTTATTTTTACGAAAATACCTAAATAAAGAATAGTTTTAGTGAAAACCGCAAATCAATCGACCAATTTTTCCGTTTTTCATAATCATTTGAATTTTGAACCCACTGAACACAGCTCAGTTTGTGTTACTTAACCACTCCCAACTACAGATTTTGAGCTCAAAATTTAAGTTTGAGTCTAAGCTTACGAAAACATTTAATGAGATGCAAAACATACCGGCAAAAAATAGTTGTTTGTTACTCCAAAGTCTAAAGCGCCCTCTATCGGCATTTTTTGAAATTTATCTTTATAACTTAATTTCAAGAAAATGCCGACATAAAGAATAATTTTAGTGAAAACCGCAAATCAATCGACCGATTTTTCCGTTTTTTATGTTTATTTGAAATTTTGGTCCCTAAACTTTAATGGCGGCTATCTCCTTAGGAAAACGTTTTGGACCCTTGGTCTCCTATTTAATATTGTTTGTCTTGATGTGTACTATCACCCCTCTTTTATTGTAAAAAAAATTTGGAATCACCCTGTATATTGAATATAAATCTATAGCCTATAATTTATCTCTGTATATTTTGTTTTTCATCTTAGCGCCAAAAAACAGCTTTCCCAGTTTAATGAAATCGTTTAGATTCTTCTGTTTTTTAAAAATGTATGAGCAGAAACGTACGATAAAGCAAGTGGTTGTAAATTCAATTGATTTAGTGAATGAAAGATCTTCATTCATTTCACTAAATAAATGTACTCTTTACACCCCACGACGTATTAGTGCGTTAATTACTTTCTCCGCTTCGTTAATATTCAGTAATGAATGGAATAATTATGTGTCGAAATGCATGCGTTACCATCTATTATATGTATTACTGCATTTGTTAGAAATTTTAAATTCATTGTAATTGCACATGCACTCTGCTTTGTGAAATATAAAAGCAACAAATTTTTAAATCAAATGTAATATTATAGCTAAGGTATAAGATATATTATATTTTACAACTTTTCAATTTTATCTAAAATAACTATCTCATGTGAATACTTTATGATCTCGATAAATATAAAAACCAATAATGGCACTTTTAAATAAGTACACTTGCTGCTTAGTACATTTATTTGTAGGTTGCAACAGCATACGTCCGTTTGTACGCCTGTGCGTGCAATTGTTTGTTTGCACGTTAAGTTTCTCTGTAGGTTTGCTTATTTGTACATTTATTCGAATGTTCATTTGCATACTTCGGTTGTGTGTACGTTTTTAGTACGATATTTTGCTTGTTCTCACTTTGTAATTTGTTTTTGTGTAAATTTTAATAAATTTGTTTGTTTGTACGTCTGTCTGTGCATTTATTTATTTGTTCGCTTGTTTCTATTCTACAGTGTATATTAAGTATTATAATTTGTAGAAATTACAAAGTTTACACTAAAAGCATATTTTATTCGTAAGGTGCATCCAACGTCAAGATGACATCAGCGTAAGTCATTATTAGTCCTTTATTACATTTTTATTACATAGTTCTAGACCGTAAAAGTTTTCTTAACAATTTTTTCCATTGTAGAAAATGATTTGATTATTGATACAATAATAATTAAGGAAATACTATTAAAGGTCATAAATTTAAATGAGAAATTTTAAGTCTAAATGTAAAGTAAAGGGAAATTTTGTTTTCAAATCTTTATCCTGAGAATAGAATAATACACCAAATCTTAAATTACACATTTTATTCAAATTTTATTCTAAAATTATGTAAAATGCGGATCTGCTTGTCACTTACATTTCCAAAATTCCGTATCATATGTCTTATTCCTACAATTAATGTTCCACAATTTCACAAAATCTTACTCTAAAAGTTTCTCTAACAATGATTTTTCCGAAGTTTGCATCAGACAATAATAAATGATCGGCAATTAGAAATCATTTGTGAGGTGCCTTAATAAATTCTTCAATTTAACAGTAAATAACAGTTTCCACTTCAATAATTAGTTCCGGCACCGCGTTTTAAAATTGCATGCTGAGAATTATATGTTAATGTAAATGAAAGCTTGGCATTTAAACCTCTAAATAGGCGGGCACTCATTAAAAAGTCTATTGAGTTTTGAAACAATATAAAGCGTATATACAGGATGTCCCTGTTATGGTTACCCATGAAATTTCAACCATCAGTTTCTGAAATATATTTGCAATTGCAAAAATATGAGTCACATTTTGTTCGTCATCATATATCAGAACGTACGAAGAAATCTGCCTATTATGTTTACAAGAGAACCCAACCTGGCATACAAAGGTTACGGAACATAGTGAGCATAATTTATAATTGAGGTCTGCAATATACTTTTTATGTTATATACGTATAATCTGCTTTCTAACAATACTACTAATTTTTTACATCTTAAATTTATACTATAAAAAACAAATTAATAACTTTTATATATGACAAAGATAATGAAATTAAATTCAAAGTTAATACATTTACTAATTTTAAATCCTGTCTTCATAATTCTTTGCATCATAATATGCGCCTTAGTATAAAAAATATGAAAACATAAAAATAATAATAAATAATTTTATAAGGCAAATATTACTTAAGGAAAATTCTGGTAAGAGGTGCTTAATAGTCTTTGAAGCGTACAATGTCATTAGACTTTTTTTCTTGCACTGTGAAAAAAAAAAATCTGTAAAGTTACTAAAAGTTTTCTTGGAATTAGGACTCATAGAACTTCTTATGCAACGGAAACAGCAATAATTCATATAACAAATACAGATTTTCACTGAAAACAAAAAAAAATCTGTAAGGTTACTAAGAATTTTTTAGGAAGCTTGAGATGCCTAGAATATATATTATGTAATTGCAACACAGGTTACAGATAAAATTTTAGTAAGATAACTATAATTTTTGTAGATTTGTTTGTAAAGTTAAAAATTTTTGTAGCTTTACAAAAATTAGTTTTGTAGATTTAAATATTTTCTTGAACAGTGTACAGATAAAATGTCAGTAAACATACAGATTTCCGCAACTTTACATTTGTAGAATTACAGTTTTTTTTTTTTTTTTTTTTTTTTTTTTTTTTTTTTTTTTTTATACAGTTTGGGACATATTACATGGTAAAAAAAAATCTGTAAAGTAAATACAGATTTGTACTGAAAATCAAAAAATCTGTAAGGTTACAAAGAATTTTATAGGAAACTGGGATGCCAAGATTTTTTCATGTAACTGCAACCCAGGTAACAGATAAAATTTTAGTAAAATAATTGTAATTTTAGTAAACTCGTTTGCAAAGTTACAGATTTCTGTAACTTTACAAAAATTACTTTTGCAGATTTTTTTTTCTTGTACAGTGTATAGATAAAGTGTTAATAACCATACAGATTTCGGCAACTTTACATCTGTAAGATTACAAATTTTTCTTTTTCTTTTTCTTTTCTTTTCTTTTTTTTTTTTTATTTTCTACAGTGCAGGAAAATTCTTCTACGATGAGAAAATTTATGATGTAAACAATCTCAAGCAAAGAATAATCGATTGTGTGGAAATGTTGGCCACGACATGGAAAGAGGTCGGATACCGTTTGGATGTGTGTCATGCCTCTAACCGGGTAGACAATTAAATCTACTAAATCGTAAAAATCTAGACAAATTTACTTTTTGTAAATATATATATAACATTGATTTAATTTTATGATTATATTAAAAAAAAAAACTGATTCAAACCCCATGGCTCTTTTATGGACATATTGTGTTATATCAATAAAGGAATGTTAAAATTCCTGTGCTAAATTCATCTTGAGTAAATAATTAAAATTCATGAAAAGCACAAATAAAATGTACTAAAATTCCTTGTAGGTGCTATATATAATATACAATATAATATTAAAATATAAAATTATTTAAAATACATTAAAACACTTTAATAAATACTTTAAAAATTCAAAAAATATTTGCGAACAAGCAATTACCATTGTAAGAGAATCCCTTGAAATAATTTCTAATAAAGACTTTTAAAAAGGTAAATAAATAAATAAATAAAATAAATTAATGATAGTTTTTTTAAAATAAATTGAGACGCAATTTTCAAACAAACTGCGTAATTTTAACTGCATAATAACATTTCTAATAAAAACTTAGTTTTTTTATATGCATTGTAATATGATATCTATGAAGACTTGAAACAATTATTACATACACTACCTGGCCATTGATGAACATCCACTTGCGATTTTAGACATTTTGTTAAATATCTAGAAAAATACATGAGGAATTATCCCGAAACTCTTAGTGTATAAACATGATAGCACAGGTCATCCATTTCCGTGAAGATTTTTTCCTGAAACCCCATAGGAGACCGTAAAAAAATTAAAATAGAATTAATATATTTTGAATAACCCTGTCAAAACTAATGTAGCAAAAGCGCTCAAACTCTAGATTATGATTAAGTGCCTTATTACAATAAAATGTATTTATTTTTATGCGAATAGCATGCATACGCGCAGAGAAATTAAGATTTTTATGAAAATGGTCCCAAATTTCGCAAAGTTTTTTGCTTATAATTTTCAGAGTTCTTAATATAAAGTAACATTCTTTTCTGAAAATATGACAAATAACATTGCACACAATATCCTGTAATCAGAATCAAAAAATAATAAAAATTGTTCGAAAATAGATATAATAGAAATAAATAGGTATACTAAATAATTTTTCTCTGCTCATGCGTCAACGATATTAAAATTTCATTTGCATATTATGTTAGCTAAATGTGTAGAGCAACTTTTGTGAAAGTCGCAAAATCACAGCTTGAAAATTCTGAAAATAATCGTCAATTGAATAAGTTGAAAATCCGTTATTCCCAAGATGAAGCAAAAACAAGAGGAATTGTATCCATATATTCATTGATAAGTGTCAATATAGAACACACAATATGGGACGTATTACTACATTTCGATACAAACCCTTTAGCGAATTGTTTGAAAAATTAGTAGGTTTACTACTCATTTTTCAAACAATTTTTATTATTTTTTAATTCTGATTACAGGATATTGTGTGCAATATTATTTGTCATATTTTTAGAAAAGAATGTTACTTTATATTAAGAACTCTGAAAATTATAAGCAAAAAACTTGGCAAAATTCGGGGCCATTTTTATAACAATCTTAATTTCTATGCGAGTATGCATGCTGTTCGCACAAAAATGAACACTATTTATGACAATAAGGCACTTAATCATTATCTAGTGTTTGAGCGCCTTTGCTACATTAGTTTTGGCAGGATTATTCAAAATATGTTCATTCTTTTTTAACTCTTTGACGGTCCCCTATGGAGTTTCGGGAAAAAAATCTTCACGTAAATGTATGACTCATACTATTATGTTTATACACTAAGAGTTTCGAGATAATTCCTCAAGTATTTTTCTAGATATTTAACAAAAAGTCTAAAATCGCAAGTGGACGTTTATCAATGGCCAGGTAGTGTAGTAAATGAAGACTTGTTTTATTAAATTTCAATACCTTTTCCTCCCAACTTTTTTCCATAACCGCCCTTAAATGAAAATGGTCTCTCCTAGACGAAAAAACGCAAACAGAGATAACAACATTTAAATAACCACTGAAGATGGACGTGTGAATTTAACTGAAAACGTTTTGGGATATTAAGGGATTTTTAATGGATTTCTAAGATATTGTAATGGATTTCAGAATTTTTCTGTTGTATGTTTGTACCTACATTAATTTTACTACATTTCATTTATGCTTTATATGATTTTTTATTATATATTACCTATTGTAGTTTTTCTTCCTTTTTTTTCATACTTCAGATGGCTTGATTTTGACAAGCGATTTATTAAAAGCTTTGTCGAACTGAATTAAAAAAAAATGTTTAATGATTTGGAACAGAGAAAAATATAAGTATATTTCACTTGTAATAATAATAAACGGTGTACTTAGAACAAAGAAAAATAATAACCTAAACACCAGGTGGACGATATGTATGTTATCAATCACTTTTCATCTAATATCTAGTATTACAAGAAATACTAATTTTTGTTTTTATGTCTCGGCATATAAAAATCTTTTAGTGATAGTGTTCCAGTAATTCAACGATTTAGTAAGATTACTTCATTAATTTTGAATGAAAATATGTATAACCACGTTTTTATACATTTGTTTCAAAATGCAAAATGTATTGATCAATAGTATTGTAATAAACTCTACTCAAGAAAGGCTGTGTTTTGACTGCATTAAACAGTTTAAATATATTTGTTATCTGTAGAATAATCTTTTTCACCTAATATTTTGAATTTTGTTTTTGACTAAACTTAGAATGCCAAATTTATGCTAAAACAAAGATTTTTTTCCCTTCAATTTAACATATTTTGTAATAAAAGAAATCGTTAATGACAATGTTAAAGCTAAGGATTAAACTTTACTGGACAAACTAAATACACAATTAAATGACCGTACTAATTTGAATTAAATTCGCTAAAATTAGATAACATACTAAGTTTATATTAAAATTTCTTTCAAATTTTTTTAATTAGATTAAGCAGGAGGTAAAATTTTTCTAAGAGAAAGAACTTTTTCTTCAATTTAGCATCTTTTGTTAAAAAGCAATTTAATGAGAATTTGTGAATACTAAAGATTGAATTTCGCCATACAATGTATTTAATTTAATGGTAGTACTTGCATAATTTAATTTTAATTAAAGTAATCTCCTTTTTCAAGATAATTGAACGAATGATCCATTTTGTTTTGCAACATAGTCAAAAATTTGGTTTGCTTCAAAAAAAATTTAATTGGTCATATTGGCGAACTGCCCACAGCATAAATTGAACCTCATAAGATTTTTTTTACCAAAATAATAATAATAATAATAATAATAATAAAATAAAAAAAATAGTAAGAAGTGGCAATTCGAAAACTTTCTTCTATGTTATGCATGTTCCTGAAAAATGTAGTATAGCTGCGCTATCGGCTAGATGGTTTAAACCAAAATCTAGTCAGCGACAACTTATAACTGAATCTGAAGTTTCATGAAAATCCGTGCATTAGTTCTTATGAGTTATTGCAAAGCTTTAAAAAAATCTGCATAAAAACGTCACATGTTGATTGATGTATACCAAAAATTAATCAGGATCAATTTTTTTTTATCAGATATTAACTGAAGTTTGATGAAAATCCATGCATTAGTTCTTGAAATACATTTATTGCGAAATAAAAAAAAAACTGCAGCATAGCAGCGCCATTTGTAGAGCAATTTACACCAAAAACTAAACAACTCTAATCTCTATAGGAACTAACTGAATTTGAAGTTTTATAAAGTTTGGTTTATTAGTCCTTGAGGTAGAGGTATTTCTATAATTACGAATAATCCACCATGGCAGCACCATATGGTGAGCGATTCGCATTAAAATGTAATCAGCATCATGTTATATCAAGTGCTAACTAAATATACAGTTTTATCAAAATCCATGCACTACTTCTTGAAATATGGCTATTGTAGAAATTGGTATAATGCAGTATAGCAGTGCCACCTATTGAGCGATATTCTCAAAAAACTAATCACATCTAGTTTATATCAAGGTCTAACAGAATCTAAAGTTTTGTGGAAGTCCGTGCATTAGTTCTTGAGATAGAGTACCCTCATACTTTTTGTCACATACACACAGACAGAGTGACAGACTCACAGACAGACATTTTGTAAAAACATGCTTTTCCGATTATCTGAATTCTAAAACGTGTAAATCCGTCAAAAACCGGATTTCAAAAATTTACACGAATTCAATATTTTCTTCTTGTAAAGACAGAAGAGAGTAATAATCGCATTATACGAGATGTGAATACCATTAATCGACCATTCTAACGTAATTAAAAGAGAAAAATGATGGGGAAATTAATTTGACTCCTGTAAGCGGCATTTATAATGTACAGTGGACAATCCCTTGTACATTAAAAAACCCCAGTACATTAAAATACGCAGATGTTCTTTGAAGTCAAAGTAACGAATGTCTCCTTCATACTACACTGTTAAAAATAAAGGTGACAAACCGGTGCCATTTGGGACCCGGAGGTGAAAAGGCGGTGCCATTTGGAACCCTAGGGTGCCATAGGAGCTTGAATATGTGGTTGGGGTGACGACATATCTGTTCCTGGATGATGGGAGCTAAATAAGGTGCCATGCACTTCGTATTGGTAGCAATCAGTGTGACCGTTTTTTCAAGCTAAAAGCAGGCTAGATTCAGACTGACAACAAGCTAAAAATAAATTCGATGGTCCTGCCATCTATCGATCGTCAGTATATCAATAGACTGACAACTATCTTTTAGCCTGAGTTTTTAGCTTGATTTAGCTTGTTGTAAGTCCTACAACAGTCCAGATTTCTTACAACAATCCAAAAACGGTCACACTGGTAGCAATTTACCACCTCATCGGGTGACTGGCAACTTGCGCATGCGCTATGACGTGTGTCTTTCTGCTTTCGGTGTCGGCAAGTAAAGTTTATGGGTGTGAGCAAAGCAAAACATGGCGGTGTGTAAATTGGCTATATTAATTGAGGACTAACCACTGAGCTACAATAAAACAACAATGAGGACTTAATGATCCGATTTGCGCGACCAGTGACCCCGGGCAGTCTGATTAAAGGTAAGATTTAACTTTATTTTATTTTATTTTATTGTTACGTTAATTTATCGTACATCCCTATATGTAATGTCATAAGAAAACAGTAAATCATATTTTTTTGTTAGTGTGATTGATTGGTAAGTTTATTATGTGAAGCTACAAGCTACACTCTCACCAAAATACCCGCTTGCTAATGTTAAACCTATGAGGCAGTTATTTTACAATTTCTCGTTTACATGTCAATATTTTTAAATGATTTATCGAGGCCTTAGCTACCGAAGAGCAATTGGAGCAAACTGCTCTAGGCACGGGAATCCTAAGGACGCACAATTAGAAAGAGGGAAATGAAAGATTGCAAAAATATTTACATATTTTTTCATTACAAATCAGTTATTTTAGACGCATCTTGTTGCAATCGGAATATTCTATGACCATTTTACCTTGTGTTTAAACTCAACTGTTTAGATTTAACCCTTAACTGCTGTTAGTGGTCTCAGACACCGTGAGTTTTTCATGTTTCACAGTTTAACTTGTAATTTTTAGTTTAAATATAGATACTGGTCAACTGTTTTTAGTTTGGAGTCATATTACTACCTCTAAATACTTTTGAATAGCTGAATCTGATTTATAATATTCTTGTACATAAAGTTTAATGCATAAATAGTATTCTGAGAATTAATGAAACATTTTATTCATCTTCAGATTAAATGGTCTGACAGACAGGTTACAGTAGTTATATAACAATTTTTGTCAGAGCAGTTAAGGTTAAAATATGTTTTTGCGTCTATATACAGTTAAAAGCAATTAATTTTATTCGCGAAGTTTTAATTTTAACCTTTATACGGGATCTCGGACAGCATCTGGCCGGCTTTGTATATATTTTCGGATAGATGCTATCCGAACCCCTCCTGTAAAGGCTAATTCACACCATATTGCAGCCTCGCGTAACTTCTCTAATATTGTTTCAGTATACCTGATTTGTCTTTATTTGAGAGGGGGGGGGTAACTTTTTCATTTAAGACAATTGAATACTTGCAAATCTTAAAGTAATCAAAACTTATTTACAGGGTTTTCATTATTAATATTTTCCTTATTGACCACCATTATTTCCAAAATAATCTTCATAATAAGATTAGATCGGGGGGGGGGGGCGGTAGCACGGACAATCATTTAGTCTCATTTAAGGATAAAAATCACGGATAAAACCTCGATTTGCATATTAAAGCGTTATTAGTCAGCCAAGTCATACCTTGGTGGGAAATGCCTAAAAACCCGAATTTAGCGGTATCTTCGGTTTACCATTATGTTTTCTTACTCCCAATTCTTCATATTTTCATACTTTTGGTTTCATTTTCTTTCAAAAAGGTGAGAAAATGTTAGGGAATTGAAATGAATATACCTTATGATCTGATTATCGGCTATGCAGATTTACACCCATTTTTTTTCGAAAGTATTCTTTCGCATTAAACCTTATTTAGTAGCAGAATTTTATGGTTAAATAAAAATCAATATTTTTTTTTTCAATAATAGTAATTTAAATTTGATTAGACCGTAATCAGTCCCCCCCCCCCTTTCTCAATCATCAACATCATCCGATATGACAAATTTTTAGTCATGAACATTCAAATTATAAAAGGAAAACAATCTGTATTTACTCCACTGAACTTTCAGAATAGTTTACAGAAATAGTGTGTGTTCAAAAAATATAACAATGAATAAAAACTTATATCGTAATTTTACACAAATGTGAAATTTTCCCGCTGGTGATGAAGATCTCGTGTTTTGAAGGTGATTTTTGCACTGTCATTTATAAATCTTAAACATTTTTCTAATGATATAATTTTTAACAATCTTTTATTCCACCCGTTCTGAAACAAGACCAATAAACAGGGTTGGCTTTTTACCGGTAAAAACCTGGGGAGAAGGTGGTAAAAACCTAAGGATATACAATAAACTGTTAGCCCTTAAACTGTATTTTAATACTATTGATAAAAATTCTATTTTCATGTAAATGGTGTATTAATATATAATAACTATATAGGGGAGAGTGGGGTGGTGTGGGACTTTTTTTTACAAAAGTAAGATTTTTTTTTTATATACAAAAAGAAAAATTTCAATTTATAGGATGCAAGGTAAAACACTTTTTAATCCCCCTGAACAATATAGAAACATAACGTACAAATACTATTTTATTTTAAAGAAGACGTAAGTTTCAAAATGTGTCTCATACCTCCTCATTAAGAGTTATGGGACAGCAATAATAAAAAAAAAAGCTATAAGGCACAAAATAACCTATAGTGTCGGTAAGATAAACAATCAACCAAAGGTTGTAAGTTGATAATGTATGTGCCACAATATAAAATTCCAGTATCTTCATGACTGGAATGAAAATTCAGGATTCTCTGTCATAGGTGTCATTAAGGCCCCACACTAGGCACAGAAAGAGACCCGGATGATAATGTAAAAGTCTATAGGAGCGTTGTTTTCAAATACCTAACTAAAATTTTATATTTTTACATGATTTTTTTGAACAAGACAGCTGAGGATGATCCATAACCGGCCTAGTTTTTATTATTTTTTCGATTTTGCTTTTATATTTTTGTATAACGATAGTTTCAATTTCAGAACCAGTTTAAACCGATTTCGTAAATTAAAGTAATTTTTAAAAAAAATCTGAAACCAAAACTGAAAAAGTAAAAACTACGCCGGTTGCGGATCGCCCACAGCAATCTTGTGCAAAACAATCACGTAAAAATATTAAAATTTGGGCGAAATATTTGAAAAAAACGCCCCCATAGACTTTGCATTATCATCCGGCTCTTTTTCTGTGCCTAGCGTTGCGCCTTAAATAATCACCAATTTACATTTTGAAGTATGAATATATATATTATCAATGTTATAATTAATATATTATCCTCTAAAAATATTTGCATGTTAGCAATTCGCATTATTATTAATTTGAAAAAGGAAACTGGGCGCGTCCCATTCCTCGCCACTTCCTCATTTGTGTTAAACTTCTTGTTCAAACAAAAATGCTGCTTTAGGCTTAGTTTAAATTATGGATAATATACAGTATAATGTTCCATAAATAGGAAAACTATTACATTTATACATAAACAAGCCTTTAACATATTGAAAGCAAATAAATCAAATTTAAATTGGATTTTTGAAATAATTTTTTCTTTCATACATTTGCAAATCTATGCATAACAATATTTTTTGTAAACTGAAGAATGGATTACCATTGCTTCATCTTGTGTGCGATCGATGAAATGTTTAGAATAATGCACAAAAAGAAAAACCATACTGTCCCATTCCACCCGACTTTCCCCCATATAGCAAAAGGGAAAATAAAGAATTAGCCAGTTCCCTTAAGCTCCTGATATACACTATATGGCCAGAGATGACCGTCCACTTGCGATTTTAGACATTTTGTTAAATATCTAGAAAAATGTATGAGGAATTATCCGGAAAATCTTAGTGTATAAATATAATACACTACCTGGCCATTGATTATCGTCCACTTGCGATTTTAGACATTTTGAAAAATATCTAGAAAAATACATGAGGAATTATCCTGAAACTATCAGTGTATAAACAATATAGTACAGGTCATATATTTTCGTGAAGATTTTTTCCAGAAACTTTATAGGGGACCGCCAACAAATTAAACAAAGTATGAATGCAACTCTGTCAAAGTAACTCTGTCAAAACTAATGCATCAAAAGCGCTCAAACTGTAGATTGTAATTAAGTGGCTTATTGTTATAAACTGTGTCCATTTTTATGTCGATGGCATGTATACTCGTAGAGAAATTAAGGTTTTTATAAAAATTCTCCCCATTTTTTCCAAGATTTTTGCTTATAATTTGCAGAGTTCTTAATATAAAATAATAATATTTTCTGAAAATGTGACAAACAACATTGCACATAAAACCCTGTAATTAGAATTAAAAAATAATAAAAATTGTATGAAAAATGAGTAGGTGTACTAAATAATTTTTCACTGCGCATGCGTCAACGATATCAAAATTTCATTTGCATATTATGTTGGCTAAATATATAGAGCAACTTTTGTGAAAGTTGCAAAATCATAGCTTGAAAATTCTGAAAATAATCGTCAATAGAATCACTTAAAAATCCGTTATTTCCAAAATGAAGCAAAAAAAGAGCGGTTGTATCCATATATTCATTGATTAGTATCAATATAGAATACACAATATGGAACTTACTACTACATTTGGATAAAATCCATCTTTTTTTTTTTTTTTTTTTTTTTTTTTTTTTTTTTTTTTTGCTTTATTTTGGGAACAACGAATTTTCAACTTTTTATATTGACCATTATTTTTAGAATTTTCAAGCTATGATTTTGCGACTTTCACAAAAGTTGCTCTATACATTTAGCCAACATAACATGCAAATGAAATTTTGATATCGTTGACACATGCGCAGTGAAAAATTATTTTGTAAACCTACTCATCTTTCATACAATTTATATTATTTTTTAATTCTGATTACAGGGTATTATGTGCAATGTTGTTTGTCAGATTTTCAGAAAATATTATTATTTTATATTAAGAACTCTGCAAATTATAAGCAAAAATCTTGGAAAAATTTGGGACTATTTATATAAAATCCTTAATTTTTCTACGAGTATACATGCTATCGACATAAAAATGAACACAGTTTATAACAATAAGCAACTTAATCACAATCTACAGTTTGAGCGCTTCTGCTGCATTTGTTTTGACAGGGTTATCCGAAAGATATTCATTCTTTTTTAATTTGTTGACGGTCTCCTGTAAGGTTTCTGGGAAAAATCTTCACGGATATATATGACCTGTCCTATTATGTTTATACACTGTGAGTTTCAGGATAATTCCTCATGTATTTTTCTAGATATTTAACAAAATGTCTAAAATCGCAAGTGCGCGATAATCAATGGTCAGGTAGTGTAGTACAAGTCATATATTTCCCTGAAGGTTTTATTCCGAAACTCTAATAGGGGACCGTCAACAAATTAAAAAAGAATGAATGCATTTTGAATATCTTTTGGATAACCCTGACAAAACTAATGCAGCAAAAGCGCTCAAACTGTAGATTATGATTAAGTGGTTTATTGTAATAAACTGTGTTCATTTTTATGTCGATAGCATGTATAGTCGTAGAAAAATTAAGGTTTTCTACTAATCCGAAAAACAGTCTCAAATTTACCCAAGATCTTTGTTTATAATTTGAAGAGTTCTTAATATAAAGTAACATTCTTTTCAGAAAATGCGACAAACAACATTGCACATAATACCCTGTAATCAGATTTAAAAAATAATAAAGATTGTTCGAATATTGAGTAGGTTTACTAAATAATTTTTTACTGCGCATGCGTCAAAGATATCAAAATTTCATTTGCATATTATGTTAGCCAAATGCATAGAGCAATTTTTGTGAAAGTCGCAAAATCACATCTTGAAAATTTTGAAAATAATTGTCAATAGAATACGTTGAAAATTCGTTATTCCCAAAATGAAGGGAAAACACGAGGGGTTGTGCCCATATATTCATTGATTAGTGCCAATATAAGATACATAATAGGGGCGTACTAATGAATTTGAATAAAATTCCTTATTTTTTTATTATTATTACTGCTATGGGATACCTCGACATGTTAGGGAAATTTGTTGCTAATCTGGAATAGACACTTTGTTGCAAAATATGTTTTGTAAATATGGTTAATAATGTAAATAGTTTGTAACTCTTAATGATTACACAGGAAAAGAATAACTGAATGACAAGTATGAGTTACTCAAGTAATTTTCTCGTGCTGTCCGAAAATAGGCAATAAAGAGGAAAGTGCCCAGTTAAACTGATGGCATTGAGCTCGCAGGCTATACATACAACTGTATATTATACTCTTATTTCACAGAATAATACCCTTCCAAAAATAAAAGAAATCAACTGTAAGTTATTGGACAGTAGATTAACTACCACCCCTCTTTATACTTAACGAATGAGCCCCTAAAACTAATCAGGGAAGTGTGTTATCAGAGTGAACCTATTAACAAAATTTGAAATAAATTTGATAATTCTGCATGATTTCTGCATATTTATATAAATTAAGGGGGGTAGCACTCTCTTCTCTCCCCTTCATATTTAACCAATGAACCTCCAATGCTAATCAGTGAAGAACCTTATCAAAGTGAACCTACATATAAAATTTGAACCAAATCTGATATTTATATAAAGAGTTATCACGTTACATACAGAACCTGCGGGCACATTAGCTGCCAGGCTTTGATAGCCTTGTGAGCTATAATTTAAATTTTATTTAAATTGTATTTATTCTTTTTTTGTTCATCTACCATTTTTGCTGTACTTTGATGATACATTTTAATTAGACTGTCTTGTTGTGTGTTTTCCTTAATGTGTTATTATTATTATTTCAGATAGTGAACTTACATTTACAGTACTTACATCACCATGTTTGATACAAGAAAAGTTTCCGACTCTTTATTATGAAGAAGATGCAGAAATTTCTGTGTTTTAACCTGTTATTGTGCTCCACAACTCAAGCAACTTGTTAAATTACTCATGCTATGTATTAATTTTATATAAACAGTTAATTACAAAAACTGATAATTTTATAAGCTTAGTTACTTTGTGGCATGCATTATTTTGGTTGTTTAACGTTAAATATAGCAAAAGCCAATTTAAATTTTTATCATTTTTATTAGATACTTATGTCTTCAAAACTTTCTTAGTGGCATCAGTTCTACGTCTTTGTTTAATAATAATTAATACATTCTTGGTGTTTACAATAAAAAGATTATTTGAACTAAAAGGTTGTTTTTTTAATTCAGTGTTTTATTCCTTTCATTATAATTACTCTTTGGATTAAAATTTCAGAAGCAAAAAGTCAAAACATAAAACAATTTCGCAGAAAGTGTTTTGATGTGGATACAGGACTAGAAATCAGCAGTCGTTAGTCGTCAAATGAAACTAAATTATAGAAAAATTATTCCTAGTCGTCAAATCTTGATAGCTAGCTTTCTTTAACTTTAATTTTTGTTTAGCAAATGCTTTCATTTGTATTTTAGCATGCACCCCCCCCCCCTCTGCACCATGACATCAGCACGTGTCTTAAGAATTTTGAACCTGTCAATAACCTCTAAGTTAACTTCACTTTAACCAATGACTGATAAAACTGGTCCTTGGATATTACACCCCTGTAAACAAGATTTTCTTTTATTATGAGATATTTCTGCATCCTTATATATTCCTAAAATAAGAAACTGTATTAAAATTGTTTTAAAATTTTTGTACTCCTTTCCTCAAACAAACAAAAAAAATATGTGTGATTTGGAAATGTTTTAAATGCCACACCATAATTGACAATCAAAGATTCATTTATTTGCTAACTTTTTATTTTCTGATGTACTGTTAGTCTCAGATCTTTTAAAAATTAGCTTATCCCTAGTTATATCTAAAGCTCATATTTTCTTTCTGTGGACATATTTACTTGATTATCTGTTTTGTATGCATATTAGCTTTATAAAAATAATAAGTTTTTCCAGAATCCAAATATTGTAGTTTAATCAGGTTTCATACTTATGCAAAGTCAGTTTTTATTTTGTTTAGTAAGAAAAAGTGTTTAATATATAAAGTTTCCTCCCCACTTCCCTTCAATACATTAAAATTAAATATGCAATGCAATATTATTACTATTAACATGGTTGTGAAAAGAAATAAGAAAATATGAAATGCAGTTGGCACATCGAAAAAAATTTGTAGGCATTATTTTGACACCTTACCTACAGTTCTTAATTTCCAATCCTGTATGGATATATGCTATAAAATATGAATTTGCATAAGTTCACTATAAAGGTAAGTACTACGTATAATGTAAAAATGATTTTTTTTTTTTTTTACTCAATTTCATCTATTATTTTACCACAACTATAAAATGAACTTATTTTCTATAATTCATTTCATAGCTTGATGGCTAACTTTCTGTAAGAATTTTAAAGAATATGAAATATTCTTACTAATTTAAAAGTTACACAGCATTTATTACATATTCTTTTCTAATTTGTGTTTTACATTTTTTTAATTAGATACAGCAGGATAGCTGAAAAAATATTGGTGCGTTGTTTGACATTGATATATCACAACTAAAATCTGAGAAATGCTTATTTTAAAATTTGTAGCATTTCTTCTATTATATGAAAATCTTAATCCTCCGAAAAGTTCACAACCGTCAAAATGATCAGCAACTAATATGTTCAACGAAGTGTTGGCCTCATGGAAGCAAAATAATTTTAATGGAACTTCCAGCAGTATTGGGGCCTTCACATGGAGCAAAAACAACATTGAACTTCAACACCCATCTGTGTGGATATTTAATAACAGGTGTATTGCCTTCGAACAATCAGATCTTAACTCACTTGACTTCTGTAGAAAAGTTAGAAATAGAAAATCCCCAGTTTGCATTGTATGTGATGCGAAATTATCAAGGCATAGAATGATTTAAATCAGAATTATCTGCAGCGGACTGTCAATTCTGTGATCTTTCGTTTTCAAACTTGTGTAAAAAACAAAAATCGAGCCAGTGAACAATTTGTTGAAATATTGTTATTTCTTTTATTTTTTTTATTAAAATATGGCATATATTTTACAGGATATAGCATTTTTCTGTGTCCCCATAATTTTCAGTTGCCCTGTATATAAAATAATGAAAATACATGTCAAGCAATATACTATGTGTCAAAAAAGATGGTTACGGATTACTTCTGAAACTATAAGAAAAAGTTAAAGATATTCATATGAAGATAGATATTGAACGAACTGATATAACTTATACTTTCTCTTATTTTGGAGTCAAAAAACATAAAATTTTTATAATGTTCCTGCATCTAAAAATCCCCAATCACAAAAATTGTTACTGGCCTTTTCTTAAACATACCCAAAAAGTTTGATCCAAACATCTGAGTTAGAGACAGTCAAAAATCATGATTTATTTCACTTTACAAGAAATTCAAAACATAAAATTGAAAATCGGACTTGAAATTGCATGACAAAGTCACAATATTTGACTCTAACTCAGTAATTTTAGAGGCAGAAAATAAGTGTAGGGGTTGTGTAAATTTTGCGATTTATGCTAACAAAACCTTTTGGGTATGACTAACAATGCAATAGTGATGACTTATGATTGGTGATTTTGAAATGCAAAGACTGTATAAAAGTTAAAATTTTGAATTTTTCTTAAAATAATCTCCATGTAAATGAAAGTACAATTTGAATTCTCTGCCTTTCTATGATTATTTTTGTCATATTATCCCTCTCTGAGTTACAAAAACATGCTACAATTTTTCTTTGGACACCTGATAATGAGTTTAAAAATATAATATCCCATCAATCTAAAAGAAAAAAAAAAGACTCAAAATATTGACTGATCATGATAATTTTCTCTGCAGACTTCAATTTAAAAATGGGTAAACACTTTGTATTTCATGATTCAAACCAATACAATTTCTTGACAAGGGGGGTGGGGGAGGGGGATTGCAACTGTGGGCCATAGATTGTGAGTGATATTTCTTGTAGGATGCCACAGGGCACACTGGATTATGTGTGTCATCCGTTCACCCTCTGGGGCACGCTGGATAAGTGGTATCATTATTCTCCCCTGAGATGCCATTCTTGCACCCCTTAAGGTAACCTGGATGAGGGATACCATTACTCTCCCCTCAGATGCCATCCTTTCACCCTCTGGGACACCCTGGATAAGGGGTGTCATTACTCTTCCCTGAGGCGCCATCCTTTCACCCCCTGGGACACCCTGGTTAAGGGGTGCCATTACTCTCCCCTGAGATGCCATCCTTTCACCTCCTGGGGCACCCTGGATAAGGCGTGCCATTATTCTCCCATGTGGTGCCATCTTTTCACCCTATTGAACACTGTGGATAAGGGGTGCCATTATTCTTCCCTGAAGTGCCGTCCTTTCACCCCCTGAAACACCCTGGTTTAGGGGTGCCATCCTTTCACCCTAGTTAAGGGTGCCATTTTAGCTCCTCTAGGGGTGTCACCAGTGAGACAAGCTTTTCACCCCTAAAAGGTGCAATGTGTCACCATTAGTTTTAACAGTGTATTATTTCAAAAAGTTTAATTCTTACAGGATATCACACCGAAAATAAATATTTGAAATTCTACAAACTAAGAATGAACATATTTTTTTATTTATAAGAACATTTATACAAATAAAATGCTAAATAAAATATTTTAATTGTGGTATTTTAAATAAATAATTAAACTCTTTTTTAAATATACTATTTTGTAATAATAAGAATATTTACATTTATTTATTAGCCACCGATATATTTTCTCTTTCAAGCAACAATTAAAGTATTGTTCCTAAAAAATAACTTTCCATAGCACCCGTAAAATTAAGCAGATATATTATTTTTCAGTTAAATACTGATAATCTCTACTGCAATATTTTAGACAGCTAAGCATCGCACATTTTCAATTTTTACACAGTATAAGGAAAATAGTACTTTTAAGCATGCAGTTTGTTTGAAAACTGCATGTCAATTTATTTTTAAGTTACTATGATTGTTTTATTTTATTTTTATAATTTATTTGTTTATTTTTACATTTTTAAAGTCATTTCTGTAATGGTGCGACTGAAATACTCCATTTTTGTAAAAAGTAAAGAGAAGACGTTTGGAAAATAGTAGATTACTGTATCTTTTTATCACCATTTTCTCATACTAACTGAAAAAAAAATGTAATTAATACAAGTGCTTTATTAAAAAAAATATAAGTGAATGATTTTTGAAAAATCATGGAGCTATTACAAACTATATTTAAGTATACATATTAGGGTTATAAATAAATGAAAGCATGTGAATCACCTGACAGGCGTTTTATGTCGAGTTTCTTGAATGTCAACATCCGTTTTTGCTGCATTTGTGCACTATTCCACGATAGTGACGCCATATGCATACTATTATTGCCATCTTTAGATATTGTTTAAGACTGGATCGTAAATGTGGAGACAAAGGACGTCATTTTATATAAAATAAAAGCGTGTATACTAAATCTTAAAAATGAAATACATATTGCGCTATCTATCTATCTATCTATCTATCTATCTATCTATATATATATATATATATATATATATATATATATATATATATAATTTCATCGGGACGAAACTAAATTCTGAAAAAGCAGAATTCCTGTTTTCTAGTTTGGCGTTTCTATTTTTTCACAGATTTAAATCATAAATTATATTCATAAATTTAACAATAAAAACTTTATTCTATGATATACATTTTGAAAAATAATTCTAAAAAGTCGAAGATTGTCAAAAAATAAATGTTTTAAAATTGCAGAAATCCAAAATTTTTCGAAAATTATACTCAATTCAGTGTTCTACTTCAGGGAGTTTGACATTGAAAGAGACGATAAAAACTACTCGAGAACTTCAAAAGTTCAATGTCAGCAGTTTGTTTTACAAGTCTTTTGTGAAGCTTGCTTCGCCTTTGGAAAAGATTCAAAATTGAAGAATAATACTTCCTGTGCTTCTTCTACTTTTACTGAAGCGACAGGTACTTTACGGTATTTTTTTCTTCCATATTCATATCTAGTTTAGAACAACTTTTTTCCGTTAAACAAATGAACGTCAGTCATTCAAAGTAAAAGAAACGTTTTAATGTATGCTATTGTAACTAGAGATAATTGTTTGAAATTGATTTCCATGATGGTGTTCAATTTCAAAATGAAAGTAAGTTTTTGTTAAAATATGTGTTAGCCTATGGTTGTATTATGGATAATATTATAAAAAAAATTATTATATGATAACTCTAAATTACTGACATTTAAATTTGTCTTGAAGATTGGGACTTTTTTTAGGTATTTAATATCAATTTAAAGGACTACTTCATTTAAATGAAAAAATCCGTTCGTTAATGTTAATCCTACGGAAAAAAAAATATGAAAATATCTCGATGGCATTTCATTATTTTTAAACGTTTTTTTTTCATTGGATAGCTTAAATGGACGTTTTTTTTTTCGATTTTTGTTGCAGATATTTTTCTATGAGGGTGGTTTCGCTTTTCAAACCGGTTTCGAAAATAAAAGCATTCTAACGAAAATATCCATAAAAAAAGTAAATAACGGCTTGTGCACAGATCGATCTCAGCTATCCAATGAAAAAAATCATTTATAAATATATTAAAATGCAACCGAGATATCAGTTCTTTACATTTGAATGGAGCAGCCTCTTAAGCGGGTTACGGGATACATTTTAAAGTAAATTTTATTTATTGAGTTAAAATTTTGATTTTTTTGTGATGGTTAACCACATTATTTTTAAAGAAAATTACATGATAATTTTTCTCATAATTTTTGTAAAAATCTTTAAATTAAAAAAAATAATAATAAAACAACGGGATAATTTAAAACCGTTATAATTAAAAATATTATTTGTAGATTTTTTTACACTTAAATAAACAGAAATATTTATATTTTAATTTTTATTCAGCATTCTTAAATTTTTAATAAATAAAAAACATTTAAAGTAAAAATTAAACAAAAATGATGTAGCTTTTAAAAAATCTTGCTTTCAAAAGTAAAACTTTTTTAACTCTGCTGAATCAATATTAAAGTAAAATAATCAAAAAGGACGTGTTCCAAGTTTGAAGCTTTTATCTTTAAATGTTTTTGAGTTATAACAATTTAAATCCCAGAAATTTTGGTAAAAAAAACCCATAATAATGAAAAACGCATTTTCACAAGGAATTATTTCAATGACAATCATAGCTTGAAAGCTAGATTTTTAAAACAAACCAAAACGAAAAAAAAATAATATTTCCTCTTCTAATTAGGATAGAAACATGATTTTAATTTTTTTTAAGCATTAAAAAAAAGCCAAAAAATGCAAATAACATTTTCAAAAAATTTTGAAGATTTTTCGTATTTTAGACCCCCCCCCCCCCCTAAACAACTTTTTTCAGTTAAACAAACGAATGTCAGTCACTGAAAGTTAAAGAAACATGTTAATGTATGCTGTTGTACTAAAGGTAATTGTTTGAAATTGATTTCGATAATGATATTCGTCTTCAAATGATTTACGTCGGAAAATCTGTGTGAAGGAAGGTTTTTCTAAAGATCTGTGTTAGCCTATGAATGAAAGTATTGCAAATAAATCTATTATATGATAAGTTTAAATTACTGAGGTTTAAATTTGTTTCGAAGGTTGAATTTTTTTTATCTTTAATATTTCTTTATTTAAATATCGAAATTATAAAACAAAAATGTAAATAACATAGACGTCATAATGACGAAGGCAACAACATGACCTCTAAATTTAGCATTTATGTATATATTTTTAACTTCTATGAATTGTACAATTTCAATTTTTGCGCCGACGAATTGAAAATAAAAAAAAATTTCGTACGCAATTTTATCTTAATTTACAGATTTAATTTTTCATATAATAAATTCCAATCATGATTTCTTTTTAATTCTATACCTTTCACGTGCAACCCTCATACAAAAGATTAAATCGTTTGCAACTGAAATAATATAAATGGATAGATACTTGTTTTCCATATTCCATAATGGGATTTAAACTTTACAAACAAATAAAATAATATAAATACAACACAAATGTAACTGATATTACGTAAAAAGAGCACTGGAATAGCTCTGAAACTGAAGAAGCTTAAGCACTGGAATATTAAAAAAAGTTTATAACTAGCAAAATCTTTAGAATTTTTTTCTGTTGTTAATATCTCGCATGCGGCTAATACAAAAGTATAACTTTAAAAAAAATTAAAATTTTATTTCAATAAATGTTTTTTTTTCATTTAAAAATTCATTTTTGTATTGTTAATTGACAGTAAAGAAAATACATTTTAGTAGAATTTCGTTACAATGCGTCACTTTAACGAATTTTACAGTTTAAGAAATATTATTTAGACTGTTAAAAAAAAATCTATTATGCTATTGAATTATATATATGTATAAACTCTAAAACAAATTTTTCATTTCAGCTAAATTAATCAGTGCTCTTCAGTGACTCGTTGTAATGAGAATTTATTGTATATGGAAAATAAAACTATTAGAGCTTTCAATAAGAAAAAACAGGGCACTGTTTTACACCGGGCAGTTTATTCTGTAGCCTGTAAACCATGGGATATATTCCTTTTTTTAAAAAATAATGTTAATAATGTTCAAGATTTAAAAATTAAAAATTGATACAAAATTTAAACAAATGTTATAATAAAGAAATAAATCTGTAAAATAAAAAAAAAAAAAAAAAAAAAACTTTAACTGTCTCGGAATTTTATTTTTGTTATTTAAAATCTTTTCCACCAGATATTAATGTATGAGCTGCATGCAATATATTACCCATTCTTCTCATGTGTAAAAAATTAAAAAATCTATAATGTAGTTAAAGTGTTAAAGAAATGCGTTAAACTTAAACATGAAATCGATACATATCAGGTAATTTATTCTTATTCATTTTTTTTTGGGGGGGGGGATTCATTAGTAATTTTTAAGGTCATTTGAACATATAAAATCAAAATTTTGAATTCTTTATTACTAAAAAGTTGCTAAAACTACATAAATATAGTTAATAATAATAATAACATCCCTGATATTAAAAAGATGTTACGAAATCACCCGAGCGCTTTCCATTTATCATCAGGCGAAAAAAACTTTAAGGGGTCAATGTTCATGAATGATCGTTGGTTTAACCGCTGAAGAGTTTCACTCCTTAAGGGGTCGTTCAAGTATTTCGTAGGTAGCAACATGGGGAGGGAAGCTCCAATGTCTGTTTATTTTCGTTGACAAAAGGGAGGAGGGGGTCACGAGAATTCTTGCGTAAGCATTAGACAATGATGAAACTATATTTAACAACAAAAAGCAAATGACTATTATTTGGAAGAGTGTTCTACGGATGTTGAACAACCTGAGAAAAAAAGACATGGAGTAAAGAAGGACTGGAAACGACAAACATTCTATTTAGCGACTACATTGAAAACATAATAATGGACACTGCAGACACATGCATTCAAAGATCTTAGCCACTAGAGTAGAAATGTGAATGCTGAACACATAATATTCCTATAATTCTTGCTATGTGCCGGAACAAGTTAGACTCTGTTGTATTTCCTAAAGATTTTTTTATTGCTTTTGTTCAAATTTTATAAAAAACAATATATTAAAAACTAGTTTGTATTCTATTAAGTGTTTAATGTAATAACTAACAATATATTAAACAATTTTTTTCCTTCGATACCACAACTCTTATATATCTATTTATGTAAATTTGATGGATAAATCATGTAAATTTATCGCTAACTGTGTTTTTTTATTGCAAAAAATTTTGATGTTAGAATGTCATAAAATCATACGTGAACAAAGGTGGGGGATCTAGTATTTGCTTATTTTTCCTTAAAAAGGGGAGGGTGGGATGCAAAATTACTAAAAATATGCTTACATAATACTTGAACTGTACCTAACCCTTAAATGCCTCATTTTTCAAAAATAAATTTTTAAATGTTTTTCGGCTTTCATTTCTTAAATGAATCATACGAAAAATACTTTAAAAAATCACATTTTGTTTTTAATTTGTTTTATTGCTAAAAAACAGTTTGTTACTAATACAACAATAGTGGACTTTAATTGAAAAAATAATTTTCCTTCATAAAATTCGATGCCCTAAAACACACATAAAATTTAAGAATTGTGACAAAAATAAATTTTATTTGTCACTGCAATCTAGAATATGTTAATTTGCAAGCTTCTGAACCCCCCCCCCCCTCAAAAAAAAAAAAAAAAAAAAAAAAAAAAAACATATAACCTAAAAAGCTATAACCAAGTTATAGCAATATTTGAAAAAAAAAATCTATCTTTATTCTTAAAAAGCACAAGTATTGTCATCTGCATGTTCATAATAATATTGTCAGTATGTATATTATTTGAAACATTAGGCATTAACCGTCAATATTATTCTAATATTATTTTAAAATCATGAGTTGGGTATGTGCCGAACGTCAATACACGACATTTAAGAGTTTAAAGAGTGTTTTCCTATTATGACTACTGTGTGCATCTGTGAAAAGAGATCGGGTGATTTTATGATATCAATTTCACATCCACGATGGCTTTTGTGTTTTAAAACCTATATTTGTACATTTTTAGTACTTTTTTAGCAATGAAAAAAATGATAATTTTTATTTTGTATGGTTAAACATTCTTATATATTCTCCTAGTGAATACGACTTTCCGAATTTGTAGTTAAATTATTTATTTTAATATTCCTAACTTTTAATTAATTTTAATTTAGTTAAAACTAGGGGGGCCCCGCCCCCCTGCTCGCTATGCTCGCCAACCCCCCGCGTAATCGCTTCGCGATTCCAAATTATTGGCTACCCCTGCTTGCTGCGCTCGCCAATACCCCATGGTATGAATAAGCAGTTGCAGACTTTTCAAATAATGTGTCACACAACTCGTGTTGTAAAGAAATTAAAAATGTGCCCCCCCCCCTGGGGAGAGCAGAGTGTGGGGGTGACACACAAGATATGCATAATATGAATAAGTACTTGCAGACCTTTCAAATCTTGTGTAACACGACTGGTGTTCTAAAGAAATTAAAAATGTGTCCCCCCTGGGAAGCAGAATGGGGGATAACACACAAGACATCCATTATATGAATAAGCAGTTGCAAACCTCTCAAATGATGTATCAAACGACTGGTGTTGTAAAGAAATGAAAAATTTGGCGAAATATTACAGTTATCGCCAAGTTGGCGTCACTTTTGACAACTAATTTTGGTCGCCAAATTTGGCGATATATCGCCAAGTTGGCGACAAACTTGGCGATTGTTGGCGATGGTAATCTTTCCTCTCTTTATGGTAACCCATACGGCGATGCATAGACGGAGCCCTTTCCTGATTGGTCTATTCGACTCATGGAAGGAGTGGACAACCCGGATTCGTTAGTTCCGGAAATCTTCCACATCAGCATCATTCCAGGAGTCATTCCTTTTAAGGCTAGTTTTTTTTTTTACTATAGAAGGATTATATGCCGAACACACTTTTAGCTATACATTAAGCTTTCTATCAAAGATAATGGATTTAAGTAAGTTTTAAGAGAGATATTTAACTTCAAGCCATCCATAATAAATGACTGTCTACGACATTACATCCCTTCTTTGCGAGAAAGAAAATTCCTAGAATACATAAAAGGCCTCCAGTTCTTAAAAATGCATGAAACTCAAAAATGAAAAACATACATGTATGTTTACGATTTAAATTTATTCGTATACACACCACAATACTATCTCATGAGAAGACATGAGATGAGAGAGAGAGAGAGAATTTATTCGTTATTAGATAGCAATATTCGCAATGCATCAATAATTTTAATGATGCATTATTGACTAACCGAGATAACAGTTTGAAATTCCTTTTAATGGTTTGTTAAACTTATCCATGATTATGTGACTCTATGCGATATTATAAAAATTTTTTGCAAGTAAGAAAATTTAAAAAGATAAAAAAGCTAAAGCATACAGGAAATACGTGAAATTAAAAGCGAAAAACATACATTAAATAGAATATAACATTTATAAATTACATTTATTCGTTATAATTAGATTATTACAATTATGATTGATGTTTATTCGCTATAATTTGATAATGAGATTTTCATTATATATAATGTATATTTGAAATATTTGATTGAAATTGATATTAATGATGCTCTTCAACTGAAACAGGTTCATAACACTTAGTCATATTAAACATTTTATTTATTTATTTATTTATTTATTATTATTTTTTGCCTTGCCGTTTGGATTGCTTGAGAACCACTTTGCCCATTTCTTTTGCATTTTAAACAATTGTTCTCAACTGAATTTTGCATATCACTATGAAAGATATTTTTCCAACTTTAATTTTTTAAGTTTTACAAGCTTTTTAAAACTATTTTTATTTAGACAAATGGATTTTTTTAATGATATTGACATTTTTTAATGATTGACAGATATTTATTGAAAAAGTTATTCTAAATATAATTTAAAAGGAACCGGGATCATTTAAAAACTTAAATTTCTTTAACGAAATATAACTAGTTTGACGTAATTGGCTTTTAATATGAAGAGTGGACCAATGCGAGGGATTTGCAATGCAATATTTAGGAATGTTTGCTAATACATTTTTCAGCAACTTTTGATTAAAAGCCATTTTTTTTATCAAGGAGCATTATTTAATGAAATTTGATTTTTATATGTCAAAAACCTGTTCAAGAATTTGTATGAACTTTCATTCGACATTGTGTGTAGACAATGCAAATGAAAGATATTGCTATTAGAATTATATAATGATATTGGAAACAAAATATTCAACAGTGGATCCATGTGAGAGCTTTCCACTTCCGTCTGTCATTTTTTAACAATATCTAATTTTTTTAAATGCAAGTTGAAACATTTAATGAAAATATAAGGATAAAAATATTTCAAAACAACATTAGGAGCATTAGAATATCGAATGATTTGTACCATTAAAGTTAGAGTAAAAAAATGATTTTAAATAATAAACGATCGAGAAAAAATTAATGATCATATATTGAAAATAATAATAATAATCATATTGCTGATTTAAAGAATAGACTGATTGCTTCGGGTAAAACATGGTACAAAGAAAAATCTAAGTCAAATAAATTAAAAATACAATTTAACCTAATGAAATGCAGCATGGCATTTAAAATACTCATGAAGTCCCCACAAAAAAAAAAAAAAAAAAAAAAAAAAAAAAAAAAAAAAAAAAATCTCTAGAAAAACTATAGGTATTTGGCTCCAAAAATCTATGGGAAAACCATCGGTATTTGCCCATTATGCAGATATTTTATAGAACATCTTTAAAATTTCTGCAGATATTTTTGAGATAAAGCTAAATTTTCAAATTTCTGTAGAATTTCTGAAGAAAGTGGCAATTTCTTCAAATAATCTTAAGATTATTTTTAGTGGAGATACCATTGTTTTGATCGATCAATGGTTTATATTCTTTTAAACATTCAAAATTTGCTTTTTAATCATAAATATAAAATAAACCCCTACGGACATGGTACTTGTTATCATTTTTTTAATATTATTGCTGAGCATGATATAATTCGATATGTTTTTTTGTGACCCCATTCCTTTTAGAAAAATCATTCATTTCAATTATGAAAACATTCTAAAAAATAAACCACAATTCTAAAAAATGAAAACGCCTTAAAGAGAGATGAAATTACTAAGATCAAGGAGAGATTATATTATTGCTGATTTAATTTTATTTCACTGTACTTTTTAATCTCACTGTGTATTAACTGTATACTTTTCCAACGAAATCGTAGAATACTATTTCAGAAGCGGGTTTAAAAACGTTTTGACTGATACATCATTCTGCGTTTCTTAAATGCATAGAAAACAGGATGTTGACAGCAGAGATAATATATATGACTGGATTGGCGAATATAGGCATGCCATTGCATACATTCAGGACCAACATCAAAATGTAGCAAAATTCTACAAAATGCATTAATTAATCTAGATTGTTTCTGTTTATCTGAATTATGTTAGTTCTGTTGGATGTCATTCTCATACAGGTTTAAAAAACTGAAACATAAATTGATGTATCCCAATACAATTAAATACTTTCTCACGAAATTTTAAGAATAAGAGAGAATTAGGAGATTATTGCAATAGAAATATTAAAAGACATTATAATGAAAAATGATGATGGTAAAATTATAACAATTTGGAATTTAATTCCATGCACTAAAAGCTGTTCATTTTGGTGGTGGCTATTTTCACAATTTTTCCAGCGAAATATTCTTTTCAGTAATACATAATACGCAACATTTAAACAAAAAAAAAATAGTTTTGTGAAATGAGACCAATACAACTTCCATTATCTTTAAAATAACTTAATACAAGGTTGATGTAAAATACTTGAAATCTGAGATGAGAAACAGAAATAATATTTTAAAAATATTTTCTAAAATATCACATTCAATATTACTTTAAAAAATATATTAATACAAAATTTTAAGTAATTTTGATTCAATCTTATTTAGTCCATTTATTTTTTTAATTGTTGGCACGACGTGACAACGAAAAATATATCTTTGGAAACAATTTGGCATGTGATTGTGAAAAAGTTCGCCTGAATTACAATATCGTTGCCACGAGTAAGAAGTTTATTAAAAAAAATTAAGAATTTTTAAAGGTAACATTATTTTCAAATGAATATAATTAGCACATCATTAATTTTAAAACCATGTTATCACACATATTACAACGATAGAGGTTCTAAAAGTATCAGTCTGAATGTTCCGGCTAATTTAAAAAACAACTCAATGAACTTTTTTTTATTTACATCATTGATTACAGAAAATTCCCTCGGTCATTTGTATATACATTATGCCAATATACCCAAGATTTTTATAGTATAGTATATTTACTCTATAGTACAGTATAATATTTTACTCTTAGTTTGAAAAAAAAGTGTCATTGGTTATTTTTTGCCGACAATTATCGTTGTTAAAAGGTATGGAACGCCTATGAGTTAAAAAATAATACAAACACCTCTAAAAAAATATTATTGTAGTTATTATTATAAACATGTTATTTAAAAAATTAAAAATGTCTTAATGTGAGATGATATTAAACAGAAATATTAATTTAAAACATAAAAGAAATATTTGCAATGCTAAAAAATTGTTCATGGTGAAAGATTCCAATTGAATCGATATATGGCAATATCTATTTTCCACAAGTTTAAGAAAAATGCATCTGAAAATGTGAGTAACTAAATTCTAAATAGATATTTAGTATATCATCAGTTTTAAAACTAATTATCATACATATTACAAAGAAAGGTTCTAAAAGTATCAGTCTGTATGTCCCGTCTAACTTGAAAAACAACCTGATGATTTTTTTTTAATTACATCATTAATAACAGGAAGTTTTCGCAGTCATTCGTATGCATATTGTGAAATTATAAATATGATTTTTTATAGTATCATTTGGTATTTATTCTTAGTTTGAAACAAATATCCAACAATTGTCATATTTAAAGGTATGAAACGTCTATGAGTTAGAAAATATTACCAACACGTTAAAAAAATGGTTACTGATTTTATTTTAAAAAAATGAAAAAAGTCTTAAGGAGAGATGATGTTATTAAGCAGAAATATTAAATTAAAACATGAATGGATTTTTTGCATTGCTAAAAAAATGTTCATGGTGAAAGATTCCAACTGAATCGATATTTTGCAAAACCTATTTTGCATGATATTTTGTTTCTGTTATTTATTTAGTTTTATTTTACTTATTTTTCTTAAATCTGATTTACTCATATTGTAACTTACATGACAAACTAACAGAAGAAATTGCAGAAATGGCCTTAACTGTTAAACATAAATACCGAATACATCACAATACATTTAAATTAAACAAAAACTTAATTTTCAGACTTTTAGTCATCCTTAAATAAAAGAAAAACAAAAGAAACGAAGGGAGGGCAAAATCTTGTATCCAGTCAAAAAATAATCTTTGAAATGGATTTTTATTTGCAAGTACTTTATTTTTACGGTTGCTGAAAAGCATCATAAGATTTTTCTTTGGACGAATGGCTCCCTTGGTATACGTTTTACCTAGTTATTTCTTTTTCTATTCTAAAGATTTTCTAGTTTTACAGTAAGCTTTCAAAAATAAAAAAGTAAATGTATCATGTAAAATTTCTAAAGGTTGTTCAGTTCTAAAGTTAAAAATTATCGTAACACCTCAGCACTTCAAATGATTGTTCTCCTTCGAAATGCGACAGTTAAATTACTCTCCAGTTCTATAAAAGTACAGAAATTAATTTTTTTTCTTCTTTTTTTACTTGAATGTCAAAAAGTTCTTCTAAAGTTATGAAAAAACTTTTTAGATCAAGAATTTTAGTGCGAAATGAAATACTTCATGATGTAATTTTCAAGAAACATTTGTAATTATGAAAACTTTTAATAACTTTCGATATTTCGACAATAAGAGCGAAAAAGAAAAAAGGCGCCATATATATTTGAAAGCCGCAGAAATAAAGAAATAGCTGTTCTTAACATGAGAAACAATTTTGGCTCTTAAAACCAAAACATGAAATACAAAATGCCAAAAAAAAAAAAAAAAAAAAAAAAAAAAAAAAAAAAAAAACAGAAAGAAAAACACGATGCCAAAAAAAAAAAAAAAAAAAAAAAAAACTGCTTTACTGAACGCTATATGACGTTTATATGGAATAAGTATAATACGCACAGTTCTCTAAGTGTTGTTTTGAATTACGAGTTAGAACTCGTATGTGTTTAACATGCATGAGAAGACGATTCAAAATTTTAAATGAATAAGAGTTTTACTTTTCATGATTTTTATAGAAGTTTCATTCCAAGAACTTTAACGGTAGCATTGCTTACAAATGAATATATTTAAACGCAACTAATTATATATCCTATATATATACTTCAATTGTATTAAAATAAATATAATTGAAGTAGCAACTTTAACTTAAAAATTTTCAACACTTAAATTTTCAAAATTTTGTACAAATTATGTATATTATGTATAAAGATAAAACGATTTGGATAATTCTGTAGTCAACCAAAAAATAATCTTTTTAAATGAACTTTTCTTTGCAAGTACTATTGTTTTGAAAAGCATCATAAGATTTTTCTTGGATGAATGATTATCTTGGTATACTTTTTTTTTTTTTGCATATACTAAAGTTTTTCCTGTTTTACAATGAGTTTTTTTCTCGTAATCCCATGTAAAAAACTTAAAGGATATTAAGTCATACATTTTTTTTAAATAGAAATTATCGTAATTCTTTAACATTTGAAAGGATTGTTCTTTTTCAATATGTGACAGTTAAATTACTTTCAGTATCTCGTCAATTCTATCAAAGTAGAGAAATTTTTTTTTTTTCATTTTATATCTAAATTTTAAAAAGTTTTTTTTTTAAATCTATAAAACTTTTTAGATAAATAATTTTAATATGATATGAAATACTTCATACTGTAATTTTCATGAGATATTTTTTTTATTGTAAACTGAATGGAGACTGTATTTTGATGACTTTTAAAAATTGCCAATACTTTACCAAAATATGAAGTAAAAAAAGTAAAGCAAGATTAAAAGAAAAATAGCTCTTTTAAAATCCTTCAGTGCTCATTTTCAATATCAAGCTTAAGTTTTTTTACTGCACTTCATGTCTCCCCCGTTAAATTTACGCTTTAAGATATGTGCCCACCTTTCAAGGTCATTTTTGAAAAATATGAAATTTTTATAACACACATGTGCTTTTAATTAAAACAAGGAACAATGCTATCAATTCTAATACAATTATAATGAAATTTCAACCAACTTTTCAAATTTAGGCAACATTATGTGAAACTTTAGCAAGGAATTATGTTTATGCCAAACCTTCTGTAATAAAATATATTTAATATGTTAGGTAGCTTTCATTACAAAAAGTAAAAAGCTACCTATTGCAGCCGTCCGGAGGAAAGCACTTCCGGAAAATTTTGGTATATTTTCACCGATCATGACCCCCAGACCCCAAAACCACCCTCCGTTCAAATGTTGACATATATATATATATATATATATATAACCATATATATATATATATATATATATATCTGATTTTTGTCATGCGATAACTAACGTATTTATGAACCGATTTGAATGAAACTTGGTATGTACATAGTACATACAAATGTCTCGACCGAGTTCGTTGGCCAGCATCATCCGCCATTTTGATTCAAAATGGCGGCCATTTTAAATTTTTAAAAAAATTTAAAATTAAAAATTAAATGCAAAAAAATTAAAATTTGAAAAATATTTTTCTTTTACGTGTTAGAACTTAAAACAAAGATTCCAGAACACTTTTTATTTTGTCAATATCTTAAAAAATGATTGAGTTATAGCACTTTGAATTTTTCTTATGGCTGACATTTTGAAACGATCTGATTTTTGTCAAGTAATAACACGCGTATTTATGAACCGATTTCAATGAAACTTGGTATGCACATAGTACATACAAATGTCTCGACCGAGTTCGTTGGCCAGCATCATCCGCCATTTTGTTTCAAAATGGTGACCATTTTAAAATTTTAAAAAAATTTAAAATTTAAAATTAAATGCGAAAAAATCAAAATTTGAAAAATATTTTTCTTTTACGTGTTAGAACTTAAAACAACGATTCCAGAACACTTTTTATTTTGTCTATATCTTACAAAATGATTGAGTTATAGCACTTTGAATTTTTCTTATGGCTGACATTTTGAAACGATCTGATTTTGTCACGTGATAACACGCGTATTTATGAACCGATTTCAATGAAATTTGGTATGTACATAGTACATACAAATGTCTCGACCGAGTTCGTTGGCCAGCATCATCCGCCATTTTGTTTCAAAATGGTGGCCATTTTAAATTTTAAAAAAAAATTAAAATTTAAAATTAAATGCGAAAAAATCAAAATTTGAAAAATATTTTTCTTTTACGTGTTAGAACGTAAAACAACGATTCCAGAACACTTTTTATTTTGTCTATATTTTACAAAATGATTGAGTTATAGCACTTTGAATTTTTCTTATGGCTGACATTTTGAAACGATCTGATTTTGTCACGTGACAACACGTGTATTTATGAACCGATTTCAATGAAACTTGGTATGTACATACTACATACAAATGTCTCAACCGAGTTCGTTGGCCAGCATCATCCACCATTTTTTTTCAAAATGGTGGCCATTTTAAATTTTAAAAAAAAATTAAAATTTAAAATTAAATGCGAAAAAATTAAAAGTTGAAAAATATTTTTCTTTTACGTGTTAAAACTTAAAACAACGATTCCAGAACACTTTTTATTTTGTCTATATCTTAAAAAATGATTGAGTTATAGCACTTTGAATTTTGCTTATGGCTGACATTTTGAAACGGTCTGATCTGAACGATCCATCATGTTGCTTTAAAATGGCATACACTTTATGATATCGTGGAATTTGGTGACTCTCTAAATCGCTTAAAATAAAACCAGGTTGAATAAAAGATGACTAATTTCTAAAAATTCCTATTAATATTCAGTCTTGACAAAAACTAGTATTCAATCTTATAAAATCACTAATTTTTAAAGATTATTTCCACTAATTTGAGCTTAGTATTTTTGAACAATGTAACTTACTTTAAAATAAATAAATAAATATATAAGTATATGAAAGCTACCTTTTCCTCCCGGCATTGCCGGAAGGACTTTTTCACATCTGTTTTCAGCAATATATTACAAACAGCTTACCTGTGTTATGAAAGAAAAGAAATCCAGTATCTCTTAAATTTACTAATATGTACCAAATTTTGCATACCGAACACGATATTTTCTTTAAATTATGAGTGTTTTTTCTATAAAAACAACGTTTAAATTTATCTATACATATTTAAAAGCTATATTTTGCTTCATAACATACCACTAGATAAACAGAATCTTGTGACCAAATTTTATTTCAATATCTATTTTATATCAAAAAAAAAAAAAAAAAAAAAAAAAAAAATAAGAAATGAGATTTTTTGCAAACATAAACAATGAAAAACGCTGTATTCCAAAAAAATGAAAACAAAGATTTCAATATAGCGTAAATCTCTATTATTATATAGCTAATTAGATATCTCTTTTTAAATATGATAATAATGAAAAAATCTATTCTGAGATAAATGGATTTAAAATTTTAGTTATAGACGGGAAAATATTTATAGTACAACAGAAACATTGGCATATTTGCTGATGTTATCATCATTAAAACACACGGTTTGATTTATGAAATCCATTTAACTTTGTAGCATTTCATTAACAAGAAAAATAAAGTTGTCGAATGTTCAAATCCAAAACATACTTCTTTCTCATTCATATTAATATCCCAGAATGTTGTCATACATTTTAGTCCTTCAGTGTTATTACTTCAAAACTACACCAACTTTGATTTTCATCGATTAGATGAGCGAGCTTTCTTTATACTACTCGGAGTAAAAACGACTTAATATCAAAAATAATATTTAATAAAATCAATATTTTCCGTTCACCTATTATACATTAACTATTTGAGAATCGCTGGATAACTGCATGGGAGTTGCTAGTCGCTGCAATGAAAAAAATAAAAATTGTGTCCAGATCACAATAGAGTAAAACACTATAAAAAGCATCCAGCGATAGAATCAAAATAACAAACTCGGAACAGTAAGGAATCAAGGTGTCTCTAAACGAGAAATAAAAAAAACAGTTACCATGATATTTTTTACACACTAATATGACATCAACATTGACATAGAGAACTCTCCACCCTTCAAAAAAAGAAGCAGAACATATATAAAAGAATCGTCACTGGATATTTAATCATTATCAGTTTAGTGTGTTTCGGAAGTTTAACCCCACAGATTCGAATGTACAGATAGAAAAAAAATATATTGAAAAACACTGCTCTACGTCCAATAGAGGTATGGCCCAGTTGGCAGAGCATTTGACTCGTATCCGAAATCTCGTAGGTTCAAACCTCGCCGCCGGCTAAAAATCCAGTATGGACGTGAATGGTACCCGGTGCGAGTAAAATCATTCCTGGGTTCAAAGTCTTCGAAATTCCATGTGAATTATACCTCTGGAATTACCTAGCCAGGTGAAGCTCTCGTCACCTCATCAAGGTACTAAATTACAAGACCAATTCGAATTTGTAAAGCTGCTTTTCGGATCTCTGCAACTTGTATAGGTGTTTGATGCAGCATGAAGTCAAACAAATCAAGGCACTCTAAGTAGCTGGGCAATATATAAGCAAAACGAAGTTAATCAGAATTGCTATTAAAGATTATTAAGTGTTTCTATAGCATACGATTTCACCTTGTTTCGAGACATTCAAACCCGTAAAGCTGCGTCATAGTAGGGTAGGTAAGGACCTGGCTATTAGAAAGAAAACAGAACAGCCTATGTATAACAGAACACTGAAAAATTGAGAATCACTGTTACAATCCCCCACTGGCGGATTCTTCCTTAATTCTTCTGGGACCTACTGTCCATAGCCAGAAACAAACATACGAAATTTGGTTCAAATTTTTACGCATAACTTTATATACTTTTCGATGGTATAATCATGAAAATGGCAGGAAACTCGCTATTACTGATTCCCCATCCGGCGAAATATTTCCAAACTGAAAGACGGTCTGTTGGCCTTAACCAAATGCATGCTCAAAAAATTTGGATCAATTCTATGACTAACTTCATACACTTTTCGATGGTACAAAGGAGACATACGAGTACATGGAAACACGGACATACGGACTGATAGATATTTTATATAAACATGTTTTTCAGGATCTCTGATCCTTTAAACGTGTAAATTCGTTGAAAAAAATCTCGATTCAATTCTTTCTTATTCAGAAAGAAGAAAATATTATTTTTTAAAGAATTTCAACACCCTGACCCTTAATGTGCTTAAAATTTATATCCAAACGGTAATTAGATGACGCAGTCTTAAGGTATCTGATCACTTAAAATATACAAACATTTTTTTTAACAATTAATTTTAATTTCATCTTAAAAGATAGTTCAGAATTTTTACTGTAACGCATTTTATTTGTCGAATTTATTAAATGATATAATCAATTCGTTTATGTCTTAAAGTATATCTCAGTATAATCTGTAAAATTTATTTTGTCATTTTTTAATTGAAAATGACTTATTCTTAATTAGATTTAAGCGATGAATTATGACATGACTACAAACACACGGTGGATATTGTGTGTCATAATAAAGTCGGAAACACTGTACTTGTCACATTCTATTCAGAGATTTCTAAATAGAAGTGTAAATGAATTGGTTATTTCAAAAAATGCATATGTTTCCTTTTAAAATATAAGCTTTTGTCATCACTTTTTATAACTGTATTTTTGAAGGTAGTCTCATATATGTAAACATAAATTACGTATGTTTATCTATCTGTTCATACTATAGATAACTGTTTATTGAAAAAAAGCATAGTAAACATGAAGACAAACAGTATTATATAGGAAACTAAAGATTCCAAACGCCTTCCAAAGGAGACAGGCGCCATTAAAGTTTAGGATACAAAATATCAGATTATTATAAAAAATGGAAAAATTTGTCAATTTACTTACGGTTTCTGCAGAAACTATTCTTTTTGTTAGTATTTTCTTGAAAATAAGTTTTAAAGATAGAGGGCTCTTTAGACTTTGGATTAATGAGCTATTTTTACCGTTATTTTTTGTATCTCATTAAATGCTTTCAAAAACTTTGAGCTCAAAATCTGAATAATTAGGAGTGGTTAAGTAGTGCAAAAAAACTTTGTTCAGTGCGTAGAGGGGTTCAAATTTTTAACTCTTGAATACAGTGTTTGCGCTATTTAACCAATCTGGACGATTCAGATTTTGAGCTCAAAATTTAGTCTAAGCTTTTGAAAGCATTAAGTGCGATACAAAAAATAACGGTAAAAAATATTTCTCCGTTACTTCAATACCTAAATCGCCTTCTATCGACATTTTTTGAACTTTATCTTAAACTTTTATTTTCAAGAAAATATTGTTATAAAGAATAGTTTTAGCGAAAACCGCAAACAAATCGATCATTTTTTTTTCAGTATTTATAATCATTTGAAATTTTAGACCCTAAATTTTAATGGCACCTATCTTCTTCGGAAGACGTTTGGGACCCTTAGTTTCCCATTAGTTATGATGTGTATTAATGAGGAGATTCCGTGAAATGGATGTTTCACTTTAGTTCGTTCAATAAACATTGTCATGGGTTCATTGAAAATTAGTTATTCTTAATTATATTTAAACAATGATTTTTAAGACAGTGACAAACATAAGGTGGATATAATGTGACATAATAAAGCCAACAGCGCTTTATACATGTCTTATTCTATACACGTATTTCTAACGTAAAATATAATTACAGAGTTCGAAGCTTATTGTCATCGAAAAATGACAGATATGTAAATTATTTTCAGGAGACAGCAAGGGAAATACCTTAAGACAGGTTTCATAATTAGTATTTACATTTGTCGTTGAGAAATGTTACGAAACGACATAAAATTCAATATCTTTGCCCGAGATTTACCGCATAAAATATTGTAATAAATATCACATTTGATTATATAAGGAAGAGTAGTACACAGGAAGACGAAACATTTTATTCATTAACTTACAATAAGTATTTTTATTATATAAAAAATTTGCTACAATTTAAAGCAATACAAATACGCTACACATTAATGTATAAATGGTTTTTAAAAAATTATACATAAAAAAAATAGAAGACGATAACGTAATATTGTAAAGCTTCTCATTGTGTACTATTTGTGGTACAGAATGAGAAAATGTATATATTTTCATAAATCATGCATTTTTAGATGCGTTCGTAATTATGTAAATATATAGCACCTATTGTTGTCACTCAGTTCGTCCGTCTGTCCGTCTGTCTGTCTGTCCGTCTGTCCGTCCGCATATAACAACCCAAAATACCCGCAAAAACTACCCAACCGAATCGTGTGAAATTTAAAATACATTATTATTACATAATTTTGTCGAGTCATTTCAAATTTTATGAAAATCGGATGGTTGGTTGGTTGATTTTTGCCGTCCGATTATCTACACTAATGGGATATAGGACCAGGGGGAGTGCCCTCCGTGGGGGTCTTTCTAAGGGAACCTAACCCGTATTTACGCAAGGTTCGAAGAAAACCACGGAAAACTCCGAACGGTTAGGCCGACAGCCGTGATTGGGTTCGAACCCAGCACCTGCCGTCTACCAGTTGAGAGGTCCGAACCTATCGGCCACTGGTGGGGCGAAAATCGGATGGATAGATCAATTACAAGGACAATCAAAAGGATTCCGTTACATTACGGTCAATGGGGAAAAAAGTTTCAAACGCATTTTAATCGTTTGAAATTTAAAACGTATATTTATTACATAATTTTGTCGAGTCATTTCAAATTTTATGAAAATCGGATGGATAGATCAATTACAGGGACAATCAAAAGTATTCCGTTACATAACGGTCAGTGGGGAAAAAAGTTTCAAATGCATTTTAATCGTTTGAAATTTAAAACGTATAATTATTGCATAATATTGTCGAGTGATTTCAAATGTTATGAAAATCGGTTGCATAGATCAATTACAGGGACAATCAAAAGTATTCCGTTACATTACGATCAATGGGAAAAAAAGTTTCAAATGCATTTTAATGGTGTTACACTCATTTGAACATAACAGAATTGACATGAATCTATGAAATATGTACTAAAAATACATTTTGTACAATCTGTGATGCAAAGAATAATTATTATTAAATTAAAGGGGCACACAAATGTATTCCACTAAATAATGTTATAAGGGGAAACATTGTTTGGGGCGTGTTTTAATTATATTAACCTACTTCACATTTTATGAATAAGATATACGTTAATGAAGTAGAATAAAAATTACTCCCTGCATATTTATAGGAACACAAAGATTTCGGCCACTATACTGTATCCAAAGTACGCTCTACTATATCAGCAAGATCTGAATATTTTAAAACTTCGTTATCGTACGAACGTACCTCATTTGCTACGCTTCACGTGCAATTTCCAACTTGTTTGTTACACTTTAAGTCGTTGTTCTAATTAATTAATGTGTCTAGGTTTTCAAAATATAAAATGTATGAGGCTCAAATGCGCAATAGCATACATTGGGCTACCTTCATGCAAATTTGCAGCCTTGCGAGTAACTTTCATTTTGTAGATTTCCCTAGACTTTTCACGCGCACGCACACACACACAGAGGGAAGGCGAAACTTTCTTTTATTAATAAAAAACTTTTTTTTACATCATAACTATACAGAATTCGTAGGCTTCAAGTACTTTCAAGCACTTTTTATCCAAATTTTCATAAAGTAATACTTTTGGCTTACTTAATGAAAAAAAAACTCCTGATATACCGAGCAGAACATTTTGAAATTTCTAGAAATACTAAATCTTCATCACTGCAACCCATTTGGGAAAGTTGGCCTATAGTGCCCAGTCCTGTTTTCTTATCAATGGACTCTGTGTTGCTATGTAGCATATATCATACCAAATGGTTATCCAACCCGGGTCCTTCAATGTATAATTCCCAAGCAAGATCGGTACTTAATTTATCAAACTTGAAAAAATAAAGAGTTGAGTGAATGTTGCCCAGTTCTCAGCTAGAAATAAAACTAAAGACCCATAGTGTAACACACAGACGTGGTTTAAATAAATCATCTCAAATAAATTATTATGGTTCAATAAATATATTATTTGATTATATTTTTGCAACTTATAAACGTTATGTTTTTATTCTTTTACTGTAAGATTTGGACAAAACTTATGTTGACTGAATTTCAACATACAACCTTTTGTATGGAAGGCAAGCATCATAGTCCGAAGCAAAAGGTTAGCTGAGTTGCTCCATTCTAGTAAATAATCATATATTGTTTATTGAAGTTACTGTTGTGAGAAACAGGGTCGATGCACATTCCATCCACAGTGAAAATATCTTAGTAAGACATTAACTTACGCTCTCACACTATTTGCTGTGAAGCTTTGCCTACTGAGGACGAATTCGTCGTGACGCTGTCATCTGTTGTGAATGTTGCGCATTACTTTTTCCTGGTCACTAAAGTAGGTTTCAATAATTTGTCGTTGTCTGGGTTCGGACATTAGGACCTATTGTGCGAAAGGTGAGTGCCGTAGCGCAGAGCAAAGTGCACTATTGTTCTGTTTTAGTGACATCTAACAGATTGTTTGTTGAATTTTTATTGCGAGAGATGACTTCCTTAAATATTATCAGAATAATAGATAATAGCCTAAAAAGCAGCATTTTTACAACCAGTTTTAGCGTAGATGATTTTGATATATATGATATAGATGAAATAACACAAATAACGAAACTGTCAGCCAATTGGAGCTCAAGATGTGTTTATGTGTGAATTTGGGGGGGGGGGAGGGTCATCATACCTACATGTTGTAGTCTGCTACAATGTGAAAGGAACGGAATTATCATGAATCAGGTTGCTGTTTCTTTAAGGTTACAGTAGAGCTGTTATAGTAAAATGTCTCTGCGGACTCCAAAGTATACTTTAGTATATTTTGTCACATAAAATGGGAAACTAAATTATCTGTGAAATATAAATAAAAATGGAATAAAATTCCGTGATATACCTTTAGCAACAAATAAACATTGCTTGAATTGAAAGCCCATTTTAAGAAAATATTGCATTCAGTAGAAATACTTTTAATAAAAATGCCGATGATGCAGAATTAACGAATTTACATCGGAAATAATTGTAATGAAACACCAATATTTATAATGCTCTTCAGAACTAAGACGATAATTCAGTCATTCGAAATGGTTCTTGTCTAATTCTAACATTGGTTAAATACATATACTACTGCAAAATATAACTAATAAAATATAACTGCAAATATAACTAGCATAATACAACTTATAAGGAAATATTGATTTTACAAGAAAAGTAGTTACGGACAAACTCCAATATTGGTGACCTTAACTTTGGGACAATATTTGCAAAGTGTAAACGTTTTTATATCGACAGTATTTTTTATCCTACTATAAACAGAAATGTAGCTAAGATATATAAACTTATCGATTCCATTTTCCAAATTAATTTAAAGCAGAAATTATGAAAGAGAATTCACAAAATGAATTATAGTTGCTATGATAATGCAATCAAATTTTTGATTTAGTTAACTTTGACTTAATGAGGTCTTTGGATTTTCCGATATTCGCCTTTTATAACGTTCGTGGAACTGATGGAAACTTTTTATAGCGCTATCAATACGTAATGTACAGAACGAAAAATTCATTTTCTCTAGAACTATTTTTGTTTTCCTATTCGAGTGAATGAAACAGTGTCATTTGAAGAAGTCATTTATTTTTAATATCATTATTAGTTGAGGATTATTAGCTGGTCGATTACATTACCTGCTTCGTCGATTAATATCTTAATATTTTAATATCTACCAGTAATGATTGTGACAGTGTTCCATAGTTTAAAATTTTACAGCTGAATGCCACCTCTGTGCATATTTCTTGATTACATTAATTTTGATTAATTGATCAATCATTGTTGATTTATTATGCATTATAAATGATTAATTCATTTATAAGCAATATAAGAACAAAATTATCATTAGATCAGTAGATAGGAAAGTGCATAGAGAATATGAATGCATTTTGCAGATGCCCACGTCGAATGATGAAAATTTTCGACGATTTATCGATATAATGCCAGTTGATGAAAAATCGTTCTCAGGTGTTCAGTGAGTCTATGCGCAGTAATTATTTTACAGTATTTTTCTGTCGTAATGCTTAACAGTAAGTGACAGGAATTTTTTATGGACAAAAAGCGCACATTTATGAGGTACGGTGATCTCAAAGTTTACAAAATTCATGAATTTTTTTTTTCTGTTCGCCGAGGAGTGTGAGACCTCCATTTTTTATTCTTATTCCTATTTTTCTTCTGTATATTTTTTTCATTGCTGCATAATATATACACAAGTATCTCTATCTTAGTGATATTTTCAGTTAGTGTAATAGTTTTGTTTTAGATGCTCTCACAGTTAGAGAAAACACAAAATACATGTTTTTTTTCTTTCTTTTAGCCAGAAAATGTTAAATTACAGAAAATTTCCAAAGAAAAAGTGTCATTAAAATATTCAAAGTATACATATATAATTATTATTATTAATATATTTTTTAAAATCTAAAACACAATTAGACTTTTTTTTCTCCAAAAATATCGAAAGATAGTACGTAAAATGCAACATAATGGTTCAGCTAGTAATTAGTATTAAATGGGAAACATTACTATTAAAATTTGTAAATTTCAATCCTATGCAAATATACAGTTTGTATTAACTTAATGCTTAAGTTTCAATTCTTTCTTCCCAATAGAAGCGCACAAAAAGTGTTTATAACGTTTTGTAGTATTTGCTCTGTATTAGCGCAAAATTAACCACCGCATATCTGTCATCATTTGGCGCCCAGGTAATTAACCATTTCCTCACGTAATGTACCAAACACATTTTCTAACAAACAGTGAATAATTTAATTTTCCATACGTTTTGTATGGATGCGAAAGATTGGAAAGTAATTATGTTTGTTTGTACATTCCATGTTAACTGCTATGTCTGTACATCAATGGGTTTCCTATGGTTCTAGTAATGAGAATTTCATTGAAAACGAGTTATTGATGTGCATTTTATTTTATTTTTAGGTGCGTCAAATTATATAGAAACGTTGCCATTTGAAAGCCCTATTGTGGATGGTTCGTAAACAATTTAAAATAAGCTGTAAAATACGTTCACTAATTAAGATTTCACTTCATTAGATATTTCTTTTACTCTCGGTATTATGTAAATTTTTTGTTTGTTTGTTTGAAAAGTATAACGACAAACAACTTTTCCATAAATAAATCTAATAGTTTTACTTTTGGTTGTTTTTATAGTTACCTTGAAAGCAAAAATTTCTCTTACAATGCTCTTTAGTTGATATATAATTTATATGATCTGCCTGGTTTGATTTTTTGAAAGACATTCAGATCTTTTAAAATAATACTTGATACAATCATATTAAAAAACAAAGGTGTGGAAAATAGATCCGTCTAGTCCAGTTGCCCCATAAAATAAGGGCAACTGGACCTATGAAAAAAGGGTAATAAAATATATATCTTTTCTTATTTTTAGACTTTAAAATGTAATTTTTAAAAATATTTGTGTGCAAGAGTGGACATAACTGAATACATTTACAAAGGTTCGGACATTAATTCAAGTGAACATTGAGTTTTGGAAACAGAATTGGTGAAAAATCCAGAGAGACATTATAAATTCATGGCCCAATTGCCCCATGTAACCTTTTCATTAATGCTATAAATAAATTTTCTTTTAAATATAAAATACAATTAGACTTTTTTTCCGCCAAAAATATCGAAATATAGTACAAAAAAATGCAATATAACAATTCAATTAGTAATTAGTACTAAATGTGAAATATTAGATTAAAATTTGTAAATTTCGATCCCAAACAAATATACAATTTAAATTTACTTAAGCCATAAATTTCAAATATTTCTAAACAATAAAAACGCGCAAAAAGTTTTTATAACATTTTCTAGTATTCGCACTTTATTAGCACGAAATAAATCATTACATATCTGTCATCATTTGGCGCACAAGTAATTAACCATTTCTTCACGTGATGTACCAAACACACTTTCTAGCAAACAGTCAATAATTTAATTTTCCATACGTTTTGTATGGGTGCGAAAGATTGGAAAATAATTATGTTTGTTTGGTGCATTTCATGTTAACTGCTATGTCTGCACATCAAAGGGTTTCTTATGATACTTGTAATGGGAGTTTAATTGAAAACAAGTTATTGATGTGCATTTTATTTTATTTTTAGGTGCATTAAACAATATAGAAAAGTTGTCATTTGAAATACTTGTTATGAATGGTTCATTAATATTTTTAAAGTAAACTGTAAAATACGTTCACTAATGATGATAAAAGGATTCACTTCATTACATTAAATTTTTATTTTTAAATTGGTATTGTGGTAATTTTTTGTTAGTTTGTTAGAAAAGTGTACTGGCAAACAACTTTTTTTTTGTTCGAAATAGGAATATAAAAGTATTTGGAAAGTTATTTAAAGAAAAAAAATATATTTTACAAACAAAAATTACCAGTTTTTTTTTTTTTTTTTTTTTTTTTTTTTTTTTTTTTTTTTTTTTTTTACTATGGTTTTAATTTTGAAATGTGAAAAGTTCAAACATAAGTTAATTTGTTTGTATATATCATGGTAACTACTATGTCTGTTTATCAAATGGTTTCACATGATTTCAGAAAGGAAATTCCTATGAAAACAAAGTATGGAAGCGCAATTAATTTTATTTTTAGTTACAGTAAATTGTATAGAAATTTTTTTATTGAAAACCTTTTAAGAATGGGGAAAACTTACATGGAACTTTAAACTCGCTTACTAATGATAATAAAAAGGTTTCACTTTATTAGGTTAAATTTTCATTTTTTCATTATTATTACGCTATTCTTTTACCTGTTTGATTAAAAAGTGCAATGCACACAACTTTTTTTCAAAACTAGAAGATAAGAGCAATTGCAAATTTATGTAAAAAATAAACAATAATAGTATTTTTAAAATAAGCATTTCGCTTTTATTATCGCGAATAGTTTTATTTTGAAATATGAAAATCGGAAAAGTTATTGTTATTGTTCGGTATATTCCAAGTTTGTTTGATATATTTCATGTTGATGAATATTGTTCATCAAAGTGCTTCCAAAGATTTTGGTAATGAGAATTCCGAAGAAAACAAGATATTGATACACATTTGATTTTATTTTGGGGTGCAGAAAACTATATAGATATGTTGTCTTTTTGAAAAACCTGTTGTGAATGGTTTGTAAGCATTTTATAATGAACTTTAAAATCCTTTCACTAATGAAGATAAAAAGTTTCCTTTCATTATACTAAATTTTTATTTCCCTCTAGATATTATGTAATTTTTTGTTTGTTTGTTTGAAAAGTGCAATAGTAAACATTTCTTTTAAATAGGAATGTAAGAGTATTTACAAAGTTATGTAAAAAATAATATAGATTATGTTTTTTTAATAAGCATTTCACTTTTATTAAAGTGATTAATTTTATTTTGAAATATGTGAATTTGAAAAGGAAAGAATTTTTTTTCGTTTGAGTTAGAAACAACTGTTTTAAAACTCGTATTTTATTAAAATGGGCTGTGGACCTTTTTTTTTTTTTTTTGAAAAAAAAAAAAATCTCCCCTAAAAACGAAATTTCTTTTGTGTCTATTGGTAGTCTTCAATTTCAATGGGTAATTTATAAACATTCACATGGAGATGCTTTTCACAAAGTTACAAGTGTTTTAATTTTGTACATAAAACACTTTTTGTTCCTTTAATACACATTAAATTTGTTTTTCTCATAACTGATTCTTCAATGTTTTTAGATTTTTAAATGATCCATGCATCTTAATTTTTGATCGAAATTTACGGAATTCATGGTATCGCTTACAAAAAAAAAAAAAAAAAAAAAAAAAAAAAAAAAAAAAAAAAAAGCATGCGTTTTAAGATTTGATTACATTAAAATAATTAAAAGAAATTTTTAACTTGTTAAAAAGCAAAAATTTCATAAAAAGTACATATGGAATTGAGAAAAAACTCTGTAAAACTTTTATTAGCCCTAGAAATACGGGAAATTTTACTTAAGTTTTATAAAAATATTTAAAACAGATTAAATTATTTATTTAATCGTGTATTTCTTTGTATCTTTAAAACAAATTTCATATGATTAATTTCTCAATCCAAACAGTCTACAGTCTCAGAAAAAAAAATCTTGACACTTACGATTTTAGACGTTTTGTAAAATATATAGAAATATGCATAAGACATTATTCTGGAACTCCATGTGTGCAAAAAAAAAAAAAAGTACACGTCATACATTTTCGCGAAGAGTTTTCGCCGAAATCCAACAGGGGACCGTCAGCAAATTGAAAAAGAACGAAGATCTTTTGGATAACCCTGTCAAAACTAATGAAGCAAAAGAGTTCAAACTGCAGATTATGATGAAGTGGCTTATTGTAATAAACTGTGTCCATTTTTATGAATAAAGCATGTAAACTCGTAGAGAAATTAAGGTTTTTATAAAAGCGGTCCCAAATTTTTCCAAGTTTTTTTGCTTATAATTTGCAGAGTTCTTCATAAAACACAATGTTCTTTTCAGAAAATATGACAATCAACATTGTACATAAAACCCTGTAAGCAGAATTAAAAAATAATAAATATTGTGTTACAAATGTACAGCTTTACTAAATATTTTTTTATTGCGCATGCGTCAAATTCATTTGCATATTATGTTAGTTATATGTATAGATCAACTTTTGTAAAAGTCTTAAAAACATAGCTTGAAAATTCTGAAAATTAACGTCGATAGAATAAAATGTAAATCCGTTATTCCCAAAATAAAGCAAAAAGATGAGGGGCTGTACCTATATTCCATTGCCTACACAATATTGCACGTACTAGTATATTTGGATACCATATAACACTGTGGATTAAAAAAGAGCCACTTATTCTAAATTTATACCTTAATTTACGTAAATACAAATAAATATTCTAAATAAGTAACTTCTTTAATTTTTGTTAAAGGATTTAAGTTAAATAATTTTGAAAATTAATCATTGGAAACACTGTCCTAAAGAAAGTTTGCAAACTCAGGAGAGAATAGCATTTGTTTTATGAGGAAAAAAGTATCAGTGTTACCATTTATATATTTTTTCCATGGCAAAAACCATTCATCTACATAAAAGTATAAAAAAAATGTGCAAAAAAATCAAACAGTTCAGTTTTTATGAAGGAAACATAGAAGTCTACATTTATGTGCCTCAGGTTTGTATAAGTTGAGTCCTGCATTGGTGCCTCAATGCTCAAAACAAGTAATGCACACTCTCATTGGCATCGTTCCTAGATATCAGAGATTTATTATATAGTTACCTTAATTTGCATTGAAATAGTTTTTAAATATTACAGAGCCGGTTTTTTACCTTCCAAGTTACGATAAACATATATATATATATATATACTCACATTTGTATAAATGAACAATTGATTTATTTTTGAAAGTTTTCTCCTTTAACTTTCCTCGAAGAAAGTCTTTATCTTTTCGTTCCTAATAAAAATACACCTTTAGAGCTCTGCACGGGTCAAAATTTCCAGCTTTGGGCCCGGCCTGACCAATAGAGGGAATAATTACGTTCGTTCCGTTTAAAAAAAATATTGGCCAGGACAAGCCCGGCTCGTTATAAAAGTTAAAATTTTGGCCAGATCCAAGAAAAGTTAAAATTTTTCGACAAAACTTTAACTTTTACTCGTACGGAGAAGTTCTGACCTAAAAAAACTCATTTTACTTTTTTTCATGCTTGTAATCTTCATTTATACTAATGTGCCGTAGGCTGCGATATTTTTGTTTTTAATGAATCTTTATTTGTTATATGTATCAATTTATATTATGATTATTATTATTAATCCATATTTCATATAATTGTTATATAAAAATCTAAAAAATAGCGTACAGTAAAATATTCTAGGACGGAATCACATAGGAACGAAAAAAATGCGCTATACGCAAATTCCCTTCTTAGTAGGTATAAATGTATTCTTTTAGTAGATATAAATGTATTCTTTTTGTAGATATAAATGTATTTTTTGTATATAAATGTATTTTTTGTATATAAATGTATTTTTTAGTAATACAGATTTTTTTAGGTGTATTCTGTTATAGGCATGTCCTTTTCCATTCATTTTACCTTATTTTAATTAAGCTATATTTTAATAAACATAGAAACCTACTATAATTTAAAAAGAATAAATTTTAATATTTAATTGCAGAATAATAACAATTTAAAAACATATGCATTTTTTGCAAAATTTTTTGAGCAAGACCAAATTTTACCAATTTTTGAAAATGCCTGCCCACGCCGAGACAATGATTTTCATACGGGCTGGCTTAAATTGAAACTGAATATTCTGACACAGGAAGACTAATAAGAATGAAAACAGTCCCGACATCGACGGAAAAAATAATTTAAACCAGGCCCGATCCTTCTGCAAAAAAGTACAGCCCGTCCCAGCTCGGAAAGAGTAGTGACTAAGGTCAGCTCGAGACTTCAGAAAAAAGTAAGAACCAGTGCCGTGCCCGGCCGAGCCGAATGCCGTGAATAGAGATTGGCCCGAACCCGGTCCGTGCAGATCTTATCACTTTCTACATCCTTCCCTTAATTAAGGTCTTCAGCCTTTCCTTCCCAATAAACATACACAAAATTTATTTATAATACTCAGTAATCTTACCTTTTATTCGCATAAAATAAACCAAGGCACATTTTTCGCTATTCGAAATTATACAAAAATTAAACATTTCCCTATGTGGTGAACCAACCACGTTTTCTAGTAAACAGCCTTAATTTTAATTTTCCCAAAGATGTTGTATCGGAGGGAAAGATGGAATGATAATTATGTTTGTTTGGTATATTTAATGTTCATTATTATTTCTGTTCTCCAAAGGATTTCCTATTATTCTAGTAATAGAAATTCCATTGAATACGGGTTATTATGTGTTTATTTATTTTAATTTCAGCTGCAAACAGGTTGTATAGAAACATCATTATTTAAAAGACTTGTAATAAATTGTTCTAGTCTATTACATATGAAATTTTAATATATTTTAAAACATTAGCATGCTATTGCATATTCTTTATTTTCACCAAACCATACACAGAGGCAGTATGGTTCGTAATAATTTCAATATGCTATTATAAGAACATAAAAAAAACCCTCATCATACAGAAACATGAAAACTGCCATATAAAATTCTGTTTTGAACGGGTTGTTTACATTTTAGAAGGTATAAATGCATTTTTGAGGGGAGGAAGAGATGATATTTTTATATATATATAGAACGATTTTGTTATAAACAGGTTTTACACTATTAGAAAATATATTTGCTAAATAGTAAATCTTTAAAAACTCATATAAATTGCTTTTTTTACAGTTTTAAAGTTTTTGATTCATTTGTAATCTTTATTCATCAAAAGATTTTAAGTAAAAATTAGAAATATTGAAAATGTAATTAAATTTTAATTGAATTCATGAATTAATTTTGAAAATAAAATTTAAAGTATGAAAGAAATAAAATGTGAAATCTTAATATATCTCTTCATCACTCTTTTCACCTCATTCCTGTTCATACGGCTCAGTTCAGAACTTTTTCGGTACCAAGTGAACTTTCAAATCTTTCATATACACGCAAGCATAAGGACTAAACCCGGCCCATAAACAGCAAATCCTGGCTTTAGAATTTAGTTATTTATTAGTTATTTTAATTTAAAAAAATGAAATAATGAGTCTACTTTTTTCTGGTGTATGTATATGGGAAAAAGATTGAATAGGGCAACCTAGAAGAGCTGGAGGATTATAATTTCTACCGGCTCTATTACCCTGTAGGTGCCTGCTTTTCATTATTGACATCTTGATAGTTTTTTATAGGTTGGAATTTCTAAATAATCGTTTACAATTATTTCAATAATCCGAATTTAGCAGCAATATAATTAAAACATGTATTATTCATCAGTGACTACATACAAAATGTTAACCTTTTAATTTAGAATATAGTAACATTTAGATAATTTTTTCACTTACTAGAACGTTTATAAACTTAAATGTCATGTAGTAGTTATTGGAAGAACATTTTCTCCTAAACGAAAAACTTCTTAAAATGAGTCTGTTTATCTAAATTTTAATAAAATTTCTTCTGCATCGGAATTTTTTTTCATAATATTTACATTTATTTTTATATACATATGTAATTTATACAAGTATAAAAAAGGAAAAAAGCTTTGTTTGAAACTACATCATCATTTTTTTTTCTTATATGCAAGGAATAATTACGATAACTCAATGATATATAGTACATAATTATTGTTATTTCTGACGACCTCTTCTCCTAAACGAAAGGTGTTCTGAACTGAGTAATTACACAGTTAGACTATATTTACATTTAATCTGCTTTTAACTTTAACCTGCATGGGAAATATCTTTTTCACAGTATTTAATTTTCATTTTTATTATAGGAGCAATTTGTTTTGATCAAATGTAGAGAAAAACAAAGCTTAGTTTGAAACTGTATAGTAGGGTTGGCCTAAAAAAATTTTTTTTCGATTTTTGAGGATGGCGGGTGAGGAAAAGTGGCCACTAGTGGCACTCAGATCACACAAAAAATTTGAGATTTTTTGAACAATTCCTTAACCTGCCGCAAATGGCTTAAAGTTTTGCAAAAATGCTGATTTTTGAACTTTTTAGCAAAAAGTTAAAAAATGTTAAATTAAGTTTTTTTGGTTGTATTTAGTTGAAAAGATACATTTAATGTGCCAAATGTTTGAATAACCTTTGATTATGCATTAGTTTAGTGCTGTGTTCTGTAACAGTGTACAGCTGTTAGCTTGTTTTGCGTTCGGTACCAAATCGAAACAACCCACGAATCACCACGAGGAGAATGCTGCAAGCCAAGTTTTACCCACCCACTTACCCAGAGAATGTTATACTCAAATTGCATACTTTTTTACTCTACAAAGTCCTTCTTAGAGTTAAGCTTTGGTATTTTTTTCTGTGCTTGCAGTTTTGCATCTTTTCTTTCATTCCTGCGTACCTTTGATGCAGCTTCTGTCTCAATTTCAACGACTTTTCCATAGCCTGGAGTGACATGGAAAGAAGATTAACGATTCGTCCAACATGGATCTTGAAATTACGTTTTATCCAGTTTCTTCTAGTGATTAAGGTTTTTGTTATAGGAGTTTCGCTGATTTAAGCGGTGATCCAGTCGATACATTCGTAGTGTTCCGTTGCTTTAAAGTTCAACTTTGGAATTTGAAACTCTCGCTCTGTGTTGATTTTTATCTTTTTAAAATGCGGCATGCTTTTATAATTTCCCATGCCATTCTTCAAATATGTTGTCTATCATAGGTTGCCATTGCTATCAATAAATTCTTGGGATGACCGTAGTATCCTTTGTTTAGATGACTGAATGTACTGCCCCTCTCCTTTAGGTTATCTGGTAAAAACATTGAAAGTATAACTATCTACTTCATATGTGTTGATCCTTCCGTGCAACTTGGCCTTTTGCTTACAGAAAACCAGACGGGAGCATAAACTCGTATCACGTACTTAGCGAGATATAAGGTACCCTGGGGTAATAACGCCACGTTAAGGGGGCTCAGGGATTGAAACCTTTTCAAAAAATCGATTTTTGTTATGATCTAATTTGATTATTCATTTAATTCTTAACTCAATGCAAAAAACCGCATAAAAATATTTGCATTTTTAACGGAGTTATAACCATTTATGTATCAACATTTTCATAGCCGCACCCATATAATTTCAACTTTAAGTCGCGTTTTCTCAAAACTTGATTTTTGATGACTAACACCAAGATTTAAAAAAAAACTATTTGATGGAATGGCTTGATTTTTTTTTTTTTTTTTTTTTGCATGCATATAACATCATTATATAGATTATGAATTAATAAATTTTAGATAGTTTAATATTTTGAGTATTTTTAATTGAAAAAAAGTTGTATTTTTTAGGGTTTTTTAAATTTTCAACTTTGAGAGATTTTTAAATATTGTTTTTATTAAGTGATAGTTATATCCTTAATTCATAATCTAGATTATGATGTTATATGCATGCAAAAAAAATTAAGCTATTCAATCAAATAGTTTTTTAAATCTTGATGTTAGTCGTCAAAAATCAAGTTTTGAGAAAACACGACTTAAATTTGAAATTATGTGGATGCGGGTATGTAAGTATTGATACATAAATGCTTATAACTCCGTTAAAAATTCTAATATTTTTATGAGATTTTTTGCATTTAGTTAAGAATTAATTGAATAATCAAAGTAGATCGTTAAAAAAATCGATTTTTTGTAAACTTTTCAACCCCTGAACCTTCCTTAAGGTTCTACCAATTTTTACGGCTCAGTTTTAGATTGTATTTTTCAAACAAATATATGATTTGATACAGCAACTCATTGACTATCTATATAAAAAAATATTTTAACAGATATGTATTCATAAAATGTAATGGCGTGATTTCTTGACCAATGCTGTTTGGCGTTTATTACCCACCTATATGGTTAATAACGCCATGCAAACAAAACTATGAAATAAGATGGAATAATTGCATGTAGATTGCAGAATTATAAAAATACAAACTCTACAAACTTAAAAATTGACAAATTGCATTCTAAGCTATTGAAAATGTTCATTTTTTTTGTGAAAGTGAAAGACAAATAAAGGTGTGTGTGTGGGGGGGGGGGAGGATGAGGCAAAAGAATATCAGACCGTGAGCTTCTTTTTGCCTAAAAAGGACCGCTTAAATAGAATTATTAGAAACATTGCACAGTTTTAACTGTGTTTATTTGAATCAGTATGTAGGATGTAGCTCCGCCACTGTAGGGAATCAATCGGGGTATTAATGCCAAGGATTGGCGTTATTACCCCGTTATAGCTATTGCGCTGTACATTTTAAATTACAAATTATCTCGAGAAGATATCCAAAATCTTCAACAACATTTTGAAAGTCCATGAAATTTACTACAAATTTATGTAATTAACAAAGTATTTTCGGATAAAAAAAATAGTATTCACATCACAAAACGTATCTCGCAAATTTTAGATCAAGCGTTAATTTTAGTTGCTTGTAAAAACAATAAGACCTAAAAATAAAACAAATTAACTTGAAGCTGTTTTTTGCGATTTATATGACTCAAAACCTTTCTGCGCAGAGCACATGGGTGTCATTTACCAGATTATTTCATAATTATGCATAAAATTAGCACTTGGCGTTATTACCCCGCCTGGCGTTATTACACCAGGCCACCTTATTTTAATACTTTATCAGGATTTGAACTGCTAACGTAAAAGCGTAAAATTCGGCAAGCAGTTGTGATTAATCTCGATTTCACAATTGGTCTTGGTTTTCTGTTTTCCAGTTTTCGAGGATATACTCCAGCTCAAACGCTCACATATATCAAATAAGCACTTTTGATTGGTATTCAGGTCTTTAGTATTTTCCATTTCTGATGTTCATAAAACAGCAATAGGCTCGAACAAAGTGACACGTAGATTTTGACACACCGTTAGTTTAGCACCGATTGGATCGGAAAAGGTCTTAGGTCTCGTGGTTACACCATCAAGTTTAGAGAGTGGATGTCGGAGTCGGAGTTCGTTCGTTATGAAGAATACATATCAAATGTTGAAGCTCTCTTCCTAGTTTTTTTTTTCAATACAGGCAATGACAACAGTGCATTTTCCTGTATTACCAGCGGTGTCATCACACCCGAGTGATGTCAGGTCAGTCTAACTTGTACTGACTTAAAAGGTTATATAAAAATTTTGCTAATTATTTTCCATGACCGGAACGAGGTGTCAAGTGACCACGTATTCCGATCCAGGTTCAGAAAACACAGTGATGTGTTCCTCAACTTTCTCTCAACGGTGCCGCTAATTCTTTTTTTTTCTATGGAGATATTCTTATCTTTCCTACCATCAAAAAATAAGCTTTTAATTTTCCTTCCTTCAAGAACTTCTTTACCTATATCTTCTTTCCAAATTTCTGTTTTTCTCTTCTGACCTTGTTTTTTCATCGATGACGAGATTCTTATCCCTGCTGTTACAACTTCTGCATGTTGAAGCAACCAGTAGTAGTGGCGCATGATATCAGCATAAGTTGAGATTTGCAATTCTTTCAATATGCATGGTGCCCCAAAAAGGCTACTTTTCATGCTATCGCATGTGCTTACATTGACATGCCCTTAATACTAGCCATTTCTAAGCTTGTCGTAATGAAACGCACAAAACACTGTAATGGCACGTTAAGCAATCCAAAAAGCGCTGTATCTCACTAGGGAAAGGTTTCAAGTTCGCACTGAATAATGTCGCAGGGAACGGAGTATGGAAAAATAATAAGAATCCCTTCTCGCATTTCGCCCCTCTTAAATTTCGTCTTTCACTCCCTCAACATTACGATGAGTCATGACGCTCGCTTAGAGTCCTGCTCTACCCTTCTCATCTTCCAGATTTGTTTTTGCTGTCCGTTGCCCAAATAAATGACTTTTGACGCATAGAACTAAAATAAAGAAGACCAAAGGATATAAATAAGAGGAAAAGTAATGAAAGATTCAAACCGATACAACTTTTGCCTGTTATACGCGGAATAGTTATAAAAATCGGCTTATTAAAAATACACATAGCAATTAAATAATGCATTATCAGAACTTATTTAAACATTTGGTACATTAAATATGCTTTTTAAAGTAAATGCAATCAAAATAAATTTAATTTAACATTTTAAAATTTTTTGCTAAAAAAGTTCAAAAATCAGCATTTTTGCAAAACTTCAAGCCATTTGCGGCAGGGTAAGGGAATGTCAAAAAAAAATCTCAATTTTTTAATGTGAACTGAGTGCCACCAGTGGCCACTTTTACGCACCAGCCATCATCGAAATTCGAAAAAAAGTTTTTTTCGGCCCACCCTACTGTATAATGCACATTTTTTGAACAGATGGACTAATTTTAGAATTTTTTTTTTTTTCAAATGGATCTAGAAATAGAAATCTATCTATCTGCTCCTTTTTTTTAGTCCATTCATGAAAAGTCATCCGATAGACAGTTATTTGGAATACAGAAACTAAAGACAGCGAAAAGATTTTACACATTTTAAAATGGTTATCACAAGCTATATGCGTATGTTTTCTAATCAAACAGGAAAAATTCGTACTCATTAGTTTCCTGGATATTTACGATATGCAAGCGGATTAAGGGAGGCAAAGACACATAAATTCAAGTTTTCTAAAAACATTTTATTACATTAAAAGTTTCTTTGTTTTATCAAAGCCGTAGATAAGGGGGTGCAACATTTTGAGCCCCCCTGGAAAAGATTCCAAGGTCACTCAATGAATTTATGTTCAGTGAATCTAAATGAAATTTTGTCCAGAAATCTAATTTAGTTTTGTGGTCCTTTCATAGTTTCTCAGAAATATTAAATTGTGTCAAATAAAAGTGTTTCAACATTCAATCATCCTATTTGCACATATGAAGCAACCATGATGTTTAATATTCCACTAGTTTTACACTCGAATTTTTCATCATCCTATTCTTTTCTTAGCATAAAATTTATTTATTACAACAGTTTAATATGAAACTTAGTACCTACAATGTGAATATGCAATAATTTGTCTTTTTGCCTCAGAGAGAGAGAGAAAAGAAGAGCGTCCCCTATATTTTCTTGCAACTGCCCACCCCCCTGCTCCTATAATTCACTTCTATATGCTCTCAAATGTTAATCTTGAGGAAGATCTTTTTAAAAATATCTCATTTGCACTCCCCCTTTTTTCGGGGGGGGGGGGGTGTTAGGTTGATTTTTTCGTGTTGATTAATTTATTTCAATTTTTTTCGCAGTTTTTTTTTTTATTATTATTTTTTTTTTAATGTGAGAGATTTTTTGGCTTTCAAAAGCTATTTCGAAAACAAAAATATTCTAATTTAAAAAAAGAGCTTCTAAACAAAACCGAAAAAGTGAAAAATAATTTTTGGAAGGTTCGGCCTCAGATATCTCATTAAAAAATCATTTTAAAAAATTTAAATGCAAATGAGATATTTAAAAAATATATCATAGGATTCACGCCAACGAGGTGGTATTTCGCACGAGTGAAGTAGTCTCATAAGATTAGTTGTCAAAATCGAATTTTTTGCTCTGTTATCAATATTAAGCCATTAATTGTCACAACAGATTTTTTGCCACCAATTAATTTTTGAATTCAAAGGCTGGATTTAACACAAAATTGTTATAAATGTTTATATTTTGAATAATATAATAAATAAATATGTGCATAGCATAAATAAAAATGTAGCGTGATCAAATAGAAATTCTCATACAAATATTTTTCATAGTTATTGTTTTATGAATCGTTAAATATTCAAGAAAAATTTTGCAAGACGCTTAAAGATTTAATAACTGTATCTCTAATAGTAGCTAAAACCATAACAGATTGAGGGCTCAACCTTGTCTTGTAAAGATACATTATACTTTTTTTTCCTTACAGTATTATTCCTGTACTAGCTTTTTCTAGTTATAAATAAAAACTAAATCCCTTTTTTATATTGACTTATTTTATTATTGACATTTTAAATTAGAAAATTATAATTAAATAAATATTTTATTTATTGATTTTTTCTCATTAGAATTTTTTATTTTTTCTATAAGTATTTCTATAAGTATTTTAATTGCACACAAAAATTTGCAGTTTACAAAACATTTGAAAGAAAAAAATTATTTTTCCAAAGATTTAATTTTAATATCACAAAAAAATAATCAATAACATTACAATTTAAAAGAAATTTACAATTTGACTATTGGTGCACATATTAAGTAATATTTTACAACCCCAATAAAGTAAACTTAACCTTTTTTTAAAGTGTAAGTCAATTTCATTTTTAAATGTTTACTCTGATGACAGCGAAGACATACAAAAAACATAGTATGGTGCCAAAACAAATTTATTCTTGTTTTCAATTTGTTTATGGCGACAGGGCGGCTCTTCCCCAACATTTAATCTGGAATGACACTTGTGAGACCAGAAAGTCTGTATCAAGAGGAACAATATCTAAAACTTGGACGAGATTCAAAGCCTTTCCTGATCCATTTATGCATCTTTGTATTCACTTAGTTGTTTCTTAATTCATATATCTTTAATGAAAAAATAGCGTGTCTTTAATCATAAGAGAAATAGATTATATCTTTTGTTAAAATTGTACCACTGTAATGAAATCAGAGGGCGAAAAATGTTGGCGAAAACATTTCCCCTCTTGAAATTTAAAATGTCCCTCATTCTTGAAGATTTGTTTTGGACTGAAAAAAAATCGTATATACACTATATTGCCATTGATTATGGGACACTTGCGATTTTAGACATTTTACTAAATATCTAGAAAAATACATGAGGAATCATCTCGAAACTCTTAGTGTATAAATATAATAGTATACGTCATACATCTCCGTGAAGATTTTTTACCGAAACGCCATAGGAGACCGTCAACAAACTAAAAAAGAATGAATATCTTTTGAAAAACCCTGTCAAAACTAATGTAGCAAAAGCGCTCAAACTCTAGATTATGATTGAATGCCTCATTGTAATACACTGTGTTCATTTTTATGCAAAGAGCATGCACACTCGCAGAGTAATTAAGGTTTTTATAAAAATGGTCCCAAATTTTTCCGAGTTTTTCCATTATAATTTTCAGAGTTCTTAATATAAAATAATATTTTTTTCAGAAAATATGACAAACAACATTGCACACAGTACTGTGTAATCAGAATTAAAACATAATAAAAATTGTATGAAAAATGGGTATGTTTACTATATAATTTTTTACTGCGCATGCGTCAAAGATATCAAAATTTCATTTGCATATTATGTTAGCTAAGTGTATAGAGCAACTTTTGTAAAAGTCTCAAAATCATAGCTTGAAAATTCTGAAAGTAATCGTCTATAGAAAAAGGGCAAAATCCGTTGTTTCCAAAATGAAGCAAAAAAATGAGGGATTTTATCCAAATGCAGTAGTACATCCCATATTGTGTATTCTATATTGACACTAATCAATGAATATATGGATACAACCCCTCTTGTTTTTGCTTCATTTTCAGAATAACGGATTTTCGACTTATTCAATTGACGATTATTGTCAGAATTTTCAAGTTATGATTTTGTGACTTTCACAAAAGTTGCTCTATACATTTAGCTAACATAATATGCAAATGAAATTTTGATATGGTTGACGCATGCGCAGTAAAAAATTATTTAGTAAACCAACTCATTTTTTATGCAATTTTCATTATTTTTTAATTTTGATTACAGAGTACTGTGTGCAATGTTGTTTGTCATATTTTCTGAAAAAAATAATATTTTATATTAAGAACTCTGAAAATTATAAGGAAAAAACTTGGAAAAATTTGAGATCATTTTTATAAAAAACTTAATTACTCTGCGAGTATGCATGCTATTTGCATAAAAATGAACAAGGCTTATTACAATAAGGCATTCAATCACAATCTAGAGTTTGAGCGCTTTTGCTACATTAGTTTTGACAGGGTTATTCAAAAGATATTCATTCTTTTTTAATTTGTTGACGGTCCCCTTTGGAGTTTCGGGAAAAAAATCTTCACGGAGATGTATGACTTATACTATTATATTTATACACTAAGAGTTTCGAGATGATTCCTCATGTATTTTTCTAGATATTTAGTAAAATGTCTAAAATCGCAAGTGTCCCATAATCAATGGCAAAATAGTGTATGTACGGGTCATTTTAAATGAATTTTCTCTTTTTTTAACGGAAACGTTCTATTTTGATATAGACTAATTATAATGAATTAAAACTATTTTGAATGAAATAGATTATTCCTTTTTTAAAAAACTGTATGACTGTTGTGAATCCAGAGTGTGACCCTGGCAGAAATTTTTTTTTTCACTAACTTGTTTCTGTATTCATGTAACCCCAATGAAAAAAACGTGTGTCTTTAGTCATATGTGAATTAGATTGCTTTTTTGTTAAAATTGTATCATTCTAATGAAATCAAAGGAGGAGTGCATTGGAACATTTCCCCTTTTGAACTCCAAAATGTTTCCTTATCCTTGAAGATTTATGGTGGATTGGAAAAAAAAATACAAATGTGCGAGTGATTTTAAATGAATTTTCTCTCTTTTAATGGAAACATTCTGTCTAATTAGAATCAATTAAAATTAGAACTACTTTGAATGAATTAGGTAATTTTCTTTCTTAAAGCTGTATCACAGTTGTGAATTCAGAGAGTGACCCTGACAGAAAAATTTCTCTTTTGAGCTTTAAAATGTCCCAACCCCATTTTTTAAGATTTGGGGTATACTAAAAAAATCTGTATATATGAAGGTAATTTTACATGAATTTTTTCTCTTTTAGCTGAAATATTCTGTCTTATCTAGTATAATTAGAATGGATTAGAATTGGAAGTAATTTGAATGATTTAGATTATTAATTTAATTTTGTTTGTTTTGTTAAAACTGGATCACTGAGGTGAATTAAGAGAATGACCTGGACGTTGTATTTTGTGAAACACACACACACACACATATATAATATATATATATATATATATATATATATATATATATATATATATATATATATATATATATATATATATATATATATATATATATATATATATATATATATATATATTTGTAGTAAAATAATATGTAAAAAGCAAATTTATTAAATTACCTGAATGACTGGACCTTGAAGTAACATCGCACGAAACTTTAATTTATCTCCATATACATAGTTCGAGCAAGTAGTTTTTTGAAATACATTAAATTTGTCACTTGAAAGATACAATGCATTTTCCTTAGAATAATACAATTAGGCCTTAACCTGCCTTTTGTTTAATATTTTATATAATGATGCTTCATGCAAGATAAAAATTAATGGACTACATTTTTTTAATTTTCAAAATCAGGTCATGCTTGGGAATTTTCAAAATGCGTGCTTTGAAATCGTGGATAGTAAAAAATATATCAGAGAGTCAGTTAAATTGGTTATCACGCTCGTCTTAAGAAAAATAAAAATGATGTTTAAATTCAAATTCTGCGTACACATGCGGGTGAATTTAAATGAATTTCCTCTCTTTTTAAGGAAACATTCTATTTTTGTCTAGCCTAAATTGAATGAATTTGAATTAGAACTACTTTGAATGAATTATATTATCTATTTTTGTTGAAGATTTGAAATACACTAAAAAATTAATTTCGTATACATATAAGTCTGATTTTATAAGAATTCTCTCTCCTTTAATGTTAACATTCTATGTTATCTAATTAAAATGAATTAGAATTATTTTGAATAAATTAATTATTCCTTCCTTTAAAACTGAATAACTGTGATAACTTTAGAGAGTGGGGCGGGTGGAAAATTTCCTTTCTTGAGCCGAATCTCATTCTTGAAAATTTGAAGTACACTGAAAAAAACTCCGTATATATACGAAGGATTTTGTACGAAATTCTTATCGTTTAGTTAAAATATTCTATTTTGATCTAGTTTAGTTAAATTGAATTAGAATTGGAAATATTTTGAATTAATCATTATTATTATTTTTATTATTATTATTATTATTATTTTTTTTTTTTTTGGTTAAAATTGCATTATTGTGATATGAATTTAGAGAGTAAGTTTGGCATTTTTAAGCATCAAAATGTCCCTCCTCATTTCTCATCGCTGAACATTTTTGGTACACTAAAAGAAAAATTCCAAATATAACCGTCATCACCCACATGTATATGTTTGGGTGAATCAGACGTGATTTTATACGAAAATCACGAAAAATCAGATGTGATTTTATATGATTTTTTTTCTTTTAACAGAAACTTTCTAAATTAATGAATGTTTTTGATTGGATGAATTGAAATCTATTTAGAATTCAAATGGAATTAATTAGAATCAGAGCAATTTGAATGAATTAAGTTATTTGTTTTGTTAAAACTGCATCAGTGTAGTGTGAATTCAGAGACTAATCCAGGCTCATTTTGACTCTGCAGTTTGAATATCGCCACCCTCATCCCTAAAGATTTCAGATACACTAAAAAACCGTATATGTATACGACTAACTTTACAAGAATTTTCTCTCCTTTAAACATTACTTATAAATCAATATGGAAACATCAATGTTTCCTAACACAGATTTACAAATACAAATTTGTTATTTGAATTACACTATTATTTTATTTTCACAATATTCTAATTTTAGGTTTTATGCCTAGAATATTACAATGAAGTTGATTAGTACTAAGGTGATTAGAATGAACTTGTGAAATTACTGTTAACTGCTTTTCTATGTATGAAGTTGTTTCAGTACGTACTTTATACTTAAGATTCAAAGGAGGTGGAGTATTAGGGTCTCTACTAGACTCCAATAACAATTTCCTAATAATTTGAAACTTACGAATTTTCGTCCTTTTACAATGTCTAAGAAATTGTTTTTCCCTCATCCTCCTCAGTACTGAGACAAATATTACGAGAGACAACTAAAACTAGTTTAAAATTAGTATGAAGCAGTTCGAAAAATGTAGATGTTAGTATATAAATGCTTGTGATGTGCACGTGCTTATTAAAAAGATCTTAAAAAAATGTTAACAATTTTGGAAGAATTTACATTAATTTAAAGAGTTTTCTTTAGTGTCTTCTCCAGGTGTATCAGGATTGAGGAAGTTAAATGTGTTTCGTTCACCTTCTGTTGAACGTGACTAATAGAATTGACTGCTGTTACATGCTATGCTGATTACCCTGTATGTATGCATCATGCGAAGTGTAGTACAACTTTAAGAAAAATGTTTTCGCATGTTTGGTTTGGTCACATGAAACATTGAAATACATCAGTAGGAAGATACTGCAAATGTTCTATCACAAATGATATTTAAACAAAAATTTCTTCAAATTTGCTTAAAAAACATTTTACCATGCATTCTTGTGTGAAAATATGAATTATTCAATTTAAATGATAATTTAACTAATTGATATATGTATTATTAAGACCCAAATATTTATATGTAATTATTATTTTGCATATAATTCCTTTTGATTCCAGTTTTTGTTAAGAAGTTTTCTTCGTTTTCATGATGAAACTATTTAATTTACATGATTTGGTGCTTCATTTTAATTTATTCCTTAAGAGACTTGGTTTTAATATTCATAATTCTATCCATGTGTTTAATAGACATACTTGATCTTAACAGTAATTTATATCACGATTATAAATAAGTTAATAGAAGATCAAACTTCCTTATTGAAATTGTTTACATTATATGATTTGATGGTTCTTCTGATTTTTTTCAGGCAATATAATGGTCTTAATATTCACATTATTATCCATACATTTTACATTTATAATGATTAATAATAAGTCAATTTAATATTAATGCTTTTCATAAGGTTTGAAATTTTTATAGGATAAATTAAATGTTTTGGTTCTGGTTTTTAACTTTTCAAAATATTACTAAACTTGAATTAAATAAATTCTAGTTTATTTAAGTATTATATGTAATAGGTTTTTTGGGGTTGCTTCGGTGAATTGTTTAATTAAAAATAATTATAATGTTCAAATAAACGTGGTATTAAATTGAACTGTACTTTTCCCTACCTTAAATATTCCACAAAAATATTATGTAGTTTTGTCTATGGTTATAGCTTTTGGAATAGCATTATATCAATTTTGGAAACAATTCAAAGAGCGTCTAAATAAATTTATTTATTTAGATTCACTGACTTGTTGCTTCGTTCGTATCTTTCGAGTAAAAAAATTAACATCAGTGAAAGAGCTGGATATTTACACTATGAAATGTTATAAATAGACTTGAAAATAAAAAATAACAGGATTATTGAATGGTGTAGAAAATGTTGCAAAATTAAAAAAACCTATATAAACATTAAAGTAAATTTTAAAAATTCAACGTTTTGATCTTTGTCCGAGTTCTTATTCAGGAAAACACTGTTTAAATTTCGTTATATTATTTTTATGGATAAGGTATATATATCATTATGTATCACACATTTTATATTACATATTACGTATTATTTATTATATATAAGTCAATACTATAATGAACTTTTGAATTTCAAGCAGTATTACTCTGTTTGGAAGCAATTTAGAAATGTTTTTCTGATGAAGATCTCAGACGAAGATCAAAACGTTGAATTTCTTAAATTTTCTTTAAATGTTTGTATAGTTTTTAAATTTTGCAACATTTTGTACACCAGTTAGTAAACATGCTATTTTTATTCTCAAGTCTATATTAAATAGTTTCCAACGCACTCAAGAAGTGTTTAGGAATTTGGTATGCCTGTCTGCCGTCTGTCGGTGCCCTAACTCTAATAAACATGCTCGATTGTCCTAGAATTGATGTATGCTTTGAGCATTGATATAATATGTTTGGTAATGAATGAACTGCAATTAAGCTTGTTTACAGTAACACTGAAAAGAATTCCGTTACATTACGGTCTATAGGGAGAAATCATTTATGTTGTATGAAGTTAAAGTGCATAAAAGTGCATTTATTAAGAGCATATGGGTGGAATAGAATTCAATATCCTGTTCCTAATTTTTTTTCATTAAAGGAATTGATGTGGTTGCGATCTCCAGCAATCGGGGTTGCTTTTTAGCACTTTCCAACAACGTTGAAAAGTGCTTGTGCACTTGGTTGATCTGATTGCTCCCGTAAATATGCTCAGATTTTCATGCAATTGATAAATCTTATTTAGGGTCACGAAAGCATGTTTGGTATTGAATATGAAGTATATACGATTAATGGTTCATTTACAAGAGCACTCAGAAAATCAATTACATTATTATACATGAAAAAATCGTTTGGAGTTTTTTTTCTAATTGTACGAATTGGAACAGGATATAAAAAACCTTCCCTGGGGTGCATTAAAATATGCATGTTGTAGAAATTGATGGGTATAGCATTAAATTTTCATTTACAGGGGGAAACAAAAGAATCCGACTTTATAGAAGTGTGTTTAAATTTAAGGTACACATTTTTAAATATAGATGTTTTGCTTATTACTTGGTATCAACAAATTCAAAAGATTCTTTACAGTGCTGCGCAAAAGATCTTGAGTAAATTTATTAATGAGATATTTGTTTTTGTAATTGATTCATTATCTTTCGTTTAATTAAATTATGAAGTTTGGTTACAGAATTCTGAATATGTTGGAAAATGCTTCTTATCTATACTTGATGCATGATTTTTGTTCTTGTTTTTAGTTTTTGATTTATGAATTCCTTCAAATGAATCAGCGTTTAAATTAAACATTTTCATAAATCATTTGCACATTTTAAACTGTAATTTACATATTTTGAAACTGCATTATTTTAATGCGATTCAAATCCTTTCTTATGAAATCTGTGATTTAAATTTAATAGTTTGTTTCTTTATTTGTACACCTTAAATTAAAGAACCATACATTATACTTTAGATTAATTTAAGCCTTTAACTTTCGCTTTAACGTTCCTTTAAAGTAAGAATCCAAATACTTTTCTTGTGATTAACAACTTTTCGAGCAACATTATTTCAAATCAGATGTATTTCAAAGGGCTTCTAAGTCCATTTTACTGTTGTTTTACGACTTTACCATTCGTTACCTGAGAATAATAAAGCTCTATCTGTGTTTTTGAAAAAATTGAGTTATCGATATAGATAGGTTCTATTTGTATTTATGAAGGCATTTCTGGATTAAAATAATGCCATATTATGATTGTAAGGTCCTATATAAATTACATATAACATTGTTTTTATGCAAAAATGCCTTCATATATACAAATAGAAACTATCTATATAGATAACTCAATTTTTTCCAAAACACAGATATTATTCTCAGGTGAAGCATTATTTTTCAAATAAATAACGCCTTTTTATTGTTCACATGAACAATATTATTGAACTTGTTACCTTACTAAATCTTTCATATTATTAAACTATGCAGTTTTGTTAAAAAATTTTGAATGTGTTGGAAAATAATTTAAATGATATGCTTAATGTATAATTTTTCTTTCTTACTTTTAGCTTTTAATTGACTAATTGCTTTAAATGAATCTGAGACTGCGTTTAGAATGAATAAATTTAGAAACCATTCACACATTTTTACTTAGATATAAAACTTTTGAAACAGTATTAACTTAATCCGAACCAATGCACTGCTTCTGAAGTTTGTGAATTAGATTTAATAATTTGTTGTTTCATTCGGATACCTCAAATAAAAGAACCATACTTTATCCAACAGATTAATCACGGCAAGATAATTTTAGCAGTTAGCTTTCGCTCTAGCATTCTTTAAAGTAACAGATCAAATACATTTACTTGTGATTAACAACTTTTCGAGTAACATTAATTTAAATTTGGATGCGTTTCAAAGTGTTTCTAAAACCATTTGTTTGACGATATTCACTGTTTCATTGCGACGTGTCCATTATTTCTGAAATAAAAAAAAAATATTTTTTTATTGTTTACGTTAACAAAGAAAACTTAAAACACATTCCTCAGATTAATGACCATTATTAATTAATTAATTTAAACCGATAACTTTCGCTTTGGCCTCTTAAAATAAGAATTCAAATATTTTTACTTGTAATTAACAACTTTTAGAGTGATATTATTTTACATGTGAATGCGCTTCAAAGTATTATTTCTAAATCCATTTGTTTTTTCGGATTCACTGTTTCGTTGCGATTTGTCCATTACTTCACAAATAACATAGTGTATTTTTACTGTTTAAGTGAACAAAGAAAATTTAAAATACATTCATCAGATTGATGACCGTGAATGAATTTAAGCCGATAATTCGTGCTTTAGCATCTCAAAGTTTCAATTCAAATACTTTTACTTGTGATTAACAAATTTTTGAACAATATTATTTTAAATTGGCTGTGTTTCAAATCTCTTCTCTGTCCATTTGTCTGTCCGGATTAACTATTTCGTTGCGACTTGTCCATTACTTCTCAAATAAAAGAATGCATTTTTATTGTTTACGTGAATAAAGAAAATTTAAAACATACTCCTCAGATTGAAGACCGCAAGTGAATTTAAGCCGAAAATTCTTGCTTCAGCATCTTAAAGTAGCAATTCAAATACTTTTACTTGTAATTAACAACTTTTCGAGCAACATTAGTTTAAATTTGGATGTGTTTCAAAGTATTTCTTAATCCATTTGTTTTACCGAATTCGCTGTTTCGTGGCGACATGTCCATTACTTCACAAGTAAAAGACCGACTTATTGTACACGTGAACAATGAAAATTTAAAACATACTCCTCAGATTTTTGACCTCCATTGAATTTAAGCCGATAACTTTCGCTTTAGCATCTTAAAGTAGCAATTCAAATAATACTTTAACTTATGATTAACAACTTTTCCAGCAACATTACTTTAAATTTGGATACGTTTAAAAATTCTTCTCTGTCCATTTGTATTTCCGGTTTACTGTTTCGTCGCCCCTTGCTCATTATTTCTCAAATAAACAAACGTTTATTATTATTATTATTATTATTGTTGTTGTTGTTCACGTAAACAATATGCAATAGGAAAATTTAAAACATATTCCCCAGATAAATGTTCGCAAGTGAATTTTAGCAGTTAACTTTCGTTTTAGGGTTCTCTAAAACAAAAATTCAAAAATCATTGCTTGTGATTAATAACTTTTTAAGCAACATTATTTTTAATTTGGACGCGTTTCAAAGAGTATCTGAGTCCATTTTTTTGTCGTGATTCGCTGTTTCGTTGCGACGTGTCAATTATTTCTCAAATAAAAGAATGTATTTTTATTATTTAAGCGAACAACGAAAATTTGAACATATTTCATGATATTATACATGAGATTGATGACCGCAAATGATTTAAGCCGATAGCTTTCGCTTTAGCATCTTAACTTCTTCGGTCATTGGGTCTACATTTGGGGCACACTGCCATTTTCCTAATAAATATTTAAGTGTCAGTAGTTTTTTGTTTGTTTGTTTGTTTGTTTGACATTTTCACATTGCTTCTTAATAGCTAAATATTTTTTTCGTTCAGAGCAAACGAATAAATGGCAACATAAAAGCTTTTCTCTCCTTAAAAAAATCCTATTTTCATCTGAGTTCGAAAAATGCCTTAAAGATAACAAGAAAGTGAGAAATCTTTATACGTATTTAACTTAAATCTTTTTTAAGAGAATTTATAGATTATTTACTGTTTAAAGCTCTTAAATTTCTGATTACTTTAATTTAGATTAATGTTATTAAATTGATGTTTTAAGGCGATTTGTAGTGTTAGATCTGTAATTTTGAATTTAAATTATTAGGTACCTAAAAAATTAATTTCAGATTTTTTTTTTTTTTTTTTTTTTTTCTTTGTCATTTACTATTTAATTTTGTTTGAGAAAAAACAATGGATAAGTATTTATATTATCATTTGAGCTTCGAGACTGAAGAGGTTAAAGTAACAATGCAAATACTTTTACTTGTGATTAACAGCTTTTCGAGCAACATTATTTTAAATTTGGATACGTTTCTAAGTACTTCTCAGTCCATTTGTATGTCCGGATTATACTTAATTATATTTACTGTTTCGTTATGATTTGCTCATTATTTCTCAAACAAACAAACATTTTTATTATTATTATTATTATTGTTCACGCAAACAGTATGCAATAAGAAAATTGGAAACACATTTTCCAGATTAATGTCCGCAAGTGAATTTAAACCCTTAACTTCCATTCTAGAGTTCTTTAAAGTAACAATTCAAGTACATCTGCTTGTGATTAAAAAAAATTTTGAGCAATATATTTTAAATTTGGATGTGTTTCAAAGTACTTCCTAGTCTACTGTGCATTAAGATTCACTGGTCCGCCACGTCTCGCACATTATTTCTGAAATAAAAGAACGTCTTTTCATTGTTCTTGTAAAAATTAAGCAATAAGAAAATTTAAACCATATTTTTCACATTAATAACCGCAAGTGAATTTAAACCGTTAATTTTCATTTTAGAGTTTTTAAAGCAACAGCTGAAATACTTCCGCTTGTGACTAACGAACAATTTTTCAAGTAACATTATTTAAAATTTAGATACGTTTCAAAGTGCTTTGTAGTGTATTTGAACATTTGAATTTGCTAGTTATTTGCGTCGTATTCATTATTTTTGAAATAAAAGAATGTGTTTTTAGTGTTCACATGAAGGACAGTTACCAATAAGAAATTTTCGCACAAATTTTGCGTTAAATTACTTTTAATGAATGTTTCAGGTACTTTCGCTTTTCATTCTCAATTTTAGATGCTCTTTTTACGTATGTTTAAGGAAATTGTTTTAGTGACCTCTCATAAACATTCTTTCAGGGTTTTATTACCACACAAGCCAGTAGGCTATGAAATTGTGATTACTGTAAATGCCCTCTGCTTTCCCGCAAAATGAAAAAAATAATTTAGAAACAATTCTTGAAAATGCAGTTTCCTAAAATTTCTCATTTATCTAAACTATCCCCCCCCTCTCCCTCTCAAAAAAACCTCGGCAATTATTTTTAATATCTAATGATCGCATTCGAATACACTTCCTCTGAGCCTTCTAAAAAAATCTAACTATTATTTTAATTTCAGGATCCCTGGAAATTTGATGCGTAATTTAGAATTTACCTTACTCGTGTTCTGATTAAGTTGCAAATTAAGTAGAAATATTTTTATAACAGTCACTATAAAATCCTGTTCAGATTGAGCACATTAAGTCCCAAAATTAAATTACGTTCTAAAAAATTAGGAATGTCCAAATTTTTAGATACAGTTTTGAAAATATGCAGAGATTTTATGTTTAATATAGTTTTAGCAATACCGGATTATAAAACTAATGTTTTTCCTTCAAAAGTTTCTTTTTACATTCATTAAGCTGATTAACATACAAAGATGTTCACTGTGCAGTTACATTATTAATAAACTATTAATAATTTTCGCGTTATTTTAAACTACTAATTTAGTTTTGAAAAAGTACTAAATATAGTGCCTTTTCGAAAGACTGTAAGATAAGAGACATAAAATGCTCAGTTTCACACAGTTTCATTATTACTATGAACTATATTGTGCTACAGAGGCCCCACCCATGCGTAGCATTATATAAAAATTATGTTATTTAAGTTGACTTCGTACCCTTCATTCGGCAAAAAATAACACATATAGCTATTTTCTAATTTTTTGCTTAACCGTTTGACGGCTATGCAGCACTATCGCGTTTCCAAATTTCAAGTCCAAGCAAGCTGCTGTCATTTCAGTACGAGTCTGTATCTCTGCGCATGAGCAAATATTTTGCCGCTCTTGCTGAGATACAGACTCGCACTGAAATGATAGCGCCGATTAGCTTCTATGGATTTGAAATCTGGAAGCGCGATAGCGCTGCATAGCCATGAAACGGTTAAGTTAAACTTTATTATCCCTAACATATTCTTCTGAACTTTCATAAAGATCCTAGTATTGTAAATACAGTTTAGAGCGATTTTATTACATCACTGTCCTTTAAATGCCACAATCCACTTAACTTTGTGATTTTTCTCAGTTTGTATGTTTTCGACAAGAAGGTATGTTCTAACTGAAAAAAAAAGAATATTGCACCTGGATTTAAAATATGTTTAATTTACGGAAATACTCAGAATCTATTATAAAGTTACGGGCAAAATCTGTTGAAATAACAGAAGGTGTGCAAGAAATAGTATTTTGTTTTTCGTAAAATAAACAGTTTTTAACTGCTGTCCTCGCTAAAAGTTTTTTTCTGTAATAGCATCTTTTATATATATATAGATATATTTTTACTACTAGTACAATAGTCAGGAAAAATATGAATAAATGCATATACATATAAATCTTTCTTTCTTTTAAAAAAATCAATGAAATCTGCAAAAATTGTTAACTAGAAAATCAGTAAATATACAAATTTTAAAAAGTTTATTTTCTTTTTACGAACTTTCTTTTACGAATTTTTTTAGTGTTTAGTGCCGTTTTATACTTTTCAATATAGCTTTCTGATTTTTAGTCTGTTATTCCAAAGGTAAAATTTTTTTGTGACTTTTACACTTTTTTTAAAATTGATATTCAGAATGAATATATTTTGCTATTTTAAAATCCTGTGTGATATTTACCTAGATTGGCAATCAGAACCTCAATAAAAATACAGGCGTTTTAAGTAAATTATTCTTTGCAAACTTTGTGGTAGTCTCATTTATTGTAATTATTATCATTATTAATATTATTATTTACATTTATTATTACTATTATTTAGGAATACGAAATTGATTATACAACACTGTTTTTTTCAGCAGGGGACAAGCGCAAAAACTTCTGTTTTCAGGAGTATTTCATTTTTAATTTCAACAAAGTAAAAAAAAAATATCCGAGAGTTGAAATTAGGTTATTTGATTTCACGCGCCAACGTTCTGCCAAATGAGCAGCCCAGAACAACTCTGTCTCACATAATTAATTGAAATAATGTAGAAACAATAACGTCCAATCTGCGATATCATGTGTCACAACACACGAATTCTCCGAGCTACGAAATTTATTAAACATAGGTATATAGAGAATTTCATTTTTAATTCCAACTAAGTAAAACATGTCTTGGTTAGGATTCAAACCTAGGTTCTCGATCCTTTACCTTAAACAATTAAAAATTTTAAAGTGTAATACCGATTCATAGCTTAAGTTAAGGCTTTTGTTAAAACTGCAAAATAATTACTGGGGAAAATGTAACTCGAAGAAAAGAAATATGTGGGTAATAACATCCAATCTGTGATATTATATAGCTCAAAAGACAAATTCTCAGAACTGGAAACTTATTAAACATGGATATGTAGAGAAATTTATTTTTAATTCTAAGTAAGGAAAACATGACCCGGTTAGGATTCAAACTTAGGTTCTTGATATTTTCCTTTAAACAATTAAAGATTTTAAATCTTGACTTACAGGTTTAAAGTGTAATACTGATACATAGCTTAAGTCATGCCTTTGGTTAAGAGGACTGTGGACATCCAAAACCAAATCCCTCTGTTTTCAACGCATTAATTTTAAAACTGAGAGATATGTTAATGGCAAGCTCATATAGTTATATTTAAAATTTTGTGATAAAATATAAAAAAGATTTTGATTTTTTTTTTAATTTTTAAAATAACAAAAAATATTCACAGCTAAAAATGACCCATGGACATTTCTTTTGCATAAAATACAACAACATTTACTCATGGGATTTTTTTATATGTATTATAATGAAAGTTGACATGATTTGTAAAAGTTTGCTGCATATATATTAAGAAAAATAATATTTTCATAGTTATGTTTTGTTTTTCCAAAAAAGTAGCTATATATTTTCATATTCACATAAATTGCAAGAACAAAATATTCATAAAAGGAAACTTTTTATGTTAACGGTTATTAAGATCTGGAGAGAATATAGAGCATAAATTTCAAAAGAATCTGATGATTAGGAATGCACATAGAATTTTTCAAATGTTAGAAATGAGCTAAATTTTAAATTTTGAAAAAACAGCATTTTAAGTAAAACAAACAGCATACATATATGCAGTTTTTATAAATATAAAAGCTTGTACTTCTTCGAAAAAGCGTCAAAATTGAAACATTCTTTTTGCGTCGGATATATTTGAGCATTTAGTTACATATTTTCTGAAATGAAAAAAAAATCCATTTCTTTGTGATTTTGAATGTCCATTCTCGCCTTAAAACTTCAAAAAATTATTATTGGAAAAAATTTAACTCAAAAAACAGAAATGTGTGCTTAAAATAAAAATCATTTTCTTAACTCTTTCAAGTGCTTACGTTTAAGCTCTATCTTAGTTAAATGAAAGGAAAACTTTGTATGAAAACCCTAAACATATTTCAGATTATAGTTTCCAAAATGCTGAAAACTCGAGTGATAAAAATTATAAATAAGAAACTTCAGAAAATGTTTGAGAAAAGAGAAATATATCCATGCGTTCATAGTAATTAAAAGAATAAAAGAAGCTATATAAATCATGTTTATTGCTTAAAATCTACTTATTCATATTGTATGAAATTATTCAGGCAGCGCAAAGTTAAATACTAAATAACCTTTTATCTCTTCATGGGTACACTTTTTTTCGTACAAGTAAAAGCAATTTGCGATAAGAACACATTCAACACAACAAATAGAAGTTCTGCTAAACATAAAAGTCAAGTGCTGGAAGGATTTCAAGAAATTTTCAAAAGAGCGAACTCTTGGGGCACGGGTTTCTTTTTGATGTTACTCTCTTTTCCTCTCTTGTGTTTTTGTTTCTTTTTTTTAACTTGCTCTCCTAATTTTCTGAGAAATTAAATGTTTCAACCTTAGGAAAAAAAAAAGTTCCGCAAAGGAATTGTAGAAAAGAGATCGATATTGTTTTACATTTCATTAATTTAAAATGTATCGTATATTTGATTGGATAACAAAATCTAACAAATTATCATATGAAATAATTTAAAGAATTTCCCCTACTCGCAATAAATTAAAATTTGATGTTTTTATAAAACTATATTAATACGAAAAGTCTTATTGTGATAAAAATAATGTGGAAAATAATAAACTTTTCAAAGGTTCTGTTTGTCAGTAAATTTTGAAAGGTTAAATGATGAGTATTTATTTAAATTAGATGGCAGAAAACCTTTTGTAAAAGCAGATTTGCAACTTTAGTATTTCAGGGACATTTAAATTCTCCTTTAATAAAATTAAAAACACGAATTAAAAAAATCTAAGAAAAATAAATACGGCCAAAACACATGCTTATAAAGGTAGAAAAATAACAGAATACTTTTAATGGATTTTTATTATTTTAGTAAAACTGATACACACTGCATTAACTTGTTCATAAAACTAAGTTAAATTTTAATTTTAGTTTAGTTAATCATTTATTCTTTTATGAATTTTTTTTCTAAAAGTAAAAGAAATTCCTATAGTGAGCTTATTTGACGCTAAAACTAAAAACTCTTCTAGCCATAAAAAGCAAATGCTGGAATGATTTTGATAAACTTTGAAAAGTATTACCTTTTGAGGTATGTCTTTTACTTCCTTTTTAGGTGCGTTCGTAATTATATAATACGTAGCACCTATAGTGGTCGTTCAGTCCGTCCGTCTGTCTGTCCGTCCGTCCGTCTGTCCGCATATAACAACGCAAAAACTACCCGACCGAATCGTTTGAAATTTAAAATACATAATTATTACATAATTTTGTCGAGTCATTTCAAATTTTATGAAACTCGGATGCATAGATCAATTACAGGGGCAATCAAAAGTATTCCATTACATTACGGTCAATGGGGAAAAAAGTTTCAAATGCATTTTAATCGTTTGAAATTTAAAATACGCAATTATTACATAATTCTGTCGAGTTATTTCAAATATTTTGATAATCGTGTGCATAGATCAATTACAGGGGCAATCAAAAGTATTCAATTACATTATGGTCAATTAGGAAAAAGTTTCAAATATAGTCTATACGTTTGAAATTTGAAATACATAATTATTACATAATTTTGTCGAGTTATTTCAAATTTTATGAAAATCGGATGCATAGATCAATTACATAGATCAATGCATAGATCAAAAATATTCCATTACATTACGGTCAATGGGGAAAAAAGTTTCAAATACATTTTAATCGTTTGAAATTTAAAATACACAATTATTACATAATTCTGTCGAGTTATTACAAATATTTTGATAATCGTGTGCATAGATAAATTACAAGGACAATCAAAAGTATTCAATTACATTATGGTCAAAGGGGAAAAAGTTTCAAATATATTCTATACGTTTGAAATTTAAAATACAAAATTATTACATAATTTTGTCGAGTTTTTTCAAATTTTATGAAAATCGGATGCATAGATGAATTACAGGGACAATCAAAAGTATTCCGTTACATTATGGTCAATGGGAAAAATGTTTCAAATGCATTTTAATCGTGTTACACTCATGCGAACTTAATAAAATTTATATGCAACTATAAAGTACATATTATAATATACATCATACATAATTTGCGGTGCAAAGAACATTTGTTATTGATTTACAAGGCCACACAAAAATATTCTATTACATAATGGTATAGGGAGCACATTGTTGATGAGCGTTTTAATTGTAATTCACTATTTACAATTTTATGAGATTGATATATGAAAGTAATATTTTTAAAACTTCGTTATCGTACGAACGCACCTAATTTGCTACGCTTCACGTGCAGTTTCCAACTTGTTTTCTTTGTATTATTGCATTATGTCTTTTATTTTCTTTTTAGTCCCATCTCTAATTTTTTTAATCACATCTTTTAATTTTATAAAAATCATTTCTAAAATGAATTGGAAGAAAAACGAAGATATTGTCTTTTAATTGTTTAATTTCAGACATACATGTTTGATTTGAAAAAATAACTCATTTTTTAAAAAAACAATCATATCACAAGTTCTATAATAATTTAATGAATTTCAAGCTAACACAACATATGTTTACTACTAATACAACGCATATTAACTCTTTTATTAACATTATCTCTGTACAGTTATACTGTAAACTAGCCGGATGTGCCAATTACAAAACATTCTTCTATCTCATACATGTTAATACGTCAAAATTCGTTATCAACATACTAAAATTAAATGAGAATTTAAAAGGCCATTATGATAATTTAAAAACTATGAAATTCCCTGCATTAATTCTGGAGATATGACTGTATGTAAAATAGCTTAATTCCTGTAAAATGCAGCATAGTAGAGCTACATGTTTTCTAGCTGTTTATACTAAAACTAAACCAGCAACTTTCTTATGTAAACATCAAACTACATAAAATGTGAAAATCCGTGCATTAATTTTAAAAATAAAGCTACTGCGGAAATTGTGAAAAATGTAGTATTTCAATTCTTCATTTTTAGGCAATTTGCATGAAAAATTTATATTACAGCAAGAATTTATATTAGTCCCTAAATGAAATCGAAGTTTGATGAAAATCTGAACAATAGTTCTTGGGATATAGCTCTTGCTATATAGCTCTTTCGAGCATTAGTTCTTGAGATAAAACCCAATGTTTGTGTCACATATAGACACACATACACACAGGTAGATATTTTCTGAAAACAATCAAATCTCATTCAGAACAATCTAAAACACACAAATCCACTGAAAAGTGGAACACGAAATTTCTCACGAAACCTTCAATTTATTCATGTAACGCTAGAAGATAATGAAGAGAAATAAAGAGAAAAAGATTTCTTAATCTTGCACTTTTTTTGAGTAGGGAATATCAATTAATAAACTGTAAAAATCTGCTCGAAAGAGTTTCTAAAAATTACATTAACAGCAAACGAAGCAAACGAAACTTTTGTTTAGTAAATTTTGTTTAAATCTCGGAAAACTATTGATTCCTGAAAACTCCAAAGGTAAAAAAAACTTTTTTCGGAATAAATAGTAACTTCGAAGAGGTCATATTAACTTTAGTAAATCTTCAGAAAGACAAAATTTTGATTAATAAAAATTTCTCCTCTCTCTCTCTCTCTCTCTCTTTTTTTTTAAACTGTATTACTGCTAATTTAAGACTTTTTGCCCATAAACATAAATAAATTGCTAAAAGGCTGCACACTGAAAACTTTTTAAGATACAGTTGCTCTATATTAACAAAACCCGTTTTGTAAACGAATATACAGTCGTGGAAAAAAAAAAATAAAAACCCCGTATTAACTCTGAAAAAAATTATTGTGGAAGAAAGTTACCGTTAGTAAACGTTTGGAAATACAGTTTACTTTTAAATAATACACACATTTTATTTTAGAGGGGGCGCGTCTGTATACATTAAAACGAACCCTAACTTTCTTTTTTTGTCTTTTCAATGGCAATACAAAATTCTGTCACCATAAATGAACGCTACACTCTTCAATTTGCCTAAAAACAAATTTCCATAAAATTTGTACGACAAATTTCCCAGGAATGAATTATTTTAGAGCGAACATATTTTAGAAGTAGTATCCAAACTGAAGTTCGTCACTCGATTGTTGACCGAAAGAGACCCTTTTTTGACCAAGGCATCGTAAGCGCCACTCAAGTAGTCATTGAAGACTGATAGATTGAAGGATAGTACAAGAAGTTTCAAAATATTTTATCACTTTCAACCGTAGAGGGCCCCTTAAACCATTATTTCCGCGTTTTTAAACATAATTTGAAAGCTAATGCGAAGACAAAATTGAAATTTTGGATTTCCATACAGCAGAACTTAATAAATCTAAATCCATAAAAAATTTGTAGGTTGCAATTAATAATTATTTCGAATTTTAATTTCATAATTCTTATCACAAAATGATAAAAATAGCTAGTTTAACGTATTGATGTTTGGATATTTTAATATTATTGCTACATAAAAAAATTAGCACATTAGGAGTACAATTTCAGACTATATTGATAAAAATATAAAAATGTAATTTAACATTAGAAGTACTAAATTTTGAATGTTTATAATTCAAAAACTTATCATTCAAATGACTTAAAAGTTTGTGTCTAGGCATAGTCTGAACTGTAGATTTGAAATTTTTGTTAAATTGGATATTGGCATTAAAAAAGAACAAAATTTTGGTTAGTTTGAATATGTAGATGGTTCCTTAAGCAAATTTTATATATAACATTTAAAAGTAGAATTTTTTTCAAATCATTCGGTAATAGTGATTTTAATCTACGATAGTTTGTTGAGAAGTTAGTAATGTATATTTGTATTATCTTTTTTCAAGACTGTACCATTAGTAGACTTTGAGTAAAATTATTTTAAAAATATTTCAACAAATGTACAACAATACGAAATTTAAAAACAATAAAAAAAAAAACAAAAGAATATATACGTTATATATTCTGAGAAATAAAAACAAAAGAAAAGAAATCATATCACTTTTATTGCTTTGGTTGGAAGTTGTTTACATTGTGTTAAAAGATTCAACAGACACAAAGTTAAAGTAATAAAATTTATCTTTATGGAGTGCACTATTTTCTAACAATGAATGGATATTTAGATAGGAATACATTTTTACAACAAATGGAAGTTCTGTTAAAATCAAGTGCTGGAAAGATTTCAAGATTTTCAAAGAGCAAACTCTTCGTGCACGGTTATATATATTTTTTTAAATTGTTTTCTTCTTGAGCTCGGAATCTCATTTGCTTGGAGGAAATTGAGGTTCGGACAATAGAAAAAATGTTTCTGAAATGAAATGAAATAAAATATATTGTTATATTTCTTCATTTACCTAATTTCAAATTTACAAAACGTTTAGCCGGATTTAAAACTAAATGTAAATAATATATAGAGTGTCCCAAAAAATTTGAAAATAGTTTTAATTCTTTATTTGCTTTAAATACTTTGGCAATGTATAAGGACTAATAAGGGTTGACTATTCTTCAGAGGAGGCTTGATCCAACCTTCATACCATTTTTATATTTAAAAGAAAATTCAGAATTTTCCTCATAACATCTTTTTATGAAAACTTTTTATCAATGTGATGTCCGATTGTTAGAGTAAATGAATCATTGAAAAGCTGTGTATGTTCAGTTGAATTTTTTATTTAAATGTTATAAGATGTAATATTAAATTAATTTTTAAATATGTTATTAGTATAGACATTTGATTGAAGAAAATTACTAAAATATTTACAAATAGTAATTGAACTCAAACTTTTTTATTTTATCAATAAAATATCTGTTATTTTATCAAATACTTATGTATGAATATAAGGCTGAAGAACAAAAATAGTACGGCTATCTGTTATGGAGAACTAACATCAATTTTCTTAAGCTTTAATGCCAAAAAAAAATTCTTTCTTAATATTGCTAAATAGATATGCAGACTCTGAGAAGACTGAGTTGTATTACGTTACAATTTGTTATGCTATCTTCTAGTTCTTCTGTTGCTATTTGTCAGTCATTTGGCACAATCTATTGTTCACAAGGCATTTAACGCCCAATTAAACTTTTCGCTCGAACTGTTTTGGCTTAGATGCAATTCTTTGAAGATTCGAAACATTCTTGTTGGAGAAAAGGCGATATCCGATTTCTGATAAACTGCAATCGGTTTTTTTAGCGACTTGAATTGTGTCTCCTTCAAAATCTCTAAAACTGATTATTTTCCACAAAAAGAAAAAATGTAAAATTCAAAAATGCGGTTAGATTTGTATGCTCAGTTGTCTATATCTGACTTTCTATTGAATTTCAGATTTAAAAATTTGTAAAAATACAAAGTAAACAGAAATATGCTGATCCCCTCTTTTCATCGTGGGTCGGATAGGGGGGGGGTATGCTTAAATTCAAAATACAGTGCATCCCACTTAAATAAAGCCACGATGATTTTTCACTGCAATTCGAAAGGAAATAAATGCATTAAGAAAGACTATATAGAAATGCATATTTACAAGGAGTAACTTACTACTTGCTACACTTGGACAGGAAAATAAATGAATGCATAAAAAAAGAAGGAGAAAAAAGTGTCCCGCCGAAATAAAGCCACTACTGTTAAAAGCCAATATATCCGCCATGCTCATATGTGACTTGAAATATACGATGTGGCTTACTATTTACTAATCCCTGGAAGACATTAGCATTAATATTATCCCAGGCCTCAATGATGACGGCCTTTAGATCTGCCTCAAACTTGAACTGCTTGCCATTGGCATTTAAAGCTCTACTGAGTATACACTACACATTTTCTTGGGGATTTAGATGAAGGTACAGCGCAAGTCATTCCATGACACGTCCTTAATTATACAAAAACCATTCCTGGGAAGATATTGCAAAAGTTATGGTGCCGTTTTCCGGCTGGAAAATCCAATTTAGGTCGCCAATTTTCTTTTCGGTTGGCAAAAATTGGATTTCTAACAATTCTTCGAAACTAATTGCCAAGATACATTAATTAGAGTGTTTTCACGGCTTATGAGCCAAGTTAAGTTTACCCACATAGCGAATTTTCCAAACACTATTAACGATCCTCCATCGTGCTGCCTTTTGGAGAAAATTTCTTCTCGTTTCCTGATGTCGCGCCAGTAGAAAACAAGGCAATCTGAGCTATCCAAACAAACTTTTTTCTCATCTGGGAAAATAGCAGGATGTCCCTGGCCCTTTCAGGTTCGATGATATTTGGTCCTATCGAATCTGCGTTGCTTGTAGATACCTCTCAGCATTAGGGTGGAGTGAAAAAACAAAAGTTGGAATTTTGATTTTGGATAACACTCAAAAGTTGCCTTTTAGTACCTCTAATAAACGTGCAAAATTTCACGAATTTTGAAAAACTTCTTCAGTCCCTTACCAGGACATTTATATTTTCATTGATTTATACGATAGATTCTTACTATAAATTGTACATTAACAGGATTTTTTGGTAATCTCGTTTGATATCTTTATAAGGTACTTGTACCCAATATGGACAGTGCTCTCAATATGGACACCCCTAATATCTTTAAAAGTAACAATTTTGATCGAAGGATGGTGTTACATGTCCGTGGGGAAAAGTATTTGAAAAGATAATTAAGTCTGGAAAGTGCAGAAAAGCGCGCCGTTCTTCATTTAGAAGGAAACTTGTTGTTTCGTGGTGTGCTGATCTTAATTGCAGGTAAGTTTAAATTATTATTAGATATGGTAAAATTACTTTAAATATTGAAAAGTAGTATGTTTTAGAATTCTGATAAAACATATTTCCAATTGCTATTGCATATATTGCTTTAAAATGTTTTCTTTGTTTAGTTATTACAAGATTTAGTAAAACTATGCCCGATTCCCAATATGGGCATCTTATGTCTACATTAGTAAGTACAGCAAATGAATCTTCAGATCTGTAATTTTGCAAGATATCTGTATAATGTTATTTTATTTAGAAATTCATAATAAAATAATGTTCCACCTTCATCACTTGCTAGATTACTTTCCATGGAAAATTCCTTCACCAACGTGTTATCGACTCCAACTGTAAGAAGGAAAAAGACACAACGTCGCCAGATGATAAATTCAAGAGGCATCAAAGTGGTAAAATCCTTGTTCAAAAAGATACCATCTGGACAACGCTCCATGAAACCTCCCCCAGGAAAAAAAAAAGCCTCCGAAAAGCCCTTGCAGAAAAATCAAAAGATGCCTTCCCTCATTAAAATATCTGTTGGCGAAATCGCAGGGACCAGTGGTATGACTTACTCAACAAAGGAGAGCTGATACTGCTTCTTATACAGTATTCATGCTGTTGCAGACATGCGGCCCTGCATCACATGTCACATATATGTCCATGAGGACTGTGTGGGACTTATCGCCCATGATGAAGAAGTTTTTATTTGTCCATCCCGTGAAGACTGCGAGATTTTTTAAATATTTGAAACGGTTTACTGAGTTTTAAAAATTGTATGTTGTCATTTTTACTGTTAAAATGAGTACGCTTGTAAGCAAATCGAAGTTTCCCATAACTAGAAGTTGGTGATTCTTCAAAACTAAATAAAGCTTCTTTTCCAACAATAGCAGCATGCTATAAAATATTATTATTATACAAAACAATAAATAAAACAAAGCAATAATTGTAAGGTTTCGTCAAAATCAGAGGTAAAAAAAAAATCTTAAGAGAAAACATCGAAGGCATCAATTATTGTAGTTTCCAAAAGACATATTGATTAAATGATTACCAACAATTTTCTGAATATCAGAAGCTTATTCCATTCCCCAAAATCAAAGGAAATTATGGAAAATTGGAGATATATGAAAGAAGTATAAGTGAAAAACAATCTCTGATTCTAAGAGTCAAATGAATTGTATTTGGGACAGATTACACCATCTTTTGGACCTGATGAGATCATTGCAGGAAGTATTAAAATATTGAACTGAAAAACAGTTAATCCTTGATAAATTTATAGCAATAAGTTGTGACGGAACAATTGTAAACAATAAGATAAAAAATCTTGCTAATAGATTTTTGAAACTAAGATTTAGTCGTCCGTTGTAGTGGTTAATATGTCAGCTCTCTGCAAACGGATTGCCACTAAGTCATTGAACTTGATAAACAAAACAAAGACTCATAAGCTCTTCCAGTTCTAAATGAAAAGTCGTTGGATCAATGTGAACAAAAGATAGTTATGGAGATAAAAACATATCTGCTTCTATCACAGAGAAATGAGCTCTGGAGAGTTAAGTGACGACCAAAATTATTTTTATGACATGTGTCAAACATTTGCATCTGGTTAATGCTTCTCAAATCTGGTAAATCGTAATCCAGCAAGAATGTCGCATTCTAATGCTAGTATTCACCATTTACCTCAACCTAGAAAACCTGGATCAAACGCTGGAATGTTATTCCTTAGTAATCTGATTGCTATTCCGCTTCTATCAAGTCCAATCAGGATAATCTTTGATGCCATTTGAGCATTCGAATGTTTTTTTTCTAGGTTCAGGTAGATGGTGAATATGGGCAAAAATGATTGACAACTGCCAACTGATTACTTGGTTTGCAGATTGGAAGTCAGGATTCATCCCAAAATCTGAAGATTATGGCTGAATTTGTAATGAAAGCACATTCGTCTATGTTGTTTCACTTCAAGAAAGATTCTTCTTGCAAATATCGAGTTCAAAATGTTTTTTTTAAACAATTAAGTTGTTTCGTTATTTGAGGGAATATTTAAAGAAAATTCTCATTCCCGGTAGAACAAAACATATACTTCTGTCATTAAGATGAAAATTTACAGGAACGTTAAGTGATAAAAAAAATCATGTTGGAGAATTTGGAATCCGAAGAATATTGAAGATGAGGGTTATTATATGTTCTACAATAAGACAGTTTCATATTCCAATATTGAAATTCAGTGTTACAAACTGTATAAACTTTAGTAACTGGCAAGAATGTGAAATCTCCCCCACATTCTTAAAAGAGTACCAAGAGAGAAACTGAAAATTCTCAGAAAAAAATCGAAAGTCCAATCTTTTCAATTGAAAAATTTCCCTTTTAGATTCAAGTATTCGAAAGATTCGTAAACTTAGTTGTTGAAGCGCCATTACCGGCTGTAGTAGTAGAAGCAAGAACCGGATATGTATGAACAAAAATCAAATCACGAAAGGCAATACTTAATTTTGATAACAAAGACCAATATAAATTAGAGTGAAATGAAAGGTAGTTTTATAATACATCGTATATATTCTTTTCATTTCATTACTATATACTGCATTTCCTTTATATTTAGAGAACTATATTTCATGTGCATTCTAAAAATGAAAGTGAAATGCATTTCTAATTATTGTGGTTTCTCTTCTCTGCAACAATACGATTCACATTTTAGGGTTTTATTCGCGATTCAAAGAGTTAAAACGCAACGATAATTAGATCGTTCACAAGTAATACTTTAAGAAGTCATTTTTGTAGGTTATTTTACTGATATCAGAAATTTAGTTTTAAAAAAAAAGTTTATTAATGTACACTACATTGTGAAACTTTGATTTTCACATAAAAAGAGCATAATCTTTAAGAGCTAGTAGGGAACTAAAATGAATTTCAAATGAAATAAAATTTTAACCATATATTCAGTGAACATTTTAGACCTATTCAAAGAAAAAATTCCGAAAAAGAAATTTTTTTTGTCATTTACACTTCATAGTGAAATCTTGATTTTCACATATAAAGAGCATAATTTTAAGAGCTGATAGAGTATTAAAGATGAATTCCAAACGAAATGAAATTTTAACCTTATATTCAGTGTGCCCAAAAGCAACTTTTTACACATATCCTAAGAAAAAATTCCGAAAAATTTTTTTGGTCTGTTTCACTCCACCCTACTCAGCATGGGTAAATGGAGGCTTATTAATGGTGTTTGAAATCTTCGACTATGGTAGTAAACTTAACCTGGCTTTTCCCTCAGAACGCATCTTGGCTACCAATTACCGAAAATCGCCAGAAACCTATTTCCTTCCAATTTAAAAGAGAAATGGTGGCCTAAATCATATATTTTCCTGCCGAAAAACAGCGCCATAACCTTTGAAAAATCCTCTTAGGGATGTTTTTTGGATAATTAAGGACATCTCATGGAATGGCCTGCCCTGCACCTTCATCTAAGTCCCCAAGAAAATGTGTGGGGTATCCTCAGTAGAGCTTTAAGCACGAATGGTAGGCAGTTCGAGTCTGTGGCAGAGCAGAAGGTCGCCATCATTGAGGCCTGGGATAATATTGATGCTAATGTCTTCTAGGGATTAGCAAATAGTATGCCACATCATATATTTCAAGTCACATATAAGCATGGCGTATATATTGGCTATTAACTGTAGTGGCTTTATTTTGGCGGACACTTTCCCTCCCTCATTTTTTGTACATTCATTTATTTTCCTGACCAAGTGAAGGAAGGAGTGAGTTACTTCTTGTAAATATGTAATTCTACATAATCTTTCTTAATATGTTCGTTTCTCTCACATAATTGTTTCCTGTTGAATTACTGCACAAAATCATGGTGGGTTTATTTAGATGAGACACACTGTAAACGTAATATTGTAAGCCTTACATCATAATAAGGACTTGGTAGTATTAGTTTCCTGTTCCTCTCGATTTACTTCATTAACGTGTGTCCCCTTGCCTTTGAGGATTCAGGTGTTGTATAACGGCAGATTTTATGCGATTACATCGCCATCTGCAATGGACCCAAGAAATGTTAAATAAAAAATATATGTACTTTTTTCTCCAGGATTCTGAAACTTCAATAAAAAATGGTTGTTTTCATTCAATATTTAAACTTTCAATACACTTCGAACGTCCAGACGTTGAAAGGGGGGGGGGGTAGAATATTGTATAACTGAATAGCTTTTTTATTTAATAATTATGCAGTAGATTTTTTACAAATATTTAACAAATATTTTTTCATTTTTCAATGCAATGTGTATTCCTTGAATTGTTCGACTTTCAAAACTTTTAGGAAGCTCTATATATGTAATACTTGTACATAGATATAGTATATTGATATTAGAGGGTGATCCGTGCTTTAAAAGTAAAACAGGGAACATTATAAGATGTTTCCGGTGTCTGTCTGTCCAGGCATTTTACTCGTAAATTCTGGAACGTTTAAAGTTTAAATTGGAAAAAGTAATAAAGACGGTTGACCTACACTCATATTAATTTTAACACATTATTAAATATTTACAAAAATATTTAGTAAAAATGTAGAAGGACTAATAAAGTTTTCTTGGAAAAAAAAACAGTAATTACAATTTCTCCATACAAACTCTTCTTCATAGAATTCACAATATGCAATCTCTTCTTTGTATATCCTGTGGAGTAAAGTGTAAAAGCTTTCAAGCGCTAATTTTAAAAATGCATTTCTTTTAATTTTAGGTATTATATTTTCAGAGATACCGTCGAAATATAGTGCAGAAATGCAGCCCTCTCTCTCCACCTTTATTTCCGAATTTACTGAAACTAAAATTATAAAAACAGCAGAGGTATATAGATGTTAATATAAATTTTGGAGGAAAACTATAGCGATTATCTTAAATCACAGTTTTTCACACAAGCGCATTTTTCCGTTCAAAACAATCCGTTCACAAATTTCGATTTGTGGGCATTTAGCAAAAGTGTTGAAATGCTTTGGTTGTAAATATAGTATCAAAAATATAGAATCGGTATTCCGGGTCGGTATTTCTTCTTTGTGTTAAAAAAAAATGGTGTCTTTCTTTCCAATAATAATTCATTAAAATAACCATTTCATATTTTTAAATGATTCCCGAAAGTCTGCTTTCTACAGGGGTATAGATAAAGTGGGTATTGATAAACTGCCGCACAAAAACTGGCTAGAAAAAAAATCTTAATTTCAGTGAAATAGAAACCCTAAAAAATCACGAAAAAATTAAAATTGCTGAAACATCGTTGGAAGGAGAGCAAAATTTATATAATATATCGAGTACAAAGATGAATTTGGATTAAGTTTATGACAGACAGAGAACAGTCTACAGATTTCGACTCTCTGAAAGTAAAATAGCAGACTCTACTTGCGATAGATTTTCAGATACAAAAACTTATCTAATTATCGTTCTTTTTATGTTTGGGAATGTTTAAAAACAAAAATTCATTTCAAAGATTTCAAACATTTTTGCACAATTACTTAGAGATTCTATGAAAATAAAAGTAATTTAAGATTACGATCGCATTTATCACAAAAATTAAAATTTCTTCTAAACAGCGTAATTCAAGAAGGTTTTAAAGAAATTTTAAAAAGAGGTATTTGTTGGGGCACGGCACTCTTTTTTATTCTTTCTTTATTTTCTCTTCTTGTGCTTGTTTAAAGGAATTAAATTAAATTGATTAAAGTAAATATTGTTTTAAATTGAATAGAGATGTAATTAAATTTTCAAAGCAATAGTTATGATTAAACTGATTTTAAAAGTTTTTTATAAAAGATTCATGATATATAATACACGTTTATAAAAATTCAATGTAACATTCGAGTTATCATTGGATTTGTAAACTTTTTCCTCCATGTTCAGAAATCTTAAAAAAAAAGACGCGATAAGATTTCGAACTTCATAGAGATATCGTTTTCAAAATTTACAGGCTGAAAAGGAATAAACTTCTTTTCCCTGAACATCTCGGTAAAGTTTCGAAATTTTTTGATCGTTTCCTAAATGATTCCTGTAGATAAGGAAGTTCTTGAAAGGATGTGTAACTACTATTTAGTTTGGAATTTGAATGTATAGTTTTTGCGGCCCTACACTGTTAAAAATTTTGTGCTACTTTGAACCGAAATTTGGTGCTGGTAACAGCTGGTAACAGCTGCGAGCACCAAATGTTGGTTCAAAGTAGCACGAAATTTTTAACAGTGTATGTATTTTAAAAATAACATATAGAATTATATTGAGAACACAATATATGCAAAGTGCTACCAATGAAATATTTAATCCATTTAGACTTCTTGCTTTTTCTCGGATAGGTGAAACACACAAGTGAACACACTTTTTTATGTGAATTGTCGTAATTCCAGTTTTCGGTAAAAATTCGAAATCTTTTGATCGTTTCTTAAAGGATTTCTATAGATTAGGAAATTCCTTAAATCGTGTTTGACTACTAGGGAATTCGGAATTTGAATATATTTTTTTAATGCTCTATGGATGTTAAAAATAACATATAAAAACACAATATGAGAACACAATATACGCAAAGTGATATCAGTGAATGATTTAATCCATTGAAACTTGCTGCTTTTACTTTAATAGGCGAGTACACTGAGCATTTTAATGGGAACTGTCGTAATTTCTGATTTCGATAAATCTTTATACATATATATATACCGGGTGTCCCAAAAATGACTGATGGATATTAAAATTTAATAACTTGCAAACGGTGACAGCAATTAAAAAATTTTTTGCAGGAGTGTTATGTATAATTTCAGGAGTTTTTTTACCGTAATTTTTTATTTTAGTTCGCATATCAAACAATAGGTGGCGCTGACGGCGATTGAAGGCCAGGTGATCAATGCTGAGTGAAGCGCTGACCTGGCCTGCAATCGCCGTCAGCGCCACCTATTGTTTGATATGCGAACTAAAATAAAAAATTACGGTAAAAAAACTCCTGACATTGTACATAACCCTGCTGCAAAATTTTTTTAAATAGCTGTCACCGTTTGCAAGTTATTGAATTTTAAAATCCATCAGTCATTTTCGGGACACCCGGTATATAAATATATATATAGCTATTGTATGGATATTAAAAAATAACATATAAGACTGTTTTGAGAACTCAATATATTAAACTGATACCAATGGAAGTTTTAATCCATTTAAACTTCCTACTTTTACTATAGGTGAGATAAACTATGCTTTTTAATGTGACTTGCCGTTGCCGTAATTCCAGATTCCAAATTAAAGTCTCTGCCAAACTATCGATACAATACATATAAAAATTTAGTGAATTGCAGATGATGATTGATTAATCGATAATTTAAATCAATGAATTTTAGTGAAACTTTAGTGGGTTTTAGATAATGATTATTTGATATTTTAAATCGTTTTATTGCACTAATTCATTATCATCGCGATAAAATTTCCGTATGAGAAGAAAATATTATACTAATCTTATATAATTCTATATTTTCAACAATAATTTTCTAAAGTTTTCTGAATTACTTTTAATTTAATTATTGCACTCTATTTTGACCCAAAACGCTTTAGGAAACATATTACTCTAGGACATTTACAATCTATGCATTACAGTAACATTAAAACTGAAAAGAAAAACTTTAAAACTATTACTTTTGAAAGCGTAAAAATTACAAATGAATTATCTGTCCACTGTCATAAACGGTATCAGGAAAAATACTTAAATCAACTACATTGCTTCGCTGCAAATGATTCATGTTGCAATAAATTATTCAGCAAATACAAAGTTAATTTCAAAAGAACCTTTTCTCTTCTCGTGGGCACAATGTTTTCTAAATGTAAAAGAAATCTGCTATCCGAGCACATTCAATCCAATAAATAACATCTCTGATAAGTTTCAAATTCAAGCGCTGGAAGAATTTCAGAAGAGTGAACTCTAGGGGCACGGCTCTCTTTTTGATATTTCTCTTCTTTCCACTTTTGCGTTTTATTTTATTTTATTTTTTTCTTGTGCATGTGCGTCTAATTTTCAATGAAATTAGATCTTTTGACTTTAGAAAGGAAAATTTTTGAAGGAAAAGGGAAAAGAAAAAGATCGATTTTCAATTTCAGCTGTTTAGTTTTAAATGAATAAATATGTATGTGATTATAGATGTTCTTAAAAATTAATTTCCTGCCTTAGTAACGTGAAATTTTCAAGTGCACTTTTGGTTTCCATTTTAAAAGCAAAAACCTGAAATTGGAAGGCATGAACTACGTAAAACATGTGAAATTCCAATAGTATCTTTCATTTCTCGATATATTTATTGCACCTTGAGTTATAAGCGATACTTATACAGAATTTGCTTTTGTTTTAATCCATTTAAAGCCAAAGAGAAGTGACACAAAACAAACATATATTTTTTATCATTATAATACTAAAGGTAAGGCAAATAATCATATAAGAACGAAATATATGAAAAAAAAAAATTCAGTAAGTTTTTTAATCAAGATAAAACTAAACGCAAAATTTTAGTACTTAGTATTTTATGCATAAACTTTAACATATTATCAACTACAGTATATTTGACTAAAAAACCTCCTAGTTTAGAACAATACTTTCTCGAATAGATTTTAAAAACTAATAATAATGTACTTACTACCACGATCTGTTGATAAGTAATTAACAACGGACACTAAATCACAAAAAATATGACTATCCACTATTTTTTGTATTTAAAAATATTAGTATACCCTCATCAAAAATTAAAGAGTTTTAGAAAGACTTTATTTATAATTGTATTTGTATGGTGTGTAAAAAATTCACAGTGCTCAAATGAATACGGCGGCCTTAAGTGGTTAATGTCCAGCATTTTCTGAAAGATACTTCTTTAATTCAAAAAATGGAAACTGCCATGGTATGTCATGCTTGAATAAACAGCGACCTGCCTATTTACTGCTTTTGACATTTAAATTGTCTTCGTGAATATATTAAAACGTGGAAGTTTGGATTTAGGTTTTTCAGTCTTAAATGTTGAGTTTGGCTCAACGAACAAAATTACTGTAAAATATAGACTAATTATTTTAATTAGAAATGTATTATTAGCATAATATGTGTTATGCAATATCAATTAAGAAAAATTCAATCTCATTTTTTTCCCTTTTGGTGAGGAGTGACACAGAAATGTGTCGCAACTCACAGATATTGAAAACACACTTTAAATATCTGTGAGATGAAACGAGTAGAATGCAACTAATGAAAATGTTTATAAGAATTGATTCAGTGATTTTACAAAAAACAAATAACCAAAAAAATAGAATAAATAATCAGTGTTGCTTTGACTAGCCTAATTTAAAAAGAAATCTTAAAAGAAATATTTTTGACTAGAGCTTAATTTCAAGCTCTATTGAAAAATTAGACTTTATTACTATAAGTAATCAGTGACACAGGTGATACATTCACAATAAAGTAGGTAATCAGTAATCAGATAAGCAGCTGGCATGAGTTCTGTGCAAGAGAGAATTTTCTTATAAAAATATAAATTTAAAATAAGTGTTAAAATATTAAAAACACATACAATATATTTTGAACATTCTCTACAGTTCCATGCTGTTTTTATGTAAGCTTTTTTAATCAACTGAAAGAGCTTTTATTTGAAGCATGTACTAAAATGCAAAAATGTACAATATTGATATTATCTAAAAAAGTACCAAAAAAGTATTATATCTAAAAAAGTAAAAAATAAAGGCAAGAAAAAATGAATAATCATTTTTGTAACTGGAGATCTTTAGAAAAACTAAATTTAAAGCACCAGTTCAATAACACATTATAGGCATCACGCCAACCATTTTAAGATACAGTAAATAACTCTACGAGGATATTTATGTAGGCTTTTTTGATCAATCGAATGAACTTTTATTTATAGCATGTATTAAAACGTCTTGTATAAATGTGCAATATTTATATTATGAAAAAAAATGAAAAATATAGGTTAGACAAAAATGAATGAGCATTTTTGTAACAGGACAATTTCAGAAAAATTAAATTTAAAGCACCAGCTCAATAACAGATTACAGATATCACGCCAAACATTTTAAGATACAATGAATAATTTAATGCGCGTATTTATGTAGACGTTTCGAATCAATTGAAAGAGCTCCTATTTATAGCATGTATTAAAACATCTTGCATATTTATGCAATATTGAAATTATCTAAAACAAAATTTAAATATATATATATAGGCTAGACAAAAAACAAATGAACAATTTTATAACTGGACAATTTCAGAAAGTAACTATAAGGTATCAACTAGTCCAATGGCAGGTTACTGGTATCACTCTAAAATTTTTTTCTCATCTAGTAAATAACTCAATGCGGATACTTATGTAAACTTTTTTAATCAACCGAACGAACTATTGCTTATAGCATCTACTAAAACATCTTGAATAAATGTATAATATTGATATTCTATCAAAAAAAAAAATAATAATAATAAAATTGGCTAGACAAAAATTAAACGAGCAATCTTGAAACTGAATAATTTCAGGAAAATTAATTACATGGTACTATTTTAATGACAGATTACTGATATCACGCCAAAAATTTACAGAAATAGAAAATAACTCAGTGGTACTCTAGATAAATTAGACAAATAGTTACTATTGGGTGGCTACTCACTAGATCTTTCATCCCTATATTTCATCCTAGTTATTTTATTATACATCAGGTTAACAGTAAGCCGCCTCTAAAATCCAACCTTTAATTAAAATCATGCATTAGGATTGAATTTGGTTTCATCAATGTGTAGTTTATAAAAATATTTGAATAACTGAATTTTCAATCGAACATTTTCAAAGTGACAAGATCGTTCATATTGAATATTTCTAAAAAAAACATTTGTAAACATTTATTGCTTCACTACCTTTTAATGATGTCTGTTTTCATGTTTGGCTGTTTAACTATGCAAAATAAACTTTACCTTTGACCCAACTAATTTATGTCCCTTCCGTATAAAAAATTAGGATTCACTACTACTAATAATAATTTAAATATCTTCTTAAGCATAAAGACAATTAAAATAAAACAAGTAGAAAATTGCACGTCAAACATTAATAGTACTAAAACACGTTCCAAACAGTGTTTCAACTTATAACACTGTGAGCCCGTAAATTAATAAAAAATAATTTGCACCACAGCTTGCGCAGACCGTGTTTTTTAGTATATAATTCATAGATGCATATCAATTCCATTATGTTCGAAAGAGTATAATATCATTGTAACTCATTTGAAACTATTCCTGCACATTGATTGCTCTGTAAGGTAATGATTTTGATTGCCCCTGTAATAAAACTATGCATCCGATTTTCATAAAATTTGACATGACTCGACAAAAAATATGCAACAATCATATATTTTAAATTTCAAATGATTCCGTTGGGTATTTTTTGCTATGCTATATGCGGACAGACGGACGGACTGAGCAATGACTATAAGTTCTACGGATCTATATAAATACGAACGCAGCTAAAAAAAGATATAAATCGCATTTATTTCTTTGATACTGCTTATTCATATTACATTAAATTATTCAAAGAGCATGAAGTTAAATTTTGGTTAATTTCTTTTCAACTCTTCACAAGTACAATTTTTTTTTCTAAAATAAAAAGAAATTTGTGATACGAGCTCGTTCAACACAACAAATAAAATTTCTTCTGAACACTGGAGTTAAGTGCTGGAAGGATTTCAAGAAATTTTCAAAAGAGCGTACTCTCGGGGTTTTATTTTTATTTAATGTTTCTCTGCTGTGTTTTTATTTCTTTACGAGCTCGTGATCGTAATTTTCTATGAAATTAGAACTTTGAACTTAGAGGAAAACATTGTCGAAAGAAACTGGAGGAAATTAATTTAAATAGAATTTCTAACGACTAGTTTAACATTTATACACCGTTGCACTTAAATATTTATTATTTCTGTTAAGATTACAGTTTCGTTGAGGAACTTTGCGGAAAAAATATAAATATATATATACTGAAAATAGATATAAATACAGAATGAAACATAATTGTATCGGGTTGTTTATAAGATTTCAAGAAACTGGGTCATGATTTTACAATGTTGATCTGAAGATTCTGGAAATTCACCTTCCAAAAGCTAATGCTCAGTTGAATAATAATCTGAACCTTTGCAGATGCGTTCATTTAGGTTCATTCTAGCAGACAGAAATTTCAAAAAATGTAGCTGAAGGTTAAAATATGTACGTATTTAATTTTTCTTTTTCATTGTCCAGTTGTTTCATAAAAAGGGTGCAACTAAACCTAGAAAGTTTATGTTCCACACACTTTTTTTTTTTTTTTTTTTTTTTTTTTTTTAATAATGTATATCAGGTCCTCTTTGAAAAAGGTGTAAATAATTTTAAAAATATAAATCAACAGATCATCTAAATTACATCTTTTCTAAAACGCGTTGTAAAGGAAACGTTTTCCGTCAAAGTGTCTAAAAATATACCAAATGTGAAATTATTAGATTTAATTATGCAAAAACATAAAAATTAAGTAAGCACTTACATAATATGTATAAAAGATATAAGTATAAAAGTTTCATGGGTATTTTAGGGAAAAAAATCTATGAATTTGAGTATGGTATGTAAGTACTTCACTACGAGGGTGGTTCAATAAGTACCCGTGTTTGAAGACAAAGGATGTTTTTCAGGGAAGTTGCTGTTACCATCGTGTGCTGCCATCTATAAAACGACATCTATAAAAATTTCAGACTGATTGATAGGTTAGTTTGATTTGGCAGCCATTCGAGTAAGACGTGTTTCGTGATTTTCGCTAAGATGGATATCGTTCGGTAATCCGCTTTTTGTTTTTGGATGAGAAAAAATGCGAGGCGATAAAAGCAAAGTTGGATGCTGTTTATGGGGACACGTCGCCATCTATGACCACAGTTAGATATTGGTTCAACGAATTTAAACGTGGGCGAACTTCCGTTTTCGATGATGAGCGACCAGATGTGGTTACCGAGGAAATCATTGAAAAAGTCCATTACATGATTCTCGCTGATCGACGAACGAAGGTGCACGAAGTAGCAGAGGCCGTAGGCGGGTCAACCGGAAAGGCAATTCATATTTTGCATGACAAGTTGGGGATGAAAAAATTTTCGGCCCGATGGGTGCCGCGTTCACGATAACGCACCAGCACATTCATCTGGAGTTGTCGCCGCCAAACTGCATGAATTGCTTTATGCATGAATTGCTGCTGCACCCCTTTATTCACCCGATCTGGCACCCTGCGATTTTTTCTTGTTCCCTAACATGCAGAAATGGCTCGCGGGAAAAAAATTTAGCTCAAACGAGGAAGTCAGAGGCGTATTTTGCAGAGTTCGACAAATCCTATTTTTCGGAGGGGTTAGAAAAATGGCCGGAACGTTGGGAGAAGTGTATCTTTCTAAAAGGGGAATATGTTGAAAAATAAAAAAAAAAAATTGAAAAAAAACGGTGTCTTCATTTCTAACACGGGTACTTATTGAACCGCCCTCGTATTTAATTCTTTTTATTTAATTCAGTGGAAGTTCGATAAGACCAATAAATCTTTAGAGAATGTAACCATAAAACAGAAGGATTTTTTATTGTTTTTGGTAATTTTTTATAATGTCTCATTTTAGTTTTTTATAATACCTTTCTTTATCTAAATTGTAAAATCTCAAGTTTCAACTATCTCCCTTAAAAAAATTGATTTGGTGTACGCCGATAATTTTTTTTAAAAATTTCAATATGTAATTTTATTAATCTAATATCTAATTTCTTTTAATATAGACAAAAAACAAATGTGAAATTAATTTCTCAAAGTAAAAAAAAATATATTTATAGCTGTTGAGGTAACTGAATCCCACATGGCCCAGTTACTATTGATGCATGTTATAGTTACCCCATTATTTAAAAATTTATGAAGTAACTGGAACACTGGCCTTAAATTTGAAAAAAGAAGTAAATAGATATAAATACCTAGTAATATTAATATATTTATATACCTAATCTTTAGAAAAAGTGATTGATTTATAAAAATACTTACCCTATTTTAATAAAAAATCGAGGAAATTCAATCAAATTGCCATTGTTTTAAAAATAAAATCCTGAATTTATAGTAATCTATCACAGTAATGATAAAGCTGTGATTGATTTGACACACGTTGTTTTAAGGAATAGAGTTGTGGGTTCAATCTTGATAAAAGCTAAAATTTAAAAAATAACAACGGTTCTTTATAAAAAAGCTCATAACATTGTTACCTTGTGAATCCAGTTACTCCAGCTTACTTTATACGGATATTAATGAAACTACTGATATTTCACAGAATATTTTTTTCTGATTTAGGCATGTGCTTTCTATCCTTGCAGTAAGAAAGTATTGGATTCGTGAAAATTTTCGAAATTCGGTTTTTGACAGATTTACGGGGTTTAAGGGTCAGAGAAACCGAAAAATATGTTTTTACAGAATGTTTGTATATGAGTCTGTGTTTGTTAGTATGTGAAGAAACTTTTGTGTGCGCTCTATCTCAAGAACTAACGCATGGAATTTTACAAAACTTTAGATTCCGTTAGACCTTGATATAAACTAAAACTGATAAGCTTTTCGTGCATATCACTCAACAGGTCTCGCTGCTGTGCTGCATTATTCAAAATCTCTACAATAATCATATCTCACGAACTAATGCATGGAATTTTTTAAAACTTGAAATTCAGTTAGTCCCTGATAAAGATTAGTGTTGTTTTAGTTTTTTGGTGCAAATTACCCTACAGATGGCACTGATATGCTGCATTTTTCACGATTTTGCAGTTCTATAAAAAAAATTTTACTGTAACAGAACCGGTAAATGTTTGTGATGAAATCTCGTTAAATCGTCAGGTCTACGGGACATGGACTACTTATAACAAGAATTTGTATTATGGAGCAAAAATATTTCACTATCTTTGACGTTATAACAATGGTGTCAACGTCGACTTGTGTTAGAGCTTAACATTTATCCTACTCATATTAATTTCTAAGCATCGCATTTTAATTACGCTATCAAATAGAACGAATACTATCGAATAGAAAATACTTATTATAAAAATGCAGATTTTCCAAGCTCTAAAGAAAAAAAGATCAATAATTTTTCTTTAATTAATAAGCATTTGCTGAATGCAAAAACTTTCTTTCCTTTTGATTATATAACCATATAATGCACGTTTAATTTATTTTGAATAAAATTTGATTAATGTTGAACTTAAATCGATATTGCTAACTCGTGTATAAATTGACCACCTAATTTTCAAATGTAAATTCTTAAAAAAAAAAAAAAAGCATAAGTCTATTCTATAACTTTTTACTTCAATTTTGCACGAAAATCAAACTACAGATGCCACTTACCAATGTGAAAAAATAGTATGTAAAAAAAAAAGAAAAAGAAAGAAATCATTGAAAAAATGTTTATCTATAGATTGTTGTTATTTGTATGTTTTATTTATTACTTTATTATCCATTCATATGAAAAGTCAGAATTTTATAGTATTCGATTTTTTTTCCCTTTTTAATTGACACGTGTATAATTGGACACTCCAATTTGCTTGCCGAAAATTTTCAGACATCGACTTTACACGAGTATGCACGGTGTATGCAAAATTTAAGCACAAGTAGGACTACGTGTAAAAAGATTGCTTTAATAAGAAAACTATATGTAAGATATATAAACAAATTTTCAAATTAATTATACAGAGCATGACAGATTTTGTCAACCCATCACTATGTATAAAACCACGGTGAATGTTTAAAATACTTTTTGTGCACATCTTAATTAATTTTATAAATATGAAGTAATGATTATGTGACTCGGGCCGTAGATAAAAGTTTCCCGGGCTGAAGGTTAAGTATGCCTGTTACACGATTGTGAATGAACTATTTACATGTATTCTTAGTAACTTAATCTAAAATGAAGCTTTTAACAAATGTAACCAAACTATTGATCTTCTAATTATTGGAAATTTATTGTGTTTAAATTAACTCTCTCGTGCATTGAAACCTCATATGAGGTTTTCAGATAAAAAAAATATAAAAAATATTTAATCTTAATTGTTTGGATTTTCTCAGTTGCATAGTAGTTGAGTATGTGACCAAAGTCATCTTTCGAAAGAATGAAGAGATGGCAGCACATGCATTTCATTTTGTTTTGTGCAGATTTTAGTCTCCGTTTTTGACAAAAGTTAAGTATGCTAAAACAACGGATTTAAAAAAGGTATTCCACCACACAAAACAAAATAACAAGTAAGTAAAAATATATTTCATGTTTCTCACATCATTTTAATTACAATAAGAAAAAAATGTGAGCTTTAAATATTTTTTGGAGGGAATGAATGGTGTTTTAGTTTGAAACCTCAAATGAGGCTTCCATGCAGTTGTGGAGCATTTAGTGCTGTCTCTGCATGCAAACCTCATTTGAGGCTGTACATGCAAATTTCAAAAGCAGAAAACTATAACAAGCCGATGCTATTAATTTTTAAAGTGAGAATTACGTATACATTAGTTTTTGTATATGTTATAAGTAACACGACAATTTATTTTGTTGGAACTATTCGAGCTAACAGAATAAAGAGTGCAGAGAAAAAGTTAGAAAATGGCAAATCTCTTATGAAAGATGGAAGGTGATCAGTTTCTGTAACAACCTCTGAAGACAACATAACAGTGACTCGATGGGTTGATAACGATGTGCACGTGGTGTCATCTATTGCTGAAGTTGAACCGACAGATAAAGCAAAAGTTTTAATTCTATTGTAGTCCATTAAAGAAATAGACAGACCACACTCAGTGCAAATATATAACAAGCATATGGGAGGTGTGGACTTGATGGATTCACTTGTAGCACTTTATCTTCACTTTCAAAGAAATGTGTGTTGGTATATGTGCATTTTTTTCATCTTTTAAAGGTTGTTGTTCTAAATGCCTGGCTTCTTTGGAGGAAAGATAGACGAGCTGCTAGTGATTTATTAGAGTTCAAAAGTTAGCATTGCAAACAGCCTAATGCATACAGGAACCTCAAATTCGAGCTTGAAGAAAAAGGGTCAACCATCGGCTAAAGCAACTTCTGCTTTCGTATGTACAACAAAGAAAAAAGTGTCTTTAGTTGCTAAAGAACTAAGATATGATAATAGTAAACATTATCCAAAAAAGTCTTATGGTACATTTACACTGAAGTGCAAAAACGAAAGCTGTTTGCGTAAAACAAGAAATGTTTGTGGCCGCTGTCAAGTACATTTAAATCTAGAATGTTTCGAACATTTTCATGAAAATTGATTTTTTCCCAGAAGGAAAAATATGTATACTGTAAATTATGTACTATTACACCACTCTTAATAGTTAAAAATAACTAAAAAAATTTTTGCTCACAAATTACCTTGCAATAGATGAGAATATTAAAAAGAAACTTGATTTTTAGCATTTAAAAATTCTCAAGAAGTTTTAATGTGCAACCTCATATGAGGCTTGCATGCAGAAATGTTACATTTTTTGTAATTGTAACAAATGTGACATTTCTGCATACAAGCCTCAAATGAGGTTGTACATAAAACTTCCTTAAGAATTAAAAAAAATCTAAAAATCACGTTTCATGTTAATATTCTCATATATTACAAAATAATTTGCCAGCGAATTTTTTTTTTTTTTTTTTTTTTTTTTTTTTTTTTTGACAACTGCAAAATAATTCATGTCCGAGAGGGTTAAAACAGTTTTATGTATTGCTTCATATTTGCTTTGTTTTTTTTTCTGTTTTGCTGTTCTGATGCTTTTATTAAGTAAACTTAATAAAGTAATAAGGATATTTTTATTGTTCCTGTATTAATTGAAATAATTGTTTTTTAATAAACATTATAACGAAAATATAACACATTATTTTGAATAAGTCACATTACTGTGGACTAGAAAAAAATTAACCTTTTTATGGGAAGGCTTTATGATAATAAGCGTCTAGTTATGATAATCAATAAATTCAGCATTATGTTTATGGCAAAGCAAACAAATAACCCATTATAAAACAATACAAACGATCTACATGCAAGTTTTGGGTTGAGCGGACTATACTTTAAAAATGTCTGCGAAATATGTAAAAATGATCATATTATTTTAGAATTCCATTTATATATACAGTCTCAAATGGATCGTGTTTCTGTTATATGAAGTGTAGCTTATTACATATTCATTTTATGTCTGCAATATGGTTCTGTAAATATAATTTTTCATTCATGGTTCTTTATTTTCTTGGATATTGACGGATATGCTCGGATTTTTCAAAGATATAAAATTTTATTCGAAACTTTTATCTCACATTAAAAAAATGATTTAAATTTAAATTATATTTTATTGTCCATTAGATTATATTCTGATTTTTTATAATGCATCAAAATAATTCATTTTTTCTTTCATTTATAAAAAGTAGATTTGAAGAAAATAACCACTAACTAAAAATAACAAATTACTGAAAACATGAAATTTAAAACTAGTATATGTATATATGCATATATTTGTTTTCTGTTGAAAACATTTTTTTTCTTTTTTTGTGTCAATTACGCAGTAAATAATTAATTACATATTTTTTAAGTTTAATATTTCAATGGATTAGTGACTAACGCCTGTTTTTTCTTTTCCCAGTCATCATTAACGGCAGGAAATGTGAAGATCACATTACATCTTGTTTACACCGAATCTCAATGTTAGTAAATAATTAATTTGCAAGCTAGTATAATTAATATATTTTTTAATGTTCCTCCAATAAACATGAAACTTCATTAGGCAAAATAATTTATTTTTCTTATTTCTTTTATATGTATATTTTTCCTTAGGGGAAATACTTTTTTTTCACGATTGTATTAGGAAATTCTGTATAAATATATATATCTGTATATATTTGCAGCATTGTTTTTGGAAATATAAAAATGTTCATGTTGCATTAAAAGGTAAAATAGCTTTGAAGATTTTTTACCGTACTTTTCTTTCTTTTTTCTTATTTGAAATATCTATTCTTCTTCTTTCTCGTATAAAATTTCGTCGCTTTGTAAAAGTAAAGTTTCAAGAACTAAATTTTTTGTTGTTGTTGTTGTTGCTGTTATTTATCGAAACTCTGCAGAATTAGTATTCAAGAAGATTATTTCTATTTTAGTGTATTAAGAATAGCAATAATCTATAAAAAATTACCTTATGAATGTTTATCTCAATAAATACGATTCCTGTTTTCAAAGCCAGACATTGCTTCTGACCTATTTCGGAAATATCACATTGTTTAACTATAAATAAAATTCAAATTAAATAGTTGTAAAAGAAAGTTTCCAATATCACTAAACCAAAAGAATATAACAAAAGGTAGTTAGCAATAACTTACATTTATTTTACGAACTAACTTAACAATGATTATCTAAATAAACACCATTCTTTTTTTTAAGTCAGACATTGGTTTTGATCTATTTCAAAAATGCCGCGCAGTTTTAAAACTATTAACTATTATTAACTATATTATTAACTATTATTAACTATTAAAATTTCAAATTATATAGCTGAAAATGGAAAATAACGATATACTACATTTTTATGATAATATAATTTTCATTATTATTATTAATTTTTACAGTCATTTGCTCATATATATATATATGTATTTGAATAAACTATGCATAAATGTAATTTCTTATACAAAATTTTACTCAACCAAACTTTATTATAAATTCAATGTTATATCAAAATTTATGTACTTTCTTTCAAGCAATTAGAATAATACTCTTCTAATAATAACATAGTCTTTTAAGTTATTTAAAGTAGGTTAATATTTTGCTGTTTTTTAATAGTTATGCGCAATTAACGTTGACATTTCAAGGATTATTTTATAGAATAAATATATCATAAAGTAATTGAAGTTAACTTTAATCTAAAATTTCCTATCATTTGATTCAGTCGCTAATTAGTGTTAATCTGACATAAGACATTCCAAATCCTGATTTCTGATTGTAGTTCGTACATCTCTCATTTTTCAAAGAAACATCTCTATATCTGTAATTATGTAGCTATAAGTGGCACGTAAAATCTTATTTTAGAATGTGACAAACACAAAGAGTAACGGCATAATTATGACACACAGTGTTCAGTTACACAGGATCCCAATATAATCGATTTGTTCTATTTTGTTTCTTTATCCTTTCAATAAAAATCTAATAAACTTATTAATTATGAAATATTAATGCGGTAATTTACTGATCTGAAGGTATTTCACGTGATTGCCATTTAATTGATTAAACATCATCGATGACCAAGGAAGATATGACAAAAATTTCTTTAAATTATGATTCTTATGTACATAAAATAAGTAAGCTACGAGGACTGTATAAGTACCTAGCCTAGACAAGTAAAACACATTTTTATATCAAAAATATACTTGATTTTTCAAGATAATCTCTTTTTAATTCGATTCATTCAGCTCAACATTTTTCTATTTTTTTAATTCCTCTAAAAAATACTATTTCTCCAACCCTTCAAAACACGCATTTGTTTTAGAAATAGTCTCAACATTAGAGGCAATTTTTTTCCCATTGAGATATTTTTTTTCATATTTGGAACCATAAAATAACCTCCAAGGGCTAAATCTTGCGAATATGGTGGATGTAGAAACATTTCATATCTTAATTCATATAATTGTACCATGGAAGTGACTCAAGTGTTCACGCATGCATTGTCTTGATAAAAGAGAATTTCATCCCTCACGAAATATGGACGTTTTTCTTTCAAAAAATTGTTGAAACTATCCAGTAAGTTGACCTAATATTCTCCATCGATATTTTTGACTTTTTCAATGAAATCGACGAGGATTATACTGTATGCATCCCAAAACACTATAGTCACAACTCTGTTTGCAGATAAAGTCGTTTTAGCCGTTTTTGGATCGTGTTGGCCATGAACTCCCCCCCCCCCCTCTATTTGGACTATATTTTATTTCTGGATACTGTGATGGCTCCATGCCAGGAATAAGCATCAAAATTTATTTGAATTTCACTCTAACTTCGCCAAACGTTCGTTTGAAATTGACGCATGAGATTGTTTAATAACAATAGGGAGCAATTGCAATAGCCATTTTTTGGAAAGCTTTTTCATATCCAAATTAGTTGTTAAAATATTTTACTCTATTCATTCGAGATACCCATAGAATCAGGAATCTCGTGCACTTTCATTCCCCAATTGCTTATCACAATATCGTTGATTTTTTTCAATCCTTTCTGATGTCATAACCTCAGTTTAACGACCTGGACGTTTTGCATCAAAAATGTTTGTACAGCTGCATTTGAATTTGGCTGTTTATTATTTAAAGGTTGATAACGATGAAACAGAGTCCCCATAAACTTTTCTGAGTTTCCATTTTTATCTCATTAATTGCTTTCTTTCTTAAAAACAGGTTTTTCACCACCGCTCAATAATAAATTTTTTCCATTGTTGAAATATCTCGTAAGTTGCCTGACTCAGATAGCTTCCATTCATAAACTTATACACTTAAGAGACCTGACGAATTGCCATGTTTGATGCGAAAGATTAGATTTACGAAAGAAATCATTATTTAATTCTAGTAGCGCCTCCTTTGGCCGAGACCAGATACTTATCGCACTTTCCTCGTTATATAAGGCCCCTTGAAAGGAAAATTCAACCTTGTATAAGAAAATTTACCGAGCGATAATTAAAAAAATTTAGTAAATAAGTTATTGATAGTACATTGAATGATAATTAAACACAATAGAAAATCTATTTTAAAGTTACATTAGATAGTTTATTTTCGAAAAATAATAAATTACTTATTTATTCAACTAAAAAGTACAAATAACTTCGAATATTTTCATTAAAGAATTTTTCTTTAATGGCAACTCAAAATTTAAACAAATTATTCTCAGAAAGATTTTTACGTTACATTATATCACTATTAGAAAAGATAAAAGTTTCTTAACCTAGGAAAACATAATATAATCACGAACAGCAACAACAAAAGAAATAAATAAAAAAACTGAAACTGATTCTTTAACCACTTAATAATTTAGTTTCTAAAATATAAATATAAAATTCAAAACCCCTTAAAACACCAATTTAATAACCATTAACCTAAATTAACGCAATCGCAAATTTAAGAGATATAACCAGAGATAGAGATAAGAGATATAACAAGTAAATAACCTATAAATCCTCAAAAAAAATTTTTTGGAAAAGATTTAAGTTAAATACTTATGAAAATTTATCACTTTCTTGATCACACAATCTTTTGAGCATTTTTAGGCTTTTTCCAAACTCTCATGAAAATAATATTTATTTTAAAAAGGATTCAGCTTACAAGGAAGGTCTATACGGCCATATTCAGAAAATTCTGAAAAAAAATATGGAAAAATTCTTATCATGTGGATAGATGTGTTTTAAAAAATTTTTTGGCGGAATCCCGATAGAACGTCCGTAAAAATATAATGAACATCTCATTTTTTTCGCGATGTAACCCAATTGGCGACGAAATAAAATTAAAAAAAAAAATGCTTTTTTATGTCAAGTACTTTTTAAGATAAAAATATTTCATGTTGAACTTGATTAAAAAGTTTTTATTTAAATAATTTTAGTTTTCACAGTTTTAGTTTTTTTTAACCATATTTTTGTCATACATATATTTATATTTAAATTAACTATGAAATATTATAAATTATAACAAAGTTAAAATTAATTAATATTGTTTTATTCCTAAAGTCCAGTTGAATACTGTCGATTCAGTTTTGTTGCTATGGAAACATAAACTTTTCCGATATTGAAATATATTTACTGCAGCATTCTTCATCTGCCCCTTTTTTTTAATCCGTTTAAATATATGTAAATACTTTTTATGTATGAAATTATTTTTAAAGTAACAAAATTAAATGCTAACTGCAGCAATAAGTGACATAAATATGAAATACAAAAAATATATATTTATTAAACTCTCTCATTGTTTAAGTTTAAATTAATTAATACCATTTACACGCATTCTAAAAAATCTATTAAGAAACAATTTTCAGTTGCATGAAAATCGTTTGTTTATGGTAGAGAAAAGTGCTTGTCGCAAAATTGCGACACGCTTTCGTTTTATCGCGCTAAATACTTGAAAGTATTTTATTTATTTATTATTTTTTTTTTTTTTTTGCAGATTTTCTACTGTAATTCCGCCGCTAAATTCGACTGATCCTTTATTACATAAATACACTGTAAAACATTTGTGGAGTACTTTAACCGATATAACTGGTGTAACATTGCGAAGTTACACAAGTAATATATGTTTAAATTACGCCATTATATAAGTGAAAATTACTCTGTAAAATGGAAGTCGTAGCTGCCACCAATTTTATGGAGTAACGTAACACAAATGTTTTACAGTGTAGGTAGTTTAATTCGTTTTTTTTTTTTTTTTTTTTTTTTTTTTTTCAAAATATTCTGGGTATATCCAGTATGGAGACTTTCTTTGTTAAATGCATGCATTTATTCGACTGATTTCAAGGCAAAAACATTCAGTTATTAAGAAGTGATGTAAAAATATCGGACATTTTAGTTCTTATGGGGAAAAGAATAAAGGTTCCAGGGACCGAAGAGTTTAAAGAAAAATCTATGAAAGCTAAGTTACTTTTATCTGAAATTTATTTTTAGAACCATGACCGAGTATTTTTTTTTGTGTGTAATGCAATAAATAAATATAAAATATATGACGGAATGAAAATAATTTCGCCTTGCTTTTAACATAAAATGTATAATATGAAGTTTAAAATGTTCAGGCTTACTTAAAACGTGATTAAATAATCAACTATAGATGTTAAAAGTTAATTTTATTTAAAAAACATCTTAGTACTTTCAAACCTTTAAACAGGTTCTTCCTCAGAGAATATTTTCTTTTATAAATACAAATATAAGATTTCGTTTTGAAAAATGAACAAGACTCGTGGCTTGAAGATTGAGTTAATATAATCAAATATTTCTTTTTATCGTTCACCTAAAATATTACTAACTTAATTTTCAAGCCACGAGTTTCGTTCATTTTTCAAAACGAAATCTTTTATTTGTATTTTTAAATGAAAATATTCTCTGAGGAAGAACCTGTGTAAAGGTTTGAAAGTACTAAGATGTTTTTTAAATAAAATTAACTTTTAACATCTACAGTTGATTATTAATCACCTTTTAAGTAAGCCTGAATATTTTAAAGTTCATATTATACATTTTATGCAATAAATAGTTTTTTGAACCCGGAATACAAGATTTTCCGAATGTTATCAATTTTCAAGTAAACATTTTCATATTTCAAAAAATAAGTGTTACAGAGAAACATGATAAATTAACATAACTACACCAATATTAAATTTTATGTTTTATTGTTATTCTCGCATGCATAAATTCAAGTTTGCTGCTAAGAATGCTTACTAGGAAATAAATATAATTCTATAAACCAATATTCTAATTTGAGAAAACTGATTACTATACTTTAAGATGCAAGCACTGCGACAGAAACGGCTAATTACTACCACTAAATTTTCATAGTACTCCTCACTTTATTTACAGACAAAAATTTCTGAAATTTATCTAGGCAAAAAAAAAAAAAAAAAAAAAAAAAGAGCGCTTTTCATTTCTGACTATGCTATAAAAAATACTCAAAACATTTCCGAAAGGCAGTTCCAGCTTTTTTTTTTTTTAATCCCTTTAGTTAAATGATTGTTTAAATTACGAAAGTGTATTGGTATTCTAAAATTTCTAATTATAAATAAATACTTCCGGGATCATGGGTAACTTAGAAGGGTTTTTTGTTTGTTTTCGTTCGTCACTAAATTATATTATTCTAGATTAAGGACTGTTTGTCTTTTTCTACAGTATAGAGGTAATTTAACGCTCTATTTCTGCTTTAAACATTTACATACAACTTTCAAAAGTACATTGCATTTTTGCAAATTAAATTGTGTTGTTAAATTGTAGAGAGTAAGAAATTGTTATTTTTTAAAAGTAAGGAGTAATAAATCAAAATCTATTTTCTGTTTAAATTTATTTTGGAGAAATTACAATACTTATTTTAAAATTCGGAAAACTTAAATTATATAACTTTTATGTAATTCTGTGTATCAATAATAATTATTACGAATTACATAAATTTTGTTTACAGCTATGAATAAATATCTTTTAATTATTCTTGTTATCAGGTTTTAAGATTACATAATTTATAATATGGAGATTTTTTTTTCCCTCTCCAGTTTTCTCATGTACATTTCATAAAAAAGACAGATTTTAATACAGCGGAGTTTATATTTTGTTTCTCCAAAAACTCCGAATTTGTTTTATTCTTTGAGTGCAGTTGAACCCAGTTAAAATACTCATAGTAAATACGCGATCCCACTAAATACAGGAATATTTTCAGGACTTCTGAATATCCCCTATAAACCTAACCCAAAAATATTACGTTTACTACGCAATAGCGCTCAATATGCATTAATGTTTTGGTTCCTTCAGCGGAAAATCTGGCTTAACCCTATATCTACCGAATTATTCATAAAGAAATTAATCCACCTCAATAATTATCGTCTTTAATGTCTGAAGGTATACTGGAATTTTTAGATAATATTTATGTGGAACTTAGATGTATTTTTTTCATTACAACTGATTAAATATATCAGTACAGTCGAACCTCGTTAACATGAAATTCAAGGAGAATCAAACTTTTGTTCATGCTAACAGTCATTCATGTAATCAGTATCAAATATTTGTATTTGTTTTTATAGGGAACTGTGAAAACAGTTCATGTTAAAGGTAATTCACGTTAAGCTTGTTCATTTTAACGATGTTTGACTGCAGTTATAATTTTTTTGAAATATTTACAAAAATAATCAGATAATTTAACCAAAATTACTCTTTTAAAAATATCACAATTTAAAAAAAAATGAGTTTAAATGCCTTATGATCCTCTATAGAAATTGAAACACTTTTGCAGTTGAATATGTTTCATATAATTTTATTTAATGAAAGAAAAGAAATATCTATAAAAATGAATAATAAAACTACTACTTTTTGAAAACATTTAGCTTCGACGGTTTCTCCATTCCATCTAAATTTGATTGAGAAGAGTATTTTGTGTGCAAAGAGTAAAAAATCTTTATTAATAGACAGAATAAATGAGTTTTTGATAACGTTTTCTTCAATATTACTTTAAAATACCGTCAGTGCATAAAGGGTTAAGATGGTAAAGAGTACAAAAATCTTCAAATTTTGTTTTTTCATAGCACGAAAAATTCATCTACTTTTTCCAGCTTAAAATGATGTCTAAATCATGTATCTATATTATGTGGAACGGGAAATAATAATTTGTATCATTTTGTTTTGTTTTCAAAATTTAGCTTTCAAGTAATAGTTGTCATGGAAACAACTTCTTGTGAGAATGCATTTTTCTTCGTGAAGGGTTTTTACACCCTTTCTTACATTTAAAGTGTAATAATTCAAGAACCGTAAAACATAAATAGTTGAAACTTGGAACACTTCTTTTTTTATTCTTTTACTCTAATTTTGATTTAGAAAATCTCAAAATTATATTTACTTTTGAAAAGATGATTTTTTTAAGTTACCGCATTTTTTATTAAGTTTTGAATTTAAACTTTTTTATTTTTTGTTTAAAATAATATTTCTTAAAATACTGAATCAAAATTAAAAATATATTTCTGTTTATTTGCATGAAAAAAGGTAAAATTCTACAAATAACATTTTAAGCTATAACGATTTTAAATTACATCACTTTTTTCGCAAATTTTAAATTCAATTTTTTTTAATTCTGAGAAGTTTTATCATGTGATTTCGTTTACAAATCGTATGCTTAACCATCACAAAAAGTTTTAGAATTTTTAATCAATATAAAAAAATATTTTTAAATGTGTACAGTATCCCCTTAAGACGTATTGATATTTTGATGCCTTGAAGTTAAAATCTCATGTAAAACCCGAATTTATAGATTAACATACCGATTGGGTGATTTTTTTTTAAATTTAGATATCACAATTTGGAAACAGTAATATTAGTCTTACTTAATGGCAGATTAATCTAGGCAATGTTACAAATCGGAAATAATGGCAGATATTTTAATAAAAAAAATTAACTAACTTGGTAACATCGCAACTTTTCTTTCTTTTTGCGTACGAATATTCTTCGATTTTGGCTCTGTATATTAGCTTTACTGAAGTAAAAAAGATATAAACGAATTCTATCTTTATTGCGCGATACATGTTGTCAATTATCCTCTTTTCCTAAAAAAGGAAAACATACTTCCATTTTCCTTCTCATATGTACCTTCTTCTGCTTTATTTATGGTCGGCGAGTTACTTGTATCATGAGTTTCACGGAGACAAATCCTCTCTTATTGTTTTTCCGAGTTTTATTATTTTTCCTGTTAATATCGACAATAACCATATATTCAAAAGGAAGACACTATTTGAGTCCAATAAATCGATTTGGTTTGATTTTATTTATGACGCTGATTATCAAAACGAGGCATATAAGCCCGGGGGGGGACTGCCAACCGTGGGGGTCTTTCTAAAGGAACTTTACCCCTATTTAAGCAAGGAAATGCAAGTTAGTAGAAATCACAGAAAGCTCTGAACTATTACGCCGACTGGAGCGATGGGGTTTGAACCCTGCACCTCCCGTTTATCAATTTCAAGAGCAGTAAATCTTGATGGGGCCCTTTAATAAATAGGACATTGTATAAAAATTTGACATTGAGGATCCTGGAAATAAACAAGCACTCACAAAACTAATAAATATTTCAGAATCGATTTTATGTATCATACTGAAATTTCAAGACATAATTGACAAAGTTAGGATAATTATAAAATGAGACTCATTATAATGCTACTCATTATTACAATATTTTAATAACTTGTTTGTTGTTCTGGAAATATTTAATATTTTTGGTTTCTATTTAAAATTATAGTACTAAGAAAAACATTTTTTCTTGCTTTATTTTTGGTTGTTACGTATTATTCGGCAATAAAGTCACATTTAAATCACATGCTGTACTTTTTTTAGTTTGTTCAACAAACCATAAACTTGAATCATTTAATTTTTAATCTAATTATGCGTAATAGGATTTTTTTTCAACGATAAACATATAAACTGAATTTCTAAAGTTCATTTAGACGGTTAGGTGTATAAATAAGCTTAGTCCCTGCAGCATTATGCAAATCACGCTTAACACTCGTTCCTGCAACGTACGCAAACTTAATCCAGCAAAAAGCGACATGATCAGATTCGACTGTTTATAAAATGTGCGAATCAAAACAGTTCTAATATGATTTACGAAGTTACATTTCTTTGTGTGGAATTTCACGATTGGTAAAAATTAGGTGCATTTGCGTGCTTCATGTGTTTTTTCTAGTTGTTTTTTTCCCCTCACGTAGTGCTACATAGCATTAGAAAAGATTAAAAAAAATACTTTTTCCAAAACTTTGTAGTTGAAAAAAAAAAGCGAAATCTGTCGGTCAATTTTTAAACAAGCTCAATTTTGTTTGCGTCCAATTTTCACATAAAAAAGTTCATGGCCTTTGAAATTAATTGGATTTCATAACCGGTATTTTTGGTTTAAATGACATGTTATTTCAAAGTTATACTTCAAAAGTAAATATGCAAGGTTTTTGTGTGTGTGTTTGTTTGTTTGTTTTCGTCCGTCTCTTAAAATTGGATTGAACGTGCGCGAATTTACTATCATTAATATAACTATCAAGATGTTCAAAATCTTATGTCATGTGATTTCTTTTGTGGGGTTACATCAAAGATCTTGTTTATGAATCAGTGTTGCCAGTAGGTTTTTCTTTAAAAATTCAGATTTATTGATTGGCACCACTTTTCCTTCGTTTTCAACTTAATTAATAGCCGTTAAAGAAGAAAAAAATTATCATTTTAAATAGTGCTGCCAACCAAGAAAATTCGAATTTAAAAAAGGGTAGCCTATGCGCAATACTGTTATGAATCACCATTGATGAAAACACTAAAAAAATCTGAAGAATATATCAGTGTTACATTAAGAATTGTTGCCAACATAAGCATGCAAAATGTGAAAAACGAACTTCATTACCGATTAGATGTTTGTCCAAAGGGAAGGTCATGGGCATCATGACTTGATTATGAATCGATCCTATCCCGGATAAAGACAATTCTAAGAATAAAACATGTATTTATTTATATTTTTTCAAATTACCCTGTTGCTCTACTATGACAATCCTTCAGTTTCTTTTTTAAAGCTCTACATAAATCTTAAGCGGGTAATTTCTGACATATCCAGCAAGTTATTTTCAATCCCACATACAAGAAATTTGCTTTATTAGCGCTTTCTATTTCTCGATAAATCCAAAAAATCTTCGGGAAATCTGCATAAAATGTCACGTTTTAAATTAAATTTCAGGTCACGAGCGACAATTAATCCCTTACGGTGATATATTTGTAATCGCCAAGTCCTTAAAATTGGCTAAAAATGCTTTATTTCTGAATAATTCTTTGTTTTTAAAAGAAAATGACAAATTCTTCAACTTCCTGGCGCCTAATAAATTATGTAACCTTTATTCTTTTACGAACATTAAAGCAATTTTTTATTTCCTTTTATTTTATATTTTTATTTATTTATTTATTGCATTTACGAAAGAAAACGACTTCGAAAAAGGATCAGAAAAGTAGCCATTTTGCTTATGGGAACAGTCTTGAATATAAAAATTGCTTTTTAAGAGATGTAAGCTCCCCCCCTCCCAAAAATAAATAAATAAATAAACGGAGCCAAGACCCATCTTTCAATAAAGGGCTAGATCCACCCTTGTGTTTGTCGTGTCACGAAAGGTTCACACAACAAAATTTACAACTAAAAACAAACTTCATGTGTATTTCTTTATTTATATATTTACTTATTATAATATGCGTAACAGCTTTGAAAAATATGAATTTTTTTAAAGTCCGGTAATTCATTTATGCTAATGTTGTATTAAATGTATTTGTAACTATCTATTCTGCCTTTTTTTTCGAATGTTAGCATTTAAGTAGAAAGAAGATTAATGAAACATTTTCTTGTTTTAACTTTTGCCCTTTTCTCAACAGTAATTTAAAATAAATAGAAGGAATTTTTCAGCAATACATGGATTATTATTTGTTATTATAGCGTTTACGCATTATTATTTCTCATTATACGCTTTTCATAAAAAACTATAAAACTTTTTAAAAAAATCAAATTTTGGTTAAATGTTAGTCAGGAAAGTAAATGTCATGAAACAAATTTTTTAAAAATGAAGACAGAAAACAAAACAAAACTTACCCTTTTCTTTCAAAATGGTTTGAAATGTGTTTTCAGTACTGGTATTACATTTTTCACCTAAAATAATACATTAAATTTAGAAAAAAGTTTCACAAAAATGAATTATTTTTGACCATATTATGAATATTAATTTATTTACAACTCGTAATATAAAGGGTTATTAACTTAGATTAATAATAATATTTATGTTTAAGTTGTTAATTTTAGTATTTTGTATACTAATGTATAAAAGAATTTAATCTTCTTAATTGCTCAAATTAAGTTTTCCCTTTCAGGTTTTAGTGTTCCTTTCAATAATATATATATATATATATATATATATATGTAATGATTCGACGAGATCGATGTTCCATAACAATGTACAAGTTCCAGTGGCACACCATCTATGAGGCAGAACAGATTACTACTACCAAGAATCAACAGTGGGACGAGCTGAGCAGTCGCTCCGGCAATTTGACCAGCAGTGGATGAGTTTATTGGGCTATTTCCCCATAAGAAAGTTCAATCAAGCAGTCTTTAAATTAATTTTATTAGAACTCATAAATAAGTTAAGTTCTTTCACGCAATCACCTTGGCACTCTCATCGAATAACTTCCACTTCACCAACTCCGTGATTAAGCTACATTCCACAATATTAGAATTTTGGGGAGAAAGAAGAAACAGCATCCTAATAATTTTTGAAAGTCAATCGCATTCTCGGGAAACATGACATGGCTTCCGAGTAGTTTTTTTAAGAAAAAATGCATTCTAATTCAGCGGAGCAATAAAACGCGCGTCTTGATAGTTTAAAGAAAAGGTGCATTCTACTCTCCTGAAAAGCCAAATGAAAAAATCATTTTCACGACAAAACTAGCGCCCTCCTACTCCGCGTCAATCATTTTAAAAATCCAATCAGGATGGACTCGAGCCTCTAACGGACAAAATGATCAATTCTAATTGGCCGTAATAGGCGGTCTATTGGCAAGAACTATATTTTTTCCTCGGAACACTAAGCCCTTTAGCAACGCGTAGTAACACTTGTCACGCGATGTTAAAAAATAAAAAATAAAATTAAAATCGCAGGAATATGCCAGAAAGTAAAAAGCTTACGAAATACTTCCCGCCTTTTTGAGAAGCAAGAAATAATTTATTAATAACTAAAGTAAGAAAAAGAATTTTAGCTGTTACAAGTTACGAAACTAAGATTGAAATATGTTCCACAAATTTAGAATTGAAGCTAAGAGAGAATAAAAAAAATGGCGCAATTTTTTTTTTTATTACATATATATATAACCATTACGTAATACTACTATTTAGCATTTATAATGAATATAGAATAACCCCTAAAACAAATCAAGAGGGGTTTGCAATATTGGAACAAATACGAAGCGTTGGAAATGTGGTATTTGTCTCGTTTTCAATGCAAAATATATTCATTATATTTTACAATTTACAAGATTTCATTACATATGAGTCTAATACAACTATGTGAGAATTAATAGTATATTAAGTAATTTAAAAATATACTAGCAGTGAATAGTTTATTTTGATAACTTACTTATTAAATTAATATATATATATATATATATATATATATATATATATATAAAGTAAAAATAATAATGATATAAAATTATTTAATAACAATTATCCAGTCATAAAAAGCATTGCAAATTAATCCAAAGGCATTAACAAGAAGTGCTATGTCAACAAAATACCAAAAACATTCTATTGTTACCTTGTACCTTTTCCTCCCCTCCTTTATATATATATATTTATAATGAGATAGATTTATTTTATTACAGAATAATAAAAAAAATTCTTTTTTTTTGCCAAAGAATTTGTACATTTTTTGTTCACAAAATAGAGTATTAATGAACAAATATTCCTTGTGCATATTGAAATTATTTTGCTATTATAATGAACATAGAAAAGCAATAGATCACAACTGAGTTGTACTGGCCAAAACTTGGTATTGTAAGGGATTTTTAAAAGTAAGATCAATGGTTATTTTTTAATATTCTTTGAAAGAATATTGCTCTAAAGATTCTGAAAAAAAAGTTAAGCAGATATTTTGTGTTTCTTAACACAAAAAAATGCCTTTTTGTCTTTGTATATAAAGCTAAAAGTTTTCAATTATTGAATTAAATTAAATTTCTTCCCTAAAAGAATATAACTGTTATTACTACATCTATATTTGTTAGGGAAATGTTATACCTAAATACACTAATACGCGATATTCTGTATACTATAAGTCTGATAAGGAGAGGGGTCAACCTTCATAATTACAGATTTTGATTATTTTAATTTATGTTGTAGGTCAGAGACCCTTTAACTTCAGGTTCAACTGATTTTATACAATGCTTCTTAGTTCTTGAGAAACAGGGGGAGCCCACTATTATAACAAACTTAAATACTTGCTTTGAAAAGGAGATGTATACTTCATCGTACCTCTTTTCGTATTAAAACGCCCATTGTCAAGCGGGCCTGGGCCACTGAGACCCGCTAAGTTTGTTTATACTAAGTTTGCTATACTGAGACCTGCTAAGTTTGTTTTTCTTAACACTTGTAATTATAACTTAATAATAATAATTAAAATTATCATTATCGTACCTTAACTATAATGCTAGCATATTTAAGTATCAATTTAGTATTTTTTTTCAAACCATTATTCCTCGCCATTTAAGGAATACCAGGGACCTAGCGCCCAGGAATATAAGGAATACCAGGATCTAGCGGGTATCCATACCGTGACACGTTAGGTTTGTTTTTCTTAATACTTGTAATTATAATTTAATAATATTAATTAAAATTCTCATCATCGTACCGTAACTATAATGCTAGCATATTATTTATGTATCAATTTAGTATTTTTTTAAATCATTATTCCTCGTCATTTAAGGAATACCAGGGACCTAGCGACCAGGAATATAAGGAATACCAGGATCTAGCGGGTCTCCATACCGAGACCCGCTAGGTTTGTTTTTCTCAATACTTGTAATTATAATTTAATAATATTAATTAAAATTCTCATTATCATACCTTAACTATAATGTTAGCATAGTTAAGTATCTATTTAGCATTTTTTGATTTTTAAATCATTATTCCTCGCCATTTAAGGAAATTTTTGTTTAAACTTCGATTTGTTATTGAATAATAAATGTTCTAAACTCATCAAAAAATCTGTTGTATGTCATGTATTTATAGTAAAATAAAACATATTCACGTAATATAAAAATAAAAAGACAGCGAAGATAAATGTTAAGCAAAATAAAAAAACAGCAACATTTAAGCAAAATAAGTCAAAAATCAAATGTACGTTTTACAAAATTAAAAAATATTTGAAAGCAAAAAATAGGTTGTAATTTATTTCCTAATGCTAATTTTTAATAGAATTATGTTTATCTTTTTAAGAACATAATCATCGTATTGATTTCCATTGTTAAAACAAAGCATAAAGAATTTTTCTTCAAAATCACAAATTGTCATAATTGTTCAATTTTATTGCATCGATAAATAATGTATGAAATACAATTTAAAAAATTAACAGTTTTAGATCTGTTTCTGATATTTTATAGAACTATTTATTTACTTAAAAAAGTAAATAAGTTAAAATTAGAATTGATATGTAATATTATAATTTTTAATTGACAATGAGATTAATAAATTATAATTATAAATTTATTCATGAAACAAAAAATGAATGTAGCGCGGCCTGATATCGAACAAGGTCCCGTTGGTCAGCGGACGAATGCTATACCGAATGAGCTACGATCAACCTTACTCTTACTTTTTAAAATAAGTATTTAACTTGTATCATAATAGTAGACCCCCCCCCACTGTTTCTCAAGAACTAAGGAACGTTTGAACCTGAGGCTAATGGGGGTCTATGCCCTACAACATATATTAAAATAATCAAAATCAGTGATTATCAAGATTGGTGATCAGTGATTATCAAGATTATTTGTGTTAAAATATAAATTCTGCCAATAGAATTATGTAAACAGTACCGTTAACATTCTGTCCTGTTTCAAATCAGTAAACAGCTGACATTTCAATAGAAATATATTTACTTCTTTATTTGCGGCTTCTTTGACTAAAGACTTGGACGAGAATTCAAAGCAGTAATTTAGTCATTTGTCAATGACGCTTTTTTCCTTTTCATTGAAAGACACCCAACTCAAACAAGGACAAATTGTAGAAACAGGTTGAAAACTGACAGGACTTGGCAATCACTTCTAGTTTGTCCTCTTTTTAAATGTTAATTGCTTGTTATATCTGTTTGAAGAAACAAGTTTATTTACACTTAACTACTCACAATAGGGTAGGTCGAAAAAAATTCTAGTCGTAATAATACCGGAAGATTAAAATTGAGTAAAAAAAAATAAATAAAATTGGTTTATATCATTCAGTCGCGCAGGTGTTGTAAAGTTTAAATATGAAATGATTCACAATATTAAATTTATTTTTAAAATTAGTCTCTTAACTAATGTAATAGAGGAAATTGTGTAATAGAATAAAAAAACAAAATGTTGAAATATTATTTAAATCCATCAGCATATTCTGGCCGTGCATATGCTCTAAAATTGTAAAGAAATATTACTTTTAAACACCGTCAAGCTAAGTAAGATAAAGGATTGTTGTAAAAATGCGATTCTTGCCAAACTTTAGAACACATGTGGAAGATGTTGGTGGATTTCAATAGTATTTCAACAATGGCTTTTGTTAATCTAATACGTTAGAATTTCAACTATTACATTCTTGAAGATGCTAATAAAAAATAAATTGTAATGATGTTAATATTTTCCCCATTTCATCAAATTTTTTAGCACATGTGCGATCGGAAAATATAAATAGATTTTTTTTTAACTTATCCAATTTTTGGTCTCCAGAATTCACATCTTTCCCGCGTATTACAACTTCAAAAATAATTTTGAAAAATTTTTTTGGTACACCCTAATACACAACTATATTGAGACTGCATCAAGATTTATAATAAGCATCAAGATTTATAAAAAGATTGTCTGCAGAAAGATTATTGATAATTGTTAATGATAGAGGAAAATACGTTTCATTATCGTTTTCGGGCAAAAATTTGAGTTTCGCTAAAAGTTCTATTTCGTTGAAAGTAGGAAAGACCGGGGCACGTTGGCCATAGGGGTAGGTTCACTAATTGGTTTTAATTCCCAAACCAGTCACCAGATGTCGCCGAAAGTCCAAAAACATGTTAGAAAACCTATTCCTCTACCCTTCCATGAGTTCTAGTTCTCTTAACAAAAGCAAACTAAGAACAATGTTGATTTTTCACTTCCGCCGATCTCGAAGCAAATTTTCGTTAGTGTGCAGAAAGTTTTAATGCTCTCAGGAGATACTTCACAAGAACAAAGGTCAGTAATATTTTGAAAGTTCAATTTATAACGATTCCTTTGATGTAACAATAAATATTAAATGTTGTTAAGATATGTGTAGAATAGCAAAAGTATTTCAAACATGGCTAGAGGGCAAGTTGGCCCACTTACGTTGGGGCAAGTTGGCCTGGTGGATCAACGTACCCCGGTGTTTTACTGGAAAATAATTATTGTTATGTTGTTAGTACAAAAAATTTTTAAGTGGTTTGTAACCTAATTAGCAAGTAGGCCTACTGAAAATTGCAACTATTAATGAATGAAGGTGCCATAAGCTTTACTGTGAAGAAACAACACGAGAGTTATATCCATTGACGCTATGATATAAACTAGAGGTCACCAGTTCGATCGTATAACATCTCAATGTTAGGCCCACTAAGTATTTTACTTTTTTGGGAGGTATAGAATTTATAATATAATTACATGCAACTAGCTACGGGCAATCTATAGTTAATGACGGATGCTCTTTCAATGGGAATGTTTACTGACTCTGATTTCATGGCTTCGTATGTCAGTGATAGACCAGAGCCTTCAAGCACGCACGACAAAGCAATTAGTCAAGTTTTTAATGAAACCCAGATAATAATGGGTAGGCCTATTTCCATAGATGTGCCTACCGCATCTTCTCCTGCTCCATGCAAGACAACTCCTCCACCTGAGGACATTAGACCATTCGAAAAGGCAGAGCCAAGGAAGACAAATGCTTGGAATAGAATGAAGAGAACTTCTGCAGTTCTCACAGACACCGCTGTCAAATTAGCTCTTGAACAACAACAAAAGGCAACAGAAGAAAGAATTAATACCAAAATTAAAAATGATATTAAAAGAAGATATCAGACGAAAAAACGCAAAGGAAAGCTTGATTGATTGATTGATTGATTGATTTTTGACGTCCGATTATCTGCGCTAGGGATATAGGACCAGGGGTGAATGCCCTTCGTGGGGGTCTTTCTAAGGGAACCTAACCCGTATTTACGCAAGGTTCGAAGAAAACCACGAAAACTCCGAACGGTTAGGCCGACAGCCGCGATTGGGTTCGAACCCAGCACCTGCCGTCTACCAGTTGAGAGGTCCGAACCTCTCGGCCACTGGTGGGGCCCGCAAAGGAAAGCAATCTGTGAAAAAGATTTGTTTACTTTTGATCCCTCACAGCCTGGATGTAGTGGTCTGAACCGTCAAAAGAGAAAGAAGAAATCTATTAAAGAAAATGACGATGAGGAAGACGAACGCAATATCTGCCTACGTTGTCTGAAGGAGTTTAATCAAAATATGCCTGGGGAAGAATGGATCCAGTGCGTGAGTTGCAAACTTTTGGCTCTGTGAAATGTGTTCGAAAAGAGGTTAATGGATTATATTTTGAATGCATTCTCTGCAATGGTCCCTTTGATTTGTAAACTTAATTTGCAAATAATTTTTCTTTTAACATGCATTAAAGTTCCTATTCACTATTATGATTTTTATTTAACTTCTAAATAAACATAAAATAATTTTTACATCAATTTAAACTTGCGTGCATCAATTAAGAAGAATAAAACAACAACAAGAAAATGAACTGGCGACACTAAAAAAATATCTTAATAAAAATAATAGCATTTTTCAAAATTTTACAATTTGTTGTGCGGCAAGTTTGTACCTGTAAGTGCCGAAACTATGAACTCTCTGACTTAAAATTTTTTGTGTACGGACTCTGTGACAGACATACAGAGAACAGAGACGAATAGGCTTTCGTCAGATGAAAGCAACCTTAAAAAGAGCAATGCAGGCCAACATGCCCGACTCAAAGGGCCAACCTATCCCGTGCACGGGGTAGGTTGGCCCTCATGACATCACACCATAACTAAATTAATAAATTTCTTAAAATGTCATATTAACTAAAAATAAGCGTTTTCCTCACTAGTTAAATGTACTAGGCATTGTAAAAAAAACTACATCTGAAAATAAATAAAATTTAGGTATTGAAAAAATGAACTGGGACAACGAGCTCCGGTCTCCCTTAGGTTGCGTTTTTAACCCTAGTCTGCACAACGTGCCACATATGATACACACCTAAAAGCATTATAAATTTCATTATGTATTTCCAAATGATCTCTGTGTCTGATCAAGAACAATCCAAAGACGGGAATCACACTTATTTTCTACATGCCAAATGGTTGCACTAAACAAAAACTTAAAATATTTTCTTTCGAAAAAAAGAAATTCCGTTCAAGCTATTAAGGTAAAATTCATTTTCATTATTTTTACTGGGCATCCCTTGTCCTGATGACTGGCCGTGGCAAAAACAACCAATCATTATTTTTACTGAATACTTAAAAAAATTAATATAAAAAAGATGCAGAGTGTTAAGGAGATAATATTGGTTAATTTAAGCTCATTTAATTGCAAAATATATCAAAACATTATTCTAAAACACTAATTGTGTATATTTGGTACTCACAAGACATAAAAAAAATAGCTGAAAATGTGAATTTTTTTTCACTACATTTACATTTATTAGACCGATATATAGATTTAATTTTTTTTTCCATGAAAATAAAAAATATCGAACAGTAAAGAGTTAAATCTAATTGAAACCGTCATAAAATTTAAGCATAGTTTCTTTTCACTTTATTTCAATGAGTGGTATTTTTAAACTGAAAAATTGAAGTGTGCAAAATGTAAAGTGCAGAAAACTTTTACAGGATGACCTCAAAAAATGTATTTATTCACTACACTGTAAAAAATGTCAGATGTTTCTGAATGTATAAAAAAGTACTGTAATCAAAAACGAAAGTACGCTGTGACCTCTTCTAACTCACATAAGGTCTCGAAAACCGTTCCTTTACTTTTAAAAATTTCAGAAAACTATTTGTTTTCGAAATTCAAAGAAGAACTTATAAAAATTAATTTTTATTAGCTGCCCGTCCTTTTCGGAAACGTTTCTAAGTAGCTTTTACAGTACAATAATCACTTTTCTCAAATCAAAATATCACTTTTTCGGATACTACCAATTCATACTAAAATATTTTGATATTCAGAGAACATGTTTAATAGACAAACATACAATTTTAACAGTATTAACATTAATATGAAAATTAACATTACTTTGCTACAATTGCATACACAAAATCAGTTATGCAGCTGAAAATGTTTACTTGAGAATTGGTAGTATCCGGAAAAGTGGTATTTTGATTTGAGAAAAGTGATTATTGTACTGTAAAAGCTACTTAGAAACGTTTCCGAACAGGATGGGCAGCTAATAAAAATTAATTTTTATAAATTCTTCTTTAAATTTCGAAAACAAATAGTTTTCTGAAATTTTTAAAGGTAAAGGAGTGGTTTTCGAAACCTTAGGTGAGTTAGAAGAGTTCACAGCATATTTTCGTTTTTGATTACAGTACATTTTTATGCATTCTGACACATTTGAGATTTTTTACAGCGTAATGTTTTTAATATTTATTCGCTAACAATCAGCAAGGTATTTTTCCCTTTGTGATTTAACTAATTCTTTATAGTAAGTAAAATTAAATCTAAGCTCTGATAAAATGAAATTTACTCTAAATTGTTAGAAAACGTAGAAAAATTCGAAAAACTAGGATACAGTTTTAAAGAGCATTTTAAACACATCCCATTATAAAACTTAGTAACTAAACTAAAATTAATCCTTTAATTATGAATTTCTGAAAATGCAAAATATTGTATTGTTACTAGGAACACATACTATTGCTTAAACATTATTATTTCACGTAGCGAGTAAAAATTGCTTACCAAATTTTTTAAGTGTTGGGAAAGAAAAGTTGGTTTCAGTCAATCACTAGAAATAGAGACATTAGTCCGGGTGGCGGGAGCACAATCACCTCATCGAGTTCACGGATGTTGATCTAGGATTAGTTAAATTTCGATATGCTATTAAATCGCAATCGGTCTGCCAAGTCTTATCGTGGTAAAAAATCCGTTTTTAGAAGTTGACTCGTACGTTTACCATTGTTAGTTCCTACTGCCAGTGCTCCATGTTTTCATAATTTTTGGTGCAGGAAAGCACAATGGTAAGTCTATGAGTCAATCGCTAAAATCCAGATCCAAATGAAATATAGTTCACAATGATTATAAGCAACGAGCAGGAAGACCGTGTTTATCAACAAACCCTACAAATACAGTACATATCTCACTTATGCACCTTTCAGTTACACGTGTCTCTCACTTATACGAGAAATAGAAAAATAATACTATAGATATCTCACTTATAAGCGCCACTTTGAATTGTCACTCTCAGTTATAAATGGAAATAACAACGCAATTCACTCAACATTTAAGCAAAGAAATGATAAAGAATTAAGAATGGAAAATTTTATATTTTAGAAACCACTTTAATTCAGTAGCTCAGAGAAATGAGAGCTTCTAATTTATTCATTATCTTTAATCTACTCAAAAAAAAAAGTATTTTTTCTGTCATTGAAAATGAGAATTGAAAAAATTTGTCTTCTTTGGGATGACTAGAAAAACTTGATAAAAAACACGGTTTAACAAATCATTGTATGAGTGGTGAAAGTGCAGCCGTTCTAGATTCAATACTTGATTAATGGATTGCGGACTTTCCAAATATAATTCAAACTTTAATCATGTCATAACTTATATTAAAAACTATTTAAATTGTGATAAAACAGATTTTTTGTATCGTCTTTTACCAAACAAAATGCTTTAGAAACTCTGGGCACTTTGAGGTGTTAACTTAAAAATTTCTGATAGAACATCAAATACAATGACACACTTTAATGCATTAAAAAAGTTTTTTGTATAAATGAGGACTAAGCAAAATTAAATTTTCATTAATGACTTATTAAAAGAAGACTAATTACCATTTCTTAGCAATATAAATTTGTATTCTATTTAGAATGATATTTTATGTTTTTTTTTTTAACTTTATATTTGCAGTAAATGTGTAAGGATTATTTTAAAGTGTATCACATTAATATTAAATCTCTTTTAACTTATAAACTGTTATTAACAATAATTCTTACATTTTTCAAAATGTCTCTATTTTCCATAATATGCATAAAGTGTATGAAGAATTAGTACATATAACGTCCTCTCAGTTATGCGTGGCTCTCGCTTACGCGCTTTTTTCAAACAATTTCTTCAATCGAATGTAAGTGAGTGGTGACTGTATTCACTGTATTGATCTTCGATGATATCATCATTCCATTGCTTATGAGTCGTGTTCGAATATCAGAACGGCTATAAGTTTGAATACAGGGATTAGTTTTATAAAATTTCCCTTATTGCAGTTTCATTTTACAATTCAAAATGGAGTGTACAGTAATAAAAAAAATGTTATAATAATTCGTATTGTGTATACTGTATAAAATGGGTCATGTATGAAAAAGGAAACACTCACGAAGAATTTCCATTTCATTTAATTGTTATCAGGTAGGATATTTTTAAAATTGTCAATAGCTGAAAAGATTAATATTAAATATGGCGAATTTTAAAAACATTTTTTTGCGTTAATTAGATGTAAATAGACATTGTTCATATTGATTTTTTTATTTTTTATTTGCTATTGTCTTATTTTTTATATGGGCATTTTGTTTCAAATAGACTGAATATATATTATTGTATGTAATATATTAACCACAAAGCTAAGAAGCTTTCATAGTATAATTAATATCTAATTGTAATTTGGATTTGTGTCTATGGAGTATGACAAGCTGTGATAAAAATTAACCCGCGAGTATTCGCGACTTTTTTCACAACGTCATTAGTCGCGCTCGGTCTTTTCGCCGCTGGCCCCCCCGTGTACCAAATATGAAAATAAGAAATATTTTTCACCTAATATATGAAAATAACATTACAAAGAAGATATAAATTTGCAGTTTTCTTAAAATATGCATTTTATTCATGAGATCTGGAGTAATTGGAAAAAGTAAAAATGAGCTCACATTAGTGATTTTTACGTAGACTTTTTCGCTGATTTCAACTTTGTTTCTAAAAATGTACCTGAAAGAAAAACAGAGGTGTCCTGTTACTTCACTAAGGTGGTCGAGAAAGCTTCAAAGTCAGCTACATGGTAGATCTCTGTTGTATTTGTAATGTGATATAAGTTAAGAGAAGATAAGTTATACGGGCGGCGAAAAGACCGACACGCGACTACTGACGGATTAATTTGATGTTTGAATGTCGGAGCATATGTATATGAATATAGAGATTTCGATTATTTATCTAATCTCGTATCTGTCACCACGACGATCAAAATTTTTTTTGTAAAATTTTTAGGTCTTAATTTTACATGTAAAAGCTGAAAAGGATAATAAAAAAAACTAAAATATCAATTACTTATTATTATTTAAAAAAAAAAAAAATTAAATACACGTTTGTGAAACTTACTTGTCTCAGGAATAAAAGCAAGCTTAATTAGCATAAAATATAAAAAGGTATTTAAAATGACGTTCTCTATAATCATTCAATTACTTCGTGCTTAAAATTTTGTAATTTTGCAATGGAGCTACACATGTACAGCATTACCAACGTTTTGATAATTTTGAGCATATTCTCCTCGCTTACGATATCACACGCTATCATTCCCCGAACCTCCCTCCATCACCTGCCATAATAATTAATCGTTATTAATCTAAAAATATGTACTAAAATAATTATCATTATTAATGTCTAATTTTTTTTCGCACTGATATGCAGATATGGTTACTCATTCATGATTTCCATACTTTATTGTTTCAAATGAAAAGAAGTCAATAAAATATCGCTGTTACAAGTAAAATAATTTTATATAAAAAAAACTTAAAAAAATAATAATTAGTATTTAAAAATATTGAATAATACATTTTTGTTATGTAATGGATTCAACAGTAATAATGACTTCTTGCAATTACCCTCGCACGGGACTGGGCAATGGAAGCATGCAAAAGCTTTTATCAACAAAACAGGTGAACAGCATTCTTTCATCCTCAACATTCTAGAAAACGGAAGTATTATATTCAAACGTACTTTACAGCTAGTTTCACAAACAACTGATTATTATGCATGCATACACATATGACACAAGAATAGGAATTTTTGAGGCGTTCCTTATTTTAGAATTCAATTAAAAAGGGAAAATGTTGATGTAAAAAACAAACTCACAACAACAAAAAAAAATTTGGATGCATCAAAAATGATAACGATGTCAAAAGACAATCCATCCGCTAGAGATATCTTACGATATTATTTGCTAGACCCTTCTTCTCATAAAACGATAATGTTATATATGCATAGCCCCTAGTGTATAAATGTAAATCTGCATTTGCCAAACATGATTTATTAAACAAAAATGTATTTATAGAATTTTTACTCAATTGTCGTCGATAATGAACACCTAGAAAAGTTTTAAAATCTAAAATCTAATCTAAAATACGATTTTATTTCTAAAGAATGTATAAATTTGAATTTTAAAAATGTTTCTTTATTCTTTTAAAATGCAAACCGATTTACTTATGATGAATTTATATCTTAATTTTACCTGTAAAAAATGAAAAGAATAAAGAAAACTCTTACTAATACTAAACTAAAACATTTACTTACAAAAAACAATGCTGCAAAATATCTGTTTTCTGAAAATTACTCGTTTAAAAAATAAAAGCAACCTTAATTATGCGTAAAATATAAAAATGTATTTGAAATGACTTCTCTACAATCATTGAATTATTCATGATCAAAATTGTTACTTTTACGTTTACTGTTAATGTATAATGGTATATGCATTTGTTAAAAACGTTTTATTTAACAAAAATGCACTTATAGAATTCCCTTAGTTTCTGCTCGAATGAACACCTGGAAAAGTTTTAAGATCTAAAATTGCAATTAATTCAATTTTATTTTTAAAGAATATTTAATTTTGTATTTTAAAAGCTCTTCTTTATTCTTTTAAAATGCAAACTGGTTTACTTACAATAAGTTTATATATCAATTTTACCTGAAAAATTAAAAAAAAAAAAAAAAAAAAAAAGACGAAAACTAATCATTTAACAATAAAAAAAAAAAAAAAAATATGTTGGAAAATACTGCTTTTGCGAAAATTGCTCATCTGAGGCATAAAAATAAGCTCAATTATGCGTAAAAAATGAAAATATACTTTAAATGTTGTTCTCTATAATCATTGAGTTACTTCATGCTCAAAATTGCTACATTGCTATGTGTGTTAATGCACAGCGGAATCTTTGCATTTTCCAAAAACAATTTATTTAGAATAAATGTACTTATGCAATTTTCTTGGTTTCTTCTCGATATTTATCGGTAAAAAACACCTAGAAAATTTATTAAACATTTTAATTCACCGTTAATATTTATTTTATTTCTGAAGAATATATAATTTTTAATTTTAAAAAACGCTTATTAGTTGCATTCGTAATTATTTAAATAAATAGCACCAAAAGTCCTTGCCTGGCCCGTCCGTCTGCCCGTATATAACAGCATTAAAACTACCCAGTAGAATGATTTAAAATTTAATACTGTAATCTTTGCAAAATTTTGTTGAATCATCTCAAATTTTATGAAAATCGAACCGAAACTTAAAAACATATTAATAAAAGTTTTTTTACTTCTTTTAAATCCTATCATACATAAATTATTCAATGCTGTCGCTTGATAGATAATATTCTCAGTTGCTATGGGGATTTTTTTCTTTTTTTTTTTACTTAAGATGGAATCTTATTATTCTCGCATGCCAGAATTTAATATATATAATCGTAATAATTTTTCTATTCATGCATTTTTGAACGAGAATGCAACAGCTATAGCACCAAGATATGAACATTTATAGAACTTAGTTATAGTAGGAAGCATCTTATTTGCCATAATTAACGTTCAATTTTCGACTTCTTTATTCTTTAAAATTGCAAGTAAATTTATTTAGGACACACAGTCTAAATTTAAACTCATCCCATTTGAAGGATAAGTGCAGTGTAAGTTAAAAGTAAATTAATTTATGTCCAATAAAAGGGAATTTTTTTGTTTCTCTTGCAATAATTAGAGCAAATTTTATGAAATACTTAAAATTATTAAAATAAAAATATACTTAGAATAAAAATATTTATAACCAGTTAAATATCACAATGTTCCATTCACTTACAATAAATCTAATTTGTAACAAAAAGCATCTTATATGTTTATGTAATAAATCAAATTTTTGATACTCTTGTGACCAGTTGTCAGAGGAGTAACAAAATTTTGATTTATTATTATGACAAGTAAAGTTCTTTTTCATATAAAAGGTAAGTGTAGTATAAAGTTAAATGTAATTTAAAATACATTTAATAGAGGAGAACGTCCATTGTCACTTTTGCGTCCATTAGAGAAAATTTTCAGAAGTATTTAAAATTATTTTAATAAATATATATTTAGTATATAATTAATATAACAGTTTAATACCATTGTGCTCTACTCACATAAAGTATTCCTAATTTTGTAACAAAAAGCATTTTAGTAATCTATATAATAACTCAAATTTTTGTTACTCTACTTTTGTCTTAACCAGTGGTAAGAAGAGAAACAAAATTTTGATTTATTAAATGAACTAGTAAAATTCTTATTCATTGAAAAGATAAATACAGTATAAAGTTAAAAATAAATTTAAATATGTTTAATAGAAGAGAACGTTCATTGTCAGTCTTGTGTCTATTAAAACAAATTTTTAGAAGTATTTAAAATTACCTTAATAAAAAATATACTTAGGACAAAATTGATATAACAGTTAAATACCATAGCGTTCCACTCACAAATTAAAATATGTTTAATTGAAGAGAACATCCATTGTCAGTCTTGTGTCCATTAAAAAAAATTTCAGAAGTATTTAAAATTACCTTAATAAAAAATATATTTAGGATAAAATTAATGTAACAGTTAAATACCACAGCGTTCCACTCACAAATTAAAATATGTTTAATTGAAGAGAACGTCCATTGTCAGTCTTGTGTCCAATAAAAAAAAATTCAGAAGTATTTAAAATTACCTTAATAAAAAATAACTTAGGATAAAATTACTATAACAGTTAAATACTATAGTGTTCCACTCACATAAAATATATCTAATTTGTAACAAAAAGCATTTTACTTGCCTATTTAATATATCAGAATTTTATTACTCTTGAAATCAGGGGTCAGAAGCGATTTTAGTTTATTATATTAACAAGAAAAATGCTTTTTGCATAAAGAAAAATCATCTTTACATTATTATTGTCACAAAATGATGGGCGCGCCGCTTTGTGCAAAACAGAGTGTAAAGATTATCCGCATCCACTCTGTCTGATATTTTAAATGTCATGAACTGGCCTTGTATGTCGTTGGTAGTCATTTAACTAGTCTTATCAATTTTTATTATCTAATAATAAAATAGTTCGAAGCATTTCTGAAAATTTCCTGTAATGGTCACAAGAGTAAAGAACGGTTGAGCCCAGAATTGGAAGTGTAGTTTATGGCATATGTATAAAATTTTACCTAATTTTAATTCAAAACTATCATTCTCTTCAAATTTTGGTAAAATATAAACAACACTATATGTTGTTTGTTTACATTACATTCATTTATAAATTTTGTTTTTTACTAATACATTATTTTTTAATCAAATTCCCTGAATTAAGGCAGCCCTTTTGAGAATAACTACCGAAGTATGGTTCGTTCGATTCAATGCAAGATTCAAATAAAATATGCAATGCAATATTATACGTTTGCGCATTTATTGCTTTTCAAAAGTAATACATGGATATATATATATATAAAGACTTTATTAATTAATGGGAGGTGGTGTCAAATATAATGTAGATGAAATATGCTTTTTAACAAATTATTCTTGAATTTTATTCACAAGAATTATACCATCCTTTTTTTTCTCTATAGATTTCTTTTAATTCTACATACTTTATGCAGCATGCAGAAAATTTTTAATCTTGTATAACTTAAAAGAATTATATGCACCAATTAATGTGCACAAAATTACTTTGACTTTTTTTTTCTTATGAAAAAATGTATCTTTCTAATTCCTCTTTAAAGAAATATAAACAATTGTTTGTAAAAATGTAATAAGTTCGGACTATAAGAAATGTTATCAAGGGATTTTCAGAACTTTGTGTTTTGTTAAACCAGTTATGTGAGATATAGTCTATTGTCCTGGAACAGGTATGCACTCGAATCGAAAAGAAATATTTCAGTATCGATATCTAGCTTTAATATTTTCCAAAAAATTACATTACTGTACTGTATTATACGTATGTCCCTCAAAGGATAAATGACGTACAAAATCCCCATCAATCCCGAAAAAGATAAGTCGGAACTTCACCAAGTTCTTCTTAAATGAAGTAATTTCTCAATTAGTCTAGCATTCTATACCGGATTGACTTCTTCGTTTTTTTTTTTCTTTTTTTCTTTTTTTTTAACGGTCAATTTTATAAAATTAGTGCCATTGAGATACTCGAAACTCGATAAAACATAATTTCCAAATTGCTCATTAAAAGTACGCTGGATTTCAACATGTTTGATATTTTTGTTTGTTGAAAGCTGCCTAATTACACTTCCTGCAATCGCACTGTATGCTTTGTTTTATTCACAATGCTATAGCCACTAAATAAATGATAATATTAAGAATAAAAAGATGAAACGTAAAATGTTATGCAGTAAAACAATTTATAATAATTACCATAATAATAAGCATAAATGAATTCTTTCAATTTCTTTAAATCTAATATTTTCTTTATGATAAATTAAAACAGAACTGAAGATGTTCCATTTAAGGTAATCTTCCCAGAGACACTTACTTTTTGAAAAAATATATAATTTTTATCAAACACATCTGTTTACAGTTAAAATTTAGAATTTTAATGAAGAAGTTTTAAGTTTGAATTTTTTTTAGGAAACTGGAATGCCTTAGGTATTTTTATGTTACCGAAATCCGAGTTACAGATAAAATTTTAGTAAAATCACTATAACTTTAGTAGAATCTTTTGTAAAGCTACAGTTTTTTTTTTTTTTTTTTTTTTTTTTTTTTTTTTGTATCTTTACAAAAACTAGCTTTGGAGAGTTACATCTTTTTTGTGTGCAGTGTACAGATAATACTTTAGTAAGTATTATCTGTAAGATTTCTGCAATGTAGAATTACAGGTTTATATATATATATATATATATATATATATATATAAACTACTGTTTTTCTTAACTGTTAAAACTTAAGTGCTCGTTTTACCGAAATACCATAAAGACACCACCATATTACAGTATTACACCATTATGACATTATTATTATCTCTTCAAAAAAAAAGCTTTAAAAGGAAATTTTTCTCATATTTTTATGCTATTAAGTTTTTTTTTTCACAAAACAAAAAAACATTTTTCTAAGGAAAGGAAACCATATTATTCAAGAACCTGATAACAGGCTTTTTAAAGGGCAAAAAGAACATTACTTTGCTACTATTCTTTTTTCTCTTTCGTAGTCTAATGTCATTAATTATTTCTAAAAGTAAACGGCACTTGAATAAAATGCTAGAGAAATATTTTTCCTCATCGATTATAACGTGTGTTTACTTCAAAAACTATCTGTAGTACCTTGACACATCATCGATCACCATAGCAAGTAAACAGCTTTAGATCTTATTAGGTATATAATTGATGATAATCAATGCGGAAAGAATACACACATGTAAAATTCGATATGTTAAGTAGCTTTGCCGTTTCAAGTGTCCCACATAATGGGACAGGCAGAAATAAAGCGAGATAAACGCTTATTAATTTAAAATTTAACTTAATCTTCTGTTGTCATATTAAATTTATATGCATCAAATAGTCATATGAACTTCTTCTAATTACTGTTAATATAAAAATTTAAGTATTTCAACACTTTAAGAGATTAGCATGCTATTTTTTAATTAAACTCTTAGAAATGTTAGTTCAAAAATAAATCTCTGAGAGGTGGAAAATAACCAGATGAACCACAATATTGTACTTTTTTATATCTTAAATAATTTTTTTTAATTACTTATAAAAATTAATTCTACAAATAATATTTTGAGTTTATATCGATTTTAAACTACCCCATTTTTCTAATAAATTTAAAATTTTTAAATAAAAAAAGTATGAGAAGTTTTATTATGCGATTTTGCCTACAAATGATATGCTTAATTAGTTAAATGCTCAAAATATTTTAAATCGGTAAATAAAAATTATTTTAAAATGTGTCCCGAACCCCCTTAACCTCACTTGTAGGACTCAATTTTTATCAAACGTCCTATCTTAATAAGTTTTTGTTTGCAAAGAATAATTCTAATTTTTTGCTTATTATTTTACCAGTTTATTGTGGAACCTTTTACCAATTAATGGTTTAATATGAAACGAAAATATTGTATTGTATTCAACCATTTGATTTTTTTTTAATTTCATAATTGCAACTATTAAAATTTCAAAATTTGGTCAACTTAGGAGTTTTTATTTTTAATTCAATAAGTGGAAACTCAACTTAGTTATAACAGAAAAAATATGCATATGAAAGTAGTTAAATATTAAAAGACTTTTAAACATTTTCAACACTTTTATAGTGTATAAATTGGGTTTGTCTGCTATAGCCATCTATTTAGCAATATATCTCTCCTAAAGATACTTCAATCACCATATAAATGTTACGTGTTAATGAAGTTTTCTATAAAAATATTTTCTAATGAAAATATAGTTGGCTTGCAGAACTACGCAAAATAATTCCTTTATATTATGACACATGATAAAAAATCATTTGCGGAAAATTTAAAAAAAGTAGAATGCTTCAAATATAATGAAGCAAAGTAAGTGTAATGCATCAAAGTATAAGTGAATTGCATCAATGAGGTAGACTACAATATGTTTTTTGTAGAAAACAGAAAAAGTAGTAAGGGGAAGAAAGGATAAGTGGTCATTTGAGTTTTTACGCTGTATAATGAAAGGTCAACTGACATCACTATTGGTCGAATTACTGTGAGTCAGCAAGAAAAACCTGTCAATTCTTTAAGACTCCTACTTTACGTGTGAGTTCCAGGAATGTAATTGATCTACGTTTATCAGAACTATGATATAATTTGCTTACGTCTCCAAGATGATTCCGCTTTCACAAAAATGTAGCGATAGATTGGTTAGCAGAAGTGTTTGTTTGAAAACATTGCCGTTACTCATAGTGCCCCCGCCACGCAGGAAATTGGCGGAAAAGTCGTCACATATTACTTTAGTATTGTCTATGATTTTGAAATTTCAGACTACATTTTACCAGTTCTGAAATTATCTTATTGTGTTTGAGGATTTTTTATTTTAGGCCATGGGTACGATTTCTTGATTATAGCTCAGTAACATGTAGTGATTTAATTATTTGCTTTCATGATTTTCATCAGTGTAAAATAACCTTTAAAATGATGTGTGTTTGAAACGTTAAGTCATCTAGATTAGATGTTAAGCCACAGTATTTATAATAACACCATTCTGAATAAAATTACCACAAGGAGATCGGGTAAAGCGGCTAGATGTCTATTTTGTTCAGAAGCGATTTTTTATTCAATTTTCATAACAAAATATTACTGTCAAAAGGCTTTTTATTGAAAGAAGTCGGAATAACTTCTACAGAAAAAGCGTAATCTTCTCCACATTTGCAAATTTCATGTCTGTTAGAGGAACTTGCATTTCTCCGTTCGTATATTGTTATTTATCACTGTTTCTTTTATCTTATAACAATTAAATACCTAAAATGTTAGAAAGCATAATACTTATCCTTAATAAGTGTTACTTTAAAATTTACTGATTAAAAATGTAACCTGAATCAATTTGATTTGTCCATTTACCTACGCTGGCCTCATTACACAATCGGCAGTCATAGCAATTTTTTTTTTTTTTTTTTTTTTTTTTTTTATTTAAGAAATATTTTTAAAGTAATCTGTACATTTAAAAATATATCTTTTAAAAGTAAAATATCAATTGAAACTAAAGTTATCATTGTTGTTATTGGTATTTATTTCTCATAACTTTATTGGCATTTTTTAGTTATTTGTTTCTTTATTCATTTTAATAACAATTTTAATTTTTCTTGAGAAAGGTGTTATAGTAAAAATAAAATACATTGACATGTTTCGGAACCGTCAAATAAGTTCCATAGTCATAATATAAATAAAACAAAATTTCAAAATATTTCTCGGACAATACAAATGACAGGCGACAATGAGATATAAATAACAAAAAACACGCGCTCTATTGCAAAAAATTAAATTAAAATATAGACCATGATCTAAAACTTAACTAAAAATAAAAATTTCAAACTATTTCACGGTCAATACAAATGACACGCGACAAAGAGATAAAAAACACCAAAAAACACGCGCGCTATTGTAAAAAATTAAAATAAAAATAGACCATGATCAAAAGAAATTCCAACTTGGTTCATCCCATTCAAGCCCTCACGAGGAATTTATTCATTAACTCTAACCATAACTTTTTTGGTGTTTTTTATCTTTGTCGCGTGTCATTTGTATTGACCGTGAAATAGTTTGAAATTTTTATTTTTAGTTAAGTTTTAGATCATGGTCTATATTTTAATTTATTTTTTTGCAATAGAGCGCGTGTTTTTTGTTATTTATATCTCATTGTCGCGTGTCATTTGTACTGTCCGAGAAATATTTTGAAATTTTGTTTTATTTATATTATGACTATGGAACTTATTTGACGGTTCCGAAACATGTCAATGTATTTTATTTTTACTATAACACCTTTCTTAAGAAAAATTAAAACTGTTATTAAAATGTTTATATAAAAGGTGAATATTTTAAAATCTGATGATTTAAAAAATCAATTGGATTTAATTAACTTTTTATCATTGTTTCTTTATTCATTAAAAAGGTATAAAAACTCATCAAGCCTTCAAGTGGAAAAATTATACTTTATTTTCCTATTTCTATTTCGTTTACAAAGACGCACAAAATACTTCCATTTCTCTGTAATATATGGTGAAAAATTGTTTCCATTTGGTAATGGAGTGTGTAGAAATTATTTCTCAATTATAGAGGCACAAGGAAATTAAATTACAAGATTGTCTATGATAGATAAATGATAGAAATGTGTTTTTTGCTGTCATATGCGCTCTTTAAGTGACCTTTAGTGCGTTAGGTGGAAATGTAGAAATTCCATAGCATAATACAGATTTGAAGGAAAAAAATAGCACATTTTATACGATAAAAACAGCTACTGCTAAAAATCCAGTTTTACTGCGTTTTGGGTTTTATTTTTTAATTGACAATTTAAAAATCTCCTTTCATTATATGAAAAAATTAAATTTCTTAATTATACCCTATTAGTGTTTCAAAACAGTTTTCATAATCTGCATCTGACTTATTACCTTTAATTCTTGTTTATTTCTGTGTTAAAGAAGAATTTCGCTAATTTAATTATTTAAGTGGTTTCAGAACACTTAAATTTGAAAATTTTGGAAATTTAGATTTATTATATGTTAAACACGAAACTTTTCTAAATATTTTGATGTAACCATTTCCTTAAAATTCTCATTAGAACCGCAATTATAGATTTTAGAATTACATCCGCTCAATAGCTAAAATGGCTTTTCCGAAACTTTGAAGCCATTTTTTTTTTCAGCATGACATTTTTCGATATAATGCGCAAGACATCTAAAAAAATTTCCAATATTTTTTAATGAAAATTTTTAAATAAATGTTTCATGTAAATCTATATAAACTGAACTGAAAATTTCATTTTTACTGTTCAAAAAAGTATTTTTGAGGACAACACTGTTGAAGTTTTCAAAATTTTGTATTAGCTAAATACAACTTTGTATTTAAAATTTAAAAATGCTCCAAAACAAATTTATTTACCTTTAGAGCAATTACTACAATGTGAAGTATAATTACACTGTTAAAAATAAAGGTGACAAACCAGTTGCATTTGGCGTCCAGTGGTGAAAAAGAGTTACCATTTGACACCCGTGGGCTTGAAAATGTGTTTGGGGTGCCGTTTGTCTCTCACTGGGGGATTGAGGCTAATTAGGGTGCCGCGCAACATACCGTTGGAAGATTTTCACCCCTTAGTAATTTGCCCATGCTCTGTGACTTGTATCGTTCCCCTTCAACTACAACAATTCGTCCCTACGATGACTATCACCGCTATGCGCTATCCCAATTTCGTTTAGAGCTTCGGGTGGCTATCTTTTGGCGAGCTTTCTTATATAAAGCAACCTTTGAATTTCAGGACATTTGAACATTTCAGGGAGACTTTAATGGTGAACTCAATGGCCGAGTGGTTAGAATGTAGAGCTTGCAATCAGACGTCGTGCGTTCAAATCCTTCGAGGGCAAAATTTCCGTTTATGTTTTATAATTTCTTTATTATTAGGGACTCTGGATTAAGGGTGCTATCTTTTTACCCTAATTAAAGGTGTCATTCTGACTCTTTTAGGGGTGTCACCAGTGAGACAAGCCTTTCACCCCTACAAGGTGCAATGTGTCACCATTTGATTTAATAGTGTAGGCATCAAAATTTTTATCGTACTACCAAAATAATTTTTGAATTCTGCGCCTAAACTGTCAGTCCAATTTTCTTCTCTTGTACTGTCTGATATTTTGTAGCTCCCAATAAATACAAATTCTGTATTTTGTTATTTTTCAAATATATAAAACGTAAAAACATACTTATATTTTTCATGCGTCTGAAAAATGTGTTTTGAAACCATATGTATTTGAAGATTTTAAATTTTAAAAATACTTTTTCCCCATTTTTTTCAATTTTAAGAGTCTAAAGACCCCTTAACAAAATAAGACAATACATTATCGACATACACAGTTCGTTCGTTACATTTAATCTGAAACAAGCTAATTCTGAAATACGCTTTATTTTGAGATAAAGAATTAATTTAAAAATAAGCAAGATTTTATAGAAACAAAAACAAAATTTTGATTAAATTTCACGCCAAAAAAATTATAAAGTTTAAGTAAATTTCGTCTTTTTAACTATTAGAATACCATTAAACTTTAACATTAAACTTATCAGAATGCATTATAATATAATTTAGTTATAGAGCTTCATTTGTTCGGTATTTTTTTCTTTCACATATTTCCTTTCTACTTAATAATGATATTTTTATTGCATAATTCTAATTCTGTATGATATTTATAAATTAGAAAACGTTTCAGAAACACAATCTGCATAAAATACTCATTTTGTTTCCAAAGAAAGTAACATGTTCTTCCTTTCTTATATTTTTAGCGATTTCTAAGAAAGAATAAAATTTGCGAACAATGGATGTCAAAGATTTTATAGGCTATAATGCACAGAGTGTGTGTACAAGACAGAAAATAAACTGAGATTAAAAAATAAATAAACTAAATAAATTAATGTATTTTTTTTTAAATAATTATCAAGGCTGTTCATATATTGCTCATAACATAAAATTTACCAAAGTTTTAAAAAATCCTGTTGAAAAAATATGTAGCCTGCATACGGAAGAAATGTTTCATTGTTGTCTTAACCACGAACATGATTTTTTTTTTTTCTGAAAGACTACTTCAATGTCGGGAAGAAGTAGAAGCAAGCCACTTACAAGGAAGGTCACCATACTGGGCATACTCAGAATACTTTGAAAAAAATATACTAATTAATCTATTTATGTTTGTAATAAAGGATCAGTCAAATTTAGTCGCGGAGTGACAATAGAAAGTGTCTGTAAGAATATAAAATATTTTCGAATATTTGGGGTGAAAAGACGAAATCGTCACTCGATTTGGCTAGCAGCACTTTTCCTCGCCAAAAGCAAACGATTTAAATGTAATTGAAAATGCGTGTAAATAGTATTTAATGAATTTAAATTTAAACAATAAAATAGTTTAACACATATATTTTCATTTTGTATTACTTATTTATGTTTCTTGTTGCTGCAGTTATTTAATTTTATCACTGTAAAAATAATTTCACTATAAGAAATGTTTTCATATACTTAAACGTATTCCAAAAAAAAAAAAAAAAAAAAAAAAAGGCCAGATGAAGAATGCTGCAGCAATACATTTCAATATCGAAGGAATTTTTGTTTCCATTGCAACAAAGTTAAATCGACAGTGCTCAAATAAACTTAATTTTGAGATTGAAACGATTTTAATTTTTTTTTAATCCATAAAATTTCATAGTTAACTTTCACTATAAATATATATATGATAAAACTATAGTTAAAACAAACTAAAAATAACAAAACTAAAGTTATTTAAATATTTCAAAAAAGTGCAAAATGAAACATCTTTATCTTGAAAAGTATACAAAAAGTATTTTTTGAAATTTCTTTTAAACGCCAACCGGTGATAAATCGCCAAGTAAACGAAATGTTCATTATTTTTTTTACGAGCGTTTTAAAGGGGTTCCGCCGAATTTTTTTATAAACATACATGTCCACTCGAGAAGAACACTGTAATTCTTTCAGAATTTCCTGAGTATGCCTGTATGGAGACCTTCTTTGTTCGTTCCAGGTCGAGGCTGTAAGATGGATGTGCATAAGACAGTCCCAATCGAATATGACTATGACACATCCACAGGATTACGCTATATTTCGGCACACAGGCATATTCATACCACTCAACAGTTTTCATATTGCAAAAGGATTCTGTTCTCCATACCAGCCAGCAACATATTCGGCAATACATCTGAATTTTCTCGGTCTTACAAGTCACTAAAAGTGACTTAATCGATGTGGTTTTTACACCATTGATTTACTATTTTTTGCGGGTAAAAGGACGATTAACTTATTTTTCAATTTTCACTCTTATCTTCATTTTGTTGGAGGTTCTTTTCTAATGGGGGTGCCGCTTCAATTTCATGAGAATTTTAAAATGGCATGTTTGTCTATCTGCTTTTTCTTTCTTTTTTTTTTTTTTTTTTTTTTTTTTTTACTTTTATGTATTCAGTTTTCGTAAAAATCATCCAATCAAAAATTTTGAATGATACAATTTTATGTTTTTAAATTATCTATCATATCGTACATTTATGTATAAATTTTTAATATAAGACCGTCTTTTACGCTGTAGTACGAGCTATATTAATAAAAATTGATTTAAGTAAATATGGATAGCAGCAGAATTGCGAAAAAACATTATATTTTGCCAGAATATTACCAATAAAATAATTCAAGTGGTATGCAGTAAGAGTAAGATACTGTCGTCTGAAATCGATATTTCTTTCGTTAGAAAAGTTAACTTATTTAGTTTAAATTTTTGCATGGTTTTTTAAATGCAGAAAAATAAAGATAAAAAAGTAGTTATTAATATAAAAAAAAATTTGAATAAATAAAATATGATAAAAACCCAGTTTTTTTTTCAAATGTGGAAAACAAAAACGCTTTTATCTTTTATTTTAAATGTGACGTAGAGAGAAAAAACACTTTTAAACTTTTTTTTCTTTTTCTTTCTTTTTGGCAGATTAATTCATAAACTTTCATTGCTGAAAGGAATCAGCATTGATGATTCTTTAAAGAACTGCAGAAAAATAATTCTCTTATTTTTGCTATCGTTTAAAAAATATCTTTTAATTAAAGTAATTCATTACATCTAAAACGTTCCCAGACAGTTCTGTAGTCGAAAGAAATAACTAAGAACTAATAACTAATAACTAAGATATTTAATAAGGACATTTTTCTACATTACAATGACTTTTCAGCGTTCGGAGGCATTTTTTCTTTGAATATATTCTACTAACCTCTACAGATGTGATGTAGGGGAAAGAGGGACAGGTTCGAATATTTTTTTTAAAAATACAATTCATTTTTTATTTAAATTATATTTTTTGCGTTTTAATTATTACATAATAAAAACAATGCTTTTCTTCATCATATGAACCAGAAATTAAAAGTTTTCCATGTGAATTAAAAAATTTGTGAGGATTTCAAAAGCTGAAAGATTTCTGTTCAAACTTGCCCCATGTAGGGGTACATTTGAACAGGTAAAGAACACCTTTGAACAAGTGAATAAAATATGAAAACATTGAGAGTTTTCATAAAAAGCTGCATATGTTTCAGAAATATAAAGTAATATGAATAAAATTAAAAAACTATATTTTATTGAAACTAATAATTTTTCTATGATTTAACCAAACTTAAATCTATCAAAGTTGATGTCAAAAAATCATTGTTGAAACAACCCAGAGTGTCCCTCCAGTTATGTTTGGTTGTGAAAACTTTTTTACAATATCCTTGAAATACACCAATATGATATCCGGTGTTTCTGGAAAATTAAAATTTTTCATTCACAAAAAATCATAACTTAAATTCCGTTTTATCTAGTACGAAAACCAAAAATAATGTTTGAGAAAGAGCAATAGAAAGAGTATATATTTTGTTAGATAAACCTGCTAAATCATGAATTATTGTGTATCCGGGGTTTACAATTGTCAAATAAATGAATGCCATCATCCATTTAGATTTCAAACTTCCCATCGCTGATACATCCAGAGATTGTAATACATGTGTGCAGTGAGGATAGATTGTTAACAGTATAAGTCCATGTTCTTTGATATTCTTAAATAACCTCTTTTTACACAGAAAAAAATTCCAAAAATTATAATATTTAGATACATCAAAAACTCTTAATAAAACTACTTAATAGTTTTAGATGTTCAATGGTGCCCCATCACATGGAGTTCACCATTACAACTGTTTACTCAATTCGACTGAAGAATTTGAATAAAACAAAGCTTTAAAACTAAAGATTATATCTTTATGTAAGTGTTGAACAATAAATCAAAATATTAGAGAAACAAAATTGCCAACGAAAATCTCACATCTTAATTTTCTTAAGTTTAGATTCAAAAGGGAAAAAAATACATATCTCGCCCAGACAGTATTGTGCATACAAAATGGTGCAGCTTTGTATACTTATTGCCTTGAAGCAGTAGTAATGTATTGCCATAGACATTTTTAAAAAATAATTTATTTGAAGGAATTATAAATAGATGTGTGAAAGTCTATTCACACAGAGTATTCAAAGGTGCCCCCAGTTCATACGTGCCCCGCCCCTATCTCCTATACTATATGACATATTTCTTTACAATTTTATTTCACGTATATAAGAAATGTTAAAAAATGGGAAATTAGTGTTAATGGAGCCAAACAGATAGCAGAACTAAACAAAGTAGAAATTTGTTTCTGATAGCGTTTTTTCAGTGAGCTACGTGTTATATAAAAATGGCTTGCAGCAGAAATTCACGAAATGCGCAAAAATGAAAGTGTAAATATTATAATTGCGCGTTAAGATACACTGTAAAAAAAAAGGTCGATCTACTAAAAAAACTTTAGTGATCCTTGTAATTACTAAAAAATTTTTAGTAATCTTAGTCGGTTACTAGAAAATCTGTAAGAATTACAAAGGTATAATAAAATAAAATAAAATAAAATAAAAAAAAGCTTAAGAAAATGTACTAAAGTACATAAATAAACCTTGGAGTCTGATAAGGTTATTGAAAGAATGATTCAATTATTAAATTAAATTTATGTATAAATCTATAGATCTATATATTATACATCTATATATATTTATTTTTTAAATCTTTTATTGTTACAAAAAGTTAGACTGTATATATACAGGGTAGACTAGAAAAGGTTGACTCACTTTATATATAGATATATTAATATTGAACCTAGAATAAAATTCTACTGTCATTTTATTCGTTAAATACAATCAGTTATCAAAAGAAAATTGCTATGTAATTGTAGTATATAAGAAACGTGAAAACAAATATTTATTTTAATCATGCGAAAAGAGTGGTTCAAGGCCCCCCACATATGGGAGGGCTGGCCTACAGTATGGGACGCTTAACCCACTTTGTTTTGTATTAAAATATTTGTAAAGAAATTAAAAAAGTTTAATAAAGCAAAAGTAACTTTATGTTACATGTTTTTATTAGTTAAATTTTTTTTTTTGAATATATGATACTTAAAAAAAAAAAAAAAAAAAAAAAAAAAAAAAAAAAAAAAAAACACTGTTTAGGCGAAATAGCAAATCACAGAAGAAAAATTCCCTTTTAAAAAGGATTTTGTCAATCACAATTTTAACATTTAAAACATTATTCCGTTAGAGATAGGTTCCATTTTTATAAGATATCATGTATTGTTATGTTCGGAATCAGAAGTAACTGTCTAGCTTTTTTATTTGTTTGTTTTTCTTCTGGCTCTACTTTTTGTGACACTCGACATAGTAACACTAGTTCTCACATGGTTTGACTTCATCTCACTGTAATAACTTGATGAAATTTGTCTACATATCTTCGTAAATTTTTGCGATCAATGCTATTTTTTTTTTTTTTTTTGGCAAACACATTAGCTCTTAACTATTTCCGGGGCGCTATTTCCAGCTTGCAAGCACTTAATTTTAATGTCCAAACTGACAAATAACACCAGTATATTTTTTTAGCAAAATTTCAATCTTCAAATATATGAGAACCCCAGAAGCCAAGGGGTATAAGTGACAAAATTGAAAAAATTGAGTTAAGTGCACAGGGTATCTGGAAATATGCTTTTTCATTTCAGGTAAAGAAATGTAGGTCATTTTCTTATTATTTGCTGAGTTATAGAGATAAACCACTTTTTTCGAAAAACAAACAATATTGATTAATTATACATTTAAAGAAAATTGTACTCTATTTTTTTAACAGTTATTGAAATGAGAGTTCAAAGATCAGAATGCAACAAGCAGATGTTTCCTATTTCAATTTAGTCAATTGTTATTGGTGTTCCAATTTAACATCAATTATCTTTAAACTCAATTTACTCTAAATCGATATTTTTTCACTGGTACCCCTTGGCTTCTGAGGTCGTTATTACATATACATAAGAAGAAAAGCTTTTGATTATTTTTAATTAAATTTCTTTCTAAATTACGGTGTAAATTAACTATTTTAAATATTTTAGAACAGTAATGACTTGTCCCTGAAAGACTTAACAAGGCTGCTTGCAATCTTATGGGAAATATGTGAGCTTTAACACCCGTTTTCTTTTGAAACTACCCAACCGATTTTGATGACTTATGGCTGACAGTTTTTTTCATCGACTTAAACTAACTGTTTTAGAGCAATGGAAATTTTTCAAAAAGTTTCTATTTTCAGATTTTATTTTTCAGAAACTAATTATTATTTTTAAACTGTCCGCTAAATACGATCTTTTATTTATGCTTTACCTCCAAAGAAATTTTTTTTTCGAAATCGCTCTAGTACTTCAGCAGTTAATAGGGTTTTTAGTTGAAAAATTCCTTTTTTCACATAAATTGATGTAAGTATAAACATTTGTATAAAGTTTAGTTACACATAATTGATGATGTAAAAAGTCAGAGCAGAATTAATGTAAATGGGCGTGGCTTCCCAGTCGTATCTTTCCTTAAATTTTAAGACTGCTGCTTTCATTAGTTATAGTACTTTTTAGTCCTTACTGTTTGCTAAATATGATTATTTATTTATGCTCTACCACCAAAAAAATTATCAAAATCGTCCGAGTACTTTAGGATTTAATAACAATGGCGCCAACTTTTAAAAAATATTGAGTTGGCTCAAAAATATTGGTTGGGCTCAAAATATTTTTGTAAAATTATACGATCATTTATTTTCTTTTGAAGGGTGAACAGATGGTGAAAAATGGACTTGGACTTGGATGAGATAGTTTTCAGAGTGCCTGGAGAGATCGACTCCTTATCTCTAGTAGAGAAATGATACATGGAACAATTCAAGTCATATACAAAGTCTGACAACCAGAACGTCAGAAACAAAAGGAGGGGGGGAAGCCGGGTCCCAAAAAAAGCAAAGGCCCTTTAAGGGCACCATACAAAATAAATAAAATAGATGAGAGTATAAATAAGAGAAATAAGAACATTAACAATAATGTCAAAAGTATTTACATAGTACAATTTACAAAATAGAGACTAGGAGATGGTGAACGTTCAGCGTGGTCGTCTCCAACGAGCGTTTACATCATAATTTGAAGTATTATGCAAAGCAGGATTTGGGATAGAGGGAATATTGCCAAAAAATTTTATGGCTTGACTTTTGATAACAGAACGAATAGGAGGAATATTAAGATCTGAATGGATAACAGTATTTCTGCGATACCAAGAAGGAGTCTTGTTCTGAATTACCTGATTTTTTTGCAGATTGGTTTTAGCCGCTGAACCACAGATCTGAGCGCAATAAAGAAGTATGGGACGAAATACTGTTTTGTAAGGTGAAAAATGAGATTTTAAAAACAATCTATCATGTTTTAATAAAGTTGCAATTTTATTAAGTTATATCCTCATGCGGTTTTCCTTATAAAGACACTAATATTCATTGTAATATCATCATATCATGAATATGATTACAAATTGAAATAGCAGAAAGTTAAACATGGAGCAAAACATTTCAGTCATTTGAGATTTATGTGTGCCAGTCGGAGAATTAAGATACGTGGTCATTGGCCAAATAAATTTTGTTTTAGAAAGAAAAATGAATAATAAAATAACAATAAATAAATAACAAAATACAAAAATAAAAATTGGGAGTGCTAGGAATTAACAAATATTGGGTGGGTTCGAGCCCCACGGAACCATATAAAGTTGGCGCCCACCGATTAATAGGGATTTTAGCTAAAAAAATATTTTTTTTGTAAAGTTAGAAAACTTAGACATTTCTAACTTGTGTGAAGTTCTTGCGCAGTTTTATCAAACACATGAATTGGTGTAAATAGTTTAGTTACTGTCATGCAACCATTCTCCTTCCAACCCTTATTTAAAGATAAATAAAGCGAAATGAAGAACCTGAATCCCCAACGAAAAATGAATAAAAGTGAATAGAGGAGTACGGAGTGTGTAGGAGCATGGATTGTAATTGAGGTAATATTCCCTTTTCGAAGTTATTGATAGTTTAGTGGAAGAATGGTAATTCCTAAATAATATTATTAATGTATATAGCTCTCTCCATGTGTATATATTTGTATATAGCTTGGTGTTTATTAAGCGTCATAAATATGAATACAAGAGTTATTAATTAGGTCCTCGATCATTCTGACATCACAGTTACATACAATAAACATTAAAAATGCTAAAGTAAAATTAATAACGGGCAATTTGTGAACGATCCCGCACTTGCTTTCAAAATAAGTCAAAATCTCTTCGTTTACAGGCATGGTAAAGCGGTGTAAGTCACGAATTTTGGATTTTAATATCTCAGTGAGTTTTTTAGCTATGGAGATGAAATTTGTTTTGTTCAATTTAAGAATAGATAAGGAGTGATTTTCTAACTGGGAATTATGCCCTATTGGTGCCGTGTAAAAATCTAATTTTCGTATTTTTTCAAATAGACCCCCCATAGAGTTGCAATTTATCTTATCAAAAATTTCACTTTTTTTATGAATTTTTGCAATTGGAACTATGGGTCTAGAGGCAATATTTAAAGAGATAGCGTATTGTTTCGATATTTATGACTCACCCTCTATACCTATAAACAATTCTCTCTCTGTCCCAAATTAGTTGCAACATTTGAATATTTTTGTACCCATTATTGGTACTGATGGTATTATGAATTTGAACTTTTTTCAGATATTTCAGAGTGTTATACAATTAATCAACAACATTTGCTTATCAAACATTCACTCTTTCCTTTCTTTAATCAGTACCAAATCAGTTTTAAAAAATCCAGGATTCGCATGCTATTAAGCCACGCCCCATTTTATAAGGATACTTACCATCAGCAATCACAAATATTATCTTTTAGCTAATGAATTGTGAAATCACTGCAAAGAAAATTATTCTTTTTCAAGAGTCCATTTTGGCCTTGTTACCGCTGTCTAAAATATAACTTTTAGTTTTGCAGTGTCTCAAATGTTCAGTTTCATCTAAGTTGATGTGATACGATTCGTAAGTTTTCGTAATATAAAACCATTTTTTATTGATATGAATACGATCCAACATTTCCGAAAAGCATTTATTAGTTTGATCATGCAAACAAAATCACAAACTGTCGAGCTTATTTTTTACTGGTTTAACGGCGGATGAAATCCGCTTCAAAACTTTTCCCTCCTCAAGAACCTCGTGTAATATTAATTTAGGAATATTAACAACGCATGGTAAACTCCTTAGTGATTGTTTTCATTTTATTGGGACATCTTTGGTTTTGCTCAATTGCTGGAGTAAAACTTCTTTTTTTTCGCCTATTTTTACCAATTTTTTTTTTATCTTACATTATAAATTTCATTGTCATTTATTTTTGACATCTTTGCTGTCTTCCGGTAAAGGGATATTCTACTACGATGAAAATTAAATTTAACGGCTGCAGCATTTTTAGGCTCATGGCTTTATTTATCATTTTTTAAATGTTGCAGAAAAATTGCAATACAGCATTGCGCTCTTTATTAATCATTTCCTGCTTTAGGATATTTTCTAAATTATTAATTGTGAATGCAATTATTGTCACCTTTTTATGAGGTCGAGTCAAATTACTTTTTATTTCCATTATTTCACATTCGAGATAACAATACCTAGTATACCAAATTATATTCATTTTAGTAAAATTCTATTGATGTCGATCTACTAAATTGTATCGGAGGTTATTTAATGATTGACCTAATTCGGGACAAAATTTTCGACCGAAATGTAGCAACTAATTTGGGACGGAGGGAGTATAATTATACTTGTGTGCTATGAATTAAGCGAATATTATCTCTGTCTTGACTAAAAACAATTCAAAGAATGGAATAACACTTACTTTGTCTTTGTCAGATAGTTTCATTACACAAAAATATTAAAATTGGTTCTTTGGAAATAAAAGAAATTTCGATCTATAAAGCTGTTAAAATAATTTTACTTGCATTATTTTGCTTATTACTTAAAAATAGTAATATAAAACAAGTTTGAGAGTTTTAACCACTTGAGGACAAGCGACCATTATAAGAACCGCATAAGGCGCTCAGAATCCGTGATAATTCTCGCCAGTACAATTTTATTGTAAATTTTACCTTCTTTAATCCGAGCATTTTTCCGATTTGCCTAGACAAAAATTTCTCTTTTAAAAATCCGGTGATAAAAGATTAAAATTTCTGTGAGAAATTAAAAGATTTCTCCTGAAGAGTTTTAATAAGATAAAATGAATTAGGTTAAACATATTGAGTTGCAAAATATTGCAAAACTACAGTTAAATATCCTAAATGGGTACATATGGCACATACTGTAAAATATCGAATTTCAGTTTAAATTTTAAAATATAATTTTTCTTACTGTTCTTCATTTTATTAGACCGTTGTATATATTTCCAATAAGTCCTTTAAAAAAATGGAAATTTTTCTGCTGTAGAGAGTAATAAGTTGAAATATTGCGAATATCTTATCATTATCAAAATTTTATCAGCCTTACATACAGACATGTTTTTGCTTTATAATACATTTCTTTTGTAAAAGTATTTACCTAACAAAGATTGCGCAAAAAAAACTAACCAAAAATTGTTTTGAATTGACAAATAAATAGTTTTACTATGCACATCTATAAAACTTTACTTAAAATTGTTATATTGATATAAATATTTAATTAAATATTAATGAGTTCTAAAATCATCTGCTGATTTTTACATTGTGTACCTTACTAAAATGGATTTTTTGTAAGAATTTGGATAAGTTGCTGTTGAGTAAAATCTAAATTTATATTTATTTAGAAATTTCATTAAAAATGAAATGTTAATTTAAAGAATAACTGGAAATGTCCTATATAAGAATAATTTTAACTCATCTATAGAATTCTGGGATAAAATTTATCCAAATCACATTCTACATTCAATCGACAAATAACGTTTGGGCTGATGGATTGATAAAAAAAAAAGTTTCCTGAAGAAAAAGAAAATAATAGTTCAATATTTTCCATTATAATATTAAAAGAATCATATTGCTACACAGATTAAATATTTCTCAAGGATTACAATCAATGAATTAATTAGTAATTCCCTTTTTAGTCTTAAATAAAAACACTAAAATGTTCTACTAGTTATTCATACAATCAATTTTGAGTCTGTTAGAGATATTTCGCCGATAATGAGGATTCTTAGTTTAAATGTATTTGGTATATCTACGCTAAAAATTTTATGTTAAAATGGGATAATAAGAATTTTTTATTAATTTAAGTGAGAAGATTTTAAATTGGGTTCCATATTGGCTTATGTTACACAACTTTTCGTAGATTTACGTAGTTTTTACGGACTTGAAATTATTGTTGAAAATATAAAATTATAATTAATTCAAAATCAAATGTTTTTAATGAGAATAACCTCGATACATAATTAGATTTGCCGAAGACAAAGTATTAATGATTCAATATCTTCTGTTATAATATAAAAGGAACCATGTTCATACATACATTAAATATTTTTCTAGGCTTGTCATCAATGAAATAGTTCGTCGTTCATATTTTTATCTTAAAATAAATCAGTAGAGTTTTTTCCTAATTACTCAGGCTATTCAATTTAGTTTCTTTTAGACATATTTAACTAATAAATTGGATTTCTTGGTTTAAATGTGTTTCATATTTCTACGCAGCAAATTTTATGTTAAATTGAGATAATAAGAATTTTTCATTACTTTTAAATGAGAAGACTTTAAATTGGGCTCTATATTAACTCATATTGCACAACTTTTGATAGGCTTAAACGTATCAAAAATATTATTAAACAGATCATACAATTTTACTTTTCCGCCATAAAAACTTTACTGATAAATTGGACAATTTCTTACTTTTCATTTATTTTGGATTCTTCACGCCAAGTTTTTCTTTGAAAAGATATAATAAAATTCTTTTTTTATTTGTTTTTTTTATATTAAAAGATTTTAAAATTTGAATTTATTTCAAAAGCTGAAAATATTTTGAGTATGAAATAAATCTTTTCTAATATGAAATTTTAATAATTCAATTTCTTTTATTACAATGTCAGTAGAATCATGTTCGCAGGCATGTGAAGTACATTCTTTTACTTGGAATTATTTTATTTATTCTTCATTAAATTTTATCGCTTGAATAAAACAACAGAATATTTTTGTAATTAATTGCAATGTTTAATTTATTTTCTCTGAGAAAAATTCATCGATACATTTAGTTAGTTAGTTTAAAATTATCAAATGTTTCTACACATCAATCTTTAAGTTAAACTAAGGAAATGAGGCATTTTTAAAAATCAAATTTTTAGTAAAGGAATTTCTATTTGTGTTCTTTTGTAGTGACATTTAGAGGTCAAAACAGTAAGGACACTTTTTTCTCTAATATTGGATTTTAATTACTTTCCGTAATATTACATAATTGGTAAGCAATATTTTGTCATTTCACGTCTAATATACCTGCAATATTAGCGTTTCATTTCAAAGTTTTCCAATGTAAACAAATATTTAATAAGTACATGAATAACAAATAATTTAATTAAATTTTGGATGAAAACATTAATGAGAATTCTTTTTATTAATTTTTAAATTAAAGATTTTTGTACCTACGTTCTTTTAGAGTTCTTGTACCTGTTTTTGATAAAACGTTATAAACTAATAATTAGGGATGGGACGAATATTCGGCCACTATTCGGTATTCGGCCTATTCGGCCCTTTTGCCGAATATTCGGTTGGCCAAATATTGAAGGTTTGTTGACCGAATACTTCGGCCGAATACCTATAGCCGAATACTTAGAGATATCTCGCCAAATATTGCTGAAATCTCGCCGAATAGTGAAAGATATGTTGCCAAATAAATTTAGGATTTGAAGAATTTCATTTCTTGCAATTTTTTTCCCTCTAATCCAAATTGGTTACTTCATTTTTGAAGTCATTCTCATTCTTACTTGCAAAACATACAGTTATTCAGATACTAAAAAATATACAGCCTTTTCTGTATTTCCTGTAAAGGTTGGTGATATTTTAGAAAATACTGTCCAAGTTGGAGATTTAATTGTACAGGAAATGTCTTCATTAGAGAATGATATGTTACAATTCAAGATATAAAAACACTTATCGATAAAAAAAAAAGAAACACTACCTTATTTTAAAGCACTCGAATATTTATTAATGTTTGCAAATTCCATGCACATGTAAAAAAGACTCTTATGAAATTCATAACTTATTTTCTATGAAGTGAGAAATGAAAAAAATTCATTCACTAGGTGTATTAACAAAGATTTATTTTCAAAATTAAATATCAAATACAATGATACATCTGAAAACAGAACTAGTGTCAAACTAGATACACATTAGATGACACAACTTGCTTTATGAAGATGGCTTTATAAATATTTAAACATAAATTCTAAATGCTGAACAAAATAATTTTTTTATTCTATAGTTTTCATTTTTAAATAATTATTTGCATAATTACCGGCTTAAATGTGTAACGTTATTATGTATATATTTTTAATTTACATCTTCCTTCATTCATGTTGTTATCAATTTCTGTTTATCCTTTTAAGGCTTGTTGAATAAGTGGAATATTGTATGCGCCGATTCAAATGTCAAAGATTTTGTTAACATATGCATTCTACTTTAAGCATAACCTTTTGCTTTAACGTAATTTGTAATTTAAAGATTGACAACTGGTTTCCAAACAGTCTCATTCTTACGAATTTGATTATTATTAGGGACACAAACTCTTAATGATCAAATTTACTTCATTAAAGGTTACTTCAGAAAATATTTCTTTGTGAATTCTGAGAGAAAGAGATTAAGAATATTATTAATTTTGGATGCAAGAAAAGATAAAAGTATCATTTGATAGTAAAAGTGAAATACATTGTTCATATTTTAATGGAAATATTTTACCATCCTGACTTACTGAAAAACAATTTGATGGACATTAAGATAAAAAAATATAATGCAATTTCATAATTTTTTTGTGTTAAAATAAGTGTTTCAAATTTCAGAATACATTTAAAAGCATATTTAAGAGTAATAATTATTAATGGGTGCCTATTTTTTAAATTATATGTAATCAAAAATTTTTTTTCTTTATTGGGGAAAAAAGTTAGTATTCGGCCTAAAATTTGGCCGAATATTCGGTATTCGGCTATTCGGCCAAATCACTATTCGTCTCATCCCTACTAATAATAATTGAATTTGATTTATCTTCGCCAACATTAAAATATATCGACATAGATACGAAAATTTGCATTTTAATTTTTATACTTTGCCAATATTACACATTTGTTGGGAAAATATATACAATATAAATCAAAGCTTAGTAAAAAAGATAATTCTTGAAAAATACTTTTAATGAAAACAGCATAAGGAATACAGTTTGTTATCATAGCATCCAACTGCTACAATTTTTCGTGAGAGGTATTTTTAAGATAACATTTCTACCATTTTTAATTACACATATCTCCGATTATATGAATCGAAAGTTTCTTTTCAGAAACATAAGTGACTAAAAATCGTAAAAATTCTCATTAAAAATGTTTTTGATGAATGCCGCATTAAAGTTATATCAGGTAAAATAAAACCAGTATAATGAATACTGCTCATTAACATAGCAGCCAACTGCTACTGTTTTGGGCAAAGTGTGTTTTTGAAAAGTATCTTTTGAATTTTTTGATTGCAGATACTTGCGGTGAATCAAGTCATTTTTACTTTTCTGAAATACTGGTGACCAAAAAATCGTCAGTGTTGGCATTAAAAATATTTTCGAGAAGGGCCATATTAATGTGATATTGCGGATCTTGATATAAAACAAATATGCGGAGTAATGTTCGTTATCGTAACTGCCAATCGCTAGGATTTTTGGCTACAAGTATTCCCGAAAAGTATTCTTTGCTATATGTAATTGCAAACACTTGCGATTAAATGTAAATTTTTTCTCAGAAATTCTGATGGCCAAAAATCGAGGTAGTTGGCAGCTATGCTTTTTAAATGTAAAATTACTTGGACTTCTGGTCGTCTTGTATTTTCATGATATTCTTTATCTAAATTTAGTTTATTGAACAGCGCTTCTATTGGTTTGAAAGTACTGTTGAAAGTAAAATTATAATTTGCAATACACATATATTTAACATCGGAATTTAAAAAAAAAACTATTAAAAGATAAAAAATAAACTAAAAGTTAAAAAAAAAATAAAATTATTAAAAGTTTAGTAATTAAATTAAAAACTAAATTAAATTAAAATTATTAAAAGTTAAAAAATAAATTAAAACAAGCTTGAATACATTTAAAAAATTAATATTTATATGCAAAAAATAAAAATACTAAAAATCATTTAAAAATACAATAAGTAAATGTTTTGAAAGCAACTCGCAAGGCATTATCAGTACAAATAAATATCCATTGCATAACAGTGGAACAAATCAAGAACAGTTACAGTTAGTTATTTTTTAGAAATAGATAATATTCACTAGGGATAGAATGAGCATTATTCAGATTCAAATTCAGATGCAGATGCAAACTCTGAATGATGCTCGTTCTAGCCTTAGTGAATGTTACATATTTATAAAAAATAACTAACTGTAACCATTCTTGATTTGTTCCACTGTTTGTTATGCAATGGATATTTATTTGCACTGATGATGCCTTATTGTACCTTGGCGAAACGTTTACTTTTTATACTTTTAAATGTTTTTTAGTATTTTTATTTTTTGAACATAAATTTCAATTTTTTAATTTGTATTCAAGTCTATCTTAGTTTATTTTGTCCAATCTTTTAATAAAATTATGATTAATTCAAAAGTGAAGGAAATGTTTTTAATGAGTAATATATAGACATATAATTAAATTTGCCGAAAACCGAATATGAATAATTCAATATCTTTCGTTAGAATATAAAAGGAGTCATGTTCATACATATATTAAATATCTTTCTAGGCTTGCAATCACTGCAATCATTCGTCATTCATTTTTTAGTCTTAGAATTTAGCAGCAGAATGTTTTTCTAATTTCTCAAACTATTCAATTTACTTTCCTTTAGACATATTTCACTGATATATAATGGATTTATTATTTTAAATATATTTGGAATTTCTACGCAGTAAATTTTACGTTAAAATGAGATAACAAGGATTTTTCATTACTTCTAAATTAGAAGATTTTAAATTAGATTTCATATTAGCTCATATTACACAATTTTTGATAAACTTATATATGTCAGAAATTCTTCGTTAAATTTTAACTCTTGAATAAAACAATAGAACGTTTTTATAATTAATCAGAATAATCAATTTATTTTCTGTCCGAAAAATTTACCCATACATGGAATTCACTAGTTAAAAATTATTTGGGTTTTCTATACATCAATTTTTAAGTTAAATTAAGGTGATGAGGATTTTTTTTATTAATTTTTAAATTAAAGAATTTTTATTTGCGTTCATTAATAGCTCTTGTAAATCTAGATGTAAACCCGATGTAGGCTAATACTATTTGTAAAGAATGTATTTTTTGCAACTTTAATAACACTGATGTGAATATTTTTTCGTGCTAGCATTGAATTATTTGCTTTTTTACAATCCTTGTTTTCAATTTGTTTGTCCTTTTACTGCCCATACATTTGCAATATTAGCATTTCATTTCAAATATTTCCAGTGTAAACTAACATTTAATGAATCCATGTAAGTCATTTAATACACTTTCGATGAAAAAATTAAAGAAAAATTTTTAATTAAGTTTTAAATGAAAATTTTTTAATTTTTCTTATAGCTCTAATACTTGTAGTTAATGAAACGGTATAAACCGATAATATTTTTATTCGATTTATCTCCAACAACATTAGTAAAATCTACATGGATACGAAAATGTATATTTTTATATTTCGACAATATTACACATTGGTTTGCAAAATATTTACAATGTAACCCTATATTTAATAAATAATTATATTTCATTGAAAATACTTCCGGCGAATGTTATACTGGCAGGACATACGGTTTCAATATAACCTACCTGAAATATAAACTTCGTCATTATAGCTCCCATCCAGTACTATTTTCGACGATAGGTGTTTCCGAAAAATATTTCTACCCTTATTTGATCTTTCATATTTGTGATTATATGAGCTAAAATTTTCTCTACAGAAATACTGGTGGCCAGATATCATACTAGTTATCACTTAAGTAATTTTGATGAATCCCATATAAAAATAATATCGGGATCAAATAACTCTCAATATAGCTGCCAAATGGTACAGTTTTTGGCAAAAGTATTTTCTAAAAGTATTTTTTGTCTTCCATAAACGCAGATACCTATAATAAAAAATTTGAAAATTTTCATTTCTGAAATATTGTGTCCAAAAATCGTAGCAGATGGCATGAAAAAAGTCTTTCGATAAAGGTTATATTAACTTAATATCGTGTCCCACTATAACCAATATAGGGAATGATGTTCGTAATGGTGACTGCCAACTGCCAGGATTTTTTACCACAAATATTCCCGAAAAGTATTGTTCGCTTTATTTCATTGCAGATACCTGCGAGTAATTGTTACTTTTTTCATTTCACAAACTATGGGGGACAGATATCGTAGCAGTTGGCAGCTATGCGTCATAATACTGAAATTACTTAAACTTTTGGCCGCCTGGTAATTTGATTATACTTTTTATATAAATCCAGTTTTAAAAATTCAAATACCACAGAGTGCCGTTTCTATTGATTTTAATTTATTGTTGGAAATGAAATTATAATTAATTCAGAGCCTAAGGAAATATTTTTAATGAGTATAATTTGAACACAATATCTTCTGTTAGAATATAAAAGGAATCATATTCATAGTAAATATATTAGGGTTTCGTTCATCTGACGAAACCCTATTCGTCTCTGTCCTCTGTCTGTCTGTCTGTCACAGAGTCCGTACACACAAACTACATAAGCCAGAGAGTTCAAATTTTGTGTACTTATAATTGACAAAACAAACACAACAAATAACAAATCATAAATCACACAACAAATCATAAAATTTAAAAAAAAAACTATTTTATTTAAAATATTAAATTTAATATCACCAGTTGATGGTTTTTTTTTCTCTTCTAATTACTCCATTTCTTTCACTTTTTAAAGAAATAGAGTACTTTTGTTTCCACAAGTAAAAAATTGGTATTAAAAACTATAAAAATTAATATCTCAAAACTAAATTGAGGTGCAGCTTTCAAATAAACTGCATTTAAAAGTACATTTTTTTTCTAAACGATGGTGTAAAAGTTCAAAATGTGTGTCATTTTTAAAAGTTTAAAAATTTGCAATAGCGTAAATTTCAAAATTGAAATTTCATATCTTCAAATTGTTGCAAGCAAATTTAAATAAAATTATTATGTATGCAAGATAAATTAATGGATTAAATAAATCACATGCTTATTAATTTTCATCCTATTTATAATCTATTTTGACCCGCGAAGTGAAATATTTTATTTATTTATTAAATTCCTATTCATTTATAAATTACTAGCCGCCTCTGATGACCAGTTTTATTTTCCTTAAATTTATGCTAAGCTTTGCAATATTTTACTTTTATCCATAATTTTATTTACTTGCATAGCTTCACCGAGTCTGCAGATTCTAATAGAGAAATCAAGAAATCAATGCAATCCAGGCAGCATTTAGAGTGAAAATTATATATTATGTTCTGGTTGGCGCGATTGGCGAAGAAAAGCCAAAATAGCACCGAAATCTGTTTTTCGTTAGTTAATTTGATGCTAAAGTGTTTTGAAGGAGATATTAAACGAAACCCTTTGTGCTATCTGCGATCACACTTACCCACTTACAAGTCAAAAATCGCTAAATATAAATTGCTCAAACTTGGAACACGTCTTTTCTATTTGTTTAATTTTAATTATGACTCAAGCAAATTTGAAAAAAAATATTTGCCATTGGAAATATGATTTTTTTTAATCATGTAATTTTTTCTTTAGATTTTCATTTAAATATTTTCATTTTTTTAATTAATACTTATAAAAATGCTGAATCAAAATTAAAGGTAATGTATTTCTGTTTATTTAAATGCAAAAAAACTGAAATTTTATTAATAATATTTCGAGTTACAACAATTTTAAATTACTCCACATTTTTTATAAATATGAAAGTTTAAATTAAAAAAACTTTATGAGAACTATTATCATGTGATTTTGTTTGCAAATTATACAGATAACCATCACAAAAAAATCTAAATTTTAACTCAATAAATATAAAATTATTTTAAAATGTGTCCCCCCCCCTAATGAGTACTACTTAGATTCGATGGAAAAGAATTTCACAGCCTAAAGATGTTAATTTGACCTAATTTCATTTTGCGAATTTCATAAAGTCCGTAAAATTTCATAAATTCCAAATATAGATCCCACCCCATCCTCGCAATTTTCCTAACCTTATCACTAAAGTTTTAATTATAAGCAATTCTTGAAACCATTAGGAATTCTTCTATCGTACAAATTGGCTTATTTTCGGTACTTTATAACGATTCCAAACCTAGAAATATATTTGACACAGCTACGAACATGATTACATTTACATTCAAATAAAATAAATTGAATTATTAAAATTCCTTGTTAGGAGAACTTTGTTTCACATTTAAATTATTCTCGTTTAAAGTACTTTCAGTTTTTGAATCAATTTAAATTTCAAAATCTTTTCAATAATAATTAAAAAAACAAGAAAAATATCCGTATTACATCATTTTAAGTGAAAACTCTGTATGAAGAAATGAAAATAAATAAAAAAGCAAGAAATTGTCCGATTTATCAGTAAAGTATTTCTGACGGAAGTTAAATTGAATGGTCTGTTCAATTATATTTATGACATGTTTAAACCTATCAAAAATTGTAATATTAGCTAATATGGAACCCAATTTAATTTTTTCTTATTTAAAATAATGAAAAATTCTTTTTATCTCATTTTAACATTAAAATTTTTTGCGTAGACATCTCAAATACATTTGAACCAAGAAATCCATTTTACCAGCCAAAAAATCACTCCATCCAAAAGATACTAAATTGAATAATTTGAGAAATTAGAGAAACATTCTGGTGCTTTATTCTAAGACTAAAAAATGAATGATGAATACTTTCATTGATTTGAAACCTAGAGAAAGGTTAAACTCGAAATATTATTGATAAAATTTCAGTTTATTTGCATTTAAAAGAAACAGAAATATACTATTAATTTTGATTCAGTATTTTTATAAGTATGTAACGTACCTCTCAACTCCACTATTTTTTCCAGAGCCCAGAGGGCGCTGTGTTCATTGGTTCCTTGCACGGAACACTTTCTTACCCCCCAGTGAGATCTGAGTTAGCCCGACTGAAAACATGTCGCACCGTTGACATGTAAAATGTTCGACACCTTATCCAAGGTGAATGCTTTCATGTATGTGTAAAATCTCATCTGTAATCGTGGTATGTTTTGTGTGTGTTTGTTGTGTTTCGTGAAATAAATGTTTTTGTGACGTTAAGTCTTCAATTCTTCAAATAACTGTCACAAAGAGTGGCAGCCCAACTCGGGGCTTCAAGTACATGTGATTCTTCATAAAATCTGAAAATAAAGTATTTATATTGTCAGTGGGACGTCGATTCTCACGGCAATAGTTTATATATTAAAAAAGCTGCATATGTAAAGCTTCTTACGAATGTCTGATTCAAAGCGAAGTAAGTAGTTACGTCATGGATGCATTTTAGAACAAAAATGTTCTAGCAACAATCCTCGAAAATCTATTGAAGAAATGATGTTTATTCGCCAGAAAATAAAATAAAAATGCAAGCAGTACTTTTGATCTACGATTATTGAATAATCTTTCATGTGAAATAAAATTAAAAGAACAGAATTCTATCATGTTTTCGATTTCATAGTAACATTGATTAATTTTATTCTTTGGTGTTGTGAAATATTTATTTGATTCATTTTCTTTTTGTTTTAGGTGGAAAAAAAAATCATGACATAATTTTATTTTTATTTATTTTATTCTGTTCGAAATATCTTTAAAGATTACATATGTTTTTTTTTACTTTTTTCATTTTTTGTTTTTCAAACTGGTACCAGTGAAACGAAAGTAACTTAGAAAATTGCTTTATTTTATTATTATTATTATTGAAATGTGTTTAATGATATGATATACTTAAGTGAATTTACGGGTTATATTAATTGATTTAAAATGTATTTTATATGTAAAATAATTGAAACGTGATCACGTTAAATTTTACAAAAAGGTATTTGGTTGGTAATTACATAAGTATTTAGTTACATTTGTGTTATCAAAACAGGTTTATTGCTTTAGTAAGAAAAATTGATGTTTGAATCTTATTGCAATATTGTTTATATATTTATTAGTTATCAAAACAGGTTATTGTTTTAGTAAGAAGAGTTTTGTTTAAATATCTCTGCAGTATTGTTTATATGTTTATTTTGTTTAACTTTAGGTTAGTGATTTTCTGTACAGGGAACCAAAGTTTGTTTCGATTTGTTTTATAATTTGTTGAGTTTTAAATTAAGTTAGGAAAATGGCGTTTTTAACTAAAGGGAAAAAGGAAGATTTAAAGATTTTGGCTGAGGAATTAGGAGAAATTGTAGACGCGTCGCATAAAATTGTTGATTTACGAACTTTAATAGAGAATAGTCCTAACTATAAAGAAGATTTTGTAAAGGAAATGTTAAATACTATAATAAATACTAGAAAAGAAGAGCAGGCTGAAAAAGAACGTCGGTTAGAACAAGAAAGAGCTTTTGAACTTGCGAAAATGAGAATTGAGAACAAAATTGATTCTAGTGCTTCATCTAGTGCGGATGAGCAAAATCTCAAATTTGAATTGCAAAAATTAGTTCCTAAGTTCGATCCAAATAATGATGATATTAGTATTTTTCTAACATTGTTTGAACGCCAATTAAAATTTCTAAAATTTCCAGAAAATATTTGGGTTACACATTTAATTGGTTCGGTCCCCAGTGATATTGCTAATTTGATAGCCAGGGAACCCGAAGAATTATCTCAAAACTACGCACATATAAAAGCAATGCTTTTGAAAAGATTTAAATTGAGTTCGGAAAAATTTAGACAGTTATTCAGTAAACACAGGAAAGCTCAAGAATGCACGTGGAAAGATTTCTATTTTGAGTTGCAAAATTATTTTAATGGCTGGATTTCAGGTCTTAATATTAGTACGTTTGATCAATTACGGGATCTCATGATAACTGATCAGATCAAAAAAAGGGCTCCACCTGACTTCAGGGACCATTTTTTGGACCAATGGGGTGATATAATATCTCCAGCAGAACTAGCGGAAAAGTTAGATAGTTACGATAATATTCGGAAAGATTCTAGAAAAGAAACATATAACAGTATCCCTAAAAACAAATACCCAGTTAAAGATAAAATTTACGACAAGCATGATAGATTTAAAGATGATACTTTTAAGCCGAAAAGGGAAAATTTTCAAGATAACAATAGAATGCCTTCGGATCATAGACCCCCTTTAACGTGTTATGGGTGTGGGTATCCTGGGTTTATTCGCGCAAAATGTCCCAAGTGTAATCCTTCGAACAAAAAGGGATCAACAGAAATTAATAGCGTAGTCTTGTATACGTGTGTATCAGACTCTACCCACCTTGCCATTATAGATGTCCACATAAATGGATTTTATGGAACTGCGTGTACTGACACAGGTGCAAGTAATTCCATTGCGGGAGAAGCTTTGTATAACTTATTAAAATCACAGGGAATTTATTTTAAAACCAAAGTCATTACAATGACTTTAGCTAATGGTAGTACAGTAACTAATGAAGTCTTATATACAGAGGTAACAGTTGAAGTAAAAGGAAAATCATTCAAGTTAGAAGTCCTTGTTTTACCAAAAGCTAAAAATAATCGTACTTTATTAGGCATTAGGGTGGGCCGAAAAAAACTTTTTTTCGATTTTCGATTATGGCGGGTGCGGAAAAGTGGCCACTGGTGGCACTCAGTTCATACAAAAAATTTGAGATTTTTTGGACATTTCCTTACCCTGCCGCAAACGGCTTGAAGTTTTGCAAAAATGTTCATTTTTGAACTTTTTTCGAAAAAAATTAAAAAATGTTAAATTAAATTTATTTTGGTTGTATTTACTTGAAAAGGCATATTTAATGTACCAAATGTTTAAATAAGATATGATCATGCATTATTTAATATCTATGTGTATTATAACTTAGGCTATTTTTATAGCTTTTTCGCGTATAATAGGCAAAAGTTGTATTTGTTTGAATCGATCGTTAGTTTCTGTATTATTTGTGTCCCTTGGTCTTCTTTATATTTTTTCTATGTGTCAAACGTCATATATTTGAGGAAAAGACAACAGTATACGTCAAAAACAAATCTGGAAGGTGAAAAAGTGGTGTAGCAGGACTCTAAGCGCGCGCAATGATTCGTCGTAATACTCAGGGAGTGAAGGACTAAATAGTTGAGAGCCAAAATGCGATAAAGGATTCTTATTATTTATCCTTGCTAAATTACTTGCGACATTTGTTCAGTGTTTACGTGAAACCCTTTTGTGGTGATATACAGTGCTTTTTGGATCTTTTAATGTGCCATTATAGTGTTTTGTGCGTTTTATTACAACGAGCTTAGAAATGGCTAGTATAAAGGGCCATGACAATGCAAAGACACGCGATAGCGTGAAAAGTAACTCTTTGGGGTCATCATGCATATTGAAAGAATTGCAATTGCCAGCTTATGCTGATAATCATGCGCCACTAATACTGGTTGCTTCACCAAGTAGAAGTTGTGACAGAAGAGAATACGAATCTAGTCATCGATAAAAAAAAAGTCAGAAGAGAGAAATAGAAACTTGGAAAGAAGATACAGGAAGAAGAAGTTATTGAAAGAAGGAAAATTAAAAGCGTATTTTTTGATGGTAGAAAGGATAAAAGTATATTCAGAGGAAAAAAGAACAAGCGGCACTGTCGAAGGAAAGGCGAGGAACACAACACCGTGTTGTTTGAACCTGGTTAGGAATACTCGGGTCACTTGACTACCTTGTTCCGGTCACGGAAAAGAAATAGCAAAATCATTATACAATCTTCCAAGTCACCACAAGTTAGACTTATCTGAACTGACGAGGTATCAAGGTAACGGAACGAGGTATCAAGTGACACAAGTATTCCTAACCAGGTTCAAACAACACGGTGATGTGTTCCACGCCTTTCTCTCGACGATGCTGCTTGTTATTTTTCTTCCTCTGAATATACTTTTATCCTTTCTACCATAAAAAAATATGCTTTTAATTTTCCTTCTTTCAATAACTTCTTCTGCCTGTATCTTCTTTCCAAGTTTCTATTTCTCTCTTCTGACGATGATGAGATTCGTATCCTCTGCTGTCACAACTTCTACATGGTGAAGCAACCAGTAGTAGTGGCGCATGATTATCAGCATAGGTTGGCAATTGCAATCCTTTCAATATGCATGATACCCTAAAGAGTTACTTTTCACGCTATCGCGTGTCTTTGCATTGTCATGGGCCTTTATACTAGCCATTTCTAAGCTCGTTGTAATAAAACGCACAAAACACTATAATGGCACATTAAACGACCCAAAAAGCACTGCATATCAATACAAAAGGGTTTCTCGTTAATACTGAACAAATGTCGCAGGTAACTGAGCAAGGATAAATAATAAGAATCCTTTATCGAATTTTGGCTCCAACTATTTCGTCCTTCACTCCCTGAGTATTACGACGAATCATTGCGCGCGCTTAGAGTCCTGCTTCACCACCTTCTCACCTTCCAGATTTGTTTTTGAAGTATACTGCTGTCTTTTCCCCAAATATATGACGTTTGACACTTAGAAAATATATAAAGAAGACCAAGGGACATAAATAATACAGAAACTAACGATCGATTCAAACAAATACAACTTTTGCCTATTATACGCGAAAAAGCTATAAAAATAGCCTAAGTTATAATACACATAGATATTAAATAATGCATGATCAGATCTTATTTAAACATTTGGTACATTAAATATGCCTTTTCAAGTAAATACAACCAAAATAAATTTAATTTAAGATTTTTTAATTTTTTTCGAAAAAAGTTCAAAAATGAACATTTTTGCAAAACTTCAAGCCGTTTGCGGCAGGGTAAGGAAATGTCCAAAAAATCTCAAATTTTTTGTATGAACTGAGTGCCACCAGTGGCCACTTTTCCGCACCCGCCATAATCGAAAATCGAAAAAAAGTTTTTTTCGGCCCACCCTATTAGGCATGGACTTTTTACAAAAGGCAGGAATTGTTCTTGATGTAATGAACCGACGGTGGTATTTTCATGACAGTCCTAGTCAAACTTTTGATTTTTATATAAACAATGACCCATTGATTCCGAAGAACCTGCCTAATGTTTTTAATTCATGCGTGCTACGTGACGAAAAGGGAAATCATCTATCTGAAGACCAAAGAGAAGAATTGAGTGAATTGATCAGAGAATACGAAAATGTGTTCAAACCAGGGGGAGAGCCTACTCCTTTTATAGAACATCATATTCCCACAGGGGATCATGCACCAGTAGCAGGACCACCCTACCGAATGTCACCTATGAAGAAAGAACTATTGAAGAAAGAATTGGATGCGTTACTAGAACAGGGTGTTATAGAAGAATGTGAATCTCCGTATGCAGCTCCTGTTGTCCTTATAGAGAAACCTAATGGTGAGATGCGTCTTTGCATAGACTATAGAAAACTCAACGAGAAGACGACTCCGGACACTTATCCACTTCCTCGACTGGATGATTTATTGCAAGATACTACTCCCACAGCGTACATGTCAACCATTGACTTAAAGTCTGGTTATCACCAAGTTAATGTCTATCCTGCTGATAGAGATAAGACGGCATTCGTTTGCCCATTCGGAACCTTTCGCTACATAAGAATGCCTTTTGGATTACGCAATGCTCCGGCAACATTTCAAAGGTTAATAGATAAATTCCGCTACGGACTTAGCAGTGTTAAAATTTTGACATATCTAGATGATATGATTGTTCTGTCATCAACCTTCGAGCAACACCTTTCTGATTTGAGATTAGTATTTGAAAGACTGGCCAAATTTAAACTTCATACTAACCGTGATAAATGTCATTTTGTTTGTTCACGTGTCAAATATCTGGGTCATTGGATTACAAACAAAGGAATTGAAGTTGACGAAGAAAAAGTGGCATCCATTATGAATATACCTTCCCCAAAGACTGTTAAACAAGTGCAATTTTTTTTGCAAACTTGTTCCTGGTATCGCAGGTTTATCTCTAATTTCGCGTCCTCTAAGTAATCTTACTAAAAAGAATGTTGAGTGGAAATGGGGACCTGAAGAAGAAAACGCATTTGTCGCTCTAAAACAATGTCTAGTCACCGCTCCTATTTTACAACAAGCTGATATGTCCAAACCCTTCATTATTCGAACAGACGCCAGCGCATACGCTCTCGGTGCAGTTCTACTCCAAGGCGAAGGATCCGAGGAACATCCCGTCGAGTACGCCAGCCGACTGCTTAATTCTGCTGAGTGTAACTATTCTACTACAGAACGTGAAGCCTTAGCCGTTGTATGGGCTCTAAACAAATTTCGAGGGTATATTGAAGGTTCGGAAATCATCGTAGTCTCCGACCATCAACCACTCCGATGGCTGATGAGCCTAAAATCTCCATCGGGTAGGTTGGCCCGATGGGCATTACAGATACAATCCTACAATCTGAAGATAGAATATATCCCAGGGAAAGCAAACGTTGTTGCTGATATGCTATCTCGTCCAGAGTATTCTCAAGATTCATGTGAGGTGAATGCTGTTATAGTGGACTTTCCTACTGAAAGTTCTAAAGTCATTCGAGAAGACCAACTGAAAGATCCAGAGCTGAAGAAAATTATTGAATGTTTTGAAAGTAGCCCTCCTGCTACGGACTTGGTTAATTGGACCGAAAGAGGTTATTTAATGAACCAGGGTGTACTGTACAGATATGCTCCTGACTCTGAAGTCGAAGAAGCTCAGTTAGTAGTTCCAGCTCATGATCGTGAACGAATATTGAAAGAATACCATGATGCCCCGACCGCTGGGCATTATGGCGCCGAAGGAACTTTCCGGCGAATTGTTAAAAGATTACTGGACAGGTATGAGAAAATTTATAACAGAATATGTCAAATCTTGCCCTGATTGTAACAGGTATAAAGCCTCTAATCAAAAACCTGCAGGACTATTACAAACTCCAATTTATGCTCAAAGACTGGAAACTCTCTCTATAGATTTATTTGGACCCCTTCCAGAAAGCAAGACAGGAAAACGATGGATTTTCATTGTTGAGGATTGTGCAACACGGTGGGTGGAGCTGTTCGCATTGCCACAGGCTACCGCTAGGGAATGTGCATTAACACTTCTAAATGAAATATTTTTACGTTACGGGTTACCTAGACGATTAATTAGTGATAATGGGCCCCAATTTGTGAGCGATGTCATGCAACAGTTATGTCACTTATTGGAAATTAAGCAAAGTTTAATACCCGTTTACCATCCTCAAGCGAACCCTGTTGAGCGGAAAAATCGAGATTTAAAACCCCGACTTGCCATTTTAGTAGGAGATGACCATGCCTCCTGGGAAGAACGTTTACCAGCTGTTAGATTCGCAATGAATTCAGCAAAATGTGAAACTACTGGTCAAACTGCCGCGTATTTGCAATTCGCGCGTGAAATGCGTACACTCGACGATGTAACGCATGATTTAAGGGTTGTAATAAATAACGATAATTTTGTTCCTGAAATTACCCCGTACCTTAAAAATTTTGCAAAATTTTCATCTAGGGTACACGATTTAGTTGAAGAAAATCAAGATAAGCGGAAATTCTATGCCAATAAAAAGCGCCGACCAGGTTCAAATTATGGTCCTGGAGATCAGGTGTGGGTGACCTTGCATCCAGTTAGTAACGCTAAACAAAAACGCAGTGCCAAATTCATGCCGCGCAGAGATGGTGCCTATACCATCTTAACTCAAAGATCCTTAACAACTTATGAGGTTGCTCATCCGAGTAATCCGGACATTCCGGTAGGTACTTATCACACATCCGCACTCAGTCCATATCGAGGTTCTGACGAGCTGCCCGTACAACCCCTACGAAAGCGTGGTAGACCGCCAAAGGTTTCTGGTTCCTCATCGGGACGTTTTCGGAACCAGAGGGGGAGAATGTAACGTACCTCTCAACTCCACTATTTTTTCCAGAGCCCAGAGGGCGCTGTGTTCATTGGTTCCTTGCACGGAACACTTTCTTACCCCCCAGTGAGATCTGAGTTAGCCCGACTGAAAACATGTCGCACCGTTGACATGTAAAATGTTCGACACCTTATCCAAGGTGTATGCTTTCATGTATGTGTAAAATCTCATCTGTAATCGTGGTATGTTTTGTGTGTGTTTGTTGTGTTTCGTGAAATAAATGTTTTTGTGACGTTAAGTCTTCAATTCTTCAAATAACTGTCACAAGTATTAATTAAATTTTCAATGGCAAATATTTTTTTCAAATTTGCTTGAGTCAAAATTAAAATTAAACAAATAGAAAAGAAGTGTTCCAAGTTTGAGCAATTTATATTTAACGATTCTTGACTTATAACAATTTAAAATCGAGAAATGGTGTAAAAACTCATTATGAAGAAAAACGTATTTTCACAAGTAGTTGTTTCCACGAGAACGATTGCTTGAATTTTCAAAACAAACCAAAACGGAAAACAACAACATTTTTTGTTCTAGTTAAGATAGAACCATGATTTAAACGCCATTTTAAGCAGAAAAAAATAGCGAAATTTTTAATGCAATAAAATGATTTTAGAATATTTTAAGATTTTTGTGTCCTGGACCTTCTTAATAAAAACAATAAATTAATGAACAGATTTACATCAAATTACTTACCTAAATACGAAAGAAATATAAACAAGAATTATAAAACTTAAAATTATCTATTAAATCCTACTGGTTAAATATCAAAGAAAACATTAATAGTATAATATGGCGAACATACAGTGCGTGTAAAAAGTATAAGGACAGAAAAAAATATATTTTTTATATAAATTTCGAAACAAATGAAACTTTTTTTCACATAATATATGACGACCCCAGAAGCCAAGGGGTACAAGTGACAAAATGTCGATTTGGAGTAAATTGAGTTTAAAGATAATTGATGTTAAATTGGAACATCAATAACAATTGACTAAATTGAAATAAAAAACATCTGCTTGTTGCATTCTAATCTTTGAACTCTCATTTCAATAACTGTTAAAAAAATAGAGTACAATTTTCTTTAAATGTATAATTAATCAATATTGTTTGTTTTTCGAAAAAAGCGGTTTATCTCTATAACTCAGCAAATAATAAGAAAATGGCCTATATTTCTTTACCTGAAATGAAAAAAGCATATTTCTAGATACCCTGTGCACGTAACTCATTTTTTTCAATTTTGTCACTTATACCCCTTGGCTTCTGGGCTCCTCATACATCATCAAGCTGAAAAGCTAATAAAAAAGTCAACGAAATTCAACTGTGAATATTTTATTATGAAAATAAAGTAATTGTACAAAAAATCACTATTTTTGCCTGTGTAAAAGCTTTAAGGACACTAAAATAAATTTAATATAGTTAATCAAAAAAAATATTTAATGTACAGTAGAACCCCGCTAATTCGGACCCCGTTAATCCGGATCTCCACATAATCCGGATCATTCTGCTCAATTATTTTTTCAAACTTTGAGAAGCGATAGGATAAAATTTCGATAACATTAATTTATTTCATTTTCATATTCTGAATGAAAAAGTCTTTTCTGAAATATTTTCGGAAGAATACCTTAACTTTTTTCATTTAAACTCTTTGATGTTCCCTTTCAAAGAAACAACAATGCATCTCTTAAAGTCTACAAGCAGGTTGTCGAGAGTATTCTCCGAAAGTCGTGGAAGAACTTAATGGTCTAAAAATTGTGATTTCTTGAATAACAAGCAAGCTTAAAACAGAAGGAAAAATAGGCGAGAATGAAAAGGAAATTATACACCTAAAGGTTTTGTGAGCATGTTTAAAAACAGAGAAACAATTACAAAACTGATGGTTGCTGAGATGTTAATATCACTGACTTAGAAATTGAATGAAGCAAAAAATAAGTAAATAAATAAAAATAATAATGAAGTTTACGCCTCACTTACAGATGTTGAAATAATCAGTTCATGTACAACTGAAGAAGTTGAAAATGAAGAGGATTCTGATGAAAGCACTATTATCAATGATGATCAACCAAAAGTTATAAGCTATAATGAAGCAACGAATCATTCATAACATATATTTTTTTTTTCTTTAATATGAGGGGATACTACACCAAACAAATTATGCTCAAGCGGATATATGACCAAGCGGGCCGCAAAAGTTATACAAAACTGGCACAGCAGAAGTTTTTCTAATTGCAAAATAAACATTTTTACTGTCTGTAAATATCCAGCATGTTTAATGTAAAGATGATTTTCTCTAAGTATGTTTCATTTAATTTTTTTCTCATTCTCCGGATAATCCGGATTGGATCTGGTCCCAATTAATCCGAATTATCGGAGTTTTACTGTATTATGCACTCACCTATGAGTTTAATGATTGCAAATATTCCATCATCCCTCGACATCATTAATTTTTGATGCAGTTCGGCATTCTTTTTGTACTATTCCTCTTTAATTGTAGATCTGAGTTCCGATTCGGATGAAAAATGCTTTTCATTTTTATAAAATCACCTTACTAGATATCCCCATAAGTTTATAGATAGGATTAAAATCAGTATTTATAAGCGGTCATTGCAAAACTTCAATATTTTTCTTATAGAACTAAAGATTTTTTTCACAACTTGTGTGGATAGGCAAATTATCTCGCTATATCCAGGTTTTTTACTTGCCAGAAGTGTTGCAACAAATGAAATATAGTCAGAAAAAGTTTGTGTATGTGACTTTCAATAAATTTTTCATGAAGATATACAAGTGACACCACGTCGTTGAATGAAAAGCAGCCTTATGTTCAACAAAACTGCCGCCTAACTGATGCCTTAATTAAATTTCTTTTTCTTTTCTTAAATCATCCCAATATTATTTCCAAAGCCATTTAAATTTCATTTTTTTTTCATCGGAGAAAATTAATTAAATTGATTTAAGAAAAGAAAAAGATATTTTAATAAAGCAGCAGTCAAATGGCAGACTCATTGCATCATGGGGCTGCTTTTCGTTCAACGACGTAGTGGTGTTAGGATAATTTAATTAAAAGATACGTATACAAACTCCTTTTGACCATCTTTCATTTGTTGAAACACCTCTGACAGGAAAAAGCGGATATAACAGCGAAATAATACACCTATCCACACAAATCGTGAGAAAACTTTAGTTCTATGAGAAAAATATTGAAGATGCGCAATGGCTAGTCAGTAATCCTGATTTTGATCTAATCGACAACTTTTGGGGAGATCTAGAAGATGAGTTTATATAAATGAAAGGTATTTTCTTCAGCATCGGGACTCAGAATTACAGTTGAAGATGAATTGTACAAAAACAAACCCGAACTGTGCTAAAAATTAATAATATCGATGAATAATGGGATATTTGCAATAATTAAACTCATAGGCTGGTTCATAATACATTAAATATTTGTTTCTTCGAAAACTAGATTGAATTTATTTTACTGTCTTTAAAGTTTTTACACAGGCAAAAATAGTACAATTACTTTATTTTTTTTTTAAATAAAATACTCGAATTTTGTTGACTTTTTTGCTTGATGATACTTATTAGTAGGAAAAAAGTTTTATTTGTTTTCAAATTTATAAAAAAATAATATTTTTTGCTTTCCCTACAGTTTTTACACGCACTATATGTCGTTCTGATACAATAATAATCAAAGTGATTAGATAAATCTTGAAATGGAGGGGTTATAAATGTCACTTTTTCAAAAAAGGAAAATATCACATAAAATGCAAGAAAAAATTTTTTTTGACATTCATTGAAAAATGGGAATTTTGTGACAAATTTGTTACTGACACATTCATTAGCATAGTTTATTTTTTACTTCTGAGTTATGATAGTAGATATTAATAGTACGTCAAGTTAAAAAAAATTATCAGACCTGTTTGAAGTCGTTTTCGGTCTTTTTTCAGCCTATTTTTCGTACTACCATGTAGTAAATCGTCCTTTCTCTTTTAGGACATAGGTAGTTTGCCTTAATGCTTATAAATCCAAAGCTCAAGACTTACAGGCACATTTTGTCCTAATATGAAGTCAAAACACGAGGTTGTTCAACAATTGTAAGCTTTTTACGTTGATTATGTTCACCAGAAGAATTTCTTTTCGTAGAAAAAAGAATTTAAATATCTCTCTTTTCAAACCACTACCAGAATTAGAAAAATTAAATGGAGAAATCTTAATTATTTTAAGCTGCAACCCATAATTCCCCATAACCAACGCATAATAGACATTCTCAACCGTTTAGTAATAAAATAAAGCATAACTAATAATAAAATAAAACCGCTTAAAATAAAATAAAACATTCAAACATTGAAATTGTGGCGTAAGTGTCAAGATTTTTTTTTGCGAGCACTGTATATGAGGGAGGCTTATATTCGGTGGGGAGCTTACTTTCCGTACTTTAAGGTAATTAATTTATTCTTTACAAAATTTCAACACTTGAAAAAAAAAGCAGAATGTTTTATTAATTAATCATAATATTCGATTTAGTTTCTGTCAGAAATATTCATCGCTATGTTGGATTTCTTAGTTTAAATTTAATCACATATTTCCGCACATCAGTTATCATTAGTTTCCGCACATTAGTTTGTCATTTCAATTGAAAGCAATTGAAATAAGAAAATGGTAAATTTTGTATTAATTTTTAAAAGAATTTTTTTTAATTTGGGATCGTTTATAGATCTTATCTCTAGTTGCCAAAATGGTATTAGCAAATACTATTCGTAAAGAAGATACCTTTGCAAACATTGATAATATTGGTTTTTTTTTTTTTTTTTTTTTGTTTTTTTTTTTTTTTTTTTTTTTGTTTTTTTTTTTTTTTTTTTTTTTTTTACCTTTGGATCATTTTCATTTTCAAAAAATTGACAAGCAATATTTCGTCATTTCAATGCTAGTGCTTCTGGAGTATTAGCATTAACTTGTAATTTTTTTCCTATGTAAACTAATATTTGATAAATATGTATATTTCATTGAAAATATTTTCGATAAAGTGATTAGTAACGGCTGTTTTTATTTATTTATTAGTTGCAAAACAGTATTGACAAATATTTTTTGTATTCTATTTATCTTCACCAACAATAGTGATATCAACATGGAATTTCTCCTACATTGGAGTGTTTATATTTTTTATTTTACATATTCGGGGACAAACATTTCCGATGTAAAGTAATATTTTATAAATATGATCTATCATTGAAATACTTCCGATTGTTGTCATATTGATGTATTATCGGCTCACAATAAAACCAATATAGACTATAGTGTTCGTCATAATAGCTGTCAATTGCTACGGTTTTTGGCCACATGTATTCTTGAAAAATTTTCCTTATATAATTTAGTCACAGATATCTGCAATTATTGTTATTTTTCGCAAATTTTTCTTTTCGAAATTCTGGTATCGGAAAATTATAACAGTTGGGAACTGGGCATTATAAATGTAAAATTACACAGTAAATTTTTACCGCCTTGTATTTTAATGATAGTCTTTATCTAAATCAAGTTTTAAAAAAGCACTTGCTGTTGAGTGACGTTTGTATTTAATTCAAATTATTGTTGAAAATGAAATTATAAGTGATTAAAAAACAATAGAAATGTTTTACATGAGAATAATCTGGGTATATAATTAAATTTAAAGAAATCAAAATTGTAATATTCAATATCTTCTGTAATAATACGAAATAAAACTTGCTCTTAGATACATATATTAAATATTTTTCCAATATTGCAACCAAGGAATTATTCGACATTCAATTTTTAATCTTTAAATAAAACAATTGAATGTTTTTACAATTTATAAATGTATTCAATTTAATTTTCATTAGAAATACTTCGCTGAAAAATTGGATTTTTTTTTATTTAAAGATATTTGAAGTTTCGACAAAATAAGTTTTAGTTCGGAATCAGATAGTAAGGAATTTTATTTATTTATTTTATTATATTATTTAAAGACGATATTATTTTATGTTCCATTATAACTTGCATAAGTTTCAACTTTTAAGGAATTTACACATACTGACAGAACAAATAATTGAAGTGAAAATTCTTGGTTTTATTTTATGAAATTCAGTTTTCAGAAAATAAATTTTATTTAATTAGTGTTAAATGGGAAATGAATCAGGATTTTTTTCGATATTCTAGCCAACATACAGTGTTGCAAATCATCTAGTAAACTAGCGTCTAGTAATTTTTAATAAATTTAAACAGAATGTTAAAACAATTATTTAGAGCAAGTATTATTGGTTTTGATTTATGAAGTTGGATTTTCAGAAGATTTTTTTTTACTTAATTTTTGCTGTTAGATTCAAACAAATCATGTTCATGAATATCTTGAATTATCTGCAGTCTTCGAAATAATCTAGTAAACTTTCATCTAGTAATTTTTAACACATTTACACATACTGTTGAAAAATTGACTAGAAGAAAAATTCTTGGTTTTTATTGATGAAATTGGATTTTCCAAAACGAAATTTTGTTTATTTAATTTCAGCTGTTGAATAAGAAATTAATTATATTGATGGATACTTTTGACAGCATATGATGTTACAAATCATGTAGCAAGCTGCCATCTTGTAATTTTTATCGAATTTGCACGCACTATTAAAATAATTAACATAAAAAGTCTTGGTTTTTTTTTATGAAATTTCTTTATAAAAGGAGAAATTTTGTTTATTTGTTTTCTTTTGTTAGATGTGAAAAAATCATGTTTCTGGATATATATTTAGTAACATACAGTATTAAAAAATCATGTACTTGGTGCGCAACTAAGTTTCTGGGTTTCACACATGGATGGCGCTAATGATACATGTAGACGACATACATGTTTGTAGTTGTGTTTTTTAATATTTTGGACATCAGTTAACAATAAACTGTCGTAATACCAATATATATCGTAACACAAAAATATTTTTTTCTAACTACAAACATGTCGTGTTTTGTGCCAAAAAAAAAAAAAAAAAAAAAAAAAAAAAACAGCGTTTGCGGAAGTTTTGTTTTTTGGTTTAATCTAAAAAAATTATAGCTGAAGGACGTTGTTTATTAAGGAAACGTATTGCGGACATGCACCATCGGAAACTATTTGTGACGACTTGTTTAAATGCTTTAGAAGTGGCCATTTCTACAGAAAATCAAAACAATTGAGAATGGCGATCTGTAAAGTGTTATTGAAGGAATGTGATAACAAAAAAGCAAGATTAACTTGGTGACTCATTAAACATGACACACCAAAGTATTTTCAAATGCTTACATGTCATAAAAAAAATTTAAAAGAGAGGAAAATGGGTGCCGCATGAGTTGACTGAGAGAGAGATGAAAAATTTAAGCGCAATTATCGAAATTCTAGACTGTTAAAAATCTTGTTCTAGTTTGAACCAAAAAAGTTTGTTTTTTGGTGCTCAATATCTGGCACCGTAAGATGGTGAAATTTTGAACCAAAATTTGGAGCTCCCATGGAAGCAAAGTTCCAGTACTTGGAACGAGGTTGAACTAAGAAACTCCAAATGTTGGTACGAGATTTCACCATCTTGTGGTAGCAGCTATTGAGCACCAAAAAGCAAACTTTTTTGGTTCAAACTAGAACAAGATTTTTAACAGCGTACTTTTGCGGTACAGAAGAAAGAGTTCTGCATCGAATTGTTATTGGCGATAAGAAGGGGATCTCTTTCAAGAATCCCGAATGTAAAAAATGGTATTTTTCACCTGCAAAGCATCAACATCGAGCGGCACGACCAAATCGCTTAGGAAAGAAGTCAATACCCAGCGTTTGGTGAGACCAGAAAGGAATTTTACACTATGAGCTGCTGAAACCAGGCACAATTGACAATGTATATTTCTGCTGACAACAACTAATTAATTTTAATCATGTATTGCTAGAACAACGGCCAGAATGGGACATGAGACACATCAAATAATATTGGAGAAAGACAACATTTACTGTTATCGCAATTCCATCGCTCATGACATCACAAAAATGCAGAAATAGGATATGATACCACACCCACTATATTTGCTAGACCTAGCCGCTTCCGATTATCACTTGCTCTGTTTAGTGGTACATGGCTTAGCTTCGATACATTTGGCTAATTTTGAAGAGGTACAAAATTGATTGGATAATATGTTTCTGTCCAAGGACGCGTCGTTTTATCGTCTCGGTATTCACATTTTGTCAGAGAGATGGCAAAAACGTGTAGCTAGCGACAGACGATACTTTCAATAAACCATTTTTTGTATTTCTATTGAAATCTATGATTTTTCACGGATAAAAAAAAAACCTAGAAACTTAGTTGCGATTCTAGTAGTAAATTGTCATGTAGTAACTTTGAATAAACTTACATATACTGATAAAACAATTAATTAGAATGAACCTCCGTAGTTTTCTTTTATGGAATTATGTTTCCATAAGAGAAATTTTATTTCATTTTTTGATAGTAAATACGAAAGAAACATTGTTTGTTTACATATTTGCCAACATGCAGTATTACAAACCATGCAGTAAACTATCGTGAAGTAACTTTTATTGAACTTTCACTAACTGTTAAAACCGCTAATTAGAGTAAAAATTCTTGGACTTCTTTAATGAAAAATATTTTAAAAAATATGTTTGTTTAATTTTTGCTGTTAAATACGAAAATAATCATGTTCCTGGATATATTTGGCAACATACAAATATTTCAGTAATTTTTAAGTAAAGCAAACATATTAGTAAAACAATAAGTTAAAATAGAAATTCTTGATCTTCATTTGTGATATTAAATTATTATATGAGAAATTTTGTGCATTTAATTTCAGTTGTTAGATGCGAAAAAATAATGTTCCTTGATGTGGTTGACATCATACAGCACCGCTTCCCAAACTATGGGTCACGACCCATGGTGGGTAGTAGAACTATTGAGATTTCTCACAAAAATGTGTCTTTTGTTCCACCCTTTTTAAAAAATTAACAATTTCAACAGTAAATAATATTTCTAGAAAAAATCCTCAATTTCCTACTGGATGAATACACGAAGAGAATATTTAGAAATATCTAAATCATCTGTGCGGTTTTTGATGGGGTACAACACGTTTACTTGTGTGAACATCCTTTTTCTATTTTGCTGTTTTAACTAATAGTACAGAAATAAATTGTATGTAAATAGTGTCTTAAGATTAAAAATTACCATTTTTAACCCTCACACACAGTTAAAAATTCTGCTCTTTTTTTAATCAAATTTTTGTGCTTAGTAGCTGCCACCATAAGATGACGAATTCTCGCACTAAAATTTGGAGCTTCCTACATTAACCTTGTTCCAACTAGTGGAGCTATGCTTCAATAGTAGTTCCAAATATTGATTCAAGATTTCATCATCCTATAGTGGCAGCTATTGAGCATCAAAATTTGGTTCAAACTAGGACAAAATTTTTAACAGTGTATAGATGACCTCATTGGTAAATACCAGTACCAGAAATGATTATAAAATTAGTAAATTTATAATCAGTGATTATAAAATTAGTAAATTTATAATCACTGATTATAAAATTAGTAAATTTATAATCACTGATTATAAAATTATGTTTTGATAATAATTATACGTATATTTAATCATTTTTGTAGTTGGTGGGTTGTTTTAACTATTGTATTAATTATTATTCATGAAAATTGTTCTTATCTTTCTGTTATTCTATCAATTCTTATTTTTGTTGATAGTGTATTTTTCATACGAAAAATTGCCTTTTTCGTAGGATAAGATGGCCGATAACTTATAGAGACCATACAACGATTTCCATACTGATATAGATTCTTATATTCGGTGGGTCGCGAAACACTTTTTTAACCAAAGGTGGGTCGCATACAAATAAAGTTTGGGAACCGCTGTCAAACGGTATACCAAATAATATGACTTTTTTATAGTGTTTTTAGTAACTTTAAAATGAATTGTTGTTTTAATAACGTTCTTTTGAAATTTCCATAGAAATTGGATTTAGAAATAGCCTATTGCGTATAATTTTATCGTCGAAAATTAATTAAAATTTTATTTGATTCAACAATCGGAAGTGGTTTACTTGAGAATAACTTAACTACGAAATTGAATTTTCGAAGATAAAATTTTAAACATTAAATTTATTCTACTCGAATGTATAACAAACCGTGTACCAGAATCTATTAAATAAAGTTATGAGTATAAATTAATTCTTAATCCATTTTAGTCGTTTGTATAATTATCGAAATATTTTTGTAATTAATCGAATATTCAATTTACCATTAAAGTATGTCTAATGGAAATTAAATTCTGATTTTAAAATTCTTTGAAAAGGAAGTTCTAATCCTTCACTGCGCGATTTTTTGAGTTTTTCTGAAAAAATTATTTGAAATCTATATACCGGTCTAAAAATAGGAATTTCAAATTTTTAAATAAAAATTTGATATTTTATCACATGTACTATGCACAAATTAGGGTTCTAAAAGTAGAGATTTCAATTAGAGTGAAATCTCGTATTCTGTTTTTCATTATAATAAAATGCTAACAAAATCTGATTTATTGTTATTCTTTTAATTAAGAATGTCAGATACTTAGAATTTAGTTATGATATTATAAAATATGTTTAATAAATTTAATTTATGAATTAATCTAACAAAAATTTAAATAATTTAGAGCGTTTATTTCTTGTGCATCCAATTTGTTTCTTTATAGTTTTTGTATTTTTTTTTAAACCTCTGTCGTTCTAAATGTATAACTAGTCGGGTGTGGCAATCCCAAAACTTTTTTCTATCTCATACACGTTAAAACTTCCAGAAAAATAAAACATAGTAGCGTCATCAGTTAGGTAATTTACATCATAATCTAATCTGAAACAACTTATTTCAAGTTCTATTTAATCTTAAATTTGTTGAAAATACGTGTATTAGTGTTTGAGATAGAATTATCGAAGGAATCGTAAAAAAACTGTATAGAAACGGGAATAATAACCTGAATCTAAAGTTTTGTGAAATTCCTAGTATTATTCCTTGAGAGTCCACAAAATGTATGTCACACACAGACAGTCAGACCAACATACAAAAGAACAGACTGACAGACAGACACACTGACAAACTGATTGACAGACAAACTAACAGAACACTGACAGACTGTTTTTTGAATTAGCGGACCCCTTAAAACGTGTAAGTCTGCCAAAAACCAGATTAAAAAAAAATTCCAATCCAATACTTTCTTCTTGTAAAGGTAGAAGAAAGTAATAATATGGGCAACATTCATTTATTTCGTCACACAAATTTTAGGTTTTTTCTTTTTTTCCTGTGTTACAGATTGTCACGCTCAACTGATATCCCCCAAATGATGCAATGTCATGTGTTTTGCAGTTATGAATTTAGAACTTAAGGGGGCTCAGGGCTTGATCGATACGGTAAAACCTGCAAACAGAGCTCTCGCTTCGAGTCCATATAAAAACAGAAGTATTCAATGTAGTTAATTTAAACTTTCTGATATTTTTAAGGTATGTTTGTAGTCTTATAAAATTTAAAAAAGAAATACTTCAATGTAATATGATAAAAAATATAGCAAAATTTATATAACACAATTCTCGGAAAAAAATTATGTGTTATATCACCACCCACAAGATATCTTAACATTGACTTGACATAAGAACCTAATTTTTTCTTTAAAATGATCAGGAAACTTTACTCTACAGAATGAATTAAAAATATAACTATCACTCAAAAAAAAAAAAAACATTAATGAAAAAACTCTCAAATTTAAAAATTTAAAAAACACCTAAAAAATACATTTTTTTCATTATAAATACTCAAAATATTAAACTATCTAAAATATATTAATTCATTCTATAGATAATTATGTTATATACATGCAAAAAAATTAAGCTATTCCATCATTTTTTTTTTTTTTTTTTGAAATCTTATAGATAGTCGACAAAAATCAAGTTTTGAGAAACCGGACTTAAAGTCGAAATTATATGGGTGCGTCTTTGAAAGTGTTGATACATAAATGCTTATAACCCCGTTAAAAATGCAAATATTTTCATGTGGTTTTTTGCACTGAGTTCACAATTAATTCAATTATCAAAATAGATTATTAAAAATCTATTTTTAAAAAAAGTTTTCAAGCCCTGAGCCTCTTTTAATATATAAAAAAGTTCTGCCAAAATGAAATCGCAAGGGGTGGGACAAAATCCTTTCATAGTCCGGTTGACGTCTTAACACGTGTAATTGTATGAATTTCTTTTTTCGAGGCTATGATATTTTTCAATTAAAACAGGATTCTGTTACAAATAGTATCCGTTTTCACTGCATATAATCAGATTTTAATGCAAATGATCTATTTCTTGTTGGTGTACATAAAATTAACCTTCTGAAAATAAAACCTGTTCAACTTCTAACAAAATACTTTTAAAAACGTAAAAAGTCATAGTCTCGGCGAAGAAAATACAATTATGCGTTCTAAGACCGAAAAGTAAATGACTTTTTTTTCTGATCAGGTGCAATCTCGTCCTTACAGGCTTTATTATTCTAAGAAACCTTTAAAATTTTTGTTCTTATACATCAAATTGTTCTAATTCAAGATTAAATGGTGAAGTGCGAGTCTTACACACGCTCAGAGGATTGCAGACAATAAATATATGAATTATTAATTTTATTTGTAAAAAAACTGTCGATTAAAGTATAATAACTTTGTTAAAAACGATACAACGTAGGCTATGTATAACTGCATGTATTAAAAATGTATGAATGAGTATACCATAAAAGTTCAAAGAGATATAAAACTTAAATAATATCATATTTTGCTATTCTCTATAACTTCTTTTTTATTATATTCTTATCTATTTATAATGAATTTAATTCGGTACTGAGAATAAAAGTATTGCATATTTAAACTTCATTTGGCATTTCAAAAAACTTAATTCAACATAGCAATAATTTTTTTTTAAAGTTTAGTTCATGCGAAGAGCTTCTATAATGTTAAAACTTGGCATTGTGCTAAGCGCGTTTCGAAAGAAGATCGCAAAGATGCAGCGCACCTTAATCAGTGCCGCATCTTTCCATAGATAGGTTTTTAATAAACTTTTATAGAAACGGGAGGCATATTAAAAGACCCACTCATTTTAAACTCGAAGTGAAACCCATATTATTTATGTAATTAATTCAAATTAAATTAGTCTGTTTTCAACAAGCTGATGTTTATTGCTTTTATTACTGCTTCTAGGCATTGCATTACACATATATATCATTAAAATTTGTTATTTAGGCTTTAAAAATCGATCGTACATAGAGTACGCCAACCTATCTTTATGTATGCCCAACCATACATGTCTTTAACGCCTGTAATGGTTAATATCTCGCCTAATTACCGATGATTTTCTTTTTCGAAAATCATTGTTAACAATACTATTATATTTCAGCTGTGATAGGTCCTGTAGCGTTCCTCGACACCTTTGCTGAATGCTCACAAATAAAAATTTGTGCAACGGAAAAATACGATCTTCTCAAAAAACTGTATTACCTAGGGTAATCGCAATAGTTTTCCTGACAGGTAAAAATTAACATCTACTACTTCTAATTTTTCAATAATTTTTGTTTCAGTAAACCCAGAAATAGATGAGGGGGGAGGGAAGGAGGAAGACATATTTTTCCACTACATTTTCGACGATATCTCTGAGAATATAATATCTAAAATTAAAAGAAATGCATTTTTAAATTCAGCGTTACGAAAACTTTCCTTGATACTCCACACGACATGCAAAGAATTTTTTTTTCAAGTAACTTATTTAGCACATGCTCATTTTTACTAAATACAGGATGTTCCAAAAATGACCGGCATATTTCAAAAATCAATAAAAATTAAACGGGCAGCGATAGAAATACAACGTTTGTTGCAATATGCTTGGGGCAACAGTAAATTTTGAGGCAAATAAACTTTCAAAATTGGTTACAATTTTCAACAACAGATGGCGCTGCAGGCAATTTTATTGCTGCTATATTATAGCTGCACATGGTGGATATGTGGAAAATATCGTAAGTTAGATTTTTTCAGACTACAGCGCCATCTGTTGTTGAAAATTTTTAATGATTTCGTAATCTTGTTGCCTGAAAATTTATTTTATATTATATTATTTTGTCCCAAGCATATTCCAACAAACCGTGTATTTCTATCACTACCCGTTTAGTTTTTATTGATTTTTCAAATATACCGGTCATTTTTGAAACACCCTGTATATTTGTGAATGTTTAGTAATCTATTAATATGTGGGTCAATAGTTTTTATTTCTTCCCCCAATTTGAGTCATAGTTTACGAGTAAAATGGCAGCGAGAGCCAGAGGTAGGATCTTTCAATGGTTCCGTTTTTACATTTCAAGTTCGGAATCCTAAAAACAAAAAATATACCGAAAAGTACCTTAGTAAAAATAGGCATTTTTTACCATTTTTACTACATCATTTATAAATAATGCTTGCATAGTTGTTTCATATTTTAGATATGATGTCACAACATGTTAACCCATCTCACTGCCTGTCGCACAGTGTTATATTTATAGGCGCTTTCCTTCTCCCGCTCTATTAAATTGTAATGTTTTCAATCACTGACCTAACTAAGTTTGTTTCATTAATGGAAAAGAACTTTATAAACTTAGCTCGTGTTGAAGTTAAACATTTTATATTCATTATAATCATGAGTAAGCATTTTCCCAAAAAAATTATGTTTAAATATGCAACAATTTTAATAAAATATGAACGAAAATAAATCTCTAAGATAAATCAAAATTAATTTTGCATGCTTTTATTTCTTAAATATTTATCATAGACATATAAATTATAAATTACAAAGTTACGTAGCCCCATACAAAATTTCGGTATTTATTATAAAAAGTCGCAGAGATATGAAAATACATAAATGTTGAAATAAACCAATTTCGGTATATTACTGTGAGTTTGAAAATAGAAAAATCATGTCGGGTGATTGCATTTCTAGGTTCGTACACAAATTTTAAAAAAAAAGAAGAAGAAGAAGAAAACAATGATTGCATAATTAAATAATAATTAATAATATATGTGCTATTTATTGTTACAAGATTATCTAAAGTGATTAGAAATAATAAATTTTGGCAAAGGCGAAGATTACAACATTTGTTCAGCGTGTTTTCCATCCATGCCAATGCAGAGCTCTATCAGTGTTAGTGTTATTTATTTCGCCGATTATCTACACTAGGGATATAAGCCGGAGTGGGAGTGCCTTACGTGGGGGTCTTTTTAAGTGATCGTAGCCCGTATTTACAGAAGATTACGCAAGATTCAAAGAAAACCACGGAAAACTCCGAACTATTAAGCCGACATGCGCGATTGGGTTGAACCCAGCACCTCCTGTCTGACAGCTTCGAAAGCATAACCTCTCAGCCAGTAGTGAGGCATGCATTTGATCAGATTCATTTTAAGTAAGATTAACCCCTTATTAACATCGTTTAAACATATCATAACATCGTTTAACATATAAATTTTTATGTTAAAATGCTGAAATTTTGCACATGATTCTATAAGAACATATGCAGCACATTTTAATTATTGCGAAATTTTGTCCGAGTAGGCCGTTGTAATGTACGGGAACCGTAATTTTGTATTTCTTCTAATTTAATACACTGAAAAATTTAATTGATCTCAAGAAATTGTGTATTTTTTTCACTTAACTTTCAGATTTATAGCAAAAGGTGATATGGTCAGAAAAAACGCTAATTACTTATATTATGCAAAATTATGAAGGAATCCAAAAAAATAGCACTACAGGTTCTGCGCTGAAAGATTCTGAGTCGTCTGAATCATAAACATCCTTTAAAGATTAATTTGTTACATTTCTAAACCTTATCGCTGAAATAAGCACTTAAGATTCTATGCCCGATCTAAATCTTACAAAGCAAGTCTTGTGATATGAAGATTATACATTTATTATGAAATACTTTGTTTTTTATGTAAATTTGTAGTGTATTTTATGTACTTTCAAAATATTATGGCAGACTTTGAATGAGTTCATGAGATAGCTTCTAATTTAGAATATACTAATTCGCAAAATGTATACCGGGGTAATAACGTCATCCACTGGTGTTATTAACCAGATTAATTCTTTTCAATGACAGAACTACATTATTTATTTATTTATTTTTAAGTACGAGATACCATTATTGTCATTGTTGAAAACTAAAAAGGATAAAAGAAAATTCGTATGTCCTAAATGCTTCTAATTTTTTTATGCCAGAAGAATAAAATATTGATGATTATTACTGCATCCTTATAATTCAATTTATGATAAGTAAAAGCAACTTGTCAATGCCTAGTGTGCATAGTTTATATCTTTAGAATTTGACAATTTACATGCCATTATTTCAACTTATTTTATCAACTTAATTAGCTTTATTACCCACCTATGTGGGTATTAACGCCAAATAGCATTCGTCAAAAAATCACGCCATAATATTTTACGAACATATACCTTCTAAAATATTATTTCTTGTATACAGAGTCAACAAGTTGTTGTATCAAATCCTATATGTTTGAAAAAATAATATAAAACTAAGCCCTGGAAATTCATAAAATCTTAAATTGGGATTGTCACTTCAGAATACCATATAACTTGTTCATGCATTTGTGGTTTCATTTTAATTATATATATATATATGTAATAATTCGACGAAGGCGATGTTCCATAACAATGTACAAGTTCCAGTGGCACACCATCTATGAGGCAGAACAGATTACTACTACTAAGAATCAACAGTGGGACGAGCTGAGCAGTCGCTCTGGCAGTTTGACCAGCAGTGGATGAGTTTATTGGGCTATTTCCCCATAAGAAAGTTCAATCAAGCAGTCTTTAAATTAATTTTATTAGAACTCATAAATAAGTGAAGTTCTTTCACGCAATCACCTTGGCACTCTCATCGAATAACTTCCACTTCTCCAACTTCGTGATTAAGCTGCATTCCACGATATTAGAATTTTGGGAAAAAAAAAAGAAACAGCATCCTAATAATTTTTGATTGTCAATCGCATTCTCGGGAAACATGACATGGCTTCCGAGTAGTTTTTAAGAAAAAATGCATTCTAATTCAGCGGAGCAATGAAACGCGCGTCTTGATAGTTTAAAGAAAAGGTGCATTCTGTTCTCCTGAAAAGCCAAATGAAAAAATCATTTTCACGACAAAACTAGCGCCCTCCTACTTCGCGTCAATCATTTTAAAAATCCAATCAGGATGGACTCGAGCCTCTAACGGATAAAATGATCAATTCTAATTGGCCGTAATAGGCGGTCTATTGGCAAGAACTATATTTTTTCCTCGGAAGACTAAGCCCTTTAGCAACGCGTAGTAACACCTGTCACGCGATGTTAAAAATAAAAAATAAAATTAAAATCGCAGGAATATGCCAGAAAGTAAAAAGCTTACGAAATACTTCCCGCCTTTTTGAGAAGCAAGTAATAATTTATTAATAACTAAAGTAAGAAAAAGAATTTTAGCTGTTACAAGTTACGAAACTAAGATTGAAATATGTTCCACAAATTTAGAATTGAAGCTAAGAGAGAACAAAAAAAATGGCGCAATTTTTTTTTTATTTTATTACAAATCCCCCCTCCCAGAAAGACGGGTGAAAAAGTAGGTCTGAGACCTGCAATTTCACAGAAAAGGGGATGATGCAGACTTAGCTCACGAAGTTGTTGATATAAGTAATAATAATTAGATACTAAATAAAAAAAATTAAATTAATTTCTCTTTTTTATATAAATATAGAATTCAAATTTAAAAACACTAAGGTGATGCGTGGAATAACTTCAAATTTAAATACAATAAAATAGGCATCAATACAAATACAAGATATAATCTTGTTTAAAGTACACATCATAAAGTAATTTGAAAATATAGGCACTTACCCATAGTAATAACATAAAAATAAAACATAAAAATGAAAAACAATAACGTTGAATTCTTTTTTAACAATGTCAAATCTAGAAATGAAGGAATTTAATAGAACTTTCTTGACATCAATGTTGAAAGTTTGTTTCAAAAATCCATTTAAGAGTCATATTTGGAGTATTCATGATCTCTTTTCAAGGAGGTATAATTATATCATTATTAATTGTCCAAACTCAATATAGTAAGACATTTTATAATATAGTAATAATAAACTTTAACAATGTAAATAATAAACAATATAAGTAAGAAACATAATAAGGAAAAATATCAATAATAATAAATATCATAAGTATAAGTAAATCTCATAATGGGTATAAGTAAATCTCTTAATAAGTAATAATAAATATCACAAAAGACATTCTTTAAATACTTAATCTCGTTTATCTCATCTCATATTTTTGGGATGAAATATAGAGAGAAGTGGAATAAAATAAAAAATACAATCAATTATGAAATCATTTACTTAATCTGGTAATTCGAGTACAGGATTAAGTAGGAATATGTACAAAAAAAAAATTAAAATATAATATGATAAATTAAAATAAAATAAAGATAAATAAAAATTTTGTTCATGTTTGAAAATGCACGTGACCTTTAAACTACTAAGATTCTTAAAAAGAAATATTAATAAATGATAAAAATAAAAAACAAGATCTATTCATGTCAAATAATTACGCAATAAATATTCTCTCGGTGTGATAAAACATTGCAAGATACAAGTAGAAAAGAGAAAAAGAAACAAAATTAAATTCTAATTGTCATGTACTTGGACTGGAATGTAGCAGCAAAGAGAGAGAGAAAGAAAAATTAAAATAAAGTGATAAAAATTTTGTTACTTGGTATATAATTAATTTAATAATTGATAGATTAAATTTAATATTACAAATAGGTTCAGTTGAAAGAAAAAAAAATATTCTAAGTAGAGTAATTCAGTACAGAATAAGAAATTTGCACTTTGTTCGTCTACGCCGGCATAAACAAACAAATATAAAAATTTCCAGACAAGTGACACTCTCGCTGCAGTCAAGAGATATCATTGCCATTCTGTAAGAATTACAGGATATTATCTGAATTAAAATATGGAAAGAAATTTACTGTTTAAGAGAAAAAAAATATAAAATGATAAACTAGAGATATAGTTTAAGCTACAGTTTTTACTTGAGTTTGTTGTTGTTGATTAGGGGGTTGTTGCTCATGACTTAATTTAAATTTATCAGGGGAATAATAAGGCCTTAATTTAGATACATGTACTATTTCTGAACTTTTGAACTGGTTTTGCCTATCAATTTCAAAATTTACTTCGGATAATTTGTTAAGGATTTTATAAGGGCCACTAAATACTTGTGATAACTTTCTAGTATTAGGGTACTGAAATTCTTCATAGATAACTAGATCTCCTATTTTAAATTTTGGTTCGATATAATCTTTATCATAATATCTTTTATTTTTTAAATGAAATTCATCAGTTCTTGTTTTAGCAATTTTAAGTGCTTCATGAACAGGGGGATAATAATTTTGTTGTAAGGGGGAGTCATAGGGTAATTGGCCAAAAAGCAAGTAAGCAGGTGGAAATTTGGTAAAAGAATGGGGTGTATTATTATATTCATTAATTACCTCAGTTAAAAGCTTAGTCCAGGGAATTTTAGAGGTAGTGGAGTTTACTTTACATTTTAATCTAGTTACTATTGTCTGATTTACTCTTTCACATTTCCCATTCGTTTGTGGATGATGGGCAGTGGTCAAACGTTGTTTAATATTATGATTTCGCAGGAATTTTTTGAATCTTGAAGAAGTAAAAGCAGCATTCCTGTCACTAAGTATTTTTTGAGGGGACTGTACACTTGAAATCTTACTAAAACAGAATAATTGTTGAGGGATTTTGATATTGAAGATTTGTTTCAGACAATTTGTATAAGTTTCTGTAGTGACACTTTTGGAAGGAAATGCCCAAACATATCTTGTGGCATGGTCTATTATAATATGGAGATATTTTTTTGTAGAATTATAATAATTGAACCCTCCTACAGTATCAACAGACAGACAGTCAAAAGGTTGATCTGTAGTGGGCATAGCTTGTAATAAGCCAAATTTTTTCTGTCTAGGTTTTTTATTTTTCTGGCAAATATCACAGTATTTAACAAAGTTAGTAATGTCTTGGGTCATATCTGGCCAATAATAGTTAGGAGAAATTAAATTTTGCATTTTTTGAACACCAGGGTGACCAAACTGTTCATGAGCAACATTGAGCAATTTTTTTCTTAGGGACATGGGAACTACCACTTTACGAAAACCTTTTCTTTTAACTATAATCAGTCCATTGTCATTAATATAATTTGATCCACACACGTTTTCTTTTTCTTGCATCTCAATAATCTCTTTAACGTCAAGAAGAAAAGTAAGGGGTTTACAAAAATGAGAAATAGGGTTTCGGGACAACATGTCGGCTTCGACATTTGTAGATCCCTTTAAGTACTCTATTTTGTAATCGAACATACTTAACTTCAATGACCACCTAAATAATCGACCTCTTAAATGTTTGACATTTTTTAACCAAACAAGAGATGCATGATCCGTATGGATGGTAAATTGTACACCGTGAAAGTAATGATAAAATTTATCTAAAGTATCAATGATAGCAAGACACTCTAGTTCGGTAATGAAATAATTTTTCTCATAACTTCTCAATCCTCTAGAAAAATAAGCAATTGGATGTAAAAAGTTATTATGGTCGGGTTGTTTAAGAACTGCACCTACCGCTACCTGAGAAGCGTCAACAAACATGTGTAGTTGTAATTTTGGGTCATAAATCTTTAAAATTGGTTTAGCAATGAGGGCATCTTTTAATTTTTGAAAAGAGTTTTGACATTCAGTATTCCATTCCCAAATAGTATCTTTCTTAAGTAATTTATTTAGGGGGTGTCTAATTTCAGCATATTTGTCAATAAATTTATGATACACATTTATCGAACCAAGAAATCTTTGTAATTCTTTAGTGTTAGTAGGAGGTTTTAATTTTTTAATTGTTTCTATATTAGTATTAGCAGGAGTTAAAGTTCCATTTTGGATTTCATACCCTAGAAAATTGATTTGTTTTTGAGCAAAAGTACATTTAGATAATTTTAATTTAATATTTTCTATTCGGCATAAATCAAAAATTTGGATGAGATGCTGTATATGTTCATCTATTGATTTAGAAAAAATAATTATATCATCAAAATAATAACAAGCAAAGTCTATTTTATATTTTGTAAGAATTCTTCTAATTGTCCTGTTGAAAATTGGGGGGCCTACCTTTACACCAAAGGGGAGAACATTCCATTCCCAGAGCCCACAATTAGTAGTAAAGGCTAACTTTTCGGAATCGGCTGGGTGAATAGGTATGTGCCAATAGCCTGAGGCTAAATCTAGTGTAGAGAAATATTGGGCACCACTTAATTTGTCCAAAATTTCATCTATTCGGGGCAAAGGTTCAGCGTCATTTTTCATGATAGAATTTAATTTTCGGTAATCAACACACATTCGGTTTTTTTACCTTCATCTCGTTTATTTACTAATGTAACTGGAGAAGAGTATGGGCTATAACTTTCTTTAATTAACCCAGCAGCTAATAAGGATTGGATTTGCTGAGATATTTCTTTTTCATCAGCAGTGGATGTACGATAAGGCCTCAAAGATATTGGTAGGTCAGATTTAAGATAAATACGCTGAGGTTCAATATTAATTCTCCCTACATCATATTTATTTTTTGCAAAAATATCTAAATAATCCCTTAAAAGTTCCCTTACATTTTTATTTTGAATAGCATTCAGATTCCCCAATAGATTATAATCATCTTTATTAGTTCGCGACAAGGATTGAGGAGTTATGGTATTTCCATAATCGGGTTGCACAGTAGTATCATTTTTTATAATATCAAAATGAAGCAATTCTAAGTTATCACTGGATATGTTGACATATGGGTTTAACGAAATATTGTCTTGTAACACCTGGCTTTTTGCACAATCAATTTTCAATTTAAATTTGGCACAATCAGGTAAACCTAAAATAGCATAGTCCAAATCAAGTTTACTTACTAAAAAATTAACATATCTCTTTATATTACCAAATTTAATACATAATCGACAAGATTTATTAATTGTAAGAGTTCCTTGTGCCTGTCTGATAGTAATAGGGGTAACATTATGTAAATTACCATTTAAATATCGAACAAATTTGAGGGGTAAAATTGAGACAGTTGATCCACTATCCACCACACAATACACTTTGTTATTGCCCACATATCCAGGGATGATTAATTGTCAAATATTATTAGTAGGGGGTGGTTGAATATGAGCAGGAGTTTGAGCTTGAAAGGAATTTGTGTTAAATATACAACTCCTCTCCCAATGATATGCATTTTCTATGCCTCTGTTTAAACATATTCTGCACGGACGACTTGGGTAGTTGTTTTGACAATGAGTCGTAGGCATTCTAGGAGTGAAAAACCTAGGATTAAAATTTTGGGATGGATTGTTTGGAGTAGGTCGATTCCAATGTCTGGGCTGAGGATTGGGATTGTGCATTGGTCTAGTTTGTTGAAAATTTCTATTGCCGTTATTAGAGGTATGATTTGGAATCGCTGCTAATTGTTTAGCAATGCGAAACCATTCACGAGTATTGGAAGGAGGGTTAACCATCAAACAATTTTAATACTCCGGCTGAAGTCCATCAGTTAATCCCTGTATAATTAAATTTTCCCCAAGCTGAAGTTGCCTTCCAATCTCAACTTTCTTTCTAAAATAAGAATCCAAATCACTTAGATCATTTAACTTTAAGGAAGTAAATTCAGAAAATTTTGGAACTCTAACTTGAATGAATTTTTCACTTAAAAATCTCGACAATTTCCTCATAAGTAGCACAATCCAAACAATCATTTATATAAGTTTTTAGCGCTTCCCCCTTTAAATATTTTGAAATATTTTGGAGTTTCCACTCATTATCTTTTTTTTCTACAGAACATTCTCGATCAAAATGTTTAAACCATTTAAAAATATCCATGCCCGACCCAAATTCAAAAGGGACAATATCAAGTTTATTTTCTGACATTTTTTCTTCTTTTACTAACCCTGACCTTAATACATGAAAGAAGGATAATTCATATGGAAAAAATTTAAATGCTATACTTCAATTATTAAACTTCAATTACTATACTTCAAATACTTCAAATACCTCAATAAATAACAATAAAAATAATAAATAATAAATAAATCAATTCTGTTTGACTTCATGTGAAATAAATAAATAATAAATAAATAAGTAATAAAATAATAAAATAATAAATATCGGTTTTCCATACATGGTAAATAACAAATAATTTTAAGAACAAAAATACTTTTCTTTACGTATGGAAAATAAATTTAGCAACAGAGTATTTTTTAACAACAAATTAATCCATCTTTCGATTAAAAAGAAAAAACACCTTTAAAACTAAATAAAATTTCTATGAGCAGAAAATTTTAATTAATTATAAATTAAGAACAAATTTATTTTTTAATATCTGTAATAAAAGAGAAAAAAAATCAAGAATTTAAACAAAGAAATTATTATTAAAATTTCTTAATCAATAAAACAATAAAATAACAAATAATAACTTACAGACATGCTCGATGTGGCCTTGTTCAAATACCCAATTTTCTATTAAAATAAACAAAAAAAATAAAGCACTTCGTAGATACGACTCACAGGTGCAAATTTCAATTGACTTATATTACCGATGGTATCAACAGTAGTTTCGCAATCATGCTGCAGGTGTTCATTTATTATGAAATGAAAGTTTATCAAAATATTTCAGTACTGTTATCTAGAAAATACATAAATAAATAAATAAAAGAAAATGATGTTGAATTTTGGCGTTCTTTGGATTAAGTAATAATCAGTAGATGATTTCGTAGATGTCAAGTATAAAAAAAAAATACTGGAGGCATATTTCACACTTAAAAATTTGCAGATGCTAGACAGAATCACAACAAAACTTCATAAGACGATCCTTTTCTCAGCTGAAAGGTTTATCATTTATGCACATGAAGATGTTTTTCCATGCAGGCCATCTCGTCGTAACATGGGTGGAAGTAGACGCGGATGAGGTTAAAGATGCGTGCAGCTAGCATCTCAAAAACTCTGACTGTTAGTAACACACATTGAGTCTTATTGCAGGAAACAAAATTACAATATTAGTATTAACACACAGCAGCTGATCCCATCCATCTTCAGTCTTGGACATACCATTTAGATGGAAGATATCATAGTTATTTTTTACTGTATTAAATGTTAAGATGAAAACAATACCAGGAAAAATGTAGGAACAACTGTAAGTGTATGAAGAGCATGCAGCTTATTCTCAAAAGTTTTACGCCGGTTCATTTTTAATCCTGCCGGCTTTCAATGTAATAATTCGACGAAGGCGATGTTCCATAACAATGTACAAGTTCCAGTGGCACACCATCTATGAGGCAGAACAGATTACTACTACTAAGAATCAACAGTGGGACGAGCTGAGCAGTCGCTCTGGCAGTTTGACCAGCAGTGGATGAGTTTATTGGGCTATTTCCCCATAAGAAAGTTCAATCAAGCAGTCTTTAAATTAATTTTATTAGAACTCATAAATAAGTGAAGTTCTTTCACGCAATCACCTTGGCACTCTCATCGAATAACTTCCACTTCTCCAACTTCGTGATTAAGCTGCATTCCACGATATTAGAATTTTGGGAAAAAAAAAAGAAACAGCATCCTAATAATTTTTGATTGTCAATCGCATTCTCGGGAAACATGACATGGCTTCCGAGTAGTTTTTAAGAAAAAATGCATTCTAATTCAGCGGAGCAATGAAACGCGCGTCTTGATAGTTTAAAGAAAAGGTGCATTCTGTTCTCCTGAAAAGCCAAATGAAAAAATCATTTTCACGACAAAACTAGCGCCCTCCTACTTCGCGTCAATCATTTTAAAAATCCAATCAGGATGGACTCGAGCCTCTAACGGATAAAATGATCAATTCTAATTGGCCGTAATAGGCGGTCTATTGGCAAGAACTATATTTTTTCCTCGGAAGACTAAGCCCTTTAGCAACGCGTAGTAACACCTGTCACGCGATGTTAAAAATAAAAAATAAAATTAAAATCGCAGGAATATGCCAGAAAGTAAAAAGCTTACGAAATACTTCCCGCCTTTTTGAGAAGCAAGTAATAATTTATTAATAACTAAAGTAAGAAAAAGAATTTTAGCTGTTACAAGTTACGAAACTAAGATTGAAATATGTTCCACAAATTTAGAATTGAAGCTAAGAGAGAACAAAAAAAATGGCGCATTTTTTTTTTATTACATATATATATATATATATATATATATATATATATATATATATATATATATATATATATATATATATATATATATATACAAGGTGTTTCACATAAAGTAATTTCACCAACAAAGCTTCATCATTTGCACGCAGAAGCTTTGATCAAGTACACGGCTCTCAACGACCGTGAATTAATTGTGGATTAGTAGCGCAAGTTCCTATAATTGTCTCATCTCCATATCTTCACCGAAGTCGAACGTTTCCAGCGCCATTTGTCGGATGTTTTTGAATTATTTTTATTGCTGTCTTAAAAAAAGATCTCGTGACCTGTAGATGCTAAACCTGCAAACCATTTTTTATTTCTGTTATTATTTTTATTTTTTTATTTAATTTATTTTTTACTTATTTTTTTTTATTTTATTATTATTTTTTTATTTTTTGCCCACTCGGTATACCAATTGCATTGTTCTCTTAAAATATTCTGTTGCTTGACCACAGTATTTTAAAATTTCAATGAAATATTTCTCAAATCCTTAAAAATATTATGCATTACATTTAAAAAAACTGCGATTACAAGAATGATGGGAACTCTAAATAATAAATATTTTGAAGATGATTAAAATTATTTAAAAGCACTCTATTTTTATTTTAAGCATTTTAGATATCGTGGAACCTTTAACCATTCTAAATGCTTAAAAATGAAACTAATTTTTAATTTCCATTGATTTAAAAAACCAACAAAATGAGTACGAATTTTACTCGGAAATGCATTAGAATTTTCCCGATGCCTGTATTTCATTATTAACTTTTTCTTTTCGTTTGAAAATTTAATAAAGTTTCGAAATCTTCAAAATGAATACAAAAAGGATATTTAATGCGATACTTATTCATTTTATGACTTGAATATTTTTTTATAAAAAAGATATATAAATAAAAATGTAACATTAAAGCAAATTTTGATGTTTGATTACTTTTTATTTGAATTAAACATTCATACGTACTTATTTAAATATACTAATGGCGTGGAAAATATTTCATATTCCTGCAACATATTTTATAAAAAAAAAAAAAAAAAAAAAACTTAGGGCAAATTAATATTCAGACAAAGATTTTTAATTAATCTTAGGAAAATAATAATTATGTAAATGTTTACTTCAATGTTAATTAACATATTTTTTTTTCTTCTTAATATTCGATTCAGAATATTTATCAGTTATCAAATAATTATCTTCTTTTCAAAAAATGAAAAAAAATAATATTATTTTAAGTTATTTGTTCCCTAATATTTATAAATACAAAAAGGTCTGAGTTCTCAGACTATTCAATTGTATTTTTTACTTACAGTACATTTTTTATAGTGCATTTTTATTTTAAGGAAACTAGGTTTTCTTTTGACCTTTTTAGATTTTCGCATTTTAAATCACTTTTTTAATATGATAATAAAGGAATAATTGAAGGAAAAGGATTCTGGCAAGACATTGTTCGATTTCTCTGGTAAAATTAGAAAAAAAATATTATTTTTTTTAAATAGTTAAGTAAATTTTAAAATACCTATTCTAGTTCAATTTTGAGCATTTTGAGCTACTTTTTTTTAAAACTATTCCTAGAGGTAAACTGTACAATTTTAAGTTGTCAGTTTTATCATAATCTAATTAGTTTGGGCGAAAAAAATAAACTGTGTAAAATTACAGTAAAAACTGATTTTATTTTATATTTTTACTTAGATACTTAGTTTTAAAAAATAAACCATAAATAACAGGAAAAAAAGTCGAGTCAATTGAACATAAATTGAATCCATAAAAGCTTTATCACTTTGAACATGCATATTCATCGTAAAAATAATACAAAAAAATCATATTTAAGTAAAGTAGATTGTAGCATTTAAAGGGACAACGATGTAATAAAGACGCATTAAACTGTATTTATAATACTCGGATCTTTACGAAACTTCATCAAAATGTAATAGGTTTAATAAAGTATAATTTAAGCAAAAAGTTAAAAGATCGGTATTTTCGTTATCTTCCGTCATTCATATAGAAAGTTTTGAAACTCAGGTCCTCATATAGTCCAAGAGCCGACAGCACAAAAACCTAAGATATCGAGCGCAAGAGGAAAACCTTTATTTTATGGAAGAGGGGATAGGGGCAAAATAGGGGGTAGTATGGAGAAGAAAGGGGAATCTAATAATCCATTGCTGCCAAAAGTGAAGTGGTGCATAAGCCAAAATTTAATACCAAATGCTTTACTCATAGGTTTGTAAATGTATGTTTCCGTACAACCAAAAGTATGAAATGATTTTTCGGCAATTCACTGGTAATATTACTTTTTTGGTTTAAGCACCACTTCATTTCCGGCATATATGGATTATTAGATTCCCCAACTACTACTCTTCCACCAAATAAAGTTTTTTCTTGTGTTCGATAAATTAGGTTTTTGTGCTGTTAGCTCTTGGACTAATATAGATATCCATTCTTTTTTTTCCCGACTGTTTATTTTCAAATTACCAGAAAAAGATTAATTTTGACAAATTCATGACTTCAGCAAGCTTTAATTTTTGTCTGTATGCAGAATTACTTTCCTTTTTTAACTCTCTTGTCTGTTTTTTAAACAATATGGAAAAAGAAAAACCAATTTATACTTGAAGACATTAATTTAAACATTAATAGAACAAAATGCCGTCGTATTTATGCACCGAAAAAAAACTGTAAAATTACTAAAATGTCCTATTCCTAGAATTTTTTATGTAATGGCAACAATAAAAATTATTGTGACAGATACATCCTTACAATGAAAATCAAAAAATATGTAAGATTACTAAGAATTTTTTAGGAAACTGAGATGCCTAGAACCAGTATTCTCGCTGACATTTGACCAATGTTAGTAATTTGGCGAATTAAAAATAAAAAATATTCGCCAAATGAAAAAGTATTAGCAAAAGAGATTTGCCGTGTAGCACAAAAAAAATCTTTAGTTTTTTAATGTATTCCTTTTTTTTTTAATATGTTCTAAAATAGACTAAGTTTTTATAACTACGACAACGACTGTTATTAATCTAATTTCAACTATCCGCTACAAATATATCAAAAATATGTATATATGCATATGTATCAAAAACGGAAAAGAAAAGAAAGAAAAAGAAAAAATTGAGCACTAGCAATTTGGCGAATCCTATTGCATGTTTACTCGCGAAATGAAGAAATTAGTCGCAATTTGGCGCAATGGTGAGAAACAGTGAGAACCCTGCCTAGAACTTTTTGTGAAACTGCATCCCTGGTTGCAGAAAAATAATTTATTATAAGGAAATATTATGAAATTTATTATGAAATTTTTTGCAAAATTACTGTAATTTTAGTGGATCCTTTTGTAAAGCTACAGATTCCTGCAGATTTACAAGAACGAATTCTCTGAAGATTTACATATGGTTTGGTACACTGCACAGATAACATTTTAGAACACATACAGATTTCTATAAATTTATATCTGTAGAATTAGAGGGGTTTTTTCTGTGTAGTAAATAATATATTACAAAAGTATGTATGCATAAATTTTAGTTTAAGTTATAAATGGCTTCTGTGACTATTTGGACATAAAACATTACATTTACTCCATAAGGGGAAAAAATGCAAATGTACAGTGTGTACTCATTGAAATAAAGCCACTGTGACTTTTTACTGTATTCAACACGAAACAAACCCACGACAACAAAACACATATATTAACAAAGTCTATATAAAAAAAATACATTTATAAGGAATAACACACTCCTGCGTCCTGCAAGAACTGTCTGAATCATCCAAACTAATTTTTTTCTCATCTGAGAATCTAACAAGATGCTTTTGGTCGTTCCAGGTTTTAAGATATTCGGCCCCATTGACTCTGTTTTGCTTGTAGTCAGCTTTCAACATAGGCTGGTAGCTGGAGGCTTATTAATAGTGTTTGAAGGTTTCGACTATGGTGGTAAATTTAACTTGGCTTTTCACTCTGAACGTATGTAGGTTGCCGATTACCGAGAAATGCTAGAAATCCAGTTCTGGAATTTGCCGAGTGAATTGGCGGCCTAAGTTGGATTTTCCAGCAGAACAACGCCCCCATAACCTTTGCAAAACCCTCCAAGGAATGGTTTTGGGATAATTTGTTGCATGTCATGGAATGACCTGCCCTGTACCGTTATCTTAACCCTCAAGAAAATGTGTTGGGTATCTTCAGTAGACCTCTATATGCCTGTGGTAGATAGTTAAAGTCTATGGAAGAACTAAAGGCCGCCATCATTGAAGCCTGGGATAATATTGATGATACTGTCTTCAAGAGATTGGTAAATGGTTCTCCACATTGTATATTCCATGCCATATATAAACATGGTGAATATATTGGCTATTAACAACAATGGCTTTATTTACTCAGGACACTTCGTCCTGTCTTTTTTTTATGCATTCATGTATGTTCTGTGCAGGTGAGGCAGAGAGTGAGTTACTCCTTATAATTATGTATTCGTATATAAACTTTCTTATTTTATTTGTTTCTTTTTCATAGATTTATTTCCTGTCCAATTGCGGTACAAAATCGTGGTGCCTTTTTTTTTTCTTTTGTGGGACACTTTATAAAATTCAACTTTTAGAAACCGTCAAACTGTTTCAATAAACATCTGTAACAAATCAACATATAATTCATTAATAATTGCAATATTTGCTAAATTCTCATCATACCTCAAACAGAATTAATTATTCAAAAACAGAGAACTTTATTATCCTGTATATAGAAGTGCTTATCAGCTGTTACATTTTGTTACCTAGAAATAAATAAATATAAATAGAAGGATACTTTTGATTAATTGATGATGAAAAAGAAACATATATAATTATCACTTTTAGAGTACTTTTTAAAAGTTATAATGACATAAAATTGCATTAGGCACTCATTAATATTGTCTCTTTTTAATTTAAATTGACACTTTAGGAGAAAAAAAAGTTTGTGTAAAATTTCATCCGTATTAAAGTAAAATATCACTTCAAAGCTAAAAGGTTTAGAAAAAAAAGTTAATTGAAAATTAAGCATCTAATAATCACTGGAAGATTAGCAGATGTTAATTAAAAGATTTATAGATGGGTAAAAGCATATCTGTTATAAACTTTTTGATTTTTTTTTTTTCTTTGCTGGATTAATGTATTTCTTCCTTATTTTTTGGTTGCAAGGGTGGGAAAGGATTTTAATATTAAAAATCCCATTCGTAATTAATAAAATGTCAAAACTAATTCGTGTTGTTAGTTATTGGAATATATGAAAATTAAATTTCTGCATCTTCAAAATCTTATTTTTTAATCAACTTTTCATCAGCCTACTTATAACATAATTAATAGTTTTTTTGAAATTATTTTCTTACTTGCGAAGTGAAAATTGTCTTTACACTTTCAACATCTATATATCCCTTTTACGCATTATAGGGTAACATACCCAGTAATTGGCACATTAAGAATTTTTCTTTAAACTTACTTCAATTTTCATTACCAAGAAATAAAATATTTACTTGCAAATATTTTTAAATCAAAGACTGTATATCTGTGCATCTATTTTGCCCACTAAATGCAAAAATTTTTGATAAAGTATTTTTATAAAAATATATTTATAAAAAGTTGCTGTAGTCACCAGTAATCGGCACTTAGAGCACCAATGTATGGCACTTTGTGATGCAGTAATTGGCACTTGTTTATATAAAAAACCAACTATATATTTTGCATTGAGTTTAATCGCTTTAAATGAATTTACTGTAGATGAAGATTCTATATTTCAGGTTTTTGAGAGTAAGAAATTAGTCTGAAATGTGAATACTTTAAAACAATACAATATATTTATATTAATATCCAGTAATTGTCATGCTGTCTCCAGTAATTGTCATATGAAGCTTTAATGGATTCCGATTGCTGATACTATTTCATATTTTCAAATAAAAACAATTGATAAACAAAATTAGTCTATAGCTTTAAAAGTACTGCCAAAATAAGTGGTTTAATCTCAAATCTTGAGATTCTCTTGTAATTGGAATAGGTGCCAATTACTTGGAACTAGTAAAATTGAAGCACCATTAATTGGCATCTATCATTAATTCAGAAATCTAAATATTTGTGTCAAAAATACTTTTACACAATTAAAGTAACCCTTTCAACTAAAAAAAACTGTTGTCAGTTAAAATTAAAAATATTTTATAAATCAGACAATAATGAATTGAAAAGCATGCCTTTCATAAGCCAGAGAAGAAGCACTGCAACAAAAATGGATAATTTGATACAATCCATAATTGTTTCTCTTTTCTAGACACTATTGTCATTTAATAGCATGAATCAAAGTTATAATCTATAAAGTAAATGAGTATATAATTGGTATATGGTCTTGCATTCTTAAAAGACTGGATATAAATCTTATTTTAGGACATGTTTGTAGGATGTGCCACTCATTGGTGCATGCCAATTACTGGGGATGTTACCCTATCTAGAATTTGTTTTACAAAATAATGAGTTTATATAGTAATTCCTAGATAAATATGCAAGAGTCTTACTTAAGTCGGGTCACACCCGATGCGAACCCGAAAATTTGATTTTATATCAACCCTAAATTCAATAGAGTTTTAAAAATAAATTTTTATTAACAAGAACTCGACTTGAACCTTACAGAAAAAAATTCAACCCGAACCCGAAATGAAAGATAATCTATATTTTATTATAACCGTAGAAAAAGATTCTACATTTATATGCATCATAACAATTGTATCGTTAATCCTTTGCATCACCGCGTCACATGTTTTGAGCATACCCAACAGTTAACATAACGTCATTTACACAGTAGGCTTTAAGACAATTTTTTATTTATTGTTGCTATCTTTCAACAAGGCATTTTTTAAAACTTGTCCACATAATTCTTTACAGTCAGCATTGAGTTAACTTTTCATGGCAAAGTTTTACTTATCATTTGAGCTGTTTCGTGTCGTTATTGCTAAAAAAATTCATAATTTTTGTAAATTAACAAAGATTCGGGATAACCAAGAATAATGTTTTTACAAAGGTTCACACACTTTACAATTTTCTATTAGAAATTTCATAATACTTATTAGAAATATCTAATTTCATGCTTATTGTAGGTGTGAAAAAATTACCTTTATGAATGCCTTTTTTTTTCTTTTTCTTTTTTAACGTGCTTAAAATTATGTTTCCTGACATCTGAGTAAATATTTTTTAAATCGGTATTCTTGAGTCATAATGTTTATAATCTCCATTTATGTAGAAGTGACGTAAGCTGCGATATTTACGCTTTTAATGAACCTTTGTTTGTTGTAGGTAAACGTTTCAGTAATCATTAGTATTATTAATCCATCTTCCATGTAATGGAGACATAAAAATCTAAAAAATGGTATATGGTAAAAGTAAAATATTCTAAGATGGAATCGCATTGGAAAGAAAAAAATACGTCCCCTTCTTAGCAGATGTAAATGTTTAATATATTTTTTTTTCTCGCGTATTGTTGTATTCAGTTTACATGGATGGACAATCTAAAAGAAATTTGCAGTTTCAGTTTAAAAGAAAATTTCGTCATAACCATGTTTTTTTCATGTTTTTTATTCTATTTTAAAACGCCTGGGAAACTACGATTCTTTAAAAAGAATAAATTCTAATGTTTAATTGTAAAATAATGACGACTTAAAAGTATATGCCTTTTTTGCAAAAATTTTGGAGAAAGTCAAATTTCACAGCAGACTTCGCCACGTCGAGAAAAGCATTTTCATACGGGATGATTTAACAGGAACTGATTATTATGGTCCGTGAAGAGAAGGAAGAATTAAATAAGTCTCGGTTTCGTACGGAAAAATACGTTAGGCCCGGCCCGATACTCTAGGGTAAAAATTAAGACCCGGCCCGAAAAGATAAGTGACTAGGCTCGGCCCGAATGCCGTTAATGAAAATCGGCCCGAACCAGAAGCATTAAAAGTGAAATCCGACCCTAGTCTCAGCGAAAAATAATATTGGGCTGAAACGATCCAACATAAAGAGCTATTCAAGTCGATTTTGTGTGAAAGCGATAAACCCATGCCATGCAGGATTCTACTGTATATGTATGATTTTTTTGTTATTAATTACATATCAATGTTAAATGAAGTGTAGAAATACTAGACATAGATAACAGAAGTCGTTTCTTTTCGAACATTTTCTTGGAAAATTTACTTTCGATAAATTTGTTTCAATTTCGATTCTGCAAAAGAAAAAAAATCCTCACAAAAAATTCTGATTTTTCTTCTAAACACAAACGATAGTTAAAGTGTTTTTAATATTTGCCATTTGTTAATGGAGTCCTCGTGTAAATTAGCTTATACTGTCAAAGAAATTCGTGAATTGAACTAATTTTTCCACTGATTACATTACAGGAATTTTTTCTTAATTTTGCGAGAGAAAATGCTTTATCAAAAAATTCCTGATTTCGCTTCTATACAAGAACTGTACACTCTAAATAGAAATATTTAAATTCAGGAACTTAATCATTTGAAACGGGTGTTCAGTTTTCAGACATTTTAAAGTGTTTTAATTTTAAAACGTCATGCATCTGAAACGCATCCATGTTTGACCTCCTTTCATTTCTCGGTAAAAACAACCTCCTTTTTCTTGTAGGCATTCTACACTGTGAAACAAAAAAGTTCATTAAAATATAGAAATTGTACCACAATTCTAAACGCAAGTACAATTTACGTATTTTAATAGAATTTTTTTCTATTTCTAGATACATTTAAATTTTGGGAAATTTCTGTATTTATAAAAATAAAAATAAAGCTTGGAAGGAAGGGTAAACCCCCATACTTCAAGGCAAAGTCTTGTAGATTTTACAGGATTTACTTAATTAACTCAAATTACATTAACCATTAACCCATTTTCTATTAGTTCCTCAAATGGCAATCAGTTTTGAATATTATTTATTTAAATTTCTTATGATAATATTATAAAACTGCCTTAACACATACTTAAATAAGACTCCTGTTAAATTTATAGTACTTGATTATTAAGATAGATGCAAAACTACATAACTTTTAATTATTTTCTTTTGAAAGCTGTTACAGTATACTGTGACTAATGTCTCACAACGAATTCAATGCAGTAAATTAATTAGAAGATGTATATTTGAGATTGGATTTTTCAAATGCTTATAAACTGTAAGAAGAACTACTTAATTTCGTTCAAGCAATAAAACTTTCTGAACACCAAGAAATACATTTCAAAATTAACCCTTTTAAAAGTAATAATACGTATCCCAAAGAAAATAATGTTTCACAGATAAGACAGCCGTAAAATTAAGAAGTTCAGATTTAAAACACATACGAGGACCTCATAAGCAAAGCGATACAAGTAACAAAAATGCGATTGGAAGCAAATTGTTTTTCAAAAATAATTAACGTTAAATTTGAGCATCAATAATAATTGAGTGAATTGAAATAGGAAACTGCCATTAGTTTCATTGTGGTCTTTAAACTTTTATTTCAAAAACTCTGAAAAGAGTAGAGTGCAATTTTCTTTAAATTTAAAATTAATCAATACGGATTGTTATTTGGAAAAAATGATTGATCTCTTTGCAGAATTCTGTCGAATCATTTGACCGTGTTTTGAAAATACGGTTTCATTACCGTAATTTAACTACACTCTGGTCACAAATTGGGCTATAATATAGCCAAAATAGCATTAAATTATGGTTAATTTGATGCTATTCCCTACTGATCGTTTCGATAAAAACGGTCAAATGACTGGACAGAATGCTGCAAATTTTCAACAGTGTAGAACGCAGCACATAGTTAAAAAAAATCCCTTATATTTCGTTACCTGGAAAAAAAGAAGCATATGTCCAGGTCGTCTGTGCACTTAGTTCATTTTTTCCAATTTTATCACTTATATTTCTTGGCTTCTGGGGTCCTCATAAATACACACACCCACACACACAACAACAAAAAAAGTATATCAACAGGGTGTCCAGCAAATAACACCCTGATTTGAAAATTAAATTTCTCAAAAACGAAGATCTAGAAAATAATGCGGTAAACGGTTTGTTTATTAGGTAAGTTGTAAAAATCTTATATAGAAGTTTCGAACGGTGAATATTTAAAAAAGATTGTGTTCTAATTAAAACAATGCCTGATTTGACATTTTTCTTGTTTTAGTTTTTTTTTTTTTTTTTTTTTTTTTTTTTTTTTTGCAGAGAACAAAACTTTTGGCATACAGTGCCATATTTTAACGATTTTTGGAAAAAAAGTTTCAAAATTTCAAAAATTAAGTTCGAAAAATCATTAAATATGACACTGTACACTGAAAAACTCAGTCTCTACAAACAATCTAAAACAAGAAAAATGTCAAGTCCAGTATTTTTTCCAATCAGAACACAATCTTTTCAAAATATTCACTGCTCGAAACTTTTGTATAACATTTTTACAGCTTACCTAATAAACAAAGCGTTTATCGCATAATTCTACCGATCTTAATTTCTGAGAAATTTAATTTTGAAATCAGGGTGTTATTTGCTGGACAGCCCGTATATATATATATATATATATATATATATATATGTATGTATATATAATACCATTAAAAGTAGACAAGATTCACCAATGGATTTTATCAGTAAAACAATAAACCAAAACGAAGAATTAGAATTGAATTGAATAATAATAATAATAATAATAATAATAATAATAATAATAATAATAATAATAATAATAAATAGTGAAACAAGGAAATCTGAATAAATATAGATATATCTGAATATATATATATATATATATATTATATATATACATATATACATATATACATATAGAACCATTAGATAATACTACAAATCAACATCAATTACTGTAAAAATTTGTTAATGCCTAATTATATCATACAGAGGAGTTGTCAGAATTAGAAATAAAATTGGAAATGTGGTATTTAGCTCGTTATCAAGGGCAATACTAAATAGCCACATTAATTGCGATTAATTTCTGAATGGAAATCAGGATAGACCTAAAAATAATTTCCATATTGCCCAATTAATCGCAAATAAGAACTCATTTCAAAGAAAAATATCAGAAAAAAAATAAGACCATAATAGAATTATCAATATTATAATTGCAATAGAAAAAATATTTCAAAGAAAAAATTAGAAAAATAATTAAACTGTATTGAATTTAATAACTTTTATCACATTGAATATGAAAGGAAAAAAGAATAAAATGAATATATATATATATATATATATATATATATATATATATATATATATATATATATATATATATATATATATATATATATATACATATACAAGCAGAGATATATTTGAATAACGTAAAATATTAAATCTATAGAAAAGTTAAAAATATACTTACGATATCACTGACAATTTTAACTTACATTAACTTTGTAAAATACTTTTTAAATCTTGCATTTAGATGTTTTACAATAAAAAGCATTTATAATACAAAAAATTTAAACCTCCTTAAATTTGCGAGACCTAAACAAGTTTTCTCGTGCTTTGCTAGTAACAAAAAATTGTACTAAAAATAGAGAAATATTATTATTATTATTATTATTATGGAAGCAATATTAAATTATTGCTAAACAAGAACGTAACCAAAGTTTACTTTCAATAGAAAGAGAGAGGTGGATTTGTAGATTTTAAGCTAGAATAACTTTGATTTAAAGAAAGTATCCGAAAAGACCCATTAAAATTTCTCAATTTATTTCAAAGGAATTCAAGCCTCGAGATCGGCCGCATACCCACTCCTTTTCCTTCTGACTACGGATTTAATCTCAAACATGATTTATGCTTAACAAATTAATAGTCCAGTGCTTTGTGCAAGTCTGGAAAAATATTGATATTTTCCAGCCATCTCCCCCCCCCCTCCCTTCCACCCAAATCAAATCCTGAGTACATCACTGATTCAATGATTTCAAGAGTGCCGATGTTAAATCTTAATGTGTGAAACTATTTTTAAATATTTAAAAATATTTCAAAATTACAGAATACAAAATACAAATTTAAAATTTTATAGCAGCAAATTTAAAATTTTGCAGTAAAAAACTTTAAGGAATTAAAATATTGCAAAATCAATTTAGGAAAAAAATCTACACACTTTACAGATGCAAAATATACAATAATAATGATAGGAATAATGATAACAATAAATCAAAGTTCTTAATACATAGAAGTAGAATTTATATTTAACAGCATTGTAGATAACAATAAATCTCGAAAATAGAAAATAGTTAGTTAATTTTTTTTTTAATGCACGATATATTTTTAAATATGCCTTAAATACACTTTAAAAAGCAAAGGACGATCCTGACAACATTCGGTGCCTATTAAAGCCCTGCCACAAAAAAAAATTTCTCTATGTATCTAGCAAACAAAAGCTAGCTTAAAATATTATTTGCGTAAATTTCGCATGATTGTGTTACAAAGCGACATAGAAACTGTACAGAAACTGCACTTAAATAAAGAAATGATTCCAATAAATCCACTGTACTCTTTTCTTAAAGATCAGTTTTAATTAGAGTAAGTGCTGCACTTCTAATAAAATATAACTAATGTCCAGCAATAAGTTCTAGAGAGTAAATTAAATATAGGAAGAAGTACATTCGTGATTTGATTTTTCAGATGCATTTAAAATCTTATGAGAACTAATTAATTTTATGAGAGCAATAACTTTTCAAATCTCCAAAAGTACATTTGGAAATCAGCCTATTTTGCAAGTATTAGTGCTACAACCATTTTCATTGAATGCAATACAAAGTGCAGCTTTGGGATTTACTTAATGTATAACATTAATTTCTTTTAACTGGAGTGACATGCATTAAATACGTCGTTGTAATGAATGAACTTGATGAATATAAATGGCAGTCAAAAGTAATAAACGGTTTCAGACCATGCAGCACACAGACAGTGTAAATAAAAATGTTTTTATTGTAAGTTAACTAATACTAAGAAAACTCATATGAAAATCAGAAGAAATTCACACTTGAAATCAGACATACGGATAAGTGACACCATCTATGATCGAATTTGGAACTAATTATTTTCATTCGCTTGAAGAAAACTTTTCATCGTGAGAATCATTTTAATCCAAACTGCACTCCTATACGACAATTACTTAATCTGATATTGACTTTTAAAATGCATCAAGGATTTTTGAGACATTTTGTATATTAAACTATGAGAATATATTATATAAGAACTATGCTTGTATGTACGTTTTAATCAGTGCAGCATTAAAACTGAGGAGTAAAAATGTATAAACTGGATACCTTTTAGCCTTGTAAGAGATTTAGTGCCATCTATTGACAATACTTCAAAAAAAAAATTTCGACACGCTTCGCAAGCAGGTTCGTGCAGTTCACAAAATTTGCAAGTTGTTGCACAACATGACCTTAAAATATTACTGTTTATACACAATGTTTATAATTAAACATGAATTTTTTTAAACAGCGTATCGACGAATTCATTCAATACGAGCACAGCTAACACAAAGAAAAATTTATAACGAGCAATTTTCATGTTACGAAGAATTCTTCATTTAATGTATATTAAGATTTCCATGCTCTTTAAAAGCTAGAAAAGCAGAATAATTACTAATAAGATCAAAACATCTGTTCATATTAAACGAAATTTCCGGGGAAAATTGAACTTGAATTGAGAAAAAAATCCATTTTCTATAGGATTCTCTCACAGCGATAATATTGCTGCATAACAACTGTCTGTAAAATGTTATAATTTACTAATTTTACCGCGCAGAATTTCTATCCTCAAGAAAGTGCAAATGGAATGTTCTGTGATCTTGAAAGAATTAAAGAAAGAAAAGTATTTTATAAATATGCTTCAAATGCATCGTATTTAAAATATTGGTATGCGACGTGTAAAGTACGGCATATAACGCGTTAGGCGTATAATGGAAATTTTAGATATGTACATTTTAACTATTTCTCTTCTTCTAAAAGTGTGCGTTATACAAACGAATACGATGGATTTTAGTGCGTCTCTGCTTAAGACTTGCCGTTGATTAATGCGGACAATTCCATTTCCCACATCATGTTTTAACCCTTTCACGCTCAAGGGAAATATTTTTCCCTTCTACAAAAATCGTTATCGATTGTTCAATTATTATTGAATCGATATTTTTATTTACTAAATGTCAAAATAAAACGTATGACCAAGGCGGCAAAAGTGTTTCTGAACGAATATAAAAAAAAGAGCTGCCAGACTTTATTGCGCCAAAACCAAAACAATCGCGGGCTGAACTAATATCTTGAAAATGTTTTGGGCTTGAGAAAATAAAGTAACTCTATTTTGTCACTGTATTTTACTTTTCTGATAATTTTTATTATGTTTTTTGTATTACAAAGCAATAAATAAAATACCGATGTAATAAACCTAACTCTTCGTTTATTTACTTTTATGGTCCATAGGGGAAAATATTTTCCATGAAATTATAGGAAACCTTTATACCCTGCTATGTTTTTCTTGTGATATTCTCTTAGTTAACATCCACAATAGATAAAATATCGTGTTGTATTGGCATAGGAAGTTGTATTGGTGTTGGACATCTTATCGTCCTGTAAGGGTTAATTAACGTTAAGCACATTGATTATTGCAGACGAAAAATGTCCTATTTTGAAAAACCGGTATAAATTGCCGTTCACAAATTATGTCACGCTTGGAGGGGGATAAGGGGTTCATAAAATTGTGACAGTTTGTGACAAGGTGGTGGGAGGGGGGGGGGAAGAAAAAAATGACATCACACATTTTGGTTAAAATTAATGTATTAAAAATCAGCAGATTAAATTTTGTAATTAATCTACAATTAAAGTATTTTGTGTTCATAAAATAAAGTTAAGATTTAAAAAGCTCAACAGATTAAATTTTATTTCAAATTCCAAAATAGTACTACTTTTTTTAATTGCTCTTTCACATTGATATTTTATTACTATTCAATATTATTTATGTCTTTTGTTGTAAATCATAACATTATTTCATACAGAAGAAGTACATGAATCATTTTTACTGCTATGCTCACGAATGTTATCTATACTAATAAAGTAACAAAATGCTCTGTCTGTGTGTGTGTGTGTCTGCGATGGATAGCAAAATCTACTGCACGTAAGAGTCTGAAATTTTAGGTGAAGATAGTTCTAGACAAATTAATGCACCTGACGCTCAGCTTTTTAATATTTTAAGGGTCGGGGCCCCTGAGCTCTTTACAATTTTTATGAACCAAATTGTTAATATCTTGACGTCTTTTTATATAATCTTCTTCGTTTTGAGGGACCTTTCTCCAATTAGCTATTCTTGCCTTTTTTACTTTTCAGCTATTAGCCTGGACCCTTGGTCCCTTTAAGTTTTTGTGATAATATTTTTTTAATAAATTGCTTCCATTTAATTCGATGTTCATTTTTCGAATACCTGTTCCATTTAGATATTTTCAAATTTTTACATTCCATATAAGACAATAAGGCCTCCTTAGATAATCATATTTATCGCATTTTTAGCGTCCTCCCGTTACAGTAATAACTACAAAAAATATTTTATATCCAACTACGTACGAAATAAGTTCCTGGCCCCTTGGGTCCCTGGTACAGGACTCCTTGAAGTTTTTGTATCATAAATTGTTATTAAACTGCCCTGTCTTAATCCAATCTTCATTTATGGAATTATTTTGCCACTTAGTTATTCCCACATTCTTACATTCCGTTTAAGAGCCTGGGATTCCTTATAGTCTCGTAGGGCCCCCCACACAAAATCCTTGAAATTTTTGTTTGCCATGCATATTTCCAGCCACTCATTTTCCCACCTTCTGAGCGCATATTTTAAAATTGAGTTTTGTACTACTCTTTCAGCATTTACACTCTGATATTTTTATTGTCCTAGGGATTTTTAAAAAAAACATTTACTCATTTTTTATGCATTTCTTTAAAACATTATGTTAACGAATAATTCATAGACTATGATTAATTTTGACTAACTGTAGATCTAAAATTTTAATGTTTGATTGATGTTATCATAACGGATACCGGGCAATACCGAGCTTATCAGCTACTTAAAACATATAGTTAAACTTAAAGTTTGAATAATGATCTATAATGTAATGCTTTGATTCTGAACAGCAAGTATATGATTATGTAATATAGCATCATTTGACAAGAAGAGGATGAGGGAATAAAATGAAGTGTGACTCTTTGTGACAAAGAGGGGAGGGTGTGTGTAAAAAATATTGAAAAACATGTGACAAGATTTATGGACAACCCCTAACAGGATTTCACAGTAAAGGCTAATAAATAGTTTGAGATTCTGTATCCATTCCAAAAACTCTATTTACATTTATTGATTAATTTTAAAAAAGTGCAAATACATTTTTTTAAATTCATTTTATTTCCCTCAATTTACTAAGTTTTTCTTCTTTTTTTTATAATCAGATATTGAGAAGGTTAACTCCAGCTTATAATTTCTTTAACACATTCGCTGCCGATCACACGCCAGCGCGTGATGTGGGGTGATGTCCAATAGCCAATCACACACTGGCGCGGGAAAATCTTTCACTGATTCTTTGTTATAAGAAGTAAATCGGCTTCTGGGAAAAAACCCCTTCTACAGTGCGGCATTAACCATCATCACATCTTCACGTAAGCGGCAGCGAACGTGTTAAATGATATCTAACTGAATATACATGTATATTCCAATATTTTGTATATCTATGCAATGAGTCTGGCAGAAAAAAGTGCAACCCTTTGTGTTCCTTAAATATCATTTAATTTCCTCAATTGGCAAAAGTTTCCTGGATTTTTTTCTTTTTTTTTTTTTTTTTTTTTTTTTTTTTTTTTTTTAAGAAAGAAAAAGAAATGAAAAAGAAAGAAGAAGAAAATTACATTTATGATGTTTAAGACGACTCTATATAATCCTAGACATGCACACACACACAAAAATTGCAAAATAATATTCATTTGTCAATCTATATCTATTCCAATATCTCTATTATTTATATTTAGTGACTAAACGAGAAAAAAAGGCTATTACAAAAAGAGAACAATGCAACACATTAATGTAAATGAAGATAAATAAGGCCATACAATGGAAAAAAAGAAAAAAAAAAAGCTATCCTAAATTCGAAAATTCTCCAACAGATAAAATAAAAGTGTAGTGAAATAAATTAACGGTTCAATGGATCCCCCCAAAACTCTCACTTAATTGATTTTCAGTATTGTAAACACACCTCTTCCATTCTTTACTTCAAAGCCTTGTTCATTGTGTTGTTGAGTGATAATTATCATCAATAACACATTATTTTGCTCCAGAATGGTCTTGATGATCATTTATGTGTCATTACATTAGCCAATTTCTTTTTTTAAGTGACTCAAATAAAAAAAATAATTGTCAAATAATATACGATGCTGTTCTATTATAATATACGATGTTGTTCTATTTTCCTGTATAGAATAAAAGTGGTCTTTATCGAAGTTGTAATATGCCACCTAGTGCTGAATTTTTAAATTTTAATATCCATTGTTAATTTGTTTTTAGACTACCGAGTGAAAACAACATAAAATCTGTTGTTTAAATGTATTCTTTTATAATGATGAGTAACGGTTATTTGTTATAAAATATTTTAATTTTTTAAAATTTCCAGGTAAAAATTTGCTCAATTAAAATTGTTTATTAACGTTGTTGTTTATTGTGAAGATTAAGTGTGTGTTATTTTGTATTTAGTAACCGCGGTTCTAATTATTTACAGAGTGTTCTAAACTTTGAAAGCAGAACAAATTAATTTTATATAAAATATATATGCAATTTTTCCTGTTACTTTTTAGCATTTTCTTTTCTGTAGATGCGAACAATAATAGGTGACAATTTTCTTTATATTGCTGAATTGTAAAATTACTATGGATCTAAAAAAATAATGCTAGAAGTGGGCTATAATAGCATAAAGGCATATTCTTATTGATGCTATATTTTAAATAAGAAACTAAAAAGCGATCCTGGGTATCAGGTCATATACTAATTATCACAGAATTTTAATAATTGAATCCCTTTCTTTCTTAAAATCTTCTAAAAATATATTCAATTAGGAAAAGTAATATCATCCAAAAGTAACTTATTTCTACTTATCTTTTTTCAAACTTCGATTGATTTTAATTTTCAACTGAGATATGTCACTCTCATTTTATCCTTCATTACTTTCGTTTTCTATTCTTTTCTTTCTTATCTAAACTTTCTATGAAGTTTACTTTAAAGATATAAATTTAATAAAAACTCACTCCACCAAGTAATCCCACTTTAATGAAGTGATAGCAATATATTTATTTAATTTTATCTCACAGAATCTAATATTTCTTCAATATCGTAAGATATCCACCGAAATCTTTCTATCAAGAATTAGCACAGGATGTACTTTTACGCACAGAAAAGAGCTAAAAGAGCTTCAGTTAATACCAATGTGAAACTCCTATTTTATTTCTTGAATTCAATCATTATTAAAATTATTCTTTGCATGAAAAAATTAACCTTACATCTGTATAACTATCACATGTTAAATCTTATACTAGTATTTAAAGTTTAAATTAGTTGCATACAATTTACGAATTTATTTAACATGCACTGTAAATAAAAATAAATAAATAAATAAATAAATAAAAAAAGTTAAATTTACGGTGAAAATTGCTGGCAGCAATGTTGCTAGCAGCTTTTACTGTAAAAATTGCAGTAAAATTAGACGAATTTTTTTATTACATCTAATTTTACTACAATTTTTACGGCAAAAACTGCTGGCAACATTGCTGCCGTTTTTGCCGTAAAAAGTGTAGTAAAATTAGATGTAATAAAAAAAAAAATTCGTCTAATTTTACTGCAATTTTTACAGTAAAAGCTGCTAGCAACATTGCTGCCAGCAGTTTTCACCGTAAATTTAACGGATTTTTTTTTTTTAATTTACAGTGCATGTTAAATAAATTCGCATTTAATTTCGTATTTAAATTCGTATTAGTTTTTTTTTCTTACAGTGTGGAATAATAAAGAGATTTTCGAAATGTTGGCTAGTGTAATTAACTTTTCTCTGAAAAATTTTTCAAGCCTGGGAAACATAATTAAAAAATAAAATGTAAAATACGACAAATCTAAAAAAAATCATCATAATTCACAATAAAGGAAATATGTTTTTTAAATTAATTCTACACTTATAAAAAAAAGTCACTAAGTAAATCAAAAATGAAGCAAAATCATAACATGAAATACCATATCTATCCTTCTTTAAATTGCAAACTATATAATAAGAATTTAAAGAAGTTTTCTCTTTACATAAAAGGCGACAGATAACAGCAAGTTAAAAATATACATTTCTTTCGGTCCACAAACCCGCAGAAATCGTCGGGCAATATTTTCAATAAATGTCGCCCTTTTTTTTTTTTTTTTTTTTTTTTTTTTTTTTTAAATATTGGACCAAATTGAGGAAAAGCGATTAACTTTAATAGTGACAGTTATAATTCAGAGATAGTGACGGAAATAAATGAAAATATTTCCTGACAATGGCTGAGGTTTTTCAGGACGAAAGTACTAGAAATTCAATTAAAATGTATATTTTAATCGTGTAACATCTGTAATGTTACTAAATGTTAAAGTAACATTTAGTAACATTACAGATGTTACACGATTAAAATATACATTAAATGTAATATACATAAATGTTAAATACATTAATGCATTTAAGTAAACAGAAGATTTTTTTTAAATGTCACATTGTATAGTTTGCAGTAATTGAAATTTTATATTTTTCATAGAAAAAGAAGTTTTGTGAAATATAAGAGAACCTGTGGTTCCATGCGAGGATATTATACTTTAAGCTAGCGAGGTGGAACCCGTCTAAATTCGACGAAAGAAAATCTTTAAGTAAGAACTGTTTTATTCACTTATAATAAATCTACAAAATTAGTTACAGTAAAAAATCCATCCTATATTGGTCAGTCTAACTCTCAAAAAAAATATTATTTTAAGCTAAATTTAACAGAATACTATAAAATTTAATTATCCAAATTATTAAACGAAACAAAACTGAAATTCTCCGGATTTTATAGCAAACGATATTTTAAAAATAATATACGCATTTTATGTCTTTTTTTTTTTTTTTTTTTTTTTTTTTTTTTTTTTTTTTTTTTTAGTTTTAAGAGAAAATATACAAATATGTGTTAAAAGTATAAAATTTAGAGTAACGAAGATTGCAAAACGGGAATTGCTTAGGAAAGTGTTACGCGTTGTAATTTATTTTTTTTCTTCAATTTTAAGAGAAAATTTATTGATTTTGTTGCCACAATTACAAAATTGGTACTAAAAACAAAAAAAGAAAAATAATATATCAAAAATAAATTGAGATACAGCTTTCAAACAAATTGCATTTGAAAGTGCATTTTTTTTTTCTCTATTCGATGATGTAAAATTTTAAAATGTGCGATGTTTAGAAGTGTAAAATTTACAGTAGCCAAAAATTGCAAAACCGAAATTGAAGGGGAAAAGTGTTGCCATTTACAAAATGACGTATGCGTTACGCACAGATACGTTTGGCCTTCATAATATAGATATTATTTAGTAATATCTATTACTATTTAGATGCAGGTTTAAACTTCTAAAGAAAATTTAAATATACAAATATCTGCAAACAGTCAAGCCAGAATATCATCTGATTTTTTTTTATATTTCATCAAACTAAAAGTTGAACGAAGCTATCAAAAGGCACGTGCGAGAATAAAATTAACAATCGTATTTTAACTGCATAAGAAGATTAGGTCATCCGCTTCGGGGAAAACATTAGACAAAGAAGAATAAATTGGATATGCAAAAAACTGTAATTAAGAGAAGGAAAATTTCAGCCGAATAAATCTTATTGAAATTTGGAGTAGAATCTTGAAGTTTATTTTAATAGAGGGAAATGCAGGATGTCCAGACAAGGACTGGAACCTGGATGCCTTGACTATCCATGCCAATATTCTACCATTTGAGCTATCGGGATTATGCCCGGCTGACATAATGTTGGAATACAGCGTAACATTGCTTCTCCAACTCTGAATATGATTTATTGAGATGAAAAATTATCCTTCTCTTTAGATGTAAATTTATTATAGATATAAATGTAATTTATATGATATAAACTTTCTTTCTCTTATACCCTAATTATATTGTATACAGGAGTTTTTGTCTTATCACACACTTTTGATATTTGACATCCATCTGGATTTTTTTTAGTCCTATTAACTACAATGGTCACCGCCAAAAATGATACTTTATTTTATACGCAGAAAAAACTACACAATCTATATATATATAACAGTTTTGTCGATAAACAAAAGACGAAATAACACAAGGAAATTTGAACCATTAGAAAATTACATCCCCGAACTCCACAATGAGCGTGCTACCGAGCGAGTGGAAGTCAAACCCACAGACCTCCTATGCTCTCAAGCTAGTAGCGGCGTGATGCCTTAACCATTTGACCGCGGTGGATTCATCACGCACTTTCAGAATGTAAACTCTATGATTAAAGCTCGAATTAATGAAATTATATTACGCAGCCGAAAGCATCAAAATTCTGTTTTATCTGCAAATTGTCCAAATATTATAGAAAAACATTTTCTCCATTTTTGCATAAAAATGAATTATCTTAAAATGTTGGATACATTTCAGAGGAAATGAAGTTCAAAGAAGAATGAATTGTTGTGGTTATTTTTGTAAACTTATTTTTAACGTCGAATTTCGACGGGTTTCATCTCGTATTTATTAAAATTTTACTAAAAACTGTCTATATTTGAAAATTTAATCAAAATTCCATAAAAATTTAAACGAATTCATAATTTTATTTCTTGTTTTAATTAAAAACACAATGGGTTGATAAAAATTTCATATTTTTCAAAAAAAATGTCCAGAGGTAGGCACGTATGTTAACTTGTCTAAATCTGCAAATAAATAAAAGACAAAAAATACATTAAACTTTATTAAAGGCTTAAAAGTTAGCAGCTATGGTGGCAATTATTTATCATAATTATAAGTCTTTACAGAAAGTTAAAAACCAAGATTATGTTTAAAATACAGATGGTATTTAATAAATGCATTGTAGGCTTGTTTTACTCTTAAGAAATGTGGCTAACGCTCTGTAAATTTACATGCACAAAAATACTGAAGTATGAAACTTTTCATGAGTAAAATTCTAAGACAATCTTTTACACACTTCTGTTAGGCTTTCGCATAATTATCTTTGTTTGAAAAATATATTTTTGTTGCTCAAACTATGAGTAAATTAGAAGAAATTTGTATACTGCGAGCGTTTCGCACCGAACTGTTATAGTGGAAGAAAGTTATTTTTAAAATGGACGCGATAGCTTTATTATTTTAAGAGCTAGTAGTAAATCGAAAGGAACTTCTATATTAGAGGGAAAAAATATATGTATGCGAATAACCCTGACATCATATTAAAAGTGTTAACGACCTGTAAAATAAATTTCATTTATTGTACAGGATGTTTTTTTTTTTTTTTTTTAACTTCTAAACATCGATTAATTTCGATTTTTGTATAGTAAAAAAAAAGTACTTTCAAATGAAATTTGTTTGAAAACCGTCTATAAATTTTCTGATTTTTTTGAAGATTTCGTTAAACACTTGTACAACATTACTATTAATTTTTACCAAACTAAATAAACAAATAAAATACTAATCCAAAACGACGGCAAGGGAAAGTATAAATCCAAACATGGCTCGACCTAGGAAAAAAAAGAAAAAGAAAAAAAAAAAAAGGTCAAGTGGGTCTGACACGAATTTATAGGTTAAAAACTAACCTCCCCTCTTGTACACCCGTGTATAAAGAAAACATATTGATCTGTGTAGATCTATAGTTGAAAATGTAATATCTATATATGTATTAAAGATCTTAAGAAAGGCGATTTTCATCTATGCTCTGTTCAGCGGGCAGAAGTTCGAGTTGGATTGCCTGGTATCTGTTATAGAAAGTAATTTCATTCCTTTCATTTTTTCTGCACAAAACTTTCGAACCCGGTTAAATTATTTACCGTCAATCTCGATAAGTACTTTTAACTCTTTCAGGTTTGATTTTTTTTCTCAATTTTTAGAAAAAATTGCTTTTAAGTTAATAACATTAGCACTAGGTATCCAAATAGATTAGCTAGAGTTTAACGAATATTTAATTGTCTGAAAGATAAAAAAATTTATTGTTTTGCGTACTATCCAATTAATATTCATATGATAATAAGCTAAAGAAGAATTTCTGGAGATGTTTAGAAAATATTATATTACAATCAGATTTAACTTATCTTACAAATTTCTTATACATTTTTAGCTTTATCATATATAATTCTTTCAGAAAATAACTTTTATTTTAAATTTAAAGAGTGAAATATATATTTAAAATAAAAGAATCGCAAACGGCGCAAAGAGAATTAAGCAAATAATAATAAATATTATTATTACTAAATGCCTAAACGTAAATGAAGACATAAAATAAATTCATAGACATATACAAATATAAACAGAAACTTTTCATCTGAAGAAGAAATGTACTCAAAGAATTCGGTCTCTGTTTCACGTGCTTTTTTTTTTAGGACGCAAGGGGCAAATGAAAGATTTAAATTTGAGCGATGACGCCCATTATTTTACAAACCATTTTTACGGAATACTAAATTTCCATTTATTTATTTCTTGCATGGCCATTTTCTTTTTGCTTTCTACAGAAATAAAGTATTTTAATTACCACTATAACAGAAATGGCATGAAAAATTACAAAAAATTTAATATCTCAAACATAAATTGAGACACAATTTTCAAATAAACTGCATTTAAAAGTGCTTTTTTCTCCCTACACGACGGTGTAATAAATGAAAATGTACAACTTTTAGAAGTTTAAAATATAGCAGTAGATCACCAGTATTTAACCGTACAATGATATACCTGCTTCAAGTTACTGGCGACTTCTCGTTAGGTATAGCGTTATTTTTTAGTGACGACGCTTTCATTGTTGTCGGAAAGAAATAACGTATCGGAAGCGAAAAAAAAATTAACCCCTTTCAGGTGCAAACTTTTGCAATTTTTAGAAAGAATTACTTTTACTTTAATAACATTAACACTAGCTATCCAAATAGATTAATTAGTGTTTTACTAACATTTCCTTATCTAAAAGGTAACAAATGTTGTTGTTTTACGTACTACAGTAGAACCCCGCTAATTCGGACTTCGTGAATCCGGATCGGTTTGGCCATTTTTTTTTTCAAGTTTGAGAAGCGATTGTCTAATTTCTACAGCATTAACTTGTTTCATCATCGTATTCTGAATAAAAAAACTTTTTCTGAAATCTTTTCGGAAGAATACCTTAAGCTTTCTTATTTAAACCCTTTGATGTTATCTTTCAAAGAAACAACAATGTATCACTAAGTTTGGCAATTCAATTTTCCTAATTTTCCATTTAAACCACTTAGAAATATCATAAAAAGTTTTCTGAACAATAAATTTTTACTTAGGGCATTGCAAGAAAACAAAGTAAAGTAGTCCCTATAAGACCAATTGTCTGATAAGGATCGCTTTCCGATCTTTGTCAGCCAATAGGTCTGTTTTCTTGTTATTGTGACAAAATGCTTCTACAATATCACTTGCAGATTATTATTTATATTTATAAAGATGCAGCATTGAATTCAGGAACTTTTCTCCGGAAGGGACATATATATAAATATTCAAAAAGTTTAACAAATGGTGATTCTCTGTAAATATGTCTTATTTTATTTAATTTTTTTTTTTCTAATTCTCCGGATAATCCGAATTATCGAGATGTTTTTTCTATTCAATTAATAATCATATGAAAATATAGGCGAAGGTAAAATTTCTGGAGATGTTTAGAAAATAATGTATTACAATAAGATATATCTTAAATTACAATTTTCAAATTTTTTTGTGTTTTATCATACATAATTCTTTCAGGAAAGTAACTTTTATTTTAAATTTAAAGATTGAAATATGTGTTTAAAATAAAAGAATCGCAAATGGCACAAAGAGAATTAAGGAGATAATAATTATTATTGTTTCTAAATGTCTAGACATAAATGAAGTCATATACTAAATGCATAGACATATATTAACATTAATATAGGTAAATTGTAGCAAAGTTATTTCTTAAAACAAAATAATATTCCATTAAAATCCATGTACTATTTTACAATACGTATACATTTAACGTCTGAATTTAAAAAGATATTAAAAGATTAAATAAAATAAACTGATACAGACTTGAATACATTTTAAAAATTAACATTTATATGCAAAACATAAAAATACTAAAAAATATTTAAAAATACAAAGAGTAAACGTTTCGCCAAGCTACTCGCAAGGCATCATCAGTACAAATATCCATTGCATAACAAACAGCGGAACGAATCAAAATTCGCTTTCTGTCGCTAGTGAATATTATCTAGTTAACACGCGCATTCCAAAGATTAAAAAAAAAATAGACTGTCACTCGTCACGTGACCTGAGCTCTGCTAAATTAAAAATGTAGTTGCAATATTTTTCGTCTTAAAAAAATCTGGCAACACTATTTTTCTATTAAAAACATGCTTTTCTTAGTGATGTTCAAAAATTCGAAAGTTGGTTGTGAGCAGTGAGTTCATGTCTTGTGTTGATGGCGTGTGCAAGTAGAATTATGTAAAAAAAAGACTCTATTTGTAAATATTTTATGTGTGTTTATTGTTCAAAATGTCAGTGCCGTCTTTGAAGAAATTGAAAACATTTAAAGAAGATTGTAGACCCCGAGACATCCATATTTAGATAAGGGATGATTTTCTTTTTTTTTTCTTGAAAATAAGTAAGATTAGTTCTTACAGTTCTAAAAAATAACTAACTGTAACTGTTCTTGATTTGTTCTACTGTTTATTATGCAATGGATATTTATACTGATGATACCTTGAGGGTAGCTTGGTAAAAACGTTTACTTTTTGTATTTTGAAATATTTTTTAGTATCTCTATGTTTTGTATATAAATTTTAATTTTTTAAATGTATTCAAATCTGTCTTAGTTTATTTTATTCAATCTTTTAACATGTACTATTAATAGTACACTAGACCCAAAAGGGTTAAATATCTGCACCACATTTCGAAGCGTACCTCGTTTAAAATATTTCAAAATGAAAAACTGAACACTTTCTAGTCATATTTAAATCAGAAGTTAAAAAAAAAATGGAAGTGATTTTTCTTTGTCGTATAAATGTTCTTCCATCCTCAATCGTTTATTCATTTCAATCTTTTTAATCATGATTCCCTAGAGCTAGGTTTTAAAAGTATTCATGAAAATTTTAATTGCATCAGCCGTAGTTTAATAATCTCTTTTTTACTTTAAACTACTATTAGAGATCGAAGATTTCATGCAAATAAATTAATCTTTGCTAGCTAATGCCAATTTTAACATAATATATAAAAAATATTTTACATTAAAATTTGTCATTCTTGAATGTAAAGGGGAATTAAATATTCATTGAATTCAAAGAAAAATGTGAGCTTAAGAAAAATAATAAAAGGAACTGATTTCTAGCGAAGGTAATGTTTTCAAGTCAGATTTCAAGACTTATAGAGGATAAGATGTACTTAAAAGAAAAGTGGTAACAATTTTAAAGACGTAAGAGAGAGAAATGTGTTTTTATCACCTCATTAAACGGGATTATTCAGGATTTAACCCTCTCATGCATGATTTATTCTGCAATATTAAAAAAAATTTTCACTGGCATACACTGTAAAACATTTGTATAACGTTACTCCATAAAGTTGGTGGTAGCCAAGTTTCCACCAAGTTTATGGTGGAATAACGATAAACCAAGATAACCAGTGTAACATTACACTAATATGTAACGTTACCCTAGTGACATATGTTTAAATTAAACCATTATAGAAGTGAAAAAAAAAATCACACCACTACTCTATAAAACTAGTGGCAGCAAAGCTGCCACCAGTTTTATAGAGTAATCTACACAAATGTTTTACAGTGTATTATATCGAAATAGATGAGAACATTAACAAAAAACTTGTTTTTAAGTTTTTTTATTCTTAAGGAAGTTTTATGTCTAACCTCATATGAAGCCTGTATGCAGAAATGTTATATTTGTTACAATAGTGTTGTAAGATTACATTCTTTACAATATACTTATTTTTTATTTTGGGAAAAAAATCACTTTTGATGAAAATGTACGAAACCCTCTGGATATAAGTGTATTTTACATCAGCCACAAGTATATCTCGTTTTACTCGAATAACTTTTCATTCTTGCACTTCAGAGCAAATTTATTTTCAGACTTGTTTGAATAATGTTTACCGTTGTCATACCTTAGTTCTTTAGGAATTAAAGACAATTTTTTTTTTGACATTTCAAAGCAGGAGATCCATTAGCCGATGGTCGACCCTTTTTTTACAACTTCAAAGTTGAGTCCTAAATGTATTAGGCTTGTTGATATGCTACTTTTGAACTCATTAGAGTCAATAGAAGCTCTTCCATATTTTCTCCAATGTTTCGCTTTTTTAATTTCTGAACTAGGTGAATTGAAGTAAATAAATTGTTACAATATAGTGTTAAAATTTATCGTATTATATATAATATATTATATAGTTCATCGTTCAGGAGAAGGAGCCTGTCAATCATTCATGACGTAGTAGCGGACGAGTCCATTAGCCCTCGAACGGTCAAACGGTTATCGCAGGGAAGTGTAGTTTGCAATATTTAAAGCTCTTTTGCTAATTTGGCGCTTTTTTTTTCTCTCTCTGGTAGAACAACGTTTTTTTCTAATTATTATGTGGTAACTGTTTATCATTTTGCTTTAATGACCAGAGATAAAAATATTTCTTTTATTTTGTATTTGTTTTTTTATTGTAAGAACATTTTTTTTTTGTAAATTAATTTCATAGAAAAAATAAAAATTTCGGAATACTGATGAAGAAAAATGCATGTTCTTTGCCTAACACTTATCTTTGTGATTAGTTCGGTTTATATTAATAAAACTTTTGCATACAAAAATATGGAAAATGCTAGTTTAAAACAGAAATGTTCGATAAAAATGACAAAACAGACAGTTTTTTAAATTGGGTTATTATTTATCGTTGAATTTTGTAGAGATATTTCCGTTTAAGTTTAATAAAAATCAAAAACTGTGAACCGCCATTTAACAATCGTTCGTATGCATATATTTGAAGAGAATCTGTGCTATGCAGTGTGCAATCATTTTTAGATGTGACTAATTTTTGGAGTTTTTAGTTTTTAACTTTTAATTTTTATCGAAAATGTTATTATTTTGGCAGAGATTCATTTCGTACAAGCTGACCGGCCCGCTATTACCTTGACCCGTGATAATAACTAAACCCCTTCGCGACGGGAAAATTTTACGAAAATTTTAATGTTTTGTCATTGGTTTTTACAAACACAAAAATGTGTGTTATTAAATCGGAAAAATGCTCCGGTTAAATAAGGCAAATTTTATAATAAAATTTTACTGGTGAGTGTAAAAAAAGGCCTTTTTGCAGTGCGTATACGTATCACTCGTCCCCAAGGGGTTAAATATTAAATAAACTCAATTCAGTGTTGAATGATTCTATATATATATTAATCGAAAAACTTTCTAAATCATCCTAATGCAGAAGAGTGGCCAAGAGTTTCTTCCCTCGAAACTTGTGGACAGCCGTCGACCTAATCGTTCGGAGTTTTCAGTGGTTTTCTCCTAACTTGGATTTCTTTGTAAATACGAATTAGATTCCCTTCGAAAGATCTCCACAAAGGGCAACCCTCTCCGCCTTAGGGCCCATATCACAATCCAATTACAGAACATCTCAACTGGTCATTTAATTATAAATCAATATTTTTAAAACAAAAGAGATTAGCGCCTCTTTTAGACACTGTGGCGTCGTAATAGGTATGACGAGAGTCGCTCGTGGGGATGCAAAACCCCCTTATATAATAAATCTTTATGTCCCAGATTTCAATTGGAGGGGGTGTGGGGGTAGGATATCAAGACTCAATTTTTATTTATTTATTTATTGAATAACAATGCATATGAAATACTTCGTGAGAGAAATGTGAAATAATATACTGATTTATAGTTTCAAATTAAGTCCCCCCCCCTGGTTTTTGTTTAATAAAGAATATGCTGTTTCTTTAGACGTAACGGCTACATGGTACATATAGAAGATTATTAATTAATTTTCACAGATGAATTAAAAATGGGTCATATGTCTTCAGGGAGGACTTTCAAAGGGAAAGTGACTCGAATTATCGCTTTCGTACAAGGAAAACCCTGAAAACCTTGCACAGTCACCCCGCTCAGACCGCGCTGGTATTGAACCTGCGAACGTAAGTCCAAGCTTCTCATTTTGTGGCCAGCATGCTAACCACAGGGCTGAGTGGAACCCGACTATATCAGTAAATTTGTTTGCTATAGCTCAATAATTAAAAAAAAAAAAAAAAAAAAAAAAAAAAAAAAAAACTAACAATAATAATTTTTGTTTAAAAAAAAAAAAAGAAAAAGAAAAAAGAAAAAGAGCGGAAATTAAAATTAAGGTTTTAATAAGGGGAAATAAAAATGGAAATGGAATGTGAAAAATGGACTGTAGAAGCTGATAAATTATAAAGCTTCTACACCACTAATCTCTGAATCAGATTCAGAACAAGAAGATCCAAGATCATTATTACTGGTTGAATCGTCAAATTCATAATCCGTTTCCGAATCAGAATTTACGATAAAATGGAGCTTTTCTACAGTTTCTTCAACCAGGCCATCATTTTCCCAATATTTCTTTTCGAGTTCTTCGATGCGATTGCAATATTTCTTCCATGATTCAGCAGTTATGCTATTTATTGCATCATGGGTAAGTTTGAAAAGTGTTTCTGTGTTGAGGTTGCTTTTTGTATTCCTTGCACGAATGTAACGTTTTATTTCTGCCCAAACTAACTCTATTGGGCTCAGATCACAATGGTAGGGGGGCAGCCTGATGACTTCATGGCCATGTCGTTTCAAGAGTTCGTCGACACAATACTTTTTTGATGGACACGCATTGGTTGAAATAATTTCGAAAAGTTCTGCTTTTCTCATATTTTCATCGAATTTAATACTCTTTTGCTTCAACCACTCGATCATCACTTTCTTTGTATCATATTTTTTTGGAACTGGATCTTCAATTTTCGTATGATACGAAGCGTTATCCATACAAACGACAGAATTTGGAGGAATGTTTGCCATTAATTTATCTTTCAGCCACTTTTCAAAAGTATCGTAGTTCATCTGGCCATGATAATCACCAGAAGCACTTCCTGCTTTGAAAACCAAATCGGCATTTGGAATAAATCCAGATTCAGACCCAGCATGTAGTACGATTAAGCGGTGTCCGGCTCTTTCTTTCATAAGAGTACCAATCTTTTCACTCTTCCAGCATTTTGAAAAAGTGAGATTACAGTCAATCCAAGTTTCATCTAGATATATTATATTTCGCTGGCTCTCTCTATATTTTTTCATTGCTCTGAGAAATCGAAATCTCCAAGCGACAATGTCTGCTCTTTCGATCAGAGCACTTCTTTCGTTTTCGCATCTTTTCCAACGAAAGCCAACTTTGTGGAGAAATTTTCTTAATGTATCCATTTTCCATGGGAATTTTATTCTCTCTTTTACCACAGGGAGAAGTGAATCAAGAGATGGCACTCTGTTCGAAGCATAAAATTCGATTACAATACGTCCAGTCTAGGACGCAGAAATTAAAATCGTCCAATACAGCATTTCTTTCAGCATTTCGTTTGCGAATTTTTCCTGGTGACGAAAAAGTTGTATTGGATTTGGATTCTTTCTTTATTCGCTGTATTGTTCGAAGGGACATTCCAGTGGCAGCAGCCGCACGCTTTTGTGCTTGTGATAAAGGAAACAAAAGTTTCTGTGCGTTTGCTTCCATTTCAAAAAACTTTGTGACATTACTCACAATCATTCTTTCCTTCGAACGAATGGTTTTTCCTCTCGGATGCATATCAGATCAATAACAACAGTTAGTTATTTACAAATAACGGTTTGTTTTAAAAAAAAAAAAACAGTTTAATAATAATAAATCAAGGAGAGAAACGCAATACGCTGCTTATCGGTAGAAGAAAAAACAGGTATATGGTGAGGCGAGCTCGCATAGCAATGTCGGAGGGGTAATTGGCGATTTTTTTTTTTTTTTTGTCTTAATGTAACCCTTGTTCCCAACCCACTCTGCTTTATTCGAAGTGGACTTTCCTTCGAAGAGGGAGAAACCAACCGCCAACTGCTGACCTATGGACTATAGTAATATAATAATAATACATAATAATATATAATAATATATAATATAGTATTAAAAATAAATTGTTACAATATGATTTTTTTCAGCTACATCATGACACAAACGTAAAATCTCATCACCAGCTGCGCCCCACCAGTGGCCGAGAGGTTCTGAACTCCAGACTGGTAGGTGGTAAGTGCTGGATTCGAACCCAATCGCGACCGTTGGCTTAACCGTTCCGAGATTTTCGTAGTTTTCTTCGAACTTTGGACTTCCTTTCGTAAATTCGGGGTAAGTTCCCTTAGAAAGACCCCCACGGAGGGCACCCACTTCTTAGAGCCTATATCCCACCGTGTAGATAATTGGCCGACATAAATACAAACATCACCAGCTTCACTATATTCTTTTGACAATGGCATTCTTCCACCACTTGCTCACTAAGATATTTCAAAACAATAAAATTAGCCAGAAACTCCAGTAAGAACCCATATTTTAAAACCCCCATGGCTTTGGTTTTGATTTTATATATTTCTTAACAGAAGATCAGCATTTCAAAGGCACCATCATCTCATCAACTGACTGTGATTCTTCTGTCTATCTAGCTTCATGAAATATATTATGAAGGTTTTAAATAAAAGGGTCTTAATTTTATCAAACTATATGTATTATCTACAGGAATGTTCAGGTTATACTGGAAAATAAGATATATTTTATTAATTCAAACATATTTATAGACATAGAATCAGCTATAATGTTCAGTCTTAAGTCACCAATTGCAGTTCAATATTGGCGAAGTCTGTCATAATGCATTATTGTTGATGTCAGTATCATTGTCATTATAAAATTCATTCCCCATAAAACTTCCAATTCTGAATAGTAATTTTTACATTTTCCTTGTCTTGCTGCGTAGCATATTGGTTGATTTGAAAATATATCTCTTGTAAATAACATTCTGAGAAAAGCCTATAAAAAAATCTAAAGGAGTAATCTCCAAAAATTTAAATTCTTTTTCAAATTGATAAATCGTTTTTTTATTTCTGTTTCAGAGAGAGAGTGAGAAGTTGTTATTTTTGGCGAACGAACGTCTTTCTCTGATTATACTGTTTTTTTTTTTTTTTTTTTTTTTTTTTTTTAACAGTGTCTTAGAGGTAAGATGAATGTTATTATCAGTATCCTTCGTAATAATTGTTTCTTTCTTATGTGAATTTGTAATGCCAGTTGACTTACTCTATGCTTCTACATCATGTTTTTTTCCTCATCAGTTATGTAATCCGGATCATCATCATCAAACGTATCATTTTCTGAATTACAAAAAAGAGCCATAAGTTCTACTATTTTTTTTTTTTAGATAAATATTTCTTACTCAATCTGCCCTATTTGTTGTTCATTATAAAGCCTAGAAAAGGCAAGAAATCCTTTTAAATAATATAATAGTATTTTTTTAAGTTATTATAAAACATTATAACCGTTTGTTAATTCATACAATTGGAAAAAAGATTAAGTTGTTTCCCATATTTCTATTCTAGTTTAATTTTAAATTAGTTTATATCTAGGAAAATTACTTTAAAAATTATTTTTTCCTAAATTTTCTTTCCAAAATATTTATTTATATATTTCTAGCCCGTCAGTAGTCGCGTGTTGGTCTTTTCGCCGCCCATATAACTTATCTTCTCTTAATTTACATCACATTACAAATACAACAGAGATCTACCATATAGCTGACTTTGAAGCTTTTTCGACCACCTTAGTGAAGTAACAGGACACCTCTGTTTTTCTTTCATGTACATTTTTAGAAACAAAGTTGAAATCGGCGAAAAAGTCTACGTAAAAATCACTAATGTGAGCTCATTTTTACTTTTTCCAATTACTCCAGATCTCCTGAATAAAATGCATAATTTAAGAAAACTGCAAATTTATATCTTCTTTGTAATGTTATTTTCATATATTAGATGAAAAATATTTCTTATTTTACATATTTGGTATACGGGAGGCCAGCGGCGAAAAGACCGAGCGCGACTAATGACGTTGTGAAAAAAGTCACGACTACTCGCGGGCTAGCATCGCTCATATGTATATATTTAAATTGTCGTGTTACTTATAACATAAACAAAAACTGATACATATAATTATAAATTTAAAATTAAATAGCATTGCCTTTTTTACTTACCCATCATACGTAGTATAAGGTAAGTCTTGGTATCGTTTTGAAAATCGAAAAAAAAAATTGACGGATTTACACGTTCTGGACACTGGAGATTCCAAAAAACATATTTTTAGAAATTTTTTTTTACCATCCGTCCGTCTGTGCGTCTGTCTGTCTGTCTGTAACCGCTCTATCTCCCGAACAAATTGAGATAGAGACTTGAAATTTTGTATGTGTTTAGTATGTAAGAATGGGACGAAGCCTATTGAATATCAATAATCTCGTTTATCCGGAACTATTTTTTTCGGACTCTCGAAAAATTCGTTCTGATGAAAGGTATATAAAAAATTTCGAATTTTTTTATTTTAAGGAATGGAAGCAAAAGGCAATAAAATAGCACAAATTTTGCATATAAAACCAAGTCGATCGGATTATTAGTTGTTGAGATATTTCTAATCCTGTTTTCCACAGTTTTTGATTTTTCATGACTCTGTATTTTACTGAAATTTCAATTCAAAGATACATTTTAATTTGGAAATGAGACACTTAATTCGATGCAATAAACCGTTAGTTAATATGATTATTATTTTTAGAGTTATAAGGATGTTTCTTTTATGCAATTCAGTGGTACTTAAATAGTTTGGCGTTTTATACAAGTTGTCGAAATTGTTTCATGAGCAATTCATTAATAGAGCATGATTATGAGTTAAAAATACTTATATATACGTTTATATTTTATTTTGGAGTTGTAATGCATTTTATAAATAGTTTACACACGTTTTGTTTCCATGATGGGTAAGTATTGCGGTGGCTCCCAACGACTAGTTTATAATTTTCTGCTTTTGAAGTTTGTATGATTTGTTTTACAGCCTCAAATAAGATTTGCTTGCAGAGACAGCTGCAAATACTGCAACTGTATAGAAACCTCATTTGAGGTTTCGAATTAAAATAACATTCAATCCCTCCCAAAAATATCCAAATCTCATAATTTTTTCTTACTGTAATCAAAATGATGTATGAAATATGAAATATATTTTTATTTGTTATGCTCCTTTGTGTGGTGGAAAACACTTTTTAAATCAGTTATTTCAGCATGTTTGACTTTGCACAAAAATGGAAAGTAAAAACTGTACAAACAAAATGAAATGCATGTGCTGTCATCTCTTGTTTGTTTTCAAAAAATGATTTTAATTGTATACGAGGTCACTTTGCAATTGAAAATCCAAATAATTGGGTATAAGAATTAAAAAAAAAAATATCTGATAACTTCATATGAGGTTTTAATGCACCAAAGGGTTAATAAGATTTTATTTAATTTATAGCAATAAAAGACTGATTACAAAAGAAAATTTTTTGAAAGCTAAATGAGAAATGAAGAGAAAAGATGAAGCAAGAGTGAAAAGTAATTTGATGAAAATTATCTATAAAGAAATGTTAAAATACTAGTCCAAAATTCATCTTGAATAAGTGATTAAAACTCGTATGAAGCACAAATAAAATTTTCTAAAATGTTGTTGTTTTGCGTACTATTCAATTAATATTCATATCACAATAGACTAAGGAAGAATTTTTGGAGATGTTTAAAAAATATTGTATTACATTAAGATTTAGCTTAAATTGCAACTTTCTAATACTTTTCGTACTTTATCCTACGATTCTTTGAGATAAGTGGCTTTTCTTTTAAATTTAAAAGAATTAAATTTATGTTTACAATAAAAGAATCGCAAATGGTGCAAGGGAATTAAGCAAATAATAATAAATATTATTATTACTAAATGCCTAATCATAATTGAAGTCATATAGTAAATGCATAGACATGTACTAACATTACAACATGTAAATAGCAGCAAAAGTATTTCTAAAAAAGAAAAAAATAAATATTTCATTAAAAGGCATGAACTTTAATAGTACACCAGGCACGAAAGGGTTAAATATATGCATTGCATTTTCAAGTACCTCATTTAAAAGATTTAAAAATTAAAACCTAAAGACTTTTTAGTCAAATTTAAAGCAAAGGTTAAAAAAAGAGAGAAAATAAATGGAAGTTATTTTTCTTCATTGTATAAATGTTCTTTGAACCTCGATTCTTTCATTCCTTGCAATCTCTTTAACCATGATTCCCTTAGGGATAGGTTTTAAAAGTATTCATGAAATTTTTAATTGCATCAGCCGTAGTTTAATAATCCCTTCATTGCTTTAAACTACTGTAAGGGATCATAGATTTCATGCAAATAAATTAATGGTTAAAAGGTAATGCCAATTTTAATATAATATGTAAAAAAGATTTTACATTGAACATTTTCATTCTTGAATGTAAAAAGCGAAACTAAATATTCATTGAATTCATGGAAAAATGTGAGCTTAAGAAAAATAATAATAAAAGCTGATTTCTCGCGAAAATAATACTTGAGAGCCAGATTTCAGGACTTACAGAAGATAAGACTTATTTAAAAGAAAAATGGTAAAAATTTGAAACATGCAAGAGAAAGAAATGTATTTGTATCACTTCATTAAACTGTATTATTCAGGATGTATTAAGATTTTATTAAATTTACAGCTATAATAAAACTGATTACAAAAGGAAATTTTCTGAATAACTTCATAATTAACTTCATAACTTCATCACTTCTAACTTCCTCAAACTGAAATATTCAGGATGTATTAAGACTTTATTAAGTTTACAGCTATAAAAAAACTGATTACAAAAGAAAATTTTCTGAATAACTTCATAATTAACTTCATAACTTCTAACTTTCTAAAACTGAAATATTCAGGATTTATTAAGATTTTATTAAATTTAAAGCTATAAAAAACTGATTACAAAAGGAAATTTTCTGAATAACTTCATAATTAACTTCATAACTTCATCACTTCTAACTTCCTAAAACTGAAATATTCATGATGTATTAAGATTTTATTAAATTTATAACTCCAAAAAACTGATTACAAAAGGAAATTTTCTGGAAGTATAAAAGGAAAACTGGAGAGAAAAAATAAAGCAAGAATTAAAAGTGATTTGATGAAAATTATCCACAGAGGAATGATAAAATTCTTTTTTAATAATCTCAGAATCTCGGGATTATTCAGGATTTAATAAGATTTCATTAAATTTATAGCTATAAAAAATATTCAGAACGCTATAAATGGAAAAAGGAAAAGAAAAGATGAAGCAAGAGTGAAAAGTGATTTTAAGAAAATTATTTATAAAGAAATGATAAAATTCTAGTACTAAATTCACCTTGAATAAGTAACTAAAATTCATATTACGCACAAATAAAATGTACTAAAATTGCATTTAGGTGCATATCTAAAATAATATTCCATTAAAAGATCTGTACATTTAATAGTACATCAGACCCGAAGGGTTAAATATATGTACCACATTTTTAAACTTATCAGTAACTTGCTTAAAACATTTAAAAGTGAAAACCTGAATACTTTCTAGTCGCATTTAAAGAAGAGGTTTAAAAAATGTGAATTATTTTTCTTTATTGTATAAATGTTCTTTCATCCTCGATTTTTTATTCCTTTCAATCTCTTTAATCATGATTCCCCCAAAGCTATGTTTCAAAAGTAGTCATGAAATTTAATTTTTAATTGCATCAGCTGTAGTTTAATAATCTCTTTATTACTTTAAACTACTGTAAGGGATCGAAGATTTTATGTAAATAAATTAATCTTTGAAAGCTAATTCCAATTTTAACATAATATAAAAAAGATTTTATATTAAAATTTGTCATTCTTGATTGCAAGGAGCGAAATTAAATATTTATTGAATTCTAGAAAATATGTGAATTTAGGAGTGGTAATAGAAGATGCTGATTTCAAGTTGAGGTAATATTTGCAAGACAAATTTCAAAACATATACAGGACAAGATGTATTTAAAAGAAAAATGGTAAGAATTTCAACGACGTAAGAGAGGAAAATGTGGTTTTATCACTGCATTAAACGGGATTATTCAGGTTTTAATACAATTTTATTAAATTTATAACTGTAAAAAATTGATTACAAAAGAAAATTTTCTGAAATGTATAAAAGGAAAATTGAAGAGAAAAGATGAAACAAGAATGAAATGTGACTTGATGAAAAATTACTACAAAGGAATGTTAAAATTCCAGTCCTAAATTTACCTTGAGCAAGTAGTTAGAATTTGCAGAAAACACAAAGAAAATATACTAAAAGGCTATTGTTCTGCGTTCTATTGATTAATTACATCAGCCGTAGTTTAATAATCTCTTTATTATTTTAAACTACTATAAGGGATCGAAGATTTCATGCAAGTAAAATAATGTTTGAAAGCTAATGCAGATTTCAACATAACATAAAAAAGAATTTATATTAAAAATTGTCATTCTTGAATGTAAAGGGCGAAATTAAATATTCATTGAATTCATAAGAAAATGTAAACTTAAGAAAGTAATAAAAGGACTTGTAGAGAATAAGATGTATTTAAAAGAAAAATGGTAAGAATTTGAAAAAAGCAAGAGAGAGAAATGTATTTTTATCCTTCATTAAAGAGGATTATTTAAAATGTAATAAGATTTTATTAAATTTATAACTGTAAAAATCTGATTATAAAGGAAATTTTTCGAAAAGAAAAACTGAAGAGAAAATATGGAGCAAGAGTGAAAAGTGATTTGATGAAAATTATCTCTAAAGAAATGTTAAAATTTTCATCCTAAATTCTCTTTAATTTATTAAAATTCGTATAAAGACGAAATATTTTACTAAGATTGCATTTAGGTGGATATATATAGTATAAAATTATTTAAAATACAGTAAAAAATATTTAAAATGCATTAAAAATCAAATTAAAATCTCAAAACGTTTACCATCAAATTGATATGGTTCATCATCAATCGTTATTTAAATGTTTTATTTCTCTTTGCACCTGTTAGTCAAGAAGATACCATTGTAATTTAAGGCCCCTGTTAACATCAGGCGAAGCCCTCGCGAGCTAATGTTAAAGCTAGGGAAGCTTATTTGCTAATACTCCGTTTGTATTTTGATATTTATTTTTATTATTTATTATTTATTATTTACATTTATTTATTTATCTTTTTTATTTATTTTTATTTATTTATCTTTTTTTATTTACTTTTATTAATATTTTTTTTTTTTCATTCTATAGTAGTGGTCCATTTTTACATAGCTCCTCTTTTTCGTTTTCGATGTTGATTGCAGATGTTTTTTATAAAGTTGCTATCACTTTCATAACCGCTTTCGAAAATGAGAGGCCTCTATAAAAAATACATGCAACCAAAGTTGAAAAAGTCAAAAGGGGATGATGCAGAGATGCAACTCAGCTATCCAAGCCCTAAAAAATATTTTAAAATGTCCAAATAAGGTATTAGCAAATAACATCTCCATAGGTTTAGCATTAGCCCATGAGCACTTCGCCTGACGGGGACAGGAGCCTTAAATGTGGCATGGAAGATAAGTTGAGAGGTAAATGTATTCATTTTTTTTTTCAAGGAATATGATTGCATCTACTGTGTAGCTATTCTTTCCACACTGCATGGATGCCATATGACAATTCATTGTTACATACTATATCTTGTCTGGAAATTATTTCAGTGGGTTCTTTTATAATTACTTCCTAGTAATAACTTATACGAAATATAATTTTTGATTTATTGAAAACCACATTTAGAGGTTGAATCTGGGTTAACCTTGCAAATCAAGATATATATATATATATCCTTATTATCTTTTTTGAAAAGTATAACATGTAACCCTTGTTCTATTGAAATTTTGTACTGAATCAATTCTTATATTTTGCATGTTATATGTATGCACCTAAAAGCAATTTTAGCACAATTTACTTGAGCTTTATACGAATACTATTTACTTTTATATTTTTAGAAATTGTGGGGTACGTTAGCTCTGTATGCCTTATTATTAGTTACTTCTTGAAACCAGAATTTCCAACAAAATTTAATGTAAATTTAGTTATGTAGTGAGCATTTATCCTTACATGCAATATCGTTTTAAATATATGAGAAGTTGAGCAAATTTTTGTTGGAAAATAATTATTTTGATAAAATTAAATTATCCGTTTATACGCCATTGATGGGATATGACCTCTTGGACATTTTCTGTTATAAGAAAGGAAAAAGTTTGGTTTTTATTTTAAAAAGCAGTAATATGTTTAATATTAATCTTTAACTAATGAACTAAACTAATATTACTACAAGTATGAGCTTAATGATGCATTGCTTCAAGACAGAAGAACTATCTTCACTATAATTTTTGAAATGACGAAAAAATACCGCAATTTAAAATGTTTATGAAAATCTGTAACAATTTTATATTTGTATCTATGAGGGACATTTATTTAAACGTTAGTTATGGGTTTTTCATTTATTGTGATACAATATTCTTTTTTATCTGACTTTGGATATCCGGTTATAGCTTAAAAAAGTGTGGATCGGAAAGAGATACCTAAAAATGCCTTTTTAAAATCTAGCAGCAATTTCATTGATGGAAAATAATACTTTTTAAGTTTAATGCGCATAATAACATAAAAATTTGCAGTAACTTCAAAAAATTTTAATACTTAAGAGTTTTGAAAACTACAAACTTAAAAAAAAGTTTAAATAAAGTTTTAAATATAGCAATTACATAAAAACTAGTATGGAAATATGATAATGACAACTTCATCAAAAGATGAAGGCTCCCTTAAACTATGAATTTCAAACATTTGCTTGAAAATAGTAATGTATCGGAATGTCACCCCATTGATAACATTCTCGTTGACAACATTTTCAATGAAAAACATACTGTTACTGAAGTACAAAATTCGTTGAGTAGATAGGTTCATTTATAAGTCATTGAAAAGATTAGTGAAAATACTAATATTCACACTCTACTAGTTTTACTTATTATGAATCCTCCATTAATGAAAGATCTTAGTTGTAGGGTGAATATTAATTAATCTTAAATGGCAATAAACTAAACCATCCAGAAATTCCTGCTCCTCAGAGAGGTCGCAAATTGTATATTCATGTATTCTTTTTCGACGCAGTTCCCTCATAATAATCAACATTCTTTCCAACCATCCATATACAATCAGCTGTATTCATGTATCTAATTTTAAGACGTCCAAAGAATTTCTGCAAATATCACTAAAATGTAGTTATATATATTTATTTATTTATTTTACATATTAATATTGCGTTGTCGTACTATGTACTTCTTCTTCAAGAATCTTTCGTATTCGATATTCACTATTTTGTGTATCATCATAGTACTTTTAGAGTCTTTAGTGATTTGTGCTTATCATAGAACCTCATCTTAAGAGAGGAGAAGATTGTGTTCATTCCTATTCGAGTTTTAAAAATATTACCTGACTATTTCGGAAATTACCTGACAGATGTTGATGAAATTTGAAATCCATATTCACTGGATTAGCTCAATATTTAAGGCAGACAGGTTTTTTTTCCTGCATTAAACCTTTTTAATTCAGAACAATGGCAATTTACGAAAAAATTTCCATTCTTCAGATTTATTATTCTTTTTTTTTTGGGGGGGGGGGGGGACTATGACATGTGATCTTGTATTTCTATTCTACCACAAAAAGTTTTTTCTTTATCAAAATCGGGCGAGTACTTTAGGAGTTAATGAATTTTTTAGCTGAAAATATAATTATTCGGAAAGCTAAAAATTTTAGACTCTTCTAACTTGTGAAAAATTCTTGTACAGTTTATCAAACAAATGAATTAAAGTATTTATAAATGTATGGATAAATTTTAGTTATATATAATATATATGTATAAAATGTTAGAATAAACTTAATGTTTGTCTGTGTGTCATGTCTTCTTTTAATAGCATTTTAAACATTGAATCCAATGCTAAATTAAATTGATAACACTAATAAAAGTCGCTTCAAATTTCAAAATATAAAATATATTTCATTTAGAAGCTCTAAAAATTAAGGCCTGAAAAAATTACAGTCATTTTTAAAATATAAAATTAGAGGAAAGGTAAAGATTCTTTATTATAAGAATGCTCTTTCAGGATTGATCAGTAATTTTTCTTTTTTCCTTTTATCACATTAATTATGATACCTAAGGCTTTAAAATTATTCATGAAAATGTTAATCACACCGGCCTCGTTTTTAAAATCTCTTTATACTTCAGGGGTTCTTAAATTTCATGCAAATAAGTTAAAGTTTTAAAGCTAATTTGAAATTTAACGTAACATAAAAGAATTTTATTTTTAAATATGTCAATATTTAATGTATAGACTAAATTTAAATATTCATTGAGTTTACATAAAAAAGTATATTAAATGATGTTAATGTAATAAATATTTACTTGGTGAAAGGTATGACAGCCACATATACCGTATTTTATTATACGGTGCCCTTTCAAATTTCTTGTTTTATATAATGAAATACCTACCGCATACTAAAACATAAAAGTGATTGTTTTGTAAAGAAATATAAAATAAACAGGGTGGAGTAAACAGTTTTTAAATCGAAGATATATTTTAAATGCAATTTCAAGTTGGAATTGCTGAAAATGTTTCAATTATATAAATTTTATTGAATATTTGCTATAATTCATTTTATTTATCTTACATTTTTAAAATTATTTATTTTGTTGTTATAAATTTCTTGATATCGATACTTAACTGAATATTTTGGTACTTTTTCGAATTTAATTGCAGTTTTTCTAAGGATACTTACAATTTCTAAGTTTTTTTTTCGAGATTTAGTTTTCCAAGAAGAGAATCTGCAACCAAAATTATTAAATAGTTAAGTACTTGATCACCACAAGAATCCTTAGGACAAAAACTCGTAAAAAAATAAAGAAATGCAAGCGAGAAATTGGAAAAGAACGTTGCCATTGGTTTAACAATAATTCGGAAATGTGTGAGTGTGTAGTCTTTGAATGACGTCTTACAATGGAATATGCAAAAACCTAGTCATAGGGAGAACAGAAGAATGAAATAATTAAATTTAGAATTAAAATCCCTGAAGCATAAGTGCCTCATGACAATGTATAATTTTATTCAAGGCATTGCGATTTTTTTTTTTTTTTTTTTTTTTTTTTTTGATAATCTATGAACAAGCCGATAATCAAAATATCTCTCATTAAAATTGATCGTACAACAGTAAAATTAATAAATGACTTACAAAATTCATTATTTAAAATATGAAAACGAAGTAAATTGCAAAATATAGCTCACAAATTTTCTATTAAGTAATTTCAGAAGTATTTAAAAAATTTCTAGATACATGGCTCTGTGCAGTGTCCAAACTTGCAACAATGCTTAAATCAATGTGTAAAACCTAATTTGAAACCACTCTGTTTTCAATATTCGATTTGTTCTTGCGTTGGAATGAAAAAAAAAATCATTTCCAAATTTTGAAGTTAGCTTTAACATTCCTGCAGACCAAGAAGAAAAAAAAAGAAATAAAAGAAAATTAAATTCCATATTCCTTTATTATAATAATGTTTTCTTTTTTTATAGTTTGAACTTCTTTTCTTTTCTTTAATCATGTACTTTTAGTTTGGGTTCTTAACATATTAAAGAAAAATTTAATTACATCATCTATAAATTTGATAGTCTCTTTAATGCTTTTCTTACAAAAACATCATAAATTTTATGAAAATAAATGAAAAAATTTATTCTTATGCTAAATTTAACATAACGCGGAAAAGTTTTACATTAAAATTTTCTTTTTTAATAAAAATATTAAATATTCGTTGATTTTATGGACAAATGAGAGTTGTTACCCAAATTTAACCTATAAAAAGCAAGAAGCTTTGTAAAATAATATAAAATAAACAAGAAAGAAAGAAGTATCGTGAATCAGGCATAGATTATGAAATACTTTCCAACACTTTCTGAAATCTTTAATTAAACTTCGTTGTTTAGATAAATATGTTAAATAAGATAAATATGTAAACATTATAGAAAACTGATCAAACATTTTGAAAACTGATTTTAACAGTTACCGTCCAAAGTCAAAGGAACAGCCCTGTATTTGATCTGTAGGTTGATATACATACTATATAATACGAAAATTTAGTTTAGGAAGAAAATGTATAATAGGCTGAAAAATTCGTACTAATACATGGCACTAATATCTTTCAAAAATTTGTACTAATCATGGAAACATACCTGAATACTTTTGTTCAGCCATGTAGTTTACCCAGTACCTTTATTAGACGTTGCTATTTAGTTAAAATTCAATTGAAACTTAAACAATCTTAAAGCTATTAAAATCACTTTTCCAGAAATTATCATGCATAGACGACCATGTATTCAACTCTCTGTGTGGCCCTGTACATTATTTTATCTATGTTATACAAACAGGTCTTAGTAAAGTAAATACACTTCAAAGCAACGTAAAAATTCATAACTCATTTTAAAATCTCTTTTAAGCAATTTATGCTCACGCTCAGTATTTTTTATGAATACTTTATTGCTTCCAAGTTTTCCAAAACAATCGACTCTCGTTATTTCGAAATCGTATAAATCGAATCTTCCCTTAATTCGAACTGAACATGAAATCCCGAAATTTTTAATAGCAGAATAATGTTAAAACTTTTCATTTATTCGAACTCATTTTCTCTTGACTTCGTTTAATTCGAACTAACGAAGATTCCGATTTTTCATTTTTCCTTTTTTTCTCCTAGACTTCAGTTCCTTTGAATAACTTTATTTCTTTGATTTTTGTAAGAATTATTCCGATCGAGTATATATATAATCGCATGCATTTGATATCTATTTTCTTAGTGTCACGTCCGTACATCAGTGACACCTCAAATTCTTCTTCCATTATGCTTGTTCCTAATCAATTAATTAGTTTATGTATTTATATATTTTAATTTAATATTAAGGGTTATTATGATGATAACAGACGAAATAAATAAAAAAAGCACAAAAAATATTAATTCTTTTTTTATAATACTTTTTTAAGCATGTTTGCTTCGGATACTTTTTATAATTCGAACTTCTGATAGTTCGAACTTTTCTTGTGGTCCCGACGAGTTCGAATTAATGAGATAGCAGACAGTATTTCGAAAAGCGTTACTTTATTTTTAAAAACCTCAGAAAACAATTTATTTTCGAAATTTAAAGATGAATTAATAAAAATAAATTTTTATTAGCTGCTCCTACATTTCGGATTCACTTCCGAGTAGCTTTTACAATGCATTCATCAGCTCTGTCTACCCGGAAAACCGGGTTTTTCGGAAGCTATCAGACCACAGCTAAACATTTTCAGCTACATATCTGAAATTGTGCCTGCAACTGTAAAAGAAAAATGTTGATTTAATGATAATGCTTTACGTTTGTGTTAATTCTGGTTACTTCTTAATGGTTTTTAGTAAACCCTTTACCTACCGCATTATAAATTCATAAAAATTTTACATTCTAAAGCATTTTACGTAAATTGTTTGAACTAAATTAAAAGATTTACGTAAATAATTAATACATTTTTGAAATATTTTAAAAGATTGAAGGATTTTGAAGGATTAATTAAATTTGAATTTACAGGAGTTTTGTGCAATATTTATAACCCCACTCAAATCTTTTATTTTAAATTGTTTTCTTAGTATTTTGTAGAATTATAAAATGTACAAATAAGACGTTCTTACAATGTAATTATAGAAATATTTCCGAATTAAAAAATCCCAATCCCCCTCCGTCAGCGCCAAGAAAGCTCAAAAGATACAAAGGCAAAAGAAATCATCCCTTTAAAAATACAATGAAACTTCCAAATAAGGGACACTCCGAATAAGGGACAAAACTTCTGGTCCCAGTCCCTTGTTATAGGACGTGTAATAAATTTACCTCTGAATAAGAAACACTCGATTTAAGGGACACTTGAAAGTGAGATTAAAGGGGCTAACTTTTGCATTTCAGATAATCAAGTAATCTGTGATAAAAATGAAAATACAGATTTTTGTGAATTTATCAAACAGTCTTGTTGATACAAAGGCATGCAACACAATTGACGAGCATTTATTTACCCGCAATTCTGATTCGAGTTCAGTGTGACAGTTATGCTGAAAATTGTGAGGATGATTCTGAAAGTAGAGAATAAGAAAAAATTGTGAAATAAAGATATTTACAGATGCTTTAAGGTTGTTCTCAAATCCAAAAGGGTAACCTTTATGACATAAGTTTGAATTTATTTTTATTCAGAAATGCCTTGTTGTTGTTCCTTGCCTTGAATTGTTGTTCAGAAATGCCGGCTCAATGAGTAATTTATTCAACAATTGAAAACATAGTTCAATTCCAAATAATTTCCATAGAATTCGTTCCAATTTCCATTCAAAAATGAATTTGTAAATGTGTTAAAATGTTTTTTGTTTGCTGAGCTGAACAGTTGAGATATTTGTTGCCTTAAAATGTGCAAAGCAGTTGAATACTTTTTTTTAAAATACTGCTGATAGTGAAGAACTAAAATTTAAAAATATGATAAATGAACACTTGAAAAGTTTACAGTGCAAAATTAAAATTTGCAAAACAATCACTTTTGATAGATTACTTCAAGTAAAATTCTTTTAAATGTTTTGATACTTTTTCATGTACACAGTTTGCATAAAAAATACAAATCAATGATTCTACAAATAATTTAATGATCTAGTAATCAAGTGAAAATTTTTAATTAATTCTCTATTCTTTTGTGTCTGATTAACGTAATTTATAAGCTTCGAATACATTTAAACTTCACCTTTAATATTTTGTTATTTTTATATCCTTCTGGACGACTAATTAAAAAAATAATATAATTCTCCGAATAAGGGACACCTTTATTTAAGGGACAAAAGTTCCGGTTCCATAGGTGTTCCTTATTTGGAGGTTTTACTGTACTTTGGAGGTTTTGTGTAACCAATAATGCTTTTGGAACAAAATAAAGTAATGTATCTGTAACTCATTCTAAACAATTCTACAACTAATTGACGTATTAAAAGAATTTTATAATAAGTATTTTTTATGGTACTTATAAGAAGTCCCGTCGTTAGATAAAGAGTTAAACATGTTCGCTGAACATAATGATATTTACTTGAGCATATGGCATCCAAAAAGCGGCTTTCTGGATATAGAGAACTAATTAATGCAGTGTAAAAACTACTCGGAAGCGTTTTCAAAAACTACGGGCAGCAACTAAAAATTCATTTTTACAAATTCTTCTTTAAATTTTAAAGATAAATTTTTTCGTGCGGGCTCTATATCTGTATCACACGGGAAACGATTTTTCCGCAACCATTTTACAAAACACGATCGTTCGAATTGCTGCGTGTTCGGTAAAAAGGTTTTTCAAATTTCTCGCTCCGCTCCTACTGGTCAGTTGAGAATGAAAGACCAACATTTTCAGTGCAATGCGGGAAACGCTCAGTAAACAAGAATAGTGAGCAAAATTCTACCCTGCATCAAGGTCACTCAACTTTTGCTGACTGTAGCGATGTGTAGAAGGAAAAGTTCTCGAAACGGGTCCGTGAGATACCGCTTTAAAGGTAAAAATACGCTTTTTGAAATCTTGGGTGGCTCAGAAGATGTTATTCTACTTTTTTGTACATGATTATAATACATTTTGGCAAAAAAATTTCTGCCCTTTTTTTTTTTTTTTTTTTTTTTTTTTTTTTTTTTTTTTTTCAGTGTAGATTAACTAAAAATAGGTAAAATCTCACGACATTTGAAACAGATACACGAAAAGTAAGTATTTACGTAACATTTAAATTTTTATTCTTTTAAATAAACTATTTATGTTATTAAAAACCAGATCCCAAATTCTATGAAATGCATCTATACGGTCACTCAAGAAAAAAAAAAAAAAAAAAAAAAAAAAAAATTAGCGAACAAATTAAAAAATGCATGTTGAAATTGTAATATTTTTAACCGTTTAAATGCCAATGTTCTTAAATGGGAGCATTGCATCACTTGTAATACAAAACATATATTTTCCAACATAATAACGATGTGCTTATTTTTCCTATAAAATATAAGGTGGATTTGAACTTTTGAAGAAAAAATACTTATGTTTAAGCATTTATCACAGGTATAAGGAAAATGTAAATTCCTTAATTTGCATAAAAAATATATTTGCTTTTATCGTTTTCTCTATATTACTTACATTTGACCGATAGCGAATCTGAATGTTTTTGGAATTCTAGAAAATAATCAAGAGCAGTACAATAGCATATAACGGAAAATAATTTGTTATATTTTCCTAGGTTGTCAATCAATAATCGTGTATCAAAATGCGAACTCTGAAATGAAAACAGCCAATAAAACTTCAGAAATGTTTGCTTTAGTATTTTCTAAGTTTGTATGCATAAATTAAAACGTTTGAAGCTGTAATATACGAAAACAAAATTATAATTACACTGCGATATTAATTCGGCGTGTAAACGGTTAACATCGTGATATACCACAAACACGCAAATCAAGAAAAAGGAATTTAGAGATTGCAAGATATTTTATAGCAAATCGATGGTGGTAAAAAGCTTGTGTTGTATATTTTTACTTATCATATTTTTGTGTGTCTTCATAAGAATATGCTATGGATGTCTATATATATATATATATATATATATATATATATATTAAGCTACAAAATTAAAATTTTCGCGTTCTTTTTTTTTTTTTTTTTTTAATAAGATGAAGATGTTGTAAGGAAAAAAAGTAAGATATAAAAAAAAAGATGAAAAAGAAAACTTTTAATTAGAGGCTACAAAATAATCAATAACGAAATGAAAAGCAAAAATAAAAACAGATGACAGGGAAAAGCTGAAACGATAAGCCAAGATGAGTAATTAAAGAGAATTAAAGATAATAGAACTAAAGAGAGTAAGAATTAAAGAGAAGAAAGTTTCTACATGATACAATAAAATACCTACTCTTTTGCTTTCTTTTTTGTTCTTTTTCAGACAAACTTCCGCTCTAATAAATATAGAATGTAATTTTGAACCTGAAGATGAAACATCAGTACTTTCGGAACACGTTACAAGAATTACAAGAATTACGCGTTACAAGAATTTTATCATTGCTATATTAGCTGCATATATTTACTAGAAATTCACTGCATATTCATTCTGAATAAATAAAAACAATAAAATAGTAAGTATAGCATATTTAATATTCGCTGCACACTTATTAATAAATAATATAAATTTTGAAAACTTTCTAATCATGTCTTAAGTACAAGTAAAAAATTTGAAATATTTTCTTATTATTATTATTGTAAGAATGTTCTTTCAACCTTAACCTTTTTTCTTTCTTTTCTTTCATTCTCTTCAATCTTGATAACCTAAACTTTAAAAGCATTTATGAAATTTTTAATTACATCAGCCATATTTTCGGAAATCTCTTTATATTACAGTATTCAACTGAGGTTCGAAAATTCCACACAAATAAATGAAAGTTTCAAAGTTCACGCCAAATTTAACATAATGTATAATCATTTTATAGTATAAAACTTCTTATTTAACGTTGAAAAAGTCGATCAAAATTATTCATCAAATTTAAGCAAAAATTAGAGCTTTTCAATGATAGTGAAAATAGCTGTTTCAGGTAAAAACAACATTTTACAGTGAAATTTCAACCTTGTACTGTACAGTGAAATTTCAACCTTGTAGTCTACAGTGAAATTTCAACCTTGCAGTGTACAGTGAAATTTCAACCTTGTAGTGTACAGTGAAATTTCAACCTTGTGTCATTTAAAATTTTCAATTCAAACTATGCCTAGACATCAAATTTCGAGTCACTTGAATGATAAGTATTTTAATTATAAACATTCAGAATTCATTGCTTTTAATGTTAAATAACATATTCATATTTTTATTAATATCGACAGAAACCATACTCCTAATGTACTATTTTTTTTTATTTAGCAATAATGCTTAAATTCTCACACATAAATATGTTGAGTTTGCAATTTTTATAATTTTATGATATAAATTATGAAATTAATATTCGAAAAAAAATATTAATTGCCACCTACAATTTTTCGGTGGATTTAGATTTATTAAGTCCTGCTTTATGGAAATCCAAAATTTCATTCTTCCAAGTAATTTTCAAATTATGCTTAAAAAACGGCGAAATGAGGGTTTCAGGGGCCTTCAACGATAGAAGTGACTAGCTATTTTGAAACTTCTTTTGTTATCCTGTAAATATGCAGTCTTCCAGTGTTGCCAGATGGGCTACTTTTTTTAAATTCATATTCTTGATTGGCACCACTTTTTTCTAATGGTACAATGCACCTTATTTAATGACGGATTAATAAAGGCGAAAACAAAGGGAATTTTGCCGTTTCAAAAAAGTGGTGCCAATCAAGAAATCTTAATTTAAAACTAGTCGTTGGGGGCCACCGTAATACTTACCCATCATGGATATGTATATGAAAATAAAACATGAGAAAACTATTTATACAATTCATTGCAATTCTTATGCAAAAAAATTTAAATATTGTTAATATGCATAGTAATGCTTTTTTAAAGAACTGCTGATGTACCAATTTCGACAAATTATATAAAACGCCAAACTACTCAAATAGTACCGAACCGCGTAAAAGAAACATCCTTATAATGCCAAAAATAATAATTCTATTAACTAACAATTAACTGTGTCGGATTAAGCGTCTCATTTCCAATTAAAATATACCTCTGAATTGAAATTTGAAGGAAATACAGGGTCATGAAAAATTGAAGAATGTGGAAAACAGGATTACAAATATCTCAGCAACTAATAACTCGATCGACTTAGTTCTATATGCAAAATGTGTGTTATTTTATTGTCTTTTACGTCCATTCCTTAAAACAAAAAAATTCGAAAATTTTTATATACCTTTCATCAGAACGAATTGTTCGAGGGTCCGAAAAAAATAGTTCCGGATAATCGAGGTTGCTGATATTAAATAGGCTTCGTCCCATTCTTACATACTAACTACATACAAATTTTCAAGTCTCTATCTCAGTTTGTTCGGGAGACAGAGCGTTTACAGACAGACGGACGGCAATTTTTTTTTTCTAAAAATATGTTTTTCGAAATCTCCACTATCTAAAACGTGTAAATCCGTCAAAATTTTTTTTTCGATTTTCAAAACGATTGCAAGACTTACCCTATACTACGTATGATGGGTAAAACAGTGAGTTTCCCGATCCAGAGCCGAGTGGCTCCATGCGTATGATGGGTAAGTAAAAAGTAGCCCTCTGGCAACACTGTAGTATTCAATGACTTATTGAGTGGCGCCACAGATGACTTGATCAAGAAGTTAGTTCAACAATCGAGTATCGAGTTCAATTTGAATACACCTCCTAAAATAAGCGCATTTTTATACATTATTATTTATCTCTCGGAAATTAATCATACAAATTGCATGAAAATTTCTTTTTATGTTCATTGAAGAATGTGGAGTACATACATTATGTCAGAATTAGTTACTATTATTGAAAAAAAAAAGCTAGCTAGGATTTGTTTTAATATGTAGGCGGGCCCCCTAATTAAATTTTATCAGTTTGAATAGGCTCTATTAAAAATGCGAGTTGAAAATAACAGTAAAATCGACAACTATTTAAAACTTTTAAAGCATAAAAATGTAAATCTATAATATTATAACCACTCTACAACGCTTTTGATTTTATCACTTTCAATTCTGATACTTCTATTTTGAAACTAAGAAATTAGTAACAAAATTATTTACAAGAAATTAAAATTATATTTGCACAGATATTTCACACCGTTTGGTAGGCTGGTTAAAATGCATTTATCACTTTTTAAAATTAAAACTAGAAAAGTTTATAAGAATTCTAAAAGTGTAATAAAACGTTTCCAAATGATTTCATTGTTATTAAAACAATGATCTTCCAGGTTGTATCAAAACTCTTTTTTCTATCTGTTAAATTGTGTTTCACTCAGCATTGAAAATATTCCGGATAATTTTAATTATATCAGTCATCTTTTCGATAATCTTTTTTTTATTAATTTATTCTACAGAAATTCGCAAATTCCATGGGAATAAATTAAAGTTTAAATGCTAATAACAAACTTAAAATAAAATGAAAGGCACTTTGTATTAAAATTTCATTTCTTTAATGTAAGGAATAAAATTAAATATTCATTGAATTCATGAGAAAATAATAGAAAAATCCTGAATAAATTATTTTTCACAGACCTTTTTTAGAATTCTTTCAGGTTTAAATTGTACAATACAATCTATCTTTTAGCATTGAGCTGGTTTTTGTTTTAATTACTGATATAAAACGCATGGAATATCTTAGGAGCACTTCACATAATCCATTTATATATCTTAAATTAATTAACTATTTAAAATATATGTTTTTTTAACTAGTAAAATTTTACGAATGTATAAAGGGGGGGGGGGTTATAAAGTGGGGCTACTGTTTTTCTGCGTTCGAATGTTGATCTTTTTCATAACCTATTGACAAAATTCGGGACTGCTTGATGGATGGATCTTGTGGAATTCCCGAGATAAAACAATCATGTTTTTTGCAAAAATTAAAAAACATCCATGAACAAATTGCATGACTCTCCATGAAATAAATTCAAAAGATTCCATTCAAACAATTTTTATTATTATTATGCGGGCTTTTCCATCCTTGTGACGGGTTTGCAATATACCACACTTATTTCTAACTTTGCCCGTAAAATAAAACTTTACTTTGTCCCTCCAGGAAAATGTTGAAATGGAAGGCTTGATGGAGAGTTATCCGAGACGATCTGAAAAAGATTTTACTGCTATACTTTCTGGTATGCCAATTTTTATCGTTGGAGAATCAAGCTTACTTACGAATGTGAAAAAATAACATTAGTAAGTCTTGATTACGTTCACTAATAACTATATCGTAATACTAATAAAATATATTCTACATAAAGAATAAGAATTTATATTATAAAAACATATTTTGCTTCTAAGACGTTGTATATTAATGAAAACATTTAAAATATATTAAAAAAAATATTTACATGTTTCAACTCCTATTAATAATATTAATTATTAATATAATTACTAATGATAATACTTATATAATAAGACTTACTTAATTAAATATAATTATTAATAGAAGTTGAAACATGTAAATAATTTTTTTTAATATATTTTAAATGTTTTTATTAATACACAACATCTTAGAAGCAAAATATGTTTTTGATAATATAAATTCTTATTTTTTATGTAGAATAAACTTACTTACTTCATAACTGAAGCAATAGGACACTATTTTCTCAATAATTTACTCTCTCATTTCAAGAAATTATTCCATTCTTTATTCAGTGATTCGAGCAGAAGCATAAACAGTGAATTAAGATGTGGAAATTCATAAATTCCTTTCAGCTATTATGGATACATTTTGTCTTTTCTTTTTAATTTCTTCTATCTTTACAAGAAGAAAGTATTGGATTCGTAAAAAAATTCATCTTCCAATTTTCGACGAATTTAAATATTTTAGAGACAAGAGATCCCAATAAAAATGTTTTTGCAAAATGCTTGTATATAAGTCGGTGACTCTGTCTGTATGAGAAACTTATTTTCTGCGCATTTTATGAACACTCTATCTCACGAACTAGTGCACGAAAATTAATAAAAATTTATATTCCGCTAGTCTCTGGTATAAATTGGTGGTTTTTTTTTTTTTTTTTTTTTTTTTTTTTTTTTTTTTTTTTTTTTGCAAATGCCCAAATAATGGCCTCTTTTCACACGATTTTTTCAGTTGTCATTGAATCAGTTAGTTTTCGACCTGAATTAATACTGCTTACATTTTGACTTGAATCGCCTAAAAGGTGGAACTGCTATGCTGCATTTTGCACGATTGCTGCAATAACTCTATCTCAAGAAAAAATGCACGGTTTTTTACCAAACTTCATATTCATTCCGTAGCATATTTGTACCCTCTTAGAATCCACAACAGTAGTTTAAAACATTATATCAAAATATGAAATAAAAGTCTTATCTGAATATTATTTTTTTAATTTTACTTTATTGCAGTATTACTTAGTCACTTTAAATATGATATAATTTTTTTTACGGCTTTTAACGCTCATTAATGATTTTTTTTTTTTTTACTCTTTTGATATTCACGTGAAGAAATTTTTATTCCTAAAAAAGAAATTATTTTATATTTCTGCTTCCTTAGAATTGCCAACAATACTTTAAAAAATTATTTACAAATGTAAAATGTCTCACGTAAATATATTTTTAAATTTAAACTGTTTTCAATATTATTATTTAGCTGTTTTAAATGCGACATTTTTTTTCTATTTACGACGGTTATCACATTTTAATGAATTCATTATTTTAATATTTTCTTTCTCTTTTAATATTCTCATGTAAATGTAGTTCTATGACATAATTTCAATATTTTCCCGCTTTTAACTCATAATTATTTAATTCTCATTTGAAAGATTTTTTTTCTGTTTGTGATATATGTATATATATATATATATATGTAATTTTTTTATTTTATTATAATTCAATTCAATTCTAAATCTTCGTTTTGGTTTATTGTTTTATTGAAAAATCCATTGGTGAATCTTGTCTACTTTTAATGGTATTATATATATATATATATATATATATATATATATATATATATATATATATATATATATATATATATATATATTACAAATTAAAAAAAAATTTCGCCAAAACTAACCTTTATACTACCTTAATTTTCTTATAATAATGTTCCGTACTTACTTCAAATTATTAAATTCAAATCTTGTTTCTAGATCTAATCTGTTAATCTGTATGCAGACGATATAAATTCTTAATTTGCCTTAAAAAACATTATTCCAGTATGCGTAAATTTAAAAAGATGGCTCTAAATTAAAAATATTCTTAATTAAAACTTTATTTCTTAATATTCCAAATAAAACTGATTTCTTCTATGTTTTTATCAACCCTTTTTAAGAAAATCTTATTAAATTTATTCCAAAACCATACGTTTCAAAAAATATCATTATTTTATTTTATCTATTTATTTATTTTTCCGCCGTCAACCTTTGATGTGTGCATTAATAAATTCATTTCTTTTCTTTTTCTCTTAAAATTAATCATTTATAAAAATCGTCTGCCTAACAAATTATGAGTCGATTATAAATTGGTTAAATAATATTTTTTTTAAATAAATTTATCGTCTGTGTCTAGTCTCGTATCTGGACAAGAATTCTGTTTACATAAAAGGATGATGGTTTGAGATTACAGAAAGTTCTAGAATTTTCTTTTTAGTTTTAAAAGGTGGAAGTCTCGAGAGGAGAAGGAGAGAGATTCTGGAGTTCTTTCGTCGATGAGTATGGCTGGTTGAAGTAAATGATGGAATATTTTTTGGACATTTCGGTAAAAGATCGTTTGCAAAAAGGAGTTTTTCCCTCTATAATGACTACAGTTGAATAAATAAACTTACAGCCACCAATGAGTGATTTATTGGATATTCTACATTTATTTATTTTTTATTTTTTCCCTCGCTGGCCATGATTTCTGTGCAAAGAACGGGGACCCTGGCGATGATGATTCTGGCTCCTAACTTTAAAATGTCACATATATATATATACATTAATTTGAAAGTTATTCTTTGATCATTTGGCAGCAATTTTAAATAATAATCTTTTCTTAATTATGTAAAAAAATTCTCTGTAAATGCTGAAAATTTGAATACAAGTGAGTCAAATTAAAAAAATAATTGCAGTCTGCACACTGGGAACTTTTATCGTGTAAACTGATCTAAAAATGTTTAAAATCCTATGTATAGTTTTTGCTCCCATGTATACATATTTTTTAAATAGACAGGTTTTGACCAATTTTAAGATTAGATATCTCTTAAAATATCTATTATATTTAAAAACTGCCTACATTAGTACGTTTATCAAATATTTTTCTATAGTACCACCACTTTTCATATTTTTATGTGCAGTAGTTTTCATAATATTAGCAAGGAAATACCCCAGGTCACAAAAAATTCATTGTTTGCGGCAGTGATAGCGTTAGTTACTTTTTTTTTAGAATAGAGAGATAAACAAAGAAAAATAATTAAATTAAATTCATTAGCAAACAGGAACAGAGAGTTACCATAATCGAGAACACGACCACGCAAAGTAATGTGTTGCAGCGTTTTTCTATTTAGAGAATCATGAGTTGCAGTCATGAAATCAGTTGTGATTTTCATGATAAACATCGAATACTTACAAAAGTGTTGTGAATTTCACTTGAGAAAAATTTCGCTTGAATACTTATTTTCGTTTTTTTTTTTTTTTTTTTTTTTTTTTTTTTTTTTTTTTTTAATTGTATGTAGTTTATTTTATGTTTTTTTTTTTTTTTTTTTTTTTTTTTTGGATAACAATTCATTAATTACGAGAATTAATTATTTTGTTTTTGCATGAGATACTTCATATAAAAACTGTGATTTTTTTAGTTATAAAACAAGAATTTAAAATAGCCTTATTTCTACTTATTAATGCACTAACAAAAGATTATTGTTTTAAACTATTTTTTTAGTTTTAACTTTTCTAAAATAATATTCAATTGATAATTTTTAAGGTATATATTTTAAATAATACTTAACTGATAAATTTCAACGGTGAAAGCCAATAACTCACTTGTACATCGCAAATATTTTTCTAATAGCACATAATATTTCTTAAAATTGACTTTAGAAGAAAATTTGGAGCCAAAAGAAAGGAATTATTTTATTATTATATTGTTTTCACATGGGAATAATTAATATGACAAATATGATATTTCAATTACAAAACAAGAATTCTAAATTGTCGAGTCATATTTCTACTTTTAAATGCACTAACAAAAGTCTGTTTTTTAAAACTATTTTTTAGTCTTTGCTTATCTAAAATAATACTTAACTGAAATTTCTCAACGGTGAAAACAAATAACTCACTTATACATCGTACATATTTTTCCAATAGCATATAATGATTCTTAAAATTGACTCTAAAAATAAATTTGAAGCAAAAAAAAAAAAAAAAAAAAAAAAAAAAAAAAAAGGTGGAGGGATTGGTTTGTTATCATTTTGTTTACGCACAGGAATAATGAATATGACAAATATGATCTTTCAATTATAAAACAAGAATTTCAAAATGTCGCGTCGTATTTCTTCTTTTAAATGCACTAACAAAAACTTGTTATTTTAAACCATTTTTTTAGTCTTTACTTATCTAAAATAATACTTAACTGATAAATTTCAGCGGTAAAAGCTAATAACTTACTTATATGTCCTACATATTTTTCTAGTGGCATATAATGCTTCTTAAAATTGACTTTAGAAATAAATTTGGAATAAAAAGAGAGGGATTGATAGTTCTAAGGTTTCTTCAAAAAATATTACGTTTTCTTTTCTTTAAACCTTTGAAGTGCTTCCTAGTTTCTTAAATGGGCCGCATGACGTGAGTATTTAACTAGATTGAAGATATATTCTAAATTACATTAGAAGACTATTAGTTTTAAGACTTTAATTTCTTTTTTCTTGGAATCTCTATTCGAAATACAGTAGAGTCCCGCTTTCCCGAACCCCGTTATTCCGAAAAATACTAATATGAGCGTTACCACAATAGCTTAAAATGTTGGCCAACTTGACGAAATATCGCTAAATTTGGTAGCAAAAAACAGTTGTCATACATTGAACCAACTCGGGGACAGCTAGCTAATTTGGCTAAATTTCATCAGATTTTCTATATTTCACCATTTTTGTGAATTTTAATAAAAGCATTTTTACGGCCAATGGGGAAAATATAGTTTCAAGTGCATTTTAATGATGACACACTCTTCCGAACATAATAAAACTGATATGAATCTATGAAATATACATTAAAATGTTCATCCTGTACAATCTCTGGTGCAAGGAATATGTCTTATTAATTTACAGGAACACAAAAAAGTATTCCAATACATAATAATGTAGAAGGGAAACATTGTTTGGCGGTCGGTTTGGATTATATTAAACTGTTTCAAATTTTATTAAATAGACGTTCTGAGGTTTACTAAAAGTTACTTTCTGTATAATAGAAAGAACATAGTATTTACAGGAACACATAAAAGATTTCGGATGTTATATTGTATCCGAAGTATTGTATACTATTACACCAAGATCTCTGTATTTTCAAAACTTCATTGTAGCACAAGCGTACCCCATATGCTATGCTTAAGGTGTAATTTCCAACTTTTTTTCTGAAGAGGAGCACTGAATCGACTAAGTAACATGTTTTTTGTCACCATAGACTCAGATTCATGCATGGAGAAAAAGCATATATATTGCTATGATATTTGAAGAGTCTGTTATATGCTAACAGCGAATTTTAAATTAAGTCTTTCCGCATATAACATAGCAAACACTACTCAATCAAACCGTCTGTAATTTAAAATATATAATTTTTGCATAATTTTTCTAAGTCGTTTCAAATTTTATGAAAACCGTTTGTATAATTTAATTACGGGGCCAATTAAAAGCATTCTGTTACATTACGGTCAATGGGAAAAAATTCTTTCAAGTGAAAATGAAGTTATACTCTTTCGAACATAGTTGAAGTCACATGCGTCTATGAATTTTTTTCTAAAAATACATTCTGCACAATCTGTGATGCAAGGAATATTTGTTATTAACTTACATGGCTACAGAAAGGACTCCATTACACAATGGTATATGGGGAAACACTAATTGGAGCGCGTTTTAATACTATTAAACTATTTTACATTTTATGAAATTGATATACGTTGCTGAGATGTACTACAATTTACTTCCTGTGTAATATAAAGCAGATAGTATATACAGGGACAAACAAAAGATTTCGGCCACTATACTGTATCCGATGTACTGTATACTATTACACCAAGATCTCAATATATTTAAAGCTTTGTTATATTACGAACGCCCCTCATTTGCTACGTTTGACGTGCAATTTTCAACTTGTTCTGTTTCAACCCATTGATAATTTCTGAACTGTCAATTTTAGATGTTATCGTTTTAATTGCAAACAAGTCAGAAATTGTATGTCAAACATGATGAGGTGCGTTCATACCATATGAAAGTATTTATACTTTTATAAATACGAGGTGGAACCAGTCGAAATTCGACGAAAGAAAATCTTTGAAAAAGAACTGTTTAATTTATTTATAATAAAGATACAAAATCAGTTACAGATAAAAAAACACATCTGATAGTGGTCAGTCTAATTCTTAGGCAAATATTATTTTAAACTAAAATTAGCAAAATACTATAAAACTCCCCAATTATTCAAATTATTAAAAGAAACAAAAAACAAAATTCTTCAGATTTTATGACAGACGCAATTTAATTTCAACTTTTTTTTTCAATTTTGAGAGAAAATGGAGTGATTTTGCTGCCACAATTACAAAATTGGTACTAAAAGTTATAAAAAAAATTAATGTATCAAAAATAAATTGAGATACAGTTTTGAAATAAATTGCATTTAAAAGTACATTGTTTTCTCTATAGACGGTGTAAAAATTTAAAATGTACGATGTTTAGAAGTGTCAAATTTGTAGTACTGAAAATTGAAAAACAGAAATTGCATGCAAAAGTGTTGCGCATTTTAATTTATATTTTTTTCCAATTTTAAGAGAAAATGTAGTGATTTTGTTGCCACAATTACAAAATTGGTACTAAAAACTGTCAAAAAATTAATATCTCATAAATAAATATCGATGCAACTTTTAAACAAATTGCATTTAAAAGTAATTTTTTTTCTCTATACGGCAGTGTAAAAATTTAAAATATGCGTTGTTTAAAAGAGTAAAATTTGCAGTAGTGAAAATTGCAAAACCGAAATTGCAGGGGAAAGTGCTGCCATTCGCAAAATGACATATGCGTTACGCACAGATACGTTTGACCTTTATAATATAGATTCAGATTTTGGTGCAAGGGCTGTTGCTCTCTTATGCAAATAATGGTGGAATACAAAATTTATCACGATTATATCAGTTAAATTCAGTAATACGGAAATGATACGACTCCATCTTTAATAGGACGTAACCACCGTGGAAAGCTAGAATCACTATTTATCATGAGATCAGAGGCGTCAACTTTTGAAAAATATTGGGTTGGCTAAAAATATTGGCTGAGCTCAAAAATATTTTTGTAAAATGTTGCGACCAGTTTGTTTATCTCTGAAGGGTTGACAGATGGTGAAAGGTGAGAATTTTAAGTCAAGCTGTCATGTTTTAAAAAAGTTGCAATTTTATTAAATTATATTCCCATGTTTTTTTCCTTATAAAGACACTTATTGTAGTGTCATGATATCATGAACATGAATACAAATTGAATTAGAAGAAAGTTAAACATGGAAGCAAAACATTTCAATCATTTGAGATTTATGGGTGTTAGTCGGGGAATTTCGCAAAATAAATTTTATTCCAAAAGGAAAAAAGAATAATGAAATAATAATGGAATAAATAACTAGAAATAAATAACAATGGAAATTTTGTTCGCTATGATTTAAAATTATTGGGTGGGCTCGGGACCTACGGGCCCATTGTTGGCGCCGCTGCATGAGATACCAGTAAATTAAACCCGCATGACAGGATTTAATAGAAGAAAGAAAATTTTTATTAATTTCTTTTTAATTTTTGATTCTATGTTCATAAAAATTGAAATATCTCTACATAATTTTTAAATAATTATGTAAATATTAAATTTCAAACCATTCGGTTGGGTAATTATATGGGGACAGACGGACGGAAGAACCAGACAACGGTGATAGGTGATACATGTTTATATAATTACGCACGCAACTAAAAGTGTCTTCATCATATAGAAATTGATTTATGTCGAAATAGCTTTTAAAGATTACGAATACAAAATTATTTTTACCGTCACTGGATCCTATGAACTATATTTAGGAAAATTTTCTTTCTACTCTAACAAGTAAAATGCTAAAAATTCTATTATTTTTTTTTTCCACTAAAATTTCCCGGGTTATGATACACTCAATATTATGATTTTTCAGCACAAAAAAAGGGATTTATAAGGATTTGCCAACGGGATTCTGAAAATTCATAAAATGCAAGCACCATAACTTTATAATTTTTTGCTGTTTAACATGTTAGTGTAAGAAGAAGGTGTTTCTAAATATACCTATAACACCCAGGGACCATATAAAATTTTTAATTTCGTTGCTTTAACAAATATATTGTTTTGATATACATGGGTTTTCATGCGAAGAACAACAACATTAATTTATTTTTTATTTTATTATTATGTTTTAAAAAAATGGAACTTTATCTCAAAACTATTGGTTTGAGAGTTAGCTATTTAACCACGATAAAAAAGTAGGTACTTTTTATACAGAAACTAATCGTAACTAGTAAATCGTTATGAAACTGACTACGTTACTACTACAGTAATGTTTCATTACATTGCCGAAATATTTATCACTAATGCAGAAAAAAGACATCGAAAACATGGTGATAAGTTATAATTAATGGTGCTAGTTATCAGTGGCCGAATTCCTCTCGGTAATGTTAAGTCTATGGGCGTTTGATGCATTCCTATAATCATATTTCCTCAAGGAATTAATATTTTTAAGTTCTTATTTTAATGTTCTTTTTCCAAAAGATGTCACTTTTTTTCTTAGTTGTCAAAATGTTTTTAAAATCTGTGCTAAATTTCATATTTTATATTTTAAAAACTGACGAACTGGAAGTAAAAATTTAACTCCTCATAAAAAAAAAAATTTAAATGAAAAAAAGCATCAATTTTAGAAATATTTTGAAAACTAAGAAAAAAAAGACATCCTTTAAGAAACGAAGAAGACACGGAAGAGGAACACGGAAAAAGAAGACGTTAAAAATATTAAGATGTTTTAAATATAAAAATGCATCAAACGTCTATAGACTTAATATTACGATTAATCTACTATTGTATATAATTTTTAGAAAACAATTTTGTAATAAACAATTCGTAGTAAATAAAAAAAGTACCTGCAAAATATTATTCCAACCGCACCCCAAAAATGAAAAAATAAAATAAATAAAACTGAAAAATAAAGTTGACAGAGGTTAAATTCTCATATTCATCATACTTCGATAATCCAAAACTACTTTTGTCAAACTGGCTGCAGTTAAACTACCTGAAATATAAATCTAACATATTTAATAAACTTTTCTTTCAATTTATAATTTTTTATGGGTAAATGGGAAAGATATATAAACGTCTGAGTATTGAACTTTATTTATTTTTAAGTTTACTTACATTATTGTTAAATAATAATAAAAATATCCATATTATGATCCCTTCTCGGAAAATTGAAATAAAAATAATAAACAAAATTAAAATAAAATAAAAGCGGTAAAAAAAACATTTTAAAAATAAAATGGACGAAAAATTTTAATTAATATATCAAAACAAATAGGTAATATACAGAAACAAAATAAGTTATTTTACAATTTTATCCAAATAAATTTTCCGGTTTAAAATATGTTTTTTGGAAGATATATGTATAATTTATATAGTAGGTCTTTGCATAAAATAAATCAATCATCTTGCAATAACTATAGCAAATGCCCTATATTGCATGTGATCAAAAAACATCACGATTGCTAAATAGCAAGTTAGTAACTGCTCCATATTTGCTAAGTGTTTTAAAGTACATGTATATGTTATTACTGATAAAAAGGAATTTTAACATAAAAGTGTACGGCTGATGCACTCTTTGATTTCTTACGTTTATATTATCGAAAAATGTTTTTGTTTAAATATATGAATATAAATTGCCCGAAAATCTCTCTATATTGCACAATATAAATCTGTCTGGGAGTAATGTTGACGTCATTTCGATGATGGCAATACTTAATCAGTATATTTAGCTTTTAATGCAAGTTTTTTTACACCTAGGCATCGAATAATTTTAATTTTTATACCATCGATTAAAAATATATCTCAATTTACTGATTTTTCATGCTTTAAAAAATTTTCAAGCATTATTTAAAGAAATCTTTTTCCATTGCTGACAACCATATTGCGAAAGATTAGTCCATCCGCACTTAACCCTCAAATGCTGTGTGTTGCACTTCGGTAGCATACCAAATTTAGTCTTATAAGTTGCATTAGAATGATGTTGAAGTTCTAATGTCTAATGTTGACAGTAAAATACATGCTGAAAATATTATTAAATAAATCTTCAACATGTAAATGGCATCATTGTGCTGTTTAAGAATAAAGATAGATTTATTTTTTCAAATGTTGCAACGTTTGCTTTTTGTTTTGTTTGGAAGTTTTCGAAATACCCAGTTTTGTTCTGTAGACAGCAAGTAAAATTTATTCCTTATCATAGTTTCTAAAATTCGTAGTTCTTTTACATTATAGAATTTTACTGATGATTTTTTTTTCAATTAAAGCCCAGTGTTACCGATTTTACAAAAATAAATAAATAAATTATATATATATATATATATATATATATATATATATATATATATATATATATATATATATTAACCATGAACCATACTTAAAGCAAAATATGATTTTTTTTAAAGTATTTTTCTCAAGATTTATTCAAGGACTGAAAGCCGAAAATAATTATTAAATTGATTTTTGAAAATTCAGACATTTAAGTACTAAAACAAACTGAATAGTTTAGAGTTTTCTTCCGACTAGTATTCCATAACAAAACGAAACATTTCTCCAGTAAAAAATATTGTTATAATGTAAAATAAATACAACTCAATTTTTATAGTCTTACGAAAACAGTTTACTCTTAAGGTATCGGAACATCTTTAAAACGTAATATTCAACCAAAATATCGATTTTTCATTTTTGCAATACATTAAAATTGAATCTTTTATCTATCGAAATCTGCTTATATTTTGTATCTATCTAAAATAGAAACATAATTACAGCCGTTTGAAATTATACCTATTTACAGCTTTTGGGTTGTGTTTTAAAATTATTTTTAGCTTTTTCTCAAAATGAAGTTTTTCAGATTTCTGCTATATGCAAAACACACTAAAAAAAGCATAAAATGCCACTAAATCTTCTGTACTTCTTTTACAAATGTTTTTTGAGGGAACAGACTACCTACACTCATGATAAAAAAAGAAAATATATATATATTTACGCTTATATAAATGAAAAATTGAAACAAATTTTGGCAAATTTTTCTTTATATTTGTATTTTACCTGCCATATCATCTGAGACAGAGATGCGATTATAATGTGTGTTGGCTAAGTAAGTCCTAGAGAAGATTATTTATTCTGTTTATTATGCAATTTACAAAATGTTAACACATTGTTTTATTTTTCAGTTATCACGTTTTGCGGAAATGTCAAAAATTTGACATAATTTTGACTATTTTTCTCGTTTTTTTTTTTTTTTTTTTTTTTTTTTTTTGAATAATTGTTAAAATTTTATACATTTTTTTCAAAGACATAACATAAATGTCAGTGTAAAAATGGATAAATAGAGAAAAATTAAAAAAATCACTTCCGAAGGTGCGTGGGGATACCTTAAACAAGTGAATTTGTCAGAAAATAAAAAAATCTGTTGTAGTAATGAAATCTTAGGCAATTTCTCCGGCTTTTAACTTCTGCCATACGACTGATACAAAAATATCATTTTCAAAAGATTTCAAAATTCTAGTTCTATAAATAATTACAAATTTTATGCAAAATTGTTTTTTTTTTTTTTGTGTGTGTGTATTGTTATTGGGAAATAATAATAATAAAATCATTAAATATTAAATATGCAGCAATGATTAATATTTATGTAATAAATGAAATGATGGAACACGCCCGAGAAAAGTAAACCCGAATTTAATTACGGAGGTTTTATTCACATTACTAACTGCATAAAATAAAGAGGGTGGAAAATAACGAGTTCAGAGTTCGAACCTGCGTCTTTCGCTTCCAAATGTAACTAAAATATTTTCTAATTGCGGATACAGTACATATTCTTGCTACCTGTCCTATTTGCGCATTTTGAATTTTTTTTTTTTTTTTTTTTTTTTTTTTTTTGAATGCATATAAGTTTTTGCCTTCCAGCTTCATTCAGTTATTCTAATTTAATAAATTTATTTGAATACACTGCAAATTCACAACATACAAAAATAAACACATTGTCGAACACTTTTCATCACCAATTTTATAACCTATTAATGCATTGTGAATTAGAAACCTTCGTATACCAAACGTTTTTTGTTCTTAATATTTTCAAAAGTATTTCTATCTAAAAATGTGTACTTAATGTGTTGCAAATTGTTGTTACCTATAATCGTGTTCTAAATATTGTGTTGTTAATTGTATTGAAATAGTGCTATAAATAGTGTTGATAAAAATATTTTCTTACAATAGTGTCGTGCTGCACATCACTATGTCACCAAATTAACAACATATTGTAAATACCCCACAATTTAGAACACCATAAAACAGCACATGTAAAACACTTTCAAATAACTTTATACATGGTACCTTTAGACTTATGCAATTTAAAACAGAAAATAAAAGAGTTTGCTTTACAAAAAAAAAAAAAAAAAAAAAAAAAAAAAAAAATACTGCAGTAGATTGCTGAGTAAGTTAACTAATTTTGCGAATAAATATCAATAGCTGCATTTCTGGAAAAAATAGATAATTTTTAACACTTTTTGCAATATCTTTTTTTTTTTTTTTTTTTTTGGCACAACACATTCTCAACAATCAGAAGACAATCAAAAACGATTTTAGTTAAAAGAGCAAATTATTATGCTCTGTTAGTTTGTAAAAGTGTTTCAAAAATTTGCAGTGTAGTTTTTCCAAGATTTAGTTTTATTTTTTAAAAAAATCTACATTTTCTCCATTTTTCTACGTTTACTCTTTCCGGCTTGGTGTTCTTAAAAAAGTACACCTAATTTTAATTTTATCGGCACCAAGAATATTTAATGAAAATTTTTCTTTTATAACATACCTGAAAATAAGCAAGATCGTATCATCTAATAAAATACGTTTATTAGTTATCGTATAAGTTAATTATTTCAAACAGGTCTTTTTAATATTTTCTGTGGTTTTTAAACAATGGCCTGCTTTTTGACTGCATAACCTTTTGCTTTTTTCATAAGTTCCAAAAATTTGTAACTCTTTAAAATGACAGTAAACATTATAAGTTTTGACAAGTATCGAACTTTTTAGGTGACGTCTGTATAGTTATACATTATTTTTAATGCTTTTAATATCTAGAAGCATACGTATGACTGTTTCAGTGTTTTACTAGCATTTGAAAGATTTTATAGAAGGGCGAAATCACGATTAATCTACTGTATTTATTTTTGTAGTAAATACTTTGTACTAAATAAACAAAAAATACTTACAAAAGATTATTCAAACCGCAGCCTAAAAATGAATTAATAAAATTAATAAAATTGAAGTTGACAGATGGTAAATTCTCATATTCATCATACTTCGATAATCCAAAATTACTTTTGTCAAATTGGCTGCGGTTAATCTATCTGAAATATAAATCTCACACATCTAATAAACCTTCCTTTCTGTTTACGTATTTTTGCGTAAATGTGAAAGATAGATAAACGTCTGTGCATTGAACTTTATTTATTTTTAAATTTACATACATTATTGTTAAATAATGAAAATATTTATATTATGAATCCCTCCTTTTTTTCAGTTATATTAAAACTGCTATAACTATTTTTTCCAGACTATAAACATTATTACTTTTGAAAAGTATCGTGCATTTTCATTTATTTCACAGTATTGATCACAATATGTTTACATATGAATTTTTGAAATTTTATGTCTGAAATTTTATACCGAACTGTTTCTAAATTTATCCTAGTATATGATTTGTTTTTCTGTAACGGGAGTAAAATTGCGATCAGAAATCTCTGTTAAATAAATGGCAATAGTGCAACTACATACAAGGTTTTTTTATGTCAAATTACCGTTTATTTCGTTATTACTATTTAAGTTTAAAAGTAAAATATTGCCTTTAAAAATCCAACCCATCATCGAAATCAATAGCTTATCCAATATTTTGTACTTAAAAAATTACTATTGTGTATTCATTAATATTTTTATTCTTCGTTCGTGTGTGGGTGTGTTTGTTTTCTTAGTTTTCCATAACTTCTTTTTTTTTTTTTTTTTTTTTAATAGCCGTTTTGAAAAGATTTTGCTCTATTTCGTTGAATCAAATTGTTATCCAATATAGTTCAAAGATTAATTTCAATATCGGTAATCGTTGTTTTAAAATCTTTAATTTATACGTGACAGTTTCTGTGCTTTTACAAATACCTGACACACTCTTTAAAGGAGGTAAATTTAAAACCAACTAACTGAACATTTTATATAAATAGTGTAGTCATGCAGCTGCCATGCATTTATTCATAATTTTTATATTATCTATTTGTATTCTAAAATATTTTATTCTTGAAAATAAAATCCTACCTTCTCCTAATATCCTGAATATAAATATGTCCATGAAACAATTTCTACAGTTTTAAACAAACGATTGTATCACACACATGTTCATAAAAAAAAAAGGATAAACTTAAACCACGCCGTTTTTCCACAGGATCAAAAGATGTTGCCGCACACTTTGGCGACATGGAAATCTTTTGAAAGCAGACGATTTTCTCGACGGATGAAAATATCCTGGGTTGTCACGTGACCTAAGAGCAGCGCCTCCAATTGGCTTCCGTGTTTTCACTTTGATCGGTTGTTTTTCTCAATGAATTTTTTATTGTACGGCGTGTATATTTCATACACGCTTGATTCTTTTTGCAGAGAAATTTTCTCGTTGTATCAAACATCACGTTTCTGCAGCTCGTAGGTTGTCAAGATAAATTACGGGGTGAGAAATGAAAGAATAATAGGAGGCGTTCTTAAACAATCATTATTAGAAGCTCTCAGTGCTAACAAGAGGTAGTTGAAAGTTTAATTAAGTGCTATTATGTTTCGTTGACATTTTAATTCAATTTTTATCAACTTCGCAAAAAATAAAAAATCCTGAAAGCTGATAATTTTATCTTTAAACACACTGCAGTAAAATGCGAAAAGATATTAAAGGATTAACATTTTTATTTATAATTTTTTATTTTTTCATATTTAGAAGAAAGTTGGAAATTTTAAGATGGGAAGAAAAATTTAAATAGATAAGTATTTCTCAACTTAAAAAAATAAATAAAACTGCAAAATTGGATTAATTTGTCTTAAATAAACAATTCGAAACACATTAGAGGTTATTATTATTATTGTTGTTAAGGAGATAATGTTTTCACTTACACTTTTTTTCACGTTGAGAAAATATTACAAAGTTTCTTAATGAAGAGAGGATTTAAGAGCTAAAGTTTCTAAAATTCTAAAAATCGACGATTTTGATTATGTCTTAGATACAGATCCTGAGAAGTTAAAAAAGCATTTTATTGTAAAATTAATACTTTTAATTATTATTATTTTTTAATTTTTTAATTTTTAAAACGTTACAAATATTTTAGAATGCAGCAAGCTATTATTCTTTCTAAATTTAATTTTATATTAATGTGAACCTAGGCTTATGTTTAAAGACTAAATGTGAAAGCTCAACTTCTGGTAGGTAATTGCTGAAAGTCGGGAAATATTATCGGCAGAGCTGCCACACAGTCGATCTGGTCTTTGATTATAGTTTGCAATCACTATATCTTCTCAACCCAACTTATTTTATAACCGGCCACTAGTCGAATTTAACAGCGGCTACAGTTCAGGTTGAACATTACAATTTCTTTCATTGTAATTTTCTTTTTCTTTTTTTTTTTTTTTTTTTAATTCTTGATGACCTTTAGAAAATGTTTATAAAAATTTCTTCCGTCGAAATTCGACAGTATCCACCTTGTTATAATATATATATATGTGTGTGTATGTGTTGGTCGCCTCAAATTCGTATTATATTTCTTTTTCATGGCCAATACGAAGATGAAACCACACACTTCATTTGTAGTTCCAAAGTATTTGGGGCTTGATAATTCTGCTTTGGTTTCACAATTTCATTTTATTCATTTTATTTATTTATTTAGATTTTCTTCATTTCAATGGGTTTTTTCTATTAAATTCAAATGGTTCTTGTTGTAATACAATTAATGGTCTGGTCTTATATATATATATATATATATATATATATATATATATATATATATATATATATATATATATATATATATATATATATATATATATACATATATATATTTCTCATCGATGCTGCACTAAATTCTGGAAAAACATAATTCCTGACTTCTGATTTTTATTTTATTTTATTTTAATGCTATAAAATTACCAGTGGACCCATGAGTGGCTTTTGCAGTGCAATCTTTAAGAATTTTTGTTTATAGATTTTTAATGATTTTCAATTAAAACGGAAGTTTTATACCAACAAACATGCTTTAACGCAATTTTTGTGTACTGCTTTAAAAACTGGTGAAAAGCTTGTATGATACCTCATTAATCATTGTACGTTTTGTATGTGCAGAGAAAAAGAGAAGTTGGCATCGGAAATATAATATATAACAGCTAAACCAGAGCGAGAACTTTGCGATTCAGTCTAATATTTTTTAGTAACACTTAATAACTTTAGACGCAGGTTACAACTTTTGATTAGAAACTAAGAAAAAAATATACTGAAGTCAGAATATCATTTCATTTGTACCACCAAAGTTGCAATAGATAAGTAGGTAAGTGTTATCGCACATTGCACAGAGTATTTCGTTTAATACTTATTTCAAAATAATTTATCGTTTAATTAATAATTCCAAATTGTGAATTTATAATCATTAAAATAGTCACACCAATAAATTTAAAAGTTTTAAAATAATTATTAAAGGAAATTATTTATTTCAATAAAATTAAAAATGTTTGAATCAAATTATTTAAATAAAATTCCAAATTCCAAATATTTTGAAAATCCGAAATTAAAAAAAAGTTATTCTGACACATGAATAAAATTTTAAATCTATAAAAACGTAAAAAATACGTTTTAACCAAATTTTAAAAGCTGAACCATCAATAAATCGCAAGAGTTTTTTAATATACATAGAAAATTGAATTTTACAAAAAGATTGTATGAATGCTAGTGACAAAAAATATAATATAAACTCTTAAATTGGCAAAAATACGAAATTTTTATGAATTAAATCCATCTTTGTGTGAAAATTTCAAGTTTTAGAACCGGGGTTCGAACTAAGAATATTCTGCTTACTAACGAAATGCTTTACCTTCAAGCTATATGTCTACACGAAAAATGTTGAAATTAAAGTTCTCTTTTAAAATTTTAGATCCAAAAAGTGAACGGATGACATTGGTAAAATTTATTTAATTAATATAATAGACTTTTTCAAAATTTTATGATTGTCGTGTCACAGGAGATATTCAGTTGCAAGTAAACAAAATTTGATGTCTCTGACTTATATAGTTTTTATGTACGGATTCTGTTACGGCAAACAAAGAACTGATGCGAATAGAGCTTCGTCAGATAAACGATACCTTAAAATGATCGAAGGTAACAAAGACACGCGAAAAAAAAAAAAAAAAAAAAAAAGAAAAAAAAAACGCAATCACATTTTAACAGCATTAAAGATGATGTTATCAATTCGGGAAAACCACGGGACAAAGAAATATAAATGGAATTTATATAATGAATAATATTTATCGTATAATAGAGCTACCAGTTCGGCTACATTTGAAATAGCACTGTTTCTATCGGTTGATGTTATCTCTTCTTTTATACATTTCATTTTCAGATTTGCTTTTTTTTATCATAAGCATAAAATATACCCATACGACGACGTTGTAATTTTTGTAATATTTATTTATTTTTTATAATTATTTCTGACCATAGTGTAACTAATTAAGATTTTAAAATTCACCATAAAATCCATCTTGTCTGTATGTGTGCCATGAACATAATTAAGATTTTAAAACCACCCCAAAAAATCATACATAATTGGGTTTTTTTTGGCAAAATCATAAGTTTGTAGGGGTGAGTATAATAAATATAAAAACAATACCTTTCTATTTTAGCTTTTTAAATGTTTTTACTTTGCCATATAATTACCAGCATTATTTTTCAAAAGCAAATCTATACTAAAAAGAAAGATCGCTATGTTTGTATGTGTGTGCGTATCTGTCTGTGTGTGATAGATACTAAAACCTGTGGGTCTTATGAGGATGGCCCGAAGTTCCTCCTGATGCACTTGAGATTTATAATTTTAAGTTTTTATTAATTAGCTGAATTACTAATTAAATATCCAAACTCACTCTCATAAAAAAGTTTTCTATTAAGTCGCCGGTCAAGTAAAGAACTTGTGAATGCGTTGCAGACTCATTTACACAAACTAGCAAAGAAACTTTTTAAAGTTTACTTCTGTTTTATTATTGTCATTGTTTTGTTTTAATTCAAATCGACCAAACCGCTGTACAATTAAAATTGAAAAACATATTCCGACAGATCGTACTCTTTCATCTCAAATGGCACAATCAGCTCAAAACTAGTTGAATGTGTCAATCCAAAGACTTTCTTCTATCTCATACGCGCATTATTTTTTCAAAAATTACTTACAAATGTTAATACTTTATTATTATTAATTCAATACTATATCAACTTTGATTTTCATCTTAAATTTTTCTTTCAGAAAATTAATCGGAGTAAAACGAGTCAATGTAGATCATGATATTTGTTAAAATCAATTGTTTTCCCTTATTCTATTATCATCATCTGTTTGCAAACAGCAGGCTAAGAAAGACGCGAGTTCCCATCCTGCACAAGCCGATGGACAATAGAATGATGGAGAATCGAAAAAAATGATACAAAAAGCACTAACAAAATGCTCATTTCCCACGGAATATTTCCAAATTTAAGGAAGATCTGCTGGCCATAGCCAAATGACATACGAAAAAGTTGGTTTAATTCTCTACATAATTTTATACACTTTTCGATGGTACAATAATGAAAATAGTACGTAAATCGCTTTTACAGCATCCCTTCAGGCAGATTTTTTTTAAATTCAGGAAGGACCGGCTTGCCATACTCAAAAATAATCATACACAAAAATTAAGTTCAGTTCTATGCATAACGACTCTTTGGTTTCACGATAATGAAAAAAACAGAGATATCTTGATTATAGCGCCCCTTTCCAACGGATTTTTTTTTCAAATTCAGAGAGAGCGTACTGACCACAGCCAATCACTTACACTAAAAATTTGGTTTAATTTTGGGCATTACTTCATACACATTTCGATGGTACAATATTGAAAATGACACAAAAATCCCTATTACAGCATCCCCTTATGACGTTTTTTTTTCTTATTCAAGGAAGACCTACTAGCCGCTACCAAACACTCACAGAATTTTTTTTTTTCAATTCTATGCAGAATTTCATACACTTTTCGTGGGTACAATATTGAAAATGGCACAAAAATCGCTATTCCAGCAACCCCTTCCGGCCGATTTTTTTTAGAATAGAAAGGACCAACTAGCCACAGCCAAACACTTAAAAAGAAATTTGGTCAGCGGATCAGCTAGTCTATTTATAAATTAAACGCCATTTTGTATATGTTGCATGATAATTTCAACCAAAGTTCAGTAGCAATTGCATAAAAATAATTCTAGGATGATAATCAAAATTAAAAATTTTCTTAGAAACTTTGTGCTAAACATACTAAAAGAAACGTCGGAGTTCTAATAATTATCGAGCTCATTAAATCTGAATGTTTCTGAATCTTTTTCTTTCAATCTCAGTTTGATGAATCTCTGTTCGAATTTATGAAGTGATGAAATACGACTTCTTATCAAGAACAAAATCCCACTTTAATCAACTTTTTTTAGGGAAATTTCTCACTTTTTTAAATATATTCAGAGCAAAAATTAGGTAAAAATGTATAAAAATAATTTTATTCCCGTAATTTGTAATCGTAATTCTAAATCCTTACTGCACTAAAATGCTCATTTAAATACTATTCCTTCAATAAAATCAGAAAGTAAACTCAGAAAGTTATTAAAATTATAAACACAAAAGTTAAAGTTCCCTTAAACAAACAAACAAAAAAGAAACAATTGTATATATATATATTTTTAGATAACAATAGTACAACTTATTGTATGTCCAAAATTATATCCCAAAATTATGATAATTATATATTTAACAGCTAACAATAATTTAAAATGGATTTTTTTATGTCTTTTACAAAATAAATTCGAACCTAAGTTCAGCAGCGAATTCATAGAAATTTTTAAGCTATTGCATAGCTTTTATCACGGGCTTTGAGCGCGGCGACCGAATCCAAAAATTCCGTAACGCGAAAAATCCTAACACATCGGTAACGAAAAAACCTAACACTCGGCTAACGTCGTTTCAGCTCGGCAGACTTCGGCATGGTATCCTTCGGTAGACTTCGGCAGACATTGACGAGGTATTTTTCAGATATTTAGAGGATATCAAATCTCAAACTTATGTTTCTTATTTCAGTTACTATAAATCTACAGTTTCAATGATAAAAATTCCTGATAGAATATGTATAGAAAAAAATCGTCTTAAGATAAAACAAGGTAGGATAATGTAGCTTTTGGTGATTGGAGACCCGCGCAACGGTGAGAATCGAAGAATTTAAAATGCTTATAACTCACGATCTAATTTTCGTAGCGCGGCCATATTTTGTTTGGTAATTTATTATGAGACAGTTTTAATTTTTGGTGACAGGAGACCCCCCCCCCCCACGGTGAGGGTCGAAAAATTTAAAATGTTTATAACTCGCGATCAATTTTCGTAGCACTGCCAAATTTTGTTTGGTAATTTATTATGAGAGATTGTTAATTTTTGGTGACAGGAGACCCCCCCACGGTGAGGGTCGAAAAATTTAAAATGCTTATAAATCGCGATCAATTTTCGTAGAGCGGCAAAATTTTGTTTGGTAATTTATTATGAGACAGTGTTACTGTTGGTGATAGGACACCCCCCACGGTGAGGGACGGAAAATTTAAAATGCTTATAACTCGCGATCTAATTTTCGTATCGCGGCCAAATTTTGTTTGGTAATTTATTATGAGAGAGTGTTAATTTTTCGTGACAGGAGACCCCCCCACAGTGAGGGTCGAAAAATTTAAAATCCTTATAACTCGCGATCAATTTTCGTAGCGCGGCCAAATTTTGTTTAATGATTTTTTATGAAACAGTGCTAAATTTTGGTGACAGGAGATCCCCCACGGTCAGGGTCGAAAAAGTTAAAATGCTTATAACTCGTGATCTAATTTTCGTAGCGCGGCCAAATTTTGTTTGGTAATTTATTATGAGAGAGTGTTAATTTTTGGTGACAGGAGACCCCCCACGGTGAGGGTCGAAAAATTTAAATTGCTTATAACTCGCGATCTAATTTTCGTAGCGCGGCCAAATTTTGTTTGGTAATTTATTATGAGACGGTGTTACTTTTGGTGACAGGAGAACCCCCCCCCCCACGGTGAGGGTCGAAAAATTTAAAATGCTTATAACTCGTGATCAATTTTCGCAGCGCGGCCAAATTTTGTTTAATGATTAATTATGAAACAGTGTTAAATTTTGGTGACAGGAGACCCCCCACGGTGAGGGTCGAAAAAGATAAAATGCTTATAACTCGTGATCTAATTTTCGTAGCGCGGCCAAATTTTGTTTGGTAATTTATTATGAGACAGTGTTACTTTTGGTGACAGGAGACCCCCCACGGTGAGGGTCGAAAAATTAAAAATGCTTATAACTCGCGATCTAATTTTCGAATCGCGGCCAAATTTTGTTTGGTAATTTTTTATGCGAGAGTGTTAATTTTTGGTGACAGGAGACCCCCCCACGGTGAGGGTCGTAAAATTTAAAATGCTTATAACTCGCGATCAATTTTCGTAGCACTACCAAATTTTGTTTGGTAATTTATTATGAGACACTGTTAATTTTTGGTGACAGGAGACCCCCCCCCCCATGGTGAGGGTTGAAAATTTTAAAATGCTTATAACTCGCGGTCTAATTTTCGAAGTGCGGCCAAAATTTGTTTGGTAATTTATTATGAGACGGTGTTACTTTTGGTGACAGGAAACCCCCCCCCCCCACCGTGAGGGTCAAAAAATTTAAAATGCTGTTATAAAATTTAAATAGCTTTTATCACGGGCTTTGAGCGTGGCGACCGAATATAAAAATTCCGTAACGCGAAAAATCCTAACACATTGGTAACGAAAAAACCTAACACTCGGCTAACGTCGTTTCAGCTCGGCAGACTTCGGCATGGTATCCTTCGGTAGACTTCGGCAGACATTGACGAGGTATTTTTCAGATATTTAGAGGATATCAAATCTCAAGCTTATGTTTCTTATTTCAGTTACTATAAATCTACAGTTTCAATGATAAAAATTCCTGATAGAATATGTATAGAAAAAAATCGTCTTAAGATAAAACAAGGTAGGATAATGTAGCTTTTGGTGATTGGAGACCCGCCCAACGGTGAGAATCGAAGAATTTAAAATGCTTATAACTCACGATCTAATTTTCGTAGCGCGGCCATATTTTGTTTGATAATTTATTATGAGACAGTTTTAATTTTTGGTGACAGGAGACCCCCCCCCCCACGGTGAGGGTCGAAAAATTTAAAATGTTTATAACTCGTGATCAATTTTCGTAGTACTGCCAAATTTTGTTTGGTAATTTATTATGAGAGATTGTTAATTTTTGGTGACAGGAGACCCCCCCCCACGGTGAGGGTCGAAAAATTTAAAATGCTTATAAATCGCGATCAATTTTCGTAGAGCGGCAAAATTTTGTTTGGTAATTTATTATGAGACAGTGTTACTGTTGGTGATAGGACACCCCCCACGGCGAGGGACGGAAAATTTAAAATGCTTATAACTCGCGATCTAATTTTCGTATCGCGGCCAAATTTTGTTTGGTAATTTATTATGAGAGAGTGTTAATTTTTCGTGACAGGAGACCCCCCCCCCCCACAGTGAGGGTCGAAAAATTTAAAATGCTTATAACTCGCGATCAATTTTCGTAGCGCGGCCAAATTTTGTTTAATGATTTTTTATGAAACAGTGCTAAATTTTGGTGACAGGAGATCCCCCACGGTCAGGGTCGAAAAAGTTAAAATGCTTATAACTCGTGATCTAATTTTCGTAGCGCGGCCAAATTTTGTTTGGTAATTTATTATGAGACAGTGTTACTTTTGGTGACAGGAACCCCCCCCCCCACCGTGAGGGTCAAAAAATTTAAAATGCTTATAACTCGCGATCTAATTTTCGTATCGCGGCCAAATTTTGTTTGGTAATTTATTATGAGAGAGTGTTAATTTTTGGTGACAGGAGACCCCCCACGGTGAGGGTCGAAAAATTTAAATTGCTTATAACTCGTGATCAATTTTCGCAGCGCGGCCAAATTTTGTTTGGTAATTTATTATGAGACGGTGTTACTTTTGGTGACAGGAGAACCCCCCCCCCCCACGGTGAGGGTCGAAAAATTTAAAATGCTTATAACTCGTGATCAATTTTCGCAGCGCGGCCAAATTTTGTTTAATGATTAATTATGAAACAGTGTTAAATTTTGGTGACAGGAGACCCCCCACGGTGAGGGTCGAAAAAGATAAAATGCTTATAACTCGTGATCTAATTTTCGTAGCGCGGCCAAATTTTGTTTGGTAATTTATTATGAGACAGTGTTACTTTTGGTGACAGGAGACCCCCCCACGGTGAGGGTCGAAAAATTTAAAATGCTTATAACTCGCGATCTAATTTTCGAATCGCGGCCAAATTTTGTTTGGTAATTTTTTATGCGAGAGTGTTAATTTTTGGTGACAGGAGACCCCCCCACGGTGAGGGTCGTAAAATTTAAAATGCTTATAACTCGCGTACATTTTCGTAGCACTACCAAGTTTTGTTTGGTAGTTTATTATGAGACACTGTTAATTTTTGGTGACAGGAGACCCCCCCATGGTGAGGGTTGAAAATTTTAAAATGCTTATAACTCGCGATCTAATTTTCGTATCGCGGCCGAATTTTGTTTGGTAATTATGATGAGACAATGTTAATTTTAGTGACAGGAGATCCCCCATGATGAGGGTCGAAAAATTTAAAATGCTTATAACTCGCGATCTAATTTTCGTAGTGCGGCCAAATTTTGTTTGATAATTTATTATGAGACTGTGTTACTTTTGGTGACAGGTGACCCCCCCCCCCCCACGGTGAAGTTTGCAAAATTTAAAATGCTTATAACTCGAGATCTAATTTTCGTAGCGCGGCCAAATTTCGTTTGGTAATTTTTAATGAGACAATGTTAATTTTTGGTGACAGGAGACCCCTACGGTGAGGATCGGAAAATTTATAATGCTTATAACTCGCGATCTAATTTTCGTATTGCGGCCAAATTTTGTTTGGTAATTTATTTAGGTATTGCCTATCTTTTATCGCGGGCTTTGAGCGCGGCGAAAGAATCTAGAAATTCCGCAACGAGAAAAAAACCTAGTACTCCGGCTATCGTCGCTTGAGTTTGGCAGACTTCGGCACGGTATCCATCGGTTGACTTCGGCAGACATTAAAGCGGCATTTTTCAGATATTTTGAGAATATCAAGTCTCAAACTTATGTTTTTTATTTCAGCTACCATAAACGTATATTTTCAGTGATAAAAATTCCTGATTAACCTATATGTATTGTAAGATAATTAAAATATTTTAAACGATATTAATTTCTCATTTATTCAATAAAAGAAAAAAATGTTTTGTTATCAGTCATCACGCTCAAAATGTATAACTTGAATTAATATCAAAGACAAAAAAACTGCATAAATAAAAAGTAAATAAATAATTATGATTGCATAAGTTATAAAAAGTGCTATGCAATAGCTTTACCGCGGCAGTCCCCGAGTGCCACACGTCTTTTTTTTTTAATTAATTCTGAAATTACATTTTTTCAATACGTAAAATTTAATTAATATATTACGTAAAAAATCTTTCTAATTTATTTTTTTAGTAAAACCATAAATTCACATTACACTGTTAAAAATCTGTTTCATTTTGTTGCATATGCACTCCGCCGCTTGAAAAGAAAATGACTACTTGACTGTATTATGGAGCATTGTTATTATTCGGAACAGAGAAATTATATACGAGTGGTTCGGCGAGGCGGAATGGGTAAACAGAAGATTTTTAACAGTGTAGATAGATGTTAAAACACTGTAAAACATTTGTGTAACGTTACTCCATACAAGTGGTGGCAGCCTTGCTGCCTCCAATTTGGTGGAGTATTTCAACCGGTATAACAAGTGTAACATTGCAATGTTACACCAGTAATGCATGTTTTTATTACACCATTATGTAAGTGAAAAATTACTCAATGAAGTGTAAATCGTTGCTGCCACCAATTTTATGGAGTAACGTTACCACAAATGTTTTACAGTGAAGTGTTAAACTAAAATAACTAATTCAAAACATGTTTTTTAGAAAATAATACTTTTCTATTTCAGTTTTTCGGAATATTTTGATAATGACCATATAATAACAAGAATATTTCTCAAAAGCTATGAAACGAATATATTTATCACAGAAATATAAATTTCCATAGTTTTAATAGCAATTTTCTAACTAAAGTTCAGAATCAGAGCCATAAAAATAATGACATGCTTGTAATCTGAAATCGAATTTCCTTAGAAACTTTGTATTAAGCATATTAAAAGAAAATCCTGAGTTTTATTAAATATCGAACTCATTACACCTAATTGTTCCTGAAACTTTTTTCTGCATTTTCTGAATCTCTATTCTAATTTACGAAATACCGAAACACGACAGTTTTATCGGAAACAAACCTACATTTTAATGTAACTACAGTTAGAAAATTTTAACAGTTTCTTTAAATTGAAATCGATACGATAGAAAGAGAAAGATAAAAGTTCTAAACTTTACGATGTTTATAATCAATTTTACACTATAAAAAATCCATTAAATTTACCGCAAAAACTGCTCGCAACATTGCTGCTCCGTAAATTTAACGGATTTTTTTTTTAAGTTAACAAATTAAAAAAACTTAAATATAATCATACTTTCATGATTTGAAATCATATTTTCATTAAAATTACACTGTAATAAAAAAAATAGAATAAAATAAAAAAAATCCTTTAAATTTACGTCAAAAACTGCTGGCAGTAATGTTGCCAGCAGTTTTTTCCGTAAAAATTGTAGTAAAATTAGATGTAATTTTTTTATTATATCAAATTTTACTGAAATTTTTACGGCAAAAATTGCTGGCAACATTGCTGCCCCGTAAATTTATCGGAGTTTTTCTACAGTGTATATGTTACTGACGCATTTACATAATACAACAAGTTGCAAATAATACACCAAATGTGGAAAAAGAGGTGTGTTCGTACTATAACTACTTTTATAAATATTCAGAAATTGGTGCAATAGTTATTTCACTCTTATGCGAAAACACATGAATACAAAATTTATTATGATTCTGTTATTATTATTGATCTATCTTATTATTGAGTAATGCAGAAATAATCTGATTCCATTGAGAATATGTCGTAATCACGGACGTAACTTACTACCATAACCTATCATGGAATATCAGTGAATTAATTATGTGTGATAAGATTTAATAGAATGAAGAAAACTTTTATTAACATCTTTTTAAGTTTTGATTCGATTGGTTGTTTAGGGTTTTATGGCGCAAAATCCCTTAAGGGACATGCTGCGCCAATGTTTTGATTTGATTTTCATAAATTTGAATGGACATGACAAAATTCTGTAACTATTATGTATATTTGATTTCAAATTATTCGTTTTGGTAGTTTTTATGCTTTTATATGCGGATAGACAGAGGAACGGACTAGACGAAGACTTTAAGCGCTACGCTTTTATATAATTACGAACGCACATAAAAGGAAGAAAATAGTAAAAAATATTCACATTTAATATGTAACTTTTGAATAAACGATAGACATAATAAATTTTAAAAACACCGTTCTTTTTATACGTGTTTAAGCAGTCGATGGTACATCTATTTAATTACAAGCATTAAATTTCTTTTTTTTTTTTTTTTTTTAAAACGTAAAATAGAAATACGTATTTATTATTAAAAAAGGGTATTATGGTGGAACCTTTTTTGTCCCTCCATCTAAAAAAAAAGAAAAAGAAAAAGAAAGAAAAAAAAAAAAAAAAGAAACGCTGGAATTCTAGCAATGTAATTTAGAACTCATGAGAATAAATAATAAAAAATTATAACTTCTTATATGTAAATTGTATTTAAGGAAGATATTGTTGCACTATAAGTCTTTCACAAATACCTTTCATTTAGTAAAACTAGATTAAAGCAAGAAAATTATGAATATGTAGGTACGAAAAGAGCAATCTTAATGGGACACTGCCTTTGAAACCATCTCTTCACTTTTGAATAATACTGTAATAACATCTAGTAGTACAATACTTTATACAAAAAATAAAATTTATTAAAAAATTTAAAAAAAATTAAATTAAAAAAATTAATCTTGTAAAACAGCGTATTTTTCTAATTTTTTAAAAAAATAACATTTTAAAAAGCTTTGCTACATTTATAAAACTGAATATTTTTGATTAATTGTTTTTCACATTCATTACAATATACTATATAAAACTATTCATGGGATTTTGGATGCATGGGATTTCACATTCAAAAAGGGTTTTTTTCCTCTCGTACATTCTTCTACATTTAAAAATGAAAGAAATTCATCAAACTCTCAATTTATTATTTAAAACAAAATAACTATAAATTTGAATGTTAAATCCATGCACAAAAATATTAAACATCATGGAAAACAAGTAAAAAAATTTCAAACTTCTATCTAACTAAACACTAGAACCGCGGGAAAATTCATTAAAGTTTAAAAAAATATATTTCTCACCGGAATTTTATTTCAAAACTGTTTAAATTATTTATTGAAAATATTTTTTGCTTAGCTTATATTTAACTTATTTCATTAAGAGTTTTCTGGTTCGAATCGTCATCTCTCCATATGATACGGTTCAAAATGACCCGTCGCCGCGGTTCTAGTGTTAAGAAACAGCCTTAGTATTTATGGAACAAGCAAATTATAAAAATATGAATAGGCAGAAAAATCAGTATAAAGTTATCATTTGTATGGGTAATTGCGTTGAATCTATTAACAAAATTTACAATTTCTCGCGATATAATTGTCATATGGGTAAAGATGAAGCGTCAAAATATTCACAATTAAAGAAGTTTTCAGTTAATATTAAAAGAAGAAAATCGATACTTTGACTAATTTCAAGGCAGCGTATCCCCTTAAAATTAATAATACGAAGGATATTTTCAGAAAGTATTGTTTTTGCATTCCAACTCATATCATATACGCGTTTTAAAAATATGAACTGGAGATATTCATCAGTGAAATGTAGCTCAAAAGCTATGTTTCTAAAATTTGAGATAGAAATTCGAACTATAGTTCAATAGCAAAGTTATAAAAATAAACAAATACTCGAAATCGGGTATCATATTATCGTATAAACTTTGTAGTAAATACACTGAAAGAAATGTTGGATTTTTGTGGCATACTGAGGTCATTAAAATGTATTGTTACTATACCATTTTGTTTTAAATTTTTGTGAATCTCTGTTCTAATTTACTAAAAAATAATATGCAACAATCTTAGCAAGGAAAAAACCCTGCTTTTCCATACACTGTGAAAAATTTCATTTATAAGAATAAGATTAATAAAAGATTTTATCTACATAGTTGCAAATGGAAATAGATCAGGGGCTCAATGATTGTATGAGAGTGGTTTCCCAACTTGCATTTATCACTTAATCGTTATTTCTGTGTTTTTACCTTGTGTAACAACGTCATCTTTGGCGCAGTCCAGCATCGTTACGTTTTATTCATACCATGTATTCTTTGATGAAAGTTGTTTGTTTGGATGTGTATTATTACATCTTAAAGTTCGACCCATATTGTACTAAACACATTGCATAGAGTTTAAAGTTAATCTTAAAACAAATAGCTCACATATATATTTTCTAAAGAAAAATATTTTTTTTATACTCTTTGAAATAGTCGTTGTTAATTTGCATTTAATTACAAGCATTAAATTTCTTAAAAAACATATGAAGTCGATACAAATGTATTCAGTAATAAAATATAAACAGAAAGCAGAAATTGTTGCTTCTAATAAAGAAATGTTGCAAATTAAAATACAGTAAAATAGAATTCGATTTCTTAATTTAGAATCATAGGAGGATGATTTCGCGTTCTGAACATTTTAAAATACACTTCTTTTAGTACAGTTAGAAATTAATCACGATGTAGGTGCAAAAAGTGTAATCTTAAGTGAAAATACATATAGAATATTTTATGAAAAGAGTTTTTTAGTTTTACATTCATCTACAACCATGCAAAATACTTTTAAAAATGCAACATATTTATCAGAGAAATGTAACTTAAAAGCCTCGATTTGTACGGCTTGAAAAAAAATAAAAAACAAAAAGTTAATGCATTAAAGTAATAAAAATAATTGCATACTCGCAATCGAAAATCGCATTTTGTTCGAAACTTTAAAATAAATATACTGAAAGAGAAGTCGGATTTTTATTGCATACTTATTTATTATGATTATTTATTAACTTATACTTATTTATTACGCATACTTATTTCTTAAGCATACTTATTTATTATCTTATTATATTATTTATTATGATTTTTATTACATTTTATTGCATTGCTCATTAAAATTTGCTGTTTCTTAACCATTTTATCTACATTTTTGCAAGCTTTTGAATACTGACTTACAAGAATCTTATCAAAAAAAAAAAAAAAGTGCATTTTACTGAAATTATTGATAAGAAATCTTCTTGGCTTGATTAATTAGAAATTTGTATGGGATAAAAAAAAATTGCAAAGTGTTTACAAAGTAGCATAAAGTTTGCAATCTTTTGGATGTTCATAATCATCTTTATGAAATTTAAAGTTAAAACATATTAATGTTAAGATATATTCCTATTCTCTTTATCTGAAACCGCATTTCCTTAATATATACGTATTGTATTTAATTGAAAATTTATTTGTCTCTATTATACCACAAATATAAAGACTTTAATAATGAAGCAAAAGGCAAAACTAAAGTTAGAAAGTACTTGATATATAGACATTTAAAACGTAACTTTAAATAAATAACATACATATTTCCTAAAAACAATATTCTTTTTAGTTGCTTTTAAACAGCCGCCGTTACATTGCATCTCATTAGAAGCATTAAATTACAGATTATATAATATATAACAGACATTTAAAACATAACTTTAAACAAATAACATACATATTTCCTAAAAACAATATTCTTTTTAGTCGCTTTTAAACAGCCGCCGTTACATTGCATCTCATTAGAAGCATTAAATTACAAGAATGAATAAGGTGGAAACAAAACATACTCATTAATAAAATATAATCAGAAAGCATCATTTCCCCGCATCTAGATAAGATATGTTGCGAACAAATAATCAGTAAAATTAAAGCATAAAACTAATATTATTTCTAAATCTATATTCCTAGAAAGATATTCCTGCACTATAACACAGTTACTTAATCGATTTAGAAACTAAATTAAGAAATTAATTACTAGGAAATAAAAGTGCATAGTCTTATCAGAAATAACATATGCAATATTTTCAGAAAAGCTTGCTTTTAAGACTTTCGGTTCTGGTGTATCATTAATAGTACATGTCTTTCCATCGAGTACTATTTTTTACTTATCAATTGTTTTGTTACTTTCTACATATAGATATGATAGTATATGATTATGGCTTTATTATTATGACTTTACTTATGTTTAGACATTTAGTAATAACAATGATAATAAAAGTTTGCTTAATTCGATACATACCTTCGGCAGTTCCATTGTTTTACACATGTATGCAACTCTTTAAATTTAAAATATAGGTTACTTTTCCGAACGAATGATATGTAATAAAGCGCAAAAAATATTAGAAAGTTTTAATACCGATTAAACCCTGTTGTAATACGATATTTTCCAAATGTCTCGGAAAACTCTTCCGTAGCCTGTTAAATAAAAATGAATTAACTAGTACACAAAATAAGTACATTCGTTGCATTTCAGCCTAAGAGTTAATCTTTCAACATCAGTAAGTCTTATTTGGATAGCTACGATTAACATTATTTAAGTAAAAGTAATTTTGTTCTCAAAATAGTGAAAATCTCGGACCTGAAAGGATTAATATTACGTCAAATACCATCAAAAGTATCTTAACAATATGAAATAGATATATTTATCAACGAAATGTGACTTAAAAGTATAATTTTCTATGGTTTGAAAAATAAATGCGAACTACAGTTACGAAATAAAGTCATAAAAATAATTACATGCTTGTAATTGGAAACCGCATCTTCGTAGAAATTTTGTAATAAGTACATTGTAAAAGAAGTCGAAGAGTTTTTGTTGCATACTGAGCTCATTAGACTTTATTGTTTCTCAACCACTTTATCTACCTTTTTGTGAGCTACTGAATACCGACTTACAAGAGTCTTATCAAAAGGAAAAACCGCATTTTCCTGAAATTATAGTTAAGAAATTTTCATAGTTTGTTTAATTAGAAATCCATACGATGTAAAGAAAATTTTACAAAGAGTTAAATAAAGTTAAAAATTTTTAGGATGTTGATTATATCAACTTTATGAAACATTATTTAAAGTTTAAACAATTAATATTAAGATATAATCATATTCTCGTTTTCTCAAATGGTGTTTCCTTAAGTATTTTGTATTAAATGAAGAATATATTACAGCTTTACAACACGCATGTAAAGACTTAAATAATACAGCAAAATTGCAAAACTGAAGGAAGAATGTATTCGATATAGAAATATTTAAAACCTAACTTTAATATGAGTAACGGACATATTTTCTGAAAATAGCATTATTTATAGAAGTTTTTAAACAGTCGTCATTACATTGCATTTAAGTAAATACCTTAGATTTCTAAAATATGTGAATTAGAAACAAATATATTCCTTAATTAAATATTATTAAAAAGCACCATTTTTCTGCAAGTAGAAAAGAGATATTGGGAACAAATATTCGATAAAATTAAAGTATAAAACTTATATTATTTCTTAATCTGTAATCGTAGAAAAAAAAATGCTACACTATAACACTGTAGTATGTTTAGTCAATTTAAAAACTAAACGAAGAAAATAATTACTAGACATCAAAAGTGCAATCTTAAAAGGAGTAAAACGTACAACATTTTCAGAAATACTTGTATGTACATTGCACCTAATACTATCCAAAGTATTTTTAAAAATTATGAAATAGACGTATTTATCAACAAAATGTAACATAAAAATGTAATTTTCTACTGTTTGAAAAATAAATACGAACCACAGTGTTCAATAATAAAGTCGTAAAAAAAATTACTTCCTCGAAATCTGAAACCGCATTTTCGTAGAAACTTTGTAATAAGTACAATGTAAAAGAAGTCAGATTTCTGTTGTGTACTGAGCTCATTAAAATTTATTGTTTCTCAACTATTTTTTCTACATTTTTGTGAATCTCTATTCTAATTTTCAGAATGTTAAAATACAACAGTCCTATCAAGGATACCGACCTTTTCTTGCAATTATTGTCAAAAAAATTTCATGGTTTGTTTAATCAGAAATCCGTATGGTGCAAAGAAAATTTTAAAGCTTCTTGCACAATGCTCACGAATTTTGAATTCGTACGATGTTAATAAGCTATTTTATTGAACGATTTTTAGAATTAAGAAACTGAAATAAGGTTTCAAGTAGATTCTTTCTTCGGCCTAAAGAAATGAATAAAAATATCAGAAATTCATGTCTCTAAAAATATTTTTTTAATTAAATTGATTGAATACCTAATTAGATTGAAAATGAAATTTATGCATATCATTTAAATAGATTTTTAACTATTACATACTTTTAGTAACAGATGAAAAGAAATTTTGACACATTCGCATTCAATAGGCAGGTAAGGGGCTGTGCATATATAACGTTATCATTTTAGGGGAAAGGGGAGGGGGCCTGGTACATGATATCTCCAGGGAGAAGGGGGGTTGTCTGTTGATATAGATATAATTTTTAATCTACTCACAATTTTCTCTTTTATTTTTAACATTGTCTTTGGTTTAAAATAGCACGTTACCTTTTCTTTTAGTAAGTTATCTATTTTTATGCAAACACAAAGTTCTTATTAAAATCAATAAATTATTATAAATTTATTTAATTCTAAAATGTGGAAGGCTCTAACGTTTGACATTCCTATTCTTGTTCATATATGTATGTATAATCAAGGTTCGAGAAATCATAAGTAAAGTATATTTAAAATCAGCTTGTGTTTACTAATAAAATAATGAGAAATAAAAACAGTGTTGTTCTCTTGCTTTGTTGGTAAGCATTTTTATTTACACCACCCTTCCTCCGTTAGGGACAAGTACAGGGTTCTCACTGTCGCTCACTATTGTGCCAAATTGCGATTAGTCCAGTCGTCGTACATTAGGTAGTAAAAGCCTTAAATTACTAAAATATTTGAAGTAGAAACAACGATATTCTTTAATTAAGTATATTTAAAAAACACCATTTTCCGCATTTGGAAAAGAGATATTGCAAACAAATATTCGATAAAATTAAAGTATACAATTAATATTATTTCTTAATCTGTAATTGTAAAAAGATATTGCTGCACTACAACACAGTATTGCACATATTTAATTTAGTCAATTTAGAAACTAATTTAAGAAAATAATTACTCGGCCACAAAAGTGTAGTCTTATAAAGAGTAACACGTACAATATTTTCGGAAAAACTTGTTTTTACATTGCACCTAATACCATCCAAAGCATCTTAAAAAAATATGAAATAGACATAATTGTCAACGAAATTTGACTTTAGAATATATTTTTTATGGCTTGAAAAGTAAATATGAGGTGCAGTTTAGAAATAAAGTCATAAAAATAATTATATGCTCATAATCTGAAACCGCATTTACGTAAGAACTTTGTAATAAGTACACTGTGAAAGAAGTCAGATTTCTGTTGCGTATTGAGCTCATTAAAATATATATTTTTTCTACATCTTTGTGAATCTCTTTTCTTATTTTCAGATTGTTTAAATACAACAATCTTATCAAGGCAAAAACCCACATTTTCTTGCAATTATGTTCAAAAAGTCTTCGGTTTGTTTAATTAGAATTCCGTATGGTGGAAAGAAAATTTTAAAGTTTCTTGAATAAAGCTCACAAATTTTGAATTCATACGATGTTAATAAGCTATTTTATTGAAGGATTTTTCAGAGTTAAGAAATTAAAATAAGTTTTCAAGTTGATTCTTTCTTCGGCTCAAAAAAATAAATAAAAATATCAGAAACTGATATCTGTAAAAAAATATATTTTAAGGATTAAATTTATTGAATACCTAGTTACATTAAAATTAAAAATTATGCATATCAGTTACATAGATTTTTAATTATTGCATACCTTTAGTAACAGCGGAAAAATAATTTTGACACATTTTCACTCAACATACAAGGTGGTTCAGAACTATATGTAAAAATGTTGAACAAACACATGAAAAAGTTAAGTAGAGGAGACCTACATACACAAATTTGTATAAGAAGATGAATGCGAAAATTCAGCGTTCTAGGATTGCTGAGTTCGGCTGATGAAAGTGCTTCGCTGACTTCATTCGTTTTAATCCGCTCGAATTTTGAGTACATGTATTATTACACTAATGCGGCTCTTAAAGACATGTATTTCATGTATGGAACAGTACAAAGACTTTTAGCTATTACATATCTTTAATAATAAAGAAAAAATACTTTTGAAGCATTCTCATTCAATATACAGAATGGATCAGAACTATACAGGATGTCCCTAAACTAATGGCATATACGCTAGGGGGTGATAAAACACATCAAGACGAGTAATAGTAAATAGGAAACCAAGGGTCCCAAACGTTTTCCAAAGGAGATAGCCGCCATTAAAGTTTGGGGTCCAAAATTTCAAATACACATAAAAAACGGAAAAAATGGTCCATTGATTTGCGGTTTTCACTAAAACTATTCTTTATGTTGGTATTTTCTTGAAAATAAATTATAAAGATAAATTTCGAAAAATGCCGATAGAAGGCGCTTTAGACTTTGAAGTAATGAAAAACTATTTTTTGCCGTGACTTTTTGCATCTCTTTAAATAGTTTCGTAAGCTTAGACTTAAACTTACATTTTGAGCTCAAAATCTGAATAGTTGGGAGTAGTTAAGTAGCACAAACTTAACTGTGTTCAGAGGGTTTAAATTTCAAATGATTATAAAAAACGGAAAAATTGGTCGACTGATTTGCGGTTTTCACTAAAACTATTCTTTATGTCGGTATTTTATTGAAAATGAATTATAAAGATAAATTTCAAAAAATGCCGATAGAGGGCGCTTTAGACTTTGGAGTAAAGAACAACTATTTTTTATGTTACTTTTTGCATCTAATTAAATGTTTTCGTAAACTTAGACTTAAACTTAAATTTTGAGCTCAAAATCTGAATAGTTGGGAGTGGTTGAGTAGCAGAAACTGAACTGTGTTCAGAGGGTTTAAATTTCAAACGATTATAAAAAACGGAAAAATTAGTCGATTCGTTTGCGGTTTTTGCTAAAACTACTCTTTAAATCATTATTTTCTTGAAAATAAATTTTAAAGATAAATTTCACAATTGCCGATAGAGGACGCCTTAGACATTGGAGTAGCGTACCACTATTTTTAACTGTTATTTTTTTAAATCTCATTAACTGCTTTCAAATGCTTAGATTTAAATTTTGAGATCAAATTATGAATTGTCGCGACTGTTTAAGTAGCTCAAGAGTGAACTGTGTTTGATGGGGGGGGAAGGGGTTAAATTTCAACTCCTGAACACATTTCAGTTTGCGCTTCTTAACCCCTCCCAACGATTCAGTATTTGAGTTCAAAATTTAAGTTTAAATCTAACATTTCCAAAACATTTAATAAGTTTTGGAAAGCATTTAATTAGATACAAAAAATAACGGTTAAAACTAGTTGTTGGTAACTCTGAAGTTTAAGGCGCCCCCTAACGGAATTTTTTTAAATTTATCTTTAAAATTTATTTTCAAGAAGATACTGACTTAAAGAATAGTTTTATTTTAAACCGCAAACGAAACGACCAATTTTCCCGTTTTTTATAATCATTTGAAATTTGAACCTTCTGAACACAGTTCAGTTTGTGCTACTTAACGACTCCCAACTATTCCCATTTTGAGCTCAAAATTTAAGTTTAAGTCTAAGTTTACGAAAACATTTAATCAGATGCAAAAAATAACGTAAAAAGTAGTTGTTCGTTACTCCAAAGTCTAAAGCGCCCTCTATTGACATTTTTTGAAATTTATATTTATAATTCCTTTTTAATAAAATACCGACATAAAGAATAGTTTTAGTGAAAACCGCAAATCAATCGACCAATTTTTCCATTTTTTATAATCATTGGAAATTTAAACCCTCTGAACACAGTTAAGTTTGTGCTACTTAACCACTCCGAACTATTCAGATTTTGATCTCAAAATTTAAGTTTAAGTTTAAGCTTACGAAACCATTTAATGGGATACAAAAAATCATGGCAAAAAATAGTTTTTCATTACTTCAAAGTCTAAAGCGCCCTCTATCGGTATTTTTCAAAATTTATCTTTATAATTTATTTTCAAGAAAATACCAACATAAAGAATAGTTTTTGTGAAAACCGCAAATCAATCGACCAATTTTTCCGTTTTTTATGTGTATTTGAAATTTTGGACCCCAAACTTTAATGGCGGTTATCTCCTTTGGAAAACGTTTGTGACCCTTGGTTTCCTATTTACTATTACTCATCTTGATGTGTTCTATCAACCTCTAGCGTATATACCATTAGTTTAGTGACACCCTGTATATACAAAATATAAAGTCAGGCAGAGGGATCTAAATGCGTAGATTTCGTATAAGAATATAAAATGTGGAAATGCATCGTTCATGCTGTAGTGGATACTGTTGAGTTCGTCAGATGAAAATTTTTCGCTTACTTGATTCGTTATTCTTCTCTGGGATTTTGAGCAATATGATTCTTTACACCAATAAGGAGCTTGCCGACATGTATTTCATGTATGGAGCTACACAAGAAAATTGGCGATTTCTTAAAGATGGAACGATTCCAGGGTAGGAATATGATGGATCTCCAAACATTTGAGTGCTTTCATTTTAAATTGTGCATGAGTGGATCATTTCATCTTGCGAGGTGTAATATGGACACGGAACGATATCGCAATATCCATGGAGTGGAAGAAGCAGTATTACGCATAGTGGAGGATCGTCCATCGACAAGCTGAAGAGCTTTTGGATGTGCAATAGTTGTGAGCCATTTTCTTGCGCAAATGCATGCGTGAAATACATGTCTGCAAGCTCCGCGTTGATCTAACGTTGCATATTACTTGAATTCTGGACAAAAATAACGGTTCAAGATAGCGAAGCGTTTTCATCCACCTATCTCAACAGCGTCCTCTACTGCGTTAAAACTACATTTTCACACCCACATTCTTATACGAAATCTGTTTATTTAGGTCACGTCTACATACTTTTACACTTTTAGGATTTACGATATTCAAATTTAAACGAGAAGATCGAAAAGGGCCATCTAAAAAGTTTAACATTAGCTTGCAATTGTCACAATTGATTGAGGAATCTCTTTAAATGTAACAGAGATGTAAATTTTCAAAATTCTAGCTCTAACTATTAGAATTGTATTTAAAATTCTTTCTCTCTTTTCACCATTTTTGATTTCAATTTCATTAAAACCTTTCTAAACAGCTATTTACATCTTTAAAATAGCAACTATACATCATTTCATATTGCTGGTCCAGCGTTATCACAGCAATAACAATTCTAGAACATTTTGTTTTCTTCACTCTTCTAAATTTCGATTTTTTTTTAATTGTTCTGAAATCTTAAAATTAAAAACCATGTAAAATTTTAGGATTGTAATCAAAATATTTCCAAAGGAATCGTAAATTAAATTGTTTTTAGAACTGTACCGTTAATAACATATACTTTTAAATTTCAAATTTTTTAGAAAGCGTTGTCAGTTAATTTATTTACATATTTAAAATGAATCAATATAATAAGTTTCAAGTTTCTAGACTTAATTATTATAGACATTTTCTCATATTTCCTTTTTTCTTTTACGATACTCTCTTTTTACTCTATTTACATTTTATTGTACAAATAATTAACATTTAAGTAACTACCATGCCAAATTTCAAGATTTTAGCAGCAACAGTATCACAGAAATCACAATGGTGGTACAAACAAAATGGTACAAACAAAAAAGCGTTCTAAAGAACGCTTTTTTGTTTGTACCATTTTTAATTTCTAATGTTTTAAAAACTGTTCTAAGCGGGAGTTTATGTCTTAAAAATAACAGCTATGTCAAATCTATAATTTATAGCCTAACGTTTATAAATAAATTATAATCTAGAACGTTTCTGTTCGTTTCGTTCTTTTTGAATTCGATTTTTTAGGAACAGTTCCTAGCGAGAATTTGTTTCTTAAAAGCAACCAAACTACTATGCCATATTTCATATTTATAACTTCAGTGGTATTACAAAAAAGTAAATTTTAGGACTCTTGTTGTTTCTGCACCCTTTTAAATTTAGAATATTTTAGAATTTGCTCTGTAAGAAAATTATTAAAAAAACAGTCTTTCCAAATTTAAAGTTTATAACTCTATTAATTATATATAAATCGAAATTTCCAACGTTTTTATAACGTTTTTCTCTCGTTTCATCTTTTTAATTCAAAAATTCGATCGTTTCATCTTTTTAATTAAAAAAAATTTCGAAGGCGTTTTTAGAAAAAAATACACATTATAAAAGTAACTATATTATTTCAAATTTCTTACTTCTAGCTCCAATAGTATCACAAAAATCACAATTTTTACACGGACATGAAACATAGTCTTACAAAGATTGTACAGATTATTTTACCCAAAATATTTTAAAAGTATTCGTTAATTCCACATAAAACCTTTTAAAAACAACAAACAAACAAACAGATTTTTTTAATAATTTTAGTATGTATTTCTGATGCCACACTGGATGTCAAAAAATACGAAACTGTAAATCAATCAATAAATTGAATTATCGTTTGAAATTAACTTTCACGGTAATCCCCCCCCCCCCCCCAAAAAAAAAAAAAAAAAAAAAAAAAAAAAAAAAGATGAAAAAGGTTTTGAGAAAATAGTAAGTCGGATATTCATAAAAACATTTTATTTTTCTAATCTGAAATTACTTTACCCTTAAATGCATATACATTATAAAAACATACAAAGATTGGATCCTGTGGAATATCGAACTCATTAAACTTAATTGTTTCCCAAACATAATTCTTTTTCTAATTTTTTGGGAATTTCTGCAGCTAATTTACAGAATATCGAAACCTGGCAGCACTACGGGAAAGAAAATTGCCGTATGTGTTTATTATTTTCCAAAACTTTTATGGCTTACTTAATTACAAATCTACATAACACAAAGAAAAATTTGAAAATTTCTTTAGACCATTCGTTAAAGCTGTGTAGCAAATACTGAGAGTAGAATGTTACGCTTATGTTTTTCAGAAACTTAGATATAATGTAATTATCCTGAGCGAATTCAACCGTGAATATCATTATAAATAAGTTTAGTGAAACGTAGAACAGAATCGAAATGTTCTTAAATCGTATATAATTATTGCATTCATAAAGGATTTTCGATTAAAATTTTTATTAGAAGCCGTTTTTAGAAAAAAAATATACATTATAAAAGTAAATAATATTTAAAATTTGTTATTTCAAGCTCCAACAATAAAAAAGAAAAAAAAATGCGCGTAAAAATTCACAATTTGTACGCGGACATAAAATATATCATATCAGAGACTGTCAGGATCATTTTACCCAATTATATTTTAAAGGTTTTTGTAAGTTCCACAGATAACCTCCTAAAAACAGACAAACAAAGAAACAGTTTTCCTTTAATATATTTCAGATGTCACATTCGATGTCAAAAACAACGAAACTATAAATCAATTGAATTAGTGAAATTACAATTAATACCAATTTTACCTTCTAATTAAGAAAATATTTTTGAGAAAATATTATGTCATAAAAAAAAATTCCTTTTTCTAATATGAAATTACTTTACCTTTAAAAGATTTCAAACAAACACACAAAGATTGAATCCTGTGGAATATCGAACTCATTAAACTTAATTGTTTCTCAGACTTAATTGTTTTTCTAATTTTATGAGAATTTCTACAGTTAATTTACAGAATATCGAAATCTGGTGGCACTACGGGGAAGAAAAATGTCGTATGTGTTTATTGTTTTCGGAAACTTTTACGGCTTGCTTAACTGCAAATCTACATAACAGAAAGAAGAAATTGAAAATTCTTGAAACAATTCGTTAAAGCAGTATAGCATATACTGAGAGTAGAATTCTACGCTCATGTTTTTCAGTATTCCAGATATAGTGTAATTATTTCAAGCGAATTCAACCATGATTATTATTATAAATAAGGTTAGTCTAACGTAGAACAGAAGCGAAAAGGTCTTATTTCATGCATAATTATTTTGTCCATAAAGGATTTTCCAATAATTATGTTGCTTTGCTGGAAGGGATGGAGGTACATAATATATGAACCAGTGTGTAAGGGAGGGAGGAATTACTTCTATTAAGCAAAATTAAATTTAAATGCGTGTACATAAAGAAGTATATAGTTTTGTCTAATGAACTTGATTACATAATTATTGAAGTTTTACTACGAATTTACTACGATTTGAAGCAGACACTGTACCAATCATGTTATGACTAATGTTTTAATTTCGATACAAAGTAAGAAATTAAGATATGTTATAATATTAGTCTGACGTGTTTCTCAAGATCTAAGGAGTGTTGTATAAAATCCGTTGATCCTGAGACTAAGGTGCCTCTACTCTACAAAATATATAAATATAATCAAAATTTCTGCTTATCGGAGTTTGTCCTCTCTTTGTCAGTGTGTAAGAAGAAAAATACTACTATAAAATAAAATAAAAAATAAATCAAATATGTGTAAAAAAGATCTAATCTTTTTATCTAAAGAACTTGATTATTCAGTTAATGAAGATTACTTTGGAATTACATAGTCAATTATAGACCGCTGTTTCTCCATCTAACGTAACTGATATTGCATGTTTTTATTTTTTTAAATAGATCATAGAAAAGTAAACAATTTATGCAGCACAGCAATAAATATATTTTTATACTGGTAATGAAAAATAGCTAACTAGGATAAACGCACTGTCATATCTCCACATTTCCCGCCGCAGGTATACCCTCTTTGTTCCCACGGCTTGGAATGTATCGGGTGACCGGGTGAATAGTCGACCGCTACAAAGAATTATTGAGCTTTTATGTGGGCAGTGAGAAAATAAGCAAGTTGTCTCCAGCTGAGTAATGTACGAGTATTTAGTGTCATGCCTGAACAATTACTGCCTCCCGCGCTTTGTGTACGATCTATGTGGAGGTCACCTTACAGTCCAGGTGTGTTTTGCCTGTATTTCTCTTGCTAGCGTACAAATTTCCCTTGGCTGTGAATTCAGTCAAGGGGAAGTACTATTTGTATATCGAATGGAAAAAAGACGCCTTGACTCCTGGATCGAGATTGGAAGAAGTCTGCAGGAAGGTGTCTTTTCTCACGCCCCCCCCTTGTGAATATTGACCAGGGAAGGACTTTTCGCTGCTGGTCCGACAGATAGAGATATAGATTTCTCACGATTAAGTTGGGTAGAGTTCTGCTCTCCCAGACGACTGCTATACCTCTGTGGAGGTTGTTTATGCTATACCCGATATCGGGGTTTGAAGTCCGGGGTGTCCGGCAAGCCAACCGCTCTGCAAAGTCAGAGCACTTGTAACCTTCATTTCTTCATTAAATTTACAATTGTTGAGTTTTATAAAATTTAGGCTTGATTATTTAAATCGACTTCTTCTCAAATTTATTGCTAGCCCATCTGCCACTACGCCACAGCACCAATAGTGGGCCATTTAAGGACATTTGTCTAATTATTATTAATATATTAGTGAATTCCAATATATATATATATATATATATATATATATGTATTTTAGCCTAGTCCTTACCTTTGTGTATCAAAATAAACATTAAAAATTTTAAAATGTATTCATTAGGAAAAACGAATAATAAAAAATGTTACCTTTCTCTATGCTCCAGTAGTGGGCATAGAAAAAATTCTGATGCTCTAGTACTCGGCCCCCCAGAAGTGGGCCACTCCATTCTTGAGTTTAATGTGTACAGTACAGAGGTTATAAATTTTTTTTTATTTCTACTCTTAAATATACACAATAATGAAATCATATTCAGAATTTCAGCTTCTCTTTAGTTTTTTCGAACAGTCTGTAATATTTTATAAGTTAAAAATTATATCTGTTCTATTTCTTAATTTTCAGTAGTGATAAATAATAAGATATACATATTAAAAAGGTTAATTAAATGCTGAAATGATTGCAAAACTATATTATTTTTATAAGAAAACAAAAAGAAAAAAGAAAAAACAATGTGAGTGGGATTTAAATTTAAATGCATTTATTTTTCTTTTACAGCCATTTTTTTTTTAGAAAAATAATAAAAAAGTTGACGATCTGTTTGTATGAGTTCTGGTTGCGGTACCACTCCAACTATATCGGAAAAATTTATTTTAAAGACGTCATTTTCCTCAATGACACAGTCTTTTTTATTTCCATTTTACTTCAGTCATTGAACAAACATTGTTTCTTTAATTTCTTGAACTACACACAAATACACATATTTTTCTGTATCTCTTTTTTCTCCGATTATTGAGACAAGTATAAATTGTCCCTCTTTCACTTCAGATTCTTCTGGGGTATAGTAGTGGGCCATCTGGCCCACTACTGAAACAACTTGAAATTTAATGACCCAGAAGTGGGCCACCCCCCCCCCCAAACTTAATAATATGTTAGTTTTATACCTTTTAAGCATAAGGAATAAAGTATTCATTTATACAGCGTATTAGAAATGTGACATTTTAATATAAAATACAATATACTTTTAAAGAAAAAAATATTGAATGAAAACTTACCTCTTAAGGAAAGCAGTAAGAATGAGCCACAAAAACGTTGTATTTTAAGACTGGGAGAAAAATACGCTTCCAGCTCAAAGACTATAAGAATACTGAAGTTGTCCCTTTGTCTGATAAAAGATAAGGGTACCAGCCAATCAGCAGTTAGTTTGTTATCTGACAGGGGTGACTAGAAATTTTTTTCAACTTTGAAAACTGGTGGCCCACTACTGGTACACTTACCTTACCTGTTGGATAAATTGTCCTTAAGAGGACGCAGTACGTTTGAAACCATCTCTTAAATTTTGAATAATACTTAATGTATGCGGTGGCACAATAATAAACATTAAAAATTAAATAAATTTTTAACAAATTCTTGTGGAACAGCGTATGTTACTTTTTTTAATTAACTTTTTTTTAGAGTCCCTACTACTTTTTAAAATATGAATATTTTTCCTTCGAATTTTTTCACATTCTTTAGAATACTATATTATATAAAACTGGGCATAGAATTTTGGATGCATGAAATTTCTTATTTAGTTTTTTTTTTTTCATTTTTTTTCTCGTGTATATAAAAAACTGAAGGAAATTCAACAAATTCTCAATTTAAATATTTAAAAAAAATAACTGTAATATTTGCTACATCCACGCACAAAAATATTAAATACACCATGGAGAATAAGTAAGACATTTTTAAACCTTTATCTTGAAGAAAAAGAATTGCAGTTAGATGGCGCTACGCGCTATGCAATTTCTTTAACTTCAACTTCCACTTTTAGAACACTCTGATGTTTGTAAACAGAGCGCAGCCAATTTTTTTTTATTCTAATGTTTTGATTTCGATAAAAGATGTGACAATTAATTTGAGAATAGATATGAAATGGAGCATTGTGTCTCCAGATGATTTAAAGTTGTGTAAATATGTAAAAAGAATTGTAAGTACTTATTTTTATCTCATTAAATAATTAGTTAAAGAAACGTTCGAAGAAGATTTTTTCAATTTTGAATTTCACTTATGATATGCATTGTGGATTCATACTATAGAATATTCCTTTGAATTTAGAACGTTTTTATAGATTATCTACGATTACATATTTACATATGATTTACTCGACCTTGATTTTCGAATGAGAAATCTTGATTTCAAGACATGATATATATATTTTTTACAATGGTGCATCGGCCGGGAATGAAATTGAAATATGATAAATACAGAAGATTATTATTGATTGCGAAGATTTCTAAAGGTAAGAGTTTTAAAATTTTATTTTGATGTTTTAATTATGGCTGATCTAGAAAAGCTAATGAAAAACAGAACAATTTTAAGAAGTTCTGTCACGAGATTGATAAATAATATAGAGACTATATTAAAAAATGATATTGATTCTCTTGAAGAATCTGTTAACCAATTAAAAATTAAATCATGTAATGAAATAAATAAAAAAAACAGAACCAATTTTAAATTTAGACGAATATGAGAATGAAATGAATACAGTATATGACTATGCAGACAAAATATCCTTAACGAATTTTCGCCCCGAAAAGAAACTTAAAGAAAATAAAAATAATATTACTTTGAACAATAGTTCGGTTAATGATTCTACCCCCAATAATGAAAATACATTTGTGAAACTTCCGAAATTGAATATACAGAAATTTTATGGCGATTGCACGCAATTCACCAACTTTTGGAATACTTTTAAAGTATCGATAAATGATAATAATTCACTGAAAAAAATTGAAAAATACAATTATTTGCGAAGTTACTTAGATTCATCAGCTTTAAACGCCATAGAAGGCTTAGAAGTTTCGGAATCAAATTATGATGTAGCACTTAAAATTCTTCAAAGTAGGTTTGGGAATAAAGAAATGATAATCAATCATCATTTAAATAAATTGTTAAATTTATCTCTGGTTTATAAATTTAGTGATACTTCAAAATTACAGAAACTTCATGATGATATTGAAATTAATGTAAGATCGCTGACCACATTGGGACTCGAACCACAAGCTTACAGCTCTATGCTTTTAGCCGTAGTTTTGAAATTGCTAGCATCAGATTTAAATTTGGAATTTAACAAGCAAAACATTAAATCTTCATGCAACCCTGATATAAACAAATTACTAAAATTCTTGCAAACTGGAATTAAAAGTCGCGAATTGGCTGTTTCATTTTCAAAATCAAATAGATTAGAAGTAAAGAATTAAACTTTTCATCCACGCATGATTTAATGACTACACTTTCAGAAAAAAAGAATAAAGAGAAACAAAGTTGCATCTTTTGTAAGAGTAATCATTTGTCAGAAATATGCAATGTTTTTGATCTTGAAAAAAAGAAAAATATTTTGAAATCACAAGGTAGATGTTACCTTTGCCTTTTGCCAAAACACCGGACTGTGTTTCTAAGATACGATGTACGACATGTCAGGGTAGACATAACAAAACTATTTGTAAACAATCTAATTCACCAAATAATAAAAGTTGTACAGACAAAAATTTGGAAACAGCGAATGCACAAAATGAAACAAGTAATAAAATTATTTCAGCTTTTTCGTGCATTGGAAAAAAATGAATTTTCTTGCAAACTTGCTATGCGAAAGTGACAAATAAAAATAAAGAAGTTTCTGTTCCATTATTATTAGATACAGCTGCAATGCGAACCTTTTTAACTCGAGAAATTGCTGATAAATTACAACTTAAAATATTGAGAAAGGAAAAATTATCGGTATTCACATTCGGAAGTAAAATCCTAATTGAGAAAAGCTATGATGTTGTTAAGCGTAAATTGGAAAATAAACATTTTTCGAAATCTAATTTAGAAATAGAAGCACTGGTAACAGACGAAATATCTGGATCTGATATCCCTCCCCCAGAAGTAAATGAACTTGATGAGATGAGTATTTTACAGAAATTATCCCTTGCTGACTCACCACAATGTCAAGACCCCATTTCCCTTCTAATAGGAGTCGATTATTATTATGATATAGTTACAGGTAATATAAAACATTTAAACAAAAATCTTGTTGAAACCATCTTTGACTGGTGCCTCCAAGGCAGAAAAAGCGAAAACCAATCTTCATTGACTTTAAACGTAATTATTGAAGAACACTAAATTTCTGATTAAAAAAAAAAAAAAAAAAAAAAAAAAAAAATTGGGATCTTGAAACTTCAGGACTTATTAATATTAAACAAGATTCTGACCCTTTTGAAAATGAAATAATGAAAAATTTTAAACGCGATATTAAATATGAAAACAAAAGATATAAAGTAAAATTGCCTTGGAAACTGGAGAAAGGGCGTCTGGATGATAACAGAAAAATTGCAGAATCTTGATTAGTTAAATTAAATAGAAGATTTGTTAGAAATCCCCAGTTGTTTTTTGAATATAAAGATGTATTAAATGATTATTTAAAACAGGGAATCGTAGAATTAGTTCCTAATTCAGAAGATAAGGGGCATGTTGAATTTTATTTACCTCACAGAGAAGTGATAAGAAGAGACCGCGTAACAAGTAAATTAAGGATTGTGTTTGATGCATCAGCTCATGATTTAAATTCACAATCTCTCAATAACTGTCTTCACCCAGTTCCTAATTTGTACCCTGAAATTTTTGATATTTTGTTACGATTTCGATTAAATCCAATTGCCTTTACAATCGATATAAAAGAGGCATTTTTACAAATATTAGTAGATGAAGAAGACAGAGACGTATCTCGATTTTTTTTTCAGAAGACCCTTTTGATGAATCTAACCTTCCTCAAATATATAGATTTACTAGAGTTTTATTTGGGGTAAATTGTAGTCCATTCTTGTTAGCAGCCACAATAAAACACCACTTAAAGAAATATATATAAAAATATCCAGAAACTTTCGAGTTTTTAAATGAAAATATTTATGTAGATGATGTAATTGGAAGTCAATCTTCTGTCAAGTAAGCTTTATCCACTACATTAGAGTCTATAGCTATTTTTAAAGAAGCTAGTATGAAATTACATAAGTGGCATACTAATTCAAAGTCCTCAAAAGAATTATGGAAAAATAATGATATAATTTCCAGTGATAATTTGGAAACATCTGAAACAGAAAATGTTCCTTACAAAGTTTTAGGAATAGCATGGAACAGTCTAAATGATTTTTTGTATTTTGACAGTAGTGAATTAGCAGCGTTTGCTGCTAAAAGAATTGACACAAAGAGATATGTTTTGCAAGTTTTGGGTCGAGTGTTTGATCCTATTGGATTTTTAGGACCCTTCACATTAAGAATAAAATGTTTGCCGCAAAAAATTTGGTCATTAGGCATAGATTGGAATGAGGCCATCCCAAAAGATTTAATCTATCTTTGGAAAGACTGTGTAGTGAAATTCTTCAAATTTTCTATTCCTCGACATTATTTTTTAGCACTTTCCAACAAAGTTGAAAAGTGCTTATGCATTCGGTTTGTCTGGCCGTCTGTCCGTCTGTCCGCGCTCTAACTCCCGTAAATTTACTCGGATTGCTATGAAATTTTTATACGTTATTGAGGTTTACCCTAGCACGAACCCTATTGAAAATGAAGTATATACCATGATTAGTTTATCTACAGAGAGAATCAAAAGTTTCCCATTACATTACGGCCTATGGGGAAAAATCGTTAATATACTCGGATTGCCATGAAATTTTAGGACGTTATTGACGTTTACCCTCACACAAGTCCTATTGAAAATGAAGTTTCTACCATTAATAGTTTATCTACAGGGCGAATCAAAAGTTTCCCATTACATTACGGCCTATGGGGGAAAATCGTTAATCTACTCGGATTGCCATGAAATTTTAGGACGTTATTGAGGTTTACCCTAGCACGAACCCTACTGAAAATGAAGTATCTACCATGATTATTTTATCTACAGAGAGACTCAAAAGTTTCCTATTACATTACGGCCTATATGGAAAAATCGTTTCAAAGGAATTTTAAAGATGTTATACCCTGTCAAACATATTAAAGTATGCATTCAATAAAATATAAGGTGAAAATGTAGCTATTATTCATTTACAGGGCCACACAAAAGAATTCCATTAGATAATGGTAAAAGGGGGGAATTGTGTGTGACATATTTTAAATATATTAAGCTTTTTCATGTATAATAAAATTGATGTATGTCACTAAAGCTTAATATAAATTATACGCTACTGTCTTGCATAATATAAAGTACATAGCATTTACAGGGCCATACAAAAGATTTCAAATAGTATATTCTTTCCGAAGTACCGTATGTGCGTCCGATGATGACTGATGGAGGGATGAAATGCATTTTAATTATGATATTCGCGTTTATATTTCGCTAAATATATGCACATTATATGGTGTGTATAAATGTTATAGTTGATATACAGGGCTACCCAAAAGAGCTCACCAACGTTACTGAATATGAGCGTAAATTATTTAAACGTGGTTCTTAAATAAGCTATGCATTTTTACGCTGAGCTGCATTCAATTTACTGAGAAATGTTTGCAGAATATAGATAAAGGGAAATACAGGGCCACGCAAAGAATTCGGTACATGGACGCCTATGAATGATGATTTATGAGAATGTGATTTCATTTGTTTTAAAAGTGTTATAGTTTTCAATAAATTTTAGCCTAATGTTGACGTGTAATAAAGGTACAATGTAAACTACAGGGCTGAACAAAAGTATTCAAGTATGTTTCCATCTCATAGTATGAATTGCTCAAAAAATTTTTTCAAGCTACTGGGTATTTTCTTGCTAAGCTAAATTTTCCCATTATATGAACTGACATATAAAATACAGGGTTGTTCTAATGTACTGGAATACATATTTGGGTATATTTGGCTATACACTATTATTTCCCTGAATAACAAAGTTTTGTTAAAGATTTCATTAAGTGTTGGAAAGTGCTTCATAATGTATGCTTAACGCATGATTTTTCTTACTTGTTTGAAATTCCAAACGAGAAAATTGTCAATTTGCAGTTGCATTTATTTTCCGATGCAAGTACAACAGCCTTTGGCACAATTGCCTATTTACGTGTATCAACCTCTGAAAAAGACATTCGAACAGTTTTCGTAGCTTCTAAAAACAGAGTGGCTCCTTTAAAAACTCTCACTTTATTAACACTGGAATTGATGGCTGCATTATGTTCAGCTAAATTAAGCTGCAACATTTTGAAGGCGCTACATCTAAAAAGTCCATGTATTTATTGGACGGACTCTAAAATTACATACTTTTGGATTAAAGGATTACCTGAAAAACTCAAACCATTTGTGCGGAATCGTGTTGAAAAAATTCGTAAATTGACATTCCCTTCTGATTGGCATCATTGCCCAGGGGCAGACAATCCCGCAGACCTTGTCTCAAGAGGAGCAAAATTCATCAATAATTCATCAATAATCCTACTTGGTTACTTGGGTTAAAATGGCTTAGTTTACCCCCTGAATTTTGGCCAAAATCTGAAGATAAAGAAATAATTGATGAAGATGAATTAGAATACAGGAAAAAACCCAATGACATATTGCAGTGCGTGTGTATAACTGAAGAAATTAAATATCCTATTTGTATAGAAAAATTTAGAAATTTGGAGAAAGTAATAAGAACAACTGCTTGGGTAAAAAGATTTGTAGTAAAGCTGAAAAAATGTACTGAAGTTAGCAGTCTACTAACAACTGAAAAATTACTAGAAGCTGAAAAATACTGAATACGAAGCGAACCGAAGCATTTTTTTAAAGAAGAATTTAAGTCTCTTAGAAATAATAATTCAGTAGAAAAGAATTCACCTCTATTCAACTTTGTTCCATTTATAGATGAATCAGAAATCATACGTTTAGGAGGAAGACTAGAATTTGGTGATCTTCCAAACGACGAAAAACATCCAATCATTTTACCTAGACATTCCTGGTTAACGACGCTGATTGTACCTCAAGATCATGAAAAGATGATGCATACAGAAATTGCCCACACTTTGACAAAAATTAGATCTCGATATTGGATTCCGAAAGGAAGACAGTTAGTGAAAAGCCTCATTAAAAAGTGTCTCGTTTTTCAAAAATATCTTTGTAAACCTGCAGACCAAATCACAGCCCCTCTACCTAAAGATAGAGTGAATGAAGCTCCCCCATTTTCAATTTGTGGTTTAGATTTTGCGAGACCTATTTACGTAAAAAACTTCGGTGAGATTAAAAAATCGTATATTGTTTTATTCACCTGCGGCGTTACCAGAGCTTTGCGACTAGAATTTGTTACCGACATGACTACAGATTCTTTCCTCCTTGCTTTTAGACGATTCTTAGCTCGAAGAGGAAATTGTAAAGTCATTTATTCAGATAACGCGAAGACACTTAAAAAAGCTAAACAAGAAGTCGATAATTTATACGACGTCATTTTCAACAATCTCTTTTTGAAATTTCTTGCAAGGGAAAGAATCGTTTGGAAAAACATCATTGAAAGAGATGCATGGTGGGGAGGCTCCTATGAAAGACTTGAGAAATCAGTCAAGGAGTGTCTACGAAAGATTACTGAAAAAGCTCTATTGAGCTATAAAGAAATGTCGACACTACTGGTTGAAGTGGAAGCTATCCTCAACTTGCGTCCTTTGACATATGTGTATAACGAATATGATGAACTTCATCCTCTCACTCCAGTGGATTTTTTGAATTTTGGTAAAGAACTTTCACTTCCTATTAACTTTTTAGATGTAATTGAAAATGGTTCAAAAAGATCTGCACTTCTCAAAAGAAAAAGATATCAATCATTACTACTAAAACAACTTCGGTTGAAGTGGAAAAAAATAATATCTTCTAGATTTAAGAACATTCCATTCATCGAAAAATACACCACTCACATACGCCATTCACACCATCGAAAAATACAGCATTCACATACACCACTAAAAGTGGGTGATGTTGTCTTAATCAAAGGCGATATAAAAAAATAAACTTCTCTGAAAACTTGCCAGAATTCAGAGAGCGATTCTAGGTAGAGACAACAAAATTCGCTCATATAAAATAAAAACAGCCAACGGAGTGCTGAAAAGATCTGTCCAGCATTTGTATCCCTTGGAGATTATGGATTGATGATCATTAATAGACTTTCTTTCTTTTTTTATCTCCTTTAGAACTCTAAAAGTTTTCTTTCTTTTTAATTATTCTGTTTACTTTAAATGCAGTATTATTTGAAACTTAGCATAAGTAAGTATATTAACTGTTTGAAAAAAAAATCGTCTTTCTTATTGTGTTAATTGCAGGTAATATTTTTCATTTATTATATTGTTTGAATTTTATACTTTTTTGTTTATAATTAATTGATTTTGTTAGATTGTTTTGTTTAGAATTAACTCATATTTTGTATTTGAAATTGATATTTGCATTTGAATTTTAAAATTGTATCAGATTATTGAACCACTGATATGAAAATTGTATTAGATTATTGAAAATCCTGATATGAAAATTTTATTTTCTTAATAGAATATTATTGATGAACTCTGTAAGAGTTCAGGTGGGGGGTGTGAAGAAAAATAATTGTAGGTAGATGGCGCTACGCGCTATGCAATTTCTTTAACTTCAACTTCCACTTTTAGAACACTCTGATGTTTGTAAACAGAGCGCAGCCGATTTTTGTTTTGATTTCGATAAAAGATGTGACAATTAATTTGAGAATAGATATGAAATGGAGCATTGTGTCTCCAGATGATTTAAAGTTGTGTAAATATGTAAAAAGAATTGAATTGTAAATACTTATTTTTATCTCATTAAATAATTAGTTAAAGAAACGTTCGAAGAAGATTTTTTCAGTTTCGATTTTCACCTATGATATGCATTGTGGATTCTTATGATAGATTATTCCTTTGAATATAGAATGTTTTAATAGATTATTTATGATTACATATTCGAAATATGATTTACTCGACCTTGATGTTTTTAAATGAGAAACCTTGATTTGAAGATAACAGTTATAATTTTTTTACAATCTAAATAAGAAAAAAGCCTTAGTAATTTTTTAATTAACAAGTTATAAAAAATGAAAAGGGAGAAAAATTAATAATTGAGTTGGATCTGTTAACAAAATTAACCTGTTTAAAAAATAAAATAATAAATCTATTAACAAAATAGTTAATCTTGAGACTAAGGGATCTCTACTCTACAATTTATACAAAAATAATTAAAATCTGTGATAACCAAGGTTGCCCCTCTAGTTGTCCGTGTGTAAGAGGGGAAATTACTATTATTAATTAAAACGGAAACTCGATATTTCTACATAAAAATACACAGTTTTTATCTAATGAATTTGATTTATCAGTTAATGAAGATAACTTTGATAAAACACAAATTACACAATCAATTATAGATCACCGTTCTTCCAGTTAACGCAACTGATGTTGCGTATTGCATTTTTTTTTAAATACATCACAGGAAAGAAGACAATTAATGCAGCACAACAATATAATTTTAGACTGTTAATGAAAAATAGCGAACTAACTGTTGGATAAATTAACATTAAAGGGACATAGCACCTTTGAAATCATCCCTTCAATTTTGAATAATACTGTAATATATGTGGTGGCACAAAAATTAATATTAAAAATTAAATTAAATTTTAAACAATTAACAAATTATTTTGCTAAAAATTATTTTTAAATATATATATATGTATATATATGTGGGAGCGATTCTTTCTCCAACAGCCAAGTATCATGTCTTGTAAGGTTCTTCATATCGCAACTCTGATAGAAAAGGTCTTTAGAAAGCAGACGATTTTCTGAAAAAACTCCATTCAGACGAAAAGCCGAAGAAAAAGGAAATGAACGGAAGAGATCGTTGGATGGAATGTGGAGAGAGTTGGGGTTGACTTTAGAAGAATGTTGATTAAGATGACGCGATTAAGATGTTTTAATTAAAGTTTCCTTTTGAATGTTCGAATTGTGAATATTAATATGTAAATATCTTTTTTGTAAATATTAACGTTTAATATAAGTCATTTAAAAGTTTAAAAACGGTGTCAGAATTTAATTTACCTCCGAGTTTATTTACTTATGTGTTTGAAAGAACTTTTATAAGAAGAATCTCCATAAATTTTGGTGTCAGAACCGAGACAAACGAACGCCCACAGAGAAGAAATATATATATACTTTAAATAATCTGGAAGCCGTTATTATTTAGAATTGTGATGGAATCCTTGCTGGAAATTATTATGAGGAAATCTTTTTTGAATATATGTTTAATGATATGAAGCTGTTGGATATTGCGACAACAATGCTGTTTAAATGTGTGAAGCTGAGCATCTGATTATGAAGTGAGTTTATTATTTCATTTTTCTTTTCAATAATGGAAAAATTAGTTGATTTAAAGGAATTAGAGTTTTCTTTGAAAACTGAAAAATCAGCTAGTATTAAGATATTGCACAAATTAATTTTTGGAGAAATCGGTGACAGAAATAATCGACGTAGAATTCGGAATTTTACTGGGTTTACGTTTGAAGTAGATTCCGATGAATATCAAACTAAATTCAAAGAAATTAAAGATAATTTTTCTGTTAACGACTTAATTACCATTTGCAATGTTTTGTGTATAAATAATTCGGGAACTTTTGATGAAATTGCTGCCAGAATAATTTCTAGTTTATGTGATTTTAATATTTTAAAAATTAATATGATAGCCGATGTAGGTACTCTTAGTGATGACGAAAGTGTTGATGAATTTAATGATGATTTACAAGATAAAACTAAAAATATTTCAACTGTTTTTGAGAATAATATGAGAAATGATTCTGGTAGTTCTAATTGTGAAAGTAATGAAAATCAGAAAATTCTAATTCCTGATTATGTTATTAAACCAAGCATTTCTATTAATGATATTGAAAGTATGATTTCAATGTTTGAAGGTACTCAAGTACAAAATATTAATAAATGGATTGCCGATTTTGAAGATATTGTTTCATTATTTAACGTTAGTGATTTGCACAAATTGATTTTGGCTAAACGCCGTATGACAGGCAAAGCAAAATTATTTCTTGAAAGTGAAACAAATATTAATTCGTGGTCTAAATTAAAAGCCCTACTCATATCTGAATTTGGTCAAACGTGCAATTCAGCTGAATTACACGAATTGCTGTCCAAAAGAAAAATTAGACCACATGAATCGTTAGATGAATATTTTTTAAATATGAAACAATTATACTCAAAAGGCAATATTGAAGATTCTGCCCTTATTCAGTATGTAATAAATGGAATTAATGACCCCATTTCTAAAAAATCTTTTTTGTATGGTTGTCCCAATATTGCTGAATTTAAACAAAAATTAAAGATTTATGAAAAAATAAGATCGGAGTATGAAAATGCAAAATTTCATAAATATGAAGGAGCTAAGCCTAAAATTAAATCCGAAGTTGAAGTTAAGAACAAATTTAAGCCTGTAAAGCCAAATATGCGTTGTTTTAATTGTGGCGGGAATAATCATAAGAGTATTAACTGTGTAAATAAAGATAAAGGGCCGCTTTGTTTTGCTTGTAACGCTTATGGTCATAAATCATTTCAATGTAATAAATCTAAAGATACAAGTGTTAAAAATGCTCAGTCACAAGTAAACATTATTACATCCCAAGATTTAATTCTGAAAGAGATAAAGCTTTATTCTTTGCGTTTAATCTCTTTAATAGATACTGGTAGCCAAAAGACTTTGTTAAAGAAAAGTATTTATGATAATTTGAAGAACTTTGTAGAATTAAAACCTACGAGTATCTCTTTGACCGGTCTAGGAAAAGCCTCAATTAAACCAGAAGGTTGTTTCAATTCAGAAATCGAAGTAGATGGTTCAAAATTTAAAGTTACTATTTTTGTCGTTAAGGACAGTTGCATTAATTTCGATTTAATTATTGGCACTGATGTTATTCATCAAGGTACATTAACTATTTCTGAGAATAAAGTGAAACTGTTTAAAGCTGAAGTTCAGTCTAATGACTTTTTAGTTAATATTGTAAATGTTTTGGATGAGCCTAAAATTGATTTAACTCACATTGCTGACAAAAAATTACGTTCAGAGTTATACTCTTTAATTGAAAATTATGTACCAATTAAAACTAAAACAGTAGATGTTAAAATGAAAATTAATTTAACTGACGAAATCCCAGTTTGTTCTTCTCCTCGAAGATTACCGCCATGCGAGAAAAAAATAGTCGAAAACCAAATTGAGGAGTGGCTAGCTCAGGGAATAATTCGAGAAAGTTCTTCTAATTTTTCTTCGCCGGTTGTGTTAGTCAAGAAAAAAGATAACACAATGAGACTTTGTGTTGATTACAGATGTCTTAACAAAAAGACAGTACGTGAGCATTTCCCCTTGCCAGTTATTGATGATGTAATAGACCAATTACATATTACATTCTGCCGAAGTATTTACCACCATAGATTTGAAAAACGGTTTCTTTCATGTAGATGTTGAAGAAGACTCGCGGAAATACACCTCGTTTGTTACTCATGAAGGACAATACGAATTTTTGAAATGTCCATTCGGGTTGACCAATAGCCCTAGTGTTTTTCAAAAGTATATTTATAATGTATTTCGAAACCTATTAAAAGATCACATTGTTGTCATTTATATGGATGATTTAATAATACCTGCTAAAAACGAAGCTGAAGGTCTAGAAAAATTAAAACTTGTACTCGAAACTGCATCGGAATATGGATTAGAATTAAATCTTAAAAAATGCAATTTTTTGAAGAGTGAAATTGATTTCTTGGGGTATAGAATCATAAATGGTAAATTGTATCCCTCTCCACTGAAGACTAAAGCAGTAATAAATTTTCCCGAACCAAAGTGTACCAAAGATGTTCAAAGTTATTTAGGATTGACAGGATACTTTCGAAAATTTATAAGAAATTATTCGGTTATAGCTAAACCGTTAAGTGACCTGCTAAGAAAAGATTCAAAATTTAAATTCGATATAGAAGAACAAAGAGCTTTTAATGAACTCAAACGTATTTTGTCGTCAGAACCAGTACTTTTAATTTACAATCCCAAAAGTGCGACCGAAATCCATTGTGATGCCAGTATTGATGGCTATGGAGCTGTTTTAATGCAACAATCTCCAGTAGATAATCAATTTCATCCAGTTTATTTCGCAAGTAAAAAAACCACCGAAGCTGAACGGAAGTACATTAGTTACGAATTAGAAGTTTTAGCTGTAATTGAAGCACTGAAAAAGTTTAGAGTATATGTGCTAGGTATCCCATTTAAAATTGTAACCGATTGTAATGCATTTAAAATGACTATGGATAAAAAAGAAATGAGTACAAAAATAGCTAGATGGGCAATAATGTTATCCGATTTTGATTATGTTATTGAACATAGACAGGGTAGCAGTATGAGACATGTCGATGCATTAAGTAGGTATCCTATTTGTATGGTAATCCAAGATAGCTTAACTTTAAAAATTATCCAAGCTCAAGAAACCGATGACCATATTAAAACAATAAAAGAAATCCTAAAGGTGAAATCTTATGATGATTATCTAGTTAAAAATGATGTTCTTTATAAATGTGTTAATGGTAATGATTTATTAGTTGTACCGGAAGACATGCAAATGAATATAATCAAGGCCGCTCACGAAAAAGGTCATTACGCAGTTGCAAGAACAGAGAAAAGTTTAGAAAATGATTTTTACATCCCTAAAGTTAAACAAAAAATTGAGAAATGTATAGCAAATTGTGTTCCCTGTATTTTAGTTAATAGAAAACGTGGTAAACAAGAAGGCTTACTTCACCCAATAGAAAAAGAAGAAGCTCCATTACATACGTACCATGTTGATCACTTAGGTCCATTAGAAAGCACTAATAAAAATTACAAACATATCCTTTCGGTCATTGACGCATTCACAAAATTTGTTTGGTTGTATCCCACAAAATCTACCGATGCTGCCGAAGTAATTTCTAAATTAGAAATCCAAAAATCTATCTTTGGAAATCCAGTTCGAATTATATCAGATAAAGGTCCTGCATTTACCTCTAAAGCTTTTGAAGATTATTGCATCAATGAAAATATTAAACATATCCCGATTACCACTGGATTACCCAGGTCTAACGGCCAAGTTGAGCGTCTAAATTCTGTCATAATATCTGTTCTGTCTAAATTGTCCGTCGATAATCCTAAAAAATGGTATACACATGTAAGCAACGTCCAACAGGTGATAAATTCGACTTTTCAGAGAAGTATAAGCACAACTCCTTTTGAATTGGTGTTTGGTACTAAAATGAAACTAAAAAATAACTTTGAAATTACTAGTCTTCTGAATGCTGAAATACAATCTGATTTTACAAATAATCGCGAAGATATGAGAAAAAATGCTAAAAAACAGATTTTAAAAGTCCAAGAAGAGAACCGTAAAACTTACAACCTCAGACGAAAGAAAGCTAACAAATTTAAGATTAATGATGTGGTTGCTATAAAACGCACACAACAAGGTCCAGGTTTGAAGTTAAAACCAAAATATTTAGGTCCGTACAAAGTCATAAAAGTAAAAAATAATGACACCTACGATGTAAAGAAACTTGGATTCAACGAAGGACCCATGGTCACCAGTACATGTGCAGAGTACATGAAGCCGTGGACGGACGAAGCTTGAAAAAAAAAAGAATTTCACCGATTGTGACACTATACCAACTATGACAAACCTCTGGACTGACAACTAATAGAATTTTAACTTTATTCTCGAAAAGACGAAAAGACGTAAGGTAAAAGAAGATGAAAAGACGTATGAAAGAAGACGAAAAGACGTAAGATAAAAGAAGACGGAAGACGTAAGAAAGAAAAGACGAAAAGACGTAAGGTAATAGAAGATGAAAAGACGTATGAAAGAAGAAGACGAAAAGACGTAAGATAAAAGAAGATGAAAGGACGTAAGAAAGAGAAGACGAAAAGACGCGAAAAAAAAATATATGAATTTTTTCAAGAAATAATCTAAGCTTTGATAAACAATTTGAATAATGACTTCTTTTTTTCAATTAAGACTTTGGATGCTGCTGTGTTTTTTTTTTCTTTATCTTTCCAGATGATCCAACTGCTGCTGCCTCCAAAGGGACGAGCATTCGAGGACGAAAGCCTAGTCAGGACGGCCGTTGTGGGAGCGATTCTTTCTCCAACAGCCAAGTATCATGTCTTGTAAGGTTCTTCATATCGCAACTCTGATAGAAAAGGTCTTTAGAAAGCAGAGGATTTTCTGAAAAAACTCCATTCAGACGAAAAGCCGAAGAAAAAGGAAATGAACGGAAGAGATCGTTGGATGGAATGTGGGGAGAGTTGGGGTTGACTTTAGAAGAATGTTGATTAAGATGTTTTAATTAAAGTTTCCTTTTGAATGTTCGAATTGTAAATATTAATATGTAAATATCTTTTTTGTAAATATTAACGTTTAATATAAGTCATTTAAAAGTTTAAAAACGGTGTCAGAATTTAATTTACCTCCGAGTTTATTTACTTATGTGTTCGAAAGAACTTTTATAAGAAGAATCTCCATATATATATATATATATATATATATATATATATATATATATTTAATTCTTATTATTGTTTTAAATATGAGTATTTTTGCTTTGATTTTTTTCCGGATTATCATAATATATTATGTAAAGCTGAGCATGGAATTTTAGATGTATGGAATTTTACATTTAATACGTTTTTTTTCCTCTAATGTATATAAAAAAATTGAGGAAATTCAATAAACTCTCACTTTAAATATTTTTTAAAAATGACTATAAACTTGAATACTCGCACAAAAATATTAAATATATCATGGAGAACAAGTAAAAAATTTTCAAACCTTTATCTAAATTAGCAAAAGAGCCTTAATAATTTTTGAAAAATCATGTTATAAAAATATGAAGAGGGTGAAAAAACAATAATTATGTTGTATCTATTAAAAAATGTACAATATCTCGCGATACAATAATCATACAAGTAAAAATAGGTGTCAAAATATTCACCATTAAAGAAGTTTTCCGTTTGTATAAAAAAAAGAAAATCGACATTTTGATCAATTTTAAGGTACTGTGTCACGTTAAAATAAACAACAAAGAATTGAAATATGTTTACTTTTGTTTATTTCTTGATAAATAGCCACGTGAGACACAGATTTAAATGTCGTTTTCGGTAAACGTCCATATCTTTACCAAGCTTTATGTAGACAACGCTGACTACTTACACGATATTTACAACGGTTACAAACTTTAAAGACAGATAAAGTACTTCTGAACGATGAGAAATCACATAAGCAATGCATGTTCGTAAACACGTTCCTTGCGCGGTAGTGCTGATACAAAACTCAAGACAGGACACGAAGAAAATGAAAAAACATATAAAAAAAATTGCACTCCACTTTTTTTCACAGTTATTGAAATAAATGTCCAAACACCAGAATGAAATAAGCGGCAATTTCCTATTTCAGTTCAGTCAGTTATTATATATGCTCAAATTTAAAGTTAATTATCTTTCTACTGAATTTGATTCAAATCGTTTTCTTTTACTTGTATGGCTTGGCTCCTATGGTCATCATGTATACTTTTCGACCCTCTTTAGACCCACCCACGGAGGGCATACCCCCTTTCGTCCTATATCCCTCGGGTAGTTAATAGGTCTTCATCAATAACACCAACACAAGATTTTTACTTCAATCGTTTTGTCACAAATGTGAACCTATAAGTAAAAATTCGTATAAACATTAATATTCATAGAGACAATCATTACATGTAAATCTTACACAGACTTCGAAGTTATTTCATCTGAGGAAACATCTGAGGTTTGCCCCACAGATACCTTGTGCATTACAAACAGTGAAAATAATTTGTTAACAAACTAAACATGACTTTTGGCATAATAGGGGAACATGTTTGATTAACAAAACAGGAATTTCGCAAAAAAGAGGCTTCTGTAAAAAAGGTGAAAATGCTACTATGTAGAAATTAAATAAAATGTTAAATATTTTTAAATAAAAATAAAATACTTTAATAAAACACGAATAGAATTCCATGTTTGTTTAGTGTTAAAAAGTTGTAATCATGATTTCTAATATACGATTATTTTCATTAATTATTCTTAGTACAGTAAAAATTAAGAAATAAGATCAACAAGAGAGACAACGATCGTCATCAAAGATAGTGTTCAAAATTACGACCCCGGGCCGTGATGCATGGAAGCGTATCATCAGCGAATGGAAGATCTAATGTTCTGAAAAATACAAGGCATGTCCGAGCTTCCCAAGAAGCTGCCAGATGCGTACAACAATTTCCTCAGCATTTTACAGCATTGTCCCGGCTTTTTTGCAGCACTAAGAATGATAAAAATGTTTTCTTCATTTTGTTGGTGTCCTTCCTTCCTTGTGTTTTGTGTTATTACTATCGCGACAGGAAAACCGCTCCGATCATGCATTGCTCTCTGATTTTCCATTGTCTAGGTTGTACTCTGTCTGTCAATAAAGTTTGTAACCATTGTGCTGATACACCCTTACAGAGATCGCATATGAGGACCCCAGAAGCTAAAGGGCGTAGGTGAAAAAAATGGGCAAAAATGAACTAAGTGCGCAGACGATCTGGAAATATGCTTTTTTCATTTCAGGTAATGAAGCAGGAATCATAAGGGATTTTCTAATTATTTGCTATATTTCAGATATCAACCACTTTTTCCGAATAATAATCAATACTGGTTAATTATAAATTTAAAGAAAATCGCACTCTACTTTTTTTCGCAGTTATTGAAATAAGTGTTCAAACACCAGAATGAAATAAGCGGCAATTTCCTATTTCAGTTCAGTCAATTATTATATACGTTCAAACTTAAAGTTAATTATCTTTCTACTGATTTCTATTCAAATCGATTTTTTTTTACTTGTATCCCTTGGCTCTTATGGTCATCATATATACTTTTCGACCCTCTTTAGACCCACCCACGGAGGGCATACCCCTTTGGTCCTATATCCCTCGGGTAGTTAATAGGTCTTCATCAATAACACCAACACAAGTTTTTTTATTTCAATCGTTTTGTCGCTAATGAGAACCTATAAGTAAAAATTCGTATAAACATTAATATTCATAGAGACAATCATTACATGTAAATCTTACACAGACTTCGAAGATATTTCGTCTGAGGAGACATCTGAGGTTTACCCCCACAGATACCTTGTGCATTACAAACAGTGAAAATCATTTGTTAACAAACTAAACATGACTTTTGGCATAATAGAGGGACATGTTTAAGTAACAAAACAGGAATTTCGCAGAAAAGAGGCTTCTGGGAAAAAGGTGAAAATGCTACTATGTAAAAATTAAATAAAATGTTAAATATTTTTAAATAAAAATAAAATACTTTAATAAAACATGAATAAAATTCCATGTTTGTTTAGCGTTAAAAATATGTAATCATTTATTTCTAATATGCGATTATTTTCATTGATTATTTTATTCCTTATAAAATTTTTATTGAGTTCAATTTTGGCTTTTGCCTATAGTAGTAATTAATTTGTCGTAACTGTGAAGTGGCATACATAGCAAAAGTGCAGATACTTGAAAATACTTCGCTGCCAGTAGCTGTTAACTTATCGACATTGTCTAATATTTCAAATATATAAGTGTTCGCACTGACTCCTTCGCTAATTTATCTCTGTACAGTTTCCCAAATAAAAATAATTTGCTACATAAATCATGTCATTAAATAAGTCAAAATTTCATGTACTTTGTTAAGTATATTTCCTAAGGTCCTTTTGTTTTGTTTTCATTTTTGACGTAGTGTATTTGATAGTCTTCAATTGCAAAATTTGTATATGTTCTAGCCTTTTCGTCTTTAGATTTCCATTCGTTAATTATTTCAGTAAGTGGATGTTTCCTAATAAATTCACAAAAATCCTTTTTGATGAATATCATGTGAAATTAAAATTACCTGACGAATATTTATGCTGATTTACTTTTAAAATGAAACCCGTATTTCTAAAATAAAGCTGTTTTGATTGAAACTGTTTATCAATATGCAGTAATTTTAATTTATTTTACTAGTTGCACTGATATTTTTAAGAACGTTTGGGATTATGATATACTATATCTCGGCCTTATAATCCTTTTTAGAAAACAGAATGAAAAATGAAGATGTGTATTTTTTAATAATAAAGAGCTTTTTATAAAGTCTTAAAGTATATTAGAGATAGAATTTTTAGATTAATTCCAATTATATTGTGTTATAATTATTTGTTATTGTGCTGTTTCATTAATGTGGAATAATTAATTAAATAATGTGTGTACGGAAATACTAAGTCACGTAGATTAGATGCTAGGCCACAGTTTTTAAAATAGCCTGGCAAAGTGGCCACGGAGATTTCGGGCAAACTAGCAAGATGACTATTTTATCCGTAAACGAATTTTTGTTCATTGTTAATTACAAAATACTATCTGATTTTTTTTTTTTTTTTTTTTTTGAAGAGAGAAGAGAGATCGGAGCAATAAATTCCGCAGAGAAAGGCTTACCCTCGACCATTGCAATCTGCATGTCTGCTGAGAGCACTTGTATTCCTCCATTCGTCATGTTGATATTCAATACTGATTTCGTTATCTTTTAACGATTTAATATTTTAAATATAGCAAAACATAATACTTATTTTTAATGTTTGGCGATTAAAAAGCGTGAATTCTAATCAATGTGATTTGCTTATTTACCTATGTTAGCCACTTTACATAGTCGAGAAGGACAAAATGGGCATTTTATGTTTTTTCTTTTAAAATAACTAACACGTTGAAAATCTATTTTTTAAAGTAATATAGCAATTTAAACTAAAAGCATGCAAAAGTGATATTGGGGAAAAGAAGAACGCGTATACAACAATTCGCTTTGTTTAGTAAATAAAAGCAGCTGATTCAAGTGTGCAATTGTCTGTCGCGGTAAGAAAGTTATCGGAAGATGTTGCTGCAAGTCTAATATTCATTTTATCTACGGAACTGCCGATGGAAATCATTCAGAGGCTCAACGATTTAATGAGAGTAGTTTCCCAACTTTATTTTGTCACTTAATCAAACTTTGTGTGTTTTTACCGTAGCCAGCTAGATAGATAACGGCCTGCGCATTTCGCTAAAAATCCCCAAAAAGTGAAGCTGGATTCAACTTCAAACCTTGAATTATTTTTTTAAACCACGTGGCGCCAACTCTGCCCAAACTAGAATTGATAAGCTGATTTCTGTTCTGTGCAATGGTTATTGTTTTGGTTCAGGGTTTGCACGATTGGTCAGAGAATAACTTGGGTAAAGTATAAGAGTCCTCTGGCTGGAGGCTTCATACACTAATCTCAAGTAAATGGGTCGTATAGATTTAGTTGGCCATGGTTTTTATCTCGTATAACAACGTCACATTCGGTGCCAACTCGTGCCTTTACGTTTTAATTCCTACCATGAATTCTTTGATGAAAGTTATTTGTTGGGATGCGGACAATTACATTTTTAAGTTTTTTCCACCTTTTCTCATCTTTTTTAAAACATCCTGTTTAGACGTTTAAACGTAATCTTAAAATAAATAAATGACATAGTATTTTCTGAAAACACTATTATTTTTATACGCTTTTAAATAGTCATTGTTAATGTGCATTTAGTTAAAAGCATTAAATTTCAAAAGCATGAAGTAAAAATAAATACATTCATTAATAAAATATAATCAGAAAGTAAAAATTTGTCGCTTCCAATACAGATATATTGAAAATTAAAATACAGCAAAGTAGAATTTGATTTCTTAATTTATAATCATAGGAAGATAATATTGAGTTATAAATTTTTTTGAAATGCACTTCATAATCAATATGACGTTACTAGAAGTTTTTATCTTTAGAGGAGAAGCATATAGAACATTTTAAGGAAAGAGTTTTTTTACATTACATCTACTACCATGCAAAGTATCTTAAAAAGTATAACATATTTATCAGTGAAATTTGTCTTAAAAGCATCAAATGCTATGGTTTGAAAAAGAAATAAAAAACAAAAAAATAATGTATTAAAAATAATTGCATGCTTGCAATCGGAAATCACATTTTGTTAGAAACTTTATAACAAATACACTGAAAGAGAAGTCGGCTTGCATACTGAGCATACATCTCAGTGTTGCATACTAAGATCATTAAAACTCATTGTTTCTTTATCATTTTATTTACATTTTTGCAAGCTATTAAACATTGACTTCAAGAGATAAATTAAAAAGAAATTCCGCATTTTACTGAAATTATTGTTAAAAAAGCATCTTGATTTGATTAATTAAAAGTCCGTACGGTATAAAGAAAATTTTACAAAGTGTTAAATAAAAATAAAAATTTTGAAGATGTTGATAATAAGCATAATGAAACATTATTTAAAGTTAAAACAAATTAATACTAAGATATATTCCTATTCTCGTTATCTTAAATCGTATTTCCTTAATGTGCACGTATTGCATTATAAAAAAATTATTATACATCTATTATGACGCATATGTAAAGATTTAAATTATACAGAAAATTACAAAACTAAAGGAAGAAAGTACTCGATATATAGGCATTTAAATCGTAACATTTAAATAAATAACGCACATATTTTCTAAAACACTAATCATTTTAGACGCTTTTAAACAGCCTTTGTTACATTGCATTTAATTTAAAACAATAAATTTTTGGAATATATGAAGTAGAAAAAAAACACACGCATTAATAAAATATATAATTAGAAAGTACCATTTCCCGCATCATGATAAGAGTTGTTGGTAACAAATGCTCAGTACAGTTAAAACATAAAACTAATATTATTTCGTAATCTATAGTTGTAGGAAGATATTGCTGCACTGCAACACTATATTTTAAGATATTTCTTTTAGTCGATTTAGAAACTAAATGAAGAAAATAATTACTAGGAATTAAAAATGTATAGTCTTAACAGAAATAGCACATACAATATTTTCTGAAAAGCTTTTTTTAAGACTTTCGGGTCAGGTATACTATTAATAAAACATGGCTTTTCATCAACCATTATTTTTTCTTCACAATTATTTGGTTACTTTTTACATATATAAATGATAGTATATATATGTGTGGTGTATTATTAAAAATACATGTCTTTTCATGGAGTATTATTTTTTCTTAGGAATTATTTTGTTACTTTCTAGATACAAAAATGATAGTATATGCATATGTCCAGGAATGTAGTGGAGGATATACGGGGGTATACGCCGTATACCTTCTGGATTTTTTAAAGGAACACCATATACCATCTTTTTTTTCAAAAAGCCATAGTATATACACTGTAGAGTATACTCTCTACCTTGAGCGTATACCCTCAACTTAGAGCGTATATCCTCTGTTATTTTTATGACTACACTTCTGCATATACCTCTATTATTCTGACTTCATTTAAGTTTGACATTTAATAATAACAATAACAATAAAATTTACTTAATTTTTTTTGCATCGATCGCAGTTCCTTTGTTTTACATGTATATTTTCATTCTTTAAATTTAAAATGTAGGTTACGTTTCTGAACCAATCTTGTGTAATCAGGCGCAAAAAATATTAGAAAGTTGTAATATCAATTAAACCCTTTTGCAATACGATATTTTCCAAATGGCTCCAAAAACTCTTCTTAGTCTGTAATATAATTTTGAATTAAATAGCACACAAAATAATTATATTCGTTGCATTTTAGATAATGAGATAATCTTTAAACATTAGTAAGTCCATTTGAATAGCTACAATAAAGATTGTTAAAATATTGTTACGAATTTTGTAAATATTTAGTGTTTTTACTGTAAAATAATATAAATAATCTTTTTAAGCTCCATTTCTTTACTAATATTAGTTTTTGTTACATTGTCTCTGTTATCAAGCAAACTTGTCCATTATTTTCAGTGTATGTCTACGGCAGATTGGCGAAATAATAAAGATATCGCCAAATTTGGCGACATATAGCCATGTTGGCGACAAACTTGGCGATTGTTGGCGATGGTAACCCTTCCCTCTCAATGGTAACCCCCCTTTAGCTATACTGATACATTGTTTGTTGTTCCGTGGATTTTTCGAGATGGTTCTAGAAATTTCCAGCACCTGCTGCGAGCCTATATAAGGAGAGCGATACGAGCTGTTGTTATTATTATTTACCAGTCAGTCATTGAGTGAACAAGGCGTTTGTTAGCAAGTTTGCTTGAGTTTCATTTATGTTGTTTTGAATGTTATTAAGTGTTGAGACGTTGTATAAAGAGTCTCTGGGATCTAAAGCTATATTTGTACGATAGATTTGAGCAGTTATTTTTGAATATCTAGCAATATTTGTGAGTTTCGAAGACTCTGTTGTTCTGAAGATCTGTAAATAAATCATTTTCTACTTTTCTAAGAGACAAGAGTTTGAAGTTCTCTAACCATAAGATCAAAAGAACCGTATATACGCTGTAACAATATATATACAGTCGGCTCTTGTTAATTAGAACTCGTCGGGACCACAAAAAATGTTTGAGTTATCCGAAGTCCGAATTATGGAAAATATGAAATGAAAACATGCTTAATAAGGTACTATTACAAAGGAATTAATGATATAGTGTTTCTTTATTCATTTTGTCTGTTATCATTAGAATATGACTTAATATCTATATTATAAAAGCCAAACGTATCTGTGCGTAACGCATACGTCATTTTGCGAATGGCAACACTATGAAGTGCAATTCGGTTTAACAATTTTCGGTATTGCAAATTTTATACTTCTAAACATCACACATTTTCAATTTTTACACCATTGTATAGCGAAAAATGTGTACTTTTAAATGCAGTTTGTTTGAAAGCTGTATCTTAATTTATTCTTGACATATTAATTTTTTTTATAGTTTTTAGACGAATTTTGTAATTATGGCAACAGAAATACGCCCTTTTTTTAATTGATAAAAATTGAAATGTAAATTTTAAGAAGATGAAAATTATGACGGGTTTAGATTTCACTTGAAATTCTAAGATCGTGTCAAATTGAATTTTTTTTCCATACGCATTTATATCAAAAATAAGATTCTCAATTGATAACTGAATACTGATTTTAGCACAACTGATAATAACTGATTTTTAGCACTTTCCAACAAAGTTGAAAAGTGCTTATGCATTCGGTTTGTCTGGCCGTCTGTCCGTCTGTCCGTCTGGCCGGATGGCCGTCTGTCCGTCTGTCCGTCTGTCCGCGCTCTAACTCCCGTAAATACACTCGGATTGCTATGAAATTTTTATACGTTATTGATGTTTACCCTAGCACGAACCCTATTGAAAATGAAGTATCTACCATGATTAGTTTATCTACAGGGCGAATCAAAAGTTTCCCATTACATTACGGCGTATGGGGAAAAACCGTTAATATACTCGGATTGCCATGAAATTTTAGGACGTTATTGAGGTTTACCCTAACACGAACCCTATTGAAAATGAAGTTTCTACCATGATTAGTTTATCTACAGAGAGAATCAAAAGTTTCCCATTACATTACGGCATATGGGGAAAAATCGTTAATATACTCGGATTGCCATGAAATTTTAGGACGTTATTGAGGTTTACCCTAGCACGAACCCTATTGAAAATGAAGTATCTACCATGATTAGTTTATCTACAGAGAGAATCAAAAGTTTCCCTTTACATTACGGCCTATGGGGAAAAATCGTTAATATGCTCCGATTGCCATGAAATTTTAGGACGTTATTGACGTTTACCCTAGCACAAGTCCTATCGAAAATGAAGTTTCTACCATGATTAGTTCATCTACAGGGCGAATCAAAAGTTTCCCATTACATTACGGCCTATGGGGAAAAATCGTTAATATACTCGGATTGCCATGAAATTTTAGGACGTTATTGACGTTTACCCTAGCACAAGTCCTATCGAAAATGAAGTTTCTACCATGATTAGTTTATCTACAGGGCGAATCAAAAGTTTCCCATTACATATTTTAATTATATTAAGCTTTTTCATGTATAATAAAATTGATATATGTCTCTGAAGCTTAATATAAATTATACGCTACTGTCTTGCATAATATGAAGTACATAGCATTTACAGGGCCACACAAAAGATTTCAAATAGTATATTTTTTCTGAAGTACCGTATATGTGTCCGATGATGGCTGATGGAGGGATGAAATGCATTTTAATTATGATATGCGCATTTATATTTCGCTAAATATATGCACATTATATGGTGTGTATAAATGTTATAGTTGATATACAGGGCTACCCATAAAGAGCTCACCAACGTTACTGAATATGAGCGTAAATTATTTAAAGGTGGTTCTTAAATAAGCTATGCATTTTTACGCTGAGCTTCATTCAATTTACTGAGAAATGTTTGCAGAATATAAATAAAAGGATATACAGGGCCACGCAAAGAATTCGGTACATGGACGCGTATGAATGATGATTTATGAGAATGTGATTTCAGTTGTTTTAAAAGTGTTTTAGTTTACAATAAATTTTAGCCTAATGCTGACGTATAATAAAGGTACAATGTAAACTACAGGGCTGAACAAAAGTATTCAAGTATGTTTCCATCTAATAGTATGAATTGCTGAAAAAGAAATCTCAAGCTACTGGGTATTTTCTTGCTAAGCTAAATTTTCCCATTATATGAACTGACATATGAAATACAGGGCTGTTCTAATGTTTTATTTGGATATATTTGTCTATACACTATTATTTTCCTAAATAAAAAAGTTTTGTTAAAGATTTCATTAAGTGTTGGAAAGTGCTTCATAATCTATGCTTAACGCATGATTTTTCATACTTGTTACTATATTTTACCGATTACATATGCGATTAAAGTTTAATTATAATAATTTGTACAGCTGAGTTTTATAGAAATAGTATTTTTTTTCTTCTTAATTTTAGCTTTAAGTAATATTTGTTTGAGAGTTAGACTGACCATTGTACGATGCATTTTAGGGTATTTACGTATTAACGCCACCGCAGTTACAGATTTGGCGATTTTTAATCTACACCTAAATTTTTTGCGATAAATCATAAAATAAAACACTTTATTTAAAATTAAAACACTTTCAAAATTCAAAACACTATATTTAAAAACAAAGTAACATATCGGATTTCGGTGGGAAAAGGGCCGATATAGAGTCACTTCTGCTGCGGTGGCGTTAATACGTAAGTACTCATTTTAGTACTACTTGGTTATCCCGTCGGCCAATTTCGCCAAATTAATAGCCAAATTATACATAATGACATAATTTTTATTTTAAACTGCGAAAAAACAAATAATTAGTAGAATATTAATAAAAATACAAACAAAAAGTCCAAATAAAATCACTTAATGAGGTTTTAACCCTCTAAGCGTCTGGAAAGTAATATTCCGTATACTAAGCTCCAGTTTTCACTGCAATATAAGCAATATTTAAAATACCATAATTCTATAGGTTTAATGAATTTTCAATACATCAAAGAATGATTCATACTCTAGAGGATTACATTCATGCTTATAATAATTTTTTTATATATAATGTTGAAAGAATCATATTTTCTTAATATTTAAAACAAAATGTTGAGAAAACAACATTACAATTTTACCCTTTTGCAAGACGCTTGGAGGGTTTAAAATACCTTTATCGTATTTAATGTCATTGAATATGACATTCATGGTCATCCATTATTGGCATTTAATCTTATGGTTTGGCGATAATATTTTAATCGATGGGATAACCAAGTAGTACCTGCATTTTTTACTGTAACTAATTTTGTAGGTTTGTTATAAATCAATGAAACAGTTCCTTCTTAAGCATTTACTTTCGTCGAAATTCGACGGGTTCCACCTTGTTAAATTAAAAGATATAAATACATAAACTAATTAAGCGATTAGAAACAAGCACGATGGAAGAAAAATTTAAAGCGTCACTGATGTCCATTAGTGACGGGGCACTAAGAAAATGGATATCAAATGCATTGGATTATATGTATATTCGTTCGGAACAATTTTTACAAAAATAAAAAAAATAAAATTATTCAAATGATCTGAAATCCGTCAGAAAGAAAAAAAAATAAAAAATCATAATTCTTGTTAGTTCGAATTAAACGAACTCGAGAGAAAATGAATTCGAATTAATGAAAAATTTTAACATTATTCTGCCATTGAAAATTTCGGGAATTCATGTTTAGTTCGAATTAAGCGAAGATTCGAAATAACGAGAGTTGACTGTATATATATATATTTTAGTTCTGAAAATAGAAAAACATTTGTACCCGAAAGGATTAATATTGCGTCTAATATCATACCAAGAATCTTAAAAATATGAAATAGTCAAATTTATCAATGAAATAAAGTGACTTAAAAGTATACTTTTCAATCATTTGAAAAATAAATTCGAACCACAGATCAGTGATAACATCATAAAAATAATTACATGCTGGAATTAGGAAACCGCATTTTCATAGATATTTTATAATAAGTACACTGCAAAAGAAGTCGGAGTTTTGTTGCATACTCAGCTCGTTAGACTTTATTGTTTCTCAACCACTTTACTACCTTTTTATGAGGTATTGAATACAGGCTAACAAGAGTAATGGGAGTCATGTGAGAAAACAGCATTTTCCTGAAATTATTGTTAAGAAATCTACATAGTTTGTTTAATTAGAATTCCATCGATGTAAAGAAAATTCTAATAAAAAGAATATTGCCCTGTTAAAAAGATGGCATTCAGCTAGCTCACAGGCTTTTCACTCTAATTCTATATTACAGCCTTATTTTTTTAAAGAATAATGCCTTTTGAAAACAAATTAAGGGGGGATTATCATCCCCATTTTCATCTTCTATACTTAATGATTGAATCCCCAAAATTATCAGGGATACGCCTTTCATGTTGAACATATATCTAAAATTTTAAGCAAATAAGATAATTCTGAATAAAACTCCATTTATTTAATTTAAGAGAGGCTATCCTCCTATCTCCCCTTTATAATTAACCATTACACCCCCCAAAACAATTCAGGGATTCACCTTACAGAAATAATTTATAGCCAAAATTTAAAGGGCATGAAAAACCCATTTATCTAAATTAAGAGGGAAGTTAGCCTCTAATCCCCTCATTTTATACTTACCCAATGAACTCCCAAAACTAATCAGGAAAGCCCCTTATCAGAATAAACCTATATTCAAAATTTGATCCAAACCGGATTCTTTTATGAGGAGTTATCGCGTTACATATATACATTATACATGCATACCTATGTGCATACAGAATGGGCGAACTCTTAAGCTCTTGGGTTTTGATAGCCTGAGAGCTAAAAAGTTTTAAATAAAGGTAAAAAAAATTAAATGTTAGCTGTCAACTTTATGAAACATTATTTAAAGTTAAAAAAATTAAATGTTAGCTGTCAACTTTATGAAACATTATTTAAAGTTTAAAAAAATTAATGCTAATATATAATCCCATTCTCGTTATTTAAAATAGTATTTCCTTAAGTATATTGCATTAAATGAAGAATTTAATACATTTGTATAATATAGATGCAAAGACTTAAATAATACAGTAAAATACAAATCTGAACAAAGAAACTAATCGATATAGAAATATTTAAATCATAACAAATCTTAAAATAAATTACACACTTTTTTTAGACATTTTTAAACAGTCGTCGTCACATTGTATTTAAGTAAAGCCTTAATTTTTAAAATATATGAAGCAAAGATAAACAAATTCCTTAATCAAATGCAATTAGAGAGCACTATTTTTCCGCATGTTGAAAAGAGATATTGCAAACAATTACTCGATAATATTAGAGTATAAAATTAATATTATTTCTTGATCTGTAACCACTGAAAGTAATTGCTGCGCAACAACATTGCAATATGCGTACATTTCATTTAGTCAATTCAGAAACTAAATGAAGACAATAAATACTTAGCACCAAAAATGCAGTCTTAAAAGGAGTAGCACGTACAATCTTTTCGGAAAAGTTTGTCTTTATGTAGCACCATATACCTTACAAAGTATTTTTAAAATATCAAATAGACAAATTTATCACCGAAATATGACTTAAAAGTATAACTTTCTACGACTTGAAAAATAAAAATGAACTACAGTTCAGAAATAAAGTCATAAAAATAATTACATGCTCGTAATTGGAAACCACATTTACGTAGAAACTTTGTAATAAGTACAATGTAAAAGAAGTCAGATTTCAGTTGCATATTGGGCTCATTAAAATTTATTATTTCTCAACTATTTTTTCTACATTTTGTGAATCCCTGTTCTAGTTTTCAGAATGTTGAAATACAACAGTCTTATCAAATAGAAAACCCGCATGTTCAAGCTATTTTTTTTCTTTTTTAAATCTTCATGGTTTGTTTAATTACAATTCCGTATAGTGGAAAAAAAATTTTAAAGCTTCTTCAGTAAAACTCACGAATTTTGAATGAGTACGATGTTAATAAGCTATGTTATTGAAAGATTTTTAGAGTTAAGAAACTAAAATAAGTTTTCAATTAGATTCTTTCTTCGGCTCAAAGAAATAAATAAAAATATCAGAAACTGAGCGTGTAAAAAATATATTTTAAGGATTAAATTTATTGAATACCTAGTTGCATTAAAATTAAAAATTATGCATATCAGTTCCATAGATTTTTATCTGTTGCATACATTTAGTAACAGAGGAAAAATAATTTTGACACATTCTCATTCAATATGCACTGTTAAAAAATTTAATTCATTTTACTCATTCATTCATTTGACTCATTTGCTGCAGTGTCACTCCACAGCTTTTATAGAATATCTCTTTTATGACCAATGATAATGCTCTATAACACAATAAAGTAACCGTTTTCTATAAAAGCGGTGGAGTGACGCTGCAGCAAATGGGTCAAATTTTTCACAGTGTACAAAATGATTCAGAACTATATGTAAAAATTTTGGACAAACACATGAAAAAGATAAGTAAAGATCTATATACACAAATTTGTATAAGAATATGAATGCGAAAATACAGCGTTGTAGGACTATTGAGTTCGGCTGATGAAAGAGCTTCGCTGACTTCATTCGTTATTCTCCGCTCGGATTTTGAGTACATGTGTTGCTACACTAATGCGGCTCTTAACGACATGTATTTTATGTATCGAACAGTATAAAGAAATGGAGAATTTTTTCAAAGGATGAAACGATTACAGGGTAGGAATCTGTTGGATCTCCAAACATTTAAGTTTTTTCATCGAGAGTTGTGCACGAATTGATCAATTTATAAATCAAAGCATGATATGCTGAGTTGCTCACTGTCACTCGCCATTGTGCCAAATTGCTACTAAATTCCTCATTTGGCGAGTAAACAAGCGACTAGATTCGCCAAACTGCGAGTGCTGAATTTTTTCTTTTTCTTTCTTTACTTTTTCGTTTTCCATACGTATGCATTTATACATATTTTTAATATTTTTATAGTGGATAGTTGAATTTAAATTAATAACAATCGTTGCCGCAGTTATAAAAACTTAGATTATTTTAGAACATATTGAAAAAAAGGGGGTACGTTAAAAAATTAAAGATATACACACACACACACACACACACACATATGTATATATATATATATATATATATATATATATATATATATATATATATATATATATATATATATATATATATATATATATATATATATATATGTATATTAGGGTGGAGTGAAAATGACCGAAAAAAATTTTTTTCAGAATTTTTTCTTTGGATAGGTCCAAAAAGTTGCCTTTTGGCACTCTAAATAAGAGGTTAAAATTTCATTTCATTTGGAATTCATCTTTAGTCCCCTACCAGCTCTTAAAGATTATGCCTTTTGTACGTGAAAAACGAAAATTGCACTTTGTGATGTAAATTATTCAAAGTAGTATTTTTTTTTTGGAATTATTGATTTCAATAAAACACTCCATAAAAAATTGATTAAAATATTACTTGTATATAGTCAAAGTATCATCATTTTTTAACGACTTAAACTATAAGGATAACCTTATAATGAGAATTGTCGCAAAGAAAATGAAGTAAAAATACTATATTTAGATATACAGCTAACTTTTATTTTTCGAATATACATGATAGAACATTCTCTGAATACATAGGAATGACAGCTTTCTAAATAAATACTAATATATTAAAAAGAATATACATTATATACTGTAAAATAATCTTTTTTTTCACTCTAATTTATATTGACCTTTGGTATCGAAACTAGGCATTATCTTTCGTGATTTGATTTTTGCTCGTATGTATCCGTCCCTTGCTTCTACTCCTACAACAGCTAATGATGCCTCAGTAACTAATTTCACGCATCTTTCAACTGCTTGAATATGACACGGAAACTTGGGGAATTCAAAAGATGGTATTTCTGATCTTTTAATAAGAATTTTTAGCTCCTCTGTTGTTAAGCTATTAAGAATTGGGGGTGATGTCATTTCACATTCTTGCCAATCAATAATATCAACATAGTCTGTAGCACTGAAGTTCAATGTTGGAATATGAAACTGCCTTATTGTTGAGCATTCCATTTCCCTTGCTTTCAATATTCTTTGAAATCCAATTTTTCGAACATGATTTCTTTCATCGGTTATCATTCCTAGTAAAATGTTTTCTGGATGACAGAAGTATGCGTTTCGTTGAATAACGGGATCGACAATCTTCTTTAAATCTTCCCTCAAATAACGAGACAACTTAATTGTTTCAAAAACATTTTGAGCTCCACATTTGCAGGAAGAATTTTTTTTAATGTGAAACCACATAGGCGCATACACTTTCATTACAAATTCAGCCAAAATGATTAGATTTTGGGAAGGATTTTGACTTCCAATGTACAGTCTAAGTAGTCGACTGGCTGTTGTCAGCCATCTAGAATGAGACATTTTTCCTGGATTACGATTTGCTAGATTTAAGGAGCATTGACCAGATGAGACGGCTTGACAAATGTCATAAAAATAACTTTGGTCTGTACTTAACTCTCCAGAGTTCATTTCTGGAAGACAGGAGGAGATTTTTTTGAATTCCAGAACTGGCTGTTGTTCACATTTTTCCAACAACTTTCCAATAGGACCAGAAAAGTCTCGTGGGCCTGTAGTTTGTCCATCAAGTTCCAAAAACAAATGGCGCAATGGCAATTCGTTTGCGTGAAGCTGGCATATCAACCATTGCAAAGGACGACGAATTTTTGTTTCAAAAAATCTAATAGCACCATTTTTTCTCCCAGTGTTTACAGCTGTTCCATCACAACCTATAGCCATAAGTTTACCAAGTTTTAAATTGTTGTCAGTACAGTATTTTAAAATGCTTTCTGCAATATGTTTTCCTGATCCAGAAGATGGTGTAATGTGTCCCAAATACAATGAATTTGGCTCTTCAATCAAAGATACATGTTCTTCACTGATAGTTCTTCGATGTAATCTATTTCCAATTTTCTCTTGATGTAATGTTTTATCTTTTCTTCCATCAAAATATATACTTTCAATTCCTGCTTCTAAAACTTTCATATCATCCTTTTTAGCACCTTCTCTAGTTTTCTTTCGTTCTCTGCGTACCTTGCTTCTGTCAATTATGTGTGATGAGTCATTTTCTGTGACAATGCCAACATCTTGAAGAATTGCAGACGCTATTGCTGCCACGCATCTGTCAGAAACCCCATATTGATCTGAAACCCTTGAAACTGTTGGTAGATGTGTTCTCATTTGTCTTTGTGATTCTTCTTTGAAAGTAGATGCCGGCGATATGGAAATTATGTCTTCACACTCTGATGAAGTGCTACTATTTCTTTCTTCATCACCACTGTCACAATGCATAACAACTGTGCTGTCCTGATTGACTGCAGACTTTAAACTTATCTTTCCCGTCCTCATAGAGTGCCTTGTTTTCCTGTCTTCTCTTTTTCTCAATTTATTTGTTTCGGTTTTATCAAGCGTGCCAATTACCATTTTTCTTGTAGACCTTTGGTCAAGAAGAAATTCCTGTTCTTTTGGCGGCACCTTCTTTAATCTTTCACAGGTGCAGTTAGGAATTGGATTGCATTTGCACGCCGAAATATCAAGAAGTTTAACAGCTTCACATTTGAAAAACTCAACCTTCTTCATATAATTGTCATTTCTTTTGGATTTTGGGAATTTAATGATATTTTGATATTTAGATAAAATATTGTTTATTATTTGATCAATGCGTCTCTGGGAAACTACAGGAATCGATGCTTTCTTCCAAATTTCTTCAATCTCTTCTCTTAGAATTTTAATAACTTCTGATTTTGCTGGATTTTTGCCATTCATACCGTGTTTTAATTCTTGTCTTGTATATAAGTAACATTTTATAACGTCCGATATTGTTGGTAAAACAGTTTCATTTAGTTTTGAAGGAGCACCAAACAGGGGGCATTCTACTGCACTCCTAGTTATTCTAAATTTCGATTTTTCTCCATTCGCACTCATTTTGAGCCTAAAAATGAGAAAAGCAACTTGTAAAATTCAATAAATCGTTGATTTGAAAAAAAAAGTCAAGGTTTAAGATTTAGAAACGATATAAAAAGTTACTCTAAACGTTCTAAAAATGAAAATGTCAAACGAGATTACCAACAAACACTTTAAATGGACAATTTTTGGTAAATTCCTATTGAGTGAAACAATGAAAATAAAAATGTCCTGGTAGGGGACTGAAGGAGTTTTTCAAAATTCATGAAATTTTACACATAAATTATAGGTACTAAAAGGCAACTTTTGGCTGCTATCCAAAATCAAAATTCCAACTTTCGTTTTTTCACTCCACCCTAATGTATATACATACATACATATATATATATATATATATATGTATATACATACATACATATATATATATATATATATATATATATTGTGCTACACGGCGAATCTATTTTGCTAATACTTTTTTCGTTTGGCGAATGCTTTATTTAGCTAAATTACTAACGTTGGTCAAATGTCAGCGAGAACACTGATGATATAGGAACCGAAAGCTAACGCAAAATTCATGCAGTCGAAGAAACAGTATTACGAAAACAGAGATTAGTCCATCGACAAACTCTGTTGCTTCTGCACACTTTTAAATTTCGAATATTTTAGAAGCTGTTCTGTAAGAGAATTTAGCATTTTTTTTTTTTTTAAACGGCATGTTAAATTAAAAATTTATAACTCTGTTCATACCATTTAAATCAAAATTTACAACGTTTATAGGACATTTTAAACTCGTTTCATTCTTTTAATAAAACAATTTTTAGAAAAAAAATAAACGTTATAAAAGTAGCCAATATTTCAAATATTATACCTCTAGATCAACCATCAGTAATCAAAAATAAAAAATTTTACGCCGACATAAAATATAGTCTTTCGTAGACTATCGGGATTATTTTACTCCATTATATTTCAATCGAGTTTGAAAGTTCCGTAGATAACTTCCTAAAAACAGACAAACAAACAAGAGATTATTCCTTTTAATATTATTATATATTTCAGTCATATTCGATATAAAAAACAACAAGACTATAACAACTGAATTAGTAAAATTAACTTAGCCAGTTTTCCCGCTAACTAAGAAAATTATTTTGGAAAAATAATAAGCTAAGAATCCATAAAAGCATTTTATTCCTCTAAACTGAAATTACATTACCCTTAAAAGGTTTCGAACAAACATATAAAAATTGGATCCTGTGGAATATCGAACTCATTAAACTTAATTGTTTCCCAAACATAATCCTTTTACTAATTTTATAGGAATTTCTGCAGCTAATTTACAGAATATTGAAACCTGGTGGCACTACAGGAAAAAAATTGTCGTATATTTTTATTGTTTTCGGAAACTTTTATGGTTTGCTTAGTTACAAATCAACATAACAGAAAGAAAAAATTTAAATTTCTTGAAACAAAATTAGTAAAAACAATGTCGCAAATACTGAGAGTAGAATTCTACGCTCATGTTATTGAAAGTAAAAAAGTAACTTTATTTATTATGATAAAGCATACTACGAAATTAATCCAATCTAAAAACCCAAGTGCATTAAAATGGTCTGTTTAAAATATTTCTCTTCATTTTCAAAGATCTATGAAATTCATATTTTTGTTACACATTGACTTTACCTTACAGCGATGTCATATGTTGTATATATATTACGGCCAAAAGCCGGAGCACGGCCAATTCCCGAACTATCCAAGCTTCCTAGCCAAAACCCGAAATACACGAAATGAATAGCTTATTTCGAGTTTAGGCCGGTCAGTTCGCGAATTGGCCGAGAAGTACTGGCCAACATCCGAGTTCGGGATTTAAGGCTACCCTATAGATGCGGGGCCATCATGAAACTTATCTTAGAAGTTGTTTCTTCTTATTTAGAAAAGAAAATTGTTTCGCGACGTCCAGGAAGACGGCTCGGACATGCACACGTGACAAAAAAGAATATTTCCATGATATTTGATATGCTATGCATAGGTACCAATTCTACCGTAGCTAAGATAATGTAACAACATTAAAATGCCCAGTAAAATCGATTCGCAGTGATTATATTGAAACGAAATATTTTTGTGTATTCCAGTAAATTAACCAAAAATAGTACACAATTCTCTTCTAATACCAAAATTAATTGGTAAGCCAAATAAGATAACAATTACAAGTTAACTCGAGCCTTTACTCGAGTTACTGCACGGGCAGGCAGACGGCTAGACTATATGAATAGACACTTTCAACTATGTTAAAAAGGATTAAGCCGAGCGCCCATATTTATTTCGTGGACTGACCAATCACATCTGGCTAGTTCGCGAATTGGCCAATCGCATTTGGCCATTTCGCGAATTGGCGAGTCATATTTAAACGTTGCAGGCCAGTTCGGGTATTGGCCGGACAATTCTGGAATTGGCCAGTCATTTTTAAACGTTGCAAGCCAGTAAGAAAATTGTCCAGCAAATTCTAGAATTGGCCAATTTTGGGTTTTGGCCGTAACATATACATTTTGTGTATTTTATTTTATATTGAGAAAGTGCTAAATTCATTCACAAAGTCAGAAAAAATAGAAACATTTATTTTAAAAGAGTCACTTAAACTAATTAATATTAACAGAAAAGGAAAATATTATTCAAAGTAAAAAAATAACTTCATTTATTATAATAAAGTATACAACGGAATCGTTCCAATCCAAGATCCCAAATGCATTAAAATGGTCTTTTTAAAATAATTCTCTTCACTTTCAAAGATCTCTGAAATTCATATTTTTGTTGCACAGTGACTTTACAATACAGTGATTTTTTGCCACATATGATACCTGACGTACGTTACATGTAATGATATAACAATGACGTCACAATTTTTAAATACCCAGAAAAAATATTTTTTATAATAAATAACATGTTTAGGAAGATTTTTATAATTTTTTTAAGTTTTCCAAGAAGTTCACATCTCAGTCACAATGTTATGTCACAGAGTGGTGTCATTTTGGTCACAGATGTGATATGATTACAGTGATTTACAGTGACATCACAATGACGTCACTGCGATATGCATGATATGAGGGTGCAGGCCAAAAACTTTTATACAAAGACATGAAGACATGACAAAGACAGGTAGAGAGGATATACCTAAATACGCAGATTTCATATAAGAATATGAATGCGGCAATACAGAATTGAGACAGTAGATGACACTGTTGTGTTCGGCTGATGAAATCGCTTCGCTGACTTGATTCGTCATTTTCCGCTGAGATTTTGAGCAACATGCATCATTGCACAAATGCGAGCTTTCCAAAATGTATTTTATGTATGGAGTTGTACAAGGAAATGGAGCGATTGCTCAAAGGAGGGAACGATTCCATAGTAGGAATCAGCGAATCTCCAAACAATTAACCCGTAAACACGCGGATTGGGTATTTTTGACCCGACGCTCCCTATCATGTTCAGGATTTTCAGGAATTTTTCAAGACTTGCACTTGACACTTCCGGTACCTGTCTGGGGGGTCTTGCAAGAGTGGATCCTGGGAACAGAAACTTGAAACATGTAATTTTTCTACAGTGGCTGGTGTGAATGGGCCAGTTTTACTCAACATATAAAATATACAAAATAACAAACTATACATTTTTTATGCAAAATATTGCTTGTAATGCTATTTAAACATCTTTTTTCAATAAAACAAAATCGTTAAAATTATGTACTAAATTTGTAAGCGTTCCAAAATGATAGAAAACGAATGAATGCCTAAAAAGACACAAAATTAAAAGTAAGTTTTTGGTTTTTTTTCTTTGAAATTTGATTTTTAAAACAAATACTATATCTTGTTACTTAAAAAACGATTCAAATATTACTTTTGACTTTATTTATTTTATTTATAATGTCCGTATTTTACCGAGAAGTTCATGAAGAAATTAGGGTCATATTGACCCAGTACGTGTAGTTATGTCATAGAAATGGGTGCGTGTGCTGAAGGGTTAAGAGTCTTCGTCAGGAGTTGTGCGCGAGTGGATCATTTTATTATGTGAGACATTGAAAGCTATCACAAAATTCATGCAGCGGAAGAAGCAGTATTACGCATAGTAGAGGATTGGTAATCCATTGACAAGCTCTGCTGCTTCTGTGCAATTTTAAATTTCGAATATTCTAGAGGCTGCGTTGCAGGAGACTTTACCCATTACAAAAACAGTCATGTCAAATTTAAAGTCTATAACTCTTTTATTACATTAAACCATCTGAGCGTCTTGTAAATGTGTAAAATTGCAATATAGTTTTCTGCGCATTTTGTTTTAAATGTTCAGAAAATATAATTCTTTCAATATCATGAAAAAAAAAAACTTAATTTAAAATATGACTGTAATCCTAGAGAGTATTAATCATTCTAAAGCGTAGTTAAAATCCATTAAATCTAAAGAATTATATTATCTTAAATATGGCTTATTTTGCAGTGAAACCTGGAGCTTAGTGAATGGAATATCACGTTCTAAACACTTAGAGGGTTAAATCAAAATTTACAACATTTTTAGAACGTTTTCCGATTTTTGATATTTTTAATTCAGATATCTTTAGAAGCCGCTTTAAATATATATATATATATATATATATATATATATATATATATATATATATATATATATATATATATATATATATATATATATATATATATATATATATATATATATATATATATATATATATATATATATATATATATACATTATAAAAATAGCTAGCATTTTAAATTTCTTACTTCTGGCTCCAACAATATCACAAAAATCACAATTTTTACGCCAACATAAAATATATTTTTACAGAAACTGTCAAGATTATTTTACCTTTTTATATTTAAATGTGTTTGTAAGTTCCGCAGATAACTTCCTAAAAATTTACAATCAAAACAGCGATATTTTTTATAATATTAGTATATATTTCAGCTGTCGCATTCAATGCCATAAACAATAAAACTATAAAACAATTGCATTAGTAAAACTACCTTTTCCCCCTTAACTAAGAAAAAATTTTGAGAAAATATTAAGTCGGGAATGCATAAAAACATTTTATTCTTCTAATCTGATATTGCTTTACCCTTAAAAGATTTCAAACAAACATATAAAGATTGGATCCTGTGGAATATGGAACTCATTAAACTTAATTGTTTCCCAAACATAATTCTTTTTCTAATTTTATGGGAATTTCTGCAGCTAATTTACAGCATATCGAAACCTGGCGGCACTACGGGGAAGAAAATTGCCGTATGTGTTTATTGTTTTCAGAAACTTTTGCGACTTGCTTAATTACAAATCTGCATAACAGAAATAAAAATGTGAAATTTCTTGTAACAATTCATTAAAACCGTGTAGAAAATATTGCAAGTAGATTTTTACGCTCATGTTTTTCAGAATCCTAGATAATATCCAATTATTTTAAGTGAATTCAATCATGAATATTATTATAAATAAGGTTAGTCTAATGTAGAACAGTAGTGAAAAGTTCTTAATTCACGTTTGATTATGTTATTCATAAAGTAATTTCAATTAAAATTTTTTAGAAGCCGATTTTAGAAAAATATATTGTCACCGCAAAAAAAAAAAAAATCTTGACACTTGCGATTTTAGACGTTTTGTTAAATATCTAAAAATATACTTGAGGAATAACTCCGAAACTCGTGATGTATAAACAAAATAGTACTAGTCATATATTTTCGAGAAGAGTTTTCCCCGAAATCCAACTAATGAAGCAAAATAGCTCAAACTTTAGATTATGATTAACGGCTTACGGCAATAAACTGGTTAGTTTTTATGCGGGTAGCATGTATACTCGTAGAGAAGTTAAAGTTTTTATAAATACGGTCCCAAATTTTTTCAAGTTTTTCGCTTATTATTTGCAGAGTTCTTCATCAAACTCAATGCTCTTTTCAGAAAATATGACAATCAACATTGTACATAACACCCTGTAATCAGAATTAAAACATAGTAAAAATTGTTTCATAAAAGCAGGTTTACTAAATAATATTTTTACTGCGCATGCATCAACGCTATAAAATTTCATTTGCATATTATGTTCTGGCATTGTTGTCGAGCTAAGAATAATAAAAATGTTTCTTCACCTTGTTCGTGTCCTTCCTTCCTTGTTTTTCACGTCGTCACTATCGCGCAAGGAAAACGTTGCCGACCATAAATTGCCATGGGATTTCCTATCGTCTACGTGTACTCTCTCTATTCTTCAAGTTTGTTACTTCTGTACTGATACATCCTGTATAGAGATCATATATGAGGATACCAGAAACCAAGAAGTATAAGTGACAAAACTAAAAAAAATTAAAGTGCAAAGACGACCTGAAAAACATGATTTTTTCTTTTCAGGTAAGGAAATATTATAAGTGATTTTCTAATTACGTGCTGTGTTCTAAAAATAAACCACTTTTGCATAGTAATAATCAATATTGATTAATTGTAAATTTAAAAAAAATGTACTGCACTTTTTTCACAGTTTTTGAAATAAATATTCAAAAACAGGATGAAACAAGCGTCAGTTTCCTATTTCTATTCAGTCAATTACTACATATGTTCAAATTTAAAGTTTAGTAATTTTAATTATCTTTGAACTCAATTTGCTCCAAATCGAATTTTTGTCACTTGAACCCCTTGACTTTTGAGTACTTTTCTCTTGACTTTTTTTACTATACTTTTTCATGTATACTTTTCGACCTTCTTTCAACCTCTTTTCCACGGAGAGCATCCACCTTTGGGCTTATATCTTTCGTGTAGATAATCGGTCGGAAACCAACACCAGCTATTTATTTCAATCGTTTTGCCACGAACCTATCAGTAAAAATTCATACAAACATGAATAATCAGGTAGACATTCATTATATATAAATCGCACTCAGACTTCAAAGATATTTTGCCTGAGGTTTATACCGCACATCGCTTGTGCATTACGAATGGAGAAAATTAATTGTTAACAAACTAAACATGGCTGTTAGCAAAAAGAAAAAAAAAAAAAGGGGGGGGGAATATATTTAAGTAAAAAAACAGGAATTTCGCAAAAAAGGGGCTTCTGGAAAAAAGAAAATATGCTATTAGGTAGTTTTTTTTAAGTTAAATATTTTTAAATAAAAATAAAATATTTTTTATTAAAATATTTCATAATCGATATTTTTAGTATAGATTTATTTTCATCGGTTATTTTATTTCTGATAAAATCTGTATTGAGTTCAGTTTCGGGTTTTGCCTTTAGCAGTAATTAGTTTCCATAATTGTGAAGTGGTAAACATAGCAAAAGTACAGATACTTGAAAATATTTCATCGCTAGCAGCTTTTAGCTTATTGACATCGTCTAATATTTTAAATGTATGAGTGTTATCACAGCTTCCTTCGTCTAATTTATTGCTGTACACTTTTCAAATAATGATGGTTTGCTATATGAATTATATCATTAAATAAATCAAAATTTCACGTACTTTGTTAAGTAGTTCCTAAGGTCCTTTTGTTTTGTTTTCATTTCTGATGTAGTGTATTTGATTGTCTTCAATTGCGAGATTTACATATGCTCTAGCTTTTTGGTCTTTTGATTTCCATTCGTTAATTATTTCAGTGAGTGGATGTTTCGTAATAAATTCTGAAAAATCCTTTTTGGTGAATATTATCTCAAGTTAAATTTCAACAAATTTATTCTGATTTTCTTTTGAAATGAAACCCTTATTTCTAAATAAAACTGTTTTGATTCAAACGGTTTATTGATACGTAGTAATTTTAATGTATTTTACTTGTTGCATTGATACCTTTAAGAACGTTTGGGGTTATAATATGTATAATATCTCCGTCTTATAATCACCTTTCTTAGAAAACAAAATGGAAAAGGAATGTGTGTATTTATTTAAAATAAAGAGTTTTATATAAAGTATTAAAGTAGACAAGAGATAAAATTTCTTGATTAATTCTAAAGTAGTATTACAATTATTTGTTTTTATCAGGGATGTAGTGAAAGATATGCGTGGACACACGCCTTATACCTTCTTGATTTTTTAAAGAACACCGTATACCCTCAGTTTCTCAAGAAAGCTGATAATATGCCCACTCTAGGGTATACCCTCTGCTCAGAGAGTATACCCTCTGTTCGTTGTGCGACTACACCACTGGTTCTGATGCTGTTGGATCAACGTGAACAACCTTTTAAGTGATGTGTATTGGAAAAAACATAGTGTGTAGATTAGATACTAGACCACAGTTTTTATAATGGCCTCACTCTGAGGAAAGTGACCCCAAAGAGATCGGGCAGAATTCATAATTTTACAATTGCTTATTTAAGAATTCTGGCAAGATATTTTTTAATCCGAAATTTTAGTCAGTACAAAAAATTATAGATGCATTGACAGTAAACAATGCATGTCTATTATTTTTATGAATTTTTGAAATTTTTGCTTTCTTGTGTGAAGTATCGCCATCGAATTTATTCATTCACAAATGCATTTTTTTACACAGACAAAATCTAGACTCCGCATTTTATTACTTTTTTTTTTTTTTTTTTTTTACCATTATTTCCCAACAGTAACTATTCTAGAAAAATTTTTATGACACTTGAAAGAAAAATCAAATTTACTATAAAGCAGCTTTTTACAATGTTTTCAAAAAGAATTTAAAAGGAAGATCATTGTTTGGAAATAAAAATAATGTCTATCCTTTTAATGTTATTTATTCTCAGTGAAGCTGATCTTTCTCTAGGCAAGAGTTCTATACATTTATTCTTACTTTAAATGATATCGTATAATTTAATCGAAAAACTCAAAGAATTTTATGTTTCACCACAAAATTACTGCGGTTTTTTTTAATTATTATTTCCCCATCGTCGTAATTACCGTCATTAAGGCGGTGAAATCAAAGGGTATTAAACAATAGGTTGTAAGACACGATAAAAGTTTGTTCATGAACAAATTAAGAAAGAAAGGGTGTCAGTGTGATTAAACTGAGATAATTTTTATAGGTTGTTGGAGGAATATTTGGCAACATATTATCCTACAAAAATCCTCATTATATTGGACGAAATTTAAAAACAAATATCACCCAAAATTTATTATTTTGATCATAACAGGAATATTATCAGTAATCCCCTATCAAACTGGTGGTCATTGTTTCTTAGTAACAATAAATTTGCAAATAATAAAAAAAATTGAATTTTTAAAATCAAATCTATAGATTTGTTTAATCATACACTTCAACAAAAATATTGTTATGGTTATTGCTAATATTGCTATTATTATTGTTGTTGTTGTTATTACTAAACGTAATAATAATAATATTGTTGCTGGTATACTTTTAAAAATTATTTGTTCTTATTATTTATTATTATCGTTATATGTCTTATTTTTGTTGTTATTATTATTAACAAAATTATTACTCTGTTGTTATAGTTTTATAGTTATTATTATTATCATCATTGTTATTCATATTAAAAAAGTAAATTCTGATTTTTAAAAAATGGAAAAAATTTCGTTAAAACCTCAATTATGATAAAAATATAATTAAAGAATATAATTTAAATTGCTCGCTAACACCCATAATCGTCCAAAATTAAAAAAAAAAAACAGAGAGAGAGAAAACATCTCTTACATTTGTATTTTTACATTGCCACATAAAGCACTGTAAAAGCCTTTAAGCTGGACATTATATATATATATATATATATATATATATATATATATGTGTGTGTGTGTGTGTGTGTGTGTGTATTTGTTTCTGTTAAAATTAGAATTCCTTTTCATAATAAAATAGTTTTAAACCACGAAATTTTTAAAACAAAAACCATTTTTTTAATTTAAGAATATAAAACATGAAGTCATCGGCGAACTCTCTTAAAAGTTAGGAAGATTTAAAATTTAGAACTCCTAATGTTAACTTCATTTGTTATCTATCGTTGCAAAGTATGCGGATAGTTTTTAAACATATCACATTAATTGTTTGCCGGAATTAGTTGTAACTTTGGATCAACATACCACAGCTGAAACTTCTAGAAAGCTATTTAAACAATAAGAATCCCTTTCCATTCTGTTAAAATTTACTATTTTTTAATTCTAACCTACTTTTATTTTAACCAAGGAACTGGTGGCGGTATTGAAACTTTCGTGTATTTTTCTCAATTTTATAAAAATAAATAAATAAATAGTTTACTCATATAACATTTGCAACATATTATCACAATTAAAATGACTAACAAGTTTCAATTTCAGGTTAAAGCCATTACAATTATTATTATTATTATTTGCTATTATTTATTAACTATTTAGAGAGAAATTTTCTATTCACGGACATGATTCATGTTCTTGCGACGTTAGTTATTGATCAAGTAAAATTATAAATGAACCAGTTTATTATCTGAAACTGAGTCTAAGGTTAGATTTAAAAAGTACTTAAATTAAAATAAGTAAGCCATCCTGAAAAAAAAATAGTCAAATTTACAAAGTGCTACAAGCTCTGTGACAGGCATAAATACGTGATCTTATCTGGCCCTGTGAGCTTATTGTTTAAATGGAAAATCAACACACTGCATTATTAATTTTTATACAGGTATTGTTCCGTTGTACCCCAACCCTTTTCCATAATAAAAAGAATCAGATGCAAATCTTTGTGTAACAATATTCTGTGTTATCGTTTTACTCGTCTTTGATAAAAGATTCCGCTAACTATCTTCATAATTTAAAACTTGTCAGATAAAGCTTTCTTTTATCTTATATAGGTTAATATTTCTTGAAAAATGCAGCTTGGCAACGTCACTGGTTAGGCGTTTTAAACAAAAACCTAGTCAGCAACAATTTGTGTCAATTTATAACTGAAAGTTTCATGAAAATCCGTGCACAAGTTTTTGAAATACAGCTATTGCAAAATCTCAAAAATTTGCATAATAGCTAATAACAAAAGAAAAAAAAATTGGGTGATGGACATCTAAAATAAATTAGGATCAATTTTTTATCAGGTGCTAATTGAATATGAAGTTTGATGAAAATCCATGCATTAGATCTTGAGATAGATTTATTGCGGAATCGTAAAAAATGCAGCATAGCAGCGCCGTCTGTAAGGCAATTTACACCAAAAACTAAGTAACACTAATGTATATCAGGGACTAACAGAATCTGAAGTTTTAGAAAATTGCGTGCATTAGATATTGAGATAGAGCTACTGTGATAATCACGAATAATACACCATGGCAGAGACACCTGTCGAGCGGTTTGCACCAAAGCTAATCAGCTCCATCTTATATCACAAACTAACTATAAAATTTTATGAAAATCCATTCTCTAGTTCTTGAGATATGACTATTTTAGAGATCATGAATAATGCAGTATAGCAGTGCCACCTGGTGAGCGACATACACCAGAAGCTAATCAGATCTAGTTTATTTCAGGGTTTAACAGAATATAAAATGTTGTGAAATTCCGTGCATTAGTTCTTGATAAAGAGTGCCCACAAAATTTTTGTCACAGACAGACATTTTGTATTAAAAAATTTCGGGCCCTTTGATCCCTAAAATGTGTAAATCCGTCGAAAAACAGATTTCGAAAATTTTCACGAATCCAATACTTTCTTCTTGTAAAGATAAAAGAAAGTAAAAATTAAGATATCTCTGAAAATAACGGTATTGCTAAGCTGTTATAGTAACTTAGATCTAAATAAATTTTAAATCGATTGGACGCTACTGAAATTAACTTTTATAATCAGCATTATTATCAATAATCAGTAGCAGTTTTAAGTTTTAAATAGACCAGATCCTCCATCTTAATATTTTCTTGTCCACTTTTTCTTCCTTCTGTTGGACCTTTTTTCGTAGAAACGGTCTAACTCTTTCGTGAAGGTGCTGCTCACAACAGAATTAAACAAAACTATTGATAAAAGATTTGATTTAGAACAACCAACTTTAGATGCAATGACTATTCGGCTTAACCAATGAATCGGCCTATTAGGCCAGTCTGCCGAATATTTGGCTTCGGCCAAATAGCAAGTCCATTATTAGGCCTCTGCCGAATAAAACAGTAAGAAATATTTTTATACTTACATTGTAAAAAATTTTTGCAAATTTTATGTGAAATTAAGATTTTTTTTCCTCTTAACTGTATTACCCTGTATGGGTTTTATCAACTTATTTTTATATAAAAGAGTAATTTAGACATCACGTTAAAAATTTTATGCTATTTCAATAATTACAAAGGGTACCTATGATAAGCTAAAGTAATCTATTAAATTTAAAATTAATCTATTATAAATTTTACTAATAGAGGAATACGGGCAAATGCTAATTTTTTCAATCTTAATAGGAAAATTTAATATTTATCCTTTGTTACATAAAAAAATATTTATTTCACTAATAATTTTAATTAGACCTACAAAGGAAATAAATATTTTTGTCGTATATTCTGCAATACTTTATTTTGAATAAAATGCACTTAAAAGTGAAATATTTAAATATTTTTTAAGCGTGTTATTATTTCTTATTAAATAATGATAAAAGTAATGCAAGTTGTAATTTCTTTTAATTAGTAGTATGTATATGTTTTTACATCAATTTTTAATTTAGATTTTTCTTCATCTGAAACATGAAGTTTATGTTGTCTGGTATTTTTAAAATTTTGTTAGTATTTTAAAATACCGTTAGTTAATGTTAGTTTTGAAAGCAGCTAGAGAAGAAATGCATTCAAAACAACAATTCGTTGTATGCTCCAAAAGAGAGGTAACGCTAAATTTTTACCAAAAGTTGTCAGATTTGCTCCAATTATACAGACTACAGATATTATTTTATAGTTTAAATATGTTAAGCAGATAAATATAAATTTTTAAGTAACACTTTTAAATAATAACCAGCTCTGAAGGAATTTTTTAATTTTTTTGAAAAAATGTCAAAAAATGTCAAATTTTACCCAAAATTTTGATTTTTGGAGTAAAAGCGCACACTCAAGCCATTTTTTTTCAGCGGTGAAATTTCACGCCGTTGATGTACTAGTATAAAAGCAACTTTTGGCACCTACTCGTTTTTGATTTTAAAAAAATAATTTTTTTCGCTCTACCCTACTATATAGTAAATATATTTCTTTTTTAATTTATTTACCTTGCAGATATTTTCTTCCTTTAAAAATGAAAACACTCACGGTATACTTTTTAACTGTGCTGTCTGTTGGTAGAACAAAAAAGAAAAAAAAAAGATACCTTTTTTGTTTAATTGTGAGCTTTATAAAGTCCACCCCGATTTCTTTCCATCATTTTACAGGAAATTACTTTCTATCGATGATTTTTCTTAAAACTTGTTCTTTTTTATTTTATTTTATTTTCATCTGAAAACTGAAATGTTCTACTACTTTTGAAAATTCATAGTTATTTAAAATTGTAACACCAACGTAACATAATATCTACTAAAGTATAACTGGACAATAACTGATGAGGAACTTTTGCTAAGATTTTTTATTTTTGTGGAGGGAAGGGAAGAGCAAATTATATTATTAACTCAATTTTCAAGACAAACAGAGGTAAATAACTTTTCAGAATAAAATAATGCTTTAAAAAATTTAATTTGGATACGATTTTTTTTTTTTTAAAGAAAATAATATATAGTGAAATATACAAAAATTGTGAATATAGTACATAGTATATTTAGTTTTCAGATAAAAATGAGTTCATTATTCGGCGACCGAATGAATCGAATATTCGGCCACAACTTGGCCGAATAATTTGTTTTCGGTTATTTGACCTCACCATTATTCGTTGCATCACTACATCCAACATGATCGTATTTTTTCTTGAAAATCGATACACATTCGAGATTAAAAAAAAAAATTAATATCAGTAATATAATTTAAAACAAACATTTTTTTAACTAACTTTAAAGATTACTTTTTTTCTTGTTACACTGATACGAATTGATTGCATGCTAGTAAGCATATTTTAATATGATTCATTTCGTGCAAAAAAGCGATTTAGTGACCGACATCTCAATTTCTAAAGATAAAAGAACATTTTAGGAATTGATAGAAACTCGGAAGAGGTTATATCATATTTTTTGTTCTTAGATAAATTTTATTTCATAAATTCGGAAACGTTTGTCTCTTTTTCGGATTTTGTACTTTAAAAATAACAAGTTGGAAATATTGCGTCAAACGTAGCAAGTGAGGTGCGTTCATACTATAACAAAGATTTAAAAATATTCAGATCTTGGTCTAATAGTATATAACACTTCGGATGCAGTAAAGTAGCAGAAATCATTTGTATGCCCTTGTAATTATTATCTTCTAAAGTGGTTAAATAAATTAAAACGCGCCCTTAACGATGTTTCACCCTATACCCTTATGTAATGGAATATTTTTGTGTGACCCTGTAAATTAATAACAAATATTCTTTGCACCTCCATATTGTACAGAATATCTATCTATATATACATTATATATGCATATCAATTTTATGTTCGAAACAGTGTAATATTATTAAAATGTACTTGAAACTATTTTCTCCCCTTTGATCGTAATGTAACGGAATACTCTAGATTGCCCCTGTGATTAAGTTATAGATCCGACTTTCATAAAATTTGAAATGACTCGACAAAATTATGCATCAATTATATATCTTAAATTTCAAATAATTCGGTTAGGTAATTATAGCTTGTTATATGCGCACAGACGGACTGAACGACGACTATAAGAGTATGTATTTACATAATTACCAACGCACCTGGAAACGGAACCATCATATCGCTCACCCTCAAGAAAAGTGACACATCTCGACAAAAGTAAATGTCACAGGAGAGAATGCATAATGCTTAAACATGAAATCTATACTACATTGATAATAAAGCTTTTGTTAATTTTTTTGAAAAATTTTCTTCATTCGGTAGAGTGTTATTTGGTATAATAAAATGTTCAAAAATGTAGACAGGCAACACATTTTTTTATTTATTTGTCGTGTAATTTATGCACTATACTTTCAAAGTACTATTTAATAATGCATTGCAATATAATAAAAATGTTTTAAAAAAAGAAAAAGAAAGAAAGAAAAAGGGATAAAAATGCAACTTTCACAGATTTAAACCTTAATATAGGAGCTGTGCCCGAAATTTCAAATCAAATTATGCATAAAAAGCAGAAATTATTTGAAAGGAGGTACATTTAAAGATCGTCATAGTGATAAACAAGTGTAACTGTTTAAAACGAACTTTTATTTCTGAAAAGAAACTGTTGATATATTACGCCTATACCTTATATCAATAAACAACATGGTCAAAACCATTGATATATGGCTACTCACAATCGAATTAAACATCACAGTTAATGTATGTTACATTAAAAATTCGAAAAAAGTTTTATTTTAATTGCTGTACGTCACATGTATGATCTAACATAATCATTACCGACAGCGTAACAACCCTATTTGAAATGTCACTCCATATCCAAGAAATACTTAAAATTTTGTTAACAAATAGAAATCATGAAAATATGCATGATTAAATTTCTCAAGCTTATTTTGGTTTTTGTTTAATGTGTAAAATAGTTTAGAAAATGTGTTAAAAATAATATCTGCTGGTAATTAATGTATATCAAAATTTATTCATTTACATCTTTTAAAGATAGATTACTTATCTTGCAAATAACACTCTACTTTCAGTTAAGTTTAATTAACAAGGCTTCAATGTATCATTAGAATTTTTCAACAATGATAGATAAGGTAATAAGAAACTTGCTGAAAATATGATATCAGTTTTAAAGCAATCAATATTTTTAATTAATCATAAAAATTATTAGTTGATTCTCAATCAGATACTTCAACTAAATTATTCTTTTAAAATTATTTACTGTAATTAATTATTTTTCAGTTTATAAATTGGATTTAATCAATACTGAAAAATAAGTTAATTTTGCGATAATACTGCGATAAAATTATCCTGCCGAATTTGATAAATGAGCAAATTCAGTTTAAGAAATTGTATTAAGGAATTTTGGCATACTTCTCGCTATCTAATCAGATCAGATTAGACAAATGTAATTTGTGCGTGTGTTTTAGTTTCTTTTGAACTTAAGCAATATTTTATTTATATTTCATAGATTTATCAAGAGTGATTTCAAGTATTTAAATAAACTTTAAGAGAGGGTAGCGCACACTACTTAAAATATTTTTTCTATAGAAAGTTACACTGCAAAAAAAGTCCGTTAAATATACGGCAAAAACTGCTGGCAACAGTACTGTCCTGTAAATTTAACGGTTTTTTTTTTTTTTTTAGAGTGTAGGGTCATAATTACAAAAATACAGGTGGATTTATAATAACAGGTGGATTTATACCATTATGTAATGGAATACTTTTGTGTGACCCTGTAAATTAATAACAAATATTCTTTGCACCCCATATTGTACAGAATATCTATCTATATATACATTATATATGCATATCAATTTTATGTTCGAAACAGTGTAATATTATTAAAATGTACTTGAAACTGTCTATATATACAAAATTATCAAGCACTTTTTCTTTTTTTTTTCAAAATCTTTAACAATGATATAGATATCTTAATTACAACAGATTTACATTCGATTGTAAATAATGTTACAACTGCATGATGTTAAAAATGGGCATCGAGTAATTTAACAATTCTTTTTGTTTTAAAAATATTTGCAGCATTACAAGTTAAACATTAGAGGTAAAATGCACCTTAGAAAATTATAGTAGTTTAAGTTTTAAAAAAATCAAAAGTAAACGAACTCTCCTTAAATTTATTTCTTTAATCTAACCCTTTTCCGTAAATTAAATAATTATCCCAGGTGAAAATTCCAAAACGTACTTTTAAGCTTTGCATTTATGTCTAAGAAAATAACGTTCGCATTTTTCCAAGGAGGGTTTTAGGGAGGCTTTTCTTATTCAGAGGTTAAATGTGGTCACTAATCGAGTGTTTCTCCTGCATTTGATATTTCAAAGTGACATCTCAGACTTTTGGAGATCTTTAAATGCTTTAACAGTTAACGCATATTTCAAAGTAACTCATCTGTATGCTTCACCATGGATACTTCGGAAGAGCCACAAAATTTCTGTAAGATTTGCATAATCATTAAGGGTATTTTTAAACACAATAAAAGAAAAAAACTGGATGTGATATTGTTAAACTTAGATAGTATTATACATAATAATAATGCCAAAGTAATAATACTTTTGAGTTAAAGTATTAATAAGTGAAGTGTTTCAAAATAATTTGAAAAAAAAAATGACAGTGCATGTTAAATATGCGTGTTGAACAAAATACAAATAAAAATTGCATCCTATTATATGTATTATATAAAAAATAATATTCCAAATAAGGATATTTCATAGCAACCAGTGTCTGCGGTTCTGCTCTCAAAGTTTATAGACGTAAGGTGTTGGTTTCGATCCCAGTCGCACCCATCGGCCCAACAGTTTGAAATTTTCATGTTTTTCTTCGAACCTTAGGAAACCTTGCTTAAATACGGGTTTAGTTTTCTTAGAATCCCCCCCGTCAAGGACACCCCCTTTTGGGCCCATATCCCCCGGCCGTCATAAACCGAACTTAGATAATATTATGCATAATAATAATGATAAAGTAATAATATTTTTGAGTTAAAGTATTAATGAGTGAAGTGTTTCAAAATACTTTGAAAACAAATGACAGTGCGTTAAATATGCGTGTTGAACAAAATATATGCGTGTTGAAAAAAATACAAATAAAATTTGCATCTATTATATGTATTATATAAAAAATATAGTTCAGTTTAACACCACCATCAAATTTAATTTCATCTTGATTTCCGAAACATATAAATATAAAAATTTATGTATATTTAATCAAATCAAATATATCATTGATTAAATTAACACGCACTGAAAAATAAATAAAAAAAATACAAATGAATAATTTATCTGTTTTTGAATTAGAGTCTTAGAATATTATACAATGACTTTAGTTGAACTATGCATGTGCACTAAACAAAGCACTTAGAAAAGACTTATTATTAAAACTATTTAATTATTCAGTATTACAGTTTTACATGACTCTTGAAATACGGATTTAATCAAATTAAATGCATTATTAATTTAACTCGAAAAAGTAATGTTATACAAATTAGTTTAAAACTTAAAAAATATATATATATATATATATATGTATGTATGTTTGTAATTAAAGTCTTGTTACATATTCTAAATTATATTGTTTGAAATATTCAAAAGCGTTATCTGTAGAAAAAAAACATTAAGAAAAACTTTTGATTAAAATTACTCATTCAATGACACCAGTTTTTCACAAATTTATTTTTAAATAGAAATTTTGATTAACTGCCTCACTGTATTTAAGGGGATCTAGGACACATTTTAAAATAATTTTTATTTATTCTGTTAAAATTTTGAAATTTTTTATGATGATTAACCATATCATTTGTAAATGAAATCGCATGATAAAACTTCCATTTGAAAAATTTTAAATTTAAAATTCATTTAAAAAATGGGGTAATTTAAAATCGTTATAACTCGAAATATCTATCTATCTATATATATATATTACGCTAACATATGTGGCACAAAAATCACGATTATTTGTTCATTGTTTAATGGCAACATCCAAATGAAACACATCTTATGGATTGCTATGCAAAAGTCTTTTGGTAAGATTTAGGCTGTGGTAAATTGGATTTATTTGTTTTGTTCCTTCGCTGCAATTGTGGAGTTTCAAAATATCATCATTTTTTTTTTCTGTTTTTTTTTTTTTTTTTTTTTTTTTTTTTTTTTTTTTTTTTTAGTTAAAAAATAAATAAAAGTCATGAATTTTAAACTTTTCAGTTTCAAATTAAAGTTACGTATTATAAATAAAATGAGTGAAAGGAGTAGGGGAAGATGGGGATACTTGAGCCATTTTTTGAATTTTAATTTTTTTAAATTTTTTATAATTTCTTATAATAAAATAAAATATTGAAAATGAAAATTTGATATTTTTTCTTCAACTGAAAACCACTTTCAATTAATTTTGAACTATTTTTCTATGTATAAAAAATGTTTATTTTTTGTTTTACATGATGGCTCAAGTATCCCCATGGGAGGGATACTTGAGCCATGGTGAAGGGATACTTGAGCCACTACGGAAAAATACCTACAAAAGTAATTTTTTTCGCTTTATTTTTGCACAAACATTTTACAGAATGATAAATTATGAAACATAAAGTCCTTCCAAACCAATTGAGAAAACAAAGTTAGTAATACGATCAATTTTTGTCGTTAGAACTGGTTGTCAAATGATAATTTCAACTTGAGTTATAACGACGGTAGAAACACCCTCAGTTCAGAGCCATTTAAATTTGGAATCTGCTATTCTTCGGGCAAATTTCATTTTCAAAATATTAAATGCTTATCCTACAAATATTTTTAGTTTTCTTTCTGGCATATTTTATTAGTAACCAACCATCAATAGAAGGTTTTCTTTTCACATCATCACCATCATTGGCAGAATTTTCCTCTAATGATAATGTCGAACTCATGCTTTTAATTTAGTAGCTGTCGAAATTTAAGCCAGATGTATCATTCTACTATTTCAAACACTTTTTTGATTTCACAGGAAAAGATTTTGTCTTCCTCTTTGGCTCCATGCAGGTAAGTTTGAAGTGGGATTTTTGTTGCTTTTCTTGTTTTTTGTGCGCTCTTTTTACCAATTTTTCTTCAATTTTCTTAGTTAAAAAAAAATTACAGCAACAGAGGTTACGATTTCAATATAAGATATTAATCTTAATATATTATATTAAAAAATAAATATTTTAATATATTGGACCTAACTAATTAAAGTATTAGATATTATAGCCTGTAAAACAGTTTTAAAAAGTTATTTTAATTTAATAAAAGTTAAATTGAAAACTACGTTTACATTTATCTAGACAGGCTATTTTGCTAGTCAAAATGAAAATTAAAATGGATATTTTCATTTTAAAAAATATACATTTTTAAACATTTTTAAGTCGTTATTTTTTTAAGAAAAATAAAATAAAATGAAAAATTATTCTCTCTTTTATCCAGAAAAAAATCTATTAGTGAATATAAGGAAGGAATTTTATTTTTTGTTTGTTTCTCCTATGTTTAATTTCTAGTGGGGAGGGTTGAGACATGGCTCAAGTATCCCCACTCTCACTGGCTCAAGTATCCCCACTACCACTAGTTTTGTTTCCCAGAGTTTTACTAAATAAAGCATGCAGCTATTAGAACTATTTTAGATTCAAAATACAATTGAAATTATGCTTATTAAATTTATGTATATAGTTGCAACTTTAAACAAAACTTTGATTACAAAAAAACAAAAAACCATGTACCCCAAAATTTACTTCAGATAGGGAAAAGACAACTATTGATCACTATACTTTCAAAATGGTACCAAGATGTGTGATTTCTTTTTTACATGTTCAGAACTATAAATGTGTTAACATATTGGCAGTTTTAGAAAGAAAAATTAACTAACTGTAGAGATAATAGGGGTGGCTCAAGTATCCCCTATGCTCAAGTATCCCCACTCTCCCCTATATTATTATATTTTAAATATTTTATTGAAATATGAAAAAATGCCACGAGTACTATATTTAGCGATTTATTATCTGCGATGGGCTAGCATAAAAATATTGAGTTCTTGTTTTATCAGCACAGATGTCATATATGCACCACACTGGCGCGTTATTTTCTGACGCCAATTCGGCGAAAATGCCGTTTACAAAAACCAGTTACATACATACTTTTAAACTGATTTCTATTATTTTAAAAGGGAAATAATAATTTTAAAAAAAGTTTAGTTAATAATTATAGAATAAAACAATTTATATCATTTTAAAAAGAAAATAAAAGCAGACAGACAGTTTATTAATAAATAAATAAGAATAGTCGGTTACCATGTGAGGCACATATACTTGCCATTTTGTTGCAATCGCGCCAATGTGGTGCGCTTATGGCATCTGTGCCTATTTCTCTAGCAGAATCTTCTAATTTGGCAAACAAATGAGCAATTAAAATAAATTATGAATAAAAGCAATATGATTTAATGCTTAGTATACATTCAAGGGAGGCCAAACTGGTTGCCAAGGGTGGCTAATTATACATAGATTATTTTTTCATTTAAAAAAAAAAAAAAACATAAAACCATAAATTTGATTTTAAGACCTCTAAATTACTTGTGGAGGTGCCTAGTCTGGTGAAGATCTCATCATCTGATCAAGGTTCTAAATTTCGAGACCAACTATCGAAGGGAGGTGTGAATGCAACAAGAATTTAAATAAATGAATCCACTTTAGGTATGATACAAACATGTAACAAAAACAAAATTAAACAGATGATATAAGCGTGTCTCATTCAGTCCGCTGAGCAGATACGCAGCGGTCAGGTGATTTCGCCACGTTTCTAGGCACTGAAATCCGTAAGACTGTCTTATTATCCGCTCAAACCCGTAAGACTGTTTTATTGTCCTCTTAAACCCGTAAGACTGAGTTATTGCCCAATAGGAAGGGGTCTGGCCAGCAGTTAAAAAAAAAGGACCATTTAAAAAAAATTGTATTACTTTAGAGAGGTGTTACAAAAATTTAAAAGAAACATCATTTAATGTTATTTACATCATGTTATATACATTAAATGTTATTTCTTTTTAATTTTTGTAACATTTCTCTTAAGTAATGTAAATGTTTTATTAAAATGTTTATATAAATGTTTGTATAATTTTTTTTAATTTTGTGATTTAAAAAATCTAATGGATTTAATAAACTTTTTATCTTAAAAAAAAGGACTAATTCACTCAAATAGCTATTAAAGATCATAGGTACCTCATCTGATAGCTGAATCAGCCCAACACAATCAAATGAGATCAATCAAACTAATACTTGTGATCGTTAAAGGTAACTTGAGTCAATAAATTAGAAATGACCCAAAAGTTCAGTTTTGTTTTAATTTTAGGCCCAAAATGCTAGTTTTTCCAAAAATTTCGTTTTCGGCGAAAGTGTTATTGTAATTTTGTCCAGATCAAATGTTTAAAGAAACTATTTGCACTCCAAAAATGAATTCCAAACTTCAAAAATTGAGATTTAGTCCCCCCTTCCCTTTCCTAAGCTCCACACTTCTACTTGAATTACCGAGTCACTTGAACGAAAGTAAAACACCCCCACCCCCCTTAAAAAATATTATCCATCCGTTATTAGAGAAACAGTATAGATTCTAGCACGTACAATTTCTATATGTAACGATATAAAATCATTCAGCCTACCAAAACTGTGGCACGAGTTACTCAATGGTTTCAAAAAATTTAAATGAAAATCCAAATAAAAAGAAATAATAACGCACGTCACATGAAATATTGAAAGATGGAGTTTCAATTCAATGCTCCACAGACTTTGCAACTTTGGAATATAATTTTTTATTTGTTTTGAGAATGACTCGTTGATGCGATGAAGCATGTCAACAGTTAAATAAAACTACTTTTCTGTTTTTAAAATCTTCCTTACACTTTTTGGGGATTAGAAAGAACATAAAAATTTCCATTAAAAATTAATTTTTAAAGAATTGCTGTAACTGAATAATACAGCGTTTTCAATAACAAGTGTTTATTTACTGCAGAATGCATTGTTCAAACAATATCATTTTGAATATCTCAAGACATTAATAAAAAATAAATAGATTATTTGAATCTTAAAATTAATTTGCATAACATTATTTGCTCTTCTTGAATAGATATCACGTTTTATTTTTACATATGTATTTTCATATATATATTTAACTGAAGAATTGTTGTTATTAAATAAGTGATTTTAATAATAAATCTTTTCTCAGTGCTTCGTTTACTGCAAGGATTCCGTTATCATATTTCTAACAATATCATTTATAATATCCCAAGGCAAAAATAAATAAATCTTTTATTGAAATGGTTTAAATAAATTATCTGTTGTGAGCATCATTCGTTCTAACTTAATCAATAATATATTTGATTTTATTAAATATATATTTCAGATTTAATATTATTGAAATCATCAAATTAAATTTCTGATCATTATTTGGGATAACATTTTAAAATAACATATAATAGTTCTATTTATTGTATGTATAATTCCATTTCGTCATTTTTCTTATTTTGTACAATACGCATATTTAAAAATTGCTTTAGTGTTGATATTTTTTCTTTTCTAACTACTTCACTCATTAAATCATTAGTATTATTATTATATTATTATTATTATGCATAATACGCTATATGGCCAAAGGCGACCGATTATTTGCGATTTTAGACGTTTTGTAAAATATCTAAAAAATACGTGAGGAATTATCCTGAATATCCAGGTGTGTAAACAGAACACTACATGTCATATATTTCCACGAAGATTTTTTTCCCCAAAAACCCATAAAAAATTGTCAATAAATTAAAAAAAAAAAAAAAAAAAGGAAAAAAGAAAAAAAAAAAAGAATAGGTTTTGGATAACGCTGTTAAACGTAATGTAGCAAAAGCATTCAAACTGTAGATTAATGTGGTCACAAGATGTATGGGGAAAATTTATTTTAATCTTATCTTCGCCCCCCACCCCGTCAACCTATAGATTGCCAGTTAATTAAAAAATGAGATTTGTAAAGTTTCAGCTCAATTGAATAATAGTAATCTGTGCCTCATCGAGGTTGAATTTTTGAAAATTTGCTATTTTTGTCGAAAAACTGTAGTTTTTCTTTTCTTATGTGAAAATTATTTGTCTTAGAAACCTGATTCTTATTGTATTTCATAGAAAATATTGTTGCCTTGAACATTTATCCCCATCAAAACTTATACTTAATGACATTTATTTTTTTAGGTTAGCTCGTGAAACATACTATCAAATTTTACATTTTTAAAAATAAGTGAAAATTGACAAATGAATACTTTTGATTAATTTTGATATTATTAGTTTTATTACTTGCCTTAAATGGCAAAACATTTGAACAATTTTTGTGACTTTAAAAATTTTTTTTCTTCGTAGTTAATTATTAGTTATCTGGTTCTGTGCTTGGAAAGAACGAGCTCCTCGATTTGTATTGCAGTTGTAGTGCATTTAAAACGAACAACTGGATCTCTCTTTTTATTACAAAGCTGTTTTTGTCACTAGCAATCATTAACTATCTATATAATTGACGAAACGTTCCGGCACCCACTCCCGTTATTGGTACAATGATAGAAATTCAATTGTCAAATTCTAAGTACTTTTTTCTATAATAATTTCCAAGTGAAAGTGAGTACAAGAGAAGCTGCTAAACGACCGTTGTTTTTTCAACTCGTATATAATTGTAACTAAGGCTTGTATAAAGAAACATGACACATTTTCATCTCGATACTCAAAATAATCGGCATTTGACGCCCAGCTCAACATTAGCCGGAACAGCATCTCCTTGGCAATAAAAGCCTCCTTGTAAAAAGAAATTATGCATTTCACAGCAAAAAGTGCTGGCCGACCGATTGGCAACACAGGTAAAATGCACAAGCTACTATTTTAAATTCTCTAAAATTCTTCACAAGTCTGGTGAACGTCGCGTTGCTATTGGCCGAATGGTGCACGTGACAGAAAAAATTCGTTTTTTTCTTCAGTTGGTGCTTGCATTCGACTTCACAGAAAATTCTTGGAAAACTATAACATAAAGTTTAAAAAAAACAACCGCATTTTTTCTATACTAGAGCTGAGTTTGCTGTATTTAAAAGGCATGTCTCTCTGTTTCATTATGGTTAGCATTAACGAGTTTCAGCTTGGTTTTGGGTTCTGAAACCAAAAAAGGCGAGAATGATTCATTTTGAGTTATAGCAGCTTTATTTGTTACCAGAGATCTAGCTGGTTTTTGATCAACATCAGCGATTTGTCGAATAAAAAATAAAAAACAATAACCAAATGAAAAAATGTTAGCAAAATAGATTCTGCATGAAATATAAAAAAAATTATCATCAACTCCTTATTGTATCCGTTTTTCTTTTCAATGTGTTCCAAAATAACATAATTTTTGTCATTGTGTAGGAAATAGAAGTTCTGCTATACGCTACAGAAACTATTAAAAATAAGTGCATTCTAAATGTCTCTAAAATGTGTAAATGTTTCAACCATATTTATCGGTGCATAGTAAGTGATAAACTGGAAACAGATAAATATTTATCATATAATCCTTTCTGTGCCTCTGACTGTTGCTAAACTAAATTGATGTTGAATCAGTAACTATATAAATATTAATGTAAATGTCATGATGGGATTGAAAATGAAAAACGACATCAATCGTATTGTAACATGGATAAGAATCTCGACAGTAACCTCTCACAAAAAAGAGCAGAAAATAGGCACTCGTAATTTAGCGAGTCTAATTGTTCATTTAATCGCAAAATGAAGCATTTTGTCGCAATTTGTCGCAATGGCGAGCGGTTGTGATAACTCTGTTTGTAACTATAAAGAACTTTGTACTTGTGCCCTTCTCAAGTAAAAATGCTTTAAAATAAAAAATTTTATTTATGACACCATTCTAAAAATATTAAAATGGTATATAGTCATGGAAAAACATACAGTCGGCTCTTGTTAATTCGAACTCGTCGGGAAACACAAGAAATGTTCGAATTATCCGAAGTTCGGATTATGGAAAGTATGAAATGAGAACATGCTTAATATGGTACTGTTACAAAGGAATTAATGTTATAGTTTTTTTTATTTATTATGTCTGTTATCATCAGAATATAACTTAATATTAAATTAGAATGTGTAAATACATAAAATAATTAAAATATTAGAAACAAGCACAATGGAAGGAAAATTTAAAGCGTCACTGATGGACAGACGAGGTACTTAGAAAGTGAATATCAAATGCATGGGATTATATGTATACTCGTTCGGAACAATTAGCACAAAAATCAAAGAAAGAAAGTTATTCAGGTAACCCGAAATCCGTGAAAAAGAAAAGAAGAATGAAAAATCTGAATTTTTGTTAGTTCGAATTAAACGATGTCAAGAGAAAATGAGTTCGAATTACTTAAAAAGTTTAAAGTTATTCTGCCATTGAAAATTTCGGGACTTCATGTTTAGTTCGAAATAAGCGAAGATTCGAATTATCCGATTTCGAATTAACGAGAGTCGACTGTATCTACATACATATTTTTTTTTATAATTCTGTTCTGTTAAGAATTGAGTCAGGAATCGATTTCTAAATTCCACTTTTACATACATAAACCAAACTAAATAAAAGAGTGTATATAGTTATAGAGATGAGAAGTTTTATATAACAGTTCAAAAAGAATTATTCCTGTTTAATTTTTTAAATTTTGTTATTATTTAAAAATTGTTTTATCAGACACATTCATTTAGAAGCATATGTTCCATTCATGTTTCACTTATATAAAGTAAAATCGATGAACACCTCTTTTGTTCATAAAGTTTTTAATTAACCGAAAACCACAATACTAATTAGGTAAGGAGTAATTATGGCTTTAATCACCTTACGAATAGTATATACAGAAATTTGCATGTAATTGACCATAAAGCGAAATAATTAAGTGACTTGATAAAACCGTTTAAACATCCCGTAAAATTTTAACGAAGAATAAATAAATCGGATGGTTTAACATGCTCGTTACATAAGTTTGAATAATTTTACGGTTAATAATAGTGAAAGTGCTAAAACTTTTTTTTATATAATCATTTCCTACTCGATAAATTTTAAGTTTTATGTTTCGGTATTCAACCCATTCATCAAATATGAAGACGTAAAATGCATCTTAATATAAACCTTGGCACAAAGTTTTCGATCAATGTTTTGAAGAGTACGATTTTTGCGTTTCGGAAGCCATATTTTGTGTATTCATGAGCTTTAGAGCCTTTTGCAATATTCAAAATAAAACAACATGTATTAAAATATAAATCAAAAATAAATTCAACAATCATATTATATATTTATTATACTACAGGCATTAAAATTTCCACATGAGAAACCTAGTCAGATGTGACAATTGCAAAACTTTCTTCTATCTTACGCATATTAATACTTCCTGAAAAATGCAGCAAAGGAGCACCTTCGGTTAGGTAAGTTTCAACCAAAATTTAGTCAGCAACAACTTATGTCAACTTATAACTCACTCTGAAAATTGAAGAAAATCCGTGCATTAGTTTTTAAGATAGGGCTATAGAAAATCTTTAAAAAAAAACTACATAACAGATCCATATCTTGGGCAATGTACACCCAAAAACTAATCAATATCAATTTTTTATCAGGTAACTAACCGAATCCGAAGATTGATGTAAATCTAAGCATTATTTCTTGAGATATATTTATTGCGAAATCATTAAAAATGCAGCAAAACACAGCCATCTGTAGAGTGATTTACACAAAAAACTAAACAACGCTAATCTATATCAGGGACTAACTGTATCTGAAGTTTTAGAATATTCCGTCCATTAGATCTTAAGATAGAACTATTGCGATAATCAGAATAAATGTATCAAGGCAGCGCCAAATCTCGAGCGATTTGCACCAAAACTAATCGGCACTATGTTATGTCAAGTACTTTTTAAATCTAAAGCTTTATGAAAACCCACGCATTTGTTCTTGAGATATGGCTACTGTGAAAAATGTAAATAATGCAACAAATCAACGCCATCTGTTGAGTGATACGCACATAAAAACAAATCAGATCTAGTATATATCAAGGTCTAACCGAATCTAAAGTTTTGTGAAATTCCGTGCATTAGTTCTTGAGATGGAGCACCTACAAAATTTTTGTCACATACAGACAGATAGACATACATTTTGTAAAAACATGTTTTTCGGGTTTTCTGACCCCTAAAACATGTAAATCCGTCAGAAACCGGATTTAAAAAATTTTCACGAATCCAATACTTTTTTCTTGTAAAGATAGAAGAAAGTAAAAATATCTTGTTTACGGCCGTTGGAAATTAGTAATCGATCATTTAAAACTTCTTGTTTCAAAAGAAGTTTTAAATTTGGATATCGAACACCGATACGAGTGTCTGCGCATGTGTACTATGTCTAAAAGATATTTAAAAGAAGTAACTTCTCAGTAGCAGTATCAAAATAATTTCAAAAGAAAATGGGGAATGATTTATTTGAAAAGCTTGTCGCGCGTTTTTAAAAATCCATGTGATTAAACTGTTGAAAGTTGGAAATTCAATGTAATTGTTTTATTAAATTGTGATCAAAGTACGATATGCGACATTTGGGAAAAATATCAGCTAACTAAGGCAGTGGAAAATTTGCCTAGAAATAAATTACGCCGATAGAGGGCAGAAAGCTGGTTGAAAAGCCGGCCAGCAACCTCAAACTCAATACCGATTGGCCGAAGTATATCGTAAATGTACTGTGATGGGAAAAAAAGTAAACATGCCCCCTACTAACTCCTCAACAGATTATCGTAGAAACTTACTGGTACAAAATGAGAGCAAATAAAGTCTACTTTAAAATTAAGTATAAAAATTTTGCTCAGGGAGCCATCTATATATTAAAACAAACCCAAATTTCATTTTTATCAATGATAATACACAATTTTAACAAGATATTTCAAATCTTCGTTTTATACAATGTTAGACACCAAATTTCAATTATTTGAATGATAAGTTTTTGAATTATAAAAATTAAAAAATTTGGTGTTTCTAATATTAATTTACATTTTCATATTTTTATTAGAATCTTCTGAAATTATACTTCTAATAAGCTGGTTCTTTATATAGCAACAATACTAAACTAAACAAACATAAATACGTTGAATTTAGAACTATTTTAATTTTATGAAATTAATATTCGAAAAATTTATAAGTTGCAACCTACAATATTTTTTGATAGATTTAGATTTATTAAGACCTGCTTTGTGCACATCAAAAATTTCAAATTTTTCTTCCAAGTAGTTTTCAAAATATGCTTAAAAAACAGATAAAAAACGGTTTAAGGGACCGCCTAAGATATTGACTAGATATTTTAAAACTTCTTATGCCATCCCATAATCTAGCAGTCTTCAATGACTACTTGAGTAGAGCGTAAGATGCCCGTATCAAAAAAAGAAATCCTTCGAACAACAATCGAGTACTGTGAACTTCATTTTGGAAACATTCTGTAAAATATACTCGTTTTAAAAGAATCAAATTCTCAGAAATTTATCGTATGAATTGCATGAAAATTTATTTTTATTCTAACTGAATGGTGTAGAGCTCATTTATGCTATCAGAATTGTATACTGCTATTAAAAAAACAAATGTAAGTTTCATTTTAATGTGTAGATGGACTCCTAAACAAAATTTAATATGCATAATTTAAAAGTGGACTTTATTTCCAATCGTAACTTTCTTCTACAATAATTTTTTGCACAGTTAGTAAGGGTTTTTTTTTTTAACGACCATACCTGACTGCACTATACATAATAGCCTGAATGCAGCAAGATTTAAATTATGAAAACTCAAAACAAAATCTTATCTGACCAAGAAACATAGAAAGAAACGCTTACATTCATGCAAAAATCATGTACACTAGATACTCGATAAGTGGAATAAAGTAATTTTAACGATGAATTTCGAATATTTCCAGGTGCAGGTGATACGTATGGAACATTTGTATGAATGATATGTGATGAATCGTTGAATGATTCGGTAAATTATGTATCGTATTACATATATTAAACTATGAAGTTTATATTCCCATTTTGGAGAATTTTGTAACTCCAAGCATCGATTTTCGAGGATAAAGATCGATTCTTCGATAAAGTTCGAGGATTGGAAATAGTTCATTTTTGTGATGACAAAACGCCACCGCATCGAATCAAAACAGTAAAGAAGTACCTACAAAATGAATAAAACTAATTCATTTGAAGCCATGATTTCAATTCTTAGTAGTCTGGCTTTTGGGCCCATCGAAAATGTGTGAAATATATAAGGGAGCACAAGACCTTTGATTTTATCGAAACGATCAAAAACATCACTATTTTCAATGTATCAAAATGCACGAAATTTTACTTAATGATCTTTTTCCCTCTTTCTTCCAAAATTATCTATTTTTTTTAACTTAATTATACAGAAAAAAACGTTGTATATAGAAAATTAAAATTTAAATTCGAAAATTAAAAATTCATCTCAGTAATGCGTGAATTAAAATTACTAAGACCTACGAGCATGTTAAAATTATGAAATTAAGCATATATAAAACAGTTTTCAACAAAATAGAATCATAACATGCTTACTAATAACTTAAAAACAAAATATATACAAAAATTGGTTTTTTTTTTTTATAATTTAATTTTAGCACAAATCAAAGAATTTATTTTTTTAAATGAAGTTTTTTAAGTCTAAGAAATAAACAATCAAAATATGTGAATTTTTTTGTTTAAACATGAAGACTATAAACTCATATTTGATTAATATTTTTAAACTGTATCTTATATACAACGTGTGTCCATTAAAAGGACTAATGTTGGTCCATGATTTGGACTAATACAACGGAATTAATAATAAAAAACAAACAAATGTTTAATAGTCTTCAAAATAATCATTCCAGGCACTCACACACTTTTGTGCAAGGCAGTACAAATTCTAAAAACACGTTTCGTAGTCCTCTGAAAACATGCTTCGAAGATGAGCGGTTAGTTTTTCTTTATGTCTCTATGTCCTAAAATCGATGCCTTTTTAGAGCAATCTTAAGTTTTAAAAACAAAAAGAATGCATATCATTCGAAAGTATGTGGGAATGGGACATAGCAGCATCTCCATATGCAGTTTTCAGTAACAAGTAGGTTTTTCATTTGGTGTTTTCCCTAATTTGAAATAAAACTTGACCGTGATACACCCTTTAATGAACCATCTGCATTTACCTTCCCCTAGAACTCCTATAATATAAGAGTCTTACTTTCTCCAAACTGGAAATGCTGACGCAATAAATGTGAATTCGTTCTCATTAGTTACGCTATCATATACACATGATGACAGGTTCTTACAAATTTTCATTCATTAGCTTCACGTACAGAGCTGGAATTTAATATACACACCTTGTAGTTTGACATTAACAGTGCACTCCAAATTTTATACAAATTCCAAATTTACTAATCTGAGAAAACACACTTAAACATTCCAATATGTTCGGACATTCAATTGTACTCGCTTTCTATAAACAGTTATAACTCAAGAAATAATAAGATTTTTGAATGAGATTATTTGCATATTCTTAAAAAAATTTTAAATGTTCAAAATAACAAAAAACTCTCTAAAAACTGATTTTTTGAAAGCTTAAAGTGCTCCCTTAAAAACAAACATTGATTTTGAAAGGCCATGAGCACAATTCAATTACTTAAAGCTTTCAGAGAATGCTATTGTGACATTGCTCCCGATGAGTGTGAAGTCATATTCAGTCCATACTACGAATAATTGCAGGTAACATATGGAGTAAAGGTGTAAAATACTGATTATGATGATTGGCTACTTTTTTCCAAACCACAAATGACTGCATAGGTGTTTCTTTGGCGTTTAATCTTCAATCACCAAGTTTTTACTTATAAATTGGTGCGTAATACTTTTTCTTAATTGCGTATTGTTCTTCTTATATAGAGTAAAGTGGAGAGAGATGCCGCGATTTTACTTTTTTCTTGTGAAATGTACAATGAAGCATAAGAAAAATCACAAACCAAGTACTAGAAACCGTTAATCAACTCTTTAGAATTTAATTTCATTGTTAAACAAATTAAAAAGGCCTTTTAATAAAGCAGGCATAATTGTTTTTTAAAACGGCATTTTTTAGCATCATTTTTTATGTGCTGGTTCAGATGCAGCATGGTTTGTGGAACATATGTCGCCCAAAATCAAGCCACGCTTTTCGTTGCAAGAATAAAACGAACATGTTTCATGCAGTCACTGATTGAATTTAATGCGCTGAATCCAGTTCGCTTTTCAATTTGTTTCTCGAAAGACTTCAGACACTCAGCATATTCAGACCTCGTTAACATGAAAATGTTTAACGTGAATTACTTTTAACATGAACTGTTTTCACGGTCCCCTACAAAGTCGAATACAAAGATTTGATATTGATAACATGAATTACTGAACAATATTTTGGTTCCCCTTGAGGTTCACGTTAACGAGGTTCGACTGCATGTTTGGAAATCATTAAAATTTTAAAAACGATCTGGTAATAATTTTTAAAAATGACGATCTGTAGTCTATATTTCTATATTGTAAAAAATTAAAGTTAAAATTAAGAACAAAATATGTTAAAACACGCACTACTGAAAATTTTTCCAAATAAATTTGTCAATATGTTTCTTCAATTACTAAGCATTTTTTATCAAAAAAATTAAACTTTTTAACTGTCCAATACATTTTTCATAAAGCATGTTTTCGTGACATTGAATTTTTTATATGTAAGAGTGAAATCTAAACACTCTGTAACGATGTTTAAAACCCGCCGTAATGTCTAAAATCCTCATCTGTCTACAGATACTTTTTGGGGTCATGCCAGCAACAGAAATAAACAAAACAGCGCGGATTGTTTTATCTAAAATTTCCTTGAAATACTCAAAACTTTCTTAAACTTCTGAATAACATTCGTGGGTTCTTTATATCTGTTGGTTTTGTCAGTTAATAGATAGTAACTTTATTTTTATTCATTTATTTTTTCTATATCAGCATTCGCACTGGTCTTTGAACTTTATAATAGCTCTTTCCTAATAGTATTTTAGCACTATTTAATTACATTCAATTAATTATTATTCAAGTGTTATTTACATCCTTTGGTTTTGTTTGTTAATAGATAATAGCTTTACTTATTTATTTAATTATTTTCAGTTTCAATATTCCCACTGGTCCTTGAAATTTATAACAGCTTTTTCCGAATAGTATATTAGTACTATTTAATGACGGAAACTCTGTGATTGAATAAGGCGAAGATTTCTAATCTAAATTAATGGTATTAAAATATAAGACCTTGTGGTAAACACTGCATTTTTCACAGTAGTATCATAATAGTTCATAACTGAAATTCTATGAGATGTTATTTTACGATACAATATGCTTTCGATACTTATTTTTTTAACACATGTGTTTACAGAAAAAGTGAAAATACTTTTGTGAAATGTAAAATATTTTATACGCATTTAAGGATTTGTTATTCTCAGTTAAAATATGACTGAACTGGGTAATCTCATTTAAATATACATATAGATACTTCTTATTGTCCTGTTTTCGCATTTTTTTTTTTTTCACTTACGTATTTTGCTCTTCCAATTTTAAAATATTGTATATAGGATATGCAATTTTATAGAATAATAATTAATTTATTCATTATTTTCAAGAAAAAGGTATCGGATTCATGAAATTTTTCCGGTTTTCAACGGATCTGCACTTTTTAGTGGTCATAGAACCCGAAAAGCATGTTTTTGCAAAATGTCTGTCCGTGAATCGGTCAGTCTGTCTGTCTGTATGTAAAAACGTGACAAAAATTTCGTGGGTGCTCTGACTCAAGAACTAATGCACGGCATTTCACCAAACCTTAGATTATGTAAGACCTTGATATAAAATATATCTGATTAGTTTTTGGGGTATATCGCTCAACAGATGGTGCTGTTACTCTGCATTATTTAGGATTTCCACAATAGCCATACCTAAAAGCTAGTGCATGTTTTTCATAAAACTTTATATTTAGTAAGCACTTGATATAACATGGTGGTAATTACGTTTTGGTACAAATCGCTCAACTGTTGGCAATGCCATGGCGTATTATTCGTGATTTTTGCAACAGCTCTATCTCAAGAACTAATGCACAAAATTTCCCATAATTTCATATTCAATTAGTCCCCGATATAGATTAGCGCTATTTATTTTTTGGTGTAAATCACAAAACAGATGGTGTTTCTGAGCTGCATTTTTCACGATTTCGTATCTCAAGAACTAAATTACAGATATTCATCAAATTTCAGATTCTGTTAATACCTGATAAAAAATTGATCCTGATTATTTTTTGGTGTACATCACCCAATATGTGGTGCATTTATACAGAATTTTTTTAAAAATTTTGAAATAGCTCTATCTCAAAACCTAATGCACGAATTTTCATGAAACTTCATATTCAGTTATAAGTTGACATAAGGTGTTGCTAACTAGATTTTGGCTTAGACCACTTAACCGTAGCGCTGCTAAGCTGCATTTTTCAGGAAGTATTAACGCGTTTAAGAAGTCAGAGAATGTATAAGATAGAAGAAAGTTTTGGGATTATTACAACTGACTAGTTTTCTTTTGTAGTTTATATGTTTAAATGGTTAATATTTACATATAAAATTGGTATTACCTAGCTGTCCCGTCTACCAATTTTTACAAATTATACAAATCGCCAAACTGCTTTCCAAATTATATAATTAACATAATTTTTATATTAAATAACGAAAGAACAAATACTATAGAAAAATATTATTAAAAATACAAACAAAATGTGGAATTAAAAATCACTTGATAAAGTAACAAACACGTGTAACGTATTTATTATTAAGTAAATGTGACATATATGATTATCCATTATTGGGATTTAATCATAAAATTTGACGATAATTTTTTAGTCGACGGGATAATCAAGTAGTACTAAAATTTTATTTTATATATACATATATATGAATTTCAAAGTTATACGAAAAATGGTATACAGACATTATTTTTTAAGAATAAGATTTAAATCTATTTGACACTCTATTGAAATAAACTTTTTTTGTTTAAAGAGCCAGAGCTTCGGAGATTCAAATGTACTAAGAAAAGAATTAAATAATCAAAAGCACCTGTCGCCTTTTTCTTCTAAAAGTTTGAGAACTACCTTTTCTTGAACTCAGAACTTTTTTGAAAGAAAAAGGGAACAAGAAACACTTTAAACAACTTGCTGACATTGAACTTCTATGAATTCTCACTCATTTTTTTTACCAGTGGCATCAGACCAAAAAAGATGAGTCACAACGTATTTTTCTGTTTTCTTTCTTTTTTGTAACACATTTTAAACCTGAAAATTTTTGCAATCAGTTTTAAAAAGTGTCGGATCGTTAATTAACAAATTAGAGTTGTTAGAAGAATATTACTGTTCAACAAATTTAACAAAATTTCTGTTTCTCAAATATACATTGATCGTTTATGACAGATTTTAAAATACAGAAAATTTTAATCTTAAAATATATCCATCACTCTCTAAATTAAAAATTTTTGCTTTTAATTTAGGATTTTTGCAGCATTTGTATAGAAATTCTGATAATATTACATCAATATTTAAATTCCGTTTAATATAAAAACACATATTTTCAGGGTTTTTTTTTTTTAATAAATGAAACATGAGCAGTTAAAGTTCTTCTCTACAGTTATTCTACGTAATGTATATATATATATATATATATATATATATATAACAGTGTGCTCACTCTCAACGATGGCCAATGGCTAATTTCTAAGCCATTAATCATAGACATATAGTTCCACTTGCAAAAATGCTTTAAAACAAATAAAGAATTGATTTTAAGCGATTTAGGTAAAAAAAAAATATTAAAAAATTACGAAAATTAAATTTTTATACGGTCCCCCGGTCTTATAAGTCATACTTAGTAAAAATTTTCCATCTCTCTAACAAGCAAAAAGAAAGAGGTCTCATTCATCTAACACTAAAATTGACCAAGTTATGAAACTTTAAATTTCATGACTTAAACCACTTTTCTGTAAGTGAAAACGGATGAGTTGGATTAAGCTTTATGGGAACGAGCGCTAAGTGCTCCAAGTATCATAAAAGGCGTCCATTTCCAAAGCTGTCCAATGGCTAAATCCGAAACCATTTGTCACAAACATATAGTTCCAATTACAAAAATGTTTTAAATGAGGTAAAGAAATATTTTTAAAGCCATTTAACTGAAGGTGCAGCCACCGTATAAGTTTTACGGTAGCATTAATTTTAATTCATTAACGTCTAGATTGGTTAAAATAATTGAAGACTTGAGTTCAAAATTCTCTTTATCGAAGAAATCAAATTTTAGGAAATCGCGAAAAACCTTTAAATGCATTGATTGATTTTCATTACAAATTTGGAAATTGTAGTGTCACATTAGTGCAGATTGCTATAGACTGATAGAGAAAACAAAAGCGATAACGCTAGTTTTGTAATTCACATCCTCAACTGTATTTTTACATGTGTTTTATTTTGTAAGGAAAGGAGGTTGTTTCTTTTTATGATTTTATTTTAAAAAAGTTGGAAATTTCGAGTGAAGAGTAGAAAATACGGGTTTTCGTATGATATAATTATAAAAATATTCAGATTTTGCTGCTATAGTAGATAATACTTCGGATACAGTATAGTGGTCGAAATCTTTTTGGTGCTCCAGTAAATATACAGGAAGTAACTTGTATTACACCTCAGCAACGTATATCATATTCATAAAATGTGAAATGGTTTAATGTAATTAAAACACGAGCCAAACAATATTTCCCCCGTATAGCATCATGATGTAGAATACTTTTGTATGACCTTGTAATTTAATAATAAATATTCTTTGCATCACACGGTTGTACAGAATGTACATTTTAGTATATATATATATTTCATAGCTTCATGTCAATTCTCTTATATTCGAAAGAGTTTATCATCATTAAAATGTACTTGAAACTATTTTTACCTATTGATCGTAATGTACTGGAATACTTTTAAATGTCACTCTAATTAAACTATACATCTGATTTTCTAAAAATTTAAAATGACTCGACAAAATTACACTAAAATTATGTATTTTAAATATCATGCGATTTGGTTGGGCAGGTTTTGCTTTGTTATATGCGAGCAGACAGACGAACTGACAGACTGAACGACGAATATAGGTGCTAGCTATTTATATAATTCAGTATGCACCTAAAATTATTTATATCTTGATGCAAAATTATTCAGTATTTCTGATACAGTATAGTAACCAAAATCTTTTGTGTGTCCCTGTAAATACTATCTGCTTTCTTTTATACAGGAAATAACTTGTAATATTACTAATCAACGTATATCAATCTCATAAAATGTTAAATAGTTAATTACAATTAAAACGCGCACCAAACAATGTTCTACCTGTACCATTATGTAATGGAAACACTTTTGTGTGGCCTTGTAAGTCAATAACAAATTTTTTTTGCACCACAGATTGTACAAAATGCATATTATAATATATATACTTCATAGTTGCATATCACTTTTATTTTGTTCGAATGAGTGTAACACCATTAAAATGCATTTTAAACTTTTTTCTTCATTGACCGTAATGTAACGAAATATTTTTGACTGTCCTTGTAATTGATCTATTCTAGACCGCATTTCTTTTTTACACGATGACACGTCTGACACTTTTTGACACGTCTTATCACGGCTCTCCCACAACCCAATGAAGCATGGGTATTTTGAGTATCTACCTTGTTGACCAAGAAGCCTGGAGATCTTTAAAATCACCGCAAATGGTCCGATCGAAGTTGGCATACTTTATTTTGTTGAGAACGAGAGCCAAGTTTTCTTGCCGTTCATAATGAACCTATTTCCCAACTAGTACAGATGCATACTATGTTCTGTGATCAAGGATAGCTTTAAGGCTCCTTTTCGATAAACCTATAAACAATTTCCATTTATTTTCACCTTTGTTGATATTAAAATTCATCATCAGTCCGGGAACATTATAAAAATAGACCAGTTTCTTCTCTTTCTTAAAGTACTTAATAAATTTCTTTTCTCGATTCCTGTATTAATAAAAATAGGTTTCTTTGGCTAATAATTTTTTCCTTACGATCTGAAGTCCAACAATTCAAATGCCTCTTTCGGAAGATCCAGATCTCTAGTCTTAAGTTCAAGCTTAGAGAAGGACCAGAGATGTAGTGGAGGGTATACGGGGGTATGCGCCGTATATTTTCTAGATTTTTTAAAGGAACACCGTATACCTTCTGTTTCTCAAGAAAGCTATAGTATACACACTCTAGGGTATACGCTCTGCCTTCAGTGTATACCCTGCTTAGAGCGTATATCCTTTGTTATTTTTACGACTACACCCCTGAGAAGGACTGAGGTGAATCGAGACTAATATTCAGTATCGGAGCCTTGAACTTCTAGATAATCCGAGTCAGAAGATTCTGAAGGAATGACTAGCAATTCAATTGAAGACACTGGCACATGAGGTCCATGAAGAATGGGCTGTATGGCAGGTGGAATGCTCATAAAAATCTAAGTAAAATACAATTTTTCAAGAAAATGTGACGTAATAGAGCTTTTTATTACTATTTTTTAAATTAGCATATAAAAATACGTAAACTTCAGCTTTCAGTTACCTTGAATTTTTTTCATTGCATGCCTGTGTCAACATTTTCATCGCGTTTAATCTACAAATTTTACTTTTGTCATTTTGTTTATAAGATCTTGAATAATTTTCTTACTGCATTTCATTTATGTTCCTTAAATTTCTATTTAATTTTTCGAAAAAGGAATTAACACTGTAACTCTTAAATATCGTAATCTTATTTTGGACCTATGTAATTACCTTTCATTAAAAAAAAGTGTATATATATATATTTTCAGTCTTTAAAGTGCATGGACAACTTTATAGAAATTTTGATAACATTAAATCACCATTTTAACAGTGTTTAATCTACAAATTCATATTTTATTTTCTTATGTAGATGTAAATAATTTAAGATGAAATCAGAACCAAATTTTCCTTCGGTAAAATTGTTTATGAGACCTTGATTATACTTCATACAATTTGTTTCATTACATTTCATTTATGTTCTTTAAATGTTTCTTTAATTTGTTATAAAATGAGTAACATAGTGACTTTTAAACATCGTAATCGTACTTCCCACCTATGTAAATTGTCATTTTAAGAAAGTTTACTTTCAGTTTTTGGAATGTAAGGGCATTATTAGGGCAATTATGATAACATAAATTATAGCTTTTATTGCGCTTAATCTACAAATACACATTTTCTTACCTAAATTCGATACATAACACCAGAGTGAAAAACAATTATGCTTTAATAATTTGTTTTATAAGAGATTCGTGAATTTTCATCTTAGTTTTAATTTATTTTCATAAAATTTCTCTTTAATATTTTTGAAAAAAAAATTATACTGTAGCTTCTCTACTTCGTAATTTTAGTTTTCACTTACAAGGGTACCTTTTTTGGTGTTGCTCATACCTAGTATTGAGACTTGATGCATTTTGTAGCCCTATACGTAAAAGTTAGAGGACAGAAAAAATTCTGTGTTAAAATCATATTATATATATATTTTTTATACTTTACATTTTTATTATGCACTTTTTATTTTTTTTTATTTAACGACAAAAGTAAGTTAAGTCATCAAATATTCCGCTTGCCTTATTTTAAGGCTATGCCGGCTAGAGTTGTCGAAATATTCTACTTTTAAAAATGCGCCAAGTTTTTCCCCGCCAAAAATGTGAATATAATGTCATAATTTTTGAAAACCAAATAGGTAGGTTTTTGGAGGAAGTTATAAACTCTTTTCAATAGTTTATGTCTATTATTAGCTAATTCATATTTTAAATGCGTTTCTTTAAAAAAAAGAAAAAAACTATTTTAATATTCCGTTAAGTGGCCTATAAAATAGCATTTTCAGAAAGTTATGCTGCTGCAAAATCAAACAATGTGACTTTAACAGACTTTTTTTTCATTATCAAACTTCCTAAAATAAGGCTTTAAATGCACCAAGTCTAAAGTCTGAATGCAAGGTGCGAGCAACACTAAAACGGACTCACCTGTAGTAGTAAGTAGCACGTATAGTTGCCGTTCAGTCCGTCCACCCGCATGTAACTGAGCAAAAACTACCGAACCGAATCGTTTGAAATTTAAAATATATAAACATTACATAATTTTGTCAAGCCATTTCAAATTTTATGAAAATCGGATGCATAGTTCAAGGGATAATTAAAAGTATTCCGATACATTACGGCCAATGGGAAAAAAAGTTTCAAGTGCATTTTAATGCTGTTACACTCTTTTAAACATAATAAAATTGATATGCATCTGTGAAGTGTATACTACAATATATATTTGGTGCAGTTTGTGGTACAATGAATATTTGTTAATAATTTACAGGGCCCCACAGAAGTATTTCATTACATAATGGTATAGGGAGAACATTGTTTGGTGCGCGTTGTAATTGTGTTAAAATATTTAACATTTTATGAAATTGATATACGTTTATGAGGATTACTGTAAATTACTTCCTGTGTAAAAGAAAGAAGATAGTATTTACAGGGACAAACAAAAAACTCCGGCTACTGTACTGTATCCGAAATACTGTATACTGTTACACCAACATCTGAATATTTTTAGGTGCGTTCGTAATTACATAAATATGTAGCACCTATAGTCATTGTTCAGTATGTCCATCCGTATGTCCGTCTGTCTGTCCGCATATAACATAGATAATACTATACAACCAAATCATCATAGATTTAAAAGATACAATCTTTATATATAAAAATCTTCTGTGTGTGTGTATGTAACTAACTCCTCCTAAACGACTGGGCCGATTTTGATGAAATTTTGTGTGTGCGTTCCAGTTGATTCGAGAATGGTTTAGATTCACATTTCGTCGAAATTGATTCAGTATTTTTTTAGTAATTAGGCAAAAACTAATAGTTAGTGATTTTTCGCTAATTAAAAGTGCTATATATATTAAAGAAAGTCAGGATTTCGTATTAATCATAGCACAAAAAAATCTACTTAACCAAAAATCTTGAAAATTGTGTTAAAAATACTTCTTATAACATCGAGTGCCGCTAAAAATGGATTTTCGAAAATTCCACCCCAAAGATGAGTAGAAAAAAGAACGAACTTTTAAAAAATTCCATAAAAATCGACTTTTGTAGTTATTTTTCAACTGATAACATATTTTAGTGCATTTTTTCATTCTGAATCGAATGGTACTAAGCAAATTCGTTTAAATCCAGTAGTTCGTGAGATAATTCACATTTTCCTAATTTTGCGATGTCTTTGGCGCAAAAACCTCAAATTTTCAATGCTTATCTTTATATATAAAAATCTTTTGTGCGTGTGTATGTCACTGAACACCTCCTAAACGACTGGAACGATTTTAATGAAATTTTGTGTGTGTGTTCCAGTGGATTTGAGAATGGTTTAGATTCACATTTCATCGAATTTGATTTTGAGTTTGAGTGAACAATGCTTTGAGGTCTATAGCTACAATGGCTGTTACCTCGAATGATCCATAATGCACAGAAACAAATACAGAACATTTTATTATTACAGGAAATACAGTACATACATATTTAATACACATCACAGGGACAACACGGACACCCATGCCGCTAGCTGGACTCGAACCAGGGTCCAGCGGTGTGGGAGGAGCTGATGCTACCAACCACGCCACTGGGTCGGCATCGAATTTGATTCAGTACTTTTTTTGTAATTAGGCAAAAACTAATAGTTAGTGATTTTTCGCTAATTAAAAGTGTTGAATAAGTTCGATGAATGGAGTGCAGACGGAATGTCGGAGCGGTCTAAGGAGCCAGATTTAAGCTCAGCTTCTTGAAGAAAGAGATCGTGTGTTCGAACCCCACTGCTGACAAACGTGTATGCTTTACAATAATAGTTCCTGTATTTTAATTTTGATTAACCGACTTCAGACAATCGTTAACTTTTAACTAAAAAGAGAAAAATAAACTTTTTTATCAAAAATTGAACCGACTACAAAAACTAATGAAGAGTAAAAAATAATTTCCTTACATGATTGTAATAAGAAATTAAATTAAGAGCGTAGTGTTTATTCTGCGTATTACCATATTTACGTACATTTATTTGATTTTCTGGAGTAGGTGCCAAGAAGGACAACGTCTGTCGGTGACAGGACAACGTCTGTCGGGTGCGCTAGTAATTGCATAATTTTGTCGATTCATTTCAAATTTTATGAAAATCACATGTATAGTTTTATTACAGGGACAATCAAAAGCATTCCATTAAATTATGGTCCGCAAGAAATATAATTTCAAGTACATTTTAATCATGTTATACTCTTTTGAATATAATAAAATTGACATGAATCTGCGAAGTATGCATTAAAATATACAGTCTGTAAAAATTTTTATTAACTTGTTATTAACTAACAAAGCCACACAAAATATTTCACTACATAATTGTATAAAGGAAAACATTGTTTGGGGGGTGTTTTAATTATATTAAACTATTTCACGTTTTATGAAATTGATATACGTTGCTGAAGCTTAATACAAGTTACTTTTTGTATATATATGTTACAGGCCAAACCCGATTTTAGGCCAAACTAGATTGGCCTAGGCCAAACCGGTCTATCCTAACGCCCATCGGATAAACTAGTTTTTCCTAGGCCAAACCGGTCTATCCTAACGCCCATCGGATAAACTAGTTTATCCTAGGCCAAACCGGTCTATCCTAACGCCCATCGGATAGACTAGTTTTTCCTAGGCCAAACTAGTCTATCCTAAGGCCCATAGGACAAATTAGATTTTCCTAGGCCAATCTAGTTTGGCCTAACTCTTATAGGATATACTAGTTTAGACTGCTGTCTATTGGTCTGAACTAGTTAATCCTAGGCAGATCTAGTTTATCCTAGGCCTACTCAATTTGGCGTGGTTTTATTGAATTCAATGACCGCCACAACGCCAATATTATTGTTTGTCCTAGGCTGATCTAGTATATCCTAGGCCTATGTAGTTTTATGTGTTTTTAGCTCACGTGCGCGAAAGCCAGAGAAATAATGGGCTCACAGGTTCTGTATATGCATTTATGCATGTACGTACGCATGTATGTACGTATATGCGTACGTATGTACGTAACATGATAACTCTTGATAGAAATATCCGATTTGCTTCAAATTTTGGATGTAGATTCATTCTGATAAGGTACTTTTTGGATTAATTTTGGGAATTCATTGGATAAGAATAAAGGGGGTGAACAGGAGGCTAATCCCCCACCTTTAATTTAGAGAAATGGATTTATCATGCAGAATTATCATTTTTCATTTAAAATTTCAGATATAGGATCATTGTGACAAGGAGATTAGTTGTGGATGTTTATTGTGTAAGTCTAAAAGAAAGGGCAATGTAGGTAACACAACATTATTTAGATAAATGGTTTTTGACGCAGAATTGACGAATTTGCTTCAAAGTTTGGATATAAGTTCTTTCTGATAAGGCAATTCCCTGAATTATTTTGGGGGGTTTAATGGTTAAGTTTGAAGGGGAAAAATGAAGGATTACCCTCTTAACTAGGAAAAACTAGTTTATACTAAGGACATTTAGATAAACAATTTGGCTTGGAAAAACTAGTTTATCCAATTGGTGTTAGGAGAAAATAGTTTGGCCTAGGCTGATCTAATTTGGCTCGAAATCCGGTTTGGCCGGTAAAAAGCATGTCTTTCAAAAGAAAGTATAAATGTGTGTAAAGAATCATCGCTTATAACATCAATACAGAAATTTAACATGCCCACAGTAGAGACTTGATGCATTGGATTATGGTGTTTGCTTATTTTATTTTTCCTCTGCAGACTCGTGCAAACTGAGATCATATTTGCATTCATTATTGTTATTGTTATTATTATTATTATTATTATTATTATTATTATTATTATTATTATTATTATTATTATTATTGTTATTGCATATTCGAACCAGATCGGAGCTGAACATAATTTGGACTCGAACAGTGTTTTCCATTTTTGAGAAATTAATTACCTGTCGACATATAAGCTATTCTTGTCACTGCGTCAAGTTTTTCTTTTCCGCAAAGTCGTAAGCGGAAATTCGATTCAAAATATAGCTTTAACAGTATTTTCTCAAAGGTGCATCGCTTTTATGAAAAAATGGTTAACTCCATTTGATTACATATTTTCTGAGTGAGAATGCCTGTTAATTTTATGCATTTCCGAAAATGAATTAGCTCTTAAATGTGTTAGGAAGTAACTCTTTTGGATTTGAGGAAAGCCTTAAGGAATGACAGAGAAACATATTCACAAATCTACTTTTTACTGAACAGTTATAAACAACATCATAACAGTTTCAATAGTTATGATGTTCATAATTCTTCTTTTTTTTCTTTTGTTCTCAACTACATTAATTATTTAATAAATCTCTATTTGAATATTGAAAGGTTTAAGAATCTAAATAATCAATAATACATTGTGCATTTACCATTATATGAACACATCGTAATTTAAAAATACATTGTAAATTTATCCAATAAATATGTATGCAGAATATTTTAAAGGAATCCTAATTGTATATTAAGTAAAATCCGAATTTTTTGCAGAAATTGAGTAGAGCCAGATTGAGCCGGACCGAGTCTCTTTTCACTGATTTTTGTACAGGCAGGACTCGGACTGAACTTTTAATTTTTACACCGGTTCACGGAAAAATAACTTTCCTTCGAGAAGGGCGGGGCCCGGGCCTCGAAATTCCGGCCCGTGCAAAACTCTGTCAGCATTCTACAACCCTTCGAATAAAATACATTATATAAGGGTGCTGACAAAACCACTTTGCACAAGGTTAGCCATGGAGCAGTAGTCGGTATCAATATTAAAAAGAATATTGCCAAATTAAACCGATAGCTTTGCATTCACTGGCTGTTTACACTAATTGTGTATTACAGCCTTATTTTTTAAAGAATAACACCCTCCAAAAATAAAGTAAGATGGATTACTTTTTCCCATTTCCCTCAATTATACTTAACCATCGAACCCCAAAACTAATCACAGATACGCTTTATAAAATTAAACAATTATCCAAAATTTGAAACAAATCAGATAATTCTGCTCAAAAAACGTCCATCTGGTTTAAGGAGAGTAATCTCCCATTCCTCCCTTTATTCTAAATCATTAAACTCACAAAACAATTCAGGGATTCACCTTATAAAGAAAATCTATATTCCAAATTTACGGCAAATCGGATAAATCTGCATAAAATTCCATTTATCTAATTTAAGGAATGAGATATAACGTCCACTACCAGATTATACTTAACCTAAAGAAAAACCCCAAATTAATTAAAGAAGTGCCTGATCAAATGAATTCATATCCAAAATTTTAAGCAAATAGGATAATTCTGTATTATAACCAATTTATTTAATTTAAAGAAGGAAATAAATTGTAAGTTTCTCCCTTATCTTTAACCGAAGAACCACCAAAATTAATCAGTGAAGATCTTCATCAGAATGAACAAATCCAAGATTTGTTGCAAATCGGTTAATTCTGCATGAAAACCCATTTGCCAAAATTAGGTGGCACCCCCCCCCGTTCTTCCTGTTGTTCTTATTCAATTAACCCCAAAAACTAATTAGGGAAGAGCTTTACCAGAATGAATTTAATTCTAAAATTTGAAGCAAATCAATAAATTCTGCGTGAAAAAAGCATTTACATAAATTATAGGGCGTTACCCCTATTCCCCCTCCCTTTATACTTAAACAATGAACACCCACAACTAATCATGGAGGCGCCTCAAGAGAATGCTCCTATATTTAAAATTTAAATATATATATATATGCTAATAATGTACGGAAACCCATTTATTTGAATTAAGGGAAGGGACGAATCAGCCTCTCGTTCCCCCCCCCTTATTCGTATCTAATGAACTCCCAAAATTAATCAGAAAAGCTCCTCATAAGAATAAACCTACATTGAAAGTTTGATGCAAATCGAGTATCTCTATCAAGAATATTGCGTTACGTACGTACCCACATAGATACAGAACATACGGGCGCATTAGTTCTCAGACTTTGGAAACCTGATTAGATAAAAACACGTCAAATTACATTATTAGTATCAAGAGTTATCTCATTACGCGCATACGTATGTACATACGTACATACATGCGTACATACATGTGTACATACACACATACAGAACCTGTGATCCCATTGTTTCTCTGGCTTTGACGCCCGTAAACTAAAAACACTTAAAACTACATTGGCCTAGGATAAACTAGATCAGCCTAGGACAAACAAGAATGTTGGCGTTGAGGCGGTCATTGAATTCAATAAAATCACGCCAAATTGAATTGGACTAGGATAAACTAGATCGGCCTAGGATAAACTAGTTCAGACCAATAAACAGCACTCTAAACTAGTATATCCTATAAGAGTTAGGCCAAACTAGTTTGGCCTAGGAAAATCTAGTTTGTCCTATGAGCCTTAGGATAGACTAGTTTGGCCTAGCAAAAACTAGTTTGTCCGATGGGCGTTAGGATAGACCGGTTTGGCCTAGGAAAAACTAGTTTATCCGATGGGCATTAGGATAGACCGGTTTGGACTAGGAAAAACTAGTTTATCCGATGGGCGTTAGGATAGACCGGTTTGGCCTAGGCCAATCTAGTTTGGCCTAGGCCAATCTAGTTTGGCCTAAAATCGGGTTTGGCCTGTAACATATATACAGGAACACACAAAATATTTCGACTGTTATAGTGCATACTGTAGTATTGTATACTGTCACAGCAGGATCTGAATATTTTTATAACTTCGTTATAGTACGAACGCACCTCATTTGCTACGCTTCATGTGCAATTTCCAATTTGTTCTCTTTTATGTAACTCAATTATTTTAGTATGTAAAGTGATTTTTCACTCTAGAATGATCAAAAATCAAATATATTCAAGAAGTATCAAAAATATGTTCAAAGAAATGTTTCCTGTGACGGTACAATATTTTATTATTTTTCAAACTTAATTATAAATTAACACTTATAACGTTAAAGCATTTTTCCTTCAAACTACAACAGGTGATAAATCCACAAGTATTCTTTACAGTAACAATGGATTTAGTTATGAATTAAAGTAGACCAACTGACTGCAATAATAAAATATTTTAACCATTAAAAAAAAGAAAATTGAAGTAAACAAGTCGAAAATTGCAAGTCAAATGTAGCAAATGAGATGCGTTCGTACTATAAAATTTTTTTTAAATTATTCAGATCTTGGTGTAACAGTATACAGTACATCGGATACAGTATAATGGAAGAAATATTTTATGTGTCTCTGTTATTACTATCTGCTTTCTATGATGCAAGAAGTAATTTCTAGTAAACATCAGTAAACCTATATCAATTTCATAAAATGCCAAATTGTTTAATAGTATCAAAATGCGCTCCAGTGTTTCCCTATGTGTAACCATATCATTCCCTATGTGAACCTATACCATTGTGTAATGGAATACTTTAGTATGGTCCTGTAAATCTATAATAAAAATTTTTTGGATTGTGCAGAATGCATTTTTAGTACATACTACATAGATGCAAATCAATTCAATTAAGTTCGAAAAAGTATAACATCATTAGAGTGTACTTGAAACTACAGTAGAGTCTCTCTGCAACGAAACTCCATCCAACGAATTTCTCTATTTAACGAATTTTTTCAAGGAACCGTCAATTTTTTCATGATTTTATTAAAAATAATTTCCATATAGCGAAATATATATATCCGTTTAACGAATTTTTTCAGAAATGTTCTTCTATATTTTCAAAAAAAGCCTCAAATTATTTGTGGAATAACTTTTTTTTCGTTGATTTCTGGTTTATATTTCATAGCTGCATTCCTCTAGCTTATTCTTTATGTCCAAAAAAAGACATTCATCCCTCTACCAAGAAAAAAAACATCCTTTTTGCATGGTTACACTTAACTTTGTTTAACTAAGATAAGCATGCGCTCTTGGAAAGATTAAAACATTTGCTTGCTATAGGAGAGATTTGCAATTATGACAAAACATCCTACACTTTAAGGAAAAAAAATCGTTAAATTTATGGCAAAATTAGATGTTATAAAAATTTTTACAGCTAATTTTATTACAATATTTACGGCAAAAACTACTAGTAACATTGCTGCCAGCAGTTTTTGCCGTAAATTTAACATTTTTTTTTTCAGTTTAAAAGATAAAAGATTCCATCGTCTTGAAAATGTTCATTGTTTCTGGGTTTGGATAGTAAGGCAGGGAAAAGGGGCAGTTGCAGAAAATATCGTCTTTTTCAGCAGATTTTCATCTCCTAAAAACAGCTCAAAAACAATTCTGTTTCAAAATTTAAACATTAAATGAAAATTTTTTTTGCCGTTCTCTATCCAACGATTTTTTCTATATAACGAATTTTTTGACTGAACAATGGATTTCGTTACATAGAGACTCGCCTGTATTTTTTTTCGTTGACCTCAATGTAACGGAATGCTTTTGATTTTGGCCCTGTGGTTAAACTATGCATCCGATTTTCATAAAATATGAAAAGACTCGAGAAAATCATGCAACAGTTATATATTTTAAATTTAAATGTCAACGTATTCGGTTGGATAATTTGTGCTCTGTTATATGCGGTCAGATGCAGGGACTGAACAACGATTATAAGTGCTACGTATTTATATAATTACGAACGCACCTAAAAAGGAAGAATGTCATACACTTTTTTTAAAATACTCTTTATTAATTAATAATTTTATATTAACTAAATTATTACTGTCGTTGCGAAATCAGAAAGCCTAAAAATAAAGTTTAAATAATCTTATGGAAGATTTTTGGAAAATCGCAAATTAGACTGAAAGATGTGACTTTCAAAGTAAAATCGAATGCTTATAAAAGAGTGTTAAAAAACTAATTTTAAGTGAATTGGTAATCATTTATAGCGTATTAATTGTATACATACGTAGCACCTATAGTCGTCGTTTGACCCATTCTTCTGCCCACATATATCATTGCAAAAACTACCCAACAGAATAGTTTGATATTCAATATGCAGGGTGTTTCAAAAATGACCGGTATATTTGAAAAATCAATAAAAATTAAACGGGCAGCGTTAGAAATACACAGTTTGTTGCAATATGTTTGGGACTGGTAAATTTTCAGGCATACAACTTTCGAAATTAGTTAACATTTTCAACAACAGATGGTGCTGCAGGCAAAAGCTATAGTAGAAAACGCAATCTGAGAGTTTGCCATTCTGTAAAGCCTCTGTCCCTGCCCGCGAAAACACTCGCGAGCTAATTCACTGTAAAAGAATTTGATCTATTTGCTGCAGCGTCACTTCACCGCTTTTATAGAAAACGTTTACCGTATTGTGTTATGGAGCATTTTCATTGGTCATAAAAGACATATTCTGTAAAAGCTGGGTAGTGACGCTGCAGCAAATGGGTCAATTTTTTTGCGGTGTTCCTATGGGGAGGCATTTTTGTAATAACTCTTTCGCATTTTGACATTTTTAAATATTTATTTTTGCATTGCATAGATGAGGTCCCTCCCAAGATCGCTCTTTGATTACATTTTCGATTTTGGTCGCAGATATTTTTTATAAAGTTACTTTCACTTTCAAAATCGGTTTTGGAAGTAAAAGTAACTTTATAGAAAATACCTGCGACCAAAATCAAAAAATATAATCAAGGAGCGATCTTGGGAGGGACCTCAGCTATGCAATACAAAATACATATATATATATTATAAAATGTCAATATCCGAAAGAGTTATTACGAAAATGCCTCTCCATAGGAATAGCATTAGCTCGCGAGTGTCTTCACGGGCAGAAACAGAGGCTTTAGGCCCGCCACACACCTGTGAAACATTGAGCGAAAAAACATGAGACATGCGACAATTTCACTCTGATAACAAAGAAAAAACCGGTTTGACTGCGACATGTTGCGCGATTTTTGACGTATGTCTCGCTAGTGTGTGGCGAGCCTTACAGAATGGCAAACTCACATATTGCGTTTTAAATCATAGCTTTGAAATTGCATGCAGCGCCATCTGTTGCTGAAAATTTTAACTAATTTCGAAAGTTGTATGCCTGAAAATTTACTGTTGTCCTAAACATATTACAACAAACGGTGTATTTCTAACGCTACCCTTTTAATTATTATTATTTTTTCAAATATACCGTTCATTTTTAAAACACCCTGTATATTTAATTTAAAAATTTTGTTAAGTCATCGTATCAGACTTAATGAACATAAATTAAAACTTAAAAGATGTTTTTAAAAGTTTTCTTTATTATATTAAATCTTTTTATGCGTAATAAATTAGAGGACATCCCATGACAGGAAATGATTCTAGGTTTTAGTGATGTTTTCTTTCTGTTTAAGATGGATTCAAATTATTTCCTTATTACTGAATATAATGTACATATTCGCAATAAACTTTATATTAATACATTTTTCCATAACATTCCAGCAGCTATTGCACCAAGATACGAATATTTATAAAACTAGTAATAGTACAAACGCATTTCATTTCCCAAGTTTGACGTAGAATTTACGACTTGTTAGTTTTATACTTATTTCCTTAACTTTTACCTCAAAGAGGCATAAAATGAATAACAAAATATAGCAAATGGATTAATTTTGCTGCTACGTAAGATTAAAAAGATTTTGTTTCAAAATATCTAACAGGGAGTCAATTTTTGCTTTCTTCTATCTTTACAAAAAAGTATTAGTATGATGAAAATTTTCGAATTTCGGTTTTTGAAGGATTTACACGTTTTAAGGGACAGAGATTATAGAAAACATGTTTTACAAAATATCTGTATTTCGGTTTTCGAAGGATTTACACATTTTAGGGGTCAGAAATTACTAAAAACATGCTTTACAAAATATTTATAAGTTAGTCTGTCTGCCTGTTTGTATGTGAGATAAATTTTGTGGATGCTCTATCTCAAGAATTAATGCATGGAATTTAATTAAAATATACATTCAGGTAGTCCGTGATAAAAGTTGATATTCATTAGTGTTAGATGTAAACCGCTTAGCAGGTTATGCTGAATTATTTACTATTTACTCACCAGCTGTATCTCGAGAATGAAAGCAAGGATTTCTACGAAACTTTATATTCAGATATTCCTTGGCATGAATGGATGTTCTATACAATAACACGTAAATCGTTCAATTGGTGGTGCTGCTATGCTACATTTTTTACGATTTCCACAATAGCTCTATCTCAAGAAATAATGCACTGATTTTTTTTAAACTTTAGATTAAGTTAATACTTGGTATAAACTGGTCCTGTTTAAGTTTTGGCATCGATTACGCGACAAGTGACGCTGCTATCCTGAATTTTCCCCAATTCTCGCAGAACTCTAACTGCAAAACTAATGTACAAATTTTCATCAAACTTTAGATTCAGGTATATCTGGATAAATGTTATTGCTGATTACGTTTTGATGTAAATCCCCCAATAGGTGGCGCTTTTATGTTGCATTTTTTTAGATATCCTGAATAATCCTATTTTAAGAATTAATGCACGGAATTCCATGCCTTTTGAAACCTCACAATGATCATAGATAGTCATTTAATTTTGGCGCTGTGGTAGCGAATTTTGAAGTATCAACATGTATGAGATTTATGAAAGTTTTGGAATTTCCAAATCCAACTAGTTAAATAAAAAATTTATAAAACACATTTCTCTATAGTTAAACAACTTTCTCCAACCACGAATAAAATCTTTCAATCAAATTTTTCTTTTTCGTAAATCTCTTCTAAGCAAATTTGAGACTATTTTTTATGCTGAGAAAGATAAAAGAAGTAAAGGGAAGTTAACATGACCTTTAATGTTAAAGGAAATTTATGTTCCGCTTTTTAAGTAATCTAATGAGACTAAAATTTGCATTTTTTTTTCCTCTGATGAAAAAAAAGTGAGATGGTTCATGAATAATGATTTAATTGTAAAAAAATAAAAGTCTATAGTTATCGATTATTAATTTTTTTTATTATTCTGATAGGATTTTAGGCAAATAAAAACTGCTATTTATTACTACTTTGAAGAAATTAATTTTTCTGCTTTGCTACTGACATTAAAAAAGTTTTTGTATCAAAATATCAGAAAAGACTCGAATTTTACATATTTTTTTTAAATACATTTCTCTATATCTGAATAACTTCGCTCTTCAACCATCAATAAAGTCTCTTAACCACAATTTTACTCTCCATAAACTTCTTCTGAGCAAATTTGATTCTTTATCTTGCAAAAGATAAAAAAGGTGAGGACAAGCTAACATGACCTTTAATGCAAAGGAAAATTACATTCTGCTTTTCAAGTAGTCTAATGAGGCTAAAATTTGCATTTTTTCCGTTCTGTTGAAATAGAAGTTAGATGGTTCATGAATAATGATTTAATTGTAAAAGAAATTTTTTCAACAAATATCGATTAAATCTTTTTTACTGACTTACATTTTTTTTAGTATTCTGATGGGATTTTTGGCTTATAAATAGTATTTTTTAATACTGCTTTGAATAAATTAATTTTCCTGTTTCGCTACTGACATTTAAGAAGTTTTAGTTTCAAAATAGCTAAAAAAGACTCGAGTTTTACACATTTTTTTTTGTGTATTTTTCTCTATCTCAATAACTACATCCTCCAACTATCAATAAAGTCACTTAACCACAATTTTCATTCTTAATAAAACTCTTCTAAGCAAATTTGTGACTACTATCTTTGTGCTGACAAAGAAAAAAGAAGGGTCGATAAGATAACATGACTTTTAATGCAAAGGAAATTTATGTTCCGTTTTTCAAATAATCTAATGAGGCTGAAATTTGCATTTTTATTTTCCTCAGATGAAAATAAAGTCAGATGGTTCATGGAAAATGATTTAATTGTAAAACAATTTTTTTTCAATAGCTATCGATTATTACTTTTTTTATTATTCTGATGGGATTTTAGGCATATAAAAACTGCTATATAATTCTACTTTGAAGAAATTAATTTTCCTGTTTCGCTACTGATATTTAAAAGTTTTTGTTTCAAAATATCTGAAAAGAACTCACATAATATATTTTTATATATTTCTCTCTATCGGAACAACATCGCTCTCCAACCATTAATAAAGTATCTTAACCACAACTTTCCTTCTCACATAAATCTTTTCTGAGCAAATTTGAGACCGTTTCCTTTATCTTGTAAAAGATAAAAGATGCGAAGACAAGTTAACGTGACCTTTAATGCAAAGGAAATTTATATTCTGGTTTTCAAGTAATCTAATGAGGCTAAAATTTGCATTTTTTCGCCTCTGTTGAAAATGAAATTAGATGATTCATGAATAATGATTTAATTGGTAAAGTACTTTTTTCAACAAATACCGAATAAAACTTTCTACTGCATTACTTTTTTTTTATTATTCTGAAGAGATTTTAGGCATATATTTACTTTTAGTTGAAGAAATTGAAGAATTTTGAACAAATTACTCTTCCTATTTTGCTACTGATAATTAAAAAGGTTTTGTTTCAAAATATCCCCCAAGGACTAGATATTTACACCATTTACTATTAATAGTACACCAACCCTTTCGGGTCTGGTGTACTATTAATAGTACATGCCTTTTGACAGAGTTTTATTTTGTTTTCACAAATACTTTTGCTACTATTTACAGATTTTTTTACACTATTTAATGTTAATATATGTCTATGCTTTTAGTATATGACTTTATTTATGTTTAGAGATTTAGTAATAATAACAATAATAAATGTTTACTTAATTCTCTTTGCGCCGTTTACGATTTTTTTTTATTTTAAACACATATTCCACTCTATAAATATGTGTAAAATATACTTTGATTAAATATAAATATAATATAAAAATATATCTGTAAAAAATACTTTCCTGAAAGAATCTTATGTAATAAAGCGAAAAAAGTGTTAAAAATTTAAATTATTACTCAAATCTTATTGTAACGTAATATTCTCTAAACATCTCCAAATACTCTTCCTTAGCCTCTTCTTATATGAATATGAATTGAATAGTATGCAAAACAACGACATCCGTTATCTTTCAGACAATGAAATGTTCGTTAAACACTAATTAATCTATTTGGATAGCTGGCTTTAATGTTATTAACATAAAAGTAATTCTTTCTAAAACGTGAAAAAAAAAAATTGGACCCGAATTGTTAAAAAAATACATTACTCTATATATTTACAACTAACTACAAGCATCTATAAAGTGTCTTAATCACAATTTTTCTTCGTAATAAATCTCTTCTAAGCAAATTTAAGACTTATTTAATTTATGTCGAGAAAGATAAAAGAGTGAAAGATAAGATAACATGACCTTTAATGCAAAGAAATTTTATATTCTGCTTTTAAAGTAATCTAATGAGGCTAAAATTTGCAATTTTTTTTCTTAGTCAAAAATGAAGTTAGATGTTTCATGAATAATGATTTAATTGTAAAAGTATTTTTCTTTTCAAAAAATAACGATTAAATCTTTATACTGACTTGCTTTTTTTATATTCTGGTGGAATTTTAGGCATATAAATACTTTTTTGGAGAAATTAATTTTTTTAGTTTTGCTACTGACTCTTATGTTTTCTACACTTATTCTTACTCTCTACGCTTTTGTTTCAAAATATCTGAAAACGACTCGAGTTTTATACAATTTTCAAAATACATATTTCCTTATACCTGAACAACTACTCCGCCAACCATCAATAAAATATTTTTTTCCTTCTTAGCAGATATTTTCTAAACAAATTTGACACTGTTTTCTTTATTTTGAGACTAATAAAAAAAGGGACGGTTAACATGACCTTTAATGCAAAGGAAATCCATATTCCGCTTTTTAAGTAATCTAATGAAACTAAAATTTGCATTTTTCCCCTCAATTTATGATGAAGTTAAATTTCTCGCTTGAATAATGATTTAATTGTAAAAGTAATATTTTGAACATTTATCGATTAAATCTTTCTACTGACTTATTTTAATAGCATATAAATACTGCTTTTTAGTACTGCTTCGAATAAATTAATTTTCCTGTTTCGCTACTGACATTTAAGAAGTTTTTGTTTCAAAATATCTGAAAAAGACTCGAGTTTTACCTATTTTTTAAAAAATATACCTTTTTCTGTATCTGAACAATTACTTCCTGCAATAAAATCTCTTAACTACAATATTCCTCCTTAATAAATCTCTTCTAAGCAAAATCAACACTATTTCCTTTATTTTGAGAAAGATAAAAGAGAGGAAGGTAAGTTAAAATGATCTTTCATGCAAATGAAATTTATGTTCCGCTTCTCAAGTAATCTAATGAGACTAAAATTTGCATTTTTTTTTTTTTCTTAGTCAAAAACTAAGTTAGATGGCTCATGAATAATGATTTAATTGTAAAAGTAATTTTTTCAACAAATATTGAATAAATATTTCTACTGACTAATTTTTTTCTGGAATTCTGATGGGATTTTAGGCATATGGATACAACTTTGTAATACCGCTCTGAAGAAAAAAACCGTTTACACGCCGAGTTAATATCGCAATGTAATAATAATTTTGTTTTTTTAATTTTTGCATACAAATTTAAAAAATAACAAAAACAAATATTTTTGTAGTGTTTTTGGCTGTTTTCATTTCGAAATTCGCATTTTGAAATATGATTATTGATTGACAACCTATGCAAATATAATAAATTACTTTCCGCTATATGCTATTGAATATTGCTCTTGAATATTTCCTCGAATTCGAAAAAAAATAGATTCCTAGTGGTCAAATGTAAGTAATATAGAGATAAACTATAAAAGCAAATAATATATTTTTATGCAAGTTAATGAATTTACATTTTTCTTATACCTGTGATAAATGCTTAAACATAAATATTTTTTTTGAAAAGTTGAAATCAATCTTACATTTTATAGGAAAAATAAAGACATCGTTATTATGTTCGAAAATATATGTTTTGTATTACAAATAATGCAATGTTTCCGTTTAGAAACATTGGCGTTTAAACGATTAATTTCCTTGTTTCGCTACTGACATATTAAAATGTTTTTGTTTCAAAATATCTGAAAAAGATTCGAGTTTTATACAATTTTTTAAATACATTTTACTGTACCTGAATGACTACTTCCTCCAACTATCAGTAAAGTCTCTTAACCGCAATTTTACTTCTCCATAAATCTCTTCTGAGCAAATTTGAGACTGTTTTCTTTATCGTGCAAAAGATAAAAGAGGCGAAGAGAAGTAAACATGATATTTTATGGAAAAGGAAATTATATTCATCCTTCAAGTAATCTAATAATGCGAAACTCCTCTTTCTCAGTCGAAAATGAAGTTAGATGGTTCATGAAAAAAAATTTAATTCTAAAAAAATTTCTTCTTCTTCTTCTTTTTTTTTTTTTTTTTTTTTTTTTTTTTTTTTTTTCAAACATAGATTAATTTTTTTTATTGTTCTGATGGGATTTTTAGGCATACGAACAGTATTTTTTAGCCTGCTAAGAAAAAAATTTAGCTTCGCCAGTGACTTTTTAAAAGTTTTTGTTTCACAATATCTAACAAAGACCCAAGTTTTACGCGATTTTTTAAATACATTTCTTTGTAGCTGAAAAAACGTCTTCAACCGTCAATAGAGCTTCTTAAGGGTTTATTTCGATTCAAACTGCTTATTTTCCGATTTATTTTTAAATTCATTTTAGCTCTCAAATGCATCAAACTGGAAAATTGCCTCATTTAGAAAGTACACAAGATGCCGTGATTGTCGATTCTTTGATAAATGCAGAAAATATTGCAAGAAAAGCCATCAAAAACGACATTTTGAACCGATTTCTCCGAATCGGGAGATCTGGGAACGAAAAAAAAGTGTTATACTGAGAAGATAATTGTTTATAAATCAAATTCCAATGAATTGAGCGTAAAACAACATTACACGACACCTCATACGTGTCTTCAAAAACCCCTTCAGCAAGTTTCATGTTTCTACTTTTAAAAATGTGACTGAAATTTTATCAGAAAATTTTGAGCTGCTGAAGGTGGAAAAGCGTTTTTTCGAATACACCGTTAACCAATTTTTCCTTCTTTATAAATCTCTCCTTAGTAAATTTGAGACTATTTTCTTAATCTTGAGGAAGAAAGAGAGGCGAAGATAAGTTGACATGACATTTAATGCAAAAGAAATTTGTATTCCGCCATCCATGTAATCTAATGATACTAAACTTTGCATTTTTTTCTCAGTCGAAAGTGAAGTTAGATAATTCATGAATAATGATTTAATTCGAAAAGGAATTTTTTTCTACAAACTTGGATAAATCTTTTTATTGACTTTATTTATACATTATTCTGATGGGATTTTTTGTCAAACGAATACTGCCATTTAAATAAAAGAGAAAAAAAGAAAAAAAATATTTGTCTTTATTAGTATATATTTGAGATAACTTTTTTCAAACATGAAATGTTCACAATCAATATAAAAAAAGCATAAACTTATCCCTCTCTCAGTAACGCTCAGCTCAAAAATAAAGCTTAATATCGCAATACCGGTAGACGTTGAATGCTTATAAAAAGTATTAGAAAAACTATTTTTAGTTTTATATTTATTAGTTTTCAATTTTACCAAAATGATACAAAATATTAATAATAAAATGGTGAATAAATAAATTTTCCTTTTTTGCTATTGACATTTAAATGGTTTTTGGGTTAAAATACCTGACGTGAGTCAGTTTTTATATAAATTTTTTTATAAAATATGAGTTTTTTAAAATGAATATCGGAGATTTTAACGCTTGGTATTATTTATTACGTAAAACTTAAAATTATAATTAATACATAAAATGAAAGAGCAACCCAAACAGTTTTATCTACAAGCTTACAAGTGTTCAATGTGAGCATCTTTCATCATGTGGCACTCATCAAGTAGATAGCTGAGTTCTTCCCTAACATTTTGTTCCCAAATGCAAAGAAGTTCTGTTCAAATGCGCACCCAATCTGACGCCATGTGATTTCTACCTGTAAGGAATCATAAAGAATCGTGTATATTTGCCACCCCTACCAGCTGACCATTGCAGTTGTTTCAACAATGATCCCACAAACACCAATCGGCGTTTGAAAAGAACTGAGCTAACGATATGATGTGTGTCGAGCAACAATAGGTGCTCATATTGAACACTTGTAAGTTTGTAAGTAAATCAGTTTGAGATGCTTTTTTATTTTATGTATTAATTATTATTTTAAGTTGTGCGTGATAAATACTACCAAGCATTAAACCTCTGTTATTCATTAAGAAACACCTCGTACATTTCTCTATAGCAGAACAACTTTCTCCAGTCATCATAAAGCCTCTTAACCATTATTTATTTATTTATTTTTATTTTATTTTTTATTTATTTATTTATCTTTCAATAAATCTCTCCTGTGCAAATTTGAGACTACTTTCTTTATCTTGGGAAAGATTACACAAAATAAGTAATAGTATAGTGAAAAAATTAATTTTCTTGTTTCTCTAATGACATTTAAAAGGTTTTTGTTTCGAAATATTTAGCAGGAACTCGTTTTGTGCACAAAAAGTTTTTAAAATACATTTTTCTATTTTTAAAATACTTTCTCCAACCAACAATAAAGTCTCAGCCAAATTTTTCTTCTCAATAAATCTCTTCTAAGCAAATTCAAGACTATTTTCTTTATCTTTAGAAACATTACATAAAACAAAGTGTAATATTGTGAAGAAAATGATTTTGCTATTTCGCTACTCACATTTAAAAAAATTGTGTTACAAAATATCTAACAAGGACCAAATTTCTATATAAAATTTTTATAAAATACATTTGTTTGCAGTTGAACAACTTTCTCCAATCATCAATAATTTTTCAGAATCAATTTTTTTTCTTCTGAATAAATATTTTCTGAACAAATTCGAGACTATTTCCTTTATCTTGAGAAAGATAAAAGAGAGGAAGATAAGCTAACAGGACTTTTAATGCAAAGGAAATTTATATTCCGTTTTCAAGTAATCTAATGATGCCAAACTTTGCATTTCTTTTTTTCTCTCTGTCGAAAATGAAGTTAAATGGTTCAAGAATATTGAATTAATTTAAAAGGGAATTTTTAAAAATAAATATAAAAACATATGATGGAATGAAATTGTCGCCTTGCTTTTAACACACAATATACAATATGGACTTTAAAAATTTCAGGTTTACTTAAAAGGCGACTAAAATAATCAAATATAGATGTTAATAGTTAATTTTATTTAAAAATCTTAGTACTTTCTTTAGTACAAGCCTTTAATCAGGCTCTTCCGCAGAGAATATTTTCTTTATTTATACAAATACATGATTCTGTATTTAAAATTAACGAGATTCTTGGCTTGAAGATTGAATTAGTAGTATTTTAGGTGAACGACAAAATGAAATATTTAATTGTTGTTACCATAAATTTTAATACGTCATTTTCTCAAATTGACAGTATTTTATTTTCAGGATGTTAAACCATAAACTCGGTATGTTATACGATAGGGCATCATTTCTTACTTTATTGCTTTTGCATAGGATTTCTATGGATTCTCTAAAAATGGATAAATAATAATTGGAAGTTGGGAATATGACTTTCGTATGTTTAAAAACTATTGTAATATTCTGATTGAGATATAAACGTGAGAGAGCAGTAGATTGGCGATAAAATTTTATACTGGAATTTTTTTAAAGAAATGTCGAATAAATCTTTTTATTGATTATTATTTTTTCATTACTCTGACTCAGGTTTTGGGCAAATGAAAATTGCTTGAAGAGAAAACAAGAAGAAAATATATTTGTCTTAATTTGTATTTATTTATGATTCATCATATTTATGATAAGCATCAAATGTTCACAATCAATATTTAAAAGTAAAAATTTATGCTTATTTAAGATACGCTCAGTTCAAAAAAAAAAAAAAAAAAAAAAGGTTTAATACTGCGATTTTTCTGAAGCTTTCGCTTCGATCGTTTACAACTGCGCGTCCAAGTCTGACACATTTTTTTTTCTACTACAAAATAGAAGAAAAGATGTACTTCATTTAAAGTTTATTAAGAAGATTTAATTAATTACCAATAAATAATAGCAGTTATTGGTGATCTTTTTAAACTAATTTCAACCACGAAATATTTTAATTTACCCTTCTAAATTTATTCTTATTTCAGTAATGCTAAGCTCAAAAATAAAACTCGGTGCCGCAGCTTTTTCAGTAGCTTTTGCTTTCAAAATCTCCGTTTCTAAATCTTACATAACAATATTTTTCCCGTTATTAAACAAAAGAAAATATGTAGGTTATATACATACATATATATATATATATATATATATATATATATATATATGATACGAAATTCCTGCTATCACAGATGGACAGACGATGATGAGACGAAACGAAAATCATGATACGAATGATGATGATTGATGATATGAAAATTATTTATCACAGATGAAAGGACGATTTTCCCATAGATTTCGTAGCCGAAGAGTTATGGCAAATGAAGATGAAATGAGCGGCAGTGTCTTCAATTAAAACAAGGGATAAAGCCATTAGTAATTTATTGTTGTATAAGTTCACTACACTACTCCACATCTCAATTGGATATCAATAAGTCCACCACTCATGAACGCTTGAATGATCAAACTTCACACCTTGAAAACAAAATAGCAAAAACGTTCTATTTAACTATTTTTTTCGACAGATTTCTTTTGGCAGTTGAAAAATCAGACAAATTCTGAACTCTGAGCCAGTGTCAGCCTGTTTTAAGGGGTGGGGGGAAATACGCCGAACATTACATCCTTAGCGCCGAACACCAATGAGCATGCGTCTGTGGGCGGAAACAGAGTGGATCTAATTACGTTATTGACTAGAAAGTAGGGCATCACGTTCGAACTACATTCAAGTCGCGAAAACCTGCCAAATTGAAAAGATGTACTTCGGCTAATAGATCGAAAGGAATTATGGGATTGCAGACGATATTTAATAAAATATTAAAAATAAAACTTCCGAAAGAATATTTTTTAATCTCAAAAGGAGAAATGAAGTAATAAAATAGATTAATAGTTCTAAATAAAAGATTGACATTTTAATAATGCAATTGAGTTCTTTTTAGGAAAATAAATAATAGATTACGCCGGATTAAGGAAAAGGGGGAATTTAGATGATAATTAAAATTTAGAATATAACTGAAATAAAAGTAAAAGTAGATTTTTATAAGAATTTGAAACAAAATCGAAACGGAAAAATGGCGCAAAAATTTTTATTATTACACACACATATATATTACAAATTTAAATTTTTTTGCCAAAATTAACCTTATACTATATTAATTTCCTTTTAACAATATTCCGTACTTATTTCAACTTATTAAATTAAAATCCTGTTACTAGATCTAATCTATTAATCTTTAAATAAAAGAATATAAACACTTAATTCACCTTAAAAAACATTTATTCCAATATGGGTAAATTTAAAAAATGGCTCTAAATTAAAAATATTCGTAATTAAACTTTATCTCTTAAAATTCTCAAATAAACTCATTTTTTCCTCTGTTTTTATCAACCCTTTTTAAGAAAGTCTCATTAAATTTATTCCAAAACCATACCTTTCAACAATATCATTCTTTTTATTTATTTTTATTTTTCCTCCGCGTTTGATATTTGTTGCGTATCAATAAATTCATTTCTTTTCTTTTTGTTTTAAAATATCGTCTGCAAGATATTCAAATTCTGAGTTCGATTATAAATTAGTTAAATAATAATCTTTTTAAATAAAAATTATTGTCTGAACGAAATGTTTAATCTCAACGTTGAAGATGAAATTCTGTTTACATGCAAAAATCATGGTTAGAGAATATAGAATCTTCTGAAAGTTTTTTGGTTTTAGATTTAAGAAGGAAGGTAAGAGATGATGAGGGATATTCTTTCCTTTTTCTTCCGAGGATTTGGTTAAAACAAATTGCAGAATAATGTTTTTATGATGGAATATTCTTTTTTCTTCTTCTTCTTCTTTTCGGGGATTCTGTTCAAGATGGCTTGGAAGAGAGCATTTCCCGCTCTATATGCCTGCATTCTAATAAACTTTTTTGGAGCAGTTAATGTGCTGTTCAATGAAGCATCTACATTTATTTATTATTTTCCCCCTCGCTGGCCATGACTCTGTTTTAGAAAAAGGGGAAAACCGGCTTCTAGCTCTTCACTTCAAAAATGTCACATATCATAGAAGGCGGCAGCCTTCAAGTGACGCAGCTTTAAGCCTACCATCGTTATAAGGTATCCACGTAAGGTAAATGTGGAACTTCATATATACAGCTATTTCAACATCAAAGGAAATCAGAAAAGCCGCCATCTAATAACTCAGCAAATATTGGTCAGAATAGTCCAATTTTTTAAATATAGTCTTATATTCCTAGTCTAATCCTATCCTATAATTTTTACATTTCTACTTGCCGTATATTTTTAGATCTCGATACTCATTTTTAAACCGAAATCGATGGTGTTTGTTCCTGATAATGAGATCTAGAAAACGGGCTGGGAGATTTTATTAAAACTTATATATAATATGAATCTCTTTAAGATAGAGTGAATAAGACTTGCCTAGTTTCTAGGAAAACTCTTGTTTGTTATATATTGGTCTTGGAAAATTGGACTATGTTAGCTCGCGGATTACATGTTATTCTATGGGTTAGCAGAAAAGGCCGATGCGACAAGGCTTATATAGTTATGGTCACAGTTAAAACACCCGAATCGAAGCAATAAATGTTTTTTAAACTACAAAAACATCTTATCATGTGCTTTAAAACATTCAATAAATATATACTAAATCAAATTTCTATTTATATTGCCTTTATTTTTAGTAAGAAGAAAATTCTTTCGTTTCTTACATTGGATATTTTTGCATTTTGTGGAAAAAATATTTTGAATCCTTTTTTAAAATAGGAAAATATTTTTTAATTATACATATTCAATATACTTTCGACTTATGATTTTTTTTTTTTAAGTTTACAAACAAAAATTATTTTTAATAATTTTAATAAGATTTTCATGTATTCATACGCGTTTGGATAGTTTTGTTTTGAATCGTAATCGAATTCGCTTGATGTAAGCTGAAGCTTCCGAAAGCTACGCGCGTCGTCGAAAATCAACTGTAAACATTGGATTAGAAATATTGAAAAATATATAAAGCATCCCCAAAAGTAAGTACGAAATCTTAAATATCGAGGTAGTATCTGATGTAATTATTCCCGACCCAGAGTTGTTTTTATTTACGACATTTTTTTATCTGTTTACATTATAAATACATGCTTCCTGACGTGTCTATGAAGCACAATAGAAATTAAACAATTTACTATTTCATTTTGAGTTTTCTTAAAAAAAATAAATAAATAAATAAATAAAATTTTTCGTTTTTAATGAAAATCCAGGTTAAATTTAAGGTATGACAAAATGAAAATTGTTCCCAATCCCGTGTGTAAAATAATTTATTTGTGAATCGCTTGAATTTAAGTTAACGAAAATTGCCTCAAAATAACATCTTTTTCGAAATATGCATACCTATAGCTTACTTTTAATTTTACATTCTTTTCAGATTAAAAAAAATTAAGCATCTCAGTATTTAAATTTTTATCAAAATTTTACTTTTTAAAATTTTTGGGAATTTCTAATGTAACTTATACTTTTTCTCCCTTATATTCAACTCTTATTCTTTCGTTACACATATAAATAACGTTAAGAATGTTTTTAATTAAAGTGATAAAGGTTTGAAATTCCAAACTTTGTCCACCAAATTTTCAATCAATCTTTTTATTTACAGTAATACTTGATTATAATTCTTTTCCATTCAAGTACATTTGTGTAATAGAGACCAATTAGCAATGCAATTTTGTTTATCTTTTAAAGAAATTAAACAAAAATTCACATTATTAAAGACAGCACAAGTTAAATAAAAAGTTATGACATTATGGAAATTTGGATATGTTTATAAAATGATATGCTTGTTTACAGGGGCGGATCCAGAGGATCATTTTGGGGGGGGGGGGGAACCAAGAAACATAGAATCAATATAGTCATAATTTCTGTTCATGAAATACCTCCTTGTACAGTTATTATTAAATGAATGTTCAAATGAAATGCTTTTCTGCGATCTTCTGTAGAAATAGGCTTTTTTCTGCGATCTTTTGACTAAATTCGCGCTCTTTTCGCGACTCTTTGACGGAATTCGCATTTTTTGGCATTTTTGACGAATCTCGCGTTTTTTACCCACGATACTCTGTCAAAATTCAGGTTTTTTCCGCAATCCTTTGACAAAATTGGCTCTTTTCTACGATACTTTGACAAAATTAGCAATGTTTTGCAACCCTTTGAGAAAAGTAGCTTTGACGAAATTCGCACTTTTTCGCTGTACTTTGGCAAAATTAGCAGTTTTTTGCAACCCTTTGAAAAAAGTAGCGCTCTTTCTTCGAACTTTTGACAAAATTCAAACTTTTTGCGCGACACTTTGACAAAAATCGCGTTTTTTCAGCGATACTATATCGAAGTTCGTGTTTTTTACGCGAACCTCTGTCGAAATTCGCATTTTTTCCGTGACCCTATGATGAAATTCGCGCTTTTTCCGTGATCATTTGACAAAATTCGCGCTTTTTCGCAAAACTTTGACAAAATTAGCGCTTTTTCAACAATCCTATGTCGAAATTAGTACTTTTTCCGTGATACTTTGCCTTCCCTTTTTCCAACCCTTTGACAAAATTAGCGCTTTTTATACGACATTTTGATGAAATTTGCTATTTTTTTGCTATACTTTGACAAAATTAACGTTTTTTTGCAAACATTTGACAAAATTCGTGCTTTTTCCTCGACCTTTTGACGAAATTCGAGCTTTTTCCACGACACTTTGACAAAACTCGCGCTTTCAGCGATCTTGTGTCAAAATTCGCGTGTTTTAACGATCCTTTGTCGAAATCCTTTTTTTTGCGCGACCTTTGACGAAATTCGTACTTATTTCGCAATCTTTTGTAGAAATTCTCTCTTTTTCTGCGACACTGATAAAATTAGCACTTTTTAGCGACATTTTAATGAAATTCGCATTTTTTCTGGAACAATAGAATGTCTCCGACGAAGTTGCAGAAATTCCTTCCGGAAAAAAGTCTGAATTCAACACTAGTTTGGGGGGGCGGGGTTATTCCCCTCCAACAATTTCACTAGCCAACAAAAAAAATATTTTTGTCAGTTTCCTGATTCTAGACAGCCAATTCCTACTAATTTTGGGCTGAAAAAAATGAATATGTAAATGAAATTTTTTTATTAGCTCTTGTTTTCCAGATGCAATACAGCCCACTTGAGAAAGACACACAACATCCCACACATCAATTTAAAAAGCAAATTGAAGAAAAAAAAAATTTATGTAATAAATCCAATGCAATAAGCATGTTTCACTAAATAATGTTCATTTTTCAAAAAGCAGTGGTTGTTTTTAGCCTATTCTTGCATTTTTTTTCCTTTTGAATTGCCTCTTATATGTCAACGCCGGAGCATCTCTTGTAAAAATCCAACAGTAGTCGACCAGCATTGACTCATCCCAACGACCCTGATATCTGCGTTTCATTACATAGATATCTTTGTGCAACCTTTCACCCTGCTCACCCTTACAACTTCACAGTTTTTAGGGAAAAAATCAGGATTGGAGTGGAGGAAATGAAGTTTCAGAGACATTTTGCATCCAAGGTCATGGTACTTTTGTAGGAGTTTTTTCACCAACTGTTGGTAGTTCTCGGCTTTTCTGTTGCCTAGAAATCCTCGTACCACACCTTCCCAGCAGGCTTCCCAAGCTTCTTTCTCTTTCCCTTCCAAAACTTTATTAAAAGCAGGATCCTTCATTATTGTGCGTATTTGAGGGCTCACAAAGATTCCCTCTTTAACCTTTGATTCACCCAGTCTTGGAAATTTCGCTCTAAGTTACTGGAAAGCTTCTCCATCCTTGTTCATGGCTCTCACGAAGTTCATTAATCACAGATTATGCAGTGCAGGGTGGAAGCAGAATGTTTTTTGGTTCAACTAGAGGCTCATTTTGGACATTTCTGTCTCGGGATTTAGATTTCTTAAAGGCCATTAGTCTTTATGTAGTGAGAGTTTCTATCGCAACTGTCCCACAAACACAGAAAATAGCAATACTTGGTGTAGCCAAATTGCATTCCCATGAGTGAAGCAATTACTTTCAAGTCATCACAAACCTGCTATTTATGATCCTCGTATTTGTTGACTCGAGAAGTAATTTCACATTTCTGTAAGTTTCCTGCATGTGAACGGAATGTTCATTGGGAATGGAAGGAATAATGTTGCCGTAGGCAGTAAGACTGCTGTCAAACTAGGTTTGGAAGAGTCTAAAAATAACCTCTACTTCGGTGGCTCATGAGTTATGTTCATTGAATTCATCAAACCATTAACATCAGTACAAGCAACTACATGTTCTTTATTCTCAAAGAAATAAAGAAGATTCTTGCGATGAGCCCTGTATTCTGTGATCTTGACTTCTGGTTGGATTCTATACAGAGAATGCAGTTGAGAGGAATTACAGCTATTAGGCGTACCAAATTCCAAACATTCGATTTCCCATATAACATCCATAGTGAGATTTCTCAAGTTGGTTCCTATCTTTGAAACAAGAGCTAATCTCAACTTTTTATGATGATTTTCGTGTTTAGCGAGACAAAATACTCCAGACATACCTATTTTTGAGCCCGAAACATTTTTGATGTTGGGTAGTGTTTGTCATACCTTTAATTTAACCTGCATTTTCATTAAAAATGAAAAATTTTGTTTATTTTTTTTTAAGAAAACTCAAAATAAAATAGTAAATTGTTTAATTTGTATTGCACTCCATAGACATACGTCAGGAAGCATGTATTTATACTGTAAACAGCTAAAAAATTGTCGTAAATAAAAACAACTCTGGGTCGGGAATAATTACATCAGATACTACCTCGATATTTAGATTTTATACTTACTTTTGGGGATGCTTTATTAATTTTTTAATATTTCTCATCCCATCTTTACAGTTGATTTTGACGTCAGTTTGACTGATCTCTGTGTATATGGGCCATTCTTGAAAAAAGGGGCCTATTTCAGTCCTGGCATCATTTAAAAAATTTTGCTTTATTTATTTGTGATTTTTTTATCGTTTTGAATATTTAAAGAATAGAGAATCTTTTCATACAATTTACTATTCTATAGCTATTTTATTTTGTGTCTTAATATTAAGTAATACATGGGAAACCTCACCTCCGTGGGTGTCCCCCATTCACATTTAAAAAAATTCTTCGATTAAAAAGTGAAATAAATGTTAAATAATTTTTATTATTAATTCCTTTTTAAAGGAACCTTAGCTAATTTAAAAATGGGTTTCAATAAATTAAATAATTTTTGCAAATGCATTTTTAAGTTATGTTTTTGTTTGTCCTTTAGTGGATGTTTGCGTGAAGGGTTGAGTGGTTGATCAGAAGGTTGCGTGTTCAAATCACGTCCGGGTCACCATTTTAGTGGATGTTTGCGTATTATTGAATAATTAACGCGTTTAAAACAACCACATAAACATTTAATAATACATTTCACAACACTCACAAAAAATAATGCATCAAGAAAAAGAATAATGAATAGGTAAAGATAACATCGTTTGTTGCTATGCAGTTGTTGTTGCCATGCGGCTGGCATAAATTCTTTTCTTTCAAAATAGCGTTTCCTTCATCAATGGAGTGATAATTAGAAACGAAACACGCGCGTGAGAATAAATTAGAGAAATACTACAGTCCCAATTGAAATTCTTAACTCCGTTACTAACAGTTTTAGCTTCAAACATTCATTCATAGAAGGCAGTATTGGTAAATAATTTGTATTAAAACAAAGGAAAAAAACTCTCTTCGGTATATTGGGTCCTTTTTTTTTATACTGCTACAGATCATAATTTAATTAATAAAAATAATTCCATTCAATAAAATTGTTTTTTCATATAAGCATTGCTATATAAACAATAATTTCTACACCTTATTTCTCAATTAGTTCAAATTTTTCATCTACTTTACCAATGAGTTAACTGAGATCAGGACTAGATTACCTTCTATATGAATCTTGTTGTAATTTAAGATAATCAAAACAAGAGGAGATTTCATAAGGGTCATTACTATGAGATAACACAAGTTAAGAAATTACAGAAACAAGGAAGGTTACCAAGATAAATCAAAATGAATTAAAAAAATATATACATTCATTAAGTTTCTATAAATATTAATGATTGCTAGTAAATGATAATGATAACACAACAAAATTCTCAATCTGTCTAGATCTCAGATGTAGCATATATGGATCTGTAGCAGTGAACCCAATTTTTACCAATGTTGTTTTATGGGATATCAGACTCGAATAGATAACCTAAAAGCTCAAGATCTTTATTAAAATTTCAAAAGATAGAAGAAAGACACTGGAATCTCCCATCTATTTGTGGGGAGCAAAGAAAGAAAATTTTTTAAAAGCAATAAGATTCCTACAATATAAACACAAGCATCCCATAATACAACAATGATATTGTGGCCAGAAAAGGTATAGTGTTAGTATATCTATTCTAATTTCTCCATTTTTTTTATTCATAAGATAAATTAAATTGTTTTAAATCATGTGAACTCCTCAAAAGTTTTGCTTTAAGAATTTCTACTACTTAGTTAAATATCTTTACTCAACTTTAAGATAAAAGTATGTTAATTAATCAATACATATATGATTTCCATTCTGATAAGTTACTTTAAATTCTGAATAAAAAAGGTAAGGGTTGAGATTATTTTACTTTTAAACATTCAGAGAAACTACTTTAATTTCACGATATTATAGATTTTAGTATAGTTATTTTGGCACTATTGAGATTAAAATTCAATTAAACTAATATCAAGGTAGGATAAATAATAATAAAAAAAACTACAGAACTATACTTGAGTATATCCTTGTTTAATATACATTTTTTTTCTTTTTTTTTATAAATTTTAAACAGAATGCTTACTTTGCATTAAAATAGATTAAACTTCCTTTTTTTTATAATTAAAATAAAGGATATATCAAAGCAAAATCATCAATCTTGAAATTCTATTAAATACATTCTCTTTTATTTAATTCAACAAAAAAAAAACATCAGAATTCACTAACATGAATTTTGTTGCAAACCTTAGGAAATATCATCTCACAACAAGAATATTTAATAGTATAAAAAAATAATTTAAGAGCAAATACAATATAAATTTCTTACCTACAGCTTATTATATCTATCTCCCATTTAGAGACACTTTCATTTTTAGGATTAACTTGGCTCAAAATCTTCCCTGCATTATAATACATTTCACTATTTCATGACGGATCTTAAACACAAATTAGACTTGGAGTTCTATTCGGATAGAGTCTCTACGCTGACTTCCTTTCATTTGAAACTGTAAACAGGGCTATGATAGCTTCATGAAGGTCTGCGACATAATCGATTAGCATCCCTCAGCGATACAAATCATGAGAATTTCACCATACTGGAGTTGAGATTTTTCGCCTTTGGGTTTCAACATCTTACCCGGAGATGCTTTTGAAACAAAAATTAATCTTGGATAAGCATCGACGCAAGCTAACAGCCATTTGCCGCCAAGGACAATCTACTATGCTGTGTTCGGAAAAAGTCTCCGTTAAGCGGGTATCTAAATAACCCTCTGGAGTGCAGGAGCTTAGGAAGTCAACTGGAAATCCAGCATACTTAGCCGCGACATGTAGGGTGTTGCAGTCTAAGTCGAGGGGCTTCGACCCTTTTTTATCTAGACAAATAGTTTGAACTGATCATTCTTCTCCAGCAAACTCTCAGCTATCTGCGGCAGACCACACTTCTTCAACCAACTCTTAGCGTATTTTTTTTCAGACTAACTCGAATATCGTAGAATTCTTTAGGCCTCCCCTCTCCCAGAAATAAAACAGGGGAGGGGGGGGACAGAACTTTCACACCTCTTCAACCAGATGCTCTCCGTTCGACTGCTATCACCAGGACTGACTTTTTTCTAAAAAACCAATTGCGCGTAAGCCTCTAACATACGGGGGTATTTTTCTGAGAACACGGACGCATCCCCCTTTTCCCCAACCAAAAGGGTGACTTCTCGTTGGTCAGCGCGCAAGTACCATATCCAATGTCCATATAAGGAAATGTTTCTATCTCTCAATCACGTGACTTACATGAGGTCCTGCACAAGCAGGTGTTTTTTCAACTCCCGTTCCCATGAAATCTACAGCTGGGATTCCAAGTATTGCACATAATGGAAGTAACAGGCATGGGGATATTTTTATGGGCGAAAATGTATCTTGCTCTCTCTCTGAAATGACACTATACAATTTTTTATGGGCCATAAAAAAAAGGTGTACTTTTAGCAATTTTCACAGGGCTTAGAAAACTCAGTGTGTGGCCAATTATATAAGGTACGCTATTTATTGTCCGAAAACTCATAGCATGGGAAGCACACACATCTTTAATCTTAACAAAAGGGCTTTTAGCAAATATCGCATTTCTCTGCCGAGCAGGGATTTTATGCGAGTCTTAAGGGGAGGGGGTGTGTTTTCTTTCTAACATTCACAAACGCTTGTGAAAGCGTGGGAAAGGAAAAAGGAAATAACAAAAGTATTAAGGGGCTGTGTGTATATAAAAAAAATTAAAGAGGGGTTTTGAATTTTGAATAATTAAAATTTTAAAGAAAGGCAGTAATCAATAAAAAAAAACTGTAACAGTTAGCTCTGTGAAAAAAAAAAATTGTCATTTGCTCTCAGTTAAAGCTTATTTTATTCAAATAAATAGAATTTCTTTATTTTGTTTTTTGGGATACTCCACTCCATTACTGCCAATGGAAGGTAAGCAATGCATTATATTTATTTATTTTACATTTGAATTTAAATGATATCACAACACATACAATCCTGTGTGAATAACATTAGTTTTGATTCAAATATTTACAAACAGTGCATCATTATATGAAATATCCTCACCTCCATTACTCTCACTTCCGTTACCTTTGTTAATCACGGAGGTGAGAAAGTGAAATGGAGGTGAGATTAAATTAAATATAAGTACTTAAAATTAATCAAAATAAAAGTTAACGGTTTACTTAACAATTATTATACTAACATAATATAATAAATATTGATATAGTTTATTTCTATTATTGGACTGATCAATTGTAGCCTAGATTTCTAATTAAGTTGCTATCAACTATTTCATAGCTTTCACTAGCTATGTTTTAATAATTTACCTGTTGATTTAATCGATTCTTTGCTCAAACTAAGCAAAAAAGTGCAAGAAAAAATAATAACTATTATAATTAAGAATTTTTTTTAGATAATTGATTATAGTTTTAAGATTTATTAGAGAGCAAAATGATTATTATATTTCAAATGTTTTTAAATAATTTTCTGTTATGAGATTCTAATAATGGATATTAAGTGACTAGCATAATTCAAGTGATTTAAAATGTTCAATAAAAGTATATTAGTTTTATTTTGTAAGTTAAGTCGCCCAAGAATGATAAGTTTCATATTAAATGAAAATATTTAATAACATTATAACATATAAATAAATATTTAATAACATATTAAATAACAGAGTCCTGATTTTCTTTCTTTGTCAGTTAAACATTTTCCTAATTGAAGTATGAAACTCATATGGTGGACCGGGGTAATTCCTGATCGAAAAACACTAACATCTAAATATCTTTATAATGTTTACAATAGATGTGACCAAATTCAGCATGGTTAATGATTCACCATGTTTCTATTCAATAAAATATAGGCTTTGATTAAAATATTATTTAAAGTTTGCTTAATTAAAAAATTTTGATTCTCGGTAACTACCCTGGGAACATTGTAATTATCAATTACATCGGGGCAATTACCAATCAGGACATTCTTTTGTACAAATGATAGGTACATTGATTAATTTAGAATATATATTGTCAATTTTAATATAAGCCTGATTAAATTAAATGCCTTCATCCATCTGAAATAATTTTACCATTGTGTAAAGAAAAAAAAACAAGAACGAAAAGTTATGTGTGCAGCATAGAATATGATGCAACTTCCAACATATTCTGAATACTATTTTCATCCATATACAGTAATTTTTCCACCCAGTGCAAAGAACAAAACATTACTAAAAAGAACAAAGAATCATGCATACTGCATCGATTATGTTGCATTTTCCTAGACATTCTGAATACTGTAAACTTATTGTCATTCATGTACAAGAATTTTACCATTCTGTGCAAAAAACAAAGCATAATTAACCACAATAAAAATTTTTGCATACAGCATGTTTAGATACTTTCCAATTCATTCTGAATACTTTAAACCTATAATTTTCATCTTTGTACAGTAATCTTCCCACTCTATGCAAACGGCAAAACATAAATAAACTAACAAGAATGAAAAATTACGCATAAGTATAGATTATGAAACACTTTCCAATACATTTTCAATATTGTAAACCTATCATTTTAATCTATTTGCAGTAATTTTACCAGTCTATATAAAGAACAAATCATAACTAACAAGAAAGAAAAACATGTGTGCAACATAGATTATGAAACATTTCCAGCATATTCTGACTATTGTAACGCATATAGTCTTAATCAATCTGCAATATTACCAACCTATACATAGGTTGAAACATAATTAACAAGAATCATGCATGCAGCATAGATTATGAAATACTTTCCAGCACATTCTGAATATTGTATCCCTGATCATTTTAATCCATCTGCAGTATATGTATCAACATGTGTAAAGAATAAACATAGTTAACAAGAATGAGAAATGATACATACAGCATAGATTATAAAACCCTTTCTGAGATGTATGGGACCGTTCAAGTATTACGTAAGCACTAAAGAGGGAGGAGGGTTCCAGAGTCTGCTTATTTTTTCTGACAAGGGGGAGGGGGGGTCACAACAATTCTTACGTAAGCATTAAACAACGAAGCAACTGCAGTTCAAATTCAACAAGCAAACAAAGTATGATGAAGAAAGAGTATTCTACAGTCCGTTCGAAATTCGCCGTTTATTTTCGATTTTATCCTTTGCTTATCTATCGCAGTCCCATGACCCGCATCACCCACTCCCCCTTTGTCTTCATTGTCGTGTGTTAAGTTGTGTGCCAAGTCAAGTACATTGCAAGACTATAAAAACACAGGAACCAGTGTGGCTGGGTTCGGTTGCAAGGGTAACTGGTCAGATGACTTTATTTTAGGTAAGTCTGGTATTTTCTTTTCTCCTATTCAATCGGTCATGGAATTCCGGGAATTTTTGCAAAATTTCTGGAAATTTTTGTCTTTCCACGCCTATTGTCGAACTTCCTTCTCTACAGGTTTTAGAACTTTAGAAAACAGAAAACCTACTTGGGGTTTTTCTTGTCTCGGATACACAGCACAGATATTTATTGTTTTAGTTCAGTTGCATAGTGAATTTTTAGTGAAAGGGTATTGCTTTTAGTTGCATAGTGAATTTAATCAGATTTAATAATGTATACTAACATTGACAAGTCCTTAATAACTTAAGTAAGTTAAGACTTCTTGTATATCTTGTTTTATTGTTCAGTGTGATAAATAACAATATATTTAAACCTTTTTGTATTCTGTGGTTTGTTTAATGCAATAAGTAACAATATTAAAACCATTTTATATATTTTGATATCACAATCCCTATATGTCTATATAAATTTGTAGGATTAATAATGTAATTGATTGGTAACTTTTATAAGTCAAGAAGTATTGATGTATAAACTGTCATAAAATCTTACATAAGCAAAAGGGGGGGGGGTACAAAATGACTTAAAATATGCTTACGTAATACTTGAACGGTCCCTATGGTGCTGAATGTACATTACCTTCTTATCTTTTACTAACGTATTTTACTACAGAGTTGTTTTTAACAAAATCAAGTAGTACAGCACACATTAATAAAATATGAAATATCTTTTTTTTAAGTGGATGGGGGAGGGGTAATTAAAGGTGAATGAATCATGAATATAAATTCTTTGCATTAGTCTTTATTTTTTTGTTTTTATCATTAACCTAAAAAAAGCAATGATATCAATACAAAAAACCCTGAACGGGTTAAAAGCTTGTGACGCAGCACTTTATCTTACATCTCTAAGAATTTTTAACTTGGGACTTAAAACTATTGATATCAAAATTTATGTGACGCTATGCTATTAATATATATATATATATTAAAATTTATTCATTAATGCTTTATCATTTACATCTTTCATAATTTCGAAATATGAATCTTAAAAGTTATGATATCAAAATTTAAGTGACGCCTTGATGAGACTTTAAACGATGTTTTAAAATTCCATTTATTTATTTATTTATTTATTATCTAAATACATTTACATATCTAAACAATACTTTTCATTTTCCAATACACTGTTAAATACATCACTTTCACTGAATATATATAATGCACTGAAATGTTTTATTTGAATAAATTGGTTTATCTTTTGTGCTACGCTATCCAAAATCAAAAGTAACATTTAAATAAATATTTTTACGTCATTGTATCTATTTGCATATATTTAACTTAGCTTAGATACAATGGTGCAAAAATATTTATTTAAATGTTACTTTTGATTTTGGATAGCGTAGCACTTAGTTTCTTAGAGATGTAAGATAAAGTGCTGCGTCACAAGCTTTTAACCCGTTCAGGGTTTTTTGTATTGATATATATACAGGATTATTCAAATTCATGGTACAAACTTTAAGAGTTGGTGCAGGACACTCTTACAAACATTGTATAGGATTGTATGGGCCTAAGTGACGCGTTAAGGTATAATCACCAGGGGGCCAATTGCGCCGTTTAATTTTATTTCAAAATTTTTCACTCAAACCAGAAAATTATTATACTATTCTTTTCTTTATTTAAGATAGAATTTTTATGGTTACACAAGAAAAAATTTTCTTTCAAAATTTCCGGTATGAAATCGAAAATTTTGGATTTAAAAAACTCTACTTTATGCTTTTTCTACATGCTTTCCTTGTGCTTGGCAAATTCGCAGGTTTTGCATTTTTATTTTTATTTTTATTTTTATTTTTATTTTCATTTTATTTCTATTTTACACCGGAAATTTTCAAAGAACTTTTTCTTTAGGCAATTATGATATGTCTGTCTTAAATAAAGAAAACAATATTATAGGATTTTTTTTTGTATGAATGAGAAATTTTGAAATTTAAATAAGGGCCAAATAATACCTCTGGTGTTTATACTTCAACGCGTGACTTAAGGTAATGCATTCCTAAACAATAAATGATTGTTACAGTATCCTGTGCCAACCCTTAAAGTTTGTACCATGAATTTAGAATCCCCCTGTATATCGTATATATAAGAGGTATCACAGTAGTTACAAACTTTCAGGTTAGATAAAGTATTCCCGGCATGAGCAATTTTTCGCTCAGCTGGAAATATTCAATTCGTAGATAAAGTATTCCTAGACAATATTAAATCACATAACAAAGCATAGTCGGAAACGATTTCCTGTACGATAGTGACTACTCAAGAGAACCGCATTGCATAGGAAAAATTTTATTGTTTCAATCAGAACAATTAATCCTTTAATTTTCATATTCATTTTATTTAAAATATTTTACAGAAAGGTACAACGAAGATATTAGTAGCAAAATAGTGGTTGAAACAATAAAACTTTCTTCCTTTCTTGTATTTTTGATATCAAATTATTGCTTTATTTTAAATAATTAGCAGTTTAAAAATATATTTCATTCAAAACTATTATTATAATCATCAATTTAAAAAATATATATTTTCACCGATAACTGCACCGATAGAACTGTTTTTGTCTTTTTCGGACCACGTCCATTTGAAGTCCAATTTTTAGTCTGTTCTTTAATTTCTGGTTTGTAGCAATGTATCCATGTTTCACCAATTGTAACATAACATCGTAAAAATTCACTTGAATTGTGATCGAACTTGTCCAAATATTGATTCTTTATAATCGTTACACGAGCCCGCTTTTGATCCACTGTAACACATGAAGTCCAGGTCTGATCCTCTAGTTTATTTAATATCAGTAAATTTTAAACCATGCTTTAGATTTAGATATGCTGCATAAAAAAAGCTATTGAAGATTTATATTAAATACGATACCTAATATTGTGGGATATAAAAAATGTCATTTTTAATACAGATTAAAAGAACACCCACGAAAATAAATTAATCAATAACAAAAAAAAATAATAATAAATAAATAAATAATAAATATCTTTAAACATAGTTACTTTTTTTCTGGCGTTAATGATGAACAAGCACATTAAAATAAATTATCTATGGCGGAATCAAACTTGAAAATTATTAACTTGGTAATTACTGGTTAATTAAGGAATAAAAAAATTTTACTCGTAATGATAAAAAACGAAAATGCAATCGGTCGTTTTAATTTCCAAATTATCAATCTCTCATTGTTCTGTTTGATAGCTTAGTTATGGGTTTTTAAAATATGCATTTTCCTAAAATTAGAAAGAAAATATCACGCGTCAAGAATAGATTATGAATTACTTTCTAACACATTCAGAATAATGTAACAAAACTGCACCGTTAAAAAAAATTAAATTACTACGTTTCATTCCACTATATGGAAAAGTATAACGCATTTCAAAACAGAATTTCAGCTGTCCCCATCTGCAATCGCAAAATTATCTGATATTAGAAAATTATCCTGTATGTGATATAGAAATTAGTATCTATTAAAAACATGCATTCCAAAATTTAGTTTATTTAAGAGATACACTTATTTCAGTTCTAAATTCCCCTGCAGCAATTTCCTCTAATAAGAAGAACGGTATGCGAATACTTTTGTGAATCCCTGTATATGAGGTGTAGAATTTATATATAAAGAGTAATATGAAAAAACTAATTAAATTTACACGTAACGAATTTTAAAACGTACTCTCAAGCAATTATTACGCATATACAGTACTGTAACAAATTTATTTTGCGCATCCCTGTAAATTAATAAAAAATGCTATGAATGCTCTTATTTAACGTGCTCGTAATGAAATTCCGTGATTTATATCAGTTTCAATACATTTGAAAAACGCGTAATGTCGTTAAAATACTCTACAAACAGTTTCCCCCGATATACCATAATGTAATCGAAATTTTTAGTGTCCCTGTAAATGAACCATTAATCGTACATACATTATATACAATATAAAGCATGCTTTGGGAATCCTAAGTAAGCTTTATCAATTGCATGAAAATCCGAGCACATTTACTGTAGTTAGAGTGTGGACAGACGGAGAGACAAAGACAATGTGTAAGAACTTCTCAATTTTGTTGAAAAGTTCTAAAAAGAATAAACGAAACTGAAAAATTTTAAAACAATTGTTTGTATAAAGAGGGTCTTGAACCTAGAAAATAAAATAATGATGGAAAATATTTTTTGAAACTTACCTAGAAAAAATTATAAAAATATAAAAGTTGGGAAAACAATTACTTACAATTAAGAATTATTTTGCATGACTATTTGGATGAAAAAAAAAAAACTACAGCTAGTCAGACTTGAGAAGCAACACATTATGGTAAAGTATAGTACAGATACTCTACACTGTAAAAAAAACAGACGATTTTACGGAAGTATTACTGGTAATCTGGACGGTAGTACTATTTACCATTTTTTAACGAAAAAATCTCCGTAAATTCCTCAAAATATTCCGTTTTTTCGAGATTTTCCCGGGATTTACGTAAATTTTTCCGTTAAAAAACAGTAAATAGTACTGGCGACTAGATTTTTAATAATACTTCCGTAAAATCGTTTTTTTTTTATATATATACAGTGTACTGTATGCATCTCGCTTTATTTATGGCGTTTTAACATGATAATGTACTGTTATTTTTACTGCCACAAAGAAATAAATAATTGGAAATGTAGGAAAATTTCAAATAGTTTTCACTCATATATACAGTTATGTTCTCAGTAAGTTATTAAATACATTTCGAATAGGATAATTTTAATACGATAAACTTCTGATTATCCGTACCGGCACCCAATCCGCCATCTTTTTTTTTTCTTTTATTAAATAGAAGGTTATTTTATAAATAACAAACAGCATTCTGAAACATCTAGTAATGATTTGGAGATATTGATCTTGGCATAAAAAGTACCATGTTTCAAAATGATTCTTTAGATGAAATCACAGACTGGCTTGATTTCTACAAGGATGATATTGGTTGTATAAAATGAGCGGTTGACAAGAATATTCAAAACGATTTGAATCATGAGAAACCTGAAGCGGCTGAACAGTGTTAAATTCAGAGTGGGAGGGAGACATTCCTCCATCGAAAATATGAAATGTACTCCCCCACCCGGAAAGTTTGAGACTTTATGCTTTTTTAATTGACAAAAGTTCAATTCCTCTTCCAGATCCGCAAAAATCCAGGGAAGAATATTTGAATTTAACCCTTTGAGCTCTGGTAGATAAATTTCTTCAAAACTCCAAATATCACATTGGCACCAGTATTTTGCAAAGAAAAAAAAACGGTTAAGGATGTACGCGAAAAAATGCAGTAAACATTTTTCAAATAAATTTGGTTGAGTTTTCTGGTGCCGTTGTGACATTTCGGAATTAAAATTATGTGGTAGAAAATTCTACCATCAGAGCTCACAGAGTTAAAACTGAGGATAAATAGATGAATCTCGAAAAAATGATCCAGAAGTTCGTCATACAGAACTGAATACTATGCTCATAGATTGGAAGGCGGCAGCACAGACAATCACTTCATCGAGTTCACGGATAAAAATCTGCGATTAGTTAAATCTCAAGTCTTATGTTAAAATACAATCGGTATGCCAAGTCATATCTTGGTGCAAACATCCAACTATCCTAATTTAGCGGTTGACTTGTTGGTTTACCATTGTGCTTTTCCGCACCCTAAAATATGAAAACTTGGATGATTTGGAGCAGGGAAACATAATGATGCATCTATGAGTCAATCATTAAAAGCTGTCTTCCACCAAAATATGACTCAGACCGATTGCGTTTCATATGCGAATCGAGATTCAACTAATCCTAGTTTTTCATCCGTGAACTTCATGAGGTGATTGTTTGTATGGCCGTCTCCCGGTCTGTTAGAAAATAAAAATAACCTTTAGCACTAGTCATCGAATACTATCTTAATTACTATAAAAATGTATCTATGAAATATATATATATGTGATAAAAATATATATGTGGTAAAAATATATATGTGTATAAAAATATATATATGTAATATTTAGCGATAAGCGCTTCAGAATTTAACATTTTTTGACGGTATTTTCTAAAACAACCTTATTATGTATACTTTAGCACTTTTTAAGTATATTATTTTAAGCATAAATTATTCATCAGAGTTTTAATATCTCATATTTTTAAAACAATTGTTTTGGGTAATTTGTGCCTTTTCTCCAAGAATGATCCTTATGTTTCTTGAAGCGCAATGAATTATATTGGATCCATTCAAGAAACTGAAATTAAACTGAATTAAATTATGAATAAAAAGTTTTCCTATAAATTTATACTATAAAAATGTAACATGAAACATTTTTCTATTCAATAAAAAATATCATTTTTCTCTTTCTCAAAAATTTTTTACGCATGTTTTTTTTTTTTTTTTTTTTTTTTTTTTTTTTTTTTTTTTTAAATACGCAAAAAATAATTACTCGTATATTTATTCGTATGCTTTCAATAACTGAAAAAAAACCTTTTTTATGTTTGCAATTTTAAAGATATTTTTATATTTAGATCCGATGCGAAAAATTGCAATGGAGCTACATAATATTCGGAGACACAAAAAAATTGTTATTTCTTGTGCGACTTAAAGGAACACTGAGACACATAGAAAAGTAAAAATATGGCAATTACTAAAAGATAAAAAAAACATTCTGTAACATAATGCTATGTATTTCTGCTCGAAAGTAACTACTTCATATACTTAAAAAAGAAAAAAAATCTGTAGCAGAATTAAATTAGAAAAATATGTAATTTAGGTAAATTATTGCTAAATTAAGAGAAAAAATAATATTGTTGATAAAACTTGAAAAAATAATGTAATCAGTTGCTTTAGATCTCAATTTATCGATCTCTGGTTTTTATATGAATAATTGAATCATATATTATAGAAATTTGCATTTGTGAAAAGAATAATAAGTATAAAAATAAGAAATTTTTTTAAAATACATTCTTTTATAAGAATTCAATATTTATTTTTATAAAAAGGCTTTTTTTTCAAAACTGCAATTCATAAATTACCCCAAAATTACCCTTTACAATGCGTTAATTTCGTGTGGGCACTAAGCCCAATTTAAATAAAATGAACATTTTTTAAAAGTAGATTTTGATTTTCAAAAAAAAAAAGTAGGTTTTGATTTTCAAATCTTTTGACTTAATTATTCTTGTAAATATTTTGGAAAAAATAGCTCAGATGGGAAAATCTTACAGAAAAAAATCAGAGGAGTCAGATTTTTACCCCTGATGATGGCTGTTGCATTACAGTTGGAATCGCTTGAGATTTTAACATCCTATGACGGTCTTTGCTAAAAAGATCTTATTATTTATGTTCCAACACCTTTTAAATAAATTATATATCAGAATTTTAATATCTCATACTTTTAGAACAATTGCTTTGGGAAATTTGTGCCTTTTTTTCGATAATGATTCTTGTATTTCTTGTAGCGCAATGATAATTAATGGGTCTGTTCGAGAAACTGGAATGCATAATAAAATATAAAATGATGAGTTATTTGCATTGTTCTCACTGACATTTGACCAGCGTTAGTAATTTGGTTAATTAAAAATAAAAAACATTCGCCAAATGAAAAAATATTAGCCAAATAGGTTCGCCGTGTAACACTAAAAAAAATTATATTTAATCCTTTAATGTAATCCCTTTTTTCAATATGTTTTAAAACAACCTAAGTTTTTATAACTGCGACAACGACTGTTATTAATCTAATTTTAACTATCCGCTACAAATACATATATTAAAAATATGTATGTGTGCATATGTATGAAAAAAAAGAAAAGAAAGAAAAAGCAAATACTGAGCACTAGCAGTTTGGCGAATCTAATCGCTTGTTTACTCGCCAAACAAAAAATTTAGTCGCAATTAGGCGCAATAGCGAGCGACAGCGAGAACTCTGTTATTTGTCCAAATTGAGATTTAAATTTATTAAATGAATGAATAAGTTTTCATATAAATTTATACGCAGTATGTAACATGAAACGTTTTTCTATTCAATAAAAAATATCTTTTTTCTATTTCTCGTCCTATTTTTATGAATGTTTTTTTTAATACATAAAATGTAATTAGTCATATATTTATTCTTATGTTTTTAATAACTGATAAAAACTTTTTTTATGTCCCCAAGTTTAAAGATATTTTTATAATTAGATCCGATACGTAAAAATTGGAACGAAGATGCATAATATTCGGAGACAAAAAAAATTGTTATTTCTTCTGAAACACCCACGAACATACAAAAGAGAAAAAAACATAGCAATAACTAGAAGTTTAAAAAAAATTCAATAGCTTAATGTTATATATTTCCGGTCGTTAATAACTATGTCACATACTTAAAAAAAAAATACAGTCTGTTGCAAAGTTAAATTGGAAAAATATGTAACTTAGGTAAATTAATGCTATTTTAGGACAAAAATATATTGATGATAAACCTAGATGGTTAATAATGCAATTAATTGCTTTAGATTTCAATTTATTGATTTCTGGTTGTTTCTATGTTGAATCATATATTATAGAAATCTGTATTTTTGTTAGTATAAAAATTATATTACTTTTTAAATACATTCTTTTATAAGAATTCAATATTTATCTTTAAAATTATGCGTAATTTCATAACTGCAGTTCATAAGTTTTCCAAAAATTATCCTTTACAGTGGATTAATTTTGTGTAGGCGCGGAGCCCGATTATGAAAAATGAACTTTTTTTTAACTTCGTAGAAAGCGCACGCTACTGAATTTATTAAAAAACTTAAAATTTTTGCTCATTTTAACTTATGAAAACACGAAAGGAAACAAGTCGAAATTGTACGTCAAGCGTAGCAAATGAGCTGCGTTAGTACTATAACGAAGTTTTAAAAATATTCAGATGTTTGTGTAATAATTTTACAGTACTTCGGGTACAGTATAGTAGCCGAAATCTTTCGTGTATTCCTGTAAATACTGTCTGGTTTTTATTATGCAGAAAGTTACTTGTAATGAACCTCAATCTTGTAATGAATTTCATAAAATGTAAAATAGTTTAATATAATTGAAACACGCCCCAAACAATGTTTCCTCCAATGCCATTATGTAGCGGAATACTTTTGTGCGGTTCTGTAAATTAATAACAAATAGTCTTAGACCGCAGATTGTACAGAGTGTATATTTTAGTATATAATTTATAAATGAATATCAATTTTAACATATTCAAAAGATTGTAACGACATTAAAATGCACTGGAAACTAATTTTTCCTATTCGCCTTAATGTAACGGAGTATTTTAGATTGCCCCTGTAATTAAACTATACATCCAATTTTCATAAAATTTGAATTGATCCGAGAAAATTGCGCAACAATTAAGTATTTTAAATTTCACACGATTCGGTTTGGTAGTTTTTTCTCTGTTATTTGTGGACAGATAGGCGTGCTGACGGACGGACTTAACAAGGACTATAGATGAAATGTATTTACATAACCTATACCTATTACATAACCACCTAAAAAAACCATCTTCTAAACTACTTGTACAGGATTTTTAAATTCTTTTTTGAAAGTATATTCATAATTCAATTTCTATTAAACTGTTAATTGATAAAAGTTTTTTATTATGTAATTATTGGATTCTTTATTTTTTGTTATTTAATTTTCTCATTTTGTGTTTAAAAAATTGCATTGTTACACGCCCAATCCACAAAAAAAATGGACATGAGGATGAAAATTTAAATTTCTTTAAATATGACTTAAAATTTGCACATTAACTGTTAAGAGTGTACTCTTTCATATTTTATCAAAAAAGAATTAAATTTTTGTCATTAACATACTTATTTTAATTAATAAAGTGACACTATGACTTTGAAAAATAGACTGCGGCAAAAATCTTTACATTTCACGGTCTCGTAAAGCTGAACAAACATTCTGAAAATCACCAAACTTAGATATATATGATCTGACAGCTATTATTAAGAGTTTTTGTCTGCAGAGAAGTGTTCACTAATCTTCATTACAAAAGGTAAGCATATTTAATTACTCTTAATTATTGTGTCACACCCGCAACAAAAAGTAACATTTATATATCTACAGAAAAATATTTTTGATTTAAAGTTATGAAACTTTATATTCAAAAATAGTTTATTAAGATACTTTGAATTACAGACACAAAAAAATTAATTAATATTTTAATTATAATTATTGAGCGTTGCGGGCGTGACATGTCCCTGTTGCGAGTGACATTTAATTAAAGTCACACCCGCAATGTCTTTTAAAATTGATTACAAATGTATATTTGAACAAATTATATGTAATTTTATATAAGAATAATATGCTGGAAAACATGTACTTGGCAACTTTAACTATATCCTTTGATTTATTAGGGTGAATTCCAGTTAATAAATAAAAAAGTTGCATCATCTGAGCATGTGACACTGTGTGCAGTTGATTTATTCAGTTTGGATTGATAAATATGTTGCTTTACTACAAGAAAATAATTTTATTAGTGATATATGATTAAGAAATTAATTTAAAAGGTAAGATTTTTACAGAAATTAAAAAAAGAAAATTATGAATCAATATTTTAGCAATTTTCTTTAAATTTGTTAATTTTGTTTTGTTTTTTATATATATATTTTAATTTTGTTATTTGATAGTATTTATCTAATACATATATATTTAGTTTTTTAAAATAAGTAAAGCAATATTAGGAGAAGAATTTTTTTCTCTTTTAATTCAAATTAAATAAAAAGTAGAAGTAAGAATAATAGAAACTGTTAAAATGTTTATTAAGTTAGCATAAAATGTATAGAGTTAGTTTGAAACTAACAAAAATTTAACATAATTAACTTTATGTAAGATTAGAAATTTCAAGGGATATATATTAACAATTTAAGCATATATTTTTGGACTTAAAGTGCTATATTTATTCAGTTTACACATTAATTTCTTCTTTTTTGCAGAGAATGAAGAGTATAGAAAGATCACAATATCATCGAAAAAAGATAAAAGAAAACCCTTTTAAATATGAAGCATATCTACAACAAGAAAAGGAAAGACACAAAGCAAGGAGAGGAAAGAAGAGACTATTTAAGAAAAATCATGATAAAGGATGGCAATCCTTTTGCATTTCATCTCATGGTAAAAGAGTTGTCGAAGGGGTTGCCAAGAAAATGGTTGCCAAGAAAATTGCCAAGAAAATGGTAACTCTAGCAACGCTCTGCAACTATAAATTCAGCTTCAGATTTTGCCATGTGTGTAGAAAAAGTCCTAAAAAATATAAAAGAACTTTGCTGAATGTGAAATTTCAGAAGATATTGTGAAAATGCTACATGCATGCTGGCACCAAGCACAATCGGAGCTCAACATTCAATCGATACATCATGTTGTTTCTATTGACGTAGGAACAATTAATATAGCAATAACTTCAGAAAGTGATCACAAGAGAATTTGTTTGTTACCATATTTTGCCAAAAATATAATATCCAACGATAAGAGTGCAGTTGGAGATTTTGTTGAAGTTTTGTTCTCCACATTAAAAAAAAAAGTGAAAACTTTGATGGATAAATAAGACAAATGAATAGGGATGATATAGAATAAGAGTATCTGAAAAAAAAATTAAGAAAATATGTATATTTGGCTCAGTCAGTCAGATGTATCCGTACTTTGACAAGGATATAATATTCAACGATGAATGTGTAGTTGGAGATTTTGTAGAAGTTGTTTTATTCTCGACATTAAAAAAGTGAAAACTTTGATGGACAAATAAGACAAATGGATGGTGACGATATAGATATAGAATGTTTGAAAAAAATTTAAGAAAACGTGTATATTTGGCCCAGTCAGTCAGATGTATCATAGGAAAAAAGAGCATTTTTGTAAAAAAAGCTATCACCAACAGAAATTATAAATTCAAGATTGGAAATGAAATTTGTTTGATATTTTCCTCTCTAGATATTATAATTGTAATATTGCTTAATTCTTTAATTAAAAAAATCTGCCTTGAAAATATTTGTGTATGTTATTATTTTATTAGCTATACAAGTCACACCCGCAACAGGGTGTCACACCCGCAACGAAAATTTTGAATATTTTCTACAAAAGCAAGAATTGAGTAAGTAATTTAATTTTTTCATAAAATAATTAATTAAGTATTACTGTCTAATATTTAAAAAATCAATTCACTCAGTTGTCATAATTCACAGAGTTTTGCGTTTTTGCACTGAAAGATGAAAATGCATGTCCTTTTTATGTCACACCCGCAACAGGTGGAAATTATTTTTTTTTAATAAATAAATGATACATTGGACAATTTTCAGATTTGGATAAATGTATGTGTAAGTGATCTACATTAAAATTCATACAAATTGAAACCAATGCTCGAAAATATTTTTGCTGGTGACTAATTTAAGTTGTGTAAATGTCACACCCGCAACTTTGGATTGGGCATGCAACTATCCATTTAGATGGTCCATTTTGTCAAGCGTGGTTTGAAACATAATTACATCCATCATTCTTTGAACTCTTATGCAATCGTAACCGTAAAGAATATTTAACTATTTTTCGACTATAGCAGGTTAATGGGAAATTGCCTTAAAATTAATTTATTAATTTATAAATAAAGTTGTATTTAACCCTTTAGGGTCTGATGTACTATTAATAGTACATGTCTTTTAAAAGCCTTTAGGAAATACTTTTGCTACAATTTACATGTAGTCATGTTAGTATATGTTTACGCATTTATCTTATGACTTCATTTATGTTTAAGCATTTAGTAATAATAATAATTATTATTATTTATACATTTTCTTTGCGTCGTTTGCGATTCTTTTATTTTAAACATATGTTTCACTATATAAATTTAAAATGAAAGTTACTTTTCTGAAATAATCATGTGTAATGAAGCGCAGAAGTGTTAGAAAGTTGTAATATAAGTTAATTTTTATTGTAATGTAATATTTTCCAAATATCTCCAATAATTCTTCTTTAGTATATTGTCATAAGAATATGAATTAAATAGCACGCAAAACAACAACATTCGTTATGTTTCAAACAATAAAATATTCGTTAGATTATCTATTTTTCGACTATACCAGAGCAGATTAATGGAAAATTGCCTTAGAATTAATTTATTAATTTATAACTAAAGTTGTAATTAAGTAAAAATATTAAATTCCTGCGTTATCATCAGAAGCACGTGTATATATATATATATATATATATATTTATAAAGATAGCTTATAAGCCAACGAGTTAAAAATCAATTCTAAAATTTTATTTTTATATAAAAAATGCAGTTAAATTATATAAAAAATGCAGTTAAATTAAATAAGAAAAGGTGTAAAAATTAAAATAGAAACTAATCGAAATTGGAAATTCCAAAACATTCTTCTATCTGATACACGTTAATATTTTCAGAAAAATAAAACATAGCAGCATCACGGTTAGGTCGCATTTACAACAAAATCTAATATGCAACAACTTTAGATTACTTCAAGCCTTAGTTATACTTAATTAGATTACTTCAAGTTTAGTTTAACTTTAGTTAGTTTACTTCAAGTTCTTGATAAATCTGAAATTTGATGAAAATCCGTGTGTTAGTGTTTGAACTAGAATTATCGCAGAAATCGTAAAAAAAAAAAACTGTATAGAAGCGCCACATGTTGAGCGATTTGCACGAAAAACTAAAGAATATTAATTTATACAAGGGCAAACTGAATTTGAAGTTTGAAGAAAATCCATGCAATAGTTCATGCGATAGAGCCATAGCGAAAATCATGATTAACACCACATAGCAGCGCCATATGTTGAGCGTTTTATTCCAAAAATTATTGAATACTAATTTATATCAGGGACTAACTGAATCTGAATTTTCATGAAAATTCGTTCATTAGTTCATGAAATACAGCTATTGAAATAATCATGAATAATGTCACATAGCAGCGACAGCTGTTGAAATATTTACTCTACTCTCTTAAAACGAAAGAGTGGATTTGGCTGCTCAAGAAAGAGTTCTAATTTACTGGATCGTGAATGAGCTGATTTTTAAGTGGTCCACTCTTCTTGACTTGCTTTCTTCTATTTCTAATGCACTCATTGAGATCGGAAAGTAAGCAAGTGAACTCGAGAAGAAAACAGATCTTTCCCGCGTTATTTTCATCCACCGCTGGCGCTGCTGTCGACCTGACCTTGCAAAATACAAGATGGAGGATTTCCGAATGCACTGCACGCTGATTTTCGATGCATCTTAAAAGTTCGTGGTTTCCTCAAGATTATTTGCTAAAGAAGCCGATATTTTACGAAGTAAGTACTATGAAAGTATTTTATTTACATTATACTATCCTTTTAATAGATTTCTCTTCTCTTTTTTTAATAAACAATTAATGTTAATACTCATACGTATCCCCTTTTATGGAAATAGGGTAGCTATCAAATTATAGAAAGGGAGTGAGGAACTCATGCAAATAAATTAAGTTGAAAGTATTAAAATCTGGTTTCATCTGCAAACTGCATAATATTGAAAAAAATTTTCTCCATTTTACATAAAAATTAGCTTAACAATAGATGTGTTTCAGAAAAAAGGAATTTGAAAGAAAGAATATTAATGAGGACATTTTAAAACTTCTTTTTTTAGTCTAATTGCAGGGTTGGAGAAAAAAACTTTTTTTTTTTCATAAAAAACTAAAAAAGTTTTTTCTTTTTTTTTTTTTTTTTTGTTTAAACTGGTTTTTTTTTTTTTAAACATCCTTTCTTATTACATATACATGCATATATATTGGTAAAAATAGACATTGGATTATAAACTGTAACTTCATTTTAAAATGATTTAAATTAAATATTTACAATGAATTTATGCAAAAAATAAAAGAAATTAAAATTTAATTTAAACAGTATTAGCAAACTGTCTTATGTTCTAAGAATAAAGTGCTGTATACAGTGAAGCGTTGATACTCTGAAAATCTTTATAACTAATCTTTTAATTACTAATAATAAACATTTGAAAGTAGTCTGATAAATAAAATATTCTTCTCCATAGCTATCCAAATAATAAATTTCAAATACTTCTTGACATTTTGTTTCTTGAATGACAATTTTAAGTTAACATTTTTGGTCATAGATTCAGCAGATAACTAACAGGGGGGGGGGGAACCACTATTATTAAAATGCTATAAGTAGCATCCAATCTTTGAAAACTCTCTTATTCGACTTCATATTTTGATTTTAAGGCTTAAGATAACTTCCCCAATTAAGATTGGGGATTTCTTTTACAGCTTGAAATCTTATAAATTGTATTATGTTATTGCGTTAAATAATCTGCAGTTTTCAAAAAATTAAGATATTTTCTATTAAATATTGAATATTTTTAATCTATTTTATATTAGATCAATTCACATGTTCGAAGCTTTTTCTAAAGAGAAATAAATATATTCACCATTGCAGACTAATTTTAATCCTATACCCAAAAAATGATCTGAACCTGCTACATCCAATGCTTATTGCTGATATAAAGTGTTAAAAATAGAAGTTATTTATATTCAGTAATCTGACATACGTAAATTATTAAGAAAAAAAGAAAATGTCATTAGATTTCTTCTGAAAAAAAAAAAATTTTTTTTTTTTTTTTAACCAATTGGTTTAAACTAAACCGTTGTTTAAACCAAAAGGAGTAAACAGTTGTTTAAACCATAGTTAAAACCAATTGGTTTAAACCGTGTCAACCCTGGTCTAATTGTTGCATGTTCTAATAGGTTGTAGGTTGTATTATATAAATATGCAAATATATAGGAAAACAACTAAAAATCCACAAAAACCTGTATTGATTGGGTATTTGCCAGCGCTGATACATTTTGAAAGTAGCAACAAAGGTGATAAGACAGCTAGATAGAAATATAAAGCTGCTCACCGGGGCCACTTTGTGTGGTCAATACAACAACATACAACAACAAAGGTGAATTTTCGACAATATTTTATAATGTTGCTTTAAGAACTTTCATTTTAAATTTGTTTTTAAAATGGTGATTTATTTTAAGATTGTATCAGAAGTAACACCATGATTTAAACAAGCGGATAAGTGTAATCGCACAGGATTTATTTATTCTATTTCCATTTTATCCATGATTGGCTGAATTTTCAGCAGTGTAATATTTATAAAGCTAAAGTTTTTAGTGTATTGTTCATTTTTTGTTTAGACTATGGATGGGAAATTTTATAAAACATTTAATCTGAAAGCTGCAAAATATTTTAATATGTTCATAATCATTCCTTAACATTATATTTATTGCTATTTAACTTAATTTCAATATTTTCTTTTAACACAGGAAGATGGTGATTTCATGGAGGAGTAAAATTCTACTGTGAGGAGTCAAATTCAACAATCTTATTTAATCTCAAGGATCCTCAACAAAGTGTCTATTTTGCCTAAGATTTTAAAAGTTGGACAAATCAGTGGACAGATTACAATATGCTCATTATGTATTTAATGTTTAATGCAAATGGACTGTTATATTTATAAAGGTCCTGTTAAAGATGTTATTGAAACTTGTTTATCTGATGTTGGAAAGAATTGTTATCAATTAATGTTAGGTTTATTTTGTTCTTGCTAAATAAAATGTTTTTATTGTTAAATAAAATTAGTTTTTTTTTCTTTCTTGCAACATTCTAAATTGCACATTTGGCTCTAACTTTTGACACAAAATGCTGCAGTCTTATGCTTTTATATTTATTTAAAAGTTAATTGATTTAAGAAACATTGAATAAAATCAAAAATTAAAAGATTAATTAAGAAGAAATAAGTTATTCTTGAATATAAATTCAAGTTTTAACAAATGTTTTAAATGATATAAAGAATAATTGCACATGGTCAATAAATCCATTTCTCAGTTATTTCTGCAATTAACTTTTGTACTACAATATTTAGTGGAAGGTTTTTCATACAATAAAATAATTGTCCATAATCAAAATTTTAGCTATACAAGTTTTTTAATAGCATTCCTCCACATTTCCCAATTGCAATGTGCTTATATAAATGCTATGGGTAACAATTTTTTTATCTAAGATTTCAAAGCCATTTCAGATTTCAAACTAAACAATTAAAATATTTTTTTAAAATTTAGTCAGTTTAAGAAATATAAGATTTTGATTGAGATTTAAATCTAGGAATATTACAAGGTATCATGGGTTGATGTTTATCCATTTAAAATATTTTCAATTTCATTTATTTAAACCCTGCGCTGGCCATGTGTGTGGGGGGGGGATACTTTTTTAAATTTTGGTTTTATGTTTTTTAATACTTTCTTTTTCAAAACTGGTTCTGAAACTCGTATTAATATTTAAAAAAAAACTAACCAAAATTGCAAAAGTAAAAACTAACCCACTTACAGATCATCCTCAAATATTCTATGCCCCCCCCCCCCTCCAAAAAAAAGGTAAACATTTTAAAATCCAAGCAAGATATTTGAAAATAACTTTTGCATAGGATTATCTAAACTCTTAAGGGGAACAATCAGCTTCTGACATTGTGGTGCTGAAGTTGAGTCGTTGGGCTGATATCAAGTTTATTTTTTCAATATTTTTTTAGTAAGATGCCTAAGATTGGTTTATTTGATTGAAATCATAAATTTTTAATAAAAATATAGTTATTTACGATTAAATCAGAAGCTAATGAAAAAATTAAAATTATATATAAGCATATCTGAAGCTATAAGTATCATTGGAAAATATGTAAACTTGAAATTGCCCAAGAAAGGAAAGGAAAAATCCCATTAGCACCACAGCATCAGAAGCTGATATTCTGTTTAATGTTGTTCGGGTGCTGTTGTACAGTTATGCAAATTTAGGCAGTTTGCATGAATAAGTGTTTTCAAATTTACAATTTTGAGATCACCAGTATTTTTAATTTAATGAATACATGTTCTTTTAAATTTAGCAAAAGAAAATACTGATGTTAAATTTCTGATTTGACAGAATAATAAAAAATTCATGTAAGCTCTATTTAGTTTTGTATAACGATTCAATGCCTTTTCCCCTAAATTGACATACGAAACAGTTTCATTGAATTAGAAAGAAAAAAAAAATGTTTTTATGATTCATTAGAGAACTTTCAGTCATGTAAATTAGAATGTTTTAAGTCTTGTTAATTAAAGACTTGGAAGAAATATTGGAGAATCCATGTTACAGTTTTCCAATCTCTCTCTCTCTCTCTCTCTCTCTCTCTCTCTATATATATATATATATATGTATATATATATATACCCTTGTAATGTCAATAAACAGAAATTTAAATCCGAAATGAGAATTTAATTGCAACACTTGAAAATGTGGCAATAATTCCATGTTATATTGAATTTCTTGATAAAAATTAATCGAGGATTACTGAATTTAGTTTTAAATGATGTGATTTTATTTAAACGATTTAGAAATCACTTGAAGATTTTTGTAATTTTAAGCAATTTTGCTTTTCTTAAGATGAATTTATTCAATTCTACAAATTCAAGGAGTTTTGGATTAACTCTTAAATGAGTTGATTTCATTCATGTATGAATTGGTTACAAATCGCCTAAGTGCTACTGGATTAAATCAAAAATGACAACATTTCACTCCAACTTGAAGTGATAACAAATCTATCAAGTGCTACTGCATTTGCCTTAAATTAGTTCACTTCACTCAAATACGAGTTGGCTGCAGCTAACTCAAGTGCTACTCGATTTAATCCTAAAGACTTATTTTCACTCAAGTATGATTTGGTTACAAATCGCTCAAGTGCTACGAGATTCAGTCTTAAATGACTTCATTTCACTCAAGTATGACTTGATTACAGATCACTCAAGTACCACTGGATTTAACCTTTATTGATTTGATTTCACTCAAGTATGAGTAAAATGGAGATCACTCAATCATGAGTCGATTAAAAACAACTCATTCACTTGAGTAGTTTCAGCTCTTCTTGAGAAGGTTCCTTTCAACATGGGAAAAGAGTGGATATCAGCTCAACTTGAGTTATTTCAGCTTTTTCGTTTTAAGAGAGTAAAAATTTAAGAATACTATAAAATAGAGAATAATTAAATCTAAGTTGTGTGAAAATCTGTGCATTAGATCTTGACATAGAGCTATTGCGATAATCACGACTAATGCACCATGGCAGCGCCACCTGTAGAGTGATTTTCACTTAAACATAATCAGCGTCATGTTTTATCAAGCACTAACTAAGTCTAAAGTTTTATGAAAATCCATGCACAAGTTCTTGAGATATGGCTATTGAGTAAATTATGAATAATGTAGCATAGCAGCGCCACCTATTAAGCTACATACATCAAAAACTAATTTATATCAAGTCTAGTTTATATCAAGATATAACAGAATCCAAAGTTTTGTGGTATTCCGTTCTTGAAATAGAGCGCTCACAATTTTTTTGTCACAAAACATACAGACAGACGGACTGACAGGCTCTTTGACAGACATTTTATAAAAATTTGTTTTTCGGGTTCTCTGACTGCTGATTTTTTCAAAATTTCTCCTATTTAAATTGCTGTAAGTAAAGAACCATTAAACATAATTGGTTCAAACTTCGGGCATGTTTTTTTAATTATTTTACTTTAATTTTTGTTCACCAAATTATTTTTGAAAATATAATTTTTTCGAAAAACAGTTGCATCATTTTTTTTCTTAATTTTTACTTTAGATGTTTATAATTTTTTATTTAAATTAATATTTAAAAAAATGCTGAATCAAAATTAAAATTTTTAGATTTCTGTTTATTTAAATGAAGAACCATTAAAATTCTACTAATAATATTTCGATTATATATAACGATTTTAAATTACCCCCACTTTTTAAAAAGACTTTTAATTTTATTTATCTTTTAAAATATATATTTATCAGAAGTTTTATCATGTGATTTTGTTTTAAAATAACATGATTAACCATGGCAAATAAAGTTTCAAAATTTTAACTCAATAGGTAATAATAATTTTAAAATGTGTCCTGGACATTTAATACTGTGAGACTAAAGAAAAAAAAAATCTTTACTATACATTAAAATAACACTAGCTAAAATAAACGGATCAGGAATAGAAAAAAATCTAATTATAGACATGTTTAAAAGTGTGCTGCATTCTTCCTGTCGTTAATGACGAATTTGGATACGAAAAGAAATTACCCATAGCGGAATTAAGCTCTAAAAATATCTAAGTAATTATTGCTTAATTAAGTGAAAAAAAATATTGCTTGTGAAAACGAAAAATGAAGCATGCAGCCGTTTTAGATTTCAAATTAATAATATTTTGCTGTTTTTTGGATTGTTGACTAATAAGTTCTCGAAATTTTTATTTTTTGAATAAAACAGAATGAAGAAAATGAGAATTTTTACAATATTTTAAATGTAAAATTATCCTTGAATATTCAGATATACAAGATAAAAATGGCAATACACCCCCAAAAAATATTTATATAAAAATTTAGGAAGGAAGAGAGAAATATCATACAATTCACAATTTTTTTCACCAGTAAATTTTGAAGAATAAAAGTTGAAATGTTCTAACTTAATGAAGTATAGGATTTATGTGTAATTATAAGTGTATTTTGAGTGAAAAAACTTCTTTAAAACACCATAAAATAAATTAAATTGCGCAACGCCTTTCGAAAAAACTTAGTCTTTCTTCATCAGGCACCAAAAAAATAAAACATAAATAAATAAATAAATAAAGAATAAAAACGTACGTCAACTATGAATGTAGCAGATTCTTGCCGCTACATTCATAGCAGACGCACCTCTTTTTTTGCACCTGATGAAGAAAGACTAAGTTCTTTCGAAAAGCTTTGCGCAGTTTAATTTGTTTTATGTGTATTAAAGAAGTTTTTTTCGCTTCATTTGATTTACATCAGTTTTCAACTTTATTTTTTTTAGATGTGTCTTGCTTTATTTATATTTCTTATAAATTATTATTAATCATGAAATCTAATTAATAAATTTTAACATTATATAAATAATAAAGATGCTCTATGAGGATTCTGCTTATTTTCTATCGTCAATGATCGTTGCATGGTTAAACAAATGGCCTCTGACTCAATAAGGCTTTAAAATTATTACCTATTGACTATTAATTAAGAAATGATTAAATGACAAATTCACCCAGACGCGTTTCTTGTGATAAAAAAGATTTCTGTTAAATGTGATATTTAATACTGTGAGACTGAAAAAATTTATTTTTACTACACTTTAAAATAACACTAACTAAAATAGACAAAGCCGAAATTAAAAAAATCTAATTAGAAACATGTTTAAAAGTGCTGCATACTTCTTGTCGATAATGATAAACTTGGATACTAAAAGAAATTACCTATACTGGAATTAAGATCTAAAAATATCTAAATAATTATTTCTTAATTAAGCCAAAAAAAAAAAAAGAAAAGAAAGAAAGAACTATTGCTTGTGAAAGTGAAAAATGAAGCAAGCAGTCGTTTTAGATTTCAAATCAATAAACTTTCACTGTTTTTTGACGCGTTTGTGATTATATAAGATGTCCACTCTCAACGATGGCCAATGGCTAATTTCTAAACCGTTAGTCAATAGACATAGAGTTCCCATTGCAAAAATGCTTGTAAAAAAGTAAAAAATTGTTTTTTAAGCGATTTAGATCAAAAAATTTTTATTAAAAAATACGAAAATAAATTTTTATACGGTCCACTGGTCCTATAAGTGAAATTTAGTAAATTTTTACCACTACTCTAACAAGTAAAACAAAAAAATCCCATTCCTCTGCGATTAAAACTGACCCAGTTGTAGCTGTTTAAAGTTGAAGAAGCTTTTTTGCGGCAAATTAGGGGTCAGTCACAAATTTACTGGAAATAAAAATAAACGTCAGATATAAAATTTAACATTAAACATTGAGAGTAAAATAATTTTTATAATTTATTTTTAAATACATGTTGATGTTTACATTAAAGCAAAATATGTAACTTGTACTAAAAATATAAATAAAAAAATAACGGAAATTTTGTTAAATTAAATTACGAAAAGCAACAGTCACAATTCGTTACAAAATGACTTATAATTAAAATTATTTTAGAATACTTAACCTAACTGAATTTAGTGTAATCCTATAAAATAAATAAATGGTACGCACCTAAAATAGTACTAATATTACATTGTCATTGGATTTAAATAAATATGTGAATTGAACCACGATCGAATATTTGGAAGTGAATTAAAATTTGAATACAAATTTTGAACTAGGAAAACATACATACGAACATTTTAAGTAAAATAAAAGCTTATCAAAATAACACAACTTTTTAAAATAAAATCATGAAAAGAAGCAGTTTTATTTCCTTGCAAAATAAAAAATGTGTAAAAATACAAATGAAGATGTGAATTTCCTAACTCACCTTATCGCTTTTGTTTTCTCTAGCAGTCTATACCAATCTGCACTAATGTAACACTGCAATCTCCAAATTTTTAATGAAAACCAATGGACGCATTTAAAGGTTTTTCGAGATTCCCCAAAATTTAATTTTCTCGACAAAGAGAATTTTGATACTTACACCTTAACTTATTTTAACCAATCAAGAAATTAATTAATTAAAATTAACACTACCGTAAAATTTATACGGTGGCAACACCTTTAGTTAAATCGCTAACATTTTTGTAATTAGAATTATATGTCTGTGACAATTGGTTTAAGATATAGCCATTGGATTGTTTTGGAATTAGACGCCCTTTATAACACTTTAAGCACTTAGTGTACGTTCCCTTAAAGCTCAGTCTAATTTATCAGTTTTCAGCTACAGAAAATTGGTTTAAATCATGAAATTTAAAGTTTCGTAACTTGGTCAATTTTAATGTTAGATGAATGGGACCTTTTTTCTCTTACTTGTTGCAGTAGTGGGAAAAAATTACTAAATATCACTTATAGGACTAGGGGTCCGTATAAAAAGTTAATTTTTGTGATTTTTTAATCATTTTTTTTAAACCCAAATCGCGTAAAAACAATTCTTTACCTTTTTAAAAGCATTTTTGCATTTGGAAGTATATGTCTATGACTAACGGTTTATAAATTAGCCATTGGCCACCGTTATGAGTGGACACCCTGTATAAATACGTAGCGCTAATAATTGTCGTTCAGTCCGTCCGTCTTTCCATATGTTCGTCTGTCTGCTTGGTAACAACGCAGAAACTACCCAACCGAATCGTTTGAAATTTAAAATATATAATTATTACATAATATTTTGATTTATTTCAAATTTTATGAAAATCGGATGCATAGCTCAACTACAAGGACAATAAAAAGTATTCCATTACATTAAGGCGTAAGGAAAAAAAATTCAAGTACAAATTTGATAGTGTTACATTCTTTCGAACTTATTAAAATTGATATGCATCTATGAAATATATACTATAATACACATTGTGTACAATCTGTGGTGTAAAGAATATTTGTTGTTGATTTACAGGACCACATAAAAGTATTCCTTTACATAATGGACAGCGAGAACAGCGAGAACCTTGTTTGATGCTCGTTTTAATTGTATTAACATAATTCTGGTAAAACCATCTCTTAGAGAAAAATGAAATTTAAAATTCCTCAAAAGCAGTCAGATAAATTTGTTAAACTAGGTTTATTTCTAAGTTGATTTAGTTTTTGTAGGTGAAATTAGTAAATAACTTTGAAATCTAAAGGAAAGTAGTCAACTTTGGAACAATTTAGCTGCTTTCAGCTCTAACTTACTACATTTTTGGAATATCTGCAAAATATTGCTGCACGTGGTCAAGCTAATTAAAGGTCTAACTGAATCTAAAGTTTTGTGAAATTCCGTGAATTAGTTCTTGAGATAGAGTGCCCACAAAATTTTTGTCATATACAGACCCGCAGAGTGACAGAGTGACAGATAGACAGATAGACATGTTCTAAAAACCATCAATTCGCGTTCTGAAAAATTCCTCAAAAACTGGAAGTATATTTTTTCACGAATTCAATACTTTCTTAGTAAAAATACAATAAAGTAAAAATCTTACAAAAAAATCAAAAGGTTACGATTTTGTTTTTCCTATACTAATTGAAATACTTCTTAAAAGCAGGGCTCGAGTAATTCATTAGAGAGAAATACATTATCACAGCTATTCCTTCTGAAGGAAAAAAAAAAACATTAATTCTTAATAAGTTTTGTTAAAAAATATTTATTTAAATTTCTCCGTCTTAGTCATCAATTAATCATAAATTAAATGTAAACAAAATTGTTTACAAAATACAAATTTAAATAAAACTGATAGTATATGTAAAATGCTAAAATAACAGAGATAAATAGTTAAAATAAACTCTATTCGTTTAGTAACAAGAGAATCTTTTCGAAAGTGTAATAAACGTACTTTCGAAAGTACAATATATTTTAACTAATTAATAAGTTAAAACAACTTATTACAAAAGTAATTTTGAAACTTCTGTAATTCTAACCAATAAACCGTTCATTAATAAACAATACTGTTTTTCGAAAGAGAACTATTTTTGATAATATGTAAAAAGAAATTCATTTTGAATGTCCTAGAATAGGCTGAGGTGGAGTAATAATGCCCATCTACATATTGAAAAAAATATATTGTTTCATACTTAAATATTGGCGTCGTAAAGTATTTTTCATTTTCGATATTCTTTATCACTAGTCTAAAGCATTTTTGATATTCGAATAGCCATTTGAAACAAAGCCTACCAAATTTTTTAATAAATGGATTTATCAGATTGGAGTTCTAATGGTCACAATTACCCCAAACAAATGCGTATAGGGAAGTATAAAGAGAAAATATAGTGGTCATATTTTCCCCACTAGTGATCTACCCAAACTTTTGTGATTGTGATATTTTAATGGGGTAATTATAACCATCCTTTTAACTTTTAAAAAAATAAGAATTTAAACTTTAAAGAGGTGTGTTCTTAAAGGGTCAAAGTTACTTCTTATATACTAAAGATATCACCTTTTCAAATAGAAAAAAGTAAAAAAAATAACAATGTTGAAAATATACAAAGTGGTCATAATTACACATCCTGACTCTACATAATAATTGAGATAAAACAACTTGAACATTATTTACAAATTACATGACAATTTGTAAAATTGTCTTTATTCCTTTTTTCCCTACCAGAATAATTTGAAAAACCTTTAACGCTGTATTTCATATGAAACTCAAATCCATTCGTTTTTCGTATTCAATTAAATTACCCTTTTCAAGAAATAAAATTACACGATTCGAAGGTTACAAACATAATCATTATCGGGTTGAATATGCCAAACAAACATAATTACTTCCCAATTTTTCGCACCAAAGTAAAATGTTGATGAAATGTAAATAATGACCTGTTTCTAGTAATTTTTCTTGCATTATGGGTAGATATGATTAATTATCTGTGCGCCGAAATTTGTTACATTAAATAAGTTTTATTTGTGAGAAACATGTGAGCGCTCAAAAGCCACAAAGGAAGTTTCAAGTGTATTATAGAGCGTATTTTTAAGAACATATCATTTCTTAATTAATTAGTTTTATTAAAAAATATTCTCTTAGATTCCTCCTTCTTAGTCATCAACAATAAGCAATTAACTACAAACAAAATTGTTTACAAAAGACAAATTTAAGTAAAACTAATAGGATATATAAAATGGTAAAATAACATCATACCCAATTTTCAATAAAGCGATTGTATTCTCGTTGAATATTAATTATTTTAAAATTTAAGCTCTTAAAGTAACATAGATAAATATTTAAAATAAACTGTAGTCGTTTTATAGTATTAAAATCGTTTCAAAAGTGTAATAAACTTACTTTCAAAATTATATTTTAACTAAATAATAAATTATAATAAATGATTACGAAAGTATTTTTGAAATTTCTATAATTTCTAACCAATAAACCGTTCATTAAAAAAAATTGCAATTAAGAAACAATTTTTGATAACATATAAAAAAAAATTCATTTTAAATACCCTAGAGTACGTGATAATTGAGATCAAACAAGTTATACATGATTTACATATTACATGATGATTTGTAAAATTGGCTTTATTCTTTTTCTTCCAACCACAAACTTTTAAGAAACCTTCACAACTCTTTAACGCTGTAATTCATATTAAACTGAAATCCATCGATTATTCGTATTCAGTTAAATTACCATTTTCAAGGAATAAAATCACACAATTCGAAGGTTACAAACATAATCATTATCGGGTTGAATATTCCAACCAAATATAATTACTTTTCAATCTTTCGCACCAAAGTAAAATTTTGACAAAATGTAAATTATGACCTGTTTCTAATGATTATTTTTCTTGCATCATGGGTAGTTATGATTAATTATGTTTGTGCCGAAAGTTGTTACATTAAAGAAGTTTAATTTATATGAAACTTGTGAGCGTTCAAATGCCACAAAGAAATTTTAATGTGTATTATAGAACGTATTAAAATAATAATAATAAGTCAATTCTTAATTAATTAGTTTTGTTAAAAATATTAATTTAGATTTCTCTTTCTTAGTCATCAACTATAACTAATTAATTGTAAACAAAATTATTTACAAAATGCAAACTCAAATAAAACTGATAGAATATACAGGGTGTCCCTAAACAAATGGTATGTACGCTAGGGGGTGATAGAACACATCAAGACAAGTAATAGTAAATAGGAAACCAAGGTTACCAAACGTTTTCCAAAGGAGATAGCCGCCATTAAATTTTGGGGTCCAAAATTTCAAATACACATAAAAAACGGAAAAATCGGTCGATTGATTTGCGGTTTTCACTAAAATTATTCTTTATGTTGGTATTTTCTTGAAAATAAATTATAAAGATAAATTTCGAAAAATACCGATAGAGGGCGCTTTAGACTTTGAAGTAATGAAAAACTATTTTTTGCCGTGATTTTTTGCATCTCATTAAATGGTTTCGTAGGCTTAGATTTAAACTTAAATTTTGAGCTCAAAATCTGAATAGTTGGGAGTGGTCAAGTAGCACAAACTGAACTGTGTTCAGAGGGTTTAAATTTTAAACGGAACGGAAAACTATAAAAAAACGGAAAAATTAGTCGATTCGTTTGCGGTTTTTGCTAAAACTACTTTTTAAATCAGTGTTTTCTTGAAAATAAATTTTAAACATAAATTTCACAAAATGCTGATAGAATATTCGCCTTAGACTTTAGAGTAGCGTACAACTATTTTTAACCGTTATTTTTTAAAATCTCATTAAATGCTTTCAAATGCTTAGATTTAAATTTTGAGATCAAATTCTGAATCGTTGCGAGTGTTTAAGTAGCGGAAAAGTGAACTGTGTTCGAGGGGGGGGGGTTAAATTTCAACTCCTGAACACACTTCAGTTTGCGCTTCTTAACCCCTCCAACGATTCAGAATTTGAGTTCAAAATTTAAGTTTAAATCTAAGATTTCGAAAACATTTAACAAGTTTTGGAAAGCATTTAATTAGATACAAAAAATAACGGTTAAAATTTGTTGTTGGTTACTCTGAAGTTTAAGGCTCTCTCTAACGGAATTTTTTTAAATTTTTCTTCAAAATTCATTTTCAAGAAGACACTGACTTAAAGAATAGTTTTATTTTAAACCGCAAACGAATCGACCAATTTTTTCATTTTTTATTATCATTTTAAATTTGAACCCTCTGAACACAGTTCAGTTTGTGCTACTCAACCACTCCCAACTATTCAGATTTTGAACTCAAAATTTAAGTTTAAGTCTAAGTTTACCAAAACATTTAATCAGATGCAAAAAATAACGTAAAAAGTAGTTGTTCATTACTCCAAAGTTTAAAGCGCCCTCTATCGGCATTTTTTGAAACTTATCTTTATACTTCATTTTCAATATAATCCCGACTTAAAGAATAGTTTTAGTGAAACCCGCAAACCAGGCGACCAATTTTTCCGTTTTTTATAAACATTTGAAATTTAAACCCTCGGAACACAATTAAGTTTATGCTACTTAACCGCTTCCAACTATTCAGATTTTGAGCTCAAAATTTAAGTTTAAGTCTAAGCTTACGAAACCATTTAATAAAATGCAAAAAATCACTGCAAAAAATAGTTTTTCATTACTTCAAAGTTTAAAGCGCCCTCTATTGGCATTTTTTGTAATTTATCTTTATAATTTATTTTCAAGAAAATACCAACATAAAGAATAATTTTAGTGAAAACCGCAAATTAACCGACCAATTTTTCCGTTTTTTATGTGTATTTGAAAGTTATGGCCCCAAACTTTAATGGCGGCTATCTCCTTTGGAAAACGTTTGGGCCCCTTGCTTTCCTATTTACTATTACTCGTCTTGATGTGTTCTATCACCCCCTAGCGTATATACCATTTGTTTAGGGACACCCTGTATATAAAATGCTAAAATAACATCAAAACTAATCTTGAATAATGCGACTGTATTCATATTAAATGTTAATTATTTTTAAATTTAAGCTTTTAAAGTAATAGAGATAAATAATTAAAACGCTAGTCGTTTTATTGCAATAAAATCTTTTCGAAAGTGTAATGAACTTATATTCGAAAATATAATACATTTTAACTGATTAACAAATTGTAAAAATTATTACAAAAGTATTTTTGAAATTTCTATATATCGTAACCAATGAACTGTTTATTAACAAATAATAGCTTTTTTCGAAGGGAAAATATTTTCATAGCATATAAAAAGAAATTCATCTTAAATTTCCTAGAGCACATGATAATTGAGATCAAACAAGTTATACATGATTTACAAATTAGTTGATGATTTGTAAAATTGTCTTTATTCCTTTTCTTCCAACCACAAACTTTTAAGAAAACTTCACAACTCTTTAACGTTGTAATTCATGTTAAACTGAAATCCATCGATTATTCGTATTCAATTAAATTATTATTTGGAAGGAATAAAATTACACGATTCGAAGGTTACAAAACATAATCATTAACGGGTTGAATATGCCAAACAAAGATAATTACTTTCCAATTTTTCGCACCAAAGTAAAATTTTGACGAAATGTAAATTATGAGCTGTTTCTAGTGATTATTTTCTTACATCGTGGATAGTTAGGATTAATTGTGTGTGTGCCGAAAGTTGTTACATTAAAGAAGTTTCATTTGTGGAAAACGTGTGAGCAAATAAGTGCCACAAAGGAATTTCCTTGTGTATTATAAAGCGTGTTTTAAATATTTGCCTATTTCCATTATTCACTGAGTTTTTTAAACAGATAACGAATAATTTTAAAAATATATTTAAATTTTGTTGAATTGTGTATGTATAGCATAAAGTGATTGGTTTGTTTTATTTTGTGTCGGCCGATTATCTATTAGAGCGATATAGGCCCAGGGTGACGCGTTCCCTTCGTGGGAGGGTCTTCCTAAGGGAGCCTAGCCGGTATTGGCCACTGGTGGGGCCATAAAGTGATTGGAGAACAACAACAATTAGGCAGTTTTCAAACATGCTGATTTCGAGATAATACAGATATAATCATATTTAAATTTTGTTGATGTGTTTATAGTATAAAGTAATATGAGAACAGTACCAATTAAGGAATTTTTAAAAATGTTGAATTCGAGACAATACAGATATAAGCATATTTAAATTTTGTTGTATTGTGTATGGTGTAATATGATTGAAAGGGGAGTAGGAAGCTAATTAAGTTACTTGAAGAAAAAAAAATCATCTTATTGCATATCAGGTAGGATATCTTGAGAAAACTTTCATTACACTGAATTCAAAAATATATTTATTTTAATTTTAATTATCATATTTTCAGAGACATCATCAGAAATGTAATGCAAAAGTATGTATACCCCTCCACCCCTCTCTATTTTCGAATCTACTGAAACTAAAATTATGAAAAAATAGAAATAGTAGCCATTAATTTAAACCTTGCAGGAAAACTATAGTGATAATTCTAGGTCACATAGTTTTCGAAAAAAAACGCTTTTTTCAGTTACATACAAATTTCGATTTGCGGGAATCCAGCAAAATCAAATTTTATAATAAATACCCAAAATGTAATTATAATAAAACATAGCAGATATATTAAAAGGCCTTACATTAGAACTGTTTAAAAAATTTCATCTTTCTTTTTTTCTTATTTTTTTTAAACTACTGTGTCAAAATTTTAGGAACATTATGCAAATTTTAACTAAATTTTATTGGTTTGTTCCAACCTATATTTTCCCCTCAGTGTTATACGAGCCATTACTCATATTTCTTTGATTATTTAAGATGCCGTAAACTACAGTTTTTACAAAAATAATTATTTTTTTTATAAAAATATAAGCCCATATTTGAAATTTCAAAAAATTTGAAATTGTTGCAACCTAGAAATATGCTGAGAATCTATTAGTACTTATTCTTCTTAAAAAATTAAAAGAAATGCCAAAAATGAATGCTAGGTGCAAGAATCGTTCCGACTGATCAATAAATTGGTGTCAAAACAAAATATGTCTGTAAAAAATTTAAGAATAATATCAGTGCCAATGTTTCAAAATACACAATATAAAACTGTATAAAAAATTGCAAGAATTTTGGTTAAAAAATGTTTTGCAAACCGAGCCTAAAATCTCATCCTAAATGGGTGACAATTGATTGAGATCGAAAGTTCATACTGTAGGATAATAAGTGGCTCGTGGTTTTATTCAAAACATAAACAAAAACAAAGCGAAATTTGGATGGTCCTTATGACATGACTTCACAAATAACCAAAAACTTTCTTCATTAGATGATAAAGTTGTAGTACTCTTATGGTTTATGGGTAATTTGCTTTGATAGCCAATTGTTTCTTGCATTTCTCCATGAGGAAAAAAAATTCGACAATGTTTCAAAAAACATTTAAGCAACATTTATTTCCATTCGGTTTTATCGCAGATCTTCTGAAATGGAGATTATTACAATAAATCTTCAAACGACAACTCACATAGTAAAAAGCGATCGTTTCCAGTGTGAAATTTTAACGTTTTACATTGACCAGACTTAAATACAAACTTAAATCTAACTGGGAGCATTTTAAATAACTTAATCCTTGAAATATACAAGAATAGAAAGCAATATGACGCTACCAAAGAACTATAAGTAGCAATTTAAAAAAGCAGAGTGAAAATACCCCAAATATTATTTCACAAAATGATATACACTGTTAAAACTAATGGTGACAAACCAGTTGCATTTGGCGCCCAGGGGTGAAAAGGTGTTACCATTTGACCCCGCGGGTTTGAAAATGTGTTTGGGGTGCTGTTTCATCTCTCACTGGGTGATTCACGCTAATTAGGGTGCCGCGCAATGCATAACGTTAGAAGATTTTCACCCCTTAGTCATTTGCGCATGCTCTGTGACGTGTATCACTGCCCTTCAACTCGCCGTCACTGGTGGATCAAAACAGCTATTTCTCCCGATGATGACTATCACCGCTATACGCTATCCCAATTTCGTTTAGAACTTCGGATGGCTAACTTTTGGCGAGCTTTTTTTATATAAAGCAACCTTTGAATTTCAGGACATTTGAACATTTCAGGTTGACTTTGAAGGCGAGCTCGATGGCTGAGTGGTTAGAGCGCTGAGCTTGTAATCAGACGTTGTAGGTTCGAATCCTTCGAGGGCCCAAAAGTCGGTTTGTATATTTTTTAATTTTTTATTATTGGGCACTCTGCATTAAGGGTGCCATCTTTTTACCCTAATTAAAGGTGCCATTCTGGCTCCTTTAGGGGTGTCACCAGTGAGACAAGCCTTTCATCCCTAAAAGGTGCAATGTGTTACCATTAGTTTTAATAGTGTACTGAATGAAAACAGGACTATTTGAAGTTATCCTAAATCCAAAAATTATTATTATAAAAGAGCATAATGAAAAAGTTTTGATTAATACATTTTTTCCATTGTGTACTATAGTTAGATTTTTATGAATTTTTCTGGAAGCTATAATAATCTACCTGTTTGCATGATTTTTTAAATTATTTTGCAGAGTCTAATAATAAATAATCTATTTTGCTTTGGTTTCTATTGTTACTAAGTAATGACGTTTAGTTATGCCTAAACATTTGAAAGAAATTGTAACATGAAATAATTGTAAAGAGAGATCAATAATTGGTTACATTTTAAATTAAAAAATTTCGTTTTCGTTTATTTTTCTTTTCCTCAACTTTTTTTTTTTTTTTTTTTTGGCAAGTCATGGATACATTTTTCCAAGGTGTTAGAACTATACAGATGCATAAAGGTATTCAGTTGAAATTCATTGATTATTCGAAATCAATTAAATTTCCATTTTCAAAATCAAATTAAACGTTTGTGAATTACAACAATAACTATCCTATTTGAATACACAACAGATATAATTACTTTCGAATCTTTCTCCCCCAAACGAAAATTACATTACAGTTGTTTACTAGAAATAGTTTTTGCTGCATCGCATACACTATGATTAAATGCTCCAAGATGCGATAAAATAGTAGTGTTTCTTCTGCAAATAAGATAATGTATGTGTTTGGTTATCGTGAGTTAAATTCTACGCTTTATAAATCAAGTTTTGAACTTATTTTGATTTTAATTAATTACGCATTTTAAAAAAGCAAAATAAAGTAAGAGTATACGATGTAAAACAATGTTGAGTTTGAAATGACAGTAAAGTGATTCATGTGCAATACAATCGTTCACATACAAAGCTGAATGTGCGAATTAAAGGCACGCTAAAATTTTTAGATTTATCTGGTTGTGGATGCATTCGCTTGAAATTTCTTCCAAATGTTGCTCATTTATTTAAAGACAAATTGAAAACCATTTATTTGAATCCAATATCCTACCTTGCTTAATTAGTAAATCTAAAACAATTTGACCTTTTCGTGATGAAAGTCACACAGTAAAGATATTTCATAAAGTTAATAAAAAACATTTTTCTATCTTTTAACATGTTCTAAGATAATTAAATAAATACGGCCAAGTTGGCTTCATTTACGAAACATATGAAAAACACAACGCAGAAATTTTGTATTAAAAAAAGAAACTCGCAAACATTTTCGTAAAGTAAAAAACAGCCTTTGTAGAGATCAACTTCAGCTGTATTGTATATTTTTTGGATGCAATCAATTATCAAGTAAATATTTTCAGTAGTGTGGCAGAATTCATACATGGTAGAATTACAAAAAACATGTTTATTTGCGCTGTTAATTTAACATGCTTTTTTGGTTATTGAGAACGGGGAGCATCCGAAAAAAAAATTATTTCATATTGATACCGGGTTGAGAAAACTTATTAATACACTCTAAAAACTACTTCGTAAGGTTATAAAAATTAAGGGCAGAAAAGGAGCTTTTGTTTATAAAATACTTCTTTAAATGCCTTCAATAATTTTATACTTGAAAATTCTGAAGATAATGGAACGCATTTAAAAATCAAGGATAACTCACACAAACTTTATTATTACATAAACCTTCTCTTTACGTCAAGCATACAAGATATTACATTGCTTCACATTTCTGTTTTTTCTTTATTTTATGCCCTTTTTTTATTTTTTATTTTAACTTCTGGTATTATTTACAAAGGCAACAAATTTCTAACCAATATTATATCAATATTTACTACCATTACTATAATCATTACTAATCTATCATTACTAATATCATTATTATATCAGTATTAGATTCAATTCCGCCCATTATTCTTATTCAATTATGTTTCATTTCTAGAATAGAAAGAAGTGGTGCAGAAGAAAAACGTAATCATCATCGTTAAATATGTCAAACAAAAGTAATTAAGGTACCCTGGGGTAATAACGCCACGTTAAGGTTCTACCAATTTTCACGGCTTACTTTTAGATTGTATTTTTCAAACAAATATAGGATCTGATACAGCAACTCATTGACTATCTATATAAAATAAAATAATTTAACAGATATGTATTCATAAAATGTAATGGCGTTTTTTCTTGACCAATGCTATTTGGCGTTAATACCCACCTATATGGGTAATAACGCCATGCAAACAAAACTGTAAAATAAGATGGAATAATGGCATGTAGATAGCCCAATTCTAAAAATACAAACTCTACAAACTTAGAAATTGACAAATTGCATTCTAAGCTATTGAAAATGTTCAATTTTTTGTTAAAGTGTAAGAAAAATAAAGGTGTGGTGTGGGAGGAGGGGATGAGGCAAAAGAATATCAGACCGTGAGCTTCTTTTAGCTTAAAAAGGACCACTTAAATAAAAATATGAGAAACATTGGACAGTTTTAACTGTGTTTATTTGAATCAGTATTTAGGATGCAGTTCGGCCACTGTAGGGAATCAACCGGGGTACTAAAGTCAAGGATTGGCGTTATTACCCCGGTATAGTTATTGCGCAGTACATTTTAAATTACAAATTATCTCGAGAAGATATCCAAAATCTTCAACAACATTTTAAAAGTACATGAAATGCACTACAAATTTATGTAATTAACAAAGTATTTCCGGATAAAAAGATAGTCTTCACATCACAAAACATATCTCGCAAATTTTAGATCAAGCGTTAATTTTAGTTGTTTGTAAAAACAATAAGACCTAAAAATGAAACAAATTACCTTGAAGCTGTTTTTTGCAATTTATATGACTCAAAACCCTTCAGCGCAGAGCACATGGGTGTCATTTACCTGATTATTTCATAATTATGCAAAATATAAGCACTTGGCGTTATTACCCCAGGGTACCTTATTTTCTAATCTCTCACACTAAAACAAAATGCTGACGAAATTAAATTATGAGTGTTTTCTAGAAATTGTCTTTGTTGCATCAACAGGTGTGCAAACTAGTTATCGTGTACCATTCATTAATAATGTTTTTATTTGCAAGTGAGATTAAAATTACATTATCATAAATGAACTTCTGCATCACGTAGATTTTAAATATTTGCCAAAATTTATTTAATCACTGCGTTTTTAAATTAAACATTAAAGAATAAGTACTAAATGCTTCATTTTTTTCATTCGAGGCGTTATTGTTAAATATGCAGGGAAAAAGCCGGACTAACGTCATAAAATTCTTTATTCGTCGCCAATAACATCTAAAGTTTCATCATCCTCAACAAATTGCTTTTGGCGAGCCTTGCACTGCTTCATCCGAATATTTCAATGCGCAAAACAGTGCTGAAAATCCTTCACTGATCACATGCTCTGAAATCTTGTCCCCTTCTGTTTGGGTTTAACCTTTAGAAATAAATAGTCACAGGGATCTGTATCGGCTGAGTACAGTAAATGATACTACACTAGTAAATCTGCAGATCAGGAGCCTCATCGTTATCTTTGCAAATCATTGTTTTTAAACATACTTTGGGTAATATTCAACTTCCTGAAACCTGCAATTTAAAATTTTCAAATTACGTAATTATTTATAGGAATAAAATATGAATAAGAAGTTTTCAGACATCAGAAGCATTAAATAAAAAAATTAGTTATGTAAGTATATTCTGAAATTTTCATGATCTACTAATTCTATTTTTTTAAATATAATATAGAAGATTTCTTCAGGGAGGGATCCGCGCCCCTGAACTCCCCCATAGTCTCATTAAATTCACATTTGTAACTTTAGTGAGAACTTTAAAATAAAAATTAAAATGAAATACGTACATTTAAAAGAAATAAATTTATCAAAAAAATATTTATATTAATGGAACGCATATATAAATTTCTTCCATAAGTTATACACCGAATTTAAAAACTTTGACAAATATATAAACAAAATCACAAAATAATATCAATAATGTATTATTTTTATTGTATCATCATCCATACTTTATCTTTTAAGTCCTTCAATCATATGAGCGATTTCCTTCCAACAAATAAAAATTGAAATATCGCTTGAATTGCCATAGAAAATCATTGTTGCGCAAAATAAAATACTCTATATTTTCTGAACGAATGAAGCAAATATAGGGAATAAACTATACAGCTAAATCAGGGTACTTCATCAAGATACCCTCTTAATTTCAAGTTAATCGGATGCTTTTGCGACAGTTATCGCGGACCAGACAGACAGATGGACAGCAAACGGAAGCCAAAAAATTTCGTGTCTCCAAAGTAAACCTTTACTGACGTTTCAGCAACAAAGATGCTATGCTTTGCCAAGAATGCCTTTTGAACTCTGATGGTTGAATTTTTTACCATTTACTTTTAAATCCGAAATATCACAATGGCACCAGAATATTCGACCAAATTAATTTCGAAAAAGTTTAATGAATTTTTTCGTGTGTATCGTAAATCGAATTTTTTCTTTGCAAAATACTGGTGGTAATTTAACATGCGGAATTTTGAAGAAATTAACCCACCAGAGGTCAAAGAGTTAAAGGCTAATTGGGCTGGTGCATTGTCTTGGTGAAAAATCGAGGAAATATTCTTCTACAAATGAAGTCGCCATCTTCTTACCTGTTCATGAAGGGCATCTACAACTTCAATGTAGTAATTAATTGTGAGTGACAGTCGCATCGAGTGATTAATTTTTTGAATATTTGCATCCGTTTTCAATGCACGGTATCGTCGAGGGTGTACATCATCTTTGGTTGTTTTTCGTCTAACGTCCCTATTTGAAAATTTAATACCCTCAAAAATTTAAGTGTCCCACAAATACTCATGTCCAAACATTTCTTTCAATATAACACAAACTTCTAAGACATTTTCCCGAGTTTTGGAAGAAAACTGAAGGTAATTCTGTTTCTTCAGAATTACCTGACAGGTGCTGTCACGTCACCTGTCACGTGACAGCGTGACAGGTGACTGTCACGCTGTCGTTTGTCACGCTGAATAACCTGTCACGTCACCTAAATGCTTACCGTTTCGCGGCTAGTGATTGCACAATGTTCACTCCGAGCAATAGCTACAGGCAAACGCAGCCAAGTATGACCTTGACGATCAAGCTGTCGATGGGGTAGCTAACACATAATCAGTACTAGTTATATATATGGGTCATTCTCAGAGAAAGGGAAATTTTGTCTTTGAAAAAAAATGTTTTTAATTTTCTATTTTTATATAATGATGGAATGTTCGCGTTTGACATTATGAGAAAAATATCAGCAGAAATCATTAGCCTTATTTATGGCCTTAATTTATAGAAACCCAAATTAATAACTGGAAGATTGAACCACTTACTTTACAATTCAATTTCATAAAATATAAGTACATTAAAAATTAAGAAATTTATATTTAATCATTGAACCACTTGTTATTATCATTCATGAAATAAATATAAACATTAATGATGTAAAAGAAAAATCATTTTTGTTCACAAAGATAAATAAAAATGATTGTTTTGTAAAATCGGATTTAATTAATTTTTAAACAATAAGTCAGTAAATTTAAGTCTTTATAGTAACTCAAATTTATGTTATTGGTGATAATTTTTGTGAAATAATATTAGAAAATCAAAAAGTCTTGAAATTTCTCATTTCCATGGCCTGTTGGCCATTACCATGTTTTCGAAAAGACATGGTAATGACATTTTTAGTGTTTAACCTCATTTTAAGCTAAATTATAGCAATTAAAGGCTTACAGTACATTTACTTTCAAAATAGTCCTAGAGATATATATAATTCAATTAATACAGTTAATAATTTGTATTACTGTACTTTAATAAAATGAAACATGGTAATGACACATAAAACACACTGTTCTCAGTTTTTGAATAAAAGTATCAAAATGAAACAGTATATAGGGGAGAGTGGGGATACTTGAGCATAGGGGATACTTGAGCCACCCCTATTATCTCTACAGTTAGTTAATTTTTCTTTCTAAAACTGCCAATATGTTAACACATTTATAGTTCTGAACATGTAAAAAAGAAATCACACATCTTGGTACCATTTTGAAAGTATAGTGATCAATAGTTGTCTTTTCCCTATCTGAAGTAAATTTTGGGGTACATGGTTTTTTTGTTTTTTTGTAATCAAAGTTTTGTTTAAAGTTGCAACTATATACATAAATTTAATAAGCATAATTTCAATTGTATTTTGAATCTAAAATAGTTCTAATAGCTGCATGCTTTATTTAGTAAAACTCTGGGAAACAAAACTAGTGGTAGTGGGGATACTTGAGCCAGTGAGAGTGGGGATACTTGAGCCATGTCTCAACCCTCCCCACTAGAAATTAAACATAGGAGAAACAAACAAAAAATAAAATTCCTTCCTTATATTCACTAATAGATTTTTTTCTGGATAAAAGAGAGAATAATTTTTCATTTTATTTTATTTTTCTTAAAAAAATAACGACTTAAAAATGTTTAAAAATGTATATTTTTTAAAATGAAAATATCCATTTTAATTTTCATTTTGACTAGCAAAATAGCCTGTCTAGATAAATGTAAACGTAGTTTTCAATTTAACTTTTATTAAATTAACTATTTTATTAAAATAACTTTTTAAAACTGTTTTACAGGCTATAATATCTAATACTTTAATTAGTTAGGTCCAATATATTAAAATATTTATTTTTTAATATAATATATTAAGATAAATATCTTATATTGAAATCGTAACCTCTGTTGCTGTAATTTTTTTTAACTAAGAAAATTGAAGAAAAATTGGTAAAAAGAGCGCACAAAAAACAAGAAAAGCAACAAAAATCCCACTTTAAACTTACCTGCATGGAGCCAAAGAGGAAGACAAAATCTTTTCCTGTGAAATCAAAAAAGTGTTTGAAATAGTAGAATGATACATCTGGCTTAAATTTCGACAGCTACTAAATTAAAAGCATGAGTTCGACATTATCATTAGAGGAAAATTCTGCCAATGATGGTGATGATGTGAAAAGAAAACCTTCTATTGATGGTTGGTTACTAATAAAATATGCCAGAAAGAAAACTAAAAATATTTGTAGGATAAGCATTTAATATTTTGAAAATGAAATTTGCCCGAAGAATAGCAGATTCCAAATTTAAATGGCTCTGAACTGAGGGTGTTTCTACCGTCGTTATAACTCAAGTTGAAATTATCATTTGACAACCAGTTCTAACGACAAAAATTGATCGTATTACTAACTTTGTTTTCTCAATTGGTTTGGAAGGACTTTATGTTTCATAATTTATCATTCTGTAAAATGTTTGTGCAAAAATAAAGCGAAAAAAATTACTTTTGTAGGTATTTTTCCGTAGTGGCTCAAGTATCCCTTCACCATGGCTCAAGTATCCCTCCCATGGGGATACTTGAGCCATCATGTAAAACAAAAAATAAACATTTTTTATACATAGAAAAATAGTTCAAAATTAATTGAAAGTGGTTTTCAGTTGAAGAAAAAATATCAAATTTTCATTTTCAATATTTTATTTTATTATAAGAAATTATAAAAAATTTAAAAAAATTAAAATTCAAAAAATGGCTCAAGTATCCCCATCTTCCCCTATCTATTTCAAAAAAGTTAGACACCACTGTTTGTAAGAACATGAGCTACCCTACACCTACACTGCTAAAAATAAATCTGTGAATTCACTGTGAAACTACTGGCAGCAAAGTAGCCGAAGTTTTACCGTTCCGTTAGGAAATTTTTCCGTTGTGGGAAATACAAGAAAGGAAAACTCCGTTTGAAGAAGCAGTAACTTTCCGTTACAAAGTTTGATTTTTAATGATAATAATTTAATATAATTTTTAAAATTAATGAATCGATTAATCGTCAAAGAATTCGAAATTGCCGAGTGATTTTAAGCTGCTATGTTATTTTACTTAATTATTATTATTTTGTATAATTTAGTTCACGTCGTCCAAAGGATCGGACTCGGGGCCTTTTGACAGCGAAACAAATCCTTACTAACTGAGCCAAAGTTGCTGATACCGGTTTGTACAAAGTATGTCTTGTTAGTGGGAAAATCTGTTGTTCTTTTTAAAGATCTCCTATTAAATATATTCTTTAGAATATTTGTAAACGGTTTATTTTATTTTATTTTAGACTGATGCATTTACTTATTATTTTTTAAAATCAATTTTAATTTTTTAAATAGTTTAAATTAAAACAACACTATTTAAAAACACTGTTTTTTTTTTGAATGAATGAATGAATGAATGAATGAAAAAATCTTTTTATTAACAATTTTTTTACAAAAATAATGTATAGGCAATTTTTGAAATTGTCGTACAGTATTTATTTCTTTATTTTTTGGCTAATTAATTAAAAGATTTTTTAATAAGAAATAAGAAAAAAATAAACAGAAAAAATGTAATTTAAAAGGGATTTTTTATGTTTTCATTATTTCATGGCACCAGTGGGATCCAAACCCACAATCTGCGATCGCGGGCGATTAGCGGTGTGGTGCCTTGACCACTCGGCCATGGAGCCCCTCCATACAACGGAGTGTTCCCGTTTTTTGTTTCTATTTCCAACCGTTTCGTTATTTTCAGGAAATATGGTGGAATTTTCTGATTTGTAACGGAAAATGCCCTTATGTTGTGAAAAGGGACCTTTTCTGTGAAATTCAGGAAAAAATATTCGTGAATTTCAGAATTTTTCTAACAGTGTACACTACAGTACCTAAAAGTACATTCTAGCACCCTCTAATGATGAACTATGAACGAAAACACTTTGCACCATGGTAATGACCATTAACTCCGGGGACAAAGTTTAATTAACTAAAATTACGAGGAAAAAATGTTTTGAAGCTAAAATATAAATTATATTATACGTAGAGAGATGAAAAAATTTCTTATACTGTTGTTGTTTTTGCTCAAAGGCTTTCCAACACTTCAAAAAATAATTTGAATTATTATATTTGAAGTTAGGGACATCTATGGTAATGACATTTGTAACTTTTTTATTTTATTTTTTTAATATTCAAGTTATTATTTTTCTCATGTTTAAACTGTTGCACATTGTTGCACATGTTCTTTATTTATTTTTTAAAAATGAAATTAAAACATTCATGTTAGATTCATTATTTTTTTTTTTTTTTAGTCAAGGACATAAAATTTTCCTTTATCTGAGAATGACTCATATACAAAAATTAGAAAAAAAAATAGAGAGCATTATAAAAAAAAGGTTACCATAAAAAAGACTATTAAGAGAGACTAAAAAAGAGAAGATTATAATTAAAATTTAGTAGTTTGTATTTTTTTTTTTTTTTTTTTTTTTTTTTTTGTAAAATTTAGTATGCCGCAAGATATTATGTACAGATTTTACTGTGATAGTTTTATTTATATTATTTTTATGATTTTTAACACTAAATTTCATTTAGGCTTGTAATGTTTCTTATTATTTTTCTAAAACATTATTAAAATTGTAGCCTTTTAATATTTTTATTTTTCTATTTATCTATGTAAGTATTCATTTAATAATTCATTTTATGACTACATGGGATTGACAAAATTAATAAGTTATTTTCAGGGCCGTAGCTAGAAGTGGACAATAGGTGGGGGGGGGGGGCTTAAAAGAATGTAGGGGGATCATATTTTTTTTCTCTCTCTCTGACGCAGAAAGATAAATTAGTGCACATTTACATTGTAGGTACAAAGTTTCTTATTAAATTGTTTTAATAATTTCATTTTATTCTAAGAAAAGTATATAATGATGAAAATTTTGAGCGTATAACTGGTGAAAATTAAACATCATGTTAACTTCATATGTAGAAATAGGATGAGGGAGTATTGAAGCATTTATGTTAGATACAATTTAGTAATTCTCTAAATCTGTGAAAGGGTCAAAACTAAATTAAATTTTTGAACAGAATTTCATTTGAATTTTCGGCACAGAAATTCATTTAGTGACCCTGGAATTTTTTCCAAGGCGGCTCAAAATATTTTAGGGGAGGGAGCTGAGCCGCCCTTACCGCCCCCTTAGCTACGGCCCTGGTTATCTTCCCAATGCATTAGAATGAACATTATTTTTTAAAGTTTAGCAAAGTCTTCTCAGACAGATTTTTTCCAATGTCATTAGTTTTAAATATACACTAAAATATAAAAATCACTATATGAATTCATGAGAAACAGATATTTTGTAGAACAGCAGTTATTTTTATGCAAAAGATCTAAACTATTCAGTGTATATCTTGTGTTATAATAACGCAAGATTATTCAATGAATTCACGCTTAAAGAAAACATGCACAAAAGATTAAGTGAATGTAGATTAATTAAAATAGTTAGTATCATAGTTAAGTATCATTTGTTTATCATACTTTATTTATGGAGATAAGATGATCTAAAGTAAGCTTTTAAATTCTCTTAATTTTGTATACTTAAGCTACTGTTGAATAATCTAATTAAATTTTCTCATGAAAAGAATATTAAAATTCTGAACCGATTTCTTCATTTATATAGCGTTTTCGAACTTAAGACGATCATGTGAAGAATTCTTTAAAGGTGTTATTTTTGTTTGTTTGTTTGTTTGTTTAATCGAATAAATAACCCTAATTTTTTTATGAAAACTTTTACAATTATAAACAATTGGCTAAAAGCTATTATTTAAAATATACTTTAAATACGTTAAGGGGGCACAGCACATTTGAAACCATCTCTTCAATTTTAAGTAATATTGTAATACATGTGGTGGCACAATACTTAATATTAAAATTAAATTTAAAAAAAATCATTTTGTAGAACAACTTATTTTACTAAATTTCAAATAAATCTATCTATCTATCTATCTATCTATCTATCTATCTATATATATATATATATATATATATATATATATATATATATATATATATATATATATATATATATATATATATATATATATATATATATATATATATATATATATATATATATAACTTTTTAAAAAGCCCTACTATTTTTAAAATGTGAATATTTTTGCTTCGATTTTTCCATATTCATTAGGATATACTACTTAAAATTGTGTTTGGATTTTTAGATGTATAAGATTTAACATTTAATATGAACTTTTATTCTCTCGCGTATGTTAAATAAACAGCAAAATGCGAGTATTACTCGCGCCCAGAGAGTTCTGTACAATAAACATATGTGTTATAAGCTCCTTGAAGACGACTGGTATATATGCCACTTAAAATTCTCAGATTTTTTCATAATTCCCACCAGTTCTACTGTATTGTGAAGTTTAGCTTATTTAATTGGATAATTTTCGCGATTCAAGTACAGAAAATTTCTGTATTGAAAAACCGGTGGTTAAACTTTAAGAATTAAGCAAAGCTCTCATCGCGAAAAAGTTATTAATAAACGAAAATTATTATTAAACGAAAATCGTTGCTGAAAGAATAAGATTTTGTAAAAAGCTATGCAAGATTTAATTGTTTGCAACTGTATATATTGGAAAAGTATGAATGGATATACCATAAATTTTCAAAGCGACATGAAGCCTAAATATAGTCAAATATTGTTATTCTGCATAACTCTTTTTTTATCTTATCCTTGTCTATTTATATAAACTTAACTCGGTAATGAGAATAAAAGATAATAAATATTAAACATCATTTGGCATTTAATAAAACTAAATTCAGTATAGTAATAACCTTTTCTTTCTCCAGTGTAGCTAACACAAAATCATTGTTCAATGTTTAAACCGTCGATTGTGCTAAAGGAGCTTGTGTAGAAAGAAGCTCGCAAATTCGCAAAGCCGCTTTGGTCTATGATACGTTTTTCCATATAGGTTTTTAATTAATTTTTAAAAACACATGAGCCGTTATGAGAGACCCACTCAATGCAAACTAATCGCGAACCCATAGTATTTATGAAAGGTTCGCATGATTAAGAATTAAAAAAAATAAATTAGACATTTTAATACCAAACATTTCGTAGCGTAGTGGTCGCTATTTTTGTGATTAATTCTAATTAAATTTGTATATTTGCAACACTATAGAGTTTTTTGCTTTTATACTGCTGCTAAGTATTGCATTACACAAATATTTAATTAAAATATGTTATCAAGGCTTTAAATGCCTATAATATACAGAGTACGACGACCCCCGTCATTATTTATGTCCAAATTGTCCTTGTCTTTAAGGGTTAATAACTCGGCTAATTACAGACGAATTTTTTTTTAATCATTATCAACAATGCTTTTATATTTCTGCTACGACAGGTACCTCCGACGCTCCTCAACACTTTTGCTCAATACCCACAAATCGAAATTTCTATGTAACAGAAAGATGTGCTTTTCTCAAAAACTACGCGACCTTGAGTAATCGCTATAATTTTCTTGCAAGGTTTAAAGTAACTTCTATAATCTCGTTTTTTTTTTTATTTATAATCTTAGTTTCTGTAGATTCAAATGGTATGGAGGGGGACATATTTTTGCACTGTATTTTCGACGATATCTCTGAAAATATAATGCCTAAAATTAAAGAAATATTTTTTTGAGTTTAGCGTAACAAAGGCTTTCACAAGATACAACACACGATATTCAAAGAAAAGATTTTTTTTCCTTCAAGCAATTTAATTAGCCCTCTACCTCCCTCTTAAACGTATTTATAATTGTTTAATAATCTGTAAATATGAGGCTCAATAATCTTTATTATTTCCCCAAATTTGAACTTTCCACATTTCAAAGTTTATGAGTGGCTGTGACAGATGAACAGATAGACACGAGGGTGATCTTAATGGTTCCATTTTCACTTTATAAGTCCGGAACCCTAAAAATGAAGGATATTCAGCAAGTATATTTAATTCTCAATTTAAATATTTTAAAAAATAACTATAAGCTTGAATGTTAAATCATTGCGCGAAAATATTAAATATACAATGGAAAAAAATCAAATCTCTATTTAAAATATCAAAGTGTTAGCATTTATTAAACAAGCAAGTTAGAAAAATATGAATATAGAGAGAAATCAGTTTAAAGTTTTTATTTGTATGGGTAACTGCGTTAGATCTATTGACAAAATTTATAGTATCTCGCAATATAATTATCGTAAAGGCAAAAATTAGGTGTCAAAATAATCAAAATGGAGGAAGCTTTCAGTTAATATTTAATAAGGAAATTCGATATTTTGACCAATTTCAGGGCACTGTGTTCCCTTAAAAAAGAATAATGCTGTTTTTTGGAAAATTATATAGACACTCAGAGTGAGTTAAAGTGATCATTTATTTTTAACCGCAGAACAATTTCATTTAACTTGGCACAAAATACTAAAAACATGGACTAAAAAACCTTTTTTTTTTCGAACTCAAATATTTGCTTATTTAATCATAAACTGGTCGTTGGGAGCCACCATAATACTTACCCATCATGTATATGCATATATAATATATAAAAATAAAACATGTGAAAAACATTTATAAAATGCATTGCAACTCCAAAATAAAATTTAAACGTGTATTTAAATATTTTTATTATGAATAGTAATGCTTTATTAATGAGTTGCTGATGAATCTATTTCGACAAATTATAAGGTGGTCTGGTGTAATAACCCCAGGCGGGGTAATAACGCCAAGTGCTAATATTTTGCATAATTATGAAATAATCTGGTAAATGACACCCATGTGCTCTGCGCAGAAGGGTTTTGAGTCATATAAATCGCAAAAAAACAGCTTCAAGTTAATTTGTTTCATTTTTAGGTCTTATTGTTTTTACAAGCAACTAAAATTAACACTTGATCTAAAATTTGCGAAATACGTTTTGTGATGTGAAGACTATTTTTTTTATTCGGAAATACTTTGTTAATTACATAAATTTGTAGTACATTTCATGGACTTTCAACTTGTTGTTGAAGATTTTGGATATCTTCTCAAGATAATTTGTAATTTAAAATGTACAGCGCAATAACTATAACGGGGTAATAACGCCAATCCTTGGCATTAATACCCCGGTTGATTCCCTACAGTGGCCGAGCTACATCCTAAATATTGATTCAAATAAACACAGTTAAAACTGTGCAATGTTTCTAATAATTCTATTTAAGCGGTGCTTTTTAAGCAAAAAGAAGCTCACAGTCTGATATTCTTTTGCCTCATCCCCCCCCCCACACACACACACACACCTTTATTTTTCTTACACTTTCACAAAAAATTGAACATTTTCAATAGCTTAGAATGCAATTTGTCAATTTCTAAGTTTGTATAGTTTGTATTTTTAGAATTGGGCAATCTACATGCAATTATTCTATCTTACTTCATAGTTTTGTTTGCATGGTGTTATTACCCATATAGGTTGGTATCAACGCCAAATAGCATTGGTCAAGAAATCACGCCATTACATTTTATGAATACACACCTGTTAAGTTATCTTTTTTATATAGATAGTCAATGAGTTGCTGTATCAAATCCCATATTTGTTTGAAAAATACAAACTAAAACTAAGCCGTGAAAATTGGTAGAACCTTAACGTGGCGTTATTGCCTCAGGGTAACTTACAACACGCCAAGCTATTCAAGTAGTACTGAATTGCGAAAAAGAAATATCCTTATAACTCCAAAATTAATATTTTTATTAACTAACAGTTTATTGCGTTGGATTAAGCGTCTCATTTCCAATTAAAATATATCTTTGAATTGAAATTTGAATGAAATACAGAGTCATGAAAAATCGAAGGATGTGGAAAACAGGATTACATATATCTCGGCAACTAATAATTCGATCAATTTTGTTTTTTATGCAAAATTTGTGATTTTTTATTGCCTTTCACGAACGCTTCTTAAAATAAAAATAATCGAAAATTTTTATGTACCTTTCATCAGAACGAATATTTCGAAAGTCCGAAAAAAATAGTTCGGGATAATCGAGGTTACTGATATTAAATAGGCTTCGTTCCATTCTTACATATTAAGTACATACAAAATTTCAAGTCTCTATCTCAATTTGTTAGGGAGATAGAGCGTTTACAGACAGACGGACGGCGAAAAAAAATTTCTAAAAATATGATTTTCAAAATCTCCAGTGTCTAAAACGTGTAATCCGTCAAAAAAAAATTTCGATTTTAAAAACGATTGCAAGATTTACTTTGTACTACGTATGATGGGTAAGAAAAATCTGTTTTTTAAATAAAAAGAGGTTTGTGATTAAAATTGAGTTGTATGTAAAAATTTTTGATTTGTTACCTAAATTGAGTGCATCCCAAAATAATATAAACAAATTTTACTTTCATACCTTTATTTATAAGACATTCATGATTTTTCACACTAAATTTCATTTACACTTCTACTGTTTCTTATCTATTTTTCTAAAAAATAATTAAAATTGTAACCTTTTAATATTTTAATTTTACTATTCAATTGTGTAAGTGCTCATTCAATAATTTATTTTATGGCCAAATACGAAAATTGATATGTTATCTTCCAAGTGCAAAGTATTAAAATCATCATTATTTTTCAAGTTTTAAAATCTACTCAGATAGAAACTTTCCGAGGTTATTAATTTTAAGCATGTTACTAAAACACCAAAATATAACAAGTTGAATGTGGCAATCCCAAAACTTTCTTCTATCTGATAAATGTTAATGCTTCAAAATTATCTACCACTGTGGCATAATTAAATGACAATCTATGCTCTTCGCAAGGATTTTAAAGGCATGAAGTTCAGTGATTTAGCTCTTGAAATAGGATTATTGTGGATATCGGGAGAATTTCAACATAAAAGCGCTACATGTTGGGCGATTTATATCAAAACATAAACAGCAATGGCATTTATCAAGCTATACCTGAATCTGAAGTTTGATAAAAATTAGTGCATTAATTGTTAAAATAAAGCTATTGTGTAAATCGTGAAAATGCTGAATAGCTGCGCCACCTATTGAGTGATTTCAACCAAAATGTAAACAACATCAATTCATGTCAAAGATTAACTAAATCTGAAGCTTGATGGAAATTCTTGTATTAGTTATTGAGACAGAACTGTTGCGTAAATCGTAAAAATAAATGCATCATAGCAGCGCCACCTGTTGAGAGATTTACACCAAATGTAAACAGCATCAATTCATGTCAAGGACTAATTGAATCCGAAGTTTGATAAAAATGCATTAATTAGTTATTGAGAAATAGCTGTTGCGAAATCGTAAAAAAAGCAGCATAACAGCACCACCTGTTAAGAGATTAACACCAAAAACTAATCAAAATCAATTTACATAAGAAACTAGCAGATTATAAATTTGTATTAAATTCCGTGTATTAGTTCTTGAGATAGAGCGCCCACGAAATTAATGTCACATGAAGACAGACTCACCAACTCACAGACAGACATTTTGCAAAAATAGAATTTCTGACCCCTAAAACGTCTAAATCCGTTAAAAACTGGAAATCGAAAATTTTCACGAATCCAATATTTTTTCTTGTAAAGATTGGAGAAAGTAGCAAAAATTACAACATGGATTCATGAGAAATAGATACTTTGTAGACCAGTATTATTTTTATAGAAAAGATTAAAAGTACTCAGTGTATATCTTGAGTTATAATGCACTATTATTCAATCAGTTCGTGTTTAAAGAAGACATGCACAGAAGATTAATAATAAAGTAAGCTTATAAGTGAATGTAGATTAATTAAAATGCAGACTTGTTAAGTATCATTTTTTTATTTCTTATGGAGATAAAACAATCTAAAGTGAGCTTTTAAATTTTCTTACTTTCATGAACTTATCATTCACTTCATTCCACTGTTGAATAATTTAATTAAATTTTCCCGTGAAAGAAAATACTGAAATTCTGAAACAATTTCTCCATTCAGATAGCGGTTTCCAACTTAAGATGTGATCATGAAAAAAATTCTATAAATGTTTTTTTTCCTCCAATGGAAAAAATTGCCAACAAAAGAGAAAGCTTTTGAAATTGTAAACAATTTTCCAAAAGGTATTTAAAACATGCTTAAAAAACTTTTTAAAAAGGCTTTTTGGCTTTTATTTTTTGGTTAATTGTATTCACACTAAGAGTGTTAATTTCTTTTTAACCACGGAACAGTTTCATTTAACTTCACAATAAACTAAAAATAGGGACAAACCACCACTTTTTCCGAACTAAAATGCTCGCTTAATTAATCACAAAGATCTGTTATTAAAAAGAGTGATGATTATCAATAAAATTTAGTGGTATTTAAAAGTTTTTTATTTGTTAACTAAAGAAAGTGAGTATGTAGAAAAATATTATAAACAAAATTTACTTTGGTATTTTTGTTTATTCATGATTTTTCACGCTAAATTTCACTTATAATTGTACTTATTATTTTTTAAAAAAATAATTAGAATTGTAACCTTTAATATTGTAATTTTACTATTCAAATGTCCAAGTGATTATTTAATAATTTATTTTATGACGAATTACGAATGCAAAATTCATATGCTATTTTACCAATACAAAAACGTATTAAAATTAGCATTATTGTATAACGTTTTACAAATTCTACTCAGATTTAGTTTCAACACCAGAAAGACGTCCATTTTACACAATTTTTATAGAAATTATTTAATACCAGAATTTTTATTGAAAATACTTTAAATTATTTAATAAACTTCCCCGCCCCTCCTTTCTATTTCTCTTAAACTCATGTTATAAAGAAATTTCTGGTTCGTACCAAAATGTATTCATTTGATAGAGGCCAAAACGGCCCCTCAATGTCTTTCTAGTTTTAAGTATCCACTAAAATTTAAAAATTACAGCTTGCATTTTATAAAAGAGAAACTTTGTTAAACTGTGTTATTATTTTTTAAAAAGACAAAACGCAATCAGCGTATGTCTTGTGTTATAATAGGACTATTATTACCTAAGTTTATTTCAAAAGAAAGTATGCATATCAGGTTAAGGTAGTGTAGATTAATTAAAATGCAGCATAGTTAAGTATCATTTGTTTATAGTGCTTCATTTATGGAATAGAAGTATCTAAAGCGAGCTTTTAAATTCTCCTTATTTTGCAAACTTAAGTCACTGTTGAATAATCTAATTTTTCCATGAAAAGAATATTAAATATCTCAAACGATATCTGGATGCAAAGAGGGAAACACACGTGAACTTTAGAGTTTGTAATCATGTAATTTTTTTAAATTGAATAAATAACCAAAAATAATAATAATAATAATTGAGGGTCTTGAAATTGTAAACAGTTTTCCAAAAAGTATTTAAAAGGGTCCGGTGCACATTTTTAACTACTTTTTATTTATTGAGTTAAAATTTTGAATTTTTTGTTATGGTTAACAATATTATTTGTATACAAAATCATATGATAAAACTTCTGATACTTTTTTTTTATTAAGTTTTAAAATTTATTAAAAAAGTGGGGTAGTTTAAAATCATAATAACACAAACTATTATTTGAAAATTTTATTTTTTCTTACATTTAAATAAACGGAAATATCTAAATTTAAATTTTGATTCAGCATTTTTTTAAAAATTAGAAATATTTAAAGAGAAATTAAAAAATATATATATAACTTTTATTTAATTTTTTTTTTTTAAATAAATGTTTTTCTCAGATTTGCTGAATTAAAATTAAAGTAAAATAATGAAAAAAAAAACATGTTCTAAGTTTGAAGCATTTATCTTTAACGGTTTTTGAAATATAACGATTTAAATTCTAGAAATTATGAAAAATCCCGTCATGAAGAAAAACTCATTTTCACAAGAAATCGTTTCCATGAAAACAATTGTTTGAAAACTAGATTATGAAAACAAACCAAAACGAAAAAATAATTTTTACAGTTATAATAAAGATAGAAACACGATTTAAACGTTATTTCAAGTATACAAAAAAGATAAATTATTAATGCAATAAAAACTTATTAGAAAAAAACTTATTAGAAAATTAAAAAATTTTGTGTTCCAGACCCCTTAACTGCTGCTTTAAATATCTTTAAAAATCTGACATTTTTTTTGAAAATTGTATTTACATACAATCAGAGCGAGATAGATTAATAATTTCTTTTTAATCTTTGTTTAACACAAAAATTTTACCTCGCAGGTTCGTCAATAAAATCTGCATTGCGTCAATAAAAACTGACGCAACATTTTATTGTTTTTAACTAATTGTCTCTGTAAATTTTTTTTATTCGCCATCTCTCCCTGTTTTTTGTTTGTTTGTTTCTAATATCACCATTTCTTTTTAGCTGATTTGCAGAAGTATTTAAAAAAATTCATGCTTCTAGAGAAATTGTCAATTTTAACGCAAAAATTAAGGCAGCAAAATGGCTTCATTATTTTGTAATGATGTTCATCATTATAATAATGATTTTTAGTGATGTCATACGAAATACAATACACACTTCCATTAGTATATTTATAGACTTTTCTTCATAAGCATCAATTGGGAAAGAAGGAGGTAAATCGTCAAGTTTATTTATGAATGATTTTAATTTAGAATAATATTTACTGAAAGAAGTCTACAGAAAATGCGATGCCAAGAACAATTGTAAAACGTAATAATTGGAAAAATCTTTATTCTCTGATATCATAATTTATTGCTTATTCTCATCTTTACTAACAAAGTTAAATAATATACTTCGATAAAAATCCTGAATATTAATGAAATTATTTTTTTAACATACTAAAATTCTATATATTTGTGTTTTAAAATAAATTGTTTTCCACAATCACTGTTTCGTGGTCATGAAACAGCGACTTCGTATACACAGTGGCGGTCAAAAATTTCCGGCCGAAAAAAAAAAAAAGAAAAGAAAAAGAAAGAAAAAAAATAGTTAATTTGTAAGTATACCTATATGAAGAGGAATCTCAAAGAAATACTCATGCATTTTACTAACATAATAGTTAGGAAATTATTTATAGAATAACAAAAAATATTAGTAAATATAATAGACAAAATTACGTGGAAAGAAAAACGCATGTTCTCAAAAGTTTCCGGCCACTTTGGCATGTTTCGTAAAAAGTGGTATTACAGTAGAAAATAGCAGTTATCAACAACATTTAAAAGTAGTATTTTACCGCCATACTTTTAGGAATAAGCACTATGGCGCTTCAACGTGGTATCGATTCAATCAACGCCACAGTGGGGCAGGAAGTCTCCAAAGTTGGCAAACAACAAAATTTACTTTGAACAAAAAAAGCACATCAAGGATTCTTTTGTAGAAGAAAAGTCGTAAAACTTTAAACTTTTACATAAGCTAAATAGTAATTTATTAATTAATTTACAAACCTTTTTCAATATTTTTTGTAGAAAAATGAGTTAAAAACAAGAATTTAAGATAATTTTATACTAATTAGATATTTATAAATCATCCATAATATCGCATTAAAAAATGTAAACATAATTAGTAATTTTAATTATTCTCAAGCAAACATTATAATGAATATTAGCGACTCGTTTTGAAGGATTGGATCAACCTTTCACAGGCAAAATGTACGCGTTACTATAAAGACAGCAGAAGAAAAACTGTTTCTGTTGTTTTAGTGCTAACACACACTTTTTGTTTTCCTGTTTTTCAGATCTTAAACTCATACATGTCACGTACACTAACGAATATGTAGAACTAGAATTGTATAACCGTTTTACTCTTGATTTTTTTGATCGTCCAGAACAAATTCAGACGGAATATGAAGATGGGCACGTTTGCTTTTCATTGACGCTTCTGTTTGTTTTTCAAATCGAGGAAATGAAAGCGATTTGCCAAGCCACTCTTTGTTAATTCTAAACCATTACCCTTGTTTCGCCATGCTTTTGCTCATCGGAATTTATATTAAACTTTAAAACATTTAATCTTCTTTTCATTTAAACTACTTGTTCGTAGTTTCTCCGATTATGGAGTTCTTATACCATAAAATCACATTACTTTTCAAAAGTTTTTTGTTAAAACGTTCCATGATAGTCATTTTCATTTAAATACATTATTTTGTAATAAACAATGCATTAAAATTCGTATTTAACAAAGAAAATATTTATAATCATGTTTGGCACACCCGTACACTAACAAAAATTTAAGGATGACTAGCTATAAAAATGACCTTACAATTGAAAAAATAACAAAAAGTAACAAGATTTTCTGGCATATTTGTCCTTTTAAAACTCATATTTAGTAGAAAAAATTATAATTAGCACTTAACTCGCCTTAACTCATAACTAAAACCTACAATGTTTGTAGACAGCGTTAATTTTTTTTATAAATTTCACCACTATATATTCTAAGCGTCTGTATATCTATAAAAATCGCATTAAAACAAATTGAAAGTTAATGAATTATTGTTACATACTTTTAGTTAAAGGTTCCATAGTCAAAAAAAATTATTTTTTAATTATTATAGCGAAATTAACAAGCGAATGTTGAAACAAAATTATTGATTTTTTTTCCCTTATTAATATCAAAGTACAATATGCAGTTTAACTTCTTTCTCTAGTAACGATCAAAATAACTTTGCGCAAATTTTAATACTAAACAGATGTGTACTGGCATCTGCTCTATTAAAGTGACGTATGTCGGTAGTTCAAAATAAAATTTCATTTTTTCGATTTTTTGCCAGTTTTGAAGGCTTTTTGCCCCACTGTGCAACGGTTGAAAATATCTATAGTAAGATTTTTTTATACTTCTTGAATTTCTCTGAAAATTCTGCTGAATTCGAATATTTATAGTTCCACACACGTTTGTCAGGTTCTTTCCAAAGATCTTCAATCGGTTTCATGTTGGGTGATTAAGCTCATCATTTCAAAAGTGATTTTTTTTCGAAAACGATTGTTTGACGAGTTTGTATATATTCCTTGAGTCGTTATCATGTTGAAACAAATAGTTGCGACCGCAATTTTATCATCCAACAAGGCAGCAAATTATCTTGCAAGATATCCTTAAACATTGCATCATTCATCTTGCTGCAGATTTCAAACAACGGACTTTTACCTTTTGGAGTAAATGCTCCCCACAGCATAATATGTTCTCCGCCATGTTTCATTATAAGAATAACACATGCCAAATCATACCTTTTGTTTTTAAGTTGTCGGATCTAGTGTCTGCCATCATTCTTAAAAAAGTTTAAACTTTGATTCATCGGAAAATAATACTTTTTTTCAGTTTTCACTTGTACAGCTTTGTGTTTCTTGGCAAAAGCCAGTTTGATAGTTGATTTTTTTCTTGTGAAAGGTTTTTTTTTTTAATACCGATTCTTTCGTAAATCTCTACGTTATATCAGCGTAGACCGACTTATTTTAGCAATATTTTCATTCCGTAAATGACGTCATATTGAAATGTCATTTTTATGCGAGTCATCAATGGTTTTCTTCTAATAATTCTCTTCACACGAAAACTCGTTTTCCGGGTCTCTTTGTGTGTATTTAAATGAAATTTTTATAATTTTTATAAATCCTTTATTTTTTTGTTTTATGTTACTATTCCTATTTGTTGAGCACAGTTTGTAATTGGTGTTGTCATGGTATCACCTTCTTATAAATAACTTATTGTTTTGATCTAATCACCCTGTATATTGTACCAAGGTAACTAATTAATTATTCCATTTCTTTTCCTTTAGTATGCCTAAGTTCTAAATAAATAAGTACAATAACACATAATGCATAAAGTACGGCAGAACATTTTAGTCTTTATTCCTATTTGTTAAACACAATATGTAATTTGTGTTGTTATAACATATGATTTACAAAGATTCATTCTCACATTTACTAATGAATTGATCGGTATGTAATCCTTCTCGGAAAGTCGTAGTTGTGAAAAAAATAGTAAAAGAAATTACATTCTTTGTGAATGATTTTAATATGAATCAATTCTTAATAAAAGTATGCGACGGTGATACACTTCAGTTAAAAAAATGTCGATAATGGTTGCGCAGCAGGGAACTAAATATTAATTCCCCAGTATCGCCATTTCATTTCCCCTCATTTATCAAATTATTCAAAAAATGTCTGCCTCGAGGAAGATCCTGAATAATAACAAAATAATGAACTTTTAAAGACAGCAAAATTTTTGTCATTATTCCAGAGGAATAAAACCAATCATTATAATAAGTTGGGTGGAAAGGCTATTATTTAAAGATCAGGAGCTATTCCCAGGCATCGATTCATATGGGAAAGAAAAAAGTTAGAAAAATATTGCATGAACCGTCATTAATGAGAAATGTATTTTCTGGTGAATGTAAAGAACAAACGACTTTAAAATTCAAAAGCATAAATGAATGTTCATTTTATTATTAGGTAATAGACTTTTTTGAAACACATAAAAGATAAATGTCTTTTACAAAAAAATCTTTTTGAATTTCTGTCGTTGTATCAAAGTAACACGCTCTTAATAATTCGGGAAAAAAAAAAGAATTTTTTATTTTTCAGTTTTTTTCATATAAATTTATGTAATTTATGCAAAATTTATAGAATTTATGTAAATCCTTTATTTTGTTTATTTCATGTTATTATCCTTATTTGTTAAGCACAATATGTAATGTGTGTTGTAATGGTATCACCTTCTGATAAATAACTTATTGTTTTGATCTTTATGTATCATCCTGTATATTGTACCGAGGAAACTACTTTAATTCTTCCATTTCTTCTTATTTACTAAACCGTACGTCTAAAAAAATAAGTACAATAACACACAATACCTAAATTAAGGCTGAAAATTTTAGCCTTTATTCCTATTTGTTGAGCTACAATATGTAATTTGAGTAATCATGGTATCTCCTTCTTATAGCATATGATTTATAAAAGATTCATTCTGACATTTACTCATGAATTGATTGGTATGTAAGCCTTCTGGGAAAGCTGTGAAAAAAAGTGAAGGACAATAAATTCTATGTGAATGATTGTAATATGAATTAATTCTTATTAAAAGTATGCCGTAGGTGTTACACTTCAGTTAATAAAATGTCGATAATGGTTGCGCAGCAGGGAACTAAATATTAATTCCCCAATACCGCCATTTCTTTTCCCCTCATTTATCGAAGTATTCAAAAAATATCTGCCTCGAGGAAAATCCTGAATAATAACAAAATAATTAAATTTTTAATACAGCAAAATTTTTGTCATTATTCCAGAGAAATAAATCCAATCATTCTAATGAGTTAGGCGAGAAGGCTATTATTTAAAGATCAAACGTTATCCCCCAGGCATTGATTCAAATGATAAAAAATATTTCATGAGCCGCCATTAATGAGAAATGTATTTTGGGCGAATGTAAAGAGCAAATGACTTTTAAATTCAAAATCATAAATGAATGTTCATTTTACTAATAAGTAGCATGCTTTTCTGAAAGGACATAAAATATAAATAATTTTTGAAATTTTTGCATTTCAAGCAAAGTAATAACTTCGGGTAAAAAAATGAATTTTTTAGTTTTTAGTTTTTCATTACATAAATTTATGTAATTTATGTAAAATTTATAGAATTCATATTAATCCTTTATTTTGTTTATTTTCTGTTACTATTCCTATTTATTGAGCGCAATATGTAATTTGTGTTGTCATGGTATCACCACCTTATAAATAACTTATTGTTTTGATCTAATCACCCGGTATATTGTACCAAGGAAACTACTTTAATTCTTCCATTTCTTTTCCTTTACTATACCGGAGTTCTAGATAAATAAGTACAATAACACATAATGCATAAATTACGGCAGAAGATTTTAGTCTCTATTCCTATTTGTTTAACTACAATATGTAATTTATGTTGTTATGGTATCATTTTCTTATAGCATATGATTTACAAAGATTCATTCTCACATTTACTAATGAATTGAACGGTATGTAATCCTTCTCGGAAAGTCGTAATAGTGAAGAAAACAGTCACAATGACACGTGACAATACATTTTTTATGAATGATTTTAATATGAATCAATGCTTATTAAAAGTATGCGACGGTTATACACTTCAATTAACAAAATGTCGATAATGGTTGCGCAGCAGGGGACTAAATATTTATTTCTTAATACCGCCGTTTCTTTTCCGCTCATTTATCAATGTATTTTAAAAATATCTGCCTCGAGGAAGATCCTGAATAATAACAAAATAATTAACTTTTTAGGACAGCAAAATTTTGTCATTATTCAAGAAGAATAAGTCCAATCATTTTAATAAGTTGGGCTAGAAGGCTATTATTTAAATATCAAGCATAGATTGATTCAAATGATAAAAAAAAAAATTTAGAAAAATATTTTATGAGTCGCCATTAATGAGAAATGTATTTTGGATGAATGTAAAGAACAAATGACTTTTAAATTCAAAAGCATAAATGAATGTTCATTTTACTAATAAGTAGCATGCTTTTCTGAAAGGACATAAAATATAAATACCTTTTCAGATTTTTTGATTTCAAGCAAAGTAACACGTTCTTAATAACTTCGGGTAAAAAAATGAATTTTTTATTTTTCAGTTTTTCTTTACTTAAATTTATATAATGTATGTAAAATTTATAGAATTCATATTAATCCTTTATTTTGTTTATTTGATGTTATTATTCCTATTTGTTAAGCCTAATAGTAATTTGTGTTATCATGGTCTCACCTTATTACAAATACTGAAGGCTTAAAAAAATAAGTACAATAGCACATAATACCTAAATTAAGACTGGAAATTTTAGCCCTTATTCTTATTTGTTGAACACAAAGGTAATTTGTGTTGTCATAGTATATCTTTCTTATGGCATATGATTTTTAAAATATCCAATCACTTATTTACTCATGAGTTTATCTGTATGTAATCCTTTATAAAAAAAACCTGTACTTGTGAGAAAAAAAAAATCAAACAATAATTTTTTTGAGAATGATTTTAATATAAATTAATGCTTATTAAAAGTATGCCGTAGGTATTACACTTCAGTTAAAAAGTTGTCAATAATTGTTGCTCAAGAAGGGACTAAATGTTAATTCCCCAATACCGCCATTTCTTTTCCCCTCATTTATCAACATATTCTAAAAATACCTGCATCGAGGAAAATCCTGAATAATAACAAAATAAATAATTTTTTAAAACAGCAAAAATTTTTGTCATTATTCTAGCGGAATAAATCCAACCATTCTAATAAGTTGGGGGAGAAGGTTGTTATTTAAAGATCAAGAGTTGTCCCCAGGCATTGATTCAAATGATTTAAAAAAATAGAAAAATATTTCATGAACCGCCACTAATGAGAAACGTATTTTCTGGTGAATGCAAAGAACAAATTACTTTTAAATTCTAAAGTATAAATGAATTTTCATTTTAGTAATAAGTAACAGGCTTTTCTGAAAGGACATAAAATATAAATGTCTCTTACAAAAAAACCTTTTCAGATTCTTGAAGTTGAAGTAACACATACTTAATAACTTCAGGAAAAAGAGTAAGAATCTATACTTTTTAGTTTTTCTTCATATAAATTTATGTAGTTTATATAAAAATTATACAATTTTTATAAATCCTTTATTTTGTATATTATATATTATTATATTCTTCTAAATGCGTAAAAATTAAATATTAAAATCACGTTCTTTTTTTTGTTTTAGTTTTGGTCTTTTTGTGAGGGGGGGAGAATTGGGGGCATGTATGGATGTATTTATGACGACTAATTATGAGCACGAGGGACATATAGCCTAAGGTATGACGATGCCCTCTGTGGGGAGGTCTTTCTAAGGGAATCTAACCCGTATTTATGCAAATCCGGAGTCTTGGAATTACGGAAAATCATCTTTCGGAGAAAACCACGGAAAAATCCGAAAGATTAGACCGACAGATGCGATTGGGTTCGAATCCATCACCTGCAGACTACTAGTTTCGAGAGTAAAACCTCTCGGCCACTAATGGGGCCTTTTTTTTCTTTCATTTATACGTTTTAATGTATCTTGCTCCTTTTGATTATTTTTAGAAAGTATCTGCATGTGTTTTAGTCTGCGGGTGACACACTATTTGTGTCCTCTCTATCTGAAAAACTCACTCAAGGTACATCCTAAAACTCTGTTCTTTATTGCCCTTGACATTACACTGTTAATGGGTTTACTGTCCCAGCAGGCAGCGGAAGTCTTATTCTGTATCATTTACTATTTTAGTGATAGCTATATTTCAAGAACTAATACGCACAATTTTATGAAACGGGTGGCACTTCAGTACTATATTTTGCTTGATCTCCATGATATTTATATCTCATATGGGATTGAATTTCATCAAACTTGGTATTCAGTTAACATTAAAATTAACTTAACATTTGGTGGCATTGATTAGGTTTTGAAGAATCTTGCTCAACAGGCGCGCTTTTATCTTTATCTTTAAAGAGTCCCATGATAGCTATATATAATATTGTATGGAAATAAATTTCCCGAATTTAATCTGTTAAGCATGTATTAAAAATCATTCTCTTTCTGTTTTGGTTTTGTTCATTCAACAGAAATTTCTGCTATATGATGATTTCCTCTCAGGGGGTGCCCCGAAGGGATGACGTTCCCCCCGGAACATTGAAATGACCCCCCCCCCCTCTCAGAAGATTTTAGATTTTTAAGATTTTTAATGAACAAAAGTGCAATTTTTCTCTCAGAAATGGAAATCATCCCCCCGAAGGGATGACATTCCCCCGGAACATTGAAATGCCCCCCCCGGAAGATTTTAGATTTTTAAGCTTTTTAATGAAAAAAAGTGCAAATTTTCTCTCAGAAAGTGAAATCCTCCCCCCCCCCCGGAGTCGGAGAAATACCCTCCCGGAGAAAAACGCCTGAATTCAACACTGTTCCATTATATCCGAGGTAACACTATCTCTGATTTTTATGAAATTTAACATGCCAGATATTTATTAAAATTATATTGTAACAATTTTGGCTTTCCTCATTCAACTAACGATGTGGATCTGTTATATTTTCTCTGTAAATATTTTAGGTCATTTGATAACGATTTATATAACGATTTAGTTAAAAAAAAAATAAAGAAAAGAAAATAGAAAAGAAAAAAAAAGGAAATATAAAATAATAATAGAAACGAAAAGAAAGGAAATATAATAATAGAAAAGAAAATAAATTAAAATTGTACACAACTTTTGATTGGCTGAGTTTAGTAAATTTTAATTACAAGTATAACGCAGCAGGTTTCGGGATCGAACCCAAGGTCTGCAGATCTACACACTAACACTCTACCGAATGAACTACGCCAACATAAGCGAAGTGTTACAAAATAAGTACTTAAATTGTATTATAATATTAAACCTCCTCCCCGTATCTTGAGAACTTAGGAGAGTTGTATAAAATCCGTTGAACCTAAGTGGCCATTACCATATACAATATATATAAAAATAATCAAAATCTGTGATTATCAAACTCTGTCTTTTCCTTCTTAGAATGATTTAGAAAAGGAAAAATAATCTCATCAGATATAGCAGAGATTTTTCTTCGCTGAATTATAGAAGATGTATTTTGTCCCCAATCGCAATAGCTCTTATAGCTCAGTCAGTATGGTGTTCTTTTAAAATCAAAAGGTCTCGGGGTCAAACCCCAAGGACAGCTAGCAACAAATTATGTGAAAGTTTAATGATACTTCCGTTTAAATTTATTAGAAAAATTTAATTTCTTTGAAGTTCGTTGAATACTGAGTGATTTATTAATTTTAGAAATTAAATTAAGTTATTACCATTTCAAGTAAATTTACAGTGTTGTGTTTTTTTAACAATGTTAATTTAGAAAGTCTATTGTAAATCTGCCAAATAACTTCTATATTATTTTTCAAAATCTCTGTAATTTTACATAAGTCTAATGGTAATGGATTACAAGTAGATTCTCTGGAATTTCACAGAACAAATTTCAACAGTGTATGTAGAATATAAACAAACATGTCCTTCAGGGCCGTAGCTAAGGGGGCGCTATGGGCGGCTCAGCTCCTCCCCTAAAATATTTTGAGCCCCCCCCCCCCCCCAGGAAAGGTTCCAAGGTCACTATATAAATTTCTGTTCCGAAAATTCAAATGAAATTCTGTCCAAAAATCTAATTTAGTTTTGAGAGCCTTCCACAGTTATGCAGTATTACTAAATTGTATCTAAAATAAGAAATTCAACACTCCCTCATCCTATATGTTCATATGAAGTTAACGTGAAGTTTAATTTTGCACCAGTTATAAACTCAAAATTTTCATCATCATATACTTTTCTTAGCATAAAACGAAGTTATTACAACAGTTTAATAAGAAACATAGTATCTACAGTGAAAATATGCACTAATTTATCTTTCTGTGTCAAAGAAATTGAAAAAAAAAAATTATGAGCCCCGCCTACAATCTCTTGAGCCCCCCCCCCCCCCTATAGATCACTTCTAGCTACGGGCCTGATGTCCTTAAATACAAGGCTGCACAAAAGAATTGGGTTTGTTCTGTTGGTATGAACGGTAATTTGCTGAAATCTGGTTTCTAAATGTGTTATGCATAATCGAAAATGTTTACTTTTTTTTATCTGATTAAACAGCGAAGTTACGTTAAAGAATTCTGGAAATGTTGGAAAGTGTTTCATAATATATTCTTGAAGTATATATATATATATATATATATATATATATATATATATATATATATATATATTAAGATTTATATAATCAATCCCGCATTTTAAATATTGAATTAACAAATCATTTGTTTTTGTGACTATTGCATGTCAAGATACAACTATTTTTTTAAACTAAAAACTTTGGCTAATCGACAATAAATGAGAGAGAAAACAACTTTCAAAAATTTATCCAACCATCGCTGTTTTCTTTAGAGCATAATTAAACTGATTTTTGTTTTGGGAAAGGACAGTAAAATAGAAAATGAATAATGCGTAAAAGAAATGTTGCTTTCCTTTGAAGTTAAATCTTTTTTTAATTTTGGAACAAAAGGATACCTTTTTTTTTCGGCCAAAGAGGGAATTGTTTTTATTTATTTAATAGCACTGTGGGGGAAAGAAGGGGAATGTTGCATCCGAAAAAAAAGTATTTTTTGTTTTAACCCTTTTAGAGGCATAATTATCACACTAAAATGCTGAAATGATGGAATGTCACTATAATGTACACAAACGAATAGCTTTTTGCAATGAATATATGCTTCTCTTATCGTACTGCGTAAAAGCAAAAATTTTTTTAAAAAAAAAAAGAAAGCCTCACACACCTTTCCACATCTTTCTCAAAACAGAGTCAATTGGATTGATACACACGTATAGTCCAGTCAAAATAGACATTTAACCTAGGAAAAATTAGAGAAGAGCTGAAAATTTGCAAAAACGTTTAGAATATCATTCCAAATGAAATCCCCAAAATCTTAATCAATCTGGCTGGAGCAAAAAATTTTATTCAAGGTCAAAGGTCAAATATACAAAAAAATCGTTTTTTCAGATATTTGTTACACAATAAGTTTTATGGTAAACATAGTTATTACATAAATTTAATGTTATTATAAAGAATGAAATTTTCTACAAAACAGTCTTTACACTTTTAAGAGGCTACTTCATCCAAGCGAAAAGACCCGTTCATTAGTACTAATCCTATGAAGAAAAATGTATAAAGATGTCTCGGTTGTATTTTAATATTTTTAAAGGATTTTTGTTGCAATGGGTAGCTGAAATCGATTTGTATGCAAGCCGTTTTATAATTTTTTGATTTTGTTTACAGGTATTTTTTACGAATACGCTTTCATTTTCGGAATCGGTTTGAAAAGCGAAAGCACTCTCCTAAAAAATACCTGCAACCAAAATCGGAAAAGTAAAAAACGGCCTGCATTCAGATCCATCTCAGGAATCCAATGAAAAAACTAGTTGGATGTGTCAATCCCAAAACTTTCTTCTATCTCGTAAATACATTTTAATATTTAAAAAAAAAAGAAAAAAAAAAAAAAAAAACGTGGTGACCCCAAAGTTACCCACTATCGAATTTCCTCGAACATTTGACCTAGCCTAATGAGATTCTGGTATCCGAAAAGCCTAAAACGCACAATTTAATTAATATTCTGAGAAAATGAGCTTAGTAGTGCCTCATGTTGGGTAATTTATACTAAAACCTAATAAGCATCTATTTATGTCAAGACCTAACAGAATCTGAAATTTGATGGAATTTCGTCCATTAGTTCTTGAGATATAGTTATAAAAAAAAATTTCAAAACGTAGCACAGCAACACCATATCTTGGACAATTTATGCCAAAACGTCAAAAGGCGTCTAATTATGTTATGGTGTACAAGAATTTGAAGTTTGATGAAATTCTGTGCATTAGTTCTTGAGATATAGCTAGTTTAAAAAAAAACCTGTAAAATATAGCACAGCAGACCATCAGTTGAAGGATTTATAACAAAACGTAATCATCGAGTAATTATGTTATATGTCTTTTTGTAACAAAATCTGAAGTTTGATGAAATTCTGTGCGTTGGTTGTTGAGATATAGCTATCGGAAAAATCGTGCAAAATGCAGCATAACTGCACTACCTGTTGCAAGGTTAATACCAAAATGTAATCAGCGTCTAATTATGTTATATATTCTAGTGTAACAGAATCTAAAATTTGATGAAATTCTCTGCATTAGTTCTTGAGATATAGCTATCGCAAAAATCGTGCAAAATGTAGCATAGCAGCGCCACCTATAGGGCAGTTCACACCGAAACCTTAACAGCGGCTATGTGTCTCAAGGTATCGCGGAATCTGAAGTTTGGTGACATTCTGTGCATTAGTTCTTGAGATATAGCTATCATGAAAATCATGAAAAACGTGGCATAGCAGCGCCACCTGCTGGCCAATTTACATCAACACTTAATCAGCGTCTATGTATATCAAGGGGTCACAGAATCTGAAGTTTCGTGAAATTCTGTGCATTAGTTCTTGAGATATAGTAATCTTGAAAATCATGAAAAACATAGTATAGCAGCGCCACCTGCAGGCCAATTTTCACCAAAAAACAATAGGCACTAATTTATATCAAGTTCTAACTGAATGCAAAATTTTATTAAATTTCGAGCATTAGTTCTTGAGATAGAGTGCCCACAAATTTTTTGTTACATACAGACAGACAGACAGACGGACAGACTCACAGACAGACATTTTCTAAAAATAGTCAAAACGTGTTCAGGACCTTCTAAAACGTATAAATCCGTCGAAAACCGGAAGTCGAAAATTTTCATGAATCCAATACTTTCTTCTTGTAAAGATAGAAGAAAGTAAAAATCATTTAAAAACACTGAAATGCAACCGAGATATCTTTATAAATTTCTTCCATAGGATTAGCGTCAGCGACCAGATCTTTTAATTTGACTGAAGTAGCCTCTTAATAAATTTATCTTACTTGTTAATTATTCATCTGCGAATTATGTTTCTTCTTTTATTTCCATCTTCTTCTTCCTCTGGTTGCTAAGTTCCTGTCCATTTCTCTGAGAAATCCGATGGATCTGGTATTTCTTCACTGATGTCAGAAGCATCATCATCTGTTGTATTTGTGGCAACATTTGAACAAAACTGGCCGTGACAATTATTATAAATTGGTGAACAAACCAAACCACCAAGTTTTTTCCACCCATAATTTAAATTTCAACCCTTTGTGTAGTTGCAAAAAATTGTAGGGAACGATATTTATAGTGCAAGCGAGAGTAGAGTTTTAATTGGCTCCAAATCGTTATTGTTCAATACCCATCCCCAGTTTTCAGGGTCAAGTTTATTACTTAACCATATTTGGACTTGAAAATAAACTCGGTATAAATTTTGGAGAGCAGCACTGGAAGAAATGATACCTGAACAACTTTATTGTGGAGTGTTCTCTTCGGAAAACTTAGATATCTATAGATATCTTTAGAATCAATGTTTTTAGGAGCTCTGTACATCGCAAGAAGTAACCAAATTTCATTAGCAATAATGATATCCGGAGAAGAGTCGATTTTCTTAAATGTTTCAGCATAGCAAATTAAATCATTACTTTTTTCAAATAACTTGAATATTTGAACTTTGCCTTTTCTGAAGAGAGCTGACGATGTGTCACAACCAGTTATGGCACCTAAAAATAATCTATGATCTCTACACTTTGAATGTAATTCCAAACTTTGCGTTTCATACAAACATCATTGCGTTTCATAAAAAACATTTTCGTTTCTATCTGAACTTTTCCCGGTTTCAAGAAATAAACTGTTTTATCAGTAGGCGTTCGTACAGTTTATATGATCAACAAATAACATCTTCCACAACAACAATAGTTGTACCTGTACTTGACTGTTCTATAGTTGTTTTAACTATAAGGAAGTCACCCTCGTTATCAGTCTGTTTAACAGAAATACCAGCAGCATTTAATTTTTCGCATAACATTGAAATAAACCGAATCTTTTTATGAGTATTAGAAAGGAATTGTTTTTGGTTTGTAGGAAGAACCATAAACCGATCAAAAAGTACATTAGCAGAAGAAGATATTTAGTAGCGATGTTGTTCTGCCGCTTTTATATATTTTTTATAATCAGCATAACCAGCAAATACTATAATAACGTTGTGACCATAATGATTATGTACATATCAAATGTACATAATATCAAATCTATATTTTCTGAACCTGAGGAGATGGATTATATAAGAAAACCGGACATCCACTTTTACCTCCAGTTGCAGGCCTCAAGAAAGAACGAAAGCAGTCAAGATTATACTTAGCTTCAACAGCAACTAAATCGTATTAACATCCTATATATACAAGAAAAGTCTTTTCAAAATTATTTGAATGTTTTTTGCTACGTCAACGATAGCATCATTTTTAAATGAAATTGTTACAACTCGATATATTACGCGTCGACGATCCTTCGTTTTTTTCTTTTCATTTTCTTCATTCGCTTTATTTCCACAAAATAAACAAAAATTTCCTTAAGCAAAAAGTTGGCTCATCTAATCGCGCCCTACTCCAAGGTGGGGTGGGATGCTAGTAATTAATTACAAATGAAGCAAATTTCCGACATTTTAATGAGCGTATATACAAACTAATGTTTCGATATTTTTATTTAAACAAAACAGAATAATCTCCGTACAAACGAACTGGAAGGTAAAAGTATGCAATTAATCCCTAAAGAAAATTACATTTCCTAAAAGGAACCATTTGACCGCGGGACGGCGCGCGCTTCTATTGCTCAGTGGGAGGAGAGGGGGGGGGAGATTGATCACAGCTTACCTTGAGTGTATTGGATAAAGTACGCCCGTACCTCACATTATTCTACTTAATTTTAGTTTATCTACTTATATCAATCCCATTCAACAGTTAACAACATGAATTACTTTCAAAAAATGTAGATATGCGAAATATGATAATTTTTGAAATTTTTAATTTTTACAATTTTTGAAATTGCAATATTTTATGAAGGAGGTGACGAAGGTGTGTGTAAAGACAATTTTTGTAGAAAATCTAAAAATATTCAATTTTTATGACAATTATTTTTACGATAAAACTCACCGTTTACCAGTTAACTGAAAAAAGCTAACTATTTTATCTTTGACCTTGAATAAAATTTTTTGCTCCAGTCAGATTGACTAAGATTTTTGGCATTTCATTTAAAATGATGTTCTAAACGTCTACACAAATTTCCAGCTCTTCGCTAATTTTTCCGAGGTTTCCATTATTTTTTGTCTATTTTGACTGGACTAGTAACAGAGGAATCAATGAGAGGCACATAAGAGAGGCCTTCAAATGGAGAAATATATATATATATATGTATGTATATATTAAAGATAATCGGTCGATGCAATAACATCTGCTAACCCTTTATCTACTGAATTATTTATCAAGAAATTGATCCACTTCAATAATTATCTTCTTCAATATCTGGGGATATACTGGAAATTTTAGATAATACGAATGTGGAATTTAGATATGTTTTTTTCATTAAAACTGATTAAATATATCAATAGTTATATATATTTTTGTGAGATACTTACAAAAATAATCAGATTAAATAACCAAAATGACTCTTTTGAAAATATCACAGTTCTTTAAAAAGAAATGATTTTAAAAGCATCATGATCCTCTCTATAAATGGAAACGCTTTTACAGTTGAATATGATTCATGTAATTTTATTTAAAGGAAGAAAAGAAATACCTAATAAAAATGAATAATAAAACTACCGCTTTTTGAAAATATTTAGTTTCGACTGTTTCTCTGTTCTATAGAAATTTTCATCGTTTTGTGTGGAAAGAATAAAAAACTTTTATTAATAGACAGAATAAATAAGTTTTACATAAAGTTTTCTTCAATGGTATTTTAAAGTACCGTCAGTGCATAAAGTGTTAAAAAAGACTTACTTTCGACATTTGAAACCTTCACGTGTGCTGGGAGTTCCTTCATTCATCATCCTGATTCTCAATACTGTTTTCTTTATTTCGATACAGTTTAATTGCCGAAACGTCAGTGAAGGCTTACTTTAGAGACACGAAATTTTTTTGTTTCTGTCTGTCAGTCTGTCAGTCTGTCTGTTCCGCGATAACTGACGTAAAAAGCATTCGATTGACTTCAAATTAAGTGGGTATGTTAGTGAGGCACTGGGATTAAGCTGTGTAGTTTTTGGTTACATTTGATTCATTCGTTCGGAAAATATAGAATTTTTTTTCCGCAATAATGCTTTTCTATGGCAATTCCAATGATTTTCAATTTATTTATTTTTTTTCTTGAGAGAAAATGACACATTCGATTAATGGAATTCAATGATAAATGGATACTAAAATTTACCGGTTAATTTATTCGTATCGTTTTGAAATTTTGTCTACGTATTTGTCAGGTTTTTTAAATTATTACTGTACATTTTGGAGATTTTTTATAAATGTGTTCCAATAATATAGACTAATTTGTTTTAGAGATTTACTTATTTCAAATGTATTTATTTCATTTTCTTTATTTTCTCATATTGGTTGCTAAGCAACCATTCATCCTAATTCTTATCCATAATTTGAAAGCGTGTACGAAAATTTAAATGAAGTCAACATCAAAACTGATGAATTAATTAATGTCTTTGTATGTTTGCGTATAAATATAACATAGCCCAGAAAAGAACATAGGTTATGTTTTATTAAATTTATTCAAATATTTTCCTTAATAATTCAAAATTTTATTCTTTTTCATACGCAATCAATAGAGACTTTTTAGATACATTTTGACCAATTTCCTTTATCGCTGCCAAAAATAATTAAAATCTGGAATAATTATTTTTCAACGTCAATAAGTTTCAATTGAACAATTTCCATTCGAGAAATTAAACTAAGAAAAAATAAATAAATATGACGTCAGAATCAAAATAAAAATAGATATAGTACTTTTTGTTAAATATTAAACACGGATAACTGTTTCGTTATTAAGAATTTTTCTGACAAAAATGGAGACATAATTAGAAGTAAAAGGAAGAAAAAAGAATTATATTTTTAACAAACAATTCACTTGGTAAAATATGACGTCATAGTTGAAATAAAACAGGTATTTTATAGTAGTTGTTAAAAATACAAGAAACATGGATATCAATAACTCATGAATAATGACGTCATTGCCGAAACTTCAGTGAAGGCTTACTTTGGTGACTCGAAATTTATTGTTCATGAAATTGTTCGAAATTTATTGTTTATTCCGTCTGTCAGTCTGTTCCGCGATAACTGCTGCAAAATGCAATCAAACTTTTGTTTTCGGAAAAAAAATTGTAAAACTCTAGATTACTAATTTTACACTTTAAAAAGTTCCTTATACATCAGATTTAGGTGTTTGTGGTTGGCAGGCATGTAGAAGTATGAGGTTAATGAAAAACGCTTGTCCAAACTGTTACTTATCCTTATAAATCAAAATGTATAAAGAAATGCAAGATATACGATAACCATTAGCACAATTAATAGAAAGTTGAAAATTTAAATTTAATGAGACTACGGAGGGTTCAGGGGGGCTGAGCCCCCCTGAAGAGATCTACTATGTTATAATAAAAAAAAAACAAAAATAATAGATCATGAAAATTTCAAAATTTCCTAACATAACTAAAATTTTAATTTAACGGATTTGATGGCTGAAAACTTCTTATTCTTATTATATTCATATAAATAATTACGTAATTTGAAAATTTTAAATTACAGTTTCCAGAAAGTTGAATTTTGCCCAAAGTGTGTTAAAAAGAAATGATGTGCAAAGCTGACGTTGAGGCTCCTGATCTGCAGATTTACTAGTAGTTAATTTTACTTTGAAAAATCTTAGCACTTTCAAGCCTTTAATCAGGCTCTTCCTCAGAGAATATTTTCTTTATTTATACTTTCTTTCTTTATTCTCTGAGGAAGAGCCTGATCAAAGGCTTGAAATTACGGGCTCAACCTTGTGATATAAAATTGTGAAAAAAAATATATAAAATTTCCAGGCTTACTTAAAAGGCTATTAAAATAATCACATATAGATGCTAGTTGCCGAAACGTCAGTGAAGGCTTACTTTGGAGACATGAAATTTTTTTGTTTCTGTTTGTCTGTCTGTCTGTCTGTTCCACGATAACTGACATAAAAAGCATTCGATTGACTTGAAATTAAGTGGGTATGTTAGTGAGGCACTGGGATTAAGCTGTATAGTTTTTTGTTAGATTTGATTCATTCGTTCGGAAAATATAGAATATTTTATTTTCCGCAATAATGCTTTTCTATGGCAAATCCAATGATTTTCAATTTATTTTTTTTTTTTCTTGAGAGAAAATTATGCGTTTGATTAATGGAATTCAATGATAAATAGATACTGAAATTTACCGGTTAATTTATTCGTATTGTTTTGAAATTTTGAGTACGCATTTGTCAGATTTTTTAAATTATTACTGTACATTTTGGAGATTTTTTATAAATGTGTTCCAATAATATAGACTAATTTGTTTTAGAGATTTACTTATTTCAAATGTATTTATTTCATTTTCTTTATTTTCCAATATTGGTTGCTAAGCAACCCTTCATCCTAATTCTCATCCATAATTTGAAAGCGTGTACGAAAATTTAAATGAAATCAATATCAAAACTGATGAATTAATTAAAGTATTTGTATCTTTGCGTATAAATATGACATAGCCCAGAAAAGAACATAGGTTATGTTTTATTAATTTTATTCAAATATTTTCCCTAATAATTCAAAATTTCATTCTTTTTCATACACAATCAATAGAGACTTTTTAGATACAATTTAACCAATTTCCTTTATCGTTGCCAAAAAAATCAAAATATGGAATAATTATTTTTCAACGGCAATAAGTTTCAACTAAGCAATTTCCATTCGAGAAATTAAACTAAGAATAAATAAATAAATATGACGTCAGAATTAAAATAAAAATAGATATAGTACTTTTTGTTAAATATTAAACACGGATATTTGCTTCGTTAATAAGAATTTTTCTGACAAAAATGGAGACATAATTAGAAGTAAAGGAAATAAAAAAGAATTATATTTTTAACAAACAATTCACTTGGTAAAATATGACGTCATAATTGAAATAAAACAGGTATTTTATAGTAGTTGTTAAAAATACAAGAAACATGGATATCAATAACTCATGAATAATGACGTCATTGCCGAAACTTCAGTGAAGGCTTACTTTGGTGACTCGAAATTTATGGTTCATGAAATTTTTCGAAATTTATTGTTTATTCCGTCTGTCAGTCTGTTCTTCTGCCTGTCTGTTCCGCGATAACTGCTGTAAAATGCAATCAAACTTTTGTTTTCGGGAAAAAAAATTGTAAAACTCTAGATTACTAATTTTACACTTTAAAAAGTTCCTTATACATCAGATTTAGGTGTTTGTAGTTGGCAGGCATGTAGAAGTATGAGGATAATGAAATGTATTTGCCCAAACTGGTTAATCAAAAATGGTTGTCCAAACTGTTACTTATCCTTATAAATCAAAATGTATAAAGAAACGCAAGATATACGATAACCATTAGCACAATTAATAGAAAGTTGAAAATTTAAACTTAAGGAGACTACGGGGGGTTCAGGGGAGCGGAGCCCCCCTGAAGAGATCTACTATTTTATAATAAAAAACAAAAATAATAGATCATGAAAATTTCAGAATTTCCTAACATAACTAAAATTTTAATTTAACGGATTTGATGGCTTAAAACTTCTTATTCTTATTTTATTTTTATAAATAATTACGTAATTTGAAAATTTTAAATTACAGTTTCCAGAAAGTTGAATTTTGCCCAAAGTGTGTTAAAAAAAAAAATGATGTGCAAAGCTGACGTTGAGGCTCCTGATCTGCAGATTTACTAGTAGTTAATTTTACTTTAAAAAATCTTAGTACTTTCAAGCCTTTAATCAGGCTCTTCCTCAGAGAATATTTTCTTTATTTATACTTTCTTTCTTTATTCTCTGAGGAAGAGCCTGATCAAAGACTTGAAATTACGGGCTCAACCTTGTGATTATAAATTTACTTATTGTATTCATGATTTTGTGTACTTCGTATTCAGAAATTTTCGTATTTGGGATATGAATCATTTGAGAAGGGTTTCTCTTTTTGTGCACAAACATATATTTACTTCTTTTGACAATTTTGTTTTAGCGTAGTGACGGTAATGTCTTTTTAGCACTTTCCAATGAAACTGATAAGTGCTTATGCATTCGATTTGTATGATCGTCTGGCCGTCTTTCCACACTCTGACTCCCGTAAATATATTTTGATTTTCATGCAATTTATTAAGCTTATTTAGGGTCACCAAACCATATTTGGTATTGAATATGAAGAACGTACGATTAATGGTTCATTTACAGGGGCACTCAAAACAATTAGATTACATTATGGTATATGAAGAAAAATCGTTTGGAGAGTATTACCATGACATCATGCTATTTCAGATGTATCAAAACTGATATAAATCACTGAATTTCACTGCGATTACGCTAAAACTGAGCATTTACAGAATTTTTTATTAATTTACAGGGACACACAAAAGAAATAGCTTTTGCGTAAAAATTGCTGGACATTACGTTTTAAAATTCGATATTGCGCTTTTAAATTTAATTAGTTTTTTGCATATTACGCCTTATATATAAATTCTATACGTAATATACAGGGTTCGCAAAAGTATTCGCATGCCATTTTCATTATTAGAGGAAAATGCTAAAGGGGAATTTTCAACTGAAATATATGCATCTCTTAAATGAACTAAATTTTTTAATATATTGTTAATAGATACAAATCTCTGTATCATATACAAGGCTTCAAAGAAATTCAGATAATATTCTGATTGTAGATGAGAACAGCTCAAATTCGATTTTGAAATGCGTTATATATTTTCATATGATAAAATGTGACTTAAAGTTTATTTTTTTTAACGGTGCAGTTTTGTTCAGTTAATCTGAATGTGTTTGAAAATGCTTCATAGTCTAAGCAAGACGCATGGTTTTTTAATTCTTGCTTTTTTTCCGTTTTGCATGTTTGCGTTATACAGATCGTAATCACTTGCTGAAAAAGTGGTTTAAACTTAATAGAATCTCTTGAGTGTCATACATTATTTTTCCAAGAAATTATATTAAAAGAATAATTGACTGACCAGTTTACCCTTTCTTTTTCCCTAAATCACGGTTCGTATACATTTTAGTACCAGAAATTTCTTAAACCTGGTAGCTATTTTTGAAAACAGATTTTTTTTTCTTCATTGAGGGGGTCCGGAACAAATTTTAAAATAATTTTTAGTTATTGATTTAAAATTTTCAAATTTTTTTTTTATCATTAACCATATTATTTTTAAACAAAATTACGTGATTAAACTTCTTATACTTATTTTTAAAAAATTTAAATTTAAAATTTATTAAAAAAATTGTGTCATTTAAAACTGTTATAACTCAAAACATTATTTGTAGAATTTTATTTTTTTTTACATTTAAATAAACAGAAATATCTATATTATAATTTTGATTCAAAATTTTTTGAAATGTTAATTTAAAAAAAGTTAAAAATATTTAATATAAAAATTTAAAAAAAAAGTGATATAACTTATTTTTAAAAAATCATATTTTAAATAGTAAATATTTAAAAAAATTGCTGAATAAAAATTAACGTAAAACAATCAAAAAAGATATTTTCTAAGTTTTAAGCATCTGTATTTAATGGTTTTTCAGTTATAATAATTTAAATCTGAGCAAGGATGAAAAAAAGCATTATGAAGAAAAACGCATTTTCACAAATTGTCATTTCCATGACAATTATTTGGTCGCTAGCGAGATTTTGAAAATAAACCAAAACGAAAAAATAAATAAATAATAATTCCTCTTCTGTCTAAGATAGAAACATGATTTAAAGGTCATTATAAGCATAAAAAACAAGATAAAATTTTACACTGTTAAAAATCTAGTCCAAGTTTGAACCAAATTTTGGTGCTTTATCGCTACCACTGCAATGTGGAGAGATCTTGAACCAATGCTTGAAGCGCCTGTTGAAGCATAGTTCGAATAGTTGGAATGAGGTTGAAATAGGAAGCTCCATAATGGTGGTGTGAGATTTCACCATCTTATGGTAGCAGCTACTAAGCACCGAAATTCGGTTCAAACTAGAGCAAAATTTTTAACGGTGTTATGGACTTTTTTTTTTTCTTAGAAGAATAGCCGTTTTTCGCGAGCTGTTTGGTCTTCTTTTAAATGCATACTAAGCATTAAATAATATTGCTTTTATTCATAATTTATTTTAATTGCTTTTTTTTTTTTTTTTTTTTTTTTTTTTTGCCAAATTAGCAGATTTTGCTAAAGAATTAGGCATAGATGTCATATGCGCACCACATTGGCGCAATTGCAACGAAATGGCAATTATATGCCTCACATGATAACTCGGCTGTTGTTATTTATTCTTTAATAAATTCTTTATTTTATCTTATTTTATTTTTTTAAATGATATAAATTGTTTTGTTCTGTAATTATTAACTAAACTTTTTTTTATTTATTATTATTTCCTTTTTAAAATAATAGAAAATAGTTAAAATATATATATGTAATTGGTATTGAAAACAATCTTTTCGCCGATTTGGCGCCAGAAAAATATCGCGCCAATGTGGTGCGTATGTGACAGCTGTGCCAATAAATCAGGAACTCGGTATTTTTATGCTAAACTGATCGCCAAATATTGTACCCGTGCAATTTTTTTATGTAAAATATAATAATATAATTCTTTGACATACAGTGACGGTCAAAAGTTTCCGGCCAGTTAGTTTCTTCGATTTATTTACCAAAAGGTTTCAGCAAAGAAGAAGCACAATTGCTTCAAAAGTTAGGAATATGTGAATGACCTCTGACCACGTGATCATTTTGATTGCATACTGAAGATGCTTCATGCAAAGAGATAAAATTCGAAGTTCGCGTGTGCAAAAGTTTCCGGCCACTTATCATTCTTTAATTTTTTCTTTCTTTAAACTGTTTTTTCGTTGTGTTTATGAATGAATCAACGTGTATAGCATAGTCTGAATTAAAAATTGAAAAGTTCAACTATTATTGTTCTTAAATGAGTCATTAGTTTGTCGCTAAATGACCAATCTTCTCGAGATACTGCGGCAAAGATATCGATTGTTAAAATCGACCGTAAACGATATTAAAAAAACATATAAAGATGGCCGTGGCCTTCAGGACTTTCAGAGGTCCGGGAGATCCCGGAAAATTGCTATTCCTGTGGACAGATATATCGGGAGAAAAACAATTGATAATCCGCATAAAAATTCCGCTGCAATATACTGCGATTTATGGAATGTAAATATTGCTGAAATAAGTCCGTATACCGTATCAACATGCTGACGTGATGCAATGGAAGAGTTGGTGTTAAAATTTTTTCAGAGTTAAAAAAAATACAAACGTACCCGATTGGCGTTTTTCAAAAAACACAAAGTCTGGTCAAGTGAAAACTAGAATAAAATTCTATTTTTCCATCAATCGAATTCGAAACAGTTTTGGAAGTGATGGCAGACACAACTTCCGATGACCTAACAACAAAAGATATGATTCGACCTATGTTATTCTTACAATGAAGCATGGCGGAGGACACGTTATGACGTGGGGAGTATTTTCTTCAAAAAGTGTCGGTCCGTTATTTGAAATTCACAGCCAGGTGAATGATACAATGTATAAAGATATCTTGCAAGATTATTTTCCGCCTTATTAAAGAAAAAAAAATTGGTCACAACTATTTTTCTTAACATGATAACGACATAAATAATGTTTGCAAACCTCGATAAGCAATGGTTTTCGCACAAAAAATTTCGTTTTTGAAATGATCAGCCCAAGCGCCCAACATGAATCCAATAGAAAATCTTTGAAAAGAAGTTTACAAAAGTCTGCGAAACTATAAATATTCCAACTCAGCCGAAATTTCGCCAAAATTACAAGAGATGTGGGAAAAACGTACCATAGACGATCTTTAACCGTTGATTGTATGAATGTCACGTTCCTGAGCCGTAGTACTTATTACTAAAACTAATAAAATAGTAATACGATAAAATACTAATTTTAAATGTTGTTGATCACTGTAATTTTCTATTACAATACTACTTTTTTACAACCTTGTGAAGGTGGCCGGAAACTTTTGAGAACATGCGTTTTCCTTTATACTTAATTTTGTCAGTTAAATTTATTGATATTTACATGTTCTTCTATAAGTAAGTTCCTAACTATTATGTCAATAAAATGTATAAATATCACTTTGAGATTCCTCTTCATGTGGGTATATTTACAAATTAACTGAAAAATTTTTGCCGACCGGAAACTTTTGACCGCCACTGTATTTCATTTATCACACATAACTTTAATTTGAAAATAAAACGTTTAAAATTCATGATTTTTGTTTAGTTAATAAAGCCAAAAGAATTTTTTAAAAAATAACGATATTTGAAGCTCCATAATTGAAGCGAAAGAACAAAACGTAAATAAACCCAATTCAGCTAGGCCTAAATCCTGCCAAAGGATTTTTACACAATAACCATGATTTTTGTGTCATATACAATAACGTAATATGTATATAGATTTGAAGATTTTTGTTCCCGGATCCCCGTAAATAAGGCAAATAATACTTTAGAAATAATCTGCTAAAAGGGGCTTGAAATACCTTAAAGCGTACAAACCCTGTAAATATGGTAATTTTATAACTATCTTCCCGCCAATCTAAGAAAATGAATGTTTACTGTCAACGTTCTTCTCGATTGACTATCATAAATTGTATTTTTCATTAGATAAACAGCCAAATCACTTGTTTTCGTGATTAATGACATGTCAAAATACAAAAATTGTTTTTGAATGTAGAAGTATTAGCTAATCAATCAAAAAAAAAACTTTTTATTATTTCATTCAAGACTGTACTTTATTCGAAAGTTAACAAATGAGATTTTGTTTTGAAAACTATAGACGAGAGATTGAATAATGTGAAGAAAAATTTTTCTAGTTGTCAATTGTAATGTATTTTTTAGTGTGAGGATGAATTCTTTTTCATTTTTTTCTATGCGTGTGAGACAGAGAAAAAAAAGGATTTTTTTTATCATCGCCATGAAAAATAATGTGGGACATTAAAGAAATGTTATTAAGTTTAAACCATTTTTTCAATAAATGATTACGACCTGCATAACGCAAACACGCAAAATGAAAAAAAAAATTGTAATTTAACAAATTACAACGACTATTTGAAAAATAATGTTTTCAAAGATTAAAATTCTAAAGATTTATAAATAAATTTTATATTTAAATTAATAATAATAATGAACATAATTATTATGATGATCATAAAGAGTCATATATTTCGTACGCCATGCTTAAACATTAATATTCCTAGACCAATGATAAAAAACAGTAGTTTATAGATATACAACTTTAACTGTTTAAAATGCGCTTTTTTATTTGATGAAGTTAATCAGACTGACTTCTGAACGCCTCATATTACGTACGACATGGATTAAACATTAATATTCCTGGACCCATCATAAACAAATTTAAATCAAATTTCAGTTTTACAATTTTCAGAACTGCAAATTCTTAAACTTCTAAACATCGCACATTTAAAATTTTTATATCATTGCCCAGAGAAAAAGTGGTACTTTTTAAATGAAATTTGTTTGAAATCTTTATCACAATTTGTTTTCAAATTATTACTTTTTTAATTTTTTATTACTTTTTTTTGTCATCGTAGCAACAGAAGTATTCCATTTTTGGACATCAAACATGGACCAATCAGAAAACAAATAAAATAAAAAACAGAACATTCCAGAAGTATTCCATTTTTGGACAGTAAACATGGAACAATTAGAAAACGAATACGATAAAAAAGTTACGGAATTCAACAAATAAAATTACCAATTCAACCAAAAAGGTATACTTCAGATTTTCCAGTTCTCTACCGAGGACAACAACTATTTTTCAATAGTTAAACTAGTTGGATGTGTCAATCCCAAAACTTTCTTCTATCTCATAAATACATTTTAATATTTAAAAAAAAAAGTGGTGACCCCAAAATTACCCACTATCGAATTTCCTCGAACATTTGATCTAGCCTACTGAGATTCTGGTATCCAAAAAGCCTAAAACGCAAAATTTAATTAATATTCTGAGAAAATGAGCTTAGTAGTGCCTCATGTTGGGTAATTTATACTAAAACCTAATAAGCATCTACTTATGTCAAGACCTAACAGAATCTGAAATTTGATGGAATTTCGTCCATTAGTTCTTGAGATATAGTTACAACAAAAAATTGCAAAACGTAGCACAGCAACACCATATCTTGGACAATTTATGCCAAAATGTAAAAAAGCGTCTAATTATGTCATGGTGTAAAAGAATCTGAAGTTTGATGAAATTCTGTGCATTAGTTTTTGAGATATAGTTAGTTTAAAAAAACGTGTAAAATATAGCACAGCAGCACCATCAGTTGAAGGATCTATAACAAAACGTAATCATCGTGTAATTACGTTATATGTCATTTTGTAACAAAATCTGAAGTTTGATGAAATTCTGTGCGTTGGTTGTTGAGATATAGCTATCGGAAAAATCGTGCAAAATGCAGCATAGCTGCACCACATGTTGCAAGGTTAATACCAAAATGTAATCAGCGTCTAATTATGTAATATATTCTAGTGTAACAGAATCTAAAATTTGATGAAGTTCTCTGCATTAGTTCTTGAGATATAGCTATCGCAAAAATCGTGCAAAATGTAGCTTAGTAGCGCCACCTATAGGGAAGTTCACAAGTTTTAGGGAAGGCTATGTATCTCAAGGTATCGCGGAATCTGAAGTTTGGTGAAATTCTGTGAATTAGTTCTTGAGATATAGCTATCATGAAAATCTTGAAAAACGTGGCATAGAAGCGCCGCCTGCTGGCCAATTTTCACCAAAAACCAATAGGCACTAATTCATATCAAGGTCTAACTGAATATAAATTTTTATTAAATTTCGAGCATTAGTTCTTGAGATAGAGCGCCCACAAATTTTTTGTCACATACAGACAGACTCACAGACAGACATTTTCTAAAAATAGTCAAAACGTGTTCAGGACCTTCTAAAACGTATAAATCCGTCGAAAACCGGAAGTCGAAAATTTTCATGAATCCAATACTTTCTTCTTGTAAAGACAGAAGAAAGTAAAAAAGAGACCTTATCGTCACTACGCTAAAAGTAAATCGTCAAAAGAAATAAATGTATGTTTTTGCAAAAAAAAGGCAAACCCTTCTCAAAAGATTTATATCCCAAATATATGATTTTCTGGACACAAAGTAACACAAAAACATGAACGCAAAGAATAAACATAAAATCATAGTTAATGATAGTTTACCACCAGAAGGACGGTGAGAGGTCATTTTAAGTGGTATCAAATGAATACATTTCGATTCCAAACAGAAACTTCTTTGTAAAATAAGTTTAAAATACTTAAGACAGAAAAATCATGCGTTAAGCACGAATTAGGAAACACTTTTCAACACATTCACAATAATGTAAAAAAACTATCTTTTAATAAGTTAAAACGTTATGTCTAATTTAAACATATGAGTATATAAGCTTATATTCAAACATATAAGCAAAACACCAGTGGCGTAGCTAGGATGGGTGACACCCGGAGCGGATGTAAATAGTGCCACCCCCAGCCACCATGGTGTAACCCCTCCCAGTCCGTCATGTTTTTTCAATTACAATTCTAGTATTTTATTACAACAAATGACCGTACCATTCTTTATTTACCTTTCGTCCTCCTGCGTAAAAAGACCGCAGGAGCGATCAATCACACAAGTCCGAATAAGTCAATATGATGTCTCTATGTAGAAGACAATTCTTTCTTTTAGAGTTTGCTTTTGCTATCCCCTTTTTTGGTATGTTGGTTTTCGTTCGCCAGTGTTTATCTTATTTAGAAACTCCATTCTGTATAAAATATCACATTCTTGAAGAAAACTAAAATTAACTGACTGTTATTGCGTCGTGTGTTATACATTTGATTTGATTTCATAATTCTTTTCCAAAATCTTATGAGAGATATACATATATTTATATTTGCAAATCAAGATTAGGTGTCCCCCTTAGAGGGTGACACGGGGCGGACCGCCCCCTCCGCTAGCTACGGCCTAGCTATCCCCGCTAGCTACGCCACTGCATAACATATTTACAAACCCAATTTTAGTTATCCTCATCTACAATCAAGCAATTGTCCAAAAATTTTCAGCAGCCTCGTATACGATATATAGATTTCTATCTATTAACAGAATGCATGCCAAAATTCAGTTAACTTAAGAAATTCATAAATCTCAGTTGAGAATTCTCCTTTAGCAGCCTTTAATGAAGAGAATGGTAGATGAATACTTTTATGCTTCCCTTTATATGAAGTATAGAAATTATATGTAAAAAGTAACATGGAAATCTTTAGTTAAATTTAACCCCTTCGCGACGGGAGTCTTTTACAAAATTTTTAATGTTTTGTCACCAGTTTTTTAAAACAGAAATTTATGCCTTATTGAATCGAAAAAATGCTCCGATTAAGGCCAATTTGACAATAAAATTTTTCTGGTGGGAATAAACAAGGATTCTTAAGAATTTTTGCAGCACGTATATGTGTCGCTCGTCCCCCAGGGGTTAAATGTGCATTCAGAATTTTAAAACGCACACACAAGCAATTATTACTGAAAGACAGTACCGTAACAGATTTACTTTGTGTATCCCTGTTAATAAATAAAAAATGTTATGAATGTCTTGTTCTAATGTAATTGTAGTAAAATTCAGTGATTTTTACCAATTCCAATACATTTAAAATAGCTTAATATCATAAAATACTCTGCAAACGATTTTTTTTCACATATACCATAATGTAATGGTTTTCTTTGCAGTGTCCCTGTAAATGAACCATTAATTTCATGTATTTCATATATACCAAACATACTTTCATGGCCCTAAATAATCATTATAAATTGTATGAAAATCCGAGTATATTTACGGCAGTTAGAGCGTGGACAGACGGACAGACAGAAGGACAGAAAAACCGACTGCATTTTTGAAAAGTGTTAAAAAGTTTTAAGTTGAAAAGTTTTAAATAAAAAATTGTGATGTAAAATATTTTTATAAAATAAGTAAAATGTCTCATTTTTCCTATGTAAATCTAGTTAATTTTATAAACTTTATTCCCTTCGCCTTGAAAAATAGCCCATAGTTTTTTCTCAAACCTTGTTTATGTTAGTGTTTGCATCAAATGATTATACTAAGAATTTGCATGCTTCCAAAAGTGAATAGCAAAAACACTTGTTTTGATGATTGATGATGTGCCAATATGCAGCAAATTATTCTGAAGTAAAAGCACTAGACAATCCATGATTGGATTTGGGGGAACTTAAAAAATTGGATTTAAAGAGTGGTTTCAATTCGGAAGCAACAAACGCTAATTTGTTACGGAAAGAGAATTGCTTGATTCAAAAAAGAAATATCACTTTTTTTTTCTGATGTTAATGCAGTTTTGAATTTGGTAATAAAGTAATTTTGTTATTTTATCCTTACATTTTTTTTAATAACAGTGGAAAAAAATAGCTTAGAATTTTGAAGAAGTTTTATTCAGCTTAGCCTTTTTAATGTTTCAACAGACGATGCGGGCCCATTCAGTACAAGCACGAATTAAAAAGGAAACAAAAGAAACAAAATTTAGTGCCATATCACAAAAAGGAAAGTTCGTTATAAGAATCAAGTTACCTTTTCACTTTACAATAGAATCCTATCTTAAGTATATGATTTTCGGATGACAGTATTCACTATAATTTTATGCTTTTAATTCGAATCTAAATTTTTCAAATTTCTCCTCACACTATAAAAAATTAATGTTTATCTAATTGCTCTTTTTTAAATTTTTCATAAATTGTACTTTTAAAAAGATAAATTAACAAAGCTTATGCTCTTATCAATAATAACTGTTACCAATGCTGGAGTTCGAGCTATACTCGGTAAAATTATCTTTATGTTCAACTCAAAATAATAGTTTCTTGGTGTATTATTGCTATAAAAAATTTGATTTTAAAATAGTATTATTCACAAAATAATCAATTGTAAAACTATATATTTAAAAAGAAAGGGCATACTTCTAAAATGTATTTTTATTTGAATTCTGATTGGTTATGTTATGTATCTCGGCACCTTATGGAAATAACTATAAAATTCCTTCATATTCTAAAAGTCAATTTTCGCCAAATTTGGTAACTTTCTTTATTTGGCGCCAAACATGTGTTTTGACATTAGTTATCTTGAAAGTGGGTTTTTCTGTCAAATATCGCTAATGCTGCCAATATTTCGCCAACTACCGCAAATTTGACAAAAAGTTGCCAAATTTTATGTGTACTAACTAGTAAAACTTATACTAAATGTCGATGTCGTTAAATGCCGACGGCTCAACAACTCAGTTGAAATGCATTAACGTGTAGCGACGTGTTTTGGAATTAGTTATCTTGAAAGTGGGTTTTTCTGTTAAATATCGCTAATGCTGCCAATATTTCGCCAACTACCGCAAATTTGATAAAATGTTGCCAAATTTTATATGTACTAACTAGTATAACTTATACTAAATGTCGATGTCGTTAAATGCTGACGGCTCAACAACTCAGTTGAAATGCATTAACGTGTAGCGACGTGTTTTGGCATTAGTTATCTTGAAAGTGGGTTTTTCTGTCAAATATCGCTAATGCTGCCAATATTTCGCCAACTACCGCAAATTTGACAAAATGTTGCTATTTATCTAAACTTTGTGCATTAACGTGTAGCGACTCCAAAATGATTCACTAATCGAATTCTCTTGAACATGTCGCTCAACCGCAAAGAAGAGTGGCACATATCGGAAAAAATAATTTTGTGATTAATTTTAATTTTATTCTACTAATATGTCTATCATACGCGTGTCTTACTACAGAAAAAAGTTTCTTAAGTGTATATATACGAAGACCACTTTATTACGCTATAAGTACATCGTGATCCCAAAAAAGGAGCAAATTGTATGTGTGTAGGGAGGGGAGAAATTATTTAACCTTCCAAACCTCATTTACGTGTTCATTCTTAAGCGTTTTACACTTTTATGCAAATTTATATTCCTGCATGTTGAACTAAGTTCTGTAATTTCATGCCATGCAAAAGTAAAATCAAACAAATTTTTGTGGAAAATATTTAGCTTTTTAAGTTAGAATAAAGTAACTGTCGCATTAGTGAAAACAAACTGGATTGATCTTATTAATCGATCTCTCAAACGATCTCGCTTTTATAACAGTATAAACAGTTAGTAAAATAAAGTTTGTAAAGAAACAAGCATTTTAATCTAAAAGTCAGTTTTGTAGAAAAGCGATCGCAATTTATTTAAACTTTTTGGTTACAAACAGCAGAATTCAAATAAAAGAACTTTATTTAACAAATTGTAATTTTCTTTTTGTATGAAGGTTGGAATTCATTCTTTTTAACATTTTTACTACATTTAAAGTTCTCCACATCGCTAAATTATAAAAACGCCTCATTAAAATTCAAATTTTGATAAATTATAATATTTGATTAAAAATTCAGTTTTTGCTTTTAAGTAATATTGTAAAAATTTCAACTATTTTTTACCCTTATGTTTTATAGTGTAATTATTCAAATAATTTACCAAAATTTAGAAAATTGTCACGACACTTGTAACTTTTTCTATAAGAACTAGAAACTGTGCGTAGTAAAAATTAGCGAATTTCGCAAAAGTGCAATCATATATACAGGGTGTTTCAGTTAAACGTTTCAGAACTCCAAAGAGAGGTAGGGTGTATCCTGATGACTCAAAATTACATAGCAAGGTAGTGTCGGAAATGTTTTCCTGAAGCGGTTATGTACACATAAGCACCTTAAAGAAAAGACACCGTAAGTGAAAAATCGTTTTATTAATACATGTAAAAAAGCAAAAGGTACATGGATGAAAGTAAATGTTCGAAATTTCTGACACGGAATACAATGCATACCTCACATCTCCGGCGCATGGAAATCCTAACATTCTCGAATACTTCAGGCACATCTCGAATTTCACCGGCAGCTACTGCGATTCTTGCAACCAGCTCCTCAGCATTGTCAACAGGGGTGTCATAAACCAGTGCTTTCATATGAACACAGAAATAAAAATCAAGACATGATAGGTCGGGTGACCGAACAGGCACACATACGAAATAACGATTCCCTACATGAAAGCTCGGAACTTTTGCACAACGCCATCTAGCGCGTCTTGAAAGCATTTCTGACCTCTCCAATGTTATATGATTTCTAGTCGTCAGGATGCACTGTACCCTTCTTAGGAGTTCTGAAACGTTTAACTTAAACACCCTGTATATACACTAGCAGCCTTCGCTGCTACGCTGGTCGATTTCTTTCAGGAAAACTTGAATCAAACGGAAGTTCATCTGCTGAAGATATTTTTAAAAAAAGCTTAATATCTAATGAAACATACATAGTTTTTTTCTTAGTCATGTAATCTTACATTATCCGGTTAAAATTCGATGTTATCGAAATAATACACAAAATAATTCTAAAATATTTTATGTACTTATGTTTAACTACTTTTGTTGTAGGTGCGTTATTTTGAATTTTTCACTTCTGCATAAACTTGCAGCAAAGATATGACAAAACGCCCCAAAAATGCGATCAAACCATTAAAAAATCGTCATCGTAAATCACACAATTGATACAAACATCGATTACTTCCGAGAATCTATAATCAACATGTCCTACAATCGTCTATTAAATAACCCCTGGTGGCAGAAACAGAAAATAAATAGATTATAAATGTGATCAAATTTTTTTTCTATGTATTGTAGATAAGTTCTATATTTTTCCCATTATTGGAAAACTTCCTGGGGGAATACGATAACCGTACCCCCCCCCCGAAACTGTCAAATTGGGAAGGGGGGCACGGGAAGTGCGTAATAGGAATAAATAGCTGCAGGTTTTTAAACGATATATCACATGAGGGGTGTCGGCTAAATTTAGAAATGTGCCCCTTGAGGGGGCAAAATGGAGGGGAAGAGGCGCGAAAGGTGTATAATATGACATAGTGTCAGAGATATTTCCAGTGACATATCACATGATGAGTATAGGCCAAGTTCAGAAAATTACCCCCACCCAAGAATTCCAATTATCACGCCCCACAGAATAAACCCTTCTTTTATCTACAAAATTTTTATATATTATAAATAATATTTATCGGCGGGCCCCGTAAAAAAATCCGATCTAAAACGGTAAAACTTTACGATTTCAAAAAAGTTCAAAAACTGCCCCCTGGGGAACAAATTCGGAAACAGAAAGAAACCTTCATAATTTGATAGAACAGTCTGAGGGCTTTCCGATGATATGTAACATGACGGGACCAAAAAAAAATGGAATTTTTCTATCCCGAACTTAAACTCCCGTCAGGGCCGGAAATTTTAGAAACGCTGAAACACATAGTTAACTATTTTTTTAATAGATTTATTTTCTGACCTTTCACGCTTTTTCTTAAAACGACTGCTGAGATGTGCCAGATGTTTTAATTTTTCGACCCCCATTTGCCCACTTTTTAAACTCCCTAGGGAGGTAAATTTCTAAAATCGCTAAAATATGTGTTTAATTATTTTTTTAGATTTACTTCATGGAATTCCACGATTCTTTCTTAAACGGAAAGTGAGTTTAACGAGGTGTTCTAGAATTTTCGACACCCTATTTGACCCCCTTAGCGGCGGAATTTTTAAAAATCCCGTCTTAGTGCACACTTACGTCATAAGAAGTATTTTCTCCCCAATTTTCATACTTCTGCGTTCAGTAGTTTGGGCTGTGCGTTGATTATCAGTCAGTCAGGACAAACTATTTTATATAAATATAATGAGTTTTTTTTGCTCGCCGAAAAATTGTAGTTTTCAGCTAAGAATACCATTAACTCCTAAAATACTTGGGCCTTTTTTTTTTTTTTTTTTTTTGTAATAGATAATAAATATACCATCGTATGTGACACACAGTTTTAAAAAAATAGTAATTAATTTCTGAAAAAAAAGTTCTGGAAAAAGGAAAATTTCTGAAAAGTTGTCATTGCTCAAAAATTGTTTTGGTCATAGAAAAAAGCCATAAGTCTTGAGCATAATACAGCAGGGTCAAGGTGGGGCAATTATGACCAGAGGTAATTATGACCACCCTTATAATTGAGAAAATTGTGTATGGTAAAATTTTATTTCACGCTTAGATATTAACCTCATAATTATATTTCATTTTAAACAATTTTTCTTTATCACTAGTCTGAAGAATTTTCGATATCCAAATAGCTATTCGAAACACAGTCTAACAAAATTATTAATAAACGGATTTGTCAGTTTGCAGTTCCAATGGTCTCAATTACCCCCAAACAATTGTGTGTAGGCAAGTATAAAGATGAAATATAGTGATCATAATTTCCCCACTAGTGGTCTTAATAACCCCCAAACTTTTGTATTATAACCATCATTTTAACTGAAAAAGGAAAAGGGCTGTGAGAGTTAAAACTTTTAAGAAGTGTTCTTAAAGATCAAAGTACTAAATAGTTCAGCTATAATAAAAGTACTATGTTTTTAGTATCCTATGTACTAGAAAAACCGTTTTTCTAAATAGAAACAAGTAAAACAAATAACAAAGTTTAAAATGTAAAAAGTGGTCATAATTACCCCATTTTTACCCTAAGTAGAGATTCCAAATTTCATTGAAATCTCTCAAATAGTTTCCGAGGAAACAGGCTTTAATCCCTTGGGGACAAGCAACCCGTATAAGTGCCACTTAAGGTGCTCAGAATCATTGTTTTTCCCCACAAGTAAAATTTTACTATAAAATTTGCCTTATTTAATCAGAGCATATTCGTGATTCAATGAGGCATAAATTTCTGTTTTTAAAAATAAGTAACAAATGATAAAAAATATCGAAAAATGCTCCAGTTGCGAAGGGATTAAAGTTCGCATGTTTCCCGTAGGATTGCACCCAGTCTTGTCTTTTAATAAAACAAGTCATTACACAAACTTTCTCTTTGTAAAATAAATCTCTGCACAAAATCCCAAACTACATAACAACATATTTTTCATTAATTATGTTTATCTTGTTAGATTTCAAAATATGTAATTTATAAACGCAACAAGTTCATTAAATAGAAAGTTGTAGCTGAAGCGCTTAACAAAGTTATTAACCATTTAACAGATAAATATATATATCTTTAATTTTTCAAATACTTATTTTTTGTATCTTTTACAGAATTGTTAATCTTTTATCACCATTTTTTCAAAACAGAATTTTTTGACTAATCGAATCAGAAAAATGCTCGAATCAAATAATACAAAATTTACAATAAAATTTTACTGGTGAGAATAATAAATCATTATTTGAAATAATTTGTTCGTACACTGATAAAAATCTGTACCTTTTATTATATAGTCACTCCACCGCTGTTATAGAATATCTCTATTTTGACCAATGAAAATGCTTCATAATATTGTCAAGTAGTTTTTTCTATGAAAGGGGCAGAATGACTAAGCAATAAAAGTTGCGTATTTTTAACGATGTACGTGGTACAGCAGAATCATGAGCGGCAAAAACATGTTGCCCGTATGAAGTACGGGCAAATCAGGAAAGATGTTAGTAAATGTTTGGTTTCAATTTCAATAACTGTATTTCTTCTTTCGCCACAAAATGTCATTTTATATTTCGTAAAAATAACTTTATTTTCACAGAATTCACCCTATAAAAAGCTTTGCATTTACACCTGGCAATAAATTCAGTGGAATATATAATAATATAAGATTTCTAAAGATAATAAATAACAGATTTCTTTTAATACATCTGACTTTTACTTAATTCTATCTTTTTAACATGAGAAAATAGATAGTGAAAATTCAATTTTAAATATAGTTTGATAAATGTAAAAAATATTGATAAAGTAAAAAATATTTCTTTTTCACAATCATATTTAAGGGCTTTACATGTAAAAAGAAAATCAAAGTAATCAAAAGGTACTTAAGATACTTTAACATAACTTTAGAAGAATATTAAATAACAGGTAAATTTTGTCTAAATAAGTATTTTTGTTATTATAATTTTGTATAAACAAGGCGCAAAAAAAATAATCAAAGTCTCAAATAATTTTCATGCATACCTCAATTTTTTATAGATATGGATTAATTCTGTTTGGAAATGCAAATAGTTGTCTTGACACCTGTGGTCTATGGACCATAAATTAAGCATGTTTTAATAATGTTTACATGTCTCAATACTTTTGAAATAACCTTACTTAGTGCAGACAGGCATGGGTTTAAAAATATATCCAATAAAATTAATTTCCTCTTTGATTGGATAATGGGCTTCAATGGGAAATTTCCTATTTTCCTTTACAAAGGATAATTATCTTTTTTTCATGTATGCCGGCTGTTTTTAGTTTTAGAAATAAAAATAAATTAAAACATTCAAAATGCACTGCCTCTATCAGTTAATCAGACAAACATTAGGTGGGTGCGAAATACTTTTATATATATATAATTTAAAGTAAAAGTTTTTCGAAATAATGAATAAAAAAATACTCATCTTGGTAGACAAAAAACAACATATAATTTTATGAACCACAATGAGATTAAGGGAAAAAGCGAAAAGGTGAAATGTTTTAATTCTTTAGCTAAGAGGGAAATTTTCTAGATAGAGATGTGTGGATACTGAATCAAGAATGTACAAACAAACAACAATAAAAAAATGATCCTCTGCTATAGACCGAAAGGCAGCAGGACAGACAATCACCTTATCGAGTTTTTGAATGAAATTCAAAAATCAGTTAAAACTTGATAAACATATTAAAACACAATCGGTACGCCAAGTCATATATTGGTGGAAATCACCCGAAAACTGATTTCAGCGGTTGACTCGTAGTATTACAATCGTGTCTTTCTAATCCTAGTGTTCCATGTTTTGATTGGACAATGCTTTGATGCCTATAGCTGCTATGGCTGTCGCCTCGATTGATCCATTATACGCTGAAACAGAGACAATAAAGAACAATTTTTATTACACATATCCATTACATATATTTTATTACACTACAAAGGGACAACACATCATCCATGTCCGGATTCGAACCGGGACTTCTCGGTGTGGCAGCATCTGCCGCTACTGACCACACCACTGGGACGACTAGTGTTCCATGTTTTGATATCTTAGGTACAGGTAACTACAATGGTAAATCTACGAGTGATAGTGTTAAATTCCTTTTTACTGGTTGAAAAACTGATTGCAATATGTGTAGTTTTTTAAGTCCAACTTAGAACAAAAACTTAGCGGAATAAGCCTTAACTTAGGATTCAAATTGTTTAAAGTTTCCAGGTATGGATTTCTAATAAACGCTTTATAAATTACAATGCATATTTTTTATTATAATTATCGCGAAATTTTAATTTATGGTCAAAAATATTCAAGACACTTTATTAAAAAAAAAGACTTGTGAAATTCGACATTTGCATCTAAGAACTTGTCATAAAAATCACACTTTTACTTATCCATCATACGTAGTATAGGGTGAGTATTACAATGGTTTTGAAAATCAAAACAGAAATTTGCCGTCCATCTATCTGTCGGTCTGTCTGTCCGTCTGTCTGTAAACGCTCTATTTCCCGAACAAATTGAAATAGAGACCTAAAAGTTAGTGTGCAGTTAGCATGTAATAATGGTAAGAAGCTTATTGAATATCATTAACCGTGATTATCTGGAACTATATTTTTCGGATCTTGAAATATTCATTCTGATGTAAGGTATCTAAAATTTTTTGATTTTTTTTTCTTTTAATTAGTGGCTGTAAAAGACTTTAAAAAATATAAATTTTGCATAAAGAATGAAATCTATCAGATAATTAGTTGTCAAGATATTTATAATCCTGTTTTTCACACTCTTCGCTTTTTCATGACCCTGCATTTTATACAAATTTCAGTTCAAATAAGTATTTTAATTGGAAATGAGACACTTATCCGAGTTAGTAAAATGTTAGTTAATAAGTTTATCATTTTTGGAGTTAAGGATGTCTTTTTTTCTCTATTTGATTATTACGTCCACCAAACATTATCGCCAAACTATAAGATAAAATCCCAATAATGGATTACCGTAAATGTCACGTGCACTTAACATTAAATACGTTACATGTGTTTGTTACGTCACCAAGTGATTTTTAATTCGACGTTTTATTTGTATTTTTATTAATCTTTTACTTATTTATTTGTTCTTTCATTTTTTTTAAATAAAAATTATGCCAATTTGTATAATTTACGAGTAGTTTGGCGATTTATATAATTTGTCGAAATGGGTCGATGGAATAAATAAGTAGTAGCCGTAATTCCATAATAGAGCATTGTTGTGAATTTAAAATATTAAATAAATGTTTAAATTTTATTTTAGAATCGCAATGCATTTTATAAAAAGTTTTCACATGTTTTATTTTTATATTTTATAGTATGTATATCTACGATGGGTAAATATTCAGTGTGTCCCCCTACTAGTTTGATTACAGTGCATAAAGATTTAGCTTTAATAAGATACAAAAATATGTGCTTAAATAAATAACCCTTTATTATGTACATATCTTATTTATTCCTTTCCCGTCTTCTCGTAAGTAATATATAATCAGTTAATCTGTATACTTCTATAGCTTCTTTATGATTACACTTTCTTATTCCCTGAGCAACGTATCGTATCTATAAAAGATTCAGTCTCATAAAACATGGGTACATGAATAACGATGAGCTTATTTTATTTTCCCAAAAATAACATTTTTGTCTAATATGTGTTATTTTTATAAGCAAAATTGTAACACGTTGTGCAACTTTCAATATATAAGTTTTAAAAAACAAACAGTGTTTTAACGCACAAATTTCGTGAAAAAAATAATCATATACGACGTTTTAAAGATGCCTCGAACCCCTCCCTCAGGGAAAAATAAATGTTAAATTAGTTCAAAGAACCCGCTCAGTTTAGCCCGGAATACTGGCTAATGATTGATTGAAAAGGTGATAGCAAAGAGTTTAAATACTTTGAAGAAATTACGCAAATGATAGGAAATAGCTTAAAAGAAGGAACCACTACGCAGGATCTCTCCACAATTGTGATAGAAAAGGGGTGCTGGATATATCGTTAACTAAAGTAGAGGTATGTTCATAAATATTGTAAGCTTAGTAAAAATTTAAATCCAAAACTGAACTACATTTTTGAATTAGTTTAGCCTCTTTAAAATTAAAGTAATAGTTGAGATTCCACCAATGTTTAGCTGTTGTAGATTTCTTACATTCCTATGTTCTGTAATTCATTCCTGTAATTCTTTTGTTCTAAACCTCATTCTAAGTGCACTCTTAATCTGCCCAATATAAGAGAAAAAAAAAATGACAAAAAAAATTCTGTAAATGTCCCAGTTATTATGGTCGTCAATTGGAGCTTTGAAACTAGCGAAAAGTAACTTTATTGGTTGGTAAGAAAACAACCTTGAAATTAAATCTATTGAGAATTCAAGAAATTTGTGTGCTGACTTTAGGAAAATAAAGTAATACACCAACAATTTTTAAATCTTTATTTACTTTATTTGAGGCAGAATCAGTGACAATCGGAAGTTTAGATAAAATACAGTTGATGATATTTAAACTAAATCCATGACTGATGGAATTGCTTTAATATAGTTATCTTCACAATTATATAACTCAGAATTTAATCAAATTTTGCAGTCATAGAAAATAAATGTATTGAAACATCCAGAAAGATCAAGACGTTGTTGAGTTTCGACTTCAAAAGTAAACTGGATGCATGGGTCAGTTGAATAGAATAAATCGAGTACAGCGTTAACATCATGTTTAGATAAATGAAGTAAGGTGAAGGAATCATCTTCGTAACTAGTATAAAATGGAAATTGTATTAATTTAAATAATTTTTCTCCAAAATAGTGCATATAAATATCACTCAAACCCGGACTTAAAGGGTTCCCCATAGATAAAACTTCTGATATTTTATAAAATTTTATTTGAAATACAAAAGTATTTTGCAACAAACAAATGCTGGTTTAAGAAATCAATTTATCTATTTCGTAATGAAAATAATGAAACTCATATAATTTTTCTCATTTTATGAATTGCATTTTACGTAAGTGTTTTTCTTTTTCTCTAAACGATGACCAGGCCCCTACTGCCGAGATACCTCAGTTTAACGAATTAGACACCTGATATCGGGGCGAGTAACCACCTAATTGCCACGTAGCGACAATAAACCTGATGTCTTCACTTGCACGTCATCATATCTGCAGTACTTGCTTCTCGTTTGAGCATACTTTTTTGTGTCGGTTATTTAACGTTACATCCAGTTGTTTGTATTGCGAATGGCTGCACAGTTGGTATTGTAATTTAGAATCTTGATCAGATGATAAGGTATGTATGTGTTATCTTTATGTCGGAAAATTCTGTCAGATTTTGAAGCAAAATAAAATATTGTGTATGTTTTTGTATATCAAAGTGAGCAGACAGTATTATTCTCACTTTAAGGAGTGCGTATAATACTGCCATTCATTGAAGAATTATACACATAATTGAGAGACCATATCGGTGTTCCCTGCTAAGCCTCTATTTATAATCAGAAAGCCCAAATTCGTACCACGTATTAATAAAAAAAATTATGTTATGTTATAATAAAATAAGTGTTATTAATAAAGCAAAAATTGCTGTTCTTAATTTCGAATATAAATTAAGAATTTCTGAGTATAAATGAAGAACTATCATGCAGCGTTGGTTCATATTTCTTCTTTTCTTTTCCAATAGTCTTTACTGCAGTTTCTCTAAACTTTTACAGCTGTTAAACTTAAGATAATATGACGAGCTCAGAAGTGAATCCAATCAACTCCGTCAAATAAAAATGCTCATTAACATTTAAAGTTAACTATCTATAAAACAAAAGCTACTATATTTTTTAATTATATATTGTTTATACTCATTAATAGTCTTATAATTGATAGTAGTTGATAAGAACTATATAGATATAAAGAATATTTTCAACCCAATCATGTCATTACCTGAACTACTGAAAAAAATCGAGTTTGAAGGATTGGCTTCTGAAAGCCGCATATTACAAACTTGTCTAAGAGCACCCCTTCGATACATGAACATAATTGACAGCGAAATAAAAAGACCTTACTTTGAATTTCCTGATATCTTTAATAAATAATATATAATGTAAAGAAATAAATTAAAAAATCACCAGTTTAGCAATTTTCTAAGATCACGCCAAGCAGTCACCATCCTTTAAAATCGTTAATTCTAAAAAGATTAAGTTACACTGTATTGTGATGGAAAATGTTATTATAGTAATTTAGAAATCAATCTTTAAATCATCTTTTTTACTATATTTGTTTTTTATAACTTATTTTAATAGAATCGAATTACAATCTAATATTTTTAAAAACATGTAATTTATTAATCGCAGGAACGAAAAGGTATTCGAAAAAAAATAATGCGATATATCTGGAATTTTTAATAAACAAAATGACGGACTACCCCATTTTCGACATAGACTAGCCCTTTTCAACCATGTGCAATTTTCTCTCCAAGTTTTTAATGGTACATCACTAACAAACTACGCATTCACAATTGCATAGCCACACATTTTTTCATAATTTATGCATGATGCATAATTTTTATGACTTGGTTAAAGATGCATTTTAAAAAACATCTTTGAAATTTTAAATATGTCTAATGCACATTTTTGAAAATATCTCACACGAAAGAGATAAACAAAGAATTACGTTATAGAGACAAATACCACCTGTTATACTTACTTTTAAATCTTTAAAAGATTTTATTTTTGTTCTGAACTAAATCCAGAAATCAAGTTAAAAGAAGTTTTAAACAATTTCTTGATGCTGAAGACTCAGAATTTTTTATGCAGTTTCTTTTGTCAGTGTCTATCTGGAAATAGAGGATTATATAAAATTTAGCATATACATTAAAGATCTCTGTTGCTAAAATCTAAAAAAACAGTTGTGATTTTTTTAATTAAAACATTAATTCACAAGTTATTAAAACAATTATGAAATTAATTCATTTTTTGTGTCACAAATTAATTATTTCTGACACGTTCACGAATTCCTTTTTACACATTCTAAAACAGTTGAGGAATGTTTTTGAACCTAACTATAGCAGCGCCATTTTCACCATTCGCTTACATTTCATCATTTTATTTTATTTTTCAAACTTAATCATTTCTTTTAAAACTGGAGACAGGTGTTATGGTAAATGTTTAAGGTACATGAAAAAGTAATTGATCGTGCACTTTGCCCTATAATTTAATATGTAAATGCTATTTTAATGTTAGCTTGTAAGGCAAATAGTCAAGTCTGTTACCATACAAAATTGCTGAAAACACTCCTCTTTAAATTTATTAAATTTTCTAAAATCAACTTACTTTAAAGTGACTTATGTCCCTAAATTTCAAAATATGATATTTATCAATAATACTTAAATTGAAATGAGAGACAGTTTCAGCCACAAATTTTGATCACATAGAAAATTATACAATAACTTTTTCTAATAATTACAGTATATATTCATGTAAATTATTAAATTTTAAGGAAAGTGCATATTTGTTTCTTAGTTGAATTAAAAATAAAAGTAGAACAGTGAAAAAATGATATTGATATTAAAATATCATTAAAAAACCGTGCGGTAACAGACTTGACATTTGGTAACGGATTTGACACTATGTTGTCATATGTCTAGAAAATTCATTATCAGTATTGATAAATATTTCCTTCTTTGAGGAATTCGAATAAATCTTACTGATATCATAGTATCAAAAGTTTAATTTCCCCATCAATATACAGGGTGATTCAATATTAGAGGAACAAACGTCTAGGTTTAGGTCACAAGAGCTCATTCTTAGTGATGAAACTGGGTTTATCTCAAATTTTGTTTTAGTTGTTGGAGGTGAAATTAGTAACTAACTTCGAATTCCACCACCGCCTGTACGCTGAACCCGGCAGATCGCGTGTATTTCCAATATTTAAAAAGATATATCATTTTCTTTAAACTCAGTTATGCCAAAGCTCCAATAAAAAGGAATTGCTGAAAGTTTACATGGCAATGTTTGCCAACAAACAACTTCAACATTAATCGGTATAAACCTAAAATGTAATCTCTCGGGAAAAAGGAACAGAGTTGAATCTATGACAGTGATCGATTTCATTTATTATGTTTGGCATCTGAGACATTTCTTGTCGTATTTCTTACCCCTTCAAAAACGCAATAGCGTTCAAAAAACTATTCTCTCGAAACCCAGTTTCATTGAAAAGTAGGAAATAATTTATAAATAACTTTTTTCCTGGGTTGATCTTATTTACAATTTTTAAACAAGCATCACTGTAATCCTCTTGTGATATACTTTTGACAATAAATAGTTGTCTAAAACAGAAATTTATCATAGAATATTTTATTCTTGAAGATAAAATGTTTATTTGTTTTTGACATTATACAAAGAAAAAAAATGAGAAGCAAATATAACGATTTATATAATATCGATGAGCTTCTAAATTCGTATTCTGATGAAATATCATTATACATTTAATAAAATTCAGCTAATGAAATAAAAATATACATATTTTTTATGATTTTAGGCAAAAAGTACTAAATTGTTAGCAAATGGTAATAAAGTAAGATAACCAGGAAAGCATCCCAATAGTTTAATAAAGAAAAAAAATCTAAATAAGTAGCAATCGAAAGGACACATTTAAACAATTTCTTAGACGCATAAATTATTTGTCCTCATATCTCCAATATCGAGACATTAAGTTTTAAAGTTTGCAAATTAAAACATCTTGCACTAAGAGCGGAAGGCTCCCTGCCGGCAAGCGAGCGAAATAGCTCATGATAAAGCAGTAGTAGTTTCCATTCTATCAATTAGAAGCTCTTTGGGTAAATTGTTTGTGCAATGTAAATTTATCCAGCTTTGAACCCAGATTTTGGATATAGAACCGATAAACCGGGAAAATGCAGCACAAAAAAAATCACCTCATCGAGTTCATGACTGAAATTCCAGAATTAGTTTAACCTCGATTAGTGTATTAAAACGTATTCGGTCTGTCGATTCGGTGGAAAATAACCTGAAACCCAATTTTAGCAGTTGACTCGTAGGTTGTCCATTGCGTTTATTCGCTCCCAGTCCTCTTTATATTCATAATTTTGGTTGAAATAAACATAATGTTGAAACCCAGTCAACTGCTAAAATCGGGTTTCCACGTTTGCAGATCAAACATTTTGGAATGATCCTTTTTATTTTCATAAGTCATTTATTTGAATGTTGGTAATAGTTTTTAAAATAAAAATTTTCAAAATCCGGTCATTTTTTGTGTTAATCCTGCATATTCCTATAATGCGGTGACAAGGGCAAATAATTTATGTATAAACGGATGTATTTCAATATACTCTTTCAATTGCTGCTTATTCAGATTTTTTTTTCTTTTGCATTATGGGTAGTTTATTGGTAAGGAGAAAGAGGATTCATGATAACTAAATTGCTCCTCGTCAGTTATAGCTTCATCATTATTTTCATTTATTGATTCTTCATCTGTTGGAACATCAGTAAATAATTTTTCCAAATGTTGCATTTCACCTTTATAGCTCAAATAATGATACATTTTTAATTTTTCACCACAGTGCGTCACAGAACTTTATAAGTGAATATTCGTCAATACAGAGTTTTACCGAGAATCGAGCCAAATTAGTAAGCTATACTGATATACCAGCTTTGTAAGGTCTTTACTTGGCAGAATGCCAAGCCGATTCCATTCAGACTTTGGGGGTAATAGCCTATAAGGCCAACATTGCTTCTACGTATTCATGGAAATGATATTAAACATTGTTTTCTATTTTTTGTTCCGAGTAAAATTTTATTTTAAAATAAATAGATTGTGGACCTATTATTAGTTCTCGGAATAACTTTTCCAAAATATATATTTTCTCCTACATTTTTGTGAATTTTAATAAAAACATGTCCGTTTTTTTTTTTTTTTTTTACATTTATATTTATGGCTAAAATGCAGTTTTAACGACTGCTAGGCATCTGACTTGGCGGCTATGCAAGAAATTCGCCAATTCTATCGACCTAAATATTCAGGGCACTTGTGTGTCATATACTCACTGGGATTTACTTGGCGCCAAAATGGCGTTATTTTACCTAATATGGCAACCCTGATATTGTTGTTTATTTTTTGATAAATTGTTTATTTATCTTAATTTTTTTTTAATTATGTTTTTTGCTCTATTGTTATTAGTTTTTAAAATTTAATATACTTAAAAATTGTTTTATTTATTGTTATTTTTTTAATAATAGAAAATAATTTTAAAATGTATATTTAACCAGCATTCGAAAATGAGGTTTTCGCCAAATTGACGTTAGAAATTTTTTTTACCAAACCTTGCGCGTATATGATATCTGCGTCATTTCTCATTTTCATATCCAATGTATGCAAATAATATAAATAATATGTACACAATAATGTAGCGATATAATTTTTAAAAATTGCTAATCTGGCAAGTTTTAAAATCACACCATTCAGGCGTCAATTCTAAAAAGATTAAGTTACGCTATATTGCGAGGGAAAAAGTTATAACCACACCTTTAAATCATCTTTTTTATTATATTTGTCTTTTTTTAACTTATTTTAGTGTAACAGAATTACAATGTAATGTTTAGAAACAAATAATTGAATTAGAGAAACAAAAAGGTATTCGCCAAAAAATTCGACATATCTAAGATGTTTAATAAATAAACTCATCCTCCAGATGGTACGAACTCTCCCATTTTCGCATTGGACTCGCTCTTTTCGCCCATGCGCAGTTCTGTCCAGGTTTCTCTCAAACGTGGTTTATCAGTAGCCAAGTTGGAATCATTTATGGTTGCTTTTATGTTCGCCAAATTTGCCAATACTTAACCATGTGTCACCAAGTTTGGCGAGAACTTGAAGCTAACGGATATTTAAGCAGTGCGCGACAATGCATGGTGCAAATGGCTGCCATTTTGAAACAAGATGGCGGATGATGCTGGCCAATGAACTCGGGCAAAGCATGGGTCTATACTATACATACAATCAATCTCATCCAAATCAGTTTATAAATTCGAGAGTTACAGAACGACAAATATCAGAATGTTTCAAAATGTCAGCCACCCTAGAAAATCAAACTCCTATATCTTAATAATTTTTTTAAGACAAAGACAATATATATCTATATGTATATATATATATATATATATATATATATATTAGGGTGGACCTTATTTTTCAAGTTTCAAAATGTAATCTTTTCACCCTCTAAATTTGTCCCTTTTTATGAAAAAATAATTCTGGTAAAATATTAGCTCAATTGAACAATATTTAGAGGTAGCTCAATGATGTAGAAGTTTCCAATGTATGAGCAATGATAAACATTTGCGTACTCGCATGCTATGTCATAGAAAATAAATTCTATCTTCTGAAATACTTTAAAATGCATTTAGCTTTATATTTTTATTCATAGACGGCAGTACTATGCACAACAATATTTAAAACAATAAACTGAATTTAGCAAATTGCAGTCTTTGAAGCCATTGAAGACTGGGGAATAGCAGATAATATACATGGAATGTGCTTTGACACTACCAGCTCAAACACTGGTTATAATTCTGGTGCATGTGTTCTTTTAAAAGATAAATTGAAAAAAGAGCTCTTATCATTTGCTTGCAGACATCACATTATGGAGTTGATAATTAGTACTGTATTTGAAGTATGCATGGGAGTCAAATCTTCACTTGAAGTTGCATTATTTAAATGCTTTCAGGAATATTGGAGCTTAATTGATAAAGACAAGTACGAAACGGGACTTTCATTTGATGATGTTGCAAATCTAGTAGAAGATATTAAGCAAGAGACTATCAACTATGCAAAGAAGAACCTAGAAGAGCAAAGAGAAACAAAGCTAAGAGGTGATTATAAGGAATTTTTAGAACTTGTAATTATATTTCTAGTTGCTGTCGCAGAAAGGGGAATCAGATTTATGTGACCAGGTACAATGCACCATGCCCGTTGGATGTTCAATGTAATATATTGTCTCAAGATCTGGATTTTCAAGGGTCAGTTTAAATTGACTGTGAAAGAGGAAGAAGGTATACGTGATATGTGTGTTTTTACAATCCGTGTATACTTGAAAGCTTGGATCACTACACCTCAAGCTTCATGTGCCCCATATAATGACCTGTTGTTGCTCAAATCACTACGTGACTACTCATCAATATATTCAACTGTTTCCAAGTCATCATCACGTAAATTTGCTTGTGGTATTTGTCAGAAGGACTTGTTGGTTTAGCTTTATTTGATAGCCGTGTGAGTTTATTAACTAAAAGACGCATGGTTATTGCATTACAGAATGAAGCTAATTCTAAAAAACAAGCTCAAATTTATTCCAAACGAGTCAGTGTTGCTCTACATTCATTCAAGATTAAAAGATTGGAAGACTTTGTCACAGCTAAGTTAATGATGTTTCAATTGTTGGAACTTCCGGATGGATTTCTTGCAGTAGATCCTGAATTGTGGGAGTTAAGAGAAGACTATAAACAGGCAAAAGAGGTAATAAAATCTCTACAAGTAGTAAATGACCATGCCGAACGTGCAGTTGCACTTATTCAAGAATACAATGGATTGATAACTGATGATGAAATGCAACTACAATTTTTACTACAAGTTGTTGAAGATCATCGTAAAATGTTCCGAGATAGCAGAAAAATGTGTCTCTCTCAACCTGCACAAATGCAATAAAATTTTAATGTAATATGAAAACTTAATAATTGTGCTGTAAATTAAATCAATTGTCACAATTAAATCATTAAAACATTTAAAGTGCTTAGTATTTGTGCAGCTAATATTCTGAATTTTTTCCTAATTTTATAAATTTCAGGTCAATTGAGCTACCTCTAAATATTTGAATTTATTGCTCAAACTTTTTACATTCTTTTTTTGTATCAAAAGGAACAAAATAGGGGGGTGAGACTTGTAAAAAAAATAATTTAAAAAAATCATGTCATTTAAGGTCCACCCTAATATATATATTATATATATATATGCTTCGGAATCTTTATATTAAGGTCAAACTCTTAAATAGAAATACTTTTCACCTCTTTTTAAATTTTGAAAATTTTTTAAAGGACCGCTATTTTGAAACAAAATGACGGATAGAGCTGATCAATGAACTCGGTCGAGACATTGTTATGCACTGTGCAAATAATTAATCTCACCAAATCGGTTAATAAATACGAGAGTTATCGCATGACATAAATCATATATGTATATATATATATATACATATATACATATATATATAACCATTAATTGTAAAACAATATATAAACCACTAAATTTAATACAAAATTTCCACATAGAAAATATAAGTTAAAATAAATATAATCGAAATTTGTAGATCCAAAGTAGAATCTTCATGCCCACAAATATTTTGGAACTACAAATAAAATGTGTGGTTTCATCTTCGCATTAGCCATGAAAAAGCAAAATAATACGAAATTGTGGCTATCGCCGCACATAAAAACAAGATAAAATGGAGAAAAACATTACAAATAAATTATAATAACATTATTAAAATGAATGGAAAAGAAAAAACATAGCAGACAGTTACACCTAAATTAATGTTATATCAATTGGACGGTGGTTTTGGGATCTGGGCGTCATGATCGGTGAAAGTATATTAAAATTATCCGGAAGTACTTTCATCCTGACGGTTATCATAGGTAGCTTTCACTTTTGTAATGAAAGCTACTTAAAAAGAATTATCTTGGAAACAGGCACTGTTAGTCTGATCCATATCAACTGTTTAGAGGATATTTTACATTACAATTTAAAAACGCCCGGGCCTGTGAGATCCAACGTGCGTCCCAATTAGTTAAACATCTTCAGTTGCATAATTAAATTTATACAAGAATAACAATATAACATTAATTTTAACGTTAATTCTGTTAACATTTCATGTTTGTCTGTTAAATGTGTTCTAAACATAAAAATCTTTACTTAACAATGAATTGTATCCTAAATATATGTTTTCCGATTTGAGGAAAAAAATTAACACACTATAAAAGCTATTCGAAAACGTTTCTGAAACTCAGTATCAGCAAAAGAAACTTTTTTTATATAAATTCTTCCTTGAATCTCAAAAATACTGAACTTTTTAAACATAAAAAGTGCATTTCGGAAACATGGGTAACTCGGAAAAGATTATTGCACATTTTTTTTTGTTGTTGTTGTTGTCATATTGTATCTAGAGATCGACCGAAAATTCGGTTACATTTTCATTTTCAGTTCAGAATCTGATTTCGCCGAAAATTCGTTTTCGGAAAAAACAGAACATGAAATAGAACATAACAGAAAAAATACATGTTACATTGTTGCATACAAAAGAGTTGTAGTGATGAAAATAATGTAAATCAGAACATAATGACAAATTGTTCAAGCCTAAATTCAATTGAAAAAAAACTATTCTGAATGCATTTAACAGCAAGAAGCTGTAATTTTAATGATATTAATTCAATGGCGTAACAAGGCAGGAAAGAATCGTCCAGCTAACGGGAAACTATCAAAGATTTCTTCAAACGATCAGATTCATTTCCTATTTTTATAAAAATATTGGAAGTGAACATAATATGGATTGTAAGTAGTATCATTCAAAAACAATAAATTGCGTGTAAATTTATATTCCATTTCGAGATGAATTATGTAAATGCGGTGTAACCACTTATTTTGTCCTCCGAGGTAAGCTTAGTCCAAATTAACTCCGATAACCGGCACTCTACAGTATTAACATTTTCCACACATTTAGAATCGCGTAAGTTTTGCATGCAAGAATTTTCTCTTTTTTTCCGAATTTCCTTTTTTTTTTTTTTTTTTTTTTTGAGGACGCGTAAATTTGTTGGTGAAATACATTCCTAAAAATGTATTTCTTTTTAGTTTATGAGGTCAGTCCAAATTTACTTTTTTTCACTTATCTTCGAATATGTTTTCCATGATTCAATATGAAAAAAAAACTATGCAAAAATTAATTTCTGTCACACTAATCATGCTATAAGTATATAAACATGTTAAACTGACTTCTTGTCACTCTTTTTAGAGTTACATTAAAAAAAATTTCAACTTGAACATTTTACCTTGCTTTAATATTTTATGTCAAACCGATTTACCACAGTCCCACAAAAATGAAAGCGTCGGCCGAAATTTTATTCGTAATATAACTTTTCAAGACTAATTCATTTATTTCGACTGTCATTCAAACTTCAAAACTATCAGCAATAGGATAAAGTATTTAATATCTCAGAAAAAGTTTTGGCGAGTGAAAGAAAAAATCATATATCTGTTTCTTCGATTTATATTTTATTTATAAATACGCTAACAGTAACACCAGGGCCGTGCTTAGGACTTTGGCGGCCCTGGACGAAATATATTTTGGCGGCCTGGTCACTGGTCGAGATAATTCGATCTTTCGTAAATAATACTCGGTTTTAAAACAGAGCAAATTAGCTTGTTTTTAGATTCTCTAAAATATCTAATCGGCAGTGGCGCGAGTACTTTTATACGAGGGAATTTCTACGTATTTGTATCATCCTTACTTCCTTGGGTGTACCCAAGGATGTGTGAGGGGAGGGGATGATAGGGCTAAAGCACAGCCCGAAATTTTCGAAAGTTATGTGAAAAAAGTGCTGATTTTTTCTTTCTTTTTGAGAAAAATTTGTAATTTTTTTAAACATACAGTGGATTAGCCATTCTTATTAGTCTCATTTTAATCCACATTGACATGAATAAAGAGAAAGGAAAGGGTGATGGGATTACAGCCCTTCTCTTTTTTGAAAATTAAATGAAAAAAAATCCTTACTTTTTTAGATAAATCTAAGATCGACATTTTTTTCTTCTGTTTTTCAGCGAAATAGTCATTCTCGTTAACCCCATATTAGTCCACATTGACATAGCATACCCAAAGATGGGAAAGGGGGTGATGAAATTAGAGCCCCCTTACCTTGAAATAGTCGATAATAAAATTAAGATTTGTGCAGATTTTTTTTCCTTTTGTTTGAGACAAATTTCTATTTTTTTCCCATATCGTTCAACGGATTAGCCGTACCTAGAGGTCTGCACGGGCCGGGGTTGGCCCGTACCCGGCCCGGCGGAATCCTTTCAAATTTTATAACGAGCGGGCAGATGTAGAATAGTTTTTTCAACGGATCCGGCCGGGCCGACAAACAACATAAACGGGCCGGGCCGGCAAAGAGAATGAACAGGCCAGACCGATAATTTTCGGGCCTGCCGGCCCGTTTTGAAGTTTTAAGCAGAGACGATAAAATTTGAGATATTTTCAACGAAAATGTTTTTAACGAGAATAAGTATAAATGTGCGTTATGAGCCATATTAGTTTGACAGCATCAATATAAAAATGTACAGTGTAGAGATCGGCATCGTAGAGTTACATTGTGCATAACCCGTTTTAATATTTTTTTAGCTGACTCATGCCGGGTCGAGATCAAGTGTGCATTATCTTTCTACATTTAGACTGGCCGGACTGGAACTAGACTTAAATGTTCTCAAGATCTGTAGGGCAGAAAACATGATTTGTAAAATTATTAACAGTGATAAAGAACTTATGTTAGCTTAATCTTTGGATATATACTTCCGGATGGTTTTTAAATTAATTTCTCAATAATGCGAAAGTTTGACACATTGTCTGATTAATTTTAAATTGTAAAAGTATGAAAGTGATAAGCCTAACTAATAAAGGGATTTGGAATCGGAAAACGTTTTTTTTTTTTTTTTTTTTTTTTGGATAAATAAAATACTTGTATAACCTTGTTGAGATATAATAGTTTCTCAAATGATTGCAGGCTTTTCTCCCTTCCCATGCTAACGCTTCCGGAAATTCTATTCAAAACGCTAACTATGACAATATTTTATTTGTTTGCAGTATTCTTAAATTGCTTGTACCAAATAATGGATAACGCCATTCGATTATATAGTTTCTGAATAAAGATACCTGTTAATCTTATGCGTTTCTGAGAAAAAAAATAATTTAGAAATGTATCAGAAAGGAGCTTCTTTGAATTTAAGAATGAATTTGGATTTGAAATCTTTAATAAAATGATATAAAAATATCTTTATAAATCGTATTTTATTAAACAGCTTCAAAAGTAATGATGTTTTTAGCCTTCATTTTTCTTCTTTTATTCTAAGCCATATTAATTTTTTAATGAATCTTTATTCGATTGCTGAAAGCCTAAGAATCTAAGTAATCATTAATGTTGTTAATGTCTATTTCCTGTAAAATATTCTGTAAAACCATTCCATAGATATGTATGCAGTATTCTTTAAAGAGATCTTAAATATATGATAAAAATCTGAGTTTTTTAGAAATTGTAGAAATTGTAACGGGCCAAAACAGGCTGGGCCGAACTGTTGAATTTTACAACGGGCCGGTCCCGGGCCTGGAAATTCCGGCCCGTGCAGACCTCGAGTCGTTCCCTTATCTTTAGTACCATATTAGTGCTCAATGACACCGCATTATACTGAAAGAAATGAAAGGGGTTGTTGGGATTACAATCCAATACCACAAAAGTCGATTTTTTTTTAAAGCAAATTTATATTCAAAACCGATTATCAAATAGGATAGTCTATTTCAAAATCGAATCTATATTCAAATATTATCCTCTACCGCTCAAAAGAATAACCACTCTTTTCTCTTTAGTTCCATGTTAAGAGGCTACTTCACTCAAATGAAAAGACCCGTTCGCTAATGCTAATCCTATGGGAGAAATTTATAAAGATATCTCGGTTGAATTTTAATATTTTTGGATGATTCTTTTTGCATTGGATAACTCAGATTAATCTGAATGGAGGTCGTTTTTTAGTTTTTCGATTTTGGTTGCAGATATTTTTTATGGGGTTGCTTTCGCTTTCCAAACCGGTTCCGAAAATGAAAGCGCCCTCGTAAAAAATAACTGTAAACAAAATGAAAAAAGTAACTAATGGCATGCATACAGATCGATCTCGGATATCCAAAGCCAAAACATCATTTAAAAATATTGAAATGCGACCGAGATATCTTTATAAATTTCTTCCATAGGATTAGCATTAATGAATGGGTCTTTTCATTTAACTGAAGTAGCCCCTTAAAGGTCAATGACAATACATTCTACCCAAAGAAATGAAAAGGATTAATGGGCTTACAGCTCAGGAAATTTTTTGACGGAGTATGTGGTTTTTAGCGATATTTTGTCGTAATTCGCGTTTTTCGGCAGCTTTTTCATGAAATTCACCTTTTTTAAGCTATTGCATAGCTTTTATCGCGGGCTTTGAGCGCGGTGACCGAATCAAAAATTCCGTAACGCGAAAAATCCTAACACATCCGTAACGAAAAAACCTAACACTCGGCTAAAGTCGTTTCCGTTCGGAAAACTTCGTTACGGTATCCTTCGGTAGACTTCGGCAGACATTGACGTGGTATTTTTCAGATATTAGGATATCAAGACTTAAACTTATGTTTCTTATGATCTAATTTTCATAGCACGGCCAAATTTTGTTTGGTAATTTATTATGAGACAGTGTTTATTTTGGTGGTCTTATTTATTTTGGTGACAGGAGACCCCCCACGGTGAGGGTCGAAAAATTTAAAATGCTTAATACTCGCGATCCAATTTTTTTTAGCGCGGCCAAATTTTGTTTGGTAATTTATTATGAGGCAGTGTTAATTTTTGGGGACATTAGAACCCCAACGGTGAGGGTCGAAAAATTTAAAATATTTATAACTCACGATCTAATCTTCGTAGTGCGGCCAAATTTTGTTTGGTAATTCAATATGAGACTGTTAATTTTTGGTGACAGGAGACCCCCCCCCCACACGGTGAGGGTCGAAAAATTTAAAATGCTTATAACTCGCTACCTAATTTTCAGAAGACAGAAGACTAATTTTTTTAGCGCGGCCAAATTTTGTTTATTAATTTATTATGAGGCAGTGTTAATTTTTGGGGACATTAGAACCCCAACGGTGAGGGTCGAAAAATTAAAAATGCTTATAACTCGCGATCTAATTTTGGTAGCTTGGCAAAATATTGTTTGGTAATTTATTATAAGACAGTGTTAATTTTTGGTGACAGGAGACCCCCCACGGTGAGGGTCGAAAATTCAAAATGCTTATAACTCGCGATCTAATTTTCGTAGCGCGGCCAAATTTTGTTTGGTAATTTATTATGAGTCAGTGTTAATTTTTGGTGACAGGAGAACCCCTACGGGGAGGGTCGAAAAATTTAAAATGCTTATAACTCGCGATCTAATTTTCGTAGCGCGGCCAATTTTTGTTTGGTAATTTATTATGAGATATTGTTAATTTTTGGTGACAGGAGACCCCCACTGTGAGGGTCGAAAAATTTAAAATGCTTATAACTCGCGATCTAATTTTCGTAGCGCGGCCAAATTTTGTTTGGTAATTTATTATGAGATATTGTTAATTTTTGGTGACAGGAGACCCCCACTGTGAGAGTCGAAAAATTTAAAATGCTTATAACTCGCGATCTAATTTTCGTAGCGCGGCCAAATTTTGTTTGGTAATTTTTTATGAGACAGTGTTAATTTTTGATGACAGGAGACCTCCCACCGTGAGGGTCGAAAAATTTAAAATGCTTATAACTCGCGATCTAATTTTCGTAGCGCGACCAAATTTTGTTTGGTAATTTATTAAGCTATTGCATAGCTATTATCGCGGACTTTGAGCGCGGCGACCGAATCTAGGAATTTCGTAACAAGAAAAAATCCTAACACTCCGGCTAACGACGTTTGAGTTTGGCAGACTTCGGCGCGGTATCCTTCGATAGACTTCAGCAGACATTGATGCGGTATTTTTGCATAAGTTGATAAAAAATGCTATGCAATAGCTTTACCGCGGCAGTCTCCGAGTGCCACACATGTTTTTTAAATTCTTTTTTGAAATTAATTTTTCTGTGGAACTCTGGGGGAATACCTGTATTTTTTAGCGATATTTTGTCGAAATTCGCATTTTTGCCTCCGCGGCTCTATGAAAATATTTGCTTTTTTCTATAGTATTTATACGAAACTTGTTTTTTCCGGGCCCTTTTCGCAATCCTTTGTCGAATTTCACGATTTTTCCGCAACACTTTGATGAAATTAGCTTTTGTCTGCGGCCCTTTGACGAATTCGCATTTTTTTTTTTAAATGCTTTGCCGAAATTCGCGATTCTTTTGCATGATACTTTGTCGAAATTTGCATTTTTATCCTCGGCTTTTTGACGAAATTTGCGTTTTTTTTTCGCAACCCTTTAACAAAATTTGCGTTTTTTTCGCGACCCTTTCTCGAAATTCGTGTTTTTCAGCCGTCATTAGACGAAATTTGAATTTTCTTCGCGATTAGTTGTCGAAATTTGAATTTTCTTCGCGATTAGTTGTCGAAATTTGACATTTTCTCCGCAATCCTTTGTCAAAATACGCGATTTTTTTCGCAAACCTTTACGAAATTAGCTTTTTTCCAGTGGTTCATCGACGAAATTCGCATTTTTTACTATTCTCCAACGAAATTAGCTTTTTTTTCTTGGCTCTTTGACGGAACTCGTGTCTTTTTGTTGAAATTCCCGGTTTTTTTTGGGAGGGGGGATCTTTTGTCGAAATTTGTAAATTTTCCGCAGCCATTTGAGGAAATTCGCGGTTTTTTTAGACCCTTTGACGAAATTTGCGTTTTCCCCTCGACTTTTTGATGAAATTATCTTTTTTGTCACGATCGTTTATCAAATTTCGCGTTTTTCAGCAGTCATTAGAAGAAAATCGCGTTCATTTAAAGAAATGTGCTTTTTCTCTAATTGACGAAATTTGACTTTTTCCCGCGATCCTTTGACGAGATTCTTGTTTTTTTTTACGACCCTTTGACAAAATTCTGATTTTATCTGCGGTCTTTTAACAAAATCCGACTACTTGCATATTCCTTTTAACCAAATCAGATTTTTTTTTTCTGCGAATGATTGACGAATTTGATATTTTTCGACAACCATTTGTCGAAAATCGCGATACATTTTTTCAAAATCCAAACTTCAAACTGATGACGATTGTTTAAAATTTTCGGAAAATTACGGACAAATTTAGCCTTTCCCCTTCTGGCTGCGGCCTTTTTGTATGAAAGGTTGCATTGCTCACTTGGTCTTGTCTCGTTGGTCTCCCACACCCCATATTCAAGATTCAGACATAAAATTGGTAATTAAACTGAGAAAAATTTCAAAATTGTTGGCAAAATTTTACGGTTATTGAGTCGAATTTTTTTTTCATGTATAAAACATGATATTATAGGAATATTCTCTATAGGAGCACCAATAAAGATTTCTATTCGGTAATTCCAAGTTCTTTAGAGTAGAAAGTATTTCTCTCTAGTTCATATGTATAGGTGTAACATATGTTAATAAGAACTGAATTCGGCAGGTTACAGTTGGTTTTCTTTTATTACCTCAAATGATCTGCGAAAGATATGAATGCCTAATGACAAGGCGTAATATAAACGAAAGTATAAATCCTAAACAAATGTAAAAAACAAATTTTTTTGCGGCCCCCAAACTTTGGCGGCCCAGGGCAAATGTCCGGCTCGACCCCCCCTAAGCACGGCCCTGAGTAACACTTTTTCCTTTGTAAGACTCGATTTTTGTGCTTCTTTTTTAACGCTTACCAATACAGATGAAAAAAAATAATCAATTCAGTTTGTCTGTCTGACAGCTGTATGTAAGCCTGTCTGTCTTTCTGTTTGTCTGTCTGACACCTGTCTATCTTACTGTTTGTCTCTCTGACACCTGTCTGTCTTCCTGTTTGTCTGTCTTCCTGTTTGTCTCTCTTCCTGTTTGTCTCTCTTCCTGTTAGTCTGTCCAATCTTTAAAATTCGAATATCCATGAAATTTTTATGTGTTAGTAAGGTTTGATATAGGATGTTTGATATTGAAAATTAAGTTTAAAGCATTACGTTTACAGGGGCACACACAATAATTCCATTATATTGTGGTTTACAGAAAAACCTTTTAATAACTTTATGCGGTTATACTTTTATTAACTTTATGTATTAACTTTTTACGGTACCTTTTAATAACTTTATGATGTCTCAAATATCATTTGATCAATATTCATTACTGAGAAGGATTACAATATGATTTCTCAGGAGTTTAATATGAACAACAAAGATAGTTCGGTTGCAGGATCCATGAAATAGATCTATTGCATTATGAGTTGTAGAAAAAATTCCTCTGCAGTGCATTTTAATGATATTACGATAGTTCGTATAAATTTGAAATCACGTAAGTACACTACAGCATATTTTCTATAGATTATGGAATACATAGCATTTATCATTCATTTCCAGAAATACACAAATGAATTCGATTACAAAACTGATTAAGATATAATTGCTGTAAGTCAATTTTACGTAGTGATTTGTATTTTTGAAGTTGTCAAATTTTGATTTTATTAGGCAATGTATATAAATTGTGAAGATCACATACGTAGCTACACGAAACATTTCACAGACACCATAATTTGCTAATTTCTAAACCAATTTGTTTTCAGGCTGTATGAGGCAATAACTCGTATAAGTAGAATGATGTACAAGGAGGGAAAGTGCATCCCCCCCCAGTGGATGGTACGAAAACAGAAGGAAAAAGTATGACCAATGACCAAAGTAGAGTTCTTGGATTCCCACTCAAGTCGCGATGCTTCTTGTCGGATCGATGAGTCGATATCAGGGAAGCATTGATGAATTAGCAAGAATGAGCTTTGCTAAACAAAAATCTTGCAGAGGCAATGGTTGATATATCGAACAAACACTCGGGGAAAATAGAAAGGCTGATAGAGCAATGCAATTAATACAATGATCAAATGATTAATAAAATGATAAATTAAAATTAAAATTAAAATTAAAATTAAAATTAAAAACGTCGATTAAATAAGATAATACATTATAATAAATAAACAGAAGGGAAATTAGTACCGGTGCCAAATGCACGGACTGGATGACATTAATCAGAATAAGCAATAAATAAGTAGAGTTTCTTGGGGAAAAAAAGGGCAAAATTGAATTTAGAATTCCCGCAATCATGCGCATTAAGGTGACCCTACATTTAGAAGGGTGTGCAAAGCCGTCATCCCGACCTAGAATGACAAGCGATCTTTTATGACCGATAGAAATAGCTATATTGTACAGTTTAATGCAACACAATGCTTCGTTGGGTATTAAAACACGATCTCTGTGGAAATTTTGTGCAAGTTTTTTGATAGCTTGCGAGACAGGCCGAATATTGAGATGGAAGTGAATGATGTCCTTCCGAGCGAATGTGGTTGCATTAAAGACGGTAAAGGGATGTTGATCAGAGAAATTAAACGCATGTGCCTAATGGTGAGTTAATATATTTTTTTCAGAGAACCTTAAAATAAGAGGTAAAAGCTCTGTGTTCAGAGTTAAAATCTGCATTACTATATCTTTTATTTTATTTCTTGTGTATTATTTCTCTTATATTTCTAAAATGTAAAATCATGTTAAATGTAAAATCAAGTAATTATCGTACCGAAATCAGTTTTCTTTTGGAGGGAGGGGGAGAGGAGTTAAAATGTTTATGTTATTAAACCCCTTCTTGGTCAGATTTCTTTAGGTTCCTAAAAAATTAAGAATCGCTGGATCAGATTATTGTTGATTATTGTATTCAATCTATACAAAGTTGTAATTGTATTTATCCAACAAAAAAAAAATTTATATTTCTATATACTATTTTTATTGCAATTTTCTTCTAGTTTAAGAAAGCTAGCTGAATTAGAATAACCGCACAGCTATTAAATGATAAAAATAATTAATTTTACTCTCTTCTCCAAAAAACATTCCAAAATCTGTAAAGTTTTCGCCACCGATTATGTGTATAACTAATTAATATAAAATCAAATAATTAGCGAATTGAAAACGGGTTTCTTTTTTCTTCTTCTTACCTTTTTTTGGTTAAAAAATTTATATAATTGAAACCTTTATTAGTCGGATTTTTTAGCCCTCTCTGCGGTGGCTAAGAGATTAAGAACCGCTGGATTATATTATTATTGATTATTGCATAGATTCAATCTATGCACCATTGTAAATATTTTTATTCAATAAAGAAAATAATTTACTTAAATCAAAGTTAGCATTTATACTTTAAATTTAATTTTTATTGCAATAACCTGTGAGTTTTAGAACGCTGGCTGAGGTAAAATAACTTCACAACTATTAAATGACAAAAAGAATTAAAATCGTTTGAACAAAATAAGATAGTTTTTGGCAATGTTTCATTTGCGATTTTTCATTAATTTAGCTGGCAAACTATAAAAAAATAGTTTTGACATTTTACTTACTTTTCTCAGAACTTCTTATCGACGAGGCATTGTTGAGATAAAATTTATATTATAAAGGCCAAGCGTATCTGTGCTTAACACATACGTCATTTTGCGAATGGCAACACTTTAAAATTTGGAATGAAATTTCAGATTTGCAATTTTTGTTATTGTAAATTTTTAAACTTCTGAACGTTGCACATTTTTAAATTTTACACCATAGCAGAGAGAAAAAAATTTACTTTTAAATACTATTTGTTTGAAAACTGTATCTTAATTTATTTTTGAAATATTAATCTTTTTGTAATTTTTAATACCGTTTATTTAATTGTGGGCACAAGCGTACTCCATTTCTATTAAAAGCAAAGGAAAAAAAGATTACTGTTTCTTTATGTTGCCATTTTCTCATTAAAAGAGGGAAAATTTGAAATTCAAGTACGTGTTGTACCAAGAATATCGACTTTATAAAACTCAGTAATTTTGGATTCCTTTACAAAATTTCATTAATACTTCAAAAAGTATAAATAGTTTAGTATATGTTTTCAGCATCGGACTTCAGGTTTTGAATCAAAATGATCAATTTAAAATACTATTTTTTGAAAAGGATGATATGAAAGGTTTTTTTGTAAATATTGATATTTTGAAAATGATGTCGGGTTTGGATTTCATGGGAAATTTTTTTTTATAATTCAGTGTAAGTGGAATCAATTTTTTTTCATTTTGGATTATGAACATAAGTACCTTAATTGATAACTTTATTATAATAACAGATCTTTATTATTTTTTACTGCTTACATGTAGATTAAAGTTAAAAAAATTCTGCAACTGTGTTTCATATAAACAGTATTTTCTTAACTTTGACTTAAAAATCATTTCTTTAAGAAATAAACTTACCAATATAAGGAGCATTTTTTATTGTATCTAATTTTGTAGGTTTATTATAAATCAATGAAACAATTCATCCTTAAATATTTTCTTTCGTCGAATTTCGACGGCTTCTACCATGTAATAATAATAATTGCAAAGAGGAAAGAGAAAAGATCAGAAAGCAAATTTTCTTCTCTTTCTATTAACTCTATGAAAGTTTATTTGAAATCTTTCCAGCACCTGACTTTTATGTTTATCAGAACTTTTATTTGGTTTGTCCAAACACCGTTTTATATCGTTTATAAAATAAACTCAAGTAAAAATATGAAAAAAAATATTTGAATTGTAGATGTTTTACCGCATTTTTAATTCTTTCCTTTCTTTTTTTCTTCCAGAAAAATGTAATTTCATGTAAATTATTTGCATACGAGAAAGAAAGGATTTCTTCCAGCTAAGAAGAAAGAAAGGATTTCTTCCAGCTAAGAAGAAAGAAAGGATTTCTTCCAGCTAAGAAGAAAGAAAGGATTTCTTTTGCTTATTCTTTCTTTTCTTTTTTTCATCCAGAGGAATTCAATTTCATGTAAATTATTTACATATGAGAAAGAAAGGATTTATTTTGCTAATTCTTTCTTTTCTTTTTTTCTTCCAGAGGAATATAATTTCATGTAAATTATTTGCATATGAGAAAAAAAGGATTTTTTTTTTTTCATTTGCTATATATGAGTTATTTTCCACACTTTAAATATTGCATCCAAACTTTTTTACTATAAGTGTAATATTATAAATTGTTGAAAATTACACACTAACACGTTACTGCTGAGGTTCAATATTCTACAAATATTTCTTCACTTAATTGATTGCTGTATTTTCACTACTCGTTATTAAGCTATTAAATGACAAATACATGTCAAATAATCAGAGAGTAATACGAAACATCAAAAGTACTGTCACAGTATTATGTCCCAAGTGACAAAATTTAGATTTGGAATAAAGAGAGTTCAAGCTCAACAACAATAGAAATTGACTGAGTTAAAATGTGAAATTGTTGCTTATTTCATAGCGATCTTTGAACTCTTATTTCAATAACTGTAGAAGAAGATGGGAGTACATTTGTTATATTTTTTTAGAGTAAGTAAATATTAAAGAGGTAAAGTAGTTAAGTAAGAGTTGAAGTAGTTAAGCTCTAGAAAGATAATAAGAAAGTGCTTACACAGGGTGTCCCAGAAATAATTGGGAAAATTTTAAGGGGAGGTAGAGGTCATCACAAGGATTCAGATTTACATAGAAACATATGGTCGGAAACTCTTTCTGGGCGAGGCAGTGATGACACAAAACGAAAGAAGGACAGGACACAAATAAGAAGAGAAAATATCTTTATTATCCTTAGTACAGCAGAAATGTAAGAAAAAAGAACATTAAAAAAACACCGATCGTTATCAAAGTAGATGTCTGAAATTACGAACCCGGTCCCTGATGCATGGAAGATCTTCGGAAGATCCGCATCTCCGGTGCATGGAAGATCTAATGTTCTCTAAAAAACACCAGGAATGTCCTGAACTTCCCCAGCAGCTGCAACAATGCATACAACTAGCTCATCAGAACTTTCCAGTGTCACCCCGGTATTTTTGCAGCATTAAGAAATTATAAACATGTTTCTCTCCCAATTCGTGTCCTTTCTTTCATGTGTTTTGTGTCATCAATACTACACCAAGAAAGTATTTCCGACCATGGGTTGCTATGTTGATCTGAATCTCCAAATGACCTCTACCTCCCCTTAAAGATTGTCCCATTATTTCGGGGACACCCGGTATATCTTTACTCCCAAATAAACAGCCTTAGTTTAAGATAACCTGCGCACTCAGTTCTGGTATATATTTTTTTTTTTCAATTTTGTTAATTGTGCAGTTTTGTACCTCTTGCTTCTGGGATGCTCAAACTACATCGTGCGAGAAAGAAGATTTCGTAATTACCGTATACAGGAGCATAGCTACAAATGTTTTTTCGGGGGGAAGGGAGAGAATTCAAAAATTTTCCGACTTGAAACAAATTGCTCTATTTTCCAACTAAAATGATATTCTCAATGAGTGTTTAATGATAATGAAGCTTATACTAAAAAACAAATTATTTCTAGAGAAAAAAAAAGCTGAAACTAAAATCATAATAATTATAATTATTGGTTTATTGAATGACAGTTTTAGTCTTCTGTTGTATATGTGTCATAAAAGTACTTCATATGAAAAAAGCCTCATAATATTTAGAAAACTTTTATAAAGGAACAGAGTTTTGGAGGAAATTAATTAGAGACAGAGTTGGTGGACAGCTGTAGAAAAATTCAAGTCTGGTAGATGTATGATATTTCCACAGCACAGAGAATTATAATGAAAATTAAGTCAGGCTGTTTTTTATAATTCTTTTGAAAATTTAATTATTTTACTGCATAGCAGAACTCAGACAGGTTGTGAAGCAAAACAATAAAAAATTCTTTTGTTATTTTATTTATTTTTTTAAACTTTTTATTTTAATTTTTTTTAAATGTAGAATTTGCCAACTCTAGCTCAAATTTCCCAAGTTCACATACATCAAAGGGGAAGGCTCCCCCTTATAACCCCCCATTACTAGTCCTTTGGCTGCATATATGGAACACATATTGAATGTTTGCTTTTGAACAGAAAAAAGGAAGACATTTAAAAGAACTTCAAAATTTATATTTTAAATTTACTTATTGGTTTATTATTATTATTATTATTTTGGGTGCTATTTCATTAGTAATTCTTTGGAAACTTTTCAGGAAGACTATTTAAAAAAATTATTTCAATATGTTTTCTTGTTCTTTTTCGAGCATTTTTTTTCCCTTCAAAACGCTCTTGAATAAAAAAAGAAGAAAAAGAAAGAAAACAAACAAACATTTGAAAGTAAAGTTTATTCTTCGAATTTTAACTTCTTTAAATTTTATTTGAAATCATTCCATCACATGGTTTTTATGTTTATCAGAACTTTGATTTGGCGTGCTCAACATCATTTTATTTCTTGGAGGAAAATAAATTTAAGTAAAGAAATAAGAAAAGTTGTTCCAAAACTTCATTAAATTTTCTCCTTTTCATTTTTTCATTTTCTTTCTTTTCCTTTTCTTTTCTTTTTTATTATTAAACTAGTTTACAGGGTTTTTATACCCCAGCTGAAAGTTGTTAATTTATTGTATATTTAAATAGAGTTATCCAGAAAAAATAATAATAAAATTCTGCCACGTCTGGTTTAAGAAATATTTATTTACTTAACTGGATTACATAATTTTTGTATTAAAATTTTTAAAAAATCAATAATGGCTAATTTTTGCCTTCTTTTTATAGTTATTTGGGTCAGTTTCTCTTATGATGGACCAATAGTAATCTTCTAGCATGTTTTCATCCCAAAATCCCCGATGTCGTTCTTCAAAAACCCCTTTGGTAAAAACGTTCCCGTTGTTCGTCACTCATACTTACTAAGTTTGTAGAGAAAAAACTCAGATGCGAATGCAGGAAATGTATCTTTAATGACATGTTTACTCCCATATGTTGAAAATTTTTCGATAAATGGGCAACAATTTCTTTGTAATTTTCACTTTTTTTATTTCCCAAAAATTCTTCCAGAACCATTTTGAATTACTTCCAAGCAGATTTTTCATTAACAGATAAAGGGCTTTCAAACTGAGAAGCTTCATAATTTTATGGATTTGTGGGCCAACAAATATCCCTTCTTTCAATTTTGCCTCTGTAATGTTTGAAAAGATTTTTTGAAAATACCGGAAAGCATCACTGTGTTTGTCAAGCGCATTCACAAAGTTTTTCATGATTACTCTATCCCCTTTACACATCAAATTGGGACCAATTTGATGTATAAAAGGGGTAGAGTAATGTTATTTGAATCTGCTGATAGCTCGGGTTTGATGTTCATTTTTCCCGGAATATACTCGTTCCGAATTAGCCATTCTTTTCTTACATAGTGATGTTGTTTTACTCGTCTGTCCCACAAACAAAGGAAACAAGAGTATTTTGTGCAACCACCCTGCAATCTCGATAACAAACCGATGACTTTGAGGTCACCGCATACTTCCCATTGATGTTCTTTATACTTTATTAAATTAATTAAAGTACACATCGTTTCATAGCTCTCTTTACAATTCGCTGCATGTCCTATTGGTATAGACGGCTTCTTATTCCCACTATGTAATAAAACAGCTTTTAGACTATATTTCAAAGAGTCTACGAATAAGCACCAATCTTTTTTATCATAGTTTTGATTCATTGCTTCTAAAAGTCCCAGTATATCAGTGCAATAACAATATTCCCCCTCTTTTTGGAAAAATTCTGTGTAAATTTTGCTTCTGTTTCTAAACAACGTAACTTTTGTCTTTGGTGTTAATAAGTTCCATTGTTGTAGGCGAGAACCATGAAGCTTTGATTTAGATTTTAATAATTGTAAATCTTTTATAAGATCATTTACTTCGGCTTGTTAATTAAATGTGGAGTTTTTTCTTGAAGAGGGAACTCGTCATAATCACTAGAAATCGATTTGAATTCAACATCACTTTCATTGCTATCTCCTAGTATATTTACAATCAAATTACCGGGGCAAATTGGACGTGATAGATCTTTCGAAATTAAAATGGGCTTAGTAACAGACGGAACTTCGGCATATATAATACTTGCCTTATTTTTTGTATTAAATCCCACTGTCTTCGTAACACAAAAGTAAGAATCATTTTCATGATTACTAGGTTCTCTCGATGGCTTTGGTGAACCAAATGGAAGGTGTACATTTTCTCCTGGTGACCACTGGAGTAAAACAATTCTACAGCTTTCGCAAAGCACATGAGGCACCCACTTTTTATCTTAGTTTGCAACAGGAAATCAAAAATAATGAAGATATGCACTTTTTAATGAATCTACAATGAGTCTTTTTTTTTTAATATAAACTGTCCACAAACATAGCGAAACCGATCAGAACTTTGTTTAACTTTCTACTCGAAATTTTAATTCAATCCAAAACAAAATATTTGTTGTTTGAAGCGAACGAATAAACATAATACACTGCTCAAAACAATTTAAAAATATTGCAGTTTTAGGTGCATTTTGTATCAGGGAAACTTTTTAACTGATTGATACATGGTCGCCAGACATAGTAGGTTATATGAGAATAAATTACACGTTTGGCTGAAAAAAATGCATTTTATTGCGCATTTGTGTACAAAAGGAAAAAAAACACAATTTGTGCATATGAGAAAAAAAGAATAATAAAAGGTGTTTTCTTCAAAGAAAATCATTTTCACCTTTGAGGCATGGACTCAATGAGGCTATTAATGACGAGTTGGGGTATTCTGCCTCACTCTTCCAGAAGAGCTCTTTCCAGTTCTTGGAGAGTTTGTGGGGGTTGTTGGCGGCCAGAAACTCGTCTTCCTAGAGCGTCCCAAACGTGCTCGATTGGATTCATGTCTGGAGAACACGCTGGCCATTCCATTCGAACGATTCCTTCCTCGAAAAGGAAATCCTCCACCAGGTTTGCACGATGTGGCCTGCAGTTATCGTCCATTAAAATGACGTTATTTCCGATTGCTGCAGCGTAAGGGACTACAATAGGTCTGAGGATCTCATCCCTAAATCGGCGACCAATCAGAGCTCCATCTCGAATGATGTACCGGTCAGTGCGCCCGTCAGTGGAGATGCCACCATACACCAACACTTCTCCACCGCCAAATCTGACACTTTCTTGCACGAACGCAGGATTATTCCTACTGCCAAGGTCCCTCCAGATGAAAATACGCCTATTATCCGGATGCACAGAAAAACGGGACTCGTCAGAAAACAGAATATTGCTCCATTCATTTCTCCTCCAGTTGACATGCTCGGTTGCCCACTCCCTGCGGTCACGACGATGCCTTGATGTTAATTTAACACATACCATCGCTCGGCGAGCATACAGACCTACAGCATGGAGCCGGTTTCGGATAGTCTGAGTTGAATTCATGGTGCCTGTTGCCGAGCGAAGGTGTTGTTGGAGAAGAGTAGCGTTCATGTTTCGGTGTCTCCGAGATGCTAACGCTAAATACCCATCTTCATTGGGCGTTGTTGCCCGTCTACGACCTTGCCCTGGTCTTCGGCCTGCACATCCACTCTCCAAAAAACGGTTCCAGATCCTGTAAATGACACTTTGTGACACTCCAATGGCTTGCGCTACTTCGGCTTAAGTTTGGCCCCCTTCTAACCTACCAACAATTCTCCAAGCCTCTGAATCTGTCAAATGACTTTGTTTGTTTGTTTGTTTATTGAACAACATACATCTGACTTGTGTGCTCGACATGAAGCCTGCTTATAAGCCATCGTCAGTATACAGGGACGAGATAGCACACAAGGAAATATTACAACACAAGAGAAGTACAACCAGGAGCTCCACACAAAGAGTGTGTGCAACGGAGCCAGTGGGATTCGAACCCACAACCTCACGATTAGCGGCGTGATGTCTTAACCACTCAGCCACGGAGGCCCAAAAAAATGACTTCGTTGAGACATCGTACTCATCGAAACAAAGCAATCACTGAATGCCGATCATCCTTGTCTTCATTCTCTTTTATCCAGTTGAAAGTCAAATTTCATTCGCTGCCGCTGAAGCGACGTTTTTGACGTCGAACTCAAAATTTGCATACTCCACAGTTTGAAAACCAGAAAATTTTGCATTTGTGATTCTCTTCTTCTATTTTCGGCAAAAAATTTTCGTTTATATCTTTATTTTATATAAAACTTCAAATATCCTTTAATTGTTTTGAGCAGTGTACTTCTAAATAAGATTTGTCGTAAATAAAATTCAATTTATAAAGTTATTGCTATATGCATTCAGTATTTACTATTCATTTTATTGATTTTAGCGGACTTTTTTCTTTTTTTTTTACTTTTGACAAAAATGTTTTACGTAAATGTTAAAATGTATATTTCCTAACAATGGTCGCCGTAATTGCAGCGGGAAAGTAGTACGACATTTTAAATAAAATGTATATTTTTTACTTCTACCATCAATATTATTATGTTTTGTCGCCTTTTAAGCAAAGTGGGGAGCTTTTAAAGTTCATATTGTATATTTAGTGTAGCCCTTTTTAATCTTAAGACTTAATAATATTGCTTGAATACCGAAAGCTTGTTTTATATTCTTTAAAATAAAGCTTTCATTAGTTAAATTTCAACTAACAAGGTAAACACTTTTGCAATCACACCAAGCATTGTGACCTTGTGCATTTTGTAGCCCTATATAAAAGAGCTAATGAACCGAGAGAATTTCTCTGTTAAAGTCAAATTTTATGTATTTTTCATACTTTTAATATTACATTATTGAATTTATAATTATTTATTTCACGCCAAAAGTCAGTTAAGTTGCCAAATATGATGCTACAAAATTACCCCCGGTTTACCTTTGGAGTATATGTATTACTATTAAATCAGATTGCAACTTGTAACAAATGAAATGCTGTTGTATACAATGTCGTGTTTTTTGGTGAAAGGAATCATAAAGTAAATTGATATATATATATATATATATTATATATATAACTCATAAAATTTATTGTTCCTAATTAAAGGAGGCAATGCAGTTTCTAGTGAATTTCAAACCTCCGTTGCTCACACACGACAAGCAGCTATGATATTTGGCTAGGATTGCCGGAAAGATCTACTTTTTAAAAAAACGGTAACTTTTTCCTCTCCAAAAATGTTAATATAATGTTGTATTTTTTCAAAATTAAATTCGTAAGTTCTTTTAAAGAGGTTTTTTTAAAACTCTTTTAAGTTCTTCAAGGAATTTTTTATCTTTTTTCGATATTTTATGCTTATTGTTCATTAATTTAAATTTTTACATGCTTTAAAAAAAAAAAAGTCTATCTTAATTGTCTTATAAGCGGTTTTTTTAATTGAATTTTAAGAAAGTTGTAGTACTATATAACAAAAAAAATGTGGATTTTAAGACAAAAATTTTATCGATTCTCAAACTTCCTAATATAGGCCTTTAAAATGCAGCAAGTCTCAATGATTGGTGCGAGCAACATTTAAAGTGGTCTCCTCGTAAGTATCTCTATTATAAAGGCCAAACGTATCTGTGCCTAACGCATACGTCATTTTGCGAATGGCAACACTTTCCCCTGCAATTTCGGTTTTGCAATTTTTGCTACTACAAATTTTACACTTATAAACATCGCACAATTTAAATTTTTACATCGTCGTATAGAGAAAAAAATGTACTTTTAAATGCAATTTGTTTGAAAACTGTATCTCAATTTATTTTTGAGATATTAATTTTTCTATAGCTTTTAGTACCGATTTTGTAATTGTGGCAACAGAATCTATCGTCAAACTAAAAAAAGAAGAGAAGAAAAAATAGAAATTAAAATGCGTTTATTATAAAATCCGGTAAATTTCGATTTTATTAATTTTGTTAATTTTAGCTTAAAATAATATTTGCTTCAGAGTTAGACTGACGAATATATAAGATTTATTTTTTACTGTAACTAATTTTTTAGATTTGTTATAAGTAAAGTGAAAATTATAAGTAAATGAAACGGTTGATTTCTAAAGATTTTCTTTCGTCGAATTTCGACGTGTTCCACCTCGTTGTTTTAATTTTTAAAGAAAAATTTAATTAAACAAACGCCTATTTATTTTTTTAACAGAAAGAAAGACAAACAATCGTTATAGCATTTGACATAAAAACAACTATTAAAGAAAGATCAGTATTTCTTGTACCTTGACAGTCGAGACATAACAATGATTGATGTCCCACATATTTGCCATCTGGTGTTCAACTGCATTAGATGCACCTTTATTTTTCTTCAGTTGAAATTATTAGTACTGGAAATTATTATTTCTTATTTATTGATCCAAAAGCGAGAAGTTCCCTTTTATTTTTTTCATTACTACAACTTTAATTCTAAAAATATCCTTTATGGGTAACCAGCTTTCTTGGAATTAGAAAAATGTTTAATAGAAAAAAAACTAATACACATTTCTGCGGAAAAATTAATCTTGTGTAATATAAGAAATTTATTATCTTTGACAGTTCGAAGAACTGAGGGTTCTTTATGTCCAGATGAAATGTAATTTCTGCTGAAGGTGTTCTGTTAGGGTTTATTATTTATTGATTAAAATCTTTTCGATTTTTTTTCACTAGGATAAAAATATCTTCATGAATATATAGCACCTAAATCTGAAAATAATTTGCTTTTAAACTTTAGATCATTTAGTAGCACAGCTGGAAATTACACCTGGGAGAATTTTAAAAATTGATGAAAAAATTCATTTTTTTATATGTACATAACAGAGATGTCACGGATATCGGTATTTGGCAAATTGTGCGAATAAAAAAAAAATCAATTATGTAATTTGTGAACACAAGAAAAATGAAGATAGAGATTATAAAATTTTCGAAATGTTCTCAAAATATATATACATGTAATCAATATACGTAAAAATATCTCAAGAATGAATCCGAAAAATTAAAGGAGAAATAACTTAAAAATAAGAATAATTGCTGAAAGAACCCAAGGAGATAGAACCGCATGAAATGAATAGTGTTGCGTTGTAGCACCCCAAAAAATAAATGTGTAAATTGGCTGATTTTACCCATGGATATGTGTAAATTTCTAAAATTACACACCTGTAGTAAAACTTACACATTTTTTCTCTGAAATTTACCTATTTTTATGTGTATTTATCTTATGAAAGTAAGTGTGTAATTTGTTATCACTTGAAAAACTCAGACAAGTGTGTAAATGTTGAAAAATGCCATTATTTACACGAATTTGTGAGTTATTCTAAATTTAACATAGTTATATATACACAGATAAGTGTGTAATTTTTTTAAAATGCATACTTGTCATAAAATTTACCCATTTTGAACAAAAATTTACCTATTTTTATGTGCATCTGACTTGTGAAATCGAATGTGCAATTTTTTATCTCTTTATAAACTCAAACAAATGTGTAAATGTTGAAAAATGACTGGAACTACGCGTTTTACCTATAATTACAAGTAGAGAACGTTCTAAAATTAGGTTTTGTTTTCATTTTCGGCTTAAAATTGAAGTTTTGCCTAAAATTCGGTTTCATTTTCGTTTTCTTTTTCGGCCCAAAAATTGAGTTTCGCCGAAAATTCGTTATCGGCGAAAATGCTGTTAAAAATTCGGCCGAAACTATCTGAATTCCAGAAATCTTCTTTCTTCCATTGGAAATTTTTTTTCATGACTTGTTTATTTGAGCTGTTTCCGCTCAGATGAGAAAACACTTTATTTAATGCTTTGAATGAACTTTATTGTTTACAATTATCGACCATGGCTGTTTCATGACGTGAAGTCAAATTAAACAAACATGCTCGCACTTAAGACGCTTTTCACCTGCTTATTAAAAGGTGCAAGCTTAACTGTAACCGCAGGTGTTTCGAATGCTATTTTTCAAAAGTTCTAAGATCCTATGTGGTTCATGAATTGATTACAAATACTTACATATATACTTTATTAATTTACAGGGCCACACAAAAATATTCTATTACATAATATTAAAGAGGGAAATACTGTTTGGGGCGCGTTTAAATACTATTAAACTATTTCACATTTTATGAAATTGATATACGTTGTTGATGTTTATTACAAGTTATTTCCTGTATAAAAGAAAGCAGATAGTATTTAAAGGGACACACGGAAGATTTCGGCCACTATATTGTATCCGAAATACTATATACAGTACACCAAAATCTCAATATTTTTAATAGCACGAACGCATCTCATTTGCTACGCTTGACGTGCAATTTCCAGCTTGTTATAAAATAATTATTGACATGCAGAATCATATTTCTAACACACAAATAGACATACATATATATGCACCTGTATGTATAAAGTTCAAATAAAATCAAAATGTACTCTCCCCACCTTCCCCAACACTCTCCCTTCCAAATGCCAAAGAAGATTTGAAAATTTCATCTTCCGTGCCCGATTCGCTCTCTGTACCTCTAAGAAAAAAAATATTTTTATGTAAATGAAATGTAATTAATTCATGCACAAAACAGAATGATTTTCTATTATACGAATTTCATATAATTAAACAAGTCGGGTGTGGCAATTTCAAAGTTTTCTTGTGTTTCATGCATGTTAATACTTAAAATTCTTTACCACAATGCCAAAATTAAATAACAATCTATGATCCTTTTGAGGATTCGAAAGGCATACAATTCCGTGCATTAGTTCTTAAACTGGGACTATTGTGAATATCAGAAAAATTACACCATAAAAGCGCCACTTTTTGAACAATTTATACCAAAATATAAACAGCAATAATCAAGCTATAACTGAATCTGAAGTTTGATGAAATAATTCGTGTAATAGTTTTTGAGATAGAGCTATTGCAGGGATAGGCAAAAAATCAGTATGGCAGCGTCACCTGTTGAGCGATTGACACCAAAATTTAAACGGCACTAGTTCATATCATGATTTATTGAATCTGATGTTTGATCAAAATCCATGCATTAATTCTTGCTATTGTGGATATCGTGAAAAATGCAGCATATAAGTGCCTTCTGTTGAGCGATTTACAGAAAAATGTGAAGAACATCAATTCATGTCAAGGATTAACTGAATCTGAAGTTTCACAGAAATCTCTGCAGCGCCACCTATTGAGCGATTTGCTCCAAAAACTAATCAGTATCAATCTATATCATGGACCACCTGAATATAATTTTATCTTAAATTCCGTGCATTAGCTCTTGAGATAGAACTATTGCAAAGATCGTGAAAAATGCAGAATAACAACTCCACTTGATGAGTGATTTGCTCCAAAATGTAAACAGCATCAATTCATGTCTAGGAATAACTGAATCTGATTTTTGATAGAAATCCGTGCGTTAGTTATTGAGATATATAGTTGTTGCGTTATACGTAAAAAATGCAGCATAGCAGCTTCGCTTGTTGAGTGATTTCCAGCAAAAACTAATCAGTGTCAATTTATATCAGATGCTATCTGAATATTTTTTTAAATCAAATTCCATGCATTAGTTCTTGAGATAGAGCGCCCACAAAATTTATATCACATAGAGACAGACAGACAGAATCACAGACTTGCAAACAAACATTTTGTAAAAACATGTTTATTTATTTTTTTATTTATTTTTTGTATTTTTGACCTTATAAAACGTGTAAAATCCTTTAAAAACAGGAATTCGAATATTTTCACGAATTTAGTATTTTCGTCTTATAAAAATAGAAGAGTGCAAAAATGTTTCAGGTATACATATGCCAATTTATGTTTACTGTGATTTTTTTGTTAACGATCAACTGTCTTTAACAAAACACACTTCTGCGACAATTACATCTGCGGTTTCAAAAGAAATAATAAATCTTAAGCCTGCTGGTTTGATTTTGCAGGTGATAAACTTTCAAAGTTTAGTAATATACAGTGTCTCACATAAGTGATGGGACACTTGTGCTTTACAAAAGGAAACTAATCAAATAAATTTAAAAAAACATGCACAAATTTTTTTGTGGGTGTATTTCATATTTAAATTTAGTAAAAATTATTACATAACATAAATTTTGTCAAAATATTAAAATATTAATTTAATAAAAATACAAATGTTTAGAACGGAGCAAAAAATAGCTCACATAAGTGATGGGACACCATTATATATGCAACAAAAATCGTCCGAAATAAGCAATAAAAATATTTTTGGGGTTTTATTTTTACTTAAAAGCAACTGGCAATAATTTATAAAATTGTCTGCAGTATTTCTCTTCAGTTTGTTTTGGAATTTTTGTATTTTTTAGCTCTGTGTAGCCATGAATGCTAAACGAAAAGAAACTTCGCCTGAAATTCGAAAATTAGTTATTAATTTGCATATTGAACGTGGAAAATCTATTAGAAAAACTTCTGAAACAGTTAACTTGAGTGGTTCAACAGTTTTCAATATCATTAAACGATAGAAAAAGAATCATATGAATCAGGATAAAAGAAGACCTAGCCGACCATCAAAGCTATCCAATGGAATAAAGCGAATTATCGTTCGAAATATTAAAAAAATCCAAGAAGTGTGCTTCAAAAGTTCCTGCTGATTTACAAGCATTATATGGAATAATTGTTAATCCTGAGACTATTAGAAGGGTAATTCGATCTGCTGGATATCACGGTAGAGTAGCCAGGAAAAAATTCTTCGTAAGTGAAAAGAATAGAAAACTCAGACTAGCTTTCGCAAAATCCAACATAAATAAGAATTCTGATTACTGGAATAAAGTTATATTTTCTGATGAGAGTAAATTTAATATATTTAGTTCTGACGGTAGAATCTTGGTGTGGAGAAAACCCAGGGAAGAATTTCTCAAACAGAACTTGGTACCAACAGTAAAACATGGTGGAGGAGGAGTTATGGTATGGGGTGTATGTCGTCCGGTGGAGTTGGTAATCTTGTTTTTATTGACAGTATAATGGATCAATTTTAAAGCAAAATTTGAAATCTTCAGCACGAAAATTGAACCTTCATAACGATTTTAATTTCTACCAGGACAATGACCCCAAGCACACTGTTCTGAACGTTAGACTCTGGCTGCTATATAACTGTCCTGAAATAATAAAAACACCACCACAATCTCCAGACTTAAATCCCATAGAGAATATTTGGCAAGAATTGGAATCAAGAATTCTCAAACACACCATTTCTTCAAAACAACTAAAATCGGTGCTTCAAGAAGAAAGGGGTAAAATCACTCCAGAAATCACAAAAAATTAGTCGAATCCATCACAAAAAGATTAAATCATGTTTTAAAAGTAAAAGGAAATCCAACAAAATATTAAAACCTTTTAAAAAGTAAAATTTTTGGATTAATATTTGATGGAAAAGTAAGTTCCCATCACTTATGTGAGCCATTTTTTGCTCCGTTCTGAACAATTGTATTTTTACTAAATTAATATTTTAATATTTTGACAAAATGTATGTTATGTAATAATTGTTACTAACTTTAAATATGAAATACACCCAAAAAATTTTTGCACATGTTTGTTTATTTATTTTATTACAGTTTCTTTTTATAAAGCACAAGTGTCCCATCACTTTTGTGAGACACTGTATGCATTATTTGCTTTATAATTTTTACTTGCGCATATGCCATGTGCCATAGGGAAAAATCGCAGACGATTTTTAAATTAAAGACAGTATAGTTTATTTGTTGATCTTTGGAATACACAGAGAACGAGAACATTTTCTTTGTAAAAATAGCCGTTTATGTACGTATAGTCCGTCAAAGTTTAAAAACTTAAGCAAAAAATATTACAAGAGTATCGCAGTATTCTGTGTTTTATACAAAATACGTCCAAGAAAGTTTACAAATGCTTTTGGTATGTGTGAAAAATTCATGCCACTGCTTTTGTAATTAATTCTGGAGTATTTGTTTTCTACAAATAATTCTATGGATTACCATAAAAAAATGAAGAAATATGTAGATGGAAAACAGGTATGAAAAAATATTTTTCTGTATGCTTTTCTTTAAATTTCAATCATTTTGTTGAAATAAATAAAAATCTATGAATAATCCATATAATTGAAAGAATGAGGCTAAAATGTCATAATTCTATTGTCATTTATTTTTTTATTTTAGAAGTTTTTATTATTTTATTTTGTGAATGATTTTAATGAGAAGAATTTCAAAATATCTATATGATATACACTATCAGAAAATAATATGATTAACCCAAAGAAAAAGAAAAGAAAAGAAAAGGTAAACAGTGTACAAAAATTACAATAATGCATATAACCACAGGTAAAATTCATTAGTTTTTATTCAATATATTTTTTTAATTTTTCGAGATTTTTTCGAATTTAGGTCTAATAAAACAAGTTTACAAACCAATTTCTTAATTTTATCACATTCATTTGGATTTTACTTAGGGTGTCAACTATTTTAACTAGTTGATTTAAGTTAGCGATTAAATCGTGATTTTAATTAACAATTAAAAACAATCATTCATTTAATTCAAAATTGATTTAAATTTAAGTGTTCTAAACGACATAAACGTATTAATCTATGATTAATGTAATTTGGAAAGATTCTACATGTATTTTTCCTTATAAAGAAAAAAAAGCTTTAAATAATTGTTGCTAAGCTTAATTCCTGAGTCCTGCAAAACATTAAATAAAATAAGTTTTTAAAGGCATAAAAACCCTTTCATTTAAGAAATATATTTAAATCTAAATCTAATATAATTTGTGATGTCATAATTTCCTTTAAGTAATTACATTATTCATTCTTTTATCTGAAATAAGCATTTCAAGTATGATAAAAGAATAAAGAAGCAGAATATTATTTTTCCATTCTACTTTTGCAATTATGAACTTATATCAAATACTAGAGCTAAAGAAGAATGGAATAATAACAACAGTTCAACAAATGTTGTAAAAAAAATGTGCAACAGAAAAAGAACTAATTGGTATAAAAATGCTAAACACAGCTTAATTAATATAGTAAACACAGTTATTTAAGCACAGCAATGTATCAATAGTAATACTGTTGCTAAATATTATAAGGATTTCAGATATAACTCGATATTCATATATTTATTCTGTATGTGTGTATAAATCGTTGTAACTCTTTTTCACACACACACACATACATACATATATATATTAGCATGCACATACATTGTGTAAGTTATGATTTATGCAATTGACAGTAATTTTTCTTACTACAAATGCAAAACGAGCTGCCAATAATATTTGTTAGTTATGTTGTTAAAGCCACTAATGAAATTATTTACTTGCAGTTTTTATTAATTCTGTTGATTACTGTTTCATTTTGGCTATTTGTTAAGGTTGCCACACTTGCCCCTTATGAAATTAACAAAGTGCCAATTAACCCTACCTTTTAAAATATAGTGAAATTTACTTGTAATTGTTGGCAGAATGATTTTTTTGTAATGAATCTCTCCATACCGCAGTACTTCTAAATATGTTTACCCAAGACTTTACAAAAATGATAGAACTTTGTTTCTTGAGAAAAATCAGGATATTATTAAAACATGTTATTTAAATGTATTTTTCAATTCGTGATTTATAGAAGTATTGAAAATTAATGATTTTTCTATTTATCATACTAAAAAATGATGTACTTATTTTTATTGCTACTAAGCACATTAGTAATATATTTTCTTATGTAATAGTGCCTTTTTTTTTAGAACAAGCATACTGCCCTTTTTCTTTTTAGAATAAATAGTAAATACTGAATTATCGTTTACTAATTTAAGCATTATAATATGCATTATATACCTAATTAAAGATTGTAATCAATTTAAAATTAAATGCAGCTACTGATAATTTTAATAAATGTAAAATCATTATTTTTTAATATAGTTTTACATAATTATTGCAAAATATTAATGTATATAACTTTATAGTATTATATTAATTAATGAAATTACTAATTTACAGTTTTTATAATTTTTGTAGTTACTAACTAATAATTAAATTTTATTAATTAAAGTGTAAAAACAGTAAATAAAGGTCTAATTTTTTAGAAACCTAGAATCTTTTAATCTTAGAAACCTATAGGCTAAACCTACATCTATTCAATATTTCAATGCTGGAGAAAAAAAATCCGATTTAAATAAAAAGAAATATGATTTAAATACAAAAATTCGATTTTTATTATTATTGCTTTTTAAATCATGTTTTTTTTATACTCTATTTTTACGGAATTTTAAACTAATTTTTGTTGGCCGATCCGACGGGGGAACTGTCTGGTAGGCGGCGTGTTAAAATAAGTTTTGTTATTTATAACTATCCTCTAATCTAGTAAATAAAATATTAATGATAATATACCAAAGTGTGATTTTATTTTATGTATGGTCTGCAATTTTATACTTCATTCACATAAAAAAAGGTGATTAACTGTGTATTCCTACTTTGTTTTTAGCTGTGTCTGATAAAAATAATTACGGTTATATGGATTTCTAACAGACAATTATATGGAAAATTTTTTATCACATTTCATTTAAAGCCACTATAGTAAATTCTTATAAATCCGCTTGTATTATTTTATGACGATATCAGAGTGATATTGGCCCTGGCAACATAGATTCTTGGAAATTTGTGCAAAAGCTTTCATATAAGACCTGAAAAATGAGCTTTGTTTAAAAATAATAACAATCATAGATAGCAAGAGTTATTTTTAAATGTACAATATTATAAATAAAAATGTAATTTTTGCAATGAATTATTAAAATTATTATTTAATAACTAAATTTTTTAAAGTATGAATTTTGCTTCAGTCAAATCATAATGTAAAGTGAATTACACCTTTGTATCTCCGTGTTACATAACTGCGATATACACTAAAGTCAAAATGACCAGTGAGCATTAAGGGTGCATTCGAAAAAAAAAATTTTACCTTCAATAGTTCGAAATTTTCTGATACAATTTCAGATTCTCTTTTAGAAGTGAAAACACGAAACTTGCTGATGTGACTTTTAAAGAGATCTATAAGATGTCGTGTGATTTTACTTTTTGTTAAATTCATTAGAATTAGATTTATAAACTATTATTTCCTCAGTATGACCCTTTTTTTTCGTTCCCAGATCTCCCGCTTTGGAAAATTCGGTTCAAAACGTTGACTTTACCAGCATTTTTTTTTTTTTTGCAATATTTTCTGCATTTATCAAAAAATTGACAAGCACGGGACCTAAAATACTTTTTAAATAAGAGAATTTGCCAGTTTGATGCGCTTGAGAGCAAAAACGAATTTAAAAATAAATCAGAAAAAAGGCAATTTGTATTGAAATACACCCTTAATCGGGGGTCTTATTTCTTACTGCTATCATCCATCATAGCATTTTTGCAACATATGTTCTTAGAATTCTCAACATACGACGATACTGAGTTTGATCAGTTGAGCAGTTTTAGATCATTATTGCTAAAATGAATTTTGTAAAATTAAAACGGCTAGAGATAGCCCACAACAGATTTTTTTTTCAAAGGTAAGTTCATTTTTTTTACAATTTAACTTTTGAAAATTATAATATGGATGAGAAGTGTGTTATTTTCTGCTTATTACGAATTTGGAAAAAATAATTTATTATTTTTGTGTTTTAAATCATTTCTTCATGTTTAAAACCACATATTCTAACATTAGAGTAAATATTTGCAGTTTTAAAATTATATAGCATTTAAAATAATTATTCGGTTTAAATACTATCTATTTCAGCGTGTTTATAATATATTTTGCTACAAAACTTCGAGTTTTCATTATTTTACATGCTATACTTTTCTTATTTCATTTAATACCCATGACAAAAGACAGCTTTTTAGTTAGCTTTCATTACAAAAAGTAAAAAGCTACCTATTGCAGCCGTCCGGAGGAAAGCACTTCCAAAAATTTTTGGTATATTTTCACCGATCATGACCCCCAGACCCCAAAACCACCCTCCGTTCATATGTTGACATATACAAGGTGGCCAGAAATAAAACACCCCTACTCTGACCTCCATGGATATCGAACTACTCAGTGTAAAGGCTCAAAATTTTGTACACTTACTATTCAAAATATGGGGAAACGGATTTCACGAAAAAAAATTAGTTCCTGAAATCACCGATAGGTGGCGCTGCACAACTGGAACTATGATCAAAAGACACAAATAATAATAAAAATTAAAATGTTTATGCGGAATGGAATGCTTCCATGCTTCCTTTTTAATTTTTCTGCCCCTTATGGAAAATAAAAATAGTAAAGAAGCTAGAACTCCCGTTGTAACTGCAATTTCATACTGTAACCAGAAAAATTTGCGTAAAGCATGGGTAGAAGCCATGTTCTGGGTATAAAAGAAGTTAAAAGGTGGGGAATGTCATTCTTATTAGTGATGGCTGTCACGCTGCCAGAACGCGCTTTGCTTGTGAAGTTGTTTTACGAGAATAAAGGAAATGCTCCAGCAGCACTTCGAGAGTTTCGCCGACTTAAGGATTTGCGTAAGGGACCATTGCTTCCACAAGCTCTCAGGAGAATGATCGCTCGATTCGAGGAAACTGGACATCTTGGAGTTCAGCCTGGTCGAGGACGCAAACCGGTTCGTTCAGATGTCGTTGAAGATGTTGCCACCGGTATTGTTGAACAGTCAATGGATAATGTTTTAGGCTGCAGTAGTGCACGTGCAGTGTCACGACACTTGGGTGTTCCCTATAGCACAGTGTGGAACATACTCAGAAAAATGGTGCATTGTTTCCCGTACAAAATCCGCCCTAATCAACAATTGCTGGCCACAGACAGGGAGATGCGACTGACCTTTGCATTGACATTTCTTGCTAGAGTTGAAGTGGATGCATCGTGGCCGTGGCAGATTCTGTGGAGCGATGAGGCCCATTTCCACCTCAGTGGAACAGTGAACACCCATAACTGTCGCATATGGGACACGACAAACCCCCGTACCTTCCAAGAGATTCCACTCCACTCACCGAAAGTTACAGTCTGGTGTGGATTCACAGCCACATTCATCCTTGGACCGTTCTTTTTCGAAGAGGTTACTCCCAATGGCTTTGAGACATGTACCGTGACGGCCAACAGGTACAAAAGGATGCTCGAAACATTTGTTGTACCCCATTTGCAGCAGCGCCAATGCCTTGACACCATTACTTTTATGCAAGATGGAGCACCTCCACACATTGGACTCCCTGTGCAACAGTTTCTTCGCCAACATTTCACCAATGACAGAATAATCAGTCGCGCGTTTCCGACAACTTGGCCATCTCGTTCACCGGATCTTAATCCGTGTGATTTTTGGCTTTGGGGGCACTTAAAAAACCTTGTTTATCGAGAACGTCTGGTAACCTTGGCAGATTTGAAAGAGAGTATCAGTCTGCATGTGAGAAGCATCTCAGATGACCAGTTACGATCCTCAGTTGAACAAGCTGTCCACAGACTTCACATTTTACATCTTCAGGAAGGGAACCATATTGAGCAGCATTCCCTGCATCGATAACGTCCTTGTTTCATGTATGCTTGGTACTTTTAAATAAAATGTGTTTAAAACTTGTTTTTGTGTCTTTTCAGCATACGTCCAGTGGTACAGCGCCACCTATCGGTGATTTCTGGAACTAAATTTTTTTTTCGTGAAATCCGTTTCCCCATTTTTTGAATAGTATGTTCACAAATTTTCAAGCCTTTACTCTGAGTAGTTCGATATCCAGGGAGGTCAGAGTAGGGGTGTTTTATTTCTGGCCACCCGGTATATATATATACAGGGTGTCCGAAAAGTCTGGAAACGGTCGAATAACTCGACAAATACATATGAGATTGAAAAACGTAAATATACGTGTTAAATATTTTTAAATAAGCTACTCAGTGATACCAAATTTGACCTTCGTAACCGACCCCCTGGGGGTTAGAGGGGGTCCAACTTTGAAATCTTAAATTATAACCCCCATTTTCTATAACTTCCCATTTCGGATTCTACGGACAAAAATACGTAACATTTGTATTTGATGTTTATTTCGAATCCTCGTTTATCACGGTGTAATTGAGCATATTAAATCGATCCATATTTCGGCTTTTCCAACGGGATTTTCCCTAATCGAAACTAATTGGGGAGAATTTATGACATCAAATTCCTCGTCTTTTGCAATAATAGTTTTTCCTGAAAATCACCCGTGCCGATTATTTCGGTAGTGCTACACAGTTAAAAATTTGATCTATTTGCTGTAGCGTCACTCCACAGCTTTTATAGAATATCTCTTTCATGACCAATGAGAATGTTCCATAACACAGTAAAGTACACTGTAAAAAAAATTGACCCTTTTGCTGCATCGTCACTCCACCGCTTTTATAGAAAACGATTACTTTACTGTGTTATGAAAAATTCTCATTGGTCACAAAAGAGATATTCTATAATAGCTGTGGAGTGACGCTGCAGCAAATGGGTCAAATTTTTAACAGTGTAGCACTATTGAAATAATCGCCACGGGTGATTTTCAGGAAACGCTATTCCTACAAAAGACGAGGAATTTGACGTCGAAAATTCTGCCCAATCAGTTTCGATTAGGGAAAATCCCGTTGGAAAAGCGGGAATATGCATCGATTTAATATGCTCGATTACACCGTGATAAACGAAGATTTGAAATAAGCATCAAATACAAAAGTTACGTATTTTTGTCCGTGGAATCCGAATCTGCAATAAAAAATGGGGGTTATAATTTAAGATTTCAAAGTTGGACCCCCTCTGACACCCAGAGGGTCGGTTTCGAATGTCAAATTTGGTATCACAGAGTAGCTTATTTAAAAATATTTAACACGTATATTTACGTTTTTCAATCTCATACGTATTTCTCAAGTTACTCGGCCGTTTCCAGACTTTTCTTACACCCTGTATATATAACCATATATATATATATATATATATATATATATATATATATATATATATGTAATATATATATATATATATATATCTGATTTTTGTCATGCGATAACTAACGTATTTATGAACCGATTTGAATGAAACTTGGTATGTACATAGCACATACAAATATCTCGACCGAGTTCGTTGGCCAGCATCATCCGCCATCTTGTTTCAAAATGGCGACCATTTAAAAAATTTAAATTTTTTTAATTTAAAATTAAATACGAAAAAATTAAAAGTTAAAAAATATTTTTATTTTATGTGTTGGATCTTAAAACACCAATTCCAGAACACTTTTTATTTTGTCTATATCTTAAAAAATGACTGAGTTATAGCACTTTGAATTTTTCTTATGGCTGACATTTTGAAACGATCTGATTTTTGTCATGTTATAACTAACCAATTTATGAATCGATTTGAATGAAACTTGGTATTTACATAGTACATACAAATATCTCGACCGAGTTCGTTGGCCAGCATCATCCGCCATCTTGTTTCAAAATGGCAGCCATTTAAAAAAATTTTAAAAATTTAAAATTTAAAAATTAATGCGAAAACATTAAAATTTGAAAAATATTTTTATTTTATGTGTTAGATCTTAAAACACCATATCCAGAACACTTTTTACTTTGTCTGTATCTAAAGAAATGATTGAGTTATAGCACTTTGAATTTTCCTTATGGCTGACATTTTGAAACGATCTGATTTTCGTCATGCTATAACTAACGTATTTATGAACCGATTTGAATGAAACTTAGTATGTACATAGTACATACAAATATCTCGACCGAGTTCGTTGGCCAGCATCATCCGCCATCTTGTTTCAAAATGGCAGCCATTTAAAAAAATTTAAAAATTTAAAATTTAAAAATTAATGCGAAAAAATTAAAAGTTGAAAAATATTTTTATCTTATGTGTTATATCCTAAAACACCTATTCTAGAACACTTTTTACTTTGTCTATATCTTAAAAAATGATTGAGTTATAGCACTTTGAATTTTTCTTATGGCTGACATTTTGAAACGATCTGATTTTGTCACGTGATAACACTCGTATTTATAAATCGATTTGGATGTAATTTGGTGTGTACATAGTACTTAATGAGACCTGAACAGAGTTCGTTAACCAGTTTCATCCGCCATCTTGTTTAAAAATTGCGGCCATTTAAATTTTAAAAAAAATTAAAATTTGAAATTAGGTTAAAAAAAAAAGTGAGAAATTTAAAAAGATTTTTCTTCTATGCATTTGACCTTGATACAAAGGTTCCACAGCACTTTTTGTTTCGTCTGTATCTTAAAAAAGTCTGAGTTATAGTACTTTTAATTTTTAGTGTTGCTCACATTTTTTGAAATGATCTGGTTTTCGTCACGTGATAACACGCGTATTTATACACTGATTTGGATGAAACTTGGTGCGTAGATAGGACATACTGATGCCTGGACCGAATTTGTTGGCTAGTTCCAACCGCCGTCTTGTTTCAAAATGGCAGAATATTATTTTTTTTTATTTAAATTTTAAAATTAGGTGGAAAAAGTAAGAAATGGAAAAAGATTTTTCTTTTGTGTTTTGACCTTGATACAAAGATTCCAGAGCATTTTTTGTTTCATTTATATCTTGAAAAATGGCTGAGTTTTAGCACTTTCAATTTCCAGTGAGATTGACACTTTGAAACGGTCTGAAATTTGTCACAATACGCATATTTATAGACTGATTTCAATATAACTCTGTGTGTTCATGGTATATACCAATGTCTTGACCGAGTTCACGAGCCAATTTTATCGCCATCTTGTTTCAAAATGACGGCCATTTAAATTTATCAAAAATCTTTTAAATGTATAATGATGTATAAACAAAAAATTAGAAATTGAAAAAAGGTTCTTTTTAAACTATTTATCTCAATAATGAATTCCGGAGTATTTATTGCTTTGTCTTTACCTTGAAAAACGCTTGGGATATAGCAGTTTGAATTTCTAATGTGGGTGACATTTTTTGCTCTATTTGCTCGGGACAGCACTCGTATATATTAATCGATTTCGATGTGAGTGTGCATGTTCACATGAATTAAGATTTTGATCAAGCTCATTGTTTTTTTTTTTTTTTTTTTTTTTTTTTTTTTTAAATCCATCATGCTGCTTTAAAATGGATATCGTGGAATTTGGCGACCCTATAAATCGCTTAAAATAAAACCAGGTTGAATAAAAGATGACTAATTTCTAAAAATTCCTATTAATATTCAGTATTGACAAAAACTAGTATTCAATCTTACATAATCGTGTTCCACTATTTTGAGCTTCGTATATTTGATTTATATAACTGAATTTAAAATAAATAAATAAGTATATGAAAGCTACCTCTTCCTCCCGGCATTGCCGGAAGGACTTTCATGGATTTCAGTTCATGGTTTTTCGTTTGTGATTTTTAAATTGAAGACTTTTTATAAGCGTATTGCTTTCAAAAACTACAAGAAAAATAAATAAAAACTCTAAAAAAATGTCATTTGATATCAGAAGAAATAATTTTTTTTTAACCTTATCCGAAAAATTCAAATGTTTATACCAAATCCAATTACAGACACAGGAGCAATTATAACTTTTTTTCAGATTGAACGTACAGTGATTTTTGATCTTGTTTTCGATTACTTAGACTACAAATCTGTTAAAAGGAAAGAACACAACAAACATACGAATTTGTCCTTCATGCATTTTTTTTTTTTTTTTTTTTTTTTTCGGTAATGAAAACACTTAATTCACACTTTACCCTCCAAAGTATAGGATAAAACTATATACACAAAAATCTGTGTATTTTAAATATTGCACAAAATTATGTATTTTGCTTGTTACGCAGTCATACGTATAAGAACAGAATATTACACACAACTCTGTGTATTTTGCATGTTACACAACATTATATGTATTTCCCTAATACACAGAAATATGTGCAAAAACTGAATATTACACAGATATATGTGTAAAAGTATCACACAGAAATATGTGCAAAAACTGAATATTGCACAGAAATATGTGTAAAAATATTACACAGAAATATGTGTATTTCCCAGCAATTTACTCATTGAAGCGTGTATTTCAGGAGTTATCAGATAATTTTTACACATTTAGACTTATCATCAAATTACACATTAAAATGTGTATTTTGAAATTTACACATTTGGCGTATTTTACACACCAAATTACACATACAGGGTGATTCCGAATTTTTTTTACAATAAAAGAGGGGTGATAGTACACATCAAGACAAACAATATTAAATACGAGACCAAGGGTCCAAAACGTTTTCCTAAGGAAATAGCCGCCATTAAAGTTTAGGGACCAAAATTTCAAATAAACATAAAAAACGGAAAAATCGGTTGATTGATTTGCGGTTTTCACTAAAATTATTCTTTATGTCGGCATTTTCTTGAAATTAAATTTTAAAGATAAATTTCGAAAAATGCCGATAAAGGGCGCTTTAGACTTTGGAGTAACGAACAACTATTTTTTGCCGGTATTTTTTGCATCTCATTAACCCCCTGACTGCCCGGTAAAAGGATAAAATTGTAATGTTGTTTTCTCTGTAATTTATTAAAATTATTAAAAAAATATTTTTTTTCCAACCTGATACAAAATATGTTATTATGTATAGGTGTATAATCTTTGAGAGTATTAATCCTAACTTAATTTTTCAAAACTGGGTTTTATTTGTAGAATTATATTAATTTAAATATTGCTTATGCTGCAGTGAAACCTGCAGGTTAGTGTGCGAAAAAATCAGCCAGCGACATTCAGGAGGTTAAATGTTTTCGTAAACTTAGACTCAAACTTAAATTTTGAGCTCAAAATCTGTAGTTGGGAGTGGTTAAGTAACACAAACTGAGCTGCGTTCAGAGGGTTCAAATTTCAAATGATTATAAAAAACGGAAAAATTGGTCGATTGATTTGCGATTTTCACTAAAACTATTCTTTATTTAGGTATTTACGTGAAAATAAATTATAAAGATAAATTTCAAAAAATGTCGATAGAGGGCGCTTTAGACTTTGGAGTAACGAAACACTCTTTTTTGGCGTTATTTTTTGCATCTTATTAAATGCTTTCGTAAGCTTAGACTTGAACTTAAATTTTGAGCTCAAAATCTGAATAGCTGGGAGTGGTTAAGTACACAAACTTAGCTGTGTTCAGAGGGTTCAAATTTTAAATAATTGTAAAAAGCGGAAAAAATGGCCGATTCGTTTGCGGTTTTTGCTAAAACTAATTTTTAAATCAGCAGTTTTCTTAATTAATCAGTTTTTTCTTGGAAATAATTTTTAAAAATAAATTTCACAAAATGCCGATAGAGGGCGCCTTAGACTTTGAAGTAGCGTACAACTATTTTTAACTGTTATTTTTTTTTTAATCTCGTTAAATGCTTTCAAATGCATAGACTTAAAATTTGGGCTGAAATTCTGAATTGTTGGGAGTGTTTAAGTAGCGAAAAATTGAATTGTGCTCAAGGAGGAAAGAGGGTTAAATTTTAACTCCTGAACACACTTCAGTTTGCGCTTCTTAACTCCTCATAACGATTCAGGATTTGAGCTCAAAATTTAAGTTTAAATCTAAGCTTACGAGAATATTTAAAATGCTTTTGCTAGCATTTAATTAGAACCAAAAAATAATGGTTAAAATGAATTGTTGGTTACTCTGAAGTTTAAAGCGCCCTCTGACGGAATTTTTTGAGATTTATCTTTAAAAATTATTTTCAAGAAGATACTGACTTAAAGAATAGTTTTATTTTAAACCACAAACGAATCGACCAATTTTTCCATTTTCTATAATTACTTTAAATTTGAACCTCCCCCTCCCCCTTGAACACAGTTCAGTTTGTGCTACTTAACCACTCCCTTCTAATCAGATTTTTGGCTCAAAATTTAAGCTTAAATCTAACCTTCCTAAATCATTTAAAGATATGCAAACAATAACGGCAAAAAATAGTTGTTCGTTACTCCAAAGTCTAAAGCGCCCTCTATCGGCATTTTTTGAAATTTATCTTTATAATTTAATTTCAAGAAAATGCCGACATAAAGAATAATTTTAGTGAAAACCGCAAATCAATCGCCCAATTTTTCCTTTTTTTATGTTTATTTGAAATTTTGGTCCCTAAACTTTAATGGCGGCTATCTCCTTAGGAAAACGTTTTGGACCCTTGGTCTCCTATTTAATATTGTTTGTCTTGATGTGTACTATCACCCCTCTTTTATTGTAAAAAAAATTTGGAATCACCCTGTATAGACATGTCGTTTTTGTATCATTGATTTACACATTTTTGAGTGTAAATTTACACATTTTTTTTTTTTTTTTTTTTTTAGAGTGAGGTAACTATAAGAATTGGTGAAATCCTAGAGGCATAAATCTCAGATTTTGCTCCTTTGAAATATTTTATCATTTGTTTAAAATGTAAAAAAGGCCTTTTGGGAAAGTTCTCAGAGGAGACGGAAGTGGAAACGTAAACGGTGTGAGTGGTTAAGAAGGACCGTGTAACTTGATGCACGCAGCTTTGCGGCGCATATTAAGAAGTTGGCTCCTTCCTCTTCGTTCATCTTACTTCGCCATCTCATGCATGTTTTTTGTTGCAAATTTTGTCTACTTTTTTAATTTCTAGATACTTTTTCTCTAATGCAATAAAAATATTTATTTTTTATACAAATCCTATTTTGGGAGCGATTTTACCACTCCCCCATTTTTTTTTTGGGGGGGGGGGGAGGGCAGTGCTAGAGGTTATTTTGGTGAGAAGTTACAAATTCGGATTCCGTGACCCAAAAAACAAAATAATTCGTTTTCCAGAACTAACATGATATTTTTCCAGGTAAAATCTACTATTGCCTGGACTATGTCTTCCAAAGTTAACACAATTTTCTTAGTCATCATCTAACTTGGTATGCTAAATACACAAACACACACAAAAAAACAAAGAAAAATACGATATGCACTTTAATGTGAATATGTACTGTGTTATATCTTCTATTTTTTAATGAAACTGAGATGATAACAAATGATGGCAATCTTTACAAGAAAAGCAATATAATTAAGATAAACTAAAATCTGTACTATCCTGCATCTCCTTCATGAAAAAGACTTCAGTACTTTACTGATGTTTGTCACACGGTATAGTGCAGGAAAGGAGAAAATAGCCTTTCTCCCACCAGTTTTTCCGCAACCATAGCGCAGTAATTAAAAGCAGTAATGCACGAGAGCTATCTTTTTTCCTCCTAAATGGTTATGGTTAGGGGATGTCATTGATTCAAACAGGTCATAAATAAGTGAACTTAGCTGAGCGTGTTTTCCGGTGGGAAGTGGAATTTCAAGATTTCCAAGGAAAGAAATCTTTGAAAATTTGAAAATAGCCTTTCAGGGAAGAATAGGGGAAGTAGTAATCCTTTAATGGGAGAAAATGAACATTGAGCCTATAGCTAAAAATTATAAATCATAAATAAATTGTCTTTATGAAAGGTGGTCTTCTTGTAGCCGTGGTCTTTTAAGAAGGTTTCACTGTCTTTCAAAACTGAATTACAACTTATTATTACTTTTTTTTTTTCAAAAACATTTCAGGCATTTTTTTTTAAATCTATAAATATCGTGTATTGATAATCACGAAAAGTATATCCATTTTGACTATTAAAAGACACTAAATATAAATAATTCGGCATTTGTTTTCAGCTATTATTCCGTAACAAAATCAATACATTGACGAAAAGCATGTACCAATCATTGAGTAAAACAATAAATATAAATAAAAAATAAATTTAAGCCATACAACCAAACCAATTACTTAAGACTCTGTTGCACTGAAACTTCCCGATCGCGAAATGATATGTTGAATGTGTTATGACTGTGAAAACGTATTTTAAAAATTTTATTAGGTAATCAGTAAGTGTGCTTCAAATTTTTCTCATGGGTTAATATGGGATTTCGCGATCAAGGAATTTCACTGCAGTGGCTTTTTTACCGTTTGAGTCCCAGGGAGTTTTCTAAAAACACTGTGGCAAAATTCCAAGCAGCACGTTTGCGTTTTTTTTATTTCATGCCGAAAAGACCGAAGCAGCGCGACAGACTTCTTTTATTTTATGTCGATAAATCTCAAGCGGCACGACAGGCGCTTCTTCTATTTTATGTTCATAAGTCCCAGTTGGTGCACCATCAGTGTCCAAATGAAATGTACTGTGTTTTTTCGACATAAAAACTGAATAGTACAATCGCGCTGCTTGGGACTCAAACGGCTAAACCACTGAATGATCAAAATGAAAAAGGCTGGTTTGAAATAGAGATCTTTGGTGACGACTTTCTTCGCCTTTACGATTGTTAATCCCCTGAGCGATGTCAGTGTAAAAGTATCACTTTTAAAACATTTCTCAAACTTTATTTGAAGGCATAATTCTTTAATTATAAATAGAAGTTTTCATCTACGTCCATTAAAAACATTTCAAAAATATGCATTAAAATATTTAATTGCTATAAAGGACGTTAAATATTTATTTAACATCCTTTATAGCAATTAAATATTTTAATGCATATTTTTGAAAAGACATAATTCTTATTTTGCATGTATATATGATTTTGATATCGTTTGTGAGCATCTGAAAAAAATATATAAAATGAAAAAAATCTATTAGAGTTATCATTTAAAAAGTAAAAAAATGTTTTCATCCATATCCTGCAACCCGGGACCCCGGGTTTATCCCTTAGTAAGTACCCTTAAGCAGATACTTCAGTCAAGCAAAAAGACCAGTTCGCTAATGCTAAGAGTATGGAAGAAATTCATCAAGACATCTCGGTTGCATTTCAAAATTTTTAAATGATTTTTTTTCATTGGATAGCTGAGATTGATCCGTACAAAGGCCGTTATGTATTTTCATTGTTATTTTGTTTAGAGATATTTTTAATGAGCAAACTTTCATTTTCAGAACCGATTTCGAAAGTGAAAATTGATGAGTCGAAAAAAATACCCCCAATCAAAATCGTGAAAGTGAAAAACAGTCTTTGTGCATATCGATCTCAGCTATCCAAAGCAAAAATTATAAATCATTTTAAAATATTGAAATATAATCTATATACCTTTATAAAATTCTTCCATAGAATCGGTATTAGCGAACGGGTCTTTTCGCGTGACTGAAATAGCCCCTTAAAGCGTGCACTAGGTACCCTCCATTCGGCAAAAAAATATGAAAATATCGGTTTTCTAATTTTTTTTAACTTATACTTTATTTTTAGTACATTTTCATGAAATTTCTTAAAGATCCGAGTATTATAAATACAGTTTAAAACGATTTTCAACCGACTTCAAGGAGGCGGTTATGAATTCGACCTGTATGTATTTCTTGTTCACTCATAAATTCTTTAAATATGAACCGATTTTGATATTTCTTTTTTTGTTTGAAAGTATAAGATACCCATGTGGTCCCATTTTAATTTCATTAAATTCTGATGATTAGAATTTTTTAATGAAAAAATATGGATTTGATTAAAAAAAAAAAAAAAAAAAAAATGATTTCTCGCAAATAATCTTTCATTGTTGCAACAGTTTTCAAATCATAAGCATATTAAAACTTATGCATCCATATGCATTAGTGCCAAGTTGTCGCCAACCTTGATTCTTTTTTTGAAGTTGGTTAGTATTTTTTAAAGCATATTTTTTATTAAATCGTTGTCACTTTACATGCCATAATGCACTTACACTGATTTTTCTCAGTTTATATTTTTAGACGAACAGGCATGTTCAAAGGGATAAAATTTTTATGCATGTTGCTCAATTTACTCGATTTTGTATTGGTTGTTCCTTATGCTCTAATTCATGAAACAAAGTATCGAATTTACAATAAAGTAAAAAGTTTTTTCTTTTTTTTACAAATAAAATTGTAAAATAAATTAAATTTTTAGTATAATTTTACACACTTTTACGCATTATTTATTTTCTTCACAACTAATTAACTTTTGTTAAATCAAGTACTTAAAATTATACAGCACACTTCAATAAAAAGTGTAAAAAAATAGTTCAAAATTGTATCAAAGATACATTTTAAAATTTACTTAAATATATTTTTTTTTAATTTTGCCAGGGGAATTAAACAATTTCTGGATAAAATCTTTTTCCTTTATGGAATCCTTTTTTTAATTTTGTCAAAAATGTACCTCAACATGCTTAAATTAAAAAAAAAAAAGGTTCAAATGGTACCGACTTTCCTTAATAAAACAAGTATTTAATAATTCCGCAGCTTTTATTACAATATTCGTATGAATAATTAACTTTGTCCAATGATGAAATGAAACACAACTTGATTCCACTACCAGACAAAAATTGTTTAATCGTTGCTTCGGTGCAGTGCATAACTAGAAATTTGAAACTAATTAAGTGTCTGACAATTCCCTTATCACTAATAATTATTATGTTTCCAGCTAAATGTACTTTTTTCCGTTTTAAATATCGTAGTCGTAACGGATCAAATAAATAAAATGTAAATTGCCAAATATTATACCTTCGGAATACATTTTTTAAATGTAGATACTGCTTATTGATTTATTTCAAATATGAGAAAAATAATGACAATTTATCGAGCTAATGCATTTAAAATTTTGGCAAAATTCTAAATAATATGTTTTTTTTTTAAGGGGTACATGATTTTTCACTTTGTTGAAAAGATCAAAAACATCGCCTGTTTCAATGAACCAAAACACAAACATTATGCAATTAAGTTGTTTTTAACCCTTTCTGTCGAAAGTATACATTGGTAACTATATTATCCAGAAAAATAATTGTTGTACATACAAAATTAATACTTAAATTTTAAATTAAAAAAAAACTCTTCCCAATAATGCCTGGGATCCTTAAATAAAATCCTTAACCATTCATTGCACGATTTTTCCTATTTTTATGTAAAAAAATATTTGAAATCTCTATATCGGTCTAATAATGGGAAAAATAGGAAAAATAAATAAATAAAAAAATAAATTAAAAATTTTCATCTAAAATTTGATATTTTTTGGCGCGTACCTTATATACACAATGACAAATCTTTAATATTGTACTGCTATAATTTGCAATTCAATGCGCTTAAATTAATTAATTTTATCTGCTTAATACTCTGCAATTTTTTTTAATATTACTTTTTAAAGTATTTAGCAAAAATAGTGAAAGTAAAATTTGCCTTAACAGCTTGATCTTATATATATATTGTTTCCGAAGAACAAATTCTAATTTTTTGTCCAATGCAGCCAGCTGATACGGACAAAATAAGTGTTAATTCATTCTCTGAAATGTCCTTGCTCAGTTACAACGATCATATCGGCCGAATTCATGGGACATAATGAGAGTTATAGTGTTTTTAGGTATGCGCTAATTGTGGCATATTGTACAGTGAAGGGTTAAATGCTGCGCGCATGATAAACCTTTAAATTATACAGGCAGACACCTTTTTTTTAAAACAAAATAGAATCATAACACACATACTTCTAAATTAAACCCAAAATTTACAAAAAACGCTTTGTTTAAAATTAGTTTGAGCACAAAAAAAAAATAAATAAACAAATATGCGATTTTTTTGGTTTTGTTTTAGTACATATATTAAAAAGAAATGCATATTTGGATAATTTTCTAAAGCTGAAACTTACATAGATTCAAAGCAACAGTGCGCAGAAATTCGAAATTTAGAAATCTAAGAGAAAAAAAAAAAAAAAAAAAAACTAGGTTTTTACTCTTTTTACGATTGTTACTGAGTAGCTCGGGTACAAGCCCGAGGTCTGTTAGCAAAATTAAAAACTTGTAGTGTTGTTTCATTTTATGAGACATCGTACATTAGATGTATTGTGTATTTTATAAGAACAATAAAAGGGCGCGGTACTCCATTTTCACTGCTTGTTAGCATATCTTAATCTCCTGTTCAGTTCAACACTTGATGAAAATCAGCATATTTTGATCACATGAAAGTCAAAAAGAATGAAAGAATTGAGGCCTGTTTCATTCACTAGCAGCGATGAAAAGCATTTTGCAGTGCAACAACTCTAGTGCAAAACATCAGTAACAAAACACCAGTTATAATTAACTTACAACAAAAAGTTCGCTAGTGAATTATTCTAACTTCTCATTAAATATTTCGGTGAAGACCACAACCAGAAACCAATAAAACCTAGATTTTCTTTAAATAAAGATTTTGCTTCTTCACTCTTTTTGCTATTTTTTTTTTTTTTTTTTTTTTTTTTTTTTTTTATTATTAAATGTTTCGGTAATTACGATCACAACTGAAAACTAATAAAACGGTGCTTTTTTTAAAATAAACTTTTTCGTCTCTGATATTATTTTAGCTATTTTTTTCTTTTAGAATTAATTATTTTGGCAATTATGAGTACAAACAGAAGCTAATAAAATGTATTTCCTTAAATAAATTAATTTCTTCTCCACTAATGTCAATTAATCTTTTATTATTATTATTATCATTTCGGTGATTATGATCACAACCAGACAAGAATGCAACCTAGGTTTTCCTTAAATTAATTTTTAGTTTCTCCACTAATGGCATTTTAGACTCTCTTATTTATTAATTGTTTGGGCGATTATGATCACAACCGGAATCTAATAAAATGGTGTATTTTTTAAATAAACTTTTTCGTCTTCACTAACATAATTTTTTTTAGGATTAATTATTTTGGTAATTATAATCACTACCAGAAGCTAATAAAACGCAGTATTTCCTAAATAAAGTTATATCTTCTCCACTAATGTCAATTAATCTATTTTTTATTTATTATTAATTATTTCGGTGATTATGATCACAACTGGAAATTAATAAAACGGTGTATTTTTTAAATAAACTGTTTTCTCTTCATTAATATCATTTTAGCTATTTTTTTTCTTTTAGGATTAATTATTTTGGCAATTATAGTCACAACCAGAAGCTAATAAAAAGCAGTATTTCCAAAAGAAAGTTATTTCTTCTAAACTAATGTCAATTAATCTATTTTTTTAATTGATTATTAATTATTTAGGTGATTATGATTAGAACCAAAAATGAATGCAAGATAGTTTTTCCTTAAATACTTTTTTAGCTTCTCCACTAATGTCATTTTAGGCTCTCTTTTTTTTTCGGGAGGTTGGGGGGGGGGGGGTATTAATTATTTTGCTGATTATGATCGCAACCAAAAACTAGTAAAACCAAGTTATATTCTCAAGTTTTATTCTTCTGTATTGATGGCATTTTAATTTTTTTTTTTTAATTTTTTCGGTCGCAACCAGAACCAAGAAAATCTAATATTTCCTTAAATAAAGTTTTTGTTTTGCAACTAATGTGGGCCCCACCAGTGGCCGAGAGGTTCGGACCTCTCAACTGGTAGACGGCAGATGCTGGGTTCGAACCCAATCGCGGCTGTCGGCCTAACCGTTTGGAGTTTTCCGTGGTTTTCTTCGAACCTTGCGTAAATACGGGTTAGGTTCCCTTAGAAAGACCCCCACGGAGGGCACTCCCCCTGGTCCTATATCCCATTAGCGTAGATAATCGGACGACAAAAATCAACCAACCAACCATCCAACTAATGTCAATGTCAATCAATCTATTTTTTCTCTCCGTAGATTAGCGAATCCTTCAAGGTTAAATGCCCACTTAATGTGGTCAGAACTCAGAAAGTGGATATTCCTTTAACTCTATTATAGTAACTAGGTGGAACCCGTCGAAATTCGACGAAAGAAAATGTTTAAGAAGGAACTGCTTCATTGATTTATAATAAATCTACAAAATTGCTTACAGTAAAAAATTCATCTTATATTGATCAATCTACCTCTCAAACAAATATTATTTTAAGCTAAAATTAACAAAATACTATAAAACTTAATTAGCCAAATTATTAAACGAAACAAAACCGAAATTCACCGGATTATATAATAACAAACTATATTTTAAAAATAGTTTACGCATTTCAATGTCAATTTTTATTATTATTATTATTATTAGTTTTACGAGAAAATTGAGTGATTTTGTTGCCACGATTACAAAATTGGTATTAAAAGCTATAAAAAAAGCAATATCTCAAAAATAAATTGAGATACAGCTTTCAAACAAATTGCATTTCAAAGTGCATTTTTTTCTCTATACCACGATGTAAAGTTTAAAAATGGGCGATGTTTAGAAGTGTAAAATTTACAGTAGTCAAAAATTGCAAAACCGAAATTGCAGGGTAAAAGTGTTGCCATTCGCAAAATGACGTACACGTTACGCACAGATACGTTTGGCCTTTATAATATAGATACTTTGCAGTTTTTTTTTTTTTGTTTTTTTTTTTTGCTTGTTTTTATGTATGCATGTTAGTAAGCATGATTTTATCCGAATGTTCTTTAAGAAAAAGGGACTTTTTTTTTACAAACTTTTATTAAACCGGCCTTCTGCTCTTTTGGTTTAAATCTTGCTCTCCGAGTTAAACACATTTTCTGAGCTACAAAAGACTTTATATTTGGTAATGAAACCACCAATGCCCATGAGACTGGTACAATATCTTATAAAAGAAGAAGAAAATGTGTATTTGAAATTTGATTCCGCCAACCATATGGAAGTATAAACATTTGTCCCGATGTTCTCCGATTGAACATTGGCACGCTTTGTAAATGTGCCATTTTTTAGCTCCTTGAAGGTAATGAACAATGGGGTCTCGATCTTCAGGAGGATGTTGATAATGTTTTCTCCTTACTACAAAGCTCGATTTGAAATTGTATATTCATTTTATTTCATTTTTAAAGAAATTGATAAAAAGAATCACTCGCAGTTTAATTTATTGTTTTTAAAAAAAGATGTTTTTGTTGTTCAACATTTTAATCTTTAACTTTATCATGGCTGTCTACTTTTACGCATTTTTCCTACCACAAAAATTTTGTAGTAAATATTATCTCATTTAATCGTAAAAATCTTAAGAATAAATAAATTGAAAATCTCTGTACAATTTTAGTGGTAGCAAAAACGCGTAAAAGCTCGCAGCTATGCTTTATTGTACTTTTTAATAAAACTCGCCTGAAAGCTTGTCGATTTAAATTGCTAGAGTTGTATTGCAATGCACTGCGTATTAGCCTTAAGGGTGCATGGAACATCTTGACAAGTAAAATGAATCAGTCTTTGCGATATATTTAACATCATATATTTTGCATAAAAATAGAGATAGAAATGAAAAATGATTATTCACAGTAAATACACACATGCCCCTATATAAATAACTTCCAATTTATCCAAATCCAGAAGTTATAGTTAAACTCTTCCATTGCTAAAATGTTGAAATGAATTAATGACATCGGAATTTACGAATAGATTTATTTTGTTGGTTGCTTGTGCTTATGACGGGCAATTCTTCAACACAAGGGATATAGCCATAACGGGCGGGGTGTCCTCAGTGGGGAAACTTTTCAAGGGGACTCAACCTGCAAGAAAATCCCAAGTTCGAAGAAAAGCACGAATAACTCCGAACGATTAAGATGACAAGAGCGATTGGGTTGTAACCCAGCACCTCTCTTCTACTAGCTTCCGGGACACTGGTGGGGCCAGATTTCTTTAAGTATAAAATCAAGTCTTGAATTATATGTGAGACGTGGCAGTTGAGGTGCGTTGGTACTATAATCGATTTTATAAATATTCCGTGTATAAATATTTCGTATACTGGTGCAATATTTGTTGCACTCTTATGCAAAAATACATGAATACAAAATTTATTATAATTAGATACATTAAATTCAGTAATATGGAAATAATAGGACTCAATGTTAAATAGGATATAATCACCATGGCAATCTAGAATCTTTAGATAGGATAAGATATTAATGAATAAATTATGTGTATTATGTAATATGATAGGATTTAATAAAAAGAAGAAAACTTCTTTTAATACCTTTTTTAAGATTTGATTCGATTTTCATTAAATTTGAAATGACTCGAGAAAATTTTACAACAATTATATATATTAAATTTCTAACTATGCGGCTGGATTAGTTGTTGCGTTGCTATATGAGGGCAGACGGATAGTCAGGTAAGCGGACGGGGTCATTCCATGTCAATTCAACCAGACCTTGTAACCCGACCCACAGGGATTTTGATGAAACTTTGTGTACACACTAATTCTATCATGAAATGATTCCATCACAAATTTTTCCTTCCTAGACCTCATAGTTTGTGAGATATGGGGGGTTCAATTCTTGAGGTTTTCTCAAATCGCACATTTCTGAGTCTGTAATTTGAGATTGCAGTTCCATCTTCAAAAAATTGTTTCTCTGGTTCTAAAACATGAATCATTTTATAAAATATCACTGTAAAAATATAAAAAGATACAAATTTTAATAAAAAATATTTAAAAAATTTACTTGTAATATTTAGGATAAAAAAAAATAGCCAAATTTGAGAGTTATGGTTATTTTTCCAAATTTTTGTGACTTCATCAAAAAGGCTGTACACAAAAAGGCAAATTAAATTTCCAATTTATTTTTGCTTAAAATAAAAGTTTACACTGCGGGGTTTCTATCTATGAAATAAAAATGATGTCTTTCGCATGGCTTATGCAAAAATTTTGTGTACTTTCCAATTAGCCGGATGCATGTTTTATTTTTACATATTACATATGCACACAAAAAGGCAAATGAAATTTCCAATTTCTTTTTGTTTTACATAAAAGTTTACACTTTGGGCTTTCTATCTTTGAAATAAAAATGATGTCTTTCGCATGGCTTATGCAAAAATTTTGGATACTTTCCAATTAGCCGGATGCATGTTTTATTTTTACATATTACATATGCACACAAAAAGGCAAATGAAATTTCCAATTTCTTTTTGTTTTAAATAAAAATTTACAGTTTGGGCTTTCTATCTGTGAAATAAAAATTATGTCTTTCGCATGGCTTATGAAAAATTTTGGGTACTTTCCAATTAGCCGGATGCGTGTTTTATTTTTACATATGTACATATGTATAAATCTATGTAAATACAGATGTTTTATACATGTACATATGTATGTATATATACAGTATATATATATATATATATGTGACGATTTAAGGAGAACTCGAATTATTTCCACTGGTTAAAAAGAAACACACAATCATGGCAAGCGAGGGAAAAAACAAAATAAATTAATAAATGGAGAAGATCCAATAATTAGTCATGGGCTGCTGTAAATTCATTTATTAAATTCGTAATAATGAGGAAGGAAAAGCTCCTTTTGCAAAAATTCCATCATTATTTCAGCGAGCTGTCCTCATCGAAGAAGCAACCCAAGAAATCTTCTTTTTCATCTCGAGACTTCCACCTTTTTAAACTAAAAGGAAAGTTCTGGAACATTCTGTAACCTCAAACCATCATTCTTTTATGTAAACAGAATTCTTGTCCAGCTACGAGATTATTTTCCACAAACGATAAATTTATTTTAAAAAAAATATTATTTAACCAATTTATAATTGACTCAGAATTTTAAATATCTTAGGCAGACGATTTTTATAAATGATTAATTTTAAGAGAAAAAGAAAAGAAATGAATTTATTAATATGCACACATCAAAGGTTGACGTAGGAAAAATAAATAAATAGATAAAATAAAATAATGATATTTTTTGAAAGGTATGGTTTTGGAATAAATTTAATAAGACTTTCTTAAAAAGGGTTGATAAAAACATAGAAGAAATCAGTTTTATTTGGAACATTAAGAAATAAAGTTTTAATTAAGAATATTTTTAATTTAGAGCCATCTTTTTAAATTTACGCATACTGGAATAATGTTTTTTTAAGGCAAATTAAGAATTTATATCGTCTGCATAAGGATTAACAGATTAGATTTAGAAACAAGATTTTAATTTAATAATTTGAAGTAAGTACGGAATATTATTATAAGAAAATTAAGATAGTATAAAGGTTGGTTTTGGCGAAAAAATTTTAAATTTGTAATATTATCCCCCCTCCCCAAGACTTTGTATGAAATTGATAGTTAAATAAAACTACAAGTTCAGACAACAGAAATATAATAATTTAGAAAAGTTAAATTTTGGAATAAAACTGTCAAACTCAGGAAGCCAAGAGATGGAAGAAAAGAAAATTAACGTAATATAAAAAATATTAGCGATTAAAATAAAATAGTTAACAGAAAATAATTCTGAATTAAATTTAGGTAGGAGCATTTCCCTGAAAGAAATACAATAATGTTACAACATCACTTACCATTTGTAAGTGCATAGGAGATAATACATATAATAACAGTAAATAAGTTATGAATATTAGATAAAAATATAATAAAAACAATAAAAATTCGTTCTCATGGAAGTTTAAATAATTACAATGACTTAATGCATAGTTTATTTTAAATAAGTCCTTTAAATGAAACAAGTCTTTCAATAGTATATATAAAAGAGTCTTTTCCAATGTTCTCTGAATACAGTCTCTTTAATTAAAAATCTTCAAACCTAGTTTAATCTTTGGTTTTAATGTTATGTTGGATCCAACATCTTTCAGTAATATATCAATTTTTCAATAATAAATAGCATCACTCTCAATATCAATAATAAATAATATAGAAAAATTTAAATAATAACAATAACAACAATAATAAGTAATAGTATAATAAGACTCCATATCCTAATATTTTTCAATAAGAGTATAATTAATACTAAACGTCATTATAGAAATCATAATAATAATAATAATAGTAAAACAAGAGTATAATCAAAAGAAAATATCACTATTTGTTTATTATTGATAGGGAAAATATTGGTTGAGGATAAAAATAATTACATAGCAACTAAATAATTTTCTTATCTTCTAATAGCATAAGAAAGTATTTTTTGCTAGCCGAAAGTATAAATAAAAAAAATCATAATAATTCCAAAATCCAAATAAAATTAAATCTAACTATTTAGAAAATGGACTCTCAACCAGTATTTCCTTACAATAATTCCTCTCTGATACTCTTTTACAAAATTGTCAAATTTGGTTATAAGTTTTCAAATGCCAAATGTAGAATAATGTTTTATCTACACATGGTTATAAACTTTAATAATAAAATACAATAGGAATAAAAGGTGTCATTCTTAATTGAGAAATAGAAATAAAAATAGTGTGCTTTTCTGAAAAACTCTTAATATCTGTAGTTTTCACAATCACTGAAAATCACATATTATGTTATAGGTTTGAGTAGAATCATTAGATTTTATAACTGTTATAACATAAATATCGACTGAATAAATAGAATAATACTAATGTCAAATACATGAGTAAATATAGTTAGACTTAAACACCCTTAAAATTAATTTATCAACATCAATTTGAAAGCTTTTACAATCAAAGTGTTCACCTTATGCCTGCATAAGGAGCCCAATTTAACCCCAAAAACTCCCCAAAACAAGTAATATTCTTGTAGGCCTCCAAGAACATACCTGGTAATGTTGAAAATTATGGTGATAAAATATTTAAAGACTAAGAATTAAAACTTAATCTACTGTCTTGACTTTAGTTTGATCTAGTGATTGTGATTGTATCTGAGGTTTTGTTTGTTTTTTGGGTTGCTCATGAAACAGTTTAAAATCTTCTGGTGAAAAATAGGGTCTTAATTTAGAAACATGCAAAATAACGGAATTCTGTCCTGTCTCATAATTAAATTTATCTATTTCATAAGTTACATCAGAAAGTTTATTTATAATTTTGTATGGTCCAGAGAAAGTAGGTTCTAATTTTCGAGTGTTAGGGTATTTAAATTCTTCATAAATTTCAGAGTCTTGTATTTTTAATGGGCATTCGACAAAATTTCGATCATAGAGCCTTTTACTTTTAAGGTGAAATTCCTGAGTTCGCGCTTTCGCAATTTTGAGGGCTTTGTCTACTAATGGGTAATAGTTTTGTTTTAAAGGAGATTCATAAGGCAATTGACCATAAAATAAATAGACAGGTGGGAGCTTGGTGATAGAATGGGGCGTATTGTTGTATTCTTCGATGACTTGGTTTAATAATCTAGTCCAAGGTATTTTAGAAGAAGTGGAATTAACTTTACATTTAAGCCTGGTAACTATAGTCTGATTAACGCGCTCTACCTTTCCATTGGTCTGAGGATGATGTGCGGATGTAAAACGCTGTTGAACATGATGATTTCTAAGGAATTTCTCAAATCTTGGAGATCTGAAAGATTTATGCCTGTCACTAAGTATTTTTTGAGGTGCTTTGATATTGAAAATTTGTTTTAAACAGTTAGTGTATGTTTCAGTGGTAACATTTTTGGAGGGAAAAGCCCAAACAAATCTAGTTGCATGATCTATTATTATGTGTAAGAATTTTTTTGTTGAGTTATAATAGTTAAATCCACCAACAGTATCAATAGAAAGACATTCAAAAGGTTGATCTGTTGCTGGCATAGCTTGTAATAAGCCGAATCTTTTCTGTTTTGGTTTTTTATTTTTCTGACAGGTATCGCAATGTTTAACAAATTCTGTAATGTCTATTGTCATATTAGGCCAATAATAGTTGGGAGATATTAAATTAAGCATTTTTTGAATCCCTAAATGTCCAAAATTATCATGAGCAAAATGAAGTAATTTTTTTCTTAATGACATTGGTACAACAATTTTTTTGAATCCCTTTTTCTGAACTATAATAATTCCATTCTCTTTTTTATATTTTTTGTCACAAACATTGTCTTTGTCTTGCATCTCTATAATTTCTTTCCTATCTAGCAATAAACTAATATGTTGATTAAAATGACAAACAGGATTTCATGACAACATGTCTGCTTCGACATTTGTTGAACCCTTTTCATATTTTATCTCATAATCAAACATACTAAGTTTGAGCGACCATCTAAAAAGCCTACCTCTTAAGTTTTTAACACTCTTTAACCATACTAGAGATGCGTGGTCCGTATGAATTGTAAACTTGACACCATGAAAGTAATGATAGAATTTGTCAAGAGTATCTATAATAGCTAAACATTCTAATTCAGTTATGAAATAATTTTGCTCATAACTCTTCAAAATTCTAGAATGATAAGCAATAGGATGTAAGAAATTTTCTTTATCAGGTTGTTTTAGAACGGCACCTACTGCTATCTGAGAGGCATCTACAAACATATGTAAAGGTAATTTAGGATCATAAATTTTGAGGATGGGTTTTGCAATTAAAGAATTTTTTAATTTTTCAAAAGACTCCTGGCACTCTGAGTTCCATTCCCATATTGTGTCTTTTTTAAGTAATCGGTTCAGAGGATATCTAATTTCAGCATATTTATTTATGAATTTAAGGTAAACATTAATGGAACCTAGAAATCGTTGTAACTCTTTCACATTTGAAGGAGGTTTTAAATTTTTGATGGTTTCAATATTGGCATTTGCTGGTGTTATAGTTCCATTAGTGATTTCATAACCTAAGAAACTGATTTTATTTTGGCCTAATTTACATTTAGAAAGTTTAAGTTTAATGTTTTCTTGTTTGCAAATGTCAAAAATTTGAGCTAAATGGTTTAAATGTTCTACTAATGAGGAAGAATTATAATATCATCAAAATAGTGGCACGCAAAGTCGATTTTATATTTATTAAGGATTCTTCGAATGGTTCTATTGAATATGGGAGGGCCCGTTTTTATGCCAAAAGGGAGCACGAGCCACTCAAAAAGTCCAAAATTGGTTGCAAATGCTAATTTTTCTGTATCGGATGGATGTATTGGTATGTGCCAGTAGCCAGAGGCTAAATCCAAAGTTGAAAAATACTGAGCACTACTCAATTTATCTAAAATTCCATCGATACGGGGCAAGGGTTCTGCATCATTTTTAATTATTGCGTTTAATTTTCTATAGTCTATACATAATCGCGTTTTTTTACCTTCCTCTCTTTTCATAACTAGTGTAACAGGGGCAGAATAGGGGCTATTACTTTCCTTTATCAATCCGGCTGTTAACAATGATTGAATTTGGTTTTTTATTTCTATTTCTTCTAGAGGAGATGTTCGGTAGGGCCTCAAAGATATAGGTAGGTCTGAGTTTAGTATAACGCCTTGTGGTTCAATATTAATCCTACCCACATCATATTTATGCTTTGCAAAAATATCACTATAAATATGAACTAATTCCCTTAAATTTACATCTTGAATTAAATTTATTTCCCAAGTTAAATCTGAATCCGAATTATCGCGAAAATTTTGAAGAGTCATGGAACCTCTATAATCAGGATGCACATTAATTGCGTGATCACATTCAACACAGTCTTCATTTTTCATAATATTTCCACAAGTAGATTGTAACTCTATGTCATGATTACTTACATTCAGTGTTTCATTATCATAATTATCTATTGCTACAGTATTACCAGTATTTAATTTCATATTTTTTTTTATATTCTGAGGTTACAAATTCATTAGATTGATCCCTGTTTTGTTGTACTTGGTCCATATTTACTGTATTGAAATGAAGGGATCTCTCATTATGTATGGATATACTGTTAGTTATAATTTTCCTTCCCTGCCTTACAATACAATTTTTACATTCTATGGTTAATTTAAATTTAGAACATTCTTTTAACCCCAAAATAGCATAATCCAAATTTGTATTGCATACTAAAAAGTTAACATATTTTTTAATTTTACCCACTTTTAGAAGAACACTACATTTTTTATTTATATGTAAAAATCCTTTTGCCTGACCAATGGTAACTGAGGGTATAGTCTCAATTTTAGCGTTAAGTTTTTTAACAAATTTAATTGGCAATATTGCAATAGTTGAGCCAGTATCTACAACACATGGCAAATTATAATTATTTGTACATCCATACACAATTAATAATAAAATATTATGAGAATTATTTTGTGAGCTACTTAGAAGAGTATCAGAGGATGGCAACTCACTCCTAAAAATACATTCTCTTTCCCAATTAAAAGCATTACTCACACCCCTATTTGTGCATATCCTACAAGGTCTTGAAGGGTATGAATTTTGAATATAATTATTTTGACAAACTCTAGGTCTTTGAAACTGAGATTGCCTTTGGGGAATCCAATTCCTAGGTGTATTATTGGGCCTAACTGGCTGAATCCAGGGCCTAGTTGGTTGAAAAGGTTGAAAATTTTGTCTAGCTGATGGTTGATTTATTACTTGGTTTGAAACTAGTGGGGTGGAAACTTCCACGAATTGTTTGGCAACCCGGTACCATTCGGTGGTACTACTAGGAGGATTTATAATAATACTGTTTTTGAATTCTGGTTTTAAACCATCAGTTAAACCTTGTAATAGTATATTTTCACTAAGATGTAATTTCCTACCAATTTCCACTTTCTTACGAAAATAAGTTTCTAAATTGTCTAAATTATCTAATTTCAGATTTGAAAAATCAGAAAAACTCGGGATGTCTAATTGAATGAATCTTTCTATCAAAATTTTCTTAATTTGTTCATAATCCGTACAATTTAAACAGTCATTGATATGAATTTTTTGCGTTTCCCCTTTCAGATATTGCGCAATAGAATTAAATTTCCATTCTAGATTTTTCTTCTCCTTTTCACATGTTGTATCAAAATAAGTTAACCACGACAAAATGTTCATTCCAGAACTCGGGTCAAACGGTACGAACTTAGGATCTTCCATAATTTTTTGATTCTTACTCATTAGAATAAATGAAGCACTTCTATTTTCTTTATTAAATCCTGATCGTAAAATCATTCGCAATAAATTTCAAAGTTCATAATTTCTATCAATTACATATTTTTTCAAAATTACTATATCAGATTCATAACATACAATAAATAATAAAATAATAAATAAATTAGTAAATTAATAAATTAACTTCAAATTACTCTCATCAATAAAATAATAAATAAATAAATAAATAAATAATAAATACTTTCCATCAATCATAAATAGAATAGAAATAATAATCAAAACATTTAATAAAATAACTTACAGTTCACGAAAAATCTTCAATAAAATCCATTCTTCATTAAATTCCTCATCAAATACCTTTCGCATACTCACCACTTTGAAGTCATTAATTTTCAAAAATTTTCCATATGACCATGAATACTGAATCAAAATTTATGCGCACAGATCAACATCAAGCTTCAGAAAATCCACATCAGACTCGAAGCAAGTACTATTCATTAGCAAGCTGAATATACCATATAGGCTGTCCTTCAATCGAACTTCGGCGATAGCATGCTTTTCTTCATTCCATCGCAATTTTCTTTAAATATCATTCATTAAAAAGGCAGCACAGATTAAAAATTTTGTCCGACTTTTCGATTAGTTGTGACGATTTAAGGAGAACTCGAATTATTTCCACTGGTTAAAAAGAAACACACAGTCATGGCAAGCGAGGGAAAAAACAAAATAAATAAATAAATGCAGAAGATCCAATAATTAATCATGGGCTGCTGTAAATTCATTTATTAAATTCGTAATAATGAGGAAGGAAAAGCTCCTTTTGCAAAAATTCCATCATTATTTCAGCGAGCTGTCCTCATCGAAGAAGCAACCCAAGAAATCTTCTTTTTCATCTCGAGACTTCCACCTTTTTAAACTAAAAAGAAAGTTCTGGAACATTCTGTAACCTCAAACCATCATTCTTTTATGTAAACAGAATTCTTGTCCAGCTACGAGATTATTTTCCACAAACGATAAATTTATTTTAAAAAAAAATATTATTTAACCAATTTATAATTGACTCAGAATTTTAAATATCTTAGGCAGACGATTTTTATAAATGATTAATTTTAAGAGAAAAAGAAAAGAAATGAATTTATTAATATGCACACATCAAAGGTTGACGTAGGAAAAATAAATAAATAGATAAAATAAAATAATGATATTTTTTGAAAGGTATGGTTTTGGAATAAATTTAATAAGACTTTCTTAAAAAGGGTTGATAAAAACATAGAAGAAATCAGTTTTATTTGGAATATTAAGAAATAAAGTTTTAATTAAGAATATTTTTAATTTAGAGCCATCTTTTTAAATTTACGCATACTGAAATAATGTTTTTTTAAGGCAAATTAAGAATTTATATCGTCTGCATAAGGATTAACAGATTAGATTTAGAAACAAGATTTTAATTTAATAATTTGAAGTAAGTACGGAATATTATAATAAGAAAATTAAAATAGTATAAAGGTTAGTTTTGGCGAAAAAATTTTAAATTTGTAATATATATATATATATATATATATATATATGTATATGTATATGTATAACACTGGTGCCCGTCTAACCGAAAAGTACCAAATTTTGCCTTGTTTTGAGAATCTGCACCAATTAAGAGGAAAAAAAAATCTGACTAAGTTTAGCTGTGGTACTTAAATAATTACTGGAATTTCTATGAGTTATTGAATTTAATGTTATTTGATACATTTTTTTTTATTTGCAAAGTAAAGTTAAGGCTTTGTTTTTTCTGATAGAAAAAATCCGACTGTAATATGTTTCCCCATTAAATTTAGGGAATGGTCCACATATTTCATTTCGTTATTTAATAATGGTCATTTTTTCCTAATCTAAAGAATCTCTTACTTTTATTTTTCAATAATTAAACTCAAAACAGATATTTTTTGTACAGTATAAAATAAATAATTTTTTCTCCTCACATTTCTATTCTTTCTTTTCAATGCTTATATATTAATTATTTGTGTTTAAAAAATGTTCAAAAACTTGCATTTCCTTTTCTTGGATAATTTTAATCAGTTTAAATATTTATATTGGCAAGATTAAATACACAAATGTTTAACAGAACTTAAATTTGTTTCTATAGTCTGAAAGATTTAATTGCACCTGCCTTGAACAAACACCTTCTGATAAAGGCAGGGTAATGTTCGTTAGTGAAAGCATATGTTTTAAAGTCAATTTAATCAAATTATTGTCATTCTGTTGTTTCTTATCATAGAAGAATGATCTAACTTTTACTGTGCTACTAAAAATATATTCTGATTTTTACATATTTTATAGTTTGTGATATATATAAATACTTTTTTGCTTTATTGTTTTAATATAGAGCCTGATATTAAAAATTTCTACTAGTCTTTAGGCTTGCAGCAATGTAATATTAGCTGGTTTAGAATGTCACAAAACTAGCTATACAAATAACAGAGAAATAGACTACATTGATAATCTCTGGGATTCAGAAAAAGAACATTTATTACTTAGGACTATTGCATTTATAAAACAAAAATTAAGTGAAAACCGTTTGATTAATATATGTGAGCATCACAGAATTTGGCTCTTAATGAAATATGAATTTATCAATATAAATGTGGAGATCCATTTGAGCGGCATAAAAAGAAAGTGAAAAAAAAAACAATTAGAGCAGTTAATAGAGATTTATATACGGCCGAAAAAGTAAACCAAAGTTGAAAGTTATGATTATTTTTCCAAAATTTTGTGACTTTATGAAAAAGTCTCTACACAAAAAGGCAAATGAAATTTCCAATTTGTTTTTGTATCAAATAATATTAAATTCAATAACTCATAGAAACTCCAGTAATTATTTAAGTACCACAGCTAAACTTAGTCAGATTTTTTTCCCCTTAATTGGTGCAGATTTTCAAAACAAGGCAAAATTTGGTACTTTTCGGTTAGGCGGGCCCCTGTGTTATACATATATATATCAATATACTGTATATATACATACATATGTACATGTATAATATATCTGTATTTATGTAGATCTATACATATGTACATGTATAATATATCTGTATTTATGTAGATCTATACATATGTACATGTGTAAAAATAAAACACGCATCCGGCTAATTGAAAAGTACCCAAAATTTTTGCATTAGCCATTCGAAAGACATCATTTTTATTTCACAGATAGAAAGCCCAAAGTGTAAACTTTTATTTAAAACAAAAAGAAATTGAAAATTTCATTTGCCTTTTTGTGTGCATATGTAATATGTAAAAATAAAGCACTTATCCGGCTAATTGGAAAGTACCCAAAATTTTTGCATAAACCATGCAAAAGACATCATTTTTATTTCATAGATAGAAAGCCCAAAGTGTAAAATTTTATTTAAATCAAAAAGATATTGGAAATTTTATTTGCCTTTTTGTGTACAGCCTTTTTCGTGAAGTCACAAAAATTTGGAAAAAAAACCATAACTCTCAACTTTGGCTGACTTTTTTTATCCTAAATATTACAAGTAAATTTTTTAAATATTTTTTATTAAAATCTGCATCTTTTTATATTCTTACAGTGATATTTTTAGGATGATTCATGTTTTAGATTCAGATAAACAATTTTTTTAAGATGGAACTCCAATCTCAAAATACAGACTCAGAAATGTGCGATTTGAGAAAAACCCAAGAATTGGACCCCCCATATCTCACAAACTATGAGGTCTGGGAAGGAAAAATTTCTGATGGAATCATTTCATGATAGGATTAGTGTGCACATAAAGTTTCATCCAAATCCCCGTCGGTCGGGTTACAAATAAGGAAAAAATTGGTTGAATTGACATGGAATGACCCGGACGGTCAAGACGATGACTATAGATGCTTTGTTTTTAATTATGAAGGCACTTAAGAAGACTATACATAATAACTGCAAAATTCTATGCTAACATTCTAGTGCCAGCGGGGCGTTTGGAAGTTCAAATTAATTGGTTTCATAAGCAAACCACTGCCCTTGAAAGAATAAAGAAAGAAAAAGACAGTGGAACTTGCTAAATTGACCACCTGGTAAAGTGGCCACCTGGCTAAAGTGACCACTTTTAGAAAATTTTACTTGTGCACGTATAAAATAATATCTGAATTGTCTGGTAAAGTGACCACCTGTCTAATATGTTCACCTGTGTAAAGTGACCAATTAGCTTATCATTATCAATGTTATTTAAACCTGTAAAATGTGATCATCCTTTTTTTTTTTTTTTTTTTTTTTTTTTTTTTTTTTTTTTTGCTTGCCGACAATTTAAAAATGAAAATGGAAAGACTAAACTGGTCATTTTCTGAAATTTCATTTTGATCCATTAAAAACAGTACAGAAATTTATCTCCTATAGTCACTATTTGCTCAATGTATAAAGTAACCACTTTGTCGTGTATTGTTATCATTAGGTAATACTTAATGAAAAGTTGATTACTGCCAGTTATAGAAACATTATCATTATATAATTACAACGAAAATAAAATTGTACCTTGTAGTTATGAGTTATTTAAATCAATCACTACTGAATTTCAACTGTATTCAAAAGAAATAATGTGAGTTTTAAATAAATTATCATCTATATAATATATTTTAAATTAGTAATTCAGTTATTATAATTGTTAATTAATCAGTTCAATCAGCTATAGTTGTTAATTAATCAGTTACTTAATACAGTGCATTTTCCTTATTTATAGTATTTTGTTTTATTTTTTGAGGTCACCAAAGTTTTAATGTGCCATACTCCATAGGACTCTAGAGACACTCCATAAAGTGACCACCTCTATATAGCGACCATTTTAGCCAGTTCCAAAGGTGGTCACTTTAGACAAGTTTCTAGAGGTCTGCACGGGCCGGAATTTCCAGGCCCGGCCCGGCCCGGCCCGTTGTAAAACTCAAAAGTTCGGCCCGGTCCCGGCCCGGCCCGTTTAAATTTTTATATTTTAGGCCCGGCCCGGCCCGTTTTGGCCCGTTACAATTTCTACGATTTCTAAAAAATTCAGATTTTTATCATATAACTAAGATTCCTTTAAAGAATACTGCATACATATCTATGGAATGGTTTTATAGTATATTTTACAGCAAATACACATTAACATCATTAATGATTACTTAGATTTTTAAGCTTTCAACATTCGAATAAAGATTCATTAAAAAATTAATATGGCTTAGAATAAAAGAAAAAAAAGAAAGCTAAAAACATCGTTAATTTTGAAGCTGTTTAATAAAAGAAGATTTATAAATATATTTCTATATCATTTTATTATAGATTTCAAATCCAAATTCATTCTTAAATTCAAAGAAGCTCCTTTCTGATACATTTCTAAATTCATTTTTTTCCCCTCAGAAACGCATAAGATTAGCAGATATCTTTATTCAGAAACTATATAATCGAATGGCGTTATCCATTTTTTGATACAAGCAATTTAAGAATACTGCAAACAAATAAAATACTGTCATAATTAGCGTTTTGAATAGAATTTCCAGAAGCAATAGCAAGGGAAGGGAGAAAAACCTGCAATCATTTGAGAAACTATTATATCTCTACAAGGTTATACAAGTATTTTATTTACCAAAAATGAAAAACGCTATTCGATTAAAATCCCTTCAATAGTTAGGCTTTTCACTTTTATACTTTTACAATTATCAGAAAATGTGTCAAACTTTCGCATTATTGAGAAATTAATTTATTTAAAAATCATCAAGAAGTATATATCCGAAGACTAAGCTAACATAAGTTCTTTATCGCTGTTAATAATTTTACAAATCACGTTTTCTGTCATTAATTAAGTCTAGTACCGGTCCGGCCAGTCTATATGTATAAAAATAATGCAAGCGTGATCTCGGACCAGCATGAGTCAGCTAAAAATATATTAAAACGGGTTACACATAATGTAAATCTCCGATGCCGATACACTGCGCATTTTTATATTGATGCTGTCAAACTAGTGTGGCCACATTTATACTTATTCTCGTTAAAACCATTTTCATTGAAAATAGCTCATATTTTATCGTTTCTGCATAAATCTTCAGAACGGGCCGACAGGCCCGAAAATTTTTTTTATTTGCCCGGCCCGGCCCGTCTGGCCCGCTCAATTTTTTTGCCGGCCCGGCCCGGCCCGTTTATGTTGTTTGTCGGCCCGGCCCGGCCCGTTGAAAAAACTATTCTAAATCTGCCGGCCCGGCCCGCGGGCCAGGCCGGGTACGGGCCACGGGCCAAGCCCGGGCCCGTGCAGACCTCTACATGTTTCACTGTATTTAGTTTAACATTTAAAACCTCAGTGTCGCCTTATTATTTCATTCACTGGAAAAGAATATAATTTATACAAAAAAATGACAATTGTTAAGCATATTTAATCAAACAAATGTTCAATAATTCCAGATATTTTAACACGTAGGTAGATAAATAATTAAATTTCCCCTTAACATTAAAATAACCAAATTAATTTCTTGTATATTACAAGCCGAGAAACATTAAAAATGGCTTTCGCTCCAGTCAGCCACCGAAAAATTGGAAAGTAATTAAATATTTATTATTCCCCTAACGCTAATGATTAAGTTTCCAGCTAAATATAGTTAGAAAACTTTGAATGTTATACTGAGAAAAAAAAGAATCAATTAAATAGAACCTAAATTTAGATATGTATAACAAACACCTCATGACACCTTTAAAACGTAGATATTGCTTAGCAGTTTATTTTGCATGTGTAAAAGTTGATGTAAGATTGTTAAGTGAAATTGTTAGAAATATTTGAAAATTATTGGCAAAAAAATTATCGTATTATAGTTTTATTTATTGAAATAAATTGCAGTGTAGGGTTATAAACAGCAAATAAATTAAAATTATATGCCATAATGCAAATTATTTTTATTGATTTCCAACGAGAAATGCTATGAAATTCGGACTGTTTTTTCTTTTAAATCAATGTTTACCCCTCATTCTTGAACGGAGTCCCTACTTTTGATACTTTTTTGTTGTAAAGGTCTCATTTTTAAATGTCAAAGTTCAGTTATATTATGATTTTAAAATGACATATTTGTGTGTTTGATTTTAAAAGGACAGATGCTTGTTTTATGTCTTACCTTGTCTTTCTTATTATTACTTTGTTTTACTTTACTAATTTTTAATTTGATTAGAAAGTGATAAATCGTCAGAAATTTCGAATATGGTGTTAACGTATATAGTGCTACGAGGTGTATTCGGTAAGTAAATACCGTTTTGAAAAAAAAATAGTAAAACATTTTTTTCAAGCCAGTTTTTTTTTACATGACAGAGCATTTCTTAAACTATTTTTCTAAATAGTTTCTGCCGATGTTCAAACAAATATTGTAGCGGGTATATCAGTTTATCCATACCTTTTTCATAGAAACTTCCCGCAGTGACGACAGCCAACACTCCCCACCATTTTTTTTACCTCATCGTCAGATCCAAACCTACTGCCTACTAGCTTGTGCTTCATGTGCATAAGTAGAAACTCGTGAATTTTTTAATCAACGTTCTTTACGATAGCATCGTTGACAACAGAAAGATGATCACTCCGAACTATATCGTTGACATTTGATCGACCTTCATTAAACTTTCTATCCCACTTTCTCACCATTCAACCACTCATCGCATTTTCACCGTAAACATCTTTAGTTTGACGATAAATCTCGGCCGGTTTCACATTCTAATGTTCAGAAATCAAGTAATAGCACGAATCTCACAGTAGCGGGATCAATAAATGTCTTAAATATTTTAAATGGGCTCAGAAAACTGAAAATGCAGAGTAAAGCAGCCAAAATGGTATCAGTTGGGATCCAGTGAACATGGAAACCCAGTGTGCATTCGCAGAACTCCCACCGTAGCATTGCAGCGGCGCTTGAATGAGACGGTATTAACTTTCCGAATAGGCTACGTACTTTAAAATTGTCATCGTATCGTTAATAGTTTTGTTTACAGTATTATTTAAACAAAATTATATATTATAGTCTACATTGCGCTAAAATGAGCGATATTAGCAACAATAAAATTTGCAGATTTGCATGAGCCAAGGCCGACGTGGAATTCAAATTGAATATGGAACACCGTTAGAGTATGCTATAAATCAGTATAGAATTTAAACTTTTTACACGAAGAGTAATTCTTTCTTAGAGGACAATATATCTAGCATCTGTTCTAACATGTCCATAAGTCGTGGATATTTTAAACTTTCGGTGGGATGATAAATTCGCACATCTAAGCCGTATTTAAGTACAAAAATATAAAACCTACCGCAAGGATATTTTGGATACAGAAGTAGCTTGTGCGTATCCTACATATAATAAAATTCTGGAGAGACAAAATGACGTCATATCACAACATTGAGTCTCTATAAAAAATAGTACTTCACCATTGTTCTAAATGTTTATATGTCATAGAGATTTAAACTTTAAAAGCAATGTCTCGTCAAAGACGTGAAGCTGCAGTGCATTAGTGATAGTACGTATAATTTCTTCGGTTAGCAAAGTGGTTCCTAGTTTATTAATTCCTTCAGTGGTTGTCGGTAATCGGATGGATTGGGCCTACCGACGCAATGGGGCCGAGACGATAAAAATATCTAAAAGTGAATATTTTACCTAATTGCCGTTTCTAGTGGTATTCTGATCTTTGTTAGTTGAAACAAAAATCCCTATTTGAATTTTTCAGAACAAAGAAAAAAATTCATCTGTAAAAAATGTCTATTTTTTTTTTTTTTTTTTTTTTTTTCACTTTTGGAAGTTGGTTAATTTTAGCCGAAAATTGTTCCTCTCTACGTGTATCTTTATTTTCAAATGTAAAATATTGAACTGTTGAGAATATTTATCTTATACAGGTAGGACAAAAAAAATAAAAAATAATAACCAATTTAATTATTGCATTACTAAATGAATAATTAAGGTAAGCAATAGTCACATTTATAATAGTAAATAAATTTGACTGTCAAAGATTTAAAAAAAGCTCCATTAGCCAAAGTTCAATTCGAAATCACTTTTCATACAAACCAAACTCAAAAAGTATTAGTAATGAGGTGGTAGGAAATGTGACCAAAAATATTGGATTGAAGATATTTCTGAGTTAAGAAAATATATAGTTACTAAATTAAAATGCATATCGTAAAAACAACAAATAAATGATTGTTTTATTTCAATAAAGGCTTATAATTATCTTTAAAATGATTAAACTAATGAATCTACGATTCGCTTTATTCATTTCTTCAAAACACATAATATCCTTCTCAAATATCTTTAAACCATGAAATATGTCGCCTTTTAGAAAAAAATTAATTGCTTTCCCAGTTATTTACTTGTCAATACGTACAATATATTCTTTCTTTTTTAATTAAGTACATTCTCAAATTGAATAACAGTCCTTAGTAGAGTTTGAAATGTCATGAAATGTTGCTCCAGCTGGATCAACATGCAAAGTTTGATATTTTTGTTTTACTCTGAAAGTTTTGATATGTACATTCCAAATATCTTAAGTGCTTTTTTTCTTACACTTTTTCAGGTGATTTTCAAGATGGCGTCATATATGGCTGCCATTTACTGACTTCAAGTGATAAGATACAAATAAAGCACAAAAATATGAAAGACATCAGATATAGTAATTTTTTATTAACCAGTTAAACACAACCAAAATATTTAAATAAAATAACACAAATAATTGAAAATATTGAACAGAATTTATATGCATATACAGTTACCGAATGTTATGTTTTCTCTTCATAATCACTACTATCACTGTGATGATATTGATAGTCTTTGTATTATTGCAGTCACTCCATTTGCAAACGGCTATATAAGCCAGGGAAGTCTGATTTCAATAATTCAGCAAGAACATATCCTAACTTTACACGTTCTCTTACGCTAAAATTTCACAAGTTCAATAACTCCTTTGAGCAAAGGTAACTCCATGTATTTGAGTGGAGAAATTACTCATTCACCATTTATTTCCCAACCATTGCCGATAAGTGGAGGTGTTGTAGGTCAAAGGTTTTTCTAGCCCTTTCCAATGGTGTAAATTAAATTGGATCGTAGACTAAATGCCTATAGTGCTCCAAGTGCTGTTGGTAACTTCTAACACTCGAAACTTTTAATTCTCAAAAAGTGCCATTTTAACTCTGAAATGCTTGAAAAATTACTATTTTTCAAGTAAACCAAGTTGGTGAATTTTTCTAACAACGACAGACTGGATAATAAATTAAAATTAAGTTCCTCAAATTCTTGAAAAGCTTTTATAACATCATCATCACACTGGAGATTGACATACTCTTTTATCCACTTCTGTTTAGGAATGCCTACAAGTTTTCTTCCTCTGTCTTCACCAGTATATGAATGCAAATCTAGTAAACTTTGACTTTTATGAGAACATATTGCTCCGTATCTTTAAGTAATGATAATTTTCCTATGTTTGTTGCCTCGACCAGTAACAAAATTGATTTTACTGTCTACTAAAAGACTTGAAACCATGCCAATCAGCAATATGAAAATGTCAGAATGAAGCGAAAAAACTTTGATCTCATAATTATCATGTTGGTAACTATATCAAGTACATGAAGAGATATATGGTATTTGTCTCTTCATGTGTATCATCACATAATTCTGAATCAAAAACATTCGCGTGGTTACTGTATGCTTTACAGCCAAAAACGACAACAATTTTCTTTTTATTAGTTGCAAAAACCTGTAGTAATTTATGGCCGGGAGTGAATTCTCTCACTCTGAGGGGTCATTATAGAGTTCCAAGGCTAGGATTACACTTTTTGACAGTTGAAAACACAAAACCTTAAATTTTCTAAGGGGGGGGGTAGATTTCATTGCTCCGGGAGGGAATGCCTCCGCAGGGCCAATCTCTGAAATCAACACTGTTTCGAGATACACAGTTAGCTGTGATTTTATTTTATTATGTCAAAGAAATGTCTTTAATGACATAAATGTTACATTGGTATTATTTATAATAGTAAATCTAATAGGTTCTGTCGCCCACAACCTTTTCTTATGAGTTTGCTCCTTCAATGAATGCTCAAGTTATTGGTCAAATATTATTCCTCCTTTAATATATCCGTTTGTCATTTTCATAATGATCTCTGTGAAAGCATTTGCGAAGTGTTCACAAGTTTTCACGGCAAGTATCTTTTTCACTGAATTTATGATTGCCATTCTATCTATAATACACAATTTTTCTATAGGAGAACTAATCGAGGATTCTAATGATTAAAGTATGGGAGAACGATTATATTATTGTATTTATAGAATATATGAATTTTTGTGTGATGGAATACAAACATATCTATCAAAAGAAAATAATGGTCTTCGTATTACAGAAAACTCTTAGTTTCCAATTGCATCTTTTAGGTTTGTAGACATTTGATTCCATAACAACAAGAAAACGAGCAAGAATTAGCCTGTCTTCTCGAAATTTCACCAATTTATCACTAATCTTAAATACAATTTTCTTGTTACAAGTACTGAATGATTTTAATTTTTTTTTTTCATTAAATTCCAAAGTGACAATTTAGCTTGTTCATTCTGTTGTCTATTTCTTACAAATGCTTTGAATTCCAATTGGCCTATTTGGACCAAATTCAGAATATCATCTTTTGCACTAAAATTTTCATAGATAATGCAATATCATTAGTGTGACATTTTTTAGAAAGAATTTCCTTCACAATGATTCCGAATAATCTCTTTGACGAATACTCTCCGAATACTCTCCTTGCTGCTTTGTGAAAAAGTCTTAGTTACATAAAGGTCTGAAGTTGATAATGTTTCTTGGGCTGCTCAGAGATTTCATTCGGACAGTACTTTTCAAATAAACTTAAAACGATGCGTAATACTTCTGGTGCACACAAGAAATACTTTTCGAGTGTGCTTTCATTCTAAGTTAAGCCAATAACTCCACCAATGCTCTTCAGTTCTTTGATTTTCTATTCCAAGTTGTGGTCAGAAAATTATTCCGTAAACGACACATTGGATTTGGATACTGCAAAACAACCAGATTCAAGAGCATTCCATACTTCTGGATTTTAATGTACTTCATCTATAATTTATGTACTGGAATGCTGAAATGAAATAAGTCATGAGCAAAATAATATTTGATTTTTTCCTCTAATGACACGAGATGCAGTGCCCAATCTCCTTTACGAGTAGCACGGATGAAACGTAGCAAAGATCCCAATTGGTTTATATACCGTAGTAGGATCTTTGCCATGTGACCCCTGCATTGTGTAATATGTGGGGGACAATCTTTTTCAACTACTATTTTAATCTCTTTAAACAAAATTTCAGTTTCAACTTCACAATTGTGCAATTCCAAATCTTGTCCCATTCAATATTTTGGAATTAAAAGAATTCATAATAATTTAAAAATTTTAATAATAATTTATTTCCATAAAAATAGATAATAGACTAAAAAATGTGTAACAAACTATTTTGATGTAAAGTACAAAATTGGAAATAAAAATAGAAAAAAATTGTTTGGATCAAAAATACATTATATCAAAAGACAACCCCCTCTCCCACAAGATATATCTTTCAATGTCATTTGTCAGATCTTCCTCCCCCTTAAAATAATAATGTTATATATGCAAACAACCTTTTCCTCGTAACAGTTCATCATAACTACTTTTCAAAAATAATTTATTTAATTTAACATACATAAATGTTTGAAGTGACTTCATAACAATTTATTCACCCTAAAGAATAAATATGAAAATATGAACCCCAAAGTACACTTAATAAACTTTTGCTTAATACTATTAAAACCTTTATAAACAAGAGACGAATGAATTATCCAATCTCTTCAATATTAAATAAATATGACAGCCTCCTGTTTTACAGTCAAAATCATCTAATTGTGGCCTTCGATCCAATGAGCCACTAAAAATTGGAAAGTAATTAAGTATTCTTATTCCCCTGCTACTAATGATTATGTTTCTAGATAAATATAGTTTCGGGATTTTGAATATTATGGTGATAAAAAGATCGATTAAACTGAGCCTAAATTTAGATATATTTCTCTTCGGGATTTATTTAAAGTGCAGAAATTGCTTAGAGATATTTTTTACATGTTAAAAATGGAAAAAGAGAAATATTAAAAGTAATTTGCTATATGACCGAATTCATTTGATAAATATGAGCTATTAGGAGAAAAAGAAAAACAAAATCTTGCAAATGAATGAATTTCCATACATAATGACATAATACAGTTTAATTTTCTTAAATGAAATAGTGTACTTCAATATTCTATTACATAGTATACTTGAATACCACATGGTTTAATAGTTAAAACAAATGATATTAGAAAAAATTTAACTGAAATAGTATACTTCAATTATATATTATGCTTGAATACCACAATATTTTATATTTAAAAAAAATATGTTTACAAATAAGACGTAAAAAAAATTGAAAGATAAGAGAAAGATACATTTAAAAAGATAAAACGATACATTTTCTAGGCAATGCGGTTAGTTTTTCTGACAATTTGTGCATTTTCACACGAGTTATTGATGAAATTATAGATTGAAATATTTCAGAAAATTTCCAACAATGGCGACTGCTGCTACTTATATTTGAATGCTTTTTTTTTGTTAAAAAGTATTCTCGTTACTCGAAGTAATACACTGCTCAAAACAATTAAAGAATATTGCAGTTTTAGGTGGATTTTGTATCTGGGAAACTTTTTAGCTCATTGATACATGGTCGACAGACATAGTAGGTTATATGAGAATAAATTACACATGTTTGGCAGAAAAAAATGCATTTTATGGCGCATTTGTGTACAACAGGAAAAAACACAATTTGTGCATATGAGAAAAAAAGAATAAGAAAAGGTGTTTTCTTCAAAGAAAATCATTTTCAGTAGGGGGTATGGTTTCCAAGGGCGGCCAGCAACGTTGAACACTTTTGAGGCATGGATTCAATGAGGCTATTAATGACGAGTTGGGGTATTCTGCCCCACTCTTCCAGAAGAGCTCTTCTTGGAGAGTTTGTGGGGATTGTTGGCGGCCAGAAACTCGTCTTCCTAGAGCATCCCAAACGTGCTCGATTGGATTCATGTCTGGAGAACACGCTGGCCATTCCATTCGAACGATTCCTTCCTCGAAAAGGAAATCCTCCACCAGGTTTGCACGATGTGGCCTGGAGTTATCGTCCATTAAAATGAAGTTATCTCCGATTGCTGCAGCGTAAGGGACTACAATAGGTCTGAGGATCTCATCCCTATATCGGCGACTAGTCAGAGCTCCATCTCGAATGATGTAGAGGTCAGTGCGACCGTCAGTGGAGATGCCACCATACACCAACACTCCTCCACAGCCAAATCTGACACTTTCGTGCACGAACGCAGGATTATTCCTACTGCCACGGTCCCTCCAGATTAAAATACGCCTATTATCCGGATGCACAGAAAAACGGGACTCGTCAGAAAACAGAATATTGCTCCATTCATTTCTCCTCCAATTGAAATGCTCGGTTGCCCACTGCCTGCGGTCGCGACGATGCCTTGATGTTAATCTAACACATACCATCGGTCGGCGAGCATACAGACCTACAGCATGGAGCCGGTTTCGGACAGTCTGAGTTCAGTTGTCTGAGTGGTGCCTGTAGCCGAGCGGAGGTGTTGTTGGAGAAGAGTAGCGTTCATGTTTCGGTGTCTCCGAGCTGTTAACGCTAAATACTGATCTTCATTGGGCGTTGTTGTCCATCTACAACCTTGCCCTGGTGTTCGGCCTGCACATCCACTCTTCAAAAAACGGTTCCAGATCCTGGAAATGATACTTTGTGACACTCCAATGACTTGCTCTACTTCGGCTTGAGTTTGGCCCCCTTCTAACCTACCAACAATTCTCCAAGCTTCTGAATCTGTCAAATGATTTCGCTGAGACATCGTACTCATCGAAACAAAGCAATCACTGAATGCCGATCATCCTTGTCTTCATTCTCTTTTATCCAGTTGAAAGTCAAATTTCATTCGTTGCCGCTGAAGCGACGTTTTTGACGTCGAACTCAAAATTTGCATACTCCACAGTTTGAAAACCAGAAAAATTTGCATTTGTGATTCTCTTCTTCTATTTCAGTCAAAAAAAATTCGTTTATATCTTTATTTTATATAAAACTTCAAATATCCTTTAATTGTTTTGAGCAGTGTATTTATGCCAAAACATTGCTAATATCTCAATTCCACAGTTATAATTTTGTAATCGCCTGATGGCAACTTATCTTTTTTCTAATAAAACTAAATGTAAGTGCTTTGTTTGATGCTATTTTTTTATGAATTCCGATTTTTTCTTTTATCTTCTTAATTTTTGCAATATTATCTGTTATAAATGCTTTATTTCTAACACGTTATCAGCACGAAGTTCTTAAGAAGTTTTTCATATTTGAGTTAGCGTATAACAGATGATTACGAAAAGTATACGAAATGAGGCCGGTTTCTGTACCGCTAAGCCTAACCGACATAATAGACAATTTAAAGATTCCGAAGTTAAATGGCGATAATTATACAGCATGGAGTATCCGTACGCGTGCTGTGCTAGTGCAAATGAGCTGTTGGAAAGTCATTGATCCCGGCTACGGCGCAGAATTAAAAGAAGATGAAAAGAAAATTAATGAAAAAGCACTTACTTTCCTCTTCCTTGTAGTTGAAGATAACTTTTTGGACGATATCGCCGACTGTACGCGAGCAAGAGATGCATGGACTTCTTTGAAGGATATCCACACGAAGTTTGGATTATTACGTACACTGCGGTTAGTCAGAGAATTTTTCAACTTAAAATGAATCCTGGTAGAAATGTAAGCTCCTATTTAGGCAGATTAATGGAACTGCATCCAAAGTTGTCTTCCTGCGGATACGGATTCACGAACAGAGACGTTGCTCTCATCATATTAATGGGCTTACCCAAAGAATATGAAGGCCTAATACAGTGAAACCTCCGAATAAGGGACACCCATGGGACCGGAACTTTTGTCCCTTAAATAGAGGTGTCCCTTATTCGGAGTTTTTATATTTTTATAATTAATCATTCATAAGGACATATAAAAAAAACAAAATATTAAAATTGAATTTTAAATGTACCCGAAGGTTATAAATTACATTAATTACGCACAAAAGAATAGATAATAAATTAATTTAATGTTTTAATTGATTGCTTAATTAGTAAATGATTTGTTGAGTTATTGATTTGTATTTTTTACGTAATCGTTTCAAAAATGTAAAAAGTGTAATAATATTTTTAAAAATCTTACTTGCGAAGTAATCAATAAAAAAAATGACTGTTTTGGAAATTTCAATTTTTCTACTGCTAACTTTTTCAGATATTTATTTATATACTTATAACTTTTAATCCTTCATTATAAGCAGCATTTACGAAAAAAGTATTCAACTGCTTTGCATATTAGTCCGTTTTCTAATTACATCCCGTGTGCAATTTTATGATTAAGTATAGTGAGTGGTCTCATTTTGTTCCTTATGTCTTGTAGACTAAGAAAAGCGATGGTGGACATCCGGGACCCGCGACTGGGAGGGGAAGGGGAAAAAATGGAAAGGGAAAAAATTCCATTTTATAAATAATAAAGAAATTTATCAATAAATATTAATGTTTAAAACATTTATAGATTAGGAAAAATATTTGTGGACATGCAGAACCCGCGATTGGGGAGGGAGAGGGGGAGGGGAAGGGTTGAAAAGTGCAAGGAAAAAAAATTGCATTTCTTAAAATATAAAGACAATTATGTATAAATATTAATGTTTAAAACATTTAAAGATTAGGAAAAACATTTGTGGACATCCAGGAGCCGAGACTGGGGAGGGGATGGGGATGGGGAGGGGTGGAGGAGGGGTGGGGGAGGGGAAGAGTTGCAAAGTGCAAGGAAAAAATTCCATTTCATAAAAATAAAGAAAATTATGTATAAATATTAATGTTTAAAACATTTATAAATTAGGAAAAACATTTGTGGACATGCGGGGCCCGCAACTGGGGAGGGGAAAGGAGAGGGAAAGGATTGAAAAGTGCAAGGAAAAAAATCCATTTTATAAAAAATAAAGAAAATTATGCATAAATATTAATGCTTAAAACATTTATAGATTAGGAAAAACATTTGTGGACATCCAGGACACGCGACTGGGGAGGGGAACGGGAAGGGTTGAAAATTGCAAGAGAGAAAAATTCCATTTCATAAAAAATAAAGAAAATTATGAATAAATATTAATGTTTAAAACATTTATAGATTAGGAAAAATATTTGTGGACATCCAGGAGCCGCGACTGGGGAGGGGGAGAGGGAGGGAGGGGAGGGGAAGAGTTGCAAAGTACATAGGGAAAATATTCCATTTCATAAAAAATTTAGAAAATTATGTATAAGTATTAATGTTTAAAACATGTATAGATTAGGAAAAACATTTGTGGACATCCGGGACCCGCGACTAGAGACGGGGAGAGGGAGGGGAAGGGTTGAAAAGTGCAAGGGAAGTAATAAAGGTAATTGAAAAGGAACTGAGTGATGTTAAATACTAAATGATACAAATTTTGTAGCGCTAAATATTATTTGTTATCTTTGTATTGTTATTCTATATTATACATCATATACGTAAATAGTAAAAACTTTCAAATTTTAAACTGCAAGTAAAAGTTTAACTTCAGAACAAAGTAGGATCATCGGTACCAATGTCATCATAATTTACATCATCAAGGCCTCCAACATTATCACATTTATCCGTCTCACCCGAGCATGAACACATTTCAGTTACAAGGTAATCCATTTTGTGAACATTTACAGGATTCTACACATCTTCACTTGACACACGAGCAACGCACCGATTAAACCAGTTCTTGACCAGAGCACATGGCATGTTACACATAACAGGTAGGTATTATTTTTCCTTTATTATCCAACCAACATCACTTGGAGGTGGAATATCAGTTTTTAAAATGTGTGCTCTTTGCCATATTATTGCTTGGTAATAAACTCTTATGGCTGGGTAAAGGGCGGCTTGAGTTGGAGGCATATTTGTTCCTTCAACTTGCTTTTTTGTAAATAACCATTATCTTAGCTCACTGAATGTTTTAATGTTTAATTTTGGCATGTACACTGAACATATGTATTCTTCAAGCGCAATATATGTTTCACTCTCAAGGATAGCTGTTTGACCTTATGCGGCAAGTGCTTTCAGAATTCTGTCGTCAGCATTTATGAAGCTCTTCCAAAAACTGATTTTTTATTTACCACTGAATGAACCAGTGGTGTCAAATCCAGAAAGAGAATGCACTCCCACTAAAGCTTCAGATCTTTTTTCTTGCCCTTTTCAACCTTTCCCCTTCCCTCCCCCTCCCCCTAGCCTAGTTGCAGATCCCGGATGCCCACTATTGCTTTTCTTATTCCATAAAAGATTTAAATACTAATATAAATATATACATATATATATATATATATATATATATATATATATATATAATTAAGTGGCATTTTTTTCTTGCCTCTTTCAACACTTTTCACTCCCCTCTCCTCCCCTCCCCTCCCCTCCTCTTCCCTTACCTCCGTCTTCCTAATCACAAGTCCCGACTATCCTTCAATGACACTCTCATTCTATAAACGTTTTAAACTTTAATATTTATGCATAATTTTTTTTAACAGAATTTTTTTATTGCCCCTTTCGAATTCCTCTCCTCCCCCTTTCCTCCTCCCCAGTCGCGAGTCCCGGATGTGCACAAATGTTTTTTTCTAATTTATAAATGTTTTAAACATTCATATTTATACATAATTTCCTTTATTTTTTATGAAATGGAATTTTTGTCCCTTGCAATTTTCAACCCTTCCCCTCCCCCTCCCCCGTCGCGGGTCCTGGATATCCACAAATGTTTTTCTTAATCTATAAATGTTTTAAATATTAATGTTTATGCATAATTTTCTTTATTTTTTATGAAATGGAATTTTGTTCCCCTGCACTTTTCAACCCTTCCCCTCCCCCTCCCCCTCTCCAGTCGCTTGTGCCGGATGTCCACAAATGTTTTTCCTAATCTATAATTGTTTCAAACATTAATATTTAAACTTAATTTTCTTTATTTTTTATGAAATAGAATTTTTTCATTTGCACTTTGCAACTCTTCCCCTCCCCCACCCCTCTCCCTCCCTAGTCGCGGCTCCTGGATATCCACAAATGTTTTTCCTAATCTATAAATGTTTTAAACATTAATATGTTTGCATAATTTTCTTAATTTTTATCAAATGGAATTTTTTTTGCCTTGCACTTTTCAACCCCTCTCCTTCCCCAGTCGCGGATCCCGGATGTCCACAAATGTTTTTTCTAATCTATAAATGTTGTAAACATTAATATTTATCGATAATTTTCTTTATTTTTTATGAAATGGAATTTTTTTCCCTTGCACTTTTTAACCCTTCCCCTCCCCCTCCCCCTCCCCAGTCGCGGGTCCCAGATGTCCACCATCGCTTTTCTTAGTCTATAATACATAAGGAACAAAATGAGACCACTCACGATACCTAATCATAAAATTGCACACGGACCTATGAAAAGCTGTAATTAGAAAACGGACTATATTTTAAAACATCTGTAAAGTTCTTTATTTCACAATTTTCCTTTCTCTTTTATTTTCAGAGTCATCCCTCACAATTTTCAGAATTCTTTTCAATGTAGACTGGGAGGTGGCAGCACAGACAATCATCTCATCGAAATCACAACAGAAATTCTAGAATGAGTTAAAACTCAATATGCATGTTAAAACGCAATCGGTCTACTAAAATACCTAAAACTTTGAACTCTGAAAATCTAAAATTTGACTCGTAGACTTGCCATTATATTTACCTGCACTCAAATCTATGAAAATATAGAGGACTAGCTGCAGGATACTCCAATGATAAACCTACGAATCAACCACTAAAATCGGGTTTATATGAGCTTTCCATTTAGATATGACTTGGCAGACCAATTGTATTTTGATATGTGAATCGAGTTTTAACATATTCTGGAATATCAGCTGTGAACTCGAGGAAGTTGTCTGCACTGCCACCTCTGGCTCTAACAGGGATAAACACACTTCGATTTCTTCATCTGAATTGTGGATAAATAAATGCTCATCAGTTGAGTTGCATACCTCTGTACCAACATAACTGCCTATCTGATAAGTTCACAAAATTCTGTATTTTCATTTTCATCACAGACTATTACATTATCTCAAATGCAAAAGTCAATCCCTTTAACATTTGGCACTCGCCCAGTGTGACTGGGCAGCATTTTTCTTTGCAAAATCTGTTTTTGTCATACCAGTAATAAAGGAAAATAAAATTTGTTATTTAGCTTTAAAAGCTTATAGTTATAAAGCTTTTCTTTTTTTAATTATGTATTTGAAGAATTTTTTTTTTTTTTTTTTTTTTTTTAAGTGGTGTCAACTGAATAAAACTTGTGTAAGAAACGCCCGAGTCGAAAGGGTTAATCTCATTTTCAAGTGTCCCTTAAATCGAGTGTCCCTTATTCAGAGGTAAATACATTACACTTCCTATACCAAGGGACTGGGACCGGAACTTAAATAGAGGTGTCCCTTAAATAGAGGTGTCTCTTAAATAGAGGTGTCCCTTATTCGGAGTGTCCCTTATTTGGAGGTTTCACTGTATTACATTTGGAACATGATGAAGACACTTTGTCTACAAACGCTGTCAAATCGCGCCTAATAGTTGAAGAGAAAAAATTGCGCCGCTACAATGCCGAAAGCTATCAAGAAGTTAATGAATATTATGAAAAAGCACTAAAAGCAAAAGATAGTGGAAAAATGCAAAGTCATGAAGCTTTCAAGAAGTATGTTAGAAAAAATGAAAGAAGAATTCGATGCTTTTCCTGTGGACATTGGGGGCATATTGCTCGAAAATGTTCGGTTTCCAAGATTGTATCTCCTAACCAGAAAGTTTCAAGTGATGTATATGAAACACTATTTACTGATACACCTGGAAATAAACCTGTTTGTAATTGGTACCTTGATAGCGGTGCCACTGAGCATATGTGTTCACAAAGAGAAGAATTTGCTGATATGTTATCAAAAAAAAATCAAAAGTTGAAATAGTAAACTCTGAAAAGATTGAAGCTCTAGGGAGTGGCAATATCATCTTAAGGCCTTCGGAAGAATGCGGAACGGAATCTCTTTTCTTAGCAAACGTGTTGTATGTGCCTAAACTTGACAGTAACCTCCTCTCAGTTGGAAGAATCGAAGACATTGGGATGACGATTTCCTTTCAGAATGGCAAGGCTATTATCAGAAATCCCAAACAACAAAACAAAATCATTCTTACTACCCATAAATGTGGAAGACTGTATAAAGTTAAAGAAAAACAGATGCATAAAGCGCACATCGCCAAACACGAAGAACTCGTGCATTGGCGTTTTGAACACTTTCATAAAAAGGCAATGAAGAAGCTTGTTGAAAGAGACTGTTCCAACGACAATTGTAAAGGAATCTCAAAAGAAAAAGAGTTTAGGCATAAACAAGAAGAAGGGAGACAAGCACTAAAACATAATATATTACAATAACAGCAAAAACAAGAAGAAGAGAGACTGAGACAAGAGAAAGATCTTATTATGAAGCGTGAAGAATTTGTAAAGCAAATCAAAGCTAAATTGATGATCAATGAGCTTCATGAGAAACAGACAGAGGTAGGAAGAAAAGCTGATAGTTAAATCAGTGGTTGTAGTGGGTCTGATATTGATAGTGAAGGAAGAGATGAGTAGCCAACGAAGAGAAGAAAGATTGAAGGATGTAATAAAGATAGGAAGAAGTAAAAGATGAAATATTTCAGTTACCTGGGTCAGCATGGTGATAAAATGGAGTATGATTCAATTCAAGCATCTCTCGAAGCAAGGAAATGTCGGAATCTTCTAAATCAAGCTCAATATCACTTAGCCAAAGCCATGAGGTTAAATGTAGAAGAAAACAAGTTTTTTATTAATAGAAATGGGAAGTTTGATGAAACTGTTTTTTCATTCAGAAGGAGCCAGTCAGAAAATAAAGATGCATTAATCGGTAGCTCCAATGATTGAACAACTGAAATCGAATGTTCCGAGAAAAACTTATACGATTCTAGTTTTGAACAACCAATAGCAAGCACAGAAGAGTCCTCTGAAGTCAGACGAAGAACCAGAGCAAGAAAACCTTAATCTAACTTTAGAGATCCAATATTGTGCAAAGTAATCAGTAAGGAACAAACTTCCATTCAGAATAATGATAATCAAATCACCTTGGAAGAAGCTATCAAGTCGCTTCACGCAGAAACGTGGAAAGAAGCTATAAAGGAAGAATTTAACAATCTTTACAGAAACCAAACATGTGAATCGATTCAAAAACCAGAAAACACTAAACATATTTGATGCAAGTGGGTGTTAAAAAGAAAATTAAATGCAGAAGGAAAAGTGGCTAAATTTAAAGCTTGTATGGTAGCAAAAGGGTTTCATTTAGTGTTTTTTTTTATTTGTAAAGTAACTGTGTTTTTGTATTTCGAAGAAAATGTAAATGTATTTATTAGCCATGTTTTGGCAAGGAGGAGTGTTAAAAATTCTCGTTATTCGAGATAATATTTATGCCAAAACATTGCTAATATCTCAATTCCACAGTTATAATTTTGTAATCGCCTGATGGCAACTTCTCTTTTTTCTAATAAAACTAAATGTAAGTGCTTTGTCTGACGCTATTTTTTATGAGTTCTGTTTTTTTTTATCTTCCTAATTTTTGCAATATTATCTGTTATAAATGCTTTATTTCTAACATTTTTCTCACCATCTTTTCCTAACAATAATCACCGGCTTACATAATTGTAAAAACAACAGCAAAAAATGCATTGTTATTTTAGTCACACGCAAATCTCATTAATAACATTGTTTTCTTCTTGCGAGTTTAAATTAACTAATATTTTGAAAATGAGAAAAAGAGCCTTGATTTATAATATTAATTCTTAATTCTTAATTCTTTTTTGTTTGTTTGTTTGTATTTGTTTTTAAATGAAATGAGTTAAAGGCATAAATTTTAAATGACTATATCGAGATATATTTCATTTCTATAAATTTTAAATTAAATTTGTTTATTTTAAACGAAATGAATGAAAGGTTTGTATTTTAAATAAAATTAATGCAATGCGAATTATAACATTTGAAACATTATTTGGCGATTTATCACCTTTGTCACTAACCACTTTGTATTATAAAAGTATTAGGACCCAACAGAACTTTTAAAAAATAATAGCTGTCAATAAATAATTCTGAATTACTCATTTTAAAAAATGAAACACGGTGCTATTTTTTATATAATTTAAATAATAATATTTTTTATGCTACGTCATTCTTATAATCATTAATTTATTTTATTGTAAAACGAAATAGAATATACCACACACGCATTTAAATATTTAAATATGCTTTAAATATCCATTAAGTTTGATTGTTTAATTAATATAAAACGATTTTATTTACTTATTCATAAGTTTCACACAAACAAATATATACAATTTGTCGTTTAAATTATTAAACAAACTAAGAAATAAAATATTTATTTAACGGTAATGTTTTTTTTTTAATGCCTCTATTGTTCCTCCATTTAGAAAATGCAGTCATTTAGCATTTGAACACAATTTCATGAGATATTTCTAATCCGTGGCCTAAAGGTGGAGATTTAACTGAATTAATTATCTATTATGTACAGAATATGCTTTTTGTGGTATTAACTGACTCTTAATTGTTAAACAAAGAAATTTTATTATTTTTGTCTTTGTTTAGACGTATCTGAAAGTTTATTAAGTTTAGTTGCTATGAATTTCCATAAGCGTATGAGAAAAACTTGGATTACATATATTTTTATATCAGTTTTTTTTATAGTGGTAATATTTTTATCCTTCAAAAGATTAAAAGTAGTAAATTTATTTCAATGCTTAAATTACTTTGCAAAGACTCGGTCATTTATGACTATAAAGTTAGTTTTGTTACATATAGTTTCATATAAACAAATGAACAACTTTAGCTTATGCTTAAGTTATTAAATAAATTAATTCAATAGTAATTGACTTATCCTACATTATATATAAATGTCACAAAAGATTCTTTTTTCTTTCGAATTTCAGTAAGTCAGTAATTTATTTTATTTCTAGTTTTCTTGTGATGTTTCTAGCCGTTTCTCTACACTTGAATATCCTGCTGAATTAAACAACTTCTGTATAAAGAGTGGATTTTTTTCGTGATAACCATTAACTCTTTGTTGTAAAACAATGAAATTAATTCATTTATCTTTGTTCTTCAGGTCAGTTACCTTAAATTACTATGAGTTTTAACACACTTTTTTCTAAAGATCTCCGACTAATAGCGGTTTTTTTTTTTTACAAATTTAACATACTTGTAATAATTTTTCCATTATAAAAATTATATTATTTTATTTTTGAAGCATACTAACCGAATGAATATAAAATTAGCTCACTTAGTTAATAGTTATAAATTCTAAGTCACATGTAAACAAATAAACAACTCCAGTTTACTCTTTAAAGTTATTACACAAAGTAATGTTTAAATAATTTACTTAACTGGCATCATACAAAATTTGTGCAAAAGTTCCTTTTATTCTTTCGAGTTTTGGAAAAATAAAGCAGTAATTTATCTTAATGTAATTTCGAGATTTATGTGATGCTTCCACTCGTTTGTCTAGAAAAGGAAGTTCCACTGGATTAATTAACTTTTGTATAAAGAGTGTTCTTTTTGTGATGTTCATTAATTCTTAGCATTAAGCAAGGAAAGTTCAGTTATTTATTTATTTTTCTTCAAACATATCTGAAAGTGTATTAAGTCTAATTGCTACGAACTTTAACTAACATACAATGAAAAGATCTCCGAGTAGATTCTATTTTATATGAGTTTGTTGTAGTGATGATATTTTTTCTCTCTGAAAAATTAAGTATAATAAATTAAAGTAAATGGGATATGTAAATCAAATTTTTAACGTCAGTTTGTCGGTTAATGACATAAGATTTGTTTTAATTTCATATTCACAAGTGTCAATTAAACAATAAATAACAAATCCATCTTTTTCGTCAATGTATTAAATAAATTAATAATTAAATGATTTACTTATTATATATTATGCATAATTTTTGAAAAAAATATTTTTTTTACTTTTCTGATTTTTTGGCGCAGCTTATCCCTAAAGATATTGTGCGCCATTAAACCACATATAACTCACCGAATATTAAAAAATTAGAAATTAATTTATCTGAATACAATTTTGTTATTTCGTTTGATTATTTAAGGTATTTATCTAGAGGGAAAATTTCCGCTGGATTAATTAAATTCTATGTGAAATGCGTTTTTTATTTTAATTTATTCTTGAATTTTAAATAAATGAAAATACATAAATTCTTGTTACACTACCTGTTTCCTGAGATAAAGAAAAACTTAATATATCTGAATGCTCACTATAACTCAGAGTATTTAAAAATTAAATAAGATGATAACAGATAAGAATTTTATTATATCTATCTTAGCATAATTTTAAAATTATTTTTAAATTTATCTCAAAGAATATATTATAAAAATATCTTTGTGTGCTAGAAATGTCTCTGTCTATAAAAATTACATATGTCTCAAAAAGATTAGTTTCTTTGTATATTACAGTTTCTCACTTTTCTAAAAAATAAGTAACGAACGATGCCGCTGCAAAATATTTTTTTCTGGCCAAAGGCCTTTATCGGGTCATACAAGTATGGTTCAAAAACTGAAATAACAAGCTGTCGGGCAAGGACACAAATTTCTGGCGGGAATTAAATTTCCTGTCATTACAGCTAAAATGAAAAATCCATTCAAATAATGCCGATAGTTGGACAGCCTAAAAGTTAGTCCCCTCGCCCCCCTTTGCCGAAAATTGAAAAAATGACATATGTATTTCGTTTGATCATCGTTTGATCAGATTTGATCAACAATTTTCATCTTTGATCAACTTTATTTCATGAGTTATAATTAAAAATAACTAACGGAGGCTGACTTTTAGGATTTTTCAAAATGCTCAAAACTAAAACAAAATTAGTGATTTTTATCAAAAATCGGCACCAGCGATTTAATCAACAATTTTTAGCGTTTGATCAAACTCGGAAGAGCCCACAAAATCAATATATTTAGCATCAGACCCCTAAAAGTTAGCCCCTCCCATGACGGAATGTCGAGACAAACATGGTGTCATCTAATATGAAATCATCGGTAGAGATTTGATCAACCATTTTTAGCGTTTGATCAAATTTTGAAGCGCCCCTAAAATCAATAGTTTTAGTATCAGACCCCTAAAAGTTTACCCCCCCCCCCCCATGACAGAATTTCAAGACAAAAATGGTGCGTTCTAACGTGAAATCATCTGTAGAGATTTGATTAACCATTTTAGCGTTTGATCAAACTCGGAAGTGCCCCAAATCGATATTTTTGGCACCAGACCCCTAAAAGTTAGCTCCCGCCCAAGACGATAGTTCGAGACAAAAATGATGCCTTCTAACGTGAAATCATCTGTAGAGATTTAATCAACCATTTTTAGCGTTTGATCAAAAGCGGAAGAGCCTCCAAAATCAGTATTTTTAGTATCAGACCTCTAAAAATTTACCCCCCATGACGGAATTTCGAGGGGAAAATGATGCCTTCTAACGTGAAAGCATCTATAGAGATTTGATCACCCTTTTTAGCGTTTGATTAAACCCGGAAATGCTCCCAAAATCGATATTTTTGGCACCAGACCACTTAAATTTAGCTCCCCCCCCCCCTCCATGGCGATATTTCAAGACAAAACTTTTTGCCTTCGAACGTGAAAGCAGCTTTAGAGATCTGATCAACCATTTTTAGCGTTTGATCCCACCCGGATGTGCCCTTAATATTGATATTTTTACGCGCGTTTCCCTAATAGTTAGCCCCCCCCCCCAAATGACGGTATTTAGAGACAGAAATGGTGCCATCTAATGTGAAATCATCAGTAGAGATTTCAGCAATGATTTTTAGCGTTTGATCAAATCCGGAAATGTCCCCGAAATCAATATTTTTAGCACCCTAAACGTTAGCCCCATGAGGGAATTTCGAGACGAAAATGATGCCATCTAACCTAAAATAATCTGTAGAGATGAGATCAGTTACTTTTACCATGTGATCAAACGCGGAAGTGCGATTTAAAATCGATATTTTTACGCGCGGAACCTTTAATAGTTCTCATCCTCATGACGAAATTTCGAGACAAAAATGGTGCCATCTAACATGAAATCATGTAGAGAATGATCAACCAATTTTATCGTATGATTAAAACCGGAATTGTCCTCAAAATCGATATTTTTAGCACCAGACAGCTAAAACTTAGGGGGGGAGTAAAAATTTGTGCTGCAGCAAAGTTAATATTCTCTATTTGCATATGGCGACAAGTTTAGAAATGTTTCATTTTGCAATATGTGGTTTATATAAACTGCGCATATACTGACTCATTTTTAAATTCCTTTTTTTATTAAAACGATTTTATTAGCTTCACCTGTATGTATATATGTAACGAAATCTTTGAACGTTATTTACATTAGATTAAATTGATACTTTGCACACTTATTGAAAACCGATGACAATTCAACAATTTGAAAAGTCACCGCTTAAAAACGATCAAATTAAAAAACACTGATAAACGGATCAAAAGCAATTTGAAAATTTAGCAGTCTCCTGACACCCTAGACACATGACAATCAATGAAACACATATGAAAACCGTAGTTATGTATCCGAAAAAAATATTTTAAACTTTTTAATCCGACCTGATATAAAAGCGTGTGTTTTAGTTTTTAAAAATATTTAGCATTTATTTAATTTAGTGATTGAAAACAATTAACTCAGAAAACATAACACGTTTTACCTTTTCCTTTTAATTATTAATTACAAATCATTTTGGATTCAAAACTAGTTTATTGATATATTTATATAAAAAAAAAGTAAAATGCTAAATTTTAATTATTTGTTATGTTTATCATTTTAATTTACGCCGAATACTTATCATTTAAAACTGGATTTTTATTGATTTATGTGCATTATTACACATCACAAAATATAGTATAAAACATTATGTAATATATGTTAGAAAATTTTAATTCTATTGTGTGTGTCATAACTAGTGAATTCACTAATTTGTAATTTTTATATTTTTAATTGCTAACTTATATTAGCAATTAAAGTATTAATTGTTTCAGAAATCTACATTTCTTGATTCTTCTGTGCTTTAGGGCAGAGAATAATAATAATAATAATAATAATAATAATAATAATAATAATAATAATAATAATAATAATAATAATAATAATAATAATAAACAGATTCAAATTTAAAAAAAAAAAATCCAATTTCAATAAAGACTCAAGGGTGAAAGGTTCCAGTCTTCCATATGTTGAAATAAACAAGAGCCCTGAAATTACTTCTAAACGTTGAAAGTCTAGATCAACGAGATAGATATAATAGAGTGCGCATGCGGGCGCCATGTTTGTAGAAATTAGAACACCGGCGATGGCAGCCATGGTAAAGGCAGAAAGCTATTAAAAGGCTGATGCCTTTACATTACGGTGGATTGTAAATAAACATTTTGTGTACGTTTTAAGGGTTTATAGGAATTAAACATCGATTAATAATGAATTTTTAATGGATATTAAAGTTAAAATTGGGGTAAAAAACATCCGATTTCTTCTTTTAATGCTTTTATTTTTCTAAATTTCGGGTACATTACAGTTTTTTCTTGCAGTAAGTTCTAAGTGTTTTAGCGTTTCCTCACGATTAAATCACATAAAGTATCACGTATTAGCATTTATAATGAATAAAAAACTTTTTAATTTCGATTTAAAAAAACACCGAATTTGTTTTCTTTCTTTTCCTTTATTTATTTATTTATTTATTTATTTTCCTGAGTACATTTTAACATAAATGATATATAAAAATAAATTCTTGCACCAAACAGGATTGAAGAGACTTTAATAAACAGTTTTTCAACTTTGCTTACAAAAAAAAATTATCGGAATTCAAAAATCGTGCAGAGATAGATCCAGGTAAAATTCGGTCTCTATTTTGGGCCCCTATACAAAATTACATATCATAAAAATGTGCTTTTCATTAATTATTTTATTTTGTTATTTTTTTTAATCGTGTCCTATTTGTTATTAGCTTTTAATAATAGGCTTTATAAATAAATATATATATTTAATATATAATTTAAAACATATATGATGTATATTAATCATGTCCTATTTGTTATTTCTTTTTATCAATAATAGATAGTCCAAATTTCTCTGATCACCTCTGCAAAGAAGTTTTTTTTTATTTCTGCGTTTTTTGTTAGTATTAACATTAAATAAACCATTATTAACATAAATTAAGATGTAAATAATTAGATATCAATTTGCTCGAATTGAAGTAAACATATTGCTTTTAAGTCTACATTAGAAAGAAAAAGGAATTAATACCTGATCTATATCATAGTAATATACATTCTAAACTGAAAAAGTTTAGAACATACATTGAAAATATTTATTTGATTAAAAGACATAACTTTACTAAAAACATATTAACAGTATATTAAAAATTTAGGTACTACTGTTATCTCGTCGACCAATTTCGCCAAATTATACAAATTGCCAAACTAATAGCCAAATTATACATATTGACATAATTTTTATTTTAAACAATGGAAAAAGAAATAATCAGGAGAATATTAATAAAAAAAATGTAATAAAAAGTCGAAATAAAAATTATTTAATGACATTTTAAATACGTGAATTGTATTTAATGTCATTGAATGTGATATTCACGATCATCCATTATTGGCATTTAATCTTATAGTTTGGCAACAATTTTTTGGTCGACGGGATAACCTAGTAGTATCAAAATTTATACTGACATTTTCAACTTATTCATAGAGTCATCATTAAATTGTATAATCACTCAATCTATATTCAGGATATGAAAAGATAATGTATCTTTGCAAACATTTAAACCTCTCAAATAAATTTCAATGGACAACTTTATATATAATTGTAAATAAAAATTAGATCTATAAATTGAACTACTTTCATTAAAAAGTATGTTAGTGCTCTTTTTTTTATTTAGTCTGGACAAAGCAGTATTTTCCTTGGTATATTTTTTGTACGCTAAATGTTCTTTACACCTGATATTTAACTTTTGCTGGGTCATACTTGTATAATAATACAGTGAAACCTCCAAATAAGGGACATCCATGGGACCGCAACTTTTGTCCCTTAAATAGAGGTGTCCCTTATTTGGAGGTTTCACTGTATTGGATTCCCCCCTTTCTAATAAATAGAATCATATAAATTCCTGAGAGATAATCCCTTCTAATAAAATTGATTTCGATGTTTAAGAGCATCTTTAACTTTGAACAAGGCTTCAGAATGAAACAACCAAAACTTTTTAAAGGGTATACTTTTTACATACTCAAAGAAACTCTGGTAATAATTTAACACCACCCTTTTGATATTAACTTCACTAACAGTTTTATTTTTAGAAGTATTCATATATATATATATATATATTATCAAAGGTGAACAGAATTAATCTAATAATTGACTATCCACTATCCACTATCAATCCACTTTCCACTATCCACTATCAATCCACTATCAATTGTAATATATTTAATTTTCTCTAATTCACCCCCTAAATTTATATTCAAAGAAATTATAAAAGTGTGATAAATTAGCAATCTAAAATTAATTTATATGATAAAGGTGTGCATGCATTAAAAGATATAATATTTAAATCTGTGATAGGTTTTTTGTAAACAGACAACTTAATTCCCCCCCCCCCACCCTTTGACACAACTTCTAAAAATGGCAACCTCCCCTTCGATTTCAGTTTGGAAGCTGCCAATGCTCTTCCAATTGAGCCATCACAGACAAATACTGGAGGATTATTTCACCCAACTAATCTTAAGGATCACACAACTTAGTATGATACTTTGGAAGCGTTGGCACAACACTTTAATTGTGTTATAAGTTGCACAATGTGAGAACACTTGTTCAAGAAAACATATTCACATAAGCATTTTGCTGCAAAAATAGAATCATGGGAGCACAAAATCTCTAACAATGCTGGAACACGACATTATACAGCCATGGAATAGCATTTTACATAAGGAATCATTTTCTGTATGCTAAAAAAACAATAATTAAACAGATTTTTTATATGCTATACAATACTGCAACACTTATTAAATATGTAAAGACACATACACAATCCTTTCCAGTAATAAAACTGGATAAATAATTGAGCAAAAAATATTGCACAATGCGAGAACACATCTTTGAGAATACATATTTACATAAGCATTTAGGTGCAAAAATAGAGTAATACGAGAACAAAATATCTTACAATGCTCGAACATAACCTTATATAGCACTGTAATTGCATAGTAGACAAGGAATCATTTTCTGTATGCTAAAAGAACAATAATTAAACAGATTTTTTTTATATGCCACACAATACTGTAACTCTTATTAAATATGTACACACACATACACAATCCTTTCCAGTATTAAAACTGGATAAATAATTGAGCAAAAAATATTGCACAATGCGAGAACACTTTTTTGAGAATACATATTTACATAAGCATTTAGGTGCAAAATAGAATAATACGAGAACAAAATCTCTAACAATGCTGGAACACATCCTTATACAGCCATAGAATAGCATATTACACAAGGAATCATTTTCTGTATGCTAAAAGAACAATAATTAAACAGAATTTTTTATGTTTTACACACTACTGTAACTCTTATTATACACACATACACAATCCTTTCTAGTAATACAACTGGATAAATAATTGAGCAAAAATATTGCATAATGCAAGAACACTTTTTTGAGAAAACATATTTACATAAACATTTTGGTGCAAAATAGAATAATATGAGAACAAAATCTCTTACAATGCTGGAACACAATCTTATACAGCACTGGAATAACATAGTACACAAAGAATCATTTTCTGTACGCTAAAAAGACAATAATTAAACAGATTTTTTATATGCTATACAATACAGTAACTCTTATTAAATATGTATACACACATTTACAATCCTTTCCAATAATAAGACTGGATAAATAATTGCGCAAAAAATATTGCACAATGCGAGAACACTTCTTTGAGAATACATATTTACATAAACATTTTGGTGCAAAATAGAATAATGCGAGAACAAAATCTCTTACAATGCTGGAACACAACCTTATATAGCACTGGAATAGCATAATAGACAAGGAATCATTTTCCGTATGCTAAAAGATGAATAATTAAACTGATTTTTTTAATAAGCTATACAATACTGTAACTCTTAATAAAAATGTATACACACATACACAATCCTTTCCAGTAATAAACCTGGATAAATAATTGAGCAAAAAATATTGCACAATGCTAGAACACTTCTTTGAGAATACATATTTACATAAACATTTTGGTGCAAAATAAAATAATGCGAGAACAAAATCTCTTACAATGCTGGAACACAACCTTATACAGCAACAGAATAACAAAGTACACAAGGGATCATTTTCTGTATGTTAAAAAAACAATAATTAAACAGAATTTGTTATATGCTACACAATACTGTAACTCTTATACACACATACACAATCCTTTCCAGTAATAAAACTGGATAAATAATTGAGCAAAAAATATTGCACAATGCGAGAACACTTGTTTGGAAAAACATTGTGAGAACAAAATCTCTTACAATGCTGGAACACAACCTTATACAGCAATAGAATAACAAAGTACACAAGGGATCATTTTCTGTATGCTAAAAGAACAATAATTAAACAGAATGTGTTATATGCTACACTATACTATAACTCTTATTTTGGTGCAAAATAGAATAATGTGAGAACAAAATCTCTTACAATGCTGGAACATAACCTTATATAGCACTGAAATAGCATAGTACACAAGGAATCATTTTCTGTATGCTAAAAGAACAATAATTAAACTGATTTTTTTAATAAGCTATACAATACTGTAACTCTTAATAAAAATGTATACACACATACACAATCCTTTCCAGTAATAAAACTGGATAAGTAATTGCACAAAAAATATTGCACAATGCAAAACACTTCTTTGAGAATACATATTTACATAAACATTTTGGTGCAAAATAGAATAATGCGAGAACAAAATCTCTTACAATGCTGGAAAACAATCTTATAAAGCACTGGAATAACATAATACACAAGGAATCATTTTCTGTATGCTAAAAATACAATAATTAAAGATTTTTTATATGCTATACAATACTGTAACTCTTATTAAATATGTAAAGACACATACACAATCCTTTCCAGTAATAAAACTGGATAAATAATTGAGCAAAAAATATTGCACAATGCCAGAACACTTGTTTGGAAAAACATTTACACAAACATTTTGGTGCAAAAATAGTATAATGCGAGAACAAAATCTCTTACAATGCTGGCACATAATATTATATAGCACTGGAATAGCATAGTACACAAGGAATCATTTTCTGTATGCTAAAAGAACAATAATTAAACAGATTTTTTTTATATGCTACACAATACTATAACTCTTATTAAATATGTAAAGACAATTACACAATCCTTTCCAGTATTAAAACTGGATAAATAATTGAGCAAAAAATATTGTACAATGCGAGCACACTTCTTTCAGAATACATATTTACATAAGCATTTAGGTGCAAAATAGAATAATGCGAGAACAAAATCTCTTACAATGCTGGAACATAATCTTATACAGCACTGAAATAACATAGTACACAAGGAATCATTTTCTGTACGCTAAAAATACAATAATTAAACAGATTTTTTATATGCTATACAATACTGTAACTCTTAATAAATATGTAAAGACACATATACAATCCTTTCCAGTAATAAGACTGGATAAATAATTGCGCAAAAAATATTGTACAATGCGAGAACACTTCTTTCAGAATACATATTTACATAAACATTTTGGTGCAAAATAGAATAATACGAGAACAAAATCTCTTACAATGCTGGAACACAACCTTATACAGCACTGGAATAGCATAGTAGACAAGGAATCATTTTCTGTATGCTAAAAGATGAATAATTAAACTGATTATTTTAATATGCTATACAATACTGTAACTCTTATTAAATATTTATACACACATACACAATCCTTTCCAGTAATAAAACTGGATAAATTATTGAGCAAAAAATATTGCACAATGCTAGAACACTTCTTTGAGAATACATATTTACATAAACATTTTGGTGCAAAATAAAATAATGCGAGAACAAAATCTCTTACAATGCTGGAACACAATCTTATACAGCAATAGAATAACATAGTATACAAGGGATCATTTTCTGTATGCTAAAAGAACAATAATTAAACAGAATTTGTTATATGCTACACAATACTGTAACTCTTATTATACACGCATACACAATCCTTTCCAGTAATAAAACTGGATAAAAAATATTGCACAATGCGAGAACACTTGTTTGGAAAAACATATTTACATAAACATTTTGGTGCAAAATAGAATAATGTGAGAACAAAATCTCTTACAATGCTGGAACATAATTTTATACAGCACTGGAATAACATAGTACACAAGGAATCATTTTCTGTACGCTAAAAATACAATAATTAAACAGATTTTTTATATGCTACACAATACTGTAACTCTTATTAAATATGTAAAGACACATATAGAATCCTTTCCAGTAATAAGACTGGATAAATAATTGAGCAAAAAATATTGTACAATGCGAGAACACTTCTTTCAGAATACATATTTACATAAACATTTTGGTGCAAAATAGAATAACACGAGAACAAAATCTCTTACAATGCTCGAACACAACCTTATACAGCACTGGAATAGCATAGTAGACAAGGAATCATTTTCTGTATGCTAAAAGATGAATAATTAAACTGATTATTTTAATATGCTATACAATACTGTAACTCTTATTAAATATTTATACACACATACACAATCCTTTCCAGTAATAAAACTGGATAAATAATTGAGCAAAAAATAATGCACAATGCTAGAACACTTCTTTGAGAATACATATTTACATAAACATTTTGGTGCAAAATAAAATAATGCAATAACAAAATCTCTTACAATGCTGGAACACAACCTTATACAGCAATAGAATAACATAGTATACAAGGGATCATTTTCTGTATTCTAAAAGTACAATAATTAAACAGAATTTGTTATATGCTACACAATACTATAACTCTTATTATACACGCATACACAATCCTTTCCAGTAATAAAACTGTATAAATAATTGAGCAAAAAATATTGCACAATGCGAGAACACTTCTTTGAGAATACATATTTACATAAGCATTTAGGTGCAAAATAGAATAATGCGAAAACAAAATCTCTTACAATGCTGGAACACAACCTTATATAGCACTGGAATAACATAGTACACAAGGAATCTTTTTACTGTATGCTAAAAGAACAATAATTAAAGATTCTGAAACACTTATTAAATATATATATACACATACACAGTCCTTTCTAGTATTAAAACTGGATAAATAATTGAGCAAAAAATATTGCATAATGCGAGAACACTTCTTTGAGAATACATATTTACATAAGCATTTAGGTGCAAAATAGAATAATGCGAGAACAAAATCTCTTACAATGCTGGAACACAACCTTATACAGCAATAGAATAACATAGTATACAAGGGATCATTTTCTGTATGCTAAAAGAACAATAATTAAACAGAATTTGTTATATGCTACACAATACTGTAACTCTTATTATACACGCATACACAATCCTTTCCAGTAATAAAACTGGATAAATAATTGAGCAAAAAATATTGCACAATGCGAGAACACTTGTTTGGAAAAACATATTTACATAAACATTTTGGTGCAAAATAGAATAATGTGAGAACAAAATCTCTTACAATGCTGGGACATAACCTTATATAGCACTGGAATAGCATAGTACATCAAGGAATCATTTTCTGTATGCTAAAAGAACAATAATTAAACTGATTTTTTTAATAAGCTATACAATACTGTAACTCTTAATAAAAATGTATACACACATACACAATCCTTTCCAGTAATAAAACTGGATAAATAATTGCGCAAAAAATATTGCACAATGCGAGAACACTTCTTTGAGAATACATATTTACATAAACATTTTGGTGCAAAATAGAATAATGCGAGAACAAAATCTCTTACAATGCTGGAACACAACCTTATATAGCACTGGAATAACATAGTACACAAGGAATCTTTTTACTGCATGCTAAAAGAACAATAATTAAAGATTCTGAAACACTTATTAAATATATATATACACATACACAATATTTTCCAGTATAAAACTGGATAAATAATTGAGCAAGAAATATTGCACAATGTTAGAATACTTATTTAAGAAAACTTATTTACATAATGCTTTTGGTACCAAATTCAGAGTAAAATGAAAGAATAATACATATGCTAGGGGGGTGATAGAACACAACTAGATAAGCACAAATCATCATACAATCCATGGTTAGCATGCATGTTATAAAAAGCTAGAGCGTGAAATATTTGCAGTCGCTGGGAGGACCCCTTTAGCCCATTATGGCTTGTAATTAGATAATGGATTGTACGGTGACTCTAGCTTGTCTAATTGTGTTCTATAACCAAAAACATATGTACCATGAATTTAGAGACACCCTGTATATACACAGGAAAACATTTTTTGTATGTTAATAAGGTAATAATCTGGCATAAAAGATAAACACTTATTTAAAAATTAGCATATGAAATACAAAAAGAAGTTTGTGTTGTTATTAAAAAAAAAAACTATTGACCTTTAAATAGAATGAGCTTTGTAAATTTTTGTCGTATTGTAGGGCCCTGGCTTTTTATTGATTTCGACTTGCATACATGGTGAATTCGAATTTTAAAATATTTTTGCAACAGCAATTTCACAAGTTTTGACCAATGAGAGTCATCAGGAGCATCTGTATTGATAACCAAGTGCTCAAAATCTTTAAAAATGCTGGTACCATATGCCAGATGTAAACTCTCCTTGAGAAATCGTGGATAGTGACTTTTTCCGGGTTTTGGTTCATTTCCAAAAATGTTTCTGAATACTTTTTCTGCAATCTTTAGAAGATTTTTGATATCCTGGTGGGGATTCTTCAGGCCACCTCTATCTTTAATCGATATTAAGCTTTTGGGATTGCTTATCTGATCATCGATCAAAAGCACAGTTTTGCAATCACTACATTTTACTTGTTTTAGAGCTGCCTTCACAACATTTCCAGAAATGTAGTCAACAACATCTGATGAAAACTTTGTAAGCGGTTCATACTGGCTCACGTAACTATGGTCAAAATGTGAATTTAATGTGCAATTCTCATCACTTTTAGGCATTGTGGTTGGTACTAGGTCCAGCATTACTGTGTCATTGGCTTCACAATTGCCAGATGCTACCTTTCTATCGATTTGTGCCATTAATGTTTTCCTATATGCAGCCTTGAATTGCAAAGGTGAGGGATTATTATTATGGCCTCCTTTGCTTCGAATGGTACAAAAAAATAATTCTAGATGATCTTGGCTAAATTTGTTTGTTAAAAGAAACTTCATCTTTGGAGAACTTTCATCGTTTTTTTTCCAAACATACTCTTTTGCAATATCGGTAACGCTTAATACATCAATTATAAATCCCAAGATACGAATTCTTCGGCCTCCATCAATTATCCTTTTACCCGTTGAATCTTTTAAAGATTGTAAATATGGGATTATTTTAGACTTAAATTCTAAGATTTCTTCTTTATTCTGTTCCCTTATTGAAGATTTGCTTCCTTTACCAAGTGGATGAGAAGAATTAAGGAAGTCAAACAATTTATTTATGTTATGTGTAAATTCTATGGTGGCTTCACAATCTTCAAATCCCTCAATATCATTGTCATGGCAGTATTTAAGAGCAGTAGACACAGATTCACTTAGTGTTTGGGCAGCAATGTTGACCTTCATTTTCTGGTTCCACCATTCAATATGCCTCTTTCTAATGCTATTGCCAGCATGAAGGGTTTCTTTTTCTTGTAAATTCTCTAAATCTACAATGTGTTGCCATTTTATTGTACCAGAATCTGATAAAATAACTTTTTTTTCTGCTAACAAATTTCTTGTTAATTTGAGCATATGTGATGGATCTAATATGACATAAATAGGGTGATCTACATCAGGGATGTTGAAAAAATGTTTTGGGTTTTCACCTTGAATATTAGCTCCAAGATTGTTTAGCATACTAATATTATATGCACAACCATCGCATGTGAGTGCTATGCATTTTGCACCGGTTTCCTCAATTTTTAAAATATATTGCGATGCTAAGTTGGCCCTTACAGTACCAGAAAGACCATTGATAAAGGAATATCCTATTGGAATTTTCCACGATCCATTTATGGCAGTAACCATAAAAACTAAGGCAGATGTTGCAACATCTACGGAGTCATTATCAATGGATCCATGGCCAAGATCACAGTGCCCAACAACTTCTTTTCCATCCCAATCTACTTGTTTTTTCAATGACATCTCATCCACTGTCAAACAGCAAAATAGCTCTCCCTCTTTTGCAATATTTTCAATTCGTTTAAGAGCACATTCTGTGAATCCTGGGCTGAAATCTATTTTTTCAGCCCAACGTCTTAAGGTACTTGGATGGGGTAAATTAATATATTTTCGCAAAAAATCGTACGCTGAAGATGAATAAAAATTCAATGTCAAAGCAAATTTTTTTGCTTCATCCGAGTAATTATTTTTTGCTACAAGTTCTTTCAAAATAGGGCTGAAAGAAGAATTAAATATATCTCTTTCCATTTCTCCTAGTTTATTTTGTAATTCTACTATTACTTTATCTTTCTCTTGAAGGGAAAGTTCTTTTCTACGCACAGCTTGTTGTGCCTTTTTTAAGCTTTGTTTGGTTTTTCGATTTTTTTCTAAAAGTGATTCTATCTTTTTTTGTGCATCTAATAAAGCATAATTATGCTCACTTAAAATTGATGTAGAGTTTGAGCCCTTTTGTTTTTTAGTTATACTTGCTGATGAAGTCTGAGCATCATCCGGAGAACTTCTCTTCGAGACTCTGGGTGTACTTTGTTTTTTTTAAGATGATCAGGAAAATTAAAAATGCTTGGAACAGCATCTGGTTTCAGGAGTTTCTTTCCACTTGTCTGGAAGAAACATCCAGTTTCAAAATGTGTACTACATAAGAATGTATTAGGAGAAGGATCCCATTTTTCTCTCCTCACAGCATCAATCCATAATTTCCTTCTGATTCCATCTTTGGGTAATCTAAGAAGTTATTAAAAAATGTTATACATATTTTATTGATACAGGTTATAAATATTTTTTTAATAAAAGTAGACAATGGTCAAGTTCAAACAAAGTCTTTGTTATGGTTCTATACTCATTTTCTCTTGGGATAGAATTCCCTTCAATACAAGAGCATTCCTTTCAACATTTTAATCCCCTTTAAAAAAAGAGTTCAAATTGAAGATGTTTTTAGATATCTGTTCTAAAAGCTCTACAATACATAGAAGCAGTACTATATTTTAGCTATCTAAGAAGTTGCTTATTTTTGTAAATACGGCTGAAATAGATTTCAGGAAGAATTTTTCCTTTTTATGGATCATTAAACTGATGTGAATAGATTTCAAAATAATTAAAGCTTCTTCGGTTTTACATAATTATACAATTTTAAAAATAAATAAAATTAGAAAAGGTTGCAAAATATTCTTGTCATTAAAATATATGTTTCCAAAAAAAAAAAAAAATAAAAAAAAAAAAAAAATAAAAAATAAAAAAAATAAAAGAAAAATCTTGATTTATTGCTGATTTGTGATACGGTGAAATTTCAAAATGTGCATTTTTATTAAATACTCAAGGTAAAATTTTTTCTATTCTTTGTTCTAAATTAAGTAGTTTAAACAAATACATTTATACAAATAAAGATTTGCCAAATAAATTTATTACAACTTGTTGAACCAGTAAAACTGTAAATTAATTCTTTTCCTCATTTATGTTTAAAATCATTAAAAAATATGAGTTTATTCTCTTATTCCAAATGCATTAAAATAGCTTGCATTTGGCAATGAAATACTGTGCTTGCGACATCATGTAACAAACTTGTCTTTTAATTAAAACATAAAAATATATGTAAATGTATATATACTGCTTAAAAGATGCATACAAACATGTAAAAAATACATTTAAAGTCCTTTTAAACTTTAAATGTATTTTTAAGTGTTTTTATGCACCTTTTAAGCAATATATATAATTTACATGTATTTTTATGTTTAAATTAGTAAGCAAGGTGAAATCTGCACTCCAATTTGTTATCTTTTCAAGACAAATACTTGCAAGTATTGTATTTATTCACAGATTTTCTACAAGGATTATACAGCTAAATTAAACCGATTCTTTACTATGTACATAAGTAATGTCATAAGCATATTTTTCAAAAGATTTTGAATATGCACATGAAATAGATTTCGTTTAGAATGTCAAATTTGTCATAGTTAACTTAAAAATTTAAGATTGCCAAAAAGATTTTAAACTAAGAACACAGAAGCAAAATTTTATGCAAAACAAGAAAGAGTAAAGCATTATTTTTTTTTTTAATATTTAACCAAATGTTTAATATTTAATGAAATAAATGTCTACCAAGCATTCTTAACTCTTTAAAGTACAAAACCTAGTAATTAATTGATTTAAAAGAGAAGTTTCTCAGTTTGACATTGCTATGTATACATATCTTTTTTTAATATAAGTTCAGAAACAACACATCCAATTCATGTTAGCTTATTATTATTATTGAAAGAGTTTAAATTTCTAGTATTAATTTGAAAATTCAACTAAAAGAAAAATCTTTCAATTTTAGTGATTTTTACTAAGTAACATATCACAATCGGTTTGGAAAGAAAATCACTATTAAGCAATTTCTATCATCTTTATATGTTTTTGATTCTAGGAGTGTTGTAAATAAAACCAAAAAACAATGTTTGAATTGTTAAAAACATTTATGACATAAATAAATAAAAAATGACAATTATGAAGTGTTTGAATTCTGCGATACACTTGCTTCATTTCAAGAACTATATTTTCAATAATAAAAGGATTTTTAGCCTAATACAGAGTAGACCAAAAGTGCCTGATAAATTTTTGAATTTAATAATATAAAAATCAGGTATTTATTTATTTATTTATTTAGCAGGTTAAAAGATTTATAATTATTAAAAATAACAGAATAATAATAAAAAAAAAATAAAATAAAATAAAAATTAATATTTCAAGACATACCTGGGAAGTCACTAGTGTGAAAATCAGAATAACAGATCTTAATACATGCATACTTACAAAAGAATATCATTTGTAGGACACATTAGTACATATCATTCAAGTAAAGACATCAGGCATCATTAAATAAGAAGAAAAATTGGCCAAAGAGATATGTCACTGAGGAATGTGATGTAAAATATACTCAACATGCACTCAGTGACACAATTTTAGCCACAAGAGCTGATGGAGGACTTGTTAGGATGATAAGAATAAGATTCTGAAAAGAGAAGCAAAGTTTTAAACAAGTTTAAAAAATAAAGATAATGAATTCATGCTAAAGAACTATTAATAAAGATGTACTTTCAAGATAAAACTCAAGCATTATAAGAAATTATTTATACATTATTTTAAGTTATTGATTTTATTCATTTAAGTCAATAAAATTCTATAAATTATTCATTATGGATATTTTATAATCAGTTCAATTCATAATTTCCTTTGGATTTCTTCTTTAAATAATAAAAAAAGTAAGAAATATTACACTAACAGCTTATGCAAAGTTTAAATTTAGGAAATATATATATATATATATATATATATATATATTGTAAGCTACAGTTAAATATAAATGTCCTGCAAGGATCTCTGTTGAACTGATTATTTTTTGTAAAAACCAAGCAGTTACAGAGGTCACCCCAAAGAGATTATCTGAATTTATAAAAAAAATAAAATATTCCAATAAATAGGTTAAAAAACACTGATCTTTTTGATATTGCATATACAACATTGTTTTTTAAAGAACTTATTACTTTCATATGGAATCAACAAATCATTAACTATTTATTCTTTCTGCAACATATTAATGTCGCAAAAATGATAATAAATACAAATAGCACAAAAACATGAAATATATACATTATGCAAATTTTTATTTTAAAGACCGGTAGCAGATTTACTAAATCAAGTTGAGCGGATTGATAAAACTTCACTGGTAATTAATCTGTTTTTCCATCAAAATATAGTTATTTAGAAATAATTTAAACTACCTTAAAAGTTTTGTAAATTAATCGAGAGAATTATCGCAATAAAGCTTGAGATGTAAACAAACTCTCATCATTTTGTTAAAGGGACAATTGAAAAGAAAATTTTAAATAATAAATAATAAAAAAATATTTTGAAATAACTTACCTATGAAAAGTAATTCCCGAATCTTTCTGGAACCTATTGGTGCAATTGTAAGCACTACAAGACGTAGGCATAATGCAATTTAATATTTAAAATATTACAATTTTGCGTACTGAATAGCAAAGCAAGATCTGTGTTTTGCCTTTATCCGTCGCTACTCTAATCGCTTCAATTCTCTTCACAGTAAAAACATAGCGCGAGCACTCTATTACATATACCTCGTTGGTCTAGATAATTGAGCAATGGCAGAAATTTATCCTAATAAATCAGAGGATACATTGCATTTCCCCACCAAAACAATCGATTTAAAATTTCTCAAAGTGTCAGATAAGCTTATTTCATATATTAAGTTGTAATCATATAAAATTTTCTGTGCCATATGCAAGTACTTTGAATTCATTTCTCATAGTAGATTTAGAGATTTTACATTTGAAAATACTGACAAGTCAACAGAACTTGTAACGATGTTTTATTCTACAATATACCACGTATATGATTTAATATATTTGGAATAACTGCTAAATTTGATTTGCTAAACTCTCTCCCTCCCCCCCCCCTTTTTTCGGTTTTTATAACAACCCCTCTCTTATTTTCTTTCCTACCCTCCCTTCTATTTGTTGCTTTTGCTTATTTCACATTCAGATGTTTATATAGCATACATCTTTCAAGCTACCACACTCACCCTGAAGACTACTGATGTTTAGTTTATAGCGCTAGGGATTTTAGCATCATCTGACATCCATATTTTTAACACCTTGAATAAAAATGTTCAATGTCATATGCAAGGAATCAAATTTTAAACTAAATTTTAAATTTAAATATTTTTTAAACTTTTTATTCTTACACCTATTTAGTAATAAATAAATTGTGAATTAAGTATTCATATTTTTTATTGAAATAATATAGGGGGAAGTGGGGGACATTGATACATGGGGCACATTGATACACCCCCTGTACTGCACACAGGGTCATCACAGGAAGTTTCACAACAGCTCCAAAAGGTGATACTAGTGCACTCAACTACATACAGAAAGTTTTGGAATGATTCAGTTATTTGTTGAAATGGGACGAGTGATTAATTGTTTTTGTAGGTCAAAAGTAAATTTGAGTTGTACAATTGAAATGGTATTATGCAACTGGTTACAGTATTTTCAACAGAAAAAAATACTCTCTCTGACAAGTAAAACTACTCTTTATCAGTTTCTGATTCTTTTTTGTTAGATATATTATGAAGTATTGGATTTGAGACTCATTTTATTCAAAATGGCTGTATGGGGCACATTGATACAGTCTTTGTCGGGGCACATTGATACAACCTAAATCCTTTTCTAGTTCATTTCTTCATTACCTTTTATTATTTTTTTACAATACACGCCTTAATCCAATCATTTTTCGCTAAAAATTTTAATATTAGTTTTTATAGAAGTGAAATAACTTTAATTTTTTTTTATAATAGAACATTTTATAGTATTTTTGCAAAGAGAAGACGTACGAACTTACCCAACATATAGTGCTAGTAGAACTAATTAAAGAAAAGGACGCAGCCTGAAAAATCTCAAATTTATATCAATTCTCCAAAGAGAAAAGTATTTTCTACATGAAAAATGTTACGTAAGAGAAACAAGCTGCAGAATAGCACAGGATAAATATATTAAAAACAGAATTTTTAATATAATTATCCTTTATTTTCTGTATATAAATCGATTTATAAAAAGAAAACTTGGTAATTTTTCATCTTTCCTAAGAAAGAAGATAATGCTGGGGTTGAAGTATCAGATATGACCAAGTTACTACTGCCAACAATCAGACAAGGAACAGCCAGAACATCAGGTCATTAAACATTTCATTTTGATTGCTTTAATATTGCTTACAAATAAAGTGTAGGTGATTTGAATTTTTAAAAATAATATAAAATGGTTTGCTAACTATTTTTTATGAAAAATATGCATTGGTGTTATTTTGTCTCCATTTTCCCCAGACCTTATCAAAGTGTATCAATCTGCCCCGGGGATGGGGCACATTGATACAAATTACTTTTTTTGATTTTTTTAAAATTACATGCAAAAATAATATATAAAACAACGATTGTACATTTTTATAACACACTACGCAAGTTTTGCTGACATCACATAGAAAAATAACTTGACATTTCTGCTTTCTAGACACCAAAAAATTTTTTAGAAAAAAGCTGTATCAATGTACCCCAGTTCCCCCTACTTTTCTAAAATATGAAAGTAATATCTCTTGAAATAATGAACATTTGAATTAGCCCCCTACCCCCAAAAAATCAGTCAAATTGAAAAAATAAATGTAATCTACCTACCAAAAATTTTTAAAGTATATCCTTAGATAAAATGATTGAATTCTTATGTATAGATTTTGCTTCTATAAAACTTTTTAGTCGATCTATTTTAACCAACTTCAGCAATAAATATGTCTTAAAATAATTATTTGATTCAAGAACTGTTTGCTTCATCGTGTTTATCAAACATTTCTCGAGAGTATTACGAATTTTCGAATTCTTGTATGGAAGGATTTTCTTAACAAGCGAGCAAATACCCCTAATCAAAAAAAAAAAAATTACTTAGGAAGTGACAACGTTAGTTACTTTTTTAGGGTTTCGTTTATCTAACGAAACCTATTAGTTTCTGTCCTTTGCCTAACTGTCTGTACAACCGATTCCGCACACAGAAGCTGTATAAGTCATAGATTTCAAATTTTGCATACTTACAGCTGCGACGCGTACGACGCGTCACACGACAAATCATAAAAATTAGAAAAGGTCTATTATTTTAATTAAATCAATTTTTTCAATTTCATCCGTTCATTTTTGCGATTTAATTTTCAGAAGAGAATTTTAACGTTTTTTCTTGTACACATCATTGCTTCGAGGTAAAGCGTCTTGCCAGTAAACAGAAGATTGTTATAATATATTAAATTTAAACAAATTATTCAATCGGTAAAATAATTATAGCAGAAGTACATTTTGCAAGGGGTGAAAAAAAGTCTGGGCCAGGATTCGAACCAGGGGTGTATTGGCCGAAGCCGACAATGCTCTTCTAACTGAGCCATCCCGGACGAATTCTGGAAGACTTTTTCATCCAAACGACCTCAACGATCATAGAATCTGGTCTGATACTATGGATCAGCCCAACATAATAAATCGAAGGTGCAGTGATTTCTGCTGTTCCAATTATTGACCTTCGATTAATTCTATTGTGTTGATCCATAATATCAGACCAGATTCTATGATCGTTGAGGCCGTTTGGATGAAAAAGTCTTCCAGAATTCGTCCGGGATGACTCAGTTGGAAGAGCATTGGCGGCTTCGGCCAATACATCCCTGGTTCGAATCCTGGCCCAGACTTTTTTCACTCCTTGGAAAATTTACTTCTATTAGAAGATTGTTAGCTCGATTGCCGGTACTAGAACTTAAAATTTTCATATTAAGATAGATTTAATCTTCTTTTAAAAAATTTCAATTTTTTGCTAATTTAAGGACTTATATTATTTTTTTTAATACTCATATTCATAATATATTTTGAAATTCAATTTTCTTTCCATTTGAAAAAACTATTATGATTTATTAACGATTCAACATTTTAAATTTCGTTTAAACCATTTTTCTTTTTAGAAATTTAAAATTTTATTTATATCTCCTACAAATTTGTTAATATCAGACTTTCAAAAATTTTGGAATTTTAGATTTTATTTAAATAATTTGATTTGAAAATTTTTAATTCGGTTAAAATAATTGACTTCTTTTATAATTATTTAAAAACTATTTTAATATGCTTTTTAAATAGATCTAATAATTGAAAAGGGAATTCAAGATATTTTTAATTATTAACATAACAGTGTTTAGAATGTAATTTGAGTTTATTTAGATATCATTTCAAAATAAAATACTTTTGATATTTTTTGGTGCTGCCATCAATTGGGAAACATATAGAAACATGTAATGTACAGAAACATTAATAAAAGACATTGTTTAATTAAATACCAGTATAATGGTGCTGTAATTCATATAAGATTTCAAAAACTATAAATTAGCAATTTTGATTTATTAATTTCATGATCAAATGTTTGAAAATACATTTTAAGGGGGCTTAGGGGTTGAAAACTTTTCTAAAAATTTATTTTTTTATGATCTAGTTTTATTATTCAATTACTTCTGAACTCAATGCAAAAAACCGCATAAAAATATTTTGCATTTTTAACGGAGTTATAAGCATTTATGTATCAACACTTTCATAGCCGCACCCATATAATTTCAACTTTAAGTCGCGTTTTCTCAAAACTTGATTTTTGACGACTAACACCAAGATTTAAAAAAACTATTTGATAAAATGGCTTTTTTTTTTTCATGAATATAACATCATTATCTATAAAATGAATTAATATAGTTTAGATGGTTTAATATTTTGAGTATTTTTAATGTAAAAAAAGTTTTAGGAGTTTTTTAAATTTTCAAATTTGAGAGTTTTTTTAATAATGTTGTTTTTGAATGATAGTTATTTTCTTAATTCATTCTATAGAGTAAAGTTTCCGGATTTTTTTAAAGCAAAAATTAGGTTCTTATGTCAATTCAACGTTAAGATATCTTGGTGTTGGTGATATCACACATAATTTTTTTTTTCGAAAATTGTGTTACATAAATTTTGCTATATTTTTTATTATATTACATTGAAGTACTTCATTTTATAATTTTATAAGACTACAAACATACCTTTAAGGTATCAGAAAGTTTAAATCAATTACATTGAATACTTCTGCTTTTATATGGACTCGAAGCCCGAGCTTTGTTTTCATGTTTTTCTGTATCGATCAACCCCTGAGCTCCCTTAAACGAAACCCTGAATGCGATCTATGATCACATTTACCCACTTGTTTATATATAAAATAGAGAGATTGTAATGTGGACAGATGTGATCTTTACAAAAAGGCACAATGTTTATAGATGTATTTATAAAAACAAAATTTCTTTTGCTGTCACTGATTTTCGGGAACGTTTCTGAATGCTTTTTTTAATTTGTTAATCAGTTTCCTCAAACCAAAATATCGGTTTTTGGAATGCTATCCTTTAGGACCGTAGCTAAGGGGGTTCTATGGGCGGCTCAGCCCCCCTAAAATATTTTGAGCCCCTGGGTAAACTTTACGGTGTTATACGAAGTTCCTTTTAACCTTATCATATTCTCACTAGCTTTTTTCATCATCACCTTATCATATTCACACTAGCTTTTTTCAATCAAAAAATTTCTGAAAATCACTGGCACCAAAAGAAACCACTTTTGTAAATAATTTTATAAAGCTCATGAATATATGGTTTTCTGGAGATAAAGAACGTTTTTCGGAATCTTGATAACATAAAAGTGTTTAATGTAAACTTAAAAAAAAAAAAAAAAAAAAAAAAAAAAAAAAAAAAGGCCATTTTACGGAGATTGTACTGGTAATCGGGACGCCTGTACAATTAACAATTAACTGTTTTTTAATGAAAAAATTCCCGTAAATTCCAAAACATTTTCCGTTTTTTCCTGGAATTTAGGGGTATTTTTCCGTTAAAAAATAGTAAATTGTACAGGCGTCCCGATTACCAGTACAATCTCCGTAAAATTGTCTGTTTTTTTTTTCTTTTTTTCTTTTTTACAACGCATGTTTACGTTGATGATTATATTATTTTTTTCTCGATAAAGATACATTTTTTTAAAATGTGAGATAAACCTTTAATGTTTGAGAATAATGTGGTGAAACATTTAAATACAATAATTTAATAAAATATACCACACCCCGAAATGCCCTTTAATTTTCTTTTGTATCGCCTTTTATTCCTGTGAGATAAGGTTTATTCAATTCATTTAAAATGTTAATAAGTAGAGAAACTGAATACTTAAATGATTGCTCTTTTCATCTTCTTCTGAACTCACAATAAATAGGAAATGTAATCAATTAAACATGAAGTTCATTAAGAAAATTGCCCGGAGTAAGTAAAAAGAAAAAAAGAACTTGCATAACATTTCAATAGTAAAAAAAATAAAGAAATTTACTTTCAGCAAGAATGAGCAACTAAGATTATAATTTTATTCTTATTTATACTAGTCTATTCATATGTAGTTAACACTTTCTGGTCTGGTGTACTATTAATCTGGTGTAATATTAAAAGCGAACAGAGCAAAAATTATATATTTTTTAACAAATTCCTTTTTTTTTTTCATCTCCTACCAAATGTGAAAAAAAACAGTCAATTTGTCATAAATAATTGCGATGCCCATGCCAAATTAATGTTTTAAAATAGAAATTTTGGGGGCAAAATATGAAATACACTCAAAAAATTATGAGTATTTTTCAAGATGAGCATTAATAAAAGGGTAAGAAATAACACTTATAAAAGAGTGTTTAGAAAAACATATTTTAATTTTTATCTTTATTATATTCCTGAAATTCCCGAAGAATTTGTTAAGTCTGTTTCTTCAGATATTCTACAAAAGTCTACAATCTAATCCGGTGATTTTTGGCTATATAGTAACCCGCTTTCAAAAATCCTATTACATTTCGCAGATAAGAAGATGCTAGGGTGTGACTTTTGATGAATCCTGTAGAACACATTTATTTTTTATTATTTTCTGAAACATTATTTTAAATTAAAAACTGTGATTAGCTTTGCATATTTTCTTGCTTAACACTCTAAAAAAAAGTTTGCAAATTAGTCACTTTTACATACGTATGTGTGTATATTTGTAAAATTACATCTTTGTCATAAAATCTATACATTTAAACACGTTAAAATTTACCTGCATTTATGAGTATTTATTGGCTAACAAACCTGTGTAATTTGTTATCACTTCAAAAACTCAAACAAGTGCGTGAATGGTAAAAAATGTTACGAATGGTGGAAATGTTACGTTGGTGTATTAATGTAATTTAAAATTTTTTTATATTACGCAAATATCTGGATATTTTGCATGTTACACCGAAATATGCGTAAGAACAGAATTTTACACAGAAGTATGTAGACAAATGTTGCACCGCTATATGTATAAGGACAGGTGTAACAATGTTACGCAGAAATTTTAGTAAGAACATAATATTACGCCGGAATATGTATACAATCTGACTACAAGAAATAGCGATATTTAAAAACTTGGTATGTCTCATAGTTGCTGAGTGGTCAAGTTAGAAAGTTGAAGATAATACATTCGAATCCTGTACTGGTAAGTATTATTTGTTTCCTGTAAATTGAATTAAATAGATATATCTCCTCTTATTGTATATGGAACTTTCAGAACTTCTGACTGAAACTGATAAGGAGAAAATCCTACAAAAGTAATATCAGTGTCATAGTTGCCATATTTTTTCAAAAATTTATTTCTCAATCTATTTATTCCGGTATTATTTATAAATTATGACTCAACTATTTTAAGACTTTAAAAATAATTTTAACAGATAGATGTCTCGCAGTAAGTATAACTTCAGATGATTCAATTTTTTGTAAATTAAGATTACACTTTTTTGTGATTTAAAAACAAATCTTCTGGGAATAGAACGAACAAATTAAACGCACGTGTTTGTTCTTCATACAAAGTTGTTTAGTGACTATAAAAATATTTAGTTTAAAATTTATATCCCAAACTATAAGAGTTATTTACTATGTACACAAAAACCATAGTTTTTTTATTATTACACAGATAAGTGTTCTTATGCACAATTTACATGTTAAACTGTGCGTTACGGAATTATCTGGTAACATTTTGCACACTGCCCCTTAATGTGCTATACAGAAGAAAAGTGTACTTTGAAATTGACACACTAAGGCATGTTTGCAATTTACACACTTTTTGCCCACAAAAACAAATCGGTTTTGTATCACCAGTATACCTGTTTTAATATGTAAATTTACGTATTTATTTCTTGGAGTGAAATCCGTTAAGTTATTTTTTATGAATTATCCTACAGATTGTATAATCGTACTAATCTCAATTTAAAAACATTTTTAAAACTTTTTATCACTTTTACTAAACATTTCAATTCAACTTTCCCTGTTAGAAAACTGAAAAGATTCAACGATCAAGCAATTTTTAGGGAATTACATTTTTGTATTTTAAAATTTGTTTTAAAAAATAACTTTGATAGATATCGGTAAATGCTTTGCTATGGTTTTTTAATCTCAGATAAATTTTTTCTAGCTTAGCTTTCGATTAATTTCGATTCTACAAAGAAAAAAAATGCCGCAAAGCTCACGATTTATGGCTTTTTACAAAAGAATTAAGTTTACTTAATCCCTATTGTAGAAAGAAACAGTACCATTAATTTTTATCATTTTATATTATAACTTTGTTTTATGTCTGGTAGTATTTAGTTTAGTATGATAGCTGTATTGTTTTTAATCTGAACTAATGATTTACACCTTCTTCTTTTTTTTATATCAGCTACAAAGATTTAAACTTTGGAAAGCGTATTATTTTTAAATAGAATTTAAATATTGAACAAAAAAAAGGTTACTATTATTCATAAGAAATGTGAAATAAAGGAAATATAATAATTGCGTCAACAGGAAAATATTTAAAACAAAATAAAATTGAACAATATATATAAACAGCTAATGAGTAAAGGGCACTACATTTGGCGATAGATTGCCAACTGTAGAAACGCTGTTATTTTCTCCTTAATTTTACATGCAGGTTGATTCCAAAATCATGGAACAATCTTTAAGGGTTGATACAGGACACTTTAACAATCATTCCTTGAATAGCAATGTATGGACGCTAGTGATGTGTTGAGGCACAAAAATGGGACAGGCTCATGAAAGGGATGTTTATTGACAACTTTAATTTCCAAGTGCTAAGTTTAGTATTCAAAATTGCATCAACCTGCAGTAATACATGACTGGTAGCATCGGAAGAGCGAATTGTGTAGAGATTCAAACATGTGAGATATTTTACGCACCGAACGTGTCGCAGCAACGAAAATGACGGAATCCTCCTGGAATCTCAGAAATGGCATCCACAATCTTTCGCACACCAAAAGTGGTATCCAGATAATTGTGAACAATAGTTCTGACCCCCCAACATGCTGAACCACAATCGTTACGAATAACGTCGAAACATCTTAAAATATTTCTGGTAAAAAATTTTACAGAAAAATATGATAACAAATTCCTGCCTTGGCAGTTCGAACTTGTCCTTTCACCATTATGGTCTCCAATTTAACAAATCCTTGAATACTTCGTACAGACATCTACATGGGTCAAAATTAACAGGCCCGGGTCAAGCCTGACCCGAATAAAATCTATCTTGACCGGACGGTTTCAAAAATTAAACGTTCAATTCGGGCCCAGTCTGTGCTAAAGTTAATGAAAACAAATCCCACTCAATTTTCCAGAAAATACGGATTTTACAATTAATATTTTTTTTCTAGAATACAGCATTCATATTTATAGGAAAATTTAATGTTATAGATTACTATATGTTTTAGATTATTATATGTTCAGAAGCCGTGGAATGCAGAATAGTATCAATACCAGCTCATCATCTAGGCACAAGGTATACAATGAAAATCCTGGTTTTGATTGAGTCTGCTGAAATGATTAAGTACTAGTTCAGACACGATACAACTGCTGCTCTATACAATTTTATTACTATTATCTCATTGCATACTATCTCATACAAAAAACAAAAAAGTATAACGACGGCTTATCCTACAATATACCGAGTTTATTGTTTAACATCTTAAAAACAAATCCTGACAACTTGAGAAAAATAACTTATTAAAACTTATGATACAACAGTTAAATATTTCTTTTTACCGTTTTTTATCTCAAACATTACTAATTCAAATTTAAATCCATGCAATTAAAAAGGAAAAGTGACTAATGAACACAGTAAAAGAATGATAAATTAAAAAGACTACAGTTAATAATAATATATATCTTCTCTCAATAAGTTTATTCCAGAAAAATACTTCCTCTTTCAACTGTGATAATTATTGGCTCGTTCATTTCCAAAACGAAATCATATATTTGTATAAATAATCAAAAATATTCTCTGAGCAAGAGCCTGAGTACAGTACGGTTTGAAAGTACTAACAGGGAAGGTCTCCATACGGGCATACTGTGAAAAATCTGAAAAAATTACAGAATGTTTCTCTCATAAGGATATATACGTTTATAAAAAAATTTTGACGGAACCTCCATACAACGTCCATAAAAAAATAATGGAAATTTTCTTATTTGTCAATTTTTCCTCGGTTGGAGATGGAATGCAATTTCAAAAAATACTTTTTTATGTCAAATACACTTTAAGAAAAAAAAGTTTCATGTTGAACTTGTTTAAATAAACTCAATTTAAATAACTTTAGTTTTTTAAGTTTTAGTTTGTTTTAAGTATAATTTTGTTGTGTCGATATTTATATGTATTTATATTCAAATTTAACCATCAAAATTTGCGATTTAAAACTAAGTTCATAATTTAGAATAATTACAATTTTGACCAGCTGAGCATTGTCGATTTGACTTTGTTGCTATGGAAAATATTCTCTCGCTTTAAAGTATGAAAAAAAATTTCTCAATATTAATTTTTAACCCTTTCGGGTTTTGTGTACTATTAATAGTACATGTCTTTTAATGGAGTTTTATTTTGTTTTAATAAATACTTTTGATACTCTTTATATGTAGTAAGGTTAGTATAAGCCTATGCATTTAATATGTGACTTCATTTATGTTTAGGGATTTAGTAATAATAATAATTATTCCTATTCGCTTAATTCTCTTTGCGCCATTTGGGATTGTTGTGATTTAAACATATATTTCACGTATTAAATTAAAAACAAAAGTTACTTTCCTGAAAGAATCATGTATAATTAAGCGCAAAAAGTATCAGAGAGATGTAATATTAAGTTAAATCTTAGACAATGAAATATTTGTTAAGCACTAATTAATCTACATGGATAGCTAGTGTCGATGTTATTAATTTAAAAGTATTTTTTTCTAAATACTGAAAAAAATATTCAGACCCGAAAGGGTTAATATATGAAGATAGTTTTTCCAGTGATAAATTAAATAACTATAGCAGCAAACAATATATATAAAATGTATATTATAGATAGTATATTAAATTCTCTCATTGTTTATTTTTAAATTCATTAAATATCATTTACACGCATTCAGAAAACCAACAGTTTTTAGTTGCATTAAATCGTTTGCTTTTGGCGAGAGAACAAGTGCTGCTCGCCAGATTGCGCGACGCTTTTGTCTTTTCATATTAAATATCTCTTTAAATATTAATATACACTATATTGCCATTGATTATGGGACACTTGCGATTTTAGACATTTTACTAAATATCTAGAAAAATACATGAGGAATCATCTCGAAACTCTTAGTATATAAATATAATAGTATAAGTCATACATCTCCGTGAAGATTTTTTCCCGAAACTCCAAAGGGGACCGTCAACAAATTAAAAAAGAATGAATATCTTTTGAATAACCCTGTCAAAACTAATGTAGCAAAAGCGCTCAAACTCTAGATTGTGATTGAATGCCTTATTGTAATAAGCCTTGTTCATTTTTATGCAAATAGCATGCATACTCGCAGAGTAATTAAGGTTTTTATAAAAATGATCCCAAATTTTTCCAAGTTTTTTCCTTATAATTTTCAGAGTTCTTAATATAAAATATTATTTTTTTCAGAAAATATGACAAACAACCTTGCACACAGTACCCTGTAATCAGAATTTAAAAAAATGAAAATTGTATAAAAAATGAGTTGGTTTACTAAATAATTTATACTGCGCATGCATCAACGATATCAAAATTTCATTTGCATATTATGTTAGCTAAATGTATAGAGAAACTTTTGTGAAAGTCACAAAATCATAACTTGAAAATTCTGACAATAATCGTCAATTGAATAAGTCGAAAATCCGTTATTCTCAAAATGAAGCAAAAACAAGAGGGGTTGTATCCATATATTCATTGATTAGTGTCAATATAGAATGCACAATATGGGGTGTACTACTGCATTTGGATAAAATCCCTCATTTTTTTGCTTCATTTTGGAAACAACGGATTTTATCCTTTTTCTATAGACGATTACTTTCAGAATTTTCAAGCTATGATTTTGAGACTTTTACAAAAGTTGCTCCATTCATTTAGCTAACATAATATGCAAATGAAATTTTGATATCTTTGACGCATGCGCAGTAAAAAATTATATAATAAACCTACTTTTTTTTCATACAATTTTTATTATTTTTTAATTCTGATTACAGGGTACTGTGTGCAATGTTGTTTGTCATATTTTCTGAAAAAAATATTATTTTATATTAAGAACTCTGAAAATTATAATGAAAAAACTTGGAAAAATTTGGGACCATTTTTATAAAAACCTTAATTATTCTGCGAGTGTGCATGCTATTTGCATAAAAATGACCACAATGTATTACAATAAGGCATTCAATCATAATCTAGAGTTTGAGCGCTTTAGCTACATTAGTTTTGACAGGGTTATTCAAAAGATATTCATTCTTTTTTAATTTGTTGACGGTCCCTTATGGCGTTTCGGTAAAAAATCTTCACGGAGATGTATGACGTATACTATTATATTTATACACTAAGAGTTTCGAGATGATTCCTCATGTATTTTTCTAGATATTTAGTAAAATGTCTAAAATCGCAAGTGTCCCATAATCAATGGCAATATAGTGTATATATATATATATATATATATATATATATATATACTGTTATAAATATAGCCAAAGTTATTCAGATATTACCATTCAATAAACCAATGAAACCAGTATTTTTACAATCATCTTATTGAAAACAGTTGAAGTTTGAAGTGAAATAGAAGGCAAATTACCAAAATAATAAAAGATAAATGGATAAATGGACAGTAGAAGACTATTTTCATTAAACTACTCATCAGGGGTGCATAATTTAATGAAAAAACAAAAGTAACCAATCAGTTTCTGTTATGGGACATACTAAAAGCTAAGAAATTCGTCCCACAGTGCACCCGACTGGTCGGACTTTATTTACTGTTACAAATTAGGAAAAAAGATATTCATTGAAGAAAATAAAAACAATATGACATAATAACAATAATAAAATATTTCTTTAAAAAGTATGTATGTACTAAAATATTTACCGTACCTATATCTAGAATGATGTGTAGCTCATATACAGACGTTATTCTGCCGCTAATTTTGAGTTATCTTTTATTACACACATTAGTAGTTTAATTAGTATTTTTTTAAATCTAAGTATGCCCAGTATGAGAACCTTTCTTGTATATTTTTTAAGTAAAATTAACTATTAACATCTCTATTTGATTATTTTAATCACCTTTTAAGTAAACCTGAACATTTTAAAGTTTATGTTATATATTTTGCGTTAAAAACAAGGTGAAAATTGCTTTCTGCCATGTGTTTTTATTTTTAATCATTGCAATCTATTTTGCAACAATTCAAAACGAATTCAACATTAAGAATATAAAACTTGTTTAAAAATAAGTATGACTATAAATATATTTACAAAATTTGTAAACCATATTTTATACTATGTTTATTTTAGTTGTAATACCGATTACAATGGTAATTACATAAATGGCCAAACATAAATAATGAGCAATTTCAAAATACTCGGGATATATTATTTTAATATTAAAAGCAATTTGCCTTTTATAAATAATTGCGAACATAAAACCGTAAAAGGAATGCAGTACAATAATCCGAGAAACTAATTAATTGGGAAAAGTTTAATTTCCAAGTATTAACGATAAAAATCCATATATAGAAAGATTCCAGAATTGATAGTAAAATTATAAACTAAAACTATTTAATGTTGCATTAATCAATTAAAATTATGTAATGTTACATTTTTAAAAGTACATCTTCCTCGATATAATGAGGTGATATTTTATTCGAATAAGTGGTTAACCATTACGAATACCACATAAACACTATCATTCACAGCAGCATTTTAAGAAGTCTCTTAATCTTTGGAAGTTTTCCAAAAGTTTCGTTTTGAACAATGAACTAATTTAAGAATAATTATCACATATAATTGTCCATCCTCATTACAAAAAAGGAGGTTAATCTTCATTAATGGACTAATACTTACTTAATTGGAAAACTTTTCATTAAAACAATGTTTCAATACAATAAATAAAGAACCCTTTAGAAGAAGAAAAAAATATTTTTCAAAAGTATTTTACGATATGTAGATACAATATCATTAATTATTAATTTGAAAAGGAATAAGAATGTTTTCATTATTTACAAAAGACATTTGAATAGATGTTATGCAATTTATTTCAAACTAAAAGTACAAAATATTTATATTATTGGACATTTTTGTGTTTACCAGACTACAGCAAAAACAAAAGAATGTTCACATAAAGTTTATCCTAAGATTTGATTTATTTATACATTGTATTAAAAAAAAAGAGTAAAAATGCTACAAAGTTTTTGAAATATGATAAAAAGAAATTCATAGAATCCAGATTCACTTTATGATCCAGACAAAGGACTAAAAATCGTATAAGTGTTATAAAAACACACATATTGTCAAAACACACATATAATTTTATAAAATCTTTACTAAAGTTGTTTTAAACACCTTTAGTAAAGGTATACATACAAATTTATTATTTTTTATCATTTTATAATTCTATTCACAGGGTATTGTGTAAAACGTTGTTTGTCATAATTTTCGAAAATAACACTTTTTTTTATATTAAGAAATCGGTCAGTTATAAGCAAAAAACTTATGGCAAAATTTGGGACCATTTTTATTAAAACCTTAATTTTACTAATAGTATACATGCTATTCTAATATAAAGGAACACAATTTATAACAATAAGTTATTTAATAATAATCTACACTTTGGCTGCATTAGTTTTGACAGTGTTATCCAAAAGATATTCATTCTTTTTCAACTGGTTGCCAGTCCCCTATGGGGTTACGGGGGAAAATCTTCGCAGAATTATATGACTTTGTACTATTCTGTTTACAAGACTGAAATTTCAGGATAATTCCTCGTGTATTTTTCTATATATTTAACAAAACGTCAAAAATCGCAGCTGGCCGGTCACCTTTGGTCATATAGTGTATATATATTTTTTATTGACTAAATGAAATACATTTTTAGAGCTGAAACTGAAACCGAATTTCGGCAATCTTTCCATTCCCTCAGAAAACGAAAATGAAAATAACACACATTTTTTTAAGTAATTAATACATACATAAAATACATAATTAGTTATAAATTATACGTGTGGTCCAAGTTGGACTTTGTATTTCTGACCAAAACTTTATAATTTTGCATTAAATATAATTTAATTATTTCATCGAGGACACAAAACGATTATATGAATTCCATCTAGTTAAAAAAAATTGGTTAGTTTAGCTGTTACCCGTGACGTCGTTCATGTAGCATTAAAAAAAAAAAAGATAAACGCTTTAAATAAACAAAACGTTTCATTAACAATAATTTAAAACATATATAATTAACACTTATTTTATAGGAGGCTATGCAGTACACTGTAAAAAAAATTCTGTAAAGGTACAAAACTTTTTCTAGAAAACTGGGATTCCAAGAACTTTTCCTGTAAAGCTAACAGCAAAAATTCAAGTTTCAGAATCGATTACATGGATTTTTCTTGTTACCGTTGCATGAAAAGTTCTTGGAATCCCAGTTTCCTAGAAAATGTTTAGTACCTTTACAGAATTTTTTTTACAGTGTAGTTTTTCTTTATAGGGGACTTAAAGAACTCAGTCAAATAAAAGGGAAATGTGTTAGATATGAACAATCGTGAAAATGAAATTGCAACCAGTTATACTGTAGAACAACTGTAACGCACCCCAATTGTACAGAAATTATGTTGTAGTGCATTTTAGAAGAAAGAAAAATCATGTGTTAAACCTAGGTAATAAAAAAAATATCCAACATTTTCATAATACATAACTTCACCGGCCCATTCTTTTCTGCAGCTATGTATATGGTCTATGTGTTAGTAAATATTCTGAATACTGTGTTAAAATTTTGCTTAGTTAGAAAAAGTATAACGAAGATTAAAATTCACCTTTAGAAATTTCTAATAGACAGAAACATACTTGAATTATTTTGTACAATCCTGTATATTACGTGCAGCTATTTATACGACCGCATATTTAGATTAAATTATTCAAGCAAAAAACCCGATTAAAATTATTGAATTCATATTTCCGGAAATCGCTATTGCACAGGTGACCATATATCCAGTTTATTGTATAGTCCGATACATGTTTTATTTAAATTTTACAAATATCTCTTATTATACCAAATGTAGCTGAACATCAAGATGCATTAGTTTTTCTTAAAATACATACGATAATTGAAAAAGCTCTTCAGCAATCTTTTCTAATAGACCATACTTTGGATACAATATCTGAGATCTGGTCACAGGTCCAAAATCTTTTATGCGTCTTTGTAAATGAATAACAAATGTGATGCAAATCATACTTAACTGCAAGCATGTTGTAGAAAATTTCAGTATTTATCATTGTATTGATTATCTCAGTATATTAATTTCATCATGTTTGAAATAGTGCAACGCAATTAAAATACGCTGGGAATATTTTTTTCTCCGGAGACTATTATATTACCGAACATTTTTCTGTGATCTTGTAAATGAATGTTAAATCTTTGCACCCCATTTTCTACAGAAATCCTGTTTTAGTGCACTTCAGAAACTGATATCAATTTCAACATTATCCAAATAACCTTAATAAAATAACATTATTAAAATAAGCTGCCAATGGTTTCTCTTCACAGACTATGATATATTGAAATATTTTTGAGCTCCCTGTACGCACACTATAAGTACTACACTTAAAATATTCGATAGTAACCATGTTCTTGTGAACCTTAAAAATGCATGTAAATTTCATTACATTTAAAATTATGTAACATTATCAAAATACACCACAAATGATTTTTTTGCCTTAGACTATAATGTAAAGTCTCATTTTGAGTGCTCCTGTGATTCAGCTATAATTGCTACCTGGTTCATTTTCAATGCCGCACATGCTATGGCAAATCTCAATAACATATATTATTTTCGTATGAACCTTACTATATCTATTCAAGTTGAAACACGGACAAACAGACGGCAGACCCCAGGCACTTGGCATCCTGTATACAGACAGGTTGAAGTCGTAAACACTTTTAGACCATGTTAGAAAGTGTCAAAAAGGCGGTAGTTTCCGTAAAACGAAAAAAAAACAGTGTTAGGGAAAATCTACTACAAAACTGTGTTTTAGGTGGCATTTTTGTATAATTTGTACATAAATGCTTTGCATACCATAAAACTTTATAGAAATTTATTATTAAAAAAATATTTTTAAAAGTGACAACATATTTTTACTTTTTAAGAGCTAGAAAAATGTGGAATTAATATCCATTTACAAACCTGTTTCAAGTACACTTCGAGCACATTATGCGAAATTGAGATATTGACTGAAGGAATGTATTTTCTCACAATTACATTAAATCTTTAGAATTAACACACAAATATATATATTTTTTTATTAGTTGAGCTTTTCTTACTTTCTAAGATTGATAAAAAGTATTTTTCATTGATCATTACGTCATTTACGATGTGGATAAATTTGTGTTATAAATTATTAACATTTTCTAGTCATTTAACATTTAATCTTTAAAAAACTTATTTCATTTTAAAATTAAATATTTATATTAATCACGCTCAGACGATAAACTTAATTTTCTTTAAATAATAACTTTTGATATCATAATTCAATCTCATTTCATTGCAACATCAGAGCATGTTTATCTTATTTTTAAAATGGGACGTCACAGTCGTCTCTTTTTAGCACTTACTCAAAATTACATTGTGTTATTAAAATGAAAACTTGAAAATTATACTTTGTTTCAAATATGATGTTACATTGATATTTTTAAAATTCTTAATGGAAAGTATTCCTGTGACGTCAATATTGGCTAAAAGTTGAATTTAGTAGCCTCTAACCGAAAGAAAGAAAAGGGATTCATTTTTATTACGGATTAATATCTGGAAAAACTACTAAAATATTTATATTCTGTGAAGTTATATTCTTGTGAAGTCTTCTAAGTGTAAAAGAAATTTTATATAATCGTCTGCTTGATGTAAGAAAAAAAAAACAGTTTTCCTCTGACGTCACAATTGGTAAAATTGCGGTTTTTAACTTCGAACCGAAAAACAGAGTAGGGTCCATTTATTTATTTCATTTTGTTTTATCACGTGAAAATCTTTTTTTTTTTTTTTTTTTTTTTTTTTTTTTTTTTTTTTTTTTTTTTTGGCAACGAAAAAAAGAAAGATGATTAAATATTATGGAAAAAATTTCAATTTATTCTGTATGAAAAATAGTGAAATGTTGGATTATTAAGAAAAATATTTGAATAAAAAAAAAAAAAAATTAGCCTATGTTCATTTCAGGCCAATAATTTATCTATATACAAAAATTCAAAGATATTAATCCATCCGTTTAGAAGCCAGTTTCATTCCAACTTTTCGGACACACTTTCACATTTATAATATATATAAGGATATAAGGATAAGTTGATGTAGCAGAACTAATGCTAGAAATTTCTCAGAAAATATTCGAAAAAATTTCTGCGGTTTCAAACTAGAAAAATTCTATTACTGTTAAATGTTCAGCTTTTAATGAGTAATTAATCTGCGTCTTCAAAATTTAGTCATATGGGCATTTCTTGCTTTATAATTTGAATTCACGCTTTCAGTCAGTCATGACTTATAATTATAACAAGTTGGAAATTGCACGTGAACGTAGCAAATGAGGTGCGTTCGTACGATAACGAAGTTTTAAAAATATTCAGATCTTGCTGATATAGTAGAGCGTACGCCGGATACAGTATAGTAGTCGAAATCTTTACGTTTCTGTAAATATGCAGGAAGTAATTTTTATTACACCTCAGCAACGTATATCTTATTCATAAAATGTGAAATAGTTGAATATAATTAAAACACGCACCAAACCATGTTTCCCCGTATAGCATTATGTAGTGGAATACTTTTGTGTGGCCCTGTAATTTAATAATAAAAAGTCTTTGCATCACAGAATGTACAGAATGCATATTTTAGTATATATTTCATAGATTCATGCCAATTCTATTATGTTCGAATGAGTGTAACATCATTAAAATGCATTTGAAACTTTTTCCCCATTGACCGTAATGTAACGGAATCCTTTTGATTGTCCCTGTAATTGATCTATGCATCCGATTTTCATAACATTTGAAATTACTCAACAAAATTACGCAATAATTATATGTTTTAAATTCCAAACGATTAAAATGCATTTAAAACTTTTTTCCCTATTGACCGTAATGTAACGGAATCCTTTTGAAAGTCCCTGTAATTGATCTATCCATCCGATTTCCATAAAATTTGAAATGACTCGACAAAATTATGTTATAATTATGAATTTTAAATTTCAAACGATTCGGTTGGATAGTTTTTGCGTTGTTATATGCAGACAGACGGACAGACGGACGGACTGAGCGACAACAATAGGTGCTACGTATTTACATAATTACGAACGCACCTAAAAAGTGAAGTTCATAAAAATAAATTAAGAGGGTACTACTTTGTTATCCCGTCGACCAAAATATTATCGCCAAATTATAAGATTAAATGCCAATAATTAATGATCGTGAATGTCATTTCAATGACATTAAATACGATACACGTTTTTAAAACGTCATTAAGTTATTTTTATTTCGACTTCTTATTTGTATTTTTAATAATGTTCTACTAATTATTTGTTTTTGTTTTTTATTATTTAAAATAAAAATTTCATCAATATGTATAATTTGGCTATTAGTTTGGAGATTTGTATAATTTGGCGAAATCGGTCGACGGTATAACAGAGTAGTACCATTAATGGTAGCTCATTTGAGCCGATGTAGCTCAAATAAATGATTAATGTTGAAAGTTTTCGAAGGAAGAATCAAGATATTTGGAATATATGTAGTTTCGGTGCGGCTGAATTTTCAACATCATTTTCGTCGAAACTTAGATTTTGCGCCAAAAATTAAAATAAAACCAAAATTTCGGTAGACCTTTTTTTTTACTCAAAATGACAATTTTCAAATTGAATTTTTTTATCTTTATCAAAATCATTCCAGTCAGTAAGGGATTGATCAATACGCATTAAAATATTTTCGAAATTTTGAATGTTATACAGACATTATTTTATAATATCAATAATATTCAGAAATATAACTTCAAAGTAAAAATAATTTTGAACTAAATGTTAATTTAACTTCAAAGGATAAAATCAACTGCCATTTGTTAAATGATTGTCAGAATTTCCATTGAATTCAATGAAATAATTTCAAATGAAAAGTAAGCAAAATCTTTTGCTATGGCTTTATTTTTTCTTTTTGATTTTTAATCATTTTATACTATCACACTTAATACTTTCTGCTTTGAAGAAAAAACAAGAAAACGAAGCAAAAGGGCTGCTACATATCTATTATATGAAAAAAAAATTACTTAATATGAATAATGAACAGACAAATCAAAAACAAAGATCACATGAAAGTATCAGTAATTGAAGGAGCGGAAGCAAGTGCCTTAAGGTTTTGGTTTTCTTTTTAAAAAATCGTAAGAACGAAATAAAGTGCGATCGACAAACGGCTTATATTAACAAAGTGAAATTTAGAAAAGTTTTAGGCCTAAAGCATAAAAATGAAAAACATTTAAAAAATAAAAGCAGCACCGCTCTCGCTTACGGCGGTGCAGCAATGTCTATTACATAAATAATAAAAATTGGTAATGCTGTTAAGGGCAGGGCTGTGGAGTCGACAAATGATCGACTCCGACTTCAGAAATGTTAACGACTTCGACTCCGACTCAGGGCTGTAGCTAGAAGTGAACAATAGCGGGGGGGGGGGTATTAACAAAATGTAGAGGGGAGGCTCCTAATTTTTTTTCTCTCTGTGTCTGAAGCAAAAAGGTAAGTTAGTTCATATTTACACTGTAGTTACTATGTTTCTCATTAAACTATTGTAATAGCTTCATTTTATGCTAAGAAAAGTATATGATGACGAAAATTTTGAGTGTATAACTGTTGCAAAATTAAACATCATGTTAGCTTCATTTGTGCAAATAGGATAAGAGAGTGTTGAAATACTTATTTTAGATACAATTTAGTAACTCTGCAAAGCTCTGAAGGGGTCTCAAAACTAAATTAGACTTTTGAACAGAATTTCGTTTGAATTTTCGGAACATAAGTTCATTGAGTGACCTTGGAATCTTTTCCAGGGGGGGGGGCTCAAAATATTTTAGAGGGGAGGGGGCTGAGCCGCTAATAGCGCTCCCTTAGCTGCGACCCTGCTCCGACTTCAAGCTAGCTAATGTACTAGTGTTGCTGTTGGTTAGAACTGTGAATGAAAGCAATAAAAATAAGACGAAAAATTCACTAATTTGGTAACAATTCATTTTTTAGAACTTTGAAAGAAAAAAGAAAAAACATATTTTCCGTTTTACTATTTTTTCAAGTTGACGGCCCATATAAGCCCGAAAAATCTTAACTATCGAAATCTAAAGATGAAAACAAAGCAAAAGTTTTACTATTTCGGATCCATGGTCTCAAAAAAGAAATATCTGTACAAGTTTGATGTTAATTCGTGTCCTCCAGAGCAGAAAAATTTCGATTGAAAGGTGAAAATAAATAAATAAATAATGAGGAAATTTGTATAATATTTCGAAAATAATTAGGGATCTACTAGAGTTTTTAATTAAAAACGATCTTCATCTACTGTGTACGCCGGGCAGTATTTTGTGAATCTTTAACTTGGATAGCCCAATATAGTCGAAAAAATAGCAATATTAATTTCTTTAATGGATTTAAAATTACATATAATTAATTTAATTTCACTTCAAACTGTCAAAAAAAGGCGGAGTCGACATCAGTTTGTTTTTTATCGACCCCGACTCCAGCATTTTTGCTCAAAAATGGGCCCGACTCTGACTCCAACTCCACATCCCTTATTAAGGGGACACTATATATTTTAAAAAGTGAAATTCCTCGAAGTTTTATTATGGATTAGAAACTCTGAAATTAAATACAATAATTAACATTATAATTTTTTTTTTTTTTGCATTTATTTATATATTTCAAAATGAAAAATATTTGAAAAATTATAAAAACAATAAAAGATCATAATGTGTTGTGTGAAAATTACTCGTTTAAAACTACGGATTCAAAGGTTGAACAAGATGATGTGATACAATAAAAAGGAAAAATAATCTTACCAACACAATAAAAATTAAAAAATGCGCTATCCCTTTCGAAATATAAGCTTCCTTTTTAGCCCATTTTCTAAATTTTATCAAATTATTAAAAAGTTTTTTTTTTATTATACAAAATAAATTTTACCACATATAATTAAAGTTTAGTCTTCATAGTTTTGAGTCGTCGTTTATTCTAAATACTGTCTTATTACGTTGTCTCTCATTCATACCTAAAACAAAATAACAATAATAATAATAATAATAATAATAATAATAATAATAATAATAATAATAATAATAATAACAGAAAAAAATGTTAAAAAATAATCCATGAAAATTATTTATAATTTTTGCTATAATTTGAAACACATGATTTATTTTGTTTTGTTTTTCATTTTTCAAATATATTTTAGAGAACACAATTTTCTTTATTTAAAAAAATAAATAAACATAACTCTAACTCGGTTAAATTGTCTAATAATTATAATGATAAAAATTATACATATGAAACAGTTTAATATATGTAATTAAAGTACAACGCAAAAAATCTCCCCATACCATTATATAATTCAGTTCTTTCGTGCAGTTCTGTAAATGTATAATAACTATTTTTTGCACCGCGTATTCTACAGAATGCATATTTTAGTACCCTTCGTAAAAGCATATCAATTTCATAAATAAACTAACAAAATTTTGAAAATCGCCATTCAATGAAAAATTAAGCAGGACGCGTTTCGAACTACAACAATAACAGCTCGTCATTAGCTAAACCAACACACGTGTCCGTAAGGAGACAGAGTGGAGATAAAGTGAAAGAAAGAGGGAAGAGATTATAAAGAGTGCGACAGGTGGCGCTAGTTGAAAGAGCACCAGTGGAAAGGAAAAGTGTTGCCAAAGAATAAAAGAAGGAGAAAAAGGTGGATAAAACAATAAAAATAATAACGGAAATGAAATAAAACTAAAGTTAAAAATAAATAAATGAATGAATAAATAAAATAATAAAAAATGGAATATTAATATATAAAATAAATAAATAATTAAAAATTAATATTAATATAAAATAATTAAATTTTAACTATTTAAATAATTAATTTTTAATTATTTTATATATTAATATTAAATAACTGAAAATTAATTAATTATTTATTTCATTTATTAATATTACAATTTTTATTATTTTATTTATTCATTTATTTTATTTTTTGTTATTCATTTATTTATTTATTTTTAACTTTATTTTTATTTTATTTCCGTTATTATTTTTATTGCTTTTTTCCACCCTTTTTCTCTTTTTTATTATTTTGGCAACACTTTTCCTTTCACCGGTGCTCTTTCAACTAGCGCCACCTGTCGCACTCTTTGTAATCTATTCCCTGTTTCTTTTACTTTATCTCGACTTTTCTCTTCCACCTTGGCTCTTTCAGCTAGCGCACTCTTTGTAATCCCCTCCCTCTTTCTTTCACTTTATCTCCACTCTGTCTCCTTACGGACACGTGTGTTGGTTTAGCTGATAACGAGCTGTTATTGTTGTAGCTCGAAACGCGCCCTGCTTAATTTTTCATTTTATGGTGATTTTACAAAGTTTTTTAGTTTATTTATCACTTTATCGCCAGTGATTACGGTGCTTTTTACTATGCATATCAATTCTGTTATATTTGAAAGGATTTAACATCTTTAAAACTCATTTGAAACAATTTTTTCCCATTGACGGTAATGTAACCGAATTCTTTTGACTGTTCCTGTAAATAAACTACAAAAGTTACAAACTTCATTAGAAATAGGGATGGTGTTAGGTTAAACTTCAATAATAACCAAAAATTTCAGGGTTATCTGAATATATTTACGAGAGTTTAAGCGCGGACAGACGGACAGGCAACCCGAAGTCATAAACACTTTTCATCTTTGTTTGAAGGCGTTAAAAAGAAAAAAAAATTGTGAAAAATATTTTTATTAAAGAAATTTTTAGATATACGCAGACAAAGAAAATAACTAAAAGGCGATTCTAAATTTGTATTTTTAATCCAATTATTTATGTCGAATATTTTTCAATCTGAAAAGTATACAAAATGTAAAAAGAAAAAAATTCTAATCTTACAAGAAATTACGCGTTTTTTCTTTGATATAATGAAATTACTAGTTGAAAAAGCTTTGATTAAAAAATATTGCGAAAGTCAAAAGATATTTTTTCCACCATGGATGATCTTGCAAGCCTAGGTGTTAATAAAGAAATAATAATTATAAATTTTTAACGAGATTATGTTTTATAAAAGTAAAACTAGACATTTTTGCATATTTTATTTTAGTTTCGCAAATCCTTTACTATGTTTTAATTAAGAAAAATAAAGTAAAATTCAATTTACTTTTTTTTCTGTCTCTAGAATGTTGTAATTACAACTTTATCACAAAAATGACTGTTTCACTGGGATAACATTACTTGGAGAAAAACAATTAATTAATTTTCATAAAATCTCCTTGAAATCACCAAGATACATTCTAAATAATTTATTTAAATTAATTTATTTTTAAACCAATTTAAATAACAAATTTATTCTTGTCACTGTCTAGAAGAAACAAGCTAGTTAAAAAATTACTCTCCCTCTTTTAAGGCTGATGAAACTAGTGTGGTTCAACTTATCACAGGACGTCATAGGGCACTAAGCCGAAACTATCGAAAAAGACAGGCTCCGTGTTTCATCCACTTGTCTTTTTGTAAAGACCGATAAAGTGACATGATACTCTTTTCGTACACCTGTATTGGTGCATTCAAGCATCATGTGATTCCAGTGGTCTGTAAAAAAAAAAAGGATACATGGAATGAACTGTGGTAGCCTGTCTTTTTCGTTAGTCTTGGCACAAAATATGTTTCTACTTTAATAGAAGCAGTGAGACTAAAAAAAAATTAAAGAAAAGGACAGTTGAGAGAAAACAACCAATGAGAAAGCAAAAGAGCATAGCCAATGAGAAGGTGATGCAACAAAACAGAGGTTACACATTGGGAACAAATGAATAAAAGACAGGGAAAAAAGAGCGGAAGGGAGAAAAAAAATAAAACAATATATAAAATAAATACTAAGGAGGTGAAAGACGTCGAATTCGACGAATGAAAATTTATAAAGAACCGTTTGGATGAATTTATAAAAAATAACAAAAATAATTACAATAAGGAATCAATATTTAATAAATGTATTTCTAAACTTAATGTTAAGTTTGCCGGCTATATTTTTATTTACTTTTAGATGTATTTGCAGTAAAATTTTCATTTATCAAAGCAAATACTCATTTAATTTTTACTATAATATCATTATCCCCCACTGAATGCCTCTGAGATTTTATAGTATCAATCTCATTGTCAGCAGAACAAAAAAATAACATTGAAATGTACCAGCTTTAGTAAAAGTACATTATTTGAAATCGTGACGTTATCTTTAATTATAAAATGAAGCTGGCATATCCTTGTTTCCCTTCGCTCTCTTTGACAATAGAGGTAATCCAACTGCCACTAGTATGATGAAATTTCATAAAGAACAATTAAAATTAAAATTAAAATATAAAAATGGGGTTATTTTTTAAAAAAAATAGCTGATGCGGGCACATTTAAAAATAAACAGCTTTCATTTAAAAAAAATAGTTATCAAGATCGGTTCGCTAGAAAGCTCAACCAGATGACCAAAAATAATCCTAGTTTTTTAAATATATAGATAATATAGGCCATTTTCAACATAGTCTCAAGTCCGTTACCAAATGTCAAGTCTGTTACCGCACGGTTTTTTAATGATAATCATTTTTTAACCGTTCTACTTTTATTTTTTATTCAACTAAGAAATAAATATGCAACTTCCTTAAAGTTTAATAATTTACATGAATATATACTGGTATTATTAGAAAAAGTTCTTGTATAATTACTATGTGATCAAAATCCTGTGGCTAAAACTGTCTCTCATTTCAATTCAATTTAAGTGTTATTGATAAATATCATGTTGTGAAATTTAGGGAAATAAGTTACTTTAAAGTAAGTTGATTTTAGGAAATTTAATAAATTTAAAGCTGAGTATTTTCAGTAATTTTGTATGATAACAGACTTGACAATTTGCCTTACAAGCCAACTTTAAATAGCAATTACATATTACATTATAGGGCAAAGAGTACAACCAATTTTTTTTCATGTACCTTAAACGTTTATTTTAACACCTGTCTTTATTTTTAACAGAAATTATTAAGTTTAAAAAATAAAAATAAAATTCTGAAATGTAAGCGAATGGTGAAAATGGTCCATATAAAGTTTCCTCTGTTTGTGTGTGTGTGACATATCTAGAGAAATCGACTTCCCTTCCAAGTCTGAAAATCCAAATCATGGTAATCCAATGCATACTGTGATGCACGCGAGGCTCGAAATTCTACTTTTTTAATAATGAATCGAAATATTAATTAAAAAACATAACGAATTCACTTGAAAAATTTAGCTGCTTTAATCCGAGCCCGAAAAAAATGCTCTTGCTTGCCCAGAAACCGACTTACGCAGACGAACGAAAATGAAGTAGGAAGAATAATTGCTTTTCTGAAAAAACGCTAAAAAGGTACTGTTTTAAACAAGAAATATATCCTTGCTAAAATCGCAAGATTTGAGGAGTTACAATAGTGGATCCTTCTATAAACAGCTACTGCGACAGTTTCCTTAAAATTCATCAAGTCTAGCCATGATTAAGAAAGCATTTTCGTCAAATATTTGAGAATTCACTTTTCGTTAAAAGTCACGTGATTTTGATACGAAATGATCGTCAAAAACGACGAAATAAGGCTCAAGGATTTCTGAATCGTCAAAAATGAGAGTTTTATTTCAGAGAGTGAAGTAAAAAATCAGTTTAAAATCCGTTTTCTGTCTATAAATTCTGTTTCTACAGTCTGCAAATTTTGAGCTTTGAAAATGAAGTCTAAATACCAACTACTTAAGTTTTTTCCAAAAGAATCACACAAATAGTGATAATCTAAATGATTTAGCAATAAGAACATTATTTTAATAAATTTTTTTGATTAATAACATTTCTAATGCACATATAAAATACTTAATTTTTAATAAACAAGCATTTTTGACAAACTTACAAAAATGTTAACGACTTTCTCTGACAGAGTGTTTTTAGTTATATTTATAGTTTTATTTTTTTAACGTGTAAAACAAAAAAAAAGTTTTATGTTTGAAATGATAATTATTTTATCTAAAAAAAAAAATCACAATCATGATAATTGCACTCTGTATCAGTTCAGTCGCTATGAATCCAGAAATGAGTTGAGGAGATCCGATGTTGTTTCAACGAATTTTTCACTTACCAAAAATGCCTATTAAACCATTGAAAATTTGGAATGTTCCCTCAAGCAAAGAATAACAGAAAACGATTAAAATACCTATTTTAAAACGAAAACAAGATTACCGGAAATATCGTAACTATAAAATAATGTCTTTTAAAAGTTTTTTTCTATCAAGGATTATATATCAGAACTCTTCAGTCTAAAATATTGTGAAATAAAATAAAATTTTTAATGGACATAAAACTGTGAATAATTTTCAACACTTCAGACCTACTTTCAACTCTATAATAACGTCCTATGCTACCTGGGGTTCTTAACATTGAATAAAGAGTCCCCTCATCCAGTCTTGTAAGTAGCAAAAGCATCCTTGCAGAAGACACAAATTGCATCAATTCGCTTTTCTAAAATTCAATTTCTTCCCTTTCGCTTATTTTTCCCTCTTTTTTACCTTCATTAATTTTCTTCGCCCACTTCACATTTAGTCCAGTCATTTTAGCACGTTTTTTAACAAATAGCGAAAAAAATTAGAACAAAGCTGGATTTTTGCATAGGTGCTAGTTAGGGTATATAGTTTAACATACTAAAAGTCCCCATCAATCCGATGTGAGTTTTCGCCTCCAGGGGGCGCTGTAATGAGCTTGAAAATCGGTTTTCTGTGAATATCTCACAAACAATGGCATCTAGACAAAAAAGTTCAATTATAAAAATGTAGATAATTTAATTTCCTACAAAAAGTGTCATTAACATTTTTTGTCACACCAATCCTTCCCTGTGGAAGATTAAAATAAAGTAAACATTATTGAAAAGAAATGCGAAAGTACAATAATAACGTAGCAGAACAAATACCGAACAACTTTCTATCTTCCCCAACCTCTCCCCATTTTCAGTATGCCGTTTTCGCGCGATGGTGCAATAGTCATTGAAAATACTCTATCGTTCTTTGCATTTGTCGAAATGTACAACTTGTAGGTACCTTTCCAATGTCTTATTTGAATTCGTGTTCATTTCGCTAGTATGAAATCACCCTAAATTACTGTGGTGAGGAAAATGACGCCACATACTGAGTACATGGATTGATAGTGGTTAGTAAAAAAAAATATAATGATGATACCCCATTCCGCGTTGTGAAAGAATGATCTGGATATTACCAATCAATAAAATTTAAAACCTTCGAATAATAATCTAAATAAAATAAATTTGCAATAACTTAGGATCGGCTTATTTAACGTTTGAAATTTGCAAGTTAGGATTTTAAGGAGATAATTAAAATTTTAAAATAACTATCTTCAAAATTTAAATTTAATAATAAAGAATCTGCATCTATTAATTTACTTAAAGAGAATTAAAGAAAGAAAACATCAAAGAAAACAAAGATATATATATACATACCAATATTTATTTCAAAATACCAATTTCATAATTCGGAACACAATAAGAAAATACCACTCGAAAATATCAATTTCATAATTAGAAACACAACAAGAAAATACCATTCGAAAATATCAATTTCATAATTAGGAACACACTAGGAAAACATAATTCAATATATTAACACATACATTTCCTTTTTTTAATCCATTATTATTCAATTTTACATTTTTTCCCCTTCCTTTGAATTTTATGTTATCATAAACCTTTACAATTGCTCACATAGCACAACTAAAAAGTCATAGCCTAAATTTTCATTAAATTTTTATTTGAAACTCCCTTAAATTAATTTTAAGATAATAATTAAATTTTTATACTAAAATATGAGCCAAAGAATTATTTAAAAATTTGGAATACCACATAGGAAAGAGTTTAAATTTTCAAACCATTGTAAGACAGTTTGCAGCTAATCCACAGAAGGGTCCATCAAAAATTCGAGGCACTCTCACACAGCACAACTAAAAAAAAAGCTCTATTCACGACTGTCCGTCAGAAATTCAGGGCAATAATCACAAAGGTCCATTAGAAATTCCGGGCACTCTTCACGAATGTCTGTCAGAAATTCAGGGCTTTAATCACAAATGTTCATCAGCACGCACAAAGTATTTATATAAGAACTCGTATCATTTCCGGGGTAAAGCACTGCTCGTTCTCAATTAGCTGAGGTTATGCAGTCCGGTGAGCTCAGGTTGCAATCTGTTCACTAACTCCATGTTGATTATTAAGTCCCAAAAAAAAAAATTCTTAAACGTTCGCATCGAAGTGAGATGAATCCTTTTCCGGAGTTCTCTCCTCATGACGGCATCCTGGTCTGAAAAAAAAATCCTTCCGAATCTGCAAAATTTTCTCTGAGAAAGAGCTTTTTTTTCTTTCATTACTTCCAATCCTTTTTCTTTATGTTATTATTGGTTTACGTATAAACGTTTTCATTGGTGACAGTTGAACTTCCGCATCTCATTAGCCTCCTGTCCATAGGAGGAAGTCCATCCCCTGTACACATCTTCCCCCTTTCTTTCTTTGTGTGACCAGTCTTCCTCCCACGGATTCTTGGCTAAGGGATTTCTGGCCACACATGTAGAGTCATAAATTTTAGGGCTCGGGGCTGTAAATCCTGGTATTGTTGCCCCCGCTTGTTATATCAAAATTGGCGCCAGGCTAATTTTATAGCCTCCTACTATTGTTAACTGTCTGAAGCTTTTATGGTGAGAATTTCCAAACTCGATGCATGTGGTCCTTTTAAAAATCCATTCTTTATTATCCCGAAATGTTGTAAAGTCATAAAGTTTACAGCTTTAATTAATACTAAAAAATAGCTTTTATCTTTTCCTAAGAATTCAAATTATTAATATTTTTATTACTACTTGTTTATAGTTACTGAATAAAACAAATTTAAAACTTTAATTTTTATAAGCATATATATATATATATATATATATTGGTTGTGTTGAACCATTATTTATATATACGTTATCGTCGCGACATTTACTGAACGAAGTATTCTTTGGGAGATTTTAGGAAGGGAATAATTTTATTTTCAATGCATGTTGTAGAAATTTTTAAATAGTTATGACAATTTAAAATGATTCTTTCTTAATTGCTGATTGTGAGCGAAAAATGGAGATTGACAAAATAGTTTGTCTTGTATGCGGTGAGGACTGCGTTGCTAAAAATTATGTAAAAATAGGGGAAAAAGGACTGAAGTCCCTTGTGACAGCAAGTTCGGAAAGTGGTGACCATAAGTGGAAAATATTTGAAGAAATGGCTAAAAACAATAGTGAATATAAAGCTCACCCAAAGTGTAAGAAACATTATACACGAAAGAATTCTATTAAATCATACAATACGTACATTGCAGACATTCGCATAAATTACTCCATTGAAAGATAAATTGAGAAATGACTGTCCGTTGTTTGAATGGGGCTGTGATAGCATCTGTCCGTAAATACATGCTAAGCCGGATTGATTCTGTTCGAGTTCCCGTGTGAAGGTTAAGGAAAAATCTTATGTTCTGATACATTAGACGAAGCATTTAAACAGAAGGGAAAAAATGAAAGCGTTAAAGTATCGCAAAAAAGATTTTTTTTTATCTTTTAATTAAAATAAGACATGTTTCATATCTATACTTATAAAGAATTTTATGGGGAATGGTTTCGAAACGAAACAAATAGAAGATGATGCACACACATTAATTGCTAATACGGCTATTGAGGTAGCAAAGTCTGGTGCACTTACTGCTGTTGTTGGCGATGATGTTGGCTTGCTCGTATTGTTGACTGCTTTAGCACCTCCAGAGATAGATATATTTTTATTCAGCCTGAAAGAAGACGAATTGCAACCACCCTGTATTCATCGCACAGTCTTAACAATGATGTTGTTTTGAAAGATCATATATTATTCCTTCACGCTTTTCATTTTGAGACTCAACATCAGCAATGCTTGGGAAAGGTAAAATGTTGCTAGCAAAAATTTTAAAAAAGGAAGAAGATCATAACATACAAGCGGCCAGCATTTTTGAAAGTCATCAAGTATCCCAATTTGAAGTTTCCGAGGCAGGAAAAACTATTTTCCTTGCTTTATACGCTGGTAAAGCAGAGATTTCTCTGAGCAAGTTCTCTGAGCAAGTTTATGTATGTTTCAAGAAAGGAGTTGCTGTTGATAAAAAAGCCTTTCATCGTTGCCGCCTTCCGAAGATGCAGTTAGATTGCACAGTTAACGTATTTATCATCAAGTACAATACTGGTTGGGCAATAAATTACTTCCTAAGAACTGCGACTGGCAAAATGCATCGAATCTGTCTCCAATTGCAGCAACCTTACCGCCCGCACCAAAAAATATTATTGAATTAAATTTTTGTACTTGCTCCAATGGATGTAGAAAAGCATGTGGATGCCGAAAAATTAGATTGAAATTTTCTGATTTTGCATAAATTGATGCAGAATTTCATGTCATATGCAAGTAAAATTGAATTTGAAGACGAGGAAGATATTGACAGTATCCTGCCTACTGCAATAAGGAGGGAAGCGCTACTTCTGAAATCAGTGATATCGAAGGGCAAACAAAAAATACTGAAAGCAGCATAACAACGAAAGAAAGAAATACAGATAATAGCGAATCTGAATCGAGTGTAGAATTTGAAGCTATGCAAAAAACTACTAAAGCAGACAAACGACTGAAATTCGATTAAACCAGTCACTATACATGGAATATGCCTACGGGAAAAACCACAGTTAAAACAAAAAGTGCTAAATGCTTCACCTCAAGGGTAGTGTGGAAATAAGCATAAGTGTATATTAAATATTCACTTTCTCCATTCAAAGGTGAAAATTTTAGGTCTGTTTACATTTTTTTTTTTTTTTTTTTAAGTAGCAGCAGATTTTTCGTATTTTTATAATTTTACTTTCAAATATGTTCATTGTTTTACATTTTTAGCAGGGAAGGGTTGGTGTGACAAACAAATGTTAATTACACTTTTTATAGGAAATTAAATTATCTACAATTTTGTAATTGAACTTTTTTGTCTAGATCCCTTTATTCGTGAGATATTCAGAGAAAACCGATTTTAAAGCTCATTAGCGCCCCCTGGCGGTGAAAGCTCACATAGGATCAATGGGGACTTTTAGTATGTTTAACTACACAACCTAACTAGCACCTACGCAAAAATCCAGCTTTGTTCTAATTTTTCCCCTATTTTTGCTAAAATGAATGGGCTAATTTATTAGATTATTTATTTAATCAGATAGATTTGAAGTGTCCAGCAGTGAATTTTTGTGAATTTTTTGATCTGGTAACCATTGTCGCTCCTGAAGACTTGCAGCCACGGTGCCTTTTTTTATTTACATTGCGAAATGAGACTGGAGATATTTTTGAGCCATTATAAATTATGTATTAATTATGGAACGATTTAAATTTATTTATTTTCCTCCTCTTCAAGTAGAGCAAACAAAGAGAGGTCTAAATACCAGCTAGCCGCTATTTGGACCAAAGATATTGCCAATTTTAAGTTAAAATCGATAATACGCATTTATACAGAAAAGTACCAATGAGATGTATGCGGCAATTAAAAGCAAAATATGCCTAAAAAATAACTTAATCATCGATTCAAGCCAATATACGAAAAGAATTTTTTTAACAAAAGAGAAACATATGCCTGAAAAACTTTTAGTGTCCAAAATTTTCTCATTTCGTTACTTCTGCTTTTATTGTTTGTAAATGAGACAAGCTTCAGCTAGTAACTTTCTTATCTCAATTAATGGCACAAAATCTACCTATTGCCGTTAGGATGCGCTGCGCTCAATTTCTCAGAACATGTAGTAGCCGGTATTTCGGCCTTTTCCTCAGGTTCACAAAAAATACTTATGTAAAGCTGAGATCATCTTCTCTCTTCAAAGACGTTGATAAATTAACATGGTTTTCCAATGCCATAGCAAAAAAAAGTCCATCTCAAGAACTTTATTTCGGAAAAAAAAAGAAATCACTGAAAAAAAATGGTGAAAAAAGATTTTAAAGCATGTAACGGCTGGTTGGTAAGCTTCAGAGATCGACATAATTTGTCACTGAAACAAAACCCTGGTGAATCAAAAGATGTTCCATATTCTGATGTTGATAAATAAATGGACAGAATTTCAATATTAGTAGAAGGTTATGCTCAAAAGGATGTTTTTAATTGCGATGAAACAGACTATTTTTTTGGGAACTGCCTACGAAATCTCTGGCTGAAAAAGAAAAAGCATATAGGAATCACCCAAAGGAACGTCTGACTTTGCTTCTCTGCTGTAATATAAAAGGAGAAATGGGAATTATATTAGTAATCGGAATTCATAAAAACAAAGATATTTCAAAAAGATTGATGCGTCAAATTTTCCGGTTATCAGAAAATTTTTGCAATATTGATTAATTTTCTCATTGAACTTGAAAAGAAAAAAAAGGTGATATTTTTTCTTTGCATTCAGTCAGATGATTATTATTTCACATTTTCGTTTCAGTTATCCGAAAAGTTATAAAGGAATTTAAAAACTTTAAAATTTCTAAATGCAAAATATTAAAAGAATAATACTATTCCAACATTAATTTGTTTTGATGTAATTTCTCTAATTTTTTTAACCAATTTTTTTTATTGCTAATGATGTCATCTTCACTTTATAGGTATCATTTTCTCTTTAAAGGAAAAGAAAGCCAGAAAAGAAATGTTATTCTCCTTACATTAAATTGAGCAATTGTTATTTCATACATTTGTTTCACATATTGAATGGAAAGTATTCCTGCGACATCACATCTGGTTAAATGACGATTTTTATAACCTCGAACTAAAAGGAAAAGTAAGGTCCACTAGTGCACTTATAAATTCGTTTTATTGAGTATTTTTAAGGCAAAACGATATCAATAAATAATAATATCTATTGATTTTTTTCTCTTTAGCGTTTTACAAGAATTTATTCAAAATATTTGCTGTACATGAATTAATCAGACGATTTTTAGTTTTCTGATATAAAGTGAACTTTGCATATCGAAATTGAGAAAACAAAATTTTATTTATTCAGATATTTTTAAAAACATAATTTAATCTCAACATTGTTTTACTACTGATTGAAGGAAAAGATTATTTTAATTTTAATTTAAAATTGAAATTGACGGGGAAAAAAGAAATTTACTAAATCCCTATCGTTCCTTCTTTCCACAAAAATTGAGTCATTGAGTTGCCACCAATATAGAAATTTAAATAAAATGAGAAAAAAAATTAATATTTAGAAAACGAATTCAAATTTTAAAATTCTACTAACAGTTTTGAGATCTGCAAATAAATACGGATTTTTGGATTACTTTTAGCGCATAATATTACATACTTTAGGGAAAATTGCTAAAAAACAAAATCAGTCATTTAATCAGTCCTTTCATAAAATCGTTTCACAAGTTCTTTTTATAGATTCGTTTCCCTATGATTTTATATAGAGACTAGATATGTTGAATTATTTCCGTTTGGCAGTTTATAAATCAAATATAATGAGTGAAAATTATTTTTAAAAAATCAACTTACTCTAGTTAAAATCTTTCCATTTCAGTTGTACTTTAAATTGGAAAAAAAAACCTAGAAACTTAAAGAATGTAAAATTAAAGTATGAAAAAAAAAGAGAGAAAGAGAGAGAGAGAGACTGATAACTTGAAAAATGAAACAGCTGATTATTTTTTCCCATGCTCTTTCTTCCCGCATTTTTTCTCCCTTAATTAAGCAATAATTACCTAGTTCGATATTTTTCAAAATTAATTTCACCATAGGTAAATTTATTTTAATGCAGAAGCTCGTCATTAATGACAGGAAATATGTAGCATCACGTTACAAAATGTTTATAAATGATTTTTTTTGTTTATTTATTAGTATGTTTATTTTTCTGAATCCTATTTTAAGCTATAGTAAAAATAGCATTTTTTATTCTTCTCATGCAAACTTTAATATTTTTTTAATAGAAATCTTGATTAGTAGTTTTATGTGCAAAACATAAATGTAAATACAGCATAAAAACTATTCACACATTAAAAATAACTTCAATAAATGCATTTAAAATGTTCGCAAAATCAAGATTTATTTTTTTTTAAGTTAAAAGAAATAGCCTGTAGTTCGTAAACATAGTCACAAATATTATTTTATTCATTTCATGCAAACTTTGATATGTTTTTAATAGAAATCTTAATTAATAGTTTTATGTGCAGAATGTACATAAATATAGAATAAAAACTATTCACACATTAAAAATAACTTCTATAAATACATTTGAAACGATTACATAATCAAGATTTACTATTTTTTAAGTAAAAACAAATAGGCTGTAGTACGTTTAAAGAAGTTAAATGCTAAATATATTCAAATTATTAGAATTAAATTTAAAATATTAAATATTAAATTTAGAATACAATTAAATTTTTATCTAAATATAAGATACCCTGGGGTAATAACGCCACGTTAAGGTTTTACCAATTTTCACGGCTTAGTTTTAGATTGTATTTTTCAAACAAATATAGGATCTGATACAGCAACTCATTGACTATCTATATAAAATAAAATAATTTAACAGATATGTATTCATAAAATGTAATGGCGTTTTTTCTTGACCAATGCTATTTGGCGTTAATACCCACCTATATGGGTAATAACGCCATGCAAACAAAACTATAAAATAAGATGGAATGATGGCATGTAGATTGCCCAATTCTAAAAATACAAACTCTACAGCTCTAGAAATTGACAAATTGCAATCTAAGCTATTGAAAATGTACAATTTTTTTGTGACTCTGTAAGAAAAAGGAAGGTATGGTGGTGGCGAGGGGAGGAGGCAAAAGAATATCAGATTCTAAGCTACGTTTTGCTTAAAAATGACCATTTAAATAGAATTATTAGAAAGATTGCACGGATTATTTGAATCAGTATTTATATTCCCATGTATGCATTCTACGCGATAGAAAATATTGATTTTTTTGTCAAAGTGAAAGAAAGGGGAGTGAGGGGGAGCTTCAACAGAATATAACACCCTGTGTCTCTCTTTCCTTAAAAAGTCCCGCTTAAATATGATTATAAGAAACATTGCATGGTTTTAACCATTCATAATGTAATATTTTAACCATGTGAAGTTTTATAATAACTAGAGTTATATGTAATAAATATTTTTGTTAAATCTTAACTGCTCTTAGCGTCTCTCATACCGTTGAGTTTTTCAAATTTCAGAGTTTAACTTGCAATTTTTAGTTTAACTATAGATACCGAGAAAATTTGTTTCGTTTGGAGTCCTATTACTATCTCTAGAAACTTAAGCTTGAATAGCTGAATTTTATTTATAATAGTCCTGTATATAAGGTTCAATACAAAAATAATATTCTAAAAGTTAATTTAACATTTTATTCATCGTTAGATTAAGCGGTCTGACAGGCCACTCACAGTAAGTTATGCGACAATTTTTGTCACAGCAGTTAAGGGTTAATACTATTATAGTAATCTAGTAAATAGTTTTTAAACCATAACTCCACATTAATGCGGATTCTCTAAACCTATAGTTAAATTGTTGACGTTTTAAAGAACATGCTTACCCCCTCCCCCCCCCCAAAAAAAATAGCGTTTAGCTTGTATTTTCCAGTTTAATTATAGTTACATCTGAAACTCTCTTTCGTTTGGAATTCTCGCAATATTATTAGAAATATATGAATAGATTAAATTTAATTAGAATTAATTCTGCACAACAAGTTTAGCGCAGGAACAGTATTCTATGATTTTTAATCATGGATCGCCTTTTAACCTTTAACTAATGTTACCGGTCTCGCAGACCACTATTTTTCTTTTAATTTTTTAGTTTAGCTTGTAGTTTTCAGTTTAACTGCAAACACTACCAACATTTTGTTTCATTTGGATTTTTAGTACTATCACCAGAGACTAAATAAGTGAATATTAAGTATAATACTCTTGCATAAAAAGTTTAGTACAAAAACACAATCCTATGAGTTATTCCCGCCTTTTATTCATCTTTCAATTTTGCGGTCTCACAAACCGCATCACATTCATTAGTTACAATTTCTGTCACATCGGTTAAAGGTTAAATTTATAAAGTTTTGAAAAACCGAACGCTGAGAAAGCGGACAGTTAAAATTTCAAACTCAGTTGAACAATACAGTGGAAACTTAATAGAAACCTGATTTTGAAGATGTTCGAATTTGAATCTCGAAAACATTTTGATATAGTTTTATTTACAAGAGTTAAAAATTATATTTTACATTAGTAAAAAAAATAATAATAATATAATAAAAAATAAAATAGAGAGATTATTTTTAAGTATTGGGCACCCCCTCCCTTAATCTTACCATTTCAACAATGATGATAATGCTGTCCCATATTAATATATAAACCCCCTTCGGATATAGTTCGGCCACTGTTGGGAATCAACCGGGGTAATAACGCCAATCCCTGGCGTTATTATCCCAGGATACTTATTGCGCAGTAAATCCTAAACTACAAATTATCTCGAGAACATATCCAAAATCTTCTACAACAATTTGAAAGTACATGAAATACACTACAAATTCATATAATAAACAAAGTATTTCCGGATAAAAAATATAGTCTTCAGATCAAAAACCTTATCTCGCAAATTTTAGATCAAGCGTTAATTTCAGTTGGTTGTAAAAACAATAAGACCTAAAAATGAAACAAATTAACTTGAAGCTGTTTTTTGCGATTTATATGACTCAAAACCCTTCTGCGCAGAGCACATGGGTGTCATTTACCTGAATATTTCATAATTATGCAAAATATAAGCACTTGGCGTTATTACCCCGCTTGGCGTTATTACCCCAGGGTACTTTACGTAAAAAACATAATTTTTCACCGTAAACACATAAACAAAAGATCTAAACTTCATTTAATATGATTAAATGTATAAATAAGCTCATTTTCACCAACCTTAAACAAATCACATTTATTACACTATCCTATTTATTACCCGACTTTAGTCCATTCCCTAGAAACGTGTCTGTAAAAGCTGTCTTCGATTATACATATTATATACAAATATTTAATAATAGCAAAAGTCTGACCATTTGAAAAACAAGATTCTGTTTATTTTCCGTTTCTTTAGTTTTTTGTTTTTGTTGTTATTTTAAACAGAAAATAAACACTTAAACTGCAATGCTATATTATGTAGTATGTGTTAAATTATCTCAGTTTGACAGTTTATAAATTAAATATAACGAGTGAAAATCATTTTAAATTTTTTTAAGCACAGTGTAGTTTAAAATTTTCCATTTCAGTTACACTTTAATTTATAAAACAAACCTGCAGATTTAAATAATATAAAATTAAAGTATGAAAAAAAAACAGAGAGAGACAGAGACTGATAACTTGTAAAGTGAAACGGCTGATTATTTTTTCCCCTGCTCTTTCTTCCCGCATTTTTTCTGCCTTAATTAAGCAATAATTACCTAGTTCGATATTTTTCAAAATTAGTTTCGCCATAGGTAAATTTATTTTAATGTAGAAGCTCGTCATTAACGGCAGTAAATAAGTAGCATCATGTTACAGAATGTTTATAAGTGAACTTTTTTACGTATTAGCATATTTATTTTTATAAATGTTATTTTAAGCTACAGTAAATATAGCATTTTTGCATGCGCTTCATACAAATTTTGATATTTTTAAAAATAGATATCTTAATTAATACTTTTATGTGAAGAAGAATTTAAATATCAATATAGCTTAAAAATTATTCACTCGTTAAAAATAGCTTCAATAAAAGCAATTAAAATGTTTGAGTAATCAATATTTACGATTTTTAAAGAAAAAAATAGGGGATAGGACATTTTAAAAAGTTAAAGGCTGAAAAGTACCTAAATTAATTTCGAAAAAAAAAATCGCTATAATGTGTACATTTCATAAAACTCATTCTTTTTTAATGGAATTATTAATTAATACTACTTATGTTCATAACTTCGGTATAAATACATCTTTAAAATTACTCGACTATTAATCAATACTTCAATATATGCATTTAAAATGTTTAAGCAATCAAGATTTGTGATTTTTAAACTAAAACAAAATGGGGCAAGGGTCGTTTAAAAAAAAGTTCAGAATTGAAAATTAGTACAGTCATTGTAAGAACTTTTTTTTACATATAAAAGAAAAAAACTAGACCAAAGCAGGATGTTTTCAAAGGGGCTAGTTAGGGTATGTATTTTAACATAAGTCTCTATCAATCCGATGTGAGCTTTCGTCTAGAGGAGCCGCTAATGAGTTTGAAGATCGTTTTTTGTAAATATCTCACGAACAAAGGTTCTGGGAAAAAAGGGTTCAATTACAAAGATGTAAACTATTTAATTTCCTACAAAAAGTGCCATTAACATTTCTTTTTCACACCAACCCTTTCCTGTGAAGAATAATAATAATAAAGTAAATATTACTTGAAAAAATACGGAAACACAATCATATTCAACACGTTCAAAGGTAAAACATATACTAAACAAGTCCTGATCTTTCTCCCAACCTTTCCTGCATAGCCTGTATGCCGTTTTCCAATGCTTGTGCAATAGTCATTGATCAATGCAATGTCAGTCCTTGCATTTGTCGCTAAATTTCAAGAATGTTTATATTAGGTTTGGAGGATTTCATCTGTTAATGTCCTATCTTATTTGTATTGGATACCTAATGGCTGGAAGTGACCTGAAAGAATTTCTGAGCCTGATAAATATGAAGAATACCGTTGGAAATATGTTAGCCGATCACGCGTTTGCGCATACTGTTACAGGGCACACCTTAGTGCGTTTGGCTTTGGAAAAGATAATCATGAAAAATATCACACTCACTGTATCTGAAAAAGGGCACCTTTTTTTTACAATTTTTTACCGATTATAAAGAAAGCACACTTATATATGATAATATATTGGACGACATTACACTGGTTTCTCTTGCTGAAAAATTAAAATGTGTAATGGAAGCATTCGAAAATGATGGGCCAACAGTGAAACTTTGAGGTGTCAATATTTTTGAATTACATAAATGCATAAATGTATAATGGCAGAAAACAGCCCATAACCGTCCCCATAGCCTTTAATATTATTTCATGAAATGATCTGAGAAAAACCACCAAAACATTATTATAATCAATCTCTGAAAAAAAAAAAGAACAAGAAAATTCAAGTAAATGTGTGTCGACGTACACTGTCGATAGAGGATGACTTTTGCATCGTGTTCTTTGGCTCTCCGGTAAAGCATACAAGAATGTCTTAAAAAGTTATATATTTTTTGTTTTAAGAAACTATAATGATTAATGTATAATTGTTTTTTATGGTTACCCTGACGAAAATTATAATAAAAAACGTCCGAAAGAACTCGTTGGTATTCGAAAATTGTTACTCCTAACATTGATTTTAACAAAGAAACGAATCTGTGAATCAGTCAAGAATTTTTTTAATCACAAAAATAAGTTACGTTTGATATCTATGCTCATGGAGAAATTTATGGAGAACAGTTTCGAAGTGAAACAAGCATAAGATGAGATTTACACCAATTCAATCTTATACGCTTTTGTTTACGATACGTTAAGCAGACGTTACACAAGATTCAAACAAAAATTCATGGTGACGTCTTAATGTTGTCGAAATACAAAATTTAACTCTTTCTTCTTTTCGTTTTCAGTGCATGAATCGCACGCTTTTAAAACAGTTATTCTTAACTATACGCCCCAGTTTCCTGTCAACTCTAACAAATATTTTTGGTTTTCGACAGCCATTTCGGCGATTATTTTGAAATTTTCCATTTTTGGAATATTGTGTTAATATTTTATTAACGCTTGATTGCAAACAATGTGAATAATTTTCTATATAACATTGATTTTTACCGTGCCGATACAAATCAACCAAAGTTTAATAGATTCAGAAATATCACTCACACGACCCATTTTAATTCGAAAAAGCAAACAAACAGCAAAAAATAATATGATTTTAAATAAAATCATCTGAATTTAATGAATGATGCCGCCAGTTATGAAAAGGTTATAATTAAACTAGAATTAATGTGAAATATTCTAATATTTTGAACCACTTGAATAAATATTCTAATATTTTGAACAACTTGAATAAATATTCTAATATTTTGACTTTTCAAAATAATTTTTTTCTATTAATCTTTTCAAAGATGATATTAATTTAAAATAATAAATAAGTTTAAACAATAATAAGTTCTTTAAAAAAAAACGTTAGCATAATTACATAAAAAGAAAATAATTACTAGACGATATTTTCAATTTTTAAAAGAAAGTAAATATTCTAATATTTTGAATATGAGCTGTATGTTGGTAATAATATAATAAATTATTAATTTACGAGAGAATTATTACTTTCTGCATACATCAAGTCGAAAAGTACGTCTTTTTGGGGAGGTGCATGACATCATATATACATTAACTATTGACACTTACAGAATTTCGAATGCTTTGTTAATTTATGTTGTTGTGATACGACCTTGAGTTTGTATGTCAGCCATAGGTGGCATTCTAAATATTATCAACCATATACGTAGGGGGAACTGGGGCACATTGATACAACCCCTGTACTGCACACAGGGTCATTATAGGAAGTTTCACAACAGCTCCAAAAGGTGATTCTAATGCACTCAACTACATACAGAAAGTTTTGGAATGATTCAGTAGTTTGATAAAATGGGACGGGTGATTAATTGTTTTTGTAGGTCAAAAGTAAGTTTTAGTTGTACAATTGAAATGATATTATACAACTGTTCGCATTTTCAACTGAAAAGAATACTCTCTTTGGCAAGTAATGCTACTCTTCATCAGTTCCTCATTCTTTGTTGTTAGATAAATTATAAAGTGTTGGATTTGAGACTCATTTTATTCAAAATGGCTGTATAGGGCACATTGATACAGTCTATGGCGGGGCACATTGATACAACCGAAATCCTTTTCTGGTTCATTTTTTTCATTACCTTTTATTATTTTTTTACCATACACTCCTTAATCCAACCATTTTTCACCAAAAATTTCTAATATTAGTTTTTATTGAAGTGAAATAGCTCAAATTTCTTTATATTAGAACATTTTATAGTATTTTTTCAAAAAGAAGACGTACAAACTTACCCAACATCTAATGCTAGTAGAATTAACAAAAGAAAAGGACGATAGCCTGGAAAATCTTAAATTTATATGGATTCTCTAGAGAAAAAAGTATTTTCGACATGAGAAATGTTAAGTAAGAGAAACAATCCGCAGAACAGCACAGGATAATTATATTATAAACATAATTTTTAATATAATTATCCTTTATTTTCTGTTTATAAACCGATTTATAAACAGAAAACCTGGTAATTTTTTCACCTTTCCTAAGAAAGAATTTAATGCTGTTGTTAAAGTGCCAGATATGATAAAGTTACCACAGTCAACAATCAGACAAGGAACAGCCAGACCATCAGGTCATTATGCATTTCATTTTGATTGCTTTAATATTGCTTACAAATAAATTGTGTGCGGTTTGAATTTCTATAAATAAATATAAAATGGTTTACTAACTATTTTTCTATGAAAAATATGCATTGATGTTATTTTGTCTCCATTTTCCCAAACGTATCAAAGTGTCCCATGAGGTGTATCAATCTGCCCCAGGGATGAGGCACATTGATACAAATGACTTTTTTTTATTTTTAAAAAATTACATGCAAAAATAATATATAAAACAACGATTGTACATTTTTATAACACACTAGACCAGTTTTGCTGACACCACATGGAAAAATAACTTCAAATTTCTGCTTTCTGGACACCAAAAAATTTCTTAGAAAAAAGCTGTATCAACGTCCCCCAGTTCCCCCTACTTTATGAAACAAAATTTATTGAAATTATCACATAAAAATCTTTCGCAGTTTTATTACTAACCGTAAAATAATTTAAATAATGTAACCCATAATTAAATAAAATTAACCCCTTTATTCATTCATCTTTAAAATACTTTAGGAAGTTCAACTAAATTCAAAAGTTTGCATATGGAGGTTGAAAGATTAAGTAATATCTTGAGAAACACTTAAGCTTATTCATGTAAACGAAACTTTTTAACATTATTTTTTAAAGATATTTTTGAAATTGAATTTTTTATAGATCATGATTAAGTTCAATTAAAACATAAGAACTGCTATGAAAAATAAATAATATCAGATGATTACATTATAAAACTGAATTTTAAAATAAAATAATACCGTTTTTTGTAAAATTCCTTGCCTTTTTCCCTTCGCGTGAAAAATTATTTGCTTTGACCTTATATTTCATTTATATATTTTTTTCTTATCAGTTTTAAAAAGCTCTTAAAAGAACACGCTTGCCAGATAGAGATTGACAGATTTGTCTTTATGTACATTTTATGACCCATATCTAAAGAAGGAACTTTTTTATAGTGATATAAAAGTTATATTTTATTGTGCAGAAAATAGTCATATAAAAGTTTTTTTGAATATTTTCTAAGCGTAAATTTATTCAAACTTAACGAGCATGTTAAATTGGCCGATTTATTTATTCATCGCTAAAATTTTACAGAGATTTAAAACGATTCTATCAAGGTATTAAATTGCTTCTTTTCATGCTCGATTACGTAATCATTTTTGCATACACCATCAGTAAAGTGATTAAAACCGTAATAACACCTTGCCCAGTTAGAATTACTGTACACACATAATTAAAAATCTTGCGAGCAAAAGAGAAGTACATCAATTAGAAGGTATGTATTACTTCAGAATAGAGTATGAATGCGACATGCATTTTTCAATGAAAAATATTTGAAGTTTTCTTTTAATTAGTCATAAAATTCTTTAAACGATTTTTCAAGATTAATTTTAAAAAATTGTCTCTAAACATAAATTTCAGACCACTAATGTGTTTGAAAATTAACATTAAATTAAATGAAAAAACAATGCTTTTATTAATTTTGTAAATAGGAAAAAAATTTAAGGTAATAATCTAAATTAAAAACCATGTTTGGTCAGTAGGGGAGACTGAGACACGTGTGAACAGATCACATAAATATTGGTTTTTCTCATAATTGGATTAATTTCTGCAAACAAAATCTATTGAATATAGTAAACAGAACTTTTTTTTACACACGGTAATTTTTTAAACCCATCTTTACAGTCCTTACTTTTTTAAATAACTTTATAAATTCAAAAAATTGTTCACATGTGCCCCAACCAGTGGGGTAGTTGTGAACACATGTGCGGAACACATATGAACACAGGGAGAAAAATAGCATTTTATGCGCTTTTTAGTTTGTTATGTATTTAGTGTCATAATCATTAGTTAGCTTATGTTTTAACTTCATTATACAGAAAAAAAAAACGTATAAATCCCTTTAGTTTCTTGGTGATATGTTTAAGCACAAAATTATAAAAAGAAATTAGGTAGTGGATTAGTGGGGAGGGAGGTTAGATGATTAATTATTTATTGTTGCAATAAAATAAAAAATAAAAAGTAAATTTCAGAAAAATATACATATAAAGCTTTTAAATTTTGTTAATGGGGATTTTCTTTCGGGTAGATTTTAAAGAGGGGGCATTTAGATAATATTTATTTAAAACCTGCCGAAATACAAAAAAAAAAAAAAAAAAAAAAAAAAAAAAAAAAAAAACTGAGCAAAATTTAAAAGTTTTATTTTTTTAAGTTTGCTTGTTTACTTTTTATTCAATTTCAACAATATTATATCAATCATTTAATCCTCCCTCCCCCTCCCAAAAAAATCGACTTATTTTCATTTTATAATCTTTTGCAGAATATATCGCCCATGAACTAGAAAAAAAAATATTTTTTTTCTTTTTGGTGAATTTAACACAGAATATAACTAATGATCATGACGACAAATAAGTAACAGAATAAAAAGCATGTGAAAAGATATATTTTTTCCTGTATTAACATATGCCCCACGTGTGTTCGTAATTTCCCCACTAATGGGGCACATGCGTACAATTTTTTGAATTTACAAAGATGTTAAAAATGTAGAAATATAAAGGTATTTTTTTAAAATTACCATGTATAAAAAAAGTTCTATGTATTATATTCAATACTTTTTGTTTACAGAAATAAACGCAGTAATGAGAAAATCTTTATTTATGTGAACTGTTCACATGTGCCCCAATCTCTCCTATATAGCTATTTTAGGGATGAAAAAAAGGCCATCATTGCAAATTTGCAAGAAATGAAGTAGAAAAGTTTGCAAAGTTGCTTAACATAATTGTCAGGTTTTGATAAGCGATCATTATCTAAAACTATTCTTAAGTGATACTATTCTTTTATTTGCTAATGTATTCTGTGTACTGTAAGCTCTAAAATAGTATTCCTTCTCTATCTGGAATCCTTCTTTATCATGTTTGGATAAGCGATCATTATCTAAAACTATTCTTAAGTAATACTATTCTTTTATTTGCTAATGTATTCTGTGTACTGCAAGCTCTAAAATAGTATTCCTTCTTTATCTGGAATCCTTCTTTATCAGGTTTGGATAAGCGATCATTATCTAAAACTATTCTTAAATGATGCTATTCTTTTATTTACTAATGTATTCTGTGTCTTGTAAGCTCTAAAATAGTATTCCTTCTTTATCTGGAATCCTTCTTTATCATGTTTGGATAAGCGATCATTATCTAAAACTATTCTTAAGTGATGCTATTCTTTTATTTGCTAATGTATTCTGTGTACTGCAAGCTCTAAAATAGTATTCCTTCTTTATCTGGAATCCTTCTTTATCAGGTTTGGATAAGCGATCATTATCTAAAACTATTCTTAAATGATGCTATTCTTTTATTTACTAATGTATTCTGTGTCTTGTAAGCTCTAAAATAGTATTCCTTCTTTATCTGGAATCCTTCTTTATCATGTTTGGATAAGCGATCATTATCTAAAACTATTCTTAAGTGATGCTATTCTTTTATTTGCTAATGTATTCTGTGTACTGTAAGCTCTAAAATAGTATTCCTTCTTTATCTGGAATCTTAATCCAAGTAGCTGGATGACATAATTCTGAGTGAAAGAAGGCAACATACAATAGATGACCTTTCGCTTGTCAGTCAAAGTTCATGGATAAGACAAGCAAGGAGGGACTGAAGAGAAAGATATCGCTTGAAAGATTAACCTTACTTTTTAGAGGTCGGATTCGTTCGGGGAAAGGAATGAACCCCGTTTGCGGATGGCTCGCTGGAGGATGAGAGCTGAGAGTTAATCTTGACCTGGCGAGAGAAGAGTGAGGTTGGTCAGAGAAGAGTTCTGGTCCAAAGGAAAACGTGCGTTGAGCTAGACTCTAAGAAGAGGGAGCCTGGATGTGTGGAGAGATTAAGAGTGATCTCTGAGTTAATTTACGTCCTTAAGAGAGGAATAGAGTAGCTTAACAGTGCACAGAATGAGTGTTCTGTATTTAATTTAATGTTGAACCGAATTACCTATATCCGAGTTCGTAATTGTAAATATTGACTTATTTGTAAATATTGTGTAAATAAATTGATCATTAAGTTTAATTGAAAGAATTAGTCTTCTTCACTTACGTACCTCTAATGCGTGTCCGATATCACGTAATTATATCGGTGGTGGCAGCTTACTAAAGTAAAGGATTATTCAATAAAGTTTTGTGGACTTAGAGGGGAATCCGACATTGAAAGTAAAAGATTATTCTTCAAAGTTTCGTGAACTTAGAGGAGAATCCGACAATAATATTTTTTGTGTTGACAATGCAATAATAATATATACCGTTTAGTAAAATATTACGTAACATTATTGCATTTTAGAAAACATAAATTTATTTAGTTTACATTGGAACATGAGAGAGCTTGTTGCTCTTTGTGTACTTGTTGACAGATGTTTTTGTCGAAGTTTCAGTACAAAATCAAAATTCGTGTGACGAAAAATCTTCTGTTTCAGAAAAAAATATAGATATTAGAGCTGATATTATTTCTCATGAAATTAACTGAAAGAAAAAGAATGGCAGATTGATTATTGAGACACTTATGAATTGTTCATATCTGACCGCAACTAGAGTGTTCATATGGCTGATCGAGTTAAATTGATAAATAATTAATATTGCTCAATTTTAGAAGAAAAAAATCTTTATGAGAAAGCTTTATTAATATTCATGGTATATGTAAAACACTAAAATTTAAATAAATGCAGTTATTCGCTTATCAAGTTGGTACTGAAATTTTACTAAACAAAAGGTCAAAGAGCTGAAATTATTTTTATCATATACCTACAGGTGTTTTCATCTTTGGTAACTTTTTTCAAATAATAAAACATATAATAACTAGAGAAAAATTGCGACGTTCACATCTACCCCATGTTCACATGTGCCCCACTCTTACAAAAATGTCTTTTAGAATTCTATAGAAAACGTTTTATAGAATCCTATAGGATTAGGGGTATAGAAATACCTGTAAAAATTCAATAGAATAGTCTTTTTTCTACTACCCAATATGGATAGTGCTCTCAATGTGGGCACCCCTTATATTTTTAAAAGTAACAGTTTTGATAGAGAAATTGCGCTACATGTCCGTGAAGAAAAGCAGTTGAAAAGATAATTAAGCCAGGAAAGCACAAAAAAGTGCACTGTTTGCCATTTAGATGGAAACTTGTTGTTTCGTGATGTGCTGATCGTAAATACAGGTTATAAAGAGAGGATTGGGGAAACTACCCCTCATAATTTATGTAAGTGGTTTTTAGTCAACAATTTGTTTCTATTTTTGGATACAGGTTCATAGTAATAAGGAGCTTCGCTTCATTTGTTGTGGTGTTCTTTTGTTAATTACAAACGGGGTTACGGGCGATTACCATTCCCTTAAGGTCACTAAATAGAATTTTATGCTGAGTTATCCGATTTGCTTTAAATTTTGGATGTAGGTTCTTTCTGATAAGTTGAATTTCTGAAAAGTTTTGGAGGTTTAATGGTTAATTATAAAGGGGGAAACGGGGGGACAACGTTTCTTAAATTACATAAATGGGTTTTTATGCAGAATTATTTGACTTGCTTCGAATTTGGAATACAGGTTAATTATATGATAAGGCGTATCCCTGATTAGTTTTGGGGATTCAATGATAAGTATAAAGAAAGAAAATTGGGGGGGGGGGGGTTACTTCCTTATTTTTTTCCGAAGGGCAATATTATATAAGGCTGTAATATACAATTTGCATAGCCTGTGAGCTCTATGCCATCAGTTTAATTGGGCATCAATCTTTTTATTTTATCCCCTTTTCTCTAAAATTCCATAGAAAAGTGGTTCTTTCATACACCCTTTGTAGTAGATCAATAAGGAGCCACCTATCCATAATAGGGACTAGTGGTTCCTTATATGGACATTTGTGAAAATTTTTTGTTTTTATCATTTAAATTAAACCGGAATAGTTACAAGGTCGCTAATTTTAATAATGATAGTCAACAGTCCAGGGATCATGGTCATACATTTTTGGAGTCCTATTACATTCACATGGGGGTGAAAAAAATAGATTTTCTTTAGGCACAGGTACCTTATAGAATTCTAAAAGACATTTTTGTATGGGGTAGTCTCCCCTATATAAAAAAATACAAAAGAAATCTTTAAATGTTATTTCTAGGAAATCAATATTTTCGTTATTTCCATGATCGATAAACTGCATTACATAAAATGTTGTACCTATTTCACATTTCATTGAAATTTTCTCAGAATGCTTATCATATTACTCACTAACGTTCTGAACATGGATCTAAGCTCTATGTAATAGTCTAATTATTTTATATGTGTTCGAATACAGGAAATGTTAACTTTTTATAAAAGAAATATATAGACATATTTCTTATAAAAGAAAATTATGTATTTTTTGACATATTTTAAAATATTTCAGTTAATATTGAAGATATTATAAAATAACTATTTCAGTGCACGGGTAAGTGTAATAGTAGTGTGTAGCGTACAGAAAAATTAAATACAGGATGATTATAATTGAATTATCCCAACTGTACAGGGCTATTAAAAGAAGAATAAAAAGTACAATATTGCCCCAGTAGCCAAACAATATTGGACCAATATAAGCTACATCATGGAGCAATACTGACACATTGGCTCAATACTGGCATGAAATATTGCCCCAATATTGGAGTGTTTACATTTTGCCCTTATTTAGCCAATAATTGCAGCCAATATTATGCGTATATTGGGGTTTCATTGAATATATTGCCAATAAAACGCCAATATTGGTTAAATATTAGATTTTCATTGGAATATTTCCAATGTAATGCCAACATTTGTGTAATATTAGGAATTCATTGGGAATATTTCTAATGAAATGCTAATATATAATCAATATTGGCGTTTTATTAAAATTACAAAAATTACAGAAAATTACAAAATTTAAAAATCAACAAAATTTAAAATAAACTTTTAAAATTACAAAAAAAATTTCTCCAATTTTTAAAAATGTTATAGAGATGTAGCAATGTAAATATTTATTATGTTTTTTCAATATTCTGTATTACAACTGAACTAAAAATATATTTGCTTATACAATATTATCCAAAAAATATGCTCCGTCATAGGCAAGATACCTTATTATGAGCACTTTTTGGAAAAAACTAGCTTCTCTATCACAGACTTTTTTTTTTTTTATCACATAAATCGATCCATTTGAAAATTGCGCTGGAAGTACTTTCATTGCGTGAGAATGTATCCAGATGCTGCACGGGTTTGACGAAAAAATTCTCAATGAGGCTTATAAATAAGCTAACATAAGTAATTTTTTTTTTCTTCTGTGAAGTGATTGAACTGAAATGTGATTTTCTGTGTTGATATAACATGTTCAGGAGGAAAGACAAACTGGGACGTCCCGCTCACTCACATCAATTTTACTTTAACATTTTTTGCTCATTTATTATAACTGAATTTTATTCAAGTATTTTATATATACTTAAATTCATTTGTTTGATAAAATCTTGCAAAAATTTCACACAAGTTAGATGTGCCTAAGTTTCTGAGCCTCTAAAAAATTGTACTTTTCAGCTAAAAACCTCATTAACTCCTAAAGCACTCAAACAATTTCGATTTTTTAAAATAATGGTAGAGTATAAATATAAGATCTTGTGGCTATAAATAACCTTAATCGAAATTATTGTCGGCTGCAGAAAAAAATGGTATACATCTGGCAACAAAAAGTTGTTGTGAAAACAAAATAGTTTTTGTTTTGTTTTTCGATAGAATGTAAATAAAATTTCGTGGTAGTGAATTGAATTTTTTTTTTTTTTTGAGTTTATAATTTAAAAAATAATACTATAGTGAATGACGTAATTTGTAAATATTTTTAGTACTTTTATGAAAACTCAAAAGTCTTCAAACCCGTAGCTCACCCCAGTCCTATGTAGCAGTTAATTAAAAAAAAACTCTCATCCATAAATGTTTGGTTTATTTTTTAGAAGTAATAAAGACTTTAAACTGATTCAATATCTATTTTTATGAAGAAGTTTTTGGGTTTTTTCGGTATTCACAAAAACCCTCCCTGTCTCCATCTCCTCAGCCCGATTTTATCCACTAACGAACTTGACCGAGATTCCATGCCCTTGATTTTATGTATCAATTTGGAAAAGATTTGAGCGGAATTGTGGAAGTTATCATGCCCATAAAAAAGGAATATGTAGATAGATAGATAGATGAATAGATAGGTAGACAGATAGATAGATAGCTATAAAGAGAGATAGATAAAGTTTTTTACTGACGAAAGTTTTGGGGTCTAGGGTCATAATCAATGTAGATCTGCAAAAAATTTTCAGAAATTCCACTATAGGAGAGAACGCAATAGGTATTTTATACCAAATCTATCTAAACGAGCTTAGTTTTAAGTTGTTAATATTAAATAAATATTTATACCTTTTACTTTATTTTAAACTTGATTTTAAGATTTTTTAGAATATGCGATAACAATAGCATGATTAATTATGAATTGGAATAGCACCATAAATTTTACTAAAAATATATACTAAAATAAATACACATTACTAAATGGTACACTTATAAAAAGAATATATTTAAAACATACTTAAAAATTTTGAACGTTTCATTCAATGAAGGGTATTACTGACAATGTTGTTTGCCACTGTTGCTGAAAGGAACATTTTTTTTAATTAAGAGCTCTGCAAAAATGTAAATAAAACACCAGGTGAAATTTGAAATTGTTTTTATAAAAAACCTCAATTCCTCTATGATATTTACATAAAAATGAACACTATTTATAACAAGAAGCCTTCTAATCATGTAGTAATGTATTAACCTTTTTGCAACTTTAATTTTTATAGGGTTATCCAAATGCTACTCTTTTTTTTTTAATTACTTGACGGTCCCCTATGGAAATTCCGGATAAAAATCTTCACGGAAATATATGACGTCTGCTATGCTGTTTACGCGCTTGAAGTTCAGAATAATTCCTCATGTATTTGTCTAGATTAGGCATCTTTAACAAAACGTTTAAAATCAGAAGTGACCGGTCATCATTGGCCATATAATGTACAGGAATTGTACCGTCATGAAAAGTAATCTCAAGATGTTCGTTATTCACAGAAGTTTAATTTTTATAGCGGCACAGCTACATAAAAAATACACAGGAAGAAGATTAAAAATTTTACAAATGAGTTCATAATTGAGACCTAAATTTCAGCTCTATCTGCGGGATTTTTAATAATGCGCATATCTACGGCCAAGTACGTCTATGTACTTCCTTGAAATGCCAATCTTCATTGAATTTGCCCGACAAAGGTACCCTCTCGCCACGTGGAACCTCACAAACATGGAACCAGTTGAGGTTGCAGAAAAAAGATGCGTTCTTTGCAAAGAGCGAGAAAAATTTGCTTGAAAGTTCTCAATTCTATTCGTAAACGGCCACTCTTAGAGTGTTTGAAGAAGTATTTCAAGTATTGTAAAAATTATTATATCCCAGCTTTCTAGGAAAGTGTCAAACTTAAGATCATGGACTAAAATGCTTTTTATATTGAGTTCTGCAGTTGAATTTATTTCAAATTTAATTTTAATGTTAAAGATTTTATAATACACAAATGTGTCGGTCTCGTATTAGAGTAGGAATATTTAGGTATAACATTTGCATTTATTGACAAAGTATTATTGATTAGATCCAGAACTTTAAAGCAGTGTCATTTTGTACTTAAAAAATAATGTTATTAAAGTACGGAGTAATTTTCCTTTCATTTTATTTTTTGGGGAGTTTCGCATTGACGTCAGCTGGATTTCGTGTGTGTTGATTTTATGTAGAATTTTCAACTGCACGACACTAATGCAGAACTCTAATGTATAAATATTAAAGTTTTGACAAAAAACACGAAGAAAGTAAAAATCAATAACTAGACATCGTTCCTTTTTTTCATTAAAAGCTCCTTGTTCTTAAACAACAGCGATTTTTTTTCTTTTTAAACAACATAACCTTATTTTGTCGTGATTATTCCTATTATCTGAATTTCTTCATATCTGGATTGGATTCAAAACCCATTATACAGGTAATTGTCACTTCACAGCATTTTCTAAACCTGGTGAATTATTACTTGCATTTTTTTTCGGATCACAAACTATGGATTTGGTCTTCATCCCATAACTGAATGCTGAATCAATATGATAAGGCTTATTTATTACTGTTTATCGTATTAAAAAAGAAAAAGAAAACACGTCGGTTTATTTATTTTTTTAAATAATGACAGATGCATTATGTGTCACGAAACTAGCAAAATAGTAAGCTGATTCCTGGTGTAATAAGTTTTTTTTTATAAACTCTTGTGATGATCAGCATGCAAATGACATATAAGATTTCATTCATGTCAGTTAGTTTTTTTTCTTTTAATGCTAATTTAATTATGTTTAATTTCAAACTAACTGGAAAGCACATGCATATTAATCTAGTCATTTAAATATCATTTTTCTCTATATACATTTCTAAAAAAAGGATTTTACAAATAATTAATTATTGCTTTTTTAGGGGGTTGAGAGAAAGTTTACTATCTTTGGCACAGAAAAAAAAAAAAAGCTTTATTTTTGTGAAGTATTTTTCTTGAACAAGGATAAAAATAGCAAATCAGAAGTTTTTGCACTAATGCTATTAAAATTTACAAAAGCACCATGATTTTTTTTCAATCGGAAATATTTGAAATTTCGTTTCATTTGACGGAGTATGCATACAAATACTCCGTCCATTCACCATTTTCGGCAATTTCTGTATCCCCTTAGCTTCTTACAATATTATATGTTATCATTCCTCGATCTCTTGATAATATCTCATAATAATATCTCATTATCAATTTCTAAAAATTCTTTTTATAATTCTTTTCTTTATTTTTTCTTTTTATAAGTTTATAATTGTATATAGATATGATTGTACATTTATCATTCGCATACTTTATTAGCCCTATCACCTACTGAAAAGTTCTGCTGACGAAGCTGGTACACGGGAGGTGCTGGATTCGAACCCAATCACGCCCGTCGGCATAATCGTTCGGACTTTTCCGTGATTTTCTCTGAACCTTGGATTTCCGTGCGTAAATACGGATTAGGTTCCCTCAGACAAACCCCTCATGAAGTCCACACCTCTTCTTAGAAACTATATCTCTCAAGCTGAAAACTGGCCATCATAAACACAACCAACCAATTATACTTTACAGATTTAAATGAATAGAAGAAGACAATAAAACCGCACGGTTACATATGAAATAACTTTATATCAAACAGCACTTTAATGAAACACCTATTTTTTAAAAGTAATTAATGATAGCTTTTTGTAATATAATGAATTTAACAATAATATTGTATTTCTGCACTTACCCCGTACATAGGGAGATGGTAAGCATAACTTCTTTTCAACACAAAAAAGTGAATAATATTTCAATTCCTGGTTTTTTTTAGTAAACATAACGTGCATGGGGATATAGGCTCTAAGGGGAGGGGGGTCTTTTTAAGGGAACCTAATCCATATTTACGCAAGGAAATTCAAGGTTAAACGAAAACCGTGGAAAACTCCAAATGATTAGGCGACTGGATTCGAGCCCAGCACCTACAGTCTACCAGTTTCGAGAGCTGAGCCTCTCAACCACTGGTGGGGCTTTTGTGGAAGATAATCGTCCTAAAGTGTTTAAGTTTTTCGATCATTTATAAGAATAACACATGTTTATTCAGAAGAAGAAAACAATAAATCACAGAAACAAAAGTTATTTTAATTTATATGACAGCTTAAGAAACTATTAAACCTTTAAACCCCGTTATTGCCGCAGCGGTGACACCATCTTTCCTTGCAAAATTTGTTTTTGGTAATAGAGAAAATCAGTAATAAACAAAAATAAAGTTTGATTTATTTAATCAGAGCATTTTTGAAATTCTGTACTTAGAGATAACTTCTTTTTTAAACCGTGGTGCCCTCCGAATAAAATTTGCGTAAGAGAATCCGGAGTCCAAAGGGTTAACAATAGATAGATTTCATTCTTTGCATGATTAAAAATTGCACTCAATTTTATGACTGCAAATGTTGCTTATTTAAAATTAAGCATACACATGAAAAATTATGAAGGGTGATTAATGATTCAAATAATGAACGAATTGGATTAATAGAATAATAATTCTAGTTTATCAAGCTTATATGTAATATGGCTTTTAAAAGTTTAAACGAACCATTCTAGAAAAGCATCTATAACATTAAATATTAAATTACATTGTTAAATGCTGAAATTAATTTATAAAAGGGAGAAAATAATTATTTATTATCAGATAAAACAACCAACCTGAAATATTTTATTTCATTTATGCAAAATCTTTTCTACAATGAAAGTTACAAAAATATACTAAAGTTTAATATAATAAATGTTAAAAAGATCTGAAAACCTAATTGTCAGCGGAATAAATGATTCTTTTATGTTAAATATATCCATGAAAGTGTCGTTATGTTTATTAATCAGGGTCAAAATAACGCTCATTTATCCAGAAGGAGCAAACAATAAATCACAGAAGCAGAAGGAAACATACGCCAAATGTTTCAATTTATATGTTAGTTTAAAAAATATATTATTAAATGAAGCGTTTAATTTTTTTCAAATTTTAAAAACTAGAATCAATTTTATGAACGCAAATCATATTTATTAAATAGAATAATGACACATGCACAAAAATAATATGAAGGGCTAACTGTCCCGTCAAGCGTTTTCCTGACACGTAATAATATTCTTAAATGAACCTAAAATATATATTGTATTCCGACGACATTGTGAAACAGAAAGAGACTCGAGCAAGTCCTTTCTACCTACAGCCAGGGATATAGTGGAGGGTATACGCCGTATATAACTTCTGCTTAGAGCGTATACCCTCTGGTTTTTTTTAGACTACACCGTCGCCTACAGCACTGTATAGCAAGCGTGCTGTGCAGGTACTGCCTGGCCCCTTCTCTTAAACAAATTTCTACTCTATACGCAAATCCTGGACCGAACCATCGTTGAACCAGGCTGTCTGCGGCACCGTGTAACAGGCGTGTTGCAAGTGTCCTCCTTACAAACGAATCTCTAATTTCTATGCAAATTTCGAAACAAACATACCACGAACCGAATATAACTTTTAAAAGTTTTAAATGAACCCTTCTAAATGTGCATCTCTAACATTAATGTTAAATTAAGTTTTAAAGCAAAACTGAATCTGTCAAATGTTAAAAACAATTATTTCTAATCAGATAAAATAAGCAATCCGTAAATTTTATTATTTCTTTTATGGAGGGATGTAGTCGTAAAAATAACAGAGTATATACGTTCTAAGCAGAGGATTATATACCTAGGAGTCTCTAAACCATAGCTTTCTTGAGAAACAAACGGTATACGGTGTTTCTTTTGGAAAATCCAGAAGGTATATGGTGCATATCCCCTGTATACCTTCCACTACATCCCTGCTTTTATGCAAAATCTCTTCTACAATCGGAGTAACCAAAAACATATTAAAATTTAATATAATGTATTTTAAAAAAGATCTGAAAAAACCATCGAAATAAATGATTCTTTATGTATTAAATATAACCCGTAAGACATGGTGACGTCACTGCAACGTCGTTGAGAAGTCACATTGTGACTTTGTGACCATCGATTGTCGATGTGACGTCACGTGACGTCGATGTGAAGTGACAGTGACTAAAATGTGAAGTCGTTATGGCCGTTTTAGAACTTTTTTGTGACGTCACATTGTGACCAATTTGTGAAAAGTGTGTCATTTGTGACTACTTTGACATTAACATTGTGATGATTTTCTAAAAGTTTTTAAGAAAGTCACATCTCAGTCACAATGTGACTTCACTGAGTGGTGGCATTTTGGTCACAGATGTGATGTGACCAAAGTGACTCACAGTGACGTCATTGTGACGTCACTGTGAACATGCATGCTATGTGGGAATGTGAGTGAGTCGTTCAGTTTATCCTTCGTGATTCAAAATAACGCATATTTATTCAGAAGTTTGAAAACAATAAATCACAGAATAGTCCAAGAGCCGACTGCACAAAACCCTAAATCATCGAGCACAAGAAAAATTCCTTTATTTTATGGAAGATTAGTGGTAGGGGAATCTAATCGTTCATGTCTGCCGGAAGCGAAGTGGTGCATAAGCCGAGAAATGATACCACTAGTTGTTCTCTCGTACGTTTAACATTGTGTTTGCCGCACAATTAAAAGTATGAAAACATGGAAAATTTGGTGCAAGAAAACATAATCCTAAGTCTACGAGTCAACCACTATAACTGTATATAGTGGTATTCATTTTTGGCTTATGCACCGCTTCGCTTCCGGCAGACATGGATGATTAGATTCCCCTATCACTAATCTTCCATAAAATAAAAGAATTTTTTTATGTGCTCGATGATTTAGGGTTTGTGCGGTCAGCTCTTGGATTAGAAGCAGAAGGGAAAAGATCGCTAAACGTTTCATTTTATGTACAGTAGAACCCCGATAATTCGGATTAATTGGGACCAAGCCCAATCCGGATTATCCGGAGAATGTGAAAAAATGAAGTAAAATAAAACATACTCGCAGAAAATCATTTTTATACTGAACATATTCAATATTTTCAGACAGTAAAAATGTTTACTTTGTAATTATAAAACTTCTCATATGCTGCTGTGTCAGTTTTGCGGGCCGCATGGTCACACATTCCCTTGAGATAAGTAGTTCGTTAGATGTAGTCTCCACATAACGTTCTAAACAAATCATTAATTGCTCAAAATGGGAAGTTGCTTCATTCTAATTTATGGCTTCTGGTTGATCTTTATTAATAATGGTTTTCGTCTGCATCATCTTCATTTTCTTCAGTTGTGCACAAAGCGATTATTAAGTCATTTGTAAGCGAGGCATAATCTTCATTATTTTCTGCTTCCAACCAATTGCTAATGTCGCTGATATCAATATCTGAGCAACCATCATTTTTTAAAAATAAGCTGACAAAATTTTCAGATGTAATTTCTCTTTCATTCTCATTTATTCCTCCTTCTATTTCGATTTTCCGCAAGTGATTTGTAGAAAGGTTTTGGCACAAAGACAAGGAAACGGTCCCAAGCAGGGATGTAGTGGAAGTTATATGTACGCGGGTGTACGCCATATATCTTCTGGATTTTTCTAAGTAACACCGTATACCCTCTGTTTCTCAAGAAAGCTATCGTAAATATACTCTAGGGTATATCCTTTGCCTTGAGCGTAGACTCTCACCTTAGAAAGTATACTCTCTGTTTATTTTATGACTACAATCAGGGCCTGATTATCAACGGGGCACTCTCCCACCAGAAAAAGTAAATAGAAATTTTTTCCTTATTCATGATAGTAATTTTGACTGAAAAGGGCGTTTAAACAAGGCGAAAATTTCTATGTAATTTTACTGGGGAGAGAGTGCCCCGTTAGTAATCAGGCTCTGACTACAATTATGGTCCCAAGAGACCTATGGACTGGCTGGCAAAGGTCGGAAAGCGACCCTTATCATTCAAGTCAGTGTGTTTATAAGGATTATTTAACTTTGCTTTCTTGCAAAGCTCTGAGTAAAACTTTATTAAGCAGTGAGCTTTTGATGACATTTCTAAATGGATTAAATTGTAAACTGTGAAGATTGGAATTTCCAAAACTTAAATGATGCATAGTTGTTCCTTTCATAGATAACATTAAAGAGTTAAAATAAGAAAGCTTGTGGTATTCTTTCGAAAAGATTTCAGAAAATACTTTTTTATTCAGAATAAGAGGCTGAAATAAATTTATGCTATGGAAATTTGCCAATCACTTCTCAAACTTAAAAAAAATCGATCAAACCACTCCGAATTAACAGGGTCCGAATTAGCGGGGTTATACTGTATTAGTTTAGAAAAAAGTAATAAATGATGCGTTACATTCTTTGCAATGTTTAAAATTGGAGTCAATTTTCAGGTAAATATTTTCATAAAAATTCAGGTTTTTAAAACTTATTTGTAAATTAACTTTTAAAAGTTTTAAAAGAACCATTTTAAATGTGCATCTGTATCATTAATGTTGAATTAAATTGTTAAATATGGAAATTAAATTGTCAAATGTTAGAAACAATTATTCTTTATCAAATAAAATAACCAATCTGAAATATTTTTTTTTCTCTTTCAGGCAAAATCATTTCTACGAAGGCAATTATGAATATATATATATATACATTCAAATTTAATATACTGTAATCTGAAAAGATCTGAAATCCTATCGTCAACAGAATAAATGATTCTTTATGCATTAAATATAGCGTGAGTGAATCGTAAAGTTTATCGATCATGGGTCAAAATAACACATATTTTTCCAGAAGGAGAAAACAATAAATCACCGAAAAAGACCGCTAAATGTTTCATTTTATATGACAGTTTGAAAAAATATTGACAAACGATGCACTTCATTCTTTGTAAGCTTAAAAGTTTGATTCAATTTTTTGAATGCAAAAGAATTTTATTCAAAAGCATAATGACACACACTGTTAAAAATAAATCTGTGAATTCACGGTGAAACTACCGGCAGCAAAGTAGCCGAACTTTTACCGTTCCGTTAGTAGATTTTCCGTTGTGTGAAATAGAAGAATGGAAACCTTTGTCTGAAGAAGCAGTAACTTTCTGTTACAAAGTTTGATTTTTAATAATAATAATTTAATATAATTTTAAAAATTAATGAATCGATTAATCGTCAAAGAATTCAAAAGTACTGAGTGATTTTAAGCTGCTATGTTATTTTTCTTAATTATTAATAATTTGTATAATTTAGTTCATGCCGTCCTGAGGATCGAACTCGGGACCTTTTCATAGCGAAACAAATCCTTACGAACTGAGCCAACACAGCTGACGCCGGAACGTACAATGTATGTCTTTTATGAGTTAGTGGGAAAATCTTGTGCTTTTTACACATTTCCTTTCAAATATATTCCTTAGAATATTTTTAAACGGTTTATTTCGTTTTATTTTAGACTGATGCAGAATACTTATTATTTTTTTAAATCAATTTTAATTTTTTAAATAGTTTAAATTTAAAAAAATCCCTGATTAACAACAATTTTTTTTTTTTTTTGAATGAGTGAATGAATGAATGAATGAAAATTTTTTATTAACAATTTTTTTACAAAAAAAAAGTATAGACAATTTTTTTAAAATTGTCGTACACTATTTATTTATTTATTTATTGGCTAATTATTTAAAAGATTTTTTAATAAGAAATAAGAGAAAAATAAACAGAAATTTTTTTATTTGAAAGGGATTTTTATGTTTTCAGTATTCCATTGCGCCAGTGGTGCCTTGACCACTCTGCCATAGAGTCCCCTGCACGACCGAGTGTCACCGTTTTTTGTGTCTATTTCCATCCGTTTCGTCAGTTTCAGGAAATATGAAGGAATTTTGCGATTTGTAACGGAAAATGTCCTTTTGTTGTGAAAAGGAACCTTTTCTGTGAAATTCAGGAAAAAAATGTTCGTGAATTTCAGGATTTTTTTAACAGTGCATGCATATAAAAAAATAATTCATCAAAATTAAAAAATTTAAATTAATTTATCAAATGTGCAAAACAATTATTTCTTATCAAACAAAATAACCTATCTGAAATATATTTATTTATTTATTTATTTATTTGTGCAAAGTCATTTCCATAATGGGATTTATGAAGAAAATATTAAAGTTTAATGCAATGTATTCTAAAAAGATCTGAAAACCTATCGTGAACAGAATAAATGATTCTTTATGTATTAAATATAGCGTGAGTGAATCGTAAAGTTTATCGATCGTGAGTCAAAATAACGCATATTTGTCCAGAAGGGAGAAAACAATAAATCACCGAAAAATATCGCTAAATGTTTCATTTTATATGACAGTTTGAAAAAATATTGACAAATGATGAGCTTCATTCTTTGCAAGATTAAAGATTGGAGTACATTTTCTGAGTGTTAATAATATTTATTTAAAAGCATAATGACATACGTAAAAAGTTATGAAGGATGACTAATGATTCAAATTTAAAAAAAGAAGTGAATTAATAGGATAAAAATTTCGGTTTCAATTTTTTACATGTAATATAACTTTTAAAAATTTTAAATGAACCATCCTAGATGTACATCTCTAATATTAATGTTAAATTAAATTGTTGAATGCAGAAATAATTTTGTCAAAAGTTGAAAACAATTTTTTCTTATCTAATAAAATAACCAATCTGATTTTTTCCAATTTATTTTATGCAAATTATTTCCACAAAGGGGGTTATAAAAAACGAAATTAAAGTTTAATATAATGTATTTTAAAAAGATCTGAAAACGTATCGTCAGCAGAAAAAATTATTCTCTCTGAATTAAATATAGCGTGAGTGAGTCGTTAAGTTTATCATTCATAAATTAAAATAATGCATATTTATCCAGAAGATTATGACAATAAATCACAGAAGCAGAAAAAATCGCTAAATGTTTCAATTTATAGGACAGTTTGAAAAAAAAATGATGTTTTTCATTCTTTGCGAGGTTAAAAATTAGAGTATATTTTATAATTCCAAATTATGCTTATTTAAAAGCATAATGACACACATATATAAAAATTTATGAAGGATGACTTATAATTCAAATAATGAAACAAGTGAATTTATAGAATAAAAATTCAGGTCTTTAAAATTTATAGGTAATATAACTTTTAAAAGTTTTACAAGAAACATTCTAAATGTGCATCTCTAACATTAAATGTTAAATTAAATTGTTAAATGTTGAAATCAATTTGTCAAATGTTGAAAACAAGTATTTCTTATAAGACAAAATAGCCAATTTAAAGTATTTTTATTTCTTTCAGCAAAATCATTTCTACAATAGGAGTTATGAAAAAAAAATATATTAAAGTTTAATGTAATGTATTTTAAAAAGATCTGAAAAGCTACTGTCAACAGAATAAATGATTCTTTATGCATTAAATATCAGTGAGTGAATCGTTAAATTTATCGATCCTGAGTCAAAATAACGCATATTTATCCAGAAGGAGAAAACAATAAATCACGGAAGTAGATGGAAAAAGATCGCTAAATGTTTCATTTTATATGATAGTTTGCAAAAATAAAAACAAATAATGCCTTTCATTCTTTACAAGGCTAAAAATTGAATTCAATTTTATGAGTGTAAATGACGTTTATTTGACAGCTTAATGACACATACACGTAAAAAATTAAGATGATCACTAATGATTCAAATATTAAGAGAAATGAATCAATAAAATAAAAATCCGATTTCTATTGCTTATAATATAACTTGGGATCATTTGAGGTCAGGCCGGCACTTTGCTGCAGCACCTAATTCTCAAAGCTATAATAAATAATAATAGTAATATAACTTTCAAAAGTTTAAATGAATAATTCTAAATGTGCATATCCAATACAGTAAAACCTCCATAACGGACACTCTCGAATAGCACACACCTCTATTTAACGAACAGTTTACCAATCCTCACTCCCGAAATCTCAAGTTTTGTATGTTTAACCTCTGAATAACGGGCATTCCAAATAGCGTACAATATTTTTTTCGATAAAGAATAAAAAACTATTTTTTAAGGAAAAAAAATGGATAAAAAGTGAAAATCCTCGAAATTTATCAGAGTAATGTACCACAAATTTTGTGACTACAAAAAATTTTGGGGGTGGGTTGGGGAAAATCCCCTCTAACATGTCCAGTGTTAAATTCAGCGAGTGGCCCAAGAGGAATTTTCTTTTTCCCTTGAAGCATTGAATTGTTCCCTCGGCAGATTTGAAATTTTATATTTTTAATTGTCAAAAAGTGCGAAATTTCCTCCTCAGAATTTCTTATAATGATGATCAGGGGGACTGTTGACATAGTTAGAACATCACATTGAAAAACATATTAGAGGTCTTTGAAACAGATATTTTTTCGTAAGAATATAATAAAGAGTGGACAATGATTCGCACAATTTTATTTCAGTTTTATTTCTTAATTATAAAAAAATCTGATTAGTCTTATAATAAAGATTTTAGGACAAATAAAAGTCACTTAGTAAAACATTAAGCATTTCTAAAAATTTTTGAATCCCTGAAGTTTTTTCAATAGCGGGCACGTCCAAATAGCGGACAATTTCCCTGCTCCCTAAGTGTCCGTTATTTAGAGGTTTTACTGTATTAAGGTTAAATTAAATTATTAAATGCTAAAATTAATTTGTCAAGTGTTGAAAACAATTATTTCTTATCAGATAAAATAACCATTCTGAAATATTTTTATTTCTTTTAGGCAAAAGCATTTCTACAATTGCAGTTATCAAAAAAAAATATATTAAATTGGGTTAGTGACATCGACATAAGGCTTAACCTATGTTTGATTCGGGCTGAACATCATCATTTTGGTATCATTACTTTTGAATTCGATTAGATAGTTCCGTAGATTACTCTCTACAAATAAACAAACTTTATCTCTTTATAGTGTAAGTATAGATAAATTAAAAACATATTCTTGTCCATCAATTCCAGTTAATTAGTTTAGCATTTTATAATTTTTAGCTTTTGGATTAATTTGTCTTAGAGTTCACATAAATATATTTTAAATAAATATTTTGGGTACTACTAGGTTATCCCGACGACCAAAAAATTATCGCCAAACTATAAGATTAAATGCCAATAATGGATGATCGTGAATGTCACATTCAATGATATTAAATACGATTCACGCGTTTAAAATGTCATTAAGTGATTTTTATTTCGACTTTTTATTAATACTTTTATTAATATTCTACTAATTATTTGTTTTTCGTTATTTAAAATAAAAATTATGTTAATATGTATAATTTAGATATTAGTTTGGCGATTTGTATAATTTGGCGAGATTGGTCGACGAGATAACAGAGTAGTACCATATTTTGTTACATAAATGTATTGCATTTTCTCAATAGTTTGTATTTGTACTCAAGAATAGTGTAAGTAATCCTATTAACTACTTAACTGATTCTTTTTTTTTAAGTACAATAAATGGAAAATATCTAATATACACCATTTATTTTAAACTAAAATATTCGTAACATCTCTGCTAAATATTTCTGCCATTAAATGGTACTAAATTGTATTTAAAAATCTTAGTGATGTCAAACAGCTTTAAGTGATGAATCAAGCAAACTCTTCTTTCCCATACGACATACGGTCGAATCAGTTGAGTGGTTAAGCTCTATTCATCAGCTAATATTAGTTTTTGTTGCATTAAAATGTCTCAATTTGTTGATTTTCTGCAAGCAAGCTAACTTGTTGGTTTTCGTTGGATGTCTATGGGAACCTGGCAAAATATTAGAGATATCGCCAATTTGCGTCAATTTTATTGCCAAATTTGGTGCTATACCACCAAGTTGGCGGTAAAACATGGCGACATTTGGCGACAGGACCAGCTCAGCCCCTTGTTGTATTTCCGCAATTTTCGTTGATCCATTTTCAAATCGTTAGTTTTATATATATATATATATATATATATATATATATAAGGATTTACGCGAAAATATTTTTTATAATTAGAAAGGAAATATTATTATTATTTGCACTTTCTTATTTTATTTTTTATATCTGACGTAATTTTTCACCATTTACGACTTTTAACGTATATGGATGAATTTATTATTTTATAATTTTTTTTCTCTTTTAAAATTCGCGGTTAAATATAGTTTTTATGTCGTAATTTTCAATATTTTCCTACTTTAAATACGTAATATTCATTTAGTTCAAAAGTTTTTTCTATTTATAATATTCACGTGTCCATAATTTTTAAATTGGAGGAACCTATTCTTTGAGCTCTTTTATTAGATGGAAACAGGTTAAAATAATTTTCTTTTCTAAAACATGTAAAAAATATTGCTTAAAATGCCGAAAATTTTTAACTTAAAATAGAAATAAATCCTCAAAAAATGAGTCAGATTAAAAAAATAAATGCAGTCTGCACACTGGGATACTGAAATGTATAAAATAACCAAAAAATTATTCAATTTGATAATTCTTCTTTTTGTTTGAAAGTATAAGATACCCATGTGGTCCCGTTTTAATTTCATTAAATTCTGATGATCAGATTTTTTTAATGAAAAAATAAGGATTTGATAAAAAAAAAATAATAATAACAAGTTGAATGTAGATTCTGCCATTGCAGAATTCAGTTTCGCCTCCAATTAGGAAAAAAAAATCGATAGAGGTCTTTTAGAAGGGCGACCCCGTTAAGAATGCAATGAACTAACTTCATTTTTCTTGTGTTTATCAATATAATAGCAAACAGAATGGCATGAAATGCCCAATTGATTAGCAATTTCTCTCTGAGACATTGGAATTACGGAATAATAAAGAGATACAATTTGACGTGCTACTTCTTCATTGACTAGATTCATCAAAAACGGATTTTTTCTTTAGTTTAAACGCTTTTTTATAGACTCTGAGAAAAAGGAAATGCATTTTAACAATAAAACGAGTGGAATCCCGTCGAATTCGACGAATGAAATGTTTAAAAGACCCGATCGATTTATTTTTAAAAAAAGGCAAAAAAAAATTCATTATTGAATCAATATATAATAAATATATTTTCAAACTTAATGTCAAGTTTGCCAGTTACAATTTTGAATGCAAATATTTGCACATCTTCAGTTAAAACTGTAATCTGAGTGCCGGCGAAATCTAGAAATCTTATTTTATATGCTTTCACAGAAAAATAGTTTTATTAAAAAATAAAACTAATTTTATTTTTAGTATGACATTATTTTCACTAACTGAAGTCATCTGAAAGTAAAATCTCAATCCCAGTGTTCATAATGAAAAGAAATATTGAAATGTAATATTGTTATGAGTAAAAATGCGTTGTTTTAAATAGTGACGTCATTTTCTCTTCGAATGTTTTTTTAAAAGTTATTGTTATTAGTAATATGAAAAAGGCATTCGTAATAATTTTGTAATTCCGTTTATCTGGTTGCTGAATGACATCATTTTCCTCATTTGAAATTTTTCTCATTTTTCTTTAGACATTAATTTTTATCATAAATTATTTTCTGTTATTTTATTTACATTATTAATTTTATTTCTCAGTAAAAATATTTTTTTACCTCAATTATTGCATAATTATATGCAATCATTTTATTGGGGTTAAATTTTACGAAAACAATTAACTTTTTTCTTTTAAAAGCGAGGTCATGTTCACTGATGAAATAAAGCTTCTGACTGGTGGAAAGTGATAATGGAAAATAAATTTTTATTATCGACAGAAAAGCTAAACTGAGTTGCCACCATTATGAAGAAATGTCGTAAAAAGAATTTAAAATTAAAAATAAAATATAAAAATGGAAATAAATTTAAAAATAGCTAAAATGGGCACAACTACAAACAAATAGCTTTCATTTAAAAAAAATTATCAAAATCGGTTGAGTAGAAAATTCAGGGCTGGTGACTAAAAAAACAGCCAGGTCTTTTAAATATATAGGTTGAATGAATGTCTCGTTTTAACGGCCAGATTATGAAAAAGTGGGCCACAATTTTTGACACGACATTTTTTAGCTTGTCTGAAAGAAATAGCATCGGAGGCTAATAATGATTTATCTCAAATCAACTTTCATTGTTGCAACCGTTTTCAAATCATAAGCATATTAAAACTATGCATTCATATGCGTTAGCGCCAAGTTGTCGCCAAGCTTGATTCTTTTTTTGAAGTCGGTTAGTATTTTTTTAAAGCATATTTTATTATCTAAGCATTAGTTCTATTTCATAAATGATTGACTCACAAATGTAGTAGACCAAGTCCATTTTGGAAAATGAGATAGTTCATTTAACTAATTGCATAAACTCTGTATTATTTCCTATCACACTGACTCAAGTCTATAAGCAGATGTCATATATGAAAAAGTACTTGAAAACTGTCTTGATTCACTGTGAGAGTAGATAAAACAAAACTTATACAACTTCTAAACAATCTACGTATTTTTTTTTCTTTTTTTATGGATTTAGTTTTTACTATTAGATTTTACTATGGTTGTGAGGCTCTCAAATATAATATAAAATGCTTTTGAATAAATTTGCCAAAACAAAATCCTTTTTTCATGAGTTCATCCAAATGACCTCAATAAAAAATACCTCATCCAAAATTATCTTGGAAGAACAGAAATCTTTTGACAGATAAAGTCATAGAATATGTACATTTTTATTGGGAAACGCTTAGCAAATAGTCATGGAATATGTAGATTTTCATTGAGAAGACTTTTGACTTAAATTGTAGATATAATTTATTATTTGAAATATTGTATTGAAAAAATCAATTCTATAATTTTCTTCTAAATTTGTAATAAACATAGTTCATACAAGTACTGTTATTTTGCATGTGCAATATTATCATTTTTTATAGGAAAATAAATATAGCTCAAATACGCGAAATTCCGTCTTATTTAATGAAATAATTTCCATACAAAACACTGGTAGGTAAGAATTTCCTGGTCATGAAAATACTGGACCCGTCGTACCATGATAAAGTTAGATATTACTTTCTCCAAAAGAATCGAATGATTTCATACAATTCGAAATTAACATCGTCTTGTCACGTAACTACCCATTTTAGCTATATTATAAAGGCCAAACATATTTGTGTGTAACGCATACGTCAATTTGCGAATAGCAACGCTTTGAAATTTGAAATGAAATTTCGGTTTCGCACTTTTTGCTACCACAAATTTTATACGTCTAAACATCGCACATTTTCAATTTTTACACCGTCGTATAGGAAAAAAAATATACTTTTAAATTCAATTTATTTGAAAACTATATCTTGATTTATTTTTGAGGTATTAATTTTTTGTAGTCTTTATTACCGTTGTTATAATCAGGGCAACAGAAATACTCCATTTCTATTGAAAGTTAAAAAGGAAAAAACAGATTATTACACTTTGTAACCATTTTTTCATAAAAAGTGAAAAAAATTTAATATACGCGCTATATCAAGACTATTATCTGTTATAAAACCAGATAAATTTTGATTTTATTTCGTTTTTATTTATCAATTAAATGATATTTATTAGAAACTTACTTTATACTCTATACAACACTTTCTCTTTACAAAAATATATTCTAAAGATTAGTTGTGTGATTTAATTTCTCCACTTTTACTTAATTTGTATCAAATAGGTGAAAGAATGCAAATTTATTAATCCGTGTGTGTAAAATCAGGTGTAAAACCTGATAAATTTTGATTTTATTTCGTTTTTATTTATCAATTAAATGATATTTATTAGAAACTTACTTTATACTCTATACAACACTTTCTCTTTACAAAAATATATTCTAAAGATTAGTTGTGTGATTTAATTTCTCCACTTTTACTTAATTTGTATCAAATAGGTGAAAGAATGCAAATTTATTAATCCGTGTGTGTAAAATCAGGTGTAAAACCTGATAAATTTTGATTTTATTTCGTTTTTATTTATCAATTAAATGATATTTATTAGAAACTTACTTTATACTCTATACAACACTTTCTCTTTACAAAAATATATTCTAAAGATTAGTTGTGTGATTTAATTTCTCCGCTTTTACTTAATTTGTTTTAAATAGGTGAAAGAATGCAAATTTATTAATCCGTGTGTAAAATCAATTTTCGAATTTTAAAGAAATATAAGTGAACGATTTCCGATAAGACATGGATCAATTATAAACTAACAAATAAAGGTATATGAATCATTAGATACCCAATTTGCTTGTTGATTGACGACATTGCTTTTTTGCTGGGTTTGTGTATTATTCCGTGATAATGACTTCATACATACATTTTTCTATATATGTTGTTTAAGGATGGATCGTAAAACAGGAATGCTTTAGCAGATGCAAATGACATCATTTTATTAAGAAAAAACGTGTGATTCTTAAATCTGAAATATATTTGTAGAAATGCGTCATTTTACCCCAGCTACTTTGAAATATTTCAGATGTGTAAATACTTCACTTTCGAAAGTAACGTAATTGAAATCGAATATATATATAACTCAATGTTTTACGAAAATTCAGAGTGTCTTTATAAAAGAGCCGTGGCATACAGTGTGTATAGTGTGACCGGAAGTCTTTGTTTGAAAAATAGTGATTTATGTTACAGAACTTGATGATTCTCAACTGGATGAATTGAGTTCGCCGAATTAGACAGACAAATAAAGAAGATCTTGGCACTAATTCGATTTCGAGACTAGAAAAATCGCCTTTTTACCTTATGTGATGTAAAAGGAATATTGTTTATCGTATTTTATGCGTGCAGATTATTTCAAAAAATTTCATTTACATTTAAAATAATATAAATAGTTTTGTATTTTTTAATAGCTAATTGGAACCAAGACCAAGTCTTGAATTAAAAGATTTTAAATGATCAAATAAAAATACTAATTTTTTTTAAAAAAAGGTGATGATATGGTACGGATATGAGTGGTACATATGTAAATACCGAGATTGTGAAAATGATGTCAAGTTTAGATTTCACGGGGAAAATATTCTATGATTGGTTCAAAATGGAATTATTTTTGCCGTTTTTCTGTTTAGAATTCCAAGCATAAGAGCCTTCATTGATAACTTTATCATAATAACAGATCTTTATCATATTTTACAGCTTACATATACAATTAAAGTTTAATTTTAATAATTTCTACAACAGAATTTTATTGAAATAGTACTTTGTTAACTATAGGTTAAATATCATTTGTTTAAGAGTTAGACTTATTAATATAAAGTGCATTTTTCTATGGTAACTAATTTTGTACGTTTATTATAAATCAATGAAACAGTTCCTTCTTAAACATTTTCTTTCGTCGAATTTCGACAGGTTCTACCTTGTTTAAATAATGAAAGAATTATGTTAATTATGTTATGTCCAGTTTCAAAAATTATATGTTATGTAGATCTTAAAAGTATTATCCATTCTAAAAGTGTACGTTTAACATTAGATAATGAATATAAATTATTTCTTATCAGTGAAAATAATGAAACTAATCACCAATTATTTTAATTTAAATATCAGTATGAAATGATAATAATAAATACGTTTTATTCTTTGCAGGGATAAAAATGAAACTAAATTTCCTGAATGTAAATTAGTTTTATTTATAAGCATAATGGCACATAAAAACTGAGGGCTAATTTAGGTTATTTGCCAACCTTCGGGACATTGTTTTTGAAAAATATTAAATTTTTATCAAACACACACAGTTTTTAGTTAAAACAAAGAATAAAACTATGAATTCATATAAATTTTTATTGGAATTTTAATTAACTTTTCAGATTTAGACAATTTGTAGTCAAAGTATAGTAAATAATTGCGTTTATGCCAAACCTTCTCTAACGGAATATATTAAATGTGCTCCATTTTTTTTTCCAACAATATATTAGCAAATCTCTGGTACCATAAGAAGAACTCTTCAAAATACAAGAAAAGACACAAGAAAGAATTTTCAAAGAAAGTCAAAGATGGACATTTACAAAAAACTATGAAAGATAGGTACAATTCTCATTGAAATGAAATTCTAAAGGAGTGAGAAATTTATTATTTATTTATAATTTTTTTTTTTTGAAATTTTAATTAACTTTTCAGATTTAGGCAATATGTAGTCAAAGTACAGTAAATAATTGCGTTTATGCCAAACCTTCTGTAACGGAATATATTAAATGGACTCCATTTTTTTCCAACAATATATTAGCAAATCTCTGGTACCATAAAAAGAACTCTTCAAAATACAAGAAAAGACACAAGAAAGAATTTTCAAAGAAAGTCAAAGATGGACATTTAAAAAAACTACGAAAGATAGGTACAATTCTCATTGAAATGAAATAATTAAGGAGTGAGAAAGAATTTTCAATAAACGATAAAATAAGAAATGACTACGTTAGAAGAGAACTTGAGGTTATGCTCCTACTGAATAAAATAGAAAATTACAGAAGGAAGTGGAAGGACCATTTGGAAAGGATGGATTCTAATCGAATACTAAAATCAGCCATTAATTATAATCCAAAGGGAAATAAAGACAAAGAAAGGCCACAAAAGAGTTGGATTGGAGCCGGAACAGGCTTACAGCCTTAAGCCGTGTTTGAGATTATGATGATGATGTTATTTTTGTTGACGTGTGACCGAAAATCTAGAAGGGGTGTTGGAACTTCCATTCGACTGCACCCAGAGGTTAAAGATAAAGTCAGACATATGATGGTGATGATACTAGCAAATGCAGTTATGCTTTATGAAGCAAAATATTTGCAATACTTCTTGAATTTACTAGCATATACCAAATTTTATGTACAAAACTTGATTTTCTTTTATAATAAATGTGTATTTTTCAATAAAAATAGCTCTTAAATTAATATATGCAAGCTTACAAGCTATATTTTGCTTCATAACCTACCAATAGATGAGCAGAACCTTGTACCAAAATTTTATTTCAATATCTTAAAAACTTTTTAAAAAATCATGTTTCCCAATGATAAACGCAGTTTTCCAGAAAATGTAAATTAAGATTTTGGTATAGCACGAAAAATTATGTATAATGATTACAACTGTAAAATCCACCATATTTGTAAGTGTTTATATATTTGTGTATGTATATATTTGTATATTAAAATATATTGTTCACCTTTCTGTGTCTCTCTAAATAATCACTTTCGGTTTTAAAAAGTTTATTTCTAGTTTATATTTTGGGATATAACTTTGCTTCTAAATATCACTGAGCCAAAAGTAAGGCATTCCTGGAATCTTAAATGTTCGAACGTCAATTTAAAATACCATATTTATTCGTATATAAGGCGCACTTTTTTTCAAAAAATTAGGGCAAAACTTCTAGGTGCGCCTTATACACGGAATAATTTTTTATTGTTGGATGCAGTCGAATGATATACATATGAAACAAGAAATTATTCAAAGAAGATATTAAAACTCGGAAAATGTTATTTAATTGAAGTATTACTGCATATTTATGTCATTCCTTACAGATTTTTATACAACAGAGCTAGTGATATTATGTAAACGCTAATTAGCAATTCTCTTTACCGTCACTCATTCCTATTTCCCGTCATTCTTTTACAACCCGAAGTCTAAAATTGTATTTTCGTCTTGTTTTCTGGTCTGATGTAATGTTTGTTTCGCCTTTTTTTTTTTTTTGTTTTTTTTTTTTTTTTTTTACTGAAATTTATTTGGTTATTCTTCATTAGCGTATCAAATTTATAGTGCGCGTTATATACGATATTTTAAGAAATCGCCATTTTTACTTATAAAGTAAGGGTGCTCGTTATACACGCGTGCGCACAATACACGAGTAAATAAGGTAATTAAAAACATATATAAACATATAAAAACATATATTTTTTTACAAAAACACCGATTTGAGCGTAGGCATATAGCCTAAATTATGAAAAAATGAGATTAATGGAATAAAATTTCCAGTTTTGAAAAATTATGTGAAATATAGATCTTAAAACTCGGGATTGAACTCAAAGTGCATGTTTAACATTAAATGTTAAAATTATATTGTTAATACTGAAAATAAGATATTCGTTATCGCTGAAGATAATTAAACCGAGCGCTAAAGATTTGAATTTATTAATTAATATTAAAAGAAGAACAAGCTTTTATTCTCTGAAAGTTGAAAATGAAACTGAATTTTATTAAAACAAGCTGTGATTTTAGGCGTGAATAATGGCACATAATTTACACTAATTATATAGACTTCCTATATGGTTGTGGGTTCATGACACTCAATAATGTAGTCGTAAATAGCAGTACACGCTCTCAAAAATACTTTCTTTAATTCACGGAAATATTCCTGGCAACATTGCCACCGGAATATATCTGAGAATTGAAGATTTGCCGTTTTTTTTCTCTGTGACAAGAAGGAAAATATCCGCCAACTAAAAAATTTCCCCCTTTTTTTTTTTTTTAAGGACGGAAAATTTTTGCAATCTGAAATTCTTTTTTTTTAATATGTATCTGTCGTTCTTAAGCAGACGACATTAGCTTGGAACCTGGGATCGAGCGTTTCGAATCTAACATCGTAACCATTAGGCCAGCGAGCACTTACAAGAAGGCGAATTTAAAATGAAGATATGGTTTTCTTCAAAAGGAAGATTGGTAAGGCTTGTTAAATTACTTCTTCAGAAAGCTCGGAAATATTTCTGGCAGCATTGCTACAGAAAAATATCTGAAAATTGAAGAATGGCTGTTTCTTCGTGAGGGAGTGACCTTTGCAGAAAGGCACTCTAGTATTTCTGAGATCGTGACGTCAATAATTTAACAAGTGTAAGCGTAAAAGCGACATCTATCCTCTCTTTTACTTTAACTTTCTAGAGTGTGTGTGCTCTTTCGGATTTTACAGTTAGCTCGCGGTTATTAGTAATATGTTAATGTGAAGTATCTCAGTTTGCAGCATATAAAAGCTTGGGTTTGTGGGTCTCTGGCATTAGCCAGCGGCCAGCGAGTGAGGATCTCTAGTACTAGACAAGCGAAGTGAATTATTGTTCAGCGAAGTGCTAGCGAATAGGAAGTAGCGACGGCCTCCTGTGAAGTGGAAAGGAGTTTGGATAATTGATTTGAGATTCGGCCGTGGTAAGAGAGTTTATATTAGTTCCATTTTTGATTATTTGGTGAAATAAAGAATTACCCACAGCCACGGGCTGTTTAATCAAGCTTTGTTTAGCAGCTCAGCCAGAAGATAGTGAGAAGTGTTAGGCGGTGCCCCGACTGAGCTAGGCCGAAGCCTGTGAGTATGATTTAGCTGTTTATAGTGTTTTCAGTTGTGTAAATTTGAAGACTTGCTCCACTTCCCTTCAGCCATTATCACTTTAATAAACTTTGTTATTTTGTCCTAAATTACTGAGTATGTCTACATTTGACCTCCACCACGACCAACCTACCGTTACAAATGGCGCCCAACGAAACATCGGACATTATGAGATTGTGCCTCGTGTGTATTTTACCGGTGCAGGTGATATTAGTGAATTTTTAGTTAAATTAGATGATTATATTTTGTTCAATAATATACCTGAAAAAAGTAGATACGTAGTGCTTAAATGCTCGTTGAAGGGCGAAGCACTTTTGTGGTTGGAAAATATAGGAAAGTTTTTGATTACTGATGAACCGAAAAGATTTGAACAAACTGTGATTGAGTTAAAGAAGGCATTTCCTCCCGTTAAAGATAAAAGTATTTTGAGAAAAGAGTTCTATTGTAATAAGCAGAATATTTATGAGTCGGCGTCAAAATTTTATCTTCGTAAGCTGGAACTAAAAAATAAATTAGATTTAGATATCACATTTGAGGAATTGTTGGACATTATTTTTCCTCTTTTTAATCCAAATATACAGGACTTTATTGAAGTTAGAGCACCGAAGAATTTTGCAGAAATGCATCAGATATTATCGAAGTATGAGACTCGGCATAGCTCGGATCAACGGGATTTGCGTAACCCTCGTCAGAGACCGGTCACAGATAGTAATTTGAGAAACGAGGGGGAACGTAATTTTGTGAGAGGGGGGGCAGCGATTTCCGGATAGTAATTTGCGTAATAGAAATGATGGATTTGGTCGTAATATGTCGAATACGAATAATGGTAATAGGAATTGTGATGGTGCTAACAATTTTAGAAGTGGTGAGAGAAGTATGTATGGAAATAGACAGAATAGTGGTTATAATCGTAGTGGGGGAGGACGGGACAGGAATGTTTCTTCGCAAGTAAGGAGATTGACTTCGGATGAGAATGTTGAAAATAGGTCAATGCAAAAGAGATGTGTTCAGAGGTCGGGTCAGTTAAACTGGTAGGTGACTGTATTTCGGAAGGTATGCAGTCACAGATTAAATCGGAAAAGCCTTCTGTGAGTTTGAATAAAATTACTATTAATCCGGTTGAGTTACCTGAAGTGTTAATTGTGTTAGATGGTATTGTCGTTAAAAGTGTCTTCGATACAGGGGCAGATAAGTCGTTCATTTCTTTTGATTGTTATCGGAAATATTTTTCGTATAAGAAGTTGAAGAGGTTAAGTCTGGTGGTTCAGTCGGCACAGGGAGTAGCTTGCGATAATAAAGGTTCAGTAGAATTGGAAGTTGAAATTCGTTCGGTTAAGACATGTTGGGAGTTTTGTGTGTTAGATGGATTAACAGTGCATTGTATAGTTGGTGTGGATTATATGAAGGATAGAGGAATTAGTTTGGATTTCTTTAAAAAGTCGTTAATCGTGAATAATCATGAGAATGTGAGTAAGAAAGAGCCAGTTTCAGTGTCAGTTAATTTGGAGGAGTCGGGGTTAAGTGAAATCGAGAAGGAGGAATTTAATAAGTTTTTGAATGAATTTGGAGAGGTTTTTTCTGATAAACCGGGTTTAACGCATGTTGCGTGGCATGAGATTGATACTGGTTTGAAAGCACCTGTTGCTAGTAAACCATATCGTTATGATAAAGTTAAACAAGGTATAATTGATTATCATATTCAAAAAATGCTAGCGGACGATATTATAATGCCAATTGAGTCTCCTTTTGCATCTCCAGTAGTGTTATGTCGTAAAAATAATGGGAAAAGTTTAGATAATCCAGAGGCATATATGTTTGCAGTAGATTATAGAAAGTTAAATGCGATAACGCAATACCCTCAGTATCCTATTCCAGTAATTGACGACATTTTGGCTAATATAACGAGTACGAATTATATGTCAACGTTAGATCTTACGTCGGGTTATTTTCAGATTGCAATGAAGCCGGAGGACATACCTAAGACTGCTTTTATTACTCGGGACGGTTGTTTTGCTTTTAAGAGAATGAGTTTTGGTTTATCGGGAGCGCCGGCAACGTTCCAGAAGGCCATGAATAATATCCTTAAACCTTTGCTTGGTAAGGGTGTCTTGGTCTACCTGGACGACATAATTATAATGGCAGCTACTTTTGAAGAGCATTTAAGATTGTTGAGGGAAATATTTACGTTGTTAAGAGATGCTGGGTTAACAGTTAAGTTAGAAAAATGTAAATTTTTGAGAAAAGAGATAAAGTATTTAGGAGTTAAAATTACGCGTGATGGTATTAATATAGATAATGAGAAAATTGAGGCAATTACGTCAATGAGTCCCCCCAAAAATAGTAAGGAAGTGGCGACATTTTTAGGGATGGTGGCTTGGTTTGCCAAGTTCATTCCACGTTTTTCGGAGTTATGTGAACCATTGTATAATTTAAAAAGGAAAAGGGTGAAGTTTGTATGGTCATCAGCGGCTCAGAGATCGTTTGAATTATTAAAAGAAGCAGTAGTTTCCCCTCCTGTTTTGGCTCACCCCGATTATTCATCTCAGTTTGAAGTGTATTGCGATGCGAGTGCAGTGGGGGTTGGAGCGATGTTAGCACAGAAAGGTCGACCTATAGCTTTTGCGTCGAGAATTTTAAATGCAGCCGAAAGGAACTATTCGATTACGGAAAGGGAGTGTCTTGCAGTAATTTGGGCTTTGAATAAATTTCGTTGTTTTTTCACTAATATACCGGTTAAAGTCATTACGGATCATTCAGCTTTGACAAAGTTAACTAATGGAAAGGGTTTGTCGTCTCGTATGGTCAGATGGTGTTTGAAGTTAGCAGAGTATAATGTGGTTATAGAACATAGGGCTGGCAAGGAGAATGCGGTAGCGGACGCTCTGTCACGAAACCCGCATGGTGGTTTAGAGGTCACGGAGGAAGTTAAGTGTTGTGCATTGTCTTCATTGGTGTTAAGGTCGCGAGAGCAGTTGATAAGGGAACAGAAGCAAGATGAAGAGTTTGGTAGTTTGTATCGTTACTTGGAAAATCCTGATGATGTCCCGAGCGCAGATGTGCCTATGTTTGAGAAATGGTCCCAATCTTTTAAGCTTATCGATGGTCTTCTTTTTTATTCTAAAATTGTAAATTCACGTGGAGAATTAAGAGTTTTTATTCCGGCTAGTCTTCGTAAGGCCATCTTGAAAGAATTTCATGATAATCCATTAGCAGGTCACTTAGGAATCAGGAAAACTTATGCTCGAATTTGTGAATCCTGCTACTTCCCTAAAATGCGGGAAGCAGTGCGCGCTTATGTCTCCAGCTGTAGCACATGCCAACGTTATAATCATAAAAATGTAAGTCCAGCTGGCAAATTAATTCCTATTAAAGTAAATTTTCCTAATGAATGTGTAGGTGTAGATTTAATCGGTCCTTATCCATTGTCTAATCCTAAAAGATATAGATTTGTGCTAGTTATAGTTGATTATTTTAGTAAATGGGTAGAGTTAGTCCCCCTCAGGAAGGCTTCTGCACCTGCAGTTGCCGATGCATTTTTCGATAATTATATTTCTAAATATGGTGCACCAATTAGGGTAGTGAGCGATCATGGCCCTTGTTTTATTTCTGATATATTTAAGGCCCTGTGTGAGAAGCTGGAGATCGATCATTCTTTTACTGTTCCGTATCGACCTCAGTCTAATATGGCTGAACGTGTAAATCGTACATTAATTCAAATGATTTCTTCATATGTTGGTTCTCATCATGCAAATTGGGACCAGTTTCTTCAGCATTTTGCGTATGCACTTCGTACAGCAGTTCACGAGTCAACGGGGAAAACGCCAGCTGAATTGTTTTTGGGTAGAAAAGTCATTACTCCATTCCAAAGGCTAGTTATGGTGTCAGATGCGGAAAGTCAGTACATGTGTCAGGATATTGAGAGGTTGGTTAAGGAAGCTCAAGTTCAGATGGGAAAAGCGCAAGAAAAGCAGGCTCAGTATTATAATATGCGTAGGAGGGAGTTAGAAGTGAAAGTTGGAGATTTTGTGTTAGTAGAAAAGCATTGGTTAAGTTCAAGTCGTCAAAAGAGAGTAGCTAAGTTTGGTCCGAAGTTTGTAGGTCCGTTCGAGGTTTTAGAAGTTCGAAATAATAATTTGGTTGTTGATGTCAATGGTGAAAGAATGACGGTTAATTTGGATCAGGTTAGAGTTTATAAGTTTAGAGAAAATGGTAGTGAAGGTTCTCATGTGTCGAGTGGTGTTTCGCGAAATTCCCGATCCAATGAGTGTCCCGAGTCCAGCACTTCTTCATCTAATTCTTTTCATCAATATTCAAGAAGAAAAGTTGGTCAAACAGCTCCAAAAACTGTTGTTGAAAGTAGAAAGCCTAGCAATCCGAGAGCAAAGTATGATAATAAAAATAAGAGAACTGTGTCAAATACATCGGACTCTGTGTGCCATAAAAGACAAAAAATTATAAACTGTCCAGTTCCTCCACCTATTAGACAGCAACCTCACAAACATACATTATCTAATAGTTCACCATATTCGGTACTTAATCCCCGGAAAAGATTTCAGATGGACACTCGCCAAACTGTTAAAAGGACTTTAAAGTCGGAATTTTTGCCCAATAAGAAACAGCGTAGGTCTGGAAAGAAACGTGGTCTAGGATCTTCAGTAACTTCGGGTGCGTCTAGAAAGAGGAGACAACTCTCAGATTACCGGCATCAACAGTGTGAATCTCGCCATGGAGTGACCCCAGCAAACCGGCCAGAGCAGAGTCGTCGAGCGGAACCTACAAGTATCCCGCGGCATCCATTCAGAACCAGGCTGCAGGCACGACAGTCAACTGTGGCGTCACCGTACAGTTCTGATGACGAAAAGTCCTTCGTACAAGGTTTCTGGGACAAGAGGAGAAAAACATCCTGTAGTATGAAGCCAGCCAGCAGCGAATCATCTCTATGATTGGGTGATAATGTTCTTTATTAAATTTCTATTAGAGTGCATATATGTGGTAGCAATGTGAAAGAATAGAAAGCAGAAAGACTGTTTGGTACTTTTGGCCATTTTTGGGTTTTTTTTGACGGACTCACGTTTAGTGCTTAATTGTGTTCAAAATTTATTTGCAAAATTGTTAGTTTTATGTATGTTTGAGATTTTGGTCTTAACTGCTTTTAAAAATTCTGGATCTATTGTTAAATTGTTGTGTTATTTGTTAAAAATGTTACTATATTGTTATATTGTTCATGTGTTATAAAATGTATGTTAATGTATGTTTAAATTTTCAGAAAGTACAGATAGTAATTTGGGTTATTTTGTACACGCGCCGCGGTTCAGACGCGCACGTGTTTTGCGGTCAAGAAGTCCTTGACACGCGTTTCTATCTCTTATACTAACATTTAATGAATTAACTTTCTTCTTATCGTTCGTGTTTTATGTGTTGCGTTTGTACTTTAGTTGGGAATGGTTTCCGCAAGTTGCGAATTTTTAAGCTGCGTTTGAATTTGAAATTGTATTGTATTAAAATTGAATGTTAATGTGATTTTCTTGCAGGGAAGTATACCTGTGTTATGTATTGATTCTGCTATTTTTCTTTTAGTTAATACAGATGAAGAGCATGATGACGTCATTTTGTAAATTTTTGATATTTTTTTTTTTATTGTTGCATAAGCACAGCGATATGACGCTGTACGTATGTTCCCCAATTATTGTCAAAGTGGAGTTAAGTTCTGAAGAATTTTGGGAGTTAGTTTATTGGCTAATGGGTATGTAGGTATTACGTAATAGCAGAGTTATTTTGAGTATGAAGTAAAATTTAATTTTAGATGAGTTCGGTATTTGGATGAGGAAAATTTTTGCTCATTGGGTTTTTTGGACTTGGTGCAAATTTTAGTATTAGGAAAGTTATGGAGAGATAATTTTTGGTAATGTTATAGTTGTATTGCAATATTGAGGAAAATTTCGGAAGTTTAGTGGTTTGAGAAATTTTAGCACTCCCAGTGGAGTGGGCTGTTTTGAAAGAAGAAGTAATTAGTTTTGAAAGTTTTACGAGTTTTTGGAAGTTTTACGGGCGCTATTTGTAAGATAGAAGAATGATTGGATTGAATATGTGAATGTTTGAGGCAAACTGAGGTTTTTTGGTTGTGATGGGTTAAAGTTAATATTTTAAAAGTTATGTTTCGGCGCTAAATTTCACCCATCACTGTGTTTATTACGGCTCGAAATTTATAACAAGAAAAAGTTCTGGGCATGCATTTGGCCCAGCCCTTTTTCTCTGTAAAGTCCGAGGGGGGGTTGTGAGGGAGTGACCTTTGCAGAAAGGCACTCTAGTATTTCTGAGATCGTGACGTCAATAATTTAACAAGTGTAAGCGTAAAAGCGACATCTATCCTCTCTTTTACTTTAACTTTCTAGAGTGTGTGTGCTCTTTCGGATTTTACAGTTAGCTCGCGGTTATTAGTAATATGTTAATGTGAAGTATCTCAGTTTGCAGCATATAAAAGCTTGGGTTTGTGGGTCTCTGGCATTAGCCAGCAGCCAGCGAGTGAGGATCTCTAGTACTAGACAAGCGAAGTGAATTATTGTTCAGCGAAATGCTAGCGAATAGGAAGTAGCGACGGCCTCCTGTGAAGTGGAAAGGAGTTTGGATAATTGATTTGAGATTCGGCCGTGGTAAGAGAGTTTATATTAGTTCCATTTTTGATTATTTGGTGAAATAAAGAATTACCCACAGCCATGGGCTGTTTAATCAAGCTTTGTTTAGCAGCTCAGCCAGAAGATAGTGAGAAGTGTTAGGCGGTGCCCCGACTGAGCTAGGCCGAAGCCTGTGAGTATGATTTAGCTGTTTATAGTGTTTTCAGTTGTGTAAATTTGAAGACTTGCTTCACTTCCCTTCAGCCATTATCACTTTAATAAACTTTGTTATTTTGTCCTAAATTACTGAGTAGGTCTACATTTGACCTCCACCACGACCAACCTACCGTTACATCTTTTTCACTGTCCGCCAATCAAAAAAATTCCTTTTTTTTTTTTTTTTTTCGTTTAAGGACAGAAAATTTCCGTAATCTGAAAAAGAAAAATTTAAAAAAAATGCATTTGTCGTTCTTTTGTAGACAACAATAGCTTTAAACCTTCGACTGAGCGTTTCGAATCTAACCATTAGGCCAGCAAACACTTACTGAAAGAAAGTTAAAATGAAGATATGGTTTTCTTCAAATCGGAGATTAGTAAGGTCTGTTAAATTTCTTCTTCAGAAAACTACGAAATTGACAATACTTATGAAATAATAGAAGATAAAAAAAATTTTATATTAGACATATTTTAATAATACATAATTTGATTGTTTGATGTAAAATGTTAATATTATATTTTTTATTAAATTCTTAATGTTTGGTTTTAAAATAAAATCGATTATTTTAAATAGATTGAAATACTGTATATTTTTAAAATGTGTTTGTTTAGAATATATTTTACACGTGAATATGTTTTAAAAACTCCAAAAATTAAACTGGGAATATGTTTAAATGAATGAGAAAATAGCTACTTTATTAAATTCGCAAGCAAAATTTGTGTTTGATTTCAAATAAATTTGAAATCATAATTTATTGAATTTTTGGTTTTCATTTAAAAAATAAGTTCGAGCTTCGATATCATTGCAGCCAATACGCATGCGTGCAAAGAATGAACGGAATTTTACCCTCATTTTCAGACTTTCGGGAAGAATTAACGGAAAAACCATGTTTTCAGGAGTACGGAAATTATTTGTTTAAAAATGGGGAATAATTTAATATACAAAAACAAATTTTACTGACAGTATAATGCTGAGTCAATATTTTTAGTGTTATTAGTGTTGCTTAGTTAGTTTAGTGTTGAGTTAGTTGAGTCAGTAGAAAACTCTTCAAGGGGATAGTTTTTTAAATAAATGTTAAATTCTAATCGGTGTTGGGAAAAACTTCTTCAGTAACTTCTGCGGTTCATAAAAATTATATTTCATGTAAATCATAAAATAATGTACGAATCATTCTAAATGTATGTTTCTTATTGATTGTTAGTTTACAATTTAATAATTACCTTAAGCATTTCAAAACAATGCATTTATATACCAGAAAATTTATTTAAACAAGCATCACTCATAATATTTTATGTATTAAAAACAGCGTCAATGGATTTTTTAACTTAACGATAATGCTTTGAGAATATCACAAATTGATTTTGAAAAAGAAGAAGAAAATATCAATCAACGTTTAAATTTAAAGAATAGTTTGACGAATAAATTCATAAATGATGCTCTTCATTCTTTGTTGTGTTAAAAATGAGACTGAATTTCTGCATGCAAATGATGTTTATTTATAGGAATGGTGGCACATAAAAATTGGAAAATTCTAATGATTTATTTTATTTATTATCACTGCATTTAATGATGCAGCCGGGAATGACATTGTGATGTATGAACAAGAATTCTATAAGAAAAAAATTTAAAGTGAAATTTAAAAGTGAAAAGTAAATTGTTACTGATCTCAGTAAACGGTTGCAGTTTCTAAAATCTATATTTAATGTAATTTGCTTTAAAACGTTTCGCAGATTCAAATTTTCTTTAATTTTGGAGAAAAGATATATTTAGACGTCTGGCCCATGTTTTTCTGTTTCAGGAAATCATGCTAAAAGGACTGCAGACAAAAATATTTTTTCTATAGAGAGTATATGCTTTAAGACATCATCCAATGACACTTATAAATATATAATTCCTTTAATATTTTGCATCTTGTTCCATGACATTTTATTTTACTAATGTCTCAACAGATAGCAGCCCTACAGTATTTTATTGCACAATTAGGTAGAGATAATATTTGGCTGTACTATAGGGGTCGTTGATGCCATATATTGAAGTCTGTATCTTACATATTGGAAAATGTGGTCTAAATGGATTAAATTCATAGATGGTAACTGGTGAAAGGTCGTATTATTTATTAAATCGACAATTGCAGTCAACTTACATGAGTTTGTTGGTTATGGCTGAGATTGGCTTAGATCCAGCTATCATTCGAAGTATTTTTATTTTTCAAAACAGTAAAATGAAAGCAATTCCCACATGGTGAAAAATTTCGTAATGGTCTCAGGATGGAGCGAGAATAGCTACATCGTGTTATAAGATCTTAAAGTAAATTAGAACTCTACATAATGTGCACACACCGGGGAACATTTTTGAAGCACTAGACTGTTAAAAATCTTGTCCTAGTTTGAACCAAACTTTGGTGCTCAATAGCTGCCACTATAAGATGGTGAAATCTTGAACCAATATTTGGAGCTCCTTTTGTAGCATAGTTCCAATAGTTGGAATGAAAGACAGGAAGCTGAAAATTGTTGATACGAGATTTCACCATCTTATCATGGCAGCTATTGAGCACCAAAATTTGGTTCAAACTAGGACTAGATTTTTAACTGTTTAGAAACATAACAAAGATCAGAGTCCGAGCTCACTGCTAGCATACTGCTTCACTGCAGCTAGTTTCGTTTGCATAGCGTAGGACGACAGATTACAACGTGATAGACAAACGAACCAATCAGTGAAAGACCCCCCCCCCCTTCCCCTGCGGCTCAGCTAATGGCGTGAGAGGGGGAGTGTTTTTGAAAGAGTTCCATTTCTGCTAATTTAAAATTTTTGATGTAAAGCAGTCTAATGTCGGATAAAGCTGGATTCGTAGAAGAAAATTTTAAATAAAAATAACAAAATGGCTTTTCAAAATATTCGAAAATAAAAACTATCTTCTCTCAGAATACGATAGTTTGAGTATAGATAAAAGTTTATAAAGGAATTAAAAGTTTTAGATTAAGATTTGAAATACGATAATTATTAATATACGCGTTTTACATTTAAGGAAATTAGCTAGAAATAAATAATAGATATTATAAAGAAATAGGGAAATAGTAAATAGTAAATATGCCGGGATAATTTAGATGAACATCGTGAAGTAAAATTTTTATGTAACACACACACACACACATATATATACGAGGGGGAGTCCGAAAATAAGTTTCCTCTGGCATCTGTAGACAGACATGTATATGAAAGTCAAACAATATAATGAGATATGAAAGATACGACACAACATTATTTGTCAACATAAATACCCAACATGTTGAGACATTTGTCATACCGCTTAATAAGCTGCAAAAAGCCCTCCAGGAAAGTATCAGGGCTTTTCATACGGACAAGCCATTAAACGCTTCTTTCATATGCAAAGCCCTGAATTTTTCCTGAAAAACTTTTTGAAGCTTATCAAGCGGTATGACACATGTCTCAATGTATTTGGTAATTATCTAGAAAAATAAAGATAGTCTAATCTTTGATGTCTCATTCTATTTTTTGATTTTCATACACGCCTCTGACCACAGTCGACAGGGGAAACATATATGAGGAGCCCAGAAGCCAAGGGGTATAAGTGACAAAATTGAAAAAAAAATGAGTTAATTGCACAGGCTATTTTGGAAATAAGTCTATTTATTTGTAGATAAAGAGTTATGAATGATTTTTTAATTATGCACTGAGTTTTAGGAGTCAGTTACTTAATCACTTTTCCGAAACCGTGAAACGCGTGGAGGCCAAGGGGTATAAGTGCAGGTGTATTCATTAAATCTATATAACTGAAGCGCGACCAACGACATGCAAAGCTAGTTCATGACTCTGAAAACGCCCCAGGAATTTGATAATTTTTAAACGTCGATTGGTACAAAAACACGATCATATGCCAATTTGTACCAATCACAGTTTAAAATTATTTACACCGTGTGACATTTTAAGCCTTATGAACTGGAGTAGTATGTCATTTTTCAAAATGTTTTTCGTCAGGTTTTTTTTTCTGTTTAGAATTTGCTTTTTAATGCATTTAAATATTACATTAAATAAATGCTAACTGTTAACAAGTAAGAAAAATCAAACATTAAACATAGATTCTAAAACACTTTCCAAGATTCCTGAAATCTTTAAAAAAAATTTCGCAATTTAAGGAAATAAAATGTTATTGCCAATAGAAAAATATGTATTTTAATACTTTTGAACAGCCCTGTGTTTGATCTGTCGATTATATATATATACAGTATAATGAAAAAAACTAATTTAGGAAGAAAATGCGTAACAGTTTGAAATTTCTCTTTCAGCATTTTGTACTAATAGATGGAAAGATACTTGTATACTTTTGTTCATCCTTGGAGTTTACCTAGAACCTGTATTATGCCCCAGTATTTAGCTAAAATTTAGCTCCAAGTAAAATATTATTAAGACTACTGAAATAATATTTCAAGAAATTATCATCCATAGATGACCATGTATCCAAATCTGTGTGTTGCCCTGTGTATCATTTTATCTGTATTCTGCAAACATTTCTAAGTAAACTGAATGAAATCCATCATAAAAATACGTAACTTATTTTTAAAAAATCTTTAAGTAAATTATACTCATATTCAGAAACCTTTACCAGATCTTTTGTGTAGCCCTGTATATCAAATATAGCATTTATACATACCATGTAATATGTATAAATTTAGTGAAAATTAAAATCGCATATCATAATTAAAAAGGCATTTTATCCATCCATCAACCTTATCGATAATGTACATTTTTTTGGATAGAATATACTATTTCAAATCTGTTGTGTGTCCCTGTAAATGCTGTGAACTTCATGTTTTGCGTGATATAACTTATATCAAACCTCATGAACGTATATCAATTTTATTATACATGAAAAGTTCAATATAATTAAAATATGTTGCAAATAATTTTCACTTTCCCATTATGTAATTAAATACTTTTGTGCGGCCTTGTAAATGATTATTAGCTTTTGTTTTCACCACATATTTTACAGAATGCATATTTTAATGAACTTCGTAGATGAATATAAATCTTAATATATTTGACAGGGTGTAACACCTTTAAAATTCATTTGAAATGATTTTTTCCCCATAGTCCGTAATGAAACAAAAAACTTTTGATTCTCCCTGTAAATAAATTAATCATGCTAGAATTTTTTTTTTTTTTTTTTTTTTTTTTTTTTTTTTTTAAATAGGCTTCGTCCTAGGATAAGCGTAAATAATTTCCAAAAAATTCAGCGAATTCGAGTATATTTACGAGAGTTAGAGCGCTGGCTGACGGCCGGATTGCCAGACAGACAGACAGACGGACAGACAAACTGAAAATATATTCACTTTTTACCTTTGTTAGACAGTGTTAGAAAATTTCAATTTTTTCAAAACTTATAATAAAATTTTAAATCTTATGTTAGAATAAAAGTTTGTTGTTTCATTCATGTGTATCAAAATTGATCTTAAATTTTTGGTATTTTCATTTTTTTTATTTCATAATTTTTCCTTTTTAGAACTTTTATTAAAACAAAATTTCGTCAACCCTTTATTTATATCAACATTGTTCTTCATTTTTTATAAATTTATCTTTTTTATTTCCTATTTTTTTTATTTCTTGTATTAATTTAGCACGTGTACCCTTTGGCTTCCAAGCAGTTTTCATTACTGCTTGGAATCCAAAGGGTACAAGTGCCGAATGCTGATAAATATTGTTTAGTTATACATTTAAAATAAAATTTAATCCGCTGTTTTTCTAAACAGTTATTGAAATAAGAATTCAAAGAACATTAAGAAATAAGCAAAAGTTTCCTATCTCAATTCATTCGATTATAGTTGATGCTTAACTTTGAACTCAATTTACTCGAAATTTAAATTATGTCACTAGTATCTCTTGGCTTCTGAGGTCCTTATATATATTGGGATTGATAATTATTTTTATGAAAATGCAGAGAAACCCTTACACGCTCAAAGTGTAAAGTTTAAAAAATTAGAAATAACTGTCAGAAGGTCAAAAATTAAGTTTTACTTATGCTTATTGACGCTTTGGTTTTACTAACGTAAAATGTAATTTCCTTAACCCATTCGTGCCCAGCATTTTTTGCGTAAATTTTATTTGGTTGGTACCACTATTTTTAGAAGATTTAAGTTTAGTTCATTAAACTCAAAAATGCATCATTTAAATAAAGTAATTATTGCATTTCTTTTTTACCGGTGTGTTAAAAACAGTGCTGAATGCACCTTTTGAAGCGTCCTTAAAAAAAGACGCTAGGCACTAATGGGTTAAATTTAATTAATACAGTTATTTTATGTACTATTAATATGTCAATAGATTATATATATATACATATATAATTATTAAAGACCATTGAAAAATGTCATATTGCAACAGGATTAGATAAATACTACAACATTTTAATATTTTGTTTATAAATAAATATTTACGAGTTCGTATAAGAAGCCCTTTATACACTATTTTTAATTAATTTAAGGGGATTTTGTATTCTTCATTCGGCGAAAAATGGTGAAAATATTGATTTTCTAATTTTTACTTAATTTATACTTTATTACCCTAGTACATTTTGATGAAGTTTTGTAAAGTTTTGAGTATTATAAACACAGTTTAATGTGATTTTATTAAATCGTTGTCCTTTTAAATGTCATAATTCATTTCCTAATTTTTCTCAGTTTTTTCTTGTGTTTTTTTCGATGAATGGGCATGTTAAAAGTGATAAAACTTTTATTTATATTATTTAGCTTACTCAAATTTTCTTATCGTTGTTCCTTATGATCAGTTTGATAAAGCTAAGCATCGAATTTACAGTAAAGTAAAAAAAAAAAAACACTTAAAACTGTAAGAAAAAATTCATGTTAGGGTATACATCAATAACATATATCATTTGCATAGAAATCAGAGCTATTTACGCGGATTAGAACATGGAGAGATAGCTGGACATACGATAAAACAAACCGAATTCATAAACAATTTTCATTTACGTTGGAAAGTGCTAAAAATCAAAGTTTTAAAATACAGTCACTGCCAAAAAAAACCTTGACACTTGAGATTTTAGACGCTTTGTTCAATATCTAGAAATATACATGAGGAATTATTCTGAAACTTCAGGTGTGTAAACAATATAGCACAGATCATATATTTTCGTGAAATTGTTTTGCCGAAGTCCCAAAGGGGACCGTCAAAAAATTGAAAAAGAATGAATATCTTTTGGATAACCCTGTCAAAACTAATGTAGCAAAAGCATTCAAACTGCAGATTATCATTAAGTGACTTATTGTAATTATATGTGTTCACTTTTATGAGGATAGCATGTATATTCGTAGAGAAATTAAGGTTTTTATAAAAACAGTCCCAATTTTTTTCAAGATTTTTGCTTATTATTTGCAGCGTTCTTAATATAAAATAAAGTTTTTTCCTGAACATATGACAAACAAAATTATACATAATACCCTGCAACCAGAATTTTTAAAAAATAATAATTGTATGAATAATGAACAGGTTTACTAAATAAATTTTCATTGCGCATGCGTAAAAGTTATGCAAATTTTGATTGCATATTGTGTTAGCTAAAGGTATGGAGCAACTTTTGTAAAAGTCTCAGAATCGCAGCTTAAAAATGCTGAAAATTATCGTCGATAGAATCAGATGAAAATCCGTTATTTCCAAAAAGACGCAAAAAGATAAGGGGTTGTATCCAAATATAGTAGTGCGCCCAATATTATGTACAGAGCCGAGAAAAAAAATCTTGACACTCATAAAAAAAGTGTTATAAAAATAAACACTTATATTTTAAATAATTTAATTGCCAAAACTAATATTTTGGCATATTTCCCTTCGCTTTTATGACACTTTGCAATCTGTTAGTCATAGAAGTTGCTAAATTTCGGAAATAGTTTTTGTCCATATTGACCCACAAAGTTTCCAATACTTCTTTCAATTCCTTTATGTTGGATGGGTGACACTCTTGTACCTTATTTTTCTTATGATTCCAAGCATTTTCTATAGGGTTGAGATCAGGTGAGTTGCCTGGCCAATTAAGCACTGGTATATTATCATCATTTATCCATTTTTGTACAAGTTTTGTTTTACATGCAGGTGCTCCATCATGCATGAAATACTTACAACCATGAATGGACCAAAATTTCAGTAAGTGGTTTTGTAAAACTTCTATATATTTTTTCCATTCATAGTAACATTTTTTGGAAGGAAATATAATCCAGCTCTACCTTTTTCACCACTAAAAGCTCCCCATACCATGACACTATCTGAGTGTTTTACAGTTTTCACGGTAAATTTCGTATCATAGCGTGAGGAACCTTTAGGTCGTCTCACCAACATCGGGCGTCCTCTGATAAGCCTGGAGGTACTTTCATCAGAAAACATTACTTTCTTCCAGTCTTCTGCTGTCCAATTCAAATATTTCTTACAAAAATTTAATCTTTTTTTTTTTTTTTTCATGACATCAGTAAGCATGGGTTTTTTCGCTGCTATTCGAGCTGGAAACTTCAAGTCTTTTTGAAGTCTGCGGCAGACAGTCCTTACTGATACATCCTTTAATAGATTTGGGTGTTTATTTTTTATTTCTGCTGCTGTAATGGTTGGTTTTACTAATACCTCGCGTTTCAAAATACTATCAGTCCGGTCTGCTACATTACAATCCAGAAAGACTTGAGACCCTTTGGCGGCTTGGAGTTGGCAGCTTTTGGTGCTTGCGTTGGTAGAAAACCAGTTTTTAGGGAGGAGAAATGAATTGCAGCTCTTTGTATCGTGTAAACAGGGAACTGTGTAAATCTATAGTTAAATGCTTTGGAAATAGAAAATGACTCCTCTATTATTCCCAAAACAAATGATTTTTTTTTTTTTTTTTTTTTTTGTAATTCTGATTTTTATAATGGAAATAAATTATTTTATTTATTTAGATTTTTCAAATCTTTACAACTTTAAATGATTTTATTACGCATTGTTGTTATATTTTTACTACACCTGCAACATTTTTTTTTATTGTTTTGTTTATGTAGTTTGTTAGTTTTTGTAAAATCGTAAAACTCTTCAAACAGAAATGTAAATTTAGAATTTTATAAAGAAATTCTAAAATTGGTTTGGGTGATAAAGCAGATAGAAAATAATAATAATAATAATAATAATAATAAAATGACTATTCAGATAAACGTTGATTGTTTGAACTGCTGTTAAAAGTTAAATTGCCCCCTAAAAGATATTTTGAACCTTATAAGATTAATACTTATACCGAAAGAGAAAAATCTATTAACTGTGTTACAAGAATTGCAAACGTAAAAAGAAAAGTTTTTGTACGAAATATACTATCAGAGGTGGTGGAAAATCGCTGCAAATAATATAGATACATATACATATATATATATATATATATATATTAGCCAACGATTTTACTATTTAAAAAGTACCAGATTTACAACTTGAAAAAGGAAAAAAATAGTTTATTTTGTATTTAAATAAAATAATATAAACAATTTTTTAGGTGTAATGTTTTTTGTTTATAAGATTTAAGATTTATTCTAAATTAAAATACATAGCAAAGTTATGTATTTTGTGTAAATATTAAATTTCTAAACATTGTAGATTAGCAATTTTATTATTATATTAAGACCTATGAATAAGTGCTTCCTTTCAGAAAATAAATTTTATAGTGAAATAATCTAAACAATAATGATTAATATAATTGCAAGTTAATAATGAAATATCGCTACAAAAACAAAGATCAACATTTGAGATAATCTGATAGAGTAGGGACAATATAATTTTTTATAGCTAAAAAACATTATTTTTGCACACATATTTATTTTTCATTCACTTTAAAAATGAAATTTGTAAATTTGACAACTTGTGGTACAAAAAAAAAAAAAAAAAAAAAAAAAAAAAAAAAAAAACGGAATTTGTTTTAGTTTTTTCAAAGAAATGGGTTGGTCATGGAGTTAGTTCAACTGGGATGATGACTGAATGAAAAATTTGTATTGAGCCTATGCGAATAAATCTTGTTTCATGAAAAAATGATCGTTCAGGGGGGGGGGGTTCACTGTATTTAATTTAATTTTTATGATAACAGACGTCATTTTATTAAATATTATGATTTTTAAAAATGCAATAGTTCTAATGATTAACGACATACACTCTTTTTTAAATTCGTTTCACGTATGAGTCAATAAATAAAAGCACATTAAAAAAAGTCTCATTATTAATTACAAATTTAAAAAAAAAAAACTTTGAATATTTAGCATTTAAAGCTTTTAACAATAATATAAATGTTGATTGTGTTATTTGTCATAGATCTAGTTGATGAAGTTAAGAATAATAGTAACAACATATGTAAAATAATGTTTAATTTTACTTTTAGATGTTTTCTAAATGTTATTATTTCTTTTTTAAAATAACTTTGAAAAATTGCCGTTTTAACATACATATTGCGATTATTTTTCTCATTTTCATTTTACTTAATAAACGAAAAAATGTATTTTTCTATTCAACCCATTAATGCCTGAATTATTGTCTTCGTTAAAATTTAGATTTTGCATTTCCTACCATTTTTTAAATATGAGCAACTTTTATCTTAACTTATCGAGGAATTTGTCTCGCGAAAGAAAGTATTTATCTTCCTTTTTACGGGTGTGAAAAACGTTTACTTGTCATTTTTATAACCGTCCCAAAAATGGGATGCCAGGCACTAATGGGTTAAATTAAATTAGAAAATATTTTATTAAAAAACCATTATTATTTTTTAATGCAACATATAGCTATAATGTAAGACATGTAGGGGGAACTGGGGCACATTGATACACCCCCTGTACAGCACACAGGGTCATTACAGGAAGTTTCACAACAGCTCCAAAAGGTGATACTAGTGAAATTAACTACATACAGAAAGTTTTGGAATGATTCAATAGTTTGATGAAATGGGATGGGTGATTAATTGTTTTTGTACGTCAAAAGTAAATTTGAGTTGTACAATTGAAATGGTATTATACAACTGTTCCAATATTTTCAACCGAAAAGAATATGCTCCATGGCAAGTAAAGCTACTCTTTATCAGTTCCTCATTCTTTATTGTTAGATAAATTATGAAGTGTTGGATTTGCGACTCATTTTATTCAAAATAGCTGTATGGGGCACAATGATACAGTCTTTGTCGGGGCACATTGATACAACCTAAATCCTTTTCTAGTTCATTTTTTCATTACCTTTTATTTATTTATTTATTTATTTATTTATTTTTTACAATACACTCCTTAATTCAACCATTTTTCGTCAAAAATTTCTACTATTAGTTTTTATTGAAGTGAAATAGCTCTAATTTCTTTACATTAGAACATTTTATAGTATTTATGCAAACAGAAGACGTACAAACTTACACAATATCTAGTGCTAGTAGAATCAACAAAAGAAATGGACGGCAGCCTGGCAAATCTCAAATTTATATCGATTCTCCAGAGAAAAAAGTATTATCGACATGAGAAATGTTAAGTAAGAGAAACAAGCTACAGAACAGTACAAGGTAATTATATTATAAACATAATTTTAATATAATTATCCTTTATTTTCTGTTTGTAAACCGATTTATAAACAGAAAACCTGGTAATTCTTTCACCTTTCCCAAGAAAGAAGATAATTCTGGGGTTAAAGTGGCAGATATGACAAAGTTACCACAGCCAACAAACGGACAAGGAACAGCCAGAACATCAGGTCATTATACATTTCATTTTGATTGCTTTAATATCGCTTACAAATAAATTGTGTGCGATTTTAATGTCTATAAATATATATAAAATGGTTTGCTAACTATTTTTCTATGAAAAATATGCATTGGTGTTATTTTGTCTCCATTTTTCCCAGACGTATCAAAGTGTATCAATCTGCCCCGGGGATGGGGCACATTGATACAAATAACTTTTTTTGATTTTTTTTTTAAATTACATGCAAAAATAATATAATAAACAACGATTGTACATTTTTATAACACACTACACAGGTTTTGCTGACATCACAAAGAAAAATAACTTGAAATTTCTGCTTTCTAGACACCAATTTTTTTTTTTTTTTTTTTTTTTTGAAAAAAGCTGTATCAATGTCCCCCAGTTCCCCCTACAAGTTATGTACACAGAACATGCACTTAAAAAACAATAACAAACGGCTCAGTACCGATCCTACATATAGGGGAGGAAACAATCGGAAGTTACAATAGATAAGATATCTAAGCAACGATCCCGGAAAAAAGAGGGGACTGTTAAAAATTAAAATATCGAGCAGAGATAAGGAGTCACAACAAAAAATAACTGTTTAATAACGCGTCATAAAAATAATTTAAGGGTGTATTTCGATTCAAACTGCTTATTTTTCGATTTATTTTTAAATTCACTTTTGCTCTCAAACGCATCAAACTTGCAGATTCTCTTATTTAGAAAGTACACAAGGTGCCGTGATTGTCAATTCTTTGATAAATGTAAAAAATATTGCAAAAAAAGCGATCAAAAACGGCATTTTGAACAGATTTTTGAGAAGCGGGAGATCTGTGAACGAAAAAAAGGGTCATGCTGAGAAGATAAATGTTTATAAATCAAATTCTAATGAACTGAGAGTAAAAAGACATCCCACGGCACCTTATAAACCTCTTCAAGAATTCCCTCAGCAAGTTTCATATTTCTACTTTTAAAAATGTGTCTGAAATTGTATCGGAAAATTTCGAGCTGTTGAAGGTGAAAAAGCGTTTTTTCGAATACACCCTTAATTCTAAAAACCTGCCTATTATATCTTTTTGTATGTGAATACAATACGTAAAAAAGATATTAATTTAAACTTTTAGCATTCATTTAATACTATATGGCCATTCATAGATCTTTAGTTTAACTTAGCAATTTTTTAATCGTTTTCCTTTTTTCGAAATTAGTGGACGAATTTCACCTATCCCAGATACCCATTATTTGTTTTTTTCTGCTTTTGTTTTTCTGTTTTAAAGTATCGTAATAGCCATAAAATAATAATAATAATAATAAAACATGTTTATTGAGTGCAATATGATTCAATAAAGCAGTACACTATTATTGATTTTAGATTTGGTTAATAAAAGTTGCTAATATGATTAATTAATGTTTCAAATAACCGATAATTTACTGCAACCGGTAATATGTATTTGGTTTTATTTTTTTCATGTAGAACGGTGGAAGTGTGTGTGTGTGGGGGGGGGGGGGATCTCAAAAATCGAGCTTCATTGAGCTTCTGTTTTATCTTGGTCAAAAGAATTATTTCGTTTGATATATATTTTTTAAATAAAGATTTTTTTTAAACAAAATTAATATATGAATGTGTTTAATATTTAAACGATTATTTTGCATCTTAATATCTGAACTAAGTGGAATATATGCAAATAGATTATATGACGCAAAGAAATCATTAACATAATTTTTTTAATAGCATAAAGCAAAAGATAAGAATTGAAATGTAATTATTTAATAATTAATTTTATATATATATATATATATATATATATATATATATATATATATATATATATATATATATATATATATATATATAGGTTCAGTAAGATTGATATACTTGGCATTATAATGGAAAATTAAAAATGTAGTTGATTGTGTAAATATATTTTAGGAGACAAACTAAAAATAACTTAAATTGAATCTAAAAACAAATTTATTAAAGTCACATCAGTACGTCATTCGAATTTTAATATTACACCTTTTAAAACTCAAATTTTGAATTTGAGATATGTAAATATTTTCGAGATGTGATTATAAAGAGAACAAGAATAAAATGGTGAAATAAATAATGCATATATAGATTAATAAACCCTTTCTGGTCTGGTGTTCTATTAGTAGTTCATGGCTTTCAATGGAGTATTATTTTGTTTCAAGAAATACTTTTACTACTATCTACATGTAGTAATGTTAGAGTATGTCTATGCCTTTAATGAATGGCTTCATTTATGTTTAGGCATTTAGTAATAATAATAATTATTATTATTTGCTTAATTCTCTTTACTCCGTTTGCGATTCTTTTATATTAAACATATATTTCACTCTTTAAATTTAAAATTAAAGTTACTTCTCTGAAAGTATCATGTGCAATAAAGCGCAAAAAGTATTAGAAAGTTGTAATATCAGTTAAATCTTATTGTAATACAACATTTTCTAAACATTTCGAAAAATTCTTCCTTAGCCTATTGTCATATGAATATTATACGAATAGTACTCAAAACAACAACATTCGTTTTCTTTCAGACAATAAAATATACGTTAAACACTAATTTATTTATTTAAATAGCTAGTGTTAAGTTATTAATGTAAAAATAATTTCTTCTAAAAACTAAAAAAGACTCGAAAGGGTTAAAAAAAGACAAGACTGGATGCAAAAAACAAAGCAAACTCTAAAAAACATATGTGCAAATTTACATTTAAAATCGGGTATAGCGATAACACAAAAAAGTTTTGTCTATATGTGTAAAAAGTGTGTAAATTGCCAAATTGCGCATCTAATGCAGAGATTTCAAAATAAGCATCTGAGTAATTTCATGGCAGCACCAAGTGTGTAAAAGTTATCTGATATCTTAAAATATACATTTGGATCCGTAAATTGCATAAGAGTAAAACACTTACACCTACGTAATTTTCTTACACTTATATATCTGTGTAATATTCTTTTCATACATATATTTTATATAGCACGTAAAATGCACATATTTTTATGCAATATTAAAAATACATATATTTTTATGTAACATGTAAAATATACAGATTTTATGTAATATGTAATATATACTTATTTTTGTGTAGTCTGCAAAATAAACAGATTTTTGTGTGAAGTTCTATTCTTACACACATTTCTTCTTCATATACAAATCTTTATTGTAATATTAAACATTTAATTGTAATATTTTTTAAAAAGCATATTTTAGTGTACATAGCTTTATCTATAAATTTTGTTTTGTGTAAATTTTGAATTAAATGTTTTTATGATCACAAAACAAAATTGCATAAAAAAAACTCATATGGTGGATGAGTTTGTTCTTTCTTTCATGTTCTAAGGCAACAAAACAGAATTTCAGAATGTATTTAATCAATTTACATACCCCGTATCGACAGATTCCTTATTTATCGATATATCTGTTTAAATATTAAATAGGATCGATTCTAAGGCAAAAATTTTTTTATTTAATTGATTATGAAAAAAAATAATAATAATAATACTGGAATCGTGTATCTAAGCAGCGCCGCAGAAACATTATTTGGCGCCTGCTGCGAAAAACCTTGTTAATTTTCTTTGTAAATAATTGCGTATAGGATGTCACTGATTAAATCCTGATTTTAAACAACTGATTTTTTCTTGAAGTCATTGATTTAAATCAAAAATTTTTTAAATGTTTAGAATGACAGTATTAAAGTGTATTAAGATCTAAGATTAATATAATTCGGAAAGTTTTTATAGATATTTTGACTTGTGAATACACACACAAAAAAAGCTTTAAATAATTGCTTCTAGGCTTAATTTCTGAGTCTTATAAAACATTCAGTATAGTAAATTTGTAAAGGCATAAAAAATATATCATTTAAAAATTAAATATTATTTGCGATGTCATAATTTCCTTTAAGTAATTAAATATTTATTCTTTTATGTAAAATAAGCAAGGCAAGTATAGTAAATTTCTGCAAAATAAGAAAATAAAGAAGAAGAATCTTATTTTCTCATTCTACTTTTTCAGTAATAAACTTCTACCAAATATTGGTGCTAAAGAATAATTGAATAACATCTGCTCTACAACTGTTGTCGAAGAATGTATAAGAGAAAAAGAACTAATTGGTAAAAAATGTTAAACACGGTTTAATTAATATAATAAGTACAACTATTTAAGCACAGTAAAATATGATTACTATAAGAGGTAATAGTGTTGCTAATTAATATTTTGAGGATTTCAGATGTAACTGGCTATTCATATATTTATTCTGTATATGAGCATTAATCAATGTAGCTCATTTTCATACTTTTTCTTTTTGGTAGCATACACGAATATTGTGTAAACTAAGATTTACGCGATTAATACTAATTTCTGTTAGTACAAACGGAAATCGAGCTGCCAAAATTATTTGTTAGTTATGTTGTTTGTGATATTAATGAAATTACCTATTTTTTTTTTTTTTTTTTTAATAGCAGTCTTTTGCAGTTTTTATTAATTCTGTTATTAATTTCTGTTTCCTTTCGGCTATTTTTTAAGTGTGCCATACCTTGCCCTTTTTGAAATTGACAAAATGCCCCCCCCCCATTTTTAAAAAAATAGTGAAATTTACCGGTAGTTGTTGGCAGAAATTTTTTGTAAAAAACCTCTCCATACCGCAGTATTTTTAAATATATGTACTCAAGACTTTACAAAAGTTATAGAACTTTAACCCATAAGAAAAAACAGTATATTATTAAAGCATGTTATTTAATTCTATTTTTAAATTTTTATTTTGTGGAAGTATTGAAAGTTAAGGATTTTATATTTATCATATTTAAGTATTGTGTACTTTTTTTTCTCTGCTTCTAAACACATTAGTATGAAATAGTTCCCATTTTTGGAACTCGTATCTTGCCTCTTTTCATTTTAAAGTGAATAGTAAATTGCTAAATTATCGTTTTTGTAATTAAAGCATAAAAATATGCATTATATACCTAATTAGAGATTATTAATAGTTTATTATTAAATGCAGTTACTAATCATTTTGAAAATGTAAATATCACTTATATTTAATATCGTTTTGCATAATTACTGCAAAATATTAATGTGCATAACTTTATTGTATTCTATAAATTAATGAAAATATTAATATGCATTTTTTTAATTTCTGTAATTACTAACTAATAATTAATTTTTATTAATTAAAGTGTAAAAACATGAATTATGTTAGCAATTAAAAGGTTTGATTGCTTTGGAAACTTAAAATACCTGGGAATTAAAAAAATCTGATTTTTTTTTTTTATAATTTTTTATAAAGCCATGATTTTTTTACATCTAAATTGCGCATAAGTAAAGGTAACTAATCGCGTTGATAAAGCTTGCTTCAATTAGCCACCTAGCGCAGGAGGACCACCCGCACCATTCTTTTTGTATATATGTCTGTATAAATATTTCTATAAGCAGTTTCCCTACATTTTCCTGTATTTTGTCTTCACTTATTTTTTCGGTAATAGTCTATGTTTGTCCAAAGCAGCTTAAATTAGGTATACTGCCAAAAAAAAAAAAAAAAAAAAAAAAAAAAGTTGAATGTAGATCCTGCCATTGCAGAATTCAGTTTCGCCTCCGATTAGGGAAAAAAATCGATAGAGGTTTTTTAGAAGGGCGATCCCGTTTAGATTGCACTGAACTAACTTCATTTTTCTTGTATTTATCAATATAATAGCAGACAGAACGGCGTGAAATACCCAATTGAATAGCAATTTCTCTCTGAGACATTGGAATTGCGGAATAATAAAGAGATACAATTTGACGTGCTACTTCTTCATATACTAGATTCATCAAAAATGGATTTTTTCTTTAGTTTATATGCTTTTTTATAGACTCTGAGTAAAAGGAAATGCAATTTAACAATAAAATGAGTGGAATCCCGTCGAATTCGACGAATGAAATGTTTAAAAGACCCGATCTATTTGGGTTTTTTTTTTTTTTTAAAGCAAAAGTAATTACATTATTGAATTAATATATAATAATTATATTTACAAAGTAAATCTCAAGTTTGCTAGTTACAATTTTGCATGCAAATATTCCCACATCTTCAGTTAAAATTGTAATCCGAGTGCCGGCGAAATCCAGAAATTTTATTTTATATGCACTCACAAAAAAAGTTTTATAAAAAAAAAAAAAAAAAAAAAAAAAAAACTAATTTCATTTTTACTGTGACATTATTTTCACTAACTGAAGTCATCTGAAAGTAAAATCTCAATCTCAGTGTCCATAATGAAAAGAAATATTGAAATGTAATATCGGGTACTACTAGGTTATCCCATCGACCAAAAAATTATCGCCAAACTATAAGATTAAATGCCAATAATGCATGATCGTGAATGTCACATTCAATGACATTAAATACGATTCATGTGCTTAAAATGTCATTAAGTGATTTTTATTTCGACTTTTTATTAATATTTTTATTAATATTCTACTAATTATTTGTTTTTTCGTTATTTAAAATAAAAATTATGTCAATATGTATAATTTGGCTATTAGTTTGGCGATTTGTATAATTTGGCGAAATTGGTCGACGGAATGACAGAGTAGTACCTAATATCGTTATGAGTAAAAATGCGATGTTTTAAATAGTGCGTCATTTTCTCTTCAAATGTGTTTTAAAAGTTATTGTTATTAGTAATATGAAAAATGCATCCGTAATAATATTGTAATTCCCATTTATCTGGTTGCTGAATGACATCATTTTCCTCATTTGAAATTTCTCTTATTTTGATTTAGACATTAATTTTTATCATAAATTATTTTCTGTTATTTTATTTACATTATTAATATTATTTCTCAGTAATTTTGGAAAATAAATTTTTATTATCGTGAGAAAAGCTAAACTGTGTTGCCACCATTTTGAAGAAATGTCATGAAAAAGTTTTTAAAATTAAAAATAAAATATAAAAATGGAAATAAATTAAAAAATAACTAAAATGAGCACAACTACAAATAAATAGCTTTCATTAAAAAAAATAATTATCAAAATCGGTTGAATAGAAAATTCAGGGCTGATGACACGACATTTTTAGCTTGTCTGAAAAAAAATAGCATCAAAGGCTTAAAAAAAAAAAATTAATTGTTAGAAATTATTTCATCTTTAGAAGATACTTGCTGTAGAATCAAGCTCCAGAAATTTTTCTATAAAATGTAGCAAAATTCTCGATTATTTCTGAACCCTAATGGTAAAATTTATAAAAGCTTTCTGCGACAAGTCAAACTAACAGCAAAAAAAAAAAAAAAAAAAAAAAAAAAAAAAAAAAAAAAAAAAAATCTGCAAAGTAATACTTTTAAACAGTAGAAATTAATGCAAATTTATATTAGAGCTCAGCATGGGCCGGAATTTCCAGGTCTGACCCGTTCTGGTCGGACACACACAAGCTCTACTATTTCTAAAAAATTCAGATTTTTTAAAGAATACTGTTTCTTTTAATATTTGTTGCTGAGTGCGAGACTGAACTGTTGCAATTTGCAGTATTGCACCATAGATTTAAAAACTATAATTAAATTATTATTATTATTTTTTTTGTGGGGGCGGGGAGGTATTGTAGACATAAGCTTAATTATTATTAATAATTAAAATATAAAATAATATGTGTACATACATATCTATTTTTTTTTTCTTTTACTAGAAGTTGAGGGCAAGGTCATTCTTTTTCTTTATAATAATAAAAGTAATAAATTTATCTTTTTTAACATAGTGAATTTAAAGCTACTTTTACAAAAAATGCGCCTTATGTTTTGCACATAACTAAATAGGGAATTGTTTAGTCGCATAAAGACTTTAGTCTTCTAGAAACTTCTTCTCTAACATGCTTTACCAACTTTAATCCTCATCCGAAGCTAGCTTTTTATATATGATTCTATATTTATATTCTAACCAATATATTTTGAGAATAAATTTTCTGGTATTTCTTAAAGTTTTCGATAGTATTTCTTGCATAATCTGTCAAAGTATTAATAAATATTTTATAATAAAAAATTGGTGTTAATCGAAAAAAAATTTGCGCAAGAATGAAGATTCTAATATTGCATGGGAAGTTACATTAGACAATTAAGTTTAACCCTTTTTATTTGAAATAAAAATAACAGTTCTAAAAATTAGTATTACTATCAGCTATGTTTAGCGATTCGAAGCTGAAAATTTTCGGCAAGGTGCCATTCCATTTCTGCGTCAATGTAGCCGTTGTGATGTCTTAGATAAATCAGCTGAGGATACAAACAGTTTTCCTATCTCCGTGAGTGATTACTATAATCCTTTGTATAATGAGAGAGAAAAATGAAATGGTATGTCAGTGGGGTTGTTCTATTGTGGATCAGGACAGTCGCTTGAAGACGGGAAAGAGCTAAGATTCTGAGAAATGAAAGGGGTAGAACAGAACAGGTGTGCAGAGAAGAAAAAGCAATGACATTCTCTGTGTAGTCGTCGGAGAAAGAGGTTGAATTCTCTCAGATATAGTGGAAGTGAGGTATTGACTCTCTGGGTGTTTCTGGGAGAGGCGATGATAAAGAATGTAACAACGTGTACGAATGGAATCTACCTCACTTATGAATATGATGTTGACTGTATTTTTATTTTGTAATTAGCAGTTCTAATAAAGAACTTAGGAAGGAAATTTAATATAATGATTTATTTCTTATATATATATGGTAAAATGGTGGAAACAACGAAAACGACACCACACCGTGTTTCTGCCACAAGGTTCTGAAAAAACTTTTATCCTTAAACAATATTTTGTGCCAGTTATAAAAGTACTTAAAGCTAGTCAATTTTAAGCATACAAAGGGACGCACAAATAAATATTTTCAAAAGAAGATAGTCTCCAAAAAATTAAAAACAACATGAGCAATTACATTTGAGGATGGGGGGGGGGTGAGTGAGGTGCCAGGAGGAACTTATCTTTTTAACTTTAATTCGGCAGACAATCGCCATAATCTATGTGGATATTTATTAAGGATCGACCGAAACAAATTTTTAAGACCAAAAACGAAGCTGAAACTGAATTTTGGTTATCTTTTTATTTTCGGCTGAAAACGAAAATGCCTCCCAAAATTTGTTAAGTAGTTTATAGATCCATAAATATTCGTAATACTTAATTAATTATACGTTTTTATTAAGTACATAACTATTAATCTCTAGCCAAAACTTTTTAGTTTCATATCAAATTGTAATTAATTCGTCACCAACACGGAACTAAATTTTAATTATGTGAATTCAATCTAATTAAAAAATATTTAAGCTGTACATATTTCGATTTATCTTTTATAATTATTATCTGATATACTAGAACTTTCTTAAAACGTATAAGAAACATTTCCGTGGTTTCAAATTAAACATTTTCTTTAATGTTAAGCTTGGAACTTTTAATGAGAACCTGAAAAACGTCCTCAAAGATTAGTCCAATATGCACTGCTTGCTTTAAGAATTGCACTCACATCTTCAGTCAGGCATGACTGGTAATTATAAACTGCACATTTTATAGCAATCAATAAAGAGTGTCTCTTTGAACTAATAGAGCTAAAATTAATGAGTGAGTAATAATGAAAATTTCCGAAATAAGAAACGAAATTTTTGGAATACAGGCAATTTAGGTCGAGTTTCGGACCGGCGGAATGTATTTTTGCCGGAAATTAATTTTCGGTCGATCTATACTATTTATTCAGTTTACACACGTTCAATGAATGAAAAGTAAAGACTTCAAATCAACTATAACAGAAAGATGACAAGTACAGTGTAACCACTAAATAAGGGACAACTGTGGAACCGGAACTTTTGTTCCTTAAATAGAGGTGTCCCTTATTCAGAGTTTTGATTGTTATTTTTGATTAATCGTTCAGAAGGATATAAAAATAATAAATCATTACAGGTGAAATTAAAATGTACCCAATGTGTATGAATTACATTAGTGAGATAAAAGGAATTTAGGGAATTAAAAAATTAAAATTTTTAATTGATTACTAAATCATTAAATTATTTGTAGAATTATTGTTTTTTATTTTATATACAAATTTTGTACATGCTAAAGGATTAAAACATTAAAAAATATATCTTGAAGTAATCAATCAAAAATAATTGTTTTGCAAATGTCAATTTTTCACTACAAAATTTTCAAGTGTTCATTTACTATGCTCATAAATTTTAGTTCTTCATTATCAGGAGCATTTACAAAAAAAGTATTCAACTACTGTGCTCAGCTAGTGTGAAACGTTTTGGCATATTTACAAATTCATTTTTTAACGGAAAGGCATAAAACTGGAATGCCTGACTGTGGAAGCGTTTTGTAATCGAACTGAGTTTTCACTTTTTTGGTAAATAAATTATTTATTGAGTTATAAGCGATTTTGATCATGTGACAAATACGTTTATCACCCTTCCTGAGTAGTTATTCTTCTTTCGTGTATAAATTCGGTTCAAAACACCCACTTTGACAATATTGTCTGTAAGGTCTGTTGCATTTGCCCTCAAAAAATGAAAAAAAAACAGTTCGATTACATATTTCTGAACAACAACGCCTGCCAGTTTCGTGCATTTCCAAATAAAAATAAATGAAAACTTATGTCATAAAAGTTGCCCTTTTGGATTTGAGAACAGCCCAATGGCATCTATAAAGTTCTATGTTTCATACTTCACCTTTATTCTCTACTTTCAGAACCATCCTGAAAATTTCCAACATTACTTTCAATGGAGATAAACGCACTGATGTCAAATCAGAATTGTGGGTAAATAAATAATCGTCAATTGTGTCGTATGTCGTTGTATCCACATGACTGTCTATCAGTTTGCTAAATTTACAAAAATCTGTATTTTCATTTTCATCACAGACATATTTCATTACCTGAAATGCAAAAACCAGTCCCTTTGATCTCATTTTCAATGGTCCCTAAATCGAGTGTCCCTTATTCAGAGATAAGTACATTACAAGTTCTATACCAAGGGACTGGGACCGGAAGTTTTGTCCCTTATTTAGAGGTATCCTTTATTTAGAGGTTTCACTGTAGTAATTAAAATTGAATTTTAACTGTATCAAAAAAATCTAAGTTTAAAAAACCAGCAAATTAGTTATTTTATAAGTAAGGAATACTATTAATACTATACTATTATTAAGGAATACTATTATTTTGCAATAATTATTATAATACCTATTAGAGGTGGGCTCGGGCTTCGGGCCTCGGGACTTAATTTTTTTGCTGGAGTATCGGGCAGGGTCTAGCTTTTTTTTTCCGTACAAAGCCGAGACTGATTCTATTCTTCCTAGTTTTCATGGACCAAAATAATCAGTTCCTATTGAATCTTCTTATATGAAAATCCTTTTCTCGACTTTTTATAAATCAGTAATATTTGGCTTTATCCAAAAATTTCTGCAAAAAAAGCATATACTTTTAAGCCGTCATTATTCTACAATTAAACATTAGAATTTATTCCTTTTAAAGAATCGTAGATTACTAGGCGTTTTAAAATAGAATTAAACACACACACACACACACACACACACAAAAAAAAAAAAAAAAAAAAAAAAAAAAAAAACATGATTATGACGGAATTTTTTGTTAAACTGAAAACTGAAAGTTTCTTTTAAAATGTTCATCCATGCAAAATGAATACAACAATACGGGAGAAAAAAATACATTAAACATTTACATCTGTTAAGAAGGGAATGCATTTTTTTTTTTTTTTCGTTCCAAAGCGATTTCGTCTTTGGAAATTTTACCATATACCGCTTTTTTGATTTTTTGTCTCCATTACAGGGAATATGGATTAATAATAAGGCATTTGTACCCTATATGGACAGGGCTCTCAATATGGACACCCCTAATATTTTTAAAGGTAACAATTTTGATCGAGAGATGGCTCAACATTTTCGCGAAGAAAAGCAGTAGAAAAGATAATTAAGGCTGGAAAGTGTAAGAAAAACGCGCTGTTCGCCATTTAGGAGGAAATTTGTTGTTTCGATATGTGCTGATCTTAATTACTTATAAGCTTAAATTTTTATTAGATATGGAAAAATTGCATTAAATGTTGAAAAGTGGAATATTTTAGAAAGCTAATAAAACATATTTTCGATTGCTATTGCATATTTTGCTTTAAAATACTTTTCTTATTCATTTGTTACAAGATTTATTAAAACTACGCCCGGTTCCCAATATGGACAGCTTATGTCACCTTCGACTACAACTGTAAGAATGAAGAAAATTCAACGTTGCCAAACAATAAATTGAAAAGGCATAAAAGTGGTAAAATCTTTGTTCAACAAGATGCCATTTGAACAATCCCCCAAAAATCTTCCTCCAAAAAACCCTTGTAGAAAAATAAAAAGCCTCCCCAGTAAGATATATGTTGGCGAAATCGTAGGTACCAATGCTAGGACTTCCTCAACAAAGGAGAGTTGGTACTGCTTCTTTTGCAGTATTGATGCTTTTTCAAACATGCGGCCATGCATCACATGTGGCAGATATGTTCATGAGGATTATGTGGGACTTACTGCCCTTGGTGAAAAAGTTTCTCTTTGTCCATGCTGTGAGGACTGAGTAATACCAGATGTAAATACGCAAACAGATGCAATAAACCTAAGCAAAACCATCAATATTATTTCATAATATTTACTAGTAACTAAGGGGCTTTGCATGGGTCTTCGAGGGATAAAAACAGAGAATGACACCCCCTTTCTGAAGATATTTACTGCCCCCCCCCTCCTCCTACGAATACTTTAAGATACATTTTTTTATTCCCTCTCCTCTAAAATCCCTTGGAAAATGGCTCTTCCATACACACTGTGTAGAAAGTCAATAAGGAAACACCTGTCCATAATAGGGACAGGTAGTTCCTTATATGGACACTTGTAAACATTTTTTTGTTTTTATCATTTAAATTAAACCAGAATAGTTACAAGGTCGCTAATTTTAATAATGATAGTCAATAGTCTAAGGATAGTGGTCACATATTTTTGGAGTCCTATGACTTGTACATGGGGGTGAAAAAAATACATTTTCCTTGGGGTGCCCATATTGGGTACAGGTACCTTACTAGTGATAACTGAAACATTTACATACAACAAACAAAGATTCATTTAAAAGCATAAATATCGCAGCCTACGGCACTTCTGCATAAATGGAGATTATAAACATGGAAAAAAAAAAGACTAATATAATTTTTTTTGGTCAGAACTCTTCCATAAGATTAAAGATCAATGTTCTGTAGAAATTCACTCGAGCCGGGCCGGGTTCGGGCCGAATTTTAAACTTTTTTCCGGACCGGGCCGAGCTCGGGCCGAAATTTTAACTTTCGTTCCGGGCCGGGTCGGGCCATTATTTTTTTCGTTCGGGCCGGGCTCGGGCCGAAATTTTAACTTTCGGGCCGGGCCGGGTCGGGCCAATATTTCTTTCGTTCGGGCCGGGCCTGGAAATTTCGGTCCGTGCAGACCTCTAATACCTATATGAAATACAGCAGAAATTTATATTTATTAAAATTATTAACAACTGCATTTAATATTAATATTAATGCAATTTAAACTAGCAGTTATGAAACAATTAATTCTCTCGTTAAAACACTATACTTTTTATATTTTGATTAATAAAGTTACAGTTAATATAATTACAGAAATAATAAAAACTGAAAATAAGTATGCATATCAATTTAAATATGCTTCGACGGGTGTAACATTCTTAAAAAAACATTTGAAACTATTTTATCCTACAGGCGTAATGTAACAGAATACTTTTGACTGTCCCTGTATTTGAATTACATATCCGTATTTAATAAATTTGAAATGACTCATCAAAATTCTGCAACAAATCTATAATTAAAATTTCAAACAATTCGCTTGGTAGTTTTTATGCTGTTACATGCGAGCTGACAGATGGACAGATAGACAGATCTGACGACATCAATAGACGCTACTTATTTATATAGCTACAAACGTACATAAAAAACAGTTAAATTTAAAAACGCATGCCGAAGTTGAAAACTCATTTCCAACAGGTATTAATCTTATACATTATTGTAACGATTTCTTTTGCTTGTCTCTGCAAATGAATTAAAACTGTTATGAATGTCCAATTATAATTTAATCGTTGTGAAATTCAGTGATTTATATCAGTTTCAATACATTTGCAATAGCGTTATGTCATCAAAATACTCTGCAAACGATTTTCCTCCATAGACCGTAATGCATAAATCGAATGCATAAACACCTTACAACTTTGTTAGAAAGTGTTAAAAATGGATTCAATCATTTATTTTTAAAATATTTTATTTTTAAAGTACTGATTGTTTTCCCTGTATAGATTTTTTCTATTTGGGCTAATTATGCACAAGATTTATTTTTCATTAGTTAATAATTTTACAAACATACAATCTTTATGAATTTAGAGATTATCTACAATTTAAGATTAGATCTAAATTTAATGATAATTAAAAGAAATAAAGTAACAATAAAATATATAGCTTTCTACACGTGAGTCTTTTAAAACACGCGCCTAATTAAAAGAAATAAAGTAACAATAAAAGATATTAGCTTTCTACACGTGGGTCTTTTAAAACACGCGCCTCACTGAAATTCAGAACTGAACGTTGACTGTATGCAACTGCTATATAATCCCTTGTAATTCCCCCTGTTAATGATCTACAGGCACACATCTTGTCAAAAGAGATTTATCACATATGTATCATTGCAACTATCCCATAACAAACATATCTCTAGCTCTTAGATAGTGCAGATCAGCGGTTCCCAAGCTGGGGTATGCGAAAATAGTATTATTAATGACGGAAATCACAAGAGGATTAGTAAAGTCACTAAAATAATAGAAATGACACTGTAATTTGTAACAATTTATTATATGATTGAAATAAGAAGCTTGCTAATAAACAAAAGCATTTTTACATTATCTTGGTGAGTGGAAAAGGGGGGGGGGGTATTTCTGAGAAATGGGGTTATTTCGAAATGAAATGACTAATAAAAGGGTAACAGAAAAAAAATGATTGGTATTTGGAAAGCGCTGACGCAGAAGATTTTCATAAACCTTGAAAATAACATTGTAATAACATCTTTCACAAGAGTTGTGATTTCTAATTAAGATAGTAATCATATATTAGACGCAGAACTTAATTGTTTTAGTACATCCATCCCCCACCCCCCGAAAATTAATCATATCTCTTCTTTCATACCCTCTTCCACGCACATCAATTGAAACTCCACTTCCCCTGTAAACAAATGGATTACTGGAGAAAGGGTAGAAAGATTTTAGCGCTCTTGGCTCATTGCGTTTTATCGCGCCAAAGGTCTCAAGTCTTTCTGGATTGTAATGTAGTGTCCGGTCTGAGGTCTTTTTTGGTCTTCCTGAACCGATTTTTCGTACTGGCACACTGCCCCGAGGTGAATTTGCACTCGCCTTTTTTTAAGGCATAAATCGTTTGTCTCGATACTTGCAAATTGTTAGCAATGCGACTTATAGGACATTTCGTTCTAATAAAGTTAAAGCACGAGATTTTTCAACAACTGTAAGCTTTTTTCACCCCATTATATGCACCAAAAAAGATTTGTATCTGCAACAAAATTAAATTCCACCTTTTAAACCACTAGAAGATACGAAAAAAAAAACCGCTGAGTCATCTCAAGATGCAAGAATTACTATTTAAAGTGGCGCATGCTCAATGGAAACTTCTACCCGGTTTCTATGTTTAAAACAGGCAAAAATAAATAAATAAACGCCGACCCAGTGGCGTGGTCGGTAATGGCAGCTGATGCCACACTGTGGGTCCCCGGTTCGAATCCGGGTTCGGGCATGGATGGTGTGTTGTCCCTTTGAAGTGTAATAAATATATGTAATGGATATCTGTAATAAAAAGTGTTGTGTATTGTCTCTGTTTCTGTGTATTATGGATCAATTGAGGAGGAAGCCATAGCAGCTAGAGGCTCAAAAGCACTGTCAATTCAAAAATAAAGTAAAACATCTGAACATTTAAAATGCGATGCAAATGGTTTTTTTTTTCTTTCGGTCATTGTATGCTATATTGTTACTAAACAATGAAATATGGATACAGCGCCTTATCTTTTTGCTGCTTTTTGGGAATAACAAATTTTAAGCTTTTTCTATCGACGATAATTTTCGGTATTTTTACGCTGTGATTTTGAGACTTTCACAAAAGTTGCTCTTTACATTTAGCTAACACAATATGCTATCAAAATTTTGTAGCTTTTAAGCATGCGCAATGAAAATTTATTTAGCAAACCTGTTCATTATTCATACAATTATTATTATTTTTTTAAATTCTGGTTGCAGGGTACTATGTATAATATTGTTTGTCATATTTTCAGAAAAAAAACATTATTTTATATTAAGAACTCTGCAAATAATAAGCAAAAAACTTTGAAAAAATTGGGACTGTTTTTATAAAAACCTTAATTTCTCTACGAGTATACATGCTATCCTCATAAAAATGAACACGCATAATTATAATAAGTCACTTAATAATAATCCGCAGTTTGCATGCTTTTGCTACATTAGTTTTGACAGGATTATCCAAAAGATAGTCATTCTTTTTCAATTTTTTGACGGTCCCCTATGGGACTTCGGCAAAAAAAATTCACGAAAATATATGACCTGTGGTATATTGTTTACACACCTGAAGTTTCAGAATAATTCCTCATGTATATTTCTAGATATTCAACAAAACGTCTAAAATCTCAAGTGTCAAGATTTTTTTGCGGTGACTGTATTTAATATTGCGCGCACTACTATATTTGGATACAACCCCTATCTTTTTGCGTCTTTTTGGAAATAACGGATTTTCATCTGATTCTATCGACGATAATTTTCAGCATTTTTAAGCTGCGATTCTGAGACTTTTACAAAAGTTGCTCCATACCTTTAGCTAACACAATATGAAATCAAAATTTGCATAACTTTTACGCATGCGCAATGAAAATTTATTTAGTAAACCTGTTCATTATTCATACAATTATTATTTTTTTTAAATTCTGGTTGCAGGGTATTATGTATAATATTGTTTGTCATATGTTCAGGAAAAAACTCTATTTTATATTAAGAACTCTGCAAATAATAAGCAAAAATCTTGAAAAAAATTGGGACTGTTTTTATAAAAACCTTAATTTCTCTACGAGTATACATGCTATCCGCATAAAAATGAACACACATAATTACAATAAGTCACTTAATGATAATCTGCAGTTTGAATGCTTTTGCTACATTAGTTTTGACAGGGTTATCCAAAAGATATTCATTCTTTTTCAATTTTTTGACGGTCCCCTATGGGACTTCGGCAAAAAAAATTCACGAAAATGTATGACTTGTGCTATATTGTTTACACACCTGAAGTTTCAGAATAATTCCTCATGTATATTTCTAGGTATTCAACAAAACGTCTAAAATCTCAAGTGTCAAGATTTTTTTTGGCGGTGACTGTAAAGATCAATCAAAATTTTAATTTTTAATTTTACCATAATTTATTGAAGATTTAAGTTATATCACATGAAATATTCAATCCTCGTTTCCTGTAAAAATAGAACTTTATCAATAAGTAATTGCCATTCACACATGTAAAAAAAAAAAAATTCACAGTCGAAAAATTAAATTTTTCATCCCAACATAGACCAAACAATAGCGACAGAAAGAGATTACTTTTAAATGAAATTAGAGAAGTTATCCAATTTCAGATCGCAATTCTATTTTGACAGCATTTCACAGCAATTTGACAAATTAGATAAGACGCAAATAAATTATTTTCAGGACTTAATTTCTTTATATTTAATATTCTATGTGACGCTGCCAATAATTATATTTAGAAAAGAAGAAACTAGAGAAAATGTCTGGCTTAGAATACTTATGTTGTCACAATCAACTTTTCAAGCTCCATTTCTCAGGCCATTTTTGGTCTCAAGTCTTTCTGGATTGTAATGTAGCGTCCGGTCTGAGGTCTTTTTTGGTCTTCCTGAACCGATTTTTCGTACTGGCACACTGCCCCGAGGTGAATTTGCACTCGCCTTTTTTTAAGGCATAAATCGTTTGTCTCGATACTTGCAAATTGTTAGCAATGCGACTTATAGGACATTTCGTTCTAATAAAGTTAAAGCACGAGATTTTTCAACAACTGTAAGCTTTTTTCACCCCATTATATGCACCAAAAAAGATTTGTATCTGCAACAAAATTAAATTCCACCTTTTAAACCACTAGAAGATACGAAAAAAAAAACCGCTGAGTCATCTCAAGATGCAAGCATTACTATTTAAAGTGGCGCATGCTCAATGGAAACTTCTACCCGGTTTCTATGTTTAAAACAGGCAAAAATAAATAAATAAACGCCGACCCAGTGGCGTGGTCGGTAATGGCAGCTGATGCCACACTGTGGGTCCCCGGTTCGAATCCGGGTTCGGGCATGGATGGTGTGTTGTCCCTTTGAAGTGTAATAAATATATGTAATGGATATCTGTAATAAAAAGTGTTGTGTATTGTCTCTGTTTCTGTGTATTATGGATCAATTGAGGAGGAAGCCATAGCCGCTAGAGGCTCAAAAGCACTGTCAATTCAAAAATAAAGTAAAACATCTGAACATTTAAAATGCGATGCAAATGTTTTTTTTTTCTTTCGGTCATTGTATGCTATATTGTTACTAAACAATGAAATATGGATACAGCGCCTTATCTTTTTGCTGCTTTTTGGGAATAACAAATTTTAAGCTTTTTCTATCGACGATAATTTTCGGTATTTTTACGCTGTGATTTTGAGACTTTCACAAAAGTTGCTCTTTACATTTAGCTAACACAATATGCTATCAAAATTTTGTAGCTTTTAAGCATGCGCAATGAAAATTTATTTAGCAAACCTGTTCATTATTCATACAATTATTATTATTTTTTTAAATTCTGGTTGCAGGGTACTATGTATAATATTGTTTGTCATATTTCCAGAAAAAAAACATTATTTTATATTAAGAACTCTGCAAATAATAAGCAAAAAACTTTGAAAAAATTGGGACTGTTTTTATAAAAACCTTAATTTCTCTACGAGTATACATGCTATCCGCATAAAAATGAACACGCATAATTATAATAAGTCACTTAATAATAATCCGCAGTTTGCATGCTTTTGCTACATTAGTTTTGACAGGATTATCCAAAAGATAGTCATTCTTTTTCAATTTTTTGACGGTCCCCTATGGGACTTCGGCAAAAAAAATTCACGAAAATATATGACCTGTGGTATATTGTTTACACACCTGAAGTTTCAGAATAATTCCTCATTTATATATTTCTAGATATTCAACAAAACGTCTAAAATCTCAAGTGTCAAGATTTTTTTGCGGTGACTGTATTTAATATTGCGCGCACTACTATATTTGGATACAACCCCTATCTTTTTGCGTCTTTTTGGAAATAACGGATTTTCATCTGATTCTATCGACGATAATTTTCAGCATTTTTAAGCTGCGATTCTGAGACTTTTACAAAAGTTGCTCCATACCTTTAGCTAACACAATATGAAATCAAAATTTGCATAACTTTTACGCATGCGCAATGAAAATTTATTTAGTAAACCTGTTCATTATTCATACAATTATTATTTTTTTTAAATTCTGGTTGCAGGGTATTATGTATAATATTGTTTGTCATATGTTCAGGAAAAAACTCTATTTTATATTAAGAACTCTGCAAATAATAAGCAAAAATCTTGAAAAAAATTGGGACTGTTTTTATAAAAACCTTAATTTCTCTACGAGTATACATGCTATCCGCATAAAAATGAACACACATAATTACAATAAGTCACTTAATGATAATCTGCAGTTTGAATGCTTTTGCTACATTAGTTTTGACAGGGTTATCCAAAAGATATTCATTCTTTTTCAATTTTTTGATGGTCCCCTATGGGACTTCGGCAAAAAAAATTCACGAAAATGTATGACTTGTGCTATATTGTTTACACACCTGAAGTTTCAGAATAATTCCTCATGTATATTTCTAGGTATTCAACAAAACGTCTAAAATCTCAAGTGTCAAGATTTTTTTTGGCGGTGACTGTAAAGATCAATCAAAATTTTAATTTTTAATTTTACCATAATTTATTGAAGATTTAAGTTATATCACATGAAATATTCAATCCTCGTTTCCTGTAAAAATAGAACTTTATCAATAAGTAATTGCCATTCACACATGTAAAAAAAAAAAATTTCACAGTCGAAAAATTAAATTTTTCATCCCAGCATAGACCAAACAATAGCGACAGAAAGAGATTACTTTTAAATGAAATTAGAGAAGTTATCTAATTTCAGATCGCAATTCTATTTTGACAGCATTTCACAGCAATTTGACAAATTAGATAAGACGCAAATAAATTATTTTCAGGACTTAATTTCTTTATATTTAATATTCTATGTGACGCTGCCAATAATTATATTTAGAAAAGAAGAAACTAGAGAAAATGTCTGGCTTAGAATACTTATGTTGTCACAATCAACTTTTCAAGCTCCATTTCTCAGAGATTAAAAAGAGTTCGGCGATAATTCAAGAATGATACTTACCAGCTGAAAAGAGGCATGGATGTCATTATTCATTTTCCAAGTAAAAAAGTAAAAGCATTAATATGCTGTAAATGTATTATGGGATTTACTCCATATTTTCAATTTCCGTATTTCTCTTTTTATTCTTTGATTATTAACTTGATGTAAATGATGTAAGAGAAACAAGCCGAATATATTTCCAAAAATAATATTAGAATTAAAAAAACTTTTATGAATATATTTGAATATTTTAACCTTTTCCTGGCACTTTTTCTCAAATAATTTTACTTTTTGATTGTAAAATTTCTGTTCATTGATTACATTTTTAGATGCGTTCGTGATTATGGAAATAACCTATAGTCGTTGTCTGTTCCGTCCGTCTGTCCGGATGTAACAGCGCAAAAATTACACAACTGAATGGTTTGAAATTTAAAAAATATAATTGTTATATAATTTTGCCTAAAGTGCATTTTGTTAAGGTGCTACCTGTGTGAATTAAATTCACACATATGCTTATTTAAGTCAATAACATTACCTTTATTTTAAGTAAACAAAATAGGAGAATACAGAAAGGAAAATAGATCATTTTAAAAAAAATCAACTTTGACCCATTGTATAGCAACCGATATCATATAGCTTTTATGACAACCGCCAGTATTTAGTTCCCCTCATTTTATTAGTCCTCGTTCAATAGATCCCAGTGGGATGAAAGATTAGGAGATTTACTTCCACAATTGTGCTATAATTATTTTGTATACAAAAGTTGTGTTTACAATGTTCCCAATCAAAAATCGTGTTCATAATGTTCGCATTCAAAAATAGTGTCAATTTACTAATAATCAAAAATTGTGTCTATGTTTGTACAGATTAAAATCGAATATTAAATTTAACTTATTGCACTAATATTTAGTATTTTCATGACATATAAAATTGTGTAGATTAAATGTGTTGGCATTCAAAACTACTTATTGAAAAATTAAAATATCACTCTTTTAACATTTAAACTACTTAAAAATTGTTTTTGTGCAGAAATTGTGAATTCTATTGACACTAAGAATTTTAATTGTAGGGTAATGATTTTATCTCGTTATCGTTGAACTCAGAATATAATTGTAATTATTTTTCGATTGATTTTTTTTTAAGTATTTGTAAATTCCAGAACTACACTACTTCTGCCTCTTGTCAGACTAATGGCAGTCTGGCCTCGTCCACAGTTTGAAAAATAGTTTTAACTTGAATAAGTTTTTTTTTTGTGTGTGTGTGTGTGTGTATGCGTGTGTGTGTGGATGCTTTGTAAAGCTTTTATCAGATTCACGATCTTTATACGCGACAAACTTTTCAGCCGATTTTAACCCCAACTTTTTCCTATTCAAAGAAAGAAAAAGGTTACAATTGTTTTGGAAAAAGTCGTGGAAAAAGGAGGAAAACCAGTATTACAAGTACCAGGCGTTAATATTTATCGCCTATTCGTATCAATCGCTTATCTCTGATTCGTTGAAATGTTCGATGTTGGATGAAAAGTATCGTCTAGCGAAGACCTTTTTTGGAACTGCAAAAAAAAGTTGCAGGACATTGCTGTTTGTTATCACACTAGATGTTGCGCAGATATTCCGAGAAAAGTTGGAGAAAATGTCAAGTGTTGGCTCAAAAGTGTCACGAAATGTTGGTGAATCTGATAGCAGCTTAAAAGATCTTTTGTTCCAGTTTTAAAATAAAGATGCGTTCCCCTTCTGGCTAGGCTGGATTTCTGCGTGTCGGGTAGACCCCCAGGTGGAGCATACAAATGTCTACACTGGATCTCTGGTCAGACGATCTTGCTCCATTCAGGTCGTCAAAGATGCGTGAACTTTTTCCTATAATACACGAAAAAATATATATATAAATCAGTCACTTTAATATATAGGTATATCTGTAAATTTGTAAAATTACACGTTAGACATAAAAATTATGTTTTTATCGTAAAAATTTACACGTTCTTTTTTCAGCTTATGGAAGTGTGTAATTTGTTATCCCTTCAAAAACTCAAGCAAGTATGTAAATTTCGAAAATTGGTTGGCTGGTTGTGTTTATGACGGCCAATGATCTGCACGGGAGGGGATGCTCTTCATGGAGGCCTTTCTAAGTGAACCTAACCCGCATTTACGCAAGGAAATCCAACGTTCGAAGAAAATCACCAAAAACCCCGAACAATTAGGTAGACGGGCGTGATTGAGTTCAAACCTAGCGCTTCCCGTTTACCAGTTTCGAGGGAAGAACCTCTCGGCCACTGGTGGGGCTGTTGAAAATTGTGCGGATTAACCCGAACTGGCATGTTATTGTAAGTTTAAACTTTTTAAAAAATACACAAATATCTGTGCATTTTGCATGTTATAAAGATATATATATGTATAAAAACAGAACAAAATATCACACAGAAATATGTGTAAAAATATTACATAGAAACATGTGTAAGTATATTACACACATATTTGTGTAAAAACAGAATATCACACAATCGCACAAAAATATGTGTACTTATGTGTACTAAATGAATATCGATACTTGAAAACTTAGTTTGCGTAATTGTAGTTGAACGGTTAAAGATGGCACTTTGGAAAGTTGAAGTTCCTCAGTTAGTATCCCATTCCGGTAAGTATTGCTTTTTTACTCTAGATTGAATTATGTAGAGAACTTCTTCTCTTGATACAAATGTATCTTTCAAAAAAGATGACTGAAATTAATAAATAAATCCCACAAAATACAGAAATAGTATACTGGAATCACGATTTCCGTACTTTACAAAGTTTTATTTTACAGTGTATGTATTCAGTATACAGGTTCTGTTCATAAATTGCAACTGTACAACTAATTTTATGTGTTCAAAATAACGCATGGAATGAGTTAAATATAATTTCAGGCGGTCCTGTTACGTGTAAATTAAAAGTAGCCTATTTTGTTATATAAAATATATCTGCTTGAAATAGAACAAACACACCAAGTACGTGATTTGGCTCTTCGTGCAATTTTGTCTTGCGACTTATAAAAATATTTAGCTCATAATTTATGTCCCAAACTATACGATTAAGCATACACAAAAATGTGTTGTTTTTGCTTATTGCACATAAATATGTGTAATCATGTGTAGCTTATACATTATACTGTGTATTTCAAAATTTCATGGCAATTTTTTTACAGATTTCATCTACTTAATGAGTTATCATCAAAACACACAGAACAATGTGTTTTTTGAAATTGACATACGTATGTTTGACAATTTACATGCCACTTTACACATTTTGACAAATCGTTTTTTATTAATCAGTGTACCTGTTTCAATGTATAAATTCACGCATTTATTTTTTTAAGTATATGGGGGCGAATCTATGACCTGTAAGCGTATGATTTGTCAGCGCAGTTCATTAACTATTGACCCAAGTAATTCGAATAATTATTGTCATGAACATTCCGATGCATATGACATAAAACCCTTTCCATTATATAATTACAATACCCGTGTAATACTTTTAAAGATGGCAAGCTGAACTTTATCTCGTTTGAGCAGTTTATAGAATGAATGTGGTGAGATTTATATTACATTTGTCATCTGTATTGCTTGTGCTATGTTAGGAGCAGATAAGGTTAATTTGAAATCCTCAGGATGTTTTAAGATGGGATTTGTAAATTTCAAGATAATATACTCTTACATAATAAATAATTTTAGAAATTCAGTATCAAATTCATTAATTTGGGGATAATTTAATAATATTAGGAGATAGTGTCTCTATTTAGTTTTTATTCGTGCATTTTATTTGTACATACTTATTTTAATTTCCAAGCAAAAATAATTTTAGTACTATTATTAAATAAATATTCAATTTAGCACAAAAGGTTTTATTCAAAACGTCATTTGAAAATATTATTATTTAAAAAATATAAATAATAGTATATATTTTTTTAGTGTTTAAAAAGGAAGTAATTATAATCATTGTATTAGTGGTTAGTTAAATAAATATGCTTTCACAGTTAAAATTCAGATAGTTTTTATTAAAAAATATTCGAATTTCATTAAATATTTCCCTTTTTTTATTTAAACTCGTAATTTTTTTAATTGTTTGCTTCAAAAACATTCAAAAGACATATTTATATTGTAAAACAAAAACATGTCCGTGAGTAATGCATAACATATCAAAGGTGGCAAACTCTGGACAATAAATTTCGTTTTTACTACTTTTTTTATTTAAAAAAAAAAATCGCCAAATTTTTATTTTTGAAACGCCGAATAACAAAAAAAAAAATTTTATGCAATTTTTTTAACTCTAAACTGATAAACTGCATTTATTGTTTTCAAAATATTTTTTACACTTTTTTAAAAGTCTTTTTCCATTACGTGCAGCCCCGTTACGAAAGATTGACCTACTTTCAATTAAAACAATTAGTAATAGTTGTAATAGTATTAGTAATAGTCTCTGTTTCCAGCTAACTTTCTGTAAATAAATTCAATTTTTAAAAAGCCATTAAAGAACTGATATAATGAAAGATAAATTTATCAGGCAGTAATCAAGTTATGCACTTAAGCAATGAAATTATTAAAATCAAAAAATTCTCTTCGTATAGCGAAATCTTTGGCGACCTCTTTGGCTACTAAGCCGTTATCCCACTAAACAGGTAAAACTGTACAGGTATAACTCATACTTTTCTCAAAACTTCGTCACGGTTAGGACAAAATTTCTTGAATTGAATAGGATCTCTATAAAGAGTTAAATTTGTAAACAATTATATTGTCACCTTGTTATTACCTCATATTAATCAAAGGCTTTCATTATTTCGAGTTTTATATTATGACTAAGCTTCATTTTGAGAGATCACTAATAATAAATATTTTTATTCTCTAACATTTTTAACCATTTCTAACTATTTTTTTTCTAGCATTTTCTAATATTTTTAATTCAACTGTACTCGCTTCGTGAGTTTTTTAAGATTTTCTTTATATTTTAATGCCATAAAAATTTCGCAACAGCAATAAAATGTCAAAGTATTTCAAAGATAGCTTTATGAAGCTAGAATCGAAACGAGATTTAACGTGAGTTAGATAAAGCCAAAAATAGACTAGAAAAATGTTCAAACATTCTTCAGCTGAAAATTTTATTTTTGTTGAAATAGCATTCCTAATTGAATCACTGAGACTGACCATTTCGGCCGCTGAAAAGTGGTGCATTACGGTCCATATTTTTGCTATTTGATTGTAGTAATAAACTAAAATTCTTTCTTTTTCTTTACTGCTGTTTCTAAAAGCTTTTGTATGTTCAATAAAAGTTAACCCTTTCAGGTACAAGTGACTGTGTTTTTGTAATGTTACATTCAGTCCGTTAATTTTCTAGAAATTTTACTTGAAAAAGAGAAATGCAATTTTATTTACTTTTTTGGTATAAAATTATAAAAATACAGTTTTGTTTAAAAATTCTATTACAAATGTTTAGTTGAATGAAATTGTATAAAAAATATTCCAACCCCCTTAAAGGAATTAAGGAAAATTTACTAGTTCATTCTAAAATGAAACATTTTTCATCGCTTAACAATCGTACGTATAAGCTAATTGAACAATGTAATATGAAAATGTAATTAATTAACAATACCTATATGCAATTAAAAATATAAGTAAATAATTAAACCCCTCGCCCAAAAATATGTAATTTTTGCTCTGCTTCTAGCAAACCCCGCGGCTTTGCTCGCATAATATTTGAAATATGCCAAGTGATATTTGTATGTCTGATTTTTATTAGAAGTAATGATATATTTAGGAATAATTCAAAAATTTCCATTTAAACCACAGTTTGACTAAATTTCATTGTTACACTGCCTTGTTCTGAAATTTGACTTAAAATAATAAGAACTAAAGCTAATTCTAAATAAGTGATAATTTAGAAAATATTTTAAAACGTTTATGCTCATTTCATACTTTCCTTTCAGTATTCATTTGATGTATTTATTTTTTTTAGAAACAATCTACTTAGTATTTGCAACTTAAAAATAACCATCATGTGAAAATCAGAGTTTCTTTTCTAAGGGTCCACCATCTCTTTCGAGATAGCGGCACTATCATAAAATGCCTATGTTAAAAAAGAGACTGTTACCGTTAATTTGTCAATGTTAATGTTGAAATCGGTTTGGTATTTCCTAATATTCCTCATAAACGTAATTTAGAATTTTTTAAAAAAATTTTTTGAACATTTGTTGTTCCCGCCAACGCCAAGTGGTAGTGGAATCGGCATAGAATATAGACTATGTCAGATAAGAGAGTTTCACTACTGATTCGCAACCATTACTTTCACAATCGGTTTATTACTTCCTGAGCTTGCTTTGAAATCGTAAATTAGGAATTTTTTAGAACACTTTCCGCTCCTTCCAACATAACTTTTAAATTTCGAATTTTTTTCTGAGTGTTCTAAAAGGACATTTTTATTTTATAAGTAACTACCATGCCATATTTAAAGTTTCTAGACTCTATAGTACAACAGAAATCGCCATTTTGAATGATTTTGCGTTTACATCCTTCTGTTTATAGTGTCACTAACATCAAATATAGCTTTTGTTTTGTTGTGCTTTAACAGGTCTATCACAATCAATTTATTTTTGAAATCGGTTCAATACTTGCTGAGATTGTTTACAAATCGCCATTTAGAATGTTTTTAGGACTCTTTTCGATCATTTTCACCCCTTTTAATTCCGAATTTTTCAGGAAATGTTGTTAGAGATAATTTATACCTTATAGGTAGTTACCATTCTAAATTTCATGTTTTCGGGCTCTTCAGTAACACAAAAATCGTTTTTTAGGGCTTTTTTTGCTCTTGAATCCCCTTTGGATTAGTGACACCGTCATAAGATATAACCTAAGTCGGAGGAAGGACTGTCATCATTTTAGCACCATTACATTTGAAATCGGTTCACTACTTGCTGAGATTGCTTAAAAATCGCTATTTAGAACGTTTTTAGTATGCTTTTCTTCCATTTCCATACCTTTTAAATTACGTATTTTTGGGGTAAAGCTCTTAGGGATCATTTATATCTTATAAATAATTAACATGCCAAATTTTGTGTTTCTAGGTCTTACAGTAACACAAAAGTCACATTTTTAGTAGTTTTTTATTCCTGCATCCCACATAGTGTCGTAATACCGACATAAGATATAGCCTATATTGGAGCAAGAATTGCCAACATCATTTTAACACCATTACTTTTGTAAATTGTAATTAGTTCGTTACTTGCTGAGACTCCTTAAAAATTGCAATTTGGAACGTTTTTAGAACGACGCCTTTCCCGCATTTTCATCCCTTTCAAATTTTGTATTTTTTTTTTTTAGCAAATGTTCTTAGTGATCATTTGTTTTTTATAAGTAATTAACATGCGAAGTTTTTAAGTCCTTCAATAATACAAAAATCGCGTTTTTAGAAGTTTTTTTACTCCTGCACCCTCTTTAGGTTAGTTGTATCGTCATAAGATATAGCCCATGTTTTAATCGGGACGAACACCATTATTTTGGCACCATTATTTTTGAAATCGGCTCGGTAGTTCCAGAGATTAACCCTTGTAAATAAACAAACTTTGCTTCTTTATAATATAGGTATAGATTGTAAACGAAAGAAAAAATGAAGCGTTATTTAAACTATCTTTTTTGGATTTCTAAATTGCTTTCTCAGCGAATAATCGTAAATGGATTAATATTAATCTCTATTATTTGATAAAAGCTTATTTTTAAAAAATATATATTACAGTTTTTTTTATTTATACTTTCTTATCTTTTTTTTTTTTTTTTTTTTCTACTTTAATTGATTCATTGTTGTAGTTTCACAGTCATTTGGCATTGTTGGCGACCGTAAATTGGCTCATTATTAAATCCGTTGTTTTTCAGCTAATGTATAGTTGTATGCTTTAGAAAAAATTGGCGATCTACATGTAGTAAACTAATGAAAAATGCTTCAAAATTAAGCTATTAATATAGAATTAAATTAAAAAAATATCAAAATTTTTTTTGTCACTGGAACCATACCTGTAAACGTATTTTTTAACTTTATTAATTTATTTATTTTTAATCATGCATATAAGCAAGCGAGCGAAAGTTTGATTAAAAGAATATCATTTTTACGTACAAAAATCAAATTGAGTTAAATAAATAAAAAAAAAGAGTTTAACCCGAGGGAACACGCGCTAACCTAGGGTAGAAATGGTTTTAACTTTGTCACCAATAAAATCAAATTAGAACCGTCATTTTATTTAGGCGGAGACAATCCTTACAAATTTTGCGATAAAATAAGTTGAAGATTACTTTTAGAAGATAAGTGGTTACAATTGCAAAAATCATACGCACTCCGGGTCAAAAAGACCCTGCGCGTGTACTTCCGGGTTAAAATAGGTTTTTGAATAAACTTTATTTTAATTGACACCTATTTAACATTATGGTTTCATGTGTGATATAAATTAATTTTTTAAGCAATCTTGAACACATTTTTATTATGACAATTTAAAAAAATTGTATTTAGTGAGCAATACTTTTAATAATAATTAAATAATATTTTAATTGCAGTTAATAATAATTAAATTGTAAATATACATTAAATAATTAAGGTTTAAAATAAATATTTTTCTGTATATGGTGAAATTTTATTTAACGAGTCTCTCATACTTTATAAGAAATTTCTGCACAGTTTGTTATTACTTATTAAAATGTTGAACCTCATAGTGTTTTTTATATAAGTTGCTGTAATGATTAATTTACATTTTTGCCTTTAATTACTATACAGAATATATATTTTTTTTTTCATTTTACATTATATATTTTCTTAATTCATTTGAATTTGAATGAAATCGCTACCAGTGCATTAATCATTAAGTGGTAATAGCTATAGACACTGCAACAAACATTTTTTGTATGGAAAAATTGGCTCTAAATCCAATCATTCATTCATGATTTCTTTAGAGCAGAGATGAAGATATTTCATCGATATTTCATAACATTGCTTTATTCATCCAGAAATATGGTGATATCACGTGAAATGCAATGTAATTAGATTAGTTACCCAAACTGATTATGAGCATTGTGAACTGCATTCCAAATGGATATATATATATGTGACCGTTTTCACTAAAGCTCGAGATGTTGGCACATTTCCTTGAAGGAAAGTAAGTCTGTTGAAAATATAGATATATCATCATTAGTGTTAAAGTTACTACATAAAATCTGTCGTCTGATTAGACATCCTAGTTTAGACACTGGAGTTTTAGACACTCTGACATTATGGCTGAATAAGTATAGGGTGGTTATTAATTAACGTCAGGAGTTTAGAGCCCTCTAGCAAGTAAAGTATTGGACGAAACATAACCAAATTTGATCAGCATACATAGTAGACCATGGAATTTCGAATTCTTAATGGAAAATATGACAAATAATATTGCACACAATACCCTGTAATCAGATTTAAAAAATAATAAAAATTAAATGAAAAATGAGTAGGTTTAACGAATATTTTTTCTCTGCGCATGCGTCAACGATATCAAAATGTTATTTGCATATTATATTAGCTAAATGTATAGAGTAACTTTTGTGAAAATCTCAAAATCATAGCTTGAAAATTCTGAAAGTAATTGTCAATGGAATAAAGAAAAAATCCGTTGTTCCCAAAATGAAGCAAAAAATTGAGGGATTTTATCCAAATGTAGTGGTACGTCCCACATTGTGTATTCTATATTGATACTAATGAATGAATATATAGATACAACCCCTCTCGTTTTTGCTACATTTTGTTAATATCGGATTTTCAACTTATTCTATTGACGATTATTTTCAGAATTTGCAAGCAATGCTTTTGAGACTTTCACAAAAGTTGCTCTATATATTTAGCTAACATAATATGCAAATTAAATTTTGATATCGTTGACGCATGCACAGTGAAAAATTATTTAGTAAACCTACTCATTTTTCATACAATTTTTATTATTTTTTAATTCTGATTACAGGGTATTATGTGCAATGTTGTTTGTCATATTTTCAGAAAAGAATATTATTTTATACTAAGAACTCTGACAATTACAAGCAAAAAACTTGTAAAAATTTGGGACTATTTTTATAAAAACCTTAATTTTTCTACGAGTATACATGCTATCGACTTAAAAATGAACACAGTTTATAACAATAAGTAACTTAATCATAATCTACAGTTTGAGCACTTTTGCTACATTGGTTTTGACAGAGTTATCCAAAAGATATTCATTCTTTTTTAATTTGTTAACGGTCCCCTATGGAGTCTCGGGAAAAAAATCTTCACGGAAATGTATGACTTGTACTATTATACACTGAGGTGACAAAAGTCATGGGATAGCAATATACAAATGTATGAATTATTAATTTATTGTATTGTCGCTTACAAACTATATAAATGATCAGTGCCTAGGCAGGACTTTCATTTGTGTTCGAATGCTTCGTGTGAGAGAGTTGGTGATTATGGCTACACGACGAGAATTATCGGATTTCAAACGCGGTATGCTAGTTGGAGCTAAACGTATACGACATTCCATTTCCGAAATCGTTATGAAATTCAACAGTTCAAGATCCACAATGTCAAGAGAGTTCCGAGAAGACCTAAATTCAGTCATAACCTCTCATCATGGATAACGTAGTTATCCATAGCCGGCGCTTAATGACTGCAATCAGCGACATGTGTGTAGACTTGTAATTGTGAACAGACAAGCAATACCACAGTCAATAACTGCAGGAATGAATGTGGGACGTCCGACGGACGTGTCTGTCTGGACCATCCGGCAAAATTTGGCTTTAATTGGTTGTAATAGCAGAAGACCTATTCGGGTGCCATTACTTACAACACGACTCCACCAAAAGATGCGCTCCTGAGCACGTGACCATATCAGTTGGATCGTACACGGCTGGAAAAAAAGTAGCCTGGTCAGATGAGTTACGATTTCAGTTGGTAAGAGCTGATATAAGGGTACTACTGCGACACAGGTCCCATTAGCCATGGACCCTAGTTGTCAACAAGACATTTTGTTGGCTATTGATGGCTATATAGAGGTGTGGGTTATGTTTACATGGAATGAACTGGGTCCATTGGTCAAACTGAATCCATCGTTAACTGAAAATGATTACGTTCAGCTACTGGGAGACCACATGCAAACATTCATGGACGCTTTATGCACCGAAACAACGATGGAAATTTCCAGGCTGACAATGCACCATGTCACAGGGCCATAACTATTGGCGATTGGTTCATTCTGGAATGCTCCAGAAGAACATTCTGGACAATTCCAGCGGATCATTTGACCACCGTGATCGCCCGAAATGAATCCCTTGAAACATTTATGGGACATAATTGAAAGATCAGTTCTTTCACTAAATCCTCCACCGGCAACATTTTCGGAATTATGGATGCCTATAGAGGCTGCATGGCTCAATATTTCTCCAGAAGACTTCCAACGACTCGTGGAGTCCATGACACGTGGTGTTGTTGCACTTTGCAAACGGAGGAATTACACGCTATTATCCCATGACTTTTGTCACCTCAGTGTATTTATACACTAAGAGTTTCAGGATAATTCCTAGTGTATTTTTCTAGATTTGTAACAAAATGTCTAAAATCGCAAGTGGATGTTCATAAATGGCCATGTAGTGTATTCACATTGTAGGTACTATGTTTGTTTACTAAACTGTTGTAATAACTTCATTTTATGCTAAGAAAAATATATGATAATGAATTTTTTGAGTGTATAACTGGTACAAAATTAAACATCATGTTAGCTTCATATGTAGAAATAAGATGAGGGAGTGTTGAAACACTTATTTTAGATACAACTTAGTAATTCTGCAAAACTGTGAAAGGATCTCAAAACTAAATTATATTTTTGAACAGCATTTCATTTGAATTTTAAGAACAGAAATTTCTTTAGTGACCTTGGAATGTTTTCCAGGGGGAGGGATCAAAATGTTTTAGGGGGACTGAGCCGTCCATAGCGCCCCGTTTGTTACGGCCTTGTTTGCAGGGGTCTCTATTATCTCTTAAAGTTTGTTGCACTTATTTGAAATCATTCTGCACATTATAACATTCAAAACTAAAGTTATCCTTTTATTAACTCACAGGTGTTGAATTTAAGTAGCATTTGTCCAACTTCGGCTAATGCATTAAGATGAATCCAATGACTTTAATATACTTTGAGCTAAATTCCTTATTACAGAGCGTATAGATCAATGCTGCTTACATGCAATCACCTTTTGCAAAAAACAAGTGAATCTATTAAAAATATCAGTAAAATATTTTAAGTCTTGTTAAAGTTACGAACGAAAATCAGTGAGACATCCATTTTCAATGAGCAAAAAAATGTTCATTATAGTGGTCTCTATAACTTCTTAAAGTTTTTTACAATTTTTGGGATTCATCCTGCATATTATAACAGCCCAAGTTAAGGGCATCTTTTTATTAATTTACAAAGTTAAATTGAATCAGCTTATTCATTGGAGTAGTCCAATGACTTTAATGTAGTTTGAGCAACATTCTTATTACAGAGCGTGTAGATCAATGATATTTGGACGCAATCATCTTTCATAGAAAACGAGTGAATCTGTTAACTCATTCCGGCGAGGACAAATTCTGTTAGTAAAATGAGAAAATATCGACTGACACCGGAATTTACAAACGATTTTTTAAGAAATCGAGCACTCCTTAATTTAGGCTTTTATTGTAAAAGCAAGATTTTATTAAAATTATTGTTGACTCCAATTGCAAGTTTGGAATTAAAATTAGGTGTGTCCAGACAGAACACACTGCGCCGAAAAGGGTTAAAAATATTGGTAAAATATTTTTATTGTTGTTAAAGTTACGAGCAAAAATTCGCGTACGGCTTGGAGTGAAATACCTGTCTTCAATTTACAAAAAAATATTTTGTTATAGTGGTCTCTAGCGTCTCTTCAAGTTTGTAGCACTTATTGAGTATCATCCTGCACATTATGACAGTCCAAGCTAAGAGTATCCATTTATTAATTAACAAATGTTCCATTTGAGCCGCCTTTGTCAACCACAAGTGCATTACGATTAGTCCAGTGACTTTAATGTGTATTATTAGTTTAAGCTACATTCTTTATTACAGAGGGTATAGATCAATGCTTTTTGGCCGCAATAACCTTTCATAGAAGCCAAATGAATGTAATAAAAACATCAAAAAAACATTTTCATTGTTGTTAAAGTTACAGGTGAAAATCCATGCACAGCTTGGATCGAGACACCCATTTTCAATGTACAAAATATATTTGTATGCAGTGGTCTCTATCACCTCTTAAAGTTTTTTGTACTTATTAAGAATCATCTCACCCATTATAACAGTCCAAGTTAACTGTATCCTTAAACTAATTCATAAATATCCAATATGAGCAGCCTTTGTGCAACTTATCATCAGTGTTTTTAAGTTAGGCCAATTATCCATAAGTAGCGTGAGCCACATTCCAAATTACGGAATATCTAGATCAGTATTTTTGAATAGCAACCATAGCCAAAAATACTCCTGGCGTTATCATTTTTCATACATAGCAAGTAAATCTGTTAAATATATCGGTAACACGTTTTCATTGTTGTTAAAGTTTTACGACTGAAAATCCACGTACTGCTTAGAGTGAGACAGTCATCTTGAATTTACAAAAAATGTTTCTTGCAGGTTTTGTTGTCAAGTGTCCCAATTTACTCGGAAGACTCCAACTTTCAGGGATTCCAAGACCTGTCCAGCGTAACCACTACGTGCATCGCCAAAAATTCTGATTTTTCATACATGTACAAGTTCTTTTAAAGTTATATTATACCATGCTCTTCGTTTGTCTGCATCGACTGAAACTTAACACAGTAAAACAATTGAAGACAGAAACTGTCTATAACAGAAATTTTTCTATCTCCGAAAGGCATACATTGAGAATTTACCAGTTTAGACGGATACCTGTCTAAAACGGAATTTTTCTACTTCATAAAGATTTTAATTTCACAGGTTTTCTTGTGCTGCATTCATAAAATCTTATGGAAACGTACCTATTTTAACGAAATTGTGTTTTAAAAGTAAAAATTTCACTGTCTCAGCGATTCCGATTTCAGAGATTTTCATTGTATAAGATTGTTATGTCTCTTTAATATAATAAAGCTTTTAAGAAATCATAATACACCGCAGAAAAATTTCGCTTTAAACAGATTTTCGTATTTGCAGGTACAATTCCTGATATGGCAGAGACAATGAAGATTTATGTTTAAGACTTTTCTATTATAGAAAGACTTCGTTTGAATAGAGTTTATTGAATTTTCTTGCCTCAGTTTGAAAGCCGATGTCACCCCTGATTTGTCTTTTGTTTTCCTTTTTGGGTCACTGTTGTAATTGCAGCTATGTCTATCACCTCTTAAAGTTTGTCGTAATTGTAGTGAATCAGCCTTCTGAATCCCGGACTACAGTTTACTTTTTTGGAGTAAAATTAATGTTTCTTAGCATTTTCTTTATTATTTAAAGACTAATTTTTATAAATTTAAAATTAATAAAATAAAATAAAACCCATTCTACCAAGAATTATTGTTTTTAAATGATAAACAGAACATTTGCGCACAAAAATTTAAATATACAAATAAAATGTCAATAAATATAATGCCCAGAGGTGATATCATTTTTTTTCTTTGTAACAAAAACAATAATTATAAAATTCACATGAACTTTTAATTAAAGAAGTAGAAATTTATGTTATCTCATACTGAACAATTCAAATACAATTTTCGTTTATTTGAAAAGCGGAGAGTGCTTAGGGGGTGTCATTAATATGATAAATTTAACATGCAAAGATACGAAAATCTTTAACTGTGTTGATAATACATTTTCCAAGCGAAATAAACTCTATAGAGACGTGCTTATTGTATCTCATAATTATTACGAAAATAATTACTTTTTTAATATAATCACACACTTATCTAAATTTCAATTTACATTGCATTTTTGACACATTTCGTAGTAATTTGTCATATTTAATAAAACAGAGAAAATTATTTTTATTATTTATGTTTGCTATCCTTCAAATGAAACTAATTCCTATTTCATAAAAATAGAATAAATTAGAAATAAAAATCTCGTTTAAATTGCTTGTCGGTTTAAATTTTTGAAGCTCCATTTCTTTGAGCTTAAAATAAGCTCGATGATAATCTTATAATAATATTTATTCTCGATGAAAAAATGTAAAGAGCGTGCTGGTGTCATTTTATCTATTTATTATGCAAGAAATATAAATACTGAGGTACAAAGAAGATAATTCTGAATTTTCCCATATTTTGAGTTTCAAAGATTTTTTTTTCATTGATATAAGCAGAATTATACTTTTTTTAGAATAGAAGGTAAATTACGCTCATAATATTATTATAAAATGTCTGAATTATCGACAGTATTACCAATTTGATTTTCTTTTACATTTAGAAATTCAAAATTCATACCAGAAAACAGAATTTTTACTTTGTTATCGAGAAATGTCTGCAATTAGATGAAGAAAAAATTACTATTGGGAATTTATACTATTAAAAGAAAGTTTTATTCTGTTTGTTTGTCTGTTTACAATTGCTAGCAAAAGCACATGTATAAAGCTGAAAATTTGTGAGAAGTTAACTCAAAGCCTCTCCTTGTGCACTAAAGATTGAAAATTATAAATTTCTAGTAATTAGTTGAGTTAGTGACTAAATATTACAAAGAATTTTCATTAAAAACTCATCTCCGTTCTCAAAGCGTTCGGACATGCGCAGATTCCCTATTTAAGCATCAGGAGAGGAAATTAAAATTGGAAAAAAAAAACTTTTAGTGGGTATTTTGCATTATTTTTAAACTTCCAACGGCCAAAATGCTTAATAAAGTAAAAACGGAAGACTAAAAAATTATATTTGTGCGTTAGAAATGCCGCAATGAATTTAAAAATATATATCACAGTTAACGTTTTGAAAAATATTCAAAAAAGGTTATTTTCCGAAAAACAGTCTCTTTCTTATAGCGACGCCCCTTCAGGAAGCAATTTTAGAGATACCAACAAACCAAAAACATGTTCTTAAATCTGAAACTTTTTTCTAATCAATGGTAAAATCGGTTTTAAAAGTATATAAATTTTGATTTTTAAAATATATTGGCGAACGCAGATCACTTCTCATCTCATAGAAACGATCTTTTTGACTAGTAGTAAGGTAAATGCACCAGTAGTGGGCCACTTAAGGACATTTATATAATTGTTACTAAAATATTAGTGAATTTCAAAAAAATATTTTTTTTTTAGCCTAGTCCTTACCTTTATGTATCAGAATAAAGATTCAATTTTTTAAAATATATTCTCTAGAAAAAAAATAAATAAAAAATGTTACCTTCCTCTATCCTCCAGTAGTGGGCCAAGTAAATTTCTGATGCTCCAGTAGGGGCACCCCTAGAAGTGGGCCTCTCCTTTCTTGAGTTTAATGCATACTGTACAGAAGTTATAATTTGTTTTACATTTCTACACTTAAATATACAATAATGAAATCATATTTAGAAGTTTTGATGATTACGTAAAATAATTTTAGCTTCGATTTAGTTTTTTCGCATAGTCTGTAAAAACACCCTTCCAGCTCAAAAACTATGAGAATAATGAAGTTCTCACTTTGCGTGATAACAGATAAGGGTTCCAGCGAATCAACAATTAGTTTGATATCTGACAGGGGTGATTAGAAAATTTCTTTTTCAACTTTGAAAACTGGTGGCCCACTATTGGTACATGGCCCCACTACTTGTATACTTACCCTAATTAAAAGTCCGTATCTAAACACAATCTTTTTAGATTATTTTAATAGACAGAATTCGCATCATCTACAAAAATTTGTTGATTTTCGGAGGGGTAGAAATAATTTTTACCAAAAAAAAAAAAAAAAAAAAAAAAAAAAAAAAAAAAAAAAAAAAAAGCATGAAAATTTTGACATAATCAGTAAAAATCCGTTTGTTTCGTTGCTGTTTTGATACCTTTAGGTATACAAGGACTCAAAAAATCAAATTATGCAGAAAATAAAATCCAAATAGCATATCCTTTCTATTCAGTATTTATTCGCGATCGTTTTTCATTTAAAAATATAAATTCAGACAAACTGGAGTTAACGATGTAAAATCAAACAAATTTGAGGTTTATTTAAAATTATTATCTTGGATCCGGTCAATTCCAGGCTGATCAGTTTATAATTGAAATAATAAACTTTGTTAAATTCACCATAAAATAAAAAACAATCCAGGACACGTTTCGAGCTAAAACAATACAGTTCGTCATAGTTGAAATGGACACGTGCCCGTAAGGGCGCAAGGTCAAAGATGAACTGATAGAAAGAGGATAGAGATTTCAAAAAATGTGACAGGTGACGCTAATAGAAAGAACTCTTTCAGCTAAAATAATAGCGGTCGTCAGACACGTGTCCATAAGGTCATAAGTTCAAAGTTGAACTGAAAGAAAGTAGGTAGGGATTATAAAGAGTGCAACGGGATGCACTAGTTGAAAGAGCTTCTTCAACTAACGCCACCTGTCTCACTCTTCACCCTCTTTCTTTATGTTCATCTTTAATCTTCGGGATCATTTTTTTTATTAGGTACTAACTAAATCTGAAGTTTGATGAAAATCAATGCATTAGTTCTTGAGATACATTTATTGCAAAATCGTGAAAAATGCAGCAAAAATCTGCAACAACTTATCTCAAGTTCTAACTGAATCTGAAGTTTGAGGAAAATCCGTGCATTAGAGCTTGAAATAGAACTATTGGAATAATCATGAATAATGCCGGTTAGCAATTAAAACAATATAATTAATGCCACCTTTTGAGAGATTTACTCTAAAAACTACAAAATACTATTTTATATCAGGGACTAACTGAATCTGAAGTTTCAAGAAAATTTGTGCATTATTTCCTAAAATAGAGCTATTGCGATAATCATGAATAATGCCACATAGCAGCGCCTGTTGTTAAAAAATTTACACGAAAACAAAATCAGAATCATATTATATCAAAGACTAACAGAATCTAAAGTTTTACGAAAATCCTTTTGTTAGTTCTTGAGATATAGCTATTGTGAAAATACTTAAAAAGGCAGCATAGCAGCGCCATCTTTTAGGCGATATACACCAAAACCTAATCAGATCCTGTTTATATTAAGATCTAACAGAATCTAAAGTTTTGTGAAATTCCGTGCATTAGTTCTTAAGATAAAGCTCCCACAAAATTTATGCCACATACAGAAAGACATTTTGTAAAAATATATTTTTTGGAATCTCTGACCCCTAAAACTTGTAAATCCGTCGAAAACCGGAATTCGAAAATTTTCACGAACCCAACATTTTTTTCTTGTAACGATAGAAAAAAATTCTCTAGATAAGCAGATCAGAAATGAATGATAATTAAATTTATGTCAGACTATTTGAGTTATAGCTACTCTTTCAAGAAAAATACAGGGTGTCCGAGAAAGATCCGTACAACTTCAAAAATTTATTGAAAAAGAAACAGTACGGTAACAGCGAAACTAATTAGGACATTAGATAGAATAACTCAAAAAGTTTTTTTCTGCAGTATGTTTCTGACCATAGATAGCGCTACATGTCATGCAAAGGAATAATTCTTTTCCACAGCGTTGGATTGGCAATGGTTCCATTGCATGGCCACCCCGGTCTCCTGACCTAACACCACTGGATTTTTTCTTTTGGGGTTATGTTAAAGATACTGTATACCGAACGCAAGTTAACAGTCTCGAAGAATTAAAGCAAAACATCCAAACAGCTGTAGCTACTGTTGATGTTAGCATGCTGAAACGGTCGTGGATGGAATTGGAATATCGTCTTGATATTGCTATGAAAGGGTCTCATGTAGAAATTTCCTAAGGTAATAACTTAAGTTATAGGAAAGAAAAACTTTTTGAGTTATTCTATCTAATGTACTAATTAGTTGCACTGTAACCCTATTGTTTCCTTTTCAATAATTTTTTGAAGTTGTACGGATCTTTCTCGGACACCCGTATATCAGAACAATACACCAGTATTAAACAGGCAAATAAACTTTAAAGAACTTTTGAATAATCGCATAATGAACTTAAAACAAAATAGTCATACATAAAGCTGACAAAAATGAGTGTTATCAGTATTTAAAATGTTTGGCTTTGGTTGAGCTATATATATATTCAAAACTACAGAATCATGGCGATGATAAGAAAAAGTCGTCACCAAATCGTTATATTTCATTCGAATGCCCGGAAAAATGCATTAGATAAACAATTTGATTCCAACTACGAGACATAGTCTAAAAGGAGAAAGATTACAGGAATTTTAAAGCTTCCCATTGCTGCAGTACTAAACTGCTTTCAGAACTTTGCAGCATTCGACTTAACGTTGTCGTGGAGAAGCTTCATACAACGCAATACTTTGGCATTAAATCAAGTTCCACTAGTACTACGTAAAATGTGTAATTTCTATAACTGTAACAGTACACTCCATTTTTGTGTATATTTATATCGGTACTTCTCCACTATTCCATCGATCCGTTTCATGAAACAACTATCGCCAAATTACAGAATTTAATTACAAATTATGTGCTCATGACGTCACATTCACTCGACGTCAGATGCGCTACACGTATTTTTAATGCCATCAGTTGATTTATTATTCGATTTTTTACTTATTTATCAGCTTGTTCATCAATTAAAATAACAATTTCGTCCTTGAATGGGGATGACATAACCTTATAAGAAAAAAAAATCTAGAAAAATGGTGCGATGTATAGTTAAATACAATCAATCAGTTTTAATTGCCATCATGGACATTAATTCTGACAAACATTATAATTAGGAAAAATAATGTAAATAAATAAATATTCCATATTATAAATTCTCTTTTCAGTAGTATTCTGTAAACTTTATTGTTTCTGATAGTTTATACTTTAGTGAGTGTGACTTTTCGAATTTCTTGTATATTTTTGTAATTATAATGGCAGCATTCTTCCATTTGCCAAACGCCCGCCGGTGGAGCCCGAGACAATCCAATAATTTAATTGCTCCGTGCACCCTATTTACACTGATTTATTCTATTACCTATTTAATAGATGAAACAAAATTTGTTTTTATTGACGTTTTGAAAATAATTCTGTTAAAATTGATAATATGGACATCAATTAGACTTGCAGAAGCGATGAAAGCCCCTTCAGCAGACGTATAATTAAATTTCTCTCAAAATAAAAAATCAAGCGCACTTTATTAACCGTTTTAAACATGTAACTGGTGAATATATTTTTTAAAAAATATCAAATAATGCCTTTTTTTTTTATCTCTTTTACAGAACTTTTTATCTTTTATCACCGGTTTTTCAAACCAGAAATATTTCCCTAATTGAATCAGAAAAATGTTTGGATTAAAAAATGTAAAATGTACAATAAAAATTTATTAATGAGAATAATAAATCATGACTGGAATATGGATGGCTGTACGAGATACGGGCAAATCATGATTGGAAAAAACAAGTTGCCCGTGTGACATACGGGGAAATTGGGGAAGATTAAAAAATAGATTTGTTGTAGATTTGTTTAGGGTAGATTTGTTGTAGATTAAAACAGCTATTCGGGAAGACTTTTAATATACCTTCTACAATAAGAATATTAGGTTTCATAACATTCATAGCATAGTTTAATTCTTAATCTCCCATGTCATATATTTTATATATTCATATAACATACACATACAGTGTCTCACAAAAGTGATGGGATACTTGTGCTTTATAAAAAGAAACTGCAATAAAATAAATAAACAAACATGTGAAAAAAATTTTTGGGTGTGTTTCATATTTAAAGTTAGTAACAATTATTACATAACATACATTTTGTCAAAATATTAAAGTATTAATTTAGTAAAAATACAATTGTTCAGAACGGAGCAAAAAATGGCTCACATAAGTGATGGGACACTTACTTTTCCATCAAATATTTATCCAAAAATTTTACTTTTTAAAAGGTTTTAATATTTTGTTGGATTTCCTTTTACTTTTAAAACATGATTTAATCTTTTTGGGATGGATTCGACTATTTTTTTGTGATTTCTGGGGTGATTTTACCCCATTCTTCTTGAAGCACCGATTTTAGTTGTTGTTTTGAAGAAATGGTGTGTTTGCGAATTCTTGAATCCAATTCTTACCAAATAGTCTCTACGGGATTTAAGTCTGGAGATTGTGGTGGTGTTTTTATTATTTCAGGACAGTTATATAGCAGCAAGAGTCTAACGCTCAGAGCAGTGTGCTTGGGGTCATTGTCCTGGTAGAATTTAAAATCGTTATGAAGGTTCAATTTTAGTGCTGAAGATTTCAAATTTTGCTTTAAAATATCAATATACTTGTACTGATCCATTATACTGTCAATAAAAACAAGATTACCAACTCCAGCGGACGACATACACCCCCATACCATAACTCCTCCTCCACCATGTTTTACTGTTGGTACCAAGTTCTGTTTGAGAAATTCTTCCCTGGGTTTTCTCCACACCAAGATCTACCGTCAGAACCAAATGTATTAAATTTACTCTCATCGGCAAATATAACTTTATTCCAATAATCAGAATTCTTATTTATGTTGGATTTTGCGAAAGCTAGTCTGAGTTTTCTATTCTTTTCACTTACGAAGAATTTTTTCCTGGCTACTCTACCGTGATATCCAGCAGATCGAATTACCCTTCTAATAGTCTCAGGATTAACAATTATTCCATGTAATGCTTGTAAATCAGCAGCAACTTTTGAAGCACTATTTCTTGGATTTTTTTTAATATTTCGAATGATAATTCGCTTTATTCCATTGGATAGCTTTGATGGTCGGCCAGGTCTTCTTTTATCCTGAATCATATGATTCTTTTTATATCGTTTAATGATATTGAAAACTTGAACGACTCAAGTTAACTGTTTCAGCAGTTTTTCTAATAGATTTTCTACGTTCAATATGCAAATTAATAACTAATTTTCAAATTTCAGGCGAAGTTTTTTTCGTTTAGCATTCATGGCTACACACAGCTAAAAAACACAAAAATTCCAAAACAAACTGGAGAGAAATACTGCAGACGATTTTATAAATTATTGCCAATTGCTTTTAAGTAAAAATAAAACCCCCAAAAATATTTTTATTGCTTATTTCAGACGATTTTTGTTGCATATATAATGGTGTCCCATCACTTATGTGAGCTATTTTTTGCTCCTTTGTAAACATTTGTACTTTTATTAAATTAATATTTTAATATTTTGACAAAATGTATGTTATGTAATAATCTTTACTAAATTTAAGTATGAAACACACCCACAAAAAATGTGTACATGTTTTTTTTATTTATTTGATTAGTTTCCTTTTGTAAAGCACAAGTGTCCCATCACTTATGTGAGACACTGTATTATACTAGTAACAAATAAAATCGTTCCTTTACTAATTAAAAAAATGTCTTTCAAACTTAGTAGCTTTGAAATTTTAATTAGTCATACAAAAAAACCCAGGTTATCTCATACTCAGTTACTTAAATACAATTCTTGGAAAAGAAAAAAAAAAGGATACTTTCATTAATATAATTAATTATACTTTCATAGATATGGAAATTTTTATCAGAATTTGAATTTCTCAAGCGAAAAGATATTATCAAGACATATTTAATGAATCATGCAATATTTTCAAAAAATATTACTTTTTAAATTTAATTAGATAGTTATGTAATTTCAATTAGATAGTTATTCAATTTGACATATTTTACAGCAATTTGTCAAATCGGTTACGACGCAAATAAATAATTTATCTGTGCGTACGTGGATTTTTTCTTATGATTCTGTAAATAATTGTTTCACGAGAATATTATAAATGGAGAAATTTTTCTCTTAAAGACTGCTGATGGTTTTAGATAAGTTTTAAATTTCTATTGCTTAAGTGTCAAGTGTAGAGAAGAACTTGATGATAACACTGGACAACAAATTTGAAATTTTGCGCTTTCACAAAATATAAAATATTTCCTGTCCGGCATTTTGTGTTGATTTTACTTACACTAGCAGGGCTTATTTTAAGGTACAGTCGGATCTCGTTAATTCGAACTCGTCGGGACCACAAGAAATGTTCGAATTATTCGACGTTCGAATTAGAGAAAGTATGAAATGAAAACATGCTTAATATGGTACTATTACAAGATAATTAATATTATTGTGTTTTATAAATTTATTTCGTAATGTTACCATTAGAATATAACTTAATACTAAATTAAAATGTATAAATGCATAAACTAATTAAAGGATCATAAACATGCACAATGGAAGAAAAATTTTGTAACGTCACTAATGGATAGACAGGGCACTAAGAAAGTGGATATCAAATGCAAGGAATTATACGTATACTCGTTGGGAGCAATTTTCACAAAAATCAAGGAAAAAAAGTTATTCAAATGATCTGAAGTCCGAGAGAAAGAAAGGAAAAATGAAAAATCGGAAGTCTCGTAGGTTCGAATTAAACGAAGTCAGGAAAAAATGAGTTCGAATTAATGAAAACTTTTAACATTCTGGCATTGAAAATTTCGGGACTTCATATTTAATTCGAATTAAGCGAAGATTCGAATTATCCGATTTCGAATTAACAAGAGTCAACTGTATTTGGATGACAAGAATTACAAATTTTGTAAATTATACGTAAATTTAAGACATAAAGCATTATAAGAATGTGTTGAATGTTGAAATGAAAATTCCCAATTCCAAGTAAATCTGACTATAAGTATTCTTACCCTCCCACTCAAATTATTATGCCCCTCGTTGACGATTCATGCTATAACGACGTAGATGAAACTTTCTGCACTACAGAAGAGAATGAAGAGATTAACCAGCAATCCTACAGAGAAGATTACAATAGTTTTGTTTTTCAGGAAGAAATATTTGCCAATTTTAAAGCCTTAGAACGGATTTATCAGCAAAACGTAAGTTTTTAATTCTAATTTTTAATGATAGACTTTTTAAGCCGCAGATCATCTATATATTTGTTTTCAACAAATCCTGGTCCCAATTAAGTTACTGAACTTAAATCTCTTCTCAGAAATCGCCTCTGGAAAACCCATTTCGGCCACTTTTCAGCCCATGATGATAATATCGGCAAATGAAATGGCGGGTGTGTTGAAAAACGAGGCAACTGATAAATTATCAGTACTTTTCCCATTTCCAGTACTGCACTCATGCATCGAAACACATCTTCCTCGCTCATTTTATGAAATAGTAGCAGGATTTTCCACGTTTTTGGCAAAATAAATTATCCTTTAGAAAATAATGTCAAAGTTGGTGTTTTGAACCGGATATGCTTACATAACAGTGCAAGAAGGCAAAAGAATTCTTTGTTAGGTAGCAAAAGTCGTTTATGACTCGAAAAGTAATGCAGCAACAAAAAAGAGGAAAATACCATTCGAATACAAATCGCTTCCGTAGTTAGGTTTCTTATTGTATGACTTTACGTTTAAAAATAGGTCAGAAAGTTGGGCGTTTATTGAGCCAGGAATTTGAAAAAGCCTTGAAAATGGAAATGTTCCTTTCAAGGCAAACAAATGTAAATCTTCCTTATCAATTGAGAGAAAACGGAAAGTTTCCAGTTAACTTTTTATAAATGATGTTTTGGCTTATAAAAAAGTCATAGGAAGTGGCCAGTTGGTGTAGGGGGGCAGAGCATTTGTCGTCTAGTGGTAAGTACCGAGTCTCAAATCAGGAGTAATATAAGGCGATATTGAACAGTTCTAAGAATATTACATATAAATATCTGATCCGTGTAAATATGCATTGGTATATACAGGGTAATTCAAATCGAATGAGACAAAAAAGCAAGCAACGTTAAACTGACGTTATGCGTTTAATTAAAAAAATAAATATAGCGTGAAAGTAAAACTAAAGATGTTTTATGTGGCAAAAATAATAGGTCTGCCGTTATTGAAATTGTCACAAGAGGCTCTGTTATTCAAAATGGCGCCATCCCAGAAAGAGAAAGTTATTGTGTGCTAGAATTGCGCAAAATTTTCATTGGTGTCGCTGTCCAGATGCAGCGTGATTTTTATCTTTGAGGATATGTGAAAAGCAAAGTGTTCGTGCCTCCAATTCCGCAGGACTTATAGCAATTAAAGCAGCTGATAAAAGACGTTTTGGCCTTAATACCGATTATGCGAGCAAAAGTATGGAGGGAATTGGATTACCGCATAGATGTTTGCATGACATGGAAGGGACCAATTGAGCATCTTAAAAAATATATATAGTTATTGTTTCACGTTAAATTTGGGTTTCAAAAATAAATCCATAACAGCAGTCACAGGTATGTTTTCTTTTTGTCTTATTCATTTTGAATCACCCTGTACAATTAAATACTTAAGCGGGGAACACACGGCATGTTTGCTACTACATTTTTCGGGCGGAGGGGGTCGGATTTTTATTATTATTATTATTACAATGTGGATTTGGTTTTCTGGCTCACATAAAATGTTAAAGAGATATTTTTGTTTTTATATGAACATAACAAAAAGTTTTCATGAGAAAATTATAGATACTGAAAGAATTTTTTTTTCTTCATAAGAATCATGAATTATTGTTATTAGCTTGATATTTTCTTAAATAGAAATATATAACAAAGTTAATTGCAGCTTTAATCTTTTATAATAGCACTTTTTGGAGAATTAAAAAAATGTAAATGTATAACACATCTTTCTTTAATATTATGATCTATAACATTGTATGAAAAATAGAATAAATTAAATACATTTGAAAAACAATTCTCTGAAAATCCTTCTTTTAATTTCCACAGTCATTATCTTTTCGATAGTTTAGAATTGCATCGCTAATAGTTCATACTTTGTAATTTTAAATTAGTATTAATTAAAACTAATTATGCGCCACCATAATCTTAATTAAAATACATATCTGGATATTCTTACAGCAATAATTTTTTAGCACCAGATTTCTAACGTTTAAAAGTTCTTAAAATTAAAATGCTCTCTTGTAATACAAGCCATGAATAATCATTAAATTTTGAATAAATCTCAATTAACTTTAAATATGAAACTAGAAATTCCACAGGATTAATTACCATTTATTAGAAAACGAATTTTTACTTCTTTTATTTATAAATATACACAATTACTGAATTTTTAATGCGCATTATCTTAAAAACAGTTAGCACTGAGCTAAAGTGTTTTTCTTTTTAATATTTTAATGTAACATCCTTAAATATTCTCTAATTAACAATATCATATTATAAGTGACAAGTGGTATACAGAGTGTTTAAGAAGTCAAGACATGAAACCTACATCAGTCGGGTAAACCAATTTTACCCTCACCCCATTAGACCCGCGGTTCGGATCGGATCGAATGAACGCTAATGTTTTTCGTTCGGGTGGTGTTCAGGTTAATCCGATTTTTCAAAAAAAAATCTTGAGTATTTTTCAAATTGAAAAAATACATATTTAAATATTAATGACCATGTATATGTTCATTTTTTTTAATGTAAAATCGATATTAAAGATATATTTGTAGCTCTTTTTCAATAGTTGTACGAAGATATTGATTAATTTTATCTCACTTTGAATTCGGCTTTGAATATTTCGGGGTCGAGTTTCAGGTTGGCGTTAAGCAAACTCATCGAATTCGGATCGCGTACAATCCGATCCGTGGAGGACACTTTACTTTGATATAGTTAGAACACACCACAATAAACAATTTTAGAAAAGAAAAATAGAGTCACATCACGATCCAGGTTGAAATTCACTCAAAAATTCAGAGTCTCTCACTCCTATTAAAAATTCTTTTTCTACATCTTTATACACAAAAATCAAATTAACATAAACAACTTTGTGTAAAAATGTCGCTTAAATTGGAATTAAACGAGTCACAAGTGGTAATCCGAAAACTTCTTTCTATCTTATGCATGGTAATGGTTCCTGAACAGTGCAGCATAGCAGCACCACCGGTTAGGTGGTTTAAACCAAAATCTAGTCAGCAACAACTTATGTCAACTTATAACTGAATCTGAAGTTTGATGAGAATCTGTGCATTAGTTTTTGAGATAGAGCTATTGCAAAATCTTAAAAAAAGGTGAATAACAGCGCCACATATTAGATGATATACACCAAAAAAACTAATCAGGATCATTTTTTTTTATCAGGCACTAACTGAAATTGAGATATAATGGAAATCCATGCATTAGTTCTTCAGATACATTTGTTGCGGAATCGTGAAAAATGCCGCATAGCAGCGTCATCTGTTGAGCGATTTACAACAAACCTAAACAACACTAATCTATATCAGAGACTAACTGAATCTGAAGTTTTAGAAAATTTCGCGAAATAGTTCTAAAGATAGAGTTCTTGCAATAATCACGAATAATGCACTATGGCAGCGCCAACTGTTGACTGATTTGCACCAAAACGTAATCAGCACCATGTTATATCAAGTGCTAACTAAATCTAAACTTTTATGAAAGTCCATGCACTAGCTCTTGAGGTATGTCTACTATGGAAAATGTGAATAATGCAGTATAGCAGTTTCTTCAGATGGACAATATACACCAAAAACTAATCAGATATTTATATCAAACTTCTAACAGAATCTAAAATTTTGTGGAATTCCGTGCATTATTTCTTGAGATAGAATGCCTACAAAATTTTTGTCACATTCAGACAGACAGCAGACTGGCAGATTCACAGTTTCACAGACAGACATTTTGTAAAAGCATGTTTTTTGGGTTCTCTGACCCCTAAAACGTGTAAATCCGTCGAAAACAGGATTTCGAAAATTTTCATGAATCCAACACTTTCTTCTTGTTAAGATAAAATAAAGTAAAAATTAATTCAGGGTTAAAATGTTAAACAGATTTTCTTTGTATGTTATAAGTTACAAAAGTTATCAAGAAAATTCCGTTTAAAATGGCATAAAACATTTCCGTTAAATAACAACAATATCCAAATAGCACTTTTAAGGTTAGGCCAAGCTGAACTTTATCTGTTTTGAGCAGGTTACAGAATGAATATGCTAACACTTAAATTACATTAATCATCTGAATTGCCCGTGCTATGTTGGGAGTAGATAAGATAAATCTCTGAATCCTCACAATATTTTAAGATGAAATACGTAAAATTCAAAATCGAGTTCATTGATGCCAGGATAGTTTAATAATATTAAGAGATAGTGGTTACATTTATTTAGGTTTAGAATATTCTATTTAACAATATACTTTACTTAAAAAAAAATTTTCTTCATCTTTATATACAAAAATTTAATGAGCTTAAATAAAAGAGTGTAAAAACGTCGCTTAAATTCACATATAAAAACTAATTGATTGTTAAAATGTTAAAGAGATTTCCTTCATGTGTTACAAGGTACAATAATTATCAAGAAAATCTCGTTTAATATGACATAAAACATGTGCATTAAATAACAACAATATCCAAAGAACACTTTTAAGGTTAGGACAAACTGAACTTTATCTGTTTTGAATGAACATGCTAATACTTAAATAATATTAGCCATATGAATTGCTCGTGTTGTGTTGGGAGTAGATAAGATAAATCTATAATCCTCAGGATATTTCAAGATGAAGTACGTAAAATTCAACATCGGGTTCAATGATGCAAGGATAGTTTAATAATATTAAGAGACAGTGATTACATTTATTTAGGTTTAATATATTTTATTTAACGGTATGCTTTACTTAAAAATTCATTTTCTTTATCTTTATATACAAAATCGAAATGAACTGAAAATTAAGTGTGTAAAAATGTCACTTAAATTCACACATAAAAATTAATTGATGGTTAAAATGTTAAAGAGATTTTCTTTATGCTTTATAAGATACAAAAGTTATCAAGAAAATCCCGTTTAACATGACATAAAACATTTTCATTAAATAACAACAATATCCAAAGAATACTTTTAGGGATAGGACAAACTGAACTTTATCTTTTTTCAGCAGGTTACATAATGAATATGCTAAGACTTAAATTACATTAGTCATCTGAATTGCCCTTGCTATGTTGTGAGTAGATAAGATAAATCTGGAATCCTCACGATATTTCAAGATGAAGTACGTAAAATTGAACTTTGGGTTGATTGATGCGAGAATAATTTAATAATATTAAGAGATATTGTTTACATTTATTTAAGTTTAACATATTTTATTTAACAGAATACTTTACTTTAAAATTCTTTTTCTTCATCTTTATATATAAAAATTAAATGATCTTAAATAAAAGAGTGTAAAGATGTCGTTTAAATTCAAACTTAAAAACTAATTGGTGGTTAAAATATTAAAGAGATTTTCTTTACGTATTAAAAAATACAATAGTTATAGAGAAAATCCCGTTTAACATGGCATAAAAAATTTCCGTTAAATAACAACAGTATCCAAATAATACTTTTAAGGTTAGGACAAACTGAACTTTATCTATTTTGAAGGAATATGCTAATACTTAAATTACATTAGTCATCTGAATTACCCTTGCTGTCTTGGGAGTAGATAAGATAAATCTAGAATCCTCAGGATATTTCAAGATAAAATTACGTAAAATTCAACATCGGGTTCAGTGATGCAAGGATAACTTAATAATATTAAGAGATATTGATTACATTTTTTTAGGTTTAACATATTTTATTTAACGGTATGCTTTACTTAAAAAGTCATTTTCTTTATCTTTATATACAAAATTTAAATGAACTGAAAATTAAGTGTGTAAAAATGTCGCTTAAATTCACACACAAATGTCATAAAAACTAATTGAAATGTTAAAGATATTTTATTTATGTTTTATAAGATACAAAAGTTATCAAGAAAATCTCGTTTAACATAACATTAAACATTTCCGTTAAATAACAACATTGTCCAAAGAACACTTTTAAGGTTAGGACAAACTGAACTTTATCTATTTTGAATGAATATGCTAAGACTTAAATTATGTTAGCCATCTGAATTGTCCGTGTTGTGTTGGGAGTAGATAAGATAAATCTAGAATCCTCAGGATATTTCAAGATAAAATTACGTAAAATTCAACATCGGGTTCAGTGATGCAAGGATAACTTAATAATATTAAGAGATATTGATTACATTTTTTTAGGTTTAACATATTTTATTTAACACTATGCTTTACTTAAAAAGTCATTTTCTTTATCTTTATATACAAAATTTAAATGAACTGAAAATTAAGTGTGTAAAAATGTCGCTTAAATACACACATAAATGTCATAAAAACTAATTGAAATGTTAAAGATATTTTATTTATGTTTTATAAGATACAAAAGTTATCAAGAAAATCCCGTTTAACATAACATTAAACATTTCCATTAAATAACAACATTGTCCAAAGAACACTTTTAAGGTTAGAACAAACTGAACTTTATCTATTTTGAATGAATATGCTAAGACTTAAATTATGTTAGCCATCTGAATTGTCCGTGTTGTGTTGGGAGTAGATAAGATAAATCTATAATCCTCAGGATATTTCAAGATGAAGTACGTAAAATTCAACATCGGGTTCAGTGATGCAAGGATAACTTAATAGTATTAAGAGATATTGGTTACATTTATTTAGGTTTAACATATTTTATTTAACAGTACGCTTTCTTTCTTTCTTTTCTTCTTTTTCTTCATCTTTATATATAAAAATTAAATGAACTTAAATAAAAGAGTGTAAAGCTGTCGTTTTAATTCAAACTTAAAAACTAATTGGCGGTTAAAATATTAAAGAGATTTTTCTTTACGTATTATAAGATACAATTGTTATAGAGAAAAATCCCGTTTAACATGACATTAAGCATTTCCGTTAAATAACAACAATATCCAAAGAACATTTTTAAGGTTAGGACAAACTGAACTTTATCTATTTTGAATTAATATGCTAAGACTTAAATTAAATTGGTCATCTGAATTGCCCGTGCTATGTTGGGAGAAGATAAGATAAATCTATAATCCTCAGGATATTTCAAGATGAAATACGTAAAATTCAACATCGGGTTCAGTGATGCAAGGATAACTTAATAGTATTAAGAGATATTGGTTACATTTATTTAAGTTTAACATATTTTATTTAACAGTATGCTTTACTTAAAAATTCTTTTTCTTCATCATTATATATGAAAATTAAATGAACTTAAATAAAACAGTGTAAAGATGTCGTTTTAATTCAAACTTAAAAACTAATTGGCGGTTAAAATATTAAAGAGGTTTTTCTTTACGTATTATAAGATACAATTGTTATAGAGAAAAATCCCGTTTAACATGACATAAAAAATTTCCGTTAAATAACAATAATATAATAAAAACACTTTTAAGGTTAGGGCAAACTGAACTTTATCTGTTTTGAATCAATATGCTAATACTTAAATTACATTAGTCATCTGAATTGCTCGTGTTGTGTTGGGAATAGATAAGATAAATCTGGAATACTCAGGATATTTCAAGATGAAATACGTAAAATTCAACATCGGGTTCATTGATGCGAGCATAATTTAATAATATTAAGAGATATTCGTTACATTTATTTAGGTTTAATATATTTTATTTAACAGTATACTTTACTTTAAAAAAATTTCTTCATCTTTACATACAAAAATTAAATGAACTGAAACTTAAGTGTGTAAAAATTTCGCTTAAATTCACACATAAAAACTAATTGATGGTTAAAATGTTAAAGAGATTTTTTGTTTACAAGATACAAAAGTTATCAAGAAAATCCCGTTTAACATGACATTAAACATTTCCGTTAAATAACATCAATATCCAAAGAACACTTTTAAGGTTAGGACAAACTGAACTTTATCTATTTTGAATGAATATGCTAATACTTAAATTACATTAGTCATCTGAATTGCCCGTGATGTGTTGGGAGTAGATAAGATAAATCTAGAATACTCAGGATATTTCAAGATGAAATACGTAAAATTCAACATCGGATTCAATGATGCAAGGATGACTTAATAATATTGAAATAGTGTTTACATTTATTCAGATTTGAATCTGAATAAATGTGATATTTTATTTAACAATATGCTTTTTTGATCGAAGAAGCCTTAAATTCACACATAAAAACTAATTGATGGTTAAAATGTGAAAGAGATTTTTCTTATGTTTTTTAAGATACAATAGTTGTCAAGAAAATCCCGTTTAACATGACATTAAACATTTCCGTTAAATAACAACAATATCCAAAGCACACTTTTAAGGTTAGGACAAACTGAACTTTATCTTTTTTGAGTAGGTTATAGAATGAATATGCTAAGAGCTAAATTACATTATTCATCTGAATTGCCAGTGCTGTGTTGGGACTATTTAAGATAAATCTGGAATTCCCAGTATATTTCAAGATAAAACACATAAAATTCAACATCAGGCTCATTGATGCGAGGATAATTTAATAATATTGAAATAGTGTTTACATGTATTCAGATTCAAGATATTTTATTTAACAATATGCTTTTTTGATCGAAGAAGCCTTAAAATTGGGACATATATTTATTTTAAAATATTGTTAAATGCATTTCAAGAAAAGTTTCTTCAATGACACATTTATTGTTAATTTTATAATAGTTCAAAATATTTCATTACTTTAAAATATTCAAGTATTCCAATATTTTCGTTAGACCATGTCCTATTGAAAAAAAATCTCTAGAAATGTCTGATTAAAGAAAAGTATAGATAAAGATATTTTATAAATGTACTAATAATAAAAGAAGATTTGAGGATTTTTGAAAGCTTTACTGTTGATTTTCTGTATGTTTTCTTCGTAATTTTAATAGTTTTAAAGTTAACTTTCTATTTTATTTTTAAATATTTTATAATACTTCATTCAAACCCATACAGTATACGATGACTTATATTCGTAAATATTATGAACGATTAAAATTTTTAAAATAAATAACGAATATCTGTTGGCCATAACAAAATAATCGTGTGGTATAAATAAATTCAATTAAATGATTTAAATAATACAAGAAATTATATCAGTGTTGCTTTTTTTGTGCAATTTTTTTAGATGTATGCAATAAAAAATGAATGGTAATGTGTTCACATATTCAGGATTCCAAGTTTGAAGTTTTGTTAAATTTTTGTACATTTAAGGGGACAAGGGACCTTTAAAACCATTTTTTTATATATTTTTAAAATTGCATTTTAATTATTATTATAGGGTACATTATATGCATTATAGCATATATTTATCACAAAAAATGTAAAAAAAAAAAAAATTGTGAAAAATAAGGAAATTTTTGTAATATTTTAGATTTAACAAGAACTTTTAAAAATGTTATATGCGCATCATTTTTCCCTGAATGTTTTGAAATTCTTTATAGTTCTTTATTATAATATATGTCATAAAACTGTGCATGGTTTTTTGAAAATGGAAATAATTGTAAAAATTATAGATAGTTAATTGTAAAAATAGGTTCAAAAATCCTCAAAATTTCACAAAAAAATAGAAAATATTTTTTTTCATACCTTCATATTCAGCTATATAAAATTCAATGCACAGTTTTATTTATATATGTAAATTAAACTTGTATAAATAATATTGGAGATTTTCATTGATATGGAATGCACTTGGGACATTTTGAAAAGTGATCGTTAAATCTAAAATATTACACAAATTTCCTTATTTTTTTCAATTTTTTTTTTTTTTTTTTTTTTTTTTTTTTTTTGTGATAAATATGTGTTATAATGCATATAATGTACCCTTGAATAATATTTAAAGTGCAATATTAGAAATATAAAAAAAAAATGATTTTAAAGGTCCCTTGTCCCCTTAAACAGTGATATAAGCATCGCACATTTCGAACAAATTATCGAATTTCGATACAATACGACTTCCCTTTACGAGCCAACTTCTTTTGGTTTGCACCTGACATTGAGACCTGGTGCTTTTTACATCGCTATACATAAAAGTTAGGGAACCGATAAAAATTCTCTCTTAAAGCCATATTTTATATATTTTTTTATTCTTTTAATGTTTTGTTATTGGATTTTTATTTGTTTTTAACACGCTTTTATTACTTTCACCTGTATGTGAGTTTGTGGGTTTGTAACTCTCCTTATTAGCTAAAGATTTTCCTTATTATCTAAAGATTTTCTCAAGCAATTTTGACTAAAATTTGCATTCTATGGTTTTCGGGCACGAGAAAATCATTGGACTAGGTTACATGTTTGAGAAAAAAATTTAATGGATCATATTGGGTCATTAAGAGTCTGGGTCAAGCTATTTATATTTAAAGAACGGCGTGATCGATTATAACGAAATTTTGTATGAAACTGTTTTTTGGCACGAGAAAACTATCGGGCTGGGTCACATGTTCGAAAAACTTCGATTAGTGGGTCATTTTTGGGTCATTATGGGTCAAGCCATTTTTATCTAAAAAACGGCTCTAACGATTTTGACCAAATTTTATATTTTATCGTTTTGGATTACAAGAAGACCATTGGGTTAGGTAACATGTTCAAGAAAATTCGGTTAGTGGTTCATTTTTGAGGTCATTGTGGGTCATACTATTTTTATCTAAAGATTTTCTCACGCAGTTTTGACTAAAAATTGTATTCTATGGTTTTCGGGCACGAGAAAAATATTGGGCTAGGTTACATGATCGAGAAAAAATTTTAATGGGTCATATTGGGTCATTAAGGGTCTGGGTCAAGCTATTTATATTTAAAGAACAGTGTGATCGATTATAACGAAATTTTGTATGAACAGGTTTTTGACACGAGGAAACTAATTCGCTAAATCACATGTTTGAGAGATTTCGACTATAATGATCATTTGTGGATCATGATGGGCCATAATGGATCATGTCAAGCTACATCTAAAGAACAGGTGGATCGGTCACATGGAATTTTGTATATAACATTTTTTTGGCACAAGAAAATTATTGGGCTAGGTCACACTTTCGAGAAATTTCAATTAATGGGTCATAAAGTGTCTGGGTCAAGCTATTTATATTTAAAGAACGGCTGGATCGTTTTTAACGAAATTTTGTATGTAACAATTTTTAGACACGAGGAAAATAATGGGCTAAATCACATGTTCGAGAGATTTTGCTTATAAGGGTCATTTGTGGGTCATTGATGGGTCATGCTAATTTTATGTAGAAAATGTCTCTCACCATTTTGACTATATTTTGTATTATGATATTCTCGGGCAAGAGAAAACCATTGGACCAGGACACATGCTCGTGAAAATTCGATTAATAGGTCATTTTGGGTCATAATGGGTTAGGGTTATTCTAATTATATATAACAACGATTCAATCAATTTTACCTAATTTTTGTAACGAAACGTCTTTTGTCACGAGAAGACTATTGGGCAGAGTCGCAAGTTAAACAAAATTATATTAGTGGGCCATTTCGCTTTATTGATGAATGCTGTCAAGCTAATTTTATCTAAGAAACGGCTTAAACGATTTTGATTCAACTTTATATTCTACTGTTTCTGATTACCTGGAGATCTTTGAGCTAAGTCACATGTTTGATCAAATTTGATTAGTGGGTCATTTTGTTTAATACGGGTCAGGGTCATGAGAAAATGGCAGCAACCAATAAGTTGGCAATATTTCACAAAATATTGGCGACATTTGGCCGAAAAATTGACTATTAAGATTACGAAAGCCACAACACGTATTTGGTGCCAAATGAAAGAATGTCTCCAAATTTGGCTATATTTGGCAAAAAACGTTGTCTTTCATAATGTGAAGAATTTTTTTTTATACATTCTTAATAGGATTCGAGATGCATGGTTAAATTAACCAGAGTCGACCAAAAAAGGTGATTTGGATCGATGTCCTTTCGTTGTAAATTTTAAAATAAATATAGTTTAAATAAATCCTTCTATAGTAAAAAAAAACTAGCCTTAAAAGGAATGACTCCTGGAATGATGCTGATGTGGAAGATTTCCGGAACTAACGAATCCGGGTTGTCCACTCCTTCCATGAGTCGAATAGACCAATCAGGAAAGGGCTCCGTCTATGCATCGCCATATGGGTTACCATAAAGAGAGGAAAGGTAACAATCGCCAAGTTTGTCGCCAACTTGGTGATATATCGCCAAATTTGGCGACCAAAAATAGTTGTCAAAAGTGACGCCAACTTGGCGATAACTGTAATATTTCGCCAAATTTTTAAATTTCTTTACAACATCAGTCGTTTGATACATCATTTGAGAGGGTTGCAACTGCTTATTCATTTAAAGGATGTCTTGTGTGTTATCACCCATTCTGCACCCCAGGGGGGACACATTTTTAATTTCTTTACATCCTTACATCATCTTTCTTTTTCTTACATCCCAGATTGTACAGAATGTATATTTTAGTACATACTTCATAGATTCATGTCAATTCTATTAATTCAAATGAGTGTAACACCATTAAAATGCATTTGAAACTTTTTTTCCCATTGATCGTAATGTAACGGAATACTTTTGATTGTCCCTGTAATTGATCTATGCAACAGATTTTCATAACATTTGAAATGACTCGACAATATTATGTAATAATTATACGTTTTAAATTTCAAACGATTAAAATGCATTTGAAACTTTTTTCTTCATTGACTGTAATGTAACGGAATCCTTTTGATTGTCCCTGTAATTGATTTATCCATCCGATTTTCATAAATTTGAAATGACTCGACAAAATTATGTAATAATTGTGTATTTTAAATTTCAAACGATTCGGTTGGGTAGTTTTTGCGTTGTTATAGGCGGACAGACGGACAGAAGGACGGACTGAGCGACAACAATAGGTGCTACGTATTTACATAATTACGAAAGCACCTAAAAACGCACTCAGTAATTCGCGTTTGAAATGAAATAGACGCCCTCTCGCGGACAAAGTCTGAAACGAAATAGAACTGATACCGTGAGCATCTTCCGCTGAAATCAGTATTTAAAAGGCCGATAAATAAATAAACAGTTCTATAATAAATAAATAAATAAACAGTTCTATAACGCATGCAACGTTGGATTCTTTGTATTAAAATTATCTAAAATCTAAATTTTATACGCAAAGTTTAGATCTATAATATAAAAAAGTACATTTGACTTACTCATGGCAAAATAACATGACAGCAACACAATGCTTGCATGATTCGCTTGCTCCAGCTTTGCAAGAGCAAGAAAAAAAAAAATTTTTTTCAAATTTTTGTTTTCCTTTACTAGCAATCCTGAAATAATATGGGGATTTCCTTTTGTTTGGCTTGTTTGTAAACATGAGCCTACAATCTCTATTTCTTCTTCTTTGCATTCTTTAATACAATAATTGCTTCAGCTTCTCTAAAGCAATTACTAGATTTTCCAGCACCTAGAAATTCTAAAATTGTCGATATTTATAATTTATCTCCCATAATTAAATAAAAAAGATAAAAAACTGCACTTTAAATAGCTCTTTAAATGGGTTTCGCTATGCTACAGCATGGAACAAATAGCAAGCACTACGTAAACAAACGATTATCAGGTCTATACAACGCCACCTTTCGGTCATTACAAACGAGAATACTGAAGATCTATGAAACATTTTAAAAATTAATCAAGCAGGAAAATAAATCCGTTACTTTTTTTTAAAAAACTTTGATTTTGAGCTTTTGTGGTAATCTTTCAACAGCATTTTTTAATCGCTAAAAGAATTTTTTATACTTCGCGTGTGAAAATTAAAAACAATTACGTGTTTTAATAAAATATTGCTTTTTATGACATGATTTTCTTTTTTTATTTATTTTTATTGCACGCTTCGTTTTAACTTGTATTTTGTTTGTGTGTGGAAGTCATTTCTTGTCACTTATTTTTCGGCACGTTTGTCATAGGTGCACCAGATTTGGCGCAATATTTTCTAAAGCCTATTTGGCGAAAATGTCTTTGTGGTATAACGCTTGCATATACATTTTTAATTATTTTCTATTATTTTCAAAAGGAACTTACAGTAAATAAAAAATATGTAATTAATTACTATAGAAAAATAATAACTTATGTAAGTAAAAAAAACGAATATAAATAAACATTTTATTACTAAAAAAACAATATTAGCTAGGTTGCTATTTCGGACAAAATAATGCTATTTTCACGCCAGTTATGTGACATCTGTGCTCATTTTTCACCAAATTTCCTGTTGTAGATCTTTGAAATTTGGAATACGTATGAATACCTGAGAGCAATACAAGAATTAGACATTGATTTTTTTTTTTTTTTAATTCGACAGCTAATTGGTACAATGGTGGTTATTTTTTAAAGATTTATACAACTTTTTCTGCGCAAGAAAGACACCTATTTGGTACTTCTAGGTTTTCCCGTCGACTAATTTCGCCAAATTATAAAAATCGTCAAACTAATTGCCAAATTATACATGTTGACATAATTTTTATTTTAAAGAACGAAAAAACAAATAATTAGTAGAATATTAATAAAAATATTAATAAAAAGTCAAAATAAAAATCACTTAATGACATTTTAAACACGTGAATCGCATTTAATGTCATTGAATGTGACATTTACGATCATCCATTATTGGCATTTAATCTTATAGTTTGGCGATAATTTTTTGGTCGACGGGATAACCTAGAAGTACCACCTATTTATATATACAAGAAGAAGTAAATGGTATAAAAAATAATGATATTATCCATATATAAAATGCTCAAAGCGGTATAAGCACTGGGTTTGGCAAGACTTTTTTATGTCAGTTTGGCGAAAATATCAAACAGGACATTGGTTATCATTGAATCCCGGTTATACTTGTTCTTCCTCACAATGCATTCATTGTATATAAGCTTTTTTTTCCATTATACATTTCAGCTAATTATTATTATCTTCTGTATTTAAAATGGATGAAACAGAGATTCAAAGAAAAAGAAGATTATGGAATGAACGTCAAAAGAGATGCATGGAAAAACAAAAATTTCAAAATAAAACAATTGAAAGTATTAAAATCAATGATCATATTGAGCCTTCGGAAGATGCAAAGGTTCAAGTACCTGTAAATAAGAAAGAAAACAAAACAGGAAACTTATTTCATGTTTTGCCTTTAGAAATAACTGGTGTAACATCCACAGATGAAACAAATACTTTTCCAGTTTTTAATGAAACTGTTTCTTCTGAGGAAATAACAAAAGAAATGAAGATTCAACAAAAAAGAATATTAAACAATGAATATTAAAAAACATGGAGAGCAAAACTAACTGACAAATCTAAAGAAACAATATGTACAAGTAGAAGAGTTCAGAACATATCTCAGAATATTTTAGAAAAAAAAAACAAGCTCAAGGTAGCACAGGCTCGGTATGCTGCCAAAAAGAAAACATATCTTTCAATCAATCTATCGAAAATCAAAGGGGGGAGGGGGATTATGTTATGCTTCGACCAATGAGGAGAGGGATTGTTATATTTGGTGAGCGTCATTTTTCATCGGCTAGATATTTTCGTAGACAACCTAATTAGAGTACATAGAGTAATCCTTCTGTAGTAAAAAAAAAAAAAAAAAAAAAAAAAAAAAAAAAAAAAAAAAAATAGCCTTAAAAGGAATGACTCTTGGAATGATGCTGATGTGTAAGATTTCCGGAAAAAACGAATCCGAGAGGTCTACTCCTTCCACGTGTCGAATAGACCAATCAGAAAATGGCTCCATCTAGGCATCGCTAAGCGATTCCAACCAGGTTTGCAAAGCAATACCGAATGGAATCGCGAAGCGATTACGCAGGGGGTTGGCGAGCGTAGCGAGCAGGGGGCGGAGTACATATATAGTTTAAAAGAATTGTAACTGCTCATTCCAGTTATGCATGTTTGGGGCGCTGCATCCCACTTTGCCCCCCAAAAGAGGAAGGGAAGGGTCTGCAAAGGGGGGGGATTTAAAAAGTTCCACCAAAAGGGAACTTTTTAAATTTTTATCCACAGCACTCGTGTTGCATATCTTTAGAAAGGTCTGAAAATGCCTTATCCTATTATGGATGTCTTGTGTGTCCCTCTCTGCTCTGTCCTCCAGGGGGGAGCACATTTGTAATTTCTTTACAACACCAGTCGTGTGACACATCATTTGAAAGGTCTGCAACTGCTTATTCATATTATGGATGTCTTGTGTGTCACCCCCCCACCACTCTGCCCCGCCCAGGGGGGCACATTTTTAATTTCTGTACAACACCAGTCGTGTGACACATCATTTGAAAGATCTGCAACTGCTTATTCATATTATGGATGTCTTGTGTGTCAACCCCCTCTGCACCCCAGGGGGGGGCACATTTTTAATTTCTTTACAATACCAGTCATGTGACATATCATTTGAAATGTCTGCAACTGCTTATTCATATTATGGCTGTCTTGTGTGTCACTCCCCACTCTGCTCCCGCCAGGTGGGGCACATTTTTAATTTCTTTTCAACACCAGTCGTGTGACACATCATTTGAAAGGTCTGCAACTGCTTATTCATATTATGGATGTCTTGTGTGTCACCCCCCCCCACACTCTGCTCCCACCAGGGGGGGGCACATTTTTAATTCCTTTACAACACCAGTCGTGTGACACATCGTTTGAAAGGTCCGCAACTGCTTATTCATATTATGGATGTCTTGTGCGTCAACCCGCCACTCCCCCCCAAGGAGGGGCACATTTTTAATTTCTTTACAACACCAGTCGTGTGACACATCATTTGAAAGGTCTGCAGCTGCTTATTCATATTATGGATGTCTTTTGTGTCGCCTCCCCCTCTGCCCCCCAGGGGGCACATTTTTAATTTCTTTACAACACCAGTCGTGTCACACATCATTTGAAAGGTCTGCAACTGCTTATTCATACCATGGGATATTGGCGAGCGCAGCAAGCAGGGGTAGCCAATAATTTGGAATCGCGAAGCGATTATGCGGGGGGTTGGCGAGCATAGCGAGCAAGGGGGCGGGGCCCCCCTAGTATAGTTTAAAAAAACTAAAAAACACGCTTTTTAAGTATATCAAACTAAAAAGTGAAAAATAATTCGTACTATAAGCTGAAAACAAAAATAGATGAAATAAATATAGTTTAAAAAAAATTAAAACCACGCTTTTAAAGTAATCAAACTAAAAAGTGAAAAATAAATATAGTTTAAAAAAACCAAAAAACACGCTTTTTAAGTATATCAAACTAAAAAGTGAAAAATAATTCGTACTATAAGCTGAAAACGAAAATAGATGAAAAATACTATTTTACTATAAAATCATTGTTATTATAGATATCAATTAATAAGCAATAAATAAAATTATCGTGGAAAAAAAGCGTGGGGTGCTTCTTGAGAACTGATAGATGGAGCATGGTAGATGGAGCACCCCACGCTTTTTTTCCACGATAATTTTATTTATTGCTCATTAATTGATATCTATAATAACAATAATTTTATAGTAAAATAGTATTTTTCATCTATTTTCGTTTTCAGCTTATAGTACGAATTATTTTTCACTTTTTAGTTTGATATACTTAAAAAGCGTGTTTTTTGGTTTTTTTAAACTATATTTATTTAACTCCAAAATTGTGTTACGTCGACAAACAATACACTATTAATTTTTCGCTTGCCATACATTGTGGCACATTCGGCTGGGGTTGCCGGAAAACTCTACTTTTGAAAATACGCAAACTTGTCCCCCGCCAAAAATGTGAATATAATGTCGTCAATTTTCAAAAACAAATTCATAGGTTTTTAAAGAAATTTTTAAACTTTTTTTAATATTTTACATTTTTTATTAACTAATTTATATTTGTAAATGCTTTTCTTTAACAAAAAACTATATTCCAATAAGTGGACTCGAAAATAGCATTTTCAAAATATTTTTGCTGCTGCAAAATAAAAATAAAAATGACTTTAACATAAAAAGATGTTTGATTCACTAACTTCCTAATGTAAAGCTTTAAAATGCGCTAAGTCTCAATGTTAGGTGCGAGCAACACCAAAAGAGATTCCCTTGTTAGATAATCGCAACTAAAATTGGATGATAACGCAAGCATTCCATGGCTGTGTTTTTTAACTTCTGTTAAATGATTTTTATGCATTTTTTACCGATGAATCCGAAAATAACCTTAATTTTTAACCATCAGATCAGGAAATTTCGCAAACTGAAAATTTCAAAATTTAAAAGTTCCTGAAATAGTGAAAAATTGATACTATAAAACATATACGATGCTTGAGTTTTTGACTTTCGATAATGACTTTGACTATGCCAAACTTTAGAAAATTCAGTACTTCTAAAAGAACTTCAAAAGTATTTCCGATAGTCTTAATGGTACCGTTAATCGTAATTTAATTCATACCTAAGTAATAATTGCATGAGAAAAGAGAAAATTAAATAGTTTTCAAAACATCATTAAAAATTAAAAGTTTCTAAAACTCAAAGTCAAAAAATAGAATAACTGATTTCATTTGTATTTGGAATTGCATTTAATTTTATTTCAGTATGGTATAATTATAAAAGAACAACGGTTGATATTTCTATAAATTTTGGTGTTATTTAAGAAAATTAAAACTGAAAAAGATAAAATTTTGAGTGCATATTGTATTTTTGGAATATTATTTTCATTATTCAAAATATTATAATACTTACACTCTAAAACTCGAAGGAGTGAAAAGCTCACTTTTTATAAGAGTGACAGTCATTTTCACGTTTTTTGGAGTGAACTTTTTAAAAGTACACTCCTTAAAGAGTGGAATTTCCCACTCTCTAGAAAGGAGTGAAATATGTTACTTCGTTGTCGAGAGTAAAGTACGATGTCACTCCGTTGTAGAGAGTGAAATATCTCACTCCGCTAACGAGAGTGAAAGCCCAGTATTATGTACTTTAATAAAAAATTTCCATTAAACTTTGAACCAATATATGAGATAATGAAAAACACCAAAATATGTCAATTCTTAATTTTCAAAAACTCCATTTCATAATATAATGTGGAAAATTACGCTTCATTAGATTTCGGTATATATCGCCAAACAGTTATGCATGCATTCAAGTTTAACGAAGTGTCTACTTATTGAACATTTTATGACATACGAATTTTCACTTCACCTTGGTCGAAGAGTTATTCTTTTTTGATCAAAGAAGTTTTACATAAATATTTAACATTTTTTACGTGTTATCCATTTTTAATAATAATAATAATAATAACGTAAATCAATTTTTGACCTTTAACATAAAAGAGGAAATAAAACTAAAAATAAAACTCGAAAATTGTTCATACATTCTTTCGCAGTAAACTTCATTGTTAAAACAGCATTCCAAATTGAATCACTGACCATTTCGTCCAGTGAAAGAATTAGATTATGGTCCGAATTTCTAGTATTTGATTGAAATTGTTGCCATAAAGTAAATTTCTGTCTGTTTTTTTTTATATAGGTAGTTGAAAAACTGTTATTTACCGAAATGCTTTTTAGGTTTTCGTTAAAAATTGAAGGTTATTTCTAGTTTATACCTAATCGATAAATTCCTTTGATAATTACAAAAAATCAGTATTACAAATTGGCTAGTTAAACGATTGTAGTAAGAAAAATATAAAAGTCAGTAAAATTATAATACTGATAAATAAAAAAATGAACTATGTTATTAGAGTACTAGCTGACTCGCCTGGCTTTGCACGGGACCCGTTATAATAACATTAAACAAAATTCAAATTTGTATGATTTCATATCTTTTGAAAATCTTTTAAATGAACCTAGTTTAAGTGACCTTATTGGCTTCCGCAACATCTAGTGTGTTCCAAAAGATCTTCTTTCTGAAAGAACCTGGGATCTGGTCCCCACAACCTAAAGCAACATGCACCGGAAGTGCTTAGCATGTGTTGGAGATAATCAAAAACAAATTTGAGAGAGCCAAACATCGTAACAATGGAGCCCATAGAACCCGAAAAAAAATCCACCATTAATTTTCGAAAATGTTGGTACTGTAAGATAAAATTTCATAATACAAGAAGTAATCAAATTGTCATCTAGTTTGAACGAACTAAATCCCACTAAAATTAGGTCCTTAAACCCGATTAAAGAATGCGCCCGCAAGTAGTAGAAGGTGCTTCCTCCTGTAAATTTCATAAATTAGTTCCAACATTTACACGATATTTAAAAAACGAATGAAATCTCTTAATTAATATCACCTTTTACGTAACGCGATTTTTAATTTATGGTTATAGGGAGTAAACGTAAGTTTTTACCTAAAAAGGAGATTAATGTTCGAAAAAAGGTGGTAGCTGAGGGTAAAAAAAAGGACCGTTTCCTGGGGATCAGAATCGTGTCTGGAACATAGTTGGCGGTTTTAAAATAGCTAGAGGATGCTAAAACTATGTAACAGAAAATTGTAATATAATCAGATCATTTTTCAAAAAACTGCAACAAAGGCCCAAGAATGAGATTAATATTCAAAATTGGTGGTAGCTGAAATCTGAGGAATATTTTTGTCGGGCATGTAATAGTTGCAGGACCTAAAACTTATTGAAGTGGAAGATATTGGTGGTCTATATTTAAAATATAGACTTTTACGTATAATATCAAATAATTTAATAAAATTAAGAGCTTTCCTTCATGTTCAAACAAGTGACAAAAGTATTAGATTTTCCCCTCCAAACTTTCTCATTTTTTTTAATCATTAAAAAATAAAAAGGAAAGAATGACAATTTCTAAATTCAGATTAAATATTTTTAGCTGTAACGTCAAAAAAATTTAAATTTTAAGAACATTCCTTCTTGTTTAAAAGAGTACTAGAAATATTTTCCTTTTTCCTCAAAATTTTCATTATTCAATTTTTTTTCTTTGCGTAATAAAAAGACAATCACTGAATTACACTAATCTATTATATACTATTCATTCTTTTCAAAGTAGCATTAAAAGAACTTGCAATGGAATAATTATTTTTTTAAGGCAAAATAGTTTAAAAAAAAATACGAGTACGAGAATAAGTAAAATTGCCGATTTGAGAAAGAATGGGCCAGAGCCCGAACTAAAAATCGATCGCGAGCCCGTTTTGGTCCCTGGCATGGGCTGATTCGGTCTCATCTCTAATGCTAATACATACTTTCTGTAGATTGTGGGGTTGCAAAACATTCATCATTCATTTACAAGGTCATGCAAAAGAGTTCGATTATATGATGGTCTACGGGTAAAAATTGTTCGCAGCGTTTTTCAAGTAAGTTGCACTATTTCAAACATGATGAAATTGATACACATTACTGAAGTTTACTACAAGATGCTTGCAGTATAATAGGGTATGTATTGCATTTATCGTTCATTTACAAGGACATATAAAAGATTTCGGAAACAATTCTCTATGCGAAGTTTGGCTATTAAGGAGGATTACTGAAAGTGCATTTTCACTTATCGTATAGTTTTTAAGTTTAATTAAATGTTTGCATACTACACAGTGTCGTAGCTAGGATGTGTGACACCCGGGGCGGATGTAAATGGTGTCACCCTCAGACAACATGATGTAACCCCCCCCCCCCCTCCAATCCGTCATATTTTTTTTAATCAATTCTATGTTATTATAACAACTGACCATACCATTTCTTATTTACATTTTGTAATGCTGCATAAAAAAAACTACAGGAATGACTCATCACTCAACCCATATTCCGTATAAGTCAATGTGCTATCTATATGTAGAAGAAAAGTCTTTTAAAATTTTCTTTTGCTACCCACTCGTTGGATAGATATGTTTTAGTTCCCTGGTGCATGCCTTATTTAAATACACCATTCTATATAAAATTTCACATTCTCAAAGAAAATAAAACTAAGTCTATTGCGTCGTGCTCTAAAAATTTCATTTTATTTCAGAATTCCTTTCCAAAATCTTATAAGATTATGTTTTTTATTTGCAAATAAAGATTGGGTGTCACCCTGCGGACCGCCTCCTCAGTCCACCGCTAGCTATACGCCACTGATACTACATGCTGTGCATATGGTCTATAGAACATATACACAGCAATCCGTAAATTCCTAAAAACACACGTAGGAAAATTCGTAAAGCATTATTAAGAAAGGGCAGGAATTGCTTAAAGATGTTTTTTATTTAAGTTATACAGCTTCAAGTTGATGTTAAAGCTCAACCACATTTAGAATAATATACCAAGATAAGTTTGCTATATAGAAATAAAATCATATAGAGGACTATGCGAAAAATTGGATATATAATCGCTTATGAATAGTAATTAATGGAAGTGTCATTAAGTAGAATAAGCATTACTTGACTTAAATTTCAGTGTATGTGGCGTGTATTAAAATCTTTATGTCATATACAAGGCTGTATAAAAGAATTTAAATACGTTTCCTCTTATCGGTAGAAACTGTTGAAGGGGAATTTTTTACTGAGTTAAGCGTTTTCTTACTAAACATAATTTTAACGTACTCTGTAAAATCTGTACAAATTTATAGATCATATACAGAGCTGCACAAAAGAATTGGATTACTTTTAAGGTTATGGGTGGTAATTATTGAAATCTGCATTTTAAATGTGATATGTGTTCTCGAAAATGATTATTTATATATCTTATTTACCTTATTGAAAGTCTAAGTTTTGTTAAAGCATTTTGGATGCATTGCAATGTGTTTCATAATTTATGCTTAAAGCTCCTGTCCCTATCCGCGAAGAGATGCACGAGCTAATGCTATTCCTATGGGAGGCAGCTTTCTAATAACACTTTCACATTTTGAGATTTTTAATTATATATATATATATATATATATATATATATATATATATATATATATATACAGGGTGTCCACTCTCAACGGTGGCCAATGGCTAATTTCTAAACCGTTAGTCATAGACATATAGTTCCAATTGCAAAAATGCTTTAAAAAAGGTAAAGAATTGTTTTTCAAACGACTTAGGTCAAAAAGAAATTTTATTAAAAAATTACGAAAATTAACTTTTTATACGGTCCCCCGGTCCTATTAGTGATATTTAGTAAAAATTTTCCATCACCCTCTCAAGCAATACAAAAAAGATCCCATTCATCTAACATTAAAATTGGCCGACTTATGAAACTTTAAATTTCATGACTTAAACAACTTTTCTGTAGCTGAAAACGAATGAGTTGGACTAAGTTTTCAAGGATCGTATACTAAGTGCTTAAATTGTTATAAAGAGCGTCCATTTCCAACGCTGTCTAATAGCAAATTCCTAAATCATTTGTCCTAGATATGTAGTTCCAATTACAAAAATGTTTTAAATGAGATAAAGAAATATTTTTAAAGCAATTTAACTGAAGGTGCTACCACCGTATAAGTTTTACGGAAGTGTTAATTTTTATTAATTAGCTTCTAAATTGGTTAAAATAGTTGAAGACGTGAGTTTTAAATTCTCTTTATCGAGAAAATAAAATGTTGGTAAATCGCGATTTTATATTTAAAAAGAGTGTTATTTTGATATGCTTTTATTTTGTATAAAACGTTCGTATATATATTTCTCTAGATCAAAATTTCTATTTAAATTTTAACTCACTTCCATATATCCGATCGAGGTTCAATTTGCACACTTATTTATATCCAATGACAGTATAATATTAATACAATTGTAAGTAGGTACCATTTATTTATTTTATAGGATTACATCAAATTCTGTTAGGTTAAGTAATCTAATAGAACAGTAAATATATGTCATTTTGTAACAATTTGTGGCTGTTGCTTTTCATAAATTAAATTAACAAACTTTCTGTTATTTTTTTACTTATAATTTTAGTACAAATTTTGCTTTAATATGTAATCATCAACATAAATTTAAAAATAATGTTGTAAATATTATTTTACTCTCAACGTTTAATGTGAAATTTTATATCTTGCGTTTGTTTTTATTTCCAGTAAATTCGTGACTGACCCCTAATTTTCAGCAAAAAATATGCTTCATCTTTAAACAGCTATTACTCGGTCAGTTTTAATCGCAGAGGAATGGGGCTTTTTTTCATTATTTGTTACAGTAGTGAGAAATATTTACTAAATATCACTTATCGTACACCGTATAAAAAGTTAATTTTCGTAATTTTTTAATAAAATTTTATTTTGAGCTAAATCGATTGAAAAACAATTATTTACCTTTTTGTAAAGCATTTTTGCAATTGGAACTATATGTATAGGACTAACGGTTTAGAAATTAGCCATTGGCCACCGTTGAGAGTGGACACCCTGTATATTTGCATTGGATAGCTGAGGTCCCTCTCAAGATCGCTCCTTGATTACTTTTTCGATTTTGGTCGCATGTATTTTTTAAAAAGGCATTTTCACTTTCGGTACCGGTTTTGAAAGTGAAAGTAACGTTATAGATAATATCTGCGACCAAAATCGAAAAAGTAATAAAGAAGTGATCTGAGAGGGACCTCAGCTATCCAATGCAAAAAAAAAAAAAAAAAAAAAAAAAAAAAAAAAAAACCTTAGAAATGTCAAAATGCGAAAGAGTTATTAGAAAAATGCTTCCCAATAGGAATAGCATTAGCTCGCGAGTGTCTTCGCGGGCAGGGACAGGAGCCTTAACGCATGATTTGTCTCTCTTATTTAATTTTCAAGGGAAAACCATGCTATTTTTTTTTTTTTTTTTTTTTTTTTTTTTTTGCGGAACGACGCAAAATTGATTCCCCAATCGACCGCAGAAAAAAAATGCGAAATTTGCAATTTGGATTTGAAAAAAATAGATAAATTGGCTAATTAGAAAATTTTTTTGATAATTACTAGTTTATGTGGCTAAAGTGTTTACTTAATACAGTCGAACCTCGTTAACATGAGCCTCAAGGGGAATCAAAACTTTGTTCATGTTAACAGGAATTCATGTTATCAGTAATTCATGTTATCAGTATCAAATCTTTGTATTCGTCTTTATGGGGGGCTGTGAAAACAGTTCATGTTAAGAGTAATTCACGTTAAGCGTGTTCATGTTAATGAGGTTTGAGTGTATACGTGTTTTTATTGTAATAAAATTTCAGAAATTATTTTACGTTTTGAGAATTTTTGTGGAAAATTTTTTGAGTCTGACCTGCGATGACAGATAAATTTTCTAAAATTTTAAATTCCGTGGGGCGCCAAGCCAATTAATGGCGCCCCTGCTTAAATTGCCTAGTCAAAATTCATTATTTGCCAATTAGTTTTATAATTTTATCAAGTTATCACACTTAGAAAATATAACATAGTTTTTATTTGTAAAAAGTTTAATAATATTTCTAATTACATTGGTAACTTCCATCATATCTATTAGAAAGTGCATTATAGTTTTTTATTAAAGTTTTGAATAAATTTTTTTCTGTTCACTTTGTAAATTTACCACTGTAACAGCATGTGCATAGGTTTTGCGGGGGGCACCCCTGTCCTCCCCCTTAGCGGAGCCCCTGCAAACTTACACTTCATTTTCAATACGGAACATGCCGTAGTAAACCCCATTAATTAACACCATTAAATGATACATTCATGATATTTATGAACTTAAGAAAAGCAGTGGCGGATCCAAGAGGGAGATCACGGGGGTCATGACCCCCTCCCCCACCTCCACCCTGAAAGAAGAAAAATTTTAAAGAAAATATAAAAAATGAAATATATGTCGGATTCTTTCAAATTTATCCCTTGTTTAATAATGAGAATTTTTCTGACTCTTTTAAAGCTGTATTTAAACCCTAAGTAGGTAATTTTTATCATGTCTATAAAAAATTTTTAATCTTAGATGAAAGATGCATTTATTCAGATCAAATGTGATTGATTAACGGTTTCTATTTTTCAATGAAAGTAAAGAATCTTTCACAAAATCTTCACAAACTGTGAAATTTTAAACTGAATTTCAAGCCGTGATAGCCAATAGCTCCCTTTTGACGTCTTTTTGTAACAGTCAATCCATAAAAATTTGCATAAAATGCTCAATTTCTTGAATGATTGCTTAATTTTATAAGAAAATGAAATAATCTTCAATTTATTGATATCTGAATAAGAAATTCTATATATTTATACTTTTACGGATATTAATGGAACTTTTTTGTTACGAATAAATATACAATATAAAAAATTTTGCCATTTTTGAAGTGGGGACAATCTTCAATATAAAAATTGCTTATTAAGAGACATGACCCCCCCCCCCCCCCCATCCGTGAAAAAGAGCCGTGATCCCCCTCTGAAAGGAAGGCTGGATTCGCCCTTGAAGAAAGCCGCATTCATAAACATTATCATGAAGATTCTATCTCCTTGGCGTTCATAACATGGAGATATTCATCTGCATAGTGCTGCCATCTTATAGCTTATGTATTAGTTAATAATGATTTCCTAATTTTAATTATAAAGTGTCACAATACTCAGCAGTTAATACAACAGTTTTCCAGTGTCCTTCCGTAAGTGAGTAAGACAACACGCATCAGAACAACAGCATTTTATTCAACGCTCACTTCAATGATATTGATCAAATTAAACGCCTATGTCCAAGACAAGATAAAAAAAAAAGAGATACATTTTGCTAACAAATAATCGTTTCTATTTTTACTCGGGCTTATTTCAAAATTATCTTACAGATAAAGATTTTTTTAGTATTTTTTTTTTTAATATTACTTTTAAAGTAATCTTAAAACCTCAGAAAGAAGCCTCTATAGAAAGCAATGTACTTAAAAAGCAAAAGCAGAGGCGTTACTAGGAAGGGTGACACAAGGGGCTGATATAAATGGAGCCACGCCCCCCCCCCCCTGTTCCGATCCGTCATATTTTTTCAATCACAATTCTACCATTCCTTATTTACCTTTTGTCTTCCTGCATTAAAAAAACCACAGGAGCGACTCATCACTGAACCCGTCCGCATAAGTCAATGTGATGTCCATAATGTAGAAAAAATCCTTTCTTTTAAAATTTGCTTTTGGTACCCACTTGTTGAATAGGAAGATTTTTGTTCCCTGGTGCATGTCTTCTTTAGATACACCATTCTGTATAAAATTTCACATTCTCAAAGAAAAGAAAATTAACTTTATTGCGTCGTGCGCTAAAAATTTCATTTTATTGCGGAATTCCTTTCCAAAATCTTATAACATTACATTATTTATTTACAAATAAAGATTGGATGTCATTCCTTAGAGGGTAAGACCCGGGGTGGACCGCCCCCTCCGTCCGCCGCTAGCTACGCCACTGACCAAAGGACAGGTTATATGAAACAAGTCAATCCCAAATGACGTACTAAAAAATTTTAAATGCATATACAAGTATCTTTGTTTAATTTTCATATTTTACTAAATATCAATTTACATAATTTTAAATTTGTGTTCAGAATTTAGTGAAAACCAAATAGTGTAACCAAGGGCGTGCGAAGAGAAAATTGCGCCCGAGGCAAAGTTAAAATTTGCCCCCCCCCCCCCCCCACTCTCCTAACTTTTTCTTGTGAGAGGTCAAAAATGACACTGGTAGTATAAATTTGATGCCCCCTAAATTGGCTCCGGGGGGCTGGGACATTTTAGAGTTTCGTTGGGAAGGGAGAGGGAATTGCACTTTTTTACCATTAAAAACATAAAATCTCAATTCTTTGGTTTGGGGAGGGAGGAATCCCAACCGGACCACCCCCTGAAATCAACATTGAATTTTTGCTTGCGCATCTAAATGCTAGTTAACAGTAAGGGAAGACAGAAAAAGAGGCCGCACGTTTATTTTTTTTCTTTTCTATCAGATTTAACGAGATAAGTATTCAGTATTCTATAAATACATGCAATCGAAATTTAATTTAATATTTTCAAGAGAGTATTTAAAGGTGTAATTAAATCAAAAAGGGCAACTATGTGACACAAGTTTTAATTTATTTTTATTTGGAAATGCATGAATCTAGTAGGGTTATTATTCAGAAACTATTTAATTGCAATCAGTTTTCTGTTTTTTATAAATGCAATAGATCTTGCATAAAAAAACCCTTTAAAATTAATGTTTTTAAACATATTTCCCGACGAGAAAAAAAAAAACGGTCGAAAAGCAGGAGAAAACGGGTAATCACGTGATCGAAATAGCTTATAACTCGATCGGTAGTTTAATAATTACAAAATGGAAAACTAAATTCGATTCGAAATCGCTTCCATAGTCAAACTTTGCAATTTTATATCCTTTTGTTAAAAAATGAATTTGTAAATGTGTTAAAACGTTTTGCGCTTATTTAGCGGAGCAGTTGAAAAAAACCATGGAGGAATGAGATAGGTGGAGGTGAAGTAAGCCTCAAAAAAGGTTTGCAATATGAAACCATTTATCGCTCAAATCTTATTGTCGCAAACACAAAAACATGGAAGGGATTTTGTATTAATAAGACGAATTGAAAGAAATGAATTACAACTACTGCTGAAGTACATTTTAAGAAAAAATAGCAAATTTTTAAAATGGTCTTTGTTCTATTATTTATTAAAATAAAAGTTTGCTTTTAAAATAATTGAAATTGATAAATTAGCAATAATTAAATGTCAAATTAAAATTAAATAAGAAATTGAAAACATTTGATACGAACTAAAAATAGCATTACGAAAAGTTTCTTTCTTTACAGTAATTTTTAATACTTTATAACGTAGATGAAAAATCTTTCTTTTTAACAACATATTAATGGTTACATGTAAATAAATATTTAAAAATAATGATAAAAACATTCTTTTAAAATCATGTATTAAAACTTAAGTAATACATATTGATCAAAATTTAGATTTCTGACTGCAAACGATTTTAAGATATCAACAAAGAATGTTATCTTTTAAAGCAAAATGTTAAAAGAATTTTCTATATTGATATTTAAAACACGTATGATAAAATAAATGACACGGATGATAAAGTAACGACACAAATTATCATTTTATTACGAAATTTTAATCATCTGTTTAATAACAATTTCGGCGGTAAAGAACAAGAGTAAAGAAATATGGGTTTAAACCGGTTTTAATTGATAGGCTTTTCAAAGCACGTGGTTTTGTTGGTACTTAATTGGTCTTAATGTAGAATTACATTTTTAGCATAACTCCAAGGCATTATACTTCCACTCTAATAATCTCTCTTTACTCTATGAAAAAATACTTCGGGACAGATATTTATAGTGCTGCCATCTAATGATTTGGAAAGATTCGATTATTCTCATTACCTCAAGAATGAAATAATTCGGTATCGGTTCATGGAGTAAAGAGATAGATGAAGAATAAAGATAACAATATGCAGTAAAAACGGTTTTCAATATGACGCACGCTATCGCTCATATTTAAATGCTCTTATTCGACGAAAACAAAACAAGCACGTCGAACAGCCACAAAATTCGTTGACGTTACCCATGCATTTTTTTCTCTAAATGAAATGATCTGTTTACTTTTAAGTATTCTAAAATATCACTTCATTATATTATGAATTAAAAGATGGATTATTAAAAGTTTTTTTTCTTTTTTTTTTTTTTTTTTTTTTTTTCGTGAAAGCACATGATTGTGTTTGGGTTGTGTTTGGGCCGAACACAGCAGATTTTAAGGTTACATTTTTGGCGTCATCCCCAGCCACCATGCTTTTAAAATGGCAGCCTTTTTTTTTTTCCCTTAAATTTAAAAGAAAGTACCAAAAAAATTCGAAATAAAGAAAGTTTTTTTTAAGTATCTGAGCTTGATATAACGATTTCGGAGCATATTTTGATTCGTGTGTATCTTAAAAAGTGACTCAGTTATAGCACTTTGAATTTCTAGTGTGGCTAACATTATGAAACGATCTGGTATTTATCACGCGATAATACGCATATCTATGAACCTATTTGGATCAACTTGGTGTGTACATAGTATATAACAATGTCTCGACCGAGTTCGTTGGACAACTTCATCCGCCTTCTTGTTTCAAAATGACGCCATTTTAAAATTGTCAAAAAAAAATTTAATTTGTAATGATGTATAAAACAGAATTAGAAATTGAAAAAAAAAGGTTATTCCTGAAGTATTTAATCTTGATACATGGATTCTGGAGTATTTTTTGTTTTGTCTTTATCTTAAAAAATGGCTGAGATATAGCAGTTTGAATTTCTAATGTAGGTGACATTTCTAAAAATCAATTTGCCCATGACAGCACTCGTATATATTAATCCCTTGGGGACGAGTATTCAAAACATCATTCTGTGATATTCAAAAACTTTATGCATATAGTTAAAACTCTCAAAATTTTATTTGGCCCGCATCATTTCTAAGTTTTTTAATTACTAGTAATTACTAACGATTAATGAACTCTTCTCATCACAATTAAGTGCTAATTCCAATCAAGACAAATCGTAAAACTCAGCAATAATATTTGACTTCTATTTTAATTCTTAATATCGTTGAATAAAAAATAAGAAAAGAATGTAAGCAGAGTATTTTAATATATATATATATGCTCGCATTCGCGTCACTAGATGTCAGCACTACGTTTCGGCACATATACACAAAATTTGGATTAGAATTGTAGTTCTTGTTTACGATATGAGATGACAGCACTACAAATAAATTTGAAAAGTTTTGTTGAAGAGCACTATGATATTGCAATAATGTATTACATAATACCTCATTTTCTCACTGGTTATATTTTTTAAACTGTTGATCTGAATGAACTGTTGATCATTGTAGTTTGTTTTCACTTTTTTATTCTATTAAATTTAATTCTTGGTTTTAAACTTCTAATTTATTTTAAAAAAAAGAAATCGGGGTATTTGGCAGACAGTGTTTTGAATTCAAGCATTTTTCTCCAAGGTGGATTTCTGGGGCTTCTGAAGCGACGGGGGGGAGGGGGGATAGAGATCTAGCTGAGAATTTGCACTTTTGCCCCTTAAAAAGTATAAAATCTCAAACCTTCCGGGGGCGGTCCACCCCGTGAATTCTACAGCAGATTTTACTAACAGAATTGAACTCTTAAATTTTATAGAATATTTTTATTTTATTGTATGGTCCATAGTTAAAAATGCCAGTATTACATACAATACATATCTATTATGATGCTTCGATTGATGGGAAGTAAAACATTAAATTCCCAGCGTTAAAATATTGAATAGATATCAGGTGTTTTAGGTTTCCAAAACCATTCAACCTTTAATTGCTAATATAATCTATGTTTTTACATTTTAATTATTAAAAAATAATTATTTGTTATTAATTACAAAAATTATAAAAACTGCAAATTAGTAGTTTCATTAATTAGCAGAATGCAATAAAGTTATACATATTGACCTCCTCAGTCCTAAAACAAATTTTAAGTGACACTACAAAAATCAGTTTAAAATTATTATAAAACATCTCCAAAGATGCATCAGTCTATATATCAATGCATCTAATATGCAAAAAAATTATTTAAAAAGTCTAGATGCAGTTTAAATACTTCTAGACGCTTTTAAATTTATTTAAAGGGTTGTTTTGGGGGATTACATCAGTAAGCTCGCTTTGATGGATTTTTTCTTCGTTTTCCTCCCCAGAGGTCAAGATGGTTAGGGGCTACTTCATAAATTTATAAAGATATCTCGGCTGCATTTTATGATTTTTAAATGATTTTTTTTTTTTTTTTTTTTTTTTTTTTTTTGGGGGGGGGGGGTCATTGAATAGCTAAGACTGATTTGTATGCATGCCGTTTTTCACTTCAACAATAATGTCGAAGGTCACAGCAGAGCCCTCTATTTTTATGTAAAATTCTGACAACAACTAAAGGTAAATTTCACAATTTTTTTTTTTTTTTTTTTTTTTTTTTTTAAGGAATGTTTAATTTTGTCATTTTCGAAATGGGCAAAGTTTTGCACCCTTAACAAATAGCGAAAAAGAAATAGTAATTAATTACAGAATTAATAAAAACTGCAAGTGTAGCACTAATAACATAACTAACAAAATATATTGATGGGCTCGTTTAATATTTGTACTAAGAAAAATTACTGTTAATCGTTTAAATCTCAACTTACACAATATATGTGTATGTTATGTATATACATATACTTTTATAAATAAATCCAAAGTAACTCAGATTTTTCCAAAACAAAAATTCTGTGAAACTAGAATTATATATATATATATATATATATATATATATATATATATATATATATAGAACCATTAGATAATACTACAAATCAACATCAATTACTGTAAAAATTTGTTAATGCCAAACCATATCACACAGAGGAGCTGTCAGAATTAGAAATAAAATTGAAAATGTGGTATTTAGCTCGTTATCAAAGGCAATACTAAATAGCCACATTAATTGCGATTAATTTCTGAGTGGAAATCAGGATAGACCTAAAAATGATTTCCACATTGCCCGATTAATCGCAAATGAGAACTCATTTCAAAGAAAAATATCAAGAAAAATAACAAGAAAACAATAGAATCATCAACATAGTAATTGCAATAGAAAAACCATTTCAAAGAAAAAATATTAGAAAAACAATTAAACTGTAATTAAATATTTATAAAGATAACTTACAATTATCAATCGCAACCATAATTTCCATAGAGAACAAGAAATAGAAAATAATAATATATTTGAAGTAAAATTAATTAAATTAAATAGAAAAATCATGTCAAATGGAAATAATTAGACAAATTAAATTATATAATAGGTTAGCTTACAAATATCAATTTCGACCATGTGATAGCAATACAATTTTGCATTCAGTCACATTAGACAGTTAAAGTGCAAGTTAAAATTGTAAAATAGTTTTATTAATAATAGATATTTAAATAACTAATATCAAAAATAATTATATATATGTGTGTACAGTCGAGTCTCTCTACAACGAAACTCCATTTAGAGAATATCTCTAACGAATTTTTTGTAAGAACGATCATTTTTTTTCATAATTACATTAAAAAATATCCCCATATAGCAAAATGTATATCTCTAACGAATTTTTTCAAAAATGCTCTTTCATATGATCAGAAACCGCTTCAAATTATTTGTGTTAATTTTTTTTTCGTGAATTTCTGGTTTATATTTCATAGATGCACACCTCAATCTTATTCATTATGTCCAAAAAAGGTATTCACTCCTCCCCCCCCCCCCCCGCAAGAAAAACATCCTTTTTTTTTTTTTTTTTTTTTCTTGCATGGTTACACTTGACTTTGTTTTAATCAAGATGAGCATGTTTTCTTGGAAAATATTGAAACATATCACAGAGTATCCTAAAAGATAAAACTATTCCATTGTCGTCTTGAAAATGTTGTTTGCTCTCTGTTTGGGTAGTAAAGCAGGGACAAAAGGGCAATTTCAGAAAAGGCCGTCTTTTTCAGCAGGTTTTCATCTACCTGAACTAACTCTCATTACTTTTGAGTTTAGAGTGGATGTTTGATGTTTGTGGCAACTCGGAACATTTTTTGTTGTGAGAGATTATTTGAATGAAGAATTCTTACTAAATGTCATCTATGCTGGTGTAATTTTCCACTGCATCTGCATAAAATCGCTCCTAGGATAAGCATAACTCTCTCTGATAAAGTAGTAATTTTGAAAATAATCAATAAGACACTGTAAAAAAAATGAAGTGGCAAAAATGTTTGAGATTCCTGATGATTATGATGTATTTATTCAATGTGTTATTCTTGCTGCTTCTTTCATACTTTTTGGAAATATCTACCATTGTTATAACTTCGGATTTACCAAAATTGGAATTTAGTTGGTATTGTAATAATATACTTACCTGAATTAAACATACGGGCTTTATTTATAGGAAATTATGTTTGTGTGTATTGCATAATTTATTTAAACTGGTTTCATTGGTTTATTAAATAGTATTATCTGAATTACTTTGGTTATATTCATAATAGTATTTATATATTTAACTTCCATAATGATAAGATGCAATAGCGCAATCAATAAGGGATAGTTTAATCTTTTATGTTTCTGTTATCATAAGATAACATGATTTCTTGCAGCTACTTTGTGGCTTATTTCACTTTAGGTCTATTTTGGCATAAATTAACCTTATTTAAAAAAAAATTTAAAATACATTACTTTAATTCTGCACAGCGCATGATATGATGTATTTATTCAATTGATTATTCTTGCTGCTTCTTTCATACTTTTTGGAAATATCTACCATTGTTATAACTTCGGATTTACCAAAATTGTAATTTAGTTGGTATTGTAATAATATACTTATCTGAATTAAACATACGGGCTTTATTTATAGGAAATTATGTTTGTGTGTATTGCATAATTTATTTATACTGGTTTCATTGGTTTATTGAATGGTATTATCTGAATTACTTTGGTTATATTTATAAAAGTATATATATATATATATATATATATATATATATATATATATATATATATATATATATATATATATATATATATATATATATATGAAAATTAGTTACAATGATTCCTACACGCATACGGAATAAATATATAAATAGCCAATTACATCTGAAATCCTCAAAATATTAATTAGCAGCACTATTATGTCTCAGCGGAGATATTCTAATGTGCTTAAATAACTGTGCATATTAAATTAATTAAGCTGTGTTAAGCATTTTTATACCAACTCGTTACGTTTATATGCACTTTCCAACAAAGTTGAAAAGTGCTTATGCATTCGGTTTGTCTGGCCGTCTGGCCGCACTCTAACTCTCGTAAATATACTCGGATTGCCATGAAATTTTTGGACGTTATTTAGGTTTACCCTAGCACGAATCCTATTGAAAATGAAGTTTCTACCATGATTAATTTATTTACAGGGACAATTAAAAGTTTTCCATTACATTACGGCCTATGGGGAAAAATCGTTTCAAATAAATTTTAACGTTTATAACAATTTTCAAAAGTTTGAAAACTGCTTATGCATTCGGTTTGTCTGTCCATCTGTCAGTCTATCCGTCTGTCCGTGCTCTAACACCTGTAAATATACTCGAATCGCCCTGAAATTTTTGTATGTTATTGACGTTCACCCTAGCACGAACCCTATTGAAAATAAAGTTTCTATCATGATTAGTTTATTTACAGGGAGAGTCAAAATTTTTCCATTACATTATGGCCTATGGGGGAAAATCGTTTCAAAGGCATTTTAAGGATGTCACACCCTGTCAAACATATTAAAATTTACATGCATTTAAGAGGTGCACTAAAATATGCATTCTATAAAATATGCGGTGAAAATATAGCTATTATTCCTTTACAGGGCCGCATAAAAGAATCCCATTGGATAATGGTAAAGCGGGGGAATAGTATGCGGCTTTTTTAAAATATATTAAACTGTTTCATGTATAACAAAATTGATATATGTCACTGAGGCTTAATATAAATTATACGATACTGTCTTGCATAATATGAAGGACATTGCATTTACAGGGACACACAAAAGATTTCAAATAGTATATTCCTTTCGACGGACTGTATACGTTTCCGATTATTTCTGATGGATGTATAAAATACATTTTAACTATGATATACGCATTTAAGTTTCACTAAATCTTTGTACATTATAAGGGTGTGTATAAATGTTATAGTTGATATACAGGACTGTCCAAAGTTCGCCAACGTTACTGAGTATGAGCGTAAATTACTTAAGATTTTTAAATAAGGTATATATTTTTACGGTGAACTGCATTCAATTTACAAAGAAACTCTTGCAGAATATAGATAAAATGATATACTGGGCCACGCAAAGAATTGTGTACATGAACACCTATGAATGATAATTTATAACAATGTGATTTCAGTTGTTTTAAGAGTATTTTAGTTTAAAATGAATTTCAGCTTCTTATTGACGTGTAATAAAGGTATAAGGTAAACTACAGGACTGAACAAAATTTTTCAAGTATGTTTCCCATTTATTAGTACAAATTGCTCAAATTTAAATTTTAAGCTTTTTTCTTGCTAATCTAAATTTTCCCATTTTATAATATGTATATCAACTGACAGATCAAATACAGGGCTGTTCAAAAGTACTGGAATACATATTTGGCTATATACCCTTATTTCCCTAATTAACGAAGTTTTGTTAAAGATTTCATGAAGTGTTGGAAAGTGCTTCATAATCTATGCATAACGCATGATTTTTCTTACTTGTTCACTTATACATTCTAATACAACAGCTGTTGAGCAGAAATTATTATGCCATTCTTCTTCAGCTGTAATGTTTGATATAGGTTTATTATTGCAAAAGTAGAATGAGAAAATAAGTCTCTGCTTCTTTATTCTCTTATTAATTTTGCAGAAATGTATTTGCCAATGTACTTGCCAAGCTTATCAACATTATAAAGACCAAACGTATCTGTGCGTAACGCATACGTCAATTTGCGAATGGCAACAGTTTGAAATTTAAAATGCAATTTCGGTTTTGCAATCTCTGCAACTGCAAATTTTTAAACTTTTAAACATCACACATTTTCAATTTTTACACCATCGTATAGAGGAAAAATGTACTTTTAAATGCAATTTGTTTGAAAACTTTGTTGGTTAATTTATTATAATTTATTTTTGAGATATTAATTGATTTATAGCTTTTAATATCGTTTTTATAATCGTGGCAACAGAAGTACTCCATTTCAGTTTAAAGAATATCATCTATTATAAAACCCGGTCAATTTTGGTTTCATTCATAAATGGTTTAGTATCTGTTTCAGCTAATAGCATCCAGACTTCAAGTTTTGAATTAAAAGGATTTTTAAAAAAATCAAATTAAGGACCAATTCTTTTTTTTAAGTGAATACAGATATGAAATGTACATACAGTTGGCAAAAAAAGTATTTGTACACTTCATTTTTTTAAATTATAATGAAATTAAACAAAAGATTTAAGCAAAAAATACTGTAATACATTAATTTAATGCATTATAATATTATAGAAGCAGAAACAAAATTAAACGAATCGATTTTTTACATTATAATAAACAAATATACAAAACTATAATGCAAAAAAAGTATTTGTACACTATATTAATGTAATATAATTAATGAAAATTTAGTAAAATGATACAAATTAATATTTTGTGCGAATTCATTTAGCGTTTATGACTACTTCTAGATGGTGTGACATAGATTCCACCAACTTTTTTGTAGTGGTCTGGTTAATGTTATTCCATGACACAATAAGAGCTTCTTTAAAACTGTTTTTTACTAATACATATTTTTTTTTCGGATTTTTGCATCCAATAGCATCTGAAAATTTTCTACTGGATTCAAGTCTAGAGATTTTAGAGGAGTTACCAGTCGTCTTCGAGTATTGTCGTAAGCATGTGCTGGTGATCACAGCAGTATGCTTTGATAATTATCCTGCAGAAAGTGAAAAGCTTCCTCTATGCATAATTTCTTGGCACAGTTTAATAAATTATGGCGCGACACATCAATGTATGTTAAACCTGTCCTTCCATTGTCAAAAAATTTTAAATGTCCTGCTCCATTAGAAGCTATACACCCCAAAAGTATAATATTCCCCCCAACATGCTTAATAGTTTGAAGTATACGTTATGGATCTAGAACAGTTTTATTTTTACGCCAGTTTTTTCGAATGCTTGATGCTAAGAAAATTCCGAATTTTTCCTCATCAGAAAAAATTACTGTTTTCCAAAAATCCAATGATTTACTTCTGTATGCGAAAGCGAATACTATGCGTTTTTGCCTATTTGTTTCGCTGATGAATGGATTTTCCCTTGAGGTTCTTCCTTTTAAATCTGCATTGAGAAGAATATTTTTTATTGTTTGAGGTATTACTCTGATGCGAGAAGATGTCGCAAGGTCTCCAGCAAATTTTTGAACCGAACGCACAGGATTTTTTAAAACTTTTTTAACAACACTCCCTTTTTCCCTCATTGTTAGTTTGCTAAGAAGTCCTGGTTTTCATTGAATTTCAATTCTTTTAATTTATTCATAGTTTCTCACTATACATCCAATAGTTGTAATGGTAATTTAATAGCTTTTACAAATTCTTGTTGCGAATTTAAATTTTTATTATGCTCAATCATAGGATTTCATATATCTAGAGGTGCCTCTCTAGTATTAGGTTCTATACTCAATTACTTCAAGAGCAAATTAAATTAAATGTCAGACAAATATAATATGAACTTAAAAATTATTAACAGCTTCTGTAAAAGTAGTCCTTTGAACCATAAACACTATAAAACACAGTACATATCAGGATGGAGAAATGTACAAATACTTTTTTTGCATGAAATTTTTAAACTTTTCCTATTAGAAAATTATTTTACGTCTTTATCGAAATTTTCTGTTGTGTAATTTAAAACGCACGGTAAACAGACTGTATTAAAACTATTTTTGACAAAATATCTGTTTTTATTTAGTTAAAAATTAAAAATTTTAGAGTGTACAAATACTTTTTTTGCCAACTGTATGTAAATTTTGATATGGTGAAAATGATGTTGGATTAATTTCACGGGGGAAAAATTCTATGAATCAAAGTGGAATAAATTTTGCTCTTTTTTCTTTTGGAATACTAGCATAAGAGCCTTAATTGATAACTCTATCATAATAACTGATATTTTAATATATTTTATTGCTTACATGTGTGATTAAAGTTTATTTTTAACAATTTCTACAACTGAGTTTTATAGAAATAGCATTTTGTTAACTTTGGGTTAAATATCATTTATTTAAGAATTATACTTAACCAATATAAAGTGCATCTTTTGCTATAACTAATTCTGTAGGTTTATTCTAAATCAATGAAACAGTTCCTTCTTAAAAATTTTCTTTCATCGAAATTCGACGGGTTCTACCTTATTTTATATAAAAGAATGAATAATTTGATTACTTAAAGGAAATTATGATGCCTCAAATTATATTAGATTTAGATTTAAATGTAATTTTTAAATGACATTTTTTTATGCCTTTACAAACATACTGTACTTAATATTTTACAAAACTTAGGAATTAAGTTTAGAAACAAATATTTAAAGTTTTTTTTTTTTAATTTATTCATAAAGCAAAATACTTGTTGAATCTTTCCAAATTATATTAATCTTAGATTTTAACATTTTTTACGTCATTTTAAACACTTAGTAAATTTTTGATTTAAGTCAATGATTTTTTTTAAAAATAAGTTGATTGAAATCACGATTTAATCGCTAATTTAAATCAACTGATTAAAATCGTTGACTCTCTATGCTAAACTAAAATTGAAGCTCCGATCTTAACATCAAACGAGAATTTCTATAGAAATAATAATATTTAATTCCTAATATCAAAGAAAATTATTTTTAAATGGTAGTTAACATTTTTAAGACATTTTAATCAGTTATCTAAAATCAGTTTAATGAATTTAAAACTGTTGAGTGATTATTCGAGTATAAAAAAGAAAGTAGAATAAAACCTTTAATTTCTAAAAGTTGGATAATTTTGAAAACGATTACTACAACTCTTACTTGAACATAATAATTAGAGCATTAAGATCAACTCGTTAATACTGTGAAACAGAGCGGTGTGTTAATGTTAAGCTTTATTTACGTAACATTAAATTTTTTTGCAACTCATATCTTATTAAAAAGAAAAGCAAGTCGAATATGTTCTTTGTTAGTTTTGTTTTAAAATATTTAACTATAAAAGTTTTGAATTCAGAAAATTCTACTAAAGTTACAACTAAAATATAAATATCAGTCATATTGATTTAATCAATTTTCTGCTTTTTTCTTCCTCCTTCCTTTTCTGAAAATAAGTAATGTTGCCGCAGTGCAAAAATTAATGTAAATTATAAAAATTTCAAATGTAAAATAACAAGAAAGAAAAACTTTTAGAAGATAGATTATGAAATACTTTCCAACCAGTGTTGATTTCAGGGAGAGGAGACATTCCCCTCGGAAAGTTTGAGATTTTGCATTTTCAATGTTTTAAAAGAACAATTTCTGATCCCCCGAACTCTATAATGCCCCCCCCCCCCCCTCCAGAGCCACAGAAGTCCCTTCCGGATTAAAGTGTCTGAATTCAACACTGTTTTCAACAAATCCAGAATACTGTAACAAAACTTCACAATTTACTAACGCAAAAGTTGATAAATAATTTGGAAAATGCATAACGCATAGGTAAACCCAATTTCTGCAATCATCATCCGTAGTCGGAAGAAATATCCGAGTTTTTTTTGCATTAGCTCCGCATATGATCTATTTGTGTGTATACTACATACATAGCAGTGTTGGGCAGAATCTAATTACAAAGTAATGAAATTACAGATTAAAATACATTATAATCTCCTCCCAGTGTAATTAATTAATATGGAAGAATTACAAAGTAATTTCAAATACGCTTTTGAAATATATAATTTGATTATCGTGTAATGGAATTACAATTCAATTCTCTGTTAATCATTTAAAATGTAATTAGATTAATTTGTATTTAGATTACAAGACGATTCAGATTACATCCTTAATTATGTAATTAAATTAACCTTAAATGGATTACGAGATGATTCAGATTATATTTTTAATTATAAAATTCAAATAACCTGTATTTGATTACAAGGCAATTCCGATTATATTTTTAACTGTGTTGTGCGCTTAACGTGTAATTGATTATTATAAAATTCTAATTACAGCTTTAAAAATATAATTTAGATTAAATTCTAATGTATTACAAATAAATGTAAATTACGTTTAAACAGAATACAATTTTTACAAGAGTAATTTAATACAACTAAATTTAAATTAAATTCTATGAAATGTATTTAAATTAATTTGCAATTAATTACGAGTTCATTGTAACTGCTTTTTTTAAATTGATGTAAAAGTTACTTGTAATTCATTGCAAGTTTAACCGAATTACGTCTAAGAATGTAACTAAATTTATAAGTTACTAATTATATTTTAGTAAGTATTGATTTATAAAGTTATTAAAACGTAAAGGAATTTTTTAAATGGAATTGTATATTTACGATTTATCTGGCTGGGCGGGAGGGATTTTGGGGAAATTTTGGTGTTATGTATGTGTCAGTGTATAGATGTAAAAACTCACCGTAGTAATTTATAGATATAATATACAATTTCTTATTGTTAGTAGTGACAAATGTGACGGTAAAAAATATGTTGCAAATTTTGAAAACTTTGTGTGATGCGAGGACAATGGGGTAAAATATTTTCTCAGTTTCATGTGGAAATAATATTAGATTATTTTTACAAGTATGTTAGAAATACAGCAAGGAATTAAAAAAAAATTCAATTTTGAGGCTGATATAGGAGTAAAGTCAACGGGGAGGGGTGCTCTGAAAACCATTTTTAAGGTAAAGTTAAAATTATTTACAACGTTAGAACACCAGAATATTCGAATTCCAAGCATACCGGTTTCGGTAGCATATAGCATACCTTCCTCAGTGCTAAAGATTTTAACTTTACCATATTACACCAGGCAACAACCTATTATCATTTTTAAGGTATTGCATAGCTTTTATCGCGGGCTTTGAGCGCGGCGAACGAACCTAGAAATTCCATAACGAGAAAAAACCTAACACTCCGGCTAACGCCGTTTCAGTTAGGCAGGTTTCTTCAGCACGGTATCCTTTGGTAGACTTCGGCAGATATTGAAGCGAAAAATTTAAAATGCTTATAACTCGCGATCTAATATTCGTAGCGCGGCCAAATTTTGTTTGGTAATTTATTATGAGACAGTGTTAGTTTTTTGGTGACAGGAGACCCCCCCCCCCCCGTCCATGGTGAGGGTCGAAAATTTTAACATGCTTATAACACGCGATCTAATTTTCGTAGCGCAGCTAAATTTTGTTTGGTAATTTATTATGAGACAGTGTTAATTTTTGGTGACAGGTGCCCCCCCCACGGTGAGGGTCGAAAATTTTAAAATGCTTGTAACTCGCGATCTAATTTTCGTAGAACGGCCAAATTTGTTTGGCAATTTATAATGATAGGGTGTTAATTTTTGGTGAAAGGAGACCCCCCACGGTGAGGGTCGAAAATTTTAAAATGCTTGTAACTCGCGATCTAGTTTTGCTAGCGCGGCCAAATTTTGTTTGGTAATTTATTGTGAGACATTGTTAATTTTTGATGACAGGAGACCCCCCCAAGGTGGGGATCAAAAATTTCAAAATGCTTATAACTCGCGATCTAATTTTCGTAGAACGGCCAAATTCGTTTGGTAATTCATTATGATAGAGTGTTAATTTTTGGTGACAGGAGACCCCCCCACGGTGAGGGTCGAAAATTTTAAAATGCTTGTAACTCGCGATCTAGTTTTGCTAGCGCGGCCAAATTTTGTTTGGTAATTTATTGTGAGACATTGTTAATTTTTGATGACAGGAGGCCCCCCACGGTACGGGTCGAAAATTTTAAAATGCTTATAACTCGCGATCTAATTTTCGTAGCACGGCCAAATTTTGTTTAATAATTTATTATGAGGCAGTGTTAATTTCTGGTGACGGGAGACCCCCCCACGGTGAGGGTCGAAAATATTAAAATAATTATAACTCGCGATTTAATTTTCGTAGCGCGGCCAAATTTTGTTTTGTAATTTATTATGAGACAGTGTTAGTTTTTTGGTGACCGGAGACACCCCCCCCCCCCGCCCATGGTGAGGGTCGAAAAATTTAAAATGCTTATAAGTCGCGATCTAATTTTCGTAGCGCGGCCAAATTTTGTTTGGTAAGTTATTATGAGACAGTGTTAATTTTTGGTGACAGGAGATCCCCCCACCCCACGGTGAGGGTCAAAAAATTTGAAATGCTTAAAACTCGCGATCTAATTTTCATAGATTTGCAAAATTTTTTTGGTAATTTATTATAAGACATTGTTAATTTTTGGTGAGAGCAGACCCCCCACTGTGAGGGTCGAAAAATTTAAAATGCTTATAACTCGCGATCTAATTTTCGTAGCTTTGAAAAATTTTGGTTGGTAATTTATTATGAGACAGTGTTAATTTTTTGAGACAGGAGACCCCCCCCCCTCCACGATGAGGGTCGAAAAATTTAAAATGTTTATAACTCGCGATCTAGTTTTCGTAGCACGGCCAAATTTCATTTCGTAATTTATTATGATACAGTGTTAATTTTTGGGGACAGGAGACCCCCCACGTTGAGGGTCGAAAATTTTAAAATGCTTATAACTCGCGATCCAATTTTCGTAGCAAGGCCAAATTTTGTTTAATAATTTATTATGAGACAGTGTTAATTTCTGGTGACAGGAGATCCCCACGGTGAGGGTCGAAAATTTTAAAATGCTTTTAACTCGCGATCTAATTTTCGTAGAACGGCCAAATTTGTTTTGTAGTTTATTATGATAGAGTGTTAATTTTTGGTGACAGGAGACCCCTACGGTGAGGGTCGAAAATTTTAAGATGCTTGTAACTCACGATCTAGTTTTGCTAGCGCGGCCAAATTTTGTTTGGTAATTTATTGTGAGACATTGTTAATTTTTCATGACAGGAGACCCCCCACGGTGAGGGTCGAAAATTTTAAAATGCTTATAACTCGCGATCTAATTTTCGTAGCGCGGCCAAATTTTGTTTAATAATTTATTATGAGACAGTGTTAATTTCTGGTGATGGGAGACCCCCCCACGGTGAGGGTCGAAAATTTTAAAATGCTTATAACTCGCGATCTAATTTTCGTAGCGCGGCCAAATTTTGTTTGGTAATTTATTATGAGACAGTGTTAGTTTTTTGGTGACAGGAGACCCCCCCGCCCATGATGAGGGTCGAAAAATTTAAAATGCTTAAACCTCGTGTGGCATATCGTTTAAAAGAACTGTAATTGCTCATTCCAATTATGCATGTTTCGGCGCTGCACCCCACTTTGCCCCCCCCCTTTAAAGGGAAACTTTTTAAATTTTTATCCACATTCCTCATGCTGCATATCTTTAGAAAGGTCTGAAACTTCCTTTTCCTATTATGCATGTCTTGTGTGTCCTCCTCCGCTCTGCCCCCTCAGGGGGTGCACATTTTAAATTTCTTTACAACACCAGTCGTGTGACACATCATTTAAAAGATCTGCAGCTGCTTATTCATATTATAGATGTCTTGTGTGTCATCCCCCAATCTGCCCCCCCAGGGAGGCACATTTTTCATTTCTTTACAACACTGTCTTGTGTGTCACCCCCCACTCTGTCCCCCAAGGGGGGCACATTTTAAATTTCTTTACAACACCAGTTTAACAATTCACACAATTCACACATTCAAAAGATCTGCAACTGCTTATTCATATTATGGATGTCTTGTGTGTCACTCCCCTACTCTGCCCCCCAGGGGGGCACATTTTTAATTTCTTTACAACACCAATCGTGTGACACATCATTTGAAATATCTGCAACTGCTTATTCATATTATAGATGTCTTGTGTGTCACCCCCCACTCCGCCCCCCCCCCAGGGGGGCACATTTTTAATTTCTTTACAACACCAGTCGTGTGACACATCATTTGAAAGGTCTGCAACTGCTTATTCATATTATGGATGTCTTGTTTGTCACCTCCCTACTCTGCCCCCCAAGGGGGCACATTTTTCATTTCTTTACAACACCAGTCGTGTGACACATCATTTAAAAGATCTGCAACTGCTTATTCATATTATGGATGTCTTGTGTGTCACTCCCCTACTCTGCTCCCCAGGGGGGTACATTTTTAATTTCTTTACAACACCAATCGTGTGGCACATCATTTGAAATATCTGCAACTGCTTATTCATATTATAGATGTCTTGTGTGTCTCCCCCCCACTCCGCCCCCCAAGGGGGCACATTTTTAATTTCTTTACAACACCAGTCGTGTGACACATCATTTGAAAGGTCTGCAACTGCTTATTCATATTATGGATGTCTTTTGTGTCACCCCCACTCTGCCCCCCAAGGGGGGCGCATTTTAAATTTCTTTACAACACCAGTCGAGTGACACATCATTCAAAAGATCTGCAACTGCTTATTCATATTATGGATGTCTTGTGTGTCACTCCCCTACTCTGCCCCTCAGGGGGACACATTTTATTTCTTTACAACACCAGTCGTGTGACACATCATTTGAAATATCTGCAACTGCTTATTCATATTATAGATGTCTTGTGTGTCACCCCCCACTCCGCCCCCCAGGGGGGCACATTTTTAATTTCTTTACAACAGCAGTCGTGTGACACATCATTTGAAAGGTCTGCAACTGCTTATTTATATTATGGATGTCTTGTGTGTCACCTTCCCACTCTGCCCCCCCCCGAGGGGGGGCACATTTTTCATTTCTTTACAACACCAGTCGTGTGACATATCATTTGAAAGTCTGAAACTGCTTATTCAAATTATGTATGTCTTTTGTGTCACCCCCCACTCTGCCCCCCAGGGGGGCACATGTTTAATTTCTGTACAACACCACTCGTGTGACACATTATTTGAAAGATCTGCAACTGCTTATTCATATTATAGATGTCTTGTGTGTCACCCCCCACTTTGCCCCCGAGGGGGGCACATTTTTAATTTATTTACAACACCAGTCGTGTGACACATCATTTGTAAGGTCTGCAACTGCGTATTCATATTATGGATGTCTTGTGTGTCAACCCCCCACTCTGTCACCCAGGGGGGGGCACATTTTTTATTTCTTTACAACACCAGTCGTGTAACACATCATTTGAAATGTCTGCAACTGCTTATTCATATTATGGATGTCTTGTGTGTCACTCCCCAGTGGGGGCACATTTTTAATTTCTTTACAACACCAGTCGTGTGACACATCATTTGAAAGGTCTGCAACTGCTTATTCATATTATGCATGTCTTGTGTGTCACTCCCAGGGGGTGGCACATTTAAGCTATTGCACAATTTTTTATCGCAGGCTTTGAGCGCGGCGGCCGAATCTAGAAATTCCTTAACGAGAAAAAAAACGTGACACTCCGGCTAACGTCGTTGCAGTTTGGCAGACTTCGGCAGACTTCTCATTTATTCAATAAAAGAAAAAAAAAGTGTTTTCTTATCAGTCATCAGGCTCAAAAAGTGTAACTTGAATTAATATTAAAGAAAAAGAAAAAACTTGAATTAATATCAAACACAAAAAAAAGCATAAATAAAAAATAAATAAATAATTATAATTGCATAAGTTGATAAAAAATGCTATGCAATAGCTTAACCGCAGCAGTCCCCAAGTGCCAAACGTATTTTTTTTTAATTTAAAAGAAGATTCCGTCATAAACAGGTTCTTTTTCCATGAGTTTAATTCTACTTTAATAAGCCTAGAAATCTGCGATTCTTTAAAAAGAATAATTTTCAATGTTTAGTTGTAGAGTAATTGCGATTGAAAAATACATGTATGCTTTGCAAAAATTTTTCGACCAAAACAAATTTTACTGATTTTTCAACAGACTTGGTCACATCGAAAAAATGATTTTTATACGGGATGATTCAATCGGGACTGAATATTTTGATCTCTGAATACTAGGAAGAATGAAATGAGTCCCGGCATCGTACAGAAAAAATGTGTTAGGTCCAGCCCGGCCTGATCGTTTAGGGAAAAAGTAAGGCCCAGCCCGGTCCGGAATGAATAGTGATTAGGACCGGCCCGGCCTGAATCTTCAGAAAATATTTAAGCTTTGACCCGGTCCGAATGCCGCTGATGAAAATCGGGCCGAGACACTGTGCAATAGTAAATCTCATCTAGTAGATCTCAGAGTCTGATACACCGATTTTAATCTGCCCGTTGTTGCGCATGCATTGTCATTTTCAAAGTTTGTATGGTATCTTTTATAGCTAGGAAAATAAGAAACATGTAATGTTTGACGTATTATGAAATATAAAAAAAATATTTATTGCTCTCGAATGCCACCAAATTCACGTTATTCTTAATCTATTGATCTTAAATGTCTTTGTGATTTAAGTAATTACATATATCGTTTCGGTTCCACAGAGTACAATAATTTTACAGTTAATATTGAACTTTTTAAAAACGAAACTCACATAAATTTTAATACAGCGCAAATATACGGGCCTGAGAAGTACAATCACATATAAATGAAATCCAAATTGTAAACACACACACAACTTTCATATGATAAATATAATTGAATTAAAGGGAGGGAGAAGGCTTTATTGATTTTTTTTTATATATATAAATGCCCATCCATATTTTAATGTTTGAACAATGTTCCGTTCCGGAAGTGACTTTGGCTCTAGCGAGCACTTGTAAAAAGGTATTCATTAAGCTATTGATCGTCCTAGCATCAACACGAGTCATAATCAGCCTTGCACAATATGCTATGGAAAATTATTTTAAGTATAATCACTTCAAATTAATTCATCACTTATGTTTTGTGTGTTGCGTGTGTTATTTTGTCCAAGTGAAAATAAAAGTTTTAAAAGCATTGAAAACTCAGTCCACTATGTCGACAAACAATATTAGGGCAATAACTGAAAAAAAAATTATAATGCACGCTATAGTGATCGTAGAACACTTATATTTTACATGGTAAACTTAATCTTTATTGTAGGGAGGGAGACATAAAACTGATTCAGTATTTATAGTTGTAATTGGAAAGTTCTATATTTAAAATCCAAATTTATTGAATTTTATTTTACGCTTTTATACATTTGTAATAACTTAGCCCTCAATAGATTATAAGCTAAGAGGTAGGTAGCGTGTGTGCCGCTCGGCGAATAGTCCAGGCAAGAATATTTAATGAAGAATCTATTTATTATTCGTAGAACACAAAAGATCCTCTAGATAAATATTTACAGCATTAAAATTATTAATAAGAACATAGGCTCTTTGACCAACCAGCTTCCACTAAAGTTCAGTTTGGCTTCCGTAAATACGAAGTTCGTGATTAACGCAAAGTCTCGTTAAATTACACACAACGTAGGAGTAGAAAAATTCACAGATAACTGCGTTATCAAACCTCTCAAGACGAGAGTTATCGCTGTCTCTCCTGGCGATAGCACTCCGCGATTGTGCACCGAGCTCTGCGATCAGATCACCCTCTTAGATCTTCCGGCGGTATCTGTCTTTTTCCAACTCTCAATCCGAGCTGCTTCACTTGTCCGAGAGAACATTCCGAGCTCAACGCTCTGCTCTCATCTGCTCTGCTCTGCGAGAACACACCCTCTCTCTCTCCTGGCTTCTCCTTTTTCTTCCGATCCAGATCCTCCTCTAGACCTCCCCTTAGAGGTCACAAACCAATCATGAACATCAATTGATCTTTTCTCATTAAATGAATAGTTAAAACGTGCTCCTATTGGCACCTCAGTTTTCACTCTCACGGCCCCCGGCTGTCTGGCTTTCCGGTCGTCTGCTATTTTCGCTTCATGTCGGAGTGTCATCAAAGGCGCGACGCCGGTCGTCGACCCATTCATGCTACTGTCATCCGACTGTCGGTTCCGTTGATCGATAATGATGTAGAGATCCTTTATAATATCGCCGACAGTATCACTTTGAGAATAAGGGTCACTTTGAGTTTGCAGTTTCATGGTGAAACCTCTTTCAGAAATAATTGCCTATTTCTGCTATTTTACTTTAAAAACCTATGATAATTCTGAATTATCACACATTCTTTTGATAAAAATTTCTTTGCACTATATTTGAATAATATTGGGATGTATCCTTTTTTTTAATTTGCTATTAAAAAATCTTTAAAGTTGAATCAAGCATCGAGTAGTCAAATTGACCTTCTGCTTACAATACTGTCCACAGTAAGTTAATTCTTCAGAGCATTTTTTAATTCAAATTTTTGCTATTATGAATACATTCCTAAAAAAGAATCATTACATATGGTTACAAAAATTAAACTTTTATATTTGAAATGCAAATTCATCGAATTTGTTTACATTTTTATACTAAATCGCAACATTAGTTTAATCATAAGTCTCGATTTCAGAATTTTCGACATTGTTCAGCCCTGATCATAAATATAAATTGCTAACAGCTTAAAAACCTTATAATTCGAGATTTAACTATGATAGAGCATTTATATATTGTATAGTAAACGTAATTTATTAAAGATGAACATTGTCGGTGATTTTAACAGAAGATCTCAAGTTTTAGTACAATTTAAGAAAAAAGGACTGAAAAACAAAAATATTTAAAACTCGGATATAACCTGTTGCAGACTACACAAATTTCGTATGACAAATGCAACGGGGGAAAAGTTTAAAAGGAACATTTAAATGGGAGATGGTTTGCCAATTTTTTTAAAATAAAAGCCGCCGAAATTTTGTGAATTATAGTATAACTAAGGTACCCTGGGGTAATAACGCCACGTTAAGGTTCTACCAATTTTCACGGCTTAGTTTTAGATTGTATTTTTCAAACAAATATAGGATCTGATACAGCAACTCATTGACTATCTATATAAAATAAAATACCGTAATTTCGGGTGTATAAGCCGCGGATCAAACAATTCTTTTTGGACCCAGAAATCTTATACAGTGATTGAAGACAAATATTTACGTCGATCTAAGTATTTAAATTTCTTTCTTAAAAAATTCTGGGTCGAAAAAGAATTGTTTGATCCGCGGATTATACACCCGAAATTACGGTAATTTAACAGATATGTATTTATAAAATGTAATGGCGTTTTTTCTTGACCAATGCTATTTGGCGTTAATACCCACCTATATGGGTAATAACGCCATGCAAACAAAACTATAAAATAAGATGGAATAATGGCATGTAGATTACCCAATTCTAAAAATACAAACTCTACAGCTCTAGAAATTGACAAATTGCAATCTAAGCTATTGAAAATGTACAATTTTTTGTGACTCTCAAAGAAAAAGAAAGGTGTGGTTGTGGCGGGGGGAAGAGGCAAAAGAATATCAGATTCTAAGCTAAATTTTGCTTAAAAATGACCATTTAAATAGAATTATTAGAAACATTGCACGGATTATTTGAATCAGTATTTATATTCCCATGTATGCATTCTATGTGATAGAAAATATTGATTTTTTGTGAAAGTGAAAGAAAAGGGAGTGAGGGGGAGCTTCAACAGAATACAACACCCCGTGTCTCTCTTTGCTTAAAAAATCCCGCTTAAATATGATTATAAGAAACATTGCATGGTTTTAACCATTCATAATGTAATATTTTAATCTTATGAAGTTTTATAATAATTAGAGTTAGGGTAATATCCCCAGTAATTGGCATGCACCAGTGATTGGCACATCCTACAAAAATATCCTAAAATAAGATTTATATCTTGTCTTTTGAAAATGCAAGATCATATACTAGTTATATGCTCATTTATTTTACAGATTATAATTTTGATTAATGCTACTAAATGACAATAATGCCTAGGAAAGAGAAACAATTATGGCATGTATCAAATTAGCCATTTTTGTTGCAAAAGCTTCTGCTCTGGCTTAAGAAAGGCATGCATTTCAATTTATTATTATCAGATTTATAGTATATTTTAAATTTTAATTGAAAACAGTTTTGTTTTGTTGAAAAGGGTTACTTTAATTGTGTAAAAGTCTAAGTGCCAATGACTGGTGATTACAGCAACTTTTTGTAAATATATTTTTATAAAAATACTTTATCAAATATTTTTGCTTTTAGTGGGCAAAATAGATGCACAGATATGCACTTTTTCATTTAAAAATATTTGCAAGTAAATATTTTATTTCTTGGTAATGAAAATAGAAGTAAGTTTAAAGACAAATCCTTAATGTGCCAATTACTGGGGATATTACCCTATATGTAATAAATATTTTTGTTAAACCTAAACTGCTGTTAGCGTCTCACATACCGCTGAGTTTTTTAAATTTCAGAGTTTAACTTGCAATTTTTAGTTTAACTAAAGATACCGGGAAAATTTTGTTTCATTTGGAGTCCTATTACTATCTCTAGAGACTTTTGAATAGTTGAATTTTATTTATAATAGTCCTGTATATAAGGTTCAATACAAAAATAATATTCTAAAAGTTAATTTAACATTTTATTCATCGTTAGATTAAGTGGTCTGACAGGCCGCTCACAGTAAGTTATGCACCAATTTTTGTCACAGCAATTAAGGTTTAATATTATTATATTAATCTATTAAATAGTTTTTAACCCATAACTCCACACTAATGCGGAATCTCCAAACCTACAGTTAAATTGTCGACGTTTTAAAGAACATGCTTTAATAAATTTTTAATAAACTGAATAAAATTTTTGATTAAAAAATATTATCCCAAAGAGATCTCTTATTCAATTTTATACATAATTCATATGGTTATATATCATTATCTCTATATTAGCAACAAAATTAACCTTTAACTGTTGTTAGCAATCTGACTGAACACTGTACCCCCTCCCCCCCCCCAAAAAAAATAGCGTTTAACTTGTATTTTCCAGTTTAACTATAGTTACAACTGAAATTCTCTTTCGTTTGGAGTTCTCGTAATATTGTTAGAAATATTTGAATAGATTAAACTTAATTAGAATTAATTCTGTACAAAAAGTTTAGCGCAGGAGCAGTATTCTATGATTTTTAATCATGAATCGCCTGTTAACCTTTAACTAATGTTACCGGTCTCGTAGACCTCTATTTTTCTTTTAATTTTTTTAGCTTAACTTGTAATTTTCAGTTTGACTGCAAACACTACCGAAATTTTGTTTCATTTGGAATTTTAGTACTATCATCAGAGACTAAATAGGTGAATAAAAAGTTTATTATTATTCTCTTTAATTATAATTTTTATTATAATTTTTATTATAATTTTATTATAATTTTTATTATAATTATTATTATAATTTTTATTCTCTTGTATAAAAAGTTTAGTACAAAAACACAATCATATGAGTTATTCCCGCCTTTTATTCATCTTTCAATTTTGCGGTCTGACAAACCGCATCACATTCATACGTTACAATTTCTGTCACATCAGTTAAAGGTTAAATTTATAAAGTTTTGAAAAACCGAACGCTGAGAAAGCGAACAGTTAAAATTTCGAACTCAATTGAATAATCCATTGGAAATTTAATAGAAACCGGATTTTGAATCTCGAATTTGAATCTCGAAAACATTTTGATATAGTTTTATTTACAACAGTTAAAAATTATTTTTTACATTAGTAAAAAAATAATAATATAATAAAAAATAAAATAGAGAGATTATTTTTAAGTATTGGGCACCCCCCTCCCTTAATCTTACCATTTCAACAATGATGATAATGCTGCCCCATATTAATATATAAAACCCCTTCAAATATAGTTCGGCCACTGTTGGGAATCAACTGGGGTTATAACGCCAATCCCTGGCGTTATTACCCCGGGATACTTATTGCGCAGTAAATCCTAAACTACAAATTATCTCGAGAAGATATCCAAAATCTTCAACAACATTTTGAAAGTCCATGAAATGTACTACAAATTTATGTAATTAACAAAGTATTTCCGGATAAAAAAAAAAAAAAGTCTTCACATCACAAAGCGTATCTCGCAAATTTTAGATCAAGCGTTAATTTTAGTTGCTTGTAAAAACAATAAGACCTGAAAATGAAACAAATTAACTTGAAGCTGTTTTTTGCGATTTATATGACTCAAAACCCTTCTGCGCAGAGCACATGGGTGTCATTTACCTGATTATTTCATAATTATGCAAAATATAAGCACTTGGCGTTATTACCCCGCCTGGCGTTATTACCCCAGGATAACTTATTAATTAAAATAATAAAATAGTTGTAACTTGAACAATAATTATAGTAAAAAAAAAAAAAAAAAAAAAGGCACTCCGGGAGTGCCGACAGAAGTGAAAACTTGAACAATTATGTGTGTATTTTTTTAGTCGTCTGGACATATTTTATTGTGCAGAAAATACTGTTAAATGAAGTGTTTTTTATTCATTATTATAAACTACTGCTACAAAAATTATATTACAATTTTCATTTAATGCGCTATTGTACATGAAAAATAATGCATATTATTTTACATACAAAAATTGCAATCTATTGCTTAAAACATGAATTTACAAATGCATGAAATATGAAATATCGTCAGTTGGTATTCTTTGAAATAAATACCCATAAAACTTATGAATTTTCATCCCCATTTCAACAATTCTTCCATCATCATCATCATCATTATTATCATTATATTCTAGATTTGATATTATAGGTTTATGGTAACTAAAATATATAGCAAACAATTTTGATTCAATTCTATTTAAATATCTTGTAATGACTGCATCAATTGTAATTTTTTATCTCTCTGTGCTAAGATTGCGATGGTTGGTCATTGTTAAATCAAATTTTCTATTTAAAAATTCAATTAATTGTAGATTTTCATCATCCACAAAGTTGATGTTGAAATCCCTACTCAAAATCATCGGCAAATCATCAAATCTCTTTCCAATTCTATCTTGAAGTAATGCGCAGAAGCCTCTTTAGAACAAATAAATAAATTTTCATACAGAAATTCTCATTTGCACTTAAAGACTTATCCGGTGAAATATAAATGGCAACCAATACAATTAGTTTTTCGTTTTCAGAGTGGCAACAACAAACACATATATCACTGATATCAAAAACATTACTACTAAACATACTGGTGTACCTCACATGCACATTCATATGAATTGTGGAAATATATGCCCATTACATCAAACAACCTTTTATAAATAGCTACCCCTGCTGCTGGACGACCGTATCTTCTGAAACTTGCAACAAATTGAATAGTAATCAAACAATATAAGTTGTTAAACTTTAAATACAATTTTTTAAAAAATGGTTGGAAAGTGCAGCATAATCGATGCACAATATCATGATTTTTCTTTCTTAACTTTTTATTCCATCTGGTAACAGTATATTTTGTTAAACTTTAAATACAATTAAAATTTTTAAAAATGGTTTTGAAATGTAGCATAATTGATGTGCAATGTCATGTTTTTTCTTTCTTAACTTTTTATTCCATTTGGTATCAATTTATGTTGTTACTATTTAAATACAATCAAAAATTTAAAAAAAAAGAGAGAAAAATGGTTGGAAAGTGCAATGTAATCAATGCGCGATGTCATACTTTTTCTTTCTTAACATTTTATTCCCTCTGGTAACAGTATAAGTTGTTAAGGTTTAAATACAATTACAATTTTTAAAATTGGTTGGAAAGTACTGCATAATCAATGTACAATATCATGTCTTTTCTTTTTTATCATTTTATTCCATTTGATAACAATATAAGTTGTTAAACTTTAAAAACAATTGAAAATATATATATATAAAAAAAAAGGTTTAAAAGTGCAGCATAATCGATGTGCAATGTCATGTTTTTCTTTCTTAACTTTTTATACCATTTGGTATCAATTTATGTTGTTACTATTTAAATACAATCAAAAATTAAAAAAACTGAAAAAAGTGGTTGGAAAGTGCAGCATAATTGATGCACAATGTCATATTTTTTCTTTCTTAACATTTTATTCCTTCTGGTAACAGTATATGTTGTTAAACTTTAAATACAATTATAATTTTAAAAATTGGTTGAAAAGTGTAGTATAATCGATGAGCAATGTCATGTCTTTTCTTTCTTAACTTTTTATTCAATTTGATAACAATGTAAGTTGTTAAACTTTAAATACAATTGAAAATTTAAGGAATTGAAAAAAATGGTTGGAAAGTGCAGCATAATTGATGTGCAATGTCATGTTTTTTCTTTCTTAACTTTTTATTCCATTTGGTATCAATTTATGTTGTTATTATTTAAATACAATAAAAAATAAAATTTTTAAAAATGGTTTTGAAATGTAGCATAATTGATGTGCAATGTCATGTTTTTTCTTTCTTAACTTTTTATTTCATTTGGTATCAATTTATGTTGTTACTATTTAAATACAATCAAAAATTTAAAAAAAAAAAGAGAGAAAAATGGTTGGAAAGTGCAATGTAATCAATGCGCGATGTCATACTTTTTCTTTCTTAACATTTTATTCCCTCTAGTAACAGTATAAGTTGTTAAGGTTTAAATACAATTACAATTTTTAAAATTGGTTGGAAAGTACTGCATAATCAATGTACAATATCATGTCTTTTCTTTCTTATCATTTTATTCCATTTGATAACAATATAAGTTGTTAAACTTTAAAAACAATTGAAAATATATATATATAAAAAAAAGGTTTAAAAGTGCAGCATAATCGATGTGCAATGTCATGTTTTTTTTTTCTTAACTTTTTATACCATTTGGTATCAATTTATGTTGTTACTATTTAAATACAATCAAAAATTAAAAAAACTGAAAAAAGTGGTTGGAAAGTGCAGCATAATTGATGCACAATGTCATATTTTTTCTTTCTTAACATTTTATTCCTTCTGGTAACAGTATATGTTGTTAAACTTTAAATACAATTATAATTTTAAAAATTGGTTGAAAAGTGTAGTACAATCGATGAGCAATGTCATGTCTTTTCTTTCTTAACTTTTTATTCAATTTGATAACAATGTAAGTTGTTAAACTTTAAATACAATTGAAAATTTAAGGAATTGAAAAAAATGGTTGGAAAGTGCAGTATAATTGATGTGCAATGTCATGTTTTTTCTTTCTTAACTTTTTATTCCATTTGGTATCAATTTATGTTATTATTTAAATACAATGAAAAAAAGTAGTTGGAAACTGCAGCATAATCGATGCACAATGTCATACTTTTTCTTTCATAACGTTTTATTCCATCTATTAGCAGTATAAGTTGTTAAACTTAAATACAATTATAACTTAAAAAAACACACACGGACATTCGCGCAAGCGCCCTGTGCCGCCTAAACGGAGCAGCACACTCAGGCACGGTAGAAAGAGTGGGAGATACTAGTTCCTCTCCCTTCCCCTCGATCTTACGCTTTTTCGATCAGCATCACGTGACCCTGACGCGAGTTTGAAAGTTTTTACCCATACAAAAAGTGCTCAGCGCCGCTAAAGAAGTTTTCACTTCAAAAAAAAGGTTTAAAAGTGCAGCATAATCGATGTGCAATGTCATGTTTTTTTTTTCTTAACTTTTTATACCATTTGGTATCAATTTATGTTGTTACTATTTAAATACAATCAAAAATTAAAAAAACTGAAAAAAGTGGTTGGAAAGTGCAGCATAATTGATGCACAATGTCATATTTTTTCTTTCTTAACATTTTATTCCTTCTGGTAACAGTATATGTTGTTAAACTTTAAATACAATTATAATTTTAAAAATTGGTTGAAAAGTGTAGTACAATCGATGAGCAATGTCATGTCTTTTCTTTCTTAACTTTTTATTCAATTTGATAACAATGTAAGTTGTTAAACTTTAAATACAATTGAAAATTTAAGGAATTGAAAAAAATGGTTGGAAAGTGCAGTATAATTGATGTGCAATGTCATGTTTTTTCTTTCTTAACTTTTTATTCCATTTGGTATCAATTTATGTTATTATTTAAATACAATGAAAAAAGTAGTTGGAAACTGCAGCATAATCGATGCACAATGTCATACTTTTTCTTTCATAACGTTTTATTCCATCTATTAGCAGTATAAGTTGTTAAACTTAAATACAATTATAACTTAAAAAAACACACACGGACATTCGCGCAAGCGCCCTGTGCCGCCTAAACGGAGCAGCACACTCAGGCACGGTAGAAAGAGTGGGAGATACTAGTTCCTCTCCCTTCCCCTCGATCTTACGCTTTTTCGATCAGCATCACGTGACCCTGACGCGAGTTTGAAAGTTTTTACCCATACAAAAAGTGCTCAGCGCCGCTAAAGAAGTTTTCACTTCAAAATTGTGCATAGTAAACGTAATATTTATAAAGAAGCAAGGCATTGGCGGTTCTTTTTACTAAAATACGCTAAATTTCAAGAGTGCTAAATATTAAGGGATCTGCAACTTCAAACATTGATAATTCGGATACAAATTGCTGCTGACAACAACAATTTCACATTTTTCGTAAAGAAAAACATAAAAAACCCTTATGCACTGTAAAAAATTGACTCATTTGCTACAGCGTCACTCCACCGCTTTTATTGAAAACGGTTACTTTACTGTGTTATGGAGCATTCTCATTGGTCATAAAAGAGATATTTTATAAAAGCTGTGGAGTTACGCTGCAGCAAATGGGTCAAATTTTTAACAGTGTAGTATTATCGAAATAATCGCCACGGGTGATTTTCAAGAAACGCTATTCCTGCAAAAGGCGAGGAATATGACGTCAAAAATTCTGGCCAATAAGGCATTACCTGATTGGGAAAACTGAAATATGTATCGATTTAATAGGCTCGATTACACCGTGATAAATGATTATTCGAAATAAACATTAAATACAAAAGTTACGTATTTTTTTTCGTAGAATCCGAATCTGCAATAAAAAAAGGGGGTTGTAATTTAAGATTTCAAAGTTGGACCCCCTCTGACCTTCAGGGGGTCGGTTGCAAAGGTCGAATTTTGTATCACTGAGTAGCTTATTTAAAAATATTTAACACGTATATTTTCGTTTTTCAATCTCATATATATTTCTCGAGTTATTCGACCGTTTCCAGACTTTTCGAACACCCTGTATATGTTGAAGCTAAAAAAAACTTCTTTAAAACACCATAAAATAAATTAAATACTAATGAAACAAAAATATATATGTTGTATTAAACTGATACCCTTCTCATCCGCCAAACACAGTTACGCAATTGACCTCCATATCAACAACGATCCTCACAGCTACTAATCATAACTGCTCTCCAACAGAGTTTTACTTCCAATGCTTGATTTATGACGTCATTTGAAACTATCTCAAAGCTATTTTTTTTACTTTCTTCTTTTAATAATAAAAATATGTAATATCAACCAAAATCAATGTAATTGTTTTAATTAATTCTATCAGCAAACAATATGCGAAACGGAACTAAGTAAAATTTTCTGTATAATTGAAATCAAATAAAAAAGATGCAAAAGCTGTAGAGAAAACTTTGTAACTTTCACCTTATGTAAATAAACCGCTACTTAAAGTCACGTGATTCACATGCAATTTACTGCTGTAAGATTATAAAAACTATTCATGTCGAATGGTAGATTCGTGAATTCTTTGATGAACGTTATAGTTTTTTTTAAATGAGTGTGCATCTTTAAATATTGAGGAACAGTTTATTTCTTCGCAAAATATTATGCAAGATAATTCATCTCCTTCCTGCAGTAGTGATTTACAAACTACTCTTTATTCAGCTCTACATGTAACTTGTAGTACTTGTAAATGTTCACGTACTTCAGACTCTACATGTAAAATTAAGCATACTATACTCGATGGCTGTTTTTTTGAAAAAATCGAAAATAAATCATCCGGTAATAAAATAGTTGCAAAATGCACAAAGTGCAATAGCGAGGTAAAAGCCTCAAATAATTGCATCTCCAATCTCGTAACACATCTCAAAAGAAAACATGGGACTACTTATTTGGAAGAATATTGTGCTTATTTAAAAGAGTAAAAAAAAACAAAGAAAATCATTAAGTGTTTCTGATGAATCAAGTAAAAATATATATTTACAAGAACATTTTGACCAAGATGTAGTAAACTATTTTATTGATTCGATGATTTCTTTAAGAAATATAGACAATGTTTATTTCCGAAAGATAATTCAAAACCTTAATTCTTGTTCAAAATCTTTTAAAATTATGAGTCTTAGGTTACTTAGCCAGAAAATTGAAACATGTTTCGATGAACAAGTAGAAAATATCAAACATGAGATGGAAGATATCGAGTTTGTTTGTATAACTACAGACATATGGTCAGGGAGACGAAGAAGTTTCTTAGGTGTAACAGTTCACTGGATTCATCCAGAGACATTAAAACGGATTTCAAGAGCCATAGCATGTCAAAGATTCAAAGGAACGCATAGTTTCGACAAAATTTATGAAAATCTCATGAACATCTGCAAAAAAGTTGATCTGAATTCGGCTAAAGTAATAGCTGCAATTACTGATAAGGGGGGTAATTTTGTTAAGGCATTTAAAATCTTCGGTATTGAAGAAAAATGTATTTTACAAGATGATGCCGAAGTAGAAACGGAATACAACTCATGGAGTACGGACTGTGATTCTGACACTATGTCTGATATAGATGAGGATGATGAAGAGATAATTGATTTAAATGAAAATTTACCACTACATTTCAGATGTGCATCTCACACTCTCAGTTTATGTACAACTGCTGATTCCAATAAAATTTTGGAAGGCTAAGACACTGAAATTTCAAAAAATACACGAACAAGTAATGAATATATGTAATATATTTTGGAGAGCAGCATGTCGGCCAAAATCTTCCGAAATTATCACCTCGATTTTGGGACATACTCTTAGTCGACCGAACGAAACGCGTTGGAATAGTTTATTTGACGCGATGAAACAATTTCTATCCATAAAGGAAAAAGCTTCTATTTTGAGCAAGGAGTTAAATTTAAAAACTGCATTTAAAGGCCAGCATTTTACGTACATACGAGAATACGTTAACTGCAGTAAACATATTGCCGCAGCCTTAGATATCCTTCAAGGAGAAAAGGAAATGCATTTCGGTATTTTTTATTCCTACCTTGTTATCATTGCGACATAAATTACAAAGATCATTGACAGAAGACTTTATATACTGTCGACCTTTGGCCGAAGCTTATTTGGAAAGCATAGAAATCAGGTTCTGCAATTAATTTAACATTTCATCTCCCCAAGCAGAAATAGCCGAAATAGCGGCTTTATGTCATCCGAAATTCTTAAAATTTAACTGGCTGTCTTGTATTAGCGATTCAGATTATAGAAAAATCAAAGCGCTCTTTATTACCGAATTGACCAAACAAATAAAATTAAATGAGTCTCTGGATATAATAAGTTCAGCGAATAATGATGAAATAGATGATTTTTATTGTATTGATTCCGATGACGAAAAAGCAATACAAGACCCTGAAAGAAAAGCAGAACTGTTGTATGTGCATTTCTGTTTGGAAGTAAATAAAGATTTAAGTGTATTGAATTCTCACAAAGAAATTAAAAATATGTTCATCAAATATAATACACCGCTGCCCTCGTCAGCTTCTGTGGTAAGACTTTTTTCCTTTGCAACTATTACGAATTATTGCAAAGCTAATAGACTTTCTGACGAAATGTTTGAAAAACGAGTAGTGTTAAAAGCTAATCTTAAATATAAGGAAGGATGCTTATAAAATCTAAAAAATATTATAAAGCCAAAAGGCAAAATATTTCCTTCAATGTTAAAAAAAAAAAAATATTTTTTTAGAATAGATTTTCTTATTTAAACGATATTCATTTATTTTAAATGACAAAGTATGTCACTATTACATTCTATAATTTTGTAAATTTCTTTCTTTATTTGTTTATATGGCTTAATTAAGTCTGTTTTCAAAAAGAATTTGTAATTATACTGATTAAATATAATATTATCTAAAATATTAATGTCTATGGAATTTATTTTTTTGTGATTTTATTATAGTAACTATACGTCAAGTATAATCCTATTGATGTACTCATAACTCGACTTTTTTTTTTAAAAGGGAAGAGGATCAAGGTGGTAAATTCCATTGGACTAAGTCAACTAGATATCTTGTTGAGAACTCTCCTTTACATTTAATCTTTTCATGAAAATAATTACTTTTATTAAATTTTAAAATACAATTTTTTAAGAATGAGTAAAAATTTTAATTTATTTTAGTTGCATTTTAAAAGAAAGAATGTTTACTTTAACAGTATTTCTGTTACAAATGAGCCTTTTTTAAATTATGTTTACTTTAGTTTCATTTTATTTGTCGCTTTAGTTTACTCGTAGTTTTTGAATATAATGAAAAAAAATTGTCTAACTGTTCAGTCTAAAAATTATAAATGAATAAAGTTAAATTTAAATCTTTTAACAGGCATCATTTGAAACTGATAGAAATAGTTAATGAAGGTATATTTTTCAATACTGCTTGCCCGATTTTTTTTTTTTTTTTTTTTTTTTTTTTTTTTTTTTTGTTATCATTTTTAGGTATTCACAAGTGAATGAATGTATGGGTTTAATTGTTTTAAATTTCAAAATAAAACTCATAATAAAACTTCTTTATAATCAATATTTGTATAATTAAAAAAAAGAACAAATGTTATCAAATTAGCAACTTGGATAAATCCTTTTTAACACTTTCCAACAAAGTTAAAAAGTGTTTATGCATTCTGTTTGGCCACCTGGCCGCGCTGTAACTCTCGTAAATATATTTGGATTGCCATTAAATTTTTTTATTTTATTAACATTGATCCTAGCATCAACCCTATTGAAAATGAAGTTTCTACCATGATTAATTTATTTACAGGTATAGTCAAAAGTTTTCCCTGACATTACGGACTATGGATAAAAATTGCTTCAAATGAATTTTAAAGATGTTACACCCTGTTAAACGTCTTTAAATTTGTATGAATCTACGAATTTGTAATTTTCAATTTAACTAAAAACACTAGATTAAAAAATTCTTTCGTTTGGAACTTTAGTGCTATCACCAGAGACTTTGAAATAAGGGAATGATTTTTTTAAACAGTCCTGTACATAAAATTTAGTATAAAAACATCATTTCAAGAGCTAATCATGCCGTTTGTTAATCTTTCAATCTTGCGGTCTTACAGACCCCTTCACACACTTATGTTACAATTTCAGTAACTTTAGTTAAAGCTTAATATAAAGATGAATAAAATGCTATATTAACTTTCAAAGTACTTTTTCTATACTAAACTTTATGTACAGGACTGTTATAATTAAAGCTCAGCTATTCAAATGCCTCAAGCGATAGCAATAAGGCTACAAACGAAATAAAATTTAACCAGTATCTACACTTAAACTGAAAGTGATAAATTAAGTAGTCAAAACTGAAAATCATAGTGGTCTGAGATACTGCCAACAGCAGTTAAGGATTAATAGTTTTTTATTAATTTTTTTATTTTTTTTCTCGCGGGATATTTCTTTTATTGAATTGTGAATATACAAATTAAGATGGATCGAAAAAGTGAAATGTGAATAATCGAATCGGCGCGAGTAGCAAAAGTTGTCTTTTATGCATATTAGTTTACATGTGTATCTTTTTTAAAATCCGTTTATAGTTTCCGGTACCCCAAGCGTAGCTACAAGTGTAACTTTCGACTTCACTGAAATTAACCTTATATCTTGAAGTTAACTTTTAATTGGTGTAATAAAAACTGTTGTATAACTACTGTGAGCGGTCTATAAATAACACATAATCTTTAATTAATGTTACCGTGTCTCACAACCACTGCTTTTTTCAATTGTTACAGTTAAATTTGTAATATTCAATTTAACTAAAAACACTAGATTGAAATTTTCTTTCGTTTGGAACTTTAGTACTATCACCAGAGACTTTGAAATAAGTGAATGTTTTTTAAACAGTCTTGTACATAAAATTTAGTATTAAAAGCGTCATTCCATGAGTTAATCATGCCTTTTATTCATGTTTCGATCTTGCTGTCTCACAGACCCCTTCACACATTTATGTTACAATTTCAGGCACTTTAGTTAAAGGTTAATATAAAGGTGAATAAAATGCTATATTAACTCTCAAAATACTCTTTCTATTCTAAACTTTATGTACAGGACTATTATACTTAAAGTTCAGCTATTCAAATGTCTCAAGCGACAGTAATAGGGCTACAAACGAAACAAAATTTAACCAGTATCTACACTTAAACTGAAAGTGATAAATCAAGTAGTCAAAATTGAAAATCATAGTGGTCTGAGATACTGCCAACAGCAGTTCAGGATTAATAGTTTTTTATTAATTTTATTATTTTTTTTTCTCGTCGGATATTTCTTTTATTGAATTGTGAATATACAAATTAAGATGGCTCGAAAAAGCGAAATGTGAATAATCGAATCGGCGCGAGTAGCAAAAGTTGTCTTTTATGCATAATAGTTTACATGAGTTTCTTTTATTAAAATCCGTTTATAGTTTCCGCACCCCAAGTGCATCAAAAGTAGATAAAAATTAATTTTTTTATGAAAATGTATAAATATTTTGTTTTTTTTATTTTACTTTTAGGTCTTTTATGTATGTTAGTTTACATATTTTTAAAAATAAAAATCCATTCACGTCTTCCAGTAACCGAAGCGACTTAAATGTAGTTAAAAATTGAAAATTTGATTCAATCAAAAGTTTTACTAAAATCACATAGATTTTAAAATCGCTTTCATTTTACAAAAGCTCCCTGTCGGCTTGGCCTATAGGCGGAGGTAGATTTCGAAAAGTGCTCATTTCAACAACAAAAATTAAAATTTCATTACAGATAAACCTAGTTTAACAACTTTATTTGCCCTCTTTTGAAAAAAATTTAATTTCATTTTTTTCTAAGAACTTGATTTATAAGAAACATCTTAAGCTAAATTCGGCTCAAATGCCCATTTCGACAGCATATTTTGAAATATATTCTGACTTTATTAAAAAAACCGACTAATACGGTACATTATATAATTCGTAAGTAACAAAAACTGTCAATTAAATACGTTTGAAAGTAAAAATGGATTTAAAAATGAGTCAGAAAAAACGCAATTTGTTATTTGTATGCAACCTATATTCTTAATCATGATCACTTCGAGAAATTTTGTGCGAAGTGCCCATTTTGACAGCATTTTTTTAAATATGTTCAGCCTTTATCAAAATTTTTTTCAATACGGCATGTTATACAGCTCCTAAATAAGAGAACCTGCCAATTGGATGCGTTTGAGAGCAAAACTGAATTTAAAAATGAATCAGAAAAAACGCAACTTGTTATTTGAATACTTCCTCAAATTTTCAATAATAATCACTTCGGGAAATTCTGTTCAAAATACTCTTTTTGGAAGCCTTTTTTGAAAAAAATTCTGACTTTATCAAAAAACGGACCAATGCGCCACATTATATAAATTCTAAATAAAAGGAACTGTCAATTGGAAACCGTTTGAGAGCAAAAAGGGATAGAAAAATGAAACAGAAAAAGCGCAATTTGTTATTTGAATACTTCCTCAAATTTTCAATCACGACTATTTTGGGAAATTCTGTTCAAAATAAATGTTTTGGCAATCTTTTTTGAAATATATTCTGTCTTTATCAAAATTGACCAATGCATCACATTATATAGTTCCTAAATAAAAGGATCTGTCATTTGGGTGCGTTAAAAACCAAATTGAATTTAAAAATGAGTCAGAATATAAGCAGTTTGGTTTAGAGGTTTTTTTTTCCAACTCCTATTTTTCTGTAATTTATTTTTGCTATACGAAGTGGTCTTATGAAAAACTTTTCAGTACAAAAGCTGTAGATATTATTGAGAAGATTTAAAATAAATTTAAATAGATTTGATAGTTTAAGAATTGGTGAAGTTATGGATTTTTGTTTTTTTTTCACCCCTCCTTTTTGTTTTCGTTTTTAATTTTTTTTTATCGGTAAGAACTAGTCCTATCAAAAAACTTGTAAATACAAAAGTTTTAGATAATGTTGAGAGCATTTACATAAAATTTAGTTGGATTTGATATCTTGAGAATTGACGAAGTTATGATTTTTTTTCTCCCAAAAACCCTTGTCTTTTTGGTGTCTAGAGGTCACGATCGGCGTAGATCTGCAAAAATTTTTCAGAAATTCCAACATTGGAGCGACTACAATAGGTAGTATTTCATACGAAATCTACCTAAGAAAAAAGAAAAAACTTAATTTTTTTTTTTTTTTTTTTATTAATAATAGTACATTTAAATGCTAAAAAAATTAAACACAATAAAACCAGAGGAAAAAAATCAACCTATGACGGAATTCTGTCTTAAACAGAAACTGCGTTAATCCATGCAAAATAAATACAATAATACCTGAGAAAAAAATAAACTCTAATTAACCCTCCTAGGAAGGGCATTTGTCTATTACGTATTTTTTCTTTCCTATCTGATTCCGTCTTAAAAGGTTTTACTGTATAACATTTTTCAAAGTCTCCAACGCACGGAATATGGATTAGTGATATTAAAATATAAGTGAAACATTTATATATAAACATAGATTCATTGATAAAATAAATATATCACAATCTTCGGCGTTTCTTTAATAATAAAAAGTATAAACATAAAAAACGAAAAGCTATATAAGTATTTTTGGTCAGAATTCTTCCACGCGAAACAATTTTTAACTATATTGAAGTAAAAAAACTATGTAGAAATCCATGGCTGAGACGGGCTATAATTTAAACGTTTTTCCTTTCTGGTCCGGATTATGATTTTAACATTTTTCTATGACGGGCAGAACTTTTTTCTCTATGGGTCGGTTCGGGACCGGACCTAGATCCAACGATCAACATATTTTGAAAACAAGTTTTGATTTAATTCAATACGCTGCTTTATTATGTCCAAATAAGAGGCACGGTCTTAAATCGACATTTAAAAAGGACAATTCGTGAACGATAGCTCATTTGCTTTGAAAATGGGTCCAAAACTCTTCGTTTACAGGCATGGTAAAGTGGTGTAAGTCACAAATTTTGGAGGATTTTGGATTTTAATACCTCTGTCAGGTTTTCAGATACAGGGATGAAATTTTTTTGTTCAATTTAGGAATGGATAAAGAATAATTTTGTAATTGGGTATTTCGCTCTACAGGGACAGTATAAAAATTTAATTTTCGTATTTTTTCAAATAGCCTCCCCCCCATGGAATTGCAACTTATCTTATCAGAAATTTCACCTTTTCTATGAATTTTTCTAGTTGGAAGAATGAGTCTAGAGGCAATATTTAAGGAGATAGCCTATTGTTTCGATATTTTTGACTCGCCCTGTATATATATTTTTAAGTCTTGAAAGAAATTCGTATTTTAGTCACAACGTGTCGTCACTATGTAGTTACGTTTTAATCACAGATGTCAGAAGATCACCGTGATATGTAGTGATGTTTTTGAGATCATGTTTGTTACATGAGTACAGATTAACCAAAAACTAGCAGAAAAAAAATAAGAATTTTCTGTCATGTCTTTGATTTAATTTTTTATTTCTTTTATAAAAAAAATCACGTGCTCCTAGTTTAGCTGAAATTTGGGAGTTGAGCAAAGAGTATCTTAACCAAAAAAACAAATAAAAAGAATTCTGCCTAGTGGATGACATCGAGCTCACAGGTTATTCACACTAATTTTATATTACTTTTTTTTTTTTTTCAACGAATAATGCCTCTCGAAATACAAGTAGGAGTTATTAGCTCCGCCATTCCCAATTTTCATAGGTAAATTTTAAACAATCAGGGATCTGTCTTATCAAAATGAAACAATATCCAAAATCCGAAACAAATTGGATTATTCTCCATAAAAACTCAATTTATCTAATTTAAAGAGAGAGTAATCCTCCCCTTTATATTTAACAATTAAACCTCGAAAACTATTTAGTGATTCACCTTACCAAAAAGAAGCTACCTCTTAAATTTGAAGAAAATTGGATAGTTCTGTATAAAAACCCATTTATTTAATTTAAGGGAGTTGGTGTTAATCGCCCGTTCCTCCTTTATACTTATCAAAGAATCGTCAAAACTAATCAAAGTTGCACCTTATCAGAATGAACCTATGTCCAAAAGTTGGAGCAAATTGGAAATTTTGCATGAAAAATCCACTTTCTTAAATTAAAGGGGGTTATCCCTTCAATTCCCCTCTTATACTTAGTAAAAAAAAAAAAACCCAAATCTAATCTTGGAAGTGCTCTATCAAAAAGATCCTATATCGAAAATTTGAATAAAATTTGATAATTCTGCATGAAAAACCCATTTATGTAGATTAAGTAAGGGCGATTAGTCCCCCCCCCTTATATTTATACAATGAACTCTCAAAACTAATCAGGGAAGTGCCTTAGTATTAGAATAAACATGTATCCAAAATTTGAAGCAAATTAAATATTTTTATCATGAGCTCTTGCGTTATGTGCGTACATACGTATGTACAAATTCCCAGAACTTTCGGGCACATTAGCTCTCAAATATTGTTAGCCCGTAAGCCAAATATATATATATATATATATATATATATATATATACAGTCGGGTCTCTCTATAACGAAACACCATACATCGAATTTCTCTATATAACGAATTTTTAGTAGGAACGATCCCCTTTTTGCATGATTACATTAAAAACAGTCTCTATATAGCGAAATATCTATCTCCATATAACGAATTTTTTCATAAATTAGTCTTAGTTTATTCAGTTTTTAAAAAGCTTCGAAATCATATGGAATCAAATTTCCATCACTTATTTTTGTTTTACCTTCAGTGCTGAGTTTGATATTGAAAATGCTGTTTTAATGCTACACTATGCAACGGATTTGCCGAAATAAAATGTACACCCCTGAATTATAATAGAGTCCTCCCCCCCTCCGCGTGCCCTTTTTAACATCTACACACTTTCATGTTTACGCACTTTCAATCATGTGTAAGTCTTCAATTCGTGTAAATCCAGATTTTTTTTTTTTTTTTTTTTTTTTTTTTACATTTGCGCATCTGTTTGTGTTTATTAACCGATAACATCTTATAGACTTATTTTATAAAATAAATACACATAAAAACAGGTAATTTTTTGTACAAAATGTGTAAATTTTATAACAAGTGCGTGATATTGAAAATTTACGTATTTTTTTTGTGTATGTTTAAATTACAGTAACACAGCAATTCGTAAACTCAGGCATTCGGTAAACTCAGGCCTTTTTCTATATTTACACACTTGTATGAGCTTTTCAAGTTATAACAAAATACACACTTAGTTTCATAAGCTAAAAATGCATAAAAAAGTTTAAATTTTCAAAAAAGAAAAAAAAAGAAAAAAATGTAAATTTTTTGATAAATGTTAACTTTTAACCCACTAATCGAATTTTCTCGAACATTTGACCGAACCGAATGGTCTTTTTGTGACCGAAAGTAGTAAAATACAAAATTTTGTCAAAATCTTTAAAGCCGTTTTTAAGATAAATACTATACATACATACATACACAATTTTTGCTCATATTGTAGTATAAGATTTAACACACACACACACAAATTTTGCTCGTATTATAGAATAAGATTATCTAGTTAATAAAGCATTTGAAATTAAAAACATTTAAAATACTGCCCAAACATGTGAATAAAAAAGAATTTTGTCCAATTAAACTGATGACATTGAGTTCAAAGGCTACGCATACCAGTTTTATATAACAACTTGACATTTTCAACGGTTAATGCCGTTCAAAAAGCAAATCAAAGAAGACAATAGCTTCCCTCATTTCGCCTTTTTATTCTTAATCATTGTATCCCTTAAACTAGTCAGAAATCATATAAAATAGTCCTTCCGGCAGTGCAGGGAGGAAGAGGTAGCTTTCATATACTTATATCTTTATTTATTTATTTTAAATTAAGTTATATTAGTAGAACCTGATTATGAGCTTGGTCGAAATCTTAATTCAGGTGCACATGCACACTCATATTGAAATCGATTAATATATATATGCGATAACTCAGACATTTGGTAAGATACAGACGAAACAAAAAATGCTCTGAATCTTTGTATCAAGGTCAAATGCATAAAAGAAAAATCTTTTTCAATTTCTCACTTTCTTGTACCTAATTTTAAATTTAAAAATTTATAAAATTTTTTAAATGGCCGCCATTTTGAAATAAAATGGCGGATGGAACTGAGTACCGAACTCGATTCAGGCCTCAGTATATACTATGTACACACCAAGTTACATCCAAATCGATTCATAAATACGCGTGTTATCACGTGACAAAAATCAGATCGTTTCAAAATGTCAGTCATAAGAAAAATTCAAAGTGCTATAACTCAATCATTTTTTAAGATATAGACAAAATAAAAAGTGTTTTGGAATCTTTGTTTCAGGTTCTAACACGTAAAAGAAAAATATTTTTCAACTTTTAATTTTTTCGTATTTAGTTTTAAATTTTAAATTTTTTAAAAATTTTAAAATGGCCGCCATTTTGAAACAAAATGGCGGATGATGCTGGCCAACAAACTCGGTTGAGACATTTGTATGTACTATGTACATACCAAGTTTCATTCAAGTCCGTTCATAAATACGCGTGTTGTCACGTGACAAAAATCAGATCGTTTCAAAATGTCAGCCATAAGAAAAATTCAAAGTGCTATAACTCAATCATTTTTTAAGATATAGACAAAATAAAAAGTGTTCTGGAATCGTTGTTTTAAGTTCTAACACGTAAAAGAAAAATATTTTTCAACTTTTAATTTTTTCGCATTGAATTTTAAATTTTAATTTTTTAAAAAAAATTAAAATGGCCGCCATTTTGAAACAAAATGGCGGATGATGCTGGCCAACGAACTCGGTCGAGACATTTGTATGTACTATGTACATACCAACTTTCATTCAAATCGGTTCATAAATACGTTAGTTATCGCATGACAAAAATCAGATATATATATATATATATATATATATATATATATATATATATATATGTCAACATTTGAACGGAGGGTGGTACTGGGGTCTGGGGGTCATGATCGGTGAAAATATACCAAAATTTTCCGGAAGTGCTTTCCTCCGGACGGCTGCAATAGGTAGCTTTTTACTTTTTGTAATGAAAACTACCTAAAATCTATATCCAAAATTCAGAGCAAATCGAATAATTCTTCATAAAATCCCATTTAAATAATTTAAGGGGGGTAATTGCCCGTAACCTCTTTATAATTAACAAAAGGACCCCACAGTTATTTAGGAAAGCTGCCCCCAAAGAATTAGGCCCCTAACGACTAGTTTATATCTTATAAGTAGTTACCATGCTAAATTTCATGCTTGTAGTCCTTTCAGTTACACAAAAATAGCATTTTTAAAACTTTTTTGGTCCTGCACCTTCTTTTCATTTGTGGTATCGATATAAGATATAGCCTATGTTTGATTCCGAACGAACACCGTGATTTTGGTACCATTACTTTTGAAATCGGTTCAGTAGTTCCAGAGATTATCCTTTACAAACATTGGAATTATCCGTAACAACCAACCAATCAACCAACACCAACCTTCTAACCAACAAACAAATCAATAAACAAATTAACCAACCAAACAATAAAACAACAAACCAGCCAACCATCCAACCAACAAACAAACCAAGCACGCACGCATCCCCCACTTTAAAATTTCGAATTTTTAAGGAAATGCTAGATATTATTTAATCTTATGAGTAATTACAATGCTAAATTTCATGCATATAGTCCCTTCAGCAACGCAAATATCGCATTTTTAGAACGATTTTTGCTTTACACCCCCTTTGAATTTAATATATGACATAAGATACAGCCTATGTTTGATTCCGAACGAACACCGTAATTTTGGTACCACATTTTTGAAATCGGTTCGGTAGTTCCAGAGATTATCCCTTACAAACATTGGAAATATCCGTAACAACCAACCAACCAACCAACCAGCCAACACCAACCTTCTAACCAACAAACTAACCAATCAACCAACAAACCAACCAACCAACAAAACAACACCAACCTTCTAACCAACAAACAAATTAAACAATCAACCAACAAACCATCCATCCAACCAACCAACCATCCAACAAACAAATTAACCAACCAACCATCCAACTAACAAACAAACCAAGCACTCACACATCCCCTCTTCAAAATTTCGAATTTTTAAGGAAATGCTCGATATCATTTACATCTTAAAATTAGAATGCTAAATTTCATGCATATAAATCCCTCAAACCATACAAAAATCGCATTTTTAGAACGCTTTTTGCTCCTGCACCCCCTTTGAATTTGTGGTATCGACATAAGATACAGCCTATGTTATATTCCGAACGAACATCATAATTCTGGTACCATTACTTTTGAAATCGGTTCGGTAGTTCCAGAGATTATCCCTTACAAATATTGGAATTATCCGTAACAACCAACCAACCAGCCAACACCAACCTTCTAACCAACAAATTAACTAATCAACCAACAAACCAATCAACCAACAAATCAACACCAACCTTCTAACCAACAAGCAAATTAAACAATCAACCAACAAACCATTCATCCAATCAACCAATCAAGCAACAAACCAACAAACCAACCATCCAACTAACAAACAAACCAAGCACGCACGCATCCCCCCTTTAAAATTTCGAATTTTTAAGAAAATGCTAGATATCATTTACATCTAATAAGTAATTAGAATGCTAAATTTCATGCATATAAATCCCTCAAACCATACAAAAATCGCATTTTTAGAACGCTTTTTGCTCCTGCACCCCCTTTGAATTTGTGGTATCGACATAAGATACAGCCTATGTTATATTCCGAACGAACATCATAATTCTGGTACCATTACTTTTGAAATCGGTTCGGTAGTTCCAGAGATTATCCCTTACAAATATTGGAATTATCCGTAAAAACCAACCAACCAGCCAACACCAACCTTCTAACCAACAAATTAACTAATCAACCAACAAACCAATCAACCAACAAATCAACACCAACCTTCTAACCAACAAACAAATTAAACAATCAACCAACAAACCATCCATCCAATCAACCAATCAAGCAACAAACCAACAAACCAACCATCCAACTAACAAACAAACCAAGCACGCACGCATCCCCCCTTTAAAATTTCGAATTTTTAAGAAAATGCTAGATATCATTTACATCTAATAAGTAATTAGAATACTAAATTTCATGCATATAAATCCCTTAAACAATACAAAAATCGCATTTTTAGGACGCTTTTTGCTCCTGCACCCCCTTTGAATTTGTGGTATCGACATAAGATACAGCCTATGTTTGATTCCGAACGAACATCATAATTTTGGTACCATTACTTTTGAAATCGGTTCGGTAGTTCCAGAGATTATCCCTTACAAGCATTGAAATTATCCGTAACAACCAACCAACCAACCAGCCAGCAAATTCTCACCTTCTAACCAACAAATTAACCAATCGACCAACAAACCAACCAACCAAAAAACCAACACCAACTTTCTAACCAACAAACAAATTAACCAATCAACCAACAAAAAAAACCAACCAATAAACCATCCAACAAACAAATTAACAACCATCCAACTAAGGAACAAACCAAGCACGCACGCATCCCCTCTTTTGAAATTTCGAATTTTTAAGGAAATGCTAGATATCATTTACATCTTATAAGTAATTAGAATGCTAAATTTCATACATAAAGTCTCTTCAGCAACACAAAAATCGCATTTTTAGAACGCTTTTTGCTCCTGCACCCCCTTTGAATTTGTGGTATCGACATAAAATACCGCCTATGTTTGATTCCGAACGAACACCAATATTTTAATACCATTACTTTTGAAACCAATTCGGTAGTTCCGGAGATTATCCCTTATAAGCAAACAAACAAACTTTTCCTCTCTACAATATAGGTTTAGACTAAAATATGATGGGCTTCTATAGAAAATCGAGATATCCCCCTTCCCTTGAAACGATTGCGTTTACTAAATGAAATTTGTCTACTACTATTTTTTAACACAATCTAACAGATTGGTAAAGTTATCATACAAATTGAATATTTTCCAGCTGAGCGAAAAATTGCCCAGGCCGGGAATCGAACCCGGACACTTGGCTTACTAGGCCAATTCTTTACCTGTTAAGCTAACCGGGCGATAACCGACTGGGATTTTTCGCTCAGATAAACTTATTGGCCATAAAATCTGGTCTGTCACTTAGACAGCTCGGCAGAATAAGCTGCAAGTAATGGAACTCCATAGAACGATGGATACGTAGATATACTATTATTTTTTAACACAATCTAACTGATTATCAGATCTTGAAATGACAGACCAGATATTATGGCCAATAAGGTTATCTGAGTGAAAAATCCCAGTCGGTTATCGCCCGGTTAGCTTAACAGGTAAAGCATTGGCCTTGTAAGCCAAGTATCCGTATTCGATTCCCGGCCTCGGCAATTTTTCGCTCAGCTGGAAAATATTCAATTCGCATGAAATTTGTCTAGTTTGACAATTTATATCCGAGTTCACTTTTGGGTTATTAAAACCTTTTATTTGCTCTATACTAAAATTTACCGGTCTTCGGCAACCTCCCCACCCCACCTCTTCATAAATTTTGCCTTTATCATACAAAGTATGAGTGTCTTACGATAAATAAAGTTTGAGTTATAAGTTTTTAAGTTACCAGATCTTTATATTTACGATACACTAAAATATTCGAGAGGGGGGGAGGGCAGAGTTTCAGTAAAAAATTAGTGTGTTAACCCGTTTAAAATTCTCAGTTATAAAATTAAAATAGTCACTGTAATATTTAACACCAGATATCATCCTCATTATAATATCATTGTAACCCAGTATTCTTAGTTATTATTAAAAAAATATAATCATAAATAAGTCTCAAGTACAAATGGAATAAAAACTAATTAGAAAATTTTCTGTTCCCATTGCACATTAATTGTAACTAAAATTTCTAGTTACCATTATAACAACGTAACGGTAATAATAATCATAAATACATCTAAAATCAAATATATAAATCTAAAATAACATTCGCATTAAAAGTATTTGTAATTAAAATTTCACAGTTACAGCATTACCGCAAAACAATGAAAATCGTAACTTTCTGCATTAGTGTCACAACCATATCTTAATAAAAAAAATACGTGTGGCACTCGGGGACTGCCGCGGTAAAGCTATTGCATAGCATTTTTTTATCAACTTATGTAATTATAATTATTTATATATTTTTTATTTATGCACTTTTTTTTGTCTTTGATATTAATTCAAGTTACACTTTTTGAGCGTATGACCGATAAGAAATTTTTTTTTTTTTTTTATTGAATAAATGAGAAGTTAATATCGTTTAAAATATTTGTTTTATCTTACAATACATGTAGGTTATTCAGCAATTTTTATCATTGAAACTATAGGTTTATGGTAACTGAAACAAGAAACATAAGTTTGAGACTTGATATCCTCTAAATATCTGAAAAATACCGCGTCAATGTCTGCCGAAGTATACCGAAGGATACCGTGCCCAAGTCTGCCGAACTGAAAACAGGTTAGCCGGAGTGTTAGGTTTTTTTTCTAGAAACGGAACTTCTAGATTCGGTCGCCGCGCTCTAAGCCCGCGATAAAAGCTATGCAATAGCATAATAAATTGCCAAAGAAAATTTGGAAGCGCTACGAAAATTAAATCACGAGTTATAAGCATTTTAAAATTTTCGACCCACACCGTGGGGTCTCCTGTCACCAAAAATTAACACTGTCTCATAATAAATTACCAAACATAATTTGGCCGCGCTACGAAAATTAGATCGTGAGTTATAAGCATTTTGAATTTTTCGACCTTCACCGTGGGGGGTCTCCTGTCACCAAAAATTAACGCTGTCTCATAATAAATTACCAAACAAAATTTGGCCGCACTACGAAAATTAGATCGCGAGTTATATGCATTTTAAATTTTTTTACCCTCACCGTGGGGGAGGGGTCTCCTGTCACCAAAAATTAACACTATTTCATAATAAATTACCAAACAAAATTTGGCCGCGCTATGAAAATTAGATCGTGAGTTATAAGCATTTTAAATTTTTCGACCCTCTCCGTGGGGGGTGTCCTGTCATCAAAAATTTACACTGACTCATAATAAATTACCAAACAAAATTTGGGCGCGCTACGAAAATTAGATCGCGAGTTATAAGCATTTTAATTTTTTCGACCTTCACAGTGTGTGTGGGGGGGAAGGGGTCTCCTGTCACCAAAAATCAACACTGTCTCAAAATATATTACCAAACAAAATTTGGCTGCGCTATGAAAATTAGATCGCGAGTTATAAGCATTTTAAATTTTTCTACCCTCTCTGTGCAAGGTCTCCTGTCACCAGAAATTAACACTGTCTCATAATAAATTACCAAAGAAAATTTGGGCGCGCTACGAAAATTAGATCGCGAGTTATAAGCATTTTAATTTTTTCGACCCTCACAGTGTGTGTGTGTGGGGGGGTTTCTTTTGTCACCAAAAATCAACACTGTCTCAAAATATATTACCAAACAAAATTTGGCTGCGCTATGAAAATTAGATCGCGAGTTATAAGCATTTAAAATTTGTCGACCCTCACCGTGGGGGGTCTCCTGTCACCAAAAGTAACAATTTTTTCTCGTTACGGAAGTTCTAGATTCGGTCACCGCGCCCAATGCCCGCGATAAAAGCTATACAATAGCTTAAAAAATACCATTGGAATTATCCGTAATTGTAATTATAATTATGAATACATCGTTAGTTGAATTTAAAATTCAGAATACAATTACGCATAATCGTAATTATAATTTTCTCAAATATAATTTCAATTGTATATTAGTAATTATAGCTTTTGTAGTTATTATTACAATGTTAATTGAATTTCAAAGTCAAATTGTATTTGCATTTTATCGTAATTAGAATTATTTCCTATTATAATTACAATTATATATAGATAATCATACCATTTATAGTTACGATTACAATGCTAATTTAATTTCAAGTTCAGATTATAATTGCATTTAATCGTAATTAGAATTTTTTTCCTTTATAATTACAATTATATAACGATAATCATAGCATTTATAGTTACGATTACAATTCTAATTTAATTTCAAATTTAAATTATAATTGCATTTTATCGTAATTAGAATTTTTTCCATTATAATTACAATTCTAATTTAATTTCAAATTTAAATTATAATTGCATTTTATCATAATTAGAATTTTTTCCATTATAATTACAATTCTAATTTAATTACAAATTTAAATTATAATTGCATTTTATCGTAATTAGAATTTTTTCCATTATAATTACAATTCTAATTTAATTTCAAATTCAAATTATAAATACATGTAACTAAAATTGTAATCTCTTGCGTGCCGTTACATTGTAATTAAGTTACAAAGTAATTAGATTACGAATTTGCCCAACTCTGATACATAGTATGCTGAACGGTTGAGATGAGCCCATGGCACAGTTCGAAAATTTTCCTTTAGTAATTTTCGTCAGTTAATTCTGATAATATTTTCGTCAGTAATTATGAGTCAATTAAGTAGGTAAATTTTTCTATAAAAGTATTGCAGATAATTTCGTTATATTTTACATGTATATTAGAAACGAATCATTAAATAATAAGAAAAAAATTTTAATTTTCTTACAAATAACTAAACTTAAAACATAACTACTGAAATATTAATATATATATATACACTGGTGTCCAAAAGTTAAGCATAATTGGTATTTAAGTAAGTAATGACAGAAATATAAATCGAAATGTGGTGAAACTCCAGGTGTGTAAACAAAATAGTACGCGTCATATATTTTCGCGAAGAGTTTTCCCCGAAATCGAACAGGGGACCGTCAACAAATTGAAAAAGAACGAAGATCTTTTGGATAAACCTGTCAAAACTAATGTAGCAAAAGCGTTCAAACTGCACATTATGATTAAGTGGCTTATTGTAGTGTACTGTGTTTATTTTTATAATGATAGCATGTATATTCGTAGAGAAATTAAGGTTTTTATAAAAACAGTCCTAAATTTTTTGCTTATAATTTGCAGAGTTCTTAATATAAAATAATGTTATTTTCTGAAAGTATGACAAACTTCATGGTACACAGTACCCTGTCATCAGAATTTAAAAATAATAAAAATTGTATGACAAATGAGCAGGTTTACTAAATAATTTTTTACTGCGCATGCGTGAACGCTATTAAAATTTCATTTGCATATTATGTTAGTTAAATGTGTAGAGCAACTTTTGTGAAAGTCTCAAAAACATAAATTAAAAATTCTGAAAATTATCGTTGATAGAATGAGATCAAAATCCGCTATTCCCTATGATGAAGCAAAAAGATGAGGGGCTGTATCCATATTCCATTGTTTCGTGCCTAGACAATATTGAACGTACAACTGTATTTGGATAAAACCCCTGATATTTTGCTTCCTTTTAGGAATAACGGATTTTGAGTTGATTCTATAGACGATAATTTTCAGAATTTTCAAGCAATGTTTTTGAAACTTTTACAGAAGTTGCTCTATACATTTAGCTAACACAATATGCAAATGAAATTTTGATATCGTTGACGCATGCGCAATGAAAAATTATTTACTAAACCTACTCATTTTTCATACAATTTTTATTATTTTTAAATTCTGATGACAGGTTATTGTGTACAATGATGTTTGTCATATTTTCAGAAAAGAACATTAGTTTATATTAAGAACTCTGCAAATTATAAGCAAAAAACTTAGGACTGTTTTTATAAAAACCTTAATTTCTCTACGAGTATGAATGCTATCCTTATAAAAATAAACACAGTACATTACAATAAGCCACTTAATCATAATGTGTAGTTTGAATACTTTTGCTACATTAGTTTTGACAGGGTTATCCAAAAGATCTTCGTTCTTTTTCAATTTGTTGACGGTCCCCTGTTCGATTTCGGGGAAAACTCTTCGCGAAAATATATGACGCGTACTATTTTGTTTACACAACTGGAGTTTCACCACATTTCGATTTATATTTCTTTCATTACTTATTTAATTACCAATTATGCTTAACTTTTGGACACCAGTGTATATACAGACCCTGGCCAAATTAATAGACGCACTCATTTTTCTTGTGTCGAATCGTATTACTACCTTCATAGAGTTAATACTTTGTCAATAGTCACGATTGATTATGTACATCATCTGTAGGATTATGATAAATTAAAAGCATGCCAATGACTTTAAAATTGTTTATTTTTGTAAATTAAAATGACAATTGCTAAAATTGTAAAATTTAAAATATGAAACAAAAAAAAGGGTCAATATTTTTAGATCCTCCTTTGGCGCCAATCAGTGCCTCTATTCTTAATGGCATGCTGTTAATACAAAATTGAAATGTTTTTTGGTTGTTTGAGTGATGTTTCCAGACAAGGATAAGTTTTTCTATGAACTTTGTTTTGTTCGTTAGGAGCTCTTTGGCTAGTTTTTTCTTCATAAGCACCCAGACACTTTCAATGGCATTCATGTCTGGTGAATTACCGAGAACAGTTCAGCACAGAATTTTTTTTTTTTTTTTTTTTTTTTTTTTTTTTTAAATAGGCCTTGACGGATCGAGCTATGTGTCAAGGAGCTTTACCTTACATAAATACAAAAGGTTCTTCATTTGGAAACCATAATTTTAGCGGTAGAATAAACCTATTTTTCAAACCTTTTTATATTGGTCTTCAGAATTGGATGAGAAGCCATAACAAACAAAACCCAGCTTATAGAAAATCTTTTCCATGTCTGGAATCATCACCCACAGATGCAAAAGATACTGCAATTTTGTATTAGCAGCATGCCACGAAGAATAGACACTGATTGCCATCAAAAGAGACTTCAAAAAATATTGACATTTTTTTTAGTTTCAAGTTATAAATTTTGCAATTTCAGCCATTTTTAATTTAATTTGCAAAAGTAAATAATTTAAAGTCATAAGCATGTTTTTTATTTACTATAACCTTACAAATGATGCGTATATTTAATTGCAGCTATTCACACAGTAATATTTCTATGAAGCTAGTAATATGATTCTACACGAGGAAAAGGGAGTGCGTCTAATAATTTGGCCAGGGACTGTATGTGTGTGTGTGTGTGAATTTCTTTTATATTCGGAAATGTTATACATTTATAAATTTAGATACAGGATTGTTTGGTTTAAACCAAATGTTTTTTTTTTTAAACCATGCTGGTTTTCCATCTTTTTTTTTATTCTTTTTCCATAATGTTTTGATTTATTTTATACATTATTGATACAAGGTGGAACCCGTCGAAATTCGACGAAAGAAAATCTTTCAGAAAGAACTGTTTCATTGATTTATAATAAATCTACAAAATTAGTTACTGTAAAAAATACATCTTATATTGGTCAGTCTAACTCTTGAACAAATATTATTTTGAGCTAAAATTAGCAAAGTACTATAAAACTCATTTATCCAAATTATTAAACAAAATAAAACCGGATTTTAAAACAGACCACAAAGTTCACCGGATTTTAAAACAGACGATATTTTTGAAATAGTATACTCATTTTAATTTCTATTTTTTTTTCTCTCTCTCTCTTTCTGATATTTTGCTATGAGATACTTGTGTAGTGTATAAGTGTTTTTCTAAGAGAAAATGAAGTGATTGATTCTGTTGCCACAATTACAAAATTGGTACAAAAAATTTAAAAAAAATTAATGTCTCAAAAATAAATTGAAGTACAGCTTTGAAACAAATTGCATTTATAAGTACATTTTTTCTCTACACGACGGTGTAAAAATTAAAAAATTATGATGCTTAGAAGTGTAAAATTTGCAGTACCAAAAATCGCAAAACCGAAACTGCATGGGAAAGTGTTGAGCATTTTAATTTCTATTTCCTTTTTTTTTTTTTCAATTTTAACAGAAAATTGAGTGATTCTGTTGCCACAATTACAAAATTGGTACTAAAAATTATTAAAAAAATTAACATCTCAAAAATAAATTGAGATGCAGCTTTCAAATAAATTATATTTAAAAGTACAATTTTTTCTCTATACGACGGTGTAAAAATTTAAAATGCGCGTTGTTTAGAAGCATAAAATTTGTAGTAGCGAAAATTACAAAAACCGAAATTGCAGGGAAAAGTGTTGCCATTCGCAAAATGACGTATGTGTTACGCACAAATACGTTTGGCCTTTATAATATAGAAATGCAAAATCCAAGTTATGCAGAAGCTACAAACAAAGCTTTAGAAAAATGATGCATTAGTAAATTTCTAAAATGACAAAAAATTTTAATCAACCTTGCTTTTCTTGACAAGCTATAAATCTACAAGACCGAATAATTCATTTGTCTAAAATTAGCTGGGTAGAAAAAACTAATTAGTTTTCTTTCTTTCTCTTTTTTTAACTTAAAAAATAGCCAGAATGGCAGATTCAAGCAAAAATGCACTTTTTTCTACTTAAATTGCTTGATTAGTTAAAATTTACTAAGGATTGCATAATTCCGCTAAGGATTACATAAAGCCTCAATGATGGCATAATCCTTACTAATATTATAAATCGGAAAGTGAGTTTGTTTGTTTGTTTGTTTGTTCCGCTTTCACGCCGTAACTACTGAACCGATTGCTTTGAAATTTTGCAGACGTAAAGTTAGAAGTCCGGATTAAATAATAGGGTAATTTTTATTTATTTTATTCAAATATTTTCCTTAATAATTCAAAATTTCATTATTACTTTCTTCTATCTTTACAAGAAGAAAGTATTGGATTCATGAAAATTTTCGACTTCCGGTTTTCGACGGATTTATACGTTTTAGAAGGTCCTGAACACGTTTTGACTATTTTTAGAAAATGTCTGTCTGTGAGTCTGTCTGTATCTGACAAAAAAATTGTGGGCGCTCTATCTCAAGAACTAATGCTCAAAATTTAATAAAATTTTATATTCAGTTAGACCTTGATATGAATTAGTGCCTATTGGTTTTTGGTGAAAATTGGCCTGCAGGTGGCGCTGCTATACTACGTTTTTCATGATTTTCAAGATTGCTATATCTCAAGAACTAATGCACAGAATTTCACCAAACTTTAGATTCTGTGACCCCTTGATATACATAGACGCTGATTAAGTTTTGGTGTAAATTGGCCAGCAGGTGGCGCTGCTATGCGACGTTTTCCATGATTTTCATGATAGCTATATCTCAAGAACTAATGCACAAAATTTCACCAAACTTCAGATTCCGCGATACCTTGAGATACATAACCGCTGATAAGGTTTTGGTGTGAACTGCCCTATAGGTGGCGCTGCTATGCTACATTTTGCACGATTTTTGCAATAGCTATATCTCAAGAACTAATGCAGAGATCTTCATCAAATTTTAGATTCTGTTACACTAGAATATATAACATAATTAGACGCTGATTACATTTTGGTATTAACCTTGCAACAGGTGGTGCAGCTATGCTACATTTTGCACGATTTTTCCGATAGCTATATCTCAACAACCAACGCACAAAATTTCATCAAACTTCAGATTTTGTTACAAAATGACATATAACATAATTACACGATGATTGCGTTTTGTTATAAATCCTTCAACTGATGGTGCTGCTGTGCTATATTTTACATGTTTTTTTTTTTAACTAGCTATATCTCAAGAACTAATGCACAGAATTTCATCAAACTTCAGATTATTTTACACATAACATAATTAGACGCTTTTTTAAGTTTTGGCATAAATTGTCCAAGATATGGTGTTGCTATGCTGTGTTTTGCAAATTTTTTGTTATAACTATATCTCAAGAACTAATGGACGAAATTCCATCAAATTTCAGATTCTGTTAGGTCTTGACATCAATAGATGCTTATTAGGTTTTAGTATAAATTACCCAACATGAGGCACTACTAAGCTCATTTTCTCAGAATATTAATTAAATTTTGCGTTTTAGGCTTTTCGGATACCAGAATCTCATTAGGCTAGGTCAAATGTTCGAGGAAATTCGATAGTGGGTAACTTTGGGGACACCACGTTTTTTTTTTAATATTAAAATGTACTTATGAGATAGAAGAAAGTTTTGGGATTGGCACATCCAACTAGTTTTTCATACAAAATCAATAGGCATTTTTCAGATAAAATTTAACCATTTTCCTTTCCTGTTGCCAAGAAAATAAAAAATTGGAATAATAATTTTTCAGCGGCAATGAATTTTTAATAGAAAACTTCCACGCGAAAAACTATAATAAAATAATTTAAAAGAAAATAAATATGACGTCATGTTTGAAATAAAAATAAGTGGTGTATTTTTTATAATGCATTTAACAAGGATATTTGTTTAGTTAATGGGAATTTTTGTGTAAAATATGGTGACATAAATTAAAAGTAAAAAGAATGAAAAAGAATTATATTTTTAATAAAATGGTTCACTCATGAAAATGTGACGTCATAGTTGAAATAAAACAGGTATTTTATAGCAGTCTTTAAAAATACAAGGGGTATGAATATCAGTAGCTAATGGAGCGAGATAAATAATGACGTCATATTTAAAATGAATCAGAAATATTTTTTAAGTATAATAATTAATAAGTTATAAGTTACATACAAATGAATATTTTTATTCAAAACGCATAATTATCAATGAAAGAAATTTTTTGTGGGGAAAAGGTGGAAAATAAAATCACTGATTAATATATTTTTGGCTCGATTTTTTAACAATTTCGAACAAAGTTGAAAAGTTATTATGCTTTCGGTTTGTCTGTCTGTCTGGTCGCTTTCCAACTTTCGTAAATATACTCCGATTTCCATGAAATTTTTGGACATTATTAACGTTTACCTAGCACGAATACCTATTGAAAATGAAGTTTCTACCATGATTAGTTTATTTACAGGGATAGTCAAAACATTTCCTTATATTACGGCATTATGGGGAAAAATCGTTTTAATTAAATTTAACGATGTTACAGCCTGTAGAACATATTCAAATTTATATGCATTTACAAAGTGCACTAAAATATGCATTTTGTAAAGTATGTAGTGAAAAGGGCACTTACTATTCATTTACAGGGTCAGACAGAAGAATTCCATTGCATAGGAATAAAGGGAGGAACAGTTTGCGACATATTTTAATTATGGTAAACGATTTCATGTATAATCAAATTGATATACGTTGCTGAGGCTTAATGTGAGTTATTTCATGCATAATACGAAGTGCATAGCATTTACAGGGACACACAAAAGATTTCAAATATTATATATTATATCCGAAGTACTGTATATCATGGATGATGACTGTTGCATGGATGAAATGCATTTTGAATTATGATATGTGCTTTTAAGTTTCGCTAAATGTATGCATATTAAATGGAGAGTATAAATGGTAATAGTATAAATAGTTAAATTTAGATATACAGGGTTACACAAAAGGTCTCGGAAAGGTTACTGAATATGAGCATAATTTACTTAAAGGTGGTTTTTAAATAAAATATGCATTTTTATTTTGAACTGCATTTAGTAAACTAAGAAATGTTTGTAGTATCTATATATTTAAAACACCTGGCTGTTTTTTTTTTGGTCATCAGCCCTGAGCCTTCTACTGGCCCGATTTTGATAATTATTTTTTTAAATGAAAGATGTTTATGTGTAGATGTGCCCATTCTGGCTAATTTTTAATTTATTTCAATCTTTATATATAAAAATCTTCTGTGCGTGTGTATGTAATTGAACTCCTCCTAAACGACTGGACCGATTTTGATGAAATTTTGTGTGTGCTTTCCAGTGGATTCGAGAATGGTTTAGATTCACATTTCGTCGAAATTGATTCAGTACTTTTTTAGTAATTAGGCAAAAACTAATAGTTAGTGATTTTTCGCTGATTAAAAGTGCTATATTTATTAAAGAAAGTCAGGATTTCGTATTAATCATAGCACAAAAAAATCTACCGATCCAAAAATCTTGAAAATTGGAGTAAAATTACTTCTTATAACATCGAGTGCCGCTAAAAAGGGATTTTCGTAAATTGAACCCCTAAGGAGGGTAAAAAAAGGAACGAACTTAAAAAAAAAATTCCTTTAAAATCGGCTTTTGTAGATATTTTTCAACTGATAACATATTTTAATGCATTTTTTCATTCTGAATCGAATATTACAAAGCAAATTCGTTTAAATCCAGTAGTTCGTGAGATAATTCATATTTTCCAAATTTGGCGATGTGTTCGGCGCAAAAACCTGAAATTTTCAATCCTTATCTATATATATAAAAGAAAGTCAGGATTTCGTATTAATAACAGCACAAAAAAATCTACCGAACCAAAAATCTTGAAAATTGGTGTAAAAATACTTCTTATAACATCGAGTGCCGCTAAAAAGGGATTTTCGAAAATTTCACCCCTAAGAGGAGTAGAAAAAAGAGCGAACTTTTAAAAAATTCCTTAAAAATCGGCTTTTGTATTTATTTTTCAACTGATAACATATTTTAGAGCATTCTCTCATTCTGAATCGAATGGTACTAAGCAAATTCGTTTAAATCCAGTAGTTCGTGAAATAATTCACATTTTCCTAATTTGGCGATGTCTTCGGCGCAAAAACCTGAAATTTTAAATGCTCATCTTTATATATAAAAATCTTCTGTGCGTGTGTGTGTAATTGAACTCCTCCTAAACGACTGGACCGATTTTGATGAAATTTTGTGTGTGCGTTCCAGTGGATTCGAGAATGGTTTAGATTCACATTTCGTCGAAATTCATTCAGTACTTTTTTAGTAAGTAGGCAAAAACTAATAGTTAGTGATTTTTCGCTGATTAAAAGGGCTATATTTATTAAAGAAAGTCAGGATTTCGTATGAATCATAGCTAAAAAAAATCTAGCGATCCAAAAATCTTGAAAATTGGAGTAAAAATACTTCTTATAACATTGAGTGCCGCTAAAAAGGGATTTTCAAAAATTCCACCCCTAAGATGAGTAGTAAAAAGAACAAACTTTTAAAAAATTCCTTAAAAATAAGCTTTTGTAGTTATTTTTCAACTGATAACATATTTTAGTGCATTTTTTCATTCTGAATCGAATGGTACTAAGCAAATTAGTTTAAATCCAGTAGTTCTTGAGATAATTCACATTTTCCTAATTTGGCGATTTCTTCGGCGCAAAAACCTGAAATTTTCAATGCTCATCTTTATATATAAAAATCTTCTGTGCGTGTGTATGTAATTGAACTCCTCCTAAACGACTGGACCGATTTTGATGAAATTTTGCGTGTGTGTTCCAGTGGATTCGAGAATGGTTTAGATTCACATTTCATCGAAATTGATTCAGTACTTTTTTAGTAACTAGGCAAAAACTAATAGTTAGTGATTTTTCGCTAATTAAAAGTGTTGAATAAGTTCGATGAATAGAGTGAGGACGGAATGCCCGAGCCGTCTAAGGCGCCAGATATAAGCTCTGCTTCTCGAAGAAAGAGATCGCGTGTTCGAACCCCGCTGCTGTCAAACGTGTATGTTTTACAGTAATATAGCCTGTATTATAATTTTGATTAACTGACTTCAGAAAATCGTTAACTTTTAACAAAAAAGAAAAAAATAAACTTTACTATTAAAAATTGAACCGACTTCAAAAAATACTGAAGAGTGAAAAATAATTTCCTTACATAATTGTAATAAGAAATTAAATTAAAAGCGTAGTGTTTATCGTGCGTATTACTATATTTAAGTACATTTATTTGATTTTCTGGTATCGGTGCCATTAAGGACAACGTCTGTCGGGTCCGCTAGTTTTTATATATTTTTTTTAATTTTAAAAGCTTTTTCATGACATTTCTTCAAAACAGTGGCAACAGGTTAAGCTGTTCTCAAAATTTATTTTGTTTCATTATTTTCCACCAATCAGGAGCTTGATCGCATCGGTGAATGTATAATCGCATTTCAAACAAACAAACAAAAAAAATAAATAAATAAATAAATAAATAAATAAATAAAGGTTTTCGTCTAATTTAATCATAATAAAATGATTGCACATAGTTATCCCCTGCAATACACAGATTATTTACTGAGTAATATTATTAAGTAAGTAAAATAACAGAAGATAAACTTTAATAAAATATAATATCTAAAGTGAAATTTTGTCGATGGAGAAAATGTCGTCATACAGAATCCAGATAAATTTATTCCATGAATATAATATACATTGTTATAGCTGTGTCAGTGATGATGTCATATTCACTGACTTTAATTCCTGCATCTAAATAAAGTGAACTTCTGTTAATTTAAAGGTCCGTGGTGTGCACAAATGAAAATATTTCTATAAACTGCGCCATTTCTATTTAATTATATTGAATATTTTATGAAACTAAAGAATTCTTAAATAACTGCATAAATCACGCTTTTATTTAAGAAAAGAGGAGTATTTCTGAAGGTGTAAATGATGTCATATTAGAGAAAAAAAAAGAATAAAACTTGTGATATGGCGGTATTACTATATTTCTATCTTACATAATATCAAAAAATAATTAAAATCATTTCATTGTATTAAGTTATTGTTTAAAATAGAAAAAAAAAATCTGCATTTCAGCAACAAATACAAAAAATTTATTCTTTTTAATAACAGAGATATCTTTTTTTCCCGTTGCCATAGCAATAAAATTAATTTTTACAAGTTCATGGAGGATACAAACCGATAAATAAATTAAATTTATTGCAAGTGTTGTAAATGTGTACTGGGTTGGTTAGGCAGTTTAGTAAGTCCCTGTTGCTATTATAATTGAAATGTTTCATTGATATTATAATTATTGTACAGTTATCAAGCGATCTTTAAATGGAAAAAAAATAAACTATGCAGATATTTTTGAATTCGTCTTCCGGGGAATAATATTAACTTCCTAAATAGTTTGGCATTTAAATAATATTTAAGGTTTAGAAACCGCATTAAAAAAAGATTTGTAGCTGAAGTCGAACATAATAATTTATGAGTTGCTTTAATGTTGTTTGTTATGTGTTATGAGTTGTGCATTTGTTTATTTCGCTCAGTATTTTATTGTCTATATAAGATTGATATCTAGACACACGGCAGTGTGTCAGCCAAGCTCACAAAGTAAAAGGCGACACACCGGCCATGGGTTATATTACCCGAACCATTTCGAGCCACTTTTGACCCCTCAATAACTTAAATATTTTTTGACCTACACACTTGCAATTTTTTGTGTCGTGTAAGACCGTCTTCTAATTTCCGAATCCTAAATTTTTAAAAAAAAAATCTTTTACCGTTCACGAGAAATTGACGTCTGAAAACCACTGTTTTTACCACTGACTCACTGACTCACTGACTCACTCATAGAAATGTTTGACTACTTCCAGGTGACTCAAAGTGCTATTACACGTAAAAATTGCAAGCGACAAAAATCGCCTGCGTTTTTTCGTGTTCTTAGCATTTCATTGGCTGTTCAAGAAGAGTCTTTACCATCATTTGGATTTCCAAGCATTTGATTGGCTGTTGCCGGCGACTCGCTTCATTCCACGCATCAAAGACGCTCCGACAAAAGAGAATCGCGCGCTACCAAGCGACTCCCTTGGTCCCATAGGATTACATGGAGACGCCTGCGATTTGACGCCTGCAGCAGCGCATGTGTAATAGCACCTTAAAAGTGCTATTACACGTGTCGTGCTGCAGGCGTCAAATTGCAGGCGTCTCCATGTTATTCTATGGGAGCAGGGGAGTCGCTTGATAGCGCGCGATTCTCTTTTGTCGGAGCGTCTTTGACACCTGGAACGAAGCGACTCGCCAGTAAGAGCCAATCAAATGCTTGGAAATCCAAATGATGGAAAAGCCTCTTCTCGAACAGCCAATGAAATGCTTAGAAAACAAAAAAACGCAGGCGATTTTTGTCGCTTGCAATTTTTAAAGTGCTATTAAAGTGCTATTACACGTAAAAATTGCAAGCGACAAAAATCGCCTGCGTTTTTTCGTTTTCTAAGCATTTCATTGGCTATTCGAGAAGAGTCTTTACCATCATTTGGATTTCCAAGCATTTGATTGGCTCTTACTGGCGACTCGCTTCGTTCCAGGCGTCAAAGACAAAAGAGAATCGCGCGCTACCAAGCGATTCCCCTGGTGCCATAGGATAACATGGAGACGCCTGCAATTTGACGCCTGCAGCACGACATGTGTAATAGCACCTTTAGAAAGTTGAAATTTGGTGTGGAGGTAGGTTATTGGATCTATAAATAGGAAAAAATCAGAAATCCCCATTAATTAAACATTAATGGTTGGTTAGAGGATAAATTATTGGAATACAATGGAAGTTTATGAGGATTTCACAAAATACCAGAAATAGTGCCAAGTTGGCGTCACTTCTGGCGAGTATCAGGGCTAATGTCTGAAACTACCGAACGGATTTCAAAAGTAATGGTACCAAAATGATAGTATTCGCCCCGGTTCAAACACAGACTATATCTTATGCCTGTGCCACTAACCAAAAGAGGGTTCAGAAGCGAAAAACATTCTAAAAATGTGATTTTTGTTTTACTGAAGGGCCTAGAAGCACAAAATTTGGCATGTTAATTATTTATAAGATATAAATGATCACTAATGACATTTGCTAAAAAATATCAAATTTAAATGTGTGAAAATCCGCGAAGAGCGTTCTAAAAAGTTCGAAATACCAATTTTAAAACAATCTCAGCAAACAACAAACCGACCTTAAAAGTAATGATATCAAAATGATGATGACAGTCTTTGCTCCAACATAGGCTATATCTTATGTCGATTACACTAGCCCAAAAGAGGTAAAAGAGCAAAAAACATTCTAAAAATGCGATGTCTGTATATTAAGGGACTGGACTGGAAACATAAAGTTTGGCATTTTAGAGTTTATAGTAATTTCACGAAATATCAGAAATAGTGCCAAGTTGGCGACCCTTTTGGCGAGTATCGGGGCTAATCTCTGAAACCACCGAACCGATTTCAAAATTAATGATACCAAAATGATGGTATTCGCCCCGGTTCAAACATAGGCTATATTTTATGCGTATACCATTAACCAAAAGAGGGTGAAGAAGCAAAAAACATTCTAAAAATGCAACTTTTGTGTTACTGAAGGACCTAGAACTATAAGATTTGGCATTTTAATTATTTATAAATATAAATGATCTCTAAGGGCATTTGATAAAAAATACGGAATTCAAAAGGGGAGAAAATGTGCGAAAAGCGTTCTAAAAATGTTCTAAATCGGGATTTTTAAGCAATTTCAGCAAACAACAAACCGATCTTAAAAGTAATGATATTAAAATGATGGTGATAGTCCTTGCTCCATTATAGGCTATATTTTATGTCGATTCCACTAATCCAAAGGGGGTAAAAGAGCAAAAAGCGTTCTAAAAATGCGATGTCTGTATGTTAAGGGCCTAAAAACATAAAATTTGGCATGTTCATTAATTATAAGAAATAAATGATTACTAAGAACATTTGTTAACAAATACAAAATTTAAAAGGGGTAAAAATGCGTGAAAAGCGTCCTAAAAACTTTCTAAATAGCAATATTTAAGCAATCTTGGGTAGTTAGCTAACCGATTTAAAGAAAAAAAAGATGCCAAAATGATGGCGACAGTCCTTGCTTTAACAAAATTATTGGATAAATTACCAGATTACAATGGGAATCTATGGGAATTTGGCAAAATACTAGAAATAGCGCCATGTTAGCATGACTTTTGGTGCGTAATTTTTGTCGCCAATACAGCGATATTTCGCCAAGTTGGCTACAAACGTTTTTGGTCGACGAAATAATCAAGTAGTACACAATCACGTAAAAGAAACATCCTTATTAGTGGAATTTAAAGGAACATAAGCAGTCTTAATGTTAAATTTTTTAATTTGACTGGAAAAAACAGTGAATAAATGCAGAAAGATTAATTAATATTAAATAAAACTAATTTAACTAATTCAACCTATTTATTTCAAAAAGGAAAGAAATACCTACTTATTTGACAAAAAATAATGATATCCTATCAAAAACATAAATGTGAAAAAATGCCAAGTTCGTTAAAGGTTTCGCTCATAAAAGAAGAGATTTGACAAAAAATAATGATATCCTGTCAAAAACATGAATGTGAAAGAATGCCAAGTTCGTTAAAGGTTTCGCTAATAAAAGAAGTGAGATCTAACTGCAAACAAAGTTCTTTCGGAGTTCCTTAAATCATAACTCCTGTCATGCATAATATTATTCAATTGCTTAAAATGATTTGTTATGTTACTTGTTATTCAATAGAGCGACTTGGCAAGTTTTCAGCTACCAACTTTAATCTTTGAGTCGGAGTATAATTTAATCTAGAATCTGATTGGCAAAGATCTAGTCAATCGAGTATTCGAATAAGTATATTGAAGTTAAGGTACTGATAAGTTAAGAAAGGGATCAATTTTAATTTCTGATCAACTAAATAGAAAAAATTGATTAAGAGAAAACTTGCTAAGTCGCTCAATTGAATAACAAGTAACATAACAAATCATTTTAAGCAATTGAATAATATTATGCATGACAGGAGTTATGATTTAAGGAACTCCGAAAGAACTTGGTTTGCAGTTAGATCTCACTTCTTTTATTAGCGAAACCTTTAACGAACTTGGCATTCTTTCACATTCATGTTTTTGACAGGATATATCATACCTAATATATATTCTTTCCCGTCGAGTTTCGACGGGTGCAACTAGTATATATAAAATGATGAACAGGGTCCCGCAAAGAACTGGATACAAGGTTGTCTTCGGATGATAATTTCTGAAAATGTAATTTAGGTAGTAATAAGAAATATTTTTGTTTGAAATAAATTTTAGAAAGATATTTTCGTGTATTAAAGGCACTTGGAAAACTACAGGGCTGAACAAAAGAATTCAAGAATGTTTCTATCTATTAGTATTAATCGCTGAAAGGAAAATTTTGACCAGCAAACAAAATAGCAACTAGGGATTATCAGAAGTTTTTTTACCATAAATCCGCGATAAAAAGTTAATTACACATGCTTTTCATCATCGAAATTTTTTGCTTGATTGATCAATTATTTCTTCTTTAAATGTTATGTGAACGAAGTCACGGGTAACTGCTAGTCTTGAGTAATTTTCTCTATTGATTACTTTTTGTTACATGTGAAGTAGAGGTCTGCACGGGCCCGGGCTTGGCCCGTGGGCCGTACCCGGCGGAATCGTTTAAAAATTTCTAACGGGCCGGCAGAATCAGAATAGTTTTCTCAACGGGCCGGGCCGGGCCAACAAACAAAATAAACGGGCCGGGCAGCAAAAAAAATTGAACGGGCCATACGGGCCGGGCCGGGCTGATAAATAAATTTTCGGGCCTTCCGGCCAGTTCTGAAGATTTAAGCAGAAACGATAAAATATGATCTATTTTCAATGCAAATGGTTTTAACGAGAATAAATATAAACGTGTGTCACGAGCCATACTAGTTTGAAAGCATCAATATAAAAATGTAACTTGACAGTGTGAGATCGGCATCGGACAGTTAAATTGTGTGTAACCCGTTTTAATATTTTTTTAGCTGACTCATACCGGGCCGAGAACAAGCTTGCATTATTTTTCTAATAGACTCGCCGGACCGAAACAAGACTTAATTGTTCTCAAGATCTGTAGTTCAGACAACATGATTTGTAAAATTGTTAACAGCTATAAAGAACTTATGTTAGATTAATCTTTGGATATATATACTTCTTGATGGTTTTTAAATTAATTTCTCAATAACGCGAAAGTTTGACACATTTTCGGATTAATTTTTAATTGTAAAAATATAAAAGTGATAAGCCTGACTATTGAAGGCATTTGGAATCGAATAGCATTTTTCATTTTTGATGAATAAAATACTTGCATAACCTTGTTCAAATACAATAGTTTCTCAAATGGTTGCAGGTTTTTCTCCCTTCCCATGCTATCACCTCCGGAAATTATATTGAAAACGCTAACTAAAACAATAATTTATTTCCTTTCAGTATTCTTAAATTGCTTGTATCAAAAAATGGATAATGCCATTTGATTATATAGTTTCTGAATAAAGATACCTGCTATGCGTTTCTGAGAAAAAAATGAATTTAGAAATGTATCAGAAAGGCGCATATTTGAATTTAACGAATAATTTGGATTTAAAATCTTTAATAAAATGATATAGAAATATTTTTATAAATCTTCTTTTATTAAACAGCCTCAAAAGTTACGATGTTTTTAACTTTCTTTCTTTTTTCTTTTATTCTAAGCCATATTTTTTTTTTTTTTTTTTTGATGAATCTTTATTTGATTGTTGAAAGCCTAAGAATCTTACAAGGAAGGTCTCCATACTGGGCATACTCAGATTTTTTTTTTAAAAATACTAATTAAACTACTCATGTATATAATAAAGGATCAGTAAAAATTAGCGGCGTAATTACATTAGAAAACATGTAAAAAAATAAAATACTTTCGAATATTTGGCGTGACACACGATTTGGCGAGGAGCACATTTCTCCGCCAAAAGCTAACGATTTTAATGCAACTGAAACCTTTTGGATTTTTAGAATCCGTGTAAAGGAATTTAAACATAAACAATGAGCGAGTTTAATATATTATATACATTTTTAAACATATTAAATTGCATGTATATATCATACAAAAAACTGGTGGAACCAGAGAGAAAAGTAGAGCTCGATTTAAAAAAAATCTTACAGTAAAATTTGGGAAATATTTTCAATGTGCGTGCAAAAGAAAGGGAATCAGATGATCTGTAAAGCTTATGAAATAACCCAAATTGTTGTTAGCTGAAAAAGAGGACTGAGCTGTACTGGTGCCTTATATTCAGAATTATACTATTATCCACTCAAAATGATTACTGAGGAAAGTAGCCAATAGAATAATATATTGTTATGTTGTCTCAAATCGGTTAAGCCCCACAATGCTAAACAAATATAAACCATGATGAGATAATTAAAGTATAACATTAATATAATCAAGTTGTTGAGGAATTGATGTAGATAAATATGTTTGAACATAAATATTTAGTATATGATTGAATCGTATCTATTCAAGGTTTTGAGTTTACTTGGAGCTTTGATCTTCCAGTTATCAAAATAGCTGGTTGGAATTGTGTTCACACTTTGTACAGAACGAATCGTTCTCATACTTCATTACATCAGCCTGTAACATATAGTTATGAACCCAAATTTTTAAACTGGTTATGGATGATTGAAATACGGAAAGAGTTAAAAATGACTTTTTTTCCCTGATTGATTTTAAAGCACCAGTAAAGCTCAGTCCTCATTTTCAGCTAACAAAAATTTGGGTTATTTCATAAGCTTTACAGGTCATCTGATTCCCTTTCTTTTGCACGCACATTGAAAATATTTCCCAAATTTTACTGTAAGATTTTTTTTAAATCGAGCTCTACTTTTCTCTCTGGTTCCACCAATTTTTTGTATGATTCCATAGCTTTTTCAGATCCTTTCAGGAACTTTATCTATCACCTTCAACTACAAATCTAACTATTATTAGTATTAGTTTAAAATTATTAGTAGGCATATTAGTTTGGCGAAATACTTGAAATGACGCCAAGTTGGCTTTAATTTTGGCGAGTAATTTTGGACGCCAGATTTGGCGATATATCGCTAAGTTGGCGAAAAACTTGGCGACATTTGGCGACAGAACCGCCTTTTCCCAGATGGTAGTCCCACTGCAATTTCTCGATATCTACGTAGATTTTCTTATGACGATAGGTATCCACACAGATTTTCATAGCTTCATTTTCAAATAGTTATTTTTATAAATATAGAAGATTTTTTTTCCTAATTATCCCTTTTTAATTGAAATATCTATATTGTAGTAACTGTTTTACTTCGAAAACACTCAAATAAAGGTGCGATGTTGTTTTAACACATATTTAATTACAGTTTATATGTATGTTTATGAAAAATATGCATTTTCTGTTTCGAATGACGTCAATTTCAAAGGTTCAAAACTATCAGGAGAATCAGAATCGTTATTGATCTATAAAAAAAAGAACACGTGTTATCGTTTCTTTTTTAAATTATTGAATTGTTTTTTAGTTGGTGGCAATTCGAAAGTAACAATTGAATTAGCAATTAAAAAGGAGAGCTTTCTATAATGTTAAATTATGAAAAGAATAGCGTTATATAAATTTTAAATGGGTGCCATTTCCTTAATTTTTGATATTTTTTTACCGGACCTTCGAAAGGTACATCCCTAAATTAAAAGCTTTCGAACAAGCTATTACACGTCGTTGAATGTTTCCTGGTTCGGGCTATAATTGAGTTGTTTCTCTTTTTTTGTTGTTTCACGAGCAAAAAGTGCCAAAACAGGGGTTCTGGATCTCCGAAACTAATCGGTGGATCGGGATGAATTTTTGTAAACTTTGAGTTCTAGGGTAGGACATTTCTCCTTTTGAATTTCGTCGCGATCCAATGATTGGGTCCAAAGTTATTAAGAGGCAAACTTTGGACTTTAACATTAGAGATGCAGCTGAGCTCTACTATACAGCACTATCGTGCTGTATGATATTATTTGTTGCTGTAGTTATTTAATTTACCTCTGAAAAAAATATTTTCATATATAAAAAATTCAATAAAATTACTTTCATACATTTAAGCGTATTGAAAAATAAAAGCCAGGTTTCCATAGCAACAAAATCGAATTGACAATGTTCAAATGGACTTTGAACTTGAAGCAATTTTTATTAATGTAAATTTGAATTTCGTTTTAAATCTCAAACTTTGATGGTTAAATTTGAATATAAATACATATAAATATTAATACACTATATTGCCATTGATTATGGGACACTTGCGATTTTAGACATTTTACTAAATATCTAGAAAAATACATAAGGAATCATCTCGAAACTCTTAGTGTATAAATATAATAGTATACGTCATACATCTCCGTGAAGATTTTTTACCGAAACGCCATAGGGGACCGTCAACAAATTAAAAAAGAATGAATATCTTTTGAATAACCCTGTCAAAACTAATGTAGCAAAAGCGCTCAAACTCTAGATTATGATTGAATGCCTTATTGTAATACACTGTGTTCATTTTTATGCAAATAGCATGCACACTCGCAGAGTAATTAAGGTTTTTATAAAAATGGTCCCAAATTTTTCCAAGTTTTTTCATTATAATTTTCAGAGTTCTTAATATAAAATAATATTTTTTTCAGAAAATATGACAAACAACATTGCACACAGTACCCTGTAATCAGAATTAAAAAATAATAAAAATTGTATGAAAAATGAGTAGGTTTACTATATAATTTTTTACTGCGCATGCGTCAAAGATATCAAAATTTCATTTGTATATTATGTTAGCTAAATGTATAGAGCAACCTTTGTAAAAGTCTCAAAATCATAGCTTGAAAATTCTGAAAGTAATCGTCTATAGAAAAGGGACAAAATCCATTGTTTCCAAAATGAAGCAAAAAAATGAGGGATTTTATCGAAATGCAGTAGTACATCCCATATTGTGTATTCTATATTGACACTAATCAATGAATATATGGATACAACCCCTCTTGTTTTTGCTTCATTTTGAGAATAACGGATTTTCGACTTATTCAATTGACGATTATTGTCAGAATTTGCAAGCAATGCTTTTGAGACTTTCACAAAAGTTGCTCTATACATTTAGCTAACATAATATGCAAATGAAATTTTGATATCGTTGACGCATGCGCAGAAAAAAATTATTTAGTAAACCAACTCATTTTTTATACAATTTTCATTATTTTTTAATTATGATTACAGGGTACTGTTTGCAATGTTGTTTGTCATATTTTCTGAAAAAAATAATATTTTCTATTAAGAACTCTGAAAATTATAAGGAAAAAACTTGGAAAAATTTGGGATCATTTTTATAAAAACCTTAATTACTCTGCGAGTATGCATGCTATTTGCATAAAAATGAACAAGGCTTATTACAATAAGGCATTCAATCACAAACTAGAGTTTGAGCGCTTTTGCTACATTGGTTTTGACAGGGTTATTCAAAAGATATTCATTCTTTTTTAATTTGTTGACGGTCCCCTTTGGAGTTTCGGGAAAAAATCTTCACGGAGATGTATGACTTATACTATCATATTTATATACTAAGAGTTTCGAGATGATTCCTCATGTATTTTTCTAGATATTTAGTAAAATGTCTAAAATCGCAAGTGTCCCATAATCAATGGCAATATAGTGTATAACGAAATTATATTTAAAGCAAACTAAATCTGACAAAAGAAAATGTATTTAATTTATCTAAACAAGCTGAACATGAAACTTTTTTCCTTTAAAATGCATTTGACATAAAAACATTTTTTGAATTTGCTTTTCATCGCCAACCGATGATAAATCGCCAAATAACAAAATTTTCATTATTTTTTTACGGACAGGGTTCAGAGGTTCCGCCGAAATTTTTTTATAAACGTATATATCCTCATGAGAAGAACATTCTGTATTTTTTTCAGATTTTTCGGAGTATGCCCGTATGGAGACCTTCCTTGTTAGTAATCACTAATGTTGCTAATGTGTATTTCCTGTAAAATATACTGTAAAATCATTCCATAGATATGTATGCAGTATTCTTTAAAAAAATCTTAATTATATGAAAAAAATCTGTATTTTTGGAAATCGTAGAAATTGTAACGGACCAAAACGGGCCGGGCCTAAAATATAAAAATTAAAACGGGCCGGGCCCGGGCCTGGAAATTCCGGCCCATGCAGACCTCTAATGTGAAGTATACTAATGAATAATTGGCATAAGGTTTTTTTTTTTTTTTTTTTTTTTTTTTGACTCTATGGTTGTTGGGTTTAAGTAAGCGTTTGTTTTTCTTGCATTCCTATTGGGGTTTTTGCATTAAGATTTTATTCTGTTACCAGCAGGGTTTCCACATCATAAGCCAATTGGTTTTTTAAAACAAATCTAATATAATATTTTCTCATTTTTGTAATTTAAGTGTTTCAAGTTTTTGGATGTAAGTAATTTCTACTTTTAACAGACTTATCTCAGCAGTCATCATAAGACATAGTGAATCTAGTCTAGATACTGTTAGTATGCATACAGAATGTAAATTTCATGCATTGATAAACATATCTGAAGCGCTAAAAAAACACTGAAATTATATAAATTTAGCAAAGATAAAATAGATTAAAAATATGCAATATTTAGAAAGAAATGTTTTTCTTTGAGAAACACGGATTTACAATTAATAACATAAAATGACCTTTAATATTTCAGTCAAGCTTTAAAAGAAAATTTTCTTGATTGAAAGTATTATCTTTTTCATAGATGAAGTCCGATAAGAAGACACTGAAAAATTGGGAGCTAGGGAAGCACCTTTTACATTTAAGTAAAATATGCAATAAGATATATTTAAATCTTCTATTGCATAACCAAACCCACTAATTTAGATCATCCAATAAAACAGCAAGAGAGGGGGAAGATAAACAAGAAAAAGTTGGCTTGATACATCATAGAAAAAAAGTATAAAAAAACATAATTTTTAGTTTAGACATTTAAAAGTACTAAGTGTTATAATATAGATTAGAAAAAACCCTGAGTCTGATGGCTGTTTAAATGGTTTAGTAGATGACAGCATTTGTAAAACTACTTTCTGTTTTAAGATCAGTGTTTTCAGTAGTTTAAAAAGCTGTTAAATGGATATTTTTGTTTATTTTACTGTCATATTTTTTTTACCTGACAGTTTCAGAGGAAAAGTGTCAAATATCAATGCACAATACTTCGTGAGAGTGTATGAAGACTGTACAGGTAAATTCAAATTATTCGAAGAATTCGTTATAAAAAGCTTTATTTTCAACAAGAGGTAATTGTTTATGTAGTCTTCTAACAGAAAAATCGGACATCTCATATAACAAGTATTTCAAAGAAATTATTTTGAATAGCCATGTAAAGTAAATTTTATTTATGAAACTACATCTTATATTTATTTATATACTAATAATCAAAAGATTGTTTATTAATGTTTTCAAGGCCTCAATGTTTCATTATGTAGAGCAATTGATTTATGAAAAAACCAGGACATAGCTTTTACTAAAAATGTTTAAATTTTAAATGATTTCAATTTTCTATATAAATGATTGAATATTAATTATTAGAATTATTTTTAAATCAAGCTATATTTTTTATATATTCAAAAATATTTATTTTTATTGATAGATATACATGTATATGCAATAGGAAAACATATTTAAAACAACCCCGGTTTAAACCAAAAAAACCTTTTATGAACGAACGGAAGTTAGCAGCTATGAATGACACCAAAGACCGCGTTTAAATTAACCGCGCACTCCACATTATAAAAATGTGGGCTGGTGTTCGATTAGCCTGAAAAATCAGCTTACGTGTAACAGATTACACTGGGAGGGGTCATTTTTTTCGTGGATGGTCAGCTTTCCCGACCTGTTTTAAATTGCAAATAGACTAGCCTTGTAACTGTTATCAGTATTTTTGACTTTTAATTGGCCATGCAGGGTTTTTTTATCTTTGACTTTAAATGGAAAAGAAATGATGTACTGTAAATGAAGAACCTTTCAGTGAAATATAAATAAAGGTACGCATATTTAAATTGTTTACTAATCCCCCCCCACACACACACACACTTGTTTTTTTTGGTTATTTGTTTATTTTGGTTTGTTTAATTTACAAATTCATGCAAATCATCACGTTAAACATTAAAATTACTTGAAAACAAAATTAATTCTAGTTTTGGAAGTGAAAATCGATTATACGTCGTTATCGTTTATACGACGTTTTACAGTGGTCCCTTCGGCGTCGTATAAACGATACTCCACTGTATATATATATATATATATATATATATATATATATACAGGGTGTCCCAGAACTTCGTGTACAAACTTTGAGGGGTGGTAGAGAACATCTTTTGGAACCACAATTACATAGGAAAGCATGGGCGGAAACGTTTTGCTAACCTTTAACAGCCAGTGAAAATGTGTATGAAACTACAAAATTTTTAATACAAAATGAACATTGACACCAGAATTTTAATGATTTTTTCAATTATTATGTATGTGAAATAATTTTTTTTTCTTCTTTGCAAATACATTTTTCCGCGATTTCTGATGTCATTCATATTTTTCCACATTTAACAATTTCTAATAGCTACTAAGATACTTGATTTTAAAGAAACATAATTTTAAATTTAATTTAAAATTAAGTTATTTCTTGTAATTTTTTTCTTTTTTAAATAAAGCGCTCTACACTGCTTTCCGCATTGTGTCATAACTGTGTCTTTGAGTTTCTTTGATCTTTTCATGAACAAAGCACTTCCATTGCTAAAATGAGGAAAAATATGAATGACATCAGAAATTGCGGAAAAATGTATTTGCAAAGAAGAAAAGGCCAGACATTTCACATACATAATATATGAAAAATATCATATTAAAATTCTGGTGTCAATGTTCATTTTGTATTAAAAATTTTGTAGTTTCATATGCATTTTCACTGGCTGTGAAAGGGTTAACAAGACGTTTCCGCCAATGCTTTCCTATGTAATAGTGGTTCCAAACGATGTTCTCTATCACTCCTCAAAATTTGCGCACAAAGTTCTGGGACACCCTGTATATATATATATAAATTAAATTAAATCCTAAGTAATTCTTAGGTAAATATCGAAAAAGACAATAGAAATATAAAAATAAGTTTAAATTAGCAAAAGGAACAGAGAAAAAATAATAAAAATATCACTAAAGCGATAATTTCCAAAAAATATAGCATAGAAAAATCAAGGGATACGATGGACAACTTGATCAGCCAATGAAATTTGAGGAGGCAACCAATGAAATTCATTCATTCGAAACCTTGAAAACAACGACCGACCGATACGAAAAAGCAGTCATTTTGATGAGATTATGTTTCACTTTCCAACTGGAAAGAAGAAACAAGGCTAAAAAAAAGATTTTAGATAAAAATTAAACAATTTAAATAAAAAATAATAATTTTTAACGGAATGTGGATAAATTCTGGCCCTGATAAAAAACCAGAATTTCAACCAGGGTCTTAGGAAAAACACAGCGAACTCTAGAAATCAACACACGTACAAACAATTACATGCTTATTATTATAAGTATAGTTTTTAAACTGAAATAATGTTAACTAACTTTTTAAAAGTCTGGTTGACCCAAATCCAACTTGCAGGAATCTACACTTAGCCTGAAATCAAACTAAAATTTAAACAGAGTCAACCCAAACTGCTACAAAAATAATTAACATCGAGAACGGAAACATGCAAATAATTAACATCGAGAACGGCTGCCGAGAAAAAACGAATTGCGTTAAAGCACCGCTAAAAAATCGAGGAATGGACCCCTTCTCGCTGGTGTAACCTTTCAGAAAATTTGAAATGCAGATTTTTTTAAAATCAGAATCACTCTTTGGGGGAGAGCACGGGTTTTATCTTGACGCCGAAATAACCCTTTATCTATCGAATTATGAATACATGAAAATTTTACATTCTAAAGCATTTTACGTAAATTGTTTTAACTAAATGAATAGATTTATGCAATCATTTAATAAATTTTTGAAGGATTTTAGAAGGATTGAAGGATTTAGAAAGATTGATTAAATTTGAATTTACAGGGATTTTGTGCAATATTTAAAATCCCACTCAAATCTTTTACAAGTATTAAAAAATGCTCTGGTAAGCAACAAAAAAGGTTAATATGTTTTTAAGTATGAAAAAGTGTTTGACAAGTGCTTCTAATTGAGCATGAGAAACGACAAGGGGTCTCTTCTTGGCTACAGCTCACTCTCAATGCCAAATTTGAAAAAAATCATATTTGCGCTTTTCCCATATAAAAGAAATTAGTCACAATTACGATAAAATTGTGTAGTGCAAAGACGTAGCCAAAAATAAAAACGCAGCTTAACTAAACATGAATGTAAGGCGAAATAGTACCAGGAAATTTAGTTCCTTTACCGTATCATATTCATTGCAGTACTACCAAGCATGCCCGCAGCGTAGAACTGCACAGAAAATTTATTTCTAGTGCAGTTGCACTGCAGAGTCAACAGTGCAGTTCACATGTAAAGCAGGATTGAAAATTTTACTAATACGGAATTTACTAAAAAGAAATACAGGAAGTTTTATATAAATTTCTTTTAAATGGAAAAAGCGCAAATATGATTTTTTTTCAAAGGAGGTGGGTCAATAAGGGCTATTTTTCGCCCATCATATACCCGGGAAAAAAAAAGTTTCGAATTCAGATGATTGTTCTGTGGCTTTGTAAAGTTAAAGATATGTATTTTTTTTAATATAAGTTTTACGTGATAAATAAAATAGTAAGTCATGGAAATTATAGCCCGAAAGTAGAGTGTTTTGACTTTTTTCCGCATTTTTGACGTTTTTTGTGTCTTTGAATTAATTTTTCATTAAGAAGCGCTCGATGAACTCAATTAATTTTGGCATGCAATGATTCTACTCTTTATAAACTTTTATATGAGCATTATTTTATTTAGGTTCAGTGTGCGCTTCTACCTGTAAAAGAAAAAAATGTATCATGTGAGAGAATCAAATGCACTGCTATCGGAGCGCGTTCAGACTACTTTTGCCGTACTTAAAAAGTATTAACGTTGTTCAGCCGTCAATGTTGTTTTCTAAAATTGTTTTAGTAAACATTTATTAAAGAAATTACTAATAAATAATGCTTGGATACCAATGTCATTGTTGTAAAGTCTCGCAGAAAACTTCTCGTATCTGTTCTAACAGAAAAGTTATATTGATACTTTGATGTTCGAAAAACTGAGATTTACAGAGTGGTTCTAAATAGTGCTCTAAATGCAAATAATATGTATTTCGTGTTCTCCAGGCTCTAAATACTTCTATTTCTTCTTCTGATGTAACGATAAGAGATTATGCGTCAACGATTACTGTCGATGAGACTACAAATAAGAAACCTAATATACATTTAAATCAATACCTCATTGTAAGGTCTCTAACACTTGTTGTATAATATGTAAAGGTAAGAACTGCCTCGTTATTGTAGCAAAAGCTATTGAAAGTGAAACTCAAGCCTTTATAGAAACTAATATCTACATTTCGTCGCGAAAACGATGCTGTAAAGCTCATATTACTTGATCGGTAAATTGAATCTGCAAGATTAGAGTCCTGTAACTGATAATACATCGATGTATGAAATGCGATGCATAATAATATTTAAACCAATATCAGAAATGTAGAAAAAAGGCCTCGATTTTAATACACCGGGACACTTTTCCGAAATATATTATTATATTCTCATGGGTATACTTATGTCTGATTTGAACTATATCTTTAAACTTGTAAATTCCAAAATACGTTCCTCAATAAAGAGGTCATCTCGTACTTAATTTGCATTGTTACTTGTAAAACTTAGAACTGGTCTCTATCATGGTGTTCTGTCTATATTATTTAATATAAGAAAAATAATAATATATTTTGTAAAATATGAAAATCAGGCTTTGATTGAGAACGTTGTTCTAAAACACCGTAGAATGGAACACATCACCAGAACACAATTTATTGAAAAATATACGAGGCCTTTAGCAGGAAGATTGTTTATTCCGGATGACAACAATGATGCTGTGATGATTGCTTTCGTTTGTTTCGATTGACGTTTATATACAGAAGAGCAGTGGCGCAGCCGCAGCCAGAATTCGATTCTAGGGGGCGGGGGGTGTTGAGTTTTTGATAAAGGTGTTTGCTGGTTATTTGAATCGCCGGTTAATAGAATCAGTTAGAATATTCAATGTATAATACTTAAACAGAAAAAGCATTTGTATGGCAGGAAATCATCATTGTTTTAGCATAATGTCTCCGAAAAGTGATTTAGTTCAAGTAACCAATTTTTACTCAACTAATCCATGAAATATGCACTTTCAGTTTTAAGTAGAATTTTCGCTATTTAATCGAATCACTTTATTAAATGGAATCTGATTCAATAAAGTGGCGGAATCCGAGATACGCCAAACCGTTTAAATATTAACATTTGTTTCGATTCAAATAAGCGGCAATTACAGTGATCTTTCTTAGCTCTGGGAGGGGTTTTAACCCCAAAACCACCGCCTTGGCTGCGCCACTGCAGAAGAGTGTGAACTATTCCTTTCAGAGACATTCCTTCTGGCTATGCAAAGGAAGACATTTTGTTAAGCATATGGTATTCGTCATTACTTCAAATTACATTTTGGATGTCTTCGTTCCTTACTTCGTGGAAACAAAGAACAATTACGCTAACATACTTACAAACACATTAAAAATATTCACATAATATCAGAGAGTGACTGAAGCCAAATGATGTTGAGAGTATTGATAGATTTTACCGTGATTGTTTTGAACTTCTGCACGAAATTGATATTGAACATGAAATGCCAAGGTTCTTGATTAAGCAGCAACAGTTTTCAACAGATAATGCTAAGGGACACCTCTCGTAATCAAAATTTTATTTTTCAGCGCACAATTTCTAAAACCTATTATATTTGGATAAAAACACAGCGAAACATTATAACATAATGGTACTGTCAATGTAAAGTTACGCGAAAGTGTCGTAGAGTGCTGGGTGCATGTTGTTTTCATATTATGGTTTCTGGCTTACAATACTACTGTAATGTACCATCGCTCAATCAAAATTAAAACAAGTTGGAAATTGCTCGTGAAGCGTAGCAAATTACGTGCGTTCGTACGATAACGAAGATTTAAAAATGTTACTTTCATACATCAATCTCATAAAATTGTAAGTGAATTACATATAAAATGCTCATCAAACAATGTTCTCCCTATATCATTATGTAATGGAATACTTTTGTGTGGCCTTGTAAATCAATAACAATTGTTCTTTGCACCACAAATTATGTAAGATGTATATTATAATACACTGGCGGAAAAAAAAATCCCAACACCAAGAAAAACTTATTGTAGAGTAATGAAATTTGGACAGTGCATTTGTGTAGTTAAAATGTTTAATTGATTAGATTTTCGAGATCATAGGTTAATTTAAGGTCAATAAAATGCATTTCAAATGTGAAATGCTGTTACATTAAAAGTCGCTATTAGCTCCATAATTTTGAATGCATGCTTGCACACGTGCATGCATTGTGTCATACAGGTGCCGAATGTCACTTTGTCGTATGGAGTTCCATGCTTGTTGTACTTGCTGTGTGAATACTGTGATGGTCAATGCTGGCTGGGGATGACACCGGAGTTCTCATCCAAAGATAGCCCATACGTGCTCAGTGGAAGACAGATCTGGTGTTCTCGCTGGTCAAGGTAACAGGTCGACACTCTGTAGAGCACGTTGCGTTACAGTAGCGGCATGAGGGCTTGCGTTATCCTGTTGAAAGACGCCCCTTGAATGCTTTTCTTGAATAGCAGCACTACAGGTTGAATTACCGAACTGACTTACAAATTTGCAGTCAATGTGCTTGGGATATGCCCGAAAGTACTTCTGGTGTCATAGAAAATTGCTTCTTAGACCATGACTCCAGACTGTAGATCCAGTGTTTTTAAGCCGCAGACAGTTTGGTTGCAGGCGTTCTCCTGGCCTCCTCCTGACCAGCACACGGCCATCACTGGCACAAAGGCAGAACATGCTTTCATCAGAAAACACAACAGATCTCCACTCCATCCTCCAGTGAGCTCTGGCTTGACATCATTGGCGTCGCAAACGGCAATGGCTTAGAGTCAGTGGAATGCGTGCCTTGCACCGAGCTGTCCTTGAAGTAACCGATTTTTAACAGTTCGTTGTGTCATTGTGGTACCAACTGCGGCTCAAATTTCTGTCGCAGGCACAATACGATGAGCCACAGGCGTACGCCGAATACGACGGTCTTCCCTCTCAGTAGTGCCACGTGTTCACCCGAAACTTGGTCTTCTTGAGGCAACACCATCTCTTGACTATTGCTCCCTACAATCATGCACAGTGGATGCATTCTGTCCAAGTCTTTCTGCAAAATCGCGGAAAGAAAATCCACTTTCTCGTAGCTCTAATTTACGACCTCTTTCCAATTCGGGGAGCTGATGATAATAGCTTCTTCGTCTTCTTAAAGACATTCATGATCAACCTCAACTCAATTCGTCTAATTTTGAAGAGAAAAAATGCTCACGAACTTTACAGCACTCGTTTAAAGCAAACCTGACTTTAAAGTTGTGAGTGGCGATACTAGCGCCGCACTTATGCGCGAAGCCTGAAATTTGAATCAATGTCATCTTTCAGATGTATACACACGCCTACAAAATTTCGTTTGGCTAACACAAGTCTTTCTTGGTGTTGGGATTTTTTTTTCCGTCAGTGTATATACTTTATAGGTGCATAGAAATTTTATTAAGTTCGCATGAGTGTAACACGATTAAAATGCATTTGAAACATTTCTTCCCATTGACCGTAATGTAACGGAATACTTTTGATTGTCCCTGTAATTGATCTATGCATCCGATTTTCATAAAATTTGAAATAATTCGACAAAATTATGTAATAATTATGTATTTTAACTTTCAAACGTATAGAATATATTTGAAACTTTTTCCCCATTGACCATAATGTAATTGAATATTTTTGATTGCCCCTGTAATTGATCTATGCACACGATTATAAAAAAAATTGAAATAACTCGACAGAATTATGTAATAATTGCGTATTTTAAATTTCAAACGATTAAAATGCATTTGAAACTTTTTTCCCCATTGACCGTAATGGAATGGAATACTTTTGATTGCCCCTGTAATTGATCTATGTATCCGAGTTTCATAAAATTTGAAATGACTCAACAAAATTATGTAATAATTATGTATTTTAAATTTCAAACGATTCGGTTGAGTAGTTTTTGTGTTGTTATATGCGGACGGACAGACGGACGGACTGAACGACCACTATAGGTGCTACGTATTATATAATTACGAACGCACCTAAAAACAAATATCGAATATGTTTATATACTGTACAAGACGCGGCCGCTGGATGGTCCATTAGTGATTCTAATAATAATCTAAAACACATTGTCCAAAAAGTCTGAAACTGTATGATTATTATTATTATTTGTTATTAATTATTTCCGATATTTCATGTATTGAAATAATAATCTTAGTAAGCTACATTTATCTTAATTTTACACCTATTGCTGTATTTACTATTGATTATATGGATTAAAACTAATGACAATTGTGTTTATGCTCATTAATACACATAATATTTACTTAAATCTATATTTTATTTTTCCATCAATTATTAAACTTTCATTCAAGATATTATTATTTTCTTACTTGTTATGAGGTATACTAATGAAAAAAAATGTATGTCACGTCTAGGTGCTGATGGGCGAAAAATGGCCCTTATTAGCCCACCTCCTTTGGCATTGAGAGTGAGCTGCAGCCAAGAAGGACGCCTTGTCGTTTCTCATGCTTAACTAGAAGCACTTGTCAAACACTTTTTCATACTTAAAAACATATTAACCTTTTTTGTTGCTTACCAGAGCATTTTTTAATACTTGTCATTTAAATTTTTTGATAAAAACTGAAGATTTTTTTTTCTATCTCGAAAAGCAAAATATTTGTTGTTGTCAAAATTTTATTCTTGTATTATAATAATTAAGAAAATTATTGCATTGCCATATAAAATGCATGATGGCTGACAAATAAACCAAGGAGTTGAACGAAAAAAAAAAAAATACAGTGCGCTCATAACTTTATTCAAAGAACTGAAACTAAATGTTTCGCAATAAAAACAACTAACCATGTTTATCACGTGAATTATTTAATTTGAATAAATTATGTTACATACATAAAAAATTTTATATTTATTTAAACTTGGTGGCAATGAATAAAAAAAACTACTACAGCAATAACAAGAAACAATGTTCAACTGCAGCTTTAAGACACACATTCGATTTTCTTAGCGATCGTCAAACATACAAAGATGAAAAAAAATCTATTTTAAGTTTTACCAAAAGGTTTAAAATAAGCCAAAAATGGAGTTAATCCATCCACAGGGCCGTTAGCTATTGCTTGTTGAATTTTACGTCTTCATTTTTTCGTTAAAAGTTAAATAAAAAACTACAGTAAACTACGATAGTTTTTTTTTTTTTAATGCTATCATTTTATTCGCCTCGTCGAGTTCTATCTTTAAAAAAAAAACATCACTGTTGTACGTCAACTGGTTCGCCAGAAATTTCAAAAAGACGTTTGCATTTTCCATTTCTTAAACATATACCAAACGGTACCGCGTTTGCTATGATAAGGAAAGGGCAGCTGACGTCACTGTGGGTAAAATTACTATGGATACAGAGTAATTTCCTGCTCGTCTTTAAGGCCGTGTTCAGCTGTTACGCGCGCTGCATAATAAAAAACTACTATCCAGGAGCCACGGATATGGAGTGGGTACCTATTGTGGACGGGATGTGCGTTCAGTACTCGCTACTGCGCCACCGGTTACTGTAACTGTTCGCTCAATAACAGATGGAGAACAGATCACAGATGTAATTACTTGTGGTGCCAATTATAAAGATAATCTGTTACAAACTAATGTGAGCTTGCTGGTCAAATGGTCAGAGTGCTGGGCTTGTACCCAGACGATACGGGTTCGAAACCTGCGCGGGCCAAAAGTTGGTTTGTGTTTTTTTTTTTTTTTTTGGTTGCTTTTTATTAATAAATAAGACATTTTTATTAAAGGTAAATTTTATATTAATAATACAGAAGCACATGTATTTCTATTATAATAATAAAATACTTATTTAAATACGAGAAAATGAGATTTTTGCGGAGAAAGTTTTAATATTCTAAATTTAGAATATTAAAAGGATAATTAGAACGATATTAATATCGTTCCAAAGTGATTTATATATATATTAAGCAAATGGAAAAAAAAGTTTTCTACGAAAATATCCGTATACGCATAAAATAATTATTAATGTTCTTCTTCTTCTTCTTTTTTTTTTTTTTTTTTTTTTTTTTTTTTTTTAATTTTAGAAGTAAGTTTTTATTGATATTAGGATGCAAATATAATGCATGCATGGATATTTTACGATGTTAAAATCAAAATGGAAAATATTATAAAAGCAAAATGTAAAAGATACATATTTTTTTAAATTAAGAATATCTGCATACATATATTTTAAAGAGGTGAAATATTTGGAGTTTGCCTTCTAGTTTTGTAATGTATAAAGTATAATTAGAATGTTTATAATTTTTCTATTGAAAGTATAAATAAGTGTTTTGCTTATACTAACATAATTTCGGATGTCGTTTGTTTCTCATATTTTATGACATATTTTGGCCTGTTATCCACACGGTATTAAAATATATAATCATTAAATAAGAAATATACACATACTAAAACTTTTTCTGAAAAATTATCTAACTAACAATGCAAATTCCATTGAAATCAATCCAGTATTGTAGATCACAAATCAATCTTGTAATACGTGGATACAGGGCCATCGCTAAGGCTTTTTATTGGTGGGGGAGAAAACCTTGTCAAGTCAAATTTTTATATTCGCCAATTCGTTTTATAATTTTGCCAAGTTAACGCACTTTGAAAATGTAATACAGTTCTTATTTGTAAAAAAAATTAATAATATTCCCAATCAGAGTTGTAACTTTTGCAAATTCTAATAAAAATTAAAAAATGTATCGCAGTTTTTATTAAAATTTTAATTAAATTTGACATAAAAGTTTTAAATTTGCAAAATGTAACAACATTTGTGAATGTTTTGGGAGGGGAGGCTCCCCCCTGTTCCCCCCCCTTAGCTAGTCCCCCCGTGTGGATATCTCAACCTTGGTTTATCAACAGCATTCTATTTAATACGAAAAGTATAAAGCAACTGATAAATGATTTTTAAATAAATAAAACTAAAATTATTAAAAAATTTAAATTACCAATTCTTAAATTGTATCAGTCAACCTACCAACTTTGACAACAAACAACGTGCAACCAATAACAGATAAGCACAAAACGCACAATCACGTGACCAAATCGCCCATCAGTTTTATTTGCGTCGCGCGCGTCAGCTTTTGAGCAGGGTTGGTTGTCATATTTTAAATGCTGATCGGGCTTAATTACATGAAATATGTCACGTGATACTTCCTGGAATATTTTAAATTTTATTTGAGAGGTCACAGGTATGTATTTCCGTTACGAGAATCATGTTCTGAAAGGATAAAGGAATATAGTATTTGTCTTTACCAATTCTGAACCATAAAAATAATGCAATTATTGAATAACTTTAAAATTCTCTTCTTCGATAGATCCTACTCCAAGCAGAATCTTCTGAGCGCGCGCGCACTAAAAAAGTGGCTTTTGAACACGGCCTTTGACTCCTACACGGAGTAAGAAACAGGAGGGGAAACTTAATGCGCTGGACTCTTCCAAAATACAAAGTGAAATTTTGGTAAATAATGAGGGGGCTGCGATAGGATGTAGGCTGGTTTTTTAGCTTCTGCAATGCTTTTCAATGGAAAAAATGGTCATTTAAAAAAAAAAAAATTACTGAAAATCTGAATTTTTAGAAGGTTGTAGAAATGAAAATCTGGTTAATTGTAGTTTTCTTCACAACATACATATTTTTTTATAGGTATTTGGCGCTTCATTTTCATTTTAAGCCCTTTAAAATATGAGATCATTCTGACAAAAATCAAAGGGAAGGCCTTTTAAAAACATTGAATATCGCGGATTAAAATGACTGTTGTAAGTTAGTTGAATATCGCAAAGAAATAGACATGATTTTTAGAAATTAAGTATTAATCAAATATTTTGGAGTAAATTTTAATTTCGCGTATACTTTTTATAACCTTAGACCATTTTAATAATCCATAACTTTGGATATTTATGCAATTAATGCATGTAGAATTAAAGCTAACTTTTATTTTAATTATTTGGAGCAACTGCTTATACATATTATGGATGTCTTGTGTGTCACCACCCCACTCTGCCCCCCAGGGGGGGCACATTTTTTGTTTCTTTACAACACCAGTCGTGTGACACATCATTTGAAAGGTCTGCAACTGCTTATTCATATTATGGACGTCTTGTGTGTTACCCCCAACTCCGCCCCCCCAGGGGGCCACATTTTTTATTTCTTTACAACACCTGTCGTGTGACACATTATTTGAAAGATCTGCAACTGCTTATTCATATTATGGATGTCTTGTGTGTCCACACCCCCACACTCTGCCCCCCAGGGGGGTCACATTTTTAATTTCTTTACAACACCAGTCGTGTGACACATCATTTCAAAGGTCTGCAACTGCTTATTCATATTATGGATGTCTTGTGTGTCCACCTCCTCACACTCTGCACCCCAGGGGGGTCACATTTTTAATTTCTTTACAACACCAGTCGTGTGACACATCATTTCAAAGGTCTGCAACTGCTTATTCATATTATGAATGTCTTGTGTGTCACCCCCCCCACTCTGCCCCCAGGGGGGACACATTTTCAATTTCTTTACAACACCAGTCGTGTGACACATCATTTGAAAGGTCTGCAACTGTCTATTGATATTATGCATGTCTTGGGTGTCATCCCCCAAGGGGGGCACATTTAAGCTGTTGCATAGCTTTTATCGCGGGCTTTGAGCGCGGCGACCGAATCTAGAAATTCCGTAATGAGAAAAAAAACCTAACACTCCGCCTAACGACGTTTCATTTCGGCAAATTTCGGCACTTCGACAGACTTCTCATTTATTCAATAAAAGAAAAAAATTGTTTTCTTATCGGTCATCACGCTCAAAAAGTGCAACTTGAATTAATATCAAAGAAAAAGAAAAAACTTGAATGAATATCAAAGACAAAAAAAAAAAAACTGCATAAATAAAAAATAGATAAATAATTATAATTGCATAAGTCGATAAAAAATGCTATGCAATAGCTTTACCAAGGCAGTTCCCGGAGTGCCACACGTATTTTTTTTTTTTTTTTTTTAACTTTGTTTCTATTTTTTATTTGTGACTGTGCAGTAAAAATAAATCTATTAATTAAAATTGTTTTTAGCTGATTCAGGAATTTTTGCTTTTAAATCCCCATCTTTTCCATCCGGACATTCAGGCCTATGTGAAAGGCAAGGGGAGGGGGTCGCCCCGTCCGAGGAGATTGAGAAAGCAGCATCAAATTTATTCTATCAGCACCAATTTTTTTTCCTTCTATCTCTACAAGAAGAAAGCATTGGATTCGTATAAATTTTCGAATTCTGGTTTTCGACGGATTGTACACGTTTTAGGGGTCAGAGATTCCAAAAAACATGCTTTTATAAAATATCTGTCTGTGACACACATTTTGTGGGTTCCCTATCTCAAGAAAAAATTCAGTGAATTTAATAAAAATTGATATTTAGGTAAGACCCTGATATAAATTATTGCTGATTAGTTTTTGGCGTAAATCACTCAACAGGTGGCACTGCTATGCTTCATTTTTATGATTTACGCAACAGCTGAATCTCAAGAACTAGAGCACGGATTCCAATAAAAATGTAGTTTTAGGTAGTCCCTGATATAAATTGATGCTGATCAGTTTTTGGTGTAAATCGCTCAACAGATGGCGCTGTTATGGTGCATTTTTTGCGGTTTACGCAACAGCTATATCTCAAGAACTACGCACGGATTTTAACGAAAATTTATATAGGTAGTCCATGATATAAATTGATGATGATTAGTTTTTGGTGTAAATTGCTTAATATGTGTCGCTGCTATATTGTATTTTTTAAGATTTATGCAACAGCTGTATCCCAAGAACTAATGCACAGATTTTAATAAAAAAAATACGTGTGGCACTCGGGGACTGCAGCGGTAAAGCTATTGCATAGCATTTTTATCAACTTATGCAATTATAATTATATATATATTTTTTATTTATGCAGTTTTTTTTTTTTTTTTTTTTTTTTTTGGTCTTTGATATTAAATCAAGTTACACTTTTTGAGCGTGATGACCGATAAGAAAACAATTTTTTTTTTCTTTTATTGAATAAATGAGAAGTCTGCCGAAAAAAACGACGTTAGCCGGAGTGTTAGGGGTTTTTTTCTCATTACGGAATTTCTAGATACGGTCGCCGCGCTCAAAGCCCACGATAAAAGCTATGCAATAGCTTAAATGTACACCCCTGGGGGGTGACACACAAGACATCCATAATATGAATAAGCAGTTGCAGACCTTTCAAATGATGTGTCACACGACTGGTGTTGTAAAGAAATTAAACATGTGCCCCCCTTGGGGGCAGAGTGGGGGGGGATGACACACAAGACATCCATAATATGAATAAGCAGTTGCAGACCTTTCAAATGATGTGTCACACGACTGGTGTTGTAAAGAAATTAAAAATGTGGCCCCCTGGGGGGAAGAGTTGGGGGTGACACACAAGACATCCATAATATGAATAAGCAGTTGCAGACCTTTCAAATGATGTGTCACACGACTGGTGTTGTAAAGAAATTAAAAATGTGCCCCCCCTGGGGGGCACAGTGGGGGGGTGACACACAAAACATCCATAATATGAATAAGCAGTTGCTCCAAATAATTAAAATAAAAATTAGCTTTAATTCTACATGCATTAATTGCATAAATATCCAAAGTTATGGAGTATTAAAATGTTCTAAAGTTATAAAAACTATGCGCGAAATTAAAATTTACTCTAAAATATTTGATTAATGCTTTTTCTGTTTATTGAACAACATACATCTGACTTGTGTGCTCGACATGAAGCCTGCTTATAAGCCATCGTCAATATACAGGGACGAAATAGCACACAAGGAAGTATTACAACACAAGAGAAGTACAACCAGGAGCTCCACACAAGGAGTGTGTGCAATGGAGCCAGTGGGATTCGAACCCACAACCTCACGATTAGCGGCGTGATGTCTTAACCACTCAGCCACGGAAGCCCTGATTGATACTTAATTTCTAAAAATCATAAGTCTGTTTCTTTGCGATATTAAACTAACTTACAACAGTCATTTTAATCCGCGATATTCAATGTTTTTAAATGGCCTGCCCTTTGATTTTTGTCAGAATGATCTCGTATTTTAAAAGGATTAAAAACGAAAATGAAGCGCCAAATACCTATAAAAAATATGTATGTTGTGAAGAAAACTACAATTAACCAGATTTTCATTTCTACAATCTTCTAAAAATTCAGATTTTGCGTTAAAAAAAATTTTAAAATGACCATTTTTTCCATTGAAAAGCATTGCAGAAGCATCGATAGACAGCCTGCATGCAGCGGTGTCGCCCTCTTTCGTCAAAAAATCCGCATGGCAAAATTTTAACACTACTTTCCCCTCCTGTTTCTTACTCCGTGGACTCCTAATATGCACAAGAAGTCAACGCTATCTGATTGGTCTACGATTGCTCTGATTTGTCTGCGATTAAAAACTGTATTGTATGATTGGTCAACACGGCGCCATGCTGATTCCTGTAATGGTCTCTAAAGCAAAAATGTAACTGATAGATTTGTTGAAGGAAGCGTTCATTTGTAATGAAACATGCCCTTTCCTTATTTTAAATTGATTTCTTTGTGTCGTGTAGAATTATAAAATGTACAAATATGATGCCCCACCAGTGGCCGAGAGGTTCGGACCTCTCAACTGGTAGACGGCAGGTGCTGGGTTCGAACCCAATCGCGGCTGTCGGCCTAACCGTTCGGAGTTTTCCGTGGTTTTCTTCGAACCTTGCGTAAATATGGGTTAGGTTCCCTTAGAAAGACCCCCACGGAGGGCACTCCCCCTGGTCCTATATCCCTAGCGCAGATAATCGGACGACAAAAATCAACCATCAACCATCAACAAATATGATGTTCTTAGAATATAAATATAGAAATATTTCCGAATTGAAAAATCCCCATCCCCCTCCTTCAGCGCCAAAAAAACTGAAAAGATAAAAAGGCAAAATAAATCATCTTTTTAAAAATATTTTTGTTTTCTGTAACCAATAATGCTTTTGGAACAAGATAAAGTAATGTATCTGTAACTCATTCTAAACAGTATTACAATTAATTGATGGATTAAAAGAATTTTAGAAGAAGTAATTTTATTGGTACTTATAAGTACCGTCGGAAGATAAAGGGATAATTTGAAAAGTTAAATAGGTTTTTTTTTGTGTGTACTTTTATTTAAAAGAAAGTCTTTGCAGCTTAAAATCTATAAAATTGTTCTCCCCTCAATTGAATAAAGAATCTCTTTTACCTTCTTTGCGTATGCTGTGGGATCTATGTACACTAATATGGGACTAACAAAAATGGCTAGTCCGCAGTAAAATAAAAAACTAAATTACAAACTTATCTCAGGCTGAAAATAACACCTGTTTCCTTTCATTCTCGACTATTTCCAAAGAGGGAGGCTGTAACCCAGTGATCCCTCTTTGGGTATACTGTGGTGTAAATATGCTCTGATATGGAACTAACCAGACTGCAGAGTTCGTTATTAATTTTGGGAGGCTGCTATAACCCAATTACCCCTTTCCAATTCTGTGGGTATAATGTGGTGTCATTGAGCACTAATATGGAACTAAAGAGATCGAATAATTACAAATTTATTTCAAACAAAAGGGGGAAAAAATCACCATTTTTTTCCATTTCATCTCCGACTGTTTTTGAAAGAAGCTGTAAATCATATTAGCGCCTTTCACCTATTTGAGATAATAGGGTATCGCTGTGTGCTAATATGGAGCTAAAGAGAAAAGAGTAGCTAGTCTGTTGAATGATAGGGGGAAAAACAAGTCAAAGAAAAAGCAAAAAAAGAGTACTCTTTTCATTTCATTTTTGTCTCTTTTGAGAGGGATGCATCCCCCCCCCTTCCATTTTTGGGGGTATAATGTGGTGTCACTGTGTACTGTTATGGAACTATAGCGTAGAGAGCGGCTAGTCTGTTGAATGATAGAAGAAAAAATGCAAATTTATCTCAAACAGAAAGAGAAAACCCAGCACTAATTTTACATTTCATTTTTTCTTATTTCGAGTTGAGGGGGCTGTAATTCCAATCAGCCTCTTCTTGTGCTAGAGTATGATGTGATATGAAGATGGAACGAGCCAAATTGGCTCAGTCGAGTTCAGAAACCTGATTGGCTAAAACTGGAGGAAGTGACATAGTTTCGAACCGGTGTTAAAAAAATTAAGAACAACTGGACCCGATGCAGGAATCTTTTCAATGAGATTTATGCTATTCAGAGGTTTTACCATACTTGAATATTAAGGAATACAGATTTGTCCATTTTTCCATATAATACTTAAAAGTTTGGATAGAGCCGATTTGGGAATTAACGGCTCGTGAAGATAGAATAAAGGGTTAACGAAAATGGCTATTTTGCTGTATAACAGAAGAAAATATTACAGATCTATTTAAAAAATAAGGGGGGAAAAAGGCCTTTTTTCCATGTAGTTTTTGAATACTTCTTGAGGAGGAGGGAAGGGGTTGTAACACCCCAACAAGCTCCTTCCTCTTCTTTGGTGTCAATGTGGACTAATATGGGATTGACAAGAATGTCTCCTCTACCGTATGACAGAAAAAAATTCAAAATTTTTCCAAAAATGAAAGCAGGAGAAAACAGCTATTTTTTCATATCACTTTTGAAAATTTCGGAGATAGAGGGGCGGCAGTAGCTCTAACAACCCCCCCCCCCCCTTGAGTAACCCCAAGATTGTATATCTTCTAAAACAGAAACCTATATAAAGAAAAACATATTTAGTTTCCTTTCATGGATTTAATGAATAAATGCTTAATAAAGCTGATTACGTAATCAGTAGCGTAGCTACGTTTTTTGGCGCCCGGGGCAGGAAGAATTTTTGCACCCCCCCCCACCCCATTCTTCAATCTCAAAAAAAAAAAAATCATTTTTTTTTCAAGATGAAAAAAGTCTTTTGTGCTTGCACTGGGAGGAAAAGGCAACTTTACTGTACTTTGTTTTTAAGGATTCAGTTAATTTTACTCAAACACACGAAATTAAAATGCACGGAACCCGATTATAGAAGATTTCTAGTTTCAATACTAACTTTGAATGGGAATTCCAAAAATTTTGCGGAACGTTTACGGATATGACTTTTTTCTTTAAAGAGTACGGGAGTAGCAGCAATAAAAACAAATTAAAAAAAACAAGTAAGAAAAATCATGCGTTAAGCATAGATTATGAAGCACTTTCCAACACTTAATGAAATCTTTAACAAAACTTTGTTATTTAGGGAAATAATAGTGTATAGCCAAATATACCCTAATATGTATTCCAGTACATTAGAACAGCCCTGTTTTTCATATGTCAGTTTATATAATGGGAAAATTTAGCTTAGCAAGAAAATACCCAGTAGCTTGAAATTTCTTTTTCAGCAATTCATACTATTAGATGGAAACATACTTGAATACTTTTGTTCAGCCCTGTAGTTTACATTGTACCTTTATTACATGTCAGCATTAGGGTAAAATTTATTGTAAACAAAAACACTTTTAAAACAACTGAAATCACATTCTCATAAATCATCATTCATAGGCGTCCATGTACCGAATTCTTTGCGTGGCCCTGTATATCCCTTTATCTATATTCTGCAAACATTACTCAGTAAACTGAATGCAGCTCAGCGTAAAAATGCTTAGCTTATTTAAGAACCACGTTTAAATAATTTACGCTCATATTCAGTAATGTTGGTGAGCTCTTTTGGGTAGCCCTGTATATCAACTATAACATTTATACACACCATATAATGTGCATATATTTAGCGAAACATAAACGCGAATATCTTAATTAAAATGCATTTCATCCGTCCATCAGCCATCATCGGACACATATACAGTACTTCGGAAAGAATATATTATTTGAAATCTTTTGTATGGCCCTGTAAATGCTATGTACTTCATATTATGCAAGACTGTAGCTTATAATTTATATTAAGCTTCAGTGACATATATCAATTTTATTTTACATGAAAAAGCTTAATATATTTAAAATATGTCACACACAATTCCCCCCCCTTTTACCATAATCTAATGGAATTCTTTTGTGTGGCCCTGTAAATGAATAATAGCTACATTTTCACCTTATATTTTATAGAATGCATATTTTAATATGTTTGACAGGGTATGACATCTTTAAAATTCCTTTGAAACGATTTTTCCCCATAGGCCGTAATGTAATAGGAAACTTTTGATTCGCCCTGTAGATAAACTAATCATGGTAGAAACTTCATTTCCGATAGGACTTGTGCTAGGGTAAACGTCAATAACGTCCTAAAATTCCATGGCAATCCGAGTATATTAACGATTTTTCCCCATAGGCCGCAATGTAATGGGAAACTTTTGATTCTCTCTGTAGATAAACTAATCATGGTAGAAACTTCATTTTCAATAGGGTTATTGCTAGGGTAAATCTCAATAACGTATAAAAATTTCATAGCAATCCGAGTATATTTACGGGAGTTAGAGCGCGGACAGACGGCCATCCGGACAGACGGCCATCCGGCCAGACGGACAGACGGCCAGACAAACGGAATGCATGAGCACTTTTCAACTTTGTTGGAAAGTGCTAAAAAAGCATTTGCTAAAATTTTTACCTCCAATTATTGAAAATAATTCTTCTACTTCAAAAGCGGTAGCCCTCCTAAAATTTTAAGTTCCTCTCATCTGTTTTTAATTTCTTCTATCTTTACAAGAAGGTAGTTTGGATTCGCGAAAGTTTCGAATTCTGGTTCTCTATGTGTTCTCCACATTTTAGAAGTCCTGAATATGATTTGAAGATTTTTAGAAAACGTCTGTCTGTGCGTCTATCTCTCACTCTGTGAGTCTGTATGTGACGAAAATTTTGTGAGTGAAATATTGCACGAAATTTCACAAAACATTAGATTCAATTGCACCTTAATATAAACTGAAACTGACTAATTTTTGGTGTATATTGTCTAACAGATGCGCTGCTATGCGGCATTTTTCATGAATTCTACGACAGATTCTACGAAAGACTAATGCACGGATTTTCATAAACTTCAGATTCAGTTAGTCCTTGATATAATTTGGTGCTAATTACTATTTGGTGTAAATCGCTCAATAGGTGCTATGCTGCATTATTCAAGATTACCACAATAGCTCTGTTTCAAGAACTAACGCATGTATTTTCATCAAAATTTAGATTCTGTTAGTCCCAGATATAATTTAGTGTTGTTTAGTTTTTTGTGAAAATCGCCTTGCAGGTTTTGAACCAGGATGACTCTTTAAAATATCCAACGCATTTTATCGAATTCTTAATAAAACCTTTAACAATCAATCACATCCAACTCGGTTTATAAATTAACATAGTCGCATAAGAATGATACGATATGTATATGTAGAGATATATACTTCTATTGTTGAAAAGAATAAAAAATAAAATTCTTTTAAATTTCAAAATTAAAATTAAATTTCAAAAATTAAAAACCATAAATTCTTTTTCCTAACTTTAAAAGTTCTATTCTAAAATCAGTTTTACCTCTATTCCACCAGTAACCAATAACTTCTGCTTTCGAAACTGAAAGAAAGCAGGATTTGAACCCAATCGCGTCAGCCTAATCGTTCGGTGTTTTCCAAAGTTTTCTTCAAACATGGGATATTTCGCGTAAATATGGGTTAGGTTCTCTTAGAAAGATCACCATGGAAAACACATCCCCTTAGGGCCTACATCCCTTGTGTTAATAATTGGCCGTCATAAGTACAATCAAGCAATCTTTTTACCCCTTGTAACCTTGTTTTATTTATTTATTTTTATTTTTTTTTTATTTATTTTTTTTTTTTTATTTTTTTTTTTTTCCATCATATTTTTTTTTTTTTCGTTCACCATTAAAATTAGAGTGTAATTTAAGATACATAATGTTGATGTTTGAACTAATTTTTCTTCATTTGTGGTTAAAGCTTGTAGGTCACAGATCTCGGGAATTGTGAGAGTCTTGACCACAGGCCATTCAAGGGATAATTAACAAATTGAACTTAATGTTCCTCTAACCTTCGAACGCTGATGGAAAATAATTCCTAAAATATTTGCCAAGACATGCACGAAAAAGATTAGATTTTGCCCATACGACTTGCCTACACAACGTACAACCATGCAGTGGGCGAATTCTGCCCCTATCGGGTCCCGAAATTGACGTAAATGATTGGAATGATATCCAATCGAATTTGCGAAAATGATTGTCAAGTGCAGAGACGAAAGATACGTATTCGGCTCACTAAGAGGTTCTCGAATCAAATTGCTTTCTCCAATTAATCTCCCAATTATTGCTTACATGGACAAATATAGATATAGCTTTCTCTAATGCATATGTGCTGAATTTAAATATATATGACATACATTTAACTTTTAAAATGAAGAAAACAGCCATTTGTACTGCTCGTATTAGGAAGACTGAAAAATTTTGATAAGTCTTTTGTACGATTTGAGAAGGGAAATTTTGGGGGTAGATTGCCCACATTGCATTATTTGGCTATTTTCAATATCAATTCGAGAGAAAATGAAATTTCCAAGAAAGAGGAAATAAGTTCTTCCATTTGAATCCATTTTGCATTAGTTCTGAAAGTCCCGATTACACGAAAATATTCATATGAAATGCAAGGAACACAAAAATCAGCATGAAAACCAATCTTTGTGTGTGACGGAGATAGTTGGAAATACCTACCGCACATGAAAGTCTGAAAATTTGAATGAGGGTAGTCTAAGGCAGATCCTGAGGCTCATGAAGCTCAGATTTCTAATCTACACTATTAAAATCCGACCGTATGTATGTATGTATGTGACGCTATGTCCTCCGATAACGGAAAAGAAGAAGCATGGCGTTTGTGTTGAATCGAAGGGGGAAAATCCCGGAATCCCGAGTTGCCCATTCACATATCGAAATTCCAATTGGTAAGTTATTAATTAAAAACGTTAAAATTTTAATTACTTTGCCTCTGTATGTTTGCACAGTGTTCGCATAGGTCGAAAAAGTCAACCGACAATGAATGACAAAAGGAGAATATTTTTTCTCTCTTTTTTTAAATTGTCATCGCGGTGTTCTAACAAAGTCAAAAAAAAAAAAAAAAAAAAGAGAGAGAGATTTTTAAATAGATTGTTCTTTTTTTGGACTAACGGTCTATTTTTTTTTTTTTTAATTTATAATTTTTTCGAATTTTTTACGAAACATCGATTTTCAGAGCTTTTTTTCAATATTTTCGAGAAATGCATTTTTGAATTCCAATCCTGAGAGTTCTAAGAAAAGCTGACAAAAAACGATGCCGGATTCTAAATTCTCATTCCTTCTGAGAGTGACAGTGTATTTTTTTCTTTTTTTCTTTTTTTTTTTTTTTTTTTTTCGATTTTTTTAGTTAAAAAAATTCTAAAGATTATCATTATACAGTTTCTACAAGTAAATATTTTATATATCCCAAAGTTATTGCACTATGGACTTGCTTTTTTTTTTTTTTTTTTTTTTTTTTTTTTTTTTTTTTATGTGTGCCTAAACTTTAGCTAACTATCTATTAAAGATGGAAAAAATCGGTTGAGTGTTGGTCGGAAAATGATAGATAAGCGATTAAGAATAAACATTCTTTATCTCGCCGAATTTTTGGAATTTTCACTCAAAAAATTTTTTTCGTTCTTTATTTTAACATGATTTAAGAGTACTCAAAAATGTGGAAGAATTGATTGAATACTTAAAAATAAATAAATAAATAATTTCCATGAATGGCGATGACGAAGCGAAATAATCACAAGAAATCTATTAAAGAGTGTTTTTGGCATCATGCCAAAAGCGAGTTGCTTTGCTTCTGAATTCTTCAGGGGACTTTTAAGTTTTATTTCTGCTTTCTTTTTTTTTTCTTTTTTTAATTACTACTTACAAAGTCATCCGCCAATTCACAGATATATTTCGTGTTCTTCAAGTTTTTTTTAGATAAACCGACTAGCGTAGCGGGCGAAGGCCGCTAGTTTTTTAATAGTTAGCCAAAATTATTAATTAAAAACTAATCAAAAACTATTTTTCTTAACTAACATCTGAATCTGATTTCACAGTTGAAACGAAAGAAATCATAAATTTTCACTAATCAACGAAAATTAAGAAAACTAATTAAGATATTGATTTGAAATTTTCTGAGCCCACGCAGAAAAATGTTTTACCCTGTGTAAAAAATTTTTGGATCGGTAGTTTTTTCTCAATTATTTCAAAAACTTGACGGCGCAGTATAAATCTTCGGAGAAAGAACCATATGGAGACGAACATATATTAAAAAAATAAAAAGATTTTTTTCGCGATCGACCCCTTCATTTAATTTTCGAAAATCTGTGGGTCAGAGATTATATAATATGTAGACGATTGTCTTAATTATTATCCCCTTCGGTACGAGCGTCTTTTACAGATTTTTTAATTTTTTATCATCGATTTTTCAAAAACGTAAATTTTTACTTAATTGATTCGGGAAAATGCTCAAATTAAATAAAGCAAAATTTACAATAAAAAATTACTGGTGAAAATAATAAAGGATTTTGAGCACCTTTTGCGGCACGTACACCGATCACTCGTCCTCAAGGAGTTAAACGTTGTCAAATGCTAAAAACATAATTTAAAAACTTTTTATCAATACAGTCGAGGATTATAATCCTCAATTGAATTGCCACAGAACATGTTAATAATTATTAACATGTTCTTTGGCAAGAGTCCCCTGATATGAGTTTGTCTATAGGGATTTCTCTCCTTTATTTACATTTAAAAATGTTTTCCAAAACATAGACTTCTTTTACCACAATTATCGAACAATAACAGCACATGCTTTTCTTGGATCTTTCTTCTATGGGCCAGATTTCAATGGAAATTGATTAATTCAATTTAGCTTTCGATTTTTTATTTATTTATTTATTTTATTTTTATTTTTATATTTTTAAGCTCTATCTTGAAGTGCAGGGAATTTTTATTATATCGGTGTCTATAAGTAAAATTTCAAAATGTTTTATAAATGTCTTACAACTTTTGGTTCAATTTTCCACCGTCAGGGGGCAATTTCATCTGAGGCATCATGGACCTGATTTTTTTTTTTTTTTTTTTTTTTTTCTTTCACTATGGGATTTGTTTCAAATCACATTACGATTCTCTTCAGATTTTTCGGTGCGTGCGCAGCATTCCTGCAATACGAGAAGAAGAAATCGGAGACTCGTGACGGAGATTCCTTTTGAAAAATATAAATTTGAATGTATATTTTTAGTGGTTAGAGTTGTTTGCGTAGCAGGTCCTGTCTGCGCTGCCGAAGAGAGTGGGGATCTATTCCAGAGTTCATTTTAAGAATTTCGTTATTATATTTTTTAGAATTTTAAAATGAAGAGAGGCTTTAACCATTCGCGTTTCGTTTGGGAAAATCTATGAGAGGCTTAGTTACTGTACAAATGAACAATGTTCTGTTGATACCGGAAATGTGACCCAAGTCGTCATCAGGCCTTTTCATTTATAAACTGGAAGCTAGACAACTAGAACCTCCATCAGCGAGTAAAAATTATAGACCTTCCCTTTCCTCCCACCTCTATTGAATTTCTTCAAAACATTCACACACAAAACACACAAAAAGAAAGCTCACCAATTCTTATTGCAGAAATGTGTGTAATAATTTCAGTTTAAGTCTCCTCTCAATTTGGCGCCCCGTGTTAAATCTTTTTGCGTCTCAATTCAGGTGCATAATTATCTTAGGTACTAAATGTGTCTTGAGGCATTTATAGAAGCTTTTTTTTTCACTATTTGGATATAACAAATATTTTACTAAAAAAAACATTCCCATACAAAAAAAAAATCCACAAATTTATTTTTTGTAAAAATATCTGAAATAATTTCCTTTCAAACTTTACTCTGTTTGGCGCCCCTAGGCCTCGGCGCACGGGGCGGCCGCCCCCCTTGCCCCCCTTAGGTACGCCACTGTACGTAATTCAATATTATGTATTTTTTTATTGTTATATGTTTTGCATTTTATAATAAATTGGCTGTTAAAAATTTAGAAAATTCTTTTCGCAAATTTTTTTGCTGGGTTGGAGAGGAAGGGGTATCCATGTTTGTCTCGGGCACTTAAAAAGACTAGTTTCAATCCTGCTATCAATTTCCACTTTTTTATGTATAGGCGTGTGTTTTGTCCGCGATGACTTGAAAAATCTGCTGTCCGTAGTTATCTAAAAATTTAGGTGGGGATTGAATAAGACAGATCCTAATATTTTTGAGGCTAAGTTTTTATTTTTGTTAATAAACTGAAATATTAATCGAAAACTACAACGAAGACTCATCAAAAAGGCATCCCCCCTCCAAAAAAAAAAAAAAAAAATGGCATTCGATATCATTTCTATAAAATTTCGAGGACTTCTAGCCATAAAGATCTGATGGCTTTAAACAACCTTTTTTATGTCTTTCAATATATATATATATATATTTTTTTTTTTTAATGAATAAAGCAATTTGTTACAAAAAATACGATTTTCATTATTTTCGATCCTTTGAAATTTTTTAAAAGTAAGTTCGAATTCGTTCATTTCCTCTCCTTTTAGAGTAAACTGTAACTGTAATGTTGTAAATGCCGAGCACAACCATGAGAATAATGATAGACCGAGAGGCGACAGCACACACAGTCATCTCATCGAGTTCACGGCTGAAATTCCAGAATTAGTTAAAATTCGATTAGTATATTAAAACACAATCGCGCAAGTCATATCTTGATTGAAAACAACTTTATCATTTGAGTCGTAGGTTTGCCATTGTGTTTTCCTACTCTCAGTTCTCCTTGCTTTTATACTTTTGAGTGCGGGAAAACATAATGGCAAACCTTGAAGTCGATCGATAAAAGCGGATTTTCAAGTATCACCAAGATATGACTTAGCAGATCGTTTGCGTTTCAGCGCCTTGCGAAAGTAGGGGGGGGGGGGGCGAAGGGAGCGATCGCCACGGGCGCGGAAATTTAGGGGGCGCCAAATTAATACTAACAACGTCATTTTTGGCCTGCCACAAAAAAATTTGGGGGGGGGGCAAATTGCGATTTTGCCCTGGGTGCAATTTTCTCTTCGCACGCCCTTGTTGCGTGTTAATACACGAATCGAATTTTAATTAATTCTGGAATTTCAGCCGTGAACTCGTTGTGGTGATTTCATGTGCTGTCGTTTCCCAGTCTATGAATAATATTTTATATTTCCAAATTTTATTTTCAGTTATCGAATCAAAATTGAGTTCGAGACCACAGAGTTCTAAGTATAATAGAGATGCACTATACCGCCAACTAAATCATTCGATCCAAAAAAAGGACAAGCACGAGGAACAACAGCTGAATTAATTGGAAGAGGTGATGCTTTTCAAAGCGAACGGCTCAAATTATAATCGTTTTTAAGGTTCAGATTTATTTACGATTTCTTCATCTCTATTAATGTTGGAGGATCTATACAGTTCCAGAGAGATCCGTTGTTGCCAGATGACTATGGGCGTGTTCAGCACAACTTACCGGTCACTTACCGAAGTAACCAATCTTATGACCGATTGTAGACAAGTACGAAATGAAACTCAAGACGAAGTGTGACGTCAGCTACAATTAAACACGATAGTTTTCATTAATACTCATACATATAGGAATAACTAGATTAAGCATTCAATGTCATTCTCCCAATACCTTTTGATTATGTTGCGCTCGGTGGCAACATCCATTAGAGTGGCAAAAAGCAAGTGGAACTTGCGATTCTACTATAGCCAGTGTTGCTGGGGATTTTGTCCCCATTTTGGGGAATTTTGAGACTCCAGGGGAATTTTTTGGGGACATGCTTGGGGACTATGAACAAATTTGGGGAAAAACTTGGGGAATTTCAGAATTTTCAGAATTTCAATTTTTACTATTAGACATTTACCAATACCTGATCTGTCTCGAATTCGATTCTGGTTTTGAAAACGAAAATAAAATATAGAAATAATTGATATAAATCATTATTCTCATGGTCGTACTCACCGTTTACACTACCGTACTACAGATTCATCACGATCTGCATCGGGCTATCCCCCATCTGAATTTTCAGATAAGTCATTCAAATTTTCCTGTCATCGCGGAGAGAAATACATTTCATTTAATAGTAATATTTATACAACAAAAATGAAAACAAATTTGTAATTTTTTTGTTGTTGTTGTTGTTTTATGCTTTGAATATACATATAAAATTCTGTTGAGATTAAATGTTTATTTTTTTTTTTTTTTTTTTTTTTATAAATGGGGAATTTTTTCAAAAAACTGCTTGATTTGGGGAAAAAATGAGTTTAAATTTGTTACAAAAAATTTCACAATAAAAAATTGAAAATTGAGAACTGGCCTTTTTGAGTAGAAATTGCGTTGGGGACTTTTTCTGAAAAGAGCCCTGATTTGGGGAAAATTTCGAAAATTTTGGGGAAATTGGCTTTTGACAATCTGGCAACACTGACTATAGCAATGCATAGCAGATATACGTAATTGCGATTTTGTTTGATGCGTTATTAAGTAATTCAAAGAATTGGATTTTGTTTTCCATTCTTGTTATATCTTAAAATTGAAATAGAAAAAAATTATAATTTTTTTAGATAATTCACTCATTCACACTTTTTATAAAATGTAAATGAACGGATTTATTTATCACTTCGTTCATGTTGTATTCTAAAAACACCAAAGATTTATTACGAATATTGACCTTGGTAAAGTATTTCATGCTTTGTCTACCTTTGTTGAGCAATGTTTGGTTAAAAAAATAATCTAAAATATGTGCATTATTAATGCTTATTTATTTTTTTTATTCACACACACAAACAAAAAGGTAGCACAGCTAAAATACGTAATTTTTTTTGTATTTATCCTATTACACTATTTTTTTTTTGGGGGGGGGTGAGGGGAGGGCGAGATGAACGATGAACAACTATGGCTGGGTAAGAAATGTTTTAAGTTTAGTGGGTAAGGCGAATTTGACATAATAATTTATTGTCATTGCAAAGAAACATCGGCAGAAAGGAAGAAAAAAGTATTTTAAACGTCTGGAAATTTTGAAATAATGTATGAAGAACAAAACCGAAGTCAATGAATGTAAAGGGGGAGGGGGGTAAATGTTGCAAACTGAGTAATAATTTTACTTTAAACATTATTATAAACTTCCTGGAAAAAGAAAAGAAAATCATTTAAAATAATTGTAAACCCATTTTAAAAAGTTCTATTGTGCTTAGAGAAAAAATATAAAATCAAGTTGGAAATTGCACGTAAAGCGTAGCAAATCAGGTTCTTTTCTACGATAACGAAGTTTTAAAAATATTCAGATCTTGCTGTTATAGTAAACAGTACTTCGGATTAGAGGACTGCACGGGTCCGGGCTTGGCCCGTGGCCGGCGGAATCGTTTCGAATTTTCCAACGGGCTGGGCCGGCAGAATTAGAATAGTTTTTTCAACGGGCCGGGTCGGGCCGATAAAAAAATTTTCGGGCCTGCCGGCCCGTTCTGAAGATTTAAGCAAAAACGATATAATATGACCTATTTTTAACGAAAATGGTTTTAACGAGAATAAATATAAATGTGCGTTACGAGCCATACTAGTTTGACAGCATCAATATAAAAATGTAACTTCTACAGTGTAGAAATAGGCATCGGACACTTACATTGTGTGTAACCCGTTTTAATATTTTTAGCTGACTCATGTCGGGCTGAGATCAAGCTTGCATTATTTTTCTACATATAGGCTTGCCGGACCGGAACAAGAATTAATTGTTCTCAAGATCTGTAGACCAGACAACATGATTTGTAAAATTATTAACAGCAATAAAGAACTCATGTTAGCTTAATCTTTGGATATATACTTCTTGATGGTTTTTTAAACAATTTCTCAATAACGCGAAAGTTTGACACATTTTCAGATTAATTTTTAATTGTAAAAATATAAAAGTGATAAGCCTGACTATTGAAGGGATTTGGAATCGGATAGCGTTTTTCATTTTTAGTAAATAAAACATTTGCATAAATGTTTCATGCAAATGCAGGGTTCTCGCTGTCGCTCGCCATTGCGCCAAATTGCGACTAAATTCTTCTCTTGGCGAGTAATCAAGCGATTAGATTCGCCAAATTGCTATTCTCGCCAGATTCGCCAAATTGCTTGATGTAGTGCTCAATTTGTGCTTTTTCTTTCTTTTCCTTTTCGTTTTTCATACATATACATAATACATATTTTTAATATATTTGTAGCCTATGGTTACAATTAGATTAATAACAAACGTTGTCGCAGTTGTAAAAACAGGGTAGAACATATTGGAAAAATGGAGGTACATTAAAGGATTAAAGGTAATTTTTTTGTGCTACACGGCAAATCTTTTTTGCTAATACTTTTTTCATTTGGCGAATGTTTTTTATTTTTAATTAGCCAAGATACTAACGTTGGTCAAATGACAGCGACAACACTGGGCAAATGTTAAATGTTCTCAAACGGTTGCAGGTTTTTCTCCCTTCCCATGCTATCGCTTCCAGAAATTTTATTCAAAACGTTAACTATGACAATATTTTATTTGCTTGCAGTGTTCTTAAATTGCTTATATAAAAAAAAAGAATAACGCCATTCGATTATATAGTTTCTGAATAAAGACACCTGTTAATCTTATGCATTTCTGAGAAAAAAAAAATGAATTTAGAATTGTATAAGAAAGGAGCTTCGTTGAATTAACGAAATGAATTTGGATTTAAAATCTTTAATAAAACGATGTAGAAATATTTTTATAAATCTTCTTTTATTAAACAGCTTCAAAAGTTACGATGTTTTTAACTTTCTTTTTTCTTTTATTCTAAGCTATATTAATTTTTTAATGAATCTTTATTTGAATGTTGAAAGCCTAAGAATCTTAGTAATCATTAATGTTGCTAATGTGTATTTCCTGTAAAATATGCTGTAAAATCATTCCATAGATATACACGCAGTATTCTTGAAAGGAATCTTAATTACACTGATAGACAAATTTCAACGAATTTTCTGTTTCTCTATATACGTTGGGTGTTTCTTATAGATTTCAAGCTGCTGAAAAAAGAATATGTTTGTAAAAAATTTCTATCACCCTCCAATTTTGAGAAATTTCATTTATACGTTCTGGTGTATGTAGGCATCGTATACGCATTATAATTATATTAGATTATTCTCTTTCATGTATTTGATTCACACAAACATTCCTTTTTCTTATTACAACGATAGAAGATACAGCAAGAGAGTAGAAACAGATGTCCCCCTAATAAATTTTATGTTAGCGATCTTGAACATACAGCTCTAGCCACCCCCACAGTATTTGACTTTAACGCGAATCCATGACAGTTGAAACTTTTGAGGCGAGTTGCTATTTCTTTGCTCTGTAAGACTTTTTAATTAAATTATGATTATAATTATCCTATTTTCTTCAACAATATGTAAAATATGTCTAGAGGATGCGTTAATGAACCTGATTCTTTTTGCTATGTGTGTGGGGAGCTAAATTTGAAAAAGCATCGAAGCACTTTCACGCCATTAATGAAGACTGCCTATCATATGTACTTTAGATATAAAGTAGATGAACAAGATAAGAAATGGGCACCTCATTCTTGTTGTACACTATGTGCTATAAACCTCCGGGCGTGGATGAAAGGTACAAAAAAGTGTATGTCCTTTGCTATGCGTAATTTTTTTTTTCCGAGCACCTTCGTCGTTCCAAGCCCAAGCTCGCACTCTGATTGGTTGTTGCTCTCGGTACTGTTTTCATGTAACTTGGCAATAATCATACTTGGTGTAGCGATAGATGCTTCCGTCGAGAATTTGATTTCCTTCCGAACCGAGTACAAAGTAACTTCTCTCTTGCAGCATTGGATTGGATGGAACGTGTCTTACTGAAAGCTGTACTCTTTAAAAGTTTTTACACACACCATGAGGATAAGAATGAAGGAAGAATAAGAATGAGTAGGATAGGTTTTAGGTTTACTCGTTCACTTACGAGTGAAGTATTTTTCGCCAAGTTACGTGAAAACAGTGCCGAGAGCAACAACCAATCAGACTGCGAGCTTGGGCTTGGAATGACGAAGGTGCTCGGAAAAAAAAATTTCGCCTTTGCTATACCCATGATATGGCGCATGCTGAAGGATCATATAACTGACTACTACTAATGTATTACAAAAATTAAAGGATTCTCTGCAAGAAGTAAACATAAAATTAAGTATCCGAACTTAGATTCAGCAATGTGACCAGCATTACATAATGATGATTTACAAATACCGAAACCACCAGAGAATTTTACATATGCAGCAGTAGAAATGGAAATTGACGAAACAAACTTCCTCTATATCTGATATGAACTATTTTCCCGGCATAAATGAAGAACCACACCTAATTACTCAAAAAGAATTAAATGATTTTGTGAGAGACTTAAATTTATCAAACAAAAACTCAGAATTACTTGGATCAAGATTGAAAGGTTGGAATCTCCTGAAAAACAATACAAAGATATCTATCGAGATTGACATAAGAAATATTCGACATTTTTTTCAAGAAAAGATGATTTATGCTATTGTAATGATATAAGTGGCTTAATTTTGCTTTAAATTGTCAATATAACTCAGAACAATGGCCTGCAAGAGATACACCCGATAAGACATTTACCACTACATAAAGTATGAAATTTCTTATTAATATAATTTCTTTTTACAAAAATTCTTCTATATTTTTTAAAAACTTTATAAATAATACATACTTTCAGTGTTTTAAATATTAATATTAATCTTCATACATGTTTATTTAAAAGTTTGTCATTACTAAAATACCAAATGATAAATTTCATAAGGTATATGTGTTGAATAAATACTACAAAATTCAGATTTTCAAGATTTTGAACTTTTTAAAAATCTGTAGGTGATGGAAACTTTTTAATGGCATATTCTTTCACAGCACCACCTAAAATATAAAAGTCTCCACATACTTAGAAACAGAAACCTTGTTTATCAGTGTTATATGATAAAAATCTGAATTTTTTAGAAATCGTAGAAATTCTAACGGGCCAAAACGGGCCGAGCCTGTTTTCACTGATTTCTGTACGGGCCGGGCCCGGGCTGGGAAAATCCGGCCCGTGCAGACCTCTACTTCGGATACAGTACAGTAGTCGAAATCTTTTTTGTGTTCCAGTAAATACACAGAAAGTAACTTTTATTACACCTCATCAACGTATATCATATTCATAAAATGTGAAATAATTTAATATAATTAAAACACTCCCCAAACAATGTTTTCCCGTATAACATTATGTAGTGGAATACTTTTGTGTAGCCCTGTAATTTAATAATAAATATTCTTTGCATCACAGATTGTACAGAATGTATATTTTAGTATATGTATACTTCATAGGTTCATGTCAATTCTATTATATTCGAAAGAGTTTAACATAATTAAAATGTACTCGAAACTATTTTTCCCCATTGATCGTAATTTAATAGAATATTTTTGATTGTCCCTGTAATTGATCTATTCATCCGATTTTCATAAAATTTGAAATGACTCGACAAAATTAAGTAATAATTATACCTTTTAATTTCAAACGATTCGGTTGGGTAGTTTTTGCGTTGTTATATGCGGACAGACGGACAGACTGAACGACAACTATAGGTGCTACGTATTTCCATAATTACGAACGCACCTAAAAAAGATGCCAATTACCGATTTTGATGAGCATACTGTTTTGTTTAACTTTCAAATTAAAAAGTATTTCAAGATAGTTTAAAAAAAAAATTCTATTATTCTTATTTATTTCATTCATAAAAATTAACTTCGCGATAAAAAATATTAGTTGGTGGTTAAAAATCAGATACAAACTTTGAAATATTCACGAAGGCTTAAAATATGTATATGTATATAGATATAAATGCATTTTAAAAAGTTGATTCTCCGCGCGCGAACAATTCTTTTCCACTAGAGTGGCAAATGGCCGGCGATTCAGTGATCAATGTATGAAAATGTGCATCCTTAAAATGCATTTATATCTATATACATAGCATATTCACAGTATCCGCAAAGAAACTCTTCGGGAGGGTTGAATTCTGATAGGGATTGGCCGACTTGTATCACGTGACTTGGCGGGAAATGACTTGGCTACCATTTGTCAAAACGATGTAAATCGGATAAAGGCAGGAATGCTATGCAAATTGCATTCTGATTACACTAAAGTTTTATGGCAGCAAAATTTTATAAAATTAACGATCAAGCTAAAAGAGAACTTGCATAAATGAAGATAAACGACAAAAAAAAAGTACACGCACTAACGTAAAGTCTGTTGTTTTGGCAAAATAAAATAATCATTGATATTGGCACAGCACATTTGACATATCGCCATTTTCCGCAAAGTCATGTGATACAACTCGGCCAATTCCCACCAGAGTTCAACCCTCCCGAAGAGTTTCTTTGCGGATACTGTGAATATGCATATACATACATATTTCTTACTCCGTGATTAATATGGTAGAAGTAGAATCGCAAGTTCCACTTGCTTTTTGCCACTCTAATGGATGTTGCCACCGAGTGCAACAGAATCAAAAGGTATTGGTAGCGAGATTGGGAGAATAACATTGAATGCTTAATCTAGTTATTCCTATATCTATGCAACTAGCAGACGACTTTTTCATCTTCGACCCGCTTCGATTGCATACATAAATTTAATCCGAAATTTTGCAAATTTAGCAAATGCTTTCGAATAACAAACAAATATTAACAAACATCTAAATCACGGAGTAAGAAACAATAGGGGAAACTTAATGCGCATGACTCTTCGAAAATACAAAGTGAAATTTTGGTAAATAATGAGGGGCTGCGATACGATGTAGGCTGATTTTTTAGCAGTCTTTCAATATGATTGTATGCTTAAGATGCATATGTTCGAATTAAAAGATATTTTATTTTATTCGTTTATGTTTCATATTGATATATCATGAAATAAATTAAGATGGGATAAAAGTGCTGTGTTCCTGGATGTAAAACAGGCTATGATAGTAAAAAAAAAGACGAAGGGAAAAAAATTAAGTTTATTCCGTGCTCCACAAGTGAGTGATGCTTTTTAGGCTTTAATATAAAGCTATTTACTTGTAATTATATTTAAATTGAGAATTTTTTCTTGCGTGTAGATCTTAATTTATATATTTTTAAAATGTTATGAGGAATAATAAAGCAAGACTTTGTTTTGTGTCTAAATACAAACTTATTTAATATGAAAAAAGACGTGTACATTTTACAAAAGATTAATTAGCCAAAAATTTTTTATAGCATTTGTAAGCAGTATTTATTACTTCTTTATCCACTGTTTATGGATTAATTAATATTATAGAAATTTATTGGTCCATAAAATCAGTGTTGAATTCAGACACTTTTCTCCGGGAGGGACATCGGTGGCTCCGGGGGGAGATCGGTGGCTCCGGGGGGGGGACATTACAGAGTACCGGAGGTGAAATTGTACTTTTGGACCATTGAAAACACAAAATTTCAAATTTTCCGGGGGGGATATCCCCCTGGGCCACTCCCTTAATTTAACACTGCATAAAATATAAAACTGTTTCATCTCGCCAACTGAAGTTTCCGATTCCTTTTTCTAGAAATTTTACACAAGCTTTAATACATATCTTGAGATACATCTGTATCTCAAGATATGTTGCGTAAACCGTAAAAAAATGCAGCATAACAATACCACCTGTTGAGCGATTTACACCAAACACTGATCAGCGTCAGTTTAAATAAGGGACTACCTAAATATAAATTTTTATTAAAATCCGTGCGTAGTTCTTGAGATACAGGTGTTGCATAAACCATAAAAAATGCAGCATAACAGCGCCATCTGTTGAGCGATTTAAACCAAAACTGATCAGCATCAGTTTATATCAGGGACTACCTATTAGACTATACTATATACATTTATATTACAATCCGTGCATTAGTTCTTAAAATGTAGCTGTTGCGTAAATCGTAAAAAATGCAGCATAGCAGCGCTACCTGTTGAGCGATTTACACCAAAAACTGATCAGCATCAGTTTATATCAGGACTACCTATGAGACTATACTATTTACATTTTTATTACAATCCGTGCATTAGTTCTTAAGATATAGCTGTTGCGTAAATCGTAAAAAATGCAGTATAGCAGTGCCACCTGTTGAGCGATTTACGCCAAAAACTAATCAGCAACAATTTATATCAGGGGCCACCTAAATATCAAATTTTATTAAATTCCGTGTATTTTTTCTTGAGATGGAGCACCCACAAAATATATTTCACAGACAGATATTTTATAAGAACATGTTTTTTTGGAATATCTGACCCCTAAAACGTGTAAAATCCGCCGAAAACCGGAATTTGAAAATTCATACAAATCCAATACTTTCTTCTTGTAAAGATAGCAGGAAATAAAAAAAGAAATTGGTTTTGGTAGAATAAATTTCGTGCTCCCTCAATCTCCTCGGACCCCACCACCATTTCACACGAGTTTGAATTGTCCGGATGGAGAAGATGGGGATTTAAAAGCAAAAGTTCCTGAATGAGCTAAGAATAATTTTGATTAATAGATTTATTTTTACTGCTCAGTTACAAATAAAAGATAGAAACAAAGTAAAAAAAAACTATGTTTAAATTATTTTAAATGTGTAATCTGGAGATCCTATAATTTACAAATTTTTTACCCCTCCAAATAATTAAAATAAAAATTTGCTTTAATTCTACATGTACTAATTGCATAAATATCCAAAGTTATGAATTATTAAATTGTTCAAAGGTTATAAAAACTATACGCGAAATTAAAATTTACTCCAAAATATTTGATTAATACTTAATTTCTAAAAATCGTAAGTCTAATTTCTTTGCGCTATTCAACTTACTTACAACAGTCATTTTAATTCGCGATATTCAATGTTTTTAAATGGTCTGCCCTTTGGTTTTTATCAGAATGATCTCGTATTTTAAATGGCTTAAAAAAAAAAAATGAAGCGCCAAGTACCTTAAAAAATATGTATGTTGTGAAGAAAACTTCAATTAACCAGATTTTTATTTCTACAACTTTCTAAAAACTCAGATTTTTCGTAAAATTTTTTTGAAAAATGACCATTTTTTCCATTGAAAAGTATTGCAGAAGCATCGATCAAGAGCTCAAATCATAGATATAGGAATAACTATTATTCCTACATCTATGGCCCAGATGCAGCGGTGTCGTCCCCTATCGTCAAAAAATCCGCATGACAAAATTTTAACACTACTTTCCCCTCACTCCGTGATCAGAGGCCGTGTTCAGCTATTACGAGCGCGCTCAGGAGCCACGGGCATGGAGTGGGTTCCTATAGTGGACGGGATGTGCGTTCAGTACTCGCTACTGTGCTACCGGTGCTGTAAGTGTGCGCTCAATAACAGGTGAAGAACAGATCACGGATGTAATTACTTGTGGTGCCAATTATGAAGATAATCTGTGACAAATGAATGTGAACTCGTTGGCCGAATGGTCAGACCGCTGAGCTTGTACCCAGACGATACGGGTTCAAGACCTTCGCGGGCCAAAAGTTGGTTAGTGTTTTTTTTTTGTTGCTTTTTATTAATAAATAAGACATTATATTAAAAGTAAATTTTATATTAATAATACAGAAGCACATGTATTTCTATTATAATAATAAAATACCTATTTAAATACAAGAAAATGAGTTTTTTGCGGAGAAAGTTTTAATATTCTAATTATCCTTTTAATATTCTAAATATCGTTCCAAAGTGATTTATATATATAAAGCAAATGAAAAAAAAAGTTTTCTGCGAAAATATCCGTATACGCTTAAAATAATTATTAATGTATTAATTAAAAATAATTAAAATAATTAAAAATAAATGTAATAATGAAAAATAATTATTAATGTTCTTCTTCTTCTTCTTCCTCCTCTTTTTTTTTTTTTTTTTTTTTTTTTTTAATTTTAGAAGAAAGTTTTTATTGAGATTAGGATGCAAATATAATGCATGCGTGTATATTTTACGGTGTTAAAATCAAAATGGAAAATATTATAAAAGCAAAATGTAAAAGATATACATTTTTTTTAAATTAAGAATATCTGCATACATATATTTTAAAGAGGTGAAATATTTGGAGTTTGCCTTCTAGTTTTGTAATGAATAAAGTATGATTAGAATGTTTATAATTTTTCTATTGAAAGTATAAATAAGTGTTTTGCTTATACTAACATAATTTCGGATGTCGTTTGTTTCTCATATTTTATGACATATTTTGGCCTGTTATCCACACGGTATTAAAACATACAATCATTAAATAAGAAATATATACATATTAAAACTTCTTCTGAAAAATTATCTAACTAACAATGAAATCAATCCAGTATTGTAGATTACAAATCAATCTTGTAATATGTGGATACAGGGCCATCGCTAAGACTTTTTATTGGTGGGGGAGAAAACCTTAAATTGTCAAGTCAAATTTTTATATTCGCCAACTCGTTTTATAATTTTGCCAAGTTAACGCACTTTGAAAATGTAATACAGTTCTTATTTGTAAAAAAATTAATAATATTCCCAATTAGAGTTGTAACTTTTGCAAATTCTATCAAAAATAGAAAATGTATTGCAGTTTTTATTAAAATTTTAATTAAATTTTACATAAAAGTTTTAAATTTGCAAAGTGTAACAACATTTGTGAATGTTTTGGGAGGGGAGGCTCCCCCCTGTCCCCCGTGTGGATATGTCAACCTTGGTTTATCAACAGCACTCTATTTAATACGAAAAGTATAAAGCAACTGATAAATGATTTTTAAATAAATAAAAATAAAATTATTAAAAAATTTAAATCACCAATTGTTAAATTGTATCAGTCAACCTACCAACTTTGACAGCAAACAACGTGCAACCAATAACAGATAAGCACAAAACGCGCAATCACGTGATCGAATCGCCCATCACTTTTAATTGCGTCGCGCGCGTCAGGTTTGAGCAGGGTTGGTTGTCATATTTTAAATGCTGATCGGGCTTAATTACATGAAATAGGTTACGTGATACTTCCTGGAATATTTTAAATTTTATTTGAGAAGTCACAGGTATGTATTTCCGTTACGAGAATCATGTTTTGAAAGGATAAAGGGATATAGTATTTGTATTTACCAATTCTGAACCATAAAAATAATGCAATAATTGAATAACTTTAAAATTTTCTTCTTCGATAGGTCCTACTCCAAGCAGAATCTTCTGAGCGCGCGTGCACAAAAAAAATGTGTTTTGAACACGGCCTAAATCTAACAAACCAATGACCTAAAGATACTTAGACTCCAAAATAGCAACCTTTTCGTAGGCCGACATGTGTGCCTTCCGTCACGTGACGGAGGGCAGATTTAGCACGCCAAACCGGTTTTTCTCCCGCCGAAACTCATATTGCTATGTTTGTCTTGAATTGGACCGCACTTCTTCTTTTCTCTTTGTGAAATCTGAAAATTGCCAATATAGCGATCACTGCCAAAAAACAGCATCTTTTCGCCAAAGATGTTGGATTCGAAACCATGCCGAGATAACAATGGGATTTGGCGTCTACGTATATGAGAAAGTCAATGTAACAAACAAACACATTAATATTTTAATCTCAAACCCAGGTCGCGTCCAAGCTGAGTCTTGATTTTTACGGGTTTTCTTAAGTGTTTTATGCGAACCAATCAACCAACTGAAAGCAACCACCAATACTGTTTCCGGTTCCGGTTTCAATCCGGTCAAATTTTCAGAACAAAACTGTGTGAGGTCATTTGAAAGACTTCTTTAGAGCAGACGAATTTTAGTGTCAAGGAGATTTGGAATTTGACATATTGCAACATAAATCTATAACATATTAATTTAAAAGAAAATGGTTGAAGCTCAAGAATGTTTTCTTACAGATGCAGCTTCTTACAAGGAACTTCAGAGTTATTATAATTCAATCAAAAATAATCTTGTTTTGAAAAATCTTTTCGCTGCTGATCCTGATAGATTTAATAAATACAGGTAATAAAACAAATAATTGTTTATATGCCATTATGTTTAAATTTTTGCGAGCGTACTTTTTATTGTATTTTTATTTCTAGTTTGCTTCTGTCGACTCCAGATAATGGGGAAATATTATTAGATTTTTCAAAAAATCTGGTTAATGAACAAGTCTGCAAACTACTTTTCCAACTAGTTAGTATTCTAACGTAACTTCTTTTTATGGTCATATGCACTGAAATTTATCTATCCATCCATTAATTATTATTATTATTTTAGGCTAGAGAAAGGAAGATAGAAAAAGCTAGAGATGCAATGTTTAGCGGAGAGAAAATAAATTTCACTGAAGACCGGGCAGTTTTGCACATTGCTTTAAGAAATCGAAGTAATACTCCAATATTAGCTGATGGCAAAGATGTAAGTTATTTAGTCAATCACCTTACAAATTTTGATCAATAAAACATCCGTTTTTAATGAGAGCATATTATTTTCGCATGAACATTGGGAAAAGCAGATCAATATATTTCATCATGTGTGTAATTATAATTTTAAATATTTCATCTGATAAACTTCCTCTTGAAATGTAATGTAATCATCATCATTGGTTCCTATTGATGTCTGTTTGTATATATTTCACTCTCATATACACACAAAAGTGTTAATATGACTTTCAAGTTTAAACCGTTATCATTTTATTGCCGCATGGAAAAATTAACAGATCGCTTTATATACCCATCTTTTTCACATTTATTCTCTGTTTAATATAGAGTTGGTGTGTCCATTAATGGACATCCTCAAATGTTTTTTATTTATAAAAAAATGTCCAATAAAATTTAGTGTTTATTTTTTTCATAACTTCCCCATGCATGTTTTATAATCTTGCATTATTATTGACACTCTTAATCCAATTAATCTGGAAACAGAAAAGAATGTTTCAAAATTCTACTGTTTTTCCAGTGAAAACTTTAATGAACATGATAAGAGCTGACTTCATTTTATAAATTTATATATTCTTGCAAAAATTGCAGTTTTCTGTTTTGGTAATAACAGAAAATTTTGAATTTTATATAAGGGAGAGTGGAGTACAGTGGATCACTCTTTATATTTTATTTATTTTTAAATCTGTTTTTTTAGGCTAATTGATTACTTATTGCCTTCAAAACACATTGTTAGCTCAGAATGATCCATTTTATCCTGATTGGTTATTTTGAGCGTCTAAAAGTAAAATTTTCCATCATACTTTTCTTTATTATTAATTAAAAGATTATAGTTAAATAAGAAAAACAGCTGTTTTGTAAAGGTAAGATACTTCTTTTTATTTAATATTAAATTTAATATGCTTAAAAAATTCTATGCTTAAATTTTATATTCAGCCAACCGAATAGTTAACTATTCGGCCGAATACCGAATATTCGGCTTTCCAAATACTTTTTATATTTCAAAGTTTAAAAGTATAAAATATTACTTTTTAAAACAATTTTACATAATATTTAATAAAAGAAACTTACATTTTGATAAACAAGGGTGTTTTATAAGAAAATTTAGTATTGAAAAAAAATCTGCCTTTAGTTATTTAAGAAGCACAATTATGAGACTTTTTGAATTAATAAAATTTTAAATTTCATGGTTTCTTCCATGAATTAAAACAAACATTTTAAAATCAAAGAGAAATAATGAAAACATGGATGAAGTAAAACTTTACAGTCTCTTAATTGTCATTTTTCAGTAACTCAAGGCAGATTTTTTTCAATATAAAGTACAAATGCGTTCAACTTGATTCTGAATAAAGGAATATCTAGCTCAGTTCTTTTCATATGAATGATGGCATTTTCCACTCTTCCCTTCATATCATATTTTACAGGAATCAAAGCATGCAAGTTGAAAATACAGTACAGTATCTTATTTATTGTTAATGCAACAAACGAAAACATAAGTTTGATCTAAAGTGAAAAATACAATGCATTTATGAGTCAATAAGTTGATTATGGTTTCATGAACAAAAATTGCCTTGATAGCTATTACTATTCTCAAAAGTTTTTCTTTCTTGTTGAAGGTCTTTTATTTGGGAAAAGCAAGAAACAGAATATTTACTAAACAAAATTTAGGAACTTGCATTTGCACATCATTTATTCTTAAGGAGAATCCTAATAAATCACCATTTTAATCCTTCTCATGGTTAATTTTCTTAAGTAATACTTTATAAACAACAAATAAATAATGTAAAAACATTCTATTTTATTTAAATATGACTTTCTTTTTAATTATTTTAAATGTATTTATAAATTGACAGTTAAAAGCTGAAATTGTGAAAAGTTTTTAAAACTGTGTTTTAAAAGGTTTCATTGAATATATAAGATTTGGCCGAATATTTTGATATTCGGCTAAACCGAATATTTGGCAGGCCGAATAGTTTGATATTCGGCTGAACCGAATAGTTTGATATTCGGCCTAACCGAATATTCGGTAACATGGCCGAATACCGAATAGATACCGAATATTCAATGCATCCCTAATCTTAATCTGATATTATTTTGAAAATATCTTTTTTGATATGTTTTGTGTATGTTTTGTTTGAAAATGCTGCTTGCAAATTTGTATTATTCTATTTTGGAGGTAAAGAGGAAATAAAGGGGATTTAAATTAATAAATTTAATTTAATTGTATTTCGAATAATATTTAATCATAGATCCCAGTACCCATTTCTAGGGCACAAAGTCCACTTCATGAATCTATACAAATAATACTAATAATAAATGTATACAAATAATAATAATAACAAAAAATTAAGAAATGCATAAGATTAGCAGGTATCTTTATTCAGAAACTATATAATCAAATGGTGATGTCCATTTTTTGATACAAGCAATTTATAGAATACTGCAAGAAAATAAAGTACTGTCATAATTAACGTTTTGATTAGAATTTCTGGAAGCGATAGCATGGGAAGGGAAAAAAACCTGCAATCATTTGAGAAACTGTTATATCTCAACAAGGTTATACAAGTATTTTATTTACCAAAAATAAAAAACACTATTCGATTCCAAATCCCTTCAATAATCAGGCTTATCACTTTTATGTTTTTACAATTAAAAATTAATCTGAAAATGTGTCAAACTTTCACGTTATTGAGAAATTAATTTAAAAACCATCAAGATTAAGCTAACATAAGTTCTTTATCGCTGTTAATAGTTTTACAAATCATGTTGTCTGCCCTACAGATCTTGAGAACAATTAAGTCTTGTTCCGGTTCGGCAAGTCTGTATGCAGAAAAATAATGCAAGCTTGATCTCAGCCCGGCACGAGTCAGCTAAAAAATATTAAAAAGGGTTACGCACAATGTAACTGTCCGATGCCAATCTCTACACTGTACAAGTTACATTTTTATATTGATGCTGTCAAACTAGTAAGGCTCATGACACACATTTATATTTATTCTCATTAAAACCATTATTGTTGAAAATAGGTCATATTTTATCATTTTCACAAATCTTCAGAATGGTCCGGCAGGCCCGAAATTTTTTCCATCGGCCTGTATGGCCCGTTCAGTTTTTTTACTGGCCCATTTATTTTGTTTGTCGGCCCGGCCCATTGGAAAATTTGAAACAATTCCCCGGGCCGGGTAAGGGCCGCAGGTCAAGCCCTGGCCCGTGCAGACCTCTAGTGCATATTAATAGGATTCAACTGTGGTTATAATAATTTATAAATTTTTAAAAAAACTTAACATTTTATTATTTCATTAAGACTGTATCACTTGTTCAGAACAATTCAGAGTGCTTTTAAGTATATTTAAAAATCTATTAATTAGAATTGTGTTATCATTTTTTACTTTTTGTCATTTACAGACCTACTCTCTGCAAAATTTCACATCTCCCGAATTTTGTAATCTTTTTCATACTGAAAGAAAAATTTCCTTTGACATCAGACTCAAAAATTAGGATTTAACTCAAATCATTTTTAATTGTATATAATTTGCTTTACTATCTGAATTTTTGGTACTGACGTATTAATGCCACCACAGCTACAGATTTGGCAGATTTTAAGTACTGCTAATCTACAAATCTACACCTAAAATTTTTGCGACAAATCATAAAATAAAACACTTTATTTAAAATTAAAACACTTTATTTAAAAACAAAGTAGTCAATCGGATTTCGGTGGAAAATGGGCCAATATACAATTTAACTCCTGTATCATCGCTCTTGAAAAAATAAAATTTCATCTTGTTCTGTTTTTGGAAAATCCCAAATACGCATTTTCGTAGCACTAAAAAAATGACGACAAAAATCAGCAAAGAACAAGGCAACAAGGAATCCAAACAATAACTGCGTGCGCATGCGAACAATAAGATTACTCTTTATTGGTGCATTAGCGCAACTTCTGCTGCGGTGGCATTAATATGTAAGTACCGAATTTTTTTCACCTGCTCTGAAAAACTACATTTTCTGAATTACGTTGTGAATAAGTGAGGAAAATAATTTCTTTAAAGGCAGGCAGTAACTTTTTTTGAAGAAAGGTGTTCATTTCTGTAGAATTTTAAATTAAGTAATAGTTTAGTAATATTGGATAATGAAATTTAAAATTCTTGCATTAAATAATAACCTACGAGAGATAAATTTAAGGTTTTAACTGAAAGATTTATATATATATATATATGGAGAGGATTACAAACATCTGGTAGTAAGAAAATATCTACTGTTTAGTTACCTCTGTCTTTTGTTCACTCACGGTGCAAAAAAGTAATTAAAGGGTAAAGACAGATTCAAATTTAAATAAGCATTGTGATCATTCCTTGTCCCTTCAACCAGACCATTTAACCCACTAATAGGGATTTTTGAGAGTATTTGTGTATACACTTTAGAATTCGCTACCTTGGTATGAGCCCATGCAAAATTTATTTTTAAGCTTCATTTTTGAGATAGGAGAGGTTAACATTTTGAATTCTTCAACAATCTTGTGTGTTTTAAATAATACTTGAAATTTTGTATTTTATATTCACTATTACAAAGTAATAATCATATTGGTGATTTATTTAGTTTTTATTGCATGATTACAGGTTATGCCAGATGTGAATGCTGTTCTAAGTCACATGAGGGAATTTTGTGAACAGGTTCGCAAAGAAGATTGGAAAGGTCATACTGGAAAAGCTATTACAGATGTTGTCAATATTGGTATTGGTGGTTCTGATTTAGTAAGAAAATATTAAATTTTTAGCCTTTGATTATTATCTTTAACATATTAAAGTTGTAGACTTTAGGAAAAAAATAATTAAATGTTTTTTTTTCTGAAATTAGTAAAATAAAATCTGTTTCATATACTTTCACAGTGAAATAAACCTGTTTTCTCCGACTTTCTTGTATATGACGACATCTGTTTACAGATTTGGATCTCTGTGGGAGTGAATAAATCTGTTTTTATGCACTTTCTAAATGGATCATGTAATTTTTTTCAAAATAAGTTTGGTTTACTATAGTTGTGATCTCTTCATTTGTTGCATGATTTTTTGTGATTAGATTTCATGTTTAAAAAAGTATGCATCTATCATTAGTTTTTACAATTAGTATCTAAAAAAATACCCAAAAGGTTTTTGTTTATTAAATGGAATAGTAAAAAATTAAAATAAATAATTTTTAGCTAAATTATCCTTATGAGAAAACAATGGAGAAATATTTAAAGTTATGTATTAGTTTTTACTTATATTAATATGAATATTTCCATGTTATACTGGTTTTTGAAATTAAGATTATGCAATCATACAGCTTATATACCATACAGTAAAAGATTGTTATAACACACTGTTACATTTAACTATGTTAACTATTACAGTTAACTATGTAACATTATTCTCCTTATAACACACAACATTTTAGGTGTAAACAATGAATTATGTAGTTTAGAAACACCTCAATTCCCACATTGTAAAAATTTTTACTCTTTAGGAAATTAAATTTGATACATTTGTTCAACTTTATCCCCTTAATTCAGAAATTTTTAATGAAAGAATTACTATTATTAAAATTAAAATAAAAATTTCTGAAAGTGAGTAATATAATGAATGATTTGGTCTCAGGGCTGGCAAGTTTCTGCCAGGGTGGTTAAAACCGGCATGGCAGAAACTAAGAAATAATACTAACAAGAACTTTAACCTGCAATGATTTATAATTCACACATGCATTTAATGTATAAAGAATTTATTTAAAAAATTGAAAAAAAAGATTATGAATGTTATTCAAAGTAGCATTAAGTTTCAAAATGATCACATAAATATACTTTTTAAATATTAATTTTCTGTCACTTGAAAAACAGAAATTTTCATAACGGTAATCTGATTCTGTACAAGTTTAACTATTGATAATATTGTTTACGGTTGAATTTTTATTTTAAAAGTAAAAAAAAAAAAAATTTACAAAAAATTCTATGATAAATTAACATTACTTTTCAGAGTATTTTAAAATAAATAAATTACTGCGACAACTTAAAAATTATCTACTACTACATACAAAGAGAAATGGTTCTTGTGAAAATACACAAGTAAATAATTGTAGCACAAAAATAACAGAAGCAATGAAATATCTTGTACAATTATTTCACAGTATTGAAAGAACAAATTTATTTTTGGGAAAAAGTAACAATATACTAAGAACATTCCATAATATAAGATTAATTTTGCTAATCTTTCTTAACCTAGACTGCTTTTTAATTTGTTCTGAATGAAAGAAAAGTTCGGAAATATTCTTTCAAGACTTGCAATATTTGCTGGTAATGTCATTATTGAGAATGTAACATTAAAAAAATTCTCATTTTCACCGGCATTTGTTTTTAAAGGTGACTACCTACAGGAAGCTAGAAATTTTCTAGGACTTCCTTGAGCAATTCCATCTCAGCTCAGGCAGGCCATGTCAATTCACCATCACAGATTTTTTTCAAAAAAATTCAGAAGTTAGAACTAAGTGATATATAAAATTTCCTAAAAGGATTTTTCCCTAAAAAATTTATTTCTCTGATTACAGCACTTTAAAGTTCATGATAAAATTGGCAGTTTTCAGAAAAACTGAAAAACGCTTCATTTTGAAATGAACACAATACCAAAAATATTCAACATATTAAGTCAATTTATTTTTTATAAACAGTTATTAAACAGAAGTTTACTTTGGCATAGTTTTAAAAAATATAGTGACATTTTTACTTAATTAAAAAAATTAGATTTTAAGTACAAAAAATATAATTATTAGTGAATTTAAGATTTTTTTTCAGTATGAAAAATAATATTTTAAAGCTAAACATTGATGGCAATCCAAAGACCTTTAATGGGAGTTTTACAGCAAATTTTTTTTAAACTCTAAGGTGCTTACAACTTTTGTAATTCAATTTTAAATTATGCAAAATTTTGTAAAATCACTACTTTTGAAATGCAATTTCTCAAAAACACCATTTTTTAAAATTCTGATAATATGCTCAATTCATACCTTATTAGTCTCTAATAAATACCTTACAAGCAAATCGTGTGTTTTTGCTTAGAAAAATTTATATGATTTTTTGAAAATAACATGTTGTGTGTATTTTTCAAGAGACCACAAAGTCAAGCTCTTCCTTATTTAACCGAACTTGTAATGTAATTAATATTTCAAACTAAAAAATACATCACTAGTACATAATTATTACTGTTAAATTATAGCTAATCATTTGCTTAAATTTAAAATTGCGTAAAATACAGCCAATAATAAAATTAGTATTGATCATATGTCATTTCATTCAATACTCAGAAATGTGTTAAATTCATCTACAGTGTGTTAAATATTTTGTTATGTAGTATGGATATAATATATTATTATGCAAATGCATACATTACAGCTGAATTAGATTTTTTTTCAAGTTTAGGTTTTTTCCAATCAGTTTTTTTTTTCTCAGAAAACCAGAAGATCAAGCTTTTTCTTATTTCTCTGAATTTATAATATTATTTTTTAATGAAAAAATAATAATATGCACATTATTATGGCAGATAAATATAAGCTAATCTTCAAAAATTCCTATTCATAAAATTAAATAAGCCAAATCCCTTAAAAAGAAAAAAAATCTGTGCTTGTGATGCATTTTGACTTTGCTGAAAATTACTCACTAATACTGCCAAATGAAGTACAAAGCTACCACTGGCAGAATACTCAGATATCGTTATTTACCTGCACAGCATATTTTAAGAAATAAAGAGTTCTATCAGAGAAGAAACAAAGAGTTTTATCATAGTTTCTGATGATTAACTCATGATACAGCTCATGCTGTTTGTGACATAGAAAAAGTAAAAAAAGAATTATTTAAGTTGTACCAATTACAAACGTTGGAATCACCTGTGTATAGATCAGATGGAGCTGGAGCACATTTTAAAAACAAGTAGCAATTTTATGAATTGCACAAAAATAAAATTGTACTGAAGTACTGGATATTTTCCGGTACTGCCCATGTTAAAAGTGCATGTGATGCTATTGGGGAGTGAGACAAGCACTATGCAACAAAATTTAATCTCCAAAAAGAGCCAATAAAAGCTATCCAAGATTCTGTCTCATTTTTGCTGAACTATCTTCTCTGCTAAAAAATAACATTCTAGTCCGCGTTATTCTGTAAAACCCGTACCCAACATGGTCCATAGCTAAAGCATTCCAGTGGCCAAAAGAATCTGGAAAGAAAAAATATGAATGTGCATTACCATTGGAAAACGTGCTTCTAGAAACAGAAAAACCAGTTACAATAGGACAATCTGACCGACTTCATACCTTCAACGATAAGGAGTTAAAGTTAATTTAGGAAACCTTCACTACCTAATTCTTCTGTTATGTATGTATTTGCATACTAATATATTATATCCATACTATATAACAAAATATTTTACACACTGTAGATGAATTTAACACATTTATGAATATGGAATGAAATGACATATGATCAATATTAATTTTATTATTGGCTGTATTTTACACAATTTTAAACTTAAGCAAATGATTAGCTATAATTTAACAGTAATAATTATGTACTAGTGATGTATTTTTTAGTTTGAAATATTAATTATATTACAAGTTCGGTTAAATAAGGAAGAGCTTGACTTTGTGGCCTGTTGAAAAATACACACAACATGTTACTTTTAAAAAATCATATAAAATTTTCTAAGCAAAAACACACGATTTGCTTGTAAGGTATTTATTAGAAACTAATAAGGTATGAATTGAGCATATTATCAGATTTTTAAAAAATGGTGTTTTTGAGAAATTGCATTTCAAAAGTAGTGATTTTACAAAATTTTGCATAATTTAAAATTGAATTACAAAAGTTGTAAGCACCTTAGAGTTAAAAAAAAATTTGCTGTAAAACTCCCATTAAAGGTCTTTGGATTGCCATTAATGTTTAGCTTTAAAGTATTTTTTTTCATTCTGAAAAAAAATCTTAATTTCACTAATAATTATATTTTTTGTACTTAAAAACTAATTTTTTTACTTAAGTAAAAATGTCACTATATTTTTTAAAACTATACTAAAATAAAATTCAATTTAATAACTGTTTATAAAAAATAAATTGACTACATATGTTGAATATGTTAGGTATTGTGTTCATTTCAAAATGAAGCGTTTTTCTGTTTTTCTGAAAACTGTCAATTTTATATCGAACTTTAAAGTGCTGTAATCAGAGAAATAAATTTTTTAGGGAAAAATCCTTTTAGGAAATTTTATATATCACTTAGTTCTAACTACTGAATTTTTTTGAAAAAAATCTGTGATGGTGAATTGACGCATATCAGTACTGTCTGCCTGAATTGAGATGGAATAGCTCCCTTGGGATAATGTTTTTGGCAAAAGAGTCAATTTTGGCACAACTTATTATATTTGCACCAAATTTAGATTAAATATCAAAAAACAATTTCCTTGAACTTTCTTTATGCTCATAATTCAATTTTAATCTCATATACTTAGGATGAAGTAAATAAGCTTGCATAAAAACTAGCACTGCATTAAATGAGATCTGGATCTTGCATTTGTAAGATTTATGGTATTTTCATCATTAAATAAAGTTAAACAAATGTTATGAGCAGCTGCAATAAAACAGTCATTCTTTTACTTTTATCTAAAACCAACAGCAATATATTTTAACATTTGTAACAATCATTCTTCATAATTTATGTTATTTATATACAATTTTAGCAACTGCTATGTTCTTAATATCATTTTCATGATTTTCAACTATCTACAAACAATATGGTTGATTCTTCCTGAAAGATTCAGAACTATCAAATTCTAATACAAATTTATTTTTTTTAATTAAATCTTAACAATATTTTATTTGTTATTTATCCTGAATAATGAAATGTACATTAGCAATTTTATACTATTAAAAAAGTCTCAGATTGTCATGAAAGGAGTTTATACCAGTTTCTGCCAGTTAAAACTGGTTATAACCACTTTCTGCCACTGGCATGGCAGAAACCAGTTTCTGCCGGCAAAAACTCAGCCCTGTTTGGACTAGGTGTAGTTGAATCATGTTTATTATGTGAATTAAACAATCAGAATGATCTATATTATGCAAACATATATAATTTGGATAATTTCTGGTGACAAGAAATGCAGTATAAAAATACTCTAATGCATTTTTTATGCTTCCTACATATTTTGCCATGTTTACAATATAAATTTAATGATATGTGATCCATATACTGCAAAATTCTATGCAACGCACAATCCTGAGTTTTTAGTTTTGTGTTATAAAGATCTTCTACTGTATATATATGTATGTTAAATTTGTATATATATATATATATATATATATATATAGCAGCTCTTGATAGCCAGTTTGGTTGCCCTTAAATGTAATGTTAAGTATTATATGAAGTTACGTAAGATAGTTTTTTGTGGCACAGATATCATGTATGTACCACATTGGCGCGATTGCAACAAAATGACGATTTTATGCCTTATATGGTAATCCAGCTATTGTTGTTTATTTAATAAACTGTTTATTCACTTCTATTTTTTTAAATATATAAATTGTTTTTTTTTCTATAGTTATTATTAATTAAAATTTTAATTTATTATTTTTCTTTTTTTAAATAATAGAAAAAAATAAATATGTTTAACTGGTATTTGGTAACAAAATTTATGCAAATTTGGCAACAGAAATTGTGCCAATGTGGTGCATATATAGGATCTGTGTCAAAAAGCTGCAAAATTATAAATGAAAATATATTTATGCAAAGTTATTACATTTCCTCCGGTAGCATTAAAGCAATGAAAAAGCAGCCCTTGCTAAAGACCACAACAATAGAAACATTTATCACAAAAAAATCTTGCCCCCCCCTCCAAAAAAAAGAAGAAAAAAAAACAGGATATAGAACTTTTTCCATATTTTGTATTTAATTAATGTACATTAAATTGCTGTTTTGAATAAGATTGGTCTTTGACAGTTTTAAATATAATTAGCGATTAACAATAATTTACAGTGATCTATGTAAATTATACCTAGATATCAAATTAACTAACGATGATATATGAAATTTGATTCATTAAATATTATATGCATTAGATTTGTTTACATTTTATTCCATCACAAAAAAAAAAAAAAAAAAAAAAAAAAAACTTTTTGAAAGTTGAGTTGTACACCACTTCATGTTAAAAAAAATTATACTAAAGTTTGATTGGGTTTCATGCTCAAGTTATTTTTGCATGGCAAAATTCTTGGTCGGTGAACTTGCTATGCGAATTATTACCTCAATAATATATTAGCTTTATAGAGCTCTGGGGGGAAAATTGCACTTTATGACCATTGAAAACACTAAATCTCAAATTTTCTGGACTACCCCCTGAAATCAGCTCTGATACAAACTTAATATTTCTTCATCTGTAGTATTAAGCGTGTGAGCTTATTAAAATTTCTTATTTTTATTCTAAAGTTTGTTCTTTGGTTATTTTTTCTTTGATTTTATTAATTTTTTAACTGTAATATTATAGTATCTTCCATTTTCATTTAATGATTTACTTATTTAAACCATTTACAGTCAGTACCGGCTGTATAGTCACTCGCTTATAAGGTCACCCTGCTTATATGGTCAGTTTTCTTAAGTCTCATCTAACTTAATAGGGAGTATGTGTTAAAGCACACTGCTTATATAATCATTTTATTTTCCAGTGTATCGGTTATATGGTCGCTTTTTTTTTCAATCTTTTCAATGCTGTTTTCTAGATTTTTAAAAATTATTAGTTTTTCTATCATTTTTTCAGGTGGAAAGAAACGTAGCAAACAGGCTAAAAGAAAGCAGTCTCTCAGACGCTGGAGGGCGTGAAATGATGTCTTTACTTCCCTCCTTTTCCCTCAGCCTGATTTCTCTTTTAGTTGAATCTCCATCGGTTGTACCCCTCATTCTCTTCCGCCCAAAAATTATCAGATTGATATCTGTTTCTTGGTTAGAGTTTTCTCTTTGTTTGTAAAGTGTACTGAAAATGAAATGTAATAAAAAAAGGAAAATTTTGTTTCATTTGGATCAAACGCATTAAAAAAAAACACTCATTTTTTATTATGGCTTCAAAAAGAAAGAATTAATCATTTGCTAAAAAAAGTGAACTGATAGAAAAGTTTAAAATTTCTAAACTTTCTAAAACTGTATTTGCCAAAGTAAATTCGATACCCCGAATGACATTAAACAACATTTTAGCAGCTAAATTTTACTCCCCAAATGTTCGTATCTGTGATGAAGAAAGAAAACGTCAGCATTTGTCACATTATGAAAATGTTGATAATGATCTTTTGTCATGGATTAAATATGCACGATCGCAAAATGCTCCTATATCCTGGAAAAATCCTTGAAACTTGCTAAGGAATTTGGCGAGTCCAGTTTCGTTGCTAGTAATGGTTGGCTACAAAGAATTAATTCAAGGCAAAACCTATACTTTAAAAAATTATGCAAAGAAGCTGCTGATTTTGACAGGAGTTCTTTAAACGAATAGAAAGATGGAAATATGCAATGTTGTGGGACATTCTCTAAAGATATGAACCTGCCAACATCTTTAACGCCGATGAATGCAGACTTTTTTATAGGATCTTGGCAGACAGAACTCTTTGTTTTAAAGGTGAAAAAATGTGTAGGGAAGGGGAAAGTAAAGAATGATTAACTGTTTTGTCAGCTACAAATATGGATGGATCTGAGTAAATTGTTCCTGTGGTGATTGGAAAATTTCTTAAGCCTCGGTGTATGAAAAATTGCAAATCTTTGCCTCTAGTCTATGATGCAAATTCACAAGCATGGATGGTAGAGGACATCTGTGAAAAAGCACTTAGGAGGTGGGATCGAATTTTTCCAAAACAAAACAGGAAAATTGCATTAATTGCAGGTAATTGTCGTGCTCACTCCACTATTGATGACTTGAAATCAATTGAACTTGTTTTCTTGCCTCCTAATAGCACGTGTATATCGCAGCCTTTAGATCAAGGTATCATCCAGAATTTGAAGACTATTTATAGAAAGCTTCTTCTGTGAGATAGGATTTCTGCTAATGATCGAAAAGAACAATTTCAAGTGTCCATATTAAATGCAATTTTTTATATCGACCAAGCTTGGAATATGGTGTCACAGAAAACTATTGAAAATTGCTTCCAACATGCTGGATTTCACAGTTCACTAAAGACTGAAGAATTATCGGAAGAGCGGAAAAAGATCTTCAATTAACTGAACTGGCAGAAAAACTGCAGAATCAAGATTATTCAATTCCTGACGAAAATTTGTATGCAAAGATTGATGAAGACCTCGCTACTAACAGTGAAGTTTCAGTACAAGATATTGTTTCTAATCTGTTAAATTTAAATGCCAAAGGAAGCGATGATGAGGATGATAGTGGATGTGAAAAGAAATTAGCATCAACATCAGATGCACTTAAAGCCATCGATGATCTCAGATGTTTTTTTTTATCAATTCCAAAGCAGCAGATGAATATTTAAAAGCTATAAGAGATTTAGAAAGAGTTGTATTAACAACCAAGAAAAGCAAGCAATCTTGCATAACTAAATATTTTAAATAAGTGCAGTGAATATGGGTACAATGTACATATGCATGCGTGCTGTATTTCGATTGGTAATGCAAGCTAATAAATTTCTCAAACATTGCATATTTGTTACTGTACTTTTTACTCACTAATTATTTTATAAGATGTTCTTAAAAGTTTAATTATTTGTCTATTATAAGCAGTACATTCTGATAGATGAGTATAATCCTTGCCATAATTCAGGGCTTGTACGCTTCAAAAACTTTCAAGCACATCTTATCAGAATTTTCGTAAAATAATATTTGGTTTATTTAAAGAAACAAAATTCTCTCAGATATAGCGAGCAGTACTCTTTGAAATTTCTGGTACTAAAATACTTAAAATCTCTTGAATTCACTGATGTGTGTGAAGCCTGTAATTAAATAGTTTAATAATTGTAGTATTGTTCCTTATATATTATGTCTAATTTTTCTGGACCGCTGAGGTGACCATATAACCAATACTGACTGTAGTTTGCTTTGTTTAAAATTCAAATTTATGTACTTAGCATTATTTATTAAAGTTTTGAACACATGAAAACTGCAGTTTGACTGTGATTTAGGTATTTCTATATACTTCTTTATTATAGGGTCCTTTAATGGTTACTGAAGCATTAAAACCTTATAGCACTGGGAGTCCTAAAAATGTCCATTTTGTTTCAAATATTGATGGGACACATATGGCTGAAACTTTGAAAAAGCTTGATCCTGAATCTACACTCTTCATTATAGCTTCAAAGGTAATACACGTGGAAATATTAAATTGATTTCATTCTAATCAAATTAAATTATTGATTAGATCAAGCAGGGTTTTTAATCAAATTTAGTGTCAGTTTAAAAAAAAGTAGTAAAATATAGTAGAAACAGTATAATGCAATTGGAATATAAGATATTTTATGAAATTGAAATATGAGCAAGAGCAGTTGAATGAATTGATTTTTTTTTTTTTTTAAATAATATAATAGCCAACGCAATGCAGCAACTAAAAAAAATCAGTCAGTTATAAAAATTCGGAAAGGTATTGCTGATAGTGAGCTAATTTTTAGTTGCTCTCTAAAAGCAGTTGAATAAGGGATTTTCTTTAAATTGTAATTTTTTTATTAACTGACCCTCTGAAAAAAAGTTAGTATTTAGTGAATAATTATGAGTAGGTTTAGAACACATGCTTCATTTGATTTTGATCATGGAATAGGTTTTTTCTAGTGAAGAATCAAGAACTAAAGCATTAATAAAAAATGAAAATTAAAAATAAAAATAAATTGAAAATTAAAAATTTGTGGAAAAATTATCGTTTGTGCATGTGCCAATAAAAATTATTTCATACAATTACTCAAATTTTATAAAATATTTTATATATATTCCAATGCACTATACTATTTCTATTACATTTTGCTAAATTTTCTGAAACTCATGTTAAAATTGGTTGAAAATCTTGTATGACATAAATTAAAAATATGCAAGAATTTATTTATTTGTTTTTATTGCTATATCTCCATGAATATGTATGTTATTCTTACTCAAATAGGTAAACATGTTGTCAATACACATATTTATATTCTGAAGTGGTGGATCATTCTGTGAATTTTAATTTGAATTGTGATCCCAAATATTACTTTTCTTTGATTTTCATTGGCCCTTAATTGATCTCCTTATGAAATAGCTATTGATAAATATGAGGTCAAACATATTCTTTATATGGTTTAGTTTTAGACGAATACACGAAGCATATTTTTAAATATTTGAGAAAATGTTTAAAATTGAAAGTGTCTGGTGATTAATGGCTATATAGTGCATGCATGTTAATTGCAGAGATGAAAATCTTCTATCTTCTTGGCTGATTTTAACTTTACACAAAGCTTCAGATATGCCATTTTTTTAGATGTTTGAATACCAGTAATTATGAGTAAATATTTCTTTTCTTTTCTTTTCTTTTTTCTTTCTTTCTTTCTTTCTTTTTTTTTTTTTTTTTTTTTTTTTTTAGTGTAGAAATTTTGAAATTAAATAAGACAAAGATTTCAATTTTAAATAGTTAGTATTAAAAAATCAAAAGGATTTGCAGCTTTGAAACTTCATCCTATTCTACAGCCCTCTGAAATTTCCAATCCTTTTTCTATTCCAACAACACATAACACTTACAATTTTTGACTAATTTTAAAAATAAATAAATAAATATTTTTTGTGATATTTTTATTTTATGCAAGAATAATAAATGAATAACAAATAATTTATGTCCCCTTCCCTCAAATTTTCACAGTCTAAGCATTTTAGCATACAAAGTTTAAACTTTTTGAAGCTCTGTTTTTTCTTTTTTTTTTTTTTTTTTTCTTTTGGCTATATTGGGGTAACAAAAAATATTTAAATTGCCCTGATATTTAGGTATTGTGAAGCATTGTAAAAATTTTAGGCATTTACTTTACTTTCTGATGTTTTGCAAAATATAAATATAAATTTAGGCTATTTAATAAATTGAATATTCATTTAAAAAACTAATTAAAAAAAATCTTTGAAAGAATATTTTGAAAAGTGCTTTTGAATTGCACACAGAAAAACTGAATGAGAATGTTTGTTAAACAAAAGTTAAATTGAAATAAAGAAACATGTCAGATTTGACAATATGCATAATTTTCTAGTCGTAAAATGCAAGAATTTAGTTGCATTGTTAACCCTGCTAATTTTTAACCCTGACTAAACCACCAACAGAACCAAGCTCAAAAGAAAATAGAAAACATAAAAAAGTTAGGCCTGTTATAAAAAAATTGTGCGGATCACTAAAACAGGTCTGCAAAGGAATTTTGTTAGTTTTTTATTTGGATCGCAACTAAAAATACAAATGGGAGGTAAAAAATTCCTCATTTTATTTTTGCTATTTCATGGATTGATCTTTTTTAGAAAGTATTTTGATATATATTATTTGTTGTACATAGTATTCCTGTATAAAGTTATGTTCTTGCTCTATTTTGTTATTTTATTTAAATAACCATAAGTTGAGACAATTTACTTTTTTTCTATTAGACATTTACAACACAAGAAACCATTACTAATGCTGAATCTGCTAAGGCCTGGTTTTTAGAAAAAATAAAAGATGTAAGTATAGATTTTTCTTTTCTAGTTTTCTAAATCTATGGGTTATCTATTTGAACAATGTAAAACAAAGAGAAATTTCACTTTTAGTTTTGATTATAAGTATTGTCTTTAGTTAATGGACATGTTGTATGCATGATTTTGTTTCAGGAGGGTAGGGAATGAGCTGATCGGGGATGACAGTATATGGGTTTTTGGAAATGTAAGAAATTAGAGAAAAATTAGATAAGAAATTACTGATTTTGGAGCTGTAGCCATTTCTCTCTCTGGATATGCCTCCTGCTTAGATGTACAGTTGTCTAAAAAAGAAATTCCTCCTCTAGTTACCACACAAAGAAAAAAAAAAAAACTCATTTGATTGCAGATATTGTAATTTTTCAATTTATATTACAAGAAAGTGCTCAGGGGTACTCTTGATAGTGGAACTATACAAAAGTCCGAAGTTTTCAATATAAACACCTGCACATACATTTCTTCTTTTCATCTCTCTTTGCAATGATAATTTTAGTTAATCCAAGTTTCCTTTCTTGCTCTTTTAATATTTTACATCTGGTAATTGAAAATTCTTTATGAAATGGCTTTTGCCTTAGCTATAACAACTGTTCTCCTCTAAACTTTATGAATAAAGCTATTAGGATGCTTGCCAATTTATGTTTTATCAATTTTCTGGTGTAAATTTTTTTTATAAGATTTAAATTTTTAACAGGGTTTATACCAAGTTACATATAAATAAATTATGTATAAAAAGTGCTTTTTATGTACAGTAAACTCTCTGTAAATAGACTCGATGTAAGTCAGAAATCTAACTGAGAAAAAATTCCAAGCTTCTGTGAATCTATAGACAGGCAAAATATTGTTTATTACACAATACTTTCTTGGTCCTGATCGATTCAGTCTAAGACAGCGTTTACTGTATTACAAATTTCATTACTTATTGTGTCATTGAAAATATATTTATAAAAACAATTTTTGTATCGGATCAAAACTTTTCTTAGTGTATGATTGTAGTTAACATATGTATATATTTTTCAAAAAAAGTCTTCGAAAACTAAAAGGTACTACAAATTTCAAAAATAAAGTTTTTTGAAAACCAGTGATAGAAATTGGGAGGTAAAAGGCAGGCGTCAAATGACGACTACTGTAAAAGTCTTAGGCATCAAATTAAGATTTTTAGTTGCAGTTTCTAAAATTCATATTAATATTACTGTAATACTGTATATAAATTTGGAGTGATTTAGAGTAAAAGAAAAATTTTGAAATTCACATCAAATTTTCTGGAAGGTTACAGCAGAGATGGGAGAGAAATCCAGTCCCAATACTGTTTTTGTTGGGGGAAGGGGGGGGGTCGTGACCTTTCGACAAAACTTGCTGTTTTTTTGCAATCTTTTTTTTTTTTTTTTTCGTAACTGAATGTCTTATAATTTTTTTTTTTTTTTTCTTTTTAAGCTAGGCATCAAATTTGACGACCGATAATAATTTTGTAGTCATCTAGACTAACAATCGCTAATTTCTAACACTGGTGAAAACTGTCTTTAACATTTTAACACGCCAGTCGCTGGTGATTGACACTGAAATTTTCTTTTGGACTGAGTCTTTCACCAATAACTGACAGTTTAAAATATGATATAAAACTAAAAATTGATGTTATTTTAAGTAATTATTGAAAATTTAATTAAAATTTACTTTTATTTATTACTGGATTGTACTTTCTTAATAATTACTTAAAACATTATAAATTGTTTAGCTTCACAGTCAGTCATTGTGCGCAATTAATATGTAAAATAAATGAATCTCTCCTTAAACCATGCTTCATTCATTATATAAAAACTTTTTTTGCTTTGGTCCAAAAATATTTGTAAATTTGGTCAGAGAATTAGGTATATTGATGTCATACCTAAAAAGCCATGCAAAATAATAAAAATTTGTCATTTCCAAATCAATCACTTGGCTTATATAAATTTGTGTCGGCTCTTTAAATGGGCATAGTCATTATATATGACAAAATGTAAGAAGCAGAATTATATAAATTTCACACTTTTCATTACCATAGAAGCAATATGCCTTAAGAAAGGGGAGAGATAAAGAAGGATTCAAAATATTAGAACTTCCCCAAAACTATATTTTTCAAGTTGCATCCCAATTTTTATAGTTTATATATGTATTTTGTTTTGTATTCAGTGTTTCAAATAACATTATTCTCTATTTATTTTAAAAAATAGTTAAATATGTATTAAAATCTAATTTGACAAAAGTTTTTTTTTTTTTTTCTCCTTCTGTCCTGTAGCCATCTGCTGTTGCTAAACACTTTGTAGCTTTGTCCACTAATGCTGTAAGTATTTTTTTTTTTAATTTTTTAAAGTTAATGATAAATATATATATAATATATATATACAACCTTGTCAAACTGGTATTAATATATGATGCTTGCTTGTTCACTGTGATTTAAGATTTGTTTTCATCAAAAAAGAAAAGTTCCTTTATTATTTATGTTTCCTATAATTTTTTTTTTAATCTGAATTTTTTTATTCAAATTGTAAAGATATTTAAAGTAAAAATTTTGGTTTTGTTCTACCTAGAGATAGGAATGCTCGGAAAAAACCCCGGAAAAGTTTGGAAAAAAACAGTTTTTTTTCGGGTTTTTTTTCGAAGGCTTATTTTTCAATTTTTCCGAACTGGGGAAAAATTGAAATTTCATTTATGAAATAATATAGTGAAATTTTTGTAATAGCTACATTCTCATACTTTTTATTTTATTTATTTTTATGTTGAGTGTCTCACATGAAAATTTTAATGTGGGTAATCTGATCTCTGAGCAGACATCTGTTTGAGAAGACTTGAAAGGATCCTTCACATTTTTTTCTTGTTTGAAACACAAGACTCTTTGCAAAATTTCTCTTGTAAATAGACATTTCAGAAAAAGTTTAATCAACAAATCGAATCTTTCGCAAGTGCAGTAATTGAAGAAAAAAAAATCTCATGCCATACAGCAGCTGAATTTTATTAAGTTGCATATATGTATGTAAATAACCTTATTAAAAATGTCTAAATAGGAACCTAAATATAGTAATAATTTCTTATTCAAATATTCTGAATATATTTTGTACAAGTATATACAAAAAGTTCACAATTTCACAAAAATTTGATTACATGAAAAAAATCTAGATATGTTATTAAATGCAACTTCTCTTTTTAAAAATTAATTCATGTGTAAAATTATTGCAATAATACGCCAATTAATGGAAATGATAAAATTAAAAATTCAACATAAAATTTTGAAGTATGCATTTATTACTTTAATCTATCTTTTCAAGAAGTAAGTATTGAATTCGTGAAAAATTTGACTTCCAGTTTTTGGTGTATTTAAACGTTTTTAGAAGGTCCTGAACACGTTTTGATGGTTTTTGGAAAATATCCGTCACTCTGCGAGTCTGTATGTGACAAATTTTATGGGCACTCTATCTCAAGAACTAGTGCACATAATTTCACAAAACTTTAGATTCAGTTACACCTTGATATAAACTCGAGATGTTTATTTATTAGTGTATATCGCCAAACCAATGGCGCTGCTATACTGCATTATTCATAATTCCACAATAGTTCTATCTCAAACTAATGTATGTATTTTTATAAAATTTCAGATTAAGTTAATCTTTGACAGAACTTCGTGCTCATTACTTTTTGGTGTAAACTGCTCAACAGATGACGCTGCTATGCTGCATTATTCATGATTATCGCAATAGCTTTATCTCAAGGACGATTTTTTTTAAAAATCAAACTACAGCTTCAGACAGTTTCTGATATGTATTAATGTTGTTTAGTTTTTGGCGTAAATTGCCCTATAGGTGGCACTACTATGCTGCATTTTTCAAGATTTCATTATAGCTGATTAATTGAATGGTTTTTCAAGGTGTTGAATCTAAAATTGGCCTCCATTTTACATCCATAATGTACAGTAATCTTGCAAAAACATGGGCAGTTTGCATTAGAGAAGTACAACTGCAATGAAAAAAACTCCCCATATTTTATTACAAGTAACTATGTTCCAAATTATACTTCCCCTTTTGATTAAACTTTGAATTTTTGTAGTTTTCTAAAGCACAGTAGAAGTTTATCTCTGTATGTAACTGCTTTTGTTAATTCCTCAAATAGTGAGCATTTTCTATTTGTAGTGTTCTGTTTTCATAACTTTTGAGTTCTACTCTTAAAAATATAAAATACCATGTGGAAACATTATTGAATATGGTTTCTTACTCAAGAATAGAATACCAGATTTCAGGGTAAAAAGAAAAAAATTATATTTAATTAAACTTAAAAAAATATACATATATATATTTTTCTGGTTTCAGTGAGTAAAAATCTAACAGTCAATAAATCCTACGCTATTTTTCAGTTGCAGACCTGAGTAAACCAAAGTAAAACTTAGTTTTGTTTGAATTTAGATTATAAAACTAAATCAAAACTTTTTTGAGTTGAGATTGGAAAGCTATACCAAAACTAAACATATTTTATAAATAAAGGAAATGAAATTATAATTCTAAGAAAAAAAAATAATGTAAAAATATACATTTTTTAAACAAACAATGGAATTTTTGAATACTGATATTCATAATAATGACAAAACTGCTAGAATTTCTTTAAACTAGTATCATTTACTTAAAAACTATACTTATGTAAATGGAATGCATAATTTATTTCATTCCAAACTGCAGACATATTGGCTTTGTTTTTACATTAGGTCAATTGGTAGTAAAACATGTAACTGAAAAATCATTTCAACAGAGATAAACAAACAATAGCGTTTAATAAAAATTCTTAGGCTGTGGCAAAAAAAACCTAAACTTTTAAAAGCAGGCTTTGCTACTTTCTTTTTATTTTGTAATATAAAGTGAAAATAATTTTCATTTAATACATATAAATGGGAAAAAATGTTTATTATTTAATATTCTCTAAGAAAATATAATTTATTTGGGAGAAACAGTCATAAAAAATCAATTTTTCCAATTTTTCCATTTTTTTCCGAAAAAAACCCAGTAAAAAACCAGTTTTTTTCCTCCACTTATATTTTTCTGGAAAATTTACATCTCTAGTTCTATCTTATTTGGCTTAAAATCTTAAAATATCCCAAATGAATATATCTATTCTAAATTTTAAATCTTAGTGTTTAAAATTATAAACTAAGTACAAAATCTTCATACAGGAATTTTTAATTCCTAACAGGGTTGGCGAGTTTTTGCCGAAGGTGGAAAAAACCTGGTAAAAACCGTCCCAGCAAAAATAGGTTTTTGCCAAAAAGGTGGCAAAAATAGACTGTCCATTTAATTTTTTCCTCAGAAAGAGAGAAAATATTTCACGAAAGAAAAAATAAACTGCATACTTAATTGAAGAATCAATATTATTCTAAATTTATTTTAACTTTTAAGTTAAATAAGAATAATTATGCACTTTATGAAAGAATACTAACTTTTATAACAAGATTATAAATGAAATAAATTCCAATTTTATATAAATGAAAAGAAACTTCTTTATTCATGTTTATACAATTATTAATAATTTACATAATAGAACTGTTGAGACTGAGTAAAGCACTTATGTTTATAGTTTATATATGTTAGAAATTCGAAGAAACAGTTATAGTAACCTAAATTTAATTTAACATAAAATTATATTTAAAGCAGAAAACTATTAAATTTCAAATTTTTCAGCAATATCTTCCTCACAACCTAAATTTTGCTGTTTTAGTATGGCATAGGAGTAAACAAGTTTTGAAAGAGCATCTGTTGATAGCTTATTTTGAATTTTAGTTTGCACAAATGAAAAATTTGAAAACAATCTTTGAATAGCAGCACTACTTGCTGGCATATTTGAAGGTGTGCTACTAATGAACAGAAGTTTTTTAAATTGCACAAGCTTATTCAATATTTCTCTACTAATTACATGCACTGACACTATTAATCACTTCTGCAAAATATGAGCTAGGAAAGGGTTTTTCTTTGAGCTTAAAATTAATAATATAAGATATAAAATCAGGATTGATTTTAGATAACCATGCTTTACAGCTTTCTTTTTGTTCATAATTTAGAAGTTCATCTTTGTACTTTCGATGTAACAAGTACGCTACAAGATGACATGGCAAAATCGCTTGTTCAAATATCTTTTTTAGTTTTGAAAAATGTGGTTTTGACTCTTCATTTTTCAAAAAATTTAGCCATACATGACAAGCATCTGCTATGGTGGGGGAAGGAGGAATATAATACAAAAAGATAAAGAGACAACAGGCTACTTACTGAAAGTAAATCTAAATAATTTAACATTTTGTTCTTTTCTTGGGGAGTAAAAGTGACAGAAAAAAAAAATCTAGTTTCCTAATAAGCCATAACAGTTTTTTCAATACATAATTTTCAATTTAATTTACTTATTTTATCTTTAACAAACTAGTTTCATCAGATAAATAGCTATAAAATAGTACCAAAGACTTAAATATTTACATTCCTTAAGTCTCATGACATAAAACAAAAATAACAAAATTGTATAAAATCTTTTGATAATTAAAAAATATATACATATTAATGACTGATAAAATACTTTACTTACAGGGGTCTGTCTAGACTTTTCTCACAGAATGCTTTTGTTAAATTGGGAAGTTTTTCTTGCCTTTGTGAAAATTCTAGACATACTTTTGTGAATTTTAAATTATTAGTGTTTTCAGGTTCTAACCTTCACATATAAAGAAACTAAGTAATATATTTTTTGGTGAGTTCAATTGTTTATTAACAGGGCAGGTTTTATTTTTAAATGATTAAATTTGTGAAAAGTTCAATTTGAAGGTGAAACGTCTATTTCAGGGACAAATAATTTTATGAAGGGTGCTGTTTGAGGTTAAAGAATTTTGTAAAGGATCCTATTTTAAAATAAATTATTTTATGAAGGGTCCTTTAAAGGACCTAAAATTTTCTTAAACATATCCCTGACTTAAGAAAAAAAAAATTAGGTATGTAATTTTTTATTTTGTTCTTAAATTCTTAAGTAAGAGTGAATCCCACCTATTTTTTAAAGATTTAAATTATTTAATATTAATTAATTAGCAAATTAAATTAAATTATTAAATAGTACACTGTTAAATTTAATTGTTTATACCATTATTATTCTTATTAGCATGTAGATTTTATTACACAATAAAGACAAATAGGTTTTTTCCATTTTTGCCGGTTTTTTCCATTTTTCCCCTGGTTTTTTCCAGTTTTTTCCACTGTCCTGGCAAAAATACCTTTTTGCCGGCAAAAATGCCAACCCTGATTCCTAATAAATGATAATTTATTATTAATGAAGCAATATTAAGTAACTAGCCCTCATTGGCAACCAGTTTAATCTCCATTAAATGTATTGTAAGTATTGCAATATGTTATTTTTATTCATAATTTAATTTACTTCCTCAATCCTTAACCAAATTGGATTATTCGGATAGAGAGATCAATTTTTATATATTTTTATTTTAGCCAGGCCAAAATAATAATCACCAAAGGGACTCTCCATAAATTATGTCACACATTTTTTCAATATTTTTTATCCCCCTCCCTCCTTGTGTCACAAAGTGCCACACTCTACCTTATCCCCTCCACCCTCTTGTCACATGTCACACTCTATTATATTAATGCATACTTGCTGTACAGAAACAAAGCACTACGTTATAGATCATATTTCAAAATTTATTTTTAAATTTTAACTATGTGTTTTAACAACATTTGTTATCATAACAATAAAAATAATTTGTGTGCTTATTTTATATGAAATATGATTAAGGTTTACAGCAAAAAACATAATTAATATACAATAGTAATAAAACATTATCATGAAAAAGCAATTGAAAAAAACAGAATTTTGGGATTTGAAATGGAATTTAATATATTTGGCTTTAAATCCTTACTTTATGAACACAAAGTACTTAAATTTTAAAATAACTTCAAAATTTAATCTGCTCATTTTTAATGTTTTTACTTTTTTAACCAAAATGTGTGATGTCTCATTTCTTCTTACCCCCTCCCATCCTTTATTGCGAACTGTCACAATTTCATGAGACCCTTCCCTTCAAGCATGATATCATTTGTTGACAACCCCAAATATTGTTTATGTTGCATTTTTTAGTATTTCATTTAAAATATAATCCCCCTTTCATTCATTTTATTTAAAATACATAACTTTAAAATACAGACATTCCAAATGCATAACCCTTTGCTTCTTTTTTCTTTGTTTTTCTTCTTTTTTTTAAGAAAAGAAAAAGAATAAATAATATTATAATCCATTACATTTAACAACAAAGCATAGTTATAATTTACCTCACATTTCTTATAAAATTAAACTATTTAGCAGATTACAGATGCTATTGGCGATATTTGCACACAGATAACATAAAAGCACCAAGACTTTTTTTGCGATCATAGCAACATTTATGTAATTTTATTGTTATTTTTTTAAAATTATTATTAAAATTGGATGCCTTGCATATAAAAAATGAAGGGATCAGCCCTAATTGTTTATGACAGTCACATCAACTATTGCAATAGATGAAACAATGATGATGGAGCAATATTTAATGATTTATTGCTAAGTGGTTAAAATTAAAATATAAAAATGCCCACCTAGCATATAAAAAGTGAAACGGTCAGCCTGGAACTGTTGATGACAGTCACATGACTTATGCTTTTTTTATACAGATATTAAACAGTGATTTTTCAAAAAGAGTTAATTTACATTTAATCTTTATATAAAACTCGATTAGATTACTTGCATGTCACACTGCATATCAAGATTTCACTTTTAATATATTTTAGGATTTCATTAAAATATGCAAATGATAAAATCTGTATTGCAGAATTTTTAAGTTATTTTTCAGAGTATTTTTCTATCATTTGTGTTTAAATTATCTGACTTTCTAGACTATTAATGTATAAATTTAAAAATATTTTCTTTCAAATCTAGGAAATTGGGCAAAAAGTTAGGCGTTTGTTTTAAATTTGTTACTTCACATTTTTATGACTATCATAATAATTTTGCCTTGCTATGTTACTAATAGCTTTGGTTTGGGGAAAATATTTTGAATTTTTTATATTAGCCTAATTATTTTTTAAATGTTTTTTTAAAAATGATAATAACATTGTTATTATACTGGTGCAAAACCATAGCTGTTTACTCCCATAAATCATCAATTTTTTTTATTTAACATTTGATTTTTTGCTTTTTATTTATTATTTTTTTTTTTTTAAGTACATTTAAATAATGTAACTGATTCTTGCAATGTGCAAAATGTTTAAAGCAACAGATTTCTCCCGTGTTTACCATATAAAACCATTCTTAATTTTTCCTGCAGTGACCATGAACATTTTCTTATAGTTTAACAAAGTACCACTGGTTTACATCTTCTGTAACATTAAAATATTTTAGAGATTACTTTGCATATTTATTATCAAGCTACTTAAATTTTGATTTTCCATGGACTATTATCTGAATTTATTTTTTATCAAGCTTAAAGAAAAATCAAACCCTTTTTGCAGCATATTGTCTAAACAGAAGCACTGACACAATAAACAATAATTGCCCTAAAATAAGCTATCTATTTTTAATCTTGAAGGTTAATTCTAAAAGTGTACTAAGCTTTTTTTTCTTTTATTATAATCTTAGTTTTCATTTGCAATCACTCTTTTTTTTTAAGACATCTGATATTCTTTTACTCCCTTTTTTGTTCAAAATCTAAACATTCCCCCTTTTGTTTCTTTTTATTTACATCCAAAAAATAATAACAATATTAAGTCAAATTATTTCTAAAATAAAAATTATTTTACCTATTATCAAAGAGAAGATGCAAAATTAACACAGATTTTTCCAGAACTTTTGAAACACATGTATAATTTCATTTCCAGTCACTGTGTGGTATCAGTCTTAAATTTTATTGACCTCAATCCTGTTTGATTATTCAGAATTATTAGATGTCTTTTTTTCAAAATATCCTGAAATGAAGCAGTTTTATTGAAACACTTCAATTCTAACTAATCATATGAGTAGCATGTTGACACACTTGAAAGCCATGTAAGAGAAATACAGTAAGTGCTCTAAAATTTAAATTTTAGCTGTCTTTTAAAGATTATTATTCTTTTTATTTTTTGATGCAATTCTGAATAACTTTTTTCTAGGCCAAAGTAAAAGAATTTGGGATTGATGAGAAAAACATGTTTGGATTTTGGGATGTAAGTATAAAATTTTACAATTCTCTCTGTCCTTTATATATATATATAATTTTTAGAAATGTCTTATCTTTATTTTATTTTACATAGTGGGTAGGTGGACGATATTCTTTATGGTCTGCTATTGGTCTTTCCATAGCTCTTTATATTGGTAAGTTTTTTAGCCCTCAATATATTTTAAAACTTTTTTCCCATGCACAAAATAAAATATCATGTGCTTTTTTTTTTAATTAAAAGAAAGCATGTAAACCAAAGCTGTTATTAAATTTAAATACTGAACGATCATTTAAACGATGATTTGTCTTTCAAAGTCCATTTTATTTATTATTTTCTTGAGTTTCCTGTGTTAATTTATATCAATTTATTAGCATTCACTTTTTTACCTTTGATGAGAAATTTCTAGTTTTTATTGATTTTAATTCATTGTCAAATATTAAAACAACAAAAAAGGTGTGAGGGTGGATTTGTATAGGAATTGTTAAATTCCTATTTACCCAAATATTGTTTCATTTAGAGACCATATGTAATTGTATTTCCAAATTAAAGAGCACATTCTAATCACAACAAATAAAATTTGTATTATTTAATTGATCAAACAGTGGATGAAGATTGTAGGTGTGATCATTTTACACACATCTATTCAAAAGAAGTTATCTTTGTAGCAATAATTTCTTTTTATGGTAATCATAAATTGCAAAAACATAGTTTTCAAAAAATTGAAATTGGAGTTTAAAAAATAGTTTAAGTTTGTGTTAAAATACATATATCAATTTTAAATTAACCTATTCTAATTAGAAAATTTTCATCGACTTGGAATCTATATATATAAAAGGAATTCTGAGGATAATTGAGGCACAGATAGGCTCTCATCCTCTATTCCTTTTATTTATAGAGATTTTACACAGCTTAGGTAAACGCAGAAGAAATATAAAACAGATAATGTATTTATCACAAAAAATCGTCTGCTAAGAAAATCTTTTTTCATTTTGAACTCTATAAATAAAAGGAATAAAGCAGAAGAAATATAAAACAGATAATGTATTTATCACAAAAAATCGTCTGCTAAGAAAATCTTTTTTCATTTTGAACTTCTATAAATAAAAGGACAGATAGGCTCTCAAACAGTGAATCGTCGAATATAATTGAAGAACAAATGGAAGAACAAATGGAAGAACAAATGGAAGAACAAATGGAAGAACAGATGGAAGAACAGAAAGAAGAACAGATGGAAGAACAAATGGAAGACCTCTTCATTAACAATAAAAAAAGATATGCAAACGAAACCCCAGAACACCGATCAAACATATCTGCCGGAAACTGACGAGACATGGCACAGAAACGTGAATGTGTGGGGTTGTAGAACTGGCATTCAGATAGTCTTCGGGCTACTGAGGGCGGGCAACCGTCTAGTATATGATTTAAAAAAAAATTAACATTTTTGAAAAATGCTATGAATTTTTGTAAGTTTAAAGGTTGTAACTCTCCTCAACCCCCCCCCCCCTTCTCCTAAAAAAAAACCCTTTCTTTTTATAAAGTTAAACTATATTATTTCATATTAAAATTTTAATTGTTGAAATTACAATTTTTTTCTTAGGAATGGACAACTTTGAAAAATTGCTTGCTGGAGCTCATTTTATGGATCAACATTTTAAAACAGCACCTTTAGAAAAGAATGTGAGTCAATTGATCTTTTCCTTGTTGATGGAAATTTAAATAAAATTACTTTTTTAATTTAAAATTTTAATTTAGTCTCTAATTTTTTATATGAGATATTGTAATATTTAATGTGAAACTGTTAAATTATTTCTTAAAAATAATTCTTTATTTAGTATAAAATATTCAAATGTACAATGTAAACTTATTAATCTATCTGAATAAGCAATTTTTAAAAATGTGTTTTATATGCTCTATTTGCATTTATTTTTGCTGGAAAACGGATTTTAAACATTTATTAGATGTTCAGATTTTAGATGAAATGATTTTGGTTGACTGCACATTAGAATTTTTTATATACAAATTTAATGTGTTTTTAAAAATCTGTTGCTCAAATTTTATTTCTTAATTTCCATATTTCCAATGCAATGATAGTATTTTGCTGCATTTTTGTTCTGCTGCTTTTCATAAATAACTTTTACTTACTGTTTAAATGTTGTTTTTAAAAGTTCTTATTTTAATGTATAGATATTAATAAAAATATCATAAAAGACTAGATTAGCATTTTTTTTTTTTTTTTCTAAGAACTTAAAGATAGATGCTTATATGCATCATACTAGGTTTATTATGCTACAATTTTACATTTTAAGAGATTTACAGCTACATTTTTTATTCTTAATTTTTTTCCAATTTGTGAATACTTCTGTATTCACAAAATCATACTAAAATCATCACATACTAAAATCATCACATACTAAAATCACATACTAAAATCATCAAAATTTAATATCTTCAGGAATAAGTGCAAATCCTTCCCAATTTTGAAACTTTACAGTGTTCCCAGGGGTGCAGAAATTTCTCCCAGAGAAACATGTTTGTATTCAACAAGGATTTTAAAATTATTTCAAGTTATTTCAGGCACAAACAAGCAAGGCAGGTCAACTAGTATATAATGTTTTTAAACACACAATAACTTTATGTACTATGTCATTATATTCTAATTTTTTTCCAATTTCTTGAATAAATGAATAAGAATATTTTTCTTTTCAAAAAAGAACACAAACACAACCTTCTAAAGAAACTTAACTTGTAGTACATAATAACTGATACTTTCACAAATCAATTTTAATTACAGGTCAACATCATTAGAAAGTCTGAAACAGCATTTGTATAAAAGAAAATTTAATCTTAAATTTTTTATTTAATTTAAATGCATTAATATGAATGATTATGAATAATTTGCATTATGATTTAAAAAAAATGGTATTGCTATCTTTTTAAAATTATATATATATTTTTTCTTTTACAGGCTCCTGTAATTTTAGCATTATTGGGTGTCTGGTATCATAATTTTTATGGAGCTGAAAGTCATGCCTTATTGCCTTATGATCAGGTATCGACAAATTCATTAGACACATTTCTAACTGTTATGCAATGTAATTGCTGTTTTAATAATTAGTTAAAATAATTTTCCAATTAATTACAGAATACTTTTAAATTAGTTTTCTTTGAACTCTGGAAGGAATTACATTCCTTCTAGATTTTAGTGAATGGTAAGCCAGGCATACTTATACCTGTGTTTTTAAAATTTACTTTCTATGAAATGGTAAATTATGCATAATTGAAGCAGGGCATTCATGTAAATTGTTCTTAAAGTATCATAATATTTTGAGTCTCTTTCTAAAAGAAAGTTTTCTTAAAAAGCATATTTTCCAATGCAATATAGCTAAATATTTTTAATGTCTAATAAAGCTTTAAGTGCCAGTGGTTTTTTAAATGGTACATTTACTTAGCTCTTTTCTGAAGTATTTATTGGCTTTTAATGTGATGCTTTAAAAAGATACATAAAAGAATCATTGTAATATCTCTTATTTAAAGAAATATATATATTCAATGAATGATTTTTTCTCCCCCTACCCTCCCTGAAATTTTTCTAGCTATATTTTTTTTATTAAAATATCTATATTCTTAATATTATAAATATTTCATGTTGTATTAAATCATTAAGTATGAAATGCCCAATTTCCTCAAGTACCAAAGCTTGATTCTCGACATCTATTATATTTCACTAGCAGGGGAGACCGAGCTTAGCTCGGTCAAAATTAACTTTGTGTTCAACTCGATATAGTATTTTCACTGTATTATTAACTCTATTATTACTGTAAAACATGTTTATAATAGTATTATTTAGAAAAACAATCAATAAGAAAACTATGTTTTTATGCGCATGTTTATATATTTTAAAATTTACAACGGAAGGACATCGATCTAAATCACTTTTTTAGCTCGAATCTGATTGGTTTAACCATGCATCTCGAATCCTCTTAAGAATGTATAAAAAAATTCTTTACATTCTGAAAGACAATATTTTTTGCTAGATATAGCCAAATTTGGAGGCATTCTTTCATTTGGCTCCAAATACATGTTTTGGTTTTCGTAATTTTTATAGTCGATTTTTTGGCCATATGTCGCCAATATTTTGTCAAATATTAGTTATTGGCTTTTGCCATATTCTCGTGACCCTGACCCATATTACCCAAAATGAGCCACTAATCAAATTTGATCAAGCATGTGACATAGCTCAGTCGTCTTCAGGTAATCAAAAACAGTAGAATATAAAATTGAATCAAAATCGTTTAAGCCATTTTTTAGGTAAAATAAGCTTGGCAGCATTCAGCAATGAAGCGAAATGACCCACTAATATAATTTTGTTTAACATGCGACTCAGCCCAATAGTCTTCTCGTGACAAAAAACGTTTTGTTTCAAAATTTAGGTAAAATTGATTGAGTCGTTGTTATATATAATTAGAATGACCCTAACTCATTAAGACCCAAAATGACCCACTAATCGAATTTTCGCGAGCATGTGTCCAACCCAAATAGTTTTCTCTTGCTCAAAAACGATATAATACAAAGTATAGCCCAAATGGTGAGTACCTTTTTCTATATAAAATTAGTATGACCCATCATGACCAAGAAATGACCCTTATAATCGAAATCTCTCGAACGTGTGGCCTAGCTCATTAGTTTTAGCATGCCGAAAAACATTAGATACAAAATCTAGATAAAATCGATTGAGCCGTTTTTTAGATATAGTTAGTTTGACCCTGACCCCTTATGATCCAAAATGACCCATTGATCGAATTTTCTCAAAAATCTGTCATAACCCAATGATTTTCTTGTGCCCGAAAACGATAAAATACAAAATTTAGTCAAAATTGCGCGAAATGTTGTCTAGATAAAATTAGAATGACCCAAAAGTGGCCCACTAATCGAAATTTCTCGAACATGTGACCTACCCCAATGATTTTCTCATGCCAAAAATATGTTGTATACAAAATTTCGTTAAAATCGACCCACCGATTCTTTAGATATAGCTTGACCTTGACCCATTAAAACCCACAAATGACCCTTATAATCGAAAGCTCTCGAATATGTGACTTAGTCCATTAGTTTTCTCGTTTCTAAAAATTGTTACATACAGAATTTCGTTAAAATTGATCCTGCCGTTCCTTAATTATATATAGCTTGACCCAGACCCTTTATGATCCAAAATGACCCATTAATCGAAATTTTTCGAACATGTAACCTAGTCCAATGATTTTATCGTGCCAAAAAATGTTGCATACAAAATTTCATTAAAATCGATCCGCCTGTTCTTTAGATATAGCTTGACCATGACCCATTATGACCCACAAATGACCCTCATAGTCGAAATCTATCAAACATGTGATTTAGCCCATTAGTTTTCTCATGTCAAAAAACTGTTACATACAAAATTTCGTTATAATCCATCACGTCGTTCTTTAAATATAAATAGCTTGACCCAGACTCTTAATGACCCAAAATGACCCATTAATCGAAATTTTTTGAACATGTAACCTAATCCAATGATTTTATCGTGCCAAAAAAATGTTGCATACAAAATTTCGTTAAAATCGATCCATCTGTTCTTTAGATATAGCTTGACCATGACCCTTTATGACCCATCATGACCCACAAATGACCCTCATAGTCGAAATCTCTCAAACAAGTGATTTAGCCCATTAGTTTTCTCATGTCAAAAAACTGTTACATACAAAATTTCGTTATAATCCATCACACCGTTCTTTAAATATAAATAGCTTGACCCAGACTCTTAATGATCCAATATGACCCATTAAAATTTTTTTCTCGAACATGTAACCTAGCCCAATGTTTTTCTCGTGCCCAAAAACCATAGAATGCAATTTTTAATCAAAATTGCGTGAGAAAATCTCTAGATAAAAATAGCATGACCCACAATGACCCCAAAAATGACCCACTAACCGAATTTTCTTGAATATGTTACCTAACCCAATGGTCTTCTTGTAATCCAAAACAATACAATATAAAATTTGGTCAAAATCGTTAGAGCCGTTTTTTAGATAAAAATGGCTTGACCCATAATGACCCAAAAATGACCCACTAATTGAAATTTTTCGAACATGTGACCCAGCCCAATAGTTTTCTCGTGCCGAAAAAGGACTGGATAGGAAATTTCCTTAAAATCGATCCACCCGTTCTCTAGATATAAATAGCTTGATCTTGACCCATTATGAACCAAAATGTCCCAATAATCAAATTTTCTCGAACATGTGACCTAGCCCAATGGTCTTCTCGTGCCCGAAAATGGTAAAATCCAAATTTTTGCGAAAATCGTTAGAGCCGTTTTTGAGATAAAATTTACCCACACACACACACACAATTTTTGCTCGCATTATAGTATAAGATTTCAAGTGTATTTTATTTTTATTTATTGTAATTTACATTATCTACTTTTCAGACACATACTTTTGTTTTTCATAATCTAATTGTCTTTTGAAAATTAAGTTTTGTAAACCATGTAGAAGTCCAAAGTTTGCATTATTTTCAAATAAAAGTCCAGTTGTGGAACTAATGTAGCACAAATAACTTGAAATATAGGTAGAAAGTGTTTGGAAAATATGTGGCCAATGAAAGCACAGTATATTGAGGGTTTGGGAAGTTCTGATCTGATGATTTTTATCGTCAAAATGAACCACGTGGGCAAACTAAGCCCAAGGTAAATGATGAGCTGAAATCTTTAGTTGAAGCAAATGCATATCAGACAACACATGAAATAGCAACAAGTTTGCCATTAGCAAGTCTGCTATGGTGTTTGAAAATTAATAAAGAAGTTAATGACTCATCTAGTACTGATCAAAGCTAAAAAAGATAAAATTTACTAATTGCAGTTTTCAAACTCCTGACTCCATAAACAACATATGGATGAGACCATTAAGTGGCATTAAAATTTAAATTTTAAAATTACCAAAATTAATAAGTAAAATTATTAAATCTACCAAAATTATGATGATGTTGCTGACAGGAAAAGGAAAGCAACAATCAATTTATTCTAAACGGAATACGCTGAATATCCAAATATATTTATTTAAAAATGGCATAATATTGATAATTGGCCAACTTAAACAACATCAAATATTTGATTTCTTATTATAAGAGTGTTGTAATTCACCATAAAGAATTTTGTAACTTATTTTACTGTCCTTAAAAAGTCCACATTGGAGTATTTTTAAGTTTAGTAATCTATAAATATTGGATATGAAGATACAGATGATATGACTTAACAATACTGAAACACCATAAAGATGTTGATGAGATTCAGGAACAATAAGAAATGGTAGATAATACCTCAGCAGATAGTGGACATTAGAGAAAAGATTAACTCTTGGTGACTCCATTTAGTCAGAAGATCATGTCTCAAATTCATGAACACATGCTTGAGAATGGTGAGATGCAAAAAGCTGTTTAAAATAATTCACCATGAAGAACTAGATAGAAGATGTCCAGGATTGCCAGCAGCCACCGAAACCACTATACTGCTGCAAACACAGGAATGATGAAATCCTGGTGATACAAATGAAATTCAAGAATATCAGCATCTTCCAAAACTGTGATACTGCTGCAGACATAACCATAATAAAGAATTTCTAACTATACTACTCAATTATTTGATCATGTTCAAAAATTAACATTCACATGCACCAGAATGTTGAGATGTAATGTAATGTTACAAATAATTTAGACAATTATAAACTTGAAGAATTGTGCAGTAAATATATATGCACATTTGCAGCTGTTAAATTAACACCCTTGCAGATACTGATGGTACAATTTTTTCTCAAAGAAAGGCAAATTTTTTTTTTTCATTTCCGCTAGCCTCTATCTCTGGTAGAACTGGCAGAGGGCCAAGGTCGCCACCACATGTCTTTTCTCTCTTATTTCTAATTACAATCTGACAGATAATGGAAAACAGATTACCCACTATCTGTAAAAATGGAGCTTAAATTTAAATCCAGCAATCAGCATCTGTTAATAAGTATTATTCCGACGATTATGGTCGCAGAACGTGTATCATGTACTGTTCTTGAATGCGAACGGCTTGCCAGATCTGGTGATTGCACTCACTGTTCATGACAATGAAATGCGTGTTTGCCGAAAATTAAGCAACCAACCAATCTATTGTTGTCTTCATACTTCCCGCGGCATCACCAGGTGATAGGGCTCAAGATGGCCACCAAAATGACCTCGCAATGTTATTTTTAGGCATGAGGAAGGAGGAAAAATGGTGACATTTAGTATAAAAAAATGCTGCACGGGAATTTAAAAATGGCTAATGATCAATAAAACTTTAAATTCAGATATCTCAGTGGATTATAGTCGAAAATCAATGAAATTTCCAGCTATTTATTGCAAATAAAGTGTAGAATTGAATTATTTTAGTTATAAAATAAAATAAATAATATTAAATAAATCCTAAAATTATATTTTCACAAGTTTTTTACATTACATAAGTTATTAAGAACTAGATGGTACCCGTCAAGATTTGACGATAAACATGTTAAAAGATTTATTAGAATAATGTTTGATTTTCTTAATTAGTTAGAAGTTTTGAAAACTTGATTTATTTCTATGTTATCTATGTGATTCCAACAGATTCAAAGCATTTCATGGTTCTGTCAGTCTAACCTACTCAAGTAATCATTTAAAAGAATTTTAAGCAGAATTTTAACAGCACTTGCTTTTTAACAGAATTATACTAAAATTAATTGAACTGATATTTATTTCGGTGAATTTTCTCAGTGTTTTGAAAAAATAACAATGTTTAGTATCTTCTAATTTTTTTAATTATATTAAAAAGTTCTTATTAATTTTATTTTTATCAGCGTCATTTTGAATCCCTAAACTTAAAATTTCATGCTGCCAAGTAACTATTTATAATATATTTGAATTATTTGAATTTTTCATAAGTTTTCATACATTATTTAATTATTAAACCATGAGTGTCATAAAGTAGTTTAATTATAATTCTCACATGTCATTTTTCTTTTCCCCTGTTTTCTCTTTATTTTAATTTTTTCCCCCGGAAAATATTTAATACTTTTCCTTATGGACTCAAACATAAATCCTCCTTGTAATGCTCATACAAAATATAACAAAAATTGTAGATTAGTTTAAATTAAATGAAAAATACTTTAGTTTTTAAATATTTTAAATTAAAATTTTTAAACTATTTCTAAAACATTTTTGCAGACTTCACAATTTTAAATATTCAGACATTACTTCAAAATGGCACTCGGGGATTTAGTTAAAAATTATATAATATACGGTCTAAATGATGTATAACATTTATTTATTTATTTATATAATTCACGTACATTACATTTTACAAATGGATTACTTTTTCTAAACTTCCATGCACATGACAGGAAAGTGGAAAATTGCTGCTTCTACCTACCGACAAAATAATGTTTAAACATTTACATTTTTTAGAAAATTAAAATACATTGTTTAAAAATATTGCTAGATGTTAAATTAAATTTTATGGCATTTTTTATAATTTTTATTTGTGTGTGTTGTATTTATTGTTTATTTAAAAAAAAAAAAAAAAAAAAAAAAGATTTGTAAAGATTTTCAATAGTTTTATTCTTACAAATATATCTCTAAAGCCCTGAACTGGAAATTGGCTGTTTATATCTAAAATTACTATGTTTCAATTACTTGAAATATTTTAAAAATAAAATTGTTACTAAAAACATTGTTGAGGGTTAAATTTTATTTAATTATAAAACATCAAAATAATAATGATAACAAAATAATAAAAATCGTATGAGTTTCCCTTGTAGTAAAATGTATCATTATTCGAATAAATTATTTTGCAGAGCTTTGGGATCGAACCCTAGTCCTATACATAAGCTCAGAGCTTTAAATTCATGCCTTAAACCACTGAGCTAACCAGACTTGCTTCGAATTTCCTCTAACTGGAAAGGCCAATAAATTCAACTTCACACATGCGCAAATGCCTGAATTTTTTATCTTAAAGAATTAGCCTACCATTTTAATATATGATTTTTTTTTTTTTTTTTTTTTTTTTTAGAATTTGTTATTTTACTGTAATTTAAGATCTGTTTCAGTTTTTTGGAAATAATATGAAAATATCTATTTAAACACCTTATAAATTAAACATTTTATTTATATTATTGTGGTGTATTCATGAACATATATTAATTTTTTTCTTCATCAGTACTTACATAGGTTTGCTGCATATTTCCAACAAGGAGATATGGAATCCAATGGAAAATATGTTACTCGCAAAGGTGAACAAGTGAAATACACCACAGGTCCAATTGTGTGGGGCGAACCTGGAACAAATGGGCAACATGCCTTTTACCAACTTATACATCAAGGTTTGAAAGTATTTTAGTTGGACTATTTTGATAAATATTTCTATCATTGTTAAAAATTACAAATTATTATACCTAGATTTCCATGAGTCTTTATCTGGTATTGCAAAATTATTCTAAAACTATCTTATACCCAATGTTTTACTTAAAATTTAACCCTCTAATGCACATGACTGCCTTAAGGCGGACTTAACTAAAACCTGTTCACAGCTGAAAAAAATAATTTTAAACCCTTACAGAATATAACTCCCTTTAGGAGGTATCTATTCCAAGCGACTATAGAAGTGTTGATGCTCTCACAATTTTGGCTTCCTAGCAATGGTCAGTTAAAGGAAGAATTTCTGTTGGAATGGATGAAAAATTGATGCATTACAGAGTTAAAACTAGGGATGGGACGAATAGTGATTTGGCCGAATAGCCAAATACCGAATATTCGGCCAAATTTTAGGCCGAATAGTAAAATTTTTTTCCAATAAAGAAAATAAATTTTTATTATATATAATTAAAAAAAATAGGAGCTCATTAATAATTATTACTCTTAAATGTGCTTTTAAATGTATTTATAAATTTGAAAAACTTATTTCAACACAAAAAAATTATGAAATTGCATTATATCCTTTATTCTAATGTACATCAAATTGATTTTCAGTAAGTCAAGATGGGAAAATATTTTCATTAAAATATAAAGAATGTACTTCACTTTTACTATCAATTGATACTTCTCGTATCCAAAATCAATAATATTCTTAATCTCTCTCTCAGAACTCACAAGGACATATTTTCTGAAATAACCTTTAATGAAGTAAATTTGATGATTTAGAGTTTGTGTCCCTAGTGATAAGAAAATTTGTAAGAATGAGACTGTTCTGAAATCAGATGCCAAGCTTTAAATTACAAAGTATGTTAAAGCAAAAGGTTATGCTTAAAGTAGAATGCATATGTTAATAAAATCTTTGACATTTGAATCGGCACATACAATATTCAACTTCAATATTCCACTTATTCAACAAGCATTAAAAGGATAAACAGAAATTGATAACAACATGAAGGAAGGAAGATTAAATTAAAAATCTATGCATAATAATGTTACATATTTAAGTCAGTAATTATGCAAATAATTATTTAAAAGTGAAAACTATAGAATGAAAAAATTATTTTATTGAGTATTTAGAATTTATATTAAAATATTTATAAAACCATCTTCATAAAGCAAGTTGTGTCATCTAATGTGTATTGAGTTTGACACCAGTTCTGCTTTCAGATGTACCGTTGTATTTGGAATGGTGATATATTATAATTAATTTTGAAAATGAATCTTCATTAACACACCTAGTGAATAAATTTTTTCATTTCTTACTTTATAGAAAATAAGTTATGAATTTCATAAGAGCCTTTTTTATATGTGCATGGAATTTGCAGACATTAAAAAACATTCGAGTGTTTTAGAATAAGGTAGTATTTTTATATTTTGAATTGTAATATATCATTCTCTAATGATGACATTTCCCATACAATTAAATCTCCAACTTGGGCAGCATTTTCTAGAATATCAGTAACTTATATAGGAAATACAGAAAGGCTGTATATTTTTTAGTATCTGAATAACTCTATATTTTATAAGTAAGAGTGAGAATGACTTTATAAATGAAGTGTAGCCAATTTGGATTAGAGGAAAAAAAACTGCAAGAATGAAATTCTTTAAATCCGAAATTTATTTGGCAAGATATCTTTCACTATTCGGTGAGATTTTAGCAATATTCGGCTACAGGTATTCGGCCGAAGTATTCGGTCAACAAGCCTTTAATATTCGGCCAACCGAATATTCGGCAAAAGGGCCGAATAGGCCGAATATTCGTCCCATCCCTAGTTAAAACCAACTGCAATAAAAGCAAATATTATAATGAAATATTTTTTTTAATACTTTTTGCCTGTGTTTAATTTGTATCTTTAAGAATAGTTATTTCAGTCATAAAAAGCATTTTCCCAATTTTATGAGCTTTAATTGACTATTTATGCTATATAAATATTTTAGCGGAACTAAATGTTAAAAAGTTCCATTTTTGCTACATATCCTCTGTTTTTACATTAGTTCAGTATTAAAATTAATAAATATTCATTTACTCTAGGCTTGCAATATATATGTGTGTGTGTATATATATAATCTAATGGTTCTCTCTCTCTATATATACATATATATATATATATATTTAACTAAAGTTTTAGAAAATTTAAAAATTAAAATTTAAACTTATTTCAAAATTGAGTTTAAATTTTTCTATCAAAGTTTTTAGATTTTTAGAATTTTTAGATTAGAATTGTATTTTTTATTCTCTTTTAAAAAGTTTATTGATTGTTGTTTAATTTTTTGGGGATATGTGTATGAATTCCTTGCTATCACAATTTCATGACATGTTATTGTATATCATCACTAAGCATTGTACAAATATGATCATTATACCTTTTGAATATAAAAGTTTTTTCCCCTTTCTTCTTCTCCTTTTTTTTTCTTTCTTTTTTTGTGTGTGTGTACTTTTTGTTGTAAAATGATTGTAAAGATTTATTGGACTAGAAACATGTATCTGTTATTGGCAGTAAATGTGGTTGGAATTTTCTTAGAAGACTAGATTTTAACTAGACTAGATATAAAGACTAGATATAAAAACTTGTACAGTTCAAAATGGTTAAGAGTTGATGTTGTTGCTACTAATACTAAATCTATTTAAATTAACTTAAATGTAAGGTTTTCATAGTAAAATTGTGTAAATTCTTGATTGAGCAATTGAATCATAAACTTGGGAGTTTGTCAGACTGACTTTCATTAAGGAAATTAATTTTGAATGCTTACTGAATGAAATAATGTTCTAGTTTGTTCTAAAATGTTTAAAATTGAATGTAATTTTGTGATTCAATTTTTGACTGAATAATTCAATATCTAAAATTCCTAAATGCATGATCAAAGAATTGCTTGGAATACTGTTATTGTTCATATTTCAATTATAGTAAAGAGATTTTTTTTCTACTTAATCTATGGTATTTTTACTCTTGATTGACAGATAAGTTTTACAATTTCATCTAATACTTAGATGTCTGTTAAAATTTCCTTTGGGATCCTATCTACTTTCAAAATTTCAATTTTTGTGAAGTTGCTGATTTTAAATCGGTTTTATATTTCATTGTTTTAAGAATTATAACTTTGTTTTTTATTTATTTATTTATTTTAAATATTCATTTTATGTTATATACAGTATTTAACATTATTGACAAATCAGTTTTTCTTTTTGAATAAGTTTAATTTTACTGAAATTGTTTTGGTACTAAAAAATAAAAAGGTGTGCTTACTTTTAAATAACTTTTTCTGTCTTGTGTAGGGACCCGACTTATACCCTGTGATTTCATTGCTCCTGTTAAAACTCACAATCCAATCAATAATGGTCTTCATCATGAGGTTTGTGTCATTGAACTGCTTAGTTAGTTGAAATTTACTGTTCATTTAATTTAATATATATATTTTTTCCTTTTTGATAATTTTTCATTAAAAAAATTAATATATTTTTAATTAATATATTTTTTTAGTTATGACTTTTCAAAATTCCATTGCGAATTATGATAAACTGTGCATTTAATTTTGACATTCTGTTTAAGTCTAGCATTTTCTTTTTATTTAGCTCCTTAAACTTTTTTTGTGAATTAAATCTAGTCCAAAAATTCTGTATAAAATAATATATTCATAGGCATTTTGCACTTTGAATAGCATGATGCATTTTATAAAATACAGTCAAATTTTGATATAATGACTGTGAAAGTTTTTTCAAAAATCATAGTTTAATTGGATAAATTAAAGTAGAAAATAAAGAAGCAATTGGATAAATTAAAACTGCATTAAAATTGTTTGCTATATTTTCAAAAAACTTACTTACTGCTACTGTTTAATTGTATTTTTCTTTTGGTATAATGAATACATCTTTTAATTATATATATATATATAAAGCATACTATTGACAATTCTTATGGTATATCCTTGAAAATAGCAATTATTTTACTTTTTTCTATCTTTACAAGAAGAAAGTATTGAATTCATAAAAAAGTTTTACTTCTGCTTTCGTTGCTGCTGTTTTATACATGTTAGAAAAGAAGGTCTTAACATGGTTCGACTATTTTTAAAAAATATCTATCTGTATCTGACATAAATTTTTCTGCCGCTCTGTCTCAAAAATTAATGTACTAAATTCATTAAAATTTTTAAATTCAGCTATAAAGATATAAATTGGTGCTGATTAATATTTGATGTAAAAGTCTTACAAGTGCTGCATTTCTCCTGATTTCCGTAATAGCTCTCTCAAAAATTAATTTGGGTATTTCACCAAACTGCAGATTCAGTTATACCTTGAAAATAGATGCTGATTATTTTTTAATGTAAATCACTTAATAGTTGGTGCTGCCATGCTGTATTATTTACAATTAATTTCAATACCTCTGTTTCAAAAACTAATGCACATTTTTAAATCAAACTTTAGATTCGGTTTGACATTGATATAAGTCATGGCTGATTAGGTTTTGGTGTAAATCACTCAACAGATAATGCTGCTTTGCTACTTTTTTCTATTGACATGATTTTAGCAATAGACCTATATCAAGAACTAATGCATAAAATTTCATCTAATTTAATATTCTGTTGGTTCTTAACATAAGTTGGTGCTGATTAGATGATCATGTAAATCATGTATAATAGGTGAGGCTGCTTTGCTGCATTTATGATTTTCATGATAGCTGTATCTGAACATAACTAATGAACATAATTTAATCAAACTTCGTACTTTGTTACACATTCATTTAACGAGCTGAACAGTTTGCCCATATTTTTCTATTTCCTCAAAACAATTTAAATATATTGTAGAAAATATTTTAAACAAAATTGTAATTGTAAATTTTAAACAAAATTTTAAAATTTCTGTCAAATAAAGGGGCTATGAAGTGTATTTTAAAAAGAAAATTTACATTGATTATTTTTATAAGCATTTTTCTGAAAATGCAGGAAAGTCTTCAAAACGCTGAGAGAGATGAAGATCCTTATTAGACTGTGTGCTTACGGCTCAACAGATGTCTATTTCTTTAGAATTCTCATGAAGTTCATAGAATCTCATTTAACATAGCTGCAAATTTTACAGTATTACCATGTAGAGATAGAAGAAAGTTTTGTAATTGGTATATCCAACTAGTTTCTCTGTTTCAAAGCATTATATAAATGTTTATTCACATGTAAGGTCATTAAGTAAATTTTTGCTGCTTATTTGTTTCAGTTCAAGTAATTTTCAAAATTTTGTTATGCCTTATGTCACATTCGGAGTATAAATTTTGACAGTTTTTGTCAGGAATAATCTTCAGTTCATAAATGGGAATGTGAAAGTCATAGTTCACATAATCTATAAATAAAAAAATCTGGTTTGAAATGCCATAGCAATCTGATGTTTAAAATTTTTCTAAATGAAACTATTCATCATCATACACCAATTACATAAATAATGTAATAAAAAATTGACAATTTTCTTGTTCTTAAAAAGGCATTCAGAATATTTGAAATTTATTAAATTGAAAAAAACCGCCATTAAAATGGAAATAATTTAGCATAGATATAAATGTAAAGGGTTCTGTACCTTTAAAATTTATCATTACATTGGATAATGCTTTGGGCTTGTACTGAACTTTTATCTCCAGTATTCTTCGCAGATTATCAGGCTAGTTTATTCTTTGACTCCTTGTTAAATAATTTTTTTAAATTTTGTTGTCTGAAGAAATTTCATTTCATGATCTGATTAAATTATTAAAAAAAAAAAAAAAAAAAAAAAAAATGATTAGCTTTGTATTGTTTTTTAAGATTTTGTTGGCAAATTTCCTTGCTCAACCTGAGGCTCTCATGCGAGGGAAAACAAAAGAAGAAGCTGAAGAAGAACTGAAGAAATCTGGTATGAGTGGAGAAAAGTTGCAAAAGATCTTACCACATAAGGTTTTGACTCTTAAAACATTTTTTATTTCAGCCAATAAGTTAATATTAAATTGTATTTGTTAAATTTCTTTACATCAAAATGAATCTTTTCTAATTTTACTATTGTAGTACATGTTAAAATTATGTATTCTGATGAATATGTTAAAAACTAATTTCTATGTTACTTAAGTGTGTCAAAATATTTGTTATATTAAAATAATTTTGTCAACAATTGAAGAAACAAATTTATTAAGATTATTTTGGTTTGCTTTAAAAAATTGTTTCAAAATTGAGTAAATTTGTTCTAAACTTTTTTTTTTTTTTTTTTTTTTTTAATGATAGCAAAATGCATTACATAAATCTCTGATGAAATCAGATATATGTTAGGGGGAAAAAATGAAAAACTGGAAGAAAAAAAAATATTTTGATTAAGAGTCTGATATCTGTAGTTTTAACTTAAGTTTTCCTTTCCTTTCTTTTTTTTTTTTCTATTTCGTATGGCTTTATAAAAATTAAATATGAAATTTGACTAAGTTTTTTTCTTTTTTAAATATATATGTCTTTATATTATACATGGTAAAAAAAATAAAAATAAAAATAATAATAATAACTCAAACATTTTGGCTCGCAATTCTTTTAACCCTTTTGTGGGCAAGCAAATGTTAATATATTACTTAAGCTGCAAGTTCACTGAAATATAAGAATTATTTAAATTTGAAGTAATAAAGCTCTATTGATTTAACATATTTTTATACATTGAACAATCATTATACTTTTAAAGATTAAATTCATTTTCATAATTAAATTTTTTATGTAATCTTAGGAAAATTGTGTTTTAACAACAACAACAAAAAAGTCATAGTTTTGCCAATTTGCTTGGCTATCAGAAGATTAATAACCACAAAATCCAAAATCAGATTGCTAATAGACAAAGCATAGATTTGACATTTGCAAAAAAACTAAGTTTCTGAAATGGTTTCTTTTGCTTTTAATTTAAACTTCAAGTTCACTAAAATACAGTAGACTCCCTCAAATCCGCAAACCAGAAATCCACAACTCTCTAAAATCCGCACATATTTTATGGATGTAAACAATGAAACTTTCAGTTCAAATATTGGGATGAAATTTGATTTTTTTTAGTTTTGTATCAATTCCATATATTTTTTTAATTTGTAATTTTCTTAATAATACTCTATTCATGTTTTTTTCATGAAGGAAGAATAATTTTTTTTGGAAAAAATTTAAGATATTGCTGGTTTCACTGGTAATCACAATCTTCTTACCAAATATATTTATGCGTTACTCAAGATTTTTTGGTTATTAAGCCTGGCTAAACTTGAAAAAAAAAAAATCCATATTTTATGATTTTGATGTGAATTAGTAATGTACTTTTATGAGGCAAGTTTTGTTGAATAATTTTGGAAAAATACATTTAATTTTAATAATGAATATTATTGATTATTAACTTGACTTTTACTATTAGTACTTTAATCATTTTAAAAATTATCTAAATTTTTATTATTTTAGTTTATTACTTATTTTAATATTTTATTATATTGTAAGCATTCATTGTAGTTCTGAATGCACTATTTATTGCACTCAAATTACTGTTTAAAAAATGTAAACAAAGCAATGACCAGAAATCCGCAACATTCTAAAATCCACACAACCTCTGGTCCCAAGCTATGCAGCTTTGAGGGAGTCTACTGTATTTGAAGTAATAAAAATCATTATACTTTCAAAGATTAAATTCATTTTCATAATTAAATTTTTTATGTAATCTTAGAAAATTTGTGTTTTAACAACAACAAAAAAAGTCATAGTTTTGTCATTTTGCTTGGCTATCAGAAGATTAATAACCACAAAATTCAAAATCAGATTGCTAATAGACAAAGCATAGATTTGACATTTGCAAAATATTTTGAAAAAATTTTCCACAATGTACTGCAAATCATTTCATTCGTAAGAAATTTTTTTTCAAGGAATCCAAATCTGTGATGCTTAGAACAAATTATTCTCTGGGAGGCAATCATGCACAATAATACATCTTGTTAAGATCTGTAGAGTACAGAGTCATTCTTCAGCTTATAAGTTTGATGATCTGACTTGCACCATTTATGTGCTCTACTTCTCCTGAGTGTTTAATAACCTCACTTGAAAGATTCTGCATATTCATTCTCTAAATGCTCTTGTGACTGGAGAAGTAAAACTCTCTTTTTAGTATATGTTATAATGACAGTTTGATAGTTGATTTTGATACCTTCATCAACAAAAGAAAGCAGTGATATGTTAGTTAAGCAAGCAAATGCTGTCTCAAATGTGATCAAGGCTATTGTTATGTTTTGGTTATGTGTGATGAACTAAAACTAACCTTTAACTGAATTTAATTGTTGTGGTAATTATGGCTTAGTACAGAAATTTTTTTAAGCAATCCTTTTTTCTGCTGATCATGAAGGGCCTGTTTCATTTTGGCTATCCATTTTTGAAGTCTTCCTTTTTGTTGTGCACCATAAGTTTCTGGCACAGTTTCATTCTTTAAAACTAATGACAAAAGAAAAAAAAACTTCATGCAGTTTGTTGAACTATTTTCCTATTGATATTCATCTGTTTGTGGCTTTTCTTATCAAAACTAACCAATATACAACCAATCCTGTTTACAGTCACTTTGCATTTTCTTGAAATATCTGTCTCCTTTTTTACCTCACTTTTGTCTGCCCCTGTTTTATCCAAGCTAAGTGTATTTTAAGTTAGTCAAAATATATTTTAAGTTATTTATGTGTGCAATTTTATGATACTGAAAATATTAAATTATTCTTAACCTGTTTTTTTTTTTTTGTTGTTGTTGTTATTTTTTTAGGTGTTCTTGGGTAATAAACCTACAAATTCCATCCTTGTTGATAAACTGACACCTTTCAATCTTGGTGCATTGATAGGTAATGTCACTTGATTTTTTACTGCATTTGTAAAAATTTTCATTACTTTAATAGTGATCACCAAGATATTATTTAAATATAAAATCATTGTATATCATGTATTTTTTTTTTCTTTCCCACACATAAATTACAATAAATTATTTGCAAGCTGTTAAATTAATAACATACTAGGTGCGCATCCAAGTTTCTGCATTTTTTTGATCAATGAAAAATGCAAAATTTCAAGAAAAATATAAAATGGTTTTTTAAACTTTTTTTCGCAAAACTTGACATCTTAGTTGTTAGAAAAAATATTTTTGCATTGTGATATGTATTGGTATTACATCAGTTTATTGTTAACAGATGCCCAAGCTATAAAAAAAAAAAACATAACTTCAGATATGTATCGTTTGATATGTGTCGTTAGTGCCATCCGTAGGTGAAACCCAGGAACTTAGTTGCGCACCTAGTCGTTTGTTTATTTTCAGAAATTTCATTTAAAAATAATCTAATAACATATTTTAAAAACTATTTGCATTCTCATTTAATGCATGTTCAAATGACTATCAGCTTGGAGAAATATATATATTTTTTTATTATTTTAGTATCAAACCTTCAAAACTCAGTAAATAGCCCAAAAGAAACACATATGACAAAATTTATATTTTATTATACATATTATGTACTTAAAGAGGAACAGTATACTCTACAGACTTTATTTTTATGTCTGAGTTGTTTTTCTTAGATTATCATATCAAATCAAAGTGTTTTTCTGTGTGAGAGATTTGCAAGATAACAGTGTTTAAATTACAATACATAACAATTTTTAAATTTTTTGTTTTTATTGAAAATTTCTTTTAGTTCTGAACATTTTGGCTTTCTTTTTTTTTTTCCTTACAAAATGTCACATGAAGAAAAAATGCATTTCTATTATATTTACCAATTAAAATGCTTTTAATGTTTTTATCGTATGATACAAATTTCATAATATTGTGTGTGGGAAAACTTCACAATTAATAGCTGAAAATATCTGAAATTTTCATTATATATAAAGATAAAAAATTGCAGTAGTATTTAGTTTCTTCATATTAATCTTGAAATCTTAATTTAAAAATTTGGTTTGGTGTGTAGGAAATTGTAACATTTATACATCTGAAAATTTTTGATACTTCATAAAATGGTTACAAAGAACCTTTGACTAAATTAGTATTGAGTAACCAAAATTATTTCAAGATAAAAAATTTCATTTAATATAAAAATTGAAAATTGCTCTTTTGAGATTACTAGCTGGCTTTGCCAGCTTGAGGGCCCCTCTTTTTTTATAAAATCTTGAAACGGATGAATGTCAAAGTAAACAAACCTTGAACCATGTCTCGGCTGCCTTTGGTAACTTATAGCAGGTGTGCTATACACATGCTGCCAGATGTGCTCCTCCTTTTTGAATGAAGCTCGAACTGTGTCTCTGCTGCCTATGACAGCATATAGCACTTGTGCTGCGCATACACTGCTGGATGTGCCTCTCCTTTTCAAATGAAACTTGAACTGTGTAGCTGCTGCTTACCGCAGCATATAGCAGGCGTATTGCACACACATTGCCGAATGTGCCCTTCCTTTTTGAACGTAACTCAAACCTAATGTTATTCGAGGTGAGAACACTTTAAGACAAGAATTTAAGATTTTTGCAAAAAATACTATTCTTAAATAGTGGCATTCGTGCCCCCTCCACTCGAAATGTGACATTTAAAAAAAATTATATCATGTGTCATAAACTATCATAAAATTTCAAACAGTTCCTGCAAGAATTTGATATTTTTACAAAAATTACTATTTGAAAATAGTGCTATTCGATGTGACTCCTTTTTTACTTACCCATCATACGTAGTATAGGGTAAGTCTTGCAATCGTTTTGAAAATCGAAAAAAAATTTTTGACGGATTTACACGTTTTAGATAGTGGAGATTCCGAAAAACATATTTTTAGAAAAAAAAATTTGCCGTCCGTCTGTCTGTCTGTAAATGCTCTATCTCCCGAACGAATTGAGATAGAGACTTGAAATTTTGTATGTAATTAGTATGTAAGAATGGGACGAACCCTATTTAATACCAGCAACCTCGATTATCCGGAACTATTTTTTTCGGACTCTCGAAAAATTCGTTCTGATGAAAGGTATATAAAAATTTTCGAATTTTTTTCTTCTAAGTAATGGACATAAAAGGCAATAAAATAACACACATTTTGCATATAGAACGAAGTCGATCGGATTATTAGTTGCCGAGATATTTGTAATCCTGTTTTCCACATTCTTCGATTTTTCATGACCCTGTATTTCATTCAAATTTCAATTCTGAGGTATATTTTAATTGGAAATGAGATGCTTAATCCGATGCAGTTAATTGTTAGTTAATAGAGTTATTATTTTTGGAGTTATAAGGATGTTTCTTTTACGCAGTTCGGTACTACTTGAGTAGTTTGGCGTTTTATATAATTTGTCGATATCGGTAATCAGCAGTTCTTTAATAGAGCATTACTATGTATATTAACAATATTTAAATTTTGTTTATGAATTGCAATGCATTGTATAAATAGTTTTCACATGTTTTATTTTCATATACATATTCATGATGGGTAAGTATTACGGTGGGCCCCAACGACTAGGCTTAAATATTTATCATCATGTTTTATTATGTATCTAAAAGTTTCAAACAGGTAATACGTAATTAGCAGTTAAAATGGTAAGAAGTGTTGAGATTAAAAAAAATTTCTAGCGCCCCTCTTCCTTTTTCCCCATCCTAAATTTCAAGTAAATTCTAGTGCCCTTCTTCCTCCCCCAATCGTAAATTTCAAGTAAATTCTAGCATTCCTCCCCCCCCCCCAATCCTAAATTTCAAGTGCCATGCTTAAGTTTTTTTTTCTTATGTTTAAAAGGGATAGGATTTTTCTTTCACAACAATTTCATGTGAACTGATTTGTGTGAAAACCAATATCTTGTAACCAATATCAGTAATGAATTAAAAATGAATATTTTCATAAAACCAAAAGTTTTCATCTGATTGAGAAAATAAAGGCATATTCTTAAACAGAATTAAAATTTACTACAGATTCAGAAAAAAAATCTGAACTCAAAAATGGATATTTTAAAAAATTTGTTTCCGTATAAAAAAATCTGAGTCTACCATGTTATACTTCCTTTTTAGTTTGTAACTGAAAATGATATTTTTTTGTTTCTAGCTATGTATGAACACAAGATCTTTACTCAAGGAATTATATGGGACATAAATTCTTATGATCAATGGGGGTAAGTACTATATAAAATATTCTAAAAAAAAATTGTTCAATAAAAATACTAGAAACAAATTTATTACAATATTTTGTTGTTGTTTTGATTAATTTGAAAAACAGTTTTTAATGGTAATGTGCAAATTTGTTTATACATACGTAATTGTTTGAAAATTTCCATTCACTACTCATTGTTTCTTGGTTTTATCAGTTTTGTGTGTCATTTTCTTATTCTAATGTCAATTAATAATTAATTTAATAAAATAGTGTTGGTAATTGCTGGGGGGTTTTAATAATTAAATATGCTATTGAAACTTAAGTAGTGACCTACAGACATTGGGTAAGGAGGATAGGATAAGCTTCACTCATAACTGCTTAAATGTTAGTTATGCATGACATCTAATAAAAATAATAGATACATGACTGCATTTCCTAGCTGAGTAAAAAAAAAAAAAAAAAGAATAATTTATCATTAATCTGAAAGTTAACATATTAATAGTAGAAAAGCAACTGTGTGTTTATTGCTTGATTTATTAACTGTTAATTACTTAATTTGCCAACATTAAGAAGTTATTCAATATATAGAGCAACTGAACAAAATACATTAAAGAATCTTTAAAATAGCCAAAGCCAGTTAACCTACAATAATTAACTAATAAAAAAAAACGAATAATGAATAAATGAACATTAGTCCATGTAAATAAGATCAACAACAAAAAAAATCTTACAGTACATATAAGAAAACATTAAAAGAATTAACAGAAAAATTAATTATTCAAATTATAATAAATATTGAGAGATCCCAATTTAGAACATATTACTTTTCTGCATTAGAATTAAGGATTGACCAAAATTGGTTTCTAAAAGCTGAAGCTGAAACCAAATTTCGGTAATCTTCTTATTTTTAACTGAAAACAAAAACAAAAATGCCCTCCCCCCCCCCCCCAAATTTTTTAAAATTTATTACTACATACATGAATATATTTATATATTAATTATACTACATGTAGTTCAAATTGACTTTCTGTGCTTTAACAAAAAAAATTTCCTTTCATGTAAAATAAACTTTAATTCATCAACAACAGAAAACAATTTTCTAATTATATGAATTTCATTTGATTAAAAAATGTTTTACTTATACATATCTTGCTATTTCTTTTATAATGTTTTTGAAGATCTTCTTTTATATTAGAACTTTCTCAAATAGTATATTCAGAACATTTCTGCAATTTCAAACTAAACATTTTCTATTACTGTTAAGTCTACAGCTTTTAATGATCATGTGAAAAAAATCTTAAAATTTTAATATTATATGCATTGCTTGCTTTATAATTTGCACTCGCTTGTTGAGTCAATCATGACTGATAACTATAAACAATGAAGTTCATAGCAATAAGTATAGTGTCTCATTTTTACTAATATAGCTCAAATTAATGCATAATGTTGAAAATTTCTGGAGAAAGCAATAAGATATTTGGAATACAGATAGTTCTGGCTTGGCCAAATTTTTGACAGCATTTTTGATTCAGACTTTGGGCAAATTTGAAACTAAATTTTCAATCAATCTCTAATAATTAGGATGAGCGAAAAGAATCCTCTACTAGGTTACATTTACAACATTAGAATTACATTTTGTCACACATTTTATAAATAAAAAACTATTCAGTATTTTGATTTGAAATTAAACATAAAAATAAATTATGATCTGTAGATTTGCACAGTATTTTTTTTACAGAACAACCTTAAAAATTTTATTTTATTTATTTTGCATATTTATTTAAAATTAATTTATTTACATATTTTTCCATTACAAATGCATTTTTGCAAATAAAAAATGAGATACGAACATTTGCAGAAGAAAAATAATGGAGTTAGTAATTATAGATTGAATCATCATTAATTGAATAAATAAAATATATTTTCATTATTCCACCAAAATACCTCAAAAACTGTTTTTTAAATTTAAATAAGGAAGGAAGTATTTTTTGACTTGATGGAAATGAAATATGATCTGTAGATTTTGACAATATTATTTTTTTTATCAAATCATTAAAATATATATATATATATATATTATTTTGTTGAATATATTTTTCCATTATATGGATTCATTTTGTAAACGATAATGAATGAATATTCTTGCATATTTCCTGCAGTAAATAAAAATCATTGAGTCAGTAAAAATGAATACAGCCATGAATGATTAAGTACAGGAAATGTTATTGTTGCATTAAAATTTTAAAATAATTATATTATACATATTTTAAAAGAATTGTGCTATTATAATTTTTAAATTGGCAATAAAAGAATTATAAACAAATAAAATTTTTTAATTTGTTATATAAAGTGTTATTCGAAATTGAAGGTTGAAAATTGAATCAAATGAAACATATTTGATATTAAAAAGTAATTACTATTAGTATTATTTTTATATTATTATATTTGCCATTTAAAAACAATTTATGGAATTTATTAGTTATTTTATAGAAAATGCCGAGAAGAATGAACATGAAATCACATGAAATAAGGATTTGCGAACCCTAACAAAGCCTGGCTTTTGCTAGTAATTAATTAAATTATCATAAATAATCTTAATTAAACACACACTGTTTAGGTGCAAGATTTTATACATTATTTTCATGCAGCTAATAATTTAAAAAAAAAATGTGAAAGAGTTGGTCTCTAAACATTTTGAGAGAAACATATGCAAAATACATAGAATAGGAAACAATAACGCTTTATCTTGAATCTTCATACAGGATCATCAAGGGTTTGTGAAGAACCTATTAAAAGTTTATATTATAAAATTTATATTAATAAGTTATTATTAGTAAATAAACAAGGTTCTTTTTAGCTATTGCTCAAATTGAAAGTGGGAGATAATCCCCAGCATTTAGGAATTCAATCACAATCAAATACATTTAGTCATTAATGTAAACCTATATTTTAACTTAAATTAACCAGAATGTAATTTTCATACAATAAGTATTAGATGTTTCTGAATTCCAAACTGAGTAGTTCATCTTCTTACATTTATTAAATAACAGATATTCAAATACCTAAATTAATCTTTCTGCTCATTCAAAATTTAAGCAAATTAATATGATAAACGATCAGATAGATCAAGTAAAGTATGTAGACCAAGTTAAATATCAAAGGCTTTAGAAGTAATTCCATGACTACCTTCAGAGAAATTAGAAACTCCAGAAGTAAAATAAGTCCAAGTCCACATGTTGTGTTTCAATTGTCTAAGGTTAAAAAAAAAATTGTAAGTTACCAGAGAGAAAACAAATTAGTAATTGATCTAAGTCAAACTAGAGAATGATGAATGATTGTACATCTCTAGAAAATATTTTTAATTATTCATTTAAAATGGGCAACACATCCTTGCTTAGAGCAGAGGTCCACACTGAGTGGCTATTTAGGCCTGATGGTTTGTGTTGCATACCCATACATTCTGTAGTGATTAATGCACCTACTGCCCAACTGATGGTGAGCATACCTCAGCCCATCCAAGAACTGAGATAGTGATGTGAGATGGCGAAACATAGCATTCTCAACATCAGAACTACAATAAATTTTAAAGTCCTCAAAATGTCATAACATTCTTCTTGAGTTGTAAAAGTTTAGCCAATTGTCACCAGTTTGAATAAAAATAGCACGTAGGTTGTACTAATAAATGTAAAACAGCACTTTGAAAAATCATTAGACTATTACTTATTGTGTTTAAACAAAATGGTGTGAATAATTTGGGAGGAACACAAAGATGTGACAGGATATTGTCACTAGTGATATGCTTAATAAAATAGCCAGATAAACTGATTATTTTTTTTCCTCGTGTACCAAATAATATATGGCTTTTTTTCCCAGTGTATTTACATTTAACATTTGTAGTCCATTATTCAGTGGTATGAAATATTATAATTATTGATCATATTTAAAAAAAGGGGGGGTTATAAAATTTAAAGCTTGTTCTGTTTAATTATGGCTATGGCAAGATATAAAAAAATGTTCTAGCAATCCATTCACTGCTTCATATACACAAGCAATTTGTTAAAAAAATTATGCTATTTAATGTATACAGGGTGTTCCAAAAATGACGATCCATTTGTATGAAAAAAAGATCCATTTTTATTGATTTTTTTTTTTTATAGAAATGGATTGTCATTTGTCATAGGAATGGATTGTTATTTTTGGAACACTCGGTACATTTTAAGCAATTTCCGTAATACACTAAAATCTTTTAATAATGGATACCTTGTAGTGTAGAATTTCTGTTATAAATTTGTCAGTTTTTATCATTGAATAACTGTTGAGGATTGTAAAAGTGTGAGCTATTCAGAAGCATCTATTACGGGGATTTTAATGTGTATACAACAACAATTTATTTTGTTTATTTGTATATTATTTAATTCACAAATGAAATATATTAAACTTTCAGAATTTTTAAACTGATTAGCCATACAAAAACTTTTTTTTTTTTTTTTTTTTTTTTGCTGATATTGCAACTTTAGACGATGTTTTTCTAACATAAATATAAAATATATGACGGAATGAAATTTTCATCTTGTTTTTAACATAAAATGAATAATGCTTATTTAACAGGCGATTAAATAATCAATTATAGATGTTAAAAATTGATTTTATTTAAAAATCTTAGTACTTTCAAACCTTTTTCAAACAGGTTCTTCCTAAGAGAATATTTTATTTTATAATTGTATTTATAAAAGAAAATATTCTCTTAGGAAGAACCTGTTTGGAAAAGGTTTGAAAGTACTAAAATTTTTAAATAAAATCAATTTTTAACATCTATAATTGATTATTTAATCGCCTGTTAAGTAAGCATTATTCATTTTATGTTTTTCTAACTTATTATAGTTTCATGCTGTAATCATTTTTACTGTTTCTTTAAGATGATGTAATAAAATATTAATCTAATAAAAATTTCATAAACTCAAGAAATTTCTCCATTAGTTACTGGGTGTTCCAAAAATAGAGCTGTTGCAAACCGTACGTATTCGTTACTAAGAAACGGGTATTCTCTAAGATACGAAATACCGAATCGTTATTTAGAAATACCACTCGTTAGCCGTTATCGGAGTCCATATGCAACTGACCAAAGAGGCACTAACTTCAAACGCTGCTTACGTTTGTATAATTCATGATTTCTCGCGAGTCCACCTCAATAAGTATACGTACATATTAAAAAGAAAAATATTGATTGTGTATTTGAATAGAAATGTCCACTACTTAGAGTGAAACCAGTGAAACATGCGATAATGAAAAATAGCATTAAGCGAGCTCTCAAAAACTTTTTACCCCGCTTAACATTGCAAATTTTTTCTAACATATTCATATATTCAATCTAATGCATGAAATCATAAAATTGGCACTGATGGCCATAGAAGTGATATCAAATCGAATAGCATTTCGCATTGACGATCAAGTTATAATCTAATACTTTTATATGGTGACCAGGGGTGTGCGAAGACAAAATTACGCCCGGGGCAAATTTACAATTTGGCACCCCCCCTCCCAAATTTTTCTTGTAATAGATTCGAATGACGTTAATATTATAAATTTTGCGCCCCCTAAATTTCCGCACCTGGAGCGGTCGCCCTTCGACCCCCTTTCGCACGGCGCTGATGGTGACCCTTCAAACATAATTCTTTCCAGAAATACTTCATTATTCCTTAATTACAGCTATAACGAATATTTTATTCTACTATAAGCTTCCATTCTTTTTATAGTGAAATTATAAGGAAATTTTAATATGCATAATTTAAATGCATAATTAAAACAAAAATAGTTTAAAATTGATAAATGATAACCTAACTCTTAAATGATAAACACGCGTTGTTTTTCTTTTGCTTAGATCGATGGCTCTTTTTTAAATCGAAATATTAATACATAATATGTAATCTCAAAAAAAAAAAAAAAAAAAAAAAAAAAAAAAAAAAAAGCGTAATTATTTTGTTTAAGTTTTAAAAATGCATATAAAACTTCATATCTGTAAGGTAAATAGTACAATCCCTAAACGATCTCTAAACAATCGTTCTTCTAAAAGCTTTTTTTTTTTTTTTTTTTTTTTTTTTTTTTTTGCTTCAAAAACTTTCTCCAAATTCACACTTACTCGGCAAAAGAACGGATGCTGAAATAATAAAACGCATTTCTGTCTTTCTTCTTCCTAATACCTAAACAACTAAATGAAATACCCGTATGTGATAATAACTTATACCGAGTCTAAAGTCCGGAAAACTATCTCTCATCTTGCAGACAATCGGGGTTCGTATGAATCCCGAAATGAAGGTAGTATTTGAAATTCGTTTCATTCAGTTTTTCAGCGGCAACGAGTATTCAATAGAAACGATTTGGTATTTTGTATTAGAGGTAGTATTAGTAATCAGTCGTATTATTGCAATTATTTATTAACGAATACATGCGATTTGCAACAGCTCTAAATACCTATTATTCTTTTTGTATTTGTTATTTTCGAATCTCAAATGATTTGGATTTCATATGGCTTGTTAATTCATTTACTTATTTTATTATGACAAGAAAAAGAAATAAGAAGTGGATATATTTTTGATAAAGCAAATGATAATTAAATGATAAATCAAAATGTGATTCAAAATATATATGAAAATATCAAAATATATAAGTCACGCAGATTTCATTCGGAAATGAAGAAATTGAAATGTTTCTCACTTTCTATTAATGCATAAAATGATTTAGAAATGTTATTAATTATTTTACGATAATTTTTAAGACTTGAGAAACACAGAAATGTCATCATGAGGGAGAAATTAGCAGTCGCGTACGGAAATTTAGTTTAAAATGCCGAATTTCATAGAATGTTTGACATTTTTCATTTCATACATTTTTCAAAACATTTTTCAATCTCATAGTTTCCGAACAAGTACACTTGCAAATTTCTCGAGATTAAAATTGCTTTCACAAATGTGTCAGATGTTACCTAATTTTGATTTGAGTAGACCTTTTACAGAATCAGAAAGATTCGCATTATTGAACAAGGTGGGGGGGGGGAAGGATTTAAGATATGTTTATTTTTTAAATTAATTTTTAGAATATTTCTGCAGTACAGCGTGCTCGTGTGTGTGTGTGTGTGTGGGGGGGGGGGGGGGCGTCATGAATCCGTGGCCTCACCGTTAAACCCGCTATTGAAATACGTATATGAAAATATGAGCTCCCCCCCTACATTTTCTTGAGCGCCCCCCTCCCATTACTCATTTTTAATTATAGCCCTGTGTACAATTATGCATTCCATTTTAATCAGGGGCGTAGCTAAGGGGGTGTTACGGGCAGCTCAGCCCCCCCCCCCCCCCCCCCCCCCCCCCGAAAAAATTACAAGCCACTAAATGAATTTATGTTCCAAAAACCCAAATGAAATTCTATTGAAAAATCTAATTTAGTTTTGAGGACCTGTCATAGTTTTGAAAAAATACTAAATTGTAACTAAAACAAGTGTTTCAACACTTGCTCATTTTACTTGCACATATGAAGCCAACATGATGTTTAATACTACACTAGTTATGTGCTCGAATTTTCTATAATCCTATTCTTTTCTTAGCATAAAATGAAGTTATTACAACAGTTTAATCAGAAACATGGTAACTAAACCTTAGTGTAAATATGCAGTAATTTATCGTTCTGTGTCACAGAGAGAGAGAGAAAAAAATATATGAGCCCTCCCACTACATTTTCTTGACCCCCCCCCCCCTCCCCCATCCCTAATTATTGACTTTTCGCTAAGGCCCTGGTTTTAATATTCTATTTGCATTTTTTAAATATACGTTCGAAATTTCAATAAATGTAACTTTTACGGATAGATGGCAGCACCAACTAATACGAATTCTAGTGAAAAACACAGCAATCACTGGCGATAAATTGATAAATAAACTAAAAATCTTTGTAAAATCACCATAAAATGAAAAATTAAGCAGGACGCGTTTCGAGCTACAACAATAACAGCATGGTGATTTTACAAAGTTTTTTAGTTTATTTATTAATACGAATTCTTCCAAAGATTATTCTATACGATGTATGCCGTATGCTCGATGACTGCGAATACCCAGTTTCTGAACAGTAACAACTAACGAAACGAATACTTTTTAACGGGTAGAAAATTCTAAATCAACGTTACCATACGGGTATTCATTTTGCCGTTATTTTCACAGCACTATCCAAAAATGACAATCCTTTCCTATGGGGGAAAAAATCCATTGGTATTTTTTATAGAAATGGATCATTATTTTTGGAACACCCTGCATTTGGCAAATTATCATTCTTCCCTAAGTCTTTTATATACCAAAGCCATTATAGAAAAGAAATAGCAGTTTACATTATCTTGTTTTGAATTATAACTATCTGATTAGGGCTATTGTGGTATATGATGCATAAGTTTTTTTTTAATTATTAATTTAAAAGATTAGTAATTTATCTTACTTTTTCGTATAATTGCAGTGTTGAACTTGGTAAACAGTTAGCCAAATTGATTCAACCCGAACTGAAAGGAAAAGATCCAGTTTCATCTCATGATAGTTCTACAAATGGTCTCATCAATTTTATCAAGAAATACAACAGTTAAATAAATGTGTGCAACAAACTATGGTATTAAACTATGTGCACTCCTGTATATTTGGATTGCTGTGTATTCGGTATAAATTAAAAATTTTGTGATGTTTCATGATTTTGACAAAACTGAATCTATAATATATGAAAAGGATCATATTTTGACTTAAGTTCCATCACATGCTATTAATGGTGCTTTAAAAAAACATGTAATATATTTTTTCCATGTGATTTCCTCACTCAAGGTTGTGAATACTTAAATTACTTTACATATCTGTTGGTAATTTTGTTTGAATTTTAGCATTTTTCTTACTTTTTTTGTGATTATTTAGCAAAGTCTTCCCACCGCACTTTGAGATTCTAAATTGGAATACCACAGATTTAAAAAATCAGTGAAATGACTTCAAGAAAAAATATATATTTTTAAAATTCATAAATATTAATATTTAAAAAGAAAGAAAACAAAATTGTTAGAATTATGAAAGTACCTGGAATAAGTGGGTATCCTTTTACAATTTTGTAATTATATTACAATTACAATTTGTAATTATATTACAATTACAATTTGTAATTATATTACAAATTGTAATTATATTACAATTATATTACAATTGTAATTATATTACAATGTAATTATATTACAATTATATTACAATTAGGGATGCACCGAATAGTGATTTTGGCCGAATACCGAATGCCGAATATTCGGCCGACAGGTGAACCGAATACCGAATATTCGGCAAGCTGAATAGTAATTGTTGGGCCGAATAGTTAACTATTCGGCCGAATACCGAATATTCGGCTTTGCAAATACTTTTTACATTTCAAAATTTAAAGGTATTAAAATGTTACTTTTTAAAACAGTTTTACATAATATTTAATAAAAGAAACTTACATTTTGATAAACAAGAGCTTTTTATAAGAGCATTTACTATTGAAAAAATCTGGCTTGAGTTATTTATGAAGCGCAATTTGAAACTTTAATTAATAAAATTTTCTATGAAGCAAAACAAACATTTTAAAATCAAATAATGAAAAAATGGCCAAAGAAAAATTTTACAGTCTGATAATTGCCCTTTTTAAATAACTTAAGACAGTTTTTTTCAATAATATAAAGTACAAATACTTTCAACTTAATTCTGAATAAAGGTATGTTTGGCTCATAGTTCTTTTCTTATGAATGGTGGTATTTTCCACCCTTCCCATCATATCATATTTTACAGAAAGCAAAGCATGTGAGTTGAAAATATGTTATCTTATTTATTGTTAATGTAATAAACGAACACACAAGTTTTGACCTAGAGTGAGATGAAATACAATGTACTTATGACTCAATAAGTTGATTATGATCATGGTTTCATGAACAAAAATTGTCTGCTTTGATAGCTATTAGTAATCTCAAAAGTTTTTTTTTTTTTTTTTTTTTTTTTTTTTTTTTTCTTTTAAAGGACTTTTATTTGGGGAAAAGCAAGAAACATATTATTTACTAAACAAAATTGAGAAACTTGTATCAGCACATAATTTATTCCTAAGGAGAATCCTAATAAATCACCATTTCAATCCTTCTCATGGTTAATTTTCTTAAGTTATACTTTACGAACAGCAAATAAATAATGTAAAAACATTCTATTTTATTTTAAAATGATTTTGTTTCTAATTATTTTAAATATAAATTCAAAAATTGACAGTTAAAAGTAGAAATAGTGAAAAGTTTTTAAAAGGTTTTATTAAATATTGGATTCGGCCGAATACTTTGATATTCGGCCATACCGAATATTCGGCAAGCCGAATAGGCCGAATACCGAATAGATACCGAATATTCGGTGCATCCCTAATTACAATATATTTTTAATTTATTTTGAAAGCTTTTTTTTCATGTTCTAAAAGAAACATAAATGATACACTTTCATTGTATATACTTTATTTTAAATATTTTTCCAAAATTACTTAGAAATTTTATAAAATATTTGTTTTTATGATGTAATTTATCCATAGATGCAAAAACTCCAAGACAAAATATGCTTAACTGTTGTTTTGTGTGCAGTCTTTTAATTAAATAAAAAAAAGGTTGTTGTATTAATGATACTTTCAAGTTATTGTGTTTGTGATATAATCTGTATATTTACATGTGCAATTTTTCTTTTTCATACATACATTTTATAAACATTAATAGTAAGAACATATGCTGATATTTTATAAATAAGTTATCTAATCTAATTAAAGATGTTGTTGAGTAGCAAATATGTGCTTGAACAACCTATATACATGAAATATATAGGTTTAACTGATGTATTTTTGATTGTGCAATCTAATTGAGTAGTCTTTCATAAAACAAAAAGTATTCGAAATATTTTTTAAATAAATAAACATTGTATGTATTATTACATAACTTGAATTTTAAACTAAAATATTATCCAAAATTTTGTAATGTTGTTTAATTGAAGGCTTTTTTATCGATCATTCTGCACAAATTATATATTTGTTTTACAGACATTTTAAAATCCAAATAATCATATTTGTAAAAAGGTTTAGATTTTTTAAGTTAAATTTTATTAAGATTAGATTTTATAAAATGTTAGAAAATATAGTCGTTTATTGTTGGTTGAAATTGTAGAACAAATCAGTATTTTTTCTTAATAAATATGTTCCTGAGCATTCTATTGTTTTGTTCATTTTTGTCACAATATTTTCTATTTATATCTACTTTTAGTTGCATCTTATATTAACTTTTATTATATATTATAATATTAACTTTTTAAAATTATTCGATTACAGATATAAGAACTATATTTTATATTTAAACCATGTTTTATGTACTTGCTATTCAAAAACACTATTGTCTGTGAGCATTTCTTTATCATCTAGCACAGGGATGTCCAAATTTTTAGATTAGTGTATTAATAAATTTAAATATATGTATTTGTCAGATCTTCATTTAACAAAAGTACTATTAACATTTTTAAATGGTACATCTAAAATTTTATTTTATTAATATGTATGTTACGGGTAGTTTTATAAATTTGCTAATTATTAATAATAACCAGTTATTATTAATAACTAGGTCTTTTGGTAAATTTTATAAATGTTGCATATTAATAACTATTGGTTATTATTAATAAATACCAATGAACTTTGATTAATTGAACTTAGTAAGTAATGAATTTGTTCTTAAAAATAACATGTACTATCAAAACTGTATGCAGCTAATAATAAAAAACTGTGAAGACACAATTATGTTCAATCGAAAAAAGTTTCCTATTAATATGACATCAAGGCTTAATGGATTAAAGATAATTACTTTTATTATTACTGCATTAATTAGGTAAACATTTTAAAATGCTGAAAATAATACTCTTAAACACTTTTAAAGACTCTTCTTTAGGAAGTAACTAGTTTGTATGAATAAAAATAATAAGTTAATGAAACAAATTTACTTAAATTAATTAAATTTTGTATCAAAGAAATAAGAACAAACATTGTAAAACTTATAATTAATGTAAATTATCTATTAAATCTTAGTACATTGAAATTAGGGAAAATATTAATAGTATCCTTGAAAAACAATTTGCTTTCAAAGTTCTGGTAGCATACATGGTGAAGTATATCATTCTGATACAGATAACAGATTCTGATCATTAGATAAAATATATTCATTTCGGAGATATAAAATCAATAAACTTCAGGAATTTTCTGAAACAGATGAATGGAAAATGTCATAAAATTTGAAAGGGGGGGGGGGGGTTATAGATGGTGCATAAAAAGAAGAAAAAAATACTTATATGAAAGAGGATATGCCTTTGGCTGTGTACAGTAATTCAGTTTTAAAATGCATACTATTAGCAATGAATATTAAGAAAAATTTCATGCAAGTAGAAAGTTTGACTTTTATTAAATTAATTTTTACATATAGCAAATATATTTAGAGAATTTGCAATCTGAATGATTGATGATCTGAATGATAATTCTTTCACAAATCTAATTTTTTTTAAAAAAGTGGTAGGTCTTATGTACGTCACACAATGCCAAATTAAAGACCCATCAAAAAGTCAAAGAAAATACATCTTATGAGTGGGAAAGATGGGCTGGCGGTTTCAAATACAATATTATTTTTAAAAAACAAAAAAATATAAAAGAAATAAAATATTGCTACTTTTACAACAAATTATTTATTTTGAAATTTAGAGTTACAAAGAATAATTCATTTTTTACTTTTGCAGCAACAGGAGTTACAGTTATCTTTACAATTTTAATTTTGAAATCTTACAACACCATAATTAGAATTTCTTGGTATTGGAATCTTCAACTTTTTCAGTTAGTTTTGATTTTAATGCTCTTAACTAAATTTCAAACTCGCAACAAATAAATAACTCACAACAATAAATTTCGAACTCATAATATCATATTGCTACTGCTAAACATGGAAATCAATTGAAATGGGTGGAAAATAAATATCAGTGAGCTTCCCAAAAGTTTTATATCTAAAATAAACAATCAACTAATATCTTAGAGTTGTTGCCAACAGACTAAAACAAACTTCTGCAATTGCTGTCCTTTTTTTACACACTTTTCCTTCCTTCCTTTTTTTAGAGGCACTGACGCAGAATAAATAAATGAATTTGTTATGAAAATCTTAAGCACAAAGAACTGAAATTTATTAAATTGACTATACGCGATTGATAATTATTAATAATAACAAGTTGATTTGATAAATTATCATAAGTTAATCATAATAACTGGCTTATTTCAATAATATTTGGTAATTATTAATAGTAACCGATTAATCGAATCAACCATAACACACACACACACATATATATATATGTGTGTGTGTGTAACTATATCGACATTCAAATAATTATTATGTTATACATTTAGAAGTATGTCTAGCATCAAACTGCCAAATTTAATCTATTAGAAAAAAAACTGATATTTATCTTTTATTCTTAGAAACTGACTTACCTGTGCATTAATTTGCAGGCACATTTTTTTTTTTAATCACTTATGTGAAAGGTGGACATGACTTTTCAAATCCCATTTGTAAGGCATTTTAAAATTGAGTTTTTTCTTGAATTTGGTTTTATGCAAATAATAGAAGTATATTTTCATGTAGATCAGGTATTAAGGTTATTCCCAAATCCAAAGGGACATCTTTGACATAAGTTTGAATTCATTTTGTTTTAAAATGCATGAAACTGGTAAGTGTTGCTATTCAGAAACTGTGTAATCAAAAGATATTTTCAGTTTTTATGGAATTGCAATGGATGTTTCAGAGAATACTGTCAAAGTTGGTGTTTTGAACTAAATTTTCTGTTGAAAACAGAAGAAAAGTCAGATAAGTGGAGTAAAAGGATTTGTCACATGATCAAAATCACTTAGAATTCGATAAATGATTTATTTATATATATATGTACACAGTAGAACCTCAATCTATCGTTTTTCAAGGGGTGCATGACAAAAAACGATGAATGCGGGGTTAACATCAAAACACAAAAAAAGCAATGTTTGTACATTATTAATACATGCAATGTATACAGTATACTAATAAATACTAACTTGTTACTTACCAAACTGTTAAAAAAAGACCGAAATTGTAGATAATTGATATTTATTTTTTAAAAATAGTAACTTTATGTTGCGTTTTTCAAATTTTTTTTTCAATTATACAACAAATTTTCAAGATGTGCAATATTTTTCTGGTCATTTTCTGTAATTTCATGTGCATATAAAAAATTTGTACAGTTGCAAATGCCATAATTGCTTCAGACTTGGCATAGATGTATGTCAGCTTCATCGACATAAACATTTTCATCTGCTTCATTGCCATTATTTTCATTTTTTGCATCATCACACATTTCTTCTCTGCTTAGGACACCATGTGTCACAAAATCTTGATTAATGGAAATATAATCGCTAAATTTCATACCAGATACATCTTCTTATACATGCATCCACTCTTCATCTGCATTATCAATACCATAGTCATTATTTTCTTTCCTTTTTGTTGAGCATTCTTCATCAATTTTTCTTTCAAAACTGCATTTTACAAACCAATTCTGCACGGCTGAAGAACATACAGGAAGTTAACCCACAATGGAATAAAATGCTTTATAAATGGTTAAGTTAGTTCCAAATGAAATATTTGAATTTTCCTATGTGCAGCCAAATTTCATAAGTCATCTATTATTAAACACATAGACACATATATTACAAATTAAAAAAAAAAAAAAAAAAAAAATTGCCAAAATTAACCTTTATATTATATTAATTTCCTTTTAACAATATTTCGTACTTAGTTAAACTTATTAAATTAAAATCTTGTTTCTAGATCTAATCTATTAATCTTTATGGAAATGATATAAATTCTTAATTTGCCTTAAAAAACATTTATTCCAATATGCGTAAATCAAAAAAAAGATGGCTCTAAATGAAAAATATTCTTAATTAAACTTTATTTCTTAATATTCCAAAGAAAACTCATTTTTTCACTGTTTTTATAAACCCTTTTTTAAGAAAGTCTTATTAAATTTATTCCATAACATACCTTTCAAAAATATAATTTTATTTATTTTTATTTTTCCTTCGCGTTTGATATTATTGCGTATCAATAAATTCATTTATTTTCTTTTTGTTGTAAAATTAATTGTCTGTAATTGAATATCGGCTGCAGAATATTAATTCTGATTTCGATTATAAATTAGTTAAATAATAATCTTTTAAAATAAAAATTATCGTCTGAAAGATTCGAGAATGATATGTTTAATCTCGACGATGGACATGAATTGTGTTTACAAGTCATGGTTAGAGATTGAAAGTTCTAGAAGCTTTTTATTTTTGACTTAAGAAAAGAGGCCCAGAGATGGATGGAATCTTTTATTAGATGTTTTCGGGTATGAATGATTTAAAAGCTAGACGAATGTTTTTTACAGAATATTGCTTCGGAAGGAAAAGGGCATTTTCCCTTTGCATATGATTGCATTTAATAAATCTTTTGGAGAAGCAATTGTGAAGTTTAATGAAGTCTCTACATTTATTATTTTACTTAATTTTTATCTCGCCTCGACTCCTGTGACACAACATGGGGAAACCTACAAATATTATTAATGCCTCCTATCTCAAAAAGTCACATATGTTTAACCTTTATATATATATTTTGCAGCCAACACCCAAAATTGGCCAATTCTAGAACTGGCCAGATACGGTTGGCCAATTCGCGAAATAGATATATGCACTCGGCTTAATCCTTTCGAACATAGTTGAAAGTGTCTGTGAATTCAAATAGTCTAGCCGTCAGACTGTCTGTGCTCTAACTCGAGTAAAGGTTCCTGTTAACTTGTAATTGTCATCTTATTTGGTTTATCAATTAATTTCGATTTCGAATGGTAATTGTGTACTATTTTTGGTTAATTTAGTTGGGTACACAAAAATATTTCGTTTCGATATAATCAATGGGAATCTTTTTACTGTGCATTTTAATGTTACATTATCTTAATTACAAAAAAAAAAAATGGTTCCTATGCATCTTAGTTCGGGTGTTGGCCAAAGCTTTCCGGACAGTTTGCGAATTGGCCGGCCGAAACCCAAAATATGCTATTCATTTCATGTATTTCGGGTTTTAGCCAGGAAGCTTGGCCAGTTCGCGTATTGGCCGGCCAGTTCTAGAATTGGCCAGGCTCCGGGTATTGGCCGCAACATATATATGTACATTTACATATATTTTGCATTAATAATTACCCTTTTTTTCATGCAATAAGTAGTCAATAACTATCATTAAATGGCCGATTATTGATGCATTTATCCTACATAATTTTTTTTTAAAATATTGTGACATCATTAAAGAGAACTTTTAAACAGTTACTTCCAATAAACCAAAATGTATGATTTATTTTTTGTTGCTCTAGTAAATAAATGATAAATGTTGTACACTGTTTTATATATGAATTGAAGGATCCCGTCATTGTGGGAGATCAAAGTTTCCCTTGGAATTTTTTCAGTTTTCTCTGTATCAATGGTCTAGAAATGCTGCTCCATAATCTGTCAATCTCCCACACACCATTCTTCCAGAAGATGCAGAAGTCTTTCTATTGGCTAAATCATTTCGTATGTTTACACCCAAAAGGAAGCAGAAAGATGAGGAGTTGTATCCAAATATAGTAGCACATGCAGTATTGTATATGCTATATTGACACTAATCAATAGATATGGAATATATCCATATCTATGATGCGAGCCTATTGATAGATATATTGACAGATACTATATAGAGCTTAATGATAGATATATTGACAGATACTAAATAGAGCCTAGTGATAGATAGATAGAGAGCCTATTGATAGATGAGAGCCTACTAGGCTCTCATCTTTTTGCTTCATTTTGGGAACAACAGATTTTGAGTTTTATTCTATCAATGATAATTTTTAGAATTTTCAAGCTGTATTTTTGAGATTTTCACAAAAATTGCTCTATACATTAAGCCAACTTATTATATACATTGTATTTTTATTGCATTTGTGCATGCGTAATGAAACATTATTTAGTAAACCTGCTCATTTTTCCTATAATTTTTAAATTTTGATTACAAGGAATTGTGTACAATGTTTTTTGTCATATTTTCTGAAAAGAGCATTTTTTAAATATTAAGAACATTGCAAATAATAAGATAAAATCGTGGAAAAATTTAGGAGAGTTTTTATGAAAATCTTGATTTTTCTACAAGTATACATGTTATCCTCATAAGAATGAACATACTTTGTTGCAATGAGCCAAGTAATCATAATCTACAGTTTGAAATATATTAACACTTTTGCTGCATTAATTTCAACAGGGTTATGCAAAATATATTCATTTTAGGTAGATCTTATATGAAATACTGCCTATTGCAATCGCTCCTATGTCAGAATTTCTGAAAAATTTCTGCAAATCTACACCGATCATGACCCCTAGACTCCAAAACTACCATTAGTAAAAAAGTTTATGTATCTATTTATCTCTCTATATATATATATATATATATATCACTTTTTTATGGACACTATAACTTTTTTAATTCTGCTCAGATCCCTTCCAAACTGATACATAAAATCAAGGGGCATAAAATCTCGTGCAAGTTCAGTTTGTTAATGGGAAAATCGGACCAAGGGGATGGAAATAAGGAAAGGGTCTGTGAAAATCGAAAAAACCCCATTTTAAAATTTATATTACTTCTAAAAAAATGGGTCAAAAATTTATGCATGACAGATTTTTGATAAAATTTAAAATGGCTTCTTAGGATGAAAAAAAATGAGGATTTTGGGAGTTAAAAATTCATAACTTTGTCAATTCTCAAGATATCAAATCCAAATATATATATATATTTTTTTATAAATGCTATTAATATCATCTAAAACTTTTATATTTACGAGTTTTTGATAGGAACAACTCTTATTGCAAAAATCAATTTTCGAACTTTCGAACCAAAACCATGTTTTAATTTAGTTTCTCGGTGTCGACTCTGTGCAAAAAAATAACTCTCAGAATTTATGGAAGACCCTTTGTACCTAACTTCGAAATTCACCTGTGCCTGTATTCCAAGTAGATAGGGATTTTATTAAATTGAAAGCTTTATTTTACTAAGTTATTTATTTTTGTAGATTGTCACCAACTATATCAAAATTCAATTTTACAACTTTTAAATTGAATATTTTACAAATTGATACATTTTAGACGATTTTAGGGGACAAAATATGAATTTCTGTCCTAAAATTAAATGTAATTCTCAATAAATACATAGATTGTTTATAAAAGAGTGTTAAAAAACGTTTTGTATTTATTGCATTAATTTGGACTGAAATTATACAGGGTTGCCACGCCACCTGGAGAACCTGGAAAACACAGGGAATTTCAAAATCCCCTCCCAAAACAGGGAAAATCCAGGGAATTTTGAAAAAATCCAAAAAAATCTGGAAAACACAGGGAATTTTTTTCTTACTATATCCAAACATAATTTTTTTTTTTTTCGTCTTTCATTTTGTCTAATGTCAAGATGTCTAATTAGCATACATACACGCATATATTTTTGCGCACGCAACATAGAATAAATGCGTTGCAGTACAGGGAAAACACAGGGAATTTTTTTTTCAAGATTAGAGTGGCAACCCTGTTATAGCCCTGGTGCAGTTTTTAAAAAAATTCATATATGACAGGGGATGATGTGGGTAATAATACATCTTTTACATTAGATATTGTAGGAAGTGTCATTTATAAAATTCCTTGATTTTATTTTTTAAGTGGAAAATTACTTAAAATAGTTTTCCATAAATGAATAAAAAATGTGAGTCATAAATTATTGAAAGAGAAATAGTCTCAATTTCTGAAATGAAATTTATCGCATTACATGCTTATTTTTTGGTGGGTAATGTGACTATAATAATTCCTTAAAAGGCCACTCGAATCACTCAAAAAGACCCGGATGATAATGTTAAGTCTATTGGGGACTTATTCTTAAATATCTCACTCAAATTGTAATATTTTTACTTGATTTTTTTTTTCTTTGTGTGTGTGTGTGCATAGGACAGTTGAGGACGATTTACTATTGGGTTAGTTTTTACTTTTCTGATTTTGGTTATAATTCTTTATATTATGGTAGTTTCAATGTATAACCAGTTCATAACCGAAATTAAAGTAATAATAATTTTAAAAAATCTCAAACCAAAACGAAGAAAGTGAAAACTAGTCCGGTTGTAGATCATTCTCAATTATCCTATGCAGAAAAAAAAAAAATTCATGCAAAAATATTAAAATTCGAGTGAGGTATTTGAAAATAACGTCCCCATAGACTTAATATCATCATCGACATTTTTTCCCCCTTGAGTGACTAGTGTTGGCTCTTAAATCAGCTATTCTCAATCTTTTTTTTTTTTTTTTTTTTTTCAACACAAACATATGTTTGCGACGTAAGGCGGTGTCTAAACACATTTTAAATTAGTCGTTGGAACCTCTATAATCCTTACCTATCATGGATGTGCATAATATAAAATATTAAAGTAAAACGTGTGTAAACTATTTAATAAAATGCATTGAAATTCTAAAAAAAAATTAAAACATTTTATATTAAATTCATTTATGTTAAATTCATTCTTTAAAAGAAATAATTCCAAAATTTTTTATGTTTCATCAGAAGAAATATTTCAAAAGTCAAAAAAAGTTCCAAATAACTCTGATCACTGCAATTTAATAGGCTTTGTTGCACTATTACATTCTAAGTATGTACCAAATTCCAAGCCTCTATTTAAATTTCTTCCATAGGTATAGAGTTTTTAAAATTATTTCTGTGGCAAATATAGAAGTATTCTGAGAAATTATTTGTTTGGAAATAATATTGTACAAAATATTTTGTGCCAAATTTTTCCGCAACAAACGTTTAATCCTGCTGCCTCTCCCGAAAAAAAAAAAAAACAATATGAACTGCATACTACCAAGTATAAAATATGACATCTATATTATACAGTGCTTAGCAAAAGTTTAGACAATGATCGATTACACTTCTATATTCAGAAGTATGTACCGAATATTTGTAATTCGTCTGTCATACATTACTTGTGACTTATCCTTTATTCACAAATTTTAAATTTTACCTTTTACATAAAATATAATGACAAAAAAATGAACATTGTGGCAAAAGTATAGAAAATTTGTATATTTACAGAAAAATAACTACAAATTAAAATAGAGTTGCCCCCACATTGTTTGCAATTAGTGCAAGAATATGACTTTTCGTTGAAGAAACAAAATGCTGCATCACTTGGGGGTCAATTTTGTACCAAACATGTTCAACAGCAGCTCGAAGCTCATTAAAAGAAAAGTATAGCAAAAATTTGCATTAACATTACAACATATGATGTTACAAAGGTTTTCGATTGGGTCTGGATCAGAACTACACGCCGGCTAGTTGAAATCAGTAGTATTTTCAGAGTTAAACGAAGTTCTTTTTTGTATGCAACATGAATAGGCACATTTCTTGCTAAAATCCATATTTTAGGTCAGCTAAAAGTTCCCCAAATGACTAAAAATTAATCTCCAACGTATATACGTAGTCATGTGTTGCATGGCAACCAATGAATAACTCCACAGATACTCGAGCATTGAAAGCAAAGTGAGGACCAAATCATTAAAAAGTCACCTTCTTGTTGTCGACTTAAAGTTCCAGGTTCTTTACGCAAGTCGTGCCAATAGTATGCCCATCTGTTTAGGTCATTCAAATTCCACTTTTTTTTCGTTACTGAATATCAAAATGTACCATTTGGGTCCATATGACGTATGTTTGCAAGCTCATTGCATTCTCGCCAATTTGTAGTGAGATTTCAAAGCCGATTGTTTTATCATTTTCACGTAAATTGATTTACCTGGATCTATAATTCATCTACGAATCATGTCCGTCGACACAGACAGTCCAGACTTACTGTTAATGTGATTAGCAATCATTATTTGTGTAAATGTCAGTTTCTGGATCCTTTTGTCATCTCATTTTCTCATCACACAAGGTCTTCCAGATTATGTTTTGTTTTGAAGTAGTCATCCTTAGACTATACTTCATAGACAGACCGCTTTGGATGATTCAATGCTGCTGAAATTTCTGCAACAGTCATCCCTTTCCATTTCAGCTTTCCTACTTCAATTACCTCATCTAACTGAATATTTTTAGCTCGTGGCATCTTCACTAACTGATGCTATATCGAGGTATAACTAAATACTTCAGACATATGACATCATAACTTGGAAATTTGCATTTTTCCACGAACAGTTGGCTAAAAATTAAAAAATTGCCTAAACTTTTGCAATATGCAAATTTTACTTTTTTTCAGTTAAATTAAATATTATCTTGTATTTTAACAATTATTTTTATTCTACATTGTTTAAAATATATTTGAAAATAAGTATAGCCATTTGTAAAACTCACGTGTTCGTATTTTTTATTTACAGGTTAAAAAACATCAGTGTCTAAACTTTTGCTGAACACTGTAAAGGCCAAACGTATCTGTGCGTAACGCCATGGCCCACTAGATCTATAGGCCCATCTATTTGAGATTAATGTATGAAGTCTCCCGCTAGAGGACTCTGATACCTTGCCCAAGTTATTCTAACCAACCAATCGTGCAAACCCTGAAACAAAACAATGACCACGTGCCAAGCCATGTGCGCCGAACAGAAAACAGCTTACTCACAAGGAAGGTCTCCATACTGGGCATACTCAGAATTTTTTGAAAAAAATACTGTTTAAACTACTCATGTGTGTAATAAAGGATCAGTCAAATTTAGTGGAGAAATTAGAGAAGAAACTCAGTAAAAAAAACTAGTTGGATGTGTCAATCCCGAAACTTACTTCTGTCTCATAAGTACATTTTAATATTTAAAAAAAAAAAAAAAAAAAAAAAAAAAAAAAACATGGTGACCCTAAAGTTACCCATTATCGGATTTCCTCGAACATTTGACCTAGCCTAATGAGATTCTGGTACCTGAAAAGCCTAAAACGCAAAATTTAATTAATATTCTGAGCTTAGTAGAAAATGAGCTTATTAGTGCCTCATGTTGGGTAATTTATACTAAAACCTAATAAGCATCTATTGATGTCAAGACCTAACAGAATCTGAAATGTGATGGAATTTCGTCCATTAGTTCTTGAGATATAGTTATAACAAAAAATTTGCAAAACGTAGCACAGCAACACCATATCTTGGACAATTTATGCCAAAACGTAAAAAAAGCGTCTAATTATGTTATGGTGTAAAAGAATCTGAAGTTTGATGAAATTCTGTGCATTAGTTCTTGAGATATAGCTAGTTTAAAAAATAGACCGTGTAAAATATAGCACACAGCACCATCAGTTGAAGGATTTATAACAAAACGTAATCATCGTGTAATTATGTTACATATCATTTTGTAACAAAATCTGAGGTTTGATGAAATTCTGTGCGTTGGTTGTTGAGATATAGCTATCGGAAAAATCGTACAAAATGCAGCATAGCTGCACCACCTGTTGCAAGGTTAATACCAAAATGTAATCAGCGTCTAATTATGTTATATATTCTAGTGTAACAGAATCTAAAATTTCATGAAGTTCTCTGCATTAGTTCTTGAGATATAGCTATCGCAAAAATCGTGCAAAATGTAGCATAGCAGCGCCACCTATAGGGTAGTTCACACCAAAACCTTATCAGAGGCTATGTATCTTAAGGTATCGCGGAATCTGACGTTTGGTGAAATTCTGTGAATTAGTTCTTGAGATATAGCTATCTCGAAAATCATGAAAAACGTAGTATAGCAGCGCCACCTGCAGGCCAATTTTCACCAAAAACCAATAGGCACTAATTCATATCAAGGTCTAACTGAATATAAAATTTTATTAAATTTCGAGCATTAGTTCTTGAGATAGAGCGCCCACAAATTTTTTGTCACATACAGACAGACAGACTCACAGACAGACGGACAGACTCACAGACAGACATTTTCTAAAAATAGTCAAAACGTGTTTAGGACCTTCCAAAACGTATAAATCCGTCGAAAACCGGAAGTCGAAAATTTTCATGAATCCAATACTTCCTTCTTGTAAAGATAGAAGAAAGTAATAAAATACTTTCGAGTATTTGGCGCAAAAAGACGAAAGCGTCACGCGATTTGGCGAGCAGCATTTTCCCTCGCCAAAAGCAAACGATTTTAGTGCACCTGAAAAAATAGTATTTAATGAATTTAGATTTGAACAATGACTTATACATGTATTTTATATTACATATTTCTATTGCTTTTGCTACAGTTATTTAATTTTATCACTTTAAAAATAATTTCTTATATAAAAACTACTTTCATATTAAAAAGTATTTTTTCATATATTTAAGCGTATGACAAAATAAAAGCCAGATGAAGAATGCTGCAGTAATGTATTTAGCACTTTCCAACAACGGTTTGTCTGTCCGTCTGTCCGGATGGCCGTCTGTCCGCGCTCTAACTCCCGTAAATATACTCGGATTGCTATGAAATTTTTATATGTTATTGAGGTTTACCCTAGCACGAACCCTCTTGAAAATGAAGTTTCTACCATGATTAGTTTATCTACAGGGCGAATCAAAAGTTTCCCATTACATTACGGCCCATGGGGAAAAATTGTTAATATACTCGGATTGCCATGAAATTTTAGGACGTTATTGACGTTTACCTTAGCACAAGTCCTATCGAAAATGAAGTTTCTACCATGATTAGTTTATCTACAGGGCGAATCAAAAGTTTCCTATTACATTACGGCCTATGGGGAAAAATCGTTTCAAAGAAATTTTAAAGATGTTATACCCTGTCAAACATATTAAAATATGCATTCTATAAAATATAAGGCGAAAATGTAGCTATTATTCATTTATAGGGCCACACAAAAGAATTCCATTAGATAATGATAAAAGGGGGAATTGTGTATATTAAGATTTTTCATGTATAATAAAATTGATATATGTCACTGAAGTTTAATATAAATTATACACTACTGTCTTGCATAATATGAAGTGCATAGCATTTACAGGGCCATACAAAAGATTTCAAATAGTATATTCTTTCCGAAGTACCGTATATGTGTCCGATGATGGCTGATGGAGGGATAAAATGCATTTTAATTATGGTATTCGCGTTTAAATTTCACTAAATATATGCACATTATATGTGTATAAATGTTATAGTTGATATACAGGGCTACCCCAAAAAGCTCACCAACGTTACTGAATATGAGCGTAAATTATTTAAACGTGGTTCTTAAATAAGCTATGCATTTTTACGCCGAGCTGCATTCAATTTACTGAAAAATGTTTGCAAAATATAGATAACGGGATATACAGAGCCACGCAAAGAATTCGGTACATGGACGCCTATGAATGATGATTTATGAGAATGTGATTTCAGTTGTTTTAAAAGTGTTTTAGTTTACAATAAATTTTAGCCTAATGCTGACGTGTAATAAAGGTACAATGTAAACTACAGAGCTGAACAAAAGTATTCAAGTATGTTTCCATCTAATAGTATGAATTGCTGAAAAAGAAATTTCAAGCTACTGGGTATTTTCTTGCTAAGCTAAATTTTCCAATTATATGAACTGACATATGAAATACAGGGCTGTTCTAATGTACTGGAATACATATTTGGGTATATTTGGCTATACACTATTATTTCCCTAAATAACAAAGTTTTGTTAAAGAGTTCATTAAGTGTTGGAAAGTGCTTCATAATCTTGCTTAACGCATGGTTTTTCTTACTTGTTTAATATTGGAGAAGTTTTTGTTTCCGTAGCAACAAAATTGAATCGGCAGAGCTCAATTAGATTGGAGTTAATTTTGAGATTGAAACAATTTTAATTAATTTAAATTTTGTTTTAATTCATAAAATTTCACAGTTAAGTTTCATTTTAATATATTATGACAAAAATATAGTTAAAACAAACTAAAACTGACAAAACTAACGTTATATAAATGAAATTTCTTTAAACAAGTTCGAGATGAAACATTTTTACCTTAAAAAGTATTTGACATAAAAAAGTATTTTTTGAAATTTTATTTTGTCGCCAACCGATGATAAATCGCCAAATAAAAGAAATGTTCATTATTTTTTTACGAACATTCTATAGGGGTTCCGCCAAAAATTTTTTATAAACATATATATCCACATGAGAAGAACATTCTGTAATTTTTTCAGAATTTTCTGAGTATGCCCGTATGGAGACCTTCCTTGTCAGCGCTAATTTGGGCAGGGTTTGCGTCACGTGGAGTCATATGTGGTCCAATGAAATGGTTCAGGGTTTGAAGCTGAATCCAGCTTCACTTTTTCGGTGGTTTTTAGCGAAATGGGTAGGCTTTTAGTATATAGTCGGCAATGGTAACGCATACGTCATTTTGCGATAGGCTACACTTTCCCCTGCAATTTCGATTTTGCAATTTTCACTACTGCAAATTTTATACTTTTAAACACCGCATATTTTAAATTTTTACACTGTCGTATAAAGAAAAAAATTTACTTTTAAATGCAATTTTTTTGAAAGCTGTATTTCAATTTATTTTTGAGATATTAATTTTTATACAGTTTTTAGTACCAATTTTGCAATTGTGGCAACAGAATCACTCCATTTTCTCTTTAAATGGAAAATAAAATAATTAAAGTACACAACACTTTTCCATGCAATTTCGGTTTTACAATTTTCGATACTGCAAATTTTACATTTTTAAACATCGTACATTTTGAATTTTTACATCGTCGTATAGAGAAAAAAATTTATTTTTAAATGCAATTTGTTTCAAAGTTGTATCTCAGCTTTTTTTTTTTATATATATATTAATTTTTTTTATAATGTTTAGTACCAATTTTGTAATTGTGGCAACAGAATCACTCCATTTTCTCTCAAAATTAAAAAAAAAAAAAATGTTAATTAAAATGCGTTTGTTTTAAAATTCTGTGAATTTCAGTTTTATTTTTTTAATAATTTGAATAATTGAGTTTTATAGTATTTTGTTAATTTTAGTTTCAAATATATTTGCTTGAGAATCAGACTGACCAATATAAGAAGTATTTTTTACTGTAACTAATTTTGCAGATTTATTATAAATAAATAAAAAGTTCTTTTTCAAAGATATTCTTTCGTCGAATTTTGACTGGTTCCACCTCGTTATAATAATGCATAATTTCAAAGTTCTAAAGGAAAAAAAAAAAAACATGAGATTGACAAATTTGTGTTTTGTTCAGTGCATAAACTTCTTATTTTAATTTCAAAAATATATAGTGCAAATTTAATTTGAAGTAATGTTTAATTAGTGTTCAAGATAAGAAATGTATACATCTTTATAGCCCAACAGGACTTCAAGGGAAAAGAACTTTTGACTAACAATAAGTTAACGTCATTTATAGTGTTTTAACATACTTTTAAATTAATTATAAATAACAGAAATTTTTTTGTCTTTCAGGGAAAATATATAAACCAATAGTAATAAATACTTTTTAAGCACATCTAAATTTTATAAATATGGACTAAGAGGCTACTTCAGTCATGTGAAAACTTCCGCTTCCTGATGCTAATCCTGTGGAAGAAATTTATAAAGATATCTTGGTTGCATTGAATATTTTTAAATGATTCCCTTTGCAATAGATAATTGAGATCAAACTGTACGAAGGCTGTTTTTTCTACTTTTTTGATTTTGATTGCAGATTTTTTTTATGAGGGTGCCTTCATTTTCAAAACCAGTTCCGAAAATGAGAACATCATCATTAAAAATATCTAAGAAAAATTGAAAAAAGAAAAAAAAAAAAAAGAAAGAAAGAAAAAAAGGAGAAAAAAAATGGCATTTGCACAAATTAAACTCAACTACCCACTGCCCCCCCCCCCCCCAAAAAAAAGAGTTTTTTAAAATATTGGAATGAAACCCAGATATTTTAGTAAATTTCATCCAATGAATTAACGGGTCTTTTCGCGTGACTGAAGTAGCCTATTAATAGTGCAATTTATTGACGTATTTCAAATGTTGACTAAATGTTTTTTTCTCCTAAACCACTCATCCGGTCACCAAAAAAATTATGTATAAATTTATTAAATTTATATTCATCAAATAAATTAAGATTTTTTTTAAGGAATAAATATTACTTCTGTTTTAAATATATAGAAAAATCTATATATAAAGGAACGGCAAATTCACTATTAAATATTAATTAAAAACATGAATGCATTCAAATGATTCATAGTTTTATTACTAAAATAGGTGTAAAAATAATCAAAAGGCTTTAAGACATTAAAAACAATTTAACAGATGTTAACTATAAAAGAATTCGCCTAAGTCCCGAGAGCTTTCGACCAAACTTGGAAGTGAGAAGAAATCAATCTCCAGAATCGATAAAAGCATTAAATATATATTAAAAAAATGTGAAGGAACGTAAAATTTAACTTCGAATATTAAATAAAACATGAATTATTCATATGATTCATAGTTTTATTACTAAAATAGGTGAAAAATCAATTAAAATAGCCGATTTCTTCTCACTCCATCCCTTGATGATGATCAAGGTTTGTTCGAAAGGGCTTGGGACTCCGGCGAATTCTTTTAAAATTTACATCTGTTAGTTGATTTTCACATCTTAAAGCCGTTTAATCGTTTTTAGACATATTTTTATGATAAAATTATGAATTATTTGAATTCATTCATGTTTTTAATTGCTTCTATTTTTTTGAGATTTTGAAGGGGGGGGGGAAAAAGCACTTATGTGTTGTTTTTTGAGTTTAAAAAAAGGGGAAATTTTTCGTTTGAAATTACCTCAATTTAAATTATACCCAATGAGATAAAGGGGGGAAAATTATCAAGATGGCTATTATGGTTTTCGAGGAAAGGTACAAATTGTGCTAAAAAATCTACTCTTCAAGAGAAGAAATAAGTCGGACATTATACGTCAAACGTGGCAAATGTAGTGCGTTCATACTCTAATTTTTTTTTTTTTTTTTTTTTTTTTTTTTTTTTTTTTAAATACATATTCAGATCTTGGTGCAACTGTAGATCTTGGCCAAATCACTCTTATGCAAAAATGCATGAGTACAAAATTTATTACTATTATATATATTAAATTGACTTTATCTTAAATAGGATGTAATGATCATGGCAATCTAGAATCATTACTTATCATGAGATATCACTGAATTAATTATGTATGGTAAGATTTGAAATATCAGTTTCGACCACATGCACATAAAGTTTTATTAACAAACCAAAATCACCGATTTTTTTTAAACCAATGCTATCGCTTAACCAATCAAAAAAAGAAAACCCGGTAAAATCTGTAGCGAACAAAGGTTGTCATGTTGCTTCCTGTGTGTGACGTCAGTTGGAACCACAATCGTAAAAAAACATGCTTAAAAAAAAAAAAAAAAGGTTGAGGCGGTTAGTTGGGTGGGTACCCAGGTAGCTACCCACTAATAACTCTGCTTGAAACCTATCTGTAGAATAATCACCATAATAGCCTACAATCATTACTTATCATGGAATATCAATGAATTAATTACGTACGATAGGATTTAATAGAATGAAGAAAACCATTATTAATATCTTCTAAGTTTTGATTCGATTTTCATTACATTTGAAATGACGAAATTCTGCAATGATTATAATATGTTAATTTCAAACCATTCATTTGAATATTCTTATATGCGGACAGACAGACGGGCAGATTAGACTATACAACAACGATAGGTAGCTCTAACTATAGGTGCGACATATTTATGTAATTACGAACGCACATAAAAAAATGCCTTACTTTACAAACAGAATTAGGGTATTTCCAAAGCACATATCTGGATGGGGGATTTTTGAATTTTGTTCATTACATAATGCATTTTCATGCATCATTTTGTAGTACACAGTACATTGCATTGTTCTTTAGTGCATTTATTAAACCCTTAAAAACAACAAGTTGGAAATTGCACGTGAAGCGTAGCAAATGAGGTGCGTTCGTACGAAAACGAAGTTTTAAAAATATCTCTCTCATATATCAATCTCATAAAATTGTAAATAGTTAATTACAATTAAAATGCGCTCCAAACAATGTTCTCCCTGTACCATTGTGTAATGGAATACTTTTGAGTGGCCTTGTAAATCATTAACAAAAGTTCTTTGCACCGTAGATTATGCAAAATGTGTATTATAATATGTACTTTATGGATGCAGATAAAATTTATTATGTTCGAATGAGTGTAACACCATTAAAATGCATTTGAAACATTTTTCGCCATTGATCGTAATGTAACGGAATACTTTTGATTGTCCCTGTAATTGAACTATGCATCCGATTTTGATAAAATTTGAAATAACTCGACAAAATTATGTAATAATTATATATTTTAAATTTCAAACGATTAAAATGCATTTGAAACTTTCCCCCCCTTTGTCCGTACTTTTGATTGTCCCTGTAATTGATCTATGCATCCGTTTTCATAAAATTTGAAATGACTCGACAAAATTATGTAATAATAATATATTTTAAATTTCAAACGATTCGGTGGGTAGTTTTTGCGTTGTTATATGCGGACAAACGGACTGAATGACAACTATAAGTGCTACGTATTTACATAATTACGAACGCACCAAAAAACAGGAATATTTTACCTTTTACTTTGCAATTAGCTAATTGAAAAAAATGAACCTGTGCAGTATTGGTATTCAGTGTTGAATTTAGGGGTTGGCCCCCTGGAGACATACCCCCTCCAGAAAATTCGAGATTTTGTGTTTTCACTGGTCAAAAAGTGCATCTCCTCCCCCTCCCCGGAACCACAGAAACCAAGTCCTTCCAGGAAAAAAGTGTCCGAATTCAAATCGGCTGGTACTGCTTGTTATCTACGGACAATCTACTGCTATCTATACCTGAACAATAGCTGAATTACTTTATGACAAAATTTACATGGCATATTGATATCCAGTATCCTAGTTTTCTTAGTAAATTCGGAAGTAGATATCATAGATAAAATATTTATTCCATAGTGTGAAAACTTATTTGCAATTTCATTTTAATACGAAATTACACCTTCGCTCAGTTTCATTGTAATATAAGTTATTCCAACTGAATTGTGTAATAATTAGTTATCAGTTGTTTATTGTCTTAAAGAACTGTAATAGTTCATTCTAATATAATTATAAAAATAATTGGCATTGTGATTTAATTAGGCTTTTGAACAAAACTTTCTCTTGACCTTATCGTTCTTTGCCATTTTTTTTTCTAAATGAGTTGGGGATAATGAACTAGCTGAAAGAGATTTACAAAAGCAGTCAGTTATTGATGAGGAGACACCTATTTCCACTAAAGAAATATATTACGCAATCGAAAGCGTGCATATTATACAAATCAGCACTCTAGAAAAAGCTTTAAATTGTGCAATTTTAGAAACTATTACTATCTGTAAGTAAGTGAATACTGATTTGCATTTGCATTATTGAAGAACAAACTCCTTAACATCCACACATTACATTTTTCAAATTGTTAAGTTATAATTAGTAATTTTTTCCGAAGTGGAAAGTCAAGAAAGAAATGCATGCATAACGCATGATAAAATTATCATGCATAACGCATTGATAAAATAAAACACTTTCCAACGTCTCTAGAATATTGCATCGTACCTATAAAATATTTAAGAAATGCATAACACAGTTGAAAGTGCAATTTTAGCAATCAGTACATTGTTGGCATAGGCGTAACTAGAGAATTTTTCTAGGGGGGGGGGGGGGCACGGCCCCAATTGGAAAAATTCTCTATTGTTTGCAAAACAACAATAGTATGACAATGTTGTTTTATAGTAAACTGTTTGATAATTTCCAAATAATAATAGCATTAGTAACTAGACGGATGTGACAATTCCAAATCTTTCTTTTTCTGATTTATTTTAAGATTCACCTTTGCTCTCAAACGCACTAAACTGGGAAATTCTCTTATTTAGAAACTATATTAGATCCCATGACTGCGATTTTTTGATAAATGCAGAAAATATTACAAAAACTGCAGTCAAAGTTCGTCTTTTGAACCGAATTTTCCAAAGCGGGAGATCTGGGAACGAAAAAAAGGGGCATGCTGAGAAAATAATTGTCGATAAATCAAATTCTAATGAATTCAGAGAAAAATGAAGGCATTCGACATCTTATACCATATCTTCAAAAATTATCTCAGCAAGTTTCATGTTTTTACTTTTACAAATGAATCTGAAAATGTATAGGAAAATTTTGAGCTGCTGAGAGAGAAAAAACATTTTTTCGAATACCCTTAATGCGTCAAAGTTTACTACCTCAGTGCCAAAATTAAATGGCAATTTATCATCATTGTGAAGATTTTAAAGACATGAAATTCCTTGCATTAGTTCTTAAAACAAGACTATTGCGGAAATGTGAAAAAATGCAACATAAAAGCGCCACCTGTTGGGCGATTCATACCAAAACATAAACAGCAACAATATTTATCAAATATACCTGAATGTGAAGTTTGGTGGAGTTCACTGATTAGTTCTTAAAATAGAGCTATTGCATCAATTGAGAAAAAATCAGCATTGCAGTGCCACATAATGGGAGATTGACAACAAAACATGAACAAAACTAGTTCATTTTATGGATTTACTGACTCTAAAGTTTGATAAAAATTCGTGCACTGAGAACCTGAGATAGAGCTATTGCGCAAATCGTGAAAAATGCAACATGGCAGTGCCACCTGTAGAGCAATTTACACCAAAATGCAAACAACATGGATGCACGTTGAGAATTAACTGAATCTGAAGTTTAAAGGAAATCCGTGTATTATTTATGGATATATAGCTGTTGCGAAAATCGTAAAAAATGCACCATAGCAGCGCACCTGTCGAGCGATTTGCACCAAAAACTAATCAGTATCAATCTATATCAAGATCAAGAACTACCTGATTATAATTTTTAATTAAATTCTGTGCGATAGTTCTTGAGATAGAGCTATTGCAAAAATCGTGAAAAATTTAGCATACCAGCGCCTTCTGTTGAACGATTACACAGAAACCAATACAATATCAGTTCATGTTAAGTACTGACTGAATCTGAAGTTTGGTTGATATCCGCGTGCGTTAGTTCTTCAGATATAGCTGTTGCGTTAATCCTAAAAAAAGCAGCGTAGAAGCGCCATCTGTTGAGTGATTTGCAACAAAAACTAATCAGTATGAATTTGTATTAGGGACTACCTGAATATAAATTTTTATTACATTCCGTGCATTAATTCTTGAGATAGAGCATCCACAAAATTTATGTTACATATACAGGCATGAGATTCTTCAGCGGATCCGCGGTTTTCCGCTTTTTTGTCACTTTCCGCGTTTCCGACTTTTTATATCTTTATGGATCGCGGGAAAAAAAACGAGGTTTTCGACAAAAGATCGGGAAGAAACGCGATTTTCGTCAAAATATCGCTGAATAGAAATGCGATTTTCCTCGAAAGGTCGCGGGAAAAAACGCTATTTTCGTCAAAATATCGCGAGGAAAACGTGGTTTTTGTTAAAATATCGCAAGGAAAACGTAGTTTTTGTCAAAATATCGCGAGAAAAACGCGGATTCCGTCAATATATCGCGATAAAAACGCGGATTATGTCGATATATCGCGATAAAAACGCAGATTCCTTCAATATATCGTGATAAAAACGCGGATTCCGTTTAAATATCGCGAAAAAAACCTCGATTTTCGTCAAAAGATCGCAAAAGAACCACGGATTCCGTCCTAAGATCCCGAAAAAAACGCGGATTGCATCAAAAGATCGCGAAAAAAAACGCGATGTTTGTAAAAAAAAATGGCGATTTTCGCCGAAAAGATCGTCGAAAAAACGTGATTTTCGACTAAAGATCGCCAAAAAACGCAAATTTCATAAAGGAATTGCTTAGAAAATACGAATTTCGTCAAAAAATTGCAGAAAATTAGCTGTAATATCATTTTCAACAACTTTTTTGGAATTGAGTGGCAGATTAAACATTAACTTGCCATGTTTGTTAATTGATGTTTTAAGTGACAACATGTTATATTTTAATTGGACAATTAGCTAAGATTGTTGTGTAAAACATTGCATCAGAAATGTGAATTTAAAGTAGAAACTTCAATTTCAGAACTACTTATAATATTTGGATAAATGGATTCACTCTCACCCTCTTCCTCTCCCCCCCCCCCCAAAAAAAAATAAATAAATAAATAAAAATTAAGATTTAAACAAAAGTATTCAATTTTGCTGCGAATAAAATAAGCTTCTGAATTGTCTTACATGCGCGCTGTTTTAAATAATTTCTCATTTTCCAGTTCACGCGCTTTTTTGAAATAATTTCTCATTTTCCGGTTCACGCGCTTTTCCTCTTTTTTTAAGTTTTTGCAATCTCATGCCTGCATATAGACAGAGTCAGATTCACATATACACAAACAGACATTTTGTAAAAACTTGTTCTTACTAAAAACTAGGAATCTCTGATCCCTAAAACGGGTAAATCCGTCAAAAACCGGAATTCAAAATTTTCACGAATCCGATATTTTCTTCCGTAAAGATAGAAATAATAAAAATAGTTTTGTTAGAACTGATAATACTCAAAGGAAAGCTCACTTGTTAATACATTCCTGAAAACGTATAATCTATCAAAGAAACTAATTGGGTGAAGCTTTCTTCTGTTTTTAGTTGCTATCAGATTCAAAAAATTTACGAGCAACAAATTTTTCAACCGATTTGAACTCCAACTTTTTCCCTTACAAGGAGAGAAAAAGGTTATAAATATTTGCACAAAGTTGGAGGAATAGCAAGAAAACCAATGCTACTAGTACCAGCCGTTAATATTTATCGCCTATTTCTATCAATCGCTTATCACTGATCCGTTGAAATGCTCGATGTACAATGAAAAGTATCGGCAAGCAGAGATTTTTTTTGGAACTGCAGAAAAAGTTGGGGGGCATTGTTGTTTGCTATCACACTGGGTGTTGTGAGGATATTTCGCTAAAAGTTGGAATAAATCAAGTGTTGGCTCAAAAATCTTTCAAAATGTTGGTGAATCTAATAGTGGCTTTATTCATCAAGTTTTCGATTCAAAACAGTGGCTGGGGGAGATAAAGTTGCTTATAAACAACACAGTCGCCATTTTTTAAAAGAAATATATAAATTAGTTAATGAGTTATAAGCAATTTTGATCGCATGACAACCATTTTTCCTCCTTTTAGTCGCTACCATGTCGCAAATTCGTTTCAAATCATCCACTGTGAGAATCGTCTTCTGAAAGATCTTATCAAAGAATGAAGAACATTTCTCACTTACATAGCTTTTTAATCCTGAATCTAGGAAAAAAAGTTAGAGGAAAAAATGACATGAACTAAAAAAGCGAAAATAAAAGTGATTAATTACAAATTTAATTAAAAATTACATTGCTTTTTAATTCTGAATCTAGGAAAAAAAAGTTAGAGGAAAAAATGACATAAACTAAAAAAGTGAAACAGGAAAAATTTTACTGGAAAAAAGGGACAAGGAAAAAAAGTTACCGGAAAAAAGAGTGACAAGGAATTGATTTTGGGGATTTATTGGTTAAGTATGAAAGGGGGGTGGGGGGAGGCTCTTAATTTAGGTAAATGGGTTTTTGATGCTAAATTAACTGTTTTGGTTCAATTTTTGGATATACGTTCATACTGAAAAGACGCTTGTTTGATTAATTTTGGGAATGGACGATTACCCCTCCCCCCTTCCGTTCTAAATAAGATGAATGAGTTTTTAAGCAGAATTATTCAACGTGTGTCAAATTTTGGATATAGGTTCTTTCTGACAAGGCTTATGTATAGTATCGTGGTGTCGTGTCCTCAGTTTCTCTTTATTCAGTTGGTTTATTTGTTAAGTTCATCAAAAACACATTTTTAATTCAAGTTCTTTATTAGAACTATGTATCAATTAATAAAAAAATAAATAAAACGACATTACAACTACATAGGAGCCACACTCCAATATTACATTTCGCTTAGCACATCTAAGCCACCTTACATCTATGTACTATCTAGTAAATTAACAGCACATGTCTCTCTTCCAACTACTTCCTTCCCTCTCTACGCTCAACAATCCCACCTCTCAGCTCATTGCCACTAGACCAGTGAAATCATTTTCTAGTTCCTTGAGGTCAATTGCAGCTATTCTTCTCAGTTTTAGAATGAAGATACTTTCACCCTTTTCACAATGGGATTTCGCTATCTATCTTCTGCCCAGATTAAAGTTGCCAGTACGTCGTCGCAGTATATAATGCCCGAAGAATTTTGGGAATTTAATGGTAAAGTATAAAAGAGGAACGAGGGATAACCTTTCTTAAATTAAATAAATGGCTTTTTACGCAGAATTATTTGATTTGCTTAAAGATTTGAATGTAGGTTCATTATGATAAGGGGTATCCCTGAATAGTTATGGGGTTCTTTTGCTAATTAAAAAGTGGAAGGACGGGCGATTATCCCCCCCCCCTAAATTTGATAAATTGTTTTTATGCGCATCCGATGTATTTCAAATTTTAGATATAGGTTCTTTCTAATAAAATAAAATCCCTGAATAGTTTTAAGGGTTTGTTTACATATCCTCAATAGCTGTTTGCATTTAAAACTATGGTTTATGTTTCTGCATAGCATTTTTCAGTATTCTATAAATATCCTAACAAAGAAAAAAAATATCCTTTTTTTATTGAAATCATTTTTTTAATTTAAATTTGTTTTTTAATTTTTTAAGCATTCAAACACTGAAGATCTATCAAGAACTACAGGTTTCTAAACAATTAACTTTCTAATTACTAACATAAGCTATTAATAAAAAACTATTATTATTACTACAAATTAATGAATTCACTAGTTATTACTTCGTGACATATAACATAGTTTTTACATTAAAATTTTCTAACATATATTTTTTAAGTGTTTTATATTATACTTTGTGATGTGTAATATGGGCCATTTATTAGTAAAAATCCAGTTTTAAATGATAAATATTCGGCGTAAATTAAAATGACAATTACAACAAATGATTTAGCATATTACTTTTTTCACAAGTAATAAATAAATAAATAAATAAACCAGTTTTAAATGCAAAATGAACTGTAATAATTATATGGAAAAAGATAAAATGTGTTATGTTTTCTGACGTAATTGTTTTCAATCGTTAAATTAAAAAATAAAGAAAATTTCTTTTTATTTGTTATTTGCGTTCGGTTGCATTCAACTCACTTTTTAATTTACTTGGGTATTTTTGCGGCAAACCTTTACCGAGAAATCCCCTGATCGTCAAATTTCCTAAGAGACTAGCCGCCCGCGATATGTACCGGACATCCAAAATTTGAAGCAAATATGACAATTCTGCGTAAAAAGCCATTTTTTTTTATTATTTAAGGGGAATTATCCTCTGTTTCTCCCTCTATACTTAGCTATTAAATCCTTGAAACTATTCAGAGATTCACCTTATCAGAAAGAATCTATATTTAAAATTTTAAATACATCGGATAATTCTGAATAAAAACCGACTTATCGAATTTAAGGGGGAAATAATTGCTTGCCCCCTCCTCATTTTAATAAGCATAAGAACCCCCATAACTAATCAGTAATACGTCTTATCATAATAAACCTATGACTAAAATTCGAGGTAAATCGGATAATTCTGCTTAAAAAGGCATTTATTTAACTAAGAGGGACTAAGCTAACCCTCCCTCTTTATATTTAGCCATTAAACCCTTAAAACTATTCAGGGATTTACCTTATCAGAAAGAACCTATATTTAAAATTTGAAATACATCGAATAGTTCTGGATAAAAACCGATTTATCTAATTTGAGAAAGGGGTAATTACCCGTCCCCCCTTTATAATAAGCAAAACAACCCCATAACTAATCAGAGATACGTCTAATCATAATGAACCTATGTCCAAAATTCCAAGCAAATCGGATAATTCTGCGTAAAAATTTATCAATTTAATTTAAAAGAGGCTTCCCCCGTCTCCTTTTTTCTTAACAATTAAACTCCCAAAACTCTTCAGGCATTATAGTATACTGTGTATAATCCTTATCAGAAAAAAAAAAAAAAAAAAAAAAAAAAAAGACAATGTTGTATAATTCTGCTTAAAAATCCGTTTATCTAATTTAGGTCGGATGGGGTGGAACGTGATAATCATATGTCCAAAAATTGAACCAAAGCAGTTAATTCAGCATGAAAAACACATTTACCTAAATTAAGAGCCTCCCCCCCCCCATCCCCTCTATATATTTAACTAATGAATCCCCAAAATCAATTCCTTGTCACTTTTTTTCCGCTAATTTTTTTTTCCGAGTCATTTTTTTCCGCTTTTGTAGTTTATGTTATTTTTTTCCGGTCACTTTTTTCCGTTTATTCACTTGCCTATTTTGTGCGTTTTTTAAAAAAGAATTAATAAAACAAGTTGGAAATTGCACATTAAGCCTAGCATATGAGGTGCGTTCGTACGATAACGAAGTTTTAAAAATATTCAGATCTTGCTGTTATAGTAGACAGTACTTCGCTTATAAATATACATGGACATACAACTTTTATTACACCACAGCAACGTATGCCATATTCGTTAAAAGTGAAATAAATGAATATAATTAAAACACGCCCCAAACCATAAATCCTCGTATATCATTATGTAGGGGAATATTTTTGAGTGGCCGTGTAAATTAATAATATATATTTTTTGTAGCATAGATTGTAAAGACGGATGGACTGACAGACTGAACGACGAATATAAGTGCTAGTTTTTTATATAATTACGGACGCACTTAAAATTATTCAGATCTTGATGTAATAGTACACAGTATTTCGGATACAGTATATTAGCCAAAATCTTTTGTGTGACCCTGTAAATACTATCTGCTTTCTTTTATACAGAAAATAACTTGTAACAGTCTTTAGCAACATATAATCTCATAAAATTTTAAATAGTTTATTATAATTAAAATGCTCACCAAACAATGTTCTCCCTATACCATTATGTAATGGAATACTTTTGTCTGGACTTGTAAATCAATATCAAATGTTCTTTGCACCACAGATTATGCAAAATGTATATTATAATATGTACTCATTAGATGCATATCAATTTTATTGTGTTCGAATGAGTGTAACATCATTAAAATGCATTCGGAACTTTTCCCCATTGACCGTAATATAACAGAATACCTTTGATTGTACCTGTAATTAATCTATCCATCCAATTTTCATAAAATTTGAAATTACTCGACAAAATTATGTAATAATTATATATTTTAAATTTCAAACGATTAAAATGCATTTGAAACTTCTTTCCCCAGTGACCGTAATGTAACGGAATACTTTTGATTGTCCCTGTAATTGATCTATGCATCGGATTTTAATAATTATGCATTTTAAATTTAAAACGATTCGGTTGGGTAGTTTTTGCATTGTTATGTGTGGACGGATGGACAGACGGACAAACAGACTGAACGACAACTATAGGTGCTACGTATTTACATGATTAGGAACGCATCTAAAAATTGTTTGAAGATAGGCCCTTTGGATTTGAGAACAAACTTAATAAAAGGATAATATATGAAAACTGTAACATTTAAGTAAATATCTTTAGAGAAACTTAAATATAAATGAACTATATACTTTTCAAACATACCTGGATTTAATGAATGCTTGAAGGAATTCGAAGATTAAAAAAAATGATCTCATATATCCATTTTTTTCATAATTTTCTTCTCTGAAGAGGATTTAATATTAGTCATAGCGAAACGCACAATAAAAGAAGAAAAAAAAAACACCTTAGCACAACAGCAACTAACAACAGAAGCATGCGAGCATGTGTTTTTGTGTTTTTCCTGGAATTTGAGAGTTCAGCCCCGTTTCCAAAAAAAGAGCGAGAAACAGATGTAACTAATTAAGACCCCCCAATGTTGCAGTATTGAAAAACTCGAGACTGACAGGAAATGACCATTTCTTTTAGCCTTCGGCTAATTGCCAATCGTACAAATGAATGCAGTCCTCTTTCAAAAGGAGTGACCGCTTTTCGTTAAAAGCTGATACTGTTACCATGTGTTGGGATACTGTTGGGGGTGATCGATAAGTAAGAAATAATTGTAAAAAAGCGAGAAAAGAGACTAAGTCTGAAAAATATAGACTTAAGACAAATGCAAAAAATAGACAGTTTAGCGTCCCACTCTGAGACATGTATAATCTCTCGAAAAAATAAAATTTTTGCGTTCTAAGATTTCCACAAGAGTCTAAAATTCTAGGGGGGGCCGTGGGTTGTCTGGGGTGGGCCCGGCCCACCCGGCCCCCCCCCCCCCCCCCCCCGCTAGTTACGCCTATGATTGTTGGTAAGGTATTCAAAATTCTTTTATGCAGCTCTGTATATGATTTGTTGATTTTATGCATATTAAATTATAACATACTAAACAATGTAACATAGTAAAATTTAGCTTAAATTGCGATTAAATTGGATATCACAATTGAAAACGCATTTCCTGCACATATCGTTCATAGACAATAATTGTAACCGAAATATTTTGTGTTTTCTTATAAAGCTACAATAAATGCTCCATATATATATATATATAATTTATTCAGTGTTATTTTATTAATATAATATTCTTAATACTAGTTATTTTTAATTATAATAATATTTTTTTCCTTCCATTTTATATTCCTTAACTGTCTGCAAGCTCATTAACTGATAGTAAAATGGGTATTCAGTTTTGTGTTTTTTCAACACGTTGGCGACTTAGTGCAATGTAGGTTTTTTTCATTTCAATTTTTTTTTAATAGTCAAAACAGTTTATGCTCATAGATTTGATTATATGATATAGTTGTGTATATGGTTTTAGATGTCCTGGTTTATTGACTTATATTCTTTTTGGTTACGATTAATAGGGCAAGGTAGAAAATTATGCATTAGGACATTTTCTTCATTTCTACTTCAGAAATTAATCGTAATTTTCTCTGACTGCGTGATATTGCCCTTGAAAACGAGCCATGTACCACAAGCTCCAATTATATTTGTAATTCTTCCACTATTACTAATTCCGTGTGATTGTCATGTCGAGTTTAAGTTTGTTACATTGGGTTTTTCAATATTAGGTTGTAGATTTTGATTTGTAGTATGATATACATATATCCATTTTGTATAATAAACAACAAAAAACAAAATATATTCATGTGAATTGTGCCGAAACGCTCCAATGAAACACATAAATTTAAAATAATCCATCAAAAGTATTAATTCAGCCCGAACTAGCACATCCCCCTCTCAAAAAACTGCTTTAAAATTTAAAATTCAGCAAGAAAAAATTGAACAAGAAAATTAAAAACAACAGGCTGCAGCCTCATCAGCGATGGGTTTTATAACTAAAAGCAGTAGAGCATTACAATTTATCAAAAAATGTATAAGTGGCAGTGGGTTTCGGCTAGAGCGGTGAATAGCAAAAATAAATGTATTATAACACTCAATGGCTACATTTCACACGCTGCGTGTTTTTCCCAATCCTCTGACGATAATCCCACGTTTTTTCGCGATCCTCTGTTGGAAATCGCGTGTTTTTTAACGATACTCTAACCAAAATCGCGTTTTTGCCGCGATTCTTTGATGAAAGTCGCGGCGTTTTTTGCGAACCTTTGATAAAATTAGCGTTTCTTATGCGATCTTTTGACGAAATTCGCATTGTTTCTCCGTTGTTTCTTAATTTTTCTTTGAAATTACGCCCTGATGGCGACTGGAATATTTCGGTTTAGGAGTTACTGGCTCCTTAAAAATTTTTGGAATCTGCACCTATAGCCTATATAAAAACAGGTAATATTCAGGATTGGCTACAAAAGAATTTAAGTGCGTTTCCATCTATTATTTGTAGAAATTGCTGAATGTAAAATTTTAATTGTGTTATTAACTTTCTTGCTATAAGAAATTTTAGCATACTATGCGGAATGTATTCAAATCTTTAGATCATATACAGAGCTGCACAAAAGAAGTAAAGTACTTTTCCGGATAGCGACAGTAATATTTAAAATCTGATTTTAAAATATGCTACGTGTTTTATAGATACTTTCTAAAATATCACATTTGCATTATTAAACGGTTTTGTTAAAGTATTTTGGAAGTGCTGGAAAATGTTTCATAATCTCAACTTGACGCATGATGTTTCTTTCTTGTTCGATTTTAAGTTCTTTTAAGTTTAATTTTAATCTTTAAGTTTAATTTCTTGTTCGGAACCTTAAAAAGGTCTGTAATAAAAGAAATAAGATTTTGTTGAAAAACAAATTTTAAAATGTTCTCTATGAAGATTTTTCTTTTATATTCTATTGAAACGTTTACAAATAGATGATTAGATCAATAAGTATATTATATAGCTTAGATTTAATTATTGTTTTCTTAAATACTTTTGATTTAAAAAACTTCTAATATGGGTTCTTCCCTGACCACTGTGTTTACAAACTATTTTTTCAAGATGTTGACAAAAAAACAGGCCAAATAATCTAGAATTCAAGAATGAAAGCGATTCGGGAATTTTTACTACCGTTCGTTAAAAATAAAACTGGTTTTTCTATCCAAGTTTTCTTTATTTTCTGTGTTGGGCAAAACCTTGAGGTAAAAAAGAATGTAAAAGTGATACTTGTAATAGTTTCTAATCGGTGATGAATTCATTGAGCAGTACCGGATGGAAATTGTCCCCTTTCTGTACAAGATTTGCAGTAATGTATGATGAACATAGCATTTGATTTAAAAAAATGCATTCCTTGTATACATGAACACATACAGTATGAGAGATGCTACGGATTTTAACTCCGGAACCCAAGTGCATCTCTGAACCGACATAAATAAAATTGATTGTTAAAGTTGCGCCGCTGGAAGATTGCAAATTTTTATCTTATTAGTAATTCGGGGGAAGAGTTATGTGTAATTTCATAATGCAAGGATAGAGATTAAAAGTCTGAATGGGACCAAAATTTTCAGAATAGAAACTGTCCCAAAATGAATGAAATCACACACCCGGCTTTGTGTATAAATTAAAAGTTTGTATTGGTTTGGTTCTGTTTGTTTTTCGACAATTCATGTCTCAGTCCGGCCTATACAAAGATCTGTTAAATAAAAATCGTGCTAATAGTTTGATCTATATGCATAACAGCATTATTAGGGATGAAACAGTGTAGCGTACGTAACACTCTTCATGTACAATGCTTTAACGAAAGAAAGGAAATAGTTTTGATTTTTTTTAACCTTTATTTTTTTACAGCTGTGTTCTGAGTATTGCATAAGTCGACAAGGCCTTAAATCTGAGTTTCCCTGTTTTCAGGGCTCCATAATTGCCATGCTGTTTGCAGCTTTTTAACCCTTTATGCCCCGATGTATTTTAAAGTATCATAAAAATAATTTGTTTTAAATTTCATTTTATGCATCCATAAGTAGTAATAAATTTTAGAATGAGTTGTAGATAGTTATATTTGTCTTATTCCAAAATCATTATTTTATTGATTGAACAAAACGAAAATATTTTTAAAAGGGAGATTTTTTTTTTATTTGTATCGCTTCCTTTTCTTGACGTTGAAAGACCGTGGGTGAAAGTTTCAGTTCGGAATTATTCCTGTATTTTTATTGTAAGCGCATTATACAAGTTAATGAAAAATGAATATAGCGATTATAATATGGGTGCAGATTTTCAAAATTTTTAAGGAACCAGTGGCTTCTAAACCCAAATATTCCAGTCGCCAGTTAATTTCTATGAAAATTAAGAAATAAAGCAAAACAACAGAGAAACAATACGAATTTCGTAAAAAGGATGTATTGATATCGTCCATGTGACCAAGGGGAATCACATAAAATATTTAGAAAATATATAAACAAAATTTTGAACCTCCTTTTAAATTCTGGGTAATTCTTACTGATAAATTACTGTCGATTAACGAGTTATAGCCGTTTGTAATCTCTAAATTCATTTTGAATTACGTCGTATTTCTACATTTTCTAATTGTTTAAAATACTAACAAAGTATTTTAAATAAAAGATTTGAATGAAGTTACAAACATCGCGCAAAAGGGCATAGCCGGATAAGCATTGGAAACATGCCTTTCAATCAAATTTCTTGATTTTTTCTCCATGTGTGGCTGCTTATCTGACAATGTATTCCCCTTATTATCACCTTATAAATATTGATATTTTATGAGATAAAAATGTCTTTTCGATTTTTTAAAAACCTCATTTTCTCAAAAACTACCAAACCAAATTATATGCTATTAATTAAGTTTATACAGATGTCAAAGATGAATATCTGGAAATTTTTGTATAATTTTCTGATCGTAAAAAGTGTGTGAAAAAGTGATTAAAAATTTTACAAAAATATAAATTATATCTTATAATTGTCCGAAAATTACCATTTTCTTGTAAAAAGTTCCTCATTTGTGCCGGCATATTATATAAAAATTTCAAAAGTTTGCGTTGGGTACTTCATATAAATATTTACCAAAATATGTATAAAAATTATTAAAATTCATTAAAAGGCGTTATTTGGGGCGGAGCTATTTAACTTCGACATCCGAATACTTTTTGGTACAATGTCATCAGAGAATGAGTCAACTAATAAATTATAGATTTCATTAATCATATAAACCATAATTTTCAATACTATCGATATTATTTCGATGTTGAAAACTGGTGTTTTGCTTTGGAAACAACAGAGAAAAAAAGCTTTGCCTAGAAAACAACATATTCTTTGGTATCGAAATGTAACGACTGTTACATAATGATTTTTATTCAAACATTTTCACCACTTTTAAGGAAGGATAATAAGAATAAGTAGTTCTTTTTACTGCGTTAATATGGGTGATTCATAGCTGGATTTAAAATTTAATCAGTTCTTTAAATTTTGACATATCATCTGGAATGTGTAGTAATAGACAATTTTTTATTTAAGATTTATGCTACTAGAATTTTTTTGTTTATCCTTATAGTAGATTACTGAGGCTGTTTAATTCGAAGATAAATATTAGCGAAATATACATAATTTTAGTTAAAAGAAAAAATAGAAAGTTGATAACATTGGATGATATTTTGTACTGAAAAATATATTTCTGTAATTTTTAACTGTTTAATATTTAATTAAGTAATTTTTTTAATAAATAAATATTAGTCTAAAGAAAACAAAGGAAAATTTACCAGGAGATTAAAATATTGTAAAGACATAGCTATTTTTTTGAGAAATTTTATATGCAAATACATAGTAGTGTTCAGAGATTTAGGCCACACTTTAAAGAACAGTTACTTTTTATGAAAAAAAAAAGCTGACATTTGATAATGTATTACATTATTTTATACATAAAAATAAATATTTTTTTCTGTAATCCCTTTTTTCCCAAGAAACTTCCACAATAATCATTATTTCGTATTATCATTCTTAGACGACATCGTAACAAATAAAAAATCATTCACTAAAACGAATTTGTTTCCGGTCGCAGAGTTTAGCAATAACTACGCATGCGCGTCTACACGATGCAAAACAAAGCACATCATTCATGAAGAAGCTTGAAACTATTAACTATAATTTCTGTTAATAAAAACTGGTGAGAAACGTTTTTAATTAAATTGTTTCTGATCACTGTCGTTACATTTTGATATCGAAGAATGCAGTTTTGTTTCTATACCAAAAATATTCATCCCAGTTCAAGTATACCACGACAACAACAAATTTTGAAATTGAAACTGTATTGCCAGCGTTGAGAATGATGTCCACGTGCTCATTAAAATTTAAAAACCAGCAATTCTGTAAGTTTATATTCCCAAAATTCTTCAGACATCGAAGATGAGTAGCTCCGCCTCAAATAACGCCTTTAAATGAATTTTAATAATTTTTATACATATTTCCGTAAATATTTATATGAAGTACCCAACGCAAACTTTTGAAAATTTTATGTAATATGCGGGCACAAATGAGGAATTTTTTACAAGAAAATGATAATTTTCGGACACCTATAAGATATAATTTTTATTTTTGTAAATTTTTTAATCACTTTTTCACACACTTTTTACGATCAGAAATTTATACAAAAATTTCCAGATATTCATCTTTGACATCTGTATAAACTCAATTGATAGCATATAATTCTGTTTGGCAGTTTTTGAGAAAATGAGGTTTTTAAAAAATCGAAAAAACATTTTTATCTCATAAAATATCAATATTTATAAGGTGATAATAATGGAAATACATTGTCAGATAAGCAGCCACACATGGGGAAAAAATAAAGAAATTTGATTGAAAGGCATGTTTCCAATGCTTATCCGGATATGCCCTTTCTGTAAAAAAATTAATAAATTAATTTTTATTGGTAAAATCCTTCTAAAATTTATTAATTGATTGATTGTGTAAATTTTGCAACGTAGTTTCAAAAATTCACGAAAAGTGCTTTAGAAGATGAAATTTTCATGAATTCATAATTTGAGAAAAAAAGGGTTAAACTGAGTTTTTAAACTAGTTTTCAATCCCCAATCTATTTTAATAAGTATTTTGTACTTTTAAAGTGGAGTATGATGAAAAAACAAAAGTTATATGTTTTTAGATGCGTTCGTAATTATGTAAATACGTAGCACCTATTAGTCGTCGTCCAGTTCCGTTCGTTTGTCTGTCTGTCCGAATATAACAGAGCAAAAACTACCTAAACGAATCGTTTGAAATTTAAAATACATAATTGTTGCATAATTTTATCGAATAATTTCAAACTTTATGAAAATCAGACGTATAGTTTAATTATAGGGACAATTACAAATCTTCCGTTGCATCACGGCCTATGGGAAAAAATGGTTTCAAGTGCATTTTAATGATGTTACACTCTTCCGAACATAACAAAATTGATATGCATCTATGAATTATAGGCTAAAATATACATTCTGTACAATCTATGATGCAAAGAATATTTTTAATGAATTTACAAGGCTACACAAAAGTATTTCATTACATAATGGTGTAGGGGGAAACATTGTTTGTAATAATACAATAATTACATTAAATTATTTCATATTTTACGAAATTGATATACGTTGCTGACATTTACTACAAGCTACTTTCTGTATAACAGAAAGCGCATAGTAATTGCAGGGACACACAAAAGATTTTGGTAGTTATACTATATCCAAAGTCCCGCGTACTATTGCACTAAGATCTTAATACTTTTTAAAACTTCGCTATCATACGAACACACTTCATTTTCTACGTTTGGCATGCAATTTCCGACTTGTTTAAATATGTTTTTACATATTCATATGTTATTATAAGGAAAATAAATATATTTGATGTTTTTGGGGGTAGTATGTGAAAGGTGAATTGTTGATCAGCCCGTCCGTCTTTCTGTCCATCTGTCCGCATATAACAAAGCAAAAACAACCCAAATGAATCGTTTTAAATTTTAAATATATAATTATTGCATAATTTTATCGATTCATTTCAAATTTTATGAAAATCGGATGTATAATTCAATTACAGGGACAATAAAAAATATTCCATAACATTATGATAAAGGGGAAAAATAGATTCAAGTGCATTTTAATGATGTTACACTCTTTCGAACATAACAAAATTGATATGCATCTATGAAATATATTTTAAAATATACATTCTGTGCAATCTGTGGTGCAAAGAATATTTGTTATTAATTTGCAGGTCCTCAGAAATGTATTCCGTTACTTAATGGTATTGGGCAAACATTATTTGGGGTGCGTTTTAATTATATTAAACTATTTCACACTTTATGAAAGTGATATACGTTACTGAGATTTACTACAAGTTATTTCCTGCTTAATAGAAAGCAGATAGTTTTCATAGAGTCATACAAAAGATTACGGATACTATACTGTATACGAAGTACTGTGTACTGTAACACCAAGATCTGAATATTTTTAAAATTTCGTTATAGTACAAACGCACCTCATTTGCTATGTTTAATGTGCAATTTCCAACTTTTTTATTTTATTTTATTTTATTTTTTTTAAGCAGACCCTGTTCCTTCGATTTATAAACAGTTATGGCGTATTTTATTGATAACAAACAGGCCAGTGGTCTAGAACGTTTTTGATCGAATGTAAGCGATTTGGGGATTTTTACTATGGTCCATTAGAAAGACAACTTGTTTCTCAATGTTTTCTTTCTTTTCAGAGACGGGCAAAACCTTGAGGTAGAAGACAATGTCGAATGCATATTTAAGTAATTAATATCTTGGAAGGTATGGTAAAAAAGAAAGATCCAGTTATCGGTTTCGAAAGTGCTGAGCGGTAATCTGAACACGTGCGGAAAGTAAAGTCAAATTTTAAAAAATGAAAACTGATAGGAGAAAACTTGCATCCTCTTTATTATATTGAGAGATAATATATCAAGCACATCGATGGGAAAGTATGTAGAACGCTTAGATTATCGTATTTTATGAATGATTAAATATGCTTCACATTCAGAAGATTTTTTTTTTTTATCGATGCAAAAATTTAAAAAGGGCGGTTTTATTTTTTTATGATATGTTTGTTTTACTCTTAAGTTTTAGCCATTCAGCCAAATTTGAGAAGGCAATAATAGTTTCGAAATTCCTGTTGGTCTAAGGGGAAGTACAGTCTTGAATAGAAATTTTCATTTTAAGTCAATCCGCGACCTCCCCAAACTCTTTATCCGGAACCCCGCCTGAATCTGACATATTTCAATACGCACCCGGCCCGAACTCGAAATAATGAAACTCAACCGATCCCGACCCAGCAACAATGTAGAAGCCAATTTGATCTATACTAGATCCACAATTGCAAATTCCGTTAAATATAAGTTAACTCTTACCTAATAATATTCGAAAGGAAAAAGTAAATTAGTAAATTATGTATGTTTTAGGCGTAGCCTGTTTTCCTTTGTTTTGGATTGTGTCGTTCGGGACTCGCGGAATCGGCATGCTGCATCTCCCGAAATTGCAATCAGGGAAGCCTGGCATGCTTCCTTCACCGAGTGGCTCATCCCGTTGTGTACGCTGCACCTGGGGCAGTTGTGATCTAACTCCTATAGACCCAAACACATTTAACTACTTCTTAAACTTCAGTGTCGGCTCGTTTATTGTGGTGAGGCGGTGTTTTTGATCTTAATGAGTTTTGTAGGAAAGGCAAAAGGAAAATCTCTGTCAAGTAGGTTAGATTGCTTACTTCCCGATTCTTTTGTTAATGCCCCTCCTTTTCTTTTATGAAGAAACCGCAAATAATCCTATACAAAACTTTCCCATTTTTTCCAAGAATTAAGTTTAAGGGAAGAGTATTGCTATGTGTGTGATGAATGAAGGTGCCCCGTCGATCAGAGGGATGTCGTGGTAGAGGGACAGTGTGGTACTGGTTACCCGGCGTCATGCCGTTCCCCCTGATAGGGGGTCAGCCAGATATTTTCTCCAGTCTGGTAGCGGTCTTTATTGCACAACCAATAAGGGACTAAGGCTGCGGGCACACACACAGTTTTTCGCACTAACTTCTTGCGCTATCTTTGATCCTTCGTTTCGGCGCTTTGATGTATAAATTGCACTTCTAGTGCACTGAATCTGAACTTCAAGAGAGGAATATCAGTTGACAGGTTTACGACCGAAGATGGAGTAGATAAAAGTTCCCCTTTTTTTGTCAAATTGGTAGGGTCAGTCCTTCAAAAACCATTTAACGAGGTTTCACCCTTGTTCAGTTCGAAAACAATGATTGATTGATTGCTCTTTTAGTGTAATAAAAACTAGTGCTGTTCGTCTAGACCTTAAGGCTCGGAGCGAACAGCACTAGTTTTTATTACACAAAAGGAACAATCAATCAATCGTTGTTGACCAAACAAAACAAGGGTAAAATCTCTTTAAATGACTTTTGAGGGCTGATCCTCCCAAATTTACAAAGGAAGGGGAACTTTTATCTCCCCACATCTACAGTCGTAAAACTGTCAACTGACTTCTCGATGGATTTCTCTCTTGAAGTTCGGATTCAGTGCACTGAAAGAACAAAAGCGCCGACACGAAAGATCAAAGATAGCGCAAGAAGTTAGTGCTATGTGCCTAGACCTTAAGAGGGCTGTGAGGTACGGTAGCTTGGATGGTAGGAGGCTTGGATTTTGCCAGCCTCACGCGATCTCTCAGTCTAAAGCGGCAGGCACATGATTGTTTTGTCCCGGTCAACTAAATTCTAGGAAAAGGTGCCGTATGCCTTTTGTCTAGGACCCTTTTTCGGATTCTTCATAATAGAACGAGGGGGGAATGAACAAAGTGTCAGAATATAAATAGCTCAACCCTACTTCACGGAAATATTCTTGTTTTGCCGGTCATCAGTCCCCTTCCTACGAAAGTCATTAAATATCAAAAACACCGTATTGCCACAACAAACAAGCCGACAGTTTGTAGGTTCTATACCTTAAGGATGGAGTCGAATGGTGTATGGCCAGTGAGACTCCGGATCTTCCAACCCACTAAAAAGGCGGACCCCTTCGGTTAGACTGAAACCGATTCTTTTGGTGGAGGAGGATTCTTAGAACCCGGCAGTGCTCGTAGTGTCGAGAAAGCCGGAGGTAGGTTGGAACCGAATCACAGCCTCCATGAGTGGCTCATTTACGAGTCCAGTGGCAATGGATAATGGCCGTTGTGCATGGGTGTCATATCTCACCTCGGTAGGTACTTGCTGAACGACTTTCTCGGCGCTTTGGTTTTCGATACACGTCGGATAGCGACGGCCATAGATCAATCTCACTGCCAGCCTTCGGGTTGGATTGTGACTCTGAGTAATTACTAATTAATGTGATAGGACTTCAACCACCTTTTGACTGAGAAGAGAGAATGGGCCTTGATGACAAGATATAAGGACTTCGTAGTGTTGACGAGACTTGCAGGATCTTCATGCAGCATCTCCTGGAGTAACCGTCGAGGAAGGTTTTGGACAGCGCCAGGCGTGCTCACTTCAACGGATGGTTCATTATTTTGTGTCCGTTGCAGCTTCGCCAGTTGTGAAGCAAGTCCTAGGTGTGTGGTGAATGGAGGTGCCCCCGTCGACAAAGGTGATGATGATGGGGGGGGGCAATGTGGTTCTAGTTACCCGGCGTTATGCCATTTCACTTGGTAGGGGGTCTGCCAGCCGATCCGCCTCTAGGATTCGTCCAGAAGAGAACGGCGCCGCAGTTTACTGTGCCCAGTAGTGAAGACCTAATAAAGTTCTAACTTTCACGCTACTAAATTCCGAGCGAGAGCCGCTGACGGCTGTAATATAAGCTTTGTAATACAATATTTTCTAGACATCTCCGAAAATTCTTCCATAGCCTATTGTGATATGGATATTAATTAAACTAGCAAAAGCCATGCTTTGTTTGGATTCGCGAAGCATTATTTTATAAAACAGATATTTGAAAGTAACAATATTTTTTTTATTATTATTTTTGCATCTTTATTAAACAAAAACGTTATTATATTTTTTTTTGGCGATTTTTAATTTTTTATTTATGATGTAAAACTGGCATAATAAGATATTTTCGAAGCAAACTTTTACAATTTTTTTTTAAATTTTCAACTAAAAGCTCTTTTAAAGATGTTTTTACAATTTCAAGTAGCCACTGGTGTTTTTTAATTGTTTGAAATATGCATGTTTCCAATCTTTGTAATCAACATCCGATAATCTTTGACAGCTATTTTAGAATAATATATTTGAAGAAAGCTTGAAGAAAGTTACTTCTTCAAAATCCTATTTTCTGGAAAAAACATTTGAAATCTGCTTTCGTTGATACTATGAATGTTTAACTGTAAAATATTTTATTTTAATTTCTTCGTTTTTATACATGTTAGCGTATGAGAATTGCTGTAATTCTCTCCGCGTGGGAGAACTTTTTAATTTATGCGAATGGCAACTCAATTAATGGAATTACCTTTTAACGAAGCGCTCTCTCATTCTCGCAGTGACGTTTTCACGAATAATTATTGTTGTGTTTGCGAACTTATTAAAGTCTTATTTTTCTATAAAATCCTTCTGATTAATGAGTCGATATTATTTAGCCACAATACGACCTTCACAAAAATATTTATAAAGAGCTTGAACCAACAACTTCACGCAGATCTTTTAATTTTTCATTTATATAACAAATTTAAGAATTAATTTTATTTGTTTACAATTATTTTGTTGCCAGTTTACAAGAAAAAAAAAAAAAAAAAAAAAAAAAAAAATCCATAATACAATTCTTTTAAAATGTTTAAGTGTCATCTGTGCAAACGATTTTGCGGGATAATGAAAACATGTTTTATTTAATAAATTAATCATGATTCTATCTATAATTATTTACTCCATGATTTAAACTTTTTTTTTCTGAAAATATACGCGTTTCATTTTTTATTTATTTGCTAAAATGCGTCCGTATTGTAAATGCATGTAAAATAAATTAATTAAAATAATAATTTTTTTAACGTTTTACTGTAAAAAAAAATTATATTCTGCAAATCTACAAATCATAATTTATTTTTGTGTTTAATTTGAAATTAAAATATTGAATAGTTTTTTTGTAAAGCGTACGACAAATTGTAATTTGAGTGGACTAGTAGAGGATTCGTTTCGCTCATCCTAATAATATGCAAAACCAGGGGCGTGCGGATAGAAAACTGCGTAAAGTTTCAATTTGGCGGCCCCTCCCTCACCTTTTTCTTGTGACAGGTGAAAAAATGATGTTGGTAGTATATATTTGGTGCCCCGTAAATTTCCGCACCCAGAGCGACCACCCCTCCCCCCCCCCCCTTTCGCAAGGCGCTACGCAAAACAACAACGTTCGTTATCTTTCAGACAATGAAATATTCGTTAAACACTAATTAATCTATTTGAATAGCTACTGTTGATATCATTAACATAAAAGCAATTTTTTCTAAAAATTGAAAAATAAATGGACCTGAAAGGGTTAAGGGGGCAATTTTTCTCAAAATTGATCAAAAAATTGTAATTTTTGTCTTTAAAGATTAAATAAAAGCCTGTTTAAGAGTGAATATTTTGATGCCCCATTAAACTTACATGGCAATTATATCACGAGATATTGTACATTTTGTTTATACAACCAGCTCAACTTCCTACACAAATTAAAACTTTAAACAGCTCCATGTTCACATTTTTTTCACTTTTATGTTTTAAAAATGCTAAAGCTTTTTTTTACTCTATTTGAGATAGAGATACAAATTTTTTGTACATGTTCTTTATTATATATTTAATAAATATGCGCATGGAATTAACCTTCAAGTTATTATTATTATATTTTAAAAATAAAAATAAATGAAGTTATATTAGATTTTATGCTGTTACACTACATATATCAGTAAAACAAATTATGTTAAATGTAATATTAGATGAATCTAAAAGTCCATGCCCAATCTTGTGTATCATACATTTGAAAATCTAAATAAATAAATAAACAAATAACTGGGCAAAAATATCAATATTTAAATTTATAGTAAAAATTTTTTAAACTTTGGTTTAAACTAAAAGTTTTTTAAACTTAAAAAAAATTAATATTCAGCTAAAAAGTTTTTTCGTTTGCAAAATTTACTTTAAAATGAACATTGAAGTTTACCGCTTGAAGTATATATTTTTTAAAAAGCTGAAAAGGTAAATTGTCTCCTTAAATAGGACATTTCTCAAAATTTAAAATGTATCAATCCAATATAATCCTTAAAGTCAATTTTTTTAAATTAAAATTTGAACTAAGATGAATACCTCTTCAAAACCCGTTTTTATCTATAGAGTTCCAAAACAATTAATTAAAACTGCAATATTTCATTTTAATAATAACGTGATAAATTACGACAGGAATCAAGGTTACAATAAGACGTACTTACGAAATTTATACTTTTCAAATGATAAACATAATACCTTCGAGTGAAATATAAATGGTTCATATATCAGATTCCACCGACTTTACGCAAAACTCTTGACTGAAGACAAGATATATCGACATTTGCAGGCATTTCATTATCGATGTGCTACGCATTATTTCTGTTTTTTCTTCTTAATTACTTTGACATTTTAGGCACAATGAAACTTAACTCTCTACATATTTTCTTAGATACATTTAAAAAGGAAATTCTGGAGGGTTGTGGTGCTTTTTTACACAATTTTTTATGCAAATAATAAACATTAGCTTTAAATTGAAACTAAGCAATTTTCTGCAATTCGGAGGTGGGAAAGATATTGTGAAATTCCAAGAGAAATTTGCTTTACAAGAACAATAACAATTAAAAAATCTGAAATCATCCGGAAGAAGATTTGTATTCTTCTCAGGCAGAACATGTAAATCCAAGTAGATCACGGGTATGAAATTCCCAGCATGTATTTTTAGTTGAGATTTTAACAAATAGTGACTTGACAGCTCACGGTCGGGAACGCTTTGTAAAAGATTTAGGATAAAATGTCAAAAAGTAGGCTTTATAAGTCAATGTACGCTTAATATAGAACAATGAGACGATCAAGAAAACTTTTTTTAGTCCAAAAGATACCGAAATGCATATTTAAAAATACCTATAGTATACAGGTATTTTAATGAGATGGCATCAATTCAAAGCAAAATGTAAATTATCAGCTAAAATTTTCGCTATTTGAAGTAACACATAAAAGCGCGTTATCAATACAGTAAAACTTGCATTTAACAAAGGCTTATTGTTACACTCAAATACTTTGTTATAAAGAAAATTCGTAAAATATCCTAAGAGAATTCTAACTGAAGCTAATCACCTTATACAGCTTCAAAATGGTCCATTCATTTTCAATATCAATTTCTAACAATAAGGATAAATTTCATGAAGACAAATCAAATTTATGAAATTTTTTGTAGCAAAATACCAAGAAAGGTAAATAAAAATTTAAGCGAAGAGTAAATTTTCGACTTTTTCTGAGTCTTCCAAATCATTAACATTAAAAAGTGTGTAATGTATCTTTGTAGAGATACGGATATTCTTTGTACCTCTTAAAAGTAATGCACTATTCATAAAATTTACCCAATTGTGTAAATATCGGAACAATTCCTCTGTAACATTTGTTTAAAATTGGAATTCCATTATTATAGTGTTGTAGGCTTTAAAAATTTCTTCTTTTGAATGGAATTGGTTATATAAATAAATAATTTCATTTTCATACGATCCGTTGCGATAAACTCCCACATCCATCGCAACAGCAAGCTCTTCTTTTGAATATTGTATATGCACGAAAATGTAATAAGTTTCCTGATATAAAATATATTTTTTTGTAATATGGAGATTAATTTACTTGTTAATGATGTTCAAAGTCAAGGTTCCATAGAAAATTTCGTTAAGTTGAAAACTTTGTTAAATAGGGATTTCGTTAAAGGGAAGCTACATTGGTGTCCAAAAGTTAAGCATAATTGGTAATTAAGTAATTATTTTTAAGTAATGAAAGAAATATGAATCGGAATGTGCTGAAACTCCAGGTGTGTAAACAAAATAGTACGCGTCACATATTTTCGCGAAGAGTTTTCCCCGAAATCGAACAGGGGGCCGTCAACAAATTGAAAAAGAACGAAGATCTTTTGGATAACCCTGTCAAAACTAATGTAGCAAAAGCGTTTAAACTGCACATTTTGATTAAGTGGCTTATTGTAATGTACTGTGTTTATTTTTATTAGGATAGCATTCATACTCGTAGAGAAATTAAGGTTTTTATAAAAACAGTCCTAAGTTTTTTGCTTATAATTTGCAGAGTTCTTAATATAAGATAATGTTTTTTTTTTTTTTTTTTTTGAAAAAATGACAAACATCATTGTACACAATACTCTGTCATCAGAATTAAAAAATAATAAAAATTGTATGACAAATGAGCAGGTTTAGTAAATAATTTTTTACTGCGCATGCGTGAACGCTATTAAAATTTCATTTGCATATTATGTTAGTTAAATGTATAGAGCAACTTTTGTGAAAGTCTCAAAAACATAGCTTAAAAATTCTGAAAATTATCGTTGATAGAATGAGATCAAAATCCTTTATTCCCTAAATGAAGCAAAAAGATGAGGGGCTGTATTCATATTCCATTGTTTAGTGCCTACACAATATTGCACGTACAACTATATTTAGGTAAAACCCCTGATTTTTTTGCTTCCTTTAGGAATAACGGATTTTGAGTTGATTCTATAGGCGACCATTTTCAGAATTTTCAAGCTATGTTTTTGAAACTTTTACAGAAGTTGCTCTATACATTTAGCTAACACAATATGCAAATGACATTTTGATATCGTTGACACATGCGCAATGAAAAATTATTTACTAAACATACTCATTTTTCATACAATTTTTATTATTTTTAAATTCTGATGACAGGGTATTGTGTACAATGATGTTTGTCATATTTTCAGAAAAGAACATTATTTTATAATAAGAACTCTGCAAATTATAAGCAAAAAACTTGGAAAAATTTAGGACTGTTTTTATAAAAACCTGAATTTCTCTACGAGTGTACATGCTATCCTTATAAAAATAAACACAGTACATTACAATAAGCCAATTAATCATAATGTGCAGTTTGAACACTTTTACTATATTAGTTTTGACAGAGTTATCCAAAAGATCTTCGTTCTTTTTCAATTTGTTGACGGTCCCCTGTTTGATTTCGGGGAAAAATCTTCGTGAAAATATATGACGCGTACTATTTTGTTTACACACCTGGAGTTTCACCACATTTCGATTTATATTTCTTTCATTACTTAAAAATAATTACTTAATTACCAATTATGCTTAACTTTTGGACACCAGTGTATACTGTATTTAGAAAAAAAAATCTACGTATTTCACTAGAGAAATATTTTAAGATTGATTTTTAAAAAGATCAAGTTTATTGATTAAAATTGATGGAGCTAGAACGTCCTCGGCTTAAAAAATTTCCTTATGAGAAGAAAAAAAAATATATAATTTAACAAATTACATCAACCACTTGGAAAATAATTTTTTAAGATTTTTTAAATAAATTGTATATTAAAAAAATTATTTTTCTCACTTTTTTTAAGCATGACATGTTTATTTTACATTAGAAGTTAAATAAAGGAAAAAATGCCACGAAGAGATTATCATTTATACAGTCATTTACCTCCTAAAGAATTTATTAATTTTTAAAAAACATACTAAAGATGTGATAGTGTTGCTTCCTTTCCGAATTCATTTAATTTCTTATATAGTTATATGTATCCTATCTATATTATAAAGGACAAATATACCTGTGCGTAATGTATATATCCTTCTGCGAATGGCAATACTTTCAAATTTTAAATGAAATTTCTGTTTTACAATTTTCGATACAGTAAATTTTTAAAATTGTAAACATCACACATATTCAGATTTTACACCGTCGTATAGGTAAAAAAAATAAATAACCGTACTTTTAAATGAAATTTGTTTGAAAGCCATATCTTAATTTGATATGAGTTATTAATATTTTTTGCAGTTCGTAAAGTTTTTTTTTTGTCATTGTGGCAACAGAAATATTCCAAAAATGCGAACACCACAAGGATTCTGATATGTTTCTAATACATCTATTCTGGACCAAGAACAAACACTATTTTCCAAATGGCCTAAAAGTAATGCGATTCAAATTTTCTTTACTGTTTAAGGGCTGTGGTAAGCTCGTCTTATATAGCTTCAAAGTTATCCTTTCGTTTCCGATATCAATTTCTAACTGATAAAATAAAATGCATTTTACTATGTGTGAACAAAGAGTACTTTAGGACACATATAAAAGAAACGATTTTTGAATCGGTCAAAGTGTTGATTACATTAGTGATAATATATGTTTGCAATGCAGAAAGTTTACAGTTTGTTGTGTTGTATTTGTGTATCAATTATGTAATTTTGTAGTCATTTAGACAAGATATTTGATTTTATGATCATCGTAACGTAGGATATATATATATATATATATATATATACAAATAATTTTTGTGTTGTTACATTTTGAAGTATAGTATAAGGTCGGAATTATTCATTTTGAAATCATAGGGGAAATACCGAGTATCTAAAACTTGCTGATACCGTATTTTTTTTTGTCTGTTCTGCTGAAAAACACCCTCTGATTACTTATGTAATTTTATTTTCTTCAACGACAACAAATCATAAATCAACAAGGATTTTTTCAACGACTCATAAAAAACGCACTTGAATGCTGCATAGAAAGCCAATTTCCATGCGAATAGCGTAAAACAAGTACGAAACAAATCATCAAAATATGGCTCTGGTATGAAAATAAATTAACATAGATGTTTTGAGAATATTCTCAATTCAGAGCTACCAGAAAAACCACTGCAATCTCGTGCATGTCGAAGAAATTACCAACAGGTTATCTACCTGGGATTTCACTATTTACTAATTTTTTATTAACCCTGAAGGATCTCTGAAAGTGAAAGAAACAGAATATGCTAATAGCAGCTTCGTGGGGAAAACCCGTATCGACCACCGTAACAGCAGCAGAAGAAATAAAATAAGATTTTCTGTTGATGGTATATTTAAATGGCGTATGTCTATATTATAGACGTCACTCTGACGTCATACTTGAGAAAAATTTTCTCCGTCGGGATGTTTGCTTAAACATCGGCAGTCAATCATTTTAATGAAACATCATTTCTTTTGGTGTATTTAAATATTTGCCCTTCAAGATGAAAATGGAAGATGAATTTTTTTTTCTCCCTGTAAAGGTTTCCATTTGATTTCCATTTATGTCTTTTATTTTCATTCGCATTCTTTAGATTGGATGATTTTGCTGTCTGGCGCAGGTACTAAATTTGTCATTTCTTAATGTTTGGATGGAATTACCCATTCTGTATTTTTTAAAACTCTTTACAGAAAGAATGAAGAATAATTCGTTTAAAAGAAATAAGCAGCAATTGTGTTTTAGTATGAATTGTGAATTAAAATATGCAGTGAGGAAAAAAATATGTATTTATGTACAAAATCTATAAACAATAAATTTCGTTATTATTATTTTTTTCTCATTTATTAGAGGTGAAGTAGTTATTCTTTTCGACCAATCTAAAGAAAAGACATTAGATTTAATATATAATACTCCGATCCTGAAGAAAAGTCGAGTGGTTACTTTGCAATTGTGATATTTTTAAATTAGGGGGTTTCTAGAATTAAAAATTTTTCTTTTTGTACATTAATCTATCTCAGACGTTTTTTTCTTCTGAATTTGAGACATTTACGTTTGCAACGCAGAACGTTTACAGTTTGTTGTGTTGCCAATGGAGCCAATTATATATTTTTGCAATAGTTTAGAAAAGACATTTGATTTTATGATCATCGTAATATAGGATATAAATAATTTTACATATAATAATACATATATAAATAATTTTTGAGCTGTCACATTTTGAACTATAGTATAAGGTCGGAATTATTCATTCTGGAATCGTAGGGAAAATACCGAGTATCTAAAACTTGCCGATACCGTAAATTTTTTGTCTGTTTTGCTTAAAAACACGCTCTTATTACTCATGGCATTTGTTTTTGTTTGAACGACAACAACTCATAAATCAATAATGGTTTTTAGAACAACTCTTAAAAAACGCAGTTGAATGCTGTCATAGAAAGTTAATGGTACCGTAAAACAAGTACAAAACAAATCATCAAAATATGGCTCTGGTATGAAAATCAATTAACATAGCTCTTTTGAGAATATTCTCATATGAGAACTACATGAAAAAGCAATGAAATCTCATATACGTCGAAGAATTTACCAGCAGATTATCTACCTTGTGTTTTCTCTATTTGCAAATTTTTGATTATCTTGAAAGATATCTGAAATTCAAAGAAACAGAATATGCTAATAGCAGCTTCGTGGGGAAATCCCGTATCGATCAGTGTAACAGCAGCAGAAGAAATAAAATAACATTTTCTATAGATGGTGTATTTAAATGGCGTACTTTTATATTATAGACGTCTGTCTGACGTAATACTTGAGAGAAAATTTCCCCTTCGGGATATTTGCATAAACATCGGCAGTCAATCATTTTAATGAAACATCATTTCTTTCAGTATATTTAAATATTTGTTTTTTGAGATGGTCGATCGATGATGAATTTTTGTTCTCCCTGTAAATATAGCTATTTGATTTCCATCTATGTCTTTTATTTTCATTTACGTTCTTTAGATTGGATAATTTTATCGTTTAGCGGGAGTATTAAATTTCCCTTTTCTTAGTGTTTAAATGGAATTATTCATTCTATTTTTTAAAAGTCTTTACAGGATGAATAAAGAATATTTCGTTGATAGTCCAAGATCCCAGAGCCCCCAGACGTTACTTATTTTCTCACAAGTAAAATATATTGGATAAAGTAGTGTTAGTACGTGCTATGAGCGTAGTGATACCTGCTAGCTTGGACCGACGCGACGGCCAATTTACGGGTACCAGGTACCAAAGGTAGGTAAAAACACTACGAACTTCTCTTATTTTCTCAGTCTTGATTTTTATACACTGCTCAAAACAATCAAAGGATATTGCAGTTTTAGGTGGATTTTGTATCTGGGAAACTTTTTAGCTGATTGATACATGGTCGACAGACATAGTAGGTTATATGAGAATAAATTACACATGTTTGGCAGAAAAAAATGCACTTTATTGTGCATTTGTGTACAAAAGGAAAGAAACACAATTTGTGCATATGTGAAAAAAAGAATAAGAAAAGGTGTTTTCTTCAAAGAAAATCATTTTCAGTAGGGGGTTTGGTTTCCACGGGTGGCCAGCAACGTTGAACAGCTTTGAGGCATGGACTCAATGAGGCTATTAATGACGAGTTGGGGGTATTCAGCCCCACTCTTCCAGAAGAGCTCTTTCCAGGTCTTAGAGAATTTGTGGGGGTTGTTGGCGGCCAGAAACTCGTCTTCCTAGAGAGTCCCAAACGTGCTCGATTGGATTCATGTCTGGAGAACACGATGGCCATTCCATTCGAACGATTCCTTCCTCGAAAAGGAAATCCTCCACCAGGTTTCACGATGTGGCCTGCAGTTATCGTCCATTAAAATGAAGTTACCTCCGATTGCTGCAGCGTAAGGGACTACAATAGGTCTCAGGATCTCATTCCTATATCGGCGACCAGTCAGAGCTCCATCTCGAATGATGTAGAGGTCAGTGCGCCGGTCAATGGAGATGCCACCATACACCAACACTCCTCCACCGCCAAATCTGACACTTTCGTGCACGAACGCATGATTATTCCTACTGCCACGGTCCCTCCAGATGAAAATACGCCTATTATCCGGATGCACAGAAAAACGGGACTCGTCAGAAAACAGAATATTGCTCCATTCATTTCTCCTCCAGTTGACATGCTCGGTTGCCCACTCCCTGCTGTCGCGACGATGCCTTGATGTTAATCTAACACATACCATCGGTCGGCGAGCATACAGGCCTACAGCATGGAGCCGGTTTCGGACAGTCTGAGTTGAAATCGTGGTGCCTGTAGCCGAGCGAAGGTGTTGTTGGAGAAGAGTAGCGTTCATGTTTCGGTGTCTCCGAGCTGTTAACGCTAAATAGCGGTCTTCATTAGGCGTTGTTGCCCGTCTACGACCTTGCCCTGTTCTTCGGCCTGCATCCACTCTCCAAAAAACGGTTCTAGATCCTGGAAATGACACTTTGTGACACTCCAATGGCTTGCGCTACTTCGGCTTAAGTTTGGCCCCCTTCTAACTTACCAACAATTCTCCAAGCTACTGAATATGTCAAATGACTTTGCTGAGACATCGTACTCATCGAAACAAAGCAATCACTGAATGCCGATCATCCTTGTCTTTATTTTCTTTTATGCAGTTGAAAGTCAAATTTCATTCGCTGCCGCTGAAGCGACGTTTTTGACGTCGAACAAAAAATTTGCATACTCCACAGTTTGAAAACCAGAAAAATTTGCATTTGTGATTCTCTTCTTCTATTTTCGGCAAAAAAAAATTTCGTTTATATCTTTATTTTATATAAAACTTCAAATATCCCTTAATTGTTTTGAGCAGTGTATATGATGCTCAGGGAACTATTTCAATACTTTATGTAAGCTCCCAGACCCAATTGCATGGGCCAAACATTTTCCCAGACATACAAAAGAAGCGCGTTCAGCTCAACTTACCGAAGTAATCGAATGATAAAGCAAATAAACTGAAAAAAAATACTGATTTTAAATAAAATCGTCTGAATTTAATCAATGTTTTTTATTGAATGTCAGTTATGAATTGGAATTACTTAAAGGGAAATTAATTTGAAATATTCCAATATTTTGAATTACTTGAATAAATATTCTAATATTTTCACTTTTCAATATATATATTTAGGTAGATTTCGTATGAAATACTACATATTGCATTCGCTCCATGTTAGAATTCCTGAAAAATTTTTGCAGATTTACACCGATCATGACTCCTAGACCCCAAAACAACCATCAGTAAAAAAGTTTATCTATCTATCTATCTATATCTATCTATATATTTCACTTTCTTCTAGACACGATAACTTCTATAATTATGCTCAGATCTTCTTCAAACTTTTACATAAAATCAAGGAGCATAAAATCTCGGTCGAGTTCGTTAATTTACAAAATCGGACCAAGGGGGTATAAATAGAGAGGGTTTTTGTGAAAACAGAAAAAACGCAATAACTTCTTAATGAAAATAGATATCGAATCAGTTTAAAGTTTATGTTACTTTTAAAAAATGGGCCAAAAGTTTATGCATGATAGATTTTTTATAAAATTAAAAATGGGGTCAAAGGGCGAAAAAACAGGGTTTTTGGAAGAAAAAAAATCATAACTTCGTCAATTCTCAAGATATCAAATCCAATAAAATTTTGCATAAATGTTCTCAACTTTATCTAAAACTTTTGTATTTACAAGTTTTTGATAAGACCAACTTTTATCTATGAAAAAAATTAAAAACGAAAAGAAAAAGGGGGATGGAAAAATAAAAAAAAACATAACTTACTCAATTCTTAATCAATCAAATCTAATTAAATTTATTTTACATCTTCTCAATAATATTTACAACTTTTATATTAAGAAGTTTTTCATAGGACCAATTTTTATAGCAGAAATAAATTAAACAAAAATAGGAGTTGGAGAAAAAAACCTCAAATCTAAACTGCTTATATTGTGACTCGTATTTAAATTCATTTTTGATTTTAAACGCATCGAAATGGCAAATCCTCTTATTTAGGCACTATATAATGTGAAGTATTGGCCAGATCCTTGGTAAAGGCAGAATATATTTCAAAAAAAGGCTGCCAGGGTACTTTGAACAGAATTTCTCGATGTCGTCGTGATTGGAAAATTGAGAAAATTTAACAAATTGTGTTTTTTCTGAGTCATTTTTAAATCCATTTTTTGTTCTCAAACGCATCCAATTTGCAGGTCCTCTTATTTAGGAAATATAATAAGACGGATTGCATAGTTTTTTGATAAAGGCAGAATACATTTCAAAAAAGGCTGCCAAAATGGGCACTTCGCACAAAATTTCCCAAAGCGATCATGAAAGAATTGAGGATGTATTCAAATAACAAATTGGTTATTTTCTGACTCGATTTTAAATTCAATTTTGCTCTCAAATGCATACTGTTGACAGTCTTTTGTTATTTAGGAACTATATAATGTACGTATTTGTCGATTTTTTTTTTATTAAGGCTAAATATATTTTTTAAAAAGCTGTCAAAATGGGCGCTTTGCAAAAAAAAAAAAAAAAAAAAAAAAAAAAAGTTTCCAAAACGATCATAATTATCGAATTGAGGATGTATTCAAATAACAAATTGGTTATTTTATGACTTATTTTTAAATTCAAGTTTGCTCTCAAACGCATTCAATTGACAGCTATTTGTTTTTTAGGAACTGTGTAATGTACTGTATTGGTCAGTTTTTCGATAAAGGCTAAATATATATTTGAAAAAAGCTGTCAACTTGGGCACTTCGCACAAAATTTCCCAAAGCGATCTTTATTAAAGAATTGTGGATGCATTCAAATAACAAATTGGTTACTTTATGACTCATTTTTAAATTCAATTTTGCTCTCAAACGCATTCAATCGGCAGTTTTTTGTTATTTAGGAACTGTGTAAAGTGCCGTATTGGTCGATTTTTTAATAAAGTCAGAATAAATTTCAAAATATGTTGTCAAAATGGGCATTTGAGCTGAATTTCACTTAAGTTGATTTTAATAAAACAACTTCTTACAGAAAAATGAAAATAAAAAGTCAGAATATATTTGCCGAAACGTCAGTGAAGGCTTACTTTGGAGACACGAAATTTTTTTGTGTCTGTCTGTCTGTCAGTCTGTCAGTCAGTCTGTCAGTTTGTCTGTCTGTCTGTTCCGCGATAACTTCCGTAAAAAGCATTCGATTGGCTTGAAATTAAGTGGGTATGTTAGTGAAGCATTGGAATTAAGCTGTATAGTTTTTTGTAAGTTTTGATTCATTCGTTCGGAAAATATAGACTATTTTATTTTGCGCAATAATGCTTTTCTATGGCAAATCCAATGATTTTTAATTTTTTTTTCTTGAGAGAAAATGCCACATTTCATTAATGGAATTCAATGATAAAGGGATACTGAAATTTACCAGTTAAATTATTCGTATTGTTTTGAAATTTTGTCTACACATTTGTCAGATTTTTTAAATTATTACTGTAAATTTTGGAGATTTTTTATAAATGTGTTCCAATAATATAAACTAATTTGTTTTAGAGATTTACTTATTTCAAATGTATTTCTTTCATTTTCTTTATTTTCTCTTAATGGTTGCTAAGCAACCATTCATCATAATCCTTATTTTTATAATGTTATAAATTTGAATGCGTGTACGAAAATTTAAATGAAGTCAACGTCAAAACTGATGAATTAATGTGTTTGTATCTTTGTGTATAACTATAACATAGCCCAGAAAAGAACATAGGCTATGTTTTATTAATTTTATTCACATATTTTCCTTAATAATTCAAAATTTCCTTCTTTTTCATGCAGAATTAATAGCGATTTTTTAGATAAAATTTAACCAATTTCCTTTATCGTTGCCAAAAAAAAAAAAAAAAAAATCAAAATATGGAATAATTTTTTAACGGCAATAAGTTTCAATTGAGCAATTTCCATTCGAAAAATTAAACTAAGAAAAAATAAATATGACGTCAGAATAAAAATAAAAATAAATATAGTACTTTGTTAAATATTGAACACGGAAATTTGTTTCGTTAATAAGAATTTTTCTGACAAAAATGGGGGAATAATTAGAAGTAAAAGAAATAAAAAATAATTATATTTTTAACAATTATTTCACCTGATAAAATTTGACGTCATAACTGAAATAAAACAGGTATTTTATAGTAGTCGTAAAAAATATTAGAAACATGGACAGCAACAACTCATGAATAATGACGTCATTGCCGAAACTTCAGTGAAGGCTTGTTTTGGCGACACAAAATTTATTGTTTTCCGCCTGTCAGTCTGTTCTGTCTGTCTGTCTGGCCGCGATAACTGGCACAAAATGCAATCAAAAATTCTTTTTTTTGGAAACAAAATTGTAAAACCCTAGATTACTGAGTTTACACTTTCAAAAGTTCCTGATACATCGGATTTAAGTGTTTGTGGTGGGCAGATATGTAGAAGTATGAGGATAATGAAAAATGCTTATTAAAACTGTTACTTATTCTTCTAAATCAAAATGTATAAAGAAATACAAGATATACGATAACCATTAGCAAATTGATAGAAAGTTACAAATTTAAGTTTAATGAGACTACGGGGGGTTCAGGGGCTCCGCCCCCCTGAAGAAATCTACTATGTTATAATAAAAAAACAAAAATAATAGATTATGAAAATTTCAGAATATCCTAACATAACTAAATCTTTAATTTAACGCTTTTGATGGCTGAAAACTTCTTATTTTTATTTTATTCTTATAAATAATTACGTAATTTGAAAATTTTAAATTACAGTTTCCAGGAAGTTGAATATTACCCAAAGTGTGTTTTAAAAAAAAAAAAAAAAAAAAAAAAAAAAAAAAAAAAAAAATGATGTGCAAAGCTGACGTTGAGGCTTCTGATCTGCAGATTTACTAGTTCAAAATATGTTGTCAAAATGGGCATTTGAGCCGAATTTCACATAAGTTGATTTTGATAAAACCACTTCTTAGAGAAAAATGAAAATTAAAAAGTTTTCAAAAGCGGCCAAATATAATTGTTAAATTGGGTTTATTTTTAATCATATTCTATTTTTTGTTGTTGAAATGAAAACTCTTCGAAATCTACCTCCGCCTATAGGCCAAGTCGAAAGGGATTTTTTTTTTTATTAATCTTTTAAAAATGATATTAATTTTAAGATAACAAATAAGTTTAATCGACAATAAGTTCTTAATAAAAATATCATTTGCATTTTTGCATTAGAAGATATTACATTACCAAACGATATTTTCAAATTGTAAAAGAAAAGTAATTATTCTAATATTATGAATAGGAGCTGTATATGTGTGAGCGTATTGGTATTCAGACGCTTTAAGTATGTCTGGAAAGATGTTTGGCCCATGCAATTGGTCTGGGAGCTTACATAAAGTATTGAAATAGTTCCCTGAGCATCATATATAAAAACCAAGATTGAGAAAATAAGAAAAGTTCGTAGTGTTTTTACCTACCTTTGGTACCTGGTACCCGTAAATTGGCCGTCGGGCCAAGCTAGCAGGTATCACTACGCCCATAGCACGTACTAACACTACTTTATCCAATACATTTTACTTGTGAGGAAATAAGTAACGTCTGGGGGCCCTGGGATATTGCTCTATGAAAGAAAATAAGTAATAATTGTGTATTTGTAGGAATATCTGAATTAAAATATATAGTGAGGCCGAGAAAAATTATTCTTATGTATAAATTTTATAAACTATGAATTTAAATAAAATTTTACTTTTTTGACAATTATTAGAGATGAAGTAGCTATTCTTTTCAATTATCTGAAAAAAGACATTATATTTGTTATATAATACTTCGATCATGGATAAAGTGTATACCTAGTTCCCCTTGCTGTTATATAGCGCACTGTAAAAAGAAAATCTGGAAACCTACAAAACTAGTTTTTGTAAAGCTACAGAAATCTGCATGTTTACTAAAATTTTATCTGTAACTGGTATAATACACTGCTCAAAACAATTAAAGGATATTTGAAGTTTTATATAAAATAAAGATATAAACGAAATTTTTTTTGCCGAAAATAGAAGAAGAGAATCACAAATGCAAATTTTTCTGGTTTTCAAACTGTGGAGTATGCAAATTTTGAGTTCGACGTCAAAAACGTCAATCAAAAACGAATGAAATTTGACTTTCAACTGGATAAAAGAGAATGAAGACAAGGATGATCGACATTCAGTGATTGCTTTGTTTCGATGAGTACGTTGTCTCAGCGAAGTCATTTGACAGATTCAGAAGCTTGGAGAATTGTTGGTAGGTTAGAACTCAAACCGAAGTAGCGCAAGCCATTGGAGTGTCACAAAGTGTCATTTCCAGGATCTGGAACCGTTTTTTGGAGAGTGGATGTGCAGGCCGAAGACCAGGGCAAGGTCGTAGACGAGCAACAACGCCCAATGAAGATCGGTATTTAGCGTTAACAGCTCGGAGACACCGAAACATGAAAGCTACTCTTCTCCAACAGCACCTTCGTTCGGCTATAGACACCACGATTTCAACTCAGACTGTCCGAAACCGGCTCCATGCTGTAGGTCTGTATGCTCGCCGACCGATGGTATGTGTTAGATTAACATCAAGGCATCGTCGCGACCGCAGGGAGTGGGCAACCGAACATGTCAACTGGAGGAGAAATGAATGGAGCAATATTCTGTTTTCTGACGTGTCCCGTTTTTCTGTGCATCCGGATAATAGGCGTATTTTCATCTGGAGGGACCGTGGCAGTAGGAATAATCCTGCGTTCGTGCACAAAAGTGTCAGATTTGGCGGTGGAGGAATATTGGTGTATGGTGGCATCTCCATTGACCGGCGCACTGACCTCTACATCATTCGAGATGGAGCTCTGACTGGTCGCCGATATAGGGATGAGATCCTGAGACCTATTGTAGTCCCTTACGCTGCAGAAATCGGAGATAACTTCATTTTAATGGACGATAACTGCAGGCCACATCGTGCAAACCTGGTGGAGGATTTCCTTTTCGAGGAAGGAATCGTTCGAATGGAATGGCCAGCGTGTTCTCCAGACATGAATCCAATCGAGCACGTTTGGGACGCTCTAGGAAGACGAGTTTCTGGCCGCCAACAACCCCCACAAACTTTCCAAGAACTGGAAAGAGCTCTTCTGGAAGAGTGGGGCAGAATACCCCAACTCGTCATTTATAGCCTCATTGAGTCCATGCCTCAAAGGTGTTCAACGTTGCAGGCCGCCCGTGGAAACCATACTCCCTACTGAAAATAATTTTCTTTGAAGAAAACATCTTTTCTTTTTCTTTTTTTTCTCATATGCACAAATTGTGTTTTATTTCCTTTTGTACACAAATGCGCAGTAAAATGCATTTTTTTCTGCCAAGCATGTGTAATTTATTCTCATATAACCTACTATGTCTGTCGACCATGTATCAATCAGCTAAAAAGTTTCCAAGATACAAAGTCCACCTAAAACTGCAATATCCTTTAATTGTTTTGAGCAGTGTATTTACCACTCGCATAGTACAAATACATGAAATATCTTAGTTTCACCGGTTAGCCAATCAGAAAGGGCTTTAGTGGTGACGTAATGACTATTCATGCAACCACAGAGGCGTGAAATGCATCCATTTTGAATCCGGAACTGAAAAAAATTCTAGTTACTGATTAAGTAATTTTTTATCATTTATGAGTTGAATTATATTTCCATTCTACTTGATTAATAAGTAAAAATCAAAGACTCAAAAAGAACTATTTGATTTTTAGTTATTAGCAATCTAATATTCCTATTATTTTCTGTTAATTACATATTTATATTTTGGTCAAATAACTATTCTTTACGTCTGAGTTTATTACAAGTACGAATTTTCAAATGTTTTATGTAATAAATAAAATTTACTTTCTCCTTTTTCTGAAATTTCACTTTCCTTTTTTGCCCTCATTCCACAATACCAAAATTTAAAGTGTTTTAAACTTTAAATTTTTGTTACTATTGGGTTTTTTTATAGTGAATAAAATGCATTAATCATTCATTACATCACATTCATTTCATTATAGCTTGATATTAATTTCACCCTTAAAATTTTGCTTCCGAATTTTCTTCACACAGTAACAGTACTCAAAATTTAAAAACTCTTTCAAACTTCCTTATTTAAAATAACATAAAATAAAATATAATCTGTGCTCTATGGGTTATTTTATTGTCATAATAAATTATCAAGACTTTTCTTCCAATCCAAAAATGTCATTTTCTTGATCCTCTGCCACCCCTTTTTCAACGTAAAGAACACATAGAATTACACATAGAAAGTCTTTAAAACTCTTTCTTGCCCAGTGCGAGAGGGGGGGGGGGGGGAAGCCGAACTCTGAATTAAAGAAAGCTGGAAATTATTTAAATTCATTAGTTTAGGTCTAGGGGGGAATGAATATATTAAGTTTTCCCACTCTTGTTAGATGTCCGTTGTACAGATTTATAATTGAGAAACACGTTTTTTTATAATTACAATAAAAATAAACTAAAAAATTAAACTCATCAAAAACATTGTCAATGCAAATGTTGTAGAACTTAAAATTCTGAATAAATTGATAACCAATACTTAACATTTTTGTTGAATTTCACAATTTTACTTCAAAGTATTGCCTAAATCACTAAACAAGAGCTTAAACTGTTAACAAACGAGGTTATCAGTTTACAGTGCTTGTTATTATTATGTACATGTAATTTTTAGTTATTTGTGCGTTACTTAAGATGGATATTTTGAACTGTGGCATAACCTCTTGATTGCGGGTTATAGCCTAGTGGTGGGGTATGAAAGACATGCTGAAGTCTGATTTAACTGCGGGAAATCTGCAAATTGTTTTAATTCCATCGATATAGATTAGAAATTTATGTAGTATTTATTTTTCCTTTTGCTAGGTGAGCTTTTGCCGATACGAAAAAATTAGTTTAAAAAGTACATATTTTCATAATTTTTAGAATATTTCAAAAGTGATTTGTAAATGGTGGGAAATATTTTATTATTTCCAGTATGAAATGTGTATAGCAATTAATATGATGTATATACAGTGAACAACAGTGCGCATCTATTAGAATTAAGGAAATTGAAAATAAAGTGAAAGGTAAAGCGAACAAATGAATGTGCATAAGACTTTCCCTTAGGTAGCAATAGCGTAGTTTCCAGTAGCGCGATTTTAAACTTCCATATTTTGTGTAAAGGACAAAGATCGTTTTAATAAAAGAATTTTCGACTAGTATACAGGAATCTTCATTTAAATTCATAAAAGTTTAAAACCTTAGGAATACTGAAAAAAAAATTAGTCTTTAAATAAAAAAATCTTTCACTTAAACCAATGGTTTAATTAGCGGTATCAGGTGCGAAATGAAATGTAAAACAGCTATCATTCTTGCACCACTTTCTCAATAAATACTAAATTATAATTCTCAAAATATTCAAAATAAAATCCTAACATAGTTACAAAAACATTCTGAAGAACCTCAACAATTTAAAAAATGCACACGTATGTAACAAATGGAGACAGAGCGGATGGATAGCTTGATCTCTCCTAGTTCAGAGCTTTGGATTAGCGATTAAGATAAATTTTTGAAATAGAATTGCGACAAAAATATGTTCATTTTATTGCAAATTTCAAACTCCAAGACATTTTTATTCACAATGGTTTCTATAGAATTTGTTATTTTGGAATATTGTTAAGATATTTTTTTTAAAAGTATATTTTCACTCAGGGGCGTAAACCACTCTTGTCGCGTAGGGGGGTGTAGGCTCATAAATTTCCGACTTTCAAGAAGGAAAATTTCCGAGTACTATGGCCAACATGAGGAATATATGTACTATATATATATATATAGTATACATATACATGTACATATACATTCATAGATATATATACATATACATATGTATTCATAGATATATATACATATACATATATATTCATAGATATATATACATTAATATATATATATATATTGTAATTCTCAAGATAATTATGACTTAGTGTATCGAGATTGTCAAATAATCTTATATTATGCTATTATTAGTCTTATATAACAATATATTTCCCCCATTAGTAGACGATCTCCTGATGGAATAATCGTACCACCCGAGAGGGACATGGGTAGTGCATAATATGGATAAGCAGTCGCAGGGCTTTCCAACGGTATATCACACGAAAGGTGTTGGCTAAATTTAGAAAAGCGGTGACTTGTGAGGACTAAGTGGGTATCCAACGATATATCATATATCACAAGAGAGATGTAGACCAAATTTAGGAAATATATCCCCTCCCAAAGTAGACTCTTCCTCTAACTATGAATTTTTGATATATCATAAATAATATTTATCGGAGGGCCCTGTAAAAAAATCCGATCTTAAATGATAAAACGCTACACTTAAAAAAAAAAAGATCGAAAATTGTCCACGGTAGGAAAATTGGAGGGGGTCAGGGGGAGGGGAGAAAGGTTTATAATATGAAAGAGTGATCTGAGGGTCACTCTACGCCCCATGGTCCAAAAAGTATGGAATTTTTCCACCCCCACTTTAACCCCTCGAGGGTGGAAATTTATAGATATTGCTGAAACAATTATTTAATGTGTTTTTAATGATTTTATTTTCTGCCGTTTCATGCTATTATTAAAAAAACTGCTCAGATGTGCCAAATGTCCTAAATTTTTCGACCCCCCCCCCTTTTTACCCCCTGAGGGGGGATTTCGAAAATCGTTGGATTATGCTTTTAATAATATTTTTAGTAGATTTATTTACTGGAATTTCACACTCCTACCTTAAATGTTTGCTGAAATATGGTAAGTTGTTCCAAAATTTTTGACCCCGTCCCCCCGCTTGTCCCTCTTTGGGGGGGGGGGTAATTTCAAAAATTCCATCTTAGTGGACAGGTACATCATAAGAAGTATTTTTTCTCCAATTTTCATGGTTCTACATTCAATAATTTGGGCCGAACGTTGATTATCAGTCAGTCAGGACAAACTATTTTATATATGTATAGCTATCTCTACTAGCTGACTCGCCCGCCGTTGTCCAGCCATTAGATAAAATATATAATAGATATATCATATAAATATATTAGATGCATTATATAGATAAATAACAAATTATTAAAGGAAAGTATTAAGTTTTCAGGTGCGAATTCATTGTGTTTTCAAATTATACTCAAATTATTCTTTAAAAAAATAATAAATAAATAAGGCAAGGCAATTAAATAGAGCCAACAGTTTGCAGTCGCCGTATGAAAACATGCACAAAATACAAAACAAAAAAAACAAAATGCATAAGTCAAAAGTAAAATTCTTGTTTCTCTACAACCCCCCTTCCCCTACACACACACACAGGCACACCAGGCTCAAAAGAAGAAAAAAAATGTATCAGTAAAAAATTTCAAATTGCAAAAGAGGTTTAAAGATCGATTTAATCATCAATTAGCTTTAAACAATCAAAAATTGCGTCATTTTATCTTCTTCCAAGGCCGAAAGTTTCAAGTTTCAAATGATTAAATTTTGATCTATACACACACACATACACACACAAAAAAAAAATCTATGCACAAAATAATAATCATATTATTGTTACGCAGTGAGACAAAATTATTATATCTGGTACTATAACAAAGTTTTAAAAATATAGAATATTTTACATATATTGACATTTGAACTTCAAAAAAATAAATTAACTTTCTTAGTATTAATGAAATAATATTGATAAAATATAAAAAGATCCATAGCACAGTTTTAACTTCATGCACAATACTAAATACATTGACTTGCGAATTGTAAAATGGTTAGCAAAAAAGAAAGCAAATATATTGAAAAAAAAAAATTAGTTAAAAATAATAATAACTTCATGAAATTTAAATAATAACTAGCTTGTCATCTCCAGTTTGAAACAAAACTAGCAAATAGTTCGGGAATTGCGATACTAACTGTTAAAAAAGTTAATATATATCGAATAACAGTACATTTTTACAAGTTATTAAACAATTTATCTCCCCTCAATAAATAAATAAAGAAATAAATCTATTATTAAATATGAAAACAATAGTTATTTACACATTTTATGTATCTAAAATATTCTGTAATAAAGTAGCTTACTTACTTCAAAAGGTTTTTTTGGAACTCCAGCAATGCAAAACGGTATATGTATATGGGCTGAAATTTTATCAGCATGTTTTTGTTTATTATGTGTGTTCCTGTAATCATTATCGAAAATAGAATTACGTAACGCAGATTGTACTTTTATGTCTCTTACATTTAGGTGAGGACATAACTGATGCAAAAATATTGAATTATTAACCAAATACCAAAATATTCTCGCAGCAACATTTTGCAATTAAATGATTTCGTACTATGAGCTTGAATACTAACGGTTGTTTAAACAAAGTGTTAATGCAGGTGCTGCTTGTTTTGTAATTGACACATAGGACAGGAAGTTCAGCGCCCAGTTGTCTAGGGGCCCAAGGTTTACTTTGAAGAGAAAAAAAAATGTTTTATCTTTCTATTTTTCAGAAGCCAGTTAAAATCTCTAGCTGTTTTTTTTTTTTTTTTTTTTTTTTTTTTAATTTGTTTGCTTGAGGAATATTTTAGAGACAAAAATTTGTCAAAAATACGGGATTTCTTAATATAAGTTTTAATTCTTTCTAACGACAAACTTTAAAACAGCGTAACAACTTGATGTTACCCCTTATTTTTCGGACTAAACGAAATGTAGTAGTATTAATAAAAATATTAAAAAAAAAATGAATACAATTGATTCAGGAAAAAAAAAAAAAAAAAAAACGAACGTATTATTTCTGAGAGAAATGTAGTCGTATACTGTAAAATATTCATATTATTTCGAGATAAAAATTCAAAGTATTTGGGTATTTTCAATTTTCATCCTATATTATATATATTTGTTAAGCACTTTTTTAAATCAATCGAAAATTACGTAAAAAGGTAAATAAAAACAGTTTCACATTTTTAATTATATATTTTTTAATAAAATAAAAAGAAAACACAACTAGTCGTTGGGGGCCACCGTAATACTTACCCATCATGGATATGTATATGAAAATAAAACATGTGAAAGCTATTTATACAATGCATTGCATTTCATAAACAAAATTTAAATATTGTTAATATACTTAGTAATGCTATATTAAAGAACTGCTGATTACCAATTTCGACAAATTATATAAAATGCCAAATTACTCAAGTAGTACCGAACTGCGTAAAAGAAACATCCTTATAACTCCAAAAATAATAATTCTATTAACTAACAATTAACTGCGTCGGATTAAGCGTCTCATTTCCAATTAAAATATACCTCTGAATTGAAATTTGAATGAAATACAGGGTCACGAAAAATCGAAGAATGTGGAAAACAGGATTGCAAATATCTCGGCAACTAATAATCCGATCGACTTCGTTCTTTATGCAAAATGTGTGTTATTTTATTGCCTTTTACGTCCAAGCCTTATAACAAAAAAAATCTAAAATTTTTATATACCTTTCATCAGAACGAATTTTTCGAGAGTCCCAAAAAAAGTAGTTCCGGATAATCGAGGTTGCTGAAATTAAATAGGCTTCGTCCCATTCTTACGTAGTAACTACATACAAAATTTCAAGTCTCTATCTCAATTTTTTCGGGAGATAGAGCGTTTACAGACAGACAGACAGACAGGCGGACGGCAATTTTTTTTTCTAAAAATGTGTTTTTCGGAATCTCTACTATCTAAAACGTGTAAATCCGTCAAAAAAATTTCGATTTTCAAAATGATTGCAAGATTTACCCTATACTACGTATGATGGGTAAGTAATATTAGTTAGTAGGAAAAAATAAAACCATAATTATTTTCAATTAAAGGTAAAATTTGTATAGAGTGGAAAACATCCAGATTTCGATATGGAAAAATATTAAATATTTGTATTTCAGTTTTGAATTTTCATCGGATACCATTTAAATTCCGTGATACATATTTCTAACTAAATTTAAAGTTTAGATTAAAAAAATAGGAGTTTCTTCACTTCAATCAGTATAGCTTAAAATTTCGAGACTAAACAAAAAACTTTCCTGTAGTAAATAAATACAGGTGGATTTCGATATTTCGAAGTCAAAAGGCACAGAAAAAAAAAATCGGAATATTAAGGTTTTACTCAAAATACCACAGTTACAAATAACATTAACATTGCTACAATATGTACATAAATATATTTTTTTTTCGTCATATCGAAGTTTCCGAGTACACAATATTTGACAAATCAAAATTTTTCTGAATAGTTTTATGAAAAAATAAATAAATAAAATCCTATATATTGATAATTTATATTAATTAGTAAATTAAACTAATTAATAAATTACCAATTAGTTAAATTAATTAGTTCCGGTTAAGAATAAGTTTATGTTTTCTTCGTTATAAATTGTTTTTACTTTCTTCTATCTTTACAAGAAGAAAGTATTGGATTCATAAAAATTATGGACTTTCGGTTTTCGACGGATTTATACGTTTTAGAAGGTCCTGAACACGTTTTGACTATTTTTAGAAAATGTCTGTCTGTCTGTGTGTGACAAAAAATTTGTGGGCGCTCTATCTCAAGAACTAATGCTCTAAATTTAATAAAATTTTATATTGAGTTAGACCTTGATATGAATTAGTGCCTATTGGTTTTTGGTGAATATTGGCCAACAGGTGGCGCTGCTATACTACGTTTTTCATGATTTTCAAGATTGCTATATCTCAAGAACTAATGCACAGAATTTCACAAAACTTCAGATTCTGTGACCCCTTGATATACATAGATGCTGATTAAGTTTTGGTGTAAATTGGCCAGCAGGTGGCGCTGCTATGCCACGTTTTTCATTATTTTCATGATAGCTATATCTCAAGAACTAATGCACAGAATTTCACCAAACTTCAGATTCCGCCATACCTTGAGATACATAGCCGCTGATAAGGTTTTGGTGTGAACTGCCCTATAGGTGGCGCTGCTATGCTACATTTTGCACGATTTTTGCGATAGCTATATCTCAAGAACTAATGCAGAGAACTTCATCAAATTTTAGATTCTGTTACACTAGAATATATAACATAATTAGACGCTGATTACATTTTGGCATTAACCTTGCAACAGGTGGTGCAGCTATGCTGCATTTTGCATGATTTTACCGATAGCTATATCTCAACAACCAAAGCACAGAATTTCATCAAACTTCAGATTTTGTTACAAAATGACATATAACATAATTACACGATGATTACGTTTTGCTATAAATCCTTCAACTGGTGGTGCTGCTGTGCTATATTTTACACTTTTTTTTTAAACTAGCTATATCTCAAGAATGCACAGAATTTCATCAAACTTCAGATTCTTTTACACCATAACATATTTAGACTTTTTTTTTACGTTTTGGCATAAATTGTCCAAGATATGGTGTTGCTGTGCTACGTTTTGCAAATTTTTTGTTATAACTATATCTCAAGAACTAATGGGCGAAATTCCATCAAATTTCAGATTCCGTTAGGTCTTGACATAAATAGATGCTTATTACGTTTTAGTATAAATTACCCGACATGAGGCACTACTAAGCTCATTTTCTCAGAATATTAATTAAATTTTGCGTTTTAGGCTTTTCGGATACCAGAATCTCATTAGGCTCGGTCAAATGTTCGAGGAAATTCGATAGTGGGTAACTTTGGGGTCACCACGTTTTTTTTAAATATTAAAATGTACTTATGAGATAGAAGAAAGTTTTGGGATTGACACATCCAACTAGTTTCTTATTAGAAACTACAAGAGGAAATAAATCCGACTAATAAAATTTTATAGGTTTTCTTCGATCTGACTTGTTTTTCTTATTTAATTCAAAACTAGAAAAATATTTCTCCAATTCATAAATATTTATAGATTAATGCCTTTTTTTTCAGCTAAACGTACTTTTTTTCCGATCGAACAAGAATTTTTCCGACTGACTTTTCCGTTTTTCCAATTTATAAATTTTTATGGGTCAATACGTAATATTATTTTTTCCGACTAAACATGCCTTTTCTGATGGATCGGAAAAATTTCCGAATGATATTTTTTGTTTTTTCAATTTATAAGTTTTTATAGGTTAATACCATTTTTTTCTATCGGACAAGAAATTTTCCGACTGATTTTTCCGTTTTTCCAATTTATAAACTTTTAGAAGTTAATACGTAACACTGTTTTTTCCGACTAAACATGCCTTTTCCGATGGAACGGGAAATTTTCCGAATGATATTTTCGTTTTTCCAAATTAGAAGTTTTTATAGGTTAATATCATTTTTTCCGATTGACTTTTCCGTTTTTCCAATTTATAAATTTTTATAGGTTAATACGTAATACTGTTTTTTCCGACTAAACATGCTTTTTTTTCCGATGGAAACGAAAAATTTTCTGAATGATATTTTAGTTTTTCCAATTTATAAGTTTTTATAAGTTAATGTCACTTTTTCCAATCGAACAAGAGTTTTTCCGACTGATTTTTCCATTTTTCTAATTTATAAGTTTTTATAGGGTAATACATAATACTATTTTTTTCGACTTTCCGATTAAACGGTATGCCTTTTCCGAATGATATTTCCGTTTTTCCAGTTTATAAGTTTTTATAGGTTAATACTATTTTCTCCGACTAAAGATACTTTTTCCGAGCGATCTGGTAATTTTCCGACTGATTTCTTCCTGGGGGGGGGGTGCTGCACCCCCCCAAACCCCCCCGGGATTTACGCCCCTGTTTTCACCATATGTACATATTTTCTAACGTTCATCTAGTATGTGGGTAAAAAGTCAGAACATTAATTCTAAGTTAAACCTCCTGACCACTGCGGTTAAACTTTGAAATAGAATTGTGGCATTAATGTTCAGCATAAGTATTAAATGTAAGTGTTCATTTTACTCGGAATTTTAAGCTTTACAACACCTATATTGACAATGTTTTTGGTAGTTAATTCTTTTGAGATATTATTATGGTATTAAACTGAACATTTAATATATTTCTAACGCTCTCCAAGTATGAGAAGAAAACTTAATATATTCATTGTAGATCTAAACTGTAGGGATTAAACCAATTTCCTATTTTCCCTTAATATCGAATTCTACCAAATAATCACTGGGCTATTTGTACTTTACTTATTTGTAAATTTGTATTAATGTAAATAAGTCATCTAATACTCCCCCTTTCTAAAAAGAAAAATAAATAGCCATTTTCTTTGCCCCCTCAATATATAAAGTTTAAAACCTTAAGTCATTCTTTAAAAAAATTTCTGATCCGTTGCTTCATTATAAGAATAAATAATAGGTCATATCCATAAAATCCAAATAATCATCAGCCCCCCCCCCCCCCCCCCCCCCCGCCTTACAAGCATACAAAATTTAGTCTTTCACCCTAATTAATTTTCATTTTTTTTTCGCTAGTTGTAAGTCTTCGATAAGTTATATTATCAATCGTTTGAAATATCCCCCTCCCTTCCTTCAATAAATAAAGAAAATATGGTTATCTTTGTGTTTATTCTTACTCGTTGAATTAAAAATCTTTAAATGTCTATTTTTCTTCTTTCTGTATTTGTTACTTTATTATGATAGAAGTTGAACACCTGAAATTTTCTCTAAATCCCTTAAATCAAGATTTTATTACTTAATAAGGGAGAGTGGGGTGGAATGGGACAATGCGTTTTTCTCTTTATACTCCATTAATAAACATTTCATCATTTACGTATTCCATTAAGCAAAAGCATCTCCAATATTCCGTTGAATAAAATAGATGATTTACATAAGCTTGCGTACAATGTAAAAAAGAAAAGAATATTTCAAGAGCCAAAAGTAAATTTGCTTTCAATATTTTTATGCTTTCTGCATATTAATGACTTCTTTATGTATATATGTAATTGTTTCTCTATTTATAGAACATTATGCTGCATATTATCCATAATTTAAACTATGTCTAAAAGCAGCATTTATGTCGATAGAAGAAGTTTAACATAGAATACAGGGAGGAATGGGACAAACTAGCAAAGGAAGAAATGGGTCAATTCCAATTTTTTTCTCTCTTTTTTTTCTTAGTTACAATTACTTTAATTATAAAATCGTTTCTGAAAATTGTTTCTCCCATAATTTATTTTATATTCCAATAATTTCAGAGCTTTACGTGAGTAGTTCAATTGCATGTCTGTTAAAACTGCTTTATTTTTATTATTTTAATTATTCATAGAGACAATTTTTATTTTTATGTAAAATCAGCCGTAAAAAAAGGATGAACTCTTTATGTTGTTTTAAGAACAAACAAATTGATATTAAGGGCTGTACAAATATAATGTATCATTTCAGGAGGAAGGAGGATTGTCTTTCGATATAAATATCATTTCTGATCATCAATTGTTTCTCTTTTTATTTGTAACATGGTCTTTAGTACAAAATAGTACGTTATTTTTATAGCCTGTTACCTATATTTTTAAAATACAAAGTTATTAAAATTGCTAAATTATTATAAAATTTTTAAACTCTAAAATATAGTATACTCCAACGTTTAAAATTCTTATTTTTTTTCATATGTGTATGCATCTATAATCACAATTCGAGAAACCGTATGTAAAGTGTATTTGAAATGAAGCTTATGTTTACTAATCTATACTAATATTATAAAGAGGAAAAATTTGATTGTTTGTTTGTTTGTTTGTTTGTTTGAATTGAATAGGCTCCGAAACTACTTGACGCATTTGAAAAATTCTTTCACCGTTAGAAAGCTACGCTATTTCCGGTGAACATAGGCTAATTTTTAATTGATTTATTCAAATATTTCTCTTAATAATTCAAAATTTCATTATTTTTCATACAGAATCAATTAAAATTTTTCCGATAAAAAATAACCATTTTTCTTTCCCGTTGCCAAGAAAATGTAATCTGGAATAATAATAATAAATAAATTAAGTCTTAGTAATTATGGAACAAAACAATTTGTATAATTTTAAAATAGAAAAGAAAATAATGAAATAGTTTACTGATAAATAAACGACTATTACTGGATTACCACGTGAGGCATAAAATCGCAATTTTGTTGTAATCGTGCCAACGTGATCAATATATGACATCTGCACCTAAATATTATTGGCAATATTATTGTTTATATAATTTGTTTACATTATTTGGCAATATTGATCTCCCATCGATCAAAAAACTGTCGCCAAAGTATAAGTTTAAATGTCAATAACGGATGATCGTAGATATCACATTATTTTGACATTAAATGTGTTTTGCATAATTGTTACGTCGTCAACTAATTTTAATCCGATGTTTTATCTCTATTTCTATTAATATTTTAGTAATTTATTAATTCTTTGGTTATTTAAAATAAAAATTATATCCATTTGTATAATTTGGCGAAATTGATCGACGGAATAATCAAATGGTACCAATTGTTTGTTTACACTCTATCTGGATATTTAGGTTGATAGAATTAACGTACTTATCGAGCCTCCGCCAAGTCATATGACAAGCAGTCATTAAATCTGAGTTTTAGCCTTACTATATCTTTTTCATCTGCAGTTATTTTACCATCACTAAAAAAGAAATATTTTGAATGTGAAGGAAAAATCATTGTCATGAAAAAATATTTGCAATTAATTTATCATTCATTCTAATAGAAAAACGGTACTACTAGGTTATCCCGTTGACCAAAAAATTATCGCCAAACTATCAGATTAAATGCTAATAACGGATGATCGTGAATGGCGCATTCAATGATATTAAATACGATTCACGTGTTTAAAATGTCATTAAATGATTTTTATTTCGACTTTTTATTAATATTTTTCTTAATATTCTATTAATTATTTGTTTTTTTTTCGTTGTTTAAAATAAAAATTACGTCAATATGTATAACTGGGCTATTAGTTTGGCGATTTGTATAATTTGGCGAAATTGGTTGACGGGATAGCAGAGTAGTATAAAAAAAAAAAAAAAAAGAAAAAGAAAAGAAAAGAAAAGTGGGTAAGTGTGATTGGCAATCGCATACAGGGATTCGTTTAGTATCTTTTTCAAAACACTTTTTTTCATTAAATTAACAAATGAAAAATGGTTTTTCGGCGCTATTTTGGGATTTCTTCGCTAATCGCGCCAACCAGAACAAAATATTAACAGAATCTTCCCCTAAATGTTGCCTTGATCGCATAGATTTGTTCATTTCTCTATCAGAATCTGCAGATTTAGTAAAGCTACACAAGTAAATAAAATTATGAATAAAAGTAAAATATTTCAAAGCTTAGCATAAATTTAAGGGAGACCAAATTGGTCACTAGAGGCGGATTTTAATTTAAATAAATAATCTATATATATAAAAGAAAGTTTGGATTTCGTATTAATCACAGCACAAAAAAATCTACCGAACCAAAAATCTTGAAAATTGGGGTAAAAATACTTCTTATAACATCGAGTGCCGCTAAGAAGGGATTTTCGAAAATTCCACCCCTAAGGGGGGTAAAAAAAGAACGAACTTTTAAAAAATTCCTTAAAAATCGGCTTTTGAAGTTATTTTTCATCTGATAACATATTTTAGTGTATTTTCTCATGCTGAATCGAATGTTACTAAGTAAATTCTTTTAAAACCAGTAGTTCGTGAGCTACTTCATATTTTCCTAATTTGGCGATGACTTCGGCGCAAAAACCTGAAAATTTCCATCCTTATGTATATAGATCAGATTTTGTAGTTATTTTTCGACTGATACTATATTTTAGTGTATTTTTAATGCTGCATCGAATGATATTAAGCAAATTCGTTTAAGTTCAGTAGTTCGTGAGATACCTTATATTTTTTTGATTTGGCGATGTCTTCGGCGCAAAAAAGCTGTAATTTTCAATCTATATATATAAAAGAAAGTCTGGATTTCGTATTAATTATCGTACAAAAAAATCTATTGAACTTAAAATTTTGAAAGTGAGTTCTATAATCAGGTTAACGTAATTAAGTAAGCTACGTTTAATAATCTCACTATATATAAAACGCAAAGTGAAATTTCACTCCGGACGCTTATAACAACTTAAGTTCTACTAGATAAGTTTTAATGGAACTTACATTGTTAGTTGGATAATTTTTCAGAAATTTTGTAACAAGTGAAATATAGCATTCTACGTTGTTTAATTGAATACTTATGGAGATGTTTTAAATCAGATGAACACAATTACAAAAGGTTGGCTTTAATTTAAAGGTTCCGCTGAATGAATTTTTATGTGATTAAAATTGTTAACATGTTGAGCGCTACGTCATTCATTGGTGACTAACACTGAACTTTCCATTTAGATGACTGATTTTTCACCGATGACAGACAGTCTAAAATACGATATAAAACTAAAAATTACTATGATATAAAAATTTCGTTTGATTCAAAGTTCCTTTTAAAAAACTGACCAGCGTAGCGGGCGAAGGCTGCTAGTAAATAAAGAAAAAGAGAAAGAATGGTGTCTTCGTTTTGTTTTGTATGAATTTTTTTCTGCTCCCCACCCCACTCCGTTCGCTGCAAGTACAATAATTTTTTATTATTGTTGAATACATTATGTAACAAAAAGGTATCATAAGATTCATTTAAAAAGTATTTCTTTCAATTGTTATGTGATACAAAGTTTTTTTTCATATGAAAAATGATATTTTATTAACTTCTCATCATTTGAATCATAAAAATATACGAAAAATAAATAAAACAAGTTTTGTATGTCTTTTCGAGCAAAATAAATTATAGAAATCAAAAATTTCTACACTTTTATAACGATATCATAACCGAGGGGGGGAGGGGTGTTCAAGGGATGATAACGCATGAATCGGAAGGGAGCAGGGGGTCCAAAATTAACAAAAAGTTGATAAAATTATATTTGCACAACCCCTTTCGTAATCGAGGTCACGCGATAAGGGATAATTAAAAAACATTTCATGCTTCAAAATTGTTTCTAAAATCTTAGACAATCATTAAGGGGCTATGCAACTATAATTATAGTTATACTGCATAAAATCAGGTGTACGTATTTATTTAAAATATACGTAATATGAATTGTACAGTAAAATACACAGAAAAAGAGAGACTTTTAACAATTAATTTTTTCAAAAATAATTTTTGTATTTCTTATTTCTTCTATTATTACGAAAAGAAAATATAGGATTCGTAAAAAGTTTCGACACATTTAGACGTTTTAGGGGCCAGAGATCCCGTTTTTACGAAATGCGAGTCTGTAATTCTATTTGCATGTGACACACATTTCGTGGATATTCTGTCACAAGAACTAATGTACAGAATTTCATATTTAAAATATATATGTTTAATGTAGAGATTATGTCCAGTCTGTCTCTGATATAAAATGGCGATGATTAATTTTTAATGTAAATTCTAGTTTTCAACGGATTTACACGTTTTAGGGGTCAGATATACCAAAAAACTTGTTTTTACAAAATGGCTGTATGTATGCGACCTACATTTTGTGGGCGCTCTGTCTCAAGAACTAATGCACAGCTTTTCATAAAAAAAATATATTCAGATAGTCCTTGTTATAAATTGATTCCGATTATTTTTTGGCGTAAATAGCTCAATAAATGGTGCTTCTGTTCTACATTTTTTTTTTTTTTTTTTTTTTTTTTTTTTTAGATTTCTACAACAATTTTATCTGAATGCTTAATGGATGGATTTTCATCAAATTTCAGATTTAATTTCTCCTTAATATAATTTGGTGTTTTTGTATTTTGGCGTAAATCGTCCAGCATATGGCGCTGCTGTGTTATATTTTTCATAATTTGCACAATAAAGGAGAGAGGGGATCTGCATAATTTCCGCAAATTCCAATCTTAAGAACTAACGCAAGTATTTTCATCGAACTTCAAATTCAGTTACATGTTGACACCAGCTAATGTAGTGTCACCATTACAGGTTTCGGTTTAGATCACTAAACAAGAAGCGCTTTTATGGTGCATTTCTTACGTGATTTTACCGATATTCATATCTTAAGAACTAATGCACGGAATTTCATATCGTTAGAATCCCCATGATGGACTGAGATTGCCCTAATAGCATGCATGGTCACAGTGACGTCACAGTGAGTCACTTTGGTCACATCACATCTGTGACCAAAATGCCACCACTCAGTGACGTCCTATTGTAACTGAGATGTGACTTTCTTAAAAATCTTTAGAAATTTATAAATATCCTTCATAACATGTTATTTACTTTAAAAAACATGTTTCTGGCAATTTAAATATCGTCGCTTTTGTCACAGTTTCGTCACAATGTTAATGTCAAATTAGTCACAAATGACACATTTTTCACAAATTTGTCACATTGTGACCACTATGTGAAACGTCACAAAAGAGCTCTAAAACGGCCATGACGACTTCACATTTTAGTCACTGTGACTTCACATCGACGTCACGTGACGTCACATCGACAATCGATGGTCACAAAGTCACAATGTGATTTCACAACGACGTTGCAGTGACGTCACCATGCTTTACGGGTGTCTTTTAATTTTGGTACGTTGACGAATTTTGAAATAGTATTATGTATAAGACAGAAGAAAGTTGTGGGATTTGGAGTTGTGGACAAGGTACTTCCGGTATTTTACATTCTTAAAAAACTTGACATTATCATCCAAACTTTTTGAATTTTTTTATGTTAAAAATGAAATATATGTAGACTGGGAGAAAAAATATTGATATTTAGTGGAAAAAGGCTGGTAAGATTTTTACCGCGATAAAACTCTCAGGTTTTAACAAATTTTGTCAAAATTTTCACACATTTTATTAAAAAAAAAAAAAAATTCTAATTGTCGGAAGTTTTCGAAATTTTCGTAGGTAATGCAAGTATGGTCTATTGAGGTGCTCTAAAAAGATGTTAAAATACGGAAGTTTAGTTACGTTTACGATAAAAAAAAAAGTACATATAGTAAATAAACATAGTTTCCTTGTGGCGTGAAGTGATCTGCCTTCGGCCAATGTATTTCAAAGAGTTAAAATTCAATTAATAATTTTGTTAAAATTCAATTAATAATTTTTATACATGTAAATATAAGTGGTATTTAATATGGTCTTACGTAATTTTTACAAAATGTTAATATATGGGGGAGAGTGGTGTGAGATAGTGGGATGAATGGAACAATAGGTTTTTCTCTATGTATCATTCTAAACATTTCATCAATCATACGCTAGATGAAGCAATGGTAGCCAAATTTTTAGTTGAAAAAAATTGTTATCCTGTATAAGCTTAAAATTGCATAAAAGATTATTTCAAGAATTAAAAGTAAATTTACTTTTTATGCTTTCTGTATATTAATAATTTGTTATCCATAGATGTAATAGTTTCATTAGTTATGGAACATTATACTATATATTATTAGTTATTTAAAACAAGTCTAAAAGCAGCAATTTAATTTACACAAGAAGTTTAACACAAAAAAAGAAAGTGGGGAGGAATGGGACATGCCAGTAAAGGGAGGAATAGGATATGTCTTTCGTTTTTTTAATGAGATGAATGTAAATTCCTAACATGCAAACATTTTTAGAGGGTAATATATTAATTATAACATTGATAATATATTCATTTACTTCAAAATGTAAATCATTTAAATTTATAATTTTTTAATATTATCTATGACTAACAATCCTGAATTTCCATTTACGTTATGAAGATCCTGGAATTCTATATTGTGCCACATACGTTATATCAATCTACAATCTTTATTAGATTATATATCTAGCCGACACTTGATTATTTGTGACTTATAGCTTTATTTTATTGCAATTCGACATATCTCTGTTAGTGGGGAATTATAGGGCAGATTTTGAAACTTACAATTTCATTAATTATAAAATACCTTTTGCATGCTTTGTTTCTATATTATTCAAGAACATTAAAAGGTGTTTCACCTTGCATTCTATAAATTGGAATTTTTGTTTTAAAGTTAAACAAAGTTGATTTTCTAAGTTTTTTAAAAATTTTCGCACCCCACCCCAATTTTCTCTATAATAACAAAAATTGTAAGTACTCAAATACCCTAAAAAATGGGCCAGTCAAATGATGGCTGTTTGCATATATTCGAAGGTTAAGCTTTTGTATTACAACGCATGCCTATTGGCATTATTTATTAGTTAAGAAGGCGGATTGTGTTTCAGCATTATTTACTTATAAAACATGCCGTCAAAGAACAATGGCAACATACAATGCTGATGATTTTTTTTTTAAATCCACAACGTCAACATTATGTATTCCTTCAGGACATCATTTTAAAAACAGTTCAGCAGATTTATTGATACATATTTATCATTTACAAAGCATATTCAATATTTTTGTGTTACAATTCCACTTATCAATGGATTTTTTATTTTTATTTCATAAGTTACAAGAATGCCAAGCCTTTATAAAAAAGACCTTTTCAATATGGTTTTACGAGTTCATTTTAGATGAAATTAGTAATGAATAATGAGAGCAATTAACCATTTATTGATGCTATGTCAGTAAATGGAAAAACCTCAGATGAGAAAATCCTATGACTGCATATGCGACTTTAACTCTGCCAAAATCCCGATCATCAGCTTGAATTTAGAATGCATGGTTTTTCTTCATCTAGTTAATTTTTTAATAGTTGTAATATTCAATTATTCAATACGAAGATGAATATTGGCTTTTCTATAATATTATATTCATTATAAATTTTACGAAATTTTTCTTTCTTTTTATGTTAACATCTAACTTATCATTTTAGATGCAGGAAGAAACTGAAGTTCAATTTCAAAACAATGCGAGTCTCCTTGACGTCAAAAATAGAAGAAAAAGAAGCACTATTATGACTGAGAAAACTCTTGCGAACCTCATTCTGTAGCACTGAAATTTTCCAATTATTTTATTGCAATACATCTTTAAATTCATTTTCTGATATTATCTCCAAAAATAATCTTTAAAAAGTATGCAATTCATAGGCATTTGTATAAATACTAATTATGTAATTTGCAAAATGTGAGTCACATTAAAAAGGTTTTTTTATTGTAATGAATTAAATAGTTATTTAATAAAATTTATTCATATGTCATTGTTTTTTGTTATTTCAATCAAAATATTCTCAAATCAATATGTATTTCTTTTTGTTTCCATTCTAGTTTTCGACTTTTCGAAAGATTGCTTACTAAACTCTGATTAATAACATACTGATAAACATTAAACAAGGGCGGATCTGGAGAGTCCTCAAGGGGGGGGGGGGCGATTTTAGAAATTTGGAGACTCGACTTTAATGCGTGGGTCGGGGCTAATTTTTTCACTGCAGGTCATATTGCTTTTATTTTTTGCTGCGGGTCGGGTCTGGGTCCGGTTGACTTCTAGTTTTTGCTGTGGGTCGGGTTTGGGTCCGGTTAATTTCCTTTTCTTGCTGCTGGTCGGGTTAACTAATGTTTATGTTGTGGATCGCATTAGCAGGATTAGCAGGCGTTTTTATTCAGAAATTATGGAGTTATCCATTTTTTGATAAGCAGTTTAAGAAAATACTGTGAAAATTATCGTTTTGAATAGAATTTCTGGAAGCGACAGCATGAGAAGGTAAAAAAATCCGCAATCATTTGACGTGCGAAGAAAAAACTGCGCCTGGGGCAAAGCAAAATGTGCCCCCCCCCGACCCAACTTTTTCTTGTAACAGGCCAAAAATTACGCTAATAGCAGAAATTTGGCATTTGGCAGCCCCTAAATTTCCGCGCCCGGGCCGACCACATCCTTCGCCCCCTCCCCCCTCTTTCGCACGGCGCTGCATATTGTCTGTCCTACGCAACTTGAGAACAATTAAGTCTAGTTCCAGACCGGATCGTCTATATGTAGAAAAACAATGCAAGCCTCAGTACGAGCCTGCTAAAAAAATATTAAACCCGGGTTAAACTCAATATAATTCTCCGATGCTGATCTCTACACTGAAAAAGTTGCATTTCTGTATTGATGTTGCCAAACTAGTATCGGCTGGTGACGCACATTTATACTTATTTTCATTAAACCCATATAATTGAAAATCGCTCATATTTTAACGTTCCTGCCTAAATCTTTATAAAAGGCAGTGGGCCCGCTATTTTTTTTTTTTTTTTTTTTTTTTTTTTTTTTTTTTTATGGACTCGGCCCATATGACCCATCAATTTTTTTGCCGGCTCGGCCCGTTTGTTTTGTTTATTGGTCCGGCCTGTTCGAAAAATTATTCTAATTTTGCTGGCAAGTTAGAAAATTCGGAACCATTTCGCCGACTCGGCCAGGTCCGGGCACGTGCATACGTCTATGCTGGGTCGGACACGGACCGAAATTTAACTTTCATTCCGAGCCGAACCCCGACCAGGAAAATTTTGGTCAGTGCGGACTAGAGATAAATTCGGGCTCTTATTCCACAGCACAGTCCCGCCTGAGCCAGAAACATTTTGCGGCATCAAGAGCAAAAGCCCGATAATGAAATTATACAGTAGAAAAAATTGCATAATATTTATAAAAAATGTTCCAAAAGTAATTATAATTTTAAAGCCATTTTTTATATAAAAAACTGTTAAACGAAAAATTAAATTTAATATTATCAAAAGAACTGTTTGGTATAAAATAAAAATATACTTTACGCATAAAAGGATTCTCATATTTTGTCTCTGTTTTAGTAAGCAAATATTATGGACAATGGACATGTTAATCAAGTGTGTTTCATGAATAAATGCATGGAACCTGTAGAAAATACTGTCTATTAACTGTTAAATCGGACAACATTTTTAAATTTTATGTAAAAAATGCACATTCTTAACTATAACCATTTCATTCTTCATAACAAGCCTTCGTTATAGCATGACCCAGAAAATAACCTCAAATTAAAATTTTCAAAGTTCAACACTTTTTTTAGGAACAAGGGAAACACTATTCGACCGCAAGAATATGGTAAATACATTTACTTACCGCTACGGCATCAGCAAAGATCCCAAAAGAAATGATAATTACTACGGTTATTTCCATATGAAAAGCGATTACGACTTGTATACATTGCATATACTAGAAATTTAAATTATTCAGTAGCCGAAAAATAAACAAAAGAAAATCAAAAGAAAATATTCTTTTCGCGTTAGATATCTAAATAATGATAATAATAAACGATCCAATTGCATAATAATCTCTTTCACAAACAAAAATCGAACTAAAAATAAATTCACTATTCCCGCCTTTTTTCGTAGGCACCGATTGTCGGCAATGCTTGAACAAATCTACAGATGTAGATATGACTAATTGTTTTTTTCTTTTAATAGCATTCAAATAGTAAAATAGAAAAAAAATTGTGCTTCACTTTCATTTTTATCAAAATAGCAAGACATTGATTTGAAAAGGAATAAGTACTAATTTTTAAGGGGAAATTTTTTTTATATTCATCGATAAATAAAATTTTCAGATTACAGAAAAAATGAGTCCGAATCAGTAGACCAGCATAAAAACAGTGCAAGCCCGTCGTATCGGACACGGGCTAAGTCTGAACTTGTGTCATCTCTAAGGCAGACATCTAAGAAGAATGACTCCAGGCCAGACTCGATCTGGACGAAAAATAAGTCAGGCCCAAGCCAAATCTGAGAAAAATAATGATCATGATAGTATCAAATAAATGACGGCCGAGTTCTGAATGCGGTAAGACAAGACACAGCCCGAGCCTCGCGAACTTAAAAAGGCGCGGCCCGAGGGGGGGGGGCGGATTCTAGTTAGACTTAACTAGTTTCTTCCAAGGATGCATGTATTTTTGGGAAACTTTTATTAGCACAAGAAGTGAAGATGATCGCTCCCTCAGACCCGCCATTGGCCCAGACCCAAATCTGCAGAAAAATAATGATCACGATACGGCCCGGTTCTGAAAGCGAGAAGACCTGACCCAGCCCGAGCTTCGCGAAATTAAAAAAGCGCGGGCCGCACCGGACTCGAATTAGGCTTCAATTCATTTCCCACGAGGATGCATGTCTGTTTAGGAAACTTTTATTAGCCCAAGCGAGGGGACGATCGCTCTTTCGCCCCCCCCCCCCCCCCCTTAGATCCGCCATTGCTTCTCCCCCCTTATGGTCTGGTTCGATCTTAGAGAGAGCGTTTACCTCAAGGAAGAACAAAATCCACTCCAGGCCCGCCCTGAAAAGAAAAGTGTGGCTCGATCCCGCTCTACAGGAAAGACTCAACCCGCCCCGGTTCTGAAAGTGTGAAGACCTGACAAGAAATTGACCTCTGAAAGTGTAAAGATCGTGACTTAAAAATGGCGCGGCCCGACCCGGGCCGCTCCGGTCTCGAGTTTAAGTGCAATCTTTTTTCCGTGCGGGTATCTAATATCGTTTTTCAGACCCTTTATTGGGCTCAAAGGGGGGGGGGGCGATCGCCCCATCGCCCCCCCCCCCCTTAGATTCGCCATTGCATTAAAAAGTGCGAAATCTGCCCACAATTACAGTTGATAAGTCAAAGATGTATTTTTGTGTACATATGTTAAGGTGTGTATATTATCTCTCATATATATAACTATTTGAGTTAAAGATTCTAAATCCAGAGCAATGTTAACCACAGAAGAGCTCTACTAAATTCACCTACTAATTCTACTAAATGTTCGACCCATTCTTCTGGATCTTTAAGCCAATTTAGAGTTTTAAATTTGTAATCCTATCAATAATTAAATTTTTTCTCTTTAATATTTTAATTCGAAACAACACTTTCAAGCAAATAAAGTATTAAAAAATGCATAATGTAATAAACTTTCTTGGATTTTTTTTAATATTTCGAACGATAATTCGCTTTATTCCATTGGATAGCTTTGATGGTCGGCTAGGTCTTCTTTTATCCTGAATCATATGATTCTTTTTATATCGTTTAATGATATTGAAAACTGTTGAACGACTCAAGTTAACTGTTTCAGCAGTTTTTCTAATAGATTTTCCACGTTCAATATGCAAATTAATAACTAATTTTCGAATTTCAGGCGAAGTTTCTTTTCGTTTAGCATTCATGGCTACACAGAGCTAAAAAACACAAAAATTCCAAAACAAACTGGAGAGAAATACTGCAGACGATTTTATAAATTATTGCCAATTGCTTTTAAGTAAAAATAAAACCCCAAAAAATATTTTTATTGTTTATTTCAAACGATTTTTGTTGCATATATAATGGTGTCCCATCACTTATGTGAGCTATTTTTTGCTCCGTTCTAAACATTTATATTTTTATTAAATTAATATTTTAATATTTTGACAGAATGTATGTTATGTAATAATCTTTACTAAATTTAAGTATGAAACACACCCACAAAAAATGTGTACATGTTTTTTTAATTTATTTGATTAGTTTCCTTTTGTAAAGCACAAGTGTCCCATCACTTATGTGAGACACTGTACATAAAAGGTTTAAGATGCAAGCATAAAAAACCCACAGTAAATGTGCCATAAAGTCCCTTGCAAATCTACAACTAAATTTTCAATAAATATACTACAAAATGTTTTGTAAGAATACTAAAAATCATTAGAAAACTAGCGAATTTTCAGGGAGTTTTCTATACATTATTTTATAAGTACGTTTGCTAAATAATCCTCAGAAAATTTACCAAAATATATATACTGATCACTCTAAAATATTGCTAGTAAGCTTACTAAATAATGTTTAGTACATTTATAAAAAATAATATGAGAACTTCTCTTACAAATCATTAGTAAATTTACTAAATAATCAGTAATAAGTTTACAAAAAGTTCTTTAAAAAACTTCCGAACAAATCGTTACTACATATACAACATAATCACTGGTAAATTTACGAAAAATTCCTTACTAAACTCCCTGAATAATCATTAATAAGTTTACTAAATAATATTTAGTAAGTTTACAGACGATTCTTTAGGAAACTCACTAAACAATCTTTAGTACGTTTACTAAATAATATTTGTAAATTCACAGACGATTCTTTAGGAAACTCACTAAAAATTCGTTAGTATGTTTACTAAACGATATTTAAAGCAACTTTTATAATTGTACATGATTTTCTTCTGTTGCGGTTGCATGAAAAGTTCTAGACATCCCAGTTTCCTATAAAATTCTTAGTAACCTTACAGAATTTTTTTTACAGTTTGGTTACTTTTGCAATTGTGATATTTTTAAGTTAAGAGGATTTCTAGAATATATATATATATATATATATATATATACACTATATTGCCATTGATTATTGGACACTTGCGATTTTAGACATTTTACTAAATATCTAGAAACATACATGAGGAATCATCTCGAAACTCTTAGTGTATAAATATAATTGTATACGTCATACATCGCCGTGAAGATTTTTTACCGAAACTCCATAGGGGACCGTCAACAAATTAAAAAAGAATGAATATCTTTTGAATAACCCTGTCAAAACTAATGTAGCAAAAGTGCTCAAACTCTAGATTATGAGTGAATGCCTTATTGTAATATACTGTGTTCATTTTTATGCAAATAGCATGCATACTCGCAGAGTAATTAAGGTTTTTATAAAAATGGTCCCAATTTTTTCCAAGTTTTTTCCTTATAATTTTCAGAGTTCTTAATATAAAATAATATTTTTTTCAGAAAATAGGACAAACAACATTGCAGACAGTACCCTGTAATCAGAATTAAAAAATAATAAAAAATGTATGAAAAATGAGTAGGTTTACTAAATAATTTTTTACTGCGCATGCGTCAACGATATCAAAATTTCATTTGCATATTATGTTAGCTAAATGTATAGAGCAACTTTTGTAAAAGTCTCAAAATCATAGCTTGAAAATTCTGAAAGTAATCGTCTATAGAAAAAGGACAAAATCCGTTGTTTCCAAAATGAAGCAAAAAAATGAGGGATTTTATCCAAATGTAGTAGTACATCCCGTATTGTGTATTCTATATTGACAATATATAATCATATAATCAATGAATATATGAATACAACCCCTCTTGTTTTTGCTTCATTTTGAAAATAACGGATTTTCAACTAACTCAATTGACGATTATTTTCAGAATTTTCAAGTTATGATTTTGTGACTTTCACAAAAGTTGCTCTATACATTTAACTAACATAATATGCAAATGAAATTTTGATATCGTTGACACATGCGCAGTAAAAAATTATTTAGTAAACCTACTCATTTTGTACAAAATTTTCATTATTTTTTAATTCTGATTACAAGGTACTGTGTGCAATGTTGTTTGTCATATTTTCTGAAAAAAATATTATTTTATATTAAGAACTTTGAAAATTATAAGGAAAAAACTTGGAAAAATTTGGGACCATTTTTATAAAAATCTTAATTACTCTGCGAGTATGCATGCTATTTGCATAAAAATGAACAAGGCGTATTACAATAAGGCATTCAATCATAATCTAGAGTTTGAGCGCTTTTGCTGCAATAGTTTTGACAGGGTTATTCAAAAGATATTCATTCTTTTTTAATTTGTTGACGGTCCCCTATGGAGTTTAGGTAAAAAATATTCACGGCGATGTATGGCGTATACTATTATATTTATACACTAAGAGTTTCGAGATGATTCCTCATGTATTTTTCTAGATATTTAGTAAAATGTCTAAAATCGCAAGTATCCAATAACTGTTCTGTAAACAATCAAAACTTATTTGGGTTCAAAAATCTTCTAAATATTCTTGAATTTTCTTTTTAAAAATTTTATTACATACTTAGAATTATAGAATAAAGAAATATTGAATTCAAATTATTTACATACTATGTACAAAATGTATAATATGTACAAAATATAAATGCTTTTACCTTGATAATTTTTGATCATCATACTAAAAACTGGAAAGATGATCCTTTATGCATTTCTGCGTGCCTTTTCATAAAAATAACATAATTCTTCAATAAAACTCAAGACACGCACGACAAACAAAAAATATAAACATTCTCTCTCTCAAAAAATTCTTTTACATTCCATCAAAAATTGATGCCAACTTTTTTATCTAAACTTTTAACTCATCTCGTAAGATAAAAAATATAAAAAGCAAAGCAGACGAAAAAACAGCTTCGCTTCCATAGCAACGAGTCGCGTCTTATAAATAAATTAAATATCACAATTGCAAATATGCAAACGATTTTCTGTGAATAAACTGGGATAACTTAATTTATCAATTCCTAACATACTCCCACCTTTAATTTAGGCGGAAGCCAAATTAAACTTAAGATCACTTTTGATCAAATTAAGCCCTAATTCAAAATAAAAAATATGCAAATAAATAAAGATAATAACTAAACAATAATAAAATAATAATGAAACATTTAGAGTTCTAGAAAAGTCAATTCAGGGTTTTAGAAAAGTCATTTCAGAGTTCTAGAAAAAGTCATTTCAGAAGTCTCTGTACTACTCTACCACTTCTAGTTTTACTGTTACTCACAGTCTGGATTACAGGGTCATCAGGACTTGATATCTCTAATGAGTACAGCTTACGAAGTGGACGCACCAAGGTCCCTGAACTTGTTTTAACTTCAGCTACTCTAGCTGCTCCATCTCGACTTGGGAAAATCTTTACAATTTTTCCTATAGGCCAATAAAGTCTCTTTTGGTTTAGTTCTATCAAGACTACTTCACCTAGTCTGACAGCTTGTCCTTTCTGTTTTGATTTTTGGACCAATTCAGCTAAATATTCTTTTCTAAATCTATTTCTAAGTTGTTGCCGAATATTTTGACAGTGTTTATATCTAGATTGAAGTTTCTTTGAATCTATTGCATCTAAATCAGGAACACCTATTTCTTCAATGTCTTGCAAAAATGATGATGGAGTCAAAGGTATAAATTTATCTGTTTCTTCAAAAATATAGGTTAGAGGCCTTTTATTTACTGTTGCTTCGACATCACATAGAACAGTCATGAGTTCTTCAAAAGTTAAAGTTGAAGTGCCGAGTGTTCTGATCAAGGGAATTTTAACACATCTAATCAGACGCTCCCACCATCCACCCCACCAAGCTGCTGCTGGAGGGATGAACTTCCATTTAATAGGAGACAGTTCTTTTGAAGAAACTATTGCATTCCAATCCAATGATTTTAAAAGGTTATTGGTTCCTCTAAAATTTGAGCCATTATCAGAGTATATAGTAGTCGGCCTTCCTCTCCTGCATATAAATCTTCGAAGTGACTGAATGAATCCTTCCGCTGAGAGACTGGATACAAGTTCCAAATGTATTGCCCTATATACTGCACATGTAAAAAGTGACTGATGATGTGTTTTTTTGTTTTATTCATCGGCGCCCGCTCTTGAGTCACGTGACCAGCGGACGAGTGTGTGTGGAGAGGAAGGGGTTACGAACGCAGAGAGAGAGGTGTGTGTGCGAAGGTAGGAGGGAGACCTGCGAATGTTGAATGCAGGTTTAAAAAGATTTTAAAAACATTATCCGGAAAATCGGATAGGTATGTGCTACGGGCACGGCGCGGATCTGTTGTAGAAAAAGCGTAGTTAGAACTTATATATATTTAAGTGTTGTCCTTCAAGTCTTGCTGTGTTAGTCCATTTTGTGTGTTCCATCTGTCAAATAAACTTTTGTGTTTTGTTGTCAAGCCGGATTCTTTTGGTTTATTTCAACATAAACAGGTGTTCCGTAGAATTCATGAAGAAAATAGGAAGAGCGTATATCACACGCTCTCTTACGAGAACCAGAGGTAAGTGAAACTAATTTTTGTTCTGGAAATAAAATTGAAAGATATAACTTTTATGCATTATTTGAAGAAACATAAATATTAGATTAATGAATGTTACAATGATTCTAAAGAGATAATCGGATTAGAATTGAAAACAAGTATTGTTCTCAGTATGTTCTAGTGTATGATTATAATGAATGATTATATTATTTAATGATTATAATTATTGATAAAGATAGTAAATTATAATTATTGATAAAGATAGTAATAGTTAAGAAAAAGAACATGTTTACAATTAAAGGGTTAAGAAAAGAAGACCTGGTCATAGTAGCCACAGAATTAGGCTTAAACGTAGAGCCAGATCATAGAATAGTGGATTTAAAGGCATTAATCGAAGGAAGCGAACAATACGAGAAAGATTTCGATTTTGTAAAAGAATTCCTTGTTACAACGGTATCAGACCGCATTTCAAAAGAGAAACAAGAGGCGGAGGCCCTCAAAAATGAAAAGGAATATGTTAATTCTGAGCAGAAAACAGCGTTAGAATTAGAAAAAACGAAATTAGAAGTTATCAAACACCAATTAGAAATGGCTAAACTGCAGTCTGAAAACAAAAATTCTGATAGTGGGGGGGATGGACAAAATCCCAAAACTAATTCGTTAGAAGCTCTAATTAAAAGCGTTAAGACTTTAACTATTGCGATTCCTACCAAACCTGAATCGTGGAATTTATTTTTTTCTTCGCTCGAAAGGGCGTTTGAATTAAAGAATGTCGCGGAAGATTTGAAAGTTGAAATACTGTTTAATTTAGTAGGGGAAAAAGCTGCGCATTTATTAGTATATGCAAATTCAGATGAAATGAAGGATTATCAAAAGGTTAAAGCTTTAATTTTAAAAGAATTTCAACCCACCCCTGAAGCTTGTCTTCAAAATTTTCTTTCGGCAAAGAGGGCGAAAAATGAAAATCATATGCAATTCGCATCGAGGTTAAGAGCGAATTGGGATTTTTATTGCGAACTTAGAAAGGTAAATGATTTTGATGCACTTAATGAATTAATAGTTAGTGATAGATTAATGGATGCGTTAGACTCAGAGGCGCGAAGCTATGTCAAAATAAAACAATTAGATAATTGGTTAAAAGCGCGGGAAATTGCGGAATTATGCGATAATTGGTTTACATCAAAAGGTAGAACCTTTTCTGAGTTATATGATAAATCGACAAATTGTCGCGGTTCTGATGATTTCGGATCTGGCAAATATATTCCACCGCATCTAAGAAATAATTTTAATTCGCGTAATGATAGGAAAAAGTCTGTGTGTAAATTGTGCCGTCAAATCGTTCATTTACGGTTTTGTCCTAATAATAATAATAAAGAAAAAGAGAGGTCGGGAAATTCTCATTATCAAATGAAAAAAGATTCTACCGGAAAAAATAAAGACGAACGGTTGATAGCGAAAGTGACAGCTTTATGCTTTGAAAATGACGCAATAAGTACTCAACCATTGCAATACGATGAAATTTGGGTGGGGAAACAAAAAATAAAGACATTAATTGACAGCGCTGCTGAGATTCCCGTTATAAATTCGAATGAAGTACCAGAACCATTTAAAAATAATGAAAATTCATCAATTCAGTTGATTTCAGCTTTTGGCGAGCAAATTACTGCTGATCTTTTAACATTACCGGTTTCTCTAAACATGAGTGAATCAAATTGTTTATTTAACAGTGTGGATGTGTTATTTGCAGTGACAGATAAATTATGTAGTTCATGTATTATTACTCCGAAGGTTTATGAGTTATTACAATCATTGCAAATTGGAGAAGGGAAAAGAATAGCCGACAGTCTGGCCCCAACAAGTGAGGCGAAATCGAAAAGGGGGGATGAAAATTTATCGTTGGAAAAGAAAAAAGAACAAAATACGAGTGATAAAAATTTATGTTTGCAGGTTGAAAATGAATCTTTTGAAGAGAATTTGATTATTAATTGTATTGGAACGAAAAATGATTGCGAGGATTTAAATTCGAATCAGCGTTCGGAAACGACCATTTACAGGGAGCAACAAAAGAATTGCGAATCTTTACAGGGGGCATTTAAAGATGCAAAACAAGGGAAAAATGGGTTTGTTATGGTGTATAATTTACTTTATCATAGGGAAAAGGTTTCGGGAGATCAGTCATGCAATTAGTAGTGCCTAAAATTAGGAGGGAGGAAATTTTAAGGATTGCACATGAATCAATCTTTGCGAACCATCTTGGTATAAGGAAAACGAAAGAAAGAATTCGATATTCATTTTTTTGGCCAGGCGTGTCGCGGGATGTAGAGGAGTATTGTAAATCGTGCAAGGACTGCCAGTTGCGAAGCCGGGAGAGAGCCAGTGATCAGATACCGATTCTTCCGATTGAAAGACCGGAGCTCCCATTTGACGTTGTAAATATTGATATAATTGGGAAAATTGAACCACCTTCGGCGCGTAGACATCAATATGTACTTACTTTGGTTGACCAACACAGTAGGTGGCCCGAAGCGGTTCCGTTAAGAACAATTTCGGCTAAGGCTACTTGTGATGCGCTGTTAGAAATATTTATGCGGACAGGGATACCCCGCGTAATAGCAAGTGATCAAGGGGGAAATTTTGTATCAGGTTTAATGCAGGAATTTCATGCTAGGCTAGGGGCGGCTCCTAGATTTGCAACACCGGGACATCCACAAAGTTCGGGATTGGTTGAACGGTATAATCAGGTATTGAAACGCATGTTGCACCATATTATTCGGAGCGATCCTAAAAATTGGGATAAACACATCCCTTATTTATTATTTGCGTATAGGGAGATTCCTAACTGTACGACGGGGGTGTCGCCATTTAAGTTGATGTATGGAAGGGAGGGCAGGGGGCCATTGGCGGTATTAAAATCTACATGGTCGGGCGAAATTCCACTACCTATAAATCTCGGGAAAAGTGCAACCGAATACCTTCAGGATTTAAAAATTAACTTAGAAAAGGCGGCGGAACAAGCTTCACTAGTAGCGGAGGTTAAACAGGGCGCGTATGCGAAGTATGCGAATCGAAGGGCAATTTATAAGGAATTTATACCGGGGGAGCAGGTATATTTATTAATCCCAGACTCTAGTAATAAACTTTACGCTAGATGGACAGGGCCAGCCGAAATAGTGGCACGGTGTAATCCCGACTCTTACAAAGTCAGGTTAACGAACGGAAACATTAAAAATGTTCACGTGAATAAGATAAGGAAATTTACTCCTAGGGTACAAGCAGTGGGGGTAATTTTTGAGAATGAAGAAGAATTAGGGGAAATCCATCCCACCCCTAGTACAAAGGATAACTCGAACTATTTTAAAATCGAAGAAGTAAATTTAAATCATTTGGAAAACGTAGAAAGAGAAAAGATGGTAGATTTATTGTTTAGATATAAAGAATTGTTTTCAAAGAAAATACAAATAGCAAAAGTTGGTGCACACAAAATAAGACTAAATGATAATGAGAAGAAAAAACCTTATGTTTATCGAATTCCAGAGGCCCTAAAACCTCAAGTAGACAAACAAATTCAAGAATTACTAGAATTAGGTTTGATTGAAGAAAGTGATGAAGAAGCACCGCATCCGGTAGTGTGCGTGATGAAGAAAGATGGAACGCTACGACTTTGCGTAGATTTTCGGGCACTGAACGCAATCACCAAGGTTGATGATTTTCCTATGGAAAACTCTACTGATCTATTATTTAATATTGGCAGGGCCAACGTCATTTCCACTTTGGACTTACTCAAAGGCTACTGGGCCATACCACTAGAAGAAGAGAGTCAAAAATTAGCATGTTTCAAGACTCATAGAGCTCAATATCGCTTCAAGGTCATGGCTTTTGGGCTGAGGAATGCTGCTGCGACGTTTCAACGAGAAATCAACAGAGCGCTTTCTGAATACCAGGACTTCTCTAGGGCATATATCGATGACATAGCAGTATTTTCCGAAACGTTCGCGGAACACCTGGTGCATTTAGAGAAGATATTTTCCAAACTATCACAGTTACAATTCTCCGTCAATTTGAAAAAATGTGAATTTGCAAAACCCCGAATAAAGTACTTAGGCCATATCATTGGGTCCGGCAGCCATCGGACCGATCCGGAAAAAGTGGAGGCCATTCGTAAGTTAGCTGTGCCCCAAACTAAGAAGCAACTTAAAAGTGTCTTAGGTCTGTGCAATTATTATAGAGATTATATACCAAAATATGCTGAAACAGCATATCCCCTCACTGAACTGACAAAAAAGGACAGTCCAGAGAATTTGTGCTGGTCAGTAGAGCATGACCAGGCGTTCAACGCGTTAAAAAGAGGTCTCATCGAAGCGCCCAGTCTGCATACTCCTATTATCGGGTTACCTTTCATCATAGAGTGTGATGCATCTGCAGTCGGCATCGGAGCCTGTTTATCGCAGAGAAGAGATGGAGTAGTGTATCCAGTAAGTTACGCCAGTCAAAAACTCACCAAAACTCAACAGGCATGGCCAACAATTGAAAGGGAGGCCTATGCAGTGATCTGGAGTTTGAAAAAATTTGAAACGTGGATTTTCGGCTCGCCTGTGGAACTTATTACGGACCATAATCCATTAACTTTTATCACCAAAAATGCCCCTCAATCTTCAAAACTACAGCGATGGGCATTAGCCTTACAAAAGTATGACATTAAGATTTCGCACCGCCCGGGTGCCAAACTAATTAATGCTGATGCATTATCACGCTTGGACACTGTGTAAGACATTCAACAACTTTTGAAGCACCCAGTGTTTGAACATTCCTTGAACAATATACTTTTTTTCTTTCAGCAACTCTTAATGTCCTGTTTAATGTTTACTAAGTTTTGTGTTTTGCCTTTTGTTAATTGTATGTTATATTGTGTATATGAAGTATTAATTTAATTCTATTTTATATTAGCAGATAGGAAGAATCCCGGAAGACGTGCCTTCTCCGGATACGGTTGTATTTGTGGTGTTATTTTTTATATATACATGTTATAATTTGGGAAATCATTGTTAAATAGTGTAACATCATCAGTCGAATTTCAGATTTAAAATAAGTGGGTACCATATTTTCAATCTTGCGTGGGGGGTGTGATGACTGATGATGTGTTTTTTTGTTTTATTCATCGGCGCCCGCTCTTGAGTCACGTGACCAGCGGACGAGTGTGTGTGGAGAGGAAGGGGTTACGAACGCAGAGAGAGAGGTGTGTGTGCGAAGGTAGGAGGGAGACCTGCGAATGTTGAATGCAGGTTTAAAAAGATTTTAAAAACATTATCCGGAAAATCGGATAGGTATGTGCTACGGGCACGGCGCGGATCTGTTGTAGAAAAAGCGTAGTTAGAACTTATATATATTTAAGTGTTGTCCTTCAAGTCTTGCTGTGTTAGTCCATTTTGTGTGTTCCATCTGTCAAATAAACTTTTGTGTTTTGTTGTCAAGCCGGATTCTTTTGGTTTATTTCAACATAAACAGGTGTTCCGTAGAATTCATGAAGAAAATAGGAAGAGCGTATATCACAAAAAGTACAACCCAAACTTTGGATCTTTGCTTTACGAAAAGAGGGCCAAAAAGATCAGCTCCAACAACTTCAAAAACTTTGGAATCTCTGACTCGATCTAGAGGTAGGTGGATTGGAGGTGTAGTATATGGCTTTGTAGAGTATCTTTTGCATCTGTAACACTTAGACAATTGACTTCTAATGATGCGTCTAGAAGAAATTATCCAATATTTTTCTCTCAAAATGGATCCAACTGTTTGAAGTCCAGCATGACAATTCTTTAAATGACATTCTTGAATCAGACAATTCACTACATGATGTTTCGATGGTAATAAAATTGGATATCTGAAAGAAAACTCGTCATCTCGCTCTAATATCTTTGTTTTTACTCTTAACAAACCTTCTTGATCTTTCATAACCTTTAATCCTTTTATTGCATCAGTAGTATTACCAAAACTTTCAGATTGTATTATTGACCAGAGCGACCTTTCCGCATCTTCTTTTTCTTCAATTGACAATTCTGATGGAAAACATATATTTCTGTTTCTGCACTTCATTATGAATCTCTTCACCCAACATACGACATTAATAAATCTACCAAATTTTGAAATTCTACTATATATCATAAATTCATGTGAATTAGAACATAAAAGAGTAGGTACTGAAGTTTTCTTCTTTTCCATCATTACTAATTCTTCGTTGGGGCTTGTTTCTGAATGTGGCCAATTTTCTTCTGATAACTTCAACCATTCTGGTCCCTCCCACCATCTCATCTTCAGCAGCTGTTTAGGACTACATCCGCGAGAAGGTAGATCAGCAGGGTTGAGATGACCAGGTACGAAGTTCCATTGTTGAGATTCGGAAAATTTACAAATTTCTCTAACTCTATTGCCTACAAACGTTCCCCATTGATCATTTCTTCGAATCCAAGCGAGAACAGTCGAAGAGTCGGTCCAATACTTTACTGGTATGGAAATACAATTAAAGGCTTTCAAAACAAATTTAGTCAACCTTATTCCTAAAATACAAGCAAGAAGCTCTAAACGTGGTATGGTTACATTTTTCTTTGGTGCAAGACGAGACTTAGCTCCTAAAAGTTGTACAAAGACTGCGTCTTTATCTTCACAACGTAAGAAAACTGCTGTTGCATAAGCTCTGGTACTTGCATCACAAAATGTATGAATAGACCATTTTTCTTTACAACCATAGCCTACACGTCTATTTATCTTCACGTCATTTAAATACTTGAGTTCGCTATACCATTTTTGAAAATTATTCCGGATTTCTTCTGGAAGTGGAGCATCCCAATCTAATTTCGTCGACCAGGCGTCTTGAATTATCCGTTTGGCTGGCAACAATGCTGGGGCTAAAAATCCTATTGGATCGAAGATCCCTTGGGTTACAGCTAATATCTTTCTTTTCGACAGATTTTCTATCTCATCACTAAATTTATAAGCGATCTTCAAACTATCTTCCATTGTGTCCCACTTCAACCCTAAAACCGGAACTATCGTTGTTACATTTTTGCTGAGCACCTTCTTTTCGTTAAGGAAACTGCTGTCTTCACTTTTAATTGGTCCGAATTCCCACATTCTTAATTCCATTTTCGCATCAGCCATGATTTCTGTAGATTTTGAAATAAAATTTTCTAGTTCAGGCACATTGTCGACTGAAGTAACGCAGTTATCTATATAGTATGATTTCATAAGCTTCTCAGCTATCTGTTTGTTTTCTTCATCAACATTACTCAAATGATATCTTATAACTGCACCTAGCAAAAATGGGCTACAAGTTGCTCCAAAAACTACTCTATTGTGTTGATAAACTTGAAATTCGTCAGTACTCTTCCACCATAAAAATCGCAAGAAATGCCGATCTGATTCTTTGACTTCAATTTGAAGAAATGCTCTTCTTATATCGGCTACTACCCCAATAGCTTTCTCACGAAATCTTATTAACACTGCAGGAATTTGTTCGATGAGGTTTGGTCCTTTAAAGAGACAATCATTTAAAGAAGGAGACCTCCCTACCTTACACGATGCATCAAAAACTGGTCGAACACTTGTAGTAAGACTATCTGGTTTGATGACGGGATGATGAGGTAAAAAATGTCCTGGAATCTTGAGTGCTTCATCTGGTACTTTACTTATAACGCCTTCTTCTTCCCATTCATAGAAAACTTTAGCATATTCTTCAAACATTTTCATTGATTTTAATTTCTTTGTTGAATTTATCAATCTTCGTTCAGCTATGTGTCTATTTGAGGGAATCTCACGTTTGCCGTTAATCCAAGGAAGACCTACAATATAGCGACCTTCTATATTTCTATCAACTTCTTTTATAAAATTATCATGAGCGAGTTCTTCTTCTTCTGCTTTAGACAAAGTTTGACAGGGATCTGTTATACCAATTGTCTCTAACTTCCATAATTCTGGAATCTTCATATCTTTTAAAGCTAGGTTCGTGATAAACTTATTTCCATAATTTAGGCAAGACTGTGATGTACTTTCTAAACGACCACAAAGTGTCCATCCAAACTTTGTCTCTATTGCTGTAAGACCGCTCTTTAACTGTTTTACTCGACCTGTAAGAAGTTGTCCGTAGTAATCGCTTCCAATCAAAATTTCAATTTTTGGACTTCCTGCTCCTAAATCTGTGATCCATAGTTTATTTTGTTTAAGCTCTTTAATTACTGATTCTTTTGGTATCCGAGGAATATAGTTACAAATTATATCTTGATCCAAAAGTTCTAAGACTTCTTTCGTTTGTTTCTGTCTATCAGAAGAACTTAACTCAACTTGGAATTTATTGTGAGATTTAGCTTCTGTTTGCGTACCACCAAACAAAGTGTGTACAATAGCTTCAGAAGAAATGGGATGTAAACCTAACTCTTCAGCTGTACCTTTTAAAATATAGCTCTTTTGCGACCCACAATCAAGTAACGCTCGTACTTTCTTTGTTATTCGACCTTTAATAACTATTTCTAAAGTCATAAGGGCTACTTCAGCAGAACACTGCTTACTTGCTATGGTGCTTTGAATAACTTCTGGGGTCTTAACTGTATTTTCTGGTTCTTTACACATTGAAATTTCAGGGCATAATAACTCGGTATGGGGTTTAGAACAAACGTGGCAACGAATAAAAACTTTGCAAACTTTAGCGTGGTGACCAAAACGAAGACATTTTAAACAGCAATTTTTATTCTTAATTTTGGCCTTCCGTTCATTAAAGGAAAGAGATCTAGCCCTAACACAGTCCTTGCTTTCATGAGATTTACTGCAAAATAAACAAAGGCGTTCTTTTGTGCTAAATAGCCCTGCTGCAGTAGGTATTTTACTTTCTGCTTTTCTTAATTTTTCTTTAGGTTTGTCTTTAAAGCCCAGCTCTATAAAACTCGATTTGGCTAATTTGAATCTTTCCTCGTTTGCAACTTCTTGTTTCAGAAATTCCATCAAACTTACTATATTTGCTTTTGTTGACAATGCATTATTATTACTAACAGTGTTTGATGTGATTGAAATATTATATCGCTGCCATGCTTTTAATACATCTTCCGATAAGCTAGATTCTATCATGGGATAGAGCCACGCCGAATTGCTTTCTAAACTTAAACCCATTGATTCTAACGATCTTAAATATGCCTCGACTTTCGTGAATAAATCTGATAAGGGAAGTTTATCTTTGCCGTGCGCCTGTACATTAGCTACAATCAATTTTAGGAATTCTCTAACGTACACTTCTATTAGTAAATCTTTATTTCCAAAACGCTCTTGAAATGCCTCGACAGCTTTGGAGTAATTAACTGCGGTCATTGGATAGCTCTCTAACAAACGCCTGGCACTGGTTCCAGGTTCTACCGATTGGATAAGATACTGAAATTTGTCACTATTATCCAAATCTATGTCTTCATGAATTTTCTGAAACTGGGACCAAAATGAAAGATAATTTATTAACTGCGAATCGAATGGCTTAATATTCAATTTAGGTAATTTATAATGCTTTGATTTGGAATAACCGTGATCTGTGCTTTTTTCACTATCATCTTGATTACGTTTATTTGTACCCAATGCTTCGCTAACTTTACGCTTAATGGTAATAAATTGATCTGAATAATTTTCATTTTCCACTACTTCATTTTCAATAGCCTCTTCATCGCATTTATCATCATCTAACATGAGTTCAATTATAGCTTCATCAATAGCTTTAATTTCATGAATCAAATTTTCTAATTTACTAAAACCGTCTAAAATTTTGTCCTTATCTAATGACTCGCTGTTAATTTCTTCATTCAAAACATTTAAAGTTCTGGTAAATGACGAACGTAGTGGTGTACGCTTTTTCTTTAGCTTATTCATCTTAGAAAAATTAAGTAGTAATGCACAGCTTATGAAAACACTATACGCTATAAAAACAATTCAATATCTCAACATTATTATTCAAATGTCCGTGCTCGGGGCGCCAGTTTTGTTCTGTAAACAATCAAAACTTATTTGGGTTCAAAAATCTTCTAAATATTCTTGAATTTTCTTTTTAAAAATTTTATTACATACTTAGAATTATAGAATAAAGAAATATTGAATTCAAATTATTTACATACTATGTACAAAATGTATAATATGTACAAAATATAAATGCTTTTACCTTGATAATTTTTGATCATCATACTAAAAACTGGAAAGATGATCCTTTATGCATTTCTGCGTGCCTTTTCATAAAAATAACATAATTCTTCAATAAAACTCAAGACACGCACGACAAACAAAAAATATAAACATTCTCTCTCTCAAAAAATTCTTTTACATTCCATCAAAAATTGATGCCAACTTTTTTATCTAAACTTTTAACTCATCTCGTAAGATAAAAAATATAAAAAGCAAAGCAGACGAAAAAACAGCTTCGCTTCCATAGCAACGAGTCGCGTCTTATAAATAAATTAAATATCACAATTGCAAATATGCAAACGATTTTCTGTGAATAAACTGGGATAACTTAATTTATCAATTCCTAACAATAACCAATGGCAATATAGTGTATTAAACAAAAACATAATTTGCAGAACAAATTAAAAAAAAACAAAATTTATTTCCTGCTCTATTTAAACCCGAGAAGGGACAGATATTAAGATATTTTATTTATTTATTTCTACATTTAGTATTAAATTTTTGTATCAAATAATTTAAATTATGTGAACATTAAAAAAATAAAAATGAAATTTGAACAATATGATACTTAAAAACCCTAAATCTTAGATTCTGATCAAACGAAATTGAAATAAATCTTAGACCTTTTTCTGAACATTTGCTTTTGAGATGCGTCTATTCTTTTTAATCTATCTATACCTACCGTAAACATTATATAAAATCTGTAAAACAAATATTTGCAAGTTAAGTTTTGAAAAAAGTCTAAATTTATTTCAATTTCGTTTGAACAGTATCTAAGATTTAGGGTTTTTAAGTATCATATTGTTCGAATTTCATTTTTATTTTTTTAATGTTCACATAATTTAAATTATTTGATACAAAAATTTAATACTAAATGTAGAAATAAATAAATAAAATAGCTTAATATCTGTCCCTTCTCGGGTTTAAATAGAGCAGGAAATAAATTTTGTTTTTTTAATTTGTTCTGCAAATTATGTTTTTGTTTAATATCTCAAGTTTTTTAATAACTACTGCATTTAGATGAGCTCAATTCAGATGAGCTCATTTCAAAATGAACTGAGGGTACCATCATCAGGACTTCCTTTATGTGGTATCGTATCACAATTACTGATGTAATTTACCCAGGGACATAGCTAGAAGTGAACTATGGGGGGGGGGATTGTACACACTCAAGAGAACGTCTGATGTGCTCTCTCATTCTCTCTCTCTTCCTCTGAGGCAAAAAAATATATTAGTGCATATTCACATTGTAAGTTCCATGTTTCTTATTAAATTGTTGTAATAGCTCCATTTTATGCTAAAAAAGATTATGGTGATGAAAAATTTGAGTGTATAACCAGTTCAAGATTAAACATCATGTTGGCTTCATATGTGCAAGCAGGATGAGAGTGTGGTGAAGCACTTTAGTTACAATTTAACAATTCTGCAAAACTGTGAAAGGGCCTCAAAATTAAATTAGATTTTTGAACAAAATTTTATTTGATGAAATACTAACTATTACGTTCTCCCCTACGTAGGAATTTCTGATTTATTTTTCCAGATCATGATACCTAGACTCCAAAGCCACCCCCATTTAAAAACTCTATTTATCTATCTCCGCGGTATCTTACGTAGATTTTCATTTCTCCATTGGGTTTTGCACAGATTTTCATTGAATCATTTCCAAATCGTTAACTTTTTTTTTATATATCTAGAACTGAATTCTGTATAAGCCTCCTGTCTTGATACCAAATATTTCAAAATCTCTGTTTCATTTCCAATATGACGTCATAAATGTGTACTTTTTAATTTTTAAAATCAATTTCACTTTTTACGATGGAATCATGCAAAAATCAGATATTACTTTTTTCTTTGGCGAATTCTTTTCTTTTGAATCATGAAGTCAAATTCGGCAGAAAAATCTCTTCTGCATGAAGCTGATATTTATACTTAACAATCAGCATTGATACATTGCGTCAGAAGTATAGTTCTAGACATTCACCTCTAGACAATATAATATTCCTCCAACAATAGCTCAAGACATAGTATCAATAAAATGTATTTATTTTTTTATTTTTTGTATTACGTCATATTTATTTATATTCTGTATTTCTTCACTTAGAAAATTCTTGATAAATTAATTAATGTTTCAATTAAAATTCTGCCCAAAATTGAAATTTAACTTCGACAGAACTTCAAACCGCTATTGGAGCTCTGGGCAGGGTTCAGCATAGAAAAGTTGGGGATAGATGTCATATATGCAACACATTGGCATGATTGGAACTAAATGGATATTATATGCCTCAACAGCGAAATTTTAAAATGGAGGGCCAAAATCACAGTCAGGTGTGGTCCAGCGACCTCATTGGTCGTGTGGTATAGGTGAAAGTCACGAACGTGTGTTTCCATTTGAAAAAGAGTGAGGGGTAAAGTAATTTTGAAGCAATTGTTACCGTCTGTTCTTATTTATGATAAACCATCGAAATTAACTCAATTAAGGTATTTTGATGACATTATATAAAATAAGAGTGAAAAATAGACTATAAATGAAAACAGATAAGATTTACATCAAAATTGCTGCTACGATTTTTTTTTTTTTTTTTTAAGTGTTGGAAAATATTCCTAACATTTAATTGGCGCGAGTTCTATACCTCATCATTAAATTATAGGTTTAGATGTCTCAACATTTAACTCAGGTAAGCAAAAGGAATAAATAAATATTCTCTTACCTTTTATAGATATCCAGTTCTCGTATACCGGCTAATCCAAGGGATGTGGTGCACTATCTATAAGTGTTGCATTTTATTAAACAGTGTTTATCCAATTTGTTGACGTTGAACAAAAGATGTTATGTGCCCCGGGTGGGGATTAATTCAAAATACACTCATGAAGAAGCAGTCGAAGTAATTACTACTAACTTTAAGGAAGAAAATAAAGAATATTTAATATAGTAAATTTAACGGAGCAGCAAACATTTATGACCTCTCGGTGCGAGAGTCAAATATAGAGTGAGAAACATATGCTTAATTACATTACAAACATTAACAGCAAGCGCACTTTCACATAATGGTGCAATCAGCTAATTAATTTTAATGGGTTATTTTTTAAAGTCAATAAAGCATACTAAAAAATGTTTATCAGTTCGTAATGTTCTTTATACATAGAGTTCTGGAAACGCTTTCTGATGACTGGAAATATTGCATATGTCTCTTGTAACTTCCACATGGCACAGAAAAACCCAGAGGTAAGTTTCGATAATCATTAGTGTGAATTCTAACTTAATGATGTTTTTTGTTCTTATCGCGCCAGATGGGAGAGTTCGTTAAGTATTTTGATTCGGGGATTATTAGATCGGAAAATATATTTCAACATGTTCCCCCTTAAGCCCCTAATCAAGATTGTTCCATTTCATCCTTTCTCTGTTTTCTTGAAACTGAGGTTTGGGTTCCGGTTTCGTAAGGATGTCCGCCAGCATCGGTTTACTTGGACAGTAACACATTTCTATTGTTCCATTTTCTTTCATTTGCTTGATCAAGTGATATTTTAAATCAATGTGTTTTGATTTATTAGTGTATTTTTCTGTTTGTATCATTTTTATACATGATAAATTATCTTCGTAGACTGTTATAGGAAGATTTTGGGGTAAATGCAAGTCTTCTAACAGCTTTAATATCCACATTAGTTCTTGTATGGCACTCGCTGCTGCTACGTACTCAGCTTCTGCTGAGGATTGTGCAATGCATTTTTGACGTTTTGTGATCCACTGAATGGGAGTATTTCCTACAAGAAATAAATTTCCGGATGTTGATCTTCGAGTTTGCATATCACCGGCCCAGTCGGCAGCGGTGTACACTTCCAAAATTGGTGCATGTTCAGTGCTTATTACTAAATTTAGATCTTTACTGTGATACAAATACCGGATCAAGCGTTTGACACCCTTCCAGTCCTTTTCGGTCGGGTTTTCGTTTTTGCTGCTCAAGACATTTACGGCCAATAATATGTCTGGCCTTGTAATCGTAGCAATGTATAATAACGCGCCGATCGCCTGACGATATTTTGTGTTATTAGGCATGGGATTCTCATCTTTATCTGATTTTAAGAAACCCGTTTCCATAGGTGTTCCGTAAGGTTTTGATTCTTCCAGATTAAAATTTTTCACGATTTCCAAAATTTTAGATGTTTGGTTAAGATTGAAGCCATTCGGTGTTCTCTTAATTTTTATCCCCAGATAATTATTGATTTCACCTAAATCTTCGAGTGTATACTGTTCCTTTAATTTATTTATGACATCATAAATTTGCACATTGTTTCCTGCTATGAGTATATCGTCTACATAGACAACTATGTAGACTGTGTTTTCCCCGGGTAAACAGGCAGGTGTCTGCCTTCCTTTGCGTAAAACTTAATTCTTTAAGAGATTCGCTAATCTTTGTGTACCAGGCCCGAGCTGCTTGTTTCAGCCCATATATTGCCTTCCGGAGCTTACAAACTTTTTCCGGTTCGTTTGCGTTCACATACCCTTCGGGTTGTGACATATACACTTCCTCTTCCAGTTCCCCGTGCAGAAACGCGGTTTTAATGTCAATATGCTTTACACTAAGGTTATGATAGGCTGCGGCAGTCAAAAAACATCTTAAAGTAGTGTGTGAAACTACCGGAGCATACGTTTCGTCAAAATCTATCCCATATTTTTGCTTAAATCCCTGAGCTACTAATCTTGCCTTGTAACGCTTTACCTTCCCCGATTCATCATATTTAGCCTTATAGGTCCATTTGGATCCAATAATTTTATCTCCCTGTGGTGGTTTTACCAAGGACCAGGTTTCATTTTTCATAAGCGAATTCATTTCGTCGCGCGTTGCGTCAATCCAATTCATTTTTTCTTGTGGGTTCTCGATGCTTAGCATATCTTGCCAACTTTTTGGTTCATATACTGGATCATGCCGGACTGCGTAAGCAAACCTGTCCGGTGGCACGCCTCTATTATGTCTTTCTGATCGTCTTAATTGCTGTGTATGTTGAGACGCGGATGGTGTGTCCGAAGAATTTTGGTTTTGTGTCAGATCGAATTCGATTACGCTTGTGTCGCTCTGAGGTGTTTGTTTGTTTATTTCTGACGTTAACTCATTCATATTTGAGCTTTCACCAGCATTCGAATCACGCATCTTATTTTCCGCAAATTTTACGGTTCTAGCTAATGACTCTTCCATCACTAGTATATATTCTGTATGCTTTAGATCGGTTATCGTAACCCACGAAAATGCCTTTTTCTGCTCTGTCATCCAATTTGCCGCGTTTAGATTTGTGAATATATGCGTAAGCAGTACAGCCGAATACTTTTAAATATTTTAAATTAGGTTTTCTGTTTAGCCAAAGTTCGTATGTCGTGGTGTTAATGGATTTCGAAGGTAAGCGATTCTGTAAATGATCCGCGGTGCAAATTGCTTCTCCCCACAATTTGTGTGGAAGGTTCGCTTCATTTAACATACTTCGAGTCATATCTAATAGTGTTCTGTTTTTTCTCTCAGCAACGCCATTTTGGCTCGGATAATATGGTACGGTGAGCTGGTGTTCGATTCCGTTATGTTTAAGATACTCTTCTAATTCATCGTTAATGTATTCTCCACCGTTGTCTGATCTGATGGCGGTTGGAAGTTTTCCGAACTTATTTTTGACGGTCGAGATATATTCCCTTAACTTTTCAAATGCTTCACTCTTTTTCGACATAAGATAAATTACACAAAATCTAGAATAGTCGTCAATGAAAGTAATGAAATAACGCTTTCCCCCTATGGTGGGTGTATTTATTGGACCGCATACATCACTGTGTATTAATTCTAACTTTTTCGTGGCTCTATGTGCACCCGACTTGGGAAATGGGGAGTCGTTGATTTTGGATTTTATGCATACCTCACATTGTGTATTGTGTTTGCAGTTGTTTACTGTAATTCCGTTTACAAGTTGTTTTTGTACAATGGTTTTAATTGTTTCATAGCTTCTGTAGCCTAACCGCCTATGCCATAAATCAATGCATTTTGTATTTGTGCAGTTGTGTGTAATGTTGACATAATTACCTTCCCTTTGATTATAATTGTTTATTTGCACTTCATATAAATTGTTTTTCAATTTGCCTTGTATAGTTAATTCCCCGTTATGTATAATGTCACACGTATCTTTTTCGAATTTTACTTCACATCCATTTTTCGTGGCCCTGCTTACTGATAGCAGGTTAGTTTCTATTTCAGGCACAAAGAGTACGTCATGAAGTGTGATTTGCCTGTTGTTTATTCCGGTGTAAATTATAATTTCCCCTGAGCCATATGAAATTAACTTGCTTCCATTCGCGACTGTTACATTTGTTTCGGCGGTGCTGGTCATTTTTGAAAACATTTCCTTGCAATTGGCAATATGGCTGGAGCTTCCGCTATCTATAATAAAAGTTTGTTTATTTACGGGATGATCGATCAACAAAGCTACGTTTTTATCTTCATTTTTTCTTTGATTTTCCTCTTGCGGTTTCGTGGTTTTAATTGGGACATTTTCTTCAAAACACAGAGAAGTGGAATGAATTTTATTCTTTTAAAATTTATTATGTTATACGGGATTATTATTATTTTTCCGTTTAAGAAACCAGCATTCACTGTATGAGTGGTTTTTCATTTTGCAGAACGTGCAGAATTTATTACCTTTCTTGCGATCTGTGTTAACTAATTTCTCGCGAGCTTTGTACGCTTTAGTGCTAAGTTCCGAATTTTCGGAATTTTCAATTCTACGAGTGTACTCATCGACCAGTTTACTTTTAATAAAACTGGGTGTTAATTCTACTTCTGCTCTCGATTCCAGAGCTATAATTAGTGTATCATATGACGGCGGCAACGAACACAAAAAGAGCGCCGAAATATGAGAATCAGTAATATTTTCTCCAATCGCCCTCAACTTATCGATAAGTTCCAGTAATTTCGTTATATGCACAATTGACCACTAGCATTGGGCGGAGCTTGCAATGTTTCCCACAAGCGTTACGGTATTTGATTGGCTTTTGGGAACGCTTGTGGGATAAATGGAGAAGCTGATTAGCTATAATCCATCGTGACGTTCTTTGACGTCAGAAATGCTTGTGGTCCATTAAATTCCCTCCTTCGTTTAGCTTGGTGCTATACAATTTCCGAAGAAGGTGTAGTTTACTGGATAGGTTTGATCTTTCTTGAATATCTTTTAAAGTATCCCATGTTTCGCGAGCCGTGTTTAAATGTTTGACATTTATTATTTGTCCATCTTCAATACTTAAGTTAATAAGGGCCTTTGCCTTTTTGTCCTTCTTGATCCAGTCTGCGGTTAATGGGTCTGGAGTTGGGTCAGTAATGACATCGTAAAGCTCTTCTTTAATTAAAATCATTTCCAATTTAAATTTCCAATTAGGATAATTATTGGAATTAAGTTTTTCAATTGCTGCATTATCTTTTGCAAAGGCCACTGTTTTTCTTTCCTCAAAATTAATTAGATATTTTTTCCCTTTTTCGGATTACCGGGTTTTGTTTAGTTAATTTTATTATCTGACTGGATATCTATATTTATTTAACTGCAAAGTGAGACATCATGAAATCGGTCTCGTAATCAATATTTGTTGGAAAATATTCCTAACATTTAATTGGCGCGAGTTCTATACCTCATCATTAAATTATAGGTTTAGATGTCTCAACATTTAACTCAGGTAAGCAAAAGGAATAAATAAATATTCTCTTACCTTTTATAGATATCCATTTCTCGTATACCGGCTAATCCAAGGGATGTGGTGCACTATCTATAAGTGTTGCATTTTATTAAACAGTGTTTATCCAATTTGTTGACGTTGAACAAAAGATGTTATGTGCCCCGGGTGGGGATTAATTCAAAATACACTCATGAAGAAGCAGTCGAAGTAATTACTACTAACTTTAAGGAAGAAAATAAAGAATATTTAATATCTTATACTATAATGCGAGCAAAAATTGTGTGTGTGTGTGTGTGTGTGTGTATGGGTAAATTTTATCTCAAAAACGACTCTAACGATTTTCGCAAAAAATTGGATTTTACCATTTTCGGGCACGAGAAGACCTTTGGGCTAGGTCACATGTTCGAGAAAATTCGATTATTGGGTCATTTTGGGTCATAATAGGTCAGGATGAAGCTATTTATATCTAGAGAACGGCTGGATCGATTTTAAGGAAATTTTGTATCCAATCGTTTTTTGGCACGAGAAAACAATTGAGCTAGGTCACATGTTCGAAAAATTTTGATTAGTGGGTCATTTTTGGGTCATTGTGGGTCAAGCCATTTTTATTTAAAAAACGACTCTAACGATTTCGACCAAATTTTATATTTTATCATTTTGGATTACAAGAAGACCATTGGATTAGGTAACATGTTCGAGAAAATTCGGTTAGTGGGTCATTTTTGGGGTCATTGTGGGTCATGCTATTTTTATCTAGAGATTTTCTCACGCAATTTTGACTAAAAATTGCATTCTATAGTTTTTGGGCACGAGAAAAACATTGGGCTAGGTTACATGTTCGAAAAAAAAATTTAATGGGTCATATTGGGTCATTAAGTGTCTGGGTCAAGCTATTTATATTTAAAGAACCGCAGAATCAATTTCATCGAAATTTTGCCTGTTATAGTTTTTTGACACGAGAAAGCTAATGGGCTAAGTCACACGATCGAGAGATTCCGATTATAAGAGTCATTTGTGGGTCATGATGGGTCATAATGGGTCATGGTCAAGCTATAGCTAAAGAACAGGTGGATCGATTTTAACGAAATTTTGTATTCAACATTTCTTTGGCACGAGAAAGCTATTGGGCTAGGTCTCAGTTCGAGAAATTTTGATTACTGGGTCATGTTGGGTCATAAAAGGTCTGGGTCAAGTTATTTATATATAAAGTAAGACAGTATCAAATTTAATGAAATTTTGTATGTAAGTTTTTTGACAAGAGAAAACCAATGGGCTATCTCACATGTTTGAGAGATTTCGATTATAAGAGTCATTTATGGGTCATGATGGGTCATAACGGGTCATGTCAAGCTATATCTAAAGAACATGTGGATCAATTTTAACGAAATTTAGTATACAACATTTTTTGGCACGAGAAAATCATTGGGCTAGGTGACATGATCGAGAAATTTCGATTAATGGGTCATTTTGGGTCATAAAGGGTCTGGGTCAAGTTATTTATATTTAAAGAACGGCAGGATCGAGTTTAACGAAATTTTGAGTGTAACAATATTTGTTCACGAGAAAACTAATGGGCTAAGTCACATGTTCGAGAAATTTCGATTATAAGGGTCATTTGTGGGTCATGATGGGTCATGGTCAAGCTATATCTAAAGAACGGGTGAATCGATTTGAACGAAATTTTGTATAAAGCATGTTTTTGGCACGAGAAAATCATTGGGCTATGTCACATGTTCGAGAAATTTCGATTAGTGGGTCACTTTTGGGTTATTCTAATTTTATCTAGACAATGTCTAGCGCAAATTTGACTAAATTTTATATTCTATCGTTTTCGGACACAAGAAAATCATTGGATTAGGTCAGATGTTTGAGAAAACTCGATTAATGAGTCATTTTGGGTCATAATGGGTCAAGGTCAAACTATTTATACCTAAAAATTGGCTCAATCGATTTTATCTAAATTTTGTATTTAACGTTTTTCGGCACTCAAAAATTAATGAACTAAGTCACATTTTCGAGAGATTTCGATATAACGGTCATTTGTTGGTCATGCTAATTTTATCTAGAAAATTGTTCTCATCATTTTGAGTATATTTTCTATTATATCGTTTTCGGGCAAAAAAACCCCATTAAGATAGGACACATGCACGTAAAAATTCAATTAGTGGGTCGTTTTAGGTCTTAATAGGTTCGGGTCATTCTAATTATGTATAACAACGACTCAGTCAATTTTACCTAAATTTTGCAATGGAACGTCTTTTGTCATGAGAAGACTATTAAGCTGAGTTGCATATTAAACAAAATTATATTAGTGGGTCATATCGTTTCATTGCTGAATGCTGTCAAGCTAATTTTACTTAAGAAATGGCTTAAACGATTTTGATTCATTTTATACTCTACTGTTTTTGATTACCTGAAGACCATTGAGCTAAGTCACATGTTTCATCACATGTGATTAGTGGATCATTTGGGTAATAAGGGTCAGGATCATGAGACTATGGCAAAAGCCAATAAGTTGGCGATATTTGACAAAATACTGGCGAAATTTGGCCGAAAAATTCACTATTAAGGTTACGAAACCAAAACACATATTTGGCGCCAAATGAAAGAATGTGTCCAAATTTGGTTATATCTGGCAAAAAATATTGTCTTTCAGAATGTGAAGAAATTTCTTATACATTCTTAATAGTCTTCGAGATGCATAGTTAAACTAACCAGAGTCGAGCTAAAAAAATGATTTGGATTGATGTCCTTTCGTTGTAAATTTTAAAATAAAGTAAAATTTATGAACATGTGCATGCAAACAGTTTTCTTATTGATTGTTTTTGTAAATAATACTATTATTAATAACATGTTTTACAGTAATAATACTATATCGAGTTGAACACAAAGTTAATTTTGACCGAGTTGAGCTCGGTCACCCCTGCTAGTAGTAAATTTAACGGAGCAGCAAACATTTATGACCTCTCGGTGCGAGAGTCAAATATAGAGTGAGAAACATATGCTTAATTACATTACAAACATTAACAGCAAGCGCACTTTCACATAATGGTGCAATCAGCTAATTAATTTTAATGGGTTATTTTTTAAAGTCAAAGAATAAAGCATACTAAAAAATGTTTATCAGTTCGTAATGTTCTTTATACATAGAGTTCTCGAAACGCTTTCTGATGACTGGAAATATTGCATATGTCTCTTGTAACTTCCACATGGCACAGAAAAACCCAGAAGTAAGTTTCGATAATCATTAGTGTGAATTCTAACTTAATGATGTTTTTTGTTCTTATCGCGCCAGATGGGAGAGTTCGTTAAGTATCTTGATTCGGGGATTATTAGATCGGAAAATATATTTCAACAAAAAGGAGTAAGGCGACATTTCCCCTACCACTAAGAGATTGTTCTCTGAAAAGGAAGCGACTCAATGACCAATGAGGTGTTTGGATTTCACCGGACTGTGATTTTGCCCCTCCATTTTAAAATTTCGCTGCCTCACAGGCTAACCTGGCTATCGTTGTTTATTTACTAATAAATTCTTTATTTTCTATTACTTTTACTTAAAAAAATTATGTAGATCGTTTTGTTCTATAGTTATTAATAAACTTTTTTTTATTTATCACTATTTCCCTTTTTAAATATTAGAAAATGATTTAAAAATATATATGTGATATGCATTTGAAAAAGAAATTTTTGTCAAATTGGCGTCAGAAAGAAATTACGCCAATATGGTAAGTATTAGACATCTGTGCATAAAGGTATCCAAATGTGCTTAAATTTTATTTACTCATAGAGAGAGTGAATCAAAAGAGTTTTATAAAAATATTAACTTAAAATATAAAAAAACAGCTATTTTTCAACAGAAACTCTTTGCGATATTTTAAAAATTAAATCGTGTAGTGTTTTATCATATTAAAATAATCGGAATAATGAATTTAATACAAGTTAATTCGGTACTTGGTTATCCCGTCAACCAATTCCGCCAAATTGTATAAGTTGCCAAACTAATAGCCAAATTATTTTATAACAAAAGTACAAATAAATGGGTAAAACACTAGTAAAAAGTGGAAATAAAATCATTTGATGACATTTCTAAATACGTATAGGTATTTAATGTCATTGAATGTGACATTCACGATCATCCATTACTGGCATTTAATCTTATAGTTTGGGGATAGTTTTTTGGTCAACGACGGGATAACCAAAAAGTGCCGCTGATTTAAAATTGATTTTTTCCAATGATTAATTATTTGTAAAATCACAAATTTAGGCACGATTTAAAAAAATCATCAAATCGGGAATTAAAAAAATATATATGTAAACATTATGGTTTATACTTGTTTACATTGGATTTGAATATTTAGATTGATAGAATTGGCGACTTCATTGCAGTGCCGAAAAGTTTTACATACAAAGTGGTTGACAATTCTGCGGTTTAGCCTTAAAAAATTGCTATGTTTGAAGACCCGTTCTGCAGATTTACTAATTTCATTACATGCCAAGGATGAAATACTATTATTATCAAATACTATTATTTTTGAAATTTTTTATTCACCGAAATTTATTTTGATTTTCTTCGAACATATAAGATGAAGAAATTTTTAAAAATGTTGAATAAGTATAAAATCCCAGCGCAAAAGTCATATACGCACTGGGTTTGGTGCAATTTTTTTCTGATGCCAATGTGTCAAAAAACTCGCTTTCAAATACCAATTACATATATATATTTAAGTTATTTTCTATTATTTTGCAGAGACAATAGGTAGAAAAAAGTTTAATTTACTTTTTTTTTCTATTTTTCTTCAGTTAGAAGCTTCTTGATCAATGTTTGAAAATGTCCTTTTATTTTAAAAATCATGCTTCATTTTGCTTTCTATTGACGTTTCTTGTATTTGTACGAAATGTTCACAAATCTCCGTTTCATTTCTAAAATGACGTCGTAAATATACCATTTTTAATTCTTACAAAAATAAATAAATATATAAATAAATTTTATTTATCACGTAAAAATGATTAATTGCTACACGAAACATATCCATTGACCTCTGTATATTTTTTTATTTGGAGGGATTTTTTTTTTTTTTTAACAATTAAATACTTTGAAGAAAATTTGTGGAAGCGCGTACAAAATGTGGGAAAATGTCTAGTAAATAACTCGTTCAATGTTAAATTCCGTATTAAAATAACATTACGGAGTCACACTGGAAATAAATAAAGCATAGCACTACCGTGCTATGCTTTAATATATATAATATTGCATATTCTTATTGTGCAATAAACTATGAATTTAATTAAAATTTAACTTTTTTGACAATTATTAGAGACGAAGTAGCTATTCTTTTCAATTATCTGAAAAAAGATATTATATTTGTTATTTAATACTTCGAACATGGATAAAGTGTATACCTAGTTCCTCTTGATTTTATATAGTGGTTACTTTTGCAATTGTGATATTTTTAAGTTAAGAGGATTTCTAGAATATTATGTGAGGACCCCAGAAGCCTACACTGTAAAAAAAAATCTGTAAAGGTACTACACTTTATCTAGGAAACTGGGATTCCAAGAACTTTTCCTGTAACGGTAACAACAAAAACTCAAGTTTTAGAATCGGTTACATGGATTTTTCCTGTTATCGTTACATGAAAAGTTCTTGGAATCCCAGTTTCCTAGAAAATGTTTAGTACCTTTACAGATTTTTTTTTTACAGTGTAGGGATACAAGTGACAAAATTTAGATTTTGAGTAAATTGAGTTCAAAGTTAAACATCAATTGTAATTGAATGAATTGAGATATAAAAATTTTGGTTAATTCTTAGTTATCTTTGAACTCTTATTTCAATAAATGATTTTAAAAAAGTGGAATTCAATTTTTCTTTTTATTTATAACTAAGCAATGTTTATCATCCTTCGGCACTTGTATCACTTGGCTTCCAAACAGTAATGAAAAGTGCTTGGAACAAGTGCCGAATAAGCACAAGAAATGAAAAATTATGAAAAAAAAAAAAAAATTTATTTATGAAAAAATTAAGAACAATTTGATACAAACAAATGAAGGGGAAATTTTTTATTTTAATATAAAACTAGCAGGCTAAGCCCGCTGCGCTTGACTATTTTTCAAAATAAAACATGAAGCAAACAAAATATTGAATATGATTGTGTTTTTTAAAGCAACTTCACCTCGAATGCTCTTTCACATTTCTGAAAATCATACAAAACGCCATTGTATTTAAAGCCATTGTATAATATCAACGATTATAAATGCACAAAAAATGCATTAAAAGTTAGCAAACAGCTGTTTCGAATCTACTGTCGAGATTCTTCATCAGTGCAAAACTCAGCGAGCTAGAAAAAACAAAACTGAGCCAAAAATAAAAACAATATCAATGGAATCAAGGCCCGTTGACGCCAAAATATATTAAAATAATAATAAAATATTATGTTGTTGTATCAGCTTATGTATTCGATAAAATTCGGGCTTTTAAGAAAAAAATATTTCAGTTGACCATTTATTGTAGAGTTTGATAGATAAATGAGGTAATTATGAAAAGAGCATTTTAAATATCGTCTATTCACCATACTTCTAAAATAGCGAGCATTATGATCGCAGAGATTGATAATTAAATTTAAACAATTTTCAAGTGATTCATTTTCATTTGATAGTTTTTGAACTCAAACCTCTCAACTTGAGGATATGGTATCTGTGGAATCCTTAGTATATCCTCTATCAATATTATATATATTTCACAACGTACATCTGCTCTTGACAGATCTATTACAGTGTTCCAATTTTGGAATGCAGCAGAATAAATAAATTTAAATAAAGTTTTCCTAAGAAAAATTAGGTGAATGTTTTCTGAAGGTGTGAAATTCATTTTTGTGATACAGATTTCATATACGCATCACGTTGGCGTGATTGAAACAAAATGAACATTTTATGCCTCTTATGGTAATCCAGCTTTGTTTTTAATTTTGTAATGAACTATTTATTTACTTTCAGTTGCATTTTAAAATGATACAAAATGTTATGCTCTATACATAGAAAAGTAAAATAGAAAATAGAAATGTATCTGTCATTTGAAAACGAAGTTTACGTTAAAGTGGCGCCAGAAATGTATCACACCAACGTGGTACATATATGACATTTGTGCCTCTTTCTTACAACATGGGTGTGTGCATTTGCACCTAAATTTAGTTATTTAGCTCTATTTTTGTAATATTAACTGGAGTTTGTACAATGTACAGTACTACTTGATTATTCTGTCGAGAAAAAAATTAACACCAGATTATAGGAATAAATGTCAATAATCGATGATCGTAAGTATGATAGCAATTGATATTACCCGTGATACACGTATTTTTTTACGTCATAAGTGCTTTTCAATTCGACTTTTAATTTGTATTTTTTATTTATGTTTGTTGTTTTTTCGTTATTTAAAATGAATTTATGTAAATTTGAATAGTTTGGCGAAATTGGACGACGTGTTAATCAAGTAGCATTCAATTTACATTTGAAAATATCACATTTCACAAAAAACTCTGGCACAAACCCGGATTTGCAAGGTTTCCTTCCAATACCAATGAGGCAAAATCCTCGTTTTAGAATAGCGGAGAAATGTGCATTTTTAAAAATTATTTTCGTTATTTTAAAACAAAAATATTAATAAATAAGAAAAAGTTACTATAGCACAAAACAATTTATAGAATTTCTAAAAAAGAAATTGAAAGTAAATAAAAAATTTATTTATATAGAAACAACTATTTCCGGGGACCATATCAGGCAAAATAACACCGTTTTGGCGATAGTCAGATACCTCAGTGTGTATATAATATCTGTACCAATCATGTGTGGAGAAAACAATAATCGTTATTTATACAGCATGTTTAAATACTGTAGTAAAGTGAAAAAATGTATACATAACATATGCGTACCACATTGGCGCGTTTTTTTTTTTTTTTTTTTTGTTTTTTTTTTTTGTTTTTTTCTGATGCCGATTCGGAGAAAATTTTGTTTTCAAATACCAGTTACATATATAGTTTACAATTATTTTCTGTTAGTTTAAATAGAAAAAAAACAATAAATTTTAAAAAGTTTAGTTGATAACTATAAAACAAAACTATTTATATCCTTTAAAAAATAAAATAAAATAAAAATTTATTAATAAATAAACAACAGCCAGGTTACCAAATGAGGCATAAAATCGCAATTTTATTGCAGTCGCGCAAATGTGGCGCATATATGACAGATGTGCCTAGATTAAAATAGTTTATGTAATTGGGAAAACAAAGAAAAAAATTGTAAATAGAAAATTTATTAATAAATAGACAATAACATACGGGTTCCCATATTAAGCAGAATAATGACACTTTGGCGTCAGTTAATTACCCAGATGTATATACAGGGCCGTAGCTAGAAGTGAACAATAAGGGGGGCTCATAATTTTTTCTCTCTCTCTGACGCAGAAAGATAAATTAGTGCATATTCACATTGTATGTAGGTACTATGTTTCTTATTAAACTGTTGTAATTACCTCATTTTACGCTAAGAAAAGTAAATGATGACGAAAATTTTGAATGTATAACTGGTGCAAAATTAAATATAATGTTAGATTAATATCTACAAATAGGATCAGAGAGTGTTGAAACACTCATTTTAGAAGCAATTTAGTATTTCTGCAAAACTATGAAAGTGTCTCAAAATTAAATTAGATTTTTGAACAGAATTTCATTTGGATTTTCGGAACAGAAGTTCATTTAGTGACCTTGGAATCTTTTCCAGGGGGGGGGGGGTGGCTCAAAATATTTTAGGGGGGCTGAGCCACCCATAGCGCCCCCTTAGCTACGGTCCTGTGTATATATGTATTGGCGTAATAGACAAATCGCACCAATGTAGTGCGTATCAGATATCTGTGCCAGCAAAATTTTAAAAGTTGCAGTTAAATTATTTTACAATATCTACGTATGTGGAAAAACATTTACCCTAAAATTTAAATATTATTCACTAGCGGCCTTCGCCCGCTACGCTGGTCGGTTTATCTAAAGAAATCTTGAAGAAGTAGTTAGATAAGGTTCAGACATACATTAAAAAAAAAAAAAAGCAAGTCGATCATTCAAAAAACGTTGGGAAATATCAAATATTTACTGTAATTTTTTAAGAAAAACAAAGTTTCGAAAAAAAAAATTAAATCGAAAAAAAAATTACACTGACATATTAATGCAAGGAAATTTTCCCAGAGAGAAAATTCGCCTTGAATACAATATTTCAAATTCTTTTAATTGCTTATAGGCGTTAATGCCAACATAGTGAAAAAAAATTCCATGCTGGGAATCGAACCCGGGCCATCAGTAAGGCGCACTGACGTTCTACCGACTAAACCACATGGAACGACAGCCAGCTTGAAACTTTCTCATACTTAAGTAGACTGGCGAAAACATAACGATAGCGCGTTTTAAAATCGCACAGTGACATCTATTGGATTTTATATGTACTAAAAAACGTTATGTACTAAAAAACGTGAGCAGCGCACCTAATAGTTTCTTTTGTTTCTTTTTGTTACTTTTTTGTCTGTTGTCCGATTTTGATGAAACAAAGCCTATACACTGCCCGGGAGTGTGCATTCTTCATTAGTGAAAACCGCATAAAAATCCATTCAGTAGTTACGAAGATAACCTCGAACAAACAGACAGACAGACAGACAGACAGACAGACAGACAAAAAATTCAAAAAATTTTTTTTTGTGTTTCATTGGTTTTCTTTTATCGCCCTGACTCCATTTTTGTCAATTATCTTCAATGTACAGACACACCGGGTCCTACTGTTTTATTATATGTATAGATTTTTGTGGTATTAACTGCTATATATGTATTTAAGTTAAATGTAATTTTTTTTCCTAAAAATGCTCTCACTCATTAAAAGAGAGATAGAGAGAAAATAGTTCTTGGGAACATCGCTCCGTCTTGTGCTTTTTTTGGTTTAGAATAGCATTGATTGGCGACAAAAGTAGATTGAAACACCCAATTGAACAAACAACATACAAATAACAATTATAGTCTTTTTTTTTTTTTTTTTTTTAATTAATTCTGCGAGTTTTTTCTGTAAAACACATAACGGAAAAATTAGATTTAAAAATATTTTTAAAAAAAGAAAGAAAAAAAAAATACTTATGTTTTACCTAATGAAATTTTGGAGATGTTGTTTTCTTTTAATCTGGTTTGAAAGAAATAAATAGCCAAATATTGTGTCACTTCAAAACTTTCTTTCACATTGAGTTACTTTTTAAATGTTATAAATATTCTTTTTTTTCGTTAAAGATAAATATTTTCCTTTCATAATATTATTTTGCATTAAACGGATTTTTTTCTTTTTATCATTATTTATTTTAAATCAATTAATAACAGGGTTTTTTTCGAAATGTTTATATTATTTTCCATTAGAGAAAGCATTTCATTTCTTTTTTGAAATATAATTATCGCCAAAAAATTAGTTGTTGCAACCCTTCCGTCAAAAATAACCGAAAAATACGAAATTTAGTACGAAAAATCAGAGTTATCCCTGTATATTTGTATCATAAACCTCCTCAAAAATATTTCCTATCGAATGATATAATCGTCTAAAAAATCCATCGGGTAGTTTTTGAAAACACCCGTTTGGAAGTTTCAGAACTTCTGCTTTATAATATATATGATCTAAAGATAGAAAAATTATGAAATAAAAAATGAATTTACGAAAAAAATATATAAACTATGTTGATTTAAATGAATGAAAGGAAATTTTTTTGTTCTAATATAAGTTTTAAAATTTTATTATAAATTTTGAAACATTGAAATTTTATATTTTTTAACACTTTCCAACAAAGTTGAAAGGTGAATAGGATTTTAGTTTGTCTGCCCGTACCCTAACTCTCGTAAATATATTTGGATTGCCATGAAATTTTTGGGAATTATTCACGTTTACCTCAACACGAACCTTCTTCAAATGAAGTTTCTAACACGATTAGTTTATTTACAGGGACAATCAAAAGTTTTCCGTTAAATTACAGGTTATGGGAAAAATCGTTTCAAATAAATTTTAAAGAAGTTACAACCTGTCAAACATTAAAATTTATATATATTTACAAATTGCATTAAAATAAATATTCTGTAAAATATGAGGTGAAAAGAATAGATATTTTTTATTTACAGGGCTACACAAAAGATTTACATTGCCTAATGATAAAGAGGGAATTTTTTAACAATATTTTAATTATATTAAAATTTTCATGTATAATAAAATTGATATACATTGCAGAGGCTTAATATAAGTTTTTTCGCATATAATACGAAGTACTCAGTATTTACAGGGACACAAAAAATATTTCAAGTAGTATATTCTATACGAAGTACTGTATATTATCGAAGATGATTGATGAATGGACAAAATGCCTTTTTAATTATGATTTGCGCTTTTAAGTTTCACTAAATTTGTACATATTAATATATATGCTATAGTTCATATACAGGACTATACAAAAGATTTCGTAAAGGTTATATGAGCGTAATTTACTTAAAGATTGCTTTTAAATAAGCCACATATTTCTATGCTAAACTGGATTCAGTTTACTAAGAAATGCTTGTAAAATATAGGTAAAATGATATACAGGGTCACGCACAAAATTTTATACATGGTCATCTATGGATGATAATTTCTGGAAATGTGATTTCAGTAGTCTTAAGAGTGTTTTAGTTTGAACGAAATTTTAGCTAAATACTGGCGTAAAATAAAGGTTCAAGATAAACTACAGAATAAACGAAAGTATACAAGTGTGTTTCCATCTATTAATAAAAACTGCTGAAACAGAAATTTCAAACTGTTATGCGTTTTCTTGCTAAACTAAATTTACTCATTATGCAGTATATATCAACTGACAGATAAAACATAGTGTTGTTCAAAATTATTAGAATACATATTTGACTATGGACAGTAACACTCTATTGCCATAAATAGAAATTTTTTTAAAGATTTCAGAGAGTGCTGGAAAGTGTTTCATAGTCTACACTTAACGCATGATTTTCTCACATGTTAACAGTTAAAATGTATTTATTTATTGTATAAAAAAGCAAATGGCTTTGTATGTCTTTGGTCACGCTTCTGCTGTAGACGTTAACGGATACAATTGCACTTATACCCTTTGGCCTCCAAGCGTTTCACCGTTTTTGGGAAGAGGTTAAGTAACAGCCCCCTAAAACGCAGTATATAATTAAAAAATCACTTATAACTTCTTACCTACAAATAAATAGACTTATTTCCAGATAGTATGTGCACTTAACTCATTTTTTTCAATTTTGTCGCTTATACCCCTTGGCTTCTGGGCTCCTCATATATATATATATACAGTCGAGTCTCTGTATAACAAAATCCATCGTTCAGTCAAAAAATTCGTTACATAAAAAAATTCCTTGAATAGAAAACGAACAATTTTTTTTCATTTAATGTTTAAATTTTGAAACAGAATTGTTTTTGAGGCATTTAATTAAGTTTTTGAAATATTAAATTTTTTTTTCCAGAATCTCAAACATTTTCGCCACTTTCTTTTTTTTTCCAGTGTCTTATTGCTTATTTTCAAAATTATTACTTTATCAGAGAGAGTTATGCTTATTCTAAAAGCGATTTCATCTAGATGCAACAGACGATAACACCAGCATGGATGACATTTAGTAACAATTCTTCATTCAAATGATCTTCCACAACAAAAAACGCTCAGAGTTATCGTAAACAACAAACATCCACTCTAAACTCTAAAAGTAATGAGAATTAGTATAGATAGATGTAAACCTGCTGAAAAAAACGCCCTTTTTTGCAATCGCCCCCTTATCCATTCCTTATTCATGCTTTACTATCCAAACCAAGAAACAAACAACATTTTCAAGATGACAAAGGAATAGTTTTATTTTTTAGGATGATTTGTGATAATTGAAAATCGCTCCAGTAGCAAAAAAAAAATATTTCAATCTTTTTCAAGAATGTACGCTCATCTTGGCTAAAACAAAGTCAAGTGTAACCATGCAAAAAGGATATTTTTGTTGGAGGGGAGGGAATTTAAATGCCTTTTTTGGACATAAGGAATAAGATAGAGGAATGTAGTTATGAAATATAAACCAGAAATTAACGAAAAAAAATTATTCTACAAATAATTTGAAGCTTTTTTCTGAACTTATAAAAGAACATTTTTGAAAAAATTCGTTAAATGGAGATATACATTTCGCTATATGGAGATTATTTTTAATGTAATCATGAAAAAATTGACCGTTCCTACTAAAAATTCGTTAAATAGAGAAATTCGCTGGATAGAGTTTCGTTGTAGAGAGACTCCACTGTATATATATATTGCATATTCTTAATGTTTAGATTTTCAAGAATATATCACCGAGAGAAAGTGTAAATATAACGCACCATTCTATGACTTAAAGTGCTGCGGCTTCCTCAAACTTTTGGTTAAAACTTTAAACCAGTTTTTCTCAAAACTATTTTTTGCAACATGGTTGACATGACATCTCAACTTCTACTTAATTGATTTTCTTCAAATTTTATGCCAATCTCCAATGTATAATTGTCTACCACCCCTACCGATTTTGTATTAAATAAATTTTTTCTATTTAACAACAACAACAAAATAAATAAATAAATAAATAAAAATAAAAATAAAATTTATGAAAAAAGTGTCGAAAATGCCTTTTTTTTTTTTTCCACGCAGCCTTCATTTTGCGAAAAATATTTTTCTTTTTTCTACTTAGGTAGGAGCTGTAAAAAATTATTACTAGTAAGACCTTAATTTTTTTTTTTCAGATAACCAAAAGAATTGAAATCGTGTGTACCAGCATAACCTTTTTTTTTAGTCCCCAGCTTATAAATTATTAGGGACCAACTTTACCAGCTTATAAGTTATTTAATTTTCATTTCTTTTTTTTTAAATTTTTTTATTATTAATCAAAATATCAATAAGCATGTACACTGAAAAAAAAAATCTGTAAAGTTACTAAACCTTTTCTAGGAAACTGGGATTCCAAGAACTTTTCATGTTACGATAACATAAAAATTTCATGTAATTGAGTCTGAAACTTGAATTTTTGCTGTTACCATTACAAGAAAAGTTTAGGAATCCCAGTTTCCTAGAAAAAGTTTAGTAACTTTACAGAATTTTTTTACAGTGTAGTGAAAGAGTGAATTATGCATAAATTGCATACGAAATTAAATTAGGTTGATTTATAACACGATTATACAATCGGTAAATGAATAATGTAAATTTTCCAAGTAGATGAAGTGGTATGCAGCGTTTTTTGCAGTTCCATATATTAACCTTCGATTTATTCAGTCGAGCTGATCCACAGTATCAGACAGGAATGTATGATCGTTGAGATTACTTGGGTGAAATAGTCCTGCAGTATTTCGCCCGGGATGGCTCAGTTGGAAGAGAATTGGCGGCTTCAGCCAATACATCCCTGGTTCGAATCCTGACCCGGCTTTTTTCACCCACTTGGAAAATTTACATCTGTTATAGCACACTGTTTATTGTTAACAAGTGCATTTTTAGACTAAATATTCGGTGTTGTGTTCACCAACATTGATAAATGCTTGCAGTGTTGAATTCAGAAAATTTTTCTGCATGAGTGATTTCTGTGGCTGAGAGGGGGGTCGAAGGCATTATAGAATTCTGATGGGGGAATTGTACTTTTGACTATTGAAAACACAAAATTTCAAATCTTCTGAGGGGACATCGCTTTGCTCTGGCAGGTGGGGAATGGTCATTAGGCCGGGCCACCCAGGGCTTAATTTCTAACAAAAAAGTACAGGAACTCTAATATTTTGTAGTATAGTAACTACCGAAGCATATTTCTCCATCTTTTTCCCGTAGACCTTTTGCATTTTATACATTATTTGCAGAGCTGTAGAAGAAAACGGCTCTAATTTGACTTTAAAAAAAAATTAATATTTCAAAAATTACAAATTTAGACCTAATTCATAGATTGTTAGTATGTATAATTTTAATTAATTAGTAAGAATTTTTAGAAAGAGGAGAAACTTTAAAATAATCAATGATTTTTTTCCGCTTGCTCATTATTTCAATTTAAAACTTAACAATAAATAAAACAAAACTTAACATTAAATAAGCAAAAATAACAATAAATCAGAAAACTACAAAATTAATCCGAAAAATAACTTGCACAAATCGACCGCGTGTAAATAAAAACGTGAGCAGTAGATACGATTATAGTTTATTCTGGCGGTATTCAGCTTTTTGTCACCGCAGTTCGGAAACCATTGAGTCAATACTTAGGGAAGGACACTAGAGGCTCCTAGATATGCGATACGTTACTACGCTAATACGTCACACACGTCGTTTTGGGAGGCAATGACGCGACATTTTGAGAAACGGGAGGAAAAGGAAAACATAATTTAGGCTTCAGCTTTTCGGAAGCGCTGTTCCGAGGGCTCCAGAGCGCAATATTTATGAGCTCCGGTGAATTCTGAAAATATTTAATTATCCACCAAAAACAAAAAAGTACCGGAGCTGAGCTCCGGTGAGCTCCGACGCAAATTAAGCACTGGGGCCACCCCCTGAATTGAACTTGTGTGTTGAAAACGCCATATATCTGCGTTGGAAAAGTCAGTGTTGAATTCAAACACTTTTTTCCGAGAGGGATTTCTGTGGTTCCAGAGTGGGCGACATTATAGAATTCTGATGAGGAAATAGCACATTTTGAGCATTGAAAACGCAAAATCTCAAATCTTCTGGGAGCATCTTATTTCTCTCATTTCATTGCTTCGGAGGACATTCCCCGGATCACCTCCTGAATTGAACACTGGATGCTTGGCAACGTCAGTGGGTGGAGCGATTATCGTATACTTCCAAATTTATACTTAGTTAAATTTAGTTAGGTATTTGGCGCACACGAGCAGCAGTTGTGGATATTCGAGCAAAAAAAATCATCCTGGAGCCGCGTAATCGCGCAACCTTAATTCACTGTGTTTCAAAATTGGCATTCAGGAAATTGCACATAATAGTTTTGAAACAGACTAACCACTCATCATGTTAAAAATGGCAATCGGAACATCTTGAAATAGGTCTGATAATTTTGCCCCCCGAAAACACGCTAACAACTGTCTGCTTTGGTATGCTGGGCTAGTCCGATGCCAGCCTTATCTCCCAATTTACTGATCCTCGATTACCTTTTGTGAAATCATCTGAAGAATCCATTTTATGTGACTCTAGTTTGAATCTGTTGATGATCGCATCGTCTGACTATCCGTTGCCTGTGCACATGTGCAAAAAATGTCTACATTTTTGAATTTGTATGTCAATCGCTTCAGTGATTCTCCGGGCATGTATTACTGTTGATTGACGTGAATTTGAACACTTACTGTAAACATAACACTTATCAATGACTTTATCAATAAACATTTCTTTCATGTCTCTTTCCTGTGTTTGTTCCTCAACACTTTACTTGAGCTCATACATTCCTATACAATAAATGATTATTACAATGGCCTGTACCAACTCGTAAAGTTTGTACTATGAATTCAGAATCATTCTGCATAGTGACAATAAAATATCATATGTTAAAACATAGCATTAATTAGTTTATAAGTAATTACAGAAAAACTGACAAACCAATAGAATTTGAACATCAAATAAGTCTGAATTAATTTGTGGATATTTAGATATTCGAAAGAATAAGAGAAAGACCAAAGAATAATCTTAACCGAGAATTTACCATTATAACCATTAACCGAAGATTTTACTTAAGTAATCACAGCTTCTCTATTTATAGACACTACGGAATACTTTTAGTATCAATAAATTTTGGACAATGGGTAATTTTTACGGAGTTTCTAAACAACAAACAATTTTTAACGTGTCTGACTGTATTATTATACACAAGTTGAATGTAGATTCTGCCATTGCAGAATTCAGTTTCGCCTCCAATTAGAAAAAAAAATCGATAGGGTCTTTTAGAAGGGCGACCCCGTTTAGAATGCAATGAACTAACTTCATTTTTCTTGTGTTTATCAATATAATAGCAAACAGAACGGCGTGAAATACCCAATTGATTAGCAATTTCTCCCTGAGTCATTGGAATTGTGGAATAATAAAGAGATACAATTTGACGTGCTACTTCTTCATTGACTAGATTCATCAAAAACGGAATTTTTCTTTAGTTTAAACGCTTTTTTATAGACGCTGAGAAAAAGGAAATTTACTTTAATAATAAAACGAGTGGAATCCCATCGAATTCGACGAATGAAAGGTTTAAAAGACCCGATCGATTTGCTTAGAAAAAAGCAAAAGAAATTTTATTATTGAATCAATCTCTATAAATAAAAGGAATTCCGAGGATAATTAATTAATTAATTAATTGAGGCACAGGGGAAAGCAAATCTTGGCAATGCGCCAACTCGGTCCAGAGGAAGCAAATCTTGGCAATGCGCCAACTCGGTCCAGAGGTATAAAAGCAAGATAGAAAAAAACGCGCAGGTCTGTGCATTCAAGTACAACCACCCATATGTATATGCTGAAAGTTTGTTCTGACGCTCACCCGACGCACGTGGAGTGCCGATGGTCCGGGAAGCGTACCATACACATAAATTATTAAATAAACCTTCAAATTAAGCCCGGCGAAGCGGGCTGGGTATGCTAGTATATAATAAAAATATTTCCAAACTTAATGCCAAATTTTCCAGTTACAATTTTACATGCAAATATTCGCTAATCTTCAATTAAAATTGTAATCTGAGTGCCGGCGAAATCCAGAAATTTTATTTTATATGCACTCACAGAAAAATAGTTTTAATAAAAAAAAAAAAAAAAAAAAAAAAAAAAAAAAAAACTAATTTTATTTTTACTGTGACATTATTTTCACTAACTGAAGTCATCAGAAAATAAAATTTCAATCTCAGTATCCATAATGAAAAGAAATATTGAAATGTAATATCGTTATGAGTAAAAATGCAGTGTTTTAATAGTGACAAAGTTACTGTTATTAGTAATATATAAAAGGCATCCGTAATAATATTGTAATTCCCATTTATCTGGTTGCTGAATGACATTATTTGCCTCATTTGAATTTTTTCTTTAGACATTAATTTTTATCATAAATTATTTTCTGTCATTTTATTTACATTATTATTATTATTTCTCAGTAAATATATATATTTTTTTTTACCTCAATTAGTGCATAATTATACGCAATCATTTTATTGTGGTTAAATTTTACGAAAACAATTGACCTTTTTCTTTTAAATGCAAGGACATATTCACTGATGAAATAAAGCTTCTGACTCGTGGAAAGTGATAATGGAAAATAAATTTTTATTATCGAGAGAAGAGCTAAACTGAGTTGCCACCATATTTAAGAAATATCGTAAAAAACATTTAAAATTTAAAATAAAATATAAAAATGGAAATAAATTAAAAAATAGCTAAAATGGGCACAACTACAAATAAATAGCTTTCATTAAAAAAAATAATTATCAAAATCGGTTGAGTAGAAAATTCAGGGCTGACGACACGACATTTTTTAGCTTGTCTGAAAAAAATAGCATCGGAGGCTAATAAATTGTACTTTAGAGTTGAAAAGGGAAATCTATTATTAATAATTGGGATGCCATTCCACCTGTTTCTGACATTGTGAATGGCTCATCAGGGAAAAACCACTACCAGCCTTGAAAAAGATGGACAAAAAACTTTTCCTTCGATTTATATACCATGATTTAATAAGTAATGAAATATCATGTCTAAACGATGACTGTAATATGAAACTTTTAATGACTACGACAAAATTAACGGGAAACTACGTTCTGGAGCGAATTTCTTTTGAGTGTTGAGTCTCACTGACGTCATAAGACAGGTGTTCACTGTTTATAACCATCTACAAAAATTTTACCTTTATTTTCTTTTTTAGATCCTGTTGCACTAATAGATTCGGGTTTTCTCTAATCAATCTTTTTTATTAGCATATTATCTTCTTCCACTTTCAGTTCCTTCGGGCAACATAAAAAAATAATAAATAATGAGTGGATAACCTACGAGCAAGTTCTTCGATACATGAGGGATTGCGGAGGTTTTTTTGGTGATTCTGAAATGAAAATAACCCGAAATTTTGTTATTCAATTTTCATAATACAGTGAAACCTCCGAATAAGGGACACCCATGGGTCCGGAACTTTTGTCCCTTAAATAGAGGTGTCCCTTATTCGGAGTTTTTTACATTATTTTTAATTCAGAAGGATATAAAAATAACAAAGCATCAAAGGAGAAATTTAAATGTATCTGAAGTGCATAAATTACGTTAATCAGACAAAAGAAAGAAAAGAGAATTAATTAAAATTTTCCATTAATTATTAAATTATTAAATTATTTGTAGAATTATTGATTTGTATTTTTTATGCATATTATGTACATACAAAAGTATACAAACATTTGGAAGAATTTTATTTGAAGTAATCAGTCAAAAAGGATTGTTTTGCAGATTTAAATTTTTCTATAGAAATCTTTGAAGTGTTCATTTACCATATTTACAATTCTATATTACCACCAATATCCCCCCCCCCCACCCTCCAAAAAAAAAAAAAAAAAAAAAAAAAAGTATTCCAACGTTTTGCGTATTTTAGGACAACAAATCTCTACACTGCCCTACTCAGCAAGCGGAAAACGTTTTGACTCAGAATTCATTTATTTTTTATTTAAAATGTTTTTTTAAGTTAAAAATTTATTTTCAACGGAAAAGTATAAAATTGGAACGCTTGACTATAATTTCAATATGGAAGCGATTTGGAATTGAACTGTGTTTTCATTTTTTTAATAAATAAATCACCTATTGAGTTATATGCGATTTTTATCACGTGACAAAGACGTTTTTTACCCTTTCTTGAGTAGTTATTCTTCTATCGCATGGAAATTTGGTTCAAAATGTCCACTTTGTCAATATTTTCCGTAAAATCTATTGCATTCGAAAAAAAAAGTGGTCGATTACATATTTTGTGAACAACAACACCTACTAGCTTCAGGCATTTCCGAATAAAAATAAATTAAAACTTATCTCTAGTTGCCATTTTTGGATTTGAGAACAGCCTAAAAGCATCTGTAAAGTTCATTATTTCAAAATTTTCTTTCATTCTCCAATTTCAGAATCATCCTCACGATTTTCAGCATTATTTTCAATGTGGATAAAGGCATTGATGTCGAATCAGAATTCTGGGTAAATAAATGGAGGTAAATTGTGTCGTACGCCTCTGTATCAACATGACTGTCTGTCTGTTTGATAAGTTCACAAAAATCCGTGTTTTTATTTTCATCAAAGACTAGTTCATTATCTGAAATTCAAAAACCAGTCCCTTTAATCTCATTTTCAAGTGTCCCTTAAATAGAGTGTCCCTTATTCAGAGGTAAATACATTACACGTCCTATACCTTGGGACTGGGACCGGAGGTTTTGTCCCTTAAATAGAGGTGTCCCTTATTCGGAGTGTCCCTTATTAGGAGGTTTCACTGTATTGATGTTTTGCCTGACACATGCTCTCACAATGCTTGCATGCAAATAACATTTTACACAACAACATATAATGCATTTTTAAAAAAAAATATTTCATGTTTGTTTTAATAGCAAAGTTACTTCAATAATTGAGGACATGCGTTTCAAAACTCTCCTTATATAGAAAATCAAAGTTTGGAAAATCCCGAAAAACCTCCAGCAACGTCCATTGGTTTTCACTGTAAACCAATATTTTACAATGACAAACATACAGAATAAAACTTGCTATTTGCAGATTGTTGTGTCTTTTTGATACTGTTTTACCAATGAAATAGATTGAAAGAGAAAAAAAATGATTTTATAAATTCTGGATACGGCGAGTTTTGAAACTCACGTCCTTAATTAATGAATTATTTTTTATTAAGAGAATTTTTTGAAATTCAGACAAAAAAGTGCTGTTTTGATAGTTGTATTTTTTAATTGCCTTCAAATTTTTTTTTATATTGAAGTAAAATCATATTTGATAATTAATCTGCAATTTTGAAACCCTGAAAATTTTTTCTCTTCCCCATAGAAAATATCAAAGTTCACGTTTGTGAATGCCATTTTTATGAAAAATGAAATCCTAATATGATTGAAGTGGTATATCTCTGGCAAGCAACAACATCCCGAAATTCTTTTGGTATAAACTTATAGTATAACACAACCTGCTTATTAAAGTTTATTTGTTTCCATGGGGTATTGTTGTTTTACATTGTTATGTTGCCACAAAGTACAGTCAAAATGACGTTTTTGTCCATTTTCCGCTCTTAATATCTTATTTAAGCTATAATACCTAAAGGTTTTCTCATAGAATATGAAAGTGCATTACTAGGACAAGCTAAATAATATAGTACTGCAAGCAGATATTGTTGCTGTTAGTAGCTATAATCCTGTTAAATATCCAAAATTTCCAAAATCTGCAATATTTAAAGTAGTTTATTTCAAAGCAGCGCCACAGTTGGATGAAAAAAAATATGTCACGCAATAGTTGAACATGTGTACAAAAACATGGAAAAGAAAAAGAAGTAGGGCCTCGTGATGTTTTTTAGTAAAAAAATGAGAAAACTTATAAAAAAAAAAAGCAATGTCCATCATCACATTTTTTCCCCAAGATAAAATGAAACATCCCATTTCTCTTTCGGAAGAGGCGACAAGAAAGGGATTTCCATTTACTCATAGGCAAAAATCATAGAAAGACGAAAGAAAAACGGGATGTTTCATTTTCTCTCAGGGAAAAAATATGATGGTGGAATTTGCTTTTCTTATAAATTTTGTCATTTTTTTATTAAAAAAAAAATATCACGAGGCCCCACTTCTTTTTCTTTTCCATGTTTTTCTACATGATGTTTAACTATTGCGTGACATATATTTTTTCATCCAACTGTGGTGCTTTTTTTAAATAAACTACTTTTAATATTGCAGATTTTGGAAATTTTGAATATTTAACAGATTATAGCTACTAACAGAAACAATATCTGCGTGCATTACTACATTATTTAACTTTTCCTAGTAGTGCACTTTTATATTCTATAAGAAAAACTTTGGGGTATTATAGCTTAGATAAGATATTAAGAGCGGAAAATGGACAAAAACGTCATTTTGACTGTACTTTGTGGCAACATAACATTGTAAAATAACAATGCCCCATGGAAACAAATAAATTTTAATAAGCAGGTAATGTTATACTTCAAGTTTATACCAAAAGAATTTTGAGATGTTGTTGCTTGCCAGAGATATTCCACTCCAAACATATTGGGATTTCATTTTTTATAAAAATGGCATTCACAGCCTCGAACTTTGATATTTTCTATAGGAAAGTGGAAATTTTTTCAGGGCTTCAAAATTGCACACTATTCATTAAATAAGATCTGCTTCAACATATAAAAAAATCAAGCAAATAAAAAAATACAACTATCACACTTTGTTTGATTTTCAAAATAAGGGCTCTTAATAAGTACAGTCGTGGGAAAAAAAGTAAGCATTCCCTACTAACCCATCAACAAATTATCGTACAAGACAGTTACTAGTACCGTATGATTCAATATAAAGTATACTTTTAAATGATGTGAATAAAATTTACTTAATGGGGCACCTATATATTAAACAGAACCCTAACTTTGTTTTTGTCTATAGCAGTACCCGTTTCTGACAACATAAATTAACTCTACACTCTTTAGTTAGCCTAAAAAACAAATTTTCATGCATCTCGTATGATAAGTTTCCGCAAAATTAATTATTTTAAAACAATCATATTTTAGGAGACTGTATCCAAATTGAAGTTCGGTATTCGATTGTTGATCAAGAGAAACCCCCCCCCCCTTTTCATGAAGGTGTGTTAGGCTCCTCTCAAGTAGTCATTGAAGACTGCTGCTAGATTACAGGATAGCATAAGAAATTTCAACGTATTTTGTCAATTCGATTGTAGATGGCACTTAAACCACCATTTTGTCGTTTTTTAAGCATAATTTGAAAACTATTTAGAAGAAAATTTGGAATTTTGGATTTTCATAAAGCAGAACTTAATAAATCTAAATCCTTCAAAAAGATTGTAGGATACAATTCATAATCTTTTCGAATATTAAGGGGTCTCAGGAGTCTTACTTTTTACCTGGTAGTGCGATTTAGCAACATATACATTTGATTTTTTTTCTCAGTACCTATTAAACTCAAATGCATAAAACTTTTTATATAAACAACTTAATATCTCTTCTATTTCAAATAATTTTCTTTAACATTCTATATTGAATTTTTATTATATATTTTTTTATGTTCAATTTTGATTTAAAATTTAAATTGTTCTTTGACTGCGCGCATTTCTCAAAAAATAATAAAGCAATTTGTATGAAACTTGGTAAATATCTTCATTTTAAATTTAAGAACAACTTATACCTCAAACAATGAATTTGCTTTCAATTCGATTTTCTTTTCTAACAGCAGAGAATTTTTCAACTGGATTATTTATTTTATTTTATTATTTAAATGTCTCACCTGAAATAAAAATTCTTCTGTATTTAATAAACTGGACATCAGGTTAAGGTTTGTTTCTTTGAGGATTTTAGTCTTGTACTGTGTACGGGTTGGAAAATAACGTTGTTTGTTTATTTTTTATCATGAATGCTATCCATACTAATGCTCTGCTCTGCAATTTGCGAACTTATTTTCATTTGTAAGTAAATACAATTGCCAAGCATTGTTATTTTGATAGAAAAAATACCAGTTTTTTCTTTTTAAAAGAATAAAGCATCATATTTTTCTGATAATAGTGTCAAAATTTTAATTTAGTCTTATTTTAAGGGACTCATCACGAAAGAATATTATGCGGAAGGAATCGATTACAGTTAAGACATGCACCTTTTCTAGGAAATCGTTTGAGTTCTCATAATAGAAATAATAATTTTTGTAAATTTTATTATTTTTTTTTTTTATAAAACTCACTTCGTTAATGTATTCACCAGATTTGCTTGTTGGGGAGAAAAAAAATATCAGAATATTTTTAAGTATGAAGTATATTTTTATTGGAAATCAAACTGATCTTTTGATAGATGAAAAGAACAAAAATTACTGTATGTTTAAAAAGGAAAAAAAATTCTTGGCGTATAAGATTTTATGAAAATTTGTTTTTCGGAATCTCCAGTGTCTGAACATGCAAATCCGTGAAAAAAAATTTTGATTTTCAAAATGATTGCAAGACTTACTTTATACTACGTATGATGGGTAAGTAAAATAGAAAAAAAAATTGCGGGGCACTGATTTCGAAGTCGGAACTTAAAATTACTCTAAACCCAATGAAAACGGAATCTTTCTAAAACGAATTCCTCGGTTAAACGTAAAAAGCTATTACCCCTACGGTAAAATGTCGTACAGTTATATCTGCTAAAACGAAAACCTTTTTAAAACACAATCTGCAAGCTAACCAGTACTATAGTATTAAAAAAAAATTAAAAGGCATTATTTATCATGATAAATCGGAACATTTGGCGTTCAGCGCGGAACGGGTGTTGGAACTCTGAATGGAAAAAAAGATATTTAATGAGGTTCTGCAAAACATTAAAGAATCGGCAGTGCTGCTGTAATTGACTTTTGATTTTATCGATGTCACGAATTGAGGTTTAGTAAACAATCTTCGAAACGTATCCGCATTAAAAAAGAAAGTAAAAAAGTGAGTCAAAGTTGAATGTGAACATTGTAATAGAAATCTTCCCTGTAAAAAAGGAAAAAAAGAACGAAAAATCACGCGTCTAGCATAGATTTTGTAATATTTTCGGTAGCACTGTAGACTAGAGGTTGAAAGCATACGGGAAAGTATATTACTAAGTGTTACTCGATATTCCGTGTTGATTTCGAGTTGAGAAAATTTATTGATATGCTTGCAAAAGTCTATTCGAAAATGTTTCCAAAAATTACGAGCAGCATAAGAAATTTCTGTTTCATAAATGCTTTCTCAAATCTCGAAAATATATTTATTTCTGAGATTAATAGAGATAAAGCAACCCTTTTACGGAATTATAGGTAATTTCGAAGAGGCAATTACATTTTCGTGAACCTTCTTGCAAAATGAAGAATCATTTTTTTTTTTTTTTACACTACCACATTGGGCTACCATAATGTTCATTTCGTTAACTCTTTAAGTCCCGACGGTACTTTAAAGTACCATTAAAATAGCTTGTTATAAAATTAATACATCGTAATGAAATTTAGATTGAGTTGTAAGTACATTATTTTATATTGCTCCAAAAGCATTACTGGTTGAAGAAAACAATCATTTTTTTAAAAAGACGATTCAATTTTTATTTGCATCTTTTCAGCTTTCTTGACATTAAGAGGCTACTTCATTGGAATGAAAAGAACTATTCCATAATACTAATCCTATGGAGGAAATATATAAAGATATCTAGGTTGCATTTTAATTTTTTAAATGTTTTTTTTTTGCATTGGATAGCTGATATCGATCTGTATCAGGCCATTTCTTTTACTTTTTTGATTTTGTTTACAGATATTTTTTACGAGGACGCTTTCATTTTTGGAACCGGTATGGAAAGGGAAAGCCCCCTCATAAAAAATATCTGCAAATGAAATCGAAAAAGTAAAAAACAGCCTCAATTCAGATCGATCTCAGTTATCTAAGGATAAAAAATGAAATGCAATCGAGACATCTTCATAAATTTCTTCTATAAGTTTAGCATTAGCGAACGGGTTTTTTCATTTGACTGAATTACCCTTTAAAAGATTGTGTGGGAAATGTTTCAATTAGAAAATGTTTCTATTTTCCTATTGTAAAAGCATTCTATTTGTGCATTTCCTAATTCTATATATAATATATATATATATATATATATATATATGTATAAAGATTTAAGAGGATTCATTATATTGAAAAAAAATCCTACGATTTCAAACTTAATTAATTAATTACAATAAGCAAAATCTTTTTAAAATGTATTAAATAATTGTGTAAATCTTTTAATGTACAGTAGAGTGCCAATAATCCAGATCGGCTTTACCGAGACCCATCTGGTTAATGAAAAATCCGGACACTTGGAAAACTTTTGAAAACCGTTACGGCAATGTTTTTTATATAACTTCCCTTCGTACTGTTTGTAGGCTTGGGTCTGGCAATTGTAGTAGCGCACATTTTAACATATTACAAATGGCATATTTAAATAATTTTTTAAACTTTTTGTATTTTTTACCACTTTCCAATAAAGTTGAAAAGTGCTTAAGCATTAGCTTTGTCTGTCCGCCTGTCCACGCTCTAACTCCCGTAAATGTGCTCGGATTTTCATGCAATTGATAAAGCTTATTTAGGGTCATTAAAGCATGTCTGGTATTGTATAAGAAGCATGTGCGATTGTTATTTCATTTACAGAGACCCTCAAAAGAATTCAATTACATTATTGGATATGTGGAAAAATTGCTTGGGAATATTTTAATAACAATAGGCTATTTCAAATGTATTGAAATCGATATAAATCACTGAATTTCCCTATGATCACATTAAAAGAGCATTATTAACTTTTTTATTAATTTATAGGGACGCACAAAAGAAATTGTTTACAGTATGGGCTTTGCGTAATGATTGCTAGAGAGTACTTCTAAAATTAATTATATGTTTTTAAATGAAATAGTTTTTTCCATATTACTCTTTATATATAAATTATATACCTCATACACAGGGCTGCACAAAAGTATCCGCATACCGTTCTCCTTATTAACAAAGTTGCTGAAGTGGAATTTTCTGAAATATATGTATCTCTTAAATAAACTAAATTTTGAAATGAACCTTATTAATAGATACAAATCTCTATATCATATACAGGGCGGCTAAAAAATTCGGATAATTTTCCAACGAGTAATTTTGCGACGATTATATCTACTAAATTGCAAACCATTCAGTTGGGATGTTTTTGTGCTGTTATATGCAGACAGGTGGATAGACTGGCGGATGGACTAACCAGATGACGACTATAGATAGATACTTACACATTTGTATATTTACGAACACACGTAGGAAACGCAGAAATCATCTCGAAAATCCATACCTGAGAATTTTTAATAATAAAAGAGCAATGGAATATTCTAGATGATTTCAAAGCCTACATCAAAATATGTGGGTTAAATCTTTGAGATTTCAAATATTATTTTTTTCTTGTCAGCTATTTCGAAGTCAACACCGGTTTTACCCAGCAGTCTATATGATTAGCATAATCTCAAATCTCCCCCTCTATTTTTCTCGCTTCAGTACATTTGTAGAAAAAAGAAACGTTTGAAAATATATTTACTTCTAATTTTTGAAAAAAGAATTGCACAAAGTGTATGTAATTTATTTTTTCCCCCATCAATTTTGGAAACAACATGGCGAAAAAATAAAGAGTTAATTTGTATTTTCTTCGTAGTATTTCAATTAAATGGTTTTATTGGGGTTTTACTTCCGTGTTTTTCGCTTTTAAGCCAGTTTTCAATGCCAGTAACATGATTAACTTTTTTTTAAAATGTCTGAAAACAGTTAAATAATAATGATAACTTATCCCTTTGTGCGATCTTTCTCGAGAAATTCATTGAATGTTGAGCGAAAATACATAATTTGGGTTTGTTTCAAGTTATTTTCCTGTAAATTAAATTCGGGGATCGTATCAAAAAATTTAAAGTTTGTAAACTTTTAAACAAAACAACGAGCTTTTTAGATCATTTTTACTTTTTTCTAGCTTTACAAAAAGAAAATGTTAAATTCGTGAAAATTTTCGAATTCCAGTTTTCGACGGATTTACACATTTTAGGGGTCAGAGATTCCAAAAAAACATGTTTTTACAAAATGTCTGTCAGTCTGTCAGTTTTGACATAAATTCTGTGAGCGCTTTATCTCAAGAGCCAATGCTCTGAATTTCATAAAATTTTAGATTCAGTTAGATCTTGATATAAACTGGATCTGATTAGTTTTTGGCGTATATCGCTCTACAGGTGGCGCTACTATGTTGCCTTTTTTACGATTTTCACAATAGCTATATCTCAAGGACTAATGAAAGGATTTTCATAAAACTTTAGATTTCGTTAGTTCTGCATATAATATAGTTCTGATTACGCTTTGGCTTAAATCGCCCAATAGGTGGGGCTGCTATGCGGCAATATTCGTGATTGTCGCAATAGTTCTATCTCAGGAAGTAATGCAAGATTTTTCCTCAAACTTTAGATTCTATTAGTATCTAATATGAACTAGTCTTTTTTAGTTTTTGGAGTAAATCGCTTAACAAGTGGCTCTGCTGTGTGCGTCAGTATTCATGATTATTGAAATTGCTCTATCTCAGGAACTAATGCACGAATTTTCATGAAACTTCAGATTCAGATAGTCGCTGACATAAATCAGCATTCTATAATTTTTGGAGTAAACCGTTCAACAGATAACACTGCTATGCAGCATTATTCATGGTTCTCGCAATAGCTCTTTCTCAGGAACTAATGTACGAATTTTCATCAAACTTCAAAATCAGTTTTTTTCTTGTATAAATTAGTATTCTTTAATTTTTGAAGTAAATCGCTCTATATGTAACGCTTCAATCCAGTTTTTATAACGATTTCTGCGATGATTATATCTCAAATACTAATGCACGGATTTTCATCAAACTCCAGATTCAGTTTGAACTCGACTGATTGTGTTAAAATGACAGTTTATGAAACACAAGTTTTAAAAATTTTCATGAAAAAATGTTCAGAAGTTTTCGATATATCCTGCGCATTTTGTCCAAAAACATTATTTCGTGAAAAATGACTTCAAAGTTCCGAAAACGCCGCTTCAGCTACTGAGCGGGTATAATTCTAAATGCCATAACGTCTGTTTTAATGGGAATCTCAAGGAAATAATTACATCACAATGTTCAGAAAAGATAAAATTTCAAAATCTAAAAAAATAAAAATAAAATAAAATAAAAATAAAAATAAAAAATAAAATAAAAAATTGGAAGTTTTAAACTCTTCAGTCCTGAGTTTATTTTTGGCCATTTTTGGAAGTTTTTTACGGACTCACGAATGGTGCTTAATTATGTTCAAAATTTGTTTGCAAAATTGTTACTTTTATGTATGTTTGGAATTTTTTGTCTTAACTGCTTTGAAAAATTCTGGATCTACTAATTGTTAAGTTTGTTTTTAAAAATGTTGTTATATTGTTATATTGTGGATGTGTTATAATATGTATGTTAATGTATGTTTAATTTTTCAGAAATTGATATAGTAGTTTGGGTAATTTTGTACACGCGCCTCCGATTTAGGCGTGCATGTGTTTTGCGGTCAAGAAGTCCTTGACACGCGTTTCTGTCTCTTACACTAACATTTAATGGATTAACTTACTTCTTATCGTTCGGAGTTTATGCGTTGCGTTTGTACTTTAGTTGGAAGTAGTTTCCGCAAGTTGCGAGTTTTTACGTTGCACTTGAATATGAAATTGTATCGTATTAAAATTGGATGTTAATGAAATTTTCTTGCAGGGAAGTGTACCTGTGGTATGTTTTGATACTGTTATTTCTTTTTTAGTTAAATACAGATGAAGATAGCTGTTTGTTGACGTAATTTTGTCTTGTAAATTTGATTTTATAAATTATTATTGCATAAGCACAGCAATGTAAAGCTGTACTTATGTTCCCCAAATATTGTTCAAGTAGAGCTGGTTCTATCGAATTTTTGGGTGTTTGTTTATTGGCTGATGGGAATTTAGATATTACGTAGTAGCATAGAGCTATTGTAGTATGGAGTAAATTTGATTTTAGAGGAATTATGAATTTTGGTGAGGGAAATTTTTGCGCATGGGGTTATTTGGACTTTATGCGAGTGATTGGAAAGTTTTTGTGGAGAAATTTTTGGTAGAGTTGCAGTTATATTTACGTATTGAGGAAAATTTCGTAAGTTTACTATATTTGTGAATTTTATCAGTCCCAGTGGAGTGGGTTGTGCTTGAAAGGAAAGTAGTTATTTTTGGAAGTTTTAGGAGTTTTTCAAGTTTTATGGAGGTTTTTTTTTAAGATAGGAGGATGATTGTGATTGAATATGTGAATTTTTGATGCGAACTGAGGATTTTCTAGTGGGTTAAAGTTTAATATTTTGAAAGTTATGATTTGGCACCAAATTTCACCCAGCACTTTGTTTTTATGCGGTTCGAAATTTATGTCAAGAAATAGTCCAGGGCATGCATTTTGCCCAGTCCTTTTTTTCTGTAGATTCCGAGGGGGGGTTGGGAGGGAGTGTCCTTTGTGATAAAGGCACTCTAGCATTTTAGTGAGATCGTGACGTCAATATTTTAACATGTGTAGCGTAAAAGCGACCTCTATCCTTTATTTTACTTGCGTGTGTGTCACCCTCGATTCTACAGTTAGTTCGCGGTTAGAAGTAATATGCAAATTCGTAATGGTGTCTTCAGTTTGCAACGTATAAAAGCCTTGAGTTGGAGTGAGGAGAAGTGTGCGGTAGTGAGGAGAAATGTGTGGTGGTGAGGAGAAATGTGTGGTGGTGAGGAGAAGTGTGTGGTGGTGAGGAGAAGGTGATAAGGTGGCGAAAGCCAGCCAATTGAATTGGATTGCGCTATAGCGAGTTATTATTAGCTTCCAGTGAATTAGCTAGGAGTTTTAGAGTGAGATAGCCAGCAGCATTTGCCGACTTAGTTTATCACCAGCGGAGCTATCCAGGAAAGGTGCCGGTGGTAAGAGAGAGTTTAATTACGTTGAGTATTTTTTATAATAAAGAGTGTTTACAGCCACGGCCTGTCTTATAACGTTTTAATCTAGCGCAAGAGAAGTTGGTTTGAAGTGCCCCGACTGAGTCTAGTGCCGAAATTGTGAGTATAGTTATGAGTTTAATCTTTTGTTATTGTGACTAGTTATTGAAATTATCGAACTGACGCTTCACTTTCCCTGAGTCCTAGCAGTTTGAATAAAAACTGTGGTTTTTATTTTATACTTAGAAATATGTCTTCATTTCATCTACATAACCACCCTCACGTTACAAATGACACCCAGTACGTACATCCAACCGTCACAATTTCGCCACAACGTATTTAATAAAAAGGTCTAGAAGTAATTTTAACAATTCTAGAAGCAGCTAAATTAATTTAAAGGCTATTATTTATTTAGCCTCCTCCAGGCGACATCAGGACTGAGGAGGTTAAGAGTTCTTGAGATTCCTTAAACTATATTTGACTTGAATGTGTAAGAAGCTCCAGACAATATTATCTACTTTCGTAATCCTTATCGAAAATTGATGGCAAATGACTCAGGTGATCTATCGGAATCCGCTCGGTTGGAAGTGAATGAATGGCTCGCTCGCTGGAACATACACCCCCGCAATTGGAGCAACATCATCAATTTTTTATTAACTCTTTTTTCAAATCTTTTTAAAATGATAATAAATAACATGCAATAAAAACCAGAAAAAAAGAAAAAAAATGCGAAAACCACCTTTTTACGGCTTTTTAGAGGCAAATTCTCCATTAAAGAAGATATAATTCCCATTGAAATGACTATCTTTATCTTCCTCTTTGACAATCTCATTGATTAAAATTTCTGTCTCTTAAATCGTCAATGTAGTTTCTTTTCAGAGTAAAAGAAATCCCCATAAAAATATAAAACATTTTCGTTCGCGTTTCACGTTCAGTCTTTAAGGAATTGCAGAAATTCAAATGTTTTCCAGTGAGTATGACTTCAAAAATGCGACCACTTCATAAATCCGGTACCAAAGTAATGTTTTCTCTCCTTTTTTTTAACATGCTTCTAACTAATTGCAAATCCTTATATATATTATAAATGTGAAAGTGTGTCCGAAAATTGGAATGAACTTGGCTTCAAAACGGATGGATTAATGTCTTTGAATTTTTGTATATAGGTAAATTATTGGCCTGAAATGAACATAGGCTAATTTTTATTTATTTTATTCAAATATTTTTCTTAATAATTCAATATTTCACTATTTTTCATACAGAATAAATTGAAAAATTTTCCATAATATTTAATTATTTTCATTTTTCGTTGCCAAAAAATAAAAAAACCGGAATAATTATTTCTCTTCTGTAATTAATTTTCAACTGAAAGATTTTCACGTGATAAAATAAAATGAAATAAATAAATGGACCCTATTCTGTTTTTCGGTTCGAGATTAAAAACCGCTATTTCACCAATTGTGACGTCAGAGGAATACTGTTTTTCTTCTTATATCACGCAAACGATTATATAAAATTTCTTTTACACTTAGAAGACTTTACAAGAATATAACTTCACACTTAACAAGACTATGAATATTTTAGTAGTTTTTCCAGATATTAATCCATAATCAAAATGAACCTTTTTCTTTCTTTCGGTTCTAGGCTATAAAATTCAACTTTTTACCAATTGTGACGTCAGAGGAATACTTTCCATTAAGAATGTTAAAAATATCAATGTAACGTCATGTATGAAACAAAGTATAAATTTTCAAGTTTTCATTTTTAATAACACAATGTAATTTTGAGTAAGTGCTAAAAAGAGACGACTGTGACGTCACATATTGAAAATAAAATAAATATCTCTGATGTTGCAATGAAATGAAATTGAATTATGATATCAAAAGTTATTATTTAAAGAAAATTAAGTTTATCGTCTGAGCGTGGTTAATATCTATACTAATAAAATAACAAATCGCTCTGTCTGCGTGTGTGTGTGTGTGTGTGTGTGTGTGTGTGTGTGTCTGCGATGGCTAGCAAAATCTATGGGACGTACGAAGCTCAAAATTTTTATGAGAGTAGCCCAATATCTTTCCTGATGCACCTGAGCTTCAGAATTTCGAAATTCTATTTATTAACTGAGTAATTAATTAAATTCCAAAGATCACTCTCATAAAAAATCGCCTTTTTTCTTCTTTTTTTTCTCTTCATTTAGTTATGGTTGGTTGGTTGCATAAAATTTTCGCATAAATAATTTAAAAAGCTGGAACAGACCTTTAAAATTCATAGACTGGCAAACTGTCAGTTTAAATAATGATTTTTTATCACAGCGGTTGCAAACCATGGAGGAAAAAGATAGGTGGTGGTGAAGTAAACCGAAAAAAGAGTTGCAATATTAAACCATTTATCGCTCAAATATTAATGTCCCAAACAAAAGCATGTGGAAGGGATTTTGTATTAATAAGACGAATTGAAAGAATTGAATAACAGCTGAAGCGTATTTTATGAAGAAATAGTAATTTTTTAAAATGGTCTTTTTTCTATTATATTATTTATTTTTAAAAAATGTTTGCTTTTAAAATAATTGAAATTGATAAATTCGAAATAATTTAAATGTCAAAATAAAATTAAATAAAATATTGAAAACATTTGATTTGAACTAAAAATTGTATTACTAAAAGCTTTCTTTTTTTTCAGAACTTTTTAATACTTTATAACGTAGATGAAAATATGTTTTTAATTTAACAACATATTAATAACTCTATGTCAATATATAAAATATATTTATGAAAACATTCTTTTAAAATCATGCGCGAAAACTTAAATAACAAATATTAGTCTAAAATATAGATTTCAGAGTGCAGACGATTTTAAGACATTAACGAAAGAATGTTAACTTTTCAAGCAAAATCTTAAATGATGCTTCTATATTGATATTTCAAAGTGACGGCTAGGTTACATTTATGTTATATTTAAGTTACGGTAGGGTAATGTTAAGTCGCAGTTAGGTTACAGACAGATTATGGGTATGGTACAAAAGTTTACGGTTAGGAATTTGTCCACAGAGTCAACATTACGCATGCTTTGATTAAAAATATACACTTTTGTTAAATGGCTCTGAAATTATAATACTATATACCAATCTTTTATCATCGCGTATCGATTCATTCACGGTATAGTCGGATTTAAGAATGATATAATTAGTTTGAAATTCAAAATTTTTCACTTGGGATTTCTATGCGAAAAAAATAATTAGTTACGTGATTTAACAGTGATTTTTACGGGTAAATATCAACACTTTAACACGAAACTAACGCAATCGTTGGATACATGTTCCCTCCCGTGTTTCTCATTGCTCATTTTAAGTATTTCTAGAGCTTAATATTAGTTGTTGTTTTTAAAACCGATTTTTCACAAAGTCAGCTGCGACGTATTTCAGACAATGCATTTCTGCATGCTTCCAGTTATTGATAAAATCATACAAATTTCAAGTTCGTTTAATATTGTTAATACGGACCCGGGCAACGCCGGGCGGGTCAGCTAGTTTAATTTTAAAATGAAATAAGTTTTTTTAAAGGTTAAATATTAAACGACTAGAAAATATTAATAATTTATACATATCGTAAATGACGTAATCATCAATGAAAAAACTTTTTATCATTTTTAGAAAGTAAGAAAAGCTCAACTAATAAAAAAAAAAATATTTTTGTGTGTTAATTCTGAAAATTGTTCAATTCTGAAAATTGTTCAATTCTGAAAATATAAATAAATATCACTTTAAAAATGCGCTTTCGGGCTTAAAATCTAAAGATTTAATGTAATTGTGAGAAAATACATTCCTTCAGTCAATATCTCAATTTGGCATAATGTGCTCAAAGTGTACTGGAAACAGGTTTGTAAATGGATATTAATTGCACATTTTTTTAGCTCTTAAAAAGTAAAAATATGTTGTCACTTTTAAGAATGTTTTTTATAATAAATTTCTATAAATTTTTATGGTATGCAGAGCATATATGTACAAATTATACAAAAATGCCACCTAAAACACAGATTTGTAGTACATTTTTCCTAACACTGTTTTTTTTTTTCGTTTTACGGAAACTACCCGCTTTTTGACACTTTCTAACATGGTCTAAAAGTGTTTACGACTTCAACCTGTCTGTATACCGGATGCCGAGTGCCTGGGGTCTGCCGTCTGTCTGTCCGTTTTTCAACTTGGGTAAATATAGTGGAATTCATACGAAAATAACATACGTTATTGAGATTTACCATAGCATATGAGGCATTGAAAATGGACCAGGTAGCAATAATAGCTCAATCACAGGAGCACTCAAAAGAAAACTTTACATCATGGTCTAAGGCGAAAAAATCATTTGTGGTCTATTTTGATAATGTTACATAATTTTAAATGTAATGAAATTTACATGCATTTTTAAGGTTCAGAAAAACATGGTTACTATCGAATATGTTAAATGTAGTACTTATAGTGTGCGTACAGGGAGCTCAAAAGTATTTCAATATATTATGATCTGTGAAGAAAAACCATTTGCAACGTATTTTAATAATGTTATTTTATTAAGGTTATTTTAAAAATATTGAAATTGATATCAGGTTCTGAAGTGCACTAAAATAGGATTTCTGTAGAAAATGGGGTGAAAAGATTTAACATTCACTTACAAGATTGCAGAAAAATGTTCGGTAATATAATAGTCTACGGAGAAAAAAAATATTCCCATCTTATTTTAATTGCGTTGCGCTATTTCAAACATGATGAAATTAATATACTGAGATAATCAATACAATAATAAATACTGAAATTTACTACAATAAGCTTGCAGTTAAGTATCATTTGCATCACATTTGTTGTTCATTTACAGAGACGCATAAAAGATTTTGGACCTGTGTCCAGATCTCAGATATTGTATCCAAAGTATGGTCTATTAGAAAAGCTTGCTGAAGAGCTTTTTCAATTATCGTATGTATTTGGAAAACTAATGCATCCTGAAGTTCAGCTACATTTGATATAATAAGAGATGTTTGTAGAATTTAAATAAATCATGTATCGGACTATACAATAAACTGGATTGGTCACCAGTGCAATAGCGATTCCCGAAAATATGAATTCAATAATTTGAATCGGGTTTTTTGCTTGAATAATTTAAACTAAATATGCGATCGTATACATATTTGCACGTAATATGCAGGACTGTAAAAAATAATTCAAGTAAGTTTCTGTCTATAATTAGAAATTGCTAAAGGTGAATTTTAATATTTATTATACATTTTCTCACTAAGCAAAATTTTAACATTGTATTTAGAATACTTACAAACACATAGATCATATACACAGCTGCAGAAAAGAATGTCCCGGTGAAGTTATGCATTATGGAAATGTTGGATATTTTTTTTATTACCTAGGTTTAACACATGATTTTTCTTTCTTTGATATGGAATTCTGAAATGCACTACAACATGATTTCTGTACAATTGGGTGCGTTACAGTTGTTCTACAGTATAAGTGGTTACAATTTCATTTTCGCGATTGTTCATATTATCTGACACATTTTCCTTTTATTTGACTGAGTTCTTTAAGTCCCCTATAAAAAAACTACTGCATAGCCTTCTATAAGATAAATGTTATATATATTTTAAATTATTGTTAATGAACCGTTTTGTTTAATTAAAGCGTTTATCTTTTTCTTTTTAATGCTACGTGAACGACGTCACGGGTAACAGCTAGTTTATATTATAAAGGCCAAACGTATCTGTGCGTAACGCATACGTCATTTTGTGAATGGCAGCATTTTCGCATGCAATTCAGTTTTGCAATTTTCAATACTACAAAATTTATACTTCTAAATATCGCACATTTTCAATTTTTATACCGTCATATTGAGAAAAAAATTTACTTTTAAATGCAATTTGTTTGAAATCTGTATCTCAATTTGTTTATGAGTTATTAATTTTTTTATAGTTTTAAGTACGAATTTTGCAATTGTGGCAACATAAACTCGCCATTTTCTCTTAAAATTGATAAAAACTGAAACAAAAAATCATGTCAAAAGATATCGTCTGACATAAAGTCCGATGAAATTTGTTTTTATTGTATTTTTATTCATCAATGGTTTTTTAGTTTACTGAAAACCTTATTTACAAAAGATACAACAATTTCTCTTCAAAAAACTGTATTTTAAATAATATTCGAGTGACTTCACCGCATTTTCTCAGTTAGTATCAGAAAGCTAAATAAGTGCAATTTTATTTATCCGCATGTATGCAATATTTTCCAAATTTGAAAAGATATGCAAATGAATGATTTCTGATAAAACATGGAGCTATTATAAATAAAGACGTGAAAATTTGTGAATCATCACATTTCCGATCTGTTTCCCGAGTGCCTTGAATATTGTTTTTGCTGCGTTTGTGTAATATTCCGTCCTAATGACGTCATATGCAAACTTTTCTATAGATGATGTTTAAGACTGGATCCGTAAAAATGGAATGTTTTTAGCGGATGCAAATAACGTCTTTTTATATAAAAAAAGCAAAGGATTTTAAAATGTTCAAATTAAAATACTATGAAAAGTGCGTACATAAATTTTGACAGTATGGAAATTATGACGGATTTAGATTTCACATGAGAATTCTACGATCATGTCAATTTGGATTTTTTTTTTTTTTTCATTTGCTTTATACCAAACATAAGATCCTCAATTGATAATTTCGTCATAATAACTTATCTTTGTTATACTTTATTGATTACATATGCGATTTAAGTTTAATTTTAATAATTTGGACAACTAAGTTTTATAGAAATAGTTTTTTTTCTCTTTTTAGCTTAAAATAATATTTGTTTGAGAGTTAGTCTGACCAATCTAAGATGCATTTTTTACTGTAGCTAGTTTTGTGGGCTTATTATAAATCAATGAAACAGTTCCTTCCTAAACATTTTCTTTCGTCGAAATTCGACGGGTTCCACCTTGTAATAATAATAATAAAAGAAGAATAAAAACAAGTATTCTTCTTATCTGATGTTTTGAAAAATTTTCTAAATCAAAGAATGTTGCTTTTTAAATAGAGCAATTAAAATTGTCTATCACAAATAAAGTGGACGTGATAAGAAAATTAGAAAAGCTTTGTGAAAATGTTGTACACTCCTGGACAAAATTATAAACTCAGAAAAATTTTAACTTGTTTATCTCATAATATAAATAAATTTAGGTTTACACAAATAAAATAATGATGAATATTAATAATAAGACATCTAAATTTAATATAACTTATTTAATTTACTTACTCCATATTATTTATAAGAAAATACATATCTTAAAAAAATAACATTATGTGAGACCTGGACAAAAATATAAACTCAAAGTTATAAATTTCTATATTCTGGCACATTTGATATAAATAAATGCATTTCATGAGAAAAAACTATTAAATGAAATCATTATGAACCAATACATTTCAATATATCAGTATATGTTTTATTTTTTCTCATAAAATAACATTATGTGAGACCTGGACAAAATTATAAACTCAAAGTTATGAATTTCCATACTCTGGTTATGGCGCAGATAGCATAAGATATTACTGGTATGATATCGAACATGAAGAACGGCATATCTTTAGTTGAAACTTTGGTGGAAGATCCGTGATGGTGTGGGCAAAGTTTTTTCTCAGAATGGCAAAACCGCTCTAGCTTTTCTTAATGGAAAACAAAAAGCAGAAGACAACCAGTTAATGCTAGAAGGTAATCTTTTACCATATGGACCATTGATCACTGGAGTAAACTGAGTGTTTCAGCAAGATAATGCAGCAATACACTTTGCAAAAAGTACAAAAGACTGGCTGCAGCGCAGCCATGTAAATGTCTTGAATTGGCCAGCCCAAAGACATGATCTAAACCCCATTGAAAATTATTGGGGTGCAATGGTTCGAATAGTCTATCGCGATGGACGTCAATATCCAAACACAAATGATTTAAAGATGGCTATACATTCAACCTGGAACCAGTTGGAAACGCTTGTTCAATCTATGCCGAATCGCATATTCGAAGTCATTCAGAAAAATGACTGTTTAATTACATTTTTGAATGTATGCATAAATACTTTGCTTCAGGATTCAAAAGTACGTTCACTTCTTAAAATCTATAATTTTATGTTTTCAATTTATACATATATTATATTTATATTTTTCATCTTTTTTCAAAAAAAAAAAAAAAAATATATAAAAATGCATGGATGTATTGAAATATAATCATCCCTAATAACTTTATTTATTAGTTTATTATCACAAAATGCATTTATTTATATCAAAAATACCAAAATGTAGAAATTCATAACTTTGAGTTTATAATTTTGTCCAGATCTCACATAATGTTATTTTATGAGAAAAATTAAAATATGTATTGATACATTGAAAAGTATTGATACATAATGACTCCATTTATTAATTTCTTGTCACAAAGTGCATTTATTCATATCAAATATGCCAGAATATCGAAATTCATAACTTTGAGTTTATAATTTTGTCCAGGTCTCACATAATGTTATTTTTTTTTAAGTAATGTATCTTCTTATTTAAATTATTCGCTCCATTTTATTTATGAGTTATATTAAATTTAGATGTCTTATTATAAATATTCATCTTTATTTTATTAATTTAAAGCTAAGTTTATTTATATTACGATTTAAATAAATTAAAAATTTTCTGAGTTTATAATTTTGTCCAGGAGTGTATAATGACGCTGATCATGAAATCGGATCGTCGACGTTTATGATATCAATTGTCAGAAGCTTAATGAACAGAAGCTAAAAATGCTGCAATTTTATTCAAAAAGTGATGTTCCAGAGTCAGGGCCGTAGCTAGAAGTGAATAATAGAGTGGGGGGGGGGGGGGTCATATTTTCTTTTCTCTCTCTCTGTCTGATGCAGAAAGATAAATTAGTGTATATATACACTGTAGGTACTATGTTTCTTATTAAACTGTTGTAATAACTTCATTTTATGGTAAGAAAAAAATAAGACGATGAAAAATTTGAGTAATAATTAGCGCAACATTAAGCATCATGTTATCTTCATATGTTCAAAAATAATGAGCTATTGTTGAAACACTTATTTTAGTTACAATTTAGTAGTTCTACAAAACTGTGAAATGTCCTCAAATTTTAATTAAATTTTTGAACAGAATTTCATGTGGATTTTCGGAACATAAATTCATTCAGCGACCTTGGAATCTTTTCCAGTGGAGGCTCAAAATGTTTTAGGGGGGGGGGGGCTGAGCCGCCTCTAGCACCTCCTTAGCTACGGTCCTGCCCGCAGGGTCAATGTACTTTACTATATATATATATATATATATATACTAAAAAAGTATATATATGTATATATTATAACCAGGGGCCTGCGAAGAGAAAACTGCGCTTGGTGCAAACTTTCAATTTGACGCACCTCCCCTGACTTTTTTCTTGTGACAGACTAAAAATGACGTTGGTAGTATAAATTTGGCGCCCCCTAAATTTCCGCGCCCAGAGCCCCCCCCCCCCCCCCTCGCTTTCGCACTGCATTGATTGCAACGGATAAATTAAAGTAAGTTTTTTTTAACCTTCCGTCTACCAGACGGGTCCATTGGACCCGACAGCAATATTTCTGGTGTCAATGGTAAAATGAGAAATTGTCGATTGACAACGGAATTTATAAAGGACTTGTCTAGATATTATTAATTCCTTAATTTAAGCTTTCATTGTAAAAGCAAAATTATATTAAAATATTACTGGTGCCGTTTGCAAGTTTGGAATTAAAATTAGGTGTTGCCGTAGATAAATGGGTGTTTTGTCTGGTAGATGGAAGGTTAATATTAATTTTTTTATCTCATAATTATCATCTGGTTATGAAATAAGTTATAACTAAAGGCACTATCAGTAATATCGCAAGTACTTTTGATCCGGAATTTTCAAAAATCCGGCATAGTCTGGACCCCGATCATGCCGGATTTTTGAGTTAAACTGCAATTCGAATTAGAAGGATAATTTGACAACTTACTTTGCCCTTTTCTCTCAATCCCACTCAATTTGCTTATACCTATTAAATAGGTCACAGTCCAAATCGTCGAATCTGACAGGTTGACATGTAGGTTGTTCTCCCCCATTTTAAGTGACAAAAATTTCAACGTTTAATATGCATATGTATGCACTTTTTCATTGATACATCGTTTTTATTCTTTACTATATCTCTTGAAAATGAAGGTTTTTTGCGTCTTATTACGTTTTATTTATTTCAGAGAATATTTAACTAAATTATACATATCAATAAGCAATTTAAAAAAAAAAAGATATATAGTTGTTTTGTTATACTGAAAGTGTTTAAGATTCAAGATATTATGAAAGAGTTAGAAAGACAGTTAAGAATAATTCATTTAAGTTTATAATTTTTTATTTAAAATGGAGAAAATGTGTTATAAATCTCAGCTTGATTTTTTCCTTTTTGTAATTTATTGTTTTAAGCAAGTATATTTTTATATACTGTTCTATACATAAAATATTAATTTTATTAATAGCTACAATATCCTTCACAACTAATAATGAAGGTTGTTTCCAGAATTTAAAATGAAGGTTGTTTGTATCTTATTTTCTATTATTTATGTAAGAGAATGTTTAGAAAAAAATTACACACCAATAAAATAGTTTAAAAGATGATATATATATATATATTTTTTATTATACTGAAAGTATTGAAGGTATTTCGTAAAATTTAGAGAATCAGTTAACAATTTATCTGAATTTATTGGCTTTTGATTTAAAAGAGAGGAAATGTGCCATAAATCTTAGCATTTGAAAAGTTTTATTGCTTTTTTCATGTCTTCTATTTATCTTTTATCGCTTTCTATCTAAGTAACCTATTTTTTAAAGCAGATATTTTTTCTATATTCCCCTATATAATTAAAAAATAATAATGCGAATAGAATAATGGCAATAACATTAATAGCAACAACAATAAACTGAAATTTAGTCTATGCAAAAACGTAATACATTATGCATATCAATCAAGAACTTTACTTTCGAAATTAAGGGAGTCTGAGATACAAAAATCTTTAAATTTGCTAAAAAAATATTAAATTTTTTTCTGTTTTTAATGTTTAAAATGACGTTTAAATAACATTTATATCTTAATTAGATGAGGAAATGTTATTTTTTTCGTTTTGGTTTGTTTTCAAAATATAGCTTTCAAAAAAGAGTTGTCATGAAATGACTTCTTGTGAAAATGCGTTGTTCTTCAAGATGGTTTTTTTTCACCATTTCTCGAATTTAAATCGTTATAACTCAAGAACTGTTAAAGATAAATGCTTCGAACTTGGAACATGTTTATTTTTATTGTATTACTTTAATTATGATTCAGCAAATTTGAAAAAAAATATTTATTTATGAAAATATGATTTTTTTTTATAATAAAAGTTAAATATTTTTTTTTCAAATTTTTACTTAAAATATTTTTAAAAATTAATATTTTTAAAAATGTTGAATCAAAATTAAAATTTTGATATTTCTGTTTATTTAGACGTAAAAAATTGAAATTCCACAAATAATATTTTGAGTTATAACAATTTAGTTTTAACTTACATTACTAAAATAACTAAAATAATAATATTACAACTTATAATAATACTCCACATTTTTTATAAATTTTAAATTTTTAAATAAAAAAATGAGAAGTTTTATCATGTGATTTTGTTTATGAATTATGCTGTGACCAACACAAAAAATTCGAAATTTTAACTCAATAAATAAAAAACTATTTAAAAATGTGTCCCGGACCCACTTAAAAACTGAGGGAATTTTTTCTTTTTTGATAATTTGATAGAATGATAAGTATCTAGACCAAGAAGTTCATAATCAATAAGGTCTACATAAAGCTGTTACGTATGTGTATTCTTATGATTATGAGTTATGGAACCCATGATATAAATACAACTTCAGATCAGAGAAATACAGTAGAACCCCGCAAATTCGGACCCCGTTAATCCGGATTGGTTTAGTCTTCTTTTTTTTTTTTCAAATTTGAGAAACGATTGGCTAATATCCATAACATTAACTTGCTTCATCGTCGTATTCTGAAAAAATAAATAAATAAATAAATAAACTTTTTCTGAAATAATTTTGGAAGAATTAAGCAAAGTAAACATTTTTAACTGTCTGTAAATATTCAATAAGTTTAATATAAAGGTAATTTTCTGTAAATATGTTTTATTTTATTTCATTTTTTCTAATTCTCCGGATAATCCGGATTTTCGATAATACGGATTGGGTCTGGTCCCAGTTAATCCGAATTATCGGGGTTCTACTGTACTATAATCTCAAAGAGATTTAGAATTCTTACGATCAAAAAACTCGAGGCAGATTAACCGGCTTATTTGACCAGAAATTCCGAGTTTGTTTCCCGGCCAGGAACATGGCCAACTTCATTAGAGACCTCAGAAGCTTTTGCTTGTTAACCCTTTATCTACGACGGTATTTATAAGTACCATTGTGGAAAATTTAATGAAAAACGTATTTAATCTGTCTATTAATAAATGTTCTTTTTCTTACCACACAATATACTTTACTCGGTCTAATTTAGATAGAATAAAAAAACACTCGATGTTAAATATTTTAAAAAAGAGGTAATTTTCATAATCATTTTCATAGGTATATCTTTATTTTCTTTAAAAAAAGTTATATGAAATATTTTTGACGGTAAAAGCCTTTCCATTTACAGAGATACTCATAATACATTTAAATACATTGCTTTTATAAGAATTGTAATATTTCCATAAGAGTATTTTGGTTAATTAATTTGATTATTTTTGTAAATAGTTCATAAAAACATTATAAATAGCAATATATTTAAGAAGTTTTAATGAAAAAAACATTTCTAAATTTTACGTTATTATTATTTAAAAATTCCAGTATATCTTCAGATATTAAAGGCGACAATTATGTGAAGCCATTTGTTGTTAAATTATTCGGTAGATAAAGGATTAAGTCCCCACACTAGGCACAGAAAAGGACCCGGATGATAATGGGGGCGTTCTTTTCAAATATCTCGCTGAAATTTAAATATTTTTACAGGATTTTTTTTGCATAGGATAGCTGAGGACATTCCACAACTGGCCTAGTTTTTACTTTTTCAATTTTGGTTTCAGATTTTAAAAAAAGTTACTTTAAATTTAAAAACTGGTTTAAACAGTTTCTGAAATTGAAACTATCATAATATAAAAAATATATAAGCAAAGTCGGAAAAGTAAAAACTAGGCAGGTTGTAGATCGCCCTCAGTTATCCTATGCAAAACAATCAGGTAAAAATATTAAAATTTGAGCGATATATTTGAAAAGAACGCCCCTATTGACTTTACATTATCATCCCAGTCTTTTTCGGTGCCTAGTGTGGGACCTTAAGGAGGGACTAGACGGAACTCATGACGTCAGATCATCTGATCTCCGTCGACCCAATCCCGCTAGAAAGCTGCGTGCAACACTAAAAGTAAGGGTTCTCAAAAATAAGTGAAAAAAAACTCAATTTTAAATACATGACATATTTAAAATAGCTCCGATCCAAATGAACTCAAAAATGAGAAACGCATGTACTCATTTTTGATACCATGATTGTGTTCAAATATGAATCGCCATATACTACTCTCCTAGAACTTTCAAATTAAACTAAAAATTTACTAACATTTACTTCACACTCAGAATTATTAACAGGATATGTTTAATTGATTATTTATTTAAAAAATATAGCAAAATGTTTAGCAACATATTCAAATCGAATTTTTTGATGACAAGAGCATTATTTACAACGACTTTTAAGTTTTTAAAAAATACTGTCATAATTTAATATTTACATTGATAAAATCTTTTAAGCCCCCTTGAATGAAAGAAAAACACTTCAGGATATAAAATTATGGCTTTTTTTGGGTTTAATAACATGTACTGTTTCAAAATTGAGAAAACATGTGTTCAATTTTGATCCAAACATACTCAATTCAATACGAATACATTGACATATTTTTGAGTACATCATTTTTTTTCAGTGGAGGGACTTTACAAACAAGAGCTGTCTCTGCCGATTAGGTCGACCTTAAATCACATGACATGATGCCATGAACTCCGTCCTAACCACCAAGAACTTTCTAGGCCTCTAATGAAGTTGGTAATGCCAGGAATCGGGCACTATGCTTTTGGCCTAGCGCATCAATGCTCTATCAATTGAATTATGCTAGATTCTGAGGAATGTATTTCGGAGTGTGGTCAGGCAGAATAGAAGAAAACGCTTCTCGTTGGCGTTATCGTTGTTCGGTAATCGTAGAGTACGGTAAACAATATCCACAACTAAAATTATATCATGTATTATATAGGGTACCTGTGTAATTTAAAATGTTTTTGGTGGAATTTGTTGAATTATTCACTATTGAGAGTGTTAGGTATTTTAAAGGTATTTCTTAAAATAAACAGTTTTTAGCTCACAGGCTATTATAGCCTGAGAGCTTATGTGCCCGTCCGTTCTGTATGTATGTGCGTAACGCGATAACTCATGATAAAAATATCCGATCCACTTGAAATTTTGTATATAGGTATATCCTGACAAGGCGCTTCCCTGATTAGTTTTTGGAGTTCATTCGATATGTATAAGAGGGGGAACGGGGGGCTCATGCCCCCCGTTAGTTGATATAAATGGGATTTTCATGCAGAATTAAGTTTTTGTTCAAAATTTAGATTAGGATCATTCTGATGAGGCAATTCCGTGACTTATTAGGTGTTCATTGAATAAGTATAAATAGGGGGAACAGGGGCTCTAATGCCCCCCCCCGTTAGTTGATATAAATGGGATTTTCATGCAGAATTAAGTTTTCGTTCAAAATTTAGATTAGGATCATTCTGATGAGGCGATTCCGTGACTGTTATTAGGTGTTCATTGAATAAGTATAAATAGGGGGAACAGGGGTTCTAATGCCCCTCCCCCGTTAGTTGATATAAATGGGATTTTCATGCAGAATTATGTTTTCGTTCAAAATTTAGATTAGGATCATTCTGATGAGGCGATTCCGTGACTGTTATTAGGTGTTCATTGAATAAGTATAAATAGGGGGAACAGGGGTTCTAATGCCCCCCCCCCTTAATTTATATAAATGGGTTTTTCAAGCAGAATTTTCAGATTTCGTTCAAATCTCTGAATAGTTTTGGAAGTTTAATGGTTAAGTATAAAAGAGGAGGATAACTCCTTTTAAATTATATAAATGCTAAATGGGTTTTTATTAAGAATTATCTAACTTGCTCTGAATTTTGGATATAGATTTTTTATATGATAAAGCATGTCTTTGATAGTATAGGAGGTTCAATGATTAAGTATAAAAAAAGAGGAAAGGGGAGAGCTGTTTCCCCTTCTTAATTTTTTTTTCGAACGGAATTAACCCTTGAAAATATAAGGCTTTAATGTACAATTAGTATTTGTAGCCTGTGAGCTCAATGCCATCAGTTTAGCTGGGCAGTATTCTTTATAATGTTTGTACTTGCTAAGATTTTCTTCAGTATAATTTATAAATTTTTTTACAATCTAGAAAACATTGAAAAAAAAAATTACATTCATACTCCATCTATTATACATGTATCGGCTTTTTATACTGATAAAAAATCTTTATAGCATTAGAAATGCAGATGAATTCTATTGTAGGAAAAGAAAATACTTCACCTAATGTTTGCCAGAGATTATCTTAAATGCCATACAATTTTTACCTTATTTTCCGAATGATTGAACTCAAATTTTATTCAGACACATTTGTTTACCGTTGACTCTCTTTGGCATTTGACAGAATAACGCCACTTTCATAATCATAAATAAGAATCTCTGTAAACAGACGGATAGCAATTTTATGATTTGACGTCATATATTAATGATACAGCTTGAAAAGAATTACATTTTTTTCTATTTGATTACTTAAAAAATAAAGGAAAAAGAAAGGGCAAGCATAAAACACAACAGGGAAAACAGTATCTTACAAGTAACAATAAAAAATTAATAAAATAAAATATAAGAGTAATAAATTAAATAATAGAAAACTTGAAAATCCATCAAAATATTAGTAATATCAAAATATTAGATATTATACATTTTACCTAAAATCATATCATATCATATATATATTATAAAGCAGAAGTTCTGAAACTTCCAAACGGGTGTTTTCAAAAACTACTCGATGGATCTTTTTGCAGATTATATCATTCGATAGGAAATATTTTTCCGAAGGTTTATGATTCAAATTTACAGGGATAACTCTGATTTTTCGTAGTAAATTTCGTATTTTTCGGGTTTTTTGACAAAAGGGTTGCCAGTAGCTGTTTTTGGCGAAAATTATAATTGCTAAAAGAATTAAAAATGATATATCTGTTAGAAATATTACAAACATCTTGCAAATAAAAGCAGAAAATAACTATTGATAATAATAATAATAATAAAAATAATAAAGAAAAACCATTTAATGAGGCATAATACTATAAAAAAATATTTATCTTAAAAATAAAAGAAATATTTGTAACGCTTAAAAAATAACTTAATGTGAAATATTACATTTGATGCAACATTTGGCGACTTATCCTTGCGTTAGAATAAAAAAAAAAATAACTTGAAAATTTGATTAAATGAATTTTGAACGATATTTATTTTCCTTTCTATTATTTTCTTTCTCTTTTTTATCAAATTTCAATAGTATATAACTTACTCCAGAAAAAGGCAGATCTAATTATAAATGTAATTGTGAGTTATATATTTGTTTTTTTGAGATTTTTTTTTTTACTTTTGTCGGCAAAGAATTAAGCCAAAAATGCATATGTCTAACATTAGGTCGCAATAATGTTGTTTTTTCCAAAAGAAGATAATTTTTGGAGTATAATTTAGTATACAATTGTAAATTCAATAAACATAAGTTAATATTTTGAAAATTGTAATCAAATATTTAAATTTTAGCTTTAGTGTGAAATTTTGCCAAACATATATATATTGTAAAATAATGTCATTCTTTTTCAAAAGTTTTTCACCGCAATTTTGAAAATTGTAACCAACAAACATACTTGTTTGCGCCATTTTGTCAAATTCTCTTCCAGGGAAAATTAGTTCTAAAATTTACAAACTGAACAAAGAAATCTAGCAATTTAAACGAAATTTATGCAATTTCGCGTTATTACTATCGATAAATTCAACATATTGAAATAAAAATTGCCTTCTGAAAAAAATGGCACAGATAACATACATGCACCACATTGGCGCGATTGCAACAAAACGTCGATTTTATGTTCATATGGTAGCTCGGCTATTGTATATTTATTAATAAACTATTTACTCTTATTTATTTTTTAAATGATGTAAACTGTTTTATTTTATAATTATTAACAAAACATTATTTATTTATTTTTATTTCCTTTTTAAAATAATAGAAAACAATTAAAAAATATGTATGTAACTGATATTTTAAAATGAAGTTTTCGCCAAATTGGCGTAAAAAAGGAAAAAAAAATGCACAAATGTGGTGCACATAAGGCATTTGTGCCAAAATATTTTACAAGTTTGTTTTAATTAGCCATTTCTTTTTCAATTTTCTTCATATTTGTCCTGTGTTAGATAATATTTAAAATGATATTGGACTAATCTTCAATAATTGAGCACCGCCAAATAGCATATTTACTATATTATTGAAAGTTTTATTGGCACAGATATTATATATCACCGAGGTAAATAATAGACTTTAAAATGGCATTATTTTGTCTGAGATATATTAACCCGATTATTAATATTTATTTATAAATAAAATGCTTATTTACTTTATAAATTGTGTAAATTCTTTTGTTATATACTTATTAATTAAACTTTTTTCATAAATTTTTATTTCTATTTAAATAATAGAAAATAATTTAAATATACACATGTAACTGGTATTCGAAAACAATGTTTCCGCCAAATTAGCATAAAAAATTATCGCGCCAAACTCGGCGCATATGACATCTTTGCCTTTTTGTTTATGTATTAAGGAGATATCTAGATCATCAACGAGATCATAGAAAATTTGTCAGATTATTTTATTTGAGATTATTAAATTTATGGTTTTTCATTATGAAACAAACGAAGAAAAGAAAATTTACTATTGATGCAACTACAGAATTAACGACTGCTTGGCGTTATTTTTTAAAAAAAAATCGAAAAGGCTATTTTTTTAATTATTTGTTTACATTATTATAAACATTTTTCCTTTTTATATACGCATCACCTTGGCGCGTTTTTTAAAATCTGACATCAGTTTGGCAAACACTGCGTTTTCAAATACCAGTTACATGTTATATTATTTTTAATTATTTTCTATTATTTTAAAAAGGAAGCAATAATAAATAAGTGAAGTTTAATTAATAATTATAGAACAAAACAATAAATAAGGAAAAAAATAAAGAAAAGTAAAGAAACAAAGTTTATTAGTAAATAAACATCAACAACCAGATTACCACGCAATCCATAAAATCACAATTTTGTTGCAATCGCACCAACGTGATCCATACATGACACCTGACCAAAATATTATTGGCTATATTATTATTTATATTTTTTTATATTATTTGGTACTACTTGATTATCCCTTCAACCAAAAAACTACCGCCAAAATAAAAGATTAAATGTCAATAATGGATGACCGTAAATGCCACATTCATTTGAAATTAAACATGTTACATGCGTTTGTTACGTCATTAACTACTTTTTAATTCGACGTTTTATTTGTATTTCTATTAATATTTTCGTAATTTATTGATTCTTTGGTTATTTAAAATAAAAGTTATATTCATTTGTATAATATGGTGAATCGTTTTGCAATATGTATAATTTGGCGAAATTGATCAATGGAATAATAAAGTAGTACCGATTATTTATTAAAATTCTATCTGGACATTTAAGTTGACAGAACTGGCGTACTTTTCAAGTCTCCGTAGAGGCATTCGCCAAGTTGTCGTTAATTCTGTGTTTTGGCCTTATTATGTATTTTTCATCTGTAGTTACTTTACTATCCCTAAAAAAGCAATATTTGCAATGTGCAGGAAAAATATTCGGAATATCAATGATATAGAATTAATATATATATAGTATATATATTTGCAATTAATTTATCAATCATTCAGGTTAAAAAAAAATACTTTAAAATTGGCTAAGAAAAAAATATACATTAAATACCGGCAGTAGAAAATTTTGTTTATGATTCAGTTATTTCAGTTTTAATTAACAATAAGCCCTATCAACAGAATTTTATCAAAAATTAACTATTAAATACTACTTCATTACCCCGTCGAACAAAAAATTATTGCCAAGATATAAGATTAAATGTCAATAATAAATTATTGTAAACTTCACTTTCATTTGGCAATAAATACGAAATAAGTCTGATACATTTGTAACAAATCGTTATAAGCAATACTAATGTTTGACGCCAAAAATCATAATGGAATTGATTACAAGCTGAAGGTTTATTTTTCTACAAAATTTAGCATCAAGATTATTCCCGATTTAACAGCTACATGTTTGCAAATGCAGGGCTGCCACAGGCGACTATTTTTTAACTAACTGGCACCTCTTTCTTTAAACAGAAATCCGCAACATACACTTTGACAACACTTGCAAGAAAAACTTATTTTAAAATTTATATTAGAAAAATAGTGGTGCGAACGGAATATAAAAATAGTCGCCTCTGGCAGCCCTGCAAGTGGTTTAAAAAAATGAAGCGGCAGTGAAACTGATGTAATTTTAATTTTACCCAAATAATTCAACTTTAAAACACACCTTTTATGCTTCATTGTTCTAATAACTATATAATTTAAACACTCTTTTTTACATTTTTTTGCCATGTACTTTGCTGGAACAGACCAAGGTAGATAGAAAACTGTAGTAGAGTTGCCAGAAGAGGACGGTTATTAAAAAATGCAATGCAACATGTAATGAGATTGTATTTAGGCTACCAGATCTGCACATAGTGCAAGTTCAGATTCGGGAGTTTAAGAACTAACAAACGATAATGCGCTATTTGAAAATTAATAGAGTTTGGTAATCATTGCAATGCTTTCTGACAAAATAGTGTGATGAGTAGAGGACATTTTGATTCCTGCTGTTACAACGGTCTCATCTTCATATCAAACTCTACTATAAATGATCAAATAAGAGAGATGGTACTTAATTACCCAAATTTTGTCCAAGGCATACAATAGTGCAATATCGCAATGACATTGGCACTGGCATCGTTTTCAGTATTGCGAAAGGACATTCCAGGTGATGGTCTACACTGCTTTAAAAAAGAAATTTCAAATCACCATTTTGTTTGAGTCAAGATTTGTTTAGAAAAATGGACCAGCGCAGCGGGCATAGCCTGCTAGTATATTATAAAGCAGAAGTTCTGAAACTTCCAAACGGGTGTTTTATAAAAACTACCCGATGGATCTTTTTGCCGATTATATCATTCGATAGGAAATATTTTTGCGGAGGTTTATGATACAAATATACAGGGATAACTCTGATTTTTCGTACTAAATTTCGTATTTTTCGGTTATTTTTGACAAAAGGGTTGCCAGTAGCTGTTTTTGGCGAAAATTACAATTGCTAAAAGAATTAAAATGGCTATATCTATTAGAAATATTACAAATATCTTGCAAATAATAGCAGAAAATAACTACTGATAATAATAATAATAATAAAGAAAAACAGCTTAAATGAGGCGTAATATTATAAAAATATATTTATCTTGAAAATGAAAAAAATATGCGATAATGAAAAAAATAATGCTTAAAAAAATAAATTAACGCAAAATATAACAATTGGTTTAACTTTTGGCGACTTATCCCTGGCGTTAGAATAGAAACATGAATTTCAAAAATTGATTAAATGAATTTTGAATGATAGTTATTTCCCTTTTTATTATTTTCTTTCTCTTTTTTATCGAATTTCCGTATAATATAACTTACAGCAGAAAAAAGTAGATCTGATTGTAAAAGACACTGTAAGTTGTGAGTTACTATTCGTTTCTATACCATTTTCATCTTGCTTTTGTCGCCAAAGAATGTGTTTTTAAGCCGAAAATGCACTACTGACTTAATGCCTGACTTAGGTACTTAATGGTCGCAAATGTAATGGCATAATGTTTTTTTTTTTCAAGTGAAGATAATTTTTAGAGTATATTTTAATATTCAATCGTAAATAATATAGATATGAGTATAACTCTTTTATTTCTTTTTGCAAATGTTTTCATTGTTAATTTAATTTTTCTTGCGCCATTTCGTCAATTTCACTTACAGGAAAAATTTCAGTTTTAAAATTTAAAAACTGAAGAAGGAAAGATTACCCTATCGATTAAAAATCTATCCCCAAATTCCAAGATTAAATGTCAATAATGGATGATCGTAAATGTCACATTCACTTGACATTAAGCATAATATAATTATTAATTACGTCATCAAGTGATTTTTAATTCGACATTTTATTTCTACTTTTATATATGCTCTGCTAATTTGCTTTACATTATTTAAATGAAAATTTATGCTAATCTATATAATCTGGCTTATAGTTTGGCGATTTGTATAATTTGGCGAAATTAATCGACGGTATAACCAAATAGTACTGAAGGAAAAATTTTGCAATTCGAAGGAAATTTATCCAATTATGCGTTATTACTATAGATAAATTCAACTTTTTGAAATAAAAAATTCCCGCTGAATAAAATTTACAAGTCTTTTTTAATTGGCCATTTCCTCTTCAATATTTCTTCAATCAATATTTCGCTATTCTCTTTCGCGCAGGCTAAAAAAAATGTATTTTAAATATTTTATTAGATAAAAAGTAAAAAAAAATAATTGTAATTTAAGAAATTACCCCAACCATTTGAAAAATGTTTCACTCGATACATTCATCTATCATTTTAAGCTAAATACCAGTTGTTTTATTGTGTATTATCCGTGCCACTGCTATAAATGACTTTATACATGCTGCAATTTGAAGGTACGGTTCGTTTAAGTTATATCACTCTATTGTCGCCAAGCATAAAAGTTGGCGACGAAAGAAACATTTCAAACTATTTAACATTGTTGGTGCAAAAGTAATCATTATTAAAATACAGCTTTGGCATATACTGTTATACTTGTAAGACTTTGGCATATATTGTTTGATTTTACAGAGCAGAATTTTGGTGATGGAGGTTTTAAACCAAAATCGATCGCAGCACATGCATCTGTGAATGGGTCCATCAGACATCGAATCAAAAAAGTTTTTTCCCAGTTTTTCCCAAGCCGATTGCTTTTTAGTTTTCTTTTTAGGTGGTGGAAAATCAAGAGTAATAGCTATAACATTTTCCGGCTTGTTAGAATCACTATTGGCACTCAAATTTTCCTGGTTAGAACCGACCGATAGTAAAACGCCATGGCTAGTGGATTGGTCGCCCTGGCGACATGATGTTTTACAATTAATCGGTTCGGCATTAAATTGCTTCCTTTTTCGTGATCGCCTTTCAACACGTAATTGGTTTTCAGCGGCTCAATAATCTTTTGATTTTATCATTTTCTGCATTGAAAGACATTTTTGCGCCAAACCAAATACAGTATTACTCAGTTATCCCGTCGACCAATTTCGCCAAATGATACGAATCGCCAAACTAATAAGCAACTTATACATGTTGACTGTGTTTAATATCATTGAATGCGATATTCACGTTCATTCATTTCTTTGGCTTCGGCTTTTTCCGTATCTGTTAATTTCCGTCTACCCATTTTTAAATTTGTTAGTTTTCTCCTTTATTACAATGATTTTAACCATTTTAATTTACTATTCAAATAAAAATTCTTCTAAAAGTAAAGAATTTAATTTAAATTCAAATAAAAACTCTTCTAAAAGTAAAGAAATTAATTTAAATTCAAAAGTGACCACATCATTCAAAAGTGGTAACATCATTCAAAAGTGGTAACATCATCGGGTCCATTCTCCCGAAAACAACAACATTTTTCAAATGGTTAATAATATTTTTTATTTATTTACTTTTTTTATATTTTTAAAATATAATTCTACCATTATGTGTCTTACAGAAAAAAATAGCAGAATTACTTTTAAAAATGGTTTTACCTGTTAATTGTATGCTATTTGTTTATTCGGGTGTTTAAATTTACTTTTGTCATCAAACAATGCGATTTTATTACCAAGAAGGCATAAGCCGGAGCGATGTTCGCAATTACTTAATTCTCTCATTCTCTTTTAAATGTGTGAGAGAATTTTTAGGATATTTTTAACCATTTGAAAAATGGTTGTTGTTTTCGGGAGAATGGACCCAATGATGTTACCACTTTTGAATGATGTTACCACTTTTGAATGATGTTACCACTTTTGAATGATGTTACCACTTTTGAATTTAAATTAAATTCTTTATTTTTAGAAGAATTTTTATTTGAATTTAAATTAAATTCTTTACTTTTAGAAGAATTTTTATTTGAATAGTAAATTAAAATGGTTAAAATCATTGTAATAAAGGAGAAAACTAACAAATTTAAAAATGGGTAGACGGAAATTAACAGATACGGAAAAAGCCGAAGCCAAAGAAATGAATGAACGTGAATATCGCATTCAATGATATTAAACACAATACGCGTACTTAAACAATCATAAAGTGATTTTTATTTCTTCTTTTGCTATTTAAAATAAAAATTTAGTCAACATGTATAAGTTGCTTATTAGTTTGGCGATTCGTATCATTTGGCGAAATTGGTCGACGGGATAACTGAGTAATACTGTATTTGGTTTGGCGCAAAAACGTCTTTCAATGCAGAAAATGATAAAATCAAAAGATTATTGAGCCGCTGAAAACCAATTACGTGTTGAAAGGCGATCACGAAAAAGGAAGCAATTTAATGCCGAACCGATTAATTGTAAAACATCATGTCGCCAGGGCGACCAATCCACTAGCCATGGCGTTTTACTATCGGTCGGTTCTAACCAGGAAAATTTGAGTGCCAATAGTGATTCTAACAAGCCGGAAAATGTTATAGCTATTACTCTTGATTTTCCACCACCTAAAAAGAAAACTAAAAAGCAATCGGCTTGGGAAAAACTGGGAAAAAACTTTTTTGATTCGATGTCTGATGGACCCATTCACAGATGCATGTGCTGCGATCGATTTTGGTTTAAAACCTCCATCACCAAAATTCTGCTCTGTAAAATCAAACAATATATGCCAAAGTCTTACAAGTATAACAGTATATGCCAAAGCTGTATTTTAATAATGATTACTTTTGCACCAACAATGTTAAATAGTTTGAAATGTTTCTTTCGTCGCCAACTTTTATGCTTGGCGACAATAGAGTGATATAACTTAAACGAACCGTAACTTCAAATTGCAGCATGTATAAAGTCATTTATAGCAGTGGCACGGATAATACACAATAAAACAACTGGTATTTAGCTTAAAATGATAGATGAATGTATCGAGTGAAACATTTTTCAAATGGTTGGGGTAATTTCTTAAATTACAATTTTTTTTTTTTTATGTTTAATTGTAAATATATAAATAGCAGTTATAGCCAAAAAAAAAAAAAAAAAAAAAAAAAAAAAAAAAAAAAAAGCGTATATTTTTTAAATTTTAGTATAAATGTATTCCTTATCCAAACTGTAAAATAATTTAATTGCAACTTTTTAAAGTTTTGGCGCATATGTCATATACGCATTACATTCGCACGATTGCAAAAAAATGGCTATTTTATGCCTCACATGGTAAACCGACTATGGTTGTTTATTTATTAATAAACTATTTATTAACTTTCATTTTGTTTTTTAAAATATTATAAATCCTTTTGTTCTATAGCTATTAATTAAACTTTTTTATTTATTAATTTTTTTTCAAATAATAGAAAGTAATTAAAAAATATTTATGAAATTGGTAATTAAAAACCAAGTTTTCTGCAAATTGGCGTCAGAAAAAAATTGCGCCAATGTGGAGCATACATGACATCTGTGTCAAAGTTTTTTCACTATACAGAAGAAAGAAAAATGCAGTATAAATACCGATTAAAGTTTTTTCCAAATATAGAAATTTTGTCACAGATTTGGCTACATACTCATCGAGGTATCTCACTGGCGCCAAAATGGCATTATTTGCTTTATATGGTAACCCAGCTATAGTTGTTTATCTGCTGATAAGTTCTTTATTTACTTTCATTTTCTCTTTTGAAATGATATTTGTTGTTTTATTCTACAGTTACTTTTTTATTTATTGTTAATTGCTGTTTAAAATGATAGAAAATAATAAAATATATGTATAAATTTCTTTGGTATTCTAAAACGAGGATTTTGGCACATTGTAGTCGCAAGATAATCGTGCTAAACCTATTGCGTAATGATGTCTATGTAGGAATCTTTTGTGAAATATGAAAAGTGTAAATTGGCTATTACTTGATTATCACGTCAACCAATTTCGCCAAATCGTTCGCCAAATTATACAAATTTACATAACTTTATCTTAAATAACTAAAGAGAAAATGCTTAAATACGAAAGAGCAAATAATTTTGTTTTCTTTTTTCAGGAGGCAATTTTGCAATAATAAAGTAAATGTTGTAGTGAGAATTTTAATGTGTTTTTTTATCGTTGGCAACTTGCTGTAACGAAATTTTTTTTTCCTGTCATTGTTTTATAAGAGCTGGTTTTGTCAAAGCCATGTTAAGGCGGTATTCAAAATTTTGAACCCTTCCCAATTACCACCCTTTGGTTCGATTTTGCTCATTTGCAATTCCCACTGAAATATTAACTATCTCAATGTACTTGACGAATTTGAAGATGATTCTTGCATAATTGTGCCTTTTATCGCGCGGACAAAATTTAATATAAAGTTTTTAGGTGGGAGTAGCTTTGGGTTCCTGGCTTCACATAATGAAAAGTTGTGAAGAAATTTTTCAGAAGTTGTACCATGGTAACGACTGTAATAATTAATATTTCTTCAGATAAGGGAAAATCCTGTTGCCATAATGGTCTCATTTCGCTTCCAAATGTGCACTGTTAGTAATAAACTAAAATAGTTACTTCTAAATAGCTGATTTTTGTCCAACGTTTAAGATAATTTAATATCACAATGTTGTCTAAATCGTTTTCAGCAATGAACAAGGTGCTGCTAGAGGTCCAAATTATTTAAAATACAAATTTAAATTCACCAGTTCGTTTCATCCACGGTTGATTTTGAAATATTGACCAGCATAGCGGGCATAGCCTGCTAGTATATTATAAAGCAGAAGTTCTGAAACTTCCAAACGAGTGTTTTCAAAAACTACCCGATGGATTATTTTGCCGATTGTATCATTCGATAGGAAATATTTTTCCGAAGGTTTATGATTGAAATTTACAGGGATAACTCTGATTTTTCGTAGTAAATTTAATATTTTTCGGTTATTTTTGACAAAAGGGTTGCCAGTAGCTGTTTTTGGCGAAAATTATAATTGCTAAAAGAATTAAAATGGCTATATCTATTAGAAATATTACAAATATCTTGCATATAATAGCAGAAAATAACTACTAATAATATTAATAATAATAAAGAAAGACCGCTTAAATGAGGCGTAATATTATAAAAATATATTTATCTTGAAAATGAAAAAAATATTTGTAATGCTTAAAAAATAAATTAACGCGAAATATAATACTTTTGGTGACTTATCCCTGGTGTTAGAATAAAAACATGAATTTCAGAAATTGATTAAATGAATTTTGAATGATAGTTATTTCCCTTTTTATTATTTTCTTTCTCTTTTTTATCGAATTTCCGTATAATATAACTTACAGCAGAAAAAAGCAGATCTGATTGTAAAAGTCACTGTAAGTTGTGAGTTACTATTCGTTTCTATACCATTTTTATCTTGCTTTTGTCGCCAAAGAATGTGTTTTTAAGCCGAAAATGCACTACTGACTTAATGCCTGACTTAGGTTCTTAATGGTCGCAATAATGTTTTTCTTTTTTCAAGTGAAGATAATTTTTAGAGTATATTTTAATATTCAATCGTAAATTATATAGATATGAGTATAATTCTTTTATTTCTTTTTGCAAATGTTTTCATTGTTAATTTAATTTTTCTTGCGCCATTTCGTCGATTTTACTTACAGGAAAAAATTCAGTTTTAAAATTTAAAAACTGAAGAAGGAAAGATTACCCCATCGATTAAAAATCTACCCCCAAATTTCAATATTAAATGTCAATAATAGATGATCGTAAATGTCACATTCACTTGACATTAAGCCCAATATAAATACTAATTATGTCATCAAGTGATTTTTAATTCGACATTTTATTTCTACTTTTATATATGTTCTGCTAATTTGTTTTTCGTTATTTAAATGAAAATTTATGCTAATCTATATAATCTGGCTAACAGTTTGGCGATTTGTATAATTTGGCGAAATTGGTCGACGGTATAACCAAGTAGTACTGAAGGAAAAATTTTGCAATTCAAAGTAAATTTATACAATTATACGTTATTACTATAGATAAATTCAGCATTTTGAAATGAAAAATTCCCGCTGAATAAAATTTACAAGTCTTTTTTAATTGACCATTTCCTCTTCAATATTTCTTCAATCAAACTTTCGCTATTCTCTTTCGCGCAGGCTAACAAAAATGTATTTTAAATATTTTATTAGATAAAACGTAAGTAACATTTTTTTATTTTAAAAAAAAAGTATTTTTAAAATCTAATTCTACCATTATGTGTCTTACAGGACAAAATAGCAGAATTACTTTTAAAAATGGTTTTATCTGTTAATTGTATGTTATTTGTTTATTAGGGTGTTTGAATTTACTTTTGTCATCAAACAATGCAGTTTTATACCAAGAAGGCGTAAGCCGGAGCGATGTTCACAATTACTAAATTCTCCACTCTCTTTTAAATGTGTGAGAGCATTTTTAGGATATTTTTTTTTATGTTTAATTGTAAATATATAAATAGCAGTTATAGCAAAAAAAAAAAAAAAAAAAAAAAAAAAAAAAAATGCGTATAATGTTTAAATTTTAGTATAAATGTCTTCCTCATCCAAACTGTAAAATAATTTAATTGCAACTTTTTAAAGTTTTGGCGCAGATGTCATATACGTACCACATTCGCACGATTGCAACAAAATGGCGATTTTATGCCACACATGGTAAACCGACTATGATTGTTTATTTATTAATAAACTATTTATTAACTTTCATTTTGTTTTTTTTAAATAATATAAATAATTTTGTTCTATAGCTATTAATTAAACTTTTTTATTTATTATTTTTTTCAAATAATACAAAATAATTAAAAAATATTTATGAAATTGGTAATTAAAAACCAAGTTCTCCAAATTGGCGCTAGAAAAAAATTGCGCCAATATGTTGCATACATGACATCTGTGTCAAAGTTTTTTCTTATACACTAGGGGGGCCCCGCCCCCCTGCTCGCTATGCTCGCCAACCCCCCGCATAATCGCTTCGCGATTCCAAATTATTGGCTACCCCTGCTTGCTGCTCTCGCCAATACCCCATGGTATGAATAAGCAGTTGCAGACCTTTCAAATGATGTGTCCCACGACAGGTGTTGTAAAGAAATTAAAAATGTGCCCCCCTGGGGGGCAGAGTGGGAGGCGACACAAAAGACATCCATAATATGAATAAGCAGCTGCAGACCTCTCAGATGATGTGTCACACGACTGGTGTTGTAAAGAAATTTAAAATGTGCCCCCCTGGGTGGGCAGAGTGGGGGTGACACACAAGACATCCATAAAATGAATAAACAGTTGCAGACCTTTCAAATGATATGTCACACAATTTGTGTTGTAAAGAAATTACAAAATGCGCCCCCTCTGAGGGCAGAGGGGGGGGGTTACACACAAGATATCCATAATATGAATAAGCAGTTGCAGACCTCTCAAATGATGTGTCACACAATTGGTGTTGTAAAGAAATTAAAAATGTGCCCCCCCCCCGGGGGGCAGAGTGAGGGATGACACACAACACATCTATAATATGAATAAGCAGTTGCAGACCTTTCAAATGATGTGTCACACAACTGGTGTTGTAAAGAAATTAAAAACGTGAACCCCACCCTGGGGAGAGCAGAGTGTGGGGGTGACACAGAAGACATCCATAATATGAATAAGCAGTTGCAGACCTTTCAAATCTTGTGTAACACGACTGGTGTTGTAAAGAAATTAAAAATGTGTCCCCCCTGGGGAGCAGAATGGGGGATAACACACAAGACATCCATTATATGAATAAGCAGTTACAAACCTCTCAAATGATGTATCGAACGACTGGTGTTGTAAAGAAATTAAAAATTTGGCGAAATATTACAGTTATCGCCAAGTTGGCGTCACTTTTGACAACTAATTTTGGTCGACAAATTTGGCGATATATCGCCAAGTTGGCGACAAACTTGGCGATTGTTGGCGATGGTAACCTTTCTTCTCTTTATGGTAACCCATACGGCGATGCATAGACGGAGTCCTTTGCTGATTGGTCTATTCGACTCATGGAAGGAGTGGACAACCCGGATTCGTTAGTTCCGGAAATCTTCCACATCAGCATCATTCCAGGAGTCATTCCTTTTAAGGCTAGTTTTTTTTACTATAGAAGGATAAGTAGGGAAAATGCAGTATAAATACCGATTAAAGTTTTTTCCAAATGGAAATTTTGTCACGGATTTGATCAGATACTCATCGAGGTATCTCACTGGCGCCAAAATGGCATTATTTGCCTCATATAGTAACCCAGCTATAGTTGTTTATCTGATGATAAGTTGTTTATTTACTTTCATTTTTTTCTTTTTTGAAAAGATATTTGTTGTTTTGTTCTACAGTTACTTTTTATTTATTGTTAATTGCTGTTTAAAATGATAGAAAATAATAATATATACATAAATTTCTTTGGCATTCTAAAACGAGGATTTTGCCACATTGTAGCTGCAAGATAATCGTGCTAAACCTATTGCGTATATGAGGTCTGTGTACGAATCTTTTGTGAAATATGAAAAGTGTAAATTGGCTATTACTTGATTATCACGTCAACCAATTTCGCCAAATCGTTCGCCAAATAATACAAATTTACATAATTTTATCTTAAATAACTAAAGAGAAAATGCTTAAATACGAAAGAGCAAATAATTTTGTTTTCATTTTTCAGGAGGAAATTTTGCAATAATAAAGTAATTGTTGTAGTGAGAATTTTAATGTGTTTTTTTTTATCGTTGGCAACTTGCTGTAACGAAAAATGTTTTTTTTTCGTCCTGCTATTGTTTTGTAAGAGTTGGTTTTGTAAAAGCCATGTTAAGATGGTATTCAAATTTTTGAACCCTTCCCAATTGCTTCCTCCTTGGGCCGATTTTGCACATTAGCAATTCCCACTGAGATATTAACCATCTCAATGTACTTGACGAGTTTGAAGATGATTCTTGCATAATTGTGCCTTTTATCGCGCGGACAAAATTTAATCCTTACTAATATTATAAATCGGAAAGTGAGTTTGTTTGTTTGTTTGTTTGTTTGTTTGTTCCGCTTTCACGCCGTAACTACTGAACCGATTGCTTTGAAATTTTGCAGACGTAAAGTTAGAAGTCCGGATTAAATAATAGGGTAATTTTTATTTATTTTATTCAAATATTTTCCTTAATAATTCAAAATTTAATTATTTTTCATACAAAATCAATAGGCATTTTTCAGATAAAATTTAACCATTTTCCTTTCCTGTTGCCAAGAAAATAAAAAATTGGAATAATAATTTTTCAGCGGCAATGAATTTTTAATAGAAAACTTCCACGCGAAAAACTATAATAAAATAATTTAAAAGAAAATAAATATGACGTCATGTTTGAAATAAAAATAAAAGGTGTATTTTTTATAATACATTTAACAAGGATATTTGTTTAGTTTATGGGAATTTTTGTGTAAAATATGGTGACATAAATTAAAAGTAAAAAGAATGAAAAAGAATTATATTTTTAATAAAATGGTTCACTCATGAAAATGTGACGTCATAATTGAAATAAAACAGGTACTTTATAGCAGTCGTTAAAAATACAAGGGGTATGAATATCAGTAGCTAATGGAGCGAGATAAATAATGACGTCATATTTAAAATGAATCAGAAATATTTTTTACTTATACTAATTAATAAGTTATAAGTTACATACAAATGAATATTTTTATTCAAAACTCATAATTATCAATGGAAGAAATTTTTTGTGGGGAAAAGGTGGAAAATAAAATCACTGATTAATATATTTTTGGCTAGATTTTTTAACACTTTCGAACAAAGTTGAAAAGTTATTATGCTTTTGGTTTGTCTGTCTGTCTGGTCGCTTTCTAACTTTCGTAAATATACTCCGATTTCCATGAAATTTTTGGACGTTTTTAACGTTTACCTAGCACGAATACCTATTGAAAATAAAGTTTCTACCATGATTAGTTTATTTACAGGGATAGTCAAAAAATTTCCTTATATTACGGCATTATGGGGAAAAATCGTTTTAATTAAATTTAACGATGTTACAGCCTGTAGAACATATTCAAATTTATATGCATTTACAAAGTGCACTAAAATATGCATTTTGTAAAGTATGTAGTGAAAAGGGCACTTACTATTCATTTACAGGGTCAGACAGAAGAATTCCATCGCATGGGAATAAAGGGAGGAACAGTTTCCGACATATTTTAATTATGGTAAACGATTTCATGTATAATCAAATTGATATATGTTGCTGAGGCTTAATGTAAGTTATTTCATGCATAATACGAAGTGCATAGCATTTACAGGGACACACAAAAGATTTCAAATATTATATATTCTATCCGAAGTACTGTATATCATGGATGATGACTGTTGCATGGATGAAATGCATTTTGAATTATGATATTTGCTTTTAAGTTTCGCTAAATGTATGCATATTAAATGGAGAGTATAAATGGTAATAGTATAAATAGTTAAATTTAGGTATACAGGGTTACACAAAAGATCTCGGAAAGGTTACTGAATATGAGCGTAATTTACTTAAAGGTGGTTTTTAAATAAAATATGCATTTTTATTTTTAACTGCATTTAGCAAACTAAGAAATGTTTGCAGTATGTATATAAAATGATAAACAGGGTCCCGCAAAGAACTGGATACAAGGTTGTCTTCGGATGATAATTTCTGAAAATGTAATTTAGGTAGTAATAAGAAATATTATTGTTTGAAATAAATTTTAGAAAGATACTTTCGTGTATTAAAGGCACTTGGAAAACTACAGGGCTGAACAAAAGAATTCAAGAATGTTTCTATTTATTAGTATTAATCGCTGAAAGGAAAATTTTGACCAGCAAGCAAATTAGCAAATAGGGATTATCAAAAGTTTTTTTACCATAAATTCGCGATAAAAAATTAATCACACATGCTTTTCATCATCGAAATTTTTTGCTTGATTGATCAATTATTTCTTCTTTAAATGTTATGTGAACGAAGTCACGGGTAACTGCTAGTTATTTTAATAAAATAAGCGAAATGCGACCACAGACATCACACTAAACGTTAATAACTCTAACAGTCTATTAGATTTTCCAAGATTGGTAAACTCTGTGCGTAGTGAACGGCATTTAACTGTGTCACACTTTGCTATACCGTTTAAATTAAACAATTAAATAACTTCATTAGACAGATATCTTTCTATCTAGACGCAAACCACCTAGAACTACATTTTGAAAAATTCTTCGTAATGTATTTTACAGAATCATTGATAAAATCAAAATGTAAGATATTCCAAAGTCCACCTAAAATTATTTAACGAAATAAGTGAAATGCGACCTCAGGTATGACATTAAATGTTAACAACTTTAAGAGTCTGCCAGATTTTCTGAGATTTCGAAACTCTATGTGCACTGATCCGTATTTAACTGCATCGAACATCATCAAACCGTTTAAATTAAACATTTAAAGAACTTCTTAGACAAATGCCTTTCTATCTTGAAGCAAAACATGAACTATTGGGTTGACTGAAAAGTTGTGTCGTGTCGGAGAAAGTAATTAGTACCGGAAGATTCTGCATGTTAATTTTTAGCACTTTCCGACAAAGTTTAAAATTGCTTATGCATTCGGTTTGTCTGTCCGTCTGTACGAGCTTTAACTCTCGTAAATATAATCAGAATGTAATGAAATTTTTGGACGTTTATGACGTTTACCCGAGCACGAACCCTATTGAAAATAAAGATTATGCCACGATTAGTTTATTTGCAGGGACAGTCAAAAGTTTCCCTTTACATTACGGCCTATGAGGAAAAATCGTTTCAAATGAATTTAAAAAATGTTACGCCCTGTCAAACATCTTCAAATTATTTTTCATCTACAAAGTGCACTAAAATAGGCATTTTGTAAAGTATGCAGCTAGAAGAATAGTTATTATTCATTTACAGGGGCATACAAAAGAATTCCAATACATATTAATAAAGGTCGAATTGTTTGCGGCATATTTTAACTATGGTAAACGATTTCATATATAATCAAATTGATATATGTTGCTGAGGATTAATTGAGTTATTTCATGCATAATACTAATACACAGAATTTTACATTAATACATAGCATTTACAGGGACACACAACAATTTCAAATAGTATATTCTATCCGAAGTCCTGTATATTATGGAAGATGGTTGTTAGATGGATGAAATGCATTTTTAATTATGATATACGCTTCTAAGTTTCACTGGATGTATGCAAATTATACAGTTTATATAAATGCTAATTTTTACACAATTTAGATATACAGGGTTACACAAAAGATCTCGTAAAGGTTACTGAATGATATGAGCGTAGTTTACTTAAACGTGGTTTTTAAATATGTTATGCTTTTTTACGGTGAACTGCATTTAATTTACTAAGAAATGTAGAATATAGATAAAATGATATACAAGATCAAGCAAAGAATTGAATACATGCTCGCCTTTGGATGATAATTTCTAGAAATTTGATTTAAATAGTTTAAAGAGAATTTATTTTTAAACTAAACTTTAGCAAAATACTTTCGTGTATTAAAGGAACTATGTATTTTACAGGGCTAAACAAAAGTATTTAAGCATGTTTCCATCTTCTAGTATAAATTGCTGAAAGGAAAATTTCAACCAGTTAGGCATTTTCTTGCTAAACTAAATTTTACCATTATATAGTCTATATATTAACAGAGATATCAAATATAATGCTTTTCAAAAGTATTGGAAAACATATTTGGATATGAACAATAACACGTTATTTCCCTGGATAACGAAATTTTGTTAAAAATTTCAAGAAGGGTTGGAAAATACTTCATAATCTATGCTTAACGCATGATTTTTCTTACTTGTTAGACATTAATTTAGATATCCAATGTGTAATATCCAACAGGAAGAATTTTCCGGTACGAATTGATTTCTCCGACGCGACACAACTTTCCGATCAACCCAATGTATTTTGAAAATTCCGGCATAATGCCTTTCACAGAACCATCAGTAACTTCAAAATGTGAGACATTTCAAAATTTGCCTAAAATCCTTACTAATATTATAAATCGGAAAGTGAGTTTGTTTGTTTGTTTGTTCCGCTTTCACGCCGTAACTACTGAACCGATTGCTTTGAAATTTTGCAGACGTAAAGTTAGAAGTCCGGATTAAATAATAGGGTAATTTTTATATATTTTATTCAAATATTTTCCTTAATAATTCAAAATTTAATTATTTTTCATACAAAATCAATAGGCATTTTTCAGATAAAATTTAACCATTTTCCTTTCCTGTTGCCAAGAAAATAAAAAATTGGAATAATAATTTTTCAGCAGCAATGAATTTTTAATAGAAAACTTCCACGCGAAAAACTATAATAAAATAATTTAAAAGAAAATAAATATGACGTCATGTTTGAAATAAAAATAAAAGGTGTATTTTTTATAATACATTTAACAAGGATATTTGTTTAGTTAATGGGAATTTTTGTGTAAAATATGGTGACATAAATTAAAAGTAAAAAGAATGAAAAAGAATTATATTTTTAATAAAATGGTTCACTCATGAAAATGTGACGTCATAGTTGAAATAAAACAGGTACTTTATAGCAGTCGTTAAAAATACAAGGGGTATGAATATCAGTAGCTAATGGAGCGAGATAAATAATGACGTCATATTTAAAATGCATCAGAAATATTTTTTACTTATACTAATTAATAAGTTATAAGTTACATACAAATGAATATTTTTATTCAAAATTCATAATTATCGATGGAAGAAATTTTTTGTGGGGAAAAGGTGGAAAATAAAATCACTGATTAATATATTTTTGGCTCTGTTTTTTAACACTTTCGAACAAAGTTGAAAAGTTATTATGCTTTCGGTTTGTCTGTCTGTCTGGTCGCTTTCTAACTTTCGTAAATATACTCCGATTTCCATGAAATTTTTGGACGTTCTTAACGTTTACCTAGCACGAATACCTATTGAAAATGAAGTTACTACCATCATTATTTTATTTACAGGGATAGTCAAAAAATTTCCTTATATTACGGCATTATGGGGAAAAATCGTTTTAATTAAATTTAACGATGTTACAGCCTGTAGAACATATTCAAATTTATATGCATTTACAAAGTACACTAAAATATGCATTTTGTAAAGTATGTAGTGAAAACGGCACTTACTATTCATTTACAGGGTCAGACAGACGAGTTCCATTGCATAGGAATAAAGGGAGGAATAGTTTCCGACATATTTTAATTATGGTAAACGATTTCATGTATAATCAAATTGATATATGTTGCTGAGGCTTAATGTAAGTTATTTCATGCATAATACGAAGTGCATAGCATTTACAGGGACACACAAAAGATTTCAAATATTATATATTCTATCCGAAGTACTGTATATCATGGATGATGACTGTTGCATGGATGAAATGCATTTTGAATTATGATATGTGCTTTTAAGCTTCGCTAAATGTATGCATATTAAATGGAGAGTATAAATGGTAATAGTATAAATAGTTAAATTTAGATATACAGGGTTACACAACAGATCTCGGAAAGGTTACTGAATATGAGCGTAATTTACTTAAAGGTGGTTTTTAAATAAAATATGCATTTTTATTTTGAACTGCATTTAGTAATCTAAGAAATGTTTGTAGTATATATATAAAATGATAAACAGGGTCCCGCAAAGAACTGGATACAAGGTTGTCTTCGGATGATAATTTCTGAAAATGTAATTTAGGTAGTAATAAGAAATATTTTTGTTTGAAATAAATTTTAGAAAGATACTTTCGTGTATTAAAGGCACTTGGAAAACTACAAGGCTGAACAAAAGAATTCAAGAATGTTTCTATCTATTAGTATTAATCGCTGAAAGGAAAATTTTGACCAGCAAACAAATTAGCAACTAGGCTTTGATTATCAGACGTTTTTTTACCATAAATTCGCGATAAAAAGTTAATTACACATGCTTTTCATCATCGAAATTTTTTGCTTTATTGATCAATTATTTCTTCTTTAAATGTTATGTGAACAAAGTCACGGGTAAGTGCTAGTTATTTTAATAAAATAAACAAAATGAAACCACATGGATAACATTAAACGTTAAACAACTCCAACAATTTCTTAGATTTTCTAAGATTTTGAACTCCATGTATACTGAACGGTATTTAACTGTGTCAAATATTGGTAAACCGTTTAAATAAAACATTTAAAGAAGTTCTTTCTTAGACAGATCTCTTTTTATTTAGACGCAAGCCAAGAACTATATTTTAAAAATTCAGACATAATATGTTTTACAGAACCATCTGTAATATCAAAATATAAGATATTTCACATTCCATTTCAAATTATTTTAATAAAATATTCGAAATGTGACCCCAGGTATCACATTAAACATTAACAATTCTTACAGTCTGCCAGATTTTCTGAAATTCTGAAACTCATTGTGCACTGAACGATATTTAATTGTAACAAACATTATCAAACTGTTTAAATTAAACTTTTAAACAGCTTCTTAGACAAATGTCTTTCTATCTAGACACAAAACAATAGCTATATTTTGGAAAATCCGACGTAATGTCTTTTACTTAATCATCAGTAACATCAAAATGTAGGATATTTCATATTCCATCTAAAATTGTTTAATAAAATAAGCAAATTATTATTGAAGGTTTTAATAGAAAACAACATAGTATTTCATTTCATTTTTTTAATGAAAACAGACAGTTTTGTGTAAAAGTCTCATAAGTGACTGACCTGATTAATTTCGTGACATAATTGCCTACCCTTTTCTTACAAATTAGTAATGTTAGGGATCAGATTTATTTTTGTCCAGGAAATTATTCCTAACATACATAAAATTTGAATGTGTTTTTAGGGTATGCAGTACGACCATGCATTTTAGGTGCGTTGTAGTTATGTAAATACATGCAATCTATTGTCATCGTTCAGTCCGCCCGCATATAACAATGCAAAAACTATCCAACGAATTGTTTGAAATTTCAAATAGATAACCTTTGCATAATTTTGACGAGCCATTTCAAATTTTCTGAAAATGGGATGTACAGTTCAATCACAGGGGTAATCAAAATCATTACATTACATTACGGTCAATGGGAAAAATAGTTTTAAATGAAAGATATGAGTCTATAAAGTATGCACTAAAATATACATTCTGTACAATCTGTTGTGCAAAGAATATTTTTATTAATTTACAGGGCCACAAAAAGTATTCCATTACATAATGATATAGGGGGATACATTGTTTAAAGACGCGTTTTAACTATATTAAATTATTTTCCATTTTAGAAAATTAACATACATTACTGAGGTTTACTACAAGTTACTTTCTGTATAATAGAAAACAGACAGTATTTACAAGAGCATACAAAAAATTTCGGATACTATACTGCAGCCGAAGTGTTGTCATACTATTACACAAAGATCTGAATATTTTTAAAACTTTTTTATAGTACGAACGCATCTTATTTGCTACGTTTGACGGCTATTTAAATAATCATCGTATCGTACGTAGTGTTATTATTACGATTATAATTTGCAGATGAAAGGTAAAAACTTTATTATTGGATCGGCGGCTGCCTAATAAAATAAGTGATATATGCAACAATATGTTTAAAAATGAACGTGAAGAAAAATAAAGGGTTACAATTAAAAAACACTCAGTTGTCCTAAACCACTCTTGCTAAATTTACGCCAATTGAATGTCAATAAATATACACTGGTGTGCAAAAATTAAGGACGGAGCAGATAATTTAGCATAAAAGCCGAAAGAGTCAGCAGAAAGAAGTGAAAGACCAATCAGAAGATAGATCTGGAACAAATGCAGTAAGGCATGCCCATATATTGTACGTGACGTAAAAGGATGAGATGAAAAGGGATAAAACGCAAAATTAGTGTTCCGTTCAGAACTTTTTTGAAATTTATTGCACTCTGTAAAGTGACTTCAACGACGGTTCTTTGCTACCATTATGTGATATAATCAAGAGGCAAGCCAAGAGATGCCATTTGGGAGACTTTACACAAGGTCGATCATTGGGAACTTGGAAGAAGGTCGAAATGTGACAAATGTGGTACAAGAGTTCGGTATCGCTCACGGCATCGTTTCACGTGCCCGAAGTGCATTTCAAACGATGGGAACAGCTGTCCAAGCATCCAGAAGTGGTCGTCCACTAGCAAAAACAACAGCAGAGGACCGTTATATTGCCCTACAGGCGAAAAGAAACAGATGGCACACAGTTGGAGAAATCGCAAGGCAAATAGAGCAGACTACTGGACGTCGGATATCGTGTTTTACCGTGGGAAGGAAGTTGCACAAAGGTAGTCTATATGCAAGACAGCCAGTACGGTGTGAAACGTTAACGCCTGCGCATCGGAGTCGCCGTTTTTCTGTGATGCCAAGACTACAAGAAATGAACTCACCAAGAGTGGGCTAGAATAATCTTAACGGGTGAGAGTCGATTTAATATGACGAGTGATTCAGGACGCATACACGTCTGAAGAAAGCAGGGAACACGTAATCACCCCTCCAATATCATCGAACGGTGGTATCATGCTTGGTAGCGGCACGGACCTCTTCGTTTTCGAAGGAAGTTCAGTCTTTGGTGCCTGCTATTTAGCCGAGATTGTCTTCTCACATTTGTGTCTGTTTAAAGGTGCTATGTGTCCAGACTTCCTTTTCATGGACGACAATGCTCCCCCTCATCGTACAGCGGCTGTAGAAGAGCTCTTGGAGAGTGCAGATATTCAACGCATGGATTGACCTGCAAAGTCTTCGCACCTGAATCCCATAGAACATGTGTGGGACCTTCTCGGAAGTCTTTGGCATCACGTAAGCAGGCGCCGGCAACGATTACGAAGCTGAAATTTGCATTGCAAGAGGAATGGGGCTCGATCCCTTAACAGCTCTTAGACAACCTCGTCATCAGCATGTACAGACGTTTTAAATCCTGCGTTTCGAAATTTTTATTCACTATCCAAGTAGCACAAAATGGTTGAACCGCAGTGTTTAATTTTTAGCACAAGTTGTCTAAGTTAAAAAAGGAAATAAATGAAAAAAAGGAAAGTTAAATAAAGGAAAAATATCGAAAATTCGGTATGGCAGAAGGGGGCATATTGGGATATGGGACAGAATAGAAAAAAGCCTTTGTCTCACAATATCCATAGGTAGAAAACAGTCATTCAAGGAATCTTAAGAAAATATAAAGATGAAAATTATGAAAAAAATATTGCTGTTTTATTAAAAAACTATCATGCAATGTATGTGAACGTGTTTCTGAAGATACATTTTCTCCATTTACACCTGGATTTTTTCCCTGAAATCTTGCACGCTATGAGTGACGAGCAGAAAGAGCATTTTAACTAAGATCTTAAAATTTTTGAAGACAGACAAAAGGTTTTTGGGACAAAAGCATGTTAGGGGACCATTACTAGTCCATTTTAAGAGAAACAGATCAAGAAAACTATAAAAAGAAGAGTAAAATCAACCATTTCTAATTTTTTTCGTTATACATTTCATGTTATTATTATTTTAAGTATTTAATAAATAATTTTTAAAATAGACATGACAGATTTCTTTTAACAATTTTCCCGTACTCAGTGCACTTCAATCTATGAAAAAATACACATTTCAGCGAAAGTATATAAACCATATGTAAACCGGTGTTATTATTTATTTTTACAAAAGAATTATCGTAACAGTTATTAATAAAAGCAGAGATAACACATTATCATTTAAAATTTTTGTTAATAAGATGTACATATTTTTTGTATTTTTTCAAGATTCGAAATGAAACATTAAAGTATGAAATTTTACCATAAATATAATTCAATTCCAAAATACTCTTTATAATGTTCTTTTACAAAAAGTTTGAAATAATGAAGAGTATTGACAAATAATTACAATCATTTTAATTTTCAAAAAGAGTCTCACAAAACACACTTCTTCTGGATTAATTTCTATGTTTTATCTTTGTTTTATGATATGTGATGCAGATACCATCTGCTACAAAAATTAATTGTAAAAGTTTTATTATCGCAGTTTTACTTCATCGTAACTAGGAAACGCATTTAAATTACTCTGTTCCAATTTTATGAAATCGTCTGCATGCACTTAACAACTAAATAACAGAAATGAATATTTTATCATTTTATGATGCGATTTGTTCGCTTGGCAAATAAAAATCGATATAAAAAAATGAAATATACATATGTTTAATATTTCATTATTACTGTTAAGAGATGCGTTTATAGATGTGTTTAAAATGAAAAGTCATTAAAAATTACGTCATTTCGAAACAAAAGACATTACAAAAATGAAATTAAAGAATAAGAATGCAATTAAGAAAAAAAATAATAATTATTAAAGAATATGTATTCGTAGATAGAAATTTTTTGTGTCTATTATGATTGAATTAAAACACACAAAGAATAATGTTGGATTTTTAATATATTCTTAAAGAATATCTGTAATTTATGTATTATCAAAGATTTTTTTAGTATATTCAACTAGAGCAAAGCATAAAATGATAATACCATCGAGTTATACAATCGAAAATGGAAAATGTTTTAAGCTATAAAGTAAAAAAAAAACAAAATTTGAAATATTTCTAGTATTTTATTAAACAGATTTTTTCTACAAGTTCAACATTTAATAAAGGGAGAATAGACTAAGAAATAGAAGTACAGACAATCACTTCATCGAGTCAAGGATGAAAATCTAGAATTAGTTAAATGTCGCCTAATTGTTCACATCCTGATGCTTCTTTCAAAGACCCAAAAATGTGATAGTCACAAAGAGATAAGTCAGGACTATAGAGAGGGTGTTACAATGCTGTCCAACGCACAGCGCTACTCAACAAGTACAGTGCTCCTCCAACTTTTCCCGATCCAGGTTGGTTCTATACGGACAAGCATTGTCATGAAGCAAAACCCCTTCTTTGATCGAAAATTCACGTTTTTTTCGTTGATATGCACGTTTTGTTTCGTCCAATAGCTAGCTGCAGTATGCAGCACACACCAGAATGCTCCATACGGCGCCAATCTTTTTCTCAGTCAAACTTGGTCGAGGGAGGTGAGCGTAGAGTGCGTTTTTAACTTTTGCTCATCCTACCACAACTTTATGTGGCAGTTATACACATGGGTTTTCTTCAGGCATATCTCCCCAATCTATGCTTAAAGCCTTTGTAAGATTTTAACCGGTCTTACGTCTTCACTTATGAGAAATTTAACGATGACGTATTGCGCAGCATTGAGGTGAACCTCTCGCTCACTCATCGTGATGCCGGATCAGGAACGGATGGAGCATCTCATATCGGCGCATAGATATTCATGTGGCTTTCAAATTTGCCATGCGCAGAGGATTGGTTGCATTCAAGATGACCTTGAAGCCTTCCAGCAGAAATCCCGGCTCATATTTGATTCACCCCCGTATCTATGAAGAAATTCAGTACCCTAATACTAGAACGTTATCACAAGTATTTAGTGGACCTTATAAAATTCTTAACAAATTATCCGAAGTTAATTTCGAAATTGATAGGCAAAACCAATTCAAAAGTTCAGAAAAAGTACATGTATCTAAATTAAGGCCTTATTATTCCCCTGATAAATTTAAATTAAGTCATGAGCAACAAACTCCTAAACAACAACAACAAACTCAAGTAAAAACTGTAGCTTAAACTTAAATCCCTAGTTTTTTTATCATTTCATATTTTTTTTTCTCTTAAGCAGTAAATTTCTTTCCATATTTTAATTCAGATAAAATCTTGTAATTTTTACAAAATGGCAGTGATATTTCTGGACTGCAGCGAGAGTATCACTTGTCTGGAAGTTTTTATGTTTGTTTGTTTATGACGGCGTAAACGGGCAAAATGGCGTAATTTTTTTTTATTTTATTACATATATGTGGTGGTTACTCCATAACCCCCCCATATGTTTAGTATAATTCAATTTTATTAGCCATTTTATTTCATATCACCTTCCTTTTTATTAATGTTCTCAATTTAAATTTTATTTCGATTTCGCTTATTTTCTTATCGTCGCCTGTAATGTTTTCTTTCTTACTTAGCTTTCGAATGTTCCAAGCCGGTAAAAATTCTGTTTGAAATCATTCCTTCCGGTTTAAAATTTGTTCGAGAACTTTCTCGCTAGTTCTTTTGGGTGGAACTTCCGTTTATTCGGACACACCCCTAACCTATCAAATTAAATTTCACAGGTGACGTATTTCAAGCCGTTAAGTACATGGCCACCGGCTTTGGCCTCCCCTCTTAAGATGGTTATCAATTTTATTCTTATTAGTTACATATCTTTTCATACTGTATATTGTAATTTGGCTTAGTTTTTCCTCACCCCCTCTGTTGCTAACTGCCAAATTGGCGTATTTTGCATTTACAATAACCCTTTCTCCTTTTCCCCTGGGCTCGCGGCCACCTGCGTCAGTTGCGCCGATAGACACCTGCTGTGATGGATGCAGTCGCATGAGTGAAAGTTCGGGGCAGAGGTGCTCCCCCGTTAACGAAGGATGGAACGGTTTTTTTTTTGTTATGTTGAGATTATTACGATGCTGATTTTTTTTAAGTGCGGCAAAAAAAAAAAGTGCTGCCCTCAAAATTCATCTAGGAAAGTGATGTTGATTTCTGTTAAGCCAAGTCCCTCTGTGCTGCGAGGAGCAATGAAGTGGTTTAATGCATTCCTGAATGTATTCGTTTTATGTGCCTTCTCTTTTGGAATTATTCAACGTAAATACGCGCACTCCATAGATCTTCTGGTTGGTTTTCTTGTGGAAGCATCATAAGTGATGTAGAATGTCATCATGAGTCCACTTAATACCTATTTCATCTTTCATCACCTCATCGTTAAAAAATAATCTTTCTGCAGCTATTATTGGTGCTCGAATCTTCTTCAATAATTGTTTTATGTGATGCCAGTCCTCTGACAAACAAGCAGAGGTGAAAATCTTTTCTTTTCGTGAGACGCAAATATTTATTTACATAAAGTTCCTTCATGTCGTTATCTGGCCCAATATATATATAATTTTTTTTTAATATTTACGGGGCGTTATAAAGAAAATATTGGCATGTATCTATACAATATGAAGTATGATGTATTTTGTTTTGAAAGTTCATATTATGAGAGGTGTTCTTTTTCAAAAAGAAATAATAATTTATTCTCCTTTTATGTCATGAAGAAAATTGTTTAATTACATGTTGTTGAGATATCTAGAATATGTTATGAAAAGAATTTTTATTGCTTGGAGATAGCAATAGTTGTGATTAACATATGTTATGAAATGGTTGTTTATCAAGTGAGAAATTAATATGTACGAGTCACCAAAAATATAAATTTGTGAAGAAATATTTATTCATGAAAAAAGCAACAAGTTCTTCATGAAATAAAATATATTTTTTTTTTTCTTCGAAAATTGTTCGTATATTAATTTCTTGTGCCTATTGTCTGGATTTATTTGTCATCAAAAGCCAAGGATTCAACAGGTAACTTTTTACCTTTTTAATTTTATATTTTTATAACTTTATACTTGATTTTTCTTCATCATTGGATAAAGAATATTTTTATTATTTTAAATGAAATAATGAGGAGAGTAATTAGGGTCGTTTGCAGGCCCCCATTCTCCGTGATGTGCTATCATTATCACGATCACTTTGGCCTAATTGTGGGTAGAGGCAAATAAAAAGTGCTTTCTCCACTTTCAAATAAACATAACTTTATATTTCCTTTGATACCCTGACCAAAGCGTCAGCTCAAACACAACAATATATATATATATATATATATATATATAAATTCTATTATAAATTCTATTATAAAAAAAGATTTACATTAATTTATGTATATATTATTTAGTTTTCAAGAACGAATTTATTGAATTTTTATACAAATTTATACTAAATCTATGATCGATTTAATGAACAATTCGGTCAGCGAACATTGTCTTGGAACGGATTAAGTTCGTTAACCGATCACTTTCAGTATGACTTTTTTCTACATTGGAATAATTTTAAGATATTTTCTTCTTATTATGCATCAAGAAAAAATATATCAAACATTCACGCGAGGTTCGATTGCACGCATCACGATACGTGGAATGCTATTACGTTGAAATGGATTGGTATCGATATAACGATCGTTATGAGATATAGTTCTTTTCTGATTTCGTGCAAAATTCACAATCTGTCCCCAAATAGTAGAATTCCCCCTAAAACATTCGTTTTCGCCTTTTGTATTTTATTATGTTGAACGCTTGCTTTTTCATCGATAGTATTTTATTTAAGGTATGTTTTGTACTGCTGATTCGAAATTGTAAAATTAAAATGATAACGAAAAAAAATGTAATTCGAAAATTCTTTAGATTTTTTTTCGAAATGGGTTTTTTATACGTTACATAAAAATGAAAAAAAAAGCAAAATGGTTTCATCCTCGATACTGGCTGAATGAATTTCCGAGTGCTGACTGAATGAATTAATCGAACTGGTGAAAACAAGAGTTTAAATATCTTAAAGAAAGCCACATCACTTAAAAAATCTCACCAGTTCAGTCAATTCATTAAGCTAGTAATCGGGACTATAGCTTACGGCATTCTTTTAAACCCATTTCATTCATTTATTTATTTTTTCACTGAAGAAGGGCATCAGAGTATCCTTGAAATGGCTGTATGTAATAGTTTTGGGGACTTTTCCTCTAAGTATTTGTGCATTATAACGTTGTTTAATAGTTTTTACTTTATGTATTAATCAAAGTTTGACACAAAGTTTTTGAATCCTGATTATAAAGAGGTGTATTACTTCTATTATAAAAGGAAGATTTACATTATTTTTTAGATTATTTAGCTTTAAAGAACGAATTAATTGAATTTCCATATAAAATCCGTATTAAATCTATGATCGGTTAACGAACAATTCGGTTAGCGAGCATTGTCTTGGAACGGATTGAGTTGGTTAACCGATCACTTTCCGTATGATTTTTTTTCTACATCGGAAAAATTTTAAGATAATTTCTTCTTATTATGCATCAAGAAAAAATATACCAAACATTCACGCGAGGTTCGATTGCACCCATCACGATACGTGGAATGCTGTTATTTTGAAATGAATTGGTATCGATATAACGATCGTTATGAGATATTGTTCTTTTCCGATTTCGTGCAAAATTCACAATCTGTTCCCAAATAGCTTGCAATATAGAATTTTTCCTAAAACATATTTTTTTGTCTTTTTTAAATTTTATTATGATGAACGCTTGCTTTTTCATCGATAGTATTATAATTAAGCTATGTTTTGTACTGCTGATTCAAAATTGTCAAACTAAAATGATAATGGAAAAAAATTGTAATTCGAATATTCGTTAGATTTCTTTTTTTTATGGGTTTTTTTATATTTTACATGAAAATGAAAAACAATACAAATAAATAAATAAATAAATAAATAAAATAAAATAAAATACCGTTTATTTGTTACACTTTTTATGATTAAAAATATAATATGATAAAAAAAGTTATTTTTATGATTTATGATGTGGTAAATATTTAAATAGATGAGAATACCTTAAAAAATTCTATTAGAATTTAGCCTTTACGTAGAACGTTTTTAAATGTACATATTAATTTATTAATTTATGTTACGAAGCACTTACTCATAAAATAGGATTGATAATACAACGAATAATTAATTGAAAGCCATTTTATCTTCCACTATTGCTCAAAACCCCATTTAACTAGTTTAGTATTTTTCATTATCCTATTCTTAAGGGTGTTCTTAACTGATCCACTCAACAAGCGAAAAATGCTTTGACAAATTTTCAAATTCATTTTTTAACAGAAAGTTATAAAAGTTTAATGCCTGACTATGAAAGCGATTTCGAATTGAACTTATTTTTCCATTTTATGATAATTAAATTACTTATCGAGTTATAAGCTATTTCGATGACGCAATCACCCGTTTTTCTCCTCCTTTTCGACCGGTTTTTCTGCTTTCGTCGGGAAATTTGCTCAAAAGTGTCAACTTTGAAGGCTTGTTATAAAAAATCTATTTTGTTTTTTAAAAAACAAAATAATGAGTGCAATTAGGCAGTTTCTGAATAACAACATCTGCTAGTTTCATGCATTTCTGAACAAAAATAAATTAATGAATGTGTCACAAAGTTGCCCTTTTTGATTTAAGAACACCCTTAAATAAAATGTTAAACTCACACTTAATTCTTAAACTAGTAAATAATCTGTAATTAATTTTTACTTTTGCTTTATGTTTGGTAACACATTTCATTATTGTACATTGATTAATTGATTGATATTTAACACTTGATATCATGTTTATCATTTATTGTTTCACTAATTTCAGGAATATATTTTTAAACCATTTGTTGTCTTTACTTAAACTTCTTTTCTTGATGATGATTTCAAGAAAAATTTCAGAGAGCAGATATACAATATACAAAGTTACGATTAAAAAAAATATATGTACTGTGAAACCTCCAAATAAAGGACACTCCGAATAAGGGACACCTCTATTTAAGGGACATATGTTCCGGTCCCATAGCTGCCCCTTGCTTTGAAGTTTCACTGTAAAAAAAAACTCCGATTAAGGGCCACCCCTATTTAAGGGACAAAATTTCCGGTCCCATAGGTGTCCCTTATTCGGAGGATTCACTGTACACAGGGTGTTTCGCTACCAGACCGACAAACTTTGAGGGGTGATAGTAGACATGAAGACTAACATTATTAAATAGGAAACCATGGGGCGCAAACGTGTTCAGTAGGAGTTAAGGGCCATAAAAATTTAAGGTCCAAAAATTCAAACGATGATAAAAAACAGAAAAAACTGTCGATTCGTTTGCGGTTTTCGCTAAAATTATTCTTTATATCACGATTTGTTTGTAAAAATTTTTTAAAAGTTACGTTCAAAAATTGTCGACAGAGGGCGCTTTAGATTTTAGAGCAACGAACAACTACTTTTTACCGTTATTTTGTGCTTGGAATTGAAATTATTTTAAAGTTTAGATTTTAACTTGAATTTTAATCCCAAAATCGGAAACACTGGGATCGGGTAACCAGCGAACATTGAACTGTGAACAGAGGGAGGGATTTTAAATTCTCATAAACATTGGACAAACTAATCGATTTTATTGCGGTTTGCGTGTAGGTCATTCTCTTGGTAATTATTTTATTCAAAATGACGTGCAGGTTTGGTGTCCTCATTTTTTGATAGAGGTGGCTTCCGTCACATCTCCGACATTTCTATGGCATTATTCCTGAGTGTTTTACTACCAGACCAACATACTTCCTGGATGTGTTAGGGATGCAAAGACGACTCGGAATGATAGAGGAATGTAACGTTGGAAATGCCTTTTTTGCGAGTTACGATTAAAGGAAACAGAGAAAAAAAGCAAGAGAAATAGCAGAGAAAGACAACACGTTAATGTGAGAGAAAACAGTTTGTTTAAATGTTTTACTAGAAAAGGTGTCCGAAATTACGACCAGAAGTAGTACGACATGCTTGATAGTGGCGTCGCATGGAATTCCTCAGATTTTGAAAGATTCCTGGCATCTCAGAAAGCTTTCTGGCAGCTACAGAAGTATCAGCTGCGAGGTCTTCGACTGATGGTACGGAAGTCTCATACACACAACTTTTCACTTGACCCTAGCAGAAGACGTCCATACATGATCGGTCCGGCGATCTGGCAGGCCAATGAAACAGGTAACCACGACCTATCCACCGCTGCACATAAGTTACTTTGAAATGTCAGCAAACGTCATTGGTAAAATGTCGAGGAGTCCCATCGTGCTGTTCATCGTTCAAATAATTCCTTCTGCTACCTTTGGAACCGTTTCGAGAATGATAGCTTCAAAATGATCGCTGTTCACGCGCATTACCGTTTAGTGCCATCTACCGTCACTATCAAACTTGCCGGACTATTTCTGGTCGCAATTTTAAACACCTTTTCTAGTAAAACCTTTAAATTTACTGTTTTCTTTCACTGTTGCTCTTTCTCTGCTATTTCTCTTGCTTTTTTCTCTGCTTCATTTAACCGTAACTCCCAAAAAAGGCATTTCCAAAGTTATATTCCTATGTGATTCCGAGTCTTCTTTGCATCTGTAACACATCCTGGAAGTATGTTGTTCTGTTAGTAAAACACCTAGGAGTAATGCCATTGAAATGTCGGAGATCTGTCGGAAGCGCCCTCTATCAAAAAATGAGGACACCAAAGCTGTACGTCATTTTGAATAAAATAATTACCAAGGGAATGACTTACACGCAAACCGCAACAAAATCGATTAGTTTGTCCAATATTTATGAGCGTTTAAAATTCTCCCCTCTGTTCATAGTTCAATTTTCGGTAGTTACCCGATCCCAATGTTTCCGATTTTGGGCTTAAAATTGAAGTTAAAGTTTAAACTTTAGTACAACTTCAACTCCATGCTCAAAATAACGGTAAAAAGTAGTTGTTCGTTACTCTATAGTCTAAAGCGCCCTCTATCGACAATTTTTGAACGTAACCTTTAAAATTTTTTTCTAAAAATATCGTGATATAAAGAATGATTTTAGTGAAAACCGCAAACGAATCGACCCTTTTCTCCGTTTTTTATCCTCGTTTGAAGTTTTGGACCTCAAACTTTAATGACCCTTAGCTCCTACAAAAGACGTTTGCACCCCATGGTTTCCCATTTAATAATATTTGTCTTCATGTCTACTATCACCCCTCAAAGTTTGTCGGTCTGGTAGCGAAACACCCTGTATATCTTATTTGCTTTGTTTATTTAAAATTATTTTCTGAATGTTTAAAGAAATTTTGAGAGTGCAAATATACAAAGTTATATTTAATTTTTTTCCCATATAAAACATCTGAAAATATCTAATTACTTTTAGGCATATTAGGTGTGGCTAGTGAATACTGAAACTGACACTTTTACAGAAGAACTACGCATTCGTCAAATTCGTACGACCAATAGTTCTGTAGCATAAGGCTTCCAGTAATGACTGTCACTTCTAAATTGACTGTAATACAATTAATCTGACCGTGACATTTATTTGTTTTAGACCCTGTTTGAGTGTTTTGCCGGAAAATTTTTTATTATTATTTTATGAGAGCTATGAATTAATGTGAAATTTATGTTTAAAGTTGAAAAATACGCTTCTGAAACTCATCATTTGTTAAGAGAAAATGCGACAATGAATGTTTATCTCGTGCGCGGGCTTTTGAATGGTTTACGCGGTTCCAAGATGACCGAGAAGACATTGAAGATTATATTCGCCCCGATAGCCATTCCACATCAACAACGGAGAAAATTTTTGAGATTCATGCAACTGTGTTCCTGAGTGCCAAACTTTTAATCAACATGACTACCTCAAGATCCTTGCTCATTTCCATGAAAAAATTCGGAAAAAAGGCCCGAATGGTGGACGAACAAGTCATGAATGCTTCATCAAGACGACGAACCAGTCACATTGTATTATCTGTCAAGACCAAGAATAATATTCCAGTGTTGAACTATTCATTTTACTCCCCTGATATGGCACCATGTGATTTGCATCCAGGGTTCTCGCTGTCAATCGACATTGAGTGACATCGTGACAAAATACTTCAATTGGCGAGTAAAGGAACAACCAGACTCGCCAAATTACGAGTGCTTAATTTCTGTTCTTTTTTGTGTGGCTACAGTTGAGATCCTTACGCATTTTTCTGTACGATTAATGTCGGTTTTCATCGTCAGTCGCACCGTTTCATTTACACTGACTCAATACCAATTCAGTTTAGCAACAGCCAAAGGCACAACAAGACACGACAAGTATTCCTTTGTTGTCAGAAAGGCTCATTGTTTCTTTCTCTCTTGTTTACCACTATCTATGCGATGCTGGTAAAATCACAAACAAAATCACTCCAGTCAATCGCCAAATCAAGAAAAGTCTTGTTGAAGTATGGCGTTAAATTTGCCATTTACCGTGCTGTTGTTAGTTGTATGCAAAATATCATTGACCAAACACCATGTTTTTTCTATCGGTCATAGACGAAATCCCATAGAAATTTTTAATGCAAATTTCCACAACAGTAAATCAAAAATAGATGTTTTGAATTTTTGTTTCGACTGCTAAAAGAATGTTTGAAACATTTACACATTTAGAATGTACTTAATTTTAATAGTTTCTGTAGCATATATTAAAATTTCTTTTTGCTGAGCAATGACACTTATGCTATTTTAAAACACATTGAGAGGGAAAAAAACAGTTACATCAAGGGGTTAAAGATAGATTTTTCAGTGTTTCACGCCGATTCTAATTTGCTAACACATTTTTTTCCCCATTTGGCTACTGTTTTTTATTTCTTATTCGCCAAATCGCTAATGTTTCTCAAAAGCGAGCAAGAACCCTGTTTGTATCTGTTCCTCAAGGTCAAATCTACACTACAAAGAATTTCAGATCGTTGAAGCTGTGAAGGAAAAGGCGGACTGCGTCATGAAAGAGCTCACAGAAGAAAACTTCGAACACTGTTTCAAATATTGGAAAAATCGCATGGAGCGATTCAGGGATAAAGAATGGGAATAAAGAATATTATTGAGGGAATAATAAGTAAATATGTATAAATTAAAATAAAATATTTTAAAATAATAGTCTTGTTATTTCATAGCTACAACTCGTATTCAATAACTCAACCGGAAATTATTCAAACCTACTAGTATCTAATTTAAAATTGTTAGACAGTGACGGTGTAAAAGTATCGACCTTTTAAGCATGTTTTTTTCCCTGCATCGAATAACAATAAAATAATTTTATTTTTACTAAAAATCCATATTATGCATAAGAAAGACGCATAGAGCATTACATGCCACATACTATTGCATGCACCACAAAACGTAGAATGCTGTTATTTTCAAATTACTTTTTATTGAAATAATGATCTAATGTGATGTAGTTGTTATTTTTTCCAATATCATGCAACTTCCACAATCTAACACCAAACACAAATTCAAAGTGTATATACTTTTATTAGTCGTTTTTTTTTTTTTTTTTTTTCGTTTTTTTTCTTTTCCATTATGCAACTTTTTTTTTTTTTTTTTTTTTAACAATCGATATTACTTTACTAATATTGTATTGTTATTTTTTTTTTTCGTTGATTTAGAATTGTTGGAGTAAAGGTAATGTTGGCACATGTTGGCACATAAATATCGAATATAAAAATTACTTTCAAAATTTTTTCGAAAATTAAAAAAAACTTTTAAATACAATACTATTTTTCAATATACATATTTTAAAATTGATTTTCATAAAACATATGATTTATAACGTATCGAAACTGAAACAAAAATCGATTTACAGAAGTTTTAAATATACGGAACAAAATTATAGCTCATTTCGTTGAGTAGCTTTTCAGTTATGTGTCATAACCAATCTGTATTGAGTTCTGTTTAGCAAGCCAGGGGCGGATTTATAAATGAGGGGCCCCTCTCATTGAAACTTTTTGGGGCCCTTCCATCTTGAAAAATTATGCACATTTCTATTTTAAAAATAATACACATTCAAAACTTAATTACAATAATTACTTACAAATTAATTTAAATGTATTCAAGAAGTTAAAGATTAGACGCACAAATTCATTTTATGTTCAAGTTGCATCAGAAATTTACATGAACTTATATAGGGTAGATGTGCTAGTAATGGGCCACCTTAAGGAATTTCTCTAAAAAAATTTTTTTATTAATAGTTATAATTATTGTATTCCAATTTTTTTCATATTAGATTAATCTTTCAACAATATTTAACTAATCCCACAGTTACATTTCCCAATAGAAATAAAAATTTAATTTTAAATAATAGAAATATGTCTAAACACCCAAAAGCCCAGTAATAGACCACCTATGTTCCAGTAATGGACCGCCTATGTTCCAGTAATGGGCCACCCTACAAAAAATAACAGATAATTGTTTTTAGGTGCGTTCGTAATTATGTAAATACGTAGCACCCATAGTTGTCGTTCAGTCCATCCGTCTGTCTGTTCGTCTGTGTGTCCGTTTGTCTGTTCGTCTGTCTGTAAGTTTGTCTGTTCGTCTGTCTGTCTCCCCGCATATAACAACGCAAAAATTATCCAACCGAATCGTTTGAAATTTAAAATACATAATTATTACATAATTTTGTTGAGTCATTTCAAATTTTATGAAAATCGGATGAATAAGATCAATTACAGGGAAAATCAAAAGGATAACGTTACATTACGGTCGATAGGGAAAAAGTTAAAAATGCATTTTCATCGTTTGAAATTTAAATCACATAATTATTACATAATTTTGTCGAGTCATTTCAAATCTTATGATAATCAGATGCAATCAGAATCAATTACAGGAACTATCAAAAGCATTCCGTTACATTACAGTCAATGGGGGGAAAAAGTTGCAAATGCATTTTAATGGTGTTATACTCATTCGAACATAATAAAATTGACATGAACCTATGACGTATATATATACTAAAATAAAAATTCTGTACAATCTGAGATGCAAAGAATATTTATTATTAAGTTACAGGGCCACACAAAAGTATTCCACTACATAATGCTGTACGGGGAAACATTGTTTGGGACATGTTTTAATTATATTAAACTGTGCCACATTTTATGAATATGATATATTTTGCTGAGGTGTAATGAAAATTACTTCCTGCATGTTTATAGGAATACAAAGAGTTCAACCACTGTACTGTATCCGAAGTATTGTCTACTATATCAGGAAGATCTGTATATTTTTAAAACTTCGTTAGCGTACGAATGCACCTCATTTGCTACGCTTAAAGTGCAATTTACAACTTGTTTCAATTGTATTTTGCTCCAGAACCTAATAAAAGCATACTAATAAAACAAAATATTAAAACTTAAGTTAGAAATTCATTACATTAAAGGATTTATAATGAAAAACATAAAACAAAATATTTAAATTTAAGTTAGGAATTTATTATAATCAAGGATTTATAATGTGGATATAAAACAAAATATTAATGATATTATTAACTGTTTATTATTAACTAACATTACAGGATTTATATTGTAAAGATATAAAACAAAATATTTAAATTTAAAGGAGTTTTAAGATAAATACAATGTTTTACTGAAATCAAGTTTAAATAAAATAAGGCATTAAAAAAAGTCTCCAATCTTCATTCATATCATTATCTAAATGATGTGCTGTGCAACTGTGAAATATAAATCACAGATCTTCAATATTATCATCCCTTTCAGATAGTCCAAACTGTTCAATATGGAATTTTAGAATGCATTTAAAATGATAAATGTTCTTGCACTATACAACCATTTTGATATAATCATATAGCCCATCAATTTGGCACAGATTGATTCCACAATTTCCCTTCAGAGATGCTTATATGGATATATTATCACCAATGGAGCAATCTTATTATTTGCTGAAAAACATCCCGTAACAGTGATTTGTTCTTCTTCGTTATTTGGTACTACATAATACACATCTTTAACTGATTTTGATCCCAAATTTTTCCTTGTTTTAAGAGCACAAAAGAAACCTTGTTTGAAAATTCTCTCTGTATGCTTTAAAATTCGGAACAAAATATTAATAATATCTTCTTCCAAATAAGATTTTACATGTCTGAACCAACTTAAAACAACTTCTTTTGTAACGGCACATCTAAATTTTGTCAAATGTTCTGCTTGTGTTTTGTACCAATTTTGGATGACTTTTTTAAAACAACTATTTATAAAGAAATTGCCTTTATTAAATTTTAATAGGTAAAATTTAAGTATTAAATTTGATTATTTAGCTTTTCAGTTAAATCAAAATATTTTATCTCTACTAAAATAACACTTTTTGTATTGGTTACTTGCGTGGTCCATTACTGGAAAATCACGAAATAAGCAATCCAGTAATGGGCCACCCCTCCTAAAATCTTAAAAATAAATAAAATTTTGTAAATGGCCATTGGTATATTAAATTCAATGTTTTAAATTGCTAACCAAACAAAAACATTCAATTTTTACGGAAAAATAAAAAATATATAAAACTAAGTAAGTAAAGTCTGCTCTTAGCATGTTCATTAAGATTGTCAATGAAAAACAGAAAAACTGTGAAACTTTATTTTCTGCTTCCTAATTGTTTTGACGAAAAGTGTAAAAAATTAATGCAGCTTTTAAAGCATGCAAGGTAGAGTTCAGAAAAAAATAATAAAAGCTCAACTATTATTTATTATTTTTTTTATAAACCAAAAAGTGCGAGGTGGCCCATTACTGGAAGGTGGCCCATTACTGGCACATCTACCCTACTGTTGCGGATAAATGGGCTAAAATTATGTATCTTATTTTCCTCTCCATTTTTCAATAAATTTGAAAAGTGATTATGCATTTGGTTTGTCTGGCCGTTCTGGTTGTCTGTCCACGTTGTAACTCCCGTAAATACACTCGTATTTTCAGGCAATTGATAGAGATTATTTAGGGTCACCAAAGCATGTTTGGTATTGCGTATGAAATACGTACAATCAATGATATCATTTACAAGGGCACTCAAAAGAATTCGATTGCATTATGGTAACATAAGGAAAAACCATTTGCAGAGTATTTTAATGATATTATGCTATTTCAAATATACTGAAACTGATATAAACTACTGAATTTCACTACGATCACGTTAAGGGTGTATTCGAAAAAAAACGCTTTTTCACCTTCAACAGCTCGAAATTTTCCGATACAATTTCAGACACATTTTTAAAAGTAGAAACATGAAACTTGCTGAGGGGATTTTTGAAGAGACGTACAAGGTGCCGTGTGATGTCATTTTACGCTCCATTCATTAGACTTTGATTAATGAACAATTATCTTCTCAGTATGACACTCCTTTTTCGTTCCCAAATCTCTCGGTTCGGAAAAATCTGTTCAAAATGCCGTTTTTGATTGCTTTTTTTGCAATATTTTCTGCACTTATCAAAGAATCGACAGTTACGGCACCTTGTGTACCTTCTAAATAAGACATTTTGCCAGTTTGATGCTTATGAGAGTTAAAGTGAATTCAAAAATAAATCGGAAATAAGCAGTTCGAATCGAAATACACCCTTAAAACAGAGCATTCATAGCATTTTTTATTCGTTTACACAAAAAAGGAATCGGTTACAGTATTACAATTAAGCATAGCGATGTAATAATCATTAGAACAAAACTTTGAAGAAATATGCAAAAATTGGGGGAAATTACTTTAAACAGGGCAGGTTCCTATAAAAAATATGAGGTTGTTGGTCCAGAGAGGGGTGTCCAAGACTTTATTTTAAAATTTTGCACGAAAAGTGCAAGAAAATTAGGAGGGAAAAAAAGACATGCCGGACAAAAAGTTAGAGAGAAACCAAATCAGGCTCTATGTGATCCTAGGGTGTTCAGGATTTTAACTGAAATGCAAAAATGGAAGAATAACTAACTGGAAAATGATTCCAGAAATGAAGATAGAATTAAGAAAGAGCCATTTATTAACAATTTATGATGTAAAAAAAAATTCAAGGATCGATACCGGGCTCCAAAGTGCCTGAGTTTTTAACTGGCATGTACACTCTTAAAACGGAAGAGTGGATTTGGCTTCTCAGAAAAGAGTTGTAATCTATTGGATCGTGAATGAGTTGTTTTTTAAACGTTTTACTCATCTTGATTTAAATTGCTTTTTTGAACTCTTGATCTAAATTGCTTAAAAATAACTCTCTGCTCGAGTTGTTTCAACTCTTTTTGAGAAGCTGCCTTTCAAATCGTGAGATGAGTGAATTTCAGCTCAACTTGAGTGATTTTGTGGCTGTGGTTTTAAGAGAATAGTTGCATTATAAAGATATTTTGGTACTATTTGGTTATCACGTTGACCAATTTCGCAAAGTTATAAAAATTACCAAACTACTAGCCAAATTATGCATATTGACATAATTTTTATTTCAAATGATGAAAAAACAAATAATTAGTAAAATATTGATAAAAATACAAATAAAAAGTCGAAATAAAAATCACGTAATGACGTTTTAAATACATTTATCGTATTTAATTGTCATTGAATGTGATATTCATGATTATCCATAGTTGGCATTTACACTTATAGTTTGGCGATAATATTTCGGTTGACGGGATAACCGAGTAATACTGATATTTTTTAGTAGTTTTTAAAGCTATTGTGGAATACGCTAGAACTATGTTAAAGGCAAGGCATATACCGTAATTTCGGGTGTATAAGCCGCGGATCAAACAATTCTTTTTCGACCCAGAAATTTAAAAAAAATGAATGTTACTAGTTAGATCGCCGTAAATATTTCCGTTCAATCACTAAATAAGATTTCTGGGTCCAAAAAGAATTGTTTGATCCGCGGCTTATACACTCGAAATTACGGTAGTTTGGATCATTTTAAAAAAGGTGCACTAAGGACACCAAGAAAGCGATTAATATTCGAAACTGGTGGTAGCTAAAGTCTGAAATTTTTTTAGCTGGGGGACATATAAAGTTATTAGTGAAAAAACTAGTGCATCTGCCCATTTTTAAGGGAGTTATAAGAGAAAGCCAAAGGGGGTAACTGATCGTTATGAGCAGATTCCTAACATGAAAACTTGTTAAATGGTCTTAGTTCTTTGCACCTTAGATCTTAAATTAGTTAAAATTAAGCACAGGTAAGAATTAATCATTAAAATGAAATTTTGAAGGAATGGGCAATGAAAGGTGATGCTTAAAATAGGCCCCAAGGGTACCAATAAAAATATGAGAGTGTTGGTCCAGAGAGAGGCATCCAAGACTCAACTTTAAAATTTTTCAGTGATAATGGGAGAAAATTTGGAGATGAAAAATGAATGCCGCACAAAAAGTTCAAGGTTTCCTTCATGATTCTAGGGTACCCAGTATTTACTCTGCAATCTAGAAATGGGAAAATAGCTAAATAGTAAAGGGTTCCAAAAATGAAATTCGAGTTAAGAGAGAGTAATTTTTAACAATTTAGGACGCAACAACTGCAACGGGCCCGGTACCGGGCGCCAAGTTACCAGAGACTTAACTGGCACGTCGTTTGATATAAAGGTATAGTTATTGTTATAGTCTTTAAATTAATAGGAACATGCTAAAACTATGTTAAACAAAATTGTATGTTATTTGGATCATTTTTTAAAAAGCTAAAACAAGGGCCCCAAGAAGGGCCTATTAATATTCAAAATTGATGTTAGCTAAAATCTGAAAAAGGTTTTTGTCGTTCATAAAGTGTTTGGAGGATCTAATAAGTTCGTTTAAAAAAAGCAAATGAATTGGACCATTTTTAATTAAGTTATAATAAAGGGCACAAAAAACCAGCAAATAATTAAAGACAGGGTCCTCTCCTAACATGAAAACTTATTAAAAAGTCTTAGTACTTAATTCTTTAGATCTACAATTAGTCAAAATTATATTAATCGGAAAACGCTAGAACCATGTTAAAAAAATGCATGCAATTTAGATCATTTTACTGAAGTTAGAGCAAGGACCCAAAGAAAGCAAAAACTTGGTGATAGCTAAAGTCTGAGAAATATTTTTGTTATTCTGCTGGAAGACTTAAGAAGTTGTTAAGGGAAAATATTAAATCGGATCATTTTAAAGGAAGTTATAATGGTGAGCCCAAAAGGTACCAACTGATAATAAAAAATTAGAGACCTAACATGAAAATATGTTAAACAGTCTTAATACTTCGCGCGTTAGATCTTCAATTAATCCAGGGTATTAATCACAGTGGCTTACACAATTTATATACTTTTGCCGAAATATGAATTTTTTCATAGATTCTAGTGTACTGAGTACTGAAAAATTATTGTAAAAAATCTGGGAAGTCTAGTTTAAAAAAATGTTTATTAAATACTTAACCCATTCGTGCCCAGCACCTTTTGCGTAAATTTTATTTGGTTGGCACCCCTATTCTTAGAAGATTTAAGTTTAGTTCATTAATCACGAAAATGCATCATTTAAATAAAATAATTATTGTTTTACTTTTTACCGGTGTCAAAAACAGTGCTGAATGTACCTTTTGAAGCGTCCCTAAAAAGGGACGCTAGGCACTAATGGGTTAAAAGAATAATAACATGAAATATCTGGGTATGAATGGAGAAAATGTACTTTCAGAGATATGTTCACACTTATTGAATGATGGTTTTTATTTTAAATACAGCAATATATTTTCATAATTTTCATTTTTATGATTTTCTAAAAATCCATGGACGACAAATTTTTCACCATAGATATTATGAGACAAACGCTTTTCCCAATCGTAACCATATGTAGCAATGTGCTCCATCGTAGCAATGTGCTGCATTCTCCCCTTCCAAATATTCGCTGTTTTTTTTCTTTTTTAACTTTAAAATTTACGATTTATAAAACTCTTTACGTGTTAGTAAAAAATGATCGTTAATTTCGGATTCTGTGGTACAGAATACATGAGAGTAAATTATTAAAAACCAAAACGCAAGTCATAATCCAACTTTTTTCAGGCTAGTGTTATCAAGTAACATTTTAAAATACGTATTATCTTGTGAAGAATTAAGGTTGCTAATTTCCATCATTTTATTTAGCAAAATTTCTATTTCTTTTTTCTTCTTATATGTTTATTACAAATTGCATATTTATAATTAATATGTCAAAATGATTAAAGAATTCAAGTTTACATTGCAATATTTGTTTTGCTCTCAACCATATTTTTAATACATCTGACAAAATTATTTTTCTGTTTAATTTGTGAATGACCCCCAATTTGTAACAAAAAATATGCTCCAACTTTAAATAACTAGTAATTGGATAATTTTAATCTATGAATAACGAGACTTTTTTTTTGTCTTACTAGTAAGTGTGACGGGAAACTTTTACTGAATACAACTTATAAGACCGGAGGACCGTATAATAAATTTAAATTTCGTAATTCTTTAAGAAATGTTTTTATTGACCCAAATCACTTGTAAAATATTTCTTTATCTCGTTTAAAACCTTTTTAACTGGAACTATATGCCTACTAACGATTTAGGAATTAGCCATTGGACAATGTTAAGAGTGGACAGACAACCTGTATGGAAGAAAGTAAAAAATGTCACATGATAGATTTTTTCATATACCGTCTTAGTAAGAAGTAGTATAATAAGAAAATAGGTGTTTCATCAAAAGTGTATAAAAAATGTTTAAATTTATATACTAGTGTTATTGGTTCAATTTTTTTTTTAAACAAATGCACAAAAAATGGGTAAATGTTTAAAAAAGTTCCCTAGGGCCCTATTTATAATATGAAGGTGTTGATCTGAGAAGAAGATTCCAAGAATCAACTTTAAAATTATGTACTGAGAAGGTTAGGAAATTAAAGGGTAAAAAATGTTTGGATCACAAAAATTTCAGACAACCCTGAACCGGCTTTATGGCAACCTAGGTGGCCCCAAGATCAAAACTGGAGAATAGAAATGTGAAAATAACTAAATGGAAAAAAAATTCCAAAAATTAAGATCGGATTAAAAGAAAAGCAATTTATTTGCAGAAAAAACATTAAGAGGCCCTATATCGGGCCCAAAGAGCCAGGATCTTAACTGGGGTTTAAAAGGCGAGAGTTATTAAATGGAGAAAGGACTCTCAAAACAAAGAATACTGGATAAAAAGGGACGGGTTATTAACAAATTTGCGCATGAAATCTTATAGGTACCCCAATTTTTAAAATATTAAAAATCTGAGCTTAGGACCTATGTATTAGGACCTTTCTTCGACTATACGCACCTAAATTCTCAGACTTCTAGTATATTTCGCTAGCCATCGCACATAGATAAAACGAAACTTTGTTTTATTAGTACAGATTTAGGATACAAAGACTTCATTCAGGGCTTGACTAAGGCAGGGGCATGCGGGGTAATTGCCCCGCCCCCCCCGGCTTTAGGGGGCCCCCAAAGACAGATATAAGTTTTTCGTTAAAGGAGTATCAAATGATAAAAAATGGTCAAAAATGACCAAAATTCTTTTTTTTTGTTTTTTTTTTCTCAATTTTAAGGGTCTGTTTTTTTACCTAGTCTGTGTCCGTACCCATTGCCTCCTTAAGGCCTCACATTTATCCTCATATTCCTGTAATCGAAAAACCCCTCTATTCTATAATTTCTTAAAGTATTCTTTCTTCTGCTATTATGTATATAGATGTAAATAGTATACTTGGTACGAAATTTATGTACACATACAATAGTTATGAATTTCAGTTTAGTCACTTCAGTATAATTTACGAAAAATTTTAAGATAGAAGGGGGACCCTTAATAATATTTGCCCAGGGCCCCCCGCTGTCTAAGTCGGGCCCTGACTTCATTGGTAGTGTACCGGGCAAGATCTTAACTGAAATATACAAAGGGGATAACAAAATGAAGAAAGGGCCCCAAAAACGAAGATCATCAGATAGAAAGGGGGGAGAGGGAGAGTTATTAAAAATGTAGGGCATAAGAACTTGAAAAAGTCCAGGGGGCCCGGGTCTAAAGAAATTAAAGATCTAATCCCCAAGTCCACCGAGATCCTCACACAAATTTTTAGAATCTGACGTGCGGTACGTTTTGCTAGCCATCACACGCAGACACACAGAACGAAAGTGTCTTTTATTAGCATAGCTAATCAGTAACAAAGTAAAAATACATTTAAAATATCAGTTTTATGAAAACTGCATTCCAAGTGTCGGGCCTCTTATAGTCAAGGGTCCCAAGTGATAGCCCATGATTTAATCAGCCGCTCAATCTGTATAATTAAATCGTTACAGAAGGTCTCGAACAGGCTTCCTTTCAGCTCAGACCCAAGTTCCCTTTGAATCCCACCCCTTGCCTCCAAAAATCCTATCAATTCATAACGAGAGAAAAAAAAAAAAAAAAAAGGGAAAGCTCAAATTCTTCCAGTAGTAGCAAATGATAGAAAAGCAATATTTATTACATGAAAATGGTATAATATTAACTGAAAAATTAAAAGGGAACATTAAGAAAATTATTTTTTCAAAATGTCACATTTTTTTTTGAAACTCAAAAGAAGATTTGGGGGCCCTTGGGATGCGGGGCCCCTCGCGATTGCGACAATCGCGACCCCTTAAATCCGCCCCTGTAGCAAGCATTAAAAGAAATATTTTTTTGTAATAAAAAGGAGTTAAAAATTTTAATTCTTGAACTGTTCGACAGATTTACTTACTGCTAGGTATCCTAAGGTAAAATCAATTGAAAAATTTAAAATTCAACTTCAGTAATGAGACGAGCCCTTAAGTATTATATCTCTATCTATATATATGTGTGTGTGTGTGTGTGTGAAAGAAGAGCTAATATCCGATTGACAGTTTATGAATGCGCAAGGATTTTCGAAATAACTTTGTCTTTTTTAAGACACTCGCAAAGAAAATGTGTTGAGCAATTTACACCAAAAAATAATCAGCATCAATTTATAGCAGGGACTATTAGAAAATATGTTTTTCTTAAATATTCCGTGCATTAGCTCTTGAGATAAAGCTCCCACAAAATTTGTCACATACTGACAGGGATATTTACAGACTCACAAACAGAGAGTTTTATAAAAACATGTTTTTTGTAATCTTTGAAAAAATTTTTGGTACTTTTTCCTTGTAAAAATAGAAGAAAGTAAAACAACAGAACATAAATGAAAATAAAACAAAGCTTAAAAATTTATAATATACCCGAATAAATAAAAAAATCTAAAGTTCTTTCGAAAACGCTAGCTCATGCCTTATTTCGCGGTATTGTAAATAAGTTTTGATGGTTTTAAAATGTATGAAGTATTCTTTTCTTCCTGTATTTTGCCCTTTGTTTGGCTGGGTGTACATTGTGCAAGTGTGTATTCTATAATATGCAGAGGATATACATAAATATATCCCTGTCAAAAAAAAAAAAAAAAAAAAAAAAAAAAAAAAAAAAAAGAGAGAGAGAGAGGGAGAAGCTGTATGGTTATTTTTGAGATATCGATGATTATTTGATTCCTATAAGTGTAACAAAACAAAAATAGATGTAACTATTTAGTATTTCATTTCCAAAAGAAAAAAAAAAGGAAGAAGAAATGTTATGTTTTCTAACTTTTTCTTTAGTTTAAAAGGATTTTAGATATTCGCGGCATATTCTGATGAATTTTTGTAAAGATCTGATGATTAAAAATATCCAAATTCAACTATACATTTTTCTTCAAATAACTTAGAATTGTAATTGTTGGATTAATTCTCTCTCTCTTTTTTCTCAATTTATATTTTTTCAGTGCATTAGTAAGAGGAAAGTGTTAAAATTTCAACATAAATTTTTCAGTTAATTTGATTTTTTTCAATGTACAGTTCTTAATGAAGCATTTTTTAAAACTGCTGTTTTATAAATAAAAATGGAATAGTTAAAAATAGAATTTTATGTTATATAAATAGAGAGTTTATTTTCTTTAATTAAAAAAAAGTAGTAATTTTAACTATATATTTTTTTCACGTGAAATAACATTAAAAAATATTTGATTAAGCTAATATATATATATATATTTATTCAAAACCTGGTTCACATATTTATAGTGCACGCTGTTATGAAAATAAAAAACAAAATATTGTAAGCTGTCTAAAACTGTAAGATAAGTTTAGTTTAAAAATTTTCTTAAACTTTTAAAATTTTACGAAAAGATTTTCATTTGTTATCTTTAAAATTATTTAAATAACATATCAAAAAGGTAAAGTACTCAAAAGAAGAAAAAACATTCTAGGGGATACCAAATGCCTTAAGAAAATAAAACTTCAAAATTTATTTTTTCTGTGAAAAGTATAAACCGCGTACATTAATATTTTTTTATAGTTTTCAAATAAACCATTAAATCTGACAGGTGATAAGAAACTGTGTTTTATGTAAAAACTAATTTATCATGTATCTATTTCTTAAAGAAGGAAAAAACTAATAATTTAACTAATTTAAGTTTTTTTTATTAGACTATTAAATAAGAATTTTAAATTTGAATTAAAATTTTAAAATCAGTTGTTAAAATTTCAAATCACTGTTTATTTCATGTTTTCTGAAATACATTATAAATGATATTTAATTTAATTTCTCCTTATTTATTGAATTATCGATTAATTTTTACGACGATAGATGAGTTATTTATAAATTAATTAAGTAATACTATTTTTAAATTTATTTCACTACTTATTTAATTTTTACTTATTTCGTGACGATTTCAATAAATAAATAAGTAAATAATAATAAGAAGAAAGAAAAGAAATGGAATATAGAAATAATAACAATATTTTGAGACTCATCTTGATTCTTCAGCTTTTGTTATGTATAAGCACTCTTTGCCAAAATATCAAATGAGGCTTATTGCGTTTAGACAAAAATCTTTTGGTGTCTGTCTGCCAGAACGAATGTATATGACTCACAAAAACTGTTATAAAAAACCCTTCCAATTAGCTTAAAATTGGATAGAAATGTTGGCAGGTATTTGGAATCAACTAACATACTTGGTGTGGTTTTTACGATACATATAAAATATTTCTTTTCACGTCATAATGATCTTACACGGGTAGATCATTATTTCAGTGAATTTTTATAAAAAATTAATGATATATTTATAAATTTTGTGATTCACACACACACACAAAAAAGAAAAAAATGCATTTGAATAACTAATTTAGATGATAAATCCAAATCAGATTTAAAATTTAAATTAAATAAGGGTTATTAAATTTTCGCAATGAAAAACTGCGACTCGTTTAAAATTTTATCGATATACGATAATCATACATGCGAAATCGGTTGTTTTACTTTTGTCGTAATTTCATGCATGTGTTTGGGGAATAAAAATACTGATTTTTATGAGTTCTCTTTTAAACAATATATAATTCTCTCAAAAATGGTTTTATCCGAACAAAAGTTATTAAAAAATCGAATTCTTTTATGTCCTGTAAGAGTGATTAAATTTTTTTGTAGTAGTATCTTTGTTACCCAAGATTTTACACAAATATAAACTCATTTACAAGACTTATAAATGCAAAAGTTAAAAATGCAGTCAAAAGAGGAAAAAAAAAAATCATTTTTAACAGTTTGAAATTTTCTGATACAGTTTCAGACTCATTTTTAAAAATAACAAGATAAAACTTACAAATGTGATTTATGAAAATATATATAAGTGATCACGTGTTTTCATTTTTATTTCAATGAATTAGAACTTAATGTATAAACATTTATTTTTAAAGTATGTCCATTATTTTTGCTTGCAATTCTCCCGCTTCGAGAATTTTCGTTCAAAAGCAAACCTTGATAGAGTTTTTTGGAATATATTTTGCTTTTATGTATATATATAAATATAAGCATTGAATATAGCTTTTGAATAAGAGAATCTACCAATTTCATGCTTTTCAGAACAAAAATGAATTTTAAAAAAATGAGATTGGATAGTAGATTGGATTTGAGTACACCCTTGCAAGTTTTTACGACTTTTGTTTTGATAAAACCCTTTTCGTGTTTATTCTGTGATATTTAAAAAATAACTTACATGTAACTATGTTTGTTTTTCAAAAAATGCATAAAATTTCACCAAAAGTTATACATCCGATAGCGTCAATATTTGAGAATCGAATTGATAAAATTTTATGCAAGAGGATTATTGTCAAATTCAGTTACCAATCCAAATGAAAAGGTAAGGTTTAAGGGGGTTTAAGGGTAAGGTTAAAAGGTAAGTAAGGGAAGATGGGGTACAATGAAAAAAGGGGTAAAATGAAACATTACTTGTGAAATCAATCAAATTTGTTTACAGAGTATTGCAGTTTATATGTATGTTATACAACTGTATGTTCTAGTTATTGATGTGATTTGGTTACATACACATTTCTACAACATTATCAATAGAAGATAATTGGCTTTATATCATTGAAAGTAAGTTTATTTACCAACAGTAATTTTCCTTCTTTTTTCTTGTTTTTATATGTATAATTATTTTTTTCTATATGCTGGTATTTTTGCGTTGTAATCTTCATACCTCCAAAACCAAAATAAAAAAAAGTATTAGAAGTTTATAAATATTTTTTTACATCAGTGTGCTCTACAGTAAACCAATTGCGAATGGGGTACCATAAAACATGCTTCATTATAGTAATAACAGTAGTAAATAGAATATATGAAAAGTAATAGTAGAAAAACAGAAAGGAAAATAGAAGTTTTGTTTTAACCAAGCCAATAAAAAATGTTCTTGTTAATCAATTTAAAAGTTAAAAGGTAACGAAATCTAAGAAGGGATTGTTTTCAAAACAAACTGTGACTGCTGTGCACTTTGAAAAAGATTATGATGATCCAGATTTTTTCCCCAGCTCCATCTGCTCATCGAGGTGCTCTGAATGTGATATCTACACGTAACATATATGCACAAGCAATTATCTCCATATATAAAACCATAAGAAAATTTATTCTACTGGAGAAACCATACATTTAAATGAAGTCAGATGTGAAGTACTTTATATAAGACTTCAACCTACTTTTAAATTTATGCATTATTCAGAAACTTATATTTTTCAAAAAAAAAAAAAAAAAAAAAAACTCAAATATTGAAAATATTATCCCTTATCCCTTTAAGATCAACTGAAAGAAAAGTAGAAATGCTAATTTTTTTTAATTTACTTGCCAATTTACTATAAAATGAAAGGTATTTCTTAAATAATATAATTTTCTTATTAGGATTACATATGCATACAAAGTTCCTTTTGTATTTTATAAATCAAGTTTTGTTATATATTATTTATTTTATTCGTCAGAAAAGAAATTATATTGTGTGCAAATTGCTTTCATTATTTGGAGTGTTTCATTGTATTCCAGTATGTGCTTCATTGTACCCTTGATATTATTCTGATAGAAAGCAATAGAGCAGTGTTTCCACTTTTTCTATAAAAGCGTCGAATCTGCCCGATAATGGTGTCATCTTTTTTTTTTAATTATTAATTCTGATTTTCAGAGACTCTTCACAAAATATTCTTATGCATTATAGTTGATTATAGCTGAATATAGTTGAATATAGTTATAGTCGATTATAGTTGAAGATATGCACTTTTATATGGGAATTAAAAAACATTGTTTCATTCTTCAGCATATAAATAATAATTTCAATAAAATTCATTCATTTTTTGCATAAAAATGCATGGCTGTGAACCATTCCTTTTTTTCTGTTAACGCTATTTCTGAATCATGATATTTACCATACTTAATCCCAGAATTCTGAAATTAATTACCATTAAAATTATGCAAAGGTTTCTATTATGAAGGAATGATAACTAAAAAATGGAATAATTGACACCTAAATATATACTGATAGATACAGTTGTTCCGAAGTGTGTTTATTTTTATATTTGAGAATTTGTAGTGTAACTTTAACATCTAAAGCACAGATCTCCTAAATCCTTTACCTATCTTTTAAGAAACTTCAGAACGATAGTAAGATTATTTTTAATTAAATCAAATATTCTGTAGAAAAAACCGAGATAACAGACATTACAAAAAAGTACCACTGCATACATTGCGAGTTTGAGAATATTGTTGTTCTGAAATGAATAGTTGTCGATATAACGATCGAAATATAAGTTCTGTATTTTTCCCTTTTCGATGTCGTGCAAAATCCAAAATCTGTCGGTAAATATTCTAAACAGCAGCTGAATTAGTTTGAAAATATTTTTTCTACATATTCTTTTTTTTAATGCTTCGAACATTTGGGTTTTTCCGATATTACATTAATGATATTTTATTTTTCCTTACCTTGGAGGGCACAAAAATCGATATTACAAATGGACATAATCCGGATATGACTTAGGATACGTTCTTTTTTAAATGTGGATTTGTGCTGTAGTGTACTACGGAAAAAGAAGTGTCAATATTTGAGATTTTGTGAAAAAAAAAAAAAAAAAAACTGTATGGTTAAAAAAAAGGCTAGATGTTATTGTCATATTCGATTGATAAATAAGTAGCAAAATAATATCTAACTCTTTCGTAAGAAAGCAAAATAAAAATTGAAAATTACCAATTCATAATTCAGCTGTATTGTACAATTGCAGTAAATCCAAATATTGCAAAATATTGGATAGATATAATAAACAATAATAATAATAAATAGGTTAAATTATCGTTTTCCTTAAAACGGAGAGATTTTTTTTCGTATTTGAAAAAAAGTCATTTATTGTATTATTGTTTACCTTTTTGTGCAGAAAAAATTTGGTATAATGAACAAAAATTTTTTTTTTTTTTTTTTTTTTTTTTTTTTTTTTTTTTTTTTTTTTTAGTGTAATACTCGATAGGTAAATGTATAGCAAAACAAATATACAAGTTAAAATTTGAAAATTACAAAGTTCATAACAAAGTTTGGTCAAAGAAAAACAAAAGATCTTATTAACTATTTTCATTCAATATAAATACATGTCGATTTTCTGTTAAATTGTCATTTTCCCAAGGGGTCTAGAATTTATTTTCAATTTTATGTCGCATAAAAAATTCAAAATTTTGCAATTTTTTTCTCTTTTTTTGACGATTTTTAGCCTAACTTGCGGATGACAAATTCTCCTCTCAAGGCAGGTAGATGGGAGGCATTGGTTTCGAACTCAATAGCGCTCGTCAGCCGAACTGTTCAGAGGTTTCCGTGTTTTTCTTCGAACCTTGGGAAACCTTGCATAAACATTGCGTATTAGGTTCCCCTAGAAAAGCTCCCCACAAAAGGCACTTCTACTACGGTCTATATCCTTCGTCCAGATAAACGGCCCTCATAAAAAACACAACACCTTTTCGATTTTTATTCTTAATTTTACAAATAAAATATAAAACTAAGCAACAATTTAGCTAGATTTTCAGCACTTTTATCTGTCACGAATATTCTCATACCCTTATTCAGTGGCGCCAATTTTATGGGTCCGTGTCACGCAAGCTCACCCAATAATTTGATCTCTTTGAAAAGCCAATTTTTACTCATTTATTTCGTTACATTTATTTGTTTATTAAATCACTGAAAATCAAATTTGGTTTTTTTTAACGTTCTCAAAATAGTTTTGGTTGGTAAAAAGTAAGGACATCAATTAGACTTACAGGAACACTGAAAGTCCTTTCAGCTGATATATAAGTAAATTTTTCACAAAAAGAAATTTCTTGCATATTTTGCCATCTGTTCTACTGCTTTGACTCGATAAAGCAACAAAATGCGCGTTTCTCTTGACATTCAGTTTTTAGGTGCGTTCATAATTATGTTTAATACCAAGCACATATAGTCGTCGTTCAGTCCGTCCATCCATCTATCCGTCCGCATATATCAGAGCAAAAGTACCCAACCAAATCGTTAATTTAAAATATATAATTGTTGTATAATTTTGTCGAGTCTTTTAAAATTTTATAAAAATCGGATGTACAATTCAATTACAGGGATAGTAAAAAATACTCCGTTACATTACGGTCAATGGGAAAAAAATAGTTTCAAGTAAGGTACCCTGGGGTAATAACGCCAAGTGCTTATATTTTGCATAATTATGAAATAATCAGGTAAATGACACCGATGTGCTCTGCGCAGAAGGATTTTGAGTCATATAAATCGCAAAAAACAGCTTCAAGTTAATTTGTTTCATTTTTAGGTCTTATTGTTTTTACAAGCAACTAAAATTAACGCTTGATCTAAAATTTGCGAGATAAGGTTTTTGATCTGAAGACTATATTTTTAATCCAGAAATACTTTGTTTATTACATAAATTTGTAGTGTATTTCATGTACTTTCAAATTGTTGTAGAAGATTTTGGATATCTTCTCGAGATAATTTGTAGTTTAGGATTTACTGCGCAATAAGTATCCCGGGGTAATAACGCCAGGGATTGGCGTTATTACCCCGGTTGATTCCCAACAGTGGCCGAACTATATCCGAAGGGGGTTTATATATTAATATGGGACAGCATTATCATCATTGTTGAAATGGTAAGATTAAGGGGGGGGGGGTGCCCAATACTTAAAAATAATCTCTCTATTTTATTTTTTATTATATCATTATTTTATTTATTTATTTATTTATTTTTTACTAATGTAAAAAATAATTTTTAACTCTTGTAAATAAAACTATATCAAAATGTTTTCGAGATTCAAATTCGAACATCTTCAAAATCAGGTTTCTATTAAATTTCCACTGGATTGTTCAATTGAGTTCGAAATTTTAACTGTCCGCTTTCTCAGCGTTCGGTTTTTCAAAACTTTATAAATTTAACCTTTAACTGGTGTGACAGAAATTGTAACGTATGAATGTGATGCGGTTTGTGAGACCACAAAATTGAAAGATGAATAAAAGGCTGGAATAACTCATAGGATTGTGTTTCTGTACTAACTTTTTATACAAGAATATTATACTTAATATTCACCTATTTAGTCTCTGGTGATAGTACTAAAATTCCAAATGAAACAAAACTTCGGTAGTGTTTACAGTTAAACTGAAAATTACAAGTTAAACTAAAAAATTAAAAGAAAAATAGTGGTCTGCGAGACCGGTAACATTAGTTAAAGGTTAAAATGCGATCCATGATTAAAAATCATAGAATATTGTTCCAGCGCTAAATTTTTTGTACAGAATTAATTCTAATCAAATTTAATCTATTCAAATATTTCTAACAATATTACGAGAACTCCAAACGAAAGAGAATTTCACTTGTAACTATAGTTAAACTGGAAAATACAAGTTAAATGCTTTTTTTTTTTTTTTTTTTTTTGGGGGGGGGGGGGGGGTACAGTGTTCCGTCAGATTGCTAACAGCAGTTAAAGGTTAATTTTGTTGCTAATATAGAGATAATGATATTTAACCATATGAATCTCTATAAATAAAAGGAATAAAGAGGATAATTAATTAATTGAGGCACAGATAGCTCGTCTGCTAAGAAAATCGTCTGCTAAGAAAATCTTTTTTCATTTTGAACTTCTATAAATAAAAGGACAGATAGGCTCTCAAACAGTGAATCGTCGAATATAATTGAAGAACAAATGGAAGAACAAATGGAAGAACAAATGGAAGAACAAATGGAAGAACAAATGGAAGAACAGATGGAAGAACAGAAAGAAGAACAGATGGAAGAACAAATGGAAGACCTCTTCATTAACAATAAAAAAAGATATGCAAACGAAACCCCAGAACACCGAGAAGAAAGACTGGCGAAGAAAAGAGAGCAGAATAGAAAAAGAAGAGAAAATGAGACAGATTGAGAAATTGGTGGTGTCAGTGGGCGGTGGTGAGACAGTATGTATTATTCTATATAATGTTCTATATCCTTAATTATTTGGTAAGTAGTGGACAGACTGGAAAGCCAACCACATTAAAAAATGGGTGGGGCCTAATAGAGATCGCCTTCACGTGGTGGGTCCCGTCTTCGACTGAATGATCTCTCATTAATTATAATTTAAGAGTTTTCACTCCGATAACGGGCTATACCTAGTTATGTATAAAATTGAATAAGAGATCTATCTCTTTGGGATAATATTTTTTAATAAAAAATTTTATTCAATTTATTAAAAATTTATTAAAGCATGTTCTTTAAAACGTCGACAATTTAACTGTAGGTTTGGAGAATCTGCATTAGTGTGGAGTTATGGGTTAAAAACTATTTACTAGATTACTATAATAGTATTAACCCTTAACTGCTGTGACAAAAATTCTCAAATAACTTACTGTGAGCGGCCTGTCAGACCGCTTAATCTAACGATGAAAAAAATGTTACATTAACTTTTAGAATATCATTTTTGTATTGAATCTTATATACAGGACTATTATAAATAAAATTCAGCCGTTCAAAAGTCTCTAGAGATAGTAATAGAACTCCAAATGAAACAAAAATTTCCCGATATCTATAGTTAAACTAAAAATTGCAAGTTAAATTCTGAAACTTGAAAAACTCAGCGGTATGTGAAACGCTAACAGCAGTTAAGGTTTAACAAAAATATTTATTACATATAACTCTAGTTATTATAAAACTTCACATGATTAAAATATTACATTATGAATGGTTAAAACCAAGCAGTGTTTCTTATAATCATATTTAAACGGGACCTTTTTAAGCAAAGAGAGACACAGGGTGTTATATGGGTGATTCTACGATAAGAGGTTCAAAAACATGGAGAATTCGGCCAAAAAGAAAAGTTTGAGTTTGATCAAAAACCTTTAAATTATGATTTTTGTCCCGTTTATTTGCTTTTTCATATAAGGGCAAGTCACTTTATACATATTTTATAACTTTTTCTGGTCAGTGACTCGCTCCCCTGGCAGTTATCGTGCCAGGGGAAATACGGCAGGGGAGAGACATTTTCGTGTAAATTCAAACTTTTTAACTGACTGAATTAGTTTTTCGGTTAATTGTGTATTTCACTTTAAGTATTACCGTATTGTTTAATTAGGTCAGTAAATGCAATTGAATTAAATGAATATTATAAGTTTTATGACTTACCAGGGGAGATACACGATGACCGTGCGAAACCACTACAAAACACGGTCGCGTCGCAACAACTAAAAATGGCGACGCTTAAATGGCTTGCGCGTTTAGTATTGCTAACTTCAAGCCAATAGATGTCCTTAAGAACTACTTCCAATATAGCCATCCTTGAATTTATATTTGTTTCAGCGGAACGAAATTTGACAGGGGAGAGACACAAAAAAGCGGGACAAAAGTTAATTTTAAAAATTATTTGAAATTAACAAAATTATTTTATTTTTTATTTTATAATACATAAGTATAATTACTTAAATTCCAATTAAACATACTTTAGTTAAGCATCTGGCGGAAAAAATATATGTATTGTTTGAAAGTTAAATTGAAACCGGCATGGGGACATGCCATTGGAGGGGACTTTTTAGACTTTGTAAGAAATTTGAGAAAAATGTTTTTAAATTAGGCATTCAATCGTGATGTTATTTAATAAAGTATATTAAGATGATGCGATTCATTGCAAAAAATAGCAACATATTGAATAAAAAATCTGTTTTAAAAGGATTGCCGTACAAATTACCTCTTATCGTAGAATCACCCATATTCTGTTGAAGTTCCCCCTCACATCTTTTTCTTTCACTTTCACAAAAAAATCAATATTTTCTATCGCATAGAATGCATACATGGGAATATAAATACTGATTTAAAATAATCCGTGCAATGTTTCTAATAATTCTATTTAAATGGTCATTTTTAAGCAAAACGTAGCTTAAAATCTGATATTCTTTTGCCTCCTCCCCCCCGCCACCACCACAGCTTTCCTTTTCTTTCAGAGTCACAAAAAAAATGTACATTTTCAATAGCTTAGATTGCAATCTGTCAATTTCTAGAGCTGTAGAGTTTGTATTTTTAGAATTGGGCAATCTACATGCCATTATTCCATCTTATTTTATAGTTTTGTTTGCATGGCGTTATTACCCATATAGGTGGGCATTAACGCCAAGTAGCATTGGTCAAGAAAAAACACCATTACATTTTATGAATACATAGCTCTTAAATTATTTTATTTTATATAGATAGTCAATGAGTTGCTATATCAGATCCTATATTTGTTTGAAAAATACAATCTAAAACTAAGCCGTGAAAATTGGTAGAACCTTAACGTGGCGTTATTACCCCAGGGTACCTTACATTTTAATGATTTTACACGATTTCGAACATAGTAAAATTGATAATCATCTATGAAATATATATTAAAACATACATTCTATACAAGCTGTTGTGAAAAGAATATTTTTTATTAATTTATAGGCCCACACAAATGTATTCAGTTACAGAATAGAATGGTATAATAGGAAAATCGTTTGGGGCGCGCTTTAATTATATTAAACTGTTTCACATTTTATGAAATTGATATACATTACTGAGATTTACTACAAGTTTCTTTATAAATATTTACATTTTGGTATAATGGTATTCAGTATATCGGATACAGTAAAGTAGCCGAAATCTCATGTGCGTTCCTGTAAATACTATCTGCTTTCTATTATATAGAAGGTAACTTGTTGTAAACCTGAGCAACCTACAGTCGACTCTCGTTAATTCGAAATCGGATAATTCGAATCTTCGCTTAATTCGAACTAAACATGAAGTCCCAAAATTTTCAATCATAGAATAACGTTAAAAATCTTCATTAATTCGAATTCATTTTCTCTTGACTTCGTTTAATTCGAACTAACGAGAATTCCGACTTTAATTTTTCTTTTCTTTCTCACGGATTTCAGATCATTTGAATAACTTTCTTTTTTTGATTTTTGTGAAAATTGTTCCGAACGAGCATACATATAATCCAATGCATTTCATATCCACTTTCTTAGTGTCCCATCTGTCCATCAGTGGCGCTTTAAATTTTTCTCCCAATGTGCTTGTTTCTAATCTTTTAATTAGTTTATGTATTTATACATTCTAATTTAAATTTTAAGACATATTCTAATGATAACAGACGAAATAAATTAAAAAAACAATATAACATTAATTCCTTTGTAATAATACCATATTAAGCATGTTTTCATTTCATACTTTCCTTAATTCGAACTTCGGATAATTCGAACATTTCTTGTGGTCCCGACGAGTTCGAATTAACGAGAGCCGACTGTATAGGAATTCGCAAAATGTGAAATAGTTTAATATAATGAAAACGTGCCCCCAAACAATGTTTCCCCCTATATCATTATTCAATATAATACTTCTGTGTGGCACTGTAAATTAATAACAAATATTGTTTGGGCGACACATTGTACCGAATGTACATTTTAGTATAAATTTCATAGATGTATATCAATTGGATTATGTTCGAAAGAGTTTAAGACCATTAAAATGCACTTGAAACTATTTTTCCCATTGTCCGTTATGTAACGGAGTACTTTTGATTGTCCTTGTAATTAAAATATATATCCGATTTTCATAAAATTTGAAATAATTCGACAAAATTATGCAACAATTATATATTTTAAATTTCAAACGATTTGGTTGGGTAATTTTTGCTGCATTATATGTGGACAGATGGACATAGTGTAAGACAGATAGACAGATAAACGGAAGAACGTACGGAAGGACGACTATAGGTGCTTTGTATTTACATAACTACGAACGCACCTAATAAATATATTTTTTTTACAATGTTGGCATTGGTACTAACTATAAGTGGAGATACAAATACAGAAACCATTTATTCACTTCTTTTTGTATGCTTCAATCAAATGTTCTTAATTCATTTTATTTATTTATTTATTTTGAGATATAAATTGGGGAGTTAAATGTTTAGTTATTCTAAATAAAATTTTTAGCGAGGTCTTCTCACAAATTCTCAAATTTTTTCAAAACCCCATAAAATGGCAGTTGAACAAGCACTGAAAAACAGCAACAAAAGAGAGCAATCCCAGCTAAATCCTAAAAATTTAATAGCAAGATTTTTTTTTTTTTTTTTTGCTGGAAAATAAAAATATACCTTATATTTTTATCTTCTCACTTATAGCAAAAATAGCATTGAATTTATGCGTCAGAAATGATGCCACCCAAATTGCCAGCAGATTTTGCTGTTGTTTTCTGCATTTTTCTTGTAAATTTGAAAGCCATTTAAATGAAATCATGCTGAGAATAGATATGTGTGACATATGCACGTGTGAGATGGAACACATCATACGCACCTGTGAAGATAATATGAATTATAATTGACACTTTTCAATAAAACTTTCTGAGATTTTTTTTTTCTATAATAGCAGGAAATCTTTTAAACAGAAGTATCAATCAAGCATAATGTTAAAGATCATCTAAAAAATAACAGAATTTTGAAATTTAGTGTCATGTTCAAAGCAATTATAACTACGACCACTCTTTCACTTTGATCTTTTGGCCTTGCGAACCGATCAGTCAGTTGTCAGTCAACTTGTGTTGTGAAAGTTCTCTCCCATCTAATGATGAGTTGGATTGACAAGAAATCTATAAATAAATTCCAAATCGTCAGGACCATTTTGTTAGAGGACTTTTATTTTTATTTCTTAACAACTTCCCCAGAAATTATTTAATGATAATGCTGTGGGTAAATAATTTTTTGAATAAGAATTTCCGCATTAATTTGATTTACGTTAAAAGAAATTGACAAGTAATTTTCTGTATTGTATTAAATACGAAAGGAAAATTAATAATGACATGGTATCGATGGTTTGTTTATTTTTGTATCCTGCACGTGCGGTAGAACGTGACATTGTTTTACATTAAATTATCAAAGCTATTTCTCAAATTCAAAGAGCAATTTAATTGTATCATGTTGGGGAAAAAATACATAATAGATGGTAAGATTTGCAGTTTTTAAAACATGATTGAAGCAAATATTATTCAGTAATTTCAATAAGTTTTAAAACTAGTGTATTGCAACGTGATTTTTTTTTAACATAGGTAAAAAAATTTATTCCGATGTTGTGTGATGTATGAGGGAAACGGTCGTTCCAGCTACTGAGAGTTGCAAAGATGACGCATGCGTATTTGAGCTCTGGTCAGTCGTTTGCTCGAAAATCAAGATCGAATCTAAACAGCGCTATAGTTTATAATTGGATAAATATCCCTCGTTGGCAAGCGACTCTTTCTTATTCGCTGTAGCATAAGGGATATGAGATTTTTTATATACAATGAAAATATAGCGATTTGTATGTGCGAGATGGATCACATCATACGTACCTGTGAAGATAATATGAATTATAATTGACACTTTTATATAAAAAATTTTAAGATTTTTTTTTAATAGTAGAAAATCTTTGAAATAGAACTATCAATCAAGCATAATGTTAAAGCTCATCTTAAAAATAACAGAATTTTGAAATTTAGTGTGATGTTCAAAGCAATTATAACTGTGACCAATCTTTTATTTCGATCTTTTGGTCTGCGAATGGATCAGTCAGTTGCCTCTCAACTTGTTTTGTGAAAACGCTCTCTTATATAATGATGAGTTGGATTGACAGGAAATCTATAAATAAATTCCAAATAGTCAGGACCATTTTCTTAGAGGAGGTTTTTTTTTCTTAACAACTTCCCAAGAAATTATTTAATGATATTTAATGCTCTGAGTAAACAGTTTTTTGAATAAGAATTTCCGCATTAATTTGATTTACGTTAAAAAAACTCACAAGAGATTTTCTGTATTGTATTAAATATGAAAGGAAAAGTAATAAATATGTAGTACCGATGGTATGTTTATTTTTGTATTCTGCTCGTGCAGTGGAACGTGACACTGTTTTACATAAAGTTAGGAAAGATATTTTTTTTTAATTCAAAGAACAATTTAATTGCATCATGTTGGGAAAAAATAATATACGACTGGATTTGTAGTTTTCAAGACATGATTGAAGCAAATATTATGCAGTACATTTAATAAATTTTAAAACTATAGTCATAGGCGTAGCCAGCCTTTTGAACGGGGGGGGGGGGTGCCCAAATTTTTTAACCTGAACATGTTGGGTACAAACAACATCTTATGTAATAAAACCTAATAAAACGGAAGCCCATAAAACCTATCAAATTTTCGTTTTAGACAGTTTTTTTGCGGAAGATATAATTGTGTGGAACTTCTTTTTAAAAAGACCCAAACGCAATTTTTCATTGCGTGAAGAGTTGCTTAAAACTAAATCTAATGGACAGATGCGTGCGAAGAGAAAGCTGCGCCCGGGGCAAAGTTACAATTTGGCGCCCCCACCACGCAACTTTTTCTTGTAACAGGCCAAAAATGACGTTGGTAGTATAAATTTGGCGCCCCCTAAAGTTCCACGCCGGGGCAGCTGCCCCCTACGCTTCCCCTTTCGCAAGACGTTGCTAATGGATAAGAAAAAGATATATAAACATAGATAAAACATGATAGATATAAAATAAAGATATCCGTAAACATAAATCTGTAATTATCACAAGTTTTCATTTCAAACAGCAATGAAATACTAAAATAAAAAAGCACGATTTTAGTTCCCCCCGTCATTTTGATCAAAGTAGCATTAAAATAACTTGTAGTATGCAATTTAAAGTGAAAAATAGCTCTTATATTTTCTACTCATGAATAAATAAAATATCCCCGTTAAAAAAAATGAGCCCGTACGAATGTCAAAATATGATCCCAAAAAAAAAACGTAATTTATCAAACCAACAAACCAACCTCCATATTAATTTGAATTTTGCGTAGCATCATTTCTTATTTTCAGAGGAAGCACAGATTTTTACTAGAGATGAGTTCGGGCTCGATTTTTGAAACCCGCGCCCGAAAGATTTTTAGTACATTGGAGCCCGAAACCATCCGAGCCCGATACAAAAAGTATACAAAAATAAATAAATAAATAAATAAAACATTTAATAATATTTAAAAATTGTTTCAAATGTGATATCCCATTTTAAAAAATTTCTTATAAAATTTACTATTAAATAAAAATTTAAATTCAAGCTTATGAAAAGAGCAATTTGGTATCAAATAAAAATATCCTTCATACCTAAAATGATTCCCATATTTCTTGTCCTTTAAGAAGAAAATTTGATGGACATATTAAAGAAGTGTAATGAATAAATGGATAGTGTTTATAGAAATTACTATACAGGGTGTCCCCTCTCAACGGTGGCCAATGGCTAATTTCTAAACCGTTGGTCATAGACATATAGTTCCAATTGCAAAAATGCTTTAAAAAAGGCAAAGAATTGTTTTTTAAGCGATTTTGGTCAAAAAAATGTTTTACTAGAAAATTACGAAAATTAAATTTTTATACGGTCCCCCGGTCCTATAATGATAGTTAGTAAAATTTTTTCAACACTCTAGCAAGTAATACAGAAAAGGTCCCATTCATGTAACATTAAAATTGACCGAGTTATGAAACTTTAAATTTCATGACTTAAACCACTTTTCTATAGCTGAAAACGGATGAGGTCGACTGCGCTTTAAGGGAACGTACACTAAGTGCTTAAAGTATTATAAAGGGAGTCGATTTCCAACGCTGGTCAAAGGCTACTTCCTAAACTATTTGTCACAGACATATAGTTCCAATTACAAAATGTTTTAAATGAGCGATTTAACTGAAGGCGCTGTCACCGTATAAGTTTTACGGTAGTGTTAATTATAATTAATTAACCTCTAGATTGGTTATTAAAATAACTGAAGACATGAATTTTAAAATTCTCTTTATCGAAAAAATCAAATTTTGGGAAATAGCGAAAAAACTTTAAATGCATCTATTGGTTTTCATTATAAATTTTGAGATTGCATTGTTACAATAGTGGAGGTTTGTATAGACTGATAGAGAAATCAAAAAGCGATAAGTCGAGTTTTGAAATTCATATCCTCAATTGTATTTTTACGTATGTTTTATTTTGTAAGCAAATGAATCTGATTCTTTTCGTGATTTTATTTTAAAAAGGTATGTTATTTTGATAAGCTTTTATTTTATTCATAGTTTTCGTATGTAAATTTTCATAGTTCAAAACTTATATTCAAATTTTAACTCACTTCCAAATATCTGATTGAGGTTCAATTCCCATACTTATTTAAACCCGAAGACAATGTAATATTAATACGATTTTAGGTGCGTTCCATTTATTTATTTTATAGGACTACATCAAATTCTATTAGGTTGAGTAATCTAATAGAGCTTTAAATATGTATCATTTTGTAACGATTTGTGACTGTTGCTTTTCATAGTTTAATTTAACAAAATTTCTGCTATTTTTTTACTTATATTTTTAGCACAAATTGCATATTTTACTTTAACATGTAAATGTCAACATAAATTCAGAAACAACATTGTAATTTTTTTTTTACTCTCAATGTTTAAAGTTAAATTTTCTATCTGATGTTTATTTTTATTTCCAGTAAATTTGTGACTGACCCCTATTTTGCAGCAAAAAATATGCGTCAACTTTGAACAGCTATAACTCGGTCAATTTTGATCGCAGAGGAATGGGACTTTTTTTGTCTTACTTTTTTTGTCTTAAAAATTTTCTAAATATCACTTATAGGACCGGGGGACCGTATAAAAATTTAATTTTCGTAATTTTTTAGTAAAACATTTTTTTGACCTAAATCGCTTAAAAAATAATTCTTTACCTTTTTTAAAGCATTTTTGCAATTGGAACTATATGTCTATGACCAACGGTTTAGAAATTAGCCATTGGCCACCGTTGAGAGGGGACACCCTGTATGTATGCTGAAGAATCAAAAAACGTTTTCAATTTCCTATAAAAAGAGTACATCTTCAGGGGTGTAGTCGTAAAAAAACCACAGGTTACACGATCGACGCAGAGGGTATATATGCTCAAGGCACAGATTATACTCTAGAGAGTGCATCCTATGGGTTTCATGAGAAACAGAAGGTTATACGGTGTTCCTTAAAAAAATCCAGAAGGTATACGGCGTATACCCCAGTATACCCTCCACTACATCCCTGTACATTTATCTATAATCAGTTCATTTCTCTTAACAATACCCCATGACTTGCGAGAATCTTAAAATCAACGCAAATTAAAACATTGATACAGTTATCTTAAAGTTCCGTTGTTTTTATGGGAAAAGAAGAAACACTAATCGAATGTTTTCAATCGGAATAACATGTAAAATATGTTTACTTACGAAGGGAAATATTCAGCATAAGCAAAATTCATGATGACAAACAGAAAAAAAAATCACGATGCTGTTATCAATAACGATTATGATTCGTGCACAATCAAATAATTTGCAAACCTCAAGCATCTAGTCTGCATCAAAAACGAATAAACTATTCTCTAACAAAATAAATAAATAAACGATCGAATTAAAAAATACCTTCTGCCTCAAACGAAAATCCAACCAGAAGCTAATTTATTATTTATGATTATTTTGATAGGTGCCTTATCAATTAATCGTCGACGGAAATGCAGTAGACATAAATTTCCATACATCACAAATTTTCTTTAGAAGCAACAATCAATTATTGAAATATATAAAAAAAATCATTTTTCTTTTTCTTTCGTTTTGATCAAAATAACACTGAAATGACTTCATGCGCGTAGCCAGGGGGGGTGCCCTGGATGCCCGGGCACCCCCCCGCTCGCGCAGATCCAAGATTGATTTTTTTTTTTAAATCAAAATTTAGAAAAGAAAAAAGAAGAAAAATGTAAGCAAAGTTAGTTCAATTAGTTAATCAAAACTAACAGTCTATGTTTTGAAATGTGATAAAAGAAGAGACCTTGATTCTTTCTTTTTTTCTTTTTAAGAAAATTATTTTATTCATCTTTTTTAAAACTAGAATATTTACTAGAATCTGTATTAATCACAGTAAATCAAAAAAATTGGTTTTATAATCCCAATTTGATGTCGTTTCTTTATGGAATTTTTTTAACACCTGTCTATTGCATGCATATTTCCATAAAAAATTAGAGTAAATTCTCGACAAGGATAGAAACTACTATTTATATCTTTGCTTTTGTTATCTAAAGTCTAGATAGGAGCAAAAAAAAAAAAAAAAAAAAAAAAGAAAGGAAATACAGATGTGAAACGATAATTCCACCATGTGATTAGCGTGGAGAACGGAGGGGGTAGAAGTTTGTACAAATTAGAGATGAGACAGGCTCAGTCCCAGCACGAAAGCTCGAATCCGAGCCCGGGTCCGAAGCTGGTATGGGCTCTATTTTCATTTTAGTGTTCGGGCCCGGGGAGGGGGGGGGGGCTCGGGCTCATTTTTTCTGAGAATTAAAAAACATTTATGTGTAGAAGAGATTGGTAGAACTACTATTTTCCTTTTAAAATTATTTATTCTTTTTCAAGTCATTTCAGTGTTATTTTGATCAAAATAAAAAAAAACTATTTTTTTTTTTTTTTTTTTTTTTTTTATGTTTCAATAGTTGATTGTTGCTTCAAAAGAAAATTTGTGATTTATGGAGATTTATGTCTACTGCATGGGTCTACTGCAGGCATGTCAAACACGTGGCCCGCGGGCCGCAATTGGCCCGTCGACAATTTATTTGTGGCCCGCCGAGAATTTCGACATTTTCCTTATGCTTGATTTAGTTCATGGTTGATGCAGAAAATACACTTTGTATAAACACACTTTAGCTAGTCGGGGCTGCAACATTGTCAACTTGACATTTCTTTCAAAATCTGTACAATTAACACAGAATAGTAATATACACTTCATATTGTTAGCACAATCAGCATAATTTATATTTGTTTACTTGAATCTGAAAAGCTTGACCGAATAGCGTTTCACTTTTAAAAAATACATTTACAATGCAAATAATTGTGCTCCTACAACGATTGGCTTTTATAAAATGAAGCAATCACAAAATTAAAAGAAGAAAAGTAAAGATCAATGTAATAAACTTAATACAGTCAAACCTCGTTAACATGAACCTCAAGGGGAATCAAAATTTTGTTTATGTCAACAGTAGTTCATGTTATCAGTCTTAAATCCTTGTATTCCTTTTTATAGGGGACTGTGGAAACAATTCATGTTAAAAGTGATTCACGTTAAGCGTGTTCATGTTAACGAGGTTCGACTGTATTGCGTTTTTGTTCTAGTATTATGATTTTCCTTATTAAGTATTGTATTTAAATTTTTATGTTGACTTATTTAAATTTTTCCAGTTTTTCCCTTTATTATTTATGTATTTATTTATTTTACAAGATTGTATTTTAATTTGTATGTTTAGTTTCATTCGGTGTGAAAAAAATAAAATTCCTTAACATTTTTTTAATGTGGCCCGCGACTCTGTATACAATGCTAAATTTGGCCCGCGATGGTCAACGAGTTTGACATGCCTGGACTGCATTATGTCTACTGGTTTGGGCTGGGTCAGGTTTTCTGACTTTTAGAGCCGGGTCTGATCTTTATTTTTTCCTGATCTTAATTTTTTCTGATGATTTGGATCGGGCCAGACTTGTTTTTCTTCCATGTCGAGCCCTGCCTGGAGTCATTCTTCCTAAATGTCTGTATTAGAGAAGAGACAGTGCTCGTACCCGGACTCATTTTTTCTGAAACCTATAAATTTTATTTATCAATGAATAGAAAATATTAAAAGAACTTGCCTCCCCCCCCCCCTTAAACATTACTTGTTCCTTTTCAAATCACTATATTGACATTTTGATTAGAATAAAGGGGAAGCAGAAATTGTGTTTTTTTTCTGTTTTAGCTTTAGAATGCTGTTTTAAAAGTAAATTATTAGTCACTTCTACAAACTTCAGAAAGAAAGCACTACATTATAACATATTTCAAATTTTATTTTTAAATTAAAACTAAGTGTTTTAATGATTTTTGTGAGTATAACTATAAAAATGATTTGTGTACATCTTTATATATATAACTCTTCTGTGCGTGTGTATGTATTGAACTCCCCCTAAACGACTGGACCGATTTTAATGAAATTTTTTGTGTGTGTTCCAGCGGATTCTAGAATGGTTTAGATTCGCATTTCATCGAAATTGATGCTTTTTAAATAAATTAGGCAAAAACTAATAAAGTTAGTGATTTTTCGCTAATTAAAAAGGTTGAATAAGTTCGCTGAATAGAGTGCGGACAGAATGGCTGAGTGGTCTAAGGCGCCAGATTTAAGCTCTGGTTCTCAAAGAAAGAGATAGTGTGTTTGAACCACACTCCTGACATATGTGTATGATTTACAATAATTTTTCCTGTATTATAATTTTAACTAACCGACTTCAGAAAATCGTTAACTTTTAACTAAGAAGAGAAAAATAAATTTTTCTATAAAAAAATTAAACCGACTTCAAAAACTAATGCAAAGTGAAAAATAATTTCCTTACATATTTGTAATAAGAAATTAAATTAAGAGCGTAGTATTTATCATACGTATTATTATATTTATGTACATTTATTTGATTTTTTGGAGTCGGTGCCAGAACAACGTCTGTTGGGTCCGTTAGTTTTTTATAAGAAATAAGACTAAGATTTACAATAAAAAGATAATAATGTACAATAATAATAAAATATTAATAAATACGAAAGAGCAATTTCAAACAGTAGTATATTGGAATTTGAAATGGAATTTATAATATATTTGGCCTTAAATCTTATCTTTACTTTATGAACACAAAGTACTTTAATTTCAAAATTATTTAAAAATTTAATCTGCTGGATTTTAATAAAAAAAAATAACATGTCCCATTTCTTCTTACTAACTCCCACCCTCTTGTCACGACCCCCTTCTTTTCTTCAAGTGTGACATAATTTGTGGACGGCTCCTTTAATTAATTTCAAAATTTTATTTTAATTTTAATTTTCTATTTTCCTTTAAAATTTATTGTTGTTATTGTTAAAAAAGTATATAATATATGTATACATTAAATGTAAAATACATATTAGAGTTTTAAAATAAAAAAGTGGTTGTCACTTATGTTCTGTTCTCCGTGAAGCTCGGTTTAGAATAAAAATTACACATCTATCCAAATAGATGTTAATATATTTTTTTGAAATGTTAACGGAAAACGATACCAGTAAAAACAGAACAAATCCCTATTTCTTCGTATTTTCTAAGTTTTTGCTTTGAATAATGGAATAATCTAATTAACACCGATTGAAGCTGTTAAAAAATTACTTTTAAAGTTGAAAACAGTTTGCTTAAAATAACGGAATAATCCAATTATGAGAAACTGAAATTGTTGCAGAAATTATATTAAAATTCAAAAATAGGTTAATGTACCAGAAGCTTTTTTAAATTACGAATTTTTATGAATTAGGGGGAACTGGGGAACATTGATACACCCCTTCTACTGCTCACAGGGTAATTACAGGAAGTTTCGCAACAGCTCCAAAATGTGATGCTAGTGCACTCAACTACATACAGAAAGTCTTGGAATGATTCAGTTGTTTGATGAAACTGGACGGATGATTTATTGTTTTTGTAGATCAAAAGTAAATTTGAGTTGTACAATTGAAATGGTATTATACAAATGTTCTAGTGTTTTCAACCGAAAAGAATACTCTCCCTGGCAAGTAAAACTACTCTTTATCAATTTCTCATTCTTTTTTTGTTAGATAAATAATGAAGTATTGGATTTGAGACTCATTCAAAATGGCTGTATGGGGCACATTGATACAGCCTTTGTCGGGGCATATTGATACAACCTATATCCTTTTCTAGTTCATTTTTTCATCACCTTTTATTATTTTTTTTTACAATGCACTCCTTAATACAACCGTTTTTCGCTAAAATTTCTAATATTAGTTTTTATTGAAGTGAAATAACTTCAATTTCTTTATATTAGAACATTTTATAGTATTTTTGTAAAGCGAAGACGTACGAACTTACCCAACATATAGTGCTAGTAGAACTAATTAAAGAAAAGGACGGCAGCCTGGAAAATCTCAAATTTATATCAATTCTCCAGAGAAAAAGGTATTTTCTACCTGAAAAGTGTTACGTAAGAGAAACAAGCTGCAGAAGAGCACAGGATAATTACATTAAAAACAGAATTTTTAATATAATTATCCTTTATTTTCTGTTTATAAACCGATTTATGAACAGAAAACTTGGTAATTTTTCAACTTTCCTAAGAAAGAAGATAATGCTGGGGTTGAAGTACCAGGTATGACAAAGTTACCACAGCCAACAATCAGACAAGGAACAGCCAGAACATCAGGTCATTATACATTTCATTTTGATTGCTTTAATATTGCTTACAAATAAAGTGTGGGTGATTTGAATTTTTATAAATGATATAAAATGGTTTGCTAACTATTTTTCTATGGAAAATATGCATTGGTGTTATTTTGTCTCCATTTTTCCCAAACGTATCAAAGTGTATCAATCTGCCCCGAAGATGGGGCACATTCATACAAATTACTTTTTGATTTTTTTAAAATTACATGCAAAAATAATATATAAAACAACGATTGTACATTTTTAAAACTCAGTACACAGGTTTTGCTGACATCACATAGAAAAATAACTTGAAGTTTCTGCTTTCTAGACATCAAAATTTTTTTTAGAAAAAAGCTGTATCAATGTGTGCCCCAGTTCCCCCTATTAAGAACTTGCAACATTTGTGAATAAGTAATGATCATTCAGCTCAGAATATATCACATTCAAAAAGAAAAGGTATGAAGTAGTTCATACAGACATGCATTTTTCATAGTTAACGTATTTACATTTTTTTATTATTATTATGTGTCATTAAGAATGCATATATACAAGGCATTTCTAAACTAATGGAACAAACTTTCAGTGGTGATAATAAAAATCAACATTTTTAATATAGAAAATCAATGTCTCAATATACTTATTCAGTCAGTCAAAGAAAAAGTATAAAAAATAGATAAATAGAAAATATATAAATAGATAAATAGATAAAAAATAGATAAATAGAAAATATATAAATAGATAAATAGATAGAAAATAGATAAATAAAAATAGATAAATCGATGATAAATAGGTAAATAAATAAAAAATAAAAAATAGATAAATAACTAAAAATTAGATAAATAAATAAAAAATAGATGAATAGAATAAAGCAAACAAATCAGTAAAAAAATAAATAAAATAAAATAAACTAGTCAGATGTGCCAATCCCAAAATTTTTTTCTTTCTCATACATGTTACTATTTCAAAAGGTTGATGCCTAAGTTTATACTTCAGTGTTATTACTTCAAAACTGCACCAACTTTGATTTTCATCTTAAGTTATTGCTTCATTTCACTAATTCGAGTAAAAACGGGTTACTCAATCATAATAATTTAGTAATAAAATTAATTTTTTTTCATTATTCTGTTGTGTATCAGCTGATCCAGAATCGCTTGGTTAACTGGATTCCAATTGTCTGTCGCTGCAGGAATAGCAGTTGAACAATAGAACTATGAAAAATCGAGTAAAATTCGTTATTATAGCATCCCTTTTCGGCAGATTGTTACCAAATTAACGAGTGACTTGCTGTATAGGCTGGCAATAATCAAAATATATTAAGAGAGTGAAATGGTCATATTGGCCAGAAATAATACATTAGTAGAAGTGACATAGTCATTCTGTTGCACTTCAACAATTGTGATCAAACTTCAATTCGGAAACCTATAAAATATGTTCATATTAAAATAATTAATTTTTTAGAAATTAATCTATGACTTTCATGAAATCTATTTTTTAGGCCAATTGAAGAGTGTAGAATTTATTTAAAATGTCAAAATTGGATATTTTTATTAAAAATCAAAGTTTTTTTATATGTAGATAGTGCAAAGGCATCGCCATGGGGTTTATGGGGGGGGGGGGGCGACTCCCCTTCCAATATTTGTGAACTCCGGAAATTTGAGCTTACAGTTGAGAAATTCTAGATTTTTAAAAGATTTTTTCTTCTTCTTCAAAAAAAAAAAAAAAAAAAAAAAAGAACTGAAATGTACAATTTTTGTTTTTTGTTTTAATAACTTTTTCCCTAAGTGTGAGAAAGTTAAATAATCAAAATACAAAAAGAAAGCACCTACACTCAGTCTGTCATTGTATATCACTGATAAAAAATTTATTAACTGTTAAATAACTTTTTATATATAACCTTTTATATATTTTGATATATATATATATAGATATTTTCTCTTACATCCACCAGTACTTAATTTCTCTACTCTTGTCCATCAATGGTTGATCCATGTCATTTATTTCCTTCTAAACTTTCTTACTTACTTAAAAAACTCAAAATAACATCAGTGTTTCTCCAACTGGTCGATATTATACAAGGTTCTTAGTCGTTGCCCTCAATTCGAAGTCGGAAATTTTTTAACCCTCTTCCCCAATAAATATCTGTCACTATGCGTCTGAGATAGCCCCCTCGGCAAATTTTATATACATCATTCAAAAGTATACTGTATTTCCAATCGTATGGCACCTGTAACGTCTTTCTACAATAATATGTTGCAGAATTATTAGGGAGTATTTTACTTTTTTCTCCCCACGATTCTACGCTTTTCCTTTTATTTTTCATTGGTGTTTATGTAACTGCCTTTTCAGTGGTGAATTAATTTGATTTAAAACAGAGCTATAAATAAACTTGAAATATCAATATCAATCTTTTTTTTCCTTTTACACCTTCTCGAAAAATTATTTAATAAAATACTGAAAGTCAGTTTATTTTAATAAGATTTCCGTATTCATTTGATTTCTCTTGAAGAAATTGTAAAGAAACTCTGTATTGAATTATATCAGAAATTAAAAAAAAATAATGAAAGGTTGTTGATGTTTTTTTTCATGCTCTGCACGTGCAATAAAACGTGATATTATTATTTTTTTCACATTAAGGAAGGCGCATTTTTTAGTAGAGAGCAAAATAACTGTATTGTTTAGGAAAAAAAATACCTGTATTGTTTTATGATTTTTATGAAACAAATAACAGAAATATATTTTGAAGTAGTTTCTTTTGTTTTAAAACACCTGTATTGCAACGTGATCTTTTTTTACACTATATATTTAAAAAATCTATAAAATTACTCATTTTCTAGGAAACTGGGAAGCTTGGAACTTTCTATGTAATGGCAACAATAAAAATTCATGTAACAAATACATTTTTCACTGTAAATCGAGAAATCTGTAAGGTTACTTAGAATGTTTTAGGAAACTGGGAAGCCTGGAACTTTTAAGTAACTGAAACCCGGGCTACAGATAAATTTTTAGTAAGATTATCGCAAATTTAGTACTTTCTTTTGTAAGTCTACACATTTCTGTAGCTTTATACAAACTAGTTTTGTAGATTTACATTTTTTTTTGTCTTACAGTGTACAAATACGATACAAAATTTTCAATAAGCATACAGATTTTTCTAACTTTACATCTTTAGAACTACATGTTTTTTTTTTTTAGAAATCTTGAATTTATTCCTGAAATTTTGAAAAAAGCAAAATTACTCAAAGTAAATTCAAAACCTCTTATTAATTGTAAAAAATACTATTCGGAATTTCTGAAAGGAAGTCTCACCTTCTGAATAAAAAAGAATGCCATACTGCAACTCTGCGATGGAGCAATGGTCTGAAGGAGTCTTAAGTTCCACAGACGCTTCACAATGTGAAACACAAGGACCTGTACCATAAAAAAAAATATTAAGTTCAGTGATTACGTTATTAGCACAAGAACATGCATTTATTTACGGCACATTGAGCAAAACACAAGCCTTATGCAAACTTAAAAACATGAAAAAATTACATGCATTCAAAAATTAAGTCCATTTGGAGATCGGGCCCAGATCTCCCTCCTACATCGAAATCATGTTTTGGCTTTTATTGTTGCCGACAGTTTTTTCAAAAATTAAGAAAAATTATCGATTGAATTTTAAAAAGTGAACATTTGAAAGCAAAAATATTTCTAGTTTTGCTATAAAATTTTCAAATTGCTATCTTGATTGGTTTTCATAATTTTAACCAATTAGTGAAAATTGTCATTCTCCAAAGCTACCCTCATTCCAATGTTCCGAGCCCCCACCCCCTACACACACACACACACACAAGTACTGAGCATTTTGATTGGACCGTCACACAAACGTCGCTGGATGGGTCCAAATAATTCGTTTTACAGTTTTAGAATAAAAATGCTCTTTAACTCGGCTGATTGTTGAGCTTTTAATTAATGTCTCAGTTAACTATAAAAAAAATTAAGAATCTGTTTTTCAGATGCTCCAAGATCTGCAATAGAGTACCGTCGTCCAAATTTTTAGATCTGTATCTTTGATAGATTTCTCCAGTCATCTCCGACCGACAGCGCGAAACTTTCTTCTAATCGGTGAACGATACCATCTTCATGCTATTATATCAAAGAAGAAAGATATCGGGTTCTTTTATATTAGCAGAGCGCCAGTGATAAATCATAAAACAGTTCTTAAGCACCATAAATGGTATTGCATTCATTCATTTAAAATAGGAACCTGTTATTTATTTTCATTTAAAATTCATAACTTTAATTTAAAATAATACACTATATGCATTTGAAATTACATGCGTTTCACTATTTACATTTAATATAAAAAATAATAGTAATAAAACTATAAACCAAAGCCTTTTATTTAAGCATCAAAGTACTGTTTCAAATTTACGAATGAAAAGAAAACGATTGAAAAATAGAAGCGTACGCACGTAAAAAATAGATTTGTGAAAGGGAAAACTATTCTTGGCGAGATTTGCGCCCGGCCAATATAAAAGTATTTAATTTTTTAGATACATTCGTAATTATGTAAATACGTAGCACCTATAGTTTCAATCCGTCCGTCTGTCCGCATATAACAGAGAAAAATTTATTCTACCAAATCGTTTGAAATTTAAAATACATAATTATGACATAATTTTGTTGAGTCATGTCAAATTTTATAAAAATCGGATGAATAGATTAATTACAGGGACAATCAAAAGTATTCCATTACATTGCTGTTGATGGAAAAAATAGTTTCAGGTCCATTTTAATGGTGTTGCACTATTTCGAACATAATAAAATTGATATGCATCTATGAAGTGCATACTAAATTATAATACTGTTCTGTACAATGTATATGGTGCAAAAATTATTTGTTATACATTTACAGGACACAAAAGTATTTCATTACATAATGGTATAGGGGGAAACATTGTTTGGGACACATTTCAATAATACACGATATTGCCATTGATTATGGGACACTTGCGATTTTAGACATTTTACTAAATATCTAGAAAAATACATGAGGAATCATCTCGAAACTCTTAGTGTATAAATATAATAGTATACGTCATACATCGCCGTGAAGATTTTTTACCTAAACTCCATAGGGGACCGTCAACAAATTAAAAAAGAATGAATATCTTTTGAATAACCCTGTCAAAACTAATGTAGCAAAAGCGCTCAAACTCTAGATTATGATTGAATGCCTTATTGTAATACACTGTGTTCATTTTTATGCAAATAGCATGCACACTCGCAGAGTAATTAAGGTTTTTATAAAAATGGTCCCAAATTTTTCCAAGTTTTTCCATTATAATTTTCAGAGTTCTTAATATAAAATAAAAAAATTTTCAGAAAATATGACAAACAACATTGCACACAGTACCTTGTAATCAGAATTAAAAAATAATAAAAATTGTATGAAAAATGAGTAGGTTTACTATATAATTTTTTACTGCGCATGCGTCAAAGATATCAAAATTTCATTTGCATATTATGTTAGCTAAATGTATAGAGCAACTTTTGTAAAAGTTTCAAAATCATAGCTTGAAAATTCTGAAAGTAATCGTCTATAGAAAAAAGACAAAATCCGTTGTTTCCAAAGTGAAGCAAAAAAATGAGGGATTTTATCCAAATGCAGTAGTACATCCCATATTGTGTATTCTATATTGACATTAATCAATGAATATATGGATACAACCCCTCTTGTGTTTGCTTCATTTTGAGAATAACGTATTTTCGACTTATTCAATTGACGATTATTATCAGAATTTTCAAGTTATGATTTTGTGACTTTCACAAAAGTTGCTCTATACACTTAGCTAACATAATATGCAAATGAAATTTTGATACCGTTGACGCATGCGCAGTAAAAAATTATTTAGTAAACCAACTCATTTTTTATACAATTTTCATTATTTTTAATTCTGTTTACAGGGTACTGTGTGCAATGTTGTTTGTCATATTTTCTGAAAAAAATAATATTTTATATTAAGAACTCTGAAAATTATAAGGAAAAAACTTGGAAAAATTTGGGATCATTTTTATAAAAACCTTAATTACTCTGCGAGTATGCATGCTATTTGCATAAAAATGAACAAGGCTTATTACAATAAGGCATTCAATCACAATCTAGAGTTTGAGCGCTTTGGCTACATTAGTTTTGACAGGGTTATTCAAAAGATATTCATTCTTTTTTAATTTGTTGACGGTCCCCTTTGGAGTTTCGGGAAAAAATCTTCACGGAGATGTATGACTTATACTATTATATTTATACACTAAGAGTTTCGAGATGATTCCTCATGTATTTTTCTAGATATTTAGTAAAATGTCTAAAATCGCAAGTGTCCCATAATCAATGGCAATATAGTGTATTAAACTATTTTACATTTTATGAAATTGATATACGTTGTTGAGGATTACTACAAATTACTTCCTGTATAACAGAAATAACATAGTATTTACAAGAACGCACAAAACATTTCAAATAGTCTACTGTATCCGCAGTACAGTATACAGTGTGTCCACTCTCAACGGTGGCCAATGGCTAATTTCTAAACCGTTAATCATAGACAAATAATTCCAATTGCAAAAGTATTTTTAAAAAGGCAAAGAATTATTTTTTAAGCGATTTAGGTCAAATTTTTTTTTACTATAAAATTACGAAAATTAATTTTTTATATGGCCTCCCGGTCCTATATGTGATAGCAAACATTTACTACTACTCTAACAAGTAAGAAAAGAAAAGTTCCATTCCTCTGCGATTAAAATTGAACGAGTAATAGCTGTTAAAACTTGAAGCATCTTTTTTGCTGCAAAATAAGGGTTCATTCGTACTATAGATCAGTCTTATTATTTGCTACGTTTGACGTGCAATTTCGGACTTGTTTAAATCGCGATAATGTGCTGGAAGTAAAAAAAGCGACCTGTAATTATTTTGAATGCAATACGGAATTTCAAAATACAGTTTGGAAGCCTTTAACACTTAGCATTTCTAAACTTTTAGTGAACCCAAAGATTTAGTGCAATGCCATAATGTTTCAAAATGATAAATTTAACATGGCTTTTAGCTTTATAATTCTGTTCTGATGATTTTGTTTTATTTTAGAAAGAAACAGAATTATCTTTTATGAAAGGTTAATTAATTCAGAGAACTTTCATATCTGTATTTTCTTTTGCTTTAAATCAAATATACATGTTATAAAGCGTGATTGAGAGATCTTGATTAGGCCTTTGTTCATATTAACTTAAACACCGAATGCATGATGGTTTTGATAAAGAGTGTGTTGTCGATTTCTTTAGAGAAAATTAACATTAAAACGATTGACAAAAATCTCTTCTCATAAAAATGGGAATTTTTATAGCTGTATTTAACATTTCTTATAGGCAAATATACGTGTCTTAAGCATGACTAAGAGATCTGCATCAGTTTAACTTCATATACATTTTAATACTGATTTCATGATGGTTTAGATAAAGAATGTGTTATGGATTTCTGTAGAAAAATTCCGCCTTGGGGATGTATATATATATTATATAACGTTATCAATTTTTTGGTAATTTTGGATCTCTCTCCCCTTATGATATCATAGTTATCAATCCTCGACAAATCCCCTCCCCATAATGATATCGTTATCAATGTCTACATTTTTTCTTTTGTTTTCTTTTGTTTGGTGTGGTATATAATTATGGTTATATTTAGTTTTCGCATACTTTATTTATTCACGAAAAGTTAATAAAATATCACTTTATATATAAAATAAATTTACATCATATAACACTTAACAGAAATAGTTAGTATTTAAAAGTATTTAATCATACATTTTTGTTACATAATGCATTCAACAGTAATAACTTTTTTTGCGCTTGCCCCTGGGGTAGACAGAATTTCTTATTCACAAAACAGTTGAGCAGTATTCTTTCTCTTTTATTTAATAATAAACCAGTATCAATTTTAACGTACTTCGCATATTGTTTCTCGAACAGCGTAAAAATATGAATACACACATGACAGAAGGAATACCGAACGTGGGGGTATTAAATATTTTAGAAATAAACAGCTTTATAATTATTAAATGATTTTAATAATATCTTACTATTTTCATAAAAATAGATAACAGAGGAAAAAGATAACATGCTATTTTGATGTAAAAACAAAGTTGCAAATAAAAAAAAAGAAAATTTTGGGCGGATCAAAAATATTATCGATATCAAAAGTCAATCCCCCACGTCCCCCCCTCGAGAAATTTTACGATATCATGACCACATCCCTCCCGAATAGAATGCTAACATTACATATGCACAGCCCTTAACATTGCTTGATAAAAACCTCTTCTCGTTAGATCAGAATTTTTTTTAATTCGTCGATACAAAATAAATTAGAAACAAATATTATTCCGAGTGCGGGAATGTCATCAAGTTTATAGGAAAACGTGCATAGTATTTCTTAAAATAAAAATCTTTATTATTACTCTTTCAATATGACGAAAATATTTATCGTTTTTATATGCTTACGTTCTCAGGAGAATGTTCGAAATGCTTTCACAATATTTTCTTTCCAAGACTCTGGCGCTTTCTATTTCGACAATTTTTTCCTGCGAGACATTCTTTTGTGTAATAATATTTAAATTTCAAGTAAAAACATCGTGTCAAATGAGTCGAATTCAATTTGCTTTCTCTTAATTTTTTCGGGTACGAATTTTTTCCACTTTCAGAAAAAAAAAAAAAAACCTTTTATTTTAATAGCGTCAATCGTAGCTATCCAAATACACTTACTGAAGTCTAAAGACCATCTTATTATCTGAAACCTAACTAAAATACTTATTTGTGCACTATTCAATTCATATTGATATGAATATAGGTTAAGGAAGAGTTTTTGGAGACGTTTGGAAAGTATCATATTACTACATGGTTTAACAGATATTACAATGTTATAATATTTTTTGCTTTTAATCACACATGATTGTCCCAGAAAAGTAAGCTATATTTTAAATTTAAAGAGTGAAATATATATGCATAAAATAAAGGAATCGCCGACGGTTCAAAGAGAATTAAGAAAATATTTATTATTATTATTACTAAATGTCAAAACATAAATGAAGCCATAACTATAAAGGCATAACCATTTACTACCATTTCTATATGTAGTAAGTAGCTAAGTAATTGTTAAGATAAAATAGAACTCGATGTAACATGTAGTATTAATAGCACACCAAACCCAAAACGGTTGAAAATAACTAGTACGAAGTTGATATAAATTATTTGACATCTAAGGCAAGATAGTAGAAATAATTATTGAAAAATAAATTTCTTAAGTATAACATCAAATATTATTAATATTCTTTTAATAATAAAAACAAAATTTTAAGTACTTAAATTTTTAATTATTTTATCCATTTTTTAAATTTATTATTGGCACATCATGATGAAGAAAAAAATATTTTTGAAAAATTTTGGCACGAGGATGTGTTTAGCCAGGGATGGCACGTTCGCCATCCCTGATAGAGATAATGATAAAATATTTAATTTAAAATGATACATTCTGTTTGTGTAATTAACTACTTAACTGATCAATATTTTTGTAAAAAACCTTCAAATAATGCCTATTTTTTCATGTCTTCTACAGAATTTTTAATATCTTATCATCGATTTTTAAAAACAGAAACTTTCGTGTAATTGAATCAGGAAAATCTTCGGATTAAATAAAACAAAATTTACACTAAAAAATTATTGATGAGAATTATAAATCATGAATGGAATACGGATGCGCATATGTGGTACGGCCAAATCATGGCAAAAACAAGTTGCCCATGTGGCTTACAGGTAAATCAGGGAAGCGGTTAAATAAATTAATAAATACAGATGTTTATTTCAAACGTTTACAATCATCATATGAATTCAGCGTAACTTCAAGTTTTAACCATGCGCTCGAGTATGCCGCAGCATAAGAAAGATGGCGCAGTAGTACTTTAAAAGTTTCAACTGATTTCTGATGTCTATCTGTCTTTGTCAGTGTTATATCTACGATATATTATTTTTTCTACAAATTTTGACCAGATCCTTGTAAGAAGATTTAATAATATACTTATCCGAAAACTTATTATCCGAAAGTTATTAAAAAATCTTTTAAAGAGGCTGTACGTATATCGCGTTATCAACTTTTGGAATTTTTGGCCCCTCCCCCTTCCGTAATGGTATTATTATCAGTGTCTAAAATATTCAGGCATGGTTATAAATTTATTATCAGCATACTTCATTGAATTTAAACAAGTAGAAAAAGTTCATAAAATAGCACGATAATATATGAAATAATTTTATATAAATGTATTTAATAATATCTTTTTGTAAAACAATGCATTTAACGTATTATCTTTCTGTACTTACCCTCTGAACAGGGATAAGCAGAACTATATATAAACAAAACAGGTGGACAACATTCTTTCCCTTTTTTTACTAATAAACACATGTCAAGTATCACTTAGAATCTGGGTTTTTTTTCACATATTTTGACCTCCGTTTTGTCCCATTTTAATACGTTGAATGTCACAGGAGTACGTTCGTTCACACATACGTTCCAGTCACAGGAGACAGACAGTGAACTTTCCATTTAATCCGCCTTTTATTTAACGAATTATCCCTTGATAAATAAAAATTAAGCAATTTTTAAATAAATGTTCAATAATTACATAAAACAATACATGTATTTTTAGTTTTATATTATATTTTAGACTGTCAGACACCGGTGACTGACGAGGCCAGAAACCGAAAGTTCAGTGTCACACACTGGTGACAATGCATGACATTCAACGTGTTAATAATAATACTCGAACATCATTACAATTTCTTTATCAGAATTCATATGTTTCAAAGTATAAGATACAAACTCATGAAAATAAATTAAAAATCTTACTCTGAAGTCAAATGGAAAAAGAAATAATTCAGTAGCCATCAATAATATTGCATTGATTGATACTCAGTAGCGAGAAGTAATGTGCACATATGGCAACAAAATGGGAATGGCGAACTTTTAGATATTAAGTTTATTTTGTAACGAATTAATTTTATAATAATTTAAGGGGATCAGAGACACATTTTAAAATAATTTTTATTTATTCAGTTTAAATTTTGAAATTTTTTTTGTGATGGTTAACCGTATTATTTTTAAACAAAATCCCGTGATAAAACTTCTCAGAATTTTTTTTATTTAAATTTTAGAATTTATTAAAAAAGTGGAGGAATTTAAAATCGTTATAATTCAAAATATTATTGGTAGAATTTCAATTTTAAAAAAATTTAGATTAAAAGAAGTACATAAGATTTAATTTTGATTCAGCATTTTAAAAAATATTAATTTATATAAGAAATAAATATATTTAAAGTAAATTTCATAAAAAAAGTGACGTAACTTAAAAAAAAAAAATCCCATTTTCAGAAATAAATATATATGTATATACTTCAAATGCGCTGCATCAAAATTAAAATAAAACAATTGAAAAGACATGTTCCAAGTTTGAATAATTTATCCTTAAAGGTTCTTAAGTTATAACAATTTAAATGCAATAAATGGTGAAAAACCCATCATGAAGATAAACACATTTTCGTAAAAAATCGTTATCATGACAACCATTGTTTGAAAGATAGATTTTGAAAACAAACCAAAACGAAAAAAATAATATTTCCTGTTCCCATTCAAATAGAAACATGACTTAAACGTTATATTAAGTAGAAAAAAAATAAAGAAATTTTTAGTGCAATAAAATTATTTTTGAAAATATGAAGATTTTTGTGTCGTGAACTCCTTTAATAATAACTTTGTATTTTCATAAAAATAGATAAAAGACTAATAATACTAATAATATTAATTATAAATTATATTAATAATAAAAAAGTTGCCAAAAATAAATAAATATATATATAAACGAAAAGAAAGTTCTGGAAACAAGTAAAAAAAAAAATGATAACGGTACCAACGGTAACTCCCCAGAGATATCTTACGATATCAAATACAGAGACCCATTCACCTTAAACAGATGACATCAGTTTACCATGTATGCACCCAGAAAAAGGAGTTGATTAAAACTACAGAACGTGTTTTGTTGAGCACATTTTGGTTGTTTTAAGGGAATTTTTTAGTTAAAGTAAAAAAGCTGTTTTGTTGCTCAAACAAAGAAATATTATTAAAACTCTTATAAAATTTTAACAAAATTTCATCAATTTTATTTGAATCTTACAAAAGTCTTGTATTTTCAATTTGTAATTCCAGCAAAATTTTGTTGTTTTTGCAAAATTTAAATTGGTGTGCAGTAGCCACATCTCTGTCACGTAATTCTGTTTAATTGACTTATATAGCTATAAAGGATTAACATAATTTTTGGATAATAAAAACTTTCAAATTGAGACGGATTAATGACATTATTATGCATCTCGGATAAAAAATGTGGGCGAAAAATTACAAAAAAAAAAAAAAAAAAAAAAAAAAAAACAATATTTTTAGTTTATTCAAACAAAATTTGGCCTATTCATTTGACTCATAATATGAGTCAGTACAAATTTTGTTTGAATAATTTTTTTTCCAATTATTATGCCGAAATGCATAATAACGTAATAATAACGTCATTAATCCATTTCAATTTGAAAAGTTTTTATTATCCAAAAATTACATTAATCCTTTATAGCTATATAAGTCAAGTAAACAAAAGTACGTGAGAGACCAATTTAAATTTTGCAAAAACTTGGAATTGCAAATTGAAAATACAAGACTTTAGTAAGACTGAAATAAAACTGATGAAATTTTGTTAGTATTTTATATGAGTGTTAATAATTTTTTGTCTGAGCAACAAAACCGATTTTTTACTTTAATTAAAAAATTCGATTAAAACAACCAGAATGTACTCAACAAAACATGTTTTTTAGTTTTAATCAATTCTTTTTTCTGGATGTATACAGCACTGCCCAAATGAATGACAAAATATATTACTTTATTTTTTATGAAGATTTTGTTTGTGTCATTAAATAAATTTTAAGAAATTTACTATATTAATTTCATAGGTTTGCAATCCTCACAAGTTTATGTTCTTCCGCGGAAATTTAATCTTGTCCTCTGGGGTGTGCTGTTAAAAATTTCTTTAAAAACACAGAAAAAAAAGCGATACTCCCTGTAAATTTACACTAATTCTCTATTAAATGCTTTCGTTCTAGTTTCTAGTTCATCAATTTACAGACTTTTGTCTTATCTTATAGGGAATTCCCTGGAGAAATTCTCATGTCTTTATTTAAAAAAGATTTTTATTTTTGCTAAAACTTGTAATTCAAAGTATATACTTTTAAAGTTCTTTTACAATATTATTAGACATACTAAAAAAGAAAATTTAGTTTAAAAAAACATTTTTTTAACACGTTTGCTGTCGCTTACGTGAAGATTTGATAATAGTTAATGCCGCACTGTAGAAGTGGGTTTTTCCCAGAAGCCGATTTACTTTTTATAACAAAGAATCAGTGAAAGATTTTCCCGCGCCAGCGCGTGATTGGCTATTGGACATCACCACACATCGCGCGCGGGCGCGTGAATGGCCCTTCAACGTTGGCGCCATATCACGCACTGGCGCATGATCGGCAGCGAATGTGTTAATGTTAGAATAATTCAGAAGGATAAAAACCATCTCCTCGGGGTTAGTAACGATTTTTTTCGACAATCGCTTTGCACTTCAATCATCATTTTGCGCACTGAATCACAAAAGACATACTTTGTACGAAACAACAAAGCTTTGATAGCTTAGACAGTAAAGGTCCACGCACATAGCACTAACTTCTTGCGGTCAGGTGTCGCTATTTTTGATCTTTCGTGTCAGCACTTTGATGTATAAAGTGCTTTTTCAGTGAACTTTTATGAACTTCAAGAGAGAAATTGAACTCGAAATCATTTGACAGCTTTACGACTGAAGATTGGGTAGATAAAAGTTCCCCTTCCTTTGTCAATTTGGTAGGGTCAGTCCCTCAAAAATCATTTAAAGAGGTTTTACCTTTGTTTCCTTCTTAAACAAAGATTGATTGATTGCTCTTTTAGTGTAATAAAAACTAGTGCTGTTCGCTCGCAGCCTTAGGCATTCTCCTACAATCTAGAGGTCTCCGATTCAAACCACAGGAGGGCTGAGAAGATGTTGTGTAAAAGTTAAATCAGGGTGGCGAGTGGTCAGGGAAAACCGGGAAAAACACATTCAAGAAAAGAGATAACTACCAATATTTTCCTACAGAAAGTATTTCAAATAATATAAAGAGATTATATAAACTGAATTTATCTTTAGCAAAATGCTGGTATTTATCATCTATATTGATTGTGTTTGTATCTAACCATTCGCCACCCTGTAAATGATACTACTAATAAAATATAAATAAAAATGACTAAATCAAAATTAAAGTATAAATGTACTCGAAAAATTAAAAATCTTTGCGATCACTGAAGATTGCGTGATTCACTAATTTTGAAAACTTAATTGAATTATTTTCATTTAAAATAAAATTACAGAATATTTTCTATTCTTTAACGATGTTAATTTACATATTCTATTCTAAATTTACCGAATAACTTCTCTATTATTTAACAGAATCTCTGCTCTACTTACCCATCATACGTAGTATAAGGGTAAATCTTGCAATCGTTTTGAAAATCGAAAAAAATTTTTTGGCGGAATTACACGTTTCAGACGTTGTAGATTCCAAAAAACATATTTTTAGAAAAAAAAATTGCCGTCCGTCTGTCTGTCTGTCTGTAAACGCTCTATCTCCCGAACAAACTGGGATAGAGACCTGAAATTTTGTATGTACTTAGTATGTAAGAATGGGACGAAGCCTATTGAATATCAGCAACCTCGATTATCCGGAACAATTTTTTTCGTACTCTCGAAAAATTCGTTCTTATGAAAGGTATATAAATGTATATAATATTTTCGAATGTTTTTATTTTAAGGAGTGGACATAAAAGGCAATAAAATAACATAAATTTTGCATAATAAACGAAGTCGATCGTATTGTTAGTTGCCGAGATATTTGTAATCCTGTTTTCCACATTCTACGATTTTTTATGACCCTGTATTTCATTCAAATTTCAATTCAAAGATACATTTTAATTGAAAATGAGACACTTAAACCAACGCAGCAAATTGTTAGTTAATATGATTATTATTTTTGGAGTTATAAGGATGTTTCTTTTACGCAGTTCGGTACTTCTTGAGTAGTTAGGCGTCTTATATGTTTTGTCGAAATTGGTTCGTCAGCAATTTATTAATAGAGCATTACTATGCATATTAAAAATATTTAAATATACGTTTAAGTCTCGTTTTGAAATTGCAATGCATTTTGTATACAGTTTACACATGTTTTATTTTCATATATTATATGCATATCCATGATGGGTAAGTATTACGGTGGCCTCCAACGACTAGTTTCTAATCTCTGTAGTTTTACGTAAGTGTTAAGATAATGGATTACCGTAAGTTCGCTGTAATTTCACAGAATTTTTTTGTGGCACCACTCTGTTATCCCGTCGATTAATTTCGCCAAATTATACAAATCGCCAAACTAATAGCCAAATTATACTTATTGACATAATTTTTATTTTAAATAACGAAAAAAACAAATAATTATTAGAATATTAATAAAAATACAAATAAAAAGTCGAAATAAAATCACGCAATGTCGTTTTAAACACCTTTATCGTATTTAATATCATTGAATGTGACATTCATGATTATCCATTACTGGCATTTAATCTTAGAATTTGGCGATAATTTTTTGGTAGACGGGGTAACAGAGTAGTACCATTTTTTTAACAGTGTGCCGCGAAATACGAAAAGTTATGGAACAATATTTTAAAAGTTTAAACTAATGTCAGCGGAAAAAGTGTGAAACCGACATTTCGAACTTTGATAAATAATAGTAAAAGAACAAGCTAAAAAATATGAGAGCTTTATTATTATCCAAAATCATTTTACGAACATGTACAGGATAATTTTAGAAAGAATTTTCTAGAGTGAAATGACCATTATCGCGTTTTAGATATAGGGAAAATCCAAATTTCTCCACGCAATCATTCCGATAGAATTGTACCGATTCACAGAAGCCCATTACTTCATGTTCGCCGAAAATGAACATGCTGACCTCTCAATATAGTGAGTCCGAACAACTCTAAATTGAGAAAATTACTCATGCTATACTAGAAGGCAATTCAGGTGTATTATTATAATATGAAATGCTATTTTGAGGATTTAAGGCTTCCATTTCCTGAAAATTTATGTTATAATCCCTCTATCAAAAGAATTATGATTATTTTTCTTAAAAAAAAAAAAAAAAAAAAAAAAAAAAAAAAAAAAAAAAAAATTATTTTTAAATTTGATTTGATATTTTAAATTTGCAACACACTTTTTCTTTACATAAAAGGAATGATATAATAATAAACATTAAGAAAATCATACCTGAATGATTACTTTTTAAAATATTAAATGCAGCCAGTCACAGAAATATGTAATACTTTTGACTGCTTATCTCCTTGGGGAGGAGCGACCGCTGCAGAAAGTGCTCAAAAACCTTGATTATTCTCACCAGTAAAATTTTATTGTAAATTTTGTCTTATTTGATCAGAGCATTTTCGCGAATCAAAATGGAAAAAAATTGCTTAAAAAAACCGGAGATAAAAGAATAAAAATCCTATAAAAGACGCTCTTCCCGAAAAGTTAAATGGAAACGTCAAACGTGGGAATCCTATCTGTAGAGCATAGATTTTCTCCCGGACACTTTTATTAAAGTCTTAAAGGAATGAGTCTTCATAAACTCAAGCCACCGAAAAAGAAAACGCAAGCAACGTGTGAATATAAGAATCATAAAAAAATTACATAATGATGTTATTAAGATGCTACAGACTGTGGCCATGGACCCGAACACCGCAAACGCGAAAAGTAGCAATAGTAAAATTAAACCAGTAACTGTTTACGGCAAGAGACCATGATCAAAGGTGTTATAAATAGAAGAATAGAAAAAGAGAATATTGCTTTATGTGATGAGTAAAGAACTAATAGTCCAAGAGCCGACAGTACGAAAATCTAAGGTATAGAGCACAAGAAAAAAAACTTTTATGATATCTAAGAATAGTAATAGGGGAATCTAATGATCCATGTCTGTCGGAAGTGAAGTGAAGTATAAACTGAAAATTAATACCACCAGTAGTTTATTCGTAAGCTTATCATTAGGCTTATTCTACAATCGAAGGTATAAATTGATTATAGGACAAACACAATATAAACCTACGAGTAAACCTCTGGTGGTATTAATTTTTGACTTATGCACCACTTCCGACATACATGGACCATTAGATTCCCCTATTACTACACTTCCATAAAGTAAAGGATTTTTTCTTTTGCACAATAACTAAGGTTTGAGTGCTGTCAGCTCTTGGTTCATAGAGGACTAATTTGTTAGCGTTATCTAAGTACCTTTGTTAATCTAGTAAATATTCCAAATAAAATTTTGAAAGATTTTTTTATGTATTTTCAATAAATTAGTTGATTGTACATCTATGCCTTTTATTATACATACAGGGTGCTGCCGAAAGCAATTGATAAATTCAGAGGACTAATAGAATGCATATTGAGGATAAAAAATTATCAAGGAATATGGGATCGTAAACCACTTATTAAATCACAAACATATGGTATTCAACCATTCAACCTAAAGTCAGTTTGGGTTGAAGGGGATAATTTTCAGACAACTGAAGAATGTTATAATAAAACTTTTAGTAGTCATTATTACCTTTGTGATAATTGTGACATTATATAAAAAATATGGTAATAGTTTCCATTATACGCTCCAGCAGTATGATTTTGATGCTCCACATGTTGGATACGATTACCATTATAATTTACTATTATATTAAAAATGAAAAAGAAATTATAATGGTATTCATTATTACAAGTACTAAATGTAATTTTAATAACTGTATTGTGCTTCAGATTAGATATTCTCTATGTTAAAAAAATTAATCAAGCAAGATTTTTTTTTGTAACACACTAATCGATAATAAAGCCTTATTCATTCATATTTATTTTCAGTTATTATTTTAGTCGGTCCTATAAAAAAAAGCAATGAGTTAAAGTGAAGTACAATGAAATTTTAATCTAAATACACATAAAATATACAATTTACGATTTTAAACATATAAATGGAAGCTCTAAAGCACATTCAGTTGATTAGATGTGTAAATAACCACAGTTCATGCAACATTATACATGTGACGCTTAATCTACAATCCCACTTAGGGACGTTCTCAAAAGGTGGGTACTGTACACACATCATAACTTGAAGCTTTTGAATAAATAAATTTAATCAGCATTCACTTTAATTTTTATTTTCACTGAATTCTTAAATCTGTTCAGAGACAAAAACTGATATAATTTATTGTAAAATTTTTGTATAAATATCTTACAAATTTAATTTTTTTTGACTAAAGTGGCCAATTTTGAACATTCATAACGTTAACTGTTCCAATGTACCAAGAAAAAAAAGTTTTAACTTGTTTCTAGGAGATTCTAATGATAAACAGGGAATACATAAAAGGAAATGGATGATTGTTTTATAATTTTGTTAACAAATGATACTACCTATTTATTGCTTTTTGAATTTAAAAGGACTTTTCTAGAAAGACTTTTTCTGTATTTTCTTATGTCCAACAGTAACGATCGAAACAAAGCTGTTATTTCCAAGCAAAACACGTTAAGTAAGTACTTCAATCTCTTTTATCTATCTTTAAAATAATTTTTGTTTAATTTGAAAGTATCTATATGTATTTCCGTAAAATTTTTTGCAATAAATGCACTTTTATCAAATAAGAAATTGGAGTGTCCAAATTGCGTAACGATCTAAATGCCGATGTTTTTTCCCGTAAATTTATTTTTAAAGATGATCTGATGTCCTGAAACGTATAATAAGATATTTATTACAATGTTTTATCATAAATAATTATGTGTTTTGTGTAAATAAAGCTTATTTAGTACTAATTTTAGTACTAATTTTAGTACTATTGTAATAATATAATTTTACTTAGAAGCACGCTAAACTTTCATGTGTAGATTGACTAATTAAATTCTAATAATTAATTTTCCAGAATAATTGCTGTCTTTTAATGTTTATATATAAGTTTATAGACTTATATGCGGTATTGTAAAAAAAAAAAAAAAAAAAAAAAAAAAAAAAAATTGGTCCTAAATTTGAAAATTTTAAAAATCACTAATAGTTAACGTTTAATGATCCCACGTTTTGATAATTTACCCTTAATATGTCACTTTTGTCCAGTTGCTTGAAACGCACCTTAATGGGACACAGTATACTGAAATTGGTCAAAATATAGATCTTATTTATTTTAATATTAATTGAAAGCTATTTTAATTGTGAATATTTTGACAACTCATTTTTACCTACACGACTATTGTATCGCGAGATATTATAAATTTTGTTAATAGATCCAGTGTAATCACCCATACAAATGGAAATTTTAAACTGATTTTTCTCCTTGTTCATTTTTTTTTTACATCTTCCTTATTCGAAAAATACTAAACCTTTTTTGAAAATTTGGAGTTTTGAATTTTATTTTTACTTGTTCTATATGGTGTATTTAATTTTTTGTGCATGGATTTAACATTCAAGTTTATAGTTATTTTTTAAAAAAATATTTAAATTGTGAGTTTGTTGAGTTTTCTTCATCTTTTAATGTGCACGAGAGAAAAAAAAATATCGAATTTAATGTAAAATCTCATGCATTTGTTTTATGTAATATATTCTAATGAATTTGGAAAAGATAAGGGAAACAAAAATATTCATATTTAAAAAAGTACTAAGGATTTTTAAAAAGTTAAACAAAATAAAATAATAATAAATTTTGGTAAAATAGGCTGTTGTACAAGCTTTTTTTTTAAAAAAATGTATTTAATTTTTAGTATTAAGTATTGTGCCACGACATAACAGAATTATTCAAAATTGAAGAGATGATTTCATAAGTATTGTGTCCCCTGAGTTCGACTGTACATATATGTATGTATGTATATTAGGATGTGCCGAAAAAATGCAAAGATTGCTTTTCAAGGCATAAAACCGCGGAAAAGTTTCGAATTCAAAAAACTAAAAATTAGCTTTTTTTTTATGCTTTATATTTTCCGGTCGGTTATGTTCTGTAAAAGTTCAGGAATGGGGAAAAATTCACATCATTACAAAATTTTTAAATTAGCTTTTTAGACTGTCAGACACCGGTGACTGACGAGGCCAGAAACCGAAATTTCAGTGTCACACACTGGTGACAATGCATGACATTCAACGTGTTAATAATAATACTCGAACATCATTACAATTTCTTTATCAGAATTCATATGTTTCAAAGTATAAGATACAAACTCATGAAAATAAACTAAAAATCTTACTCTGAAGTCAAATGGAAAAAGAAATAATTCAGTAGCCATCAATAATATTGCATTGATTGATACTCAGTAGCGAGAAGTAATGTGCACATATGGCAACAAAATGGGAATGGCGAACTTTTAGATATTAAGTTTATTTTGTAACGAATTAATTTTATAATAATTTAAGGGGATCAGAGACACATTTTAAAATAATTTTTATTTATTCAGTTTAAATTTTGAATTTTTTTTGTGATGGTTAACCGTATTATTTTTAAACAAAATCCCGTGATAAAACTTCTCAGATTTTTTTTTATTTAAATTTTAGAATTTATTAAAAAAGTGGAGGAATTTAAAATCGTTATAATTAAAATATTATTGGTAGAATTTCAATTTTAAAAAAATTTAGATTAAAAGAAGTACATAAGATTTAATTTTGATTCAGCATTTTAAAAAATATTAATTTATATAAGAAATAAATATATTTAAAGTAAATTTCATAAAAAAAGTGACGTAACTTAAAAAAAAAATCCCATTTTCAGAAATAAATATATATGTATATACTTCAAATGCGCTGCATCAAAATTAAAATAAAACAATTGAAAAGACATGTTCCAAGTTTGAATAATTTATCCTTAAAGGTTCTTAAGTTATAACAATTTAAATGCAATAAATGGTGAAAAACCCATCATGAAGATAAACACATTTTCGTAAAAAATCGTTATCATGACAACCATTGTTTGAAAGATAGATTTTGAAAACAAACCAAAACGAAAAAAAATAATATTTCCTGTTCCCATTCAAATAGAAACATGACTTAAACGTTATATTAAGTAGAAAAAAAATAAAGAAATTTTTAGTGCAATAAAATTATTTTTGAAAATATGAAGATTTTTGTGTCGTGAACTCCTTTAATAATAACTTTGTATTTTCATAAAAATAGATAAAAGACTAATAATACTAATAATATTAATTATAAATTATATTAATAATAAAAAAGTTGCCAAAAATAAATAAATATATATATAAACGAAAAGAAAGTTCTGGAAACAAGTAAAAAAAAAATGATAACGGTACCAACGGTAACTCCCCAGAGATATCTTACGATATCAAATACAGAGACCCATTCACCTTAAACAGATGACATCAGTTTACCATGTATGCACCCAGAAAAAGGAGTTGATTAAAACTACAGAACGTGTTTTGTTGAGCACATTTTGGTTGTTTTAAGGGAATTTTTTAGTTAAAGTAAAAAAGCTGTTTTGTTGCTCAAACAAAGAAATATTATTAAAACTCTTATAAAATTTTAACAAAATTTCATCAATTTTATTTGAATCTTACAAAAGTCTTGTATTTTCAATTTGTAATTCCAGCAAAATTTTGTTGTTTTTGCAAAATTTAAATTGGTGTGCAGTAGCCACATCTCTGTCACGTAATTCTGTTTAATTGACTTATATAGCTATAAAGGATTAACATAATTTTTGGATAATAAAAACTTTCAAATTGAGACGGATTAATGACATTATTATGCATCTCGGATAAAAAATGTGGGCGAAAAATTACAAAAAAAAAAAAAAAAAAAAAAAAAAAAAAAACAATATTTTTAGTTTATTCAAACAAAATTTGGCCTATTCATTTGACTCATAATATGAGTCAGTACAAATTTTGTTTGAATAATTTTTTTTCCAATTATTATGCCGAAATGCATAATAACGTAATAATAACGTCATTAATCCATTTCAATTTGAAAAGTTTTTATTATCCAAAAATTACATTAATCCTTTATAGCTATATAAGTCAAGTAAACAAAAGTACGTGAGAGACCAATTTAAATTTTGCAAAAACTTGGAATTGCAAATTGAAAATACAAGACTTTAGTAAGACTGAAATAAAACTGATGAAATTTTGTTAGTATTTTATATGAGTGTTAATAATTTTTTGTCTGAGCAACAAAACCGATTTTTTACTTTAATTAAAAAATTCGATTAAAACAACCAGAATGTACTCAACAAAACATGTTTTTTAGTTTTAATCAATTCTTTTTTCTGGATGTATACAGCACTGCCCAAATGAATGACAAAATATATTACTTTATTTTTTATGAAGATTTTGTTTGTGTCATTAAATAAATTTTAAGAAATTTACTATATTAATTTCATAGGTTTGCAATCCTCACAAGTTTATGTTCTTCCGCGGAAATTTAATCTTGTCCTCTGGGGTGTGCTGTTAAAAATTTCTTTAAAAACACAGAAAAAAAAGCGATACTCCCTGTAAATTTACACTAATTCTCTATTAAATGCTTTCGTTCTAGTTTCTAGTTCATCAATTTACAGACTTTTGTCTTATCTTATAGGGAATTCCCTGGAGAAATTCTCATGTCTTTATTTAAAAAAGATTTTTATTTTTGCTAAAACTTGTAATTCAAAGTATATACTTTTAAAGTTCTTTTACAATATTATTAGACATACTAAAAAAGAAAATTTAGTTTAAAAAAACATTTTTTTAACACGTTTGCTGTCGCTTACGTGAAGATTTGATAATAGTTAATGCCGCACTGTAGAAGTGGGTTTTTCCCAGAAGCCGATTTACTTTTTATAACAAAGAATCAGTGAAAGATTTTCCCGCGCCAGCGCGTGATTGGCTATTGGACATCACCACACATCGCGCGCGGGCGCGTGAATGGCCCTTCAACGTTGGCGCCATATCACGCACTGGCGCATGATCGGCAGCGAATGTGTTAATGTTAGAATAATTCAGAAGGATAAAAACCATCTCCTCGGGGTTAGTAACGATTTTTTTCGACAATCGCTTTGCACTTCAATCATCATTTTGCGCACTGAATCACAAAAGACATACTTTGTACGAAACAACAAAGCTTTGATAGCTTAGACAGTAAAGGTCCACGCACATAGCACTAACTTCTTGCGGTCAGGTGTCGCTATTTTTGATCTTTCGTGTCAGCACTTTGATGTATAAAGTGCTTTTTCAGTGAACTTTTATGAACTTCAAGAGAGAAATTGAACTCGAAATCATTTGACAGCTTTACGACTGAAGATTGGGTAGATAAAAGTTCCCCTTCCTTTGTCAATTTGGTAGGGTCAGTCCCTCAAAAATCATTTAAAGAGGTTTTACCTTTGTTTCCTTCTTAAACAAAGATTGATTGATTGCTCTTTTAGTGTAATAAAAACTAGTGCTGTTCGCTCGCAGCCTTAGGCATTCTCCTACAATCTAGAGGTCTCCGATTCAAACCACAGGAGGGCTGAGAAGATGTTGTGTAAAAGTTAAATCAGGGTGGCGAGTGGTCAGGGAAAACCGGGAAAAACACATTCAAGAAAAGAGATAACTACCAATATTTTCCTACAGAAAGTATTTCAAATAATATAAAGAGATTATATAAACTGAATTTATCTTTAGCAAAATGCTGGTATTTATCATCTATATTGATTGTGTTTGTATCTAACCATTCGCCACCCTGTAAATGATACTACTAATAAAATATAAATAAAAATGACTAAATAAAAATTAAAGTATAAATGTACTCGAAAAATTAAAAATCTTTGCGATCACTGAAGATTGCGTGATTCACTAATTTTGAAAACTTAATTGAATTATTTTCATTTAAAATAAAATTACAGAATATTTTCTATTCTTTAACGATGTTAATTTACATATTCTATTCTAAATTTACCGAATAACTTCTCTATTATTTAACAGAATCTCTGCTCTACTTACCCATCATACGTAGTATAAGGGTAAATCTTGCAATCGTTTTGAAAATCGAAAAAAATTTTTTGGCGGAATTACACGTTTCAGACGTTGTAGATTCCAAAAAACATATTTTTAGAAAAAAAAATTGCCGTCCGTCTGTCTGTCTGTCTGTAAACGCTCTATCTCCCGAACAAACTGGGATAGAGACCTGAAATTTTGTATGTACTTAGTATGTAAGAATGGGACGAAGCCTATTGAATATCAGCAACCTCGATTATCCGGAACAATTTTTTTCGTACTCTCGAAAAATTCGTTCTTATGAAAGGTATATAAATGTATATAATATTTTCGAATGTTTTTATTTTAAGGAGTGGACATAAAAGGCAATAAAATAACATAAATTTTGCATAATAAACGAAGTCGATCGTATTGTTAGTTGCCGAGATATTTGTAATCCTGTTTTCCACATTCTACGATTTTTTATGACCCTGTATTTCATTCAAATTTCAATTCAAAGATACATTTTAATTGAAAATGAGACACTTAAACCAACGCAGCAAATTGTTAGTTAATATGATTATTATTTTTGGAGTTATAAGGATGTTTCTTTTACGCAGTTCGGTACTTCTTGAGTAGTTAGGCGTCTTATATGTTTTGTCGAAATTGGTTCGTCAGCAATTTATTAATAGAGCATTACTATGCATATTAAAAATATTTAAATATACGTTTAAGTCTCGTTTTGAAATTGCAATGCATTTTGTATACAGTTTACACATGTTTTATTTTCATATATTATATGCATATCCATGATGGGTAAGTATTACGGTGGCCTCCAACGACTAGTTTCTAATCTCTGTAGTTTTACGTAAGTGTTAAGATAATGGATTACCGTAAGTTCGCTGTAATTTCACAGAATTTTTTTGTGGTACCACTCTGTTATCCCGTCGATTAATTTCGCCAAATTATACAAATCGCCAAACTAATAGCCAAATTATACTTATTGACATAATTTTTATTTTAAATAACGAAAAAAACAAATAATTATTAGAATATTAATAAAAATACAAATAAAAAGTCGAAATAAAATCACGCAATGTCGTTTTAAACACCTTTATCGTATTTAATATCATTGAATGTGACATTCATGATTATCCATTACTGGCATTTAATCTTAGAATTTGGCGATAATTTTTTGGTAGACGGGGTAACAGAGTAGTACCATTTTTTTAACAGTGTGCCGCGAAATACGAAAAGTTATGGAACAATATTTTAAAAGTTTAAACTAATGTCAGCGGAAAAAGTGTGAAACCGACATTTCGAACTTTGATAAATAATAGTAAAAGAACAAGCTAAAAAATATGAGAGCTTTATTATTATCCAAAATCATTTTACGAACATGTACAGGATAATTTTAGAAAGAATTTTCTAGAGTGAAATGACCATTATCGCGTTTTAGATATAGGGAAAATCCAAATTTCTCCACGCAATCATTCCGATAGAATTGTACCGATTCACAGAAGCCCATTACTTCATGTTCGCCGAAAATGAACATGCTGACCTCTCAATATAGTGAGTCCGAACAACTCTAAATTGAGAAAATTACTCATGCTATACTAGAAGGCAATTCAGGTGTATTATTATAATATGAAATGCTATTTTGAGGATTTAAGGCTTCCATTTCCTGAAAATTTATGTTATAATCCCTCTATCAAAAGAATTATGATTATTTTTCTTAAAAAAAAAAAAAAAAAAAAAAAAAAAAAAAAAAAAAATCATTTTTAAATTTGATTTGATATTTTAAATTTGCAACACACTTTTTCTTTACATAAAAGGAATGATATAATAATAAACATTAAGAAAATCATACCTGAATGATTACTTTTTAAAATATTAAATGCAGCCAGTCACAGAAATATGTAATACTTTTGACTGCTTATCTCCTTGGGGAGGAGCGACCGCTGCAGAAAGTGCTCAAAAACCTTGATTATTCTCACCAGTAAAATTTTATTGTAAATTTTGTCTTATTTGATCAGAGCATTTTCGCGAATCAAAATGGAAAAAAATTGCTTAAAAAAACCGGAGATAAAAGAATAAAAATCCTATAAAAGACGCTCTTCCCGAAAAGTTAAATGGAAACGTCAAACGTGGGAATCCTATCTGTAGAGCATAGATTTTCTCCCGGACACTTTTATTAAAGTCTTAAAGGAATGAGTCTTCATAAACTCAAGCCACCGAAAAAGAAAACGCAAGCAACGTGTGAATATAAGAATCATAAAAAAATTACATAATGATGTTATTAAGATGCTACAGACTGTGGCCATGGACCCGAACACCGCAAACGCGAAAAGTAGCAATAGTAAAATTAAACCAGTAACTGTTTACGGCAAGAGACCATGATCAAAGGTGTTATAAATAGAAGAATAGAAAAAGAGAATATTGCTTTATGTGATGAGTAAAGAACTAATAGTCCAAGAGCCGACAGTACGAAAATCTAAGGTATAGAGCACAAGAAAAAAAACTTTTATGATATCTAAGAATAGTAATAGGGGAATCTAATGATCCATGTCTGTCGGAAGTGAAGTGAAGTATAAACTGAAAATTAATACCACCAGTAGTTTATTCGTAAGCTTATCATTAGGCTTATTCTACAATCGAAGGTATAAATTGATTATAGGACAAACACAATATAAACCTACGAGTAAACCTCTGGTGGTATTAATTTTTGACTTATGCACCACTTCCGACATACATGGACCATTAGATTCCCCTATTACTACACTTCCATAAAGTAAAGGATTTTTTCTTTTGCACAATAACTAAGGTTTGAGTGCTGTCAGCTCTTGGTTCATAGAGGACTAATTTGTTAGCGTTATCTAAGTACCTTTGTTAATCTAGTAAATATTCCAAATAAAATTTTGAAAGATTTTTTTATGTATTTTCAATAAATTAGTTGATTGTACATCTATGCCTTTTATTATACATACAGGGTGCTGCCGAAAGCAATTGATAAATTCAGAGGACTAATAGAATGCATATTGAGGATAAAAAATTATCAAGGAATATGGGATCGTAAACCACTTATTAAATCACAAACATATGGTATTCAACCATTCAACCTAAAGTCAGTTTGGGTTGAAGGGGATAATTTTCAGACAACTGAAGAATGTTATAATAAAACTTTTAGTAGTCATTATTACCTTTGTGATAATTGTGACATTATATAAAAAATATGGTAATAGTTTCCATTATACGCTCCAGCAGTATGATTTTGATGCTCCACATGTTGGATACGATTACCATTATAATTTACTATTATATTAAAAATGAAAAAGAAATTATAATGGTATTCATTATTACAAGTACTAAATGTAATTTTAATAACTGTATTGTGCTTCAGATTAGATATTCTCTATGTTAAAAAAATTAATCAAGCAAGATTTTTTTTTGTAACACACTAATCGATAATAAAGCCTTATTCATTCATATTTATTTTCAGTTATTATTTTAGTCGGTCCTATAAAAAAAAGCAATGAGTTAAAGTGAAGTACAATGAAATTTTAATCTAAATACACATAAAATATACAATTTACGATTTTAAACATATAAATGGAAGCTCTAAAGCACATTCAGTTGATTAGATGTGTAAATAACCACAGTTCATGCAACATTATACATGTGACGCTTAATCTACAATCCCACTTAGGGACGTTCTCAAAAGGTGGGTACTGTACACACATCATAACTTGAAGCTTTTGAATAAATAAATTTAATCAGCATTCACTTTAATTTTTATTTTCACTGAATTCTTAAATCTGTTCAGAGACAAAAACTGATATAATTTATTGTAAAATTTTTGTATAAATATCTTACAAATTTAATTTTTTTGACTAAAGTGGCCAATTTTGAACATTCATAACGTTAACTGTTCCAATGTACCAAGAAAAAAAAGTTTTAACTTGTTTCTAGGAGATTCTAATGATAAACAGGGAATACATAAAAGGAAATGGATGATTGTTTTATAATTTTGTTAACAAATGATACTACCTATTTATTGCTTTTTGAATTTAAAAGGACTTTTCTAGAAAGACTTTTTCTGTATTTTCTTATGTCCAACAGTAACGATCGAAACAAAGCTGTTATTTCCAAGCAAAACACGTTAAGTAAGTACTTCAATCTCTTTTATCTATCTTTAAAATAATTTTTGTTTAATTTGAAAGTATCTATATGTATTTCCGTAAAATTTTTTGCAATAAATGCACTTTTATCAAATAAGAAATTGGAGTGTCCAAATTGCGTAACGATCTAAATGCCGATGTTTTTTCCCGTAAATTTATTTTTAAAGATGATCTGATGTCCTGAAACGTATAATAAGATATTTATTACAATGTTTTATCATAAATAATTATGTGTTTTGTGTAAATAAAGCTTATTTAGTACTAATTTTAGTACTAATTTTAGTACTATTGTAATAATATAATTTTACTTAGAAGCACGCTAAACTTTCATGTGTAGATTGACTAATTAAATTCTAATAATTAATTTTCCAGAATAATTGCTGTCTTTTAATGTTTATATATAAGTTTATAGACTTATATGCGGTATTGTAAAAAAAAAAAAAAAAAAAAAAAAAAAAAAAAAAAAAAAATTGGTCCTAAATTTGAAAATTTTAAAAATCACTAATAGTTAACGTTTAATGATCCCACGTTTTGATAATTTACCCTTAATATGTCACTTTTGTCCAGTTGCTTGAAACGCACCTTAATGGGACACAGTATACTGAAATTGGTCAAAATATAGATCTTATTTATTTTAATATTAATTGAAAGCTATTTTAATTGTGAATATTTTGACAACTCATTTTTACCTACACGACTATTGTATCGCGAGATATTATAAATTTTGTCAATAGATCCAGTGTAATCACCCATACAAATGGAAATTTTAAACTGATTTTTCTCCTTGTTCATTTTTTTTTACATCTTCCTTATTCGAAAAATACTAAACCTTTTTTGAAAATTTGGAGTTTTGAATTTTATTTTTACTTGTTCTATATGGTGTATTTAATTTTTTGTGCATGGATTTAACATTCAAGTTTATAGTTATTTTTTAAAAAAATATTTAAATTGTGAGTTTGTTGAGTTTTCTTCATCTTTTAATGTGCACGAGAGAAAAAAAAAATATCGAATTTAATGTAAAATCTCATGCATTTGTTTTATGTAATATATTCTAATGAATTTGGAAAAGATAAGGGAAACAAAAATATTCATATTTAAAAAAGTACTAAGGATTTTTAAAAAGTTAAACAAAATAAAATAATAATAAATTTTGGTAAAATAGGCTGTTGTACAAGATTTTTTTTAAAAAAATGTATTTAATTTTTAGTATTAAGTATTGTGCCACGACATAACAGAATTATTCAAAATTGAAGAGATGATTTCATAAGTATTGTGTCCCCTGAGTTCGACTGTACATATATGTATGTATGTATATTAGGATGTGCCGAAAAAATGCAAAGATTGCTTTTCAAGGCATAAAACCGCGGAAAAGTTTCGAATTCAAAAAACTAAAAATTAGCTTTTTTTTTTATGCTTTATATTTTCCGGTCGGTTATGTTCTGTAAAAGTTCAGGAATGGGGAAAAATTCACATCATTACAAAATTTTTAAATTAGCTTTGTAAGGAATGTAAAAACTGAAATTCATATGCATTACAATAATAAAACATAATGTTGAAGTATTATTTAAATCCATCAACATCTTCCGGTCGCGCATATGCTCTAGAGTTGTAAAGAAATATTACACATAAAAGTTTACAAGTCAAGTAAGATAAAGGATTATCGTAAAAAAGTGATTCTTGCCAACCTTTAGAGCACATGTGCGATTGAAAGCTATTGATGGATTTAATGAATATCTCAACATTATGTTTTTGTTATTTTAATAAATAAGAATTTCAGCTATTACATTCGTGAAGTTACTAATAAAAAAAAAAAAAAGAAAAACTGTAATAATGTGAATATTTCCCTCATTTCGGCAATCTTTAGAGTATATGCGGCACCGAAAGACAGAAACCGATAAAATTAATTTTTTTACCTAATTTTTAGTCTCTCGAATTAGCAACCTTTCCACGGTATTACGATTTGAAAATCATTTTTTGCATTTTTCCGTCCCATTCTAATGTATTAATTAGGGTTCGTACAAATATTAAATAAGCATACTTTAAAAAATTTTGTATCCCTCCACCTTGTTAAGAAAAATCAGCAAATGCTTGACCCCCCCCCCCTCTTTGCTTACATAAGATTTTAAAACATTTTAACAATAACACTGTTTGCCAAAAAAAATTACAATTAGCGATAAATTCCATTACTGATCCAGCAAATTTACTTGATAGACATATAATGGTTGTGGCATCGTAAAAAAAAAAGGTTTAATATCTTGTTACATATTGTATTAAAAAAATCATAGAATACAAAAAATGTAATATTATAACAATATTTATCTCATTGAACAAAAAAAAAAAAATAATAATAATAATAATAATAATAAAAGAAAGAAATACAACAGGCCCTAACTTATTTATCCACTTAACTAAATGATTTAACAAGTATCATAGGAATATTATGTGTTTGGGATTCACATTTCTCATCTAGTGTCTAAGATCTTTGAATCCATGTTTCTGTCTTATATATTATGACGTTTTTAAGGTAGTGGAGGGCTAAAATGTTCCCCGTTTCTAGTTCTTGTTTACAATCTTAAGTCATTCAAAATCCGCAGAACGCTCATCCAAACCATGCTCTTTTGTTTTTTTGCTATTAAACTATTGTTGCTTGGTTGTCTAATACTTATGTAAGAATTCTCGTGATCCTCTCTTCTCCTCTTTGTCAGCAAAAGTAAGTAAACACTGGAGCCCCTATCCCCCTCACAGCTTACGCAATACTTGAATGACTCCTTAATAAAAAGTTTAAATGCCTATAAACTATTTTTAATGAAAATTTTAACAATAGCGGTTCTTTACAATTCAGCTTTATTTTAGTCACTGAGGATATCTAAAAAACTTTGAAAGACATTACCTTTCAGAAAATATATTTCCTCTTTTGGGTCCAGTTTCTCAACTCATTCTCTTCCCATACTCCGAAATATGTTTCATTTTAAGTATATCGATGTCCTTTACAATAAAGAATCGCTGATGTCAACCATTTTTCACCTTTTATCTCACAAAACAATTTTCTAAAAATTGAACAACCTGTGATACTTTATCCAATGACGTGATATTATTTCTTGTCGACTCATTAGTAGAAAATATGTCTTTTATAGTGTGATATAGAAGTAGAATATCCTATTTTGATAACATTATTCAATCACGTATTTCTGCAATATGATCAAATTTATATTTAAAATTTTTAAATTATCTTAGATAAACATGTAACACATAATGATAACTAAATAACACATTCATGAATCTTTAAAATGGAAATTTTTTTCTTTAAATAGAAAATTTTCGCTTTCAGCACATACAAGAATAGATTTCTTTTGTGAGCACATACTTTTCTAAAGAAGTTGTACCATTTAAAATAATAATAATAATAATAATAATAAATAGGTTCTTTATTTAGAAAAATAAACATAAAATTGTTTCTCTACACTTGAGATTAATAAACAAATTTTTTATTATTTTAAGTGATTTTTAACACATAAGGCCCCACTCTAGACACAGAAAGAGGCCCGGATGTAAAGTCTATGGGGACGTTCTTTTCAAATATCTCGCTCAAATTTTAATATTTTTACATGATTTTTTTTGCATAGGATAGCTGAGGACAATCCACAACCGGCCTAGGTTTTACTTTATCAATTTTGGTTTCAGATTTATTTAAAAAAAATACTTTAAATTTTAAAACCGGTTTAAACCGGTTTTGAAAATGAAACTGTCATAATACGAAAAAAAATATTTAAGCAAAATCAAAAAAGTAAATACTAGGCCGTTTGTAGATCGTCCTCAGCTGTCCAATGAAAAAATAATCATGTAAAAATATTAAATTTTGAGCGGGATATTTGAAAAGAACGCCCCCATAGACCTTACATTATCGTCCGGGTCTTTTTCTGGGCCTAGTGTGGGGTCTTAACCTCAAGCTGGAAAAAGAGATGCGTATTTCCAGCATTTTGTCGAGAATTTAATGTTTTTACATTTTTTTGTAGAATAATTAAAATCAGTTGTAAATACTAGGCCGTTTGTAGATCGTCCTCAGCTGTCCAATGAAAAAATAATCATGTAAAAATATTAAATTTTGAGCGGGATATTTGAAAAGAACGCCCCCATAGACCTTACATTATCGTCCGGGTCTTTTTCTGGGCCTAGTGTGGGGTCTTAACCTCAAGCTGGAAAAAGAGATGCGTATTTCCAGCATTTTGTCGAGAATTTAATGTTTTTACATTTTTTTGTAGAATAATTAAAATCAGTTGTAAATACTAGGCCGTTTGTAGATCGTCCTCAGCTGTCCAATGAAAAAATAATCATGTAAAAATATTAAATTTTGAGCAGGATATTTGAAAAGAACGCCCCCATAGACCTTACATTATCGTCCGGGTCTTTTTCTGGGCCTAGTGTGGGGTCTTAACCTCAAGCTGGAAAAAGAGATGCGTATTTCCAGCATTTTGTCGAGAATTTAATGTTTTTACATTTTTTTGTAGAATAATTAAAATCAGTTGTAAATACTAGGCCGTTTGTAGATCGTCCTCAGCTGTCCAATGAAAAAATAATCATGTAAAAATATTAAATTTTGAGCGGGATATTTGAAAAGAACGCCCCCATAGACCTTACATTATCGTCCGGGTCTTTTTCTGGGCCTAGTGTGGGGTCTTAACCTCAAGCTGGAAAAAGAGATGCTTATTTCCAGCATTTTGTCGAGAATTTAATGTTTTTACATTTTTTTGTAGAATAATTAAAATCAGTTGTTTAAAATTTAAAGAATAATTAAAAAAAGAGAGTTTATGAACAATTTTTATCTTTTAATGATGAAACAATTTCTGCTTATAATTTATTAGTAGATAGATTTTTTTTTATATTCCTTCATTAATGGTACGTAAAAAAATAATGTAATCAAATTAAATGACCTGAGTTACGACGTTTGAATTTTAGTTTTTGTGTGTTATTTTTCTTTTTTCCTAATTAATTTAATATGAAAATTTTGCTTAAAAAAGATGTTTGAGTCGCCTCTTTTGCTATTTTATCTGAACCCTCTACCCATGACCCATGACGGATCTTTTAAAGTAGCAAGGTTTCGATAATTTGCAACAGCTTCACCTCCGCCCTCCAATTCTCTCTGCGACTCCCACTATAAAAGAGTTTTGGGCATCTAAAAACAAGAGGAAATTCTAACATACTCAGATACAGATAAAGTAGATTTAAAAATACTGAAAACAGATTCAGTGAATCTCAAAATGTAAAAACATATACCAATATTTTCATACCTGTTTTTTTTTTTTTTTTTTTTTTTTTTTTTTTTTTTTTTTTTTTTCAAATCATGATTGCAATGCTATCCTGATACTATATGAGTTCGAAAAATAAAATTTAAAATTCGTTTCCTTAAATTTAAATGTATAATACTAAAAGTATTATTTAACACGCTTTTAACCTTTAAAAATATTATACTATCTCTCTCCATAAATGCAAAATTTGTTAATAATGTGTGCAATTTTTAAAGCACAAGATAAAAAACAGTTTTACAAAGTACGAATATACATATAAAGTATAAAAAAGTGTCCAAAATAGCTTTCAAAATCAAATAAATATAATTTCTGCTTATTTTGTAAAACATACTTTCGAAAGAAAATAAAAATTAGTTTTACAAAAAAAAAAAAAAAAAAAAAAAAAAAAAATTATAGAAGTTTATAAAAGTGCCACAAAATGACTTTCAAAAACAAATAAATATAAATACAATTTATGTACATTTTTAAAACGCTTTTTCGAAAGAAATTTTTTTTTTTAAACTAAATTTACACGCAAGTTATAAAAAAGTACCACAAAATAATATTTAAAACAAAAAAGTATAAATATTATTTTTGTAGACAGTTAAAGTGTGTCTTCGAAAGGAAAAAAACAATTTTACAAAAATAAATCTGCATAGAAGTTACAAAAAAGTGCCCCAAAATAGCTTTCAAATACAAATAAATGTAAATATAAGCTTTGTATATTAAAAAAAAAATCTGTGTGGAAGTTATAAAAAAGCGCCACAAAATAACATTTTAAAAGGAATAAATACAATTTTTGTACATTTTTAAAGCATATCTTTAAAAAAAAATTAGATTTCAAAAAAAAAAAAAAAAAAAAGCTACATAGAAGTTATATTAAATGTCATAAAATAGCATTTAAAAATACTTAAATAGAAGTATACTTTTTATAAATTTTTAAAGTTTATCTTAAAAAAATAGTTTTACAAAAAACAAATCCATATAGAAGTTGTACAAAAAATTGTCACCAAATAGCTTTTAAAAACAAATAAATATTAAATGTTATTATGTTCATTTTTAAAGCACCATTTCGAAAGAAATGAAATTAGTTTTACAAAAAACACATCTACTTAGAAGTTAAAAAAAGCATCAAAATAGCATTTAAAAACAAATAGAAATACAATTTTTGTACAATTTAAAAGCATATCTTTGAATGAAAAAAAATTGGATTCACGAAAATAAAATCTACATAAATTATAAAAGGTTTCACAAAATAGCATTTAAAAATACATGAATAAAAATATAGTTCTTATAAATTTTTAAAGTATATCGTAAAAAAAATAGTTTTACAAAAAACAAATCTATATAGAAATTATGCGAAAAATTGTCACAAAATAGCTTTCAAAACCAAATAAATATAAATATAATTTATGTACATTTTTAAAACATATTTTCGAAAGAAAAAAATTAGTTTTACAAAAAACAGATCTATATAGAAGTTAGAACAAGATGCCACAAAATCGCATTTAAAAAGAAATAGAAGTATAATTTTTGTACAGTTTTAAAGCATATCTTCGAAAAAGAAAAAAAAAAAAGGGGGGGGGGGAATTCGTTTTACAAAAATCAAATCTACATACATAGAAGTTATAAAAAATGCCACAAAATAGTTTTCAAAAACAAATAAATATTAAATGTAATTTATGTTCATTTTTAAAGCACCATTTCGAAAGAAATGAAATTAGTTTCACAAAAAACACATCTACATAGAAGTTTAAAAAATGCATCAAAATAGCATTTAAAAACAAATAGAAATACAATTTTTGTACAATTTTAAAGCATATCTTTGAATGAAAAAAAAAATTACGAAAACAAAATCTATATAGAAGTTATAAAAGGTGTCACAAAATAGCATTTAAAAATACATAAATAAAAATATAGTTTTTATAAATTTTTAAAGTACAGTCGAGTCTCTCTATAACGAAACTCCATACATCGAATTTCTGTATATAACGAATTTTTAGTAGGAACGGTCCCCTTTTCGCATAATTAAATTAAAATCAGTCTCTATATATCGAAATACCTATCTCCATATAACGAATTTTTTCATAAATTGGTCTTAATTTATTCATTTTTAAAAAGCTTCGAAATCATATGGAATCAATTTTCCATCACTTATTTTTGATTTATCGTTCAGCGCTGCGTTTTTTTTTTGGTAAATATTACTTCTCTCCTTGTTCTTTAAATCCAACGAGTTCATCCCACGTCCCACACACCTTTCAACATCCTTCTCAAAACAGAGTCAATGGGGATTGTTACATATATGAGAGAGGAATCAATGAGAGTCACATAAGAGAGGCCTTCAAATCGAGAAAAATGTTAACTACAATTTTTCATTTCTTGCTAAAATTTGAGCCTTTTTTTCCCCTTTTTTGGAGAGAGCGTGACAATTTTAAAATCAAAACAATAAAAAATTACAGATTTCTTCCTCTGAAATTAATGCAAGTCTTCCTTATTTGATTTTCATTAAGCTTTCAAATAAATGTCTGTTCTCTTTTTTGAAACTGCTTAAATAATTAAGAAATAAAATGTTAGGTTAATATATACTTTTAAACATTTCAAATTCTAAATAAAAAATATCAAAAAATAATATTTGTTCAAAATTTACACATTAAATAGGATTTTTAATATCATTCTCTATACATCGAATTTCTCTATAGAACGAATTTTTTACTGGAACGATGGATTTCGTTATATAGACTCGACTGTATATCGTAAAAAAAAAGTTTTACAAAAAACAAATCTATATAGAAGTTATGCAAAATGTTGTCACAAAATAGTTTTCAAAACCAAATAAATATAAATATAATTTATGTACATTTTTAAAGCATGTTTCCGAAAGAAAAAAATTAGTTTTACAAAAAACAAATCTATATAGAAGTTAGAACAAGATGTCACAAAATAGCATTTAAAGACAAATAGAAATAAAATTTTTGCACTTTTTTTAAAAATATCTTAAAAAAAAAAAAAAAAAAAAAAAAAAAAAAGGAAATTATTTTTACAAAAATTAAATCTACATACATAGAAGTTATAAAAAAGTGCCACAAAATAGCTTTCGAAAAGAAATAAATGAATCCGCTTCGAGATGAGGGTCAGAAGGAAGCCGCAACAATGCTATCACTTCATCTTACACTAATGCGAACACCTAGAAGTACTTTATCAGCTCTTATGGGAAACCTATCGCATAGATTTAAAACAGAAATGACAGAATTAGTTGTAAAGCAATTTTACATCCTCATCGGGAGCTAATTATTTTCAAAGTGCCACACACTTTGGGTGAAAATGAAGCGTGCACTTGTGTTCCAAAGTGTCGTCCAGCGTAAATCAAGGCTCCTAGTGCTCTGGACACCAGTATTTTAACCCTTTATATCCCAACTGTGTAAAAAAAAAACTTGTTAAAAAACTAATTTGTAACACTGATTAGTAATAATTAAATTTAAAATAAATACTAAATGCTAAATACACTGCTAGAAAAAATTGTAAAATTACTAAAATAAAATTACTAAAATTTTCCTAGGAAACTGGGATTTTATGAACTTTTTTATGTAACGGCAACAACAAAAATTAATGTAACAGATACACTTTTGCAGAGTAAATCAAAAAATGTGTAAGGTTACAAAGAATTGTTTTTAGGAAACTGCTACCAAAAGAGCTTTTCATTTAACAGTAAATTGGATTATAGATAACGTTTCAGAAAGATTACTGTTATTGTAGTAGATTTTTTGCAAATCTATGTAGATTACAAATACTAGTTTTGCAGGTTTACATATTTTTTATGCAGTATACAGATTTCTAAAACTTTACATGTGTAGTATTATAGATTTTTATTTATTTATTTATTTATTTACTGTGTGCTTTACTTTATCTTTTTTCATTTAATTATCTTCAGCTTACTTGACGGTGGAAAATTGCGGATGAAAGTTTCAGTTCTGAGATCATCCTATTATAAGACTATTACATTGATACATTTCCCAATTCTATAGAATAGTTTTAAAAAAATATTTTAAATAAAAGATTTGTGTTAAGTTATAAATATTGCACAAAATACCTGCACAATCAGACTTGTTCATTAAGGGGACTACCTTGAAAATGGTCAAAATATTGCTTTTTTATATTAACTGAAAGCTTCTTTAATTGTGAATATTTTGACATCTCATTTTTTACTTATATGGCAATTATATCGCAAGGTATTGTAAATTTTGTTAATAGATCCAGCGCAATGACCCATACAAATGAAAACTTTGAATCAATATTTCTCCCTTTTCATGTTTTTATTGTTTGCTTGTTTGATAAGTAGGGGAGAGGGGGCCACGTTTGAACTGGGGGCACCTTTGAACACTCTAAATATTTTCCTTCAAATAAATTATTTAAAAAAAGGTATATAGCAATACATTACTAGTGATTCAAGGGAATAATTATACAAAGCTCTACCATTTTGTATGAACAGTACTGTCTAAAAAAGATATGTATTTTTCTCCTTCTTGAATCTAAACTTAAGAAAATAAAGTTGTAAGATTTTTGTTTACAAACTTCTATTCCTAAAATTTTAATTTATTGTTCAATGCTTAAACAAAGATATTAGCTTTAGTTTATAAGCTTTGTTTTATTCAAATTCTTCAGCCGAATTGAGTAAACCGTTTTAATGTTGAACTCCATGTGATGGGGCACCATTGAACAAAAAAGTTGGGGCACCATTGAACAGCTAAAAAACATCGAATAAAATGGTGAGAAATAATAATTGAAATAATTTAAAGAGAACACTTAAAACTATGAAGTAAAAAATTGTTAATGTATTTAAATATTATTATTTTTGATTTTTTTATGTGAAAAGAGGTTATTTAAGAATGTCAAAGAAGATGGGCTTATACTGCTAACTATTCCGCTTACTTCACACATAGGTTCCAACATCTATAAGTATCAGTGATGGGAAGTTTCAAATCTAAATTCATTTATTGGATAATTGCAAGTCCTGGATACAAAATATAATTTCAAGATTTAACAGGATTCCAAATATTATTTCTGGTTTCCGTAACTGATAAAACGGAATTTTATATCAGGTCTCCTTAAAAAAAAAATAACGAATGAGAAATTTTAATTTTCCAGAAGCATCAGATATCACATTGGTGTATTTCAAGGACATTGTAAAAAAGTTTTCACAACCAAACACAACTGGAGGGTCACTTTGTGTTTATCAACAATGCGTTTTGACATCAACTTTGAGGGATTTAAGTTTGGTTAAATAACAAAAAAATTAATAATTTCAACAAAATGTAGTTATGTAATTTTATTCATATTACTTTATATTTCTGTAACATATGCAACTTTTTATAAAAACTCTCAATATTTTCATATTTTATTCATTTGTTCAAAGGTTCCCCTTGCTTGTTCAAAGGTACCCCTACATGGGGCAGGTTTGAACAAAAATCTTTCAACTTTTTAAATCCTCGCAATTTATTTAATTTCTTTGGAAAATGTTTAATTTATGGTTCACATGATGAAGAAATGTGTTGCTTTTATTATATAATATTTAAAACTCAATAAAAATAATGCAAGTAAGAAATATATTGATTTTCTGAAAAACTGTTCAAAAATGCCCCCCTCTCCCCTACTAAGGCTTTTTTGCTAATTTAGATAGAAGTCTGAAAATTGGTTATTTATTTTCTATGGAGTATTTAATATTTTTGGGCATGGATTTAATATTCAAATTTATGATTATTTTTTAAAGAATATTTAAACTGAGAGTTCGTTGAATTTCCTTCATTTTTTAATATGCACGAGAGAAAAAAATGATTTTATGATAAATTTTAATAAAGACGTACAAAGAGATAAGAAATTTTTATTGAATCACATAAGAACCATTTTGTTGTGTGACATTTTTTGCCATCGTTTTGACAGCAGAGAAAATTCAATTAAAAAATCAGCAGGTTCATTCATAAAGAAATTATCAATGTTGTGTTTGACAGTCTAAAAAAGTGAGCTTCCCACCGCTCAGAGAAATTTGAAGAACATGAAAAGATGAAAATCTGAATCGACCAGGTCTGATGAATATGGGGGAGTTCACAAAACACCCCTGCCATGCTCATTAAAGTATTTCCTTACATTAACTGCTATGTGGTGCCATGTTGGAGCACAATATTTCACTGAGAACAGCATCTTTCCAAATTTATTGTCTGATTTTGCGGTAGCAATTGAATAAGTAATTTCTTTGTAATCCCACCATACACAAAGCATCGCAGTTTTGGGATGCAGGCCTTCCCTGGAAGCCACTCGGGGAGATACATTTGACTTACCCCATGATATTTTCATAGTTCACATTATTGCACATGTACAGTTTCCATTTCTGATCACCAGTAATAAGCAATTTGAAAAAATAAGAGCTTTTTCATATCATTTCAGCAAAGAATCATAAGTTGGAATTCGAGCAAGCATATTCTGCTTGTGTTAAAGTATAGGATGCCCACACATCATTGTGGTTTACGCACCTTTCTTCAAATAATCCCGCATTCTACTTTTTGAAATATTTAATCTGTATGAAGGCTCCTGAAATTGTGTAATGTGGATTTACAGTGATATATTATTTTAAGAGCTTTTTCTTTACGGATGATGGTCCTCCGAAACGAGCATCATCATCGAGATTGAAACTTTTGGATTTAAACTTCTCAAACCACCTTAGAACTATGTTTAGCTAACACAGCACTTTGTCTATATACATCACAAATTTAGCGACCAGTCGGACTAGAATTTTTACTTTTTTCGAAATAAAAAAGGATTACATGGTGAAAATAAAATTTTTGCTTCTCCACTCTTAGTACTGCACTAAAACAAAAATTATGCGATAAAACAAGCGACAATAATGTAGCGTGAGCAGAAAAGGCTGAATATGTATCTCTGGGCCATGTAAGGTCACGACTCATTATTAGAGCAAATAACTGTAGCAATCCGAGCTTCAGTTTGAAAAACCGCAGAACTTTCGCTATGATCGAATACAAAAACATTATTTTATGGATTTGTACAGTGTCAAAGTCACATAATTAGAATATGCAAAGTAATGCACCCATTAGGAAAAATATGCAAATTGAACTATCTTTAAATGTTACACTAATGTCAATACCCGCAATACTTCATTAATTGCTTACTTTTGATATAAAATTTGCGGTAAATTATGATACAATATTATTCACGAACAGGTCAAAACCAGCAATAAAATCAAATAGCTTTTTTTAATCAGTTTTAACGCTGGAAAAATGATTGTAGTTTGAGTTTGGAAAATATTAATACCATTGTGAAATATATGTCTATTGAATTGTCATTTACACTTACATTAATGCGAACACTGAGAAGTAGTTTATTATATCGTAAAGGTAATCTAACTCAAAGATTTCAAGCAATAATATAAATAACTTTTAATACATGTGCCTATCTTCAGAACACTTTTTTTAAATATGAAATTTTTATTAAACACACGTGTTTCTAGTTACGGTATAAAACTATGAATTGATATAAATATTTAATGAAATTTTAAACAACATTGCAAATTTAGACAATATTTAGTCCAATTTTATTAAATAATTACATTCGTGACAAAATTTTTATAACGAAATCTGTTCAATACATTTCAATTCTTTTTGCCAACAGTATGCATGCAAACCACTTACCTGTGTTATGAAGCAAAGGATTTGCAATACCTCTTAGATTTACTATCATCTTTCGAATTTTGCATAAAAAGCATGATGTAAAAAACATGTATTTTTTAATAGAAATAACTCTTAAATTAATATAAACGAACTTACAAACCATATTTTGCTTCATAACATACCAATAGATGAGCAGAAGAATTTATTTTAATATCTTAAAAACTTTTTGATGTGCATAAATAAATAATGAAACATAAATTTGTTAAAACGTAACCCAGAAAAAAATTCTCAAATAAACCATTTTATTGTGTTTTCTTGTTTTGAAAAGTGTCACAGAGCGCAATTTGTCCAAGCTCCAATTCATATACCTATAAAATGACAAAAAGTGTTTTTTGAAGGCGATGAGAATGTTATAATATGGTGTGTTGCGGCTATGTGGCCAACTGGAATATCTAAAATTATTGCAGATTGAAATTGTTTTTAATGGACTTGAAGAATTAATTAATAAAACTTAATCAAGAAGTAGAACTCAAAGTTTAAAAAAAAGCAGAGAAAACGTTGATTCAGTTGCAATGCGTTATTTTAACATGTATGAGAAAGGTTCGTTCAGATCTTAAATCAAAAATGTATGTTGGCATCACCCTGCTCTATGTATGCTCACACATCAAGTTTAATGAGGTCTAACTTTAGTATGCGTTAGTAAACAATCTCTTCAGGCTGTAGCATAAAGTTACAACTATACTATCAAAAAGTCTGTTTTTCTTGTTTTCATATATTTCGTCGTCAAAATAAAGATTCTTTATACCGTACGTTCGTACGTATCGTATGAAAGGTTCGTTCATGTCTTAAATCAAAAATGTATGCTGGCATCACCCTGCGCTATGTATGCTCACACATAAATTTTAATGAGGTCTAACTTTAGTATGCGTTAGTAAACAATCTCTTCAGGCTGTAGCATAAAGTTACAACTATACTATCAAAAAGTCTGTTTTTCTTGTTTTCATATATTTCGTCGTCAAAATAAAGATTCTTTATACCGTACTTTGTGACAGAAGATCTAGTTTTTGCATTTTGAATCTCCTGCTCTGTCCGCGATGCGAGGAAAGCAAGCAACAGTAATAGCTGATAGTACAATGTGTCAAGTTACTTAACGGCCATTGTCCAAAGTTCTGAAACTTCGCCAGCTTTCGCTATTCGGTGTATAGCTCAAACCGGCTCCTGCGTTGTTGTTCAAAATCTGGATACTATGTATGCTAAAACCTAAAGTGTATGAAAACCATCTGATACAGGTAAATATTCTTTTTTGTTACTGAGTTACTTATTCTGTATCGTAATATAATGGTTGTCAAATGATATATATTTGAGATATAATAACATAATGAAAATGTGGATTCTTCATGAGGCTACTTTGCGACACCACGATATTGTTGAAAACTATCCCCACAAGGTTTACATTTAAAGATTAAACACGTATTTTAAATTTTCCAGGTTACGATAAGCATGAAAAATCACGAGAACGTATAAATGTAATCTGGATTAAGAAGGTAACTGTCGTATAGGAATAGAAGTGAAGATCTTTATGAGAAAAATAACATTAAATTTATCACACTTCCTTCTAATTCGATTCTTCTCCTTCAGTCAGTTGTTATACTTTGATCCATTTTCTAAAGTCCCACTGGAGACAAATATTCTCAAATTGAAAAAAAAAATACTTCTGGTAGCAGAAATGTAGCACTAATGTACTAAAGGAAGAATTTCCGCATCATATAAAAGAACACACGACTGCCGTTAATCGAACGCCAAGTATAATCTGAAATCTGGATTTAGGGCACCTGGAATTTATCCACTGAACAGAAACAAAATTTTGGAATGCCTTCCAAAAACAAACCTTGAAGAAATCTTAGGATCGATGACAGAAAACTTAGTGGAAGACTTCGTAGAAGAGTTAAACTAGAAATAGAAACACATAACAACAAGGTGGATCCCTAAGAGCACAAAAGGTGATTTTTCGGCTTGACAGAAGTGCTTGTGATACTGATGTCCAAACAGACAGAGGGAATAAAGGGACTACGACGTCCAAAGGAAGAAAAGAACGAAAAAAAAAAAACCAGGCAGACACAATGTTCTAGAAAGATTTCAAAATTTCCCCCAAAACTTCCTTTTCCATCAGAAAACGTTCTATATGCATTTCAGACCGGTATGGGTCATTCTCAGATAAAGGAAAATTTTGGCTTCGATAAAATGATTAGACTCTAATATTTTAACTGTTGATTTCTGACTCAAATTACACAAAACATTTAAGAAATGGGAAATTTTGCTAAGGAATAGCTATGAATTTTTTTAAATGTTTAAAAATTGTCATTAATATGACCTTGAAATCATAAATGTAATACGCCATGATAATGAACATGGTAATGACATTTTTAACATTAACCCTATTTTAGAACGAAACTATAACAATTTAAAACCTATGGAGTATTTATTCTGAAAGCAGTCCCAAACTGTCTTTGTAATTGATTTTGTAAAGTTAAATTACTGAATAAACATTTCATCAATAAGGAGCTTGGTAATGACACATGTTAAGTACACAGACTATAATTTTGGAATAAAATCCATAAATTGAAGTAGTTCTTGAATAATGAATTAAAAATAGATGCTACAGCTCGTAAGAAGATGTGGAACTATACAAGCTAAGAGAATTTCCATGTAAAAATAACATATAGGGAAAATTAAATGAAGTATAGGGGAGCATGGTAATGACAGTTAATGCTAGAGACAAACTTTAAATAAGTATAATTAATAAAAATGTTTTAAGTTTTGTGTAAGGTGTTAAATGTATAAAAAGTAGAAACATCAAATATACCCAGGTAATCATTACATTTGTTCTAAAGCTTTTCAAATCTTAAAAATAAAGGTTTGAATTCAAAAATTTGAATTTTGGGAGAAGCCATGGTAATGACATTTGCAAATTTACAGCTTTTTTAGATATTGAAATTATTTTTATTTACATATTTAAACTAGTGCTCAATGTAGTATTCAAACAGAAATGTTCACAAAAAATGCATTCTTAGCTGACTTGATTAATTCACATTTTTTAGCAAAGGGCATAAAATTTCCCTTTAACAGAGAATGGCCCGTATATGATGGTAATTTTGCATTTTCAAAAATCTTACCCCATCGAATAAAGAGAAAGAGATTATTCCGAAGCTTTTTTTCTATTCTGAGGCAAGAAAGTTTGAAAAACCAGATAGTGGTAGGGGATAAGGATTTCTTTTTTTAAATCGATTTTTAAGCGTTAATACATTTTTAGCTTCATTGAATATAAAAACAATAATTCTCCATTTTTGCTTCATTTCGTATATTTTGTACACCGTAATTTATTAAAACGTACTACAGAATTGCATATATTTTTTAATGTTTCCTTATTTTATGTAATTTCATCGTTTGACTAATAATCAATTTTTTTTTTATTCGTTAACCTTCATTACATTATTCGGTTTATTGTTTTGATTCCTTCTAGAAAATTCCAAAATTTTATTTTTAAATTTTAAAATTCATGACATTGAATTAAAGATAATTTCCTATGTTTAAATGGAAAAATATCAATATGAATTATTATGAAAGTGTCATTATAAATAAATGTGTGGTACAATCACAAAAAAAAAAAAAAAAAAAAAAAATGCAAAATGTTATTCAATTTTTTGCAGTAAAAAAGAGACGAAAAATTGGACAAATTAATAAAATATAGATATCATTTTTGCAGATTAGATTACCTTGTTTTCAGTATAATTTTCACAGTTGGAATCATTCACGATTTTTTTTTCTTTTACTTCTCCTGGCGAAAACACTAGTGTCTCAAAAGTAGCGCCCTACCTGATGGGGTAATTTTTTGACATCATTAAACATGCATTTCTATATTGATGTTAAACACTTAGATTCTCGAGGTACATTATTATCTAGTCAAAGGATATACTAATGGTTAGCAATAGTCAGTTTTAGGTTACTTATAAAACACACCGGTTGGTGTCAGAAAAATCTCAAAATGTGTCAGAAAGTAACCCATCTCACGGTATTATAAGGTACCTTGGGGTAATAACGCCACGTTAAGGTTCTACCAATTTCCACGGCTCAGTTTTAGTTTGTATTTTTCAAACAAATATAGGATCTGATGCAGCAACTCATTGACTATCAATATAAAAAAAATAATTTAACAGATATGAATACATAAAATGTAATGGCATGATTTCTTGACCAATGCTATTTGGCGTTATTACCCACCTATATGGGTAATAACGCCATGCAAACAAAACTATGAAATAAGTTGGAATAATTGCATGTAGGTTGCCCAATTCTAAAAATACAAACTCTCAGCTATAGAAATTGACAAATTGCATCCTAAACTATTGAAAATGTTCAATTTTTTGTGAAAGTGTAAGAAAAATAAAGGTGTGTTGTGTGTATGTGTGTGTGGGGGGGGGGGGAAGATGAGGCAAAAGAATATCATACCGTGAGCTTCTTTTGCTTAAAAAGGACCGCTTAAATAGAATTGTTAGAAACATTGCATAGTTTTAACTGTGTTTATTTGAATCAGTATTTAGGATGTAGCTCTGCCACTGTAGGGAATCAACCGGGGTAAAAATTGCAAGGATTGGCGTTATTACCCCGTTATAGTTATTGCGCTGTATATTTTAAATTACAAATTATCTCGAGAAGATATCCAAAATCTTCAAGAACATTTTGAAAGTCCATGAAATGTACTACAAATTTATGTAATTAACAAAGTATTTCCGAATAAAAAAAAATAGTCTTCACATCGCAAAACGTATCTCGCAAATTTTAGATCAAGCGTTATTTTTAGCTGCTTGTAAAAACAATAAGACCTAAAAATGAAACAAATTAACTTGAAGCTGTTTTTTGCGATTTATATGACTCAAAACCCTTCTGCGCAGAGCACATGGGTGTCATTTACCAGATTATTTCATAATTATGCAAAATATTAGCACTTGGCGTTATTACCCCGTCTGGCGTTATTACCCCAGGGTACCTTATTATGCAAATTCATTAGTACATCAATGCTAATTTTAGTCTAGATCATCGAGCCACCTTGGCTGATTTATGATTTCCGAATATTACTATAATCCAGGGCTGTCCAACGCGGCGCCCGCGGGCGCCATGGCGCCCTCTGGAGGTTTCCTTGGCGCCCTTTAGAAATTTTCCTGTTATTAAACATTTTAGAAGTAAAATTCCATTATAAAGAATTCTTTTTTTTTTTTAAATCATTAATGTTTTACCGAAGATATATTTAAAAACCTGTGTTTGGTCTGCAGTTGGCTTGTCGTGGTACATTAGAAACCAGAATATTTCTTTGAAAATTTAATTATGCATATTTTTGCAATTTTTAGTTATTGTTTACGTAGCGTAATTATGATAGTTAAATTTCTCAATAAAATGATAGTTAAATTTCTTAATTAGTTGGTAATAGCTCTTTTGAATACTTAAGAAATAAGAGAAAAATAAAAGTTTTCATCTGTCACCCTCTCCATTGAAGATACATGTGCATGTAAGCTCAGCTTTTTTCCTTTTACTGTTGTCACACTGACACATTGACTGTTTTATATGAAGGATAACATGCTTAATTTTTCTTTCTTGATTTTTGAAATTTGAGAGGGTTTTTTTTATTTTTTTTTATAATTTGGCTAAGAAAAAATAAGAATGATGATTTTTATCTATGAAAGCGATTCGAGACTATCCCTCTGAAACCACCTACATGGTTTGGTCACTGTTATGCTTGCCGGTTTTTGAACTTTTTAAAAACTAATCCACACCTTCAAAATAAATCAAAGCGTATTTTTACATCTTAAAAAAAACCTACCAATTTTTTTTTGATTTTCATATTTATTTATTTGTTATTATTGTTATTATAGACGCGATTAAAGATTCTGGCGCCTTACCTTAGAAACATTTTTGATATAGACTTCTCATTAAAAAATGTATGATTTGAAAATTAATACGTGTAACTCCAGAACTGTAGGGAGTTTTTGTTTACCGTTGTACGATTCATTAGCATTATGTTAGGACGTGAGTGTATAATAATACTATCACAATCAATATATACTATCCCGATTGGTGGTCATAAAATAACACGCAAATGTTTTAATTTAATTGTATTTTTATTCTACAGAGCTATGAGCGGAAATTCTGACTCCATCTATCATAGAACAACCAACTAATTGAAATGTAAACAAATTACCGTCTGCGATCGCTATGGTAACCGCTCAAGGCATTGCCATTCTAAACTACAAAATATTTTCAGCCTTCCGTGGTAACCATAGCAATCACCATAGAGTATCCCCCCAGTGACGAAGGGTACCGAAAAAACGATATAATTTATAATTATTTTTAAGTTTTTTTGTTTTTGTTTTAGGTCAGAATTCACGCTGGTTGAAAAAAAATTACAAAGATATACCTTGAAATAAATTTGAAATGCAACAAAAATAAGAAATATAACAAAATAGAGAAATAATATATAGATATGCAAAAATGAACAGTTTTAACAATAATTTCAGGAAGTAATGTAAGATGCCAGTTTTTTAGGAAAATGGACATGTCTGCCCGAACGTGTGATAGTTTTTGTTTGGTCAGGATTGCTGTCCGATTTAACAGAGAGTTTTAAATTAGAATTCTCTGGAACAGCTTTCGTCAACAAGTCTGATTGAGGAATCAAATGAGCTGGCTTCACACGATCTATTGATACCGTGGACTTACGACTATTGAGTTCGATTGTTATGGTTTTTCCAGTTCTACTTAGAACTTTGTGAGGACCAGTATATGGTTGACACAATGGAGGTTGTACATGATCCACTCTTAGAAAGATGTGTGAACAAGATGTCAAAGAAGGGTGCATATAGAACTTCTCGTGGCAGTGAGCTGATGTAGCAACTGGATTTAACTGCCGCATGGTGTTTCTTAGTTGAGTGACGAAGTTCTCGTTGCATGGTTGGATTAAAGATTCATGCAGCATGTCACATGGCAGTCTCAACGTAGTGCCGAAAACAAGTTCAGCGCAAGAAGCTTGTATATCTTCCTTCACTGCTGTGCGAATGCCTAGTAAAACTATCGGCAATACTTCAGTCCATCTATTGGTTTCATGAGCTTTGATGGATGACTTTAAATGTTGATGAAATCTTTCGATAATGCCATTGGATATAGGATGATAAGCTGTGGTTCGGATCTTCTTTGTTCCCAACATTTTCGTAAATTCATCAAAAATCGCTGATCGCATTTGGGGACCTTGATCCGTGGTTATGAGTGAAGGACAACCAAATCTTGAAATCCAGTCCTTGAATATGGCATTGCAAATTGTTTTGGCTAGTGTATCAGATATGGGTATAGCTTCTGGCCATCTGGTAAATCGGTCGATAATCGTTAAAAGATAGCTGAAACCGTCAGATGGAGGCAGGGGACCCACAATATCTATGTGAATCTGGGAAAAACGTGCATCAGGAAGAGAGAACGTGCCAAGAGGTGCTTTGGTGTGCCTTTGTATTTTGGATCTTTGACACGACTCACAGCAACGAACCCAGTTTTTGATGTCTCGTTTCATATTTGGCCATACGTATCTGGAACAAATTAACTTTGTGGTGGCTGCTATGCCAGGATGAGATAGGTTGTGCAAATGTTCGTATATCAGTCGACGAAAGGAGCTAGGAACTAAGGGTCGAGGCATACCTGTGGAAGTATCACATAGTAGGTTACGATCAGAAATGAGGCACGGTTTTAATTCCAATTTTAGCGATGAATTATGCAGCAGGTTTTGTAGTTCTGAATCATCTTTCTGAGCTTCTGCAAAATCATCAAAATTTATGATTGGAGATTTTGAAATAGAATCAATTTCAATTCTTGAGAGACAATCTGCTACAGTGTTTTTGGAACCTGGTACATGTCTAATGTCAGTGGAATATTGGGAAATAAAATCTAAATGGCGTAATTGCCGAGGCGAGCATTTATGGGGATTTTCTTTAAATGCATAAATTAACGGTTTCTGATCAGTATAAATTTTAAAATTTCTCCCCTCTAACATATGCCGAAATTTCTTTATTGCTGAATATATAGAAAATAATTCCCGGTCATAAGTTGACCAATTCCGCTGACTCTTGTTTAATTTCATGGAAAAAAATGCTAAAGGTTCATAATGTTCCTTAAAAAATTGCATAAGAGTGCCGCCGATCGCGACATCTGAAGCGTCAACCCATATACTTAACTCAGCACCTGGAATGGGATGCCGTAAAAGAGCTGCTTGAGCTATGGCATTTTTGGCATCTGTGAAAGCCTTTTCAGCATCTTCGTTCCAATTAATCGGTTCGGAAGTTTTAGGAACACGGGAACGAGATTTCTTTTTGTTTGGATGGCCTTCTAATAATTGCACTAAAGGCGCAAGTATGTGTGCAGCTTTATATATAAAGGATCTATAAAAATTAAACATTCCCAAAAATCGTCGAAGTTGAGATAAAGTTGTGGGTTGTGGAAAATCAATTATGCATTTAACTTTATCAGGAAGTGGCTGAATACCGTGTTCAGATATTCGAAATCCTAAGAAAGCGATGGTAGGTTTACCAAATGTGCACTTGGAAACATTTATGCACAAACCATATTCTTCTAATTTGGAAAATAAGGCTTTTAAATGATGATAATGCTCCTCTTCATTTTTAGAGGCAATAAGTATATCATCAATAAAAGCATAGACGCCAGGTAAATCACGTATTATTTCGTCGATGAATCTCTGAAATGTGGCAGATGCGTTGCATAAGCCAAACTGCATGCGTGTGCTTTCGAATAATCCGAAAGGTGTGCATATCGCTGTTTTAGGAATATCATCAGGATTGATTGGTATTTGATGATACGCTTTGATTAGGTCAATGTGACTAAAAATTTTAGTGTTGCGTAAATTAGCAGTAAAATCAGCTATACACGGAATAGGATATCTGTCTTTTACAGTTTGCGCATTCAAGGCACGATAATCACCTACAGGTCTCCACTCCACAGTTCCTTTTTTTGGAACCATGTGCAAAGGTGATGCATAATTGCTACATGAAGGTCTTAAATGTCCGAGTTGTATCATATTTTGATATTCCGTTTTAGCGATTTTCAAGCGATCCGGAGCTAACCTTCGAGGTTTTGCCACAACTGGAGGTCCTTTTGTTGTAATAAAATGCATCGTGTTGTGTTTAACAGGCTGATTAGGATCTGGTAATTTTGTTATAGATGGAAATTTTTTTAGAAGTTCATTATATATGCTATCAATAGTGAGTGTTTTTACTGAATGAATGGATGCACATTTCATGTGGCCTGTTGTTTCAAATTTTGTTTTTAAGTCCCTTAGACATTTATGACGGAGATCTGGGACCGATTCGAAATTATGGAGAAAATCTGCTCCCAATATTGGTGTACTAACATTTGCCACTAGAAAAGTCCAATTAAACTTTCGCCTTAAGTTAAAGTCTAGAGAAAGGGTTTGTTGACCATAAACATTTATAGTTGAAGAATTAGCAGCCAAAAGTGTTTGTACGGGTGGATTCCGTTTTTGTAAATTATTGGCAGGAAGGATTGACACATCCGACCCTGTGTCGACCAGAAAAGAAACATTTGTTGTCCGGTCTTTAATGAACAGGCGACGTGACTGCTGAGGCAAAGAATAAGTCGCCTCTACTCTTTGCTTATTTCGTTTCCCGACCAAGAACATGGTTTTACGCATTTTTCTTCTTTACATTTTGTTCCAAATCGTCGATGGTTCCAACAAATAGATGAATCGCGCTTAGCACTGTTATTTCGCTCGCGAGGTTTACTCGAATTTCTACGGTATGGTGATCGCCCACGTGAAAATGCAATTTGATCGATGCGCTTATTTAGATTTTCAATTTCTCTCATAAATTTATATTCTATTGACTGTTCATTCGTGCTAGACACGGTAAATGTAGAAAGAGGGGACGGAGTAACCTCCGAAATCCGATCCGAAATTTCCGCAGCCTTTTCAAGTATTAAATCAGAAACAGCCGCTAAAATTGTTTGAACAGAATTTGGTAAACGCGTCAAAAATAACTCTAACATTAAATTGTCAGGAACATTTAGGGATTCCGCGCGACGTTTCATGCTACGTAATAAATCTGAAGGTTTCCGATTGCCTAGTTCTTCCCCAGACAATAGTTTCCGTATTTCTTACTGAGATGACTCTCCCGAACGCGCAATTAATTCCTTTTTTAAGATGCCATAAGGATCGGTAGCATCCGGTTGCATTAATATGTCACGAACAATTGATGCAATATCGGGTGGAAGATGCGACACAATATAGTTATATTTTGTAACAGATTCTGTTATTGCTTTGGGGGTAGCTAAAGCAAATGTACTTTCGCACATTACAAACCAAAGCGCCGGATCCGATCTATTATATATGGGGATTTGAACAGCATCGACATTAGACATGATTTATAATTATTAATATAGAAAAATCACAGTTAAATCAAAATAAAATTCGCGAGTTAAAATTTTTACAGTAAAATAATAGAAGAAATATCAGAAAAATGATTCAGAAGTACTTATCTGTTTAGCAGCTAACATATCCATAATCATTTTGCATGATTTACTTCAATCACAATGGAACAAGGTCTTCTTAACAATCTACAAAAATCTCACTTTCCAATTGCTCATGGTATTTTTCTACAGTCCAGAGGTCACCAAATATCCCGATTGGTGGTCATAAAATAACACGCAGATGTTTTAATTTAATTGTATTTTTATTCTACAGAGCTATGAGCGGAAATTCTGACTCCATCTATCATAGAACAACCAACTAATTGAAATGTAAACAAATTACCGTAAGCGATCGCTATGGTAACCGCTCAAGGCATTGCCATTCTAAACTACAAAATATTTTCAACCTTCCGTGGTAACCATAGCAATCACCATAATACTATCAATAATGTTGTCACATGTTTTCAGGCACGTAAATAATGGCGCCTTTCAGTGAGTGTCAAGAGCCAAAATGCGCCCCTGGTTACTGAAAGGTTGGACAGGCCTGCTATAATCTATATTACTGCTATTTTGATTTACTTCTGTCATCAATAGATTTATTATTTAATTTCTTCTAAATTATGTGCTAATAGGTAGAAAAAAAATATCATCTCATGCAATATTTTCTCCCTGATTTTACGTTAGTGTTTTTTTTTTTGTTGTTGTTTTTTTTTTTTTCGAATAAGAAATGTAGAACATGCAATAATTTTTAGGTTATGCTTCAATAAGTTAAATAAATAGGTATAACTGTTAAGGGAATTCTCTAGAAACATCATGTATTGCGCTTTCTAGACGCATTGTTTCGTAGGAAAACTAGTCGTTGCGGATCACCGCAATACTTACCCATCATGGATATGCATAATATAACATATGAAAATAAAACATGAGTAAACTATTGATAAAAGGTTTCGCAATTAAAAAAAATTAAACGTTTATTGAATAATTATTTTTAACGCATAATAATGCTCTATTAATAAATTGTTGATCAACCAATTTCAATAAATTATATAAAACGCTAAACTACCCAAGTCGTAACGAACTGCACAAAAGAAACATCCTTATAACTCCAAAAACAACAATCACATTAAATAACAGTTTACAGCGTCGGATCTCATTTCAATGAAAATATATCTTTGAATTGAAATTCGAATGAAATACGAGATATGAAAAATCGAAGACTGTGGAAAATGTGATTACAAATATCTCGGCAACTAATTATCCTATCAACTTAATTCTTGATGAAAATTTTGTATATTTTTTATTTATTGAATTTTACATCCAATCCTTAAAATAAAAAAAATAAAAAAAATTGTATGTACTTTTTATCAGGCCGAATATTTCGAGAGACGAAAACAAATAGTTCCGGATAGTCGAGGTTACTAATATTCATTAGACTTCTATCTATTATTAAATCTTATATATACCTTAAATTTCAAATCTCTATCTCCTTTTTTTTGGGAGATAGAGCACTTACAGTTACACAGACAGAGAAACAGACACATAGGCAAAGGACGGTTTTTTTTTTTTTTCTGAAAATATGTTTTTCGGACTCTCCACTGTCTGAAACGTGTAAATTCGTCATTTTTTTTTATTTTTTGTTTTTCTAAACTATTGCAAGACTTATCCTTTGCTATGTATGGTGAGTAAGAAATAATTCGATTTTAAAAATTTCAGTGTTGCATTATCCCGTTGTCTATTTATTGTATTAAGGGGTGGCTTCTTTATCTGTAAATAGTAAAGAGCGGGACTTTCAACTGCTTTTAATCATGTTAAAATTTTGCTCTTTATTTCTCTAAAAGTGTCTTTTTTTGAAAAATTTCCCTCGAATTTAGAATTATTCTTTTCTATTATTGTTTGATATAAATTTTAAAACAACTATGTTGCTTGCCTGTTTCACATATAAAAAGTTATAATATGTATCAAAACAAATAATTTGTTTAACATATGAAGGATAAAAACTTACTTATTTAACACTAGAACTGCGGGAACATTTACCCAAGTTTTATTAAAATAATTCCCTTCAGAATTTTTATTTGTTTATTTAACTTATTTATTTTAAATAATTGTTGCGCAACTTATATGTAAATTATTTTAAGAATATTTATCCGGCTCGAATCGACGTCTTTTCATCGAGTACGGGTTAAAATGATCCGTCTCCGCGGTTCTAGTGTTAATGAAAAATTCAGGGTACATAACTATTCATCTTCTGCTTTTTTTCCAAGCTCAGTTAACTTATTTTGAATTAGAAATGTTATTTAATAAGCTAAATTAAATATATACCACACACAAATAAGACGCATTAATCTAAGTCAAGCCATTATATAACTAGTACAAAAACGAAGATAATGTAAGGATATTTGCGGTAAATTATTTTAATGATAAACATTCAACAGAATAACTTGTCATGTTTGAAATCTCATGCCGTCTAAGGAGTTGAATTTGCGCTGTAATTTGGTCCATAGCAGCATGTCATCTGTCAGCTACTTTCACTGAAAAATAAATAAATAAATAAAAAATAAAATAAAATAAAAATACAAATCCCTGTCGGCTGGGCCTACAGGCGGAGGTAGATTTCGAAGAGTGCTCATTTCAACAACAACAAAAAAATATGATTAGAGATAAACCCAGTTTAATAACTTCATTTGGCCGTTTATGAAAAATTTTTAATTTCATTTTTCTGCAAAAACTGGTTTTATCAGAATCATCTTAAGAAAAATTCAGCTCAAATGCCCATTTTGACAACATATTTTGAAATAAATTCTGAATTTATTTCAAAAAATCGATCAAAACAGTACATTATACAGTTCCTAAATAACAAGAAACTGTCAGCTGAATGCATTTGAGAAAAAAATTGAATTTAAAAATGAGTCATAAAATAACCGATTTGTTGTTTGAATACATTCTTAATTCTTTAATCATGATTGCTTCGGAAAATTTTGTGCGAAATACTCACTTTGACAGTATTTTTAAAAATATATTCTATCTTTATAAAAAAAACTGGCCAATGCGTCACAGTATATAGTTCCTAAATAAGAGGATCAGTAAATTGGATGCGTTTGAGAAAGAAAATGGATTTTAAAACGAGTCATAAAAAACGCAATTTGCTATGTGAAAACTTCCTTAAATTTTCAAATCACGAAGACTTCGGGAAATTCTGTTCAAAATACCCTTTTTGGTAGCCTTTTTCGGATTACAGTCTGTCTTTATCAAAAAACCGATCAATGCATCACATTATATAGTTCCTAAATAAGAGGATCTGTAAATTGGATGCATTTGAGAGCAAGAATGGATATTAAAACGAGTCAGAAAAAAACTCAATTTCTTATTTGAACACTTCCTTAAATTTTCAGTTACGATGATTTCGGAAAATTCTGTTCAAAATACCTTTTTTGGTAGCCTTTTTTGAAATATATTCTGTCTTTATCAAAAAACTGACCAACGCATCACGTTATATAGTTCCTAAATAAGAGGATCTGTAAATTGGATGCGTTTGAGAACAAAAATGGATTTAAAAACGAGCCAGAAAAAAACGCAATTTCTTATTTGAACTTTAATTTTCAGTCCCGATGACTTTGGGAAATTCTGTTCAAAATACCCTTTTTGGTAGTATTTTTTGAAATATATTCTGTCTTTATCAAGAAATTGACCAGTGCGTCACTTTATACAGTTTTTAAATAAGAGGATCTACCATTTGGATGCGTTTAAAATGAAAAATTAATTTAAAAATGAATCAGAATATAAGCAGTTTGGATTTGAAGTTTTTTCTCCAACTCCTATTTTTGTTTAATTTCTTTTTGCTATACGAATTGGTCCTATGAAAAACTTGTCAATATAAAAGTTGTAGATATTTTTGAGAAGATGTAAAATAAATTCAATCAGATTTGATATCGTAAAAATTGACGGAGTTATGGATTTTTCTCTATTTTCACCGCCCTTTTTCTTTTCGTTTTTAATTTTTTTCATGGGTAAAAGTTGATCCTATCAAAAACTTGTAAATACAAAAGTTTTAGATAATTTTAAGAACATTTACAAAAAATTTAGTTGGACTCGATATCTTGAAAATTGATGGGGTTATGAATTTTTTTCTCTCAAAACCCCTGTTTTTTTCGCCCCTTGAGCCCACTTCTAAATTTATCAAAAATCTGTCATGCATAAACTTTTGGTCCATTTTTAATAAGTAATATAAACTTTAAACCAATTCGATATCTACTTTAATAAAGAAGTTATGGCGTTTTTTCGGTTTTCACAGAAACGCCCCCTATTCCGACCCCCTTGGCCGATTTTGCCCATTAACGAACTTAGCCGAGATTTTATCCCCTTTGATTTTATGTGCCAGTTTGGTGGAGATTGGTGAAGAATTATAGAAGTTATCGTGTCCATAAAAAAGTGAGATATATAGATAGATAGATATATAAACTGGTGCGATTGCAGTAGGTAGTATTTCATACGAAATCTACCTAAAAACTGAGACTTTTACGGAAATTGTACTGGTAATCGGCACGAGAGTACAATTTATTGTTTTTAACGGAAAAATTTCCGTAAATTGCAGAAATTTCTCCGTTAACCAGAGTTTTTCCTGGAATTTACGGAAGCTTTTCGGTTAAAAAGCAGTAAATTGTACTGGCGTCTCGATTACCAATACCATTTCTGTAAAATGTTCCTTCTTTTTTTTTACATTGTTAAACATTTTTAAACAAACTATAAATATAATTTGCATGTAAATAGTGGTCATTTCACATAGTTGCCAACCTTTCGATTTTGTTTACGTCGAATATGTTTTAAAATAAAAAATATATTTATTAAATTACGTCTTGTTCCTATGCTGTTTTTATTTGATTATATTTATTAAAGTCACATAGAACATAAATTGATTGAAATTTTCGTTTTTTGAATTGAATTATAAATTGATAAAACAGGAAAAAAATTCATGATGAAATGTTAAATCAATATGATTATGATACTGAAAAGTTTTTAAGTAATGTTTTTAAGCTTTCAGAGTGAGTATATATACATTATTGTTATGCTAGTATCTGTTACTCTGGTTTTATTTGTAAAAGTATATATATATATAATATATATATATATATAAATACAGGGTGTCCCTAAACAAACGGTATATACGCTAGGGGGTGATAGAACACATCAAGACGAGTAATAGTAAATAGGAAACCAAGGGTCCCAAACGTTTTCCAAAGGAGATAGCCGCCATTAAAGTTTGGGGTGCCAAAAATTCAAATACACATAAAAAACGAAAAATTGGTCGATTGATTTGCAGTTTTCACTAAAATTATTCTTTATGTTTGTATTTTCTTGAAAATAAATTATAAAGAGAAATTTCGAAAAATGCCGATAGAGGGCGCTTTAAATTTTGGAGTAACGAACAACAACTATTTACGTTATTTTTTGCATCTGATTAAATGTTTTCGTAAACTTAGACTTAAACTTAAATTTTGAACACAAAATCTGAATAGTTGGGAGTGGTTAAGCAGCACAAACTGAACTGTGTTCAGAGGGTTCAAATTTCAAATGATAATAAAAAACGGAAAAATAGGTCGATTCGCTTGCGGTTTAAAATAAAACTATTTTTTAAGTCAATATCTTCTTGAAAATGAGTTTTAAAGATAAATTTCAAAAAATTCCGTTAGAGGGCGCCTTTAACTTCAGAGTAACCAACAACAAATTTTAACCGTTATTTTTTGTATCTAATTAAATGTTTTCAAAAATTGTTAAATGTTTTCGAAATCTTAGATTTAAACTTAAAGTTTGAACTCAAATTCTGAATCGTTGGGAGGGGTTAAGAAGCGCAAACTGAAGTGTGTTCAGGAGTTGAAATTTAACCTCCCCCCCCCCCCTCTCGAACACAGTTCACTTTTGCGCTACTTAAACACTCGCACTGACTCAGAATTTGATCTCAAAATTTAAATCTAAGCATTTGAAAGCATTTAATGAGATTTAAAAAATAATGGTTAAAAATAGTTGTACGCTACTCCAATGTCTAAGGTGCCCTCTATCGGCATTTTGTGAAATTTATCTTTAAAATTTATTTTTAAGAAAACACTGATTTAAAAAGTAGTTTTAGCAAAAACCTCAAACGAATCGACTTATTTTTCCGGGTTTTTTTTTATAGTTTTCCGTTTTGTTTGAAATTTAAACCCCCTGAACACAGTTCAGTTTGTGCAACTTAACCACTCCCAACTATTCAGATTTTGAGCTCAAAATTTAAGTTTAAATCTAAGCCTACGAAATCATTTAATGAGATGCAAAAAATAACGGCAAAAAATAGTATTAGGATGGATTATTTCGTTAATCCAAAGTCTAAAGCGCCCTCTATCAGCATTTTTCGAAATTTATAATTTAATTTCAAGATAATATCAACATAAGGAATAATTTTAGTCAAAACCGCAAATCAATCTACCAATTTTCCGTTTTTTATGGGTATTTGAAATTTTGGACCCCAAACTTTAATGGCGGCTATCTCCTTTGGAAAACGTTTGGGACCCTTGGTTTCCTATTTATTATTACTCGTCTTGATGTGTTCTATCACGCCCTAGCGTATATACCATTTGTTTAGGGTCACCTTGTATATATATAGGCAAATATATATATTTGCCTTTTCGGAAAAAAAAATTTTTTTTGATGCTTCGGTACACTTTTTTTAATTTCTTTTCTTTTCTTTTCTTTCTTTCTTTCTTTCTTTTTTTTTTTTTTTTGTTAAACAGGTTAAAATTTTCAAAGGAACTCTTTTTGTGAATAATAAGAAGCGATTTTCTTTTTAGCTTAAAAGAGATAAAATTAAAAATATTTTACTAAAAATTTTGGAAAGGATTTTAAAAGTTTTTTAGTAAAATATTTTTATTTTATTTATTTCAAGCCAAAATAAAAATTGCTTCTTATTATTTTCAAATATAGACAGTTGCACAATTTTGTAAAGCTTCAAATGCTTATCTAAAATAGATTTTAAAAAAGTATACCGAAGCAGAAAAAAACACTTTTTTTAAACGGAAAAAAAGAAAAGAAAAGAAAAAACTGTACACATACCTACAAAGCTTAAATATATTATTTTAAAACTTTCCAGCATCATAATCGTACTGATTTTGTATTTTATCATCAGCATTTTTTTTCTGTTTTATATATTTATAATTCAATTAATAACTGAAAATTTTGAACCATTTTATGTTTCGTGTGCACTTAAGTAAAATTTCTTCTTCAGAATACATTTGTGTGATTTGAGAAAAAAAAGAGGAAGGTTGACAATTACATGGGCTGTATTTTTCATTAAAAAGGTACATTACGACGCTGTTTTTTTATACAAAAATAATTTGACTTGACGCATATTACTTACGTCTCACAGTTCTTACCATCAATTCACATGTACTTTTTATATGCATTATACATAGGGAAGTTAATCAGTTTGCTCCCCCCTCCCCCCGTCTTCACCCATCGGAAACACGATGCCCTATGTCGACCAAATTCTGACGTCAGCCTTGTCATATAAGCATCCAAGTCAACGTATTTCAGTTTCATTGCTATAACTAAAAATATGTAGATTTATTTTTAGTTTAATTATTACTAAACAAAAGAAATGGGCCTCAGTAGGAGATGTTAGTTGACAGAATTTCCCCATGACGTAATAATGTGACGTATTTTATTACTTTTTTACATAAATTTATTCACCCTTACGCTAGTTTTGTTTAGTGAGAGATTTCAATACTTTTTTGCATAAATTTTCCTTTATACCAATAATAACTCTTAATTCTAATAACTATGTTAGATTTATTGAATTCGTATTATCTGCATTTCAAAAACCACTTGATTTGCCCTTGAACCCAGAGGAAAAGGTGAGACAGTTGTCAATCTTATGTGATTTCAAAAATCAAATGAAGAGTACTTTTATGCTGCCCTTCATAGCTGTCATCGTTCAGATTAATTTTGATTTACCTCTCTTGTAAACGGTGGGAATCTATTGATTTTTGTGGCGCAGTTGGTTTTGCTTATTTGTTTTCTTTTTTTGACTTAAAACACGCAAAGTCAATCAAACTATATGTCTATAAATTACTTTGAAATATTAATTAATGGAGATAACAAATGAAAGTTTTTATTTATTTTATTTTTCATTTATTCATTTATTTATTTATTATTTTGTGTGTGAAGGGTAAGCTAGAAAGTTTGGTTTATTGCCGATGGCGAAAGAATCAAGTATCTCACTCGTAATTTTTAAATGTCAACAATCGCATTTTAACGCATTGAAAATATACATTTTTTATATAGCACAGAAAATTCGAATTTTGAATAAAATTGACCCCACACTTTTAAGATTTTTAACTGGATTTTAAACCAGTTTAAAAACCATTTAAACTAGTAATATTACTGTTTTTTTAAGTATGTCAACTTCATACATGTGCTCAAAGAACAAAACATTGCGAAATTTTGCTGTGACCAAAATGCGAATTAAAAAAAATTCTTTGAAAATAAAAAAAAATTAAACAGGACCATATTTATGCTCGGGGGATTAACCGGACCTTGTGATTTTTGTTGATACCTTACAAATTAATCTACACCTTAGATAAATATGCAAATAGGATAGTTTCAGAAAAATCTGTAATGGCACCGTTAACTAGCATCACTAGTATCCAGGGGGTACAACTATCAAGCTTCCAAAATTTATCTATGTATGTGAAATTTCTATATACTCTATTCCATAGTTTTAATTTTTATTCTATGATTCGATTATATTTTTGCAATGCAAGGGGATTCTCTAGAAATTCAATAATGGAATATGTCGTTGGAAAACACTGAAATTTAAATTTCTTTTTAATATTAAACAAATAACAGTATATCTTAATGTTGATTTAGCCACTTTGAATAACAATTCATGGATGTGAGAAACTCCAGTAACCATGGTTCTTTTTTATAACAAAATCTAACACCTGAGTAGAAAAATAAATTTATGATTTATACTTTAATCCTTCTGAATGATTTTTTTCCTGAAGGCCAAAAAATTGAAAGTAAGTTAAATAATAATTTAATATAATCAAAAATCACACAAAACTCCCAATTTTCAAATCCCCATTAATTTAAGACCAGTTTTAGTTCGTGCCATATATGTCACACCATGCATTAGTAACTACTTTTCCATACAACTTAAATCAGCATTAAAACTTGCAAACAAATGTCAAAATATTTGTAGAAAGAACTTATGAGATCTATTTGAGAGTGTGTGTTTCAGTCTACAATAATTTATACATGTATCGTTTATTCAAAAATAAATTTATAGTAGCTGGTATATGTATCGTTTATTGAAAATTCAATTTACAGAAATTGACACATGTAACGTTTATTAAAATACAGTTGGCAAAAAAAGTATTTGTACACTCTAAAATTTTTAATTTTTAACTAAATAAAAACAGATATTTTGTCAAAAATAGTTTTAATACAGTTTGTTTACCGTGCGTTTTAAATTACACAACAGAAAATTTCGATAAAGATGTAAAATAATTTTCTAATAGGAAAAGTTAAAAAATTTCTTGCAAAAAAAGTATTTGTACATTTCTCCATCCTGATATGTACTGTGTTTTATAGTGTTTATGATTCAAAGGACTACTTTTACAGAAGCTGTTAATAATTTTTGAGTTCATATTATATTTGTCTGACATTTAATCTAATTTGCTCTTGAAATAATTGAGTATAGAACCTAATACTAGAGAGGCACCTCTAGATATATGAAATCCTATAATTGAGCATAATAAAAATTTTAATTCGCAACAAGAATTTGTAAAAGCTATTAAATTACCATTTACAACTATTGGATGTATAGTGAGAAACTATGAATAAATTAAAAGCATCGAAATTCAATGAAAACCAGGACTTCTTAGCAAACTAACAATGAGGGAAAAAAGGAGTGTTGTTAAAAAAGCTTTAAAAAATCCTATGCGTTCGGTTCAAAAATTTGCTGGAGACCTTGCGACATCTTCTCGCATCAGAGTAATACCTCAAACAATAAAAAATATTTTTCTCAATGCAGATTTGAAAGGAAGAACCTCAAGGAAAAATCCATTCATCAGCGAAACAAATAGGCGAAAACGCATAGTATTCGCTTTCGTATACAGAAGTAAATCATTGGATTTTTGGAAAACAGTAATTTTTTCTGATGAGGGAAAATTTTCTTACCATCAAGCATTCGAAAAAATTGGCGTAAAAATAAAACTGTTCTAGATCCAAAACGTATACTTCAAACTATCAAGCATGTTGGGGGGAATATTATACTTTTGGGGTGCATAGCTTCTAATGGAGCAGGAAATTTAAAATTTATTGACAATGGAAAGAAAGGTTTAACATACATTGATGTGTCGCGCCATAATTTATTAAACTGTGCCAAGAAATTATGCATAGAGGAAGCTTTTTTCTTTCTGCAGGATAACGACCAAAACATACTGCTGTGATCACCAGCACATGCTTACGACAATACTCCAAGACGACTGGTAACTCTTCTAAAATCTCTAAACTTGAATCCAATAGAAAATTTTCAGATGCTATTGGAAGCAAAAAATCCGAAAAAAAAATATATTGGTAAAAAACAGTTTTAAAGAAGCTCTTATTGTGTCATGGAATAACATTAACCAGACCGATACAAAAAATTTGGTGGAATCAATGTCACACCATCTAGAAGTAGTCATAAACGCTAAATGAATTCGAACAAAATATTAATTTGTATCATTTTACTAAATTTTCATTAATTATATTACATTAATATAGTGTACAAATACTTTTTTTGCATTATATTTTTGTATATTTGTTTATTATAATGTAAAAAATCGATTCGTTTAATTTTGTTTTTGCTTCTATAATATTATAATGCATTAAATTAATGTATTACAGTATTTTTTGCTTAAATCTTTTGTTTAATTTCATTATAATTTAAAAAAATGAAGTGTACAAATACTTTTTTTGCCAACTGTATACATTCTACAGTACCTGATACATACTTGGTTTAAGATTACATACTTTTACCAAGACATTACAGATATTTTTGACAGAGAATTAAAGTCCACAGTCACTCGATTATTTTTTTCCTCCGACTGAATCTTGACGAAGCAATTTCGGTCATTGACCAGAAAAAGAGACACTTCACAATTTTATCAACATGCAAATGTTTTGTTGGTGGAGTTGGGACATTTACAACGTTGCCTTTCATATAGCTTCTTGTAAATGTGACCAACTGAGCCAAGCATCTGGTTCTCTCACCACTCTCTTCATATTTATAGATACACAAATTGTGTGTTCTTTTTTGCGCTTTCGCAAAAGTGATAATAGAACATCTTCATCATCAGAGTCTATTGAGTTATTTGAGTCCAGTATAGCAATTAGTTGTTTTCGACGTAATTTTAAACCTCTTCTTCTAAATCTGTTGAAAAGAAAATTGTATTGTCCAGCACCATCATCAGATAAGTCTGATAATTCACTCTCATCTCTTATAGGACGATCTCAAATAGTTTGCGGTGCGACCATATCGGAAATAAAGCTTAGGAGGAAACTCCCTTTTGAATTATAGCACAAATGAACGCATTTATGATGGTGAATAAAGAAATACGCATTTCAACTACTGTGGAAAATTACAACTTGTTAGTACATGGTGTGACATGGTGCATGTACCGATTGTTGCATAATAGAAACACTAGCATTTCTACAATGTGTTACCATCACGGTATATTATTCACAAGATATTTACAAACGCAGCTGATTTGCTTTTAAAATTTAGTCTTATGCATTTTTGAAAACAAAAAATAAGAAAAATATTCATTGTCGAACTATCCTAATAACAACTATAATTTTCTCATCGTTCGCCTCTTTTTTGGCGTCAAAATTTGCTCGCATGAAGTCAGCACCTGCTGGCTTCGATGCTTTATTAACTGACGCGTTGAATGAAGAAGATGGAAACGTCTGCGATTTAAAACAATTACAGAACTACACTACATGGCCAATGATTACCGTCCACTTTTGATTTTAGACATTTTGTTAAATATGTAGAAAAATACATGAGGAATTATCCGTAAACTCTCAGTGTATAAACATAATAGTACAGGTCATATATTTCCGTGAAGGTTTTTCTCCCGAAACTTTATAGGAGATCGTCAACAAATTGAAAAAGAATGAATATCTTTTGGATAACCCTGTCAAATCTAATGTAGAAAAAGCGCTCAAATTGTAGATTATGATTAAGTGGCTTATTGTAATAAACTGTATTCATTTTTATGTTGATAGCATGTATATGTATATTCGTAGAAAAGATAAGGTTTTTATAAAAACAGTCCTAAATTTTTCCAAGATTTTTGCTTATAAATTGCAAAGTTCTTAATATAAAATAATATTATTTTCTGAAAATAAGGTGTTCTGGTGTAATAACGCCAAGCGCTAATATTATCCATAATTATGAAATAATCCGGAAAAAACACCCATGTTCTCTGCACAGAAGGGTTTTAGTCATATAAATCGCAAAAAACAGCTTAAAGTTAATTTGTTCCATTTGTAGGTCTTATTGCTTTTAAAAGCAACTAAAATTAATGCTTGATCTAAAATTTGCGAGATAAGTTTTGTAATGTGAAGACTATACTTTTTATCCGGAAATACTTTGTTTATTACATAAATTTGTAGCGCATTTCATATACTTTCAAAATGTTGTAGAAGATTTTGGATATTTTCTCGAGATAATTTGTAGTTTAAATAATACTGCGCAATACGTATTTCGGGGGAATAACGCCAATCCTTGGCGTTATCATCCCGGTTGATTCCCAACAGTGACCGAACTACATCCGGAGGGGGTTTATTTATTAATATGGGACGGCATTATTATCATTGTTGAAATGGTAAGATTAAGGGGTGTGGTCCAATACCCAAAACTAATCTATCTATTTTTTAAATACTAATGTAAAAAAAGAATTTGAGCTTTTATAAATAAAACTATATCAAAATGTTTTCAATATTCTAATTCAAACATCTTCAAAATCAGGTTTTCATTAAATTTTCACCGGATTGTTCAATTAAATTCTAAATTTTAACTGCTCTTTTAACTTTAACTTCTCCGCGTTCGGTTTTTCAAAAATTTACCAATTTAACCTTTAACCGATGTGACAGAAATTGTAACGTAACTAATGTGAAGCGGTTTGTGAGACCGAAAGATTGAAAGATGAATAAAAGGTGGAAATAACTCATAGGATTGCGTTTTTTGTCCTAAACTTTTATACAAGACTATTATACTTAATATTCTCCCATTTAAAAGTCTATGGTGATAGTTACTAAAGTCCCAAATAAAACAAAATTTCGGTAGTGTTTCGGTAGTTTTTGATATTGTTTGTAGTTAAACAGAAAATTACAAGTTAAACTATAAAAATTTACATATAAAAATACAAATAAATACAAACAAATAAAAATAACAATACAAATAATAATAATACAAATAAAAATAAACAGTGGTTTGCGAGACCGGTAACAATAAATAAAGGTTAAAAGGCGATCAATGATTATAAATCATAGAGTACTGTTCCTGCACTAAACTTTTTGTACAGAATTAATTCTAATTACATTTAATCTATTCAAATATTTCTAACAGTAGTACGAGAAGTCCAAACGAAAGAGAATTTCAGTTGTAGCTATAATTAAACTGCAAAATACAAGTTAATCTCTAAAATTGGGGGGAGGGGGGGCAGCGTTCAGTGAGATTGTTAACAGTAGTTAAAGGTTAATTTTGTTGTTAATAGAGATAATGATATATAACCATATGAATCATGCATAAAATTTAATAAGATATCTAAATGGGATAATATTGTTTATTAAAAATCTTATGTAATTAAATAAAAAATTATTAAAGCATGTTGTGTATAACACCGACAATTTAACTTTACATTTGGAGAATCCGCATTAGTGTGGAATTATGTGTTAAAAACTATTTACAAGATTACTATAATAGCATTAACAAAATATTTATTACATATAACTCTGGTTATTATAAAATTTCACATGATTAAAAGACTACATTATAAATGGTTAAAACCATGCAATGTTTCTTATATTTAAGCAGGACTTTTTTAGCAAAGAGAGGCACAGGGTGTTGTATTTTGTTGAAGCTCCCATTCACTCAATTTTCTTACACTTTCACAAAAAATTGAATATTTTCTATCGCATAGAATGCATACATGGAAATATAAATACTGATTCAAGTAAACACGGTTAAAACTGTGCAATGTTTCTAATAATTCTATTTAAACGGTCCTTTTTAAGCAAAAAGTAGCTTAGAATCTGATATTCTTTTCCCTAGTCCCCCCCCCCCCACCACAACACCTTTCTTTTTCTTACACTTTCACAAAAAATTGAACATTTTCAATAGCTTAGAATGCAGTTTGTCAGTTTTTAGAGCTGTAGAGTTTGTATTTTTAGGATTGGGCAATCTACATGCCATTATTCCATCTTATTTTACAGTTCTGTTTGAATGGCGTTATTACCCATATAGGTGGGTAATAACGCCAAATAGCATTGGTCAAGAAATCACGCGATTACATTTTATGAATTCATATCTGTTAAATATATTTTTTTTTATATAGATAGTCAATGAGTTGCTGTATCAAATCCTATACATTTTTTAAAAATGCAATCTAAAACTAAGCCGTGAAAATTGGTAGAATCTTAACGTGGCGTTATTACCCCAGGGTACCTTATGACAAACAACATTGCACATAATATTCTGCAATCAGAATTTTAAAAATATTAAAAATTGTATGAAAAATGAATAGGTTTATTAAATAATTTTTCAATGTGCATGCGCCAACGATATCAAAATTTCATTTGCATATTATGTTAGCTAAATTTATAGAGCAGCTTTTGTGAAAGTAGTAAAATCATAGCTTGAAAATTCTGAAAATATTCGTCAATAGAATAAGTTGAAAATCCGTTATTCCCAAAATGAAGCAAAACAAGAGGGGTTGTATCCATATATTCATTGATTAGTGTCAATATAGAATACACAATATGGGACGTACTACTACATTTGGATAAAATCCCTCATTTTTTTATTCATTTTGGGAACAAGGGATTTTGTGCTTATTCTATAGACGATTACTTTCAGAATTTTCAAGCTATGATTTTGAGACTTTCACAAAAGTTGCTTTATGCATTTAACTAACACAATATGCAAATGAAATTTTGATATCGTTGACGCATACGTAGTGAAAAATTATTTAGTAAACCTACTCATTTATCATACAATTTTTATTATTTTTAAATTCTGTTTACAGATTATTATGTGCAATATTATTTGTCATATTTTCAGAAAAGAATGTTACTTTATATTAAGAACTCTGTAAATTATAAGCGAAAAACCTGGCAAAATTTGGGACTATTTTTATAAAAACCTTAGTTTCTCTACGGGAATGCATGCTATTCGCATAAAAATGAACACAGTTTATTATAATAAGGCACTTAATCATAATCTACAGTTTGAGCGCTTTTGCCAGATTAGTTTTGACAGGGTTATCCAAAAGATATCCATTCTTTTTTAATTTATTGACGGTCTCCTATGGAGTTTCGGGAAAATATCTTCACGGAAATGTATGATTTGTACTTTTATATTTATGCACCAAGAGTTTCGGGATAATTCCTCATGTATTTTTCTAGATATTTAACAAAATGTCGAAAATCACAAGTGGACGGTCATCAATGGCCATGTAAATGCTATAGTATAGTTAATTCAATGCAATGGTATAGTAAATTCAGTATGTGCCATATATGTCACAAAATATAGGAAGGAGCTAATAGGAGCAGACATTCTGGCTAAAACTATGGGAAAAAAATATGATGATTATTTTTCCATTGATTAACATGAAAATGCAACTTAATGTTAGGGGCATGGAAGTGAGAATTTATTGTGTGACATTCATTTTCATACCCTGAAACCATACAAAAATACAAAATAGTAATTAATTATGCTAAGTTACTTTGCTCTTGAGATAGCAGTAGCTATAATAATAATTATTTTGCAATTTTGTTTTCCATTAAAATAATATTAAACATTTTTCTCAGTAACAATGCGTTATGACCTGACACGAAGGCAAGATCTCATATATTGTGAACTAAGAAATATATATATAAAGTAACTATAAAAAATGTATGCACACAACACATTTAGTCTTCTTTCACTATCAGTGGAAAATGTAAATTAAATTAAAAATATTCATGTCAAATACTGAAAAAGACTTTGTGACTAGAATAGTAAAGTTTTGGAAGAATAAATCCACATAATTTTTTTTTTTTTTTTTTTTTTTAAGAGCGGTAGAAAAAATAATCATAAGTAATGCTTATTAATCAAGATAATTCGATATATATATATATATATTCGAACTCAACATGAATATAATTATTTACTCCTTAAAATCTTATTCAAACATTTGCATTAAAAACAAACGTTTTATTATTTCTGTAAAAAAATTCAGTTTTCTAAAGCTTAAATTTATAGCTTACTTTTATTTATTCACTAATATTGCAAACCTATTGTTTACACAGACTTAATAAATGAATGAAAGAAAGACATTTTGTTAATATAAGCACTTTATTAAAGAAAGTTGATACAAAAATAGAAATTCAACAGCTGAAATATTTTGTAGATGAAAAGTTTCTTTCGCCTTATAAGTAAGTGCGATCGTCATCGCGCTACTTTTACATTCTATGATAGTGTCCAATCTTGTATGTTATCTATGATACACACTCACTACTGTGCATCAACCAACAAAAAATTATCTGCCAATATATCAGTTTTAATTATGCCAAAATGAAAATTATCATACAAAGATAATTAAGAATACATTCCCATAGATTTTTTTTTTCAAATTAAGTTTATTATTTATGTTTTATTTTTACTTTTAGCTCTACAATCCACATATAGACCTAATACAAATGATTATCAAAACAATTTGCCAACCAAATCAAAACAATTTGACAAACTAATTTGCCCTACTTAAAAAAGAAAAAAAAAAAAAAAAAAAAGGTTATCTAGTTATAGAAGATAGGATGACATTCTTAAAATCAGTAAAGATCATCTGTAATCTGGCTGACAGTCATTTTCCTTTGACTGAAAGATTTATCGATTTCTAAAGCAGCATATCCACCGCTTTTGCGACAATTGCCAGTTGTTTTCGGGATTTATTATGTAAGATATATCTCACATTTCAGAATCTGAGAAAATTGTCAAGTAGAAAACTTAGCTGCTTTCCGGACTTTTATATTAATGTTTATAATTTTTCTGTTAAATTTACATAAGATGTAATTTTCACAGATGTTAATTAAGTAAGGCGTAGGTTTAACCCACAAGTCGCGTAAGAATTCAATTATTATAAATTTTTCTTTCTTTTTACTTTTGAAGTGTAAATATATTTTACAATTGTAAAATGTTCGGGATTATTAATATTTGCGCAAATTAAGAAATTTGAAAACAATAGGTAAAAATATTGGCTTTTGAAAATTTGAAAGAAATCTCTATTCAAATAATAAAGTTTTGAATTAAAAAAATATACAGGACTCGCATCCCGAGTATGCCGTACCCTTATTTCACATTAGCGTAAAATTTAGCAAATATACCTAGTTTCTTGAAAAATATACAAAAATAGTTTGCAGTAATATCTTTATTTAGCATTGGTCCTGATAATGTTGAATGAGGCTGTTGGATTTCAAGCCTGTTTCCGATATGCTATAATAAAAAAAAATAATTCAGGACCTACAGGTTAGACCAAAAATCCTTAGTACATTTCCGAATTCAGATGAAAATAACGTAATTGTAGTACAAACGTGCTATTGATATGCTAATTGAATTTCAAAATACGACACTAACTTTCGACTCATTTTCTATGTTCTAGATTTTCTTTCAAAATGTCAGATATGAAGAAAAAGGAATAGATGCCGCTGTCAAATTACTGTGGAATAGCAAGAGACACCTGTCCATTCTTTATGACACTGTACACATGAGTTCAAGCAATTTGATTGGTCAGCATTTAAGCGATCTATGATATGATTGGCTAGTATCACCAAGATTATAGCTACAATGATCGTTATGACAAAAATGTAGTGCTAAGTTAGTTGATGGGAATGATTGCTTGTAAACATGCCGTTATTTCTGAACAAGGCTTGGATTCCAACTGCGGGGAAAAATCTTATCTCCAGTAGAGAGAATTATACTTGATTTGAGTTGGCCTGTCTCGAGTTCGAGTAAAATAAGTTTGCATAACTCGATGCATTGGGGCAAAAAAATGTAAAAAATAAATAAGACGAGGTTGTGTCAGGTTCAGGTAAAATCTGATCCCCCTATCCGATTAAGACTTGTCATAATTGTCACTCTAGTCACAAACATACTGCCCCTCAGAAAACTAGTCGTTGGAGGCCACCGTAATACTTACCCATCATGGATATGCATAACATAATATATGAAAACATAACATATGTAAACAATTTATAAAATGTATTACAATTCCAAAACAAAATATGAACGTATTTTTAAGTATTTTTAACACATCATCATGCTCTATTAATGAATTTCTGATGAACCGATTTCGATAAATTGTATGAAATGCCAAACTATTCAAGTAGCACTGAATTGCATAAAAAAAATATCCTTATAACTCTAAAAATAATAATCATATTCACTAACGGTTTCTTGCATCAAATTAAAAGTCTCATTTGCAATTAAAAGATATCTTTGAATTGAAATTTGAATGAAATACAGGGTCATGAAAAATCAAAGAATGTGGAAAACAGGATTAGAAATATCTCGACAACTAATAATCCGATCGACATCGTTTTTATGCAAAATTTGTCTTAATTTATTGCCTTTTACGTCCACTTCTTAAAATTAAAAAATTCGAAAATTTTTATATACCTTTCATCAAAACGAATTTTTCGAGAGTCCGAAAAAATAGTTCCGGATAATCGAGGTTACTGATATTAAATGGGCTTTGTCCCATTCTTACATACTAAGCACATACAAAATTTCAAGTCTCTATCTCAATTTGTTCGGGAGATAGAGCGGTTACAGACAGACAGACACACAGACGGACGGGCGGCAAAATTTTTTTTTCTAAAAATATGTTTTTCGGAATCTCCAGTTGCCAAAATGTGTAAATCCGTCAAAAAAAATTTTCGATTTTCAAAACGATTGCAAGACTTACCCTATACTACGTGTGATGGGTAAGTAATAGTCAATGTGTGATGCTATATCAGAGCTGAAAACGGCCAGAACGGATTTTCACCATGACTTCACATTAGCGGTCTCATTGTGACATTGCCTTGACGTCACAAATGCTGTAGGAGAAATTTTACTTTGAATACATGAGACATAGTCCTACCGATCAAAAAATTGAAACTTTCATGATCTCACAATCAAAAATTTCCGTTAAAGAAAAATCTATGGGTAATCAAATATGTCGAACCAAAATAGGAAATTGGATTTCGATTTTCACCAAATTATGAATTAGTGCAAAAATAATCAGTTTACATTTATCTAACATACATTTTATAATAACATTTCACAGTAGTTAAAGATCTCAGAGTTAAACTTTTAGATTACCACTATTTTCATATAATAATCTTCAGAATAGGTTTATAAAACATTTTCACAAAGATTACTTTTTGGAAGCCAAAATTATGGATATCATAAGAATAAATTTAAGTTTACATTATGAATATTACACAATTTACTAATATAACGTGTTAATTTAACACATTGAAATGATTCGCCGATATTTCTGATCAGCAAATCCATGTAATGTTTTAAATCTTTTAAATGAATTTAATATATATATTTTTTATTTTTACTTTCAAGGTCTATTCAACATTGTCATAATGACCTTTATATTTGTTAAACTATGAGCTACTCTTAATGCATAGCCTTGGAGTCTATACTGCAGAGTTTTTAAGAAAAGTGACTGTAATAATTTGAGGGCATTTTTTACATACAAAAAAGAGGTACGCCTCACTTCTTTTGAAAATTTATCTCACATTTTTTTCCATATTTACATCCCCTTACCATATTAAAGAATTTGTTTCACAACAAATTCGTCTTTACCTTCAATTTACCTGTTATTGTTATATCAAAACCTTGAGAATGCATCACTGGAGATCCGTATAAACTCTTTTTGCGAAGCATTTATCACTTTTTAGGACTGCCCTTGAACCTTTGTGGTGCTGAAGCACTCCATAGCTCGTTTCTTGCTACTATAATCAAACGAAATCCCCGAGCAAAACGAATAACCTTCAAAGAAATGTCATAAGTAGTTCATTATTGGATCATCAATACATGTCAAAATTGATAAATTTTTGACGTGTTTGACGCTTTTGTACCTTTTTTTTTAAAGTTTCAGAAGATGTATAACTTTTCCTTATTACATCAGAGTGTCAAAAAATTATATGGTGTCCCATACAGGGTCATCTTAAGGCTGCTGTCTATGCGAGAGAAGACACTCGCTAGCTAATGCTATTCCTATGGCGAAGTTTTTTTTTTTTTTCTAGTAACTGGTTCTCCTTTCGACATTGTTAAATAACCTTTTTTCGTATTGGATAGCTGCGGTTCCTCTTTACATTACTCCTTTTTTATTTTTTCGGTCTCGGGCGCAGATATTTTTTATAAAATTACTTTCACTATTAAAACCGGTTCCGAAAATAAAAGTGTCATTCTAAAAAATATCTGCAACCAAAATCGAAAAAGGGTAAAAAGAGCGATGTAGAAAGAAACCTCAACTATCCAATACAAATAATAATAATAATAATAATAATAATAATAATAATAATAATAATAAATAAAAATATCGAAATTTCACTGAGTTATTAGAAAATAACTTCCCCATAGGAATAGCATTAGCTTACAAGTGTCTTCAGTTGCAGGATTAGGAGCCTTACACATACTCAAAGACCCTTTTCTGGTTGATGGAATTGTGAAATCGTTGTGGAATGAAAAATAAAATCGACTGCGGTGCTACTGTGTCCCATTAATGAACCATGGGCCAAACAATATTTCTATAAATGAAATAGAATAACAATGCAATATTGAAAAAATAATCGAAAATATCGATTATTAGAATCAATGACACACAATTAATTATTTTTTTGTATATTAAAGTTTTGCAGAATCCAAAACTTTTGCTTTTTAAAATAAAAATGTCCAGTAATAAAAATTGAAAAAAAGAAAAGAAATAGTCTGTATATTTATTGACAAAAAAAAAAAAAAAAAAATCCCAAATAACCCATTTTTTCCCATAAATTCCTGTTTATTCCCATTTTTAAACTGGATTTGTTTCCAGATTTTCACCACTAAATTCATAACTTAAAATACTGTGAAACTCGTTTAAGTTACGAATCAAGGGAACCAAGAAATTTCGTATCGTATCTTATCCGTGTAATTTTACACAGATTTTTTTTTCAAGAGACGGCAAATCATTCGTATCTTAAGCGTGAATGGGCGTAACATAAATGTGTTTCACTGTACCACCGAACACTAATATGGTATTTTAGGGACATAAATACATTTGTACAATAATGATCAGACTACTTTCATTCTATCAATATGAAATACAATTACTCTTTAACGTAAAAAAATTACGTATGTTTATTATATTATAAGATAATCATAAATATATATTTAATCATAAAAAATATCTTTAAATATATGCTAATAGTAATAAAACTATTAAATTAAGTTTGATTATTCCAAAATAAATCTATCTAGGTATTACACATTGTTGCTCCTGCACCTTCAAATTTTCATAGATCTTTAGTTTCAATGATAGATGCAAGATGGAGAGTCTATTTAATTTCAAGCCACGATTGATATCCAGTTTTATTTGTTGTGACAAATAAAAATGCCTTTTTGTTCAAAATGTTCTTGAAACTGAATCATAATTTTCATTTTTTTCCCTTCGACAATAAATTTTTCATTGATAGAAAAATTTCTTTGAATAATTTTTTTTTATATTCATAATTCATAAGTATGCAAATAATGTTCAACTTTTTTTTTAGACCACAAAAACACTCTTGCGTACAAGTGGTGGTCCACAATCCACCTGAAACCAGACCCAATCCACAATCCCTAGAAAATATAGTATAGCATGTACTTTGCCTATATTGTAAGGCAATTGATCAACCAAAAAGTGCTAAAATTCAGAATTCCATTAAGCTGAACGATTCATAGCGATCGCAATGACATGTAATAGTTCAAACGCAAGCACTGTGAGGATTCGATTGGGAAAGAATTTCGACCGGTGAAGAGTTAGTAAATGCCATTGCGTTCCACATTTGTGGTTCAGAATCGTTAATATTTATGGACACAATTTTTCAACAGTTTTTAAAGCATTGTTGCAGTAGTCTGTTGCCACAGCACATCTTTTAGATGCTTTAACACTACGTAATTAGCTGCAAAAAATCCATCATCAATGAGATTTATGGTATTCACAGATCATAATTATCGGTGGCACTATGATTGTATTGTCTTTTGTAAAACAAAAACGGGTGGATTTTGTGGCCGAGTGATTAAGGTATCATGTCGCTAATCGCTTGCCAGCGTAGGAGGTTGATTGGGTTCGATTTCCACTGGCTCCAATGCACGCAGTTTGGAGTTTCCGATTGTATCTCTCCTGTGTTGTAAAATTTCCTTGTGCTGTCTCGTCGCTGTACATTGACGATGACTTATAAGCAGGCTTTCATGTCGAGCACACAAGTCAGATGTATGGTGTTCAATAAAATAAATTAACTAGTAAACTGAAGATCAGGAGCCTCATGTCAACTCTATATGCTGTTGTTCACATTTCCTAATATTTAGTAGAATAGAATCCGCAATTTCACATTTTAAAAATCTTACATGTATATTTATAAAAAAAAAAAAATAATAAAATTTTCTTGAATACATTACTTCCTTTGTATATTGCACTCACGTCTTGAATCAATATTTATAATGTTGCTGAGAATTCTTCAGGAAACTGGGATGCCTAGAACTTTTTATGTAACTGCAACCTGCGGGTTTACAGGTGAATTTTTAGCAAGATTTCTGTAACCTTACTAGATTCTTTTCTAAAGCTACAGATTTCTGTAGCTTTACAGAAACTAGTTTTTTTTACTCTAAACTTCTTTTTACAGTGTACAGATAAAATCTTAATAAACACACAGATTTCTGTAACTCTATAACCATAAAATTACATTTTTTTAAAAACAGTATACACCAAAATTAAAAGGATTCTTTTCTAAGGATTCTATATATAACTGATTACCTAATTAGACAGTTTATCTTTCAGTGGCTGTTGTGAATTACAGTTCATCAGGGTAACTTAGTGCAAATCAGCGTAACTTTTCTCACCTTTTACGAAATTTTAATTCATTCTACCATGATGGCATCTTGGCGATTATTTCTAACGAGCTGACAAACTCAAAGTAGTCTATAGTAGACTGCTGTCTATGTTTTGAGACCAAAATTTTGCTGTTAACTCAAGTGATGCAGCAGACTTAATTTTTTTTTCTCTCTTGGCCCAAAGTTACCCTGATAGATCACAGAAAAAATTCACCCTGTTTAACTATAATTATCTTACATATTTATCAGGTCTACATTCAAAAATAAAAGCTTCAAACATAAAGCTTGAAAAAGATATTTGTTTTCTTCTTCTGCTAAAAAAGTCACTACCAGAGTACACTGTAAGGGAAAAAAAAGGTGTAATTTTACAGATGTAATGTTATAGTGTCTGTATGCTTACTAAAACCTTATCTGTACATTGTACAAAAACAGATGGAAAACTACAAAACTAATTTTTCTAAAGCTATAGAAATCTGTAGCTTCACAAAAATTTTATTAAAAGTACAAAAACCTTACTGAACTTTTATTTTTAACCCGGGTTGTAGTTACATAAAAAGTTCTAGGCTACCAAAGTATTAAAATACCAGCCAAAATCTCCTTAAAGACGAAATCTTCCCGAAATTAGCTTTAAAATTCAAGGTTTTTATATTGAAATGTATCAAGACATACTCATCTGAGGTATTTATATACTGATATAATTATACATCTTCATGTTAGGTACAAATATATTTACTTCAAACTACTGCAGTACCGAAAAACTGTAGTCGAGTAGTTAGATACAATACAGTATCTAAAATCTTTTGTGTGTCCCTGTAAATAGCATCTGCTTTCTATTATACAGGAAGAAACTTATATTAAACATCAGCTTTCATGAAATGTGAAATAGTTTAATATAATTAAAACGTGCCCGGAACAATGTTTCCACTTATATCATTATGTGCTGGAATACTTTTGTGTAGCCTTTTAAATTAACAATGATTATACTTTCCACCACAGATTATACAGAATGTGTATTTAAGTACACTGTTAAAAATCTGCAGCATTTTATCCAGGCATTTAACCGTTTTCTACAAAAAAGTAAAACAACCGTCTTTTTACGTTATTCTGAACATATTATTACCAATTTTATGGTCAGAATAGAGTTAAATTACGGTTATGTTACTGGTTTTTCAGAAAACGGTGAAATGACTGTATAAAATGCTTCAAGATTTTTAACAGTGTATGTAATTCCTAGACTCATATCAATTTTATTATGTTCGGAAGAGTGTGACATCATTAAAATGCACTTGTAACTATTTATTCCCATTGACCGTAATATAACGGAATAGTTTTGATTGCCCCTGTAATTAAACTATACATCATGTTTTAATAAAATTACAAATGACTCGAGAAGATTATACTACAATTACGTAATTTAAATTTCAAACGATTCGGTTGGATAGCTTTTTGTTATTATATGCGAACAGACAAACAGACGGACGTACTTAACGACGGTTTTAGGTGCTATGTATTTATATAATTACGAACGCACCAAAAAAGGAATTTACACTAGTCTATTAACGATAAAATCCTGATAGCACTGCTACCATTAAAATTTTCATGAACTTAAGAAAGTATTTCGGAGAGTGTGCAATGATATAAGATTTACATAATTTTTGCTTTATTATTAACATTCTATATCAAAGACATATATTATTCATACATCAGTCTTAATGATATATTTTATCTTTTCTAAAATACATAGTATATTTAACATAATTGGATAAATTATCCATATACCATTATCCATATATCCATTATTGGATAAATTACCCATGATGAATTATAGATGAATGATAAAATTGTTTTTAAATAATATTTCCAAAATGATAAAACTCACATAAATTAATTTTAATGTAGATGTTTTTCCCTATAAAAAAGAAATTTCAAAATCACAATACTCTTTTCAATATATTTAAATATGCTTTTACCACTATTGTATTGAAGATGGAAAGATCTCAATATTGATACAGAATAGTAATATGAATATTGCGTTTTTTTTTTCTATTTTATAGTTATCAATAGACAAGGAAAACTTTTAAGTCTAAAATTTATAATTTAAACAATATGGTTTTAAGAAAGACATATGTAATAACATAAATACTAATATTAATAAAACTATCTATAAGGATGTATTTCAAAATACATTTTAAAAAGTTTGATATGATTATTTGCAAAGAAAGAAGCTGATTAAAATTAAACATATAAGAAGAGATAACAAAAATAGCTAAATTTGCAAACATTTAAATATTTAATTTGTGAATTATATCTCTAGGACAACAAAGCTTTCTTGAATAAGGTAAAAATTTTTATTCATAAATAAAAGATTATTAACTAAAATTCAACAGTAATAATAAGAAAGTAAAATAATAATGATAAAGAAGAGCTTCTTTATTTTGATCTTTAGCCATATATTTGAATAACTAAGTCCTATTTCTTCTATTACGGATTCCAGGTCGTCACAATAAATTCATAGATATGACGACTTCCAAATACGGTTACCTTTTTTAAAATAAACGATGATGGGAACCACTTGCACTGTCACTTTTGCTTTTACTGCTTTTATACTGCTTCTAAATATTACTTAATTTAAATTTTTACATAATTATTTAGAAGGAAAATGTATATTAGAATAAAATTTGTTAAAGAGTTGTAAAACAATTTAGTGACTTTCATTATACATTTAAATTTCTTTTCCAAGTATAGTAATTAAAAAAAATTATATCAATAGTAAATATTTGTGGCGAAGTTAACATGTTTGATTTGATTTTCCGTAGTAAATTAACAAACAAGGTTTAAATTACACGCCAAGCGTAGCAAATGAGAAACTTTCGTACTATAAAGAAATTTTTAAAATATTCAGATTTTGATGTAATATTATACAGTATTTCGGATACAGTAGAGTAATCGAAATCTTTTGCGTATTCTTGTAAATACTATCTATTTTCTACTATGCAGGAATTAACTTGTAGAGAAAACCTTAGCAACGTATATATATTTCATAAAACGAGAAATAGTTTAACATAATTTAAACGCCCCAAAACAAGTTTTTATCCCTATACCATTATGTGCTGGAATAATTTTGTGTGGCCTTGTAAATTAATAATGATCATTCTTTCCACCCCAGAATGTACATAATATATATTTTAGTATGTAATTCATAGATTCATATCAATTTTATTATGTTCAGAAGAATGTGACATCATTAAATGCACTTGAAACCATTTTTTCCCCGTTGGCCGTAATGCAACGAAATACTTTTGATTGTCCCTGTAATTAAACAATTCATCCGATTTTCATAAAATTTGAAATGACTCGACAAAATTATGCAAGAATTACATATTTTAAATTTCAAACGAATCCGTTAGGTATTTTTTTGCTCTGTTATATGCGGACGGACGGACAGACAGACGGACGGAGTGAACGACGACTATAAATGCTATGTATTTATAAAATTACGAACGCACCTAAAAAAAGACGTGTACTTGTCTATTAAAGAAAAAATCCTGAATCTCCATGAACTTAAGAAATTATATCGGAGAATAAACAGTGATATAAGATGTACATATTTTTTTTTCTTTATTATTAACATATTATATCAAAGGTACATTATTCAGATATCAATCTTAATGATATAATTCATCCTTTCTAAAATATACAGTATGTTTAACATAATTGAATAAATTGTCCATATTTATCCATGATAAATTATAGGTGAATGGTGAAATAGTTTTAATAGCATTTTCAAATCGATAAAATCCACTTAAAATAATTTTTATGGTACATATTTTTCCCCATACAAATGCAAATTCAGAATCACAATAATATTTTCAATGTATTTAAATATCCCGCTATTGTATTGAAGATAAAAAGATCTTAATATTATAGAATACTGATATGAATAATTAGTTGTTTTCTTTATTTTAAGTTATCAATAGACGAGGAAAACTTAAGTAAGACTAAAATTTATAATTTATCAATGGGTTTTTAAGAAAGACATTTGTAATAACATATATACTAATATTAATTTAACTGTCTATAAGGAAACATTCGAAAATAGATTACAAAAAGTTTGATATGATTATTTACAAAGAAAGAAGCTGATCAAAATGATACATTTAAAGAAGAGATATCTAAAATAGTTACATTTGCAAACATTTAAATTTTTAATTTGTGAATTATAAAATCTCCAGGGCAACAAAAGTATTCTTTAATAAAGTAATTTTTTTATTTATAAATTAAAGATTATCCTTAAACCGCCCGAGTCTGTTGTATTATTAATAGTATATGTCTTTTCGTCGAGCATTATTTTGTCTTAAAACATTATTTAATTACTTTTAACGTATAGAAATTATAGTATATGGCTATGCCATCCTTATTTTGACTTTATTTATGTTTTGACATTTAGTAATGATAATAATAATAAAATTTTTATGAATTCTATTTGCACCATTGGCGATTCCTTTATTCTATACATGTATTCCAATAGTCTTTAAATTTAAGATTACTTATCTAAACGAATCATGTGCGATAAAACGTAAAAAACATTAAAAAATTGCAATATTCTCTCAGATCTGATGAAATACATCATTTTCTAAAAGTAAACGACTTGAAAAACTCTTTCTTAATGTATTATCATATAAATATGAATTCACTAGAATACAAAATAAGTGCATTCGTTGGATATCAGACAATGAAGTAATGTTTAAACATGAATAAGTTCATTCGGATTGCGACGATTAACTTTATTAAGATAAAAGAAATTTTGTTCTTAAAAAGGCAAAAAATTCGGGCTCGAAAGAGTTAATTTAAAGTTTAATAGTAATAATACGTAAGTGAAATAGTAAAAAAAGGAAACGCTTCATTATTTTGATCTTTAGCCCTAGATTTGAGTGACAAAGTCATATTTCTTTTAGTACGGATTCCACGTCGTCACAATAAATTCATAGATACAACGGCTGCCAAATTTGATTTCTATTTTAAATATATATATATATAACAATAATAAAAATGAAATAAAAAAAAACTTTGACGATTTTACGGAGAATATACTGGCAACCAGAACGCCAATACAATTCATTGTTTTTTTTACGAAATTTTTCCATTTTTTTCGATAAAAAATTTCTTTGCATTTACGGATTAAAATATAATCCCCGCAAAATTGTCTGGTTTGTTTACAGTTAAGTTTTTAAACTATTTTTAAGTATCACTTAACTTCAGCTTTTACATAATTATATAAAGAAGAATGTACAGTAGGATAGAATTTATTTATAAATTATAAAACAATTTGGTGACTTTCATTACATTAAAAATTCTTTCCAAGTATAGTAATTATAATTATCTATCTCAATAGTAAACATTTGTGGCGAATTTACCACATTTATCAATTAATTGTCCTTAGTAACTAATAATAATAATATTAATAATAAAACAGCAGCTTAACCCTTCACTGCACTTTTTTTTCTGTTTTTATGAAAAAAAATTAATTTTATATATTGGTCTAATAATGGTAAAAGTAGTAAAAAGAAAATTAAATGTCGAATTTTCAGCTGAAATTTGATAGTTTATGGGTGTAGCCTATATACATATAACACCCTGCACTTACTTTAGATTAATATTTTTAAGTATTTAGTAAAAATAATAAAGGTAAATTTTGTTTAAATAGCATGATCGATTTTTTTTCTTATTTTACCCGAAGAACAAATTTTTTGTCAAATGCAACCATCTGGCATGGATAAAATAAGTGTTACTTCCTTCTTTGGGTTGTTCTAGCTCAGTAACAGCAAAAATATTGGTCAAATTCATAGCCGATAATGAGAATTATAGTGTTTTTAAATATATCTTAGGTATGGCACATGGTGCAATGGAGGGCTAATTATTAGAACAGATTAAACATAACATGTCCTCTTCCGCAAAATTAAAATATGTCAAAGAAGATAGATATTTTCAATTTATAGTGAACACAAGCGTTAGAAAATAGAGTTACATTTGGTTAACGGGTTACATCGTTCCACACTTGCACAGAGGTGACAGGTTTCAACAGCTTGTTATTTTTGTAACGCCTATCAATGAACAATCTGTCAACAGACATTTTAATAAGGTCTTCAAATGAAATATCTGAAATAATTTTGGGACATAGACATTGTTTATAGACAGTGTTTTGGTTGAGAAAAATCTACACCATTAAAGATGCGGTTAATAACTTACTTTTACAAGACAAAAACTTATCTAGCTATATTGCTTTGCATTTCATGCATTATAAATGTTTTTTGGCATTAAAAAAACGTTTTGCTACATTGAAAATTATTAAGTATCATAATTCAGTAAGTTTTATTCATAGAAGAATAAATGTTCTGCTGTTTACTTCTTAAACCACGGAGAAAATTTACTAAATAAAAATTACGGGAAATTGTATAACTTATAGAACACAGTACAAAATTTGTTATTTTTGTAACTATTTAAAAAATAATTATTTTGATGTAAATTGATTTTTATATGATGAAGAATATAATTCAAAACTTTTTTTTCATTGGTACAATATATCTAAAACTAACGGTTTAAAAATTCCATTTTTGTAAACAATAATAAGGAATATCCTGCATGAAAATAAATACCATTTTAACCACAATATTTGTTAAATAGAAAATTTTGATCTTCATTTCGTTGGTACCTTGAATATAAGATTGATTTCCCCAAAGCTATATTTAACAACATATATTCAAAACTAAACCCAAAAGAACACGAAATATTATTTATACAATTTTAATCAAATGCATTTCATCCCAACAAATTTCGTACGTACAAGCACGTTTTTCAAGTTAATTACAATTGTATCAAAATTAAAAATAAACACTCGATCAAAAAACAAAAATTCTAGTGTTAGAAGCCACCCTCTCAAATACCACGAGCAAATAATGTCCCTTTTAAATATTCAAATTCAACGAAATAGCCACTTTTTTACCCATCTAACTACACCGGTCAAAGATTGTCTCCCGTGCAACACAACAGCTTTTTTTCTTATCAACAATCAGATACATAAATATCTTTATTTCAAACCTTAAAACACAGATGAAATAATTTCAAATTCCTTCCCATTAAAATAAAGATAAAAGAATATTGACATTATTTCTTTCTTTTCAATAACCTACAAACGTCACTGTAATCCACATGCTTATCTCTCTTCTTCGCGTACTCTAAAAATATTAAAATTTCATTTTTCTCTGTTACAATTCCAATATTCCAATCAGCTGTTTAAATAAAAGCGGTTTTCATTATTCTAAAAGTTGGTTCTAATGTTTTAATATTTGTAATTGTGAACATTATAAAACATTAGAAAGATAAAATAACTTCTGACAAGAGTCGAAATGAAATGTTTTAAAATATCCATACAATACTCATACCGACAATTAAAAATATCTATTAAAATACGTTTCTATATAACCAATAGCTTTTGAGAGAATTTATAATGCGATCCTTTGAGATATAAAACGTATAAAGATTGCGCTGATTGGCTACCTAGATTCAGATCAAACTGAGTTTCAACCAATTCAGGCCTGGTGTTTTATTAATGGTACAAGTCTTTTAATTGAGTAACTGAGATTTTAATTGAGTATTTAATTGTGAGTGGGTATTGATAATTGGGTATTTGTTTCAACAAATGCTTTTTTTTACTTTTTAGTTCTAGTAATGTTAATATGTGTCAATGCATTTGCATATGACTTTATTAATGTTTAGGAATTCGGTAACATTAATAATAATAAATATTTGCTTAAATCTCTTTGCACTATTTGCGATTCTTTTATCTTAAACATATGTTTCACTCTTTAAATTTAAAATGAAGGTTATTTTTTTTAAAAGAAATATGTGGTATAAAGCCCAAAAGGTATTAGAAAGTTTAAAAATTAGGTAAATCTTGTTGCAATATAATATTTTCTAAACATCTCCAAAAACTATTCCTTAACTTATTGTCATATGCATATGAATTGAATAGCAAGCAAAGCAACAACATTCGATTATTTCAGGCAATGAAATATTCGTTAAACTCTAATAATTCTATTTTAATACCTGCTTAATAATTCATGAATATTTTATCTAAAAAATACATTTTTGTTACTTAATTCATTTATAATGTATCGTATAATAAAAAAAAAACATTAAAAATTATTTTTCGATTACATTCACAATAAAAATTTATCCAATATTATGCACCTTAACGTTTTTCTTCTACCGATATTGCATGACAGTGTTTTTTAAATTAGAAAACTATCTGCTTAAAAATTCGTAAATATTTTATTATAATAATACATTTTTGTTACTTTGTTCATTTATAATATACCGAATTATAACAATAAAGCATAAAAATAAATAAATAAATAAATAATGCTTACTTCTTACATAAATGTGAAATATAAAGGAATTTTGATAAAGGAAACATTTAGAAGAAGACAAATTACACACAAAATTAACGTTTTATTCTTATTCATCGTAAAACATATCTCACCATGGCGAGCAGTTTCATAACCTACTCAAGTTAGTAAATTGAAATACAATTTTAAAATGTTTATGCCAAACAAAAAAAAAAAAAAAAAAAAAAAAAAAAGAAAAGAAATACGCAAATTTTAAACTGATGAACAGTTGCTGTTATAATCAAGGCTATTGTGATTATCAAAAGCATACAATGTCCGTATTTAAGATGTTGATTGATAGTTCACCGGAAAGTAATTGCAGGTTAAGGACATTAAAAAGTAAATGATATGCGTGTGGAAGCAAAAACATTAAGAGAAAACGAATAGAATCTTATCAACTTTTTTTTTTTTTTTTTTTTTGAAAACTACCTGTTTAATAATTCATAAATACTTTATTTTAAGAAATACACTTTTGTTACTTCTCTTATTTATAATATATTTGAGGATAAAAGTAAATCATTAAAAGATATTTTGGATTATATTCACAATGAATATCTATCGAATATTGTATACTTTATACTTTTTTTTACTGCAAGTATTGCAGGATTGTGTTTTTTAATTACTAAAACTATCTGCTTAATAATTGATAAATATTTTATTTTAAGAAATATATTTTGCTTCGTTTATTATTTTCTAATATATTTGATGATAAAAATAAATCATTAAAAATTATTCTTCGATTATATTTTCAATGAAAATTCTTAGAATATTATACACATTGTGCTTTTTTCAACCAGAAATATTACATGACTGTGTTTTTTAATCACAAAAATATCTGTTTTATAATTCATAAATATTTTATTTTAATAAATGTACTTTTGTTACTTCGTTCATTTATAATGTATTTGAGAATTAAAAAAAATCATTTAAAATTATTCTTCAACTATATCCACAATGAAAAATTCTCAATTAATATACACCTGATACTCTTTTCCACTGTCAATGTTGAATGACTGTGTTTGATAGTTACAAGAATATCTGCTTAATAATTCATAAATATTTTATTTTAATAAATACATTTTTGTTACTTCGTTTATGTATAATGTATTTGATAATAAAAAATAAAACATTAAAAATTATTCTTAGATTATATCCGCTATGAAAATCCATCTAATATTATACATCTTATACTTTTTTTCTATGACCAATATTACATGATTGCGTTTTTTAGTTACAAAAATATCTGCTTAATAATTCATAAATATTTTATTTAAAAAAATAAATTTTTGTTACTTCATTATCGCGTGATAAAAATGAAACATAAAAAAAGGTTCATTTCGTGTATAAAACTGAATAAGATTTGATAACGGAAACATATAGAAGAAGACAAATTACACCCAAAATTAACCTTTTTTTTTTTTTTTTTCATCGTAACAGACACCTCAGCATGACGAGCAGTTTCAAAACATTCTTAACCCGGGAGAACCACTGCCTCCTCTACAATGCCTTCTCGCTTGTGACATAGTGGAGGCGGTTTCCCTGACAACGATCGCGCTCTGAGCTTCGTGGCGATTGTGGAACCAGTAGGGTTAGTGATTTCGCCTCCACTTCATGACGTTTCACGCTTGTCGTCTGCTCAGTGATTAGGCATTGTAGAGGGGGCAGTGGGAGAACTCGGTAGTGAGAATTTTTCCCACGGTGCCCAATTGCTTTTCTTTTACTTTACATTCACTTAATATAAACTTCTTTGTTTGGCTTAGTACTTTTATTCACAAAAGTGGTAAAGTAATCGAAATCACATTTTGAAATTTTATTAAAATGAAAAATGCTTTAAATAAGAGTCTTAAAAAAGGTACGATGGTGAAAGAAAATCTCATGCAGCGAGTGCTCCCGGGTTTAAAAAATTAATTGAAATACAGCTTTGAGATGTTTATACAAAAAAATTAATTTCAAATTCTAAACAGATGAACAGTTGCTGTTATAAGCAAGGCCATTGTGATTATCAAAAGCATACAAGTCCGATTTTAAAATGTTGATTGATAGTTCACCGGAAAGTGATTACAGGTTAAGGACATTACAATGTAAATGATAAGAGTGTAGCAGCAAAATATTAAAAGAAAATGAAACGAATCCTATCAACTTTATTTTTTTTAACTACAAAAATATTTGCTTAATAATTTATAAATACTTTATTTCAAGAAATGCGGTTTTGTTACTTCGTTCATTTATAATATATTTGAGGATAAAATTAAAAGTTTAAAAGTTATTCTTGGATTATATTCCCAATGAAAACTGTCGAATATTGTACACATTATACTTTTTTCTGCTACAAATATTGCATTATTGGGTTTTTAATTTTAAAAAATATGTGCATTATAATATACAAATATTTTATTTTAATAAATACATTTTGTTTACTTCATTCATTTATTTGATGATAAAAAAAAGAATATTGAAAACTATTCTTCGATTATATTCACAATGAAAATCCATCGAATAATATACACCCTATGCTTTTTGCTATCACTTATATTGCATGACTGTGTTTTTTAATTACAAAAATATGTGCTTAATAATTCATAAATATTTTATTTTAATAAATACATTTTAGTTAATTCGTTTATTTATAATATATGTTAAAATAAAAATAAAACATTGAAAAAAAAATAAATGATGTTTATTTTGTGCATAAAACTGAAAAGATTTGATAAAGGAAACATTTAGAAGAAGACAAATTACACCCTAAGTTAACCTTTTATTATTATTCATCGTAACAGACATTTCAGGTTGACGAGTAGTTTCAAAACCTACTCAAGTTAATAAATTGAGATACAGTTTATGAAAAAAAAAAAAAAAAAAAAAAAAAATCAAATTCTAAACTGATGAACAGTTTCTGTCGTAAGCAAGACTATTATAATTTTCAAAGACATAAATGTCCGAATTTAAGATGTTGATTGATAGTTCAGCGGAAAGTGATTGTAGGTTAAGGACATTAAAGCAAATGATAAGCGTGTGGGAGCCAAACATTAAGAAACAACGTAAAGAATTTTACCAAAATTTTTTTTTTTCAATTCTTTTTGTTTAATCATTTATATTAATTATTTTATTATCTATTTTTCTATATAGATATGTAACGTACAACGATGGATGACATATCTTTGGATCTATAACTATTTTGCCTGCATTTGAATTGCATAATGAATTTAGGTTATACTTTTAGGCTAAGTATCGTCTCATATATCTTATTTCGATTGTCTACATCCTTTTTTCTATATTAATGTGTACCGTACAACGATGCATGAGGTATCATTAGATAGGCTATTTTGCCCACATTTGACATTGCATAGTGAATTTCGGTTATATTTTTATGTTATTATCATAATACGTATTATTTTTGTTATCAATAGCATTTTTTCAACTAATATGTAGTATACAACGATGAATGAAGTATCATTGAAAAACATATAGCACATCTGACATTGCGCACAGATTTTTTGCTATACGTTTAGGCTAATAAATGCCACCATTATATACAGGGTGAGTCATAATTATCGAAACAATAGCCCATTTCCTTAAATATGGTCCCTAGGCACAATACCTCCAATTGCAAAGTTTTATTTAAAAAAAAGGTTCAAAATTTGATAAGATACGTTGTAACTTCATGGAGAATCTATTTGAAAAAATAGAAAAATTAAATTATTCTGCAGCCCCATAGCGTAAAAATTCCAGTTAGGAAAACTTTCCTAATCCAGTTCTGAATTAAACACAAAAAATAGTATCTCTATATCTGCAAAACTTGTAGAGCCATAGCCTTTTAAGTAATTCATCAAGTTTTAAGGGATTAGACACAAATTGAAATGCGCGCAATTCAATAAACAATGTTACTTTGACAATTGTAAGAAACGTGTAAAAAGTATATCTATTGAGATAGAATTTTGAAATTTTGTCTTTCTTTGTGACGATTAGCCATATTATTTGTAAATAAAATCATATCCTAAAATTTCTCATAAAGTTTTTAAAATTTCGTATGATTAGTATTGTTTTAATGGGTAATTTAAAATCGTTATAAATCGAAATATTATTCATCGAATTTCAGTTTTTTTTAAATTAATTAAAAAGAAGAATCTAATTTTAGTTTTGTTTCAGGGTTTTTTTTTCAATATTTATTTTAAAACTATTAAAAATGTATTTTTTAAAAAATCATGTAACTTATTTTTTTTAATCATATTTTCAAAGGTAAATATTTTTTTTAATTTGCCAAAACAAAACTAATGTAAAATAATTAAAAGAGACAGTTTAAGTTTACACTTTCTTTCTTTAGCAATTCTTAACTTTTAATAATTTGAAGACGAGAAATGGTGGTGAAAAAACCCATCCTAAAGAAAAAAAAAACAGTTAAAGTTTTAAATAATGTTTAGCTCTAAATAAAATGTTTAAATTCTTTTGAAAAAAAATTGCAGGTAAAAAGTAAATCCTCTCTGTAGCTTAAACTTCCGAATTAGTTTTACCATGTCCACCTCCTTTCTGTGCTGTTTAAATGTTTACCAGTTATTTAAAACAGTGCGTTTCAAACATGATTAAAAGCTGCTGCATTTTACCTCCCTTTATACTTGATTACAGACTACAGAGATGTTTCCAGCCTCTTGATTGGTTAGCTTCTGTTTCGTCTTTTCTGCTGTTTAAGATCTTTGGAAATTGGAATTCATATAACGCCAGTATCCCAGAAGTAATATATATTATATACGTTACAGACCAAACCCGATTTTAGGCCAAACTAGTCTATCCTAACGCCCATCGGATAAACTAGTTTTTCCTAGGCCGAACTAGTCTATCCGAAAGCCCATCAGATAAACTAGATTTTCCTAGGCCAAACTAGTTTGGCCGAACGGCCATTAGGATAAACTAGTTTAGACTGCTATTTATTGGTCTGAACTAGTTTATCCTAGGACGATCTAGTTTATCCTAGGCCTATTGAATTTGGAGTGTTTTTATTGATCCCAAAGACCGCTTCGGTGCCAATCTTCTGGTTTAGCCTAATCCAATCTAGTTTATCCTAAGACAATCTAGTTTATCCCAGGCTAATTTAATTTGACGTACTGTAATTGATGTTAACAACTTTTTAACACGCTCACATAAGAAAAAAAGAATTACTTCAAACTCATATTTAATTTCTCAAAAATTAATCAAGTTTAAGCTCGAATTCAAAATATTTCAAACGAATCTGCTCTGCTCAAACACACCTGTTGAAATAAGCAAAGTTCATTTAAAATTCATTCTCTTATTTATTTTACATATATTTATTTTATTTATTTAAATTTTGTAGGTGCTGTATCTAAAGAACTAATGCACGAAATTTAATAAAAATTTCTATTCAGGTAGTCTCTGATCTAAATTGATGCTGATTAGTTTTTGGTGTAAATCGCTCATCAGTTGGAGCTGCTGTTTTGCATTTTTTATGATTTACGCATCAGATTTATCTTAATAACTATTGTAATATACAAATTTTCATCAACCTTCGGATTCAGTTCGTCCATCACATGAGTTGGTGTTTTTTCTATTTTTAAGTAAATCGCTCAACCTGGCTATGCTATGCTGCATTTTTCGCAATTTTCACAATAGCTGTATCTCAAGAGCTAATGAACGGAATTTAATAATATTTTTTATTCAGATAGTCCCTGATATAAATTGATACTAATTACTTTTCATGTAAATCGTTAAACAGATAGCGCTTCTAAACTGCATTTTTACTGATTTGCAACAACACTATTTCAATAACTAATTAACGGATTTTCATCAAACTTCTGGATTCAGTAAATCCGTGATATGAACTAATTCTGTTTACGTTTTCATGTTTAATTGCCCAATAAGTGGCGCTGTTGTGCTCAATTTTCCCAATTCCTAAAATATCTCTGTCGCAAGAATTAATGCACGAATTTTTATCAAACTTTAGATTCAGTAAGTCCCTGATATAAATTAGTATTCTGTAGTTTTTGGAGCAAATCTCTCGAAAGGTAGCGCTTCTATACGATATTATTCGTGATTATAGCAATAGCTTTATCTCAGGATTTAATGCATGAATTTTCATCAAACATCAGATTCTGTTAGTCCTTGATATAAATAAGTACTTTTTAGTTTTTGGAGTGAATCGTGCAACAGGTGGTGCTGCTATGCGGTATTATTTATGATCATCGCAATAGTTCTATTTCAAGAACTAATGCACGGATTTTCATGAAACTTTAAATTCAATTAGTCCCTGATATAAATTAATATTCTTTTGGTTTTAGAGTAAATGGTTTAATAGGTAGCGCTTCTATCCAGTTTTTTATGATTTCTGCGATAATTCCATCTCAAAAAATACTAATACACAGATTTTCACCAAATTTCAGATTGAGTTAGAATTTGAAAGACGTTGTTGCAGATTAGATTTTGTTATAAATTACCTAGTCGGTGACGCTGCTATTTCATTTTCCTGGACGTGTTAACGTGTATGAGATAGAATAAAGTTTTGGAATTCGTACATCCGACTAGTTTTCCTTCTGTTTTTACATAAAAAAGTATTGGATTCGTGGAAATTTTCGAATTTCGTTAGTGATGGATTTACTGAATTTTCGTTATATTTTTAGGCTAAGTATCATCATATACAAGTTGATTCTAAAATAGCGGTGCAAACTTTAATAGTTGATGCAAGACATTGTAACAATCACTTATTGTATAAGAATGTATGGGCACAAGTGATGCCTTGCGATACAAACACCAGGGGACCAATTTTGCCCTTTTTTTGCTCACAAAATATCATAGCCTTTGTCTGCCCGTTCCGTATGTTTGTGCGTACGTATGTATGTAACGCGATAATTCATGATAAAAAAAATCCAGTTTGCTTCATATTTTGGATATAGGTTTATTGTGATAAGTCGCTTCCCTGATTAATTTGGTGATTCTAAATTCATGCTACAAACTTTGAATATTGGTATAGGACACTGTAATAATCATTTATTGTATAGGAATGTGTGGGCGCATGTGACGCGTTGAGTTATAAACACCAGTGGGTCAATTTGGCGCTTGTTTTTATTCAAAATTTCTCATTGAAACCAGAAAATTTTATTCCTATAGTATTCTTTTCTTTGGCTTCTTTGGTTAACATTTCATGATTAGTTAAAGAAAAAATTTCCTTTTATAATTTCCGCTATGAAATCGAAATTTTTTATTTGGAAAAAAAAAAAAAAAAAAAAAAAAAAAAACTTATTTTTAAAAACTCAAAGAGAGCAATAATTTTATTTGCTTATTTAAATTATAATCACGCGTACGTTATTCCTCAGTTATATGCGTAACATATATAGTACATGTAAGTTAAAACTTTACTTTTTTTAAATATCCAATCTTTTCTGAACTTTAGCGTCTTTGATATATTTCAGAAATTAACATCAGTATTGAAAATGTTTGGCATCCTCATTTTGTTTAATGTAAATTTCAATGTAAAATTTTAATGTAAATGTATTATGTAAAATATTTATATTTGTGCCACTTGATTTACGACAAGACATATTATCTCCGTGAATTTTAATAGGCGATTTTTTTAGACAAATCTAAATCTTGCAATAAAGTTACTAACATTGATAATTCTTGTGTAGAACTTGCCGCTGCTACATGTTCGGCCTCAGCAGAAGACTGAGCTACACAAATTTGTTTTTTCCCAGTATATAAGATTTTTACAAGTAGAAATAAATTTACTGTTGTTGATATACTGATTTCTCTATCACCCGCCCAATCAGCCATCGCTGTGTACTTGCAAAATAAGTGGCGTTCAGTGCTGATGATCAATTTTAAAATTTTGGTACTATTTAGGTTTTGGATCAGCCGTTTGGCTGTTTACCAATCCTTTTCTCATGCGTTCTCATTCTTTCTGCTTAAAATGTTTTCAGTTAGTAAAATATCGGGTCTTGTAATGTTAGCAATGAATAATAATACATCAATCATTTGACGATGTTTAGTGTTATTTGGCATTATTTTTTCTTCACTTACTGATTTAAGGAAACCTGTTTCTATAGGTGTTCCGTGTAATTTTAATTCTTCATGATTAAATTTTTTTGATACTTTAAAACCGTTGTGTTTTTTTTTTTTTTTTTTTTTTGTATTTTTGTCCAAAGATAGTTATTTATTACTCCTAAATTTTCGAGTATATATTTTGATCTTAAGTTATTTATAACTAAGCTGGTCGGTTTCTTTAAAATAATTTTGAATCAAACGAAATGCATCTAGTGAAGATTTAAAATAATAATCTAAAAAGTCTAATCAAACATCCGTAATTGGTGTCTTATTCGTATAATCTCACATTATCCGGTTCATAATCGATGTTGATGACATAATAGAAAGAAATTGCTCTAAAAAAACTATGTTTCCCAATTTTCTAGTAGATTTGATGCCTTGAATTTTGCGCTTCTCCCAGCAGAGTATGCCAAAATGTCCTAAAGGTACGACAATCCCATTAAATCCTCTTAGGTGGGAATTTATAAAATAGATAAAATACATGTTTAACTTTCTTTCATTAAATTCGTTATCCTTAAATTCATGCCTCTATCCAAAACAGATGTTGATGTATTGTAGAATGAGCTAAAAGTTTCGTACCTCCCGTTAATCCTTTTGGAGGGTGTAGGCGAATTTCTAAAATCAATGAAATAGAAGTTTAATATTTGTTTTTTAAAGTTTGTTATCGCGAATCACACGTTTGTATCTAAAGTTACTGGGATATGCTTAGTGATGAGCGATTTTTGGAAAAAAAAGTCATCATAAAAAATGCAATTGATTCAGTCACCGATAACTTACGGAAATCTGCAATCGAGATGTTCTGCAATCGTTTATAAAAATCACTGTTTTTACATGTTTATGAAGTCGATTTTAGTAAATACATAGAAGCTGAGAATAGAGGGAATTAAAAAACAACAAAACAAAGGGAAGTTTTAAGGGAGCTACAATAGTGGAAAAGACGTGCGACGGCATCCCCTGGTTGCAAAAAGTAGAAAAGGTGCGAGTAAGTATAAAGAGATTAAGGAATTTAAGTATCAAAAAACAGAATTTTTTGCCAATTAGTAGCAAAATACCCGAAGAAATAAGAATTAAAAACACCCCTTGTGGCAAAAACAGGAACTAAAAGGACGTTGAAGGGGGTCAATATTTTTTATTGATTTTTTTACGTCATTTAACACCAGTACCACAATTTTCCCATTAATAGAAGATTTTTACTAGAATACATTAAACGTACCCCACAGAAGGGCCTAATGACGTGCATAATATGAAGAAGTGATCACAGGGACGAAATACGAAATATCATTTGCAGGATGTTGGCTAAATTTAGAAAAATGCAAAGTGGAGGGAGGGACTCGAAAGGTGTATAAACATAGAATAGTGGTCACAGAGCTTTTCAATGATATGTCACATGAGGAGTATTGGTAAAAGTTGAAAAAGTATACTTTGGATTCTAAAAATCGTGCCCACGGAAAACATTCTCCAACCCCTCTCTCTAAAATGTTTATATTATAAAAAAATAATACTGAAGGGCTCCGTAAAAAAAATCTGATTTAAAATGATATTAAAGCTGCGATTTCAAAAAAGTTTGAAAATTGCCCCGTCTGGGCAACAAATCGGGGAGGAGGGAATAAAGTTCTATAATCTGAAAGAGTAGTCCTAGGGCTTTAAGATGTATATCACATGACGGATTCAAAAATAATTTGAAAATGTTTTAATTCCATTTTCCTCAGGGGCCGAAATTTTAAAATCGCTGAAACACATGAGTTATTTTATAATAATTTTTTTCTGCAATTTCACGTTCCTATTTAAACGGCTGTCAGATGTGTCAAATATTTAAAAATTATTGACCTTCTTTTAACCCTCTTAGGAAGTTAATTGGTAAAATTGCTGAAATACATGTTTAATTATTCTTTAGTACATTTATGTTCGGGAATTTCGCGCTTCTACCTAAAAACTCTCATATAATCACATATCATTATATATCATTACAGCATTATATCATTTTAACTCAAGCTCCTTCAACTCAAAATTCGTTGTTCCGAAAATGAAGCAAACGAGTTTTGATCAGATTCTATCGACAATAATTATCAAATTATCCAAATTATGTTTTTGAGATTTTTAATGAAACATTACTTATTAATCCTGCTCATTCTTCATACATTTATTATTATTATTATTATTTTTTTTTTTTGATTGCAGGCTCTTGTGTTCATTGTTTTTGTCGTATTTTGTGAAAAGAACTTTTCTTTATATTAAGAACTCTACAAATTATAAGTAAAAAATTTGAAGAAAATTTAGTCTCTTTTTATAAAAACCTCAATTTCTCAACGAGTATACTACCTGCCATATGTAAAATGGACATAGTTCATTAGAATAAGATACGTAATCATATTCTACAATTTGAATGCTTTTATTTCATTAGTTTTTACAGGTTATCGAAAAGATATTCGTTCTTTTTTGATTTGTTGATGATCTCTATGTGGTTTTGGAAAAAATAGTTTCGGAAATATATGATTTGTACGATTATATTTACACACCTGGAATTTCAGGATCATTCCTCTTGTATTTTTCGAGATATTTAACAAAACACCAAAAATCGCAAATGACTTGCGTCTTTGACCATATAGAATATGAGATATACGTGTCTAAATTTAAGATATATAACTCTTTAAGGAATTTTTTCTAAAAAAAACCAAACTTAGCATGTGGTCTTAAACTTTTTTTCACCATTATATTTTACCATAAAAGGTTTCATTTTACTTACTTCAGTTCATTTCTTTATGAATTTGACTGATTTATTTTATTAGATTAATTTATACAACGATTTACATCTGTTATAATTCATTTAACGATTAATTAATCCTGTTATAAATTAATCTAATATAATTTCGTATGCAAAATTTTCAGCAGTTCCACATATTAATCTTCGATTTATTCTGTTGAGCTCATCCAGAGTATCAGATCAGATTATGTGATCGTTAAGGTTTGTTGGGTGAAATAGTCCTCCAGCATTCGTCCGGGATGTCTCAGTTGGAAAAGCATTGACGGCTTCAGTCAATACATCCCTGGTTCAAGTCCTGGACGGGACTTTTTTCACCCACTTGAAAATTTTACATCTGTCATGACTTACTTTAATTACTTATATTTCTGAGATAAGATATTTTAATTACGAGATAGTAAAGCGGCAAACATGAAATGAATAAGTTTAATAAAACTAAATATCCATAAAAATATCAATAAATTAATTAGAAGATTTTGATGATTCCATTTCCTATATTTTTTACAAGAGGAAAATTATTTAAAGGGAAACAGAGAGCGTTATTCATTATAAACCGATAATATTAATGAGAACTTTCAAAATGAGTAAGGATGTGCGATTCAAGGATTGTCTCAAGGTTTTTTTATGAACCAACATTCATCGTAACAGCATCGATATTGAAAACATCAAAACACTACGGTCGTTACATAATCAGGAAATATTAAGTTATTATATTACTCTTTAGAAAGATAATATCTTTAAACTTCTCCCTCATTTTGTAATTCCATATCACTAATTCCGAAATTTGAGTTATGAGATTTTCGTGCTTGATTTGTGATGCATAAAAATCTCACTGTAACAAAACATTTGTCGAAATTATGGCCTTTTATTGAAAAAAAGGAGATAATTTTATCAGCAAAATTTAGTAAAATAACACTTTATTTCAGTCGAATGAATACGTAACTAAAAATGTATTTTTTCAGAAATGAAGAATTTCTAAAATACGTCCACCAAATTTGTATTAATTTGTTCAACATATTAACTGGTAAAAATATGATTTTCAATTTATCTTCTAAACATGATTATCTAAATTTAAACTACACTGGTGTCCAAAAGTTAAGCATAATTGGTAATTAAGTAATTATTTTTAAGTAATGAAAGAAATATGAATCGGAATGTGCTGAAACTCCAGGTGTGTAAACAAAATAGTACGCGTCACATATTTTCGCGAAGAGTTTTCACCGAAATCGAACAGGTTACCGTCAACAAATTGAAAAAGAACGAAGATCTTTTGGATAACCCTGTCAAAACTAATGTAGCAAATGCGTTCAAACTGCATATTATGATTAATTGGCTTATTGTAATGTACTGTGTTAATTTTTACAAGGATAGCATGTATACTCGTAGAGAAATTAAGGTTTTTATAAAAACAGTCCTAAATTTTTCCAAGTTTTTTGCTTATAATTTGCAGAGTTCTTATTATAAAATAATGTTCTTTTCTGAAAATATGACAAACATCATTGTACACAATACCCTGTCATCAGAATTTAAAAATAATAAAAATTGTATGAAAAATGAGTATGTTTAGCAAATAATTTTTCATTGCACATGCGTCAACGATATCAAAATGTTATTTGCATATTGTGTTAGCTAAATGTATAGAGCAACTTCTGTAAAAGTTTCAAAAACATAGCTTGAAAATTCTGAAAATGGGAGCCTATAGAATCAACTCAAAATCCGTTATTCCTAAAGGAAGCAAAAAAATCAGGGGTTTTACCTAAATATAGTTGTACGAGCAATATTGTGTAGGCATTAAACAATGGAATATGGATACAGCCCCTCATCTTTTTGCTTCATTTATTAGTCAGTTTTATATTTTGTCCGTATGGACAAAATATAAAACTGATGTTTTTATCGTCATAACGTGCTAAACATTAGCAACATCAGTTTTGTATTTAGTCCCTGAGGATGAGTAGTATATGGTTGAAAGTGCTGACAATCGAATAATGTAGTTTAAACCTTAAGCACATAGTGTAAGTAACATGATCTTTTTTTTTTTTTTTGCCATTTTGCACTTTCTATTAATTTTTTGGTGAACTATTATGTGTTAATTTAAATAATAACCTTAGTAAAAATCGCCATAAAATAATAATAATAATTCATACGACGTGTGTCGAGCTATATTAACAGCTTGTCATCAGCAAAAGCAAATACGTGTCCGTAACAGGATAAGGTCAAAAATGTACTAAAAAGTAGAGGTTAGAGATTGCAGAAAGTGCGAAAGAACTGAAAGCCCTCTCTCCCATGCGTACTTTTGTAATTTTTTTCCCTCTTCTCTTTTCCCATTTCATTTTGTTAAAAAAAAGGTTTTTCTTTGTTTTGTCTTTTTAATTTATTTTAATTTTGTCTATTTATTTCAGTTTTCAGTATTTGTTTATTTATTTCATTTTTTCCACTGATTTTCTCTTCTATCATTTTGGCAACACTTTTGTCGTCTGAATATGCTCTTTTAAGCTATTCCTACTTGTTGCACTCTTTGCAATCTTCTTCTTTATCCTCTATATTTTAGTTCATCTTTGATCTTTTAATTATTTTCTTCTTCTTTATCCTCTATATTTTAGTTCATCTTTGATTTTGTTTCTTAACGGAACTGCATTTGTTTTTGCTGATGACAAGCTGTTGATAGTTTTAGTTCGAAACGCACCCTGTGTAATTTTTTTTGTTGTTGTTGTTATTGTGTTATGGTGAATAATAATTTTAACCATAATATATTAATATATAATGGTAATATATAACATTAAATAATATATCACATTTAACCATTATATATTAATAATAAGTTGTATTATTTAAATTATAACCTATCGCCAGTTTTTTGTGCTTTTTCGCTGTATTATGTGTTATTTACGCGTGATAACATACATTTAAGGTCGAGAAGTCTTTTTTTTCTTGTTGTTGTTCTGATTCATTATAACGGGGAGGTTATAATATCCGTCCTGGATAGTGCTTGAAATGTGCTCGACTGACGTTTCTTCTCTATTTTTATAAAGAAGTAATTATTAATTCTGCAAAATATTAAAATCATTATAAAAGTTATAATAATAATTATTATTATAATTATTTGAATAATTGTTACTGTGCAATTTATAATAAGTACATAATTTAAAATTATCATATTTTTTAACTACCTTTTTTGTGTATTTCAATAGTGACATTATGTCTAACCGAAATATAATTTTACATTATTTTTACTCGTGGATAATTTAAAAAATAGAATAAAATTTAATGTTTTTCAAACAAAATAAAACATTACAAATTAAAGGATTAACATTTTTGACATGACTTTTATCATCTTTTAAGTAATAAAGTACATTATGTGTAATTAAAGACCCCCAGAAGGGGGGAGCTAAGAGATACAAATGACAAAATGTAGATTTGAAATAAATTGAGGTCAATGTTGAAGATTTGCAGGTTTATCATTGTGTTTTTCTATTCCTTGTCTTTTATGTTTTCATACTTTTAGGTTCAATGATAAACTTACCGATTGACTACTAAAATCGAGTCTGCAGTTGGCTGCCACCAAGATATGACTAAGCAGACCAGTTACATTTTATTATGCTTATCTAGTTCGGTGTAATCCTGGAATCAATTCGATGAGATGATAATCTGTGCCGCCGTTTCCTGGTCTATAATTGGCAAAGCTTAATTTCTTTTTAAAAAAAGTGCAGTAATATTTTGCAGTACAAACAATCATCCACCAATGTAATTACATTTCATACATTATTTGCAAAATTTAAAGTAATTTTTTTTTATATATAAAAGAAAAGTATTAATATGTTTTAAGCTTATGTTGATGCATTTATTTTGAATGCCGCAGTATACGAACTAATAATAATACACATTTTTTTTTCAAATGAAAAATGCTTGATAAACCTCAATAAATCAATCCGAAAATATTAACCGAGTTAAGTACGGACAGACAAATGTAATTCATAAAGACTTTTAAACTATGGTTGAAAGTATAAAAAATATTTTAATTTCAAGCATGCATGAACTCAATGCTTAATTTCTCAAAAGAAAAGCATATAAAACAAACAGACAAAAAAAGTATCGAAGTAATGGAAGTAGTAACACGCGGAAAACAACTATCATTTTGCCCAATGAACATAAAAAATAAACTTTTAAAAATAATCAATAATTGATATTAATCTTATTAACTATTGATAATTTTTAAAAGGTTTTTATCGGTTGCAGATAAAATGGACATTGTTCACATGTGCCTTTTTTCCTCCCTACATAAATTACTCCTTCGGCTATGCCTAAATCGACGATTAAGTTATCGACAATTATCATTAACATTAGTTGGATTTCTTTTAATTTCCTTTACATTGCGTTTTCTTTTAATCAAATACTACTCTATTGCAAAAACAATTGTTTGAATTAAAAGAATAATCATTTTCTCTACAAAGACTTAAAAAAGTGATAATTTCTAAATTAACCCTTTCGAGTCCTTTTTTTTTAATATTTAGAAAAAGTACTTTTTCGCTAATAACATTAATACTAGCTATCCAAATAGATTAATTAGAGTTTAAGGAATATTTCATTGTCTGAAATATAATGAATATTGTTGTTTAGCGGACTATTCATTCATATTCATATGGAATAGGCTGAGGAATAATTTTTGGAGATGTTTTCAGAAAATATTATATTATAATAAGATTTAACTGATATTACAAGTTTCTAATACTTTTTGTGCTTTATCACACATGATTCATTCAGAAAAGTAATTTTTATTTTAAATTTAAAGAGTGAAATATATGTTTAAAATAAAAGAATCAAAAATGGGGCTAAGAGAATTAAGCAAACATTTATTATTATTATTATGATTATAATTACTAAATGCCTAAACCTAAACGTTAATAAAGTTGTATAGTAAATTCATAGATACATACTAATATTACTGCATGTAAACAGAAAAAAATGTACATATTTCTTAAAACAAAATAATACCCATTTAAAAGATATGTAATACTTATAGTACACCAGACCCGAAAGGGTTAAAAACATCATAGATTCATAAATTAAAGATCTGAAGTAATAAAAGCCTAATGTATATATAATAATTAAAAGCATGAAAACGTCCGAGTAATAGTAAATCTGAATTTAATTACGTGATTTTTTTTGCTGTTGTTTATTTATTCGCAATGCTAACAAGGAGTGAAAAATCATCCAGGCCAAGGTTCGAACCAGAATCTTTGGTTCAGCACACGAAACTTCTGCCACCTAAATAACTTGGATTTCACCCCTAAACTAAAAAACTAGTCGTTGGGGGGAGGGCTCCATAATAATTACCCATTACGGATATGCATAATATAAAAGATGAAAATAAAATATGTGTAAACTATTTATAAAATGCACTGTGATTCCCAAGTTACATTTAAACGTATATATACATTTTTTTCTAATTGAACGGGATGATAATGGGAATCTATGAATTTGGAGAAATACCGGAAATAACGCCAAGTTTTCGTGACTTTTGGCGAGTAATACTTGTCGCCAGATCTGGTGATATATCGCCAAGTGGGCGACAAACTTGACGATATTTTTTTGGTCGACTGGATAATCAAGTAGTACCGAATTGCGTAAAAGAACCAGTCTATAACTCCAAAAAAGATTATCATATTAACTAACAGTTTACTGCGTCGAATTAAGCGTCTAATTTCCAATTAAGATATATCTTTGAATTCAAATTTGAATAAAAAACAGGGTCATGAAAAATCAAAGATAGTAGAAAGTATTATTACAAATATCTCGGCAACTAATTGTCCGATTGACTTCCTTCTTTATACAAAATTTATGTTCTTTGTCGTTTTATGTTCACTCCTTGAAATAAACATTTTCAAAAATTTTGATATAACTTTATCAGAATGAATATTAGAGAGTACGAACAAAAACAGTTCTGAGCTATTGTGGTTTCTAATATTCAATAGTCTTTTTTTTTTTTTTTATCATTGTCACATAGTAACTAAACTCCAAATTTCATTTCTATAACATTTATGTATTTTTAGAAATTTTTAATTATTATTTTTATTTTTGTTATGTTTAACATTTACCATCTTTTTTAATTTTAAAAAATCAAATTTGGAAATGTTCTGAATCTCGTGTATAAGCCGACCCTTCTACTTTGCAGCTACAGCTATTGAAAGAAAGCGATTTTAACCCCTTCGCGACGAGAGCCTTTTACGAAATTTTAATGTTTGTCACCGGTTTTTAGCTCACAGGCTATCATAGCCTGAGAGCTTATGTGCCCGTCCGTTCTGTATGTACGTTCGTACGTTCGTGCGTAACGCGATAACTCATGATAAAAATATCCGATCCATTTGAAATTTTGTATGTAGGTATATCCTGACAGGGCGCTTCCCTGATTAGTTTTTGGAGTTCATTCGATATGTATAAGAGGGGGAACGGGGGGCTCATGCCCCTCCCCTTAGTTGATATAATTGGGATTTTCATGCAGAATTAAGTTTTCGTTCAAAATTTAGATTAGGATCATTCTGATGAGGCGGGAATGAAGGAATTCTTATGAAGGAGTTCTATGAAGGAATTCTTAATTTATATAAATGGGTTTTTCAAGCAGGATTTTCATTTTTCGTTCAAATCTCTGAATAGTTTTGGAAGTTTAATGGTTAAGTATAAAAGAGGGGGATAACTCCTTTTAAATTATATAAATGCTAAATGGGTTTTTATTAAGAATTATCTCATTTGCTCGGAATTTTGGATATAGATTTTTTATATGATAAAGCATGTCTTTGATAGTATAGGAGGTTCAATGATTAAGTATAAAAAAAAAGAGGAAAGGGGAGAGCTGTTTTCCCTTCTTAATTTTTTTTCGAACGGAATTAACCCTTGAAAATATAAGGCTTTAATGTACAATTAGTATTTGTAGCCTGTGAGTTCAATGCCATCAGTTTAACTGGGCAGTATTCTTTATTAAAAACAGAAATTTGTGTCTTATTAAATCGAGAAAATGCTGCGACTAAATAAACAAATTTCACAGTAAAAGTTTGCTGGTGGGGATAAACAAGGATTCTTATGCCTTTTTGTGGTACGTATTTTGCTCGTCTCCAAGGTGTTAAGGATTTGCTTGAAATTTTTATAATGACATTGATAGTGAATGATGACTGGTGACTTTTTTCAATATAAAAGAATAGAGTATTAAGGTAGTTTTAGAAAATTGTAATTAGTTATTTTTTTGTTATGTTTATCATTTATCATTTATCATCTTTTTCATTTTATAATATCAAATTTGGGAATTTTCTTAGTCTCGTATATATACGCCGAGCCCCCTACTTTGCAGCCAAAAAATCGCTCAAAAATTCTCGGCTGATATACGAAAATATACAGTATCTTGATCATATACCCGAGAACATACATGTTAACTTAGATAAGAATTGCTACAAATATTTTTGTCCTTTAAGTAGAGGCTAGTTCCATGGGTTTTTGAAGTCACATAGCTGATATCTGCTATACTTATTGACCAACGTTATTTTCGAAAAATGTGCTAGGCCTTATTCAATTCATGAGATTCACCCATAAGATAAGTCACCTTTTTAGGTGCTTTCGTAATTATATAAAAATATAGCACCTATAGTCGTCGTTCAGTCAGTCTGTCCGTCCGCATGAAACAACACAAAAACTACACAATCAAATCGTTTGAAATTTAAAATATATAACTGTATCATACTTTTTGTCGAGTAATTTCAAATTTTATGAAAATCGGATGCATAGTCCAATTACAGCTACAAACAAAAGTATTCCGCTATATTACGGTCTATGGAAAAAAAATAGTTTGAAGTGTATATATTTTATAGTGTTATATATTTTTTAACATAATGAAATTGATATACATCTATGAAGTATGCACTAAAATATAAATTCTATACACTTTGAGGTGCAAAGAATACTTTTTATTAATTTATAGGTTCACACAAAAGTATTCGATTATATGATGATATAGTAGGAAACATTGTTTGGGGTGCGTTTTAATTAAAATAAACTATTACACATTCTATGAAACTGATATACGTTTCTGTGATTACATCCTGTATAATCATCCTGTATAATAGAAAGCAAACAATATTTACAGGAGCACACAATAATAGAGGTGACAACATTCTTTCTCTCATATTTATTAATAATCACAAGTGTCATTTGAAACATATTTCGCATATGGTTTCTCAAACAGTGGATTATATATGTATTCACATACGACGAATAGAAATGTCAAACGTTGGGGTATTCCATATTTTGGAATAAAAAAAATTTGTAATCATTTAATGATTTTAATAATAATTTTGTAATTTCATAAAAATATATATTAAATGGTTGGATAAAAAAATGATAGCGATATCAAAAGATAAACTCGTCCCTCCCGAGGGATCAATCCCCTCTACCTCCTCTTACGATATCACGTGCCAGACTCCCTCCCCCCACTCTAAAATGATAACGTTGTCAAGTTATAAAATAATAACACACAACCCCTAATTTATACTTGCCAAAACGAATTTGATCAACAAAAATGTGCACAGGGAATAATGGAATACCATATAGTTTTGTCGGAGTCAATGTCCTATTCACCTCTTTCGAAAAGACTATTGACAGTGATTTCCTAATATTTTCACGAAGGATTTCTAATGTTGCTTTACCCTTATTAATGAACATAAATGGTGTTTTACGCTTTCTTAAACTGTTACACAGTCACATGACAATAGATAAAAAAATAAATGCATTGTTTATGGGATTTATAGCGATCTTTAGGGCAAAGTCTGATTTTATTGTGGGATTGCGTACAAGACTTATAGCAATCTTTTATAAAAATTTTATTTAAAGTGGAAAATTGTTTTTTTATTATTATCCTACCATAAATACTAGTAAAATTTAATTAAATAATATATGCCTAAAAACCTGGCTATATGAGGCATAATACAGAAGTATTTAAATAATGAGTGTGACTTATACGTGCATAAATGAGTTGGATTAACAAAAGGGTATATAGGAAATGGAGCAATACATTATAGTTTTTTTTTTTTTTTTTTTTTTTTTTTTTTCGGAGGGTCAATGTCCTGTACACCTCTTTGGAGAAAGATTAGTATCAGTGATTTCTTAATATTTTATGAAAGATTTCTAATGTTATTTTACACTTATTAATAAACAGAAAAGCTGTTTTACGCTTTGTTAAACTGTTACACAGTCTTATGACAATAGATAAACAAATAAATGCATCGTTTATGGGACTTATAAGCGGGCTCTAAAGCAAAGTCTGCTTTATTCTCCCTCACGTGTTTGTCCCCGAAAAGTTGTTCACGTTCCCCTACACGAGACAAAATTGGATTAGGCCACCTTTCTCTCAACCGTTACGCAAAAAGATCTTAACTTTGACATTTTTCCTCTTCTGCTTTTCACAGAGTTAATTGAACCTATTTGTTTTCGACAGAATTATCATTCCCGAGAGTCGTTTTTATTTCAGAGGGGCTGCTTTAATTGTATCCCTACTTATGTTAGTTCGGAATGTAAGGGCAGGTTCGGAATGACCGATTGTCTCAGGACCATTGTGTGTTTCGACAAAAATATTAATTTACGAGGTTTATTAAATATGCTCTACTCTACATATATATTTACCGAAAACAATTATGAAAGAAATGCAAATGAGAAAATTTCAATAAAGGAAGGCAAGGCCCGATTTAGACTGAGGGGTGCCATGGGGCAAACATTATTCGTGGGGGCCTTCTTTTATCATTTTAAAAGTTTCGTGCTGAAATTATGCTGAAATGGTTAAATATAAACTTTATAACTATTGTGTGTATGCATAAATTTCGTACCAACTATTATTCACATCTATATACAAAATAGCAAAAGAGAGATAACTTTAAGAAAATATAGAATGCACTTTTTTTCGTTTATAGGATTATAAGGATAAATGTGATCCATTAAAATGTAAATACAGTTCTTTTAGGCATTGTACGCTAGTTATTTTAATACTTTAGTACTAAATTTAATCTTTTAGTTCAATTGATATGTGAATCAATCAATTGGGCGATTTCATGATATGGAAGGTACAGGTGCAGATTACCAAAACTTTTAAGGAGCCAGTGGCTCCTAAACTTAAACATTCTAGTCGCCACTAGGGCTTAATTTCTAAGAAAAATTAAGAAACAACGCAAAACAACAGAAAACAACACAAATTTCGTCAAAAAGTCGCTAAAGAAAAGCCAATTTCAGAAAAGGATCACATAAAAAAAAAAGAAAAAAAAAATTCACGAAAGAATAGCTGAAAAACGCGATTTTCATCAAATGATTGAGAAAAATCGAGATCTTAGTTAAAGGATCGCTAACAAACTCGCGATTTTCGTCATAGAATCGCGAAAAAATGTGGGCTTCTCGTCAGAGAATTGCAAAAAACATAAAATTTTCATCAAATGATCGCAAGAAAAAACACAAAATTTGCTAAGGGATGGCGACTTAGACGCCGAAAAGTAAAGAAAACTAAAGTAAAAAAAAAAAAAAGAAAAAAAAAAAGAAAAAGAAAGAAAGAAAATGCTGCATGGCAACTGGCGACCGTGAATCTGCACTTATAATGCAAAAATATTGTGGCATGCATTTAATAATAATAGCAGCAAATTTCAATTCTTTTTATATTGTTACTGCATTTTCCATGATGCTCAAAGTAAATGATGTTGTCCAAATAAAATTTATGACAAACTCTTTTAGATAGAAAGCAAGAGATAATGGATGATAGTAATTGTATAAATAATAAAAACGATAAATAAATACATCCATTAGTTATTTTAACCCAGCATAAGCATTAAAATAATAGAATTCTTAAAATATATCAAATAAAAGAAATGTCGTGTTAGTTACAGTGCGGAAAAGTTACAGTAATTTTATTATTATTATTATTATTATTATTTTGTATTTAACGATATCATTGTTAAATCATAAAGGATGATATTAGGTATAAAAAAATAAAAATATTTTAAATTAGAATATGTAAAATTCCATATGTGCGCCGCGGAGACTGGTCATACCACAATTCATACACCATTTTCGATACATGTTCACAATGACTTTAACAGTCCATCAAACGCGCCATTTCCGATATCGACGTTTACTGTTTTCGAGCTTCAATGATTTGACCATTATCAAAATCTTATAATTTTGCTGTTTTTTTTTCCTCTTATGTCGCTAATCCCACTATGATTTGAAATGCAATGCATAGGCGCTTTATATACTCTAATAACAGCCACTCAAGCGCCGTAGTTTAATTTCTGGGTAAGCTCATTTTACTTGCCCACCACATATAGTAGAGGTTAAGTCTAAAATCAAAAAAAAAAAAAAAAAAAAAAAAAAAGATGGATTTACACATTTTAGACACTGGAGATTCCGAAAAAACATATTTTTAGATAAGAAAAAAATTGCCGTCTGTCTGTCTGTGTGTCTGTCTTTAAACACTCTATTTCAAGCAAATTGAGATAGAGACTTGAAATTTGGTATATACATAGTATGTAAGAATGGGAAGAAACCTATCGAATATCAGTAACTTCGATTGTACGGAACTATTTTTTTCGGACTCTCGAAATATTCGTTCTCATGAAAGGTATATAAAACTTTTTGAATTTTTTTATTTTAAGAAGTGGATGTAAAAAACAACAATAATAAAAAAAGAAAAAAAATGGATAAAAAATGAAGTTGATCGGCTAATTAGTTGTCGAGATATTTCTAATCCTATTTTCCGCATTTTTCGATTTTTCATGACCCTCTATTTCATTCATATTTCAATTCAAAGATTTTTTAAAATTAGAAATGAAGCACTTATTCTAACGCAATAAATTGTTAAGAAATATAATTAGTATTTTTGGAGTTATAAAGATTCGGTATTAATTGATTACTCCGTCGATCAAAAAATTACCGCCAAAAATGAAGTACCCGCAATTCCGTAATAGATGATTAATATGCACTAAAAATATCTAAATGCACGTTTTAACTTATTGTTATGCTATTATTATGCATTTTATAAATAGTATTCACTTGTTTTATTTTCAAATTTTATAGCATGTCTGTCCATGATGGGTAAGTATTACGGTGGCCTCCAACGACTTATAGATAGAGGGTGGTCGTAATGTAACGGCCCTTCAGACTTCTATTTTCTGACCATTATCAAGAATAATTATATGAGTGTGAGAAAGAACAGTTTGACACTCTTTCTTTAAAAATCAAATCGAAAGGGGAAAAAAATCACACAAGAACTATAAAAGAAATTTTCTTGATTTCCATGGTTTAATATTTTTTTTAAATGTATAAATATGTAAAATAAAATTTAAGTAATAAAAAATGTATATTATGAAACGTTAACTGCATCAAGATTCAAATTTAAGTTTTTATAAAATGATACTAATAAAAATAAGATTCATAGCAGCTTTTAATAGTCGTGTAATTAAATAATATTATTATTAATAATAAAAAAATATTTAAAATAAATATTGTTATTTAAAAGTAATGAGGCCGTACTAAGTAAAACAATAAATGCTCTACCCAATATTTTTAAGTAAATGTCTGATGGAAAGCAAGTACAATTGATTGTAAATCATAAACCCCACACGCGCGGCAGTTATTTTCCGTCTAGTAGTACCCAGACATAAATTTTCAGCCTTTTCTTATATTTTTTCTCTTTTCTTTTTTATATATTAGCACCATATATGCTATTGTTAGACATTTTTCATGGTTCTCCTGTGATTTGCTAAACAATCTACTCATATACAGGGTATGGAGTAGCTCTGCTACTGGATAGCCCATCAACAAAACCTCTGTGCTATTGTTAGGCATTTTTCATGGTTCTCCTGTGATTTGCCAAACAATCTACTCATATACAGGGTATGGAGTAGCTCTGCTACTGGATAGCCCATCAACAAAACCTCTGTTCACTGTAAATTATAAATTTAAAATTATTTGACTTCATTGAATTGGTTTTTCTGACAGCACTATCTATCACCATAAAGAGATAGGAGTCACTTATGCAAGGCAGAATTTTGTCACGATTTTAATAAATAATTTAAAAGCAACTAATTCAGAATTTAAACTCTTTCTTCTTAATAAAGTTTTAAAGTTATTTACTGTCAAATCTTGACTGGCACTATCTAGTACGAATATATATCATGATATATATTATGATATCTATTCATTTTTATACATAACTGAAACTTGTAAAATGTAAAACTATGATGTCACGTTTAATCAAAATGATATTTATTACTTATTCATATCATAATAGGAAATACTGTTCCAAACTGCTTTTATGTAATAAGTATTTCCTCTCCCTTTTATTTAATTTCTCATTTCCTGTTTCAATATTACGTAATTTTTAAAATATATATATATAAAATAATATACATTTTCTTATTGTATAAAAATCTAAAAACATTTTAACCAAATATCTTCCGTATTACAAATTTTCAATGTGAATATCACCACGGATAATTTAACATGCAAAATTTTAAATGTCTAAATAATCAAACTGTTCAGTAATTTCATGGTCAAGTCTACCATCCATGAATTTTTTTATTGCATCACTTGTTATTGCTTTGAAATGCAAAAAGTAAATAACAAAAATTGAAGGAAGTAGGAAAGTTTATTACTAAATTTATTTTGATAGTTTTATTTTAGAGTTTTAATATCAAATGATTAATTAATCACAGTTAATGACAATTTTAAATGCAATGCAAATTACTTAAAAACAAGTAAATTTTATAACAGTAACATCATTAATTAAACTTATCTCCAATAAACTGTATACTGTCATTAAATAAATATTTTAAATGCCTGAAAAATTTTAATATTTAAAAATTCATTTTCAGTAATATGAAATATTATTTAGTTGATAATTTTGGGAATGACTTCTTAAAAATTTGTTTTGTTTGAATTTTTTAAGGATTTTAAGTTTTTAAGTTCTTTGTTTAGCATTTTAGATGATCATTTAGTTAAAGTTTTTGAGAAAAAGAATTTTAAATAGTTTTTACTTAAATTATTTCAGTTTAGATTTATTTATTTTATTATCGCACTAATCACAATTTACAGTTTGGACACTTTTGCTACATTAGTTTTTACAGAGTTATCCAAAAGCTTATTCGTTCATTTTTAATTTGTTTAAGTTCCCCTATGGGATTTTTCACGGAATTTTCGCGGAAAATTTTCACAGAAATATATGACCTGTATTATTTTGTTTACATACCTCTAGTTTCAGGATAATTCTTCATGTAACTTTCTAGATATTTAACAAAACGTCTAAAATTGCAAGTGACAGCTAATCTTTGGCAGTATAGTGCATAAACAAGCAATTTTTTCAACACTTATACAATTCATTTAGATAAAAGCCTTTTTATATTTTTATATACAAGCAAAAGTAAAATGTACATAAAAACAATAATGATAATGTATATATGTTTATGCATATATAAATACGTAAATAAGTAAGCATAACACTTCATTTGGTTTGTTTTGAGGCTGTTTATATCACTTGGCGACAAATCTCACTTTCTGAAATTTGAATTGCACCAAACTTTAAGGGGTAATAAACTTTTCATACCGAAAATTGAACCGACATCAGATACTACTGCAAAGTGAAAAATAATTTTTTTACATAATAGTAATAAAAAATTAAATTAAGAGCGTAGTATTTACCATGCGTATTATTATATTTATGTACATTAATTTGATTTTTTGGAGTCGGTGCCAGCCAAGCCAAGTTACATGTAATTTTCCAATAGACACATATCCAATTATCTACGAGCTTTTTTACGATTTAATATTTAGTTAAAATATTTTAACTTTATACATTTACGATTTGCATTGGATAATTCATTTTAATTTTGAACTTGACTTGGCTGACACCGACTCTAAAAAATCAAATTGATGTACATAAACATAACAATATGCATGGTAAATACTTCGCTCTTAATTTAATTTCTTATTACTATTATGTAAAAAAAATATTTTTCACTTTGAAGTAGTTTTTGAAGTCGGTTCAATTTTTGGTAGAAAAGTTTACTTTTCTCTTTTTAGTGAAAAGTTAACGATTTTTTGAAGTCGGTTAACAAAAATTATAACACGGAAAAAATATAGTAAACGACACACGCATGTCAGGAGTGGGGTTCGAACTCATGCTCTCGTTCGAGAACAAGAGTTCAAATGTGGTGCCTTAGACCGCTTGGCCATTCTGACTACTCTCCATCTGGCGAGCTTTTTCAAAGTCCATGTTATTTTTATTTTGCGAGAAATCACTAATTTTATTAGTTTTTGCCTAGTTACTAAAAATATACTGCACTAACTTCGATGAAATGGAAGAGGTACCAATTCGAGAGTAACCTCTTTCATTTACCATAAAAAATAAACTTTTCTACCAAAAATTGAACCGACTTCAAAAACTACTGCAAAGTGAAAAATAACTTTTTTATATAATAGTAATAAGAAATTAAATTAAGAGCATAGTATTTACTATGCGTATTATTATATTTATGTACATTGATTTGATTTTTTGGAGTCGGTGCCAGCCAATCCTTTATTCTTTTAGGATTTGCATTGGATACTTAATTTTAATTTTGAAATTGGCTTGGCTGGCACCGACTCCAAAAAATCAAATTAATGTGCATAAATATAATAATACGCATGGTAAATACTATGCTCTTAATTTAATTTCTTATTACTATTACATAAAAAAGTTATTTTTCACTTTGCAATAGTTTTTGAAATCGTCCAATTTTTGTTAGAAAAGTTTATTTTTCTCTTTTTAGTTAAAAGTTAGCGATTTTTAGATGTCAGTTAATAAAAATTATAATACGGAAAAAATATTGTAAATTATACATGGATGTAAATTTTGTCGGGAGTGGGGTTCGAACGCACGCTCTCTTTCCAGCACCAGAGCTTAAATCTGGCACCTTAAACCGCTGGGTCATACAAACTGCGCTCCAATCGGCGAGCTTATTCAAAGTCCATGTTATTTTAATTTGCGAAAAATCCCTAATTTTATTAAATTTTGCGTGATTACTAAAAAAATACTGAGCCAATTTCAATGAAATGGAAGTAGTAAAAGTTCGAGAGTAGTCTTTTTTATTTAACACAAAAACGAAATTAATCGGTTGAATAGTGTCGGAGTAATCGGTGAACATGCATAGAAAAAAAATACATACGCGTCGAATTGATAACTTCCTCTCCCTTTTCTGAAACCGGTTAATAATAAAAATTGTAATACGGAAAAATTTTTTGTAAAATTTACATGGTTGTAAATTATTGCAGGAGTGGGGTTTGAATCCACGCTCTCTTTCGAGAAACAGAGTTTCAATCTGGCGCCTTAGACCGCTAAGCCATGCTGTCTACTAGGGTGGGCCGAAAAAAACTTTTTTCGATTTTCGATTATGGCGGGTGCGGGAAAGTGGCCACTGGTGGCACTCAGTTTACACAAAAAATTTGAGATTTTTTGGACTTTTCCTTACCCTGCCGCAAATGGCATGAAAATTTGCAAAAATGCTGATTTTTGAACTTTTTAGCTAAAAAGTTAAAAATGTTAAATTTAATTTATTTTTATTGTATTTACTTGAAAATGCATCTTTAACGTACCAAATGCTTAAATAAGTTCTGATAATGCATTATTTAATTGCTAAGTGTATTTTAAATAAGCCGATTTTCATAGCTTTTTCACGTATAACAGGCAAAATATGAATGGTTTGAATCGTTCGTTAATTTTTCTCTTTTTTATGTTCCTTGGTCTTTAAATTTGTTCTATGCGTCAAAGGTCATATATTTGGGCAGCAGACAGCAGTATAATTCAAAAACAAAGCTGGAAGGTGAGAATGGGGTGAAACAGGACTCTAAGCGTGCGCAATGCCTCATCGTAATGTTGAGGGTGAAGGAATATATAAAAGAGAAGAGAAAATTGCGATAAGGAATTATTATTATTTTACCATGCTCAAAATCTGCAAAATTTGTTCAGTGTGGATGTGAAACTTTTTCTTAAAGAGATTCAGTATACTTTTTGGATCGCTTGACGTACCATTACAGTGTTTTGTCCGTTTTATTACGACGAGCTTAGAAATGGCTATTATGAAGGTCCATGGCAATGTAAAAGACACGGGACAGAGTGAAAAGTAGCTTTTTTGGGCACCATGCTTGTTGAAAGACTTGCAATTGCCAACTTATACTGACATCATACGCCACTGCTACTGGTTGCGAAGCGATATGTCAGAAAATTGAAAAATCCAATATTAGTCGATAGATGATGTTATTAAAATGGTAGATGAAAAAGTTACCGTAATCTGAATAAAAGACAGTGTTTTCCCAACGATCAATTTACCAAAAGATTAAAAACTATTAAAAGAAGCGTTGATCATTGGAGAAATCCTGAAATCGTATGGGCTTGAAAGTAAAGACAACCCGCGAAGAATTCGTACGAAATGTTGAAAAGTTTTAGTAGTTTTTTTAATCTTTTTGTAAATTGATCGTTGGGAAAACACTGGTATGGAAGCTTTTTTTTCAGATTTCGGTAACTTTTTCACCTATCATTAAACTATTATTCTAAACTATGACTATTAAAAGAAGTGTAGATCATTGGGGAAATCCTGTAATCGTATGGATTTGAAAGTAAGGTCAACCCGCGAAGAATTCGTACGATATGGTGAAACATTTCAATAGATTTAAATCTTCTTTGTAAATTGATCATTGGGAAAACACTGGCATGGAAGCTTTTTTCAGATTTTTTTCAGAAGCTTTTTTTCAATGGTAACTTTTTCACCTACCATTTTAATAACATCATCTATTGACTAATATTGGATTTCTCGATTTGCTGCCATATCATTTCCCAATCAGTAGTAGTGGCGCATGATATCAGTATAAGTTGGCAATAGCAATTCTTTCAATAAGCATGGTGCCCCCAAAAGGATACTTTTCATGCTGTCGCGTGCCTTTTACATTGCCATGGACCTTCATAATAGCCATTTCTAAGCTCGTCGTAATAAAACGGACAAAACACTGTAATGGTACGTCAAACGATCCAAAAAGTATACTGAATCTCTTTAACCCTCTAAGCGTTTGGCCCGTAATATTCCGTACACTAAGCTCCAGGTTTCACTACAATATAAGCAATGTTTAAGATATTATAATTCTATAAATTTAATGAATTTTCAAAGCATTGAAGAATGATTAAGACTCTCAAGGATTACATTTATATTCCTAAATAAGATTTTTTTTTATGTAATATTGAAATAATGATATTTTATTAGCAATTAAGACAAAATGCAGAGAAAACAACATTACAAATTTACCCATTTGTAAGTCGCTTGGAGGGTTAAGAAAAGGTTTTACATCCACACTGAAAAAATTTTGCAGATTTTGAGCGTGGTAAAATAATAATTCCTTATCGCAATTTTCTCTCCTCTTTTATATATTCCTTCACCCTCAACATTACGATGAGGCATTGCGCACGCTTAGAGTCCTGTTTCACCCCATTCTCACCTTCCAGCTTTGTTTTTGAGTTATACTGCTGTCTGCTGCCCAAATATATGATCTTTGACGCATAGAACAAATTTAAAGACCAAGGAACATAAAAAAGAGAGAAATCAACGAACGATTCAAACCAATACAATTTTTGCCTGTTATACGTGAAAAAGCTATGAAAATCGGCTTATTTAAAATACACTTAGCAATTAAATAATGCATTATCATAAATTATTTAAGCATTTGGTACGTTAAAGATGCATTTTCAAGTAAATACAATAAAAATAAATTAAATTTAACATTTTTAACTTTTTAGCTAAAAAGTTCAAAAATCAGCATTTTTGCAAATTTTCAAGCCATTTGCGGCAGGGTAAGGAAAAGTCCAAAAAATCTCAAATTTTTTGTGTGAACTGAGTGCCACCAGTGGCCACTTTTCCGCACCCGCCATAATCGAAAAGCGAAAAAAAGTTTTTTTCGGCCCACCCTACTGTCTACACTCCACTTAGCGAACGTATTCAATACTTTTAATTAGCGAAAAATCACTAGTTTTATTAGTTTTTGTCTAATTACTAAAAAAGTACTGAACCAATTTCGATGAAACGGACGTGGTACCAATTCTAGATCATCGCCTTTCATTTAAAACAAAAATAACAGATATCAGTTGAATAGGTTCGGAATAATAGGTGAACATACATTAAAAAAAACACATACGCGTTGAATTGATAACTTTCTCTTCCTTTTCTGAAGCCTGTTAATAATAAAAATTGTAATACGGAAAAGAAATATTCTAAATTTTTACATGGATGTAAATTATGTCAGGAGTGGGGTTCGAACCCACGCTCTATTTCAAGAAACCGAGCTTCAATCTAGCGCCTTAGACCGCTCGGCCATGCTGTCAACCCTATACTTCGCGAACATATTCAACAAATTTAATTAGCGAAAAATCACTAATTTTATTAATTTTTGCCTAATTACTAAAAAAGTAATGAACCAATTTCGATGAAACGGAAGCGGTACCAATTCGAGAGTATCGTCTTTCATTTAAAACAAAAATAACGGAAATTGGTTGAATATTTTCGGAGTAATCGGTGAACATACATAAAAAAATACATACGTGTTGAATTGATAACCTCCTCTCCTTTTTGGAAGTCGGTTAAAAAACAAATTAATCGGTTGGATAGTTTCAGAGTAATCGGTGAACATACATAAAAAATACATACGCGTCGAATTGATAACCTCCTCCTACTTTTTTGGACTCAGTTAATAAAAATTATAATACGGGAAAAAAATCATAGTAAATTATACACGCATGTCAGGAGTGGGGCTCGAACTCATACTCTCTTTCGAGAACCAGAGCTTAAATCTGGCGCATTCGACCGCTCGGCTATCCTGACTACACTCCATTTGGCGAGATTATTCAAAATCCATGTTACTTTTAATTTGCGAGAAATCACTAATTTTATTAGTTTTTGCCTAATTGCCAAAAAATTACTGAACCAATTTCGATGAAATGCAAGTGGTACCAATTGAAGTGTAGCCTCTTTCATTTAAAGCAAAAATCAAATTAATCGGTTGGATAGTTTGGGAGTAATCGGTGAACATACATATGAAAAAAAATACGCATCAATTTGATAACCTCCTGCTCCTCTTTTGAAGTCGGTTAAAAATTATAAGGCGGAAAAGATTATTGTACACACGTATGTCAGGAGTGGGGTTCGAAACCTCGATTTTTTTCGAAAACCAGAATTTAAATCAGGGGCCTACTGCTCGGCCATCCTAACTGCATTCCTTTCGGCGAACTTATTCAACGCCCATGTTACTTTTAATTTGCGAGAAATCACTAATTTTATTAGTTTTTGCCTAATTACGAAAAAAGTACTTAATTAATTTCGATGAAATGCAATTGGTACCAATTCGAGTGCAGCCTCTTTCATTTAACACAACTACTAGTTTAATCGGTTGGACAGTTTCGGTGTAATCGGTGAACATGCTTAAAAAATACATACGCGTCGAATTGATGATAACCTCCTCTTATTTTTTTAAATCGGTTAAAAAATTTTAATACGGAAAAAATGCTGTATATTATACACGTATGTCAGGAGTGGGGTTCGAACCCAGGTTCTCTATCGAGAGCCAGAGATTAAAACAGCTGCCTTAGACCGCTCGGCTATCCTGACTGTAATCTATTTATTGAATTTATTCAACGTTATGTTTTTTTTTCGCAAGTCTATTATTTTAGTACTCTTTCGCTGATAAAGTATTGAGTTGATAAAAGATCTCTGATATTCTGTGCTAACGGTTAAATACGAAATATTCTTAATTGCATAATTAGTATTTAATTTGTAAAATGTACATGTAAAAATTATAATACGAAAGAAGGTTGTTGTGTACCTGTATGTCAGGAGTGGGGTTCGAACCCACGATCTCTTTCCTTTCGAGAACCAGAGTTTAAATCAGGCGCTTTAGACCGCTCGGTCATCCTGACTGCACTTTATTCTGGGAACTTATTCAACACTTTTAATTAGCGAAAAACCACTAATTTTATTACTTTTTGCCTAATTACTAAAAAAATACTGAACCAATTTCTTTGAAACGGAAGTGGTGCCAATTCGAGAGAAATTCGAATTTCTCTTTCATTTGACACCAAAACCAAATTAATTGGTTGGATAGTTTCGGAGTAATCAGTGAACATACATTAAAAAAAATACATACGCGTTGAATTGATAACCTCCTCTCCTTTTTGGAAGTCGGTTGAAAAAACTCGCCAGTATCCTTCTAAAGAAAAAAATTTTATTTTTCAAATTTTTCTGGTTTAAAAAAAAAAAAATATATATATATATATATATATATATATATATATATATATACATATAATAAAACAGTAGGACCCGGTGTGTCTGTACATTGAAGATAATTGACAAAAATGGAGTCAGGGCGATAAAAGAAAACCAATGAAACACAAAAAAAAATTTTTGAATTTTTTGTCTGTCTGTCTGTCTGTCTGTCTGTCTGTCTGTTTGTTCGAGGTTATCTTCGTAACTACTGAATGGATTTTTATGCGGTTTTCACTAATGAAGAATGCACACTCCCGGGCAGTGTATAGGCTTTGTTTCATCAAAATCGGACAACAGACAAAAAAGTAACAAAAAGAAACAAAAGAAACTATTAGGTGCGCTGCTCACGTTTTTTAGTACATAACGTTTTTTAGTACATATAAAATCCAATAGATGTCACTGTGCGATTTTAAAACGCGCTATCGTTATGTTTTCGCCAGTCTACTTAAGTATGAGAAAGTTTCAAGCTGGCTGTCGTTCCATGTGGTTTAGTCGGTAGAACGTCAGTGCGCCATACTGATGGCCCGGGTTCGATTCCCAGCATGGAATTTTTTTTCACTATGTTGGCATTAACGCCTATAAGCAATTAAAAGAATTTGAAATATTGTATTCAAGGCGAATTTTCTCTCTGGGAAAATTTCCTTGCATTAATATGTCAGTGTAATTTTTTTTTCGATTTAATTTTTTTTTTTCGAAACTTTGTTTTTCTTAAAAAATTACAGTAAATATTTGATATTTCCCAACGTTTTTTGAATGATCGACTTGCTTTTTTTTTTTTTAATGTATGTCTGAACCTTATCTAACTACTTCTTCAAGATTTCTTTAGATAAACCGACCAGCGTAGCGGGCGAAGGCCGCTAGTATATATATATATATATGTTTGCTAACAGTATGTAGATTATTGCCACCGTAGGTGCCATTGCAGCACTTATCACTTGCAACAAACATATATATACAATCCCAATTTCATGAAAATATTAATTAAGCATCAGGTGCATAAAGTATAAACATTATTAAAAACAGTGAACATTAAAATAACAATTTTGAACAATATAAAAAGTCACCCGCAGAACCTAAAGCCATCACTCTTCAGCAGGCGGAATGGCTTTAACCTCCCCCCCCCCCCCGCTATTAAAATAAAGCTTAATCAGCAGGTTTCGTGTAATCTGGCAAAATCTTGCATTAAATATGAAAATGACTTACTCAAAAGTCACTCAAAAAGAAAGACACGACCGGAAAGAAAAGGCTGTGTTGATTGAAATGTGGATTGGTCTTCGTTTGAGTTAAAGTTTTGTCACCTGCTGAAATTAAAAGGCCGTGCTTATGTTGTAAGTTTATCTCTTGTGCTAATAAGCGGGTTCAGGCGGAGGTGTGGCATTTGCTTGCATTTTATACTATAATCAATTAAGATTTCATAAATATAAAAGTGTATTCTTTAAATGGTTTATTACGATTCAAAATTTTCAACATATAAGTAAAGCTTATTTATTTGAATTGATCTTTAAATGATTTTTGAGTGACTTTTGAGTAAGTCATTTTCATATTTAATGCAAGATTTTGCCAGATTACACGAAACCTGCTGATTAAGCTTTATTTTAATAGCGGGGGGGAAGGTTAAAGCCATTCCGCCTGCTGAAGAGTGATGGCTTTTGGTTCTGCGGGTGACTTTTTATATTGTTCAAAATTGTTATTTTAATGTTCACTGTTTTTAATAATGTTTATACTTTATGCACCTGATGCTTAATTAATATTTTCATGAAATTGGGATTGTATATATATATATATATATATATATTAATTTTTTTAAAGCTATTACATAGCTTTTATCGCGGGCTTTGAGCGCGGCGACCGAGTGTAAAAATTCCGTAACGAGAAAAATGTAGAAATTCCTTAACGAAAAAAAAAAAAAAACCTAACACTCGGCTAACGGCGTTTCAGTTCGGCAGACTTCGGCATGGTATCATTCGGTAGACTTCGGCAGACATTGACGCGGTATTTTTCAGATATTTAGAGGATATCAAGTCTCAAACTTATATTTCTTATTTCAGTTACTATAAATCTATAGTTTTAATAATAAAAATTCCTGATAGAATGTGTATAAAAAAGAATCGTCTTAAGATAAAATAAGGTAGGATAATGCAGCTTTTGGTGATTGGAGACCCGTCCAATGATGAGGATCGAAAAATTTAAAATGCTTATAACTCGCGATCTAATTTTCGTAGCGCGGTCAAATTTTGTTTCGTAATTTATTATGAAACAGTGTTAATTTTTGGTGACAGGAGACCCCCACGGTGAAGATCGAAAAAGTTAAAATGCTTATAACTCGCGGTCTAATTTTTGTAGCGCGGCCAAATTTTGTTTGGTAATTTATTATGAGACAATGTTAATTTTTCGTGACAGGAGATCCCCCATGGTGACGGTCGAAAAATTTAAAATGCTTATAACTCGCGATCTAATTTTCGTAGCGCGGCCAAATTTTGTTTGGTGATTTATTATGAAACAGTGTTAATTTTTGGTGACAGGAGACACCCTCACGGTGAGGGTCGAAAAAGTTAAAATGCTTATAACTCGCGGTCTAATTTTTGTAGCGCGGCCAAATTTTGTTTGGTAATATATTATGAGACAGTGTTATTTTCGGTGACAAGTGACCCCCCACGTTGAGAGTCGAAAAATTTAGAATGCTTATAGCTCGCGATCTAATTTTTGTAGCGCGGCCAAATTTTGTTTGGTAATTTATTATGAGACAGTTTTAATTTTTGGTGACAGGAGACCCTCCCACGGTGAGGGTTGAAAATTTTTAAATGTTTATAACTCGCGATCAATTTTCGTAGCGTGGCCATTTTTTTTTTTTTTTTTTTTTTTGGTAATTTATTATGAGACAGTGTTAATTTTTGATGACAGGAGATCCCCCATGGTGAGGGTCGAAAAATTTAAAATGCTTATAACTCGCGATCTAATTTTCGTAGTGCGGCCAAATTTTGTTTGGTAATATATTATGAAACAGTTTTAATTTTTGGTGACAGGAGACCCCCCCCCCACGGTGAGGGTTGAAAAATTTTAAATGTTTATAACTCGCGATCAATTTTCGTAGCGTGGCCAATTTTTTTTTTTTTTTTTTTTTTTTTTTTTTTGGTAATTTATTATGAGACAGTGTTAATTTTTGCTGACAGGAGATCCCCCATGGTGAGGGTCGAAAAATTTAAAATGCTTATAACTCGCGATCTAATTTTCGTAGCGCGGCCAAATTCTGTTTGGTAATTTATCAAGGTATTGCATAGCTTTTATCGCGGGCTTTGAGCGCGGCGAAAGAATCTGGAAATTCCGTAATGAGAAAAAAACCTAACACTCCGGCGACGCGTCGCGTCAGTTTGGCAGACTTCGGCACGGTATCCTTCGGTAGATTTCGGCAGACATTGACGCGGTATTTTTCATATTTTGAGAATATCAAGTCTCAAACTTATGTTTTTTATTTCAGCTACCATAAACGTATAGTTTCAATGGTAAAAATTCCTGATTAACCTACATGTAAGATAATAAAAATATTTTAAACGATATTAATTTCTCATTTATTCCATAAAAGAAAAAAAAATTCTGTTATCGGTCATCAGGCTCAAAAAGTGAAACTTGAATTAATATCAAAGACAAAGAAAAAACTGCATAAATAAAAAATAAATAAATAATTATAATTGCATAAGTTGATAAAAAATGCTATGCAATAGCTTTACCGCGGCAGTCCCCGAGTGCCACACGTATTTTTTTTTTTTTTTTTTTTTTTTTTTTTTTTTTTAAGCAATCATTATGACATAAATTACTGTAGTTGTTTTTAAGGATGAAGAATAACATCCAAATAACTTTTGCGACCTAAACTAAACTTCTGAATATTTACTGCTCAAAAATAGCTGTAGAATAACGATAAGAGAAAATTCACCGTGTAATATACTTAATTGGATCTATAGGCGAAATTTCAAGTTCAGTGAATTCAAACTGAAATGTATAAAAAACTCATTAGGAAATTATCAAATATTATTTATGTAAATGTAGATTTAGTTGAAAGAGTTTTAACAGCCCCCTTTCTTGTGATTTTGAAAACATCTTAACATCTGGTTTAAGAGTATTTATGAAGAAACAGTTTCTTTTAACTCGATAAAATTCCCTCAGAAGCTAAAAATGCATTTTTATGCGCATTTCTTCAAGTGTGTCTTAGAAGGGGTTCTTTCTTTTATGACCTTAAATCTTTTTAGTTAAATGTTGAATACTTTTTTTTTTAAATTCATGCAATAAAGAATCTTATTATGGAAAAAGGAATGTTTTGCTGAAAGTATACGCATATTTCACATAAAAGAAGCATTATCATTAAAAAAGAGAAAATAAAACTCTTCTCATCTAATTGCGCACTAAACTAGATTAATTTAAATATGGTTTAAGTGAAAACTTCTTTTCTTTATAAATGGTAACAAGGAACAATTTATAACGCAATTTATAAAACGGAATCAAAGTATAGTGCCAAACTCCAAAGCATAACGCTACCCTTTTCGCGAAATGTAACTAAAATGGCAATTTTCCGTTTTTTTTTTTTGGGGGGGGGGGGAGGAATTAAATGCATTTGATCATTCTTAGTGTATTCTAGCGAAGTTTTATAAAATTCGAATTATTATAAATATGTCTAAAAGGCTTTCTACTACACCAATTTAAATTTAAATTATTTAGAGTTGCAGCATCTAATCAATCTATTTTTCCCAGGCTCGTTTAATACGTTCAAAACTAAGATGATAAAGGTGGTATGAAAAGAAAAAAAGAATTTCTCATATTATCGAAGGTAATCAGTAGTGCTGTTAAATTACTATTTGAAAAAAAAACCAATACTCACATACATTTTAATTCATAAAGGAGGCATTTGATAATAAAAGGAGATAAAGATTTGAAACTTTGCAACTCATGTTCCCAAAATGAGGATTGTGTCACTCTCCACTTTTATCATCTGCGATTTTCATACCAGTCTCTGCAAAATGCTAAAATTTCTAATTTTGTTTCTCAATTTACTTGAATTTTTTTCTTTCCTTTTTTTCTTTCTTTTTATTGCTTTTATTATGATGGGTTTTATGAAATTACGAATCCAATTTGTAGCAACATAAACATAATTTTCTATTTGTTTTTGGTTTAAAATTATATAGACACCCCTAGGAATTTTTTTTTATGTAGAAATCCTAAGTAAATAGACATTTGTGTGTTATTTCATATGTATGACATTTTTTCCCCCTTTTAAATTAGAACTTGACTTTTTGGTATCTGATCCTTAAAGTTGTAGGCAACACGTCAGGTCCGGTCATTATTGTCTCCAATTTTCAATAATATAAACTCATTTTCCTTTTTCTTTTTTTTAAACATCTATAGACAACCTTAGAATATTAATAAAAAAATACGATAAGTAAACAGACTTTTATATGTTACTAGTGTGTTATAACATCTTATTGGCAGTCTGATTCTTAAAGTTTTAGGCTACATGAAAGTTCAGTATTGTCTCCAATTTTCAATAATATAAACTCATTTTCCTTTTTCTTTTTTTTAAACATCTATAGACAACCTTAGAATATTAATAAAAAAATACGATAAGTAAACAGACTTTTATATGTTACTAGTGTGTTATAACATCTTATTGGCAGTCTGATTCTTAAAGTTTTAGGCTACATGAAAGTTCAGTATTGTCTCCAATTTACAATAGTATACATATTCATTTTTTTTCTTTAAACATATATAGCCAACTTTTAATTTAAAAGGATAAGGAAATAGATATTTATTTGCTACTTGTATGACAGAACATTATTTCCAATTAATTAATTATATTTTTGATAATCTAATTCTTAAAGTTATAGGTAACATGAAGGATTCCGTAAGTACATGAAAGTTCAGTATTGTCTCCAATTTACAATAGTATACATATTCATTTTAGGTAGCTTTCATTACAAAAAGTAAAAAGCTACCTATTGCAGCCGTCCGGAGGAAAGCACTTCCGGAAAATTTTGGTATATTTTCACCGATCATGACCCCCAGACCCCAAAACCACCCTCCGTTCAAATGTTGACATATATATATATATATATATATATATATATATATATATATATATATATATATATATATCTGATTTTTGTCATGCGATAACTAACGTATTTATGAATCGATTTGAATGAAACTTGGTATGTACATAGTACATACAAATGTCTCGACCGAGTTCGTTGGCTAGCATCATCCGCCATTTTGTTTCAAAATGGTGGCCATTTTAAATTTTTAAAAAAATTTAAAATTTAAAATTAAATGCGAAAAAATTAAAATTTGAAAAATATTTTTCTTTTACGTGTTAGAACTTAAAACAAAGATTCCAGAACACTTTTTATTTTGTCAATATCTTAAAAAATGATTGAGTTATAGCACTTTGAATTTTTCTTATGGCTGACATTTTGAAACGATCTGATTTTTGTCAAGTAATAACACGCGTATTTATGAACCGATTTCAATGAAACTTGGTATGTACATACTACATACAAATGTATCAACCGAGTTCGTTGGCCAGCATCATCCACCATTTTGTTTCAAAATGGTGGCCATTTTAAATTTTTAAAAAAAATTTCAAATTTAAAATTAAATGCGAAAAAATTAAAAGTTGAAAAATATTTTTCTTTTACGTGTTAAAACTTAAAACAACGATTCCAGAACACTTTTTATTTTGTCTATATCTTAAAAAATGATTAAGTTATAGCACTTTGAATTTTGCTTATGGCTGACATTTTGAAACGGTCTGATCTGAACGATCCATCATGTTGCTTTAAAATGGCATACACTTTATGATATCGTGGAATTTGGTGACTCTCTAAATCGCTTAAAATAAAACCAGGTTGAATAAAAGATGACTAATTTCTAAAAATTCCTATTAATCTTTCAGTCTTGACAAAAACTAGTATTCAATCTTATAAAATCACTAATTTTTAAAGATTATTTCCACTAATTTGAGCTTAGTATTTTTGAACAATGTAACTTACTTTAAAATAAATAAATAAATATATAAGTATATGAAAGCTACCTCTTCCTCCCGGCATTGCTGGAAGGACTTTTTTTTCTTTAAACATATATAGCCAACTTTTAATTTAAAAGGATAAGGAAATAGATATTTATTTGCTACTTGTATGACAGAACATTATTTCCAATTAATTAATTATATTTTTGATAATCTAATTCTTAAAGTTATAGGTAACATGAAGGATTCCGTAAGTACATGAAAGTTCAGTATTGTCTCCAATTTACAATAGTATACATATTCATTTTTTTTCTTTAAACATATATAGCCAACTTTTAATTTAAAAGGATAAGGAAATAGATATTTATTTGCTACTTGTATGACAGAACATTATTTCCAATTAATTAATTATATTTTTGATAATCTAATTCTTAAAGTTATAGGTAACATGAAGGATTCCGTAAGTATTGTCACCAATCTGTACAATAATGTAATTATCGACCCCTCCCCTTTTTTGCGGCTTTACTTAAACAGAAATCTTAGTATATATATATATATATATATATATATATATTTAAGAAAAAAAGGTAACTAAATAGACATTTGTGTGTTATTCTTGTATTATAATATTTTTCCTCTTTTAATTTAGTAAAATTTTTAGTGATCAGTTCCTACAAGTTATAGGGAACATGTCGGGTCGAGTCAAGTTTGGATCAAATCGTGTTACCTGATCTGATACATACACACTATACGACTGAACTGCACCACAGCAAGCAAAACTGTACACGTATAAATTTAATGCGCAAGTATAATGGGTATATCAAAAGTTCTCTACATCTACAACAAATTAACACCTCATAATAATATATTATTTCTAATTGCTAAAAAGCTGTAAGATTAAAAATTTAAAAATAATAAAGCAGTTTAACTTTACTGTTGTCATGCTTCAACTCTTTCCGAGTCATTTTCAAACAAATTTATGATGATATTCTGAAATTGCACGGTCTACGATGCAATGAACTGAGAAGCCATCATTCAATTTTTCATTTTGAAAATTATTTAGGAGTGTTGGAAATAAATTTAATAATATATAAAGCATAAAGCAGACAGATTATATGCTATATAAAGCAGGTAGATAAAAGAACTACTTTATAGAAATGACTAAAAGGAAATTTAAATGCAGAAAAGGAATATGTGGCTGGCATTAAATATAATGAAACCTCCCTGTGCGATCACCTCCTTGAACGACCATTTTTTCGTAAAACGAAATTTATTCCCATTGGCTTAATATTAATTTTACCTCCCTTTAGACACCATTCTAGTTGAATTCCCTCCATGAGCAACCATTCTTTAAAAGTACAAAAGATTTTTTTTTTTTTTTGGCTAGTCGTTTGAAGAAGGAAATTTTTGCACTTTCTTGTATTACGTTCTGCCAGCACCCATGTTTTTTATGATTAATTAACATTTGATGAATTTTATAATGTGCGCTGTGAGACTAAAAGATATTTGATTTGCAAAAATTTTTATTATTAGGTAACCCCCTTTATAGTCGAGACTTAAAACGTTTTCTTATTTTTTAAATTTTATTAAATTTTATTTTTTGATGTCATACGCTGAATATTAACTGCAAACCGCATATCTATCTGACCCACAGATCCTTTTTATCGCATTTTACTTTCCAATCGAACTTTTGAAACACCCCCTATATATATATATATATATATATATGTATGTATGTATATAAACATACAGTGTGTCCCCTCTCAAAGGTGGCCAATGGGTAATTTCTAAACCGTTAGTCATAGACATGTAGTTCCTGTTGCAAAAATGCTTTTAAAAAAGTAAAGAATTGTTTTTTAAGCGATTTAGGTAAAAAAAAAAAAAAAAAAAAAAAAAAAAAAAACTTGTAAAAAAAAAACTAGGAAAATTAAATTTTTATAAAGTCTCCGGTCCTAGAAGTGACATTTAGTAAGTTTTTACCACTACACTAATAAGTAAGACAAAAAAAGGTCCCATTCATCTAAAACTAAAATTGACTGAGTTATAAAACTTTAAATTTCATGACTTAAACCACTTTTCTGTAACTGAAAACGGATGAGTTGGAGTAAGCTTTAAGGGAACGTACATCAAGATCGCAAAGTATTATAAAGAGCATCCATTTACAACGTTGTCCAATGACTAATTCCTAAGTCATTTGTCACAGACGTATACTTCTAATTACAAAAATGTTTTAAATGCGGTAAAGAAGTATTTTTAGCACGTTCGCTGCCGATAACTCCGCCCTCAGTGTTAAATGATTGAGAATTTCACGCGCTAGCGCGTGACCGGCAGCGAATGTGTTAAAGCAATTTAACAGAAGGTGCTGCCACCGTATAGGTTTTACGGTAATGTTAATTTTTATTAATTAACTTTTAGATTGGTTAAAAAATTCGAAGACGTGAGTTTCAAAATTCTCTCTATCGAGAAAATCAAATTTTAGGAAATCGCGAAAACCTTTAAATGCGTCCATTGGTTTTCATTATAAATTTGGTTATTGTTGTATTATATTAGTGCTGATCGGTATAGACTGATAGAGTAAACAAAAGCGATAAGGCGAGTTTTGAAAGTCACATACTCAATTGTATTTTTACATATGTTTTATTTTGTAAGGAAATGAAGTTGTTTCTTTTCACGATTTTTTTTAAAAATGTGTGTTGTTTTGATAAGATTTTATTTTACTTATAGCGTTCCTATGTATTTTTTCCAAGTTCAAAATTTTTATTCAAATTTAACTCACTTTCAAATATCCGATCGAGGTTCAATTCGCATATTTATTTGGATCCAATGACAATGTAATATTAATACGATTTTAGGGCGTACCATTTGTTTATTTTATAGGACTACGCCAAATTGTATTAATCTAATGAAATTTTAAATATGTATCATTTTGTAACGAATTGCGACTGTTGCTGTTCATAATTTCATTTAAAGAAATTTCTGTTATTTTTTTAGTTATATTTTTTATACAAGGTGTATATTTTGCTTTAATACATAAACATCAACATAAGTTTAAAAATAATATTGTAAATTATTTTATTTCTAATATTTAATGTTAAATTTTATATCTGACATCTATTTTTTTTCTAGTAGATTTGTGACTAGCCCCTATTTTGCAACGAAAAGGATACAGTTATTACTCAGTCATTTTTTATCGCAGTGAAATGGGACTTTTTTTGGTTTTACTTGTTAGGGTGGTGGTAAAAATTTACTAAACATCACTTATAGGACCGGGAGACCGTATAAAATTTTAATTTTCATAATTTTTAATTTTTTTTTACCTAAATCGATTATAAAACACATTTTTTTAAATCTTTTTTAAAGCATTTTTTGCAATTGGAACTATATGTGTATGACTAACGGTTTAGAAATTACTATTGGCCACTATTGAGAATGGACACCCTGTATAAACTTGTTTAATCTATTCTAAACTATGACAAGTCACTCTTTTACTTAAATTATGATTTCGTATGTAAGTAGAATTTTTAAAACCGGTTTTCGATGAAAAGGGTACTTCCCAGTGCAGCTTTTATAGATTTTAGTGATTAATCCGGATTTAATGATATTATCATCTAAAATCATTATCATCATTATACAGAATGGTCTCTATTTTTTCTATTCAAATTGCATTTATTTGCAATATTAAATGCGATTTTGACTTACAAAATGAAAACAAACCTTTCTATTTATTATTTTAGACCTGTAACCTTGGAGAATACTATAATTCATTGCAGATTTAAGGCGGAGTTAGAAAGTAAATCTTCAGGGTCCTTAAGCTTTTAATATTTGTCTGCAAAATATCATTAAATGCAAATACTGCCTATCATTAAAATAAAAAGAACTCCGAAGAAAAGTATCTTCTAACCCACTTCTTTAATAAGTAGAACAAATTTAGTGATAATATTTCTCAATACAGTCGGAAGTGGTAACGACAAATTACTTTCGAGGTTTCATAATGACTGCATTTTTGAACATTCGCAATCGTGTGTTCCGATTTGCATTAATTTAAATACATCAGTTTCATTTATTTCAATCTTATGAACACAGAAGTCTGTTATAATACTTTGAAATGAGGTGGGTATATAAGTACTGATTTACCCCACTCTCAACCTTCCAACCAATCTTTAGAATACGAATGCACCGAATATTCAGTACTAATCGGTCTGATGCGATGGTGTTTTAAGCGTTTTATATCGAAAACAGCAACAACAACAAACCAAATTGATAGTATTGGAATGCATTAAAATTTCATTAAAAAAAACCTACGTTTCTCTTTTTGTATAAAATATTTAAACAATTTTCTATTAATAATTATATAAAAAGGAGATAATAAATATTAGATTATAAATCATAATAAATTGTTTTTAAAAATTATTAAAAATTATTCAAAAAGGAGATAATGAATATTAGATCATAAATTATAATAAATTATTTTTATAATTTTTAGCTGTAAACTCAAGCAAATTTTTTTATTTTTTTTTTATTTTTTTATTTTATTTTTTTTTTTTTTTTAGAATGAAAATAAACTCTGGCCCGGTCCAAGTTCAATGACATTGCTATATCCGACACATGCGGACCTATAGCCAGAAAATATTTCAATAACATTTTTAACCTTGAGTTTTAAAAGTGGATCTCATGTAGAATAAATCTATCCAAGTGAAAACTGTTATATGGGTAAAAGATAACCTCGCATTATAAAGAATGTTTAAGAAATTTCCTCTTCCGATTATCATTAACTGTTGCAAACCATACTGAAAAAAAAATACTCCTGATAACATTTCAACATCTAATTTTGGTGGCATTATGAAACCAAATACCATCACGAAAACTATAAGAAAGATGTGGCAACCACGGGACTATCTTAGGCCTCTCTAGGGACAAACTAGCTCCCTGAATTAGGTCACATAGGTTGTAATGATGAGTGAAATGCGATCACTAGATCACCGAATATTAATTCTCTCTAGCTGTCAGTAGAAACATATCATGATTTTAATATAATATTAAAAAGTTCTCTTTCAAAGACACCTTTCTATAAGTAAAACTCCTCTTTACCTGACTTTTCTGTTATATGTATGAGTATGTGAAAATAACAATTTAAAAGTATCAAGTACTTATATTACTTATAATTTTTTTTCTCTGGTCTTCGTTAAAATGTTTCGAAAGAATCCGGACTCCACTCAAAATTAATGCCGACCCCTGATCTAGGCTTTAAAAGTTATTGACACATAGACTACGCTGCACTTATTATTATGTATGTCCAAACCGTTCGTGTGTTTAAGAGTTAATACCTCGGTTAATTACCAACGATTTTTTTCGAAAATTTTTATCAATAATACTTTTATTCTTCTACTACGATAAATACTACGATAGATACTTCCAAAGTTCCTCAACACCATTGCTGAATGACAAAAAATCGAAATTTGTGTGAAATGATAAAATGCACTTTCCTCAAAAACTATGCGATATACAGTAATCGCTATAGTTTTCCTGCAACAGTTTAAACTATCATCTACTACCTCTAATTTTTTCAGAATTTTAGTTTCAGTAGATTCAGAATTAGATGACGGGGGGGGGGGGACATACTTTTGCTCTATATTTTCGACGATATCTCTGAAAATGCAATACTTAAAATTAAAAGAAATGTGTTTTTGTCTTTCGCTTTAGAAAATCATTCAAACTGTTACCCCACACGGTATACTAAAAAAAGATTTTTTTAAGAGGGATCTTATTCTGGTTTCGTTTTTAGATATTAAGTACAAAACCCTACAAAGAGAAAGTTGAAAAATTCACCATCATTGGTCTACAGGTGTTGCCATCTTTGGTATTTTTTTCAAAATAAATAAATAAATAACAATTAAAAACCTGTGATGTTTATATCTGCCCTATGTTCACATGTACCCTCCTCTTCCTAATTAATTTTATTTTAAGGTTGATGAAGCTTTCATATTCGGTTGGAGCATGAGATATATTGCAGTTTCTTTGAAACATTAAACTTTTTAAAGCTTTAAAATTTAAACACTTTACAAAATAAATAAATAAATAAATAAAAATAAGAAGAAGATTTTTAGATTATTTACTTGTTTAATACTTTCGGCTCCGACTTTTCTTTCAATGTTTAGAAGAAAATACTTTTACAATGATACCAGCTATCCGAATAGGTTAATTAGAGTTTAAAAAATATTTCATTGTGTGAAACATGACGAATGTTGTTGCTTTACGTACCATTCATTTTATATCCATAAGGCAACAGATTAAGTAAGAGCTTTTGGAGATGTTTAGAAAATATTATATTACAACAAGACTTACTGATTTATAACTTTTTAATAATTTTTGAGCTTTATTACGCATGATTCTTTCAAAAAAGTAATCCTTATTTTAAATTTAAAGAGTAAAATTGATGTTTAAAATAAAATAATTGCAAGCGGTGCAAAGAGCATTAAGCAAATATCTATTGTTATTATTTTTTAATTTAAAGAGTGAAATAAAAGTTTAAAATAAAAGAATCGCAAACGGTGCAAAAAAACTTAAGCAAATATTTGTTATTATTATTATTATTACTATACTAAATCCTAAAAATTAACGAAGTCTTATAGTAAATGCATAGACGCACACTAACATTACTACACGTAAAGAGTAATAAAAATATTTCCTTAAATAAAATAATACTCAATTAAAATATACGTACTATTAAAAGCACGCTAAACCTGAAAGGGCTTAATACCTTCAATTTCTTCATTTATTCTTTATTGTTTTATTAATTTAATTTAAACTTAATTATTTTTCATTTTAGTAAGTTTGAAGTTCAAAAAAGTCGTACGTGTGGTTATACCTATCCTTATTTTTCATATAACATTACTTATATTTTGTTTTTTCTAAACTCCATTTACAAATTTATTCTCCTTTGTTTGCACATAAAATCTGAAACAAAAGAACGGTAGAACAGAAAGTTTAACTTAAATTTACAAACACTGCTTCTTTTCTGATGAAGATTTATGTCTTACACATAAAAAAAAAATGAGGGGTGATTGTTTTTATTACTTTCACTAGGAACAGTGTGTTGTAATTCTGAAAACCTAGCTAACGGCAACCGAAACAGTTTCCTCATACGACTAACGCCTAAAGGTGGTGCGATGTATTCCATCTTTCAAGATCAACTTTCGATTTCAAAGAAAAATTTCTTCTCCCCTGGTGCCCCTAATATTCCTGGGGTTATGTGAAAGTTGCCCTTTTGCTTGATAAACAGGTCTTGCCTCATAGGACGGTGAACTTAAGTTGTGGTATAAGTATAATCTAGACAATTCTTATAATGATGTGGTTGGTGGACTTTCCCTTTTTAAATGACCAGGTGGCAATTTAGTGAAATGTTATGGGTTTTTGTCTTAGACTCTAGTTCGTTTCGAAACCAGTATATTGCGGCACAAGTTTGGTATGTGATGGGAAAAAAAAACTTTCGTGAGTAAAATCAATTATAAAAGTATTTTATTATTTGAGAAGTCATACAAAACGCAAAATTAATAGACCTTTCATTTTTACAAAATAAATTTTAATTATTATAAGGTCATGACCGTTGATTTTCTTGTATTGCAAGTACCATATTTTTTGGTATATAAAATGAGTTGCAGTTGTATATAAGTCACAGTACGGACGAATTTCTGGACATCCCAGTTTTGTTGGTTTAAAGTACAGCTGTCTTATTAAGTGTTTCTCAAATTAATTAATTGCGAATGAGTTTTTATTTGTAAGCATCATAAAGAAATGCATATGAACGTGTCAGAGAAAAGTTTATTTCTGCAATTTTGCGATTTACATATCATGATATTTGTTGATATAATATGCCTGAGTGATATAATTTGATTATGTTGTCGTTAGAATGTCTTTTAAATACCAGTTTAGGGAATTGTTATGGGGTTTTGTTTTAGACTCTAGTTCGTTTTTAAACCTGTGTATTGCAGCACAAGTTTAGTATGTGATGGGAAAAGATACTTTTGTGTCTAAAATCAATTATAAAAGTATTGTATTATTCGAGATGTCATATACAAGGTAAAATTGATAGTTATTTGACTGATCTTTAAAAAACAAAATTTAAATTATTTGAAGGTCGTGGTCGTTTGTTTTCTGGTTTTGTAAGTACCATATTTTTTGGTATATAAAATGAGTCGCAGTTATATATAAGTGCCGTTCTAAGTATACGGACAAATTTCGATCACAGTTTTGTTGGTTTAAAGTACAGCTGCCGTGGAAAATGCCACATAAGATGTTCCTCATACAAATTAGTTGAAAATGAGTTTTTATTTGTAAGCATCATAAAGAAATATATATGAATCTGCAAAAGAGACGTCTATTTATGCATTTTTACCATTAACATATCATGTTATTTTTTTAATATAAGTTGCGTAAGTGGCATAATCTAGACCAACTACGATTATGTTCTCGGTAAAATGTCTTTTAAATGAAAGCTTAGTGAATTGTTATGGGGTTTTGTCTAAAATTCTAGTTCGTTTCGATTTCGAAACCAGTGTATTGCAGTATAAGTTTGGTATTTGATCGGAAAAAATACTTTTGTGACTAAAATCAATTATAAAAGTATTTTATTATTTGAGATGCCGTATAAAACGTAAAATTAGTAGTTGTTTGATTGATTTTTATAAAACAGAATTTAAATTATGATAAGGTCGTTATCGTTACTTTTCTGGTTTTGCAAGTACCATATTTTTTGGTATATAAAATGAGTCTCAGTTGTATATAAGTCGCGTTATAAGTGTAGGGATAAATTTCGATCGCAATTTTGTTGGTTAGCAGGGTTGCAGAGTCAGAGTCGGAGTCGGGCCCATTTTTGAGCAAAAAGTCGAAATCACAAAAAAAAAAAAAAAAAAAAAAAAAAAAAAAGCCCACTTCGATTTCGAATCCAGCTTTTTTTGTTAGACAGTGAAGGGAAATTAAACCCATTATATGTAATTTTATATCCATTAAAGAAATGATTATTGTTATTTTAGATTATACCAGTTTACCCCTGTTAAAGATTCCCAATATATTGCCCTTCGTACATCAGTAGATGAAAACCGTTTTTAATTAAAAACTCTAGTAGATCCCGAAATATTTCCTAATTATTAAAATTTTCATTTTTATTCTTTTCTTTTTCCATCGAGATTTTTCTGCTCTGAAGGACATAAATTAAAATAAAAATTGCAAACATATCCCTTTTTAAGTCCACGTATCCGAAATAGTAAAATTTGTGTTTTGTTTTCCTCTTTAGATTTCGATAGTTGGATTTATCGAGTTTTGTAGGACATGAAATTGAAAACTTAATAAAATGGAAAATATTTTATTAGTCTTTTTTCTTTCAAACCTCTAAGAACAGAGCTAATACTGAAAAATGAAAGTTGCAAAAGTTATTTGTAAAAGATATTTTGTGCATGAAAAAGTGAAATTTTCACCATATTTTTCTTGCGTTCCCTCATAATTTTAAACAACAGCAACACTAATATATCAGTCAGCCCGGATACGAAGTTGAAGGTGTTAAAATTTCCGGAGTCTGAGTCGGCCATTTTTCCCGCCGACTCCGCAGCCCTGGTTTAAAGTAAGGCTGCCCTATGAGATTCCACATAAGATGTTTCTCAAATTAATTATGAATGAGTTTTTATTTGTAAGCATAATAAAGAAATATGCATGAATGTGTAAGAGAGACATTTATTTATGTAATTTTATGATTTACATATCATGCTATGCGTTGGTATAAGCTGCATAAATGGCATAACCTAGACAACTCTGATTATGTTGTCTTTTAAATGCCAGATTAGGGAATTGTTATTTGATTTTGTCTAAGACTCTAGTTCTTTCCCAAAACTAGTGTATTGCAGTACAAGTTTGGTATGTGATGGGAAAAAGTACTTTCATGTCTAAAATCAATTAAAAAGTATTTTATTATTTAAGATGTCATACAAAAGACAAAATTAATAGATGTTTCATTCATTTTTACAAAACAAAATTTAAATTAAAAAGTCGTGATCGTTGGTTTTATGATTTTGGAAGTACATATTTTCTGGTATATAAATGAGTCACAGTTGTATATAAGTCGCGTTGTAAGTGTACGGACAAAATCCGCTCACAGTTTTGTTGGTTTAAAGTACAACTGTCTTATAAGATGCCACAATACATGTTTTTGAAATTAATTAATTATGAATGTGTTTTTATTTGTAAGCATCATAAAGAAATATATATGGATATGTAAGAGTGACATTTATTTATCCAATTTTATGATTTACATATCATGCTATTTGTTGATATAAGCTGCATAAATGGCATAATCTAGACAACTCTGATTACATTGTCGTTAGAATGTCTTTTAAATGCCAGTTTAGGGAATTGTTATGGGGTTTTGTCAAAGACTCTAGTTCGTTTTGAAATCCGTGTATTGCGACATAAGTTTGGTGTATGATGGGAAAAGACACTAAAATCAACTATAAAAATATTTTTTTATTAGAGATGTCATATAAAAAGTAAAATTAATAGTTCTCGGATTAATTTTTACAAAACAGAATTTAAATTACTCGAAGACTGTGATCGTTGATTTCCTAATTTTGCAAGTATTTCGGTCTATATAAGTTGCATTATGAGTATACGAATAAATCTCAATCATAGTTTTGCTGGTTTAAATTACAGCTGTCCTATAAGATGCCACATATGATGTTTCTCAAATTAATCAATTATGAATGAGTTTTTATTTGTAAACATTGTGTAATAGAGACATTTTTTGATGCAGTTATACAATTTACATATCATGCTATTTTTTAAGCTGTCGGAAAGTCTTTTAAATGTCAGTTTAGGGAATAGTTATGGGATTTTGTCCAAGACTCTAGTTCGTTTCGAAATCTGTGCATTGAAACACAATTTTAGAATGTGATGGGAAGAATGCTTTTGAAACTAAAATCAGTTTTAAAAATACTTCATTATTCGCGATATCATATAAAAAGGTAAAATTAATAGTTTTTTGATTTATTTTTACAAAACAGAATTTAAATTATATGAAAGTAGTGATCGTTGACTTTCTGGTTTTGCAAGTACAAAGTAAACATTTTTACTGTCTGTAAATATTCAATAAGTTTAACATAAAGGTGATTTTCTGTAAGTATGTTTTATTTCATTTGATTTTTTTCTAATTCTCCGGATTAGGTCTGGTCCCAGTTAATCCTAATTATCGGGGTTTTACTGTAAAAGATATTTCGGTAGATATAAGATGAGTCGTAGTTGTTTATAAAAAGGTGTGAGTTTAAGGGTAAATTTCGATCACAATTTTGTTAGTTTAAAGTACAGCTCAAAAAGTATAAAGGTTTAATCTTTATTATAAGATGCATCATAACACTTTTATCAAAATAATTATTTATGAATGAGTTTTTATTTGTAAGCATCATAAAGAAATGTATATAAATGTGTAATAGAGATGTTTATTTATGAAATTTTACGATTTATGTGTCATGCTATTCATTGATATAAGTTATATAAGAGGCTGTGCAAATGTAACACTATCAACTTTTTTATAATTTTGGACTCCCTCACCCCCCCCCCTTTTGCTGTCATACGTTAGCATCCCTGTAACCCCCCCCCCTTCCCCCTCGGAAATAATAATATCGTTATCAATATATATATATATATATATATATATATATATATATATATTCATTTTCATTAGTTTATTCCTTTTTTTTTCTTTTCTTAGTGATATACACAATTCTTTGGCAAATTTTTAACAAACTTTATTGGCTTACTTGGTTCAAACCAATAAAAGCCAATAAAATATCGCTTTGTATCAAATAACACTTAAAAGATATAGGTACTATTTAAAAATATTTTATAATAGCTTTTTATTGCATAAGGCATTTAATTGTAATAAAATTTCGTTACACTTGCTCCGAGCGGAAGAAGGGTGGGGGTGGGGCAGATTCAAATGTCGGTGGGTGAAAATTCTTATCAACAAAACAAGTAGTCAGCATTCTCTCTCTCCCTTTTATATAATAGAAAATGAAGTAAATACAAGCATAACTTCAAATATACTTCACATATGGTTTCTCAAACTGTGATTATATATGCATACACATATGAAAAAGAATAGGAAGATCGGACAAATATGTTCGGGATGAAGGAGGAAAAATTGCTTTTTTTTCTATTTAGTGTCCAATGCATTAGAGTCGTAAGTAAAGTATTTTGGTGCTATCCGTGGTCGCCTACTGGCGACAGCACTGTGGCGCAAGAGACTAGGACTGTTCGGGCCGTAGGAAGGGGTCGCTGACGAAGATTGGCCGCTCAACGCGGCGGTTGGATATGTTGGAGTATTCCGCAATTTAAAATTAAATACTTTATAATAATTTAGGGCTTTTAATAAAAACTTTGTATTTTTATAAAAAATATATCACCGACTAAAAAAGATAACGCAATTTTAAACCAAAGACAATATTACAAATGAAAAGAAAAAACTTTGATTGGATCGAAAAGGATACCGCTATCGATAAGCTCCAATATCTTGCGATATCATGTGCCAGACCCCCCCCCCCCCTTGAAATGATAATGTTACATGTGCACAGCTGCAAAGGGGCATGATCTGGATCATTATTATTCTAATGTTAGTAGCGTGTCTTAAATGGCAATTTAGTGAATTTTTACGGATTACTGTCTTAGACTCTAGTTCGTTTCCGAACGAGCGCACTACAGCAGAACTTTGATATGTGAAGGAAAAAAATTTTTCGTGATTAAAATTAATTATAAAAGTATTTTATTATTCGAGATGTCATACAATAGGCAAAATTAGTAAACCTTTCATTGATTTTTATAAAACAGAATTTAGACTATTTTAAAATCATGATCCTAGATTTTCTGATTTTGCGAGTGCCATATATTTCAGTCTATAAAACTACTCGTAGTTGTACATAAGTCGTGTTGCAAGTGTTGGGACTTATTTTAATCACAGTTTTGTGTGATTAGAGTACATTAGTCCTATAAGAAGATTCTCATATTAATTATTCATGAGTTTATATTTGCAAGCATCAAAAAGGAAATAATCCATGAATGTGAAAGGTAGAAATTTCAATAAATAAAAACATATGATGGAACGGAATTTTCACCTTGTTTTAAACATAAAGTATATTCACTGTTTTGCTTAGAGGGCGATTTAAAATAATGGAAGAAGTTGATAGTTAATTTTATTTATAAAAAAAAAAATCTTAGTACTTTTAGGTCTTATCTTGGCTCTTTATCAAAAAATATATTTATAACTTATTGTTGTTTATTTATACAAATATGTGATTTCGTTTTGAAAATGAGCGAGCCAATAATTATTACAGTCGAAAGTAGAAGTAATTTTTTGGAATAAACTTAATGAAAGGAGATATATATTTTGATTAATTGCAACTCCATTTACTTTATTATTTCAAACAGTGCTCATTCGGTACTTTTCAATTTAAATGCATATTTTGATGATCGAAGTAATAATGTTTGAAATTAAAATTGGGTAAAAATATATATTTCCATACATTTTAATACATCTTTTTGCTTAAGTCGTCAGGATTTTTTTTTTCAGGATATTAAACCATTAACTGGGCACACTATACGAAACATACTTGATTGATTTTGCAAAAAATTTCGATAGATTCTCTGATAATGGATGCATAATAATTGGATGTTGGGAACATTATTTTTGCATGATCAAAATCTATTGTGATATTTTCATTTAAATTTAAGCGCGAGAGAGTTGTGATCGACGATAAAATTTTATGTTTGCTTTATGTTATTTTAGTTATCTGTTTATTTTTTTTAAAGTTTTCTATTGGTTTTTCCGATGTATTTCATTCAGGGCCGTAACTATAAACTTGGAGGCCTCGGGGCAACTTAAAATTTTGCCGTGGGCGCCGTTTTTTTTTTCTTTTTTTTGCATGCGGCTGTTTAAATGTCCACAGTATTATAAACCCAAAATGACTAAAAACATACATTTGGGCAACCCTACTCGGCAGGCATCTGGCATCGACGCAATTTTTGCCGATCCCACTGAAGCTAGCATAGGGGAGAACGGACTTCTGATTGGTTGAATACCTTATAGAGCGTTTTGTTTAGGTTCATTTTTGAGTTTATGTAACTTAATCAGACATTTTTGTTTAAAAACCTTTTGAAAGATGGATTTTGATATTTTTTTTCGATTTTATGTTTTTATTAATAGATAAGAAGAAAGATTTTCTAGATGATTTTTATATTAGACAACCGATCAGAAGCCCATATTTTCTTCCGTATACTAGCTTCAGTGGGATCGGCAAACACGCTGGCGCGACATGACACACTAGATTCGACATTCTGCTGTCTGCTCTAGAGCTGCTTTTGCATGTGAAGCGTATGGAGTATATCGACGGACACGCAAAAACATTTACTCTAGCACTTTGATATTTTTTTTTTAAATTACTAACTTTTAGATAAGTGCTGGGCATTTTATAGGAAGTTACACTAGAACCTAAAATCAATAGTGTTTTTAAACCTCAGTTTGGGGCCTCTCAGGTTTGCGGGAGTTACGGCCCTGATTTCATTAATCTATTGCTATCAATTCTAAAAGGAATGGCATATACACCAGCTAATTCATCCTCCGGTGTTGGATCGATTTTCGTATAAATAACTTCTTTTAATTTTTGAAACAAAATCTAAATTTAATAACCTGTCCACCAAACAAACTAAAAGAAGTAACTTATACGAAAATTAATCCAACACCGGAAAATAAATTAGCTGGTATATAGGTCATTTCTTTTAGAACAGATAGTAATAGATTAATGAAATACATTGAAATGACCAATAAAAAACTCAAAAAAGGAATAAAAGAACATAAAGCAAATATAAAATTCCCAACATCCGATTATTATGCATCCATTATAAGGTGTAATCCATAAAAATCCTGTGGAAAAACAATCAAGTATGCCACGACGCCCTAACCCAGTTTATGGTTTAATATCCTAAAAATAAATCATGATAACTTAAGAAAAAGTGACGTATTAAAATTTCTGGAACAGCAGTTATATATTTTTACCCAATATCAATCTCTAGCACTACTACTTCGACTTTCAAAACTAAGAATTTAAAATGGAAAGTGACGAATGAGCACAGAGTGAAATAATAAAGCAAATGGAACGGCAATTAATAATAATATTTATCTTCTCTCATTAAGTTTAATTCAAGAAGTCTTCAAATTTAATAATCATTGGCTCGTTTTTTTTCAAAACGAAATTACTTAGTATATAAAACAACATTTAATTATAAACGTATTCTCTTATGAAAACCTGGATAAAGCTTAAAAACACTAAGGAATTTTAAAATAAAATTATCTATTAAGAACTTTGATTATTTTTAACAGTCTTTTCAGTAAAACAGTGAACGATTTAAAGTTCATGTTATATATTTTATGCAGAAGTTTGTTTATGCAATTTTACAACTTAATTATTATTTTATACGCGGGTATAAGTTGCAGAAGCGGCATACACTCCAAATAAAAAAGAGTGAATAGTCATTCTATCGTATAGTCAAAATATACCTAATCTCGTTAGAATGGCTATGCACTCTGAGAAAAAGTGGAATTGTTGAGTCAATAGAGTAAATAGACACTAATTCGAAGTGAATATTCACTCTAACCAAGGGTGAATAATCACTTTTTCGTAGGAGTGAATTTTTACTTTTGCTAACGGAGTGATTTCTCATTCCTGGTAGGAGAGAATAGTCACTCTTTTCGTAGGAATCAATGTTGATTTTTTATGCTGTGACTTCTTTTTTTATGTTAGTTTATGAACATTTTAAAAGTATCGCATCTTTTAGAACATATGCAATGAAAATAAATACAAGCATGGTAAAGATTGAAATAAATACTTTATTGCCAGTATTTATTTAACTAATAGTTTGTAACAATAATTGTACTTTTAAAGATAAACTTAGTTAAAGTTGTATATTAATTAAATTACATTACAGACAGAAACAAACTTAAATATTTCATTCCAATCTTATACCTTGTGTTTGCTTTCATTGGTACTTCTATAAATATATGATAATTAAAAATCCCCATAAAAGCAAGTAATTAACCGAAATCTTAATCAATCAATATTATTTTTTTCTTTTCATATACCCATTAAGTTGTTTTTTATCATTTTAATAATTCTCGTTATGTACGTTATTTATGTTCTTTTTTTCATATTTAATTTAAATTTTATTGCTGGAAACCGGATATTAATACAAGGTTTTTTTTATATAAAATGACATGATAAACCGCATTTAATTTCAATTTGTTTATTACCGCTTATACTCTATTTTATGGATATGAGCTAAAGAAATTTCGTGTGTTTTATCGAAAATATTTGAAAAGCATAAAAAATAATAATTATTACTTTATTATTGTATTATTAAACAACAACAAACTACAATAGATAAATTAAATGCAACATTAGATTTAACAATATCACAAAAATCTTACCATATGTTATCAGAAATTCCTGTTATTTTATAAATTTCAAAAGTTTCACAAATGGAATATATAAGAAGACATTTTCTTAGTATAATCTTAATTTTCGATAGGAAACCGTTTCGTAATATCATAATAATCGAATAACATACTTAACTCCAAAATAAAAATGACAATTAATACTTAAGCGTAAATAAACAGAAAACAGTGCAAAACCAAAACAAATCCATCACCAGAAATGATTGTCTCAACTCATTTTCAAATAACTGCAAATATATATTTACATCCGATTACGAGCAATGAATGAAGCGTGATAAATCTGTCTTTGTGTCAGCACTTTATTTATTTATTTATTTTGAGAGAGAGAAGGCAGATATATATTTTACATCACAGTATAGAATAGGAAAAAAATCGCTATTGAGAACCAACGTGGAATTTAGAAACTTTTCTCCGGGAGAATTTCTGTGGCTCCGGAAGAGAGATTACAGAGTTCCGAAGGGGAAATTGTATTTTTTGACCTTTGAAAACACAAAATCTCAAATTTTCTGGAGAGCCATCTTTTTTGTTCCGTTGCACAGTGGGGCAAAAAGCCTTCAAAACTGGCAAAAAATCGAAAAAATGAAATTTTATTTTGAACTACCGACATACGTCACTTTAATAAAGCAGATGTCAGTACACATCTTCCTAGTATTAAAATTTGCGCAAAGTTATTTTGATCGTCACTAGAGAAAGAAGTTAAACTGCATATTGTGCTTTGATAATAAGTGAAAAAAAAATCAGTAATTTTGTTTCAACATTCGTTTGTTAATTTCGCTATAATAAATAAAAAATATTTTTTTTTGACTATGGAACCTTTAACTACAAGTATTTAACAATAATTCATTAACTTTCAATTTGTTTTAATACGATTTTTATAGATATACAGACGCTTAGAATATATAGTGGTGAAATTTATAAAAAAAATTAACACTGTCTACAAACATTGTAGGTTTTAGTTATGAGTTAAGGCGAATTAAGTGTTAATTATAATTTTTTCTACTAAGTATGAGTTTTAAAAGGACAAATATGCCAGAAAATCTTGCTCCTTTTTGCCACTTTTTTAATTGTATGGTCACTTTTATAGCTAATCATCCTTAAATTTTTGTTAGTGTACGGGTGTGCCAAACATGATTATAAATATTTTCTTTGTTAAATACGAATTTTAATGCATTGTTTATCACAAAACAATGTATTTAAATAGAACTGACTATCATGGAACGTTTTAACAAAAAACTTTTGAAAAGTAATGTGATTTTATGGTATAAGAGCTCCATAATCGGAGAAACTACGAACAAGTAGTTTAAATGAAAAGAAGATTAAATGTTTTAAAGTTTAATATAAATTCCGATGAGCAAAAGCCTGGCGAAACAAGGGAAATGCTTTAGAATTAACAAAGAGTGGCTAGGCAAATCGCTTTCATTTCCTCGATTTGAAAAACAAACAGAAGCGTCAATGAAAAGCAAACGTGCCCATCTTCATATTCCGTCTGAATTTGTTCTGGACGATCAAAAATATCAAGAGTAAAACGGTTATACAATTCTAGTTCTATATATTCGTTAGTGTACGTGACATGTATGAGTTTAAGATCTGAAAAACAGGAAAACAAAAAGTGTGTGTTAGCACTAAAACAACAGAAACAGTTTTTCTTCTGCTGTCTTTATAGTAATGCGTACATTTTGCCTGAGAAAGGTTGATCCAATCCTTCAAAACGAGTCGCTAATATTCATTATAAGGTTTGCTTGAGAATAATTAAAATTACTAATTATGTTTACATTTTTTAATGCGATATTATAGATGATTTATAAATATCTAATTAGTATAAAACTATCTTAAATTCTTGTTTTTAACTCATTTTTCTACAAAAAATATTAAAAAAGGTTTGTAAATTAATTAATAAATTACTATTTAGCTTATGTAAAAGTTTAAAATTTTACTACTTTTCTTCTACAAAAGAATCCGTGATGTGCTTTTTTTGTTCAAAGTAAATTTTATTTTTTGCCAACTTTGGAGGCTTCCTGCCCCACTGTGCGTTGGTTAATATGCTTCAGGGCCACCCTCTGACCTCAACATTATTGAAAAGAATTCTTGATCGATCTTTTTTTAATATAACATAAAACTACTTAACTCATGGTTGTAATATTCATGGTTGCAAAAGTTACAAAAATTAAACTTTAAAATTAAATAGGGATTACCGTTACTTTTCATAAAGAATTCATTTAATAATATCGTGTATTGTAGCCTCTTCTCTACTAAGCATGAATGCAGAGTTATTGATTATTACTGAATTATTTCTTCACCTTCATATCAATAGTTTTAGTCCATTTGTATTATTTCGAATCATAGATATCGAAGCATATCATTCTAAGATTGAAATTGCAATTATTATTAATAAAAAGCAAAAAATCTATATATGTGGGCCGGGGGAACGAAGATAAAATCTTAAAATGACGGTTGCCTTTCTGTTATCTCACAAAAAGTACCGTAAACAAGATTCTTCTTATTTGCTGATGAATAATACATACGTAAGTCACTCTTTCGGAGGAGTGGCTACTTACTTTTGAAGAAAAGTGCGTTTTAATATCAAATAAGCGTAATTTTCCAGGTTATATTATTAGGACTACCACAGACGACTATTTTTATGTTCTATTAAGACCAGTATTTTTCTAATATTAATTTCGAAGTATATTTCTCTTACAAAAGTTATCAAAGAGCCTGTTAAGAATTTCTGCTTTGAGTTAATGCTGCTACTTAGAATTAAAAAAATAGACGTCTGTTGCAGCACTGATTATTAAGTGGAGTTTTTTAACATTAAGAAGTCACATAATTTTATACTTTTCATTGTTTTACTCCATATATCGGTTCAAAATTAACGGAATTTTTTTTTCAGTGTCTGATGCCAGTTCTTTCACGGTCATCAGTGGAGTGAGATATTTCACTCTGGATAACGAAGTGACATGTTTTACTTCTTTCTAGGGAGTGGGCAATATCACTCTTTAAAGAGTGTATTTCTATAAAATTCACTTCAAAAAAGTGAAAATGCCTGACACTCTTTCAAAGATTAAACTTTTCACTCCGTCCGGTTTTAGGGTACAATCTAGACTAATGTTAAATTGATGTGACTGCCTTGTTCTTAATAAAGTCACCTTTGTATAAATGAAAAAGGTGATTGACTATTGAATGAATTGTTATGGTGTTCTGACTTAGACTCTAGTTCGTTTATAAATCAATGTAATGCAGTCCAAATTTGAAATTTGATAGGAAAAAATGCCTTTAATATTATAAGAATTTGTATTGTGGAAGCACATGTTAGGATTGCACAAAATAAACCGAACAAACTAATGTGAAAATATTCGTTGTATGTCGTCAACAATCGAGAATTCATGCAGTCAATATTGGTGCCTGGTATTGGAATTCAAAGTATAAAAATTTTAAAAATTGATCGAAAAGAAAACTGGATAATAATTGGGGGATTTGTAACACTAAGATTTTGTTGTTTTCCTGTTTCTATTAGAGAAACGCGTAAGCTTGCTATAACACCATGAAGCAATGGTTGGTTTACAGTAATGGCATGTATTGAAGAGTCGTCTGGTCGAAACCTTATAAATTCTAAATTATTAAGCAATTACACATGTGGGTCTCTAGATAAGTTTTTAAATCTTTTGCAATTATGATATACAACTACATTTCACGGGCACGATTTGTGGCTTATTGTTTAAGCAAACTTTGCCAGCCATGAGTATTATCACTGTGCTGTGATAGTAATCATCCGAATAAATAAGGAGGAGTAGCATAACAAAAAAGTTATTGCTGTGGATTCATAAGAGCTTCTCTCGCTCTCCATTCTTCGACGTATACTTATGTATCATAATTAAAATTGTCGCATATTAACTACTTTTCTCATTGATGTCATTGGGAAAAAAGCATCTTTTATATCAAGCTTTGAATTTACTTTTCTATCTCCCACCTTATTTATTACATCTTTCATTACCGGCAATTGATATTTATATTTGATCATTCTATTACTTAATTGTCTATAATCGAAACATAGAAAAATGTCTGGCACGTATCCAATCATCAATATGTCCTCACCTTGCAGCTATATAAGATATTACAGGCATCATATCAAAATAAAATACATTAAAAAAGGGGGGAAAAACATGAGTTCAGCGTATTTGATGAGTTTCTGATCAGCAGAAGTATTTTTTGACACCAATTTTCTTCACATATATCTGGTGTTAAGCTTGCCACTAATTATTTAACAAGTCCAACCAATTTATGGTTCAGTTTCGTGCCAATTCCAAACTGAGTTCGATAAATGGTGACAAAATCACGCTTTTTTTTATTTTTTTCCTTTTATTGTTTTGACCTTTCCGGTATTTCTTCTTGGATTTTCAAAATCATTTCGTGAGTGATTAGATGTCTAAAAGTTTATTGCACCATTATTTGGCTTTTGAATATACACTTCGCGTAATTTCTCATGATATGGATGTAGTTTTTCAACATAAATAAATCATGCAGACAAATATAACAATCCATAATTGTGCAACAAATTCAGTTGTCGTAAATGTAAGAAATTTTCCTGATTTTTCAACATTTTTATCTTTTATTGATCGGGGTGATGATTGTTTTTAAAATAAGATTTGTCTTTCTCAAATAAAGCAATACTTTAAACATTTAAATATATCAAATGTTTCCGTCTTCATTGTTTTTCTTTATCTTACATTTTACGATATCTTTTGACAAAAAGCGTCAAGAAACTGTATATCGTGACACGATCAGGATAATAATCACGGAATTCAGCTAGTAATGTTGTTTACGAATTTAAGGATATGTGATTTTCTGGGGAATTCTTAGTTACCTGATGTTTTTCTTTTTTTTTTTTCCCAGTAAAATTATTATTTAGAAATTTCTGAAAATGATTTAGTAAAAGAAATTGTACATTTAATTTCAATAGCGCATTAAAATGATCAATTACGAGATAAGACACCTACCAAACTGTTACAATGGTAGGTTCCATGCAATGGCATGCTTAGTTTGACTGCTTATGATGCAATGCATCACAGAAATAAAACCATACGCTTAAAAAAAGGGGGAAAAAGCGAGAACGAAAAATCATACGCACGGCATAGATTATGCAAAACTTTTTAAACACATTTAGAATATTCTTACAACAAGACTTCCCGGGTTAATAAGATATAAATGAGTTATTTGGGAAACGCATAACGCATTTGAAAATCCTATTTCAGCTACTCCCATAAATAATCATTAAATTATCCGATTTCTTTTTGCACCCCTGTATATTATCTGCAGATATACAGGCATACTACATTGTGTACTGAAAGTATGCCCCTTAAACGCATAGCATAGTTGAAAATTCCCACTAATCTATCTTCAATAATAAACAGATGTTCTTGAAGACATATGCGATATTGTACATGATCTATAAAATTTAAATACACCAAGTAATATTAAATAAAAGAAGAAGTTAAATAAAAAATTCACACAGCAATTGAAAAAGCACTTCCACCATTTGTAGTTTGTAGGCTTCAATGGTTTAATTATTGCTCATTTTTTTCCAAATTTTTTCTTCCATTTTCTAGATAAATTCAGTTGTATGTCCTGTAAATAAACGAATATGCAGACTATGCATGTCAAGAAAGAAAGCACAAATACACCGAGAACCGGATAAAAGTTAAAAGGCTGTCATACGCCAGTATCTTTTAGCCTCTCTTTTATCCTCAAATCAAAATTGTAAGTGAAAAATTCTTGCAGTATTTGAAGATTTTACTGCATTTTATAAAAATCTTCATGAAACGCAAATTAATTTAAACTTTGTTTTTTAATATTATAATCACGGAAATATCTCTATATCTTATATATTTCGTAAATAATAGTTCTAATAATAATATTTATCATACATAATTAAAACTGTTTTCAAAAAACGGATTGGTCAATTCCATGGAATGTGTTCACAATTCCAACAACATGAATATGCAGCAGGTAGAAAATGACTGTTTACAATCGTACATGTTAACCATGATATTTATCAGTAGATATTTCAATAAGATTTCTATTTTCGGATACCAAACAGTCAATTAATTAATTAATTGTTTAGGTTTAAAGTTTGGAACTCTTAATGTTACATTCCTTTTTAATCGGTGCGACATGTTTTTGATTTACAATAGGTGTAGATGAATGGAATGTAATAGAATATTGAGTCTGAATATACATGTTTTCTAATATTATTATTATTATTTTAATTTAAACCATAGCAGCTTTCTCTACAGAATCAAACTTCTTTTTGAAATCCTTTTGGACAATTAAATGTTTTTAACAGTGGATCATTATTTCCTTATAAAGGTATTATATTATAATTGCATCACGATCGCGTAACTTGCAAAACGCAGTTTTAGTAAAATTCAATTAATTTACTTTGTAAAAATTAATTAAAAAAAAAAAGTCTATGGTAACTCTGTTCCCGACTAAGAATTTTTATCTATTATTGAGGCCTAAGATGGGACTAAAATTTATTTTTTTAATTTAAGCATTTGATAATAATTAAAGGCATGAGTAGAAGAAATTATGTTATTTTTTTCTCAAAAAATAATTTATTTCATAAGTTAAAGTTATATAAGAGAATCTATAACGTGCTAAAACAAAAAAAATACAAAATTTTCCAATTATCTTCAAGGTATAAACATGTTGTACCCCATTTTGTTTGGCCATTTACTATAATCTAAAACATTTCATCACCTGAACTTTTACGAAACAATTTTTTATACATAACATTTTCTTTCACTTAACTATAGTGAAATTTTTTTTTCATAGTTACGGTCAGTTATATCTCAGATCTCTATTTCAAAAGATGAATAAAAGCTTTATTAACTCATAGGATACTGTTTCTATAATAAACTTTATATCCAGGACTTTTATAATTAAAATTTACCCATTCAGAAGTATCTAGTGATAGTACTAAAGGTCCAAAAGGAAAAAAAATAAAAAAAACTTCACTAGTATCCATATAATTGAATTGATGGTTACAAGTTTATCTTTAAAAACTGGAAAAAGTAGTGGTCTCTTACAACTCTAACAATATTTAAAAGGCTACTTCAGTCAAACAAACAACCCTATTATCTAATGCTATTCTTACGGTAGAAATCTATAAAAATATCTGGGTTATATTTCAATATTTTTTATTTATTATTATTATTATTATTGGCTGGGACTGACCTGTAAGAATGCCTTTTTTACTTTTTCGATTTTCTTTACAGATATTTTTAATGGAAATACTTTCCTTTTCGGAACCAATTTCAAAAGTGTAAACATTCTCAAAAAAAAAAAAAAAAAAAAAAAAAAAAAAAACTTAGTTAAATTTAAAAAAAATAAAAAATGGCCGTTGTACAGATATATCTCAACAATCCAATAATAAAATAAATAAATAAATAAAAATAAAAATATTGAAATACAACAGAGATATCTTTGTAAATTTCTTCCACAGGAATATCATTAGCTAGCGACTCTTTTCGCGTGACTGAAATAGCCCTTTAAGATTTAAAACCGAAACATTTTTCCTGCCCTGGAAACTATCAAAAAGGAGGAAGTTCATGGAAGCCCAAACAAGTTTCTCTAATGGTCCACATTAGCGTAGATACAGTACTGAAAATACACTTTTTTTCTTATAAGTACTGATCAATATAAAATTTCTTTTAATATTTCAAAGTGATGAAGAAAATTCCCGAATTTCCATCATTACAGAGTCACGTTATGCTAAAAATACGATCAGCACGTATCTTAGCACGTGAGGTCAATTATTTATACGTGCAGAGCACCAAACATATAAGCATTATATAACGGGAACCTCAAAGTTTATTCTAGCATAATTAAGCGCTTAAAAGACATTGCACCAAAATTTGATTCTTTAAAAGGTTATCACACTAAATGAGAAAAAGATAATTGGTGTCACTGACTGAACACAATAATTCAATTGTTAAATTTTTTATAATTTTCCCCTTTACTTTTCAACACTTTATGATACATTTACCTTGCTAATACTTAATTCAAGGTCAAATTAAATTTTTTTTTCTCACGCACACAAGCAATTTACTTCTGAGAAAGAATATTTGGTCCTTATTTAATCTTAGGGTTTTGAATCTGTTATCTTCAATTTGTGGTTTTTGTTTTTTCTTACAAAGCATACTAAGAAACATCGTGTATCACAAAGCTAATGATCACAAAATTCCAGTAGTTAATATTGATGTGAAGTTAACAATAAATGTCTTTTCCTGCGTTAATCCACGACCCAAAACCCGAATTCTCCTACTTCATTTCTTTTATTTCTTTAGTCATGTTGCACGCAAGGAAGGTCACCATATGCGCATACTTCGAAAAATCTGAAAAAATACAGTGTGTGTGTGTATTTATGTCGGCCAATTATCTACACCGTGGGATATAGGCCCTAAGGGGTGGGATGCCCTCCGTGGGGGGTCTTTCTAAGGGAACCTAACCCGTATTTACGCATTGTTCGAAGAAAACCACGGAAAACTCCGAACGGTTAGGCCGACGGTCGCGATTGGGATCGAACCCAGCACCTACCGCCTACCAGTTTGGAAGTCAGAACCTCGCGGCCACTGGTGGGGCCCTGAAAAAAATACAGAACATTTTCTCATGAGGATACATATACATTTATAAAACAATTTTCGGCGGAACCTCGATATAACGTCTGTAAAAAAAGTAATTAGATTTCTTTATTTGACGCTTTATCTCCAGTTGACGATGAAATATAATTTCAAAAAATACTTTTTTTCGTCAAATATACTTTAAGGAATAAATGTTTCATGTTGAACTTTCTTAAATAAACTTAATCTAAATCCTTTTAATTTTGTCATTTTTAGTTTGTTTTAGCTATAATTTTATCATATGGATATTTATGTGTATATATGTTGAAATTTAACTATCAAAATTAAAAATTTAAAACAAAATTCAAAACATAAATTAATTGAAATTGTTTCAAGCTTGAAATTAAGTCCGATTGAACATTATCGATTCAGTTTTGTTGCTATGGAGACGATTACTTGTTTAATATTGTTTGATCTTCCTATAAAATTTGGCGTCATTCTCGCAATTAGATCGCGCTACAGAACACTCTGAGTCCGCCAGTTTAATTATGGTTAGCTTGTATATTAAACTATCTCATGGTTTAAGTTGAAAATGACTGCTCGCTAAATCGCGTGACGCTCTTGTCTTTTCACGCCAAATATTCGAAATAATTTTATTTTTTTACAAACTTTCTACTGTAATTCCGCCGCTAAATTTCACTGATGCATAAGTGATTACATAAGTAGTTTAAGTAATATTTTTTCAAAGCATTCTGAGTATGTCTAAGGAGGAGACCTTATTAGGCCGGTTACACACGGTAAGGTTTCTTAAACCTTGAATCAATAAAACTCAAACTTAAAAAAAAAAAAAAAAAAAAAAAAAAATTGATGTAGATTAAAAGAGTTGGAAACGCACTGAGTGGATGTGATAAAAAGAGACCCAAGGAATTGGTATCAATTAATATTGATCAAACAGAAGCACATAAAATTTATAGGCAGGCAAAGACGCAGTTAAAGCTGAGAGAAAATGCAGAACAAATTATGGCCTATGCAGGGATGATTCTCTCCAAATAGCCCAAAATGATGTCCAAAGCCTATATCTCACTACTTTATTATTTTTTTAAAAAAAATTAATGATAATTAAACGAATTTGATGATGATGTATGAATGAATATATGATGCATAATATGATGTTTATAAATTATTTTGGTAGCTTTTGTAATGTAACTGTTTATAAATTAATTAATACTGTGATTCATTTTGATCATTTGTCACTCCCTCATGCTATCCCCACAAAAGATTTCAACTTTTAAAATTATTTTTTGTAACATTGAAATAAGAACGTATTATTTCTTATTTTTTTAATAATTTTATTTTGTGTTCAAATAGATACTACAATCTGGTTTTCTTATAATTTATTGCTAAACTGATTAACTTTAAAATCATTACTGAATGTTGTCCCTACCGTTCACTGATTTAAAAAAGTTCCTCTAACTCTTACAAGAGGGCATATAAAGCTAGTTGATGGGAACAGGTTGCACTGGTAGCCATTTGAACACATTGCATTAAATACAAAAAAGAAAAAAAATCACATGCTTGAAGCATAGATTATGAAGCACTTTCCAATACAATCAGAATAATGTACAAAAAACTGCACCGTTCAAAAAAAATCAAAAATTACATTTCATTTCACCATATGGAAATGCATATCTCATTTCAAAATCAAATTTTAGTTGTTCCCATCTGAAATCAGAAAAGTACCCGAATTTTTTAGTAGCCCTGTATATGATATAAAGAATTGTATCGATTAATAAAATGCATTCCAAAATTTAGTTCATTTTAAATATACATTATATTTCAGTTGACAACTCCCCTTCAGCGATTTCCTCTAATAAGGAAAATGGTATGTGAATACTTTTGTACTATTCTATATATGAGGTATAAAATTTATATGTAAAGTGCAATATGCTAAAAATTAATTAAATATAAAAGCGTATACAGAATTTTAAAATGTACTCACCAGCAGTTGTTACGCAAACACAGTATTGTAACTGATTTTTTAGTGTGTCCCTGTAAATAATCAAAAAATGCTACGGATGCTCTGTTTTAACGTGATCGTAGTGAGATTCAATGATTTATATCGCGTCAATCCATTTCAAGTGGTCCAGCACTGGTCACTCGACTATTTTTAAGAAATCTGAAATTTTTTGTACAACAACCCTAACATGATGGAAGTTCAAAATGACCGTTATTTTAATTTTACTATTTTTTGTTTGTGCATGACGGCCATCTTTGTTTCATCGTGTGCAGCGATTTTCTCAGATATTAGGATACATAAAATTGTAAATATCTCGTCTTTTATTTTCCCAATTGAAATGGGGTTTGCAGCATTTTGTTCAGAATAAAATAGATTAAATATACAGTGGTAGAAAATTTTTGAAAAATAAATTTTTACAGGTGAAATTTTAGCACAAATATAAATTTTTTCCAAAATCTATCCGTTTGCAAGAGGAAATTTTTCATACAAGAGAAACTGTCAACCTTACACAATTTTTTCTACAAATAGGTCAAAAATGTGTGTACTCACACACCAAGTCCCAGATCTGGGAGTTGATTTCTCTTTGCGAAAAAAATTCCGAAATTCGTCGAAAATTTCAAAAATCGCACTTTTTAGGCTTTGATATCTCTGGTGGGGCACGAGATAAAAATCTGAAATTCTGGTCTTAATGTTATGTACAAAAATTTTCATGAAGGAGATCTGACTACAAGCTGAGATATGACATTGACAATATGTGAAAACAATGCTGCCAAACTATTGTAACCTACTATGTAACTGTTCATACCTCCAAAATTTTAAATTAATTATTTATGGTACAAAGTTAAATGTTAATTACAAATATCTTCTTCAAATGCTTCTGTGTGATTTAAACAATTTAGAATGTATGCTAAGCCAATATACTATTTGTCCAGATGAACAAACCTACTAGAAATGCTATTGCAACAATTCTACTCGGAACACATTTCAGAAAAAGTAAATTACAGACAATGGATTGCAACTGATCGAGTTGACATGGTTTCAATTATTAAACCTAGAGAATTTCAAGTTAACAAAAGATGACAAGACTTGGGTGCCTTCAAATACAATTTTTAGAAAGAACAGCCTAAAGGACTGACAACAGTAACTGGTCGAACTCATAACATCTCTCGTAAATAGTGTTAAGCTCTTTGTTGAGCATATATAGTATTTTTGTAAATTAAATGTTTATTATTTAACTGTTTTCAACAAACGATATTTTCTGTGTAAATATTGTAATAAAAGAAACTAATCTCATTTCTCCTAATGTACTCGTAATAGCATTTCTTAAAATTTTTTTAATCACCGTATCTCAGCTTATAGTCAAATCTCCTTCTTGAAATTTTTTGTGCATAACACTACCATAAAATATTATCAAAAGCCAGAATTCCAGATTTTTATGTCGCGCCACACAAGAGATATCAAACTTCAATGTGAGGAAATAGCTGCACACGATGAAGCCAAGATGGCCACCATGCTCAAACGAAAAATATTAAAATAATAATCTTTTTGAACTTCCCTCATATTAATTAGGGTTGTTGTACAAAAAAAAAAAAAAAAAAAAAAAAACATCAGATTTTTTAAAAATGGTCAATCAACCAAAATATTTTCGGGGCCATTGAAATAGACGAATAGCATTTCCAGTATGTTTTGTTCATCTGGACAAATAGTGCATTGGCTTAGCATGCAATCTAAATTATTTAAATCACGATTTAAAAAACTTAAAAAAATAATGTGATTTAAACAGAATTGAAGATGATCTTTGTAACTTTGCATCATCAACCATTAGTTTAATATTTTGTAGGTATGAAAAAACACATAGCAGGTTACAATAGTTTAGAAGTATTGTTTTTAAATATTAACTATTCCATATCTCAGCTTGTAGTCAAATCTCCTTCTTGAAATTTTTTGTACATAGCACTACTACACAATACTATCAAAGGCCAGAATTTCAGATTTTTATCTCGTGTTCCACCAGAGATAAGGCTAAAAAGGCTAAAAAGTGCGATTTTTGAAATTTTCGACGAATTTCGGAATTTTTTTCGCAAAGAGAAATCAGCTTTCAGATCTAAGACTTGGTGTATGAGTACATGCACTTTTGACCTATTTGTAGAAAAAATTGTGTAAGGTTGACAGTCTTGTTGAACAATTACATAATAGGTTACAATAGTTTGGCAGTATTGTTTTCACATATTGTCCATGTCATATCTCAGTTTGTAGTCAAATCTCCTTCTTGAAATTTTTTGTACATAAAACTACTACACAATACTATCAAAGGCCAGAATTTCAGATTTTTATCTCGTGCCCCACCAACGATATTAAAGCCTAAAAAGTGCGATTTTTGAAATTTTTGACGAATTTCGGAATTTTTTTCGCAAAGAGAAATCAACTCCCAGATCTGGGACTTGGTGTGTGAGTTCACACACCTCTTAGTAGAACAAATTTTTTGTAGAAAAAAAATGTGTAAGTTTGACAGTTTTCCTTCCATGAAAAATTTCTCTTGCAAACGGATAGATTTTTGAATTTTTTTTTTATTTTGTTCTAAAATTTCACCTGTAAAAATTTATTTTTCAAAATTATTCTACGACCGTACATTTAGCCTGTTTCATTCTGAACAAAATGCTGCAAACCCTATTTCAATTGGGAAAATATAAGACGAGATATTTACAATTTTGTGTATCCTAGTATCTGAGGAAATCGCTGAACACGACGAAACAAAGATGGCCGCCATGCACAAACAAAAAATACTAAAATTAAAATAACGGTCATTTTGAACTTCCGTCATGTTAAGGTTGTTGTAAAAAAAATTTCAGGTTTTTTAAAAATGGTCGAGCGACCAAAAAAATATTTTCTGGACCACTTGAAATGGATTGACCCTATCAGTTTCAATACATATGAAATAGCGTAATGTCATTAAAATATTCTGCAAACGATGTTTCTTCATATACTATACTGTAATCAAATTCTTTTGTGTTCCTGTAAATGAACTTGTAGTCGTACATACTTCGTATGCAATATCAAATATGCTTTAGTGACCATAAATAAGCTTTATCAATTTCAGGGCAATCCGAGTATATTTACGGGACTGAGGGCATGGACAAAAGGACAGAGAAACCGAATAATGCGTAAGCATTATTCGGTATTCATGTAAGCGAAATTGCGTAAGTACTTTTCAACTTTATAGAAAATTGCTAAAAATGTCGCTTGGTTTCTAGTTCAATTGTTCAAAGCGAGAAATTTTGACAAAAAGTAAACTAAAAGTTTTTTTTTTTCTTAATCACTTTCTTATCAGCTTCTACTGAAAACAGGTAAATATTTAAAAATGTTAATTATTGCTGATTTACAAGAATTTAGATATAGTTAAAGTCCATGAAACCTAATATCAATTCAGATAATGGTAAGAAAGTAAATGGCCGTTTTGTTATAATTCATCACTTTCTCACAATCACTAACTTCCTTAAAAAAAAAAAGTCTGATCTGATGATAAAAGACTACACGGACCGAGGCCCGTACCCGGACCAGCAGGCGAAATAGTTCCAAATTTTCTAACGGGCCGGGCGGGCAGAATTAAAAAAATTTTTACAACGTGCCGAGTCGGGTGTCATATTTCATTATTCCCTGAGCACTTTTTGTTGATCCAATTCGTTTTGGCCCGTATAAATTAGGGGTTGTGTGTTATCATTTCATAACGTGGCAACGTTAGCATTTTACAGTGGTGCAGGAAGTCTGGCACGTGATATCGTAAGAGGAGGGAGAGGGGATTGATCCCTCGGTAGAGATGAGTTTATCTTTTGATATCGCTATCATTTTATCGAAACATGTAACATATATTTTTATGAAATTACAAAACTATTATTAAAATCATTAAATGATTACAAAAAATTTTTATTCCAAAATATGGAATACCCCAACGTTTGACATTTCTATTCTTCTGTCATATGTGAATGCATGTATAATCCGCTGTTTGAGAAACCATATGTGAAATATGTTTCAAATGACACTTGTGATTATTAATAAATATGAGAGAAAGAATGTTGTCATCTCTTTTGTTGATAAGAAGTTCTGTCTATACCACCGTCTCTGGGGGGGAGGCAGCGGGCAAGCGCAAGAAGATATTGTAACTGCTGAATGCAATATGTAATCAAAAGCTATAATTAAATACTTTTGAATAGTAACTATTTTTTTATATAAAGTTATTTAATACAAAAAGTTATATTTTATTGACTTCTTTCATTTGAAAAACTAAGTATGCTAAAAATAAATGTAACTATATCTGTATATTACTCGAAAACAAAAACAAAAAAAGTAGCTTCAGAAATCTAAAGAATTTTTAGACATTGATAATGATACCATTATCGGGGGCTCGGTGGGTTCGAGGGATGATATCTGCCGGCCCCACGCCGTGAGAGTGGGGGCTGATGTATGGGCCGGGTGGGGCCGATATAAAAATTTAACGTTAATTAAAATTGAACGATATAAATTAATTAAATCTACTTTTTACTAAACAGCTTTAAAAGTTATGATGTTTTTAACTTCCTTCTTTTGTATTCTAAACCATATTAATTTATTCTTACATCTTTAATGGATTTTTTATTAATTTAATGGAGTGTTTTTTTTTACACAAATGATTACAAATATTGTAAAATATTCGCCTATGTATATGTTGTATCGATAAATCATTTCGTGCATGTTATTTTACAGGGTGATTCCAAATATGATTTTTTCCTTTAATTTTTTGTTGGCCTTTTAATCAGCCCCCATATCAAATCAACTTAGATAAATAGGAAGTCAAATCAATTCTTCATAATCCTGAAATTCTAGAAATGATCCGACAAATATAGTTTTAAGTATTAGACAAAATCTCTAAAACTGAAAGTGTCCGATTATTAGTGGTCATATAGTGTACACAATGAATCTATATTCTATCTGGGCTGTTATGATTCTATAAAATTTATCATAAAAATCATCAGACATTTACATAAAAAAAATTCCGCAAAATATTAAAGAACTGAATATGAGTATGTATAATTAATTTTTTAATTTGCATTCTTCTGAAGAAAGATTTTGTAACTCAGGTTGTTTGAGGCTAAGGTCAGGTTTCAAAATTGTTGACTGGTAACCAGTTAAATCATGTTTCCCATAACCGATTGTCATTGACCGAGAACAGTTTCCTCGCATGGTTATTATGTTTTGCATTGCATTATTGAAAAGTTCGTTTATGAGATATTATTTCTATCAAGAGAAGAAAACATCAGGAAATTTAAACTAGTCGTTGGGGGGTCCCCATAATACTTACCCATCATGGATATACAAAATATAATACAAGAAAATAAATGTTTAAACTATTTATAAAATTATTGCGATTCCAAAACAAAATTTAAACGTATATTTAAATATTTTTTATATTCATAGTGTGTTTTATACACATAGAATTGAAATCTGAATGAAATATGAGTCATGAAAAATCAAAGAATGTGGAAAACAGGATTACAAAAATCTTGGTAACTAAAAATGCGATCGACTTTGTTTTTTATGCAAAATTTCTGTTACTTTATTTCTTTTACGTCTATTACTTAAAATAAAAAAAAATCAAAAATTTTTATGTACTTTTCAACAGAACGAATTTTTCGGGGGAAAAAATTCCGTATAATCGAGGTTATTGATATTAAATAGACTTCGTACTATTTTTACATACTATGAGCATACAAAATTTCAAGTCTCTATCTCAATTTGTTCGAGAGATAGAGCGTTTATGTGACACACAGACAGACACACACACACAGCCAGACAGACAGACACACAGACGGACGGACAGCAATTTGTTTTCTTAAAATATGTTTTTCGGAATCTCCAGTATATCTAAAATGTGCAAATCCATCAAAAAAATATTTTTTCGATCTTTAAATCGATTGCAAGATTTACCCTATACTACATATAATGGGTAAGTAAAAGTTATGAAACTTTGAGGATATGTAAGAAACTGATAAAAGTACGTAACGTAATACTTTTTTTTTAGCATTTTCCAACATAAGTGAAAAGCATTTATGAATTCGGTTTTTCAGGCCGGGCTCTAACCAGTTTAAATATACTTGGGTTGCCGTGTATTCTATATATATAATTTAAATGTACAATGGCATGTTTGTTATTGAAAATGAAGTGCGTAGAATAGTAGTTCGTTAACAAGGACACTCAGAATTCCGTTAAATTTTCCATGGGAAAAATAGGTTACAATACACTTTAATGATGTTACATTATTTCAAACAGATTTAAATTGGAATACAACACTCAGGTATGCTGCAAGATGTTTGCTGTAAAATATGTATAGCATTTATCATTCATTTTCAGGAACATGCAAACGAATTCAGTTGCCTTAACCTTTTCAGACCCAATGTATACACTAGGATACACATCTTTTCAATTTTTTTGACGTATATGAATAGTGTTAAGAAAAAAGAAAGAAAGAAGTGTGAATGGACCCTAAGAGATAGAAGAATTTAAAAAAATAGCAATTAATATCTTTTAGCGCTTTTCTTTTAGCAAACTACGTGTTGTATAAAAATGGCTTGAAGAAAAAATGTACGAAATGCACAAAAATGAAAACGCTGCATTAAGATATCATTTCTAAAATACATTAAATTAAAAAAAATATTAAATATACATTTATTTCATATTTTTAAACGATTCTGCAATGCAGAAAGGTAAAAAAAAAAGAAAAGCCTAACAAATTGCCAAAAAATATACAATTGAGTCCTCATGTATCATCAAAATTTATGTAAAAAAAATAAATGATTTTTTTTTTTTTTTTTGGCTCTTCAATCTTTCTTAATTATTATCAATTTGTTAATATAAGTTCATAACTGAAATTTAAAAAAAGCATAAAAATGAACCCTGGGAATTTGAAGAGGTTACTATCTATGAACAATAAATACCGGAAGAAGTGCGTTTTCAGTTATATTATGCGCTTTTTAAATTTGACATTTTTGACACAAACAAATTTGACTAATATTTTTATGTTATTTTATGTGTGTAAATGCTATCGATTATATACAGGTTTGCACAGAAGAATCAAAAGACAATTCAGTTAACCACTTAACTGGTTTGCCCGAATGCCGTTCGGTCAAGACGGATTTTCTTAATTCGTCATTTAAAGCTTTTTGACACCACTATTATTTTTAAGAAAATTTTCATACTATTGAAAGGCGGAAATGTTTAGATTAAATTTTACGAATATTTTATTTAAATAATAGTGGTGTGAGTCCGCTATTTTCAATTTATTGAACGGAAAAGAATTAATCAGTAAAGGGGTTAAATAACGAAAGTTGTTGAAAGGCCAGATTTATAGATAACAGATTTCTGTAGCTTTACAAAAATTTGTTTCGTAGACTTAATTTTTTTTTTGCACAGTGTACAGTGTATAGATAAAATTTTAATAAGTATAAATATATTTCTCTAACTTTACATCTGTAGATTTATAGTTATATATATTAACCATTTGGAAAATGGTTGTTGCTTTCGGTCTAGAGATATCTGTGAGTGAGACATATCTGAATCCTTGTGATGTCCGGATTTTATTCGTTTTCAGATTGGCCTATGTTTAATGTGCAGAAATGGAATACTTCCATTGGAACGATGAGAAAAACAGTATTAAAAACTAAAATAATGATAATAATAATAATAACTCAAAAACAAATTGACATACAGCTTTCAAACAAATTACATTTGAAAGTCCATTCTTTTCTTTATACGACATTATAAGAATTAAAAATGCGTAATGTTTACAAGTTTAACAAATTTTAGTACCTAAAATTTTAAAACTGAAATTACATTTAAAATTCCTTTACGATTGGTTTAGGAACATTAATGTTCAATCGATGGCGTATGTAATATATTATTCTGTTATTACGTAACCCACATTTTGATCATCAATTTTGTTTCACTCTCTAGGGATTTTGATTTTACAGGATTTAGTGATCAGATAGTTGTGTTTATTAAGTATATTGACACTTACTTAGATGGTATTGCAAAGGACCAGAGGAAAGTGCCATTTTAAACTAATTTTTCTCCCGTAGCAGGTTTAATCGATATGGTATTTCTATGGTATGAAGAATTAAATTTGTATGTTTAAGAAAGGATTCTATTATAGTCACGTTTTACTTTGATACATTGAAAAAATGGGTTCTGAGAATTGAGTAATAAGTATTCAATTTTAAATACTTCACATACTCAAAATAGCTCCGATACAAATGTACTCAAAACTGAGAAACATACGTATTCAATTTTGATTCCGTGGTTGTATTAAAATATAAATCGCTTGGTATTGCCCCCAAAACTTTCAAATTAAAGTAAAAATATACTGACATTTATTTCTTGCTCAAAATTCCTAGCAATGAACGTTTAATAGATTACTTACTATGAAAATTCGCAAATTTATTAGCAAAATATCCAAATCTAATATTTTAAAGACAATAGAATTATTTCCAAGCACTTTTTAATCATTTTAAAATGCTGTGTATAATTTAATATTTACATGGATAAGTATCTTTTTTTTGACGCTATGAAGAAATAAATCAAGAAGGGTACAAAGTTATCGTTTGTTTGGATTTGATAAAATATGATGTTTCAAAATTGAGAAAGCAATGCGTTCCTTTTTTATCCAAATATACTTAATTCGATATGGGTACATCGATGTACTCATTTTTGAGTACTTCATTTTTTTTAATGTAGTGTTTAGTGCAGTGTTATACCTCAAATTGAAAGCCACTGTCCCGCTGTTCCGCTTTTTTAGTCCCGATGCCAAACTTTTAAGATACCGTATCTGACACTAATATTTAGGAATACGTGCTACATCATTTTCCTTTGTATGAACACCTTAGTTTTAAATAATAATGTTAATTAGACACCTTCGCAAAACTTGAAATTCCAATTCATTTCTCATACACACACGTACACTGGTACAAACAAAGAGATATGTGAAACACTTATGAAAATATGTCATTAATATTCAATTAGAAAAAAGCCAGAAATTTCGACTGGAGAGCATTTTATTAAACACGCATTGTTTTTCTAAAACTCTAAATGTTCATTTTTTATGTTCTGTTTGCACGCAAATCACTTTTATTGTTATTTAGTTGGAGGGGTTTTCCTCTTTTCTAACGATATTTATCACTAACCACACAGCGCGTGCAGAATACTAAACAACATTGGACAGATAATGAACTAACACTTTAAAACAGCATGATTGGAACATTATACATTACAGTCAGGAAAACCTGAAATTTACCAGAAAGACATTTTATTTCTCGCCTATCGTTTTTATCATGAGATACTATAAGTCTCGTATTGTAATTAAACATCATATGTTCGACACATTCTTTACTGTCTTAAAGTCGTTTATCATATTTTGATAATTGTTTGTTTTTGACGAATTTTCTATTTCCGCATTCAAAAAGGAAAAAAAAACGAAATGAAATATAATGAGGAAACTATGGATTATCCAAATCGATAACTCAGTTTAAATCGAATTACATAAACACATCACAATTTGTTTTATTTGTAACCTTCGGCCGTCGCATAAGGAAAATTTAATGTAATTAGTCAAGGAAAATTTAGCGCAATATTAGATTTCAAGGGTAACAGAGCAATTTTGTCTATTAGACTTCCGATTTATATTAGTTAAAGTAACTTCTTGATATGTTATTTTATGACATTTTAATTAAATTCATTTACGTTAAATAAGGATAAAAATACAGTATAAACATATTTTTTGCTGAGTATGTAAAACATGTTAAAAAGTTTTTGTACTTTCAATTATATCATCAGATACAGAATTGGTTTTGCAAATTTATTTTACGCTTAGTATCCGAATGACACTTTATGCGCCTGTAAACACACTATCAATGATATAAAGAATTATTTTTCAATATTGAGCATTCAATAAAAACTTCAATAAACTGTATCTGTTATAGGATAATTCAGAAATTTAGCTTATGCAACAAACCCAGGCTGTTTGCAAATGCCAGGCTAATTTGGAGAATCACCTTCCTTATTCCAACCAGCCCGATATTTGTAAGGCTTATTGTAAAGTGTCCAGATAACTACTTGTAAAAAAAAAAAAAAAGAAGAAAAAAAACAAGCTAATTCAAGCACTATTTGCTGTTTTACAATCATCTTGCTATTTTTCAAGCTTATTGCAAAGTGCTTATGCAGCTTTATCCTAACTGAAAAATGCTCATTTGTTCCTAAATCAGCCTAATGTTTAATTGGCTTTTTGCAAAAAGCTTAAGAAGCAGTAAGCTAACTGGTGACAATCTGTTCCTCAATTAACCCGATATTTTTTAGGCTCTTAGCAAAGAGCCTAACCAGTTTTAGATTAATTACAAAATGACCAGCTCTTTGTTCAAACAGCCTAGTTTCATGCGTATATTGCAATAAGTCTTTGGTATCTGAATATTTCTTTGTAATTTTAGTATAAAAATTAGAGTAATAGCTTACAAAGTTTATATAAAATGCAAAAATGAACTGTATTATTGGCAGATTTCATTATACACGTGAGTGTGCAAGATTAGTGAAAAGTTGATTTTTATTTTTCGAATACATTTTTTCATAAACCCACTGAAATTTGTAAAAGAGACAGATTTTTAACGCTTTCCCCATATTGCGCGATTTTTAATTTCTGCGTTTTGCCAGAGTTTTTTTTTCTTCTTGACATTTGTAATGGTCTTTGTTTCAGTGTTTTAGCCCTGTATAATAAATCTTTGTCCTCTGCAATTTTTAAAATTTAAAGATATTTTTATGCTATTTTCAGAGACTTTTCGCGGTATTGCGGCTATTTTTTTACGATTTATTTACTAAAACCGAAATAACTCTCCGCAAAATTTACGATTGACATGATTAAATTAAAATTAAAGAGTTACAAATTGGTACTTATAGTACGGGGACAACAATGCTGGAAATTTGATTCTAAAATGTGTCGAAATAAAAAATCGCAAGATATAAAAATTCTAGACCGAAGTCTTTGGTTATTGAATTAGTTATTGAATTATTGGTAGGTACTTCGTAGTATTTTTCTCAAGACTGAGAAGGTTAAAACCTGAAAGCAGTTATGATTCTGTAGTTACTATTGAGAGTAAATTAAATACGTGGCTTTGTATCAGTACATTGTAGCAGAAAAACGCAAATAATTATCGAAAAATATTTGAGAAATTTATTATTATTATTATTTTAATGAAAACTGTTATACTATTTATCTGTAAATTGTAATGGTGTGGATTACAACAGTTTTAAGCACCAATTTCAGCGTAGAAGCAAGAAAATCAATCGTGAAACTCATTGTTAAATTTTTTTGTAAAAATGGAAAACTGTCACACCATTTATCTGTAAATTTTAGTGAATTGAATTCATCCGTTTTAAGTCCCAATTTCATTATAAAAGCAAGCAATTATCGAAAAATATTCGAAAAAATTTATTGTTAAAATTTTCGCCAAAATGGATATCTGCTATACCATTTATCTGTAAATTATAATAAACGAATTACATCCGTTTCAAGCAGCCAATTTCATTATAAACGCAGGCCGTTATCAAAACATATTCGAGAAATTTATTGTTAATTTTTTTTTTTTTTTTTTTTTTTTTGTAAAAATTGAAAATTGCTGTATCATTTATCTGTAAATTGTAATGAATTGGATTACAATCGACTCAAGAACCATTTTCATTAGAAAAGCAAATAATTATAGAAAAATATTCGAGAAATTTATTGTTAAATTCTTTTGTAAAATTGGAAAACTGTAAAACATTTATCTGTAAATTATAATGAATTGGAATACATCCGTTTCAAGTACCAATTTCATATAAAAGAAAGTAATTATCGAAAAATATTCGAGGTATTATTATTATTATTATTATTATTATTATTATTATTATTATTATTATTATTATTATTATTATTATTATTATTTTGTAAAAAAGGGAAAACTGCTATACCATTTATCTATAAATTGTAATGAATTGAATTACATCCATTTCAAGCATCAATTTTATTTTAAAAGCAAATAACTATCGAAATAGATAAAAATATAAAAAATTTATTTTTGAATTTTTTTGTAAAAATGAAAAACAGCTGTACCATTTATCTGTAAATTGCAATGAATTGGAATATTTTCATTTTCTTCTCCAGAAAATTTCCGTTTCAAACACAAAGTTCTTTCGCCAATGTATGAAAAAGCACATGAAATAAAATCTGATATCCTTACAGAATGCTTTGAAACCGAAACAAGTGTAAATTCAGCAAAAGTTTCTTTTAATTTTGATATACAATTTACTCTGATTAATTCGAAATTGGATAATTCGAATCTTCGCTTAATTTCAGCTAAACTTGAAGTCCCAAAATTTTCAATAGCAGAATAACGTTAAACTTTTTCATTTATTCGAACTCATTTTCTCTTGTTTAATTCGAACTAACGATATTTCAATTTTTCATTTTTCCTTACTTTCTCTTGGACTTCAGATACTTGAAATAATTTTCTTTCTTTCATTTTTGTCAGAATTGTTCTGAACTAGTACACATATAGTAGTCCCATGCATTTATATCCTTTTTTTTATGTTCCGCCTGTCTATCAGTGGCCACCCAATTTTCGTTTGTGCTTGTTCCTAATCCTTTAACTAGTTTCTGTATTTATATCTTTTAATTTAATATTAAGTCATATTTTAATGGTAACAGCCGAAATATGTTTAAAAAATACTACAACACTATTTTTTTGGTAATAGTACCCCTTTAAACATGTTTTCCTCACAAAATTTCCATAATTAGAATATCTCTTGTGGTCTGGACAAATTCGAATTAACGAGAGCCGACTGTATTTCTATAATTACTTGAACATTTTAACAAGATATTCCACTTTTTCTGAGATTGTTTTGCAACAGAATTTGAAAAAAATGCTGATTTTCGTGTCATCGACTATCCCTGTGTAATAATTGCAGAGTCTACTTCTTATCGTTTATAGATAGAATTAATGTACTATGAAAAAATAATGATGGACTCTCTATAATTTAAAATGTGAAATCTGTATAAATGCAGTAACATACTTACTTTTAGATTTAGATTATGGCCTTCTTTTTGTTTAATTATTATTATTATTTAATTGACATTAAATTATTTATGATTAAATTTATCACAATTTCTAAAACAAAAACAAAAAAAAAAACCTTGAAATTTTACCAATTACTTAGTGTATGGTTTACATGTTTAAGATTTAATCTATTATATTCAAGAAATACTTTGATTTCCACCTATAATTTATATTAGTCTTACTTCTGTCTGCTTCAAACGCAAACATTAAAGAAAAAAAGTAACTGTTACATCAGACTCAGTGCGTATACAAATCTTATCAATAATGTAATTTTTTTTTATTTTATAAGATCTTTTTTAAGGAAAAAAGACCCAATGGTAGATAATGGTAAGTTATTGATCATTTTGTAATAAAATTATTTGCATACCTGTATTACATTATACAAAAATCAACGGCATGAGTTACATAATAGCTTAATGCATCGTACAGACTGTGTATGAAATTTATATAGCTCATGACATTATTATATCTGTAATGATTCAACAATGCTGATGTGTATGGGCTACTTTCTTGTTCTATTATCTTAGAAAAAGATTGCTTCTTATTGATTTCTATAAAAGATAAACTTTATATTATTTCAAATTAGTTTTTTATATAATGAATTAATAAACATTATATAATAATGTGATGAATCCCGTCGAAATTCGATGTTCAAAAATGTTTTATAATGCCCTCATAAATCATTCTTCATTTCAATTTTATTTCTTCCGAAACAAATCCATTGTTTTAAACTATTTGAAATTTAAGCAAAAAAAAAAAAAAAAAAAAAAAAAAATACTTTTTAATAATATTAGGATAAATTGCAGATGAAACAGAATATTAATGCTTTCGATTGATAATTTTTTGCGTAGTTTCATCGTTCCCTTTCCATAATCGGGGATACTTTTTTTGTTATAAAGTAATATATTTAATGGACCCTTAAAAAATAAATTAAATATAATTCCTATCATAATTTGATTCAAAACATATTTCAAGCAATTTGACAGATATTAGTTTTATATTCTATATGAACGGGAATATCTGTCTTTTTGGTTAGCAGATCTTGGGGATTCTAAGAAAATGCTGCATTCTATGAATATTCTAATCCTATAATTTTTTTTATATCTCTTTTTTTCTGCCTCTTTTTATTAAGTAGGTTGAAATGGATTTGAAAAATGATTCAAGCTTGAACCATTTACTAAAATAATGCTTGCAAATAACCTTATACTGGAAAAAAATTCAAAATGTCGCTAAATTAAGAGTCAGTTTTCAAATAAATGTCATCCTAAAGTTAATTTTATTCCTATTATATCATGAAACAATTGAAAATGTATTTAGATTTAGAAGTAATGTAAGTATGATAAAATTCAAAGAGATGGCGCTGTTCGTTGTCATCATCGTTATACATTTCTAAAAATTATTAAAATTGTTTTGCTGCCGTTCAAAAGAAGACTACTATTTTTTTACTACAACAGAGAATTTCACAATGAAAGAAATAGAACTTTGTCGATAACAAAAAGCTGTTCAAAGAATTTACAATAAACTTGCCAAAATTATCTTATATAACATAACATTATCTTATATAATATAAGCCTTACATAAAGTCTTTTTTTTAACTGTAAAAACATTTTTTATTAATTTAAATTTTCCTAAAATTCTTTAATTTCTGAATCGTTATTAAAAAATTGATACATCTTGCCTATAATTATTTATTTATTTTAAGCGATTGGGGGATCATCTTTGCAATCCACAAATGAAAGTCAGTCTAAATTACATCATTTTGACACCATCAGATCAGTTTTTTTCTCTACATGAGTCAAGGTAAAAATGCATTTTAAACTTTAGCGTATGGCCACTTTTACCGGAAAATAATTTTCACGAGTACGTTATATGATTATTTTTATGCTTAACCAGCATGAATTAAATCAAAAACATATTTTCTATTTCATTGTAATGATAAAAATAGCATAATTAAATTACAATGCATAAAAATAAAATAAACACAATAAGCAATATTCTCGTAACGTCAGAGTAAATATGAATTTTTATTCACTGATCAAAATAAAGTACATCTGTATAAATATTTTTTTCTGAAATTTAACTCGCAAATAAAAAAATACGTTCAAAAAGGCCACATGTCTGAATATTTTTTACTATTTTTCTTGTTCATTGTTAGAGAGAAATCTCTAACAATGGAAGTAATCTAATTTCCACTGTTTTGAAGAAATTTCGTTAAAAAAGTTTCTAAAATTAAAAATAAAATATAAAAACTAAAATAAATTAAACCATAGCTAGATTGGGCACATTTACATATGAATAGTTTTAGTTTAAAAAAAATCGAAATCGACCGAGTAGAGAGCTCAGGGCTGGTGACTAAAAAAACAGCCTGGTGTTTTATATATATAGATGACGCGACAAACGTTGTATGTCGGATTTTTACTGTGCCTTTCCAACAATATGCAGTCAAGATCAAATATTGAACAGCATAGATGTATCATATAATTTTAAGAAATTCAAATAACTTTAATAAATTGTAATTTTGAAGTGCAAATGCTTTGCTTTATAGATATTTTATATCAATCCATGATTTCAAATTATGTACAAAGAGAAACATTCGACGCTATCTAAATGAAGTAAAATGACTTTTTTTTAATTATTTCAAATTTCGGCACAAAATGTTGAATTTATCATTAATTTGGTACTTACAAAAATATAGTTTACTTATTTGAACAGGCTTGTCGATTTGTCGAGATTTTTATTAAAAATCTGAATCTTTGGACTGAATTTATTAAAATCAAAGAAATGAACTACATTAAAATTTGCTAACTTATTATACATTTGAGGTGTTAAATTATTGTTGATAAAAATTGCCTTCTTTTATAAAAATAAATATACCATTTTAGAAGGAATGGATTAGTATTAATAATAATTAAGTACATCCACATAGTTCATGTTAATTATATGGGGATAAATGTAATTTTATATAATTTTAGTAAAATAAGCTGATGAACTGGACGCACGAGACATTTTTACCATAGACTGTTTTATAAAAAGCCATAGATGACTTTTAAGTTTTAGCTATTGTGGATATTTTGTCCTACTTCTACTTCTTAAAATAACATATATTAATTCAATCAGAGTCCTCAATCATAGTAATAAATTACTAAAAATTCATGTTTTTTTTTTTTTTTTGTTTTTTAATTTGCTTGAACTTCTTCGACTTTTTATTAAAATACGGTAGGTACTTTTACTAAATACTTTTTTAAAAAGAATTGGCCTATAAATAAATTATTATTATTAGGCATCTATACAAATTTTACTTCATGTTTCAAATATACGGATGGTGTTCCAGCTATCTCATAATTGTTTTCAAGAATGGAGTAAGAAGGATATACAGTGCGTGTAAAAACTAGTAGGACATCATTTTTTTTTTTTTTTTTTTTTTTTTTTTTTTTTATAAATTTTAAAACAAATGAAACATTTTTACTTATAATATGTATCATCATGCTGAAAATCTAATAAAAAGTCAACAAAATTCAACTGTGAATATTTTGTTATAAAAATAAAGTAATTATACAAAAAAAAACCACTATTTTTTTCTGTGTAAAAACATTATTATTATTATTTTTAACTAATGAAAAACTAATGCTGTCGTAAACTACATCATGGAAGGAATGTGTATACAAGGTGTAATATGTTATCTATCGGCAATTTTTTAATTTCTTAACCGTTGTTGGTCGTAGGCACGTAGTTCTAGTCATAAAAATGCTTCAAATGGGGTAAATATTTATATTGTAGCATGGTTTAAACTAAAAAACAATTTTATGAAAATTAACGAGATCTAACTTTTTATATGGCCTCCCAATCTTTATATTTATGTACAGTAAAAGATTATGCACATGATAACAGATATAATGCAAAGAATTTTGACTTCTGTACTACAAGAATTCACAGAGTTATTAAATTTCAAAGTCTGAGATTTTCTCATATGATTTCACCTTTCATTGAGGGATGACATAAAAAATGAATTATAGTAATTGGAGATCGAAATCGGGGTGCAATGTTCTTTTTCCGACGAAACCACATTTGCCGATTTCGTCGAATCAGCGTATTACCAAAGAGGGTTATTTCATCCAAAAATTTTCGTTAACTTTTGGCAGAAAGCAAAGCATGAAACATTGAAATTAAACAGAAAAATAAATATCAATTTATTATCATATCAGAAAATGGTTTACTATAAAGACTGTATACATCAAATGCCGGAATCTGTTAGACATACTTTTAGGGATCGAACAACATTCAAAAGTCAAAGTAGATAGTATTGGCACCCGGAAAATAGAACATAATCACTAAGAACTAGATAAATGGCAGAGAAATGCAAACAGTCAGTCGAGCTATGGCGAGGAAGATAATCTGGATTATGCAAATTATATTAATAACCTTGTTCCACACGTTCGGGATAAAATACGATTCATCCAATAGGACATGCTAGTCAACGGTGAAATTGTGATGGCATGCAATATGTCATATGCATGCAATGTGCACATTGCATACATGCAATACATGCATGCAATATGCCGTATTGATGCTTATTTGCGATGGAAGTGAAAGGAATGCCAGAGCGGCTGCGATGGTTTGTTCAGAACGTTTCCCTAGGTATCAATATCTAATGCATGAAACTATAACTGATACATTGCACCGCCTTGTAAGACCGGCTCTGTTGCACCATGACCCAAAACAAGTAGCCGGGCAAGGTGTAATGTTCGCCTAACACTGGAGGAAGTGCTGGCATTCACCCTTTTAAATCAACAATTGAGCATGGCAGAAATATGCGAGGCATATGGATACACGTGTAAGCTTGTCTGGCATTTGTTATATTCACATGGTGTGCATCTATACCACTCGACACTGATGCAAGCATTGATGCTGGGCGACCATGGACGACGATTTGACTACTGTAATTTTATGCTCATCACCATAGAGGAAAAACAGTCACTTGTGGCATTCTGTGGACAGATGAATCAACGTTTACACGGGCTGGTATTGTTAACACGCACAATGCACATTACTGGTGTCTGGAACCCCCTTCCCACATACCTTGCACAGTACAAGTTCAGAACAACGCAGTACAAGTTCAGACAACGAACGTGTGATGCGCTATATGGAAGAACACAAGCTGCTAGGCCCATCTCCTATTATAGGATCTTAAAGGGCGATCGTTAACTGCAACTACTACCAAACACGGTACGTGACTGCTGTGAAGAGCTGTTTTTTCGAAATGCATGTCGGGTGTAGTTTCAAGATGATGGGGCACCTCCACCTAAAGCATCAAACGTCCGCGCATATCAAACCACCTAATTCAGTCATCATATCATAGGATATGATGGTCCCGTGGAAAGCCCACCGCGTTCACCAAACTTGATTCCCATGGATTTCTATCTCTTGGGTTACATCAAAGCACAGGTCTATATGACAGAGCCTACGCCTCTGGTTGATCTGAAACATCACACCATCCTTGCTCGTCATACAGTGAACCTGCTATACTCCAATGTACCCAAGACTCAGTACTGTCACGCATTCTGTTGTGCATTGCTACTAATGAAGAAAACTTTGAGCAGTTGCTTTAATAGATTCCAACATTTGATGTATTCAATTTTTTTAGTAGACAGTTTCGTGATATGATAATTAATTCATATTTATTTATTTATTGTTTTCGTTGTTTACTTTCAATATTAGATTCTTCACTTTACATATGATTCCTAAAAATCAGCTATTTTTCTTTCCTGTGAAAAAGAACACTGCATCCTGATTTCGATCTCTAATTACTTTAATTCCTTTTCTAAAGGATCCCCAGTGAAAAACAAGATCATGTGAAAGAAAAAAAATCTCAAACTTTGAAATTTAATAGCTCTGTCAGTTTTTGCAGTATGAAAGCCAGACTTTTTCTTTTGTATTTGTCATATATGTAAGCTTTTACTAAATGTAATTATAGGAAATGGGGGCCATATAAATGTCAGATTTTGTAATGTTTATAAAATTGATTTTTTACATTAAATAATGCCTTCACATAAATATTCATCCCATTTGATTTGTTTTTGTAATTGAAACTACGCGTCTCTGATCAACGGTTGGGAAATTAAAAGTATATAACATATACTTTTAATTCGCATATATGTTATATATGCGATGTATAACATATTACACCCTGTATATTGAACACTTTTACACAGCAACTATATCAATAAATAATTTTATGTATGATTTTATGTAAGGTACCCTGGGGTAATAACGCCACGTTAAGGTTCTACCAATTTTCACGGCTTAGTTTTAGATTGTATTTTTCCAACAAATATAGGATCTGATACAGCAACTCATTGACAATCTATATAAAATAAAATAATTTAACAGATATGTATTCATAAAATGTAATGGCGTTTTTTCTTGACCAATGCTATTTGGCGTTATTACCCACCTATATGGGTAATAACGCCATGCAAACAAAACTATGAAATAAGATGGAATAATTGCATGTAGATAGCCCAATTCTAAAAATACAAACTCTACAAACTTAGAAATTGACAAATTGCATTCTAAGCTATTGAAAATGTTCAATTTTTTGTGAAAGTGTAAGAAAAATAAAGATGTGGTGTGGGAGGAGGGGATGAGGCAAAAGAATATCAGACCGTGAGCTTCTTTTTGCTAAAAAAGGACCGCTTAAATAGAAATGTGAAAAACATTGGACAGTTTTAACTGTGTTTATTTGAATCAGTATTTAGGATGTAGCTCGGCCACTGTAGGGAATCAACCGGGGTACTAAAGTCAAGGATTGGCGTTATTACCCCGGTATAGTTATTGCGCAGTACATTTTAAATTACAAATTATCTCGAGAAGATATCCAAAATCTTCAACAACATTTTAAAAGTACATGAAATGCACTACAAATTTATGTAAATAACAAAGTATTTCCGGATAAAAAGATAGTCTTCACATCACAAAACGTATCTCGCAAATTTTAGATCAAGCGTTAATTTTAGTTGTTTTTAAAAACAATAAGACCTAAAAATGAAACAAATTAACTTGAAGCTGTTTTTTGCGACTTATATGACTCAAAACCCTTCTGCGCAGAGCACATGGGTGTCATTTACCTGATTATTTCATAATTATGCAAAATATAAGCACTTGGCGTTATTACCCCGCCTGGCGTTATTACCCCAGGGTACCTTATATTTATTTTTAATTAATGAAAAATTAATGTTCTTATAAATTACATCATCTAAGTAATTTGTATGTAGATTGTGGGATTTCATAGAAAAATTATATCGATAAGTAATACCATGTACCATTTTATGTGAATTTAATTTTAACCAATGGAAAACTAATCCTCTTGAAAATTACATCGTGTAAGTAATGTGCATATACTGAGAGCTTTCATACAAAAATCATATAAATAAACAATTTACAGTACAATTTCCGTTTTTAGCTCACAGGCTATGATAGCCTGAGAGCTTATGTGCCCGCCCGTTCTGTATGTACGTTCGTACGTTCGTGCGTAACGCGATAACTCATGATAAAAATATCGGATCGACTTGAAATTTTGTATATCGGTATATCCTGATAAGGCGCTTCCCTGCTTAGTTTTTGGAGTTTATTCGATATGTATAAGAGGGGGAACGGGGGGCTCATGCCCCTCCCCTTAATTGATTTAATGGGTTATTCGTGCAGAATTAACAGTTTTCGTTCAAAATTTAGATATGGGATAATTTTGAAGAGGCAATTTCTTGACTGTTATTAGGTGTTTATTGAATAATTATAAACAGGAGGAACGGGGGTTCTAATGCCCCTCCCCTTAATTGATATAAAGGGGTTTTTCAAGCAAAATTGTTAGATTTCGTTCAAATCTCTGAATAGTTTTGGAAGTTTAATGGTTAAGTATAAAAGAGGGGGATAGCTCCTCTTAAATTATATAAATGTTAAATAGGTTTTTATTAAGAATTATTCGATTTGCTCTGAATTTTGGATATAGATTTTTTATATGATAAAGCATGTTCTTGATAGGAGGTTCAATGATTAAGTATAAAAAGGGGGAAAGGGGAGAGCTGTTTCCCTTTCTTAATTTTTTTTCCAACGGAATTAACCCTTGAAAATATACGGCTGTAATGTACAATTAGTATGCGTAGTCTGTGAGCTCAATGCCATCAGTTTAATTGGGCAATATTCTTTTTATTGTCTTTATAAGTATCAACAAACTATTTCTTCTTAAAAAAAATTGCATTAAAAATGCTTTATTTTTTCAATAATTTTATGAACGAATACATTGTGAATTGGCGATTGAACAGCCATTAAACAAATATACCCAGGAAAAAAAATCTCACAATCCTATAATATATTAAGAATGTTTTTGTCACATAAGAAAATATATTATTTTTAAAATCCTGGAATAGAAAAATCCCTCTTATCCTTTTAGGAATTAGAATTACTCATTTTCTATTGCAGAATCTATATGGAAGTCACCACAAGGCTAACAAATAATCATTGTATTGAAATATCCAGAGAGTTTAACTTTTAATTTATCAAGGTCATAAATGTTAAATACATTTAAAAGCAAGATTTACATTTTTATAAGTAACATTAAAAAAAAAATTTATTTTAAATATATTTTCTTAAGTTTGTTCTAAAATTTTCTAAACAAAAGCTTTTTACATATTAAAATAAGTAACTACTACATCAATAAACTTCATAAATAAAACTTAATTTTTATATAAAAGAAAAAAAAATCAATTACTATTTTTTTTATTATATTAAAAAAAAAGTAATTGTTTCATCAATTTTGAAATAGTCTACATCATTATTTTAGAAAATAAGTGAACAATTACTTTTATTTAAGGGGTTCCAAAACACAAAAGTCTTCAAATTTTCTTTAAAAAAATATTGCATTAAAATTTTCTGTTCTTACTTTCTTCTATCTTCAATAGAAGAAAGTATTGTAACCGAAATGTTTTTCGACTTCCGGTTTTCGACGGAATTACACGTTTTAGGGGTCAGAGATTCCAAAAAACATGTTTTTACAAAATGTCTGTCGGTCCGTGTGTCTGTGTGTCTGTCGCCATTCTACCATCAAAGAGTGTATGAAGTTATGCATAGAATTGAACCAAATTTTTTGTGGATGTTTTTGGCTGTGGCAAGCAGGTCCTTCTTCAGTTTTGAAATGTTCCGCCGGAAGAGGGCGCTTCAATCGCGATTTTTGTGTCATTTTCAATATTGTACCAACCAAAAGTACATGAAGTTGTGCATCGAATTGAACGAAATTTTTTGTGTAAGTGTATGGCTATGGCTAGTTGGATCGCCCTGAATCTGAAAAAAATCCGCCAGAAGGGGGCGCTGCAATATCGAATTTTATGCCATTTTCAATATTGCACCACATAAAAATGTATGAAGTTAGTTCTAGAACTGAACTAGACATTTTGTATATGATTATTTTTTGGTAAGGCAAGTAGGTACTCCCTGAATTTGAAAAAAAAAAATCTGCTTATCATTCTATTGTCCATCGGCTCGTGCAGAGACGGAAATTCGTTTTTACTCCGATTAATTGATTGAAGCAGAAATTTAAGATGAAAATCAAAGTTGGTAAGGTATTGAATTAAAATTATTAAAGCATTAAAATGAGTAAGTATTTTTTTTAATATTAAAATGTACGTATGAGATAGAAGAAAGTTTTGGGATTGGCACATCCAACTAGTTTATGCTTAAAATGACGTTTAAATCATTTTTCTATGTTCACTCCTTGAGGAGGAAGCAATAATGCCTCTGTAATATTGAATTCTCACCGGAAAAATCGAAAAATTATGTTTTAAAATAAGAAAAGGCACTTTTTCAACATTTTGCTGCCCAAGTTTTTAAAAGTTTCTGGTGATAATTTCTTTTTAAATTAGGTTGGATACAATATGTCCCACTGCCCTTCAACGGATTAATTAGAAGAGGTAATATTAAATTTTTCGTTCTGGCTTGTTTTCAAAATCTTGCTTTCAGAATTGGCTGTCATGGAAATGACTTCTTATGAAAATGCATTTTTTTTTTTCACGGTGGGTTGTTTTTTTCACCCTTTCACCTTTCTTATAACTTAAGAATCGTTAAAGATAAACGCTTCAAACTTGGAACATAACTATTTTGATTGTTTTACTTTAATTTTGATTCAAAAAATTTGAAACAAATATTTACATGATTTTTTAAATAAAAGTTACATACTTTTTTTCTTTTTTCTTTTTTCTTTTTTTTTTTTTTTTTACTTTAAATATTTTTTAAATTAATATTTTTAAAAATGCTGCTTCAAAGTTAAAATGTAGATAGTTCTGTTTATTTAAATGTAAAAACATTGAAATTCTACAAATAATATTTTGAATTATAACGATTTTAAATTACTTCATTTTTTGAATAATTTTTAAATTTTGAATTTACAAAAAAAATGTGAGAAATTTTATCATGCAATTTCATTTACAAGACATGTGATTAAGTACCTCAAAAAATTAAAAATTAACTCAATAAATAAAGGTTATTTTACAATGTGTCCAGGTCTCCCTTAAATCTGTAAAATTGGCAAATTTTCAAGTTTTTTATTATAATTATAATTATTATAATCATTATTATTATTATTATTATTATTATTAAGAAATGTTATTTTGACAAATACCTGTGTCCTTCGGCTTTTTTCTTTCTTTTTCTTAATTATTCTACATCAAACTCAATAAACACCCATTGGCTTTTTCCGTCTCTAATTATCGAAGATCTATTCTATCATGATGGAAATTCCATCATGAAGTCATGTTTTGATCATAACTAAATAGGGTTATTCCTTTTTATTTAACCGAGCCTGTTTAAGAAATGTAAACATTGAAAACAGGTTAACTGTTATAGACAACTAAACTTAACTCAATAGGATGACTGTCATTGTTTTGTTTTTTTCCCATCATTGAATGAAATTAGATTTCAGGTCAATGATTGATATTAAAAAATATCCAATGAAATAATACTTCTTAATGATTAACACATAATTTTAAAAACAACCTCAAATTTTAACAGTAAGTGAAAAAAAAATTAAAACAGTATTTAAGAAGTTTTTTATCGTTACAAGTAAGATAAATGCCCGTATTGAATTAGATATCATTAAACTATTTATACAAGTAATACAATATTCTTACAATGTCCATACAATAATCGTACAATAATTACATGATAGTCATGCAATATTTATACACATTCATTCATGCAATATTCATGCAAATTTACTCATGCATATAATATTACTGGAAATTCACTGATTCATACAATAGTCATACAATATTCATACAAATTCATTGATTCATACAATATTCATACAAATTCATTGATTCATACAATATTCATACAAATTCATTGATTCATACAATATTCATACAAATTCACATATTCATTCATTCATACAATATTTATTACATTGGTTAGGAGAAATTCATACACATTGAAAAAGATATTTTTAAAAGTTAATTAAGAGCTAGATATAATTACTGAAAGAATTTCAATCGCTTCATAGATAAGTCTGCTTATGGCAAGTATCATAAAAACCAAATGCATTAATGTATATAGTCACACGAAAAAACAAATAAAATAGAGCATTAATCTCATTGCGTGCCATGTCTAGCATACCAGTGAAAGAGAATTCTACTTTTTGTATGTTTCATCGACACATTCAACAATCTGGTATAAGACAGACCTCTACCTGGATTTCTGAGCATTCAGTTATCAATGATCGTACTATAAAATACAGAAGGATTAAAAAAATAAATAAATAAATAAATAAATACAGGGACTGTAGTTTGGATCTGTTACACGTAGAAAAGTGGGAGACCTGCTTTCTCTATAGGTGCCTATTTCTTAATGACATAAAAAAAAAAACCCCTGTCAAATACGAGTATATTACTCGCGCTCAAAGAGTTCCGTAAAATAGATAAAAGAGAGTGGGATGGAATAGGACAGTAAGTTTTTCTCTTTATGTATCCTTATAAACATTTAATCAATCACGCACAAGATGAAGCAATGGTAGCCCAATCCCGTAACCCAGGGTTACGCCAATCCTCAGTTGAAAAAATTTGTGATTTGCATAAGCTTGCAATCCTATATAAGAAATGATTTTCTGAAGAATCTAAAGTACATTTGCTTTATACACTTTTTATGCTCTCTGTATATTAATGACTTGTTTATGCATAGATGTAATAGTTTCCCTACTTATGGAACTCTATACTGTATATTACCCATAATTTAAAATAAGTCTAGAATTAACATTTTTGTTTCTACAAGAAGTTTAACCCAAAAAAGATAGTGGTGATGAATGGAGCATGTCCAATTCATTTTTTTTAAATAAGATAGATGTAAATTGTTAGTAAAGAAATATTTTACAGGGTAAAATATTATTATACTCTATATATATTATACTCTATAAATTGAAAATTCTGTTTTTGTGTCAAAGTTGATTTTCTGATTTTTGTATAGGTGTCCCATTCCTCCCATCTCTCCCCTATATGAATTATTACCTGTATAATTATAAGTGTCGTTTCTAAAAGAATAAAAAGTCTTTGTAAAAAAATATACAATGTAGGGGTGTGTATATACAAATTAGTTTTTTTCTTTGTGTACCTATTAGAAAAATATGAATGACTATACCATAAAAGTTCAAAGAAATATGAAGACTAAATAATATCAAATGCTAATCTGTATAACTTTATTTAATTTTATCCTAATCTGTTTTTTATTAACTTAATTCGACTGACAACAAAATTAGTTTATACATAAATTTATATAGCATTTCATAAAACTAAATTCAGCATCGTAAAAATCTTTCCTTTTTAAATGCAGCTAAACCAAAACGCTTCTTAAAAGTTTAAACTTGGTATTGTGTTAAGCGCGCTTAGTAAGGAGTTTTGAAAAGTTGCAACGCCGCTTTGGTTCCTGTCACTATTTATCAGATAGATTTTTAATTAACTTTTAAAGACTCGGGGGGAGGGGCGTATTGAGGGGTCTATTCAATGCAAATAGTTTGCGAATCCCATACCATTTATGTAATTAATTCTAATTAAATTAGTAAGATTTCTAATAATTTGTCGTTTATTACTTTTATACTGCTAATGGATATCGCATTACACAAATATATCATTACATTTTGTTAACTAGACTTTAAAAGCTGAGGATACATAAAGTACTCTGCCCCTGTCATTATGTATGTATAAACCGTCCCTGTTTTTCAGGATGAATATCTCGGCTAATTATTAATCGAAGATTTTTTTCGAAAATCACTTTTAACAATGCTTTTACAACAATAGGTATCTCTAACGTTCATCGATACTTTTGCTTAATACCCGAAAATCCAATTTTTTGTGTAACGGGAAAATGCGCCTTTCTTAACAACTATGGGACCTAGAGTAATCGCTACTGTTTTCTTGAAAGATTTAAATTAACGTCTAGTATCGCTAATATTTTCATAACTTTAATTTCACTAGGTTGTAAAAGAGATGGGGGTTGGGGCATATTTTTAAACTCTATTTTCGACGATGTTCCGAGAATATACAACATAAAATGAAAAAAATAATAACAAAATTGCAATTTAACAAATTACAACGACTATTTGGAAAATGATATTTTCAGACTCAAATTTTAAAGTCTTATAAATAAATTCTATATTTAAATTAATAATTAATAATAATAATCAACTTCATTTTTAGGATGATTATAACGAGTCCTATATTACGTACACCGTGCATTAAACATTCATATTCCTAGACCAATGATAAGAAAACAGTAGATTAAAGGTAGACAACTTTAACTGTTTAAAATGTGCATTTTTATTTGATGGAGCTAATCGGACTGAGTTTTAAACGCCTGCTATTACGTACGACGTGGATTAAACATTAATATTCCTTGACCCATCACAAAAAAATTTTTAAATGAAATTTCAGTTTTACGATTTTCAATAAACTTTTTTTTTTGTAGTATAACTACAAATAGTGTAGCATTTATAGTGCAGTACAAAATACTTATTCAAAGTTTAAATTTGGCACTGTGTTAAGCGCGTTTCGAAAGGAGGTAGCAATTTTGCAACGCTACCTTGGTTTATGCCGCGTTTTTCCAGATTTGTTTTTAATTAGCTATTAAAGACATAGAAGGTGCATTGTGAGAGTCACTCAATTCAAACTAGTCACGATTCCCATAGTATTTATGCGATTAATTCTAATTTAACTAGTCTTTTTTAAACAGTTTGAAGTTTATTGCTTTTATACTTCTACGGGGCATTTCATTCCCCAAATATGTCATTAAAAATTGTTATCTAAGACTTTGAGAATCAGTGTTACATAGAGTACGCCGCCCCTGATATTACGTTTGTCCAAACTGTTCATACCTTTCAGGATTAATAACTCGGCTAATTACCAAGAATTTTTTCCGAAAATCAGTATCAACAATATTTTTTTATACTTCTGCTACAAGATTTACTTCCAGCACTCCTTAACACGTTTGCTGAATGTTGGCGATTCGAAATTTGTGTGTAATGGAAAATGCGCTTGTCTCAAAAGCTATGTGATCTAAAGTAATCGCTATAGTTTTCCTGTAATGTTTACATTAACGTCTACTTTTTAAACTTTGCCATTATTTTAGTTTAGTAGATTTGGAAAAAGATGGATGGTGGGAGTACATATTTTTGTGCTACATTTTCCACTATAACTAAGGTACCTGTACCCAATATGGACACCCTAAGGAAAATGTATTTTTTTCACCCCGATGTACAAGTCATAGGACTCCAAAAATATGTGTCCACTATTCTTGGACTATTGACTATCATTATTAAAATTAGCGACCTTGTAATTATTTTGGTTTAATTTAAATGATAAAAACAAAAAAAAAATGTTTACAAGTGTCCATATAAGGAACTACCTGTCCCTATTATCGACAGGTGTTTCTTTATTGACATTCTACACAGTGTGTATGGAAGAGCCACTTTTCCAAGGGATTTTAGAGGAGAGGGAATAAAAAAAATTATCTTAAAGTATTCGGGGGAGCAGGGGGGGAATGTAAATATCTTCAGAATATGGATTTTAGAAGGGGGGGGTCATTCTCGGTTTTTACCCTTCGAAGACCCATGCAAAGCCCCTTAGTTACTAGTAAATATTATGAAATAATATTGTTGGTTTTGCTTAGCTTTATAGCATCTGTCTGCGAATTTACATCTGTTATTACTCAGTCCTCACAGCATGGACAAATAGAAGCTTTTTCACCATTGGCAGTAAGTCCCACATAATCCTCGTGAACATATCTGCCACATGTGATGCATGGCCGCATGTTTGAAAAAGCATCAATACTGCAAAAGAAGCAGTACCAGCTCTCCTTTGTTGAGGAATTCATACCATTGATACCTACGATTTCGCCAACAGATATCCTACTAGCGGGGGGGAGGGGCTTCTTTTTATTTTTCTGCAAGGGTTTTTTGGAGGAAGGTTTTGGGGGGATTGTTCAAATGGCATCTTCTTGAACAAAGATTTTACCACTTTGATGCCTTTTCAATTTATTGCTTGGCAACGTTGAATTTTCTTCTTTCTTACAGTTGTAGTCGATGGGGACATAAGCTGTCCATATTGGGAACCGGGCGTAGTTTTACTAAATATTGTAACAAATGAAAAAGGAAAGTATTTTTAAGCAAAATATGCAAAAGAAATCGAAAATATGTTTTATTAGCTTTCTAAAATACTCCATTTTTCAACATTTAATGTAATTTTACCATATCTAATAAGAATTTAAGCTTACAAGTAATTAAGATCAGCGCATCTTGAAACAACAAGTTTCCTCCTAAATGACGAACAGCGCGCTTTTTTACACTTTCCAACCTTAGTTATCTTTTCAACTGCTTTTCTTCGCGAAAATGTTGAGCCATCTCTCGATTAAAATTATTACCTTTAAAAATATTAGGAGTGTCCATATTGAGAGCCCTGTCCATATAGGGTACAAATACCTTATGAAAATAATATACCTAAAATTAAAAGAAATTTGTTTTTGAGTTCAGCGTTACGAAAGCTTTTCCACGATATACAAGCAAAAAATCTTTTTTTTTTTTTTTTTTTTTTTTTTTTTTTTTTTTTTTCAAGGAACTTAATTACTCCCTTTACATTTTTCCAAAATATCTTTTGTGAAATTTAAATAATCTGTAATATAAAGGGTAATCTTTATTACTTCCTTCAATTTCAATTTTCCACGTTTCATAGTTTACAAGTAAAATGACAGGGACAGAGAGACATAGGAGTGATCTTAATGGTTCCGTTTTCACTTTTCAAGTATGGGACTCTAAAAAAACTATTCACATTTAAGGCGCAACATTAGGCACAGAAAAAGACCCGGATAATAATGTAAAGTCTATGGGAGCGTTCTTTTCAAATATCTTGCTCAAATTTTAATATTTTTACATGATTTTTTTGCACAAGATAGCTGAAGAGAATCCACAAACGGCCTAGTTTTTATCTTTTTGATTTTGCTTATATATTTTTATATTACGATAGTTTCAATTTCAGAACCGGTTTAAACCGGTTTCGAAAGTTAAAGTAATTTTTTTAAAAAAATCTGAAACCAAAACTGAAGAAGTAAAAACTTGGCCAGTTGTGGATTGTCCTCAACTATCTTGTGCAAAAAATCGTGTAAAAATATTAAAATTTGAGCAAGATATTTGAAAAGAACACTCCCATAGATTTTACATTATCATCCGGGTCTTTTCCTGAGCCTAGTGTGAGGCCTTTAATGCATATTATTAATCTGTAATAGTAAGGAAAAAAGCTTGTTTTAGTGAATATGCACTGAGTGTGTCTGTGTGCTATGTTCTTAAGAGACAACTGCACATCGAGCAATTAGACTTTGCAGAAAAGTTGTTCTATGTCTGTAGCTATGCATCTCGAAGCAAGGTGTTCATTTTTTGAATTAGATTGTCTTTAATTTAATTTCTTAAGCGATTCCTAATTCATGAAAAAGACATTATCAAATGGTACTCAGCAGCTGTTTAAAAGCTTTCAGCATATTCCCAAGCAGTCAAGAAACCTAAAAGTAAAATAGCTCTATTTTTCGCGTTTTTTAAAATATGCATCGGTTGAACTATTCAATAAAAAGTGAAAAGAAACACGCTAAAATGTCATACTTTATTTAACTCTTTGAAACGTGTAATTCGCAAAAATAATACATGATAAAAAAAACCTTAAAATAATTCACTTAAAAGCTTCAAATTTGTGTTTTCCACTCCACTTTTCAAACCCCGCATCGGCCTAACCTAGCCATACCCAAGCTGCGGTCTGCGGTCCACATGTGGCCCGGCGATCTTTTAAGTGCGGCCCGAGTGCCATAATCATACCATACGACAATTATATCGCGGAATATTGTAAATTTTGTTAATAGATCCAGCACAATTACCCATACAAATGAAAACTTTAAACTGATTTTTCTCCCTGTTCATACTTTTATAACTTGCTTGTTCGAAAAATACTGAGGCTTTTTTGCTAATTTAAAAAGAGCTTTGAAATTTTATTTTTACTTATTCTCCTGTTGTATTTAGTGTTTTTGTGCATGGATTTAACATCCAAGATTATAGTTATATAAATATATATATATATATATATATATATAGTGTGTTGAATTTCCTTCATTTTTTAATATACACGAGAGAAAAAAAAATCATATTAAATGTAAAATCCCATTCATCTAAAAATCCATGCACAATTTTATGTAGTATATTCTAATGAATGTGGAAAAAAATTGAAGCAAAAATATTCATATTTATAAAATTAGTAAAAATTTTTAAAAACTAAATTTTTTTAGAAAACTTTAAATTTTAGTAAAATGTTTCACAAGTTTTTTTATTATTATTTTATTTATTTTTTAGTATTAAGTATTGTGCCACAACATATATTATAGTATATTTCAAAACTGAAGAGATGGTTTCAAAGTTACTGTGTCTCCTTAATATGAAAACTAACATTATTTTGTTCCGGTTACACAAATTCAGTTATGAAGCTGATAATATATTTTTTCTTTTTTAATTATGTCTAAAAAATAATGATTGCTTTGACAGCATATTGGTAAAATTTCAGGTCATTTGGAACAGTACTTCTTTTGTTATAGTGTTTTACTTTTACAAGTTAAAGATTAAAAAAAAGAAAAAAAATCACCCTGTATGTGTCCTTATCCAACAAAAGGGAAAGTGATAAAGGCAAAAGATTATATAAAAATTGAAAAATTCAATTACTTTTATCTTAGATACATCTCAAGATACATGAATAACTCTAAAGCTGCGAATCATAGAAATATTTTATTTGGCCAATTATCATAACTGACCTTTAACCAGGGCTTTGGAGTCGGACCCATTTTTGAGGAAAAGAATTGGAGTCGTAGTTTTTTAAAAAACTGGCTGACTCCAAATTTTTTTTTGATAAATATTCTAAAGCTAAATTAAACTAATTATACATAATTTTAAATCGATAAAATTAATTATTATTGTTATTTATGGACTATACCTGGTCACTCAAGTTAAAGATGACCGATGTACTGCGGTGTACAAGGTATATGCAATACTAAGTACAGAATAAATACAGGGTTTGTCTGAAAACTGTTTCAATTCATAATTGTATTAGATATTTTACATTCAGTATATAAGTACTTCCCCTCGTATGTTTATTTGTATGTTTGTGGATAGAACCCGAGATGCAAAGATCTGCAAGAACCCAATTCCCGGAAAAATGAAGACAATTTTTTAAAATAGGTTCTGTAAATAATTGTTATATTAATAGGTCGGATCAGATTGATAAAAAAATCAGCAGGCTGATAAGCAGAGAATAACAAATTTTGAAGAATCAAACTACGCCGATAAATTAAGAACAATTTACAGTGGGAATGATTGGGGTGAGAATTAAAAAGCACGGCCAATTTTCAGCGAACGGGCCTTAAACGTACGGCTCAGGGAGATCTCTTACCGGAGGTAGTGCGAAAATTATAAATGTATACTATTCATGGAGGCAAAAGTACTAAGAACTTGCTATGGCATTGTAATAGAAGCTGTTTTTCTTTTTTCTTTTCCCCCTTAAATTTTTTTAGTCTATATGACCGAAAATTAAAATTCCAAAATACCCTATCTTTATTTATTTATTTTTGTGTACAGGAGTGAAAGTAAGGTTAAATTATGTATATTTTCCCTCTTAATACCTAAACAAGTAAGAAAAATCATGCATTAAGCATAGATTATGAAGCACTTTCCAACACTTAATGAAATCTTTAACAAAACTTTGTTATTTAGGGAAATAATAGTGTATAGCCAAATATACCCAAATATGTATTCCAGTACATTAGAACAGCCCTGTATTTCATATGTCAGTTCATATAATGGGTAAATTTAGCTCAGCAAGAAAATACCTAGTAGCTTGAAATTTCTTTTTCAGCAATTCATACTATTACATGGAAACATACTTGAATACTTTTGTTCAGCCCTGTAGTTTACATTATACCTTTATTACACGTCAGCATTAGGCTAAAATTTATAGTAAACTAAAACACTTTTAAAACAACTGAAATCACATTCTCATAAATTATCATTCATAAGCGTCCATGTACCGAATTCTTTGCGTGGCCCTGTATATCCCTTTATCTATATTCTGCAAACATTTCTCAGTAAATTGAATGCAGCTCAGCGTAAAAATGCATAGCTTATTTAAGAACCACATTTAAATAATTTACGCTCATATTCAGTAACGTTGGTGAGCTCTTTTGGGTAGCCCTGTATATCAACTATAACAGTTATACACACCATGTAATGCGCATATATTTAGCGAAATACAAACGCTAATATCATAAATAAAGTGCATTTCATCCCTCCATCAGCCATCATCGGACACATATACGGTACTTCGGAAAGAATATACTATTTGAAATCTTTTGTATGGCCCTGTAAATGCTATGTACTTCATATTATGCAAGACAGTAGCGTATAACTTATAGTAAGCTTCAGTGACATATATCAGTTTTATTATATATGAAAAAGCTCAATATATTTTTAAAATGTCACACACAATTCCCCCTTTCACCATTATATCTAATGGAATTCTTTTGTGTGGACCTGTAAATGAATAATAGCTACATTTGCACCTTATATTTTATAGAATGCATATTTTAATACCTTTGACAGGGTATAACATCCTTAAAATTCCTTTGAAACGATTTTTCCCCATAGGTTGTAATGTAATAGGAAAATTTTGATTCGCCCTGTAGATAAGCTAATCATGGTAGAAACTAAATTTTCGATAGGACTTGTGCTAGGGTAAACGTCAATAACATCCTAAAATTTCATGGCAATCTGAGTATATTAACGATTTTTCCCCATAGGCCGTAATGTAATGGGAAACTTTTGAATATCTCTGTAGATAAACTAATCACGGTAGATACTTCATTTTCAGTAGGGTTCGTGCTAGGGTAAACCTCAATAACGTCCTAAAATTTCATCGCAATCCGAGTATATTAACGATTTTTCCCCATAGGCCGTAATGTAATGGGAAACTTTTGATTCGCCCTGTAGATAAACTAATCATGGTAGAAACTTCATTTTCAATAGGACTTGTGCCAGGGTAAACGTCAATAACGTCCTAAAATTTCATGGCAATCTGAGTATATTAGCGGTTTTTCCCCATAGGCCGTAATGTAATGTGAAACTTTTGATTCTCTCTGTAGATAAACTAATCATGGTAGATACTTCATTTTCAATAGGGTTCGTGCTAGGGTAAACCTCAATAACGTATAAAAATTTCATAGCAATCCGAGGTTATTTATGGGAGTTAGAGCGCGGACAGACGGACAGACAAACCGAATGCATAAGCACTTTTCAACTTTGTTGGAAAGTGCTAAAAAACGATAAAACAGTAAAATTTCGTTATCTAAAATTCGTTATCTTTTGAATTTCGTATTTTTTCAGGTCTTCAAAACCCGAAATAAACCTGAAATTGTAAAATTAATTTAAAAAAAAGCACTTTTTTATTAGAATTCACAAAATCCTAACTATAAAAAAAGTCATCTTTATTACACTAGTTTACAAAATTAAACTTTTTGTCTGTTGCCGCGAATTCTGTGGTTGATAATGTTCAATTATGACTTGTTTTTGTCAAATCTAACCGAAAATTTTTTGGAGCAGGTCGAGTTACATTGTTTTTAATTTTTATCTTTTAAACATATATATTAATCGATAACAGGCCTATTTTACTATGTTAAGATTAATTTCTCAAGTTTTTGAGTCATGCATAGTTCAAGGAGACGTTGTTTAAACAATTCAGATCATTTTTGCTATATATGCGTAGAATATGCGTTTAACAATTGTAGAAAGGTTATATCAGAGTTGGTGAAAAATACCTATTTTGAGTATTTTGGAATGTTCTTGGATAAAAATGAGAAGTCTTGGGCTCCCAATTGTGATTGTAAATCGTGTGTGGAATATTTAAGATTATGGAAAAATGGTAAAAAAAGTTCCTTTAAATTTGGAACACCGACTATTTGGCGAGAATCACGAAGTCATCTTGAAAACTGTTATTTTTGTAGCGTGAAAGTAAACACAAAAAATCGAGCTAAATGGCAGTACCCAAGTACTAGTTGTGTTCAATGTCAAGTGCAGCATTCACCTGACTCTTCAGAGCCTAAAAATATATCTGAACCATCAGAGCAAGACATTGAAGGTCGAAGCTCATCACAAAATGATGCTAATTTTGAAGGTATGTCAAATGAGCCAAAATGCTTTTTCTAAAATTAGTTAGATGATCTTGTAAGAGATTTAAATCTTTCTAAACAAGCTTCAGAATTGTTAGCATCAAAACTAAAAGAAAAAAAATTACTTTCCTCAGATACTGAAATGAGTTTTTATCGTGAAAAAGATACAGAATTAGGGTGTTAAATTTGAAAATTATATTGAACTTTTAGAAGACCTTCTACTACAATTAAAAAATATGGGATGCAATATGAGCATAAAATTCACTTCCTCCATAGTCATTTGGACATGTTTCCGGAAAATTTAAGAGATATGAGTGAAGAGCAGGGAAAACGTATGCATCAAAATTTATGGGATACGAATATGATGTCTGACTATTGTTGGTCTCTGATATGTCATTTTCTAAAGGCTACACATCTTAGAAGAGCTTTAAAACGAAGTTTTTTAGAACTCAATGAATAATTATTTTTTAGTAAAGTTTTTCTTAGTAAATACATGTTTTTTCTGTTTAATACCTACATAGCTGAAACTCAGAAACTAGAGCTGATTAAAATATTCTAATTATATTTTTGAAAATAGCATATCATATGTAGTCAGCAACAGCTAAATTTTTTTCGGCAACAGATGTACTGTAAACCTAAGATTAGTTATAAGAAGTGTTATTCTTCTTTTTTATAAAAAAAATTTCTAGTCTGGAGGACACAGCAGAATAACAACTAAATGTACAGATTTTGCTTTTCTTCTCATTTTATTAAATCCAAAGTGGTAAAATTTCCATTTCGTGTTCTTTAGACTTCGACAGTTGGATTTTCCGGGTTTGCGGGCGCGAAATTATGAAGTTAATAAAGGAGAAAAAATATTTTTTTTTCTCTTTTATGTTTGATGCCCTAAAAAGATATCCATTGCTGAAATAATGAAATTTTAGCTTTATTTCTTATGTTCCATCATTATTTTAACAGAAAGACAACACTAGTTTCTCAGTACTGATACTAGTGTTGCCTGTCCGGGGTCAGAGTCATAGATAGCCGTTTTCTCCATTGAAATTTACCCCCTCGAACACCCTGCCGTCAGGCTTGCACTATAACTCTAAAGCGAAAACTGGGTTCCCAAGGCGATCATCTGTGACATCTCTGTGCCTCTTGTTTATGTCTTGCGTCAAACAGCATCCGAAGAAAAAAGTCCATTCTAGAGATCCTAGATAAGAGATCTTTAATCCAGGATCCTTAGTCCATTCGATCACTTTGTTTTAATGTTTTGACATCCGATTTAGAGATGATGCTCTTACTGTTATACTATAAAATATGAATTTCTGTTTGAGAATCGGACCAAATTTTGTTTAAATTTCTTGTTCGGGAACAGAATTGTTTCAACATCTCCGGAAAGCTGGATAACTGAGGTTTTACAATGCAAATACTACAGGATACTTAAAAAACAAACAAATATATTGATAAAACAGCAAATTACATTATGAATAATATGAATTCATTTTTAGAAGCTAAAAAATTCAGGAACATTCATAAAGTTTAATTAGTTATGAAATGTTTTAAATCAGCTAGCAGGTATATGAATTTTTTCAAAAGAGTTAAAAAAAAATAAAACTTCAATTTTTTTTGGCTATTAAAAACTGCAATTGGTAATCCGGAAAGTTTTTAATTAGTAAAAATATGATTATAATTTTCGATAAAAATGTTTTTTTAATATTTTGCTCATCAGAGAAAGTAATTATATTTAAAAAAATTGGTGCGTTTTCGTACCATCAGTAGAGAATGGGTTGAATTTGTGATATTCTTTGACTGACGCGGCATAACATCTGCATTTCACTTTCCGTGAATTAACAGAACATAGAATTAACCGCACTAAACGGCATATTACCTAATAACTTCCACCTTTCAGCTTTGTTTATTCAAGATCGTTTCAAGAGGAAGTAAAAATAACAAACAGGAAGTTGTCACTTCAAATGGACAGTAATATTGTTACTTATTCTTATTTTTTTTCCTTGTTTTAATTCAACAACTCGGACTTCAGATCATCTGCTAAGAGAACACGGGGGAAAAACGTGATCAAAGATTCGCAGTTTAACCTCCTTTCATTTCATCGAGGTATGTCAAGCCCAATCGTGGTTGCACGGACAAAGTGGGTTACACAAGAGTCATCAACGCTTCCTGAAATCAGCTTGAGATTACCGACCGTAACTGAAAGTTGTAGTGTTTATTTTCTGTAATTGCCCGCAGCGATACCTTCTCCACATGGAGAATTGGTGGAAGAATCGGATAAATGTTTCAAGGGAATGAAATATAAATTGATGAAACCGAATCTTAAAATGATGACCGCAAAAATACCCAAAATGTTTTTTGTCTGATACATATTCTTCTTCAAAGAGAAATTTTGTATGGTGAATGGCAATTTAAGTGACAAGCATCATTTGAAAAATTACTACAGAGATTTCATATTGATAAAATAAAATATCGATTGCTGATATTCTTGGTATTTAATGAAGTTTTAAATTTATAAAACGATTTGACGATTTCGATATTTTGTGATATTTGTAAACAAGTTTTACAAGTTCCTGAAGTTAAACTTTTCGAACTTGATATTTCTTGTGTTTATTTATTTTGGTTCTATGAAACTAAAAATACCAAGATTTTATAGACGTGGAGAAATTAGACAGTTATTTCAAGGAATGAAATATCAGAATCTGATCAATTCGAATCAGGGAAATTATTTTGACTTGCTCGGATGCGGTTTTGGATCTTTGGAATATTTTTGTCGGGTTCAGATTTCGTTCAATTCAGATTTCGGGTTTTTAAATGGAATTTTTACGTTCAGATTAGGTTGCGCTTCCACGGAAATTATTCTGTATTGTTCGAATAAGGATATGCTTCTCTGGAATATTTTTGTTAAGTTCAGATTTAGTTCAGTTCAGATTTCGAGATTTTTTCAACGACATATTTTAGGCTCGGATTGGTTTCATGTTCATGCAAATTTTTTGTCTTCTTCGGATCCGGGTATGGTTCTTTGGAATATTTTTGTCAGGTTCATATTTGGTTCGATTCAAATTTCAGGTATTTTTTTCAAATGGAATTTTTAGATTCGGATCGGATACATGTCCACGGAAATTATTTTTTCTCGAATCCGGTTATGGTTCTTTCGAATATTTTGATCGGATTCAGATGTAGTTTGCATAAAATTTCAGGGTTTTTTTAGGTTCGTGTCAGATTTATGTTCACAGAAATTATTTTGTTTTGCTCGGGTTTTTCTTATCGGGTTACAGTTCTTTGAATATTTTTATCGATTTCAGATTTCTTTCTGGTCTTTTTTCGGGTTTTTTTAAAGAAAATTTTTAGGTTCGGGTCGAGTTGCATCTACACGAACATTATTTTTCCTTGTTCGGATCGGGTTATGCTTCATTTGAATATTTTTGTGGGATTCAGATTTGATTCGGGTCAGATATCAAATCCATAGTTTTTTTCAAATACAATTTTAGGTTGGGGTCGGGTTTATGCTCATGGAATTTTTCCCTTGCTTGGATCGGAGTATGGTCTGTTTTTTTTTTTCGGGTTGGAATCGGATTATGTGTTAATACGCCTAAACATTATGTTTTGCTACTATTCTTTTAGTGACTATTTTTGATACATAATTTACATTGCTATTTGATAATTTATTATTGTGTATGAATCGTCTGTCGGTTCGAACAGAAGTATGTCAAACAGCCATTTCATTTTTATTTTAAAAACAAATTAAAGTCATAATAAAATTTTAAATAAATAAAATGCATTCAAATTTAATTAATTAAATTAAAAACACCGCTAAAAAGCCTCGTATATGTATATATATACATAGTTACCACGCATACATTCTAATGTACGAAGTCCAACGATTTGGCATACAGCAGCTGTATTCAAAAATCCTAAGTTAAACTGACATTTTGACAGTCTATGAATTTTAAAGGTCATTGGAAAAAAAACAGTCACTTTTGAAATGCCAAAATCTCAAATTGTTTTCGCGAAAATTTTATGCAACCAACCAACCGTAAACAAACGAAAGGAAAAAAAAATGGGAAAAACATGATTTTTTTTATGAGAATGACCTCTCGATTTTAATTAATTACTCAGTTAATAATTGGAATTTCGAAATTCCGAAGCTCAGGTACATCAGGAGAGATTTGGGGCTACTCTCAAAAATATTTTGAGCCTCGTACATGCTGTAGATTTGGTAGCCATCGCAGACACACGCACACGCTACACACGCAGACAGAGCGTTTTTTTCTTTTATTAGTATAGATTGTTGCCACAAAGTACAGTCAAAATGACGTTTTTGTCCATTTTCCGCACTTAATATCTTATTTAAGCAATAGTACACCCAAACTTTTTCTTATAGAATATGAAAGTGTATTACTAGGAAAAGCAAAATAATATAATACTGTACCGAGATATTGTTGCAGTTAGCAGATATAATCTGTTAAATACTCAAAAATTTCAAAATCTGCAACATTTAAAGTAATGTTATTTCAAATAAGCGCAATAGTAAAATAAAACAAAATGTGTCTCGCAGTAGGTGAATATATGTACAAAAACATGGAAAAGAAAAAGAAGTGGGGTCTCGTGATATTTTTATTTAAAAAAATGACAAAATTTTCAAATAAACAATGTCGATGATAATATTTCTTCCCTATCAGTAAATGAAAAATCCCTTTTCTCGTTCCTCTTTCTATGTTTTTTCCCTATGAGAAAATGAAATATCCCTTTTTTGTTTCCCCCTCCGAAAGAGAAAGTTAATGTTTCATTTGCTCTTAGGGGAAAAATGTGATAATGGACATTGCTTTTCTTCCAACTTTTGTCATTTTTAAATAAAAATATCACGAGGCCCCACTTCTTTTTATTTTCTATTTTTTTGTACATATATTCACCTACTGACATATTTTGTTTTATTTTACTGTTGCGCTTATTTTGACGTTTGTCATTTTGACTATACTTTGTGGCAACATAACAATGTAAATTAACAATGCCCCATGGAAACAAATAAATTTTAATAAGTAACTATGGTTATACTAACAGTTTATGCCGAAAGAATTTTGGGAAGTTGTTGCTTGCGAGAGATATAATGCTCTAAGTATACCACCATTTCACTTTTCACGAAAAATGACATTCACAACCTTGAACTTTGACATTTTCTATAAAAAAGAGGAAATTTTTTCAGAGCTTCAAAATTGCAGATTATTCATCAATTATGATCTACTACAACATATAAAAAATCAAGCTAATCAAAAAATACAACTATCACATTTTGTCTGATTTTCAAAATAAGGGCTCTTAAGTACATAAAAATGTTTGAAATTTTTACTATCGATTAAAAAGTTTAAGTTTCCTGAAATAAATATGATCACTGATTGCAAACGGAAATTTTAGTGTTTATTTTCTGTAAGTATGCATTGAACGAATATTCTGGATACTCTTTTAAAATGGAGAATTGGTGAAAGATTCATATAATTGTTTCTAAGATATGAAATAACAAAATTTTATGAAATCTAATCTTAAAATAATTACCGTATAAATTGTGCGAAATCTTTTTTTTTTTTTTTTTTTTTTTTTAATATTTATATTAAAAGGTACCTCAAATTCGCATTCTCTTAAATCAGAGATTTAAAATTGTTAAGAATAAAGATTGCTTTGCAAGAGTGGCGAATGTTTTCACTTCCGTGTGCCAAATTAAAAAAAAAAAATTTTAATGACCATTACGTGTCTATTGAAAAACAATGAATCAAAAAATAATGTTCAATAATTGCATCAATAGTATTTTAAAAAGCATGTGTAGTATGTATGTCGATTTTATGTTGCAATAATCACAGTAACAATTACATATTCGAAAGTAAAAAATGAATTGCTTAATCATAGATGCAAATTATGTTATTGTATCTTAGATGAAAAATACCGAGTTAAATGTCTTATGTTTCATACTGAATATCAGGTAAATACTTAAATTTTAAATTAACCCGTCAGTAGTCGCGTGTCGGTCTTTTCGCCGCCCGTAGAACGTATCTTCTCGTAATTTGTACCACATTACAAATACAGAGGAGATCTACCATAAAGCTGATTTTGAAGCTTTTTTGAACACCTGAGTGAAGTAACAGGACACCTCTGTTTTTCTTTCACGTACATTTTTAGAAACAAAGTTGAAATAGGCAAAAAAGTCTACGTAACAATTACTAATGTCAGTTCATTTTTACTTTTCCCAATTACTCCAGATCTCACGAATAAAATGCATAATTTAAGAAAATTGCAAATTTATATCTTCATTGAAATGTTATTTTCGCATATTAGGTGAAAAAAATTTCTTATTTTACATATTTGGTATGCGGGGGGCCAGCGGCGAAAAGACCGAGTGCGACTAATGACGTTGGGAAAAAGTCGCGACTACTCGCGGGTTAAGCATCGACTAAAACAGATTTTTAAGACCAAAACCGAAACTGTAACAGAATTTCGATAATCTTCCTATTTTCAGCCGAAAATGAAAACGAAAATGTCTCGAAATTTTTTTTAAGTAATTAATACACACATAAATATACATAGTTATTAATTAATTAATCTTATTATTTTATACACATATAAATATACATAATTATTAATTGATTATGCATATTTATTTAAAGTGCATAGTTACTAATTATTTGTACCTATTTATTAAATATGCATAATTTTTAAGTAACTAAAGATTGGTCCAAGTTGGGTCTGTGTGTCTTAGACACAAAACTTTGTATTTTCATGTAAAATAAAACGTAGGGAGAGGAAGGCACGTTTGAACTCGGGGCACCTTTGAACACTCTAAATATTTTTCTTCAAATAAATTATTTTAAAAAAATGTATATGGCAATACATTACTGCTGCTTCAAGGGAATAAATGTACAAAGCTGTACCATTTTGTATGAACAGTACTGTCTAAACAAGATATGCATTTTTCTCCCTCGTGAATCTAAACTTAAGATAATAAAGTTGTATCATGTCTGTTTTCAAATTTCTATCCCTAAAATTTTAATTTTTTATTAAATGCTTAAACAAAGATGTTAGCTTTAGTTTATAAGCTTTGTTTTATTCAAATTCTTCAACCGATTTGAGTAAACCGTTGTAATGTTGAACTCCATGTGATGGGGCACAAGTGAACAAAAACGTTGGGACATAATTGAACAGCGAAAAAACACCGAATAAACTGGTGATAAATAATAATTGAAATAATTTAATGTGAACACTTAAAACTACAAAGTAAAGAATTGTTAATGTATTTAAATATTATAATTTCTGATTTTTTTACGCGAAAAGAGGTTAATTAAGAATGTCAAAGAACATGGACTTATACTGCTAACAATTTCCCTTACTTCACACATACGTGCCAACCTCTTTATGTATCAGCGATGGGAAGTTTCAAATCTAAATTGAATCAAATCTAAATTCATTTATTGGATAATTGTAAATCCTGAATACAAAATAATGATTCATGATTTAATAGGTATCCAAACATTATTTCTGGTTTCCGAAACGGATAAAACGGAATTTTATATCAGGTCTCTTAAAAAAAAGCGAATGAAAAATTTTAATTTTCCAAAAGCAGCAGATATCATATTGGTGTATATCAAGGATACAGCCAAATACAACTGGAGAGACACTTTGTGTTTTATCAACAATGAGTTTTGACATAAACTTTGATGGATTTAAAATTGGTTAAATAAAAAAAAATTAGTAATTACAATAAAATGTAGCTTTTTAATTTTATTCATATTACCTTATATTTCTGTAACATATGCAACTTTTTATAAAAACTCTCAATATTTTTATATTTTATTCATTTGTTCAAAGATGCCTCTTGCTTATTCAAAGGTACCCCTACATGGGGCAGGTTTGAACAGAAATCTTTCAACTTTTTAAATCCTCACAACTTATTTGATTACTTTGTAAAATGTTTAATTTATGGTTCATATGATGAAAATATGCGTTGTTTTTATTATGTAATATTTAAAACTCAATAACTATAATTCAAGTAAAAAATATATTAATTTTCTGAAAAATTGTTCAAAGGTGCCCCCCTTTCCCCTAATTAATTCACCAATAACACAGAAAGATTTTCTAATTATACGAATTTCACTTACTTTTAAAATAATTTAGTTTGAGATATACACATCTCGATTTATCTTTTATAAGGATTTTTGAAAATAGATATCATCTGTTATGTTAGATCTTTTTCAAAGAGTAATCGAAACACTTCTGCGATTTCAGACTAAAAATTTTCTATCACTGTTAAGTTTGTAGCTTTTAATGAGCAAATGAAAGAGTTTAGTCACTTAGCCATTGCTTGCTTTATAATTTGCAACACGTCTTAAACCAGTCATGTCTGATAATTCTAAAATAAAAAATATAGTTCACAGCAATAAATTATCTCATTTGAGCCGATACAGCTCAAATTGATGAGCAATGTTAGAAATTTATAACTGAAGGAAATCGAGGGAACCGAAGGAACAAACGAGATTTTTGGAATATAAATAATTTCGGTCCGGTCGAATTTTCACCCGCATTTTCGCCGAAAACAAATTTTCGCAAAACTCAGATTTTGGGCCGAAAAGAAAGACGAAAGTTTCGGTTGATCTCTATTTTTAAACGAATGCAAGTTGAACCGGCGATCATTTGACAAATGGTTTCTATTTCAGTTTTTATAATAGTATTCATTTGTAAAAACGATGGCTAGAAGACAAAAATTGTTAAAATAGCGCATTCCAATTTCTTTATATAGCTGGAATTAAATTCTAATTTGCCATAGTATTCCTTTGTGAAAACGATAACTAGAAGACATAGGAAAATCGTTAAAGTAGCAAATTACTGTTTCTTTAAATAGTTGGAATTAAATTCTAATTTGCCATTGTATTCATTTCTGAAAACGATGACTAGAAGACATAGGAAAATTGTTAAAATGAAAAAATCCAGTTTCTTTAAAAAGCTGTAATTGAATTCCAATTCTCCATAATATTTATTTGTGAAAAGGATGACTAGAAGACATAGGAAAATTGTTAAATTAACAAATTCCAATTTTTTTATATAGCTGGAATTAAATTTCAATTGGCTATGGTATTCATTTGTGAAAATGATAACTAGAAAGGATAGGAAAATTGTTAAAATTGTTAAAATAGCAATTTCCATTTTCTTTAAATAGCTAATTAAATTTTAGGTTGCCTCTCTTTCATTATAAATTTTAAATTTCTTTTATCTTTATAAGAAGAAAGTATTGGATTTGTAAAAAATTTCCACTTACGGTTTTTGACAGATTTACATTTTTTACTAGGTCCTGAATACGATTTGACCGTTTTTAGAAAATGTCTTCTAAGAGGTCTGTATGTATGTGAAATAAATTTTCTGGGTGCTTTATCTTAAGAACTAATTCACGGAACTTTAAAAACCTCATTTTTTTTATTACTTAAAACACGATTAAAATAATAAAACAAATATTAAGAATTAGAAATAAACATTTTATTTAAAACTTTTTAGCACTGTCGGTCTGCATTTTCCCCGAGGCTAACATAAGCGATTTTTTTAACCCTTTGCGAGGCAGAGCAAACTTATCGCTTGAGTGTTGAAATTGATTACTAGCATCGGAATTTGAAAACAACTTTATTTGTAAGTAAGAAAAAGGCTATTTTGCACGAATTCAATAAACCGAAATTTTTTTTACCAAAATTCCAGTGCCAATGTGGCGTTTGGGATTTAAAATTAAGTGATTTTATAGACATACCACCGCGCCGCAAGGGGTTAAATAACTATTTGCTATTCATTTACACAAATACATCTCTTCATTTAGAAATAAGAAAGTCAATAATTATTAGAGCTGAAAACAGAAATACCAGTCAAACAAAGTGAAATAATAAATTATTTGTAACTGGACTGTAACTTTGTTTGTAGTATTTTTTCTTCTACTTAACTTCATCCATGGAATTGCTTCTTCTACTTTCAGCTTTAAAATTATTACAGTTAAAATGTTCTGAAATGGGAAATACATTGCTTATAATTAAGGTATTTCCCATTTCAAAACGGTGTGAGGTATTTGTATAAATGAAAAGCAATCAGTTGTTAAAATATCCTGCAACAATGCAGGATGAATGTACTCCCAAATTTCAAATAAAATGCAGGGTCAGGTGAGGTAGTTATGAGCAGGGGGAAATTATGACCAATCCTATAATGGAGAAAATTGTGTATGGTAACATTTAATTTCAGACTTAAATATTAACCTCATAATGTATTATTCATTTTAGACATTCTTTATCGCTAGTCTAAAGTATTTTCGAGATCAAAATGGCAATTCGGAAAAAGTCTACCAAAATAGTTAATTAACGGATTTGTCAGTTTGGAGTTTTAATGGCCTTAATTACCCTAAATAAATGTGTGTAGCCAAGTACAAATAAGGAAATATAGTGGTCATAATTTCCCCACTAGTGGTCTCAACTACCCCAAACTTTTGTAATTAGGAGTTTCTGATAGGGTAATTATAACCATCCTTTTAACTTAAAAGAAAAAGCTATGAGAGTCAAAACTTTTAGGGTCAAAGTTATTTTCCATGTACTAAAGAAATCACCTTTCCAAATAGAAACAAGTAAAAGCATAACAATGTTGGAAATGTAAAAAGTGGTCATAATTACCCCTCCTTATCCTATATTTCAACTTGTAACATCTATTTTATTATTTTTGTCGTCTTTTAAGTAAAACAGTGAGCTCTTAAAAGTTCATATTGTGTTTTTTATGATTGAATCAAGGTGAAATATTGCATTTCGTCTTATAGTTTTATCTAATTCACGGAATTTAATGAAAATTTTAGATGCAGTTTGACTTTGATATAGATTGGGCTGGTAAGGTTTTCGTGCAAATCTCACGACGTATAGTTCTCGTGCTGCTATGCTTAATGTTTAACGATTTCCACAAATGTTCTATCTCAAAAACTAATGCACAGATTTTCATTTAACTTCAAATTCAGTAAGATGTTCACATAACTTGATGCTAATTAGGTTTTTATGTAAATTGCTCTGCAGGTGGCACTGGTATGCTATATTTTCACGATTTGTCAAAAAACTTTATCTCAAAAATGAATGCGTATACTTGCTTAAAGCTTCAGACTCAGTTAATGGATGGACATAAGTTGTTACTGATTAGGATTTCATAAATTTTATAACAGATGGTGCCGCCATACTGCATTTTTCTCGATTTTAGCGATAGCTGTATCTTAAAAACTAATATGCAGAGTTTAATCAAACTTTATATTCCGTTATACTTTCACATAAACAGATCCTTTAGAATTTTATGATAAATGAATTGTCATTTAATTTTGGCATTTTGTTAGCAAATTTTGAAGTAATTAACGTGAGATAGAAGAAAGATTTGCGAATAGTGCAACCGACTAGTTTTTACTGATAATGTCTTACCTTTCTTTTACGGTAGTTTTAAATCTTTTTTTGTTAAAACAAAAGTTTTAACGAGCGTTTAAGGAGTTTGCGAGCCCATAAAAATTAGACAGGAATTCAACAAAATTCTTCAACTTCAAATGCATTTTTGAAACAGACAATTCTAGACAAGCCTAGCTTATTTAAATTTCTACATTTAGTTCCTAAGGCTTGATTTACAAAACTCAATAAACATCAGGCCCAAATATTCTGTCGCGTGCTATTTAAGGTGCGCGTGCCACTGTTTCGGGAATAGATGCTTGATTTGTAAACATGTTTTTGCGTTCATAAAATTTTTTGAATAATTTTGTTATCCTGTAAGATTATAGAAAAAGTTTGAAGTTCCAGTAATGAACATGGTTACTGACTGTTAATGGAAGTTGTAGTCTTTATTTTTTATAAGTCCGCTAATGAAGTTTCTTGATATTCTTGCAAAATGGAGAGTTGACAAAAGAATCAGATAATTATAAAGTGGCATAATTTAGCTGACAGTACTCAGAATGTTCTGTAGCGCGACCTGTTTTAGATAACAGCACCAGATTTTATGGGAAGATTAAGCAAGACGAGAGACAAAATAGTTACAAAAGTCACCACTAGGGGGATATATGACGCTGCATAATTGAAAAAAAGAGTTTTAAAAATGCAGAATCAATGCTGAAATAAAATTATTTTTATTTAAAAAATGCAAATCAAATTCAATGTGGGCGTCGTTTATCATGGATTGCATGCTGCGTTGTATCATACATTACATGCATTACATTCATTGGATGCTGCACTCAGCATGCACAACAGCAGAAATTAAGATGTTTGCAGGAATCTCTCGTATATTCCGTGTTATCTGATTCTTCAACATAGTCAGGTCCTAGATAACTCCTTGATGAGTCTTTGACTTTTGGTAACCCCATAGCCAGAAATCGTATGAGGTATAAGGTGAGGCAAACAGGGAGCCATGCTATTGAAAAGAAGTGACTCATGACTCTTTCTGTTTCGAAATTCTGTCGTAGCTGCTGCTGTTCTGGCAAAGCTATGTGTGGAGGCGGAGGAGCTCTATTTTGCATGAAAATGGATTTGATCAGACATTGTCTTTTCTGAAGTGCCGGAACGACGAAGTTACTTAACATTTGGCGATATCTCTCTCCACTAACAGAACAGGTTACCTATTCTGTCAAGGCCTATGATTTCAGTGAGTGAAAAACCACTGTATTAATACTAGTGTCTTTGGTGGAAATTTACACCTTGTTATTAAATCAAATTATACAAATAACTACTTAAAAGGTGTTGCAAAAATATAGATATCATTTATTTATTTTACCTGAGATCTTTCGAATGCCCAAGCATAACAAAACAGCACAAAGATAACAAAATAGATCCAATCCCAGAACTAGAAAAAGCAGATGTTTATATGATTCCATTCACAACAGAGCATCCAAAATTTTTATCCTATATTGGTCAAACTTCTCGAAAATTTAAAATAAGACTGGAAGAGCATTTTTCGGATATACTATACAACAAGCCAAGTACAGCCTTATCTAGAATGCAACAAAAAGAAAATATTTTGATAAATTTTAACAAAGCTAAAATAATCTTTACAACATCCAACCATTACTCCTCCATTATCTGTGAATCCCTCGAAATTTTGCTTAACAAAGATACTGTTTGCAATGACGTCATTTCATATAATATTCCCACACTCTGGTACAATATCCTTGGTGCTTCGATGAATTCATCGTGACATTGTTTATACACGCGAACTGTTTTTGTTTTTGTTTTGATGTTTTCTATTTCTAATCAATTATCTTCTTTTATGTTCCTTTGATAATGAATGCGTGGGCATTCGAAAGATCTCAGGTAAAATTAATAAATAATATCTACATTTTTGCAAAACTTTTTAAGTAGTTATTTGTATAATTTGGTCTATGATTTCATAGAAAAAAAAACTACGATCATTTTCGATTTGAAATCACGCCATACAATTCAGTTAAATAAGTTCTTTCAATGTATTTTGTAATTTGTTATCCTAGTTTGGTATTTCTGGGTATTTACATTTTCATTCAGGTAAAAATAGGCCTCATCCTGGTTTTCCATGGCCAAGCATCATACAGCTCCATTTTAGCAAGAAAAGTCAGGGAAAAAGACAATCGCTTATCATGGTAGACGTTATGTAGCGAATACTGCATTTTACTACATGGCTGAACTTGTACGATAGACGTAGATAATTTTTCAAAACACCAAGCTATCCCACGACTTCTGGAAGTGGCAGAAATATTGTCTTGTACTGTGTCGATAATATCCGCTGCAACTTCTTTATTATATCTGTAGTAGAAATTTTCGTCCTCTGTATGTCTTAACGTTCAAAGAACCTGCTTTCTTAAACTTCGTAACCATTGCTTTTAAACCATTAATTGACAAAAGGTTTACCCATTTTTTGTGCTTTCTAAAAGCACTAAAGGAAACTTTATTGCACACAACTGTCAACCAAATGTTTTTTTAAGTAACATATTGCTCTCCATACCAGCATTTCTCACGGTTAATGGTCATTTTCGAACTTAATTCTACAAATTTAAATGCGCAGACACATTCATTTGAGATTGCGGTGCAATGGCATATTCCTCCCATTATTACTAACCGGCCCACTAACAGCATAATGCCATATTAATAATCTTTTCATCCCTCTTCAGAAATGGCTTCTCAATATCTTAAATAGGTACACCCTTTACAGTTATTTACTTAAAATATATCTTTTTCTGAACGATCTGTAACATATTGGCCTAGTAAGCCACCATCTTCTATTCCCAATGTGGAACTTATCATCAGTACCTGTCACCTGTCGCGTTGATTATTCTTCCTTGGGAGAAACACCTCGTAGACGATCTGGTCTTTGACAATCGTTCGTAATTATTTATTTTCCTAAGCCACTTATTTTCAAATCCTCTAACTGTGTTTAGCGAGTTCATCTCCGGCTGAAAATTGTATTTAAAAAAAATCTTCATAAGAGAGTTTGGAAGAGAAACTAAATTCTACAGGTTAGGTTCCTGATCTGAACAATCCTTCTTAGGCAATAAAATCAAAAAGTTCAGTTCATTTATTTTTCTGTATTATATCACTATAACTTGATTTAGAAACTCAAACAACACCGTGCCAAATATCTTCTGTTGGGTGCATACGCTTGCCATATCTAGCATACACTGTAGAATATTATGTAACGTTACTCCATAAAATTGATGGCAGCTGTTGCTTCCAATTTTATGGAGTAATTTTTTTCACTTATATAATGGTGTGATTTAAACATACATTACTGTGCAATTATGCAATGTTACACTGGTTATATCGGTTAAAGTACTCCATAAAATTGGAGGTAGCAAGAATGCCACTAATTTTATGAGTAAAGTTACACAAATGTTTTATAGAGTAGTCATTTAATTTTTAAATGAGTCTCAAAAATATATAAAACGCTTTGAAGATTTTTACCACTTCTTTTTATTCATCACAAATTTTAAGGGAAAAAAGGATCATCAAACTCATTTTTTTTCACTTTAAATATTGTACAAGGATTATACTATGCACACTATATAAATTATGTAATATATTTAACACGCACGAAATTAAAAATAAAAATTGGAGAAAAATAAAGAGTTTTCGTTACTATTTTTAAATGGTATGAAAAATGTTCCAAAATGCTCAAAGCGCATTCAGTATCATTTAAAATTATTAATACTTTTATGTTAGTTTGGTTTACATATATGAATAAAATCGTGCATCTAATTTTATATATTTGAACATAAAAGTAAGAAAAAAATATTTTGTAAATTTTATGAAAATTTCACCATTTTTGCATCATATTTCTGCACTTATTTGCCTTAACTTTTCCAGTTATATTTAGTTTAAAAAAATCATGTACAGTTTTGTTTGTATATTAAAACGAGACTTGGAGTAAAAGATATATTGAGGTTTGTAATTAATATGGAACGCGCTTAGGACATTTTGAAAAGTTCTGCATAACACTTTAAATATTCTGAAAAAATGCCTTATTTTCCTCTATTTTTATTGAATTTCTTGTGTGACAAGCATATACTATAATTCATGCAGTGTGTCCTGGCGTAGTATTTAAAATGCAATCTTAAAAATAAAATAGAAACTTAGATTGAAGGTTTTTTTTATCCTATTTAAGTTTCCTCAAATGAACATGCACTACTGGCTGTAAATGGAAATTATAGTGTTTATTTCCTATAGCTGTAATGAATGAAGATTCCTATGCTGATTCTAAATGGCGAAATGATGAAAGAATCAGATAATTATTCCATATGAATGCAGCATCTGAATGTAAGGAATTCTATTCTTAAAATAATGACCATAAAATTATGGGGAATCTTTTTGTTTCTATATCTATTGATAAGCATCATACTGGTGAACATTATCTTTCTTTTTATTGAGAGATTTCGATACGACAAAAGTTAAGTGCATTGACGTTTGATATTTAAATAAGTTTTAAGTACATAAAAAGTTCTCAAAGTTTTTGTATTACAATGCATTATTGATCAAAAGTGTTAGAAATAATGTATCGTGCATGTGTGTTTTGTGCCCAAATCGGACTGACAACCACCTGTTTGTGAAATATGCAACGTTATAGTTTATGAAATGTGTGACTTTTCTGTGAGGTATGTTTATAACAAACCATAACTATTATTAATCAAGAAAGCAAAAAACATCTGTGGTGAAATGCCGCAGGAAACCCCATTCAAACTGTGAAGATAGTTTATCCCACTAGTGCTAGATGACAGCACCATGCAGAAGCCGTTGTGTTGGAACGCTGTCGTCACAGGAATAAACAGAAATTAAAAAACTGCTGAAATATGCATTTTTCTTTTGTGTGCTTTTTGACTTTAAAACGATGTAGAACAGTTTTAATCTTCTCTGTTTTTTTTCATATAATACTTCCAAGCCTGGGGCTGGAAGCTTATAATTATATATTAATTATCACTTAATGTTGCTCTTATTAACATGTAAACAAGAAACTTCACATATTAGTCTGGATTAATTAAATAAAAGAAGAGTTCATCCTACAACAAAGCCCTGTGTGGATTAATAGTGAACAAGTTTATTAATATATGATTTAATTAGTTTTTTCGCAGATGCAGACATCAGTGCGCCGATGAAACCATCTACAGAGTGAATGAAAACTGCATAAAGGTAGGAAGTATTTTCTCCATTACTTATTTAGAATTGAATGATGGAGTGATCAATCGTAAGCCGAACTCACAACAACCTTTTTAATAGATTATGTAGCCTGATAAAGAGGAACTAAAATAAAAATAAATCACTCCCCTCACAATTTATGAGAAAGAAAAGAGAAAAAAAAAAAACTATATGAAAAAAAAAAAAAATAAATGGTGAATAATAATATTTAATATTGATGATTCATGTTTTATGTATACATATTAATGCATATTGAGAGTACATATTTTATGTTTTTCATTTTATACTGAATATTGAATGAACATTTAAGTGCCAAAATATAACGTCGAATTATTTAAGATATAAACTAACAAAAAAGAATTATTTTCATACGACGCATCATGAGTATAAAAGATATAACCGCTGTAGAAAAGTTAAATGACCAGAATTATTCGATCTGGTCATTCAAGATGGAGAATTTATTAATCAAAGATGATCTTTGGAAATATATCACTGACGATCCACCCGCTACACCAAATGAAACTTACACCAAAAACTCGGCTAAGGCCAAATCAGTGCTATGTCTCTGCATCGAAGATGCACAGATAGTTCATATCCGAAACTTAAAAACGCCCAAAAAAATATGGACTAAATTAAAAAACCTTCACCAACGCTCCAATTTAGCTTCAAAGCTATATCTGTTGCGAAAATTATATTCGCAGAGGCTGCACTAAGGGGGGGGGGATCTCAACATGCACATAAACAACATCTTGAGTATCAGAGATAATTTGGCGGCCTTTGACGAAGTCGTGAATGACTCACGCATTGTGGCGTTAATGTTGTGTTCCCTTCCTAACTCATACGCGCCACTGATTACCGCTCTGGAAGCGAGAGAAAGTCAGCAGCTGGATATCGAAACAGTAAAAAACAAATTATTAGACGAGTTCTCTCATCGCAACGAGAACAAAAACTCGCAAACACGTAGCCGAGAAACAGCATAAAACTAACAGCATATATAAACTAACAAACAAATCACATAAAAGTAAAAAATATTGTGATCATTGTTGTCGAAGCAACCATTCAAGAGAAGATTGCTATTATCTAAAAAACAAACAGAAAAATACACCCCAGAGGGGTGAATTCAACAAATACAGACAATATAACCATAATAATAACAACCCGAAAACACACCCTAGAAACTCAGGGCAAACAAAAGGGGAATCTTCGAATTATTGCTTTAATAGCAACTCAAAGATAGAAGATGACCTGAAAGAGTCGATCATTCCTCTCTTACCAGAGGAAAATAATTTTGAGAGCGAGTCAGCAGAGGTCAACCATACACAGACAAAAGACACACACAAATACATAGTTGACTCCGGTTGCACCAGACACGTCACCTCCACAAAAGAAACCTTCGCGACATTCACCGCTGGTAACTTCGGAAACATCACAATCGGTAACGGTAAAAGACTTAATTCACTAGGAATGGGGGACGTAAAGTTAAAGACAGACAAACAACACTACATTACTCTAAAAGATGTGCTGTACTGCCCAGAACTAAAGAGCAATTTATTGTCGGTTAAAAAAGCCACCGAAAATAACATAAAAGTAATTTTCGAAAAAGATGCATGTTTATTCGTCAAGGATAATAACATATTTATGACAGGAAAACTCAATGACAATCTTTATGAAATAAATCCCGAAGACGAATATGGATATTCATTAAGTACACAAACATTGTGCAACAATGCAAATTGCATATCGATTTGGCACAGGAGATTGGGACACAAAAATTTCGATGATATAAAATATATAGTTAATCACAACTTAGCAGAAGGTATAAAAATTAACAACTGCAAACACAACACACATTGCACAAAATGTGTCGAGGGAAAGCTCTCAATAAAACCTTACCCCAAGGTCGCCTCAAACAGATGCAGAGAAGTCGGTTCTCTGGCGCACTCCGATATATGCGGCCCTATGTAGACGGAAACTTTGGGAGGAAAGAGATATTTCATAACGTTCACAGATGACTGCAGCAGATTTACAAGGACATATCTGCTCGCGCATAAGTCGGAAGCCCTCGCTAAACTAAAAGAATACTTAGCATTAGTGAAAAATAAATTCGGTAGACCAATAAGATCAATCAGATCTGACAATGCACAGGAATACATAAGCGATGATTTCGAAAACTATTTAGCTGAAAACGGAATAGAACGACAGCTAAGTGTTCCCTATTCCCCCCACCCAGAACGGCGTCTCTGAGAGAAAGAATAAAACAATAGTAGAAATGGCTAGAATCATGTTATCAGATGCAAAATTACCTAAACATTTTTGGGGGGAAGCGGTAATGACCGCTACGTATCTAATCAATCGATTGCCAACAAAAGCCAATGAAAACAACGCGACGCTCTACGAACTATGGAATAAAAGAAAGTCGAACCTTTCAAACATTAAAACATTTGGATGTAAGGCATTTGCCTATATCGACAAACCTAAGAGAGGGAAGTTAGATGAAAAAGCAATCGAGGGAATCATGTTGGGCTACGATCCTAGAAGCAAGGGTTATCGGATCTACACGGGGCAAAATAAAATAATAATTTCTAGAACCGTGAAATTTATCGAGGAGGGAGTTATGGACGAAGAAATTACTACTACCGAACAAAAACCAGACGATCAGAAAAAGACAGCGGATAGCGTGGAAATCGAGTTAAAAAACGACGATGAAAATTCAATTCAAACCCCAGCGCAAAAACCGCCCGAGCCTAGAAGGTCAGAAAGACAAAATCGCGGAGTACCCCCTAATCGTTTCGGCATAAGCGCAAACCTATGCCAAATTCAGGAACCGAAAACGTGGACAGATATACAAAACATTAAAGATGCAGAAGTTAGGGACAAATGATTAGAAGCAACAAATGAAGAGATAGATTCGCTGAGACAAAATAATACATGGAAATTAATTAAACCAATTCCGGGAAAGCGAGTTATAGGATGCAAATGGACATTCAAAGCGAAAAGGGGAGCGAATGGATCCGTAAAACGGTATAAGGCTAGACTGGTCGCTAAGGGATACGCTCAAAAATACGGCTGCGACTTCGGCGAAACGTACGCGCCAGTCGTGTCTCACACCACACTGCGAGCATTTCTGAACGCAGCAGTGTACAAAAATCTGAATGTTACTCACCTAGACGTCAAAACCGCCTTCCTACATGGCGACCTTGAAGAGGAGGTCTATATGTATCAGCCGGAAGGATACATAAAGAAAGAGGAAGAACATAAAGTGTGTAGTCTCAACAAAGCGATTTATGGCCTTAAGCAAGCGGCTAGGGCATGGAACCTAAAAATTAGTAAATCCCTTAGAGATCTAAATTTCGAAGAATGTGCATCGGACAAGTGTCTGTACAAAAGGGTTAAAAACGGAAAGGTTGCATACATAATCGTTTATGTGGACGACATCCTAGCAGCAGGCGACAAACAGGACACCCACGAAATTTACACACAACTGTCAAAACAATACGAAATTAAAAATCTAGGAAAGGTAACACAATATCTAGGAACAAACATAAGACAGTCGGAGAACGGAAACCTAGAATTAGATCAGGAACACAAAATTATAGAGATCGCAGAAAAATTCGATCTATTAAACGCGAAACCAACCTACACGCCGATGAGCACTGACTATTTCAGTTTAGACCCTAACGGAAAATTAATGGAAGACAACACAAAATACAGGCAGGCTGTGGGGGGCTTTTATACATCGCGACCTTAACCAGACCTGATATAGCATCAGTCGTAAATATCCTGGGAAGAAGGAATGAATCGCCAAGAGAAGTTGATTGGGAAAAATAGAAAAATTAATCAGATACCTCCTAACCACGAAAAACCTTAAATTTGTGATAGATAGAACAGAACCCCCAGTATTAACTGCATATAGTGATGCAGATTGGGGGAACGACAGAATAGACAGAAAATCAACCACCGGAAATCTATTCAAACTAGGAAACAATGTCCTGGCATGGGCATCGAGAAAGCAAAGCTGTATAGCACTGTCTTCCACAGAGGCGGAGTACGTGGCTGCGTCAATCGCCAGTCAAGAAATTATAGGGCTACTTGAGTTATTAAACGACCTAGAATTACGCCAGAAAACCCCCTTAACACTATACGAGGACAATTTATCCGCCATAAAACTCACCGAAAACGAGAAGGCACAAATAAAGACAAAGCACATACAAGTGAAATACCACCACATACGCCACTTAAGTGAAACAGGTACCATTAAGCTAGTCTACTGTCCCACGAAAAGAATGCTAGCTGATATCCTCACCAAAGCCTTACCAAAGGCACACCTGGAGTATCTGCGTGTAAAACTACAAATTAAGCAGTCCTCAGTTGGACACAAAAAGGAGGAGTGTTAGAAATAATGTATCGTGCATGTGTGTTTTGTGCCCAAATCGGACCGACAACCACCTGTTTGTGAAATATGTAACGTTATAGTTTGTGAAATGTGTGACTTTTCTGTGAGGTATGTTTATAACAAACCATAACTATTATTAATCAAGAAAGCAAAAAACATCTGTGGTGAAATGCCGCAGGAAACCCCTTTCAAACTGTGAAGATAGTTTATCCCACTAGTGCTAGATGGCAGCACCATGCAGAATCCGTTGTGTTGGAATGCTGTCGTCACAGGAATAAACAGAAATTAAAAAACTGCTGAAATATGCATTTTTCTTTTGTGTGCTTTTTGACTTTAAAACGATGTAGAACAGTTTTAATCTTCTCTGTTTTTTTCATATAATACTTCCAAGCCTGGGCTGGAAGCTTATAATTATATATTAATTATCACTTAATGTCGCTCTTATTAACATGTAAACAAGAAACTTCACATATTAGTCTGGATTAATTAAATAAAAGAAGAGTTCATCCTACAACAAAGCCCTGTGTGGATTAATAGTGAACAAGTTTATTAATATATGATTTAATTAGTTTTTTCGCAGATGCAGACATCAGTGCGCCGATGAAACCATCTACAGAGTGAATGAAAACTGCATAAAGGTAGGAAGTATTTTCTCCATTACTTATTTAGAATTGAATGATGGAGTGATCAATCGTAAGCCGAACTCACAACAACCTTTTTAATAAAAAGGTTCAACCAAAGAGCATTTAGATTTTTCTTTTTTCATGAAGAGTGAAATATTTAGAACTAGTCGGGTGTGGCAATCCCAAAACTATCTTCTATCTCATATATGTTAACACTTCCTGAAAAATTCAGCATAGCAGCGCCAACAGTTATGTAATTTATACCAAAATCTAATCAGCAACGACTTGTGTCTACTTTGTATGTAAAGTCTGATGAAAATCCGTGTATTGATTTCAGAAATTGAGCTAATGCAGAAACATTAAAAAATTCTGCATGGCAGCGCCACCTGTTAGGCGATGTAAACTAAAAATCAATCTGGATCAATTTTATTTTTATCAGAGACTAATTCAATCTAAAGTTTGATGAAAATCCCTGCTTTAGTCTTGAGATACAGCTATTGCGTAACTGTGAAAAAAAGGCTTCACTGCAGTGCCACGTGTAAAGCGATTTTCACCACAATCTAAACAGCACTAATCTATATCAGAGATGAAATGAATTTGTGGTATGATGAAAATTCGTGCAATAATTCTCGAGATATAACTCTTGCGATAATCATGAATAATGCAGCATAGAAGGACCACCTGTTCAGCAATATACGCTAAGAAGTAAAACTAATCTAGTAACCTGTCCATGGCCATTACTGGCTATCACAGGGCACTAACGGTCGGGGCCTGCACAGGATCTCACTTCGGCCGTCTCCCGCTTCGTGCCGCTAAGAAGTAAACAAAAACAAACTATATCAAAGACCAACTGAATCTGAAGTCATTTTTAAAAATCCGTGTATTATTGCTTGAGATGAGTTATTGTGGCAATCGTGAATAATGCCGCATCGTAGCGTCACCTGTTGGGAGATATACAACAAAATGTAATCAGCTCTAAAATACATAAGATGTACTTTAAAATGTTCAGCTTTACTTGAAAGGCAATTAAAATAACCAAATAGAGATGTTAATAGTTAATTTTATTTACAAACATCTTAGTATTTTCAAGACCTAATCAGGCTATTCTTTAAAGAATATTTTTGTTTATTTATACAAATACATAATTTCGTTTTGAAAATTAACGAACCAATAATTATTACAGTTGAAAGTAGAAGTAGTTTTTTAGATTAAACTTAATGAGAGAAGATATAAATTGTTATTAATTGCAGTCCATTTACTTTATTATTCCCGTCTGCATGATTCTCAATTTCGTGGTTTGAAGGTCGAAATGAAAATGAAAAATGACGGATGAAGACAGAGTGGAGTAAAAAAAATAAATGGACTGCAATTAATAATAATTTATATTTTCTCTCATTAAGTTTAATCCAAAAAACTATTTCTACTTTCAATTGTAATAATTATTAGCTCGCTCATATTCAAAACGCAATCATGTATTTGTATAAAAACAAAAATGTTCTCTGAGGAAGAACCGGACTAAGGCTTGAAAGTACTAACAAGGAATGTCTCCATACTATGCATATTCAGAATATTTTGAAAAAATATGAATTAAACTACTCATGTAGGTAATAAAGGATCAGTGAAATTTAGCGGCGGAATTACAATAACAGATATGTAAAAAAATAAAATACTTTAGAATAAATAATTGGCGTGAAAAGCTGAAAGCGACGCGCGATTTCGCGAGCAGCGTATTTCCTCGCTAAAAGCGGACGATTTTAACGAATCTGAAAATTGATTTTAATTGACTTGTAGAATGTGCAATATTTAATAAATTTAAACCTAAACATAGAAGAATTTATTATTATTATTATACATGTTGCTAGTTGCTGCAACTATTTAATTTTATTATTGAAAAAATATTTGTGTGTATTATTTTTAGCAAATATCTATTTTAAGTTATAGGCAACCTGACATTTCTTTTCAATTATTCAATTTATTTCTTTTATATTTTGAAAGCTGCAAAAATTTACTTTCACTTTCAGTTAACTTTTAAGATTTTGTTTTAGTACCTAGCATCGTTTTCCGTTTTCATTTAAAATAATGGTTTTGAGAATGAACAGATATAATGTTGTTTGGGTGCTATTTAATGAATATATGGAAAGAAATATAAGGCTGACAAATGTTACAGAAGAGGAAGTTCAGTTAAAAAATAGCATAGTCGAAATTTTAAAAGAATATGAATGTGAAAGACATATTAATGTAAATCACGAATCTATTGTTAATGCATATCTCTCATGGAATGAAGTATAGCAAAATTCCGATGATAGTGAACTCTCTAGCGTATTATCTTATGATGAATCAAAGCATACAAACATAAAACCTGTATCGTTGGATTATAAAAGAGAGGCCGTAAATTTCTGGCGTAATGAGTATTCGGGAAAATCAAATCGTAGTTTCAAAAGTGTACAAACGACGTTTAAATATGTAAAAAGTTTACGTGAATTATATAAATGGGGAAAGCAAATTAAAAATGTAACTTCTAGTAAGAAAAATTGGAAGGGAAAAAAATATGTTTTTCAAAAGTTTCAGGAAGCAAGAAAACGTAAAATAAATGTACACGACTGCGACCTGCAGGGCTGGGCTCGTATTAAAGCTAACTGAATTTAATATGCGGTTTCGTGCTTCTAAAAAGTGGTTAGCAAAATTCAAAAATGATTTTCATTGCTATAACTCCTCTTATTGAGAATAATTTTCAATTTTTGTACAACATTTTCAACTTTCTGAACATTTGCAGTAATATTAATTTAAAATGTTCTGTAAAGAACATTTTAAATTCTTCTTTTTTCTTTTTATTACTGATTTGAATGAAATTTCGCCATTGTTTTATTCTATAATTCACAATTTTTTTTTAATTTAATCGTTTTTACCGGTTATAAAAATTACTTTTAAGGAAACTGTCGTCGTACATTTCCGATCCGAAAAAGAGGTTTCCATAGCAACAATGTCTAATCGTCTGTGTCATATTTTTCAGTTCGGAACAATTTTAATCAATTTAAATTGTGTTTTAAATAGTAAAATATAATAATTAAATTTTGTTATAAGTACATATAAATGTATATGACAAAACTATACTTGAAGCAAACTAAAATTACTTAAACTAAACTTATTTAATAAAATTGAAGGTAGAAAGTATTTTCTTTAAAAAGTATTCGAAGCGTAAAAGCGTATTTTTAAAAACTTCGTTTTTTCGCCAACTGGAGATAAATCGCCAAATAAACGAAATTTTCATTATTTTTTTACGGACCTTGTATGGAGGTTCCGCCGAAATTTTTTTTATAAACATGTATACCCATATGAGAAGAACATTCTGTAATTTTTCAGATTTTTCCGAGTATACCCGTATGAAGACCTTCCTTGTAAGATGTTTTATAAATAACATTAACTATTAGCATCTCTATTTGATTATTTTAATCTTCTTTTAAGTAAAACTGAACATTTCAAAGTTCATATTAAGTATTTTGTGTTTAAAAAAAAGGAGAAAGTTGCATTCCATCATATGTTTTTATTTAATCAGCTCCAGTTTATATCAAGGTCTAACTGAATCTAAAGTTTTGTGAAATTCCGAGCATTAGTTTTTGAAATAGAACACCCGCAAAATTTTTGTCACATACAGACTCACAGAATGACAGACAGACTCACACATTTTCTAAAAAATATCGAATCGTGTTCAGGATCTTCTAAAACGTATAAATCCATCGAAATCTAGAAGTCAAAATTTTTCACGAATCCAATATTTTTTTTTTTTTTTTTTTTTTTTTTTTTTTTTGTAAAGGTAGGAGAAAGTAAAAAGAATATAATTTATAAAATTCTTATTGAAGGTGATTTCAAACCGATAAATTCAGTCGAGTCTCTATATAACGAAATCCATCGTTCCAGTAAAAAATTCGTTATATAGAAAAATTCGATGCATAGAGAGTGATGTTAAAAATCGTATTTAATGTGTAAATTTTGAACAAATATTATTTTTGATCTTTTTAATTAAGAATTTGAAATGTTTAAAAGTAAATATTAACACAACATTTTATTTCTTAATTATTTAAGCAGTTTCAAAAAAGAGAATAGACATTTATTTGAAAGCTTAATGATAAATCAAAATAATGGAAGACTTGCATTAATTTCTGACGAAGAAATCTGTAATTTTTTGTTGAAAAAAAAAAAAAAAAAAAAAAAAAAAAAAGCTTAAACTTTAGCAAGGAATGAAAAATTGTAGTTAATGTTTTCCTCCATTTGAAGGCCTCTCTTATGTGCCTCTCATTGATTCCTCTCTTACATGTGTAACAATCCAATTGAGTCTGTTTTGAGAAGGATGTTGAAAGGTTTGTAGGAGGTCGGATGAATTCTTTGGATTTAAAAAACAAGGAGAGAATTAATACGTAAAAAAAAACCTCATTGAACGATAAATCAAAAATAAGTGATGGAAAATTGATTCCATATGATTTCGAAGCTTTTTTAAATGAATAAATTAAGATCAATTTATGGTTCAAAAATTCGTTATATGGAGATAGATATTTCGCTATATAGAGACTGTTTTTAATGTAATCATGCGAAAAGGGGACCGTTCCTACTAAAAATTCGTTATATAGAGAAATTCGATGTATGAGTTTCGTTATAGAGAGACTCGACTGTATAGTATATTTATACATGAATAAATTACCTACTTAAATGCTTTTTTTAATGCACAAAATTTTTTTTTTAATTTTATTATTCTATATTATTGGTTAGAAAGTTTAATTTTCGAGAAATAAACCTGAGTTACAAACAATACACATAAGTTGTAGTGCTTATTTTGTGTACTTTTGCAAAAACTAAGATTCTAAGGTATATTATCGATATGAGGAATTGCTAAAAGAGCAAATGAATTATTCCAAAGGAATGAAATGATATTGTTTGGCAAAATTGACACTACTATGATATTACAATGTACTCGTGAAGCTACTATGTTTTTAAAAAACATATTAGCATAACAGGAAGAGCGTGAAAATTTGATTACAAAATTCCATGTTTACACGTATGAAACAACTTGAGATTAAGAAAAAAAAAGGTAAGAAGTTAGAATTTTGTATTTATGAATATATTTAATAAAAGAAACGCGTACTTTTTAGCTCACAGGCTATCATAGCCTGAGAGCTTATGTGCCCGTCCGTTCTGTATGTATGTGCGTACGTGCGTAACGCGATAACTCATGATAAAAATATCGGATCCACTTGAAATTTTGTATGTAGGTATATCCTGACAAGGCGCTTCCCTGATTAGTTTTTGGAGTTCATTCGATATGTATAAGAGGGGGAACGGGGGGCTCATGCCCCCCGTTAGTTGATATAAATGGGATTTTCATGCAGAATTAAGTTTTCGTTCAAAATTTAGATTAGGATCATTCTGATGAGGCGATTCCGTGACTGTTATTAGGTGTTCATTGAATAAGTATAAATAGGGGGACAGGGGTTCTAATGCCCCGCCCCCCTTAATTTATAGAAATGGGATTTTCATGCAGAATTAAGTTTTCGTTCAAAATTTAGATTAGGATCATTCTGATGAGGCGATTCCGTGACCGTTATTAGGTGTTCATTGAATAAGTATAAATAGGGGGAACAGGGGTTCTAATGCCTCCCCCCCCGTTAGTTGATATAAATGGGATTTTCATGCAGAATTAAGTTTTCGTTTAAAATTTAGATTAGGATCATTCTGATAAGGCGATTCCGTGACTGTTATTAGGTGTTCATTGAATAAGTATAAATAGGGGGAACAGGGGCTCTAATCCCCCCCCCGTTAGTTGATATAAATGGGATTTTCATGTAGAATTAAGTTTTCGTTCAAAATTTAGATTAGGATCATTCTGATGAGACGATTCCGTGACTGTTATTAGGTGTTCATTGAATAAGTATAAAGAGGGGGAACAGGGGCTCTAATGCCCCCCCCCCCGTTAGTTGATATAAATGGGATTTTCATGCAGAATTAAGTTTTCGTTCAAAATTTAGATTAGGATCATTCTGATGAGACGATTCCGTGACTGTTATTAGGTGTTCATTGAATAAGTATAAATAGGGGGAACAGGGGTTCTAATCCCCCCCCCCCCGTTAGTTGATATAAATGGGATTTTCATGCAGAATTAAGTTTTCGTTCAAAATTTAGATTAGGATCATTCTGATAAGGCGATTCCGTGACTGTTATTATGTGTTCATTGAATAAGTATAAATAGGGGGAACAGGGGCTCTAATCCCCCCCCCCCGTTAGTTGATATAAATGGGATTTTCATGCAGAATTAAGTTTTCGTTCAAAATTTAGATTAGGATCATTCAGATGAGGCGATTCAGTGACTGTTATTAGGTGTTCATTGTATAAGTATAAATAGGGGGAACAGGGGTTCTAATGCCCCCCCCCCTTAATTTATATAAATGGGTTTTTCAAGCAGAATTTTCAGATTTCGTTCAAATCTCTGAATAGTTTTGGAAGTTTAATGGTTAAGTATAAAAGAGGGGGATAACTCCTTTTAAATTATATAAATGCTAAATGGGTTTTTATTAAGAATTATCTAATTTGCTCTGAATTTTGGATATAGATTTTTTATATGATAAAGCATGTCTTTGATAGTATAGGAGGTTCAATGATTAAGTATAAAAAAAGAGGAAAGAAGAGAGCTGTTTCCCTTTCTTAATTTTTTAACGGAATTAACCCTTGAAAATATAAGGCTTTAATGTACAATTAGTATTTGTAGCCTGTGAGCTCAATGCCATCCGTTTAACTGGGCAGTATTCTTTATTGAACTAACGAATGATATGAGAAGTTCGATATTTTCGTTCTCGTTTATGTATTAGGCAACGTCATGCGATTCTATCACCTGCAGCGACTCTAGGTAGTTTTATAGCAGCATTAACGCAGTGACTATATGAAAGAGTAGATTTGTTCTAATCCTTTTAGATAAAGCAGTGTTATTTTGTGTTCTTTTACCAAACTAAGTGCCTAAATTTTCACAGTTGTTCATCAGAGTTTTTAAAGAATGCCAGTAGTACAAAACTTTTTGAACTGAAACGATTTTTTTATAACCTACTAACTTAGACTTACGCTACGAGCACCATCAACTCATTTAAGAAGTGGCCATGTTTAAATAAAAGGCCGCGCAATCTTTTTTATCCACATAGGAGAGTTTGCGCATCTGCCATAAAAGAGAGATGGCGGATTTCCCCATAAGTTTCAGCGTTGGGAAAGATTATACAGTTGGTAGGTAAATTTTCGTGAATTGCAGATTAAGTGTAAAACATGATGTCAGTATGTAAATGAATCAATTTTTAAAAAACTTTGAAAAAAAAACCCCACATAATTATCGAAATTAAATTTGACAACAAATTAATTTGCAAAAAACATATTTGAAGATTACAAAAAACAATTTGTTAATAAATTAATAAAATAGTTCTTAATAAATTAATTTAATATTTATATACGTTTTTAATTTGTGAACAATTAATTTGCTAATAAATTAATTTTGATAACTAAAATAAATTTTCAATACAAGTTGAATGTAGTTTTTGCCATTGCAGAATTCAGTTTCGCCTCCGATTAGGAAAAAAAAAATCGATAAAGGTTTCTTAGAAGGGCGACCCCGTTTAGATTGCAATGAACTAACTTCATTTTTCTTGTATTTATCAATATAATAGCAAACAGAACGGCGTGAAATACCCAATTGAATAGCAATTTCTCTCTGAGACATTGGAATTGCGGAATAATAAAGAGATACAATTTAATGTGCAAATTCTTCACGGACTAGATTCATCAAAAACTGATTTTTTCTTTAGTTTAAACGCTTTTTTATAGACTCTGAGTAAAAGGAAATGCAATTTAACAATAAAACGAGTGGAATTCCGTCGAATGAAATGTTTAAAAGACCCGATCGATTTGGTTTAAAAAAAAAGCAAAAGTAATTACATTATTGAATCAATATATAATAAATATATTTACAAAGTAAATGTCAAGTTTGCCAGTTACAATTTTGCTGCAAAATTGTAACTGCAAAATTGTAACTGGCGAATATTTGCATGCAAAATTTTTGCATGCAAATATTCGCACATCTTCAGTTAAAATTGTAATCTGAGTGCCGGCGAAATCCAGAAATTTTATTTTATATGCACTCACAAAAAAAAATTAGTTTTATTTAAAAAAAAAAAAAAAAAAAAAAAAAAAAAACTAATTTTATTTTTATTGTGACATTATTTTCACTAACTGAAGTCATCTGAAAGTAAAATCTCAATCCCAGTGTCCATAATGAAAAGAAATATTGAAATGTAATATCGGGTACTACTAGGTTATCCCGTCGACCAAAAAATTATCGCCAAACTATAAGATTAAAAGCCAATAATGAATGATCGTGAATGTCACATTCAATGACATTATATACGATTCATGTGTTTAAAATATTATTAGGTGATTTTTATTTCGACTTTTTATTAATATTCTACTAATTATTTGTTTTTTCGTTATTTAAAATAAAAATTATGTCAATATGTATAATTTGGCTATTAGTTTGGCGATTTGTATAATTTGGCGAAATTGGTCGACGGGATAACAGAGTAGTGACTAATATATCGTTATGAGTAAAAATGCGATGTTTTAAATAGTGACGTCATTTTCTCTTCAAATGTTTTTTAAAAGTTACTGTTATTAGTAATATGAAAAAGGCATCCGTAATAATATTGTAATTCCCATTTATCTGGTTGCTGAATGACATCATTTTCCTCATTTGAAATTTCTCTTATTTTGATTTAGATATTAATTTTTATCATAAATTATTTTCTGTTATTTTCTGTTATTTTATTTACATTATTAATATTATTTCTCAGTAAATATATATTTTTTTTTACCTCAATTAGTGCATAATTATACGCAATCATTTTAGAAAATAAATTTTTATTATCGAGAGAAAGGCTAAACTGTGTTGCCACCATTTTGAAGAAATGTCATGAAAAAGCTTTTAAAATTAAAAATAATATATAAAAATGGAAATAAATTAAAAAATAACTAAAATGGGCACAACTACAAATAAATAGCTTTCATTTAAAAAAATAATTATCAAAATCGGTTGAATAGAAAATTCAGGACTGATGACACGACATTTTTAGCTTGTCTGAAAGAAATAGCATCGGAGGCTAATAAGATTTCAAATAAATGATATATATAAATTTATATATTAATATATTACTAGTAAATAGCGCATGGTGGAATTTTTTATACATTTTTCAGGTCACAACGTCAAATATTTACAGAAGGAAATCGAAGAAAGATCATGTGCCGAAGAAAATCTAAAGTTAACCATAGAGGTAATACAAAATGGCTCATTTAAAATGCGCGCAGCAGGAAGGGATTTCAATATTTCGGAATCGCCTCGAGAGGTAGGTGAAGAAAAAAATGACTCAGAAATGAACGTTGGGCTCAAAATCATGTCTAGGTGCAGAAATCGAGAAGAAATCAACTGTCCATATATATAAACTTAAACCAGTGACAGGATTTATAGTATTACTTGTAGCAGGTGATTGTACGAAAGCTGCACTATTTATTATAAGTGCATCGACTGCGGACGACGACAGCTTCGGTTGGCGAACAAAAAACATTTAAACTTTAGAAATGAAAATGAACAAATTTTCAAGACAGACATATTATGGTACTACTTTAAAAAAATTATAGAAATCGCCAAACTAATAGCCAAACTATACATATTGACATAATTTTTATTTTAAATAACGAAAAAAGAAATAATTAGTAGAATATTAATAAAAATATTAATAAAAAGTCGAAATAAAAATCAATTAATGACATTTTAAACACATGAATCGTATTTAATGTCATTGAATGTGACATTCACGATCATCCATTATTGGCATTGAATCTTATAGTTTGGCGATAATTTTTTGGTCGACTAGTAGTACCTAGTAGTACCCATATTATTAATTATATTTAAACATATTATTAACTAGGACTTCCCTCAGAGGGATTAGTCTGAGCGATATTGCTGAGAATACACATTTAATAACTTGCGATAAGTAAAGAAAATGAGATGTTGCCTTTAAATGGTCATTCATTGTGATAAAATATGATGAAAATAAGCATATTGAATCATAGAATTACAAAATCTTATATATAAAGTTGCATATACTATTTTTATAAAAGAAAAGCAAACCATGCATGGATATAAAGTTGGAAATATGCAAAATGTTAAAAGTAATACAGAAAATAAAACACCAAATTTTCCTATATTGGAAATATAACTCTTTGAAATGATGTCATGAGCATAAACAGAAGCTTCGCACCGATTTGAGAAACTATAAATGACAAAAACTATTATGTTTGAAGAGAATGGAGTGTATTTTATATGGTGTGAAAACCGTCCGAATAGTTTATAATGTTGAATATCTGTTTTCCACGGATGCAATGAAGTTGCCGATAAGAATTAAGGAATCCTTTTTTTAAAGTTTGTCCTAAACGAGCATTTACATCTTATAAGTTACTGTGATGCCAAAGTTATAGTTTCTGACCCCAGCAGTATCCTAGAAATTACAATATTCTCAATAAATTGGGTTTAAAACTTTTTCTAGAAAAAAAATGTTTAATTTGTGAAATTAAATTGTCGAATGTTTTAGAAATCGTTCATAACAAGAATATTATATCTTAAAAATTGCGCCACAAAAAAAAAAAAAAAAAAAAAAAAAAAATTAGTCATATCAACATTAAAGAATTCTCAATTTTAGAACTTTTTTTACTCCTGCATTGATGGTGATTATTGTTCCTACGCAAAATATAGTATATTTTGCAGCAAAGATGGTTACAACATTTTTTGCCCACATTATTTTTTAAATCGGCTAGGTACTGCCAATGATAACAAAAAACACACAAAAGTTAATGCTTTATAGCACAGAAATACAGAATCAAAAGCTATTTATCTCCTATTATATACACATAAATTATCTAATTAGTGCTAGTAGATACATTTTAAAATATACATAGATCAATATAATGCTTCATTTTTCTTTTATTAGTATTTCTTAGTATTCATTTTTCATTTATTTGTATTATTCAGTAAAAAACTAACTTTCTTAAGCTTGAATTACGTCAAACTTTTTATAAAAGCGCCTAAGTCCATATAACAGCGAGATATTGTGAAGAGTATTAAATACAAGGTAGTAAGACACTTAGCCAAACGCAGGTAATAAATCGCCAAATATTGTTCTTTTCGCCCTCTCTCGAAATGCATTTTTTCCGTACATTTAAAAAATACTATTTTGAGTCCTCTTATTTAAAATTCAAATAAATAAATAAGAGGAAGTAATGGGATATGTCAAAACATTTTATTTCAGCATCAAGGAATTGTATCGTAGTTACACATGTGGAAAAAAGCTGCTTTTCGCCAAAAAACGTTGTCTTCACTAAATTTGAATTGTGATTAATTAAAATGTTATAGGCAGAGCTGCCCAGTCTCCGGCATTTTGGATACCGGTATTTTAATACAGAAAATGTTTTATTAAATTGGAACATTCTGCGGATTTAAAAAATAACTTTTCCTATAAAAAAATTCTACTGTGCAATAAGCAGGGGCTTGGCATCTCTGTATAGGAATATTTCGTAATCTACTTTTTAACCTTAAAAAAAGCAACGACCATTTTTCGGGTACAAAAAGTATTGCTAATTGTACCATTTTGCATACAAGGTACTGATTGTAATATTGATACATCTATGGTGATAAATTTCCAATAATTTTTCAAATCCCATTTATTTCATTAAAAATATAAATCTTTTATTCATTTAGTTAAAAATAAATGGTTTTTAACTAATTTCATAATACTTTTGAAAGATCACTTTTCATTGGCCATTTTTTTAAAGCATTTAGAAAATGGTTGTTGTTTTCAGTCAAATATAGACTTTGGTCTGTCCGCATTTTATTTTATTATTATTATTATTTATAAATAGTGGAGAAATATTCATACTTAATCCATAACTTACATAATATATGATTCTGTTATTACATGAGTCACCTTTTTATTATCATAAAAATTATGTTTTTACTGATTTTCATTAACTTAATAGGAAAAATTTTGTGCTTTGAGCAATAGATGTCCGCATTTCATTTATTTATTTATTTTAACAAAATTCTTTGTATTTAGAAGAATTTTTATTTAAATAGGAAATCCAAATGTCGCTGTTAATAAAGAAGAAAGTTACAAAAAAGTTACAAAACGAGTAGACGCATACTATCAAATATATGAAAAAACGACGAATCCAAAAAAGACGTCGTATAAAATATCATCTTTTAAAGCAAAAAAAAAAACGAGGTCTGATTATCGAGCCTTTTAATTACGAAATGTGCATTACATTAAAAAAAAAAAATACTGCAAATATAGATTTTTTTTTTCTTTTGTGCAGTTTTGGCTTTGAAAGGTGCGCTATGTTGCAAAAAGATATAAGCGCCTATCAAAACACACTTGGTAAACGTTTATGCTCAGTTTTACAAATAAATATGGCACAAATATGCCCTATACACACCGAGGTACCTAATTGGTGCCAAAATGGCGTTCAGTTGCCTAACATGGTTATCATATAAATGTTATAATAAATTGTTTGTTCTAAAAATATTATCATTTATTGATTGTTACTTCTTTTTTTTTTAATAACAGAAAATGTTTCGTTTATTCCTTTTTTTCATTTTGAAATAAATAAATAACGTGTTATTATAGCACGCTATATGTATCTGGTAATCAAAACGATGTTTTCGCCTAGTTGGCATAAAAAATCTCGCCAAACCCGGTGCTTATATCTCTAGTATATTATCTCAAGTATTTTATTTATGTATACTATAATTGTTTTTACATACCACTTACTTCTTCTTGTATATAAAAATATGTAAGTGGCTCCTTTATGCAGCATAAATTGTATAAATCTTTAAAAAATAGCCCCCGTTGCCTCTTTTTGGATCGAATTAAAAAAAAATCAATGTCTAATTCCAGTATTGCTCCCATGTATGCATACATATTCCAAATTTCAAAGTTGTATGCCAACAGGATATGGATGAAAAATGGGAAAAGATGTCACATATGCACCAGGGTACATAATTGGCGTCAAAATGGCATTATTTTACCTGAGATGGTAATCCGGCTTTATTTATTTATTATTTGTTTATTTACTCATAAAATGTTTATTTACTTTCATTTCCTTTTTTTTAATTATATAAAATATTTCTTTTTATAGTTGTTAATTATTATTATTATTTTATTTACTGTAAGTTCTTTTTGAAAATAGAAAATAATTTAAAAATGTGTATGTAAGCGTTTTTTGAAAACGGAGTTTTCGCCAAATGGGCTTTGAAAAAAAATGCGCCAAATCTGATGCGCTTGTGGTATCCGTGTCGAAAAATTAGTGACCAGAATTGACTTCCACACACAAACAAAATATAAGTTAAAAGAAAACATGCAATAAAAATAAATATAAAGAGAAAATGATGTCATAAAAGAAACTTTTTATTTAAAAACGTAATTGTTTCTAATTTTCATACGCGAAATATATAAAACATTCTTTAGCGATCAAAAAATGCTATTAAGAGATTATCACAAAATCTCAAAATCAAAGTTTTTATGACATTTTTTTATATAAAAAATAACAGTTTTATTTTCCTGCATGATTAAATTTAAAATGTTTTATTGCATTCAGTATTTCTGAGTGCGTAAATGATTACTATTTACTCTATGTACTGATTCGGTTATTTACGAAAATATCCAGCCGGTGAAAATCACGCGCACCAAATTTCTGTGACGTATGCAAATAAATTGTGCTTTTTTATCAGTTTTTTTAATATAACTTTTAAACTATTTGGAATTAATTTTTAAAAGTAGGTGCATTCACCAGATTACCTTCATAGGTACCTTCTGGTACAAACAGAATCGAAATCCGACAAGTACTTTTTGAGATTTGCTTGACGAAAGAATTTTTTTGACTTTTAATATCGTTACGTACTCTGAGTATAAGACTTCGCTACGCTCAGACAATTAGATTAGTATTATTTTGTAATCTTTGCAGAGCTTGCTTTTTCTGATATTTTTATCTTTTTCTTAAATTAAAATTATTTAACTGTTGTTAAAATCCTTTCTTTTTATATTTTTTTAACATTAGGTTGAAATATCCCCTCCTAAAGCAACAGTAATTATTTATAAATCTATGTGCTCAATCCCTTCTAACCTTGTACGCAATCTTACAACCCTGTAAGGAAAGATTATGCAAAATAGTTTTCTTGGTTTTATTACTGCTGTTCTATTAAAATATAGCATAACAAAAAAAAAATAAATAAATAAAATAAAATAACCATGAAAGTCCATAAAAAACAAATGAAGTCAAAATTATTCATGAATAGTTTATTAAAAAATAATGTTTAGATTTTTTATTATTATTCTTTTGAAATGTGCACATTCTCTCCTATCTTTAGTTTATATATTTCAAGAAGAAGTGAAAAAAATTCTAATAAATACATAAATATAATCTAAAATTTTAGGTACGCCTGGAAATACAGTATAAAAAATCACTTTATTTCAATATATTTAAACAAAAACTTTTAATGGAGTTCCATAGCCAAATAAAATAATGATATATTTATGAGAGATAACGATATATTTATGAGAGATGAAATTCCACACTGACACATAATTAAAAAAAAAAAATATTTAAACTTCTACTTGGAGTTTTAAATTTATAAAAGTCTCTGTGCACAACAATTTTGGATTAAAAGTGAACATGCTTAGAATGTATGAAAAAAGCGATTTTTTTTATTATTAATATTTGATATATGGAGCTCAAAGAGTAAAGAGAAAGAATAGGGATGAAGAATGATTATTGTCGGTGGCGCGAAAAATGTAATCCGAAAATCGCTCCATTCGTCCCAAACATAACCACGTGCTCTCATGAAAATGAAGATAATTTTTAGTCATTAAATTTTTAATTTATAATACAATTAAATACTTCTTTAGAAGGGTTAAAGATAGGCAGATTATTTTAATTTAGAGAAAAATGCACGAGCTACATTAAGAAATTTGATGCCTTGCTTTGTTTGGCCTGAATGATGGCATTTAAATTTAAGAAGTAACTCGCAGCATATTGCAAACCACTTTTAAGGCATACTGCATCCCTATTTTTTCTCTTTACTCAATGTAGATCTCACTCGTGTTTACCAGAATAAAATAGGTTAGACAAGAATCATGAACGCTTCCTGAAGTGGGTAGAGATTTCCGATCTTAACTTGGAAGTTGTAGCATTTATTTTTTCCTAATTGCCTACTTGTATTATGAAGATTCTTCATACATGGAGAATAAACGGAGATAACAGCAATGATTTAAAGAGAGAAAATAGCAGAAGATAGTGTAAACGAAAGTTAATGATCCAAATATGCTTAAGAGTAAGACGACAATAGTCAATTGATTACCCTTTTCTCCTGAACAGCTGAAGAAATTTATTTATTTATTTATTTATTCAGTTTTAGCTGAAGAAAGTTTATAAATTGATAACTTGAAATAAAAAATAAAAATATATTAGTTACGCTGCTTATGTATAGGGAAGAATGGGGAGGGTTGGCCATAGGAGAAGCTTAACCCACCCTTCAATTTTCATACTTAAAAGAAATTCAAACTTTTGATAATGGTGCAAACGAAGGCTACTGAAATGCTCAGACAATAACCTTCGTCACTTGCAGATAATTGAAACAAAGATATGTGAGAAAATTAGTTTTGAAGGGTTTTCAGCTTAAAAAGTGCATTTTTAGGATTCCGTGCTTTAAAAGTAACAATTTGAAAATTGCACGTGAAGCGTAGCAAATGAGGGGTGTGCGTACGATAACGAAATTTTAAAAATATCACTCTCATATATCAATCTCATAAAACTGAACTAGTTAATTACAATTAAAATGTGCACCAAACAATGTTCGCCCCATACCGTTATGTTATAGAATACTTTTGTGCGGCCTTGTAAATCATTAACAAATGTTTTTTGCAGCACAGATTATGCAAAAAGTATATTATAATATGTACTTTATAGATGCATATCAATTTTATTATGTTCGAATGAGTGTAACACCATTAAAATGCATTTGCAACATTTTCCCCCATTGGCCGTAATGTAACGGAATACTTTTGATTGTCCCTGTAATTGATCTATGCATCCGATTTTCATAAAATTTGAAATGACTCGACAAAATTATGTAAGTATTATGTATTTTAAATTTCAAACGATTAAAATGCATTTGAAACTTTTTTCACCATTGACCGTAATGTAATGGAATACTTTTGATTGTCCCTGTAATTGATCTAGGCATCCGATTTTCATAAAATTTGAAATGACTCAACAAAATTATGTAATAATTATATATTTTAAATTTCAAATGATTCGGTTGGGTATTTTTTGCATTGTTATATGCGAACTGACGGACGCACAGTGGGGCAAAATCCCAAAAAGCTGGCCAAAATATGAAAATGTTATTCAAATTGTACGAAAATTCGTATGGAGGTGTTTTTGAGGATGTTAAGTAAGAATACAAAATTAAAATAAAAAATAATGGCGGATACAATATGGCGGAACAAAAATTAAAATGTCTCGAAAGTTATTCAATTTACATGCAATTTCGTAAACTTTTCAGGATGCTAATTAGGATTCAAAAGTTAAACTTTAAAAATAAATAAATAAATAAAATTACAGATGAAAATTAAAAACAATTAGATTTAAATAAAATTTAAAATTTCGAGGGTAAACTTAAAAAGGAATTTTCAAAAAAACAAGACATATTTAATCGACATTTAAGTACGTTAATAGAAAGTAAAATATTAGACTATTTAATTTTTATATTATTAAAATAAAGACGAAAATTTATTCCAGAAATTCACCTTTAGAATCAACTGTAGTATAATAAAAAGATTTTTCAGAGGTCAATGTGTCAAAAAAGTTAGAAAAACTTGTTGGCGGTATTGGAAGATCCTGTGACTTAGGATCAATGATTTTAATTTCTTCGACGATAATTTACCTAAACTGGAAATGAAAGAATCTGATGACATTAAAAGACGTAAAAATATCTTTCTTTTTTCTCGCTACTGCATCTTTGCAATAAATCTTCTCGATTCCTTTTGATCAGTCTGTTGCATGACTCTTGAGTATTTTATGGCATTTAACAAATAGGCAGTAATGAAGATAATGTTATTTCTTTGTCATTAATAAGTAATTTGTGTACTGAAGTAGGCATATAGAACCAGGAGGTGCAGCTTAAATCTACGAGCTATTTGTAAGGAAAAATCTTCGAAATTTATCAAATAAATGATATGGCTACAAGAAATTACTTATGACATAGAATCGTTTAATCAAATCTTCGTATACGCTCGTTATAGAAGCACAAATAGTTGCGTTTTCAAAGAATCACTGAATTGTATTGCCATCATTTGTGCTTCCAAATCTGGGATTTAGTTTCTCGATGAGAAGTCTTAATTGTAAACGAAATATTTTTTGAATATTTTGTTTTGCAATTTCACTGTTCTTCTTTTCATGTAGAATACGAGCTTTTCATTTTTTCTACCCAGTTCATCTGCCAGGTCCAAGCCCTCTCTAAACATCTTTGCATGTAACTTAGACATTTTGAATTCTAAATTATCTCAATCCACTTAATAAAAAATTTCAGATCCGTAAGATGCTGTCTGACGTAGGCAGCAACGTTGAGTATTACACTAATTCGTTATTAAGGGTGTATTCGAAAAAACGCTTTTCCACCTTCAGCAGCTCGAAATTTTCCGATACAATTTCAGACACATTTTTAAAAGTAGAATCATGAAACTTGCTGAGGGGATTCTTGAAGGGACGTATGAGGTGCCGAGTAAAGTCTTTTTACGCTCAATTCATTAGAATTTGATTTATAAGCAATTAACTTCTCTGGAAGACCCTTTTTTTCGTTCCCTTATCTCCCACTTCGGAAAAATCGGTTCAAATTGCCGTTTTTGATTGCTTTTTTTTGCAATATTTTGTACACTTATCAAAGAATTGACCTTTACGGCACCTTGTGCACTTTCTAAATAAGAGAATCTGTGAGTTTCATGTGTTTGAGAGCGAAAGTGAATTCAAAAATAAATCGGAAAACAAGCAGTTTGAATCGAAATACACCCTTAACGACTATTTCTTCTGTATCAATGATTGTATTAAGCAAAATAAGTAGATTCTCCTGGTGTTTAATACAATCCCATTCATTGACAGTAGCTTCGGTATTTCTTGAAAAAGAAAAATGGATCTTGATTGTTCCGATAAAATCAGTGAAATGAAGATCTCGGAATTTTCAAATTGACGATTCATGAATTATTCGCAACATTTACGTATTCTAGTAGCATGGGAGAAAAGAAAAATATATTGGACCTCCTGCCATCTTCATAGCTAAATATCTGTTTAAATGTACTCAGAATAGATGTGCCATCACTTGCAAATCAAATCCAAATTACTAATATAGGTGAAAGTGATATTCATAATGATTTTTATTCGCATTAATGAAATACACTCAGTAGTTTGATCTGTCAAATATTGCCATTGACAAAATAATTCTTCTAATTACAATAGAACAAACAAAATTACTACATATAACAATAAGAAAATGTTATTCTACCGGATCAATAATAGAGAATTATTTTCATTTTTTCATTACTAAGCTTACTTATCAAATAAATTTAATCTTATAGTACTTATTTACAATATAATAGGTAATAAACTATTATAAAATTGAATAATTCAAAATTTTGAAAAATATTTTTCATCTAAATTATGTGAAAAGTAGTCAATTTCAAAATTTTTGAAGCGGTCGAAAAAATAACATTTTTACTTGCAGTTACTAAAATGTGCGTGAAATGCAGAAAGGCAGTTTTAGGCAGCTGGTTTTTCATGAATCATTAGACAATAGCCCAGGTTATTATTTCCATTAAATTTCGTTGCGGAACACTGTGGAACATTTAAACTTTTTGATGTTTAAAAATAAAAAAATAAAAAAAATTTCTAAAATTTTTTATCAAAAATGACAATGAATTTATTAATTTTTATGTGCTTAATATAAATTTTGTAATACATGCAAATAAAGTACACACTATCATAGGGTGAATCCATTTCAAATGATTAAAATCGGATAATATGATAAAATGTAGCACGCGTTTAGAGGAACTGTTGTTTTGCTGTTTTTGTTCGTTCGAAATGATACTCCTTCAAGCATCATTTTTGAAATAATCCTGCTTGTAAGGACAAAGCAACAATCTTTTTTTAAATACAGATTCTGACTCTCCAAATATTATTCTAGCCGATTATATAGTCAAAATTCCCTAAATCGTAACTTCATTTTTCGACTTTTGGCCAGCTTTTTGGGTTTTTGCCCCACTGTGGGACGGACTGAACGACAACTATAAGTGCTATGTATTTACATAATTACGAACGCCCCTAAAAATAGAGCCATTATAAAATCGCACTTGTGTCTCTCTGTCGCAGACATTTTACTCATAAACTGTGGAACGTGGACAGTTAAAATAGGGGGAAGTGATTACGACTATTGATCCACATATTTACAGATTATTAAACGTTCACAGATATATTTAGGGGAAATGTAAAGGGGGGAGGGATAATTACATTACTTGGGAAAGAAAAGACATTTTTTTTTTTAGTATCGTGTGAGAGCTTTTGAAATGCTGCATTCAAAAAAACATTTTTTTTTAATTTTAGGCATTATATTTTCAAAGATATCGTCAAACATGTACTGTAAAAGTATGACCCTCCGAATCTATTGAAACTAAAATTATGAAAAAAATTAGAAGTAGTAGTTGTTAAGTCAAAATTTGCAGGAAAAACATAGTGCCTATACTCTAAGTCACATAGTTTTTGAGAAAAGCGCGTTTTTCCATTACACACAAATTTCAATTTGCGGATATTCCGCAAAGATATTGAAGAGCATTGGAGGTAAGAAGCTGTGAACACATAACGTTATCAACTTTTTGGAAATTTTGGACCCCCTCCCCCTTTTCAATATCAAACGTTATCATCCCTTGAATCCCCCCTCCCTCCACTCAATAATGATATCGTTATCAGTGTCTAAATTTTTTTTAACTTTTAGAATTTATTTATTTTGTTTGGAGTGATATATAAAACACTTATTACATTGGTTTTTTAAATGTTTTATCGATTCAAATGAAGGGAAGTTAATAATAAAATAACATTTTATATATGAAATATACATAAAATAAATAGTTTCTATTTAAAATAATTTTATAATAGTATTTGTTACATAATGAATTTAACAGTAATAGTTCTTTTGCTCTTCCCACGCAGGGATGGGAAGGGGGGAGGGAGTAGACAGAAATTTTTATAAAAGAAACAAGTAAACAACATTCTTTCTCTTTCTCTTTTATTTATTAATAAACACGTTTCATTTCAAATGTACCACGCTTATGGTTTCTCGAACAGCGATTATACATGTATACACATATGAAGAAAAATAGGAATGCAAAACGCTGAGGAATTGCATATTTTAGAACTAATTAATTTTATAATAATTTAGTAACTTCAATAATAATTTTGTATTTTCATAAAAATAGACAACAAACTAAAAAAAAAAAAAAAAAAAAATCTATTTTGTACCAAAAAACATGTTACAAATAAAAAGAGAAAATTTTGGTTGGATCAAAAATAATATCGATATCAATAGATAACCCCCCCCCCTCCTCCTAAAATGATAACGTTATATATGCACAGCCCCTAACAGAAGTAAAAAAAGCATTCAGGAAAAAAAACGTTTAATTAATTGAGACATTACAATTTAAAAACACAGTCAGTTTGGACATACATAATGACATGGGCGGCGTATTCCATATACCATCGACTTGTAAACCTCACATAGGAAATTGTAATGATATAATGATAACGTTCCAAAACATTTAGCTAATCAGTAGCATATATTTAAAAATATATAAGATACATATAATAAAAGTTCTTTCAGGTGTTTCAGAAGAAATTTTGGCAATTCATTGTGAACTAATAAATTTTTATAGTATATGTCAACATTTGAACGGAGGGTGGTTTTGGAGTTTGAGCTGTCATGATAGGTGAAAATATACCAAAATGTTTCCGGAAGCAATAAATAGCTTTGTACTTTTTGTAATGAAAGCTACCTATTTAATTACAAATTGAACATTGTGATTGACCATTGATGATATATCAAACTAGAAACCTAAATCTGTTAGATATTGTAAAGACAAAAGAAAATCAGGATGATAATGCTTTGCGTGTCCTTAAAAAGAAAGATTTACCGATGGTTGAAGCAAAGTTAGAAAGCTAAAATCTTAAAATACACCGTTAAAAATTTTGTCCTAGTTTGAACTAAATTTTAGGGCTGAGTAGCTGTCAAGATAAGATGGTGAAATATCGTACCAACATTTTAAGCTTCCTATTTCAATCCCGTTCGAAGTATTGGAACTAGGCTTCAATAGGAGCTCCAAATGTTGGTTCAAGCACGATTTCACCAACTTGTGATAGCAACAACTATTGAGCTCTAAAATTTGGTTCAAACTAGGACCAAGATTTTTAACTGTGTACTTACAGAAACGTTGAACACAATATTAAAACATAGGAGAGTATTCTGCTAATGCCTGTGATCACTTCCCTTTTTCCTGGAAAACTCAGTTAAGATTACAATGGTCACTACAATTTTCGAGATACTGATTTCATTTGTGCTTTTAATTTTATCAGTGCTGAGAGAGACATGAAAAGTCCCAGGAGCGGGATTTCAGGAAATAAATAAAGGATTTATTCATGCTTCTCTTTTTTGCATGGTTCAGCTGTAAATCTCCTAAAAATGTATTTGAGACCTGTTTAGGTTGACATGGACTAAATACTGCAACAGGACGAACCATACGTTATCTGTCTGGAATTTCTTTTCCAAAGACTTTGTGGTTGGTATTAATATATTTTTTTTATAGTTCAAGAGTCTTCCGAACAAAACAATAAGGCTATCCACATAAAAATTAATACAGTTAATTACCATAAGCCACTTAATCATAATCTGCAGTTTGAAAGTTTTTGCCACGTTAGTTTTGACAGGGTTGTTCAAAAGATATTGTTCTTTTTCAATTTGTTGACGGTCCCTTATTGGATTTTGGAAAAAAAAAATCTTCTCGAAAATATATGACCTGTACTATTTTGTTTATACATCTGGAGATTCAGAGTCATTTCTCATGTATATTTCTTGATATTTGACAAAACGTCTGAAATCGCAAATGTCAAGATTTTTTTTTTTGCTGTGATTGTAATCATCCATGTCTGCCGGAAGTGAAGTGGTGCATAATCCAAAAAATGATACCACTAGTGGTTCAGTCGTAAGTTTAGCATTGTGTTTGCCGTACAATCAAAAGTATGAAAACCTGGAAAACTGGGTGCAGGAAAACATAATGCTAAGTCTACGAGTCAAACACTAGTGGTATTCATTTTTGGCTTATGCACCACTTCGATTCCAGCAGACTTGGATGATTAGATTCCCCTATTACTACTCTTCCATAACATAAAGGATATTTTCTTGTGCTCGATGATTTAGGGTTTTGTGCGGTCGACTCTTGGACTATTATTTCTCTTCAAAGGTTTCGAAGCAAAGCGCAAAAAAAATAACAAAAATCTTCTTAACAGTAGGGGGGAGAATAATAAATATGTCAGGAAACTCTTCCGTTAATGTTGCATTCTCTTGTCGATGGATCACATGAAAGAAGTTTGAAAACATTCCACACTTTGTGGCATTGGTGTATTTCAACATTAACTCTTCCTTCTTTTCTTTCCTTCCATGATTTCAAGCCCTTCATTTTTTTTTTTTTTTTTTTTTTTTTTTTTTTTGAGTGAGGGGTTCCTTTAAAATAGAAATTGTAAATTGTAAAACTCATAAATTACTATATTTTGACAAACAATTGTCCAGTAGAAATACAGAGGGTGTTTACACATATAGGGTCTGTTTTGAAGTTAAATTAGATAACAAAGAGACACAACATTGGGGGGGGGGGAATCTAGTAACGTGTATTAACGTGATAATTAAAATACTAACTGCTATGAAAAAATATCATCTGCAGAGATCGACCGAAATTTCAGTTTCATTTTCGTTTTCGGAAAAAATTCTGAATTTCGCCAAAAAAATCTTTTGGCGAAAATGCTGCGAAAAATTTGTTTGAATCGAAATTCAATCGAAACTATCTGTATTCCAAAAATCACGTTTCTTCTTTGAAAAATGTTTTAACATTACTTATTGATTTGAGTTGTATCGGCTCAAAATGAAACACTATAAAATATCACTATTAACTTCACTACTTATAATTATCATTTATGGCATACTCAAAACGTGAATGCAAGCAATACATATACCGGGTGATCCAGAAGTTTCGGGAGTTTTGAAATGTTAATAATTAGGAAACTATGTACAATACAAAGGTCCGGTTTTCAGATATATGCTCAGAAACATGAGGGATTTTTGTTTAGAATGAATTATTTAAAAATATATATAGTTACAATTTTTAGCAACAGGTGGCGCTGTTGTACAAGACTGAATATATCTATACCATGTGTTATATAGACACATGAGTTCTTACATCTTTTCTAGGATATTGAAGACATTTCATTTTAAGGTGGTTTATGTTCAAACACTTTTTTTGAAAGTAGTTGAAATTGAAGGGAATTTTGATACAAAATTTGATGAGTAACTGTTATGTTTAGACATAGTTGTGTTCTTATCGTACAATACGTGTAGTTAAAACTGCAAAAGATTTTATGGCTATTACCATTACAAATGCAAAATGCTAATGGTAAGCAAGGTTTGAAAAAAATAGCTCATTGGAAGATCGTAATAGGAGCAGGAGATCCCACATGTCTGTTGCAATCGTAAATAAGGCAGAATTCGATGAAAATACTCAGTGGAAATCTTCAGCTCATGGTGAGTGGAGTGTGGAGTACACTTGTAATATCATGATGAACTGAAATTTTTTCTGGAATTTCTTTCTGCTCTGAGGATACTGTGCAAGCTGTTTTGCATCGGCTCAGGTGGTACTTATAAGCTATGGGGTCATAATGAAAATTTGTTATCCTTGGACGCTAATTCTTTCTTTTTAGTAAGCTGTATCATACCATAAAAAACTATCAATTTTAGCGCCACCTGTTGGCAAAAGTGTAACTAACACAACTTTGTTTCATCGAAAAAACAAATTCGATATGTTTCTAAGCATTTCTGTGAAAATCGCACATTTCTATTGTTTATAGTTTGCTAATTATTAGCATTTAAAACTCCCGGAACTTCTGGATCACCTGGTACAACTAACCTTCAAGACACTTTTCAAGTGCTCTTAAAAGTTTCAGACCTAACTGTAATAGCATTTTTTTGTTGTTGTTGTTTGAAGCCACAGAAATTATTCGAAAACTCTTTGCGAAAATTCTAGTATAACAAATGACTATTAACAAAAATCATTATAAAAGATAAATCGAGATATGTGCACCTAAAACACTTTTTAATTACATTAAATTCGTTTGGTTAAGAAATTATTTTCTGAGTCATAGATGAATTAATTCCCTTTTATTTTACGTGAAAATGAAAGTTTTTGGTCAGAGGCACAGAGAGCCAAAGTGGGCCACACGTAATTAATAATTATGTATATTTAAAAAACTCGTATAATAAATAATTATTTATATTTTCGTAATAATTACCTTTTTTACTCGTGTATACAGCGATCGCGTGTATAACGCGCACACCTCACTTCACAAGAAAAATGGCGATTTTTTAAAATCTCGGTTATTACGCGCACCACAAATTTGCTATGCAAGAAAATGACTGGCCAAAGAATTTAGGCAAAGAGAGTCGAGAAAATATTGAGTTAGATCAGGAAACAAGGCGGAAATACATCTTTAGACTTCGGGTAGGGAATAAATTACTGGGATACTACTGAGTGTTAGCAATGAGAATTGCTAATTAGCGTTTAAACAAAGTTACTAATGTTTTTGTATAAAAAAGTACAAGGATGAAATAAAGATGCAACAACACTTCTATTAAGTAAGATTTTCCTAATTTTAATGTCTTCTTTGAATACTTTTCTTAATTCATATGTATATCGTGTGATTACTTCAAGCAGTAAAAAAATATTCCGTGTATAACGCACACCTGTAAGTTTTGTCTTAATTGTTTCAAAAAATGTGCGCGTCATACACGAGTAAATACGGTAATAACATTAAAAAGAATTAAAAATTTTTGTTTTCAATTTCGGCTGAAAATAGATGTTACCGAAATTTGGTTTCGGTTCTAAAAAGCTGTTTCGATCCAACCCTACACTGTTAAAACTAATGGTGACACATTGCACCTTTTAGGGGTGAAAGGCTTGTCTCACCTGGTGAAAGGCTGGTGACACCCCTAAAGGAGCCAGAATGGCTCCTTTAATTAGGGTGAAAAGATGGCACCCTTAATCCAGAGTGTCCAATAATAAAAAATTAAGAAATATACAAACCGACTTTTGGCCGTCGAAGGATTCGAACTCACAACGTCTGATTACAAGCTCAGCGTTCTCACCGCTCGGCCATCGAGCTCACCTTCATTCACTCATAGCCATAGATTTTACTTGCCGTCAGAGAAAACAGAAAGACACACGTCACAGCGCATGCACATGGTTCCAGTCACTCGATGAGGTGCCACATTGCTGCCAATACGAAGTGCATGGCACCTTATTTAGCTCCAATCACCCAGTAAGAGACCTGTCGGCACTGCAACCACATATCCAAGCCCCTATGGCACCCTAGGGTTCCAAATGCCCCGGGTTCCAATGGACCCTAGGGCCTTTTCACCTCCGGGTCCCAAATGTTAACCGGTTTGGCACCTTCACTTTTAACAGTGTAGTTTGTCTGCTACTGAAATGGTGCGTGGGAGAAGCGGGTAGCTTAAAAGTTATATATTAGCTCTATCCGAAGAGAATTACTCATATTCCGTCATTAGAAAACGTTGCGAGAAGCATGGTTTTAAAGTGTCTAAACATAAAAATTAAGTAATATTATTGATTGCAAAAGAAAACATCATCAAACTTTTAAATATCTATTAAAAAAAAAAAAAAAAAAAAAAACCACCATCTGAACTATCTGATAAAAGTTACATACTGTCTCTAACATTTCTAAAATGCATTCTATTGTTGTAATGGAAAATCCAAAACCACAAAGAATTAACGTATAAAGTCTTGAATGCATCTGCATAAATTGTAAATAAAATAATTAATAGCGATTTCAATTTAAGCTTAAAAAATGTACAGTTCATCTGCTGCTACTAACAAGGAAGGTCTCCATACTGGGCATACTCAAATTTTTTTGAAAAAAATACTAATTAAAATACTTATGTAGGTAATAAAGGATCAATCAAAATTAGTGGCGGAATCACAATAGAAATTATGTAAAAAGATAAAAATAACTTTCGAATATTTGGCGTGAATATCATGCAATTTGGCGAGAGCTCTTTTCCTCGCCAAAAGCAAACGATTTAATGCAACTGAAAATTGCTAAATTTTTAGAATGCGTGTGTAAATAGTATTTAATTAATTTAAACATAAACAATGAAAGAACTTAATACATACACATATATGTATCTTGTATTGCATATATATATTGTTTGTTGCTATAGTTTTTAATTTGTCACTGGAAAAATATTTTACTATACAAAAAATTATATTGAAAAAAAATATTTTCATATACAAAAAATTCACATTGAAAAAAAAATATTTTCATACATTTAAGTATATTCAAAATTAAAAGCCAGATGTTTCCATAGCAACGAAATTGCATCGACAATGCTCAATTGGAAACAATTTTAATGAATTTAAATTATGAATTTCGTTTCAAATCGCAAATTTTGATAGTTAAATTTGAATATAATTGCATATAAATATCGATAAAACAAAATTACACTTAAAACAAACTAAAACTGGCAAAATTAAAGTTATTTAAATTACATTTACCTAAATATAATCAACATGAAACTTTTTTGTCTTAAAGCGTATTTGCCATAAAAAAGTATTTTTTTAAACTGCATTCTATCGCCAACCGATGATAAATTTTCATTATTTTTTTACAGACGGTGTTTGGAGATTCTGCCATTTTTTTTTTTTTTTTTTTTTTTTTATAAACGTATATATCCTCATTAGAAGAACATTTTGTAATTTTTTCAGATTTTTCCGAGTATGCCCGTATGGAGACCTTCCTTGCGAGACATGATGTTGAGAGAAAGACAAGATGCAGACTGTTATATAATAAACATTTACGAGGTGAAAAGAGTGAAAAAATTGTCGCAATGGGGAAGCGTAATAAATAATTTCTTTTTAATAAAATTGCAAAAAAATTGTGTATTTTGAATTGCAAGTTTTAACAAAGATAAAATTATGTTTAAATAAAGACAGGGAATTCGATATTAGATAAGAGAAATGTCTGCAAAATGATTACCGAGAAAGTTATAGAATGCATTTAACGAAGAACTAATGTAAATTTATAGAGAGTTTTGCTTTTTTATCTATGTTTTAACAGAAATTTTTACACTGTATAAAGTTAGTATTATGAAGTTGCTAGAAAGTTGGCAAGAAAAATAATAATTTTTAATCTTGCTTATAAGTCATCGTCAACAGAGTCCGATCAAGCTGAAGTTGGGCCCAGAGCCTGTTAAAAAGTAGGGCCCCCTACCTCAACATTTCCTGCGACATTTTCAGAAAAAAGTAGTCTTATTTGATGACTTGATAATGTTGTTTGGGTAAAAGTTTCAAATTTACAAAAAAAAAAAAAAAAAAAAAAAAAAAAAAAAAAAAAAAAATTAAAAAAACTTAAAATTAATTACCGCCCACTTTCTCAAATAAGCATTTGTATAATTCACAAATATCTATGATCCACAATATATGTTGCACAATAAATGAGGACATCTTTTTCAAAACTTGCCTTATCCAAAATCATAAATATTGTGTTTTCTCTGATAGCCTAGTTACCAACAATATTATTTGAAAAGTACTTGATTCAGGAAAAAAAAAAAAAAAAAAAAATCAGCCACATAATTTGTGGGCTCAGAGCCAAGGCCTCGGAGGCTCGTGCATGGATCAGGCCCTGATCGTCAATATACATGTCAGGATAGCACAAGGAAATTTTACACTGTGAAGGAAATACAGTGGCACCAGTGGGATTCCAACCCACAATCTGCGCTCGCAGGCGATTGGCGGAGTGGTGCCTTGACTACTCGGCCACTTAAACCCCTATAAGACGGAGCGTCTCCGTTCTTTCTTTTTATTTCCTTCCGTTTCGTTATTTTCAGGAAATATGATGGAGTTTTCTGATTTTTAATGTAAAATGCCCTTTTGTTGTGAAAAGAGACTTTTTCTGCGAAATTCAGGAAAAATATATCCGTGAATTTCAGATTTTTTAGCTCACAGGCTATCATAGCCTGAGAGCTTATGTGCCCGTCCATTCTGTATGTACGTTCGTACGTTCGTTCGTGCGTAACGCGATAACTCATGATAAAAATACCGGATACACTTGAAATTTTGTATATATGTATATCCTGATAAGGCGCTTCCCTGATTAGTTTTTGGAGTTCATTCGATATGTATAAGAGGGGGAACGGGGGGCTCATGCCCCTCCCCTTAATTGATATAAACGAGATTTTCATGCAGAATTAACAGTTTTCGTTCAAAATTTAGATATAGGATCATTCTGATGAGGCGATTCCGTGACTGTCATTGGGTGTTCATTGAATAAGTATAAACAGGGGGAACGTGGGGCTCATGCCCCCCTCCCCCTTAATTGATATAAATGGGATTTTCATGCAGAATTAACAGTTTTCGTTCAAAATTTAGATATAGGATCATACTGATGAGGCGATTCCGTGACTGTTATTAGGTGTTCATTGAATAAGTATAAACAGGGGGAACGGGGGGCTCATGCCCCTCCCCTTAATTGATATAAACGGGATTTTCATGCAGAATTAACAGTTTTCGTTCAAAATTTAGATATAGGATCTTTCTGATGAGGCGAGTCCATGGCTGTTATTAGGTGTTCGTTGAATAAGTATAAGCAGGGGGAACGGGGGTTCTAATGCCCCTCCCCTTAACTTGTATAAATGGATTTTTCAATCAGAATTGTCAGATTTCGTTAAAATCTCTGAATAGTTTTGGAAGTATAATGGTTAAGTATAAAAGAGGGGAATAACTCCTCTTAAATTATATAAATGGTAAATGGGTTTTTATTAAGAATTATCCGATTTGCTCTGAATTTTGGATATAGGTTTTTTAATATGATAAAGCATGTACTTGATAGTTTAGGGGGTTCAATGATTAAGTATAAAAAAGGAGAAAGGGGAGAGCTGTTTCCCCTACTTAATTTTTTTTCGAACGGAATTAACGAAAATACAAGGCTGTAATGTACAATTAGTATGCGTAGCCTGTGAGCTCAATGCCATCAGTTTAACTGGGCAATATTCTTTTTTTTTGTTATCACAATCCCAGTTTTTGTCATAACAAATTTCCGTAAGGAAATGATGGATTCAATTAAAAGTCTTTATGGATTCAATTAAAAGTCTTTTTCTTTCTTAATATCTTTTATAGGTGCATAAATCGTCACAAACTACCAATTTAATAAATTAAGGGGTCAGGTACCTTTGGAACCAACAAAATACGTGAAAATGTGACCTCTGTAAGAACTGCAGTCACTCAATATCTAATTGACTTTTGACTATAAAATTGAAAACACATATTAAGAAGGATTTAGTTAACAGTATAATATAGTAAAATCTATTAAACTGTAAATGACGATTAAGTGTGGCTTATTCTTATGTACTCGTAGAGAAATTAAGATTGTTATAAATACAGTCAAAATTTTTCTCAAGTTTTTTTGCATATCATTTGTGGAATTCTTAATATGAAATAATGTTCTTTTCCGAAAATATGACAAAAAACATTGTACATAATATCCAGTAATCAGAATTAAAAAATAATAAAAATTCAATGAAAAATGACAAGGTTTACTAAATAATTTTTCACTGCGCATCAAAATTTTATTTGCATATTGTGTCAGTTAAATGTATAGAGCAACTTTTGTGAAACACTTAAAAACATAGCTTGAAAATTCTGAGAGTGATCGTCGATAGAATAAGCTCAAAATTCATTATTCCCCAAATGAACAAAAATATGAGTGACTATATATATATCCATTGATTACTGTCAATATAGAATTCACAATATGGCTCGTACATATTTGGATACCACCCCTCATTTTTTGCTTCATTTTGAGAAAAATGGATTTTGAGCTTATTCTACCGATGATCACTTTCAGAATTTTCACTAAAGTTGTTCTACACATTTAGCTAACACAATATGCAAATGAAATTTTGATAGCGTTAACGCATGCGCAGTGAAAAAATATTTTACTTATAATTTTTATTGTTTTTTAATCTTTATTACAGGCCATTATGTACAATGTTGTTTTTCATATTTTCCGAAAAGAAAACTTTTTAATATTAAGATCTCTGCAAACTATAACAAACTTGGAAAACTTTGGGACTTTTTTTTTATAAAAACCTTAATTCCACTACGAGTATACATGCTATCCACATAAAAATGAACTCAGTTTAGTACAATAAGTCACTTGATTGTAATCTACAGTTTGAACGCTTTTACTACATTAGTTTTGATAGGGTTATCCAAAAGATAATCGGGTTTTTTTTCTGAATTAGTTGAAGGTCCCGTGTGGAGTTTCGGAAAAAAATCTTTCTGGTAATATATGACCTATACTATTATGCTTACACACCTGGAGTTTCGGAAAAATTCCTCATTTATTTTACTAGATATTTAACATAATGTCTAAAATCGCTAGTGCCCGGTCACCTTCGACCATATAGTGTATGAGTAAACAGCCTTTGTACTATAGCTGTAAGACTTAAGTGTTGGATAAGAAGCGGATTTTTTTCCTAATTTTATGATATTTTAAGCTGAATATAATATTTTACTAAGCAAATATTTTGATCATTTTAGCCTTAATTGTTCTTTGAAGCTCCAAAGAAAAAAAAAGTGTAGAAAATTTCAAAATAGTTTAAAAGATAAACCAGTCTTAACACATCAATTGATCTTTTAAACATATATTCGTATGAGGTATGAGATATATCATGCAGATAAGTTTTTTTATTTGAATAACACCTGAAACACGCGGAATAGATTACAATGGTAATTTAGACTCTTTATTTGGAGCCTGAAAATAAAAGGGCCTGATGAAATCTTTAACAAATATCAATTCTTCGTGATTTGCAGACTTGCTAATATCTTGATCTTTCACAGCTGATATATAAATCATTTTCCTAATAATGAAACTGCTGCTTAAAAACACCTTTAATCTTTTGTGATACAATCAAGCCAAGTGAAAACAGAATCGTTAAGTACCATACATTTTTTATACAGGTATTCTCACTTACTAAGAATAATAGCATAGTTTCCTTAGATATAAGGGACATAAATAATTTTCTGTTGTTAAAAACATATCTTCTTCCTAATTTTGCCGTACTTTTTTAGCTAAAAATCATACTCTCGTAAGCCATTGGTTTGCTTGTATTTAAGTAGAATCCTGCTTTTGCTCTTACTAAAAAGCGTACAAATCTAAATCTAATATCATAGCTTTGCCATTTTATAGACATATTTTAGTTCATAACTTTTTAACACTTTCCAACAAAGTTGAAAAGTGTGTATCCATTCGGTTTGTCTGGCTGTGTGTCCGTCTGGTCGTCTGGCCATTTGTCCGTGCTCTAACTCCCGTAAATATGCTCGGATTGCTATGGAATTTTTATACGTTATTGATGTTTACCGTAGCCCGAACCCTATTGAAAATAAAGTTTTTACTATGATTAGTTTATTTACAGGGATATTAAAAAGTTTCCCGATACATTATGGACCATGGGAAAAAATCGTTCCAAATGAATTTTAAAGGTGTTACGCCCTGCCAAACATATTGAAATTTGCATGGATTCGCAAAGTGCACTGAAATATGCATTCTGTAAAATATGCAGTGAAAATAATAGTTTCTATTCATTTACAGGGCCACTCAAAAAAATTCCATTACACAATAATAAACGGGGAGAGTTGTTTGCGACATATTTTAATTATGTTAAACGATTTCGTGTATCATAAAATTGAGATATGCCACTGAGACTGAATATTTAACGCATAATATGAAGTGCATAGTATTTACAGGGACACACAAAATATTTCAAATTTTATACTGTTATCCGAAGAACTGTATATTATCGATGATAGCTGATGGATGGATGAAATACATTTTCAATTATGATATGCGTTTTTAAGTTTTACTAAGTACCTACAAATTATATGGTGTGTATAAATGTTATAGATGATATAAAGTGTTACGCAAAAGAGCTTATAAAGGTTACTGAATGAGAGGGTAATTAACTTAAAGGTGTTTTTTAAATAAGTTATGCATTTTTACATTGAACTGCTTTCAGTTTACTAAGAGATGTTTGTAGAATATAGATAAAATTATGTACAGTGTCACGCAAAGAGTTATTTACATGGTCACACTCAAATGATAATTTATGGAAATGTGATTTAAATAGTTTTAAGAGTGTTTTTCTTTGAACTAAATTTTAACAAAATACTAGCGTGTAATAAAGGTACTAGGTAAATTACATGGCTGAACAAAAGTATTAAAGTATTTTCCATATTAGAATAATGTGCTGAGACAGAAATTTTAACCGGTTAGGCATTTTCTTGCTAAACTAAATTTTCCTATTATAAAGTATATATATATCAATCGATGGATCAAATACAGGACTGTTCAAGGTATTGGAATGCATATTTGGCTATGAACAGTAGCGTCTTATTTCCCTAAATAACTAAGTTTTGTTAAAGATTTCAGGAAGTGTTGGAAAGTGTTTTCCATTGTTGGAAAGTTTTCAAAATGTTCAGGAAAGTGTTTGTCAGTCAGTGTATTGGAAGTGTTGGAAAGTGTTGTTGTTTTCAGTGTTTAATCTATGCTTAACGCATGATTTTTCTCACTTGTGTTATTTTTAGAATTAGGATCTAAAAAAAATAGAGGTGTATCGACCTAACGATTAACTTCAACGCCAAAGCGTATTAAAATACATATGAGAAGTATTGCAAGTATAAAAAAATACGAAATAGAAGGACAAAGTTACCCCGGGTTTGGAGTAACTTTGTCACCTAACTACATATATGCTTTAACTGCTCGCATTAAGAGATTTATGACAACGTTTCTCAGATAATAAAAAAAGTACATCCCTAAGATCACCTATGGCTATTCTAACTATTAAAATTTACGATTTAATGCGATTAATATGTTTTTCATTTTTTTTTCTCTGTGGTAGAAACATTGATTATATCATCACATGGATATGTAATATGAACTTTAAAATGTTCAGGTTTACTTAATAGGCGTTTAAAATAGTCAAATATAGATGTTAACAGTTAATTTTATTTAAAAACATCTTTGTACTTTTAAGCCTTTAATCAGGCTCTTCCTCAGAGAATATTTTATTTATTTATAATTAAAGAAAATTTAGATATTATTTATTATTTATATATTATTATTTATATATTTTTCTATATATATAATTATTTTCTTTACTGATCAATAAAGAAAATGTTCTCCGAGAAAGAGCCTGATTAAAGGCTTGAAAGTACAAAGGTGTTTTTAAATAAAATTAACTATTAATATCTATATTTGATTATTTTAATTTCCTTTTAAGTAAATCTGAACATTTCAAAGTTCCTATTATATATTTTGTGTTAAAAGCAAAGCGAAAATTGCGTCATATTGTCATATGTTTTTATATTCATCACATGGAGTTTTGTTGGTCAATATAAGGATATTGGCTTTCTTTAGATTAAGGTATTCTTTAATTACCATCATCTTGACACCATGCTAGGTTAAGGGAAAAATCCAGCTATCTACGAATCCCAAAGTCTTGGAAATCAACTGCTCTTCTTAGTGAGTAAGGATAGTCAGACGACCCACAGACTTGTTGTTTCTTCCAAGGCACTTACTGACAAAAATACTACGTAGTATTTGGAATGTTGCGGCAGCTAGTTTTTTACTCATACCATTATTGACAGCTTCCATCTTACCCTTATTAGCCTCCACATATCCTTCAACGAATGCTAGGAAATCTTTTGTCCAGGACGCTTCTGCGGTTTATTCCAAGCAAAATGAGGGGAATCAACAATAGGTGAGGAGATAAGGAGATCAACCCTACTTGAGAGAAAGTTTTCTGTTTTACAGGATATATGACCACTTCCCTTAAAAGTCATTAAAGATCAAAAACACCGCGTCGCAATAATATAAGAAGTCATTACTAATAACAGTTAGATGGTTCGTCTGTTTGCAGCCTTAAAATAGATTAACATCATTCGGAAACCAGTTCGTGATGGTGCAGGTGTTTTTTTATGACACTTGATTATCTATACAAGATATATAGGTCCGAAGGGTGGTGCCCTCCGTGCGGGATCTTTCTAAAGACGGTTCGATGAAGTATGAAAGAGTTCCTCGGGTGATAACTTTATAAAAATAAAAACTTACCAAAAACTTACGATGTCCAACAACAAGACTTCAAAATTGCATAGAAACAACACCAACGAAGATAGCTGTTGCTGATAAGATGAAAAAATACTTTTCTAAATTTTTGCAATAGAACTGACTAGGGAACTGCAAGAAGTGTAAGTCACCGATTTTGACGAAAGTGGTATTGTTGGAAAGATCTCATCGAGTGCAACAAAAACTCAATGGAACTACCCTTCGCAAATGAGCCGTTTTCGAGATATTCGACAATTTATGTCACGTAGCTAGTGCACACTTAATGGGGGACCGCAAAAAAATTATTCTCGATTTTAATAAAAGTGGTACCGTTGAAAAGATATCATCGTGAGGATTAAAAAACTCAATAGAATCACCTATCGGAAATTAGATGTTTTCGAGATATCCAACAATTTGTGTCACATTGCTAATGTACACTGCTGGGAAACTGCATTAAGTGACATAACTTGTTGGATATTTCGAAAACGGCTCATTTCAGATGGTTACTTCCATTGAGTTTTATACTTTTCACAATGATATCTTTGCAGCAACATCATTTTCATCAAAATCGAGAAAACAATTTTTTTCGGTCCCCGATTAAGTGTGCGCTAGAACAGTATGCACTAGCTACGTGACATAAACTATCGGATATCTCGAAAACGGCTCATTTCCAACGGGTAGTTCTATTGAGTTTTTTCTCGCTCATGATAATATCTTAAATGATACCAGTTTCGTTACAATCGAGACTAAAATTTTTTGCTGTCCCCCATTAAGTATGCACTAATTACGTGAAATAAATTGAGGAAATCTCGAAAACGGCACATTTGCGACGGGTAGTTCCATTGAGTTTTTTACTGCTCTCGATGAGATCTTTCCAACGATACTATTTTCGTCGAAATCGGTGACTTACACTTTTTGCAGTTCCCTAGTGAGTAGTAATCAATACAACAATCAAATTCTGTCTAAGTGAACTCTTACTCTTGAGCTGCTAGAGAATGAAAAGGGAACTCCAAGTGCGTTAAAGTTCACTCTCAGAAATGGGTACTCAGATTTCACGAAATTTTCTTCATTTTCGTTTTCGACGAAACCGTTTCCTGAAAATGCTCCAAGCGAATATTTCGTCGTTTTAAATAAATTTGTTTCGTTAGTTATTTGATGATAGAAGTTTCGTCAAAAATTCTTATTCAGAAAGAGCAATGAGATGACTGGTGGCTCTATCTATTGAACAATTAAAAACCTTCATATTTAACAACAAGGGAAGAAATATGACCTTCACGGGGATTCGATCTTACAACCTCCTGCTTAGGAGACCATTGCTCTAGTTGTTAAGCCAAAGCGTATTCGTATTTAAGTGATTTTAAATGTACAGGGTGGTTATTTATTAACGTGAGGTGTTCAGAGCCCTCTAGCAAGTAAAGTTTTGGGCAAAACATAACCAAATTTGATCAGCATACATAGTATACCACGGAATTTCAAATTCTTAAAAAAATTTAAATAATCGCCACTAGGGGCAATTTTAGCGTTGTTTACCAATTAAAATGCATTAATTTGCATAAAATCAGTTCTGTGCAGCGATCATGAGTATAAAAGAAAAGGCCGGGAGAGTTCTCAGACTAACTGTTTCGTGATGGCTCTCACCTTACGGGATCATGCTTTGCTAGTCAAAAAAAAAAAAAAAAAAAAAAAAACCGCTACAAGGGGCAATTTTGGCGCACCAAAAGTGTATTAGTGTAAATGTTGAATGATTAAATGCCAAAAAATACAGTACATATCAATTTCATACTGCTGAGATACTGCCCGAGAGCTGATCCTACCTACACATTTTTCATCTCTTGTTCGACAATAGCAGTTACAACTTCGTCAACTTGTTATTGACTATAGTAACTTTGCGTCCTTGGTCTTGTTGCAGTATAGTTTCAAATCGATGAATCATCTTTTGTAAATTTTGTTATGCTCATCAGTTCTTTTGGCAAATTCTGTAATCGCTGAAATTCAAGAAGAGCAGAATTGCAATTCTTGTTCTGCTGATAACACAGCTTGACTAGCAAAGTATGGTGATAGTTGATAATGATGAGAACTCTCCCAGCCTTTCTTTTTATACTCATGATTGCTACACAGAACTGATTTTATGCAAATTAATGCATTTTAGTCAGTAAACAACGATAAAATTGCCCCTAATGGCGATTTTTTTAATTTTTTAATTTTTTAATTTTTTTTTAAGAATTCGAAATTTTATGGTCTATTACGTATGTTGATGAAATTTGGTTATGTTTCGACCAAAGCTTTATTCTCTAGAGGGCTCTGAAACCTGACGTTAATTACTAACCACCCTGTACAGGACCGTAACTATAAACTTGGAGGCCCCGGGCGATCTAGTGAGGCCACTCGTGCCCGGGGCAAATTGAAACTTTCCCTCGGGAGCAGTTTTTTTTTTTTTCACACGCCGCTGTTTAAACGCACACAGTATTATAAGCCCAAAAATGACTAAAAAACATAGAATTGGGCAACCCTACTCCACTTGGCGGTGACACAGTTTTTGCCGATCCCACTGAAGCTAGCCATAGGGGAGAAAATACGGACTTCTGATTGGTTGAATACTTTAAAGAGCGTTTGTGATTTTTTTAATTTATGTAGCATAATCATGCATTTCTGTTTAAAAACCTTTTGAAAGATGGATTTTGATTTTTTTTTTCGATTTTATGTATTTATTAATGGATAAGAAGAAATATTTTCTTGGTACTTTTTATATTATTTAACCGATCATACGCCCATATTTTCTTCCACACACTAGCTTCGGTGAGATCGGCAAACATGCTGGCGCGACATGACACATTCGACTCGACATTCTGCTGTCTGCTCTTGACAGAGGTCTAGTCATAAAAATAACAGAAAATATACGCTTTAAGCAGAAGGTATACACTTAAGGCAGAGGGTATACCGTAGAGTGTGCATGCTATAGCTTTCATCAGATACAGAGGGTGTACGGTGTCTCTTTAAAAAATCCAGAGGGTATACACCGTATACCCCAGTATACCCTCCACTACATTTCTGGCTCTTGAACTGCTTTTGTATGCGAAGCGTATGGAATATATCGACGGACACGCAAAAACATTTAGTCTAGCATTTTGATTTTTTTTTTTTATTACTAACATTTAGCTAGATGTTGGGCAATTTATAGAAAATTAGACTAGAAACAAAAATCAATAGTTTTTTTATCCATCAGTTTGGGGCCCCTCAGGCTTGGAGGCTCCGGGGCACAGCCCCGGAGCCATACGGGGCACTGGCGATAGTTACAGCCATGACCTTGTATATAGTGGATTTTACTGTGTGTTTATATTTTTATAAAATCGATTGTAAATGTTTCCATGTTGTTTTAATGCTTGCAAGTTTTAATTAACAATGCTTATTCATTATTTCGTTATCCTCTGATTAAAGATGATAATAATTATAATATGATTAATATAATTTATTGGGGAAATTTTCTTTGCTTAATAAATGATTAGAATATGGTCTGGTTAATTTGTGTAGATGAATAACGAATTTTGTAGGGCATATTGAGGAAATTTTTATCACTCTGGAGTTAAGATTTAAACACTTTGCTGTTTATAGAGAGGAGAGGGATCAATTATGTATATTTTTTATTTGATTTTTAAAATAATATAGCTATTCAATGAAAAAAGGATCCTAGAATTTTGAAGTTTTACTGACCATTTATTTATTTATTTATTTATTTGAACATTTTTGTAGAACTCAGGAAATTTATCCTTTTAGATGTAAATCATAATGAACAATGCAAATAAATAAATGAAAATTGTAATAAACATTCCTGAAAATTTTAACAAAAAAAAAAAAAAAAAAAAAAAAAACAGAAAAAAAAAATAAGAAATTCATGTTGAAACAATGGCTATATATATTTTAGTATTTTCTGAAAAAAAGATAAAAAGTGCGGTTTTTAAAATAAATTGTGACAGGTATAACATATACAGTATATTATCTACTTACTAAAATCGCAAGATTTGAGGAGGGACAGAAGGGTTCATTTCAAAAACAGCTATCCCATCTATTTCCTTAAATTGCACTTAAGTCTGGCCGCATGTGAAAAAAACATTTTGTCATATATTTGACAGTTTACGTTTCATTAAAAATCAGATTTAGGTACGAAATTGTTGTCAAAAATGACGAAATACAGCTGAAGGATTGCTGAATCGTCAAAATTGAGAATTTTATTTCTGAGAGTGTTTCAATGTGATTTCTTCAGATGGAAAACACTGCTTTTTTTAAAACTTTCCAACAAAGTTGAAAAGTGTTTATGCATTCCGTTTGTCTGTCGTCGGTCTGCGCTCTAACTCCCAAAATATTCTCGGATCGCTATGAAATTTTTATATGTTATTGATGTTTACCTTGTCTCGTACTCTATTGAGAATGAAGTTTCTGCTATGATTAGTTTATTTAAAGGGATAGTCAAAAGTTTTCCGATACATTACGGCCAATGAGAAAAAATCGTTTAAAATGAATTTTAAAGGTTTTACACCTTGTCAAACTTATTCATATTAACATGGATTCGCAAACTGCACAAAAATACGCATTCTGTAAAATGTGCAGTCAAAATAATAGTTATTATTCATTTACAGGGCCACTCAAAAGAATTCCATAACACAATAATAAAGGGGGGAATTGTTTGCGATATATTTTAATGATGTTAAACGATTTCAAGTACAAAAAATTTATATTCGCCGCTGACACTTAATATTTAACGCATAATATGTAGTGCATAGCATTTACAGGGACATGCAAAATATTTCAAATCTTACATTCTTATCCAAAGTACTGTATATTATCGACGACAGCTGATGGATGGTTGAAATGCATTTTCAATTATGATATGCGCTTTTAAGTTTTACTAAATGTTCTGCAAATTATATGGTGTATATAAATGTTATAGTTGATATACAGGGTTGCACAAAAGAGCTCATAAAGATTACTGAATATGAGAGTAATTAACTTAAAGGTGGTTTTTAAGTAAGTTATGCATTTTTAAGTTGAACTGCTTTCAGTTTACTAAGAAATGTTTGTAGAATGTAGATAAAATGATATACAGGGTCACGCAAAGAATTAGCTACATGGTCAACCATAGGTGATAATTTCTGGAAATGTGATTTAAGTTGTTTTAAGAGTATGTTAGTTTGAACTAAATTTTAACAAAATACTAACATGTAATAAAGGTACTAGGTAAATTACAGGGCTGAACAAAAGTGTTGAAGAAATTCCACCTATTAGAATAAAATGCTAAAAGAGAAATTTCAATCATCTAGGCATTTTCTCGCTAAACTAAATTTACCCATTATATAGTATATCAACCGAAGGATCAAATACAGGGCCTTTCAAAAGTATTGGAATCGATATCTGGCTATCGACAGTAGCATCTTATTTCCCTTACAAAGTTTTGTTAAAGATTTCAGGAAGTATTGGAAAGTATTTCATAATATATGCTTAACGCATGATTTTTCTTACTTGTTTGCTGATAAAGCCGACCATCAAACGTATCGTTAAAATAATTTAAAGAGTGTTTTGCTTCTCTGCTGGGGAAAGCAATTGTAAAATTAAAAATGAATTCTACATAAAGATTCTATCTGAGAACGCAGAGCAAGATGTCAGGAATGGTGGCGGTCCTATCTGCCAATCGAAATTGGTCACTGCATTAGATCTCAGAAATATTAGTTATTCTGAGTGTTAATCTTTATAGAGTAGTGTTTATTCTAAGTCTCACACAGGTTCTTTAGTTCCTAAAAATATCTATTTACAAGGAATGAGTGGGCATAAAAAAGGATGAATCGCGGCTTTTGCTGAAGCTTTTTAAAAAAAATTTCGCTTTTATATGAAAGCAAAAGGAAGCTTAAAGTTTTTTGCAGGTCATAGATCTAATCTTGCTGTATTAGCAAACTGATTTTCATTTTTACGGTTATAATAAAAAATGATACGCAAAACGTTTGTTGTTTTTTGTCAAAATAAATACTATTTAACTGAAAATTATCTTTTTAAAAGTTCATTATCCTCAAATTTATATAGCAGTCTTTTTTCTTTCCGGCATGCGCGATTTAACGAAATGTTACTGTACTTTCATTTTTTTTTTCTATTCAATTTTCTGATCTTGGATTGTTTTAATAGCCCTGCATTTAGCGTTAACAATCTATCGCTTTAGGGTGAAGTCATAGACTGTGCTTCCTCTGAAACAGGTTAAAAAAAATTTTCAGTGCATCTGCACCGAATGAATTAAAACATAGTTTTTTTTCATACAGATTCCTTTAAAATAGCCGGTTCTTCTTCTCATGAACATGTTTTTAATATAAAGGTGCTAAGGTCGCGAATTATACAATAATTTTATGCGAAAATTATACACATTCTTGTACTGAAATAACACAGGTGTTAACTTAATGAGTTGTGAGAATTTTTCATATTGCATACATTTTTGTTATATATTACATACATATGTATGTGTATATATCGGTTAATCAGTATATATCAAATACCTGATCCAAAAATGCCTTTTTTATGTATATTATGTATAATCGCACTATTAATATGCTTTAGCAGTTTTGGAAGAATTATTTATATTTTTCTTTTTTCTATGGCAATAGATGAAGACAATTTCTTATGAAGGTAATAGGAGGCAAATACGCAGTCCACTCTCAACGGTGTCTAATGGTTAATTTCGAAACCGTTTGGCAAACGCGTATAATTTCTGTTATAAAAATATTTTAATTGAGGCAAAGAAATAATTTAAAAGCGATTCGGGTAAATAAAAACATTTCTTAAAAAAAAAAAAAAAAAAAAAATACGAAATCTAAATTTTTATACGATTTCCGGTTTTATAAGTTTAGTAAAAAATCCTATTACACTAAGATTCAAAAAAAAAAAAAAAAAAAAAAAAAAAAAAATACCATTCTTCTACGATTAAAAGGATTAAAAGTGACGAAGTAATAAACTGACGAAGTAATAGTTGTTTAAAGTTGAAGCTTTTTTTTTTTTTGCTAGAAAATTGAGGTTATTCATAATTTATTAGAAATATGAAAATCTTCAGATATAAAAATGGTGATGATTGAGAGTAAAATTAAATCTTTCTCGGGCAAATCAATTCTTTAGCTAAAATGTTGAAAAGCTTCCCTGCCACCATAAACTGTCAACAAGTTTATTTCAAAATAAAAGTGTTATTTTCGTCAGGTAAATACAAATATTTTTACTAAACATTCCGGTGCAAATCAATCAATTTTTAATAAAAATTAAGTGGTAAGTGTTTTACCATTGCCCGATAAAGGGTTAGCATCCAATTTTTTTTTCCATTTTGACGTTTGAAGAAAAGTATACAAAATTAAATTAAATAATGTAAAACAACAGTCGCGATTCTTTACAGAATGATACACATTTTAAATTACTATTAGACTATCTAATTTAAAACTTATTTGATAAAAATTAAAGTTATCGTAAAACTTGCTCGAAACGACATCCTTCGGCTTCAATGGAGAAATGTACGCGAAATAAATCCTTTTAATAATTTAAGAACCTTGTTTAGAATAACTCGAAGCATAACCCAACTCACCTTTGTTCAGATGCAGAAAATTGGCATAAGTCAAGCAATTCAAAGTTTCATAACTCAATCAATTATAGTGTTAGATGAATATGACTCTTTTTGTCTTCATAGTAAATGTAAATCAAAAATTTTACAAAATATCAGTTATACAACTGGGATATCGTATAAAAATTTAAATTTCATAGCATTTTAAGAAATGTTTTGTTGATCAGAACGGCTTTTGAAATATTTTTTATGCCATTTAAATTTTTCTTATAATTGTAACTATGTGTCTAAGACAAACTAATGGTTTAGAAATTAGCTCTTGGACACCGTTGAGTGCGGATAGCTTGTATATACTTTAATAAAGAACGGTCAGCTTCCTATTAGACAAAGAATGTGCACGGCTGATTAGTGTTATCAAAAAACATTATTTATTAATCTCGGCATATATGCCACATAAAATCTCGAATAAATTAGCTATTTTTAAAAATTATTAATTTGTGTTTTGTGCAAAGAATACTTGATTGACCCATATATACGGGAGTAAAAAGAACTGGTTTTCAAGCACTGGTCCAAATACAGTTTACTCTAATAAGTTCTGATAAGTTAACTCTAATCTACTCTAAAGCAAATTTAAAATTAATAAATTTTCCGAAATAAGATTTTTGATTCAATTCCTCTGAAAGAGTTAGGAGGCTAAACTCGAAAATAAAGTAACTACAATCCCTATAGAATAAAATACAATGTAAAAGATTCGGGACAAGTCGATCGATACAAGGACGTTAGTATACGAATAATCGGAGCCACGTTAGGCTTGATTTCGAGATGGGTATGAGAAAACTTATCTTCATAAATAAAAAAAAATTCTACCTAAAACCCCTTCTGTTCAACATAATTTTCTATCAAAATTTCAATTATTTGCGCAGTTAAAAAAATTAGAAACCAAATTATAAACAACCATAGCGTAAAGTGCAAACAAGATCGTGGTGGAGTCATTCCCTTTTGCTAGTCATTCATTGAAAAAAACTTAAATCATAGAACTAGATGTCACCTGAACCTGTCCTATTCTGTTTATTCATATAACGTCAGACTTTCACCCACGGTTACACAGAAGAACGACACCAATAGGCATGAAGACATTTTTTAACAATGCCTTCCCTTAGCCTGGGATTACGGTGCCTCAATTAATGTCAATTGACAGACAAAGTTAGTGTCGTTTGTAAAAGAAAAGATAAACGATTACTTTTGTTCGATACATTATATTATTAAGTACAACATTTTTTTACAGCTATTAAAAATGGGTAGTAACTAAGTTTGATTCTTCTTTGTATCACAATATTTTAAAAACTACATAGATATATGTATAAGAAAAATTAAGGCTACGAAACGCTAAAAAGCTTTTATAAAATTTATCCTTGAATAAAAATAGCTTTCGTCTTTTGCTTAGAAGTTTTATTAACAGATTTAAAACACACCGCGACTGTTTTATTTCTTTAAAATTTATCCTATTTATTAATCAATATACATTTTTCTGAGGAGCGGGGGAGGGCGGAGGGGGTAAACGATAAAAATACAATTTCAAAGTGTTATAAAAAATACTGTTAATTATTAGTATTATTTCAATAATAGCAGCAGGATTTTAAATTACGCAGTTTTATTTCATATTTGTTGATTTTTTGTTTTCTTAAGAAATCATAATTTCGTTACGTTATATTAGCCAGAATGCCTGATTTACCCAGAAGTATTAGTGGTAGTAGTGTGTTTATTAGTACATAAACTCGCCGAATTTTGTTCATCTAAACACTTCATATTGTCAATTATTTTATCATTCTTTTCAAATTCTAAATGAAAAACACAATTATTACCCATCATCCTAGGACGGACATTTATACTAGTTCACGACATTCTTCCCACGATATCTTTTTTTTTTTTTTTTTTACTTATATATATATGTATAAACCTCTAAGTGTTCTGCAGAATGTTTCATTTATGTGTGTGATTCATAGAATAATAGCTACAAAACTATTTGTTTATGACTACTTTACATATTTATTTATGCTGTACACTAAAAAAATAACATTATTCTGAATTTTGTGTTAAATCAGCCCTTTACCTCGAAGATTATGTGATGGAAAAACATGGTTAGGACACTTAATGGATTAAAACTACAATGTGAAAAAATATGCAACTCTACAGATATAAAGTTATAAAAATTATTTACTAAAAGTTATAAAAATATTTACTAAAATTTTAACTGTACACTGTATTAAAAAAAAAAGATGGAATTTTACAAAACTAGTCTCTGTGAAGCTACAGAAATCTGCAACTTTACAAAAAAAAAAAAAAAAAAAAAAAAAAAAAAAAAAAAAAAAAAAAAAAGATACTAAAAATACATTACCCTTACTAAAATTTGATCTGTAACCTTATCTTCTATCTGTATCTATCTTCTATATCTGTATGGGTGGCAGCTACATAAAAAAATTCTAGTCATCTCTCGTTCCTAAAAAAATTTTCGTAACCTTACAATTTTTTTGATTTACAGTTCAAACGTGTATTTGTTACATGATTTTTTGTTATTTTCGTTCCATAAAAACTTCTAGGAATATCAGTTTCCTGGAGAAATTTTAATAGCTTTACCGATTTTGCATTACAGTAGACTTTTAAAGGTATAAAATGAGAAATAATTATAAATTAAAATAATTCTAAAATAATTAATTATAATAATAATTAATAATAATAGTAATTAATAATAATAACAATAATAATAATTAATAATTAATATTAATAATATACATAATATAATTCTAAATTATCATTTTTTTTTTCGAAAACCATCGCGGCTAGAAATTTTTATTTTACCATGTACCGTAAAATGGGGTGAATAGGAACACTTTTCAATTTCAACTTTAAAAAAAAAAAAAAAAAAAAAAAAAATTGATTTTTTAATTTTTGTTTTGTTCTTTACAGTTTAAGCAAAAACGAAACATTTTTACTGTTTACATATATATTATTTATATTTTTAATGGTGTTCCGATTCACCCCTCAGATAGGGGTGAATCGGAACAAATGTTATAATCTTTATTTATTCCGATTCAAACTTCAATAGTGTAATAAAAACAGGTAATAATGAGAAGAGAGGAATAGGAACTGGTAGTTACTGTGAAACCAAGCCTTTATTTCATATAAAAGTTAAAAATATGCCTTTTTAAAAATTAGAAAACAACTTTGAAACCAAGAAAAATTAAAATTTATTTTAAGAAATTATATTCGAATTGCAGAAGTAGAATTTAATACAAATTCAGTCTTGTTCTGTGTTATCCTTTACTAGTAGTCATTGGATAAGTGAATCTATTGAGTAGCCCCAATCTGTGCTTGTATTAATACGATCTACTAATACGCCCTCATCCCCAGCCCTTAATACTGTTTGCATCCCTCTCTTTTTTAATTGGTTTTTCATTTTGAGATGTTTGTGTAATGTTGTGGATGTCAGAGAATAATTCTGTGCAGTTTTTCTACCTAATTTGCTATTTTTAAATTCTTTTATTGTGTGTTCCATGTCTGTTGGATTAGGCGTCGACTTTTTTGTTTAACCAAGTAATTTCTTGGCTCCTTTAAACTCTTCAAGTAATTAGAACAAGCAAAATATTGTTACAATACATATTCACACATATGTTTTCTTATATTACATGAAACTATTACTGTATAGAAAAATAAACCATGAGAGAAAACGTGATCCGATTCACCCCGTAAATCTTAAACCTCTGATGTTACAAGCCATTTTTCATTTTTTCATTATGTAGTTTAGAAATAAGTAGAATTTAATGCAGCATATCGTTTACCGGTCTAGCATTAATTAAAAATCTTTTTTTTAGATTTAGAATACGAAAAATACTGTAGTTACATACAAAGTTTTGAAGACGTTAAAAAAATGAGGCTTTTGAGGATCCTCTCGAAGTTTTTTTTATATACCCCAGCAGTGGTGCAAACATGTCAAAACTGAATTTCCCAACTCTTAATGTTATTACCTTCTTATAAAAAATTGGCAACTAAAAATATCATCACATATATTTATAATGAATTTATTTGTATGACCAGAAAGTTTCGTTCCTATTCACCTTATTTTACGGTATGTGTTTTTAAGATGTAACTTCTAGAATAAGCTTTAAAAAACCGAAATCTGAAATGGAAATAAAATTGTCTAAAGTTATATTTTCACTACGGTGATTTTTCAATGAGAAACTGAAAAATATTTTATTCAGTATCAATATATATGAAGAAGAGAGATTATATGAAATAATTAAAATAGTTTTTTATAAAGTCTTACAATAAAGAAAGAAATAAGGTAACACTTCAATCGTGTAAAGAATCTTATTTAATTCTTGTATAAATTTTAAATCTATTTTTATAAAAGCTGATTGCGTTTATAGGACATTACAAAAATATTTCAAAAGAAGATAAAAATCAAATTATGTTTATAATAATTTTTTAATCTTAAATGTTCTCAAAATTAATTTCCTGTTTCAATAAAGTGCTCTTCCATAGTAATTTTTTTTTCTTGATATATTAGGCAAACATTCACTTCTAAACATGAACAAAACCTCTTTGACAGACATTTTTCTGGAACCTTTAAATTCCGTTGTCAAAATTGATTTGCAATGGCTTATTATTTGTGATACATTTAATAATAATAATAATAATAAAAGTTTTCTGTCATTTCATATTAATTTAATATTACAAGCATTTTATATACTCTGTGATTTTCACTTCAGATTCTTTTGAAGACAAGTAATGAAATATTATATAGAAATACAGGGTGTCCCTTCTCAACGGTGGCCAATGGCTAATTTCTAAACCGTTGGTCATAGACATATAGTTCCGATTGCAAAAATGCTTTAAAAAAGGTAAAGAATTATTTTTTAAGCGATTTAGGTCAAAAAAATATTTTACTAAAAAATTACGAAAATTAAATTTTTATACGGTCCCCCGGTCCTATAAGTGATATTTAGAAAATTTTTACCCCTACTCTAACAAGTAAGACAAAAAAAGTCCCATTCCTCTGCGATCAAAATTGACCGAGTTATAGCTGTTCAAAGTTGAAGCATATTTTTTGCTGAAAAATAGGGGTCAGTCACAAATTAACTGGAAATAAAAATAAACATCAGATAGAAAATTTAACTTTAAACATTGAGAGTAAAAAAATTTTTTACAATGTTGTTTCTGAATTTATGTTGACATTTACATGTTAAAGTAAAATATGCAATTTATGCTAAAAATATAAGTAAAAAAAATAACAGAAATTTTGTTAAATTAAACTATGAAAAGCAACAGTCACAAATCGTTACAAAATGTTACATATTTAAAGCTCTATTAAATTACTCAATCTAATAGAATTTGATGTAGTCCTATAAAATAAATAAATGGAGCGCACCTAAAATCGTATTAATATTACATTGTCATCGGGTTTAAATAAGAATGGGAATTGAACCTCAATCGGATATTTGGAAGTGAGTTAAAATTTGAATATAAGTTTTGAACTAGGAAAATTTACATATGAAAACTATGAATAAAATAAAAGCTTATCAAAAAAACATACCTTTTTAAATTAAAATCACGAAAAGAATCAGCTTCATTTGCTTACAAAATAAAACATACGTAAAAATACAATTGAGGATATGAATTTCAAAACTCGACTTATCGCTTTTTGATTTCTCTATCAGTCTATACAAACCTCCACTATTGTAACAATGCAATCTCAAAATTTATAATGAAAACCAGTAGATGCATTTAAAGTTTTTTCGCTATTTCCCAAAATTTGATTTTTTCGGTAAAGAGAATTTTGAAATTCATGTCTTCAGTTATTTTAATAACCAATCTAGAAGTTAATTAATTATAATTAACACTACCGTAAAACTTATACGGTGACAGCGCCTTCAGTTAAATCGCTCATTTAAAACATTTTGTAATTGGAACTATATGTCTGTGACAAATAGTTCAGGAAGTAGCCTTTGAACAGCGTTGGAAATCGACTTCCTTTATAATACTTTAAGCACTTAGTGTACGTTCCCTTAAAGCTCAGTCGTTTTCAGCTATAGAAAAGTGGTTTAAGTCATGAAATTTAAAGTTTCATAATTCGGTCAATTTTAATGTTACATGAATGGGACCTGTTCTGTATTACTTGCTAGAGTGTTGAAAAATTTTTACTAAATATCACTTATAGGACCGAGGGACCGTATAAAAATTTAATTTTCGTAAATTTTTAGTAAAATATTTTTTTGACCAAAATCACTTAAAAAACAATTCTTTGCCTTTTTTAAAGCATTTTTGCAATTGGAACTATACGTCTATGACCAACGGTTTAGAAATTAGTCATTGGCCACCGTTGAGAGGGGACACCCTGTATAAAGACGAAAATAATAAAACTCAGTAAAAGTACTCATTTGATTTGCGTTTTTAACATTGTATTCGATCGTAATATTTGTTTCATATTTTACAATCGTTTTAAATCCGTACCAAGTTCCCCTAGATTTTAGGTGCGTTCGTAATTATATAGATACGTAACACCTATAGTCATCGTCTTGTCCGTCTGTCTGCATCAATACAGAAAAAAATAACCTTCTTTAAGTTTGAAAAAAATTCTCTTGAAATGATGAAAATTTGAATAAAGAAGTCAGAAATTATACGTCAAACATGGCAAAGCGTTCGTACTGTAACAAGTTTTATAAATATTCAGATCTCTGTTCAATAATTGTTCCATTATGATGGAAAAATGTATGAACACAAAATTTATTACGATTCTACATATTGAATTCAATAATATAGAAATAATGTGATTCCATCTTAAATAAAACATAATTACTATTGAAAACTTAGAATTGTTATCGATCATGGTATATCATTGAATTAATTACTAGTTATGGGATTTAATAGAATAAAGAAAATTTTTGATTAATTTTCATAAAATATGAAATAGCTCGACATTTTTGATAGTGTTAAATTCAGATTCTTTTCTCCAGAAGGGACTTTTGTAGCTCCAGGGATGAGGGGATCGCAATTTTTGACCGCTGAAAGTACAAAATCTCAAATTTTCCGGGGGGGGGATTTTATAGATCCGGGGGGATTGTCCCTCTCCCGGGCCATTCCCTGAATTCAAAACTGGTTTTTGCGCACATTTGGACTGGCTGCCGAAAAGACGGACGGACGAAGGGGGGTTACAGTTGCTATGCATTGATATAATAAAGACGTTTTTCATAGAATATAATAGAATAGAAACTATTGAGCATCTTTGTAAATAAACTATAATTCTACATACTTTTTTCAGTATCAAACATGGCATAAAAAACTCAATAACATACATGAAATGCAAAGCAATCCAACTATATTATCGTAAATTCGAATACAGACAGGCAGAAAAGACGAATTCATAAATAAGTCACAGCAAATAAAATCTTGACATTTGCGATTTCAGGCGTTTTGTTAAGTATCTATAAAAATTTATCAGGAATGACTCTGAAAATCCATATGTATAAACAAAATAGTACAGGTCATATATTTTCGTAAAGATTTTTTTCTAAAATCCAATCGGGGACCACCAATAAATTGAAAAAGAACGAATATCTTTTGAATAACCCTGTCAAAACTAATGTAGCAAAAGCATTTAAACTGTAGATTTTGATTAAATGGCTCATGGTAATAAACTGTGTCCTTTTTTATGCGGATAGCATGTATACTCGTAGACAAATTAACACATTCGCTGCCACTCACGCTCCAGCGCGTGATGTGAGGTGATCGCCAATAGCCAGTCACGCGCTGGCGCAGGAAAATCTTTCACTGATTCTTTGTTATAAAAAATAAATCGGCTTCTGGGAAAAACCCACTTCTACAGTGCGGCATTAACTATCACCACATCTTCACGTAAGAGGCAGCGAACGTGTTAAGGTTTTTATAAAAACGATCGCAAATTTTGCTAAGTTTTTTTTTTTTTTTTTTTTTTTTTTTTTTTTTGCAGAGTTCTTAATAAAAAATAATTTTCTTTTCAGAAAATATGAGAAACGACATTGTACATAATACCCTGTAATAAAAATTAAAAAATATTAATAATTGTGTGAAAAATGAGCAGGTTTACTAAATTAATTTTCACTGCGCATGCTTCAACGCTATATAAATTTCATTTGCATTCTGTGTTAGCTAAATGTATAGAGCAACTTTTGGTCAAAATTTCAAAATCATAGGTTAAAAATTCTGAAAATTATCGTCGAAAGAATAAGATAAAAATCTGATATTCCCAAAATGAAACAAAAAAAAGAGGGGCTGTATCCCTATTCCATTGATTAGTGTCTACACAATATTGCACGTATATTTGGATACTACGCGGCATCTTTTTGCTTCATTTTGGGAATAACGGATTTAGATCTTATTCTGTCGACGATAATTTTCAGAATTTTCAAGGTATGATTTTGAAACTTTAACAGAAGTTGCTCTATACATTTAGCTAATACAATATACAAATAAAATTTTTATATAGTTAATGCATGCGTAGTGAAAATTTATTTAGTAAACCTGCTCATTTTTCATGCAATTATTAATATTTTTTAATTTTGATTACAGATTATTATGTGCAGTGTTGTTTCTCATATTTTCTGAAAAGAACATTGTTTTTTATTAAGAGCGCTGCAAATTATAAGCAAAAAACTTGGCAAAATTTGGGGCCATTTTTATAAAAACCTTAATTTTTCTACGAGTATACATGCTATCCGCATAAAAAGGAACACATTTTATTACCATATGCCACTTAAACATAATCTGCAGTTTGAACGCTTTTGCTAAATTAGTTTTGACAGGGTTGTTCAAAAGATATTCCTTCTTTTTCAATTTGTTGACGGTCCCCTATTGGATTTTGGAAAAAATCTTCTCGAAAATGTATTACCTGTACTATTTTGTTTATGCATCTGGAGTTTCAGAGTCATTCCTGATATATATTTCTAGATATTTAACAAAACGTCTGAAATCGCAAATGTCAAGATTTTTTTGCTGTGACTGTACTTTTAAACTTTATTGGAAAGAGTTGAAAATGCATAATAAGTTGAAATTTCTCTTTTAACACTTTATATCAACAGGCAGAAGCATCTTGAATATTTTTGTACAGCCATGTATTTTACCTTCATCAGTATATGCACGTCACAACTTAGCTAGAATTTATTTAAGACTAAAACTCGCGTAAAAACTACTGAAATCACACTTCCAGAAATTATCATTCATAGACGGCCATGTATCTAATTCTTTGTATGGTCATATCATTTTATCTATATTCTTCAAACATATCTTAGGACACTAAATCTAGTACAACGTAAAAATGCATAACTCATTTAAAAACTACCTATAAGCTATTTTTATTCATACTCAGCATTTGTTACGAATTTTTTCTTTATCCCTGCATATGATCTACAGTAGCCATATACAGTACACACAACATAATGTGCAAAAATTTAGTTAAACTTAAAAACTCATATCACAACTAAAAATGCACTTCAGAAATCATCGCTAATATACTTTATTTCAGATATAATAAAGTATCCAAAATCTTTTATGTGTGCCTGTAAATACTATTAACTTTATATTTTATAGGAAATAACTTGTAGTAAACATCAGCAAGTTATATCAATTTCATTGTATGTAAAATAGTTTAAAAGGATTAAAATAAGCTGAAAACAATGTTTTTCTCTTAACCATTATGTAACGGGATTCTTTTGTGCAGCCCTGTAAATGGATTATAAAAATTCTTTGCATTGCACGCTGTACAGAACATATATTTTAGTACGCTTCATAAATACATATTAATTTCATTATGTTCAAAAAGTTCTAACGTTATTAAAATGCACTTGAAACTATTTTTTACCATTGTTTGTAGTGTAAATGAATACTTTCGACTGTTCCCATAATTGAATTAATCGCGTCCAGTTTTCATAAAATTTGAAATGACTTGACAAAATTTTGCAACGATTATATACATTAAACTTCAAACTATTCGATTGGATAATTTTTGACTCGTTATATGTGGACAGACGGACATAAACAGATGGACGGACCAGACGACGATTGTAGATGCTACATATCTATATCATAAGGCCAAACATATCTGTGCGTAACGCATACATCATACTGCGAATGGCAACGTTTTAAAATTTGAAATGCAATTTCGGTTTTACAACTTTTGCAGCTACAAGTTTTAAACTTCTAAATAGCGTACATTTTAAATTTTTACACCATCGTATAGAGAAAAAAATGTACTTTTAAAGGCAATTTATTTTAAGCTTTATCTTAATTCATTTATGAAATATTAATCTTTTTGTTGTTTTTAATACCTTTTTTTTAATTGTGGCAATAGGAGTACCTTATTAAACGCAAAGGAAAAAAGAAAAAAAAATGATTTTGTATCTTTATGTTGTCATTTTCTCATTAAGAGAGAAAAAAATTGAAATTTGTTAAGAATATCGTTTGTTATAAAACACGGTGAATTTTGGATTCATTTACAAAAGTCTTTCCGGCAGTGCCGGGAGGAAGAGGTAACTTTCATATACTTATTTACTTATTTTAAATTAAGTTATATTATTCAAATATACGAAGCCTAAACTAGTGGAACACGAATATGTAAGATTAAATACTGGTTTTTGTCAATACTGAATATTAACAGGAATTTTTAGAAATTAGTCATATTTTATTCAACCTGGTTTTATTTTAAGCGATTTATTGGGTCGCCAAATTCCACGATATCCATTTTAAAGCAGCATGATGGATAAAACAAACCAATGAGCTTGGTCGAAATTTTAATTCATTTGAACATGCACACTCACATCGAAATCGATTAATATATATACGAGTGCTGTCGAAATCAAACTGATTTTTTTTTCTTTAAGTCACCCACATTAGAAATTCAAAACTGCTATATCCCAGGCGTTTTTCAAGGTAAAGACAAAGCAAAAAATACTCCGGAATTCATTATTAAGATAAATAGTTTAGAAAGAACCTTTTTTCAATTTCTAATTTTTTGTTTGTACATCATTATACATCTAAAAGATTTTTGACAAACTTAAATGGCCGCCATTTTGAAGCAAGATGGCGGATAAAGTTAGCCCGTGAACTCGGTCAAGACATTGGTATGTACCATGTAAACAGGGAGTTATACCCAAATCAGTTTATAAATATGCGTATTATCGCGTGATAAATTTCAGACCGTTTTAAAATGTCATTCACACTGGAAATTGGAAGTGCTAAAACTCAGTCATTTTTCAAGATATAGATGAAACGAAAAATGCTCTGGAATCTTTGTATCAAAGTCAAGATACAAAAAAAAATCTTTTTCAATTTTTTATTTTTTTCACCTAATTTTAAAATAAAAAAAATATATAATAATATTCCGCCGTTTTGAAACAAGACGGCGACGAACTCGGTCCAGGCATCGGTATGTACTATCTACGCACCAAGTTTCATCCAAATCGGTATATAGATGCACATGTTTTCGCGCGACTTAAACCAGATCATTTCAAAATGTGAGCAATACTAGAAATTAAAAGTGCTATAACTCAGCCATTATAGCCTATAGATGGCCATCTATAGCCTCAGCCTATAGATGACAGCACTATTTTTCCCTTGAAATCGTGCTATATTTTAGAAAAGCGCGCAAATTTAAAGAGAAGTTTTGCGTGGAATGTAACAAAATTAATTACCTTTTTGAACACATTTTTTTAATTGTTAGAAATAAAAAGGCACTATAGAAAATTTTCTAGCATATTATGAACTTATTAATCTTTATGTCTGTGCAATATTTTTCATGCCGGACCTGTCTTTTATTTATTATTTGAGCATAAATAAGAGGAAAAAATATGATTTTGTATTTTTTTAAAAGTTTCTAAGTTCTTTTGAAGATGAAGGAATTGAATGATAGTTATCAAACTTGGGGAATTCAATCTTAATATATCATACTGTATCATGCATCAATTTCACACTTGTTTTATCATTTTTAAGTTTTTTTATAACGTTTCGAATTTTCTCAAAATTTACAAATTTTCAATTTTAACAACCGATTTAAAATTAATTGCATTGTTACCAGATTGCTATTGCTAAATAAATAAAAAGATAATTATTCAGAGGTTATAAAATTGCAAGCCAAATTCATTTATGTTAAATATTTTTCAAGATAAAGAACTTTAAACTTGCAACATTGGACGATTGCACACATGCCGTTCTACATCACAAGTTTTTTAAATGTCCAAAACTGCTAAAATAATTTATCTTTTGTCAAGATATTTTGCAGAGCTCTATTTGAATATAAATGGAACCTGTGTATCAAATTTTATTAAAATTGGTTACCATGGGGCCACGACTTTTTTTTTTTAATTTTTGCTCATTTTACGTGGAATGACCCCTAAATAACTTCAGCATATTAGCCGAGATTACTCAGCTCCGCTGATTCCTCGATTTTCTTCATTCCGCCGTTTGGACATAAACAAGTCTGCTTATTCTCATTTTTCATTTTAATATTTTCATGAATTTGCATTTATTGATTTTGAACTTTTGCTAGTGATGGAGTTTGCTGAAAAAAATGTTCACTTAAACCATTTTCAACATTATCCAGATTTAATTCTGTAAAAAATGAATCGGAATCATGATTGTATTTAATTTCAAAAACAAATCCACACAATTTTAAAATCCGTAGAGCTAAATAACCTCGACATATAAGTCTAGATTGCTTAGCTCCGCTAATTCCATACTTTTCGCCATTCCGCCTTCCGGCCATAAGCTACTCTGCTTGCTCTCATTCTTCTTAATATTTTCATGAATTTGCATTTATTGATTTTGAACTTTCACTGATCATGGAATTGACGGATTTCTGAAACATATGTTTGTTATTGACATTTAAGAATAATTTGTGCTTTTTTGTTACCTTTTTCGTTCGTTCTGTAATATAATGCAATAAGTTAAGTTACATCCATTTATTTCAAGTATACTTGTTTTTATATTTTGCATAGCTGTTAAATTCTACTCTTAAATATAAACAGTGATGGTCACAGACTTTAGCGTTAAGCTTTCTTAATATCTAAAGAAGTTTTTCTGAAGGATATTTCAAGCACATGTTCACCAACACACTGTTAAAAATTTGAAACTTTTGCTGCATTATCACTCCATTGTTTTTATAAAAAATCTCTATTTTGACCAATGAGAATTCTCCATGATACAGTAATGTTTTTCTACAAAAACGGTGGAGTGACGATGTATCAAAAGTTTAAATTTTATAACAGAGCACTATTTTATAGATTAACCGCCGCGGTGAGCGGCCTATCTTCGTCCACGATCCCTACCTACATCCCCAATACCCCGACTCTCTTGCGCGAAGCGACCACGAATAGCGTCGAAATTCTTTACTTACGACCCGTATGCCTTGGCCTCTAAATAGAAAAGGGAAAAAACACAGAAATTGAAATCGGGCAAATTCAAAAAGAGAAAGTAAAAAATTAAAGACACTGAAAAACGGTTAGTGGGTAGGTGGGTCGATGACACAAGCGATCGCCTTAAACTACGTCCCGAATATATTTATACTATATAATCTACAAGCTGAATTTTGATGTCATAGCAGATCAATCAATGAACATCAGTGCTGGACCGATTACGCCCAACCCGCTTACAGCTTTTGTATTTCTTTACATCTGACATTTTAAGAAGTAAGAAGCTAAAACAGAGATTTAAGAAAATATATGGCGTATTAAATTGTTTTAAAAGAAGCTAAATTCTGAAGCATAAACTAAGTAATTTGTCTTAATATTAGGTTGATGTATATTTGTAATGAAAATCATATACATTTGGGAAAATAACAAAACAAACAACAAGAAAAAAGTCTTGAAAAAAAAAAAGCGCAATTTTGAGTATTTGAAGCATAAAATTCAAAGATTTGCACTCATGAATTTTTTCTTTAACATGCAAAAACGTAAGAAAAATTAACCTTTATCATCGCCAAATAAAAATTCATGTTCAATAATTAGATTTTAATCTTTGTAATATAATAAATAATCATATAGATATTTAAAATATTTCATAGTACAGTCTGTTACAAAATTATAAGACCACTCAGAAGTATTCTGTATTTTGATTTAAAAAAATTAATTACCTAAATAGCAAAATATGTTGTGATCTTATAATTTTGTAACAGACTGTATTTCCTCTCACACAATTTTAAAATAAATTAAGATACATTCTTAGTTCGTTCAATTATTATGATTCTTTATTTAAAAAAAAAAAAAAATAACAAAATTTAAATCACAACTATTTCAAAGACAAGTGGCAATCCATTTCAATTTCGATTCTTCATCTTTTGGAAGGGCAAAAGTGACTATTTTATAGTGATTTTTATAAGTACAAAAACAAAAGAGCAGAACCCATTTGTGCATATTTTAAAAAATTTATAATCATAAATACAACTTTAAGTAATAGGTTGTTGCCTGGTGCAATATGATAAAGATAAAATTATTTTCAACGTTAGAACACCAGAATATTCGTATTCCAAGCATACCGGTTTCGGTAGCATATAGCATACCTTCCTCAGTGCTAAAGATAGTGGAAATTTGCTCATATATATACAGGGAGGACGGGGAATTCAAGCGACAAGTTTCTTGACCAATAGGAAAACAGAGGATCCTAGGCAACAGCCAATAGGAAAACAGGGAACAGCCAATAGAAAAATTGGGTGGAAAATGGAAAAGATATTGCGAGAATTGCATTAAAAGATTAAGAAAAATTAGTTTTAATGTAATATTTCCAACAGTCTGATAATGGTGGAATAGCAAAATCACAATTAACGAGATTAGCAAGATTTTTATGGATATGGAAAGCTTCAAGGAAGTTAAGTTCATGTATAGAAGTAGGTTTAGTTAGTATCTTAACCGAATTGAAGTCAAAAGCATGACTCGTCTCCCAGCAATGTTTTGCGATTGAGGATTTCTTGATTTCTTGTTTTTCAATATATTGCTTATGTTCTTTAATACGAAATTTTAGACTGCGTTTGGTTTGACCAATGTAAGAAAGACCACACTGACAATTAATATTGTAAATACCCCATGAATTCATGGGGTATTTACAATATTAACCCATGTATTATATATTAGTATTATATATTACAATATTACAATATTACATATTGGCTGTTGCCTAGGATCCTCTATTTTCCTATTGGTCAAGAAACTTGTCGCTTGAATTCCCCATCCTCCCTGTATATATATGAGCAAATTTCCACTATCTTTAGCACTGAGGAAAGTATGCTATATGCTACCGAAACCGGTATGCTTGGAATACAAATATTCTGGTGTTCTAACGTTGAAAATAATTTTATCTTCATAAATACAACTTCTCACAAGGATTTTACAAAACTAATGTATAGACGCGTGCCTGTTTATGTGCATTAAAAAGTCTTTCTATCAACAACTACGTCATGCAATTTAGCGTTGTTAATCTTATGGCATTACCTATAGGATTGTTAGTGTTCATTCCAGTTGCTCCGTGAGTGCCTATAAGCAAGTCATTTTGCTTGCCTCGGCGTCTAGCCTCAAATGTCTAAGAAAATTTTGTAATATATTTAGATAATAATATAAAGTTCATCTCGCAGTCATGGGCTGTAGAGTAAAACATAGAGTGATGTTTTACCTTGGTGGAGGTAGGTCCCCCACCCCTCATGAGCACTGGCAGGATCTAAGGAATGAAACAGCAATGTATTAAGGAAGGGAGAAGACCTTTTTTTCTCAAATTATAAGTTACAGTACAAAAAATAAATTTAATATTAATACAATGAAAATGCAAAAATAAGTTAAAGTAATTCATTTTTTTTATATTACAATTATTAAAAACAGCTTAATACGAACGTTTGAATACTGAGACAAACATAAGGTTCGAATATATCGTAAAATTTGTTATAGAAATATATGTCAGAATGAAAAAAAAAAAAAAGCATCTTAAATTTGGAGTTTGAAAGGCTATAATGTTCAATTTAAAGCTTTCAGGAGAAAGTACTTCTCTTGTTAAAATGATTGAATGACATCTTGATTTTTGTACAAATTTACATGGAAGGTAATAAAAGTTTTCATTTGGTACATTGTACAAAAAAAAAAAAAAATCAGTTTTTATATATTGGTCCAAATGTGGCATATGGGAATTAAAATTAAATGGTATACACAATATACCGATGCCCTTCAACGGGTTTAGATGGCTCCCTCTGCCTCCTTATGGAAGACGAAGCAACAAAGCCGTTATTCCTGCTCAAGGTAACGAGCGGTCTTTTATTTTTATTATTTTTTTTTATTCAAATAACACTGTTTATGTCATTAGGATCGATAGATCAAACACGTTTTAATATCACAATTAGATTTCTGAGAAAGATATTTGCGAATTATTTAATGACTCGCTAGATAGGTCTAATCATGTTGCTATCGGCATGAATGGCGTCGTTCCGAACAAAAACTGTTGTTTTGCAAAACCTACGAAATATAGTATTTTTTGACAGATTGTATTTTCTGCATCTGACTTTTAAATACTGATCAACAAACAGCAGACGTGAAATATCATTTGTTATTACATTGTTTATTATATTTTACAAGGGATTATTTTCTGTGATTAATGAAGCCCCTCCTTTTTTAAAAAAACTCGTTATTATCTTTTGATCGAGCGTCAAAAATAGTTCTCCAACTTAAAAACAAATATAATTTTTAATATTATCCTCTTTAATAAAAATCTACATGTTACTGAAGACTGGTTTTTTCGCTAATAGTCGCAGATGATTAATCTAGGAAAATGAAAAAACATTTGAAGTTACTGAGAAATTTAAAAATATTTGTCAGAAAATTGTTAGACTTGCGTTAGAAAGGCAATTTTTTTAATATAAATTTCAAAACTAATGCTGTTTTTTATACATGGGATTTCAAAAATTACCAAATTTCACAATGAAGTATAATAATGACTATGACGCATACCTTCGCGCAACCTTCACGCATAGAGGTTATCCTTATCATGAGTCAAAAATTACAGTAGTTTTATTATTCTGTTAAAATATAAAAGTGAATTATGATATCAAGAGTGCATGATTTTTATTCAATTCTTGACAAATACTAGATGCGCCATTTCATTTTAGTTAAAATGAATAACTAACTAAATAATAAATAAATAAATAAATTGCTTTTTAAATGAAATGGGTTAAAGGCTTATATTTTAAATGAAATTAATGCAATATGAATGATGTAAATGAGAACAATATTTGGCGATTTATCACATCGCCAAGCTGAATTAAAAGCATTGTATCTTTTGAGCATTAATTTAATAAAGGTAACCTTTAGTTTTTTGTTCCAACTCTGTATTTTAAATTATTTTGGAGGAATGGTATTAATGAGTCATTAATCCCTTTTCTTTTCCTTTCTTTTTTTTCATATTTTTTTCTTTCTTTCATTTTTTTTTTCAAATTTAAATCTCAACATTGCATAATTTAAAATTTTACACCGTTCAACAGGGAGAGTGCATTTTCAAATGTATAGTGTTTGAAAACTGTATTTCCTTTTAATGATTTTTTTTTGTGTGATTTTTAAATCAAATAGCTCGATTACGGAATAACAGTACACGAATATTTTTGTCAATTAGTTAATAATTTACTAGTAGAGTACTTTTATAGTACTAATTAATATTAATAAGGGAAAACCTCGATTCCTACTTACCGTCCTAAAATGGGCGTTTATCCCTTTATCTGTCGACGGTACTTATAAGTACCTTTAAAAATACTAATTATAAAATTCTTTTAATACTCAATTAGTCGCAATACTGCTTAAAATGAGTTACTGGTGCATTGCTTTATATTGTTCCCAAAGCATTATTGGTTACACAAAAGAAAAATATTTTTAAAAGGATGATTTATTTTGTCTTTGTATCTTTTCAGCTTTTTTGGCGCTGAGGGAGGGGGATGGGAATTTTTCAATTTGGAAATATTCCTATATTTATTTTTTAAGAACATCATATTTGTACATTTTATAATTCTACAAAATATTAAGAAAACAATTTAAAATATAAGATTTGAGTGGGGTTATAAGTATTGCACAAAATCCCTGTAAATTCAAATTTAATTAATCCTTCTAAATCGTTCAAGCCTTCTAAAATCCTTCAAAAATTTATTAAATGATTATATAAATCTTTTAATTTAGTTTAAACAATTTACGTAAATTGCTTTAGAATGTAAAATCTTCATGAATTCATAATTCGTTTGATAAAGGATTAAATTAATTATAATAATGATATAGTAGGGAACAAAGAAAAGGAAGGGGGTTGGGAGAATATAAACAAATATAATGTGATTAGAAAAAATATCTTTTAATATATATATCATATCCGCTCATATCGTATCAACTGTCATCCATAAAATCATACAGTAATTCTTTCAACTTTTAATCGTACTTTCAGAATACTTCAATGATAAATCAATTCATTAAGAAAAGTAACGTCCATAGATAAATTTTCTTATTCGCATTATCCTTTAAACACTGTAATCATATTAATTTTAATATCCAGGAGAAACCTCATAAGCACGAATGATCCGGAAGTAAGTACTGTATGTTACATAAATACAACAGCTGAGTCATACCATTTATTAACGGTTTTTGTTATCGTATTTTAATTAGATCAGTGGTTTTTAACTGGTCTGGCTGAAAAAGTGTTCACCCAAGTGCTATCACAATTTTTTATATTAACAGAAGCATATTTTAATAAAGTGACATTCTTTACAACATAACTGATCAATAATTTTGAAAAACTTTCAAATAATGCCTATTTTTTTCATGTCTAAGTAGAATTTTTAATCTTTTATGACCGGTTTTTCAAAAATGAAATGTGTGCCTAACTGAAAAATCAATTACGATTGGAATATGGATACTCGTATGTGGTACGGGCGAATCATGATTGACAAAAACAAGTTTCCCGTATGAAGTACCGGCAAATCAGGGAAGTGGTTAAGTTACGCTGTTTTTTCAATGAGGTTTCAGTGACATAAAATTGCATTTTCTGTAGATTTATTTCAGAGTTTCAATGCAAATTATAAAATAGTTTTGACATCTGTAGATAAAGTTTATGCTAACAAAGAAAAATTTTTGCTTTAGAAAGAAAAAGGTTTAAATAGACATTTTGATATAAAAAATATTGTAAGTATTGTAAATAAAAGTAGTGAAAAATATTGCTATACAAAATTTGCATACTTTAGATTTATTGCGTACCAAATTTGAAGAATATATTAATCCATTTTAACGATAAGTCTGCATTAGATTAGAAAAGACCTTTTAAGTGCGTATGCATATATGCCGATAGTTTTAAGTGCACATAAAAGAATGAGTCACATGAAGTGAAAAGTGGCAGATTATTATTATTAGAGCCTGACATAAGCTTGGTTTTTAGATGCATTCGTAATTATAGGGTAATTATAGGGTGGGGTAATTAGGACCAGGGAAGTGTTCTCGAAGACATTTGATCAACGTTAATAATTTGGCTAATTAAAAATAAATGAAACTCGCCAAATGAAAAAGTATTAGCAACAAAGATTCACCGTATAGCACAAAAATTTATCTTTGATCCTTTAATGTACCTCCCCCCCCTTTTTTCAGTATGTTCAAAAATACTTAAATTTTTATAGCTGCAACAACGATTGTTTTTAATCTAATTTCGACTATCCGCTACAAATATATTAAATATATATATATATATGTCATGATACGACGACGATGTTCCATAATAATGTATAAGCTCTAGTGGAATACCATGTTGGCTGTAGAATACTACTATTCACTAAGAATCAATAGCAGGATGAGCTGAGCAGTCGTTCTAGTAAATGGATAAGCCATAGATTTGTTCTCGTAGGAGTTTCTCCAATAACAATGCAAGAAAATCAGTTTTAGTTCTTTATTATTTAGAGCACGAACTTAAGTTACTCCACAGATCACCGTTCCACACATCTATCACTACAGCCTTCGCTTACCAAGCTGCAACATTCCGGCGTTCTACATTCTCGGAAAAAATGACATGGCTTCCGAGCAGTTTAAAGGAAAGATGCATTCTGCGCTCTCAAAAACCCAAAATGAGAATTCACACTCACACCGAAAAACCAGCCCCTCCTCTCTCAGCGTCAGTCATTTTAAATATCCAACAAGGATCAACCCCGAAGTTACGTGTAAAAAATCCTCATTTCTGATTAGCCCACGAGGCGTGGCGTACGGGTAGGAATTACTTCACGTCTCGCAAACAGACAAGCCTTTTAACATCTCCGTGCATTAACACAGATCAGGTGATCAATAAAAATTAAAATAAAAAATCTCGAGAATATTCTAAAAAGGAAAGATTACGAAATAATTTCCCGCCTTTTTGAGAAACAAGCAATAGATTTTTAATCTATACTAATAAAAGAACAAAACGCTCTGTCTGTCTGTGTATGTGTCTGTGTGTCTGCGATGGTTAGCAAAATCTACAGCACTTACGAAGCTCAAAATTTTTTTGAGAGTAGCCCAATATCTCTCCTGATGCACCTGATGCTCAGAATTTCAAAATTCTATGTATTAACTGAGTAATTAATTAAATTCCAAAGCTCACTCTCATAAAAAATCGCCTTTTTTCGCTTTTTTTCCATTTCATTTTCTTATGGTTGATTGGTTGCATAAAATTTTCGTAGAAATAATTAAAAAAGCTGGGACAGACCTTTAAAATTCATAGACTGGCAAACTGTCAGTTTAAATGAGGATTTTTTTTTTTTTTTTATCACAGCTGCTGTACACCATGGAGAAAAACATAGGTGGAGGCGAAGTAAAGCGAAAAAAGGTTTGCAACACGGAGTAAGAAGTGTCTTACTCCGTGGTTTGCAATATTAAACCATTTATCGCTGAAATTTTAATGTCTCAAACAAAAGCACGAGGAAGGAATTTTGTAAATACGAAACGAATTGAAAGAAACGAATTACAGCTGAAGCATATTTTACGAAGAAATAGTATTTTTTTTAAATGTTTTTTTTCTATTATATTACTTAGGTTAAAGTTAGGTTAAAGTTAAATTGCATTTATGTTATGGTTAGAATAAGGATATGTTACAATAAAGTGAATACATTTAGGCTAGGTTACATTTCTGTTATATTTAATTTACGGTAGGGTACTGTTAAGTCGTTGTTAGGTTACAGACAGGTTCTGGTTACGGCATAAAAGTTTAAGGTTAGGAATTTATGCACAGAGTGAACCTATACGCAAGATTTGATTAAAAATAACACTTACTTTTGTTAAATAGCTCTGAAATTATAGTACTATATACCAACCTTTTAGGTACCATAGTGTATCGATTTCATTCATGGTATAGTCGGATTTAAGAGTGATATAATTAGTTTGAAATTCAAAATATTTCACTTGGGATTTGTATGTGAATATAATAATTAGTTACGTGACTGAACAGTGATTTTTACGGGTAAATATCAACTTTTTTACATGAAAATCATGCAATCGTTGGATACATATTCCCTCCCGCGTTTTTCATTGCTCATTTTGAGTATTTTTAGAGCTTAATATTAGTTGTTTTTAAAACCGATTTTTCACACAGTCAGTGGCTACGTATTTCAGACAATGCATTTCTGCATGTAAAGAGTTAATGATAAAATCATACAAATTTCAAGTTCGTTTAATATTGTTAATACGGACCCGGGCAACTCCGGGCGGATCAGCTAGTAAGTTAAATAAAAAAAAGAAAAAGGACTTTAGCTGCTAAAAGATTAATTTATTACGAAACTAAGATTAAAAATATGCTCCACAATTTTAGAATTAAAAGCTCAGAGAGAGCAAAATAGCGCATTTTTTAAATTATATATGCATATGTATGAAAAACGAAAAAGAAAAGAAAGAAAAAGCACAAATTGAGCATTAGCAATTTGGCGAATCTGGTCGCTTGCTTACTCGCCAAATGAAGAATTTAGTCGCAATTTGGCGCAATGGCGAGCGATAGCGAGAACCCTGCCAGGGTGTAATTGTGACTATTGCCTTAATGGAGAAAACTATGCATGATAAAATTTTGTTTCACATTTCGATATTAACCTCATAATTATTTTTCATTTTCGAAAAATTTTCTTTATCACTGGTCTGAGGCATTTTTGAGATCCAAATAGCAATTTGAACAAAGTCTACCAAACATTTTTTTAAATGGATTTGCCAGTTTGGTTTTCTAATGGTCTTAATTTTCCCGAAATAAATGTGTGCAGGCAAGTATGAAGAAGAAATGTAGTGGTCTTAATTACCCCAAACTTTAATGATTGTGAGTTTTTGATGGGGTAATTACAACCATCCTTTTAGCTTAATAAAAAAAGGGGGCTATTTGAATTAAAACGTCTAAGAAATGTTCTTAAAGGGGGGGAGTTACTTCCTATGTGCTAAAAACACCACTTTTAGAAATAGAAAAAAAAAAAGTTTTGTCACAGAAGGGGGAAAAAGGAAAAAAAATATTCAAAAAGTGTGACATTATTCATGGACAGCCCCGTAACTGTGACATGTAAAAATCTAGTTAATATATCTTTCACGTAAATATGTTCAACAATTAATACGGCGGAAAAATTAAAAGGCGATTTTAATTAATGTATTGTAATATTTTTTTAATAGGATTCAATATTATCTGATTAATCATTATTGTCTTTTGGTAGAAAACAACTTAGTATCTGTTACGTTACGCAAGAAACTTAATTAACAATCTCTATGCTTTCATAAGTGCACGCGAGAAGAGGTGCAGTTCAAGAATAAAATAAAATAAAAGAAGGATTAGCTTTGATGGTTTGTATTTTTCCTCGCAAAAATTCAACGGCGTTTCTTGGGGTAAAACATGTTTTAATTTGGCCATCTTATTAAAAACAAGTATTTTCTTTCTTTAGCGGCTTTTCAAGGACTTTCACTATATATAACGTTCTTTCATTTTTTTCTTTTCAGTGGCGTTCGTAATTATGTAAATACGTATAGCATTTATACTCATCGTTCAATACTTCCGTTCGTCCGCATATAACAAATACCTAACAGCAAGAAATACCCAACTGAATCGTCTGTAATTTAAAATATATTATTATTACATAATTTTATAGAGTCATTTCAAATTTTATAAAAATCGGATGGATAGTTCAACTACAGGGACAATCAAAAGTGTTCGGTTACATTACGGTCAATAACGAAAAAAATTTCAAGTGCATTTTAATGGTGTTGCAGCCTTTCAAACAGAATGAAATTGATATGCATCTATGAAATATATATTAAAATATACATTCTGTATAATCTGTACTTCAAAAAATATTTCTTATTAAAATACAGGGCCACACAAAAGTATTCTATTAAATAATGGTATAGGAGGTACATTTTTTCGGGTGCGTATTAATTATATTAAGCTGCTTTACATTTTATGAAATTGATATACGTTGCTGAGATTTACTACAAGTTGATTCTTGTATAATAGCAAGCATTTAGTATTTACAGGGACACACAAAAGATTCCTGATACTGTATTGTATCCGAAATACTGAATATTTTAAAAACTTTGTTGTAGTACGAACGCATATCATTTGGTATGTCTGACTTGGATTATCCGACTTGTTTGAAATAGTCTGACGAAAAAAAGCCATAACCAATGAAGAAAAAAGTTTTGTTTTATGGTATGATACTGACACTCCAGTTGTTAGTATATACCGTAAATTTAACAATAATAAATCTTAAATAAGCAGTGGTGTACAGTCTTAAAAATGCACTAACAGTAAACTAACGTATAACATTGCTGAACGATATATTACCGCTTATTTTATGGTTTATTATTGTTAATTTCACGGTAGAATACCGGCAGCTTGAGTGCCAGTGTTTTGCGGAAAAATTATGTATAATGAACCGTAAGTAAGCAATAATGATGTCTTATAAATATACCAGCGGTAATTTAGCGTATATTACTCCTTAATGATATACCGTATTTACTCGTGTATTGGGCGCACGCGTGTATAAGGCGCACCACTACTTTACAAGAAAAATTTCGATTTCTTAAAATCTCGTGTATAACGCGCACCATAAATTTGATACACTAATGAAGAATGACCAAATAAATTTCAGATTAAAAAAAAAAAAAAAAAAAAAAAAAAAAAAAAGTCGAAAGAAACATTACACCAGACCAGAAAACAAGACGAAAATGCATTTTTAGACTTCGGGTTGTAGGAGAATGACAGGAAATAGGAATGAGTGACGGTAAAGAGAATAGCTAATTAGCGTTTAGATAATGTCATTAGCTCTGTTGTATAAAAAACTGCAAGGAATGAAATAAATATGCAGTAATACTTCAATTAAAAATATTTTTCGAGTTTTGATATCTTCTTTGAATAATTTCTTGTTTCATATATGTATCGTTTGACTGCGCAGCAGTAAAAAATTATTCAGGGTATAAGGCGCACATAGGAGTTTTGCCCTAATTTTTTGGAAAAAAGTGCGCCTTATACACGAGTAAATACTGTATTACTACTTATTTTACTGCTTATTGTAGTTCATATCACGGTATAATACTGGCAGATGGAGTGCCAGTATTAACAGTTAACCAACATTTCTTTTCTTTTGTAGTAGTAATAGTATCTTTTATATATTCTCTATATGTATATCCCTATTTCCGTGAGACATTACAATTTTTAGAGAGTCCCAAAATCTGTTCTGTGAAATCTCAGCGCAGGAAAAAAGATCCCGCTTTTTTATAATAAAGATATTGATTTATAGTTTTTTTGTGTGTGTATCGTGTATTATGCTAACAGGAAACTAACAGGAATTATGATAAATTAAAATAATAAAATGTCTTTAAAATTATTCGAATTTCTAAATTTTAAGAAAAATAAAATATTTATTACCAGCAGGTTTAGCTGACTTTCTATGACTGATGATTGACTAAGCACGCACAAATGGGAAAAGAAGAACAAAGCCGACCTTAGAAGTTGCAGTGCCTATTGCTATCAATTTCCATTTGCCATAGACTCCAAATTATATTTCAGCAACATCTGTAGAAAAATAATACTTTTCTAGACTATTATTAAACATATATTTTAGATTTTATATCTATCTGTCTCTGTGGTAGAATAGAGATTAGTTAAAATGCGTACTTAAAAAATGTCAATATAAAAAATTAATGCATTGTTAGCAATATTGCGGTATTCTCATAAAATCTCACAAGAGTAATAAGCATATTTTGTAACAGAAAATTTATTTAGAAAAATGTCTTTTTTTGATTGGTCTTATTTGATTTCATTTATTAAGTAAAATGTCTGGCTCAAAACATTTTTTTAGGTAATAATACTGGAATAACTTCGTTACTATATAGATGCTCATTTTTGCCAAAATATAAGCTAAAGCTGATTTCAAATTCACTTACTTAAAACATTGAACCTTAAAGACCTCATTCGGATCTGGAAAAATTCATCTACAAATTAACAATCAAATAGTTTTCTGTTATTCACGTAAGCGCTTTTTCATAGTCTTGAATACATGCTCATCACCTATCCTTTTAGTTGTTTCAATAATGTTAATTCTTTATGCTTTTAATCAGTTGCAAAGATTTTGGAATAAAATTTCGTAGAAACATCCATGATATTTCTCTGAAATTCCTTCTAACACTCATGGACAGGGAGGCCATTGTGCTTTCTTGCACCGAAAAATATCAAAACATGGCAGATTGAGAGCAGGAAAGCATAATGATAGACCTATGATTCAAACACTAAAATCGGGTTTTTAAAGCGTTTTACACCAAGCTCTCTCTTGCCAGACTGATTGCATTATAATCAAGATTTAACTAATCCTAGATTTTCATCCGTAAACTCGATGAGGTGATTGTCTGTGCTGCGACCTCCCAGTCTATCATTCCTCTACTCTGAAATTTTGCGTTATCTGTCTCCCTACAAGCTATTACTCCCGGGTACTATTCTTTTGTGTAACATGTTTTGTGCCAAAGTTCTTCTTACCTACCTTAAATAGCTACATAAAAGGACACTCCTGATAAAAATTTTAATTTTAAGTCATGTCCTGTAGTAATAACGTTTTTGAACCGCTGCTTTAGACCTATATTTCGTCTATCAGCTTGCACTTTTTACGGGTCTAGTTTTATTTTTAAAATATCTGCAGATTTTTTTAAAAATATTCTTAAAAATGTCTGCAGAACGGGCCAAATACCGACAGATTTCCCGTAGATTTTTGGGCCAAATACCTACAGATTTCCTACAGATTTTTTTGTGGGGCAGGTACTTTTGAGTAGATGGTGATCAGGATTAGAATTCTCCTACACAAAGGCCGATTCTGCGTCTTGTTGGTTGCTACACAAGCAATCCAAACCCATCGTCGCGACGTACTTCGAAAGTGGTGACAGCACAAGCTTTTTAGGGTAACCCTTCTGTGTAATGAAAATTAGAAATCAGGAAATCTCTGAAATCATATTTTTTTTTCTTAGTGGGATTGCTGGTTGCTGCTAACCATTGAGACCTGCGTTTACGAACATTCTTATAGCAGATCATATCTAGATCTTGGTGGATGGTCAAGTGGCTGCTGCTTCGGGTTGTACCTTCCACCCGATGGAGGGTTCTTTCGCCTGGTAGGGTTTACTATCGTTTGATTTCGTTTTCAGTTCTAATGTTTATTTGGGCATCTAGATCTTGGTACGTTTTTTTTTCTTTTGTTTATCCAATATTCATTGTTCTATTATCAAAGACCTGTTGGAATACAGCTTATGCCATAGACCACATAAACTCCACATAGAAAGAATCTTAGCACAGAATATCTAAAAATGATCAAAGAACCACATCTTTGCGATTCTTAGATTTTTAAAAATATGTAAAAGAAAATGTTTGAATGTTTTAAGTAAACATGTTTGTAGGATTTGTAATTACAATTATTTTGTAAATAAAATAATCGTATATTATGTGAACAAACCGGATATATTAGAGCTCAAAATTGCACCAGTATTTGAATTACAGGAATCTAGCTGGTCAGCAAGCGTTGCATATTATTAGCTGAAATATACATAAAATTAATTTATATATAATGTACAAAAGAATCAAGTAATGGAAGCTCAAATTGATGAACAAAGTAAGCATTAGCAGAAGTGATTTTTTTAGATTTTATTACTGAACAGTTTTTTTTTTTTTTTTTTTTATTTAGAAATTACTTTTCATATAACCACTTCAATAAATAATTGCATGCAAGAATGCATATATTCACATGTAAAAGTAATATCATGTTTAAGCATTTGTTTTTATTCAAAACTTTGAAATTATACTGTAATTGCAACAAAATAGAAATAATTTTCAGCATCATATTTAAAGAAATTATAAAACATAATTAATTGATCTTACGATTTAAAGTTTCAATTCGTGGAAAACAAAAAGATTCTTGGGAGCAATTCATTAAAAAGACTCGTTTATTTAAAAAAAAAAATAGAAAAACACACACAGTAGAATCTTGCTACAACAAATATCACTTTACTATTTTTTTTTTTTTTTTTTTTTTTTTTTAACGAATACTATTTGAACTGTTTTTAAAAAAGAAAAGTATATTCCTGTTTCAATATAAAAATATCCAATTTAACAAATTTTTCAGTATAGTGAATTTAATCACTGCTTTTAAAAGTTCGTATTAACGGAATTTTACTATATAAAAAAAACAGTGCTTTTATTTCGAATAAAGGACATTTACATATTTAGAAATTGCACACGAAATTAAAACACTTTTTAAAATGGCGTAATTTTGACATAATCTTTGTGAGTAACATAACTCTAGATCACTCTTCCAATGCAATTTGATAAGCTTTCAAATATCATTTTCCCTATTATGACATAACTAAAATAGGAGGGTGTTATTAGTTTCGATTTATAGGAAAAGATGTCGTAATTGCATACTTTAAATTTACAGAATTACTTTAAAGAATATATTATTCAGAATAACAATAAAAATAACGAATCTCTCATCTCTAATATCATATGCTTTGATGTATGAAACTATGTTTGAATTACCATAAAAATGTTATTTTATCACTTAATACAATAGTAATAGCTTTGATGCAGTATTACTACAGTTATATCTCGTTAATTTCAAATTATGCTGAGATTTTACAATCACCTTTTACAAACAAAGGAAAAAATGAGACGTTGGCTTCCTTATTATTTCATTTACCGAGGCAGAATATTTAGGTATCTATCTATCTACATACGGGGTGGTTCTAAATGAATATCGGGGTTTTAACACATGGTAGAATTTTATTACATAACATTTAAAATTATAATTAATACATAAAATGAAAGAGCACCTCAAACAATTTTACCTACAAGCTTACAAGTGCTCAATGTGAGCACATTTCGTCACACGACACATATCAAGTCGATAGCTCAGTTTTTTCCAAACATTGATTAGTGTTTGTGTGATCATTGTTCCAACAGTTGCAATGGTCAGCTGGTAGTGAGAGAGCACATGCACACGATTTTTATGAACCCCCCACAGGTAGAAATCCCATAGCATTAGATCGGGTGAACATCTGAACAGAACTTCTTTGCTAATCAACGTTTGGGAAGAACTGAGCTATCGACTTGATGTGTGCCGTGTGACGAAAGGTGCTCACATTAAACACTTGTAAGCTTATAGGTAAAACTGAGTCGCTGTGTAATTTTATGCATTAATTATAATTTTAAGTTTTATGTAGTAAATATTACCAAGCATTAAAATCTCTATATTAATTTAGAAACATCGCATATATTGCGTGTGAGAGAGAGAAGAGTAGAAGGGTACCCGAATGAGCTAGCGATGATTAGCAGTATCTTTAGTAACTCAAAATACCAACACATTTTAGTAAACTGCACGCATATATCTTTTACATTTGCGTATTCTTTTTAGTTATTTATTCGGAACTTTATCGATAATATTTATATAAATGTGTCCACATGTGTATGAGCACTCCTGGCGGAAGAAGGATGTTTTCGTGCGCCATTATATTGTATTTTGATTTTCAAAGATATTATGTATACAGCTAAAAAAAAAAAAAGAATAATTTTATTTTATTTGTATTTAGCGTTTATTTTTTATTTGTGTGTGGCGTTGATCAGTGACGCCAACTTTTGAAAAATATCGGGTGGACTCAAATTTTTTTAAGCAAATGCATAAATATTGGGTAGGCACCATTAATAATGGGTGGAAGAGATATCAAATTATTGGGTGGGCTTGGGCCCCATGGGCCCATATAAGTTGACGCCACTGGCGGTGAATGATTTAGGGTAAAAGCAAATGCCGAATGTGTTAAACTGACGTGTGACCATGACCAATACATCAAGACATGGTAATTTATCATCAATTTTAACTTCATAAGTAAATTGAATAACCGGATCTATTGAGTTCAAAATAGACAATATCTTTTCAACACAAGAAACAAACAGTACTAAAAGCATAAAGGAATCAGCCACATATCTACAATAAAATGGAAAGTTGACGAGGTTAATCATTCTATCCTCAAAGTAATGCATCTACAAATTAAGTAGAAAAGGACTAAGGAGAATACCCAACACTAAACCATCTGACATAGGAAAAAGAAATAGATTTGAATGTGTTTTGTTTTAAACAAATCTATATACCTTCTATACCTATATTATAAAGGGGTAAAATTGGTTTATTTGTAGGGGTAATTTCTGGAACCACTAAACTAATTTCAAAAGTAACGGTACAAAAATGATGGCTTTTGCCCCTATTTAAATATAGACTATATCTTACATCAAAGCCACTTAGAAAAATGAAATTCGGGAGCTAAAAACGTTATAAAAATGCGATTTTTGTATTATTAAAGGACCTACAAACACAAAATGTGGTATAGTAATTATTTATTCGATATAAATTATCTGTAAGAAATGTTTTGAAACAATTAAAAATTTAAAAAGGGTGAAAATGCGCAAAAGGCGTTCTAAAAAACGTTCTAAATGGCAAGTTCTACTCAATCTCAGAAATTACTAAACCAATTTTTAAAAATGGTGATAAAATGGAAGTGACAGTCCTTACTCTAACATAGGCTATACTTCATGTCGATGCCACAACCCCGAAACGCTCTAAAAATGCGATTTTTGTGTTACTGAAGGGTCGAGAAACATAAAATTTCACATGGTCGTTATTTATTAGATATGATTTCTAAGTACATTAAAAAATGAAATTTAAAAGAGATTATAATGCGCGAAAGGGTATATGTGTCAGAATTTTTTCTTTTTTTATGTGCAGCCTGTATTATCTCAAAAATTTTATTTTTCAATTTTTGATGTTCAAAAATAACTTTAAACAAAGTTGAGCTACTGGCAATTTACGGTCTTTATAAATATGTAATCTCATAACATGCTGGTAAAATTTTTACAATCAGAGATGACTTTTCTTTCTATTTTAAAAGAGTCTCTATCTATCATTTATCTAAGTACATTTGCATTAAGCTGCTTAAATAATATTTATGAAGATTTTTCGCAAAAAAATGAAAAGTTAGTCAGTTAAACATGTTAAATCAAAAGATAATTTACGGTCTTTATAAATATGTAACCTCATAACATGATAGTAAGATTTTTACAATCAGAGATGACCTTTCCTTCTATTTTAAAAGAGTCTCTATCTATCATCTATATAAGTACATTTGCATTAAGCTGCTTAAATAATATTTATGAAGATTTTTCTCAAAAAACTGAAAAGTTAGTCAGTTAAACATGTTAAATCGAAAGTATATTTTTTCTGTTTATGATGTTCTACTAAAACAGCTTTATGTGATCTAAGTTACAACCAATTTCATACTCGCCTTCAAACATAACGTCAAAACTGAAGGACGTGTTTATATTCAAAGATGAGCAGCTTATTTAGTACTAGAAAATTAATCAACATAAATTTAAAGTCAAAGCACGAAAACAAAAATCTATTTAAAAGAAAATAACTAAGCACGACTTTTTTTGTATGAATATACGAAATTTTCTCGCACTTCAAGAATCAGTTACGCAAAGTCAGTTAAAGCAAATAAGCTCCTGTTTTGTGAATAAAACGATTTAAGAGAAAAAAGTAGTTTTAATTACCTTTGTTATTTTCAAGGTACTTTTAGATCCAAATTTATGAGCAATGTGACCTAATTTTTTGCAATCAGAAGTGATATTTTCGTTTAGATTTTAAAAGTTTTATCTGTCTATCGTTATATATTTGCATTAAACCATTTAAATAATACTTATGACACTCTTTCGCAGAAAACTGAAAAGTTAGAAAGTTAAACATGGTAAATAAAGTATAATTTTTTATAATTATTATGTTCTCTTAAAACAACTTTATGTGACTTAATTTACAACAAATTACTTATTCGCATTCAAATATAGCGTGAAAACTGAAAGACTTGTTTATATTATAAGATGAGCATCTTATTTAGCACTAGAAAGTTAATCAACATAAATAAAATGCAAATGAAGAAAACAAAAAAAAAATCCCTTCTTTTAAAAATCTAAACACGGCTTTCTTGTTTGAATATAAGAAATTTTTCCGCATATCCTCAAGGATCAATTTGTCAAAGTCAGTTAAAGCAAATAAACTCCTGTTTTTTGAATAAAACGGTTTAAGAGAGGAAACTTGTTTTAATACCATGTATTATTTTCAAAATACTTTTTCATCAAATATATGAGCACATAAAAAGCAAGTTGGAAATTGCAAGTAAAGCGTGGCAAATGAGATGCTTTCGTACTATAGCGAAGTTTTAAAAATATTCAGATCTTGCTGTTATAGTATACTGTACTTCGGATACAGTATAGTGGTCGAAATCTTTCGTGTGTTTCTTTAAATACTATCTGCTTACTAATATACTGAAAGTAACTTGTATTAAACTTCAGCAACTTATATCAATTCCATAACATGTGTAATAATTTAATACAATTAAAAGCGCACCAATAAATGTCCTCCCTATATCATTATGTAACGGAATACTTTTGTGTGGACCTATAAATTAATAATAAATATTCTTTGCAACACAGATTGTACAGAATGTATATTATAGTACATAATTCATAGATGCATATCAATTTTATTACGTTCAAAAGAGTGTAACACCATTTAAATGCACTTGAAGTTTTTTCCCCATTGACCATAATGTATCGGAATACTTTTGATTGTCCCTGTAATTGAACTATGCATCCGATTTTCTTAAATGTTGAAATGACTCGACAAAATTATGCAATAATTATATATTTTAAATTTTAAACGATTCAGTTGGGTAGTTTTTACGTTGTTATATGCGAACAGACGGACAGACAGACGGACGTATTGAACGACAAATATTGGTTCTACGTATTTACATAATTACGAATGCACCTAATAACTGACACAAAGAAGAATATTTGTAAATAAATCCCTTCTCAGAAGACTTAAAATCTGATAAGATGTATACAAAATACTTTGCAATCTTGTATTACGATGAAAATATGTTGTAAAAAAATCAAATGGAAAAAAAACGCATTAAACATCCAAAAAAATTTCAACATATTTTAACTAACTATTTGAATGATTTATAATAACATAATTTAAAATATTTTTAAAAAAATCGAAAACATGGGCATCAAAACGCATGTGATACAGCTAATTAAAGTAGTTTTTAGGTAGATTTCGTATGAAATACTATCTATTTGTATTCTAATGTAGGAATTGAAAAAAAATGTCATTTATAAATTCTTGGAACGTCTGCTGCTACAACATATGTTAGTAAATTAAATTCTGCTTATTTGAATATATTAATATATGTTGTTATTTTACGACACAAATTTCGCTGATATCGCCAATATTTCGCCTCATTGCGCCCATGTATGTTGCCATATTTGCGTTTTTGTTTGCTGCCAACTGTTCAACAACTTAGTAACGGTTTCAGTCTTTATTTCCAATGAAGTGAATTAACCCCTAAAGACCCGAAAAAGACCCACTAAATGAATTTTCTGGAACATTAAACTTAGTTTAATGGTAATCTCGCATCCCAAAACGATAGGGTACAAAATTTAGCCAAAGTAGTCGTTTAAGCTGTTCTTTAGATAAAATTTACACACACTCGCATATAGTATACAGGGTGTATCTAAACTACTAGGCAAAACTTAAAGGGGGGATAGTAGACATTAAGAGAAATAATATTAAATGGGAAACTAAGGGTCCCAAACGTCTTCCGAAGGAGATAGGTGCCATCAAAGTTTAGGATCCAAAATTTGAAATGATTATAAAAAACGGAAAAATTGGTCGATTCGTTTGCGGTTTTCACGAAAACTATTCTTTATGTCAGTATTGCCTTGAAAATGAATTATAAAGATAACTTTCAAAAAATGCCGATAGAGGGCGCTTTAGATTTTGGAGAAACGAACAATTATTTTTTATCGTTATTTTTTACATCTCATTAAATTTTTTTAGAAGTTTAGACATAAACTTAAATTTTGAGCTTAAAATCTGTGGCTAAGTAGCGCAAACGGAACTGTGTTCAATGGGAGTGGGTATGTTCAAATTTCAAATGATTATAAAAAACAGAATAATTGGTCAATTGATTTGTGGTTTTCCTTAAAACTATTCTTTATGTCAGTATTGTTTTGAAAATAAATTATAAACATAAATTTTAAAAAATGTCGATAGAGGGCGCTTTAGACTTTAGAGTAACGTACAACTATTTTTTACCGTTATTTTTTGCATCTCATTAAATTTTTTTGAAGCTTAGACGTAAACTTAAATTTTGTGCTGAAGATCTGAATCGATGAGAGTGGTTCAGTAGCGCTAACTGAACTGTGTTCAATGGAAGTGGGAATGTTCAAATTTCAAATGATTATACAAAAGGGAAAAATTGGCCGATTCGTTTGCGGTTTTCTCTAAAACCATTTTTAATGTCAGTATTTCCTTAAAAATAAATTTAAAAAAAAATTTCAAAAAATTCCGTTAGAGGGCGCCTTAAACTTTAGAGTAACCAACAACAATTTTTAACTGTTATTTTTTGTATCTAATTAAAGCTTGCAAAAGTTTAGACTTAAATTTTGAGCTCAAATTCTGAATCGTTGGATGGGTTAAGAAGCGCAAACTGAACTGTGTTCAGGAATTGAAATGTTACCCTGCCCACCCTACGAACACAGTTCAATTTTTAGTTACTTAATTACTCACAACAATTTAGATTTTGAGCACAAATTTTAAGTCTAAGCTTTTAAAACATTTCTTTAGATTTAAAAAAAAAAAAAGAAAAAAAAAAAAAAGGATAAAAATAGTTGTTGGTTACTCTATGGTTTAAGGCGCCCTCTAACGGAATTTTTCGAAATTTATCTTTAAAATTTATTTTCAAGAAATACTGACATAAAGAATGGTTTTAGAAAAAACCGCAAACGAATCGACCAATTTTTCTGTTTTTTATAATCATTTGAAATTTGAACCTCCCCATCCCCATTGAACACAATTCAGTTTGCGCTACTTAACCACTCTCAATCAGCTTTTCAGCTCAAAATTTCAGTTTATCTCTAAGCTTCTAAAAAAAATTAATGAGATGCAAAAAATAACGGTAAAAAATAGTTGTACGTTACTCCAAAGTCTAAAGCGCCCTCTATTGACATTTTTCGAAATTTATCTGTTTAATTTATTTTAAAGACAGTAATGACATAAAGAATAACTTTAGTGAAAACCGCAAATCAATTGACCAATTTTTCTGTTTCTTATAACCATTTGAAATTTGAACCTACTCACTCCCATTGAACACAGTTCAGTTTGCGCTACTTAACCACAGATTTTGAGCTCAAAATTTAAGTTTATGTCTAAGCTTCTAAAAAATTTTAATGAGATGCAAAAAATAGTTGTTCGTTACTCCATAGTCTAAAGCGCCCTTTATCGGCATTTTTTGAAATTTATCTTTATAAATTATTTTTAAGACAATACGGACATAAAGAATAGTTTTCGTGAAAACCGCAATAGAATCGACCAATTTTTCCGTTTTTTATAATCATTTCAAATTTTGGACCCTAAACTTTGATGGCGCCTATCTCCTTCGGAAGACGTTTGGGACTCTTAGTTTCCCATTTAATATTATTTGTTTTGATGTGTACTATCACCCCTTAAAGTTTTGCCCAGTAGTTTAGATACACCCTGTACACACAAGATTTGCTCGTATTATAATACAAGTATTGGAGTTAGAAGACATCCCGATCTTTAAGAATTTCAAAACATGTTCTGTGGAACTCCTGTCTGGACACCAGAATCCCGACATTTCATGATGCTCAAATTTTCTTAAATTTCATTTAGGACCATGCTATTCACTAGTCTACAGGAATTTAAAATTTATAAAACCTGCAAAACGAAATCTGTCTATAATAGAAAACTTTTATGATTCCTGCCGGGAATATACCTCTAAGACGGAATACTTTCCCGTTCTTAGCTATTATGTTTGTAAAGAATTTTTTTGCTTCTCTGTTTTTATAGTAATTTGTTTAGTGAAACTTGTGAAAACGGAACCAACTTTATAATAAATTCCTGTCTTAAACGTATAAATTTCATAGACATTGCTGAGGAAATACAAATCAGTCGTAACTGCTCAATCAAAAAAGTCACCAAAACGGAATTTTGTATCGGTTGGTAGCAGTAGAAGTTAATTGAAATAAATTAATAGATTGTAATCTGGCAAAAATTAGTACAAAATTTTAAATATATTAACAGTATACTTCGATTAATAATACTTTGAATTTCTGAAATTTTTATCAGTGATCATTTTCACATTGTCATATTCGTAAACAGAAATAGTAAACATTTTTCAATTAAATAAAAAGTGAGAGAAAAAAGAATGGGCTATCAATTTCTACTATGTAAATCATGTTGAAACAATATGGCAATAATTGATTAATTATCAAATTGATTGATTTCATCTATAAATAAACCTGTGTAAGAAGCCTTCACCTATAGGGATGTTCGACCTACCGTTATGAGTTTTATTCAACATGGTCCTTCAGACCTTGCCCGGGCAGTAAAAGAAACAAATCCCTTGACCTGAGAAAGTTAAGATCACAAAGTAGAACAAATGAAACCTTCCTGACGAAATGTACTACAACAAAAAGGTAACTTTGCGGTATGGGGAAAAAACGGATATTTGTTTTTGCAGCTTTAAAGGAAAGGCCAAGGGCTGATGAGTAATTTTTCTTTCCGTAACATGAATTGCATTCTGTCAAAAATCGTAAAAGATGGAAAAGGCAAAGATTTTTTTTTTTAATGCATTACATGTCAGTTAAATTTTGGGAAACTTGAGATTTTTTCACAACTGACACATGAGAAAGTCGTTTTGTAATATGTAAAACAATATGGTTTCTTAATGTTTCTAAAAAGTTTACAATAAAGTAAATGATGTTGATTTCATGAAGGTCATTATTTACACAATATTGTGGGATTGAAAGGAGTGTTTAATAAATATTTTCTAAAATTAAATTGTTTTATTAAATTTTTGAAATTTACTTAAAATCACACGTTAGAGCTTATAGGACAAATTTTATTGTTTTTACCTGTATATTTTATCTATAATCTTCATTAATCATTTTTATAAGATATGCAATAGATATATATCATGAAGATTATCCATAGAAGATACTGCTAAGCAGGGTCGGACTGGACCAGGGAAAAGGGCGCAGACCTTAAATTTTCAGAGGGCGCAAAAATATTTAATGAACCCGCGTCAATTTTAATTGCTTGTGTTACACCTATAGCTTAAGAAGATTTAACACACTCGCGTAGCTTTCGCTAGTGCTAATTATACAGAAGAAATTTATAAAGATTTCTCGATTGCATTTCAATATTTTAAACTGATTTTTTTTCCTGGATAGCTGATATCGATTCGATTTTTTTTTTTTTTTGAGTTTGTTTACAGATATTTTAATGTGTACACTTTCATTTTCGGAACCGATTTGGAAAGTAAAAGAATCTTCATCAAAAATATCTGTGACCAAAATCAAAAAGTAAAAAAAATGGCCTTCATACAGATCGATCTCTGTTATTTAATGCAAAAGAAAATCATTTAAAAATATTGAAATGCGACTGAAATTTCTTTATAAATTTCTTCCATAAGACGAACGGATCTTTTCTTTTAACTTAAGTAGCCTCTTAAATATCAAGCTGGCTTAATTTCTGAATCTAAATAGAAGACTTCTTCTATTTCTCCGTGCCTGTTTAAAGTTCCATAAAAGCTACAGAACTTTACGCAGTGTTCTGAAACTAATCGTTTAACATCCAACAGTTTCAGCAAATTGAATACAGATTAGCTTTAGGTTAGGGTTTTTTTTGTTTTATTATTTTCCCAAAAGGTCATAGGAGGAAAAAAGTTACCCCCTCCCCTGAATAATTGCCTTGCAAATGACTGTAGGAAAAAGACATGGGTAAAAACTGATTGATAATATCGACTATTAAATGTTATTTATAAATTTTACTTTTGAACTTCTTGACCTCACCAGTGATCGAGAGGTTCCGCGCTCAAAAATGGTTGACGGGAGATGCTGGGTTCGAGTCCAGTCGCGCCCATTGGTTTAATTGTTCGGAGTTTCTCGTGGTTTTATTCGAACGTTGGATTTCCTTGCGTAAATACGGATTAGGTTCCCTTAAAAAGACCACCACGGAGGGCTTCCCCACTCTTAGGGTCTATACAAAAACAACTTTGGAGATTGTCTACAAATTAAAAAGTACATGAACATTGACTTTTAAAATGGTGTCATATGTGTTTGACGCTATATTAGAGTCCCTTACCATCCTAAAAACATACATAGTAGTTTAAATAATTTTCTTAAATCTTAATAAAATTATAAAACAAAAAGTGATCCATAAATTTCGGAAAAGAAAATGAAGATCTTACAAGAAAAAGCATCGAAAATACTCAATTAGTCACCAGTAAAATTATACAGAAATTTTAAATTTATAATAATGATAATAATGATGATGATAATAAGATGGTCCCTCTTAAATTAATGAAGGCAAAAATTTTCTCTATCTCGGAAACTAATTATTCAAATGAATTGTAAACTTTCAGATCGATGTTTTTGACAGTTATAGTTCGTTATATTAAAAAATTAATGTGTGTCATAATCCTGAATTTTATTTTTTAATATTAATTAATTTAAAAAAAAGTCTTTGAACAGATAAAATAGTCTGTAATATGTGTGGATATATTTGGTGTATCTGTTTAATAAGTTAATATAAAATTGAATCAGATGATTTTTATAACCATATAAATTAATATTTCTCAAATGGATTTACTTTAGCGTCCTTAAATTTACACTTTACTAATTCTTTGAAGATTTTTAAAAATGTGGATAACTTTTCCTGACTGGATCCAATAAACTCAAATAAGATGACAAAACTGGGCGTTACTGTTTGAAAATTCAAAGTTTGTTACAACTTTTAAATGTAGTTGAATTTATAAACATAATTTATACTTAGCAATAATTAAAGCGAATATTCAAAGTTTATATTTACTTAGATTTTTTATGATTATTTTTAGCCGAAAGAGTAAGGGTCGATCACTTTCATTCCAGTTGTCATAGTCCAGGAGCCGACAACATAAAAACCTAAAGTATCGAGCTCAAGTAGAAAAAAAAAACTTTATTTTATGGAAGAGAAGTAACAGGGGAATCTAATTATCCATGTTTGTGAAATGGTACATAACCCAAAAATTAATATTACCAGTAGTTTATTCGTAAGTTTAGCGTTGTGTTTGCCGTACAATCGTTTCATACCTTTGTCTGTTAGCCTACGTGTAAATCACTAGTCGTATTTTTAATTTTTGGCTTATGCACGCATTCGCTTCCGGCAAACATGGATCCTTAGATTCCCCTATTACTTTTCTTTCATAAAAAATAAAGGACTTTTTTCTTTTGTTCGATGCCTTAAGTTTTTGTGCTGTTGGCTCTTGGACTATCATCAATGTCGCACAGAAAATTAGTAGAAAATTAACAAGATTTTTTTTGCACGCGGCGCAAAATAATGTGGCAATTAAGGGCTTCAACTTTGTTTTTATCTCTTTAATGTAATAAGAGTTAGTCTACAATCAGTTAAAAATGAAATAAATTTTATTTGTTACAATCTGAACAGCAATTTCTTTTGCAAATCCGATACTTTGTGGGAAGAGAAATTTTCTACCCTTAAAAAATTTTACGTATCCATAAAATAATTTATATTAGATCTCTATAAAATTAGTATACAAAAAATCAGCCTTATTTGTTTTAAATCATTAAAATCATTTTTTTAATTTACTCTTCTCTGCACGCTCTTCGCAAGATTCGTAAAATTCTTATCATAATTAGAGATCAAGGGAAATGTATAAGTTTCGAAAATGGAGAGAAATGCCCTAAAGATTGTATTCCTGAAACATTCAGAATCCTGTGACCATTTTTTTTAACTATAATAATTTTTTATTATGTACATCACTTTATTTAATGGTAGATTTTTCCGTGATTAAATTGAAATTTTTAAAAAATTTAAATTACATACTAGAAACTCCTAAAAGTTATTTAACAACGGATTGGGCATCATTAAATTAAACGAAGATTACTAATCTGATATTATGGTATATATTTTGGGAATAAAAAAATGCTGCCGCGTTGGATTCCAAAACTTGCAAGATTGTAATCTAGAAGTGTCATCAAGTTTCTATTCCTCAAAAAATAAGGTATTGTTTTCCACTCAACAACAAAATCCACACTTTTTTTGCCTTCTGATACTTATTCCTTTCTTTTCTGAAGTTTTTTTCAAAAAGAGCTGTTTTAATTACAGGTGCATTAAAGACTGGGTTTAAAAAGATGGACAAGGTACAGAACAGAAAAAATGCAAAATATTTGGTTAAAATCTAAGCTATATCATTCATAGAAACGATAAAAAAAAATCCAACTGAAAGCGTCATAACTAGATTTCCCTGGGCGCATGTTTCCTCCTCAATTGCATGCAAAGATGCCTACGTTGGTTTCCGACCCTGAAATTATTTCAGTATATATTTAATTTCTTTGTTATGATAAAAAATACCTCTCTTGTACGTTTCTGTCGAATGATTATTATTCTCTAACGAATTCTCGAAATTTAGTACACTAGTGAGAATTCATATGTACAACAAACGAAAAAAATATTGGAGAGACTAAGACACTCAGGGGCACAGAGTCTTCCCTGGAGGAGGACGCACCGGCCCTCGGGCCGATGGGCCGACGGCCCAGTCCGAGCCTGCTGCTAAGAGCAATGCAATTTGTTTTATACGCTCCGACACCTACATAAAATACGTGAAGAAGAAATTTAACAGAAGAAAAGGCGTAAACACACGCACTTAATATTTACGTTTTTTTTCAAGGAGTTTGTTAAAAAATAGAACAAGTTGGAAATTGCGCGTGAAGCGTAGCAAATGAGGTACGAATAATGAGGTTTTAAAAATATCACTCTCGTATACCAATCTCATAAAATTGTAAATAGTTAATTACAATTAAAATGCGCACCAAACAATGTTCTCCCTAGACCATTATGTGTTGGAATACTTTGTGTGGCCTTGTAAATCAATAACAAATGTTCTTTGCACCACATATTATGCAAAATGTATAACATAATATGAACTTTATAGATGCATATTAATTTTATTATGTTCGAATGAGTGTAACACCATTAAAATGCACTTGAAACATTTTTCCCCATTGACCGTAATGTAACGGAATACTTTTGATTGTTCCTGTAATTGAACTACACATCCGATTTTGTTTTTGCCGTAACACAAAAAGTTCTAGGATTCCCAATTTCAGAGAAAAATTTCAGCAACTTTTCACGACTTATTTTTTGTTTTAATTTTTTTTTTATTTATTTTGTACAGTATATTTTCTGATTATGTAGATAAAGGAAATGATGACTAATCTTTTTTTGGTAACTGTGTAAAAACATTATGTCAAAAATCATAAAAGATGGAAGAACTAAAAAGTTTTTATGTTCATGTTCATGATAAAAAAGAATTAAATTTATTGTGCCTAAATGAGATACGATTCCTCATACTTTTTCCACATTAAGTATACATTTGGCATTTTATTAAATAAAAATATATTTTATTGCGCTGAAAATTTTTGAATTGTGTGTCTTTTGTTCAAAATTAATTATGTAATAAATATATGTACTAGTATACACTACTTACAATACATGCTATAAAAAAAAACTCTAAAGTTACTTAAATTTTTCTAGGAAACCGGGATTCCTAGAAATGTATTTTTTATGTAACGGCAACAATAAAATTTTATGTAACAGATACGCGTTTCCACTGCAAATTAAAATAAAATCTCTAAAGTTTCTAAGAATATTTTAGGAAATTGTGACTGCTAGAACTTTTTATATAACGGAAATCCAGTTTAATAATAAAATTTCAGTAAGATTACTGTGATTTTAGGACATTCTTTACTGTACATTCTCTGTAGCTTTACAAAAACCGTTCTTGTAGATTTACATCTTTTTGCACAATGCACAGATAAAATTTTAATAACCATAGAATTTCTGCAACTTTACAAATGTAAAATTACTTTTCTTTTTTTAATGTACTATTTTGTCACATTTAGATGATTTTTGCCGCATTTACATTTGTTAACACATGTACGAGGCATCCAAATACAGTCGACTCTCGTTAATTCGAATCTTCGCTTAATTCGAACTAAACATGAAGTCCCGAAATTTTCAATGGCAGAATAACGTTAAATTTTTCATTAATTCGAACTCATTTTCCCTTGACATCGTTTAATTCGAAACAACGAGAATTCCGATTTTTCGTTTTTCCTTTCTTTCTCATGGATTTCAGATCATTTGAATAACTTTCTTTCTTTGGTTTTTGTGAAAATTGTTCCGAACGAGTATACATATAATCCCATGCATTTGATATCCACTTTCTAAGTGCCCCGTCTCTCCATCATTGACGCTTCAAATTTTTCTTCCATTGTGCTTGTTTCTAATTTGTAATTAGTTTATGTATTTATACATTCTAATTTAAAATTAAGTTATATTCTGATGATACCAGACTATATACACTATAACATTAATTCCTTTGTAATAGTACCATATTAAGCATGTTCTTATTTCATACTTTCCATAATTCGAACTTCGGATAATTCGAACAATTCTTGTGGTCCCGAAGAGTTCGAATTAACGAGAGTCGACTGTACCTACATGGAACAATGTGTTTTGTACATGCCAATTTATCGAAAATATTTTATTGAACCCATAACTGTCATGATAGAAATTGCCGTATAGCTGCTATGAAGGGGCTCCAAGGGCAGTTGGTGAAAGATAAATTAAAGCTTTCATTAACTTATAGGATACTGTTTCTGTACTAAACTTTATGTATAGGACAATTATAATTTAAAATCGCTTATCCAGAAGACCCTAAAATTAAATACTAGAGCTCCAAACGAAACAAAATTTCACAAATATTTATAGTTAAATTTAAAATTTTAAGTAAATCCATAATAATTTTTAAAAGGAGCGATCTGTGAGACCACTAACAACATATAATGGTTAAACATTTATCGCGGAAAATATATTTTAAGAATAACCAATCAATTTGCGAGTGAATATTAAGCCATAATCTCCACAGTAATGTAATTTGGGATTCTGTAACTTTAACTTAGTGTGATTTTATTGACAACATAGTGATAACGAAATATAAGACATGATTCCTATACGAAATTCAATAAAGAATAGAAATGGGATAATGATTTATCAAAAAACTAATGTTGTTCATGAAGTACACAAATTAATTAAAGCAGGATGCACCTAGAGAAAGGAATTGATTAAAACTATAAAATATGTTTTTTTTTTCTTTTAGTACATTTTGGTTGTTTTAAGCGATTTTTTTTAAAGTAAAAAATCGATTTTGTTGCACAGACAAAAAAATATTTTTAACACTTAGGGTAACATTCTTAGTAATTGGCAGGCACCAGTGGTTGGCACATCCTATAAAAATGTCCTAAAATAAGATTTATATCCAGTCTTTTAAAAATGCAAGACCATATACCAGTTATATACTCATTTACATTACAGATTATAGTTTTGATTTATGCTACTAGATGACAATAGTGTCTAGGGAAGAGAAACAATTATGGCTTGTATCAAATTAGCCATTTTTGATGCAAATGCTTCTTCTCTGGCTTAAGAAAAGCATGCATTTCAATTAATTATTATCTGATTTATAGTATATTTTAAATTTTAATTGACAACAGTTTTGTTTAGTTGAAAAGGGTTACTTTAATTATGTAAAAGTCTAAGTGCCAATTACTGGCGATTACAGCAACCTTTTTATGAATATATTTTTATAAAAATACTTTTTCAAATATTTTTGCTTTCAGTGGGCAAAATAGATGCATATATATGCACTCTTTGATTTAAAAATATTTGCAAGTAAATATTTTATTTCTTGGTAATGAAAATAGAAGTAAGTTTAAAGACAAATCCTTAAAGTGCCAATTACTGGGGATGTAACCCTATATAAAATTTTTAAAAAATTTCATCAATTTTATTTGAGCTTATTAAAGTCTTGTATTTTTAATCTGTAATTCCAACAAAAATTTGTTGTTTTTGCAAAATTTAAATTTGTGTGTAGCAACTATAACTCTCTCGCGTAATTTTGTTTAATTGACATATATAGCTATAAAGGATTAACTTAATTTTTGGATAATAAAAACTTTTCAAACTGAGACGGATTAAGGACGTTATTATTACGTTATTATGCATTTTGGATGAAATTGCGGACAGAAAATTGAAAAAAAAATCAACAATATTTTTTGTTTTTTCAAACAAAATTTTCATTTACCCATATTTAAATGGAAAGATTTTTTGGAACAAACAAATTTTTGTTGATTCAACAAAATTTTTCTCTTGGTGTGTAAATAACGTTCGCATTTTAAAGGAGGTGGGCTGATAAGGGCCATTTTTTGCCCATCAGCACCTAGATGTGACATACATTTTTTTCATTAGTATACCTCATAACAATTAAGAAAATAATAATATCTTGGAAAATAATAACATTAAGAAAATAATATGAAAGTTTAATAATTGATTGGAAAATAAAAGATATATTTAAATAAATATTATGAAGACTAATGAACATAAACACTGTTGTCATTAGTTTTAATCCAAAAAATCAATAATAAATACAACACTAAATGCAAAATTATGATGAATAGAACTTATTAAGAATTTTATTTCAATATATGAAATATCGGAAATAATCAATAACAGAAAATATAACTATATCGTTTCAGACATTTTTGGCAGTGTGTTTCAGATTATTTTCCTATTTGATTGCTTCAACAGAATCAACTGCTTCACTACTGGACCATCCAGCGGCCACGTTTTATAATATATGAGCATATTCAATGCTTCTTTCTTTAATTTTGGTTAAGTTATGGCACAAGTTAGCCAGAAACTGTAATACGGTAGCAACATGCGTCTATTATACTCTAAGATACGTTCGCCTACTTTACATTGACAGCGCCATTGTGTGATGTTGCGTTTTTTTTAAAATCCAGGTATTATAAATATAGTTTTAACAATTTTGTGCCTAACAATCAAAATTTGGTCACGAGAGGTGTCCCTTAGCATCCTCTGTTGAAAACTTTTGCTAATTATTTAGAAATTTTGGCGTGCCATGTTCGAAATTCATTTCTTGCTTAAGTTCCAAACAATCCCGTAAAAATCTATCAATTCTCCCAACATCATTTACATTCAGCAACTCTTTGATATTATGTGGATCTTTTTTCAATATATGTGTAAGTACGTTAGCATAATTGTTCTTTGAATTCGAGAAATAAGGGCCGAAGACATCCAAAATATAATTTGAAGTAGCGACGAATACCATACGCTTAACAAAAGGTCTTTATTTGTATAACCAGAATGAGTTTCCCTGAAAGGATTAATTCGCACTCTTCTAGATATAATGCTATAGAAAATAATCATCACAGTATCATTGTCGTTATCCGGAATAAATAATCTTCGTAGGCCTCGTATATTTTTCAATAACCTGTGTTCTGGTGAAGTGTTCCATTCCAAGGTGTTGTGGGACAAAGTTCTTAATCAATATCTGGTGTGCATATTTTACAGAATATATTAATTTTTTTTAATATTGAATAATGTGAATAGAACATCATTGGAGAGACCAGTTCTAAGTTTTATAAGGGGCACTGCAAAGCAAGTACGAGATGATCTCTTTTTTGAGGAACGTATTTTGAGCTTTCTAGTTTAATTATAGCTAAAATGATGCATAGATATACCCGTTAGAGAATAATAATCGATTTCGAAAAAGTGTCCAGGTGTATCAAAATCGAGGCCTTCTGATTTGTACATTTCTGATATTGTTTTAAATGTTTTCAGTGTATATTTCATACATCGATGTAGTCTCACTTACACAAGACAAGTCTTGCAGAACCAATCTACTGAAGACCGACCAAGATATATGTGTTTTACAGCATCGTTTTTCCGACTAAATATAGATTCTAGTTTCTATAAAGCCTTGAGTTTCAACAGCTTTTACTACAATAAGGAGGCAGTTCTTACCTTTACATACTATACAACAAGTGTTAGAGTACTTACAACGAGATATTGATAAATGTATATTAGGTTTCTCATTTGTGGTCTCGTCGGCAGTAATCGTTGAAGCATAATCTCTTTTTGTTACATCATAAGAAGAAATAGAAGTACTTCGAGAGTGAAAATCACGAAATACATACTATATACATTTAGAGTACTACTTAGAACGACTCTGTAGATCGCAGTTTTCCGAGCATCAAAGTATCGATAGAACTTTTTTGTTAGAACAGATACGAAAAAGTTTCCGCTAGGTCTTACAACAATATTTCTATACACTGCATATTGCTATATATGGCACACTATATATTGCAATACATTGACATCCAAGCATTATTTATTAGTAATTTCTTTAATAAATATTTACAAAAATAGTGTCAGAAAACAACATTGAACTCTCAACAATGTAAATATTTTATGAGTACAACAAAACAAATCTGAACGCTCTCCGATAACAGTGCATGTGATTCTGCCGCATGATACTTTTTTACTTACCCATCATACGTAGTATAGGGTAAGTCTTGCAATCGTTTTGAAAATCGAAAAAAAAATTTTGACGGATTTACACGTTTTAGATAGTGGAGATTCCGAAAAACATATTTTTAGAAAAAAAATTTTGCCGTCCGTCTGTCTGTCTGTAAACGCTCTATCTCCCGAACAAATTGAGATAGAGACTTGAAATTTTGTATGTAGTTAGTATGTAAGAATGGGACGAACCCTATTTAATAACAGCAACCTCGATTATCCGGAACTATTTTTTTCGGACTCTCGAAAATTCATTCTGATGAAAGATATATAAAAATTTTCGAATTTTTTTGTTCTAAGGAATGGACGTAAAATACAATAAAATAACACACATTTTGCATATAGAACGAAGTCGATCGGATTATTAGTTGCCGAGATATTTGTAATCTTGTTTTCCACATTCTTCGATTTTTTATGACTCTGTATTTCATTCAAATTTCAATTCAGAAGTATATTTTAATTGCAAATGAGACGCTTAATCTGACGCAGTTAATTGTTAGTTAATAGAATTATTATTTTTGGAGTTATAAGGATGTTTCCTTTACGCAGTTTGGCGTTTTATATAATTTGTCGAAATTGGTACATCAGCAGTTCTTTAATGTAGCATTACTATGTATATTAAGAATATTTAAATTTTGTTTATGAATTGCAATGCATTGTATAAATAGTTCCACGTGTTTTATTTTCATATACATATCCATGATGGGTAAGTATTACGGTGGTCCCCAACGACTAGTTTCTTTAAAAGGTAGAAGTGCACACTGAACCCAAATAAAATAATGTTCCTTGAAAGCTTATAAAGAGTAGTATCATTGCATGTCAGAATTAATTGGGTTCATCGAGCGCTTCTTAAAAAAAAAAAAAAAATTAACTCAAAGACACAAAAAACGACAAAAATGTAGAAAAAAGCCAAAACACTCTATGTTAGGGCTATAATTTCCATGACTTACTATTTTATTTATCATGTAAAACTTACACTAAACAAAAATACGTATCTTTAATTATACAAAGCCACTGAACAGTTATCGGAATTCGAAACTCTTTTTTTTTTTTTTTTTTTTTTTTTTGGGGGGGGGGGTATATGATGGGCGAAAAATAGCCCTTATCATCCCACCTCCTTTCGATGAATGCGAATTTGCATTAGTATGGAGTTCATGAATTTAAAAAGTATTTACAAGATATTTATAGCATTGTTATGTAAGATCATTTAGTATATATAGTTCGAGTTATTATAAATATCACAATATAAAAAATATTATACTTATAAACAGAAAAAATCGTGCAATCTTTTAAATAATTCAATTTAAGCATGACTGTTTAAGCTAAAGTGAGGTCCAGAGCGTAATACTGTATTGCCTCCGCCTCCCAATCTTTTCCTTGCATTTTTACAAGAAACTAAACATTTTTAATAACTTAGAAGAGATATATGAAACATAAATATTCCTTTAGTTAAACACAGTTTTCTGCTATGATCTTACTCTAATCTGAAAGTGAAAGATGCTTATTACGATGAATAAAAGTTCAAAACAAAATCAAAATATAAAGTTTAAAAAAGTGAAAAAAAACTCAAACCAGGGCATGACTCACCTGCATCATGCTTTAATGATATTCGGCATTTAGGCTACCAAACGTTTTAATGCTTTTATAATTAACTTGTTTAATCATATTAATACAAATTACAAGTTTTCAATCTATACAATATTTTTCAAAATTCCAATTATGTACAAGAATTGCGAATTCCGTATTCATATATTTATATTCTCTATCTCTACTACACATGACTATTCTCACGCCACTTTGTTATTAATTGTAAAGACACATATTTTCTGTTTCGCTAATTTTAAACGCATATTTAAGCACCCATTCAAAAGAAAACACTGTTGGAAGATCATGCTGAATTTCCTAATTTACTAATCCAATATAATCTAATAAAACACAACATCTGTTTTATGCATTATTTTAATACGATATATGAAAAATACTACCTAAACTTACCTTAATAATCTCCTAGAAGTATATCCGCATTTGGGGCATTCAGATTGCCGCTAATAAGTATCTGAAGAGAACGAAGTCACAAAGTGCATAGAGTACTTTATAACTCTTATTATAAAATTGGCCGCTTTTATTTAAGCTAACACTTCAGGTAAACAAAATGAGGAGGCGATTTGAATGATTTGAGGAAGGTCACACGATGTTGTTAAATAGAAAGCAATATTGAATAAATATTTTCTAAAATTAAATTGTTTTATTGGATGTAAAGAAATTACTTTAAGAACGAGATGAAATTATGCGATATTGTTGAAGATAACGAGATGTTTAATAAATATTTTCTAAAATTAAGTTGTTTTATTGAGTGCGTAAACATTACCTAAAAACGTAAAAAAGAAATTTTAGAAAAAAAAGTCTAGATATATCTTTTTTTATGTGCGTGTGTATGAATTTTCCAGATAATGTATTTAAAATTAATAAAAATACGGATGATTTTTTTCTATAATGTACATTGTTATACGTTGTTTGGTTTACGTTTCAACAGAAATTTTAGTTTATTTTTTAAGAATAGGTAAGACGCCACACTACTGGATGAAAAAGACCCGGATGATAATGTAATGTCTATGGGGGCTTTCTTTTCAAATATCTCGCCCAAATTTTAAAATTTTGACTTGATTTTTTTTGCATAAAATAGCTGAGGACGATCCACAACCGGCCTAGTTTTTACTTTTTTGATTTTGGTGTCAGCGTTAAAAAAAAAAAAAAAAAAAAAAAAAAAAAAAAAAAAAAAACTTTAATTTTTAGAACCGGTTTGAACCGGTTATGAAACTGAAACTATCCTAATATAAGAAGAATATAACCAAAATCAAACAAGTTGGAAATTGCACGTAAAGCGTAACAAATGAGGTGCGTTCGTTGATAACGAAGTTTTAAAATATTCAGATCTTGCTGATATAGTAGAGAGTACTTTGGATACAATATAGTGGTCGAAATCTTTGTGTTCCTGTAAATATGCAAGAAGTAATTCTTATTATACTTCATTAACGTATATCTTATTCATAAAATGTGAAGTAGTTTAATATAATTAAAACACCCCCAAAACAATGTTTCCCCGTATAACATTATTTAGTGGAATACATTTGTGTGGCCCTGTAATTTAATAATAAATATTCTTTGCATCACAGATTATACAAAATGTATTTTTAGTACATATTTCATAGATTCATGTCGATTCTATTATATTCAAATGAGTGTAACACCATTAAAATGCATTTGAAACTTTTTTCCCCATTGAACGTAATGTAACAGAATACTTTTGATTGTCCCTGTAATTGATCAATGCATCCGATTTTCATAACATTTGAAATGACTCGACAAAATTATGTAATAAATATACGTTTTAAATTTCAAACGATTAAAATGCATTTGAAACTTTTTTCCCCATTGACCGTAATGTAACGGAATCCTTTTGATTGTCCCTGTAATTGATCTATCCATACGATTTTCATAAAATTTGAAATGACTCGACAAAATTATGCAATAAATATACATTTTAAATTTCAAACGATTAAAATGCATTTGAAACTTTTTTCCCCATTGACCGTAATGTAACGGAATCCTTTTGATTGTCCCTGTAATTGATCTATTCATCCGATTTTCATAAAATTTGAAATGACTCGACAAAATTATGTAATAATTATGTATTTTAAATTTCAAACGATTCGGTTGGGTAGTTTTTGCGTTGTTATATGCGGACGGACAGACAGACAGACAGACAGACGGACAGACAGACAGACGGACGGACTGAGCGACAACAATAGGTGCTACGTATTTACATAATTACGAACGCACCTAAAAAGTAAATACTAGGCCGGTTGTGGATCGTCATCAGCTATCCTATGCAAAAAATCACGGCAAAATATAAAAATTTGAGCGAGATATTTAAAAGTAACGCCTACATAGACATTACATTATCATCCAGGTCTTTTTCACTCAGTAGTGTGGGCTCCAAAAAAAAATATATCTTTACTATTACGCTATGACTTTAAATAGTGATGCCCAGTGCAATGAGGTTTATTACCATTTTCTGAGCAGGTAGATGGGAATGAAAACGGATGAAATGAAAAGACAATGATTGATGACTAGTACTCTTTTTTCCCCGAAAAACAGCGTGTAAAAACATCGCGTCAAAAATCATAAAAGTTGGAAAAGGTGAAAACTCTTTTTTCGTATTCAACTTCAAGAGAAAAATAAATTACTTGTCCGCTGCATTTAGAAATGATGGAAGATTTTTTACTTTAAAAAATATTTTTCAGGACTAATATACGAAAAACTTTCCTTTTAGTAATATGCAAAACAATACGATTCTAAATTTGCTTCAGGAGTACAAGACTGGATACTATCCTATGGAAAACATGAGAGATTTAAGACCCGATCCCTTGGATACTATTCTTACGGTTTTGATGAAATTTTGAATCCGTATTTGCTAGATTATGATCAAGATTTTTAGCCGCGAATTTCTTTTTTATTTAACTTTTTTTTAAGCAATTTCAATATTTCATAAATTTTCATTTTTTAGAATATTTCTTTTTCTGAAAGTAATTAATTTTAAAAAAAACTGTCTTCCATAAATGATCAAGCTATTACTTTAACACAATCAAACTGATTGCTGAAGTTATCTCACAAATTAATATTTCCATCGAAAAAATACCTAGATCGGGAATCGAACCCTTATCTTTGACTTACAGAGCCAATGCTCTGCCACTTAAGTGAACTAGGGTGATAAAAAGTAAGCATATTTAACACAATTAACTTTATTTCGTCTTATATTTATACTCTACTTCTAAAAAAAATCGCCAAAATCGGTTGGGTAGTTTTCGAGAACATTTGTCTTAAACTCGCATACTTACCATACGATTGCACCATGTCTTGTCTTCTCTTTAAAAAAAATCCAAAATCAAAAAAAGAAAAAAAAACTGAAAAATTTTGAAAATGAAATTGAAAATAAAATTTGGACCATTTTATGTTCCATGTGCTCTTAAAGCGGAAATTTATAATCAATTAGAATGAATACTCGCTGTAGCTCTATTTAGCCGAAGAAAGATGAAATTCACTGAGAGAATTTGTGCAACTCTCTCAGAGAGTTCGACTATCTAAAATATCTTAAGGGGTCAGGTACCCTTTAAAGAATCCAAAAATCGATTTTTTTAAAAATAGTTTAAAATTAAACATGATTCTTTCGGAACATTTAAAAACAAACCGCATTAAAAAAAATCGCATTAGAAGAAGAGTTGTGTCTAAAACACTTTGGACTTTCCCTATACGACCAATGGATAATTTAAACTTTAACTTCAATTTTCTAAAAACAGCGATTTTGATCATTGCGCGCACGATTTCTGAAAAATGGTTGCGTAGAATTTCACAAAAATTTCGCTGAATATATTAAACATGTACATGCACAAAATGACCTACTATTATGTATCTCTAATTAAAAGTTTAGAATTCACGACTACTTTTGTGCAAAAAAAAAAAATATCAATATTTCGAATTGCTTAAAAAAATATTTTTTTCTCTGGATCTATAAGTTATATGTTTTTCACTGTAGGCCATTTTGAAGACACATTGTAACTCTACTCAGAAAAAAAAATCTTGGTTTATTTTAGCTATTCGAATTCGAAAAATCGTGCGCGCAAGGCATGCAAGATTTATACATTCTTAAAAATTGTATTATCTTTAAAAATAATTAAAAAAACAGTACATAAATGTATACATTTTAACAACTTTAACTAATAAAATAAATCCTTGTTAATAGGTATTTTCAATTTTATAGTCAAAAGTCAATTAGATACAGAGTGACTGCAATTATTACAGAGGTCACTTTGTCACGTATTTTGTTAGTTCAAAAGGTACCTGACCCCTTAAATATCCGAACTGAACAGACTGTTAAGGAAAAGAACAATCAAGATTCTTAGGGATAATACCTCCGCCTAGTTAACGCGTCGAAACTACATCCTTTCGTAACTCATGCCAATATGAATGAGTACCATCTTCTTGATCTAATTTACGGGTTCTGTGACATGAAAATCTTCAAGTTTTCTAAAATAATTTTATTGCATTAATAATTTCTCTGTGTTTTGCTTACAATGATGTTTAAATCATGTTTCTATCTTAATTAGAATAAGAAATATTAATTTTTATGTTTTGGTTTGTTTTCGAAATTTAAATTTCAATCAATGGTTGTTACAGAAACGATTTCTTTCGAAAATGCGTTTTTCTTCATGATAGGTTTTCTCCCCATTTTATATATTTTAATTTTTATATTTCAAGAACCTTTTAAGATACATGGTTTAAATTTGGAACCTATTTTTTTCAATTGTTTTACTTTAATTCAAAAAATTTGAAAGAAATATTTACTTTTTAAAATATTATTTTTTTTATATAAAAGTTACATAATTTTTTTTTCAAATTTTTACTTTAAATATTTATAATTTTTATTTAAATTAATATTTTATAAATGCTGAATCAAAATTAAAACTTATATATTTCTTTTAATTTATATGAAAAAAAATAATTCTATAAATAATATTTCGATTTTAATTTACCCCACTTTTGTAATAAATTTTAGATTTTTAAATTTAAAAAAAAATTATGATAAGTTTTGTTATGTGATTTTGTTTACTAATGATATGGTTAACGATTAAAAAAAATTTCAAAATTTTAACTCAATAAATACAAATTATTTTAAAATGTGTCCCGAACCCTTTAAACTCTTGAAAGATAAAAAAGAAAACTAGTTGGATGTGTCAATCCCAAAACTTTCTTCTATCTCATACGTATATTTTAATATTTTTAAAAAATAGTTACTCATTTTAATGCTTTAATAATTTTAATTCAATATCATACCAACTTTGATTTTCATCTTAAATTTCTGCTTCAGGCAATTAATAGGAGTAAAAACGAATTTCCGTCTCTGTACGAGCCGATAGACAATAGAATGATAGGCAGATTTTTTTTTTTTCAAATTCAGGGAGATCCTACTTGCCTTACCAAAAAATAATCATATACAAAAATTTTTGCTCCATTCTAGAACTAACTTCATATACTTTTAGGTGGTGCAATATTGAAAATGACATAAAATTCGCTATTGCAGCGCCCCCTTCTGCAGGATTTTTTTCAAAATAACCATACACTTACACAAAAAAATTGGTTCAATTCGATGCATAACTTCATATACTTTTGGTCGGTACAATATTGAAAATGGCACAAAAATCGGAATTGCAGCGCCCCCTTCCGGCGGATTTTTTTTAATTCAGGGAGGACCAACTAGCCATAGTCATACATTTACACGAAAAATTTGTTTCAATTCGATACATAACTTCATATACTTTTGGTCGGTACAATATTGAAAATGGCACGAACATCGCGATTGCAGCCCCCCCTTTTGGTGGAATATTTCAAAACTGAAGTAGAACCTGCTTGCCATAGCCAAAAACATTAAAAAAATTTGGTTCAATTCTATGCATAACTTCATACACTTTTTGATGGTAGAATGGCGACATACACACAGCCACACGGACAGACAGACATTTTGTAAAAACATGTTTTTTGGAATCTCTGACCCCTAAAACGTGTAAATCTGTCGAAAAAAATTTCGATTACAATACTTTCTTCTATTGAAGATAAAAGAAAGGAAAAAAAAAAAAAAAACAGAAAAAAAAGAAAGGAAAAAAAACCCCAGCAAATTCTGTCGTTCCGGCGATAGATATAATGTATAGAACATTGCTGAATAATAAGAAGTGTTTACGAAATATATTTTAAGTTGTTTCATTGAATACAAATGAATCAACTTAAAAAGTATAGAATAAATTTAGTTGCATATGTTAATGTTTACACACACTTGAGTTTATCTAAAATAAACTGAACTGATTTACTGCAAAAGGCAACTTTTTGACACACAAAAAACGAGGTTTGTTTTTGTGACATTAGAGAAAAGATCAAGGGCTGATGAATATTTTTTTCCCGTAACATGAATAACATTATTTCAAAAATCATAAAAGATGAAAGAGACAAAGAATTTTTTATATCCAATTTCCAATATGTATATACATATAATGTGTGTCATTTAAATTTTGAGAAATTTGATATTTTTCACAACGGGCACAATAGAAATTCGCTTTATAATATACAAAACAATATGATTTTTAAATTTGCTGAAAGCATTGAAAGATTAAAATAAAGAGATTTGGGGAAAGTCATTATTTACAAGATACTTTTGAATAGAATTTATTTCATAAGTATTTTCTAAAAATAAATTTTTTTGTTGAATGTATAGAGATTACCTAAAATACACGAAGAAGAAATTTTTTTTGTAATTTTTCCAGAATGTTTATTTAAAATAAATATTAATAATAACTTTTTTAAAATTTAATGTACGTAAGTAGTAGGAAAACGACAGTTTAAGCTTAAGCGCAGGCGGGACGGCGGGACCGTCCCGCCTGCGGTGCCTCCTGCGGCTGTCCCACCGCCACCATCCCTCCTGGTCCCTCCTGCGGTACCCCCTGCGCCCACCGTGCATCTCCCTCCACGAACGCCCCCTAGTGGAAAAAAGGAACATTCTATTATAACATGAGAGGTGATCAACCTTCCCTAATTAAAAATATTATCATTCACATCTCAACTCGGAATCATACTATAAGATGAAGATTAAATTTATATTTGAATTTTGAACAACCGTAATTTTAATGAGTATTATTAATTAAGCGAAACAATTAAAATCTCAGTTTTTACCATTTTATTTAGATTTCTTCAACTACAAGATGAGATTATCAATTTAACACTAGAAAGTTAAACATATATTTGAATTTTGCTTGATAGACATCTTAATGAGTATCGTTAATTAAGTAAAAACAATAGAAAATATCCAGTTTTATCCATATTTTTTGTATTTATTTATTTTTTTTTAAATATAAAATCAGAATACACAACTTAAAATAGAAATTTAAACATATTTTTTAGTTTTTGAACAGTCGTTACCTGAAAGAATTTCGATAATTGAACAATTAACAAAGGAAACTAATGATTTTTTAACGAAAAAAGACGAATTAAACGAATTTGGTTAACTTTTACTCTAATTGGAAATTTCATCGTATTTTATATATACCAACTAAGTAGAATTTTAATACATAAACGAATAATTTAAAGAAATCCTCAACACACAAATGTGAACCTGCAGAGCATTTCTTATTACGTCATATCTAAACTAAAACTTTTTTCTGCAACCCCTCCATGCATGCATTCCAGGTAGGGGAACATAACAAAGAATTTTGACGTCACAACTTACAAAGGTATACAACAAAATGTTTACGTTCAAGAAAAAATATCACATAGAGAGAAAAAAAGAAGAGATTTAAGCTATTTATCCATTCTAGTTTTATAACAGTTACCACAACATCTCCAAATTAAAATTTGGAAGTCATAATGAGTGTAATTAATTAAGCAAAATAATAGAAATATTAGTTTTTCAGAGGAGAAAAGACGAATTTAAACAAATTTTATTAGTTTTACACTAATTTAATAATAATTTTAAGAGGAAAAAGACGAATTTAAAACTTTTTTTTTTTTTTAGTTTTACACTATTTTTTCTCATCTCCAACACGGATATATCAATTTTAACAGAAGAATTAAACGTATATTTTAGTTTTTAACAACAAAATCTTAACAAGTATCATTAATTAAACAAAAATAAATATCAGTTTTAAAGAAAAGATGAATTTGAATAATTTTACACTAGTATTTTCAAAAGCAACATGGAAATATCAATACTTATTCACATATTTCACTTATTCACTGTATTCAATACTATATTTAATAAATTTGGATACACTTTAAGAATTTCCTAATCTATAATTATATATTAGCTGTATATTTAATGTTACCCATGTTTTCAACATTAGTTCATAATCGTGAATTTTGTATTTTAAATACCATGTATTCAGGTTCAGATTATTTTCACTTGAAATCATACAGAATTTTTTAACAGAGTTTGTTTTTGAAATCATTGAAGCAACTGTATTTAATATTTTTAACACCAATTTTCTAAGATTTTCTAACATTTTCCGATTATACATTCCCCATAAGTACATTTCTAAATGCTACAATCACTTTACATATCGAAAAGATATCATTGAAGCAACTGTATTTAATATTTTTAACACCAATTTTCTAAGATTTTTTAACATTTTCCGGTTATACATTCCTCAAAAGTATATATTCTAAACAATAGAAAATATTAATTTTAAGAATAAAAAGACGAATTTAAACAAATTTTATTAGTTTTACAATATTTTTCTCATCTCCAACACGGATATATCAATTTTAACAGAATTAAACGCATATTTTAGTTTTTAAGAACAAAAATGTAATAAGTATCATTAATTAATCAAAAAATAAATATCAATTTTCAAGAAAAGACAATTTTTTACACAAATTTTCAACTTTGAAATACATTTGTTTACATATATTGTTAGAATATATTACTAAACTTAAACTTTTTAAAAAGTTTGAATGTCTTTACAAAGGGTTCATATTTATATTTTTCACGTCTTGACTGCATTCGAAATCTTACAACAAAAGTATACTTTTATTATTTTTATTATTATTATTATTCTAGAAAACCTAAAAAGTCATTTCTTGCTGCTTTAAACACTTGACATATTAAAACTACTCTGAGATATTCTACCCATATAATTAATCAAATTAGGACATGATTCATCTTACACTTCAAAATTTCTGAATTTTTACAATACTTATTTTCATCAAACTTTATTCCTGATCCTATATATTTTAGGAGTACAGAATTTTAACATCTGTTTTTATCTACTTATCAGAAAATTATTAAAACACCCAACAACATTTTCCAAATATGAATATTATCTTTACAGTTTAATAATACAAAACATACACGAATACAAAGTTTAATTTTTACAAACATTTCATATTTCAAACCAAACTTTTCGAATTTTTCACATCATAAGAGCAAACATTAGACGAACTTTTTAACTTTTTTTATTGCTTAGATCTTTTCATCATAACTTTTAATTATGATAATTATCCATTTTTAGGTTGATTGTCGAAAAACTGTAACTGAAATTACATAAACTTAATGTAAATAAAGAATACTGCCCAGTTAAACTGAAGGCATTGAGCTCACAGGCTACAAATAGTAATTGCACATTAAAGCTTTATATTTTCAAGGGTTAATTCCGTTCGAAAAAAAAAATTAAGAAGGGGAAACAGCTCTCCCCTTTTCTCTTTTTTATACTTAATCATTGAACCTCCTATACTACCAAAGACATGCTTTATCATATAAAAAATCTATATCCAAAATTCAGAGCAAATTAGATAATTCTTAATAAAAACCCATTTAGCATTTATATAATTTAAAAAGAGTTATCCCCCTCTTTTATACTTAACCATTAAACTTCCAAAACTATTCAGAGATTTGAACGAAATCTGACAATTCTGCTTGAAAAACCCATTTATATAAATTAAGGGGGGGGGGACATTAGAACCCCTGTTCCCCTTATTTATACTTATTCAATGAACACCTAATAACAGTCACGGAATCGCCTCATCAGAATGATCCTAATCTAAATTTTGAACGAAAATTAATTCTGCATGAAAATCCCATTTATATCAACTAACGGGGGGGGGGGCATTAGAGCCCCTGTTCCCCTTATTTATACTTATTCAATGAACACCTAATAACAGTCACGGAATCGCCTCATCAGAATGATCCTAATCTAAATTTTGAACGAAAACTTAATTCTGCATGAAAATCCCATTTATATCAACTAACGGGGGGGGGGCATTAGAACCCCTGTTCCCCCTATTTATACTTATTCAATGAACACCTAATAACAGTCACGGAATCGCCTCATCAGAATGATCCTAATCTAAATTTTGAACGAAAACTTAATTCTGCATTAAAATCCCATTTATATCAACTAACGGGGGTGGGGGGGCATTAGAACCCCTGTTCCCCCTATTTATACTTATTCAATGAACAACTAATAACAGTCACTGAATCGCCTCATCAGAATGATCCTAATCTAAATTTTGAACGAAAACTTAATTCTGCATGAAAATCCCATTTATATCAACTAGCGGGGGGGGGGGCATTAGAACCCCTGTTCCCCCTACTTATACTTATTCAATGAACACCTAATAACAGTCACGAAATCGCCTCATCAGAATGATCCTAATCTAAATTTTGAAAACTTAATTCTGCATGAAAATCCCATTTATATCAACTAACAGGGGGGGGGGGGCATTAGAACCCCTGTTCCCCCTATTTATACTTAATCAATGAACACCTAATAACAGTCACGGAATCGCCTCATCAGAATGATCCTAATCTAAATTTTGAAAACTTAATTCTGCATGAAAATCCCATCTATATCAACTAACGGGGGGCATGAGCCCCCCGTTCCCCCTCTTATACATATCGAATGAACTCCAAAAACTAATCAGGGAAGCGCCTTGTCAGGATATACCTACATACAAAATTTCAAGTGGATCGGATATTTTTATCATGAGTTATCGCATTACGTACATACATACAGAACGGACGGGCACATAAGCTCTCAGGCTATGATAGCCTGTGAGCTAAAAACCATGTTCTCACACAATTTCTTGAAATTCAACAAAGAATTGACTATTACTTATATATTATTATTCTTATTGAATACTTATCTACATCAATATCGACTCTCGATAGTATATAGATATTTCATCATTACACACTTACAACTCTTTTTAAACGTTTATCAGAAAAATAAGTCAATCAAAGTGTAGTAGTTATCACACCTGTTCCTCAGAAATATTACTATCATATGAAACAGTAAAGAAAATTAATAGATATTTAATATTTAATAACCTCATACGTGAAATTACTGTCGAATGAGAATACTAATAATCTATAAAATGAACTGTTGAACAAAAAAATAGCACAGATTACCGAAAATTCAAATGTTTTTTCTGCAAAAGTTACAAAAATTAACAAATGAATTAGAGAAATAACTAAAAAAGTTAATGTCATATTTACAAATTTATTAAAATCACACCTTTTTCTGGATTACAAACCGCAATTTCTTGAAAAATTTATCACCGAATTTGTAAGATTTTAGTCCTAGCATTACATACACTCAATAAATATTCAAAATTAACAAAAATACAATTTTTTAGTCTCATCAATAAGCAGAAATTCTATATTAAAAGAATATTTTCATAGTAATACTTATAAAAATGAGAGTTTACAAACTGATTTTCATAATTTTATCACATTTAAACTTAATATTTTACATAAAACATTATTTAATCAAATTTTATGCTTTCTAATTCAGTAAAATTCAATATTTTTTTAGTTTTTAAACCAATACCACAATATTTATTTACATCAAACTTGATTCTTCACCTTTTATATTTCCACATTACACACGTGAGATAAATACTAACTTGGATCAGGAGTTGAAGTCAATTGATTCCATTCGATTTTCATCATGTACGCATTGCTCCTACACGAAATTTCTTACTGCTATAATCATCTAATGTATTAAAACTAATCTACTCATATTTTTAATCAATTCACCAGATGTTTCATCTCGCACTTCTGAATTATCGTGCATCAAGTTGCTTAAAATATAAATACTATCTTTATAGTTTTAATGATATATAGTATACATGGTTTATCTTGAGTTAGCACTTCCATACTATTAATCAAATTATATGTTTCATCTTGCACTTGATCTTAATGATTTCATCTTGCAATAATTTTAATTTGCTTTTTTGCAACAGTTAAAAAAAATGTTTACTAGTATACTATGATTTTAAATTGTCACTTTTTTTATGTAGATAAAGGAAAAGACAATGACAGATGAATTCTTTTTTTCCTCGTAAACATTGTGTAAAAACATCATGTCAAAAATCATAAAAGCTAGAAGAGGTAATTTTTTTTTTCATATTCAACTTCAAGAGAAAAATAAATTTCATGTCAATTACATGAAAAAATGCAGAATATTTCGGACTTTAAAAAATATTTTCCATGCGTGGTGTAAGAAACTTTAACTTTTATAACATAGAAAACATTGAGATTGAAAATTATCTTAACCTTTTTAAAGTAAAAAAAAAACATTAAATTCTGTTAAAACGATTGATTATGATTACATTATAATATTCTGATTGTGGCTCTTATTTAGTTTGGAAACGAAACGAGTCAAAAATGATTTGTTTTTAATGTACTTTGTAACACTATTCTTAAGTAATAGAAAATGTTTATTAAAAAATAATAATAAGAAATTTTGTTGATTCCGCGAAAGGTATAGTTTACACGATGAAGTTGAATAAAAAGAAGTCTTTAAAAAATATTTTTAAGTTATTTTATTGAATGCAAATAAGTAACCGAAAGATATATACAGAGTGATTCAAAATAACGTGCTAGATCAGTCATAAAATAAGGATAAAAAAAAAACGCTTAAAACAGAGGGTTGCAACTGCGAATCGGGGCCACTACAGGGCGTCTAAAATATTACTGAAACAAAGAGAAGAAGCAAAACCATTACAGATCATTTTATTGATAATTACTCTCTCACACGCGACTAATGAAACCTAAATGTTCACCCTACAGCAGATGCTCAAAGTTTTTGCCATATGCATCGAGACAAGCCCGTCATCTCCGTTTCATGGAACGGCGCACCTTCTCAAAGATACTAGGTGTATCTCGAACACATCCGGCTGCCGCAATGATTCTTCCTACCAAGTCTTCCGGTGTTTTAACAGGCGTTTCTACACAAGTCCTTTTAAAGGTCACCACAAGAAAAAAAAATATCAGAGGGTGACAGGTAGGTGGTTGTGTTGGCCGTGCAATTGATCCGCAGCAACCAATCCAGCCGACAGGAAAAGTAGCCAGCATATGTGCTCGGACATCTGTGCTGAAATGTGCAGGAGTTCCGTCATGTTGAAATCGAATGCGTCGACAAATAGGCATCGGAACATCATCGAGCATTTTTGACAGAACCTCATGCAAGAATGTTAGATAAATGGAACTGTTAAGTCTTTCTGGGAGAATGTGCGTACCAAGTAAACAGGTGCCTACAATGCCAGCCCACACGTTAACGGAAAACTTTCATGCAGGCTTTTGCGTCGCGCGGGCCTGTGCTTGCGAATTTGCATCCGCCCACGTATGCAGATTATGAAAGTTCATTACACCCACTAGCGAGAACGCAGCTTCCTCCGTGAAGAGAACACTTGCTGCGAAGTTTCGGTCTGCAGCAATTTCTTGCAAAATCCATGCGATTGTTCTAGTCTCTTGGTTCCAGTGCTTGGACTCGTTGTAAATGATAAGGATGTACTCCTTCGTCCTGTGCAATGTGCCAGACGGTAGCTTAGGGGATATGGGTTGCTCGGAGTACAACTCGTGTACTTGTTGAAGGATTACTCTGGAGTTCTTGCACAACTCTTTCTTTAGCATCGACTGTCCGAGTTATTCGTTGGCGACCACCATCCGGCTTGTGCACGTCAAACGAGCCGGCTTCACACAATCGTCGATGCAGAGTGGCAAAGAATGAGCGGCTAGGCACCTTTTTACCAGGCTATTTCTCATGATATATTCGCAAAGCTTCTCGTCCATTGCACTTGGCCATGCCGTAAATGCATGTCAGCCATTTCGCTGTGCGTGTAACTAGTTATGTTACCCCCGACGCATGCATGGCTCGAATGAAGACAATAACCATTTGCTCTGCTCGTGTTTGTATCGCCATTCCCTCTCTTGGCACTAGAGCCCTCTACAGACGTTCGCGACTCTGTGTTCCTTTGCGCTTTTTGATCCTTATTTTATGACAGATCTACTATGCCATTTTGCCCACGTTTTTTTAATCACCCTGTAGACGAATGTAGTTGAAAATGTTAGTATTTCACGCATTTAAGTTTACTTAAAGAGTGACTAAAAGAGTGAAGCCCTTCTTACGAAATTGGTTACAACAAAGTTGACTTTTCGACATAGGAGGAGGAACGTGAAACTGATGTTTAGATTTGCTGCATTTGATAATTTCTTTTTTTCTCAAACATAAATAACATTCTGTCAAAAAATCATAAAAAATGTATGATTAGAGATCTTTTATATTCAACTTTAAAAATATCTACATTAAATATTTTCCCATAAATATTCCTCCTCAAAAGATATAAAGTACGAATTAAATAAGGTAGAACAAGAATTAAATGAATTACCTAACTGTCAATTCCAATCTCTTAAACCAAAAACAAATCAATGTGTAAGAAAAAAAAGAAGAGTAGCAGTCATAATAAAAAGCTCTTTTCTTTATTGGGCCAGTAACGATCTGATAGTTTCATGAATTTTGAAGTTTTAAGCTTATCATAACGTGCAACTTTTTTTAACTGTATCGATAGCTGTATTGTAATGAACTATCTCTATGGGCAAGAACAAAGTCGCAACTCCTCCTCGCGCTTGTATAGTCGGTTGTACTTGTGCAGTTTTGTTACTGGCATAATCATATGCAACTACAAGTAAAACTCAGTTCGGTGATTCATAACAAAATGTTATTCCAAATGTTTTAAAATGTAAATTTTCTTGCCGTCATTCGACTGGCCACGATTGCTTTCGCTCTTTTGTTTAAACTTCAACTTTATTCCTCACGAGCATGATCTAAACTCTCACTTATACCCTTGTTATGCAATGCATCGTACTCGTATACAAATATGGGCATTTCTACGAGTGCCTCTTCTTCAATGGTATGCAAACTCCTTTCCTTCACAATACATATTTTTTTCATGGAAAGTGTCACATATATAATGAACAGGGTTCTCGCTGTCGCTCGCCATTGCGCCAAATTGCACCTAAAATCTTCATTTGGCGAGTAAACCAGTGATTAGATTCGCCAAATTTCTAGTGCTCAATTTTTGCCTTTTCTTTCTTTTCTTTTTCGTTTTTCATACCTATGCATATATACACACAGATGGGGTACAAAATAATACGAACACCTGTGAAAAAGTATGACGTATTTCACACCTGCAGTACGGCCGCGCCACCTGCAACAGAAGTCTGCCACCTAGTGAGCGTGAAGAGGAAGGTATTAGTCTCTCAACAGCAGTCACCTGTGTTGCATGCGTCAATCGAACTGTATGTATTAAGTTGAAATATCAGGCCTGTCAGAGTTCCAAACAGAAAGGATTTTTGGAGCGCTTTCAAGTGGATCATCGGTTACGGAAGCAGCAAACCTTTTAGGGGTTACAAGCTGTACGGTACAGCAGTTACGATAGCGTACACAAAAAAAGGAAAGACGACGTCTTCAAAGCGTAACAATTTCCGAAAGTCCAAGCTTGCTGATAGGCATAGACTAGTCTTGAGGCCCAAAATAGCCCGAAAGCACAAGCAATCGTCATCCGAGATAACATCCGAAATGAACAGACATCTCCAGGATCCCATTTCAACAAAAACTGTCAAAAAGGAACTCCATTCTGCGAGCATTAATGGCAGAGTGCAATTCGAAAACTCTTGGTGACAACAACTATTCAAGCAACTTCAATGGCGCAGAGATCCCAAACGGTGGTCCCCACAGAAGTGACAACATGAATTATTGTCAGATGAATCGTTATTCTCCTTATTTCAGACGACCGGACGCGTTTATGTCTGGAGAAAACCCAGAGAAGCGTTTAAACCTAAATGCCTGTTGCTGAATTTGAAGCATTCGGGTGGCTCCATTATGGTCTGAGGTTCGATATCTTGGCGCGGTCTTGGGCCACTTGTTATTCTGCATGGGAGGATCAAATCCAATCACTATCTAACCAGTCTAGGGGATCATGTCCACCCTTTTGTCCAGACTTTATTCCGTGGAGAGAGATCGCTTTTTCAAGACGACAAAATGCCCCTATTCCCACTGCAGGTTGTGTTCAACCTTGATTCGAAGAGCTTGGCGATGAAGTTGAACATCTTCCTGGCCCCCTCAGTCTCCGGATTTGAATATTATTAAACATATATTGGAAGATTTGGAGTCCAAACTTCGTTATCAATGTCTTTCTCCATCCAACCTTTCGGAATTAGAACCATTATACAAGAGTGGTGGCTTAATATACTTTCAAATATTGTCCATGACCTTTATACATCTATAAAAGGTAACATTAAATCTGTACTTCAGTCAAAGGGTAAACCAAACCCCTACTAATAAAGATTTCCCATTATTTCACAGGTGTTCGTATTATTTTGTCCCCCATCTGTATTTTTAATACATTGTGCGGATAAGTGAAATCAAATTAATACCAATCATTGTCGCAGTTATAAAAACTTAGGGTATTTTAGAACATATTAAAGAAAAGGGAGAATACGGCGAATGTATTTTGCTAATACTTTTTTCATTTGGCGAATGTTTTTTTTTATTTTTAATTAGCCAAATTACTAACATTGGTCAAATGTCAGCGAGAACACTGATAATGAGGCTCACATGGTTGTTTTGAACCTCGGTTGCACTCATTATATTGAACCACACATGCTCACACTTATTGATTTTTACACACTTGTTTTGATCTCATTGATCCCGAAAGGTCTAGATGTTGAGAACTTGGATTTTTGAACTGTGTGCTATGGACTAAATGACTTGGTACATGGAGTGTTAAAGACAAATCCATCCCTAAAAAGTAGCAAGGTCTCGTTTATTTTATCAAATAATCAACCAACGTATTGAGTTAAATTTAACGAGTCATACAAGTCAATAATCGTTAGCTTGGCAATAACAGTACGCTCAATCATAGATCTTTTAGAATTAGACTGAGATAGCATGGCGATACTTTTGCCTATATCAGCATTACTTAAACATTAGTAATATTTCTTACATACAAATGATTTGATTAGGTTAAATTCTAAGCGTTGTAATGACAGACAAGATTAACAAGATCCTCTCAACCAATCAAACGTCTTAATATAATCATCTGTGGTTGAGAAACAGTTTTCATGTTAAAGAGAGAGAGGGATGCTGGTCACTTTTCAACATATTGATATAGGAGGGATGCTTTCATGAAAGATTGTTTTAAGAAATATGATCCAGATGAACGTTTTCGTACAAGGAAAACTTTGAACAGTCACATCGTCCAGGCCGCGCAAGGATAGAACCAACGAACTTTAAGCTAAACTCTTCATTTTATGATCTGAATTTAATCCTCTGGACTGAGTGGTCCACTTTCGTGCTGAAAACAAGAACTATGTATACATGCATTGCCTAATTCTGGAAAGTCAATGGATTTGCCAACTTTTTCTCCAAAATCTTTTCAAGGAAACGACTTTTAATTCTGTTTATTACATATGCCGCCAATCTCTTACTTATAAAGATGCTGTGATTTGCAATATTACAAAGGTTTTCTATACAGTAAAGAATAATATATTAAAATATTTTGCAAGTCTCTGTTAAAAACTGTACTTTATAAGATTAATACCTTTAGTTTAACTTTAGGTTTAGTTTACACGTTTAGTTTACACTTTAAATTAATTTAAATCCTTCCAGAATTGTTAAAATTACTTCTAGACCTTTTTAATAAATACATGCTTGCCATAATAATCAATATACAGGAGATGTTTCATAATAATTTTAAACTAATTTTTATGGTTCCTTGAAATATTTTTTTCATGACTAAGGAGATTAAAACCCTTCTACTGTAATATAATTATAGTGTAAGAAATTACATTCAAATCTTTTCAGTGATTGCTGAGAAAATTATTGATACATACATGCATATATAACGACCAAAAACAGAAGTTTTTTTAAAGTCGCTTAATTATGATATTGATCAATCTGTCTGTTTATCATCCATTGAAGAATTCCTTTTCTGAAACGTAATTGTATAGTATCACGGAAATTTTTGAATAGCTTTTGAAGTGAAAGTTAATACGTTTCCTATTATAAATTATTCCTATAATTGTAAGACATCGTTTAATTAATTGCTTATAGATGTTAAATAAAAACTATAAAAACAATAAAAATGCTTTTAATATACTGTTTACAAGTTTTGGCTAAAAAAAGTCAAAACAAAACAATCCAAACCGTCTTCAAAACAATTCAAAATATTATTATTACACGATTTATACTGTAATAATTTTAAACTCTTTCATTCAACTTTTCAAAATCCTGACATTATACAGAGTGTCTCAAAAATATTGATTTCGGATTTTTTTTAAATTATTGATCATAGAACGTATTTTATACATTACATAGTTACGTATAAAAAAGTATAGAATTTTATGAAATCTATTAAAATTTCGAAAGGATTAAATTTGGGAAAATACATAATTTCCATTTTTACGCTACCTCCCATAACAAAAAATTTCCCAATGAGTAAATGTGCCCCATACGCTGCGACATTACGATACACTGCGTTATTAAAAATCATTCACAAATTTCCAGCATTTTAACATAAAAAGTCACTGAGATATGTTTAAATAAAGTTGTTGCAATGTCCTTTTATGCACGATTTTTTAATATTTTCTGAAAAAAAAAGAAAGAAAAAGAAATCTATATATTGGTCTAGTAATGGAAAAAAAACAATAATTTTTTTTTTCAAATTTGCAGGTAAAATTTAATATTTTATGGTGTGGGTGTACATAGTTAGGGTTTTAAAATATTGTACTGCTGTATTTTGCACCTAAATGAACTTAAATTAATTAATTTAATCAGCTTAATACTCTGAAAGTTTTTTTTATATTAATATTTTTAAGTATTCAGAAAAAGTAATAAGAAGTAAATCTTGCCTTTATAGCTTGATCGAAATTTCCTTTGTTTCCGAAGAACAAATTCTAACTTTTTGTCTAATGCAACTATCTTACATGGGCAAAATAAGTATTATTACATTATTTGGCTTGTTCCTAATAAGGTACAGAGATGATATTGGACAAATTCATGGCACAAAATGAGAATTATAATGTTTTAGGTATGTACCAAATAAAGCATATAGTGTGGTAAAGGGCCAATCTTACATTAAAATATAAATGGTTTCAATTAATTTTCAGTCATTGTTTTTTTTTTTTTTTTTTTTTTTTTTTTTTTTTTTTTGTAATTTGTATATGATCCCTGAACCCCTGAAATTTATAATACATGTCTACGTTATTAAAGCTTAGTAAATAAAAGCCGAAGCTTTTTTTGGGGGGGGGCGGGGGGGAAACTCTGTAGATCTTTTAATTATAAAATAATGTCATTTACTTTGATAATGGATTCGGCGGAGCTGAAATATGTATCATGGTTATTAAATCTTTGATAAACAGTTTTTATAATTTGTATTAAACATCTTTTATCAATCAACCCTTTAATGAACCATGCTGATTGAAAATGAACTGAAACTATTTACGTTTTCATGTACGATTGGCCCTTTACCGTACCACTTGTAATATCTGGTACATACCTAAAAACATTATAATTTTCATTCTGTGCCATGAATTTGAAAAATATGATATCTGTTCTTCTTCTGGAACAAGCGAAAGATTGGAATCACACTTATTTTGTCCATGTCAGATTCCTACATTTGACAAAGAATTAAAATTTGTTCTTCGTAACAAAAAAAAAAAAAAAAAAAAAAAAAAGAAAGAAAGAAAGAAAGAAAGAAAGAAAAAGAAAAAAAAGATCAAGCTATTAAAATTAGAATTGCTTTCGTTATTTTTACTCAATACTTAACAATACCTATGTAAAAAAAAGCTGCAGAATGTTAAGCAGGTAAAATTAATTAATTTAAGTATTTAATTGCAAAGTATAGCAATCAATATTTGAAAACCCTAATTGTGTACATATTACACATACTATAAAAGTTAAAATTTTTTAGCTGAAAATTTGAAATTTATTTTTATTTTTATTTTTATTTTTTTCCCATTATTAGATCAATATATAAATTTCAAATATTTTTTTTTCATAAAAATTTGTGCTGTGAAGAAATAATGACGTGTATTATTTCTGGAAATATATTTCATAAGAATTCTTTTCATAACTGCTTAAATGAATCACGTGTTTTATAGAGGTTACTCCTAGGCATACTTAATACGGAGCAGTACCATTTTTTATTTTATTATCTTGACAATGAAATTTATTTCAGAAAAAAAAAACGCAAAGATATAAAAAAAAGAAAAGAAAAAATGCAGCTTATAGTATTATTAGCACGTTCGTCGCTCAGGAATATTAAAGGAAAATCGATCACTAAAGTCTGCGATCCATCTATTTATAACATTTTAATTACGTGAAAGTAAAGAGTTTTTAAAACTGTCACATATACTAGACACTGGGATAAAGATAAGAAATTTATTTCATAATCAATTCGTCACAGACGGAATATATTAATGATCGTAATAGCTATGGAGAGCTACACATTATAGTGATATTTTGTATTACGTAATACAGCATATAAAAATATTATTTACAATAATTAATGCAAACAATGGATCATTATACAAATATTTTATTAGTTACTAATATCCTAATTTTTAAATTTATTTGAAAATAACTACTTTATTTCATTAGTATGCTTTCATTGAATTCTGATTTTAAATACAGTCATTTATTACTTTTTATGACGTGTCCTCTAGGGTTATGGGGTTACTGGGCTTTTGGGTGTTTTGATACATTTCTGTTACTTAAAATTAAATATTGATTCATATTGAGAAATGAGGCTATATGAATGGTTAAATATTTTTGATAGATTAATATAATATTGAAAAATTTTGAATACAATAACTGTTAATTAAAAAAGTATTTTGAAAGAAATTTTTAAGGTTGTTCATTACTGGCACATCTACTCTATATATTGATTTAGAATAGAAAACAATGGAAAGAAATTATTAAAATTTTATAAAACATTTAGGTAAGTGTGATCGAAAATCGTACAGAGCGTTTTGTTTTATGTTAATTTAAAAAAACACTTTTTTTAATTAATAAATCCAAATTGTTAATTTATAATTATTAATTCATTAATCATTGGTCATTAAGAACATGGATGGCCGCGCCATTAAATTTAATTTTAAAATTATGAGAATATGAAGATACATTTTTAGTCAAATTAAAAATATTCAAGAACTGCTTTTCAAACAATTGTAACAGTATATGTTTGTATATCTGAAAAGCATATAGTTAATAACATAATTGAATTTTTGCTAAAAAATGAGTAATGCGTTTCTAGTATGTTTTGGTAATCAGTAGCTTACTTGCGGTCTGAGGAAAGACCCAGGTTTTGTTACTACCATAGCCGAACCCTCACACATCATTAAGATATCAGGTACCATATAAAAAAGTTAAAAATTGATTTTTCAAAAAGTAGCTTATATTTAAATACTAGCGGCCTTCGCCCGCTACGCTGGTCGGTTTATCTAAAGAAATCTTGAAGAAGTAGTTAGATAAGGTTCAGACATACATTAAAAAAAAAAAAGCAAGTCGATCATTCAAAAAACATTGGGAAATATCAAATATTTACTGTAATTTTTTAAGAAAAACAAAGTTTCGAAAAAAAAAATTAAATCGAAAAAAAAATTACACTGACATATTAATGCAAGGAAATTTTCCCAGAGAGAAAATTCGCCTTGAATACAATATTTCAAATTCTTTTAATTGCTTATAGGCGTTAATGCCAACATAGTGAAAAAAAATTCCATGCTGGGAATCGAACCCGGGCCATCAGTATGGCGCACTGACGTTCTACCGACTAAACCACATGGAACGACAGCCAGCTTGAAACTTTCTCATACTTAAGTAGACTGGCGAAAACATAACGATAGCGCGTTTTAAAATCGCACAGTGACATCTATTGGATTTTATATGTACTAAAAAACGTTATGTACTAAAAAACGTGAGCAGCGCACCTAATAGTTTCTTTTGTTTCTTTTTGTTACTTTTTTGTCTGTTGTCCGATTTTGATGAAACAAAGCCTATACACTGCCCGGGAGTGTGCATTCTTCATTAGTGAAAACCGCATAAAAATCCATTCAGTAGTTACGAAGATAACCTCGAACAAACAGACAGACAGACAGACAAAAAATTCAAAAAAAATTTTTTTGTGTTTCATTGGTTTTCTTTTATCGCCCTGACTCCATTTTTGTCAATTATCTTCAATGTACAGACACACCGGGTCCTACTGTTTTATTATATGTATAGATGATTTTTAAGAACATTTAAAAACAAACCTCATACAAAAATACGCATTAGAAAAGAAGTTATATCTAAAACACTTTGAGCTTTTCCTATATGCGTCCAACGGGTGATTTAAATCTTTAAAGTAATTTTTCTCGAAGCAGTGTTTTTAATCATTGCGCGCACAATTTTTGAAAAATGGTTGACTAGAATTTAACAATTCGAATTTCTTACAAAACATATTTTTTTATGGATCTACATGTTTTATTTTTTTTTATTGTAGGTCATTTTCAAAACCCATTATATCTCTACTCATTAAAAAAAAAATTGAATTGTTTTTAGTCATTCAAATGTGGAAAAGCATGCGCGCAATACATATAAGAATAATTCTTTCGTAAAAATTGTATTATATTTTTTTAAAAATTAAAAATCTTTTTTGCGAGTGTATACTTGTTTTAATAACTTTAACTGATAAATTTAATCTTTCTTAATGTGTGATACAGTTTTATAATTAAAAGTCAATTAGATATAGAGTGACTGCAATTCTTACAGAGGTCCCTTTTTCATGTATTTTGTTAGTTCAAAGGGTACCTGACCCCTAAGCCTCCATCTTGCTGTCTTTTTTTTTGGGAGGGGAGGGGACCCTGCTCTCTCCTCCTGATATAGAAAGGAATCACGGAAAAAAGTGTCCCCGGAAAAAAGCGCACGGAAAAAAGCGTCCCGGAAAAAAGCGTCCCCGGAAAAAAGCGTCCCCGGAAAAAAGCGTCCCCGGAAAAAAAGCGCACCGGAAAAAAGCGTCCCTTTTTACAAATCACATATTTAAATAAGTCTGTTAATAGTACAGATGGTTAATCTTAGAATATAAACACTAGATTGAGACGGTTTTATGAAATTTAAGTCTTTGCTCTATCGGGACTCAGATGGGCGGGGGGGGGGGGCTTTAAAAGTTATCTCAAAACCTGTCATTGCTTTAATGAAAAAAAATTGTAAGGTACGAAGAACTAGATAATAAACTTTAGGTACTTAAATGATTTTTTTTAATTCAGTCTCCCTTGTTCTCCTGTGGAGTGGGGTGGGGGGAGGGTAGAGGGTATCTACAAACTTTTGAATATACCTCTTATATTTATTTTTTTAATATTATTTATAATTTGATTATTTTTAACATAAAATTACATATTAATATTTTATTATATTTTATATTACATATATATATTTATATAATATATAGCATAATATATAATAATAAATATATTAATATAATGTAATAATAATACAGAATAAAAAAATTTATAATAAATAAGTAATAAATTAATAATACATAAATATAAATTAAATATAAAATTAAAAATAAATGTAATTAAATATTAAAAATTATACTTATTAACAAAAGTTTATTTAAAAATGATAATATTTTATTAACTTATAGTAAATCAATAAAAATAAATGTATTAATACATAAAATTAAATATTAAAAATCTAGTTTCATCAACAAGAATTAATTTTAAAATGATAATATTTTATTAACTTATAGGACATAATAAAAATAAGTGTATAAATATATGAAATTAAATATTAAAAAATCTACACATTAACCAGAATTTATTTAAAAAATGATATTTTATGACTCGCCATTACTGATACTATTGTCATATACCTCCAGCAATCTCGCTACGTATCCCCAAGGGTACGCGTATGTAATAATAAATATATTAATATAATATAATAATAATACAGAATAAAAAAATTATAATAAATAAGTAATAAATTAATAATACATAATAACTATAAATTAAATATAAAATTAAAAATAAATGTAATTGGTGGACAACGGTTGGGAACCGTTGTCCTACGAGAATAATATAAATGAGACATTTGTTGCCACTTTAGTTTTTATCATTTATTTATCCACAAGTTCAATATTTATCAATTACTTGTCACTTTTTTCTGATCACTTTTTGCGCTCTTGTTTTTCCAGTCACTTTTTTCCCTAAATTCTAAAAAACATTCCGAAAAAATGTTATCGTCTAAAGCAGTGATAGATTTGGAGTTTATAGGCTCATCCCCCCCCCCGCCCCCACAGAAGAACAAGGGTGGCTGAATGAAAAAAATATATATGAGTTGATATTACTATGCGTTAATAAAATATTATCATTTTTAAATAAATTTTTGTTAATGAGTATAATATTTAATATTTAATAATATTTATTTGTACATTTTTTTATTTTTTTTTATTTAATTTTATATTTAATTTATAATTATGTATTATTTATTTATTATAAATTATTTATTATTAATTATTATTATTATTATTAATTTATTAATTATATTATTAATTATTTACAATTAATATATTATATTAATATATTAATAATTAATATGTATTATATAAGTATAGATATATAATATAAAATGTAATAAAATATTAATATGTAATTTGATAATAATGATAAAAATAATAATCATATAATATATAAATTAATTATGTATAATTTAAATTATAAATAATCAAATTATAAATAATATAAAAAAAATAATGTAAGAGTTTGAGTAAATTCAGAGTTTGTAGATAATCGCCCTCTCCCCCTTCCCCCCCCCCCAACCATCACCACAGAAGAACAAGGGAGACTGAATTTTAAAAAATCATTTAAGTATCTAGTGTTTATTATCTTATTTTTCGTATCCTACAATTTTTTTTTCATTGAGGCAATAACAGGTTTTGAGATAACTTTTAAAGCCCCCCCCCCCCCACCTTCGCCCATCTCAGTCCCGAGAGAGCAAGGATGCTCGAATTTCATAAAACCGTCTCACTCTAGTGTTTAGATTCTAAGATTAACCATGTGTACTATTATCAGACTTATTTAAATATGTGATTTGTAAAAAGGGACGCTTTTTTCCGGGGCGCTTTTTTCCGGGGACGCTTTTTTCCGGGGCGCTTTTTTCCGTGCGCTTTTTTCCGGTGCGCTTTTTTCCACCTACCAATAGAAAGTAAGGCTGTCTGAGTCAGCTAAGCCTAATTTTTTCTCGTTTGAGAATATAACATAATTCCGCTGGTCCTTCCAAGTTTAATTATATTTGGCCTCGTTGAATCTTCTTTGCTTGTGGGAAGCTTTTGATATGGGGTGTTAAGTGGAGGCTTATTAATAGTGTTTGGTGGCTTCGGCTAAGGTGATAAACTTAACCTGGCCTTCCCTTCAGATCACATTTAGGCTATAGATTACAAAGAGATGCTATAAACCCTTTTACAGCCAAATGCAGAGAGAACAGTTGGCCTAAATTGGATTTTCCAGCAAAACAATTCCCCACTAAAATTAATCTTATCTGAAGAAATAGCCGCTTTCTTAAAATTCCACTTACTTTTGTAATAAAAAATAAAGAAAATTGTTAAAAAAGTAAATTGTCCCTTTAAAGGTTTTACGATTTTATTGTATACATGTTTTTTTCTGCTGCATGTGGAGCTAAGTGGTATAATTTCAGTAAAATCGTGGAAATTTTCTTTTACTTTTTCTTTTTCTTGAAATTTATAGTTTTGTCGAGATGTGTCACTTTTTTTGCAAGGGACCATATACAATAACCGGAATTTTAATTGTATGCTAGTTTTCTGAATAATAGATGATCCAGACGTTGCTATGAAGTTTTATTTCGCCATGACAACGATGGTTGCACGACTATACGATTTACTCAACTTTCTTCTAAACACAAAAATTCAAACCTGTGAATGAAAACGTTATCTTCTCTACACTTCTATCCGCTTTTGTATTTGTTAATAATACACACATTTCGAATTTTATTTTATAGAAATTCTGTAAATACGTTGTTCTAAAGTATAAAAAGAAAAAAATCTTTACTGCGTTAGTTTTTTCGCACCTTGCATGATACGGAATTTGTGTAATCAAAAAAATATTAATATTAAAATAGACATGTATTTATTTAAAATATTTCATGAATGTCTGTAAGCCAATAAAACAGAGATTACCTTTTCAATGACACTAAATTTAATTTAAAAACTTGAGATTAAAATTATCCTCTTAAATACTATTATTAAATATATTATAATTCTATTCATGACGAAAATACGTATATCGATTTCCTACTTTGAAACAAAGTACTTGTTTAGTCCATTATAACACGACTGTACGTGACTTCGAAAATGAGGTTAATGTTTTTGACCGTGGACAATGTAAGATACTTAATACTTTAATAAAATGGGAAAGAGGTGTATATACTATATATATCACTTCTGTTGCTAACGTCTCTTTTTCTATGCCTTCACAAAAATGCAAAAAAAAAAAAAAAAAAAAATGATTGACGCATCATTCGAAAGGTTTTTGAGCCGGCTCACATTTCGTTAAAACAAGTTATTAGATAAAAAATTACACTTAACGAAAAATTAAGATAGCAATGTTTACTTAAATGAAATGAAAGGTTTTTCTAAAATCAGTGTTGTCACAAAAAATAAAAAAGCATATCATATAAGGACCTCAGAAGCCAATGGGTACAAGTGACAAAAATTCGATGTGGAGTAAATTGAGTTCAAAGACAATTGACGTTAAAGTTGAACATCAATAATAATGGATTGAAATAGGAAATAGGAATAAATGAATAATAAAAAAAGAAAATTCCTTGAAAATACGAAACTGCCGCTTGTTTCATTGTGGTCATTGATCTCTTTTCTCAATAACTGTGAAAAAAAAAGTATTGTACAATTTTCTTCAAATTTATAATTAATCAATATTGACTATTATTCAGCAAAAGTGGTTGATCTCTAGAACGCAGCACATTAGAAAATCATTTATATTTCATTACCCGAAAAGAAAAAAACATATTTCCAGGTCATCTGTGCACTTAGTTTAATTATTTCAAATTTGTCACTTATACTCCTTGGTTTTCTAAGGTCCTCATATCACATTAAGAAAAATAAATTGTCAATAAAAAAGTAGCACAAAAAACTTAAAGTAGAACATCTCTGCACAGGTTTATTTTATAGTAATGATTAAAAAGAAAAAACGAAATTGAAATGTTTAGAGATTTTTTTTTAAGTCACATGCCTTTTGCTATCTTTGTTAATTTTTTATTATAATTGTGACGGAACAAATGAGATGATATTCTAGCTTAACTAATGCTGTTTGTCAATATTACTTTTATAAAAGTCCCTGTTTAAAGAAGTTTTCTACTTAACGAAATTCTCTGCTGAAGTTTGACTTTGAAGACCGTTACCATGCATCTCCATATTACAAAAAATACTTTCTATATAACGAAGTGTTTTCACTTTCGTGCAAATACAAAAATCTAACGAAGAGATTAGTGCCGGAACTAGCCTTTTTTTGCACTCGGGGCAAATATGGATTTGCCCCCCCCCCTGTCCTCCGCAAAGTATTTTTATAAAGAGAATTTTACTAATTTTCTAATAGACTATTTATTTTGAAATTTAAAATATGTAATCATAAAATACATAATGCTGAACTACGTAAGCTGCTTCGTCAAACTATAATTCATTAAAATCTTAAAAACAGAATCGAAAAAAAAAATCCACTTTATACAGAATTCTTATGCCATATCATTCCTAGATTTTTCTATGCTTTGGCATTTTCCAAACAGAATGATTTTAACAATTATATACTAAACATTGACGTGAGAAAAAACGACAACGAAAATCTTTATTTGGCACCCTTTCGTTCTGGCACCCGGAACACTTGCGCCATCTCCCCCCTCCCCCCCAGGGCCGTAGCTAGAAGTGTACGATAGGGGGGGGGCTCAGGGAAATATTGGGGGGACTCAAGGGAATATAGGAGGGGCTCATATTTTTTTGTTCTCTCTCTAATGCAGAAAGATAAATTAGTGCATATTCACATTGTAGGTACTATGTTTTTCATTAAACTGTTGTAATAACTTCATTTTATGCTAAGAAAAGTATATGAGGATGAAAACTTTGAATGTATAACTGGTGCAAAATTAAACATCCTGTTAGCTTCATATGTACCAATAGGATGAGGGAGTGTTGAAACACGATACAATTTAGCAACTCTGCAAAACTGTGAAAGGGTCTCAAAACTAAATTAGATTTTTGAACAGAATTTCATTTGAATTTTCAGAACATTTAATGACTTTGGAACTTTTTCCAGGGAGGGCTCAAAATATTTTTGGGGACTGAGCCGCCCATAGCGCCCCCTTAGCTACGGCCCCCTTGCTCCCCCCCCCCTAGTTTTGGCACTCGAAGAGCTTGTCGCGAAGGATGTATGAAGTTATTTCAGCAGATTGTATGAAACGATTTTTTTAGTTAATCATTTCCATTCAAAAGATGAAATGCTAAAAGCATCCGATACAATAAGAAGGGGATTCCAATTTCACAAAAATGTTCCAAAATGAATTTTTCGATAATTTTTTTTTCGTGTACAAAAATTTTAAGATTTTTATGAACAATGCATTTTTTTTTTTTTATAAGAAACATGCACAAAGTAATATTAGAGATTTTTGAAAGTTAAAAAATCGAAATTCGGCAAAAATCTTGGAAAAAATTTGAGATTGTTTTCATAAAAACCTTAATTTCTCTACAAATATACATGCTATCTGCATAAAAATGGACACAATTTATTACAATAAGCCACGTATTCATAATCTACAGTTTGAAGCTGTTGCTTCATTAGTTTTGACAGGTTATCCAAAAGGTATTCGTTCTTTTTCAATTTGTTGATGGTCCTCAATGAAGTTCCAGAAAAAAAATTTCACGGAAATGTATGACGTATTATTAGAGTTTTAGGATATTTTTCATGTATCCTTCAAGATATTTAACAAAATGTCTAAAATCGCAAGTGGACGGTCATCTTTGGCCATTTAGTGTATAATAGAATTACTCTAAAACTAAAGCATAAATCTGAAAAAAAAAGCCGCTCAGTTCAATTGACTTCAGTTTTTTTTCAACTTATTTTTAATCCTATGTATCTTTTTTAAGGGCATTTTCCTATTCTCATTTTTAAATTAATCTCTATCATATTCCTAACTTAACTTATAAAGACGCCTCTTATTTTTTAAAATAAATATTATTTAACCTTTCACTGTACTCTGTGCCACATGTGGCACATACCAAAAAACACTATTATTCACATTATCTCCCATGATTCGGCCAATATTACGAAACTGATTACTCTGTATCGACAATATTACTCTGTAACTGATCAAGAACAGTTCAAAGAATAGATTCATACTTATTTTGTTCGTGTATGATAGTTATATATGACAAAAAATTTGAATTTGTTCTTCGCAGACAAATTTTTTTTAGATCAAGCTATTAACACAAAACTTATTTTTATTATTTTTACTGATTACTTAAAAATATTAATTCGAAGAAAGTTGCAGTGTATCGAGCAAATAAAATTAATTAATTTATGCTCATTTAATTGAAAAATATAGCAACACAATATTTAAAAATCCCAATTGTGTATATAGGGTGCATACCATAAAATATGAAATTTTAGCTGAAAATTTGAAATTATTTTTTTTTTACTATTTTCCCCATTATTAGACCGATATTTAGATTTCAAATATATATATATATATATATATATATATATATATATATATATATATATATATATATATATATATATATATATATATAAAATAATAATAATAATAGAAAAAAATATTAGATTTTTTTTAAGTCTTTCTGTGTGCCTGTTGGAGATAAGTAGGAAAATTTATCAATGGTTAACTGTAAATTTAGATGCCAGCAGCGATGTAATCGTAAAAAAAACAGAGGGTATATCCTAGAGTGTATTTACTATAGCTTTTTGAGAAACAGAGGACATACGGTGCTCCTTAAAAAAAATCCAAAGGGTATACGGCGTATATTTTCGATTTTTTTAAATTATATTTTTTGTTATTTTGTATTGAACATAAACGAGGACCCCAAAAGACATGTGATACAACTGATAAAATTTAGATTTGGAGAAAATTGAATTCAAAGTTTTAAAATGAATGAATTAAAACATGAAACAGTTGCTTATTTCACAGCGGTCTTTCAACTCTTATTTCAATAACTGGTAAACAAAAGTGGAGTACAACATTTTTAAAAATTTAAGTAGAGATTTAAGAGTTAAATAGTTAAGTGAGTTAATAGTTAAGTGAGTTAAAAGTTAAGTGAGTTAATAGTTAAGTGAATAGTTAAACCCCCTTAACTGAGTTGCCCAAACTGCATGAACACTTTGCTTGCTTCTCTACGGAATGAATTTTTCGTAATATAGAGATTAATTTACATGTTAATGGTCGAATTTCCCCTTCGTCAGCCCCAAAGTATCTTTGTGAGAGTATGCAAGCGTTTATCTTACTGATGTTTTAAAAATGTTCTTAAAAATGTTTTCTTTGGCACCAAGAAATGATTGACATAAATAAATAATTTCACTTTCATGCAATCTGCAGAAATGCACAAATCCATGGAACAGTAACATCTCCATTGGAATGTTGTGCACGTATGAGAGTGGAATAACCTTCGTTATATAGAATATTTTTTTTGTAATATGGAGATTAATTTACATGTTAATGGTGTCCGAAATCAATGTTCAGCAAAAAGTTTCGTTAAGTCGAAAGATTTGTTAAATAGAGACTTCGTTAAAGGGAAGTTCCACAATAGATTCTTATGAATAAATGTTAATATTTAAGAACATTTACAGACTGTTTCCGTAGTTTTTTGATATGAATGTGTGAGTTATGTACCCATCTTTTATGCCTAACTCAAAAGTATTCATATAATTTTGAAATACAGACTACTCAGGTTAAAGATTTTTTTGTGTGTGTGCCCGTAATTTATATGCAATTAGCATCAGCGTAATCCATTACTTCATTAATAAAGTGTGTAAATAACTTTAAACATTCATCTTATCTGTCAAATGATTCTGTATCTACTATTTTCGTACAAAAATATTCGATTTATTATATGACGAAAATTTGGAACTAAATGAAACAGAGATTGTTATTCGAAAATAGTGGAATGTTGTCAACTATCCAACAAATTTCCACAATTATTACAGAACTACATCCATAAGGATACTTAGAGAAAATCTTTGTACTGCTACTTTTTTTAAATGTATTAAATTTCCTCCAAACTAATTTATAAATTCGATGCTAATAAAACCTTGCAAAATATACAATCATTATACACGGAATTTTAAATTTATTACTAGAAGGTATGGTAAAAATATATTAATTACATCATTTGCAAAATTAAATTTTATTTAAAATTCCTGCTGTTTTAATGATGTAACCCTAGTAAATGTCATTGTTTTACTTAATTAAAAAAAGAAGCTTTTTGAATTTTTTACAGCTTATGAAAACGAAATAATAATAAAAATAAATAAATAAGTGAGATGCTGATCATTCAACAGTAAAAATTATTTGCAAAGCAATTGTAAAAAGCTTAAAATTTATAAAACAGCCATTAGCTTAATTGCAGACAAAATAACCGTAAACTTTGGGAATATTTACTCTGTTTAAGAAACAGATACAAAGAAATAACAGGACGAAGCTTTCTGCTTCAGTAGACAGACAGAGTACTCGCATCACGTGTTTCTTTCTTTCTTTACTTTTTCTATTATCATCGTTGGCGGAATAGTTATTACGAGAGAACCCCAAAAAGTGACCAACAGTATTACTTTGTACAGGGTCATTACCGTGAAAAGTCACATCTCGATTCAGTTGTGAGACAGCTGAACTTATTTCAATGTCATGATAGACTTCGAATAGTAAATATTACAACGCCTCTTTGCTTGCCTATGAACAACAGATTCAAAAGCGCATACAGAAGTATGCCCATGACCTCCATTTTCTCATCCGTTGATCGTAGACATATGCTTCTAATTGTAATTTTTTTTTAATGAGGTCAATATTCATGTTGCATAACTCTTATATAGCCGAACTTATGTAAAAATTTATAAAATGTAGCTTTTTATATGGTCCAATGGTCTTCGTTCTTACACACTGCACAAAAGAAGAATTTAAAAAATGCAGAAAAGTCATGTAAAACAGCAGTTAAAGGACATCAAATGAGGAGTACATGAAAAAAAATCATGTATAAAAAAACTAATGCTTTAATTATGTGTCGAAAACAGATTCAGATTCAGTTAGGTGGGGAGGCCTACCATATGGCTTGAGCTCAACAAGCCCCACCTAACATTTATTATTTTAAAAAAAAAAAAAAAAAAAAAAAAAAAAAAAAAAAAAAAAAAAAAAAGTACAATTATTTCACAAATGGTTGCCCAATTTCTTCTGGGCGAACCTAAAGTTTTTACAATATTAATATGCATAAATTTCAAAATTTAAAATAGAATAGTTACTTAAGACAATTAAGAGTTTGTTGTCTATAAAAATTTTTACATGCACTTTTTATTTAGAAAGTTCAACTAAGTTCAACTATCATAAGTATGATATAGTAAATGTTTTTAGAAATGTTTAAAACAGAGATATGATTTGATAAGCTTGCTAATGCGCAAGTTGAAATATAGACTGATTCTTTTCAACGAGGGTGATGCAGTCAAATATTTTCTGTAATAATTTCGGACATTTCAATACATATGAAAACCACTCATTTAATTTCATATTTGATGGCTTTCGCAGATGAAAGGTTGAAGTTAGTGGACAATTTAACATGAAATGCAAGGAGGTACTTCTGTTCCCACAAGTACAGAGGTCAGAATCTACTTTATTAAATTTAACTAGATATGAAGAAAAAGGACCATGATTGGTAGCGAATAAATATAGATTTCGATGAAAAAGTAAAAAGTCTTCTGAAATTCTTGGTAGAAATTCGTATGTGTATCTGCCGGTATCTGCATAGTCCCAATAGTTTTGCCAGTGTTGAAGCGAATCTAGCTTTAATTTTCTTTTTACTAAGGATGCTGGTAATGGATAGAATTTTGATTCTATTTGTGATGATTCCAGTGTAGCTTCTTTTGCCAAGGTATCCGCTAATTCGTTTCCTTTTATGCCCGTGTGGCCTCTAATCCATTTGAAAACAAAATTTTTAGTAGTTTTCTGTAATAGTATTATGATTGAGGTTACTAATATAGCTCTTGTATTAATGTCTTTTAAGGCTTGTAGGCTTGATAAACTGTCTGTTTGAATTAATATATTTTGAAAATTGCTTGAATTTGCCCAGATTATTGCGTAATGGATAGCTAACAATTCTGCTTGATAAACACTATTGTCATTTATTAAGGACTTTTGATATGTTTGAATTAATTGATTGTTATAGAAAGTACAGAAGGCATAGGCTGTGCCAGATTCAGTTTTTGAGCCATCGGTGTATATTTCCACTAAGTTAGCTAAATTCGGAGGTATGTCTTCTATCCAATGTAAATACTTTTTAAATGGTTTTATCTGGCACGTTTTTAGTCTTGTTTGTATTAGGGTTGGATCGAACTCTTCAGATGGTATGCCAAGTCTTAATACTTGCCCAGCTTGAGACTCTCTTTTTATTTGATATTGTAGCGGAATTATTCCAGTTAATGTGCATAAGGCAGAGGTTGCCGTTTTCCTGTATGCTTTAGAAATCATCAAGAGACATTCTGCTTGTATTGATGATAAAATGCGTAAGCCATGGGATTTTTGCAATCTTGGGAACCAGATTGGTGCACCATAAGATATTTTTTCTCCAATATTGTTTGATACCACACTTTTAAAATATATTTTGGAAGACGATACGAGGAAGAGAATTTGAAAAGATTTTGAATAGTTTTTAATATTTCAATTTTCTTATTTCTAAGATGAAGAAGAAAAGTAAGATTACTATCTAAGGTAACACCCAAATAAAGCAGTGTTGGATTTGATTTTAAATTTTTATTTCTTATCTTAAAAATTGGTGGACGTTTTAGAGATTTGGGTTTTTTAAGATGAAGTACTGAGCATTTGTCGAAGGAAATTGACATACGATTAACATCTGCCCAGTCGCTGATGAGTTGTAAAGCATGATTTGCCGAATCTTCTAAGCTTCTCCTTGTGGAGCCTGAGATTACTAATAGTATATCATCGGCGTAGGCTATTATTTTATAACCATGTCTTTTAAGAAGTTTTAATAATTTATTTAAGAAGATTTTCCAAAGAAAGGGTCCCAGGCAGGAGCCTTGTGGGCAGCCCCTGCCAAACCAATGTAGTGAATTTGATTGCCAATTATAGTAGGCTGCTCTTAATGTTAAAAATGACCTAAACAGATTAAGATAGGGTTTGTCTAACTTTAAAAGTTCAAATTCTTCTATAGTTATGTCCCATGGCAGGCGATCAAATGCGTTTTGAAAATCTATAGAAATTAAAGAGATATACTTATCTTCTTGAGATTTGATTTCTATATTAGAGAAAAGATCTTGTAATGCCGTTTCTGTTGAACGACCTTGTTCAAAACCATGTTGAGATGATTGTAGAGATTGTGAGTGTGATAAGAAATAATTTACTCGTTTCAAAAGCATTTTTTCTAATATTTTGCCAAATATTGGGAGAAGAGTTATTGGTCTATAGGATTGATATGTCGAAAACATAGAGAAGCTATATTTTAGACAAAGGGAGGAAACAGGGCCGTAAATCCCGGGGGGGGGGGGGGTTGGGGGGTGCAACACCCCCCCCCCCCTTAGGAGAAAGTATGTTTAGTCGGAAAAAAATAGTATTAACCAATAAAATCTTATAAACTGGAAAATCATTCGGAAAATTTCCTGTTCCATCGGAAAAGGCGTGTTTAGTTGGAAAGAATAGCATTACGTATTGTCCTATAAAAACTTATAAATTTGAAAAACAGAAAAATCAGTCGGAAAAATTCTTATTTGATCGAAAAAAATGTTCTTAACTTATAAAAACTTATAAACTGGAAAATCATTCGGAAATTTTCCCGTTCCATCCGAAAAAGCGTGTTTAGTCGGAAAAAATAGTATTACATATTATCCTATAAAAACTTACAAATTGGAAAAAGGAAAAATCAGTCGGAATTCTTGTTTAATCGGAAAAAATGGTATTAACCTATAAAAACTTATAAATTGGAAAAACGAAAGAATCATTCGGAAAAATTCCCGTTCCATCGGAAAAGGCATGTTTAGTCGAAAAAAAAAATAGTATTATCCTATAAAAATTTATAAATTTAAAAAACGAATAAGTCAATCGGAAAAATTCTTGTTCGATAGGAAAAAATTGTATTAGCCTATAAAAACTTATAAATTAGAAAAACGAAAATATCATTCGGAAAATTTTCCGTTTCAATCCGGAAAGACATGTTTAGTCGGAAAAAATAGTATTATGTATTAACCTATAAAAACTTGTAAATTTTTAAATCGGAAAAATTCTTATTCGATCGGAAAAATGGCATTTACCTATAAAAAAAAAATTATAAATTGGAAAAACGAAAATATCAATCGGAAGTTTTCTGTTCCACCGGTAAAGGCATCTTTAGTCGGAAAAAATAGTATTACGTATTAACCTATAAAGATTTATAAATTGGAAAAAACGGAAAAGTCACTCGGAAAAATTCTTGTTTGATCGGAAAGAAGTAAATTTAGCCGAAAAAAAGGGTATTAATCTATAAATATTTATGAATTGGAGAAATATTTTTGTAGTTTTTAATTAAATAAGAAAAACAAGTTAGATCGAAGAAAACCTATAAAATTTTATTCTCAGTCGGATTTATTTCCGCTTGCGATTTCTGATAAGAAAAACAAGAAGAAAAACAAATATTAGGATGAAGAAAACAAATTTATTCTTAGCCGGAACTATTATTAATTAATTTAACTAATTGCTAATTTACTATTTACTTTAATTTACTAATTAATTAATATAACTTAATATATAGGATTTTATTTTTCTGATAAAACTACTCAGAAAAATTTTGATTTGTCAAATATTGTGTTCTCGGAAACTTCGATATGACGAAAAAAAAATATTCTTTTACATTTTCTAGTAATGTTAAAGTTATACCTTTAATTATAACAGTGATATTTGAGTAAAACCTTGATATTCCAATTTTTTTTTCTTCTTCTGTGTCTTTTGACTTGGATATATCAAAATCTACTTGTATTTTTTTACTGTTGGAAAGTTTTTAGTTTAATCTCGAAATTTTAAGATATACTGATCGAATTGAAGAAACTTCTATTTTTTTATTCTAAACTTTAAATTTAATTAGAAATATGTATCACGGAATTTAGGTGGTATACGATGAAAATTCATTTATAGAATTACAAATATTTGGTATTTTTTCATATCAAAATCTGGATATTTTCCATTCTATTCAAATTTTACCTTTAATTGAAAATAATTATAGTCTCATTTTTTCCTACTATCTAAATTTGTGTTTTCTTTTTATTTTATTAAAAGAATAATAATAATAAATGCGAAATTGTTTATACTTACTTTTTTACGTAATTTTTGATTGATTTAAAAGATTGTTTAAAAAATTTATATGATACAGGATGAAAATTGAAAATACCCAAATACTTTGAATTTTCATCTCGAAATAATCTGGATATTTTACAGCCTATGCGAGTTTACTTCTCTCAGAAGTAATACTTTCGTTAGCTTTTTCCTCAGTCAATTGTATTAAATTTTTTTAATATTTTTATTATTACTACTACATTTTGTTTAGTCAGAAAAATGAGTTGTAACACCAAATTGTTACGCTGCTTTTAAGTTTGTCGCTAGAAAGAATTAAAACTTATATTAAGAAATCCCGTATTTTTGACAATTTTTTGTCTCTGAAATATTCCCCAAGCAAATAAATTTCAATTTTACTTAAAAAAAAAAACCGCTAAAGAGATTTTAACTGAATGCTAAAAAATAGAAAGATAAAACATTGTTTTCTCTTCAACGTAAAACTAGGGCTTGGGCACCTAAATGACTGGATGTTGCACCTCCCGCCCCATATGTCAGTTACAAAACAAACTGCGCCTGCGTTAACTCTTTGTTTAAACCGTTAGTATTATGGCTCATAGTACGAAACCATTCAATTAAAAAGTGTTGATGGGAGAATATTTTGGTATATAGTTACTAGTTCAATATTTTTTTTATCATTTATGCCCCCACCTAATGTAAGAGACAAAATGTGCAATGTGGGTTATGTAATTATATTTTCGATAGTGATTACAGGAACACACTTAATAAACAAAAGCATGCTGATAAAATTTCAGCCCATATACATATACCGTTTTGCGTTGGAGCTCTAAAAAATCCTTTTGAATTAAGCTAGCTATTTTATTACAGAAAATTTTAGATATGTAAAATGTGTAAATAATTGAATTGTTTTCATATTTAAAAATGAATTATTTTATTTTTTTATTTTTTATTTATTTATTTATTTATTTATTGAGGGAGCAGATAAATTATTTAATAACTTGTAAAAATGCACTGTTATTCGATATATATAAATTTTTTTAACAGTTAGTATCGCAATTCCCTAACTATTTGCTAGTTTTGTTACAAACTGGAGATGACAAGCTAGTTGTTATTTAAATTTCATGAAATTATTATCATTTTTAACTACATTTTTTTTTCTTTCAATATATTTGCCTTCTTTTTTGCCAACCATTTTACAATTTGCAATTGCAAGTCAATGTATTTAGTATTATACACGAAGTTAAAATTGTATTATAGATCTTTTTATATTTTATAAATTTTATTTCATCATTATTTAAGAGTAATGTAGTATTTTAATAAATTTTTGCCTACATGGCTTTTCATTTTTATTATCTCAAGGTTCAACATCTAAGAAAGTTCATTTATTTTTTGAAGTTCAAATGTCAGTGTATGTAAAATATTCTATATTTTTAAAACTTTGTTATAGTACAAGTATAATAATTTTGTCTCCCTGCGTAACAATATTTTGATTATTATTTTATGGATAGATGTTTTTGTGTGTATAGATAAGAATAAAAATTTAATCATTTGAAATTTGAAAATAATTTTAGCTTTAGGGGAGGATAAAACAGCGCAACTTTTGACTGTTTAAAGACTTTTGACTGATTAAATGGATCTTTAAATCTCTTTTGCAATTTAAAATTTTAAAAAGGCATTTCAACTTTACTGGTACATTTTTTGTGCATGATGTGCCTGTGTGTGTGTGTGTGTGTGGGGGGGGGGGTAGATGAAAAAGGAACCAGAATTTTACTTTTGGTTTATGCATTTCGTTTATTTCTTTGGTATTTTGCGCATGTTTTCTCAAGGAGTCAGAAAAACTATGTACAATTGCCTTCTTTATTAAAAATTTTGAGTATAATTTGAAAACCCTTTGAATTCGCTCCTGAAAATTTACATACTCTGCTTTAATAATTTATTTGTTGTTTATCTATATATTGCATCTAATATATTTATATGATGTATCTAATTATATATTTTATCTAATGCCGGGCAACAACGGGCGGGTCAGCTAGTAGAGATAGCAATAAATATATAAAATAGTTTGTCTTGACAGACGCACACTCCAAACTACTGAATCTAGAACCATGAAAATTGGAGAGAAAGTACTTCTTATGATGTAAGCATGCACTAAGATGGAAATTTTGAAATTACCCCCTTTAAGAGCGACAAGCGGGGGCAGGTCAAAAATTCTGGAACAAATTGCCATATCTCAGCAAACATTTAAAGTAGGAGCGTAAAATTCCAGAAAATAAATCTACTAAAAAAATTATTAAACACATAATCCAGTGATTTTAGAAATCTCACCATAAGGGGGTTAAAAGGGGGGAGTCGAAAAATTTAGAACATTTGGCACATCTCAACAGTCTTTTCAAATAAGAACGTGAAACAGCAGTAAATAAACTTTTTAAAAACTAATTAAATACGTGTTTCAGCGATATTTTAAAATTTCCACTCCCGAGGAGTTTGAATGGGGGTGGAAAAATTCCATACTTTTTTGGACATATCATAGGAAAGCCCTGAAATCACTCTTTCATATAATAAATCTTTCTCCCTCTCCTCCTGCCCCATCTTATTCTCTATTGGGGACAATTTTCGATCTTTTTTGAAATGGTAAACTAAATTTATCATTTTAGACCGGATTTTTTTTTTCGGGGCCCTCCGATAAATATTACTTATAATATATGAAAATTTTATAGTTAGGGGAAGGGTCTATTCTGGGAGGGAGGACAATTTCCTAAATTTGGAATACATCTCTCTTGTGATATATCGTTGGATTCCTATTTTGCCCTCACGGGCAACAACTTTTCTAATTTTAGCCGATACCTTTCATGTGACATATTTCTGGAAAGCCCTTTGACTGCTTATTCATATTATGCACGACTCGTGTCCCTCTCGGGTGGAACGGTTATTGTATTCCATCAGGAGATCGCCTAATAATGGGGAAAAGATATTATATAAGACTAATAATAATATAAGATTATTTGACTATCTCGATACACTAAGTCATAATTATCTTGCGAATTATGATATATATATATATATGTATATTTATATAATACCATTAAAAGTAGACAAGATTCACCAATGGATTTTATCAATAAAACAATAAACCAAAACGAAGAATTAATTTGAATTATAGTAAACAATATTAACCATTTGAAATTAACCATTGAATTTAATAACTTATAGCACATTGAACATGGAAGGAAAAAAGAATAATATGAATACAAATGAAATTTGTAGAACCAAAGCAGAATCTTCAGGTCCCAAATACTTTGGAACTACAAATGGAGTGTGTGGTTTCATCTTCGTATTTGCCATGAAAAAGCAAAACAATACGAATTTGGGACTACCATCACACAAAAACCAAATTATTAAACAAGTAGCAAAGATATTTTACAAAAAGGAGTTGAAAGTAAGTAAAAATAATAGTTATCCATAACAAACAAAAAAGATAAAGCTGAATGGAAATATAATTGAACCGGAAAAATAATTAATAATCGATATTTATATATATAAAATATATATGTATATTAGTCTTCATGTTGGCCATAGTACTCGGAAATTTTTTTTCTTGGAGTCGGAAATTTTTGAGCCGACACCCCCCTACGCGATAAGGTGGTTTACGCCCCTGGGAGGAAATTTTGTTTCCAAGTGATGAGGGATTTTTAATATGTCATTTCTAAAAATAACATAGCTGCCAAAGTTTACTTTTTTTGCTACCACTATTTTTGGAAAGAGTATCTTATTTTCAAATCGAAAACTTAGGAATAAAAGAGACATTTTTTTCTGTTTAGAAATAATTGTAGGGAAAAAATCAAAACATGAAAGCTGATGGTTATGATATTAGATACTTCCAACCCCAATAATTTTGGTAAAAGTATATAAACTAAATTATACTATTTCAAAAGTAATTAAAATATGTCCGGCTGCTTAAGATAATTAAGACGATCGTGATAAATGCAATTTTATTGCTTAATTAAAAATAGAATTATATTAATTTCTTACATTTAAGAAAATAAATAAATGAAAGACCAAACTAGTCGAATATAGCAATCCAAAAACTTTCTTCTATCTCATGCATGTTAATACTTTAAAACTTACTACCACAGTGCTAAAATTAAATGATAATCTATGCTCATCGCAATGATTCTAATCGCATGAAATTCCGTGCATTAGTTCATGAAATAGGACTATTGTCGATATCGGTAAAATAACAACATAAAAGCAACATTTGTTGGGCGGTTGACACCAAAACGTAAACAGCAATAATATTTATCAAGCTACATCTAAGTCTGAAGTTTGATGAAAATTCGTGAATTAGTTCGAGATAGAGGTATTTCAGGAATCAGGAAAAACTCAGAATAGTACTGTCATTTGATGGACGATTGACAACAAAACATAAATAGAACAAACTAGACATATCACGATTTACTGAATCTGAAGTTTAATTCTTGAGGTAGAGCTATTGTGGAAGGCTTGAAAATGCGCAGCGCCACCTGTTGAGCGATTTACATCAAAATGTAAAGAACATCATTTCATGTTGAGGACTAACAGAATCTCAAATACTAACTAAGACTAACGAAATCTCAAAAAAAAAGTATTTCATTGCATAATGGTGTAGGGAGAAACATTGTTTGGGACGCGTTTTAAGAATATTCAACTATTTCACATTTTATGACATATATATACATTGCTGACGTTTACTACAAGTTACTTACTATATACCCGGTGTCCCAAAAATGACTGATGGATTTTAAAATTCAATAACTTGCAAACGGTGACAGCTATTTAAAATATTTTTGCAGGAGTGTTATGTATAATGTTAGGAGTTTTTTTACCGTAATTTTTTATTTTAGTTCAAATTTCAAACAATAGATGGCGCTGACGGCAATTGAAACCCATGTTGACACCGAAACTGACCTCACTCAACACTGATCACCTGGCCTTCAATCGCCGTCAGCGCCATCTATTACTTGAAATTCGAACTAAAATAAAAAATTACGGTAAAAAAACTCCTGACATTATTCATAACCCTCCTGCAAAAATTTTTTTACATAGCTGTCACTGTTTGCAAGTTATTGAATTTTAAAATCTATCAGTCATTTTTGGGACACCCGGTAATAGAAATCAGATAATAGGGATGCACAAAAGATTACGGATACTTTACTATATCCGATGGACTATTACTATTACATGAAAATATGAATATCTTTAAAACTTCCTTATAGTGTGAACACATCTCATTTGGTATTGGTACGATTAAAATTCAATTTTCAACTTGTTTTCTTCAATAACTTTGATTTAATGAATTTTGCTTTTAAATTTTTCCGGTGATGACTTTTACTTTTATCTGTTTATTTATTTATTTATTTTCAGAAAACGGTTAGTGTTGAAAAAAGAGTGAAATTACCTAGGACGAGCACGCGGAACGCCGCACTCCGCGAATTCTTTTGTAGTGATTAGTATCAGTATTTTTCGCCTAGGATTAATACTAGTATTAATAATGCTTAATATTAGCATAACCTGATCTTATTTTGAGTGGTTTCTTTCAAACAATATATCAAAACAAGCAACAACTAATTTAATATTAATTATGAGAAAAAAAAATGACTGCGAAACTTTCACATAAACATTAGTAAAACTATTATTATTATTGTTATGCATCTCACGAAAGTTCCCCAGCAATAAAGCGGGTACACGTTGTACGTAAAATTTCTTTAAAAAAAATGAATAAATAAGCTGCATAGTTTAGGTGCGTTTTTCCCCTCGAAAAGACGGTATTTCAAAATGAACGAAATCAAATCAAAAGGAAATATTTATTTTATAATATAATTATATTAATATAATCTTTTATATTTTATCTTTAATATATCTTTTATTATATTTTTATATATTTTATATTTTATCGTAACATTTTATCTTTACGATATAATTTAAATTATTTCCATAATTATCGTCTTACAAATTTACGTTTTAACAATTTTACTACACTAAAACCGTCTGGTTTGAAACTCAAAATTTTCTGCATGAAATATAGAGAAGAGCTTCCACTAACAAGGAAGGTCTCCATACGGGCATATTCAGAAAACTCTGAAAAAATTACAGAATGTTCTTCTCATGTGGATATATATGTTTGTAAAAAAAATTTTGGCGGAACCCCGATAGAACGTTTGTAAAAAAAAATGAATATTTCTTTTATTTGGCGATTTATCCTTGATTGGCGACAAAGTAAAATTTCAAAAAATGCTTTTTTATGTCAAATTCTTTTTTATGTAAAAATGTTTCATTTTGAACTTGTTTAAAGAAATTTTATTTATATGACGTTAGTTTTGTCAGCTCTAGTATGTTTTAACTATATTTTTGTCCTAATGTATTTAGAATGAAAATTAACAGTGAAATTTTATGAATTAAAGTAAAATTTAAATTAATTAAATTGTTTCAATTTCAAAATTAGCTCCAATCTAATTGAGCTCTGTCGATTCAATTTTGTTGCTATGGAAACAAAAACTTCTCCCATATTAATATGCATTGCTGCAGCATTCTTCATCTGGCCTTTATTTTGTCATATGCTTAAATATATGTAAAAATGCTTTTCAATATGAAAGTACTTTTTATATAAGAAATTATTTTTAAAGTTATAAAATTAAATAACTGCAGCAAAAGCAACAGAAATATGTAATATAAAATACATCTATATGTCAAACTCTCTCGTTGTTCAAATTTAAATTCATTAAATACTATTTACATGTATTCTAAAGTTTAATTGACAGGAAATTTTCACGTGCATGAATATCGTTTGCCTTTTGGCGAGGGAAAATTCTGCTCGCCAAATCGCGTGGTGCTTTCGTCTTTTCACGCCAAATTTTCGAAAGTATTATATTTTTTTACCGAGTTTCTTTAGTAATTCCGCCGCTAAACTTGGCTGATCCTTTATTACATACATGAATAGTTTAATCAGTATTTTTTTCCAAAAGTTCTGAGTATGCCCAGTATGGAGACCTTCCTTGTAAGTCACAGAGGTTTCTATTTTATTTTGCGGCAAAATGTTTTTTTAATAAGAAATCGGGGAGTAAAGACAGATATTTTGGTACTACATTTCAGTGGTGAATTCAGACACTTTTCTCCGGGAGGGGACATTATCGAGTTCCGAAGGGGAAATTGCACATTTTGAGCAATGAAAACCCAAAAACTTGAAGTTTCCGGGGGGACATTTCGTTGTTCCGTGGGGGGATGCTTCCTCCCAGGCCACCCCCTGGATTCAACACTGCTACATTTACTAAAACCAGTGGACTTTTAAAACCCTTCCACAGTGAATTTTTCTAAATTTTTTCTGATACTTTTTTTGATTAATTTTTAATTAATAGCAGAATTTGTATCAAACAACATACTTTAAATTTCATCATACAATGAAACTACAATTTAACAAAATCTCATTGCTACGCTTCGTCATTAAAAAAAAAAAAAAAAAATTGGTTAAACAGAAATCAACTTGAATTTATCAAATTCGTATTATAAAATACACATATATAAAATGAAAACTGCATAAAATGGAAATGTTGAAATATATATATATCCTTTTCAATTCGGGTAATAGCTTATTTTATGGAATGTAGATATAAGAAAAATTTAATTAGAATAATGTCTAAAAATTCCATAATGCAGAGAAATAAACAAAATTGAGGCGTAGCATAACTTTTTCCTTTTTTAGTGTTCTTAAAATAAAATAATGTTCTTTTCCAAAAATATGAGAAACAATTTTGTACACAATGACCTTGTAATCAGAATTAAAAAAGAATGAAAATTGTTTGAAAAAAGAGCAGGTTTCTTAAGTAATTTTTCATTGCGCATGCGTGAAGGCTTTCAAAAATTAATTTGCATACTGCGGTAGGAAAATGCATAGAAGAACTTTTATGAAAGTCTCAAAATCATTGCTTGAAAATTCTAAAAGCGATCGTCTATAAATTAAGCTCAAAATCCGTTATTCCCAAAATGAAGCAAAAAGATGAAGGACTGTATCCATTTATCTATTGATTAGTGTCAATATAGAATACACAATATGGCACGCACGACTATATTTGGATACAACCTCTCATTGTTTTTGATTCATTTTAGAAATAACGAATTTTGAGCTTATTCCATAGAAATCACTTTTAGAATTTTCAAGATATGTTTTTGAGACTTTCACAAATGTTGATCTATACATTTAGCTAACACAATATGCAAATGAGATTTTGATAGCCTTCACGCACGCGCAATGAAAAATTATTTAATAAAACTGTTCATATTTCATACAATTTTATTAATCTTTAATTCTGATTATAGGATATTGTGTACAATATCGTTTGTCATATTTTCGAAAAAGAATATTAGTTTATATTAAGAATTCTGTAAATTATAAGGGGAAAACTTTAGGACTTTTTTTATATAAAAAACTTAATTCCTCTACGAGTATACATGTTAACCGCATAGAACTGAATACAGTTTATTACAATAAGCCACTTAATCATAATCTACAGTTTGAATGCTTTTCTATATTAGTTTTGACAGAGTTATCCAAAAGATATTCGTTCTTTTTTAATTTATTGACGGTCCACTATAGAGTTTCGGGGGGAAAATCTTCACGGAAAAGTATGACTTGTACTATTGTGTTTACACACTTGGAGTTTCAGAATAATTCCTCATATATTTTTCCAGATATTTAACAAATAGTACAAAATCTCAAGTGGTCAGTCACCTTTGGCCATATAGTGTTGGTTGAGACTCGTCCATTGGCTGAAACATGAATTACGAATTTTCCTTTTATCACTCTATACAAAATTTACCTTATAAACATGTTACTTATTTCATCTTTATAGTTATTATAATAGAGAATAGGGACAGATGGGACAATTTTTGCAAAAATATTTTTCATTAATTATGTTTCGCTTGTACAAAATGGAAATTTTCAGAATAACATCTTGATACATTTTAACATGCTTAAATAATATCAGATTGATTGTAATAATTAAAATTTTATGTTAATAAACTAATTAAATTAAAAAGAAAAATATTCCATCCCTCTCTTATGTGAGGGAAGGATGGGATATGTTTTTAAAATGACATTCATATTTAACTTTTAGAAATGCTGATAAAAAATGGTAAATATAGTATGACATTTACATCAATAAGGTTTTGTTGTAAATCATAACGTTTATTTTATATTATATTATACTTTGTAAAATTCAAATCAAATGAAAAATAGGCTTGTGCCTGACTAGCACAGTCAACTGATTTTGGTGGAGATAGATTAAAAAATTAAAGAAATTGGTATTATCGATATAGATGTAAATTTTTAATATTAAAGGTTGATGTTGCAAAATAATTTATGAGCCAGAAATTAAAAATTTTCAGTGCTTTGATTTTTCAAATTTTGAACTTGCAAAATAATGTTTTATTTGTTATACTATTCAATTTCAAAGCAAAATAGTCTCATAAACATGAAATACTAAAAAGTTTAATGTTATTAAGCATAATTATTTAGATAGAGATATCATTTGGGAAGAATTGGACATGTCCCATTCCTCACTTAAAGCAAGCAACATAAAAAAATATAATTTTTTACAAAAAGCATGGAGGTCTGAGATTTAATTTAACTGTTGATTTATAAAAGGCATATTTCTGAACTTACAAAAGATAAACAACAAAGAATTAGATTGAAAATGTACATTAAAAAACAGAATAATTCTTATTTTTGATCGCAAACTCACAATTGCTTGCAACTTAAAAAATTCATAGCAACAAGTGTAAAAGGAAATAATTATTCCATCTGCTGGTAGAGTCATAAATTAAAAAGAAATTTATTTTAAGAATTGCAGGTGTCCCATCACTTTCTTATGTTATTTATAATTCAAATTTAGGTGACATTTTTGAGACATCATGTATCCTTTTGCAGAATATTTTAATTAATCTTTCTACTTTTTGCTGTCTTAAATAAACACTTTTGATGAGTAGGAATATTTTTTGTTCGTTTGTTTTGTATTAATGTTTCTTTGTTAATTTTCTACTTATAGTCTACAAATAAGTCAGTTTATTTTCTTTTTCAATTCAATATTTAAGAAGTTGGAAGAACAAGAGAAATCCCACAGAAGCGTATAAGCGTTAATGTTGCATTGAATCGTCTATTTGGAATTTAGAGCGTTTTTTGCTTTTGCAACCTCGAGGTGGTAGTGACATTGATATAATAGAGCCTACATAACACCAAGAGCTGTCACGATCATTTTGACACCATTTTTTTTTATTGGTTTGGTACTTCCTAAGATTGCATAGAAATCACCATTTAGAATGTTTTTTAGAATGCTTTTATGAGCATTTTCACCAATTTAAAATTTAGTATTTTTTAATAAATGTTCTTAAAGATCATTTATATCTTATAAGTAATTAATATGCCAAATTTTATGTTTCTAGGCCCTTCAGTAACATAAAACTGGTATGTTTAGAAAGTTTTTTGCTCTTGCACCTCTTTTGGGGTAGTGACATCGAAATAAATTATAGCCTATGTTAGAGCAAGGACTGTCACTATCATTTTGACAGCATTATTTTTAAAATATGTTTGTTACATCCAGAGATTGCTTATAACAAGCAATTTAGAACGTTTTTAGAACGCTTTTCCTGCATTTTCACCCTTTTGAAATTTTGTATTTTTTAGGAAATGTTTTAGAGACCATTTATGTCTTATCAGTAATTAACATAACAAATTTCATAATTCTAGGCCCCTCAGTAACACAAAAATCACTTTTTAGAGCATTTTTTGCTCCTAAACCCCCTTTGGTTTAGTTACATTGACATAAGATATAGCCTATGGTCGACTCGAGGCGAACACCATCATTTTGATATTTTTACTTTTGAAATCGGTTCGGAAGTTCCTGATATTACACCCTACAAATAAACTTTACCTCTTTATAATATAGATATAGGTATGATACAAAGTTTACCTGATAAGTATGTTACTTATTTCATCTTTATATTTATTACATTATTCTTCTTTATATTTATTATATTATCCAATTAATCTTTCTACATTTTTTAAGAAACTGTCTCAAATAAGCACTTTATATGTGAAGGAATACTTTTTATTGTTTTGTTTCTGAATCATCCTTTGCTTACTGTTAGTCTGCAACTAAATCATTTTATTTTCTTCCTTTATTTGAACGTTAGAGAAGTTGGGCGAACAACAGAAATCTCACAGAAGTGTATAAGCGTTAACGGTGCATTGAATAGTCCTTTTGTGCATTTTAGAACATTTTTTGCCGTAAAATTGACATAATAGAGCCAATATAACACCAAGGACTGTCACGATCATTTTGTCACTATTTTTTTTTTTATTATTGGTTTGGTACACCCTAAGATTGTGTAGAAATCACCATTCGAATGTTTTTTAGAATGCTTTTGTGAGCATTTACACCAATTTAAACTTGCGCAGTTTTAAAAAATATTCTTAACCCGGGAGAACACGCGCTTTCCCAGGGTAGAAATGGTTTTAACTTTGTCACGAATAAAATCAAATTATAACCATTATTTTATTTAAGCGGAGATGATCCTTACAAATTTTTGCGATAAAATAAGTTGAAGATTACTTTCAAAAGATAAGTGGTTAAAACTGCAAAAATCACACGCACTCCGGGTCAAAAAGACCCGGCGGTTGTACTCCCGGATTAAAGATCATTAATATCTTATAAGTAATTAACATTCCATATTTAATGTTTCTAGGCCCTTCAATAAAACAATACTGGCATGTTAAGAACATTTTTTGCTCTTGCACCCCCTTTTGGGTAGTGACATCGAAATAAGATGTAGCCTATGTTAGAGCAAAGACTGTCACCACCATTTTGACACCATTATTTTTTAAATCGGTTCGTTGCTTCCCGAGATTGTTTAAAACTCGTGATTTAGAACGTTTTTATAATGCTTTTCGTGCATTTTTACTTCTTTTAAATTTTGTATTTTTTAGAAAACTATTAGGAGATATTATTATTAATTTTTTAGAAGACTATTTATATCTTATAAGTAATTAACATACCAAATTTCATAATTCAGGCCCTTCAGTAACACAAAAATCGCTTGTTAGAGCATTTTTTGCTCCAACACCCCCTTTGGGTCAGTAGCATTGATATAAGATATAGCCTATGTTTGATTCGAGGCGAACACCATCATTTTGATATTATTACTTTTGAAATTGGTTCGGTAGTTCCTGATATTACACCCTACAAATAAACTTTACCTCTTTATAATAGAGATATAGATATGATACAAAGTTTACCTTATAAGTATGTTACTTATTTCATCTTTATATTTATTACATTATTCTTCTTTATATTTATTATATTATCCAATTAATCTTTCTACATTTTTGAAGAAACTGTCTCAAATAAGCATTTTTTATGTGAAGGAATATTTTTTTTATTTTTTTCTGAATCTTCCTTTACTTACTGATAGTCTACAACTAAGTCATTTTACTTTCTTCCTTTATTTGAAAGTTAGAGAAGTTGGGCGAACAATAGAAATCTCACAGAAGCGTATAAGCGTTAACGGTGCATTGAATAGTCCGTTTGCAATTTAAAACATTTTTTTTGCCGTGAAATTGACATAATAGAGCCAATATAACATCAAGGACTGTCATGATCATTTTGTCACCATTATTTTTTTTTATATTGGTTTGGTACATCCTAAGATTGTGTAGAAATCACCAGTAGAATGTTTTTTAGAATGCTTTTGTGAGCATTTACACCAATTTAAAATTTCGCATTTTTTTAAAATATTCTTAAAGATCATTAATATCTTATAAGTAATTAACATGCCAAATTTTATGTTTCTAGGCCCTTCAGTAAACTAAAACTGGCATGTTAAGAACGTTTTTTGCTCTTGCACCCCCTTTGGGGTAGTGACATCGAAATAAGATACAGCCTAAGTTAGAGCAAGGACTGTCACCACCATTTTGACACCGTTTTTTTTTAAATCGGTTCGTTGCTTAACGAGATTGTTTAAAACTCGCAATTTAGAACGTTTTTAGAACGCTTTTCGTGCATTTTTATCCCTATTAAATTTCGTATTTTTTTTGGAAATGTTCTTAGAGACTATTTATATCTTATCAGTAATTAACATACCAAATTTCATTATTTAGGCCTTTTTTTAACACAAAAATCGTATTTTTAGAACATTTTTTGATCTTATACACGCTTTGGCTCAGTGGCATTGACATAAGACATACTCTATGTTTGATTCTGGGCGAACAGCATCATTTTGATACCATTACTTTTGAAATCGGTTCGGTAGTTCCTGAGATTACCCGCTACAAATAAATAAACTTTACCTCTTTATAATAAAGGTATAGATATGATACAAAGTTTACCTTATAAGAATGTTATTTAATTCATCTTTATATTTGTTATATCATTCTTCTTTATATTTATTATATTATCCAATTAATCTTTCTGCATTTTTGAAGAAACTGTCTCAAATAAGCACTTTTTATGCGTAGGAATATTTTGTTTGTTTGTTTGTTTGTTTTTGTTCTTAATCTTTCTCTGCTTACTCATAGTCTACAAATAAGTCATTTTATTTTCTTCCTTTTATTTCAACGTTCGAGAAGTTGGGCGAACAAGAGAAATCTCACAGAAGCGTATAAGCGTTAACGGTGCATTGAATAATCCGTTTGCAATTTAAAACATTTTTTTGCCGTGAAATTGACATAATAGAGCCAATATAACATCAAGGACTGTCATGATCATTTTGTCACCATTATTTTTTTTTATATTGATTTGGTACATCCTAAGATTGTGTAGAAATCACCAGTAGAATGTTTTTTAGAATGCTTTTGTGAGCATTTACACCAATTTAAAATTTCGCATTTTTTAAAAATATTCTTAAAGATCATTAATATCTTATAAGTAATTAACATGCCAAATTTTATGTTTCTAGGCCCTTCAGTAAACTAAAACTGGCATATTAAGAACGTTTTTTGCTCTTGCACCCCCTTTGGGGTAGTGACATCGAAATAAGATACAGCCTAAGTTAGAGCAAGGACTCTCACCACCATTTTGACACCGTTTTTTTTTAAATCGGTTCGTTGCTTAACGAGATTGTTTAAAACTCGCAATTTAGAACGTTTTTAGAACGCTTTTCGTGCATTTTTATCCCTATTAAATTTCGTATTTTTTTCGGAAATGTTCTTAGAGACTATTTATATCTTATCAGTAATTAACTTACCAAATTTCATTATTTAGGCCCTTTTTTAACACAAAAATCGTATTTTTAGAACATTTTTTGATCTTATACACGCTTTGGCTCAGTGGCATTGACATAAGACATACTCTATGTTTGATTCTGGGCGAACAGCATCATTTTGATACCATTACTTTTGAAATCGGTTCGGTAGTTCCTGAGATTACCCGCTACAAATAAATAAACTTTACCTCTTTATAATAAAGGTATAGATATGATACAAAGTTTACCTTATAAGAATGTTATTTAATTCATCTTTATATTTGTTATATCATTCTTCTTTATATTTATTATATTATCCAATTAATCTTTCTGCATTTTTGAAGAAACTGTCTCAAATAAGCACTTTTTATGCGTAGGAATATTTTGTTTGTTTGTTTGTTTGTTTTTGTTCTTAATCTTTCTCTGCTTACTCATAGTCTACAAATAAGTCATTTTATTTTTAACCGACTTCAAAGAGGAGGTTATGATTTCGACCTGTATGTATTTGTTGTTCACGCATAACTTTTGCAAATATGAACCGATTTTGATAATTCTTTTTTTGTTTGAAAGCGTATGAGGCCCATGTGGTCCCATTCGAATTTCATAAAAATCTGATAATTGGAACTTTTTTAAAAATAAAAACTTTAAATTTCAAATTCATTTTGAAGCAATCGACCAATTAGAAGTGTTCATTTTGCATGCTTTTATGTTACACTTACATAGACACACGATCTTTTCACTGTTACAAGTTTGAAGTTTTTGCTGCATCGTCACTCCACCGCTTTTGTGGAATATCTCTATTTTGACCAATGAGAATTCACCATAATACAATGAAGTAATCATTTTCTATAAAAGCGAAGGATTGACGATAAAGTAAAAGTTTCAAATTTTTAACAGTGTTCAAAGTGCAAAATCCTAAATGGACGAGGGCCAGGATTCACATAAATTTTGCGCTGTTTGCGAAACGAGATTTATTAACAAGAAAATTTATTTAAAACATTAAAAAATTTGCTAAAATTCAGGATTTTGATTCGTTAATCTGGTTTCACTAACAGCGCAAATTCTACCTGGATTCCGGACAAGTTCTCTTTTGCAAGAAACCGGAAATATAGCATCTAGGGGATATAGTGTGGAAATCGGCTATCTCAGGGCGTGTTCAGAGCAACTTACAAAAGTAACCAATGTTACCGACCGATTGTAGGGCAGTACGAAAGCAAATTGTGGCATCAATGAAAACTATTCTGTTGAACTGTAGCTGACGTCACACTTCGCTTTGATTTTCCTTTCGTACTTGTCTACAATCGGTAAGTGTTCGGTAAGTAACCGGTAAGTTGTGCTGAACACGCCCTTTGTAACAGTAAAAAAAAACGCTAAAATGTTCTATTCTTTAAATGTGCAACAATGCTAATGAAATTTAAAGATAAAAGCGACATCTGCAAGACATTTTCTAAAAGTGCAAGAATTATTGCTAGTCTAGATAATGTATCACGAAAATGCCGCAGATGTCGCTGTGATCGACACTTTGGAATTCAGTAGCATCGTTGCACATTTAAAGGATACAAATTTTTAGCACTGCTTGCATTGTAAAAAATTTAACCCTTTTGCTGCATCGTCACTCCATCGCTTTTATAGGAAACGATTACTTCGCTCTATTATGGAGCATTCTCATTGGTCAAAACAAAGAAATTCTATAAAAGCGATGGAGTAACGATGCAGCAAAAGGGTCAAATTTTTTACAGTGTCGATAGCAGATTTTCACTCCATATATTCCAGACTCTCTCCTTCGAACAATGAAAAGTTGTCAAAAATGAAGGCTTATGATTGGTAAATCTTGTTTTGCTTAACAGTGAATAATCCTTCTGGATTCTAACCACTGTTGCAGTGATGCTAGTTTTTTTCCAAAGTGCGAAATTTTAGCTGGAACAATTCTCGTATCCACCAAAGTGAAAGATCCACATTGATCCAGACATGAGAATTCGATATCGAAAAGCTAAAATTCATCTCTAAAGAGCCTTACACGTTAAAGCAAGAGTGTCTGTGTATCAGGGTGCTTGTTATGCCGGATTCACAAAGTGATTAAAGTACATTGCTACGTATGTGCTAGATTTACATTTGGACAAATATAAATGACGAAAAATTTCGATAAGCTTACCATTAAAGTTAAGCTAGTTAACTTCTTTCACCCATAAAATAAATTCGTTCAGGCGACTACCGCCAAGTTCTGGAATAAAAATTCTTAAATTTTCTGTACTATGGAAAACCGCGTTTATCAAAGAACATTCTTAACTTCAAATATTGCTACTTTCATATAGACGCATGTTGAATCATGGTGGGATTTTGATAATACCTTCCTTTTTAGTTTTTATGACTGAAAAGGTTATTTTAATACATACGAACATTTAGAATTACTTTGCTATGCATTGAATCATAGAAGCAACTTGACGCGCTCTGATTGTGTACGCGTACTTTAAACTGTAAAATATCTGACCCTTTTGCTGCATCGTCACTACCCCGCTTTTATAGAAATCTCACTTTTGATCCATGAGAATGCTCCATAATAGGCTGAAGTAATCGTTTTCTGTATTAGCGGTGGAGGGACGATGCAGCAAAAGGGTCAAATTTTTAACAGTGTATCCTGTTTAAAATATTTTGAAAAATTACCTCTGTTTTTAAAGACTATCTATTTTCTGACCAATGAAAACGCTCCATAGACGTTTTTAGATCGCTCTCATTAGTCAGAAAATAGATAGCTTTAAAAACAAAGGTAATTTTTCACAATAATTTTAACGTATACTGATGGATTGTCAGCTTTTCAATGCCCATTTACGAAGTCTGTAGATTTAAATGTGGACCTTAAGGCACTACACTAGTCTCAGAAAAAGACCCGGATGTTAGTGTAAAGACTATGGATGTGTTCCTTTCAAATATCTCGCTCAAATTTTAATATATTTACATGATTTTTTTGCATAGGATAGCCGAGGATGATCTACAACCGACCTAGTTTTTACTTCTTCGATTTTGCTTATGTACGTTTTATATAATGATAGTTTCAATTTCAGAACCGTTTAAACCGGTTTTGAAATTTAAAATATTTTTTTTTAAATCTGAAACCAAAATTGAAAAAGTAAAAACTAGGCCGGTTGTGGAATATCCTCAGCTATCCTATGCAAAAGAAAAAAAAAAAAAAATCACGTAAAAATTTTAAAATTTGAGCGAGATATTTGAAAAGAACGCCCCCATAGACTTCACATTATCATCTGGGTCTTTTTCTGTGCCTCACTGTTAAAAATCTGCTGCATTTTGTTGCAACGCACTCCCCTGCTTGTATAGAAAACGGTTACTTGGCCGTGAAATGGAGTTTTCTCATTGGTTGGAATAGAGATATTATATACAAGCGGTGGAGTGCGTTGCAACAAAATGCAGCAGATTTTTAACAGTGCTAGTGTGCGGCCTTAAAGTTTGCTGGATGCGATAAATTTCCGAAATGTTAAAGCTTAAATGGACAAGTTCTCGCATCCACTAAAGCGGAAATAGACATCGATACCATTCGACATCCTTAAGTTGTTGAAAAGATGAAAATCCTTTAGTATATATTTTGCTCCGGAGGAAAAAATTATCTCTACATATCAATGCAAAATAAAATGCATAGATATGTGTAGCAAAATTATCTTTAGATTCAGATTTGGTTACCGGATTAGACACCAGAATGATTTCAGATTTTGTTCATGTAGGATTCCTCGATGTGAATGTGACGACACATGGAGCACAGTATACGATAGATTGAAAAGATTCTGGACAAAAATGAGTCATCAAGGGGGTCCTTATGGCTGAGTGGCTAAGACACCACGCTGCTAATCTCTTGAGAGCGTAGGAGATTGTGGGTTCGAATCCCACCGGCTCCGTTGCACACACTTTTTATGTGTAGCTCCCGGTTGTACTTTTCTTGTGTGGTAATATTTCCTTGTGCTATCTTGTCCTTGTATGACCTCGAATTTGTAAAATAATATGAATTATGTATTTATTTCTGTGTAGAAATAAAGGATCTTTCGGCGTACAATCGAATTCTACCAGGAAATCATCATCAAATGTTATAATAGAAAATGCCTAGCATTGCGATACATTGTTAAAAATTTAACTTTTGCTGCATCGTCACTCCATCCCTTTTATGGAATATCTCATACATCCACTGTAAAAAATTTTATCCTTTTGCTGCATCGTCACTCCCCCGCTTTTACAAAATATTTGTCTTTTGACCCATGAGAATGCTCCATGATAGGCTGAAATAATCGTTTTCCATAAAAGCGGTGGAGTCAGTTTAAAATTTTTAACAGTTTAGTTGGGACAAAAGCGTTCGTGAAAAAGTATTTGGGCATCGAATGCTGTCACTCTTTTATAGATGCAGCCAAGTACAGGTTATGATTTTCGGATTCCTCGTCGAATCATCATCGCTCATTTCCGATGCCTTTACTGCATTTATAGGAATTAGATTGTTGTTGTTTATCTATTGAATCATAGAGCGATTTTTGTTAAAATCTTTCTTTTTGCTTTTTCGGACTGAAGGAGGAGTACTTTTGACTACACTACAAAAGCATTTTACTATTCATTGATACATGGAGTCATTTTGCTGTTTACTCATATATGGAAGCGCTTTGTCGCGCGCTTATGTGTAAGGACACTTTACTTGAGGTATTGTCACCTTTCGATAACCACTTCTGATGTCCGTACGATTAGATGTTGACTTTAAGATTTCATGAATGCGGTAGCTTTTCGTCGTGCCAGATCTGAAGAAGTTACCACATCCAGAAAACCTAAAGATTCACAACGATACTAACCGATATTGTAAGTGTCTTTTGAAAAGTTGACAATCAAACAGTGACAAGTAAAGCGACTACATCAGAACTTAGCAAAGTGCGTTCATTAGTAATGCGTTGCAAAGAGCCATCATATGTCAGTACACATAATTATGTATTACGGTATAAATAACTAAAAAGTAGGAAATAAATTTAACTTTTTCAAAAAAATGTATAACCGACTCCAAAAAAAGCGCTAAAAAGAATTAAATAATTCTATAAAATTCTCTAATGAGAAATCGTTATCCAATAACCACAGATCGACTATCCTGTACCGGTATAAAACGGTTAAATTTAATATATAGAATTCAATATCCACCAAACATAAGTTTTCCAGAGAATACTTTTTACAAGAGATTAATTTACATATTTTTGATTTAATTTTTGAATATATACATATAAAAAGTAAGGAATTACTTTTTGAAGTTGGTGCCAAACTATCTTAAGTATAGTAAAATTGTGGATATATTATGTCTAGTACCATAAATAAAATGGGGAAATCATTATCGATTATGATTGTTTGGCACCAACTTCAAAAAGTAATTCCTTACTTTTTATATGTATATATTCAAAAATTAAATCAAAAATATGTAAATTAATCTCTTGTAAAAAGTATTCTCTGGAAAACTTATGTTTGGTGGATATTAAATTCTATATATTAAATTTAACCGTTTTATACCGGTACACGATAGTCGATCTGTGGTTATTGGATAACGATTTGTCATTAGAGAATTTTATAGAATTATTTAATTCTTTTTAGCGCTTTTTTTGGAGTCGGTTATACATTTTTTTGAAAAAGTTAAATTTATCTTCCTTTTATTTCAACGTTCGAGAAGTTGGGCGAACAAGAGAAATCTCACAGAAGCATATAAGCGTTAACGGTACATTGAGTAGTCTGTTCTGCTTCGCCAGAGGCGCAACAAACCGTAGAGAGACAGATACGCACTCATACAACACGGAGCGTGTTACTTCTAAAAGACCGTGAAAAGACATATTGATGTATATGATGAGTGTGTACTTCAATCAAATCTGACATCACAGTCGTTTTGTATCTTTAATTGCACAATTCATTTATACTTAATAAACGTGTAAAACTTGCAAAGTGATAAAAAAAATAATCCAAATGTGATTTAAATCCATTTGCAAGTACAAGTATATAAAGCTGAGGCTTAACAATTAAAATAAAATCAAATATCTTTACTATTTGTCTTTAATTAATATTTTTTTTAATCTATTGTCTTGACAACTGCTTTCTTTTTTATTGATTATAGATAGCAATTATTTATATCCTTTGTCCGTCTTAAGCTTCATAAATTAAGTTTTTTTTGTGTGTGTGTGTTTTTGATTTCACTTGTCATGATTGTTTTACGAGAGTTGGAGCTGTAATTCCACGCTACCTTGTAGAAAATATTTGACTAAGTTTTCAGACAAAGGAAAACCATATTTGTGTACATAAATATAAAGAATGTCAATCAAATCTGACATGGCGGTTGTTTTATATATTTAGTTAAAAACTCATTTACACTTGTCAAACATGTAAAACGATAAAAAGAATATACCTAAATGCAACCTATACATTTTAAAGTGCATAAATGTTGTAAATTAATTTAATTTCAACAATGAAAAAAAAATGAAATATGTTTATTATGGTTGTCTTTAATTAATATTATTTAAAACAATTGTCTTCACAATGGTCATTTCTCTATTTATTGTAGATAATCATTTCTTCACATCCTTGTCAGACCTGGGCTTCAACACTTTCGCAACAGCATCCCTTACATAAATTTTATTTAGTTGGCCCCAATTTTTTAACACTTTTCTTTACACTTTCTTTCAGCAATGTTGCCAGCAGTTTTCATCGTAAAAATTGCTGTAAAATTAGATGTATTAAAAAAATCACATCTAGTTTTACTACAATTTTTACTGTATGTATTTTCTTTATGTATTTTCGTTATGTTAAACATAATTTCAATATAAAGTTAATTTGAACTATTTTAAAAGATGCGTTGCATTAGAATATCCCGAGAATTGTAGAAAAGAACTTTCTTATTCTATTAAAAAAATCTTTACATAAAAAATAGACTACATTAAGATACAAAATTATAGGAGTGATCAATAATTATTTAACTAAATAGTAAATATAATTATATAAATCCACATATAAACCATATAAATTGATTTTATTGTACTAAATAAGCAATATATACATAAAAAAATTTATAAAACTATTATTATTATTGTGATAGAATAAATTGCAATTCTTCTGGCTAATTAGTTGGCTAATAAATTGCAATAGTAGGAAAATTATACGAACGCAACCGATTTTTCTAATTTATAAAAACATGACATTGTGTCGCCTTTGTGTTTAATAATTTAAATGCAGCATTATAGATAGAGTTTAGAAAGTTTGAAAATTGTCGAATTGATAAAACCCGCCACGTCTCACAGATGGCAGGTTTTAAATCTACTTTCAAGTTATAATACTGGACCATTTCACCCTATTTTCTGTAGATACTGCAGACTATAATACCGCAAACATTCGTTATGGAATTTACATAAGTAATATTTAATATAATTGGCCAATATGTGATGTATTTGGCCAATCAATGAAATGTAGTAATCTTATTATCTTAAAACCATTTCTTTGTGTTTTTTGCAGAGCGAAATAACAGAGCATTTTTTATTCAAAAATATAGTTAATGCCAGCAATTTCATAATCCTGGTTCAACAAATAGCGTTTTAACATGCGATTATAGGTTGTCTATTTTGTCGTCCTTCAAAAAATTAATTTTTAGCTTAGGACGAAAAAAATAATAATGTTGGAGTGATTGATTGTAAAAGATCAAGATTTTTGTTGTTTTTTAATTTAGAATGTATTTATAAGTCTTAAATTTTAGTCTTTGAAAAAATCATTTTCCAAATGGTTGTTAAATTCGTTAAAATATATTTTTCCCTTGTCATTATGCAACTCACTGTATCATGTTTTGGCCATCAAAAAAACCCTTCAATATAAATTAATTTTTTTGCAACCAAAATTTAAACGATAATCTATTCCTTTCTGAGATATATAGATGTCGTGTAAATCGGCAAAAACATGGCAATGAGACTGTTAGACTGTATAATCAAACCTAATAAGGATCTATTTATGTCAAGGTCAAACAGAATATAGAGTTTGATGAAATTCCGAGCATTAGTTCTTGAGACATAGCTATCTAGAAAATCCTGAAAAATGCAACATATCACAGCTACCTATTAGCCAATTTACCCCAATATCTAATCAGAATCCATTTATGTCAAGGTTTAACAGAATATGAAGTTTGATGAAAGTCCGAGCATTAGTTCTTGGGATATAGCTATCGCGAAAATCCCGAAAAATGCAGATAACATCGCCACCTACAAAACGATTTACATCAAAACCAAATGAGCATCAATTTATGATAAATTTTAACTGAATATGAAGCTTGGTTAAATTTCATCGATTACTTTTTAAAGCAGAGTTCATACAACATTTGTGTTACTTACAGACAGACACGCGATGAGACACGTTTTCAAAACAATCAAATACTATTCAGGACCTTCTAAAATGTACACATCCGTCGAAAACTGGAAGTCGAAATTTTCCACGAATGCAATATTTTTTTTTCCTGTAAAGATACAAAGAAAAATATGAAAAATTATTCAATCCAAAACTTTTTCTAATGGATCTATTATCTTTTAAAGAAATTATTTAATCTACATTGTAAATATGATTTCCTGCTTGTCATAAGAAATTTAATCGAAATTAATATTATGCATTTTTTTTTTTTTTTTTTTTTTTTTTTTACATAAAATTTAGTGTAAAATAAAATTTCTTTTTTCCATAAAGCTTTTTTCTTTCTCTTTCACAGACATCGGCATTATAATGATACTTGAGAAAATTAGCTTCATTTATTTTTAACGGTTAAAGGAATTTCTTGAAATGCTGTTCTTTAGAAAAAAAAAAAAAAATCCTTCGAATACTTGTTATGATTCAGTTTTTATCGAGTGGCTTACTTAATATTGGATGAAAATGCATAATGGTTTTATTTATTTATTTATTTATTTATTTTTTACTTTATGTAATTTGTGATAAATGAAAATAAATTACCATATCATCTATAATATTTAAAAGAAAAGACTGTTTTTTTTATTCATCAGCTTTGAGTTTTTCCTGAGCCATTTTTGATAATTAATTTTTTTAATAGAAATAGTTTATTTGTAGATGTGCCAATACTAGTAATTTTATAATTTATGTTCATTTATATATATATATATAGCCGCAAAAAATGTTCAAATTTCTGTATTACTGTATCCAAACAATTAAATTACAATTGCATGTTTTGAATTCGGAAACAATTCATTGTAAAAAAATAATAAATTATAAAAAAATTGAAATTGTGATGTCGCAAAAGTTTATGCACTATTTCGAAAAAATTACATTTCTCAAAGCACAAAAGTCGTTTAGTAGCCAATGGTGTTTCCAGTACATTTCGTCAGAACAAATATGCGACATTTTATTGATAGTAGGAGAATAATCGTAGGGAAGGTTTTGGGAGTGAGTTTGCACCAGGATTTCTCGAGCTTTTGCACTTAATAATACTGCTTCCCATTCTTGTAGGCATCAAGTCAGACGATTCCGCAGATATTATGGATAGGACTCAGGTCTGGGCTGGATGATAGCCTGTTTATCACACTGATATTCTGAGATCTCTAAGCCATTCTTTTGTGCAACGGAAATCGGGTTTCGAAGCGTTGTCTTGCAGAAAGTTCCAAATGGAATCACCTAGGAGTTCACCAAATAGTCACAAATGCTTAATGAGAGTTTTCTGATACTTTTGCGAGTTTTGTCTGCCATTTAGGAAGTCTACCTGATTTTATAAACTAAATTAAATTAGTAACATTAATAAATTTACAGAGTCGTATGCATTTTTAATGATTTTTACAGAGTCTATTGTAAACTTAACGAATAACTTCCCTGTTATTAAACAGCATTTCAGTTTTTCTAATCTGTGTAATTTTACATAAGGCTTAAGATAATGAATTACCCTTATATTCCCTGTAATTTCACTGAGAATGTTTTTACATTGTAGATGGATCAAACAATGTTTACTTTTTCATTGCCATATCTTTAAAAAGAAACAAAGAAAGGATTATATGTTTTATAAAAAATTTAATAGCTCGCATTTTCTATAAAGCCGCAGTAGAGCGCTGAATTTCAATAATCGGGACTCACATCGAATTGACGAATTTTAATAGACATGTTTTGTAACTATATGAATTTAGGCGTATTTTTAAAGATAAACATTAAATGCTTATAAAAAGGGATATTAAAATATTTTTTAAACTTTTTTTAAATTATTTTTTACTTTTATACGTAACCCTTCTTCGGCTAATTTCTTCTTGGAATAACATGAATAATGAAGATAATGAAGTCTATCGTGTTCTTAAATAGATTATAAAGCATACAATAACTAAAAAGAAACATTTTGGTAACAATAAATAGTAGAGGTAAAGCAGCTTCCTCCTCCCCCCCCCCCCAGATGAGAAAAAATAAAACTTCCTTACGTCAAACTTCTCTCCCTCCTCTCAAAATAAATATCAACTAAAAATACTTGTCATTTTTTAGTTTTTATTAAAAGAATGCTAAAATTAGATATCTATTATGCAAGAGATTATACAGCACATGTTAATAACACGCGTTGTATAGCATGCGTTGTCAAATTATTCAAAAGGATATGAATACATTTTTAAAAGATTTTTCAGAACTATCGCAATACGTCACAACTCCTTAGAATTCCATGAATTGACGTAATTATTTCTTGGGAAACTTTTTCGTGATGAAAGATCAATAATAAAAAAATAATAGTAATAAAATAAAAATGAAATAATGAGTTTTTCCTTTAACATTGTTTTACCTTTGCGATACAATTTTTAACTTTTGGAGGAAATATTCTTTTATTCTAATTGTATCAGATTCTTAAAAAGGATGAAGTAATAATTAATGAGAAATGAAAATAAAAAAACAAAATCGCTCTCTTTTTTATATTATCATCATCTTTATTTTTGTTCTGACTCTGTGCCTACTGAAAAAACGTTTTTGAAAAATAGCGCTTTTTCTTTCGTGGTGTCAGGAAACTAGGTTTGGCGAGTAATCTCCAAACTCAGATTTCTTCTCTCTCTCTCTCTCCCTCTCTCTCTCTCTCTCTCTCTTTCTCTCTTTGACTTTTATATCATTTTTAACCAAACATAAAAGTTAAACAATTTAACAATGTTGTTGTTGTTTCTAACAATTTAACTTTGTTCGATTCATCTAAATCATTACACTTTAAAAATGCTTTTTTTTTCTGGTTGAAAAATCCCATTTATTTATTTATTTATTTTTTGGGGGGATTACTATAAATTTCATCGTTATGCTAAAACAAAAATACTATACGTGTGAATATTCACCCATATATGGTATTACACCACATATTAATAATTAATATAGCAGTAGAAATTACATAATAATTATATTTATAATGAAATAGTTTGTCCTGACTGACCGATAATTAACGCACAGCCAAAACTACTGAACGTAGAAACAAGAAAATTAGGGAAAGTATACCTCTTATGATTTAAGCGTGCACTAAGATGGGATTTTTGAAAATTCCCCTTCTAAGAGCGGCAAAAGGGGGCGTCGAAAATTCTGGAACATCTTTCTATATCTCAGCAGCAGTTTAAGATAGCAGAAATTAAATTTATTAAAAAAAATAATTAAACACATATTTCAGCGACTTTAGAAATTGCCCCCTTAAGGGGGGTAAAAGAACTGGGGGGGGGGTCGAGCAATTTAAAATATTTGGCATATCTCAGCAGTCGTTTTAAGTAAAAGCGAGAATTTGCAAACATATATCTATTAAAAATATAGTTAAAGACGCGTTTCAGCGATTTTAAAATTTTCATCCCCGAAAAAATTAAAATGGAGATAAAAAAATTCCTTTTTTTTTTACTTGTCACGTGACATATTATCGAAAAGCTCTTTCAAGTTTTCAACTTTTCTTCCCGTACCCCAATTTGTCCCAGCTCGAGAATTGTTTTTTTTTTAATTTTTTTTTTTAGTTGTAGCGTTTTATCATTAAAGATCGGATTTTTTTTACGGGCAATCTGATAAATATTACTTATTTATATTTGAAAATTTCAAAGAGAGTTGAAGGTTTCATACCGGGAAGACGTGATAGGTGGAACTCTGGGGGAGGGGAAGGCAATTTTCTAAATTTGGTCTACACCCTACATCTGATGTATCATTGGAAAGCTCTCTGAACATTATTTCAAATTATACACCTCCAGCACCTCTGAGATATTTTGCCATATCTCAACAGCAGGTTTAGTTGAAAGCGTGAAATTCAAGATAACACATCTACTAAAAAAATAGTTAAACTATGATACTTCGGTCATTTTAGATTTATTTTGTCTATTATGCCGTCAACATCAACTTGGAGCAGGATAATGTAACATTATACGAACAAGACATCAATTATGGATGTTTGATCAGCTATATTTTTTTTTAATCTTTACTAGATGCATTTCGTTACACTGTAAAAAAAAAAGGGTCGATCTACTAAAAAAACTTTAGTGATCCTTGTAATTACTAAAAAATTTTTAGTAATCTTAGTCGGTTACTAGAAAATCTGTAAGAATTACTAGAAAAAAGTTAGCAATGGATAGAGTTAATAGTTTTACATTTTTAATAGCTATTACTAAAGCTCACTTGGTGTGGCCTTGATAGCATAGTGGTTATAGTAACGGATTCCAGGCTAAGAGGTCCCGGGTTCGACACCGTCAAATACGTCCCGAATGTATGTAGTGTAAGCACTCATTAATAAAGGGATTAAGAAAATCCTGTGAGAGCAGGTAGCATTTTTGGTGCTGCCATCCATTGCGGTTTTGCCGAAAATCTATCGCTTCAGAAGTTTGGATGCAGCTCCTGTCCTTCGGGCGCACGTAAAGGTTATTAAAAACAATTTTGGAGCTATTACTAAAATTTTCTTGGTGGCTCATACTAAAAATTTTTAAGTTAGTTATACAAAAAATTATTTTGTTCAGTTTACAAAAGAAATGCTTGTTTCACTTGCAAAAAAAAAGTTTGTAATGGTTACTAAAAAATACTGTGGAATACAAATTTACTAAAGAATTTTTAGTAACCTCTTGAATTTTTTTTTACAGTGTAGATTCAAAATTCCTTTAAAGAAACCGAACAGCGTAGCGGACGAAGACTATATAGTATTAGGATTTTTTTTTCATTAATGTTATCCATTATTTTTTAATATACAAACAATATACATTATAAACATATTTAAGCTGACCGGTAAATATTTCAATTTAAAAAAAAAATAAATAAAAATAAAGTAAATGTTATCGTCTTCTGGCACAAGGTCGGAAAACTGGCGATACTTAACACTTCTTGCATTTCCCTAGTAATCATTCCTATCTCAAAAATAATATCAGATGCAGACGGAGCTTAATTTCTAACAAAAAATTACCGGAGCCCTAATTTTCTGCTGTAATAAAAATTTACTGATACATTATCACAACCACCTTCTCTTTTTTTTTCTGTACAAACATATTTATATTTCACAAATTTTTTACGGAATTTAAAGCAATTTCTTATACAAAAATTTTTAAAATATATTTTGACTATAACATTTATATTCATTTATATATAATAATGTCTAAATGAATAGAGCAAAATGGGAAATTATCAGAAAAACATATTCGGAATCTTTGTATCGACTAGCAAAATACAATGCATAGGGATTCGGTGACCAGTATTTATAAACTTTGATGAGTTCCAGCTAATATTTATTATAAAGGCCAAAAGTATCTGTGTGTAACGCATACGTCATTTTGCGAATGGCAACACTTTGAAATTTGAAATGAAATTTCGGTTTTGTATTATATACTACTACAAATTTTTAAACTTTTAAGCATTGCGAATTTTTCAATTTTTAGACCGTCGTATAAAGAAAAAAATGCATTTTTAAATGTAATTTGTTTGAAAACTGTACCTTAATTTGTTTTTGAGATATTAATTTTTTTTATAGTTTTTAATACTATTTTTTCTGGTCGTGGCAACAGAAGTACACCATTTCTATTAAAACTAAGGGTAAAAAGCTGAAGATTACTGTACTTTTTTGTTGCCATTTTCTCATAAAAAGTGAATTTTTTTTTAATTAAAGTACGTGCTCTGTTAAAAATATGAGAGCTGCATATGTAAATTTTAAAATCATGAAAATAAAGTCGGATTTAGATTCTATAGGGGGAAAAAATCTGTGATTGAGTCAAAGTGGAATAAATTTTGCTGTTTTTTCTTTTGGAATACCAAGCATAGAAGCCTTAATTGATAACTGTATTATAATAAATTATCTTTATTATATTTTTCTGCTTACATATACGATTAAAGTTTAATTTTATTAATTTCTACCACTTAGTTTTATAGAAATAGTATTTTGTTAATTTTAGGTTAAATATCATTTGTTTAAGAGTTAGACTTACCAATATAAGGTGCAATTTTTAAATTAACTAATTTTGTTGATTTATTATAAATAAATGAAACAGTTCCTTTTTAAACATTTTCTTTCGTCGAAATTCGGCGGGCTCTACCTTGTATTTACTAAAAATAAAACAATTGAGCTGCGTTCCTGGGAGGTTCAGTTCAAATTAAGTACCGCATGAAGCTAATAAGTTGTTCAGAAAGACTAGTTCTCAAATACAAACAAGAAACAGTGAATAAACACAACACGAATAAAAATTGCAAATACGGTTGAATTTAATTCTGGCATTTTTCGTCGCCCTTAGAAAACAAATGAGATAGGAAGCAATTGACGCATTATGCTCCATTTGTAAGCACTTTGGTAGGAAAGAATATCAAGGATTAGGATTGGGAGCAACAAGAAAAAAAATGTGGGTTTTGGTATTTCGGAAGCGTTATTCCTCAGGACTCCCGAGCTCTGTATTTATAAGCTCTAATGAATTCCGGTTAATATTTAAATAAACATTAAACGAAAAGAAGCATCAGAACTGAGCTTCAAAGAGCTCCGATCCAAATTAAGCATTAGATACAGGGAAAAATTCAATTACAAAATTAAAGAGCGTTTTCGATTTAATATGAAATTATATCATGTTAGCTTGTGTATAATTTTCATTATCAATTGGGTGATTTTTGATTTTCAGGTGAATTTCAAGTATTGGATTTTGCATTTTCTATTTCATTTAATGTGTTCATTGATTTTATTCTTTGTTCTACAATTCTTTCAACTGTTTTTGGCTTCCAGTATGTGCTTAATTTTGTCTTTTTAAGCATATTGCTGACAAAATTCGATGAAATAACATATCTTTTCTATGAACTAGCATGCATAACACCTTTAATGAATCAGTATCCTACACATAGTTTTAAAGCCTCTACATTTTCGTTCATCTTGTTTTTCTATTTATTCATTTATTCTTTTCCTTATTTATTTACATTTATATTTGTGATTTTAATTCTGCTATATATGTAATGCTGGGTCGGAATTCAATTATTCACATAAGTATTGCGTGTCTCACTCTGAATGGAACCCTGAATTTTGTTCATAATTTCAATAACAATGAAAAAAATTTATCGGCCTCACTTTTTTTCTATAAATTAAAAAAAAAAAATCACAATTTGTGTCCTAACAACACTGATCTGGACTCTTCCTGAAACGTACAATTGCTCGCTGTTCATATGGATCGCTGACCTAATTGGTGTACTTCTCGGAGATATCATCACATTTCACACAAGTAAAATTAATATTTTGAATATATCGGCGAAATGCCTTCATTGCTGCTAAAGTTATGAATCAAAATCATGTTTCCACTTGGAGTGGGAGATTTATGACTGAGTAAGAGAATTGTGAATCAATCATACTATATATATATATATATATATATATATATATATATATATATATATATATATATATATATATATATATATATATATTGTATAATGGTTATATATATATGTATGCATTGTAAAAAAAAGTGTGCAGGTACTAAGATTTTTCTAGTATTGTATTCCAATAACTTTTCATGTAACGGTAACAGAAAAAGTCATGTAACCTTCCTCGGTTACATAAAATTTTGCTGTTATCGTTACATGAAAAGTTCTTGGAATACAAATTTACTAAAAAAAAATTTTGTAATTTAACAATTTTTTTCACAGTGTGTATGTAATAATAAAAAAAAATTCGCCATTAATTGTTTCCAAACTATTATAATATCAAAATTTTCCCATATCTTTTAATAGTATCTTAACATATTTATTATATTTTAATACCATATTTTTAATTTATGCTTTCTTTGTTTTTTTATTCTAAAAAAACTTAATCTGTTAAAAGCAACACTTTCCCTAAATTTCCATTACTTTATTTTGTTCTTTCATTTATTTCTAATATGTTTCATTTTAATTTAAAAAAACACTCGATATCTCATAATTTCATGCGAAAATTTCACCAAAAGCCTCCTGATTACGTATGAAATTCAACTGCGATTGTTAAAGTTCAAGTATAATTTCGGTTTTTCAAATTTTTTAATTTATAAACATCGCACATTTTCAATTTATACACCGACGTATAGGAGGAAAAATGGAGTTTTAAATGCAATTTGTTTGAAAGCTGTATATTAATTTGTTTCTGAGTTATTATTATTATTTTTTAGTTTTTAATACTTTTTTTGTCATTCTGGTAACAGAAATATTCCATTTCTGGGCATTAAACACGGACCATTTTCTAAATGGTTGTTATTATATTTTTTAAGTTTATTCGGGTTAATGAAATGTATATATACATACATATTTTTCTTCTTTCAAAAAAAGGGGGAAAACTGACAGTAATTGTGTTATCTAATGCAATGTCAATTAAAAAAAAAAAACCCACCTACATGATTCAGCTTATTCGCTGGAAGTTAGTTTTTAAAAAAAGTAGGCTTTAAGGTGTAGGATCTGTTTACTGTCTTTTGACACAACTCTATATTTAGAATGTAAATATTTTCTCTGGATAAAGATTCAGAAAAGAAGAAAAACGCACAGGATGTGTCTGTTGATATTATCTTTGAGGGTAGTTATTTGCATGTTTTATATGAGTAGTATATAAATCTGAAAAGTATTATCGATACGTATTATTCAAGTTTTGTTTTTTTTTTTAACTACACCAAATATAAGTACCAACAAAAGAAAGATTTTGAAGAATATTTAAAAAATAAAATAGATATAAATGAAAAATTATCTATCTATTTTAACTGTATTCCGATGAGTAAGTAAAATCAATCATTGCGCCTTTTTTTTTTTAACATTTAAATAACAGTTACAGTAAATTTTGTGCTTATTTAAGTATAGATTTTTAAAATTATATCCAATGCTTTAGAATTTTTTGCATCTTTAATTGTAAAATAAATATAAACATATAGTTTTATTTCTTTTAAATTTACCTTGAAAGCATTCAAATTTTATCTTAAAAATCATATTTAATTTCTTTATTCCAAAATTTCCATTGCAATATGTTAATTTGCCGTGGACTAAAATGGCAAAACATTCTCAGCTTTTATTTCAATTTTGTTGAAAATGCAAACTAGTGGATTTATCAATACAATATTTTTCTGTTTCTTGTTTGAGGTATGACAACAATGAAAACAAGGGAGTAAGTATGGTCGTAAATCGCACACAGGATTTCGTTTAATATTTCTTTCAAAGCAATTTTTCCTTACTTAATCTATCCAAATTGGTAATTTATAATTATTAAGATCTTACATAGATAGAAGCACCAATAACTTTAATTTTAAAATAATTATAAAACGATGTTATTTTAATCAATTAAAAATGTTCAAATCAAACTTTTTAAATAAAATCCAAAATTTTAATTTTTTAAAATATAAAAAAAATAATAAAAAAATAGTGGAGATAAAATAAATTTTTTCATTACTAAAACGAAAAAAAAATGTTTAAAATTAAATTTAAAATGTAGAATCATTAATAAATCGCAAAATTTTTTGAAATAGAAAGAAAAGGGAAATTCAAAAAATACTGTGAATATCAAAAAATACTATGAACATTTCAGTGCTTTTTGAAATTGCCCCCCTGGGGGACTAAAAAAGGAGTCGGATAATTTAGAACATTTAGCGCATCTCAGCAGTCGTTTTAATGAACGAAACCCTAATAATATAAACCCTCAAATGAGCAAGAAATGCGAAATTTCTCCTTATTAAATCCATCTTTATATAAAAGTTTTACGTTTGAACAACTGAGAACCTTCTGTTTGCTAGCGAGTCGCTTTACCTCCAAGCTACGATATCTACACGAGACGCATTAAAATTGAGGTTCTCTTTTAAATTTTAAATCGCAAAAATGAACAGATGACATTGCAAAAATTAGTTTAATTAAAATAATAGACTTTTTCAAAATTTTGTAATTTGTCGTGTGACACGAGATATTCAGCTGTAAGTACACAAAATTTTAAGTCTCTGACTTGTACAATTTTGTGTACGGACTCTGTGACAAACGGGCAGATAGAAGAAAGAGACGAATAGGATTTCGACAGCTGAACGAAACCCTAAAAAAGCATTATTTAAAATATGTATTCAGACTTTCTAAGTTATTTTCTCACGGTATAATCATACATTATTTAATATTAAAATATTAATTGATAAAACCTTTATATATATATATATATATATATATATATATATATATATATATATATATATATATATATATATATATATATATATAGAGAGAGAGAGAGAGAGAGAGAGAGAGAGAGAGAACATTTAGCGCATCTCAGCAGTCGTTTTAAGCAGAAGCATAAAAACAGCAGAAAATAAATCTATTAAAAAAATAAATAAAGACGCGTTTCATCGATTTTAAAATCACCCCCCCCCCCGAGGGTTTAAAGTGGGGGTGCAAAATTTCCAAACTTTTTTTGGATCCATCATGTGGCATATCATTGGAAAACTCTCGAAATGCTCTTTCATATTAGGAACCTTTCTTCCCGCACCAAAATTTGTCCCTCCCCTGGTGGCAATTTTCGGAGTTTTTTTTTAATTGTAGCGTTTTATCATTAAAGATCAGATTTTTTTACGAGTTCTCTGATAAATATTAGTTATAATATTTGAAATTTTCAAAGAAAAGGGAAGGTTTTATACCGGGAAGGCGTGCTAGGTGGAACTCTGGGTGAGGGCAGTTTTCTAAATTTGGCCTACACCCCTTATGTGATATATCATTGGAAATAGCTTTGACCATTATTTGAAATTATAAACCGCCAGCACCTCTCACCTCACTTTTCCCCAGCGAGGGAATACTTTTCTAAATTTAGCCGACAGCCTTCATATTGTTGGAAAGCTCTAGTTTGATGCTTTAAGCTATTTCAGTATTACATATTCACAGCCAGTTGATTTTTTCAGTAATCGTGGTTCGGCACATAACTCCAGTTGTTATTGTAACTCGTATACGGTTGTAACTATAAAGAATATTTACGCATATCTATTTTTCACTTGTTTCCAGCTACAGAAAAAATCCCATAAAACATTTTTATTAATTTATAACCAACTTCTAAAAGTATTAAATTGTGTATTGTTATCAGAAAAATACCTGGTCACACAATTTTTTACAAATATAGCATATCAGGAAGTAAGTGCAAAATCGATTACAAAATCCCATCTTTACATAAATGAACCAAGTTAAGTTAAATAAAAATGTGTGATGACATATATTTAGAGAATCCATGCTCTCATTTCAAAAGCGAACATGATGGCATCACACAGCGATAATGTCCTATAAATTATCAAATAATTTTATTTTCAGAGCTTTTTCTTTTTTATGCAAATGAAGTCAAGTAGCGATTTTCTCTGTTAAGTGGCTTCATTTGTTTACTTCTATTATTTCCGTGTATGAAATCTTTAAAGTGAATTTTCTCCTATTTTTTCTTTCCTTTTAACTGGCATATCCATATGGGAAAAAAACAAATTGAGTTTTTAAAAAATAAATATTAATCCTTTCAGGTCTGGTGTACTATTAATAGTACATTTCTTTTCATCGAGTATTATTTTGTCGTAACAATTAGTTACTTTCCACATACAGAAATGATAGTATAAGACTATGCCTTTCTTACTATGAATTCATTTATATTTCGGCATTTGATAATAATAATAATAGTAAAAAATTGCTTAATTCTATTTACCCCTTTGGCGATTCCTTTATTTTATGCATATATTTCACTCTTTAAATTTAAAATATAAATTACTTTTCTGAACCAGTCATGTATCATAAAACGTAAAAAGCATTTGAAAGTTGTAATACCCTATCAAATCCTGTGGTAATAAGACATTTTCCAAATGTCTTTGAAAACTCTTCCTTAACCTATTATCATATAAATATTAATTGAATGGTACACAAAATAAGTACAATCGTTGGATTTCAGATAAAGAGATAAAATGTAAACTTTAGTAAATCTTTTTGGATAGCTACGATTAATGTTAACAAAATTAAATTTATTTTCAAATTGGAAAATATTTCAGAGCCGAAAGGGTTAAAATTTAACTTCTGTTTATTGTTACTGCTTGCTGAGTCGGCCAGCGCGGCCTTGCATGGGACCGTGATGAAATAATTATTCTTAAATCAGCCTCAAATTGTATGATTTTACATCTTTAACTTCATTTACCTGAATTTATATTTTTAAAGAAAAAAGTTCTAAAAAATATTGAATTGAAATCATACGCTATTTCGTATTTTATTTTCTACATATAATTTAATTTTTGGTGTCTAAATGTGCCGAAAGCAAGCGGAATTATGACGAAATAAACGAGTTTTTATTGATTTAGCCTTAAATTTCCTACATTTTATTTTATAAAAAATATTTTTACATGTTCAAATAAAATAAAAAATAAAAAACGGATTAAAATATAGATGTTTAGTACTTTTAGCATAGAAAAAATATCGTCTCCTTGAGGCGCGAAATTACCTGAGTTCGTCGGTATATTTGAAACTAATTAAAATTCATACTTTTTAAAAACCGATTACATGTCGATTAGCAGAAGGTTTTAGCTGAACATATTTTGGGTTTGTCAGTATCTTTAAAATGGTGCTCTGGAGGAACGTTGCAGTGTAGGAGAAAAATGTTTTTTGAAAAAAGAACAATTTTGATTTTATTATTATTATTATTATTATTATTATTATTATTATTATTATTATTATTATCATTATTATTATTAACTTCTTGATGACAAGCGTCATGTATATGGTCAGAATTCCTTATTATTCTCACTGTTATTGTAAATTTTCCTTTATTTAATGAAAGCATTATTGTAAATGAATTTGGCAAAAAATTCAGATCTGGAACATCTGGAACAAAAGATCAAAAATTCTATGTAAGACGTTCATCGCAAAGAGACCAATTTCTTTTTATTGTATTTTTAATTTTAAGCTTTACATGAATAATTTTTTTAACCCTTTGTCGCGGAGGGCAAATTCATTGCTTAAGTGTTGAAAATAATGACTGATACCGGAATTTGAAAACAACTTTATTTGTAAATAAGAAAACGCTATATTTCACGCATTCAGTAAACAGTAATTTTTTTAAACAAAATTCTGATGCCAATGTGGCGTTTGGGAATTAAAATTAAGTGGTATATCTATGAAACCACTGCGCCGCAAGGGGTTAAATTAAGTTTTATATGAATTATATATATATAAAATTTATATAAATACATACATTTATATATATATATATATATATGTGTGTATATATATATATATATATATATATATATATATATATATATATATATATATATATATATTCTATTATTATTGTTTTAATATTTGTCCAGTATTTTTCATCGAATTAAATTTTACATTGGCGATTAATTGGGTAATTTAGAAATCATTTTTAGGTTTATCCTGATTTCTAATAAGAAATTAATCGCAATTAATGTGTCTATTTAGTATATGTGTCTATTAAGTACCCTTGATAATGAGCTAAATACCCTATTTCCAATACTTCGTATTTCTTCCAATATTTCCAATATTTGCCAACTCCTTTGTTTTGATGTAGTTTCTTATTTTATGGGTTATTCTATATTTTGATGTTAAATTGTAGTATAGTATAATGGTTCTATATATATATATATATATATATATATACATAAATTAATGAAACTTTCTTTTTATAGTAATAGTAAAATAATCATTAATTGGGTTTTCCTTCAGATAGCGATGAATGTTTCACTATTATATTTATTTTTTAAATTCATATTTTATTAAACAAATGGAGTTAAAGTTACAATTTAAACGATGGTCTTTTTCAGAACGCTGAGTCATGAACATAGATTTATGTTTATTGAAAGTCCTCTTAAGGAATAAAATTTATTTTCCGTATGTCATCACTCTCGTATAACTCTAATTAGGAGGCGTATTGTCAATTTCTGGAATGTGGATTGCGATTTTTTTTTCACAAAAACTTTCAATTTGACCATTTTCCGTATGCGTATGTACATATATAGACATTTATTCATTTATTTTATTTTATTTATTTATTTATTTATTTATTTATTTATTTATTTATTTATTTATTTACATTTGTTTATTTGTTTATTTTTGAAAATATTTTTTTTAAATAGTCAAAATGAGATATTTTGATAGACGTATAATGTGATTCAATTCTACATTTTGAGAGATTTAAATACGAATGTTTCTTCATTTATTTCATTTTATGCTTTAAGGTTTTTTTAATTAAGTTTTTGATTACACCCTGACATCAGAGAGTGTTGACGTTTTGGTTACAAATGTGATGTGACTTGCAGTGGTGTCACAGTAATGTCAGAAAAAGTTTCAAAGTTGTTGAAAAAATAATTTTCTTCATGCTATGAGGACTTATAAAGTTTCTTTAATTGACTAATTTCTTAACTTGATTTGCAGTGGCATCACCGTGATTCGGCACGAGCATACTTGCTACACGGAGAATGCGATTACTTTTTTGCTTATACAGGCAATCGAATTGTAACAATGCATTTTAAATTTAATGTTGTCATCACAGAAAAAAATAATAATAACAATAATAATAATAATCTATTGAATCAACGCACTCTTTTTTTAAATACACCAACCAGTCCCCAATAAATAAATAAACAGATAGGCAATGTTAATAATATGACTTTTTTGCGTTGTTTTATTTATTAGAAAAGAATCACGTATAATAACTTCTTTTTTTGTAATCGAAATTACTTGTTTGAGCATTTGAAGCGACATTACTCAATCCTAATGATAATGTTATAACACCCTTTTTTTTAGAAAATCAATTAATGTTATTTTTTTTCAATAGATAAAGTTTACTTCTGGGAAATATTTGCAGTTCTGCCTTAGAAATTCATTTGCTATGCATTGATCATGGTTTCCAATCTGATTTACACATTACGGAACTTACGGGGCTTCCCGGCTAAACAGTTTACGAGCTTCAAAGAGCAGTGACTGAAGAGACAAATCGAGCATGTTGTTGCAAATGCATCGACAACAAATAAATGAAAAATTATAATGGTGCGATATGCTGCTAAATGTTGCGATTTTCTAATTAAGGGTCTACTTTCTAACAAAAAGTCCAAAATAAATAGTTTATAAAAGTAAAAAATTGGGTTTTTTGGGTTTTGTTTTTTTTTCTTTAAGCGCACTTATTTAACTTAAGAGACGAATCGATCACGTTGCTGTTAATGCGTCGAATAATAATAATAATAATAATAATAATAATAATAATAATAATAATAATAATAATAATAATAATAATAAAATTTAATTTAACAAATCACAACAACCATTTGAAAAATGATTTCTTCAAAGACTATATTTTAAGACTTATAAATAAATTTTACATAAAAAAAAACATGGTATTTTACTATCAATTAGTTCAACATTAGATTATCTCCTTTTTCGTGATCGTCGCACATTTCATAATCAGTAAATCATGGTTGATAAGAGTCTACTGGCCTACTCTCTAACATATAGTTCAAAATAAATAATGTATAAATGTAAGAAATTGGGAGGGGTTTTTATGTACACACTTATATGACTGAAAAGATGAATCGAGTATGTTGTTGTTAATGCATAGAGAAGAAAAAAATAATTATAAGCATAATGATGTGATATGCTACGAACTGTTGGAATTTGCTAATTGATAGTCTGTTTTCTAACATATAGTTCTAAATAAAAAATGTATAAAAGAAAAAATATATGGGCTTTTTTAAATACACACTTATATGGCTGAAGAAACTAATCGAGTATGTTGTTGTTAATGCATAGAGAAAAAATAATAAGGAAAATGATATGATCTGTAAGAAAAGTGTTGGAATTAGTAATAAACAGAGTCTACTCTCTAACTTATAGTTCCAATTAAATAATGTATAAAAGTAAAAAAAATGAGGGTTAAAAAAACAATAATAATAACTTATATACATTTATACATGACCGAACAGACGAAATGAGCATGTTATTGTTAATGCATCGAGAAAAAATATTAATAATAATAATGGTACAATCTGTAAGCAAACCGTTGAAACTTGCTATTTAAAAGTCTATTCTCTAGCATGTAGTTCCAAATAAATAGGGTATTATACAAAAAAAAAAAAAAAATAGTTTTTTTTTTTTTTATTAATACTCACTTTTGTCCCTGAAGAGACGAATCGAGCATGTTGTTCTGTTTCAGAGGGGTGGGAAGAGGGATATAAAAAAATTGAAATACGCTAAAGAATCTTACTTTTTACCTTAATATAAGCTTTCCCCTCCCCTCCCTGAAAAAAAAATCATTTTAAAAAGTGCATGATTTTTATTCTGAATAAAAAAAGAAACAGTATTTATGGAAATTGAAATCTCAATTAAATACTGTTTGTTATTCACTTCCGCATTGAAAAAAAAAATTATGTATCATTTCATTTTTAATACCGAACATTCTATAGTAAACGTCTAAACGTATAAAAATTTCATGGCAATTCGAGTATATTTACAAGAACTAAACGCTGACAGACAAGCAGCAGATAGACTGCACACAGATAAACAAAGCTAATGCATAAACATTTTACAATCATGTTGTAAAATGGTAAAACTATGCCTGATGTGAAAGCTTTTCTATATTTCGAACATCAGATGCATCTCTATTTAACCCTTTCAGAGATGAGTAATTGGATTTCTGTACTGTTGAATTCACACCGGATTTTTTTAAATATTTTAATTGAGAATAATTAAATGCAACATAACATCTTTTTTAAGTACAATCGTAATTATTTTAACTTGTAGTACCAGTCGTTGTCGGGTTTGCTCGTCTGTCTGCATATTAAAGCGAAAAACTATCCGACAGAATGCTTTGAAATTTAATCACTACAGAATTTTGTCGTGTCATTTCGAATATCATTAAAATCTAGTCAAAACTTATAAATATATTGATGAAAGTTTTGTTCATTTTATTAAATCATTTTATACGTAATTAATTCAATGACATTCCATGATGGGTAATAATTCTAGGTTGCCATGATGATTACGTCCTATTTAAGACGGAGTTCCATTATTTCCATATTACTGAATATATAATCGTAATAAATCTCGTATTTATCCATTTTTGCATAAGAGTGCAACAATTATTCCACCAAGATCCGTATATTTACATAACTAGTTATAATGCAAACGCACTTTATTTGCCGAGTTTGACGTACAATTTTCGACTTGTTTTTTCTTTTAAGAAGTTATAGAAATAAAATTTTAGTAATTTTAGTACAAATCTTGAGAATATATTTAAAAAAAAAAAAAAAAAAAAAAAAAAAAAAAAAAACTAAATGTGTAAAAAATATTCCGGCGCCATTCAAAGTTTGAGATATAATCGCTACAATATCTATTTTGAATAAACCAGTTTATTTCAGCAATGATACATGAAATAGATACATAAATAAATTGAGGAGAAACTTTATGCTTGAATAAATATCTAACGTATAAAAATAAAACTAATAAAAGCACAAATAAAGAGAATAAACTTAGCATACAGCTGCTTCAAAACATCAATAAAAGAAAAAGCAAGGATAAAGAATGCAAAACGAAAAAGAGCGGAAAGCACTTGTACACGTACTAGTAAGTACGTGTACTAACTATATTAGCTGAGAGAAATTTGTTTTTTTCTTTTTAATTTTTTTTTTTTTTCCATAGAGTTGCAAAGATCGGAGGGTGTAAAGAGGGCGTCTGTTCAAAGCTGTAAATTAACCGAATGTTTCAGAGGAGAGAGAGTTTTAAAAATAAACTATTTTACAAATTCTACATTAAGAAATTTTTATTTCGCGAAATTTTATCCATAAACTTGTTTTTTTTTTTTTTCATAGGTATTTTTTAAAAAATTAGATAAAGAACAAAGATTTATATTTAACGAATTTTTTCAGACCAAAATTAAATTTCAATTATTTTTTTTTCAGCCTACTAAAGAAGCTAGCTTTAAAATCTTCTTTCAATTTTTCCCCTTTAAACTAGGTTTAAAAAAAAATAAGTGACAAAAATCATGAGGAAATACCAGCGGAAAATTTAATGCAAAGGGATATGTTCAAAGCTTCAAAACGTTTCACTCATTTTTTTAGAAAGATGTGTTTCAAGATTATAAAAAAACTGAAAACTCAATAATATACCCTCTTCAGACCTGAGGTACACAAATGTGTACCTCCATTCTTTTCCTCATAAAAACTAAACTGTTCGAATTTTTGGCATTTTTACTTTACTTCTATGCAACTGAATGTTTTTTGCTTGAAAATAAAATCAATAAATGTCAGCACTGGTGAATATTATCTCATAAAATAAATATTATTTACATTCGAGTTTCGAAAATGTCTTCATGACATTGTGGCCAAGAAAGTAAGAAATATTCATGATTACTTAACTTAAATGCTTTATAATAAAAAATTTTGAGGATTTGCTGATCATTTACTTGTTTAAAGACCTTAATTCTGTTATTGCGTAAATTTGTATTACTGATAATTAAACTGATGTTTTAAGGGGATTAGTACTTTTATATCCATATTTATAAACCTAAATTACCAGTCCCCTAAAGTACTGATTCCATAAAAAAGACTCTTTCTGTCATCTATGGTGTCATTTCGATTATGCAAAAGCAATAAATATATATTTGTATAATTATTTTATGCTCAGGTCTGAAGAGGTTAAATATATATATATATATATTTTCAGATGTTAGTAGTATTGTGTATTGGTTTTATATATATATCCTTCATATTGGAGAAAACTGTGCACGGTAAAATTTTGTTTCATGCTTAGATATTGACCTCAAAATGTTTTTTTTTTTTTTTTCATTTTAGACATTCTTTATCACTAGTGTGAATCATTTTTGATATCCGAATAGCAATTTGAAACAAACTCTACCAAAATTCTTCATAAACGAATTTGTGAGTTTGGAGTTCTAATGGTCACAATTACCCCAAACAAAGGCAAGTATAAAGAGAAAATAGAGTAGGCCTAATTTCTCCACTAGTGGTCTTAATTACCCCCAAACTTTTATGATTGTGAGATTTTGATGGGGTAATTATATCCACCCTTTTAACTTTAAAAGAAACACAGCTATAAGAATTAAAAGTTTTAAAATATGTTCTTAAAGGGTCAAAGTTACTTCCTATGTACTAAAAATTTAACTTTAAAAAAAAAAAAAAAAAAAAAAAAAAAGCAATGTTGAAAATGTACAAAGTGGTCCTAATTACCCTTCCTGACTCTACATACTTATTTGTTTATTTATTATAATCGTATGCAAAGCCCGTTGCCGGTTATTTTAATGCTGAAGCAGTAAACTTAAAAAAGAACAGCATTTGTCTCTAAACCAGGGCTGCGGATTCGGAGTCGGAGTCATGGAGTTGGACTCGAAGTCGGGCCCATTCTTAGAAAAAGAGTCGGAGTCGAAGTCACTAAAAAACAAGACGACTCCGACTCCGACTCCAGCTTTTTTTGTCAGACAGTTTGAAGAGAAATTAAATCAATTATATGTGATTTTAAATAAATAAAATTATTATCATCGTTGTTTTTGTTTTACATAGGGCTACCCAATATACTGTCTGGCGTACAAAGTAGACGAAAACCGTTTTTAATAAAAACTCATGTAGATTTCAAATTATTTACAAACTAATAAAATTCTCATTTTTTCTTCTTTTTTACCGAAATTTTTATGCTCTGGAGGAAATGAATTAAAATCCAAACTGTAAATGTTTTTCCTTTTCAAGCCCACGGATCCGAAATAGTAAAATTTCTGTTTTGCTTTCTTCTTTAGATTTCGATAGTTGGAATTTTCAGGTTTGTGGTACGCAAAATTCATAATTGGAAAAAACTGAAAATATTTTTTTTTCGGTTTTCTTTCAAAGCTCTAAAAACTGAAATAACACCGAAATAATGAAATTTTCGATTTGTTTTTCTTGCGTACCGTCAAAATTTTAACCAACAGTAACACTAGTATTTTAGTCAATCGGGAGTCAGAGTTGCAGTCGGAGTCGGAGTCGAGGTCGTTAAAATTTCCACAGTCAGAGTCGGAGTCGGATTCGGCCATTTTTTCCACCGACTCCGCAGCCGTGCTCTAAACTTCGTTTTTTATTGAATGAAAAATTTACTACTTCTACGAAATTAATGCGTGTAGAAACTAGCAAGAATTACAATCTGAAATGTAGTATTAAAAATAGAACTACGATGGACATTCGTTAATGCATTTCTACTTAAGACGCATATTAGCTTAATAAGGACAATTTCTTTTTTTTCCCTATATGTATTTTTATTTGCAATTAATGTTAAAGATATCGCTTAAAGCGTACGACACATCGGATAATGCGGGCAATTTTGTCTTACAAACTGACCAATCAGAATCCAACCTGTTTTTGTACATTTTTTCTTCAAAAGTAAATTTGATGTCATTTTGATATTATTTTATTATAACTACTCCGGGGGACGCCAAAAGTTCCGAATTTTTCTGATGATTAATTGAAAAGTCAAGTGATTATTATTATTATTATTACTATTATTATTATTATTATTATTATTACGAGGTCAAACCCGTCAAAATTTGACAAAAGAAAATCTTTAAGAAAGAACTGTTTCATTGATTTATAATAAATCTACAAAATTAGTTACACAGTAAAAAAAATCTTAAATTGGTCAGTCTAACTCTCAAACAAATATCATTTTAAGCTAAAATTAACAAAAAACTATAAAACTCAATTATAAAATTATTAAACGAAATAAAAGGAAATTCACCGGATTTTATAACAGACGATAATTTTGAAATAATATACGCATTTTAATTTCTATTTTCTTTTTTTTTTTTTTTTTCAATTTTAAGAGAAAATGGAGTGATTCTGTTGCCACAATTACAAAATTGGTACTTAATATCTCAAAAATAAATTGAGATACAGCTTTGAAGCAAATTGCATTTAAAAGCACATCTATTTCACGATACGGCAGTGTAAAAGTGTAAAATTTGCAGTACCGGAATTTGCAAAACCAAAATTGCATGGGTTGCATAGGAAAGTGTTGCATATTTTAATTTCTATTTTTCTTTTCAATTTTAAGAGAAAATGGAGTTATTTTATTGCCACAATTACAAAATGGGTACTAAAAACTATAAGAAAATTAATATTTCAAAAATAAATTGAGATACAGCTTTCAAATATATTGCATTTAAAAATAAATTTTTTTTTCTATACGATAGTTTAAAAATTTTAAAAAATGGGATGTTTAGAACATCGATATGTTATCTTATCTCGATGGTTTAGAAGTGTAAAATTTGCAGTAGCGAAAATTGCAAAACCGAAATTGCAGGGGAAAGTGTTGCCATTCGCAAAATGACGTATGCGTTACGCACAGATATGTTTGGCCTTTATTATATAAATATATAGATAGTATTATGCTATTTATTAGTCTGAATCTATTGGGATTTAATGCAGGTAAACCCATGAAGACTGTTAAACACAGGCTTCTTCCTCATAGAGTTTATTTTATTTTTAAATTCCAATTTATATAGAGGTCTTTATCCCGCATTTTATTTTTCTTTGTCTAGCTTTTTCAAACTTTGGACCTTGACACAAATAACAGAGTACTTATTCTACAATGCACAGTTTTTGATTAAGAACGCATCAAAAAAATTTTTAATGAGTGATTGAGATAGTAATATGGTTTATATTGAGTGTGGGATAAGAAAACAAAGTTGTCGCTCTTTCTTCTGCCAAATAACTTTCAATAAATACACCAACTGTCGCGCGCAATAAGAAACCCTGGTAAATCAGTGAACCTTGCTGCTGCTCCTCACCGATTTAAAATCAATTTCTACAAAATTATCAAGAAAAAAATATCAAAAAAAATTATTAGGACTTAAAATTTCTAGATTAAATCTGTGGTGAGAGTAAGTCAAAAAAAAAATAAAATAAAATAAAATAAAATAAAGAAAATAAGAAACAAGTTGGAAATTGCACGTCAAAGAAAGCAAATGAGGCACGTCCGTACTGTAATGATGTTTTAAATATATCAGATCTTGGAGTTAGAGGTCTGCACGGGCCGGGCCGCGGCCCGAAGCCCGAGCCCGGCCCGGCCCGCGGGCCGGGTTCGGGCCGATTTCCAATAATGGCATTCGGGCCGGGCCGGGCCTAGTCACTAATCTTTCGGGCCGGGCCGGGCTCGGGCCTTAATTTTTTTGCTGGACGGGCCGGGCCTAACTTTTTTTTCCGTACGAAGCCGAGACTGATTCCATTCTTCCTAGTTTTCATGGACCAAAATAATCAGTTCCTATTGAATCTTCTTAAATGAAAATCCTTTTCTCGACTTTTTATAAATCAGTAATATTTGGCTTTGTTCAAAAATGTTTGCAAAAAGGCATATACTTTTGAGCCGTCATTATTCTACAATTAAACATTAGAATTTATCCCTTTTAAAGAATCTTAGATTACTAGGCGTTTTAAAATAGAATTAAACACACACACACACACACAAAAAACATGATTATGACGGAATTTTTTTTTTAAACTGAAAACTGAAAGTTTCTTTTAAAATGTTCATCCTTGCAAAATGAATACAACAATACGGGAGAAAAAATATATTAAACATTTACATCTGTTAAGAAGGGATTTTTTTTTTTCGTTCCAAAGCGATTTCGTTTTTGGAAATTTTACCATATACCGCTTTTTCGACTTTTTGTCTCCATTACAGGGAATATGGATTAATAATACTAGTGATAACTGAAACATTCACATACAACAAACAAAGATTCATTTAAAAGCGTAAATATCGCAGCCTACGGCACTTCTGCATAAATGGAGATTATAAACATGAAAAAAAAGACTAATATAATTTTTTTTGGTCAGAACTCTTCCATAAGATTAAAGATCAATGTTCTGTAGAAATTCACTTGAACTGGGCCGGGTTCGGGCCGAATTTTAAACTTTTTTCTGCACCGGGCCGAGCTCGGGCCGAAATTTTAACTTTCGTGCCGGGCCGAGTCGGGCCAATATTTTTTTCGTTCGGGCCGGGCCGGGCTCGGGCCGAAATTTTAACTTTCGGGCCGGGCCGGGTCGGGCCAATATTTTTTTCGTTCGGGCCGGGCCGGGCTCGGGCCGAAATTTTAACTTTCGGGCCGGGCTCGGGCCTGGAAATTTCGGCCCGTGCAGACCTCTACTTGGAGTAATAGTTCACAGTATTTCGAACACTGTATATGATCCGAAATCTTTTGGGTGTCCCTCTAAATACTATCTGTACATATCTATTACACAGTAAGTAATTTATAGTAGATCTCAGTAACGTATATGAATTTTATAAAATGTGAAATAGTTTAATATAACTAACACGTTCGCTGCCGCAGACACGCCAGCGCGTGATAAGGCGCCAACGTTAAAGGGCCACTCACGCGCCAACGCGTGATGTGGGATGACGTCCAATAGCCAGTCACGCGCTGGCGAGGGAAAACCTTTCACTGATTCTTTGTTATAAAATGTAAATCGGCTTCTGGGAAAAACCCACTTCTACAGTGCGGCATTAACTATCACCACATCTTCACGTAAGCGGCAGCGAACGTGTTAAAATGCACCCCAAACAATGTTTCCTTCTATACCACTACATAATGGAATAGTTTTTTTTTTATCCTGTAAATTAAAAACAAATATTTGCTGCGTCAGAGATTGAACAGAATGTATATTTTAGAATGTACTTCATAGATGCATTTCAATTTCATTTTATTCGAAAGAGTGGAACACTATTAAAAGGCATTTGAAACTATTTATCATATTTTCCGTAATGTAATGGGATAATTTTGATTGTTCCGGTAACTGAACTATGCACCCGATTTTCAAAAAATTTGAAACGACTCGACAAAATTATGCAGTAACATATATATATTTCAGATTTCAAACGATTCAGTTGGTTAGTTTTTGCGTTGTTATATGCGGACGGACGGACTGAACGACGACTGTAGGTGCTACGCATTTATATAATTACGAACACATCTAAAAAAGATAAATAAATATAATTCAAGTCGGTTTTTTAACTAACGAATAATCACAATTTATTTTTTAAATATCATAGTTATAATTAAATATTCAGGCATAAAAAATGTTATATATCTTTTCCATGGGTTATACATTCAGAAAATGACGTAAAACATAATTATGAATTTAAATGTTTGAAGTATTCTAATCAAGCTACATTTGAGTGAACAGTCATACACGATATTATTAATCTAAAAGATTGCCTCAAATCTGACCTTTATCTAGTGGTTTTTTACTTTCTGAAACATAATCAACAGTGTTGATTAACTGATATGAAGTGGATTCGCGACAACCCAGGTAATTCAATATTTTCAATTCGCTTACTTGTCGTAATGCTAATTTCAATAGAAAAAACTGCGTTAAACTTTTTGAACTTGACATGTTTTTGCAGAAACCCTCTTAACGTAACACGGCATTCATCATTTGGCGGAAAATGACAAAAATATCGATTTTCTAATTTTTCGCTTAGGTTTCATCCATTAATTTCATCACGCAAATTCGTGTTTTCAGCACCCGATATGGAATTTCTTTCAGATAGCAATTAAATTATCGTCGCTAAAAAATAACATTACGCCTAACCATAAGCTCCCCGTAATACAGTGAAACACGTGAAGACCGTTAAAGACAGAATTCTTTTTCATAGGGTCTATTTTATTTTTAAGTGCCGATTTAGAAGACTTTGTCAAGCAATTCTTTTTCCTTGTCCCACATTTTCAAACTCTGGACCTCAACGCAAGTGACATAGTACTTATTCTAGTGCATAGTATTTTGGATCTTTTAAAAATGAGTTATTTTGGTATTAATGTAGTTTATATTGTGTGCGGATAAGAAAAAACTGTTGCCACTCATAGCTCTTTCTTCTGCCAAGTAATTTTTAATAAATATACCAACTGGAACGAACAATGAAAAACCCCGGTAAATCAGTGAATCTTGTGGTTTCTCTTGACCCATTTAAAATCAGTTTGCACAAGGTTAATGAAAAAAAACGATTGAAAAATCATTAGGGATTGAAATTTTTCGGACAAGTCTACAAATACAAAGGGTAAGTTGAAAAAAAGAAAAAGAAAGAAAATTATAATTCAAATCGGTTCTAACGACTTGCTATAGTTTATTCAAAAATTCTTAATGCCATACTTTAATATTTGGGCATAATAAATGTTATATATATTTTTTACAACATGTACATTCAGAAACTGATGTAAAACTTAATCATAATTATAAATTTAAATGTTTGAAGTATTATAATCAAGCTACAGTTGAGCGAACAGTCATACATGAATTAATCAGAAAGATTACCACAAATCTGACTAGTGCTATGTTACTTTCTGCAACATAATCAGCAATGTTTGTTAACTGATATGCAGTGGATTCGCGACAACCCAGGTAATTCAATATTTTCAATTCACTTAATTGTAGTAATGCTGATTTCAATAAGGAAAAACTACGTTAATTCTTTGAACTTGACATGTTTTTGCAAGAACCCTCTTAACGTGACACGACATTCAATCATTTGACGGAAAATGACAAAAATATCGTTTTTCTAATTTTTCGCTTAGGTTTTATCCATTAATTCCATCACGCAAATTCGTGTTTTCAGCATCCGATATGGAATTTCTTTCAGACAGCAATTAAAGTGTCGTCGCTAAAAAATAACATTACACTTAACCATAAGCTCTCCGCAATAAAGTAAAACACATGAAGATCGTTGAAGGCAGGATACTTTTATATACAGTTTATATTTTATTTTTAAGTACCGATTTAAAAGTCTTTGTCCCGCATTTTCAAATTCTGTACCTCAACACAAGTAACATAGTACTTATCCTAGTGCATAGTTTTTAAAAACTGTTAAAAATGAGTTATTTTGGTATTAATGTGGTTTATATTGTGCGCTGTTAAGAAAAAACTATTGCCGTTCATAACACTTTCTTTTGCCAAGTAATTTTCAATAAATATACTAACTGGCGCGGACAATGAGAAACCCTGGTAAATCAGTGAATCTTGTAATGATAATTTTAAATTTAAACGTTTGAAGTATTATAATCAAGCTACAGTTGAGTGAACAGTCATACACGAATTAATCAGAAAGATTGCCTCAAATATGAGTTTTAACTAGTGCTGTGTTACTTTCTGCAACATAATCAACAGTGTTTGTTAACTGATATGCAGTGGATTCGCGACAACCCAGGTAATTCAATACTTTCAATTCACTTAGATGTCGTAATGCTAATTTCGATAAGGAAAAATTGTAGTAACTCTTTGAATTTGACATGTTTTTACAGAAAACTTCTTAACGTGACGGCATTTATCATTTGACGGAAAGTGACATAAATATCGATTTTCTAATTTTTCGCTTAGCTTTTATCCACTAATTAAGTCACGCAAATTCATGTTTTTAGTCCCCGATATGCTTTTTCTTTCAGACAACAATTAAAGTGTCACCTCTAAAAAGTAACGATACACCAAACATTAAGCTTCCCGTAAAACGACGCAGCTATATCTTTGTACGGTTAAATAAATGCAAAATTGTAAATAAGTGTAAAATCTATTGAAATTTTTTTTTAGCTTCTAAAATTGCATTTTTTTTTTTTTTTTTTTTTTTTTTTTTTTTTTTTTTGTATTGAGAAAAATAGTACTTTAAAATGCAATTTGTTTGTAAATTGTATCTCAATTTATATCTCAGATATTATTAATATTATTATACGTTTATTATTATTATTATTATTATATTATTGTTATTATTATTATTATTATTATTATTATTATTATTATTATTATTATTATTATTATTATTATTATATTATTGTTATTAGTTTTTAATACCATTATTGTAATGGTGGAAATTGAAATATTCCAATTATGTAGGAAATTTTCAAAAAATAGTCATAGAGTAAAAAAAAAAAAGAAAGAATAAAAATGAAGTATAGACGCTGGGAGCGATGCCAAAAATGTAACCCTAAAATCTGCTGTATTTTCCCAAACACAATCAAGTACTTTCGCAAAAAAAAAAAAAAAAAAAAAAAAAAAAAAAAACTTTTTAGTAATAGTTTTAATTCATAATACAACGAAATGCTACTTTAGAATGCTTAAATATAAGCAGATCATTTTCATTTAGAGAAAAAAAAAATCACGGCTGATGTCAAAGAATTCGGTCTCTCTACGTGATTGTTTTGTTTCAACTGAATGAATGCACTGAAATTTGAGTGATAACGTGCATCATGTTGCAAACCCATTTTATGGCTTACTGTACCTCCATTTGTCACAGTAATCTACTCCTCTATGGAAAATAGTAGATTACTGCTTCATTTTATTGCCTTTCTTTCATAACAAATGAAAATAAATAGATTTAAAATACGTGCTATGCGAAGAATATCGTCTGCTATAAAAATGCATCTTAAAGAATAATTATGTGACTTCTTGGCATTATTTGATTTCTTGCAAAAAGTTGAATAAATGCAATTTTATTAATTCGCGTGTAATAACATTTTCCGAGTTTTGATAAAATATAAATGATTGATTTTTGATAAAATGTGGAGTTATCATAAACTACTTATAATTTTCAGTATTCCTGTTAATTTTACAAACAAATAAAGGTGTAGATCTTTTCCTTTTATAGCAATTTTTCACACTTTCATTCAATCAATTTTATATGTAATTATTAATTTATATAATATTATTAATATATATAATATAATTAATTTTATATGTTATTCAATCAATTTTATATCAATTTTATATGTTAAAAGTAAAAAATGCATCTTATATTACGGTCAGTCTAATTCTCAAACAAATATTATTTTAAGTTAAAATTAACAAAATTCTATAAAACCCAATTATCCAAATTATTAAACGAAATAAAACCGAAATTCACCGGATTTTATAACAGACGATATTTTTAAAATAGTATAAGCATTTTAATTTTTTTTTTTTTTTTTTTTTTTCAATTTTAAGAGAAAATGGATTGTTTCTGTTCCACAATTACAAAATTGGTACTAAAAATTATTTTAAAAAAATAATATCACAAAGATTAATTGAGATACAGCTTCGAAACAAATTGCATTTAAAAGTACATTTTTTCTCTATATGACGGTATAAACATTTAAAATGCACGATATTTAGAAGCGTAAAATTTGCAGAAGTGAAAATTTCAAAACCGAAGCTGCATAAAAAAGTGCTGCGCATTTTATTTACTTTTCATTTATTTTTTATTATTACTATTATTGTTATTTCAACTATAAGAGGAAACAAAGTGAATCTGTTGCCACAACTACAAAATTAGAACTGAAAACCTTTAAAAAAATAATATCTCAAAAATAAATTGGGATACAGCTTTCAAACAAATTGCATTTAAAAATGCATTTTTTTCTCTGTACGACGCGACGGTGTAAAAATTTTAAATGTGCGATGTTTAGAAGTGTAAAATTTGCAATAGCGAAAATTGCAAAACCGTAATTACATGGGGAAGTGTTGCCATTTGCAGAATGACGTATGCATTACGTCCAGATACGTTTCGCCTTTATAATATAGATAATGCATTGATTGCTTTAGAATTTTCCTTTATGTCTTGAGTTAGTGATGACTTGTAAAACGATAAAGTTCATAGCAATAAATGAAAAGGTCTCATTTGAGTCAATACAACTCAAATCAGTGAGTAATGTTAAAAAAAAAATTTAAGGACGAAACGAGATTTTTTGGAATGCGGATAGTTTCGATCGAATTTTGGTCCTCTGCATCTCTGGCAGAAACTCAGATTTTAGACCGTAAATTAAAACAATCCGAATTTTCTGTCGATCTCTATTCTTAACCTCTTAAGCACCATATTCAGTTTAGAGATAGCATGCTAAATACCAGATATATTAAATTTCGTCAAAAATTAGTTTATGTCATTATTTTTAGTTACAAGTGAATTATTAAATATATGTAATGTGAAGAGGGGATGAAATAAATGTTTTTTGATGCTATACAAACATAAATAAAGTTAAGAGTAAACAACTTGTTTGCATGACCATAATGGCAATTAGGAACTAAAATCAAAACAAAACACAAACACAAACACACACGCACACACACACACACACACACACACACACACACACACAAAAAAAAAAAAAAAAAAAAAAAAAAAAAAAAAAAAAAAAAAAAAAAAAAAAACAGATTCTCAGAACAATGCAGTCTGGACTTAAAATGAGGAAGTAGGCACATACGTCCTGGTATTTCAAATAGGAGAGTTTATGACATACGTAGGTACGACATGATGCTTAATGGTTTAAATTAAATAAAGCATGAAAAAAATTGAAGGATATTCTATAAATTAGGATATTTCAAAAACTGCTCTGTCATAAAATTGACTGGTTTCAAATAAACTCCAAGATACCCTATGTGGGTTAAAGATTTTAAGTTAAAAATTACTACTTTTAATAAAATCGGTATTTCTGTTTGAAAGAAAAGAAAGGAAAAAAAGCGAAGTCCTGAAACCAGTATTGAAAAGTATTCAGCTGATTTGTAAGAAGTCCTTTTTTGTGTGTTTTAAGAGATAAATGTGCTTCAAGTTAAGTAAAAAGCACTTTTTTTATCAATAATATTTCTCAGTCTAAATTGAAAAATAAAAATAAACTGTTTATCTATATTATAAAGGCCAAACGTAACTGTGCATAACGCATACGTCATTTTGGGAATGGCAACACTTTCCCATGTAATTTTGTTTTGCAATATTTTCGCTACTGCAAATTTTACGCTTCTAAATTTCGCACATTTTAGATTTTTATACCGTTGTATAGAGAAAAAAAAATGTACTTTTAAATGCAATTTGTTTGAAAGCTCTATCTTAATTTATTTTTGAGATATTAATTTCTTCATTAGTTTTTAGTACCAATTTTGTAATTGTGGAAACAGAACTGCTCCATTTTGTCTTAAAATTGAAAATAAAATAAAATGCGTTTGTCAAATATAATCGTCTGTAATAAAATCCGGTGAATTTCAGTTTTATTTCGCTTTTATTCATCAATGATCAAATTAAAATACCATTCTTTAAACATGGTGAATACGGATATGAGAAGTACGTGTGTAAATTTTGAGAAGCTAAAAATGATGACGGGTTGAGATTTCACGTGAAATTCTATAATCGTGTCAATTTGGAATAAATTTTGTTTTTTTAATTCGCATTTATACCAAACATAAGAGCCTCAATTAATAATTTCATCATAATAACTGATCTTTATTATATTTTACTGATTACATATGCGATTAAATTTTAATTTTAATAATTTGGACAATTGAGTTTTATAGATATAGCATTTTAATAATTTTAACTTAAAATAATATTTATTTGAGAGTTAGACTAACCAATATTTGCATTGCATTTTTTACTGTAACTAATTTTGTAGATTTATTATAAATCAATGAAACAGTTCCTTCTTAAACATTTTCTTTCGTCGAAATTCGACGGAATCCACCTCGTAATTATAAAAACACAATCGAAGCCGGTTAAGCCGCCTTTCAAGGCAGTGGACTAAAGTCACGTATTGAGCGGGTGACTTACATGATAGTATAATGTTACAAAAGCTGAGATCATTTACAATTTTTATAGACTAAAGAAACTTTACAGTTTTGATTTATATGTTTGCGGTCAAAAATTGTATCTTTCACGTAAATTTATATTGAAACTTAATAATATTCCGCTTTAACTTATTGTTTCTTTTTTAAAGGAACGACTGGAATAATAATGGAAAAATAAATCTGGATTCCAAAACGATTTTATTGTCGATAAATATATTGCGATTTAACATAAAATAATAACAAAAATAATTTCTATTGAGCTATTGTTTTAGTAGAAAAAATTAATTAAATCTTTGAAAAACAACCAAGTTTTTAAAATCATACTTAGTACTTTTAATAATGATTACCATTACAATCTGTTAGGTAGATTTCGTAAGAAATACTACCTATTGCAACCGCACCAGTTTATATATCTATCTATCTATATATATATATATATATCTCACTTTTTTATGGACACGATAACTTCTATAATTCTTCACCAATCTCCACCAAACTGGTACATAAAATCAAAGGGAATAAAATCTTGGCTAAGTTCGTTAATGGGCAAAATCGGACCAAGGGGGGCGGAATAGGGGGCGTTTTTGTGAAAACCGAAAAAACGCCATAACTTCTTAATTAAAGTAGATATCGAATCTGTTTAAAGTTTATATTACTTATTAAAAATGGGCCAAAACTATATTCATGACAGATTTTTGATAAATTTAGAAGTGGGCTCAAGGGGCGAAAAAAACAGGGATTTTGAGAGAAAAAAATTCATAACTTCGTCAATTTTCAAGATATCAAGTCCAACTAAATTTTTTGTAAATGTGCTTAAAATTATCTAAAACTTTTGTATTTACAAGTTTTTGATAGGACCAACTTTTACCGATGAAAAAAATTCATTTTTAAATTCATTTTTGATTTTAAACGCATCCAAATAGTAGATCCTCTTATTTAGAAACTGTATAAAGTGACGCATTGGTCAGATTTCTGATAAAGACAGAAAATATTTCAAAAAAGGGTATTTTGAACAGAATTTCCGAAAGTCATCGGGACTGAAAATTGAAGGAAGTATTCAAATAAGAAACAGCATTTTTTTCTGACTCGTTTTTAAATCCATTTTTGTTCTCAAACACATCCCATTTACAGATCCTCTTATTTAGGAACTATATAATGTGATGCATTGGTCAGTTTTTTGATAAAGACGGAATATATTTCAAAAAAGGCTACCAAAAAGGGTATTTTGAACAGAATTTTCAGGAATCATCGTGACTGAAAGTTTAAGGAAGTGTTCAAATAAGAAATTGCGTTTTTTTCTGACTCGCTTTTAAATCCATTTTTGCTCTCAAATGCATCCAATTTACAGATCCTCTTATTTAGGAACTATATAATGTGATGCATTGATCGGTTTTTTGATAAAGACAGAATATATTTTGAAAAAGGCTACCAAAAAGGGTATTTTGAACAGAATTTCCCGAAGTCTTCGTGATTTGAAAATTTAAGAAAGTTTTCACATAGAAAATTGCGTTTTTTATGACTCGTTTTAAAATCCATTTTCGCTCTCAAACGCATCCAATTTACAGATCCTCTTATTCAGGAACTATATACTGTGACGCATTGGCCAGTTTTTTGATAAATATAGAAAATATTTTTAAAAATGCTGTCAAAGTGAGTATTTCGCACAAAATTTTCCGAAGCAATCATGATTAAAGAATTAAGGATGTATTCAAACTACAAATCGGTTATTTTATGACTCATTTTTAAATTAAATTTTTTTCTCAAATGCATTCAACTGACAGCTTTTTGTTATTTAGGAACTGAATAATGTACTGTTTTGGTCGATTTTTTAATAAATTCAGAATCTATTTCAAAATGTGTTGTCAAAATGGGCATTTGAGCTAAATTTTTCTTAAGATGATTCTGATAAAACCAGTTTTTGCAGAAAAATGAAATTAAAAATTTTTCATAAACGGCCAAATGAAGTTATTAAACTGGGTTTATCTCTAATCATACATTTTTTTTTGTTGAAATGAGCACTCTTCGAAATCTACCTCCGCCTATAGGCCCAGCCGACAGGGATTTTTTTTTATTTTTAGTATAAGATAAAAACTAGCCCTATTAATCTTTGTGTAAAAATATAGTTAGCATATCAAAAAATAAAGAAAACATAGTAAACGTAAAAGAATTATTAAACTGCAGTCTTTTGGATTGTTTCAAAGTTACTATTTTCATTTTTTGTTTTGTATAATATGCAACATAAAACATAGTAATGATATAACGTTGCAGTCGTGGAGGGAAAAAAAGTAAACACTCTCTACAAACTTCTCAACTAATTAACGTAGAGGAATCTACTAATACTGAACGAATGGAAATAAAGTCTACTTTTAAGTGATATGTATAATTTTTTATTAGGGGGCCATCTACATATCAAAATGAACTCTAACTTTGCTTTTTTTTTCAATAGCAGTACTCAATAATGACAGCATACATGAACTCTACACTCTTCAATTAGCCTAAAAACAGATTTCCCTGCAATTCGTACGATAAGTTAGGGAGAAATTAACTATTTTATGCAAGCGTATTTTAGGGGTTGTACCTAAATTGAAGTTCGATACTTGATTGTTGACCGAGGAAGCTCCATTCTTGATCAAGACATCTTTGGCGCCACTCAAGCAGTCATTGAAGACTGCTACATTACAGGGAAGTATAAGAAGTTTCAAAATATGAAGTCTCTTCTAAAGTAGACGGATTCTTAACCAATCATTTTGCAGTTTTTTTTTTTTTTTTTTAAGTATCATTTAAAAACTACTTGGAAGAAAAATTTAAATTTTGGATTTCCATAAAGTAGATTTTAGTTAATCTAAATCCATCAAAAAAATGGTAGGTTGCAATTCATAACTTTTTCGAATATTAATTTCCTAATTTATAATCCATATCATAAAATTAAAAAAAATCGCAAATTCAACGTATTTATGTTTGGACATTTTAGTATTATTTCTACATTAAAAATTAGCACATTAGAAGTATAATTTGAGAAGATATTAATAAAAATATGCAAATATAGTTTAACGTTTGAAGCACTAAATTTTGACTGATTTATAATTCAAAAACTTATTATTCAAATGATTTGAAATTTAGTGTCTAGGCATAGTTTGAACCGAAGATTTGAAATATCTTGTTAAAATTGGGTATTGCTATTAAAAAAGTAATAATAAAGTAGGGTTTGTTTTAGTATGTACTACCTCTGACAAAAAAGTTCGGTGAATGAATTCAGAACGACCAGTCTGGCCACACGGGGGAAAACTAAACACTGCACCTGCATAGAGGCAAGTGTTGACCATCTTCCCCCACCGTTGTTCAGTTGAGAGTCGTTTATGTTCCGTGTAAAACGTGCTTTACTAAGTGCTTTTTCAGTGTGTTGGTTCTTAACTGAGAACAGGAAAATAAACAAACAAAAGATCAGTTTAAAATTTGGTTTTGAGATTTACAAGACACCGAAAGAAATTCATGAAGGGTAGTACAAATTGAACATCCACTATACTCGCCAGATCTCAATTCTCCAGACATCTTCCTATTTTCACGATCCAAACTCTCTTTGAAAGAGCTTTGACCATATTGCTGACATCCAACAAAACGTGACGAAGCTTTTGAACTCCATCTCAAAAGAAGACTTCTTGTAGATTTTTCAGGACATGTATAGTAGATCCCAGCGGGCGGTTCATAGTTATTGGAGATGACTATTTCGAGGGATGGTATGGTAACTTTCGGTAATATTTTATCTACATTAATGTTACAGGACTGTTAACTGAACTTTATTGTCAGAGGTAGTAGATGATTCCTAAGCAAATTTTATATGCATCATTTAAAAGTAGACTTTATTTCCAATCGTTTAGTACCAGTATCTTTCTGCAACTATAACTCGTTGAGGAGTTAATAGGGAATGCTTATTTTTTTCCACGATTATACATTTAAAATCTGATCAACAAGTATGATCTTCTCTAATCATTATAACTTTTATAAAATTTCTGAGTAGCTTGAATTCGTCTAAATCGTTCAACAAACAGAAAGTGAAAGACAATGAATGATAATACGCAGCATCGGATAAGAATTGCACGTTTGCTAATTTAGTGTGTTTTATTTTTTTTTTTTATTCAAATATCTACCACTATTTAAAATTAGTATATTTTACCTTACTTAATACATTAAACAAAATAATGCTATTCGGAAACCATTTTTAATTTTTTTTAATTTACTTTCTATTTATTTATCAATTTTTATTTATTTATTTATTTATTTATTTATCGTGAATAAAAAAAATCTTTTAAATTGGTAATAAGCGAGAAAAGAGAATGAATTTGCATCTTGATCAATGAATTCGCGTCTTAAATGTGAATTTTTTTTCTCAACAAATTAGAAATTTAACTTAGTACATTAAACTTAGTACTTTCGCATTAATCTTACAGACGATGTTCAAGAGATGATATCGAAAAAAATTCGCGTATTAACCGCGAACGTCTTAACCGTGTTTGACTGTAATATAAATAATTCGTTTATAATCATGACGACTTTTTTTTTTTTTTTTTTTTTTTGCAAATACACATTTGTGTTAAATCTATTTAATTCTCCCCTTCCCTACCTTTTGTTCTTGCTATATTAAATAAATAAAACCATGTTTCTACACGTGGTAAGTACACGTGAATTGAAATGGGGGTATTAACCCATGTTTTAGTAAACATATGCCCCAAGCCATTTCCGAACAATAGCTTTTTAATTAAGCTTTCATTGTGTTATATTACTCGTAACATGTATTTAGTCTGATTTCGTTTTAAACTCATTGCCTGCCGCCCCAAAACAGCAGTTTTAAAACGCTATTTAGTTAAGATAGTCTCTGTTAATCGCTTTTGCAACTTCAAATTGATATCTGAAACATAATTATATTGCGTCATATAAACGATAGGTTTTCAACCTCTGGCTGCGAAACGCATTGGTACTTACACCAGGGCGGTAGCTAAGAGGGCGCTATGGGCGGCTCAGCCCCCCCCCCAAAAAAATATTTTGATTCCCCCCCCCCCTTGGTTAAGCTTCCAAGATACTAAATGAATTTCTGTTCCGAAAATTCAAATGAAAGTCTGTTCAAAAATCTAATTTAGTTTTGAGACCCTTTCAGAGTTTTGCGAAATTATTAAATTGTATCTAAAATAAGTGTTTCAATACTCCCCCATCCTATTTGTACGTATGAAGTTAACATGATGTTTAATTTTGCACCAGTTATACACTCAAAATTTCCATCACCATATTATTTTCGTAGCATAAAATGAAGTTATTACAACAGTTTAATAAGAAACATAGTACCTACACTGTGAATATGCACTAATTTATCTTTCTGCGTCAGGGAAAAAGAAAAAAATTATGAGCCTTCCCTGCATTCTCTGGATCCCCCCCCCCCCCCTGTTGTTAACTTCTAGCTACGGCCCTGACTTACACCCTTAGAAAATCGTTAAAATTCTTAAGCAGTGTTGAATTCAGACACTTTTCTCCGAAAGGGAATTCTGTGGCTCCAGGAATATTATTGAGCTTTGAGGGGAAAATTGCACTTTCTCACCATTGAAAATACAAAATCACACATTTTCCGGGTAGGGACATTTCACCAGGATATCCGCCCTGGTTATCCCTTGAATTCAACACTGATTTTAAATCATCTAAAATTTCATAAGTACTTACTTCTCGTATCACAAGGCATATAAGTGTTTATTTATTTATTTATTTACACAGAAAAATTTTAAAAGGTAAATAAAATGTCAATAAATATAATAGAAAAAGTCTGAAGGTCTTATATAATTTCCTTGTGACACACACACACAAAGAAAAAAAAATGTGAATTACAGATTATAAAAGTAGAACCTATAATTAAGATCATTTCACGAGATTGCACAAGATTTATTGTATTTATTGTATTAAAATTTATATTAAAATTTACATTAGAATTTAGATTAAAATCATGATGGTAAAATTTTATCAAATTCAGGTTCATCGTCTTTACTAAATCATGCACGCGAGCAACAAAATAACAGTTTTGACTAAAATAACTTTAAAATGAGTGTTCTTTTTACGTGTATGGCGATAGGTGAACTTTTAATTGTTAATCATACTTTTTTTTTCCTATGAAAGAAATTTGAATGCAATTTAATTTATAAAATATTACAAATTTACTAAACTTTGATTGTAGTTGATAAGTAATGTACAGGGTGTCCAGTAAATGACTGACCTATTTTGAATGTAAATTTTAAAAAAAACGGTTTGAGATAAAAATGCGTGGTTTGCTGTATTGTTATTAGAAAATCAATAAATTTTTAAACATGTACTTTGTTAATACTGTTCGAATTTCGGTCAAAATATCGCTCTGGTGGTAACAGGCTGTTTGAATATAGACATGACTCTAATTTTCATAGGTATGAGCTTTTCGGCTGAATCTGAATCTATATGTTGTCGAATCTGAATCTATGTATGTTGAATCGACTCTCGACTCAGCTTCAGAAATAGGGTACGTTGATTGGAAAGAGATTTAAAATAATATTTATGATTGAACCATCTCTATAATACTTAGCCTCCTCAGTCCTGAGACTGTGATATTATTTTAAATATTATTATATTACATTAACAAAGTGCATCTTTTAAAATTTATTGATATTCTAATAACAATACAGCAAGCTGCGCATTTTTATCTTAAACCATTTTTTTGTTATTTACATTCAAAATGGGTCAGTCATTTACTGCACACCCTGTATATATTCCGACTAATACAAAGATAACTTACCAAATAAATAACAAATTTACTTAATGACAACCCCTTAAAGATTAATGCAAATATACGCAAAATATCTTTTGTAAGTAATTATCATACATTTCAGTACAATTATTATATCCTTCAATTCTTTTATATATTTTTTTAATAAAAATTGCTGAGACGCATTGTTAAATATAGAATTTTAAACATACAAGGTTCTGCTTGTTTTAAATCAGAAAAATCTAAAAAAAGAAAAGAAAAGAAAAGAAAAGAAAATTCTTACAAAAAGGAAAATTAGCTAATTAATACTTTTTTTTTTTTTTTTTTTTTTTTTAGGAACTGCATTTCAGTAGAACTATTATATTTCCCGATCTTTTTGTATATATATTTTGTTAAAAATTGCTGAAAAACTCCATTAAATATACAGTTTTAAACACACAAGATTCTGTTTATAAGATTTTTGTTTATTTAAATCATAAAACTCCTAATAAAAAAAGTAAAAAATTTTGAAAATTTATACAAAATACCTTCTTTTAAGGATTGCAATTCAGTACAATTATTATATCCCTTAGTTCCTTTTTAAATTTTTTAAAAATAGAAATTGCTGAAAAGCTTTTCAAAGTATAGAATTTTAAACTTAAAGTTCTGTTTTCTCAAATCAGAAGAATCCTACAAAAAAAATTTCTAAAAAAAAAAAAAATCTTTTATTTATTAACAGCATTTGAGTAAAATTATTATATCTTCCAATTCTTTTATAAATTTTTTTAATAAAAAAAATGCTGGAAAACCTCTTTAAATATACAAATTTAAACACACAAAATGATGTTTATAAGGTTTTTATTATCTTAAATTATTATTACTTTTTTTTAATAAGACGAAATGGACGAAATAAAATTGTGTAAGCTATTTCGTCAAATCAAAAGAATCCTACTACAAAAAAATCTTTTTTTTTATTAACTGCATTTCAGTATAATTATTATATGTTTCAATTATTTTATATATATTGTCAAATTTCTTTAAATACAGAAATTTAAACAAAAAAATGCTGTTTATAAGTTTTTTATTATCTTAAACTAGAAAACTCCTCCCACAAATTTTTTAAAAAGACGAAATAGCTTTGTCTAAGACTGCATTTCAGTATAATTATTGTATTTCACAAGTCCTTTATATATTTTTTAAACATGGATTATTGAGAAGCTTCTTTAAATATAGGATTTATAACACACAAGCGTCGGTTTGTCTTAAATTAGAAAAATCCCTAATATATGTATACATTTCATATTTTGTTGATATATATTGTTTTACAATTAATAGTTACATATATATATATATATATATATATATAATAAGACTTAAACTAACACTTAGCCAAACTTAGAAAACTGCTCTCCAGAGCTCCCACTATCACGTCTCTTTCCCCCCTCCGGTATGAATTCTTCCCCTTTCTTTGAAATTTTCATATATTATAAATAATATTTATTACGGGGTCTGAAGTATCCGTAAAAAATCTTGTCTGTAATCATAAAATAATTTCGACTATAATGATAAAATTTGTTCGAAACAAGTTCGAAAACTGCCCCCCGGAAAGGGGGGCAATTTGGTGCCCGATAGAAAGTTTCAAAGTATGAATGGGCGGTCCGACAACTTTCCGATGATATGTTACATGAAGGAACCAAAAAGTTTTGAATTTTTGGACCCCCCATTTAAACTCCCTCGGAGTGGAAATTTTTAAATCGCTGAAACACGTCTTTAATTATTTTTAATAGATTTTTTTTTATGGTGTTTCATATTTCTACTTAAAATGACTGGTGAGATGTGTTAAATATTCTTAATTGTTCGACCCCCCTTCTTTTAACACCCTCAGGGAGGCAATTTCTAAAATCGCCGAAATACGCGTTTTTTCGGGGGGGGGGGAGGGGTAAAAATATTTTCTGTAATTTCACGCTGCTACCTTAAAAGGCTGCTGATAGATGGTCTAGAATTTTCGACCCCCCGTTTGCCCCTTTGGGGGGAAGAATTTTTAAAAATTCCATCTCCGTGCACGCTTACATCCTAAGAAGTATTTTTCTCCAATTTTTATGTTTCTACGTTCAGTAATTTGGGCTGCACGTTAATTGTCAGTCGGTCAGGACAAACTATTTTATATATATTTAGATCTAAATAATAGAAATTGCTAAGAAACTTGTTTAAATACAGAAATTTAAACACATAAGGCTCTGTTTATAAAGTTTTTATTATCTTAAATCCCCCCCGTCCAAATATATATATATATATATATATATATATATATATATATATATATATATATATATATATATATATATATATATATATATTAGGCCTTCATTTCCGTACAGTTGTTAATTCTCCAATATTTTTATGTATTTTTTTAATAAAAATTGCTGACGAACCTCTTTAAATATAGAAATTTAAATACACAAAGTTTTGTTTAAGCATTTTTTATTGTCTTGAATCCCACAAATCCAAAGGAAAATAAAAATAAAAACACTTTACTTTATGCATACTACTAGTGCCAAACTGGCACTATGGCGCCAAATCTTGTTTCTCCGTTTCTCCATACAAACGCTGAATGAAAACATGCTTACTGCTCCCTGTAAAACATGTTCCACTGCTAACCTCTACCTTTATTACGGATTCAGCAGATGTCTCGTTTACATTGGGATATCAATATATAAAAAACAAAATCAGAAGAGACTGATTTTTTAAATAAGTCATCTTCACGTGTTTAACTACGTTCTATGTAATCTCAAGATTAGAAGGTGAACTGTTTGAAAATATATCAAGTGCATTCTACGGTTGTTAAATAATTTAGAGAACCGATATTTTATAGTAAACATTATATGGAAAATAAATTTTGAATCTTATAAAATAATGCCTATAATTACGCTAGTTACAATTAAAAATGCACCATGTGTCTTTATAAATGAGCAATTGATTTTGATAACGGGGCAAGTTCATTATATGTTATTGACAGATATTTAATGGCTTGCATGGGTTTAAAAATTGATTTGTGAGCAGTAACAGGTCTTTTTTACATATTTTAATTTGAAGCCTTTATTTTTTGTAAATTTACTCTACAATAATGTTTATACATAAAGAAATAATAGTTTTGGTACACACCAAACAATTTGCCTTTAAAGGCTAATCCAAACCTCCATTTAAAAAAAGGTCAGTTTTTTTTTCCTTTTTTTTTCCTTGAATGGGGGAGGGGGGGGTAAATCTCTTCATACGCAATTTTTATATCGAAGACTTTTTCTATATCCAAAATTGGCTACTTTTCTGATACTTTTGAGAAATTATTTTCGCCCGTAAATATAAAAGAATCTTAATATTCGTAAAAATATAAAATTTACAAATATTATTCGGGTAACAAGACATTCGAAAATTTTTTCATTTTCTTTTAAAATAAAAAATACATATATTAAAAAATTGAGTATCTTAAGCTAATTTTTAGACTTCGACAGTTTCAAAAATGCCGTCATAAGGGAGCAATTGGCTATGGCGGCCTGAAATTTAGTTTAAAACCCGACATTTTTGAGAGATTTTTCAAAAAATTATTTGCTTTGATTGAAGAATGTAAAACGCTAATAAGTCGCATTTTTTACAGTACAGAATAAGTACACTTACAGATGTCTTGCATATGAGACGATTTTGTGGATGTTTCAGAAATTCTTTACTCTAGATTTAAGTAGAGCTTTAAACAATTGGAAAAATTCTCATTCTTGAGCAAGGGGTAAATTTGAACGAATTTACATTTTTACAATAATCAAGCATTTTACTTAAGAGCAAATGGATCAAGTACATGAAATAGTTTTTGTGAAATATTTAACATCATATGTTTTACTTAAAAATAGAGACAGATATATATATATACATGTATTACTGAATAAATTAATTTTATGCATAAATTAGTTTTCAAGAATTAATTAACTTTTTACATATTTTTTAACACTATGTCTGCTAAATGCACTTTTCTAAAAAAAAAAAAAAAAAAAAAAAAAAAAAAAAAAATAACTATTGAATATATGAAATAAAAAAATTTTGTAGTAGCTGTCAGAAAACATACTATTTGAGAATAACAAGAAGAAATTTTCATGTTTCGCTTTAAAGAAATGAAATTAAAAACATTTTAGTAAAAATCTTTGAAAATCCTAAAAGTTTTAACAGCAATACTTTTCGTTATTTCAAAAAAAAAATCACTCAGATTTATAATGTTTTGCTTAAAATAAATAAAATTAAAAACATTTTAGTAAAATACTTTGAAAATCCCAAAAATTTTAACAGCAATTTTTTCAATATTATTCGGATTCAAAAAAAATACTCAGATCTATATTGTTAATTATTTTCAAAGAAACAAGTTAGTTACACAATTTTGAAAAGTTTCAACTGTTTGTCTGAGATAAAATTTTATAAAAATGTACCAAAGCTTATAAAAAACACATTTCGGGAAAAAGGCAAAATAATAATAATAATAATAATAATAATAATAATAAATAAATTAATTAATAAAAAAACTATATATATATATATATATATATATATATATATATATAACCTGCAAGTGTTTAAAGTATATTATTTTTAAAAGCAGCATAATGTTTTAGGTCCAAAATTGTTTAGCAACATAAAGCTGTCTTTTTTAGTCCGATAATTAAAAATTCAAAAATTTGAACCATTTTATGCTCCATGAGCGCTTAAACCTTACAAGTAGCTCCCTATAATCTTAATTTAATTAATGATTTTCCAGAACTTCGATAGCTAGGAATGGCTCTTGAATTTTATACACCAACTTGATGAGTGCACAAGATTTAATTTTCTTTTTCTTTTTATAACACATTACGATATAACTGAAAAACTTTTATGACTTCATCCGATCTGTACGTCCGTCTTACTGTTTCATGTTTCCTTATTGAAAATAAAGAAAGTAGCATTCACAGTTTATTTACAATGACACTGAAAAAAATCCTTGTAAGCTAGATCATCGCAGTTTTAGTGGCTTGCTTATTTCGATATCAGTTCATTACTTTGCTCCTTTTAATATTTTTATATTTTAAACCAAAATTTATCAAATTAAGTTGTAAAATTGCAATGACCTGTTCAAATTTTTGTATACACTCGAAAATCCTACTTTATTGCATAGAAATCGATATTCAAAGTAATAAAAAGAGTAATTTTGAAGCTGCAGAATGTACAGAACGCGCCAGTGAGTAGAAAGTAATGAAAATTGTGTTTTATTTTTTTTTCTTCAAAACAGTTTTCTCAACATCGATGAACACTATCTACGGCAATTTTCAACCTATCAACTTGATATAGCGGGGTGCGAAATGATAGGAACTATTCAAAAATAAACAATTAAGTCCTGTTCGCTGTAGAAATGCATAAATCTTTATATTAGTATTAAATACATGGTACTACAATTAATATTAAAATAATCTTTATAAATAAAAGGAATTCCGAGGATAATTAATTAATTAATTAATTGAGGCACAGGGGAAAGCAAATCTTGGCAATGCGCCAACTCGGTCCAGAGGAAGCAAATCTTGGCAATGCGCCAACTCGGTCCAGAGGTATAAAAGCAAGATAGAAAAAAACGCGCAGGTCTGTGCATTCAAGTACAACCACCCATATGTATATGCTGAAAGTTTGTTCTGACGCTCACCCGACGCACGTGGAGTGCCGATGGTCCGGGAAGCGTACCATACACATAAATTATTAAATAAACCTTCAAATTAAGCCCGGCGAAGCGGGCTGGGTATGCTAGTCATTTATAAAAATTATACTTGCATTTTAAAATCTTTTCAAAATATGTATTTTGCTAAATTTACGCTGGAGCAAATTGATAAGAACGCAGTCGATATTTCTAAAACCGCGCAACATGATTGGAAGATAGATATCTTCACAGAACATTTAAAAACTCATTTAAAAGAGACTCTGAGCACATTCGTTTAGTTTTGCAAAGTTTGTGGTTTACAACGTCAATCAAAATGCTTTATAACTTTGAAAGAGGGCAAATTCTAGCTTATAACAAGATCGAAATGTAATTTCAAAGAATTACTGATGAAATTAAACATTCAAAGACTGTTATTTTTAATTTCTTATAGAATCCAACAATTTATGTTACTGCAAACCCTATAGGGATGCCAAAAATGTTTTTGAATCGATATGAAAGTTTGATTCTCCGCACAGTTCCAAGTAAGATAATGACAGCAAAAGGTTTTGGAAGCCAGATAAAGACTCAATACCAGTATATACCATACGGGGAACAATAAAAATGTCGGGAGTTCTTAAAAATGTAAAACCAATGTTCGCATTTAACACCGTGCAATAAAAAAGTCCGCTTTCTGTTTACAGAGAAACAAATGAAGCAGCAAACGAATTGGTTTAGAATTATTTTCAGTACTGAAACATAGTTTAATTTCGAGAGTCCATATGGTATTCACCCACATTTGCATGGTTTTCAAAGTGAAAAAGACATATTTTCCATTTGTCAAATAAGTGGAGACTCCTTAATGGTTGGCTACTTTTTCCTCGGTTAGTAAGCTTATAATTGATTTTTCAGATGAATAAAAAAGTAGATATGTCCTTTTTCGCATATTAGAATACCATTTGTTGAACCTGAGTGAAAAAATTGCCAACTTTTGCGAAATTTTCAACAAGACAATGCCAAAATTCACTCCGAAGAGACACAAAAAAATGGTTTGAAGATAAACAAATCTCTCAAATTTGATTGGCCAGCCAATGGTCCAAACCTAAATCCCATGAACAACGTTTGGGGTATTATAGGACACAATATATAATGAAAGAGGGTCAAATTGTTTATTATAACTCAAAAGCAGAGTTAAAATATGAAATTTGGAACATGTAACATGTTTTGTCACCTCAACAAATTCAAAATTATCTAAATACTATACTACAATGTTACATTAAAATTATTAAACACAAAAGAAGCCTAAATGACACGTAATACACTGCTCAAAACAATTAAAGGATATTTGAAGTTTTATATAAAATAAAGATATAAACGAAATTTTTTTGCCGAAAATAGAAGAAGAGAATCACAAATGCAAATTTTTCTGGTTTTCAAACTGTGGAGTATGCAAATTTTGAGTTCGACGTCAAAAACGTCGCTTCAGCGGCAGCGAATGAAATTTGACTTTCAACTGGATAAAAGAGAAAGAAGACAAGGATGATCGGCATTCAGTGATTGCTTTGTTTCGATGAGTACGATGTCTCAGCGAAGTCATTTGACAGATTCAGAAGCTTGGAGAATTGTTGGTAGGTTAGAAGGGGGCCAAACTCAAGCCGAAGTAGCGCAAGCCATTGGAGTGTCACAAAGTGTCATTTCCAGGATCTGGAACCGTTTTTTAGAGAGTGGATGTGCAGGCCGAAGACCAGGGCAAGGTCGTAAACGGGCAACAACGCCCAATGAAGATCGGTATTTAGCGTTAACAGCTCGGAGACACCGAAACATGAACGCTACTCTTCTCCAACAACACCTTCGCTCGGCTACAGGCACCACGATTTCAACTCAGACGGTCCGAAACCGGCTCCATGCTGTAGGTCTGTATGCTTGCCGACCGATGGTATGTGTTAGATTAACATCAAGGCATCGTCGCGACCGCAGGGAGTGGGCAACCGAGCATGTCAACTGGAGGAGAAATGAATGGAGCAATATTCTGTTTTCTGACGAGTCCCGTTTTTCTGTGCATCCGGATAATAGGCGTATTTTCATCTGGAGGGACTGTGGCAGTAGGAATAATTCTGCGTTCGTGCACGAAAGTGTCAGATTTGGCGGTGGAGGAGTGTTGGTGTATGGTGGCATCTCCATTGACGGGCGCACTGACCTCTACATCATTCGAGATGGAGCTCTGACTGGTCGCCGATATAGGGATGAGATCCTCAGACCTATTGTAGTCCCTTACCCTGCAGCAATCGGAAATAACTTCATTTTAATGGGCGATAACTGCAGGCCACATCGTGCAAACCTGGTGGAGGATTTCCTTTTCGAGGAAGGAATCGTTCGAATGGAATGGCCAGCGTGTTCTCCAGACATGAATCCAATCGAGCACGTTTGAGACGCTCTAGGAGGACGAGTTTCTGGCCGCCAACAATCCCCACACACTCTCCAAGAACTGGAAAGAGCTCTTCTGGAAGAGTGGGGCAGAATACCCCAACTCGTCATTAATAGCCTCATTGAGTCCATGCCTCAAAGGTGTTTAACGTTGCTGGCCGCCCGTGGAAACCATACCCCCTACTGAAAATGATTTTCTTTAAAGAAAACACCTTTTCTTATTCTTTTTTTCTCATATGCACAAATTGTGTTTTTTTCCTTTTGTACACAAATGCGCAATAAAATGCATTTTTTTTTCTGCCAAACATGTGTAATTTATTATCATATAACCTACTATGTCTGTCGACCATGTATCAATCAGCTAAAAAGTTTCCCAGATACAAAATCCACTTAAAACTGCAATATCCTTTAATTGTTTTGAGCAGTGTATTTCTATAATTTAGAAAAACCTGTTTCGTTCTCATCTTGTTCCCAGTGCATAACGAGTAAAAATGCAGTGTACTATATTATATTTATAATAATCGTTTTAGAATGTTTTCGTTTAGTTTAGATTGAGTATTTAGTATGATACAATAAATTTGTGTGGTTTATATGAAGATTAATATAATTATATTTTTTATTTAGGCAATTACATGATTGTTTCTACCATTTTGCACCCCCGTATATTTTAAGAAATAAATCGTCAGAAATATTCTTTATTAAAGTGCGAAATATTGATCGATTGTATCTTATATCTAAATTTATCTTTCGAATTATGAATATCTCGTTGAATAAACATAGGGTGTTTCAAAAATCCATTTATATGAACATTATTCTATCATTTTTTTTTCATCTGACTGAAGAAATGATCTCCTTAGAAGAATGAATAGCCAACGTTACCTGGAAACTGGGTGATAAAACATATGAAGAGATGCGTCAGTTGTACCCTCATAAATACTAAAAACAGCCATCAACAAAGGGCAATATCAGACTACTTGTGAACAAATTGGAGCGAACCAGTAGCACGACGTATGATAAAACGTTCTGGCCAACCATCAACATCTGACGATTCAGGATTAAAGTCACAAGTCTGCGACAGCTGTATGCAAGGATTCTGAAAGAAGTCAACAGCATCACATCTAATGAAGTAAAGGATGTGTTCCGTTTCGTGGCGGAACGTTGGTCTCTGTGTGTTAACATGCAGCGTGTGAATGGTGAAATACATTAAATTCCTGTGTATATATGTTCTTTGTTCTATGCATCTATTTGTTTCCTTCATTAAACATGCTGATCATGAAAATGGGTTGTTATTTTTGTAACATCCTGTACATTTTGGCCGTAGTTTCCTATACAATTTTTTATTGTTTTAGAATTCACTGCCACCTCTTAAAAATTGTCTTCTTTTTAAATCTATAAAGACGTTTTGGAAAAGACTTTCCCCTAGTTTGGGTTATTAATATACGCACACCATCCCCAATAGCACATAACGGTTGGTTTAAAGTTGGAGAATTTTTGACTAATTGTTGTTCTACGTTGAACACAGTAAGAAATGTCCACCTCGCAGAGCCATTGGTAAATGAATTGTTTGCCATCAAATACACAACAATGGCCAACCGTTAGCTGCTCAGATACTCTCCATATTCTAGGATCCTTGTACTTAGGGTGGAGTGAAAATGACCGAAAAAAATTTTTTTCAGAATTTTTTCTTTGGATAGGTCCAAAAAGTTGCCTTTTGGCACTCTAAATAAGAGGTTAAAATTTCATTTCATTTGGAATTCATCTTTAGTCCCCTACCAGCTCTTAAAGATTATGCCTTTTGTACGTGAAAAACGAAAATTGCACTTTGTGATGTAAATTATTCAAAGTAGTATTTTTTTTTTGGAATTATTGATTTCAATAAAACACTCCATAAAAAATTGATTAAAATATTACTTGTATATAGTCAAAGTATCATCATTTTTTAACGACTTAAACTATAAGGATAACCTTATAATGAGAATTGTCGCAAAGAAAATGAAGTAAAAATACTATATTTAGATATACAGCTAACTTTTATTTTTCGAATATACATGATAGAACATTCTCTGAATACATAGGAATGACAGCTTTCTAAATAAATACTAATATATTAAAAAGAATATACATTATATACTGTAAAATAATCTTTTTTTTCACTCTAATTTATATTGACCTTTGGTATCGAAACTAGGCATTATCTTTCGTGATTTGATTTTTGCTCGTATGTATCCGTCCCTTGCTTCTACTCCTACAACAGCTAATGATGCCTCAGTAACTAATTTCACGCATCTTTCAACTGCTTGAATATGACACGGAAACTTGGGGAATTCAAAAGATGGTATTTCTGATCTTTTAATAAGAATTTTTAGCTCCTCTGTTGTTAAGCTATTAAGAATTGGGGGTGATGTCATTTCACATTCTTGCCAATCAATAATATCAACATAGTCTGTAGCACTGAAGTTCAATGTTGGAATATGAAACTGCCTTATTGTTGAGCATTCCATTTCCCTTGCTTTCAATATTCTTTGAAATCCAATTTTTCGAACATGATTTCTTTCATCGGTTATCATTCCTAGTAAAATGTTTTCTGGATGACAGAAGTATGCGTTTCGTTGAATAACGGGATCGACAATCTTCTTTAAATCTTCCCTCAAATAACGAGACAACTTAATTGTTTCAAAAACATTTTGAGCTCCACATTTGCAGGAAGAATTTTTTTTAATGTGAAACCACATAGGCGCATACACTTTCATTACAAATTCAGCCAAAATGATTAGATTTTGGGAAGGATTTTGACTTCCAATGTACAGTCTAAGTAGTCGACTGGCTGTTGTCAGCCATCTAGAATGAGACATTTTTCCTGGATTACGATTTGCTAGATTTAAGGAGCATTGACCAGATGAGACGGCTTGACAAATGTCATAAAAATAACTTTGGTCTGTACTTAACTCTCCAGAGTTCATTTCTGGAAGACAGGAGGAGATTTTTTTGAATTCCAGAACTGGCTGTTGTTCACATTTTTCCAACAACTTTCCAATAGGACCAGAAAAGTCTCGTGGGCCTGTAGTTTGTCCATCAAGTTCCAAAAACAAATGGCGCAATGGCAATTCGTTTGCGTGAAGCTGGCATATCAACCATTGCAAAGGACGACGAATTTTTGTTTCAAAAAATCTAATAGCACCATTTTTTCTCCCAGTGTTTACAGCTGTTCCATCACAACCTATAGCCATAAGTTTACCAAGTTTTAAATTGTTGTCAGTACAGTATTTTAAAATGCTTTCTGCAATATGTTTTCCTGATCCAGAAGATGGTGTAATGTGTCCCAAATACAATGAATTTGGCTCTTCAATCAAAGATACATGTTCTTCACTGATAGTTCTTCGATGTAATCTATTTCCAATTTTCTCTTGATGTAATGTTTTATCTTTTCTTCCATCAAAATATATACTTTCAATTCCTGCTTCTAAAACTTTCATATCATCCTTTTTAGCACCTTCTCTAGTTTTCTTTCGTTCTCTGCGTACCTTGCTTCTGTCAATTATGTGTGATGAGTCATTTTCTGTGACAATGCCAACATCTTGAAGAATTGCAGACGCTATTGCTGCCACGCATCTGTCAGAAACCCCATATTGATCTGAAACCCTTGAAACTGTTGGTAGATGTGTTCTCATTTGTCTTTGTGATTCTTCTTTGAAAGTAGATGCCGGCGATATGGAAATTATGTCTTCACACTCTGATGAAGTGCTACTATTTCTTTCTTCATCACCACTGTCACAATGCATAACAACTGTGCTGTCCTGATTGACTGCAGACTTTAAACTTATCTTTCCCGTCCTCATAGAGTGCCTTGTTTTCCTGTCTTCTCTTTTTCTCAATTTATTTGTTTCGGTTTTATCAAGCGTGCCAATTACCATTTTTCTTGTAGACCTTTGGTCAAGAAGAAATTCCTGTTCTTTTGGCGGCACCTTCTTTAATCTTTCACAGGTGCAGTTAGGAATTGGATTGCATTTGCACGCCGAAATATCAAGAAGTTTAACAGCTTCACATTTGAAAAACTCAACCTTCTTCATATAATTGTCATTTCTTTTGGATTTTGGGAATTTAATGATATTTTGATATTTAGATAAAATATTGTTTATTATTTGATCAATGCGTCTCTGGGAAACTACAGGAATCGATGCTTTCTTCCAAATTTCTTCAATCTCTTCTCTTAGAATTTTAATAACTTCTGATTTTGCTGGATTTTTGCCATTCATACCGTGTTTTAATTCTTGTCTTGTATATAAGTAACATTTTATAACGTCCGATATTGTTGGTAAAACAGTTTCATTTAGTTTTGAAGGAGCACCAAACAGGGGGCATTCTACTGCACTCCTAGTTATTCTAAATTTCGATTTTTCTCCATTCGCACTCATTTTGAGCCTAAAAATGAGAAAAGCAACTTGTAAAATTCAATAAATCGTTGATTTGAAAAAAAAAGTCAAGGTTTAAGATTTAGAAACGATATAAAAAGTTACTCTAAACGTTCTAAAAATGAAAATGTCAAACGAGATTACCAACAAACACTTTAAATGGACAATTTTTGGTAAATTCCTATTGAGTGAAACAATGAAAATAAAAATGTCCTGGTAGGGGACTGAAGGAGTTTTTCAAAATTCATGAAATTTTACACATAAATTATAGGTACTAAAAGGCAACTTTTGGCTGCTATCCAAAATCAAAATTCCAACTTTCGTTTTTTCACTCCACCCTATGTACATTCGTCGGTACCATGTCAAACTATCCAATGTGAAGATAGCCACTTTTCAGGAGAGCAAAAAAACAGTTTTAATTGTGGATTCAAAATCAGCACTAAACAGCAGTAAACAATTATTACATTTTTCGGGTGCTGTTTTATATCCTCTTTAAGCATGCTATCGAGATAACTAATTTAAATCATTTTTCTCGTCTAAAAATCACATTGGATAGTTTGAAATGGTATGATTATTTGTACGTTTTAAGCTTCTCTCTACTTTTTCAGCTTCAAACTATCCAATACGCACATTGGATAGTTTGACATGGTCCAAATGTTGTCCTTTTCCCATTTTCGTTGTTTCAAAGTATCGAATGTGCGCATTGGATAATTAGACTTTGTAAATATTGTAAATTTCTCAGGCTCACTTGCGTCATGATAACGAATGTACCACATACGATAGTTTGTCTTGTAAAAATTTTGTTATTTAGCATATTGAATTTTTAAACATTTCGGAATTTTCTTTAATAATTCTATTAACAAATATACAGGGAATTAATAAAGAAAAAGTTTGTTTTTAGACGGTATGTAATTTTACAAAATGTAAGAAAAGACGGAAACAATTTTCTTACAAAGACGCGGGGAAGTACGAGAAGTTTCCCAGCCCTGTTTTTAACACTTTCCAACAAAGTTGAAAAGTGTTTATGCATTCGGTTTGTCAGTCCATCTGGCCGCGCTCTAACTCCCGTAAATATACTCGGATTGCAATGAAATTTTTATATGTTATTGATGTTTACCGTAGCACGAGCCCTATTGAAAATGAAGTTTCTACTATGATTAGCTCATTTACAGGGATAGTCAAAAGTTTTCTGATACATTAAGGCCTATGGGAAAAATCGTTTCAAATGAATTTTTTAACATTCCAACAAAGTTGAAAAGTGTTTATGCATTCGGTTTGTCTGGCCGTCTGGCCGCGCTCTAACTCCCGTAAATATACTCAGATTGCTATGAAATTTTTATATGTTATTGATGATTACCGTAGCACAAACCTTATTGAAAATGAAGTTTCTGCTATGATTAGTTCATTTACAGGGATAGTCAGAAGTTTTCTGATACATTACGACCTATGGGAAAAAATCGTTTCAAATGAATTTTTAAGGTGTTACACCCTGTCAGACATATTGAAATTTGTTAAAACTTGCCAACAAAGTGTATGTTCATGCATTTGGTCTGTCTGTCCGCACTCTAACTCCCGTAAATATTCTGGGATTGCTATGAAATTTTTATATGTTATTGATGTTTACCGTAGCACAAACTCTACTGAAAATGAAGTTTCTACTATGATTAGTTCATTTACATGGATAGTCAAAAGTTTTCTGATACATTACGGCTTATGAGAAAAAATCGTTTCAAATGCATTTTTTAACACTTTCCAACAAAGTTGAAAAGTGTTCATGCATTCGGTTTGTGTGTCCGTTTGCCCGTGCTCTAAATCCCGTAAATATACTCAGATTGTTTGCGAAATTTTTTAATTTATTGATGTTTACACTAGCACGATCCCTATTTAAAATAAAGTTTCTACTGATTAGTTTATTTACAGGGATAGTCAAAAGTTTTCAGATACATTATGTCCTATGGGAAAAAATCGTTTCAAACATATTCAAATTTACATGGATTCGCAAAGTGCATTAAAATGCGCATTCTGTAAAATATGCAGTCAAAATAATAGTTATTCATTTACAGGACAACTCAAAAGAATTCTATTACAGAATAATAAAGGAGGGAATTGTTTGTGACATATTTTAATTAAGTTAAACGATTCCAAGTATTGTAAAATTGATATACGCCGCTGAGACTTAATATTTAACGCATAATATGAAGTGCATAGCATTTACAGGGATACACAAAATATTTCAAATTTTATATTCTTATCCGAAGTACTGTACATTAACGATGATAGCTGATGGATGGATGAAATAGATTTTCAATTATAAGATGCGTCCTTAAGTTTTACTAAATGTATGCAAATTATATGGTGTGTATAAATATTTTATTTGATATACAGGGTGCACAAAACAGCTCATAAATGTTACTGAATGTGAGAGTAATTAACTTAAAGCTAGTTTTTAAATAAGTTATGCATTTTTATTTTGAACTGCTTTCAGTTTACTAAGAAATGTTTGTAGAATATAGATAAAATGAAATACAGGGTCACGCAAAGAACTAGCAACATAGTCACCCATAAATGTTAATTTCTTGAAATGTGGTTTAAGTAGTTTTAAGAGTGTTTTTGTTTGAACTTTATTTTAAAAAAATACTGGCATGTAATAAAGGTACTAGGTAAATTACTGTATGTTTGTTTGTTCGTCTGCCTATATGCCTGTCTGTTTGTTTGTTTGTTTTTTGTATATCTGTCTGTTTGTTTGTCGGTTTGTTGTTAGCTTGTCTGTATTTGTTTGTTTGCCTGTCTGTTTGTTTGTTTATTTGTCTGTCTGCCTGTTTGTTTGCTTGCTTGCTTGTTTGTCTGTCTGTCTTTCTGTTTGTATGTCTGTCTGTTTGTTTATTTGTTTGTCTGTCTGTGTGTCTCTTTGTTTGTTTGTGTGTCTGGCCGTCTGTCTGGCCGTCGGTTTGTTTGTCTGTCTGTCTCTTTGTTTGTCTGTCTGTTTGTGTGTGTATCAGTTTGTTTGTCTGCCTGTCTGCTTGTCTGTCTGTCTGCCTGTCTGTTTGTTTGTTTATTTATTTGTTAGTTTGTTTGTTGATTTGTTTGTTTGTTCTATAAATTCAGCAATATGGAAATAATGTCTTCATTTTAAATAGGGCGCTATCACAACCTAGAATCATCCCCTATCATGGGATGTCATTGAATTAATTATGAATGATAAGATTTAATAGAATGATGAAAACTTTAATTAATATCTTTTTATGTTTTGACTCGATTTTCATAAAATGTTAAATGACACGACAAAATTCTGCAGCAATTATTACATTAAATTGCAAATCATTTAGTTCAGTTGTTTTCGTTGTGTTTTAAGCAGACAGACGGATGGATCAAATGAAGACTTGAGGTGCTACATATTTAAATAATTAAGACATTCCTCAATAGACCATAATGTAATGGAATATTTTTGACTGTCTCTATAAATAAACTGTGAACGCTATATACTCTATTTCCAATACGGAACATGGCATTGCAAATCTTAATGACATATATTAATTACAGAGACAATCCTATTATTATCCTAATGATCCTAATCCTATTAATATCCTATCCAGTTCGGGCAGACAGACAGACACATGGACAGACAAACGGAATTCACAAACACTACTTAACTATGTTAGAAAGTATTACAAATGCATAATAGTTTCAAATTTTCCTTTCAGATATTATCGATAGACGTTACATTTGTACAGCCCTAAATTGTACCTACTACCTTTATATACTAACTATTCATTTAAAATTTAATAAAGATCAAAACACACTTTAAAACTTCTAAAATCAAACTTCCAGAAATCAGCCATAGACGGCCATCTATCCAATTCTTTGCTTGGCATTGTATACATTTTTTCTATGTTATATAATGCTATATTAGTATACTATATGTAGTTAAGCGTAAAAATCCATAACTCATTTTAAAAAATGCATTTTCCTTCTTATGTAGTAATTGTTCGACTTTTGTTATATAGCCCTGTATATGATCTGGAGAGCGTTTATACATACAACGAAATATTTTAAACGTAAAAACTCATATAAAAAATAAACTGCACTTCGAACAATTTTCTCTAATGTACAGTACATCGGATACATAGCAGCCGAAAACTTTCGTGAGTAGCTGTAAATATTTTGCACTTTCTGTTATACAAGAAATAACTTGTAGTGAACCTCAGCAACGTATATCAATTTCAGTGTATGGTGAAAAATTTTAACATAGTTAAATTACGCTCCAGACAATGTTTCCCCTATACTATTATGTAACGAAAAACTTTTGTGTGGCCCTGTAAATGAATAATAAATATTCTTTGCACCTTAGATTCTATAAAATGTGTATATTCGTGTTACTCATAAATGCATATCAGTCTTATTATGTTCGGAACAGTGTAACATCAAAACCACTTCAAATTGTGGCCGTATACTGACTATATACTGACGGCCGTATACTGGCCGTAAAACTGACCGTAATGTAATGGAATATTTTTTACAGTCCCTGTAATTAAATTATACATCCAATTTTCATAAAACTTGAAATATCGCGACAAAAAAATACAACTGTTATCTACTTTAAATTCCCAAGAATTCAGTTTGGGAGTTTTTGCATTGTTATATGAGGACGGACGTGTAGACACACAGACAGGCGGACGGACTGAACAACAATGATAATTTCTACGTATTTATATAATTACGAATGCACCTAAAAAGATTTTATCATGCATTATGATTTCCAAATATTCTTTGAAGGCATTTTTTCCAACTAATATTATAAAAGCAATAAAGCAAGATTACTACTTGGAAGTAATAATAATCGTTAATAATAACATTATTACTCTTCGTAATTTCGTAGTCATTGGCCCAACTACTTCACTGATTAAATAAGACAAAGATTACTTTCAAAAATGAAGATAAAAAATCTACCTTTGCTCTCCAACAGTCTATTTGTGGGTTATTTATTTGTTTTCTCATCTCATTTTTTATAAAATTTAAAAAACGTTTAAAAATAAGTTTTTTTTATCAATTTACTGTACATTCGTTTTTTGAGTTATTAAAAGAAATTAAGTACTTATCATTGAATACGTAAATACCAAATTTTATACAATCCAAACTATTGAATGCGGCAGATTTACTAATGTGAAGCAATGATCATCAGATAAGTGCAAGTAAAGAATTCAAACTAATGAAAGTTATTTTTATTTTATTTTATTTTATTTTATTTTATTTTTGCTGGTAAGAACAATAAAGTGACATCATGCTTAAATGCAATAAAAACAGAAAATTTCCTATTTCTGACTGGATCTGATTTTAAGTAAGCAATAATGAAAATTTTTTGCTACTCCGAAAAGTAGCTGTTTTCATATTGGATAGTTTGACATGGTACAAATGATCAGAAAACGAAAAATATTACAATTTTCGTGGCAGACGATCGAATACGCACATTGGATAGTTTGACATGGTAAGTTTTAGAAAAAAGTGCACATTGGATACTTTGACACAGACATTATCTAAGTTTCTAAGCGAGTTAAGGACGTGCCGATTTTGCATAGTACGTGTCTTGCATAATAAAACAAAATGGCACAAAATATGAAAAATGCATTTTTTCACATTGGATAGTTTGATATGGTACCGACGATATCATTTCACGATCAGTTTCAAACTCTATCATTCCCATCTCTATTTTTTCCTAAAGATTACCCCAAATATTTGTGGACATTAATTAACTTCTATCACTGTTTCTTACTGTAGAACACATCTCTTTCCGAATTTTAGGCAACTCGATGGAGCTTGAGTAATTGCAAATATTATGAATCTCTATCGATTCCTGGATAATGAATGGTAAATAAAATCTTGGTGGATAAATTATTCTGATGTTTTTTAAAATTATACATATTATAAAGCAGAAGTTTTGAAACTTCGGCTTGAGTGTTTTCAAAAACTACCCGACGGATTTTTTTTTTTTTTTTTTTTTTTTTTTTTTTCAGATTGCATCAGGAAATATTTTTGCGGAGGTTTGTGATTCAAATATACAGGGATAACTCTGATTTTTCGTAATAAATTTCGTATTATTCGGTTTTTTCGACGAAAAGGTTGCAACAATTAATTTTTTGGCGATAATTATATTTCAAAAAAGAAATAAAATGGCTTTCTCTAATGGAAAATAATATAAACATCTCGAAAAAAACCTGTTAATTCATTGATTTAAAATAAATAATAATAAGAAGAAAAAAAATCAGTTTAATGCAAAATAATATTATAAAAGAAAAATATTTATCTTAAAAAAAGTGTATTCATAATATTTAAAAAGTAATTCAATGTGAAAGAAAGTTTTGAAGTGACACAATATTTGGCTTTTTTTTTTTTTTTTTTTTTTTTTTTTTTTTTTTTTTTTTCGAGTCAGGTTAAAAGAAAACATCTCAAAAACTTCATTAGGTAAAACATAAGTAATTTCTTTTTCTTTCTTTTTTTTAAAATATTTTTAAATCTAATTTTCTTATTATGTGTTTTACAGAAAAAACTCACAGAATTAATTTTAAAAAATTGGCTCTAACTGTTATTTATATGTTATTTGTTCAATTGGGTGTTTCAATCTACTTTTGTTGCCAAACAATGCGATTCTAAACCCAAAAAAAGCCTAAGACGGAGCGATGTTAGCAAGAACTATGTTCTCTCTCTCTCTCTCTCTCTCTTTCTCTTTCCCCCTTACCCATGGTGTAAGAAAGAGGCGCTAATGTCATATATGCACCACGTTGGAGCGATATATTTCTAGCGCCACTTTAACGAAAACTTCATTTTCAAATGACAATTACATTGTTATTTTTTAATTATTTTCTATAACAGGAAATAATAATAATAAATTTAAAAAAAGTTTATTTAATAACTATATATATAACAATTTGTATCATTTAAAAATGCAAATGAAAGTAAATAAATAATTTATTAATTAATTATAAACAAAGCTGGATTACCATATGAAGCATAAAATGGTCATTTTGTTTTAATCACGCCAGATGCGTATATGACATCTGTACCAAAAAATTTATTTCGCACATACAAAAAACATTCACCTTAATTTTCTAAGGAAAACTTTATTTATTTAACTTTATTTATTCTACTGGATTCCAAAGACGGAAAACTGTAATAGATTTTTGTCAAGAGCAAATGTACGTTGCGAAATATAATACAAGATGAATGTAGATTCTACCATTGCAGAATTCAGTTTCGCCTCCGATTAGAAAAAAAATAAATAAATAAATAAATAAAATCGATAGAGGTTTTTTTAGAAGGGCGACCCCGTTTAGATTGCAATGAAATAACTTCATTTTTCTTGTGTTTATCAATATAATAGCAAACAGAACGGCGTGAAATACCCAATTGAATAGCAATTTCTCTCTGAGACATTGGAATTGCGGAATAATAAAGAGATACAATTTGACGTGTTACTTCTTCATTGACTAGATTCATCAAAAACGGATTTTTTCTTTAGTTTAAAAGCTTTTTTATTGACTCTGAGTAAAAGGAAATGCAATTTAACAATAAAACGAATGGAATCCCGTCGAATTCGACGAATGAAATGTTTAAAAGACCCGATCGATTTGGTTTTAAAAAAAGCAAAAGTAATTACATTATTGAATCAATATATAATAAATATATTTACAAAGTAAATGTCAAATTTGCCAGTTATAATTTTGCATTCATATATTCGCACATCTACAGTTAAAATTGTAATATGAATGCCGGCGAAATCCTGAAATTTTATTTTATATGCACTCACAGAAAAATAGCTTTATTTAAAAAAAAAAAAAGAAAAAAAATAATATCGGGTACTACTAGGTTATCCCATCGACCAAAAAATTATCGCCAAACTATAAGATTAAATGCCAATAATGGATGATCGTGAATGTCACATTCAATGACATTAAATACGATTCATGTGTTTAAAATGTCATTAAGTGATTTTTATTAATATTTTTATTAATATTCTACTAATTATTTATTTTTTCGTTATTTAAAATAAAAATTATGTCAATATGTATAGTTTGGCTATTAATGTGGCGATTTGTATAATTTGGCGAAATTGGTCGACGGGATAACAGAGTAGTACCTAATATCGTAATGAGTAAAAATACAATGTTTTAAATAGTGACGTCATTTTCTCTTCAAATGTTCTTTAAAAGTTACTGTTTATGAAAAAGGCCTCCATAATAATATTGTAATTCCCTTTTATCTGGTTGCTGAATGACATAATTTTCCTCATTTGAAAGTTCTCTTATTTTGATTTAGACATTAATTTTTATCATAAATTATTTTCTGTCATTTTATTTACATTATTAATATTATTTCTCAGTAAATATATATTTTTTTAACTCAATTACTGCATAGTTATACGCAATCATTTTAGAAAATAAATTTTTATTATCGAGAGAAAAGCTAAACTGTGTTGCCACCATTTTGAAGAAATGTCATGAAAAAGCTTTTAATATTAAAAATAAAATATAAAAATGGAAATAAATTAAAAAATAATTAAAATGGGCACAACTGCAAATAAATAGCTTTCATTTAAAAAAATAATTATCAAAATCGGTTGACTAGAAAATTCAGGGCTGATGATACGACATTTTTAGCTTATCTGAAAGAAATAGCATCGGATGCTAATAATATTGAGTAAGGATGTATTAAGGTTTCCAAAGATACCCATATCGTCAAGTTGAGAGGTTGAGATTTCAAAAACTATCAAATGAAAACGAATCACTTGAAGATTGTTTAAACTCAATGGTCAATCTCTGCAATCATAATGCTCGCTATTTTAGAAGTATTATGAATAGACAATATTTAAATTGGTGTTTTCATAATTGCCTCATTTATCTATCCCTAAACTCTGCTATAAATGGTCAACTGAAAGATTTCTTTCTTAAAAGCCCGAATTTTGTCGAATGCATAAGCTGATACAACAACACAATATTTTAATATTATTTTAATATGTTTGGCGTCAACGGGCCTTGATTCCATTGTTGTTGCTTTTATTTTTGGCTCAGTTTTGCTTTTTCTAGCTCACACTGATGAGTTTTGCACTGATGAAGAATCTCGATAGTAGATTCGAAACAGCTGTTTGCTACCTTTTCATGCGTTATTTGTGCATCTATAACCGTTGGTTTTCTATCTTTAAACACAATGGCGTTTGTATCATTTTCAGAAATGTGAAAGAGCATTCGAGGTGAAGTTGATTTAAAAAACACAATCAAATGCAGTATTTTGTTTGATTCATGTTTTGGTTTGAAAAACAGACCAGCGCAGCGGGCTTAGCCTGCTAGTTAATCTATAAAGGTTCTTTGTTACATAAGTTGACGAAAGATGTAATTTTATTGTTGCATTGCCTGCCATATGTTTTTTTAATTCCATTTTTACGTTTTCTGCGTGTCATACTCATATAAAATTGAATTTTTCAATCTTCTATAGTTAACCCTTTCGTGTCTGGTGTGCCATTTGAATATGAATTGAATAGTACTCAAAACAAGAACATTCGTTATGTTTTAGACAATGAAATAATCTTTAAATTCTGATTAATTTATTTAAATAGCTAGTATTAAACATAAGTTTTTTTTTTTTTTTTTTTTTTTTTTTTTTTTTGTAAAAATTGAAAGAAAAAGGACCCGAAATCGTAAAAGTTATTTTGTTAAATGTAGTGTACTCTTAATAATCAATTTGGAAAAAAGTGTCTAAATTGAACACTGTGTATATTTTTTTTAACTTCATTTGGTATAGAAAATTTATCTATTTTATTTCAAAACATACTGCATAAGTATGCTATAAAAAAAATAAAAAATAAAAAAAAATGCTTATTTGGAATGTGAATCATAATTTACAGAGCCTTAAAGTAAACAGAGAACGTCTCTGATGTAACATATTCAAACATATTAAAACAAAACGGGGAAATTTTTAAGAACCTTTATATGTGAAAAATCAGTCTGCTTATATAAAGATTTTTTTTTTTCATAAAACTGAACATTTTTTTAGATAATTACACTGTTTATGTTTAATGTGGCTTTTTTTTTATTATATACGCACTTGAATAATTTTGTTAACTGTATTTTCAAAACTAATTTTTTTATGATTCATTAACTTACTTATTTAAAAACAAATGTTGCTTATTCTGTTAGGTTTTTTATATAAATAAAAAAATAATTACTCCAAAATATTGGCTAAAACGGATATTCTCTAAGGAATTAATTTTGTTAATTTAATGCGACCTTTCATTTTTCTATGGAGATTTTTATATACTCCATTAACTTATTGGCCTACGAAAGATGCTTACCGTATTAAATCTGTACCTGTAAAATCTGTATCAGTAAAATCCTATTTCTGAAGTTACTCAACAAAATTGCAGATTTTCATCAATAATAATATTTTTTACAAATTTCAGAAATTGATGTGAATTCATTCATTATTCTTACATTCTATATTAAAATATTATTGTTATTATTATGAGTGCGTACTTTTTGCATCGACGTCTGTGCAGTTTTATTATTATTATTATTATTATTATTATTATTTAAAGATATTTTTTATCTTTTTTCATCGGTTTTGTTGCTATTTACAAACAGAAAAATAAATAAATATTATTCATATGCTTTATTCATTTTTTATTCTTGAATTGATATTATGTCTTTTAAAAGCCTTTTAAATTATAAAGGTATTTTATCTCATTATTTTTAAAATAGCTCCAAGATTACTGTCAGCAAAAAGGGCAAGTAAAACAATCTTAGTGAATACTATACATATATCATATATTGTTAACTTTATGCTTAATTTTTTATTATGCATTTATTTCGCATAGTTATATTATTAGCGAAAAAAATATTTGAGTAATTTACCTACCCAGAGAAATATATGTTTTGCTTGTTCTGTTCATTTTTCTCCCTGCAAAATATTTTTAAAATCATCTTTACGCACTTTTAGTTCTTGTATTGATATTTTTATGTTTTAGAACAATCGGTAGACTAACACAAAATTCATTACCACATAAAATTATCAATGCTATAATTAATCCGATATCTAAAAAAGACTTTTCTCAAGCTGAAACCAAACAAAAGAAATCCTGGTAGATACAGTAAATATATCATAATGCTGCTGATTTATCCTTCATTCATTCCAGATTGTTTAAATTTATAATATCAGAACAGAAAACCTTTGACTAATTTTAAACAGTCACATAAAAATATAATCTCTCGATTTGTTAGGCAGCAATCTGTTCGATTTTATTAACTAAAATGGACAAGCATTAAAGATAGTGAAAACTAGCTCTAATTCTCCTATCGGTTATGTTTATGTATCCCATTATGCCACTGACTAACGGAAGGTGCCTTACTACATTATTCCAAAAATTCTATCTTCGTGCTCAGTCGATACGGAGTATTCTCATCTATGAAAGAGCATCTTTTTCTTTGAATAGAATGACTTGGCGACGGTTTTTTGGCGACAAAATCTGAAATATCAGCCCGGCAACCTTCGCGCGGCGCTGCTGTTTCCTTGACGTCAGCCACGCAAGAGTGCCCCGTATTTAAACCTTAAGATCCTGCGCTAGATTCGTGGCAGTTGCACTGAGGATACACTTACGGTCAGGGCTCGCCCCGTCCTTTTTTCTCTCCGGAGTTTTAGATATATTTTTTTAATTTATCACGTTGTTTATACCATTTTATTTGAAAATCATGGCTTCTCTTGTATCGGAGATAATAGACTGGTATAACACCCTCATGGCCTCTGGAGGTAAGTGGAAAATAATTTAAATAAAAATTCAGTGAATTTAAATTGAATTATAATTATTTATAATCTTAAGATCAATTTCTGTCTTATCATGTTTGCATAATGCAGTATAACTTTATGATGATGATGGTGATGATCGCAAGATCACAAAATCTTAAGAACTTATACATGCATATAATATTGATTTGAGAAGTTTTTACATTTCATTGTTATACTTACTAGAACTTCTTCCTTTTAAATTTTATTGATTAAATATACCATGAGGTATTGAATAACATTTATACGAAGAGTAAAAAAAATTGTACGTATGTTTCCGAGGAAATTTTTAGTTCAAAGATTCCATGGATAAGATGCGATGCCATTAAATACGTGATTTTAAAGATTAAATTTTATACCTCCATCACTGACCCTAATTCTTAGCTGTGAATTTTTGAAAATAGAAAAATTTTGTATAGTTTGGCTAAGATTGCTGTACAAACTTAATTGCTTTATAATGTACTACATTATGGCTTATTACTACTCTTATTTTTTGTCCTGTTTGACGTAAACTGATATGAAACTAGTCTGAATATTTTTAAAATTTCTACATACATTGTGTTAATTTTAAAATTCCATATTTTGTGAAGGCTACCTTTTTTTATAAAAACTTTTGCTACAATAAAGCATTAAATTTAAACTTGAAAAATAGCTCATACCCCCCCCCTCCCCTTAAATCGTGACTTTTATAAATTTTTCTGCTTCGAGGAATGCATTTTATGTAACCAACTTATTTAATACACCGATACGTAGTATTTTGTGAAGTTTTTTAATTTTCTTATCTTAGTCCGATAATATTTTATAAATTTCGTTCGCTAATTTTGAGACAGAGCGCCTTGTTTAAGTTTGTCATTTTTATTAAAGACATTTTTGACCTTGTGAAGTTGAGGCATAACTTTTTATTTTTTCATTAAAGCTGTTTTTACGAGAATGCATAAACTGCACCAAAATATAGATATGGAGATATATATAAATTTTGTCTAATTGAGGTGATACTTTATTTTTCGGAATTTAAAATCAACTTTGCTGCAATTTAATAACTATAAATATATTGAATTTCTTTAATTATGTATTGAGCTACATGATTTGAATGTTGTGTATCATTTGGTTTTCGACTTCGAATAAAACAAGTAATTCGAATTAAATATGCATTGAATTGAGGCTGAAGCTTGATGTGCCTTAAGCCCCAAAAGTACATACCTAAAACTTATAGATTTTATGCATATCACAATTATCTAGACTCGGTTCAGTTTTCCCGGCACCGTTGCTAAGGGTAACGGTATCAACAGTCGCAGTGATGTTTGGCGCTAATTTGGCGGAATTCAGATATTGAAATTGACTGTCTAAACAAAAATTCTTTTGAATTTACTTTGTCTTTAAACAGACTGTGCCTCCAATGTTAAATGAAACGTAGCGAACTGACATATTTGCAACATACGAACTCTATTCTCGACTCTGCAGAGCGATTGTGAAGTTTATACGGTAGAATAACTTAAATCTGTCTTGAATAATTGGTGGATGAACTCCTTTTGTAAAAAGTTAGCAGTATTTTTTAGTTTGGCAATGCTTTTAATCTTTCTAAAGACCATTTTGTAATGTGTGGGCTATCTATACGCTTGACCCATTTTCACACAAATAAAATGCACGTAAAGTTAAGAGATATAAAATTAAGAAATACTTCCTAATTGATTATAGAAATTCAATTGCATGTCTCTTCTGAATGCAGATTTTTTGCTAACCAAAATCCTCAATTGTGCTAATAAGCTAGGGTAGATGTGCTAGTAATGGGCCGCCTTAGTTTTTCGCTTATACTATTTTAAAAAGTTGAGCTTTCTATTCCTTCTTGCATGCTTTATAATCTAGATTACTTTACACTTTTCATCAAAGCAATCCGGAAGCAGAAAATAAAATTTCACGGTTTCACATTGAAAATATTAATGAACATTTAAGAGCAGACTTTACTTAATCTTTATTTTCTTGTAAAAATTTGAATATTTTTTTTTGGATAGTAATATAAAAGTTAGAATTTCATATACCAATGGTCATTGACAAAATTCTATTTTTAAGATTTTAGGAGGGGTGTCCATTATTGGGCTTTTGGGTGTTTTGACTTATTTCTATTTTTAAAAAAAATCCTATTGAAAAATGTAACCATAGTATTATTGTTGAAAGATTAATATAATATGAAAACTGGAATATAGTAATTAACTATTAATAAAAAAATATTTAAAAAAATCCTTAAGAGGGTTCATTGCTGGTACATCTACCCTATAATTTTCCTATGTACCCTATAAGAACCTTTTTAATAACCATGATTGCTATACTTTTTCTCGGCCTAATTCAATAACATCAGTGTCTCAATTTAAATTTTCTTACATACTGTAAAGGACTGACCTGTCGATGCGATCTTTAAACCAGACATCTTTCGGATCTTGATGCTATGCCCTTTTAGAGATAGCGGCTATACTGTGGATGCTTATTTCTATCACAAACTAGCCATATATATGCATTTTCATTATTTTCCAATCTGATATAATAAAACCACGTGAGGTTCTTTTATTCCGAAATACTTACAAAAAAGCTCCAATTCAACATGATCATATTTTAACTATTGCATACAAAAAATGCTTTAGGACCGATGATAGCTGTTTATATCGGCAGTTATGGTAATTCATAAATTGAATGCATTGCAACAGACCTTATTTTTTTCGCAACCCACATATGTAGGCACATAGTATTTTGTATAATCTATCGTATAGTGTTTTCGCACAAAATAAACATTAGCAGAAATTGGTAATACTTGTGAAAGTGGAATAAAAGTTTTTGCTTCTCAAATCAACTTATTGAATTAAAATAGTTTAAATGTCTATGCATTATTTTGCACTTAGTTATCTGTAACGGTATAAAACTTTAGTTTTAAGCCTCTATACAGTTTATTAAAATCTTAGTTTTCCTTTAAAGTTGCTATATTTTTATTTTGTCGTTTATTGCTGTATTTTTTGAAACGGGTAAAATTTACCCATTTTGAAAGATCGGACACATTTTTTTTTCAACCCACCAAAACGTTGTCCATAATTTTGTCGACTTAAAATATTAAACTCTCCTATTTGAACTGAAAAATTTGTATTTAATCAGATGGAGAATCGCACTTTCAGAATTTAGACTGCTATCGATGGGGGACTGTATGCAAGATTAACTGAAATATCTTGTTTTTACATCAAAATACTCCTAAAAATCTGACGGTTAAGTTCTTTCAGAAATGGGGTGGGTTTTTAGTGCCCAGGACAGTTTAAAAAAAGCCCCCTTTCCCCCTCCTTATGGCTAAAAGTTCCGGACTGACCAACTACGAGCACCCGGCTGCCATGTCGCCCTACAGAATTTTCCTTGCACATTGACTAATTCCTGTAACTAGTCCTTTTTTTTTTTTTTTTTTTTTTTTAAGCCCGTTTTAAAGGAAGTTTAAAACCAGTAACATTGTATATTTAGTTAACATAGCGAGTAACGTTTCTGACTTCTTTCCCTATCGCCCTTCCTCCTTCCAAAAGTATCTTCATCTAAGATTTTTTAACGTGGATCCTTTGAATAGTAAAAGGCTTATGGCTACCACTACGATTTGCATTGCATAATACGTGTGTGTGTACAGCCACCATTATTTGATAATATCGAGTAGTATTAATGAAAACCTTCATTGTTTTATGCAGAGCCCGATCAAGCTGAAGTTGGGCCCAGGGTCTGTTAAAAAGTTGCCCCCCTTCCCTAACCTACCCATTTTTGTAGACACTTTCACAAAAAAAGGTTTATTTGATTACTTGACAAATGTGTTTGGGTAAAAAGTGCCTAGGTTAAAAGCTTTTAAAAATTTTATTCATTCAGAATATTTAAATTTTACGTTCCATATTTTATAAAAGAATATTTGAAAAGTATTTATGGGAAAAAAAATCAGCCACATAATTAGTGGGCCCCTGATTGATGGGCCAAGGCCCCGGAGGCCAGTACATTAATCAGGCCCTGGTTTTATGCGTCCGGCTTAATACAAGGTTGAACAGACCTGATGCAGTTATGCTAGTTTTTTTATACAAATATTAAACAGGCTGGACAAGTCTCTTCGCTCCTGGGCTCCTCTACGCTTGTATTGAGAATGTGACAACGGTTCGATTCGGGACTAACATTTCGCCAATATCGGTGACTTCACGGTGAACTTTTAGCAAATAAAGTTGTCGATTGCTATTGCAGTCCTTTTTAAATTACTCCATAAAATTCAAATCCTCATACGTCTATTAAGTGGCTCATTTTAAAGAAATACTTGATACGAAGGAAATTTTATAAAAATTTTTACAATAATTTCAGACGCCCCGTGTAGAAAGCCATCTTGCATCTTTCTAAACTAAAATAACTTAAGGTATATACTTAATATGTGCACTATCACTTTTGATAAATTATAAAATACTTATTAAAATTAAAATTTTCTGCTCATCCATGTATATATTTTTCTACTTGTTATATCTAGTACTTAGATAAAATTAATCTTTCGATAATTTCATTAACTTATTTGATTTGCATTTCTCAGTTTAGAGTTGGCCTAATACAGCTTATTCAAGGGGTTTCAGGAGTCTTGCCTTTTAGCTGATGTTGCAATTTAGCGACATGTTGCATTTAATTTTTTCTCTGTACCTATAAAACATAATGTATAAAATTTTCAAAATAGAATATTAAAATATTTTAAATATATCAAATTTTATTGTTTTTGATTTTTTTTTTTTACTTTCATCCGCTACACGCAAGAATGTAGCAAAAACTATTGGTTCAAAAGCCCCTAAAATATTTATATTGGTGGGAAACTAATGTATCTTGAACGTATATTTCATTTATAACTAATTTATTTAAAATTTAAACTAATTTTGTATTGTAAAATTTTAACCTTTTATAAATGAACTAATGTTCAAGATACATTAGTTTTACAAATATATTTTTGAGAGCTCTTGCACCAATAGTTTTAAATTCTTGCGCACGGTGGATGCAAGTCAATTTTTATCAATTAAACAAATATTCTATATCAATCTTTTTTTTTTAATTCTTTTTATATAACAGGTATTAAGTTGTCGATATTACAAATTTCATGCGTTTGTTTTATAGGGGCTGAGCAAAAAAATAATGTGACACTTTGCTAATTGCATCGTCATGTAAGACTCCTGAGATCCTCTTAAGGTGAAATGCTGCAAATTTTTGAGTAGGAAATACCTATAAGTTGATTGTTTACCGAATTTTAATTGTAATCTTAAAGTTTGCGTTGAACTTAAATATTTATTCTTTTAAAAAAGTTAAATTTTGCATTTGTAAAACTAGTGTCATTAGGGCATAATTATGAGTTGGTCACTATAGCCACATGTGCTTGGTGCTCAAGTTTTGAGGAGCAGCCCCCCTCCCCCCCCCTCCCCGTCCAAAGAGAAATTAGTTTGGATTAACATTTTTCTTTTCTATAGCCAAAAATAATTTAAGAGTATTTAAATTGTAAATTTTTTTTTTAATGTTTACGAAATTGAGCATAACTCATTTGCAAAATTTGAGATATTGTCGGATTTATACTAATTTAGAAAATCTGGTGCAAAATTTAGTAAAATTAGTATGGAAAAAATTATATAAAGATGAAAATAGATTTTTCAGTTTCTTGTTAGAATTATGAATACGTAGCTTTTGCATACAATTAAAGGAGTTTAAATTTGCGAACAAATTCTTGGAGCAATTGATTTTATAATCTTCTGTTTTAATTTGGAATTGAGATGTTAAAATTGAACTATAATTCAAATGTACGAATTTTTAATTTGTTAGTTTTGCCGTTTATAGACAAAGGGGGAGGGGATTTAGTCATTTATAATAGTTGGAGAAGAATACTTTGCATATTTCCCAAAATACCATAATCGGCCCTAAGTGCTACTATGAAACTTATTTGAATGTATAAATATTACTTTAAAAAGCAATTCATCAGTCTAATTGCAATTTGTTTATAGTATTTCCATGAATCTGTGTATACTTTTTCGAAAAAATGTGCTAGCAGTAAACCATGAAACTAATTTCTAGTAAACTATATTTAAATTTTGTAAATATAAGACATGATTGTCGAAAACGCCATTTTCTATCAAGAGCTGTACACAAGGTTAGCTATTTGGAAATTTTAACCTCCCCCCCCCTTCCAATTACTATAGCGTGCATAATGCCTCAACCATACTCTTCCCACAAACTCTTCCTTACGCCTATTATCATATGAATGGAATATTATACAAACTATAGTCCTTATAAATCGGATGACATATTCCTTACCATTCAATTAATATATTTGGATGATTAAAAACTTTCTTCACAAAATTAGTCGGAAGGGTTGAATACAGATATCACTATTGTATTTATGTAATGACACTAGTAAATTTCAAAATTAATATTGGCTTTTTGTTATAGAATGAATTCAAATTTTCTTGCAGTTGCGCCGGGGTAAGCGGAACTTGCAATATACAAAATAAGCGGAAATATTCTTTCATATTTTTTTCCTTTTTAAATAATCGTAATTCTAAATTTCTCAAACAACGAATATATGTGAAAGAATGGGAATGGCGAACATTGGTTATGTTCCATGTTTTCAAATGAAATGATTGTATAACCGTTCGATATTTTAATAAAAATTAAGATTTAAATAGATTTAAAGAAAAATGTTAGTTGGATCAAAAATATAGTAACCCCCTCTCCTAGAGACCTTAAGATATAAAGTTCCTCTCCCACCCTCCCTAAAATGATACCGTTATGTATGCACGGCCCCTCAGCAACATAAATGTGAAATTGTTCCTATATTTATGAACTCTTACTACGGTTATTTAACCTAATGATTAATTTTTTCGAAAAAATTGTGAAATTGAATTTTTCTCTATCCATCCGAGCACACAAATTTTGTTGACATCATTGTGTATAGCCGTTTGTTCAAAATTCCTGGTGGGTAAAAATGTATAAGAATACAAATTTTTTTAGCTTATTTCAATGATGTTGAGTGGCTTTCAAGTGCCTAGGAATAAAATGCTGTCCCATTCTTGTTTTCTTTAGATTGTTTGAAAATCTATAAGCTGAGTTCTTAATTCCGTGTCTAGGCGAAAGTATCCTCCATTCCCTTAGATCACTGCGCTACTGATTAATCTATAATGTGCACTCTCCCGAGTCTAATTCGTATAAGTTCTTGGTCTTTTTTCGGTCGGGAATAGTTGGTTTTTTTATCGTAGATAAAATAGGTAAGAGCGCAGTCATAAATATTGCTGCGTTTGATTGCTGCTGTAATGTTACTGAAAGACATAAAAATAAAATTGAATTTATTACAAAAACAAATTGAACATAAATTTTCCCTTTTCAATGTTTCAAAGTATTAAAAAACTTCACGTGCGTATATTTACCCGATAACTGCATAGATTTTTTTCTTCCTTCCATTTACTTGGAGGGAAAAAATTAAGTTATAATAATGAGCATTGCTTTGCAAAAAATTTTAAACTCCGGCCTGCGACTCGCACAACCAGTGGCCGAGAGATTCCGATCTCAAACTGGTAGACGGGATGTGCTAATCGCGCCTATTGGAACAAATCGTTCGGAGTTTTCCGTGGTTTTCTTTGGACCTTAGACTTCCTTGAGTAAATATGAATCCCCTCAACCTTACAAGGAGAGCATCTCCCTCCTCGGGCTGGTATCGCTTGTGCGAAGAATTGACCAGCATAAAACAGACGTACGACTCCAGTCTTGCATTTTCTGCAAATGCAATTGTATTGTAAAAAATGCCTAATTGAGAAAAACCCTGCCAAATTACAACGCTACATTTGAATGTCAATGATTTTATCCTTAAAATCAAATTTTCTTAACATTTCGTTTAAAATTCAGCTTGTAAAGCAATGTTTATCTTTTTAGACTGGTATATTGCCGTATCTCTGGTATTTAGTTCCGTTTGCCGTTACAAAAACTTTTTTAGCCGTAGGGCTCTCGTTCTGCTTTGGTGAGTAGAACACGATGCTCGCAGAGAAAGAAAAAATTCGACCTATTTAAGAAAGTTTCCTTTTAAAAGTTAGTCTGGAGATGTTGCAGTAGTGAAACTTGTCGCGGGAACGGAATATTTTTCCAATCTGGTTCGTCACAGAAATGCTTCATTTCAACTCTTATCTGGAAGAGATTGCACATTCTAAGCTGCATTACAGATAACGGTAAAATCTGCAAACGAACATCACTGAATACTGTGAACGGGAAAAATATCATTGCGTGGGAACAGAACCGGATTATGAAAAAATTAAATGTTTTTAATACAAAGTAGAAATTGGAGAAGTTATTAACTTTAAAGTATAGCGACAGGGGGTGGGGCATTTAAACTGTCTTGGGATTTCTAAATTGATTTCTCGGTGTATAATTTAATGTAAAGTTATTTAAAACTTACACCAAATATTAGAATATGTATAAAATTTCATATTAGCTTCACAGCCGGTGACCTTTATGGACGAGGGTGATTTGGTGCATTAACTCCATTGTTAGCTCTAATGAGATTCTACGCATAAGGAACAGTTGAAAGTTTAACACCACGGAAAAATACATGAAAATTTGAGTTTAAAAAGTCACTGGAAACTCCTTTTTAGTACATATTTTTTAAGTTTCTTGCATATCGGGAACAGATAAATTAAATTCTTAGACGTATCTTCAATGAAGAGATTTTTAACCCGGGAGAACTCGCTACACGAGATTCTCTTCCCAGCGTACTTTTTTAAGACTTATTTAAACCCCTTTTTCCTTTTAAAATTTGAAAATGTTATTTCAATTATTTTACCTGCTTTTGTAAATAAAAGTAATATGGCTCAAAAAAGGTGATATTAAACGAATGTAAAGTAAAAGAAAAGCAATTGGACACTGAGAACAATTCTCACTAGAGTTCCCCCGGGTTAAATTGACTTTCAAAGGTCTACGTTCTATAAAACTGTAGGGATTGATTCATGTGTTAGGATACAAAATTAAACTTTAGTCAGATCCTGTTGTAGATTTGAAATATAATTTTGTAAACTTTGCATAAATTATTTTGGCATTTATTTCTAGAATTGAGATTAAAAGCAATCTGTTTATGCAATCTCAAAGACCGCAACAACCCTATCTTCCCTAAATAAAGGCTATTAAATGCTAATATCGTGTTGCGACCACTGGCATAAATAATCTATCTTGCATTTGACGTTATCTCAAATTTAAATGAATTTTTTTTTTTTAACCTGGGAGATGCCAACCCTCCTCCCCCTTCAACCCTTTGGCTTGCTGCTGTTTAATACGCAGCAACTAGTTTTAGTGAATTTTTTTGCCTGTCTTCATTGCACAACTTATTTAGAAATCCTAACATTTTTTTTTTTTTTTAGTTTAGAGGAAACCTTTTGATTTGACATCTTGCGTGATGTAAATTTTAGTTTCCCCAAAATGTGAGCATTATAAAATGCCTAAATAATTCTTACAATTGCAATTTAGGTATGTTTCTTTCGTATTTACGATTGTTTAATATGCAGCAACCTGTGTTTGTCTACATTATTTGAAATCTTTCGTCAAATTTATCATTGACAAATAACTTATTCAAAAACCCTCATTTCTAAAACTTTTTTTTAAATACTCTATCTGAAAGAATAAATTTAAAGTACTTGTTACTTAATTTTAAAAATTTTACCTTTTTTTAAAAGTAACAAATTTCTCAGACTTAATGTATACACATGGTGTATACCCGGTAATGTATATCCGAATTCATGTATCAAACTGTAAAAGAGCCCCATCAGTGGCTTGGAGGCTATGCTCTCAAAGCTGGTAGACGAGAGGTGCTGGGTTCGAACCCAATCATGCCAGTCGGTCTAACCGTTCGGATTTTCCTTGAACCTTGGGTAACATTGCTTAAATACAGGTTAGGATCCCTTAGTAAGACCCCCCACGGAGGGCACTCCTCTTGGGGCCTATACCCTTAGTGCATACAATCGGCCATCATAAATAACACCACCAAATTGTAAAAGATAATGTACACAAAGAAACAATCTTGGTACAGCAATGTGAAGTTAGAAATGAAGATTCGGCGAAATACAAGAAATGAGGAAATTCAATAAATGTTGACATAGTTACAGTAAATGCTCAAAATTGTAGTTTCCATTTCCTCCGCATTTCTTGTTTTCACAAACTTTTCATTCTCCACCACACATTGCTATATAGAAATTTCTTTGTGTTCTTGACCTTAAAGTTTGGACCATGAATTTGAAAACACCCTGTAATTGAAGTGGACTTGAGTAATTGTTTTCCAGCATAAATCTAACATACTTGTAAGATTGAAAGATAAAATTAGTTGCATGGGCATAAAATATAACTTTTCTCCTATTCGAAGAACGATCAATTCAATCAATGAACTATTAAACGTTGATCCTGCAATGTACCATTGTTATTGAATTTTTTTTTTCATAAGTTTTGAACCAAATAACAAAGTTTTGTGGTATTTTCAAGTACCACATATGAAAATAAAATACATTGGACCCTAGGCACGAAATTCCAGATCTAAAGACAGTTACAGGATAAAACTGATAGAAGCCACAATAACATTTAAAAATCTTTTTAATCAATGTCTGGAAAGAATTTGGCTTTTTTCAGATTTGCTTTTTATTGCAGTTTAAATCTCCAATATTACAAAATATAATATTGTAACTTTAATGTGATAGTGTTGTAAAACTTGATAAAAGCATGACTAAAAAAGCTTCTATTTAAAAGCTCTATTTAAGAAAACGTTACTCTGAGGGGCGGGAGGGGATTAAGACCTCGCAATAGTCACTGAAAAATATCCGTATGATAATGTAAAGTGTATGGGAGCGTTCTTTTTCAAAACTCTCGCTCAAGTTTTAATATTTTTACATAATTTTTTTTTTCATAGGATAGCTGAAGATTATCTACAAACCGTCCTAGTTTTTACTTTTTCTATTTTGCTTATATATTTTTTAATATGATGGTTTCAACTTCAGGATCGGTTTAAACTGGTATTGAAATTTAAAAATTTTTAAAAATCTGAAACTAAAATTGAAAAGTAAAAACTAGGCCAGTTGCGGATCGTCCTCAGCTGTCCTATGCAAAAAAATCATTAAAATTTGAGCGAGATTTTTGAAAAGAACGCTCAGATTTTACATTATCATCCGGGTCTTTTTTCTGGGAGTGTTGAGTCTTAATGATAATTTTTAACACGTTAAGTACAATGTCCGTCACCGGTAACTGACCTGAACTTTCCAATTTTGGCCACGGTAGTCACCTGACAGTTTAAAATGATATAAAACAAATATTTATTGAGTAGTTTCTGATTTTTTTGAATTTTTTATATAGTTTTACATTGAGTCACCTAAACGGAAAGTTCAGTATCGGTCTCCGTGGCACTCAACATGTTAAATGATCGTAATGTTATTGTAAATAAAAATGTTAAATTTAAACTAGTATTTCATACTAAAATAAAATTTTTGGTTCGGATATATTTAGAAAATTAAGTCTGATCTTTCTATTGGAGAAAATAGATTTGCGTGTGTGTGTGGGGGGGGGGAGGGGGGGCTATAAGTGAGATGTAGGAACAACATCCACTGATACTCTTGTGACTATTCGAGCAATTTTTTGTAGATACTTAAATTTTTTTATTGCAACATATAATTACGAAAAACTATGCAACTTATTAGATATCATTGTGCTCCGCTAACTTAATGTCTAATTTGTAACAAAGTATCTTGCCTGTTTATTATAAAGGAACTTCGTTACTCTTGTGACCAGAATGTTACAAGAATGGTTTTGTAATGAAATAATTGGAAGTATTAGTAAAACAAGTCGGTAAGTGTGATCGCACAGAGGGTTTCGTTTAATTTTTATGTAAGCAACTAATCCTTAATTTATAAATTAACAATTCGGATTTATTACATTCTAACACGATGGTAGCAGCACTCGATTAAATTTAAAAATTAATATAAAAAGTGATTAATTTTAATCAAATTAAAAATGTTCAAATTATTTAAACAAAATCAATTACTTTTGGATATCCTTAAAGATGGCGGAGATATGAATAAAATTTTAAATTTCTAAATTAAAATTGTTTAACGAAATTTAATGTTGAATTATTAATAAATCGCAATATTTCTTGATGGAAAGAAAATTCCATAAAATACTATGAATTTCAGCAATGTATCGCGACATAACTCTTAATTTGGATAAAATACAAAATTTCTTTTAATTAAATCCATCGGAATATGAAAATTTAGCCTTTCAGCACCGGGGGTTCGAACTAAATCTACTCTTTACTAGCGAGATGCTTTACCTCCAAGCATTAATATGTACACTAACTAAAGTTATCTTCTAATGTTTAAGTATCGAATAAATGGATGACACTGAAAAAAAATTATTAAACTTCATGATTTGGCGTGTGACTCAAGGTATTCAGCTGTAAGTACACAAAATTTTTAATCTGACTTCTACATTTTTTATGTACTCTGACGGACAGTGGACAGACGAATAGGGTTTCGTCAGATGAACGAAGCACTAAATTGCTGTAATGAAAGTTACCGTACTTAAAATGTTTGGAAATCCGAAAAATAGCTTTCTTGCATATTTTTGTCTTAAGTTTAAGTTTCTAGTCTTCATTGGCGAAGATAAATTTCATGCCCCGATTTAACTAAATGAAACTCGTATGTAAAAATTTTGTAGCGCATATACTGCAAACGGTACAGGCAGTAAAACAAATTATAATATTTAATTTGATAAAAGGTTTCGTTCCCCTTCCTCTTCCCAAGGCTTTAACCCTTCACTGCACGATTTTTTCTATGTATGAAAAATTAATCTAACCAGTGTAATAATGGAAAAATAAATTTCAAATTTTCAGCTAAAATTTGTTTCATGGCGTGTACCCTATAATATACGCACTTAAGGTTTTTAAATATTGTATTGCTATATTTTGAATTTAGACTTAAATTTTAATAAAGTTGTAGAGTGTTAAACGGATAAAAAATTTAAGTATTCAATAAAAATACGAGTGAAATTTTGTAAGGTATACATTACATATAGTTTACTTATATTGAGTGGTATATTCAGCAACATAGGAATTTTGTATTGTAGATCCCCTGGTTACATATTTAATACGAAAATGTTTTAAGGGACAAATTTTTAAATCTTCAAAACTTAATGTATTTTTAAATTGTCTTAATTTTTTTCTAGACTTAAGGGAACGATTAAAATAGAGAACTCGATGATAAAATTTTTATAACCCATTTAAAACTTCTAGATTTCATTTGACCTTCAGGAATCTCTTATTTATTACGCGAATGTATATCAATATAGCATTTAAACTCCTCTTTTACAACGCCTGGAATCTGGGGATAAATCTTTCCTGAATTACAAAAATAAATTTCGCTAAATAGAAAGTTAAACGAAAAAGCTGTATTTTAAAGACTCTGGTTCTCTATTTCTATTGATTTTTATATGCGGAACGGAACTCCCCAGTCTCAGTGGCATCTCTGCATTGATGCATAATCCTTCGTTCATACTTGCAGCTCTGGGACATGGGCACCGGCTGAACGAACTTTAGAAAAGGGTGGGGTTTTAAGATCTGCTGTGGTCCGTTAACTAGATGGTGGGATTACCATAAGATTGTGGAATTTTTCAAGATCCATTTGAGAGCGATGTAGAAATTTAACAATATTTTAAATGTTTAAAAAATCTTTTCTAGTGACATTTTCAAAATGGATACTTTGTCAGAACTCAGTGTTTCGGAGAATACTAGTTAATTTTAAATACCACTATTTCCAAATGAATTTGGATTATTTAAATTTTTAAAAAAATTGAGGTTCAATAAGAATATTACTAAGCGATTATAGTGGCATTTGGAAACTTTCTGAGAAAGTCTTCCCCCAAATCCTCAGAGCAAAACTTCTTAAAGCTATGCTTTTATTTTTTAACAGCACTTTGAGGCACAGGAGCGCAGAGCTTCCTGGCGAATCTAGATTCATTTTAATCTTTGTTCCTCATTCTCTATTTAATTTTTTATTGCAAAAACTTTTTTTAAATCAAGGGGGGAATTAAATCTTTGAAGTAACACTTTGGGTGGGGGAGGGCAATACCCCGCCCCCTGATTTTTCAAATTTGATTTTCATCCTCGTGATTTTGAAAATGTTCCATTCCTATTTAGATTATAAATTGTTAAACTCTACGGAAAAAGAAACTTAATTATTTGTTTGCTATTTTACGTTTGCGTTTAAAAAAATAATGGAAATGGGTAAAGGAAGTTTGATTTTAAAATTGTTTTTTTCTTTTTTGTACTATTTTAAATTGAATAATCGTGTTGCTGAATAAAGATCTATTCAAAAATCTTTCATTCTCTCCCCCCACCCCTCCTAGATTATTTTGAACGGGCTCGTGGAAAATGGCCCTACCTCATTTTCAGGCGCCCATGCGCTGGAGTAACTTTGACCTCTGAGATTTTTCGAAGTCAAACAGAACGTATCTGCAGCTCGACATAAACACGGCAGCTCGAAACGAAACCGAATCGATTGTTTCAAAGAACGGGCGAATTTCCTCTTGACACGTTTTTCTCTCTAAGTCCACTACCGGTTGTTCGATCTGTTGTTCCGTCAGCTGGGGGGAAGCATCCCGTCATCTTCCAGGTAACGGGATGAAGTTCCTTCGGGTAACAAGTCTTCCTGTTTTCAGTGCTGTGAAGAGATGGACATATCTTGTTAGCGAAAGGGCGGATGATGGCCTTTTTAAAGGCGCATTGCTGACACTATGAATTTGGCGGAAAATGGCGATAAGTCGCCAATGTATGATACTCGTAACCTCCTATTTCTGACTAGTCACGAAAGTATCAATGTAACTGAGCCGCTACCTTTATATTTATATCGATAGGAGGGGTAGAGAATTCTTTAATATTCAAAGATTAAAAATAGGATGAGGGGGGGAAGACAACAGTTGCAAAATCGCATGTAAAGTCTAAACGTATTTTTTGTCTCGGGAATCGCTGAAGAAATTTAAATGCATTATTTTATAAATTTATGAAACAACTGAGCTATAGACTATTCCGCAAGTTAAAGTTAACTTTAGGGAACAACACTGAACTTTTAGATTACCGATATTATTCGAAAAGATAGAATACGTATCTGACAATAAAATGTGTTGTATTCGAACGCTGGATTTTCAGTTTTGAAATGAGACATTATTTATACACTAATGCTGTTTTTAATTCTGCAATATTGTCTCATGTTTTTCCCTATATAATCTATTATTGCGTAAAAACGTTTATTCGCCGGCGATATTTCGTGTATATCTGGTTGCTGATTTCTGTGGTTTCAGATGTTAAGAGGAAGGAGGGAATGGGTATTGCAGTTGCGGTGAGGAAATTTCACATTTATCCATTAAAAAGCAAAATCTCTACTTCCGGTGGAGATATTTCATTGTTCAGGAGGTCATATCGCACCCTCAGATCACCCTCAATTGATCAACGTTTGATTGTCACAAAAATCTATACTTTCGTCAAATGAAAATTCAGTCGGAGGGACAGTTTGGATGGTAGTGCCCACTCCATACATATAATTGCAATATCTTTCCTTACAATGAAATCAGAATGCAAACAGTTGCACAAATTTGCAGACTGTATTTTAAAAGGTCTAATAATTTCCTCGCCGAGCTGTTTAACAAATTATAAATTATCTAAATCGCCAGTTTTCCCAAGTTTTTCACAAATGTTATCGTTCTCCTAAAAAAAACTTCTTCTAAAAAATATTCTTTGAAAAATATTCAAGCTTTGAATAACGAAACTAATTTCAGATTCATAAAATATGCTGTATAACGTTCACTTACTGTATATAGAGCTAGCAAACAGCACATTAAATTTTTGTCGGAATTTTCGATTGCGGAAGGAGTAGTAGAGTTATCTGACGATCTATTCAGTCAGCTGAGTAAGGCAGGGATGGAGAAGCCATCTTCTAGGTAATGTCAAGAAGTTTCTTCAGGTAACGAGTTTAGTCTGTTTTCGAAAACTGACTATATCAAGTCGGATCCCGAACTAATTTCATCTTAGCCCAATACCAAAAGCTTATTACAGTAAAAAATACCATTTTAAAAAATTGCCTAGATTTTCAAATTTTTTTTTTTTTTTTTTTTTTAGGTCGATATCGACGTTAAATACTACCTTGTGGCAAACTTTCAGATTTTTCTTGTCATAACATTTAAAAGAGCAAATTTTTTATATTAAATCGCTGTTCCGTCCCCCCCCCCCCAAAAAAAATTGCATTTTAAAAATATTTTAAAGACGGTCCTTTTTGAAAACTACTGAAACACGGTACTTAACAGCAATCGAATATAGAAAAAAATGTAACAAGGCTTCTTGTTACATTGACTAATCTTCAAAATATGATGGAATAAATGTAATAGAAATTCTCCGTCCAAATTATTGTAAAAAACTTATTCTTGTTTTTCAAGTTGATTTCTTCCTATTTAGAAAGTTTTTTAAAATATCAAGGTTTTTCAAAACTTAATCTAATAAAATTTTTAATTTGTGCCTGTGCAATCCTGAAAACCAGTATGAAAATTGAAGACGGAGCCAGACTCATTTGTCTTCGGACTTCTAGTGCTGCGAGGAGATGGACATCTTGTTAGGGAAAGCGAGGACGATGGCCTCTTAAGGCGCATTGCTGATACATTTGGCGGAAAATGGCGAGAAATCGCCAAATATAAGAAACACTAACCTCAATTTGTTTTCTGAATACTCGCGAAAGTATATGTAACCGAGCTGAGTTTTAAAGTAAAGGGAGAGGGCGGCAGAGGCAAGAATTTTCATTCTTAATATTCAGAGCAAGATAAAATATATACATTATTCATAATTTTTAAATTTTACAAGACCGTTTAGAATCAAATGAAAATATACATACGTTTATATAATTATCGGAACTTCATATTTTATCAATATAAAATGCACTTATTCAACAAGTTCTGAATTGCAAGAAGACGCAAATGCTTATTTAAACAAAAGATGTTTATAACGAAATTAACAAAGAATCTAAAGGACTCTTTACCTTGTTGAACTTTATATAAGCATTTTAAGGTGCATTATTCGGCATAATAGACTAATTGAAAATTTTATTTTTCGATATTCCTGAAAAAATTCGAAAATTTTAAATTATTTTAGAAAAATCGAGTAAATTTTTTAAAATGTGTCTTCTAGTATAAGTTTGAACATTTTGATCAATTTTAACTAATCGAAGTGTGCTGCATAATTTTAAGTATCTGGTTTATCAAGTTTGGGAGAAAATAAAATGTGCAAATGTATGTAAAATGAGTGAAATCTTTTAGTTTTATGTATTGAGTGAGAAATAACTTACCGTAAATAAGATACCTAGTTTTATCAAAACATAAAGAAGTAATTTAAAAATATACATATGATTTAGCACATTGAACATGCCTATTCATCGAAAAAACAGAAAATCGCATTTAAGTGGATAGTGGCATTTTTAAAAGAGCGATTTAATAAAATGTCGTTAAACATTTACATACTCGTATCTTTACGAAACTACATTATAATGCATTATGGATAATAAAGTATAAATTAAGCAAAAAAAATAGAAAATGGATATTTCAGTCTATTTTTCATTGAATAAAAGGGTGTTGAATCCCTCCTCCCCCCCTCCCCCTGCTTGAATCCATGGATTATTTTTACATCAGTAACGTTGAGAGGCAGCTCTTTCTTTAGTGTCCGGAACACATTTAATTTTTGGGGTTTCGGGGGGGGGGGGTGATTTAACCATGTCATTTGTAAACAATAACAACTTTTTTAATTTATTTAAAATGTAGGTTAATTAAAAATCTAACTCAAAATAGTTATAGAATTTTTATTTTTTACATTTTTAAATAAACAAACAAATCAAATTTTTCAATTTTGATTCGGCATTTAAAAAAAATCTTAACGTTTTAATCAAGTAAAATTAAAAACTTTATTTTTTAAATCTCATTAAAAAATCTTTTAAATTGGCTGAATCAAAATTAAAGTAAAACAATCAAATGCTTCAAATTTAGAATGTCCTCTTTTAATAGCTCTTGTTATCTCAGTTTAAATCTGAGATTGTGAAAAAATAGCTCATTTTCACAAAAAGTCACTCCGATTTTTCTCTAGATCCTACGTTTTTACCTAGAGCACTGGTTGATTATAGGCACCGTTTAAAGATAGCTTTAGACTGTCAAAGTAAAATTTCTGGCGACGTTAATATAAGACTATAAATGCAGGTCACAATTTACAATTCAGTGTGTTTACACGATTGTTATAAAATTTTAAATACTTAGTATTGGTCTATTCATTCTATCTTATTTAAATAAAATGTAATTATGTATTGTTTTGGTAACATTCATTTATGTGCATTTAGCATTAGTATCCTCAGTTTGGACCCCCCCCCCCTCGCCATTTTTTTCAACCATATGAAGATTTACATAAATGTAAACTACGTCCCTTTTCTATTGCGCTTTGTTCCAAATAACTCCAATAAGCAGGGTTCGCCGAAGTGGGCCCAGCCCGAAAAAACCCGCCCGGGTTTTTTCGGACGGGCCCACTTGAAAAAACCCATCAAAAACCCATTTGTGGGTTTTTTCAAATTTTCTCGTGTTTTCACAACTGTATCATTATTTAATCTAAGATATGAGAATAAAGATAAATGCAATTTAAATATATTTCAAACTAACCATATTTAAAAGAATTTCTAAGTACTGATAAAATGACCATAAAATAAATTAATTTAAATAAGGAAAATTTTCATGGCTATATATTTTAAAATGCATCCAAGTGCTTTAAATCTTAATGTATACCTAATGATGGCGCTTGAAATGTGATCCCCATCCTGATTGCTTGTATTGTTATAGTTTTTAAGCACATTTATTATCCTGCTTCAATGAAAGTCTATACAGTAATTTTCAACACAAAAATGGTGATAGATTATACAGGGTTCCCAGCATCATGGAAAGTCAGGAAAATCTCAAAATATACAGGAAAAGTCAGGGAATTTACAAATAATTTCTAAAAAAGTCATGGAAAACATTTGAGTGAAAAAATGAAAAATGACACAAAATTCATTAAACAGTTGGGGAAAAATAAAAAAAGATTGAAGTATAATTGCAGAAAAAAATTGCTAATTTTGGCAAAAGATTGTGAAAATAAGTATCAAATTTTGTTGTATGCTCGTTTGGTCAGAGAATTTTTCTAGATTTGGTTTGGGAAAATCGGGGAATTTTTTGAGATTTGGTCATGGAAAGTCAAGGAATATGCCAGTCATGTTTTGCTGGGAATCCTGTTATAACAAAACAAAACAAAAAAAAAAAAAAAAAAAAAAAAAAAAGTTTAGTACTTTAATAATTTCATTGTTAAAATTATTACTAATAATTTTTGTAAAAGCAAATTATAATGTTTATTATTGTCATAACCTTTTAACCTTTAACCTCAAACTTTTTGTAATCAATTAGTTATTATAAATTGCATTTAGTAGTATACTGTAAAATCCCGTTAATTCACCCTTCCCGATCAAACGCCCCCTCCCCACTTTATAAAGAATTTGAAATTTTCAAAAAATCCCGATAAAGCGCCCTCCCTCCCCATCCTCAAAGGCGATTGAGAATGGAATGAATCATTATGAAATGAATGAATCTTGAATTTTTGATGAAATGTGCGTTTTTTCGATGTTTTTTAATTGATTTCATGCTTGCTTTGGCTTTTTTTTTTTACAAATTTCTCCTTTTCTGCATTTTTCGACAGAATTTACGTTTTTTTTTTAAAAAAAAAACACATTTTTTCAAGTATCATGATTCATTTCATCATGATTCATTCCTGTAAATTTTGTTGAACGATCGCGAAAAAATCCCATGTAAGCGCCCCCCTTTAACTATTGTACAATTTTTCGTCACATTTGGGGGGGTGGATTAACGGTATTTTACGGTAATTACCTTGTTTTCAAACATTCTGAACCATATTTCTTTAACATAAATACCTTGATAATATCCAAAAAACCCTAATAAAATCTAATCTAAAATATATCCAGATACTTTAAAAGATTACTTATAGATGGCATACAAAACGAAACTAGTAATGTATTGCCATTTACGATCTAACTTTATAGATATGACTGACATTGACTTTTAGATAATCCAATTTAATACTATTGCAATATAAATGTTGCTTAAATTGTAGTATATATATGCATATATATGAGTGAATTCTATTTTTTCCTTCACAAAAATAAAAATATTTACATAAATGTTGCTGCTTTAAACTGACTTCTATTGAAGTAAATGAAAGAAATTGCATAAATTAGTCCGTTTAACTTGAGATTTATATAAAGAAATTCAGTTGCACTTCATTTAAAATATCATTTTTCCAGTAATCTAGTTCTATGAGATACAAAATAATCTTTTTAAATATATTTATATTTTCTTTTTATATATTTATTTTTATTGCTAATCTATACTTAATGCAAAATTATACCTTTGTTTCACTGATAAATGAAAAATTTAGGTACTATGCATGTGAAAATTAGAAATGTGAAGAGTTCTCTAAAAAATTTTGATAAAACCCGAAAAAACCCGGGTTTTTTCAAAAAAGCCCGAAAAAACCCAGGTTTTAGACTACTGGGCCCAGTGGGTTGGGCTTTTTCAAAAAAACCCGGGGTTTTTCAAACCCTGCCAATAAGGTTTGAAAAATGGATGTTAGTTTGAAAAAACGGTTGACACTATTTTTATACATAGAGGTCCCTTAAATTCAAAATGCATTTATTCAGGGATATAATCGCTTGAAACTTTCGTGCTTTTTAACAATCTGGCAATAGTGTCAATAAAAAATGAGTATTCCATTCTTCTACGCCCTCAAACGGTAAAAAAATATACATATTTTAAATTTAAATATAATTTAAAAGTATACGATATTAACTTTATTGACAGTGACTAAGTTTAATACATTCGAAAACATTCCCAATTTTTGCCACAACGATGCATCAAAATCTCGGTGTAAAAAATTTCATATTGATCTATTTTTTTTTTTCATAATGTACTTGCAACAAGAGCCGGTGTCTTCAGTCCTATAGTTAAAATCTGTCAAACTCAATTCCTTTTTTTATAAAACTAGTTTATAAATATCTCGTAGTTTAACGTATGTTTACAAGATTAAACTTTCAACGCTAATTTAAATTGTGGAATCTTCCATAATTGGAATTCCATAATTTTTGTAAAACCTATAAGTGTAAGTAGATATTGTCACCAATCTTTTCTTAAAGTGAAAAATAAATGAATTTTATTGACTTTTAAAGTATCTCCTAAATATTCCTGTACGCTGATCTGTGCAAAACTAGTTTTAAAAATGTTTTATCAAAACTTTGAGCCGTTTGAGTTTCCTTTCTGAGTCTATTCTAAGTAGTGAATTTAAAGTATTCTCATCCTACGTAAGCATGTCTCTTCAGAGGACATTCATCAGCTCATAATCGGTAAGCTTGCCTTCACATTTAAAATGTAATATTAATATTAGCAGTTTTCTCGGGCCAAGGTTTGCAGAAATAGGATCTTGATTTGAAGGCCATTTTGATTCACGTTGGTTGTCTCGCATTGTTATGAAAGATTAATACACATTTAAAAAGGTAATCTTAATTATTAGATTGTGTGATATTGATATAACCATTAAGCTTTCATAATCGTGTATTTGCTTGTTAATGTTAAGGAGAGACTATTTTAGGTCAATTTTTAATTTTGCGTGTTTTGCATATCAAGTTGTTGCTCTAAAGTGATTTCGTAAAGTTAGTCTTGAGTGGTCAGATTAATCCTTTTTTATTTTTTTTTTATTTTTTTTTTTTTCCATGAAATATTGAAGTTATAAATTTCGCTTTATTTTGTGGGAAAATTTATTTTTGCAAAATACTAAAACGGATTGTTCGTTAACAGACTAATGTATCTTTCATTTTGTCAAACCATAAATTGATGACTTAGTTTTTGCAGAACTATCTGTTTAAAAAATTAATTTCTTCAGTAGTTTCAGAGAAATACTTGGATACCTGCTGCTTTCATAAGTCTTCGAAATTTTGTGCCTTTTTTAAGAAGGCACATGAAGCATTCTTTCATTAAAATTTTACTTCTGAGAAAAATTTATGCGATGCTATTTTACAAAATTCTAAAGATAAGTTCTCAAAGTGATAAATGAACTTTATGTTCATAAAATTTTAATAGAATTAGATTTTCAAATAATGTCGAAAACTTTGCATCTATTCCTGGGTATGGGCACTACAGAATACTTTTAGTCTTATGTTCTACATTTTTTTTTTTATAAATTTCAAACTTGCGTGTTAAGCATCGTATTCTGGGTGATAAATCTGAAAAAGCAGTATTCCTGAAGTTGTTTTAGTTTTAAATGTATAGCGATCAACATTTCGTTGAATATTTGTTTTAAAAGGGCAGTTTACCTCAAATTAATCGATCAATGACTTTTTATTGTTAAATAAAAAGCCTGTTTAGTTGTGGATAAAAATAACGTGTCAAAATATTCACAATTATATCTCGAGATATTGTAAATTTTAATAAAACCAGCGCAGTTCCCCACACATGAAACTTTAAATTGTTTTTTCCGCAACGTTCATATTCAAAAATTCTAAAGCATTTTTACTTTCTGTTTTCAAAATGTTAGCCTTTTTGAGATGTAAATTTTTTGTACAATAATTGATAAATCTGCGCTTTGAATTAGCCTTCGGGTTATTTTATCCTTTTTAAAGATATGAAGATTTATAAGAATTCATTTTACATTACATGCATCAGTAAAAAATATTTAATGTTAGATGTATCTAAAAAATGTATACGCAGTCTTGTGTAGTATACATTCGAAAATCTTTAAAACAAAATTAAATGGCAATTATTTTATTGTAGTGATTTTTAGGAAATTGAATTTTTAAAATATTGAATTAACTTTGAAAAAATTAAATGTGCAGTTATTTTTTTCAAAATGTACTTTAACATTGAAAAGAGAATTTGAACCATATTTTAAATCGTTGAAAAGGTAGTGTTCCCTTAATTATCGAAAATTTTAATCTTTAGAATTTTTTTATTGTTCAAAACATTAAGCGAATAACTTTTTTACGCATGAAAATTTAGGAAACTTAAATTTAAACTTTTTTTTCAATAAGACTTTAAACTTTTATAAATAGAAATTATCCTGTATGTATAGTCTGGTATTCCTTTAAACATTCTGCAAAAGTAATAATAAAACGGCGATTTTAAACCTTTTTTCCTGCCTTCCGGAAAACTATTTTTCAGAGAAATTTTTTAGAAAATTTAAGATTTTTTTTTCAAATAAACTAGCAGGGCTCGAGTGGCCATTTCTTGAATATATTTAATAGGAACAATCGTAACAAGTTTTTAATGAAATTAATATCGCAGAAGGAATGTTTTTGTTTGTGCTCCATCTTGCTGGAAAATATGCTAATTTCGGATGCTCTCTCAGGGGTTAGCAAGTTTTTTCCGCAGTGGAAAAAACCACTTGATAGAAATAGGTTTCTTCCACAATGGAAGAAATGGAAAAAACTTATTTTATAAATATAGCTTTCAACTTTATAAAATAAAAGGTCTTCTTGCTATAACTTTAATCAAATTAATTTCACCAGATCTATACAAATTTAATTATATGCTAAATTAATAACATTAATTTAAGCCAAGATCACATGACACCAGCCTAAAGATCTTCTGCTAAGCTAAATGAAGAAAAACTTTATCTAAAATGCATAAAATAAATGTTATTCATTTTAATTTAACCAGCATATTTTTCGTTATTAAAATTTTTGAAAGTAGTAGTAAATAGTATAGATTATTTATCAACAGTAGAATGAAACTCATTTAAATAAGACTACCTAAAGAAAAGTCCTATAGAATGGGTGAAAGCAAAAGATAAGATAAAAAAAACAAGTCCTATAGAAAACGTCAGAAGAGTTTAAAAGAATTTCTACATACTCGTAAGGCATGAGTGTAAAAATCTAGGCGCCAGTGGAGTCTATCACTAAATTTTTTCTTCACTTAAATTTATTCGAATTCTTGCAAAAACTAGATAAAATAAGGAATAAAATTAAGTGGTAAACTGCCCACTGGTGCTTAGATTTTTACACCCCAGCCCATATTTTCAGAAAGTCTCTTTAAATCTGCATTCAGATATGCATACTAGGTGCTGATAACTAATTGCAAATTTGTATATTTAGTGTGTTGCACACTTTTCAATAATGTATTTTTAAATGTATTTTTTTTATATAGAAAATAAACATTTTGCTGGTAGTTTTTTTCTCTTTACATAAATGGCATATTAAACTCTCTACTTCTGAAGTTATAAAATTCATCACCTGTAAATGTTAGCTGAACAAAGTTTGTTATTAAACTTATTTTTCCAAAAATAACACTTCTTAAATTTTCAAATTTAGATTTCATATAATACTTTTAGTTTATTTTACATAGTTAATATGCTTTAATTTTGAGTTTTTCTGTCGGTTTCTTCCACTGTCGTTAAAGAAACCACTGTTCTCCTTTTTGTCATTTCTTTTTTCAAACTTCTTAAATTAAATTAATTTGTCGTTGAAATAATTTTTACTTTAAGTGTTAAGTTACAGAAAATACTTAGATTTGTCTATTATTTTTGCTAGTTTTAATTTTCAGATTCGTATGAAGAAATTTCTAAACTTAACTTTGAAAATTGAAGATGAAACTATTTTTCATTGCTGTAACTTTCTTGCTGCAACTATTCTTCCTGCAAGCCAATCGATCAGCTGAGAGTAGTTTCAGCAATCATGTGTGGATACTTTCATTGCTTTGGTTGGAGCAACAGACTAATGAATAAATTTCACCATATTTGGGGGAAGAAATAACAAGATTACATTGTTTGTTCCAACAATGAAAATCGATGCGATATTTATAGTGATATGTATAACCGTACAGCACATTGATCACCTTTGATTATAGAATAAATGTAATATTTTACTAAAGCTTATTTGATTGTAGTTGGGAATAAATTTTCAGCTTGAAAAACAGGTAGTTTTTTAAATCGGGAGCGGGGGGGGGGGGGGGGCTGGAAATGTATATATTTTTTCCTTTTTGAAGCAACTTAATTCAAACTTTTTAAAAAGAAAAATCTTATTAAAAGATTACTTTTAAACTCTTATGTGTTGCATGCAATTTCTTGTTACGAATTTTTCAGCGATTTAGTTTCTTTCCGAAGAAAAGAAGTGTCTTAATATAACTAAAGAATCTAATCAAGGGTCCTTGGATTGTAGAATATAAATTCATTATTGAAAACTTAAATTTCATTTAAAATATTTTTTGTTTGGGGGGGGGGGGGGTTGCTTAATCAGTGTTTTAATATGAAATGTCAGTGTATTCAGTTTTTTAAATTTTATTAAACAAGCATATATTAGCCGCATGTCAAAAATGAAGTCTAATAAACCGTTATTGTAGCACCCATTTTTTTCATTTCAGCGATTTAAGAACGTAGTTTGATTACATGCCTTTTAAATTTGTTTGAATATTTGATTTATAATTTTATAGAACATTAGCCGGAAAAAAGTACCGAAATACATGTATTGCTTTGAGTGTTAATGTTTAGTAATCAGGCTGCATGAAAAATTCTTGCTTAAAAATTATTTAAATCTAATCTTTAAATGAGGTAGTTTAATGTAATGAACAATTAATGCTTTCAATTTGAAATTTTTTTGAGTTGTGATTTGCAACATCGTAGGGCAAAAGATTAGAATTTTTTGGAACTATTAAGGTGAAGTGAAAATATAAACAAATATTTGTCGAAATTATAAATTCGAAGTTTTGAATATTGATAAACCCGCTAGAAACTGCTTATATTGTGTAAGGGGACAGAGTACCTTTTTGAAACTCTAATTTTGAATAAAAAATGTAATACATGTGGTGACACAATACTTCTGCTAAAAATTAAAATATTGTAGAACCTATTTTAAAATTTTAAAAAATTGATCCCTACTTTCACAAAAAAGAATATTTTTGCTTGAATTTTTTCCACATTCATTGGAATATACTATATAAAATTGTACATGGATTTTTAGATTTATGGGATTTTACGTTTAATATTTTCTCTTGTATATTAAAAGATGAAGAAAATTACTTTTAGTTTTTAAATATTTAAAAATAACTAAACTTGTATGTTAAATCCCTGCACAAAAATATTAAATACACAATGGAAAACAAGTTAATATTAAGTATTTGCAAAAGTTTTAGTATTTATCGAACAAGTTATGAACAGGAAGAAAAATCAGTTTAAAGTTTTCATTAGATCTATAACAAAATTTTTAAAATCTTTAAATATAATTGTCATACAGCTAAAAAAAAGAAGTGTCACAATATGCACAATTAAAGAAGCTTTCAGTTAATTAAAAAAAACTTTGACCAATTTAAAGATTCTGTCGCCTTAACGGTGTTTAGTATGTTTCAATATCTTTTTGATTAAATCTAAAACAACTTGAGAAAATGAAGTCTTAAATTCCATTAATTCTTCGTCATAAGTTTAGCTATAAATCCAGTAATTTTCATGGACAAAGCAAAGTATAAATTTAATCTTTTTAGACTTTAGGTTTATAAATTATACGAATGCAAAAGCCTTGGAATTTATTACACTTCAGATTGTACTCCCTTTTTTGTATAAAACAGGGTTGGCACGGTTTAAACCAATTGGTTTTAACCATGGTTTAAACCACGGTTTAAACCAAATGGTTTTTTCTCAAAAAAAACCAATTGGTTTTTTTAGAAATCTAATGAAATTTTCTTCTTTTTTTTTCTTTATAATTTACTTGTTTCAGATTATTGGACATAAATAATTTCAACTTTTAACACTTTATTTCAGTAATAAGTATTATATATAGTGGGTTTAGATCTTTTTTTATGCATAGGATTAAACCTATTGGTTTTTTTCTATAAATAAAAAGCAATTCGTTTTTTAGAAGAAATCTAATGATATTTTCTTTATAATTTACGAGTTTCAGATTATTAGATATAAATAATTTCTATTATTTTTTAGAAGAAATCTAATGACATTTTCTTTTATAATTTACGCATTTCAGATTACATGAATATAAATAATTTCTACTTTTAACACTTTATTTCAGGAATAAGCATTTGATATATTGGGTTTACGTCATTTTTTTATGCATAGGATTAAAATCAGAACACATTGGTGAACATATATATTGCTCTAAAGAAAAAACTTCAAACATGTGAATTGATCAAAGATAAAATAAATTCAATATTTGGTATAAAATATTTAATTTTTTTTAATAATGCAGATTATTTAATGCAATTAATAATGTAACACAATGATCGTTAAGATTTTGCATAAGCTGTAAAAGAAATTTTTCTTTTGGGAGATTATCTTGAAGAATTAAAAGCAAAGACTGGTTGCTAGTTATAGCATTTTAATATTTTTTTCTTTCTGCTATCTGCTGAATCTAACAACTAAAAATGTTAACTTTAAATTGTCACTCAGAAAGAAAAAATCCTTAAGAAGTATTTGTAATTTATTATTTGAATAATTCTGGAAAAGAATATTTATCAAACTACATCCAAATGTTTATTATTAGTAATCACAAGATTGTTTATAAAGATTTATATTGCATCAATGGTTCGCTGTGTAGAACAGTTAAAACTTTCAACATAAGACTGTTTGCTAAAACAGTCTTATGTTATTTAAATTGAAAAATAATTTTTTTCAATTTTCAGCATAAATTCACTATAATTATTAATTTTAAATTGTTTTAAATGAAGTTGCACTGCTTATAAACCAATAATGTCTGTTTTTATCAGGAAATATGCATGTATATATAATAAGAAAGGATGTTTAAAAAAACCCGGTTTAAACCAAAAAAACCGGTTTTTTTCAAAAAAACCTGGTTTTTTTCCAACCCTGGTATAAAATGTTTAACCCGGGAGAACTCGCTGAATGACTTTTTCTCCATCGTATTTTTTTTTTAACTTATTTAAAACATTTGAAATTTTAATAAAATTTCAAAATGCGATTTCGATTACTTTACCTCTTTTCGTAAATAAAAGTACTAAGTCAAATAAAAGTTTATAATAAGTGGATGTAAAGTAAAAGAAAAGAATTGGGCACCGTGAGAGAAATTCTCACTAGCGCGTTCTCTCGGGTTGATGCTTAATGAATTTGATTTAAAAAAAATAACTTGAGATATAGTAGTATTCAAAATACTAAAGCACAATAACTTTTATTTAAATTTTTATAAGAACTTTTAAAGAATTAAACTTTAAGCCGGTATGCCAAAAATCTGAATAATAATTTAAAAAAATGCTTAAAGTTGTTACTGACATGCTAATTTTTTAAAAGTTCAAATATCCATAAAAGATTACTGTATTGTCCTTTATAATATTGCTCTGAATGTTTAAATTGGCAAGAAAGGATATTATTTAAATTGGTGTAATAATGAACACTTAGAAAGTATACTTTTCTAAATAAAATGATTCATTTAAAAGAAAATATTAATCTTGGCTATAATCTCTAAAACCTAGGAACTATGATAGGAACCGGCTGTTTCTGTGGAACATAGGTTTCTACTATTTTAATAACACAATTACTGATTGTTTCTACCACTTAGTTATACTTGTTGCTGTAAAACGCGTTTTACAGGCTCCGCCTATTGAGATGGCCGATACAGGCTTATCTTGGCGACTGATTTTATTCAAAGTTTTTGCGCCAAACAGTATAAGATTTTCAAGAATTATTTAGGATAATATAGAGTCCGATTTTCTGCTTTATAAAACAACGACCAGCCTTTCAGTACTTTCCATGAATTTTAAATGTCTTTTAAGGAAATTATAAAAATTGATGTTTCTTGTTAAAGATATTTCTGTTTGAAAGAAAAAAGTTGGCAGCTATGTGAAAAGTTCTTATTGAGCATATTTTATTAATCCTATTTCATTCATGTTTTATTCAGAGTATAAATTTAATGGTTTTTTAGATTTTTTTTTTTTTCAAAAATACTCTGAATGAAAGGTTTACCTCTTTCGTATCTAAAATATGATGTTAATAAAGTAAACTTTAAATTAATAATCTCATTTGTATAGCTAATTTTGATAATTGCTGATGCAAATTTTATGCATTTTACAGTATTTCAAACTCTACATTATAGAAAAGCTTGAAGAAAATGCAGATTTTGGTTCATATTTGCATTTAAAACTAAATGATAGCTCATTTAGCGAACTGTAGGAATGAGTTTTTAATTCCGATAGACTTTAAATTGAAAGCAATTCCACGCATGTGATTATATTGCCGCTTAGTTACAGTAAATTTGGGGTATTTTCATTCTCGGTAAGATTTTGGAAAAAAGAGCTTTGGCATAAAGCTGCACATTTTTTATATTAAATGTTCATGCTTTTGAATATCGTAAAGTATTATGCGTATTTAATACTTTAAATGTTACATTTATAGCTGAATGAACAAAATTCTTTTCAGATTAATTTGTCTGCGTACTGCTTAAAAGTTTATGTAGAAGTTTTGAAAATGCTTAATACTAATACCTAAATTTATCATAAAGAAATTGAATTTGAAAGAAAGATTTAAAATGTTTTACATACTAATCTTCAAAAAGTATCAAATGTACTGCACAAATCGCACGATATTATCGTAGTTTGGATTAGAATTATCACAAATAAGATACGTAATATAAAGTATGTAGTAAACTTGTATTTTATATTAACTCTTAAAACCATATCTTTTTTAAGTAGTGTAAAAATGTAACTGTTTCAAGTAAACTTTAAGAATTTCACAAGTTTCCTTGAAAGTTAGGGTAAGACTGGGAAAAATAGTCGAATCTAGCAATTTAACAGTTCAAAATTTGACTTATCAACGTGAAAGATCTAGATTTTAGCTCTCAGGCTATCAAAGCCTGAGAGCTTGTGTGCCCGCCCGTTCTGTATGTAGAGCCAGTAAAAACAATCTTGACACTTGCGACTTTAGACGTTTTATTAAATATCTAGGAATTTAAAAGAGGAATTATTCGGAAACTCCAGGTGTGTAAACAAAATAGTAATGACTATATATTTTCCCGAAATCTCATAGGGTCCGTCAATAAATTGAAAAAAAATCGAAGATCTTTTGGAAAACAGTCAATAATATAGCAAAAACTTTCTAAATACAGATTATGATTAAAGGGCTTATTGTAATAAGCTGTTTATTTTTGAGGAACGCATGTATACTCGTAGAGAAAATAAGGTTTATATAAAAAGGTCCTAAATTTTGCTAAGTTTTCTGCTTAAGTTCTTAATATAAAAAACGTTATTTTCCAAAAATGACACTGTACACACTACCCTGTAATCGACCCCTCATCTTTTTGCTTCATTTTGGGAAAAACTGATTTTGAGCTTATTCTCATCTCAAAGCATCTCATTGCTGTTATAGCGCGAATGGTCGCAATTTCTGGCATTTGTCGCGTCATTTTACACAAATCGGTGCATCCGTTAAAGGATTAAGAATTCATCGAAGAAAATTACTTTGAAGTGGCATGGGGGGGAACACTACTGCGAGTAAGTGTTGCATTAAAACTAGTGTTCAAAAAAATTTTGCATTTCTAACTTGTTTGTCTAATATTGTAAGTATTTATAATTCTTAAATTCAGTCTGTTAAATTGCCTTGAATGGAAAGAACCTTGTACTTTAAAATGTTTATTTTTGAATGAATTTTACTTGTAAATAAAGTAATTTAGCATGCAGAATAAGTAACTCGTCAAGTATGACTAGATTTAAATATCTATATCCTAGAGGTGACAGTGTGTGTGCTGATCTGTTTCATCCTCTATGAATTAAAGAATTTTAAATTTTACTTTAAAAGCTGTCAACTGCAAATTTCTTGGCCCCTTTTTCACACCTTCACCTATGTCTCGTATTGTAATTGGACAGATTCAACAGATTTATTTAAACCTATTGCATTAGAGAAATATATGTACTTACGGCTTTTCTTTTTTAAAATTTGTTTATATACAAATACCTTATTTCTTTATAGTCTTGATATAACTAATGTGCGACTCTCTCCTACCCCTGTCATTGTGGATTATCTTCCACTTTGAGTGCGACCTGCGACATATTTTTCTTGCAACTTGTCGTTTAGATAAACATAATTACTTTTGATTCTGCTTTTACTCTGTAAATCCATTCACTTTAATTTTTCATCTTTCATACTATTGGACTTGAAAATTTGGACTTGACCAGATTCTGGATCGAAAGGGGGTCAGCAACAACAAGGTCAATGACCTTGCACTAAAGATTCCTTCAAGCTGACCTTGCCCCGTAAGGAATACAGGTTTCGGAATCGGGGTTAATTTTTACCCGCCAGTGTCGTGCATGTATTATCCGGACAGTTTCATGCCTTTCGGTGACGAGCGTTTTCTGTACATCGACAAATCTTTTTTTATAATGCTGAGATTAACGCTTTAAAGTTTGGCATTAAAACGGACAAAGAACTGGGCTTCATAATCTTAAATCTGCTCCTTCATGGAAATTCCAAGGTGCATTCTTAAAGTTATTAACTTAACAATATTCAATTAAAATTAAACTAATTTTAACATACCGGGTCTCTTTATTCTAAATCGTTAGTTTTAGTTTAATTTTTTTTTAATTTAAAATTGATCATATGAAAAATCTGTCGTTATTTTAAATTGCAAAATTTAAATATGGTCTCAAACTTTTACTTTCAATTTTTTTTATTTTAAGAAAATATTGTGTTCTAAACAAGTAAATTTTTCTACAAACAAAACTTACTGAGTAATATGAATTTCGAGCGTTTCCGGGCCCAAAAATTCATAATCTAAAATTTCTAAACTGCTTTAAATGCAAGGATAGATTTTTAATATTTTACTTTCATGAGTAATTTCTTAATTTGCAAGACCCAGACTACGTTAAAAATTGCGATAGTTGGGAATGACATTTTGAAACATTTTTAAAATTGGAGCTACACCTCCCTAAAGCTAACGATTGAAGAATTTTCTATTGGTCTGTAAGTGGCACCTTTTTTTTTATATAAATGAGTATTATGACAAGTTGATGCAACAGTAAAAATTACTCGCACTACCGGTGTTTCCCCCAATACTAATATCATCTTGGTGTTTTTTCAAAATAAACCAGAAAAACCAAACTTGTCTTAATCACGGAATGCCTGCTATAAATTAGCTAATTACTATTCTGAATTGAATTTTTTTAAATCCTCTAAATTGGCTATTGATTGGTTCTAAATTAGCATTGTATACCACAGAAATTTAACTTATTTAAATTATTACATGCATTTTAAATTGTAAATTTCATATGAAAAGAGCTTTAAAAATGTAAACTGAGGTATCCATTTTGTTTTTAACAGTACTTGAGTTTCAAAACTTGCCTTATCCAGAAAACCAAATTTGGGGAATTCTCTAAATCTCAACCTCCATTAGTTTCATTGTAAACAGATTTTTTAGAATGTCAAAAATATGAAACTCTTTTTTCAGCATATTTTCCTTTTTGTGCAAGTTTAAAATTTATAGAGGACTTTTTTGATAAAGCTTAATTTCGTATGTCCTCGTATTACTTAAAATGGTACATTCATATTCGCTCTTTGTGGAATCTGATTAAAAAGTGAAGCTTTTACATTTTGGCTGTCCTAAGTTACAAAAGTTATTTCTTGTACGAAAAAGTTACTTAATTCTGTAAAATTAATATAGAATTGAGATATAGATAAGAATTGAAGAAATGAAATAATCGATCTTTGAAATCTTAATTTTGTAAATATTTAATCTTTTGTTTAGAATATTTATCGCGGTTTTCCATTCATTTGCAATACACTGTAAAAAAAATTTCCCGTTAAATAACGGAAATAGTTCTGGTAATCTAGACGCCAGTACTACTTCCGTTATTTAACAGAAAAAAAATTCCGTTTTTTCCAGCAATATTTCAGTTTTCATATTTTTTATATAAAAATTTTCGCTTGAAAGCCAAAAAAGAATTTTCAAGGACAAACTGGCTTTTTTATTCTTTAGACAAGGACACATCAGATTAGAACACATACATTTAATTTAAACAACTTTGAATAAATGTCACTTACCTTCGATGGGGATCGAACCAAGCACCTGTCCCATGGCAGCTTGTAGTAGTGTAATACCATTACGCCATAGTTACGCATACAGTGCTTGCAAATATCTTTACTTATTTCGAATGATTTTATAAAGCAAAGACCTTATGTTGAACGCGGCATTAATTTTTGAGAATTATTTTCTATATGAGTATATAGTTCTAAATGTTTAACAGATTTTATTTCCATAATTTCGAATATTCAGTTTTTAATTTCAGTTCTATACAAAACAAATTTTAGACTTTAAAATATTACATGTATTACGAGTTGAATGCATTAAAAAAAAATTTTTAAGGAGATTTTTAAGTTTATTGTAATATTATTCATATTTATTTACTTATTTATTTTTGAAAGGATATTCTTAAAGTAATGTTAAAATATGTTAAAATTAAAGTTATTTTATTATTACTTTTATTAAAATATATTAAAATTAAAAGTCGAACGTTTTCCCATGATCCAGATTCCAGATCTTATTTCCATAATTTCGAATATTTAGTTTTTAATTTCAGTTCTATGCAAAATAAATTAGACTTTAAAATATTACATGTATTAAGAGTTAAATGCATTAAATAAGTTTTTTCATTTTAAGGAGATTTTTAAAAGTTTATTGTAATATTATTCATATTTACTTATTTATTTTTGAAAGGATATTCTTAAAGTAATATTAAAATATATTAAGATTTTATTTTTTTATTACTTTTATTAAAATATATTAAATTTAAAAGTCGAACGTTTTTCCACTATCCTACGCATATTTTTAAAAATGTGGTAAACATTATTTAAAAATGATAATGGAAATAAACTAACTAATCTCAAACTTAAGAGATTAATAAAAATTTTATAATTTTTATTTTTTAATATTGTAAAAATATGTTAGCTTTATATTATTAAAACAGAAAGAAATAAAGAACATTATTATACAAAGTTGTTCATGAAACAACTTTATAATGTTTTTGTATCCCAGATATAGATGGCGACACGCAATTTATGCTGTTTTAATACGGAACTCCTCCGTTTTCAGAAAATTTTACGAAAAAGTTACTGTTTTTATAATCTCAAAAATCAATAACGGAATTTCTGCTGTTTTTTCGGAAAAACGGAACTATTCCGTAGAATTTTTGGGAACAATTTCTGTATATTAACGGATATTTTTTACAGTGTATGTTGTGTAGACTGTAACATAACGCATAAAAAAATACTGTAATAGGTGCTTATGTACTCTAAATTTCTCGCTTATGTTGTAATGATTTGTCGAAAATAAGAGCTGATGGGAAATTTTGCATTGGATGAAAATAATTTAGCAGATATTTTTAAAAGTTTCTGCAAATTACATAAACGGAAGCTTACAAGGCCATTCCAAAAACAAGTTTACTATTTTTCATTGCTCAGAAACTCTAAAAGTTGCTCAGTTTCATCCAGACTTGAAAAGTGAAAATCCCCAAATTTCATGGGATTTTATCTTTAGTCACATTGTTTTTCTGTTTATTTTTAAATTCAGTATTTAGTGATTCTTAAAGCGAATCTAAAATCTCCTTGCTTTAAACCAGTTATTTGCATATCGGTAGTTCTTATTTCAGTATTCAAGTAATGTTTCATGAGTCAACTTTTAACTGATAAATAGGTAAATATAAACTAATGGTATCTAAAACTTATCCAGATCGATTAGTTTGGAAGAAAATACTGTAAAGTTCAGCAAAATCCATATTTTTTTATATGGACTGAAGTTTTTAAATTGAGACTTCTTATTGTACATTTTAGTTTTGTTGTCGCCTCCGCTATCTTCCTCATTTATTTTCATAGCACATGCTTGAAAGTATGTTTTGAGTTAAAGGCATATTGCGACATTTCTAGACTATTCGCCCCCAATTTGAATATTGTCTCCCCTGGTACTAAAAGTTTGCGAGAAAGCGTAACTTTTGAATTTACATTGCTAAATTAAATGACAGGAATCTTAAAAGGATTCGATACCATTTTGAAACTATTTCTACGATTTTGAATAATACTGTAACATGTGGTGGAACAATACTGACAATTAAAATTTGAAAATCTTGTCGAACAGCCTATTTTACTAGAATTTAACTTTAAATTCTATTTTTTAAATATGAATAATTTTGCTTGGAATTTTTTTTCCCATTATTCATTAGAATAAACTACATAAAACTGTGCATGGATTTTTAGAAATGGTATTTTACATTCAATGATTTAATAGTGTGTATATAAAAAATGAAAAATTAAACTCAATTTAAATATTTTAAATAAATTTGAATGTTAAATCCATGCACAAAACTATTCAATACACCATGAAAGAAAAATTCAAACCTCTATCTAAATTAGCAAAAAAAAACCTTGGTATTTATCTAACAATTAAGCTGTAAAAATATGAACAAGGAGAAAAATCGGTTTGAAGTTTTCATGTGTCATTGCAATGGTTAGATTTAACAAAATGTAAAATATCGCGCGATACAGTCGTATAGGTAAAAATGATGTTTCAAAATTTAAATCTTTTCAGTTAATATCAAAGAAAAATGTTTTGACAAATTTTTAAGAATGTTTCGCTTTAAAGAATATAAGCTTGGGAACATGTTAAGTTTTTAACAGCTTTTTGCACAGAACAGGTCCGTTGGCCTGACGAACTTTGATTTTAGTATAGTGGTTATAAGGTAGGCCACGCCTCGGTGTTTCTTAAGAACGTATTGAATTTCCCTAGTACTACTTGCAATTAAACTGCTGAACTTATACAATCGTAACTTATACAATCAAACTTATACGTCTTTTGGGCTTTATTCGTATTTAAAAAATTACGAAAAGTCTCTTCCCATGACTCCACTAAAATTTTTAGTGCCAGAAGAGGCGGGGTTTTCCTCGTTTAATATTTAAGGGAAGACATGGATGGGACGCCACGCCCACTCACATTAATTTTACACTAACATTTCACACTTCTGTTAATAAATTTTAACGTGTTTATGCATATTAACCCTTTATCTACCGACGGTACTTTAATGTACCAATGATGAAAATTTATAAAATTTAAGTGAAGTAAATTTTCCATGTGGCTGAAGAGTTCAGGCCAGGACTCCAAACCAGAGATCTATTGGCTGAAGCCGCTAATACTGTTCCAACTGAGCCATCTCGGACAACACTGGAGGACTATTTCGCCCAAATAACCTCAACGATCATATAATCTGGTCTGATACTATGGATCAGCTCAACAGAATAAATCGAAGATCAATATATAGAAACTGCAGAAAACGCTGCATACGGAATTATACTATATTAATTTATGACACGATCTTTCAATCTATAAATTATTTAGAAGTGAAGTAAATTTTCCATATGGGTGAAAGGTCCGGGCCAGGATTCTAACCAGGGATGTATTTCGCCGAAGTCACTAATGCTCTTTTGTCCCATGCTTTTTTTCACCCACATGGAAAATTTATTTCACTTATAATTAATTTACCTATTGAAAAATAGTGTCATAAATTAATCTAGTATAATTTCGTATGCAGCGTTTTCTGCAGTTTCTATATTGACCTTAGATTTATTTTGTTGGTCTGATCCATAGTATCAGACCAGATATGATCGTTGAGGTTATTTGTGTGAAATGGTACTCACTGTCCGGGATGGCTTAGTTGGAAGAGTATTGGCGGTTTCAGCCAATACATCCCTCGTTCGTATCCTGGCCCGGACTTCTTTCACACACACATGGAAAATTTACTTCACTTATAATTAAATGATTGAAAAATCGTGTCATTAATCTAGTACGATTTTAGTCTATTATGAAAGTTTGTTTTTGTCACTCTTCTCAAACTTGGATAGCGTACAGAAACAGTCGAAGCTAAATATTTTCAAAAAATGGTGATATTCTTAATCATTTTCATAAGTAATTTTTTTACCAAAAAGTTTCATGGGAAATCTTACGCTACAAAAGCCTTTTAATTTAGAGTATTATAAATTTAAATGCATTTTTTTTTTTAGATTTGGGATATTTTCATAAGAGTATTGGTTAAGACTATTTTTGCAAATATTTTACAAAAATTATCGATATTTAATCAGTTTAATTTAAACTTTCTAAATTTCACATTATAATTTGAAAATTTCAGTATGTTAAGATATTAAACATAATCGAGGTGAAACAATTTCTCTATAAATAATTCGGTAGATAAAGGTTTAATCCATGTGTTTGATAAAACTGAAAGAACGTCACACAAGTTTAAAGAATTTTTTTTAGCCCCCTGAGGAATGGCGTTTTTTAGCTAAATCCCCCAACTTCTTAAACGCTATTAGCTCCTAAAATATTAATCGCACAAACTCCGGAAGTACTCGGGCGATTACGATAAACTTTTGGTGATGCAATATAAATGACAATTTTAAAGAAAAAACTGAAAAATGGGGAAATTGCCATTATTTTAAATTTGTCGAAACAATATCTGCTATAAGTCTTGAACGTAATCGAGAAGATTCCAAGTGTTTAAGGATAGAGAGCCAACAAATATAAATGCACAAATTAAGAATGAGAAGGTAGCAAATAGCTATTTCGAATCTACTAACGAGATTCTTCATCAGTGCAAAACTCAGCGAGCTAAAAGTAGCAAAACTGAGCGAAGAGACAGAGAAGCAGGCTTATATACCCGCTATGGGAACAATCCCGCCTAAAGGAAAGCAACCAATGAGAAGAAAGCAGCCAAAACCAACTGAGTGGACAAGTAGCGACATCTATCGGAGAACAAGCAAAACAAACTAAAAAGCGAGTGAAAAAGTATTAAATTAACGATTTTCAAATACTTGGAAAATAAGTACTAGATAAGTCATTGACTAAGGAGTGAGAATTTTTTATGATGTGGTAAGCTTCCCAAAAATAAAGATCAAGAATAGGACATTTATGGATGATGGTGGCTGAAGAAAAGTTAAACTTATGTTGAGAAGACCAACAATGTTGAGCAATAGAGGAACGTTTAAGCTCCTGATTTTTGACATACCTTTTATGTTCCATTAAACGAAATCTGAGAGCACGTTTAGTCTGACCAATATAAGAAAGACCACATTGGCAAGAAATCTGGTAAATACCCCAGTTATCTAAGTGATCAATGGAGTGCTTAAGATTTGAAAAAGCAATTTTAGTAACAGGAGAAAAAATAACATTGAAATCGAACCTTTTTAAAATTTTAGCAACTTGCTGATTTTGGGGGGAAAAAAGGCAAAACAACCAAAGCATTGGAGTTCGAATTAAAGTTCTTACTTTCAGATTGTGTAGATTTTGTCAATTTTCTATGAATAGAATCTATAATATTAAAAGAATAACCACGATCAACAGCAATAGCTTTTAGGTAATTGTGTTCATCACTGAGTAACTGAGGAGTTGAACAAATATTGGAAGCCCGGAAAACAAAAGTTTTAAAAACCCTAACTTTCTGGTTAGGAGGATGAGAAGAATATCTGTGAGGTGGAAGACTGACCGCAAAAGGTTTGCGAAAGACAGTAGTCTGAAAATTATCTTCATTGCGAATAACAAGAACATCCAGAAAAGGAAGGCAATTGTCAGATTCAGTTTCAAAAGTAAATTGAATGCAAGAATCAATAGAATTCATGAGAGAGAATATGATTTATATCAGAATTCACTTAAACTAAAGCATAGATATCATCTACATAACGAACATAGAACGGAAATTTTAAGACTCCAAATAATTAAAATTAATCTTAAATAAATTAATCTTAATTTCCGTAGATTCGAAATAGCTATTTGCTACCTTCTCATTCTTTATTTGTGCATTTATATTCGTTGGCTCTCTATCCTTAAACATTTGTGCACAAAGGCTTTATTTGCTATTTTAAGGTTCCAAATGTTGTCAAAATCGGTAGTTTCTGAGAACGGGTCATAAAGCTCTCATATTTACCATAGAATTGCATCCAGTCTTGTCTTCCCTTTTTTAATTGAAATAGTTACTGGCCTGTTTAAACCTTTTTTATAATGTGTATTTTTCGAATAGTAAGAAATGAATATCTTAACGCTCTTTTGTAGTTGTCAAATATCTAATAACATATTCACTTAAATTTGAAAATCCTAGTATACTAAGTAAAATACTATTTAGCGACAAAAGTTTTCGGCTCCTCTGAAGACTTTAGTAGTTAACACTTCATGGTACCGTGTGCCACATACCTAAACTCAAATTCTCATTATGTGCCGTCAGTTCGGTCTATATGATCACTGTATTTAATAAAGAACATTCTAAACAATGAAATAACACTTATTTTGTACATTTCGGATAGCTGTATTTGAAATAACATTTAACTTTTTCTTCGGAAACAAACTTCGTTAAGCTATTAAGTTTTTTTTTTTTTTTTTTTCTGAATATTTTAATATTAATATAAAAAAGGTTGCAGTGTTAAGCAGATAAAACTAAAGCCCATTTAATTGCAAAATATAGCACTAAAAGTACTATCTGTGGCAATTCATATTCTGAAAAATAGATTTTAAAACTCCTTCCGTATGAAAGTGCTCTGTCTCAACCCTCAACAGGGAAAGGCAGTGACAATAAGATGCTCCCAAAAACATCTTTAGATTAAATAAAACTATATTCATAAAATGGCTGTTTTGGTACATGTTCTCATTCGTCAGAAGTGGGACGTTACTTGAGGTCGACTTCTGAGAAATTTACTATTTATATAATTAAAACAAAATAATGGGAGACAAACAGTATTTGTACAATAGTTTTTCTTTTTATAAGAGAACTTATTGCAAGCACAAATTTAAAATTTACGCATCAGATTAAATGTATATCCTTTCAAATTTCACAAGTTGACTGTGTGTGGGGGGGGCGAACGTTTTTAATTAAATCTTATTATAGAAATTGACAGTACAAGTATCGTTTAAAAATAAATTGTTAGATAAAAATTTTAACAGGTCCCTGTTGAAATTTTAACTGTTTTAACTATGCCAAATATCTTTATTACCAATACATATTCATTTAACGTCTGAATTTAAAAAGCCAATAAGATTGAATAGAATAAACTAAAACTTGAATATACTTAAATTTTATGCGCAAAAAATAAATACTAAAAAATATTTACAAATACAAAAAGCAAACGTCACTCCAAGCTACTCGCAAGGCATAAAAACTTCCTAATTTGTTCCACTCCTATGCAATGAATATTTGTGCTGATGCCTTGCGAGTAACATGGCGAAACGTTTACTGTTTGTATTTATAAATGTTTGTTTAAATGTACATAAAAGTAATTATCTGTCTTGATTTATCTTATTCAATCTCTTTAATAGCTTTATTGCCGTTTCTCTTTCCGAAACTTGGTTGATTTAGGTATTTAATGTTGATATGTCGGCTATATAATTTTGCAATTCGGATTTAAATTTTTCGAGCTAAATATCAACTGCAAATATTTAGTACATGAGATTTTGAGCATACTTTGCAATATGAATTAACTCAAAGAACAGCAGGGAAGAAAAGGTCAAGTTCACAAAGTAATTGGCATTGGTAGCATTCTTAACACATTTCGCAGTTGAAGTTGCCGATAAGTCTCTGAAAGACTGCATTAAATGTTAGTGGGGAAATATTAACTTACGTTAGTCACCGAACCGGTTTTAATAAGAAATTTATTTTAGAATTTTTTGAAACTTCGAGAACTTTTTATTAAATTGGAAGATGGTTTTAAAAGTTCAGGAAATATCTTAATTTTCAAAATATTTTATTGGATTAAAAATGTTTTTATTCTTAAAATGATTAAATCATGTTTCTTGGAAATTTTTTTTCTTTTTGGTTTCTTTTTACAAAATCTAGCTTTTAAATAATGGTTGTCATGAGATGACTCCTCTTTTGAAAATAAGTTTTTCTTCATGGATCTTTCAAATTTCTCAGGCATAAATTGTTACAACTCTGAACCGTTAAAGTTTAAATGCTTCAATTTTGAAGCATGTCTTTTTTGATTATTTTTCTTTCAATTCAGAAAATTTATTTTGAATTTTTTAATAAGTTGCATTTTCCCCCACATTTCTTTTTAAGTTTCTTTTACTAAACTAATATTTTAAATGCTGAATTTAAAATTTAGATATTTGTTTAAATGCAAAAAGTCTAAAAATATTTTAACTATTTTAAATTGTCCCACTTTTTTAAATTTTCAAAGAAGTTTTGTGATTTTTGTTTATAAATAATATGGTTAACAATCGCAAACTTCGAAATTTTAACTTGATAAATACAAATTATTTTAAAATGTGCCCCGGTCCTCCTTAAACAACTCATAAAATGTTTCTTCTGTTATCAATGAACTTTATTGCAATGTGATAGTTAAATCTAAGATTTTCTACATTGCTTTGAAGCAATTTAAAGCTATTAATCTAGATAACGTTTTACCGGTTACATAAAGTTTAGTCAGATGTCTGGAAATGCCTGTGCTAATAGCTTGGGTTATTTTTTTAATACATTTCTCCCTCTATCAATCGTTCGACTGTTTCACTTTCACTAGCATTATCTGAAGTCTCTTAAATCAAATTTTGAATCCAACCTGTTTCTTGGAATCCAAAAAGTGGGGCATTGCAAATTTCCTTTCTGAACATGATTCTACCCACGTGTTGTTGATAGCGGAAGCAAAATTCATTTGTATCAAATTCTAGGTGAAGGTGATAGAGCACAGATTGTCCAACCCAGTTGTTATTAATCTCAACACTTTAAAATTGCTCAGGGAAGGGTAAAATATTTTTTTCTAACGCAAGACGGAAGTCTTGGAAAAACGTTCAAATGCATTTCTTGAATTTTCTTTGCAAGTGCTCTATTCACTGGCTAATGCAAATAAGACGCAGACGTCTATTTTATGGGACATTAAAATTGAATACAAGTAGGTTAGTGTGATCAGAGGGTTTATTTTAATATTGCTATCAAAACAACTTATCCAAATTGTAAACCTATAATTTCTCTCATAGATAGCACCAATAAAATTAAAAATTATAAAAGGAAGTGATTTTACTTAAACGTTCAAATAATTATATCAGCTTATATCGATAATTTTTAAGTTTAAGCTAGGATTTTGAGGCTTCTACAAAAGTTGCTCTGTACAATTCACTAATGCATTGTGCAAATTATATTTTTGATGTTCGCGCATGCGAAGTGAATCATTTAATAAACCTGCTTATTTTTCATGAAATTTAATTCTGATTACAGAGCAATGTGTACAGTTATAATTCAGATTCTTAGCTATAGTAACGTTCATGAAAAGTGGTAACACTTAAGACAAGCAGTAACTCTTAAAGCAAACAACTTTTTTGTAACAATATTAAAATAAAGCCTCTGTATAAAAGAAGTCAAAAATGAAATTTATTACAACATTTATTTTTCTACGTTAGAAAATATTTAAATAAAGTAACAAGTGAAAAACGCATTCACTTTCATGACATTTATTCAAAAAAATCTACTTCTTGGTCAAACATAAGAAAATGATTTCCTTTCATTTTGAGAAGCTTTTTTCCACTAAATCAAGTAAGTTTCCACTTCACTTCCTGAAGTACTGTATATTAGATTTTTACCGATTTGACATTCAAATTAAAACAAGTGTAACCCTGTAAATGAATAGCTATTCTATACGCCGCATATTTTGCATAATGAATGTTTCAGTGCCTTTTGTAAATTCATATAAATTTTAATGTGTTGGACAGAGTGTAACATCTTTTTAAAATTCATTTAAAATGATTTTTCCATAGGCCGTAATAACAGAAAATGTTTGACTGCCCTTGTAAACAAACTAATCATCCCAAAAACTTCATTTGAATTAGTGTTCGTGCTAGAGTTAAACGTCAATAAGCTCCAAAAATTTCAGAGCAATTGGAGTATACTTAAGAGTTAAATCGCGGACAGGGGGTCAAACAAACCGAAATCATAAACACTTAACTTTGCTGGAAAGTGTTAAAAAAACTTTGCAATTATTGAAAAAAAAAATTGAAAATTTCAAACTAATTTGTTTTGAAAATTAAGAATTTGAATCTTAAATAGCACTTTCAAAACTCGTGTGCAGACATGAAAATCCTGTTCCTATTTTTAATTACTTATAAATGTATATAATACAAAATATATTCCTGAATCGTGATTGATAATAACTTGAATCTTATACAATGTCTATAGTTGATTTACTTATTAATTGGTTGCTTTAAATCATCAGTGTCGCTTCTTTTCTCGAGTGTTAAATTTTCAAGTAACCCTCATGACATTTATTGAAGAATGCTTCACTAAAATAGTTTTCTTGAAATTTTAGCTAGGACTATTGATTCCTTAACGAAAATTACAGAACTTTCTAACAATTTTTTTTATGCGTTAAAAAATATTAAATGGTTAACATTCCTGTAAGAAAATAAAAATACAATGTTGGAATGAACATTCCAATATGTAGCAATTATAGAGCAAAATTATCCAGTTCTAAATTAGCGCAGTGTAAAGAAGAAACAATAGTTTTCTCCGTTGCCAACTGCAATATAAAAATATTTTTAAAAAAAATTCCTTGAAGTAACTAATGTTCTGCATATGAAGACACAACACATTTAAATTTTAAGCTATTCGATACGTATTTTAATAATAAAAGTTGAATATTTAACACATGCTATTTTACTTTTAATCCATTTATAAAATTATATAAAAGTTTAAAATCATAAGACTGAAATTTTGCAAGTTTTTTTATTCAGGACAAGTGAATTTCCATTACTTGCTAACTAAAGTATTTTAAAAAAAGACCACTATTTCTCAGCTCTGAAAAAATGTAATGAATGCATAGAATTAAGCATTAAAAAAAGATGCGTTACTATCTGCTTTTAGAGTATCAAAATTTATTAACATGAAATTTAGATTTAAACATAAAACATCAAACCGGCCGTTCATTTGAAATTCACCCTTAAAAAAAAAAATTAGTTTGAAACAGTCGGAGGCCTCAAGATCGAAGATGAATAAAAGACATGATTAACTGATAGGAGGATATTTTTGTACTAAAACTTTTTATGCAATGAAAACTGTGGCTGCTACAATATCTTTAAAAATGTCTAATAGCATTAAAGTTCCAGACGAAACATTTTCGGTATTGTTAGTAGTTAAACCGAAAATTAAGTTAAACTATAAAAATTGTAAAAAGCAGCGATCTGTGAGACCGGTAACATCTGTTTAAATGAAAACAAATTCACTGTGGCAACAAGTTCTGGATAATGTTTGACCTTGGTTAAATGGCCACTGTATTCTCTTCAAAAGCCATTTTTAAACTTTTTGCATTGTTCTTTTTAAATTTTAAGCTTGCATTTTAAATAATTTTAAATCTTTCATTGTATGGGATGAGGTTGTTAAACTAGGCGTCTTAGTGAAATAACCTCTTAAATGACACTGAATTTCAAAGTAAAGTTCGTATGCCTTAATATTTAGGAATTCTTTGATTAAACTTCCCTGTTTCTTTTTAAACAAGCAACATGATGGTCTAGGCATTGGATTATTGCATTCCAGTTATCATGAACTAAACATTCATTAATGTGTGATCAGAAGAAAAAGTTTTAAATATTGAGATTAATTTTCGTGATTAGTTTCAAAACTGAAAGTTTTTGCTCTTGAAATATTTTTCGTGATGATAATGAATGTTTGAACAATGCAACGATCTAAACTTGCTTGTCAATTTAACGACTGCCCATCGTTGTGGGTATTGTATCTTTCAACAAATCCTAAATTTTAACACTTCATTGATCGCATGAGTTTCTTTCACACTATCCTCTGCAAGTATGAGAAATGAAAGTAGTTATTAAAACTTTAAAGAACTTTTATATTTAAAGAAAAGCAAAAGAATTTTTAGGTCATTTCTAGAACTTTTTCCCCCTTTTTGAAGTAAAGTAGGTTGATGGTATAAAGGATTTACTGAAGAACGATAGAAAGATGTCTAAAACGGTTATATTGTCAATCTCTAAAATTACACAATGGGGTTTCGCAAACTCATATTTCTGATAGCCACTATGATTTTTAAAGTACCCTTATTCTACCAATGGAGTGGCAGAGAAAATTGAATATCATTTGGAATCGTTAATTTTCGTACATTTGAATGCAGAAAATTGACCTTGAAGTATTTTTACTTATTTCTTTTTTTTTAATTGACATCTTTCTTTTCCCTACCGTTTAACATATATAAACTAACACAATTGTTATCAATTAAAAATTAGGCAACCACTAGGGTTTTGTAGCTACCTATAAAAATTCCATTCAAAAACAATTTTGATAACTTGACCATAAAGCGTGAACGAGATTTCTTAACCACTACACTAGTTATACTGAAAAATGCTTGGAGAAAAATCTTGCATTGTAGACATCCAAATTATTGTGAAATGGCAATGCGTGAATCGTTTGTGGATTGTTGGAGGAAGTCTCATGACTATATAATAATTCAGATTATGAACCAAGTAGAGTCCACCCTCTTTCTCAAAGTCCCTGGGGGCATAGGTTTCACTCGATTACTAAAGCGATTATGGAATGTAGGTCGGTTGAACTCTCCCCCTCATAAACAAGGAAACCCATTTTCACTTCCTTCTGCCGGAAGGGACTACCTTCCGAATATCTCGTTTAATTACACGTGATTTCGATATTGTGAATGCGTAACAAATAACAGGTTAAGGGATCGAACAAATTTTTTTCGTCAGCGGAACTTTTCGTGTGGTCAGTCTTATGAAGCTAGTCTTGGAGGTCAGAGCAATACAGCTGTCTTGTTTATCGGATTTTCTTTCGTTGATCTTTTCTTATTGATGACCATAGAACCTTTTGGAAAAGACGAGGGAAATTAATGCAAATGTTTCCCCTATTTGCGATGTTTTGCTTATAACAGGCTAACGACAAATTTAAACAAATGCAATCAAAGTAAACTGCTCATAGTAATTATGTAACAATTTTTGCCACCCCTATCGCGGGTTCTAAATTTAAGTAAACTGTTTAGATTTTTCATTCTGTGAAAATTTTAACTTTATAAATACTTAATTTGTGGCGAGTTTTTAAACCAAGTAACAGCGGCATTTTGAACATATACTACTAGCTAGTGAAGTTTCCAATAATTAAGGTAGAAAGCGGGGATCTAGTGGAAGGTATAGGCCGTATACCTTCGGGATTCTTTAAGGAATACTGTATACCCTCATTCTCAAGGTAGCTATAGTATATATACTCTAGGGTCCTCTTTCTTGAGCGTATATTTACTACTTGGAGCGCAACTCTTACTACACCACTGGTAGGAAGTAATCTCATAATTAAATTTTGCCGTAGTACATTTCTTGATCCTGGTAGAATGGTGGAACGGGATCTTAAATCAATCGAATATTTAAATGTACGTCTGAAACTTGCGTGACGTTGGAGCAATGCAAAATTGCAAATCGATAGTTTCATAAAAGGGGAAACTACCAAGCATTAAAATTCTTTCGGATAGCATTCTTCAACGAGTCGTAAATTATTTGGGTCTTTTTTAAAACTTTTGGTTACTTTTTGACCTTTTTTTTTAATTGCTTTTAAAAAGTTAAAGTAAAGCTCACAATTTGATTTCTCAATGGTGGATGGAAAACATGCCCGGATAATATCCCGTCTTGCAACACAACTAAGATTCTTCACATCAAAGAAACCAATAACACCCTTATGCCAAGTGAGAGTGGGGCGAACTTAAGTCTCAAGGTTCGGATGGCGATATGAATGTCTGCCCATTTGTAGAACTCCGTAACACATAGAATTTTTAAATATTGAGGATTGTGGCTATTTCTATTTGCGATTTACTTCCAAACAATCTTCGTAGATATTTTCGCATATTGTAAATAACTAATATTAAATAGGATAGTCTTGTAGCAATCCTCAATTTTAAATAATATGCTTTACGGAGATTGAAAACTCTGGACTTTGAACAAGAAACCTTACCAGTTGTTTACGACGATGTGGTACTTAGCCCAATTATTGGATGACAATCTTTATGCGAAAATCTAAAGCAAACACCTAATATACGGTTTGACGTAATCGAAATGGGCGTCTCGTACTTTTCCATACAAAATGCATATGGCGAAATAGCTATTTCTAGTACTAGAATATATTATCTGAACTTATCGTAATTTTCTGGATTAAATAAGGCAAATTATTCGGAATTGCTAACAATAAACAGATGTTAATTGACGTCCATCCTGAAGAGGCTAAAGCAGAAGTGGACACAGCAAAAGCATCAATAGTATGCATATTGCATTCCTCATGGTACCGATCTAAATTCGCCATTACTTTTATCGAAACTTTTTAGTGAACTGGCAATATCGCCGTAGGATGCAGTTCATATACCTCCACTTTAATTTGTTAATTTACCAAAATTTTCAGTATAGCTTTTAAATGGCGGTAGAGGGAGTCTGCTTTCCATGTTTATGTAGCAAGAGCCTATTGCAGCAGTTTATTTGTGGAAAATCTATGAAGTATCCAAAATTTAGTTACATTTAGCAATTTAAATAGTGTATTTAGAGGGGGAGGGGACATGAATTGATATTTTTGTCGTGAAGGGTTTTTTGCAAAATGTAATTTTTTTTTCTTAAATACAAATCAAAATTGTATCGGAATAATTTTTAAAAAATCAAATTGTTTAATAATATGCAAATCTATTTCAAACGAATACTCTTTGCTTGCAATTTAAAAAAAAATGTCAGTTGTAGAGGGATAAATTGGGAAGGGGTATTAAGTCATGATTGGTTATGAACTACAATCAGCCGCTCATTTTTAAAATTTTGAAAGAATTCATCTAAACCAAAAATCTCAATTTAATGAGAAGAGAATGGGGTGTGTGTGTGGGGGGGGGGGGGGAATAAATATATGGAAGTCTTTAATTTCACTTATTCCATACTTCAACTCAAGTTTGAATTCGATTAGGCACTTTTGCATAACCTTGTCTGTATCATTATCCACAATTCGTCAGGATATGAAATCTTGCCCTTGGTGTTTTTTCAAGAAATATATATATGGGTGATTCTACGATAAGAGGTAATTTGTACGGCAATCCGTTTAAAACAGATTTTTTATTCTATATGTTAAGATCATCTTAAGATACTTTATTAAATAACATCACGATTGAATGCCTAATTTAAACACATTTTTCAGAAATTTCTTAAGTCTAAAAAGTCCCCTCCCCTGGCATGTCCCCTTGCCGGTTTTAATTTAACTTTCAAACAATACATATATTTTTTCCGCCAGATGCTTAGCTGAAGTATGTTTAATTGGAGTTTAAGTAATTATACTTACGTATTGTAAAATAAAATAATTTTGTTAATTTCAAATATTTTTTAAAATTAACTTTTGTCCCGCTTTTTTTGTCTCTCCCCTGTCAAATTTCGTTCCGCTGAAACAAATATAAATTCAAGAATGGCTATATTGGAAGTAGTGCTTAAGGACATCTATTGGCTTGAAGTTAGCAATACTAAACGCGCAAGCCATTTAAGCGTCGCCATTTTTAGTTGTTGCGACGCGACCGTGTTTTGTAGTGGTTTCGCACGGTGATCGTGTATCTCCCCTGGTAAGTCATAAAACTTACAATATTCATTTAATTCAATTGCATTTACTGCCTTAATTAAACAATACAGTAATAATTTAAGTGAAATACACAATTAACCCAAAAACTAATTCAGTCAGTTAAAAAAATTGAATTTATCATGAAAATGTCTCTCCCCTGCCGTATTTCCCCTGTCAAGATAACTGCCAGGGGAGAGAGTCACTGACCAGAAAAAAGTTATAAAATATATGTATAAAGCGACTTGCCCTTATATGAAAAAGTAAATAAACGGGACAAAAATCATAATTTAAAGGTTTTTGATCAAACTCAAACTTTTCTTTTTGGCCGAATTTTCAATTTTTTTGAACCTCTTATCGTAGAATCACCCATATAACAATTTTTCGACTCTGTACAATTTGCTTCAAACTAATTATTCTATAAATTGTTTACACTTTATGGTAATATCACTTCAATTTAACAAATTGCAATTTGTAAAATATAAAATTGCCAGTGCATTTAAAACTATCTCGATCACCTTGCATCCAGCATGTGGTTTGCGTTCGAAGATACTTCGAATCATCCTTGAGTTCCATACATAAACAAACGATAAGTTTTTCCCAAATTGCTGTTTCGGTGCTATTTAGATTCGTCGATTTCTTTCAAGCGGAACATCCTAAACTACCTGTTCGATAATGACCTTGGTGTTTTTGAAGTATGTCGGCACTTTTATAACAGTTTTTGATGCTTTACTGTCAAGTATAACAATTGAGCTTTTAGTTGCTTTTAGGATATGGGCTACATTTTAAAATGAAATGTGCCAAATGTTTGATTGTTAAGCTAGTTTATTGCTCGTTTCTGAATAATATTTGCAAATAAAAGCACTTTAAAGTCTTCAGCAACAAAAGGTGCTGGCACTCTGGCTGCTAACAGTTGTTAAATAATTTACACGCTGTCGGAGTGCTGTAAAATTTATGAAGTGTGTGAGGGAGGGGGGCGGGTGTATGGTGTATTTGAGCAAGATTTTTGCTTTACTTTAGTTTTCACAGCATCTGTGCTTGAAAAATCTTTTGCTGAAAGTTGAGTGCTAATGTAAAACTTAAGATTGGCTTTTATTCTGAGCCCCCTTTTTTTTAAATTTAATAACTCTTATTTTATTGATGTCTCATTTTATTAGTTTATTTTTATGAATTACGAAGTTTCCAAATATGAGACTGCGTTTTAGACTGTGTGACCATTTGTTGTTCACTCGCCATTTACTTATTTCTATTCTTGAATTTGAATTTAAGAAAAATCTAACCCATTCTTGCTGTTTATGCTATCAGCTGTTAAATTTTAAAATTCTACTTTAAATATAAACTTCATACAAAAACGAAGTCTCCGATTTATCACGAGAGTTTTAAAAGATATGGAACATCGTTCGTTAAACTTTTAATCCACATTAACTGATAAAAATAAAATTTTGATTACGCTGTTTTGCATAATCGGCACTAAAGCATTTTTCTGGATTGATGCGATTAAAAAAAAATATTTGCCTCTTTTTAATTTTCTCTTTGTATTAAGCCAACTGATGTTTCTGTATAATCTTCTATATGCATGTTTATGCATAAAATATTAATACGATATTCGTGGCACAATTGTCTACCTTTCATTGAAAAATCTGAGATTGGTTGCAATCTTATTGCATGCCAGTTTGCTACTTAATCCATAACTACTGTTATCGGTCTCGCAGACGTGCTTTCTGTAACTTTTAATAGCTTAACTTGTAAATTTCAGTTTAAATATATATAATAGTAAGATCGGGTTTCTTTAAAAACCCTGTTATCATCGCTAACTACTGAATAACGGTATTATAATAACTTGCATAGTTTACTACAGTAACATTAGCTTAAGAGTTAGTCTTTTATCTTTTGATCAAGAGATCTTTCAGACCGCTACAACTTTGTTTGCGCGACAATTTTGTCACAGCAATCAGGGTTAACTTCTAATCCTTTAAGGGGCCCTAATAGTATTTTTTGTAATGTAATTTTTTAAGTGCCGATGTAACATAATTTTTTTTCAATGCATACGCTAAATATTAAGGTAATGGTAAACAATTTTCATGGACATATTTTTCAAAGCTTTTATTCTTGTTATAGATTGTTAAACATGAATGGTTTAGAAGATTGCTCAAAGTGTTAATTGCTGTGACACTTGGATATAGTTGTGAATCTAAACGATTTCGGAGATAGCTTAATCGACAAATAACCCAGATTTTTTTCACCTCTCGTGTGATAAGCTTCTGCAATGCGATTCATAAATTTCCATAATTTCTATTCCTTAACCTCTTCGGGACAGGAGGCTTTTACACAAATTTTATTTGGTTGGCATCCCTTTTTTTCAAAACTGAGGTTTACTTAAATCACGAAAATTCTTTAAAGAAAGTTATACTTTACTGTTGCAAAAAACAAGCTCAGTATGCTCTATTTCAAGGTGCATCGATGTACCCATGGTCCCGAATGGGTTAATAGAAAGTATTTTGGAGGAAAAGTTTCAAATATAACACTGAATTTTTTTTCTTATCTATCGGCGATTTACCTAGACGTTAACGGAGTATGGAATTTTTAAAGCATTTAAGACAAATATGCTCCCAATCGTATTTTAATGAAATAAAGACAATTTAAAGCCAGCTTGGTGTTAAATATATATAGCTGTTATTTTAGACTTGAGTTTATGTACTTACTCTTGATAGCCCTAAAAATTATTTTAAAATACAGCAGTACATTGCAAATCGCTTAAAATCAGTATCTCATTAATCTGGGGAAATACCATAAGTAGGTGATGGCTTCCCAAATGATCGATACGTCCTCGTGATTGTTGGAATAATGTCAGATTGTTGGTTGGCTTTGACATATGGTGCAGAAGTACTTTCATTTCTAGTATTTTAAGCGATTAACGAGTCTACAATCAGCGGATGCCCGTCACTTATAGCTATTAAAAGTTTTCAAAGTATATATGACTGATGTTCTACAGAAGCTATTTTAGGTCTTGCAGTAACTCTAAACCCGATGGTTATAAATGTAACGTGATTGCAATTTCAATAGTTGCTTTCAGATATAAGTGAAATTCGTTACTTTCATTGTATAGAAACATAATGCTCTATATTTAATGAGTGTATGAAATATCTATTGGTTAATCCTGGATTTGTTAAAATCTTGAAGCCTAATTTAAATATTTATTATGAATTGTATTTCTTTTGCATTTACGCAAAAAAATTAATTTTAAAAGTATGAAATATGGTTTTCTTCAGTTCTTCCTTTTTATTTTAGTTTTTTTTACGTTAATCATTTCTGTAACAGTAATCAACTTAATAAAAATTTCGATTAAGTGCAGTGGTGTGCACTTTTAAATTTAATCATATGTGAAATCTTTTGTGGTAGATTTCTCTTCCACGCATACTAGAAATGTACCGCGATAATTATTTGACTGTAGTGGAACAAATGTTGCCTATGGAGCCGCTGATATAAAATTAGAATTACCTGACTTGTACAATAATTTAGATCGGTTTATTTTCAATTTTAGCAGTAGCACCCCTCTCCCTTCCCTCAATATACAAGTACTTGTGAAAGACAATTTAACTCTTTACACGCGAATTTTTTGCAACTAAGAAATGTTCGAATATTTAAAATTTTATCGTAACGTTTTGTATGCATACAAATGCTTTAAATATTCTAACTTTCAAAAATAAACTCCTGGAGATATTTCATATTTAAAAAATAATAGTTTGTTTACTTTTATCATTCTTGCGAAAGTTTCTTAATTCAAAGTTGAACAGCGGAAGTATAGGAAACGTCTCAAGAAAATAAGCTAAAAGGCACTTGCCTAGCTAGAGGGAAGCTGAGACGGCAGCAGTTTGACCCACAAAATTACCCATTCAGTCAAAATCCTAATGTTTGTCATTCATTTTTATGGGTTAACGAGCATTTTTGAATCAATATCCAAAAGATACTGAAATGTCAGAAAGTAAACTCTGAAATCGATTTTTAAATTTGTAGAGTACAATTTTCCTCATTTTAAAATTTAATTGCATTATAGCTTTGTTAGAGATATATATTGTAAAAGTGAAATATATGGAAAAATAAAAGTAATTTAATTCCTTTCAGCCATTTTTCTTTATCCTCGGTTATTTCATTGATTCCCAGAAAGTGTTGTAAAATGTCGAAACTCAAGTCATTGAATTTTGATAATGTAACTTTCATTTTACCGTATTCCGTTATCGTGCCTTCGTTATATCTAAATTTATAAATAGGCTTTTATTTAAAGTGTATATTGAGAAAAATACGTTCTGCCTCTAATCATCGTTAAGAAATTTTATACATGTGTTAACTAATGAATCTTATTTTAGTTGCAATTTTATTTATTCGATATGCGTATGTTTCTGACAATGTAACTTGTACATTCGATTATGCCTTCCTTTTTGGATGTATGTTTTGCTTTTTCTCGTTTCCCTTTATGTGCTATAGCCCTTTAAGACCTGATCTACACAATTATACTGGTTTTTCAAAAATAACAATCAATTTCTATGAAAACTCCATTCTATTGATTTCTTTTACAGGTGATTGAAGAAATGCTCAATCCTTAGAAGAAAGAATAGCCATCTTTTTGAAACTGGATGATAAAACATATGAAGAGGTCGAACAGCGTTACCTTCAAAAATACAAAAGGGCTAAACAGGCTACTGATGAGCAAATTCAGACGAACCTTTATGGTTAGATATCATGGTCGCCTAGGGCATTTTTCATCCACCATGCTATCGGTTCGTCTAAATTTGTTCACAAGTATCCTGATATTGGATATTGTTGGTGGCTGTTTTCAGTATTTACGATGGTACAACTCATGCATCTTTTAATGTTTTATCACCCAGTTAAAGGCTTTCTCCTAAACGGAGCATTTCTTCAAACACCTGAGAAAGAAATGGATTGGTGTTTTCAGAGAAATGAATCGTTAATTTTGAAACACTGTACATAGCTGATCCTATGAAAAATGAAACAACTCTGATTTTAAAAAGCCTTTCTAGCCCAATTGTGTCGAAACTCCCTTGGTGTAACCAGACTTCGAAATTTTATTTACAGTGATTTCCTGCGTATAATCCACGGATCAATTTTTTTGGACTCGGAAATACTATTTGGTGATTGAAGACAAATATTTACGGCGATCTGAGATGTAACTTTAAAAAAAAATCTGGGTCTAAAAATAGTTTCCGTGGATTATACACAGGAAATTACGATACTTTTTCAAAGTCTAATGATTTTATTAATGTTGTAAACTTTGTTTCAACCAAAACTATTTTCGTCTAAAAGGGTTACGATGGATTCCATATAAAAGAAGTATGATCTTGAGGATTTTTTTTAGTATAGGCTCGACTGATTGTGCTTTTAGATTGTGAGAAATGACTCTTATTTTAATCCTATTAGAGGCGAATCGGTCTACTTATTTGAGAAGACTAACAGAACTTCTTAATTTTTGCTCTTTTTAAAATGGCTTAAAAGCCAATTGCTTGTCAAATGTATTTTTATTGGTGTTGCATAACTACAATGATTACCTGGTGATATACTTTGTTAGCATAATGTAGATCGCAAATTATGACATTTATTCTTGAATAATTTTTGGCAAATTATTTTCCGAATTTAACATATGGCCAAAATATTGGTTATACCAGTTGATATAGCCTTTTAAAATATTCTCCATTTCATTTTCGAAAGCAACATCTCTAATTTTTGACACTAGTTTCAATCATGTTCCTTTTTATGCTGAAAATTCCTATTTCTTCAATCGCACTTCAAACAAGTTTTCAGATTTCATAATTTTATGCTTACTCTGCATTATATTTTTCAATATTAATTGGTATAAATGTTGCATCAATTTCTTGGGACATTTTCAGGGCTGTTTAAAAATGAAACTATTTCAAGGTCCGTTAATGCGTGCGAAATCTTGACCTCAATGCTTTTCAACTTGCAGTTAATTTTATTAACCTTTAACTGATGCTACAGAAATTGCCAACTATTGTGAAGTGGTCTGCAAAACCGCTTCATTGGAAGATTTATAAAAGACGCGACTAACTCATAGAAAGATTTTGTGCTAAATTTTTGTATGGAGCTATAATCCAAATTCACCTATTCGAATGTCTCTGGTAATGGTACTAAAGTTCCAAACAAAGCAATTTTGGAAATGTTTGTAGTTAAACTGAAAGTTACGAGTTAAACTATTAAACTGAAAAATACAGCGGTCTGTGAGACCGGTAACATCAGTTTAATGTTAAGCTTGCCCTACCTCTGGGGCCAACCTTATTTTTCAAAATTTTCCTCTACTCCAGAAGCTTTAAAATGTAAACTCTTTTTTTTCAATATTGTAAATTTGTTTGAAAATGCTTTGTACGCTTGAGAAAATAGATTGTTCACCATTAATTTCTGAAGTATCAACTTAACTCTTGATCTCGCAGATCGTTACTTTTTTTAAATTTTCGTAAGTTAAGTAGATATAATTGTACAATTATTGTTGCAGGTGCGTACATGTAGCATAAAACGTTTTTAAGTTAAATTCCATTATAAACAAACGTTTTCACCCGAACGTATTCAGATATACTGCGGTATCGGAGACTGCATTCGTAGTCTAATAAATTAAAATAGCTCTCCGCTATCTAGGATATTGTGAGCTAAGGGAAAGGCAGATTACCGAATTGCCAAATAGTCCTACCGTCTTAGCTTCCTTCTGCCCTCGTAACATACAGTATTCACCAAAAGTGATGGTATCGAAAGTGGTTTTCGCAAAATATACATTTAACCAAGAGTTCAAATAAAATTGAATTAACATAGGTTCAAGAAAGTCAAAGTTCAAGAATGCTAAGTCATGGTACAAGTAGAAATTTTTAAAAAAAAAAGATTTTTTTTTCCAATTTAGTTTATTTTTAATATGGAATTTGTGAAAGGATTGTTGGTGCTTGGACATTGCAGAGCTTGCCATAGTCAGACTACGAGTAGTGTTCTTGGGCTTATCTTATTGGAAGTAACAGTCCTGCGCGACGCCTCGCTTTAAATAAAATTAGCACGGCCCTCTAAATTTTATTTAAAAATTCTTAATTTTAAAATCCGCCCACGATATTCTAAATAAAATCCAAATTTCGTACTGAAACTGACATGCAGTCCCAAGCCATTAAAACTCAAACATGCCTTGCAGCTTTTATGGGAATCATCAAATTCGTCCAATTATAGATATATTAAACTAATCTAAATTTACATGTTTCAGAAATGTAAATTTTCTGGCAATCTCTATCCCCTTTCCCCCTCCTCCCCAGTTGATCGGAGAAATGTAAGGTTTTCTCCTTGAAGATCTTGATCTAAACTAATCATAAATGACCCTGTTGGTACTCCGTGTACAAACTTTCGTACTTTTTCAAACCTATTTTCTACCCTTATTCAAATGAAGGATTTTCAGAAATAAATTATCCTAACATTTTTACGTTTTCGAACTCTATTTCCAATTCTCTTTTGCCTACCTATTAATGACTTTGTTTAAATAATTTAATGGCTATCAGACATTTAAACTGTCTCAATGTACAATTTATTCCTTTTTTTATGAAGATTGACAATTTTTGTTTCCTTTTTACTGGATGTTTTTTTTTTTAAATATGGTACTTCAGCTGAAATACATTTACATGTGTTGTGGATATTGCGGAGCACTATGTTCAGTAAAATGTACAAATGAGAAAATAAACTTTCATACAAATGCATCATGACTTTCGTAGAAGCATTCTTGGACTATACTTTCAGTATATCTGAAGGGAAATTTCTATTAACATTGAATTTAGAAAGTAAAAAAAGCTTTTAATTTTATTTCTATTCAACATGGTGAATTTGCACATTTAGGAAACTCTCTGAACAATCACTTTTGTGAAACATTGTATATGAAAATACTCGCTCGTTACATTTTCTGATCTTGAAACGGGTACTTTTAAAAATGAATTGCCTACTCTACTGTACGTTTTTAAAAATTGCAAAACATCGGAAATAATAATAAAGGTAAATTTTGTTTAAAGGAATCCAGGACGGAATCGTCAAATTTTCTAAACTTTTATTGTTTAAAATGACGTTTTAAACCATATTTCAGTTGAGCAGGAAATATTTTGATTTTGGTCTTCAAAATCAGCTTTCAAGCAATGATCGTTATGGAAACATTTTGTTAATGGTTGTATTTTTGATGGCCAATCATCTACACGACGGGTATAGGCCCTAAGTGGTGGGGTGGGCTTTCTAAAGGAATCTAACCCGTATTACGTAAGAAAAAGATTCGAAGAAAACCTCTAAACTCCGAACGATTAGACCGACGTCCACGATTGGGTTCGAACTCAGCACCTGCCGTCTACCAGTTTCGAAGGCAGAACCTTACAGCCACTCTTGTTAAAATGAGCTTTTCTCATGTGTGTTTCACAATTTCTCCTATTTAAGTTTTTGTAAGTCAAGAACCGTTAAATATAAATGATTAAAACTTGGAACGTCCTTTTTTCAATTGTTTTATCGATTCCGCAAATTAAAAATTACTTTTTAAAAGGATTTTAATGTTTTTAATTTTTACTTTAAATATTTTTATTTAAATTAATATTTTGAAAAAGGCCGAATCAAAATTCAAGCGTATGTTTATTTAAATGAGGTGGTGGGAGGAAAGGGTATTTTAAGTATTTAGTTAACGAATTTAAATTGCACAATTTTATTTTTTGAAAAGTTTCGTGAGTTTTTAATATGGTTAACCATCGCAAAACTTAACATTTTAGCTCTGTAAATAAAATTAGTTTTAAATGTATCCCGCATCTCCTTAGCTAGCAAATTGTCATGTGCTGCGTATTTATACGTACTGTTAATTTATAAAATAAACAAATCGTTAACCTAAACCATGAGAATATACGTAATTATTCTGAAGCATTTGGTGCACTGTACATACCGTAAATTATGAAATTTTTAGTCGCAGAATTTTTTAACTTTAGAAAAACAAAATTGGTTCTCTAAGTTATATAAACAATTAATCATTCCTTAATTGAACTTGCTTTTTTGGCAGATTTAATTATCGGAATCCGTAAACTTGATTATTGTAATACCTTTTTATAATACATCCGAATAAAAGTATTTAGTGGTCCAACGATTTTAACTAGAGGTTATCTTGAGCTGATACCTTGCAATGTGAAAGTGAAAACTTTAAGACTGTCAAACAGAAAGAAATCTTTTTATTAAACCTGAAGAGAAAAGTACTGAAGGCTAATTTCTGCCATCTTAATTCAAAACCTGTTCATCTTCCGCATAGCGAGAAAGGAACTACTTCCTCCTAGGACTTAACCTCCTTTCACTGCTTCAGTAAATGGGAAGTATCGCGACTAGCATGTCGTACCCAAAGGCCTACTGGTGCTGAGCAACATTGAAGACAAATTGTGTAAAATAAGTTTCTGTGAGAGGCTTGCCAGTTAAACAATTAAGGGTGTCGGACATCTCAAATTCCCCATACGAGTATTAAACCTATGGTCATAGAATACATTCTTATTTCTAAAATCTGAAAAGTAATACTTTAACTATTTCTGTATACTCTAGGCTGTTTTTAAAATCCAAAAGAGCAAATTTGACATGATTTAAATTTTCATTCGGAAACTAATGAAACTGGTATGTTATTCAGAAACTTTATCAAAAGTTTTGTTCCTGACTTTAATAAAAATGCTGTCAAAGTTGGCTATTTGAACAGAATTTTCCTACAAAGATAGAAAAAAAGTCAACAAAAAGAAACTCTTTGTCGCGTGATCAAAAACAGTCTATCCAAAAATGGAAAAATGATTTAGATTCAAAATAGCTCCTACAAGTTAGGCTTGCCATATTTTATATTTTTATGCTCAAAATGTTTGTCATTGTATTAGTTTCACGCTTGATGAGTAGTGAACTTGGTCTTAAAGGATGTCTCATTTCTTAAACTCAAATTACAAAATTAGTTTTCTGTTTAATAATCATTCACTGTTTATTATAAAAATACTTTCAAAGTTTCTTTTTAGCTATGCCTCACAAATTAGTTTAGTATTTAGATTTTGTAAATGACAGTCATAACGAGATTTTCCGCTTTAAGTTTAGAAAAGCCTGAAAATTAACTCAACTGCTGTTTGTAGTTTCGCAGACAATTCTTAAATTTTCAGCTTAGCATGCAATTTTCAGTGTAACTATAGGTACCAATTGCATTGTTTGCTTTTGAGCTCTATTACTATTGCTAAATTTTTGAATAGCTGTATTTTAATCAAACCTTAGAAACAAGTAATTTGACAAGATATAAACTTAAGTGCACAGGCTATCTAGAAATGGTTATTTTTTGTGGTAAAGAAGCGGTGTTCTGGAGGTAAACTACTTGGTCTTTAAACTGTTTAATCTCTTTAATTTTGAAAAAATATTGTAATCCACTTTTCAGTTATTTGAAACAAGAGTTCAAAAACCGCTATGAAATAAGAATATTTAAATTCATTTATAATCTTTCGAATTAAATTTATCGCAAATACAATTTTGCCACTTGTATGCCATAGCTTCTGGGGTATTTGATTCTCCCTGACCGTAGGGCGAAAGGGCAAAATATTGTTTTCAAATTTTTTTATGTTGGTTTTTTCAGAAATTTTTTTTAAAATGAGTGTTTATTAATATAAACAGAGTATTATTCATAACTTGATCTTTAAAAACTGGATTATGTATAGAATTTAAATGCATTCAAATTTATTAAGGATGGTGTTTTTAAAAGACATTAAATGGTATTCTCTGTACGATCTGTGTTCACTTGTTTAACTTTCGATGCCAACTTTATTTGAGACTTGAAAGTTTGTAGTAGATGCCATTCCATTTTTAAATGGGTATAACTGCTTTAGTTTGCAATAAAAAAAGTAGTTCCTTTTTTTAAGTCTTAGTTCCAGTATTTAAATTTCCCACCTAAATATCCAAACTGTTTATAATGCCTAAAATCATGCAAGATTTTAAATTTTATAGTTTTACTGTATATCAATATTATATCACGAACCTGTACTTTTGGTGCCATTTTAGGCTGTCGATATCAATCTGTCCCTACATTCATTACTCTATTGATAAGAAACTAAGACATTGCAGAAAGTTCAGATATCATTCAATAAAATGAGTTTTGCATTTCGCGTGTCCTCTAACGACCTTGGATCAAACTTTCCTGTTAACTTTTTATAAGTTTCATCTGCAATTATTGCTGCCCCACTGCAGCGTATCAACCTTTCCTGATGCGACCTTTTTTCCATAAATTTTAAGCCGCGTCTTATCTAAAAATGACCTATAATCGACTGGGTGTAAAGGTAACCGGTTTTATAGCGGAATGTTCATCCGAATTCCTTATACACTAACTTTTAGTGTTAATATTTGATATTAAAATGTTCTTACTGTTGAATTATGCAGCACGCCAGAATAGCATCAGACTATTTATACGCATGCCTAAAAACTCCATACAAATGAGATCCTGTCAGTCATGTTACTAGATTTAACTGCAATTCATACCGAAAAATCCTGTTAAATTGATGCACATGTTCTCGTTACGAAACAGGGCAAAGTCTCAGACAAAATCTATTTAATTGAAAGAACTTCTTTGAACGAGACAATTTCCTTTATTGAAAATGCAAAAGTGTACATAAAGAACAGTATCTTTGTATTGGAGGATTTGACTGTTTATACATAACACGGATCTTTATTAGCCCTTTATGTCCCAAATTATGAATTTTAAATCTCTTTCTACAAAAATTTCCGCCACCCACCCGCTTTGCATTATGAAATATTAGAAGATAGCCGCAATTTAAAAACTTATTTTTAGTGCATGTAATTACTTGGTATAGTATTAAAGTATCGTTTGGTTATAATGCGTAAACAATATTCAGGACTTTAAAATTGTTTATTTTAATGACTTACGTGTACTGAGTGTATGCCCATGATCTATGCATGACTAGATGGCCGTAATGATACATCAGTGACCATTTCTTTATCGGAAAAATATTCTGAAATTGTAATATCGTCAAAAGCATACGTAAAGGAATTTTACTACTTTTAGTTGTAAAACATTCAGAAGAAATCTTAAAATTGCTATGATACTAAGTTTTTTCTAATTCATATTTTATATTATCTTGCACGATATTTTTTCTACAGAAATTTTTTTTTTACTTTTAGTATTTTTTTTTTTTTTTGTGTATTTATCAGTGTCATATATAAATCATGCTGTATTTTCTCCCACATTTGTGTACCAAACTCAATCGGTCTAGCACTCGCCCATCCCTAGTTAATATTTTTTTATACGTATTTATTTATATAAAAAAAATCTAAGAAGAAAATCCTGTTCAGTGTAATCCCGATGTTACTAAAGTACCGCTTTGAAAAGTGCTTCGTAAATTGATTTTAAGCATGGGATATTATCAAATTTATCTACTTAAAATAAGAAAGGCGGCTTTAAGATGTTTTCAATCAAAAGTTATACCACGTCAGACAAGAAAATAGAAGCAAATTTGACTCTTATACGCACAAAAATAGCTTCGATAACAATTTTCAGCTATTGGAAATAATATTGCTGTCTAGTAGGTAATTAAAAGTAGTATTTACCAAAAAGTACCATTACGAATGTATTCAAAGTTTTAATCTGTAAAGAAAACTGTGGTGCTTTAAAGTACCATTGGGGCAAAAGGGTTAACGCTATATATTAAAGATCGGTCATTTAACCTGGGATTACACTCGCGGGTTGTGTCATACTCAGAATAGGCATGGCCATTAAATTTACTGTTATTTTCAAATTATCGCAGAATTTATGAGCAATTTCAACAAGTAAAATTTAAATTTTTCTTTGAATTTATTGGTGGTAAAGTATAAATCGTACATATCCTTGATACGAGTATTTCCGGATTATTTTTTATCAAAATAAATATACGAAATGTGGTATTTGAATAACCTGGTATGTTTAAGTGCTGCAGCATTACCCCAAGATAATTTTAGATTTTCTGGGTCTGTATTTTACGAAGACCTTTTTGCCGAGGAGCCCGGGATTTGTCTCAAATGCCCGAAAACCTGAACATGTGAAGTTACTCGGTGAGTTTCCGTTAACCCTTTGAGCTCTGATGGTTGAATTTTCTACCACTTAATTTTAATGTCACAATGGCACCAGAAAATGAGATATTTGAATTAAGATTTAATCCATTTTTTCGCGTATATCGTAAATCGAATTTTTTCTTCGAAAAATACTGGTACCAGTGTGACATTTAGAATTTTGAAGAAATTTACCAACCACAGCTCAAAGGGTTAAACAACTTTCATTGAATATTAAGGATAAACATATCGGCGCAGCGGACAGAAGCATACTAGTTTATACATTAATACTGACCAGGGTTGGGTTTCTGACGTCAAACTGGTTTAAACCGTCAAAAACTGGCTTAAACCGTCAAAAATGTGTAATGCACTTTAAACATTTTAAAATCAAGACAAACATTGAATAAGTCTTAATGATTTAAATTTTTTATTAATTATATTGTAATTTAATAATTACAAAAAAAATTAAATTACTTTAATTGCAATAAAACATTGTTTTTAGAATGTTCAAACAGAAGAAAATGATTTTGTACAGTTAATAATCTGGATCAATTTTACCCCCACAGTATCCTATAGCACATAATCAATTTAGCACATTTATTTACATCCAAATGGTTTCTGAGTTTAGAGTGTATGAAGCTAAAGTTACAAAATACTCTTTATTTGGTGCTGTGCTAGCAAGGCTTGATAGCAGATGCATTGCTAGTTGAAAAAGTTTGGAGGCAGGCTAAATTTTCAGATTAGATTTTTTTTTTTTTTTTCTGGAAATGATAATATAAAATACAGTAAAAGTGAATTTTTAATGTTTAATGTTGTATATGTGACAGATGTTTAATGAGAAATTTTACAGATCAGTGTAGTATTTGAGGTTTCTGACAAGAGGTTTTAGCCATGACGATTTAAACCACGGTTTTAACCGGATAAAACCGCACGCTGTCAAAAACTTGCCAACCCTGGTACTGACATTAGTGATATCGTCACGCAGGCTTTTCCACGAATTTATTTTTAAAATGTACCTGGAAAAACTGCCTTGTTACTACACTGATGAAAAAATATTTAAAGGCAGCTGTGTCCCATGCTTCCGATGCATTTGTAATGGGATATGAATTGAAAGGTTAATTTATGTGGGCGGAAAAAGATTCACTTGTTATACTTAATTGCTGAAATTGCTCATTCTGCGATAATTTGAAGAAAATTAGTTGTAAAAAAATTTAATAACCATGCCTCCCCAGGGTGTGTCATACTCGGCGCGTGTAATCCTGTGATAAATGACCGGTCGTTAGTACATAGTATTAATCCTTTAAACCCGGGCGGTACTTTAAAGCACCAGTTTCCTATACCAATTAACACTTTGAATGCATTCGTAATGGTGCTTTTTTAGTACTTCGCTTAGTTATCACTAGACAGAAATATAATTTCCAATAAGCTGAAAATTGTTAACGAAGCTATTTTTATGCGTATGAGTTTTCAATTTTGCTTTTTCCCGTCTGGTACGGTATCTTTAACTTAAATACCAATTGCTATAAAATTTAAGCCGGACTATATTTTTAGGTTTTACAAATCTTTTTTTTTTTATTCGATGTTTTAAAGATTAAAACCATACTGTACTTATGCTCACAGTTGATCATAATCACTTTATCTCTGGTATTAAAATTTTAATTGCAAGATAATTTATTCCGAAGCAGCTTAAGATGGTGAAAACTGAAGTATTTTAATCCGACAGCTGACGATGGCTTGGAGGGATAAATTTACAGATAAAATGCAACACTTTCAAAGAAATTTCCTGGGATTTATGCAGGCAGTTGACCTGAATCGGCTGATAAACGGGTTAAGCGATCGGAGCGATTTTGGTTTTAATTGTTGCATAACTCGCTGAGAGTGGAGTAGCTTCACTACTGAAATTGAACTCTCGATATTAAGTGCATAGAACTTGACCTTGTTTAAATCTCCAATTGTGCTCTAAATATAAACTTCCTGAAAACCTGTAGAGAATGTATAAATTGAAATAGCTTAATATCATTAAATCGTACTTAACCTTTTCAGCATTACAAACTGTTTGAATTAACCCTTTCGGGTCCAAATTTTGTTTCCGTTTTTAGAAAAAATTACGTTAATAACATTAACACTTGCTATCCAAATAGATTAAATAGTGTTTAAGGAATATTTCATTGTTTTGAAAGATAAAGATCGTACTATTCATTCCCCTCCCCCCTTTGCGTACTATTGAATTAATATTCATGACAGTAGGCTACGGAAGAGTTTTGGAGATGTTTAGAAAATATTTTATTACAATCGCATTTAACTGGAATTAAAACTTTATACTACTTCTTGCGCTTTATTACACATGACTTTTTCAGGAAAGTAACTTATATTTTAAATTTAGAGTGAAATATGTTAAACATTTTCCATACGGCGCAAGTAAAATTAAGCTAATAATTATTACTGCCTAAATATAAATGAAGGCATATATTAAATGCATAGACATGACCATTACTTTCATGTAAATATAGCAAAACTATTTCTCAAAACATAATATTCCATTAAGACATGTACTTTTGAAAGTACACCAGACCCAAAATGGGTTAATAAGCTTTCCCTTAGTTGCAGAGCATGAGTATTCCTTTTTTTATTAATAACTAATGGGTACTTTAAATTTTTTTGTTTGATTGCCATTTACACCAAAAAGCTTTGTAAATTAACATTCTTTTCGAAGAAAACATTATTTTATAGCAACTCTGCAAATTATAAGCAAAAAACTTGAAAAATGTTGGAAATGTTTTTATAAAAACCTTCATTTTTCTAAGTGTACATGCTATCCACATAAAAATGAAAAGTTTATTGCAATAAGCCACTTAATCAAAATCTGCAGTTTGAATGCTTTTACTACATTAGTTTTTATAGGGTTATCTAAAAGATATTAATCTTTTTTAAATTTAATCTGATTGTAAAGTTATGCTTTTTTTACGTTGAACTACTTCAATTTACTAAGAAATGGCAAGATATACAGGATTGCGTAAAGAATTGGCTATATGGGCACCTAAGGATAATTTCTGGAAAATGCGATTAGAGTAGTTTTAAGTGCTTTTTTGTTTGAACTAAATTTTAGTAAAATACTATCCTAGGTTACTATAGTTATATATACTATAACTATAATGCTGAAAAAAGGTTGTAAAGTAGGTTTCCATCTATTAGCATTAATTGCTGAAAGAGAAATTTAGTTAGGCGTTTCCATGCTAAATTAAATTTTCCCAATTGTATTGTATATCAACAGACGGATAAATACAGGGATGTTCAAAAGTATTGGAATACGCTTGGCTATAGACATTAACCTTATTTCCTTTTAAAATAAGTTTTGTTAAAAATTTCGGGTAGGATTGGAAAGTATTTCATAATCTATGCTTAACTCATTATTTTTCTTACTTGTTCAATTATCTGCATGAAATGAAGATTGTTTAATCATTCCATTAGCTTTTTCATCTAGCAAGATGTCACTCATTTAAATATGAAAATGGACTGGTGAGTAAAGCTTCCCGTATGATCAACTATCCCTAGTCTCCCCTACCTTAATTCATTTTCTTTCATTTTTCGCTGAACGATTAGTGAATAGTTAAAACTATTTATAAATTTGAAGTCTCTAGTAGTTCTTGAAAAGTAAAACCTATTTTTCATGGAATATTTTATCTCCTTAAATTTAGATTCTGTTCAAAACAGATGCAACAGGTTTGAATAAATTTTGAAATATCTAATGTTATTTGAACAGTATTAAATCTACAAAAAAATTGTAGATTTTGTATCTTGCTGTAGCAGTTAAAGCAAACTTTTTTAATGTTAAAACCCTGTATGTCTGACATTTATAAAAAAAAAATTCCTATAAACATTTTTCGTGGAATCTTATCATATCATTAGTGCTTTTTCTAAAGACTGACATTACGAGAATTTTTTTTCTTTAGACTAATTCTGTAGCTTTCTTCAAATAAGTGTTTTCACAATTGTGCAATGTTATGGGTAATCGGAATCTTTCTTTTCATTGGGCTGCAAATTATTAGCTTCGTAATATGTACGAGAAACTTGAGGCTATCACGAATGTAAGCGGTTTACCTTGATAGGCAAGTCTTAAAAGATTTCACTTTCAACCATTATCGAATTGAAACTTCGTATAACTTCTTGACAAATCTTGGCACATAATTATACATTGCTCAATTATCGTCGGTAATGCAGATAAAATTGCGCCAATCGGGGCCGAAACTAAAGGGGGTGAGGTAGGGGGCATGTGGCCCTGAGCGCCAGAATGAATGGATGCCAAATGAAGATTTTGTTTTTAGATTTTTCTCACGTCTGTTTAACACGGTATTGTTAAAATCTTTCTGTTTGGAACATGCTAAAACAAAAGCATCGAAAAATCTAAGGATATAGAAAAGAGAAATTGCTTAAAAGATCCTGTATAAATCTAATTTTAAGATTTTATTTAAACTATATTTGAGAGAAGACTACACAATTTGTATTGCGCACCGCGGCGTGGAAAGGGGGGTCCAGATGCTGTGGATACAACTAATATTGCAAGAATCTGTTCGCCTTATTTCGGAGAATTTTCAGGTATTAATAAAGGCGAATAACTTAGAATATTACTGAAATGAGGAGCAATTGGACCCTCCTCTCTGGCTATGCCACTGATTGCATATGATTATAAATTTTAAAATAAGTCGGTTATTAGAAAATTACTAATTCTTTGTGTATACTTTGTGGAGGGGGATCAAAATCCACGTTTGCCCCGGTTGCAAAAATCTGGCTTTTGTCGCCAATGTTTTCATGAAATTAACTTTCGGGGTTTTTATACAGTAAATTAAACCTAGACTGTTACCAATCGCGAAAACGGATTTAATTTTCAATAAATTTGGATAAAATTGAAATTTTATTTTGTATTAAAGTTCTATCACTACACTGAAAAAATTGAATTTTTACAGAAAGTTTTTCTTTAGAGAATGAATTTCGTATTTTTTGCAGATTCTTAACAGTAGAAAACTGTTTAATGAAAAATTGTATATTTACTGTAAATTAAACTGTTTCCCCCGGCGCTAATTTTTTTCCCTATCAACTTCAAGGATTTTTTATAGTGAGAAATTTTAGAACAAGTGAATTTTAATGATCCTGTACATTTTATCAAAACACCTTAACACCAGAAATTTTCCCCCTGATGGCCGATTGCTTTTCCCCCATGATATTAAGCTTTTTTCCGGTAAAGTATGAATATTTTTCGCTTGGATTCTGTGAAATTTAAATTTGGAACCCTAGGCTAGGAGCTATCTTTAGAAAAGAGTTTGAGTTGAATTCATGGGATAATCAGAGGCGTCTCCGTAGTTTTCAGTTTATGAACCTACACTTGCTACGCAAAGGAATGAGAACTGTAATGTTAAAGCTAATGGTATAAATATTTGATTTTGGGCTTGTATTTTTTTTTTTCCATAGTATACCTGAAGTCGTCTATTTGCGTTTGTACTCTACCATTTAGGATAATTATTTTATGCATGGATACTTTTACAGTTAGAACTGGTTCTGAAAATAAATCTCTTTTTAAAAAATCGTAGCCAAAATTGAAAAAGTAAAAGGGCACAAGATACGATAGACCTCCTTGCTTTCCTATGTAAAAAGTCCTTTAAAAAAATTGTTCATGAATTTATAACTATATAGTAATTTTTTCTGGCTTAACCTTTAATGTCTTGTTTCCTTGTGCTACTTATTTTCATTAAGTTTTCGGCCGTACCAGACAGTTTTATTCTTTTTGCGAAAAATGACTTATATAAATTTTGAATAGCCGGTCTCTGATGTTAAGACCAGCAAAAAGCCTATTTTTAACGACTCTATTTTTCTTTAGATTCTGAATTTTTTTTTTTTTACATGTAAATAGTTTGAATTTAAAAGGTTTGCACTCTGTCTCCTTCAGCACTTGCTGCGGGTATACATTTTTATAATGCTCTTATGTAAAATTTAGTTTTTTCAACTAGTTTTTACCTTTTTTAAATGCTTGGACTCTTGATAGTTAAATTCAGACTTTTTAAAAGCTATATGTATGTTACGAAATGATAAATTTTGTGTAATGTTAACGTAATGCAAAATTTATTAATACCAAGAGAATTAAAATTCAACACTAAGGAACTGCAAGAAGTAAATCGCAGATTTTGACGAAAGTGGTGTCGTTGGAAAGATCTCGTCGAGAGCAGTGAAAAACTCAATAGAACTACCCGTCGCAAATGAGCCGTTATCGAGATATCCGACACTTTGTCACTTAACTAGCGCATACTTAATTGGGGGGGGGGGCGCAAAAAAATTTAGATTTTAAAGAAAGTGGTATCGTTAAAAAGATATCATAAGGGGAAAAAACTTAATAGAAACTACCCATCGGAAACGAGCCTTTTTCAATATATCCGATAATTTGTCACGTGGCTAGTGCCTACTGTTCTAGTGCACACTTAATGGGGGACAGCAAAAATTTCTCTATTTTGATGCAAATGGTGTCGTTGCAAAAATATCATTGAGAAGTAAAAAAAAAACTCAATGGAACTAACCATCTGAAATGAGCCGTTTCGAGATATCTGACAATTTGTCACTTAATGCAGTTTCCCAGCAGTGAGCATTAGCAATGCGACACAGGTTGTTGGATATCTCGAAAACGTCTCATTTCCGACGGAGGATTCCATTGAATTTTTTTTAACCTCCCAATATCTTTTCAACGATATCACTTTAGTTAAAACGGAGACTAATTTTTTTTTTTTTTTTTTTTTTTTGCTGTTCCCCATTAAGTATGAACTAATTACATGACATAAATGGAGTAAAAGAGATTTTTCGTCAGGGAGACTGTCCTCTGAATACCGCGAAAACAAGGGGTTTTTCGCCGTACAAGTTTTTAAAAATTCTTAGCTCTACATTTATAGTCTCCCTGCCCACCCCCCGAAAATTTCTTTTTAGCTTTAAAAACAATACAATTACAGAAAAATAAGAATAAAGTCTTGCGGGAAAGCCCGGGGGGGGGGGGGTTACATTAGTACAGTTCCAGTTTAAATTGTTTAGGGTTGATATTTTTAATTTTAAAAATGCCTCAACTCTTTCAGGGTTAAGTAATTGTTTCAGTAATGTTAAATTCACACATGAATTTTCGGAATAATTATTATAAAGTAACTTTTTTCCACTGAAGTTATAAAAGTATAGTTTGTAGTGGAAAAGTTTATTTAAATTGGCTAAATATCCCACCACCCCTTCAAGGGGAGAGGGAGGGTTAGCAGCGGATTAAACAAGCACATCTATTTTCAAATTTTACCCTTATCTGTATTTCGTTCTGCCGTCACCTAATGAGCTTCAAAAATAGTATAAAATTTATTTTCTGCCGGATTATATCTGAAAGTGCATCTTTTTATTCTGCTGAAGGCGATTCTGTCAGGTCATTAATGCGTACTAAAACAGGGCAAGTTCGCGGGGACCCAGTTTTCTGGCGGGCGAAATTGGTGTAGTGACTTCAAACGGCTTTTGGGCACGGGTGACTTCTTTGCGCAGGGATGCAAGGAGGGGATTAAGGTGCTTATGTATCTGCAGATTTAGTATAATAGATCAGTGGTTCGGTGGAGGAAGTTGATTATTGTGAAAGCAAAATGTTTTAAAGTATATATTTTTATTAATTTGCAATTTACGGGGTGTTGAATCTTCTTATTAGTGTCTATAATTAACCCACAGAGAAGTGGGGCCTGGTATTTATTATTCCTCTCTCCCAGCAAAAAAGTTATGGTTTTAAAGAATTTTTAATATTAGACTTATATATATAATTTTATGTGCATGGGTATTTAGATATGTATTTTTAAACCACAAGTCCTATTCAGAAAGTAATTATCTGTACAAATCAAAACTAGAAATTATTTTGAAAAGATTGCATATTATATTTATCACCCCCGCCCAAAAAATAAAAACGTGACCCGAAGATCAGTTATTTTTCTGTTAAAAATATTGGTAATGTGAATTGTAGACCAATAATGCAAAAAGTGTCCATTAAATATTTACCATTAACCTTCAACTCCTGTTAGCGGTCCCAGACCGTTGCTTTCTTCCATATTCCCCCCCCCCCAAAAAAAAAGTAGCTTAGTTTTAAAAAAGTCTCCAGTAATTGCAATTTGTAGCTCTAATGCTACCGTAGTCTCCTGAACTGATGAATTTTTTGAAATACTTTTACACAGTTTATTGCAGAAACTGTCTTACGAGTTGATCAATCTTAAATATTTATCTTTCGATCGCTCCCAATATCTGAATCGGTTCTTGTCACCACAGTGAATGGTTTAAGGCTAATAAATATTAAACAATGTCTTTGAAAATCTTGCATGTTTTTTTTTTTTTTCCAAGCATTGTCATAATAAGAGCACTCTAACGTTAGACATGTCATACAAATATTGATAACATTAGTTTGTGTTTGCCAATATATACATTATGTAAATATTCTAGTGTTTTAATTTGAAAATATAAATTATTTCTCTGCGAATTCGTTGCATTTTATTTGGTTTTAACGTCGGATCTTGCACGACGCTACCTTTTTACAATTTATGAAAGATATTTTTAAGTGTTCTTTTTAATGACCCTTTTAAGAAAGATAATAAGGGAACAGCATATAGAAACCTAGACAGAGATGGTCTGAATTGACCACGAATTTTTCCCGCAGAATATCGTTAAAAAAAAAAATTGTGCCGGATGAGATTAGAAGGGGCTAGTGGAGTTTGTTACATTTTATCATAGATTACCAATAGTAATTGTGTATCACTTATGATAGCAAAAAGACTAAATTTTTACCCATTTCTTTTTCCAACCAACAATGTTCTACTAGTCTATTATTCTATAAAGATGGTGATAGATTAAATGGTCAAACAGCCTCCTTGGACAATCCTGCAACAACTTGTACGTAAAAAATATTTTAAGGATTAAAGCATAATCTACTAATCATTATGCAACTTGGCTGATTTCTTCCGTCGCTACCATTTTCAATGGTTTATTTATATAATGTGGACACATGTCAATAAATTGCACTTAATACAATAAATCATGCTTGTAGATTCTCTCCCCATTTCTGGCTCATCAGCTTTATTCTTTTGTTTTAGCCTTCTCCCAAACATTTTTTAAATCGTCAATTTTATTTATTACAGGTGCTAATGAACTTTTTCTTAACTCTATTGCTTAGATTTCTGAACCTTTGATTTTAATTGCAAAATCCTGTACATAAACAATATCCTGTGAGTTAATGAAATTTTATTAATCTTTCGGTCAAGATTGCGCGAGTACACTTTTACACTGCTTTACCATGACATCCACAAATCGTTAAAATAATTAGCAATATATTTTATTGCTTGTCAGTTGTATTGCTTCAGTAAGTTTTCTACGATATTTAATATTTTTAAATCTTGGTATGATGTTAGTGTCATCGGATAAGATTTTACAAATTTCTGCACTTTATAACACTGGTTCTACACTTGAAGTTTAATCAAAGTGTGAATATTTTAATCCAGTCCCTAATGTTGTGGGGGAAGAACACATGTAACTTTATTTTTAGCTTACAGAGTTCAGTCTTTATTTACAGATCGGAAGGTGACAATACAATCGCCTCGGAGTTCTCGGATGAAATTCCAGAATTGGATAAAACTAGATTCGAATATTAAAACGCACTCAGTTTGTGCCAAGTCGTATCTTAGTGGAAAACACCTGAAAACTTGATTTTAGTCGTTGACCCGTAAGTTTACCTTTGTTTTCCTGCACTCAAAGGTACGAGAGCATGAAGGACTGCGAGCAGGAAATCATATTGGTAAAGCTAAGATTTAACGGCTAGTTATTATGCATTTTCTATACATGCAAAAGAAAGACGTTTGTGCGTACAGTCGCCTTGTAAAAAGGAAAATTTGCCCTAATTGCAATTCATCTTTACCCTACAACCCCGGTTCAAAATAGTTCGGGATCTGCACAATACTCAATGCTAAAAATGAGAATTTTTGAAATCATGTACAGCAGCCTATTTTTTACTAAATTTTTTAAACTGTTTTAAAATCTCTATGAATATTTTTGCTTACTTTTTTTTCCTACTTTCATTAGAAAATAGTATAAAACTGTGCATGGATTTTTAGATGGATGCAATTTTATATTTAATGATTTTTTTCTCGTGTATATTAAATGAAGGCAATTGCGATCTCTCAATTAAAGTACTTAAAATCGTAAACTTGAATGTTAAATCCATGCACAAAAATTCTAAACACCACGGAGAACAAAAAATTCAAACCTCTGAATTGGCCTAAAAAGCCTTAGTATTTATCGAACAAGCAAGTTATAAAAAATATGAACATGGATAAATCGGTTGAAAGCTTTCATTGTATGGGTAATTGCACTGGATCTAGTAACAAAATTTACAATATTTCGCAATATAACTGTCGTATAGATAAAAATGAGATGTCAAAATATTCACAATTAAAGCTTTCAGTTTGTATTTGGACCAATTTCAAGGTAGTGTAGCCTTAACTACACAAACGTAAAATTGTTCAATTTTTAAAGCCCTAGTACTATCGTTAGGAACGTCTGGATAAATGAATTTAAATTTAAAAAAATCCAGTACGTAATATTTAGTACAGAAACAGTATTCTATTAATTTATATTAAACTTTCGGTCAAACAATTTCATAGTTCTCTCATTAGTAACTTGAAAGTAATTGGACAATGTGTAATTTCAAGTGAATCATTTCGAACTCTTCTTTTTGCAGATCCCCGTACCAATAAGTGGACCTTCATGCAAGGACCTGCACCCACATTGACGATATGCCTATCCTACGTCCTATTTGTAAAATGGATTGGTCAGTTTCTAATGAGGAACAGGCAACCCATGAACATTAGGTGGCTTATGATTATCTATAATTTTGCCATGGTTATCATTAGCACTTACATGTTCCTAAAGGTGAGAATTGCCCTTTAACTCTAATTTCTTTTTTTGTATTTATTTCTTAAGTTTACATCTCCTTTTGAAAATACTTCTACAATAGGGTTTCATTGTCTATTTCCATTGATATGATTTTCTGTAGAAAAACATACCTCCACGAGGCTTTGTTTAATTTGTGCCAGTTAAAATATTTAAAATTTTTTTTAAAAACCACTTCAGCTAGATGGGGAGGCCTACCTATTGACTTGAGCTCAAAAAGCCCCATGAAGTGAGTTCTATATACCATCAACACGAACCCCAGACAGAGACGGGACTCTTTCTCGGATCAACAGATATTTAGGCGTACCTAAAATTTTTAAATAAAGTTTGATTATTACAAATTAAATGTTAAAGTTATTAACAACATGCACAAATATTTAAAAAAAAACAAGAAGCCTTCACTAGAGAACTTATGTTGGATTAAGTTTTATATGAAAATTTAATGTTAAGCTAAATCAAACATGGGTGCAAACACCTTGCTATAGCTCATAACATTTATATATGGTATGGAATGTCCCATTCCGTTTACGTGAACGTTGTTTTTTGTTATCTAAACTATGAAGTCAATCTTTTATATGCAAAGAACAGAAATATATTTAAAGTTCTATAAATGTTATTTAGTCAGTCCAAATTAAGGTCTCTAAAAATGTAAGTAAACTTTTACCTAAATTTTATAATTTGAGGTATCAATTACTTGATACACTGGTAGACAAATTTTAGAGTACTAATAGATAACTGGTTGCAGGTTTTGTAAGAGAAAGTGATTCTCTTAATTTCGCGCATTCAATATTTTGTCGTAACGTGGAATTTGATGTAACAAAATTAAGTCGGTGAGAGCGATAGATTCATTGGCTTGCGTATACGGTAAGTTGCAATTAAATCTCATTCAAGAATATAGTGATGTACACTATATGGCCAAAGATGACCGGCCACTTGCGATTTTAGACGTGTTCTTAAATATCTAGAAAATACATGAGGAATTATGATGAAACTCGGTGTGTAAACATAATAGTACAGGTCACACATTTCTGTGAAGTTTTTCTTGAAACTATAGAGGATCGTCAACAAATTGAGAAAGGACGAATCTTTTGGATAAACCTGTCAAAACTAATGTAGAAAAAGCGCTCACTGTAGATTATGATTAAATGGCTTATTGTAATACACTGCGTTTATTTTATGTGGTTAGCATGTATACTCGTAGAGAAATTATGGTTCTTATAAAAAGTCCCAAATTTTTACAAGTTTTGCTTGTAATTTGCAGAGTTCTTAATATAAAATGTTTTTGAAAATGACATTGTACACAATAACCTGTAATCGGAATTAAACCTGCTCATTTTTCATACAATTTTTTTTAGTAAATTTTTCATTGCGCATGCGTCAATGATATCAATTTTATTTGCATATTGTTAGCTAAATGATTGAGATACTTCTGTAAAAGCTTCAAAAACATAGCTTAAATTCTGAAAGTGAGTCTATAGAATAAACTCAAAATCGGTTATGCCCAAAATGAAGCAAAAAATCGGGGATTTTATCCAAATGTAGTACGTGCCGTATTGTGTATTCTATATAGCCATTAATCAGCGAATACAATCCCTCATCTTTACGCCTAAATTATACTGACAAATTCCTAATCTTCCAAAGTTCTTTTGAACATTTAGTATACTTTGAAACTTACTCGAGAATTTTGCCAAGTTGCCCTCAATAGAACTAATCTTGCTTTACAAAGCCGTTAATAAGTTTCATGGCATTTTAGTCTGTTAGAATAAAAAATACAGAAATAGTTTGTAAAGTAATTTACGAATATTAGTAAGGATTAACATTGCTTAGTTTGAGCAATTCCTCATGCCGTCCGTGCCTTCATAATTTTGCGAGAAAAGTGAACTCTTGTTACGGGAAGTAAATCTTTATCACGAATTTCAGCCTTGTTCATCAGATATCCCTCCTGAACAAGTTACCTTTATGCCACCTGTTAAGATAGAAGAAACCTACTCGCCATCCTATCCAGTTTGTCATTTCCTCTTGCACTTCCAGTACTTAACATTTTCCAATGCAATTCAAAAGTATGATTTATCCTCTTCAATCCTGAGGCAATATAACAAGTGACCACAAAAACTACTTTAAAACAGCCCCAAAGATGTATCTGTCTATATATCAATATTTTATATTCGCGCAATTAATAAAAATCTAAAAGTAATTTTAACTATTCTAATAACAATTTTAATTTAAATGGTATTAGTCTCCTATGGGTGACATCGAGATAGCTTGGTCGCTTTTCAAACTCCCTTAAATATACCAATTAAGACATTTACTGAGTGTGGTGTGTAACACATAGTTGCCAATTTCTACGCGTATTTAATATTATACATATTCGATCCATAAGTTTTAACTATTGACAGTGTGTAGTGCAATAAATAACATTAAATAAGTTTGTCAACATTTTTACTAAACATTTGCGGTTAGAAACATTTTCTATGTAGATAGGCGTAGAAGTTTGCAGTTCTGGTAAAACTTGATTGTTTATCAGTTTTTCTCAATTACTTTACAGTATCCTCCCCCCACCCCCCAAAAAAAGATATTTTAACACAGATACGCTAATTGAAACTCAATTACACTTGCATGCGTTTGTTTAGGTACACTACAAAATGCTTTCTGTAAAATGCTGTGCATAGCATTTATTCTTCAGTGACACACTAAAATTTGGCCAATATTTAAATTTTTACATGGCATTGTGTAGCCCTGTGTATTTTCTATATAATTTATACAAAGTAATTGGTATTGCTATCAATCATTTCTAAAGAGTAACTTTGTGGTATGAATTATGCTGCTGACTCATATTTAGGTACTAAAGATATTTTTGTACGATAAATTCATATACTTCAAGGCTAAGCACAAAACTGTTTTACAGTTTATGGATGGCAAGTGCGTTTTAGTTATAAAAAAGTATAGTTTGATATAAGGGAGGGGTGGGGAGGAAATATGTATATACCAAAAAACTGGTAACGCGACTGCACAAAAGAATAGTTTTCGTTTCGTAGAGGAAATTGCTGGTCTAATTTTCAACTTATCACGCGTTTTCTATCAACTAAACTTTAGTATGCTGAATAGTAACTAGTATCAAACTTCTCCGTATAAAATTACCATCTAACATGGTAGTAAACGGGGGAAGCCATTATCCCTCTAACTCATAATGGCAAATCATAATTGAATTCATAACATGCAATGCCATTCTACATAGTATTGGTTGCGGTACATGCACGTCTAATACGATGCACGTGCATATCTGTGGTTGCCATAAGGTCATGGACGCCAGGTAAAAGTAACTTGCAGTTGCAGAGGAATAAAATTTAGAATATAAAAATTTTTCGAAGAGTGAAAGTGTGGGGAGGGGGAGCTATTACAAATGAATTATTGCAACATTAATCCTGTGCAAGAGATCTTTCCAGAAAACCATAGGCAAACTAACTTCGGCATTTATTATAGATGAACATAAATTATTTCTCTAAGCGTAATTTATATTCAGTGCATGTTTTTTTAATTTGGAAATACAAACTTGATTTTAACTATTCTAAAACTTTCGCTTTATTAATGGAATGTTTCCCCTGTACAAGTTTCCCTCAGCAATATTGAAAGAATTTTAAGTTTGATGCCTGTTACTTTTTAATTTTCAATTTAGTCAAGCTCACCATTGATTGTATAACATAAGACTGCAATGGTTGCGTTTTTTAACTTGCGTATTTTTCACTGAATCAGAAAATATCTTGGTTTAACCATGTCTGTAATTTTCGCAAATGATTTTCGCCGTGCACAATTTTGTAACTCGTGAACTAGTGTAATCATGATATTTTCACATCTATCACCTGCAGCCTGCTAATGAAAAATGCCTTGCGATTTATTAAAGCTAGGCATATTGTACTGTCATCGAAAACGCCAATAATTTTAACATATCGAGGAATTTAAAAAAATGGAATATAAAAATTGCTCTTTCAGTACAAAAAGTTATTGGAAAGAAGTGTAAAATTGTTAAATGCAGATTAAACGTCTCAATGTAACAAATTAACTTTATAGTAAATTTTAGTTGGAACCTCTACTTGTTTACTATACTGTTTTCTCTTGAAGCATGTTTTTATTTTGCACATGCATTATGGCTACCTTTTTTTTCTTAAGTTGTTAGAAAATATCGTTAAAACTATCTTAAATTAACTTTGTTATCCATATAGAGCTAGACATTAGTCTAGATCAGCGGTTCCCAAGTTAAGTCGCGACCCACTAGTGGGTCGCCGCGAGTGTTTTGGTGGATTGCGGAACAATAGTTTTGGCACAAATGTTTTATTTCATCTTTATTAAAAGTATAACATTCAACAGGAAATATTTTAACGGATCCTTAATTTCCTTCTTGATGAATATACGTGCAGAATATCTAGGAATATTTAAATCAGCTTTGAATTTCTTCATGGAGTTCAGTATGATGACATACTTGTGATGTAAACAGGATTTTTCTACTTTTCTGTATTTGTTTTTCAGAAATAGTAACAAACTTCGCGTAGAAAGTGACTTGAGGTTAAAATTAACAAGTTTTAAGCCTGATATAGATGACCTCACTAGTAAACACCCGAGCCAGATTTCTCACTGATTATAAAGCTATGTTTTCATAATTAAAAGTATTTTTAATTATCTTTGGGTTTTTTTAATTATCATTCGTTACACAAAATGTTATTGCCAATTCTTAAATTTACCAATGGATCCTTGGCACAAAAATTTGCATTTTTCGTTGGTTAGGGTAATTAAAAGCTTATAGAATTGATACATTATCCCTATTGATATACCTCCTTATATTAGATGGCTCACGAAAAAGTCTTACAGGTGTGTTGCGTATCAAGTTTGGGGAACGCTGGTCTAGATAGTTGACGTTTTAATACATCTTAGTTTAAAAGTTTAAACATGTTATAAGTTATTAGCTTTAACCCTGTATCTACCGACGGTACTTATAAGTACCATTAAAATTACTTATAAAATTCTTTTAATACGTCGATTAGTTGTAATAGTGTTTAGAATAAGATACATTTTGTTCCAAAAGCATTGGTTACACAAAATAAAAATATATTTAAAAGGATGATTTATTTTGCCTTTTTTAGCTTCCTTGGCGCAGAGGGAGGGGGATTTTTCAATTCGGAAATATTTCTATATTGTAAGAACATCATATTTGTACATTTTAGAATTCTACAAAATAAGAAAATATTGAAAATAAAAGATTTGAATGGGGTTTATAAGTCTTGCACAAAATCCCTGTAAATTCAAATGTAATCCATCTAAATCCTTCTAAAATCCTTCAAAAATGTATTAAACGATTATGTAAATCTTAATTTAGTTTAAACAATTTACGCAAAATGCTTTAGAATATAAAATTTTCACGAATTTAATTCGATAGATAAAGGGTTAAAACGATTTAAAATGTTGCCTAATTTTGGTAAATGCTGCCTTATGCAGTGTCGCTCCCAAAAAATTTCTGAAAGAACCACAATCTACTAAAAGGATTAGAGAGCTAGAGTTCAATTTTTGCGGTCTTGCGTACAGTATATTTTAAAACTTCTACAAAATCAAATATTAACAAATACTAACAGTTCAACATTAGAAAATTGATAAATGGGTTAAGGGAATGTTTTAGAAAGAGAAATCAAATGCTTCAAATCGAATTTGCAACATTCTTCTCAAATATTGTGGTTTTAATTTGAGGCTTACGTTATGCAATTGGGTTTCTAAAAACACGTGTTTTGCTAGTTGAACTTCCCTTTTGATGAAATTGTCTGCTTAACGAAATTTTTCTGCTGATAATTGGCTTTGAACTATATTTAAATCTTCATATTAAGAAAAATATATTCTGTATAATTAAGTTTATTCTACTTTTATTGGTTTACAAAATTTAAACAGGGAGGTTGCTGTTGCGATGAAAGTAAGAATTTATTTCAATGAATTGTATGAAAATAATTAAGTTTCTATTAAATTTTAAGCTTTAGATACAATGTCTCACTGAAATGTTATCGAAGATCTGTTCGGATTGTTATAGACCGGGAGGCGGCAGCATAGACAATTGCCTCTGAGAATTCACTGATGAAAATCTAGGATTCGTTAAATTTCAATTCGCATATTAAAACGCAATCAATCTGCCAATTCATATCTTGATGGGAAAACTCCTAAAATTCGAATTTTAAGACTGTTAGGCTTATCAATGTGTTTTCCTATAGCCAAAAATGCGAAAACATGGATTGGGAGCCGGAAAAATAATAGTAAACAGATGAATCAACCGCTAAAATAGTTTTCCTCCAAAATGACTTGGCAGACCTATTGAGTTTTAATATGCCAATCAATATTTAATAAATCTTAGATTTTTATCGGTGAACTCGATGAGGTGATTGTCTGAGCTGCCGCCTCCGGGTCCATTTACAAAAGACCGAAAATTATTTTTCATAAAACTGTTCAATGAAAATTACTGTTTTAAACTTAAGGTTTTGGAATACGGAGAAGGTGCGCTAAGCTTGTCTTTCTCTTTTTATTGTAACTTTTTTAGACATTGTTCTAATTTTTTTCATGTCTCACATAAAATGTTACTGCTGGAAATAAATTTTTCCAACATTTTTCATTGTGTCTTTGTGTATTTTAAATTTAAACATTTCATTAATTTGAGTTTATTTCAATATTCTCTTCCTAACGAAGTGTTTAAATGCATCAATGAGACTTTGTTGAGCAAGATTCACTGCATGTAGTAATGCTTGAATGACTGATAGCTTGGGTGCATGCACTTTTTAAAGTAAAATATGTATCAGTTTGGATTTTAGTTATCCGGGGGGGTATCCGTAAGGTTTGTTGTATATACTTCATGTATTCTAATTTTCGGACAGCATGAATTGAACGTAGAGACCACATGCGGGCCGCATAGAAATTAAAATTTCTTTTCATATATTGGCCATAAAATTGGATCATTCTTGTTATAGCTGTATTTTAGTTTTTGTATTTCATAATTTTTTTTCTTATTACAGTTGGGCATCTTAGGATGGTTTACAAAATACAACTGGAAATGCCAGCCTGTGGATTATTCAGACAACCCGGATGCCACAGCTGTAAGTGAAGTTGTTCTTAGTTCTCATTAACCTCTTTTCGATGCATTACTGATCTTGTTAGATATGCAGATAAAATCCTCTTTGAACATAAATCTCATCTTGCGTTCGCTGCTTTAATCTTCCACAAAGTGCAATTCATTCAAAGGCAGAGTTTGATTTCATATGATCGTTTCAGTTTGGAAAATACTGTTTTTACAGAAATGTTTTTATAATTTAATTTTAATTGCTAAAAATTGATCATTTGAGCTATCTTGTAAATTTTTACTTAAGGGAAAGGGGGAGGGTTCTTAACTCTCTAATCAAAAAGTATTTTCTTTTTGATATGCAGTTATTAAATACAAATAAGTTAAACCCAACAAATTAAATTGAAATTATTTTTTTTTCAATGTGTATTTAAGTTGTGATAATAGAAGTTTTAGTGGGAGTAAGAACCATATAAAGCGGGGAGAAAATCGAGAATAGTTAGTTTTACATCTTTTTTCCTTTCAAAGTTATTAGTATTAAAATTCTTGAACCTCTTGCATCTGGCATGATGTTGATGGTTCAAGTCTCTCGATTTCCGAATTCTTCTAGATACAGTCAAACCTCGTTAACATGAACACGCTTAACGCGAATTACTTTCAACATGAACTGTTTTCACATTCCCCTATAAAAACAAAGATTTGATGCTGGTAACATGAATTACTGTTAACACGAACAAAATTGATTCCCCTTGAGGTACATGTTAACGAGGTTTGACTGTAATATTAAAAGGGGTTCGGGACGCTTCTTTTAAATCTTGAATATTTTGCGATAGTTGACACACCATTTGTAAACATAATTCATAAAACTTCTCGTTTATTTTTTTATATAAATTTATTAAAGTGGAGTAATTTAAAACTTAACTCAATGTAATTTGTAGAATTAATTTTTTGCATTCAAATAAGCATAAATCTCTTTAATTTGGATTTCAGCATTTTTGAAGATATTTTTAAAAAAAATTTTTAAAAATGGTAAAAGCAATTTTTTTTATATTTGCTTAAGCACAATTAAAGTAAAATAATCGAATGTTTTCGAAGTATTTCTCTTTAACGGTTCTCGAGTTATACCAATTTTTAAATCGGAGAAATATGAAAAAGAAACCTATCGGGAAGAAAAATGAATCTTAAGAAGGCAAGCACTGCTGAGAAACTAAAACGAAAAAATTATTTCTTCTAATTAAGATAGACGTGGTTTAAACGCAATTTTAAGCTCCAAAAAAAAAAATTAAGAGAATCTGAGGATATGTCCCGGGCCCCCTTAAGTCAGTCTGTGGTGAATGCATTCATATATTTTAAAAATCTCCTCGGGGAAGTTAATATTTTACTTTTTTCTTCGTATTTTTCTTAAAGAATGTCTTTACGTACCCAGCATACGTAGTATATTGTAAGTCTTGCAATCGTTTTGAAAATCTGAAAAAAATTGACGGATTTACGTTTCAGACACCGGAAATTTTCGAAAAACATTTTTAGAAATTGCCGTTGGTCTGTAAACGCTTTATCTCCCCAAAAGAAATATTTTTGTATTTAACATTTTGTTTAAAACCTAGTATTTTGACATTTCATATAAAGCACATTTTGGAAATATTTTGAATTCTCCTGAAAAGAATACAGAAAGTCTGTTCAAAATATAAAATTTCAAAGGAAATATTTTCAATATATTGACATCAAACGTCATGATTTAGCATTAACGAGAGGAATTTTAAAAACAACTTATCCTTAAATAAATCCAAATTAATTTATAATTAAATTCTTACATAGATAGTAGCAAAAATAAATTTAAACGGTTATAAAAGTTATTTTAATCTAATGTTCAAATTATTTAGATGAAATGTATTTTTTATCCGAAATTAAAAAATAACCGATATAAATAGAATTTTTAAATTTCTAAAAGTGAGATTGCTTAAAATTTAATATGCTGAATCCTTAAATAGCAAAAGTTTTTTTTAAATAGAAAGAAATTTGAATTCAAAAACATTATGAATGTCGGATGATTTAAATCCTTATATATGGGTGATTCTACGATAAAAGGTAATTTGTACGGCAATCCGTTTAAAAGATTTTTTATTCTATATGTTGCTATTTTTTGCAATGAATCGCATCATCTTAACATACTTTATTAAATAACATCGCGATTAAATGCCTAATTAAAATATATTTTTCTGAAATTTCTTAAAGTCTAAAGTCATTACCCTGGGATGTCCCCTTGCTGGTTTCAGTTACTTTCAAACAATACATATTTTTTCCATCAGATGCTTAACTAAAGTATGGTTAATTGGAATTTAAGTAGTTATACTCAGGTATTATAAAATAATGGTAGTTAGGGTTTGTGTTTAAATTAGGGTTTCAATCATCTGACATTAAATTAATAATTACGTATTATAAAATAATTTTAATTTCAAATAATTTTTAAAATCAACTTTTGTCCCGCTTTTTTGTATATCTACCCTGTCAAACTTCGTTCCTCTGAAACAAATATAAATTCAAGGATGGCTATTTAGGAAGTAACGCTTAAGGATATCTATCGGCTTGAAGTTAGCAATACTAAACGCGCAAGCCATTTAAGCGTCGCCATTTTTAGTTATTGCGACGCGACCGTGCGATATACTGGTTTCGCAAGGTGATCGTGTATCTCCCCTGGTAAGTCATAAAACTTATAGTATTCATTTAATTCAATTGAATTTACTGCCTTAATTAAACAATACAGTAATAATTAAAGTGAAATATACAATTAACCCAAAAACTAATTCATTCAGTTAAAAAATTTGAATTTATCATGAATGTCTCTCCCCTGCCGTATTTCCCCTGTCAAGATAACTGCCAGGGGAGACGGTCACTGACCAGAAAAAGTTATAAAATATGTATAAAGTGACTTGCCCTTATATGAAAAATAAATAAACGGGACAAAAATCATAATTTTAAAGGTTTTTGATAAAACTCACTTTTTTTTTGGCCGTATCCTCTATGTATTTGAAACTTCTTATCGTAGAATCACCCATATAAATCCTTAAATTTAGTCAAATACGAAATTTATTCTTATTAAATCCATATGAAAATTTAAAGTTCCTACATCGGGGTTCGAACCAAGAACCTTATGTTTACTAGCGAGGTGATTTACCTGCAAGCTATGTCTATATCACAAACGTTAAAATTAAAGTTCTTTTCTAAAATTCAAATTTCAAATGATTAGATAACATGGAAAAAATTTATTTAAAATAGATGTTATTTTTCAAAATCTTGTGTTCTGTCGTGACACGAGGTGTTCAGCTGCAAGTACACAAAATTTGAAATCGGACTTATACCATTTTTGTGTATGAACTGTTACGGGCAGACAGAAAACCGAGACAAATAGTTTCGTCATATGAACGAAACCCTAAAAGACAAGTAAAAGAACATGCAACTATGGCAGCTTTTGTGATGCTTTGGCTATAATTCCGGCAAAACATTCACGGTTTCGCCAAAATGTGTGTATCTAAGTGTGTTAATTTGTATACATTGGTGTATCGATAAACTTCTATTTTAAATTTAAATGTTTCCACGGGGAAAATAAATTTTATAGTGGCCAAATTAAACGGCTCAAAGCTGCAATATCCCTGGCTTAAATAACCATTTTTATGACCAGCGATGCAAAAATCTAGGCGCCCGCGGGAGTCTCTCGCCACAAAAATTTTTCTTCGCTAAAAAATTTCTAACAAATTTTACACGAAATATTAGACGAAGAAAAACTTAATTTAGTAGAAAGAGACTGCCTGCAGGCTAATATTTTTACATCCCTGTTTATGATAACTTTGTCAATTTAATTTGAATGAATTATGATTGTGCGTGCCTGAATGTTTATTCAAAATTGACTCTCAACTCTAAATGATCTTTTCCTTTCTTTCAGATGGCTAATCTAGCTTGGTGGTATTACCTCTCAAAGTTCTTGGAATTTACAGATACTGTAAGTATATTTTCCAAAAGTATTGGTCTGTCTTAAGCTCTTTTGATTTGTGAAAATTGTTTGTGTATCGATTTTAATAGTTGAATTTTTAAGTTCTCGCCAGGTAATGGCTTAAATAAACAATCTATTATACTAAAGTCTTTGAAATTCGCGATTGGTTCTAGAATATGTAGCACAGCGCGGTGAAACTAACACAAATTATCCGCACAGATCGAAGGATGTCATAAGATCTTGGAATAAGATTTTAGCTAGCTTGAGATACAAGGTGGCCAGAAATAAAACACCCCTACTCTGACCTCCATGGATATCGAACTACTCAGTGTAAAGGCTCAAAATTTTGTACACATACTATTCAAAATATGGGGAAACGGATTTCACGAAAAAAAAATTAGTTCCTGAAATCACCGATAGGTGGCGCTGCACAACTGGAACTATGATCAAAAGACACAAATAATAATAAAAATTAAAATGTTTATGCGGAATGGAATGCTTCCATGCTTCCTTTTTAATTTTTCTGCCCCTTATGGAAAATAAAAATAGTAAAGAAGCTAGAACTCCCGTTGTAACTGCAATTTCATACTGTAACCAGAAAAAGTTGCGTAAAGCATGGGTAGAAGCCATGTTCTGGGTATAAAAGAAGTTAAAAGGTGGGGAATGTCATTCTTATTAGTGATGGCTGTCACGCTGCCAGAACGCGCTTTGCTTGTGAAGTTGTTTTACGAGAATAAAGGAAATGCTCCAGCAGCACTTCGAGAGTTTCGCCGACTTAAGGATTTGCGTAAGGGACCATTGCTTCCACAAGCTCTCAGGAGAATGATCGCTCGATTAGAGGAAACTGGACATCTTGGAGTTCAGCCTGGTCGAGGACGCAAACCGGTTCGTTCAGATGTCGTTGAAGATGTTGCCACCGGTATTGTTGAACAGTCAATGGATAATGTTTTAGGCTGCAGTAGTGCACATGCAGTGTCACGACACTTGGGTGTTCCCTATAGCACAGTGTGGAACATACTCAGAAAAATGGTGCATTGTTTCCCGTACAAAATCCGCCCTAATCAACAATTGCTGGCCACAGACAGGGAGATGCGACTGACCTTTGCATTGACATTTCTTGCTAGAGTTGAAGTGGATGCATCGTGGCCGTGGCAGATTCTGTGGAGCGATGAGGCCCATTTCCACCTCAGTGGAACAGTGAACACCCATAACTGTCGCATATGGGACACGACAAACCCCCGTACCTTCCAAGAGATTCCACTCCACTCACCGAAAGTTAGTCTGGTGTGGATTCACAGCCACATTCATCCTTGGACCGTTCTTTTTCGAAGAGGTTACTCCCAATGGCCTTGAGACATGTACCGTGACGGCCAACAGGTACAAAAGGATGCTCGAAACATTTGTTGTACCCCATTTGCAGCAGCGCCAATGCCTTGACACCATTACTTTTATGCAAGATGGAGCACCTCCACACATTGGACTCCCTGTGCAACAGTTTCTTCGCCAACATTTCACCAATGACAGAATAATCAGTCGCGCGTTTCCGACAACTTGGCCATCTCGTTCACCGGATCTTAATCCGTGTGATTTTTGGCTTTGGGGACACTTAAAAAACCTTGTTTATCGAGAACGTCTGGTAACCTTGGCTGATTTGAAAGAGAGTATCAGTCTGCATGTGAGAAGCATCTCAGATGACCAGTTACGATCCGCAGTTGAACAAGCTGTCCATAGACTTCACATTTTACATCTTCAGGAAGGGAACCATATTGAGCAGCATTCCCTGCATCGATAATGTCCTTGTTTCATGTATGCTTGGTACTTTCAAATAAAATGTGTTTAAAACGTCTTTTCAGCATACATCCAGTGGTACAGCGCCACCTATCGGTGATTTCTGGAACTAAATTTTTTTTTCGTGAAATCCGTTTCCCCATTTTTTGAATAGTATGTCCACAAATTTTCAAGCCTTTACACTGAGTAGTTAGATATCCAGGGAGGTCAGAGTAGGGGTGTTTTATTTCTGGCCACCCGGTATAATTCTAGATGGCAGCTGCTCAATTTGTGTGTGTGTGGGGGGGGGGGGGGAAGGTCGGAATGCAGTATTGTATATAGGATATACCGTATCCAAAAGCTTTAATAAATCTATTGTTTGAATAAATTTTCAGTTTCACATTTAAATGTGGAGAGAATTCGTGATTTTACTTCATGTATGATAACTTATAAAACATGAAAGATTAATTTATCCTTATCAAATAGTTTCCGAATAGTTTTAAAATGTGAATAATGAGAGAACTTCGGAGAAGTCTAAACCTCTGAATATATTTGGAGCATATACTAATAGGTTTTTCTCCGAACCATTAGCAAATATCCCTATAGAATTTGGCAATGGTTTGATATGAATTCGCTTAAACAAGCATTAGCTTGGAAATTATGAAAAGTTATCCAAATTTTTACTCAAAATGTCTCAATCAATGGAATTTTTTATTGTTAGATTTTATTATACTGCGAGTAATAAAATGAACCAACGTATTTTTTTTAAATTCAAGACTTGCAAGTTGTGACAGCTATGCAATTTTTGCAGGAAGGTTATGCAAGATGCCTGTTTTTACTTTTATACTCAACTTTAGTTTAAAATAGCGGCTATAAATAACTCTGCAAGCAATACACTAAATCGGGGCCAAGTGAAAGGTGTATTGATTGCCGTGCAATTTGTTACCATTTAAAAATAAAATCGAGAATATCTGAATTTCTGACATCTTGCCATAACCCTCCTGTATTTTTCTTAAATAGCTGTCACCATTTGCAAGTCATTGAATTTTTTTTAATCAATCGGTCAGTTTCAGAACTCACAGTACATTCTTCTATAATTGCATCAAAATCACGCTTGCAAAGTTGTACGTTCGTAATTTTTGGTTAATGTACTTTTATAAGAATGAAATGGGTATTGAAATTTATTTTTTAATTCCCCATACTCTCCAAAAAGATCCCGTATCGTACAAACAAAAACCATGAGATTGCTACGCCGTGCGTGTCGGTTAATTAAAACTTGATTTGCACATCTTAAGGCGGTGGCAGCACTGGCAGTGTCATGTGCTATATGTGAAATTAGCTACTACCCGTGACGTCGTTCACGTCGCTTTAGAAAAAGATAAGCGCATTAAGTAAAGCCTTTCTCCCACGGCAATTTAAAAATATATTTTATTTCATAACAGACAATATGGTAGCTCTTATTTTTAAGGGCCTTGAAAAAACTCGGATGAATAATAGGAAAATTTTGTGCCAGATAAAATGAAACTGCAACCACTTATACTAAACAACCGAACTGACGATCCCCATGTTCTACAGTAATGTTTCGCTGCACCTCTGAATTTCACATCAAAGATAAAAAAAATCGTACATCAAGCCTAGATATTAAAACGGTATCGAACACTTCTAAAATACGTAAACAAAACTTCGCGTTCCCAATCATTTGTGCACCAATGTATTTGATCCAATATGTTTGTGCATAGTGTAATAAATAGCATGTAACATTAATAGAGTAATACCATTAAAATACGTCACGGATATTTTTTTCTTCAGAGACTACAGTATAATGAAAGCATTTTAGTTGCTTGTACGCATACTACAAGCACTACACTTAACATATTCTACAGTAACCATGTTTTGTGCACTTTAATATTGTATAAAAATTTCAGTACACTTTAAAATACAGAACACTATTAAAATACACCATAAATGATTTTTTCTTTAGACCATGTGTAAATTAATACTTTTGTGCTCCTGCGATTGTGCTATGAATGCTACTCTTAATTTTCAATACCTAACATGCTAGGATAGATCTCAATAGCGTCTATAAATTTCAAATCTTATTTGCTCGAGTTAGAGCACGGACATGCATATGTCACACTGCAGACCGCTGGTAATCGGCCTCAGGCAGATGGACAGATCGAAGTCATAAAGGTTTTTCAATCACGTTCAAAAGTGTTTAAAAGGAGGTTCAAATAAAAACATGAAAATAGAGGAATTTGTCTTCGTAACACGATAGTGGTATTAAATAAATTTAAAATACAAAACTTGTTTCAGGTAGTATTTGAGTCTTATAAGATGCAATGCATCCATATGATTTAATAGAATTTTTTGAAAGTGGCAACATTTTTATTCTTTTTAATGAATGCTAAAAGAAATGTTGAATTAAAATCTGGTTGCAAATCATTACAAACTTATCTCAAATATACTTCGAGCTCCCGGTGCTTAATTACGTTAGTGGGTGAGGGGAAATATATGAATTTCGCACAACCCTATTAAATCATTGAATCTTTATGACCGAAAATGCAATATTCTTTTTAAAAAAAATTTTATTCATATTTTCAGAACTGGACGGCTTTAAATTTCAACAAAAGAAATGAAAATTACTGAAGAGAAATTATAAGTATATTTGCTGGCAACGGGAAATTTGTTAAATTTTATCTAAAGTATCGACCCTGTATGTAAAAGAATTTTTAATTAAAAAAAATACTTGAATAAAACAAAACATTGCCAGTATTCATTTCAGATTTATAATCTATATGCAAAGATATTAATTCATCAGTTTTTAAATTAACTTCAAACTTTCGGACACACGTTCGCATTTATAAGGATGTTATTTTAAAAGTTCAATATTTATTTTAAAAACTGACATTTGTCGCATTCTTGCTTCAAAAGTGGTGGAACTCAATTGGGGCCTTTTTGAGATGTTTATGTCATTCTTAGTTTTTGCGCCTCTACCAATCACCTGAAGTGCTAAATAAAATTTCAGATTTCTTCAAACGTAATTTTTTTTTTTAATTGACACTTTTTGAAGCAACGATGTGATATGTCTAAGTTTTAAACTAATTTTATCCATGTCAATGACATTCCGCGAAGGCTAATTTCACCGCAACTGAATGAAAGGATCTTTAATTTTTACTTGCTGTAAATCTAACTAAAAGTTTGTTACTCTTTTAAGACTCTTTAGAAAATGTTATTCCTTAATATTTAATCTAATTTCTTAACTTGTTCTGAGGATTGCGGGACACCATTATCGCAATTTTTAATTACTATGCAACTTCAACGATATTATATATATCGATGCTTATGACAGCGTTCGAAATCCTGGCTGGTCGGAGACCAGTGTTCCACAGTGGTTTGTGTTCCGCAGAACCAATAACTCTCCCGTCCTCTGAGAAAGCCAAACACAAACCATAAATTTTATTTGGAAAATTTAACATTAAAAAATAGCATTAATTCTTAGTCAGTTGAAATAATGTTAGGAAATAAAATACATAAATTTTATATTTTATGTTCTGTATACTTTTAAAGCAAATTTTAAATTTTATTCCGAAAAGTTTAAATAACTGCAAAGGAAGTTCGATTTATATTAGGAGGGAAGGGGGGGGGGCACTTGATGGGATCGCTCAATAGAATTTTATGTAGCGGGCCAGTGATGATCGCGAACCAGTAAGTTACTGTCCAGGGGACCAGTAACTTTTTTTTAATCGATTCTAAAAGCATTTAAACCAATTTGTCTCCTACAGGTAACATCAAGACTAAAGAGGTTAATATTTTGTAATTTTTAATATGTGAAAGACATTGATTCGGTATAATTGCAGTGTCCGTAGATAATTAAAATATTGGTTATAAAACTTTTGACATTTTTTAAAGTGGCTGTAAAATAAATCCTGCGAGTAATATTGAAATTGTTGTTCCTAAATAAAATAGTTGAACTTTAGTATTGAAAAATGAGTTTTATTTATTCTGTGAAAATTTAAAATAAAATCGCAGAGAACAATTTTAGCATGTTTGCTTTTGACTATATATTGGTTAAGAATACTTTTTTTTTTTCCAAAACTATAGGTAGCTTTCCACACATGGATGTTGTATATTTAATAACTTATTTTCTCAAAGAACTTCAAAAAATAGAAATTGTTCTATTTTCCGTAATACATTCTTTTTCAGTTGCAAAAACTAGTTGGGCGATTCTCTCCAAATGGGCCAAAATAAGTTATGAACAAGTGAAGTTTAACAAAATGCTCCTTTAGTTTTTTACCAGCATCTGAATTGAGATTAGGCTTAATGGGCTTTAACTAGATCTAATTACTTAGAAATGAGTAGTAATATTTAATTTACATATATTCAGTAGACTGAGGAAGTGATGAGTTCCTAGTCTCCCTCATCAGCCTTTATTGAAACTGGTAAATACAAATATTGCAACATACCTTCTATAATACTCATAATTTTAATTGGTTTTAAAGAAAGTCTGCAAGAATGTGCAACTTACTCTATGTACGTTCAAAGTTGTAAAAATGCATTCTGAGCAAACTTAGAGTTGTTCAACTGATTTGGACTTTTTTAAAAATATTTATATTAAAATATTCTTCCAAATTATTAGTGTGTATTTGAAATTTTTAAACTCAAAATTGAGAAGATTTGAAATTCTTGTCTTTTTATGAATATTTTGAAAAACTTAATATTTGCTATACCAGCTGTACCAAATTATCACCTTTTTTTCAAGTATTCTTATGCTATTTTTCTTGCAGATCTTTTTCGTTTTAAGAAAAAAATTTACCCACATCTCTACTCTACATGTTATACATCACGGAATCATGCCGATGAGCGTCTGGTGGGGTGTAAAATTTTCTCCTGGTAAGTATTTTTGTTCAATTAAAGATCAAATGCTAACAATTTTCTGTAGAATTAAAAATTTTCTCTATAGATTGCAGTTAGTCTAATTCTTCTAGATCGTCCGTAAGACAATTCCACTCCCCCATGTTGTGTTATTCCTTTCTCATGTTATTGTACTTAATGGCACCAGATTGCAATTGACTTATTTCGGAGCAATTTCGTTTTGTCTTTTCGTTAATATTCTTTTAGTTGTCTTTGGTATTAGAAATTTTAAACTGCCATTCAAAAACGGAATTTTATTAAATTTTAAATTCCAAATAGGTTTATAGAAATAAAATGCCAATTTGCGACATTCGTCCGCATTGTATGCAATAACTTTTGTCAGTTTACCCCCACCCTCCCTTTAACATAACTAGCAGAATTTACGCATAGCATTGTCTTATTTAATAACATTAAAGGTTAACATTGCTAATCTGAAATTCTAGTAAACTTTTGAAAAATCCACTAAATTTTGACGTTATGTTAAATAAGTATTCTTTGGCAGAAGAAAAGTTTACCATAGCTAAATTAGTAAATTATATTAATAAAACATTCTTAAATCTATAAATCCAGTATTTGTCAGCTTTTTTAATAGTAGCAAGAAATACTTTCTAATTTAAAACTGATTTCCGCTTATATCCTAAGAATATTTAGAATTACTGTAAGGTTTGAAAATGAGTTACGATTTTCTCTGTAATGAAATAATGTGTTAACCCTTATCTTCAGTAGAAGAAAGCAAGATGACTCTTCCATTCCAGGGATTTACGTCTTTGCTTTTTGATAGCTGTGGTACTCATTCCTTGAATTTTAACGTATTCTCAACGCTGACGCAAGTTCATCATTTTGTAAAAGCAATTGAAGGGCAGAGAGCCAAAAATGAAACTTCCTATGTATTCTCTCTAAACAAAGAAATTAATAAATTTTCTCTGCAATGGCTCTATTTATTAGAATGTAATTTACCATACGGATCTTGAGTGAAAATGACCCCCCTCCCACCTTTTTGTGAATTTTATGCTCTGAATAATTGTAAAAAAATAATGTAAATCCTTAGGGTAATCCTGCGTCTCACGACATATGCATTCATAGATAAGGACGACTTTCATTTGATAAAATTGTGTAAATTGGTAGAAAATAATTTTAACTAAGGTTAATATAATAATTGATAAAATGTAAGAAAACGAACTCATCTGTTATTTGCCCCGTCGACTTTGATCGTTTGCGAAAATTTTATACCTAACAATTCATTGCACAACTGTTTTCAATATTTTAAATTTACAATATTGTATCTGAATTTTTTTAGTGAAAGTTAATCGCGCTTATCTGTCGAAAACTTGAGGATTTTTTTCTATTTTTATACTATATTTTCTATTGCATTCTGTCTATTTTCAGGCGGTACGATAATTTCTATGAAACATACAAGCTAACTTATTGTGCTAAAATTACTCAGCTATCGTTAATTCAGCCAAAAATCTTGCATCCAACTCTATTTTATCCATTCACAATACCTTTTTTTCCTCTAGATCTTGTTCGGCTCTGGTTGACTCTAAATGTTTAGGTTTAAGCTGAGACTTTTGAATCCAGTTCTGATTGACCTGATCTTTCAGATAAGACTGAATATTCTTCATAGGAAAACATTCCATGCGCACTAAACGTGCAATGCTCATTTTCCTGCATAAGAGATAAAACTGATTGGCGAAACTGTACAGTACTTACCCGTAATTTTATTAAAATATAACTCTTTTAATTTCGGATTTGGTTAGATTTGGATGAAGTGCATCAGTCGGGTTGCAGGCTACAAATTTTTGACAGATGTAAATTTTCAAAGTGAAAAGTCTGAAATTAATTTAACTCTATTAATCTTGTTATAAACTTAATTTCGTATGCCGCGTTTTCTGCAGTTCTATGTATCGACTTTCGATTTCTTCTGTTAAGATGATCCAAAGTATTGGACCACATTGTATGATCGCTAAGGTTAGTTGAGAGTTAGTCATCCAGTATTCGTCTGGGATGACTAAGTTGGAAGGGCAATGGCGACTTCAACCAATGCATCCCTGGTTAGAATCCTGGCCCGGACTGGAACCTGCCTTCACCCGCTTGGAAAGTTTACATCATTACAATTCTATTAGATTAATTTTATAACGTAATTATTCAATCGGTAAATTCATTATAATAGATGTAAATTTTCCAAGTAGGTGAAGAAAAAGTCCAGGCTAGGATTTGAACCAGGGATGTATTGGCTGAAGCCGCCACAATGCTCTTCCAACTGAGCAATCTCGGGCGAATACTAGAAGACAATTTTTCACCCAATTAACCTTAACGATCGCGCAATCTGGTCTGATACTATGGATCAGCGCAACAGAATAAATCGAAGATCAATATGGAACTGCGGAAAACTCTTCACACGCAATAAATCCAACTGGAGTGAAAAATTATCCAGAACCAGGAATCTAACCCGGGACAACAGCATTCCACACTATTGTTCTATCCACTCTCTGTATATTATTTGCATGTACTCTTTTATGATTTGAATGCAGGCTTTGTTCGTGTGTATTTTAAAAAGACTGGAGAATTATAATATAGTGTGAGGTATACACGTATTTGATTTTAAAGTTATCTACAGATTTGAAATAAACAATATCCTTTTCTGAAACTTAATTTAATGTCACTAAAAATCTTTTTGGGGGGAATGGCGGATGTTAAATTTTGTTTATTTATGTAAAGCATACATTAAGTGTAGTATTAGTGATCAAGCACTAATCGACTGGTGTATCACTGTTTTATGCATTTATTTTGCGGCAAAGCAGTAGGAAAATATTTTTAATGACTGCACAATTAATGCTAATCCCAACACTTAAAATAAATTCTAGATTAATGCTGAAAATAAGCATGGTACTCAATTATTTTTAGATGTTTAATCTCCCATGAAGTTAGTCGTTTTGAGTAAAGTTTTTATACTATTTTAACTTTCTGTATGTAACGATTTGAATTTTGCAATAGATTTTTAATTCTCTCTTCAATAGCCTAGAATTATAAATTTTCGTTCTCCAGGTATGTGTATCCAATAATGGAATATTTTTAGAACACTAACAATTTTTAAGTTAATTGTTGAAATTTATTAGACTGCCACAGGTGATAAAACGCTATTTTCTAATTTGTGTAATTTTATAACAATTTAAACAGTGGATAATGATGCGCCAAAATAAACCAAATGACTATGAAAACTGCATCAATAAAACATTTTAAAATGTAAGAAATAAAAAACATGGAGGATATATATTGCTCTTTTATATTAGAGATGCCTAATCTTTTCCACGACTTTTAAATTTAACGTTTTCTTTCCTGTTGCCCTACTTTAGAAGTCAACGCAAAAAAATTTTAAAGAATTCCTTTACTTGCGCTTTTTACCAAGTCGAAAGCAATCTATTTCTCATGAAATTCGGTGAAAACGCCATATTAATATACTATAACTGAAATTTTTAGAAAAAAAAGTTAGGTGTAATTTTTCAAGGTGAACATTATGCGCTTATGAGTTTTCTAATTATTTTTTATCTTTAGCTCTAGCATAAAAAATAGAATAAGCATTAATTTCATTTTCTAATTTCTAACAATGTGAAATTTTTACAGGTGGCCACAGTACTTTCTTTGCCTTTGTCAACAGTTTAGTTCATATCGTAATGTACTTTTATTATGGGCTAGCTGCTATTGGACCTAGTATGAACAAATACTTGTGGTGGAAGAAATACATGACTGCGTTCCAAATGGTTAGTATAAACTACTCGATTTCCAAAGTCTTAAATATTGTATTAAATTTTAAAGTTGTGTATATTTTAAATCTTAAGAGAACAATTTTTAAGTTTTCGAAATTTTATTTTTAATATGGTGAGTGCCACATCAGTCACCGTGACATATATTTTAAAATACGATTATAAAATTTAAAAATGTATTTAAAATTTACTTTTTTATTTATTGTGGGATTATACTTTAATTGCTTAAAATAATTTAGCATTGCATAATATTTTACTGTCGATCACCGGTGACTGATGCGGCCTAAACGAAAAGTTCATGGTCAGTCACCGTGATAAGGTAATTCAAATGGTGAACTCATCTCTCTTAAATTTTAAATTAAAAGTGCATTTAAAAAAAAAATATTTGCATAGTTAAATTTTTAGTTTCCAAATTTTTTTTAAATCCCTATTTTTTTTTTCAAATGAGTATTATATAACACTGCCTGTAGATTTTTGCAATCGAATGCATTTAATATATTTTTAACTAACAGTGAAATTTCACATCTTCATATACTTTAATTTAAAAAAAAACTAAAGGTTAATTCCATGCTCAAGTAATTTATCATGTTTAATAAAGAACAGACGCAAATAAGTTTGTCTCAATTACAGCTAAGGACTCAGCATTTTTAAACCGTGAAAATGCAAAAAATATGAAAAGGGAGAGAAAGCGGTTTTAAGTTCTGTGTGTGCGTAATTGTGATGAGTATATTAATGAAATTTTTAATCTCGCGATATAATTGCGGTACTGATAACGAGGTATCAAAATATGCATAATTGAAAGAGGTTGTCATTTAATATTTAAACTTTTTAATCGGTTATTAGATAAACTGCCTCTTTTTATTGGAATTGGAAACAAAATTCTAATTTTGCCTTTTTAAAGTATTCTACTCCCCCTTTTATTTTCCCCACATATTTCTTTTTTATGAATGTATTTATACACATTTCTGCGCTAAAAATATTTAAGAAACGGATTTTTTTTTTCTTAATTTTTTTTTTTAAAGAGTAGCACTTCTTGCATGCTTTTTAAAATTTTGACCGAAAAAAAATTTTTTTGGAATTTTTTTTTTTTTTTGGGGGGGGGGGGGGGGGGGACTTGAAGTATATAATTTAAACATTGTAGAAAATTCCAGGTCTTTCATAGAAATAGATATACCAATTTAATGACATCTTGGAAAAAGGAATTTGGAGATAAAATAGCGAAAAATGTTGCAGTCGCTAGTAGGACTTAAGTCTGATTGTAGATCCATAAGTTTATATATTCAGATCTTTGAGATAGCTGTTGCACTGTTATGCAAAAATACATTATTACAAAATTAATATCATATACCGGGTGAGTCATAAATTCGTGCAAATTTTACAAATTCATAAAAGAATGCTCGAATTTTTTTCGGTTTGCGCGAGTGTGATCAGACGGATTTTGGAAATTTTTTTTATCCCCAGGTATGATAGATTCCAAAAGTAACCGACAAAGGGCGCTCTCGCATCATACTGAGGCGTTTTGTGCAAATAAGGCTAGAAATAAAACACCTGATTAGAAATAGAATCTTCATTCGATCTCAGCATCATGCTATCGTTACCAAATCGATCATTCATAGTTAAATTTTTGTTCAAGAATAGTGAATCCACAACTATTGCATTGCGAAAATTTCGCACGAAGAAAGGACTTAAGTTGCAAAAAAGGTCTATTTTATTGATTGGGATACTATGGGTAGAACTGAAAGATGCCATTAGACAGATCATCGATGCAGAAATGCTACTCAGCTGTAACAGGCGCAGTGTTCTCGCTGACATTTGACCAACATTCGTAATTTGGCTAATTAAAAATAAAAAACATTCGCAAAACGAAAAAAGTATTAGCCAAATAGATTTGATGTGTAGCTCTAAAAATATTATCTTTAATCCTTTAATGTACTCCCTTTTTTTTCAATATGTTCTAAAATAACCTAATTTTTTATAACTGCGACAACGATTGTTATTAATCTAAATTCAACTATCCGCTACAAATATATTAAATACCTATATTCTAAATATCTTGCGTAATCAAGAAAAAAATTTCTAAAACAGATTTAACTCATTTAAATGTTATGAATTCGTGTGGTACGGTGCAATTGAACATGGTAAGCGACACACACACACGAAAAAGAAGTCTAAAAAGAAAAGAAAGCAAAAGCAAAAAATGAGCACTAGCAATTTGGCGAATCTAATCGCTTGCTTACTCGCCAAATGAAGAATTTAGTCTCAATTTGGCGCATTGGCGAGCGACAGCGAGAACACTGAACAGGCGTATTGACTCGCCTAATACCTGGTGGTTGTCATGTTGAGCATCTTTTACTACCTTAAACGCACAGCCTCATGTTATTGCGATTTGTTTCACTGTTTCTATTTACCTGAATTTCATAACATTTCAATATTGTGTGTGTGAACGCCACATATCTGCTATTTTTGGAATCTTTAATTGCATATGGAGGAAAAACCCAAAATTCGCCTGAACATACTCGCGCAAACCGAAAAATTTTCAAAGCATTACTTAGATTTTAAGTTTGTACAAATTTCACGCACTCTGTATATTAAATTCAGTAATACGGAAATCATATTTTAAACTTAGATAGACCGTAATCATCATGGTAACCTGGAATCGTTACTTATGATGGAATATCACTGAGATAATTACCTATATTAGAATAGAATAGGTTGAAACTTTTATTAATGTTTAAGTTTGGATTAGATTTTTACAAAATTTGAAATAATTGGACAATTCTGCAGGGATTATAATGAATGTTCAGACAATTCTGTTGTGTAGTTTCCGCACTGTAATGTTGACTGATCGGACGGACGATTTTAAGGGTTTCGTATTTATGTAATTACGAACGCATGTTTAAAAAAAAAAAACTAAAGATAAATGCTTTAGCTGTGTTTTTAGATTCCTTCTATTCTACGAGCTCAGTTTGTTTCGTAAGCGTAAAGGGAAAGGGATCTCGGACCATTTAAAGAGACTTGTTTCAGGAAAACTTTTTAACTAATGTTAATCCTATGGGCGCGCTCTTTTCAAAATTCATTGCATTTCATTATTTAAATTTTTTGCATGATAGCTGACATCGATCCTTTACATATTTAATGGGTTGGTCTAGATAAATTTTCTCTGCCAATAAACGAATGAATTACATAAACCTTTTTTAGCGAAATGTTATCGATTTAAAGTATAATCTGTTTTGAACCACAAATTAAAGTTGCACAGCACAATAATAAATTTCGGGGGGAAAAATCTTACGTGTTTCAAATTGTGGCTATTATTTTTTAAAGAGTTTATTAAAAATTGGTGAAGTAGGAATACGAAACTTATTCGAAAGTACTATTCCGAAATAAACACGATAAGTTTTAATTCTTACTCGTTGTGGCGTGCTGGTACTTCTATAGCTTCATAATTGCCTTTTCGCTTTCGATATCGATTTTTAATTAATAAAATAAGAATTTTTGTGGATATAAATAGTATTTTGACCAGCTCTGTATTTAGATTTTTCTGTTAAAGTAGTGTTGCCTCTACTTCAGTAACCGGAAATCGCCTGTTCGGATTAATCCTATGGAAGAAATTTATAAAGATACCTCGTTTGTATTTCCTTAAGATTTTTGTATTGGATAGCTAAGGTCGATCTGTACAAAGAATTTTTTTACTTTTACGACTCTGATTGCAGAATTTTTTTTATGAGGATACTTTCACCCTCGAAACCGGTTTCGAAAATGCCATCGTTGAAAATAACTAAATAAAATTGAAAAAGTTTTTAAAAAATGGCATTTTGTACCGATCGATCTAATCTAATGCCAAAAAAATAAATCAAATGCAAACGGCATGCCTTTTTTGTAAATTTCTTCCATAGCATTAGCGAATGAATCTTTTACAATTTATTGAAGTAACCTCTTAAAACAACTTCATAGCATACTAAACTTCTTCGCATTTTAGTCTAATGAGAAATGATCCTTGGGACAATTTGGCAAATTTAAAGTAAATGTTCTTGTAATTAGCACTTTTATCCCTTTTTTATAAAATGAAGCTCAAGTATTGAAATTTATTTTTTATCACGACAAAGGCATTTAATAAAAGAAAGGATTTCTTTTCAGTGAGGGAGCGAGGGGGCAGGATTTTGTGATAAATGTCTTGGTCATTGTAACTTAATCTAAATTTAGGGACTGCACTGGGCCTGAACATATGAACACAGTACAGATTATGCATAGTTTTTAGTACTCTTTCTAAAATCCTTGGACATCAGTTTCAAATTTGGAATATGGCTTTGATATTTACTCATGATGTTTAGTCATTTAAATTTTTTAACTTAAAATGTTACTTAACGTTTTAACTACTGTGGAAGAAACCAAAAAAAGTTGCATAGATTGCCGTTTTGGAAACGTCGATTAGTTGTCTTTTCTGAAACGAATATTCATTTTGAGAATGAAACGTTTTAAGTTAATAACGATAAATAGCTGAAAATACGGATATTAGCAGAAAGATTTCCGATCGTTTTTGAGATGTTCAGTATTCAAAACTGAATAAAATGAAACCTTTAATTTTTTTTTCAAACTTTGCTTCCGATTCAAAACGTTCCTAATTTTTTTTCTTCAATGGAAACTATTATAGTGGTACTATAGTGTAAATTTTCTCATGGCTTTGGTCAGATCCTAGAGGCTGCTTAAAAATGTAAGCCTCAACTTGCAGAACTCTATGTACTAAACTTATGTACAGGACTATAATTAAAATTAACCTAATTGGAAGGATCTTGCGTTAATACAAAAGCTCAAAAGAATAGTTAAATTCAAAATGCATTCTGCGACACAGTAGCAGTTAAAGGCTAAATGTCTTGTTTTTAATGTACTATAGTATGCACAACTTTAATTTCCTTTAGCATACTGCTATGATAATGAATAATATTTGCTGTCTGAGAAATCAATCTAAAAGTCTATTTCAAAGTTTTTTCTTAAGCGTATGTGAATTATATTTACATGTTTTATCCGCTGGAAATCTGGAAGAAATATAAAAGTTACATGCCTGTTCTTATGACAAGTTTGTGAGCCTTTTTAATTTCAGATAATCGAATTCTTTCCAAACGCATTTCAAAATTTTTATTTGAATCATTTCAATAACTAGTGCTATTTCCTTTAATTAATAATTAGTTATCGGAGTGCATGCTAAAATTGGTCTCTAATATATCCCCAAGAAATATCTTACAATGTACTATTTGGTGAACAGGTTTAAGGACCACCACAGCTAAATGTCTCTTTTCTTGGTTTACTAATCCTTGTTTGCGGCTAAATTTTTTGCATGAACTCGTACAAGTAACAAAGCTTTATCTCCTCTCGTTAAGATTTAAAGTTGAAGATATCTGAATATTTTAACTTCAAAATAAATTTGTTTAAAAATTGCACAAGTTCAATTCAGCTTTTAAAAATCTTTCTTTTGCAGGTTCAATTCATTGCCATCTTCGTCCACTCCTTCCAGCTGCTGTTCAGAGAATGTAACTACCCGCATGGTTTCATGTGGTGGATCGGATTCCATGCCGTCCTATTCTGGTTCTTATTTGCTGACTTCTACAAAAACACCTATGGAAAGAGTCATGCCAGATCTAAAGCAGCGATGAATGGCAGTTACACAATGAACGGAGATGCCAAGTTAAATGGAGCCAACGGCTACTGCAATGGCAACGGCGTTCACAAGACCAACGGAGTCGTCAAAAACGGTTCCACAAATGGATACGCGAAATCTCAAGAAAATGGTCATAAGAATGGCGTGATTACTAATGGCCATACTAACGGGTACATTGTTCACAGGACGGCAACCTCTAAAGAGGAATAATGCTGTTAACGTACTGTAGAAAATGTTTTTCAATATGTCGCCAAAAGGTTTAGCATTGAAATCGCTCACACAGTGCCTTAATCTCAGAACTGATATCGTGTCCAACTGTCCGTGTCAGTTAACTTGGGCGTTCATGCCAAACATAGCATTCCATAATCCCTAGTGTACAATGTGTCACGACGAACTTTCAAACTTGTCGCGTAACTGGCTAAACCTATGTCGATGACAACGTGAAGAATCCTCAAATAAGTTAAGATTTTATGTATTCTGTGTCTAAACTTTGTGTCGACGTGTGACGGACTTGAGCTGCAGTCGATCAAAAGTACCTTCAACGCCACCAGAGAGCTTAAGACTTTGAGAGGGTTACACTTTGTGGATGTAGTCTCATACAGTTGCAACTGCTATCCTTTTTTTATTTGTACTTCCATGTATACTCCGGTCTGTATTTCGTGCAGCTGCTACTATTCCAATCTTATTAAATTTCGTAAAGAGCTTGAAAGTACTGTCCGGGCTGTATACTGGCATAGACTCCGGGAGTCTGCCTGTACTTCACTTTGGTGTACGGTCAAAGGACACACTTTTCAGCTAGTCCCATCATTATTGTCATTAATGTCATTAACTTATTTGTACAATTTACATTAACAGCAGTAGCAGTTACCGATTTTTAACTTTTACATTTTGTTCTCCAAAGATGCTTTTATGAAATTCCAGATTTTAAATGATTTTCATTAAATTGTCATTTGTTGTACATTTTTCAAAATAGAGCCTCACTTCAGCAATCGAATACAACGCGAGACCACTATTGTAATTTTGTACAGTATTCTTACAATCCCAGAGATTTTTTGTTGCAGTTGTAGTTATTTACTTGTATTGCCTATAAGGTCAAAATAAAACTGTTTATACTTAAGTGTTTTTAAATGCTGTATTTGTCTGATTTATTACATTTTAGTGTCTGTTTTTAGTTAACTGAGAAAAGAGCAATATCTCCAAAAACTCCTTTTTGGAGTTTATGGACCTATGCCTACGAATGAAACATCGATGTAACAAAGCAATAGTAATGCTCTTTCTTCAATCTGTTCTGTAATAATTATCATTCTTTAATATTCACCAGATTTTTATTTGTCCATCAATCTCTTCATAATCGCGTATATAACCAGAAAATCGTGCGTCAAATATAGATTATAAATTTTTCAAACCTTTTCAGAGTACGACTAAAAATAGATTTGGATAGTGTTTAAAATATTAAAAATTTGCAAGTTTAACCAAGCAGCCACAAGCCAGTCTATTCGATGCAATAAGTTACATTATAAAACGAACATAAGTGGATTTTTTTTTTACAAAAACTATGTTCACCAGTAAGAGAACAGGATTCAATGTCTGCAATCGTGATGGAGTAAATCAGTCTTCTAGAAACAACTCTACCATAGCTATTACCACACCACTTCCCTCTTTATAGTTTATAAACTAGTTGGATGTGCCAATCCCGAAACTTTCTTCTATCTCATACGTACATTTTAATATTTAAAAAAATAGTTGCTCATTTTAATGTTTTAATAATTTTAATTCAATACCATACGAACTTTGGTTTTAATCTTAAATTTCTGCTTCAATTAATTAATCGGAGTAAAAACGAATTTCAGTCTCTACACGAACCGATGAACAATAGAATGATAAACAGATTTTTAATTCAGGGAGGACCTATTTGCCTTACCAAAAAATAACTATATACAAAAATTTTAGTTCTAGGACCAACTTTATACACTTTTAGATGGTGCAGAATTGAAAATGGCTTAAAATTGACTATTGCAGCGCCCCCTTCCGGCGGATTTTTTCAAATTCAGGGAGGACCAACTAGCCATAGCCATAAACTTACACGAAAAATTTGGTTCAATTCGTTGTATAACTTCATATGCTTTTCGTCGGTACAATATTGAAAATGGCAAAAAAATCACGATTGCAGCGCAATTGAGGGAGGACCAATTAGCCATAGTCATACTTACACAAAATTTGGTTCAATTCGATGCATAACTTCATATGCTTTTGGCCGGTACAATATTGAAAATGGCACAAAAATCGCGATTGCAGCGCCCCCTTCAGGCGGAATATTTCAAAACTGAAGGAGGACCTGCTTGCCACACCCAGAAACATTCGCAAAAAATTTGGTTCATTTCTATGCATAACTTCATACTTTTTGATGGTAGAATGGCGACATACACACGGACAGATATTTTGTAAAAATAGGTTTTTTGGAATCTGACCCCTAAAACGTGTAAATCTGTCGGAAAAAAAAATTTCGGTTACAATACTTTCTTCTATTGAAGTAAGTAAAGACTAAATGCAAACACGAAATAAACCCTCTAATACTTGAAGTAAGGTAATCTAGCGTATTTGGACCGTAGGCTACATTAAAGTTTCAGCTATTGTGAATATTTCGCTCCCTTCTCTACTTCTTAAAACGAGTTAACTCTATCATCGTCCTGTGTTTTCTGGGATAGGTTAGCGAAAATTCGGGCTTCTTTTAAAATACAATGTCAGTTTGATCGAACTTAGGATTTATTTTAATTTCGAACGATGAATATTTTGAAAAGATTCTGATCGCAAAGAATGCTTGACTTGATATTTCTCTTGTTTTAGATTGCTTGCAGAAAGTTTTTTCGGCATTTTTAACAGGCGTTTTTTGGCATTTTAACGACTTTGGAATTTCTACAATTCCAAAATTGTAGTTCCAAAAATCATTAAAATATGGCACTGTACGCAGAAAAATGGTTTTCTGCAAGCAATCTATAACAAGAAAAATGTCAAGTCAAGCATTCTTTGCAATCGGAACACAATCTTTTCAAAATCTTCGCAGTTCGAAACTTCTGTATAACATTTTTACAGCTTACCTAATGGTTTATCGCATAATTCTATCGATCTTTTGTTTTTGAAATTGAATTTTGAAATAAGGGTCTTATTCGCTGGACACCCTGTATTTACTTCATGTTTCGAATGCAAGACCAATGTTCCTGTTACTTCATACATTTTTGAAGAATGGATAACTGGACAATGAAAGATCCAGTTACACCAACAATTATACTTTTTTGGAGTTTCTCTTGCTACGAGAATTAATTCTCCATTGTTTGCTTGCAGTAAAGGAAATTATTATAGAATTAAAATTATTTTATTTAAAACGCATGTCAGCGGGTATTATACCAAACTTAAGCGATTCCGAAATTTTACCACATGAGTGAAGAGGGATACATAAGGCAAAAGTGACATTATTAGAAAACTAATCGAAACCAATAAAGTTCTGTTCCATATGAAAAATGGTTATTCTCCATATGTTTATTGGACTTGTCGAATTTTCATCTAGGTAAATAAAAAGAATAAGTATTTGCGTATCAGTTTTTTCAGATTTCTTTTTTTCCTGGACCCCTGTAACTTATTACCTATAAAGTATACAGGGCGAATCATAAATATCGAAACAATAGGCTATCTCCTTAAATATTGCCTCTAGACCCATACTTCCAGTTGCAAAAACTCTTAAAAAAAGGTGAAATTTCTGATGAGTTGCAACTCCATGGGGGGGGGGGGGTCTATTTGAAAAAATACGAAAATTAAATTTTTATACGGCCCCCGTTGAGCAAAATTCCCAATTGGGAAATTATTCCTTATCCATTCCTAAATTGAAGAAGAAAATTTTTAATCTCCGTATCTGAAAACCTGACGGATATTAAAATCCAAAATTCTCAAAGATTCGTGACTTGCACCACTTTACCATGCCTGTAAACGAAGTGTTTTTCATCCATTTTCTAAGGAATCGTCCACAAATTGTCCGTTGTTATCTAAGACCGTGCCTCTTATTTGGACATAATAACGCAGCGTATTGATTTAAATCGACTTGTTTTCAAAACATGTTGATCGTTAACACTAGAGGTCTGAATATTGTTCGAAATATCTAGTTTTGATCCTAAACCAACCCATAGGGAAAAGTTCAGCCCGGCATTAATGTTAAAATCATAATCCGGACCAGCCTGGAAAAAAGCTTAAATCATAGCCGGCTCAGCCGTGAATTCTTAGTTTTTTTTTACTTCAGTATAGTTAAAAATTGTTTCGCGTGGAGGAGTTCTGACCAAAAATACTTAATATAGAATTTAGTTTTTTATATTTACTTTTTATTATTAAAGAAGTGCCAAAGGCTGTGATATATTTATTTTATCAATGAATCTGTTTATATGTAAATGTTTCACATATTTTATTGCTGATCCATATCCCGTGCATTGGAGACTTTAAAAAATGTTATACAGTAAAACCTTTTAAGACGGTATCACATAGGAAAGAAAAAATACGTAATAGACAAATGCCCTTCTTAGGAGGGTTAAATGGAGTTTATTTTTTTCTCAGGTATAATTGTATTTATTTTGCAAGGATCAACATTTTCTGTTTAAGAGAAATCCGTCATAGGCAGATTTTTTTTTCTCTGGTTTTATTTTAATTGTTTAGTTTTTAAATATACTATTCTTTAAAAAAAAAAATTAAAGGTTTTTTGTAAAACAAAAGAGATTTTAAAATTTGTGGTCTTCGTAAAAATATTGATTAAACCAAATTTTACTTATTTTATGCACGTATTAGGTCTGTGATTTTAATACGGATTGTTCGAGACCGGGACTGAAAATTTCGTCCTGTGCAGGCCTGGGAAAAAGGAAGCAGTCTCTCCGGTATGAAAAATACATTAGACCCGGATAGGCGAGTTTTCAGAAAAAAAGTAACGTCTCGGTCCTGATCTGACCTGAGTCCTGACCTGAATACAGATTTTTTAACAGCCTCTCCTGGACTATAAAAAGCTTCAAGTTGTGAGAGCTAAATTTTTAAAAAGTACTTAATCTGCATCTTAGAAAAGCATTCTTTTAAATAACTGATGGGCAGTAAAACAGTACATTTCGTTTTTCTGTATGACTTTTTTTTTTTCCCGACTATTTCTTGTCTTTAAATTATTAAAAGTTAAGAATTGTTAAAGAAAAAAGTACAAACTTTAAACATGTCATTTTTAATTGTTTTACATTAGCTTTTTTAAAAAAAAATGAAAAATTATTTACTTTTGAAAATGATTTTTTAAAAGTTATTTTTTAAATAAATATTTTTAATAGTTCTAAAATATTGATAAACAAAAACCCCGAAACAAAACTAAAATCAGATTTTCATTTTTAATTAAATAGAAAGAAATTGAAATTCGATAAATAATGTTTGGAGTTATAACGATTTTTAATTATCCCATTTAAACCAGTACTAACCATATGAAATTTTTATAAATTTTATGATAAATTTTAGGATAGGATTTTCTTAGCAAATTATATGGCCAACCATCACAAAAAAGAAAAACATCAAAATTCTAACTCATTTTTTACGCGTTTCCTACAACTGTTAAAGTAACATTGTCTTTTGAATTGCGCGCATTTCAATTTGTGCCTAATCCCTTAAAATCTGGTGAATTATTCAAACGGTTATAACTCCGCGAATTTTGAAGATATGAAGATGCAACTTTGTGTATTATTCAGGACTGGATAAGGAAAATTTTCCTAATTGGAATTTTTATCATACTGGGGCCGTATAAAAAATTAATTTTCGTACTTTTTCAAATACTCCCCCCCATGGAGTTGCAACTTATCTTATCAAAAATTTCATCTTTTTTTTATGAATTTTTGCAATTGGAAGTGTGGGTCTAGGGGCAATATTTAAGGAGATAGCCTATTGTTTCAATATTTATGACTCACCCTGTATATGTGCTTGCTACTTTGTGTGTATAATTTCAAGTTTGGTTTATTGGACTAAACTTTTTTAAATTTTACTTTTTAAACAGGACCTGATACCAAATATTAAAGCGTGTAGAACATAGATCTGCTTGGTTCAGTTGACCCATTTTTATGGAACAACTGGACCCATGCAAGAGATATATTTTTGGAAATATTTGTCGGCATGAATGGGCTTAACATTTTTATAAAAGTTCGGACATTAATTCAAATGAACATAAACTTTTGGGAGCTGAATTGATAGAATCTCCAGACTGACATTGAAAAATCAGTGCAGTTTCCCCATGTAACCTCACTTTGTGCAAAATCCCTTTAAGCATATTGCTCAACTCATCTGTGTTTGGATGCAGAAAATTGGTGCTAGTGTTATAATTCAAATTCATAACTCGGTAAATTTTAGTGTTGGGACTTTATCTTGCTAGTTATGAGAAAAGTTTACTAAATATCAGACAGAGGGACTGTATTTGAAGAAAAAAAGCAACTTTCAGACTCTTTGAATACCAGTATTTTAATACAGTAATATTTCTTTTTGATAAAAACATTTTTGCAACTTTATAAGAACATATACTGTAAGATAATAGTATGCAAAAAGCTAAGGACTTGTCATCTCTAAATTTCAACAAATATTTTTAATAAACTTTATATCATTTTAAAAGTTTTGTAATTGGAACTATGTGAATATTTTAGGCTTTACTATTGAACACTGTTGAGTTTGGGGGGGGGGGGGGAGGAACCTCCCTATGTAAGGCATATACATTAAATCAATATATTACAAACCTACTTTTTTTTTACTACTTGGAAATTGCGACGCGTCTAATAAGGGTGTATATCGTATTGAAATTGTAAGATTTCTATGAGATATCGGCAATCCCATTCTACGAAAAAGGGAAGTTTTCACACAAAAGTACCATCAACAAAAATTGGTAATCTCAATGCAAGTGGAATAATAATTAAAACTCAAAAATACAAAGATAATTAAAAATAAGTAACTGTGGTATTTACCGATAAAGGCATCGAATGTTAACCCTTAACTGCACGATTTCTTCTATTGTTATGAAAATATTTAAAATCTACATATTGGTCTAATAATAAGAAAAGTAGTGAGAAGAAAATTGGTTTTCAGCTAAAATTTGATATTTTATGGGATATAACCTATACACACAATTTAGGGTTTAAAATATTTTATTACTATATCTTGTAACTAAACGAGTTTTTTAAATTTGATCTGTTTAACGCTCAGCAAATTTTTTATATTATGTTTAAGTATTCAGAAAAAATAAATTTTGCCTTAATAGCTTGAATTTTTCATTCCGAAAAACATTTTTTTTTTTGTCATGCATCCGTCCAACATGACCAAAATAAGTGTTATTCCATTCTTTGGATTGTTCTTGATCAGAAATAAAGATCATACGATCAAATTCATGACACATAATGAGAATTAGTATTTTTAGGTATGTACCAGTTTGACACATGGTGCGGTGAAGGGTTAAACTGATCAATTTAAGCCTTAAGCAAAATAGTAAAAGCATTTTCGCGTAAGTATGCCCTGTTAAACTACATCGAGGAACTCTAAGCTGATTTTGATATTTCTGGAGATTCTGCTTATATTCATTTAGAAAATAATTTCCCCCCTCGATATGTTTGCTGTGAAATTGTTATAATTTTTAAACAGATAAAGTTATTTTCGTGACCAACTCTATTGTTTCTCGACACACCAAAACACGCGCCGCAAGCCACCAGTGGGACCCATAGATTGGCAACCGCTGTCTGTTATCTTAAATTTATAAGACCAAGCGCGTTTTTAGAACCGAATTTAACACTAGAACCGCGGGAAAATTCATTCAAGTTTTTATAAAATTATTTTTCACCGGAATTTTCATTTAAAATTGTTTGAGTAATTTATTGAAATTATTTTTGCTCAGCATATATTTAGTTTATTTTATAAAGAGTTTTCTGGTTCGAATTGACATCTCTGTGGGTCAAAATGACCAGTCACCGCGGTTCTAGTGTTAAAAAGTATAATGCACAAATTTTCAAAACTTATTGCAATCATTATTCATATTCTCCTCTAGTGGATTGCTTTCTGTCTATCGCAAAGAAAACTTTCTGTACTTTTCAATAAGATCAAAATGTAAAACTTATTCGCCTGTGCGAGATGAAATAAATGGAGGAATGTGCCATTTAATAAACGGCCGTTATGCGAAACTGCGCTCCGTGGATTATGGCTAACTATACCTGATGTTTTTGCAGTTAGATTGTCCTCGAGAAGTTCCTAACATTTTTGTTGGACCAACAAACCGAAAACACATTGTTAATCCAAAAAATGTTCTTATTAACAAAACTTTGTTTAAATATGGTCAAATAAGAATCGTATTAACATTTTTGTCTGTGTACTAAAGGTTGGGAAATCAAAGTTTCTCCAATTATTACGCAAGATTGAAATTTCAAGGTATCGGGAACGACTTCAATGTCGTCAAACATTTTGATAATTTCTCTAAAACACATACCTTATAAAACTATGGATTAATTTTTAATTCTGGGATTAAATTTCTTCAGCATTTTGAAAAACACAAACTAAAATTTAAACAGGGCTTGGGAAAAAGGTGAGAATTTTACGGGCTAAAAGTAATTTTCTTCAAGAAATTGCTCAAGTGAACGCCACTAACAAGGAAGGTCTCCATACGGGCATACCCCGAAAAATCTGAAAAAATTACCAAATGTTCTTCACGAGTGGATATATGCGTTTATAAAAAAATTTCGGTGGAACCTCAATTCAGTATCCGTAAAAAAATAATGAAAATTTCGTTATTCTGCAGCTTATCGCCGGTTGGCGATGGAATGTAATTTCAAAAAATACTTTGTCAAATACACTTCAAGGGGGAAAAAATGTTTCATGTTGAACTTGTTTTAATAAATTTAATTTAAATAACTTTAGTTTTGTAAATTTTAGTTTGTTTTAAGTATAATTTTGTTATATTGATATTTATATGCATTTATATTCAAATTTAATCATCAAAATTTGAGATTTAAAACGAAATTCATAATTTAAATTAATTAAATTTGTTTCAAGCTCAAAATCCGATTGAGAATTGTCGATTAGGTTTTGTTGCTATGGAAACATCTCACTTTTATTTTTGAATACGTTTATATGTATGAAGATAATTTTTATCTATGACTTTTTATCTATGAAAACATTTTTTCCAGTGAATAATTAAATAACTACTTCAACAAGTAATATATATGTAATACAACATGTATATATATATGTATATAATATGTGAAATTCTCTAATTATTTATGTTTAAATTCATTAAATACCATTTATACGCATTCTAAATATCTAACAGCTTTGAGTTGCATTATAATAGTTTGCTTTTGGCGAGGAAAAGGTCTACTCGCCAAATCGACTCTTTCGTCATTTCACGCCAAATATTTGAAAATATTTTATTTTTTTACATATTATCTATCGTGATTCCGCCGCTAATTTTGACTGATCCTTTATTACATACATAAGTACTTTAATTAGTATTTTTTTTTCATAAAATTCTGAGTATGCCAAGTATGGAGGCCTTCCTTGTAAGCATTAACTCATTTGTCTTCAGTTTTCTTCTTTTAATACTTTTTAATATCCATTCACTCTCGCTTTTTTTCATTTCTCTCTCACTTTTCTGAAAAAACTAAAAGGCTTATTTTTCTCCAATTATTATAGATTTTAAACTAATTATCGTCTCGAGATAATTCTTCCTTTTTATATAGTAAATGATTTTTTTTTCCCCTAATTGTTACACAGAAGGCGTAAAATAAGACTACAGATTATTTATTATAGTCGTTTATGATACTGATTGGTCCACTTATTTTTTAAAAAAAAAGCTATAGGAGGAAAATTTTACTCTGTTACAAGACTAATTCCACGTAAGTTAGTCTTTATATAGTAGTGGTCAAGTTTAGGCAAATTAAAATTGTTCGTTAAAAAAGGAATTTGAATGTAATGTTTATATTAAAAGTAGTATCTAGCACTTGTGGTATCAGGAACGTAAAACAATTTTAAAGTCAGACGAACGAAAAATTTTACTAAAAATTTAAATATATAAATATATATAAACGTAAGAGTTTCTTAACAGTTTGAGTACGAGGAGCGTAGTAGCGCTCCTCTTGTGTGCAAAATTGACAGAAGCACGATAGCGCTCATATTTGCTGTCTTGGTATGGTGTTCATTTAAGGGGACACAGCACTTTAGAAATTATCCCTTCAATTTTGAACTAGTCGTTGGGGGCCACCGTAATACTTACCCATCATGGAAACAAAGCGTGTGTAAACTATTTATAAAATGCATTGCAATTCCAAAACAAAATATAAACGTTTATATAAGTATTTTTAACTCATAATCATGCTCTATTAATGAATTGCTGATGAAACAATTTCGACAAATTGTATAAAACGCCAAACTATTCAAGTAGCACTGAATTGCATAAAGAAACATCCTTATAACTCCAAAAATAATAATCACATTAACTAACGGTTTATTGCATCAAATTAAGTGTCTCATTTCCAATTAAAATGTATCTTTGAATTGAAATTTCCGTAAAATACAGGGTCATGAAAAATCAAAAAATGTGGAAAACAGGATTAGAAATATCTGAACAACAAATAATCCGATCGACTTCGTTTTATATGCAAAATGTGTGCTATTTTATTGCCTTTTACGTCCACTCCTTAAAATAAAAAAAAAATCGAAAATTTTTATGTACCTTTCATCAGAACGAATTTTTCGAGAGCCCGAAAAAAATAGTTCCGGATAAACGAGGTTACTGATATTCAATAGGCATCGTTCCATTCTTATATACTAAGCGCATACAAAATTTCAAGTCTTTATCTATATTTGTTCGTGAGATAGAGCGGTTACAGACAGACAGACACACAGACGGACGGACGGCAAATTTTTTTCTCTAAAAATATGTTTTTCGGAATCTCCAGTGTCCGAAACGTGTAAATCCGTCAAAAAAAATTTCTATTTTCAAAACGATTGCAAGACTTACCCTATACTACGTATGATGGGTAAGTAATAATACTGTAATATATATGGTGGCACAATAATCTATACATATAATAAAACAGTAGGACCCGGTGTGTCTGTACATTGAAGATAATTGACAAAAATGGAGTCAGGGCGATAAAAGAAAACCAATGAAACACAAAAAAAAATTTTTGAATTTTTTGTCTGTCTGTCTGTCTGTCTGTCTGTCTGTTTGTTCGAGGTTATCTTCGTAACTACTGAATGGATTTTTATGCGGTTTTCACTAATGAAGAATGCACACTCCCGGGCAGTGTATAGGCTTTGTTTCATCAAAATCGGACAACAGACAAAAAAGTAACAAAAAGAAACAAAAGAAACTATTAGGTGCGCTGCTCACGTTTTTTAAATGGAGTTATGAATAAAAAGGAGGAGACATATAGTCTATTGTCTATCAGTGGCGAGTGAAGTAACTGAGTTGGTTGTCACAATATGACAGCTGTTTCATTTAATCAGATTTACACTTTCTCATTGCCGCCTATGAAATCTCCCACCAGTAAACTTAACTAGAAAATGTCGTCTTATTTTAAAGCCGTATTGACTAAAAAAATTCTCTGACAATTCTGGTAAAAAGTTCTATTTCTTTTAACTGGTGTCAGTTTGGCGAAGTGTTGTAATCTTTTTACTGACATAGTTTTGGTTGTCACAATGTGGCGCATGTATTACCACAGAAGTAAACTCTTACCAGTAAAAGTGAATTTTAGTTTTTGTCATTCTTTTTGATTGAAGATTTCTATCAATGAGCCGTTTAAATAAAGAGAAGTTTTCTGCGTAATTTTATTGGTTAAAATTCGACGCGGTAGTAATGAATCCCTGTGAATGCGGTTACAGTTGAAGCTTCACTATTTCAAGGATATGTCAGTTCCTCTTCCTTAATAGTTCCATGGTTTTTTAGTACATAACGTTTTTTAGTACATATAAAATCCAATAGATGTCACTGTGCGATTTTAAAACGCGCTATCGTTATGTTTTCGCCAGTCTACTTAAGTATGAGAAAGTTTCAAGCTGGCTGTCGTTCCATGTGGTTTAGTCGGTAGAACGTCAGTGCGCCATACTGATGGCCCGGGTTCGATTCCCAGCATGGAATTTTTTTTCACTATGTTGGCATTAACGCCTATAAGCAATTAAAAGAATTTGAAATATTGTATTCAAGGCGAATTTTCTCTCTGGGAAAATTTCCTTGCATTAATATGTCAGTGTAATTTTTTTTTCGATTTAATTTTTTTTTCGAAACTTTGTTTTTCTTAAAAAATTACAGTAAATATTTGATATTTCCCAACGTTTTTTGAATGATCGACTTGCTTTTTTTTTTTTTTAATGTATGTCTGAACCTTATCTAACTACTTCTTCAAGATTTCTTTAGATAAACCGACCAGCGTAGCGGGCGAAGGCCGCTAGTTTAATAATAAAAATTAAATAAAATTTTTAAAAAAACTTGTTGAACGGCCGATTTTACTAAATTTTATTTTTAAATTCCTACTGCTTTTATAGATATAAATGTTTTTTTTTCCTCCACATTCATTAGAATGTACTACATAAAACTGTAATTGGAGTTTTAGGTGTACGAATTTTTTTTTTTCTTTCGGGAAGAAATGAAGGAAATAAACTCTGAAATTTAAATATTTTTTAAAAAGTAATTATAAACTTGGGCGTAAAATCCAAGCACACAAATATTAAATATATCATGGAGAATAAGGAAAAAAAATCCTAACTTCTATCTAAATTAGAAAAAAAAAAAGCCTTAGTATTTATCGAACAAGCAAGTTATAGAAATATGAACGTGGAGAAAAATCAGTTGAAAGTTTTCATTCGCATGGAATTGCGCTGGATCTGTTAACGAACTTTATAATATCTCTCAATACAATCGTTGTCTAGGTAAAAATGAGGTGTGAAAATATTGACAATAAAGAACGTTTCACTTTTTTTCTTTTTTTTTTTTTTTTTTTTTTTTTTTTTTCGAGAAAATCTATATTTTGACCAATTTCGAAGTACTGTAACCCCCTTAAGATTGTTGCTCTCGCAAAGCGTACGATCTGTGTATATTGTCGACTTGCAAGTGACTGAAGTGAAAAGGGTATTTTTTGCAGAATTTGTTTTTCATTTTAAAATTCTCATTTATATGTAAAGGAAAATATGAAATATGCGACCTCAAACTGACTCGGGTATGCGTAGTGATGAGAGAGTGCATAGCAGTGTCCATGAAAATGAGTTAGGAGATCAAACCTAATTTACTTTATTTGTAAAAGAGGACTTCCCGCGCTTTTTGCAAGAAACCACGATTGCAAAGAAAATTTTTGAATTATAAATTTCTTACTGCTTTCAAAGAAATAAATCAAATTCAAATTAATTGTATAAACCCTATTTTTATTTATTTTTTTAACACAATATTTGTGACATAATTAGAATTTTTATATGGATATACCCAAACAGATTCGCATTTTGGCATATATTTACAAGATTAGATGCACTCTTAAACGGTTATGTTTATTACTTTCTTCTATCTCTATAAAGAGAAAAGTGTTGGATTCGTGAAAATTTTGAACATCCGTTTTCGACGGATTTATGCGTTTTAAGAGTCTGAGATTTCAAAAAAAAATTTTTACAAGATATCTGTCTGAGTTTGTCTGTATGTAACATATATTGTGTGAGCGTTCTATCTCAAGAAACTAATGCACCGAATTTCACAAAACTTTAGATTTAGACCTTGAAATAAACTTAATCTGATTAGTGTTTTGTGTATATCGCCCAACAGTATGCTACCTTTCAGGATTTCCGCAATAGCTATATCTACAGAATTAAAGGACGGATTTTTATAAAACTTCAGATTCCGTTAGTCCTTGATATATGATTTTGATACGTTTCGGTGTAAATCGTCCAACAAGTGACGAATAATGCCTGTGGGGCATTATTCATGATTATCGCAATAGCTCTATCTTAGGAAATCATGCACGATTTTTCGTCAAACTTACGTTTCAGTTGTCCCCGATATAATTTGGTATTCTTTAATTTTTAGAGTAAATCGTGGCGTTTCTATACAGCCCCCCCCCCTCCCGATTTTTGCGATGATTCTATCTCAAATACTAATGCACGGATTTCCATAAAATTTCAGATTGTTAGAATTTAAAATAAGTTGTTGTAGATTAGATTTTGATACAAATTACCTAATTGATAACGCTGCTATGTTTCATTTTTCTGGAAATATTAACGTGTATGAGACAAGAAAGTTTTGGGATTACCACATCCGACTAATTTACGATCGAATCTATTGCTTTATTTTAAAATATAAAAGGCACACATCATATCTAGGATTTAATTTTCAGCGTTTTAACAAAATTTTTGAAAATGTTCTTTCTAACATTTCATTTAGTGGTTTATTTTTAACCCTTTTATATCCTGAATTTTGATTATAAAAATTTCTTCAACTAAATAATTCACGTTAGTCTAAAATATCCTATGGATTGTTAAATTTTTTTTTAATCAAAAAGGAATTAATAAATCGGTAGTTAAAGCACTTTTCGAAAAATATTTTGAATTATTAGATTAATAAAAAGTCCTTTCGGTTTGCCGGGAGGAAAAATTACCTTTCATGTTTCTTGGTTTTTAATTTTTGCAAGTCTTACTCGAAACTAATTTTACTCAAATTTTAAGAAGCTAAAACTGCGAAGAACCTGATAAGCGATTTATCGTCAATACCCCTTTAAGACCCGAAACATTTTCATCATTAAATATTAAATTCCTCTATTTATTAATTCTATACTAACCCTAATGACACCTAGAAAAATAATTAAAAAAAATTTCTTCACCCCCTAGAGCGTGAAAAGTACCCGCACGATCGTGCGGGTTGGGCTTATTCTGTGAAAGCCACACCTGCACGATTGTGCGGGTTGGGCTTTTCCTGTGAAATCATTACTTATAACATGTTAAGATATATACATTTTCTGTCTCTAAATGGATAGAAGAGAGAAATTGAAACAAAAATTTTTTTACAAATATGGTAATTATTGATGTAACATTTTTTATTTTATGGACTGGTTACTTTTTTACAATGGAAATCTTTAAAACATGTTTTTGTTTTTGACATACACAAACAAACGTTGCTTTTTTCACAACGTGTTTTTGAACTTTTTTCACAGTTTTCAAACCTGCACTTGCGAGGCCTTGAAATGTCATCAACACATGGGAAATAGTTGCCTCTAAAGCCTAAAAAAGAAGGAAAAAAATATTATTGGAGATGTACTTATCCACTTAAAAAAATAAATTTTAATAAATTTAAAAGTGTTTGTCATATTTTTAAAGCTTTTATTTATTATATCGATTTAATTTCTTCTATAAGTCTATAACTTTTTTTTATTACAATTTAAGAAATGAAAAACATACCTGCAGTTGCGTGAAATCTGAAGTTCCAGGATGAGGTACAGAAATGAACTTTTTAACAGTCCGCTTGTATTCCTTTTTGTTTCATTCTTTTAGTATTTTCCGAAATTGCCTGGGAGGTAGAACTTTGGGAGATGAATTCAGGAAACTTTGAGGAGGAAGAGTGATCCAAAATTGTCTTTTTTTTTCTTCAGCGAGCTCATCTGAACTTGACTGTCCTTCTAATAAATGTGCTTGAAATGTTTTGTCCGTAATGTCGTCATCATCCGAGAGATCACTAAATTCAGAATCTGATTTATTCATCAATTGAAATATTTCTTCTTGAGTGAGAATTATTTTCCGTTTAGACATCTGAAAAAATATTTTATTTTCCTTTATTAAAAGTTAACAAAGTACTGCATAAAAAATTAGAAAAAGTATTTGAAAATTTTATTAATTAAACAGAAAAAAGTAAAAATTAATTTAAAAAAAAGGTAGGGTATCTATGACAACACCTAAGAAAATAATATAGTATTAATTATGTAACAGCATACTTCGTTTTATTTTGGCTGTCATCAAAATTGTTGAAACAGAAAACAAAATGAACATTGAAAAACACTTACCTTTACAGTAGCACTGACTAACGTAACGCCCAAGTTGCACGATCGTGCGGGTGACGAAATCTTGAGTCCTAAGAGCAAAATAAATAGTGTATTATTAATGTTTTTTATTATATTACACTTATTTAGACATTAAAGCAAAAGTTTTTATCTAAGCAATTAAAAATATATTGATAATTATCTTTTTATGACAGATAAAATGATAAGCTATATCCGTCGTACTTGTAAACAAAGCTAGACATGCCGCCTGAGTGTAAAACATGGACTACTACTGCAATCTGTTGATAAAAAAAAAGATACTTTACTCTTGCAGCTAACCAGAACAATCGTTCGATTTGGGTTTATATTACATACGACTGTTTCAGAAGCAAAATTTTAAATGAATGTCTAACCCGCACGATCGTGCGAGCTGGGTCTTAAAGGGATATTGAATTTGGATGAGAATTTTTCGCCACATTAGTAAACTACAGCCAAATTGGCATCATTTTTTGTCGCCAAATTTGGCGATATTTCTCCAGATGTCGTCAAGCATGACGAGAATTCGAAAGTAATGGATATTAATATCATTTAAGTATTATGCGGCAATGCACAGCGCAGATGGCACAAGATAGTAGATGACGCTGGCTAATGAACTCCTTCAAGACATTGGTATACACTATTCTTACAATCAATGTCATCTAAATCAGTTTATAAATACGAGAGTTACAATATGAAGAAAATCAGATTGTTTCAAAATGTCTGCCACCCTAGAAGTTCAAACAGCTATATCTTAGCTATTTTTTTTAAGATAAAGACAAATCAAAACATGCTTCGTAATTCTTGTATTAAGTTCAATCGCTTAAGAAAAAAACATTTTTTAATTTTTAATTTATTTGCATTACTTTTTAAATATTTCAGTTTTTAAAAAATTTTAATTGGTCGCCATTTTGAAACAAGATGGCGAATGAAGCTGGCTAACGAACTCGGCCGAGACATTAGTATGTACCATTCATACAATTAATTTCATCCAAATCAGTTAATAAATACGAGAGCTATCTCATGACATAAATCATATATGTCAACATTTGAACAGAAGGTGGTTTTGAAATCTGGGGCTCATGATCGGTGAAAATATACCAAAATTTTCCAGACTTGCTTTCCTCCGGAGACACAGTGGGGCGAAAAACCCAAAAAGATGACCAAAAGTCGAAAAGTGAAGTTGTGATTTAGGGAATTTTGTGGTTAAAATAACGTTTCGAGAATCAGAATCTATGTTTAGAAAAAGGTTTTTGCTTTGCCCTGGCAATCTGCATTATTTTAAAAATGATGCTTGAAGGAATATCAGCTGGGGCGAATTAAAATTGCAAAATAACAGTTCATTTAAACGCGCGCTACAATTTGCCATATAGTCCGATTTTAATTATTTAAAAGGGATTCATACTGTGATAGTGTGTACATTAAATGCATGTATTAGAAAAATTATATTAAGCATATAAAAATTAATAATTTCATTATTATTTTTAATAAAATATACAACAACATTGGATTTATTATGCTCTAAACCGCGGCCGGCCAAAAAAGAGCAAATGGCTGTGAAGCTGCAAATAGTTTATAAAGTAAAAAGTAGAAAATATTAGTAAAAAATAAAAAGTGGAATATATTTAAGAAATATGCTTGAATCAATTATCACTTTAATATTATTTGATTAAACGTTGAAAAATCATTTTAGAAATTCTAAATGATAGTTTAAATAATGCTTTTCTTTTCGTTCCTCTTCTCATACATCAAAACAGAAATAGAGCAAAGATTATATTTTTCTTCAAAATAAATTCATAAACTAACTTTTCTAACAAATGTAAAAAAAGCAGCGATTTTTCCACAATCGGATTCGATAGCCTTGCGAAATTATCGTTATTATATTAGACATTTTATGGAAAAATCATGAATTGCAATCATAAAATAAGGCGTAATTATTAAGATAAACATTAGATGCTTATAAAAGAGTGTATATTTTTTAGGTTTTGCTTTAATACTTTTTTTTTAAGTAAGCACATAAAAAAATAACAATAGAAGGAAATACTTAAAAATTTACTCACGTATGTTGTAGTAATTTGTTTCTGATTTATGAATATGCAATCATTACTGACAGTAGTTAATTTGAATTTTTTATTCCATAAATCAGTATTAATTAAATAATTTTCTTGTTTTATGCGTTGTAGCTCAAAATTTCATTTTCTCATAATCAATTCGAGTTCGTCTTATTATCTGTAATATAAACTGCATAACACGAAATTTTATTCATAACAGAAATAATTATTAAGCATTACAATTAATTAAAGAAATAATACATTTCAAGAACAGCTACAGGCTACTTGCGAATTTATTTTTTAAATAAAACTATCATTCTTTATTCTTTTAAGTAAATCAAAGTAAGTGAAAAATAAATGTGCCCTTTAGCTTCTTGTATCTTTACCCTCATGAAATGCTTTTTTTTACCCTTAAAATAAATTTAAGAAAAGAAACTATTTCCAGAAGGTATAATTTATTGTTTTTCGAATCCAACCAACTGCAGCACTTTCTAAATGAAAATTAATACAAATGTATAAAAAATAGTACATTATATTTGGAGGTGTTAAAATAATATTTTGACTCTAATTTGATAGTGTTTTTGTGTAAAATAAGTTGAAAACAAACAGAAAGCAATGGAAAACAACCTGCATGCACAATGTAGACCGCTACGAAAAATCCGCTTTTTTGAGTAATGACGTCAAGCCAATCCCGTCCCGTTTTCGGATCCCATGATTTTGTTTTGCTTTTAACGGAATTTAAAACTGCGATAAATAGTTATTTTAAATAATTTTTAAATTCCGAGTTGAGTTTCGAGCATGGGCGTAGGAACCGGGGGAGCTGGGGGAGCTCTGGTTCCCCCCGAGATTTTTCAGACGGGCTCAGCTCCCTCGAGAGAAATTGAAAAAAAAAGTTTACTTTTTCTAGAAAATTCACGGAGAAAGGACGAGTGTCTCGAAACAAAAGATAGTTTTAATAAGATAAGAAAAGACAACCTATCCTTCCGCTCCAACACAATACAAAAAATTGAGTTTTTAGCGAAGCACTTGACCTTACTAATGCATAAAAAACGATTTAATCAAAAAAAACTTTTGATTCTCACATACAGATCGAATCCATACTTACGAATACAGCTTCAACCACGCCAGAAAATCTCAAACAAAATCTTAGAATACATGCTGATGATTTTGATTTGACAAATCTTTCTGCAAAGTTGACACTTCTACCAATATTAGTCCCTAACATAAATACGTTGTCGATCACAATTAAAATGATGTCATCACAGGAATTAGTAAACAAATTATTTTCTAAAGTTTACCTTTGGCGGAATTTATTTTGTTACTAGCTGACCCGCCCGGCGTTGCCCGGGTCCGTTATAATAATGTTAAACGAACTTGAAATTTTTATGATTTTATCTTCAACTCAAAATATGTGTTAATACACTGTTAAGAATTTGACCCTTTTGCTGCATCGTCACTCCACCGCTTTTATAGAAAATGATTACTTCAGCCTATTTTGGAGCATTGTCATAGGTCAAAAGAGATATATTCTATAAAAGCGGGGGAGTGATGATACAGCAAAAGGGTCAAATTTTTTACAGTGTACATTATATTAAATACGTGCCCCCTGACTGTGTCAAAAATTGGTTTTTTAAAAAACTAATATTTAGCTGCAAAAATACCTAAAATGACTGCAATGGGAAACGCAGGAGGGAATATGTGTCCAACGATTTCGTGTTGATATTTATCCTTAAAATTACTGTTAAGTGACTTAACTAAATACTTTTTTCACATAGATATCCCAAGTGAAATATTTTGAATTTCAAACTAATTATATATCACTCTTAAATCTGACTATACCGTGAATGAAATCGATTCTCGATGATTCGCTAAAAGGTTAGTATATAATATTATAAATTCAGAGCCATTTTACAAAAATAGGTGTATATTTTTTATCAAACATGCGTAATGTTCATTCTATGAACAAAATCCTAACCGTAACCTAATTGTATCGGAATCATAACTTGTCTGTAACTTAGCTGTATCTTAACAGTAACCTAACTGCAAGTTAAATATACCATAAATGTAACTTGGCCGTCACCTAATCATAACCTACCCATAATCTAACCACAACCTAACCGCAAATTAACCTTAACCTAACTGTAACTTAACCATGACCTAACTGCAACCTAACCGGAAAATAAAATAACAAAAGGGTCACCGGAACGTAATTGCAACCTAACTGTTATCTAACCGTAACCTAGTTCTAATTTAACATTAACTATAAACAAAATATTTTAACCATCTCGCGCTAAGTACTTAGTTTCACTTTCCACCGCTACGGAGCGCATTATGTTTTGTAGAACACCCGAATTTTAGGTTCGGATTGGATTCATGTTCATGGAAATTATTTTGTCTTCTTCGGATACGGTTATGATTGTGTGGAATATTTGTGTTCAGTTTAGATTCGGTTCAATTCAGATTTCGTGGGGGTTTTTTTCCCCTTCAAATGGGATTTTTAAGTTCGGGTCGGGTTGTACTTATATGGAAATTATTTTACCTAGTTCCAATGAGGTTATACTTCACTGAAATATTTTTGTTAGGTTCAGATTAAGTTTGGTTCAAATTTCGGGATTTTTTTTTTCTTTTTTTTACAAATTTTTTGGTTTGGAATGGGGATTATGTCCATGGAAATTATATTGTCTTGTTCGTATCTGGTTATAGTTATTTGGACTATTTTCGTCGGATTCAGATTTGGTTCGATTCAGATTTCAGGTATTTTTTTTAAAATTGATTTTTAAGGTTCTGGTTGGATTCATGTCCAGGGAAATTATTTTGTCTTGCTCGGATCGGGTTTTGGTTCTTTGGAATATTTTTTTCGGGTTCAGATGTCGTTCAATTCAGATTTCGGCTTTTTAATGGAATTTTTAGGTTCAGGTTGGGTTGCGCATCAACGGAAATTATTCTGCATTGTTCGAATAAGGATATGCTTCTCTGGAATATTTTTGTCAGATTCAGATTTAGTTCATTTTTTAGGTTCGGATTGGGTTCATGTTCATGGAAATTTTTTTGTCTTGTTCAGGTCCGGGTATGGTTCTGTGGAATATTTTTGTCGATTCAAATTTCAGGTATTTTTTTCAAATGGAATTTTAGGTTCCGATCGGTTTCATGTCCACGAAAATTATTTTCTCTTATTCGAATCCGGTTATGGTTCTTTCGAATATTTTGATCGGATTCAGATGTAGTTTGCATAAAACTTCAGGCTTTTTTTTTTCAAATGGAATTTTTTAGGTTCGAGTCAGGTTTATGTTCATGGCAGTTTTTTTGTCTTGCTCTTATCAGGTTATAGTTCTTTGGAATATTTTTATCGATTTCAGGTTTCGTTCTGGTCATTTTTTGGGTTTTTTCAGAGAAAAATTTTAGGTTCGGGTCGGGTTGCATATACACGAACATTATTTTTCTTTGATCGAATTGGGGTATGCTTCATTTGAATATTTTTGTGGGATTCAGATTTGATTCGGGTCAAATATCAAATCCATAGTTTTTTTTCAAATGGAATTTTTAGGTTCGGGTCGCGTTTATGCTCATGAAATTTTTGTCTTGCTTGGATCGGAGTATAGTCTGTTTTTTTCTGGTTGGGATCGGGTTATGTGTTAATACGCCTAAACATTATGTTTTGCTACTATTCTTTTAGTGACTATTTTTTATATATAATTTATTTTGCTATTTGATAATTTATTACTGTGTATGAATCGTCTGTCTATTCGAAAAATTGTACGTCAAAGAGCCATTTCATTTTTGTTTTAAAAACAAATTAAAGTCTTAATAAAATTTTAACTTAAATAAATGCATTCAAATTTAATCAATGATTTAAAAAAACTGCTAAAAAAGCCTCATATATACATATACATATATTAACTGCAACATAGCCAACCACAAATACATTCTAATGTACGAAGTACCAACGATCTGACGTAATAGCTATGTTCAAAAATCCTAAGTTAAACTGACATTTTGCCAGTCTATGAATTTTAAAGGTCTTTGGGAAAAAAACAGTCACTTTTGAAATGTCAAAATCTCAAATTGGTTTCTTTCATAGAGTAAAAAGAAATTAATAGAGTGGAGGTATTATCTCTGGAGATGATGCTTAAGATGTAACCCTACATTAAGTCCAATTAAGTACCAACAAAAGCACGTGCTTTGACACGCCTATCAATTGGCGAAATTTTAAAATGAAGGGCCAAAATCACAGTCAAGTGAAATCCAGCCACCCCATTGGTCGAGTGGTAAGGGTGAAAATCACGAACTTGTTTCTCCATTTGAAAAAGGTGAGGGGGAAAGTATTTTTTAAGCGATTGTTACCGTCTGTTCTTATTTAAGATAAACCATCGAAATTAACTCAATTAAGATATTTTGATGCCATTTTATAAAATGAGAGTGAAAAATTTAGATTATAAATGAAAAGAGATAAGATTTACTTCAAAACTGCCGCTACGATTTTTTCTCGGAAAAAGGAGTATGACAACATTTACCCAACTGCTAAGAGATTGTTCCCTGAAAAGGACGCGGCTCAATGACCAATGAGGTGTTTGGATTTCACCGGACTGTGATTTTGGCCCTCCATTTTAAAATTTCGCTATCAATTGAAACAGGTTTAAACCTGTATTTTTTTTTCTCTCGTTTTTAAAAAAAGAACTAATTTATCGCTTCACCGGTAAAAATTTATTAATTATTTTATCATATGTGTTTTAAATATCAATATAGAAAATTATTTTAACGTTTTGCTTGAAAATATAACATTATTTTGTTAGTACATTAAAATCGTCTGCAGTCAGAAATTTATATTTTAGATTAATATTTATTACTTAAGTTTTCATACATGATTTTAAAAGAATGTTTTCATCATTATATTTTAAATATTTATTTACATGCAATTATTAAGTCATAAACATTTTTCATCTACGTTATAATGTATTGAAAATTACATTAATGAAGGAAACTTTTAGTTATACAATTTTTAATTCGTATTAAATGTTTTCAATATCTTATTTAATTTTAATTTGATATTTAATTATTGCTAATTTTCCAATTTCCTTCATTTTAAAAGCGAATATTTATTCTAATAAATAATAATAGAACGAAGACCATTTTAAAAATTTGCTATTTCCTCTTGAAATATGCTTCAACTGTAATTCATTTCTTTCAATTCGTCTTATAATACAAAATCTCTTCCACGTCCTTTTGTTTGCCACATTAAATTTGAGCGATAAATGGTTTCATATCGCAAACCTTTTTTGAGCTTACTTCACCTCCACTTATCTTATTCCTCCATGGGTTTCTTTAATTCTGTCTCAGTTTTCTTATTACTTCTGCAAAAATTTTTACACAACCAACCAACCGTAAACAAATGAAAGAGAAAAAAATTGGGAAAAAGATGATTTTTTATGAGAGTGACCTATTGATTTTAATTAATTACTCAGTTAATAATTGGAATTTTGAAATTCTGAAGCTCAGGTGCGTCAGGAGAGATATTGGCCTACTCTCAAAAAATTTTTGAGCTTTGTACGTGCTGTAGATTTTGCTAGCCATCGCAGACACACACACAGACAGAGCGTTTTGTTCTTTTATTAGTACTAGTACACCGAACCCGGGGTTCCCGCGTCACAAAGTAAAGGTGAAAAACTTTTTTAAAATTTAAAATTGGAAAGTCTAATAAATTTTTTCTGCTTATAGGCTTTTTAAACTGCCAACTAATTCCAAATGGCAATTTTATATGAAACATATTATTTATGTAATCATATACAGCTTTAAAAATTATCGGTACTTCCGTATTAGCAGGGCCGTAGCTAAAAGGGCGCTATGGGCGGCTCAGCCCCCCCCCTAAAATATTTTGAGCCCCCCCCTGGAAAAGATTCCAAGGTCACTTCATGAATTTCTGTTCCGAAAATTCAAATGAAATATTGTTTAAAAATCTAATTTAGTTTTGAAACCTTTTCACAGTTTTGCAGAGTTACTAAATTGTATCTAAAATAAGTGTTTCAACACTCCCTCATCCTATTTGTACATATGAAGCTAACATGATGGGCTATTTTGCACCAGTTATACACTCAAAACTTCATCATCCTATACTTTTCTAAGCATAAAATGAAGTTATTTTAACAGTTTAATAAGAAACAGAGAACCTACAATATGAATATGCACTAATTTATCTTTCTGCGTCAGAGAGAGAGAAAAAAAAACTATGAGCCCCCCTACATTCTCTTGGGCCCTCTCTATTGTTCACTACGGCCCTACGTATTAGACGCAAGATAGCAGTTATTAGCCAAAGATTTCGCCAAAGAATAAAATTGCATTCTCAGTTTTTAAAAACAACTAAGAAAATATGACACCCAGATATTCTTTAAAATACATGTTTGTAAAGGTTAATTGATGTATCTTTTGTAAAGTAAGTTTACTAACGAACTAAAAGTCACTAAATTCATAGGTAAAAACGAAATAAAACCAACAACATTCACCGGGTTTTATAGCCGACGATATATTGACATAACAGATTTTTAATTACTATTTTTTTCAGTTGCTATGAAAAAATGACAACTAAAATATACAGTGATCTGTTATTTTCCATGGAGAAAAGAGATAGATGGAGGTGCAGTAGGCGATTAAAACGGTTTGATGGGCGTTATTCTTCCAATATAAGCCTCTCATTCGACCCAAACAAAACAATCACATGGAACAGAGACCGAATTTTTTAACATCATTTTTTCTCTAAATGAAAAAGTTCTGAATATATTTTAGCATTATAAAATAGCATTTCATTGCATTATGAATTAAAATTGCATCGTTAAAAGTTTTTCTTTTTTGTGAAAGCACGCCGTTGTGTTTGATGCAATGCAGCGAATTTTAGAGTTACATTTTTGGCGTCACCTCCAGCCACTAAACTGCATCTCTATTTTTTTTTCTTTTTTACTCTATGGCTATTTTTTCTCTTTTTCCCACATAAATGCGATACTCAAGTTGCCACCATTAGAGAAATTGAACCAAAAACTACAAAAAAATTAATATCTCAAAAACAAATTGAGATACAGTTTTCTAACAAACGGCATTTAAAAGTGCATTTTTTTCTCTAAACGATGGTATAAAGATTGAAAACGTGCAATGTCTAGAAGTTAAAAAATTTACAATAGCGAAAATTGCAAAACCGAAATTTCATCGGAAAGTGTTGCCATTCAAAACATGACGTATGCGTTACGCACAGATACGTTTGGCCTTTATTATAGATAGATTCCGGTATCATTAGTGACAGCTGAGAGCTTTCAATGCTCTTCTTCAAACAGACACACCGCCGAACAACAATATATCAATATAGACTCAATCACTTGATATTATTGCATATTTATAAAGAAGAAGCCTTTAAAATTGATTTGGAAGAGATTGATAAGAATTTGTAAGCCAAACAACAGAAATAAAACTTTAACTTTTGGTAAATGGGAGTGGGAGAAGCCTGAAATTTGAATATTTTATTCGGTATCGTCCATAAATTAAGTGTCATCAAGTATATCGAATATAAATTATTTAAACTGGATTAAAAAGTCGGTAATCTTTTGATATGCTTCTATTTTATACCCTTGTTTGTGAAAAGTGCAACACAAGAAATCCTCCAAAATGAATTAAATTATGAATGAAATGATCCTCGCCACTAGCTTTGTAAAAGTACTATTACACGTGTGCTGCTGCAGGCGTCAAATTTCAGGCGTCTCCATGTTATCCTATGGGACAAGGAGAGTCGCTTGAAGAGCGCGCGACTCTCTTGTGTCGGAGCGTCTTTGACGCCGGGAACGAAGCGAGTCGCCAGTAAGAGCCAATCAAATGCTTGGAAATCCAAATGACGGTAAAGACTCTTCTTGAACAGCCAATGAAATGCTAAGAAAACGAAAAAACGCAGGCGATTTTTGTCGCTTGCAATTTTTACGTGTAATAGCACTTTGAGGGAGTGACCTTTTGTCATAAAGGCACTCTAGTGTTTCTGAGATCGTGACGTCAATAATTTAACATTTTGTAGGCGTAAAAGCGACACCTATCCTCTCTTTTACTTTAACTTTCTAGAGTGTGTGTGCTCTTTCGAATTCCGCAGTTAGCTCGCGGTTATTAGTAATATGTTAATGTGAAGTATCTCAGTTTGCAGCATATAAAAGCTTGGGTGGGTGTCTGGCATTAGCCAGCAGCCAGCGAGTGCGGACCTCTGCCATTAGACAACGAAGTGGATGATTGTTTAGCGAAGTGCTGACGAATAGAAAGTAGCAACGGCCTCCAGTAAAGTGGAAAGGAGTTTGGATAGTGGATTTAAGAGTCGGCCGTGGTAAGAAAGTTTAATAGTAGTTCCATTTTAATTATTGGTGAAATAAAGAATTATCTACAGCCACGGGCTGTTTAACTAAGCTTTGTTCAACAGTTCAGCCAGGAGACAGTGTCAAGTGTTAAGCGGTGCCACGACTGAGCTAGGTTGGGGCCTGTGAATATGATTTTAGCTGTTCATAGTGTTCTCAGTGTGTAAAATTTTAGACTTGCTCCACTTCCCTTCGGCCATTATCACTTGAATAAACTTTGTTGTTCTAACCTAAACTACTGAGTATGTCTGCATATAACGTTACAAATAGCGCCCACCGTGGGTTTGCCGTTACAAATAGCGCCCACCGTGGGTTTAACGTTACAAATGGCGCCCAACGAAACATCGGACATTATGAGATTGTGCCACGTGTGTATTTCACCGGTGAGGGTGATATTAGTGAATTTTTAGTTAAATTAGATGATTATATTTTGTTCAATAATATACCTGAAAAAAGTAGATACGTAGTGCTTAAATGCTCGTTAAAGGGCGAAGCACTTTTGTGGTTGGAAAATATAGGAAAGTTTTTGATTAATGAAGAAGCGAAAAGATTTGAACAAACTGTGGTCGAGTTAAAGAAGGCATTTCCTCCCGTTAAAGATAAAAGTATTTTGAGAAAAGAGTTCTATTGTAATAAGCAGAATATTTATGAGTCGGCGTCAAAATTCTATCTACGTAAGCTTGAACTAAAAAATAAATTAGATTTAGATATCACATTTGAGGAATTGTTGGACATTGTTTTTCCTCTTTTTAATCCAAATATACAGGACTTTATTGAAGTTAGAGCACCGAAGAATTTTGCAGAGATGCATCAGATATTATCGAAGTACGAGACTCGGCATAGCTCGGATCAACGGGACTTGCGTAACCCTCGGCAGAGACCTGTCACGGATAGTAATTTGAGAAATGAGGGGGAACGTAATTTTGTGAGAGGGGGACAGCGATTTCCGGATAATAATGTGCGTAATGGAAATGATGGATTTGGTCGTAATATGTCGAATACGAGTAATGGTAATAGGAATGGTGGTGGTGCTAATAATTTTAGAAGTGGTGAGAGAAATATGTATGGAAATAGACAGAATAGTGGTTATAATCGTAGTGAGGGAGTACGGGACAGGAATGTTTCTTCGCAAGTAAGGAGATTAACTTCGGATGAGAATGTTGAAAATAGGTCAATGCAAAACAAATGTGTTCAGAGGTCGGAAATGTCTTCGGTGAGTTTAAATAAAATTACTATTAATCCGGTTGAGTTACCTGAAGTGTTAATTGTGTTAGATGGTATTGTCGTTAAAAGTGTCTTCGATACAGGGGCAGATAAGTCGTTCATTTCTTTTGATTGTTATCGGAAATATTTTTCGTATAAGAAGTTGAAAAGGTCAAGTCTTGTGGTTCAGTCAGCACAGGGAGTAGCTTGCGATAATAAAGGTTCAGTAGAATTGGAAGTTGAAATTCGTTCGGTTAAGACATGTTGGGAGTTTTGTGTGTTAGATGGATTAACAGTGCATTGTATAGTTGGTGTGGATTATATGAAGGATAGAGGAATTAGTTTGGATTTCTTTAAAAAGTCGTTAATCGTGAATAATGATGAGAATGTGAGTAAGAAAGAGCCGGTTTCAGTGTCAGTTAATTTGGAGGAATCTAGTTTAAGTGAGGTTAAGAAGGTGGAGTTTAATAAGTCTTTAGTCGATTTTGGTAAAGTTTTTTCAGATAAACCGAGTTTAACGAATGAAGTTCATATTGGTTTTGACGCACTAGTTGCTAGTAAACCATTTCGTTATGATTTTATATCTAATATTTTTAAATCTTTTTGTGAAAAGTTGGAGACTGAGGTCGGTATGGAACTTACTCAGTCTAATATGGCTGAACGTGTAAATCGTACATTAATTCAAATGATTTCTTCATATGTTGGTTCTCATCATGCAAATTGGGACCAGTTTCTTCAGCATTTTGCGTACGCACTTCGTACAGCAGTTCACGAGTCAACGGGGAAAACGCCTGCTGAATTGTTTTTGGGTAGAAAAGTCATTACTCCATTCCAAAGGTTAGTTATGGTGTCGGATGCGGAAAGTCAGTACATGTGTCAGGATATTGAGAGGTTGGTTAAGGAAGCTCAGGTTCAAATGGGAAAAGCGCAAGAAAAGCAAGCTCAGTATTATAATATGCGTAGGAGGGAGTTAGAAGTGAAAGTTGGAGATTTTGTGTTAGTAGAAAAGCATTGGTTAAGTTCAAGTCGTCAAAAGAGAGTAGCTAACTTTGGTCCGAAGTTTGTAGGTCCGTTCGAGGTTTTAGAAGTTCGAAATAATAATTTGGTTGTTGATGTCAATGGTGAAAGAATGACGGTTAATTTGGATCAGGTTAGAGTTTATAAGTTTAGAGAAAATGGTAGTGAAGGTTCTCATGTGTCGAGTGGTGTTTCGCGAAATTCCCGATCCAATGAGTGTCCCGAGTCCAGCACTTCTTCATCTAATTCTTTTCATCAATATTCAAGAAGAAAATTTGGTCAAACAGCTTCAAAAACTGTTGTTGAAAGTAGAAAGCCTAGCAATCCGAGAGCAAAGTATGATAATAAAAATAAGAGAACTGTGTCAAATACATCGGACTCTGTGTGCCATAAAAGACAAAAAATTATAAACTGTCCAGTTCCTCCACTTATGAGACAGCAACCTCGCAAACATACATTATCTAATAGTTCACCATCTTCAGTGATTAATCCCCGGAAAAGATTTCGTATGGACACTCGACAAACTGTTAAAAGGACTTTAAAGTCGGAATTTTTGCCCAATAAGAAACAGCGTAGGTCTGGAAAGAAACGTGGTCTAGGATCTTCAGTAACTTCGGGTGCATCTAGAAAGAGGAGACAACGCTCAGATTACCGGCATCAACAGTGTGAATCTCGCCATGGAGTGACCCCAGCAAACCGGCCAGAGCAGAGTCGTCGAGCGGAACCTACAAGTATCCCGCGGCATCCATTCAGAACCAGGCTGCAGGCACGACAGTCAACTGTGGCGTCACCGTACAGTTCTGATGACGAAAGATCCTTCGTACAAGGTTTCTGGGACAGGAGGAGAAAGCCATCCTGTAGTATGAAGCCAGCCAGCAGCGAATCATCTCAATGATTGGGTGATAATGTTCTTTATTAAATTTCTATTAGAGTGCATATATGTGGTAGCAATGTGAAAGAATAGAAGGCAGAAAGACTGTTTGGTACTTTTTGGCCATTTTTGGAATTTTTTGATGGACTCACGATTAGTGCTTAATTGTGTTCAAAATTTGTTTGCAAAATTGTTAGTTTTATGTATGTTTGAGATTTTGGTCTTAACTGCTTTTAAAAATTCTGGATCTATTGTTAAATTGTTGTGTTATTTGTTAAAAATGTTACTATATTGTTATATTGTTCATGTGTTATAAAATGTATGCTAATGTATGTTTAAATTTTCAGAAAGTACAGACAGTAATTTGGGTTATTTTGTACACGCGCCGCGGTTCAGACGCGCACGTGTTTTGCGGTCAAGAAGTCCTTGACACGCGTTTCTATCTCTTACACTAACATTTAATGAATTAACTTTCTTCTTATCGTTCGTGTTTTATGAGTTGCGTTTTGTACTTTAGTTGGGAAAGGTTTCCGCAAGTTGCGAAGTTTTAAGCCGCGTTTGAATTTGAAATTGTATTGTATTAAAAATTGAATGTTAATGTGATTTTCTTGCAGGGAAGTATACCTGTGTTATGTATTGATTCTGCTATTTTTTCTTTTAGTTAATACAGATGAAGAGCATGATGACGTCATTTTGTAAATTTTTGATATTTGATTGTTGCATAAGCACAGCGATATGCCGCTGTACGTATGTGCCCCAATTATTGTTAAAGTGGAGTTAAGCTCTGAAGAATTTTGGGAGTTAGTTCATTGGCTAATGGGTTTGTAGGTATTACGTAGTAGCAGAGTTATTTTAGTATGAAGTAATTGTAATTCTAGATGAAGTCGGAATTTGGATGAGGAAAATTTTTGCGCATTGGGTTTTTTGGACTTGGTGCGAATTTTAGTGTTAGGAGAGATAATTTTTGGTAAAGTTATAGTTGTATTGCAATATTGAGGAAAATTTCGGAAGTTTAGTATTTTGAGAAATTTTAGCACTCCCAGTGGAGTGGGCTGTTTTGAAAGAAGTAATTAGTTTTGAAAGTTTTACGAGTTTTTGGGAGTTTTACGGAGGCTATTTGTATGATAGAAGAATGATTGGATTGAATATGTGAATATTTGAGGCAAACTGAGTTTTTTTTTGGTTGTGATGGGTTAAAGTTAGTATTTTAAAAGTTATGTTTCGGCGCTAAATTTCACCCATCACTGTGTTTTATTACGGCTCGAAATTTATAACAAGAAAAAGTTCTGGGCATGCATTTGGCCCAGCCCTTTTTCTCTGCGGAATCCGAGGGGGGGTTGTGAGGGAGTGACCTTTTGTCATAAAGGCACTCTAGTGTTTCTGAGATCGTGACGTCAATAATTTAACATTTTGTAGGCGTAAAAGCGACACCTATCCTCTCTTTTACTTTAACTTTCTAGAGTGTGTGTGCTCTTTCGAATTCCGCAGTTAGCTCGCGGTTATTAGTAATATGTTAATGTGAAGTATCTCAGTTTGCAGCATATAAAAGCTTGGGGGTGAGTTTGGGTGGGTGTCTGGCATTAGCCAGCAGCCAGCGAGTGCGGACCTCTGCCATTAGACAACGAAGTGGATGATTGTTTAGCGAAGTGCTGACGAATAGAAAGTAGCAACGGCCTCCAGTAAAGTGGAAAGGAGTTTGGATAGTGGATTTAAGAGTCGGCCGTGGTAAGAAAGTTTAATAGTAGTTCCATTTTAATTATTGGTTAAATAAATAATTATCTACAGCCACGGGCTGTTTAACTAAGCTTTGTTCAACAGCTCAGCCAGGAGACAGTGTCAAGTGTTAAGCGGTGCCACGACTGAGCTAGGTTGGGGCCTGTGAGTATGATTTTAGCTGTTCATAGTGTTCTCAGTGTGTAAAATTTTAGACTTGCTCCACTTCCCTTCGGCCATTATCACTTGAATAAACTTTGTTGTTCTAACCTAAACTACTGAGTATGTCTGCATATAACGTTACAAATAGCGCCCACCGTGGGTTTGCCGTTACAAATAGCGCCCACCGTGGGTTTGCCGTTACAAATAGCGCCCACCGTGGGTTTGCCGTTACAGCTTTTAACAATATGCTCCGCAGGGTTGTGCGAAAAGAAAACTGCGCTTAGGACAAAGTTTCAATTCGGAGCTGCTTTCCCCTAACTTTTTCTTCTGATAGGCCAAAAAATGGAGTTGGTAGTATAAATTTGGGGCCTTTTAAAATTCCACGCCCGGGGCGACTGCCCCATTCGGCTCCCTACTTTAGCACGGCGCTGATGCTCCAGCTTTCCCTGTTTTTTTAAAGTTCCTACGCGACTGAATGTAAGATCGCCTTCATCAATTAAACATAAAAGAAGGCATAATCTAAGGTAAGTGCAACTTTACCATTATATCATATCATATCATATATATTATAAAGCAGAAGTTCTGAAACTTCCAAACGAGTGTTTTCAAAAACTACCCGATGGATTTTTTTGCCGATTGTATCATTCGATAGGAAATATTTTTCCGAAGGTTTATGATTCAAATTTACAGGGATAACTCTAATTTTTCGTAGTAAATTTCGTATTTTTCGGTTATTTTTGACAAAAGGGTTGCCAGTAGCGGTTTTTGGCGAAAATTATAATTGCTAAAAGAATTAAAATGGCTATATCTATTAGAAATATTACAAATATCTTGCAAATAATAGCAGAAAATAACTACTGATAATATTAATAATAATAAAGAAAGACCGCTTAAATGAGGCGTAATATAAAAATATATTTATTTTGAAAATGAAAAAAATATTTGTAATGCTTAAAAAATAAATTAATGCGAAATATAACAACTGGTTCAACTTTTGGCGACTTATCCCTGGCGTTAGAATAAAAACATGAATTTCAAAAATTCATTAAATGAATTTTGAATGATAATTATTTCCCTTTTTATTATTTTCTTTCTCTTTTTTATCGAATTTCCGTATAATATAACTTACAGCAGAAAAAAGCAGATCTGATTGTAAAAGACACTGTAAGTTTTGAGTTACTATTCGTTTCTATACCATTTTCATCTTGCTTTTGTCGCCAAAGAATGTGTTTTTAAGCCTGACTTAGGTTCTTAATGGTCGCAATAATGTTTTTTTTTTCAAGTGAAAGTAATTTTTAGAGTATATTTTAATATTCAATCGTAAATTATATATATATGAGTATAACTCTTTTATTTTTTTTGCAAATGTTTTCATTGTTAATTTAATTTTTCTTGCGCCATTTCGTCAATTTCACTTACAGGAGAAATTTCAGTTTTAAAATTTAAAAACTGAAGAAGGAAAGATTACCCCATCGATTAAAAATCTACCCCCAAATTCCAAGATTAAATATCAATAATGGATGATCGTAAATGTCACATTCACTTGACATTAAGCATAATATAAATACTAATTATGTCATCAAGTGATTTTTAATTCGACATTTTATTTCTGCTTTTATATATGTTCTGCTAATTTGTTTTTCGTTATTTAAATGAAAATTTATGCTAATTTTCATTTATGCTAAATTTTATCTTAAATAACTAAAGAGAAAATGCTTAAATACGAAAGAGCAAATAATTTTGTTTTCATTTTTCAGGAGGAAATTTTGCAATAATAAAGTAATTGTTGTAGTGAGAATTTTAATGTGTATATTTTTTTTTTTATCTTTGGCAACTTGCTGTAACGAAAAGTGTTTATTTTTTTTTTCCTGCTATTGTTTTGTAAGAGCTGGTTTTGTGAAAGCCATGTTAAGATGGTATTCAAATTTTTGAACCCTTCCCAATTACCACCCTCTTGGGCCGATTTTGCTCATTTGCAATTCCCACTGAGATATTAACCATCTCAATGTACTTGACGAGTTTGAAGATGATTCTTGCATAATTGCGCCTTTTATCGCGCGGACAAAATTTAATATATATATAAACTTTTTAGGTGAGAGTAGCTTTGGGTTCCTGGCTTCACATAATGAAAAGTTGTGAAGAAATTTTTCAGAAGTTGTACCATGGTAACGACTGTAATAATTAATATTTCTTCAGATAAGGGAAAATTTTAAATCCTGTTGCCATAATGGTCTCATTTCGCTTCCAAATGTGCACTGTTAGTAATAAACTAAAATAGTTACTTCTAAATAGCTGGTTTTTCCGCAATGTTTAAGATAATTTAATATCACAATGGTGTCTAAATCTTTTTCAGCAATGAGCAAGGTGCTGCTGGAGGTCCAAATTATTTAAAATACAAATTTAAATTCACCAGTTCGTTTCATCCACGGTTGATTTTGAAATATTGACCAGCGCAGCGGGCATAACCTGCTAGTATATTATAAAGCAGAAGTTCTGAAACTTCCAAACGGGTGTTTTCAAAAACTACCCGATGGATTTTTTTGCCGATTGTACCATTCGATGGGAAATATTTTTCCGAAGGTTTATGATTCAAATTTACAGGGATAACTCTGATTTTTCGTAGTAAATTTCGTATTTTTCGGTTATTTTTGACAAAAGGGTTGCCAGTAGCTGTTTTTGGCGAAAATTATAATTTCTAAAAGAATTAAAATGGCTATATCTATTACAAATATTACAAATATCTTGCAAATAATAGCAGAAAATAATTACTGATAATATTAATAATAATAATAAAAGACCGCTTAAATGAGTCGTAATATTATAAAAATATATTTATCTTGAAAATGAAAAAAACATTTGTAATGCTTAAAAAATAAATTAATGCGAAATATAACAACTGGTTCAACTTTTGGCGACTTATTCCTGGTGTTAGAATAAAAACATAAATTTCAGAAATTGATTAAATGAATTTTGAATTATAGTTATTTCCCTTTTTATTATTTTCTTTCTCTTTTTTTATCGAATTTCCGTATAATATAACTTACAGCAGAAAAAAAGCAGATCTGATTGAAAAAAGACATTGTAAGTTGTGAGTTACTATTCGTTTCTATACCATTTTCATCTTGCATTTATCGCCAAAGAATGTGTTTTTAAGCCGAAAATGCACTACTGACTTAGTGCCTGACTTAGGTTCTTAATGGTCGCAATAATGTTGTTGTTTTTTTTCAAGTGAAGATAATTTTTAGAGTATATTTTAATATTCAATCGTAAATTATATAGATATGAGTATAACTTTTTTATTTCTTATTGCAAATGTTTTCATTGTTAATTTAATTTTTCTTGCGCCATTTCGTCAATTTCACTTACAGGAAAAATTTCAGTTTTAAAATTTAAAAACTGAAGAAGGAAAGATTACCCCATCGATTAAAAATCTACCCCCAAATTCTAAGATTAAATATCAATAATGGATGATTGTAAATGTCACATTCACTTGACATTAAGCATAATATAAATACTAATTATATCATCAAGTGATTTTTAATTCGACATTTTATTTCTGCTTTTATATATGTTCTGATAATTTGTTTTTCGTTATTTAAATGAAAATTTATGCTAATCTATATAATCTGGCTAATAGTTTGGCGATTTGTATAATTTGGCGAAATTGGTCGACGGTATAACCAAGTTGTACTGAAGGAAAAATTTTGAAATTCAAAGTAAATTTATGCAATTTTGCGTTATTACTATAGATAAATTCAACATTTTGAAATGAAAAATTCCCGCTGAATAAAATTTACAAGTCTTTTTTAATTGACCATTTCCTCTTCAATATTTCTTCAATCAAACTTTCGCTATTCTCTTTCGCGCAGGCTAACAAAAATGTATTTTAAATATTTTATTAGATAAAACGTAAATAACATTTTTCTATTTTTAAAAAAAATATTTTTTAAATCTAATTCTACCATTATGTGTCTTACAGGACAAAATAGCATAATTACTTTTAAAAATGGTTTTATCTGTAATTTTATGTTATTTGTTTATTTGGGTGTTTGAATTTACTTTTGTCATCAAACAATGCGATTTTATACCAAGAAGGCATAAGCCGGAGCGATGTTCACAATTACTAAATTCTCTCACTCTCTTTTAAATGTGTTAGAGAATTTTTAGGATATTCTTTATGTTTAATTGTAAATATATAAATAGCAGTTATAGCAAAAAAAAAATGCGTATAATGTTTAAATTTTAGTATAAATGTCTACCTCATCCAAACTGTAAAATAATTTAATTGCAACTTTTTAAAGTTTTGGCGCAGATGTCATATACGCAGGGTCCTCGCTAAGGGGGGGACAGGGGGGAGCCTCCCCCCACAAACATTCACAAATGTTGTTACACTTGGCAAATTTTAAAACTTTTTTGTCAAATTTAATTAAAATTTTAATAAAAACTGTAATACATTTCCTATTTTTGATAGAATTTGCAAAAGTTACAACTCTAATTGGGAATATTTAACTTTTTACACATAAGAACTGTACTACATTTTCTAAGTGTGGTAATTTGGCAAAATTATAAAACGAGTTGGCAAATATGAAAATTTGACTTGGCAATTTATGGTCTTCTCCCCCACCAATAAAAAGTCTTAGCGGTGGCCCTGCATATACGCACCACATTCGCACGATTGCAACAAAATGGCGATTTTATGCCACACATGGTAAACCGACTATGGCTGTTTATTTATTAATAAACTATTTATTAACTTTCATTTTGTTTTTAAAATAATATAAAACATTTTGTTCTATAGCTATTAATTAAACTTTTTTATTTATCATTTTTTTCAAATAATACAAAATAATTAGAAAATATTTATGAAATTGGTAATTAAAAACCAAGTTCTCCAAATTGGCGCCAGAAAAATATTGCGCCAATGTGGTGCATACATGACATCTGTGTCAAAGTTTTTTCTTATACATAAGTAGGGAAAATGCAGTACAAATACCGATTAAAGTTTTTTCCCGGAAATGGAAATTTTGTCACGGATTTGGTCATCGAGGTATCTCACAGGCGCCAAAATGGCATTATTTGCCGCATATGGTAACCCAGCTATAGTTGTTTATCTGATGATAAGTTGTTTATTTACTTTCATTTTTTTTTCTTTTTTGAAATGATATTTGTTGTTTTGTTCTACAGTTACTCTTTATTTATTGTTAATTGCTGTTTAAAATGATAAAAAATAATAAAATATACATATTTTTTTTGGTATTCTAAAACGAGGATTTTGCCACATTGTATTTGCAAGAAAATCGTGCTAAACTTATTGCGTAAATGATGTCTGCTAGGAATCTTTTGTGAAATATGAAAAGTGTAAATTGGCTACTACTTGATTATCACGTCAACCAATTTTGCCAAATCGTTCGCCAAATTATACAAATTTACATAATTTTATCTTAAATAACTAAAGAGAAAATGCTTAAATACGAAAGAGCAAATAATTTTGTTTTCATTTTTCAGGAGGAAATTTTGCAATAATAAAGTAATTGTTGTAGTGAGAATTTTAATGTTTTTTTTTTTTTTTTTTTTATCGTTGGCAACTTGCTGTAACGAAAAATGTTTATTTTTTTTTCCTGCTCTTGTTTTGTAAGAACTGGTTTTGTGAAAGCCATGTTAAGATGGTATTCAAATTTTTGAATCCATCCCAATTACCACTCCCTTGGGCCGATTTTGCTCATTTGCAATTCCCACTGAGATATTAACCATCTCAATGTACTTGACGAGTTTGAAGATGATTCTTGCATAATTGTGCCTTTTATCGCGCAGAAAAAATTTAATATATATATATAAACTTTTTAGGTGGGAGTAGCTTTGGGTTCCTGGCTTCACATAATGAAAAGTTGTGAAGAAATTTTTCAGAAGTTGTACCATGGTAACGACTGTAATAATTAATATTTCTTCAGACAAGGGAAAATTTTAAATCCTGTTGCCATAATGGTCTCATTTCGCTTCCAAATGTGCACTGTTAGTAATAAACTAAAATAATTACTTCTAAATAACTGGTTTTTGCTCAACGTTTAAGATAATTTAATATCGCAATAGTGTCTAAATCGTTTTCAGCAATGAGCAAGGTGTTGCTGGAGGTCCAAGTTATTTAAAATACAAATTTAAATTCACCAGTTCGTTTCATCCACGGTTGATTTTGAAATACTGACCAGCGCAGCGGGTATAGCCTGCTAGTACATCATAAAATAATAGAAACAAATAACTATGACATTCATTGTAATAAATGAAAATCATATTAGTATATATGACCACGTGAGTTTTAAAACTCGCCTCGTCCAAAACTTAAAAATCGATTTTTTCTACCAGTCTATGGGTAATAGTCTACTATTGATAATAATACTATAATCTGAAAAAAAATCCTTTATTTCTGTGTTTTTAAAATATTGATTAGGTTTCAAAAGTCGCCTAATCCACTAAGGAGTTGGGAACGAAATTAGATTTATCTTTAGGCGCATGCGTAGACCAGTGTACAAGTACTGTTTAACCACAGTTGTGAGAGCTCCGATTGGTAGAATCCTAAGCCAAATCTATTCACACTGTAGGGAAAATAGCCTCTGTGGCTGAGGCTGAGATACAGTCGAGTATCTCTCTAACGAAACTCCATCCAATGAATTTCTCTATTTAACGAATTTTTTGTAGGAACGGTCAATTTTTGTATGATTACATTAAAAATAATCTCCATATAGCAAAATATATATCTCCATTTAACAATTTTTTTTTCAAAAATGTTCTTTCATATGTTCAGAAAACGCTTCAAATAATTTGTAGAATAACTTGTTTTCGTTGATTTCTGCTTTATATCTCATAGCTAAATTATTCTACCTTTTTCCTTATGTCCAAAAAAAGGCACTCACCCCCCCCCCCCCAAGAAAAACATCTTTTTTGCATGGTGACACTTGACTTTGTTTTAGCCAAGATGAGCATGTTCTTGGAAAAGTTTGAAACATATGCTTGCTTCTGGAGCAATTTGCAATTATCACAAAGCATTCTAAAAGATAAAACTATTCCATTGTCGTCTTGAAAATGCTGTTTGTTTTTTGGTTTGGATAGTAAGGCAGGAATAAGGAAGCGATAAGGGGGCAGTTGCAGAAAAGGTCGTTTTTTCAGCAGGTTTTCATCTACATAAATTATCTCTCATTAATTCAGAGTTTAGAGTGGATGTTTCTTGTATGTGCGCCTCGGAGCATTTTTTGTTGTGAGGGATCATTTGAATGAAGAATTGTTACTAAATTACATCTATGCTGGTGTAATCGTCTACTGCATCTGCATAAAATTGCTTCTACGATAAGCATAACTCTCTCTGATAAAGTAATAATTTTGAAAATAATCAATAAGACCCTGAAAAGAAGAGAAAGTGTCGAAAATGTTTGTGATTATGGAAAAATTCCGTTGAATATTTCTAAAACTTAATTAAACACCTTAAAAACAATTCTATTTCAAAATTTAAACATTAAATGAAAAAAAAATTGCCGTTCTCTATTCAACGAATTTTTCTATATAACGATTTTTTTGACTGAATGATGGATTTCGTTATATAGAGACTCGACTGTATTTTCTTTGTATCCAAGGGAGCAGTGTTCAATATTGTTTTCTATTTTCTGTTCTGAGTAAAATTTTACTTCAAATTAAATGGATCGTGCACCTTCTAATAGTTCTCGAATTAGGCCTTTCTTAAGTATATAAGTATATTTTCTACATTTTTGTGAATTTTAGTAAAAGCATATTTATTTTATTAAATTTATATTTAGAGCTAAACAGCAGATTTAACGACTGTTTGGCGTTTGATTTGGCAGTTGTGCGATAAATTGGCCAATTTTATTAACCTAGATATTCAGATCCACTGTAAACAAATAATTGTCTGAGCGAAGCGAAGTCTTTATACTCAGAGATACGTAACGATATTAAAATTCAAAAAAATTCTTTCGTCAAGCAAATCTCAAAAAGTACTTGTCGGATTTTGATTCTGTTTGTACCAATAGGTACCTATGAAGGTAATCTGGTGAATGCACCTACTTTTAAAAATTAATTCCAAATAGTTTAAAAGTTACATTTAAAAAACTGATAAAAAGCACAATTTATGTGCATACGTCACGGAAATTTGGTGAGCGTGATTTTCACCGGCTGGACATTTTCGTAGGTAACCGAATCAGTACATGGAGTAAATAGTAATCATTTTCGCACTCAGAAATGTTGAATACAATAAAACATTTTAAAATTTAATCATGCAGGAAAATAAAACTGTTATTTTTTTTATATTAAAAAATGTCATAAAAACTTTGATTTTGAGATTTTGTGATAATCTCTTAACAGCACTTTTTTGATCGCTAAAAGAATGTTTTACATATTTCGCGTGTGAAAATTAGAAACAATTTTAAATAAAAAGTTTCTTTTATGACATCATTTTCCCTTTATATTTATTTTCATTGCATGTTTTCTTTTAACTTATATTTTGTTTGTGTATGGAAGTCAATTCTGGTCACTAATTTTTCGGCACGGATACCACAAGCGCATCAGATTTGGCGCAATTTTTTTCAAAGCCCATTTGGCGAAAACTCCCTTTTCAAATAACGCTTACATACACATTTTTAAATTACTTTCTATTTTCAAAAAGAACTTACAGTAAATAAAATAATAATAATAATTAATAACTATAAAAAGAAATACTTTATATAATTAAAAGAAGGAAGTGAAAGTAAATAAACATTTTATGAGTAAATAAACAAATAATAAATAAATAAAGCCGGGTTACCATCTCAGGTAAAATAATGCCATTTTGACGCCAATTATGTACCCTGGTGCATATGTGACATTTTTTCCCATTTTTCATCCGTTTCCTGTTGGCATACAACTTTGAAATATGGAGTATGTATGCATACCTGGGAGCAATACTGGAATTAGACACTGATTTTTTTAAAATTTGATCCAAAAAGGGGCAATGGGGCTATTTTTTAAAGTTTTATACAATTTATACTGCATAAAGGAGCCACTTACCTATTTCTATATACCAGAAGAAGTAAGTGGTATGTAAAAACAATTATAGTATACATAAATAAAATACTTGAGATAATATACTAGAGATATAAGCCCCGGGTTTGGCGAGATTGTTTATTCCAATTAGGCGAAAACATAGTTTTGATTACCAGATGCATATAGCATGCTATAACAACACGTTATTTATTTATTTCAAAATGAAAAAAAAGGAATAAATGAAACATTTCCTGTTATTAAAAAAGATATAACAATCAATAAATGATAATATTTTTCGAACAAACAATTTATTATAACATTTATATGATAACCAGCATGTTAGGCAACTAAATGCCATTTTGGCACCAATTAGGTACCTCGGTGCATATAGGGCATATATGTGCCATATTTATTTGTAAAACTGAGCATGAAAGTTTACCAGGTGTGTTTTCATAGGCGTTTATATCTTTTTGCAACATAGCGCACCTTTCGAAGCCAAAACTGCACAAAAGAAAAAATAATCAATATTTGCAGCATTTTTTTTTTTTTTTTTTTTTTTTTTTTTTTTTTTTAATGTAATGCACATTTTGTAATCAGTAGGCTCGATGATCAGACCTCGTTTTTTTGCTTTAAAAGATATTTCATACGACGTCTTTTTGGGATTCGTCGTTTTTCCATATTTGATAGTATGTGTCTACTCGTTTTGTACCCTTTTTCGTAACATTCTTCTTTATTAACAGCGACATCTGGATTTCCTATTTAAATAAAAATTCTTCTAAATACAAAGAATTTTGTTAAAATAAATAAATAAATAGATGCATCAATATTACAATCAGTACCTTGTATGCAAAATGGAACAATTAGCAATACTTTTTGTACCCGAAAAATGGTCGTTGCTTTTTTAAGGTTAAAAAGTAGATTACGAAATATTCCTATATAGAGATGCCAAACCCTCGCTTATTGCATAGCAGAATTTTCTTATAGGAAAAGTTATTTTTTTAATCCGCAGAATGTTCCAATTTAATAAAACATTTTCTGTATTAAAATACCGGTACACAAAATGCCGGAGACTTGGCAGCTCTGCCTATAACATTTTAATTAATCACGGTACTTTTTTTAATCGGATTCAAATTTAGTGAAGACAACGTTTTTTGGCCGAAAGCAGCTTTTTTCCACATGTGTAACTACGATACAATTCCTTGATGTTGACTTATGAATGTTTTGACTTATGCTATTATTGCTTCCTCTCATTTATTTATTTGAATTTTAAATAAGATGACTCAAAATCGTGTTTTTTAAATATACGAAAAAAAATGCATTTCGAGAGAGGGCGAAAAGGACAATATTTGGCGATTTATTACCTGCGTTTGGCTAAGTGTCTTACTACCTTGTATTTAATACTCTTCACAATACTTCGCTGTTATATGGACTTAGACGCTTTTATAAAAAGTTTGACGCAATTTGGGCTTAAGAAAGTGAGTTTTTTACTGAATAATACAAATAAATGAAAAATGAATACTAAGAAATACTAATAAAAGGAAAATGAAGCATTATATTGATCTATGTATATTTAAAAATTCATCTGCTAGCACTAATTAGATAATTTATGTCGTGTATATAATAGGAGATAAATAGCTTTTGATTCTGTATTTCTATGCTATAAAGCATTAACGTTTGTGTGTTTTTCGTTAGCATTGGGAGTATCTAGCCGATTTAAAAAATAATGTGGGCAAAAAATGTTGGTAACCATCTTTGCTGCAAAATATACTATATTTTGCGTAGGAACAATAATCACCATCAATGCACGAGCAAAAAAAGTTCTAAAATTGAGAATTCTTTGATGTTGATATGACTAAAAATTTAAAATCTTTTTTTTTTTTTTTTTGGTGGCAACTTTTAAGATGTAATATTCTCGTTATGAACGATTTCTAAAACATTCGACAATTTAATTTCACATATTAAACACTTTTTTTCCAGAAAAAGTTTTAAACCCAATTTATTGAGAATATTGCAATTTCTAGGATACTGTTGGGGTCAGAAACTATAACTTTGGCATCACAGTAACTTATAAGATGTAAGTGCTTGTTTAGGACAAATTTTTAAAAAAGGATTCCTTAACTCTTATCGACAACCTCATTGCATCCGTGGAAAATAGATATTCAACATTATAAACTATTCGGATGGATTTCACACCATATAAAATACACTCCATTTCTCTTCAAACATAATAGTTTATGTTATTTATAGTTTCTCAAATCGGTGCGAAGCTTCTGTTTATGCTCATGACATCATTTCAAAGAGCTATATTTCCAATATAGGAATATTTGGTGTTTTATTTTCTGTATTACTTTTAGCATTTTGCATATTTCCAATTTTATATCCATGCATGGTTTGCTTTTCTTTTATAAAAATAGTATATGCAACAAGATTTTGTAGTTCTACGATTCATATGCTTATTTTCATCATTATATTTTATCACAATGAATGACCAATTAAAGGTAACATCTCATTTCTTTACTTATTAAATGTATATTCTCAGCAATATCGCTCAGACTAATCCCTCTGAGGGAAGTCCTAGTAAAAATAAATAATGTAACAAATAATAGAAATAAATAATGAAAATTAATAATTAAAAAAAAAAGAATATTGCCCAGTTAAACTGATGGCATTGAGCTCATAGGCTACGCATACTAATTGTACATTACAGCCTTATATTTTCCAGGGTTAATTCCGTTCGAAAAAAAAAATTAAGAAGGGGAAACAGCTCTCCTCTTTCCCCTTTTTTATACTTAATCATTGAACCTCCTAAACTATCAAGGACATGCTTTATCATATAAAAAATCTATATCCAAAATTCACAGCAAATCGGATAGTTCTTAATAAAAACCCACTTAGCATTTATATAAATTGAGGAGTTATCCCCCTTTTTTATACTTAACCATTAAACTTCCAAAACTATTCAGAGGTTTGAACGAAATCTGACAATTCTGCTTGAAAAACCCATTTATATAAATTAAGGGGAGGGGCATTAAAACCCCCGTTCCCCCTGTTTATGCTTATTCAATGAACACCTAATAACAGTCACGTAATCGTCTCATCAGAATGATACTATATCTAAATTTTGAACAAAAACTTAATTCTACATGAAAAACCCGTTTATATCAATTAAGGGGAGGGGCATGAGCCCCCCGTTCCCCCTCTTATACATATAGAATGAACTCCAAAAACTAATCAGGGAAGCGCCTTATCAGGATATACCTATATACAAAATTTCAAGTGGATCGGATATTTTTATCATGAGTTATCGCGTTACGCATGTACGTACGCACGAACGAACGAACATACATACAGAACGGGCGGGCACATAAGCTCTCAGGCTATGACAGCCTGTGAGCTAAAAATCGCCAATTTGCAATTTTTTAAAATCGCGAAAAGCAGCCATCTAAAGTCGTTAATTCTAAAAAGATTGAGTTAAGCTATATTGCGATGGGAAAGGTTATGTTTAGTTTAATTGTCTGAGCGTAGCGAAGTCTTATACTCAGAGTACGTAACGATATTAAAAGTCAAAAAAATTCTTTCGTCAAGCAAATCTCAAAAAGTACTTGTCGGAATTCGATTCTGTTTGTACCAGAAGGTACCTATGAAGGTAATCTGATGAATGCACTAACTTTTAAAAATTAATTCCAAATAGTTTAAAAGTTATATTTAAAAAACTGATAAAAAAGCACAATTTATTTGCATACGTCACAGAAATTTGGTGTGCGTGATTTTCACAAGCTGGATATTTTCGTAGATAACCGAATCAGTACATGGAGTAAATAGTAATCATTTACGCACTCAGAAATATTGAATGCAATAAAACATTTTAAAATTTAATCATGCAGGAAAATAAAACTGTTATTTTTTTATATTAAAAAAATGTCATAAAAACTTAATAGCGTTTTTTGATAGCTAAAAGAATAAGTTATATATTTCGCGTGTGAAAATTAGAAACAATAACGTTTTTAAATAAAAAGTTTCTTTTATGACATCATTTTCCCTTTATATTTATTTTTATTGCATGTTTTCTTTTAACTTATATTTTGTTTGTGTGTAGAAGTCAATTCTGGTCACTAATTTTTCGGCACGGATGCCACACGCGCATCAGACTTGGCGCAATTTTTTTTCAAAGTCCATTTGGCGAAAACTGCGTTTTCAAATAACGCTTACATACACATTTTTAAATTATTTTCTATTATCAAAAAGAACTTACAGTAAGTAAAATAATAATAATAATTAATAACTATAAAAACAAATATTTAATATAATTAATAAAAATAAAGAATACTGCCCAGTTAAACTGATGGCATTGAGCTCACAGGCTACAAATACTAATTGTACATTAAAGCCTTATATTTTCAAGGGTTAATTCCGTTAAAAAATAAGAAAGGGAAACAGCTCTCTTCTTTCCTCTTTTTTTATACTTAATCATTGAACCTCCTATACTATCAAAGACATGCTTTATCATATAAAAAATCTATATCCAAAATTCAGAGCAAATTAGATAATTCTTAATAAAAACCCATTTAGCATTTATATAATTTAAAAGGAGTTATCCCCCTCTTTTATACTTAACCATTAAACTTCCAAAACTATTCAGAGATTTGAACGAAATCTGAAAATTCTGCTTGAAAAACCCATTTATATAAATTAAGGGGGGGGGGGGCATTAGAACCCCTGTTCCCCCTATTTATACTTATACAATGAACACCTAATAACAGTCACTGAATCGCCTCATCTGAATGATCCTAATCTAAATTTTGAACGAAAACTTAATTCTGCATGAAAATCCCATTTATATCAACTAACGGGGGGGGGGGATTAGAACCCCTGTTCCCCCTATTTATACTTATTCAATGAACACCTAATAACAGTCACGGAATCGTCTCATCAGAATGATCCTAATCTAAATTTTGAACGAAAACTTAATTCTACATGAAAATCCCATTTATATCAACTAACGGGGGGGGGGGGATTAGAGCCCCTGTTCCCCCTATTTATACTTATTCAATAAACACCTAATAACAGTCACGGAATCGCCTTATCAGAATGATCCTAATCTAAATTTTGAACGAAAACTTAATTCTGCATGAAAATCCCATTTATATCAACTAACGGGGGGGGGGATTAGAACCCCTGTTCCCCCTATTTATACTTATTCAATGAACACCTTATAACAGTCACGGAATCGTCTCATCAGAATGATCCTAATCTAAATTTTGAACGAAAACTTAATTCTGCATGAAAATCCCATTTATATCAACTAACGGGGGGGGGGGAATTAGAACCCCTGTTCCCCCTATTTATACTTATTCAATGAACACCTAATAACAGTCACGGAATCGTCTCATCAGAATGATCCTAATCTAAATTTTGAACGAAAACTTAATTCTGCATGAAAATCCCATTTATATCAACTAACGGGGGGGGGGGCATTAGAGCCCCTGTTCCCCCTATTTATACTTATTCAATGAACACCTAATAACAGTCACGGAATCGCCTTATCAGAATTATCCTAATCTAAATTTTAAACGAAAACTTAATTCTGCATGAAAATCCCATTTATATCAACTAACGGGGGGGGGGGCATTAGAACCCCTGTTCCCCCTATTTATACTTATTCAATGAACACCTAATAACAGTCACGGAATCGCCTCATCAGAATGATCCTAATCTAAATTTTGAACGAAAACTTAATTCTGCATGAAAATCCCATTTATATCAACTAACGGGGGGCATGAGCCCCCCGTTCCCCCTCTAATACATATCGAATGAACTCCAAAAACTAATCAGGGAAGCGCCTTGTCAGGATATACCTACATACAAAATTTCAAGTGGATCCGATATTTTTATCATGAGTTATCGCGTTACGCACATACGCACATACATACAGAACGGACGGGCACATAAGCTCTCAGGCTATGATAGCCTGTGAGCTAAAAAAAGGAAATGAAAGTAAATAAACATTTTATGAGTAAACTAGCAGCCTTCGCCCGCTATGCTGGTCAGTTTTTTTTTTTTTTTTTTTTTTTTTTTTTTTTTTTAAAGAAACTTTGAATCAAACGAAATTTTTATATCATAGTAATTTTTAGTTTTATATCGTACTTTAGACTGTCTGTCATCGGTGAAAAATCAGTCATCTAAACGGAAAGTTCAATGTTAGTCACCAATGAATGACATAGCGCTCAACATCTTAACAATTTTAATCACATAAAAATTCATTCAGCGGAACTTTTAAAATAAAGCCAAACTTTTGTAATTGGGTTCATCTGATAAAAAACATTCCCTAAACATTCAATTAAACAACGTAGAATGCTATATTCCATTTGTTACAAAATTTCTGAAAAATTATCCAACTAACAATGTAAAATCCATAAAATCTATCTTGTAGAAAATAAGTTATAAGCGGCCCCGATGAAATTTCACTTTGCGTTTTACATATATTGAGATAATTTAATATAGCTTTCATATAATAATCATGTTAACCTGATTATAGAACTCTCTTTCAAAATTATAGGTTCAATAGATATTTTTGTGCTGTGATTAATACGAAATCCAGACTTTCTTTTATATATAGTGTTCTCTGATGTGTTTCTATATATATAAAAGAAATCCAGACTTTCTTTTATATATATAGATAAGGTGAAAATTTTCAGGTTTTTGCGCCGAAGACACCGCCAAATCAGGAAAATGTGAAGTATCTCGCGAACTACTGAACTTAAAAGAATTTGCTGGTTACCATTCGATTCAGCATGAAAAAATAAACTAAATTATGTTATGAGTTGAAAAATTACTACAAAAGCCGATTTTTAAGGAATTTTTTAAAAGTTCGTTCCTATTTTTAACCCTCTTAGGAGTGGAATTTTCGAAAATCCCTTCTTAGCGGCACTCGATGTTATCAGAAATATTTTTACCCCAATTTTCAAGATTATAGGTTCGGCAGATATTTTTGTGCTGTGATTAATACGAAATCCAGACTTTCTTTTATATATATAGATAAACAAATAAAAAATAAATAAAGCCGGGTTACCATCTCAGGTAAAATAATGCCATTTTGATGCCAATTATGTACCCTGGTTCATATGTGACATCTTTTCCCATTTTTCATCCATTTCCTGTTGGCATACAACTTTGAAATTTGGAATATGTAGGCATAACTGGGAGGAATACTGGAATTAGACATTGATTTTTTTTTAATTCGATCCAAAAAGGGGCAACGGGGGTTATTTTTTAAAGATTTATACAATTTATACTGCATAAAAGAGCCACTTACCTATTTTTATATACAAGAAGAAGTAAGTTGCATGTAAAAACAATTATAATATACATAAATAAAATTCTTGAGATAATATACTAGAGATATAAGCACCGGGTTTGGCGAGATTTTTTATGAATGTTAGGCGAAAAGATCGTTCTGATTACCAGATACATATAGCATGCTATAATAACACGCTATTTATTTATTTCAAAATAAAAAAAGGAATAAACGAAACATTTTCTGTTATTAAAAAAAGAAAAGAAATAACAACCAATAAATGATAACATTTTTAGAACAAACAATTTATTATAACATTTATATGATAACCATGTTAGGCAACTGAACGCCATTTCGGCACCAATTAAGTATCTTGGTGTGTATAGGGCATATATGTGCCATATTTATTTGCAAAACTGAGCGTGAACGTTTACCAAGTGTGTTTTCATAGCCGCTTATATCTTTTTGCAACATAGCGCACCTTTCGAAGCCAAAACTGCACAAAAGAAAAAAATCAATATTTGCAGTATTTTTATTTAATTTAATTTTTTTTTTAATGTAATGCATATTTTGTAATCAGTAGGTTCGATAATCAGACCTCATTTTTTTGCTTTAAAAGATGATATTTCATACGACGTCTTTTTTGGATTCGTCGTTTTTCCATATTTGATAGTATGCGTCTACTCGTTTTGTAACTTTTTTTGTAATTTTCTTCATTATTAACAGCGACATTTGATTTTCCTATTTAAATAAAAATTCTTCTAAATACAAAGAATTTTGTTAAAATAAATAAATAAATGAAATGCGGACATATATTGTTCAAAGCACAAAATTTTTCCGATTGAGTTAATAAAAATCAGTAAAAACATAATTTTTATGATGATAAAAAGGTGACTTATGTAAAAACAGAGTCATATATTATGTGCGTTATGAATTAAGTATTAATATTTCTCCTCCATTTATAAATAATAATAATAATAAAATAAAATTCGGACAGACCAAAGTCTATATTTGACTGAAAACAACAACCATTTTCTAAATGCTTTAAAAAATGGCCAATGAAAAGTGATATTTCAAAAGTATTATGAAATTAGTTAAAAACCATTTACTTTAAACTAAATGAAAAAAAGATTTATATTTTTAATGAAATAAATGGGATTCGAAAAATTTTTGGAAATTTATCCCCATAGATGTATTAATATTACAATCGGTACCTTGTATGCAAAATGGAACAATTAGCAATCCTTTTTTACCCGAAAAATGGTCGTTGTTTTTTTTTTTTTAAGGTTAAAAAGTAGATTACGAAATATTCCTATACAGAGATGCCAAGCCCCCGCTTATTGCATAGCAGAATTTTCTTATAGGAAAAGTTATTTTTTAAACCTGCAGAATGTTCCAATTTAATAAAACATTTTCTGTATTAAAATACCGGTATCCAAAATGCCGGAGACTTGGCAGCTCTGCCTATAACATTTTAATTAATCACGGTACTTTTTTTAATCGGATTCAAATTTAGTGGAGACTACGTTTTTTGGGCAAAAGCAGCTTTTTTACGCATGTGTAACTAAGATATAGTTCCTTGATGCTGAAATAAAATATTTTCACTTATGCTATTATTGCTTCCTCTTATTTATTTATTTGAATTTTAAATAAGACGACTCAAAATCGTGTTTTTTAAATGTACGGAAAAAATCCATTTCGAGAGAGGGCGAAACGAACAATATTTGGCGATTTATTATCTGCGCTTGGCTAAGTGCCTTACTACCTTGTATTTAATACTCTTCACAATACTTCACTGTTATATGGACTTTGGCGCTTTTATAAAAAGTTTGACGTAATTCGGGCTTAAGAAAGTGAGTTTTTTACTAAATAATACAAATAAATGAAAAATGAATATTAAGAAATACTAAGAAAAGAAAAATGAAGCATTATATTGATCTATGTATATTTAAAAATGCATGTGCTAGCATTAATTAGATAATTTATGTATATAATAGAAGATAAATAGCTTTTGATTCTATATTTCTATGCTATAAAGCAATAACGTTTGTGTGTTTTTCGTTATCATTGGGAGTACCTTGCCGATTTAAAAAATAATGTGGGCAAAAAATGTTGGTAACCATGTTTGCTGCAAAATATACTATATTTTGCGTAGGAACAATAATCACCATCAATGCACGAGCAAAAAAAGTTCTAAAATTGAGAATTTTTTAATGTTGATATGACTAATTTTTTTTTTTTTTTTTTTTTTTTTTTTTGTGGCAACTTTTAAGATATAATATTCTTGTTATGAACGATTTCTAAAACATTCGACAATTTAAATTCACAAATTAAACATTTTTTTTTTCTAGAAAAAGTTTTAAACCCAATTTATTGAGAATATTGCAATTTCTAGGATACTGTTGGTGTTAGAAACTAGAACTTTGGCATCACAGTAACATATAAGATGTAAATGCTCGTTTAGGACAAATTCTTAAAAAAAGGATTCCTTAATTCTTATCGACAACCTCATGGCATCCATGGAAAACAGACGTTCAACAATATAAACTATTCAGACGGATCTCACACCATATAAAATACACTCCATTCTTTTCAAACATAATAGTTTATGTTATTTATAGTTTCTCAAATCGGTGCGGAGCTTCTGTTTATGCTCATGACATCATTTCAAAAAGTTATATTTCCAATGTAGGAAAATTTGGTGTTTTATTTTCTGTATTACTTTTAACATTTTGCATATTTCCAATTTTATAGCCATGTATGGTTTGCTTTCCCTTTTATAAAAATAGTATATGCAACTTTATATATAAGATTTTGTAATTCTATGATTCGATATGCTTATTTTCATCATATTTTTTCCCAATGAATGACCAGTTAAAGGTAACATCTCATTTTCTTTACTTGTCGCAAGTTATTAAATGTGTATTCTCAGCAACATCGCTCAGACTAATCCCTCTGAGGGAAGTCCTAGTAATCATATCTCTAAATCACCTTTTTTACTATACTTGTCTTTATAATTTTTTTAATATAATAGAATTACAATACATTTAAAAACACAGGCAGAAAAACAAAAAGGTATCCGCAAAAAAATGCGACATGTTTGGGATGTTAATAAACAAACTCATTCTGAAATGCTACGGACTTTCCTATTTTCGACATTGACTAGCCCTTTTCGCGCATACGCAATTTCTTCCAGGTTCTATCAAACGTGGTACATATCAATAGCTAAACAGCTACTAACACAGTAATTTTCCTTCATTTCTCTGCGACGTTTGGATGATTTCGCTTAAAATTTTTACAAGTTCAATTCATACAAATTAATTAAATATGTTTTGCTGCGTATCTTATATATTATGAACGACTACTCCCAATCCTCTATATTTTCATATCTTTGGGTGCAGGAAAACATAGGGATAAATCTGCTAGTCAACTGCTAAACTCGGTTTTTCATGTGTTTTCCACCAATATAATATTTGACAAACCGATTGCATTTTAATATGGTAGTACAATTTTAACTAATTCTGGAATTTCAGTCGTAAACTCGATGAAGTGATTGTCTGTGCTGTTGCTTCCCGGTTTATGAGGAAGAACGAGCATCAGCGAACGAGCGAAAAAGACAAAGAATAACTTAAATACATGCCGATGTAGCAGCAGAGCGAGTGCAACTAGACTTGAGGATGCATGATCGAGCAGTGTCGAATTCAGGGGGAAAGACATCCCACCAACTCGAAGCAATGAGATGTCATCCAATAAAACATTTGAGATTTTATATTTTTAACAGACAAAAATGCAATCCCTCCTCTTCGGGACTGTATAATACCTCCCCCCCCCCCAGGAAGCCATAGGAATCTCTCCCAGAATAAAATTCCTGAATTCGACACTGACAGTTACGAGCACGGCAATTGCATCCTGCATCTTCAGATTTGCTTCGTTCTCATCAGAATGAATGCGACAGGCTGAAAGTGGCTGAAAGATGTCAATGAGAAACAGCAAATCCGCGTCAAACACGACTTCATGCTCAGCAAATTACGCGTTTACAATCGTCTTACATTCCGATACATCCTAGCTAATACTTATAATTTGAAACGGCATGCTCCCATCGACACTATGACAGAAGTCTGTCTTTATTGCAAGCTCGGAAATTTAATTGAAAAACGATAGAATGTACTTTGCCGTCGGAAAAACTAAACTGTCTCAAATGCAGACCACAAGAACCATAAAAAACTTTGCTTGCAACATATATCGCCGAATCAAAAATTTTCCTATCTAATATCGGGAAATATGACTCATGCTTCCAAATGACATCGTTCGGCGCAGAAATCGTAACAACTCAAATAATGCTAACTTTCAAAGTAAAAAGACAAATTTATTATTGAGCTCCCTGCTTCCATTCCCAAATAATCAAAATAAACTCTTACAAATGTATTTTATCGGTGATGGCAATGATGAATTTAATGCACGCTAAAAAAAATGGATGTCCTCTATACAGAAGAAGATCTGAAACAGATGCGATAAATTAGCAACTATAGCAAATGCGAAACCGGTGACATCTAGGTAGATATCTGCTTAGTTATTTCTTATTTTAAATTGAAAATAAAAAATAAAAAGCGCACATAAACGTGGAATTCTGTAACTCCAATTCGATCAAGTACATTTGTAAGTAAGTTAATAAAAAAAGCGACATGGCAGTTTTTGGAGTACAACCAGAAATAAGTTATAGGAATTCGGTCATATATCGATGAAATTACACAGCATCCGCCTGGAATATCTATAAGAGCATTGAAGATGTATTGGCTGATTATTTCATTCCTCGTACATGAACGATATTCAACTGTTGTACATTCAACAGTACATCTAAGGCATTTATTTAACAGTTGTAAATGTGCAACAAATGTCCCTCCATCCACCAGCTACAACTCTAACTGCTTTCTTTTAGTTATGTCAAAATAACGTATTTGCGAAAACATTGCTGAAGTACTTTCGTATTACACATGGAATGCAAATAGAAATTCATCTGAACGACGTAAAAATGAGAGTCCAACTTGGCATATTTAAAGAAACTAAAATAGGCAGACTGTAAATAGACGATTCCAATTCCGATTCAAATTTCATTCCAATAGACGATTTCAGTTATGAGTCAGATATGACGGTTTCTTTGGATACTGACTCCAAACAAACAGTTGCTATGCCATATTTTTTTACTTTTCTTATATGTTATAGGTTCTCAAATATTATTTTCTTATACATTACTTTTATATATTATATTACAGCTATATCGCACAGATATATTTTAATACTTTACATACACTGGTACCATCCTCTACGATTTATAATGAATGAGAAATTAAGCTAGCAGCTATTTGTTTACAGTCAGTTTCCATGCAAAACTTCATGACTAACGTCACACTGAAACTGATTGACGTCATGTCTATCAAGATGAGTGCTTCTTTCTTCCCATATTGTTGGTAAATATGCTCAGTCCAACATATTTCCTGTATTTGCGATTTGTCAAGAGCGTTATAGAGGCCACTTTCCGTAGTGCATCAAGCTCTGAAATTATTGGAAAATGATCGATACTTGGATGCATGTGTTAATCACAAGTGCAACACGTCATATCCAAATCAAATTCGTGTGTTGCTTACAATCGTATTGACCGCCTGCTCACCTTCATCTGAGAAAAAAATATAGGAATACTATTAATCGCACATGGCTGTTTTCCATCGAAATTCAAATATGAACATGGATTTCACAGCAGAACTCTACAACAATGCGTTGATAATGATTGGGTATTTGTGCTCAGAAATCACGAACAAAATTTTCTGTCAATTGAGAATGCCATCACTGAATTGATCTGAAGCTGCTTCATTCTATGTAGAATTACGTCGTGAACAAAATTACAAGAAAGGCAATATTTTGCCGTATGTACAATCAAATATTCCTAACCTAAAACTCGAGAAAAAGGGCATTTACGATCAAATTATGCAAACTGTCAATAAAGGGGTTTGAAAAATCTTCTTAAACGTACCGGGAGGATTAGCTAAAATGCTCTTAATTAGATTGATTCTGGCAGCAATTAGATCCCAAAATGGCATAGAGTTAGTCGTCGTCCGTAATAGCTGAGGCATTGCTACCAGGTGGAATAACAACTCATTCTGCTTTTAAATTGCCATTGAAGATGCAATTCATTGAACATGTGACATGGAAAACTTCCAAAGTATCCGGCATGGAAAAATATTGCATATATGCTAACTTATTATTTGGGATGAATGCACAATGGCGCTCAAAAAAAGTTCGAAGCTCTTGATCGATCATTGCAAAGTTTGCGTGGAAACAAGTTCGAGTTACACTAGGTGGGGAGGCCTATCATATGGCTTGAGATCAACAAGCCCCATCTTTGCATGAAAACATAAGCCCATTTAGGAATGCACTAATATTTCTTGCAAGACATTTTAGGCAAATATTACCTGTAATTCCTCGATCGACATCAGCGGGCGAAATAAATGCTTGCCTGAAATAAGCTACTTTGTGGCTACATGTAAAGACGTTAAACTAAACCACGAATATGCATATCCAGCTGCAAAATGATCGATAAGTTGAGATATTCTCACATAAATTGTTGGAATTTGGGAACGGTAAAAGGCTGGTTGCTTTAACCTCAGGACGAATTTCATTGCCTCATAACTACTGCAATTTAGGGACGTCGATAGAAGAATTGTTAAAAATATTTCCTAATATTCACACCGATTATGAGAATCTCAAGGGGCTAAGTGAACAAGCTATTCTTGTAGTAAAGAATAAAGCCGTCTACGAACTTAACAACACTTTTCAGTCTTACATTCAAAGCGATTTAGTCATATGCAAGCCCGTCAACATTGTTGTGGAAGCCGATAAAACGTTAATTATCTAACACAATTTTTGAATTCACTCGATCTGCCAGGAATGCCATCGCACGTACAGCAATTTAAAATTGCCAATTGATGCCAATTAAGATGCGAAATGTGCGCCAACCAAAACTTTGCAAGGGCACGCGGCTTTCATCTGAAAAAATAATCAGCAACGTCGTAGAAGCAACAATCTTGGCAAGTCTTTTCAAAGTTGAAGACGTCTTCCTTCCTTGCATTTCTGTGATTCCAACGGATATTCCATTGCATTTTAAAGGACTGCAAATCACTATTTGATTAGCGTTTGCAATTGCCATCAACAAAGCTCAGGGCCAATCTTTAGAATTCTGCGGTTTGGATCTAGAAACGGATAGCTTTTCACAAAGACACTTATATGTCGCGTGTTCTAGAATCGGCAAATCAGGCAATTTCTATATCTCCGCAGACAATAAAACAACAAAAAATATTGTAACCCACAAGCTCTATGAAATTAAACATGATAGAAATGTGCGTTTTCTCTTTTCTTTCTTTTCCATTTACTTAGACTGAGTCACAGCAACGGATGGCCAGAACAACTAACTAGCTTTATGTAAATTGTGTTTTCCGTATAATCCGAGATTGAAATGATTTTACGGCAAACACAATGATAAACCTACGAATAAACCACTGGTGGTATAAATTTTTGGCCCACTTCATTTCCGGCAAACATAGATCAATATAGATTCCGCTATTACTATTCTTCTGTAAAATAAAGGTTTTTTTTCTTGTGCTCGATACCTTAGGTTTTTATGCTGTCGGCTCTTGGACTATTATTAAAGGAACGATTTCGTTTTCTTGGACTACTTCACGAAGAATGTTCCAGAATTTCTATAACACTTTTATTTTATTTATTTAAAGACATATCATAAGAATCTTCGTGTTGACAGTTTTGACTTTAATCGTGAAATAAACTAAAAATATACCTGATTACATTCCATAATTTATAATAAAATCGGTGAATCATAATTCTTGAAACTATATTTTGAATTTTATAAATATATCTTATCTAGAAAAATGTCTTGCAAGGATTCGGTACAATACATTTTTAAATAATAATAATAAAACATTTTAAATATTTCACATTGTGACTGATTGATGGTATGTAAGAAAGTAAGATTGGGAATCCTTCTATAGTAAAAAAAAACTAGCCTTAAAAGGAATGACTCCTGGAATGATGCTGATGTGGAAGATTTCCGGAACTAACGAATCCGGGTTGTCCACTCCTTCCATGAGTCGAATAGACCAATCAGGAAAGGGCTCCGTCTATGCATCGCCATATGGGTTACCATAAAGAGAGGAAAGGTTACCATCGCCAACAATCGCCAAGTTTTTCGCCAACTTGGCGATATATCGCCAAATTTGGCGACCAAAATTAGTTGTCAAAAGTGACGCCAACTTGGCGATAACTGTAATATTTCGCCAAATTTTTAATTTCTTTACAACATCAGTCGTTTGATACATCATTTGAGAGGTTTGCAACTGCTTATTCATTTAAAGGATGTCTTGTGTGTTATCCCCCATTCTGCTCCCCAGGGGGGACACATTTTTAATTTCTTTACAACACCAGTCGTGTTACACAAGATTTGAAAGGTCTGCAACTGCTTATTCATATTATGGATGTCTTGTGTGTCACTCCCACACTCTGCTCTCCCCAGGGGGGTCACATTTTTAATTTCTTTACAACACCAGTTGTGTGACACATCATTTGAAAGGTCTGCAACTGCTTATTCATATTATGGATATCTTGTGTGTAACCCCCCCCCCTCTACCCTCAGAGGGGGCGCATTTTGTAATTTCTTAACAACACCAATTGTGTGACACATCATTTGAAAGGTCTGACACTGTTTATTCATTTTATGGATGTCTTGTGTGTCACCCCCACTTTGCCCCCCAGGGGGGCACATTTTTAATTTCTTTACAACACCAGTCGTGTGACACATCATTTGAAAGATCTGCAACTGCTTATTCATACCATGGGATATTGGCGAGCGCAGCAAGCAGGGGTAGCCAATAATTTGGAATCGCGAAGCGATTACGCGGGGGGTTGGCGAGCATAGCGAGCAGGGGGGCGGGGCCCCCCTAGTTAAGTTATATGAAAGTATTTAATTCACAGAAATCAAATATTAATGCTTATTCAATTCAAAGGGGTGGAAGGGAAAGTTTATTATCTTAAATGAATATTACTGATGATTTAAGGAATAAAGTAACTTTTTCAGCAAGTTATTTTGAACATTTTCATTCGTCGAATTCGACGCATTACGACTTGTAATAGTAAAAATCATAATAAATACTAACAGATAAAAAAAATGACTATTTTCAAGCCGAACAAAATCTTACCTAAAAGTTATAATTTATCGATATTTATTAATTTGTTAATATTACTTTGTTTTATTTTTAAAACTTCTAAATTTTCTACTTAAGAGATTACTTCAATACTTCAATCAGACGAAAACACCCATTCGCCAATGCTAATCCAATGCAATGAAAGAATTTTTTTTAAAATATCTCATTTGCATTTTAATAATTTTAATGATTTTTTTTTTTTACATTCGACAGCTGAGGTAGATCTGTTCGGAGGCCGTTTCTCCTTTTTTTTATTTTGTTTACAGGGCTTTTTTATTAGGACACTTTCATTTTCAGAATTGGTTTCGAAAGCGAAAACATCATCATAAAAAAAATCTAACAAACAAAATAAAAAAAAACGTAAAGCAGAATTAATGAAGATTTACTTCCGCTTTTCAATGCGCCAAAAAAAAAAAAAAAAAAAAAAAAAAAAAAAAAAAAAATCATTAAAAATATTAAAATGCAAACAAGGTATCTTTAAAAAGTTCTTTTACTGGATTAGCATTAGCGAACGGGTATTTTCGCCTGACTGAAGTAGTGTCTTAAATAATGCCCGTAATTTAGAATTACAGAATAAAACCGACAAAAAGCAAAAGGACCGGGGAGGAGGAGTAAGAATTATCGGTTGGTTTGCGTAAAGGAACCAAGCTGATCCGAAGTATTTACATGCTTAGGAAAGCAAACCCTTTTTAAAGTGCTAGCTATTAAACAGGGGGTCAAAGTCACTACAAATTCCAGGCGCCTCCATGTTATCCTATTGCGTATCCATGTTATCCTACAGGACTCGCTTGGAAAGCAAGCAGCTATTTTGTGTTGGAATGATTTTGACGAAAGAAACCATCGGTGTGCGAAGAGAAAATTGCACCTGGGACAAAGTTAGAATTTGCCTCCCCCCCCCCTCCCAACTTTTTCATGTGGCAGGCTTAAAATGATGTTGGCAATACAAATTTGGCACCCCCTAAAAGTTCTATTACACGTAAAAATTTCAAGTGACAAAAATCTTCTGCGTTTTTCCGTTTTCTAAGCATTTTATTGGCTGTTCGAGTAAAGACTTTACTATCATCTGGATTTCCAAGCATTTGATTGGCTGTTACTGGCGACTTCCTTGATTTCAGGCGTCAAAGACGCTCCGACGTTAAATAGTTGCTTGCTTTCCGAGCGAATCTCCTGGAGCCATCGGATAACATGGAGACGCCTAGAATTAGAAGCGACTTTGACGCTTCGTGTAATAGCACTTTCCGCGCCAGGAGCGATCTCCCCCTCTTGCACGGCGCCACTGAGCTCTAATATAGATGTATTATATAGAGCTTTATTATATGGAGCTCAGTGCACGGCGCTGCCTGAAACGAAGCGAATCGCCAGCAACAGCCTATCAAATGCTCAGAAATATGACGATTGAAAAGCCTTTTCTCGAACAGCCAATGAAACGTTTAGAAAGCAAAATATATGATGGGGAAAGCCGAAAAGTCGTAGGCGAAATTTGAAAAAAAAATTTTTACTTGAAATTTTTAAATTGCTATTACACGTAAAAATTTCAAGCGACAAAAAACGCCTATCTCTCTCCGTTTTCCTGACATTTCATTGGCTTTTCTATCGTCAGATTTTCAAGCATTTGATTGGCTGTTACCGGCGACTAAAGATCAGAAATACAGGGTGTCCCCTCTCAACGGTGGCCAATGGCTAATTTCTAAACCGTTGGTCATAGACATATAGTTCCAATTGCAAAAATGCTTTAAAAAAGGCAAAGAATTGTTTTTTAAGCGATTTTGGTCAAAAAAATGTTTTACTAAAAAATTACGAAAATTAAATTTTCATACGGTCCCCCGGTCCTATAAGTGATATTTAGTAAAATTTTTTCAACACTCTAGCAAGTAATACAGAAAAGGTCCCATACATGTAACATTAAAATTGACCGAGTTATGAAACTTTAAATTTCATGACTTAAACCACTTTTCTATAGCTGAAAACGGATGAGTTCGACTGAGCTTTAAGGGAACGTACACTAAGTGCTTAAAGTATTATAAAGGGAGTCGATTTCCAACGCTGTTCAAAGGCTAATTCCTAAACTATTTGTCATAGACATATAGTTCCAATTACAAAATGTTTTAAATGAGCGATTTAACTGAATTTAATGAAGGCGCTGTCACCGTATAAGTTTTACGGTAGTGTTATTTATAATTAATTAACTTCTAGATTGGTTATTAAAATAACTGAAGACATGAATTTCAAAATTCTCTTTATCGAAAAAATCAAATTTTGGGAAATAGCGAAAAAACTTTAAATGCATCTATTGGTTTTCATTATAAATTTTGAGATTGCATTGTTACAATAGTGGAGGTTTGTATAGACTGATAGAGAAATCAAAAAGCGATAAGTCGAGTTTTGAAATTCATATCCTCAATTGTATTTTTACGTATATTTTATTTTGTAAGCAAATGAAGCTGATTGTTTTCGTGATTTTATTTTAAAAAGGTATGTTATTTTGATAAGCTTTTATTTTATTCAGAGTTTTCGTATGTAAATTTTCCTAGTTCAAAACTTATATTCAAATTTTAACTCACTTCCAAATATCTGATTGAGGTTCAATTCCCATACTTATTTAAACCCGATGACATTGTAATATTAATACGATTTTAGGTGCGTTCCATTTATTTATTTTATAGGACTACAACAAATTCTATTAGGTTGAGTAATCTAATAGAGCTTTAACTATGTATCATTTTGTAACGATTTGTGACTGTTGCTTTTCATAGTTTAATTTAACAAAATTTCTGTTATTTTTTTATTTATATTTTTAGCACAAATTGCATATTTTACTTTAACATGTAAATTCAACTTAAATTCAGAAACAACATTGTAAATTTTTTTTTACTCTCAACGTTTAAAGTTAAATTTTCTATCTGATGTTTATTTTTATTTTCAGTAAATTTGTGACTGACCCCTATTTTGCAGCAAAAAATATGCTTCAACTTTGAACAGCTATAACTCGGTCAATTTTGATCGCAGAGGAATGGGACTTTTTTTGTCTTACTTGTTAGAGTAGTGGTAAAAATTTTCTAAATATCACTTATAGGATCGGGGGACCGTATAAAAATTTAATTTTCGTAATTTTTTAGTAAAATATGTTTTTTGACCTAAATCGCTTAAAAAATAATTCTTTACCTTTTTTAAAGCATTTTTGCAATTGGAACTATATGTCTATGACCAACGGTTTAGAAATTAGCCATTGGCCACCGTTGAGAGGGGACACCCTGTATAATTATTTTTGGTTAACAGATTACATCGTTCCAAATTTCTTAAAGTTCAGAGATTCATCTGTGACAGAGACGTGCAAAACACCGTGGAAATCTGGATCCTTCAGCAACCTATGTGTTTCGACACTAAAACCGTCCACTCCCTTTTTATGAGCTGTGATCAGTGTTACATCTAGAGATGAGAAATATAGTTACTTTTGGTTAACAGGTTACATCGTTCCACACATTCACAGGTAACAGGTTTCAACAACCTGTTATTTTTGTAGCGTGTAACTAATCGATGAAACTATGCTGTCAACAGACATTTTAGTTAGAGGGTCGTTAATTAAGGTATCTTGAATAATTTTGATACATAAGTATAGACGCTGTTTTAGTGCAGATAAACCTGCGTTTTTTAAATCAACATAGAGTTAAAATTTTAATTTTTGCAAGACAAAAACTTAGTTAGTTGTGATACTTTACATTTCACGTATTATTATCGTTTTCTTGCACTAAAAATGCATTTTTCCTCGTTGAAAATTTATAAATATCATAACTCAGTAAATTTTGCCCGTAGAACTTTTTTTTTTTTGCTGATTTACTTGTTAAAACACATAAAAACATCTTCTAAATAAAAGTTGTAGGAAACTTACTGAACACTGTATAAAATATTTAGTTTCTTAACAATTTAAAAAATAATTATTTTAATGTAAATTAATATTTATATGATGCATAAGAAAGTTTAAAGCCTTTTTGCAATTGTTAACAATGACTCCAAAACTGATGGTTTAGAAATTAATTTTTTCTAAATGATCAGAAATATCCTCCATAAAAACAACACCGTTTTAACAATGCAATTTGTTCAAAAAAATAAAATTGATCTTCATTCGTTAGCACCTTGATTTGAAGTTCAAATTTTGACATCCCCGAATCAATATCTGTCAACGCATATTCAAAGCTTATCCCACAAGAGCACGAAACATTACTTGTATATTTTTAATCAAATGTCATTCATCCCACAAATTTCGTATCTGCAAGAACGTATTTAAAATCCCCTCCCTAAAACTTGTGACAGACCAAAAAATGACGTTGGTAGTATAAAATTGGCGCCCTATAAATTTCCGCGTCCGTCGGGACCGCCACCCCCCCCCCCCTCTCATCCCTTTTCGAATGGCTGTGTCCTCACCAAGCTATTTTTCTTCTTTTTTTTCGGTAAAATACAATTACAAAAGTCGTGTTTTCCAGTTCGTATTCTCTAACGACGCAATATTGACAAAATAATAATGATTAAAAAAAAACAGTAATAAACATTTTATTAAATAAAAATCATAGCGCCAGAATACCCCCCCCCCCTTTCCCAAATACCATGAGTACATAGTAATATCCCTTTTAAATATTGAAACTCAAAGATTTCCACCGTTTTACCCATCTAACTACATCAACGAAAGATTATGTTCCGTGCCCGAGCGATAAAACAGCTTTATATCAACAATTAAATCCGTAAATCTCTTTAATTCCATTTTTCAAACAGATTCCTTCCGATTAAAAATATGACCAAAGTTGGCCAACATTACCTCCTTGCTTTTTAATAATCTGCAAGCGTCACTCACTAACTTTACGTACTTTAGAATAAAAACACATTTTTCCCTCATTTCATTTTCAGTATTCTACCTATTTGTTTGATAAAAGCAATTTTCATTATTCCAGCTATTTTTTTCAATATATGTTGTTTTCCTTATTCTAAAAACTGATTCTATTGCTTTAATCTTTGTAACTGTGAGCGTTATAAAAAATTCAAACGATAAAATATATTCTGTAAAGAATCGAAGCCAGATGTTTTTAAATATTCATAGAATAATCAACAACGAATAGCTTTTCAGAGATTTTATCACATGAACTTTTGAGATAGCAAAAGGACAAGGTTTCCTATGATTGGCTTCTTTGATTAGACCAAAAGGATTTTTAATGTCTTGGACAATGCAAAAGGAAAATGGTTCCTATGACTGGCTTCCTTGATTAGACCAAAAGGATTTTTAATGTCTTGGAATCATAGATCGACAGTGACGAGTCAAAAAGAAAGTTTCGTGGTTTTTTTTTTTTTTTTTTTGTGCGTCGGAATTTTTTTTTCTTTCTCTGTCTCAAAAGCGTTTTAATGCAGTAATAGAAATTCTTTGCCTCAGAATTCAAATAGATTTATTAGCTGGATTTTTTTTTTTATATAACTAAACTTTTATTAATTTATAAATATGTATTCCTAAAATGATTTTCAGCCTTACTATTTGTTTCTTCTTTTTAAAATGCTTATCATACTAGGCGTTCCAAAATTAACACATTAAATTTTTTGGTAATCTGTTATTGAATAATAAGTTTTTGGTTAATATTACGAATATTTATCCTGTTATGTTAAATAATGCCCATCTCTACTGGCGACTCGCTTCATTTCAGGCGTCAAAATCGCTCAGGCAGAAATTAGTTGCTTGTTTTCGAAACGAAACCCCTAGAGTCATACACTGTAAAAAATATGATTATTTTGCTGCATCGTCATTCCCCCGCTTTTATAGAATATCACTCTTTTGGCCTATGAGAATGCTCCATGATAGCTTGAAGTAGTCGTTTTCTATAAAAGCGGTGGAGTGAGGATGCAGCAAAATAGTCATATTTTTTACAGTGTATGATAATATGGAGACGTCTGGAATTTGAAGCGACTTTAACGCCTTGTGTAATGTGTGCACTTTTACGGAATAGATATTCTCAGGCTCACCAAGATGCTTGCTGAGAAGCTTTCGTTCAGAAACGTTTCAACCAATCAAATGTATCCCAGTATGTCTCCTCTGCTCAGGGCCCGATTTAGACAGTGGGGGGGGGGGGGGGGGGCTGGGGCAAACATTATTAGGGGGGAGCTTCTATCTTAATATTTTTCATAAATTGTACTAAATAAGTGACTAAAACTGAAATTCATAACTATTGTACGTGTACATAAATTTCGTACCAAGTACTATTCACATCTATATACATAATAGCAGAAGAAAGAAAACTTTAAGAAATCATAGAATACAGTTTTTTTTCGATTACAGGTATATGAAGGCAAATGTGAGGCCTTAAGGAAGCATTGGGTACGGAAACAGAGGGGGTAGGAGAAGAAAGACCATTAAAATTGGAAAAAAAAGAATTTTGGTCACTTGACTATTTTTTATCATTTGATACTTCTTTAACGAAAAACTTGTATCTATCCTTGGGGGCCCCCCTTAAACCGGGGGCACGGGGCAATTGCCCCGCATGCCCCTGCCTTAGTCAGGCCCTGTCACTGCTATAACTAGACTCTCTAGCTTTACTTCCATGGTACAAATTAATTATGATCACTCCATACGTTTCAATCTCTTTAGTGATTGAGCGGTCTTTGGATTGAACATTGATCTTGAACAGAACCTACATGATGAAGCTGATAGGAAAAAACCGTCAACCATTCCAACCAACCAACAGAAAACAGCCATTGTAAACAATAAGAACGTGGTTAAATGAGACACAGGAAGAAGAGCTAGTTCTTTGATCTGAGGATTAGTTTCTTATCTGTCAGGAATATAATTTGTAAATATGCATAAATACTAATTTATTCTTTTTTGTATTTCTGCGAATATTTACTTTGAATTTTATTGTATTTGACTGCTAAGTTTAAAACAAACTCCATTTTCATTTCAACATTTCTTTAGTTATTATGCCAAATGCGCTAGAATTTTAATATTGGTTATTGAGATTAGCGGTAATGTTGAATTACATGAAGTTAATTCGTAATTAAAAAAATTAATTGCGATAATCTGACTTTAAGAATTGCAATAATTATGCAATTTTTTGGGGCATTTAAACGATGATACCTTGTATATCCTAACCATCAAATCAAAAGAAAAAGACTAAATAGGAAAACCTATAAATCTGGAAGTTCAAGAGTCAAATAATATGGAATTGAATGTATGTCATGCTCAAGAATTTAATAATTTTTTAAGTAATTATTTAGAAAGATAATGTAAAATTAAATTATGTGGATTGTAACAATTGGGATTAAACAACGATTTATTGATTAGGTAAATAATACAATTAATCATAATATCCGTTTTTTGATTCAAGGTCCGCATTAGGAATTTCACAACATCAGCCATTAAGTCAGCCTAACTTGAAAATAATTAGAAAGTTGTGATAAGTATTAGCCAAATTTACCATCACTAGATGGAGGTTATTTTTAAACTTTTCCACATATTTTTATTAGTTATATTACAGTATAGGTAATAAAAATTTTGCCATAATATATTCTTAATCGAACCTACAATGTGAATTCAGGGCTTGAAATTCAATTTTCCAGAGGAGGGGAGACTCCCTCCCAACATTTATAAATGGAGGGGAGTTTAGATGTTTGGGAGGGAGAAAAGAAATCTGTAAAACCTATTGTTATTTTATGTGCTATTTAAAAAATCACACAAATACAGACATGACAAAATACCACTGAAGCAATTTTTATAAACAACTCAGAATAATTATGCTAAATATGTTTTTTATTAAAAAAAAAAAAGTCAAGATTTTATATAGTCTATTTAGTTTTCAAAGGGATAAATTCCCTTCCTGTGCTAATTATTTTTGTTTCAGGCCTAATAAACTCCGTTTTTGGTTGAGGTTGGTTTTAAATTGAATGTAGATTGCTGCAAGTTGGGTTCGGATTAATCTAATTTTTTAAAAGTTAGTTCAGTGTATATTATTTCTGATTAAAAGTTATACCTATAACAATAAACAAATATGTTTGTGTGTGTGTTGTTTTCCAGACGGCTGCATTTTCTGGCGAAATTAACATCATTTTTGTGATTCTGTGATGATATTTGTATTTTTTGAGCAGCCTTTTGACTAGATTCGTATTTATTCGGTAGCTCTCTGACGAAATTCACATATCTTTTTTGCGATTCATCAATGAAATTTGCGTTTTTTTAGCAGCCTTTTGACTAAATTAGCGTTTATTAACGACCGTTTGACGAAATTAACATTTTTTCCACGATGCATTGTTGAAATTTGCATGTTTTACACTATTCTGTGACAATTCGTATTTATTAAGCGATCCTTTAACGAATTTTGCATTCATTAAGTGATCCAAAGGCGATTCTGTTCTGTATTTTCCAAAAATCATAAATTCCCCCCCCCCCCCAAAAAAAATCCGGAAATTTAGAAAAAAAACATGCTACGAATTTCGACAAATCGTCGCCCAAAATAATCAATCTCGCAAATCGTTCGCAGAAAAATCATAAATATCGTAAGAAGTTTGCGAGGAAAACACTAATTTCGTTAGTTAATTGTGAAAAACTCAAATTTCGTCTGAAGATCGTGAAAAAAAAACGTAAATTTCGTGAAACAATTGTGAAAAAAAACACAAATTTCATAGAAGATTTGCAAAAAAAAAAAAAAAAAAAAAAAAAAAAAAAAAAAAAAAATGCAAATTTCGGGTAGGAAATTACAGAAAAAACGAAAATATCGTCAAAAAATCCGTGGAAAAACACAAATCATCAAAATATCGTCAAAAAACCATAAATTTCGTAAAAAAACCATGAAAAAAAACACAAATTTTGTAAAAAAAAAAACCTTGAAAAATTCATAAATTTTATCATAAAATCTAAAAAGTTTCGTCCAAAGATCGCGAAAAAATCGCAAACTTTGTCAAAAGGTTGTGGAAAAAAACACAGAGTCAAAAGTAAATATCTACCCCCCTTTCACACAATCTGTTGTAACTTTTCAGAAAATTTGCTGCAAATTTCAAAAAAGGTTTTACTCAGAATCACCTTGAAGAACCCTTTGATAAATTTGGCGTTTTTCCGCGATCCTTTAAAGAAATTAGCCTTTTTTAACGATCTTTTAATAAAATTAACATTTATTCCGAGATTCTCTTATGAAATTCGCTTTTCTTTAAGCTTCATTTTGATAAATTTGGGTTCATATGCAGGGACATGCGAAGAGAAAACTGCGCTCGGGGCAAAGTTTCAATTTAGTGTTCTTTTTCTTCTTACCGGCCAAAAATGATGTTGGTAGTAGAAAATAGGCGCCCGGGGCGACCGCCCCTTTGCCCCCTTTACACGACTATGTTTGTATGGCGATTCACAAAATTCACATTTATTCCGAGATGCTTTTACGAAATTCGCGTGTATTCCATAATCATTTCACGAAATTTGCATTTTTTTTTCACGATCCTTTCACGAAATCCTTGTTTATTCCGCGATTTTTTTTTTAAAAAGAAATTCATTTAAAACAGAATTACTCCGTTCTCGCGACGGTAAATCGCACGGCACTTGTCAATTGATTGCCGGAAAAAATGCGAAATTTGACGATTGATTACGAAAAAATAGCGTGAATTTCAACGATTTTTTGCAGCAAAAAACTGGCAAAATATGTCATTCAGTCGCACAAAAATATCACAAAAATGTGGGTGTTAATCGTAATTTCAAAATACGAAATTTTTCTAAAATGCATGACTTTTTTAGGGCGGGAGTCTCCCGCCTTCGGTATTTTTTTGGGCGGGATTTCAAAATTTCGGGTGCGAATCCCGCCATCCTGCCCTGAAATTCAAACCCTGGAATTGCATAAATACTGAAAGACCATGTTGTGTATACTTAAACTTTATACTAGGAAAACTTTGAATAACAATCAACTGAAAAAGAAATATTTAGTTTAAAGACCTATCCTATTTACAATAACATTCTAAATTAACCATTTTATACAAACTGATCTTTAAATATGTTATTATTCTATGGTTAATTATGAAAATAGCTGTTATGTGTACTGCTGCAATAGATGTGAATGCAATGTCATCATCTGCCACCGTCAAAAATGAAATGAATGGTCTCTTGATTACAGGTATTATTTAAATCAGAACATCATTCATTATTTTTTCTTTGACTACAGTGATGCCGCTGGATTTGAAAAATCCTGAGCCCCAGGACCTAGGACATCTAAAATTTTGGGTCCTTTTTTTACAAAAGCGAGTCCTCACAAATAATAATCATGCTTTTAGGTGAAAAAATTGAATTTGTTCATTTGGAAAAGAAAATTGAAATGTAGTAATTATTGTTTTAACAATAATCACTGAATAATTAAAACCACTAAATTTTTTAATCTATTAAGAGAATTTTTTTTACTTTTTTAAAAATAAATGTGCAAACAAATTTAATTACAAACTATGCTTATTTGAGTCTAAAAGATAACAGATTAAACTATTGTTTGCATCTTGTTTAAAAATGAGTAAGATGGATTTATTGAAAAAGAAATTTTTGCTGTAAAAAAGAATACTTTTGTTGAGTAAAGGGGTACTTTTTGTTTAATGAATGGGTGCTTTCAAGAGTCACATTTACTTAGAATGATTTGCAGTGTCAGAAACTAATTTTATAGTAGAAAAATCTGTTTTTGAAGCATGAAAAAAAAAAAAAAAAAAAAAAAAAAAAACTGGAAAATTAGGTTTGGAACAAAAAAAATTGACTCCTGCATTAATTTTTTTTTTTTTTTTTTGCAATCTTTTGATGAAATCTGCCATTTTATCATGATTTTTGGACAAAATTTGTCGTTTTTCGTGATCTTTTGACGAAATTAGCCAATTTTTTTCTTTTTTTTTTTTTTTTTTGCAAATTTTTTGACAAAAAATGGGTTGGAAGTTAGTCGTTTTATGAAATCTGCCATTTTATCATGAATCTTTTGACAAAATTATTACGTAAATAAATTACGTTTTATCACGATTTTTCTATGAAATTTGTCTTTTTTGCAATCTTTTGACAAAATCTGCCGTTTTTGGGAATTTTATGATGAAATTAGCCATTTTTTGCTGAAATTTGCCAGAAATTATTGTTTTTTCTCATCTTTTTAACTAAATTTGCAGTTTTTTTTTCCACGATCTTTTGACGAACTGCTTTTCTTTTCTTTTTTCCACATGCTTTTTTTAAACTTTAACTTTCAATTGTGCTTGCTTGTGGCTGTCAAATCTTGTGACTCATTTTTCACTCTCTTCCCATTGATATAGAGTTTTAAAATCTAGTATATATATGTATCCTCAGGAGTCAAGACATTACATAAATTGAACTTTAAATTCATCTTCTAAGGCTAGCAACATGAGAAAAATTTGCTTGTCGGTTATGTTTGATTTCCTACAGAAAAATCAGCATCTTCTTCAATAGGGTCACCCGGGGTAAAATGGGTATATTTTATTTATTTTATATTTTTACCAGACAAATTTTAAAAAAAAAATTTAAATTATGAACAAAGTGCTTACATGTCTGGCAATACTTAAACCTTATAAAAACAAACTGGCGACGCATTTAATGGGCTTGGCAACCATTTTGTTTTTCAGAAGATAGAACAAAGTGTTTTTAGTGGTTGAAAAACTTCTTTCCAGAAAAATATAGAGGAAGAATTTTAGGAATAAACTGTTTGATATTTACAGAAGAAGAATTCTTCTAACTGAAAACTGTAAAATTAAGTAAATTTATTTACTCACAAAAATTTTATAGCGTTTTTTGTCATATGGGGTAAAATGGGTATAGGTCAAGATATGAATGTATGAAGATTGATCAAAGGTGAAAGACCTTTGAGGGCAAATTGTTATTGATCCTATGTTTTAAACTGAAATTATGCTTTGTTATATGAAATTAGGCTATTACTTATGTCATCAATTATCATTTATATTATAAATTAGGCTATTTCGGGTGACATTAAAATACATGCGAATTGATTAAATGTACAGGAACACAAGGTAAGAAAAATATCACAGAATTAAATTAAAACACATTTTCTAGTACTGGCGAGGCTATAAAAAAACTCAGAGAAAATGCAATAGAGTACAAGCAAAGGTAGAAGTTTTAACTACAGAGCAGTTGGCTGCAAGTCTTTGCACTAAGAACACAAAAAAAGTGCAAACAGTTAAAAGAATCGAAGCAACCCATAAAATAGAAGTTAAACCAAAGGTTTTCACTGCAATGAATCCAATCATTGGCGATTGAGTCCCTGTAAAATTTAATGTAAAGAAGTCTGTTCAAGAATTCATAGGTCTTGTGAAGTTTGCAACAAAGTCATCTGCTGGATTATTCTATGTCTTTCCTGAGAAAGACGATGTTGCTGATGTGAACGCATCCAAATTGTCAGAAAGCTATCTCAACCAAGCTGCAATAGTCCTTGCCAGTATACACCATGCATGTAAATTTTTATTATGTTATACCTATCTGCATAAATTACTTTTGATTAAACATTGATTTTCCAGTGTAATTTAATTTCTCATTTTTTCCCTACAGATATTCATGCTGATATCTATCTGCTTTTGAATTGCATTAAATTAAAAAAAAAAAAAAACTTTTAAAGAGAAACATGATTCACAGCATGTGCGTAAACTGATGTGGTGGAGGATAGGATTTATCAGTACTCTCATCTTATTTACATTAGTTTCATAACAGTGTTTTTATATGTCAAGAAAAAAAATGTAAGCAAATTGAAGTGGGGAGTTTTTGAAGCCCCTTTCCCTCACCTTCAAAGTTTACACATGATTCAGAGGATGAAAATACAAAACTTTTAAAGGCTTTACACATTAATTATAGTTTATTTAAATATATTTAATTTATTATTCAACTTTAACTAGCATATACCCATTTTACCCCGAACCACGGGGTAAAATGGGTATACACCGGGGTAAAATAGGTATAGTGTTTTACACAAAAATTTAAAAAAAAAAGAAACAGAAATTATGTTTAATTTAGACCTAAGATACACAATGTCAAAAATATTGAACAAAAACATGAATTTATTTCGTAATATTTCTGCCATGAAACATTAAAATTAAAAAAGCTGATTTTTATACCCATTTTACCCCGGGTGACCCTAATGAGCTTTTGGTGAAAAGTACTAATTACAGCAGTGCTGAATTCAGGAGGTAATCCCGGAAGACAATCCCTCCCCCCTGTGTCTGAATTCAACACTAAATTACAGGGTCACCACATCACCAAATTTTAGTCAATTTGGCAAAACATTGCCATATTTCAGCCAAAATGGTGAAATATTGCCAAATCCGGGGATAAAAATAAGTTGTCATGTATGAAGCCATCTTTGCTATAGCTTGTTAATTTTGCAAAAGTCCTATTTAAATACATTTATCTTTTGTAATATAGTTAATTTTAGCTTAATATGTTTAAGGGCTTTTTTTTTTTTTCCAGAACATTTGTACTTTTTAGTGCATTAAAATAAAACATGTATATTTTCTACAGCAAAATTACTATTTTTTGCAAATGTTATTATTTATTCACATTTAACATGTTTGATGAATTTTCCTTTGTAATCTAGGTCCAATAATTGTTCATTGAAACTGATTGAAATAAAGTTATGATTAACACAAACATGCTTCTTTATAATACATAGATGTATAAGTAATAGGTTGTTGCCTGGTGCAATATGATAAAGTTAAAATTATTTTCAACGTTAGAACACCAGAATATTCGTATTCCAAGCATACCGGTTTCGGTAGCATATAGCATACCTTCCTGAGTGCATACCATGGAAGGTATGCTATATGCTACCGAAACTGTTATGCTTGGATTATAGGGCAAAATTGGGAAATCTCATTAGCAGCCACTGGCCGGTAGGATTAGTTTTTTAACTGGCCACTTTCTATGAACTAGTGGCCACTTTTTTATTTAAAAATACTAAACAGTAAAAATTTTATAAGCATTAATTTAAAACTGAATAGCCCAAATAAATATGTTGATATAAATATATTGGAACAAAAAAAAGTAGAATCCTTGATGACATGGAAGAAAATTTTATTCTCTCCATATAAAAAAGTGGCCGGGAGGTGGCCGCTGATAGACAATTTTTCACTAGCCACTTTTTCTCACTTACTGGCCCTGTGGCCGGTGGCTAGTGCTAATTTTGCCCTTTGAAATGCGAATATTCTGGTGTTCTAACGTTGAAAATAATTTTAACTTTAACATAGATGTATGTTTTTAAAAAGGTGAACTTTTTGTTGAATCTGAAAAATTTCAATAAAACTTAACTTTTTTGTCTTTTATTTATTTATTTTTAAGAGGCTGCAGAATAATCATGGAGGATGTCCTTGTAAATGAAACAAATAGTGCTGAAAAATCTGTTCATCATGGAGCTATATATAAAAAGTAAGCAGAACTTCTGTTGTTTGAGTATACTGACTGTGCAAGTGTATATTATTGCCTGTTAATGTTTTAAATCAGTAATTTGAAAACTGTGGGTTGCAACCCCAAATGGGATCACAAATTTCAACAAAATTTATTTGACAATAAAAGAAAAAAAAAGGGTTTTTTTTAGAATTTCTTTTAAGTGTCAAATAAGATGTTATGAATAAGTAGAACTATAACTTGAACTATAAATCAACTGGTTATAATTCGACAAACCACCAGAAAAAAAAAGACATAATAATAAAATATAATTGTCAATTTGTGTTGCTCTCTACATGGTTTGTACAGGTACTGTTAGTTTCCCAGGTGAAATACCAGCATTTCTTTACAGAAAAATAAGTACAGTTCAAAAGGAAGAAATTTTGTCTTATTAAATTCCGAGATTTTCAATAAGAAAAGACTGGTACCGAAGAATTCCAGGTGAAATTCCAGGACCTGTATGAACACTGCTTTACATGCTCTCTGTTTTTATTCATATGTAACTTGGGTTTGGTCTGAGGGATTCTTCTTTACTGGTTGACAGTTTTCATAATATTGTAATGTGACTGATTGACAAATTTTAATGTATTTTACAATAACCAATTGAAAAATTATAAGATATTTTTCTGCGGCAAATTGACGAATTTTGTGTTTTTTTTTTTTGTTTTTTTTTTCCAAACGAATTTTGTAATATTTTCCTTAGATCAATTGACAAATTTCCATGACCAATTGATGAATTTCACTGTTTTATTTGTTTTTTTTTTCTCTCGAAAGGTCAACAAATTACTGATTTTTTCCAGAAAACAATCGATCATGATTTACATTTATGGAATCTTGATGTAATAATTTATTAGTTCTTTATTATTCTAATTTAGTGCAAACCAGGGTATGGTGTATACTATTTTTTATTTTTTTGTAAAAGAAATTCTGTTTACTCTATGTTTCTCAAATAATAATCTAACATACATTCTCTAAAATACATCATAAAAAATACATAGAATAGAAACACTCAAAGACCGTAACAATGTAACAAGGTAATATAACATTCACATTGAGTTAATATTGATAAATTACTGATTTATTAACAATGTGCTTAAAATTTATTAAAATCAATGATGTTAAAAACATCTGTAAAAATGTGTTAGATTAGATTGTGTTAGAACTCTGAAATCTTTCAATCACAAACATAATCATTTTCAAGAGGGATGTCTTTACTAGACTGTCACTTTCACTGCTCTATTTTTATATCAACTTAAAAGAAAAGCCAGTCTGTTAATCATTGGGGGGTATATATTAAACATTTTTATTGTAATATAATATTTTTTGCTGACTTAGATTATCATCGATTTCGGGTTTTTGTCAATTTTTTCTGCAAAAAATTTGTCTCAGATTTTATCATCGTACCCAAGTGATCTTGCTGCATTTTCGATGAACTAAATGACAATACATACTCTTTTTCTTAGTGTGGTATTCTTTCCCATTGTGTGTGTATCACTCCAGGCATCTAGGCAAACAATTTCATTTATTTTTAGTGTATTTTCATGATTTTTTTTTCTTTTTGCAAGTGCTCCATCATGGGACCAAAGAAAGTTTCCAAAGCAAACAGACGTTCAAAGAAGAAAGCTAGGAACATAATCAAGTTGAAGAACGAAATTATTCAGAAATATGAGAACGGTATTATTGCTAAAGTTGGCTGCATGTACTGGAAATCACATCAGTTATGAGTTTCATTGTAGGAAAAAGGAAAGTAATAAATGAGGAGAATGTAGTGAAAGGTATGAATATGTTAAGCTAGTTAAGGGAAGAGAAGATTTGGTGCAATCATGTGGGAAATATACAAGCTTTAAAACTTGCTTACTCTGAAACTACGTGACCAATTATGACAAATCAAGACCTATGGCAATCTGTTTCTGGGACTAACTCTTTTAATTTTTTAAAAATGGGAACTTTTTGAAAAATTCTTATTTTTCAGAATTTTTTTCCCTCAAATTTATTGTTTTTTAAAATTGTCTGCCACGTATAATATTATGTTTATACTTTACTGCCAATTTTTTACTCATTTTTTTTTTTTTAAATCAAAATTGCTTTAGTGTTGTATGAATTAAGTTTTTAACTGAAAAGTACAATTTTTCAGAGAGCTAAAAAACTTACATTTATAACTTGTGATTTTTTTTTTTTTTTTTTTTTTTTGTGTGGGGGGGGGGGAAGCAAGATCCTATACCAATTTTGTTTTATTCTGAAATCTGGAGTTTATGAAAATCCCCATACAACTGAATAATAGATTATTAATATCATATATTGGCAAGACAAAATGGTGGCCTTTTGAAAGAATTAAAGAAAATAAGAAGGATTTAAAATTTAAGCCTACAGCTTTATCTAGATTTGTGTTACAAGTATTACGACAGTTCATTTTGAGGATTTAAAAATTGTTTCTAGATGTTCCAACCTTTTTAAGACCCTTATAAGAGAATCTATAGAAATTAGTCTGAGGAAAGGTAAAGTTTGTAATGACAGTGTCTCATTTCAGATTCCTAAGGTTTGGTTAAAAATTTTGAAGGAAATGCATTTGTAGAATTGATTTAGAGTTGGTTTTATTTCGCCTCCTAACTTTGATCATATTGTTATAGCCTGCCAATAGATGATGCTATATCAAGTACAATATTGTTTTTGGTGTTTTGTGATCTTATACAAAAATGTATTCAGTTTAATGTTTGACTGTGTTGTGTGTAACATATGCTCAGTGTAGGTCAGGAAAATCCTGTGATGATGGTTCGTTAGAATGAGTTTGAAACATTGGGTGTCTATATGTTTTTAACCCTTTGTGGCACGGTGGTGTATCTATGAAACCACTTAATTTTAATTCCCAAGTGCCAAATTGGTACTGGAATTTGGATTTAAAAAAAAAAAAAATGTTTATTAAGTTCTTGCAAAATAGCTTTTTTTAAATTACAAATAAAGTTGTTTTCAAATTCCAGTATCAGTCATCGATTTCAACACTTAAGCAAGGAATTTGCTCTACACCACAAAAAGTTAATGTGTGATTAATATGCTGATGAGTATAAAATTTACATTTATCAATGAATTTTACAATGTCCAAGTTTTTATTAATGTGTATTAATTATTTTTTTTTCCTTAAGTTTTTATAACTAACATCTATATAGGATCATTTCAGTTAATTTTATGATTTTATTTATTTTTTCAGATCTTGTGCCACTTGTAATAATCCTGCAAAATATTGTTGTCCAAAATGTACCACTCTTTCTTGTTCATTGAAGTGTGTGAATGAACACAAAGCCAAACAGTCTTGTGATGGTGTTCGTAATCAAGCTGCTTTTGTACCTGTTGAAGATTTTCGAGAAAAACATTTACATAGCGGTAAATATAAAGCTGTTAACTTTTGTTTTAGTCTGATTATATTTTATCATTATTTATTTAAAGATCTAGGCATGCAATTTTGTTGGAAATCTAAATTACTTGCTTTATTAAAGCTGTAATCTCACAAATTGCTTAGCTTTGGCTTTCTAATTTTCTAAACAATTGCTCTTTATCGTCACTGCTTGATGAAAATTCTGCCTTTTTGACCAATTCTTTAAATGAGATAGTTTTAGCTGTTTATATCCTGTGTAAATAATTTCTAACCTCTGTTTCATTTAAAGTAATTGACTCTTAATTAAATGTACACAAAATGAAGACAAAAAAAAAAAAAAAAAAAAATTCATTGCAGTTTTCTTTTTACGAAATATTGTGTCATGTAGATTATCATTAAGTTTGCTCATTAGTCCTTACAAGAAATGTGATATTAGACTCCAAAATATTTCAATTTATAATTTGAGAAATAGTTATTTACATGTGTAATTCATTATTTTTTCAGTAATATTTTCTCATTCACTAATGTTTGTAATATCTAAAACTGTATTTAAATAAAATATAAGTAAGCTGAATTGTTTACAAAATAAAATCAAAATTTAATTTGATTTGTTCAAAAATAAACTCAAAATAAACTTGGCCTTTTCTAAATAACAATCACTTGTCATGACTGACCTTCCATGCTACCAATATGTGCTAGACCTGTTGTTATTAAGTGATATATAAATCTTTACTAAAATATTTGTAGTGCAAAAGAAAATCCATTTTTCCCAGAAGCCCCCACTTTTTTCTTATGCAAAACAACGAAAAACTGTGGGGTTCAGCAAAATTATCTCCCCCCCCCCCCCAAAAAAAAAAGAGCGTTTCAGAACTTTCTAATGTCTGTCATTAGATTTGAATACAAGCAAATTTTTATCACTGACTTCATAAAGAAGATTACTGTTTTAATTGGTAGATGTTTTAAACTGTTGGAATGATTAGTTAAATTTTTAATGAATTTCTTTGACAAATATTTTATCTAATATTTATGTATTTTTTATGGAAATTTTTTTAAATATGCATAATTAGCAGAATATTATTACATGTCTTCTAATCATGATAAATAATTCTACTCAATAGATTTATGCATAAAATATTTGAAAATAGAACAGGTAAGGAAAGATCGATTACCTTTAAGTTTCTCATTCTTTTCCTTCTCATTTTCTGTTTACCATGTAAACCAAGGGCAAAATCAAGCTTTAATTCTAGCATTCACTGTTTCAGATATGACTGGGAAACATAATCCTTGTGTTCAGAGGTAGAAAATATGTATTTTAATTTATGTAAAATTATGTTCACCTATCCAGATTATTCATATTTAGCTTTTCTTGTATTGACAGATGAATATTTATGTAGATGCTTTATTTGATATAATCAAGAAGTAATGTTTCTTTAGTATTTTAGAAATGATTAGATGTTGAAAGCTATTGAGAGTTGTAAATATTGACTGTAATAACAAGCAGTTAAAGAGATTTATGATGACTTGCCCTTTGAAGTGATTAATATTTCTAAGGTTTTTTTTTTTTATATGTTATATCTTTTACTTATTTTTGTTCATTTTTGGACTAAATATAGAGCAATATATATGTTCCTTTAAACTTCCATCATTATCATCATAAGTCACACCATTTAGCAACAGATTTTGTTCAGTGAAATGGGTTGACTGGTAAGTATGGAAGTACTGAAAATCATTTAATAAAACTTGGCTGTGTTAATTTCTTTTCACAGTATATTATTATATGTGCTTATTTTTAAACAAACTTTGGTTAAGTTGCAATGCACAGTTGCAAGATTGGGTATTTTTATAGTACAAAGACCTTGATGAGAAAGAGAAAATGGCCTTGTCAAGAAAAAAAAGTTTGGCAACCTGTTTACTATTTCATATAAATAAAGCAATTTCAGCCATATTTAGGTCATGTCATTCTAATGAAAATAGTACAAATGATGAAAAATACTTTATTTTTTTTTTTTTAATGTTTCATCAGAACAATTCTTAAATGTATAGTTAATCGCTTTTAAATTATTGAAATTGTGCCAAATTTTTATATTGCATAAATTATTCCCATTTCTTTAAGGGAATAGATAGTTCTAGTCTAACCTATTCAATGAGTTAAAGAATATATATTTATAATTTACAATAAATATGTTTGTTTTTATCAGAAAATTACTTAAAAATACTGGATTTAATATTTATTTACTATTATTAACTACACACACAACCATCAAAAGCTGCTGTGAATTACATTTTTATCAATCTCATTCTCTAAAAACCTAAATTTGAAGTTTGGTGCAGCTAAAAATTTTATATTTTTTATTACTTGAATTTTTTTTTACAATTTTATGCATTTTTTAAATTAATATCATATTTAATGGATTAATAACCATGGATATCAAGTAAATTTTTTTATAGTTTTTATATGAATGTTTATCTTTCTTTCCATTGAATAACAAACTTTATTTTCTGACACACATACATTCTTGATAAATAGTAAAAAAATATAAAAAAATTGTAGATCAGCTCTATTTATTTATTTATTTAATAATTACATGCAAAATGTTTTAGCTGAAATATTTTGAATATAAAACCGTTAATTTTTCAAAATATTGTTAAGTTTTAAATTTTATTTAATTATAAAGCATTCAAATAATAGTAATAAAATAAAAAGTCCTTAACTTCTCTTAATAAAATATGTCATCATTAAAATAAATTATTGACAAAAATATTGCAGAAATCATTTTGCCCAGTTTGGGCTCGTGTCTGTGTCTTTATACTGCTGCTTTTCCCCTTTAGTAACTTTTTTTACTTTCTTAATTAAAAAAGTTTGAAAAACAGTTGACATATTTGCATATGGGGATATAAACATTCTGAAAACTGATCTTAAAGAAATAGCTTTATATTTTAAAATATATGATAGTCTGGTATTTATTGTTTTGATGTGGAACAACTGTGAATTTTTTATTTAAAACAGAAAAAAAATGTTAATGTCCCCACTTCAATTTATTAAGAGTATATGTGAAAACTGAGCAATTGAATTAGTATCCAATTGCCGGTAGAATCATTTTTATTAGTAGCCACTTTTCAAAGTTAGTGGTCACTATAATGTTTCAAACTTTCTTGACATCTGGGTAAACTATAATCATTGTATATATATAGATTTTTTTCAAAGTGGTTAAGTTGTTAGTACTCTGTTTCTTTACCTATGTGACATTCAATATCATCATCATTTTGTTGTTTAACTTAAGGAACTTTAAATGAGTCCAATATAGTCAAGCATTGTTACATTAGGTTATGATGCTATATTTTACTATTTAAGTAATGTTATAACAAAAACACTACTTCTGTTACATTAGAGTGTACCCCTCTCTCTCCATTTTCAGCAAAAATGGTTTGATTTAATAAATACTTTCTGTTTCTTTTTTCTTTCTGTTTTTTTTTCTTTCTTATAAATTTGAATATTATAAATCTGGTTTTAGCTTGATAATGTCAATGAATTTTCAGTACATTTATGATTATCAAGTAGCACTGAAACCCTCTTTCCTACCCCCACCCCATCAAAATACATTCTAATTTCTAATTTAAAAATGAAGTAAATCATTTAAATAATTGTTTAAAAGTTATCAATATCAACTCACAAAGATCACAACCTTTGGAAAAACTGAATGAACATACTTTGTAAAATGTTGATTTCTTCTCCCATCTGATATATATTTTTAATGCATAGTTAAATTAGTTTTAAAAAATCTGAAGTTTTCCTTTTATTTTAAAAAAATGTTGAATTAACAGTATTGTATTTTAATAACATTTTAATATTATATAATCAAATATTATAATAAATACTTATTAATTTATGAATTGGAAATGCTATATTTCCAGATCTACATTTCTTGGAAGAAATAAATCGCAAGATAGATAATGCAAACAGAGAAAAAAAGAATTATGGTCATCTATTTTATAAGCCTATTGTAAGTATTATCAATAAGTAAGTAGAACTAAATGATTTATATAATAATCTGGAAAAAGAATCTTTTACCTATGTAATTACCATGACTAATAATTATCATTTATTTCTTTTTCTAAGATATGCTCATTAAAAATATTTAATTTCAGTTTTTTTTTTTTAAAGTTATTGCATTCTTTTCTGTTTTTTGAAAATTAATTTTAATTTTTTTTAATTTTGAAGTATTTAATATTATTATTATTTATATATCATTTGTACTTAAAATAAAGCAAAATTCGAATGTGAATATGACTGCACAGTTTATTTACATAATATTTATTTATTTTATTTTTTTAATTTTCTCTTACTAATGATTATATTGACTTTTAAGAATGGATTCTTTATCTCACAATAACAATTACTAACCTCTGGCTGTATTAATATATTCCAATAAAAATTAATTATGTTTTGCTTGTACATGTATCATGATTTTGAATTCTGATATCTACTTCTATCTCTTTTTTTGCCTTATCCGTACGTATTTATTCTCTTACTTGTTTCATTCAAATCAACCTTCAGTGATTCTTTCATCTGCAGATCTATTTCCACTTTTTATTTTTATTATTTTTTAATTCTCTTCTGCTTTTTAATTTTTTGCTATTTTTTTCCTCTAGAATTTTTTTTAAATAATGTTTTTCAGTTAAATTGAACGGTTGAAATAGGTGCCAACGCTACTGATTTTGGCGAAAGTTTCCTAATTTTTAATGAATCCACCATGGAAGACAATAATAAATTCTGTTTCTTTCTTTACATCCACAAGTTAATAATTGTCTTAAATAGGTGTTTAAGAGTAGCGAACCTCCCAAGAAATATTGAACTGTTTCAGTTTTTTATTTTGAAAAGAGGTGATAGAAGTTTACTTTTGGATTTTAAATGCTTATTTACATTAAATTTTATTATTTCATATTTATATTCTCAATTTAAAAAAAAATATATATGCCTTGGCACAGAATACAGGTACATCTGTTCCAAAATCTTACCCTATCTGGATTTTGTTCTATGCATGTGGTGCCTTATGTGATTTCATTCTGAATGGAATTTTAATTTCCTGTAAAGCCTGATAGTGGGAAATCATTTTCTAGTTGTGTGGATGTAGTCAAGTGATTAGCGAAAGAATTTATAACTTTTTTCTTACTTTAATTATTTTTATAATTTCTTAATTGCAATGTGTGTCATTTTAAATCTATATGCTTGAACCAACATTAACACTCTAAAGTTTAAAAACTTGTTAATGTCATAATAATGGCTAGTAAAAATTCACCATTGTTCTTTTGTCATGTTATGCTCTATAATTCCCCCTCCCCTACTTAGTGTGTGTGTGTGTGGGGGGGGGGGGGACTATTATATTAACTATTCGTCATGTGAATATATTTGAAAAGTAACATTAAAAAATTAATTTTAAGCAATGTAAAGATTATTTTACTGTTGATCATCTTGTAAGTAAGGACAAATGTAACTAAAATTTAGCAGGATTTTTTTTTCTCTTTTTTTGAAATTAGTCAAAAGAAAGGAAGGGAGTGGAGAGTAGGTTTAATTAATGGTGTGAAACAGACTTATTCAGGTAGATCCAGTGGATAATGATGGCTAATTTTGATCTAATTTCAAGCTTGTTACAGATATATTTTTTAAAAAATGCATTATAATTATAATGTTTTATGTGTTTTATGGCAACCGCAAGTGGCAAAAGAGGTTATAGCAAGGAAAATATTAAAAATCCTCAGTGAAGTACTATTATCTTAGTGTTTTAACTGTAATCTATTATAATGCAGTGCCAGACATAAAGAGGGAAAAAGTAATTTGGCCTTTGAATATTAGTGCATGAAATGAAGTAAATGCTTGATTGATATATTGTTTAATAAATAAATACTTAGGTACAATAGATTCTAGTTAATTGTACACACCAGTTCTGAAGTTAATCCTGATACAGTGGCAATTCCAATTATCGAATGTAAATTTAATGTAATTTTACTAATTTATTCTTGGCATTTTGATCCAAATAACTGGAAAATCTGTGATATTTTTTATTTATATCACTTTGAATTGCTATTGCATTGCATACCACATTTTAAAAACTGTTCATATTATTTAAAATGTAATTTATACATATTATGAAAACTAAGGGATCCAACCTGGGCTTCTATGGTTTCAGTACATAGGTGAAAACTTTTTTTAAAATTTAAAACTAGATATTTAATGTAGAATTTTAGATTGTTCACTAGTAACACTGAAAAGAATTTTTATACCACAAAAATATGAATATACATTTTTATAAAGTTTTGAAATTTTATAAAATTAACAGTTTTATAGAACTTCTATGCCAGGAACTAATAACCAAAAAAAATCACCAATGATTTCTCGACTCTGGAAGCTTCTTTTTATATTTCTGATAAATTTGTGTTTTATGTATATTTTACTTATTTGTTGATGAAATTTTAATTTCTTTATGAAATATTAACTAAAAACAAATGTAAATTATTTATATTTTTTCAGTTTTAATTTTTTGTAATTGGGCTGTATATTATATCGATTTTTTAAATGTCATGATTAAAAATTATTTTTAAAACCATAAAAAAAAAACAATTATGTAGTTTTCAAAGAAATTTAATTTAAAAAATCCTTTTTTTTTTTTTTTTTCCTTATTTACTGGTGTAAAAAATAACAGTTGAAAATGTGCAGTGTTTAAAAGTTAAACAAATTGCAGTAATATTGAAGTATATTAGTCAAGTATTGTTGCTGTCAGTGTGATATCAGCGATACTCATGGACATGTTTCCACTTTAAAGAAGGTATCTGATTTAAAGAAAAACTGAAATATAACTGTTGGCTAACTTAAAAAAAAAATGGCTAATGATCATCAAACTTGACTAATGTGTTTGCTAATTGCCTGAATTTCTTAGTATGTGCTCTGTATTTATAAATTATTCTTAATTATCTAGCTTTACATTTGGTATTTTAAAAAAGATTATAGATCTTTTAAAAGATTATAGATCTTAATAGTTATGTGCTAAAGATCTTTTAACTATCATTTTAAAAGACTTTCTTTTTTAGAATTTAGACAGATTGAAAAGAGTTGCTATGTCAAGAAAAACAAAATTAGAGATTCTTCCTATTTCATTTTCCAAAAGAAAAGCAAGTACAACTTTTTTAAGATATAGGTAATATATGTTTGTTAGTCTTATAGGTAATATATTTGTTTGTCTTTTTTTTCTTGATTATTCACCAATATAAGATTAAAACTCAATTTGTGTCACTTCATTTTTGTATTTAATGCTGTATTTTTAAGTAATATATTTTTTTTTAATATTTAAAATATTGTATTAATGGTATGTATAAATCTGTAAATTCAACGTTTCAAACTGAGAAGAAAAAAAAAAAAATGTTCACACCAGAAGTCAGAGCCATAATTTTTCATGTACTTTTTATCCTGGGTTTAGCTTTGGTCTGGCCACTTTTTCACTCAGTTTAAAAAATTTAAATTTTTATGATTTTTTTATTAATCAGTTCAATTGAATTAAGTATAATAAAGTAACTTATTTAAAAATTTGATGCATAAATAAATGGGGCTTCTTTTGAATAACTGAAAATTGTATCAAGTTAATTATATTGCTGCACTGACAAGTAATTTTTTAGTTTGATTTATAAAATTATTTTGGGAGACATTATGATGGTATTATTCTCACTAATTTGTTTACACAGGGATTATAGGATTCAGGGGATAAATTTTAGGTTGTAAAAATCAGGTTAAACTCAGGGATAATAAAAAAAGTTCTCCAAACTTGGAAAAACCTGCCAAAACTGGCTTGTCTGAAAATTAGAGGCAGTGTTGAATTCAGACACTTTACTCCAGGAGGGATTTCTGTGGCTCCAGGGGGTGGGGGGGGGGCATAATACAGTTCCGGGGGGGAGAATTTCATTTTTTGTCCATTGAAAATGCAAATTCTTAAATTTTCTGGGAGGGGGACGTCTCATTGCTCTAGGGGGAATGTCCCCCCCCCCCCCCGGGCCACCCCCTGAATTCAACACTGATTAGAGGAGAATTGGTGTTGTCATTTATTCAGTCACTAGATACTCCTTCTTAAATACTATTGTACATTTTACACTAAACTGAGAGGCGGCAGCACAGGCAATCGCCTCATCAAGTTCATGGATGAAAACCTTGGATTAGTTAAATCTCAATTTGCATATTAAAACACAATCAGTGTGCAAAGTCATATCTTGGTGAAAAGCACCTAAAAACCTGGTGTGACATGTTACTGATTTTTAAAATGTCATTAATTATAGACACGAAAAAAATTGTACATCACGGAAAATATATTAGGGATTTTTTCAAGAAAATGAGTATGAACCCTGTTACAGCATTTGTATAAATTTATTCATTTTCACTGCTTGCTTGTTTTTATATTGAAAGTGTTTTGAGTTCTTTAATGGTATTGCATTGTTGTGATTTAATTATTAGAGAATTTTTAATATTACATGTTTTTTTTTAAATTACAATTCTGTTTGTTTGTATGTAGCAGTCAAATCTGGTGACACAATTTTTGCTATGTTCCTGTTCACATAGACATAAAGAAACATTTATAAAATAACATTAATATAAATTGTCTTAATTGAGGCACTTATAGTTACACAATTGCATGAAAAGTGATTTTTTCCCCCTTGGTGCTTACATCCCCTTCTTCAGAACATTTTAAAAACAAATATCACACTTGAATATACTCTACATGTATTTGAAGTAAAAACTAAATAAATATGATGGATTTTTACATGGTCAACGCCAAGTTTGGCGTCATTTAGTGAAATATCACCAAATTTGGCAACCTAAAAAAGTCACCATAAATGAAGCCAATTCAGCTGCAGCTAACTTATTTGGCGACGCCCCCATTCAGATTCAATAATGGATCTTTCCCGATCGGTTTTTCTGAATTTGTTAATCTCCAGTCATATTTACAATTATCAAAGTCCAATCGCAATTAGAATGTTGGTTTTTTAAACATTTTTTTAAATATTAAGTTATACAGAAGCAAAACTAAATAAATACAAAACAATAATTTAGCATACGTTTAATTGAGCACATACTATTTATATGTATCTATATTATAATAATCCTATCTATACTATTAACCGCAGTAAACGTCTGTCTGTCTGTACCGCTAAAAACTTTTCTCAACGGCCGAGTGGAGTGGCGCTCTGGGTGTCTATCGACTCGGGACGATTCGGCCTTTTGTGATAATGAATTTCGAGAAAATCGCCCGGTAATTACCCGAGATAATAATTAAAAACTATCCGGGAAACGTGACAAAAAATCCAAGTTCCGAGACGGTTCTCTGACGGAGCTCTCCAGTCGAAACTAGCTTTCCGTGGATGAAGAACCACGAAGGTGTCGAAAATACGAAAATTAAGGAGTTTTATATAACGTCGCATCCGCGCTGCAGATTCACGGATTTTAAAACAAATTACATATTCTTGAAGGAAATTTAAAGACCTTTCTGACGGTCTATTCGGTTTCAAGAAATACAAATATTAACCTTTTGAAAAAAACGTTTTCCCGAAAGCTTTCATTTTCCATTTTTCTCCGCAGAATTTTTGACCGAAAACTATCGAATTTTAAAACGATTCCATCCTTTTTAATTTTGAAGGCACGACAAAGAAAAAAAATACCCCCTCAAAGACGCTTCTGTCTAATTTCCAACGGTGTGTTTATTTTTGGAATATTCTAATATTAACACTTTGAAAAAAAACCGAGAAAAAGAGTCTCCAATCGTACAATTTTGTTTGCTTTTTCGACACTTTTTCCGCTCATATTTATATGAATAAAATCCCTAATTTTCAATATTTCTTTTCCATCTTTATACACCTCTTAGTGAATACATCGTTTTGAGTTGTGTCAAAATTTCAAAAAGATACAACGGTTAGAAGTATTTTTAAATCTGTAAAAACCGCGAAATTACGGCATAAAACGGGCGATTTTTTTTTTTTTTTTCTGCCATATTTTTAGGTAAAAGTAGCCCTTAAATCCTGTATTCTTCAATGATCTTTATATGTGTGTTTGGGATACTGATTTTACACCTTGCATAAAATTTTTGAAAAAATCGGGAGGCCGTAACTGTATTTTAAATAATATAATAGGTGAATTTTTTAATTTAAATTATTAAATGTGAAAAAGGAAAAAACTAAAAATTAAAATTTTTGTACAAAATATGCATATTTTTACACGAAAATTATACTCGAGGTTTTTTTCAAAGTGTGTAATAGTAATACATTGCGACCTCACTAATCCGACACTCGGTAATCCGTATATTTTTAAAATATCGTTAGAGAACATTATTGCAAATAAATACATTTTAAAATTTGACATTTCTTTAAAATCTCCATAAAAGCAGTTAGAGAATACCGTGGTACAAGTTGCATCACTATTTTGAAACGATACAACAGTTAGAAGTATTTTTAACTAAATAAAAACCGCGAAATTACGGGAAAAGAACGAACTTCTTCTTTTTTTTTTTTTCATATTTTTAGGAACAACTTTTACTTAATTTCAATATTTCCTTAATATCGGCTAATACCATTCTTGGTAATCCACTTTTAATGAGGTATGAAATTTTTGGAAAAATATGGCTATCAGAACTATCTTTTAAATAAAATAATAGGTGTAACCATTTGCAGAACAACAAACATAGTGGTCAGCGGTAACGATCGCCTAGAGTGCACTGAATCAAGACAGCCACAGGATGATTGATGATTTGTGGTCAGCAGTTAGAAAACGCAAGTGTGCACCGGGCCTTAAAGAGATTATTTTTTTCAGAAAGGGGCTGCTAGCGGGCGAAGCTCGTTAGTATCTATATTATTATTAAACATTTATATATATAGTGCTTTGAGATTGCTTTTAATTATTCCATGAAATAATAATTACATTAATTTTCCAGTATAGGAGTCCTCGCTAAAGAATGAAATTTTTGTGTATATTTTATGACAATATATTTGCTGTCTTATATTTAAATTATAGAAAATAATGTCGCTGCAAAGTGTTACCAACATTGCTGGTGCAGTGTATTTACATAGTAAGGATCTTAAATGGCAAAAGGCAATAAGCATAATTACCAATCTCAGTGAGTTCGCAATTATGAAGCTTTCTGAATTGCATCTGGAAATGGGAGCAAAGAAAAGAAAGTTCAGTACTTAAGCAAAAATCTTGAATTTTAATCAGATTACCCTACAGAAATGAAAAGTGGGCAATACTAACAGCTAATATGGTTTAAAGGAAATGAGAATATCATAATATGTTTCCAAAACTTTTATGTTTTGCTGTACTATGCTTACTAAAATACATCAATTAGTAATATGTAGACCGATTATGATGCATTAACCAAGACTATTAGATGTGAATGAAGACGGATTTTCTCATCTTTCATAATAGAGTCCACAGAAAAGTCTAGCGTGAAACAAAAAGGTATAAGCAGCAATATATTATAACGTAAAATGTGGGTATCATAAAAGGTTTATTACATAAAAGCACTTTTATGCACAAAATCGCATTAACTAAGATATGCCAAAACTTGACTTTTGACACTATAGAAATTTTATTAATGACAAGACAATTAGGGGTGGAACCAAAAATGGAAGAATAATTGATAGATTTAATAGTTTTCAAATCTCCACATTACCTAACATATTACAAATGATAGTGCAACAAGAAACATAAATGCTTAAGTGAGTTATGTTGTTTTTGTGCTAAGAAAGACAAAATACATAACAACCAAAAATAATTAAAATGTAGCCTAATCACAATGATTTCCCGATAATATCAGAATTTTATGATTTGGCAAAAGATTAACCAAATAAATTAAAATTAATGTAAAATGCTGCAATGGTAAGCAAACATTTAAGCATATTTGTCGTTACATATACATTATACATTGGCATTTACATAATATCTCTGGATGAGAGTATATTAATACCACCATGAAATAAATTGCTGCAAGTTATTGGCCCTCCCTTCTGTATTTCGTAGAACCATTTCTGTAAGATGAAGCTCTTTTTTATTGTCATTTTTCAAAGACTAATGCTTTTTCATATGAAAAAGTAATGCAAAAATTGTTAACTTTTATCCAAAAAGAGAAAAATAAACCTTTCTACCAAAAATAAAACAGACTTCAAAAATTACTACAATGTGGAAAATAATTATTTTACATAATAGTGATAAGAAATTAAGAGCATAGTATTTACCTTGCGTATTATTATACTTATGTATACGTTAATTGGATTTTTTGGAATCAGTGCCAGCCAAACAAGTTCAAGAATAAAATTATGTGTACTAAATTAAGGATTAATATAAAATTAATGCATTTATACAAGATATGATGTAAAAAAATCGTAATCAATCACAGATTTTAAAATGCAGGATGCTGTCTGAGTTGACTGATTGAAAATGTGATTTTTTTTTTTTTTTTTTTCCGCAACATTTTTGCTGAATCTTGTTACGATTTGCAGTGGATAAATAATTTTATTTTGAACTTGTCTGGCTGGCACCCACTCCAAAAAATCAATGAACATAAATATAATAATATGCATAGTAAATACTATGCTCTTAATTTAATTTCTTATCACTATGTTTATGTATGTACATTTTAGGTATGTAATATTATATAACAATATACATATATAAATACATAACATATATACCCATATAATGTGCTAAATGTAAATAAATATTATGTACTTATATATATTTTTATAATTTTATACATTTCATATATTTATTATGTATGTCAAAGTAAAACAAAAGCTATGAAATTTTCAGAAAAAAATGTTGAATACAAAAAAGTACACAAAAAAGAAATAAAGTCCATTTCAGTAGTACAAAAGCAACTCCAAAGGATGGAGATCACAACCACGTCGATTCATTTGATAAAAAAAAAAAAAAAAAAAAAAAAAAAAAAAAAAAAAAATACAGAACAGGATATGGAATTTACATGAGGATCATGTTTTTGTATAAATGGTTCCATGTTGTAGAATTTCTTGAACATTAATTTTTAAATTAAGAGTTGAAGGCGTGAGAAGAGTGAAGAGTTGTACCTGAGGACTGAGGAAACTGAAAAAAAATATTGACCGATCTTGCATTGTAAGATTTAATGTGGAATTTATTGCATCATTTTATTATGTTCTTGTTCATCTGAATGCAGTAAAGCAAGCATTTTGATTAACAATTTATGTAGGAAACTACCAGTGTGTGAAAATACTAATTTCTATGTTATTTTCTTATGTGCAATTTCTATTTATTATCAAGCTTTTTTTTTTTTTTTTTTTTCTACGTATTATTTCAATTTTGTAAAATATACACATTTATAAATTGTATTGCCAAGTGTACCATGTATATTGTAATCACTTCAAATTCTCTGGACACCAGTATTTTAAAATAATTTTCATTGCCTTATTTATCTAATGGCAGAATTATCTGCGAATAAAGATGGCAAAATAAACTGTAAGAAATTAGCGGTGTCTAAAGTATTTAAATATTTGATGTATGTGGGACACTTGGCAACACTATAGGAAAAAATTATTTAATTTTCACCACAGGCCTTTTTATTTATTTTTTCTAAGATTACTAATTTCTCTTTTTTTTTCTTTAGGGACAATAAAATATTTTGGAGGATTGAATGGTCATTTCCTCTCTGTGAAATAACTTATGCAGATGAAAGGTGAAATGTTTCTAGTATAATATTCACCTAGTATTAAATAATTTTTTTTTTCTGTTATTGTAACTTTTTATGTTTATATTGTTAATTATTTTTCAGTGTTTTTGATTTGATTAATTAGTCCATTATATAAAATGGTTCGCTGAGAGTTTTTTTAAGCTGTGTTTAACTCTGTCTATCCCCTCTTCCCAATCTAAAAAAAATCTTTAGCCTTTTGAGTTTTATTTATTTATTTGTTTATTTATTTAATTATTTATTTATTTTATTTATTTATTTTTTTTTTTGTGTATGTGTTTATAGGAGGGGGGGGGGGGGTATCTGTGCAACTTACAATGCTAGTTCTGTGCAGGGCTCCCAAATGGTTCCCTTTTTCCCCCAAAAGTCAGGTCCCCTTTTTTTTATTTTGGTCCCCCAAGGCCCCTTTTCTGTGTCTGAAAACAATCACCATAAAATAAAATAAAAAGTCTGAAAATCACTAAAAGCTTAAAAATCCAAGAAGACAAAATTTATTAAAGTGGTCTAAAAAAAGTATTATAATGGGTATAAAAAAGTGTTGTAACTGAAATTCTTTCATGAATCTAAATGTTAAAAAATCACTACAGAATACAGGCAAATTTTAAGAATCTCATTAAAATTCTTAAAAATTAAAAAATTGCAGAACATGAAAATTACTATATTAAGCTACTGCTCGACCAGTCTTCAATAACGGGCCTTGGCATGCTTCATCCCCCCCCCCCCCAAAAAAAAGAAGCTTTTTGAATGGAAAGAATTATTGAATTGTGGGGAAAAAAGATGATTAAAACTAAGAAAAATGAAAGTTCACAATTCAGACTCATATTAAAGAAAATGGTTGGACTAAAATGCCCTTTCACATATTTGTACTTTTTTCTATATTTACAAGAAAATATTGAATTCATGAAATAATTTCGACTTCCAGTTTTCAATGGATTTATACATTTTAGAAGGTCCTGAACACAATTTGGTGGTTTTTAGAAAATGTCTGTATGTAGCAACAAGTTGTTGCCGATTAGGTTTTGATGTTAATCTTTCAGTAGATGATGCTCCTAAGCTGCATTTTGTGGGATTTGCACAAGTTTAGCGATAGTCATATTTGAAGAACTAATGTGCAAAATTTCATATATTTAGAATTTTCATAATGGGCATAGATTGCAATTTAATTTTGGGACTGTGATAGCGAATTAAATATTAACATGTATGAGGTAAAAAAAAATTTCGAAATTGTTACATCCTATTAGTTTGACTATCGTTGTTCTTGAGGGTACAGAATATTTATATACACTGCATTTATAGATTTTAAACTTGTGCATGCCTATTTTTAGACACTAATTCTAAATGTGTAATTTTCATAAAAATTAAGATTTTATTTTATTCAAATATCACTTTTTAAAAAGAAAAAAGAAATGCTTTTGTATGTCATGTTATTTAAATCTAAGTATTTCTCCACTAATTATCATTATTTTATGTCTGATTTGTTATTATAGGCTATATAAAGTGAACTTATTGGCCCCTTTTATTTATGAGTGGTAGTAGTTAACACTAACCCAAATATTAATTTTAGCCAAAAAAAAATAAATAAAATAAAAATTAAAATTAAAAAAAAAATTAAGAAAAGTAATCAAGTCATCGATTTTAAAATCTCAGATATTTTTTGTAACACAAAAAATTTTTAGAAGTGTGTGTTGGGGCAGTGGGATTAAATTTCTAAGTTTCTTTTTTACTCCTCCATGCTCTAACTTAAGTATTTTAAGCAATTTTCTAACTCAACCCTTAATTAAACTATAGCGCGATTCAATCTCATTTGAAGGGTTGACCAAAAGAGTCCAACATCATGCCATCAAGTCCAACATCTTGCTAGGATCTATTTTGACCCCAGACAGTTAGGGGCATTTCTTCATGTATGTGTGAGGTGGGGAAACATAAAATTGATTTTTTTCTCACATCCTTTTAAAACTCTTGGTCGAATCACCCATTTCCCACCTTCTTAACTCATTTTTTCACCATTAGCAGATGTTTTAATGTTTAATTGCATTCATTACTACTCCATAAATTTTCTAAAAAAAAAAAAAATAAGAAAAAAAAATCTGCTCAGCAATTAGCATATTTTCATCCCTTTCTGTTGCCAGGGGATGCTATTGAAAAAAAATTCTCAAAATTTAATCTGCAATCTGTCATATAATATCTTAAATTAAAGGCCAGGTTATGAATAATGCTATTCTTCACACTCTCTCTCTACCTCCATTCTCACTGCCCTATATCATCCCCATCTATCTAAGGATTTAATAATTATAAACAATTATTAATTTTTAACAAATTTTATTATTAACAATTTTGGTTTATTAACTAAAAGTTAGAATGTTTTGAAAGGAATTTTAAATAAAATTCTCTGAGTGATCTGTGATCATACTTGCCCACTTGTTTTTATTAACTGATCACTATTATTTTTTACCTGTAATGAGAATTATCAAGGTGAATGCCGAAATATTGAATGCTTTATATACTTTTTCAATAGGATATTTAAATATGCTTAAATAAAATTGTGTACATCATGATATCTTATAAAGATAACCATCTAACATATTTTCTGGGGTAATTTTAAAAATATGCTTTCTTATTTAGGAAAATTTGAGTTATATTTTTTCACACATATAATCCTTTTTTTGGTTTCCTTTTTTAATAAAATTGGTTCCCCAAAGTTCCTTTTTAAGCAAAAATGGTCCACCAAAGTTCCTTTTTTAAGCAAAAAGGGTCCTCCAAAGTCCCCTTTTTAAATAAAAATGGTCCCCTTTTCCCTTTTTTGAGGACTTAAATGTGTTGGGAGCCCTGTCTGTGGAATGCGCCTAAGTGGGTTATTTCATTGTTATTGAAAATTTTATCTGAAATAGTCTCATCTATAAATTTGCTACTGAGAGATTGCATTAAATGTAGATACACTGAATGAGTTTTCCTATGTTTTCAGTTATTTTATTATTATTATTGCTCTGCAAACATTTGCATAGATATTAAGAATTTTACCTTTTTTCATCTCCTTTTTAGCATTTTTTTTTTTTTTTTTTTTTTTTTTTTTTTTTATGAATGTGAAAGAAATAATGTAATTCAAACCTTTTTCATAGGTTTCACATTTTTTTTGTAATTTTCATTTTTTTTGTTCCTTTCTCATTCTTCATTTCCATCTTGTGTTTTGATTTTAATTTATTCTCAGGCTTTGTTCCCTCAAGCTCTTTCAAAGACTTTAAGCTACTCTGAATATTTCATCCTTCTCGCACAGAAGCTATTTTTTTTTCGTATATTTTTTATGTATCATGTTTTAATATGTTATAGTCTACAGGCGTGTTAAAAGAATAATAATCCAATTATTGGTATTACCAGTATCAGTAATCAGGTTGTTGGGGTTCATTTAACATGGAAATCCCAGTAGTGGCAAATTCTGTGACAGATATTTCAGGGGCAGAAATAATCAGCATGTAAAATAGTTTTAAATTGAAGCCTTAATTAATCAAAAAATCATTTGCCTAAGATGTCTTTATGTATTTTATTCATTTTTAGGGTTCCGTATTTATAAAGGGAAAAAGGAACCAACGTAAGATCACTTCGGTGTCTGTTTGTCCATCTGTAACATGGGTAAATTATCGGTGCCACATCACTATAACATCTAGAATATATAGTGGGGAAATTGGCTATGTTAGTCAGTAATACTTAAAAAGCGCTAGAATATTGTATCCCTTAAATGTGCAACAATGCTGATAAATTCTAAATATAGCAATGAGATTTGCAGGATATTTTCTATTACTGCTAGACTATTGCTAGTCTAGACAATGTAATACCAAAATCATCAAAATCAAATTTTATAAGCTAAATTATTGCCCATTACTTTAGAACACACAATCAAAGGATTAACATAACACATCTTTACAATATAACACACACTTCATACAGAAATTAAAATGAGAATGGGATGTTTTACTGAATTCTATATTCAAAATCTGGATTCAAAGCTGAATAATGTCAGATGGCACCAATAATTTACCCAAAGAACTTGTAATTGATAAGAAGAGAAGCTACAAATGCTCTACACCATGAACTGCACTCACTGACTTGGAGGAAGCCCCTCTCCTCTTAATGCTATATGTTTTATTTTACAAAGTTTAAAGCCTTATATCTCGATAACAATGAAATGAGGGCAAATAATTTATGCTTCTAAAAACACATTTTAATATGTCCTTTCGATTGCTACTTATTTAATTTTTTTTTTTTTTTTTTTTCTATTATTACACAGTTTCCTAGTCAATACAGAGTTAAGTTCTGTACAAATAGATAAAGATAAGATAAAAAAAAAAAAGTTACATAGAATAGCATTATTTGATATTATTTAGGCTTCATATCTCTTTGAGCTTTTATGGTATACTCATTTATGCTTTTTTAGTATATATAGCTATAACCAATCCTCCTTTGTATGTTTTTTTTACAAAGTTTTGCTCTTTCAGCAACAATTTTTTTAAATAAAACAGTCAACTCCTTCGTGATAAGAGCAGTTTACTTAATTTTTAATCTTTAACCACAGGTTTTTCGAAACAGAAAAATTTTTGTATTTTAATTACAAAAATGCTCCAATTATTATTCATAACAATCCTAAATTTTTGTATTAAATAATAAAGAGTTAAACATGGTGGAAAGCGAAATAAAGGTTCCCTAGGAAAAAAATTTGCTTAAGAGAAAATAAAATCTGCAATGTCCATCTTGTGTCTTGAATTTTCTGCTATTGGGATGGCAGACATTTTTTTTCTTCTTTTTATTTTTTTTTAGGTGCAATTTGACATTAATGTGATTAGTGTAGTAAATAATATGAAATTATCCAACGTCAGGGTTCATATTCATATTAAAAATCAAAAAACCTGGAAATATCGGTAAAAATTATGATTACCTTAAAAGTCATCAATAATCAGATTGCTGTTCATTTAACATGGCATTCAACTGTGCAGTGTTGCTTTAGCAACCTCCCCCCTCCCCCCCCCCCCTCTTACACACACATACATACATATACACATTGATGTGCATCTGTTTTTCAGTTTAATTATATGCACCATACCATCTAACATATGCATACAAATTATTGATGCTAAAACATGATGCTGCCTTCCGTACTACTGTGTGTATCAAAAGTTTAAGCACAACAGAAAACTTCAAAATAAAAATTTTTTAATGATTTAAAATTACTTACCCTTTCACATAGCCTACAAATTGTAGTTTTGAAAAGCTAGTTTACAGATTTATGCTATAAAATTTATCTTAAATAATAAAATTTATCAAAACAACAAAAATGAGTGTGTCAAAAGTTTAAGCACAGTAGTTTTTTAGTCTTTAGCAGAAAAAGAATAGGAAAAATTAATGCTTGATTACTGCTCCTTTCTACTGAATTACTTTAAATATAAGATCTTCCATCGATAAAATGAGGTTCTGTTTTGTTTCTTGTTCAATTTGAAACCAAGCGTTCACAATGTCATCTTTCAAATCTTTAACTGAAGAATACTGCTTTCCATTTGGATAAACTGCATGAGTCAGAATGCCCCTCATATTTTCTATAGGGTTTTAATCAGGACTAATTGCCAACTATTTCAAAACACACTTTTTTTGACTTAAGCCAAAATGAAGTTTTGTTTGATGTGTGGATAGAAGCATTATCATGCTGAAATAACCATTTTTCTCCCCCCCCCCCCCCCCCAAAAAAAAAAAAAAAAAAAAAAAAAACTCGGCAACAGGAAGCAAATGTTTGGCAAGTGTTTCTTAGTAGTTTTCAAAGTTTTCATGACCACTGATGAATGCTAGAGATGTCTGACCATTGAAAGAAATTGCCCCCCATACCATTACAGAGCCACCATTATGTTGTTGGCTAAATACACTCCTAGGTTCTTTGCAGAGATCTTGCCAATAGTACTTCAACACATCATGGCCATCAAGGTTCCATTTTTTTTCATCACTAAATATGACATTCAGCCACTTTTCACTTTATGACATATGCTTTTTAGCCCATTGTAATCTAGCTTTTTTATGGTGTCGTTTTGAGGCACGGTAATCAAGAAATTTTACAGTACTTAATGTATTTGAATTCCAAAACTCGTCTATGAACAGTTTTGTTTTATATTTGTCCTCCAACTGCATGTTTTATTTGCAAAAAGAAGTAATTACCAGTTGAAGCCAAATTTCTGATGCGGCTATCTTCGTGCAAACTAGTCACTCGCGGCCTTTCTGAATGATAATTTCATTTGAAATCATTACCATGAGCCAAAATTTGATGAATACCTCATTTTGATCTTTTTAATGCACTTGCAATTCCAGAAACAGGCTTAAACAGATTTACATTTTGCTCTCATACTCCAGATTTTTATCACCTCCTCCTCTGAAAATTCTTTCGTGTTAGGCCTTTTGCACTAACTCAAAAACAACAAATGACTGCTTCTTATATACCCAGAAATTGTTTGTATGTGCAACTGCTTATGTCAGATTGTAAAATTTGCACAAAAACAATTTTGTGCTTAAATTTTTGACATTGTTATTTTTGTTCTATTCTTAAACTCCATGGTTTGAAATAAAATTTGAAAATTAATTTCAATGAATATGGTATTAAAATAGATATTATTAACATATACAAGACAGATATTGAAATAAAGTGAATATTTAAAGTTTTATTTTAAAATTGCTATTATGTTTAAACTTTTGACACGCACTGTATAACCAACATTATTATAATGTGGAATACAGACCTGCCAATTGCTCAAAAAAAAAAAAAAAAAAAAAAAATCGTCATTACTATGATTTGGACCAGTAAACTATGATGCTATGAAAATTGGTCTCAAACTACAATTTTTTGGAAAAAATAACATATTTTTTTTCAAAGTTGTAATTATTAGTCCATGCAGCATATTTTTCAGGAATGTTTCTGTTTTAAAATTCCAAAATTTTAATGTATTTATTTCTGAAAGTTTTAAAAAATTAATCTTTAGTCTGAAAATTCAGACATTAAAAAATGCTCAAAGGAAAAAAAATATCTTTGCTGCAAAACACTTCTTAACATAAAACCTTTTAATGGATTTTAATCACAAATGAATGATGAATCTGTAAATATGTATACAAAAATTCCCTTTTTTAGAAACAGGCATCATTTTAAGAGTTTCTTGAAGGGTTTTAAATATTGTGAATAGTAAAGTTCCACATGATAAAAATGCCCTTTTTTTACCTTTTTTCTGGAACAATTTTCATTAATTGATGACTCTTGATTCTGGCTGATTGTTGCTTAGGGGCTGTGCATATATAACATAATCAACTTGTCGATAATTTTAGACTCCCCCCCCCCCCCATTCTGGTATCATGTGTTATCATCACTCGACCTCCCCACACACACACACATAATGCAGGGTTCCCAGCGTCATGGAATTTCAAAGTAGTCAGGGAAAGTCAAGGAAATTTCAAAATATATCTGAAAAGTCAGAGAATTTACAAAGATTTTCTAAAAAGCCATGGAAAAATCTTGGAGAAAAAATGAAAAATAACGTGAATGTCATCAAGTAGTTTCTGGAAAAAAATCTCAAAATTTATCAAAAATTGCAAAAGAAAAAAAAAAAAAAAAAAAATTAGAAGTTTGAAGAACAATTGGCAGAAAAGAAGCATTAGTTTTGACAAAGGATTGGGAAAATAAGTAGCAAATTTTACTGTATTCCCATTTGGTTAAAGACATTTTTGAAATTTGGTCAGGGAAAGTGATGGAATTTTTTAAGATTTGGTCATGGAAAATCAGGGAATTTGTCCATTCTTTTTTGCTGTGAATTTTGTAATAATATCACTATCAATGTTTAATTTTTTTTTCTTTTTTTTTTGGGGGGGGGGGATTTATTTCTTTTGTTTGGGATGATACATAAAAAGGCTACACTTATTTTTCACATACATTATTGATTCAAATGTATGATGAAGAGAACTCCATGAAGTATCACTTTATATAGGAAGAACTTTATATCAAATAACACTTAAAATGAAATAGTTGCTATTTAAAAGTATTTATAATAGATTTTTTTTTTTTTTTTTTTTTTTTTTTTTACATTACACATTCAGCAGTAATAATGTTTTCTTACATTTGTCGACACAGAACAGAGGATGGGGGCAGTGCTTATTTAGAAATTCTTATCAACAAAAACAAGTGGGCAACATTCTTTCTCTTTTGTTTTTATTTATTATTAAACATGTTTCATTTTAAATGTACTTTGCATATGATTTCTTGAACAGTGATTATATATGCATGCACATACGAAGAAGAATACGAATCCTGAATAATGCGGTTTCTATACTATGGAATTAAATAATTTTATAGTAATTTAGTGGTTTTAATAATGACTTTGTATTTTTATAAAAGTTGATTACAAACTAAAAAAACAATAACATACTATTTTAATGTAAAGATCATGTTACAAATAAAAAGACCCCCCCCCCCAGAGATATCTTGTGATATCATTTGCCAGACCTCCCTGCCCTCCCCCCTAAAATGATAATGTTATATATGCACAGCCCCTTACACAATAATACATAGTATTTTGTATATTTCTTTTTTTTTTTTTAATTGTTTGTAATGTAATTTTTTTCTGTAATCTATCGACAAAAATCATAACTTGATCTTGCTGTGTTCACTTCTTTTCTATCCACTGCTTAAATGCCAATGTTCGTCAGGGCTGAACCCCTCCCCCCCCCTTTTTTTTTTAAACCTAACCCGACTGGGTTTTTTTTTAAGGGGTTGGGTGGAGGGTATTGGATTCTTCTTAGTTTTTGGAGTATTTTGCTGCATATTTCTTTGAACAATACCAACTATATTTAATAAATTATTTGTTGTGATTCTATTATATATGTAAGATAAAAATTGAATGAAATTTAGATTTTCAAACATCTGTGTATAAAAATTAATAATTATTTGAGATAACTGTTAGATCCAGGTCTCACCAAATTAATATAATCCACAGAATTTAATTTTTTATCACTACACGACAGAATTTTCATTTTCATAATACTTCATACAAACAAACAGAATGAAGATTTTATTATTGAAGAGTTTGTATTGTAGAAAAGCACATTTCAAAAATAGCATGAGTGAAGTTCAGGCATGGACTGAGCCTTCAAATAAAAACTAAGCCTGCCTCGAGTTTAATGAAATAAAATAAAAAATGAGAAATAGACATTTACTTTCCTTCCATTTTTATTTTAAGATATTGCAATTTATTTTTCATTTTCTTAAAGTTTACTTTTCATTGCTGTTTTCAGATTGTACTTGACTAGTTCACTATTGATGTGTCTTTAATGATATATAAGTTTTATTATTATTTTATTTATTTTGCTATAGAATTGATGAAGAAGATATTTTAGGAAAGTGCCTTGACAAATATTTATTACCAGGTAATGCCGAAGCTGATGAGAAGCTTGAATATTATCAAAGCATGGGACATAATGGTGTTGTAGTCTTACTGAAGGATGAAAGCACTACATCGAATGAATTAAGAGGAAGGTAAATTAAAATAGTCTTAATGCTTATCAGCACTTAAGTATCATTTTACAGATTTCTTGTAAATCTAAATTCACCATTTTCTTTTAATTAGCTTCCATTACATAAAATAACAGTCTGGAAGCTGGTAACACCAAAAGTTTCTTTATTGTAGATTTGAAAAACATTTCATGTAAATTGACTAAAAAGCTATACAAGCAAAATGAGATAGGTTTGAGGTGTCAATATTAAGTTTAATTAAATGAATAATTAAAAAGTTGTAGTGAATTATTATTTTCATGAAAAATTTATACTTTGCCAGCATTCAGACACAAAATAAAGTAGCCTGGCTACTTTTAATAAAGCCAGTAAAGTGGCCAGTAAAAATTGAAAGCAAAATAATGTGTAATTTTATCACATTCCATCTCTTTGGCCTTCTCACCACCATTAATTGATATATCCATTCATTAAACTGCAGATTTCACTGCAGTTGCAGGTATTATTCAAATTAATGTAATTCTACAAATATAACGCAGTTTTAAAACATTTTGTTATGATTAATATTGTCAAGGCTTATATTCCTATGCATAATTAAATTTTTTATGTAATGTTATAAAAATCATCTTATTGTAGTTTTTTTTTTTTTTTTTTTAATTAGAAAAAAACTTTACAATTTTGCTTTTTCGTTCAGAGGTAAGGCGGTTAAGTAACTATGAATGTTTTGCAACAGAATAAAGTTTGTCATACCATTTTTTTTTTTTTTTTTTTTTTAAGAGCATAATTTTTTTATAAAATGCTCAAAGAATGATCAAAATCCACGATGACAGGAAAACGTTATAATTTTTTAATAATAATTAATATCGATATATTTTCAGCGTGTCAAACCTAGTCATACCTAATTCATTTTGATCGTAAGACTTTTTACTATCAATTTACATAAACATTTTCCCATTCTGCGATGACAGAGTGATTCCTAGACTACAGGAAGCTACCTATTGCAGCCATCCAGGAAATTTCTATATATTTTCACAGATTATAACCCTGAAGCCCAAAACTCCTAACATTCAAATGTTGGTTTATGTATAAGATAGAGTTGCTACAGGTCTGGGTTTCAGAAAGTATTTATATTTTATTCTTATTAATATATCAATGTATTATTTTTTACTGTATAAGTTCAATCATTAAGATCTAGGATTGTAATTTGTACTTCTAAATATGGTGTAAATTGTGTGACGTCAGGGAATTTTGTTATTAAAATAGAGTATGAACACTGGTTTACCAAGATGTTAATTGAATTCATTGACCAGCTTGAACTGCCATCTTATTTTAAAATGGCAGTCACTTAAATTTTTCAATCTAAATTAAAACATACAAAAAAGAAAGAAAAAATACAAACTTATTTATGTGTTAGGCCTTGATATAAAAATTCCAAAGTTTTTTTTATTTTGCCTTTGTCATAAAAATGCGTGAGATATTTGAACTTTTTGTGTTATTAACATTTTGAAACACAAACATGTTACTTTTCCGCGTAAACGTGGAATTCCACTTTTTCGGTGATGAATTTTATTATCCCTGGTATCGATGCAAATATGCATTAAAATTTTTTGCTATTTTTATAGGGGGGGTAACGGATGATACAACAAAAACGCGAGTACAAACCGCACAAAATTAAACAAATTTCTTCAAAAAATTGCAGGAAAAAACACAAATTTCTCCAAAAAAGCTATAAATTCATCGAAAGATCGCAGAAAAAAAATGCTATTTTCTTCAGAGGATCGCAGGAGATAACGCGATTTCCATCAAAGGATTGTGAAAAAACGTGATTACCATGAAAGAAATGCGGGGAAAATGCGATTTTTGTAAAAAGGTTGCAGAAAAATAGTTTCATCAAAAAATCATGAAAAGTACTTGAAATTTTATCAAAAGATAAAATAAACGAATTTTCTCAAAAGATTGCAGAAAATACGCAAATTTTGATGAAAGATCGCGGAAAAAATGCGAATTTTGACGAAAGATCAAGGAAATACACAAATTTTCTCAAAAAAGTAGTTAAAATATGCAATTTTCTTAAAAAATTGCAGAAAATACTTGAATTTTGTCGAAAAAGGGTGAAAAGAACTGCAAATTTCGCTAAAGAATCATGGATAAATGTAAATAAAGATGTGGGGGGAAAATGGGATTTTTGTCAAATATAACCGCAAAAAAAATGCTAATTTCATTAAAAATTGCTGAAAAGACGCAAATTTCACCAAACGCTGCTAAAAATGAGAATTTCATCAAAAGTCCATTAGGCTGAGAAAGTTCAGCTTTTTTCTTGCTGAGCCTGTACCATGTCTGGAAGCAAGATAGCAAATTAAAAATATGGAATTCTTCTGTAATCATGTTCAGTTCACAGATAATTTATATTTTAGTGAATGGTTTTGCATAAATTTAATTTCATTATTGCAATTGTTATTTCAATTTCCATAAGCTTAAAAATCATAAAATTATCATAGTCATAAAATTATCAAAGTCTTATCATAAAATGATACCATAAAAGAAAAACATAATTAGTCCCATAAACATAGGACAGTGTAATAACATAGGGTTTGCATGGTCCTTGATAGCCCTTAAAAGCATTTTTCTAAAGTAATTTTTCATGCTTAACAGAAAGCAAAATATGACTAACATCCTTAAAAGTGCTTAATTTTGCTCCTGTATTATTTATTTTTAAAGATAAAATTTTTCTGCATTTCTTTGAATTTCTGTTTTTTTTTTTTTTTTTTTTTTTTTAATTATTATTATTAGTATTTTTAATCTTAATTTCTCTTTCCAAAATTTCACTTATCCTCTTTGTTCCTCCCTCCACTATACCAAAGTTTAAAATCTTTTAAACTTATTTTTTTTTCATTTTTTTCTTTTTTATTGCTGTTTTATAGTAAATAAATAATCAGTCGTAATTTTATTAATGATTCATTCTGTCTCATTCATTTTATTAAAATTTCATCTGAATTTCTCTCTCTCAAAATTTTGCTTCCCCATATCCCCCTTCTTCACACACACGCACAGTAGAAGTTTAAAAACTTTACTTAATTAAAGCTGCGTAATTGAACTTTTTAAGTAAAAACAGGAATACATAATATTAAACATACCTTTTTCCCTATGTATTTTATTGTCAGAATAAATAATCAGTCATGAAAATTTATCTTCTCACATTTTCCCCTTTCATTTCCCCCCCCCCCCCCCAGTTAAAATAAAGAAAAAAAATCTTGAAAACAGTTTCATTTTTATTGCTATGAAATGTCACACTTAAAAGCAAAATGTATTTTCAATCATTAAATTGAATCATTTTATTGTGTTTGCTGTAAGATTAAAATGTAATATATGCATTTATATATATATAACAATTGTTTTTTTGCTCTATATCTTCAAATTCATTATCAAATTGTACAAAAGATGGCCTATATTTTATATTAACCCTTTGCGGCGCAGTGGTTTCATATATATATGGAATTCTTCTTCCTAAAAGTTCTTGCAGAATTATAATTAACTCATAATTGATTCATATCTGACACCGTTTAACTTTTAAATACTTATATTAACTTAAATTATTTACAGAGAAAATATTTACATAAGACTAATTACAAAACAAACAATCATAACTCTAATTAATCAATTACATCTTATATGAGAAATCGTCTTCATCTTCCATTCTTTTTACATCAACTTAAAACTAAAAACATTCCATTCTCCTTCCTTCCGTTCAGTTCTTTTTTCTACCACTTAAATCGTCTGGCTTCTTAGGAATTAATAGCTGCTTCAAAATCGTCTGCCTCACTGAGAGCCTTTTCATCAGAGTTGCGATGCATAGAAAATAATATGCAAAAAAACAGCAGCATCCAAAGTCTAAATGGAAAAAAAGAAGCCATCATGATGAAAATTTAAATAATTTCTTTCAAAATAAATTCGTATTCTTTTTTTTTCTTCTTCTTCACATCTTTTCGTCTTCTTTTTTCTTACGTCTTTTCGTCTTCTTTTATCTTACGTCTTTTTGTCTTCTTTTATCTTACGTCTTTTTGTCTTTTTCTTTCTTACGTCTTTTCATCTTTTTCTTTCTTGCGTCTTTTCGAGAATAAAGTTAAAATTCTTTTAGTTGTCAGTCCAGTGATTTGTCATGGTCGGTATAGTGTCAAAATCAGTGAAATTCTTTTTTTTTTTTCTTTTTTTTTTTCTTTGTCAAGCTTCGTCCGTCCACGACTTCATGTACTCTGCGCAAGTACTGGTGACCATGGGACCTTCGTTGAATCCAAGTTTCTTTACATCGTAGGTGTCATTATTTTTTACTTTTATGACTTTGTATGGACCTAAATATTTTGATTTTAATTTCAAACCTGGACCTTGTTGTGTTTGTTTTATAGCAACCACATCATTAAGCTTGACTTTGTTAGCTTTCTTTCGTCTGAGGTTGTAAGTTTTGCGGTTTTCTTCTTGGACTTTTAAAATTTGTTTTTTAGCATTTTTTCTCATATCTTCGTGATTATTTGTAAAATCAGATTGTATTTCAGCATTCAGAAGACTAGCAATCTCAATGTTATTTTTTAGTTTCATTTTAGTACCAAACATCAATTCAAAAGGGGTTGTGCTTATACTTCTCTGAAAAGTCGAATTATCATCTGTTGGATGTCGCTTACATGTGTATACCATTTTTTAGGATTATCGACAGATAATTTAGACAGAACAGATATTATAACAGAATTTAGACGCTCAACTTGGCCGTTGGACCTGGGTAATCCAGTGGTAATCAGGATATGTTTAATATTTTCATTGATGCAATAATCTTCAAAAGCTTTAGAGGTAAATGCAGGACCTTTATCTGATATTATGCGAACTGGATTTCCAAAGACAGATTTTTGGATTTCTAATTTATAAATTACTTCGACAGCATTGGTAGATTTTGTGGGATACAACCAAACAAATTTTGTGAATGCGTCAGTAACCGAAAGGATATGTTTATAATTTTTATTCATGCTTTCCAATGGACCTAAATGATCAACATTGTACATATGTAACGGAGTTTCTTCTTTTTCTATTGTGTGAAGTAAACCTTCTTGTTTACCACATTTTCTATTAATTAAAATACAGGGAACACAATTTGCTATGCATTTCTCAATTTTTTGTTTAACTTTGGAGATGTAAAAATCATTTTCTAAATTTTTCTCTGTTCTTGCAACTGCGTAATGCCCTTTTTCGTGAGCGGCCTTGATTATATTCATTTGTATGTCTTCCGGTACAACTAATAAATCATCACCATTAACACATTTATAAAGAACATCATTTTTAACTAGATAATCATCATAAGATTTTACTTTTAGGATTTCTTTTATTGTTTTAATATGCTCATCGGTTTCTTGAGCTTGGATAATTTTTAAAGTTAAACTATCTTGGATTACTATACAAATAGGATATCTGCTTAATGCATCGACATGCTTAGTAGTATGAAGCATGTTACCGTGTCTGTGTTCAATAACATAATCGAAATCGGATAACATTATCGCCCATCTAGCTATTTTTGTACTCATTTCTTTTTTATCCATAGTCATTTTACATGCATTGCAATCGGTAACAATTTTAAATGGAATACCTAGCACATATACTCTAAACTTTTTCAGGGCTTCAATTACAGCTAAAACTTCTAATTGGTAGCTAGTGTACTTTCGTTCAGCTTCGGTGGTTTTTTTACTGGCGAAATAAACTGGATGAAATTGATTATCTACTGGAGATTGTTGCATTAAAACAGCTCCATAGCCATCAATACTGGTATCACAATGGATTTCGGTCGCACTTTTGGGATTGTAAATCAAAAGCACTAGTTCTGACGACAAAATACGCTTGAGTTCATTAAAAGCTTTTTGTTCTTCTATATCAAATTTAAATTTGGAATCTTTTCTTAAGAGGTCACTTAACGGTTTAGCTATAACCGAATAATTTTGTATAAATTTTCGAAAGTATCCTGTCAATCCTAAATAACTTTGAACATCTTTGGTTCAGGAAAATTTATTACTGCTTTAGTCTTCAGTGGGGAGGGATACAATTTACCATTTATGATTCTATACCCCAAAAAATCAATTTCACGCTTCAAAAAATTGCACTTTTTAAGATTTAATTCTAACCCATATTCCGATGCAGTTTCGAGAACAAGTTTTAATTTTTCTAGACCTTCAGCTTCGTTTTTAGCAGGAATTATTAGGTCATCCATATAGATAACTACAGTGTGATCTTTTAATAGGTTTCGAAATACATTATAAATATAATTTTGAAAAACACTAGAGCTATTGGTCAACCCGAATGGACATTTTAAAAATTCATATTGTCCTTCATGAGTGACAAAAGAGGTGTATTTCCGCGAGTCTTCTTCAACATCTACATGAAAGAAACAGTTTTTCAAATCTATGGTGGTAAATACTTCGGCAGAATGTAATTGGTCTATTACATCATCGATAACTGACACGGGGAAATGCTCACGTACTGTCTTTTTGTTAAGACGTCTGTAATCAACACAAATTTTATCCACAAATCATTGGATGGTATCTTTTTTCTTGACTAACACAACTGGCAAAGAAAAATTAGAAGAACTTTTTCGAATGATTCCCTGAGCTAGCCACTCCTCAGTTTGGTCTTCGACTATTTTTTTCTCGCATGGCGGTAATCTTCGAGGGGAAGAACAAACAGGAATTTCATCAGTTAAATTAATTTTCATTTTAACATCTACTGTTTTAGTTTTAATTGATACATAATTTTCAATTAAAGAGTATAATTCTGAACGTAATTTTTTGTCAGCAATGTGACTTAAATCAATTTTAGGCTCATCCAAAACATTTACAATATTAACTAAAAAGTCATTAGGCTGAACTTCAGCTTTAAACAGTTTCACTTCATTCTCAGAAATGGTTAATGTACTTTGATGAATAACATCAGTGCCAATAATTAAATCAATATTAATCAATTGTCATTAACATCAAAAATGGTAACTTTAAATTTTGAACCATCTACTTCGATTTCTGAATTGAAACAACCTTCTGGTTTAATTGAGGCTTTTCCTAGACCGGTCAAAGTGATACTCGTAGGTTTTAACTCTACAAAGTTCTTCAAATTATCATAAATACTTTTCTTTAACAAAGTCTTTTGGCTACCAGTATCTATTAAAGAGATTAAACACAAAGAATAAAGCTTTATCTCTTTCAGAATTAAATCTTGGGATGTAATAGTGTTTACTTGTGACTGAGCATTTTTAACATTTGTATCTTTAGATTTATTACACTGAAATGATTTATGACCATAAGCATTACAAGCAAAACAAAGCGGCCCTTTATCTTTATTTACACAGTTATGATTATTCCCGCCACAATTAAAACAACGCATATTTGGCTTTACAGGCTTAAATTTGTTCTTAACTTCAACTTCGGATTTAATTTTAGGCTTAGCTCCTTCATATTTATGAGATTTTGCATTTTCATACTCCGACCTTATCTTTTCATAAATCTTTAATTTTTGTTTAAATTCAGCAATATTGGGGCAACCGTACAAAAAAGATTTTTTAGAAATAGGGTCATTAATTCCATTTATTACATACTGGATAAGAGCAGAATCTTCAATATTGCCTTTTGAGCATAATTGTTTCATATTTAAAAAATATTCGTCCAATGATTCATGTGGTCTAATTTTTCTTTTGGATAGCAATTCATGTAATTCAGCTGAATTGCATGTTTGACCAAACTCAGAAATAAGTAAGGCTTTCAATTTAGACCACGAATTAATCTTTGATTCACTTTCAATAAATAATTTAGCTTTGCCTGTCATACGGCGTTTAGCCAAAATCAATTTGTGCAAATCACTAACATTAAACAATGAAACAATATCTTCAAAATCGGCAAGCCACTTATTAATATTTTGTACTTCAGTACCTTCAAACATCGTTATCATTGATTTTATGTCATTTATAGAAATACTAGGTTTAATAACATAATCAGGAATTAGAATTTTCTGATTTTCATTACTTTCACAACTAGAACTACCAGAATCATTTCTCAGATTATTCTCAAAAACATTTGAAATATCTTTAGTTTTATCATGTAAATCATCATTAAATTCATCGGCACTCTCGTCATCACTAAGAGTACCTTCATCGGGTATCATATTAATTTTCAAAATACTAAAATCACATAAACTAGAAATTATTCTGGCAGCAATTTCATCAAAAGTTCCAGAATTATTTATACACAAAACATTGCAAATGGTTATCAAATCGTTGACAGAAAAATTATCTTTAATTTCTTTCAATTTTGATTCATATTCATCGGAATCTACTTCAAACGCAAACCCAGTAAAATTCCGAATTCTATGTCTATTATTTCTGTCACCGATTTCTCCAAAAATTAATTTATGCAATGTCTTAATACTAGATGATTTTTCTGTTTTCAATGAAAGTTCTAATTCCTTTAAATTACTAATTTTGCCATTGTTGAAAAGAAAAATAAAATAATAAACTCACTTTATAATCAGATGTTCAGCTTCACACTGTGTCAACACTTTCATCGCAAAATTTTACCTCTTCTGAATTAGCTTTGTGGGCTTGACATCATTTCATCACAGTTCTAAAAAATAATGGATTCCAGGATGTTTAAAAAATATTTCCATCTCTGTGGGTGTTCGTATATCCCAGTTCTGAATACCAATTTTATGGAATTCTTCCTAAAAATTCTTGCAGAATTATAATTAACTCATAATTGATTCATATCTAACGCCGTTTAACTTTTAAATACTTATATTAACTTAAATTATTTGCAGAGAAAATATTTACATAAGACTATTTACAAAACAAACAATCATAACTCTAATTAATCAATTACATCTTATACGGGAAATCATCTTCATCTTCCATTATTTTTACATCAACTTAAAACTAAAAACATTTCATTCTCCTTCCTTCCGTTCAGTTCTTTTTTCTACCTCTTAAATCGTCTGGCTTCTTAGGAATTAATAGCTGCTTCAAAATCGTCTGCCTCACTGAGAGCCTTTTCATCAGAGTTGCGATGCGTAGAAAATAATATGCAGATCTAATAGTGGAGGAGATTTCTCATATATATACCACTTAATTTTAATTCCCAAACCCCACATTGGCACTGGAATTTCTTTAAAAAAAATTACTGTTTATTTAATGCGTGAAATACAGCATTTTCTTATTTGCAAATAAAGTTGTTTTTAAATTCCGGTGTCAGTCATTAATTTCAACACTTAAGCAATGAATTTGCCCTGTGCTGCAAAGGGTTAAATACCAAGTTGCATTTTCATGAAAATCCTTTTGGAATCGATTTAATGGTTTTAATGTGATGCTTTAACAGAAGACGAACAGAAATAGTTTCGTTTAATACCTGCAATAAAATTAAATTCTGTTATTTCATTCTACTTGTTCCAAGTCACTTATACTGATATTATGGTCTTGAAAAACTGCATGATGGTCTAAAGGGGAGAAAATACAATTTTGAATAATGGTATGATTATCACCCTCAGTAAATTTTCCCATTCTCTTCATATCTATGTATGGTCGAAAGTAATTTTTAAATATCAGTTGAATATTGCTCAAAATATTTCTCTTTTATATTTTTATTTTCTAGAATTTTTGTTAAATGAAAATTATCAAAAAGGATAAGAGCCTTTTTCTTCTGGCAAGTTTGCTATCTTCATATTTGTTTCAGAATTTCTTTCTAATATCTACTGTCTCATCTAAGTTTTTTAACATGTAAAAACTTAGATAATGGATACGTCTCTCTTCTTTTTTTAAGAAATATATTTATTAATTCAAATGACTTCTAAGAAATTTGAAACATTTTTGTAGTTGAGAGTATAGAAAACTCTTATTATATTGTGTTTGTCAAAAAATATGAAAAACATTAAAAATTAAGAAACAGATAACATACAAATAAATTTTTATATTTGTGTCCAAGATCCTAGTTTGTATGCATATTACATTTGAAAAAATAAAGTTAGTGATAGAAAATTATATTTATTGCAATAGACATACATATTAGGATGATTAATATATGTGGTTTAAGTAGAACTTTTTTGGGGGGCAGAGATATAATACAAAATTGATATAATTCATGAATGTTATATAAAACCTATAATAAATACTTTGCAATGAACAAATATTATTACATAGTGTTAAATCACATTAAGTATATTAAATGGATCATTGTTTAAAATAAGCTTAAAGCAGTTCTCATAAAAACTATCTTCTCCCTGCTCAACAATGTAAAATTTTGACACATTTTCTGTTCAACAACTTTTAAACTCAGCAACACAACACAAGGTTGCTACACAATCTGGAAAAGTCAGGTAATTGGAAAATCAGCCAAATATTCAGGGAAAAGTAACGGATTTTCAATATTTTTTCATAAAACCTGGAAAAGTCAGGGAATTTGATAAACTTTTATTGTAACCTCTAAGAGAGTTTGATAATTGTGCAGCCAGAAGTGAGAATCTTTCATGATTTGTCAAACTGCATATTTAAAAAAATCATGTACCCCACTTTTTTTTTTTTTTTTTTTTTCAAAAATTTCCTTTTTTACCTTTCACATTTTATATTTTTAATATTCATTATTACAGATTTTAAAACTTTTTCTCGCAGTTATTTTCATATTACAATAAGTAATTATCACAAGCCTTCATCTCCCCATCGTTTCCCCTTCCCTTTTGACTCCTATTGAAAATAAATTTTAGCTAGACAGTGATTTTGGGATATAGTTAACAAAATGGATATTTGTGAATTTAGTGCACAAATATTTTGTAGTAAGTTTGTATAGTTTGTAGGAAACTTTAATAATTTATGATTGCAAACTTTCAAATAAAGAGAGTGATTCCAGTGTAAACCTCAAAACAAGATTGTTATTAATTTGGGATAAAGAGCTTTAGCTCAGAGATTATTAGCAACCATGTTCAAGATTTTTTTTTTTTTTTTTTTTTTTTTTTTTTTTTTTTTTTTTTTTTTGAGTAATATAACATTTTCTCACCTTGAGCATGTCTGCTATTGCACTACACCATTAGACTTGTATTTTCTTGAAATACACCTGGAAAAGTCTGGGAATTTCATTCTCCCACATGAATAGCAACTCTGATTGACAGTTTTTGGTATAATTTTTTTGAAGGGATTTGTAATTAAACAGTTTTTATTTTTCGATAAATGAATTATAACTAAAATTATGAGCGATTGTTCTCTTATGTCTTTAGTTTCTTCTTTTCTTCCTTTTCTCATGTGGCCGCATCTGGAAATTTGGTTGAAGCAACTAACTTTCACAGTATTTTCTGAAAGATCTGTTATTAATATCAAATGGTAAAAAAAGTTCATTTACATAGTTTCTGAATAATAATCCAATTTCATGGGTTCACAGTCTGAAATGAAAAAAAAAAAAAAATTAGGAAAATATCCAAACTTGATTTGAGAACAGCCTTGAGGTACATGCCTACATTTGAAATATCAATTTAGGTGAAAATTCACATTTTTTTTTTCACTTTGATTTTCTTATAGAATGAACATTTCTGTTTCTAAATTTTTTTTTCTATATGCCTATGAGAAATGAAATTATAACTCTTTAAAAAAAGGCAGATGACATTAATTTAAACCCAAGTTGAAAACAGATTTTCATCTGAAAAGGTTAGCGACTATTGCTCTTACTCAAAATTTTATTATTCTATAACCATAAAAAATTTTTATAGCTTTTTGATAATGTCTAGAGAGTAATGAACTACAGAATTAGCTCTAAGTGACTTATTTCTTGAATATAGTTATTTTTATGAAGAATTAGACATAAAATTACTGGAATTTTCTATGTAATATAACCAGCTATATCTCTTTTGGATTTTTATATATTGACTAGTTTTTAGTTCATTGCTCTCAAGAGTGTCTAATATGCATATGTTTAAAAAAGATTTGTTTTATTCATTTTTTTAAAAGAGCTAAATCCGTTTTTATGGAAAAATGCTAAAAAAATGACAAAAATCCTTTCAAATTTTAAAAAGTTGCATAGTCATGATATATTTTTTTATAATTTTCTTTATTCCGTGCTAGAATACTAAAATAGAATAGAATATACACTGAAAAGTATCAAAAGATGTGTCAAAAATAAAGTTTTAAGAAAAATGTCTGTAGGCGTAATCTGATACCTTAAGTGATTTTATATTATAATTTACTGATTTACTGTGAGATTATTAGTCTTCCTATTGATTTATTATTATTTTTTATTTTTTCAGATATTACATATTAAGGCAGTATAAATCTCTAAGAGTGAACTTCAGGGGTAAAAGAATAATAGAATTTCCAACATTGCATGTAGTTCCCAAGATTCATTTATCTGCCTATGATATTATTGAATGAGCATGACGAATAATCTCTTCAAATTGTAAATACTTTGTATATGTATATATATAATGTAAAAAAATCCTATCTGGATTATTTTTTTATTTTCAGATAATAGAAAATAATAAATATTATTAAAAAATAATAAGAATAAATTATGTTTGTGAAATATTTCTTACAAATTTGCTTATTTTCTTAAATGATAATTTGTCTTTAATTCATTGCTTGCCACAATAAGCTTTTATTATTGTTTTTACTTTATACTAATATTTTATGATAAATACTATGTTATACTATTCATTGTCATCATTGCACAAAAAAAAGAAAAAGAAAAAAAAGTTTATTGATAAAAAAATTATAAAACATTGCAACAACACTCTATCAGTAGAACTAACATAATTTCACATTTTTGCTATTATAAAACATTGCTGTTCCAAACATTTATTTTCAAAAAAAGAAAATTACTTAAAGATAGGAAATGCACCACTTTCTTAGCAAAGGATGAGTTCAAGAAATATTACTGTTGATTGACATCATCTGTCCTTTATTTCTGTAACGGCTGATTATCATATACAGTTTAAATGCATTATAAAAACTCCAAAACATTTATTTATGCAGATATGTACTGTAAAAAATCTTTATAAACTGAGTAGCAAATGTAGAAACCATTGCCTCACAAATGTCATAAAAATTGTAATATTTTAGTAATCAATTGCATCATTCAGAGTATTTTTTATTTCGATAGCAAGTTTTTCACACTCTGTATATGTTAAATCTTGTGCTAACCTGAGTGGTGATATGCGAGCTCTAAATAAGCTCTCAGAAGCATATATGTTACCTACGCCAACTATTAGCTTATTATTCAATACAAAATTATGAAACATTATCTTTATTGTTGTATTTTAGATCAGCTACATACTTATAATTCATGGATGAAATTCCTGTATGAAAATATTGTTAATGTATTGTAATGGAACTGGTCTACATGTCATATCTTGGTGTTTATATTAAAATTCTCTTTATGTAAATAAAAATTATATTTTATTAATTGGACTAGGTGTAATTACTGCATATCTCCCTCTATATTATGGGCATCCATAGTAATAATTTATGATGCAAAATTGTGAAACAAGATCTCTATATCGGTGCATTTTGACTCAACTGTAAACTTATAACTCATGGATGAAATTCCTGCATGAAAATACTATTAATATATTGCAATGGAACTGTGTACATGTCATATCTTGCTGTCTCTATTAAAGTTCTCTTTACATATTAAAAAAAAAAAAAAATCATATTTCATTAACTAGATTATATGTAATTATCACTTATCCCTTTTTATATTACCTTTTATTCTGCCATATACCGCTCATCTCAAAAAATTATTTAAACCCAGAAATTTAATTTTTTAAATACAGTTAAATAATTACAATGAAGGAATGAGAAACATTTAATTACAAAAAACTGAAATGTAATTATTTGAACTGCATGTTATGCTCCACAACATACTCTACAAGGAAAGTGAAAGAGTAATTTTGGACTTGCAGAGCACTCACAATGAATAAACAGTAACAAAAATTTTAAGTGCATTTTAGGTAACTTTCATTACAAAAAGAAATTACCTTTTGCAGTCATTCTGAGAGAACCAATTCTGAAAATTTTCAGTATATTTTCACCGATCAGAGCCAAAATCATCTTTATCGAATGTATCAATATCCAATAATCATATATATGTATCCCATTTTTATGTCATGCAATATCGCTTTTATTTATGAACTGATATGGATCTGTCTGTCCATATGGGTTGAACTGATCATTTGTCCAAGATTAAACAAGCTCCTTCATCTGTCATTTTGTTTCAAAAAGGCTGTCACTTAAAGATTTTAAATTATAAAAAAATAATAATAAAATTCAATTATTATTATCCTTACATATTTGGTCATGATACAAGTATTTTGGAGTATTTTTTTATCTTAAAAAATGGCTAAGATTTCCATAATCCAGTTTTATTTGAGTTTTAGAAAATGCTGTTTCTTGCAAATTTCCTTTAATAGTTTTAACCATTATTGCTACCCTTATATGATTAAAATTACAGTCAGATCCACCAGCATCAATTTTTTTCTCAAAATATCCCCAAATTTGCTGACAGAAACAGGTCACCATAAATTAAACCAGCTCAGCCGATAGCTGACTAAGTTAGCAAAATTGTCATTCAAATTCCATATTGCCAAAAATTTGGGTATTGTGGTATGCTACTGGTAGTAATATTACAATTAGAGTTATGAACAATGACGGTGAGAATGACAGTGAGCATGAAAACGAAAACATACAACAAAATAAAAAAACATCATGCTGTGAAATGATGAGTTCTTTTGATCTTATAAAGAAAGAATTTCAAATAGAGGAAAATGTTCCCGATACAATTTTTCATTCCTTGCTGTATGAACATTTTTACGAAAGTGCAACAGTTTTGAAATCAAAACAACTGAAAATTACAGATTTCTTCGTCTAACATTAATGTAAGTTTTTCTTATGTGATTTTTATTATCCTTTCAAATAAGTGTCTGTTACCATTTTTGAAACTGTTTAAATAATTAAGGACTACAATATTAGGTTAATACTTATAGCCAAACATATCAAATTCTTAATTAAATATCTAAAAAATAACTGTTGTTAAAAATGTACACGTTAAAGAGTAATTTTTACGTCATTCTCTATGTAAGGAATTTTTTACTGGAACAATGGATTTTGTTATATAGAGACTCGACTGTATTGCTCATCGAATAAAGAAGAGTTGATTTGTTTATGGAGCACAGAATCATTTTTGTAAAATAAAGAATTAAAATTAGCTTCGGATAATTTAAATGTTTTCCAAAGCAATTTATGATTTACAAATGGCAGATATCAGGTCCCTCTACTTTGGAAATAAGTTATATGGGAAATAATTTAAGGGATAGTTTTAATATTGCAAAGACAAAATTTATGTATTAAAAAAAAAAAAACATTTGATAGGGATGAACCATTATTTGAAAAATATAATGAGATGATGAAAGAGCAATTTGAAGAGGGAATAATTCAATTGTGCGACGATAATCGTTTTAATAGGTATACAATGCTGCACAGGGAAGTTATTAAGGAACCTTCTCATAGTTGTAAAATTGACTCCAGCAGTAAACAAACATCTAATTACAGTTTAAATGAATGTCTTCTTTCGGGGGAAAATTTAAACGCCGATTTAGTGGATGTTATCTTGAAATTTCGAGAGTATAAATAGGTTTTTGTGATGATATAAATCGAGAGCTTTTTTACAAATAAATGTTTCCGAATGTGACATAAATTGCTTATATTTTTAATATTATAAAAACTGCGATAAATCTCAACCAGTAGTAATGTACCATTTTATTAGACATTGTTTTGGCGTGACTAGTTCCCCCCCCCCTCCCCATGTTTTGGCAGGGAATATTAAAACCCATATAAATAAAAAAATATATAATATAAAATTACACATCCTCTCGTATTTGAAATGTTAACTAAATCACTGTATGTGAGGACTTTTTTTATGGAAGTTCCACTGTTCGAGAAACATTTCAGTTATCTACTAATGCTGTTTCTGTTTTGAAAGACGAGAATTTAACTATGAAAAAATTTGATACAAATTCTGGAGAATTAAACTTGTGAAAAAATTCCAATCCCTAAAATTGAAATAAATGAACATTCTGATAAATATTTGGAAGTACTAGGTCTTAATTGGAGTAATGAGGAAGACACATTGTGCCTAAATTTAATAACAGTGTTATCAAATTTAAATGTACAAGGTGGCCATAATTAAATTGACAGTACTCAGAGTGTTCTGTAGTGCGATCTAATTGCAAACATGACACCAAATAGGAAGATTACAGAAAACGCGGGATGAAAGCTTCCATAAAAAAATAGTTCCAAAAGTCACCGCTTGTGAAATATATGGCACTGTGTATTCATAAAAGAGAGTTTCCAAAAATGAAGAATCAATACTAAAATAAAATTACCATTTATTTAAGGAATTTAGCAATTTAATAAAAGCTCAAAATGGTAACAGTTTATAAAAAGCTAAAAATTTACCTAAACACTGCTAAAGTTTCTTTATCTGCAATTTCACTTATACAACCTCAAAGAAAAAGACAGCAGAAAAAGTTCTTTATTCAAATTTCAAGTTGCATCTTTTGGCACAGTTTCAGCGTGTTTGGCTTTAAAAAATAATGTGCTACTGTTAGAAGCAATGTCATTGAAAGTTATCTTTCATAATGTCTCCTTCTTTAGTCAAGCGAAATTTACTAGTCAAATTCTTTTACCTCAACCTGCAATGCGCCAGCCTCTCTTCCTGCTTTTAGAACCACAAAAAGATGCGCAAAGGTAACGGTCCATTGTCAGTTAATGGTTTAAAAGCAATGGCTGACAAGTTTGAGGAAACAGGTTCTCTAAATGTTCAGTCAGGCAGAAGACAAAAACCCGTATCATAGGATATAACCAAAGTGGCAACGGCGATTGTCGACAGAGAATCGGACAATATTGCTACCATTTCCAGCATTCGTGGGATATCTCGGAATCTGCATATGCCTTATTGTACGGTATGAAAAATCCTACGAAAGATTATCAACTTCTGTCCATACAAGAGTTATGTCACACCAACCATGATAAGCGATTGACTTTCTCTCTCATTTTTCTTGCCAGAATGGAGTTGGATGATGCTTGGCCGTGGAAAATATTATGGAGAGAAGAGGCCCACTTTTACCTGAATGGAACTGTAAATACCCAGAACTGCCAAATTTGGATAACAAGTCACCAAGTGCATTCAAGGAAATTCCTTTGCATTCACAAAAAATAATTGTTTGGTGTACCGGAGACAAATATCGCCAAATGCTAAATAACTTTGTTCAGCAAAGACAGTGGTTGGAGAAAATCATTTTCAACAAAATGGAGCCCCTCCACATATTACATACCTACGACAGAAATTCACAACCGAAAAAGACATTAGCTGCTGTTTTCCAACTGCCTGGTCACCTCAGTCCCCTGATCTTACTCCCTGCGACTTTTGCCTATGGGGTTATCTTAAGTCCAAGGTCTATCACAGAAGTGTCCAGTACCTGGCTATATTGAAGGATAACACATCGCGAACTGTACGGAAGATTCCTGCAAACATGTTATTCTCTGTTGTTGTAAATGCTGTTCATAGAATGCAATATGTGGTCCACAAAAATGATGGCCACATCGAACCTGGGTTGGATGTGCTAAATAAACGGTAATTTTATTTCAGTATTGATTCTTCTTTTTTGAAACTCTCTTTTTCGAATACACAGTGCCACATATTCCCCTGGCGGTGCCTTTTGGAATTAAATTGTTTTTTCGCGTAATCCTTTGTACTTCATCTTGTTTAATCTTCCTACAAAATTTGGCGTCTTTCTCGCGATTAGATTGTAATACAGAACACTCTGAGTACCATTCACTTTAATTATAGACACCTTGTACTAAAAGAATTGTTCTTCACATAGCTGCCAAAATTTTTATCCTTTTGGAATTTCTCCTCTTTTAATACGACTAAAGTGTCTTTTGCAAGAATTTTAGCAACTTGGTTTGGATTGGGATGAAGAGTTTTGAAGAGGAATTAAAAATAGGTGGTTAATGTGTTGCAGTGAAATTAAGGACTTACAAAAAATCAACATTCCAAGATATTACTTTCCCGACTTTGTGAACGGAGAAAATAGTTACATAATAACGGAGAATAGAGTTACATGTATTCGACGCATCATTAAACGTTTTTGGAGCAGTAGTGTATTTTAGATATAAAACGTCACATGACACTTTTAACACTAATTTGGTAATTTCTAAGGCATGGGTATAGCACCGCTTAAAAAGTTAACATTACCTTGATTGGAATCAGTAGGCTTAGTAATAGCAACAAGATTAGTTAAACACTTGAAGGATAGTTTTAAGTAAATCGGAAATATATATTTGTGGAGTGACTCTGTCATAGTATCATATTGGATTAGTAGCTCACCATTTAAATAGAAACCGTTTGTCGCTAATCAAGTTACCAAAATTCAGGAAATCTCAGATCCCAGTTCTTGGAAATATTGCATAGGCAAACATAATCCAGCAGATTTGTTAATCAGGGGGTTATCAAATAAAGATTTAATAAACTCGAAAAAATGGTGGCATTTACTTAAATGGTTGAATGAATTAGAAAGATTAAATTTGGCCTACTGTAAAGGCAATTGAATTTGATCCAACTGACAAAGATATTGAATCTAAGTCTAAAGTTATAGCTATCTCAGCAATAAATAATGAAAAAGTATGGATCCTGGTAGATTTAACAACTTGGAAAAAATATTAAAGGTGACTGCTTGGGTATTATGCTTTGTAGAAGTACTGAAAAGAAATTGTGATCACAAAGATACTCTTACATTAGAAGAATTAAATAATGCTGAACAGTGTGGATAAAAGTTAAGCAAAATGCACTTTATTTTGGTAAAGTTAAATGTTTAAAGAATGGCACACCTATCCCTAAAGGTTTCCAATTTGTTGTGTTAAAACCCTTTTCAAACCAATAAAAGGGTTACTGTTGTGTTTACTTGGAACGTTTACGCCGTTCCAAAAGAAATAATACTAATGATTCCAAAAGGAACAACAGTGTCCAGATATTAAGAAACCTGTGTTTTTCATTGCATAATTTTTTTTTTTTTTTTTTTTTTTTTTTTTTTTTTTTTTTTTTGCTGCAAAAGACTCTAACATGACATTTAATATACATCAAATTTTCATATAAGTAAGGAAAAATAAAAGAATAATAGAAAACTATTGCCTGCAGGAACTTGAAAGAAATAGAACACAAAAACATTAATAAAATATGCAGGGAATTTTCTTCTTTAAAAAGAATTTTATTTTTTGTTGCAAAATCTTGTTTTTATTCTTGCAGAAAAGAAGATAAAAAACTTTGGGGTCTCTCATTTTTCTAGAGACCTGACAATGTAGCTGTCAGGTTCTAAGTAAACATCTGCTACAAATTGGAATTTCTATTATTTCTCTATCTTAATATTTTATGTGTATTGTACCGATTTCCAAGGTGACATTCTTTCTTTGTTAAAGTGAGAATTGACAGGTATCAGGTGCAGGTGGTGAGGTTAGAGAAAGTAGATTACTGAGAGGCGTGTTCATCAGTCAGTGATGTATGTGGATGATGAGCAAACAAGGAACATGTCACGGATCAAGAAAGTAATGTGGGATGTGTCCAATGAAGAGGATCCACAGGGGGGTGTACATTGGGGAAAGCAGTGATTTAGAAGCTCAAGCCTCGTCTGAGATTAAGCAGTTCGTATCTGGGGTTCGTACCTAGAGGTGTGTAGGACAGAGGTCCTAGTGCAGAGTGTGTAGGCTGAGTTCGTATCTGGAGAGTAAGGAACACAGACGTCCTGGTGCGTAGTGCTCTGGGCCGGATAGCATAGGCCGAGTATCCATATGTTGGGAGATTCGAAATTGATCTACGATAAAGTGAATCTAACGTGCATTGAGTGTGAGGGAGAAGGTGTAAGTTGAACAGTACACAGCCAACCGTTTACTGTATTTAATTTAACGTTGAACCGGATCACCTATATCCGAGTTGTAATTGTATATAATTGTAAATAGTGTATTTCTTGTGTACTTATAGTATAACTAAACTGTTAATTCAGTTAATTGACAGCATCAGTGTTCATTTACACAATCCTCACAGTGGGTGACCGATATCACCTTATAATATCGGTGGTCGCAGCTATAACTACCACGGACTTTCTTCAAAGTTGTGCGGGCTGAGAGGAACGTCCGACAGTAGCATCACTTTTAAAATCCAATTTTGATGACTATAAAAGATACTTGAAAGGAAATGAGCTTCTCCTGGGGAATTAGGATTGAAATGTTTGGAACATTGACGTATTCTTTGTACATAACTAATGTAGCATATCGTAAAAAAAGGGAAGTGACGAATGCGCACCACAACATCACTATTCTAAGAATTTACTTTTTAATTTCAAATTATTTTTCGTTTGTAAATAGACACTGCATTACGTCTTTTTAAAGAACAATCATCGCTGGCTCCCGACACGGGCTCTCTCTGATTCTATTCCGAGCAAAAAAAAAAAAAAAAAAAAACGCAGCAGCGAAGGGAGAGGGTTGCCATAATCCCATAACTCGCCAATTGGCAGGGTTAGAAAAATGGCGATGAAGAGATAAGCCAAACGAGTAAATACTGATAGGAAAATTGAATTTTCAAGAATAAAATTTTATAGCACCTTAAAGATGCGCAGCCAATAAAATAGACAAGTAATCATTTATTTTAAAATACGTATCAGCAGAATTGAATCCGATTGGTCGGGGGAGGGGTTATAAAAACGGAAGTGACATCGCTTTGGAATATAGGAGAATGTTCTAGAACAAACCTCTGCTGGAAGTAACAAATTCGAAATCATTTTATCATTTTGAAATAAACGAAAAGTTACGTAAGAAATAAAACTTTACAGGGGAAGCTTTTAAAAAAGGCGAGAATTAAAATAAATTTTAGAATGCGAATTTTAATAATAAATGAATAAAGATTAATAAAATGCTTGATAAATTAAATTGAATAAAAATATGGCAGTGGTTATGAGTAACCACAACATATTAATATATTTTTTTCGCGTATTGTTGTCCCCCAGGGGAATACCTTCTTTAGGTATTTGCGGGTTTCGCGATCCCGGGTTCCCGAGCGATCTTTCTCCTTTCCTTTTTTCTTCTCTTTTTTAGTTGTCTATCCTTTTTTCTTTGCTTCACACTTTTTAATCTTCTCTTTTCAGTTTGTTATCCCTCTTTGTTCTTGTCATGTTTGATATTTATACTAATTATTTTGTTTTCATTGTTCTTTGTTATCGTTCTTTTGTTTTGAAAAAAAAATTAAAAATGTTTAAAGACAAAAAAAACACCATTTTTTTAAGCTCCCTCTTAAATTACTTTTTATACAATAGTTGTTTTTTTTATACACGTGAGACACCCTGGGTGTTGAGGTTTCTTTTAACCTCATCGACTTGTTTCTTCCTTTTTAGGTTGATATCAAGTCCCAGGGTGCAGGGCATCTCTGAGCTCTCGTTCCAAGTACGGGGGGCGCCATGCTTGCATGGTGATTGTTAGGAGTAACACCAGAAGACTGGTGCCTTTCGATGTAAGGGCCGGCTGAAGGTTGGACAGAGCTGTAAAGGCTTACCTACGGCTACCCATTTTCCTTGGAAAAGAACCGGAGCTTTGGAGATGCTATCGAGTTTAACCCAATGTTCGAAAAACGTGGGGGTCTGTTGAAAATAGTTTTCGCCCTTTTGAGACCTGCACCAGACGTAACGGTAAGAAGAAGGGTCGGTGACCAGGCCCGATGCCTGGCGTTTTATAAATTATCTATCTAATATGGCGACAAATCAAGGAAATAAGACATGCGATGTGGTAGCCCCACAACCCCTCATTGCTTTAAGCTCAAGCCTGCCAGTAGACTTAAATGACGGCCAAATCAATTCTTGGGCCGATAGATCAGATGATTCATGTTCCGAAAGATTTTTTGTAGTCAAAAGACAAGAAGGCACATTTGACAAAACATCCCCATTTTTGATTCACAAATCCGTTCAAGGACTGATTGGTGAGCCAAAAACAATAAAAAAAATACGATCTGGTGAACTATTAATTGAGGTATACAATAGCACTCAAGCTCTAAATTTAAAGAAATGTACACATTTTGCAAATATCCCTGTCTCAATAAGTCTCCATAGAACCTTGAACACATCTCGTTGGGTAATATCTGAATCAGATCTTTTGCATGTTGCTGATGAGGAAATAGTAGAAAATTTGAAAGAGCAGAATGTCATAGAAGCTAGGCGAATAAAAATCTACCGTACCGACGAAAAAATACCAACCAGTCGAATTCAGATTCCAACTAAACACATAATTCTTACTTTCAACTCACCAAACCTTCCCAAATACATAAAAGCTGGGTATCTCTCATGCTCTGTAAGACCTTATATCCCAAATCCACTGCGTTGCTTCAAATGCCAACGCTTTGGGCACTCAAAAACCAATTGCCGAGGTAAACTTGTCTGTGGTCGGTGCAGTGATCCCGACCACGATAGCACTCAATGTAATGCTACCCCACGCTGTGTTAACTGTAAAAAAGACCATCCATCATATTCAAAATCCTTCGAAAAATGGAAAATCGAAAAAGAAATACAAACAATACGCACTAAAGATAATATACCATATCCCGAAGCCATGAAAATAGTTGAAACCAGGACACCAAAAGTTGGAGTTTCATACGCAGCCGCTTTATCTAAAACAGTCCAGAAAACATATCAAACTATTTCAACTCAAACCGATTTCCCTACTGAAAATAATTCCAAAAGAAAACAAAGAGAAAACAGCCTTTCTGATACAACTACTAAATCGACTCAGTTTCCCTCTTCTGGATATGTAAATCCTGCTCCTCCTAAAATGCCACAAAATACATCAAAATCACTGCAATCTCTTACTCCTAAACCCCCACTCAAAAACAAAAGTTTTCAAAATATAACTAAAACACCATCTCTAAAGTCAAATCTTAGATCTGATATTGAAAAACATACCCTACGTATTAAATCAGCTGCATCTACTGAAAACCCATCCAAAAAGAAAAAAAATAAAACATCTAGAAATCAAACCCATCAACAACAGAATCAAAAAGAAGAAACAAGTATGGATGATGATGCCTTAAAATTTCATCCTGAAAGGGATGAAGTATTGGACGATGAGGATAGTAGCATGTCTACTACCTCTGAACAAAATGACATAGATATACATATCTGACACTCTTTTTATGTCCAATATCATCTCGTGGAACTGCCGTGGTTATCATAATAAACGTGACGAAATCCGTAATATTCTCTCTGACCATCGACCACTCTGCCTTGCTCTCCAGGAAACCCATCTAAAACCTAATGACAAAGCGAAATTACGCAACTATGCAACCTACAGGAAAGACTTTACAGGTAGTGACAGGGCCACTGGTGGGGTGGCCCTCTTTATTTCTCGCAATCTACCCCATTCACAAATTAACTTAAATACCAACTTGCAAGCCATTGCAATCAGTGCTCATATAAACAGGCTTATTACCATCTGCTCTATTTACCTACCACCAAATACATCTATTCAGGCAGCAAATCTTGACAATCTCCTTCTGCAACTACCCACTCCTTACATCATTGTGGGAGACTTTAATGCCCACAGTCAACTGTGGGGTAATCATGACACTAATCAACGTGGAGATATGATTGAGAAAATTATATCAGACAATGGCTTATGCCTGCTGAATAATGGAGATCACACTTACTTTCATGAGCCATCCCGCACATTTCATGCAATAGACCTTACTATCTGCTCACCATCTATTTATCCTTATTGGAACTTCTGGGTTTCCGATGATCTTCATGGCAGTGACCATTTTCCCACCTTTATTACACAGACTACTCCTAATAGGAATTCAAATAACTGTTCAAACCATTATATATATGACAGAGCCAATTGGCAACTTTTACCGACCTTGCCAAAATCACAAGTGATATGATTGATGGTCACATTGACAATGCACTTGATAATATTATCCATTCTATTATCAGTGCTGCGGATATCAGCATTCCCAAAACATCCTCTACAACGCGGCACAGAAAGCCTTGGTGGAATGATGACTGCCAACAAGCGAAAAAAAGACAACAAAAAGCTTGGGGTATTTTTCGGAGGTACCCCAATGATGCTAATTATATTGCTTTCAAAAAAGCAAAGGCTGACGCTAGGAGAGTGCGACGCAAAAGCCAACGTGAATCCTGGATCAACCATATATCGAGCATTGACACTAACACTTCAAGTAAAACCCTTTGGAAAAAAGTTAAAAATTGTATGGGTCTCTATTCTGAAAATAATGTCTCTATATTAAAACATAATGGCCAAACTATAGCCTCACCCAACAATATAGCTGAAACTATAGCTAGTACCCTCGCCTCTAATTCCAGTTCTTACTCTTACCCAGAACCTTTTCTATCATACAAAAGACGGATGGAAACTACCTGCATTAATTTTAATACTCGCTCCTCTTATGATTATAATCTCCCTTTTACTACCTCAGAACTCTTAAAATGCTTACAAAAAAGCCGAAACTCAGCTCCAGGTCACGATGGCATTACATATACCATGCTAAAACATCTCAGCACTACCTCTCTTAATAACCTTCTTGCTTACTACAACAGAATTTGGACAGAACACACATTTCCTAAAGCCTGGTGTAAAGCCATTGTTATCCCCTTTCCTAAACCTGGGAAGGATCCCAGTGATCCAAATAATTACAGACCAATCGCACTCACTAGTAGTCTCTGCAAACTATTTGAAAAAATGATTAACTGCCGACTAGTACACGTTTTTGAAGAAAAAAATTGTCTTGCTGCCTTTCAAAGCGGTTTTCGACGTGGTAGGTCTACTACTGATAACCTCATTCTTTTAGAAACCCATATCCGGAATGCTTTTTTAAAACGTAATCATCTGGTTGCAGTTTTTTTTGACATGATGAAAGCATATGATAAGACTTGGAGGTACGGTATTCTTCGCGATCTTTTTAATTTGAACTTTCGCGGAACCTCCCGATTTTTATTAAGAACTTCCTCGCCATCCGTCTGTTTCAAGTTCGGATTGGTGGGGTTTTGTCTGACTTTTATACTCAAGAAGAAGGAGTACCTCAGGGCAGTGTCCTGAGTGTGACTCTTTTTGCTATCAAAATTAACGATATACTTAACCAATTGCCTCCATATGTGCATGGTACTTTATATGTAGACGACTTTAAAATATTCTGTAAAGGACAAGATATGCGTTTTATCGAGCGACAACTACAAATTGCTATCAACCGTATTATTTATTGGACAGACAGAAATGGTTTTATTATTTCTCAGGGCAAATCTTCTTGTGTGCATTTTTGTAGACGAAGGGATCTGCATCCAGATCCTGAAATCTTTATTGAAGCTTCTCAAATTTCTGTTGTTGACTCTGTTCGCTTTTTAGGCTTATACTTTGACAGTAAGCTTACTTTCTTGCCACATGTGTTACAATTACGTAAAAAGTGCGAACGCTCTCTTAATCTAGTCAAGGTGCTTTCGAATACTTCTTGGGGAGCGGATCGTGGTTCACTCCTTAAAATATATCGTTCTATGATTCGTTCCAAAATTGACTATACCTGCCAGGTCTATGGTTCCTCATGTAAATCAGTTCTTAAAAAATTGGACACTGTGCACCATAGCGCACTTCGTATTTGTTCTGGTGCATTTCGTACATCCCCTGTGCTTAGCCTCTATGTTGATTGTAATGAACCTGCACTACAACACACCCGTGAAAGGCTTTCCCTCGATCTATACTATCGAATCCTATCACATCCCAATCATCCTTTACATTCCCATTTACTAGATACTGACAATGAACTTCTTTATCAGCACCGCCCTTCATGCATTCCACATTTTGGTATTAGAATGAGACAGATTATTGACAATAGCTTTCTTAGCAACATTGAAACATATCCATGTTCAAAGCACCTTTTCCCACCTTGGGAATCTCATAATATCATCTCCCTTCATCCTTTTAATACTTTCGACAAAAATAGTTTGGCTCCTGTCGTATTTCAATAGCTTTTTGCAGATCATCGGGCACAGTACAAAAATTTTAAAGATATATATACAGATGGGTCTAAGTGTGGAGATATTGTCGGCTGTGGAATTGTTTTTGGTGACAATGTTTTTAGTTATCGACTACACTCTTCTGTGTCTGTGTTTACCGCAGAATTAATCGCAATAGATAAAGCTATATCCTTTATATCACATCATCATCATTGTACCTCTTTTATCATTTATACAGACTCTAAAAATTCTATAGATGCAATTAACTCCACAACATACCATCCCATTATTTATTCAATTTTGAGTCGGTTTAAACAACTTATCAGAGACGGATATAATATCCTATTCTGTTGGGTGCCCGGACACATGGGTATTCATGGTAATGAGAAAGCAGACAAAGCAGCAAAACAGGCTCGCAATATTTTATATCATCAGATTCCTTTAACTGACATTAAGCATAGCATCAATAGTTTTATTTACAATAAATGGCAAGAAAGTTGGAACTCTGAAATAAATAATAAACTGCATCAAATTAAACATACAATTTTAGTTTGGCACACTTATTACCCTAGGAAAATTGACGTTCTTCTGACTCGTCTTAGAATCGGACATTCCAGGATTACTCACAAACATCTGCTACTTAGAGAGGATGCACCCATGTGTCCACACTGCTATTTTGATCATTTGACTATCCATCATATTCTAACTGACTGTCCGGGCCTCCGGCATTTGTACAGAACTTACTTTAATTCATCATCGCCTATTTTGACAAACCTCATTGGGGAAACACCTCATGGGGCCCTCTTTGCCTTTTTAAAAAACGCTGGATTTTATTTTGAAATATGATCTTATATTGCTTATTATTTTTTCATTTTATACTCTAGGTTCTTAGATTGCACTTTCTATTTATATACTTTTATTCCATATCCTAACTTTATGCAAATTATTTTTTATTTTACTGTCTTTGCCTGACTATATCTGGATGGGATAACCCATCCAGATATTTTATACTTTTGCTTTTTTAGTCTCTGTTTTGGCGCAGCATGTCCCTGAAGGGATTTTGTGCCATTAAATCCCATACAACCAACCAACCAACCAACCAACCAATCGCGTATTGTTGTATTCATTTTGCATGAATGAACAGTTTAAAAGAAATTTGCAGTTTTCAGTTTAAACAAAAATTCCGTCATAATCATGGTTTTTTTTTTTTTTTTTTTTTTTTTAATGTATTTAATTCTATTTTAAGACGCCTAGTGATCTAAGATTCTTTAAAAAGAATAAATTCTAATGTTTAATTGTAGAATAATGACGACTTAAAAGTATATGTCCATTTTGCAAAAAATTTTGGACCAAGCCAAACTTTACTGATTTATGAACAGACTTTTCCACGTCGAGAAAAGGATTTTCATACGGGAAGATTCAACAGGAACTGATTATTTAGGTCTGTGAAGACTAGGAAGAACAAAATTAGTCTCTGCTTCGTACGGAAAAAATAAGGTAAACTCGGCCCGGCCCGATACTCCATGAAAAAAAATTAAGGCCCAAGCCCGGCCCGTCCGAAAAGATTAGTGACTAGGCCCGTCCGGCCCGAGTCTTCAGAAGCAAGGCCCGAATGACGTTAATGAAAATCGGCCCGAACCCGGCCCATGCAGACATCTAGTGAAGTTCAATGTTCTGTAGAAATTCACCCGAGCCGGGCCTTGTTCTGACCGAATTTCTAACTTTTTACCGGGCCGAAATTTTAACTTTCGGGCCGGGCCGAGCTTGGGCCGAAATTTTAACTTTCGGGCCGGGCTCAGGCCTGGAAATTTCGGCCCGTGCAGACCTCTATGTGGAATATCAAAGCTTAATGTCTTAGATACCTATACCCTCAATCACAGGACCGTATCTGCTATATTAATTTTTGGAGGGAGGAGTGAAAGAGGGGATGTGAAAGGCTGGTTTGGAGCTTATAGGGCTAGATTTGTGACAGAGGCTAGAAGGGCTCTGATGCTAGATGATGACATGGTTACTGTCGTTTGGACTCGGGATCATGGTAATATAGTCATGTCTCATCCACTGCCACAAATCTGGGCCCATAAGCTCAAAACCAGCTTATCTCCCTCTACCCCCCCCCCCTTTCAAAAATCTCTCAAAAAATAGAGCGTCAAAACTTTACCCCTCCCTTCAAAAATCTGTTAATATAGCAGCTACGGTTCTGAAATTGAGCATATAAGCATCTAAGACATTGGACTTTGCTATTCCACATCAACCCATTGCAGTACAAATATTTTATACATTCTAGGGTAAGTAATAGTTGAACCACCCACGCAAAGATAAGATAAAATAAAATTAGTATTAGAGACACAGTTGTAGATTAGTTTTCATAATTGCATCAAAACGTGATTTGTTGTCGTTCCATTTCGGCTTCGGGTTGAATTGTTTGCTGAAATACAAGCGACTCTCGTTAATTCGAAATCGGATAAATCGAATCTTCGCTTAATTCGAACTAAACAAGAAGTCCCGAAATTTTCAAGGCCAGAATAACATTAAAAATTTTCATTAATTCGAACTCATTTTCTCTTGACTTTAATTCGAACCAATGAGAGTTAATAAATCAATTTTTACTTTTTACTTTCTTTCTCACGGATTTCAGGTAATTTGAATAAATTTCTTTCTTTGATTTTTGAGAGAATTGTTCCGTACGAAAATACATATAATCCCAAGCATTTGATATCCATATTCTTAGTGCCCCGTCTGTCCATCAGTGACTTTCTTGACATTTTTCTTCGATTGTGCTTGTTTCTAATAGTTTAATTAGTTTATGTATTTATATCTTTTGATTTAATATTTAGTCACATTCTAATGATAATAAACGAAATAAATTTAAAAAAAAACATTATAACATAAGCATGTTTTTATATTGTGTGTGTTTTTATATTGTTGTTATAACATAAGCATGTTTGTGTTGGTTGAAATATGCCGGATTGCGGATAGATGATTTTTTTTATTATTATTATTTTTTTTTATTGGCAGGGTTCTGGTCGAGTTTCGGATCGACTTCAAATGGAAATTTCGGGTTCAAGTCAGGTACCACCCGACCCGTGAAGGACTCTACTTTGAACTCATGAATACCTTTGATATTTTCTTTTATTGTTAATCACCGGTATTTTTTGGACAGTAGCGATATAAATTATAATTGATTTAGCTTCATGAATGCATCCTTGTATAAAGAATCCAGAATCGACGCATACATATAAATTTACTACTTCTTTGTTAGAAACAAGAAGTTTTGTTAGAAATAATACAGGGTCGTAACTACCGTCTAGGCAGCCGGGGCCCCCAAGCCTGAGGGGCCCCAAACTGGTGGTTTAAAAAAACTATTGATTTTAGTTTATCGTCTAACTTCCTATAAAATGCCCAACACCTAGCTAAAATTAATAATAATTTTTAAAAAATCAAAGGGCTGGAGTACATGTTTCTGCGGGTCCGTCGGTATACTCCATACGCTTCGCATGCAAAAGCAGTTCTAGAGCAGACAGCAGAATGTCGAGTCGAACAGGGCTTGATCAATGCACGAGCCTCGGCTATGGGCCCAACTATTTCAGGGGCCCAGAAATTATGTGGCTGATTTTTTTTCCTTAATCAAATACTTTTCAAATAATATTGTTTTATGAAATGTAAAACGTAAAATTTAAATATTCTGAATGACTCAAAAAAATTTTCAGAAACTTTTAACCTAGGCACTTTTCACCAAACAACTTTGTCAACTCATCAAGTAATTTTTTTTTTTTTTTTTTTTTTTTTTTTTTTGAAAGTGTCGCCTAAAATGGGTAGGTAAGGGGCTCAATTTCAGCTTGATCGGGCTCTGGAGCCGAATGTGTCATGTCGCGCCAGCATGTTTGCCGATCCCATTGAAGCTAGTATAAGGAACAAAATATGGGTTTCTGATCGGTTGAATAATATAAAAAGCAATGGCGGATCTAAGGGGGGGGGCGATAGGGCAATCGCCCCCCCCCCCTTAAGCCCAATAAAGGATCTGCAGAACGACATTAGATGCCCTCAGGGAAAAGTTGTTGATCCTAAACTCGAGACCGGCGCGACCCGGGTCGGGTCGCGCCAACTTTAATTTATTATACTGGGACTGGATCAGGTCTTCACACTTTCAGAACCGGGTAGGGTCAGGTCTTATTTTTTTCTGCAGAGCTGGATCGAGCCACACTGTTTTTCTAGGTAGGGTATGGCGTCGACTTCCTTCCTACTAGTGGTATACACGGGCCAAAATTTTCAAGCCCAGGCTCCGTCCGGTATAAAGGCTAAACGCTCGATCTGGGATCGACACAGCCCGTATGCTGTGGCGGTTCTAAGGAGCGGGGGAGGGGGTGAAGTCCTCCCCCCCTTGGGCTAATAAAGGGTTTATAAAGTGACATTATGCATCCTCATGAGAAATAACTTGGGGCGAAGCTCGAGCCCGTTACGGCCTAGCACGGGTCGCGTCAGTGTAAGCCCACGAGATTTTGATTGGGTAAGGATTTCTCTCATTTTGAATCGGTTCGTGTCCTGATCTTGCTTTTTTTTTGGAGATTCGGGTGAAGACAGGCTTTTTTTTCTTCCAGACCGAGCCTGTTCTCGATTTCTTTTTTCCTAGAAGTTTGCATTGGACAAAATTTTCAGGTCGCCTCAGGTCCGTCTCTGATCTAGATTGTATGATAAACATTATTGACTCGACCGCGGCCCGTCCAGCTAAAAGTTCGGTACGTCTCTGATCTGAATTTCTTCGAAGGATCACGTTCACGGATAAAAGAGAATTTCGTTAAAGGAACGCGGGAAAACGCAAATTTCGTCAAAGGATCGCGATCAAAACTGGGTCAACCATTCTCGCAAGAGTAAAAACCGAATCTGTAGGTGACTCCAATCCGAAATGTATGACAACCTGCCCTGAAGCACTAAAAAGTAAAAGTCAACCCGACCAATAGCAAAGTATAGTTGTTAACTGGACTAGACTCGGCCCGAAGCAAAAAATCATAAATTAACTTGAGCCGCAGCAAACAGTAGAAGTTAACCGGATCCAAACGCGACCCACAACAAAAAATAAAAAATAACCTGACCTGCAGCAAAAAATAGAAGCGAACCGGACATCAAAGTTTGTGAAATGAGCGCGGAGAAAACACGAATTCCTTCAAAGGATCGTGAAATAGACTCTCATTTCGCCCAAAAATTGCGAAAAAGAACAAAAATTTTATCAAAGGACTCACACCAATCAATTTGAGTCAACCCGAACCCTTCTCGCAAAAGTATAAACCAAATCCTAAACTGCCCCAAATCAGAATTGTATGTCAAACTGCCCAAATGCGCTAAGCACAGCTAAAAAGTAAAAGTCGACAAGACCAACAACAAAATGTAGTAGTCGACCGGACCCAAACCCGACCCAAAAGCAAAAAATCAGAAATTAACTCGAACCCCAGCAAAGGGTAGAAGTCAACAGGACCCAAACACGACCCAAGTAGAAATTAACCCGACCAGGAGCGAAAGAATGAAAGCCAACCGGACCCAAACCCGACCCACAGCAAAAAAATAGACAAAACACGACCCGCATTAAAAAATGAGTTCCGACCCGTGCATCAGACTAGAGTTTCCAAATTTCGAAAATCGCCCCCCCCCCTCCCTTGAGGACTCTCCAGATCCGCCCTTGATAAAAAGCATCTAAAAAATTCTAGAAAATCTTTCTTTTTTATCTATTAATAAATACATAAAATCGAAATAAAAAAATCAAAATCCATATTTCATCTTTTTAGGCTTATCGTACTGTATACAATTAAATAGCGGCGTGCGAAAAAAAAACTGCGCCCTGGGCAAAGTTTTAATTTGCCCCGGACAGGAGGGGCCTCACTAGTTTGCCCCGGGGGCCCCAAGTTCATAGTTACGGCCCTGAAATAATAACACAATTTGTTAGAAATAATCAAAAAACTTCCTGCTATATTAATATGAATTTGATTGATTGCAAAGAGTATGTAAATAAACATGTTTTACACAAATTGCAACAAGGTCAACTGAAATAAAAAGATTTATCTAATGCTGATGATTCATAAAGCTAAATTATAATGATGATATTTTTTTCCTAACGCTCTCTATTTAACGCTAATGCTACAGTAATAAAATGATTGAAAAATAATAAAGTAGTAAAGATTGCATAGTTTATTATTAATTTGTTTTTTGAGCCAGAATTTGCAATAAGGAAAATGCAACTGATGGCACTCAAAGTAAAATTTTACGTCACTGAGGATTAAAGATGATTTGATTGACGAAAGTGTTTGTAAGCAGGACCTTTCCTTTGATTTAGTATAACTTTGCCTTGTACCATAATATCATTTTAAATGTAAGCTTGATTGATCACATTTTCATCAATCAATGCTTTTTTTTTTTCAGGAAAAATTTAAATCTTATCTCGTCTTCTCCCACCCGTGACATAAAACACCGCATTGAATTGTTAATTATACAGGAAATTAAAAACTTTGATTTTCATTTGAAAAAAAGAAAAAAAAACACTTAAATTACAATTTAAATTAAGTAACTTTATTAGCATTATTCGATTTATAAATTTAACAATTTAAGATTTAAAGACAAAATAATAATTATCATATTGCAATTTGAGAAATTGCAGAAAATAATGTTACCTTTTTAAAATGTTTTAGCAAAATGGCAATTCCCCTTGTCTTTGTAATTTTGGCTGTCTTTGGTATTGTTTTCCGGCTCTTTAAGCATTGTTTTTCCAATATCCAGTTGAATCCTTCTTAAGGAATCTGGTCTTACTCCAAGAGAATGAACATCGGCAAACTTGTAAAAATTCACCTGTATTATGCTTGCAGCAGTTTCGTAATCAGTGACAGGTGTGGGGAAACAATGCTTTTACCCCCGACATATCTCGGGATAAACAGTGAAGTGGTTAAATATGTTTGATACAATAATACAAAAGTTTTAGTAACTTTAAATGTATATCTAAGATTGAAAACTAGCAAATGTTAAAACAAAAGTTGATAAAATAAATTTCAACTCAAAAACTACACAAATATCAGTTTGAGGATACCATAATGGGCACTTCTTTTCCAATCAGGTATTTTTGTACCAATATTACTTTTTTGAAGGAAAGAAAAAAAAAAAAAAAAAAAAAAAAACAGGCAATTTTTAGAATGCATATTTTGCTTTGATTTTGTAATATAAAATATTATTATTTTTTTTTAATAAGAGGGGATGCATTGGAAAACATTATTTATTAATCCTTTATTCGGATCACAGATGTGATGACACAGAAAATTTTTATTACAGGTGTTTTTGAAAGTTATCGATTCTAAAATTACTTAAAAATCGGCCGGAAAATCTTTTATCGACTTGGTATATTATTATATACAATGTGTACAAACCTTTAAAAAAAAAAAAAAAGTAAACACTTTTTATTAATTACTCAACAAATTATCGCAGAAGAAAGTTACTAATACCGAACGATTGGAAATAAAGTTTACTTTTATATTATGTATGTAAAATTTGTTTAGGAGGGGGTGGGCATCTACATATTATAACGAATCCTATTATTTATTTATTTTTTAATAGCAGTACTCAGTTCTCAAAACATAAATTAACTCTACTTCCTTCAATTAGCCTAAAAACATATTTTCGTGCAATTCGTACGATAAGTTTCAGGAAAATTAATTATTTTAAAACGAGCATATTTTAGGGGCTGTAACCAAATTGAAATTCAGTACTCGATTGTTGACCGAGATAGCACCTTTTTTTATCAAGGCATTTTAGGCGCCACGTATGCAGTCGTTGAAGACTACTAGATCACAAAATAGCGCAACAAGTTTCAAAACAGTCAGTTTTATCGTAGACGGCCCCTTAAATCATCATTTTGCCGTTTTTTAAGAATAATTTGAAAACTACTTGGAATAAAATTTTGAAATTTTGGATTTCCATAAAGCAAGAATCAATAAATCTAAATCCATCAAAAAAAAAAAAAAAAAAAAAAAAAAAAAAAAAAAAAAAAAAAATGTAGGCTACAATTCATAATTTTATAGTTCCTATCATAAAATTATAAAAATTATAAATTTAATGTATTTATGTTAGGACATTTTCGTATTATTTCTACATAAAAGAATAACACATTATGAGTATGATTTCAGGAATTATTAATAAAAATAGAAAAATGTAATTTAACATTAGAAGCATTACATTTTGAATGTTTATAATTCAAAAACCTATCATTCAAATGACTTGGAATTTGGTGTCTAGGCATAATTTGAACTGAAGATTTGAAATATCTTGTTAAAAATCGGTATTGTTATTGAAAAAAAGTAATTTTGGGTTCGTTTTGCAAATTGTATATAGTACATCATTTAAAAATATACTTTATTCCCAATCATACACAGGATCATAACTAAGGGAGCGCTATGGGCGGCTCAGCTCCCCCCCCCCCCTAAAATATTTAGAGCCACCCCTAGAAAAGATTAAATGGTCACTAAACGAATTTCTGTTCCGAAAATTCAAATGAAATTCTGTTCAAAAATCTGATTTAGTTTTGAGACCCTTTCACAGTTTTGCATAGTTACTAAATTTTACTTAAAATAAGTGTTTCAACACTCCCTCAATCTATTTGTATATATGAAGCTAATATGGTGTTTAATTTTGCACTAAGTTATACACTCAAAATTTTCATCATCATATACTTTTCCTAGTATAAAATGAAGGTATTACAACAGCTTAATATGAAACATAGTACCTACAATGTGAATAAATACTAATTTATCTTTCTGCGTCAGAGAGAGAGAGAGAAAAAAAATATGAGCCCCCTCCCTGCATTTTCTTGAGCCCTCTCCCCCCCCCCCATTGTTCACTTCTAGCTACGGCCCTGATCGTACGGTACTAGTAACTTTCTTCTACGATAATTTGTTGATGAGTTAGTAGGGGGTGTTTCCTTTATCCCTCACGACTGTACATATAGTCCTAGTCTTTGAGATTTGTGTAAAAATCGAAGTATGGTATCGGCGGTCCCACTGTATGCTCACATAGCGCTATACAAAAAGAAATCAGAATAAAGGAAACATATCTAGAAGTCTGAGTGACAGCTTAACCAAGTGTAGGATGTACGATGGGTAATTTACGTCTATATTCACCAACTACTTCCATCCCAAGCTACACCGAAAACCTCGGTCGAGCGCTCAGATGGTGTTCCTTTTCTAATCCTGATTGGGCGTCTTCTTGATAATGTCCTATTAAATATTATCGTGATTTTAATTTGAGCGTTCAACCGAGGTTTTCTAGCTTGAGGTAGATGGTGAATACGAGCATTACCGATTCTAGCTGGCCAAAAGTCGATTTTTAGGGTTTTGTCCATTTGACGTTTAAGATGTTAGTTCAGCTGTAGTACAATCAAACGTGTTCCTTATATAAAAAATAGTGTTAAAAAAAACTGATTTGTACTGATACATTTTTAAATAACAAATTTATTAGTGGGGGGGGGGGAGGAAATTGTCCTTTGGCTTTCCTCAAATGAAGACCCTACACAAACGTAACTTCACAAGGGGCTTTACACATTCTTCTTGTGGAGAACTTGTTTTTGACCTTACTATAGTTCTGAATTATCGCTACTCGATTGCTCTTATAGGACTGTGTTAATTCCTTTGCTACGAAAGCCTTTTGCTTAATTTCTAATCTTTTACCACTGGTTTTTCCAAACAAAAATGTTTCTGTAATTGAATCGCGAAAATGCTCTAATTAAATAGGGTAAGCTTTGCAATTAAAAGCAATTGGTGTGAATAATGAAGGATTCTAAGCATCTAATCGGCACATATACCGATCGCTCGTTCCCAAGGGGTTAAAGATATAGTGTGCAGAAATCAATTAAAATCCAAAGAAAAACTAGAAAAGAAAATTGAAACAAGTATGATAGTTTCAGTTTCAGTTGAACATAAGAAACGAGTTATCGATTCCTTCATAAATCATTTCATAATACCTCAAACATTTTGAGAGTCATCTTTTAATTTCCCTTTATTTTTATGTGGAGTCTTGAAAATTTGATTTTTTTTTTTTTTTTTTTTTTTTTTTTTCGTTTAAAAATTATTGAGTTTTTTTTTTTTTTTTTTTTTTTTTTTTTTGTAATATTGACTATTTAACTGATCAATATTTAAAAAAAAAAAAAAAAAAACTTTCAAGTAATGCTTACTTTTTTTCATGTTTTTTACAGAATTTTTAATCTTTTATCACCGGTTTTTTAACACAGAAATTCTTGCCTAAATCAATAAAAAAAAAAAAAAAAAAATGCCCGGATTAAATAATGCAAAATTTACAATAAAAATTTACTGGGGGAGATTAATAAATAATGATTGTAATATGGATGCCCGTACGACAAATCATGAATGGCAAAAACGCGTTGCCCGTATGACGTACGGGCAAATCAAGGAAGCTGTTAAGCCCCCGTGAATCACCCAAGGTATAATCATGTTCTTTAATAAATGTTAAAATTTAACTTACCCAAGTGTTTACTCTTTTCCATACCAGTCATTAAATTTGATATCTAATTTCTAATATATGTATATATGTCATTTCTAAATAGGGCATTTTTATTTACGTAATCTCGACATCACAGATGCTTTTGCCGTTTTATCCAAATATGTTTTTGCTCAGTTTAGATGTTTCACTCCTCAGAAAAAAATATTTCAGCTATATTTCAGATGATGTTGAAATCTTTTACATCTTTAGCCTTTGTTATGCAATTTTCCTCTTCCTAATATCTTTCAAAGAAACACCCAAATTAATACGCCTAAATATTATGTTTTTTTCCAACAACAGCGGAAAAGCTCGCATTATCCCACTAATAAGGAAGACCATGGGAAAAAAAATATCCACGATTACTGTTTGAGGTAACTTGCAGATTTTCGGTACATATTTTTAATACAGTTCCAATTTCAGCAAACGTGCTCCACAATAAACTTCATCCACAAGATTTTATTCTGCGTAAGTTTATTATTATTATTATTATTTTAATTTGCTTTTTCTTTTGCCAGTGCCAGATTTACGGCAGAGCATTCGAGTCACGGCCCCAGGGCCCCTGATTTTCAAAGGCTCCCAAATGCTTCTGAAGATTTTTCAATTATTGTCCAAAATCTGATGTTGTTTTAATATCCAATGAAATTTTACATTTCATTCTAAATTTTATTATGTTCATATTGTATTTTCATAACGTTATGTATATTATCTGAAACATCCATTTATTACTTTATTATAGTGAATATTTTCTTATATCCTTATTTCTTTAAAAGTATATTGTATTTTTAATTATTGTTTAATCGATTTCCTCTTATTGTCAGATTATTTGTGTGTTAGTGAGCATAGCTTGAAGCCCCTTAATATTTTAAATAATTGTAGCTTAGTGTTGTCAAAAATTTATTATTGGTAACTCCATACTTAATCATTCCAGATGTATAGACTTGAGTAGGAAAAGATAAGTACCACTTAGTTTATTATAAAATGTTTACTCATTTAAATTTCCTAATTGTGAAATAATTATTTAAAAGTAAGTTATTGATTTTCATATTTAATTTTTAAAGGATGTTTTAAAATCAATAATGGTTACTTTAGTAACTATTTTTTTACGATCCCTCCGTAAATATCGATGCAAAGGGGGCCCCGTAAGCATCTGTGCCCAGGGCCCCGAAATTTGTAAATCGATCCCTGTCTGTTGTTCTAAATTTAGTTAAATATTTTACAGGGGCGTAGTCGTAAAAATAACAGAGGCTATACGCTCCTAGCAGAGGGTATACACTAGAGTGCGTATACTACAGTTTTCTTTAGAAACAGAGGGTTTACGGTGTTCCTTTAAAAATCCAGAGGGTATACGACGTATATCCTCCACTACAACCCTGGATATTTATGGCTAAAAAATGTTTGAAAGTTTTGAAATTTGATAGCTAAACATTGTTTAACGTGAGCTATGCAAAATTAAAAAAAATAAAAATTATATTGTAATTCATCAGGCATACAAGTAAAAAATTACATAAATACACACGTAATTAAAAATGCAAACGTTTCGATCTACATTTTAGCCCTCATTAGGGCAATAATATTCAAATGACCATAAAAACAACATTGCTTTATGAGGTAACTTGCAGATTTTCGCTAAATATTTTTAATACAGTTCCGATCTCCACAAACGTGCTTCACAATAAACTTCATCCACAAAATTTTAACTCCACATAAAATTATTATTAATTTTTTTTACTTGCTGTTTCTGTTGCTCCAAATTTAGTTACATATTTATGGCTAAAAAATTATAAGTCTTGAATCTTTATTCGATAGCTAAACATTGTTTAACATAAATATACAAAATCAAAAAATTTGAAAATATACACCAATTTATCAGGCATACAAGTAAAAAATTACATAAATACATACACAATTAAAATGCAAACGTTTTCGAACTGCATTTTAGACCCTCATTAGGGCAATAGCCAACACAGTGCAACCAATCACAGTGAAGTAGAGGAGGGGTTTGCCAATTCTCCGCACCGTGCCCAAATTTGCTCCGTGCTATTTAAAACATTAACTTTTTTTTTTTAAGTGTATAGAGGCGAACCATGACCATAACCGTTAGTCGAGTTTCCCAGCTATTAATATCTAATACATACAGTAATGCAACCATAAAGCATAAATAATAAATATGGAAGGCAGATTTAAATTTTCAGAAGACAATGGAATAACGTTAATATGATTGCATAAAAAGAGCGTCTTTTTTAGGTGATATTTGCTTTCTCGATAACTGTATTCTTCTATTTTTGTGATAAAAAATCCATAAAGGTAGAATTGTGAAACGGAAATTCGGGAAACATTTTGGTGCACTGTTTATCCTACAGCCTTATTAATTCTTCCCTATTATTCTCCGAAATTCACATTATAATTAAGATTTTTTTGGTATCTTTGTTAACACTAAAAAAAAAAAACTTTTATACTTATTTTTTTGTACCAACACAAAAATGACAAAGCTTTTGACTCGTTTCATCGTCAAAGTAATGAAACACTTTATGTACACAATATGGCCAAAGGTGACCGCCAATTGCGATATTTTTGACGCTTTGTTAAATATTTAGGACAAACAATGAGGAATTATCCTTAAACTCCAGGTTTGTAAACAAAATATTACAGGTCATATATTTCCGCAAGCATGTTTTCCCGAAATCCTATAGGAGACTGTCAACAAATTGAAAAAGAACAAATATCTTTTGGATAAACCTGTCAAAATTAATGTAGAAAAATTGTTCAAACTGTAGATTATGATTAAATGGCTTATTGTATATAAACTGTTTTCATTTTTATAAGGATAATATATAATACTCGTAGAGAAATTAAGTTTTCATAAAAACAGTCCCAAATTTTGCCAAGTTTTTTTTTTTTTTTTGCTTATAATTTGCAGAATTCTAAACATAAAAAAATGTTGTTTTCAGAAAACGAGATAAAGAACATTGTACACAATACCCTGTAATCAGAATTAAACAATAATAAATATTATATGAATAATGTGCAGGTTTACTAAATAATGTTTCACTGCGCATTCGTGAAAGCAATTAAAATATTATTTCCATAATGTGGTTAACTAAAGGAATCGAGTAGTTTTTCCGAAAGTCTCAAAAACATAGCTTGAAAATTTTGAAAATTACCGTCTATAAAATGAGTTCAAAATCCGCTGATCTCAAAAGGAAGCGAAAAGGTGAGGGGCTGTATGCATGCAATATTATGTATGTTGTATTGACACTAATCAATAGATGTATGGATATAGCACCTTTTTTTTTTTTTTTTTTTTGCTTTTTTTTGAGAATAATGGATTTCAAGCTTATTCTATCGACGATAATTTTTAGAATTTTCAAGCTACGTTTTTCGAACTTTCACTAAAGTTGCACTATGCATTTAACTAACGCATTATGTAAATTATATTTTGATTGCTTTCATGCATGCGCGGTGAAAAATTATTTAGTAAACCTCCTCATAATTCATTCAATTTTTATTATGTTTTAATTCTGATTACAGAATATTGTGTACAATGTTGTTTGCCATGTTTTCCAAAAATAACTTTTTTTATGTTAAACATTCTGCAAATTATAAGCAAAAAACATGGCATAATTTAAGATTGTTTTTATGAAAATCTTAATTTCTCTATGAGTATACATGCTATCTTCATAAAAATGAACATAGTTTATTGCAGTAAGCCGCTTAATCATAATTTATAGTGAGAACGCTTTTGTTACACTAGTTTTGACAGATTTATCAAAAAAAAAAATTCATGCTTTTTCAATTTGTTGACGGTTCCCTGTGGGGTTTCGGGGGAAAAAAATCTTGGAATTATATGACCTGTATTATTCTGTTTACACACCTGGTGTTTCATGATAATTCCTTATGTATTTTTCTAGATATTTAACAAAACATCAAAATCGCAAGTGGCCGGTTACCTTTGACCATATAGTGTGTGGAATCTATGATAAATAGTGAAAACCCAAACTTTTGTTGATAAAATTTTCATAAGTTTAAATGTTGAATATTTGATTAATATTTTGCTGTATAATTTTTTTCAAAAATTATGTAATTTCATATCTGTAGTATTATACTAAATCCTGATTTATTTAAAGCAATTTTAGTAACAATTTCCTGTCAGCACATTAAAAATGATTCATAAAATATTTAAAAAAAAAATCTTTTTCTTTTTCAGATACTTTTATTTTCATCTTTCATAATATTTATTATTTCACTGTTTAAAATAAATCATGAGAGAAAAAAACTTTTGGGACCATGTCGGAGATTTTTATCATACCCAGGTAGTCGAACATTCACGTAAGTATGAAATGAATCGATTATTCTTTATTATTTAACATTCATATCTGTATTAAATTTAATCTTACTTCAGAAAAGTCTCAAGAAACAATAGCGCACGTTTTTCAACATAGCGTTTGAAAAAGCGTTTAAGACTTCGGTCCGTCCGCGCATCTGTTCAAACTCTTGTAACTATACTCAGATTGCCCTCTAATTGATACTATATGTTATTGAAATTTACTATAAGATGTTCTGAATTGAAAATGAAGTGTATAGAGTTTATAGTACGTTTACAGGGACACTCAAAAGAATTCCGCTGCATTATAGTCTGTAAGGAAAACCATTTGCAATGTATTTTAATCATGTTACACTATTTCAAACACAGTGAAATTTATGTATGTCACTGAGGTGCACTATACGATGTTTACTTAGACGTGTAGTATTTTGTCGTCCATCTACAAGAATACGCAAAACAATTCGGTTACTCGACCGTGTATGAGCTATAATTGCTTGAAAAGAGTTTTCAGTTGTGTCATGTGTTTTTAAATGTGGCTAATTTTTTGCATATTTCTTGATTACTGCATATTACTTGCATAAATTCTACAGATCATATACAGGGATGCACAAAGTAATGCGAGTATATTTTCGTTTATTGCCGAAAATTGCTGAAGAAGGATTTTCAAGTGTTTTGCGTTTCCTAATTGAGCTGAATTTTAACATACTATATGTCGTATGCTTAAATTAAAAATTAAATATTTTTGTTAGCATACGCAAACAATAAAACATCAAGTATTGATAATAATTTTCTTTAAATAATAAGACCATTTTATTTCCCGTGAAAATCTTTTAATTGAAAATTAAATGTTCAAGAGAAATTATTATTCCGGGTTTTGATTTTTTGGAAACGATAAAGAAAGATGGTTAAGTTTTAAAGAAAAAGTGGTAACTAAGTAAAAGTAATGAAAGTAACGAAAAAAAAGTAGCGAAAAAGGTATCAAAATTTTAAATTATTAAGAAAAATGTTTAAATAAAGTAAATAAAACATATGCTCATTTCTGAATTATAACTCATCTATATGCAAAAATACAAAAGGAAATTCATCCGCTGTTGCACTGACTTGATTTACACATTCACACAGCCTTTCATATTTATAACTAGCGAGCCACGCCCGCTAGCTGGGCAACTTTTTCCAAATGAACCTCGGTATTAAGCAGTATATAATAAGCAAAAAAATTCATTTAATAAGCAAGTCTTGGTGTTCGAATCCTCAAGCACAAAAAAAAGTAAATTAAAGAGCCATTGTCCCGTTAAAAATATGTGATTTCGCACTGTGGGCCACGTGCACTTGAAAAAAAAAAAGATTGTGGATCGGAGCTATGGTCGCATCGCGCCCATAGTCCCGTTAAAAATATTTGGTTTTGCACGGTGGGCACTACGCGTCCATAAGACATTTATTCGTATTTTTTAGTTCATCAGAAGCAGATTTTTACGCAGATTCTGAATATGTAATCAGTTTTTTTCTACTTTAAAAACTGTCTGCATGATGGTTTAAGAAAAAACGCGCAAAAAAAAAAAGTTTCGATAGTCCTGTTTTATTTCTAAGTTCAATATTTTAGGGAAAACTACGGTAAATATTCTACGGCAAGTCAAAAAAAAATTGATGCGGAAAAAAACGCAATTAGCGCCGGTAGAAAAAGAGGCTTTCGGCTGTTTCTTCTTTTAGCCAAAGGGGAAAAATTCATGTCCTTCACCGCAAGGTGGCGCAGTGTTCTGCTTCGGAGCTCCGTTTGGGAATTGACACATTTTTCGTTCCGATTCCCAAGGAGTTTTTAATTCATAACTTTTTTAATTTTGGTCCCACGGTTTCGAAAATGTCCGAAATGACTTCCCCGGAATTTTTCCAATCGAAAGACACCTCTCGCGACTTCCAACTCGCCCGCGTTGCGAACTGTAATCGGCTTCAAGCAGACAGACAGACAGAGGCGCACGGATTTTATTAGTATAGACATTATAGACACTATAAGATGAAATCACAGGCAACTCAACTCCATATATCAGGCTCAAATAAGTTCCAAACAAACAAAAGAGTTCAGAAAAAGATAGAGAGGATATGTTTGTTTTGACATGAAGCTACAAGTGCAACCGTGAAATCAGTGGCGTGCGAAAAGAAAACTGCGCCGAGGGCAAAGTCTCAGTTTCGCGCCCCCTCGCCCGAACTTTTTCTTGTGATAGGCTAAAAATGACGTTGGTAGTATAAATTTGGCGCCCCCTAAATTACCGCGCCCGAGGCCACCGCCCCCCCGTTTCGCACGACGCTGTGTGAAATACTTAAAAAGGGTCACAATTCGGCCAAACAATTGTGGCTCGATGTGGAAACTTCTAGTTCAGCAAATTCAGTCCTTATTCCACGTTCTTTTCCTTTTTTTTAGCACTAATATTGCAAGTGGTTTTGACGCATAATACATCTCTAAAACATTCTGAACTCTTATATGCATATTTGGAACCCATTTGTGGCTGATATGTGGAGTTAAGTTGTCTGTGACGTCACACTGCTAGAGTCTACTAGGATACTAAAAACCTTAAGAGCATGCGATTGCCTTCTTGAAAAAAAAAAAGCTCAGTTTCTCAGCTTATAAACTAAATCTACTCACAAACTCCAGATTTTCTTTGATCTCAGATTTTGTTTTCAATTTCCTGACTCTACATGAAAGATTCAACAATAATGTTTTATGTGTTGCTATGACATCTTTATCAACTGACTCTTTCACTAATTTCAGGACTATCGGTCGGTAACAATGGGATAAGCTGACTTACCAATTCTCTTTGTGACACCTTTGTTTTTTTCCGTCTGTATTTTGAAAACTGTAAAGAATAACATAACATCCCTTAATTTAGGATCAAATTTAGGAACTGAATCTTTTAAATCACTTTTTTGAATCGTAAACAATCCCGATATTGGTCAATTCAAAGAGCAAAAAAAAAAAAAAAAAAAAAAAAGAAAGAAAGAAAGAAAGAAAAAGAAAAGAAAAGAAAGAAAGAAATTGAATGAATATAAAAGACCTTTGTTTACGACTACTATTTGTTCGATTTATTCTATGTTTTGTTTGTGACGAGAGATTTTTAAGAAATGCGTTTAAAAAATATATGTGTAGATATTTAGTGCTCGTTTTCGATTATTTAATGTTTTTTTTTCGTTTAAAATGACATTAAATTAAATAATAAATTCTGTCATCGAGATCATCCGTTTAAAATAGTGTCAAAACTCACGGTTCGAGGTATGAAGATTTTGATTAAAGAGATAGAGAAAGAGATACATTTTCTTTTTTTTTTTCTTTTTTTCTCTTTTTTTTTCACACACTATTAAGCTTTACGGAATTATGAATAATTATGAATGCGCGATTTTTCAAACTCGAATTGTTGATACTTCTCTAATTTTAACAGGTTCCCATTACTTTGGTATATATTTATTTTTTCTTGTTTCTTATCTTGCATTTTCTATTATTTTCTTTATTAATGTAATTCTAATTGTTTCTCATTTTAATTATCATTTTCCTTACTTTCTCTTTTATCCTTAGAGATTGCCTATGTGCAATTTCTTGAGCGCTTCGTCATAATCAGACGCTCTTTTGATCACCTGATTTGACATTGACGTTGACACCTTAACCTTGTCGTGATAGTTGGAATTTATTCTTTAATAAAAGCGGGACATTTTTTGTATGTGCTGTAAAATATCTAATGTCAATTATCAAAATTTTCAATTTAACAAATATTACTCGAATTACAAAAAAAAAAAAAAAAAAAAAAAAAAAAAAAAAAAAAATGCTTTGCTACTATAAATTTATTCACTTTAAGGAATTTCAGATTAACAACTTTCTCAAACTGAAGAAATTTTGTAATCTTAATATGTATGTGACATTTTGAGATAGGAACCAGTAAAATCTTTGCAAGTTTCCCCATATAACGTCACAGGAGTTGTGGTTTGATAAAAATTAAGTAAAATAATAGATGTAGAAGCTTCATTAAATTAATTTCTGCTCCAAAATAGTTTAATAAAATTCATTCAGATAGAGCGGGAAATGCTCTCTCTGTAGTGGCATTCCATCATAAAAACATAATTTCCGCAAGTCGTCTACACCCGAATCACCGAAAGAAAAAGAAAATATATATTTCATCAACTCTGGGCCTCTTCACTTAAATTAATAATAAAAGCTTCTAGAACATTCTGTAATCTTTAACCATGATTTTCTTATGTAAACAGAATTTATTGTCTAGTGTCGAGGATAGACATAGCATTCTCGAATCTTTTTCAGACAATAATTTTCATTTTAAAAGATTATTATTTAATTAATTTATAACTGAAATAAAAATTCGAATATTCTGCAGACGATAATTTTAAACAAAAAAAAAACAAAAAAAGGAAATAAATGAATTTATTGATACGCAATAAATATCAAACGCGAAGATAAAAGAAAAATAAATAAAAGAAGTGATATTTTTGAAAAGTATGGCTTTGGAATAAATTTAGTAAGACTTTCTTAAAAAAGGGTTGATAAAAACAAGAAAAAAAATAGTTTTATTGGGAATTTTAAGAAATAAAATAAAATTAAGAATATTTTTTTATTTACAGCCATTTTTTAAATTTACGCATATTGAAATAAATGTTTTTAAAGGCGAATTAAGTATTTATATCGTTTCAATAAAAATTAATAGATTAGATCTAGTAACAGTATCTTAATTTAATAAGTTGAAATAAGTACGGAATATTGTTAAAAGGAAATTAGCATAGTATAAAGTTAACTTTGGAGAAAAAAAATTTAAATTTGTAATATACATATATAAAAAGAATTGTTTTATTTTAACTCTTTCGGGCACAGTGTGCCCCTCCGGGCACGCAAAATTTTAATTGAAAGAAAAAGAATATTCAATCATTATATAATTTTATGCAATATTCATACAACTATTTATGAAATGAATAAATGCTCCAAGAAGACTGGTAAATGAAGCGATGGCTTGTGTTCTGTGACCAAAAAAAAAAGGTTTGGCGCACATAATGGGAATTTCTAAAAATCACTTATCACAGAAGTTAAAAAAAAAAAAAAAAAAAAAAAAAAAAAAAAAAAAAAAAAAATCCGAAACGTTTTATACAAAATTGGAAAAAATTAAAGCCAAAATCAAAGCCAATTTATTTCTCCAGTTCCTATGGGGCTTAATATCCATCTTTGCCTCTAATAATAATAATAATTAGAATTACACTAGAATTACACTAACAGCATTTACGGGAGTAATTTTTTCAGCTTTCTTGTGTGTCAGATAAATTACAGTGAGCAATATATATATATATATATATATATATATATATATTATATATATATTTGCACACTAGGTAAATTTGTTGTGGCATATGTATAAATAAATAATAAAAAGCAACTAAGACTTAAAAATAGAAATACTTTTACAAAACAGACAAACATATTTAATATCTGACTTAATAATTATATTTAAAATATGAAAACATAAAAAAGTAGCATTTGCACTGCCAAAAAAAATATTTGCACACTAGCAATAAAAGTAGAATGAAAGGAATTATTTAAGTTAAAAACAGTGCTAATATTTAGTATGCGTGCCCTATGCTTCAATTACAGATTGTAAGCGTCTGGGAATTGATTCCTTTAATTTGTGACATGTTTCACTTCTGATTTGTAGCCATTCTCCCCTAAGAGTTTGTTTAAGTTCTGATTTGTTAGAAATTTTCTTTTTCCTCATTTTCATATACAAAATATGCCATAAATTTTGAATCCGATTGAGCTCTGGTGATTGTGGCACCAACTTGTATGGGATCATGGAGCGCGAGCCCACTTAATAATCTGATATCCCCATCCACCTCGTTATGAATTAAGCCCACCAAATATTTTTTTATTAAGAAGAAATATTTTTTATTTGTTCAAAATTTTTTGAGTCCACCCAATATTTTTGTAAATTGGCGTCACTGGTGGTGGCGTTTACAATTTATTTTTCACTTTATAAAGCAACCATAATCTCATAATATATGCAGTGTGTTTCGGGTCGTATCCTGTTGGAAATAATGTGAATTAGGAATTCCTAATTTCTGAGCACTATTAGATAAATGATCTCGCAACATATTAATATATTGTTTAGCATTCATATTGCCTTCAATAAAGGTCATTTCGCCTACTCATTCTGTTAAAAAACAGAAGGTTAGAACACACGTCGGAACAGAGGTCATCATTCTGTTAAAAAACATGCATCCCCAAATCATTGCATGACCACTGCCATGTTTTACAGTTGGTTTCAAGTTTTTAATTTGAAGAGAAGTATTTGACTTTCGCCATACAGTATCCTTACAATCTGAGCCAAAAATATTGAACTTGCTTTCATCGAAAAAATAATAGTTTTCCAAAACTCTAGTAGTTTGCTGACATAAACTTTTGCAAATTCAAATTTTTTTACCCTATTTGTTTCACTAATAAATGTTTTTTTTTTCGAGGGGTTCGTCTTTGAATATTTGTATCATGAAGAACATTTTTAATTGATTGTGTGTAACTATTGCTCCTTATGTTGAAGCGACATCAACAGCCAATTCTCGAGAACGTAGAAAAGGGATTTTTGAAGATTCTTTTATGATGGCTCTCCTTTGTCTGGTATTTAGCTTTCTTGGACGCCCAGTTCACGGCTTATTTATTGTCGAACCAGTTTCTTTTTTCTTCTTAATTACATAACGAACACTAGAAAAGTTTAGATTTTATTTTTTACTTATTCCTCGGTAATTTAATCCAGAATTTTAAGAAATATAATCTTCTCACGGTTAGCAACAGACAGTTCACACGTTTTCAAAAACTAAAGGAAAAAACTAAAAGAACAAAAACTCTCCAGAATCCCTGCTCCAGCTAATATATTACGTGACTTTAAGGTCCCTGTCCTCGCTCGAGGAAACGCTCGCGAGCTAATGCTATTCCTATGGGGAAGCATTTTTCTAATAACTCTTTCGCATTTTGACATTTTTGAATAATTTTTTTTGCATTGGATAACTGAAGTGCATGCCAACAGCGCACCTTTTTTACTTTTTTGATTTTGGTTGCAGATATATTTTTTAAAAAACACTTTCGGTTTCGAAACCGGTTTTGAAAGTGAAACTAACTTTGTAAAAAATACCTGCAACCAAAATCGAAAAAGTAAAAACGGTGCGCTCTCGGCATGCACCTCAGCTATCCAATGCAAAAAAAAAATTATTCAAAAATGTCAAGATGCGAAAGAGTTATTAGAAAAATGCGCCCCCATAGAAATAGCATTAGCTCGCGAGCGTTTCCTCGAGCGAGGACAGGGGCCTTAAGGGGTCTTGTACCTTTTAAACGGGATGAAAATTAAAAAAAACATCCAAAGTTCGATTCAGTGTATCATTAAAACTTTTATACATATTAACATGATAATTTCACCGTTCAATAGAACAGATTATGCTTTTTAATAAACTGTCATTAAACATTTATTAGTCTTTCATATAATATATGCATTATTGAAATTTAAAAACCTCTATTTTTTACTCCGTCGTGCCTTGCGCGCATCCTAACGACCCTATAAATAAATATTTCTGCATATATATTTTTTTCTGTAAAGAAGAATAGTGTATTTTTAAAATGAACTACTCTTAAATAAAAAAATTTTCATTAACCTTGTAAAAAAAATTCTAAATAAAAAAAATAAAAAATTTAAATTTTTTAATAAATAAAATTATTCATAACTAAAAATTTTATCGCTATAAATACATAAAAGTAGTTCATTTTAAGCATACGTATGTGCTTATTAACTAAAAAAATTTTCATAACAATTCATACATATGTTCTCAAGATATCATGCGCGCAATGTCTAAAAATGCAGTTTTTCAAAAACCCGTTTCAAACCTTTTAATTTTTGTAGTTACCTTTGATGGGGATGCATCTTATTTTTGCTATAACTTCAGTTCTAATGGGAATTTTTGTACGCGATTTGTTTTAAAATATTTATAATGAATTATTTTATAATAATTAATGAAAACTGAAAAATCGAATTTTTGAAGCCTTAAGAGCGCACAATAGTCACAGAAAAATTACTCAAAAAGACCCGGATGACCATGTAAAGTCTATGGGAGCGTTCTTTTCTAATATCTCACTCAAATTTTAATATTTTTGCATGATTTTTTTGCACAAGATAGCTGAGGGCAATCCACAACGGGCTAGTTTTTACTTTTTCGATTTTGATTATATATTTTTTATATTACGATAGTTTCTGTTTCAGAACCGGTTTAAACCGGTTTCGAAAGTTAAAGTAATTTTAAAGAAAATCTGAAACAAAAATTGAAAAAGTAAAAACTAGCCCGGTTGTGGATTGCCCTCAGCTATCTTGTGCAAAAAAATCATGCAAAATTATTAAAATTTGAGTGAGATATTAGAAAAGAACGCTCCCATAGACTTTACATGGTCATCCGGGTCTTTTTGAGTAATTTTTCTGTGACTATTGTGGGTTCTTAAAAGGTACTAGACCCCTTAAAGTGCGGGGCTAATGTACTGCGGGACTGATATGCTAAACATTTGCATAATGTTCACATTTAATACCCTTTTTTAACAGTCAATGCTTCGTGTGCAAATACTTTTTAGGTATGAGAAAATATTAATTTACTTTTTAAAATGTGTAATATTACTGTTTAAGGAAAATGGGTAGTTATTTTTATTTTCTTCTTATTTAAATAAATGAATAATTACGAGAATAGTACCAAATTTGCTTTCTATGGTTACTTATGCAAAAAATCGTCTGCGTGCAAATACTTTTTTTGCTCAATGTATATTTGAATTAAAATCTAAACTTTAGTAAATGCGTTCAGCTAGGTTCATTCTATCATACCGAAATTTTCAAAATTACATTTTAATGTCAAAAAATAATACATTCTAATAAAAAGAATCTTTAAAAAGTAATAATATAATAATCTAAAAAAATATATTCATCTTTCTTTCTTCGGGGATTCAGTTGCCTCATAAAAATGGAACAACCAGATAGATCTGTTTTCCGCACGCATTTCTTTTACCCCTTCTATGGAGTATCAGGTCCTGTTTAAAAAAATGTAAATAACTAAAAAAATTTTTAACCAGGCAGATCATGTAGATTAAATATCAACTAAAGAGCTTTGTAACAGAAACCTTTGTTGTCAAGGTGTCTAAAAAGGCAACAAATATGAAATTATTAGATTTATTTATACATAAACCATAAGAATTAAGTATGTGTTTAGGAAATAAATATGAAAGTTACATGAGTATTTTAGGGAAGAATAAAATAAAGAATACTGCCCAGTTAAACTGATGGCATTGAGCTCACAGGCTACAAATACTAATTGTACATTAAAGCCTTATATTTTCGAGGGTTAATTCCGTTCGAAAAAAATTAAGAAGGGGAAACAGCTCTCCCCTTTCCTCTTTTTTATGCTTAATCATTGAACCTCCTATACTATTAAAGACATGCTTTATCATATAAAAAATTTATATCCAAAATTCAGAGCAAATGAGATAATTCTTAATCAAAACCCATTTAGCATTTATATAATTTAAAAGGAGTTATCCCCCTCTTTTATACTTAACCATTAAACTTCCAAAACTATTCAAAGATTTGAACGAAATCTGAAAATTCTGCTTGAAAAACCCATTTATATAAATTAAGGGGGGGAGGCATAAGAACCCCTGTTCCTCCTATTTATACTTATTCAATGAACACCTAATAACAGTCACGGAATCGCCTCATCAGAATGATCTAAATCTAAATTTTGAACGAAAACTTAATTCTGCATGAAAATCCCATTTATGTCAGCTAAGGGGAGGGACACCAGCCTCTCGTTCCCCCTCTTATACATATCGAATGAACTCCAAAAACTAATCAGGGAAGCGCCTTGTCAGGATATACCTACATACAAAATTTCAAGTGGATCGGATATTTTTATCATGAGTTATCGCGTTACGCACGAACGTACATACAGAACGGACGGGCACATAAGCTCTCAGGCTATGATAGCCTGTGAGCTAAAAAAGTAAATCTATGAACAAACGGGTACTTAAAAACTTAAGTATTCCATTCTCTTTGTTCCTCAATGAAAGTTTGATAAATTCAACAAATCCTTTCAGAATATAGCCATATATTTATACCGAACAAAACACTTTTTTTTAGTTTCTTTTGAAAATTTTCTAATAATGTCACTTTTTGTTATGTACGGCTCTTCATCTGTACCTTCAAATTCCGAAATTGGCTATTTCACTTAAAGAAATTCGGTTTGATACCCACCGACATGCTTTTGAAAAAAAAAAAAAAAAAAAAAATACTGTGTAATTTTAATAAGGTATTACATATTTTTCTGTAATAGAAGGAGAACAAAAAAAGGGAAAATTTATTTCTCATAGTAAGAAAAACTCCACAAAATATTTATAACTGTTAGTGTAATTAGATGCCATATGGACCAGTTACCCCTGATACCTGTCCCAATTACAGCATTCATGAAAAATTTATGGGATAACTAGAATATCGGCTTTGCATTTGAAACATGAAGTAAATATGTAAAGATAAATAATAGTATTAATGTTTTTATATGCCTGACCTTTAAAAAAAATGATTGCTTAATAAAAATACTTACCGTATTTTAGTAAAAATCAGACGTTGTGTTTAAAAATTTAAATTTTCGACACCTATTACTGCAAAGACAGAGTTATGATTGAGTTGACACACATTGTTTTAAGAAGTAAATATGATGGGAGTGCAAAGTTGACAAAAGCTAAAACTTAAAAGACATCAACGGCTTTTTATAAAATAGCTTATGGACCAGTTACCTAGTGGTTCCAAAATATAATGTTGCAGTTGTATATTTTATTTTTAACTCCTTATATTTTTCTTTCAGATCCTGTGGTAATGAGCTGGCCCCTTGTAGCGAAAGATTGGCAATGTCTCAGTATTATAGCCTGTTACTCTATATTCGTCAACTATTTAGGGCCTTCCATAATGAGGAATAGGAAGCCTTTCGATTTGAGATGGTTTATGGTGCCCTACAATATATTTTTAGTTGTCGCAAATTTTTGGATATTTCTTCAAGTAAGAATAATTTTGCACTTGAGTAATTCTTGAAAACTCAAATATTTTCATTAATTTACTCCTTTGTGTCACAGCTTTGCATATCCGCAATATACCGAAAACTCAGTGTTACTTATAAAAGGTGTTTTTTTAGAGGTGTGGTTTTTAAATTGGTAACACTGTTTCTAGATCCAGTTAATTTGACAGCTGACAGATGATTTGCGCTCAGATATGTTTTGCCATTTCATCGTGAATAGACTTACGCCAGAACAACGTTTGCGAATTATGCAAAACACCATCAGTTTATTGCGTAAGACATTCAGTGAGCGCATAATTTCGCTCTATAAACCTCTGAATTGCCTTCCATGGCCGTGTGATCTCACACCAATGGATTATTTTCTATGGGGATACGCCACAGTTTACGCCAATAAACCACAAACACTGGACCACTTGGAAATCTGGCTGATGCTAGATTTCCAGATTGCGCCATGTACACTAATGACGCTTGGTGCATGTAAAATCAGTTTGGATGCAAAGTCCTCCAAGTTACCTATGAATTATACCTCTGGAAGTACCTTGCCTGATGAAGGTCTCTTACTCTGATCAAGGTTCTAAATTACGAGATAAAATTGAGTAGCAATGAGCAGATGCCAAATAACAGGATATAAAGTTAAGTAACCGACAAAACAAAGTAGACAACTAAGAAGTAGGTACAACAGATAAAATGACGATCTAGGAGATGACATCAGGTTTATTGGCGCAAGCGGCGATCAGGCGATTACTCACTCCTTTAACAGGTATCAAATGCAATCAGCTGGAGCTACCCGACAGGTAGAGGCCTGTCATCAGATAGAAACAAAGAAAGACTTTTATATTGCGCTTTATTTAAGCCTTTCGGGGAGCCCGCGTATTCAAGAAATCATTTTTAAAAACTAATAGAATAAACTTACTTAATAAAACCAATATCATGGCCACTAACATTCTTTTTATGTATTTTATTTCTTTTAGAATTTGTATATAGCTAAAAAACATCCTTTACAGGGGGATTTAAAAAACAATTTTATTTATTGATGCTATCTTACAATATAAGAGTTAATAGAAATTATTCATTATTCAATTAATTTATCATTTTTTCATTAATGAATTTTCATTGTCAGTATATTGGTAAAACTGAAAACGCCCCATGTTGTTTTAATTTATTCAAGATTGAGGGCAATATTGCTGCTTATTAAATTATATTGCCATGTTTTTTTTTATTTCTCATTTACGTTCTTTTACATAATTTAATGTTCTATTGTTTACAAAATTTAGAAATATATGTCATTAAATGTCATTAAAACACGCTATTGACCAGAGATCATAGCATTATTTTCTTTTTCTTTACCTCTATTATATATAAGAGGTGGAATCCGTCGAATTTCGACGAAAGAAAATGTTTAGGAAGGAATTGTTTCATTGATTTATAATAATACCCATAAAATTGGCTACAGTAAAACATGCATCTCAGATTAGTCAGTCTAATTCTCAAAAAAAAAAAAAAAAAAAAATATTTTAAGCTAAACAAAACAAAACAAAACTATTTCTATAAAATTCAATTGTTCAAATTATTAAAATTAAACTTTAATCGCATATGTAATCAGTAAAGTATAACAAAGATCAATTATTATGATGAAATTATCAATTGAGTCTCTTATATTTGGTATAAGTGAATGAAAAAAAAAAAAAGATTATTCATAATTGATATCATCATAGAATTTCCATGTGAAATCTAAACCCGTCATAATTTTCATCGTCTCAAAATTTACATACGCACTTCTCATAGCATTTTAATTTGATAATTTTAAAATCACTTGCTTTCTTTTATATAAAAAAAGTTATTTGCACCGCTAAAAGCATTCCACGTTTACGGATCCAGTCTTAAACAACATTTATAGAAAAGTATGCATATGACATCATTAGGACGGAATATTACACAACTGCAGAAATAACAATATTCAAGACACTTGGCAAAACAAATCACAAATCTTCACTTCTTTATTTATAATAGCTCCATGTTTTATCAGAAATCATTCATTTGTATTATTATTTTTTTTCAAAATTTGGAAAATAATATTACATACACACGAATAAATAAAATTGCTCTCGTTTAGCTTTCTGATAAAAACTGAGTAAATGCGTTGAAGTCACTCAAATATTATTTAAAATAAGTTTTTGTAAAGAGAAAGTGTTCTATCCTTTACTAGCAAAAGCCATGCTTTGTTTGGATTCGCGAAGCATTATTTCATTAGATATTAGACAACTATTTGAAAGTAGCAATATTTTTTTAAAAAATATTATTTGGTACTACTTGATTATCTCGTCGACCAAAAAAGGTACCGCCAAACTAAAAGATTAAATGCCAATAATGATGATAAAATTTTCACATTCACATAACATTAAACTCTTATCACGTGTTCGTTACGCCATCATACAGTGGCGTAGTCGTAAAAGAAACAGAGGATATACGCTCAATACAGATGGTATATCCTAGAATCTAATTACTATATAGCTTTAATGAAAAGCAGAGGATATACGGTGTTCCTTTAAAAAATCCAGAAGGTATACGGTTCATATCCTCGTATAACCTCCACTACATCCCAGGCCATCAAGTGATTTTTAATCTGAAGTTTTATTTGTATTCTTAATAATGTTTTATTAATTTATTTGTTCTTTCGTTATTTAAAATAAAAATTACGTTAATTTGTTTAATTTGGCCAATAGTTTGGCGATTTGTATAATTTGGCGAAATTTGTTGATGGGATAACCAAGTAGTACTAACCAATTGTAGATAACCAACTGATACTAATTGGTTATCCCGTCGACCAAAAAACTATCGCCAAACTATAACAGTAAATGCCAATAATAGATGACCGTGAGTGTCGCATTCAACGACATTAAATACGATAAAGGTGTTTAAAACATCATTAAGTGGTTCTATTTAGACTTCTTATTTAAAATAAAAATTTTCTCTGTGTATAATTTGTATAATTTGGCTATTAGTTTGGCGATTTGTATAATTTGGCGAAATTGGTCGACGGAATAACCAAGTAGTACCCAAAAATGTACTGTGATATAGTGTCAATGGAATGAAGTAATAAAGTACAAAACTTGATAATATCTTGATATTAAAATTAATAATTTGCCCACTGTATTCAAGCTGACGAATTTAACGCGATAAACAGTAATAACTGGATGAAATTAGGCAATTAATTCATCCTCAACGAAAGTTAAACTCTTCAATATTTAGGGATGTAAACCAGGATTCATATATTATATTATGAGTTACTGAGATAATATTTAGTTCATTATTTACTATATATTTATGACAAATCTTACAAGATCCGTCAGATTGAATATGTATGCCAAACTAAAGACGATGACAAATTTTACAATAATATAATTTTAAAATTTTTTGTGCATCTTCGAAATTTAAAGCATTTTCCCAAGCACATGCATTTTCTGTTAAAATAGATTCGTCATGTCGTCGTTTTGACACAGATATCACATACGCACTATATAGGCGTTTTTTAGGTGCGTTCGTAATTATGTAAATACGTAGCACTTATTTTTGTCGCTCAGTCCGTCCGTCTGTCTGTCTGTCCGTCTGTCCGCATATAACAACGCAAAAACTACCCAACCGAATCGTTTGAAATTTAAAATACATAATTATAACATAATTTTGACGATTCATTTCAAATGTTATGAAAATCGGATGCATAGGTCAATTACAGGGACAATCAAAAGGATTCCGTTACATTACGGCCGATGGGGAAAAAAATTTCAAATGCATTTTAATCGTTTGAAATTTAAAAATATAATTATTACGTAATTTTGTCGAGTCATTTCAAATGTTATGAAAGTCGGATGCATAGATCATTTACAGGGACAATCAAAAGTATTCCATTACATTACGGTCAATGGGAAAATTTCAAATGCATTTTAATGATGTTACACTCATTCGAACATAATAGAATTGGCATGAATCTATGAAATATGTACTAAAATATGCATTCTGTACAATCTGTGATGCAAAGAATTTTTGTTATTAAATCACTACCCAACATCAAAAATGTTTCGGGCTCAAAAATAGTTATTTCTAAAGTACTTTGTCTCGCTAAACACGAAAATCAACATAAAAAGTTGAGATTAGCTCTTGTTTTCAAGATAGGAACCAACTTGAGAAACCTCACTGCGGCTGTTATATGGGAAATCGAATGTTTGGAAGTTGTATGCCTAATAGCTGTAATTCCCCTAAACTGCATTCTCTGTGTAGAATTCAACCATAAGTCAAGATCACAGAATACAGGGCTCGTCACAAGAATCTTCTTCATTTTTTTAGAAGAAAGAACATGTAGTTGCTTGTACTGATGTTAATGGTTTTATGAATTCAATGAACATAACTCATGATCCACGGAAGTGGAGGTTATTTATAGACTCTTCCAATTCCAAACTTAGTTTGAAAACAGTCTTACTACAAACGGCAACATTATTCCTTCCATTCCCATTGGATATTCCATTCACATGCACGAAACATACGGGAATGTGAAATTACTTCTCGAGTCAATCAAATACGAGGATCATAAATGGCAGATTTGTGGTGACTTGAAAGTACTTTCTTTACTCCTGGGAATGCAATTAGGCTACACCAAATATTGCTGTTTTCTGCTTTTGTGGGACACTCGAGATAGAAACACTCACTATATAAAAGACTAATGGCCTTCAAGAAATGTAAATCCCGAGGAGAGAAATGTCCAAAATGAGCCTCTAGTTGAACTAAAAAACATTCTGCTTCCACCCCTGCACATTAAGCTGGGATTAATGAACTTCGTGAAAGCCATGAACATGGATGGAGAGGCTTTCCAGTATCTTAGAGCGAAATTTCCAAGACTGAGTGAATCAAAGGTTAAAGAGGGTATCTTTGTGGGCCCTCAAATACGCACAATAATGAAGGACCCTGTTTTTGATAAAGTTTTGGAAGGGAAAGAGAAAGCAGCTCGGGAAGCCTGCTGGGAAGGTGTGGTACGAGGATTTTTAGGCAACAGAAAAGCCGAGAACTACCAACAGTTGGTGAAAAAACTCCTACAAAAGTACCGTGACCTTTAGTGCAAAATGTCTCTGAAACTTCACTTCCTCCACTCCCATCTTGATTTTTTCCCTAAAAACTGTGGAGTTGTAAGGGTGAGCAAGGTGAAAGATTGCACAAGGATATCTATGTAATGGAACGCAGATATGAGGGTCGTTGGGATTAGTCAATGCTGCCCGACTGGTGTTGGACAGTTACAAGAGATGCTCCAATAATGAAGGACCCTGTTTTTGATAAAGGTTTGAAAGGGAAAGGGAAAGCAGCTTGGGAAACCTGCTGAGAAGGTGTGGTACGAGGATTTTTAGGCAACAGAAAAGCCACAAAAGCCACAAAAGAAAGTCAGAAAAGCCACAAAAATGTAGTGGGGAGGCTTTGACATACAAGAGGCAATTCAAAAGAAAACATTTGCAAGAATAGGCTAAAAACAACCACTGCTTTCTGAAAAATGAACATTATTTAGTGAAACATGCCTATTGTATTGTATTTATTACACAGGATTTTTTTTTCTTCTTCAATTTGATGTTAAATTGATGCGTGGGATGTTGCGTGTCTTTCTCAAGTGGGCTGTATTGTATCTTGAAAACAAGAGCTAATAAAAACATTTCATTTACATATTCGTTTTTTTAAACCGAAAATTAGTAGGAATTGACTATCTAGAATCAGGAAACTGACAAAAATATTTTTTTTGTTGGCTAGTGTTACAGGGCCACTCAAAAGTATTCCACTACATAATGCTATTCGCGTTTGTAATGACCGAAAGGTGGCGTTGTATAGACCTGATAATCGTTTGTTTACGTAATGCTGTTTGTTCCATGCAGCTGGAGCAAGCGAATCTTGCAAGCATTGTGATGCTGTCATGTTATTTTGCCATTAGTAAGTCAAATGTACTTTTTTATATTATAGATCTAAACTTTGTGTATAAAATTTTGATTTTAGATAATTTTAATACAAAGAACCCAACGTTGCATGCGTTATAGAACTGTTTATTTATTTATCGGCCTTTTAAACACAGATTTCAGCGGAAGATGCTCACGGTATCAGTTCTATTTCGTTTCAGACATTATCCGCGAGAGGGCGTCTATTTCATTTCAAACGCGAATACGGAGAAACATTGTTTGTGGCGTGTTTTAATTATATTCAACTATTTCACATTTTATGAATAAGATGTATGTTGCTGAGGTGTAATAAAAATTACTTCCTGCATATTTACAGAAACACAAAGATTTCGACCACTATACTGTATCCGAAGTACGCTCTACTATAACCGCAAGATCTGAATATTTTTAAAACTTCGTTATCGTACGAACGCACCTCATTTGCTATGTTCACGTGCAATTTCCAACTTGGTTTTTTTTTTTTTTCAGATGTTAATGACACATACGCACCGGGGTACTTAATTGGCGACAAAGTGTCGTTATTTTGCTTGACATGGTAACCCGGATGTTGCTTATTTATTAATAAATTGTTTATTTACTTTTTTCAAATTACATAAATTGTTTTGTTCTATAGATATAAATTAAACTTTTTAAAATTTATTGTTATTCACTTTTTAAAAATATGTATGGTAACTGGTATTCGAAAACGAGGTTTTTGCTAAATTGGCGTCGGAAAAAATCGACCAGTGTAGTGTGTGTATATGACATATGTGCCGTCGTTTTTTGTGTCGTCGCTGATATCTAGCCTTTTGCCTTAAAGATATATTCGCGTTCTTTTCAACCAGTGAGCACATACTTTCTTTTGGCATTTTTTTTTTTTTTTTTTTTTTTTTTTTTTTTTTTTTTATAACAGAGCTAATATATTCCATAGATTGTATAAAACGGCAAATTGTTTAAAATAGCACGGTAAACTATTTAAAAATAATACTACATATGCCAAAATAATAATATAATTCCATTTGATCCAAATTTCAACCTTCGAAATTCAGATAACTCTTTGTTACATAACGAATTTAACAATTAATTTTATTTGTTTATAATTCTTTTGTTGCCACTTCAAAAAAAAAAAAAAAAAAAACATAATTTTTCTAATATGCGCAAGTGTCATGAGCGCAAACGATTTTAGCGGAATAAAGAAAGTATATTTTATTTATTTAATTAATCATGATTCTACCTGTAATTGATTAACTTCATGATTTTTTTCTTCTGAAAATATACGTTTCATTTTTTATTTCCAAAAAATTCGTCCGTAATGGAAAAACATGTAAAATAAATTAATTAAAATAATAATTTTTTAAACGTTATTCTGTAAAAGAAAATAATATTGTGCAAATCTACAGATCATAATTTATTTTTGTGTTTAATTTCAAGTCAAAATACTGGATAATTTTTTTGTAAAGTGTACGACAAAATGTAATTTGAGTGGCCTAGTAGAGGATTCGCTTCGCTCATCCTAATAAATAAAGTTTGCAATAAACTAAAAAAAAAAAAAACTAATTGATGAATAAAAACGCAATAAAACCAAAATTCATCGGATTTTATATCAGACGATTTCTTTTGACATGATATATTTATTTCAGTTTTTATCAACTTTAAGAGAAAATGGCATATTTCTGTTGCCACAATTACGATATTCGTACTAAAAATTGTAAAAAAATTCATAACTCATAAATAAATTGAGATACAGCTTTCAAATAAATTGCATTTATAAGTGCATTTTTTTCTCCATACAACGGTCTAAAAATTTAAAATGTGCTATATTTAGAAGTATAAAATTTGTAGTACCGAAAATTGCAAAACCGAATTGCATGCGAAAGTATTGCCATTCACAAAATGACGTATGCGTTACGCACAGATACGTTTGGCCTTTATAATATAGATTTTCCTTTGTTGAGAATGAATATATATATATATATGTACATATATATATATATATATATATATATATATATATATATATTTACAGTTTGCTGATATTCGTTGGTCTGGCTTGGAAGATGTTTCCTGTGATGCTGATCGCCCAAGGGTAGACCTTATTGAGGATCCTGTAAGATACAGGGTGAGTATAATTCCCACTTTAAACTTAATTTTGTTTTCAGTAAAAATAATAGCTTGTACAAATGAATTATCAAAGCTAATATGTATAAAAATCATGACTAAGTAAAAGAATATTGAACTTTGATCTAGTTCTAGTAATAAGAAATTGTGAAAATTTTCATCTTTTTTTTTAGACCGAGAGACAGCTACAAACACCATCACCTCATCGAGTTCACGAACGATATTCTAAGATTATTTAAATTTCAATTAGCTTATTAAAATGTAGCCGGTCTGCCAAATCACATCTTGGTGGGCAATACTTGAAAAGCAGATTTTCGTGGTTGAGTGGTCGTTGTGTTTTCCTGCACCTGAAGGAATGAAAGAATGGAGGACTGCAAGCAGGAAACACAATGACAAACCTACCATTCAACTACTAAAATGGATATCGTAATACTAATAATATACCGGGTGTCCCAAAAATGACTGATGGATTTTAAAATTCAATAATTTGCAAACGGTGACAGCTATTTAAATTTTTTTTGCAGGAGGGTTATGTATAATGTCAGGAGTTTTACCGTAATTTTTTATTTTAGTTCGAATTTCAAACAATAGATGGCGCGTACGGCAATCGAAACTCAGGTTGACGCCGAAACTGACCTCACTCAGCACTGATCACCTGGCCTTCAATAGCCGCCAGCGCCTCTATTGTTTGAAATTCGAACTAAAATAAAAAATTACGATAAAAAAACTCCTGACATTATACATAACCCTCTCGCAAAATTTTTTTAAATAGCTGTCACCGTTTGCAAGTTATTAAATTTTAAAATCCATCAGCCATTTTTGGGACACCCGGTATATTCTACATAAAAATAAGAATTTATATTATAAAATATATTTTGCTTCTAAGACGTTGTATAATAATAAAAACATTTAAAATATATTTAAAAAAATTTATTTACATGTTTCAACTCCTATTAATAGAGTCATCTTCAGAATGTAAATAGAAAATAAAAATTACAAATACAATGAACGTGAAAACCGGAATAAATAATTATTGAAAATAAATTAAATGTATACATGAAAATTCATTCATTAAAAAGCGCGTGATACATTTAATTTATTTCCAATAATTATTTATTCCGGTTTTCACGTTCATTGTATTTGTAATTTTTATTTTCTATTTACATTCTGAAGATGACTCTATTAATAGGAGTTGAAACATGCAAATATTTTTTTAAAATATATTTTAAATGTTTTTATTAATATACAACGTCTTAGAAGTAAAACATTTTTTATAATATAAATTCTTATTTTTATGTAGAATATATATTATTAGTATTACGATTTAGTTATTAGTGGACGTAATCAAGACTTACTAGTGTTATTTTTCACATTCATACTAAAATGGAGTCTGTAGGTGTTTTCCGCCAAGATATGACCTGACAGACCAATTACGTTTTAATACGCGAATTGAGTTTTAACTAATTCTCGAATTTCATCCGTGAACTCGATGTGGAGATGATTTCTGCAGTGTAGTAGAGGCGCCTCCCTGTCTATTTTTGTAAACATTTCCACTATAACTGTCTAAAACAGGCAAAAGTAATCGCAAAATCCTATGGAAAAATCCTGATAACAATGTATTTTTTATTGTATCAAGTGATTTTAATAGTTTTTATTTTTATTTATTTAGTTATATTTTAATTAGCTATATTTCAATCGTTATGTTCTTTTTTTTTTTTTTTTTTTTTTTTTTTTTTATCAACAACTTTCTAATAATATTAGTGAAGGAAAAAAAGCTACATATTTTGTGTCAATTCCTTGTTTTAGTAGATCCTACGACTACTGTTACGCCAAGGTTGCAATCACGAATTCGCCAAAGCTCGTCCCTCATCTTCTAAGTAGATCAGATTATAAGTCATACACCAAATATAAATGTCAAACATTTTATGTACCATGTATTGCATATACAGGGTGTCCGAAAAGTCTGGAAACGGTCGAATAACTCGAAAAATACATATGAGATTGAAAAACGTAAATATACGTGTTAAATATTTTTAAATAAGCTACTCAGTGATACCAAATTTGACCTTCGTAACCGACCCCCTGGGGGTCAGAGGGGGTCCAACTTTGAAAACTTAAATTATAACCCCCATTTTTTATTGCAGATTCGGATTCTATGGACAAAAATACGTAACTTTTGTATTTGATGTTTATTTCGAATCCTCGTTTATCACGGTGTAATTGAGCATATTAAATCGATACATATTTTGGCTTTTCCAACGGGATTTTCCCTAATCGAAACTAATTGGGGAGAATTTATGACATCAAATTCCTCGTCTTTTGCAATAATAGCGTTTCCTGAAAATCACCCGAGCCGATTATTTCGGCAGTGCTACTCAGTTAAAAATTTGATCCATTTGCTGTAGCGTCACTCCACAGCTTTTATAGAATATCTCTTTCATGACCAATGAGAATGTTCCAAAACACAGTAAAGTACCCTGTAAAAAAATTGACCCTTTTGCTGCATCGTCACTCCACCGCTTTTATAGAAAACGATTACTTTACTGTGTTATGGAGCATTCTCATTGGTCACAAAAGAGATATTCTATAATAGCTGTGGAGTGACGCTGCAGCAAATGGGTCAAATTTTTAACAGTGTAGCACTATTGAAATAATCGCCACGGGTGATTTTCAGGAAACGCTATTCCTACAAAAGACGAGGAATTTGACGTCAAAAATTCTGCCCAATCAGTTTCGATTAGGGAAAATCCCGTTGGAAAAGCGGGAATATGTATCGATTTAATATGCTCGATCACACCGTGATAAACGAAGATTTGAAATAAACATCAAATACAAAAGTTACGTATTTTTGTCCGTAGAATCCGAATCTGCTATAAAAAATGGGGTTTATAATTTAAGATTTCAAAGTTGGACCCTCTCTGACCCCCAGGGGGTCGGTTTCGAAAGTCAAATTTGGTATCACAGAGTAGCTTATTTAAAAATATTTAACACTTATATTTACGTTTTTCAATCTCATATGTATTTCTCGAGTTATTCGGCCGTTTCCAGACTTTTCGGACACCCTGTATATGTAGCCATATCATAAAAATATACATTTATATAATTTAAAAAATAAATTAGTACTTTCTACCAAGAGTAAAAAGCGGCGAATTTTCCGAATTCAGGAAACATATACCAAATTAACGTGCTATAATGGATGGGTTTTGGAATTTCATTAATTACAGTCAAGAAATTATTTGTGAATTATAAGATAAACAATAAATAATTAAAAAACTTATTAACTTCTTTTTTTTTTTTTTTTTTTTTTTTTTTTTTTTTTTTTTAACCAATTTTTATTTTTATTGCATAGTTAAAAAATATTTTTCTTAAGAAACTAATATCATTTTACAAAATCAGAGTATTAAATTTATTGATTATATTACTTACTGAAAACAAATAACAAATATAAGCAATTAATATAGGAATAATATTTAAAATTTTTATTAAAAAGTTGATTCTCTAAAATTTAATCAATATTTCCGTTCTTTTTTTTTCTTTTCTTTTTAAACTCAAGCATTTGTTTAGCATTTGTAAAAAATTTATCCGAAAATAAACTTTAAATAATTGATAATAAAATTAATGTCTTGAGGGGAGGGGAGGGGGGTATTGAATCCATTTACTAACATTTATTGCTCTTTTAAAAATGCTTGAAGTGAACAAAGACAAACTTTTAAAATGTAAAACCTTTGCATCAGACGTAAATCTATTGAAACCAAATTTTGTAAAATGCACATGCACAACCGAGATTATTAACGAAAAAGACAGGCTACCGTGGGCAGTGTCTCATTACTAGTGTCTCCTTTTTAGACTACTCGAGTCACGTGATGCTCGAATACACGAATATAGATGTACGAAAAAAACAACACATGATTCTAGCGGTTTAATATGAAAGGTAGGGTGGCAGCGTGCATTTTTCGTTACTCTCGGCATTAAGTAATGACGTAGTGAAATTTTCATATCAGTATAATATAGTAATATTTAACATGAGATTGTACCATCGATAAGAAAATATGATGAGTCTTCTGTAAGTTTCTTTCATTTAATAGTTTTAATTTCACTTATTATTTTAATTTTTAAATGTTACAAGAACTGCTAATGTTGCTATGCATTTAAAAAGTGCTTTTGGTTTCTGATAAATTTTTATATGTTTCTTTTACAGCTTGTCCGAACAATATGGTATTTTTACATAACAAAATATATCGAACTTATTGATACAGTAAGTAAATTATTCTTTTCTACTCAATTTAATTGAAAAAGTGCGCATACTTACAGTTTAATTAAATTAGTTTTTTATCTAGCATTGAATTAAAATGTATTTAGTTTTTAATAAAATTTTCAGCTGTACAATGTTCGTTGCTGAATGTAAATCTTTGTAAAATAAATGACTTTATTTTTGTTCGTTGTTGAAGGTAAATCTAAATAAAATAAACTACTTCATTTTTGTTTTACTCATTTAAAATAAAATAAATAAATAAATAAAAATAAAAATAAATTACATGATTTGATTATGAAACATTTTACTGGAATGTTGTTACTAAATTTATACTTTTTGGTACTGCGAAAGAAGATTTGTAAAGTAGGTGAACTAGAATAAAAAGTGCAAGAAAAATGCCTAATACAACAAATAGAGCACAAAGGGCCGTAATGACTCACAGATCAATTATAAGTCTTGAAATTAATTATCTAACAACAATTTAAAATATGTAAGTAATGTCATATTTTATAATTTCATTTGAAATGTATAGATGGCAGCACCATATAATTCTCCTCTCGAATTCATGAAAATTATCTGTAAAAAATAAATAGAATATTTTGTGCTATGATATAGCATGTTAAGGGTGTATTCGAAAAAAAACGCTTTTCCACCTTCAACAGCTCGAAATTTTCTGATACAATTTCAGAAGCATCTTTAAAAGTAGAAGCATGAAACTTGCTGAGGGGATTTTTTGAAGAGGCATAAGGTGCCGTGTGATGTCATTTTACGCACAACTCGTTAGAATTTGGTTTATAAACAATTATTTTCCCAATATGACCCTTTTATCCGTCCCTAGATCTCCCACTTCGGAAAATTCAGTTCAAAATGACGTTTTTGATGACTTCTTTTGCAATATTTTCTGCATTTATCAAAGAATCGACAATCACGGCACCTTGTGTACTTTTAGGTAGCTTTCATTACAAAAAGTAAAAAGCTACCTATTGCAGCCGTCCGGAGGAAAGCACTTCCAGAAAATTTTGGTATATTTTCACCGATCATGACCCCCAGACCCCAAAACCACCCTCCGTTCAAATGTTGACATATATATATATATATAACCATATATATATATATATAAATACTTTTATAAATACATCCAAAGTTATTCAGACAATACCAATAAAAGAACCAATGAAACCAGTATTGTTACAATCATATTGTTAAAAACAGTTGAAGTTTGACGAGAAATAGAAGGCAGATTACCAAATTACTAAGACATATGTGGATAAATGGACATTATATAACCAGAGTAATTCATATATTATCATACAATAAACCAATGAAACCAGTATTTTTACAATTATCTTATTGAAAACAGTTGAAGTTTGAAGTGAAATAGAAGGCAGATTACCAAAATAATGAAAGATAAATGGATAAAAAGGCAGTATAAGGCTTTTCTATTAAACTACTTCTTCAGGGGTGTATAGTTTAACAAAAAAGCAAAAACATCCAACCAGTTTCTGTTATGAGTCGTGCTGAAAGCTAAGAATTCGACTCACAATACACCCGACTGGCTGGAAGCTATTCAGATGACAAATTAGTAGAAAGATACACATAGAAGAAAATAAAATCAATATGACAAAATGACAATAATACATTATTCCATTAAAAAAAAAAAAAGATATATATACGAAGATATTTATCATTACCCATATCCTAGCAAGATTTGTAGTGCAATCAGATACAAACTACATGTGACTTACTAACAGTCAAGGTTATGGTCATAGTATAAATCACATAGATAATAAAATAAAGTTGTAACAATAATTATAAAAATTAGTAAAACATATATTATACTATATAATTCATAATATATTTAGAAAAAAATAGATGCTACTATTAGAAATATTATATTTTTATTTTTTTATCAATTATTAATATTACTATATTAATTAATTAACTAGAATATATTACTACAACTTCTAGCAGAAAATTATTTTAGTGCTGCCATCTAAAGGATTAATATATTAATTAAATTATATGCTTATGGTGCTGCCCTCTAATATAGGAAATAAATAAATTATTTATTAGCTAAGAATTTCCAAGAATAATTTCTATTCTAATATTTTACAAATAATTTCTTTAAGACAAATACAATAGACAACCATATCTTATCTCAATAACTTGATCATTTTTAAGTTATGCATATTAGTTTTTAGGAAAACATAAACTTTAATACTATGTGTAAAGTTATTTTTTTTAATTATTATTAAATATATAATAATAACCATTGCGTATTATCCAGACAACACCGCCCTCCTCCGTAATCTAACATCTAACCCACCCAACCATCCTATTATTCTTTTTTTTTTGTATTTTTTTTTTGTATTTTTTTTTTTTTTTTGTATTATTTTTATTTTTTATAATTTTTTAAACATTTTTTACGCAATGTGTTAATTATTTTTAAGATCATGTAATAACTTATTATATATTAAAGACTATAGGAGTTCTTATCAATAACATCATATGGTAATATTGGTTGAAGAGAAAATAGACAGTTAATACTAAATAAATGTTTATACAGATAATATTTTTTTAACAAAATGTAAAGGATAACCATATCTTATAGCAGTTTCTTGTACAGTTTTTAAATTATGCATTTTAAAATTATGTGAACAAATATTTTTAATTCTATGGGCAAAATTAAGTAATATATTGACATAGACAGATTTATGTAGGCAAGAATTATAATGAGTAAAGAGGTTTACTTTAAAAGGAAAGTCATTACGTTTGTCATAAATATCAAATAGAATTTTATTATCAGAAAGCGTAATATTAAGATCAAGAAAGTTAATTGTATTATTATGCATATCATTATAACTGTATTTTAAATTTTTGTGGTATTTGATTGGTAGCGAATAGTTAGATGACTTTTTAGAATATAAAATTATTATATCATCAAGATACCTGTATAGAAAACAATTAACAATAGAAGTATTACGTTCATAATAATGTAAGTAGAGATCAGCACAAATAGATGATACAATCCCACCTTGTGGAAGACCGACTATTTGTTTGAATATTGTATTATTAAATAATATATAATTATGATAAAGAATAAATTTAGTTAAAGATTTGAAGTAAGATAAAGATACATGTATGTTAAGAGAATTCCTATATTCCTTGAATAATAAATTTATGATCCTGAACATATCTGCAATATCAATTGTATTAAATAAATCATTAAAGTCATATGTTTTGATGTACTTAATGTTTTGTAAATTTTTGATATTATTTACAAGATGTAAACTATTTTTTATACTATAGAATTTATTATTAGTTTTTGCAATATCTAGCATTTTTGTAAGTATTGTTAATAATTCTTTACCTGCATTATTGTTATAAGTATTACACCCAATAGTTATAGTACGAAACTTTATAGGAATTTTATGGAATTTTGGAATAACCACAATGTAAGGATAGTTATAATTATGATTTTTTATTTTTAGTAATTTATAATATTGAGCTATATGTCTATTTTTAATAATAGTATCAATATCTGTTTTAATGAAATTTGAACTAGAATTTATTGCTTGATTTAATAATGTAGAGTAATAATGTTTACATATGAAAGCATAGTTGTTAGGAGATTTATCGACATATGTTATGATAAATTTATTTTGTAAGTTTTTTATTTCATCATTTAATTGTTTAAAATTTAAATTGAAGGTATCGATATTCCTATAAAGTTCAATATTTAATTTATCTAAAACATTAAGTTTCCATTCAGTGAAGTATTCCAGAGGCTTATTGTAGTCTATCGAAATTTTATAAATAAAAAGATCTAAATCTAAATTAAACTGTTTTATGATTGATTTGATATTAGTACATGAAGGAACACGATATTTAGTACCATTAGCCATTAAATTTCGTAAAGAATCATTTTCAACGATATTAATATCCCCAGTAATAATGTGACCATGATCTTGATTTACGAAGTTACTATAACAGGGATCATTACAATAACATGGATAATTAGTATTATTGGTTAAAAATTTAGAAAATTTATTGTAGTTAAACATCTTACGTCCAAGTGTAACATTATATTTGAAGGATTTATGTATAGAAAAATTTTTTATAGAGAAATTATTATTTTTATCATTAATAATGTTGTGTAGATTAATTTTATTAAGTACATTATTGGTAAAAGTAATTATGAGTTGAGTATTATTAGTTTTTTTATATGTATTTTTAGAAATTTTAACATTAAGAAAATTAACTCTATAGTACAATAAATCAAAGTAAATATCACTAAAATGTGAAGTTAAATCAATAGATAGAAATACTTTATAATATAAATTTAGATGTTTCTTTTTTATTGAAAAAATGTGTTTCCTAATATCCTTCCATTGATACGAGTTATTATATTCAGATCTGATTTTTGTCATGCGATAATTATCGCATTTATGAACCGATTTGAATGAAACTTGGTATGTACATGGTACATACAAATATCTCGACCGAGTTCGTTAGCCAGCATCATCCGCCATCTTGTTTTGAAATGGCGGCCATTTAAAATTTTTTAAAAAATTGAAAATTGAAAATTAAATGCAAAAATATTAAAAGTTGACAAATATTTTTCTTTTATGTGTTAGAACTTAAAACAATGATTCCAGAACACTTTTTATTTTGTCTATATCTTAAAAAAGGATTGAGTTATAGCACTTTGAATTTTTATTATGGTTGACATTTTGAAACGATCTGATTTTTGTCACGTGATAACACGCGTATTTTTGAATCGATTTGAATGAAACTTGGTATGTAGATAGTACATACAAATGTCTCGACCGAGTTTGTTAGCCAGCATCATCCGCCATCTTGTTTTAAAATGGCGGCAATTTAAATTTTTAAAAAAAAATTAAAATTTAAAATTAAATGCGAAAACATTAAAAGTTGAAAAATATTTTTCTTTTATGTGTTAGAACTTAAAACAACGATTCCAGAACACTTTTTATTTTGTCTATATCTTAAAAAATGATTGAGTTATAGCACTCTGAATTTTTCTTATGGTTGACATTTTGAAACGATCTGATTTTTGGCAAGCGAAAACAAGCGTATTTATGAATCGATTTGCATGTAAATTGGTGTGTACATAGTAAGTTATGAGGCCTTGACCGAGTTCGTTAGCCAGTTCCATCCGCCATCTTGTTTCAAAATGGTGGCAATTTAAATTTTTTTTTATTTAAAATTTAAAATTAGGTACAAAAAAGGTGAAAAATTGAAAAAGATTTTTCTTTTATTCATTTGACCTTGATACAAAGATTTCAGAGCATTTTTTGTTTCGTCTGTATTTTAAAAAATGGCGGAGTTACAGCACTTTTTTAATTTCTAGTGTTGCTCACATTTTAAAATTATCTGATTTTCGTCACGTGATAACACGCGTATTTATAAACCGATTTCGATGAAACTTGGCGCGTACATAGTACATAAAGATGTCTAGACCGAGTTCGTTGGCCAGTTTCACCCGCCATCTTGTTTCAAAATGACGGAATATTATTTTTTTAAATTAAATTTTAAAATTAAGTGCAAAAAAATTAAAAAGATTTTTCTTTTGTGTGTTTGACCTTCATACAAAGATTCCAGAGCATTTTTTGTTTCATCTATATCTTAAAATATGGCTGAGTTATAGCACTATCAATTTCCAGTGTGGTTAATATTTTGAAACGGTCTGAAATTTGTCACGCGATAATACGCTTATTTGTAAGCTGATTTGGATATAACTCCGTGTGTACGTAGTACATATCAATGTCTTGACCGAGTTCACTATCCAACTTCATCCGCCATCTTGTTTCAAAATGGTGGCCATTTAAGTTTGTCAAAAATTTTTAAATGTATAATGATGTACAAACAAAAAAAATTGAAATTGAAAAAAGGTTCTTTCTAAAGTATTTATCTTAATAATAAATTCCGGAGTATTTTTTGCTTTGTCTTTATCTTAATAAATGCCTGAGATATATCAGTTTGAATTTCTATTGTGGGTGACATTTAAAAAAAAAAAATCAATTTGCCCGCGACAGCACTCGTATATATAAATCGATTTCGATATGAGTGGCATGTGCACATGAATTAAGATATCGACCAAGCTCATTGGTTTGTTTTATCCATCATGTTGCTTTGAAATGGAGTACACTTTATGATATCGTGGAATTTGGTTTGGCGACTCTCTAAATTGCTGAAAATGAAACCAGGTTGAATAAAATATGACTAATTTCTAAATATTCCTATTAATATTCACTTTTGACAAAAACTAGCATTCAATCTTATACAATCGTGTTCCACTAATTTGAGCTTCGTATGTTTGAATAATATAACTTAATTTAAAATAAATAAATACGTATATGAAAGCTACCTCTTCCTCCCGGCATTGCCGGAAGGACTTTCTAAATAAGACAATTTGCCCGTTTGATGCATTTGAAAGCAAAAATGAATTTAAAAATAAATAGGAAAATAAGCAATTTGAATCGAAATACACTCTTAAGTGACGTTTTGTGAAGTATTAATTAAATTTTTGCTAGGTATTTGTGCTACCAGTTCATTTATAGTTCTGATAATTATTAATTAATTAGTTACAAAAACATATTAGTAAAAAGCTCAATGTCGCAGGTAATTGCTTACTTTTTCCTTACCTCAATTAGGATATAATATCCGGGTTTTCCGTGTTAAAGTATGTAGATGAAAATCAGTTTTTTTATTAATGAAAACTCTAAGAGATATTTTACATTTTTAAATACATATTTTTAGGTTGCGCATTAACAACATTAAAAAGCATTTATATGTATTTTATTATAGTATATAATATATATTATATATTTTTATATTTATAAAAATATTAATTACGTATTAAAATAATTTGAAAATTATTAAAAATGGATGCTTTTATATTAGCCGCACGTCAGGAGTTAATTGCCTAAACAATTTCCCAGATCTCGCAAATTAGATGCAGTTTTTATATTCTGATTATTTCAGTATGTCTAAGAACATAGTTCGATTGCATATCTATTAAATTTTTGTTTTATTTATATTATTCATTTATTTAAATTATTTAATCTGAAAGACAAAGTTATTGTAATTTTTTGTATAGCAGTACATTAAACAAGAGTTTATTCCCCACAATAAAACAGTGCAATTATATGAATAATTTTATGATTTGTTTTGCACTCCCTATTCTTATAGTGCAAAATCAAATGTCCTGTGTGAGATATACAAAAAGAGAATACTGTAAAACAATAACTCACGATTTCGTAAACAAATTTTGAATAAAAAGCACTCAAAACTACATAGACAACAGTGATTGTGCAGGTATCTATTTAGAAAAAGAATGAGTTCTTTAGAGGACCTTCGCTGTAAAAAATGGTTTCTCAAAATTGACTAAAAAGTACTCAATTTTAAGTATTTCACATACTCAAAATAGCTCCGGTCCAAATGTACTCAAAACTGAGAAATGCATGTACTCATTTTTGATTCCATGGTTGTGTTCAAATGTAAATCGCAATGCACTATCTCCTTAACTTATAAATTAAAGTAAAAATATACTAGCACTTATTTCTTGCTCAAAATTATTAACAATAAAAGTTTAATTGATTGTTTATAAAGAAAAATAGCAAAAATTATTAACAAAATATCCAAATCGAATATTTTTGTGACAAGAGCGCACTATTTGCAAGTACTTTTAAATTATTTCAAAATACTGAGTATAATTTATTTATTACATTAATAATAAGCACATTTTATGCCACCATTAATGAAATAAACCATTACAGGGTACAAAATTATCGTTAGATTGGATTTGATAACAGTGATGTTTCAAAATTGAGAAAGTTTCGTGATCATTTTTGATCCAAACATACTCAATTCAATATGAATACATCGATGTACTCATTTTTGAGTATTTCATTTTTTTCGGTGTTCTCAAATTGTTTCATTTCAAAACAGAATCCTTCACAAAATATTTCTTTTCGAAACTTCATACTTCACAAACTTTTTACTTTAAAATGGGATTCTTCAATATTTTTTCTGCCTTAAAAGTAAACCTTTCAAAAAACTTCCCCATTTCTAAACAAAACCCGTAACAAATTTAATCATTTAAAAGTAAAATTTGACTTGTCACTTTCACACATATAAAGAAGATGTATGTATTTTACATGTCTATCCTATATATACAAAATCTTAAAGAAACGACTTTATAGAATGATTTTATGAAACGACTAATTGTATATCACAGCTATTTATTTCTCCTTTAATATGAAAATTTGACGCTGAATTAACTCCATTTATTCTTATTGATCCACAGGTGTCAAAAGTAGCATTAGAATTATAAATTTTGAATTAATTTTCGAGGTAGTATTAATATTATTATTTTCTAAATATTATGATTTTTTTCTAAATTATAGCAGCTAAATTACTCCATTTTTGTGGAAAAACATTAGAAAAGCGATAAAGATAGAGATTATTAGATTTCTTCTTTTTCGAAATTTTCAAATTGAAATAATTCTTTTTCAATCGATAATGGAGACAATATTGTTTTGTACGGCCTCAGGTTATGAAGTGGTAGCGTTGAGCGGTGATGCTACTTCAGAGGCGAGATTAATAAGTGCATTCCGTTTCGTGAATATAAAATTGAAATTTATTTATATCAATTAAGCATGATATGATTCTAAAACGAAATAATAATTATAAATCAAAATACAACACAACTCTTGTAGAAAGTCTACTTTGGGCATAAGTTCAGACAGCAGTGGCAGTTAGGTAATTCATAATCCTTATATTGCTCAGCTCTTATAATGCACCCTCAGCATGTACCGTGATCAGATATTCATAGCTCTCGGCTTCGGAGAGACTTCCCTTTCCACCAACTCCTATATAGGAACCTTTTTCCTCCTCTCTCGAATCTTCCCTCTCAGAATCTTCTTCTCTCTTTTTATCATCATCTATAGCTCCTCCCGAAAGCCATTCATCATTCCTCTCTTGCCACTTACCAACGATCTTTTCTTAATACTTCAAAACACGCAATTTTATTGGATCCTGTGTGTCCAACCCTTTTTTGCGCACAGTACTCTTTTTAATATTCTGTGGGAAAACTGGCTGTGGGAGGTCCATTTTTCGGAATCATCAAATGCCTGCCTAGATGGTCGCCATTATTATTACTCGACTCCAGGCTGTCATCCTTAAGTGCTTCGGCATGATCAAGTGTCTTTCGCACTCACCACGCCGTCATTTCAAAAGGTCACAACATTTGCGAGAGAATTAAACTGTCACTCTGTAGTGATAGAGTACTACCTTTGAGGCGGCCGACTTTCTTGGCCTCGTGTGGGATCGGGGCATTACAGTTTAATTATTATTAAATTATACTTTTCAGGAAAAATTGACTTTTTTTCTCATTTTTATATTTAGGAATCCGTTTATTTCAGAAAGCAAAAACAGTCTATCATCTTTTTAAAATTCTATAGTCTTAAAAGAAGAGAAAATCCATTTTTTACTGGAGGTAAAAAAAGAGAGAGTAAAAGGAAAATTAAGTGATTATTAGATGTCTTTTTCGTCGTCTTTTATTAAATTGAAATTAAAAAGGAAAATTATTAAAAAAAAAAACAGAAAGAAAGTTTTAAAATAAGAATTAAATGATAACGTGTTAAAAGCATAAAATAGGGGAAATTATGTAAAAATATTTACACATTAATATTAAAAAAGTACGGAAACTTTAAAATAATAAAATTATTACACTCAAAATACATTTAAAAGTGATACTTACATATGTAAAGTATCCAAATATTAAATAACATCATATTTAAAGTGCATAAAATAATTAAAGTATTATGCGTGAGAAACTTTTAATGATGAATATTTAAAAAGCTCAAATATTAATATTCCCAAACATTTTTAAATTAAATAAGTGCACCCCTTAATCTTAAAAGAGAAAAAAACTTGAAAATAAATAAGTTATAACATGAAAAACGCATTTAATAAAGAATTGATATAGCATAAATACAGGTAAATGCACAATGATACAGGTAAATGAACATTATCAATAACAGGTAATAAATAACCGGATTTGTTCGGATAAATAAAATTTTAGGTAACTCATCATTTTTGAAAAAAACGCATACATTTTTTAAATAAACAGTGATAATAAACACAAATATGCATGTCTTTTGTAATACAATGCTTACAAGAAGAAAAAGGGAATAAACTGTCAAGGAATAAAATAGTCAAAGAAGTGTGCAGGTAACCAAATGTAAAATACAGCATCGCTATTCGGAAAATCTGCCTATTCCGAACAGAGTTTAAAAAAAATACCGATTCTTTAAATTTAAAAACAGGAAAAATTAAAAAGACGTTCGTGTAAAAACGGCCATTTATTGTTATACAAAGAAGTGAAATAGAGACATAGATAGAGCCTAAGCTTGATAAAAACACCTAAAATCAAACTGAAATGAAAGCTGATTACTTACAATATATGTCGGAGTTACTTATACCATTCTGTAAGAATAATTTTTAATCACTGCTAAGCACAAAAAATAACTAATTTACACACACTTAAGAAGTAAAGTCAGTGATTTTCTTTCTTGCGAAGAGCCCTGAATCGATTAAATAACTTGTTTTATGTCATAAGTCACTCAGATTTATGTGAGGAGAAAAAGCGTATTTATTGCTATGATACTATAGTTACAGTTTTTATTTGAAGAGTCTGTTATGTATTAACAGTGAATTTTAAAATAAGTTATTAGAAATAACAGAACATATTCACCACCAGCCTATCTGTATAGAGTTGATGATAGTAGATGTCACCGCACTAAATTTATGCCTTAACAAGTAAATATGTTGATTATTGATGATATCCACCTATTCCGAATTTCCCCTAAAACCGAATAGTGTTCAGGCCCAATTAATCGGAATAGTGGGATTCTGCTACTGCAGATTTACACTGTAAGACATTTTGCAGCAAAGTAACCTGTCTATCGACGGTTTTTGTAGAAAACGGTTATATAACCGTAATTTAACTCTATTCTGACCATATTATTGTCCGCATTATTGTCAGAATACAATTAAATTACGGTTATACAACCGTCTTTTATTTAAATGGTCGATAGACCGTTACTTCGCTGCAAACTTTTTTTACAATCTACATTTTAAGAAAAAAAAGCCCAAAATAATTTGTAATAACGTTTGAAGGCTTCGATAATGCTCTGTTTCATTGGTTGGAAGACTGAAATCACGTCTAAAGACGAAAAAAAAAAAAAAAAAAAAAAACTAATTTTAATTTTGCCGTTTTTTCTTTCCAGTGAAAGTTTTGATCAATGTATTGGAGCGTTATCAATCAACATCAAAACATCTCCAGAAAAAGAGTTGTATCAATGCACGATTTCTTTTGATCATTCTAGATGACTGGCAGTTTTTTAATTTCCATAAAGCAGCATGGATTTTTAGATTTTTCTATGAGAAGTATAGCGCGCAAATTTGAATTTTGCTTTCTGGAACGCAAGTCGATTAACCGGTCGTTCGGTAGACCGAGGTTAGAATAATCGGTGTCCCCTGTATGCGGAAAATAATTTCAATTATTTTGTATGAATTTCTATTTGGTAAGTATGTATTAGAAAATTTGGATATTCTTATTAATTTATATTGTAAATTAAAATTTATTTTTTAATTTATAATCGAAAACTTCCAAATTGCTTCCACAGTCAGGCTTGTCAATTTTATGCCTTTACGTTTAAACACGAATCAAAAAGGGTGTCAGAAAATTTCACGTTGTTGAGACAGAATTTGTAAACCGAATTAAGCATTAAAAAATCTGGAATTTAAAACCCTTTGTGTTTTCTTTTAAAAAATTGTTTATGTATTGCAGGTGATATTCGTTCTTCGTAAGAAAGAGCGTCAGCTGTCCCGTCTTCACATTATCCATCATACAACGGTTCCCCTGATTGTGGTGTACATGTTGAGATCGGAACCTCGTAAGTAGAGCTTTCTCAGTTTTCTTACTTTTTATATCAAATCATCTATTACATCCTATAGTGTCTAAATATATTAAGATTTGTGCCTACCAATACTTAAAAAAAATGAATAAATGTTTAAGTACGAGTATTACTCGCGCTTAGAGGGTTCCGTACAATAAATATATTAGTTACTATATTATTAAAGGAAATCTTTGCTGAAAAAACATGTAAGATTTTTTTTTATTTATTTTTTTTTTGGGGGGGGGGGGGGAACTCGTAAAAAAACAACGTAGGGTTGGATAAATCTGCATATAGTAGAAAAGTCTGAATAGGTATACCATAAAAGTTCAAGGATATATAAAGACTAAATAATATCAAATATTTCTATTCTCTATAACTTTTTTGTTAATCTTAATCTAATCTTTTTTGTTTTCTTTTTTGGATGAACTTTATTTGGTACTGATAATAGAAGTCATGCATATTGAAAATTTACTTGGCATTTCATAAAACTAAATTCTGGATTATAATAATGTTTTTGGAAACTCCTTTTTAGAGTTTCGTTAAATGAAAACATTTGTTTAAATTTTAAACTTGGCATCGTGCTAAGTGCATTTCCAAAGGATGTTGCAAAATTGAACGGCACCTTGGTATGTGCTGCGTTTTCAGGTATTGTTTTTTAATTAAATTTTTAAGACATGGGAGACGTATCGAGAGACTCACTCAATGCATGCTAGTCGCGAATCACACAGTATTTCTGTGATTAATTCTAATTAAATTAGTCTACGTTTAACAATTTGACGTTTATTGCTTTATTTTTATTATGGTACCTACTTACGTATTAACGCCACCGCAACAGAAGTTGCGCTAATGCGTCTATAAAGAGCAATCTTGTTGTTCGCACGCGCACAAAAAAGCGTCAAAAATGAGCCAAAAAAACCCCTAAAAAAGCATTAAAAATGGCTTCAAAAAATGAGCAAAAACAAAATAAAGCATTAAAAAAGCACGAATAAAATAGCTATTTATTGGCGCATTAGCGCAATTTCTGCTGCGGTGGCGTTAATACGTAAGTACCATTATTATTATACCGCAGACCAGGCCGCTACCTGCCGGGCCATATGCCTAACTTAACGAGTTTTTTTTTTTTTTTTTTTTTTTTTTTTTTTTTTTTTTTTTTTTTTTTTTACCTGGCTGCGGGGCAGAAGCCGCTTGATTGTCACAGCTGAGATCTACCTGTGTGGCTGTATCGCTATTATGCTTATAATATTAGTTACTATCCTGGCCTCTCCTAGGTTACTTTTAAATGTCTGTTTGGGGTCGTTCGTACAATTCAAGTATTTTTCTATTCATTAGTATAAATTGCTGAAAGAGAATTTAACCTGCTACGCATTTTCTTGCTACACGATATTTCTCCATTATATAGTATATATGTGCACCGACAGGTCAAATACAGGGCTGTTCAAATGTACTGGAATGCATATTTGGCTATATACAGCAACTTTATTTTCTTAAATAACAAATTTTTGTTTCAAAGATTTTAGAAAGTGTTGGAAAATGTTTCATAATCTATGCTTAACGCATGATTTTTCTTACTTGTTTGGATTAGATTTATGTTTCAGTTCAGTAATTAAAAAACAAGTACGCTTGCAGATGCATTGAAAAAGTATTTCTATATTCACTTGACTTTGATGTTCACAAAGAAGCAATGAGGGAAAAATAGATAGATAGAGACGGAGAGAGAAACTTGTATTTGTTTATGATCAAATCTAGAGTCGATTCTTTTAAACATGATTATAGAATATTTTGCGTAGAGGTAATATTTTGTTAAACATATTGGTTAATAGGTGGCAGCACTACAATGTATGATATATTAATTGAAAGTTGCATTTGTCTTTAAGTCTGATAAACTTATACTAGTAAAACTATTTAACAGCAATATGTTGATGATAATAATAATAATCAGTTATCTAGAATTGAGAATTATGTTTCAAATGTGACTGAAAAAATGATAAAATAATTTAAATTAGCGCTGTTTACATTTTTTGTAAAAAATAAAATTATTAGATGGCAGCACTGCAGAATGTCTTCCGTATAATCTGCACTGGCTTCATCTCTGGAATCAGATCAATGGTAGTTTCAGCGAAGCATTTTGACTAGTGTAAAGAACATTTCTTAATTCGAACCAGAAATTTCGTCAGAAAATAAGTTAAATACTTTTAAGTAAAACTTCACCTAAAATATTTTATTAAAATTTGACTAAAATTTCCTGCCGTGAAGAGTATTGTTCAGTGAGATCTGAAAATCAATCCATTATCTCATGTTAAACCTATGGTAGGGCGTGAAATGCATTCTCATTAGGAGCTTGTACGCTCAATATTATGATTTATAAAGTCATAACTTAGCAAATGCTTTAATTCAAATAGTTTTCGACATTGGTAAAACGAGCTCAAGACACGATAATCTATATTATAAAGACCAAACGTATATATGCGTGACGCATACGTCATTTTATGAATGGCAACACTTTCTCATGCAATTTGGTGTTGCAATTTTCGGTACTACAAATTTTATACTTCTAAATCTCGTACATTTTCAATTTTTACACTTGAGAAAAAAAATTACTTTTAAATGCAATTTGTTTGAAAGCTGCATCTCAATTTATTTATGAGTTATTAATTTTGTTATAGTATTTTGTAGAAATTTTGTAATTGTGGCAACAGAATTACGCTATTGTCTCTCAAATTGATAAAGATCGAAATAAAAATATCATGTCAAAAGAAATCGTCTGATATAAAATCCGATGAATTTTGGTTTTATTGCGTTTTTATTCACCAATTAAATGTTTTTTAGTTTATTGCAAACTTAATTTACAAAGGATACAACACTTTCTCTTTACCAAAATGTATTTTAAATAATATTCGGGTCATTTCACCGCATTTACTCAATTCGTATAGAAAGCTAAAGGAGCACAATTTTATTTATCCGTGTATATGTTATATTTTTCAAATTTTGAAAAAAAATAAAAATAAAAATAAATACAAATGAATGATTTCTGATAAAACATGGACCTATTCTAAATAAAGAAGTGAAGATTTGTGAATCATCAGATATCCGATTTATTTTGCCGATTGTCTCATTGTTTTTGCTGCGTTTGTGTAATATCCCGTCCTAATGACATCATATATGCATACTTTTTTATAGATGTTTAAGAATAGATCCGTAAAAATGGAATGCTTTTAGCGGATGAAAAAAAACGTCTTTTTATATATAAACAAGTTGGAAATTGCACGTGAAGCGCAGCAAATGAGGTGCGTTAGTACGATAACGAAGTTTTAAAAATATTACTCTCATATATCAATCTCATAAAATTGTAAATAGTGAATTACAATTAAAACGCTCATCAAACAATGTTCTCCCTATACCATTATGTAATGGAATACTTTTGTGTGGCCTTGTAAATCAATAACAAATGTTCTTTGCACCACAAATTATGTAAAATGTATATTATAATATGTATTCTATAGTTGCATATAAATTTTATTAAGTTCGAATGAGTGTAACATCATTAAAATGCATTTGAAACATTTTACCCCATTGACCGTAATGTAACGGAATACTTTTGATTGTCCCTGTAATTGATCTATGCATCTGATTTTCATAAAATTTGAAATAACTCGACAAAATTATGTAATAATTATGTATTTTAAATTTCAAACGTATAAAGTACATTTGAAACTTTTTCTCCATTGACCATATTGAATGACCCAATTGAATACTTTTGATTGCCTCTGTAATTCATCTATGCACCCGATTATCAAAAAATTTGAAACAACTCGACAAAATTATGCAATAATTATGTATTTTAAATTTCAAACGATTAAAATGCATTTGAAACATTTTGCCTCATTGACCGTAATGTAATGGAATACTTTTGATTGCCCTTGTAATCTATGTATCCGATTTTCATAAAATTTGAAATGACTCGACAAAATTATGTAATAATTATGTATTTTAAATTTCAAACGATTCGGTTGAGTAGTTTTTGCGTTGTTATATGTGGACAGACAGGTGGACGGACAGACAGACGGACGGACTGGACGACCACTATAGGTGCTACATATTTACATAATTACGAACGCACCTAAAAAGAGAGTGCTTTTAAATTATCAAATTAAAATACTGTGAGTAGTGCGTATGTAAATTTTGAGACGATGAAAATTATGACGGTTTTAGATTTCATATAGGAATTCTATGATCATGTCAATGTGGATTTTTTTAATATCGCTTTATACCAAATTTAAGATCCTCAATTGATAATTTCATCATAATAACTGATTTTAGTTATACTTTACTGATTACATATGCGATTAAAGTTTAATTTTGATAATTTAAACATTTAAATTTTATAAAAGTAGTTTTTTTAAACGAAGCTTAAAATAATATTTGTTTGAGAGTCAGACTGGCCATTGTAAGATGCATTCTTTTTTACCGAAGCTAATTTTGTGGGTTTATTATAAATCAATTAAACAGTTCCTTCCTAAACATTTTCTTTCGTCGAAATTCGACGGGTTTCACCTCGTAATCTTAAAAGAGAAAGAAAAAAAAATAATCCCATTTAACAAAGCGCATTTTTTATTACTAATAGAAAGAAGAGGGCGAGAAATGTATTACTGGGCAAAAGTTGCGGCTTTAACCCTTTCCGGCGCGAGCAATTTCTGTTAGTAAAATGAGAAATTATTGGCTGACACCGGAATTTACAAACGACTTTTTAAGAAATCAAGAACGCCTTAATTTAAGCTTTTATCGTAAAAGCTTTCACGGGGGCAGAGCCCTCCTGAAGTAATGTACTTTACAAAATTATCTTAATATGCAGTCCATAATAATTTTAGAATATCTTTACATAAAAACGGAATCAATTTAACGCATCAAATTTCCCAATCCTTCATAACTTTCTGAAATCGTTCGTAACTTGTATGTAAATACGTAGCATTTATAGTCGGCGTCTTGACTGTTCGTCTGTCTGCCCGGCTGTCCACACACAACTATGGAAAAAAGTACCTAACCAAATAGTTTGATATTTAAACTATAAAATTGTTCTATAATTTTGTCGAATCATTTTAAACTTTTTAAAAATCGGATATACAGTTTAATTATAAAATCTGTCAAAATTATTCCATTGCGTTACGCCAATGGAAAAAAAAAATATCTTCAAGTGCATTTAAATTATGTTACACTTTTCGTACATAATGAGATTGATTTGCATCTATCAAGATAAAGTACTTTAAAATATATATTCTGTACGATATGCAGTGCAAAGAATATTTGTGCTTAATTTACATGGCCACACAAAACTATTCCATTACGTAATTGTATAGGGGGAAACATTGTTTGAGACATATTCTGTTATGTTAAATTATTTAACATTTTATTAAATTTATATATGTTGCTGAGAGTTACTACAACTTACTTCCTATATAACTGAAAGCACGTGGTATTTACAGGGACATACAAAAAATTTCAGATGTGATACTATATCCAAAATACGGTAGATTAGCGATGATTGCTGTAAGTTCATTTTTAGTTTTGATATGAGTTTTTAACTAATTTTTTGCATATTACGTTACATATATTTTAAAAGGTATAATTAAATTAATATCTATGGTGAAGGTAACGAGTTATACATTCTAATTTTTACCCAGTATTTTATATTGTATTGAATAATATTTGATATGAATAATAGTATATAAAAGTTTGCTTACCTATACTGGTAAGCCAGCCAGAAATTCTTAGGTGTCTTCCGTTATATCCAAATGCCGCTAATGGAGAGATATGGTTTAATTAATAATGTGTAATATTATTTTTATTTAATGACGTCCGATGATATCCACACAGTATTTTATTCTGTCACAAACACATACACCGATTCTTGATTACACTTTTAACTGAAAAAATCAATGTCGGCTGGGCCTATAGGCGGAGGTAGATTTCGAAGAGTGCTCATTTCAACAACAAAAAAAAATATATATATATGATTAGAGATAAACCCAGTTTAATAACTTCATTTGGCCGTTTATGAAAAATTTTTAATTTCATTTTTCTGCAAAAACTGGTTTTATCAGAATCATCTTAAGAAAAATTCAGCTCAAATGCCCTTTTTGACAACACATTTTGAAATAGATTCTGAATTTATTAAAAAATCGACAAAAACAGTACATTATACAGTTCCTAAATAACAAAAAACTGTCAGTTGAATGCATTTGAGAAAAAAATTGAATTTAAAAATGAGTCATAAAATAACCGATTTGTTGTTTGAATACATCCTTAATTCTTTAATCATGATTGCTTCGGAAAATTTTGTGCGAAATACTCATTTTGACAGCATTTAAAAAAATATATTCTATCTTTATCGAAAAACTGGCCAATGCGTCACAGTATATAGTTCCTAAATAAGAGGATCTGTAAATTGGATGCGTTTGAGAGCGAAAATGGATTTTAAAACGAGTCATAAAAAACGCAATTTGCTATGTGAAAACTTCCTTAAATTTTCAAATCCCAAAGACTTCGGGAAATTCTGTTCAAAATACCCTTTTTGGTAGCCTTTTTCAAAATATATTCTGTCTTTATCAAAAAACCGATCAATGCATCACATTATATAGTTTCTAAAAAGAGGATCTGTAAATTGGATGCATTTGAGAGCAAAAATGGATTTAAAAACGAGTCAGAAAAAACCCCAATTTCATATTTGAAGACTTCCTTAAATTACCAGTCACGATGATTTCGGAAAATTCTTTTCAAAATACCCTTTTTGGTAGCCTTTTTCAAAATATATTCTGTCTTTATCAAAAAACCGATCAATGCATCATATTATATAATTCCTAAATAAGAGGATCTGTAAATTGGATGCGTTTGAGAACAAAAATGGATTTAAAAACGAGTCAGAAAAAAACGCAGTTTCTTATTTGAATACTTCCTTCAATTTTCAGTCCCGATGACTTTCGGAAATTCTGTTCAAAATACTCTTTTTGGTAGACTTTTTTGAAATATATTCTGTCTTTACCAGAAAATTGACCAATGCGTCACTTTATACAGTTTCTAAATAAGAGGATCTGCCATTTGAATGCGTTTAGAATCAAAAATGAATTTAAAAATGAGTCAGAATATAAGCAGTTTGAATTTGAGGTTTTTTCTCCAACTCCTATTTTTGTTTAATTTCTTTTTGCTATACGAATTGATCCTATAAAAAACTTGCCAATATAAAAGTTGTAGATATTTTTGAGAAGATGTAAAATAAATTTAATCAGATTTGATATCTTAAAAATTGACGGAGTTATGGATTTTTCTCTTTTTTCAGCGCCCTTTTTCTTTTCGTTTTTAATTTTTTTCGTCGGTAAAAGTTGGTCCTATCAAAAACTTGTAAATACAAAAGTTTTAGATAATTTTAAGAACATTTACAAAAAATTTAGTTGGACTTGATATCTTGAAAATTGATGAAGTTATGAATTTTTTTCTCTCAAAATCCCTGTTTTTTTCGCCCCTTGAGTCCACTTCTAAATTTATCAAAATTCTGTCATGCATATACTTTTGGCCCACTTTTAAGAAATAATATAAACTTTAAACCGATTCGATATCTACTTTAATTAAGAAGTTATGGCGTTTTTTCGGTTTTCACAAAAACGCCCCCCATTCCGACCCCCTTGGTACGATTTTGCCCATTAACGAACTTAGCCAAGATTTTATCCCCTTTGATTTTATGTACAAGTTTGGTGGAGATTGGTGAAAAATTATAGAAGTTATCGTGTCCATAAAAAAGTGAGATATATATATAGATAGATAGATATATACAGGATGAGTCATAAATATCGAAACAATAGGCTATCTCCTTAAATATTGCCTCTTGACCCATGCTTCCAATTGCAAAAACTCATAAAAAAAAGGTGAAATTTCTGATAATATAAGTTGCAACTCCATAGGGGGTCTATTTGAAAAAATACGAAAATTAAATTTTTATACGGCCCCCGCAGAGCAAAATTCCCAATTAGGAAATTATTCCTTATCCATTCCTAAATTAAACAAAAAAAATTTCACCTCCCTATCTGAAAACCTGACAGAGATATCAAAATCTAAAATTCTCAAAAATTCATGACTTACACCACTTTACCATGCCTGTAAACGAAGTCTCATCAATTTTCAAAGCAAATAAGGGATCGTCCACAAATTGTAACGTTATTATATGTCGGTTTAAGACCGTGCCTCTTATTTGGCCATAATAAAACAGCATATTGATTTAAAATTGAAACTTGTTTCTAAAACATGTTGATCGTTAGCACTGAACGTCTGAATAAATCGTAATATTTAGATCCGGCCCTAAACTGACCCATAAGGAAAGAAGTTCAGCCCGGCATGAAATAATGTTGAAATCATAATCCGGACCAGCCTGGAAAAAAGCTTAAATCGTAGCCGGCTCAGCCGTGAATTTCTACATAGTTTTTTACGTGTAATTAAAAATTGTTTTGCGTGGAGGAATTCCGATCAAAAATACTTAATATAGAATTTCGTTTTTTATATTTATATTTTAGGTAGCTTTCATTACAAAAAGTAAAAAGCTACCTATTGCAGCCGTCCGGAGGAAAGCACTTCCAGAAAATTTTGGTATATTTTCACCGATCATGACCCCCAGACCCCAAAACCACCCTCCGTTCAAATGTTGACATATATATATATATATATATATATCTGATTTTTGTCATGCGATAATTAACGTATTTATGAACCGATTTGAATGAAACTTGGTATGTACATAGTACATACAAATATCTTGACCGAGTTCGTTGGCCAGCATCATCCGCCATCTTGTTTCAAAATGGCGGCCATTTAAAAAATTAAAAAAAATTAAAATTTAAAATTAAATGCGAAAAAATTAAAAGTTGAAAAATATTTTTATTTTGTGTGTTAGATCTTAAAACATCAATTCCAGAACACTTTTTATTTTGTCTATATCTTAAAAAATGATTGAGTTATAGCATTTTGAATTTTTCTTGTGGCTGACATTTTGAAACGATCTGATTTTTGTCATGCTATAACTAACGAATTTATGAACCGATTTGAATGAAACTTGGCATGTGCATAGCACATACAAATATCTCGACCGAGTTCGTTGGCCAGCATCATCCACCATCTTGTTTCAAAATAACGGCCATTTAAAAAAATTTAAAAATTTTTAAATTTTAAATTTAATGCCAAAAAATTACAATTTGAAAAATATTTTTATTCTATGTGTTAGATCTTAAAACACCATATCCATAACACTTTTTACTTTATCTATATCTTAAAAAATGATTGAGTTATAGAATTTTGAATTTTTCTTATGGCTGACATTTTGAAACGATCTGATTTTTGTCATGCTATAACTAACGTATTTATGAACCGATTTGAATGAAACTTGGTATGTACATAGTACATACAAATATCTCGACCGAGTTTGTTGGCCAGCTTCATCCGCCATCTTGTTTCAAAATGGCGGCCATTTAAAAAAAAATTAAAAATTTTAAATTTAAAAATAAATGCGAAAAAATTAAAAGTTGAAAAATATTTTTATTTTATGTGTTAGATCCTAAAACACCGATTCTAGAACACTTTTTACTTTGTCTATATCTTAAAAAATGATTGAGTTATAGCACTTTGAATTTTTCTTATGGCTGACATTTTGAAACGATCTGGTTTTTGTCACGTGATAACACTCGTATTTATAAATCGATTTGGATGTAACTTGGTGCGTACATAGTATTTAATAAAGCCTGGACCGAGTTCGTTAACCAGTTCCATCCGCCAACTTGTTTAAAAATGGCGGTCATTTAATTTTTTTAAAAGAAATTTAAAATTTGAAATTAGGTATAAAAAAGGGAGAAATAGAAAAAGGTTTTTTTTTTATGCATTTGACCTTGATACAAAAATTCCAAAGCATTTTTTGTTCCGTCTGTATCTTAAAAAATGTCTGAGTTAAAGTACTTCTTGTTTCTTGTTATCTTGTTTCAAAATGGCGGCCACTTAAATTTGTCAAAAATCTTTTAAATGTATAATGATGTATAAAAAAAAAAAAAAATAGAAATTGAAAAAAGGTTCTTTCTAAACTATTTATCTTAATAATGAATTCCGGAGTATTTTTTGCTTTGTCTTTACCTTGAAAAACGCCTGGGATATAGCAGTTTGAATTTCTAATGTGGGTGACATTTTTTTAAAAAGTCAATTTGCCCGCGACAGCACTCATATATATAAATCGATTTCAATGTGAGTGTGCATGCTCACATGAATTAAGATTTCGATCAAGTTCATTGGATTTTTTTTATCTATCATGCTGCTTTAAAATAGATATCGTGGAATTTGGCGACCCTATAAATCGCTTAAAATAAAACCAGGTTGAATAAAAGATGACTAATTTCTAAACATTCCTATTAATATTTAGTATTGACAAAAACTAGTATTCAATCTTACATAATCGTGTTCCAGTATTTTGAGCTTCGTATATTTGATTTATATAACTTAATATAAAATAAATAAGTATATGAAAGCTACCTCTTCCTCCCGGCATTGCCGGAAGGACTTTTTTAATATTAAAGAGGCGCCGAAGGCTGTGATATATTTATTTTATCAATGAATCTATGTTTATATGTAAATGTTTCACTTGTATCTTATTATCGCTAACTCATATCCCGTGCGTTGAAGACTTTGAAAAATGTTATACAGTAAAACCTTTTAAGACGGAATCACATAGGAATGAAAAAACAAACAGACAAATGCGTAATAGACAAATGCCTTTCCTATGAAGGTTAAATGGAGTTTATTTTTTTCTCAGGTATTATTGTATTTATTTTGCATGGATCAACACATTTTCTGTTTAAAACAGAAGTCCGTCATAGGCAAATTTTTTTCTCTGGTTTTATTTTGTTTAATCTTTTAGCATTTAAATATACTATTCTTAAAAAAAAAAAAAAAAAAAAAAAAAAAAAAAAAAAAAAAGTTTTTTTTTTTATTGTTTTGTAAAATAAAAGCGGTTTTAAAATTTATGTGGTTTTCGTAAAAATATTGATTAAACCAAATTTTACTTATTTTATGTACGTATTAGGTCTGTGATTTTAATACGGATTGTTCGAGACCGGGGTTAAAAAATTCGTCCAGTGCAAGTCTGGGAAAAATTAAGTCGTCGCCTCCGGTATGAAAAATACATTAGACCCGGATAGGCGAGTCTTCAGAAAAAAGTAACGTCTCGGTCCTGATCTGATCTGAGCCCAGAATACAAATTCTTTAACAGCCTCTACAGGACGATAAAAAGCTTGAAGTTGTGTGAGCTAAATTCTTAAAAAAAAACTTAATCTTAGAAAAGCATTCTAATAACTAATTGGCAGTAAAACAGTACATTTCGTTTTTCTGTATAATGAATTATTTCCCGACTATTTCTTCTCTTTAGATTATTAAAAGTTAAGAATTGTTAAAGAAAAAAAAGTACAAACTTGAAACATGTCATTTTTAATTATTTTACCTTACTTTTGTTTAAAAAAATGAAAAATTATTTATTTTTAAAAATATGATTTTTTAAAAGTTATTATTTTTTAAATAAATATTTTTAATAGTTCTAAAATAAATATTGAAAAACAAAAACCTCGAAACAAAACTAAAATCAGATTTTCATATTTAGTTAAATAGAAAGAAATTGAAATCCGATAAATAATGTTTGGAGTTATAACGATATTTAATTATCACATTGAAACCAGTACTAACCATGTGAAATTTTTATAAATTTTATGATAAATTTTAGCACGTAATTTTCTTAGCAAATTATATTGCTAACATACACAAAAAAAGAAAAAAAAAATCAAAATTCTAACTCAAAAGATAGATTGTTTCATACAATTGTTAAAGTCACATTGTCTTTTGAATTGTGCGCATTTCAATTTGTGTCTAATCCCTTAAAACATGAACAATTATTCAAACGGTTATAACTCCGCGAATTTTTAAGATATGAAGATGCAACTTTTTGTGTATTATTCAGGACTGGATAAGGAAAGTTTCCCTAATTGGAATTTTTATCCTACTGGGGCCGTATAAAAAGTTAATTTTCGTACTTTTTCCAATAGACCCCCCATGGAGTTGAAACTTATCTTATCAAAAATTTCACTTTTTTTTTTTGAATTTTTGCGATTGGAAGTATGGGTCTAGGGGCAATATTTAAGGAGATAGCCTATTGTTTCGATATTTATGACTCACCCTGTATATAAACTGGTGCGATTGCAATAGGTAGTATTTCTTACGAAATCTACCTAAAATAGAAATAAACCTTTGATTAAATTCAATGATACAAATATGAAGTCAATAAAAGTAATTTAAAGGAATGCATATAGCATAATTTTATGAAAATCCAGTCACTAGGTAATAAAAGTTTTCTCCAATCTATCTAATCCTATTACTCGTAAATAAATCATTCATATCTCATGATAGCTATTGATTCCAAGTTTCCATGTTGATGATGACCCATACTTAGCAAATAGTAATATTGTTTCTGTATTACTGAAATTGACATATAAAATCATTATAAATTTTATATTCGTGCATTTTTGCATAAGACCGCAGCAGATTTTACTGAATATTTTGAAAACTACCTTATAGTAAAAACGCACTACATTTGAAAGGTTTGACGTGCAATTTCAGATTTTTTTTTCTAATATATATTTATATTATTTAAAAACTTTCAATTGCTGTTTCTATAAAGTAAATATTACGAAAAGTGTAGTAAAAATCAGCTATTTGAAAATCTGACGTTGAGGATCCTGATCTGTACACATACTAGTTTATTGTAACAAAGTGCATTCAACAATAACATTCTCTTCTTGCACTTTCCCCCTATCCAGGTAGGGTGGAATAAGGCAGGGTAAGGCAGGGTAAATTTCTTTATTGGTAAACCAGAAGTATCATTTCCAACATATTACACTCCTAGTTTCGCTAAAAGCGAATTTTATTCGTACATGACAGAAGAACAGGAATGTCAAACGTTGTGCTATTTCAAATTTTGGAATGAAAGGATTTTACAAATATTTAATAGCTTTAATAATAGCTTTGTATTTTCATAAAATATTAAATAATAATAATAAAAAAAGACGTGTGGCACTCGGGGACTGCCGCGGTAAAGCTATTGCATAGCATTTTTTATCAACTTATGCAATCATAATTATTTATTTACTTTTTATTTATGCAGTTTTTTTGTCTTTGATATTAATTCAAGTTATACTTTTTGAGCGTGATCACCGATAACAAAACATTTTTTTTTCTCTTTTATTGAATAAATGAGAAATTAATATCGTTTAAAATATTTTTATTATCTTAAAACACATGTAGGTTAATCAGGAATTTTTATAATTGAAAATATACGTTTATGGTAGCTGAAATAAAAAACATAAGTTTGAGACCTGATATTCTCAAGATATCTGAAAAATACCGTTTTAATGTCTGCCGAAGTCTACCGAAGGATACCGTGCCGAAGTCTGTCAAACTCAAGCGACGTTAGCCGGAGTGTTAGGTTTTTCTCGTTACGGAATTTCTAGATTCTTTCGCCGCGCTCAAAACCCGCGATAAAAGATATGCCAAACAAAATTTACCAAACAAAATTTGGCCGCGCTACGAAAATTAGATCGCGAGTTACAAGCATTATAAATTTTCCGATCCTCACCGTGGGGGTCTCCTGTCACCAAAAATTAACATTGTCTTATTAAAATTACCAAACGAAATTTGGCCGCGCTACGAAAATTAGATCACGAATTATAAGCATTTTAAATTTTGCGACCTTCACCGTGGGGAGGGGGAGTCTCCTGTCACCAAAAGTAACACTGTCTCCTAATAAATTATCAAACAAAATTTGGCCGCGCTACGAAAATTAGATCGCGAGTTATAAGCGTTTTAAATTTTTCGACCCTCACCATGGGAGATCTCCTGTCACTAAAATTAACATTGTCTCACTATAAATTACCAAAAAAAATTTGGCCGCGATACGAAAATTAGATCGCGAGTTATAAGCATTTTAAATTTTTCGACCCTCACGGTGGGGGGTCTCCTGTCACCAAAAGTAACACTGTCTCATAATAAATTGCCAAGCAAAATTTGGCCGGGCTACGAAAATTAGATCACGAGTTATAAGCATTTTAACTTTTTCGACCCTCACCGTGGGGGGGGGGTCTCCTGTCACCAAAATTTAACACTGTTTCATAAAAAATCATTAAACAAAATTTGGCCGCGCTACGAAAATTGATCGCGAGTTATAAGCATTTTAAATTTTTCGACCCTCACCGTGGGGGGGTCTCCTGTCACCAAAAGTAACACTGTCTCATAATAAATTGCCAAACAAAATTTAGCCGCGCTACGAAAATTAGATCATGAGTCATAAGCATTTTAACTTTTTCGACCCTCACCGTGGGAGGTCTCCTGTCGCCAAAATTTAACACTGTTTCATAAAAAAATAATTAAACACAATTTGGCCGCGCTACGAAAATTGATCGCGAGTTATAAGCATTTTAAATTTTTCGACCCTCACCGTGGGGGGTCTCCTGTCATCAAAAATTAACAATCTCTCATAATAAATTACCGAACAAAATTTGGCCGCGATACGAAAATTAGATTGCGAGCATTTTAAATATTTCGACCCTCACCGTGTGGGGGTTCCTGTCACCAAAAATTAAAACTGTCTCATAATAAATTACCAAACAAAATATGGCCGCGCTACGAAAATTAGATCGCGAGTTATAAGCATTTTAAATTTTTCGATCCCCAAGGTGGGAGGTCACCTGTCACCAAAAGTAACAGTGTCTCTTAATAAATTACCAAACAAAATTTGGCCGCGCTTTGATCTCGAGTTATAAGCATTTAAAATTTTTCGACCCTCACCGTGGGAGGTCTCCTGTCACCAAAAATTAACACTCTCATATAATAAATTACCAAACAAAATTTGGCCGCGATACGAAAATTAGATTGCGAGTTATAAGCATTTTAAATTTTTCGACCCTCACCATGGGGGATCTACTGTCACCATAAATTAACACTGTCTCATAATAAATTACCAAAGAAAATTTGGCAGTGCTACGAAAGTTAGATCACGAGTTATAAGCATTTTAAATTTTTCGATCCTCACCGTTGGGAGTCTCCTGTCACCAAAAGTAACACTGTCTCATAATAAATTGCCAAACAAAATTTAGCCGTGCTACGAAAATTAGATCATGAGTCATAAGCATTTTAACTTTTTCGACCCTCACCGTGGGAGGTCTCCTGTCGCCAAAATTTAACCCTGTTTCATAAAAAAATAATTAAACACAATTTGGCCGCGCTACGAAAATTGATCGCGAGTTATAAGCATTTTAAATTTTTCGACCCTCACCGTGGGGGGTCTCCTGTCATCAGAAATTAACAATCTCTCATAATAAATTACCGAACAAAATTTGGCCGCGATACGAAAATTAGATTGCGAGCATTTTAAATATTTCGACCCTCACCGTGTGGGGGTTCCTGTCACCAAAAATTAAAACTGTCTCATAATAAATTACCAAACAAAATATGGCCGCGCTACGAAAATTAGATCGCGAGTTATAAGCATTTTAAATTTTTCGATCCTCAAGGTGGGAGGTCACCTGTCACCAAAAGTAACACTGTCTCATAATAAATTGCCAAGCAAAATTTGGCCGCGCTACGAATATTAGATCACGAGTTATAAGCATTTTAAAATTTTCAACCCTCACCATGGGGGATCTACTGTCACCATAAATTAACACTGTCTCATAATAAATTACCAAAGAAAATTTGGCAGTGCTACGAAAGTTAGATCACGAGTTATAAGCATTTTAAATTTTTCGATCCTCACCGTTGGGAGTCTCCTGTCACCAAAAGTAACACTGTCTCATAATAAATTACCAAACAAAATTTGGCCGCGCTATGAAAATTAGATCACGAGTTATAAGCATTTTATCTTTTTCGATCCTCACCGTGGGGGGTCTCCTGTCACCAAAATTTAACACTGTTTCATAATAAATCATTAAACAAAATTTGGCCGCGCTGCGAAAATTGATCGCGAGTTATAAGCATTTTAAATTTTTCGACCCTCACCGTGGGGGGTCTCCTGTCACCAAAAATTAACAATCTCTCATAATAAATTACCAAACAAAATTTGGCCGCGATACGAAAATTAGATCGCGAGTTATAAGCATTTTAAATTTTTCGACCCTCACGGTGGGGGGTCTCCTGTCACCAAAAGTAACACTGTCTCATAATAAATTGCCAAGCAAAATTTAGCAGGGCTACGAAAATTAGATCACGAGTTATAAGCATTTTAACTTTTTCGACCCTCACCGTGGGGGGGGAGGGGGTCTCCTGTCGCAAAAATTTAACACTGTTTCATAAAAAATCATTAAACAAAATTTGGCCGCGCTACGAAAATTGATCGCGAATTATAAGCATTTTAAATTTTTCGACCCTCACCGTGGGGGTCTCCTGTCACCAAAAGTAACACTGTCTCATAATAAATTGCCAAACAAAATTTAGCCGCGCTACGAAAATTAGATCATGAGTCATAAGCGTTTTAACTTTTTCGACCCTCACCGTGGGAGGTCTCCTGTCGCCAAAATTTAACACTGATTCATAAAAAAATCATTAAACAAAATTTGGCCGCGCTACGATAATTAGATCGCGAGTTATAAGCATTTTAAATTTTTCGACCCTCACGGTGGGGGTTCTCCTGTCACCAAAAGTAACACTGTCTCATAATAAATTGCCAAGCAAAATTTGGCCGCTCTACGAAAATTAGATCACGAGTTATAAGCATTTTAACTTTTTCGACCCTCACCGTGGGGGGGGGGGGGGTCTCCTGTCACCAAAATTTAACACTGTTTCATAAAAAATCATTAAACAAAATTTGGCCGCACTACGAAAATTGATCGCGAGTTATAAGCATTTTAAATTTTTCGACCCTCACCGTGGGGGTGTCCTGTCACCAAAAGTAACACTGTCTCATAATAAATTGCCAAACAAAATTTAACCGCGCTACGAAAATTAGATCATGAGTCATAAGCATTTTAACTTTTTCGACCCTCACAGTGGGAGGTCTCCTGTCGCCAAAATTTAACACTGTTTCATAAAAAAATAATTAAACAAAATTTGGCTGCGCTACGAAAATTGATCGCGAGTTATAAGCATTTTAAATTTTTCGACCCTCACCGTGGGGGGGTCTCCTGTCACGAAAAATTAACACTCTCTCATAATAAATTACCAAACAAAATTTGGCCGCGGTACGAAAATTAGATCGCGAGTTATAAGCATTTTAAATTTTTCGACCCTCACCGTGGGAGGTCTCCTGTCACCAAAAATTAACACTCTCATATAATAAATTACCAAACAAAATTTGGCCGCGATACGAAAATTAGATTGCGAGTTATAAGCATTTTAAATTTTTCGACCCTCACCCGGGGGGGGGGGGTCTCCTGTCACCAAAAGTAACACTGTCTCATAATAAATTGCCAAGCAAAATTTGGCCGCACTACGAAAATTAGATCACGAGTTATAAGCATTTTAACTTTTTCGACCCTCACCGTGGGGGGGTCTCCTGTCGCCAAAATTTAACACTGTTTCATAAAAAATCATTAAACAAAATTTGGCCGCGCTACGAAAATTGATCGCGAGTTATAAGCATTTTAAATTTTTCGGCCCTCACCGTGGGGGGTCTCCTGGCACGAAAAATTAGCACTCTCTCATAATAAATTACCAAAAAAAATTGGCCGCGATACGAAAATTAGATCGCGAGCTATAAGCATTTTAAATTTTTCGACCCTCACCGTAGGGGGTCTCCGTCACCAAAAATTAACAATCTCTCATAATAAATTACCAAACAAATTTTGGCCGCGATACGAAAATTAGATTGCGAGCATTTTAAATATTTCGACCCTCACCGTGGGGGGGGGGGGTTCCTGTCACCAAAAATTAAAACTGTCTCATAGTAAATTACCAAACAAAATATGGCCGCGCTATGAAAATTAGATCGCGAGTTATAAGCATTTTAAATTTTTCGATCCCCAAGGTGGGAGATCACCTGTCACCAAAAATAACAGTGTCTCTTAATAAATTACCAAACAAAATTTGGCCACGCTTTGATCTCGAGTTATAAGCATTTTAAATTTTTCGGCCCTCACCGTGGGAGGTCTCCTGTCACCAAAAATTAACACTCTCATATAATAAATTACCAAACAAAATTTGGCCGCGATACAAAAATTAGATTTCGAATTATAAGCATTTCAAATTTTTCGACCCTCACCGGGGGGGGGGGGGGTCTCCTGTCACCAAAAATTAAAACTGTCTCATAATAAATTACCAAACAAAATATGGCCGCGCTACGAAAATTAGATCGCGAGTTTTAAGCATTTTAAATTTTTCGATCCTCACCGTGGGGGGTCTCTTGTCACCAAAAATTAACACTCTCTTATAATAAATTTCCAAACAAAATTTGGCCGCGCTACGAAATTTAGATCGCGAGTTATAAGCATTTGAAATTTTTCGATCCTCACCGTTGGGCGGGTCTCCAATCACCAAAAGCTACATTATCCTACCTTATTTTATCTTAAGACGATTTTTTTCTATACACATTCTATCAGGAATTTTCATCATTGAAACTATAGATTTATGGTAACTGAAATAAGAAACATATGTTTGAGATTTGATATTCTCTAAATATCTGAAAAATACCGCGTCAATGTCTACCGAAGTCTACCGAACGATACCATGCCGAAGTCTGCCGAGCTGAAACGACGTTACCCGAGTGTTAGGTTTTTTTCGCGTTACGGAATTTTTGGATTCGGTCGCCGCGCTCAAAGCCCGTGATAAAAGCTATGCAATAGCTTAATAAAAGATAATAAACTATTTCGATGTAAATAAAAGCTACTCAAAAAAAGATAATTTTATTGAACCAAAAATGATATTAATATAAAACAAGTTGGAAATTGCACGTGAAGCATAGCAAATGAGGTGCGTTCGTACGATAACGAAGTTTTAAAATATTCAGATCTTGCTGATATAGTAGAGCGTACTTTGGATACAGTATAGTGGTCGAAATCTTTGTGTTCCTGTAAATATGCAGGGAGTAATTTTTATTATACTTCATTAACGTATATCTTATTCATAAAATGTGAAGTAGTTTAATATAATTAAAACACGCCCCAAACAATGTTTCCCCGTATAAAATTATTTAGAGGAATACATTTGTGTAGCCCTGTAATTTAATAATAAATATTCTTTGCATCACAGACTGTACAAAATGTATTTTTTACTACATATTTCATAGATTCATATCAATTCTATTATGTTCAAATGAGTGTAACGCCATTAAAATGCATTTGAAACTTTTTTTTTCCCATTGATCGTAATGTAATGGAATATTTTGATTGTCCCTGTAATTGATCTATGAATCCGATTTTCATAACATTTGAAATGACTCGACAAAATTATGTAATAATTATACATTTTAAATTTCAAACGATTAAAATGCATTTGAAAAATTTTTCCCCATTTACCGTCATGTAACTGAATCCTTTTGATTGTCCCTGTAATTGATCTATGCATCCGATTTTCATAACATTTGAAATGACTCAACAAAATTATGTAATAAATATAAGTTTTAAATTTCAAACGATTAAAATTCAATTGAAACTTTTTTCCCCATTGACCGTAATGTAACGGAATCCTTTTGATTGTCCCTGTAATTGATCTATCCATCCGATTTTCATAAAATTTGAAACGACTCGAAAAAATTATGTAATTATTATGTATTTTAAATTGCAAACGATTTGGTTGGGTAGTTTTTGCGTTGTTATATGCGGACAGACAGACGGACGGACAGACAGACAGACAGACGGGCGGACTGAGCGACAACAATAGGTGCTACGTATTTACACAATTACGAACGCACCTAAAAACCACCCTCTCGCCCTAGAGATAACAAACGATACCAAGTGCCAGATCTCTCCTCCTTTCCCCGCTCCCAAAATGATAATGTTGAGTATGCACAATCCTTTACACTCGCAGCCGCCAGTGTATATTGTATCAATACTAAAACCCTTAACGGGTTACAAGTTTTGACGCAGCTGTTTAACTTATGGCTCTAAGAATTTTAAATATGAATTTTAAAAATAATGATATCAAATTTTTAGTGACGCCATGCTAATAACTAAAACACGCATTTTTGTATTATTTATTTCATCACTTAATTTTTGTTCTATGTATAATAGCATGTGAAAAAGTTATCTTCAACATGAAAGATGTATAAAATTTTATTTACCGATTCTTTTTCACAGACGTCTCTCATAAATTAAAAATATAAGTTTTAAAATATATGATATAAAATTTAAGTGATGCCTTTATGTGACTTTAAAAAGTTTGTTTTGAAATTCAAATTATTATTATTTTTTATTTGGTAAAATGTATTTACACATATAAAAAATACTTTTAATTTTCCAATTCGTTGTTAAATATAATTTTGATTGAATCTACACTATGCATTTGAAAGGTATTTATTTCAACAAATTGATTTATCTTTTGTGTCGCGTTATTGAAAATTGTATATAATATTTATGTAAATGGTTTTTTTTTTGCGTCAAGTTATCCAAATTAAGTGAAGCGCATGGAAAAGGGCCCGTTAAGGGTTTAAGAAGATAGATTACAATTTAAAAAATAAAATGAATCTGAAAAGAGGTAATAAAATAAGAATAATATATTAAATATGACGTCACTTTCTGTGTGATGTTTTCGGCGTGACTTTAAACTGACTCTAAACAAAAGGTTTATACGTTCTATTTCCAATTTTGTTTGTATACTACAGCTATATCTTATGGCTAATTGCCTTAAATTTTAAATCTTTAGAAGCAGTGGTAATGTTTTCTACGATTTAACTATGTTTAAGTTAAATAGTAAATGAAACATAGCAATCATTTTAGAGACACTGCCAAAACTTTACTTCATGACTGACGCAACAACTGAAGAACATAAGCACTTAGAAAATGACATAATTTTCATGTAATCATTGTAGATTCATTTTCTATAAATGAAAATGTATGTTTCCAATTACAAATATTGCTATACAAAATAGAATTCCACTAAATTCTATGCCTTTGGTTGAATGTATATCTTCTTTTTTTTTTATTTTCTCTGATAAATGGTTTGATGCGCATTACAGATAGCGTATGTAACGTACCATTTTTTCTTACAATATAGTAAAAAAGATAAAAATTCTACCAAAGGCACAGCATTTATTGACATTCTATTTTTAATCAAAAATTTACTTTTTCATTAATAAAAATTGAATCTAGTATAATGATTGCATGATAACTACATCATTTTTTATGATTTTTTTAGTCGTTGCATCAATAATAAAGTGAAGCTTTTAAATTGATTGTCTCTAAAAAAAAAACTTTATTAGTATCTGTTATACACACTTAAAACGTTCATAAACATTTATAAAACTGAGGCGCACATGATTCCGTTAAAGTAACGTGATTTTTTTTCTGGTTTTATTTTTAATGATTTATGGACATAAATGCTCAGATCTCTTTCGAACGCTGTATTATTTCTTTTGTATTTATTATCGCCTTATTATTGCTTTTCTTAAATATTTCAGTTAATTTTAAATATATTGTAGAACTTCTATTTCAGTACACAGGCAAATATAACAGTAGTATGTAGTACAAAGAAAAATGAAATATATTTATTTGAATCGAGTGAAAAAAACAAAAAAATTAACCAAAAATTATTGACCAATTAACCAATAACTAAACAAAAAAAAAAAAAAAAAAAAAAAAAAAAAAATTCTAAAACAATTGGCAAAAAAATTATATATTTTTAAAATGTAATGAAGATATTAGGGTTTTATGTTTTTTCCTCATTCTATTTTACAGTTCAACTAAAAACACGTGTGTTTATTCAATTTAGTATAGTAAAATAAAACGCCATACTTTAAAATATAGGTGCAGATTCACAGTTGCCAGTCGCCAAGTGGCGACTAAATTTTTTGACTTGGCGACTAATTTTTTATGTTTAAGTCGCCGTCCTTTTGGCGAATTTTGCGTTTTCTCTCGCGATCATTTGACGAAAATGGTTCTTTTGCACAATTCTGTGACGAGAACTCCACTGCGATCCTCTGACAAAAACCGTGTGTTTTTTTGTTTTTTTTTTTCGATTTTCTAACCAATATAGAGTTTTTTTCCACGATCCTTTGACGAAAATCGCGTTGTACAGTGTTTATTTATGTATTTATTAATTTGGAGAAAGTCGTGGCCTTTTTTTTTTTTCCGATCTTTTGATAAAATTAGCTTTCCTCTGCAATCTTTTAACATATCCGTATTGTTTTTTAAATTTTTCTTATAAATAAAGCCCTGGTGGCGACTAGAATATTTGAGTTTAGGTTCTTTTAGGAGCTGTTAGGTTAATGGCTTCTTAAAAAGGAGCCACTAAATAGATACAACTAAATTAATACTTCAATTAAATATATTTCATTTTTTATACCTTAAGTATAGTCTGCGCCTATACTTATAAAGTTATTTGTTTTATTAGTTATAAAAACAAATCTCCTGTATTTTTTTCTTTCCTGTTTAGTATGTAAATGTTTCTTAAACCATTATTTTCTAGGTGAATATAATTCATTTTTCCCTCTGGCCAATGCTTTTGTTCATTGTATTATGTACACATACTACGGAATTGCGGCTTTGGGAGATGACGTCACCATTCACCTAAAGTTCAAGAAGTATGTCACCATCACACAACTGGTATGCACTGTATTTTTTATTTTTTAATAATATAAAGCGTCATCATTGAAAGATAATCTTGTATTATCTTACCGACGTTAATGTTTTAAACAAACTTAACTAATTACAATCTTCTTAAATTAAATTAACCTTTAGCGCTCCGTTGGCACCGCTACGGAGCCGTGCGTTATAAAGTACAAAAACGTGCGGAGCGCTAAGGGTTAATTAGTATAAAATAATCTTTAAGGTCTGTATGGTTCATTACTTTTTTCTATTTTCTCTCCTTCTTTTTCCTTTTCTATTTTTTTTTAATCCTTTGAAAAAGGTTTTAAGTTTGTTTGGAACAATTTTGGAATTTAAAAATATTTTCAGGGTATTGCACAATCCCTTCTTATTTTTAAACTTTTTTTTTTTAACTGAAAATAATAAAAGTTAGTCCGTTTAAAATACCTTTTTATAAGTAATGTGTCACCATCACACAACTGGTATGTACTGCATTTTTTATTTAAAGAATATAAATCTCCATCATTAATAAAATGTAATCTTGTATTATACTAATGACGTTCACGTTTTAAACAAACTAAACTAATTACAATAATCAATTCTTAAATGAATTAGTATAAAGTAATCTTTAAGACCTGTATGGTTGGTGACTTTTCTCTATTTTCTTTATTTCTTTTTTTTTCTTTTTCTATTCTTACTTACCCATCATACGTAGTATAGAATAAATCTTGCAATCGTTTTGAAAATCGAAAAAAAAATTTGACGTGTTTACACGTTTTAGAAACTGGCGATTCAGAAAAACATATTTTTAGAGAAAAAAATGCCGTCCATCTGTCTGTGTGTGTGTCTGTCTGTATGTAAACGCTCTATCTCCCGAAAAAATTAAGAAAACGACCTGCAATTTGGTGTGTACTGAGTATGTAATAAGGGGAAGAGGTCTATTTAATATCAGTAACCTCGATACTATTTTTTTTCGGACTCTCGAAATATTCGTTCTGATAAAAGGTATATAATTTTTTTTTTTTTTTTTTTTTTTTTGGTATTGGGTGTAAAAGGCAATAAAATAACACAAATTTTGCATAAAAAACAAATTCAACCGGATAATTAATTGCCGAGGTATTTGTAAGCTTATTTTCTAGACTCTTCGATTTTTCATGACCCTGTATTTCATTCAAATTTCAATTCAACGATGTATTGTAATTGGGTATAAGACGCTTAATCCGACGCAGTAAACTATTAGTTAATATGATTATTATTTTTGGAATTATAAGGATGCTTCTTTTACACAATTTGGTACTACTTGAGCAGTGTGGCGTTTTATATAACTTGTCGAAATTGGTTAATCAGAAATTCATTAATAGAGTATTACTAGGTGTTAAAAATATTTAAATATACGTTTAAATTTTATTTTGGAACTAGTATATAACCCCCGTCAAAAATGACGAAATTTTCACTTGTATTTCATTTTCATAATACTTCATACAAAGAAACAGAATAGAGATTTCACTATTCAAGAGTTTGTATTGTAGATAAGCACATTTTAAAAATAGCAATAATTTTCTACAAATACAAATAAAAAGTTTTTTTTACTCTATATTCAATTTTTTTTTTTTTTTTTTTTTTTTTACTCTATATTTAATTTTTTTAAACTCTATATTAATTTTTTTTTTTACTTGATATTTAATTTTTTAACAAATTTTAATTTCAAAACAAATAGCAGTATTTATTAGAATTATAATAATAATTAGTACTAAAAGTTTCACAGAACATTAAAATTAAAAATATTGGGGGTTTTTTTCTTTTTTTTTTTTAATTTTAAAATACATTATCTTTATTAAAAGTATTACTCAGCTTTAGTCATTAATATATGATAGATTTTTAGTTTGATGCTTTTAGTCATCAAATTAAATGTACCAGTATTTTTAAAAGCTTAGATTATATCATTCGAAATTTGCTTGCATTGTAAACGAAATTTATATTTTTTATCAAATGTCACTTAAATGTAATAAATATATACTATCATTCCCTATATATAAAAATTACATTAAAGCAGATAAAATTTTGATTTAAGAGCATGTGAAAAAATAATTTTTAGTTTTGCTAATGCAGTCATGATAATATCTTATATATGTTACAGGCCAAACCCGATTTTAGGCCAAACTAGATTGGCCTAGGCCAAACTAGTCTATCCTAATGCCCATCGGATAGACTAGTTTTTCCTAGGCCAAACTAGTCTATCCTAAGGCCCATCGGATAAACTAGTTTTTCCTAGGCCAAACCGGTTTATCCTAACGCCCATCGGATAGACTAGTTTTTCCTAGGCCAAACTAGTCTATCCTAAGGCCCATAGGACAAACTAGTTTTTCCTAGGCCAAACGAGTTTGGCCTAACTCTTATAGGACAAACTACTTTAGCCTACTGTTTATTGGTCTGAACTAGTTTATCCTAGGCCGATCTAGTTTATCCTAGGCCAATTCAATTTGGCGTGATTTTATTGAATTCAATGACCGCCTCAGCGCCAACATTCTAGTTTCTCCTAGGCTGATCTAGTTTATCCTAGGCCAATGTAATTTTACGTGTTTTTAGCTCACGAGTATCAAAGCCAGAGAAATAAAGGGCTCACAGGTTAGGTATGTATGTACGCACGCATGCATGTACGTGAGTACGTACGAATGTACATAACGCTATAACTCTTGATAGAAATATCCGATTAGCTTCAAATTTTGGATGTAGGTTCCTTCTGGTAAGATACTTTTCTGATTAGTTTTAGACATTCACTGGATAAGAATAAAGTGGGCGAACAGGAGGCTAATCCCCCACCGTTAATTTAGAGAAATGCATTTATCATGCAGAATTATCAGTTTTCATTTAAAATTTGAGATATAAGATTATTCTGACAAGGGGCCTCCGGGATTAGTTGTGGATGTTTATTGTTTAAGTGTAAAAGAAAGGGCAATGTTGGGGGCCTCCCCCCCCCCCATAATTTAGATAAATCGTTCTTAACGCAGAATTTACAGATTTGTTTCAAATTTTGGTTATAGGTTCTTTCTGATAAGGCAATTCCCTGAATAGTTTTAGAGGGTTTAATGCTAAAGTATGAAGGGAAAATGAAGGATTATCCTCTTACCTAGTAAAAACTAGTTTTTCCTACGGGCATTTAAATAAACAAGTTTGGCGTAGGAAACACTAGTTTATATAGTTGGCGTTAGGATAAAATAGTTTGGCCTAGGCTAATCTAATGTGGCTCGAAATCGGGTTTGGCCGGTAAAAAACATATATTTCACTAGAATAAGTATAAATGTGTGTCAAGAGTAATTGCTTATAACATCAATATAGGAATTTCACATGTCCACCATAAAGACATAATGAATTATACATGATGTTTTTTTTTTTTTTTTTTTTTTTTTCCTGCAGACTCGTGCCAACTGAGATCATTCTTGCATTTATTATTATAATTATTATTGCACATTCAAGCCCAAGTTGGAATCGAACAGCATTTTCCATTTTTTAGAAATTAATTACTTGTCGATATATAAGCTATTCTTGTCACGGCGTCAAGTTTTTCTTTTCCGTGAAGTCGTAACTGAAAATTCGATTAAAAACGTAGCTTTAATAGTATTTTCTCAAAGGTACATCGCTTTTATGAAAAAATGGTTAATGCCATTCGATTATATATTTTCTGAGTGAGAATTCCTGTTAATCTTATGCATTTCCGAAAATGAATTAGTTCTTAAATGTGTTCGGATGTAGCTCTTTTGAATTTAAGAAAAGTCTTAAGGAATGACAGAGAAACATATTCACCAATTTGGTTTTTAATGAACACATTAGTTATGATGTTTATAACTGTCCTTTTTTTTTCTAAACTAAGTTAAACACCTCGTAATTTAAAAATACATTGTAAATTTATCCTATATATATGTATGCAGTATTTTTTAAAGGAATCCTAATTGTATGTTAAGTAAAATCTGAATTTTTTGCAGAAATTGAGTAGGGCCAGATTGTGCGGGACTGATTCTTTTTTCATATATTTTTGTACAGGCAGGGCTCGGGTTGAACTTTTAATTTTTACACCGGGTCACGGAGAAATAACTTTCCTCCTGGAAAGGCGGGGCCCGGAACTCAAAATTTTGGCCCGTGCAAATTTCTGACAGTATTCTAAAGCCCTTCAAATAAAATAAATTATATAGGGTGATGACAAAACCACTTTGCACAAGGTTAGCAATGGAGCAGTAGTCGGGATCAATATTAACAAGCTGGAAATTGCACGTGAAGCGTAGCAAATTAGGTGCATTCGAACGATAACGAAGTTTTAAAAATATTACTTTCATATATCAATCTCATAACATTGTAAATAGTGAATTACAATTAAAACGCTCATCAAACAATGTTTTCCATATACCATTATGTAATGGAATACTTTTGTGTGACCTTGTAAATCAATAACAAATGTTCTTTGCACCACAAATTATGTAAGATGTATATTATAATATGTACTTTATAGTTGCATATAAATTTTATTAAGTTCGCATGAGTGTAACACGATTAAAATGCACTTGAAACATTTTTTCCCATTGACCGTAATGTAATGGAATACTTTTGATTGTCCCTGTAATTGATCTATGCATCCGATTTTCATAAAATTTGAAATAACTCGAAAAAATTATGTAATAATTATGTATTTTAAATTTCAAACGTATAGAATATACTTGAAACTTTTTCCCCATTGACCATAATGTAATTGAATACTTTTGATTGCCCCTGTAATTGATCTATGCACACGATTATCAAAAAATTTGAAATAATTCGACAGAATTATGTAATAATTGCGTATTTTAAATTTCAAACGATTAAAATGCATTTGAAACTTTTTTCCCCATTGACCGTAATGTAATGGAATACTTTTGATTGGCCCTGTAATTGATCTATGCATCCGAGTTTCATAAAATTTGAAATAACTCGAAAAAATTATGTAATAATTATGTATTTTAAATTTCAAACGTATAGAATATATTTGAAACTTTTTCCCCATTGACCATAATGTAATTGAATACTTTTGATTGCCCCTGTAATTGATCTATGCACACGATTATCAAAAAATTTGAAATAACTCGACAGAATTATGTAATAATTGCGTATTTTAAATTTCAAACGATTAAAATGCATTTGAAACATTTTTCCCCATTGACCGTAATGTAATGGAATACTTTTGATCGTCCCTGTAACTGATCTATCCATCCGATTCTCATAAAATTTGAAATGACTCGACAAAATTATGTAATAATTATGTATTTAAAATTTTAAACGATTCGGTTGGGTAGTTTTTCGTTGTTACATGCGGACGGACAGACGGACGGACTGAACGACCACTATAGGTGCTACGTATTATATAATTACGAACGCACCTAAAAAGAATATTGCCCAGTTAAACTGATGGCTTTGCATTCACAGGCTGTTTACAGTCATTGTGTATTACAGCCTTATTTTTTTAAAAGAATAACACCCTCGAAAAATAAAGTAAGTTAGATTATTTTTTCCCATTTCCCCCAATCTTATTTAACCATTCAACCCCCAAAACTAATCACAGATACGCTTTATAAAATTAAGCAATTATCCAAAATTTGAAGCAAATCATATAATTCTGCTCAAAAAACCATTCATCTGATTTAGAGAGGGTAATCCCACATTCCTCCCTTTATACTTAATCATTAAACCCTCAAAACAATTCAGGGATTTGCCTTTTAAAGAAAAAAATATAAACTATATTCAAAATGTATGGCAAATCCAATAAAACTGCATAAAAACCCATTTATCTAATTTAAGGAAGGCGATAAATCGTCCACTAACCCATTAAACATAACCATAAGAAAAGACCTAAATTAATTAAAGAAGCACCTCATCAAATGAATTTTATTGAATTGGTCAAAATTTTAAGCAAACTGGATAATTCTGTATTATAACAAATTTATATATTTAAGGGTGGAAATAAATTGTACGTTTCCTCTTTATACTTAACCAAAGAACCACGAAAATTAATCAGTGAAACGCTTTATCAGAATGAACAAATCCAAGATTTGCAGCAAATCGGTTAATTCTGCATGAAAAACCCATTTAACAAAATTAGGCGGGATTTTCCCGTCCTTCCCTTTGTTCTAATTCAATTAATCCCCTAAACTAATTAGGGAAACGCCTTACCAGAATGAATCTATTTCTAAAATTTGAAGCAAATCAGTAAATTTTGCGTGAAAAAAGCATTTACATAAATTATGGGGCGTTACCCCTATTCTCCCCTTCCCTTATACTTAAACAATTGACACCCACAAATAATGGAGGCGACTCAACAGAATATTCCTATATCTAAAATTTGAATAAAATATATTAATAATCCATGGAAACCCATTTTTTTCAATTAAGGGAAGGGACGAATCAGCCTCTCGTCCCCCCCCCCCTTATTCTTCTCCAATGACCTCCCAAAATTAATCAGAAGAGCTTCTCATAAGAATAAACCTATATTGAAGGTTTGATGCAAATCGAGTATTTCTATCAAGAATTATTGCGTTACGTACTTACGTACATACATAGATAGAGAATCCACCGGGCACATTAATTCTCAGTCTTTGGTAGCTGATGATATAAAAACATGTCATATTACGTTATTTCTCTCAAGAGTTATCGCGTTACGTATATACATACATACATACATGCGTACATACATACATACATACATGCGTACATACATACATACATGCGTATATACATACAGAACCCGTGAGCCCATTATTTCTTTGGCTTTGACGCCCATGAGCTAAAAACACGCAAAATTACATTGGCCTAGGATAAACTAGATCAGCCTAGGACAAACTAGAATGTTGGCGCTGAGGCGGTCATTGAATTAAGAAAAATCACGCCAAATTGAATTGGCCTAGGATAAATTAGATCGGCCTAGGATAAACTAGTTCAGACTAATAAACAGCAGGCTAAACTAGTTTGTCCTATAAGAGTTAGGCCAAACTAGTTTGGTCTAGGAAGAACTAGTTTGTCCTGTGGGCCTTAGGATAGAGTAGTTTGGCCTAGGAAAAACTAGTCTATCCGATGGGCGTTAGGATAAACCGGTTTGGCCTAGGAAAAACTAGTTTATCCGATGGGCCTTAGGATAGACTAGTTTGGCCTAGGAAAAACTAGTCTATCCGATGGGCGTTAGGATAGACTAGTTTGGCCTAGGCCAATCTAGTTTGGCCTAAAATCGGGTTTGGCCTGTAACATATATATATCCATTACAACTTGAAGAAAAAAAAGCTTATTTTATTTATAATAGAAAACAAAATTTCAAAAATTAAGCCGATAAATGCTAGCATCTTAAAAAAAATATTAAAACTAAATTTACATTCAAATCCGCAACTTTTGAGTAACACAATGGTTTTAAAAAAACACGTTTGTGAGTCTTTTGTTTCCCTTTTATACCAGGACGAATGCTTAATCTTTTATATTACCAAAAAGGCTTCTAAAACAGTTCATAGATGGCAGCACTAATCTGATGAAACTGAGACAGAGCTGGGAGTCGATATAATACAATAGGAAAAAAACCTTATCAGTTTACACTTCGGCTGTTATCTTTATGTATTGTAATTGGATATGATAGATATACCTGTTTTATATAAAAATATGCTGAACAAACATTATTTCAAGTGAAGAAATTATCATTTAGCTGTCATTTTAGCATCTGTTTTCAACTAAGAGCCATATCACACGGGAGGCTTTCTCTTAATTAGAACATTTCAATGAGCAAAACTTGATTGACCTTGATGAGGGAGAAAATTTTGGTGGTTATTTTAGCTCACCGAGCATTTTCCGTGTCGCCCGGGAAATGTTGAACGTTCAGTCTGCGCTGATCATTTAAACCAATAGGAGCGAAGCGAGAGTTCGAAGTTCGAAGAACCTGTTTACCTAGTATGCAGTGGTTGGGAGAACATGTTGTGTCAAATGATCTCTGAAATGTTTGTTGTTTATCATTCTACGTGTGATACCTGTTTAAGCCTAACGTGGTGTTTAGCAAGCTTCGATTCACAGATCAGAGTGGTACGTTCCGGAAGCGTTCTTACACTGTTCTCCAGTCGCTTTTTATTATAAGTAGATTGCGATGTAATTTATAAATGATTTTCACATGTTTTATTTTCATATTTTATAGTATGCATATCCATGATGAGTAAGTATTACGGTGAACCCCCCCCCTCCCCCCAACGACTAGTTTTAATCTTTGGAAAAGGACCTTTTATGTTTGTTTAGAAAAATTTTGGAATTTAAAAAACTATTTTCAGAACATTGCAAAATTAGTTGCTATTTTTATGCATTTTTTGTCTTTTTTAAGTAAAAACAATAAAAGTAAAAGAAAAAAAAAATACTCTTTTACAAAAATTCAATGCTTATTTTCAAAATGTCATGTAATTTGCAGTTCATTAATTTCGAAAATTTTTTGTTACAATGGGTCGAAAATATTTCGTTGACATACTTTGGCGAGTGTGGTTTACCGCAAATTTGTACCGCATATTGCACCCCATATTGTTTAATATGCGGTATGATCAATTGTTTTTCAACTCATAAACAATTATAACAATTAAAAAAAATTGGCAATTTATCACCTATGACCGGCTAATAGAAAAATGTCTTATAATTAATTTAATAATTTATTGTAGCTGATTGGATCGGCGTTCCGAGGAAGCGTGATAATAGCTGTAAATAAATCTAAAATATATATGATGTTATATCATTAAACCCTTTTTTGTAAGAATTTATACTTTTAAATGAAAATTATTCCAAGTGAATCTAGTGTCGGAGAACGAGTAGTATTTATATCTTTTTAAACTCAAATGCATAGTTTTTAGGGTTTCGTTCATTTCACGAAATTATTATAGTCTTTGTGTGTCTCCATCCGTTAACCGTTTGTACTCGGAAACTATTTAATTTACTGAGTTTTATATTTTTTTATAGAGCTTGATGCCCCTTGACCTCGCCAAAAGAATAAAATTATGAAAAAAGTCTTAATTAATGCTTGTTAGTAACTAAAAATCTCAATTTAAAATAATGGAAAAAGTTGATAATTCAATAAAAGCATTGATTTTAATCAAACTGTAATGATTTGCTGTCAGAAGGGGGAGGGTTCCATGGCAATAAATGTACTGGGCATTTTGAAAGACGACTATAGTATTTTAAAATCTGAAGGACCTAAAATTTTGAAAATTACGCACGCAGACACACAATATCTCTTTCAAAATTTATAAATTGTTTTCGAAAATTCCATCTAGAAGCGAAAAAATCAATTTATATAAACTGATTTTATTTCCTTTCAAAGACAAGCTGTTGAACACAGGCGTGGTTTCTTGGCTAGACGTCTGTCAGCTAGGATACTGACATTTATTGCCGGTCTATATATATTTTTTATAAATATTGCGTTTTTAGATTTAATTTTTAAGCATATATGTGTAATTTTCGTTAAGGGTGTTCTTAAATCAAAAAGGGCAACTTTTTGACACATGCTTTAATTTATTTTTGTTCGGAAATGCATGAAAATAGCAGGTGTTGTTATTCAGAAACTGTCTAATTGCACTCATTCTTTTGTTTTTTAAAAACTCAATAGATCTTTCATAACAAGCCTTCAAAGTTAACGTTTTTGAGCACATTTCCCGACGAAAGCAGAAAAACCGGTCGAAAAGCAGGAGAAAAACGGGTGATCACGTGATCGAAATATTATTAGAACTGGATAGGTAATTTAATTATCGTAAAATGGGAATTTCAGTTCGATTCGAAATCGCTTCCATAGTCAGGCATTCCAATTTTAAAACTTTTTGTTAAAAAATGAATTAGTAAATGTGTCAAAACGTTTTGCGCTTGCTGAGCGTATCAGTTGAGAACACCCTTAAGACATTCCCGGTCGAACTCTAATTATCAATTAAAATTCTGGTTTAATGAAAGGATTCACTTTCAATCTTAATTTCTCTTCTCAAAAACGTTAAAAACGAGACATCTTGTACAAAACCACAGATATTTTTTGGCTAGGATTGTTTTTTGAGGCATAATTTTTTTTACAAATACTGCATTCATATATTTTAAATTTGCGTAATTGTGCCTATTTTTCGACGCTAATTCCAAATATGTAATTTTCGTAAAAATCGACTAAGGATTTTTTATTTTATCCAAAGAAATTGTTTTAAAAATATGTTTTTGTACGATACATTATTTAAATATAAGCATTTCTCCACTAATTATCATTCTTTATGTCCAAATTCTTATTATAGCATACATAAAATGAACATATTACCCCTTTTATATACGAGTGTATAATAGTTACCATTATTTCAAATATTAATTTCTGTCAATAACTTCCTCATTCCTAATGTCACCTATAGGTGGCACTAAAGACCATCCTTTAAATTAATATAAACATTTCTATGGTTAAAATTACTTTTAGACTTTTTATAATAAATATGTGCTACCATAAGCATTGATCTATAGATTGATACATCTTTGGAAATGATTCATAATAATTTTAAGCCAATTTTTGTAGCTCTGACTGATAGTTTGACTTCGGAGGATAAATAAATAAGAAAATTAATTAAGTCATCGATTTCAAAATTTAAGATATTTTATAATACATAAATTTTTTTTAAAGAAGTGTTGGGAAGGAGGAGGAATTATAATACTTATTAATATTTTACCTCTTCTATCTCTAATTTGTGTATTTTAAGGGTGTATTCGAAAAAACGCTTTTCCACCTTCAACAGCTCGAAATTTTCTGATAAAATTTCAGACGCATTTTTCAGAGTAGAAACATGAAACTTGCTGAGGGGATTTTTGAAGAGACGTATAAGGTGCCATGTGATGTCATTTTACGCAACATATATTAGAATTTGATTTATAAGCAATTATTTTCTCAGTATGACCCTTTTATCCGCGCTCAGATCTCCCGCTTCGGAAAATTCAGTTCAAAATGCCGTTTTTGATTAATTCTTTTGCAATATTTTCTGCATTTATCAAAGAATCGACCATCACGGCACCTTGTGTACTTTCTAAATAAGACAATTTGCCAGTTTGATGCATTTGAAAGCAAAAATGAACTTAAAAATAAATAGGAAAATAAGCAGTTTGAATCAAAATATACCCTTAAACAGCTATTCTAACTCAGCCCCTAATTTAACTAAAGCGAGATTCGACCTTAGGCTTGACCGATGGTATCTCATCGAGCCCTGCATCTTTTTGGAGCATTCCCCCGTGATGCGGATAGGAAATTGTTTTTTCATTTGACACGTCATTTCAAAGCTCTTTGCCTGTACATTAGTAAGCAACCACTTCCCACACTCTTGACTCATTTCTTCACCACCAGAAGTATTGTTTCAATATTTTGATTGTTCATTACTACTCCATAAATTTACCCCAAATTAAGAAAAACATATGGATAGCAAATCTCAACAATTAGCATTTTCTTACCCATTTCTGGCCCAGATTAGATTTAACTTATTACAAATATTGATTTTGATATTGTGTGTTTCTTTTTAAAGAAATATTTTTCATCGCAAATTAATTATTTTAATTGAAATTTAATTCATGAATTATTAATATGCTCTAGGTCCCACTTGAACTTTATCGGAACCTGCAGTAAACATGATCTGTTAGAGAACTAAGGAGTTTTTTTTAAAATCATTATTATTAAGATCAAAGTGACAAATTGATATAATTTATTGCCGCAGTCAATGTATGAAATCTTAAAAAGTTTTTTTACAAATGGCATGTCATTAAAAAAAAAATCTCACGGGCACGGACAAAGCCGTCAGAATACGATATTTTCATATGAAATAAGGATATAATTAACTTTATTATAAAAGAAATGGATTACAATTTTTTTATACATTATTCAGCTTGTAAGAACGAATTAATTGAATTTCCATAGCAATCTATACTAAATCTATGATCGTTTAAAGAACAATTCAGTTAGCAAACACTATTTTAGAACAGATTAATAAAGATCTTCATACTGGGCATAGTCAGACTATTTTGAATTAAAAATTCTAATTAAATTTTTCGTGCATGCAAAAAATGATCTTTCAAATTTAGCGGCGGAATTACAGTAGAAAGTCAGTAAGAAAATAAAGTACTTTCGAACATTTGGCATGAAAAGAAGAGAGCATCACGTAGTTTGGCGAGCAGCATTTTTCCTCGCCAAAAGCAAACGATTTTTATGTAACAGAAAATTGTTTGTTAGTAGGTTTTTAGAATGCACGTAAATGTATTTAATAAATTTAAACTTAAAACGAAAGAGCTTAATGTATGTATATCGTATTACATACACGTATTGCTTGTTTTGGCAGTCATTTAATTTATCACTGAAAAAATATTTTTATATATATAAAATATTTATACTGATTTTTTTTTTCTATTTTAGCGTGTTCAAAAATAAAAGCCAAAGTCATTTCCATAGCTACAAAATTGAATCGATAATATCAGCAGGACATATTTTTAAGCTTGAAACAATTTTAGTTAATTTAAATTTTGATTTTTCTTTTAAATCGTAATTTTTTATAGTTGAATTTCAATATAATTACATATAAATACCGATATGACAAAATTATATTTAAAACAAAATAAAACTTGCAAAACTAATAACAACAATGAAAACTAATAATGACACAATTAAATGTATTTAAACATGTTCAACATAAAAATTTTCCCCCTTAAAATGTATTTCACATGAAAAGTATTTTTCGAAATTGCATTCCATCGCCAACTGATGAAAATCGCCACTTAACAAAATTTTCATTATTATCCTCGCTTTATCAAGATTTCGCCGATTTTTTTTTTTTTCTTTCTTTTAATAAACGTATGTGTCCTTTTAAAAAGAGCATTCCGTGTTTGTTTCAGATTTTTCGGCGGATGCCCGTATCGAGACCTTTTTTGTAAGGTCGTCAATTGATCATCAACTGTATTTTGAATGTTTTGGAAAAAGCTGTATAATCTATGTTTGAGGCATAATTTTTGTTGTTTCTTCAAATTTCAGATCCAGTTTATACTTGTTCTCTGCTACTTCATCAGCCAGCCATTCTATGGATGTACATGGAATTATACAGTTGGAGCCGGAAATCTTTGCCTCGCAGGATTCTTCTTCATCTTATTCTGCAACTTTTATTGGCATGAATACGTCAAGAAGCAAGAAGAGCTAAATGGGATAGGGAAAATAAAGGGAGCATGATTCATGCTCAAGTGAATGATTTTCTATCATTTTCACTTTTGGATATTTACATTCATGCGCATCATCAACATCATAGTTACTATCAATGGATTTAGATAATAACGGTAATTGGACAATAAAATGAAAATAATGTTCTTTTTACTGGTTAATGTTTACATAGAGGCTAAAGAGAAGGGAACAAAAAAGCTATAATATGAAAACTCGAGATAAACAGTTTTCATCTTTTTTTTTTCTTTTTTTTTTTTTTTTTTTTTGTTAATTTATTTATTTATTGTGAGTGATTTAAACTGAACAAATAACTTTGTAAAATATGCTCAATTTGATAAAGTAAATTTATATTGAAAAGTGAAATTATATTTCTTTGATAAATCGTATATCTTCCCACGTGGTTATATCCAGAAAGATAAATAGGAGATAGGGTACACTGTTAAAACTAATGGTGACACATTGCACCTTTTAGGGGTGAAAGGCGTGTCTCACTAGGGACACCCCTAAAGAAGTCATAATGGCACCTTTAATTAGGGTGAAAAGATGGCACTCTTAATCCAGTGTGCCCAATAATAAAAGAATAAAAAATGCACAAACCGACTTTTAGCCCTCGAAGGATTCGAACCCAAAACGTCTGATTTCAAGCTCAGCGCTCTAACCTCTCGGCCGTCGAGCTCACCTTCGAAGTCTTACTGAAATGTTCAAATGTCCTGAAATTCAAAGGTTGCTTTATATAAAAAAGCTCACCAAAAGTTAGCCATCCGAAGTTCTAAATGAAATTGGGGATAGCGTATAGCGGTGATAGTTATTGTAGGGAGAAATTGCTGTTTTGATCCACCAGTGACGGCGAGTTGAAGGGCAAAGATACATGTCACAGAGCATGCGCAAATGACTAAGGGGTGAAAATCTTCCAACGGTATGCATTGCGTGGCACCCTAATTAGTTTGAATCATCCAGTGAGAGATAAATGGCACCCTAAATACATTTTCAAGCCCGAGGGTGTCAAATGGTAACACCTTTTCACCCCTGGGCGCCAAATGCAACTGGTTTGTCACCTTTATTTTTAATAGTGTACATATCGGTCCTGTTTTGCAATAAGGATGTAAGGCACAGATGGCTAATTATTCATGAGAACCAAAACAAAGAATTTTTCACCCTTTAGTTGCTTATTATGTAAGCACCCTTCGGTATAAAGTTTTAATATTTAGGTATATTTCACATCCAGTTTTTTCCTGCAAAATATTATAGTTGGTAATTAGTCCTCAAGTGGCTCCGTAAACCCTTAATTTCTTACATATACGGAAAGTACCTGTGCCTTAAGTCCTACTCAACTTTTTCATTAATAGAGATTACACTTACGCCTTTATTAAATACTATAAAATATTGCTTTCTGCTTCTATATATGCACTTAACACAATTAATTAATATGTGTCCTACACCCTTATTGAAAAATAGGTGATATGCTATGAACAGCATCCGTTTCATTTCATTAACGTACGGGAAATATATTTTCGAAACTGTAAACAGTTGAATTGTCAACAGAATTAATATCAACTATTGACATCTGTCAAAAGTTTTTTATCTGATATTAAGTGAAATCGGACGTTGTTCACATGCGCCCCTCCGTTCCTTTATACTGGATACAATCATTAAACGAATAATGTGTATCTAACGTGCACGATTTGTACTTATGCATAATTTTCTCGGTTCTAGCTTGTTTGTAAATAAAGAATGAGGTTGAGATCTGCACGGGCCGGGTCTCTGGTGTTTCGAGACAAAAGCCTCCCTTACGGGTAATAGCATATGTCTCAGTACTTGCTAACAAACCAACAAACGAACGGGCCGGGTCCAAGCTTTGCTTTTTTTCTGAAGACTCAGGCCGGGCCTAATCACTAATCTTTCCAGGCCGGTTCGGACTCGGATCTTACTTTTTTCTTGAAGGATCGGACCTGGCCGGTCCGGGACTTATTTTTTTCATACGAAGCTGGGACTGATTTCAATCTTCTTAGTCATCACAGACCAAAATGTTCAGTCTCGGTCGAATCATCACGGATGAAAGTCATTTTCTCGACGTAGTCAAGTCTGTTAAAAAATCAGTAAAATTTGGCTTGGTCCAAAGTTTTTTTGCAAAAAGAGGCATATACTTTTAAATTACCATTATTCTACAATTAAACATTAAAATTTATTCTTTTTAAAGAATCAAGGATTTCTAGGCTTATTAAAATAGAGTTAAACGCATGAAAAAACAACCAGCCTATGACGGAATCTTCTTTTAAACTGAAAACTAGAAATTTCTTTTAAATTTCTTTTAAACTGTTTTTCCATGCAAAATGGATACAATAATAGGCAAGAAAAAAAATATGTATATTATACATTTACACCTCCTAAGAAGGGAATTCTTTTACACCGTATTTTTCTTTCTTTTGAATGCTATTCCGTCTTAGAAGATTTTACTTTTAACATATACCATTTTTTAGATTTTTGTGTCTCCATTACATGGAATATGGATTAATAATATTAATGATAACTGAAACATTTACATACAACAAACAGAGGTTGATTAAAAACATAAATATCTCAGCCTACACGCTTCTGCACAAATAAAGATTATAAACATGAAAAAAAAATGACTAAGATAGGTTTTTTTGGTCAGAACTCTTCCGTAAGAGTAAAAATCAATGTTGTGTAGAAATTTACTCGAGCCGGGCTTAAATTTTAACTTTTTCCTGGGCTGGGCCGACCTCAGGCCGAAATTTTAAATTTTATAGCGGGCTTGGTCGGGCTGACATTTTTTTTTCGGGCCGGCCGGGCCGAATTTTTTTAATACGGACCAGGCTGGGACTGAGCTTGGAAATTGCGGCCCGTGCAGACCTCTGGAATGAGGTTTGCATTAGGTTGTTGCAGAAGCATGGAAAATAAAAAGAGAAGGGTGCTCATAGATCTCAAGTCTTTCCGCACAGTTGAATTCAAGCAGTTTCTTGCTTTGGGGAGGGGGGGGGGGATTTCTGCTACTTCACGGTTGGGGGAAAACTTATTTACATGTAGATGGGAGTTAAATTTTTAACACCAAATCTTCCATAGGTCGGAGACATTCCAATGATTCCGGAGGAAGATGACCATCTACTAAATTAAAGACTTGCCCTTCCGCATTTAAATGAAGGCAACTTTTTAATTCACATGACCTGTTCCAAAGACATTTATTTTTTTATCTTCAACGTACTATAATCAGAGATGTAGTCCTAAAAATAACAGAGGATATACGCTCTAAGCAGAGGGTATACTCTTAAGGCACGGGGTATACCCTAGAATGTAAATACTATAGCTTTCTTGAGAAACAGAGGGCATACGGTGTTCATTAAAAGAATCCAGAAGGTATACGGCGTATCCCCCCGTATACCTTCCACTACATCCCTGATTATAATGCATTACTCAATAAAATAAAACAAAATAAAATAAAATAAATAAATAGTACATAACTAAATACCTTAAATGCTGATTTCGATTCTAGCAAATATGCTTGTCAAGGGCTTTGATGTTAGTTCTCCAAGTCACACTTTTATTTTGAATTATGTTTATTTAATACCAGACGATACAATTTGGGCTGCTGAACATACTATCTGGTAAGAACATGAAAACTAATTTTTATTAGAAATGTAGATTGATTTTTAATATTTAATATATTTTTAGTTGCCTTCTGACAATCTCATAAATATATATGAAAAATACCAATTGTTTAAATAGACTTTTGAAATTTATTAAAAGCGGTACTTTTTTATTAGATTCATGCTAGGGTTAATAGCCGAAGAAATCATCAAAGATTTCTCTATTCACAGTAGTAGTATTGATTCAAATTGATTATTTCAGTTTTTAAACGCGTAGATCGATTCGAAATATGTTAAATTTGTGTTTTATTTATTTCATTTATTTATTTTTTGAGGGCGTCTTAATTTCCTTTTAGAGTATCACCCGGAAACAAATCCTGAAATATTTATGTTGTCAAAAATATTTTATATAATACTAAAATTTAAAAAAATGTATCACAGAGTATCGAATCCTCTATAAAGTAAAGAACAGAATTTTACTAATTATACCTAATAATTATGATCTTAACCAAATGCCATGGAGGAAAAGCTCTTTGTAAAAAAGTAAATAGATAAATAAAATGATGTTTAATGAAGCAGCAAATGGTGTTTATTAAGTAAATGTGTGAGGAAACCATGAAATTTATTCTGAGAAACGAGGAAAATAGATAATATAATAATAATTTAATCTTGTGATAGCTTAATTAAGGAATTTGCTTACATAATTGTTTCTAACCAGGAAGCTACAGGTTAGCGTAAAAATGAAAAAAAAAGCCGAAGTAAGCAGCAATCGAAAGAGCATATAGAAACACATTTGATCACGCGTAAATTATTTGCCCTCGTCTCCACGTTATCGAGATATGCTGGGTTAACACAAATCAATGACATGATTTTAAAAATTTATATTTTCAAAACTCTTACACATATTATAATGCGTTATGTATGAAAAAAAAAAAAAAAAAAAAGTTTTCCAAGGTTTTTTTTTTCTTTTTTTTTGTTACAGATGTTTATTGTGTGAATCTTTCGTAACACGACTAACACGAACTCTTTAATCAAGTTTTTTTCACTCATTTGACAGTTTTGCGCAGTTAACTATTCTTAATGCAGCACTGATGCTTTAAAACATTAAATAATGCATCACAAAATAATGCTAAAAGGTGTGGTGCGTAAGTGCATAATTTATCCAAAGAACTTCTAATTGATAAGAAAGGAAGCTACTACTGGGGGCTTTACACCATAAACTGTTTCGCTGGCTGGTTGACGGTGAGCCTTCCCTCCTTAATGCTAGATGTTTTTGTATTGTCAATTTTAAAACTTATTATTTGGATAACAAAAAGACGAAGACAAATATTTTTTTGCATCTAAAAATATGTTTTAATATGCCCTTTCAATTGCTACTTGTTTATTTTTATTTATTTATTTATTTATTTATTTATTTATTTATTTATTTTTCATTATTGCACTATTGGGGTAATTTCCTTGTAAACTGATAATCAGTTGCTAAACAATGCCCATTAAAATAAATAAATAAATAAAGCATTTTTTTGTTGAGCTTAAGCCATTTGGTAGGCCTCCCCACCTAGCTGAAACTGGGAGGCAGCCGGACGGTACACAATTAAGAGCCACAAAGTTGGGGACATGCGCATTTTCGTTAGTCGTCTGTTCGAAAATTAAAAAAAAAAAGATGTAATGTCAGTCAGGCTTATTTTTTGGAGTGAAAATTTTATCAATTATTTTCGAACCGCAATTGGAAAAATATGTATGATAATTGAAATTTACAAAAAATACAAAATTAAATATACGTTTTGTCGCACTTAAGTGCATTCTTTAACTACGAGATTTTTCATGTTTAAGCATGTGTAATGAAAAGTAAAAAAAAAATAATTAAGTAAATAAATAAACAAATAAACAAAATAAAAAATAGAAATATTTATGTCATTAGACCAGATTTTTTTTCTTTTCTTTTCTTTTTCTTTTTTCTTTCTTTTTCTTTTTCTTTCTTTCTTTTTTTTTTTTTGTTAATTTTTAAAAATTATCTTTAGTTATTCCAATGCATAATCTACTATTTTTAAAAGAGGAATAAATATTCGCTCCGAAAAAAAAGTGCGAGCGGGATTCGAACTGGCATCGAAAAATCTCTAATCCTGTATATCGCTGACCATACTACGGAGCCACTTGCCAACGAAGGAAATTTATACTATTACTAGAAGATATCCCGTCAAAATGACGTGTTTGCATTTTTTAAAGGATGATAAAAAATTACAACAACTGTGATCAATCATAGCCACTTTAGGCTGAAACAATTTTGATAAATACAGCGATTAAACTTGGAAAAGGAAAAATCTAACAAAAAAAAAAAAAAAAAAAAAAAAAAAAAAAAGAAAAGAAAAGAAAGAAAAATTCAACAGAAATTTGCATTTAAAACTATAGCAAAACTATCTGGTAGATGGGGGTGGGGATTATAATGAAATTTAAAACGCACCCGCGGTTTGCTTAAATAAAAAGTTTTAATTAAATAGTGTTTTTGAAATCGTGAAAAGATTTCAAAGCGAAGTAAAATGTAGTGACGTCATTTACAGCTCCCACTGTAAATCTGACCATTGAGAACGCTCCATTACGACTATGGAACGATTTCATTGGTCAGAAAATAGATTGCCTTTAAAATCGGAGGTAACTCTTCACAATGTTTTTTATAGATTTGAAATTCGCGCAAGAGTCATTCACGGCTGCAAAGAAAAGAAAAATTAAAACAACCCGAATATAAAAATTTTAATAATATTGCATTTAAAACGCACCTTCGCTTTCCTTTAATAAAAAGTTTTAATTAAATATACACTGTAAAAAATTTGACTCATTTGCTACCGCGTCACTCCACAGCTTTTATAGAAAACGGTTACTTTACTGTGTTATGGAGCATTCTCATTTGTCATAAAAGCGATATTCTATAAAAGCTGTGGAGTGCCGCTGCAGCAAATGGATTAAATTTTTAACAGTGAATTTTTTGAAATCGTGGAACGATTTCAAAGTGAAGTAAAATGTAGTGGCGTTATTTACAGCTCCCACTGTAAATCTGACCAATGAGAACGCTCCATTACGATTATGAAACGTTTTCATTGGTGAATGAGTTTCTTTTTCTCGTGGATAGGTTGACCACGGAATTGTTATACACGGAGGGGTTTTATATATATAATAAACTGTACCGCTGATTACATTCCATCTCCATTTTTAAGCAGACGACAAAGCAGAACTCAAATACGCATGCGCAAATTTTGTGGCTCTCAGTTGCTGCAACGACCGTTCTTCCTCTATGAAACCACACTTTTCAAAGTATACTTCAAAGCATATATCTGATTTTGCGAACACTTAGCCTTTTCATATGAATTTCGAAGAAATTTACTTTCCTTTCTGTGAAATGGAAAAACTAGTAACGACCATCAACTGCGTTCAAACAAAATTGAAACTCTTCCAAATTCGAAAAATAGGTAACAACTCATACTGTGAGTGCTTTGAATTGTACTAAATACACCTAATAAAATTCAAACATGGTTCTATATAACCACACTGTTAAAAAAGCAGATGTTTCTTAAATTTTGAAATTTTACTGTAATCGAACTATAAATTTACTATAACGAAACTATTCGATGTCCATTTCCAAGTCACCCAATATTCCGAAAAGTTTTCTTTTGCATTTGGAAATCTTAGAGAACAATTCATTTTCGAACATTAAAGAAGAATTTATAAAAATAAATTTTTTTATTTGCTGCCCGTAATTGTCGAAACGTTTTTTAGTAACTTTTACAATTCATTAACAACTTTACTTATCAGTATTTTTGAAAAAAAAAAAACATTCAAATAATGCCCTTTATATATATATATATATATATATATATATATATATAATACCATTAAAAGTAGACAAGATTCACCAATAGATTTTATCAGTAAAACAATAAACCAAAACGAAGAATTTGAAAAGAATTGAATTATAATTAAAAAAAAAAAAATAGTGAAACGAGTATATATATATACATATATATATATGTGTATGTATGTATGTATATATAGAAAATGATAGAAAATGATATTAAAAATCGTATTTAATGTGTAAATTTTGAACAAATATTATTTTTCATGTTTTCAATTAAGAATTTGAAATGTTTAAAAGTAAATATTAACCTAGCATTTTATTTCTTAATTATTTAAGCAGTTTCAAAAAAGAGAACAGACATTTATTTGAAAGTTTAATGAAAATCAAATAAGGAAGACTTGCATTAATTTCAGACGAAAAAATCTGTAATTTTTGTTGTTTTGATTTTAAATTTGTTACGCTCTAAAAAAAAAAAAAAAAAAAAAAAAATGCTTAAGTTTTAGCAAGGAATGAAAAATTGTAGTTAACATTTTCCTCCATTTGAAGGCCTCTCTTATATGCCTCTCATTGATTCCTCTCTAATATGTGTAACAATCTAATTGACTCTGTTTTGAGAAGGATGTTGAAAGGTGTGTGGGATATGGGATGAATTCGTTGGATTTTAAAGGACAAGGAGAGAAGTAATATTAAAAAAAAAAAATTCAGCACTGAACAATAAATCAAAAATAAGTGATGGAAAATTGATTCGATATGATTTCTAAGCTTTTTTAAAACTGAATAAATTAAGATCAATTTATGAAAAAATTTGTTATATGGAGATAGATATTTCGCTATATAGAGACTGCTTTTAATGTAATCATGCGAAAAGGTAAACGTTCCTACAAAAAATTCGTTATATAGAGAAATTCGATGTATGGAGTTTCGTTATAGAGAGACTCGACTGTATATATATGTATATAATTTTAGTATTTTACAGAATTTTAAATCTTTTTTCACCGGTTTTTCAAAACAGAAATTTTTGTCTTATTGAATCAGAAAAATGCTCGAATTAAATAATGCGAAATTTAGAATAAAAAATTTATGCTGAGAATAATAAATCATTAATGGAATATGGATGCCCGTACATGGTACGATCAAATCATGATTGACAAAAACACGTTGCACATATGACGAACGGACAAATCAGGGAAGCGTTTAATCAGCTCTTTCTATCCGGAAAATCGTTTTTTCGCATGCTATCAGGTCTCATTTAAACATTTTCAGCTGCATAATTGAAACGATGCATTAAATTTCAAAAGAAAAATGTTGATTTTAATGTTAACGAGGTGGAACCCGTCGAAAATCGACGAAAGAAAATCTTTAAGGAAGAATTGTTTCATTATTTATAATAAATCTACATAATTAGTTACAGTAAAAAATACATCTTATATTGATCAGTTTAACTCTCAAACAAATATTATTTTAAGCTAAAATTAACAAAATAATATTATAAAACTCAATTATCCAAATTATTAAATATAATAAAACCGAAATTCACCGCATTTTATAACGTACGATACTTTTGAAATAGCATACGCATTTTAATTTCTATTTTTTTTCTATTTTAACCCTTTAAGCGGCTTAACCGGATTTTTCCGTCACATAGTTTTTGAATTCAAAGGCTTATTTAACTCAAAATTGATATTAATACTAATTTTTTTAATTACGTAAGATAAATAAATATCTAAGGTTATAAAATACAAATCCACATATCAATACATTCCATAGCTTTTACTTTATGAATCGTTAAACTTGCATGCAAAATTCTGCAAGACGCTTAAAGGTTTAAGAGAAAATGGAATGATTCTGTTGCTATAATTGCAAAATTGGTACTAAAATTTATATAAAAAAATAATACCTCAAAAATAAATTAAGATACAGCTTTGAAACAAATTGCAATTTAAGTACATTTTTTTTCTTTATACGACAGTGTAAAAATTTAAAATGTACGATGTTTAGAAGTATAAAATTTGCAATACCGAAAATTCTAAAACCGAAATTGCATAAGAAAGTGTTGCGCATTTAAATTTCGATTTTTTTTTTTTCAATTTTAAGAGAAAATGGAGTAATTCTGTTGCCACAATCACAAAATTGCTACTAAAAACTATAAAAAAAAATACCTTAAAAATAAATTGAGATACAGTTTTGAAACAAATTGCATTTAAAAGTACATTGTTTTTTTTCTCTATTCGACGATGTAAAAATTTAAAACATGCGATGTTTAGATGTGTAAAATTTGCAGTAGCTAAACTTGCAAAACCGAAATTGCAGGAGAAAGAATTGCCATTCGCAAAATGACATATGCGTTACGCACAGATACGTTTGGCTTTTATAATATAGAGACTATTAATTCAATATGTTTTTCAGTTTGCGAATATGGAAATTTTTACTGCTGACCTCATAGCACCCGGAAAACCGGCTTTCTGGGCATGAAGAATTGATTAACCCTCTAGTCACCAGATTATTATAATAGTAGAGAAAAAAATCTTTCTAGCTTATAATATTTCTAAAATACCACTATGAATCATGCGTAATTTTTTCCTCGAGTTTTATATGAGGCTCAAAACACTTCCACAATTTTTAAGGAATCATTCATGTTTAAAATTAATTTGAAAGCATGCACATAATAAAGGAAAGTTTAAGAATTATAAAATATTTTTTACCTCGCAAAAAAATTAAGCAACTCATAAAATAAAGCAGCTCAAAAAATTACTACATTTCTTTTCTAAAACAATAAGTAACAATTGTAAATAATGTTAGAAATTATCTAGTATAGACATCTAAGTGTGATTAATGCAACTATTTAAAAGCGTCCTATGTATTCTAAATGCTTTAATCAGCGCCTTGCGAAAGGGGGGGGGGAGGAAGGCGGTCACCCCGGACGCTGAAATTTAGGGGGCGCCAAATTTATACTACCAGCGTCATTTTTTGGCCTGTCAAAGGAAAAAAGGTGGTGGGGGTGGGTGCCAAATTGAAACTTTGCCCCGGGCGCAGTTTTCTCTTCATACTCCTCTGAATTTAATTGTATTACTAAACCAAAAAGAAAATAAAATCCGTCATTTTTTCTTTCACATTTTGTAATTCGTAGTAGGAATTTCATACGAGGTTCAGGGTGACCAGGGAGTTAAGGTACTGTAAAAGCAACTCGGAAAAGCTTTCGAAAACTACGGGCAACTAATAAAACATTATTTTTATAATTTTTTCTTTAAATTTGAAAGATAAATTGTTTTGTGGAGTTTCTAAAAATAAAGAAAATAAAGTAATGCTTTTCGGAATTTCGGATGACTCGGAAGAGGTTATTGTATATTTTTGTTCGAGATTATAATATATTTTTGTTCGAGATTATAATATATTTTTGTAAATTATGAAATTTGAAAGATAAATTATTTTGTGAAGTTTCTAAAAAAAAGTAGTACTTTTCGAAATTTCGGTGATTTGGAAGAGGTTATTGTACATTTTTGTTCGTGAATATAGTATATTTTCGTAAATTATGAAATTTTAAAGATAAATTGTTTAGTGAAGTTTCTAAAAATAAAGTAACGCTTTTCAGAATTTCGGGTGACTCGGAAGAGATTATTGTATATTTTCGTTCGTGAATGTAGTATATTTTCGTAAATTATGAAATTAATTTGAAAGATAAATTGTTTTGTGAAGTTTCTAAAAATAAAGTAACACTTTTCGTAATTTCGGGTGACTCGGAAGAGGTTATTGTATATTTTTGCTCGTGAATATAGTATATTTTCGTAAATTATGAAAATTGTAAGATAAATTATTTTGTTAAGTTTCTAAAAATAAAGTAACACTTTTCAATATTTTATTATATACTTCCGTTCGTGATTATTGTACATTTTCGTAAATTATGAAATTTAAAAGATAAATTGTTTTGTGAAGTTTCTAAAAATAAAGTAACGCCTTTCGGAATTTCGGTGATTTGGAAGAGAGTATTGTATATTTTTGTTCGTAAATATAGTATATTTTCGTAAATTATGAAATTTGAAAGATAAGTTATTTTCTTAAGTTTTTAAAAACAAAATAATGCTTTTCGGAATTTTGGTGACTCGGAAGAGGTTATTGTATATTTTTGTTTGTGATTAAAGTATAATTTCGTAAATTGTGAAACGCCTGTCTTTACAGAGCAAATGCCATGTGAGGGAAAATTCTTTATAAAATGTAGAGTATTAGGGTTTAATGATGCAGCAAATGATATTTAACAAGTAAATCTTTGAGGAAAGCGTGAAATTTATTCTGAGAAACAAGGAAAATAGTTTATTTATCGATGATTTAATATTGTGAAATGCTACTTGCATAAATGCTTCTAATTAGATAATCAGCTGGGTATTAAACAATACCCATTAAAATAATAAAACATTTCTTATTGTTTGCACGAGACCACATTTTTCAAATTATACTTGAAAACACATATCTACTGTATTTTTAGAAGGGTGTCTTCCAATCCAAACTGATTATTTTCTGATTTATTTTTAAATTCACTTTTGCTCTCAAACGCATCAAACTGGCAAATTCTCTTATTTAGAGAGTACACAATGTGCCGTGGTAGTTGACTTTTTGATAAATGCCGAAAATATTGCTTTAAAAAATACTGTCAAATTTGACTTTTTAACAAAATTTTCCAAAACGGAAAATTTGGGAAAAAAATGGCCATATTTAGAAAGTAATTGTTCGTAAATGAAATTCTAATGAATTGAGCGAAAAATGAAATCACGCAGTATCTTATACATCTTTTCAATAATCACCTCAGCAAGTTTCCTGTTTCTGCTTTTAAAAATCAGTCTCAAAATTTCAAGATATTGAGAAAAATATTTTTTCGAATACACCCTTTATTTTCAATAGAATTATTTTGCTTTCAATAAAGTAGCAAAAAATAAAAAGAGGGGCTAGAAACGCCCGTCATTAGCGTCAAACAACACTGGGCTCGATGCTATTTAAAAAATAAGAAAAAAATCATACAGTGAGTGCAATTCAATTATTAATTATAAGATACCCTGAGGTAATAACGCCACGTTAAGGTTCTACCAATTTTCACGGCTCAGTTTTAGTTTGTATTTTTCAAATAAATATATGATTTGATACAGCAACTCATTGACTATCTATATAAAAAAAATAATTTAACAGATATGTATTCATAAAATGTAATGGCGTGATTTCTTGACCAATGCTATTTGGCGTTATTACCCACCTATATGGGTAATAACGCCATGCAAACAAAACTATGAAATAAGATGGAATAATTGCATGTAGATTGCTCAATTCTAAAAACACAAACTCTACAAACTTAGAAATTGATAAATTGTATTCTAAGCTATTGAAATGTTCAATTTTTTGTGAAAGTGTAAAAAAAATAAAGGTGTGGTGTGTGTGTGTGGGGGGGGGGGGGGGAGGATGACGCAAAAGAATATCAGACCGTGAGCTTCTTTTTGCTTAAAAAGGACCGCTTAAATAGAATTATTAGAAACATTGCATAGTTTTAACTGTGTTTATTTGAATCAGTATTTAGGATGTAGCTCGGCCACTGCAGAGAATCAACCGGGGTATAAATGTCAAGGATTGGCGTTATTACCCCGTTATAGTTATTGCGCTGTACATTTTAAATTACAAATTATCTCGAGAAGATATTAAAAATCTTCAACAACATTTTGAAAGTCCATGAAATGTACTACAAATTTATGTAATTAACAAAGTATTTCCGGATAAAAAAATAGTCCTCACATCACAAAACGTATCTCGCAAATTTTAGATCAAGCGTTAATTTTAGTTGCTTGTAAAAACAATAAGACCTAAAAATGAAACACATTAACTTGAAGCTGTTTTTTGCGATTTATATGACGCAAAACCCTTCTGCGCAGAGCACATGGGTGTCATTTACCAGGTTATTTCATAATTATGCAAAATATTAGCACTTGGCATTATTACCCCGCCTGGCGTTATTACACCAGACCACCTTACCTAATAAAATAACCCTTCACTCCACGATTTTTTTCTTTTTTTATGGAAAAAATTATTTGAAATTTATAAATCAGTCTAATAATTGAAAAAAATATTTAAAAAGAAAAGAAAATTGTCAGCTAATTTTTTTTTTTTTTTTTTTTTTTTTTTATAGCGTGTACCTTATATACACAATTAACGTTTTTTTAATACTGTATTGCTATATGTTGCAAGTAAATGGCCTTAAATTAATTAATTTTATTTGCTTAACACTCTGAAAGTTTCTTTATATTAATAATTTTAAGTATTCAGTAAAAATAATAAAAATAAATTTTGTCTTTATAGTTTAAACTTTTTTTTTTTTTTTTTTTTTTTTTTTGGGGGGGGGGGGGGTCAAATGCTGCCATCTGACTCGGATAAAATAATTGTTATTCCATTCTTTGGAATGTTCTTGATCAGTTACAATGATCCTATCGACAAAATTCATAGCACATAATGAGAATTACAGTGTTTTTGGTATGGGCCGGATGTGGCACACCGTGCAGTGGAGGGTTAAAAGCCATACCCTAAACTGAACGTCATGTGAGGTAAAACATTTTATAAAAAGTAAGAAAAGGATGTTTAATCGTACAACAATTGTCGTTTAAATTGTAAATATGTGAGGAAATCATGAATTTTATTCTGAAACGCAAGAAAAATAGTTTATTGAATGATAAACTTCTTAAATCACTAATAAGAAATTTAATTACATAATTACATATAAGTCGGCAATAAGTTGCTAAACAATATCCATTTAAGGGGTCACAGAAGTCTTACTGTTTACCTGGTAATGCAATTTAGCAACATGTTGCATTTTTTTTCTCAGTCCCAATGAAACATAAATGCATAAAATTTTTAATACAGCCAATTTAATACCATTTCTATTTAAAATATTTTTTTAAACATTCTACATTGAAATTTTATTTTATTTTTTTATGTTTAAGTTTGATTAAAAAAAATTTAATTAATCTTTGACTTGCATCCACTGCGCGCAACATAAAACTAAAGCAATTTGCATGAAACTTGGTAGATATCTTCATTTTAAGTTAAAGAATAACTTATACTTCAGATTTAGTATTATAATTGCATTAATTATTTAATATTGGCAATTTTTCAATAAAAAATACTCTTTTTTTCAAAATTTTATAATTTAAATTTAAATTTCAAATACATAAGTAAATAAATAATTTGCTTTCAAATTATGTTTAAGTTCAAGATACATTAATTTTACATCATTATCAATATTTTGGGTGTTCTTGAATCAATCGTTTTGCTCAGTCTTGCGTGCAGTGGATGCAAGTCAAAATATATATATATCAAAATTTAACAATTAAAAAAAATTTTAATGTAGAATATTTAAAAAATATTTCAAATAGAAGAGATATTAAGTTGTCTATATTAAAAGTTTTATTCATTTATATTTTATAAGAACTGAGAAAAATAATTAAATGTGACATGCTGCTGAATTGCACTATCAGGTTAAAAGTAAGACTCCTGAGGGTCCCTTAAATAATTAAGCATTTCTTATTGTTTGTGAGGGACTGCATTTTTGAAATTATACTTGAACGCTAATACCTACAGAATTTTTACCCATACTTAAATTTATCAGCTTAATTTTCAAGAGATTTGCTTTGCGTTCTGTGAAATATGATTAAATTGCGATAAAATCTAGAAATGATCACCCATGCACGTGCAAAAAATACTGAGTTCGACTCATCAAAATTCGAAAATAGGTGACATTTCATATGATAAGGGCTCTGAATTTTACTAATTATACACTGTTAAAAATGTCTGTCGCAGTGTCAAAATGCCTGTTGCAAACTGTCCAGTCGTTCAACCGTGTTTATGGAAGATGGTTTTAAAACCGTAATTTAACTCTATTTTGACCATATTATGGTCTGAATAGAGTTAAAATACGGTTACGTAACCCTTTTTTACAAAAACAGTCGAATGACTTGACAGTTCTCTGCAAATTCTTAACAGTATACCTAATAAAATTAAAACTCGTAACATTTAACCAAATATCGTAGTGCAAAAACATAATAATAAAAAAAAAGTTTATTTTTTAAGAAGAGTAGAAATAAGGGAATCTAATGATCCATGTCTGTTGAAAGTAAAGTGGTGCAAAAGCCAAAAATTAATACCACTAGTGGTTGCCTCATGGATTTAGCATTATTATTTTTTTTTTTTCTTCCAGCTTTCCATGTTTTAACCTTTTATTCTAGGAAAACACAATGATACCCCTGCAAGTCAACCACTGGTGGTATTAATGTTTGGCTTACGATTGAACACTTCACTTCCGGCAGATATGGATCATTAGATTCCCCTATTTCTACTCTTCGAAAAAAATAAAGGGTTTTTTTCCCCATGTGCTCGATACCTTAGGCTTTTGTGCTGTCGGCTCTTGGATTATCATGTGAGGAAATTTTTTTATGTAAAATTTTTAACCCCCCTCCCCTTTCCAAAAAAAAGAATAACCTTAAAAAATATTACAAACTAAAAAAGGGAAGAAGGCAGTTAGAAAATGACTCTATTGGCAAGCAGTGCACTGCTATATCTGTAATTTCACTCGTGGCTTTTTAGGAATCTTACCCAATCACATGAACAGTTAGAATTTTTTTTATATTATTAAATTGACAGTTTTGTAAACCGCATTCTTGTACGCATTACTTGATTTTATATTTAATTTAAAAATCGTCAAGAATTGTTCACCAACATTATTTTAATCAACATTCCTATAAACAAAGCTCTATAATAGAGAGAGTAAGATCGTAGGGTTGCGAGTTTTTTCTCGTGAAATAGGTAGCGCTTCTCGCCATTTCTTGAAAATCGTTGAAAATGAAAATTTTTAGAAATGTTTATTCTATCTATTTTCCCTCCCTAAAGAAGTACTGAACCAATATCAACAAAATTTAAATGGAAATAATTCGACAATATCCTCTTTCATTAAAAAAAAAAAAAAAAAAAAAAAAAAAAAAAAAATGAAATGCCATTATTACAGAAATATTCTTGTCAGACAATATATACTTGCAATTAACACTGATATTGTAGAAATATTGGCTTTACATTACAAATAATTACAATTAAATGCCAATATTTCTAAAACATTGTTTTTACATTATAAATATTTGTAATTACACGCCAGTACACAGTAATATTGGCTTCAGGTAAGAAATATTTGCAATTAAATTCAATGCTGCAGAAATATTGGATTTATTTATACAGATATTAGATATGTTTGTAATATTTAGAAATATTGGTTTTACATTAGAAATATCTACAATTAAAAGCCAACATTGAAGAAACTTTGGTTATATTTTGCTAATAGAACTTTCACTAGTCTTTCTGCAATATTAATTGCAAATACTTCTAAGATTAGAGAATTTCCCATTAAACAGCAATATTGCAAAAATATTGACTTTACGTTAGAAGTATTCCTAATTAAGTTGCAATATTGCTAAAATATTGGCTAAATTGTAAACATACGCAAGAAAATGATGAAATACTTCTTTCTAATATTGGCCAGCTATTTATCGAAATGTAATCCAATATTAATTGCATACATTTTCAAGATTAGAGATTTTTCCATTAAGCAACAATATTACATAAATATTAGCTTTACGTTAGAAGTATTCCTAATTAAATTGCAATATTGCTAAAATATTGGCTGTATTCTAAACAAACGTCACAAAATGAGGAACCACTTTTTCCTAATATTACATAGATATTTATCAAAATCTAATCGTTCGAATGTTGGTTCAATATTGGATGTTATAAGCCAATATACATTCAATATAAACAATGTTAGAGCAATATTGCTGTAAAACAAGTACAAGGTGCTGTAAATAAATAAGTACAACAATGGACACCAATAAAAGAAGAGAACTCGTATTTTATTTTAAAAAAATTTATTTAACATTTGTGCCATGTATCTTTTTATAATAAAAGTTTCACACAATCATTCATAAAAATCTTAATTATTTGTTATTCGTCATACATCTTGTCTCTAAACTGTATATAAGCTTGTTTAAATTACACAACATGTAAATGGTCCGAAAATATCAGTTATCACAGGAATTTAAACAGTTTGAAGACTAGTAGAACGTTTTATTTTGAACTTATTTTGGTGTGATTGAAAATACATTTATGAAATAATAATAAGAATATAAATTACAGTACTGTTAAATAAATTGGTATATTTCAGAATTCATAAATTTATTGATTTATACAATTTTTAGTCTGTAATTTTAAATTTGTATTTATTTTCTTTAAATCTAAGGAAGATTTACAAAGATACAAAGTTATATTAAGCTAGTGCAAAATTTAGAAAATTTCCTCATTATTATCAATATTATCATTATATATATATTTAACAATAAAAAGAACTTTTATATTCAGTTCATACAGACTAACATGAAACATATGTTTTGAAAGATTTTTGAAAGTTTCATGAAAAAATATTCAGAAGATTTTGAGATATCTTCATTTGAAAAAATGTCATTTGAAGAAAAATGACTTCAAGTTACGGATACGCCCCTTCAACTATTAAGTGCGTAAATTCAAAAAGGTTCTGTTCTAAAGGTAATTTCGAGAAAAAATTATATCAAAATATTCAGAAAAATAAAAGTTTAAAACCTAAAAAAATTAAAAATTCGAAATTTTTAAAGCTTTAAGAGTCTTGAGACTCTTTAATTTGATACGTCACGCCACTGTATTTTATTTTACATAAACATTTTTCTAGAATGTTCTATTCAGCAATATCATAATTTATTATACTTGAATATTTTATTTGTTTTATTAATTGATTATTTGAAAGAAAAATTGCCAGTCCTCAGACTAAAACTAGTATATGTAATTTCAATGCTGTTATTTACGAAAAAGACTAGAATATTCAATAAACACTTAAAACAATAATTTACGATAAATACTAACTCAGCACATAATATATTTTTTAATTTTTTTCCTATTGTCATCGAATTAATTTTACAATTAATAAGTAGAAAACATTCATTCACACATACACAGAATTTACATTTCCAAATAACATTTTTGGAAGCTATATTTACAGTTTCTTTGCTATATATTTTATACAAAATGCACTGCATCTTTATTTTTAAAAAATATTTTGTACAAATTCCAGATAGACAAAATGGAACATTAAATAAGGTATAAAAAATTGAAAAACTTTTTTACAATTGCAAAATTTACAAAACGAATAGTTAGGTTTTCGTATGAACTGTATTGCAAGTAAGTCTTTTTTTCATAGTTGACTGTATTTGTTCTTTATGGAGTTTCTATTACTCCATAAAACGTCAAAAATAAATAATAGAAATACACAACAGCTGCCACATGGACCGATTCATTCACTTTTTCTTTGGTTCAAGCGACTTAAATAAGATACACGGAAGCTCAAATGCCGATGTATTAATTTTACTTTAAAGTACAGAAATAAATAAACCTCTACTTTTTTTAAAGATTGCTATGAGGTAATTTGAATTGAAAAGCTTAAAAACATGAAATACCTTTCTTGTACTGGAAAAGAAAAAAAAAAAAGAAAAGAAAAGAAATACATGAAAGGAAATATGCGAAAAAAATTTAGGGTTCCTGGAAATCTTTTACTTATCTTCAGAGAATTTTAGAAGAAGAATCCATCAGAAAACCTCGGAAAGCAATAGATTTCTAAAATTAATAATGACAGTTTTTCGGAAATTTCCGGTCAGAAAAGGAGCCCTTTTATTTCAGAAAATTTTTTTTAATCTCGGAATTTTTTTTTAAAGTATATAATTTGCCTTTATGAAAATTATTTCTAAAGACAGCGGTACAGTGAATTTTCGAAACGGTTCTGCTGTATTTCAGAAGAATTTGCTTTTTGTTTTCTGTGGGGTTTATGTATAACCATTATAAAATTACTGAATTTCTTCAATTAAAAAAAATTCAATTAAATAAACAATTCAATTAACATAAACGGCATCTGCATTTCTGTTTCCATGATCCAGAAAAAAAGTAATAATAATTACGCCACCTTGTGAAAATTTTCAGATTAATTTGTTTTCATCAAATCCTCAAGATTGTTCACATCTTAAACATTTAAATAGTACAATAAACTTCAGACTCATGTTTGAGTCGGTTCATACAAAATCTGCTGTCATAAATACCGTATTTAATCATGTATAAGGCGCTTATCTTAAAGTGTAGAAAAAAAATGCTGTATCATTTATAATTCTCATAGTGATACTTTAATGGATGAAAAATCCAGGAATTTGAAAGAAATTCAATAACTTTGACTCGCAGAAAAAAAAAAAAAAAAAAAAAAAAAAAAAATATATTCGAAAAAAAAAAAAATTGTTTGAATAAAATTCTGTAGTAATTCCTGCATATTTATCATGCCATAAAATAAAATAATATTAAGTTACCCGCAACATTATATGTAGTAATTAATAAAGCTATAAAAAGAAAAAAAATGCTCGTGTACTGCGTACATTCTATTTTTAAAAGCGTAAGGTGACGGTGTTAAAGAAAGAAAGTTACATTATCGCTACAAATTATTTTACACTATGCTAAAAAACACGTCCGTACAGCTATAGCCGCAAAATTCGATGTTAGATTAAAAATATATATATATATATATATATAGTTTTTAGATATGTCTTGTGCGCACACTGATTTTTAATCTTAAAATTTATGTAAAAAAAAGTTTGTATTATACACGAGTAAATACGATATTGCATTTGAAATAATAATAATAAAAAAAACCAGCTAGCAGTAATAAATTCCTCCGTAATTCGAGGAAATTGTTAAAGTTAGACACATATATTGAAAAGATGTTCTGACGAACTTAGCACCTTAGAAAAAGAAATAAAAAAATGTGAGCAACCAAGGAAATTCGTACTGAAGTGAAAACGAAATATGAACATTCATTTGTTGCCTAAAAGTAAAGCAAAACTCATATTTTTCATTAACTGCAAATTAACGAAATTGTCTGAAAAAAATTGCAGATTTTTCTTTATAACGAAGTAACTTTTTTTTTCATATTATCAATTTTTGAAAAACTAAAAAAAAATAGTAATTATTTGAAGAAAATTACATCAGTTAAAAAAACTTAAATTTAAATCAAATATCAAAATAAAAATTTAAATAAAATTACCAATTTTTTATAAAATTAGCTTTAAAATTTTCTGCTAGCTGTTTTAATTACGTAATGTATTCATAATATAAATCATTAAGTAGTTTATTGAACTTTTATAATTCATTAAGATAGTCATTTTTTGTTTCTTGTACTTCCGTAGTTGCTCAACTGAAGTAATGTCAATTAAAAGAGTTCGTATATATGGTTGGAGATGTGACTAACTTAATAGTTTTAAAATTATAATAAAAACAAAACTGGATGGAATAGTTGCTGTAAAGCTAAACGACAACATTATAAATGAAGGTAGGAACAATATTCTTGTAAGGTAATAAATCAATGTTTTTGAAATCATCCAAAGAATGGTCACTCCTGAAAAATATTAAATCCACTTATGAGATCTTTGCATACTTTATAACTCTGGGTCAACATATAATCCAATAACTTAGAATACATTTGACAGCGTCTCTGTAGAAGATCCTGCACAGGCTTGTATATGAATCACAGTGTAACAATGAAATAATATAAATAAATTGAAGATGATATTAGTTGTCAAACGTGCTTCTTAAACAACTTCTCATTAATTCAGTCAGGTTTTCACAGAAAACTTTCGCGCAAATTCAACAATATAGTCTTTGAATTTATTATGTCCTTCATGTACTCAGAAGATAAAAGTCTTGCTGTTATGTGGACATTGTCTAATTAGAAATCGACATAGTTCTTCAACATCCAGCTTGAGCTATCATGTAAGATTTTTTTGCTGTCACATATATACAAAAAAAGACAGTCACAAATGTGTGTAAAATAAATCCCTGATGTTTTTCTGAGCAACGCTCAGGTTTGAAACAGTCCGAATAATGTACAAGCTCATCTGTTTAGACTAGCTAAACGTGCGAAGTCTTTAATTTATAAAAATAAGTCTTTGGTTTCTAAGTTTCAGTGAAGGCACATCACACAAAATAGAGTCAATAACACTGAGATGAATGCTGCGAAAGAGCTGCTCAACTGTAGGCTGGTTGCTCCAGCAGCATCTGGACGGGGTCGACCTACATAAGAAAAGAGAAAAAAGCGTACTTAGTAAAAAAAATAATAATATAACGATTATTATTATAACAAAATAAGCAACGCAAAGCTGCAATCAGAATCACCAACATTTCGAGGGACTTTTGAGCCAACACTTGATTTCCTCCAACTTTTCGCGAATTATCCGCACAACATCCAGTGTGATAGCAAACAGCATCCAACTTTTTTCAGCAGTTCCAAATGAGTCTCTGCTAGACGAGACTTTTCAATCAACATCACATTTGATACCAATTCATTTCAACGATTCTGAGATAAGCGATTGATACGAACAGGCGATAAATATTAACGCCTGGTACTAGAATTACTGGTTTTCCTCCTTTTTCCATGACAATTGTAACCTCTTTCTCTCTTTGAACGGGAAAAGTTGGGGTCAAAATCGGCTGAAGAGTTTGCTGCGCGTAAAGTTCGTGAATCAGATAACAGCTTTACAGTTATATATATTAAATTATAGAGACTGGTTTACATTGTTTTGAATTTCTTGCACGTCGAGACAATTTTTAAATTATCTAACAGCACGAAAAGGATGCTTTGGTAAAAAATAGTAGTAATTGCAACTTTTATGTTTTTATGGAAGATTTTTTTTCCACCAACTGATGGCAAAAATGTCTAGACCAGAAATGGAGCCCAGAACACTAGCTATAATGTGTAATGTCCAATCATTTGCCCCTTTTTTTAAATTCTATTTCAATCTTTTATTGAAAATTTCATTTATCTGAATAAAAATTTAATTCATACTTTGAGATAGCCACTTTTATTTACTGCTGTGAGATTTTAAAAAAGCCTATGTCATAAAAACTCCAAAGAATATATTTGCAATTGAAATGTATATTTACATGTGAATGTCTTTCCGACAGTCTGAAAGAACTCTTTTTTTTTTCGCGGGATAAAATTTTCGTATTGGTTGAAATCACTATTTCTAAACTTGTAAATGGCAACTTAGGTCTTACTCATTAAATCCTGTATTCTTTCGCAGAGTTTGATAAAAACTAGTTACATTGCCTCGAAACGATAATTCCACGGTTTTTTTTTTTTCCTTGTGCTGATAAAATAAATGTCAGCTGGTGAAAAGAATTTTTCTGGTGAAGTTTATGTGTTAATTAACATATTTTACTTATGATGACTATTTATTACAAAGTTAGTGGAATTGTTTGCTTGTGACATGAAATATGAACAAATGTGATTAAAATGATTTGACGCTCTTGATTATTTAAGTGGAAAACATCCCAAAAGATTATTTGTTGTTTTACTACCCGGTGCCACATCACTGCGAATCTACGACTATTCCTGATGGAATTGTCTTTCTACGTAGTATGATTGAGAACCGATATTGCATTTGATCGAAAAGATTCTGCGTACTTACGTCAGATATTTCACATATATATATGAGAGCGCAAAATGGTCAAATTTCATTTTAAATAACAATATAATGCAGTAATTTTGCATAGTTTGTTCTAAATATATATTAGTAATTTTTTATGTTAAGTTTTCACTCACCAGTAATGGGTTTCCAAGGTTTAGTTGTAGGCTGCTCTGTAGCTGTATGGTACCAGTAAGGATCCCGAGGAGGAGAGGGCCGAATAGGAGGTATTGGCATTCTTGTAGGTGGCGCATACGTCATAGGTTTCCATGGTGGACGCATAGGAACAAAATTAGCTGGAGCCAACTGAGGACATGAAGCTAAAAAAGACACCGTTTTCATTAGAAAATACTACAAGCTATTTTGAGGAGATTTTTTTTAATAATTACATTGGAATAAAAATTTTAAATCAACAATGGACATTTTTAAAGGTATAGGGTTTATTGTTTTCAAGTATTAAAAATCGCAGAGAACATAAAATACTTTCATACATTATAATTTTAACAGTATCAGTAATTAGCGCAATTATTCGCATGGCTTTCTTTTTCAAAGGTTTTGTGGTCATCAAAGAAAAGGGAAAAAAAGGGGATCTCAACAAAAGAAAGAAGCTATGATAAACATGCCAGGGATTTCCTTTCATGATCTCTGGGCAAATTTCTGAAAATCGACCACGTGAAATGATCCCGTGAAAGAAGCAGTTTAGACAAAGCTAGTCAGTTCGATTTTTTAAATTTTCCTTGTTAGTTTACAATTAAATAGAAATAGGTAAAAGATTCCTCCAGAAACTGAGAAGGTTGAAAACTTACATTGTTTCATGATCTTCATGCCGTATATGAGTGGATCCTCGCCCCGGATACAGCTGTCGCCGGCTTCCTTGATGAAGGCTTCCTCGCCGTTCCGCAACACTTTGCCAGACTGAAAAGAAAAACAATAACAAAATGAAAAAAACAATAAATCGACCTTGTCATCCATATATTATTGCGATTGCAATATAATAAAATATTCCAAGTTAGGGAACTCATAATTTAAAGACTTTCAACTAAGAAACAGCTCAACCAAGACTGCAAAGATTTTACTGCACATTTGCCCTAACACTCATATAACACAGAGTTACAGTGACATCGAAATACTCGACATAGACCGCACTGAGCACTGTGAAGAAAGGCAAATGTTCCTCAATCTACAAAAATATACTACAACTACGTATGAAAATATTTTATAACCTCTTCCAATTTACCTATACGATTCCAAAACGTTCTTACCATTAGAAAGCTCTGAAACCAAACGTATTTTCGATGTTTAACTAAACATTTTCAGTTGCGTAGCTAAATTTATGCAAGGAGTAACAAAATAATGTTAATCTCGTATTCATAAAGTTTGTCCTTAAAACATGTTTGTTGAACATGAAAATGGTTACTTCAGAATACTATAACAGAAATCTGTGTTACCAGTTAAAAAAAATTGATAGTGTAAAAAGGACTCGAAAACATTTCGGAAAATCAATGATAACAAAAGAAACTTTGCTTTCATAAATTGTTCTTGAAAAAAATATTAGTTGCCATTTGCCGGGGGTCTCAAAAGATAAAGAATGGTTTTTGTTACCGTAGCTATCTTGGAAGAGATTATAGTATACTTTCGTTAGTGGTTATATTGTATTTTAATAGACAGAAAAAACTGGTCGGTAGTGGCAATCGCAAAATTCTCTTTTGTCTGATATAATTCTTTGCATTAGTTCTTGAAATACTGTTATTGTGAGACATCGGGAAAAAATGCAGCATAAAAGCGCCCTTTTGTGGATGATTTACACCAAAACGTAATCAGAAATAATATTTATCAAGGGATGCCTGAATCTGCAGCTTGGTGAAAATTCCTGCATTGGTTCTTGAGATAGAACTATTGCGGAAATCATGAAAATGCAGCATAGAAGCACCATTTGCTGATCGATTTACACCAAAAACAACATCAATTCATGTGAATGTCTAATCGAATCTGAAGTTTGCAAGAAATCCGTGAATTCGTTCTTGAGATAAAGTTGTTGCAAAAATCGTAAAACTGCAACATAGCAGTGCCACCTGTCAAGTGATTTACACCAAATACTAATCATTATCAATTTATATTAGGGACTACTAAAATATAAATTTTTATTAAATTCCGTGCATTAGTTTTTGAGATAGAGTACTCAAAGAATTTTGGTTACATACACACAGACAGATTTACAGACTAACAGACAGACATTTTGTACAAACATGTGTTTTTGGAATTTCTGACCCAAACGTGTACATCCACCAAAAACCGGAATTTCAAAATTTTCACGAATCATTACTTTCATCTTGTAAAGATAGAAGAAAGTAAAATTTATCTTCTTTATAGTGCAAAATAGTTAATGCGGTAAGATAGTATAAAATTTTTCAGAAATAGTTCATAGTTGATACCATGGAAAATTAAGCAGAGCATACAATAGCAGAAATAACGATGACTTTTGTTGGATTCATTCGCTTTAAAGAATCTGAATGCTAATGACATAGAATTTTACTCTTTCATTTTACTGAAAATGTAACTATGCTTAATCTGTTTCTCACAGAGCTTATACTTTCGAAACGTCACTTTAAAAATTTGAAGCTTATACTTTCCAATAAAAAATATTTTTCTAGAAGTCACATTTGTTGAAATTACAGTGTTTTCACAGCAGACTGATATCGCGATGTAACCGCGATTGGTTCGCGTAAAAAAATTTCCATGATTTAACTGGTTGCATTATTAACTTAAATACTAGAATGGGAAAGCATGAATTTTCTGTATTATTAACTAGGGCTAGAAATGTACCTGAACTTTATACCGATTCGTGAAATTATGACGAATATTGTTCTGTTTCGTGAAAATATGGAAAATATCGTTCTGGTTCGTGCAGTTACTAAAACATATTGCTACAGTTCTTGAAAGTATTAATATTTCCATTCCGGATCAAATTCATCCGAATAAATGACTAAATGTATGATGATGCACTTAACAGTACTCTGATAATGATAAGCTATCATCTGAAAACTGAACAACGAGTTGAAAGTTAGTAGACTTGTTCGTCGTGTTATCTTTATTGTGATCTTGAAATTTCCTGTTGAATAGTTGAATTTTGGGACATTGGATTCGACTGTCCTGAACGACTGGTGCATTTAACATTGAAGTGTTTTGGGATACTTTTGTAGTTTTTAATTTGTCATTAAAAATAATTTGGATTTTGCAATCACTCCAGCACATGTATTAGTGGATACTGATAAGATAACCGAGACTGACTAAAGTGTCTTGAAATATAAATAAGGCTCGTACTTGGACTGCCCACTCTAAGTAAAGTAATTAATTTAAAACGATTTCTAAAATTTGCACCAAGCAGTATAAGTAATTTTAGTCAACAATAAGTTTGAAAAAACGTTCCGGTCCGTGGATTTTTTCATTTTGAGCCCTGTTGCTAACTGTAGACAACCGAAATTCTTATTATTTTTTTTACAGCAGAGTGATTAAAAAACTTCTAAGACACCTAATATTAAATACAAGCTTAATTAAGAGCATTATTTTTTAACATTAATTAAAATCAATCACTGTTTGTTATTTTTATCTGTAATGTTTATAATTATTACAAAAAGATAATAATTTTCAAATATTCAATATTTTCCTTTATTTTTATAATAATAGAACTTTTACAGAAGCACTTAACACATCAAAGGTCACTACCCTTATAATCGCACAGACAGTCGTTATGTATCTGCGAGATACATATCACAAAATTCATTTATCCATCAAAAACTTCGACAATTTTCTCATTGTACAGAAACAATATGATTTGACATACATTTTTAAATGCATTTATTTTAAAAAGGTGAGAGAATTCTGTTTTAAAAATAAAAATTTAGTCAAGGAATGCAACTAATAAATTATATTGTGTATCTCTTAGATCGAGCGCGACCTTCCGAGTATTAATTAATTTTAACAATAAATTTACTCACAAAGCATTGAAATCCTTCCATATCTCTTCTTTGCGTGTAAGTAAATAGAACTCCGTTTTCATCCCAACTTCCTAAGCAACGATATTCTCTTTCTGAAAATAAATAAATAAATAAACACATTGTTATATTTCACAATTTAACAATGAATTAAAAATACTAAAATTTATAAACAACTTCAAAACAGAGATAAGTGAGTTTAATTCTACAAATTGTTTAGTACACTGTTAAAAATTTTGAAGTGAGTTGAACCAACTTTTGGTGCTGTAATAGCTGCAATAATAAAGATGGTGAACTCTCATTCCAAAATTTGGAATTCCGGTTGAATCTTAGCTCCAAATGTTGGCTCAAGATTTCACCATTTTACAGTTGCAGTTACTGAAATACTAAAAATTAGTTCAACGTTACACAAAATTTTTAACAATGTACGTCTTCTTTTACTTTGCAAATTGAAAATATTTTAACAAAGTCACCGCAAATTTATTGCAGGTTTTCTATGCTAGATTGGTTGGATTTATTTGACATTCATCAGTTTTAGTTATTATACGGAGAATAATAGTAAAACAGGAAAAGTTGTTGTTTATATTTTGCTCATTAAAGCTCAAGAGTTTTGTACCAGCTAAAAATGATTTTCCGAATCACTATGAAGAGCAAACCTGGATAAGAAATCTATAAATTATACATTTTACATTGTGAAAATTTTGTCATAACGTCACTCCATAAAATTAATGTAATTTTAACTGCTATAACTGATGTAACAATACATCATATTAATGAGAATTCTTATATTTCACATTATTATGGTGCAATATTACACCAGTTACTTAGTTAAAATTACACCAGCTCTATCAGTTAAATACTCCATAAAATAGGTGAAACCATGCTGCCACCAGTTTTATAGAGAAACGTTATAACGAATTTTTTACAGTGAAATATATTTTAACAGAGGGATATTCATCGTTTTTATGTGTGGTATATTAATCGAAAAAAAAAAGGCGACAATTATGACTCAAATGTTAGCATCAATTCATTTTGAATTATCATCTTTGTCAAAATATTCTTGAGCACTACTATAGTATATTATAAATCAAAATGCATTGCATTTTACAAGGTGATATGGATCATGATTAATGCATTTTATGAAGTCTTATCACAACCACAAATTAAAATATATTGTCAAGATTTTAATCTAAACGAAAGTGGATCATTTGCCCTGTTGTAGAATCGATAGTTTAATCCTAGTTCCTAAATTCTTTTCTATAAAGAAATGTTATATAAATAATAATGAATTCCATTGTAAAAATACTGCAAGGCATGATTTCTTTTTACACAACGCCATTTTTAATACGTTACACGTACATATGCACACAAAAGAAGAAAAAAAAAAGAAAAGAAAGAAATACCCAATCAAAACGGAAATAGCAGAGCAATGAGCTAGAATAATCTGAAAATTAATATTAACATCTTATGTCTAAACCTAACATCTTAATCGTTTAACCCCATAACATTTCCAACCATCCACATTTCGCAAGAATTGCCAAAACGCTAAAACCTAATCCATCGTATCCAATTGCGTCAAGACGGAGTTGAAAAAATATGAACGAACAATTCAAGGTTAACCACGATACTGTAAGACAATGGAACCAAAAAATGTCGCTATTTGAATATAACCAATATCGCGGTTGTCATCTGTACGCGACCTTTTGTTTTTTCCTGGTAATTGGCCAACCATTATTTCGAGAACAGGATAAAGTGCTAGAAATGACCGAAAATAAGCCGCATATGGGAGATAACATGGCAGCTCTTCGGGGAAATTAATGATGGGTTTTAATGCAGTCAAACAAACACCATTAATGGTTTATGGAATTGTGGAAAGAAAATGTATTTCATGCTGCTTTGGAGAGTAACGCTTTACTTAAAGCAGTAGTGGATATTTTAAAAATCGATTTAAAATCGTTAATGTTGCATATTTTATTTTATTTTACTCAATTTGTATAGCATTTCAAGGTATTCCACAAAAACAAAAGATTCTTAAGAAAGATATGTTTGTTGAACATACAACATTCAGGGTGATTGGATCAGTAGTGGATCAGTTTAAGACTATTTTTGGTTCCAGAACTCCTCCCATATATTTTGTTTACGCAAAGTTGTTTTCGGTTCCAGAGTTCCTTCTATATGTCTTGTTCATGTATGTGTTTACAATAAAACTTTAATTTCAAACAATTACATAAAAAAAACTAATTTCCGCTATAGAAAAATAAATGGTAAAGAAAAGTAAATCTTGAAGCTATTAAATCTTCTTGTATATTATCTATATAGCAATAAAAATTCTAAACTCTCTTGAAGAAATAGAAACAACAATTTTTTTTCAGTTTTAAAAAATGTATTTCCTGTTTCCGATGCACAATTAGTGTTGCTTTACGATAGTAAAATTTAAACTAGGATTAAATTGCCATTAAAAATTGATACTTTGGTTTTAAGTAAATGTTATTATTTCTAACAAAATATTATTAAAAGTATCTAATGCATAAACAGACGTGTTTTTACAAAGGTTCATTGTATTTTCAAAACTGCTTTTTATAGTGAATGAAAACATTTGTCGTGGGAAAATTCTTCATAACAAATAAAATGATGTTTTCGAGTGCATTTTACCATCTTTTTTTTCTTCGGTGAGCTTCATTTCACGGTTTTGTTTATTTAATGAGCAAGTAAATAGATTTGTTTATTATTTTGATGGTTTAGTTAAAAAAAGAGAACCGAAATTCCGAAAAAAGGAAGTGGTCCAAGTCTTTGCACCGATTGATGATATAACCATCAGACGTATTTGGTGTATATTTTTCTTGATGCAAGGGCATGGAAATAACTTCTTTAACAATATAATACAAGTTTTTTCATGCGCTTATCTGCTCTAAGTTCAGTGGAATTTTATCCTCGTATTGGCCCAATTGAGCTGGAGTTAACTCATGCATGAAGACGTCTTCAGCGTGGGAAAGTGTTTTGTGCCGGTCCAAATAATCGCAAAACATAGTGTCGTCACAAAGTCTAATTGGATTGAATTAGAGGATTTGAAGCGGGTATTTTGTGTTTTGTTGAGTTTTGGTCTGAAACTTGTTCCTGTTTAGGTGATTCTAAATTACATTTGTACTCTGTTTTCTTGAACATGTTTTATTACTGAAGTCGCTAGTTCAATTTGTAATAGCTTATCGAAGCTTTTACAAATTGCTCTGCTCGTCATGGTTTCTTTGTATTAGTTAATTAAATATTATTTAGGATGTTATTGTGAAAATAAAATGAAACAGCTTAAGATAAACCTGTGTAAAGTCACATTTTGCTAATGCAAGTCTGATTTTCAGCGGATTTCATTGTTGAAGTGTTATTTTTACCTGTTGTTTAAAGAATTTCATTCTTTGTAACTTTCTACATGCATGCAAGATATACATTTTAAAAGATTAGCCATTTCTATATAAAGATGTTGTTTTGTAAGTGTTGTTACAAAAAGTTTATGGTTTCACATTCAATAAATAGATAAGAAATGGTCATTTACTTCAAAAATGACTTAGTTTTTATTTGGCCCTTAGTTGGAGGGGATTGTATACATCGCAATTTCAGAGGGGTGGCTTATGAAATACGCCAAATCATTTTTGAATTCTCTGCTTCAAATTTTTAAATACAGTTCCTAATTTATATTATTAATTTTATCAGAAACTATATAAAAAATAAATTAAGGAATGACATTAGATAAAGAACAGAAAAAGAAGAAGAAAAATAATTTTAATATTCTCTAATTTATCGACAGCCAAAAAGAATTGATTGACGTACTCCGTACCCCAGCCCTCTCCAATTGAGGGTTGAAAAAAAAAAAAAGAAAAAAAACTGCATTTGAAATTTATAAATTAGAAAAATCCCTTTCAAACTATCATTATCATATAATCTGCTATAACCCATCTCATATATAAATAAAATAAAATATTTATAACTCTGTATAAATGCATAATTAACTCCCAGTTTATTTTATTTGGAAAGTAATTTATTTTGAAACTTAAAGTTTTTCCGCGTTTTCTCCAAAACTTCAGTTTTTGATTTTTGCCACTTTTGAAATAAGTATGATCTGAATGGAGTAAAATATGATTTGATTATAAAGAAAAGTATGAAAAGAATACGATAATTTATTTTCAACATAAGAAAATATTGCCAACTACTAAAAACAGAAAGGAAGAAATGAGGAAAAAAAAAAAAAAAAAATCGAAAACTGCACGTCAGATGTAGCAAGTAAGGTGATTTCGTACTATAACGAGATTTTTAAAATATACACTATTTCCGATGCAATACAGTATCCGAAATCTTTTTTGTGGTCCTTTAAATACTAAATACTTTCTATTATACGGGAATTAACTTGTAGTAAACCTCAGCAAAGTATATCAAATTCATAAAATGTAAAAATAGTTTAATATAATTAAAACGCACCTTAAACAATGTTTCCCCCTATAGCATTCTGTAATATAATACTTTTGTGTGGTCCTGTATGTTAATAAAAAATATTTTTTGCACCATAAATTGTACAAAATGTATATTTTAAAATATATTTCATAGATGCATATGAATTGTATTATGTTCAAAATGTGTAACATTTTTAAAATGCACTTCAAACTATTTTTTCCCATTTACTGTAATGTAACGGAATATATTTGATATTTGTAATTGAGCTATACATCCGACTTTCACAGAATTTGAAATGACTCGACAGAATTGTGTAATAATTATATATTTTAAATTTCAAACGATTTGGTTTCATAGTTTTCGCGTTGTTATATACGGACAGACTGACGAATTGGACGACGAGTATAGATGCTACTTATTTACATATAATTTCGAACGCACCTAAAAATGGAAAAAAATACTATTAGAATCCTATTCCAAGCTTTAATGAATCATGCAGAAAATCCCTTAGAACTGTGATGTTAGAGCCACAACATTGGCTTATTTGTGGTCGAGGTTCTGAAGAAAGAAGCAGTTTCCGGCACTAAATTAATGATTAGGCGAAAGTCAGTAAAAGTGCTATATGACAGGCTCGTGCCACTCGTGTATCTTGAAGTGACATATGGTAAAACGCTCACTGCATTCATTAGCAAGCAAATGTCTATTGTTCTCGAAATGACGTCTGAATGGCCTTGAACTTCATGGCTATACGACTCTGTAGATGGGGGAGAAATAGTTTGAAACGATTTTCTAAATGATACGAGATTTTTAGATTTAATTTGCAATTATAAAAGGTATATTCATTTATGATATATGAGATATTTAACCTCTTTAACTGGCAACAAAATTGCATCATGTGTCAAAATCATTTCTTAAAGGTTTCACGTAAGCCGTTGCTTCGGTATTTCTTCAATTTATTACTCAATTATAACTGTTGAATCAGAGAATTATGTACAATCTAAACAGATAACTTAGGTTTCTCTGTTGGTCATAAGTGAAAGTTTCGCCATCACTTATGCTTGAAGAATTTAAATGTAATTTTTCGCTAAGGCATCACCCTTAAATGAAATAAAATGTCCCGTTGAAACAATATGACCTTTTTTGATTTTTATTCATGGTCTCTAACTTAACGATTTTGAGGGAAAAGATTTTATTTTAATAGAAGGAACAGTTAAATCTTCAAATTTTCATTCTTAAATATTTTTCCTCTTTAAATGATTCGTACATATACTTTAGCCTATCAAACTGTTGTAAGCCTAGCCTAATATTTGCATAGTTTAAATTAGAATAACTTCTCCTCAATTTAAATTATTGAACAGTTAGTACAGGGTGTCAAGCGAATAAGACCGTGATTTCAAAATTAAATTTCTCAAAAACAAAGATCAATAGAACTATGCGGTAAACAGTTTGTTATATAAGCTATAAAAATGTTATACAGAAGTTTCAAACGTTGGAAATTTGGAAAAGATTGCGTTCTGTTTGCAAAAAATGCTTGACGTGACATTTTTTTTTTTTTTTTTTAAGACAGTTTTCAGAGAATGAGTTTTTAGCGTACAGCGCCATATGTAAACGATTATTGTAATTAAATTTTTAGAACTTCAGTAGAACATTTTTACAACTTAGCTAACAACTAAACCGTTTACCGTATAATTACATATATCTTTGTTTTTGAGATATTTTGTTTCGAACTCAGGGTCTTATTCACTAGACACCCTGTATATCGATAGAAAAGACGATCCAGAAAAACTATCCATTTACAGATATTACATCAGCAAAAATAACTTCATTATCTCACACTAACTCACACCACTTGAACCAAAGTTTCTTTAAACTCTTCATAACCTTGCTTTTCTGAAAGCAGGATATATGAGATCAACAAAAGCAGGATGTAAAAAAAAATAAAATAAAAAGGAGCGGGCATGAAAGGATTAAGATACCTTTTCCCCCTAGTTGATCCTGATATCCTAAGAAGGAAAAGCCAACAATAAGTGACAATGTGTGTTTTTTTACGTTTGGCAGCGAAGCTTTTGAACTCCATTTATAAACCTAAAATCCAATCCATAGATTGTTTATTGAAGTGCATCGTGTAATTTGATAATTAGAATGGAGATAACAATATAAAAGGTAACAGAGAACACATGGCCTATATATGGGAATGCCATTCCCAGTTATCTGTGAACGTACGAGACGGAAACTGGACAGGACACACAGAGATATAGAAGCGATACGTGCCCTGTAATAGAGTCGTAGGTATTCGGGCTTGAATTTCTCGCTCTGCGTATGATGTTGCAGGGTCATTCGATTCACTAAGATGAGGGGCTCGGCTCGACAAAAAAAGAAGTTTAGGAAGCCCGGATGAAATTTAAGTTAGCGAATACCTGAAACGACTGTAAGGTATGCCGGTAATGAGAGGGTTTTATTTTAAGTTACCTTAAGCAATTTTTAGTACAGCTATTTGTTACAGTAGTAGTTTTAGCCTTCTTGATTGTGCTGAAATAAGTTGATTGAGAAGATTTATTTCTACCACAGACAAATGAGATTAATTTACATATAGATCGTCTGTCTCTCACATATATTTTAGACAATGAATAGCTGAATCAACTGTAATATATTTAGGTAATGAGAGGATTTTATTTTAAGTTTCCTTAAGCAATTTTTAGTACAGCTATTTGTTACAGTAGTAGTTTTAGCCTTCTTGATTGTGCTGAAATAAGTTGTTTGAGACGATTTATTTCAACCACAGAGAAATTAGATTAGTTTTCATGTAGATTGAAAGTCTCCCACATACATTTAAGGCGGCTTGTCAATCAGAAGCCGAATTCCCCTCGGTAATTTTCAGTCTATGGGCATTTCATGCATTCTTATACTCAAAATATCTCCTCAGGGAATTAATATTTTTAATTTCTGTTTTCAGTATTCTCATTTTAAAGAATGTCACTTTTTTTTCTTAGTTGTCAAAACATTTCTAAAATTTATGCTTAATTTAATATTTTTAATTTTAAAAACTGACCAACTGTAAGTAAACTTTTCACAGATGTATTATGAATTAGATTTAGAGAAATAGAAATCGGCGATTTTTGTCATACATTTAAGTTAGTGAATACACTATATTGCCATTGATTATGGGACACTTGCGATTTTAGACATTTTACTAAATATCTAGAAAAATACATGAGGAATCATCTCAAAACTCTTAGTGTATAAATATAATAGTATATGTCATACTTCTCCGTGAAGATTTTTTACCGAAACTCCATAGGGGACCGTCAACAAATTAAAAAAGAATGAATATCTTTTGAATAACCCTGTCAAAACTAATGTAGCAAAAGCGCTCAAACTCTAGATTGTGATTGAATGCCTTATTGTAATACACTGTGTTCATTTTTATGCAAATAGCATGCATACTCGCAGAGTAATTAAGGTTTTTATAGAAATGGTCCCAAATTTTTCCAAGTTTTTTCCTTATAATTTTAAGAGTTCTTAATACAAAATAATATTTTTTTCAGAAAATATGACAAACAACATTGCACACAGTATCCTGTAATCAGAATTAAAAAATAATAAAAATTGTATGAAAAATGAGTAGGTTTACTAAATAATTTTTTACTGCGCATGCGTCAAAGATATCAAAATTTCATTTGCATATTATGTTAGCTAAATGTATAGAGCAACTTTTGTAAAAGTCTCAAAATTATAGCTTGAAAATTCTGAAAGTAATCGTCTATAGAAAAAGGACAAAATCCGTTGTTTCCAAAATGAAGCAAAAAAATGAAGGATTTTATCCAAAAGTAGTCGTAACATCCCGTATTGTGTATTCTCTATTGACACTAATCAATGAATATATGGATACAACCCCTCTTGTTTTTGCTTCATTTTGAGAATAACGGATTTTCAACTTATTCAATTGACGATTATTTTCAGAATTTTCAAGTTATGATTTTGTGACTTTCACAAAAGTTGCTCTATACATTTAGCTAACATAATATGCAAATGAAATTTTGATATCGTTGACGCATGCGCAGTAAAAAATTATTTAGTAAACCAACTCATTTTGTATACAATTTTCATTATTTTTTAATTTTGATTACAGGGTACTGTGTGCAATGTTGTTTGTCATATTTTCTGAAAAAAATATTATTTTATATTAAGAACTCTTAAAATTATAAGGAAAAAACTTGGAAAAATTTGGGACCATTTTTATAAAAACCTTAATTACTCTGCGAGTATGCATGCTATTTGCATAAAAATGAACACAGTGTATTACAATAAGGCATTCAATCACAATCTAGAGTTTGAGCGCTTTTGCTACATTAGTTTTGACAGGGTTATTCAAAAGATATTCATTCTTTTTTAATTTGTTGACGGTCTCCTATGGAGTTTCGGTAAAAAGTCTTCACGGAGATGTATGACGTATACTATTATATTTATACACTAAGAGTTTCGAGATGATTCCTCATGTATTTTTCTAGATATTTAGTAAAATGTCTAAAATCGCAAGTGTCCCATAATCAATGGCAATATAGTGTATCTGAAACGACTCTGCGGTATGCCAATAACAGCTTAAATTCTAAAATGAATTAATAGGTTTTATTTCTGGTTTCCTTAAGAAGCTTTTACTCCTGTTATTTTTCTTTACAAGTCTAATTTTCTTGATTGATCGGAGCTGGTTCATTGAGAGGATTTAATTTAATCATGCAGAAGTGAGATTAGTTCAAATATAGGTTGGATGTCTCAAATATACAGAAATTCGCAAATATCTGAAAAGGTTGAAAAGTGCGCCATGTCTCGAGAACTTACTAAATTTTATACCAATTTAAAAAAAAAAAAAAAAAGAGAGAGAGAGAGAGAGAGAGAGAGACAGAGAGAGAAAGAAAGAAAGAAAGAAAGAAAAAGAATGACCTATAAACAAACTGTTAAAAAGTATTCAAAATATTCCGAACTATATAACTAACTAATAACTAATTTCGTTATGTTTTGAGACAAAGCGATTATAAACTGGAAGCAACGTTATAAAGGTAATAGAGAACACATGCCTATGCATGAGAATGCCACTACCGGTTATCTGTGAACTTAAGAGGTGGAAACTGGACAAGGCATACAGAGATATAGAAAGGATACTTGGCCTGTAATAGAGCTGAAAGTATTATTCGGGCTTGAATTTCTCTCTTTGAGTCTAAAGTTGCCGGATCATTTGATTCATTAAGATGAGGGGCTTGGCTCAATGGAAAAAAAAATGTTTAGAAAGCACGGATGAAATTTAAGGTAATGAAGTGCTGGAAGAGTCCTTGAAGCATTCTCTTTAGGATAATACTCTTTAAGGATTAAATGTTTGGCAACAGGCCAACCGCCATCAAGTTTAAGATGAAGAAAAAAAAAAAGTTGTGTTTGAAAACATTTTAAATAAAATTGCAGCAGTAGATGTCTAAAGATAGTTATGTATTGTTGTTTTTATACACACGGAAAAAACTGTTTTTTTTTTTAACAACTAAATTTTGGTTTATATAGCTCATACTAAAATATTTGGTTAAAATAATCAAATTTTAAACAAAATTTTGTTGAATTAACAAATTTATTAGGTTAATACAACCACAATTTTGTCATTCCAGCCAAAATATTTGTTGGAGCTACATTGACCGAAATTTAGTTGTTTCAACAAAGCAGTTTTTTCGGTGTATGATCCATGACAATTACATTGACATTTACAGTAACTACATACAAAACCGACTATGAAACCAACCAATTAATGTTTTATATTTCCTCTGAAGCCTTTTTTTTTCATTAAAAAATTATGCATCGAGCACAGATTATGAAATACGTTCCAACATATTCAGAATTCTATAACAATATTTCACCGTTTAATAAAATGAAAGATGATAGGCCGGGAGTCGGTTGCGCAGATCATCATCCCATAAAGTTTAAGACTGAAATTTGATGATTAATCAGAACTCGATTCACATACTGAAATGCAATTGGTCTGTCAAGTAATATGCTGGTGGAAACCACCTGCAAACTCGATTTTAGTGGTTGATTTGTAGATTTATCATTGTGTTTTCTTGCAATCAGAGGTACGAAAACATGGAGGACTGGGAGCAGGAAAACACAGTGTTAAACCTACCAATCAATCACTAAGATATTCTCTTCATGTGTTTTCCACAAAGATATAATTTGGCAGACTAGATGCATTTTAATTTGGGAAAACTAAGCCTGGCCTATGACTGCTAAGTTAAGAAGCTCAACTAGATAAGAAGAGCTGCTCAAAGACTAGTTTCTAAAATGCATACTACTTTCTCAAATACATTTATAAATGTGATATGTAGATTTATATTATATATATATATATATATAGATCTTCATCCTTATTAGCATGCAAAAATTTAATTCGGTTAAGGAACGCATGATACAATTGAAAGTTCCCCTTCAGCAATTTCCGTCGCATAAACGGGAATATATTCGAATATTTTGAGAAGCCCTATTTTGAGTATATGGTACATAGAATTTATGTACACAAAGTAATATGAAGAAAATAGTTAAATTTAAAAATGCGTACAACAACTGAAAACGCACTTCCAGTAATTATTGCTTACAGTACTCTAATCAAATTCGTTTGTGCGTCCCTGAAAAGGAACAATAAATTCTATGCAAGCCTATTCTATAGTAAGCATTTTGAAGTGAATCTCAGTAATCTATATCATTACATTTGAAGTAGTGTAACATCATTAAAATTCACTGCAAATGTTTTTCCTCATAGAACATAGTGTAATGGAATTTCTTTCAAGCGCTCCTTTAAATAAACTATAAATGCTACACAATTTATTTTCAATGCCGAACATTCAATAACAAATCTGAACTATATGCAAATCCGAAGATATTTACGTGAATTAAAGTGGCAGACAGACAGACAAAACGAACTCATAAAGACTATTTAACTATGCATTTTGGAGTGTGAATAAATCTACATGTAAAGCTGAAACTAAAAAATCTTCTGTTTTAGTATCATTTCTATAAATAATAAATTTGCAAGAGTTTATAAAAAAGCCGAAATTATTTTGAAATTGCGTTTATATAAAACTTGTTAAAAAATGCTTTCAAGCTTTTAAACAATAAAGATTCACTTTTCCATATTTGAAAGTATTTTTTACGGAATTCGCTCGAGCGAATCTTTCAACAATCGTTCATAAATTATTCATCTCAGCAGAAATGAATACAGAAATGGGAATATAATATGCTATAAATTATTGAATTTTTTTGAATTGAATAAAACTACTCTAAAAAGTTAAATTGATCCAATAAAAACTAAATAGATGCTTATAACAGCAAATAAACTTGATTACGAAATAATGTCTTTTATGCGTTTCGTAATTTTATTTTATAATAGGAAGTAATAAATGGGGGAGGAGGAATCAGTGAATGGTAATAACATAAATAAACAATTGTTTTACAGTCATATATTATTTTACATGAAAAAGTGGTTAAGATAAAATTAGAATTTTTTAACTGCGTTTATGTTTTAATACTTTTTATACTCTTGATTAATATATCATATTTAATTTCATACCTTGACATAGACTTGTTTACATACTTAGATAAATACATTTTACAAATATCTATATGTGGCATAGATTTTTCTTCATAGAATTTTCCATCCTTATTTAACGAATGTTTTTTGAGGGAATAGACTATACTCATGATAATATATTAAATAATTTTACATTTGAAACTTGACTGAACTGACTTACTTGAACTGAACCCCGGAACGGATTGGTTTAGGTAAAATCCAAAGCCGATAAACTTTACCCGTATTTAATTGTAAATAATGTACTAAATATTCAGAATTCATCACGAAGACAATTTTAAAAGTAAAAGTATTTACCAATGTTGTTCTCTCTTAGGTAAATAAATGTAATTTAAACCCTGATTGGTATAATGCTTAAAAAAATATTTTAAACTACTTTTTTTTTTTTTTTTTTTTGGGGGGGGGGGGGATAGGAAGATTTTAGATCTTTTGATGACATATAAATTATTAAAGCTACAATTTATTAAAATATTCCGTATTCCTTATTCTTCATATCTATACGTGGTTTGTATACGTGGTATGGTTCTTGTAATTTTTAATTAACCTAAGAAATTTGGCTGATCAGAGGAAAAAAAAAAAAAAAAAAAAAAAAAAAGATATAGCCATAGTGTGTGTGAGAGAGGGAAGGGGGAGGCGATGAAGAAAATCGAATTATATTGATTTTTAAATCGTTGTTTACCTCCTCCTCCCACTAGGCTTGGCAGTCGGTGTCAAGTAACCACCTGTATAACTTTTGCTGCAACTTCGGCGCTAAATTGGAGTGATTTTGAGTCATACGCGGTCTGAAAATATGCAGACGGATAGACCGGAAGACGGTAGCACAGACAATCACCTCATCGAGTTCACGGCAAAAATTGCAGAATTAGTTAAAACTCGATTCGCATATTAAAACTCAATCGGTCTGCCAAGCCATATGTTGATGAAAAACACTTCAAAACCCGATTTTAGCGGTTGACTCGCAGGTTAACGATGGTGTTTTCCTGCTTCATGTCTTCCATGTTTTCATATCTTTGGGAGCAAGAAAACTATGATAAATCTATCATTTGTAATATCCTTATATACATTATTAATTCGCTGATATCCAATGATAGGTAATGATTCAAAATTGTCATGGTGATTACGTCCAATTTAAGATGGAATCATATGTACTTTCGAAATACTCAATTTCATGTGCATATAATCGAGATAAATTTTGCATTAATGAATTTTTGTATAAGTGTTCGACAATTATTGCACCAAGATCTGAATATTTATAAAACTAATTACAGTAAGAATGGAAGTCATTTTCTACGTTTGATGTAAATATCCACCTTGTTATATCTCTAATTACTATTATATAGCTCACTCGTAATTCTATATTAATACGTTTTGTTGTAAATTATTAAAATAGAATACGTTAATATGAATCATGCCTAATGAAATAAAATAATCCAAGTTGGTTTCGCTAATTTGTAACTTTTTATAATGATAGCTAGGAGTTTTACTGTTCTGTTATATTATTATTTCAATGATATCCATAATGGAACAATTTAACTCCTCGTTAGCTTGGTATCCTACAGAGAATGCATAGAAAATTAAGGATATGATTCAGAATCTTTGTCTTTATTTATTTTTTTCGGCAAAACGTGAAAAGAAACAGGATTAGGTTTTAAAGTTAACGACATTGTCGAAAAAAATACTTGTACATCTGTTTATAAATACAAATGCCGCCTATAAGCAAGGGCGGCGATTCCTTTCCTTTTATCTTTTATCTTTTTGTTTTTTTGAATAAGAGAAAAAAACGCGATGATTGCAGAAAATTCAACTGCTAAAAAAACTTTTTGACTATCTAAATATTATATTTTCTATTACAGATCAGGTTGATGGTTAAAAAAAAAAATGTATTTTTTACAAACTTCAAAATGGATACGTTTAACAGTAACAAATCAAATAATTTTACAAAAAATACTAATTAGAATAAAAGGTATGGCTAAAAATATTTGCTATAATGTTAGCCAATTTTAAATCCGTTTTCCTACTTTTTTTTTTTTTTTTTTTTTTTTTTTTTTTTTTTTTTTTGTACTGCGTGCACTTTTATTTGAAGACTAATTATCACAGCACCTTGAAATTATGTTAGTTTATACTGAAACTCAATTAAGTTGGATTTTTGTCACAAAAAATTGTGAATTGAAAAAATAAATATACATTTTTCTGTGAAATTTAGTGAATACGATTAGAAAAGCCAAATTATGTTAAAGAATTTAAATATTTTTTCAAATTTAGGTTCAGTGTAAAATGTAGCACTATTAATAACAAAATATGAAACATTAAACATATATCTGCTGTAGAATTTGTAAAATTGAGCATGAAAAATGCTCATTTCAATATTCCAATTTTTCAAAAGCTATTCTTTCGTTATGATTTAATTAATTAATATTACTAGATATGCGTGTATTTGAATATTTTATCATATCATAATAAAAATGCGTGAAAAAAAAATGCTTTTATCGATTGGTTAAGAAACTACAGAGTTTTTGATACTGCTTTAAATACAGTCCTATTATGGCTGCTCAAAGTGATCTGTCCCTGTACGGTATCAAAACACCTTTAAAATGTAATTTTCAATCGAAATATCGATTTTTCGTCCTATGCAATAATATTAAAATTGACTCTTTTATCTGTGAAATTCTGCTTAAATTTTGTCTGTATCGTAATTATAACCAAAGTTACAGTCGTTGCTTAAAAGTTATTTTTTCAAAATGAAGTTTATCCGAATTTTATTACACGCGAAACAAACTAAAACAAAACATTATACTTGAAATGCCACAAAATTTTCTGTACTTCTTTGAGGGAATAGACCATACTCATGATAATATATTAAATACTTTTACATTTGAAACTCGAATGAGCTGAACAACGGATCGAATCGATTTGGGTAAAATCCCAACCCGATAAACCCAACCCGTATTTAGTTATAAATAATGTGCTAAATATTCAGAATTCATCATGAAGACAATTTTAAAATTAAAAATATTTACCAATGTTGTTAACTCTTAGATAAATGAATATAATTTAAATCTGGATTGATATGCCTTAAAAAAAATTTAAACTTTTTTTTTGGAGGGGGGGGGGGTAGGAAGATTTTGATCTTTTGACAATATAAAAATTCTTAAAGCTACTAATTATTAAAATATTCCATATTCTGAAGTGCATTATTACAGGTAATTTAAAAGAAATTATTTATCTCAAAAATCATCCTTACCTTCATATATGTGACCTCTCTCTTCGCAGTTGCTGACAGTATAGAACATAATATCTGGATTATTACAGTCTGAAGACACTTTGGCGCAGAGTCCATGAGTTCCGGGTACTTCTCCTGTATAGTCGCCCATTATAGGACACGGGGACATCTGAAGTTTCTGTAGTCCTAAAATGTAGTTACAAAATGATTTTAAATGAAAATTATTGAGAAAAATTCTGTAAAGCAAGGATTTATGTGTTATTTTTAATGTTGCGAAATCTGATAATTCTTTTATTTAGAAATTTCGGATTATCACCAGAAAATTTGTAATAGTTATTATTATTAATATTAATATTATTGATAAAATAATATGTTATTATTTACTAATTTAACTAATTTTATTATTGTATTTACTAATCAAACATAACTATTTAAAATTTCAAGAAAAATTTAAAATTTCGGAATAAAAATATCACCAGATGTGGAAATGCTGGTTATTTTAATGTTGTTCGTATTATTCGTGTTATTCCAAGCTATTATAATTGATCAATGAATATTGTTATAAATAGTTTTTTTTAGATAAAACAGTTTGAATGTTACTTATGAGTTATTACTAACTATATTTATATCAAATTACATTAGTCTCTAAAAAATAATAAAATCAAATTTGGTATTTAAATCAGTAATCGGAAACATATGACTGTTCTTTAAAAACCTACAATTTTTTTTTCTAAGTATGTCTGTTATTATTTTTTTAAGTGTGCGTCAAAAGTCAGAAAAATTTATAATTATTATTTGCAGATTTTCATGACGTCAAATCAAGCAGATCAAAAGAGAAAACAAAATTGATAACTTTATTGAAAATCTACAATTATTATTTTTTAAATATCTAATTTATGTGTTAAATAAATAATAATATTAATAACACATTACCCATAATAAAATAAAATCAATCAGATCAAAAAAGAAAAAAAATTGATAATTTTATTGAAAATCTACAATTGTTATTTTTTAGATATCTAATTTATGTGTTAAATAAATAATAATATTAATACCACATTACCCATAATGAAATCAAATCAAGCAGATCAAAAAAGAAAACAAATTGATAACTTTATTGAAAATCTACAATTATTATATTTTAGATATCTAATTTATGTGTTAAATAAATAATAATATTAATAACACATTACTCATAGTGAAATGTAAATTTCAAAACAGAAATTAGGGAAAACATTACATACTTCCTTCTGTAATCCAGGCCTCTGCAGGGAACTGCTGATCATTACACAAGTCTTCAGAATAATGATTACTTGGTTCGACACCTGAAAATCAAATAAATGTTTTATTTTGTCAGGACAAATTCGTAGAGAACCTTAATAAGAAGCGAGTTTTTAGCATAATTCATCGTAACATCTAATTAAATATTTACCTAATTGAAATTCCATCACGTTAGCTGTACGACGGTGAAGCCACATACAGTTGTATTTTTCTTCTCCACTAAAATACAAAAGTTTGATTTAATTTTTAAATACATTTGTGACACACATTTAAATCATAGTATAATATCATACTTTCGGACTACCAATTAAACTTCCGTAAAATATGAGTTAATTTAAGCCAGGTTAAACAAACATCTAACCGGAAAATAACTTGACGTATCTTTAATTATTTAATTTCATGTTGCTACGAATAACTTGCATAAAATATATTTTAATAAAGTCAGTTCATGCTTAATTTGAGTTAAATTAACGCACAATTTACAGAAGAATATAGCAAGACTAGTAGGCATAGAATATAATTGGCATATATTTAAATTAAAAATTATAACAATCATTCAACATGTGATGGGGGTTAGTGCCTGATACATGATGAATGATCCAAATATTTACTTGATTAAGGACTCGGCATAATCGATTCATGATCCCCATTGATATGTATGTATATATATAATTTTAACCCTCTCATGCATACGGACCTCATATGAGGACAGATAGTTATTGCATTATTAAGCAAAAATATTTTGCGCATTCATTTATGGAGATCTCATTTGTGGACAGATAAAAGCCAGCATACAGCGCATTAATAAAATTATTTTATAATGGGTTTTCATTCATCTCAATAAAAGGTAATAATGAAAAATAATGAATAATAATGAAAAATAATTTATGCGTGAGAGGGTTAACAGAAAAATTTTATCCATTCTCAAACTTCCTAATGTAGGACTTTAAAATGCACCAGGTCTCAATTTTGTGCAAGATTAGCTCCTTTGTATTAGGTTATACGTATAAGGTTAAAAGCTCAATAAAAACGAGTTTTGAAATGGGAAAAAAAAAAAAAAAAAAAAAAAAAAACAGCTTTTCTGTCTTTGAACTTTGGTAATCTATTATTCTAGAAACTCCTAGTATATCTTTCATCAAAAGGTTTCAGAAGACAACATACAGATTTTTGGGAACATGGTTAGCTACGAGGTTGCACGGAATTTGATGATACTCTCATATTAGGGAATTTTAACAATATATTTTTTTACAGAATGAGAATTTATGCATCAGACATAGATTATGAAGCACTCAGTTGTTTCTTTCGAGTGTACTAACCATTGTGTGACCGTGTATACGATGAACCTGTCGTGTGGCGTTGCGTTTTCTCTGAGGATGCACCTCCCGGAGACTTCCCTGAAGAGAGCGTGGTCCCGGAACCGGAATCTGTTTCCCGTCACTGACATGTGCTCCCACTTGCCCTGGGACCACTCCGGGAAACGACAACGGGAAGATTCCACTTGCGCTGGAAGACTGCGTTCGGGAACTGTGTTTAAAAAAAAACAGAATGCATAGTTTATTTCATTCATTTATTTAAATACAAAAAAAATTAACTTTAGAAAGAGTTTTCTATTAAAAAAGATATTATTTTAAGCTATGTTCTGTAACTCGGGAAACCCGAGTATCTTTAAATGCTTAAGTAGTTAACGTAAAATCGTGTCATAAATAGTAAAAGCTGACACTAATACTAGGTATTCAATGACAAAAATTGATAAATAAAAATGTGTTATAAAACCGTTTATATTGCTAAAAACTTACGTGGATTAAGAATAAGCGATTCGTAACCATTCGTGGACGATACCAACTGACTAGTACAAGTAGAGTCTGAAGCTAGAGATACGTATATCCGACCGCTGTTGTTGTCTTGCCTGTAAAGCTGTGAAAAATAAAATGTAGCTATAATTAGTAAAACGCAGAGATTTTAACAATAAGATTGCGAATTCAGAGAATTAACGCATTAAAATTAAAAACTAGCACATGAATTAAAAAAAAATGATCAAATATTTTTCAAATATTCATCAAGTCTTAAATTCTCTTCAAAGTGACATTCAAAATACAGTTAAAATAATACTCTTTTTTCTAATAATATTTTGAAAATTCATTTAATTTTTGCTAAAAAGTACGAAGATTTTAGCACTGCTCTCAATGATAAGACACTGTCTGTCACATTTATCGCGTCATTTTTCTACATTGTTAAAAAGGACAAATGTTTCTTAATTGAGCGATTATCTTTTTTAAAGTTTGTGAAAATGTAATCCAAATTAATCTGAGTGACCAACGATTCCAAAAAACATTTCTTTACCTCCAAAAACCAATAGATTTCCGAGATTTGAGAAAGTATTTCTGAAACAAAAGTTTCTTTTGCTGCCTTTTCCGAGTGACTTTTACAGAGCATTAATGGGTTTATCGATTTTTTTTTTTCTTTTTAATACTATCAAGTCTCGAACAAACATTTTAACATCCAAGAAGCATGATAAATCAATAGCATTAACATTAACATTAAAATTTATAACATAAACATTATTTTGTTAGTCTTGTAAATAAAGTTCTCGGAAACGTTTCCGAAAATTAAAAAAAGTGAACATTTGTTTTAGAAATGATTTCATTTGCGTAAAATAGAAAACGCTATTCTATTTCTTAGTCTAAAAATAGAAAATGCTATGTTATTTCTTAGTTTTTTTAATAACATAACGAATAAATTTTGTACAGGTTACAATAGAAAATGACTGCATTCATATTTATGGCTATCACTGGGGATTATTTTCATATTATAATCGCGTTGCTGTTTTTAAAATATGAATTTTATAGAACATTTATCTTGCACATGTTGTCAACATGTAGGGTAAAAGTGAAAAATTTTTGTTATGAAAATGTGGTGCAAAACAGAGTTAGAAAATAGTCGTCAGTGGCGGCTTTGCATCTGCCAGAAAAATGGAATTATAAATAAAGAGATGGAGACATATAGTATATTGTCTAGCAGTTACGAGTGAACTAACTGAGGATGTTATCATAAGATGATAAATATTTCTTTTAATCAGATCAACAGTTTCTGAATACCGCTAGTGAAAACTTCCACCAATAAACTAAAATAAAAAACTCCTCTAGTTTAAGTGCCTTATTGATAAGAAAATTTTCACACAAATATTGTAAACATTTTCTATATATTTTTACTGGTGTCAATTTAATCAAGAATTGGAATACTTTCATTGACATATACAGTAGATTGTCTTGATTTCATAATATGGCGGAACTACTACTGCCGAAGTAAACTCCCACTAGTAAAAATGAATATCAGTTTTTGCCATTATATTTTGGTTGAAATATTTTTATTAATAAGGCATTGAAATAAAGAGTAATTTTTTGTTTAAATTTATTGGTGGATGTTTTCCATGATGGTAATAAACCTAAGAGAAAGCACTCTCTTAAAAAGTCAGCCACAAAACAGCTCAAGTTGAGCTGAAATCCACTCATCTTAATGTTGAAAGGCAGCTTCTCAAAAAAGAGTTGAAATAACTCGAGTTTTAACCAATTTAAATGAAGTTGAGCTATTTTAAACAACCAATTTAGATCAAGAAGATTTAATCGTTTGAAAAACAACTCTTTTATGATCGAAAAAATTACATCTCTTTCATGAGAAGCCAAATCAGCTCTTTCGTTTTAAGAGTGCAGTTACAGTTGAAACTTCAGTATTTTGAGGATATGTCAGTTCCTTTCTTTAATAGTTCCATGGTCAGAAATTTATTAATATGGATTTGCGAACAGCTTCATAAAAGTAAATCACAACACTACTACATAAAAGATGTTTTGTAAACAGCAGCAATGAATTTTATTATTTTCAGCAATACCAGCGAAAAACAATGTAAAAAAAAATGCAGTTTCAATTTATTTGTGCATTGTTATAACATTTATTTTATTTTTATAAATTCCACTTACCCCGCATCTGTATTTAGGCCTGGCTTCAGGTTCATCCCTAAGATCCATCAAGGCAATGTAACGATCACCATTCAAAGCGGGCCAATCGCCCAGGCACAAAAACGATATAGCTGCAAAAATAATCATACAACTTAGAGTTCAGTTAATAAAACAATAATATATTTGTGTAGATGTGATTGTTAGAAAATGATTAATAAGTTTAATTTACATAAAATATCGAATAAAATTACAGTTATAAAAAAATCATGTGCATAGTTGGCAAATTTTCCGACTATGCAGATTATTATTATTCGATTAGTATTTCGAAACTGAATTATTCGTTTTATTTAATGACAGATATTTGCGATTAAATATGACGAACATTAGTGTTCCAAAACAGTGGCAAGCTTCCTAAATGGCTACAGCCTTTACAAAAATTGATGCAATCTCGTGAAACTTAAAAGTAAACCGCATTTCAGGCAACCTTTCACTTTTCTTAAGAAAAAAAAAAAATCACGGAAGTATCAGTATTTAATCTAAAAAACAATAGATTACTGAAAACGTTTTTGAAATAAAAAGACTCTATTGCTTGTAATATTTAAATTTTCAGAACTTTTGGACAAAAGATTTTAACTTTTATGAACCAAAAATAATTTTTTACAGAAAAAAACTTTCAGATTCGAAGTAGATAATCACAATTGTCACGCAATAAAATATTTTTTTATTTTATTTTATTTATTTATTTATTTATTTTAAGAGATAGAGAGAGAAGCAAATTGATTGGACGAATAATTTTTTATTTATTTATCTACAATTTTATTATTAAAATATTATTAATCATAGACGGACTTTTAACTTTATAAATCAAAAGGGATTGATATAAAAAAAAATTAAAATAAATAAAAATGTTCGAATTCGAAATGTTAATCATTCATAACACATCGATAAACATACGCAAATTATGCTTTTTAGGTGCGTTCGTAATTATGCAAATACGTAGCATCTATTGTTGTCGCTCAGTCCATCCGTCTGTCCGTATGTCTGTCCGTCCGTCTGTCTGTCTGTCCGCATATAACAACGCAAAAACTACCCAACCGAATCGTTTGAAATTTAAAATACGTAATTATTACATAGTTTTGTCGAGTCATTTCAAATCTTATGAAAATCGGATGGATAGATCAAATACAGGGACAATCAAAAGGATTCATTACTGTCAATGGGGAAAAAAGTTTCAAGTGCTTTTAAATCGTTTGAAATTTAAAAAGTATATTTATTACATAATTTTGTCGAGTCATTTTAAATGTTATAAAAATCGGATGCATAGACCAATTACAGGGACAATCAAAAGTATTCCGTTATATTATGGTTAATGGGGAAAAAAGTTTCAAATGCATTTTAATCTTTTGAAATTTTAAACGTATAATTATTACATAATTTTGTCGAGTCATTTCAAAAGTTATGAAAGTCGGATGCATAGATCATTTACAGGGACAATCAAAAGTATTCCATTCTATTATGGTCAATGGGAAAAAATTTTCAAATGCACTTTAATGTTGTTACACTCATTCGAACATAACAGAATTGGCATGAATCTATGAAGTATATACTAAAATATGCATTCTGTACAATCTGTGATGCAAAGAATTTTTAATATTAAATTACAAGGCCACACAAAAGTATTCCACTACGTAATGCTATACTGGGAAACATTGTTTGGGGCGTGTTTTAACTATATTCAACTATTTGACATTTTATGAATAAGATGTACGTTACTGAGGTGTAATAAAAATTACTTCCTGCATATTTACAGAAACACAAAGATTTCGACTACTATACTGTATCCGTACGCTATGCTATATCAGCAAGATCTGAATATTTTTAAAACTTCGTGATCGTACGAACGCACCTCATTTGTTACGCTTCACGTGCAATTTCCAACTTGTTATATTTACACTGGTTACATCATTTTAATTTGTTTATTTACTTTTTTTATTGCATTTTCATCATTGAAGTATAACTGGCTAACTTATACCTTTTGACATTGTAATAAATAAATAAGTTCTCCGAAAAATCATTAAAGTGTTCCAAAAAGAAACTTCCACTGTTTCAGACTGTTCCACTGTTCCAGAAAGTTCTAGTGAAAAGCACATTTGAAAATTTAAAAAATAAACCTATCCATTGCATACATCATTTAATGTTTGCTTTACTTAATCATACTTATATTTTTATATTATATTTATTCTATTGTTATATTTATGTTATATTTATATTTTTTATTTGGTTTTAATAATTTTTAATAAAACAAGTTATTGTAATTTGGCCATCGAAGCATTGCTAATAATATACATGCTTTTTAACTTTATAAAAGAGAAATCATGTTTTCCTCATTAAAAAAAAATAACAATAACAATAATTATGTCCGAAATGATTAATCATTCATTCGACATTAATAAGCATACGTATAAAATGGCCAAGACAAAAAATATATACATATTTAATGGGCATATCATGTTATTTTTGGTTCATTTATTTATTTTCATAGCAATTTGATCGATGTATCATTACTTACTCATATCCGGAAAAGAGCACTGCCTAAATCGGACGTTGAGTCCGTTGCCATTGGGGCAATTTCCAATATCCGAGAAAGGCTGGTCACATTGGAATTCGTTCTGATTAGCAGAATACGTGAACCGGAACCGGCCGCTGATCGGGCAGAAGAGGTCCTCCACTGTTAGCATCGAGCCAGGTTCGTGCTTGCCTATAGATAACATAAGAGCAAGAAATGTAATTCTCAGAGGAAAACGAAAACATGATTATCATTTTGTAAGAGTTATAGAGGATTAGGAAAAAAATTATTTTAATATCAATTTTATAATCTTGAGTAATAAGCTTGTTTATGAATGAATGCGTCTTTATAATAGTCTTTTCTGGCTAATATTAATAGATGATTCGTACTATTTAGTTTTACCGACTTGATGCATCTTTTCTAACGTCATTATTTTTTTATAATTATTATAATCCTAATTAATGGTTAAAAAGGAAAAAAAAACTTTTTTTTTTCATTTTTTTTTCTTTTTTAAATATATGTATAAAAATTACACTTTTATAATGTTTCCAGTTAACAATAACAAAAATTATGTACTTTAAATAATGACTGCTGGAAAATCAATTTCTTAAGACGCTAATATATATTTAATAAAGGAATAATATTTTTTACATTTTTTTTTAATCCACTAAAAAAATCATATTTACATAAAAATCGCCGCTTAAGGGTGTTCTTAAATCAAAAAGATCAACTTTGTGACACATGCTTTAATTTATTTTTGTTCGGAAGTGCATGAAAATAGCAGGTGTTATTATTCAGAAACTGTCTAATTGCACTCAATTTCCTGTGTTTAAAAAAAAACGCAATAGATTTTTTATAACAAGTCTTCAAAGTTGACACTTTTGAGCACATTTCCCGACGAAAGCAGAAAAACCGGTCGAAAAGCAGTAGAAAAACGGGTGATCTTTTGGTCGAAATAGCTTAGAACTGGATAAGTAATTTAATTATCATAAAATGGAAAAAAAAGTTCGATTCAAAATCGCTTCAATAGTCAGGCATTCCAATTTTATATATTTCTGTTAAAAAATGAATTTGTAAATGTGTCAAAACATTTTGCAGAACACCCTTAAGTGAATTACATTTTTAAACCAAATTTCAATTCAATAAAACAATAGTTTCAAAAAAAAGACACAAAAATTTATAACTAAAAATTTTTTTAAGCGATTTGATTCATAAAAACGAATGGTTCGATTAATCAGTGATAAGCAGAAATTATTTTAATAGCATTAGAAGAAGACTGAAAAAATATACAAATTTAATAGACTATTAATTTAGTCTATTAAATTTGCATATTTTTCAGTTTTGCTTATAAATAATATGCAACGCAAAGATTCGAAGCAATCAGCAATTATATGCAACTATTCATATCCACCATTCAAAAGTTTAAGGAATCTATTTTCCGATAATAGATTTCAATTTCATTTTAATCTATTAACGCAGTTTTTATTAATTAAAACAATATCTTAGACCATTAGCACTGCAAAATTTCAAATAACTCTTTTTTTTATGTTAACGTAAGAGACAAAACAAAAATATCTGAGTATAGTTATAAATTTAACAAAATGGTCTTATAACCTAAAAAGTTTAATCACTGATAGACCGTGAGGAGGCAGCACAGACAATCACCTCATCGAGTTCACGGATGAAAATCTAGGATTAGTTAAATCTCGATTCTCATATTAAAAAGCAATCGGTCTGCCAAGTCATATCTTGGTGGAAAACCCGTAAAAACCCGATTTTAACGGTTGACTCGTAGATTCATCATTGTGCTTTCCTGCACCCAAAAGTATGAAAATATGATGGATTGGGAGCAAGTAAACATTATGGTAAACCTATGAGTTATGTTATTATTATTATTACGTTTTTCTGCTTCCAATCCTCCATGTTTTCATGCTTTTGAGTGAAGGAAAGCACAATGGTAAATCTACCAGTCAACCGCTAAAATCAGATTTTTAGGTGTTTTTCACCAAGATATGACTTGGCAGACCAATTGTGTTTTAATATGCGAATCGAAATTTAACTAATCCTAGATTTTTACCCGTGAACTTGATGAGGTAATTGTCTGTGCTGTTGTCTCCCGGTCTATGATAAAACTATGTAAAACTTCATTTTAGTACATGTAAATCTGCCAAATAAAATTTTTATTTAATTATTTATATTTTTCTTAAATGAATCTCGTCAAATTATCTTATGTATAAAAAAAATATAGCTGATTGACACACATAAAGATAAAGTAAATGAGAGAAATGAATAAATAAATAAAAAAGCGTCTTACGGAATAACAATATTTCTTTAAACCTCCTTTCCATAACAGCTCTTTCGTCTGGACAAGTTGCTCTCGCCGCCTCCTCGTTCGTGTAACATCGCGCTAAGCCTAGATTGTCAAGAAAGGATAAACAAATATTGCATTAGAAATAGTTTATATTATCTTGTTTTTATATCATATGTTTTTTACTTTTGGATGCATATGTTCTTAACTTGAAATATCAATAAATGAAAAGTAAAACTAAAACAAAATAATACAATAGCATACAACCCATTCTTCGCCCCTTTAATTTCAGAATGGCTGCACTTATATTAAAGATCATTGTATCTATAATCTCTAAAGTAATAAATTGGCTATGTACTAATGGATGAAAATATTTACAGTGTTCCACAAGAAATAATTTGTGAAATTAACGGTTCTCCGAAAAGGTACACGATTACCTTAAATGTAAAAAAGTATGTCTTGTTAATTAATAAATAAAATATAATTAAAAAAAACATTTATTGATAAAAAAAAAAGAACTAAATAAAATAAAATGAAAGAGTTGTCAGAAAAAAAAAAGTTATTTGGGTAAAAGTGCGCGAAATTGCAAGTTTTAAAGTGAAGTATTGTAGTATCAGTGTTTTTTTCAATTTAAATTCTAATTTGATAACTGATTTTAACAAAAAATACATTATTTTGTGAGTCAAAGATTTTCCTATAATAATTTAAATATTAAAAAAAAATAACGTTTTAAATATAAAATACAGTTTAAAAAGAACAAATTAATTACCTTCTGTGTGTATTTGTATCACATTTAAAGATTTGAGGGTTATATGAAAACACCTTATGCAGTCTTCGCCACCCGTTCTGCAAAGAAAAAATATATATGAATTATTTCATTACATATTTTACTCTCCGAATAAAAATACACAATTTTTTTCTTTTGGAAATTTATTTATTTATATTGGGTTATTGCAAAAGTTCGTGACATATTTCATAGATGACAGAAACTTGCAATTTTAACTATGGTGATGTTTCTTTTCTAACCATGTGATTAACTGACAGTTATCTGCATGTGCGTGAGTGAACATAACGTTAAAAGAAAAAGTTTTTCAAATTAATTTATGTGCAAGGTTGATATTTAAAATGAAAAATTACATTTTCCTTTTCCTTTTTTTTTTTTTTTTTTTTTTTTTTTTATACATTTTTATCCTGTTATTTTATATGAGTTTTTAATGGAAAAAGAGTTGAACGTGTTATCAAATATATCCAATTATTTCCATTGTGCTCCCGTGCACGAACTTTTGCAGTCACTCAGTGCATTTATTTAAGTTTAGATATCAGATATTTTAAAGAGAGATTTAAAAAAAAAAAAAAAATTTAATGGCAGAATTATGTAACAACTTAAAGAAACTATTTTCATTTAAATATAGTAGCTGTTCAAAAAGTAAATTCATTTAATAAAAATTAAATATCTATTGATTCATATATGCATTTCATATGTATACGTACTCAATGCACAACAAAAAAAAATATATGTACGGATTTTTACACATTTTTCTTTTAAAAAAAGCCTTTAAAGTAGAAACTATGCATTGCTTCTTAAATATTGTTCATTAAGAAAATTAGAATAATGCATTTCATCATAAAAAAGTTAGTACATGGATAAAATAATAATAGCTCTATGACTGTAAGACATGCGCATTTTAGTTGAAATCATTTTTTAATAAATCTGGTTGATATAAAAGAAAAAAAAAACTAGGCCGTAATTTTCTAATAAAATTGTTCCATATTTTTTTTAATTACTATTTGGCATTTTACAAAAGGATTTTAACTATTACTGAAGTGTACCATAAAAAACGTCCAGAAATCTCTCTTATTCAAACTGATGATTATATAAAAAAGAGGGGGAGGACACTAAAACTGCTAACAACAAGCAAAAATTTTTAAAAAGTTTTTCAGCATTTCTTTGGGACAAGTTCCTTTGATTTCCCGTTTCATCGTGAAAGTTCTAAGTAAACTTTCAATTTAAAGTAAAGTTGAAATTATTATGCATTTTTTTCCTTATCTTTCTTTTTTTTTTCTTTTTTTTATTGAACTTTTTTATCGAGAAGGGGAAATTAGAAAATCAAAACGGAACATAACAGCAGCTTTGAGAGGTTACCTAGCTGAAAGCACCTTTAGGCCCAGTCTATACAAATGAAATATCTGTTGGATTCAAGCAATGCAAGTTTCTACTCTATGATTTTTCTTCGCAGAAAGTTTTTATAGTTAAAATAATAATAATAATAATAAATGTTTGGCTTTTCTCACGTGAGTCATATTAACACGTTCGCTGCCGCTTACGTGAAGATGTGATGATAGTTAATGCCGCACTGTAGAAGTGGGTTTTTCCCAGAAGCCGATTTACTTTTTATAACAAAGAATCAGTGAAAGATTTTCCCGCGCCAGCACGTGACTGGCTATTGGACATCATCCTACATCACGCGCTGGCGCGTGAGTGGCCCCTTAACGATGCTGCCTTATCACGCGCTGGCGCGTCTGCGGCATCGAACGTGTTAAATACTAAGCAATCCTATGGTTTTTGACGCGCAGAAGTTTATTTGGATTTTTCAAACAAATGCATTAATTAAATTTGAACATAAAAATATACAAGGACGATGAAATTTCAAAAGATTGTAGAAATAAATAAATTACTCTTAGTATAACATGAATATAAACCACACGTTTTGCATACATTGATTTCTTTCTTTCGAAGACAACTTTATAAAGGATAAGAAACATCTTATATCATTGTTTGATATTGACTAACTAATGCGCGGATTTATAATACAAAAAAAAAAAATAAATAAATAAATAAATAAAATAAAATAAAATAAAATAAAAAAATATCAGTATTATTTTTTATTATTATCCTCTTAGATTTACGAAAGCCGCTCACTTGTAGTAGGTATGCAAGGTCAGTTTGAACTTTGTCTAGCTTCCTGTTCCAATACTGTTTAAAAACTAAATAACATTTTGATTTCTCTTTTATTAACTTTGCCTAGTACATGACATATTTTTTCTGGCATTTATACTAATCAAACCTGTGTGTTACAATTTTTAGGCTATTTTGAATCTACTTTGGGCATAGTTTCTTTTTAAAAATTTTCTATTTTTTTCTATAGTCTGTTAAGCATTGATAGCTATATTTAAATTTTAAACAATTCTTAATTGACTCTATATATATTTTATCATCAGTTATACTGATTTTCACCAGCAGTTTCAGACCAATTTTAATAAAAATATCTACGATGCTGTGGTTGTATGCACTGCTGCATTTTCTGGCAGAACTGTTCTAAAAGAATTTAACGAAAATTTGCACTAATTTTGGAAACCGTTTTTCTCGACATCATATTTGGTGAATTTGATCGACTCTGGTTTCAACACTTCATCATATTGTGGATTTCTGGGATTAAATAAAATAAAGATTAATGTTCAAAAATAGTAGCGACTAAAAGCGTAGTAAAAAAAGTCTATTTCACATTAAACTGCCTGTCAAGTCAACAAAGTTTTAAGTACATTTTAGAATAACATAACGGGAAATAAAACATTCATACTAAAAAAAAAAAAAAAAAAAAAAAAAATTAAAATTGACAAAGAACAATCAACAGACATTCAACTCATCGAGTTCACGGATGAAAATTTAGGATTAGATAAATCTCGATTCGCATATTAAAATGTAATCGGTTTGTCAAGTCATATCTTGGTGGCAAACACTTAAACATCTAATGTTAGCGGTTGACTCGTAAGTTTACCATTGTGCTTTCCTGCACCCAAAAGTATGAAAACATGGAGGATTGGGAGTAGGAAAACATAGTGGTAAACCTATGAATCAACTGCTAAAATCAGGTTTTTAGGTGTTTTCCACCAAGATATGACTTGGTAGATGGACCATTGCGAATCGAGATTTAAATAATTCTAGATTTTTATCCATGAACTCAATGAGGTGTTTGTCAGTGCTGCCGTCTCTCGGTCTACAAAAGATGGAATTTACGCTCGCACTATGGTTACTTACTTATACCGTAGTACTAGTACAATGCCTAGGTACAACTTTAATATGAGTTATAATATTACTCTAGCCCGGGCGTGAAGTTGCTTCGTAACTGGGAAGCCAACATCCACATGTTTATATTCAACATGGAATTTATAATAACAAAATGAAGCCTGAAAATAATTTAAAAATATAAACTGAATAAATGATTTTTTTGACTTACGTGTCCTTTAGAATCACATTATTGCCCCGCCTCCTGTGACACCTTCCCCAAGGAGGTATAGAATCTACTTCTACTGTGATTTCACTGTAAGTGACTGTATGGCCACCGTATGCTGCACTGGCTTGTGTTTGCGTTAGGAAAGTTCCTTGAAACTCAATGGGAAAGTAACATATAGATGAAACTGCGAAAAGGAAAGAAACAAAAAATCAAATAATTTTTAATAAACTAAACATAAAATATATTATTAACTGAATAATATTGTAATTCTTAGTCATTTTTTTTTAATTTAAAAATGACAAAATCATACTGGCATCATGACATAATAATTTTTCGAAAATATTTATAGCATTTAAAATTTTTTTAAACCTATCACATTTACAGGCAACTTTTTTGGCTACCATTATTTACAAATCATACGATAAAAAAAATTCAAAATATTTATAGCATTTAATTTTTTTTAAAACCTATCACATTTTACAGGCAGCTTTTTTGCTACTACTAGTTACAAATAAGAATCTTTGTAGTTTCTATAGGCAGTGTTGAATTCTGATATTTTTCTTCGAGAGTGTGGGGAGGAGAAGGGGATAGGATTACACTTGAAATCATTAATAAGCACAATATTCCAAATCTATTCAACACTGTTTAAAAGAAACGTTTTCAAGAGAAATAATCTGCATGGTATATTTATAAACAATTGTAATATTTCAGAATGTAGGGCAAGATCATTATTTGAAAATAGTAATACCCCCCTCCCCCCCCCCAAAAAAAAAAAGAACGTGCCAACGCGTTGCCATCGAAACCCTCAAGTTCTGAGGAATGAAAGCATGACGTCAGCACTAATGGACGGAGTTCTCACTAGTGTTGGACACACCGGAAAATTTTGAATAGCAATTTCCTTTTACTTTATTTGTGGAATATATAATCTTATAAAACAATAATATTTAAATTTACTTTTGAGGATTCGGATTCTTCTAAATAAAATTCAGCCAGATGCGGAATGCTAGATGCGGTATTGCCACTTCTGGCTATTTTTTCTTTTTTATTGGGCAATCCCAAATTCTCACCAGTAAGTATAAATAGTTATTATAGTTTTATAAGATTGTTTTATATTCCATAAGGTTGTTTTGTATTCCACAAATAAAATTAAAAAAAAAAAAAAATGCTATTCAAAATTTTCTTGTGTCAATTCCAATACTGGTGAGAACTTAGTCCATTAATGATGATGTCACGACTCCTGTATCCAGGCCTTGAGGGTTTCGATAGCAGTGGCCAATCCCAGCATTTACAGTTTATGACACCTCAAAAGATTTTCTTAAACATTTTCCCCCTGTGATAACTTAAATTAAATATCCTATGAGTTTAAAATGGTAATTGTGCTTCTAAGTCCTTCTATAACCACACCCACAAGAAATTTTTTTTATACCCTTCTGTTCCCGAATTCTCATTATCATCCGAATGAATTTTATGGACATTATGCACATTTTATAAATTTTAGTAGTTAAAAAATTTAAAAAAAAAAAAAAAAAAAAAAAAAAAGATACATTTTCAATACTGTTAAATAACTGCAAAATACTAATATTTTTTGAATGAACCAAATCATTTCAATGAATTTTATGTACATTATACACATTTTATGGATTTTAGGAGTTAGAGGATTAAAGAAAAAAATCGATACATTTTCAATACTGTTAATTAACTGTAAAATCCTAATATTAATGACAGGTTAAAATGCAATGCTATAAATGTCTTTCATTATTTTACACTCATAAGGGAAGAAATTAGTGTAAACATAGAAAAAATATTTAGAAAATATATCTTTGGATTTTATTGCTTAATCTCAAGTAAAAAACTTAAACCGTTATTTTATATTTTTTCTCTTGTTTAAAGATCACATTTACAGTTACTGATCCCTACTAAATTTTCCTTATTGAATCATTTTCTCCCTCATGTTAACTTCGAATTAAATCTCTTACGTGTTTAGAACGATAATTGTGCTTCCACCCCCTTTGTAACCACGCCCACTCCGCAATTTTCCATATCCTGTGCAATGCATACACACACAGATTTTGAATTCTCATTCGAATGATAGAACTCTACGGGTTCCCGTGAGAGCTGAAAATTTCGGCGGATGTGGAGAGAAGATTTTGGCTCTTTTATTTTTTACTTCTTTCCTTCTTTTCAGGGTTACGGATGGAAAAGAGGGGAGGTCGTCGAGGAATAGAAGAGGCTGGAAGACCCCTTTTCCGGCTGGGGGAACTATCCTTTTTCTCTCCATCGTTTCTTGACTGAAAATATGAGGGTTCTAGTGGAAGCGTAAGGTGTTCAGGGGATGCTAGTTATGTTTTCTCACAATCATCTATGTCACCGATTCAATGTTTAAGGTGTATGTGACATTTTAGTGTTACATGTAGGAATATTTCTAACATATCCTATTTCCTGGACTTAGAATTTTGTTCTAAGCCCCCTACCCCCCTAATCCCCCTTTAATTTATTATTCATATTTTTCAGGCCTTGAAGTGTTACAGGTAAAAGTCGCGCAAAAATTCACATTGAGAAAAGGACAAATATTGCTAACAAATTTAGCATATGCCTGTTTCAAGGATAAAAAAAGGAGTTATTTTTTTTAGCGCAAAATGATAATAAAATAATAATAATAATAATAATAATAATAATAATAATAATAATAATAATAATAATAATAATAATAACAATAATAATAATAATAACAACAATAATAATAATAATAATAAAGAGAGGGAGAAGAGGAATGAGATAAAATTTCCTCAATGTTTCTTGATTGAAAAATATGAGAATATTTGCCTAAGTATAAAATAATAATAATAATAAACTTGTTACAATGAATGATTGTTTGCTGGTCAGTCGTTTTCTGAATTCCCCTCCGTAATGTTAAGTCTATGGACATTTGATGCATTTTTATACTCAAAATATCTTTTTTTTTCCCCCTTAGATTTCAAAATATCTCTAAAAACTACGCTTAATTTTATATGAACTGTTAAAATGTTACTCCCACTTTGTCAGTTTTTAAAACATAAAATATTATATTAAGCAAACATTTTAGAAATACTTTGAGAACTAAGAAAAAAAAAAAGGACATCCTTTAAGAAGAGAACACTGAAAAAAGAAGTTTAAAATATTAATTTTTCGAGGAGATATTTTGAATATAAAAATTCATCAACCGCCCATAGATTTAACATTAATGAGAGGAATTCGGAAAATAAGTGACCAGCAGCCTTAACCTCCTTAGTCCTGAGACACATATTACAAATGACCACAAAAACCAGTTTAAAATTATTATACAGCATCTCCAAACATATATTAGTCGGTATATGCATTCTTATGAAATGTGCGTATTTCATAAAAAAGTCTAGGAGTAATTTTAACAATTCTAGAAACATTTAAATTAATTTAAATGCTATTATTTAGTGTCTCCTCCAGGCGACATCAGGTCTGAGGCAGTTCACATGAATGTGACAAATTCCTGCTTATGTAGAAAAATTCTAGCTCTTGGATTTAGAATTTTCCCCTAAGTATTTCCCCACCCCTTACTTCATAATTAACTTTTCAGGACTAGAAGTATTGAAGACATTAAATCCATTGAAACGTTTTACATAATTAATGTTTCAATTAATGCCATATAACTATGGAAACATACAATCAAGTAATTAAAGTATCAAAAAGTAAATAGAAAGCATACAAAAATTAACAAGAAGTAAAGTACACGTAACCAGAATCAATTAATCTATAGCATTTCAGTTTGATATTATTTATTTCAAGATAAATAATATAAAGTAAATATAAAAAAAAGTTTTAAAACAAGTGATAATTTAAAGATTTACACAAAAATTTTCGTAAAGCAATATTGCGCTTCTTTAGCTGATGAAATATTTATAAGTAATGATATTTTTATCAATTACATCAACAATGCACAAATTGAAAAACTTTTCGAGTGACCATATGAAATTATCCATATTCATTCTGATTAAAAGAAGGGGGGGGGGGGAGCATATTATAACTACCATTACGAGAAAAGATTTACAAAATAAATTTGCCAATAAAATTCCTTTTTTTATACTTTTCAACTGTGGTAATGGAAAAAAACGTAAATTGCGGGAGATGTTGAGCAAAGAGCATCGACTTCGCAACATGATGCAAACTTCCATTAGTTTAAAATTTTAGAAAAGGGGGGGGGGGAATCTATATTTATATGAGGCGAAAATTTCTTATTCGCCATTCACAGGGTTGAAACAAGCGACTATTTTTATACTTTTTTTCGCCCCAATATTTTTCTAATATAAATTTTCAAGTATATTTCTATTGCAAATGTTGTCAAAGTGTAATTTAAGTATTTCTGTTTCGAGAAAGTGGTGCCAGTTAAAATAAAAAATATTCGCCTGTGGCAGCCCTGCATTCATTGGCAAAATCTGAAGTTGCCTTCCAAAGTATAAACAATAAATTTACGTTATAGTCTTTCTAGATAAAACAAAAAATAATTAAATCACAACAGCTGATTATATTGGAAATAATTAAGTGCAGTATAATTTATACACTTTTACATTTATTGCTTCTATTAAAATTGAGCTATAGTAAAACATATTTTACATTAAATTGCGGATATGAATGAACCAGTCTACTATTTAATTGTGGTTACTATAATAATTAAATACTCGTTTTAATGCGGTTACTTCGAAATTTAATTTTCGAGCACATTTTCATTCACAACTTAGTTATTATTTTCATTCTTTCAAATGTAAGAACACCAGTTATGAGATAAGTTAAAGTATATATGTGGGATATCACAAGTCCGGAAAGAGATATAAAAATAATGTATTTTACTCATGTTTTTTCTAAAATTTCTTGAAAAATGTTATAACGTCGTAAAACAAATTTAACTTGAAAATGCATATTTCCAACTTTACTGTTTTGTTTTTTTTAAAGTCAAATACACATATTTTAACCACTTAACTGATTTGAACGAACCGTACATCGTACGGACAAGAATATCTTGCATCACTTGCTTGATTCATTACTTAAAACTTTTTGATACTACTTTTTTTTTTTTTTTTTTTTTTTTTAATTACAATTTCATACTATTTAATGGCAGAAATGTTTAAACTAAATATTATAGACATTTGAGTTTAAAAAGGATGGTGTTTATCCCATATTTTCAATATATTATATGTAAAAAAAATGAATCGGTTAAGTGGTTAAACAAGAAAATTTATTTAATAAAATATTTCTTCGGAACATGGAACAATATAAATATCGTTGTGGATCGCTTAGCTGTGTTCCAACTTAACATCCAGTTAATTGACTGACTTACAGAAGCAATAGAGAGTTATAGAAACAAAAATGTTTAACTTTAGTAAAAACTACAAGAAGATGAAGAACAATTTATTCCAGAAAATTTTAAAAGGAAAATAATTTCATGTCATTTTCTAAGTAATGTTTTTGTTTCGAAATATGCTTACTTGACTTGAAAATTACCAAAAGATTGGCAGCTATGAGAATATTCATAAAATTAAAAAATAAAATAAATGTGCGTGGTAAATTGAGTAAAGAGTACTTAAGAGGCCACTCGACTAGCTCAAAAAAGAGTCAGAGGATAATGTTAAGTCTATTGGGGCATTATTTTCAAATATGTCGCTCAAATTTTAATGTTTTTACGTGATTTGTTTTGCATAGGATAGCTGAGGGCGATCCACAACCGGGCTAGTTTTTACTTTTTCGATTTTGGTTATATATATGTATTTTTAATATTATGATAATGTCAGTTTCTGAATCGGTTTCAAACGATTTCGAAAATTAAAGTATTTTTTTTTTTTTTTTTTTTTTTTTAATCTCAAGTCAAAATTGAAAAAGTAAAAACTAGCCCTGTTGTAGATTGTCCTCTGCTATCTTATTGAAAAAAAAAAAAAAAAAAATCATGTGAAAATACTACAATTTGAGTAAGATATTTGAAAATAACGCCCCCATAGACTTAACATTATCATACGGATCGTATTGAGCGAGTCGAGTGACCTCTTAAATGTATTCAATAAAAATTATTCTAATACTAAGAATGAAAACTGAAAGTAAAATTAATTAAATACAGTAATTCCGACATCCATTACGCAATTCTTGAATACTACGTAGTCTAGTTTCTTGAGGATGTTGTAAATTTGCAATTTGTGTTAAAGATTTATTGGCAGCAGTTTCTCAACGTAACCTTTCGTGTTCCCACGTCGGTTCCCTGCCGAACGGAAACTCACTCTGCCTAATGTGTTCCCTTTCCCAAACAATCACCCCAACAAATAATTACAAACAGAAACCACGTTTCCCCATGGGTATCTTGATTTAGCACTTCATCATTAACTCTACCTTCATGCGAGCCACGTGAGAAAGATTCCACTGTAATTCTTTTTCTGTAAACGACCTCTCAACTTTACTCTTGGTTACCATAACAACAGGAGACGCGATGTTTCCGGTCCATAAGGAATCCCCCTTCCCGAAGCAGGAAATGAATTTCGGAATATGGCAAGTGGTAACATTTTGGTGTACAGACTAAATATAAGATACCGAAACCTCTATAGTTGGGGGGAAAGGGATTACGTAAGAAGTTTTAGGAGAAGAAAAGATCTTTTTGTTGTTAAAAACTTTAAAATAAAAAAAAAGCACCATAGTTTTTATATAATTTTTCTCGTAATTCATAGAAATATATAGAAATTTATGTATTTAAACAACCTATACAATGGTAAATGAATGTCTTAAAGTGCGGATGAAATTAAGAAAAAATATTTTGCTAAATATTATACTATGTGTTAAAAGCATTTAAATGTACATTTAAATTTTATTTTGGAATTGTAATGAATTTTATAAATAGTTTACACATGTTTTATTTTCATATTTAATATTATGCATATTTATGATGGGTAAATATTACGGTTACCCCCAACGACTTATTTATTTATTTATTTATTTATTTATTTATTTTCGCGGGTTAGTGTCTTGAAATTATTCACTTCTAATGAATTCAACATTCAGAAATCAGCTGTATGAATGGCTAAAAACGAAACATTTTTGCGCATAGGATCCACTTAGAAGTAAATAGATATAAAACATATAACCAATGAATGTATTAACAAAGAAAAATCTTGCATTCCTAAAAATTTATCAAGGCCAATCGTGTCAAAACAGGTGTTCTTAAAGTCGTCAGAAAATCGACAGCTTAAAATAGCGATTGCCTGACTTGAATCAACTGTTTGACGCACGACTCTTTAATCCTTTACGTAAATCCTGTTTTAATGATGATGGTCTCAATATTTAAGATATCAGCATCTGGGAATTTCCGTTTTTATCCCCGAAGAGTGATCGTATATCGACATATTCAATCTCATTCGTAATTCATGAAAGGTTACATGCTGTATTCACGATGTTACACTTCTTTTCACTGTTGTTGCCATTTATTTTTGCATAATACTAATCCAACTGTAAATTATTTTCTAATTAAGTATTATTCTGTATTTTAAAGTTTTACCGGAGAAAAAATAACAAAATAATAATGATTTATTTACGCCTATAAGAAATTAAATTAATAAACACGCTTTAATTCTTTCCAATATTGTTGAAAAGTGGCAATGAGTTAGGTTTGTTTTTTCTGTTTCTCCGTCTGACTGTCAGCTGTCTGTCCATGCTCTAAATTGTGTAAATATTGTCAAACTGGCATGAAATTTACAAAAATTATTTTATATAATTTCATTATGGCATGTTTGGCATTGAAAATGAAGTGTGTAGCATTTACAGTTTGTTTACAGACACACTCAAAAGAATTCTCTCACTTTATGACCTATGGGGGAAAATCGTTTGCGGTGTAATTTAATGATATTAAATGATTTTAAACATATTGAAATTTATATATATCACTGAGGTGTACAACAAGATCGTTATTGCAGAATCTAGTGTGCATATCATTTATCATTCATTTACAGGGATACACAAAGTAATTTGGCTACAGTACTGCCTGTGAAGAATAATTGCTGGAAGCTTGTTTTCAGTTGCGGTATGCGTTTTTAAATTTAACTACTTTTACGCATGTTATTTAGTGCGTATATATTCTATAGATTATATACAGAGTTGCACAAAACATCTCAAGTAAATTCTGCTGATTAATTGCTGAAAGAGAATTTTCAACTGTGCTGTGAGTTTAATAGAACTAACTTTTAGTATACTGTGTAGTATACAAAAAAATCAATAAGTCATATACAAGGCAAGGACTGCAATGAAAGAATGAATTTGGATATTTTTTCGACAATTGATGGTATTTGCAGAAATCGGTTCTTTAAATGCATTGTGCGTTTTCATATTATTTATTTAGACATTTTCTTGTACACTAATAAACTGTGAAGAATCACACAAATATTATATATAGTATTCTGTATTTTAAAGTTTTATTGGATAAAATAACAAAACAATAATGACTAATTATTTTGACAAATTTTACAGAGGAATAAACAACACAAATAAGGTAAATGTTTTCCCATGATACATTAATCATATTAAACAATTTCTTAAACAACTCTTAGCTTCTTTATTTTTTCTTATTGTATGCTTCCATTTTTCTACAGGCTACAAAATTTTACAGAAGTTTTAAATCCTTATAGTAATGCCGTGCAAGAGTAAAATGTAATAATAATTCAAATATTCAAATGTTATTCTCATGGCAAATTTAAATGTTGATTAGAGTGATACACATTTATATTATAAATTTTAAAAAAGTTGTAAAAACACGCACAATCTGGTTTATTAACCAAGCTTAAATATGCTTTGATATTTTTTTTATGGCATGTTAAAATTTATAGCCTGCCAATATCGAGGGCAATACGAAGATTCTGATTCAAAGAGTAAATAATATTAAAATAAATTTTTAAAAGTTAAAATATTATAGTTTTAGATACAACTGTACACGAAATACACACATACATATGTAATTGAGGATTTACTTTACTTTACACCATTTCTTCATTTTAGAGGGATTGTTGACATTGTGTAAGATTAGGTGAATATTGTAATCGATAGCTAATAATTACATAAATGTATGTTTGTTGAGATCTGACTTCTTTTTTTTTAGTTCTATATGATATTCCTTTTTTGAGTCGCATTCTGAGCAGAAAAACTCTGAATGATATAAACACAGCATTCTTCAACAAAAAAAGCGACAACCGCATTATATTTGCGTATGAGTGCAGATGTCAAATTTCAAGGGAACTATAATTGGTTTAATTGCTTTTGATTTCTATCAAAGTGTATGATAATCGCAAGAAGTGGCCAAACCCGAGTACATCACAAGCCGCAGATAAAGGAGAATTGCATTTAGCTCATCAATTTTTATCTTAAAGTTAATTCGAATTTGAGAACTGAATGTAATAAATTAAAAATAAAGTTAACAGAGGTAAATTTGTTTAGAGTATTTTATTTAAAAGTTTAAAACAGGAATTTGCGAAAAATTATTTTAAATTTTAATATTTAATTTAAATTTTGAATTTCAAAATATCTTTTTTTCTTTTCCTTTCATATAATTCTACAAATATTATTAAGAAAATTAGAATATTAAACGGTAATAAATTTTAAAAAAAAAAGTTTCCGCTTCATATTCCTGTCAAAATATCTATAACCGGAAATGCAAAGTTGTGGTGTCAGTAATCTCTTAAATTATGTTGTCTATGAATTTCCTTTGAATATACATATACATATATAAAATCACATTGAATTATTCAAGATCGCCTTCATTAGCTAAACGTATAATTTAGAAAACCTAATGATAATATTCATATTAACGATAATAACTGGATCAAAATTCATCCGTAAATAAATCCTACAGCACAAAAACGAGAAACATCGGTTTTATTATTACCTTTGAAAGTAAAAGCGCGAATGACAGATTTATTTTCAGTTCCGCATTTTCATCAGATAAAAAGCTTAAAGAGCTGTTTGACACTCAACTAATCAGAAATTTGAGTCGATACATTTTTTTTCTTTTTATAAACATGCAAAGATATGACATTAATACGAAATTTGATTACATCTCTTCTTTAAGAGTTTTTATTGAATGGGAATATTTTGCGATTTAAAACTTGATGATGAACTGAACTTGGACAATGCTCTAATGACAGAGGAAGTAGATAAGGGTTTTGAAAGCGGAAATAAGTATAATATCATAGCTTAATTATTATTATTAGTTTGGATTGATTAATTAATATGATATTTAATATGCTATGTTCTTCAAGAGAAAAAAAATCAAGTGCAATTAAAGGCATGATAAACCTGATTAAAGTTGCAATAAATCACTTTACAAATTACGGATTTTTATAATTAAACTGATAATCTCCGTATTTTTAATAAGTTTAAAACTAGATTTAAGTATAAGACCAGAAGGCATGGACAATTACCTCATTGAATTCACGGCTGAAATTTCAGAATTAATTAAAACGCAATTTGCATATTAAAATAATACAATCGGTCTGCCAAGTTATATCTTGGTGGAAAATACAATCGTCTCTCGTTAATTCGAACTCGTCGGGACCATAAGAAATGTTCGAATTCTCCGAAGTTCGAATTATGGAAAGTATGAAATGAGAACACGCTTAACATGGTACTATTACAAAGGAATTAATGTTATAGTGTTTTTAAAATTTATTATATGTGTTATCATCAGAATATGACATTAATATTAAATTAGAATGTACAAATACATAAACTAATTCGAAAATTAGAAAAAGCACAATGGAAGTAAAATCTGAAGCGTCACTGATGGACAGACGGGGCACTTACAAAGTGGATATTAAATGCATGGGTATATATGTATACTCGTTCGGAACAATTTTCACAAAAATCAAAGAAAGTTATTCAAATGATCTGAAATCCGTGAGAAAGAAAGGAAGAATGAAAAATCGGAATTCTCATTAGTTTGAATTAAACGATGTCAAGAGAAAATGAGTTCGAATTAATGAAAAAGTTTGACGTTATTCTGCCATTGAAAATTTCGGGACTTCATGTTTAGTTCGAATTAAGCGAAGATTCGAATTAACAAGAGTCGACTGTACTTGAAAATCGATTTTAGCGGTGTATTGATAAGTTTACCACTGTGTTTTCCTAATCCCAGTCCTCCATGTTTTTATGTCTTTGGGTGCAGGAAAACACAATGGTAAACCTAGGAGTCAACATCTGAATAAGATATTCAGATGTTTTCTACCAAATTATGACTTGGTAGGCCGAATGCGTTTTAATATGCGAATTAAGATTTAATTAATCCTAAAATTTCATCCGTGAACTTGATGACGTGATTATTTCTTCTGCCGTCTCCCGCTTTATATCACTGCATCAGTTCCACCAATTCGATGGGTTCATGATGCTTAAACTAAAACATTCCAAAAGTATGAATATTATTATTAGAACAATACTAGAATGCCACTTAAGTTTATGAAGAAATGAATTATTGTAAGATCATAAAGTGGATATCAATTTTCAAAAAGTAATTTTATAAAAAGTTGTATGGTAAAATATGTTAAATGGAGGATCTAGACATCGTATAGTCGGCAGTATCCTCATTAAGTTTTATTATTTCAATGACGTAAGAGAAAAAATAAAAATAATGTGTTGTAGTTAATAAGTAATAATGGAGAAAGTGCTCAAAATTAATTAAGCATAATCTCACTCTAATTATCTTCATTAAAGATCGAGGGTGAAAATCACAGAAATCTTCATAAAAGATAAAATTTTGTCTCAGTATTGGCTATTTGGAATCTAAAAACCTTTTGATCTTGGTTAATAAAAAATTTCAAAAATATTTCAGCACCATTTGTTTTCTAAACAATTAAAATATCTTTACTTATAAGACTAACAGCATAAGACCGGTGAAATTTGTTTGGTCGGGAGTATTTATGTTAAAACAGACTTGGTGTGCCTGATCGTAAGTTTAGAGTTTGTTTATCAGCATACCTCATCTAAGTGAGTAAAACAAATAAGTATCACCAATTTCTGCATTGTGAATGTGAATTGAGATAATATGAATGCAAATTCCCAATCTGAGCATGCGCAGTGCTCGCATACCGCTACTATAATATACAAATATAAACAATAGCATTATTGTAGGATCGGAAATGGTCATCTATTTTCAGACCGTAATTTTTTTAGAAAGGTATGCGATGGAGTCCCGTGAAGGGAGGGTCTAGACCTCGGATTTCCGGCTGCATCCCTATCAAGCGTTATTCATTTCAACAAAGAATAGAATTGTAAAATATACAAATGGCACCTAATAAGCAGTAAGTAATAATCGAGGAACGTGCTGAAAATCAACTAGCATGATCTCACTCTAATTCCCTGCAGTAGAGGTCGAGGGTCAAATCAGGATAGATCTTCATAACCACAGGAAGTGGTCAGTACCGGGCTATTTGGGAATCCAAAACCATTGTGTTCCACGGTGTCTCCCACAACACATTAAATATGTATAACCACCCATGCGTGGGCTGGTTGTCCCGAGTTTGTTAGCCCCTTGTCCATTTAGATCAGAACAAAAGAAACCCGCACAGTTCCAGTCTAGAACAATGACGAATCTTCGGATTCGGAGCTGGCGTGACACAAAAGACGATATCTTCTTCCTATTCCGAAGATTCGTCCCTAATCAATTGATTCCATCGGATTCCTGCAGGAATGCAGGAGGATGACCGATTATACCCTGATTAACAGGTGATTGGTCAGCGAAGCGTTTCTCGAGGTATAGTTTTGGGGGCGGGTGATGTTCAGAAACAGACTTTATATTTCATAAGATTTATTTAGAATCAATCAGATCACAATTAGAGGATGCGAACTGCGAAAATATTTAGAATTACTTAAGGTGGTTTCTCAAATTTTCTGCGCAACAATACCAAACATTCTGAAACTTTAGTAAACATAAAGGCATAAAATTGGCCATCCGAACTACTGAAGCGTTATTTTCCATTTTGCCCTAAATAAATTATTTATTGAAATATAAACTATTCTAGTCATGTGAAGTTTTCTCTCTTTTTCTCGCGCATTCACGCTCGGAAATGCAGTTCAAAACACCATATTTGATACTATTTTCTGAAAGATCTTGAGCGTTTACTAAAAAATGGAAATATAGTTTCTGAATAAGGACACCTTCCAATTTCATGTGCTTCCGGACAAAAAATGAATTCATAAATTTGTCAGGAAGTAACTCCTTTGAATTAGGGGCGATTGGACCTTAAGGCAAATAAAAAAAATAGTTTTCGCCGCTCAAGAACGGGAAAATTTTGGATACATTTTCTGAATCATTTTTAAACATAAAAGAATGTTACTTATAGGAGTGATTATTGGACTGATTTTTGTAATAGAAAAGTTATTCTCATTTTTCGAGAAATTAATTACATCTTGAATTTTTAGGATTATTAAATGAGGATGCCTGTTTTTTTTTCCCTGCAATGTCGCGTTCCGAAATTCGCTCAAAAAGTCGACTTAGTATTTTCTTGAAAAATCTTCTGCCATTCTCGAAAATCGGAAAAGACAGTTCGATCACATAGTTTCTGATTAAATACACCTGCCAATTTGGTATCTTTGCGAACAAACCTGAATTAAAAAACGAATCAGAAAATAGCCAATTTGGATTTGAAAAGAGTTTAGATTTGGAACTTCAAAATAGACGCATTTAAAAAGCGTGAAAGGAAGTATCTTAGAAACTGAAGCTATTAAAAAGTTTACCTTAAAAAAAGAAAAGTAACAAACAAAAGAAATAAAGTTAAGGAAAAGAAATTGAAAGGTAACAAATGAAATGCTGCGACCAGATTGTTAAATTTAGGAACAAGTGTTTTAACGAAAGCAGTTCTCACAGTGCTTATCTAAAATGGACGTAATTAGAAAGGAAAGATGGTTGATCACCCCATCATTACCTATATGAAGCAAATTTGCAGGATTAACTTGAAATAATAAGAAAGTTTTAACTTCATTTCAATTATAGACTCCGATTCATCTCAGGAAATTATGTAATGGCTAATGGGATGCATTGCATATTCAACTCAGGATACACCAGGATCTCAACTGCGATGTTGCCGTAACATCATTATACGTCCCGTACATATCAAAAACAATCAAATTAAATACTATCAAAACTAACACTATTGAATTTGTGATGAAAAAAAAATGAATGTAAATATTGTAATTCACTTGTTTTAATTGTAATTATATACGTTTTAGCTGGTGCAATACCAGCATATATTGGTATTTGTTCTATAAAGACATATTCAAAATTACTTTTAAAACATTTTTCTAGCAACATATTTAATGCTTTTTTTTTCTTTGATTCTATAGCTATTGTAATTTGTCTCCGCACTGTCACTTTTGATTATTTTCATTTTTATTTTTTTATCCTTTTCGAATCACCACTAGATAAAGTTATGTTATACGGTAATTCACATCATCTATCACCAAACTCATGCCTATGTCATCCAGGTATTATTATCCCACATTCCATTGTTTTCCAAAAATGCGATGACAAAACAAAATTTCTCACTGGCCTTGCGCTTGCATGTTTATATGCGGTAGCCGTCAAACTTTACGTTTCGAGAGAAATATTTAATAATGGGGTTATTCCACCTTCCTCTAAAGAAATACATGTAACTTCAATAATTACGCTGTTTGCGGTTTTAGCAAAACCGTATAATAAGCACATCTATTTGAGTCATAGAGTTAAGCATGCAGAACGTTTATCTGAATTATATTTGAATGTATAATGCAGTCTTACCAATTTTGGTGAATTTTTTAAATGCAGAACTTTCAAATTCATTCCAAAAATTCCAAATAGTAATTTTTATTTCAGGAAACGTCTGTCATTGCACAAATCAAAAAATTACTGTTTGGAATTTCTAATATGAATTCGCAATTTCGGGGGGAAAACATCGTTGAGTTGTTGAGTAAACAGCTCAAGGGAGTTAACTCGCAAGAGGATATGTAATTTCTTTCGTGATTATGTTATATTTTCATAGATTGAGAAACATTTGCCTTTTTTAGCACTTTCCAACTAAGTTGAAAAGTGCTTATGCATTCGGTTTGTCTGTCAATATGTCTACGCTCTAACTTCCGTAAATGTACTCGGATTTTCATGCAATTGATAAAGCGAGGCTCACCAAAGTTGTTTGGTATTGAATATGAAATATGGCTCATTTACAGGGACATTCAAAAGAATTCGATTACATTATGGTACACGGGAAAAAAATTGTTCAAAGAGTATTTTAATGACATTACGCTATTTCAAATGTATTGAAACTGATATAAATCACTGAATTTCAATACGATCACGTTAAAAAAGAGCATTCATAGCATTTTTTAAATTAATTTATAAGGATACACAAAAGAAATCGGTAAGAGTACTGACAGCATGATAATTGCTGGAGAAAATTCGGTATGTGCTTTTAAATTTAATTAGTTTTTTGCATATTACTCTTTACTTCTATACCTCATATTATACAGGGCTGTACAAAAGTATTCGCATACCATTCTCCTCATTAGAAAATTGCTGAAGGAGAATTTTCAACTGAAATGTGTGTATATCTTAAATGAACTAAATTTTGGAATGCATGTTGTTAATAGTTACAAATCTCTATATCATATACAGGGCTGCAAAAAAATCGTATAATTTTCCGATTCTAGATGGGAACAGCTGAAAGTTGGTTTTGAAATGCGTTATACATTTCCATATGGTGAAGTAGGACGTAATATTATAATTTTTTAAGCGTGCGATTTTGTGACATTATTCTGAATGTGGTGGAAAGTGCTTCATAACTATGCTTGATGTATGATTTTTTTTTCTTGTTCACATTTTTAAATTGAGTAAAATGTTCAAGGGAGTTAATTCTCAAGGATACGTTTATTTTCGTTCGGAGTTATTTCCGAAGTTAAAGAAAGAGCTCAAGGGAGTTAAAACACAAGAAGATATTTATTTTCGTTTGTGGTTATATTACATTTCCGTAAACTAAGAAACTTTTATCTGTTTTTACAGTGCTAAGTTGAATAAATAACTCAAGAGAGTTAACTCTCCAGATGATATTTATTTTCGTTCGTGGTTTGTAATAAAAATTTACAGCTAAGAATAATAAATCATGATTGGAATATAGATGCCATATATACATGGTACGGGCAAATTATGATTAGCAAGAACACGTTGCTCGTAAGACGTACGGGCAACTCAGGGAAGCGGTTGAAAAATTAAATGTTTTTAAGAATGAATTTTTCAAAGTTTCGAATAAGTTATTTTATAAAAGTTTAACCGTTTATAATGCTTTAGAAATACATTGTTAATCATGATTGTGTGAGTGAAATTCTATTTTTTCCTTGTCATTGTCCTAATTAACGCTGTTATGTGCATATTCTAAAACTATTTTTGAGTGAAATATATTCTTTGGTTAAAAACTTCGCCTTATAATTTTAAGCACAAATAAGACTGCAGTAGAATAAACATAATAAAAATTCATAGCAACTCATCGAAATACAGTATCAGCTAAATCACGTGCGCAACGTTCATAATGATCTTTCTTTGCCAATTAAAAGTTGCCGCATGATGGCAGGCGACTGATATCTCAACTCGCTAAACAATGACGGAAGTCACGTGCTGAAAGTGAGAGTGTGCCCCTATTGAAACGGAGGTGAATTACTGCCTAATTCAGTATAGTTATAGATTGAAAATAACCTTTTGATTAATTAGAGATGTGAAAAACAAATTGGGAGTCAATAAGATGAGTAAGGACAATGATGTAGAATCTGTGGCACGTGCATATAGGTATGGCACATGCAGCTTATTTTGCTGGCACAAGAAAGATTTGTCTGTGTTATTTTTTTTTAATCTAAATTCTATCTTTTATTTATTGTTGTTGTTGTTATGGTATGTAACAGGGATGTAGTCGTAAAAATAACAGAGGTTATATGATAAAGGTAGAGGGTGTATCCTAGAGTTAGAGTGCGTACACCCCTCCATGATATATCACAGCTTTCTTTAGAAGCAAAGGTTATATGATAAAGGTAGAGGGTGTACCCTAGAGTTAGAGTGCGTATACCCCTCCATGGTATACCACAGCTTTCTTTAGAAACAGAGGATATACGGTGTTCCTTTAAAAATCCAGAGGAACATATTTAGAGAATATTAAAGAATATTTGGAGAATATTAATCTTAATTCAGAGGGTAAACGGCGTATACCCTCGTATACCTGCACCACATCCCTGGTATGTACCAGTTAATTTTGGTACGCAATTTGTAACGCAAAAACGTAATTGAAAACAAATAAATAATAAAAAAATGAAAGAAATAAAAAAAGTGAAATAAAAAATATGGATACCCTATTCGAATTTTTTAGTTACATAAGGCTGTTCTCAAATTCGAAAGTACTACTTGTCACACATCTTTTTAATTCATTTTGATTTAGAAACGCCTAATATTGGCATGTGTTGGCAATCAGAATATGTGCAATCGAAAGAGACGTTTAACATATTTTGAAAAACGCAAAAGAGTTTTAATAAAAATTTGACGTTTGGAAATGAATTCCCAGATGAAAGGAGAAAAAAGTATCATCACATGGCTAAAATCACTTATAAGTAAGTAAGTTAATTATTTATCCAAAAATGGAAAATTCCTTTCGATTTTAAATTGCTTCAGTAGTGTAGGCTTGCCAATTTTGTTATTTATTTAAAAATGAGTCCGAAAATTTTGCATTTGTTGAGCAAGTAACTTGAGAACAGCCTTAAGAACCACTGGAGTTATTCAAAATTACCTGGATGATAAAGTTAAGTCTATGGAGGCGTTATTTTCAAATATCTTGCTCAAATTTTAGTATTTTACATGACTTTTTTTTTTTTCTTTACATAGGATACCTGAGGACGACTTAGTTTTTACCTTTTCGATTTTGGTTATATTTTTTAATATTATGATAGTTTTAATTTCAGAACCGGTTTCAACCAGTTCCGAAATTAAAAATATTTTTTAAAGAAAAATCTGAGATCAAAATTGAAAAAGTAAAAACTATCTCGGTTGTAGATCGTTCTCAGCTATCTTATGAAAAGAAAAAAAAACATAAAATCATGTAAAAAACATTAAAATTTGAGCGAGATATTTGGAAATAACGTCCCCATAGATTTAACATAATCATCCAGGTCTTTTCAAGTGACTAGTGTGGGCTCTTAAAGAAACTCGGGATGATTTTAGTTGTTACATGTGTTATATATATATATATATATATATATATATATATATATATAAATGACTATATTTTAAAAGCTTCAGAATGATTACTGTATGTACTGAATGAATATTATATGTTATGAATCTACATCGTCATGCATATTGCAAGAAAAGGCACAATGTAAGCCAGATATTAAATTTTTCATTTATAATAGTCAACAGCAAAACCTGTTTAAAAGTAAATTATAATTATGTTTAAAATTAAAATTTGAATACTTTCTTAACCTTTTAATTTGTTTATAAGGTTGTAAGACCTAATTTATTACTACTAATACTACTGCTTCAATTTAAAAATATTCAGAATTTCTCAAAAATTGCTAAAAATATTTATTTGCTTTTGGCACGTGGATGCAAAAAGCTTTTTTTATATATATAAAGGGGGTTAAAATGCGATTATATATGTAGATGTTTTTCATTAACTAATAAGATTTAGTTATACATGACGTGGAAATCAGTGATGTATGATGTGTTATAGGTCACCGTTTTGAACTGCATAAAACAAATTATCTCAGCCTGAGGTCACATATTTCTTACTTTAATATATTAGTCCCTTCTAAAAATTCCCATGCGTGGCAACGAAGCGTGATACTTAAAAACATAATGACTGTATCAATTCACTCATCCATGCAAAATAAAACTAATACTTTTATTAAAGTATTGTAATTTTCAACTTAATTTTGGAGGTTTTTATGCGGATATGATATGCAATCGCTTAATATGTTAATGTCGGTGTGGTACTTTTATCCAGTTTTTCCCCCATCCGACAGGTAGAGTAGACAGATTAAGTAAGACAGTAATTTATTGCACAGCTTCAAAATAATAATTCATTTTCTTAATTCACACTCTTCATCTTGAAATTTTATAGCACTTCCATATATCATTCAATTAACACTTATTATGTCGCAATGAGGTGTCAATGAGGATTTTCTTAATATTAAAATATGCTATTAATAAAAATTATTCATTAAACACTATTAGAAACTATTTTTCAACTGTAAAAATATAAAATATTCAATATTATTTAAATAGATTTCAATTTAACTGTATTTTTAAAGTAATAACTTTCTCAATATAAAAATATAAATATATGATAATAATAAAAATAAAAATAATTCATTAGAAACTATTACAAACTACTTTTCAACTGTATTTTAATAGTTTTAAAAAATATAAAACATTCAATATTATTTAAATAGATTTAAATTTAACCATATTTTTAATCCACTAATTTTCTCAATATTAAAATATGATAATAAAAATAATTTATTAAAAACTAGTACAAACTACTTTAACTGTATTTTAATATTTTTTAATATATAAAAAATTCAATATTATTTAAGTAGATTTAAATTTAACCATATTTTTACAGCAATAATTTTCTATTAAAATGTGATAATAATAAAAATAATTCGTTGAAAACTATTACAAACTACTTTTCAACTGTATTTTAATATTTTTTTAAATATAAAAAATTCAGTATTCTTTAAATGGATTTAAATTTAACCGTATTTTTACAGCAATAATTTTCTCGATATAAATATATGATAATAATCATATATTTATATCGATTATATATAATTCATTAAAGATTACTAGTTAAAGAAAGTTACAAACTACTTTTCAACTGTATTTTAATATTTTTAATGTGTAAAATTTTCATTATTATTTAAATGGATTTAATTTTAACCACATTTTTACAGCAATAATTTTCTTAATATTGAAATCTGATAATAAAAGTAATTCATTAAAAACGATTACAAACTATTTTTAACTGTATTTTTTTTTTTTTTTTTTTTTTTTTTATATATATATAAAAAATTAAGATTATTTAAGTAGATTTAAACTTAATCATTTTTTACAGCAATAATTTTCTATTAAAATATTATAATAATAAAAATAATTCGTTAAAAACTATTACAAACTACTTTTCAACTGTATTTTAATATTTTTTTAAAGTATAAAAATTTCAATATTATTTAAATTGATTTAAATTTAACCATATTTTTACAGCAATAATTTTCTCGCTATTAAGATATGATAATAACAACAATAATTCATTAAAGACTGTTACAAACTACTTTTCAACTGTATTTTAATATTTTTAAAATATGAAATTTTCATTATTATTCGAATAGATTTTAATTTAACCATATTTTTACAGCAATAATTTTCTTAACATTGAAATATGATAATAATAATAAAAATCATTATAAAGTACTACAAACTAATTTTTTATTGTGTTCTCATTTATAAAAAAAATCATAAAATTATAATTTCTTTAATGAAATATGCTTAGAGCTTTAATTAGGGATACAATTTTACTGAATTTGGGAAGTTAATTACGATCCCACCCACAATATAATTATTTTAATGAGCATGACATGTAGGAAATTTTAACTTCTAGAATACAAAGAACAATCCACATTTTTAAATGTAGAAATGAAACACTGATGGTGGTTATTTTATAACAATAAACATCCCATGAAACAACATTTTAAACGACAGAGAATAATTACTTCATCAATTTTAGTAAGCATCAACAGTTTACTACTTTATTTATCTGTGACATAAACCAAGCTTTGTTTTGTAACAGATAATAATAATTTTGATCCTACGTTAACATTTCAAAGCGAGCGTTGGCGAAAGTGACGTCATCAGATTTAGGGAAAGAAAGAAAGAATGAGAAAAAAAAAATTCTTTTACTAAGTACTTGTATGCCATGTAAGGTGAACATGTTTTGTAACAGAAGGAGAAAGGTATGTGGGGAAGGGCTTAAGCCGAACTCCCACGCATAAATTATGACATTCTTATAATATTTCACGTTCCTCGGTAAAGTATACATAACTGACCGATATAATCTCTTCTTTTTCTTTTAGAAAAATAAAAGATAATTAAAGTATTTGATTTTGTGAAAAAGTACTTATGAACGTTTTAAAATAAATAAATAAACTACATTGTATCAGTCTGTAGTAACATTGTTTTATTATGCAAAACAATGTATTAGTATGTGACGCATTGTATCAGATTTAGTTAGTTCATTGAGTTAGTTTGTTTTAACACGTTCGCGATGATAGTTAATGCCGCACTGTAGAAGTGGGTTTTTTCCAGAAGCCGATTTACTTTTTATAACAATGAATCAGTGAAAGATTTTCCCGCGCCAGCGCGTGACTGGCTATTGGAAATCACACCACACCACGCGCTGGCGCGTGAGTGGCTCCTTAACGCTTGCGCCATATCACGCGCTGGCGCGTGATCGGCAGCGAATGTATTAAAGCGCTTTCCTGATTTGCCGTAGGGGGCAATGCGTTTTTGCTAATCATGATTTGCCTGTACCACATACGGGCATCCATATTCCAATCGTGATTTATTATTCTCACCAGTAAATTTTTGTTGTAAATTTTGGATTATTTAATCCGAGCATTTTTCTGACTCAATTAGGCGAAAATTTCTGCTTTGAAAAACCGCCGCAAAACAAAAGATTAAACATTTTCAAAGATTAAACATTTAAAGACATGAAAAAAAGTAGGCATTATTTGAAAGTTTTTACAAAAATATTGATCAGTGAAGTAGTTAAAAACAACCTTTTAAAGCAAGACCGCCCAATCATCACGCAGCCCCAGGGCTTTCCAACAGATGGGGTCTTGTTAGGATTCCCATCTTTTTCTTACACAATTCGAAATAGAGTTGGTCTTAGGTTAAAATAATGTTCTTACGCCATATTTGTTTTTAAGTGTTTCTTCGTAAAGATAAAATCGAGTATTAACTTTATTTCTTACAGGTTGATATAATTTTCAGAGATTGGATGGTACTGAAAGCAAACGCAATCGCAAAATATTTCAAATATTGTAGAGATAAATAAATCTTGAGGGGGAGAAAAACAAAAACACATTAAAAAAAATCTTCCTGGTATTTTTCACATATTTTATTATCTATACTATGTACCATTTAAATGTAAATTTTGTTATTAGTTGTAAACCTATAAGTGGGTATAAAAAAAGCTACCAGGATTCAAACCAAGGATCTCTTGGCTGAAGCTGCCAATGTTCAGCCAACTGAGCTATCCCTGATGAATCTGGAGGACCTAATTTACCCAGCTAATCTTAAAGGTGATAGTCACTCAGCGGCCGAATTCCCCACCGTAATGTGAAGTGTATGGGAGTCTGGTGCATTCTTTCATTCAAAATATCTCCCCAGAGAATAATTATTTTTAACTTCTTTTTTCTGCATACTTTAAAGGATGTGTCTTTTTTTCTTAATTTTCAAAATATTTCTAAAACTTATGCATGATTTTATGTAAAGTGTTAAAATTTTACTTCCAGTTCGTCAGTTTTTAAAATAAAAAGTATTAAATTGAACATAAATTTTAGAAATATTTTGACACCTAAGAAAAAAAGGGACCATCCTTTAAGAAAAGAACACTGAAAAGAAAGAAGTTAAAAAAATTAATTCCCTGAAGAGTTGTTTCGAATATATAAGGATGTATCAAATGCCCATAGACTTAACATCACCGAGGGAAATTCAGAAACTGAGAGAGGAGCAGCCTTAAGCCCATTCGATTGTGATATCGACCATACAATAAAACAATCTTTTTTTTTTTTTTTTTTTCGATTGTGATTTATAGCCTTATGACCTAGTTATAACCTTATAAATCTCATATGATGGCGAATATTCATTGTTTTGCTTTGATTCACATAGTCTATGGAAAAATTTCTTTCTCGTTGAGAAATAATCTGAATAGTTTAAATTTCATTTCATTTATTTATTTGTTATTATTTGATTGCGTTTTATTTAATGCCTTATTACTGATGTCTTCTTATGTGCAATCATATCTATAATAATACTAAAAATGTCATAAAATTTTCATGTTTTTTTTTTTTTTTTTTTTTTTCTTTTTTAATAATTATTGGGTGTTATTGTCAAGTTTGAATTTTGAAAATAAAATAATTGTTTGAACTAAAAGAGAAACTGTTTTTGGATGTCATATGGAATAAAATACTTTAAAAGATCGGACATTTAATGCAATACTTTCATCTATTATTCTGTAAAAATAAAATTTGAGGCATTTATAACAAGAAGAATGCAAATAAACATGAATAAAAAGTTGTAATCCATAATTTTTTTTTTTTTTTTTTTTTTTTTTTTGTAAGAAAAAGATGTTAAACTGCGTATTCCCACTTCCAAAGACGTTGCTAATGTCACATTGATCTAAGGATGTAATTGAAATATTATACAAGGTTGCAAGCAAATAATGGCTTGAAACTATTAGCGAAATTGTTTTTGGATGCCAGATGCAATAAAATACTCTAATAGATGTGGCATTTAATGCAATACTTTCATCTATTATTGGGTAAAAATAAAATTTGAGGCATTTACAACAATAAAAATGCAAATAAACATGAATGAAAAATTATAATCCATAATTTTGTAACTTTTTTTTCTTTTTTTAGAAAAAGACGTTAAACTGCTAATTCCCACTTCCAAAGACGTTGCTAATGGCGCATTAATCTAAGGATGTAATTTAAAAATTATACAAGGTTGCCGAGCAGGCTATGATGGTACAGATATCAAGAGCAGCGCTTGTACAAAATTACGAAGCATATATCCGGAACAATTAAATTTCCTAATACGACATCCTGTAGAAAATCAAGCACTGGATGGGTCCTTACTAAATGATGGATAATTACTTCACGTGTATATGCCTTTTCGGACAACGAAAGGGGGTGGGCATGTTATTTGTAGGTGACTATAGATATATATATACAGAGTTATATTCTAATTTTCCCTATTTTCCTGCTCATTACGAAGTTTTCTTGTATTCTAATTTCACGCTATCTTTAATAGTTATTAACCGTGGCAGAGTTGTCACTTTGTATTCTGTCTGATACCAGTGAAAATTCGTTTGTTGGGGGTGTCCTAACGGCCAGAGGATGTTCCAGAATGGAGGAAAGTGCTTCCAAAAGTAGGCTAGGTCGTTCGCCATGCGTGGCAAAGGCTCTAGGGAAGTACGGGTCACCACGTTTGATTGCCGAGTGGACTTTGTAACAGTTGCTTGTTTGGTTCGCCTCTACACGATAGTGCACCGTCATATTCTTTAATGAAGATGTGTCTCGTCATTTAGTACTTTGTATAGAGTAAATTAAGTGTCATGACTCAGAATTTTGCACAAAGAGATACACCCGATCGTAACTGGGGTAATTGACTGCATAATATTTAATACAATTTGCGAACATAACTAACCAAAAGCTTAATTATGTGTAAAATAAAATTTGTAGAAAAATATTAAGAACATTAAAACTAAACTGTTAAACAATTGTATAGAGAAAATTAAGTCTCATGATTCAGATTTTTACATAGAGCGATACAGTTGATCGTAAATAAGGTAATTGTCTGCCTAATATATCTAGTACAATACATGGATATAACTAAAAGCTTAGTTATTTCAGAATAAATTTTGTTGAATAATATTAAGAACGAATAAACTAAACTCATATATTATTATATAGAGTATATTAAGTCTCATAACTCGGATTTTTACGTAAAGAGGTATAGACAGTCATAGGTAATGTAATTAATTGTCCGCTAATATCTCATATAATACGATATACTAGCATAACTTACTAAAAGCTTAATTATTTGAAGAAAAAAAAATTGTACAAAAACATTAAGAACAATAAAATTTATATATTTAAAAAAAAAGAGAGAAATTTTGGTATAAAAAACGCAATAAAATTTGCTTTGCTAATAAATGAAAAATAAATAAAATTTTCATTAATACTTTTTGCAAATTGTTTCATGTTTATTTAATAATTTTCAACAATTCAAAGAATGAAAAAATTATATTATTTTGCCAGTTTGGTGATTAATATTTTGAGTTTACGTATTGTAGAGATTAAATTTATTAAATAATCGTAACTTGCGTTGTTAAGAATATGAATAATTATTTTCAAAAATGATTATTACTCGTAGAAAATGATTAGAATTTCTAAAATTTTGTAAATAAAGAAAGTTTCAAAAAAGGAAAAAAAAAAGGTGTAAGAAATATGTGAAGTTTTCCATTAACATAAGAAAAAGCTAGCCAAAATTCTATTTAATATCTTTTGAAATGTACATTATGCTTTTTATTAATAATCGGCCATAACTTACCGAATTATATATATATATATATATATATATATATATTACTTTTATTAAGTTTAAGGGGACAAGGGACCTTGAGAATAATTTTTTTTTAATATTTTTAAAATTACACTTTAAATATTATTGAAGGATACATTATGTGCATTATAGCATATATTTGTCATATAATATGTAAAACAATTTTTTTTTTTTTTTTTTGAAAAAAAAAAATCGGGGAATTTTTGTAATATTTAAGATTTAACAAGAACTTTTCAAAATGCTCCATGCGCGTTATTTTTTCCCTGAATGCTTTGAAAATTTTTATAGTTATTTATCATAATATATGTCATAAAACTGTGCATGGTTTTTTTAAAATAAAAATAATTGTAAAAGTTATATGTAGTTAATTGTAAAAATAGGTTCAAAAATGCTCAAAATTTCAGAAAAATTTAGAAAATATTTTTTTTCTTACCTTTATATTCAGATATATAAAATTCAATGCACAGTTTTATTTATATATGTAAATCACACTAGTATAAATGATATTGGAGATTTTCATTGATATGGAATGCGCATGGGACATTTTGCAAAGTTCTCGTTAAATCTAAAATATTACACAAATTTCCATATTTTTTTCAAAAAAAAAAAAAGTTTTTTTTTGTAATAAATATATGTTATAATGCATATAATGTGCCCTTGAATAATATTTAAAGTGTAATTTTAAAAATATAAAAAAATTATTTTAAAGGTCCCTTGTCCCCTTAAGTGAAAATGGATAGACAAAGTTTCGGAGTTTATAATCAGTACGTTGAGTATCTGAATTCTTTTATACAACCTAATGCATGTTTTAGACAAACACGTCGAATCTATGTGGGTTTTTTAATCCTCTCCCATAATCTCTGTATATATTTATATATCAGAAGTCGACTTGATATAAAAAAATAACGCACTACATTTTTTTTCTTCTTCAAGGCTGAATGAAGATTACAGAGCAATTATCTCGGTCAAGGTGACGAGTAGGTTTTCTTTTCTAGCAATTCACATTCAAATTTATCTGTATTTTATTAATCTTGGACAAAATAAAAAAAAAAGTAAAAAAATATTTTTTTATTAAGTTGTGTATTATCAGAAACTTTCAATAAAATTGTGGAATGATATTTTAATTTAAAAGTCAATTGGTGGCAGTCGTATTTATGCAAAAAATATTCAGAAACAATTTGAGAAAAACGTTTTGACGCACTGAAATTTATATCTTGTCACTCAAATTTACATAAACTATTATCATTATAATAGTATACTACTGTTAAATATTTAGTATTATTAGTAATATTTTAGTATTAGTATACTACTATTAAATATTTTTTTTTAAATAACTATAAACTTGAATGTTAAATCCAAACACAAAAATATTAAATACACCATGGAGAAAAAAAAATCAAACCTCTATCTATATTAACAAAAAAACATTAGTATTTTTCGAACAAGCAAGTTATAAAAATATGAACAGGGAAAAAAAATCAGTTTAACAATTTTCATTTGCATGGATAATTGCGCTGTATCTATTAACAAAATTTACAATATCTCACGATATAATTGCCGTGTAGGTAAAAATGAAGTGTTAAAATATTCACAAATGAAGAAGCTTTCAATTAATATTTAAAAAAAGGAAAGTGATAATTTGACCAATTTCAAGGTACTGTGTCCCCCTTAAGGATGTTCTTAAATCAAAAATGGCAACTTTGTGGCATATGCTTTAATTTATTTTTGTTCGGAATTGCATGAAACTAACAGGTGTTGTTATTCAGAAACTGTCTAATTGCACTCAATTTTTCGTTTTTTAAAAAACACAATAGATTTTTCATAACAAGCCTTCAAAGTTGACGTTTTTGAGCACATTTCCCGACGAAAGCAGAAAAACCGGACGAAAAGCAGGAGAAAAACGGGTGATCAAATGATCGAAATAGCTTAGAACTCCAAAGGTAATTTATTGATCAAAAAATGGAAAATTCAGCTCGATTGGAAATAGCTTCCATAGTCAGCCCTTTCAATTTTATATCTTTCCGTTAAAAAATGAATTTGTAAATGTGTCAAAACGTTTTGCGCTTGTTGAGCGGAGCAGTTGAGTACACCTTAAGACGCATACAATGTAAAATCACAACCCCGCACAACCTAAAAGTAAAAAACTGATAAGATATTCCAATGTGTGGTGACGTAAACATATACGCAATAAAAGTCGTGTGACTATATATATATATATATATATATATATAATACCATTTAAAGTAGATAAGATTCACCAATGGATTATATCAATAAAAGAATTAAATTGAATTATAGTAAACAATATTAACCATTTGAAATTAACCATTGAATTTAATAACTTATAGTACATTGAACATGGAAGGAAAAAAGAATAATATGAATACAAATGAAATTTGTAGAACCAAAGCAGAATCTTCAGGTCCCAAATACTTTGGAACTACAAATGGAGTGTGTGGTTTCATCTTCGTATTTGCCATGAAAAAGCAAAACAATACGAATTTGGGACTACCATCACACAAAAACCAAATTATTAAACAAGGAACAAAGATATTTTACAAAAAGGAGTTGAAAGTAAGTAAAAATAATATTTTTCCATAACAAACAAAAAGGATAAAGCAGAATAGAAATATAATTGAACCGGAAAAATAATTAATAATCGATATTAACATAAAATTAAATTAATAAAATGATTAAAATTAGAATTAAGAGATAACATTCATGTTAAAATATAACTTAAAATACATTATTGTTACTTTAATCAGTAACATTTATTGTGACTTTACATGGTAAAAACTCATTATCTTAATATAGGATAAAAAAAATTAAAAAATAATAATAATAATAAAATAATAATAATAATAATAATAATAATAATAATAATAATAATAATAATAATACCAAAAATTATATCAATAACATTAAAAATAATTTGATAATTAAAATATAGCTATTTAATTATAGATATAACTAGACAGATATCCATATATTGGTGTAAATTAAAGAGTTTAAAAATTATGTTAAAAAAAATAACCCACTCTCGATTTTTTTTAAAATAAATAATTAACTTTTGCGTTTTTATCCAGACAACACCACCCTCCTCCGTACTCTAACATCTACCCACCCAACCAACCTATATATATATTTTTTTATTACTTTTTAACATTTTTAATTTTTTATTATTATTTTTATGTTTTATAATTTTTTTATACATTTTTTACGCAAAGAATTAATTATAAGATCATGTAATATCTAATTATAAATTAAAGAATATATGAATTTTTTAGGATAACCATTATTTATAGCATCATATACAAGCTTTTTAATATTAGTATTAATTAAATGGGAAGAACATAGACATTTTATTCTATATAAATGGTTAAGTATTATATTACGATATACAGAATTATGAAGACAAGATTTAAAATTAGTAAAGGTATTAACTTTAAAATTAAATTCATTCCTTTTGTCATAAATATCAGTTATAAATTTGTTCTCTTTTAATATAATTTTAATATCTAAGAAATTGATTGTATTATTAAAAAGTAGGTTTTTTGAAAGTTCTAGATTAGAAGGATAATCAACTGGGAATTGAGATAAACAGGTGTTATCACTATCAATTAAAATTACATCATCTATATATCGATATAAATGTATTGTATTATTTAAATAATGACGTTCATAGTAATATAAGTATAAGTCAGATAATACACTAGATGTACTACCACCTTGTGGTATACCAACATTTTGAATATATATATTGTTATCATGCATGATAAAATTATTATAGATAATAAAATTGGTTAAGGTATGAAAGTAATCAGAATCGATATTATGTGATATATCCAACTCGTGTTGATATTTTTTAAAAAGCTCATTTATGATATTATGTAAATCCGATAAATCGATATTATTAAATAAATCTTATACATATATGCATATATATAAATACTTTTATAAATACATCCAAAGTTATTCAGACATATATATAAACTGCTTGACACAGTAAGACATTTAAGTTAAATGAACTAATCACGATTGCTTCCTCAACAATAATGTAGTAAAGGATCTGTACACAATTTGGTTTTCACAATAACGCCACGAAATTCATATCTCAGATCATCTTCTATAGTCAGGTCCGCATTTAGATGATTCTTATGTCCCTTCAAGTACATTTTTAAGTCGTGTGTCATCTAAAACCCTACCTTTCCCGCAATTGTCTCGATCGAGGAAGGAAGTCTCTGGTTGCATAAATCGTGATGACACAGTTATAAGAATCGCATTGAGCAATGACCACATCAGCTTAATTTAACCCCAAGGACCTGGAGCAATCCTGAATGAGCACATCATATTCATCTTGTCCAGCTTTATCACCGAAAAATAATAACTGTAACTTCGACTTTCAATTGTTTTCATAGTCTCTTCGTGTATGTTAAACACAAAGATGCACTTATAAACAATGTGTCCTGATACCATGGTTGTATTTCGATATACATCTAAACAATGCATTTAGTATGTTTAGTAAAGCTTTGCTACGTAATATAAGATGATAATCTGCATGTTAAAACTTTTCTAAGATTTTTTTTTTTTTTTTTTTATGATGTAAATGTTTTTATAAGGATTTTCATCTTCAGCAATTTTTATAGTAAGCTATTTAGAGAGTAAGAACAAATCTTTGAAGTTATTAAGTATTAATATAAAAAAAATATAAAAGTAATAAGTATATTGGATTTTGCGATATAGGTTTTCCCAATGTTTTATAATAAAACTGGCTTTAAAGGGAAAAAAATGGACAACAAATAACGATTAAATAATTGAAACATAACATGATATTTCGCTATTATAACAGATGTTTATATAGTTTTGAACATCTAATTTCATCATCGTTTTATGAAAAATCGTATACTACACATCGTATACATAATATTAAGTATTATGTATACGATGTATGTATATTATCGTATACATAATTAATAAACACAAATCATATTAGATTAAAAGTATTATGCTTTAAAATATTCTTCTTGTTGAATATTTCAAAAGTATATGAGTGGAATTTTGAAATAATGAATTACTGTTAAAATGATATAATAATTATTATTTTTATGTATCATGGTAAACCAGGTCATCTACCTAACAAACAACGTCTTGTCTTGTAAAAAAAGATTTATGTTAAAGAAAGAGTGAGAGATGTTACTTTCTTTCTCCCACTTAAGGGTGTTCTTAAATAAAAAAGGGCAACTTTGTGACACATGCTTTAATTTATTTTTATCCGGAAATGCATGAAAATAGTAGGTTTCAGAAACTGTCTAATTGCATTCAATTTTTTTTTTTTTTTAAACAAAATAGATCTTTTAGAACAAGCCTTCAAAGATGACATTTTTTAGCACATTTCCCGACGAAAGTAGAAAAACCGGTCGAAAAATAGGAGAAAAACGGGTGATCACGTGATCAAAATAGCTTAACTCTGGATATGTAATTTAATTATCATAAAATGGAAAATTCAGTTCGATTCGAAATCGCTTCCATAGTCAGGCCTTCCAATTTTATATCTTTCTATAAAAAAATGAATTTGTAAATGCGCTAAAACGTTTTGCGCTTGTTGAACGGAGCAGTTGAGAACACTTTTAAGACTACAGTATATAAAATATTACACTATACTATTTAAAAATTCTCTTATATGGCAACTTAGTAATCTTTAAAATCACAAAGTATTACTATAAAAGAGTACGATACTCTAAATGCTCAGTTCTCTCCAGGCCCTTTTTACTCCCCCAAAAATTGGATTTTAAATTATTTGTTTATGAAAAAAAAATTAAACGTTAAAAGTTAAAAGTTAAATAAAAATTTTATATTAAAATAGCAATTAGAAACCATAAACTACTTATGTTATTACATTATTCAAATTTAAGTCAATAATAAAATTCCTTGCTTTAAAAGAAAAATTGCACTTTATATATATATATATATATATATATATATATATATATATATATATATATATATATATATATATATATATATATATATATATATATATATATATATATCAAGAAACTACTTTGTATTCAGATTTATTCAATAACAATAAATTTTGAAATAACTATATCATAGAAATTGAATTTTCATATAATAAATGTAACGATTTTCAGTAAAGATTATTACTTTCCAGTAAACAGAAATTAAACAAGCGTTTAATAAAAAATTTAACCTGTTTCAAAAAACGTTTTTGTGAGACATAAAATATCATAACCAGCCACGCTTAAAACAAACCCCCGTAAAACAATTTTTTCCTTCACAGCAGTTTATGCGTTGGAAAACGTCTGTTATCATAAAACCCAACGAAATGACTTTGTAGAATACATCTATGGCAGTTTAAAGAAAGTCGCTTTGTTTTATCTATTGTACTTTATCTATAAAAGTGTAAAACTATTTCTCAATTCATAAAATCCTTCATACTTTTAGAAATTTGGGAATTATTTTTAATAGACTAGATTTAAAATAGCTTGTTTCAAATTAGTAATTGTTTTAAATAGCTTGTTTGTCAATTTTAAAAATATTTTTAACTGGTTCCGAAAAGTCTTTTGTGATATATAAAATATTATACCTGAATGTCATCACAAATCAAGTTTTTATAGTTATATGGTGATTTTTACAAGGTTTTATTATTTAATTGTTTTTTTTTTTTTTTTTTCGCAAGTTTTTCGGTGCTTTTTCATCTTCGGCAATAATATTTATTAGTAATGATTATATTTCGTTTACAGGGAAAACAACCATTATAAATTGATCTTTTATTGGCCAATTTCTTATTTCTACACAAATATTTGTAATTAGTTTATATTTGCGTGATTACAAAATAAAATGCCAAAGACACCAATGAAACAACATCTTTTTTACACTTGATCAGAATCCAGAAATATTTACACATTTTATTTTATTTTGCTACTATTTATCGTAACAATTTAGCTTTCAGTTTTTCCTCCCTTTTGTTAACCATTGATTGTGTAAGACAGGAAACTAGTTGCATGAGAATTTTGTAGTTGAATTTTGCATTTCGAAGGTGTGTTAAAACAATTATGTAGTATTTTTGTGAATTTTTTTCTTGAGAACCTGTATTCCTATACTTTTACAATGAGTGTCTTCATGTGGACAAAAGTTATTTGTCATTCCTAAGTATTCAATACAACATAATTTAATTTTCTTCCTTGGTATTGTTTTTCACGGAAGTATGTCAACATCGGAGAAAAATAGAATGGTCATTTAAATGGTCATGGTTTAGAAGGACTATTTTCACAATCGTTAAAACTTTCTTTAAAAAAAAAAAAAAAAAAAAAAAAAAAAAAAAAAAAATATATATATATATCTTTTTTTAATTTTGGTAAACAATTCTTGTATAAACAATAATTATTCCAAGACAATTGATGATAGACGTTTAAAACGTCAGTGAAACGTTAAAATAACACAAATTGTATATAAAAGCAACATTGGATTAATATTGTTTTTAACAAGTTGGAAATTGTACGTAAAGAGTAGCAAATGAGATGCGTTCGTACTATAACAAAATTTTAAAAATATTCAGATCTTGGTATAAAAGTATACCTAGCATAATAATAATAATAGTATACCTACGGTATAGTGACCGAAGTCTTTTGTGTGTTCCTGTAAATACTATCTGCTTTCTATTATACAGGAAGTAACTTGTAGTAAACTTCAGCAAAGTATAGCAGTTTCATGAAACGTGAAATAGTTTAATAGTATAAAAAAGGTGCCCCGAACAGTGTTTCCCCATATACCATTATGTAATGGAGTACTTTTGTGTGGCCCTGTAAATTATTAACCGATATTCTTTGCACCATAAAGTATTTTTTAGCATATACTTCATAGGTGCAAATCAATTTTAAACAGTATAACATCATTAAAATGCACTTGAAACTATTTTTTCCCATTGACCGAATATATGATTACGAATGCACTTAAAAATGATGATGATACTCAGCGCAATACATTATCGACAGATAAAACAACTTTATCAACAGAATTCTTAACTTATAGAAGTCTAGATTCGGTAGTATTCAGGAGTTGGGGGGGGGGGTATGCCCAATAAATTATTTATAACGTATGATATCGCTAAGAGAGGAGGGGGTCCAAAATTACCAAAAAAAATTGATAGAATTATATGTATATAGCCCTTAACTATATTCTTCTAATATTTTCGAAAAAAATGGTTGAGTAGTACATAGAAGGGTTATTCATCATTATAAAACATTTATAAGCTGCAGCATTTGCCGCATTCTCTTACATTTGTGGTTAAATTTGACATCTGGTGTTACCACATGGTGTCACCCCATCTGTCGATATCAATTATTACACCGTTTGAAGCCACTTTAAACTCACGCACGTCTCCAGTCAAAGATTTCCATGCTCCATCTGACAGCATCCACGTGTTCAAAGGGTGCAATAACAGGTGCTAAACGGAAGATTTCAGTGGAGTCGTAATCATTAATTTATTCATCAGAGAAATGCGAACTAAAAATTGGGGCTACAGGCAAGAAAGTGTGAAATAGAAAAAAAGGAGGGGAAAAAATCCATTTATATAATACAGTCAAACTCAAATAATTTGGACACATTTTAATAGTTATTCAAACATTAAAATGATATATAGCTGTACAAAGAATTGTTATTTTCTATTTGTAACTTAGAATTTTTTTTTTTTTTTAAAGATTAATAATAAATGTATAGATTCATCAAATCAAAACAGAAAATTGAAGACATTTTGCACATTACAGCTTGCTAAAAAATATGAATCCAAATATACCTTATGAAGTTATGTGAAGTGCAGTGATTAATATTTCAAATTAAATATTATTTTGAATGGTTTGGCTGTTTCGTCATTGAAATTACTCCAATGTATAACATATTGGGAAATAGTTCCATAAAGAGAACAAAATATATTATTTCAAACAGAATTTTATGGAAACTCCCTTTCCTTTTTAAGCAACTTTGAAGAACTTCATTTACATTACTTTCAGATACTTATTATAAGAGCTTGCTTTGATTTGAGAAGTCTTCAGTACAGCCATTCATAAATAAACCTTAAGGATTTGATTTGACAAAATGTCTTATTATTTCATTTTTCTGTACCCCCCCCCTTCCCCTCCACATGCTTCCAAATAATATTTTCTTTGAATTTTTGCATTAATCCAGAGAAAGTCCAAAATTGCTTTTAAAAAGGTGGAATTCCTTCTTTATGAGGAACTTTTTCATGTCTGAGGCTAAATGCGTAATGATCGACCAAAAATTCGGTTTGTGTGAGAATACTGTTAAAAATTCGTCCGGACCGAAACTTGATTAAAACTATCTGTATTCCAAAAATCTCATTTTTTCTTTCGGAAATTTTCCATGTTACTCATTGATCTGAGCTGTATTGGCTCTAACGAAACACTATTATTTGCTATGAACTTTAATATTTATAATTATTAGTCACGACTGATTGAAGTAGTAAGTGCAAATTAAATAAGTAATGCATATAGAACTAAGTTTTGAAGATGCTTTTTACGCGCTCATCAAAAGCTTCAAACTTAATAATAGAAACTTTTTAGTTTGAAACTACAGAAGTATTTTTGAAAAGAAAGTATTTCTGAGAAAGTTCTGGTATAACATATGATTCTTACAAGAGGCAATATAAAAGATAAATCGAGATATTTACACATAAAACTATTTTAGTTGCAGGAAATTCGTATAATCATAAAATCATTCTGTGTTACTGATAGATTAATTATATTTTATTTTATATGAAAATAAAAATTATAGCCGGAGGCGCAGAAAGCCAATTTAGACCATGCATATAATTAATTAATATTTATGGATATTAAATAGGCATGCGTAATTAATTAATCATTGTGTATATTTATGTATGTATTCATTAATTAAAAATTTTGCTGACATTTTCGTTTTTGCTTTCAGTTGAAAATAAGATTACCGAAATTCGATTTCAGATTAGGTTTTAATAACATATTTCGGTCTATTCTTATTAATTAGCTACCCACGAAGAAAATGAGGATAGACAGACGTGATCCGTATAACAACAGCATAGTAAAATTCCTTAAACACGTAAAAAAAAAAAAAAAAAAAAAAAAAAAAATGGAGGGTAAATAAACTGCTAAATGCAACTAAATTCCATCTTTAGTATAAAAAAAAGTATGATTTTTTACCCCGGAGTATCTATGAAAAAGTTATGCTATAACACACCTATATATTAATACTTCAATAAAATATACAAAAACCTTAAAGTTGTTTTTGATTCATCAGTTCTACAATATTGTGTAGAAATTTACTTTCGAAGACCTGTAGTACAATAATTTTATTAACCTTTTCGCATGTGCGTTTAATATCTTTGGCACATGGTGATTTTTTTTCCGCACAGAGATACTAACAGATATTCAAACTATTTCTTAAAAGGAATGACAGATAAATTAGAAGAGCAATTGTACGTATGAGAAGTAAAAATCATAGGCGTACAATCCTATCGAAAAAGTATATCTATAGGATATAAAATATAACCGGAAGAAAATTGCTTTATTCAGACTGAATAAAAAAGAAAACTTTAACATACATTTTAAGGAGAGTAGATTAATTTACAGATCTAATTTTTATTTAAAGTTATTCATAAGAGAGACCATTGAAATTCATTTAAAAAATTCACAGATTCGCGACGATTCGCTATCTTTTCGCATCCCGAGAATGTGGATTAAATTATTAGAGGGTTTGCAGGATAATTACATAGTTTGCAGGACAATGTCGAAGTTATAGAAGGCGTTATGTATTTAATTTGAATTCAGTACCTATTTATTCCAGTTTTTCACGTTCATTGTGTTTGTAATTTTTCTACTTACATTCTGAAAATGACTCGATGAAAAGGAATTGAAACACGTCAATTTTTAATATATCTTAAATGTTTAATTATAAAGTAAATTCTTATAAGCAAAATAGTTATTTATAATATAAGTTCTTAACCTTTCCGTTGTAGAATATGTATTATTATTACGATATATTTATTAATGCACGTAATTAAGACTTAACTGCTTTTATATTTCACATTAATACACTGTGTATCCTCCCCCCCTCTCCCTCCAACATCATTGGTATCGAACCATCTGCCAGTATCAATTATTATACCATTGGAATCCATTTCGAACACATGAACTTCTCCAGTCAAAGATTTCCATGCTCCATCTGACAGCATCCACGTGTTCAAAGGGTACAACAACAAGTGCTAAACGGAAGAGTTGAGTTCAGGCGTAAATCATTTATTTATTTATTCATTAGAGAGAGAGATGTAAGCCAAAAAGCGAGGCTAATTAGTTACCGAGGTAGAAAGTGATGATAGACGGACGTGACCCAGATATGATAGTTGAATAGCAGAGATCAAGAGGATTGTTAGGTTGATAGGATTGTGAGATAGATTGGTCTAGTAGTAACAATGTAATTTATCTTTTTTTTTATTTCATTCATTTATTTGTGCGGATAAAAACGTTTCCTCATATGAATGTGATTTCTATTTTGCTCATGATTTTTATACGCTCTTCAAAAGTTAAGCATTAAAGCTGTTCTTAACTGCTTTGTTCAACAAGCTGAAAACATTTTGACACATTTACAAATTCTTTTTTTAAAAGGAAAGATACAAAATTGAAAGGATATATTGACTATGGAAGAGATTTGGAATAGCTGTGTTTCCCCTTTTTTGATAAATAAATTACCTGTAATTATGCCCAAACCAGTAAACAAAGGTTTAACAAACCAAAACAGACCAGCTTTTAAATGTTGGTTTTATAAGATTATATTATTTATATGAATCGGAAGATATATAATTTAGCCTGACAAAAAAAAAAAAAAAAAAAAAAAAAAAAAAAAAAAAAAGAAGAAATTTTGAATTTTTAAATCCAGATTTCTTAAACAGATATAGATAGGTACATTTAGAAAGATAAAAAAGGAGGGAGGGGGTGGGGGATACTGTATATATCCTTGAACTCCATCAAAAATAATCGTTTATCAAAATAGCAAAATATTCTGATGAACAACAGATATTTTTGCACTGGGAATAAATGGACGGTTATTGTAAGTGACCTCGAAGTTGTCAAACCAAAATGAGAGCTCAGTTTAAGTGTTTATATATATTTAGACAAAACTATCACACTTGACTTTTTAGACAAACTATTGCACTGAAAAAAATATACATTAAAAAAAGAAAAACTTGCAAATTGACTTTTATTTACTAATACTATTTTATTTCTTGAGATCCTTATAAATCTATAGCATCGAATAAATCGGTTGCTAATTAATGTCTAAAGCTATAGAGTTATTCATATGTAGATAAAGTAAAAACCACAAAATGCCACCTAAAAAGTTTAGCTAGAAAGAGACGTATTTCTTGTTTAATATGAAATTTAATTTCAAATATACAACCATATTGTTATACCCTTGCATATATGATACAATTGCAAAAATATTTTGTCCCATAACTTTCAATTTTCATGAGAAATTTTCAACTAAATTTAGATTTTCACGATTTATTTTCTTCAAGAATAACACAATATAGAATTTAAAGTCAACGCATGTAAACTTTAATTTAATTATCAATTTATCATCAAAATCAATATCCACTTTGTCTTAAACAACTTCTCCCCTTTCTTAAAACTCCCTACAAAAAATTTCACTTTCAAACTTTGTTAATTGTTTTCCAACCCAAAACAACTAATCGTTCAGGAAAAACTAAAAGAATTTTTTTTAATCACATTTAATACCAAAGTTTAGTTTTAAACACACCACCAAATATTTTTATAAAAATAAAATTCCCATACCCCTTCATCAGATAGGGTTTCGTGCGTATAGAAAAATTTGTCCCATAATTTTCGAAAAGTTTCACGAAAAAACTGCGACTATATATAAATTCTCACACTTTCGTTCCTCGAAGAATGCTCACACTTTGGTTCCCCCAAGAAAAATGCAAAATGCCTTTACCCTACTGAAAAATTTGAATTCACCACATGCAAACTTTATCTTAATTATCAATTTACCATCAATAACAACATCAACTTTTCCCTAAACAACCTTCACCCCTTTCTCAACCCTCCTCCGCAAACAATTTTGCTTTCGAATCTTATCAATAGTTTTCCCACCCTAAACAACTAATTTTACCGAAAACAATAATAAAAAAAATGCCTGAAGTCTCATTTAATCCCAAGCTTCTCTTGTTTCCCTTGTGAAAAAGCAGCCAATTTTTCGTCAAATAAAAATTTCTCTGATCTCTCTTAAAAGAAAAAAAAAAAAAAAATTAGGAGTGCTTTACCTGAGTGTGACCGGCTTTGCGTGAGAGTCTCCAGCCCGTGACCGAGTCACGCCTATCTGCGCCCAAAAGTGCGTGAGACAAAAACGAAGATACCATCGAAGATCAAGGACGAGAGAGTTAACGTTCGGTAAAGACACAGTCGTGGGTGCGCAGGAAGTATGGCCTGATATTTAAAGGGAAACTACTGTGTTGAGGGTAAATATAAACATGCATAAGCATAAACACATCTTTCAGTCGCTATTACAGAGAGCTTAAAACTGAGTGTCTTCAATTACCAGTACAGTTACCAGCCCTGTTACCCTTATCTTACCAGTACTTCAAGAATGAAGCTATGTACCCCTCCCCTCCCCGGAGAACCTTCTCTCCTTCCGTTTATAGGGTTTGTAGGCATCAGGGGATTAAGGGAATTTTAAATATTTTAGTACGAGCAGAAGTCAATACATGATCTAACACCACGAAAATATTAACGATTGTAAAGACGAAGTCATCGGTGCACAGGAAGTAGAGCGAGAAAGTGCGACTTTTAAAAATAAACTGCATTGTTCGCATCAATGTAAATATTAACATACAGAAATATAAATATTATTTTCTATACAACGAATCATCGAATTTATATTATTGTTAGTCTTAGTACCGAAGTCATTTCTAACGGCATGGTATCCGCAGTGTGTTCTATCATAACATTTATATTATACGGACTTTTTTCTTTATTTTATTGCTTTATGAACTGTACTTTGTTGTATCACACTATCGATTTGAATATTTGAAAGTGCCTACAATCAATTTATGGACAAATGCCAATGGCAAAATGACGAAGATAAAATATGAGCATTGTTACACAGTTACTCATAAAATAATAAAATTACGACCTGAAAGATCTCGATTTGTTATATTTTTGCATTAAAAAAAATTGAAGCAAAATTGAAGATATCCTCAAAGATCAAGAAGGTTAAGGTTCGGTTACGGTCGTGGGTACGCAGGAAGCATGGAAGGTAGGCGTGATTTTTAAAGGGAAACTGATGTGATGATGATCATTGTAAATATAAATATACAAAAACGTAACCACATTTTTTATACTAAAATTACCGAAATAATATTTCAGGTGGTTTAGTGTTGAAGCCATTTTCCACTGCACAATGTCTTCAGTACATAAGTTTTACAATATTCGAAATCACGATGATTATTTTTTGTTTTTTAATTTTCAAATGAAAATCAAATTTCAAATTTTTATTGCTTAAGAGGCGCAAATGCCAACCTAGAAAAAAGTTCCTAGTCGAACCCGGGCTTCAGTACAGCATACTGACATTCTACCGACTAAACCACATGGAACGACACCCAGCCTGGAACTGAACTTAGTGAATAATGGAACTTATAATGTAATAGTGAGAAGTTCCAAGCTAGATATTGTTCCATGTGGTTTAGTCAGTAGAACGCCAGTCAGAAGCGAATTAACTACCACCCAGGCCCGTATATATTGGAAAAATTAAAACACATGCTTGCTTCATTAGCTCATAAATCATTGATGATAAAAATATAAAAGATTACGACAAAGAATTTCGCAGATCTTTTGTCTTCTGTATTAAATATTAATGTCCGACCAGTGTAAAAGAATATTTTCTTGTTCTTTATATTAGGGAAATTTTAGTACCGGGTCCCCTTTTCTTCTGGGCCCCTAGGCTTCAGCCTACTCAGCCTAATGGGTAATCCGCCTCTGACGCCAGTGCGCTATACTGATGGCCCAGATTCGAGTTCTGGCATGGAAACCTTTCATTAGGTTGGCATTTGCGCCTCTTAAAAAATTGAATATAAAAAACTGAAATTTGATTTTCATTTGAAATGTTGTATGCAAGGCGAATTTTCTCTCTGAAAAAAAATTTCAAGTACTAATTATTTTTTTAAGTTTATTTGTATTTGGAAACTGATACAGCTCACATTAATCATGCAAATCTTTTAAATGCTCGTAATTAAAACCACCAAGTGATGAATTTGATATTTGAATTATACAGAACTATATTGCAAAACAGAGTAATTATTAAGATATTTAAACAAAAACATTATTTTTCACAGATTGAACTATCAAGTTTATCTTATATAGTTAGTATTGCGGAAGCTATTCTTAGCGGTGCAATGTTTTTCAGGACACAATGTTATAAAATAACTAAGTAAACAAAAAAGTCACTTTTCTACTTTTTTTTTCCCATTTGCGGGTTCTAAAAATATTTATTTAATTAAAACTAAACTTTTCGGTGTTATAAGCTTCAGAAAGACGATTAACTTTCTTTTAAATAAAAAACCGAAGAAAATCGGTCCAATAGTTCTCGAGTTAAATGGCACCAAATTTTAAAATACGAAAAGATCACGTTTAAAATTTTACAATAACATTACGTTCAACAAACGTCGTTACATTAAATGAACAAAAAATATTGTAAAGAACGGAAAATATTGTGATTTTGCAAAAATGCTTTAGGATAATAATCTAAACATTTAAAATGTGTAAAAAATGTTTAAAAGAAAAAAAAAGGGGGGGGGGGTTAAATTTTGACCCAAAGAAGTGGAATTTCTTCTTAATATAGGAACTAAGATAAACCAATTGATGGAGTTAAAATCAGAGAAAACAAATAAAAATTCAATATATTTCAAATTAACACATAAAAGTAAATGCTAATAAAATAAAATAAAATAAAATAAATAAATAACTCCATTGTTGCATTACTATAATCATTATAGCCAAAGTACTGAATTTCTATATGCAAACATCACAACGCCAAATATTAACGCAGGAAACAAGGGAATGTTTACAAGATTTTTCCAAATATTTTGCTGCCTTTAAATTTGTATTTTCTTCGTGAACTGTTTTGAGTCGACTTAAACAATTCAGATCTTTTACTAAATTTCACTTACACATAATGATATTCAGGTCTTTATCCTAGTCTCCAATGATATGACAGAGAAAAAGAAATATGAATATTTATGGGAATTGATTATGTCGTTAAGATTGGGTTTCAAAATGCCATTGGATATTCAAGTTCAAGGACATAAAAACAAAACGAGATTGTATGTCCATGATTAATGGATTAGAAATGAAACATTTTACCTATTTCTGTAAATACAAAACTAAAACTATTAACAAAAATGTTTACAAACATATGAGTAGTAATCGGAATTTGGACAAACCACAATTGTATCATAATAATTAAAGATCGATCGATAATTCGGTTTAGTTTTTGTTTCTGTACCAAAATCGGAGTGTCGTATAAAATATATTTTCGGCGAAAATGCTCCTGAAAATTCGGCCGTACCGAAACTATCTATATTCCAAAAATGACGTTTCTGTTTTCGGAAATGTTCAACATTATTCATGGATTTCAGTTGTATCCCATGAGAAATTCTTTATTTATTATTGTGAACTTCACCGTTTATAATTATTAGTCATGACTGACTTAAGACATGAATGCAAATTATAAAGCAATAAATGCATATATGACTAAACTTTGAAGGCGTTTTCTACGTGCTCATTAAAAGCTGCAGACTTAACCTTAATAGAAAATTTCAGTTTAAAACCGCAGAACCGTTTCGAATACTCTTTGAGAAACTTCCAGTATAACAGATGATCACTGTAAAAATATATATATATATATATATATATATATATATATATATATATAAATATATATAAGATAGATCGAGTTATGTATAACTAAAGCAATTTTTAATTAGATGGAATTCGTATAATTAGAAAATCATTTTGTGTTGTGATGAATTACTTACATTTTATAACATAGGGAAATAAAAAATTTTGATCTGAGGCATAAAGTCAACTGGGATCAGATTTATAATTAATTAATGATTATGTACATTTATGTATGCATTGATGAATGAAAATAAAATATTTTTCGGCCGAAAATAGAAAGTTTAGCGAAATTCACTTTTGATCGTAGAAACCTATTTCGGTCAATGCTTAATGATTACAAACCGACGGTTTCGATTAGGTATACATCATTTATTATTTTTATATCTATTTAAACAGGCATTTCTAATTTTAAAAATGATTGAAATGAAATATTGGTATATAATAAGAAAATATTGAAAATGCCACAGTGAAATAAATGAAACAAAAAATTATACTGCATACTATTATTTTATTTATCGATTTTTTTTTCTCCTTAAAAACGTTTGTTATGTTATTATTGTACTTCATAAAATCAGTCGAATAGGATATTCAATAAAATTTTCTCTTAAGAAAACCAATACGATAACGAAACTGGACAAGTCAGAAACAATTTATATGATTTTCTTCAACGAAATTCTTTCTTTCAAAGAGATTATGTTAGAGGTGTATTCAATGTTTTGCATCAATAAAAAGTGGAACAGGCATCACATTATCTGTATATGAAATACTGTGGAAGACAATATAAATAACGTTGTGTAAGAGAAACGTAACATTTAAAAGCAATCAATATAATAGACATTTGAAAAACATGATTCATTGAAGTTACGGCAGAATAGGTTTTCGTGCTCAAAATCAATTTTACTCCATTTTGGATGATTTGATTCCTAAATACGGTTATTACACATGATTCACATCACAGGCGTTAGCTCTATAATTTTTACACGAATTAACAACAGCAATAGTTACGCCTTCCTAATAATCTAACCTATGTCTAACAAAACAATGTAAATAAAATAGTGCTAAAATAGCAACATAAAGCATGACACCTTTCCGTACGAATATTGCTTTGTAAATGAACGCAGCAGGCGGTGAACAGGTGGTGCAAAAAGTGCTTTTAAACGAACTGCTGTGCAAGAAGTCAAACCATTCGATGGCGCGCCCGATTTTATAGGACCCCCTACATTTCCTGTAAACCAGCTGTCTGTATGATAAACCGGAGTTTTGCTATTTCAAAAGCAACATAGTTCAAAATCGGCCGTGAAAAATAAACACCTGTGTAGTGTAATTTTTTCGTGTTAACATTAATGATTTACAACGTGAAATGAACGAAATCTATCGTTATTACAAGATTTTCGTTTCCGTTTGGAATTCATGCATTTATTGTAAAATCAACAGCTGCAGAAATAGTTTTAGTATTACAAAGAATAATATTATGCAGGATGCAATGCTAGTATAGCAAACAAATTACAAATATGCTGCTACACAGCAAGAAGATGGAAAAAAATTGTTCAATCAGCATAATTGTTATTAGACTATAGTTGGAACAAGAAAAATTGTGTTAGATTATTAGTATTTTTGTTCGATGTTTAATGTTCCAACAAAAATTTGTTTGTCTAAATAAAATGTTTGGTTCAAATATGGTTCAAGAGAAATGTTTTAGGTCTTATAAAATATTTTTGTTGGATAAGCATTATTTTTTCATGTTAGCATTAACGATTTATAACGCGAAATAAACGAAACATAATAAACAAATCTATCGTTATTACAGAGTTTTCGTTTCCGTTTGGAATTTGGCACTTCAATAGCTAATGAAACCAGTTTTGGAACTAAGGGATGTTAAAAGCTGACGAACTGTGAGTAAAATTTTAACATTTCACATAAAATTAAGCATAGATTTTAGAAATATTTTGAGAAATTACAAAAACAGAGACATCTTTTAAGAAGAGAAGGCATAAAACGGAAATTAAAAATGTTAATTTCCCGATGAAATATTTCAAATATAAGAATGCATCAAACGCCATAGACTTAACATTACCGAGTGCAATTCTGAAACTGAGTGGATACAGCCATAATAATCAATTATATGATCGACAAACAGCTATCTTTCCTACAGAAGTTATGATAAGGAATATTTCTGAGCTACTTTCTTATAAAAAAAAAAACTTAAAATAATAATAATAATAATAATAAGCATATATATAGTCGAGTCTCTATATAACGAAATCCATCGTTCAGACAAAAAATTCGTTATATTAAAAAAAAATTCGTTGAGTAGAGAATGGCAAAATTTTTTCATTTAAAGTTTAAATTTTGAAACAGAATTGTTTTTGAGGTGTTTAATAAAGTTTTTGAAATATTTAACGGAATTTTTTTCAGAAACTCAAACATCTTCGCTTCGCCATTTTCTTTTTTTTTTTTTCCTGATGTCTTATTGATTATTTTCAAAATTATTACTTTATCCAGAGAGAGTTGTGTTTAAACTAGAAGCGATTTTATGCAAATGCTTTGAGGATAACACCAGCAAAGATGATATTTAGTCACAACTCTTCATTTAAATGATCTCTCACAACAAAATGTTCCGAGTCGCCACAAACAACAAACATCTTCTCCTTCTCTAAATTCTAAAAGTAATGAGAGTTAATTTAGGTAGATGAAAACCTCCTGAAAAACTACCTTTTCTGCAATCCCCCCTTATTCCTGCCTTACTATCCAAACCAAGAAACAAACGCCATTTTAAAGACAACAATGGAATAGTTTTATCTTTTAGGAACTTTGTGATAGTTGCAAATCGCCCAACTAGCAAGCAAATGTTTCAATCTTTTCCAAGAACGCATGCTTATCTTGGCTAAAACAAAGTCAAGTGTTACCATGCAAAAAGATGTTTTTCTTATAAGGGGGGGGGGGAGTTGAATGCCTTTTTTTGGACATGAGGAATAAGGAACAGGAATGTAACTATGAAATATAAACCAGAAATCAACGAAAAAAAATTATACTACAAATAATTCGGAGTGTTTTCTGAACTTATGATAGAACATTTTTGAAAAAATTCGTTAAATGGAGATATATATCTCGCTATATGGAGATTATTTCATGTAATCATGAAAAAAAGTAATCGTTCCTATAAAAAATTCATTAAATAGAGAAATTCGTTGGATGGAGTTTCGTTATAGCGAGACTTGACTGTAGTTTTCTATCAAGTAGCTTTATGATCTACATTCAACTCAAGCAATTAGTGTTAACACAATTTTTAAACAAGTTTGTACACAGTTTTTAAATTCAACATAAAATGATGTATGTATTTGTAATTTATGTTCAAATTATTATGCAATCAATTACATCACAACCCAACCTTTTCGTGCGAACTTGTCTGTACAGTTTTCCGATAATCTTACAAGATGGAAGTTGTCAACATCGGATTTCTTCCTGCTAACAGGGGGGCCGACAAGATGAGCGCAGAATCACGGGAATTTTCAGCATCGATTAACAACCCCGTGTTATTCTATTCTGTTCTTTATGACTCAAAACATATTGTTCTCAAACATGACTTCCTGCGTCGTTTACCAAAATTATACGAGTCATTGTTCTTCAGATATGAGATATCGGACCTGAAGATCAGAACGATTCATAAACGCAATTCAAAAATTTGTTCCAGGTAAGGATACGGGGCCACGGGGTTGGAAAGGAAATGGTGATTCGGTGATAGGTAGGGAGAGATATTAAGTTGGCGGCCTTGGCGTAAAAGCTGTAATTAATTGGATGGTAATAACTCTCACTTGACAAGTTATTAACAGTTACACAAGAGGCGGTATCAAATTGCTTCGAATAACGTTCGTAGTTATTCAGTGGTAGGATTTTAAATTATTATTTTTTCAGTAAAAGTATATATATATTTTTGGTTGTTGTTGTTGCTTGTTTACCTTTTTTTTTTTTTTTTTTTTTTTGCCACTGAATGCATTTTTTTTTTTTTTTTTTTTTTTTAAACTCACAGGTTATTAAAGCCTGAGAGTTATTGTGCTCGCAGGTTGTGTATGTAAGTGTGTTCGTAACGTGATAACTCTTGATAGAAATACCCAATTTGTTTCTACCTCATTGGTTTTGGGAATCATCGGATAAGTACACAGGAGGCAGACCTTAATTTAGATAAATTGTTTTGCATGCAGAGTTATCCGATTTGTTTCAAATTTCTTATGCCCATTTATTCGGATAAGGTGCTTTCCTTATTACATTTGGAGGTTCATTTCTTAAATATACAGGGAGGAAATGAAGGGGGGGGGGCTAATCTCCCTTAAATTTATTAATGCTTTTATTAAAAAAGAATGAGGTTTTTTCTTTTAATGAATAATAGACATAGATTAAAGTATAATATACAACTAGGGTGAATAGTCTGCGTGGTCAATACCGTCAGTTTAACTATGCACTTTTCTTTTTATTTTATATATAACTTATGGATAAATGACTATAAAGAGAACTGATTTGAAACATAAATCGAGTCTTCAATGTTAAATTAAACATGACAATATTTTTGATTGATTTTTAAGAAAAGACTATCAAACAAGTATCAAGAATTCTGCGCAAAGTTTCTTTAATTTTTTCTCTTTTCTGTAACTGTTCTTTTTTTTCCCTTGCAATATACTACAGAGCTTACTGCATTCTAGAGATAAAATTGATATCACATACTATATATAGTTTATAAAGAATATAATAGGGATTCACAATTCATCAGAGATGAATATTTGTTCCTCTGATGTCGAACTTTTAAATTCAGTAAAAAAAGTCACTGGTATAATGAACAGCTGCCTAATATTTTTCTGCTAATTTTATCAGTATAAATTTGCATTAATAAGTTACTCCAGCATGCTATAAAAATTGGTGCACAGAACAAATATCATCTGAGAAAAGATTTTATTACGTCATACAAGTTCTTTTTAATATTTATACCATGTTATTAACTATTATTTATTGTTTATATTTTTCTGTATCTCTTTATCTATTTGTTTAGTTAAAACATTTCAGTCCATGCTTAACTTTCTAGTCATGCTTACCTCTCTGATCAATGTAGCACATCGAATAAAAGAAATGGATTCTTAATGAATGACTCAGATGCCGAAACTAAAGTTTTTTCAGTATATTGTTTAATACATGGAAGAAACCTGTTTTGTTGAACTACTAAATTTTTGTTAATATAGCCACAACCAAAAATTTTGGTTGGAATGACTAAATTTTAACCAAAATTTTGTTGAATTAACAAAATAATTTTGTTAGTCTAACCACAATTTGGTCATTCCAACCAAAATATTTGGTTGAGGCTATATCAACCAAAATTTAGTAGTTTCAACAAAACAGTGTACAAATAGCTGTTTAATTTTTTCATAATGATTGAAGAAGTGAATTATAAGTAAAAACAAACTGACAAAATCCTACAAACCGCTGTGAAAACAAAAAGAATATTAGCTAAGAATTGAAAAGTTTGCTGCAAAATGGGAGTGACTCCATTTTTTTTCCTTTTGGGGGGAAAAGATCTTTACATATTTTAGTTTTACAGCATCGTCAAAAGTATTATTTTAACTTATGCATTAATCCACTCACAAAAGTATGGTTTAACTCCAATAACATCCAAATATACCTATTCTCGGGGAGATATATTTTTTAAACAGGTGGACATGTCAAAAATAGAGCTACCTCTTTTTTGCAGTAAACACTTCAGTTACTAAAATAAATTAATAAATTAAAAATAAAATATATATTTTTTAAAAAGTCGTTAAAATCCGATGAAATTTTTTTTAAAATTACATGTTTCGATAGAATGAATCATTTTTCTTCTCTTTTCTTAATTGGAACAACTTTTGCTTTACAATTAATTTTATGTTGTATTGTAGATTTGCTCATGCTTTATATAGAGGAGAAAATGCACGATTCTTTAAAACTTTTAATGTATTTTGATTTCCTTTATTTTTTCTAACTGTGAATTAAATATTAAATTTTTGAGTCAGAAAATTAACAAGTACATTAATCTTAGGCATGTATTGAAACAAAGAGATATTATATTTTATAATTCCAAAAATTACTTTTCACGATTTGAAACTATAATCAACCAAAACTTAAATTTTAAATTTAACTTAAACATAAAATTTGATGTACGTTATTATTATTTAAATTAAACATATTAATTTGGCATCATCATAAATCAATTAATCACCGTAACATCAATTATAATCAACATCATGATACAAATTAAACGACTATAATATTTTTTATTATTATTTATTCAATATTTACGATCTAGTAATATATTCTAGTATATAGAGTTTAAAAGTTAAGCTTTTATTAATAGTAATAAATAAATAAAAAGTCATTACATTAAGCTTCTTATTTGATATGGTGTGGATAAAAATCCTTGCATAAACTACTTATATCTCCATTATCTCAAATATCAAACTCAAAATAAAAAGGTATTAGCTTAATAAGGTATAATTTAATAAACACGATAAAAATATGCATGATTTCGAATTAAAATATGCATAAAAAATTAATAAGGAAAAAAAAACTTAAAAAATACCATTAAAGTCAATTGACCGGAAACTATTTATACCAAACCGGATGCAGACGATCAAATGATGAAAAAAACTACGAAAAAATACTTTATCCATTGAGTCTTCAACATGCGTAGTAAGAGAGAAGGCAGGTAATCCAACATTAATAAAAGGGTTGCTGTATCAAATACTGCATCGGGAATAACATGAAAGCAAGGCTATCGCTTTAGCTAATAAGATGTTTTACAGTCAGTGACATTTCGTTCTTAGGACTGTAATACTTTGATGGGTCAGGAAATTGATAATACGTCGCTTGAAAGATTGAGAAAAGAAATGTTGAAAATTGAAGTTCTTTTTAATTTCTACTGATTATTCTTATAAATAAATTTTAAATATAGCATCATGTAAATAATTACATTATATTAGCATATATAAATATATTTATTGTTGCAGTTTTTATAAATAATATAATATTAATTTAATAGCGTATTAAAATTTTCATTTATAGCGTTTACTTCAGCAGGCGCAGTAAATAGAGGGGGGGGGGGAAGGCAAGCAATCTAATATGAGTATTACTATGTCAAATCATGTACAGGTTATAACACTTAGACCTAAGAAATAACATGCTATCAAGATTATCGTTTAGGTAACAAGATGTTACAGTAATATTTCGTTCTATAGACTGTAATACTTTGTTGTGTCAGGTAATTGATAATACGTTGCTAGAAAGATTTAGAAAAAAAAAAAGCATTACAAATTCATGTAATATTAAATTTATAGTGAGCATACTAATTGATAAATTTTACATGTAACATAGTATATATAGCTTATGTAAATAATATATACTTACAGTGTATAAATGACATAATATTAATTTATAGCGTATTTTTCAACAGATGCAATAAAAGATTATAAAATGGTAGGTAGGCCAAGACAAATATATAAAATACATTATTATGTCAAATAGCTCACAGGGAACAGCACTTAGATCTAAGATATAGCATGAAAAAAAAAACTTATCGCTTAGGAAAAATTTGTTTTACAATCAGTAGAACTGTAATACTTTTGACGTGTCAAAAGCTGGTATTATATCGTTTTACCCTAGGAGTAAAAACATGTTTTAAATACAGTTACTAGCATTATGTTATATACGTTATTAAGCTTATATATATGTATAATTAAAACCACTGAAACATATGATATAAACAGATATATATATATACTTTTATAAATGCATCCAAAGTTATTCAGACTACTTACGCAGCTAATTTTTTTTTTAATTCGCTTAAATTTATTAATTTATCAGCCATATTTTGATTAAAAACCAATATAACACATGTAATGTGAAATAAAATTTTCCCGAGCGTATTGCGTTAATAATAGAGAAACTTAAATGAAACTTGCAAGCCGGAAGATTAAAGTGAGGAATGTCTTCGGAAAGACGTCAGAACCAGGAGAATTTAGAGCAATTCCTCAAGAAACCGCGAAAAAAAAAACACCGACACCACAAAATGAATGGGCAAGTTCAACGGTGATTAAAACAAGAAGGAAACACCTTCATTTCGCAATGTCTTGTGGAAGAAAGTGGGTATTTTTCGTTCATTGCATTGTTAATAAACATCTTTGCATTAATAATAATCAAGGTTAGTGCTGCTTAGTTGTTTAAATGTAATAGAAGGAATTGGAATTTTGACAACATTTTTTTTTTAAATAATAAACAGCGTTGAATGGTACAATTAGGAATATACTTTATGCACATATTAGTATATGAGATGGTAATAAAAGCGTTTCAATTATTTTTAAATAAAATTAATTTTGTTATTTTTCTTAAAGAATAATTAAAATTTCGCGAATTTTAAAGTAGTTAGAAATGCTTATAAAATATATTTTTTAAAATTTAATATATATATATATATGTGTGTGTGTATGCGTGTGTGTGCATTAATTTAATATGATAAGTCTATTATAAAACCGTGATAAAGAAAAACCTTTCAAATGTTAAGCCAGAAAATTTTAAGTTTTAAATATTGCTTTTTACGATTTTCAATTTGTTTCCGAAGTGATGTTAAAAATGCTACAAATGTTACAAATGTTAAAATGGTTACAAGCGTTTGTATATTTTCTTCTTTTCTTTATTGTTATATAAAACTATAAGAGAAAGAGAATTGCAAAAATTGATAGATAAAATAACAAAAAAAAAAAAAAAAAAAAAAAAGATGAAAAATAAAGAAAATGGGAATATATGGACTTTTATTATGCTTATGACTTTTTAACATAATATTTCTCGGTATGAGAAGAAAAAAAAAATGTGCCCGGCTGTGGTAAATACCTGCCTATCCAGATTATAGAAACGTTACTGAAATGAAATATGCATGAAGTTTATGATATTTAAAATATATATATATACAAAAATAATATAGCGTAATAACAAGGGATCAAATTGTAAACATAGAAATTTAGCTTAGTAAGATTTGTCACCTAGATTAATAAAATTTCATGTAACTGATGGAGTTCAGACAAACTCGTTATCTATTATAACTGTTTCAGTAAATAATAATAATAATAAAATTATTCAATGGTGCATGATATTAAAGATCTTTCAGAGAACAAATCAGAGGATCTTCCAGAGGTTCAAATACCAGTTTACACATGTTACAACAGTTAAATTACGATCTATAAGAGTTACAAACATCCATTTAATCATAAATTTACATAAATCTTTTTTTTTCTTATAATATTTATAAAAGAAATTTTTATTTAAATAAAAATACTGTAAAAGAATATTCTATCTGAAAGACACATATTGTTTTATATAAATTTTAGGATATTGCATTAAAGCTTATTTATTTTCATTTTATTGCTGAATATCATAACTTAAATGCTCAAATTTAACATGGAAACAGATTGATTTAAATATAAAGAGATTGTTTAAGTGCGAATTGTATTTTTTGTGATAATGTTCAATGAAATATATTTTGTTTTTTATTCCATGTAATTATTGAGGAAATGAAGCATTTAAATTTTAATATGTGATATAAATTTAAGATCGAAATTTTAGAGAACCATTTCGAAGTCTGAAAACGACTAACTATTAAAAGCAACATACACATGTGACTCCAGGTTGTATCTAAAAAACAAAAATTAAATCCCCTTACTCCCCTGCGCCAGATGTTAACTTACAAGCGGAAGTTCACATTTTCCCAACGAGGGATAAAATCGGCTGGCTTATCCCCCTCTTCTACCCGTATTTGCACACAGATATTTCAACTGTAAAATGGTCTATTTTCACCGGAAACGCCGTTTAGTTTTTATATTTCGACTCAGTGTGAAAAACAAAACCAACGAAAAAAGCAATTGTAATGAAATTCGATTATCTTTTAAAGTGCTTGTAGAATGAATTTTACTTAAATTACAGCAATCAGTCATCCTAGCAGATGTATTATATATTAGTTAATAGACGATAAGGTTAAACGCCATAAAAAATTGTAATTTAATACTAAAAATGTGAACTATAAAAAGATACTTGTGAGATAAAAAAGTAACAATTAAAGGCATTTTGTAATCGAATACTTCTCTTCGAATACTCCTCCCTTTCCCCACTAACGTATTTCAAAAAATAAAATAGAAACTCTAACGATAGTTAGCCTTATTATTAATGTTTCGAATTAGTATATGCTAGATGTTGAGCATACATAATTTAAAGTAGATAATAATTAACAGCCTAAAGGAGATTTATTATATACTGGTTAACGGATAATAACGTTTAATGTCATAAAAAAAACTGTAATTCAATATTAAAAATGTGAGCAATAAAAAGATACTTGTGAGAAAGTAAAACTGCAAGTAAAGTCATTTTGTAGTCGAATACTTCTCTTTGCGCCCAGCCTTCTTTATTCTGTTGAAATAAATAAATAAATCCTCTAACGATATACGCTTTATTATTATTTATAATATAACGATAACGCTTTATTATTATTTATAATATAATTTAGATGCTAATTAACGACTGCTTCCGTCGAAGAAAGTGGAATGTGCATAAAATTTTAGGTTGTAAAATTTTAGGATCTTAAATAAACTTTTGCTTTTGTGAATATATGCACGTTTTGTTATACCGGATGAAGAGAGGCATTAATTAAATGCTTTCAAAACCAGTCTTTTTTCCACACTTTATGAGGTTTTCAAAATGATTATCATAATACATGGACTCCCACAATACAAAAATTTTCGTTTAATTTAATACAAAAGATGTATTTACTGAACATTTTGTAAAGACCATTTAAATCTTTTATTAAAGTTAATTTTTTACGGTTACGCCAAATAGGTTCACAAGAGCACTTTTTGCGGTAAAATTAACGAGAGCATGTTAGATGTTACACACAATTTATCTTGAGAGGGACAGTGAGATCTGTGAGAACAATTATATTTTGAACAAATTTCTGTTTTACAGACTATGGGACTATCGACTCCAAAACCAGAATAAACGTTTTTCAGTTAATTTTTAGTAATTATTAAATTAGTATAAGATTAATCTTAAACCTTAAGGATGATCATAAGGGAATTACTGAAGATTAAAAATAGGTATATTATTCTAATTCAATTAAGAAAAAAATGCACCCTTTGTACCTACACTGAAAAAAAAAATCCGAACATTTTTTCAGAAGTAAAGTTATATAAGTGGTGGTTGTATGATTACATATATTTTACCTGTACATTGTAAAAAAAAACATATAAATCTACAAAAGTAGTTTTTATAGAGCTACAAAAATATGTGCTTTACAAAAGAATCACTAAAATTACATTAAACTTACTCAAATTATAGTAATCTTACTAAAATTTTATCTGTAACACGGATTGCAGTCATACAAAAAGTTCTAGGAATCCTGGTTTAATAAAAAAAAATCTTAGTAACTGTGAAGATTTTTTTGAATTGCAGTGCAAATATGTATCTGTTACATGAATTTTTGCTGTTGTCGTTACGTAAGAATAAAAAGTTCTTGGAATCCCAGTTTCCTCGAAAAATTTCAGTAACTTTGCAAATTTTTTTCGCAGTGGTACAGAATGGACTTAAGCATTGGTATTTTTAATATTTTAGCATAATTTTTAATTAATCACATAAATACAGGGGAGGGGAATTTTTTTCCCTATAATTACATATAAAACTATAGTGAAGATCTTAAATGAGTTTTAATGGAGATAAATTATTCATAATTAAAAACATATATATTGTAAAAATCACATAGTTTTAAATATAATGAGTATGAGTAGTTTATCACATAAAAAGTACTGATGAATCATACTAAAGAACAAGTATACCTTAAAAACAATTACAAAAATACAAATAATTAAATTTAATAGATAGAAAACATAAAAAATTATTTTCAAAACAAAGCATTAAACATTTCGAACTTATGCAAGCTTCTCATCAATAATATAAATAACACAAAATCACAAAATATAATACAGTTCAACTTGTAGTTGAAGCTATGTGCCAAAAATAATTAAACACGGAGATAGGTAATTGAGATAGATTAAGATGGTATATTTTACTGGGGACAATGATGTACCAGAATATCCAAATAGCCACTTAATGAATCTCGTTTCCTCCCACCAGAATATACCATCTTTATCTATCTCAATTACCTATCTCCGTGTTTAATTATTTCTGGCCCATGGCTTTAACTATAAGTTGAATTATGTTATGTTTGATGATTTTCCGCTATTTATATTATTGATGAGAAGCTTTGAATGAAATCCAAACGTTTAATGTTTTGTTTTTAAAATAAATTTTATACATTTCTATTTAATTAAATTATCTGCATTTTTGTATTATTTTTATGTATTATACACTGTTAAAAATCTTGTCCTAGTTTGAACAAAATTTTGATGCTCAATAGCTGCCATTGTAAGATGGTGAAATCTTGAACCAATATTTGGAGCTCTTGTTGAAGCATAATTCCAATAGTTGGAACGAGGTTGAATTAGGAAGCTCCAAATGTGGATACGAGATATGGTGGCAGCTACTGAGCACCAAAATTTGGTTCAAACTAGTGCAAAATTTTCAACAGTGTAAACAGACGTAATATCATTTTTCACTAATAACTATATACTTATATTGCAGTTTTAACCCTGAATCGCTATACGTTTGAAAATGAAATAACAGAATACATATTATGGATTATGTGAGAAATCAGGAGTGTTAGAAAAAAGGAAAAATAAGGAGTTCTGAGCCGAAATCAGCAAACTTGGTAAACTAATATAATTGTAAAGAATTTCCATAGAATGACCATAAAAAAAAATCGATTTACGCAGATTCCATTTGCACAGAAAAAAGTATTGATAAATCTGCTTAGAAAGTAACATTTAAGGATAATTCATTTTAATTATTTGGATTTCTTCCACGAAAAAAACTACGGTTTATCCGAATATGTTATTTAACTAGGGGAAACATAACGGAGGACTATTGCATTATGAATTTTAAATTTGTAATAGCGTAACTACTATGCGTAAAATGTACGGCACGTGCTTATTCGAGCAAATCATTATAGCGTGTGCTCTGAAAAGTCAAATACAAAATAATAATAATACATCATCGATTGTAACTGGAAAATGTGTATGATTTGGATATATCCATATGTTCGTTTGTTATTTAAAACCGCATTTAAAACTTTATAAAATTGCTTAAATCAAAACGTAATTGCGTAGAATCAATATCGACTCAACCAAGGACGGATAAGCAATCAATAACGACTTTATTTCTTTGTACAATTAAAAGTAAAATGTTTTACGAACATTTAAATCTATATTTCATTTGGATTTTTTTTTTAACCTACAGAGTTACATTTACACAAACATACAAAAGTCAAAAGAATATTTTAAGGCTGTTCTTAAGTCAAAAAGAGCAACTTTAAGATATAAATTTTAATTTATTTTTTTTCTGAAATGCATGAAACTAGCAGGTATTGTTGCTCAGAAACGATATAATCGCACTCATTTTCCCGCTTTATTTTTTACCTTGCAAACACAATAGATTTTTCAGAAAATAGCGTTAAACTGGGCGTTTTGAATCGAATTTCCGCGCGAAACAAGAATAGCCGCTCAAACTGGGGTGAAACAAGTCTTTGCCACTGCTCGAAACAGCTTATAAATCAGTAAGTAATTTATTAATAAAAAATTAGAAAATTCAGCTCAATTTAAAATCGCTTCCATAGCCAGGATTTTCAATTTTATATCTTTCCGGTAAAAAATGAATTTATAAATGTTTCAAAACCTTTTGCGCTTGTTTAGCAGAGCAGTTGAGAACAGTCTTAACTCTATTCTCATATTCAAAGAAACTACTTTTTGACACTTTTTTTAATTAATTTTTGTTCAGAAACGCATAAAATTGCCATGTGTTGTTACTCAAAAACTATGTAACCGAAAGACGTTTCCTATTTTTTAGCAAACACAAATGATGTTTAGAAAATGCTATCAAGGGCGTTTTGAGCCGAATTTCCGACGCGACACCGCAATATATAAGAAAAAACCAGTCGTCACTTGGCACCAATCGCTTATAACTTGATAGGTAATTTATTTATTTAAAAAAATTGAAAAATCATTTCGATTTCAAATTGATTCAACAGTTATACTTAGCAATTTTATGACTTTTCGCTTAAAAACGAGTCAGAAAATATATCAGAACGTTTCGTTAATTATAGTAGAAGATTTGAGAACCGGGATCAGCGAAGAGAAATTACCGCTTTATTTCGGAAATATTCTCATAAACTAGAATTATAGTTACTAAAACTAACCTATTGTATTCGCATCTATTTGCAAAGATTTTTTAAATAATTTTGACCAAGAGAATATAGGTGAACGCTGTTGAATTAATGTAGGAGATTCTAGAACTCTCTAGAATTTAAAGGGATGGTATGAAAACTGTTTTTTCTAGAGCCACAATTTAGATTTTAGATGCCAGAAAGATATTTTTTTTCGGTGGAGGATATCCGTTTTCTATCCCTGCTTTTTTTCTTTCTTTTTTATAATTACTGGAAAATAGAACTCATATCGCTCGCTCGCAAGAAAAGTGAAGACAATAGTAAATTTCACACGAGAGACAAAAGAAAATTTGAATGATTTTACTGAACAATGAAATTATATCACTTAACTTTGCATACAGGAATAAAAACGCGCATACAAATATAAAATGCTTAAGGGTGTTCTTAAATCAAAAATTGCAACTTTGTGACACATGCTTTAATTTATTTTTGTTCGGAATTGCATGAAACCAGCAAGTTTTGTTACTCAAAAACTGTCTAATTGCACTCAATTTTTCGTTTTTTTAAAAACTTAATAGATTTTTCATACCAAGCATTCAAAGTTGACGTTTTTGAGCACATTTCCCGACGAAAGCAAAAAAAAAAAAAAAAAAAAAAAAAAAAAAAAACGGTCGAAAAGCAGGAGAAAAACGTGTGATCGCGTGATCGAAATAGCTTAGAACTCGAAAGGTAATTTATTGATCAAAAAAATGGAAAATTAAGTTCGATTTGAAATAGCTTCCATAGTCTGCCCTTACAATTTTATACCTTTACGTTAAAAAATGAATTTGTAAATGTGTCAAAACGTTTCGCGCTTGTTAAGCGGAGCAGTTGAGTACACCCTTAATTAAAATAAAGATATCGAAACGACATGGAATCGCAATCGACAAAATCTCGGAATAGTTTCACAGTCGCTGAATGGAATAATCTGGAAATTTTATGTCTTGTTTTATGTAATAATTATCGGTAAAACAAACAAAAGAAGACCTATAGATATTTATGAATATATAATGTCTTTATTGTTATTTTTTAAAAATATTTCTTATATTATTTGTAAAATTCTGGTAAAGTATTTTTTTTAATTAAAAAATTTTAGTTTAGTCTTTAGTAAACAGCAAAATTCGTGATTTCTGAAAATTTCATTTATTTATTACGTTGTTATTTAAAAAATCCTGTGCCCAGTAACAAAAATAGTATTTCGAGATAAACGCATTTGAAACTTTTAAATTAAAGGTAAACATAGACTGAAATGTTCATTATTTGTGTTATAAATACAAAATCATTAAAATATTAATTTTATTTCAAAATATTGAGGAACTAAAATGATTTTAATTAAACATTAAAACGAAAAAATCGATTTTGTTTTAACTTGTTAAAGATTTACTGTCCCTTTAAAATCTCGAACTCGCTGTTTTCACAGCATCACTTTATTTTGTTTGGTAAAATTTTACTGAAACAGATAATTTAATTTAATATGGAAGCTTCCTGTTTAGTTTTATTTGAAAAAAGTAATTCACGTGTTTTTATCATTTAAAACTGGTTTCCAATAAAAATAATATTTGCATAAAATTTTCAATCAATTTCATCAATTCTAAATATTTATAAAGTTATAAATATATCTTTTATAACTACATTAAAAAAAAAAAAAAAAAAAAAAAAAAAATTATAGTTATACTTTTCTTTATAGATACGTTTTCTAAATATTTATAAAGTTACATATTTTTATACAAATACGTTTTTAAACATTTATAAAGTTACATATTTTTTTAAATGCATATTCTAAACATTTATGTAATTAAATTATTTTTCATGAATACATTTTCTAAACATTTATAAAGTTATATTTTTTTCTTTATGAAGGCATTTTAAATAAACACGATTCCATTATCCTTGATGTTTTATATATTATTTATAAAAACGAGTTTTTATTTTTTTTTTTTTTAAATGGGCGTGTCATATTTTAAATTAACACAATTCCCTAGATTACTTTTTTTTTTTTTTTTTTTTTTAAGTAAGTACTATTAATTATTTGTTGTAAACGAGCATAACTTTTAATTATTTTTGGAAGTTGATGCTTTTTTCCGTAAATAAATTGATTACAATCATAAGCTGATACAATTCCATATAATTTAGTTGCGTTTAGATTCCTTTAAATATTACTACCAACTATTTGAAATTTTAAATACATACATTTCAAAAGCATTTACGGTGATTGTGGTGTTTTAGCATTCATTGATATTTAAATATTTAGAAAATTAATGATTATAAAAACAAATATTTTTCACTAGCATAAATGAAATAATGAAAAATTATGATAAAAATTCATCGAATATATAAAAAAAAATATGCACAAAAAAGAATTTCTTATATTACAAGTCAAAATAAAATGTACCCTGTAAAATCTAGTTATGCTCAGAAAAGATTTTTTTTTTTAATGATATTTAGAGCTTTTTCAATTCTTTCTTTTTTCTTTTTCTTTTTCATTTTTTTTTCTTTGCCATTCGGAATTTTAGTATCACAATAAAATGTACCTATTTATGAATTTGAGAATTAACTGGTATTTTCCAAAATTAATTCTCTGTGCTTCACTGATAACAAATCAGTACAAGTCATGAATTTTTGAGTTTACAAAAATTTTTGCAACAATTAGCATTGTACAAAAAAAAAAAAAAAAAAAAAAAAAAAAAAAAAAAAAAAAACCTAAATTGATTAATTAATAAAATGAAAATTAAAGCTTCTTACCTGATTTAGAGAAGACAAAGACTAAGATAAATACAACAGTTTTTAGATGAGAACAGAAATCTAGTTTCATGTTGCTTACAACTGTCCTTTGCATTGTTTCCATAATTTCCAGGGGCTTTCAGAGGTTGACCAGCAACCACTGCCCAACGACTGATAACAGTCAATTGGCTGTAACACAGTAAAACGCAGGCTAATATTCCAGTACCAATCCTTCTAGAGCAATTTGCTCTGCAAAATAACAAATTGTGAAATTTCTCCCATAATGTAAGTTCCAAAATCCACCTTTATGGAATTGTCGAAAGAACAGGTGTTAAAGCAAATGCGGCGGCTCTGTGAGAAACAAAAATAGGATAAAATATGCGTTCTAAGAAACGTCAGGCGGGTGTTAAACTCGAAGATAATCAAAAGTTTTCGAAGCACTTCTCCTGTAATTAAAGAACTATATTGTAGAAAAAAAAGAAACTTTTTCTACCACAGGTAAAACGGAGTTCCCGCCGTGCTCGGAGGTATCCTGTTATATGAATGAATGAAACCTGGAGTAAAGAGAGAAACTCCACCGGCTATGACGTAGTAGTCATGTGAGTAAGATGAGTAAAACACCGCGTCTGCGCAGTGTGTTCACCGTCTAGCATGAATGAACGTCGAAAAATGTTACACCTGCGATGGGAATATTAAAAGCCGTCTGTGTTGACATACAGTTTCTTCCTTTTTTTTTTCTTTTTCTGATACATTTTTTCTGCCTTTTTAATTCACAAGGGGAGCAGAGCAAAATAGCTCTTGGCTTGAATTTATTATATAGGTTGGTTGGAAATAGATTGATTGATAACGGGATATGATTTGTTTAAAAGCTCAAAAGGCGGTTTGAGTGAAAATTTCATATAAAAGAGATTATTGGAGACGGGAAGGAAATCACTGTCGGTTTTCCTTCACTGTCTGTGAATAAATAAATCTTCTAACATTTCATTTTCATTGTTAGAGCGGATATCTAAAAAGCATACTTGGGGAATTATTTTCGTGTGTGCTTATACGAGCAGCATTATGACTGAAGTTTGATGCCCTTCTTACATTACTTGCATGATGACATTTTCGATAACAATTTTCGCTAAGGAATTTAATGTAAGCGAATAGAAATCTTAGGTGGATCTTAAATTTACTTCTTTTCCCAACAATGATCCCAACTTTCTGAGAAATTTTAAACGTAAAGGCATAAAGTTTGCAGGTCTGGCTTCTGGCTTAAACGATTTGAAATCGAATACCGTTTTGTATACGATAAAAAAAAAAAAAAAAACCTCAACTTAAACAGACAAAAATATTTTTTTAAGAAAAGAAATATTTATTTTTTAACGCAAACTCATGCACACCATTATATTCTAAATTTCTTACATTTAATCTAATTAATTCGCTACTCTATACATTATACGGGCAATACTTTTATTTATCTTTCTTACTTTCTAGTAATATCAAAGTAGTTTACTATATATATATATATATATATATATATATATATATTTAAGTGCTTGATTACTTATAATTTCCTTGGTTTAAGTTACATAAATCACAAAGACACTCTACGAAACACAATTGCTTTCTGATAAAAATGTCGAAAATTATAGTAATAATAGCAATTATGTATTTTTTTTTTTTTTAATCACGCTCGTCTTTAAATTTTGCGCGGGAATAGTTTGTTTATCAATATTGATCATAATAAAATTGCTGAATGTGTGTGCAAAAATGTAGATCTGTTAAACAATATTTATAAATCTATAAAAGAACTTTTTTTTTTCTCGTATAGTGTTCTAACTTTAGTTTAAAAAAATTAAACAATATATATATATATTATTATTCATAGTTCAGAAATAAAACCAAAAAAAAAAAAAAAAAAAAAAGATATTTCATGAATATTCATACATTAATATTCATAGTCAATTTTCCTTTTTTTTAAAGATTTATATAGAATATCGTATAGTTTTCTTATTACTTGGTGCTTATTTTCTAAATATTTAGGCATAAGCTACCGTATATACTCGTGTATAAATCCCTCCCCCACCTCACAAAATTTTTAATTAAAAAAAAAAAAATTGTGTATAAGTCGAATTATATTTCTGGTAATATGTTGAAAAATAATTTGTAATCAAGTATAAAAAAAAAAAAAAAAAAAAAAAAAATGAATACATTTTCATTAAATTAGTAAACATTTTTTTTCTACATTTCTAATCAGACTAAAAAAAAAAAAAAAAAAAAAAAAAAAAGTCAACGTTTTAAAATTGTCTAACTATGCACAATCGAAAAAGGTCTAGACGATTTTAAAGCGTATTCATACTAATTTAAAAACACTTTAAAAGAAAAGTTCTTTCAAAAATCTATTAACCCTTTGGAGGGCAAGCAATAATGTCTCTGTAATATTGAATTCTCACCGGAAAAATCAAAAAATTATGTTTTAAGATCAGAAAAGACAATTTTTCAATATTTTGCCGCCAAAGTTAAAAATATGAAATTTCGTTTAAATTAAGTAGGATAAAATATATCCCATCGCTTCTCAATGAGTTAAAGCGTTATTTACAAGGTTAAACAACTTCTCAGACTGCTAAAATATAGTACTTCTTTTTTCTTAAGCTGTTATCAGATTCACGGACTTTAGGCGAGACAAACTTTTCAGCCGATTTCAACCTCAACCTTTTTCCCGTTCAAAGAGAGAAAAAGGTTACAATTGTCTTGGGAAAAGTTGAAGGAAAAGCCGGAAAACCAATCCTTCTAGTACCAGCTGTTAATATTTATCTCCTATTCGTATCAATTGCTTATCTCTGATTCGTTAAATGTTCGATGTTGGATGAAAAATCTGGGCTAGCCCAGACTTTTTTGGAACTGTGGAAAAAAGTTGGGAACTCATTGCAGTTTGCTATCATACTGGATGTAGGGATGATATTTCGCGAAAAGTTGGAGGAAATCAAGTGTTGGCTCAAAAGTCTTACGAAATGTTGGTGATTTTGATAGCAGCTTTATGCTGTAGGTCCCTTAGAAGAGATATTTAAAAACATTCTTGTGTTGAACACTTTTCAAAAAGGGGATTTAAATTTTGAAAGGGATGCCCCTGTATTAAAGCGAATTCTCTTCCAAGAGAAAATCGGTAAGGAAGAATTACAAGGGCATTATTATTAGTTCCCCCCCCCCCCCTTAATCACAGAGGAATGACCATTATCCACTTTTATTACTACATGACCATTGATGACCGTCCACTTGCGATTTTATACATTTTGTTAAATATCTAGTAAAATACATGAGAAATTATCCTGAAATTCATAGTGTATTAATATAATAGTGCAAGTCACACATTTCCGTGAAGATTTTTTTCCCGAAACTCCATAGGGGACCGTCAACAAATTAAAAAAGAATGAATATCTTTTGGATAACCCTGTCAAAACTAATGTAGCAAAAGTGCTCAAACTCTAGATTATGATTAAGTGGCTTATTGTAATAATTTTTTTTCATTTTTATGTGAATAGCATGTATACTTGTAGAGAAATTAAGGTTCTTATAAAAATGGTCCCAAATTTTGCTGAGTTTTTTTTTTTTTTTTTTTTTTTTTTTTGCTTATAATTTGCAGAGTTTTTAATATAAAGTAACATTCTTTTCAGAAAATATGACAAATAATATTGCATACAATACCCTGTAATTAGAATTAAAAAATAATAAAAATTGTATGAAAAATGAGCAGATTTACTAAATAATTTTTCACTGCACATGCGTCAACGATATCAAAATTTCATTTGCATGTTATGTTAGTTAAATGTATAGAGCAACTTTTGTGAAAGTCGAGAAATCATAGCTTGAAAATTCTGAAAATAATCGTCAATAAAATAAGTTGAAACAATATTGGACGGATAAATTTGGATAAAATCCCTCTTGTTTTTGCTTCATTTTGGGAATAACGGATTTTCAGCTTATTCTTTTGACGATTATTTTCAGAATTTTCAAGCTATAATTTAGTGACTTTTTACAAAAGTTGCTGTATACATTTAGCTAACATAACATGCAAATGAAATTTTAATATCGTTGACGCATGCGCAGTGAAAAATTATTTAGTAACTTTCTCATTTTTCATACAATTTTTATTATTTTTTAATTCTAATTACAGAGTATTTTGTGAAATATTATTTGTCATATTTTCACAAAAGAATGTTACTTTATAGTAAGAACTCTGCAAATTATAAGCAAAAAACTTGGCAAAATTTGGGACCATTTTTATAAAAACCTTAATTTCTCTGCGAATATACATGCTATTCGCATAAAAGAACACAGTTCATTACAATAAGCCACTTAATCATAATCTAGAGTTTGAGCGCTTTTGCTACATTAGTTTTGACAGGGTTATCCAAAATATATTCATTCTTTTTTAATTTGTTGACGGTCCCCTATGGAGTTTCGAGAAAAAATCTTCACGGAAATGTGTGACTTGTACTATTATATTTATACACTAAGAGTTTTGGGATAATTCCTTATGTATTTTTCTAGATATTTAACAAAATGTTTAAAATCGCAAGTGGAAGCTCATAAATGGCGATGTAGTGTATGTTGAACCTAGATCAATGGGGATTACTTAAAAGACTTGGTTATTTGCTGATTATCTGCGAATACTTTACTTTTTTTATTTTATTTTATTTATTTATTTATTTTTACTAACTTGTGTATAATCAACCCCCTTTTTCCAGTTCCCAAATTTTGTCTAGAATCCTAAACTTATACACGATTATATTATACGATATTTAATAATATTGTAACGGATTTTACAAATACCGTTTTATTTTATAATGCCGTACTTATATTTAGGGTAGTATATGAAATTCGAATTAAATATGTAGACATAAAAAAGCTTTAAATACATAAACATTTAAAAAATATATTTTTATTAATAAATAATTCTTACGTTTTATAAATCAGGAAAGGGGTATATAAAAAATTCATAGCCATTTCTAATTTAATGAGACTATTTCAAAATTAGTGACAATTGGCAATGCGAAGACAGTGGTGCACATTCATGTCTAAGAACTGAAATTAAAGATGGATGCCTCCTTCTTTTATTTATTTTATTTAAATGACAAATGCTACTATAGTTTAAAAATTGTAGCACAAAATTGTATTATAAAGCAACACACAAGAAAAGCTTGTGTCAGTTGTTCAAACACAATTTTTTGAGGAAATATTATTTTTATAAAAAATTGTAATTTGTATATAAATGAATTTATACAGTAAAAAATAGTCAGATATGACAATCCCAAAACTTTTTTCTATCTCATCCATGAAATTCATGGAAAATGCAGTTTAGCAGCGCCACCTTTTAGGTGGTTTACACCAAAACCTAATCAGCAACAACTTATGTTAACTTCCAACTGTATCTGAAGTTTAATGAAAACCTATACATTAGTTTCTGAGATACAGCTATTGAAAATTCTTTAAAAACTTGGCATAAAAGCATCACCTGTTGGGTGATATACCCAAAATCTAATAAGGATCAATTTTTAGCTGATACTAAATCTGAAGTTTGACGAAAATCCACGCATTAGTTCTTGAAATACATTGCGAAATCATGAAAAATATTGCATATCAGAGTGACCTGTAAGGTGATTCACATCAAAAACTAATCAACGCTAATCTTCATCAGGGACTAACGAAATCTGAAAGTTCATGAAAATTCGTTCTTGAGATAGAGCTATTAAAATATTCATGCATAATGAAACACAACGGCGCCGCCTGTTAAATGATTTGCACCAAAAGGTAATCAGCACCAAATTATATTAAAGACTAACTGAATCTAAAGTTTTATGTAAATCCCTGCATTAGTTCTTGAGATACAGCTATTGTGGAAATTAGAAGTAATGCTGCATAGTCACCTGTTGAGTGACATACACCAAAAACTAATTAGATCTAGTATATAACAAGGTCTGACTGAATATAAATTTCATAAAATTTCATGCATTAGTTCTTGAGATAGAGCATCCCCAAAATGTGTGTGACCTATACAGATTCACAAATTTATAGAGAGACAGACAGATCCATAGACAGACATTCTTTTAAAACCATCAAATCGTGTTCAGGACCTTATAAAACGTACAAATCCATCGAAAACCGGGAAGTCGAAATTTTTCATGAATCTAATACTTTCTTTTAGTAAAGACAGAAGAAAATAAAAATGCGTTATTGATTGTATTTAGCACATTCTGCATACGTTAAAATGCTAACAGATGCAATTAGGTGAACAAGTAGAGGAAGTATACACGTATACCTCTGTTCATTTAAATAAGTAAATAAAAATTCACAAATCACGTCTTCATTGAATACATTTTGATGATTGCAAAAACCTGTTCAATGTTTCATAGGTGGCAAGAACTTGCAATTTTCACTGTGCTTATGTTTCTTTTATGACTATATTATTAACTGACAATTATTTACATGTGTCGTAAGTGAACATAACATTAAAATAATTAATTTGCTGCAAGATTGATATTCAAAGTGGATAATTGAAAGTTGGAAAATTGAAAGTTATGTTATACAAGTTTAAAAAAGATGATTTAATGTTAAACGTGCAACAGAAACTATTCAAAAAGTTTACTTGAATCGTGCTCTCACTCTTAGGACAGTTAAAAAGTGGTTTGTCGATTTCGAAATGGTGGTTTCAGTCTAAACGATAAAACTCCCTCTGGGCAACCTTCTGCATTGATAATGATCTTGTCAGTGATTTAGTGACTAATAATCCACAGATTACTACTAGACCAGGAGGTGACAGCACAGACAGTCATCTACAAACGAAATGAAAATCTAGGATTAGTTAAATCTCGATTCACATATTACAACACAATCGGTCTGCCAAGTCATATCATGTGCAAAACATCTAAAAACTCGATTTAAGCGGTTGCCTCACAGATTTACCATTATGTTTTCCGGCTCCCAATCTTCCATGTTTTCGTACTTTTAGGTGCAAGAAAGCTCAATGGTAAACCTACAACTCAACTGTTAAAAACGGGTTTTTAAATGTTTTCCACCAAGGTATACACTATTAAAACGATTTAGCTTCTCAGGAAAAATCTGTAATTTTTTGGATCGTGAATTAAGTTGTTTTTTTAAACATTTTACTCACCTTGATTTAAATTGCCTTTTTAAATCACTCATCTTGATTTCAGTTGCTTAAAAAGAAGTCGTTCACTTGAGTTGTTTCACATCTTTACGAGAAGCTGACTTTAAAATCGTGACATGAGTGGATTTCGGCTTAACTTGAGCTATTTTGTGACTGAGGTTTTAAACAGGGCTGCGGAGTCGGTGAAAAAAATGTCCGACTCCAACTCCGACTCCGACTCCGACTCCGACTCCGGAAATTTTTACGACTTCGACTCCGACTCCGGAAATTTTAACGACTCCGACTCCGACTCCGACTCCTGGCTAGCTAATATACTAGTGTTGTTGGTAAAAATTATGAGGCAAAATATCACTATTAATCTAGTTCTTAAGAGCCCTTGTTTTGAAAATCAAAGTATGACAGTCGTATTTTTTGATTTGCTTGATTTTTTATATGTTGAAGTAGATCTTATTTAATGAATAATGTACAATTTTAAAGTCCTGAGAAAAATTCCTCTTTCCTATAGAAAATATTAAAGTTCAGGGCTGTGAATGCCATTTTCATAAAAAATCAAATGCCAGTATGTTTGGAATGGTATATCTCTGGCAAGCAAAAACATCCCAAAATTCTTGGCATAAACTATTAGTATAACGCTGCCTGCTTATTAAAATTTATTTGTTTCCATGGGGCATTGTTATTTTACATTGTTTTGTTGCCATAAAGTACAGTCAAAATGACGTTTTTGTCCATTTTCCGCACTTAATATCTTATTTAAGCTATAATACCCCAAAGTTTTTCTTATAGAATATATGAAAGTGCACTACTAGGACAAGCTAAATAGTATAGTACTGCACGGAGATATTGTTGCTGTTAGTAGATATAACCTGTTAAATATTCAAAATTTCCAAAATCTGCAACATTTAAAGTAGTTTATTTCAAAAAAGCACCACAGTTGAATGAAAAAAAATATACCACGCAATAGTTGAACATATGTACAAAAACATGACAAAAAAAAAAGAGAAGTGGGGTCTCGTGATAATTTTAGGCCAAAAAAAAAAAATGACAAAAAATACAAGAAAAACAATGTTTACGATCACATTTCTCTCCTAAGAGAAAATGAAACATCCCATTTCTCTTTGGTCTTTCTAGGATTTTTCCCTGTGAGTAAATGAAATATCCCTTTTTTGTTGCCCCTTCCGAAAGAGAAATGGGATGCTTCATTTTCTCTTACGGGAAAAATGTGAACATGGATATTTCTTTTTCTGTAATTTTTATTTATTTATTTATTTTTATTTTTATTTTATTTTTTTTTTTGCCTAAAAATATAGCGAGACCTCACTTCTTTTTCTTTTCCATGTTTTTGTACATATGTTCAACTATTGCGTGATAAGTTTTTTTCATTCAACTATGGCACTTTTTTGAATTAACACTCCTTTAAATGTTGCAGATTTTGGAAATTTTAAATATTTAACAGGTTATATCTACTAACATCAACAATATCTCCGTGCAGTACTATATTATTTATTTTGTCCTAGTAGTGCGCTTTCATATTCTATAAGAAAAACTTTGGGGGTACTACAGCTTAAATAAGACATTAAGTGCGGAAAATAAACAAAAACGTCATTTTGACTGTACTTTGTGACAACATAACAATGTAAAATAATAATGCCCCATGGAAACAAATAAATTATAATAAGCAAGTAGTGTTATACTAATAGTTTATGCCAAAAGAATTTTGAGAAGTTGTTGCTTGCCAGAGATATACCACTCGAAACATACTGGCATTTCATTTTTTATGAAAATGGCATTCACAATCTTGAACTTTGACATTTTCTATAGGGAAGGGGAAATTTTTTCAATGCTTCAAAATTGCAGATTATTCGTTAAGTATGATTTGCTTCAACATAAAAAAATATCAAGGCAATCAAAAAATACAACTATCAAAACTTCAATTTTAATCTGAATTTCAAAATAATGGCTCTTAAAGCTTTAAAAAGAAAATCGTTTTACAAATTCTCTAATTTTACGTCTCACTAACCTGAAAAATCAAATTACTTAAATGTTAAAGAGAAATCAAAATAGAAAATTTATTATTACTGATCCGTGGACTAGAAATAGGGGAAATCTGTACAATTTTGATATTAATTAGCGTTCTTCAGAGCAGAAAAATTGCGATGGTAAGAAAAAAAAACTAGTCAAATGTGTTAATCTACAAACTTTCTTCTGTATCATACATGTTAATACTTCTTGAAAAATGCAGCATAGCAGTGCTACCACTTAGATAATTTACACCGAAATCTAGTGAACAATTTATATCAACTTCTAACTGAATTTCAATTTTGATGAAAATCAGTACACTAATTTCTAAGATTTCTAATGCGGATAACTTAAAATTCTGAATAACAGCACTACCTGTTGGGTGATGTGCATCACAATCGAATCAGGATCAATTTCTATCAGGTACTAACTGAATCTAAAGTTTGATTAAAACTCATACGTTAGTGCTTGAGCCACAGCAATTGCAAAATCGTGAAAAATGCAGCATAGCAGTGCCATGTGTTGGCCGATTTAAACCAAACACTAAAGTACACTAATATAGATTAGGAACTAATCAAATATAAAGTTTGATGAAAATTCGAGCATTTGTTTTTGGGACAGAGTTATTGCAATAATCATGAACAATGCAGAATAGCAGCAGCACCTGTTGAGTAATTTACACGATAACGTTTACAACACCTAATTATATCAAGAAGAAGAACTAACTGAATTAGAAGTTTGATAGAAATCCGTGCTTTAACTCTTAAGATATACCTACTGTGGAAATTTTGAATAATGCAGCATAATAACGCTACCTGTCGAGTGATATACACCAAAAATTAATCAACTCCAGTTTCTATCAGGATCTAGCGGAATCTAAAGTTTTGTGAAATTCCATTCATTAGTTCTTGAGATAGAGCGCTCCAAAATTTTTGTCACATACAGACTCACGAAATGACAGAGTGACAGATACATTGACAGAAAAAACTATCAAATCGTGTTTAGGATCTTCTAAAACGTATAAATCCATCGAAAACCGGAAATCGAAATAATTTACAACTCCAATACTTTAATCTTGTAAAGATAGAAGAAAGGAAATTGAAGATGAAAATTTTACAAGTTCGAAATAATCCGGGATCTACTAGAGCTTTTAATTAAAAATAGTTTTCATCTACTGTATACGCTGGGCAATATATTGGAAATATTTAACTTGGGTAGTCCGATATAATCCAAAAATAACAATAATAATTTCTTCCATGGATTTATAATTACATATAACTGGTTTAAATTCATTTTAAATGTCTAAGAAAAAAAGCCGGAGTCGGAGTCGGAGTCGGCTTGTTTTTTAGCGACTCCGACTCCTTTGCTCAAAAATGAGTCCGACTCCTACTCCACGACTCCGACTCCGACGCCGCAGCCCTGGTTTTAAGAGAGTATGCACACTCAGAAATGAATACTCAGATTTCAAGAAATTCTCCTCGTTTTTGACGAAACCGTTTCCTGGGAAATGCTCCGAACAAATATTTCGTCAAATTGATGAAATCACTTCCGTCACTCGTTTGATGATACCAAATCGTCAAAAAATTTCCTCAAAAAGGGACTAGTGCTGCCATCTATCGAATTTTTTAGAAGCTCCTGTATTCAATGAAAGAAGCAATGTCACACGTGGGGCTCGAACTCATAACGTACAGTGTGGCAGTCCGACACCCTACGTTCACGCCACAGATTACTCAGACAAGCATTATTATAAAGGCATATAGGGGATTATAGTGTGTGTTTAAATTTTTATAATTGTGATAGTACTTTTATCGATTCTGTTATAAATCTTGCAAGTTTTAAATAATAAGACGAATTTATTATTTTGATTTTCTAAAGGTTAATGAATAATTATAATATGGCTAAATTAAATAACATCTAGGGGTACTTTATTTGCTTAAGGAATGATTAAAATATGTGCTGGTTAGTTTGTTGCTCAGAAATAACGAATTATGAAATGCTTATTGGGAGAGATTTTACTACTTTAAGCGAGACTTTAAGTAGGTGGATAAGATTTTAACAATTTACTGTTTATAGAGGGGAGAGGAAAAAAATATGTGTATACTTTTAATTTGAGTGAAAAAAGTAGATATTGGATATAAAATAGATCTTAGAATTTTGAAATTTTATTGATCAAATTTACTTTTTGAACGGTTTTGTAGAACGAAATAAATTTCTTTTCGAATGAAATCAAGACGAAATACAACTTACAAATAAATAAATAAATAAAAATAGTAATAACCCCCCCCCCACACACACACACAAAAAAAAAGACTAATGTAGCAAGAGTAATTGCTTACATTTCATTATTTTCTGAAAAATGCTAAAAAGTACTGTTTTAAACAAGAAATATATCCTTGCTAAAATCGCAAGATTTAGGGAGGTACAATAGCGGGTCCTTTTATAAGCAGCTACCGCGACAGTTTCCTTAAAATTCATCAAGTCTGGCCATGATTAAGGTAGCAGTTTCGTCAAATATTTGAGAGTTCACGTTTCGTTAAAAGTCACGTGATTTTGATACGAAATGATCGTCAAAAACGACGAAATAAGGCTCAAGGATTTCTGAATCGTCAAAAATGAGAATTTTATTTCTGAGAGTGTGACTTGACAGAGCGATTGCGTTTTAATATGAGAATCGAAATTTAACTAATCCTATGTTTTCATCCGTGAACTCGATGAGGCCACAGTCTGCACTGCCGCCTCCCAGAACTCCTCCGCCCCCCTCCCTACTGAAACGATTGCTGGGTGGCTAATTGTTGACAATTCAATTGCATATACCCCATAAAACAACTTCACTTTGAAACTCGATACATCGGGAATCGGACTCGAAGTTTTGTAATCACTCAATATATTTTTAATGTATTTTTACATGTAAAACCTCTAGAATATTATTACTAATGTGTCATATTAAAAACTAACTCCCATGTACAAGAAAAAAAAAAAAAAAAATGGGTTTTCCAGAATGATCTGCTTTTACATTATACTAAACAAACACAAACATGAATTAAGTAATATAATACACTTAAAACGAGCAAAAGCTAGTTGGATGTGCCAATCCTAAAACTTTCTTCATTCTCATACGTATATTTTAATATTTCAAAATTTAGTTACACATGTTAATGCGTTAATATTATTAATTCAATACTACACCAACTATGATTTGTATCTTAAATTTCTGCTTCTGTCAATTAATCGGAATAAAAAAGAGTTTCCATATCTGCACGAGCCAATGAATAATACAACGATATTCAGTTTTTTTTTTTTTTTTTTTTTTTTTTTTCTTCAAATTCAGATAGGATCTACTCGTCATACACAAAAAAATTAGTTCAGTTCTAGGCATAACAGCAAACACTTTTTAATGGTAAAATAATAAAAATGGTAAAGAATCGCCTCCTTCCGTCAGATTTTTTTCAAATCCAGGGAGGGTCTGCTGATCATAGTCAAACACTAATACAAAAAATTTCATTCAAGTCCATGCATAATTTCATACACTTTCCTGTGGTAAAATATTGAAAAGGGTTCAAAAATCGCTACTGCAGCACCTCCTTCCGTCGAATTTTTTTCAAATTCAGAGAGAACCAACTAGCCATAGCTGAACACATGCACAAAAAATTTGGTTTAATTCGATGCATAACTTCATACACTTTTAGCCGGTACACTATTGAAAATGGCACAAAAATTGCTATTGCAGCGCCCTCTTCCGGCAGGATATTTCAAAATTGGAGGAGAACGTGCTTGCCACAGCCGAGAACATTAATAAAAAATTTGGTTCAATTCTTTGCATATCTTCATACATTTTTGATGGTAGAATAGCGACATACGGACACACAAACACACACACACATACACACGGACAGACAGACATTTTGGAATCTCTGGCCTCTAAAACGTGTAAATCCGTCAAAAAAATTTCGATTACAATACTTTCTTCTATTGAAGATAGTAAGTAAAAAGTATCCTGGTGCATTTCTTTTACCTTGTTAATTTACAAGGGCAACATTGCCAAATAGCTCTCGAATTGAATTTATTATGTAGGTTAGAAGTTGATTGATTGATAGAGGGATATGATTTGTTAAAAAAGATCGAGAAGCGGCTGAAAGAAAACTTCATATAAAAGAGATTTTTTTAAGACGGGAAGGAAATCCCTGACAGTTATCCATCACTGTACGTTATATGAATACATAAACCTCGGATTTCATTTTCATTGAAGTAACGGATATCTAAAAAGCATATAAGAATAAGGATTTTCTTGTATGTTTAAGAAAAACAGCATTATGATTGAAGTTTGATGCTCTTTTTACACTAACTGGATGATGATATTTTCATTGACAGTTTCCGACAAAGAACTTAGCTTTAGCGTCTTATGTATAATGTTGATCGCCAGATATTACAATGAAGTGGTTGAAATTTTTTCACCTATTTTCCTGTTGAAATCAATCAAATAAATCTACTTTTGTTATTTTAATATTCATATTTCAAAAACTTTTTTTTTTTGATGAATTAAAATATACATATTCGGATATATGTTTTAATCTTTTTTTTTTTTATATATATAATTATTTGGAACATTGAAACATCTATAATGAAACATTTAATGAGGTTTTTAATCAACCATTTATGATGAGTAGTAACATTGCAAAGGTAATTTCCATAAACATGTGCATTGTGAAAAAAAGCTCATTTATATACTTAAGCGAGGCGTATATAATGATAAATAATTTCCAGTTGTTATTGAGTCAGTGCATAATTCCCAACCGTAGGAATGTTTGTACTAGTATGTTTATATTTTATTTTTTATATAAATTAAAATGTTATTTTTATAAATTTTCAAATTAAAACTATAAAATTTTAATTATCTTTACATGCTGAATGCCTAACTGAAATCACTAAACATGTCTGGGATAGGACGGAGTAGTGATCCTTTTTAAAATATGTGATGATAAATTATCAATACTCTCGTTTCATAGCAATAAAATGTCATGGGTGAAAATAGTGATAGCATGTATTTTCCTATGGTATGGCGCCCCGGAAAATATTTCTGGCACTCATATTTGTGTACCTTGGCAGTCCGTGTTTTAAAGACAAATTTATTTATTTTATAATCAATACAGTCGTGTTCGTCGTATGAAAATAATTCTAAAATACGATCATCTGTATTTCATCATATTCTTAAACTTTTTACTTTTACTCTGGTTCTACTAATTTCTCCGTTACATATGAGAGATTATCATAACATTTTGACATTTAAGTCCCTTAATAATGATTTTTATTTTAGTATATATTATTACTTTTATTTATTTCTTATAAAACATGTCATTGTATAATTTTATTACTATATTAACATACTGTAAGAAGTCGTCTTACAAATGTAGAAGAGATGAAAGAAAGAAATGATAACTTATCTTAATAAATATCTCGGGGCTGCATTCTTCTTTATAAACTTTTTATTAATTGAAAAAAAAAACGGCATTCACATATAGTAGGCTAACACACACACATTATATACAAATAAAGTTTCTTACATAATTCTGGCGCAAGCCACCATCACAAGATATGAACCACAGTTCACAACCAACATTCGAATATCCCTAAGAAAAAGAACATTTTTAATAGAACTAGTGTTGCCAGTTTTTTTTAATAAAAAATATTACAACTACATTTTTTAATTTAGCAAATCTCAGGTCACGTGACGCGTGACAGTCTTTTTTTTCTTTCTTTTTTCCTTTGGAATGCGCGTGTTACATCTTCCCCCTCTGTTTCCGATCTACGTCTCGGAGAGGAAACAGGACACCTTTTGGGTCTTCCTCTTTTTCTCAAGGGTGCAACTGGAATAGTTTCAGATTCTTGGAAAGGCAACAAGGCAGAAACGTGGTAAGATCCAATTCGTTCAGTAGGATTTTCTAGACTAGCAATGTCATATGTCACTAGTGACTTTTGAGTCAAGATTATGTATGGGCCATCTCTCTTAGACATTAATTTTGATGTTTTATTTCTTCCTGCATTGCTAACTGGGTGTAGGTTAATCCATACTTTTTCACCAGGCTTGAAATATACTTGTCTACGATTTTTATCATAATATCTCTTCCGGTTAACTAGTTTCATTTCAACAGGCTCTTTCATATCTTTCGAAATATTTGCAAGATGTTTAAGATATGGGATCTTCGCTCCCCCTGGTTGAAAACATTTTTCATACTTTTTCGGGATATCTTTAAGTTTCTTCCTTTCATTGGAATTTAAATTTTTGTCTTCATCTTTACGTAAAGCATACGGACAGACTTTGACGGCTTCGGTACACGTACTATTTTGTACTTCATGTTCTTCTACAAAATAAAACTTTTTATGAGGTTTGTCCCTAAAATGCCATCTTTTGTTAGCTATGTCTAACACTATGTTAGCTTTGCACAGGAAGTCCATTCCTAAAAGAGTTCTATTAGCTTTGGCATTTGGGAATACAATGAACTCTGGTTTGAAAACTCGGTCTTCAATCTTTACGGGCACAGTGGCAGACAGAGTTTTTCTAGTCATCGTAGTTCCGTCAGCCAATGTTACTTCATGAGTATAAGATTTCATTGCAACACCAGCTTTCAAAAATAATTTATACATACGTTCTCCTGCAATAGAACGATTCGCTCCTGTATCTGCACAGACTAATACCTTCTTATTGCAGATCGTAATAGGTACATTTAGAGTTGAAACTGTTGATGTATTTAAACTATACAGCTTAAGACGTTGAGCTTGCACTGTTTGCTTCTTAACCGTAGGGGAACAATCTGGGCATTTCTTCTTTATAAATCCCACTTTGCCACAACCATAGCAGAATATATCGGATTCTGAGCGACGATTATCAAACGTGGGGGAAGATCTGTCTTCTTTTGGAGGCTTACTATGCTTCCAAGTATTTTCTCGGCGAGAATACTCTTTTTTTCTTCTGGGGTACAACCGGGTCTTCGTTAGAGAACGTAGATCTGATAGTATCATACGCATCTAATTTTCCGGCAAGGTCGACTGGTGAATTTAAATGTTCCCAATCATCTAACATATGTTGTTTGCATTCGACAGGCACGCGCCTTTTCATCTGATCCGTTATGATCATATCCTGAAGAGCTTCAAAAGACGTTACATTTAGCTCTTTAAGCCAGTTTTCAAAGTAAGCACGTAACTCGAAGTAATAATCTCTCCAAGTAATTTCTTTATCTTTGCAATGCGTGAAAAACAGCTGCCTAAACCTTTCAGCGCTAATTTTAAACCTTTTTAGAAGTAGACCTTTAACATGTGAAAAATCTGAAGCGTTTTCTTCTTTTTCACGAGCAATAAGCGTAGATATAGAAGAGGGTACAACACTTAGTAAATAAGAAACCCAGAGGTGTTCTGGTACCTTCGAAAGCTTTAACTGTCGTTCCAGGAGCACCAGAAACAATGTTACATCATCTGTCTCTGGCTTAAATGTAGGCAACAGCTTCTGGATATTATTTTATTCTCTGGATGAGACATTATCCCTGCCGCATTACTACCTACCGCTCCACTGGAAACACTTTGGCTCTGAGCCTGTAACTTAAGCTTCTCAAGCTCAAAATTCATCTCAAACTTTTTTAATTCCAGTTCTTCCGAACGACGCTTTTCTTCTATTTCTAATTTACGCTGTTCTAACTCAGCTGCTTTTTGCTTTTCCTCTAAGTCTCGTCTACGTTGTTCTTCCTCGCGAGTCGCAATTTGGTTTCTGACTAACGAATTTACGAAATCAACTTCGTACGAGGGAGAGGATTTAATCTTATCACGCAATGTGACAACGGTCATAGAGGGTTGTACATCTAAATTCATTTCTACAGCGACCTGAAACAGGTCTTCTTTTCGTGCTTTATTGAGCTCGGACATTTGTAAATTTAGCAAACAACAAGATACCCACTAATGCTAAAAATTCGTTTAAATAAATTGTTCCCCAGACGTGAGCTTTGCTTTACAACTCATAAAAACAAGACATCAATAAAACAAAACAGTGAACTTTAACGTTAGCAAAATATACTTTTAAATAATTAAACTTCATTAAACTTTTAAGTATCTTTAAAATTTAAATTATTTTAATTTAATTTAATTTAATTTTTTTTGGAAAAAAAAATATAAATTACGTGTTAATTAATCAAAACATTATTTTAACTGATATAAAACTAGGACTGAATTGTTGGCAACATTCATAAACAATGTTCTAAATAAGTCAAAACATATCTGAATAATTAAAACGTCAATCAATATTATTATCATATTATCAAGACAAGACTATGTAATGTAGATTTTTCAATATAACTTTAAAAGAAAAGAAAGTCTTATTTCATAAAAAAAAATAAATAAATAAATGCAAAAACTTACTCAATCTGTTTTAAAAATCGTATTCAATGCTATTTCAAAATATATCAAGAACTCTAAATTAAATACTTAAAACAACTAACAATAGAACACTCAAATAAAATTTCTAATTAAATTCTGTTACCTTGCGAAACCAACAACAAAACAAACAAAAAAATAATTAATAAACACATACCGTATGACACTTGTATTGATGGTATCAATGTATTTTAATATATTTTTTTTCACTATTAATTTAATTCCCTGTTTGTAAAAAGAAAAGAAAACTAATATCAACGTAAATAAATGCTTATTTCATTATTTATCAACCCTTTTTTTTTTAAATTGTTTTTCTTTTTTATTCGAAGTAAGAAAAGTTGTTACTTAATCAAGATAAAAATTAAACATGCATGCACAGAATGAAAATTAAACTAAAGAATAAAAATATAAGCATGGGGAGGGAAGGGGAATTACACAATATATAAATGAACTGTAAAATAAATCAATAAATTAAAACTAAAAATATGAAAATTTTTACAAATAGAAAACAAAATATAGACACTTGTGGAAAGAATGCATTCTTTTGATAAAAATATGGATCCATTTTAAGAAAGTAACTTGAAGATTAAATAAATATTGTTGAGTTACACCTGCAGGCACAAGAACTGAAAGTTTTTAAAAGCACAGAAAACGTAGAATTCGCCATAATTCCCAAACAAATACACTATATTGCCATTGATTATTGGACACTTGCGATTTTAGACATTTTACTAAATATCTAGAAAAATACGTGAGAAATCATCTCGAAACTCTTAGTGTATAAATATAATAGTATACGCCATACATCGCCGTGAAGATTTTTTACCGAAACTCCATAGGAGACCTTCAACAAATTAAAAAAGAATGAATATCTTTTGAATAACCCTGTCAAAACTAATGAAGCAAAAGCGCTAAAACTCTAGATTATGATTGAATGCCTTATTGTAATACACTGTGTTCATTTTTATGCAAATAGCATGCATACTCGCATAGTAATTAAGGTTTTTATAAAAATGGTCCCAAATTTTTCAAAGTTTTTTCTTTATAATTTTCAGAATTCTTAATATAAATAATATTTTTTTCAGAAATTATGACAAACAACATTGCACACAGTACCTTGTAATCAGAATTAAAAAATAATGAAAATTGTGTACAAAATGAGTAGGTTTACTAAATAATTTTTTACTGCGCATGCGTCAACGATATCAAAATTTCATTTGCATATTATGTTAGTTAAATGTATAGAGCAACTTTTGTGAAAGTCACAAAATCATAACTTGAAAATTCTGAAAATAATCGTCGATAAAATAAGTTGAAACAATATTGGACGGATAAATTTGGATAAAATCCCTCTTGTTTTTGCTTCATTTTGGGAATAACGGATTTTCAGCTTATTCTTTTGACGATTATTTTCAGAATTTTCAAGCTATAATTTAGTGACTTTTTACAAAAGTTGCTGTATACATTTAGCTAACATAATATGCAAATGAAATTTTGATATCTTTGACGCATGCGCAGTAAAAAATTATTTAGTAAACCTACTCATTTTTCATACAATTTTTATTATTTTTTAATTGTGATTACAGGGTACTGTGTGCAATATTGTTTGTCCTATTTTCTGAAAAAAATGTTAATTTATATTAAGAATTCTGAAAATTATAAGGGAAAAACTTGGAAAAATTTGGGACCATTTTTATAAAAACCTTAATTACTCTGCGAGTATGCATGCTATTTGCATAAACATGAACACAGTGTATTACAATGAGGCATTCAATCATAATCTAGAGTTTGAGCACTTTTGCTACATTAGTTATGACAGGGTTATTCAAAAGATATTCATTCTTTTTTAATTTGTTGACGGTCCCCTATGGAGTTTCGGTAAAAAATCTTCACGGCGATGTATGGCGTATACTATTATATTTATACACTAAGAGTTTCGAGATGATTCCTCGTGTATTTTTCTAGATATTTAGTAAAATGTCTAAAATCGCAAGTGTCCAATAATCAATGGCAATATAGTGTATAAATGGCGTTATCGAAGCAAGATTAAATTCGAGAACATATATCGCAAACAAATGAGAATGGTGCTTGGCATAAGATTATTCCGTGGAAATTTTTTTTTACAGCATTGAAGAACACATTTCCCAAACAAACGAGCAACGACTGCTCGTGCCATTTTCTTGCATTAAACATGCATGCATTTTTATTTCGTGCATATTTCACAATTTAAAAAATATATATATCAAGCTTTAGAAGATTCACAAAGATGTGGAACACCTTGGAAAGACTTCGCGCCATTTCCTTTTTCCTCTTTCTTACTTGTAGATAACATATCGCAATTAAAAGCATCAAACATTTGTAGAATTAAGAAGATGTCAGAACAAATCAAACTATTTCCAGGTAAGGGCTCCAGGTTGGGCAGCCATTTTGTAAGAAGTCATCTTACAAATGTAGAAGAGATGAAAGAAAGAAGTGATAACTTATCTTAATAAATATCTCGGGGCTGCATTCTTCTTTATAAACTTTTTATTACTTGAAAAAAAAGGCACTCACATATAGTAGACTAACACACACACATTATATACAAATAAAGTTTTTTACATAATTCTGGCGCACGCCACCATCACAAGATATGAACCACAGTTCACAACCAACATTCGAATATCCCTAAGAAAAAGAACATTTTTAATAGAACTAGTGTTGCCAGTTTTTTTTATAAAAAATATTACAACTACATTTTTTAATTTAGCAAATCTCAGGTCACGTGACGCGTGACAGTCTTATTTTTTTTCTTTCTTTTTTCCTTTGGAATGCGCATGTTACAATACAACGGTAGCGGACAGTAAAGCTAAAAACATTACAATGTTTTAAGTAATTATTAAGAATGTATAATCCTGTAATAAATAAAAGTTACGTGAATTTTAAATAAAATTTTAGTAATTACTTAAAAGAATATATTTATATTTACTTTTATATCATGTTTTAGGCTGTCAATCATCGGTGAAAGACGCAGTCTAAACAGAAAGTTCCGTATCAGTCACCGGTGACTGATGCGACGCTTATCTTGTTAACGTAATAAATAAATATTAGCTATAAATTTACAAGTGAGTGAAAAATGTCCGGACCAAGATTCAAACCAAGTTTTTTTTTTTTTTTTTTGCTGAAACTACCAATAATTTGCCAACTGAGCCACCCCGGACGAACCTGCAGAACCTAATTCCCACCGCTAACCTTAATGATTACAACATCTGGCCTGATATCAGAATCAGCTCAGCAGAATAAAAGACAGGTTATGGGACTCCAGTAAATACTGGATAAAAATAATTTTTTACACAATATAATATAAATCATAGTATAATATGATTATATATATATAAATAATATAGTTATATATAAATAATAATCAAAATCAATCTGAAATAAATAAGAGTTGAATGATTTTGGAGTTCAAAATGTAGAATTAAATTCCTTGCCATCTTTTGTCCTGATGCTGACTTAGAAGTTTAAAGCTGTGCGTTTATTAATATATATATATATATATTTTACACTGTTCATGGATTTTAGATTCCTTCCTGTCCCTCTTGCTAAAATTATGTTAAAAATAGCTCCAGAACCAGCAACAGAGCTTTTTTCTACTTTATTTTCACATAACTATACCAGAGAAAAAAAAAATAGCTGTATTTGACAGGAAAATTTCTGCCGAAATTAATTCAGCATTTAAATATCATTTTCAAGCAATGTGGCTTTATTGGTAGTCCGACTGTCTCCAAGTCTTATTAATGAACGTTTAGTAATAAATAAATAAATAATAATATTAAAATTATATAGATAATGCAGATAACTGTTGCTAAAAAAACATAGCTCTAACATGATTTGCCTACAAATAAGTGGAATGAGTAATAATATTACTTACCGCTCCAGTTTTATTTCTTTATTAACTACATGACAAGGGATAATACAATATGAGCAGGTATAAACATTGAAACGTTAATGCATATAAAAAAAAAAAAATCTTTAATTATAGAATAAAGAACAAGAAAATTTAAAACTGGAAGTTTAAAAATAATTTTTTATTAAGGGAGTCCACGACATATTTTAAAATAATTTTTATTTAGTTAGTTAAAATTTTGAATTTTTTGTGATGGTTAGCCATATTATTTGTAAGCAAAATCGCATGATAAAACTTCTCAGAATTTTTTAAGATTTTTAAAAAATGTAAATATATTAAAAAAGTGGGGTAATTTAAAATCGTTATAACTCAAAATAGTATTTGAAGAATTTAATTTTTTTTTTTTACATTTAAGTAAACATAAATATCTAAATTTTAATTTTGATTCAGAATTTTTAAAAATATTAATTTTTAAAAAAATGCAAAATATTTAAATTAAAAATTTGAAAAAAAATGATGTAATTTTTATTTAAAAAACCATATTTCCAAAAATATTTCTTTTTCAAATTTGCAAAAAATAAAATAATCAAAAAAGACATGTTTCAAGTTTGAAGCATTTATCTTTAACGGTTCTTTAGTTATCACAATTTTAATGAGAAAAATGGTGAAAAATCCCAACATGAAGAAAAACTCATTATTACAAGAAGTCATTTCCATGACAACCATTGCTTGAAAGATAGATTTTCAAAACAAACCAAAACGGAAAAAATTATACTTCTTCTTCTTATTAAGATAGAAACATGATTTAAAAGTCATTTTAAGCAGAAAAAAACAGGATTTTTTTTAATGTAATAAATTTTTTAATAGAAAATCTGAATATTTTTGTGTCCTGGACCCTAATTTAAAATTATAAAGGGAATGGTTATTATGTAATAAAAGTTTCGATTTCCTATTTTGCTGTGATTTACTAGGGTTACATTATACATAAGTCCACATGCTGAACAAACTACAAATGTATGATATTATCAAAAAAACATCACAAAAATCCCACTAGTCGTTGAAGGTCACCGTAATACTTATCCATCATGTATATGCATGGTATAAAATATGAAAATAAAATATGTGTAAATTATTTACAGCAAGCATTGCAATTCCAAAATAAAATTTAAACATATAATTAAATATTTTTAATACATAGTAATGCTCTATTACGAAAATGGGTGTATTATTCGATTATCCCTTAGACCTCTTTCGACATACAATATAAATCGCTAAACTATTAGTAAATTGTACAAGTTTAATTTTTATTTTAAATAACGAAATAACAAAGGAATGAGTAAAAGATTATTAATACTACAAATAAAACATTGAATTAAAAATCACTTGATGAGGTAACAGAAACATGTAACATGTTTAATACCATGTGGATATTACATTTACGACAAACCATAGGCAGTTAATCTTACAGTTTTGGCGATAGTTTTTTGATCGACGCGATAATCGAGTAATATCGAATTGCGTAAAAAAGCCCCCTTATAACTCCAAAAATGATAATTATATTAACTAACAGTTTACTGCGTTCGATGAAGCATCTCATTTCGAATTAAAATATATCTTTGAATTGACACTCGAATGAAATGCAGGGTCATGAAAAATCGAAGAATGTCGAAAATACGATTATAAATATCTTGGCAATTAATTGTTTGATCAAATACATTCTTTATGCAAAATTTATTTATTTATTTTTGTCGTTTTTTACATCCACTCCTTAAAAAAGAAAAAAAAAATTCTATATATCTCGTATCAGAACGAATATTTCGAGAGTCCGAAAAGTATAGTTCCGGATAATCAAGGTTACTGATATTAAATAAGCTTCTTTACATTCTTATATATTAAGTATATAAAAAATTTCAAGTCTCTATCTCAATTTGTTCGGGAGATGCAGCGTTTACAGACAAACAGACAGATACAGAAACAGACGAACTGTAATTTTTTTTTTTTCTAAAAATATGTTTTTCGCAATCTCCAATCTATAAAACGTGTAAACCGAAAAAAAAATCGATTTTTAAAACGATTGCAAGATTTACCCTATACTATGTATGATGGGTAAGTAATAAATAAATAAATATTCCGACACATATTTTCTACCTTCCTAGTTCACAAGGAGAAGAAAGAAAAAAAGCCCTTGACTTACATAGGATGAAAATAGATTGATTGATAGCCAGGCATGATTTACTTATAAACTCAAAAGGCAGCTGGGTGAAATTGATATTATTAAAATCTGGGTATAAAAGAGATTATTTGAGAAGGGAAGAAAATTGCTGCCCGATTACAACGAAAATCCGCAAATTTCTATAAATAAATAAATCTTCTAACATTTCATTTTCATTGAACGAGCAGACATATAAAACGCATGTCAGAAGAAGGATTTTCCTAGATGTTATGAAAGCAGAGTTGTTTTCATAACTGCAACATCGAGTTTGATGTGCCTTATTGTATTAACTGAAGCTACAATATTGTGAGCCGGTGGCACTTTTCTGACAGTTTCCGACAAAGAATTCAATATAAGAAAGCAGGAATATTATTTAAAAATAAGTTTGTTTATTTTAAAATCAGTGCATTCATGTACATTGAGGCGAAATAATTCTAAGGTACAAACATATATCTAATATCCTTCTTAAATTGCTTAAGTTTATTCTAAATCTCATTCTGTTGTTTATTTAGTTATTAATAAATATAAATGTATATATATATATACATTTAAATATGCATTCATTAAATTTCGTAAAAATTTAGATTTTTTTTTTTTTTTTTTTAAATGCAGTAAAAAGTCGAAACGTCAAATTCGCCAAATTAGCCAGCAATAGCCAATTTAACTTCATATATGGCAACTTATTTTGTCCGCTAAATCAGAATTAATTAGATTAATTAAATTAAATTAATTAAATTTATTTAAAAAGCAACTGATTTTGCAAAAAACATCCAAAATATATATAATAAATGCTTATAGTACCAAAAAAAAATTTGAAATTTTGTGTCTAAGGATTAAGTGCATCGAAAATTTGAAATATCTTTTTAAAACTGAATATTGGCAATGAAAAAGAAAATTAAGAAATTAAAAGAATTCGTTTTAATATGTAGATGCCCCCTAAGCAATTTTATATATATCATAAAAAAGACTATTTCCAATCATTCGTAACCAGTAACTTTCTTCTACGATAATTTGTCGAAAAATTAGTAAGGGATGTTTTTTTTTTTTTTTTTTTTTTTTTCTACATGAATAAATTGACTATATAATAAACAAAATTTATTTTTAAAATTCTAACATTATTAACATGTCATATAATAACATTAATAACGTGTAACACTATCAAATAGAATATTATATTATATTGTAATAATATTGTAACATTATAATGTTAATTTTAATATATTCTATAATAATGAAGTAATACATCAATATGTAACTCAACATATCAAAAAGTGTCAGAAAAATTACTTTTGCACATACTATTATTATAGTTGCAGTTTTTACAAGAAGGGGCCTCAAACTTGAGCAGTAGAAGGGCAAGGTAGCTGTTGACTTGAACTTATTATGTAGGTTGGAAGTGGATTGATTGATAACGGGATACAATCTATTTGGAGTTCGACAGGCATCTGAACGAAATGTTCACATAAAAGAGATTATTTGAGATGTGAAGGAAATCACCGTGGGTTTATAAAGAAAACCTGCCGTTTTTATAGAAATAAACCAAACTTTCAACATCTCATTTTCATTGTATCAGTAGAATTATGCAAAACACACAAGGACAGAGATTGAAGAGTTGCAGTCATGATCGCATTTTATAAATTTGAGGGCAACGACACTTGCAAAAACCTATGGGAAAAAGGTTATATTGAAGTACCTCTAATTCGGAAACCACTGAAATGATTTAAGTGTTTTTTTCTAGTTTTGGAAATAGCTAGTTGATCGTACTGCAAGAAATGAAATCAAAATTGTCATAGTTACGAATATATTATTCCAAGGAGCACTTTTAATAACTATAATAAAAAAGCAATTGATTATCCCCCTCCCCTCAAAAAAAGATCAAAATATATATAATGAGTACTTATAATACAAAAACAAAAGACCAAATGACAGGATTTGTTTTTGTTTTTCCATTTTATGCTTTAAAAAACTGAAGGGTCCTCCTTGTATCGAAGTTGTACCAAACTTAAAATTTTCAACACGAACACCTAATGTTTACATGTTTTCCTTTTTCGGAAATTTTTTCCTTAAGAAACTAGAAGTTATTCATTCAAATAGTTTATGAATTATGAAAATTCTATATTCGAAAATCTCCAATACTAAATCTTCGTAATCATTACAAATCTTTGTAATCATTACAAAACAGATTCTAAGGAGGGTACTGTTTTAAGCATAATTCACGAAACATTTTGCTGAATGAGTTGTAATTGTCGATACGCATTTTTAAAATTTTTTAGCAAGTCGATTTCTGTCTTTAAAAATTCATAATTTTCTCAAATAATTATTAATATATATATATATATATAAGAAAATTAGCATTTGAGAAAATATACGCATTGTAACATAATTTCTTTTAAAACCAAGAAATCAATTTTGTAGAACATTTCTTTTTTTATATCTTTCTTTTCTTTTCTCTTTCTTTTTTTTTGGTCACATCTCCTGTATCTGGTATCTGCTGTTTTCCGTCGAATTTCTTAAATATTGGTGTCCCCTTAAATTTGGTCATGTTTCTAGTCTCAGAGGTCTTTGGGGATGTTTTAAAAAATGGAATTAATAAAAGATTCTGAGTAAATAAAGACAATATTAAGCAATATACTCATGTGTCTATATTGTAAATCAAAAACATGTCCATGAGTAGAGCTTACTTCATATCAATGCTGATAATAACATACGACATTCGTTTGTTTTTTATCAGAAAAAAATTACCGTTTAAAAAGGCACAATTTCAGTTTTTATGCAGTCGAATAAGATTAAAAATATAATTAAGATAAAAATTGATGCAACCAGTTAAATACTAATGTGCTCTGCTCTCATAAAATTATATCTAATTTATAAAAAAAATACATATTTTGCTTGTCTGTATAATAAATCGATATTTTGTTAACTCCTTTTGACCAGAGTGTCATAAGAGTAACGAAATTTTGATTATATGTGTATATATATATATATATATATATATATATATATGTATATATTTAATTGATATCTTTTCATTTTGAATAGTCATAATGAATTTTTTCTTATTGTGGTATCTTATATATAATTAATATATAACATCCGTTGCTAATAGCAATTTTATAAATATGGTGCGCATAGGTAATTGCTGCTATCCGCATGACCTTTGTGTATTGTCTGTGAGATTTCTACTATGTAGTTTTCCGTTACCACTTCATAGGATTTCCATTAAGAGTTGCAAATCGTTTCATCATGAATATTATATGTGGTATATTTATAATAATTTAACTGTTAATTTTGATATTATGTTTAATTCATTGTCTTGATATATGGTATATTAAATGTCAAAATCAATATTCATTATTTATTAATTTTTAATATTAAAGTAATACATTGAAATTATCATTATTTATTATTTTTTTTATATTAAATAAATACATTGAAATTATGATTAGTTAAGCCTATGTGAAATGTAGTAACAATGTGAGCATTGTGCAGAGATGTTAACTGGATAAGTTTGTGGATTATTATGTATGTGATTTTTTCATTTTTAAATGAGTCGATTTTGTGATTATGCATTTATTGTACTGTGAGTACTATGATTCTTATTATATGTGGTGTGGGATGGTAGTATTATGGTCGTGTATTGTTTCCTTTTGGAGGTTTGAGTACTGCTTTAAAGCTTTGTACATATTGTATCTATTTTCATTTTATAGTTGTATTATTCTAGATCCTTTTCTTTAGTAAATTATATTAGTCCAGATACTCGATTATTTAATTGTAATTTTTCTATTTTTATCTTTTTATTATATTTGTATTATCTCTTATATTATGGCAGTACTTAGTAAAAATCTCGATCCTGGCAAGATACACAATGCTTCTTTGCAGTGTAGTGCCCGGTACAGGAGCAATAATAGGGTTACTCCTGGACCGTCATCCAGTTTCCATATACATGCTCCTCCTCCTCAATTATATTTTCAGAAATGTTCTGATATCCGATGTAAAACTTGTCCATCTGCTTCTCAGTCACAAATCGTATCAGATCCTCATATTTCTATTTTTTGTAAGGCTTTTAATGTAATTTATAGTATAAAGTGTAACATTTGCAATTTGAAATATATTGGTGAAACTTCTGGTCCTCTTCATATACGCATGAATCAACATCGGTCAGATTCTGATAAAAATTTAGCAAAAAATATACTGTCTACAGCTGAAATACAGCATTTTCATAAACATAAATTTAAAAATACTACTATTGAAATAATACAAATTCAGAAAAATAAATCTGAGCGTCTGTATTTAGAGTCTTCATATATGAAATATTATAATACAATTTATCCTTATGGTCTTAATAGTGAGGTTTTTAAAAGATCTGTTAAAGTTTTTTCATCTATAAATGATACTACAGATTATTCTCCCATTTATCATAGTTTAAATCATCTTATAAATCCTAAAACTACACGTAACAAAAGAGGAAAAGGTTCATCTTCTAGTATTACTCCTAAAAACCTTATAATTCAACAAATTAATAATCTGCATCGTAATTATTTAAAAAATTACAATTGGTTTCTAATACGTAAATATATTTTTGGAATGAAAAAGAAACATATTGTACAATATTTAAATATTTTTCTCAGTAAAACTTACTCTAAACATTTTTCAGATATTTTTTATGATCTCATTATGACTCGTGTCAACCTGTACAATATAAATTTACTCAAAAAACCTAAAAATCTACAAACTAATACTCAAATGGTAATTACTTTTTCTAATCCAATATTTAATAAAATCAATATTAATTCCATATTAAATGATAAAAACTGTCAATTTCCTATTAATAATATTCATATTTCTAAAACCTTTAAGTATCCCATATCTATCGGCAGAACGATTTTTAACTATAATTCTTTCGCTAAATCTTCTTTTGATGCTAGTATTTTACCCTGTAAATGCAATGACCCCTCTCTACAAAAATATATAAATAAAGATCACGGACATATTATTACTGGTAATCTTAATCTCGTAGTTTATTTACCACTTAGAAGAATTATGGGTTATGGGACCAAGTACAGAATTCCATCCAAATTAAACATTAAATCTATCATAAAACTATTTACATATGATATAGATATATTTATTTATAAACTTGCAATTTATTATAATAAACCCATTGAATATTTTAATCAATGGAAAATATTAGTTATCGATAAATTAACCAAGTCCTTAAAATATAATATTTCACACCTAGAATATGTAAATACACAGCATCTGTTTAAGCAAATCAATAAATTACAACAAAACTTTGTAATAACTTATGTTGATAAATCTCCTAATAATTATGCCATTATTTGTAAATCTTATTATCATCAACTGCTTAAATCTAGAATACAGAATAATAACACATTCCAAAAAATTAATGATAACTTACTTGCCAATAATCGTAAAATTAAAGGATTCTATAAATTATTAGACATTAACCCTACTAACTTTAAATATCCTTATCTAGTCCTTATACCCAAATTTCATAAGCATCCTGTTAAATTCAGAACTGTTACAATTGGTTGCAATACTTATAATAATGCTGCTAACAAACTTCTATTAGTAATTCTTAATCAAATATATAATATCACAAAAAAAAAGTGTTATAATACACATTGCATAAAAAATAGTTATGAACTGGTCCATATTATGAAAAATCTTAAATGTATAAACAATATCACTACCTATGATTTTAAAGATTTATTTAATAATATCAATTTATCGGATTTACATAATATCATAAATGAGCTTTTTAAAAAATATCAACACGAGTTGGATATATCACATAATATCGATTCTGAATATTTTCATACCTTAACTAATTTCATTATCTATAATAATTTTATCATGCATGATAACAATATATATATTCAAAATGTTGGTATACCACAAGGTGGTAGTACTTCTAGTGTATTATCTGACTTATACTTATATTACTATGAACGTCATTATTTAAATAATACAATACATTTATATCGATATATAGATGATGTAATTTTAATTGATACTGATAACACCTGTATATCTCAATTCCCTGTTGATTATCCTTCTAATCTAGAACTTTCAAAAAACCTACTTTTTAATAATACAATCAATTTCTTAGATATTAAAATTATATTAAAAGAGAACAAATTTATAACTGATATTTATGACAAAAGGAAAGAATTTAATTTTAAAGTTAATACTTTTACTAATTTTAAATCATGTCTTCATAATTCTGTATATCGTAATATAATACTTAACCATTTATATAGAATAAAATGTCTATGTTCTTCCCATTTAATTAATACTAATATTAAAAAGCTTGTATATGATGCTATAAATAATGGTTATCCTAAAAAATTCATATATTCTTTAATTTATAATTAGATATTACATGATCTTATAATTAATTCTTTGCATAAAAAATGTATAAAAAAATTATAAAACATAAAAAAAATAATAAAAAATTAAAAATGTTAAAAAGTAATAAAAATATATATATATATAGGTTGGTTGGGTGGGTAGATGTTAGAGTACGGAGGAGGGTGGTGTTGTCTGGATAAAAACGCAAAGGTTAATTATTTATTTTTAAAAAAAATTGAGAGTGGGTTATTTATTTTAACATAATTTTTAAACTGTTTAATTTACACCAATATATGGATATTCGTCTAGTTATATCTATAGTTAAATAGCTATATTTTAAATATCAAATTATTTTTAATGTTATTGATATAATTTTTGGTATTATTATTAATAATATTATTACTATTATTATTTATTTATTTATTTATTTTATTATTATTATTATTATTATTATTTTATTATTATTATCCTATGTTAAGATAATGAGTTTTTACCATGTAAAGTCACAATAAATATTACTGATTAAAGTAACAATAATGTATTTTAAGTTATATGTTAATATGAATGTTATCTCTTAATTCTAATTTTAATCATTTTATTAATTTAATTTTATGTTAATATCGATTATTATTTTTTCCGATTCAATTATATTTCCATTCAGCTTTATCTTTTTTGTTTGTTATGGATAACTATTATTTTTACTTACTTTCAACTCCTTTTTGTAAAATATCTTTGTTCCTTGTTTAATAATTTGGTTTTTGTGTGATGGTAGTCCCAAATTCGTATTGTTTTGCTTTTTCATGGAAAATACGAAGATGAAACCACACACTCCATTTGTAGTTCCAAAGTATTTGGGACCTGAAGATTCTGCTTTGGTTCTACAAATTTCAATTGTATTCATATTATTCTTTTTTTCCTTCCATGTTCAATGTGCTATAAGTTATTCTATTCAATGGTTAATTTCAAATGGTTAATATTGTTTACTATAATTCAATTTAATTCTTCGTTTTGGTTTATTGTTTTATTGATAAAATCCGTTGGTGAATCTTGTCTACTTTTAATGGTATTATATATATATATATATATATATATATATATATATAGAGAGAGAGAGAGAGAGAGAGAGAGAGAGAGAGAGAAGAGAGAGAGAGAGAGACAAATAAAACGCTTTTTATTACAAATTATATACATCTTACGTGAGTGGTACACAATGGTATTTCACTGGTTATACCAATTTTAATTATATATTTTATAATGAAATAATTGGGATTATTTATGAAAATTCGCTCGAATTTTCACACAATTTCTGAATGGACGTTCCCATACACTGCTTATTAGTTAAATTACGCATACTATGTTAGGTCTGGGCAATAAAATCAATCCAATGATACCTTATTTATTGCAGTACGCTACACATTACATGGGAAAAGGAAGTTGTGAACAGAAATAATATAATGAAATTATTTTTATTACTCAGTTAATTGCTATGATTTATTATGACATCAAATATATTTGTTTCGTAATTGAATTTATTTTCTCTCCTCTAGAAAATAGAGTAACTTGAAGTGAGATGCCATGCTGCACGAGATACCGTATCACACAATTTTCGAATGCGCAGGCGCTCTAGGGAAACGCTGCTTCGCTCAGTTGTCAGCAAGAGGGTTCTCTACTGATTTTATAATTTCTATTTGCGTTCTTTTAGCAATTTTTTTAGTAGTGCTTTTTTACTGCTATTTCATTTTAACACTTATTGTAAGTGTGAAAAATCTTTTACGAGACATCTGTATTTGCCTGTATAAGTCTTAAAAGAAAGGTCTCCATATTGGGCATACACAGAATTTTCTGGAAAAAAAATACTAATTAAGCAACTTATGTATGTAATAAAGGATTAGTCAGAATTAACGGCGTAACTGCAGTAGAAAGTCTGTAAAAATAAATAAATAAATAAATAAATACTTTCGAATATTAGGCGTGAAAAAACGAAAGCGTCGCGAGATTAGGCGAGCAGCAATTTTCCTCGCCAAAAGCAAACTATTTTAATGCAATGCAACTAACAACTGTTGAATTTTTAAAATGTGTGCAAATGAAATTTATTGAATTTAAACATAAACAAAGAGAGAATTTAATATATTATACACAAACACACACGCATATACAGGGTGTTTCTAAACTCATGGTACAAACTTTAAGGGATGATAGTACACATCAAGACAAACAATATTAAATAGGAAACTGAGGGTCCCAAACGTCTTCCGAAGGAGATAGGCGCCGTTAAAGATTAGGGTCCAAAAATTCAAATATTTAAAAAAAAAAAAAAAAAAAAAAAAAAAAAAAAAAATTGGTCGATTTGTTTGCGGTTTTTACTAAAACTATTCTTTATGTCAGTATTGTCTTGAAAATAAATTATAAAAATAAATTTCAAAAAATGTCTATAGAGGGCGCTTTAGACTTTGGAGTAACGAACAACTATTTTTTACCGTTATTTCTTGCGTCTCATTAAATTTTTTTTAGAAGCTTAGACATAAACTTAAATTTTGAGTTCAAAATCTAAATCGTTGGGAGTGGTTAAGTAGCGCAAATTGAACTGTGGGGGGAAGTTCAAATTTCAAATGATTATGAAAAACGGAAAAATTGGTCAATTGATTTGCGATTTTCGCTAAAATTATTCTTTATGTCAGAATTATCTTGAAAATAAATTATAAAGATAAAATTCAAAAAATGCCGATAGAGGGCGCTTTAGACTTTGAAGTAACGTACAACTATTTTTTAGCTTTATTTTTTGCATTTCATAAAATTTTTTTAGAAGCTTAGACATAAACTTAAATTTTGGTATGAAAATCTGAATCGTGGGGAGTGGTAAAGTAGCGCAAACTTAATGGGTGTGGGGAGGCTCAAATTTCAAATGAGTATAAAAAACGGAAAAATTGGTCGATTCCTTTGCGGTTTTCACTAAAACTATTCTTTATGTTAGTATTTCCTTGAAAATAAATTTTAAAGTTAAATTTCAAAAAATTCCGTAGAGGGCGCTTTAAACTTTAGAATAACCAACAACTATTTTTAACTGTTATTTTTTGTATCTAATTAAATTAAACGGAATTTTTCGAAATTTATCTTTAAAATTTATTTTCAAGGAAATATTGACATAAAGAATAGTTTTAGCGAAAACCGACCAATTTTTCCGTTTTTTATAATCATTTGAAATTTGAACGTTCCCATCCCCATTGAACACAGTTCAGTTTGCGCTACTTAAGCACTCCTAACTATTCAGATTTTCATCTCAAAATGTAAGTTTATGTCTCATCTTCTAAAAAAATTTTATGAAATGCAAAAAATAACGGTAAAAAATAGTTGTACGTTACTCTACAGTCTAAAGCGCCCACTATCGTCATTTTTTGAATTTTATCTTTATAATTTATTTTCAAGACAATACTGACATAAAGAATAATTTTAGTGAAATTTGCAAATCCATTGACCAATTTTTCCGTTTTTTATAATCATTCGAAATTTGAACCTACCCCCACAGTTTAGTTTGCGCTACTTAACCACTCCCAACGATTTAGATTTTGAGCTCAAAATTTAAGTTCATGTCTAAGCTTCTAAAAAACATTAATGAGATACAAAAAATAACGGTAAAAAATAGTTGTTCGTTACTCCAAAGTCTGAAGCGCCCTCTATCGGCATTTTTTGAAATTTATCTCTATAATTCATTCTCAAGACAATGCTGACATAAAGAATAGTTTTAGTGAAAACCGCAAACGAATCGACCAATTTTTCTGTTTTTTTATAAATATTTGAATTTTTGGACCCTAAACTTTAACGGCGCCTATCTCCCTCGGAAGAAATTTGGGACCTTCAGTTTCCTATTTAATATTGTTTGTCTTGATGTGTACTATCACCCCTTAAGTTTGTACCATGAGTTTAGAAACACTCTGTATACACTGCTCAAAACAATTAAAGGATATTTGAAGTTTTATATAAAATAAAGATATAAACGAAATTTTTTTTGCCGAAAATAGAAGAACAGAATCACAAATGCAAATTTTTCTGGTTTTCAAACTGTGGAGTATGCAAATTTTGAGTTCGACGTCAAAAACGTCGCTTCAGCGGCAGCGAATGAAATTTGACTTTCAACTGGATAAAAGAGAATGAAGACAAGGATGATCGACATTCAGTGATTGCTTTGTTTCGATGAGTACGATGTCCCAGCGAAGTCATTTGACAGATTCAGAAGCTTGGAGAATTGTTGGTAGGTTAGAAGGGAGCCAAACTCAAGCCGAAGTAACGCAAGCCATTGGAGTGTCACAAAAGTGTCATTTCCAGGATCTGGAACCCTTTTTTGGAGAGTGGATGAACAGGCAGAAGACCAGGACAAGGTTGTGACGGGCAACAACGCCCAATGAAGATCGGTATTTAGCGTTAACAGCTCGGAGACACCGAAACATGAACGCTACTCTTCTCCAACAACACCTTCGCTCGGCTACAGGCACCAAGATTTCAACTTAGACTGTCCGAAACCGGCTCCATGCTGTAGGTCTGTATGCTCGCTCACCGATGGTATGTGTTAGATTAACATCAAGGCATCGTCGCGACCACAGGGAGTGGGCAACCGAGCATGTCAACTGGAGGAGAAATGAATGGAGCAATATTCTGTTTTCTGACGAGTCCCGTTTTTCTGTGCATCCGGATAATAGGCGTATTTTCATCTGGAGGGACCGTGGCAGTAGGAATAATCCTGCGTTCGTGCACGACAGTTTCAGATTTGGCGGTGGAGGAGTGTTGGTGTATGGTGGCATCTCCATTGACGGGCGCACTGACCTCTAAATCATTCGAGATGGAGCTCTGACTGGTCGCCGATATAGGGATGAGATCCTCAGACCTATTGTAGTCCCTTACGCTGCAGCAATCGGAGATAACTTCATTTTAATGGATGATAACTGCAGGCCACATCGTGCAAACCTGGTGGAGGATTTCCTTTTCGAGGAAGGAATCGTTCGAATGGAATGGCCAGCGTGTTCTCCAGACATGGATCCAATCGAGCACGTTTGGGACACTCTAGGAAGACGAGTTTCTGGCCGCCAACAACCCCCACAAACTCTCCAAGAACTGGAAAGAGCTCTTCTGGAAGAGTGGGGCAGAATACCCCAACTCGTCATTAATAGCCTCATTGAGTCCATGCCTCAAAGGTGTTCAACGTTGCTGACCGCCCGTGGAAACCATACCCCCTACTGAAAATGATTTTCTTTGAAGAAAACACCTTTTCTTATTCTTTTTTTCTCATATGCACAAATTGTGTTTTTTTCCTTTTGTACACAAATGCGCAATAAAATGCATTTTTTTCTGCCAAACAAGTGTAATTTATTCTCATATAACTTACTATGTCTGTCGACCATGTATCAATCAGCTAAAAAGTTTCCCAGATACAAAATCCACCTAAAACTGCAATACCCTTTAATTGTTTTGAGCAGTGTATATTAGGATAATGCGAAAAAATTTATTTTTTTAAAATCAAAAACGGGTAGGTGTCAAAAGTTGCCTTTATCCTAGTATATCAACTGTGTGATACTTTACCGCTGAAAAAAAATGGCTTGAGTGTGCGCTTTTGCTCCAAAAATTGAAAACTTGAGTAAAATTTGACATTTTTTGATATTTTTTCAAAAAAAATTTTAATTCCTACAGATTTGGTCATTATTTTAAAATTCTATTTAAACCTTACTTAATATAATTAAACTATAAAATAATATCTTTATTCCGTATAGCTGGAGCGAAACAGACAACTTTTGGTAAGAAAACGGCATTACCATTCTATTGGGACATATAACAAATTGTTGTTTTTAATACAGCTCTTGTTTTCAAAACTACCTTGGACATACGTCGTGGAGATGGATATATTTCATAACTCACCTGTCCCAACTACTCGATCATCTTAGTACAGTATTTTATTTATATATTGATTTGTAATTTTCTTTATAAAAATTTGGCATGTTTCCGATGCATCCATCTAGTTTCCATCTGTTCTTTGCATCTTCATGCATATTTTTACAGCTTATACAAAAAAAAAAAAAAAAAAAAAATGGCAAGTAGAGTAATGCACGGGCATATTATTAAAGGGATCTATTCGGCCATCTATTATCTTTATCAAACTTACATACAGTCGATGAATAATGTTTGGAAGTTCTGTTTCCACAACATTTTTAGTCAATTACATTTTTTACGAAATGATCTGCTTCAAAGATGATTTCAGGTATTTCAACTGTAAGTATGCCATCATTTATTCTACTTTTGCTTTTCTTATATGGTGAGAAGCGAGTGTTAAATGTGATGGAGATCGTCAGAGCAGGCCCTGAATACCGAATAGGCACGAGAAGCACGTGCTTCCCCTAGAAAAATTTTGAAGAGGCCCGAAATTGAGAAAACAGGGAGCCCCAAATCTTATGTTGAATTAATTCCATATGAAAGTTTTACCTTTTTTCTTTTTAACTAATTCATGTATATGGATTTTAAAAAGTTTTTCATAAAAAGTATGTTTAGCAAATCACTTTTTTATCATCCTTCTATATTTTGCCCGACCAATCAAAGCCCTCAATTTATCAAGTAGTATTATCATTCAACCAATCAAAATCGAAAGAATCTAGTCGGCAATCATAATGCCCACCAGATTGTGAAGTTAGTTGCTAGGGTGTGACGCCTGTTGACACTGATTCACTGTCTCGTTGCGATGAATTTGCCATGCGATTTGCAAGTAGAACTTGATAAAGCAGTAATGAAATCTCTCAACTTTTAGATCTGTGAAATATTTACATTCAACACCGCTCGCGCTGTGTTTATCATTAACACGTGCGTTGTATGGATATTTTATTACTCTTTTACATTATAGTTGAATTTTTGCAGAATTTTATTTTGTTTAACTTAATTATTCAGTATGGCTAAAACTAAGCCTCAAAGTCTTTCAGGATGTAGTAAACGAAAAAAAAGAGCAAAAAGACTTGCTTGTAACAAACGATTAAGCGTGGCAATGAACCAATTTGTTTTAAAAACAGAAGACAAAAGGGGCGATTCAGAAAACTTACCTGGTGCAAAAATATCTACACCTGCAAAAGAAGAAGAAATTGAAGTTGAATCCACATCCGAGACTGAAAAAAAAAATTTCATCTTTTCCCGTTCCTGAAGTTGAAATCCAAGATAGTGATAAAAGTACGAGCTTAAGAAACAAAACAAATCTCAATGTGAAAATCAGCCAACTTTCACGGAAAATATTTTTACAAATTTGGGATGTCGCCCGTTTGTTTCTAAAGAAGAAACTAAGGAAAAGGAATTAGAATGCATAGGTAAAAATTCAACATTAAAACAAAATGCTTGTGATTCGAATTCTAATGATTTCCTTTGAGTTCCACCTGAAAAGGAAAGTAATACAGAAGTTGAGACTACATTGGAAACAAATCTTGTGCAAAACTTTATAAATTATAGTGATCCTGCTTTGTGGCCTCCCATAACTGATTCTATTAGGGAATATTTTACTAACATAAAACTGGAACAAAAGATAAGTTATCTTAGCAACTCCAAAAAAGTAATTGGAGGAATTGAGCGAACATGCTCAAAAAACAATTTCTTTAGATATAAAAAAAATGGAGAATTAGTCAGTCGAGAATGGTTGGTTTATTCACCCAGTGTAAAGGCTGTTTTTTGCTATGTATGCAAGTTGTATGGTGGTTCAAATGATCAAGCGTTATGTAAAGATGGATTTTCAGATTGGAGAAACATTGTAAAATGGTTCCAATTGCATGAAAACTCAAAATTTCATCGAAGATGCATGTTTTCCTTCTCATCACGATCAAAATCCTCTAATCGTATTGATAACAATCTTGTGGAGCAATTTGAAAATGAATGTGAGTACTGGCGGAAAATCTTATTCAGAGTTGTTGCTGTTATAAAATATATATCGCTACGTGGACTATCTTGTTTTGGAGATGATGAAACTTTTGGATCTGTACATAATGGAAATTTTTTAGGTATATTGGAATTATTAGCCTCATTTGAGTCTTTTTTGGCAGATCATATTTAAATAAGTAATAAGGGTAAAGGCAATGTTAACTACCTATCATCAACAATTGTTACTGAATTCATAGAGATAATGTCAAACAGAGTTCTGAAAGAAATAGTAAAACAAATCCAACAGGCTAAATATTTTGGACTTATTGTGGATTCCACACCTGATATTAGCCATATTGACCAACTTGCTATTGTCTTACGTTATGTAAATCAAGATGAACCAGTTGAGCGATTTTTAAAGTTTATTCCTATTCATAGCCACAGTTCAGAACATTTGCATGAAGTCGTTATAAATTTTCTTCAAAGTTTGAATATTGAGTTGAAATATTGCCGAGGTCAATCATTTGATAACGCTAGCAATATGTCTGGTAAGTACTCAGGTCTTCAAGCGAGGTTAAAAAAAGATTTTCCCTTAATTCATTATGTTCCATGTGCAGCACATTCCCTAAATCTTATTGGCACAAGTGCTGCAGAATATTATCATTCAGCAGTATCATTTTTTGGAGTTGTTCAAAGCTTGTACAATTTTTTTTCGGCATCCACACACAGATGGGAGTTAATGAATGAAGAGTCATTATTTGATGCAAGCAATTTGACACTTAAGTCATTATCAGGAACCAGATGGTCAGCTAATGCTGATGCAGTGAAAGTCTTGAAGAAAAAATACATGATTATTTTCAAAGTTCTGGATGCTATTTCAAGCAATGAAAATGAAACAGCTACAACTAGACATGATGCTAAACGTTTACATTCCAAAATGTCAAAATTTGAGTTTGCATTAATGACTGTTATTTGGGACAGCATTCTTCAAAGAATGAACAATGCTAGCAAGACCATTCAGTCTGAAAATTGCAAAATGTCTACAATTGTACCATTGTACAATTCATTGATTAAATTTGTTCAGCATGTGCGAAATCATTTTGATGATTGGGAAAATCAGGCAGAGGCTTTGATCGGCAACAGAAGTTACACTGAATCTCGACCAAAGAAAGTGACGAAAAGTAGAATGCTGGATGAAACATCTAGCAAAAATGTTGAACTTTCCTGCAGAGAATTTTTTTTATTTCAAACTCACTATGTAATATTCCCTTATCAGTGCATTGGAAAAACGAAAGTGTGCATATGTTTCTCTAGAGTCGATATTTGGTTTTATGTGCAACGAAAATCTGTCCGAGCTGAACATTAAAGAAATCACTAAAAAGTTTCACGATATTTACTCTGAAGATATAGAAGAAGAATTTCCTGATGAATTTTTGCAGTTTAATGAGTTTGTAACAAAAGACTTGCAACCTATACAAAAATTGAAACTTATTAAATCATTAAACATAGAACAGACTTTTCCTAATGTTGAAGTAGCATTGAGAATAATGCTTTCAATTCCCATTTCAAACTGTTCTAGTGAACGGTCATTTTCTGTTCTAAAAAGGATAAAAAATCGCATGAGATCATCACTTTCTCAAAATAAAGTAAGTGGCTTATCCTTACTAGCAATAGAAAGCGACATAACTACTAAATTAGATTTTAATGACATAATTGATGAATTAGCTAGGCGTAAATCAAGGAAGAAGGCAATATAATAAAATATAACAGGTAAAAGTGTTATATTAACTGTTATTTTCAATTTTGTTAAACTGTTATTGTCAACTGTTATTTTCAATTTTGCTTTTATATTTTTAACTTCTTGTATATATTATAATTTTGCACTATTTTTTACACTTAAACAAATCAGCAAGCAGAAAATATTTCTAAGTTTACAGTTTTCAGAGAAAATCTTAATGACCATGCTTAGAGCTGGCTTCATATAATAAATTTATATATTCTTTATTTTCTTGCAAAATTTTAAACTTTGTTTTGGTTGCAGTAGAAAACTTTGAATTTTATGTGCTTAGTAATTTATAAAATTTCATTTATTTTTAAGTTTTTGAGAAGGGTGTCCATAATTGCGATTCTTGTCATTTTCCATCAATAAACACTCTATTTAAACATTGCTTAAAATGGAATTTTTGTAATGTTTATAGTACATAAAATGTTTTAATGTAATTTAAAACTTAAATAATAAAATTTAATTTTTAAATTGCACTTGCCAAAATGTAGTAACACCAAAACTTTTATAAATAGCTTCTTTCGCTCCAAACATCATTTCTACAGTTTTATTTTGAAATTATTTTATTTAATATTTTCAATGTCTAACTCAAAGTATCACTTCTTTCACATTTGTAATATCTGTTACTTACAAGCAATCTGTAGACGTTTGTTGGAAATAATGAGACGAAATTATGCACTAATACTTTAAAACTTTTATTACTGTTGACCTCCCCTAGTGTTTCAATAAATTTGACAGTAGTAATTACCTGATACCCCCCTCCCCTCCTAGCATTTTAAACTATTCATCTAAAATAATTAGGTGTCCATTACTAGAGTTTTATGTGTTTTGGAAAATTTTTGTGTACTATTAAATTTTGATTCATATTTGGTTGCTTAAATGTTGTTTACAGATTAAAAAACAAAAAATATTTATTATTATTACTTTTAAGATTCCTTGTTTGTCCATTAAACTTGCACATCTGACCTAATATAAAAGGCAGCATATTTTTAACTTGTAATAGTTATATCATTGTTAAAACTGATTTTATTAAATTTTCATTAAAAGCAGTTTAGTTTAAAACAGTTGATTCAAGCTACATAGAAATAAATATTTAAAGATAACAATTTATCAAAAAAGACTATGAATAAGAGAAAACTTTGTTTATTTTATTTATGATTTGTATAATGTGTATAAACTTATTATTTATTTTTTGCTTTTTAAAAACTTATAATAACTAAGCTCTTCACCATTTAGTTTTGGTCTAATGGCTTATTAGAACGGTTTCAAAATTATTCATTGCTGATCATTCAAAAAGATTTTGGCACAGATGTCATATACACATTTTCACGTGCTTTTTCCCCTTGCCAATTTGGGGAAATTTTTGTTTTTCAATATAAATTACATACAATGACAGCAGGTGATTTTTTATTGCAATGTAAAAATAAAATAACGTGAAACAGAGAAAGACTCTAGTATTTTAAAAAATAAAATTAAAATAAGAAAATGATAGTTTGAAAAATAATTTAAAGAATTAAAATAAAATATAACAGTAAAAAGGCATGAATTTAAATAAGAAACTTAATAAGTTACTAAAACAGTAAATATAATTTTCACAATAAATCTTAAATATTAACACTTGTAGCTACATTGAATGCATGCAGCTATATCATTTATTATTTCTTATAATCATATCAGAAGAACATTTATAACATATAAATCCATATTTAAGCAAAATTTGTTAACATATAAAGATGTAAAACAAAATATAAAATGCTAAATGCATTAGGCGAGATATCAACTAACTAAGTTTACAATAAGAAACAAAAATACCGGGTTACAATGTTTGGCGTAAAATCGCCAATTTTAAAAATATGTGCAAATGTGGTGCGTATATGATATCTGTGCCAAGATTTTAATTAAATGTACTATCAGGAAAAAAACTTTATTTTAATAATGAATGAGGGATAATTTACTTTCTCCTTTAATAATTGCTTTAATGTTCCAAATATTCTAGATATTCTCTCATGTTTCATTTTTTAAGTTTGAATTTTCCATTTTATTAAATTATCCATTTCATGAATTATAGCTAATATCTATAAGATTTTGAATGTTTCATTTTATGTTTTTACTGTATCAGATTGTGGATGTTGTTTCTGTTCGATGTAATAATTTTTTTTTTCAAAAAAAAAAAAAAAAAAAAAAAATATATATATATATATATATATATATATGTGTGTGTGTGTGTGTAAATACTTTTATAAATACATCCAAAGTTATTCATATGTATTGTTATTACTGCATTCCACTATTTATTTTCCACTATTTATATATCATTTGTTTAATGAAATATATGTGAAGTCAGCTGAGCCACCATAATATGGCGAGATTTTGGGTACGTAAAATTTAGAAAGGTCTTCTCGAATGAGGGGGGGTGGGGGGGCTGAATGCCACTGAGCTTCAGAGGTTAATCGGGCCCTGCGTCAGAGAGAATTGCAATTTGTTCTGCATATGCAGAGCAACCGTTGTTGTAAATACCTTTTTTTTTTTTTTTGCATTAGTTTTATGCCGTTTTCTAAGTGTTTTCGTAGCCAAGTAATAACTTTTTTTAGATTCCCTTTTTATAAGTGGACAACATTTGAAAGTGAACTGTCCTTGGCATAAACTTATAACACATAGTAGTTTTTAAGGGAATTTTACGACTCTAATCGACAATAAGTAATCATTTAAAATTAGAAGAATTCTATATGTCACTGTGAACCATTTTGCATGTTGTAAACTTAGAATTGTGTATAATAATGGATCATATTCTACTTCAATTCCAGTGATTTTCCTCTGTGTCAATTATTAGAGAAGTCGATATAAAACGTTCTAATCCACATGGATTCACTGGATCAATAGAAAAATCTTTGTCTACGTGCTATTCACTTCCTATTGCAATTTTCATAACATAGAGAATAATTTTGAAAAAAAGATACTCAGAACAGACTAGAAGTTTCTGCCTGAGATTGCAAAGCTAATTCATAAGGAAAGCTATTTCCCAGAAGAATTGAGGAATAGGAACTTGAAAGACTCATACAAAGATCTCATACAAAAGACAGCTCATAAAGCGAATAAAATTTTCCACTTTATATAAGCACATATTGTCAATCAGAGTCTATAGGTTCACTCACAAAATATATAACCCAAGTTTTATCACAGGATGTTTTATACCAAAACGTAATACACATTTAATGAATAGGTCTAAAAACTTATTGGTAATTACTCGACTACAAAATAACACCAGGAAGCGACATAAAACGAATACTAAAATTTCTTTAGAAATATTGTTGCTTTACATGCAAATTTTGTTTGCACTCCTCTGTGATGATCATCATAATATTAAACAGCTAGCTTCTCAGCATATATTCAATATAATATAATACAGTAAATGACATACTAGAAATTGAGATCATATTGTCAGTTTTTAGGCAAATCATTATACATAAAATGTAATTGATTGAAAAAATGCTGTGGTAACAGAACTTCCAATCATAATGCATTAATTGCATGGAATTTTAATGAAGATAATAGACTGCTGAATAGGTTCAATTAACAACATACCCAATACATAGCGCAGCGTCTCTTCTGTTACACAAGGTATAGAAATATGCGTGGAGCAGGTCACACCAGCAGCATCCAAAGACAGTTAGTACAAAGAAGTGCTGAACTACTGTGATACATACAAAACTTATACCCGTCTTCGGGAAAAAATAACAATTCAATACATAAATAAAATGAAACACTGGGCCTAGATGGTCGGGTGGCTGGGACGAATGGGATATGAAATTCAGCCACCTCCACGATTTATATCAAAGCAGCTAGGTATGAAATGCATTAAAAACAACAATTCATTGCATGCTCCAATAGCGAGGTAACGCTGATTTTTTTGCCAAAATTTGTCAGATTTGCTCCAATTATACAGACTAAAGATATTTTAATTTATAGTTTGAATATGTTAAGCAGATAAATATAAAGGTTTCAGTAACACTTTTAAATAATAACCAACTCTATAGGATAATTTTAATTTTTTTGAAATTTTTTTAAAAAATGTCAAATTTTACAAAAATTTCGATTTTTGGAGCAAAAGCACGCATTCAAGCCATTTTTTGTCAGCGCTAAAATTTCACGCAGTTATATACAAGTATATGGGTAACTTTTAGCACCTACCCGTTTTTGCTTTTTAAAAAATATTTTTTTTCGCTCCACTTTAATGTATATAAGTAATAAAATAAAAAAAAAATTGCGCCATTTTGTTCTCTCTGAGCTTTTAATTCTAAAATTGTGGAACATATTTTAATCTTAGTTTCGTAATATATTAATCTTTTAACAGCTAAAGTCCTTTTTCTTTTTTTATTTAACTTATTAATAATCTATTGCTTGTTTCTCAAAAAAGGCGGGAAGTTATTTCGTAACCTTTCCTTTTTAGAATATTCTCGGGTTTTTAATTTTATTTTTTATTTAACATCACGTGATCTGTGTTAATGCGCGGATATGTTAACAGGCTAGTCTATTTGCGAGACAGTATCTAGTTCCCACCCAAACGCCACGCCTCGTAGACCAATCAGAGGTGAGGATTTTTTACACGTAGCCTCGAAGTTAATCCTAATTGGATCTTTAAAATGACTGACGCTGAGAGAGGAGGGGCTAGTTTTTCGGTGTGAGTGTGAATTCTCATTTTGGGTTTTTGAGAGCTCAGAATGCATCTTTCCTTTAAACTACTCGGACGCCCGATAATTTTTTCCCGATAAATTATAAGATGGAATGAGGTAGCTTAGTCACGAAGTTTGGAGTATTCGATGACAGTGCCAAGGTGATTGCGGGGAAGAACTTGCCTATTTTATGAGTCTAAAATAAATGAATTTAAAGACTGATGGATTTATTTTCTTATGGGGAAATCCCCAATACAACTCAAACAGCCGGAGCGATTGCCCAGCTCATTCCACTGCTGACTTTTAGTGAATAGAAGAATGTTCTGCATCAAACATGGTGTTGCACTGGAGCTTGTACTTTGTTCGCCATCGTCGTATCATCATATATATATAAGACATTAATAGTATACAATATTAACCATATATATATATTACATATTACAAATTACATTGTTACTGTAGTTATTTAATTTATCACTGGAAAAACCCTTTCATATATAAAAAATACTAATACTAGTACTGGAATTTGTGCTTAGAACAATTTTAATTCATTTAAATTATGAATTTCGTTTTAAATCACGAATTTTGATGATAAATTTGAATATAAATTCATATAAATATCGATATAACAAAATTATACTTAAAAGAAACTAAAACTGTCAAAACTTCCATTATTTAAATTAAATTTATCTAAACAAATTTAACATGAAACTTTTTTACCCATAAAGTATATATTTGACATAAAAAAGTATTTTTTGAAATTTCATTCCATCTAAACAGATGAAAAATCACCAAATAAAGAAATTTTCATTATTTTTTTACCGGCATTGTATGAAAGTTCCACCGAAATATTTTTTGTAAACGTATGTATCCTTATGAAAAGACCATTCTGTAATTTTTCACATTTTGGGGGCTTATGCCCGTATAGAGACTTCCCTTATTAGTTTAAATATCAGAGAAATAAATCTGATGTTTTTTAGAGAGTACTACTAATAAATACTCGCATTCTCCATCTACCTCAACTTAGAACTAGGGATTACAATCCCGACACTAATTTCCGATCCCGGGATTTCGGGATTGTTTAGATTCAATCCCGGGATTACGAAAATTAAAATTTTTCCAATATTATCAATTCTCACACAAGCTAAATTTCACAATATTGTAAAAAATAATTAAAGCAAAAATACAGCCTAACTTAAGAAAATATACCAAGCTCAAAATGTGTTAATTATTAATAAAAAAAAATTACAGGATAAATTACAACAATTAGAAATTTAAACAAATATGCTGTTGATGTTTGACAATGTAACAACAACAACAGCAAAAGTCTATGTTTTATCGTCCATATAATTTCTTTCATTTGGTGTTGAAAAAGCCTTTGAATAGGTAAATATTTACAATATGGAAAAATAATTAATAAATTAATATCACTAATTAAATTTTGAATTATTCTCATTACCAAATAACTAAAGATTACAAATTTAGGATATCGAAACTGCAGATTTTGGCAAATCATTATAGCTTTTAGCTATCAGTAAATTTCTTAAATCAATTGAAGCAATGAAAACGTTAAATGAAAAACCATCTTTAGCAGTCATTCTCGCTAGAATCAAATCCAGTGATTCCTTATCACTACTAAAAAAATTCCTCTATTTTCAACTTTTTAGAAGGCAATTTATCTTCTGTGCAATCTTGACTTGTGGAAGGAATAGAGTATGTAATAAATTCTGCAATTCCTTCGTCAATCCACCTAATGTTTTAAGCACTGCGCTACACCTTTTACATTTAGCTCTTTTTCCATCTTTTGGCGTTAAATTGTAGTACCATATTGAAGATGTATCGTTGTCTTTCCGATGAGCCACGGAATCCTTTTTATTCGACATCTTTAAAGCAAAGTAAGTCTGAATTCACGAAAAGCAAAGAAGTTAGCCCATAATGACTATCATACACAAATGCGACGCTTATCAGTAAAAGCTAATTCAAAAATGATCTACGAAGTGAAGAAAATTTCGACAAACGCATTAAAAAAAAAAAAAAAAAAAAAAAAAAATGATTTCATTTTTTTTGTCTAAAAGCTGTATGTGTTACATCTGTTTGCCAGTCAACTGTAAAAGATTTACTCCCTTAGAAATATATGTAAAAAATATTTGACGTATATATTCTTTTTCAATCATGTATAAACTTCATGAAAATTGATTTTTTCCCAACCAAATGCGAAAGTTTATAAATATCTTTTTAAAATTCAGCTGAATATTATTCCACTAAAAAACCAGAAAATCCCGTAAATCCCGGGATTTATTTCTGACAAATCCCGGGATTTTCGGGATTAAAAATACACCGGGATCCCAGAATCCCAGGATGCGGGATCCCGGGATTGTAATCCCTACTTAGAACACATCAGTCAAACGCTCAAGTGTAATTCATGATAACATTTGATTGGACATTATCAAGGAGATGTCCAATCAGGATTAACGGTGAATACAGTTTGAGCGTTCGACCAAGGTTTTGGTATGACTTGAGGTTAAAGTAATTGGTGAATACGAGCGTAACTGTTCTTTCTAAAAAGCGTAAATCCGGCTTTACATCATTGGTGGAACCGAGTTCTCATCGTTGGTCATCTTACCCTTACTTTGTGATAAGATGCCAAGCAAAATTTTCGATGCTTTGTATAACATCTGTGAAATGAAATACGTTTTAAATCATGCAAAAGAGAGCAAACTTTAAGAAAAGATCAATGATTAAAAATAAAAATTATCACGATCAGTCTTAAAACAATTAAATCAAAAACTACGGCATCTTCACCTATTTACCCTATATAAATTTGCTGTTAAAAATTTGTTAATGCATCCTCTTTTTGTTACAGCTGTAGATAACAGTGTTTTTATTTAATCCCCCCCCCCCCCTGATTCGAGCTGAGAAATTTCGATGCAAAAGGAACCTGTAAAAATCTATAAAAATAAATAGGATCAAATTTAAAACAATTAAATCAAAAACTTCGGCATATTCACTCAATTTTCTCTACATAAATTTGCTATTAAAAACTTGTTAATTCATCATCTTTTTGTTACGGCTGTCGATAATAGTGTTTTTTTCACCCCTGGTTCCAGCTGATGAATTTCGATGCAAAAGAAACCTTAAAAAATCAATGAAAATCAACAGGATCTGATTTAAAACAATTAAATCGAAAACTACGGCATTTTCACTCAATTTACCCTACGTAAATTTGCTGTTAAAAACATGTTACTGCATCTTCATTTTTGTTAGAGCTATCGATAACAGTACTTTTTTTTTTCTTTTTTTCTGGTTCCAGCTGATGAATTTCGATGCAAAAGGAACCTGTCTTCGGATCATTGTTCTACTGCGAATCGAATCACGAAGGCGTAATCCGGAGATCTCCATTCCTCCCAATTGCTCAGCGAGTTGATAGAATTTTCTCTCTTCTAAATATAGCTCTGTTCTTTGTTTACAGTATCAGTGCGCATCAGCAAAAACTGTGCCTCTTGAAATATTAGTGGGATATTGCAAATCCAAATGCATCCTGTTACAAAGAATGTCACTTTAACGAAGATTTCATCTTAGGGAATGTTATTTGGATGAAAAAAAAAATTCTGAACTTAGGCATTATAAATGTATGCAATTTAACGAATTTCTGGAAGTATCAAAACGAATTCTGACAATTTAACGAACGCTGAGTCCGCAAGAAAAACTAGTCATTGGGGGCCACCGTAATATTTACCCATCATGGCTATCAGGGCCGAACTAATACTCCGTCAATAGGCGCCCCAGCACGGAGTAAAAAAATCAAAGGGCGCAAAATTGCCAAAAATAAATAAATAAATAAAATTAAAAAATTAAAAATTAAAATAAATTAAAAGAGAGAGAGAGAGAAAGCAATAAAAACAGAAAATTATTCCTGTTTTTTATATGAACTAAAAAAAATTTGGTCTTTTGTAACTTTGGCCAATTTCAAATATTTGGAAACCATTTTAACTGATGAAGAATCATCGATTACAAACAGCCTGGAACTTTCTGATGAAATATAAGTAATCTATTTTTATTTTTTAAAAAAAATCACCTTTTAGAAGATTTGAAATTGATAACAAAAATTAATTTTACCCTCAACATGAACATGCTCTGAGAATTTATTTAATCTTCCAGTAATTGTTGCATCCGAGTAACATGGTTTTTTAAAACTAAAAATAATCAAGGACTACTTGCGAACAACATCGCCTTAAATAGGATTGACAGACTTAAATATTTTAAGAATTGGGTATGAACTCAGTAGCAGTTTAGATGTTTCTGAATTAATTAAAGAATTCTCTAAATTAACAGTTCATAAAAAAATCGCAAGTATTTGTGTCAATTACTAAGTGAGTTACAGTATTTTTTATTTCTGAACGTTTGTTTAAAAATATAAAAAATACCAATTATCCTTTTTTTAATACTTATTGTGTAAGAGCGCATTTTTTTTTTTTTTTTTTTTTTTTTTTTTTTTTTTTTTTTTTTGCACGGAGTGGCTAAATCCGACTCTGTGAATATGCATAATATAAAATATGAATAAAAATATGTGTAAGCTATTTATAAAATACATCGCAATTCCAAAACAAAATTTAAAAGTATTTTTAATACATAGTAATGCTCCATTACTGAATTGCGGGTATTACTTGATTAAATTTATTCTGTAAAATTCTAAATCTGTATCCGCATTTGATTTATTTTTATCAATGATGCTTTTTATTAACCAAAGTACACAAAAGATAAAAGAAGTGTTTAAATATTTCCTTTTAGAAACTGACAAATAAAAAAATAACTTTTGTAATTATTTTGTACTGTCTTTCGATTATCCGCCATACGTCGACGCTGTGAGTGATGGATAACCGGAAGTTTACTCTATTAGAAATTAATTTTAAATAAATAAATATGGCGTAAGTTCTTTTTTTTCTATTAGCCTTGCGCATAAATATTAAAGTCCCAATTATTCTTTGAATAGTTTGCATTCATTTTGTTTAAAATTCGAATCTCTCATACTCCTTTTAAAATACATGCCTTTAAGATGCTTACATTAAACACATTTAAAATACGTCTTTTATTCAATATATTTAAAATACAAAGCATAAAAAAATAATAAAATTTTAATAAGAAATTTTTAATAATACTGTAAACAAAAACTTTTTATTTTAACATAAAAGCATTATTTACAATTTACACTAATAAAAATAAAATCTATCTTTGGAAAGAAAAAAATTGGCATACAGCTAACAAAAAATTGTATTTTAATTTAATTTTTACTGCACGTTGATAAAACAGTATGGTTACAACTGCATACGAGTTACTTTAACTATATATTTAATTATTAGCGAAACCAAACTCGCTAAAATAGGTCGACTATCTGTGAAATTATAAGAATGAAATACTCTGCACAATAAAAAATAGAGAATAAAGTGCTTTATTACTATTTTTTTTAAATACGCTTTTATATGTTTTACGTATAAAGAAAAATCTTTGCTATGAAAAGATCTGCGCCTGGGTATGTATCTCCTTCTTCTTCCTCAACTTTTATAATGATCTCCAATGGGATCGTGCCTGCCTTCAAATCGCCGTTTTCCCGAAAATCTATATATATATTACTCTAACGTATGTGACACAAAAATTCGGGTTATTTGTTAATTGTTTAATGGCAACGCCCAATTAACCCTTTCCGGCGCAGACAAATTCTGTTCGTAAAATGAGAAATTGTTGACTGACACCGGAATTTACAAAAGACTTTTTTAAAAATTAAGAATTCCCTGATTATAGCTGTCATTGTAAAAGTAAAATTTTACTAAAATATTATTGGTGCCGTTTGTAAGTTTGGCATTAAAATTAGGTTTTGCCGGAGTGGTAACACTGCGCCGGAAAGGGTTAAAACGCATCTAGACCGTGGTAAACTGGGTTTATTTAAGTTTTGTTCTTTCGCTGCAATTATGGAGTTTCAAAATAGTGTTACTTTTGTTTTGTTTTTTTTTTCTTCTATTGGCTTAAAAAATAAATAAACATTTTAAACGTTTCAGTTTTAAATTAAAGTTAGTTTTATTATACATGAAATGAGTGAAAGGATTATATTAATAAATATATTTTTAATGAAATTAATGAATGCAAAAAAATGCCACGGGTACAATAGTTGCCGATGTGCCAAGCTAGCATAAAAATACAAAGTGCTTGATTTATCGGCACAGATGTTATATACGCACCACATTGGTGCAATTTTTTTTTTCTGATGAAAATTTGGTGAAAATTTCGTTTCAATATAAATTACATACATATTTTTAACTCTTTTCTATTATTTTAAAAAGTGAATAATAACAAATAAAAAAAGTTTAATTAATAATTATAGAACAAAACAATTTATATCATTTTAAAAAAGTAAATAAATTTAAATAAACAGTTTACATATATTTGCCTTTTTGCTGCAATTGCGCCAATGTGGTGCGTATATAGCATCTGAGCCTAATTCTTTAGCAGAATCTTCTAATTTGGTAAAAAATAAGCAATTAAAATGAATTATGAATAAAAGCAATATGATTTAGTGCTTAATATGCATTTAAAAAGAGACCAAACTGCCAAGGGCGGCTAGTATTTAGAAATCTTGTGGACATTGGAATGTAGGACGGCTAGTTTACAAATATTTCTTTATTATTTTAAATTAAGGTTCCGACATTTAGGATTCAGAAAATGCCTTACTTTTGATTCAGCGATTTTTACAAGCAAAGTTATAGAGTAAACAATAAAGTGGAAATGAACTTTCTGAAACAGAAGTGACCGTTTAAAGAGCTACTGAAAAATAAACAATACGTTTTAATGTACAGATATATAACATATAGTATGTACACATACAAATATAGTGGATTTTAAAATTCTAAACTTCATACATTTTTTTTTTTTTTTTTTTTTAATTCTATATCAAAATTTTAATTTGTGTTTTCTAGTACACTATTTTTTTCATTGCGTACATTTACGGAAAACACCATTTCTTGAAAAGTTTTTAAAATATTGAAATAAAATTTTGTATTAAGGTTCTGCTCATCTGTTGGTATTTTATGAAGCAAAATTTAGCTTGTAAGTTTGTAAATGTATTTATTTAAAAGCTATTTTCATTAAAAAAAATACACAGTTAGAAAAAAATCATGTTTTGTATACAAAATTTGGTATATGTTAGTATATTTAAGAAGTATTGCGAATATTTTTGCTTCTTAGCATAGGTAAGTGGTTTGGTAATGTATTGTTGAAAAAAAAAATGAAATATATTGAACAGATTTCATTCTGTAAAATGTGGTCTAATTGTAATTCTTTCAGGAAATTTGACTAAATATTGCCTAAATTTGAAAAGTCCATTAAAATCCCATTAAAAAATTACATGAATTTATAGTTTTATTCTGTGTTTTTTTAATTAAAAAAAACACGTGTTTAATGAAAAAATTCTTATTTTCTCAAAAAAAAGTGCCTCGAAGATAAGCACATAGCTTAAGTAACTTTTCTTTTTTAAATCTTTTGAATTTTATTTAGAATTTCAAAAAATTCCACTACCACTCAAAAAAAAAAAAAAAAAAAAAAAAAAAAGGTATTTTTTAAAAAGGCAGCCTCTGTTCCCAATAATCAAGGTACAACGGAATTACTTTATTTATTCTATTTGAATGCGATAGATTCATATTGTCTTTCATAATCTGCGTCAATAAACTAGTCTTTATAACATTCGTAGTCCCTCATAAATAAATTAAAAAATAAATAAAACTTAATAAATCTATTTTAAATGTATAATAATGATTGTCTCTTACTTATTCGAAGAACAACTGGACCAGTAAGCTATGGCTTTAGCAGTAGCGAATTAGTAAATGATGGATTCATTCGTTCTCTCATTGTAGTATCGGACAGAATACAAAAATTTCTTGGGACGGTAACATGGAAATAAATATAAGATTTAATGAAGTAAAAAATAAAATGTGTCTTTAGAATCACCGAAGTTTATCACTGGTTCACGTTATGTAAAAATCATTTATTAATCTAGTAAACATCCCAAATAAAATTTCGAATTAAACTTACATAAAAAAAATCTCTTTATTTGCTTATTTATTGAATTTCATTATTATTATTATTATTATTATTTTGGTGCAAAGAATAGGCCTGGCACTCCTTTAAAAATATACAAAGAATTCTACAAGAACAAAAATGAAACCTTTTAAATTAAAATGAAGCGAAATAGGTTTTTAACACCGAAAACCGAACTGAATTTTGTTAATTTTTATATTTTTGGCCGAAAACGAAAATTTTTAATTAATTCATGCATAAATATGTCTATGTTGGATGCCTCTGACCTCTGACTCTGTGAATCTGACCAAAACTTTTTATTTTCTCTTTCATATAAAATATTTTTTTTTTTTTTTTTAATCTTTGATCTAGAATGATTTTCTATTAAGTATACATACTTCGATTTGTGTTTTATAATGATTTTTGTATATGTACACCTGTTGATGATAATTTAATGACCATTCAATGAATTTTCTCAAAAAGTATTCGGAACATTTCATCGGCAGCAAACTAAAATTTTTCTATTACTTTTGAGCCCGCAGCTTTTAATGAACACGTGAAAAGCGTCTTTAAAACTGAGTCTTCTATACACTTCTTTCTTTATAATTTGTATTTACGTCTTGCTTCAGTCATGACTGATAAAACAGTGAAGTAACAATTTAAATAGTGCCTCATATATCAGTCAATATGGCTCAAACCAATGATAATGTTGAAAATTTCCGAAGGAAAAAACAAAATTTTTGGAATAGAAATCGTTTCGGTCCGGCTGAATTTTTAGCAGCATTTTCGCCTAAAATGAATTTTCGGAAAAATTCAGTTTTTAGGCCTAACATGAAAATGAAACCAAATTTTTTATGTATCTCTACTTACTATGCATCTTCGCTTTGACTTTTCTCACGGATTTCAACATCTTTTATTTCATTTTATTATTCGCTAACAAAAACGATTACTAATTGAGTTCTTCTCTAAACGAGTATAAGTACAAGAAATATTCCTCAATATTGTTCCAATCATTTTTTTCACGATTAACACAGTTAGTCTTTGTTATTTATAATTTTAAATTGAGGAAAATTAGAGTATGGGATGTCCACATAATATAAGATAATGCTTTTTAATGAAGATTTCCTTTTTGATCTATATTCTCTTTGCACTTTGAAAAAACCCGACGATAAATCATAACGACAGTATGTACGTAACTCGTATGCTAGAGAGGATATACTAATTTGTAGGCTGCACGCTATTTGCCCGGTTTTCTTTCATTTCATTCTAACCATGTAAAGCCGGCTTTTTTTTTTCTACGTGTGAAAATAATTTTGACGTGGTATAGTTAAATAATGTTTTTAGAAAGGAACCTGTTATCATTTTAGGCAGGCAATCAAAAGGAATCTGGCACATGATATCGAAATATGTCTCTAAAGACAGGGAGCATTTGTCTTTTGATATCGTTATCAATTCAATTAAAAATTTCCACACTCTATTTGTGATGCAAATTTTACACAATAAAAGTCTGACATGTTTTTTTAGCCTGTTATTTATTTTTATGAATATGCACACTCAATGTTAAAATCATTAAATGATTATAATATTATTTCATTCAAAAATGTGCAATATTTCCAAATTTTGGCATTCTTATTCTTCTGTCATATTTGTATGTATATATAATCTCTTGCTCTAGAAATCAACTGGGAAGTATATTTGAAATGATATAGTTATTGCAATTACCGATAAATAAATTAAAAAGAAATTTGTCCAACTATTTTATGAATATGAAATCAAAAATAAAATGTTGATTTTTAGGCATTGATGACGATACTGAACGGGGGAGTGTGTGTGTGTGTGGGGGGGGGGGGGTTCGAGGTAGGATAATGTGTGATATCGTAAGGGGGAGGGAGAGGGCTCGAAATTAGCAAAAAGTTGATAACGGTATGTATGCACAGCCCCAAACTGGTTTTGATTCATTAAATTACGGGGAAAAAAAATATTCGTAAAAAATATTGTATCAAAAAATTATTGCATTTTTCGCTTTTGCTTTATTTTTTGCTACGAGATTTTTTTTTTTTTTTTTTTTTTTACCCATTTGCGTCGGGGGAACGCCCTTTACGAAATTTTTAATGTTTTGTCATCGGTTTTTAAAAACAGAAATTTGTGCTTATTAAATCGAAAAAATGCTTCGATTAATTAAGGCAAATTTTACGATAAAAATTTACTGGTGGGGATAAACAAGGATTTTTAAGCCTTTTTTGCGGCACGTATACATGTCACTCGTCCTCAAGGGGTTAAAATAGATTAATTTTAGTAGTGAATTTTCATTTGAATGTATTTGTGAAAATAATCAATCACACTATTATTTGATATCCCATAGCTTGTGAATATACAACATGAAAAACATTGTATTTTTGCATTGATATGTATGAGAATCTTTCACAATGACTTTAATCCGAGGATAATCTAGGCTCATTTTTTTAACGGAATTAAGTTTAATTGGACCTGATTTACTTAATTTTTCAACAGGGTACGCTATAAACAGAAAACAGGCAGGCACTTGCTTGGAAATTGCGGCGACTTCAGATTCTTATTTCAACCGTCAAATAATTAGCCAAATTTTGTAGTTTTTTTTTCTTTGGTATATACAATACATACAGGCTGCTCATAAAGTAATTTTCTGTGTTTTGAGTTATCTAATTCGGAAACTAATGAATAAAATGAGATTGCAATTTATCTTTAAACTTTTGAGGCGAATACCGTGAAAAATACGGTAATACCTTACAGTGGTTCCAACTTTTGAAAAACAGTGGAGTGGAGTCCCAACAGTGAGTGGAAGAAAATTTTGAACAAATGCATAAATATTGGGGGGAGGGAGTTCAATTAATAATGGGTGGATAGAGGTATGAAATTATTGGATGGGCTCGCGCCACATGGGCCCATATAAATTGGCGCCACTGATATCTATTTATTTACGAGTTTTGATAATTCATGAAACAAAAAATACGGAACATTTCATTGGCGAAAATTAAATTGGTTATCCGCGATTTTTTTTTTTTTTTTTTTTTTTTTTTTACAAAGTAAACTTTTTTTTGTTTTACCAATCTCTATATATATTACGCTAACGTATGTGGCATAAAAATTGCGGTTATTTGTTAATTGATAAATGCCTAAACGAAACGCATCTACGCCGTGGTAAATTGGGTTTATTTACGTTTTGAACTTTCGCTGCAATTATGGAGCTTCAAAATATCGTTATTTTTGTTTTGTTTTTTTATTCTATTGACTTAAAAATAAATAAAAGTCATAAATTTTAAATGCTTCAGTTTCAAATTAAAGTTATGTTATTATAAATGAAATGAGTGATAGGATTATATTATTAAATATCTTTTAAATTAAATTAAGGAAAGACAAAAAAAAATGCCACGGGTACAATATTTGGCGATGCGCAAAATTAGCATAAAAATGCCGAGTGCTTGATTTATCGACACAAATGTCATACACGCACCAGGTTGGTGCGATTTTTTTTCTGATGCCAATTTGGCAAAAACTTCGTTTTCAATATCAGTTACATATATATTTATTAGCTCTTTCCTATGGTTTGAAAAATAATAATAATAAATTAAAAAAAGTTTAATCAATAATTATAGAATAAAACAATATTATTTAAAAAAAGAAAATAAAAATAAATAAGCAGTTTATTAAAGAATAAATAACTATTGCCGGGTTATCATGTGAAGCATATATTTGTCTTTTTATTGCAATTGCGCCAATGTGGTGCGTATATGACATCTGCGCCGAATAAATTATGTAGAATCTTCTAATTTGTAAAAAAAAATTTAGAAGAATCTTCTAATTTGTAAAAAAAAAAAAAAAACTGAGCAATTAAAATAAGTAATGAATAAAAGCAATATGATTTAATGCTTAGTATGCATTTAAAGAGAAAGAGAGACCAAACTGGTCGCCAAGGGAGTCTAGTTAACTACGCTACACTGGACACTTATGTAGCGTAATGCTTACTGTATTACTGTATAGTTAAAGTTGCGAAAACTTAAGCCTTGTGTTGAAGAAAAATATAGATCAGTAATTTCCATTATTTTTTATGCATAATTTTTTTTTTTCAATTTCCTAAATTTTGTAAAATTTCAAGTTTTTATTGTAGGTGAATTTTTTTCTGCAAAATTTTGTCAGGGAAATTTTAAAACATTAACAAAAACTTGTTGAAAAAGCAATAGAATGCGATTCTTTACCGGTGAGGAGTCTTAAATTTGAAATACAAATCGAAGTTGCAACTTGGAAATTCATAAACATAAAATCTGTTCTATCAAATAATCGCATATCACTAAATTTTTTCCACCACACACTAGAAAATAAGTTTTGTAGAATATATTTATAATTATTCAAATTTATTTAAATCATGTACTTTTAATGTATAATTCTTAATAAATGTATTTTTTTAACTTCAATTTATCTTTTTCATTAAAATAGAACCTAATCCTCTTATATGTATGGAAAGATAGTCTCAACTTCCGCGATTTTGACATTCTCGAATGTTTTCGGAAACCTAACCCCCGCGAATGTTAAAGGACTATTGTACAGGCTGTACATAAATGGATATCACAATTTTTACAGGACTGCTAAAAAAGAAAAAAAGTACAACTCTGTTGTTCACAGGAAATCAAAAATAACTATTGAAAGTTGTTTTTCAACGCAATTATAAGTGTTCAATATGAGCAACTCCTGAAACACGAACGGTGTCGAGGCGGCATATAAATTCACCCAACACTTTTTTTCAGCATGCGCGGTGTGACTCTTTGAATGGCTACAAATATGCGTGTTCTAAAAGTTCGTCACCGTCGGTTTGTAGTGGTATAACAAACACCTGATTTGGCGTATGTATTTTTATAAAACATTAATTTTTTTTCCGGGGAGCTAGCGAAACAAATGGGATTCCATTCCTTAATAGATATCAAAACAAATGAACAAATAAGTTATGTGCATGAAAATGAGTAGAAAATCACTTTCAAAATATGTAACCAGTCAACCATTTCTACATATATGATTAGCAGTGATTCATTGTCTATGAATCACTTTGTGATTATGCGGCACCTTTATACACATCAAGTAGACATTTTTACTTAAAAAAAATCCTAAAACTAAAAAGACAGATAGAATTACAGTCATACTTCATGATCATACGGCACCTTTTGAAGATTGAGTCAGACCACTTACCCAACATCAAAACTTATCATAAATAGTTTCTCGGTACATCAAACAAATGTGATCAACTCGGATCTAACATGACCTAACTCGGTACATTATACCAAATATTCAAATCGATACAAAACACAAGAAGGAAGCGGAATTTTGCTTCTCAGAATTTACTAGCGCCCTTTATGATGAGAAAAATATATTATTATTATTACGAGGTGTAACCCGTCGAATTTCGAAAATGTTTAAGAAAAAACTGTTTCATTAATTTATAATAAATTTATTTATTTATTTATTTTGCTTTGAGGTAGGCGCTACAGCTATTCGCCGGCATAACCTCCAATGATCACAAGAAACCATATAGAACACTTTATTACAGAATATCCAGTACATACATTTTCACAGGGACAACACAGACACCCATGCCGCTAGCTGGACTCGAACCAGGGACCAGCGGTGTGGGGAGCAGCCTTCGCTACCATCCACGCCACTGGGTCGGCTATAATAAATCTACAAAATTAGTTCCATTAAAATATTATCTTATATTGGTTGGCTTTCAAACAAATACATTTTTTTAAACTAAAGGTCAATGCTCGTTTGTAAAGACTCTCCTAAATTAAAGCTTTGTATTTTATTATTGTGTGATTGTTTTCAAAATTGAAGTATTTCCGCCTGGTCACAGGAGCAAAAATTTTGTACTTCTATAAAAAGTATTTCCATTTTAAGACTTAAAATAGAAGTTTTTATTTCATATAACATGACATCATTTGAATATGCTGCAGAATTCTACATTTACGACCCAATCTTGAACAACATCTATGGAAAATATGAATATGAGGTCATTATTGTTCAGTGTTGTAGTCGTAAAAAATAAATAAATCAATAAATCCAGAGAGTATACGCAAAATGCGCCAGTGTTCATTTCTGAAGTATTATACGCATCGCTTTGCTCGTGAAATAGAAGGTATACGCAGCTTCTTAAAAAAATCCAGAAGGTATACTGTTTACATCCCCATAAACCCTTCATTACACATTTTCTGTTGGGAAATACAACACAGGCCTAGCAAAAACAACGTAGTAAACTCCTTAAAAGAAGAGTGTTTAATGATTTATATGCTTTAATTTGTTTCAAATATTAATATGAACACCTAAAATTAAATACAGTTTACAATAACTTCATTTTTTATCAGAAATCATTCATTTATATTTTAATAAAAAGACATAGTAATCTATTATTTTCCAACTATTTTCCCTACTCTTTCTACATAAATAAAGTACTTTAGATGCCACTATAAAAGGAATGGCATTAAACACTACAATAAATAAATAAATAAATAAATAAATAAATAAAATAATAAAATAAAAATTAAATTGAGATGCAATTTTTAAACAAATAGCAGCTAAAAGTATTCTTTTATTAGACGAAAGTGTAAAAACGGAAAATGTGCGATGCTTAGAAGTTTAAAAAATTGCAGTACAGATTATTAGTATTAAACAGTACAATAATACATTTGCTTCGATTTATGCATGTAGCAATGTTTATTTTTAAGGACGATACTTTAATTGTTCCAAAAAAAGAACTAGCATATCAGAGGCTAAAAATAATTAGAAATGAAAATCAAATTTTTATTATTTTTATTATTTTTAAAATAATTAGAAAGTTGATTAAAATATGTAATCACTCAATTCTTCCTTCATGTAGTATCAGTACCGATTCATCGAGTACTTATCATTTCATGGTGATATGGCATAATTTTACAGATTGAATGAAACAGTAATAATTAACATATGAATTTACCTAGGTAAAAGACGTACTACACAACTTGGTATGGACAGCCTATGACAGTTTTCGCAGACTAAATTTTCTAAACCTAATATAGGGTAACATCCCCAGTAATTGGCAAGCACCAGAGATAGGCACATCCTACAAAAATGTCCTAAAATAAGATTTATATCTATTCTTTTAAAAATGCAAGGCTATGTACCAGTTACATGCTCATTTACTTTACAGATTATAACTTTGATTTATGCTACTAAATGGCAATAGTGCGTAGGAAAGAGAAACAATTATGGCTTGTATCAAATTAGCCATTTTTGTTGCAAACGCTTCTTCTCTGGCTTAAGAAAGGCATGCATTTCAATTTATTATTACTTGATTTATAGTATATTTTAAATTTTAATTGACAACAGTTTTGTTTAGTTGAAAAGTGTTACTTTAATTGTGTAAAAGTCAAAGTGCCAATTACCGGTGATTACAGCAACTTTTTATAAATATATTTTTATAAAACTACTTTTTCAAATATTTTTGCTTTTAGTGGGAAAAATAGATGCACAGATATGCAATCTTTGATTTAGAAATATTTGAAAGTAAATATTTTATTTCTTGGTAATGAAAACAGAAGTAATTTTTAAGACAAATCCTTAATGTGCCAATTATTGGGGATGTTACCCTAGTTCATCTCAAAAATTTAAGCACTCCGCAAATCTGGTTAAAAATAAATAAAATGAAGAAGAAAATGAAGCTAAGTTACAATAAATAGGTATTTAATCAAAATCAATTAAAATAAGCAAATTTTGCTAGTTAAAATAAAAATTACATTAATTTTTATTAAACTTATTTATTTACTTTTTTTTAACCATCTTTATGTAATTTTTTTTAGGAACATAAGATTGGAAGAGAGTAATGATGTTGCATGATTTCATATTCCAGTTTTATAAAAGTACAGAAATCATTTCCACTCTTTTTAAAACATGTCGAAGGTTAAAGAATTCACAAAAGGTGAGATCTGAAACCTCACAATAAAATCCTTTCCCAAATTGCAAAAACTTTAAATCGATCAAAACGAGGTACATGTCAAATACTCTTTAGAAATTATAATTTCAAAAAGAAACTATAAGATCTGGGCGAGTGCATCTGACGACTGTTCAGACGGATCTTAGAATGCGGAATCTATATACGGTGTCGATAAATTAGTTTCTATAGACAAAATATGCCAATAAGGAAAATTAAAAATAATCTCATTGTACAAGTATCCAAAGACAAGTACCCAAAAGTACATAGACATGAATGTGATTACATCGTACTAGAAAATGGTTCCCAAATCGTGTCTCAAACAGCACCACAAACAGGTAAAAATAAACTGCGCTTAGTTTAAAAAAAAAAAAAAAAAAAAAAAGTTATAAGGGGGACTAGTGTATTACTGTTTTTATTCAGGCATGCGAGAAAAATGGAACTTAGCTGGCCTTGATGGACGTGACACATATTGGCATGATCTACTATAGGGTCAAACGAATATTTTCCAGCAGTCAGCAAAACAGTAAGTCTGTTATGGTTTGAACGGCATTCGGCTCCAACGGCCAGAACTCTCTGACTTTCTAAATTGAAGACAAAATTTTCAAAAGTATGCAAAAGTACTGAACAAACATTTACTTCCATTCCGAAACTTTCTTTTGAAGGGAGGGGGAGAGGAAATCCTGAATAAATGTTTCAACAAGAAAATTCCTACATTCATTCTATCGTATCAAATTCTGCAAAACTGTGGCTTTCACAGAAAAATGTTAAAATTTTTGACTTAAGCTTTAACTTCAGAAATAAAACCGATTCAGAATATCTTGGGAATTTTAACCCGTCAAATTTACAGGAGTGGAAGGCAGTATGACTCTCTTGAAGAGCTCGAAGAGGCCTTTTAAAAAGCTTGGTATGCTTTTCCACCTGAAACACTACAAAAACTAATAATTTCTGTGGATGCATGTTTATTTGAATGAATCTGAAAACACGTAAAAGTAATTTATCTGTAATTGATTTGTGATAATGATAAATTTAAATTCTTACTGGCAAACTTTAAGTCCAGACATAAACCCGATTAAAAATGTCTGGGGCATTTTAACCCATCAGATTTTTAGCAGTAGAAAGTAGCATAATTATCTTCCTAGTACTCTTCGCCACCAGAAATCCTACAAAAACTAATAATTTTCAATGGATGCATGTTCATTTGAACTAATCCAAAATCACGGAAAAATAATTTTTATGTAACACTTTTGTAACAATGATAAATGCAGCTGTTTTGACATTGTGCATAAAATTTTTAGACTCGCTTGAGCACATTTTAAGTTATATTTTTTACAATTATGTAATTTATGTTTTTATTTTCAATATTATTTATTTAAAAGGAGGTGAGAAATACGCAAATAAAAAACTGTTATTTATTCGAACTTGTAATTATTTTTTTTTTAAATCGACATGCACAATTAAATTGTTAAGCACAATGATTGTGCTTAAACTTTTGAGACGGACCTTATGATGTGTCATAACTAAGTAAAAATTGCAAACAATTTAGCTCAAAATTTTATTTAACTTGAGTAGACTCGCGAAAAGCAAATGTGTTGACTAACATGCGTATTATCTATTTTATTAGACATCAAAACTAATATATTTTTTTTCAGATTAATATCAACATTTTATGCTAGAAGTCATGCTAAATGAAAAATAAGGAGCTCAGAGCTTTTTGAATCAGGCTTTTTATCAATAATCAAAACTAATCATAACTATTTTCCTATTAAAATGCAAATTGCATTGAACGCTAAAAGCTATGCAAACTGTAAGAATTTGATAGATGGTTAAAATATGCAACCACTCAACCATTTTCGCACATGTCATCAACGATGATCTATTGCCTACCAATCATAGGGCACCTTCTTACACATTGAAGGAGTCCTTTTATCAAACATCAAAACTTCAAAAATTCTGCGAAAAAATAAAAGGTAGATAGGATTACATTCTTTCCAACATTCTTGCATTCATTGTTTGACTTCAAGTCCGTAAATGGTGTAGAATTACATCAGATGAGACAGGTTTAGCGGAAAGTATCTGCAGATCTTCAAAATGTAGGAAATATCTTCAGTTTTCCCTTTCGATAACAGAAGATTTTGTTCTCGGTGATTATTTTAAAACAATGAAGAATCCGGAAATTTATTCTGCAGCGTTCAGAAAAAAATAGTATTATCACTCCTCGGGCAAAAAGTGTGCTGGTTTTTCATGGTTAGTGCCGAAAGCATTTTCCGTTTAATCGTGAATAAACGAGTTTGTGATATCAGTTTATATATATAAAATGTTTTTATCTTCTTCGCTTCAAAAAAATCGATGAGAAATAATTGACCTATTTGTTCTACAGTAGCATTGGATTTTGTTGTCTGCCGCGATCGTTTCAATTTGAGGGTCTCCGCATACATTCTTTTCTCACGATGAAAATCGAACGCGTATTGTTAGTTTTTTTTTTTTTTTTTTTTTTTAAGATCTTTTGCAGTGCTTAACTTTTTAGGGCTGTTATTTATTTATTTAATTTATTTATTTATTTATTTATTTTTTCATGAAAAAGAAAATGTAATTTAACAAATTACAACGACAATTTAGAAAATGATATTTTCAAAGATATAGACAATTTCAAAATTTTATAATTATAAATAATTTTTGTATTTAAAAAATAATAATAATAGTAATAAACATCATTTTTATGATGATCAAAATATGGCTTCTCTAATAACAGTCCAATATTACGTACACCATGGATTAAAATTTAATATTCCCGGACTAAGCATAAACAAATTTTAAACGAAATTTCAGTTTTACAATTTTCGGTATTAAGAATTTTTAAACTTCTAAACATCGCATATTTACACTTTTTACACCGTTGTATAGGGGGTGGGATGTACTTTTAAATGCTATTAGTTAAAAAGCTGTATCTGAATTTATTTTTGAATTGTTAATTTTTTTTTTGTAGTTTTTAATACTTTTCAGTGTGGCTATTTGCTTGATTATATTTTTACTTCTACTGTAATGATACATAAATATTGATACTTTTATTTTATTTTATTTAATTTTTATTTATTTATTTGTTTGTTTTTTTGAGCTAATACACAATTTATCTTTCTTCCTATAACTTAAAAATAAATAAATGTAGATAGAAGTAGAGTGTAGAGAGCGAGTATTCCTCTTCTCACAAATCTAAGATTTAAAAAATAAAAAAATAATAATGTAATGTAAATGATAATATTAAAAGCGGCTCTGTCCACCTGCCTCAATCTTTTAACAGTCCTGCACTGTGTTTAAAAAATTGACCAATGGCAATTCAATTAACCGCATTCCTAAACCAAACAACTAAATTCCAAATCAACCAAATGATTCACAAAAGCACAAAAATTCATTTATCCAAATCCTGACTTGGTTTAATTTTTTTTTTAACTTTCTTACAAAAAAGAGTGGTCGTAAAAATATAAACTAACATTAATTGCAGTACAATAACTCAAAAGAATCAATCTGAGTTCTTATAAAAGATGTCCACCGAGCCCAGCCATGTGGATCAGACAGTGGGCTGCTCCTCCCGCCTTTCTTGTTCTGAATGCTTTGTTAGGGATGTTCCACAACGCTTGCATCATCATTCTTCATAACCAGTTGTTGCCGGTGCTTTTGTCTGAGATCGTTCAAACTACATCACTTAAATCTCCGTCTTTCTTTCCCCTTTAATTCCACTACATGGTCAATGCGTTCACCTCGTGAACCTATAAAAAAAAAGTAAAGAATATGATACCAGCTCTTTTTGTGATGTTTAATTAAATGTAGAAGCATCTTTATTGCGCTAATTAGTAATGCAAAAGCACATCAAAGAAAACGATTTTGTGTTACTATCACCTCTGATTATCTCTTGAGTGAATAACAATATCCAGAGAAAGAAAGGTGAAAACAGAAATAAATTTAAATGTAAAACTTTTTAGGAATTCAAGTAGAAGATCTTTTTATGAAACAAATTTAAGTTGTTTTGCATGCTATAAAAATATCCTCTAAAGTTAAGGAAAATTAACACCGCAAATTAACTACAAAATATCAACCATTATACGTTCAAAATACATCTCTTAAATCTCTGTGTTTCTTTCCTTTTTAATTTCTCTGCATGTTCAATGCATTCACCTCGTGAACCTATAAAAAAGTAAAGAATATGATACCAGCTGTTTTTGTGGTATTTAATTAAGTTTAGAAGCATCTTTATTGCGCATATCAGTAATACAACAGTACATCAAAGGAAATGATTTTCTGTAACTGTCATTTCTGTTTATCTTTTGGCTGAATCCTCAAAATTCAAAAAAGAAAAGAGGAAACAGAAATAAGTTTAAATGTTGCCTGTTTTAGGAATTCAAGTAGTATAAAATTTTATTAAACAAAATTTAAGCTGTTTTATATGCTGTGTTATAAAAGTATTATCTCAAGTAAAGGAAGGGGGAAGGGAGGGTTACCGTTCCTTGGTCCAAAAGATAAATCAATCTCTTTTTTTTTTTTCCCTTTTCTTTTCTTTATTTATTATTTATTAGCATCCGATGCTATTTCTTTCAGACAAGCTAAAAATGTCGTGTCATCAGCCCTGAATTTTCTAGTCAACCGATTTTGATAATTATTTTTTTAAATGGAAGCTATTTATTTGTAGTTGTGCCCATTTTAATTATTTTTTAATTTATTTCCATTTTTATATTTTATTTTTAATTTTAAAAGCTTTTTCATGACATTTCTTCAAAATGGTGGCAACAGTTTAGCTTTTCTCTCGATAATAAAAATTTATTTTCTAAAATGATTGCGTATAATTATGCACTAATTGAGTTAAAAAATATATATATTTACTGAGAAATAATATTAATAACGTAAATAAAATGACAGAAAATAATTTATGATAAAAATTAATGTCTAAATCAAAATAAGAGAAATTTCAAATGAGGAAAATTATGTCATTCAGCAACCAGATAAAAGGGAATTACAATATTATTATGGATGCCTTTTTCATAAACAGTAACTTTTAAAGAACATTTGAAGAGAAAATGACGTCACTATTTAAAATATCGTATTTTTACTCATAACGATATTAGGTACTACTCTGTTATCCCGTCGACCAATTTCTCCAAATTATACAAATCACCACATTAATAGCCAAATTATACATATTGACATAATTTGTATTTTAAATAACGAAAAAATAAATAATTAGTAGAATATTAATAAAAATATTAATAAAAAGTCGAAATAAAAATCACTTAATGACATTTTAAACACATGAATCGTATTTAATGTCATTCAATGTGACATTCACGATCATCCATTATTGACATTTAATCTTATAGTTTGGCGGTAATTTTTTGGTCGATGGGATAACCTAGTAGTACCCGATATTTTTTTTTTTTTTTTTTTTTTTTTTTTTTTTAATAAAGTTATTTTTCTGTGAGTGCATATAAAATAAAATTTCTGGATTTCGCCGGCACTCATATTACAATTTTAACTGTAGATGTGCGAATATTTGAATGCAAAATTGTAACTGGCAAATTTGACATTTACTTTGTAAATATATTTATTATATTTTGATTCAATAATGTAATTACTTTTGCTTTTTTTAAAACCAAATCGATCGGGTCTTTTAAACATTTCATTCGTCAAATTCGACGGGATTCCATTCGTTTTATTTTAAATTGCATTTCCTTTTACTCAGAGTCTATAAAAAAGCGTTTAAACTAAAGAAAAAATCCGTTTTTGATGAATCTAGTCAATGAAGAAGTAGCACGTCAAATTGTATCTCTTTATTATTCCGCAATTCCAATGTCTCAGAGAGAAATTTGCTATTCAATTGGGTATTTCACGCCGTTCTGTTTGCTATTATATTGATAAACACAAGAAAAATGAAGTTAGTTCATTGCAATCTAAACGGAGTCGCCCTTCTAAAAAACTTCTATCGATTTTTTTTTTTTTTTTTTTTTTTTTTTTTTTTCTAATCGGAGGCGAAACTGAATTCTGCAATGGTAGAATCTACATTCATCTTGTTATTAATTATTTAACAGAAATAATAAAGTAACACATAAACTAAATCTTTCCACTTTTTAGTGATAGTTTTCAATTTTAAAAAACATTTTTTCTATACAATAATTACTAAAATTAATGGATTAGTTGCATATTTGTATGATGCGTGTGAATTATTCTACACTGTGTTACAGCTTGTGAAAATAATCTAAAAAAGAAGGAAAAAAAAACTTTTTTTTCTTTCATAAATCTTGGATTTGAGCTCTAATGACTTATTTTTAAAGAAATTTAATGGAATTTCGCAAAAAGATAAACGCTTGGAAAAAGTGTCGTCTTTGCTTCTTTTGTTTTTTCTCAAACTTCAACGTAGCTTTAGAAAAAATTGACTACATAATAAATATTCTTTAATTTTCAGAAAGAAAAAAAATGATTGGTTGATCCATTTAAACGCTTCGTTACACGGTGTTCTGAGAAATATCATTTCGAGAAAAGCCCGATTAAGCTTTTACTAAAGAAAAATAATATACAAATTTATAGTTAACCATTATTATTTTGCAATTTAACATTTAAAACGTGATTCCTAGATTTATATCTAAGAAGCGAAAAATTCAACACTCATGCAGCTCTGTTACGGCGGATCATCGCTCGCATTCAAATGATTGTAGCTTCTTAAATACAGCTCATATTCAAAATATTAGAATAATTGAGAAAAAGTAATAAGAAAAAATTATTTGTCATTTATTTATTTTTTATACTAAGTAAATGCAATTAAATTTCTTAAAAATTAAATCTGGAATGTTTAGATAAGATTTTAACATTTATAAAATATAAAATACAGCACAATAAATTAGGTATACAGCTTCCTTAAACACACCAGAATATTTGAATAAAATTTAGATTGGTTCAAAATATTAGAATATTTTATTTTACGCAACAATATTACGTTATGAATATGAAGTAAATGGTAGTTAATATTTTGTAGCATCCGCTTTAGCTTTCATAACAGCGTACAATCGATCTTGCATACTATATACAACGTGTTTACAAACATTTCTATCAATATTAGCCCAAATAAACTTTATACGTGCCACTAACTCAGTTTTACTTGAAGGAGGATTTTCTTGAAGTTTTTCTTCATTATACACCATAAGTTTTCGATGGGATTAAGATCTGGTGAATTTGGTGGCCAAGGAAGTACCTTAATGTTGCGTTGGCGGAACCAATTCTTAGTTGACACCGAGGTATGCGGGGACGCTAAATCTTGTTGAAAGATGAAATCATCTTCAAATAAATCTTCTGATGATGGAATCATGTAATATTCTAAAATTTCTTGATATATCAGAGAGTTAACCTTTCGTAGACGATGCATAACTTTCCAGGTCCTTCTGCACTCATACAACCCCAAATCATGACACTAGCAGCAAATTTTACGGAACGTTTAAGACATTCTTTATCAAATGCTTCTTGCTTCATTCTCCAAACTCGAATAAATTGATTACTATATGAAACACAAAACATACTTTCATCACTAAATAATATATTTTTCCAATCTTCATTGCTCCATAAACGTCTTGATTTACACCAATTCAATCTTATACGCTTTTGTCTTGCAGTCATGAGAGGTTTTGTTTTCGGTACACGAGATTCAAATTTAAATTTATGGAGACGTCTTAATGTTGTCGATGTAGAAACTTCAACTCCTTCTTCTTTCCATTTTCGGTGCAAGAATCGCACACTTTTAAAACGGTTTTTCTTAACTATACGCTTCAGTTTCCTGTCATCTCTAGCAGATGTTTTTGGTTTTCGGCCACCATTTCGGCGATTATTTTGAAATTTTCCAATTTTTGAATATTGTGTTAGTATTTTACTAACGCTCGATTGCGAACAATGTAAATAATTCGCTATAAAGCATTGATTTTTACCGTGCCGATACAAATCAACCATACGAAGTTTAGTAGATTCAGGAATATCACTCACACGGCCCATTTTAAGATGAAAAAGAAACAAACTGCAAAAAAGAATACTGATTTTAAATAAAATAGTCTGAATTTAATCAATGATGCCACCAGTTAAGAATTGGTAATAATTAAAGGAGAATTAATGTGAAATATTCTAATATTTTGAACCACTTGAATAAATATTCTAATATTTTGACTTTTCAAAATAATTTTTTTTGCAATTAATCTTTTCAAAAATGATATTAAATTTTAGATAACAAGTAAGTTTAATCAACAATAAGTTCTTAATAAAAATATCGTTTGCATATTTTCATTAAAAGACATTAAATTACCAAACGATATTTTCAATTTCTAAAAAAAAGGTAATTATTCTAATATTTTGAATATGAGCTGTAGTTCAGTTTCCTCCTACAGTGGCGCCAACTTTTGAAAAATATTGGGTTGGCTCAAAAATATTGGGTGGGCTCTAAATTTTTTTGTAAATTGGCACGATCAGTTTGTTTTCCTTTGATAGATAATGAAAGATGAGAATTTTAAGTCAAGCTATCATGTTTTAATAAAGTTGCAATTTTATTAAATGATATTCTAGTGCGTTTTTCCTTATAAAGACACTTATATTCATTGAAATATCATTATATCATGAGCATGATTACAAATTGGAACAGTAAAAAGTAAAACATGGAACAAAACGTTTCAGTCATTTGAGATTTATGGTTTTCAGTCGGACAATTAAAACGCATGGTGTTTGGCAAAATAAATTTTGTTCTAGGAAGAAAAAAAAAATATGAAATAAATAACGAAATAGAACATTGAAAATTGGATACAGTACGATTCAAAATTATTGAGTGGGCTCGGGCACCACGGGCCTATATAAATTGGCGCCACTGTTCTCCTAATCGTAGTAAAGGCTTATAGTAAACACTATAAAATTTCGAAAAATGAAAAAAAAAATTGAACGCTATTTTTTCTTAAAGAATTTGCTTAGTATTTTATGATAAAGCGAATCATAAATAAAGTCAGTCGTGGTAAAAGATATAAATTTTAAAGTTAGTTTATTATAACTTACATTTAACAACTTCCATTACATAAGATGTTTGCAATATAGAAATGCTTTTTTCGATAAAATAAAGCAATAGAAAATAACAAAGATATCTTTCATAGTCCTGATTCAACCAAAACTTGATAAATCCAGTACGTGGTGTAAAAATTGGCAGCCTTCAATTTTGTTTTCTAGTTAAATAACATTTCGATAATTTGGATGGAAATTTCCATAAAAAGGTCCGGGACAGAATTTTTTTTTGCTTAAAATGATGTTTAAATCTTGTTTCTATCTTAATTAATACAGGAAATATTAATTTGTATGTTTTGGTTTGTTTTTAAAATCTAACTTTTAAGCAATGGTTGTCATGGAAAGACTTCTTTTGAAAAAGCTTCTTGTCTTTATGATAGGTTTTTCATCGTTTCTCCTATTTAAATTGTTATAATTCAAAAACCATTTAAGTTAAATGGCTCAAACTTGAAATATGACTTTTTCAATTGTTTTACTTTAATTTTGATTTAGGAAATTTGATTTAAAAATAATTACTTTTAATAAGATGATTTTTTTAAGTGTTACGTATTTTTTTTCCTTCAAATTATTACCTTAAATATTTATCATTTTTATTTAAATTAATATTTTTAAAAATGCTGATTAAAAATTGAAGCTTACATGTTTTTGTTTATTTATATGAAAAAGAAATTTAAATCCTACAAATAACATTTCAAGAGATAAAAATTTTAATTTACCCCACTTTTTGAATAAATTTTAAATTAAATTAAAAAAAAATTATGATAAGTTTCATCATGTGATTTTCTTCACTAATCATATGGTTAACAATCACAAATAATTCTAAATTTTAACTCAATAAATAAAAATTATTTTAAAATGTGTTCCTGACTCCCCTAACCTAAAAATATGTCACTTAGAAAAAGAGAAACAGGTTTTTTAATTACTTTTTTATATATATAATTTTTAACCTTTCAACTTTATTCTGTTTAGAATCATTATTCATGAATTCTTTCATTTTTGCATTTGTTAAATTGTAAAAATAAGTTAATTTATTAAGTTCTAAGTTAATTAAAAACTTGACACAAAAACGGGAGAAGCGTTTAATGTAAGCCTGTAAATCTACTTTCTTAACAAGAGTATGCGAATTGCGGGGAAAATGGAAGCTGTCGAAAAAGAAAATAAAAGGTAAGAAAAAGACTAACTTGATTTTTTTTTTTCTCTTATTCGAATAAAATTACTTTAAAATTTTAATATAGAAGAAACATTAAAAGGCTTCAACTTTGAGATATGATAAAGAAAATTCTTTTTATTTATCATTGCACTTTCAAAAGTCAGAATTTACTTCTTTCGTTAGTCTTTATAAGTACGAGAAGCAACGATACTTTTTATGTAACCATTTTATGCAAGCAGATCTTTAAATATGCAATTCATATTACTTAAGACTGTATTTCGATTCAAGCTGCTTATTTTCAGATTTATTTTTAAATTCATTTTTGCTCTCAAATGCATCAAACTGGCAAATTGTTTTATTTGGAAAGTACACAAGGTGCCGTGATGGTCGATTCTTTGATAAATGCAGAAAATATTGAAAAAAAAAAAAAAAAAGCAAACAAAAACGACATTTTGAACCGAATTTTTCGAAGCATGAGATTTGTGAACGAAAAAAATTGTCATACTGAGAAGATAATCTTTTATAAATCAAATTCTAATGAACTGAGCGTAAAATGACATCACTCGGCACCTTGTACGTTTCTTCAAAAATCTCCTCAGCAAAATTCATGTTTCTACTTTTAAAAATGTGTCTGAAATTGTATCAGAAAATTTCGAGCTGTTGAAGGTGGAAAAGCATTTTTTCGAATACACCCTTAAGGGTGTTCTCAACTGCTCCGCTCAACAAGCGCAAAACGTTTTGACACATTTACAAATTCATTTTCTAACAGAAAGTTATAAAATGGGAAGGCCTGACTATGGAAGCGAATTTAAATTGAATTTTTTTTTTCATTTTATGATAATTAAATTACGTATCCAGTTATAAGCTATTTCGATCACGTAATCACCCTTTTTCTCTTGCTTTTTGACCGGTTTTTCTGCTTTCGTCGGGAAATGTGCTCAAAAACGTCGACTTTGAAGGCTTTCTATAAAAAATTTATTGTGTTAAAAAAAAAAAAAAAAAAAAAAAAAAATTGAGTGCAATTAGACAGTTTCTGAATAACAACACTTGCTAATTTTATGCATTTCCGAACAAAAATTAATTACAGTATATGTCACAAAATTGCCCTTTTTGATTTAAGAACACCTTTAATCAATTATATAAACAGCCGTTATATGTTACAGCGTGGATATGGCCTCGGCGCCACCATATCTATATCAGTGAAATTGAAGTAAATTGCCAAGCGTTTTCGGAAGATGAAGTATACAGAGTGATTCATAAAAGATGGGCAGAACTTTAAGGGGTTATAGTACACTTAAAGACAAATAATATTAAATAGGAGACTAAGGGTCCCAGATGTATTCCCAAGGAGATAGGGGGCATTAAAGTTTAGGGTCCGAAATTTCAAATGATTATAAAAAATGGAAAAATTGGTCGATTCGTTTGCGGTTTTTGCAAAAAATTTTCTTTATGCCAGTATTTTCTTGAAATAAAATTTTAAAGTTCAATTTCAAAAAATGTCGATAGGGGGCGCTTTAGACTTTGGAGTAACAAACAACTATTTTTTAACGTTATTTTTTGTATTTCTTTAAATGATTTCGAAAGCTTAGATTTAAACTTAAATTTTGATCTAAAAATCTGAGTCCTAACGAGTAGTTAAGTAGCGTAAACTGAAATTTGAAATTTGAAACCCTTCTCCCCCCCAGAACAAAAATCAGTTATTCCCGATCTTTGTGTCGTAGATTAGGCTCTAAATACTGCCGCGTTTTGCTAAAATTATTCTTTATGTCAGTATTTTCTTGAAAATAAATTTTAAAGAAAAGTTTAAAAAAATTCCGATAGAGGGCGCTTTAGACTTTGGAGTAACGAACAACTATTTTATACCGTTATTTTTTGTGTCTCATTAAATGCTTTCTAAAGCTTAGACTTAAACTTAAATTTTCAGCTCAAAATCTGAATCGTTGAGCGTGGTTCAGTAGCGAGGGGAGGGGGGTTCAAATTTCAACTACTGAACATAGTTCAGTTTGCACTACTTAACCATGCCCAACGATTCTGTGCTGTGATACGAGGCAAAAATACAACTTTCATCAAGGACTGCATAGTCGGAATTCACTCATAAAGGCACTGGCACAGTTGGAAACGTCGCTCATGCAAACGTTAAAGCTCCATTCCTGACGCTAGTCACCGGGTGAAGAAGGAGACAGAAAGTATGCAAATGTCAAATGGGGAAGAAGAAGAACACGTATGCAAAATTTCGGCACGATTCAGGCATAAAAACCACTGAACGATTAGTCAAGTGTAAGTCGCTGTAGTAATGAATCGGAAGATGGTGCCCTTCACGAATAAGGAAAAGGCTGAGATGCATTTAATTTACGGAGCGGCAGATGGAAATGGTGCAGAGGCACAACGAATGTACGGAGAGCGATTTCCCAACAGGCGGTTGCCTAACCGCAAAACTTTCGAGCGCTTGCACAGACAGTTGTGTGAGACGGGATCATTTCTCGCTTCCCGGTCGAATGCAGGTCGTGCAAAAAAGGACGAATCAGTAGTTGTTGCAGAAGCCATTCTGGATGTAGTAGCGGCGCAGCCAAGTACAAGTACACGAACAGTGGCTAGGCAGGTGGATACCTCACAGTCCATGACTTGGAGGGTACTGAAGGATGAACATTTGCTCCCGTTTCATGTGCAACGAGTCCAGAAACTGTCTCCAGGGGATTATCCAAATCGTATTGAATTCGCCCGCTGGTTTCTGCAGCAGAATGCGCTAAATCCACATTTTGGACGAACTGTGCTTTTCACCGATGAATGTACCTTCACACGTGAAGGTACATTTAACACACACAATGCACATGTATGGGCGGATGTCAATCCACATGCTACGTATCCACATGCTCATCAGAGACGCTTTTCCATCAATGTTTGGGCAGGAATCCTCGGAGACCACCTAATCGGACCGTACCTTCTTCCTGAACGCCTCAACGGTAAAACATACCTCACATTTCTGCAACATGTGCTGCCAGACCTGTTAAACGTTGTTCCTCCACGCATCCGGCGGGTCATGTGGTTCCAGCACGATGGAGCGCCAGCCCATTACGTACGAGACGTCCGCAACTATCTGGACATCACATTTCCGAACAGATGGATTGGTCGAGGTGGTCCTGTTGCTTGGCCTGCTCGCTCGCCAGATCTTTCACCCCTCGATTTCTTTTTTTGGGGACAATTGAAGGCTCTTATGTATGAGACACCCATTGAATCCCCCGAGGAACTGGTCGCCAGACTTTCCGCCGCTGTAGGGGAAGTGCTCGAAAAGCCTGATGTTTTCGCGAATGTTCGCCGTTCCATTCTTCGCCGTTGTTCTGCGTGCATAACCTCTGGTGGTTACAATTTTGAACATTTATTGTAATTACATGTTAATAAATATGCTTTGGTAACATAATCCTAATTTGTGTCTTTTTACCTCGTATCACAGCACACAATGTGTGGACATGGTAAACTGAACTGTGCTCAGGAGTAGAAATTTCAAACCCCTCTCCCCAGAAACTTAACCACGTCTAACGATTCAGATTTTGAGCTGAAAATTTAAGTTTAAGTCTAAGCTTTAGAAAGCATTTAATGAGACACAAAAAATAACGGTATAAAATAGTTGTTCGTTACTCCAAAGTCTAAAGCGCCCTCTATCGGAATTTTTTGAAATTTTTCTTTAAAATTTATTTTCAAGAAAATACTGACATAAAGAATAATTTTAGCAAAACGCGGCAGTAGTTAGAGCCTAATCTACGACACAAAGATCGGGAATAACTGATTTTTGTACTGGGGGGAGAAGGGTTTCAAATTTCAAATTTCAGTTTACGCTACTTAAGTACTCGTTAGGACTCAGATTTTTAGATCAAAATTTAAGTTTAAGTCTAAGCTTTCGAAATCATTTAAAGAAATACAAAAAATAACGTTAAAAAATAGTTGTTTGTTACTCCAAAGTCTAAAGCGCCCCCTATCGGCATTTTTTGAAATTGAACTTTAAAATTTTATTTCAAGAAAATACTGGCATAAAGAAAATTTTTTGCAAAAACCGCAAACGAATCGACCAATTTTTCCATTTTTTATAATCATTTGAAATTTCGGACCCTAAAGTTTAATGCCCCCTATCTCCTTGGGAATACGTCTGGGACCCTTAGTCTCCAATTTAATATTATTTGTCTTTAAGTGTACTATAACCCCTTAAAGTTCTGCCCATCTTTTATGAATCACCCTGTATATTACTGCGAACAGTGGCGATATTCTACAATAGGAGTGTCATACCCTTTCATTGGGGATTTGTACGATTCCCAAGGCTGCACCCTCTCTGTCATCTTCATGGTCATAACAGAAGATGACCGTTTTTGTGATTTATTAAGTAAGATTAATTTTATATCTGAATGTCAATTTGTATAAAATAGCTAAGTAAAAAATGCCGTTGCCTCTAGGACTATTAGAATCGGACAGTAATATACTGCGCTGGCACAATAAAACGGTTTGTTTCGAAACAAGTGTGTGAAAAACACTCAGAGGGAGCAAAAAACTGTATTCTTTTTCTCTGTTCCATATTATAATTTGGCGAAAGAGAGTTTTTTCGTTGTTGTTTGTTTCATAAATGTTTTTAGCTTCTCCCTTTTAATTTAAGTTTATATAAATTAATATATATATGTATATATATATATTCTAACAAAATATTGCTCAATTTTCGTAATCGAAACAAAGTTAATTAATAAACTCTCATTCAATTAAAAGCATTGGACAAAAACGACATTTTCTGTATGCCTCTAAATCTACTTTTTCAGCAAGTGTATGCTAATTGCGGAAAAAATAGAAATAGTAGAAAAAGAAAAAGAGAAAAAGATTTAGTTAAAAAAATTCCAAGTTTTGTTTATTCCATAAAACCGATTCAATAGGGTCTTATCTACAGCAGGGACATAGTCAAGAGGTGGGGAAGGGGGAATTCGTGAGACCCAGACAGCATTATGAAATTAAATATTTTTTTTAAGAATTTTTTTTATGTTTTCATATAGTATATAAGTAAAAAATTTCATATTCCCTTTACGTCATACGAATTTGACGGACTCATGTATCATTTCATCAAAGAACGAAGTCCGGAAATTATAATGGTAATATTTTTTTTTATTGCATATATTTCCTCGCGTTTTGAAGTTTAAAAGAAAAGCCAATCTGTCGTTTAAAAAAATCTTCTGAAAGAATATTTTGAATAAATCATGATTTTATTAATTCCCCAAAAAATTATACAGTCTTCCAGTGAACCACTATTACAGATCACACATTTAACATGCATAGTAAAGAGCCGTGCTTTCCCATACGACAATATTTTTTTCGAAACAATAACTTGAAACATGTTGTCACATGAAAGGAGCTGTTTTGTAAGAAAATGGGGGGGGGGAGGGGTCGGAGAGTTAGCTTTTTTATTAATCTGAAGAAAGTCCTGCATACGCCCATTTTACTACTCCTCTCCACCCACAATCCCGCTCCAACATATTGCAATATTTGTAAAGTTGGGTGATGCCTAATTAATCGCGAAAGAGGCATAAGCAACATGTTTTAAATTTTTTGGAGAAATAAAAAATTATATATGTGCTAAAGTAATTAGGATTAATAATTTTTTTTTTAATTATTATTTAGCTTTTTTTTTTTTTTTTTTTTTTTTTAATAAAATGTGCAGATGTGATATAGATTTTAATTGTTTTCGACCGTCAATGAGGATAAATGAAAGGTTCAAAAACACCATAAACTTTCTTAGACTTAAAATGATAATGATGCAATGAATTGTCTATATTTTTCGATGACAAATTTTGATTGTTATCGGAAAAAAGCCTTTATGTACCTAAAAATTTTCGTCATGGAATACTTTAAAAACTCATACATTTATTTGTCAATTCAGAAGAAAATTATTTAATCTTCGTGCCACCACTGTTACTGATCACTAACCCAATAAACATGTCAATGAATAATACCTCCCCTCCCATAATACAAAAGTTTCATTCAATAAAATGTAACATAGTAAGGAAAAGATATGAGTATCATTTCACATAACATCTTATTCAATGTTTGGTAAGTATAAGGAGGGAGAGACAAAATTTATAAATGCACCAGACTGGATAAGATTTAAGATTTTTAAAATGATCTTCATTTTTAACATTCCCTATTAATACGTTATATTCACACAGAAAAGCATTCGTGTAACATGTAAGACTTGCATATACATCTACATTACACAGTAGATGCATGCTTGTATATGGAGACACATGCTTGTATATGGAGTCTTATATACATGCTTACATACATGGGTAATTCTACGATAAGAGATTTCAAGTACATAGAGGATAAGGCCAAAAAGAAAAGTTTGAGTTTTATCAAAAACCTTTAAATTATGATTTTTGTCCCGTTTATTTACCTTCTCATATAAAGGCAAGTCACTTTATACATATTTTATAACTTTTTCTGGTCAGTGACTCTCTCCCCTGGCAGTTATCTTGACAGGGGAAATACGGCAGGGAAGAGACATTTTCATGATAAATTCAAATTTTTTAACTGACTGAATTAGTTTTTGGGTTAATTGTATATTTCACTTTAATTATTACTGTATTGTTTAGTTAGAACAGTAAATGCAATTCAATTAAATGATTATGATAAGTTTTATGACTTACCAGAAGAGATACACGATCACCTTGCGAAACCACTACACCGCACGGTCGCGTCGCAACTACTAAAAATGACGGCGCTTAAATGGCTTCCGCGTTTAGTATTGCTAACTTCAAGCCGATAGACGTCCTTAAGTTCTATTTCCAATATAGCCATCCTTGAATTTACATTTGTTTCAGCGGAACAAAATTTGACAGGGTAGATACACAAAAAAAGCGGGACAAAAGTTAATTTTAAAAATTATTTGAAATTAACAAAATTATTTTATTTTTTATTTTATAATACGTAAGTATAATATCAATGAGCATTGTCCTCCCATACTACAAAACTTTTTTTCGAAACGATACATTGGACATGACGACGCAAGCAAGATGCTCTTTGGCAAGCATCGAGAGAAGGGGGGACGCATAGGTATTTGTGGGGGAGGGGAAAATATTTCTTTTTCTATATGATAACCGTCAAAATAAGCCGTTACATTAGTTCTAGTGTTAAAAAAGTGTTTAAACAACATTTAGAAAAACAATTGTTTGTTTTCTTTTTTCAGAGCATTTGTTTCATTTTTTTTCATTTTCATTTTGGTGTTGCTCTCTACTCCATGGACGCCCCTCCCTCTTCCCTCTTTGACTATATCAATTTTTTTTTCTCTCTTTTCTTTTTCTATTCAAGAGCATTACTCTAAATGTTTTCAATATCTCATGCATTTATTTATCGGTTCAGGAGAAAATTATTTAATCTTCGAGCCACCACTATTACAAAGCACACATCTTACATGCATATCAATGAGCATTGCCCTCCCATACTACAACACTTTCTTCGAAACAATAACATTGGACATGACGACGCATGCAAGGTGCTGTTTGGCAAGATTGTGTGTGGGGGGGGGGGGGGGCGCATAGGTATTTGTGGGGGAGGGAGGAGAGTTTCCTTTTTCTATAATCTGGCAATGCTCACCGAAGCAGGATTCCGGAAACATCGATGCGGAGCTTCCGGTGGTCCCACGCTTGAGCCCGGTGGCAGATGGCAGAAAGAGAGAGAGGGAGGTTTACTGAGATAGAAGACAAGGTGTATCTGACAACAAGTAGCCACTGCTGCGCCAAGATGTCGCCAAATTGCAGGTGTAAAATGGAGGGTGAAAATGGATTTGTGAAATACGTTCAACGTATCAGCTGAACGCGAAATGCAGCTGTATTGAACGTTCACAAAATTCAAATTTATTTTATATGCAGTAGCAGTATTGTAGTTGTAAAAAAATCAGAAGATATACGCTTTAGGCAGAGGGTATACGCTAGAGTCATGAAACTTCATAGGTACAATACACGTCATTGCTTTATTTCAGAAACACAGTGTATACGGATTTTCTTTTAAAAATCCAAAGAGTATACGGCATATATTCCCGTATACCCTCCACTTCACTCCTGTTTATATGGGTTAGAACTCAGAGCAGGATATATTCTCAGGCAGTGCGTAATAATGTAAATACGAAGCACATCTAGAAGTTGTACAGTCCGTCCGTCCGCATATAACACAGCAAAAAATACCTTGCCGAATCGTTTGAAATTTAAAATGTATAATTATTCGATAATTTTGTCATTTCAAATTTTCTGAAAATTAAATGTATAGTTTAATTACAGGGACAATCAAAAGTATTCCTTTCCATTACGGCCAACGGGAAGAAATAGTTTCAAATGCATTTTAATATTGTTACACACTTTCGAACATAATAAAATTGATGTGCATCTATGAAGTATATACTAAAATATAAATTTTGTAGAATCTGTGGTGCAAGCAATATTTTTCTTATTAATTTACAGGACCATACAAAAATATTCCATTACATAATGGTATAGGAGGAAGTACTATTTAGGCATGTTTTAATTATATTAACTATTTCAAATTTTATGAAATCGATATGCGTTGCTGAGGTTTATTACAAGTTACTTCGTGTATGATAGAAAGCAGATAGTATTTACAGGTACAAACAAAAGATTTCGGCTACTATACTGTATCCGAAGTACTGTATACTATTACTTATATTCTGTCATTACTGTATACTAGTCCGAAGAGGATTTTGCAATAATAGAAGATCTGGCCTTATCGCTTAATACTAGATTAATATTATTTATAATTTAATACAGCTGTGACATCCGCTTGGAATGAATGATACTTTTGGATTTATTTTTAACATTCTAGTTTAAACACTTTTCTGATAACAATGCATATTTGCTCCGTTATCATAGCCCTGTACAGAGCAATCTTCGATCGACAGACCTAATTTAGCTAACTTTGTTAAAAAAAAAAAAAAAAAAAAAAAAAAAAAAAAAAAAAAAACTTCCGTTAATCTTATACCTATGCTATCATCTACAGTCAAGAACTTTTAAAACTTTTTTCTTTTTTGACAAAGAAGAATACCCATAACTATACACGAAGACACATATAGTTTAAACAATTTAAAGAAACTATATAGTTTAAACAATAAAAAAAAAACTAACTAATTTTTTTACCTTTCTTATTTTAATCATATTTAATGTTGAGAACTGTCAAAATATGATAGTTCAGTTAAAAAAGCGTTATCGAATCAAAAACTATGCATAGTAAATGAACTCTTTTTTGCAGGCACATGCTGGACTAGATTGTGGTTGCAGTAGGGGGGAGCAAAGTTTTTTTTTTTTTTTTTTTTTTTTTTTTGAAAATCAAAAACGGGTAGGTGCCAAAAGTTGCCTTTATACTAGTACATCAACTGCGTGAAATTTTACCGCTGAAAAAAAATGGCTTGAGTCTGCGCTTTTGCTCCAAAAATCGAAATTTTGGGTAAAATTTGTCATTTTTTTACATGTTTTCAAAAAAATTAAAAAATTCCTAGAGAGCTGGTTAGTATTTAAAAGTGTTGCTTAGACGTTTATATTTATCTGCTTAACATGTTTAAACTATAAAACAATATCTGTAGTCTGTCTAATTGGAGCAATTCTGACAACTTTTTGTGAAAAATCAGCGTTAACCTCTCTATTGGAGCATACAACGAAATGTTCTTTTGAATGCATTTCTTACCTAGCTGCTTTCAAAACTACTGTGCATATAACTCATAGAGGTGGTTGCATTATTCCACCCGTCTCAACCACCCAATCATCTAGGCCCAGTGTTTTATTTATGTATTGAATTGTTATTTTTTTCCCGAAGACGAGTATAAGTTTTCTATATATCAAAGTAATTTATTTCTTCTTTGTATTCATAGACTTTGGATGATTTGAATCATGCTGGTGTGACCTGCTGCACGTATATTTTTATACCATGTATAACAGAAGAGAAGCTGAGTAATGTATTGCATACGTTCTTAATTGAACCTAGTCAGCAGTCTATTATCTTCATTAAAATTTCATGCAATTAGTACATTATGATTGGAAGTTCTGTTATCACAGCATTCTTTCAATCAATTACATTTTATATGCAATGATTTGCCTAAAAATTGATTGTATGAATTCAGTTTCTAGTATGCCATCATTTATTGAACCTATTACACTGAATATATGCTGAGAAGTTAGCTGTTTAATATTATGACGATCGTCACAGAGGATTGCAAACAAAATTTGCGTGTAAAACAACAATATTTCTAAAGAAGTTTTAGTATACCTTATGTCGTTTCCTGTGTTGTTCCGTAGTCTAGTAATTTCTAATAAGATTTTAGATCTATTATTTAGGTGTGTAGTACATTTGGTATAAAACATCCAGCGGTATAAACTTGGATTATAGATTTGGTGAGTGAACATATAGACGCTGATTGCCAATCTGTGCTTATATAAAAGCGGAAAATTTTATTAACTTTATGAGCTGTCTTTTCTGTGAGATGATTTCTAAATTTCTATTCCCCATTCTTTGAGAAATAGCTTTCCTTATGAATTAGCTTTGCAATCTCCGACAGAAATTTCTAGTCTGTTCTGAGTATCTTTTTCTCAATTTGAGAAAATAATTTCTCTATTTTATATAAAAAAATTGAAATAGGAAGTGAATATTACGTAGACAAAGATTTTCCTTATTGATCCAGTGAATCCATGTAGCTTAAAACGTTTTATATCGCCTTCTCTAATAATTGACGCAGAGGAAATTTACTGGAGTTGAAGTAGCGAATGATTCAATATCATATAGACAATTCTAAGCTTACCCCATGCAAAATGGTTCACAGTGACAAAAAAAATTCTCCTAATTTTAAATGAGCACTTATAGTCGATATCCGTCCATTCCCTCATAAAGAACAATGCATTATAAGTTTATGCCCAGGACATTTCACCAACAAATGTTGTCCACTCATAAAAAGGGGATCTAAAAGTTAATAGGAAATTAACTGGATACGAAAACACTTAGAAAATGGCATAAAACTAAAGCAAAAAAAGTTATTTACAACAGCGGTTGCTTTACACATGGAGAACAAATTTTCGTTGCAATTCTCTCTGACAATCACCATCACATTAAACAGCTCGCTTCTCAACATATAAAAAATGCAAAAGTAGAATAAATGATGGCATACTTATAGTTGAAATATCTGAAATCATCTTTGAAGCAAATCATTACTTAAAAAAAAATACAATTGACTGAAAAAATGTTGTGGTAACAGAACTTCCAATCATTATTCATCAACTGAATGTAAGTTTGATAAATATAATAGATGGCCGAATAGATCCCTTTAATAATATTCCCGTGCATTACTCTGCTTGTCATTTTTTTTTTGTATAAACTGTAAAAATATACATGAAGATAATTACAGCAGCATGTGGATGCAAAGAACTGATGAACAAGGTGGAAGCATTGAAAACATGCCAAATTTTTATAAAGAAAATCACAAATCAATGTATAAATAAAACACTGTACTAACAAGGGCACCACCAGACATGGTGCTCACAGATTTTGATGATTTCAAAGTATGTTGTAGGGGTCATACCACTAATTATTCTGGTGAAAGGGTTTTTTCAAATGGACCTTGGTTTTTGAGAAATTGGGGGTCAAAGTTCAGCGTATATTTCAAATACTTATTAGTACCAACGCTGTATGTCAATTCGTGGCGTCGTGCCAAAGCGCGTGTCTGTGAACCGAAAGGTTGTGAGTTCGAATCCATCCTCGGTTTCTATTTTTTTTTTTTTTTTACTTATATTTATATCTTTTACATGTTACAAATTTTAAGCAGAATTGGGAATTCTACAGCTTTGAACCTTTTGATATTTTCTGAAGAGGACAGTTTATTTTTTCAATATTTTATTATTACAATTATTTCAAAAAATATGGCTCAATTGGTGAACTGACTGCAGTTCAGGGTTCAACTAAAAGTACATTTTGCAACAAATAATTAAATAAAAATGCGTATTTAATTAAAATTTTGAAAAAGTATAAGAAAATTTTAATATTTTAAAATTTCCACAATTTTAAATAATAATATTTTTAGATTAATCAATCACCTTTTTTTTTTTTTTATGTGTATTACACAATACTGTGCATGGATTTTTAGATAATGTAATGCTACATTTATTATATATTTCTATTTGATATAAATTGTGCAAAGTGGTGAAATCTAACACATCTTCATATATACTTTTATTAATAACAATTATAATAATAATAATGTTAAGTCTAATTTCATGCGCATATTCAACACATATATATGTTACAGGCCAAACCCGATTTTAGGCCAAATTAGATTGGCCTAGGCCAAACTAGTCTATCCTAACGCCCATCGGATAAACTAGTTTTTCCTAGGCCAAACCGGTCTATCCTAACGCCCATCGGATAAACTAGTTTTTCCTAGGCCAAACCGGTTTAGCCTAACACCCATCGGATAAACTAGTTTTTCCTAGGCCAAACTAGTCTATCCTAAGGCCCATAGGACAAACTAGTTCTTCCTAGGCCAAACTAGTTTGGCCTAACTCTTATAGGATAAACTAGTTTAGCCTGCTGTTTATTAGTCTGAACTAGTTTATCCTAGGCCGATCTAATTTATCCTAGGCCAATTTAATTTGGCGTGATTTTATTTGATTCAATGACCGCCTCACGCCAAAATTCTAGTTTGTCCTAGGCTGATCTAGTTTATCCTAGGCCAGTGTAATTTTACGTGTTTTTAGCTCATGGGCGTCAAAGCCAAAGAAAAAATGGGCTCACACGCTCTGTATGTATGTATGTACGCATGTATGTACGTATGTACGTAACGCGATAACTCTTGATAGAAATAATGTAATTTGACATGTTTTTATCTCGTCAGCTACCCAAGACTGAGAACTAATGTGCCCGTGGGTTCTGTATCTATTGTATGTACGTAACGCAATAATTTTTGATAGAAATACTCGATTTGCATCAAACTTTCAATATAGGTTTATTCTTATGAGGAGTTTTTCTGATTAATTTTGGGAGGTCATTGGAGAAGAATAAGGGGGGAGGGGACGAGAGGCTGATTCGTCCCTTCCCTTAATTCAAATAAATGGATTTCTATGGATTATTAGCATAGTTTATTCAAATTTTAGATATAGGAGTATTCTGTTGAAGCGCCTTCATTAGTTGTGGGTGTCAATTGTTTAAGTATAAAGGGAGGGGAGAATAGGGGTAACGCCCCATAATTTATGTAAATGCTTTTTTCACGCAGAATTTACTGATTTACTTCAAATTTTAAAAATAGATTCATTCTGGTACGGCGTTTCCCTAATTGGTTTTGGGGATTAATTGAATAAGAACAAAGGGGAGAACGGGGGAATCCCGCCTAATTTTGTTAAATGAGTTTTTCATGCAGAATTAACCGATTTCCTGCAAATCTTAGATTTGTTCATTCTGATAAGGCGTTTCACTGATTAATTTTGGTAGTTCTTTGGTTTTTGGTCTGAACCAGCAATTTATTTCCTTCCTTAAAATATATAAATTTGTTATAATACAGAATTATCCAATTTGCTTAAAATTTTGGACAGGAATTCATTTGATCAGGTGCTTCTTTAATTAATTTGGGTCTTTTCTTATGGTTATGTATAATGGATTAGTGGACGATTTATCGCCTTCCTTAAATTAGATAAATGGGTTTTTATGCAGTATTATCCAATTTGCCGTAAATTTTGAATATAGCTTATAGTTTTTTCTTTAAAAGGCGAATCCCTGAATTGTTTTGAGGGTTTAATGATTAAGTATAAAGGGAGGAATGTGGGATTACCCTCTCTAAATCAGATGAATGGTTTTTTGAGCAGAATTATCTGATTTGTTTCAAATTTTGGATAATTGTTTAATTTTATAAAGCGTATCTGTGATTAGTTTTGGGGGTTCAATGATTAAATATAAGTGGGGGAAATAGGAAAAAGTAATCCAACTTACTTTATTTTTCGAGGGTGTTATTCTATAAAAAAATAAGGCTGAAATACACAATGACTGTAAACAGCCTGTGAATGCAAAGCCATCAGTTTAATTGGGCAATATTCTTTTTGATACTGATCCCGACTACTGCTCCATTGCTAATCTTGTGCAAAGTGGTGTTGTCATCACCATTATAATGTATTTTATACGATGCGTTGTAGAATACTGTTAGAGGTTTGCACGGACCAGAATTTCGAATTCCGGGCCCCGCCTTTCCCGAAGGAAAGTTATTTTGCCATGACCCTGTGTAAAAATTAAAAGTTCAGCCCGAGCCCTGCCTCTACAAAAATATGTGAAAAAAGACTCAGTCCCACTCAATCTGGCCCTACTCAATTTCTGCCAAAAATTCAGATTTTACTTAACATATAATTAGGATTCCTTTAAAAAATACTGCATACATACATATTGGATAAATTTACAATGTATTTTTAAATTACGAGGTGTTCACAGAATGAAAAATACACAATATATTATTGATTATTTAATTTCATAGACCTTTCAATATTGAAATGGGGATTCATTAAATAATTAATGTAGTTTAGAACAAAAGAAAAAAAAGAGAGTTATAAACATCAAAACTAAACTGTTCAGTAAAAAGTAAATTTGTGAATATGTTTCTCTGTCATTGCTTAAGACTATTCTCAAATCCAAAAGAGCTACATCCTAACACATTTAAGAATTAATTCATTTTCGGAAAGGCATAAGATTAACAGGCATTCTCACTCAGAAAATATGTAATCGAATGGCGTTAACCATTTTTTCCATAAAAGCGATGTACCTTTGAGAAAATACTGTTAAAGCTACGTTTTGAATCAAATTTTCGGTTACGACTTCACGGAAAAGAAAAACTTGACGCCGTGACAAGAATAGCTTATATGTCGACAAGAAATTAATTTCTAAAAAATGGAAAACGCTGTTCGATTCCAAATTATGTTCACCTCCAATCTGGCTCGAATATGCAATAATAATAATAATAATAAATGCAATCCTGATCTCTGTTGGCACGAGTCTGCAGGAAAAAAAACCCATGTAAAATGCATTGTCTTTAGGGTGGACATGTGAAATTCCTGTATTGATGTTATAAGCAATTACTCTTGACACACATTTATACTTATTCTAGTGAAACACATGTTTTTTACCGGCCAAACCCGATTTCGAGCCAAATTATATTAGCCTAGGCCAAACTATTTTATCCTAACGCCAATTATATAAACTAGATTTCCTACGCCAAACTTGTTTATCTATATGCCCGTAGGAAAAACTAGTTTTTACTAGGTAAGAGGGAAATCCGTCATTTTCCCTTCATACTTTAACATTAAACCCTCAAAACTATTCAGGGAATTGCCTTATCAGAAAGAGCCTATAAGCAAAATTTGAAGCAAATCCGTAATTTCTGCGTTAAAAACCATTTATCTAAATTATGGGGGGTTACCTACATTGCCCTTTCTTTAACACTTAAACAATAAACATCCACAACTAATCCCGGAGGCGCCTTGTCAGAATAATTCTATATCTGACAAGATATAGAATTTAATGAAAACTGATATTTTAAATGAAAACTGATAATTCTGCATGATAAATGCATTTCTCTAAATTAACGGTGGGGGATTAGACTTCCGTTCGCTCCCTTTATTCTTATTCAGTGATTTTCCAAAACTAATCAGAAAAGTATCTTATCAGAAGGAACCTACATCCAAAATTTGAAGCTAATCTGATATTTATATCAAGAGTTATAGCGTTACGTACATTCGTACGTACATACGTACATACATGCGTACGTACATACATACAGAACCTGTGAGCCCTTTATTTCGCTGGCTTTGACGCCCGTGAGCTAAAAACACGGATAACGGCGCTGAGGCAGTCATTGAATTCAATAAAATCACGCCAAATTGAATTGGCCTAGGATAAACTAGTTCAGACCAATAAACAGCAGGCTGAACTAGTTTATCCTATAAGAGTTAGTCCAAACTAGTTTGGCCTAGGAAAAACTAGTTTGTCCTATGGGCCTTAGGATAGACTAGTTTGGCCTAGGAAAAACTAGTCTATCCGATGGGCGTTAGGATAGACCGGTTTGGCCTAGGAAAAACTAGTTTATCCGATGGGCGTTAGGATAGACTAATTTGGCCTAGGCCAATCTAGTTTGGCCTAAAATCGGGTTTGGCCTGTAACATATACACTGCTCAAAACAATTAAAGGATATTTGAAGTTTTATATAAAATAAAGATATAAACGAAATTTTTTTTGCCTAATATAGAAGAAGAGAATCAGAAATGCAAATTTTTCTGGTTTTCAAACTGTGGAGTATGCAAATTTTGAGTTCGACGTCAAAAACGTCGCTTCAGCGGCAGCGAATGAAATTTGACTTTCAACTGGATAAAAGAGAATTAAGACAAGGATGATCAGCATTCAGTGATTGCTTTGTTTCGATGATTACGATGTCTCAGCGAAGTCATTTGACAGATTCAGAAGCTTGGAGAATTTTTGGTAGGTTAGAAGGGGGTCAAACTCAAGCCGAAGTAGCGCAAGCCATTGGAGTGTCACAAAGTGTCATTTCCAGGATCTGGAACCGTTTTTTGGAGAGTCGATGTGCAGGCCGAAGACCAGGGCAAGGTCGTAGACGGGCAACAACGCCCAATGAAGATCCGTATTTAGCGTTAACAGCTCGGAGACACCGAAACATGAACGCTACTCTTCTCCAACAACACCTTCGCTCGGCTACAGGCACCACGATTTCAACTCAGACTGTCCGAAACCGGCTCCATGCTGTAGGTCTGTATGATCGCCGACCGATGGTATGTGTTAGATTAACATCAAGGCATCGTCGCGACTGCAGGGAGTGTTCAACCGAGCATGTCAACTGGAGGAGAAATGAATGGAGCAATATTCTGTTTTCTGACGAGTCCTGTTTTTCTGTGCATCCGGATAATAGGCGTATTTTCATCTGGAGGGACCGTGGCAGTAGGAATAATCCTGCGTTCGTGCCCGAAAGTGTCAGATTTGGCGGTGGAGGAGTGTTGGTGTATGGGTGGCATCTCCATTGACGAGCGCACTGACCTCTACATCATTCGAGATGGAGCTCTGACTGGTCGCCGATATAGGGATGAGATCCTCAGTCCTATTGTAGTCTCTTACGCTGCAGCAAACGGAGATAACTTCATTTTAATGGACGATAACTGCAGGCCACATCGTGCCAACCTGGTGGAGGATTTCCTTTTCGAGGAAGGAATCGTTCGAATGGAATGGCCAGCGTGTTCTCCAGACATGAATCCAATCGAGCACGTTTGGGACGCTCTAGAAAGACGAGTTTCTGGCCGCCAACAACCCCCACAAATTCTCCAAGAACTGGAAAGAGCTCTTCTGGAAGAGTGGGGCAGAATACCCCAACTCGTCATTAATAGCCTCATTGAGTCCATGCCTCAAAGGTGTTCAACGTTGCTGGCCGCCCGTGGAAACCATACCCCCTACTGAAAATGATTTTCTTTGAAGAAAACACCTTTTCTTATTCTTTTTTTTCTCATATGCACAAATTGTGTTTTTTTTCCTTTCGTACACAAATGCGCAATAAAGTGCATTTTTTTCTGCCAAACATGTGTAATTTATTCTCATATAACCTACTATGTCTGTCGACCATGTATCAATCAGCTAAAAAGTTTCCCAGATACAAAATCCACCTAAAACTGCAATATCCTTTAATTGTTTTGAGCAGTGTAACAATCAAATTGTACAAAACATTTTAAATATCTGTATCAAATGCAAAAAAACCTTAACATTCTTAAAACATGAAAACGAAGTAAATATAAACATAGAGGAAACAAAAGTTTAAAGTTATCATTAGTGTGGGAATTGCGTTAAGTGTATTAACAAGATTTACAACATGTCAAGATATGATTGTCGTATGGATGAAAAAGAGGTTTTAAAATATTCACAATTAAACCGGCTTCCATTTAATGTTTTAAAACAAAAATCGATTTTTTGATCAATTTTGGGGTAAACTGTCCCCTTAAGAAATTAAGTTTACATTTATGAACTTTTAGAGAAAATCAGTATTTTTTATCGAAATTATTTTTAATCTAAACGCAAATCCAATTTAATTTATGTGAAACTTCATTTTTTAAAACTTCCATAATTATATACCTTGAATATTTAATTCGTTATAAATATAAAAATAATTAAAAATACATTAAAAGATTTTAAAAAAATGTTTAATCATGTTTTTTATAAGTGCAAATATATGATCAATAAAAAGAAATCTTTGTATTACGGACTCCACGGAGGAAAGGAAAGCAGACGAAAAAAAAATAGTTTTTTTATATATATCGTAAATTATATGAACAGACGATTTTTGCACATCAATTGTGTGAGATTGAACTTGTGAGATAAATGTGTTTACAGAAAAATGGAAAATGGAAAATTTGGATAGCTGGTAACAACTTGTATTTTAGCATTACTGTATTAATATTTTATTACTCTTTCGAAGATATGCATTACTTGAATTATCTAATCCTATAAACGTTTAAGAAATTTCACGCGAAAATTATTTTGTATTATTTATACAAAAAAGGATAAATTTGCATTTCAAGTACAATAAAATAAAATAAAAAAGCGAAAAAAAAAAGAAAAATCATTATTTCAGAATTGTGCATAAAGTAAAAAATATAGATAATATTTAAGAAAAAAAAAGTTCTAGGCTTAAATTAGTTCTGCTGTGTTATCAAAAGAAATATTAGTTTAAAAATTGCAGAAAAAAAATAAATATTCGTGAAAAAATTCAAAAATGTAAATGCAATTTATTAAGAAAATATAAAAGTTGTAACAATTTCTTTAGTAATAAAAATACTTAAAATTTGTAACGTGTAAAAAATATAAATATAAGTAAAAAAGAGAATAGAAGCCGAGGATGGATTCGAACTCACAACCTTTCGATTCTCAGACACATGCTTTGGCACGACGCCACGAATTGACATACAGAATTGGTACTAAAAAGTATTTGAAATATACGCTGAACTTTGACCCCCCCCCCCTCCCCCCCCCAATTTCTCAAAAACCAAGGTCATTTGAAGGAACCCTTTCACCAGAATAATTAGTGGTATGACCCCTACAAGATACTTTGAAATCATCAAATTCTGTGAGCACCATGTCTGGTGGTCCCCTTGTAAGATGATCGAATAGTTGGGCCGGATGGTATAGGAAATATAGCCACCTCCACGACGCATGTCCAAGGTAGTTTTGAAAACAAGAGCTGTATTAAAAACAACAATTCGTTATATGACCCAATAGAGTGGTAATGCTGTTTTCTTACTAAAAGTTGTCTGTTTTGCTCCAGCTATAGGGAATAAACATATTGTTTTATAGTTTAAATATGTTAAGCAGATAAATATAAAGGTTTAAGCAACACTTTTAAATACTAACCAGCCCTGTAGAATTTTTTTAATTTTTTTGAAAAAATGTTAAAAAATGACAAATTTTATCCAAAATTTCGATTTTTGGAGCAAAAGCGCAGACTCAAGCCATTTTTTTTCAGCAGTAAAATTTCATGCAGTTGATGTACTAGTATAAAGGCAACATTTGGCTTCTACCCGTTTTTGATTTTCAAAAAAAATTTTTTTTCGCCCCACCCTAGTGTGCAGTGTCTAAGCATTTTTTAAAATTTGTCTATTTTGTGTGTGTTTTTTTCAAAATTTCATTATAAGGATAGAGAAATACATTTGATATTTCGTCAAAGTCTCTTTTTTATCTACTGTTGTCAATTAAAAAAAAAAAAAAAAAAAAAAAAAAAAAGGCGCAAATAAAAATATTTTCCACTATTTTTTAATTAAAAATATATTTATAAGTTGTCATTAAAACGGAAGGAAAACATTAAAACAAATTTTTACGTGCGAAACGCATTTAATGGTGAATATTATGGCATATTTGTAACGATTTACTTAAAATGATTTTCTTATAGCGTCTAAAAGAATCTTTTCTTCTAGAAGTTATTATAAAAATCCGATAGACAGCAGTGTTTTTCACTTAACTATTTTGAACAAACTGAGTTTCAAATGAGTGATAGATCTTACATAATGAATCACGAAAATAGCCTTCAGGTAAATGCGACAGCATTGAATGCGGACTTGAACCGAAATATTCCTTAGTAAATAGGGAGTAATAATGTAATAAATATAATATTCTTTCAGGATGTTAATATACCTACATTGATATACATTATTTTCAATGAAAACGAAATTTTCCATTCTAGAAGCAGCAAAACATCCCAAAACCATAATGCCTCCACCTGCATGTTTGACAGTTTGAAATATATTTTTAGGACTGAGCTTTTCGTTGGGCTTCCTCCACACAGTTAATCGCCTATCGGACTAAAATAAGTCAAATCTTGATTCATACACAAATATGTTTTCCAAAATGCATCTTTGTCTACTATGGATTTTGCAAAATCCAGACATAATTTCCTTGCTCTTTCATTAACGATTTTTTTTTTTTCGAACAATTCTATTGTATCCATATGATCTGATAAATCCTCTAACGGTTTCAGGGTTCACTTTTATTGCAAATCTGTTTTCTAATTCTGTTGTAAGTTTTATTGCACTAATTCTTGAATTTTTCTGGATTTTATGTATAATAAATCTTCGATTTCTGGGAATTAGCTTGTGAGGGTGAAACCAAAAATGCAGGTGTTTTTCATGTCTAAAACTTCAATTTTTTTTTCAATAAATATACAAAAAAATTCCAAATTTTTTATGCCATCTTTCAGAAAAAAAACTATTTTTAATTAGTCTAAAATTTGATCTAGCCAATTTTAATGTAATTAATGCATTATTTATGCAATTTATCCATTCTTACCTATGAAATTTAGCTGCACAAATGATTTGTCCATGAAAATGTAACCTCTGTTACTTTATTTACATTTAGCAGAATAAATAATAAAAATTTTGTCTGTCAGCGATCGCTACTAATCTATATTGCTCAAACAACTTTCTAGAAGAGAATACAAGTGCCATTTTCACTTTGTCTACCACATGTTTAGAGTATAGAGCAGTATTATCAAATTCTAAGGTGAGTGTGTTTTCTCTTTGTAACTTCTGTTACTCCAATTTTAGATTTAAATAATGTTTTAAAAATAAAATTTCTCTTTAAATCACAAAACTCTAAGTAAAATAAGTTTATTTAAGCAATATAACAATTTTTTAGAATATTATTACTTAAGAAAGAAAATTGTTTTTCCTTAAATCAGGGATGAAAGTGCACTAAAGCCATTTTGTAGCAGCTTTGGAGCAGCAAAAAACAAATTTTGGAGCAGTAAAACCTATTTTTGTAGCAGCAAAAATAAGATTTTGTAGCAGTAAATATCGGATTTTGTAGCAGCAAAAATGTAATTTTGTAGCAATAAAAGCTGTTTTAAGAGCAGATTGAAATATTCTAATGCGGATAAACTCTTCACAATTACAATAATTACTGTCTTGAAAAATATTTTTACATTTGAAAGAATAAATACTCAGATTAAATTTCTCCACACGTTTCAGACCTTTCGATGAAACTTGCAGTTTTTCGCAATCTATTAACATAATTCACGCTTTTTCACAATCTTTTGACCCTGTTTTTTTGTTTTTTAACTAGATTTGCGGGGTTTTGTACTATCTTTTGATAAAATTTGTACGTTTTCTGAGACCTTTTGATGAAAACTACGGTTTTTACGATCTTTTTTATGCAATTTTCGTTTTTTTTTCACATGATCTTTTAAAGATATTAACGAGTTATTTTCATGATCTTTTGACCGTATTTTGTTCTTTTTATGACGAAGTTAGATATCCTTTGACAAAATTTCATGTTTTTTGTTATTTTTTGACGAAATACGCTTGTTTTTTGGAATCCTTTTTTGCGGTTTTTTTTTTCGCTATCTTTTACAGAAATGAACGTTTTTTTTTACGATCTTTTGACTTTGTTTTATTCTCTTTTTTATATTAACGATTCTTTGTCAAAACTCATGTTTTTCTTGCGATCCTTTCATGAAATTCGAGTATTTCTCGTGATTTTTCGATAAGATTTAGGTGTTCTTCGTGATCTACAGTCGAAATTTGCATTATCTATTGTCAAAATTTGTGTCTTTTTCGCGATCTCTTGTTGAAATTCGAGCGTTTTTCACGATCTATAGGTGAAATTTGAGTGTTTTATACGATATATTGACGAAATTCAAGTACTATTTGTGATCTTTGGATAAAAATTTGCGTGTTTATCGCGATTATTTGACAAAATTCGCGCGTTTTTTGTGATTTTTTGACAAAATATGCTTATTTTTCGGGATCCTTTAAAGAAACTTGCATTTTTTTTGCGATCTTTTGGCTGTGTTTTGTTCACTCTTTTTTGATAATAACGATCCTTTAGCAAAATTCATATTTATCTCGCGATCCTTTGATGAAATTCGAGTGTTTTTCGATAAAATGTGCATGCTTTTTGCGATCTATAGACAAATTTTTCATGATCTATTAATGAAATTAGAGTGTTTTTCACGATCTATTGGTGAAATTCGAGTGACGAAATTAGCAATCCTTTGACAAAATTCACGTTTTATTTTTTCGAGATCCTTTGACAAAATTCGCGTATGTTTTTTGAGATGCTTCGACAAAACTCCTGTGTTTTCCGCGATTTTTTGACGAGATTCGAGCATTTTCTCGGAGATTTACGGTTTTTTCCTACAGTGTTGAATTCAAGTGGTGGCCCAGGAAAACATTTCCCCCCCCCCCCCCCAAAAAAAAAAAAAATTGAGATTTTGGGTTTTTAATGATCAAAAAGTGCAATTCCCCCTACCCGGAACTCTATCATGTCCCCCGCGGAGCTACAGAAGTCCCTCCCGGAGAAAAGTGTCTGAATTCAACACTGTTTTCCTTTGACTGCTTTTTGTTCACTTTTTGACGAAATAGCAATTTTTTTTTGACAATTTTTTTTTTTTTTTTGTAAATGTTTGACACATATGTAGCGGATTTTCATAAGCGCTTTCATTCTGCTTTCAGTTTTGCTGTCTAATGGCAGGATTCGCCGAGGAGCGAAATAATTCACCACCGACACGGGAAAGACGCAGAACAGGAAGATACTTAATTTACAGAAAATATGTACAATACATAAGACAGGGCGATTGTGGGTAATTTATTTTTTTTTTTTTTTTGGAAATTCACATCGCATTTTCGGAAATCGGTGGCGGGGGAAGGGGGGTATCCGCGATCTTCAGACGAAATCGGCGTTTTCCCGCGATCTTCAGACGAAATCAGCGATTTATCTGCGATATTTTAGCAAAATCGGCGATTTATTTCGATTTTTTTGTCGAAATCGACGTTCTCCAGTGTTTTTTTTTTAAATAAAATCGGCGATTTTTAGACAAAATTTGTATTTTTACGCGATTTTTTTTCCCGAAAACGGCGTTTTATTCCCGAGATCTTTTGACAAAATCAGCGTTTTTTCCGTGGTCTTTTGCTAAAATCCGCGTTTTTTTTTTTTCAATGATCTTTTGGCAAAATATTTTAAGGCGATCTTTTATCGAAAACGGCGTTTTTTTTAGTGACATTTTAATGAAATCGGCGTTATATCTGCAATCTTTAGAAGAAATCGATGTTTCCCGCAGTCTTCAGACGAAATCAGCTTTTTTTTTGCGATATTTGGTGAAATTGCCGTTTTTTGCGATCCGTAGAGGAAATTCGCGTTTTTCAGCGATCTTTTGACAAAGTCCGTTGACAAAAACATTGACGAAATCGTCGTTTTCCCGCAAAATATTGACGAAATGTGTGCTTTTTCGGCGATCCTTTCACGAAATTTGCATTTCTCCGCGATTGTTTTTTCCGCGCGCAAAACCGTACAAGTTGGCAGCTATGTGGAACTAATAGCCCAACTTCAAATTTTCGGAAGAGGATGCGTTAAATTTTTGGACGAGAATTACCCCTGACATACGAAGCGAACTCTCATTAATTGGGAATAAACATATTGAAGAAGCCAAAGCGCGTATATAGGATATATATATATATCTATATACCCGCTTTGGAAGGAGCTCTCATTCGTCTCCCCAACGCGCGCGTTATAAGTCACATGACGTCCCGCTCCGAACTCAGCGATCGGCTGCAATGAAAATGAACGTACGATGACTTGAGGGAAAAACAACTTCCGGTCGTTTGCGGAGCCACGATAAAACTCCAGAAAACATCGCGTGCTTTTCGTGACCGAATGCGCATGTTTTTCGTAATTTTTCGGCGAAATTTGCGCGTTTTTCAAGATCTTTTGCAATGTTTCTTTGTTTTTTGACGAAATTAACAAACTAAAAAAAGTTATTTGTTGTTACTTCCTGGATCGACGAAATCGCGCTAAATTTCGTTTTGGCACTAAGTACCTTTTGGCGCAGGTTTGGCGCAAACTTGAAAAAAATAGCTGTTTTGTAGCAGTTTCGCGCAGTAAAACGGTTTCGGCGCAGTCTGGCGCAATTGGCGCAGGTCTTACATCCCTGTTAAATGTAACCTCTGTTACTATATTTTGGTAACAGATGTTATATAAACAGAGGTTACATTTTATAACTGAATATAGATTTTTTATGGTAATAATATATATATATTTATTCATATAGTACCAAATTTACCTATCATTTTCATCATTTGTTTATATTTATTTTTGCATTAGTAAGTATTATTTATTCAGTTTGTTTACATCTTATAAATTTTTGTAACCTCTGTTACATGATTTTTTCTATTTTATTTTAATAATTGTAAACCAATAATAAACCAAATGTACTTAAAACAAAGAATATTTTATGTACTTTAAATTCAATAAAAAAAAAAAAAAAAAAAAAAAACTTCTCTTTAAAACTAAAAAAAGTGATAATTATGAACTTTAACACAGTTTTTTTTTTCTGAACGAGATAAAATTATGCATGTAATGATGATTAAATTTTATTATCTATTATTCATCTTTCTATTAGTATTGTTTTTAACTAAAGGACATTTTTGCTAAAGTAAAATATAAAAATATAAGACTTTTGTTAAAGTATTTCTATCATAAATTAAGCAAAAATTGTCTGGTAACAGAAATTACATTTTTTATGCTTGATATGAATTTAAAAAGTTATATTTTAAGTGTAAAATTGTTTTTTTTTTTTCTATGTGGATGCTAATTTTGTAACACATATTTAAACAATATTATTGTTATTTAGTAAAATCTAAATCCTAAAAAAAAACAATTTTTTTTTTTTTTTTTTTTTTTTTTTTTTTTTTTTTTTTTTTTTTAAGCACAAAGAAAACTGGTTTCACCCGTGAGGTGCTCTTGATTTTAATGCTTTTTGAACAGTTCCACGTAGTTTCCGTCGTTTTATAATAGCAAAAAACAAATGCATAACTTACTTTGACAAGTTTTATGATAGTTCTTATGCTTTTACCAGCGTTAAAATGTTGTTATGATTAAATTACGAATGGAATTTGTTGTAACTTTGTAGCGATCAGCCATCTTATTTCAAATATAGAATGGTAAAAAAAATTACATGAATTAGCAGTAAATTCAAAGTGAAGGCGATTATATGACATATATTTCAATTTACATATAAATAAATTAAAAGAAATATCCTCCGTCAAAAAATTTAGTAAAGCTTTTAAGTGTCCAATTACTTATGCGAGATTGTTTTTAGAACTTTCTAGGTAAATTATTATTATTTTTTTTTTTAAATAAAGTTCTGAATTTTTTTTTTGTTATAATATGTAGGTTTTATTATAAGGAAAATAAAATTTAAGTTAAAAAAAAAAAGAAATATATATAAATACATATTTAGATACTTTAATATTTAGATGATGATTTTTATTAGAAAGTTTCAAAAACACAAGTGTCGAAAAACAAATGTGAGCCACTGTATTTATTTTTTATAACTACCAAAGAGAAATTTCCATTTAATTTCCAGAGCAAATTTCATAATTAGTAAAACCAATAATTAAGAATGAACGTTAATAATGCTTCTGATTGTGAGTTGTTGATGCATCACATGTTGATTTTTTCTGAGGTTTGCCGCACAAATAGCGTTATAACTCTGTAGCTATAAGCCCTAAATAAAGACATTTAATCTGTAAAATTACCAATCTAACACTGCAACAGATGACTATAAATTTCGTTCAATAAGCGTTATGTTCCACATTTTGTCTTCAACACATACGATAGGTATAACAATTCATTTTTCAGCAAGGAGTAGAGATTTGCACGAGCCGGGCTACGGCCCGTAGCCCGAGCCCGGCCCTCGAATTCCAAAATTACCAAAAACGCCTACATTATTAAAGTGTCTCCTACAACTCGAATCGTCAGTTTAACAATTGCTACAAAGTTATCTCCACGACTTGGTTAATTTCCGGCGATTGAAATCAGGAAGACACTTTGCCGTTCAAGAAAACACCCAAAACAACTGCATTTCACAAATTGTTGCATAATTTTATAGTGATTAACTAAAATATATCCTCAATGAAAAATAATTAACCAAGAATTACGATTACCTTTATGTTTTTAGAAAGACTGTTATTTCATTAATTTAAATATTCGAATAACTTTGACCAATGACAGTACTTTTTCTAATTTATTATTTACACCACTTCTTAAAAATTATATAGAGTACTTGAAATCCTGTAATTCATTTGTATAATTATATAATTCGTAAAATATCCCTTAAATAAGGCTGCCACTGGCGCCTTTTTTAAAATTGTATTCGCAACACTCTTTCTAGCTTTGTGGTATATTTCTCATATATTATCAAAGTACAATGTCGTCATAAAAAGAACTTCCCCAATATATACACATATCGGCCTAACCGGTCAACCAATCGAAAGGGAATTTTAGATATACGTTTATGAAAGTATGCGTTCGAGATTGCAATGATTTAAAACACCAGAGCTCTCACGGTTACGGTTACAGTGAAAAAATTTCAAAATTTTCGAATGGCAGCATCTTTTTTTCATGCGTAAATACATCCGCGTGTTGAAAGATCCTTAATTGCATTGGAATAATACACTTAGGATGAAAATTGACGGCGAAAAGTGCTTTCAAAAAATGCCATTTTATAAACATTGTAAAGGACCGATGGCAATATTTTCAGTAACCGATTTTTTTTTTTTTTTTTTTCACTTGTGAACTGAGTAATGTTGTAAGGTTTACTTTAAAATGTATTTTTAAGTTGTGTTTGTATACACATAGTGAAATAAAGATATAATCATTTGTTTTAAAGTGTTGAATATTACATTATATAGGAACTGATTAGGATGGGTGCCACGATATTAAACCGGCAATTTTAGTCATATGTGTATCATTCCAACGCAGTGTTCTTGCTGTCGCTCGCCATTGCGCCAAATTGAGACTAAATTCTTCATTTGGCGAGCAAACAAGCGATTAGATTCGCCAAATTGCTAGTGCTCTTTTTTTTTTTCGTTTTTTATGCATATGCATTTGTACATATTTTTAATATATTTGTAGCGAATAGTTGAAATTAGATAAATAACAATCGTTGTCGCAGTTATAAAAACTTAGGTTATTTTAGAACATAGTGAAAAAAAAAGGATATATTAAAGAATTAAAGATAATTTTTTTGTGCTACACGGCGAATTTATTTTGCTAATACTTTTTCATTTGGCGATTGTTTTTTATTTTCAACTAGCCAAATTACTAACATTGCTCAAATGTCAGCGAGAACACTGCTCCAACGCCATTTATGATTTTTTAATGTGCAAATGAATTGATGAAAAATGAGTGTTGCCATTCGAAAATTTTGAATTTTTTTCACTGTAACCGTAACAACGAAAGCTCTGTTGTTTAAAATCATCATGATCTCGGCTGCATACCTTCAAATAATTAAATCTGAAATTTTCTTTTGACTGGATGAGCGCTTTGATCGCTAGGGATACATATATCGGAGAAGTTTTTTTTTTTTTTTTTTTTTTTTTTTTTTTTTTTTTTTGTAACTACCCTAATAAAAGAGACTTTATTTTAGTATAGTGCGAGACAGAATTAAAAAAAGTCGTTCGTGACAAAACTGTATTGACAGTAACTGCAAACGGACATAAAGCGAAAAGGTGTTCTAAATCTTGAAATATGTTGTGCATTTTCATAGGCAAATTATTATTTTCTCAATATTATGACTTTATGTGAGATTTGGAGAAAAAAAAAGATTCTAATTAAACAAAATTTTAAACTCTTCTCAATCGAAAATTGAAAATACATGACATCAACCATCTATCCTTTTCTTTTTAGGCGAAATTCCTGGCGTTTTTACGAGTGGAAATTTTTAAATTCGGATTCAACTCTAGAGGTCTGCACGGGCCCAGGCCTGGCCCGTGGCCCGTACCCGGCACGGCCCGCGGGCCGGGCCGGCGGAATTGTTTCGAATTTTCTAACGGGCCGGGCCGATAAAAAAAAATTTCGGGCCTGCCGGCCCGTTCTCAAGATTTAAGCAGAAACGATAAAATATGAGCTATTTTCAGCGAAAATGGTTTTAACGAGAATAAGTATAAATGTGGCCATACTAGTTTGACAGCGTCAATATAAAAATGTACAGTGTATCGGCATCGGAGAATTACATTATGTGTAACCCGTTTTAATATTTTTTAGCTGACTCATGCCGGTCCGAGATCACGCTTGCATTATTATTCTACATACAGACTGGCCGGACCGGTACTAGACTTAATTATTGGCAGAAAACATGATTTGTAAAATTATTAACAGCGATAAAGAACTTATGTTAGCTTAGTCTTCGGATATATACTTCTTGATGATTTTTAAATTAATTTCTCAATAATGCGAAAGTTTGACACATTTTCTGATTATTTTTAAATTGTAAAAGTATAAAAGTGATAAGCCTAACTATTGAAGGGATTTGGAATCGAATAGCGTTTTTCATTTTTGGTAAATAAAATACTTGAATAACCTTGTTGAGATATAATAGTTTCTCAAATGATTGCAGGTTTTTCTCCCTTCCCTTGCTATTGCTTCCGGAAATTCTATTCAAAACGCTAATTATGACAGTATTTTATTTGTTTGCAGTATTCTTAAATTGCTTGTATAAAAAAAATGAATAACGCCATTCGATTATACAGTTTCTGAATAAAGATATCTGCTAATCTTATGGGTTTCTGAGAAGAAAAAAAAAATTAATCTAGAAATGTATCAGAAACGAGCTTCTTTGAATTTAAGAATGAATTTGGATTTGAAATCTATAATAAAATGATATAGAAATATATTTATAAATCTTCTTTTATTAAACAGCTTCAAAATTAACGATGTTTTTAGCTTTCTTTCTATTTTCTTTTATTCTAAGTCATATTAATTTTTTAATGAATCTTTATTCGAATGTTAAAAGCCTAAGAATTCTAAGTAATCATTAATGTTGTTAATGTGCATTTGCTGTAAAATATATTGTAAAATCATTCCATAGGTATGTGTGCAGTATTCTTTAAAGGAATCTTAGTTATATGATAAAAATCTGAATTTTTTAGAAATCGTAGAAATTGTAACGGGCCAAAACGGGCCGGGCCTGTTTTCGCTGATTTTTGTACGGGCCGGGCCGGGCCGGGCCTAAAATATAAAAATTTAAACGGGCCGGGCCGAAATAACTTTCTTACGGGCCGGGCCGGGCCGGGCCTGGAAATTCCAGCCCGTGCAGCCCTCTATCCAACTCAACCCTTTAAAAATTCAAAGTAATCAGACCTGGCCAGTTCTGACCTAATCAAAATTGTTAAAAAAATTCTATGCTTCCTAATAAACATTATGTTTTAATTAAAATTAGTTCAAAACGGAGTGTTTATATATTCGAGCATTTTAATGCAGAACGTTTTCAGATTACATGTCTGCAAGCCATTGAATATTGAATAATAATATTAACAATTATTTAGAAAATTGTATTCCAATAAAAACTCATAAGGAAAGAAAAACAATAATTTAATTTTTAATGACAGAAAAGAACTTTAAAATTCCATGTAAAAAAATGATAGATTTTAGAAATATATATCTATCTACACTGACGGAAAAAAAAATCCCAACACCAATAAAGACTTGTGTTAGCTAAACGAAGTTTTGTCGGCGTGTTTATGCATCTGAAAGATGACATTGATTCAAATTTCATGCTTTGCGCATAAATGTGGCGCCACTCACAACTTTAAAGTCAGGTTTGCTTTAAATGCGTGCAATAAAGTTCGTGAGCATTATTTATCTTCAAAATTTGACGAATTGAGTTGAGGTTGATCATGAATGCCTTTAAAAAGACGAAGAAGCCATTATCATCAATTCCCCAAGTTGGAAAGAGGTCGTAAAGTAGGGCTACGAGAAAGTGGATTTTCTTTCCGCGATTTTGCAGAAAGACTTGGACGGAATGTATCCACTGTGCATGATTGTTGTGAGCAGTGATCAAGGGATGGTGCTGCCTCAAGAAGAGCAGGTTCCGGTTGATCACGTGGCACTACTGAGAGGGAAAACCCTCGTATTCGGCATATGGCTGTGGCGCATCATACTGCGTCTGCGACAGAAATTCGAGCTGCAGTTGGTACCACAGTGACACAACGAACTGTTAGAAATCGGTTACTTCAAGGACAGGTCCGAGCAAGGCGCCCTGTTGCATGCATATTCCACTGACTCCAAGTCATTGCCGTTTGCAATGTCAATGGTGTAAAGCCAGAGCTCACTGGAGGATGGAGTGGAGATTTGTTGTGTTTTCTGATGAAAGCAGATTCTGCCTTGGTGTCAATATGGCCGTGTGCTGGTCTGAAGGAGACCAGGGGAACGCCTGCAACTAAACTGTCTGCGGCCTAAACACACTGGATCTACAATTTGGGGTCATGGTCTGGGGAGCAATTTCCTATGACAGCAGAAGCACTCTCGTGGTTCTCCCAAACACACTGACTGCAAATGTGTACGTCATTCAGGTAATTCAACCCGCAGTACTGCCATTCAAGAAATGCATTCAAGGGGAGATTTTCAACAGAATAACGTTCGCCCTCATGCCGCTGTTGTAATGCAACGTGCTCTACAGAGAGTCGAGATGTTACCTTAGCCAGCGAGATTACCAGATCTGTCTCCCATTGAGCACGTATGGGATATCATTGGTTGAGAACACCGGTGTCATCCCCAGCCAGCACTGACAATCACAGTATTGATACAGCAAGTACAATAAGCATGGAACTCTATACCTCAAAGCGACATTCGTCACCTGTATGACACAATGCATGCACCTATGCAGGCTCGCATTCAAAATTCTGGAGGCTATAGCGACTTTTAATGTAACAGCATTTCACATTTCACATTTGAAATGCATTTTATTGACCTTAAATTAACCTGTGATCTCGAAAATCTAATCAATTAAACATGTTAACTAGACAAATGCACTGTCCAAATTTCATTACTCTACAATAAGTTTTTCTTGGTGTTGGGATTTTTTCCCCCTTCAGTGTACTTATAATACAATGTGACTAGAGAAAAGTGTACGGAACAATTCCATTGCGAACTATTCAATCGTAGCTTAACTACACATTAGGCTTAATTGAAATCGGATGCTAAAATGATAGCTAAACGATAATTTCGTCCACTTGAAATAATATTTGTTCAGCATATTTTCATATAAAACGGGTATATCATCCCCAATTATAATACTTAAAGATAAGTGTAAACTGATAAGCTTTTTACAGTCTAAGAGTACGATTGTATTTTATCGACTCTGAGCGCCGTCTCACCTTCATCACACTACTTTAGTGTTACCATCCATGAACTATTTTAGAAGCATTTTTGGGAATATTATAAATTAAGCATTCGTCCTTCCGGAGGATTGATCCTAGGAAACAAAGGATTCACAAACGTATTTTTAAACCATTGTGCTACTCAAGGGTTGCGAATTTAATTTTAAATTTAGTTTTATGAATTTTTTAAGATGCTAGCATTTATCCGCTTACTTTTTTAAATTTTGTTTTCCATTATAAATAAAAAAAGCTTATTATTTTTTCTTCAAATTGTAATGGATATATAAGATATTATTATGACTGCATGGGAATAAATTGAATATTATTGTAAAACGGAAAATTGTTTTTTCAGATGCTCTTAAATCAAAATTTTATCTTCTTTGATGTAATTAATATATGTAGCGCATGATATTATATATTCCTTACATTTAAGTGACATTTGATAAAAAATATAAATTTCGTTTACAATGCAAGCAAATTTTGATTGGATATAATCTAAACTTTTACTAAAACTGGTACAATTTAAAATTTTACAAAAGAAATAATAATAATAATTTTGGCTTTCAAAATTTAAATATTGAATATTTAAAGCTGCACAGCTGAAGTTTTTAAAATTGATTCTGATTTAAATCAAAGCCTCCTGCTTTTGTTACTTTCGATAAGAAACTACAATTTGAAAATAAAGTTATTTTATTTATATTAACTGCGTATAGATGGCGCCAAATCCAAATTTGAAAACAAAACACAAAGCTTCATTATAGATGACTAACAGCATTGAACTAAGAATCTATCATATATCTATGAATAAAACCGCTGCCGAGTCATACTTTTAATAAAGATAATGTATCTTAAAATTGAAAAAACTTCAATATTTAATTTTAATGTTTTGAGAAATCTTCAGAATTTGAGCTTTATTTTGCTGATTATTATTGTTATTTAAAAAATACTGCTGTTTGTTTTGAAATTAAAATCTGTTCAAAAATTAAACACCAAGACCAAGTTTAAAAAAAAAAAAAATCTTCATCATTTGTATTTGTAGAAATTTATTGCTATTTTTAAAATGGACTTTTCTACAATACAAATTCTTCAATAATAAAATCTTCATTCTGTTTGTTTGTATGAAGTATTATGAAGATGAAATGCATGTGAAAATTCCGTCATTTTTGACTGGGGTTATATACTAGTTATGTATAAAATTAAAGTAAGCTAGGAACAAGACAAGGCTCGGAATGAACGAAATCTAGGTTTAGGTTATAGGTGCAGATTCCCAGAATTGTTAAGTTCCAATGGCTCCTAAACCCTAATATTCAAGTTGTCATCAGGTTTAACTTCTAAGAAAAATTAAAAGACAACTCGAATTTTACTTAAAAGATCGCAGAAGAAAAGTTAATTTTATCAAAGGATCGCAAAAGATGTCGAGACTTTCGTCAAAGAATCGCTGATAAAGCGATTTTTGTTAGAGAATCGCTAAGAAACACACAATTTTCGTCAGTGAATCGCGAAAAAATGCGGGATTCTCATCAGAAGACTGCGAAAAATGCAATTTTCGTCAAATGATTGCAGGAACAAACGCAAAGTTCGCCCAAAGGATGATGACTTAGACGCCGAAAGTTAGTCACCAAGTCAAGAAATTTAGTCACCATCTGGCGACTGGCGACCGTGAATCTGCATTCGTCCGGCTCAAATCTAATGAAAAAATAAACGATAAAGTGCGAGTATTACTTGCGCTCAGAGGGTTTCGTACAATAAACATAAGGATTACTAACTGTATTATTTTTTTGAAAGAAATCTTTGCTAAAAAAATTGTTCAACATAGGGTTGTGTACAGCTGTATATACTAGAAAAGTATGAATATCTATATAATAAAATTTCAAAGAGATATAAATTCTAAATAATATCAGATATTTCCATTCTGTATAACTCTTTTTTAAATCTTATTTTAATCTGTTTTCTGTTATTTTTTTATTATTTTTTTATAAATTTAATACGGTACTGAAAAAAATTGCTTTTTAAAATTTATTTGACATTTTATAAAACTATATTTAATATAATTTTTTTTTTTCAGTGTAGCTAAAATAAAACCCTTGTTTAAAGTTTAAACTTGGAATTGTACTAAGCGTGATTCGAAATTATGTTGAGCTATGCAACACCACCATAGTCCGGAGCATTTTTCCCAGACATGTTTTAAGACTAGAAAGGCCAAAAATTTTAGTTATATAAAAATATTTCACACCAGAATTTTGATTTAAAATAATTTAAATTCTATTTTTAATGTTTTTTATCTTTGTATCTTTTACATATTTTGAAAAATAAAATTTCTGGTTTGAAACAAAATATATTCATATGGTAGCAGTCAGTATGACGGCCATTCTTCAGTTAATTAACTCTTAAAAACACGAGAAGTTTCTGTGAGACACATTCAATGCAAACTAGTCGTGAATTCCATAGTATTTACCTGATTAACACATTCGCTGCCGATCACGCGCCAGCGCGTGATGTGGGGTGATGTCTAATAGACAGTCACGCGTTGGCGCGGGAAAATATTTCACTCATTCTTTGTTATAAAAAGTAAATCGGCTTCTGGAAAAAACCCACTTCTACAGTGCGGCCTTAACCATCATCACATCTTCACGTAAGCGGCAGCGAACGTGTTAACCGATACACCCAATGCCATACTTTTGGATCACTAAACTTAGTGGCAATAAAGTGCCTTTCATACCAGTAAATATGAAATAAATATCCATTCTCTTTCACAAGACAATTTTCTTGATAAAAAAACATAAAAATGTTTTTCTTTCAAAAAATGGTGGGAGATCTAAATTTTAAATTTTAAGGAAGAAAATAATTTGGACGTTAATGGGTTACTTCTAGTTAAATTAGTCTGTTTTTAACAATTCGACGTTTATTTCTTTTGTACAATTACTGGGCATTGCATTATAGAAATATATCATTAAAAGTTGTTATCTAGACTTTAAAAGTCGAAGGTATATAAAGTAAACTGCCTTCTTATCACCAAACAGTCTGTATCTTTAAGAATTAACATCTCACCTAATTCTCAACGATTTTTTTTTTTTTTTTTTCGAAAATCATTAAAAAATGCTTTTATAATTTTGTAATGATAGGTACACCCAACGCTTCCCAACAGCTTTTCTAAATGCCGGTAAATCGATATATGTTTGCAATGGAAATATGATATTTTTTTCAAAAACTATGTGATCTAGGATAATCATTACAATTTTCCTGCAAGATTTAAATTACAAAATGTCTACAACCTCTATTTTTTTTTCATAATTTTAGTCTCAATAGATTCAAAAATAGATGGAGGGAGGGGACATATTTTTGCTCTACATTTTTGGCGATATCTCTCAAAATATAATGCCTAAAATTAAAAGAAATATGTTTTTGAGTTCACCGTTTCAAAAACTTTTATACGATACCCCACACAAAATACAAAGAAAAGACTTCAAGTATCTTAATTAACCCCTCTACATTTTTTTCTAAATATACCCCTCTCTTAAATATATTTGTGAATGTTTAAACATCAGTAAATATGTGGGTCAATAGTCTTTATTACTTCCTCAATTTGAGCTTTCCATGTTCTATAGTTTACGAGTAAAATAGCTGCGACAGACAGACAGACACAGGAATGATCTTGCAATGATTCCGTTTTCACTTTTTAAGTACTTCCTAAAAATGGTAAGTGACATACTTCAATGTCTGGTTTTCCATTTGACGTAAATGTGATATAAAAATAAAGCAATATTGAAATTTTTAAATACGGATTTCTATTTCCATTTTACCATTTTTTTCTTCTCTCTAACATAGAATGAAACATAAACATCTTGCATCTGTTGACAAAAAGTCATTTTTGTCTGCAGCCATCGTTTCGCCAACATGAGCAATGTTCTCGCCAAGGGTAACTGTCGCACTAGGAATATCTCTCTCACAAAGGGCAAGTTTTAACACATCTCTAATCGCCCTCATCATCGTTTCTTGAATCCCGCAAAACACAACTTCGATTTCTACCGATTAGTGGAAATGACTTCAACTTCTACCCCTCGTCACAAATGCCTCGCGATTAGCTCCGCTCTGTTGATTTCCCCATGCGAAGTTCAGATGGTAAAATGAGCGGTAATAGACTAATTATGAATTAACGGAGATGAGCAGATGCTAAGAAAACGAAAAAAAGATGCGGAATGATCAGGTACCACGTGTGCAGCGATGCAATATATTATCTTGTATCTTGTAGATATGACCTGGATCATATAAAAAGCATTCTTGTAGGAAGGAAAAGGCATCATGAAATTACGTTAAAATATCGCTCTGACAATGACAAAAAAACATCACCAGTGAAGATGCCACTCGAGTTGCTCAAAAAAGACCCGGATGATAATGTTAAGTCTTTGGGGGCGTTATTTTCAAATATCTCGCTCAAATTTTAATTTTTTTTTTTTTTTTTTTTTTTTTTTTTTTTTTATGCATAGGACAGCTGGAGACGATCTAAAGCCGGGCTAGCTTATACTTTTTTTATTTTGGTTATAGATATATTTTTTTACATTAAGATAGTTTCAATTTCAGAACCGGTTCCAACCGGTTTTGAAATTTAAAGTCATTTTTAAAGAAAAATCTGAAAACAAAATCAAAGTAGTAAAAACTAGCAACTAGCCCGGCTGTAGATCGTCCTCAGCTGTCCTTAACATAAAAAAAGAGAAAAAAAGAAACATGCAAAAATATTAAAATTACAGCGAGATATTCGAAAATAACGCTCCCATAGACTTGACATTATCATCCGTTTTTTTTTTTTCTTTTGAGATTAGTGTGGACTTTGAAGTAAAAATATCGCCTTGACGAAACTATCACAGAACAATAAATTGTAAGTAACAAATATATATATTATATATATGTGTGTGTGTATATATATATATAATTAAATACTTTTATAAATAAATCCAATGCAACACAGATATTTACCAATATATAGCTAAATACTGCGTTCGTCCGTTGGAAGATTTACTTTATATGCAAAATCATTTTTAATTCCACATTCTTTAACCCTCAATTGGATGAGCTGGGTATGGAGTACGGCAATTACTTCTTTCTGGCTGTCTATAACAGACTAGCCAATCGTAAGACTTCACCCTTTCTCTACATTCCTAGAAATATCTCCCTCCAGTGTTCAATGCTCTTAGCCAATCCGTTCCGTCTGACTTTTGTCTTTAAATCTGCTCTTGAGAACGCCTCACGTTGGCGAACTCAGTACGGCTGCCCCTTCAAGTATGTCAAGAAGAGATTTTTGTGGCTCCTGAAGGTTATTTTCGTAATTTACAAGAACTTTCAGATCAAGAATTCCTTAGCAGTGCATCTGATATCGATGAATCTGAGTCCATTGAACTTTTTTTTTTAATCATGAAACGGATTTAGAAATTAAGGGAAACATTCTAGAACGTCCACAAACTTTCTAAGCATTTTTCTTCTTCTTTTCTATTCTTTATCTAGTTTATTTTCTTGATTTATTTTTAATATGTTTCCAGATCAGATTAATAATATAAACTACAAAATGTACTTAAAAATTTGAAGCAGAGGAGAAAAAAATGAGCTGGTGTACATAATACGCCACCCCTCCAAAATTACACTGTACGCAAGTCCCTCCAACTAAATGTTAAAGACAGTTAAACTAATGTGAAATTTTAATTTATAGATATTATGTCGTTATTAAAAAAAGTAGTTTTCTCGAAAAAGCTCTTTTTTACAAGAATTCAATGTTTATTTTAAAAATCACGCCTAATATCTTAGCTGCAATTCATATTTTTTCTAAAAATTTCTGTTAATTACATCTGGCATGGCTTATTATGTTATAAGTCCTTTTGTGACTACAACAGTGGGTGGATTGTGAGGGGAAGTAAAATTATCCAACCCTCCATACATTATCTTATGTCATCATCTTTAAGGGTATGTTCTTAAATCAAAAAGCGCAACTTTGTGACACATGCTTTAATTTATTTTTGTTCGGAAATTCATGAAAATAACAGGTGTTGTTATTCAGAAACTGTCTAATTGCATTCAATTTTCTTTTTTTTTTTTTTTTTTTTTTTTTTTTTTTTTAACGCAATAGATCTTTTATAAAAAGCCTTCAAAGATGACGTTTTTGAGCACATTTCCCGACGAAAGTAGAAAAACCAGTCGAAAAGCAGGAGAAAATCTGGTGATAGCGTAATCGAAATAGCTTAGAACTGGATAGGTAATTTAATTATCATAAAATGGAAAATTTAGTTCGATTCGAAATCGCTTCCATAGTCAGGCCTTCCAATTTTATATCTTTCCGTTAAAAAAGGAATTTGTAAATGTGTCAAAACGTTTTGCGCTTGTTGAACGGAGCAGTTGAGAACGCTCTTGGAATTTTATGCTTTTATGACCGTTTTTACTCCTACATACAGAGCTAAGTATTATAATTTAATTCTGTAAAATCATGCAAATTTATTTTTGCCTCTCCTGTAAAATTTACTTTTGTCGAGATGTATAAGTGTTCTTGCGGGTGAGCTACATGGTTAAAATTTCATTGCAATATTTTAATTTTTTTTTAAATTATTATGGTCAACACAAGCTCACCTAAATTGAAAAAAAAAAAAAAAAAAAAACTAATCAATATAGTTAACAGATTTTTTTTTTTTTTTACATGTGGAAGTTTTTTTTTTAAATCATCTTTATAGTTCTTCTTACCTTTTGCTTACCCATCAAACGTATAGAGTAAGTCTTGTAATCGTTTTGAAAATCGAAAAAAATTTTTTTTTGACGGATTTACACGTTTTAGATACTGGAGATTCCGAAAAACGTATTTTTAGAAAAAAAAAAATTGCTGTCCGTCCGCCTGTGTGTCTGTCTGTCTGTCTGTAAAAGCTCTATCTCCCGAACAAACTTGAAATTTTGTATGTATTTAGTATGTAAGAGTGGAACGAAGCCTATTTAATATCAGCAACTTCGATTACCCGGAACTATTTTTTTCGGACTCTCAAAAAATTCGTTCTGATAAAAGTTGCATAAAAATTTTCTATTTTTTTTATTTTAAGGAGTGGACATAAAAGGTAATAAAATAACACAAATTTTGCATAAAAACAAAGTCGATCGGATTATTAGTTGCCGAGATATTTTCAATCCTGTTTTCCACATTCTTCGATTTTTCATGACATCTATATTTCATTCAAATTCCAATTGAAATATATATTTTAAATGGAAATGAGACGCTTAATCCGACGCAGTAAACTGCTGGTTAATATGATTATTATTTTTGGAGTTAGAAGGGTGTTTCTTTTATGCAATTTGGTACTACTTGAAGCAGTTTGGCTTTTTACATAATTTGTTCAAATTGGCTCATCAGCAATTCATTAATAGAGCATTACTATGTATGTTAAAGATATTTAAATATACGTTTAAATTTTGTTTTGGAATTGCAATGCGTTTTATAAATAGTTTACACATGATTTATTTTGATGCATTATATTATGCATACCCATGATGGGTAAGTATTACGGTGGGTCCCAATGGTTAATTTTAATAGTTTTTTAAATTCAAAAAATTGTTAACATGTGCCCCAACGGTGGGCTAGTTGTGAATATACGTGAGACACATTTGAACACAAGGAGGGGGGGGGATTCCTTTGAGATGGTTTTTATTCTCTTATATTCATTTGTCATCATAATCATTAGTTATATTACCTGTTAAATTCACCATTAAGAAAAAAAATACGTATGTGTATATTTCTCTAGTTTCTGGCTGATATGTTTAAGCAAAAATTATAAAATGAAGTGCAAAAGTAGCTTGAAGAAAGAGTTTTAGATGACTGATTAAACATTGTTGCAATAAAATAAAAAATAATAAAGAAATAAATTTGAAAAACGAATTAAAGCTTTTAAATTTTGTACGGGCCATATTGTGTATTCTATATTGACACTAATCAATGGATAAATGGATGCAGCCTTCATCTTTTTGCTTCATTTTGAGAATAATGGATTTGAGCTTATGCAACCGACGATCACTTTCAGAATTTTCAATCTATGCTTTTGAGACTTTTACAAAAGTTGCTCTATACATTTAGCTAACACAATATGCAAATGAAACTTTGATAGCATTTACGCATGCGCAATGAAAAATTATTTACTAAACCTGCTCATTTTTCATACAATTTTTATTATTTTTTAATTCTAATTAGAGGGTATTATGTACAACTTTGTCAAATTTTCGTAAAAGGACATTATTTTATATTAAGAACTCTGCAAATTATAAGAAAAAACTTATAAAAATAAACAGACAAACAACAACAAAAAGAAAAAAAAAAAACGTGATCTTTTGTAATCTATTGGTTCAACATTAGATTGTTTTCTTTTTCATGATTGTCGTTCAATTTGTAAACGGTGAACGCGATAATCAGGCCTCGTTTTTTTTTTTTTTTTTTTTTTTTTTTCTTTAAAAGACGAGTTTTATACGATGTCTTTCTTTGGATTCGGTCTTTTCCATATCTAATAATTGACGTCTACCCATTTTGAAATCTTTTTACTTTCATCTTTATTAACAAAGACATTTCGATTTCCTATTCAAAAGAAAAAAAAATTCTAAATGTAAAGAATTTCGTAAAAAAATAAATTGAAAGCGGACATCCTTTGCCTAAAGCAAAATTTTTGAATGCTTGCCATTGAGTTAATAAAAATCAGTAAAAATATCATTTTTATGATTATCAAAGCGTGGCTTACATAATAACGGAGTCAAATATTACATGCATTAAACATTAATATTCCTAGATTAATCATAAAAAGAAAAAAATGTGGGCACTACAAGGCCCATTCTCAACTGAAAAAAAACAACCATTTTCCAAATGGTAGAAAAAAAAATAAATTGAAGCGTAGTTTAACAAATTACAACAACTATTTGGGAAATGATATTTGCAGAGACCAAGATTTTAGACTTATAAATAAATTCTATATAAAAGAAATAATATTATTGATAATAAACATCATTTTTATGATGATCAAAACATGGCCTATATAATTACGGAGTCATATATTACATACGCCATGGATTAAACATCAATATCCCTGGATCAATGATAAACAAATTTTAAATGAAATTTCAGTTTTACAATTTTCGGTACTGCAAATTTTTAAACTTGTAAAAATCGTACATTTTCAATTTTTACAGCGTTTCATAGAAAAAAAAGTACTTTTAAATGCAATTTGTTTGAAAGCTATATCTCAATTTATTATTATTATTATTATTTGTAGTTTTAATACCTTTTTTGTCATTGTGGCAATAGAAGTATTCCATTTCTGTTGAAAGTAAAGGGAAAATTGTAGATTACTGTACCTTTTTGTTGATAAAAAAAAGTGGCTTGAGTAATAGCAGAGTCATATATTAGGAACGCCATAGATTAAACATGGACCAATCAGAAAATGAATAAAATGCGGACATCACAAGGATTCAGATATGTCTCAGATATCTCCAGGGGTGTAGTCGTAAAAATAACAGAGGATATACGTCCTAAGCAAAGGGTATACGCTCGACGCACAGGGTATAGCCTAGAGTGTGTATACTATAGCTTTCTTGAGAAACAGAGGATATACGGTGCTCCTTTAAAAAACCCAGAAGGTATACGGCGTATACTCCCGTGTATCCTCCACTAGATCTCTGGATATCTCCAGACCGAAAGCAACAACCATTTTCCAAACGGTTAAAAAAAAGTAAACGGCGTATACTGTTCTATAATCTCCAACACAACTCTGATGGTAATAGGATAAATATAAATAGAAAATCCACACTACTGACTGAAAAAGGCCCGGATGATAACGTTAAGTCTATGGGGACGTCCTTTTCAAATATCTCGCTCAAACTTTAATACTTTTACATGGCATTTTTTTTTTTTTTAAATAGGACAGCTGAGGACGATCTAAAACCGGGCTAGTTTTTACTTTCTCGATTTTTGTTGTACATTTTTTATATTATGATAGTTTCAAGAAAGTTAAAGTATTTATTTATTTATTTATTTATTTATTTTTAATCTGAAACCAAAATTGAAAAAGTAAAAACCGGTTGTAGATCGTCTTCAACTATCCTATGCAATAAATAAATAAATAAATAAAATAAAATAAAAAATCATGCAAAAATATTAAAATTTGAGCGAGATATTTGAAAAGAACACCCCCATTGACTTCACATTATCATCCGGGTCTTTTTCAGTGAGTAGTGTGGGCTCTTAATTGAGATGAACAGGTGCTAAGAAGAAGAAAAAAGGTGCGGAAAGAAGGGATCGGAAGCCATCTGTGTTCTGACTGCAGTGTTTTATCTTGTCGATATGAAATCGATCGAATCAAAATCATTCATGCAGAAAAATGGTAAGATTCTACTTGGAATCGTTTGTTAAACAACGAAAATATCTGCTATCTAAATTTAAGATAAGCTACTTCTCTGAATTAAACCCAGCGTGGTACATTTCATTTATATAGATTTTTTCCTCTTGCTGGTCACGGGATTTCAATTTCATGATAACATACGGATAAATTTAAATACGTATATACTCGTGTTTAAGGTAAACCCCCAATTCTTATGCAAAAATTAAAAATAATAATAATAATAATAATAATTTTCATGTTTAAATCGAATCACATTTCTTGTAGTATGGTAAAAACATGATTTGTAATCGTAGATAAAATAATAATAATAATAATAAATTTTCATTAAATTAATATATATATATACATATATATATAGGTTGTCCGAAAAGTCTGGAAACGGCCGAATAACTCGAGAAATACACGAGAGTGAAAAACTTAAATATACGTGTTAAATATTTTTAAATAAGCTACTCAGTGATACCAAATTTGACCTTCGCAACCAACCCCCGGGGGGTCAGAGGGGGTCCAACTTTGAAATCTTAAATTATAACCCCCATTTTTTATTGCAGATTCGGATTCTACGGACAAAAATACGTAACTTTTGTATTTAATGTTTATTTCGAATCCTCGTTTATCACGTGTAATCGGGCATATTAAATTGATACATATGTCGGCTTTTCCGACGGGATTTTCCCTAATCGAAATTGATTGAACAGAATTTTTGACGTCAAATTCCTCGTCTTTTGCAGGAATAGCATCTCCAGAAAATCACCCGTGGCGATTATTTCTATAGTGCTACACTATTAAAAATTTGACCCATTTGCTGCAGTGTCACTCCACAGCTTTTAAAGAATATCTCTTTTATGATCAATGAGAATGCTCCATAACACAGTAAAGTAATCGTTTTCTATAAAAGCGGTGGAGTGACGCTGTAGCAAATGAGTCAAATTTTTTTACAGTGTATAAGGTTTTTTATGCTTTTCACTAGAAAAATTCATTGAAATATATTCATTTAGTTTTCTATTTGGATTTTTATTTTATCCAGTAAATGGTTTCTAAAATACGACCTACTTATTTTGATGTTCTAATGTGTGAATATGAACTTCCACTCCCGAATACAAAAAGTATATCTTCAGTTTTGGGGGGCGGAGTATGTAAATATTCTGCGTTTCAATGAGTTCTGCTTTTTTTTTAAATCATTTAATTCAGGCGGGCAAATGGGCTTGCATGGAATTTTTTAAATAATTTTTACAATGCATAATAAAATATAAGGCAAACTGACCTGCGTGTTTCTATTTTTTATCATATAAATACGCACCTCCCCTAAAAAATAGAAAAAAAAATAAATTTCATAACTTGAGGGTGGGATGTGTGTATATTATGAGTACCCATATATTCTATTGTTTTTAGAAAATCATCTAACACGGCTGATGTGGTTGTATGTTTTTATTATTATTATAATTACGGAAAAAATATAGGACAAAATATTAAGAAATAAAGTTTTAAAACATTTTTTGGCTGTGCAAAGGATGAAGAAGTATCATTGTACTTATGGAATCCGTTATTTTCCAAGTGAAATATCAGTATTTTCTTTATAAAATAAATAAAGCTGCTATAAACATTTGTTATTTTGCCTTCTTTAACAAGTGATTTTCAATAAGAAAATACTTGCAGTTAGCATTTTTATTGAAATGAAATTGAAATTCAATCTTATTGAAATTATTTCCTATTCTAGAAATTGCAGGATCCTTAGGAACCCTGAAATTTTAGATTGAGGGAGGGATTATACGTTTTCATAATTGATTAATTACTGCAACAACAAAATAATAGGGCAGGGAATTCTTCGACAATCTTTGTTACTATATCATGATTTTTTGTAAATTAATATGTATTTTGTTCAATTTAAAATTGTTTTTCATAAATTTAACCGCTTAACGGATCAATATTTCTGGTAAAAATTTTCAAATAATGTCTAATTTAGCATAGCTTTTACACAATTTTTAATCTTTTATGACGGGTTTGCCTTATTGAATCAGAAAAATGCTCTGATTAAATAATGCAATATTTAAAATTAAATTTTACTGGTGAGATAAATAAATTATGATATAAGCATGAATGCCCGGCAAATCATGATAGGAAAAATTACGGTTAACATGCCAAATTTCATTTTTCTAGGCCTTTCAGTATCACAAAATTGCATTTTTAGAAAGTTTTTTTTCCCTGCGCTCCCTTTGAGTTCGTGTTGTTGACATAAAAGATAGTCTATATTTGACTCGGGGGGGGGGAGGGGGGAGATACAATCCTTTTAGTATCATTGCTTTTGAAATCAGTTCGGTAGCTCCGCAGATTTTCCTCTACAAATACTGATGAACCACGTTTGATAGGAACCTGGACAGAACTGCGCATGGGCGAAAAGAGCGAGTCCAATGCGAAAATGGGAGAGTTCATACCATCTCGAGAATGAGTTTATTTATTAAACATCCTAGATATGTCGAATTTTTTTGGCGAATACCCTTTTGTTTCTCTAATTCAATTATCTGTTTTTAAACATTACATTGTAATTCTGTTACACTAAAATAAGTTTAAAAAAGACAAATATAATAAAAAAAAGATGATTTAAAGGTACGGTTATAACTTTTCCCCTTGCAATATAGCGTAACTTATTCTTTTTAGAATTAACGCCTGAATGGCGTGATTTTAAAACTTGCCAGAATAGGAATTTTTTAAAATTATTTCGCTACATTATTGTGTACATTATTTATTTATATTATTTGCATACATTGGATATGAAAATGAAATGACGCAGATATCATATACGAGCAAGGTTTGGTAATTTTTTTTTCTAACGTCAATTTGGCGAAAACCTCATTTTCGAATGCTGGTTAAATATACATTTTTAAATTATTTTCAATTATTAAAAAAATAACAATAAATAAAACAATTTTTAAATATATTAAATTTTAAAAACTAATAACAATAGAGCAAAAAACATTTTATATAATAAAAAAAATGTAAGGTAAATAAACAATTTATCAAAAAATAAACAACAATATCAGGGTTGCCATATTAGGCAAAATAACGCCATTTTGGCGCTAAGTAAATCCCAGTGAGTATATGTCACACAAGTGCCCTGAATATTTAGGTTGTTAAAATTGGCGAATTTCTTGCATAGCCGCCAAGTCCGATGCCAAGCAATCGTTAAAACTGCATTTTAGCCATAAATATAAATGTAAAAAAAAAAAAAAAAAAAAAACAGACATGTTTTTATTAAAATTTACAAAAATGTAGGAGAAAATATATATTTTGGAAAGGTTTTTCCGAGAACTAATAATAGGTCCACAATCTATTTATTTTAAAGTAAAATTTTACTCGGAACAAAAAATAGAAAACAATATTTAATATCATTTCCATGAACACGTAGAAGCAATCTCGGCCTCATAGGATATTACCCCCAAAGAATGAATGGAATCGGCTTGGCATTCTGCTAACTGAGGACCTTACAAAGCTGGTATATCAGTAAAGTAATTCTACCTCTTTATAATATAGGTATATTTATAGATTACTAATGCATTGCATTTATTAAAATTATTTATAATTGGTTAATATTTATAATTGATTGATTGGATAAAATAAAAGCACAAATGAAAAATAATTTAATGTATTTCTATTAATTTCTATGGCAGAAGCATATAAAACACTTCTGTTATCGAAACAACCGTTAATGATTATTTTCAACAAACATGTGTCCGCTAAAGGCGACTACTTTGGTGAAGAAAGCTCTGGCCTATCAAATTTTGTGTTGGTAAAATCTGTTTGAGAAAATAAAATATGTATCTGATGTATTTTGTTCGATTACAATCGCGATCTTCGAAAATCCGAAAAAAAGGTTAAAAAACAATCATAATTTATTTATCTCACCAGTAAAATTTAATTTTAAATATTGCATTATTTAATCCGAGCATTTATCTGATTCAGTTGGGCAAGAATTTCTCTTTGAAAAAACAGGTGATAAAAGATTAAAAATTCTGTAAAAGATATGCTAAATTAGACATTATTTGAAAATTTTTACCAGGAATATTGATCCATTAAGCGGTTTAATTTATGAAAAACAATTTTAAATGGAACAAAATACATATTAATTTACAAAAAATCATGGTATATCAACAAAAATTGTCTAAAAATTCCCTGCCTTATTATTTTGTTCTTGCAGTAATTAATCAATTATGAAAACCTATAATCCCCCCCCTCCCAAACTAAAATTTCCTAAAGGGAGTTCCTAAGGATCCTGGAATTTCTAAAATAGGAAATAATTTCAATAAGATTGCATTTCAATTTTATTTCAATAAGAAATACTGAGTACGAATATCTTCTTATTGAAAATCACTTGTTAAGGAAGGCAAAATTACGACTGTTTATAGAAGCTTTATTTATTTTATAAAGAAAATACTGATATTTCACTTGGAAAATAACGGGTTCCGTAAGTACCACGAATTTACGATACTTCTTCATCCGTTGCACAGTCAGCACAAAAAATGTTTTATAACTTTATTTTTTAATATTTTGTCCTATATTTTTCTGTAGTAATAATTAAAAAAACACACACCCATACCAGCGTATTTGATGATTTTTTTTTTTAAAACAACAGAATCCATGGAAACGCATAATATACACACATCCCGCCGTCAAATAATGAAAATTATCTTTTTTTCTATTTCTTAGAGGAGGTGCATATTTATACGTTAAAAGATCGAAACACGCAGGTCAATTTGCCTTACATGTTATTATACATAGTAGAAATTATTTAAAAAAAACCATGCACGTCCAACCACCCCACTGAATTAAATGATTTAAAAAAAAAAAAAAAAAAAAAAAAGAAAAAAAAGAAAGGAAAAAAAGAAAAGAAGGCAGAACTTATCGAAACGCAAAATATTTACATACCCCGCCCACAAAAACTGAAGATATACTTTTTCTATTCCGGAGGGGAGATTCTTATTTACACATTTAAACATCAAAACAAGTAGGTCGTATTTTAGAAACCATTTACTGGATAAAATAAAAATCCAAATAAAAAACTAAATGAATATATTTCAATGAATTTTTCTAGAGAAAAAAATAAAAAACCCTATACACTGTAAAAAAAAATTGACCCATTTGCTGCAGCGTCACTCCACTGCTTTTATTGAAAACGGTTACTTTACTGTGTTATGGAACATTCTCATTGGTTATAAAAGAGATATTCTATAAAAGCTGTGGAGTGACGCTGCAGCAAATGGGTCAAATTTTTAACTGTGTATCACTATCGAAATAATCGCCACGAGTGATTTTCAGGTAACGCTATTTCTGCAAAAGAAGAGGAATTTGATGTCAAAAATTATCCCCAATTAGTTTCGATTAGGGAAAATCCCGCTGGAAAAGCCGAAATCTGTATCGATTTAATATGCTCGATTACACCGTGATAAACGAGGATTCGAAATAAACACCAAATACAAAAGTTACGTATTTTTGTCCGTAGAATCCGAATCTGCAATAAAAAATGGGGGTTATAATTTAAGATTTCAAAGTTGGACCCCCTCTGACACCCAGGGGGTCGGTTGCGAAGGTCAAATTTGGTATCACTGAGTAGCTTATTTAAAAATATTTAACACGTATATTTACGTTTTTCAATCTCATATGTATTTCTCGAGTTATTCGGCCGTTTCCAGACTTTTCGGACACCCTGTATATATGTATATATATATATATATATATATATATTACGTTTCTAATCAGATTTTTTTTTTTTTTAATTCAACGTTTTAAACTGTATAACTATGTAAAACTGGAGAATCTTAAACTATTTTGAAACTTATTGACATCAATTTAATTTAATGGTACTGAAAAAGAGAAAAAAAATCTTTGAAAAATCTATTCAAGCCTTATTTACAAGAAGTAAACAACTTCTTAGACTTCTAAAATATAGTACTTCTTTAAATGTAGGACTTTTAGGAAAAATATCCAGATTTTTTACAAGCGATTAAGATGATGAAGGAATGACCATTGTCCGTTTTTATCTCTCTGTGCAACTTACATCCATATGTGACTACTTAGAAAACCTGCCCATTCGCCCAAACAGTCTGCGATTTTTTTTTCTTCTTTCTTTATCTAACTCACATATAAGTCAATCTTCATTTTCAGCTTCCAAATTTTGCTAAATTTCATCGACTTATACACGACTATAGGAGGTAGTGGTAGATATTTACTTGTTTCCTATTATAATTATTGAAATACAGTTTTCAGCATTAGGAAGAAAAATTCCGATGCAGAAATGATATATACGTTTTCTAAAAACTGTCCTCTTAAATTTTAAGGATTTTCAAATACTCATAAACTTCACATTTTTAAACTGGGGATTTTTTTTAAATTTTACTAATTCTTAAAAAGACTTAAAATTAAGAAGACACTTTTAACAAATGTAAAAGATCGACATCGAGCGTCTACTTTTTATAGTAAAAACTGTTTTGATATTGATAATAGGTAATGAGTAATCACCTATTTAATCTCTTCATACTCCAGGGGGTTTATTTGTTAACTTTTTTAACACATTCGCTGCCGATCACGCGCTGGCGCGTGATATGACGCCAACTTTAAAGGCCCACTCACGCGCCAGCGCGTGATGTGGGGTGTTGTCCAATAGCCAGTCACGCGCTGGCGCGGGAAAATCTTGCACTGATTCATTGTTATAAAAAGTAAAACGGCTTCTGGGAAAATTCGACTTCTACAGTGCGGCATTAACTATCATCACATCTTCACGTAAGCGGTAGTGAAATTGCTAAATTTCAATTATGTATTTATATTAACAGACTGATAACTAAGAAAGGTTGAACAGCGAAATAAATTAAAATTTATTTTCTGTGCATAAAATTTGATGATAGATGGGGATTCAAAAAGTAAATCGTTTGACAATTTACTTGGAATTTTTTTTCTTTTTCTTTTTCTTTCTTTCTTTCTTTTTTTTTTTTTTTTTTTACTTTTTAGCATCGTAAAATATTAAATATATTTAATAATTCTATATTATTAACAGAGTCTATACAACGTATCTAAACACACAGTAAAATTATTTGCGTTTTTTTTACTTAGTACATTTCATTTACTTCTGCTGCAAGCCACTTTTATATAACACGTAGCTCGCCTAAAAAAAGTGCTATGAGAAACAAATTGCTATTTTGTTTATTTCCGTTATTTGATAGAGTTCGTTTATGCAAATTTCTGTTTTTTTTTCTTTTCCTTTTTCTTTTTTACATTATTTATATATTTGAAAAAAGTGGTAAATATGTATATCTTATACACTGTAAAAAATTTTAGAAACGTTTCACTTCTGAAGCTTAGTTTCTGAAAAGAAATTTCAGGTTTCATTCTATTCCGTTTTGTATACGGAACATCTCAAGAACTATCGAAATTTTTTTCTGCTATTATCTGTATTTTCAGCCATTTATCATCATTAAAATTAAAACGTTTCATTCTTAAAATGAATCCATTCGTTTCAGAAAAGGCAACTAGTTGCCGTTTCCAAAAATAAACCTATGCATTTTTTTTTTTTTTTTTACAGTGCAGGACATATCAAGTCTGAAAAGATTAAATTATCTACAGTCAAGAGTCAGACTCGCAAAAGCACACAGTGTTCTGTTCAAATGACCAATTTACCATTTTAATGTTTTTATTTTGTTATTTTTATTTATTTAATTATTCATTCATTTATTTATTAAATAGTATATCTTTAGTAGATGTCTAACCGAATACTATTCCTGCTTTTCCGATTTTGGTTACAGGTTTTTAACTTCGGGAAATACTTTCAATTTCATAACCTGTATTGAAAATAAGAAAGTTCTCCCCACAAAGAAATTAGCTCTCAAGTGCTAAAATTAGGGATTCATACAACGAAAAAAAAAACCGAATTATTAATAAAAACATTACTAAAATTATACTAAGACCTTGTAGAAAAATAGGTAAGGTTGGTTATAGCTGTATATACTAGAAAAATATGAATGGGTATAACAAAAAAGTTCAAATAGATATGAAGCATAAATTATATGAAATATTCTGTATAACTATTTTTTTAATCGTATCCTAATCTATATATGATTTACTTAATTCGGTACCGATAGTAAAAATACTGCATATTTACACTTGATTTAGCATTTCATAAAACTAAATTCAGCATAGCAATAATCTTTTCTTTTTACAGTGTAGCTAAAACAAAATCCTTATTCAAAGTTTAAACTTGGTATTGTGCTAAGTATGCTTCGAAAAGAGATTGCAAGGGTGCAACGCCATCTTGTTCCTTGTCGCTTTTTTTGCAGATAGACAAGTTAAATTTTAAAGTCACGAAAAGCATATTGAGAGATCCATTCAATGTAAACTACTCAAATCCCATAGTATTTATGTGATTATATGTAATTAAATTAGTCTGTTTTTAACAATTTGACGTTTATTGATTTTATGCAGCTATTGGGCAAGACATTACACAAATATATCATTATAAGTTTTTATCTAAGCTTTAAAAGACGATGCTACATAGAATACGACGACCTTGTCATTATGTATGTCCAAACCGTCCATGTCATTAAAGGTTAATATTTCGGTTAATTATCAACGATTTTTTTTTTTCGGAATGCACTAACACTTCTGCTACGATAGATATCCTCAAAGCTTTTGTTGAATGCCTGCAAATCAAAAGTTGTGAGTAAGGGGAAAATTACGCTTTTCTCGAGACCTAGGATAATCGCTATAGTTTTCTTGCAAAGTTTAAATTAACGTCTCTAATTTTTTAAGCTCTAATTTTTTCATAATTTTAGTTTCAGTTAGATTTGGAGAAAGAGGGGGGTAGAACATATTTTTGCTCTAAATTTTGGCCGACATCTCTGAAAATATAATACCAAAAATTTAAAGGAATGTATGTTTGAGTTCAGCGTTACGAAAGCTTTCACACAATATAGAAAGTATCGATTTTTTTCCAAGTAACTTAATTAGACCTTCCACATTTTTCCTCAACATATTTGTGAATGCTTAATCATCCGTAAACATGTGAGTCAATAGTACAGGGTGATTCATAATGAATCGGCCAAAAAGAATAGCACAGTGTGACTGCCGTAATGGATTTATTCAGCCGAAACAAATTTACTCTGCAACTACAATTATACAAGTTTTATTTGACAACAGGAAAAAAATCATCGAATGAAGAACTCTCTGCTAGAGGTGCTATTAAACAAAATGTCATCCATGCAGGAAAAAGCGTACTGCGTTTTCGAATATGCCAAAACTTCCTCGGTAACTGTTGTGCAAAGACATTTTCGCACAAAATCGCGCTTTATCAAACAGTTGTGTTTTTGATCCATTTTTCTTTGCTGAAAAATCCATTAATGGAGGCATTTACCAAGACATGCTCTCTGAGTGGTTGCTCCCACAGCTGGAGGTAGCTGTTCCTGATTTCATTTCGCAGCAAGATGGTGCTTCCCCGCTTTCGAGTAAGAACTACTTGAGTTCCTGAACGAACGTCTACCCCATCGCTGGATTGGCCGTGCTGGGCCACAGGATTTGACATGTCTTTATTGGCCACCGAGATCACCAGATCTAGCGCCCTGTGATTTTTTTCTATGGAGTTTCGCTAAAGAAAAGGTTTTTGTGCCTCCACTTCCTCAAGATTTAGAGAAACTGAAGCAGCTGATAACTGCAGTGTTGAACGCCATCACCGGGGATATGCTGTCACGAGTGTGGTAGGAGCTTGATTATCGTGTAGACATTTGTCGTGTCATCGGAGAGGCACATATTGAACACCTGTAGAAACTTGAATAAATGTAGTTTTGAGGTAAATTTGAATTTTCTCAATATATTAATTACAATGTTCACAATCATGTTTTCTTTTTGTCCCATGCATTATGAATAACTCTGTATTTACTACTTCGCCCATTTTGAATTTTCTACGTTCGATAGTTTATGAATAAAAGGGCTGTGACAGACAGACACAGGAGTGGTCTTATAATGGTACTGTTTTCACTTTTTACGTACGGAGCACTAAAAAAGCAGCCACAATTAGAAAATTACGCAAGTATCTATTTAGACATCAACTTCAGGTATCATATTTAAAAAGAAAATTAAAGTATTGAAAAGAAAACAAAGAACTCGAAGAATTTGAAGTTACTTCCTTTCTATGTATAAGTTTTGCACCTCGAAGACCGAGTTTCGTTTTCTTAATTGGATTTTTAAAATTTTTATGCGATTTTTAGCATTTTTCTTTTATGTTGCGGGGCAAATTTTTCACATAGTGAAAGGAATGAGGTTTCATTCTGCTAACCCAATATAGTATATCTTGTCCTCTTTTCATTAAAGTTTATTCGGAATTCGTACAGCGATTTTTAAATTCTTAACGAAAATTTTAATGTGATTTTTAGTGAGGGGTTTTTTTTTTTCGCATTTTTTGACATTAAAAAGAAATTCTGTTTCGGGCTTCTAGCCTGATAGGAATTTGGTTCAAACATTTAGCCTATCATGGTAAATAATCTGCTCTACTATTTTTGAAAAGTAACGATTTTTATAGCAATTTTCAATGTAATTTTTCAGAGTTTCTTATTTTTTTTTTTAGAATTCGCAATAATTTTCGGAGATACAGGGAAAAAAATTCGGTTTCAAACTTTTCGCCTAATGTAATAAATTTTCTCATGTGCAATTTTAGCTATTTAGCCGTTTTTTATCGAACTTTTCTAACGTTTCTCCATATTTTAAGACTTGAAATTCAAAAAAAGGATTTAGATTTGAAACTTTTATCCAATTATAGCACATTTCGACTTTCGTAATTTTTTACCTTTTTTGCGCTTTTTAATTCGATTTATGCATTTTTTTCGCGATTTCCTGAGATTTTTGAACATTCAATTTTTTGACCTAAAGTAAATTCTGATCACTTTTCAGTAAAGTTTATTCGGATATCTTATAGCAATTTTCGAATTTTTCGTTACTTTTTTTGTGTGTTTTTGCGATTTACTACCATTTTTTTAACTTTAGTAAAAAGGAATCCAATTTCAATCTTTTAGCCCAATGTTGTAATTTGTTTCTTCTTTCAATGAAATTTATTCGATATTTATGCAGCGATTTCTTAATTTTTCGCAATATTTTATTGTGATTTTTTGGAATTTGTTTTTCGCAATTCTTGCTGTATTTTCGACGGACCTGGGCAACCGCAGGCAGGTTAGCTAGTTAATTAATAATTATGCATATTTATGTATGCATTAATTATCTAAAAAAAGGGAAATTTTCATTTTCACTAAAAATTAGAAGACTAACGAAATGCGGTTTCGGTTTCAGTTTTGGCGTTAAAAACCTGTTTTGGTCGATCCTTAATTTTTTATGTGTAAAAAATAATACCTTTATTCATTTAAGATTTGGGCAAAAAAGTTTGTTACATGTATATTATAAAGAGCTATACTTCTTACTTAAGTCTCAAGTGTCCAAGGTCTTCGAAAGTATTGGAACAACCCAGGCCACCTGTTATATGACTGCAGTATACCTAAATCCATGATGCATCGCGCCGTAACGCGCTGTCGCATCGAAGTACTTTATCCAGCGTTCCAACAGCCACTGGCGTCGCAGACGTTACTTAATAACATAAAGTTTTTATTTACAATCGTACTAACGGAAATAAAATATGGTAAGGAAAAAAAAAAGCCTCAAGATCTTTATAATATTTAGTAATGAAACTGAGACAGTTATTTCCGCTTAGTGAAAGTTGCAGGTGTTGCTTCTTCTGTCTTTTTTCCGTATCACCTGCGAGGTCCCGTTATTACGAAAATTTAATAGACACTGTAATAAGAGCTTAATTACGTTGACTGGCACACTCCTCGAAGAAAGTTCTTAAGAAAATAAGCATGAATCAGGGGCGTAGTTAAGGGGCTGCTTCAGTCACGCGAAAAGACCCATTCGCGAATGCTAATCCTAAGGAAGAAATTTATAAAAATATCCCAGTTGCATTTCAATATTTTTTATTTTTTTTCATTGGATAGCTGAGATCAATCTGTCCAAAGGCCGTTTTTTACTTTTTCAATTTTGATTGCATTTTTTAAAAATTTATTTATGACGATGTTTTTATTTGCAAACTGGTTCCAAAAATGAAAGTGTCTTCAAAACAAAATCGAAATGGGTAAAAAGCAGTCTTTGTGATCTTAACTATCCAATTAAAAAAAGTAGTTTAAAAATAATGGAATTCATCCTGATATCTTTACAAGTTTCTTCCATAGGATTATCATTAGCTTGACTAAAGTAGCCTCTTAACCCTTTCGCAGGCAGTGTCCTTAAAAGCATTTTCCCGTTAACAGGACCAAAATAATCAATATGAATTCTCTGCCATGGAGCAGTAGGCCATTCCCAATGATGTGTATCAACTTTAGGAGGATTATTTTTCAAATTTACACAAATAGAGCAATTTCTTGCAATATCTTCTATATCATGGTCTATTCCTGGCCACCATACAAAACTACGGGCTAAAGATTTCATTTTCACTATACCAAAATGACCAAAATGTAATTCCTTTAATATTTGTTGTCGATGGATTTCTGGGATAACTACCCTACAACCTTTTAAAATACAACCATGCTGAAGAGTAAATTCTTCTTGTTTACCACCAAAAAGTAAATTCTTAGGAATTTCTGAACCAGAAATGAGGTGATGAAAAATTTGTCGCAAAAGAGGATCGGTTTTTGTAGCTGAAGCAATAGATTTAGCATTTAAAGGTAAAACAGAAAGTTGATTTATTTGAATGATTTCCGATTCATCAAGTCCTTCATTTGAATTATATTCGTGGGGCAAATCTTCACTACGTAATGGAAGACGTGAGAGTGCATCGACATTACCGTGTTCAGTAGTTTTCTTATAGCGGATGTCATACTGGAACGCTTGTAAATATATGGCATATCTTTGCATTCTAGCAGCTGATAAAACCGGAATACTTTTAGAAGGTGAAAAAATTGAAACTAATGGTTTACTATCAGTAAACAAAGTGAATCTGTTACCGTACAAATATTGAAAAAATTTCTTAACACCAAATATTATTGCTAATGCCTCCTTATCTACTTGACTATACCGTTTTTCGGCATTATTCAAGGTTCTGGATACAAATCCAATAGGCTTTTCAGTCTTGTCTGGCATCACATGCGAAAGAACTGCAGAGATACCATATGGAGAAGCATCCGTAGCTAAGATTAAAGGTAATTTAGGATTGAAATGCGTCAGCACTCTGTCCGAAGTAATTTCCCTTTTTATTTTTTTAAACGCTTGATCACATTTGTAAGACCAGTTGAACTTTACATTCTTTTTAAGCAAATTATTCAAAGGATGTGCAATTGTCGATAAATTCGGTACAAATTTTGCATAATAAGTTACAAGACCAAGAAATGCTTTTACCTGGGAAACATTTTCTGGCTTAGGGGCATTTACAATTGCTTCTATTTTATCTGGTGTTTTATGAATACCATGTTTATCCACTTTATACCCACAATAAGTAATTTCATCTGCCATGAAGAATGATTTTTCCTTATTTATCCGAATATTATAATTTCTCAACCTTTCTAATACTTGCTTTAACCTTTGCAAATGAATTTCGTCCGTTTCCCCAGTTATTCCTATATCATCAATAAAAATTGTAATTCCCTCAATTCCACTTAAAATTTGTTCGATTTTTCTTTGCCATATAGCAGGAGAACTATTAAGACCCATTGGTAATTTAAGAAACTGAAATAATCCTTTAGGTGTATTAATGGTTAATAATTCCTGGGATTCCTCATCAACGGGCAATTGGAGGTATGCTTGATTTAAATCAATTTTTGTAAAATGAACACCACCACTTAAAGTAGCTAACATATCCTCTATTTTAGGCAAGGGATATTTTTCTACTTTCAGATATTTATTTAATGTGACTTTAAAGTCTCCACATAAGCGTATTTTACCATTAGATTTTACCACTGGAACAATCGGGGTTGCCCACTTGCTATTTGTAACTGGTTTAATTATACCTGCTTCTTCTAATCTTTGTAATTCCTCATTGACTGCAGCACGTAGTGCATAAGTAACAGTCCTAGCTTTACAAAATATGGGTGTAGCATCCTTTTCAAGGTAAAGCTCTGCCTTTAACCCTTTAATTTCCCCTACTTTATCAGAAAATAAATCAGAAAAATCATTTAACAATTCTTGTAATTTATCAGAATAATTTACAGTCTCATTAACATAAACAGATCTTAAATTATGTGGAAAAATATCGAATGCCGAGGCCCAATCGCGGCCAAATAATAATGGAAAAGTATCTTCTTTTATCAAATATAATTTTAACTTTTCTGTTTTATTTTCATAAGTAACATTTACTTCAACATAACCTACAGGTTTAAAAATTTCACCAGTTGCAGTTTTTAACTGAACATCTGGAGGAAATATTTTATAATCAGGAAAAATTCTGCGAAATCTTTTTAAAGGAACAGCAGAAATTCCCGAACCGGTGTCCAATTCCATATCCGCTCTGGCTTTATTTTCAATTAACACAGATAATTTAATAGGATTTGCACCTGTATTTTTTATAGTTAATACATTTACTGTATCTACCGAATTTACGTGTTTTTGGAAAGTTTTACTTCTACAAACCTTTCCAATATGGCCTTTTTTCTTACATATTTTACAAGTAGCATTAATAAATCTACATGAATTGGCTAGATGGGAAGTATTTCCGCATCTATAACATTTTAATTTACTTTTATTTGCTTCAGGAATTGTATTATTTATATGATTGTTGACATTTGACTTCTGACAGTCGTTAGAAAATTTCTTTGGGTGTACATTTTTTGAACTGGAAATTTTATTAATACTGAAATTTTTATTTTTAATTTCAGAAATTTCAATATCTACATTGTGTAAGGATAAGGCTTTCTCCACTGCTTTCTCAAAAGTTAAATCCTCTACTTGCGTAATCAATTTATTTTGAATGCTTTCGCTTTTCAAACCGCGTAAAAATTGTTCAAGTAAATTTTCATTTAATGTATCACCCGTAAAACAACAAAAAGTTGTATTTTTCTTTAATCTAGCAGCGAAATCTTGAACTGATTCCGACTCATTTTGGTAACACTTACGAAATTTGATTCTTTCAATAAATTTGTTGGGGGCGGGGCTTAGATGCTTTATCAATATATCAACAATCTCCGAATATTTTAATGTTTCACATGCTTTAGGGAAACATAAATTACTCAGTAAATTATACAACTTAGGGCCCATGCAAGATAAAAGGGCTGCAACTTTTTTTTCCTCTTTTAATTCATTCAGAATAAAATTCTGTTCCAGGCGTTTAATATAAGCCTGAAATGTTTCTACTTTATCATCATATTCCTTGAATGAAAACATCGTATTCTTTATGCAATAACACAGGAAAAAAAAGTACTTTAAAATTCAATGTACTTACCACCCCCTTGTTTTAAAGCTGCTGAAATTTTCTGGAAAGCTGCTGTTACCTTGTATGTTTGTCGAACGCAAAAACGAAAGAAGAAGCCATTTCTCTTGGGCGCGCCGTTATTCCTTTAAAATTTTTACGGTAGAAACTTTTAACATCTCGTCGCCATTATACTATCTTTAAGCATTTAAATGTAAGGCAATGAACAGTACTAAAATAATCGAGGTGGGCGACTTTTTACACACAAACATATTTAATAAAACTGACGGCACTACAGACGACATATACACATATTGTAAACACAGAACAACTATCTGGAACGTAGATACATTATGTTCCTTACATAATTCCATGGAATAGACAAGGGGCGCCATCTACCGTTTAACCTGAAAAGTAAAAGTATAAAATACCACACATAGGATTATCATTAGCTTGACTAAAGTAGCCTCTTAACCCTTTCGCAGGCAGTGTCCTTAAAAAAAAACACAACTATTTTTTATTTTACTGGCAAAAAGAATCTTTAGTTAAAATTTTCAATTTATGAAGTATTTGAAACTAAACAAGCTCGTATTTCCTAATAAATTCGTTTATAAATTCTGGTGATAGTTAATTATTTGAAAACAGATTTACTCTGGGCCGGAAAGAGTTAAGGAGGGGCTCGAACTCTCCCTATTCAAATAAAGATAATCTATATTACCTTATAAAGAACAAACGTGACTGTCCATAATGCTGATGACATTTTTATATTACAACGGCATACGATTCAATTTCGCTTTTTCCTGCAATTTTCTAATCTAAACATCGCAAGTTTTCAATTTCCATACCGACAAACAGAAAAAGAAATGTACTTACAAAAGGAAATTTTTTCAAAACTGTATTCCAATTTGTTTAAAAACTGTATCCAATTTATTGATTCTTTTCTTATGGTTTTTAAAATATATAGGTAGAACACGACAAATTTTGATGAAAGAAAATGTTTAAGAGTGTATTCGAAAAAACACTTTTCCACCTTCAACAGCTCGAAATTTTCTGATACAATTTCAGACACATTTTTAAAACTAGAAACATGAAACTTGCTGAGGTGATTTTTGAAGTCTTTTTATGCTCAATTCATTAGAATTTGATTTATAAACAATTATCTTCTCAGTATGATCCTTTTTTTCGTTCACAGACCTCCCGCTTCGGAAAAATCGGATCAAAATGCCGTTTTTGATTGCTTATTTTTGCAATGTTTTCTGCTTTTATCAAAGAATCAACAATCATGGCACCTTGTGTAATTTCTAAATAAGACAATTTGAAAGTTTGATGCATATGAGAGCAAAAATAAATTTAAAAATAGATCGGAAAATAAGCAGTTGAAACGAAATGCACCCTTAAGAAGGAACTATTTCATTGATTTATAATAAACAAACAAAATTAGTTACAATAAAAAAGAACGTTACATTTAAGTTATCTTCATATAGGTAAGTCTAACTTTTAAACAAATTATATTTAAAGAAAATAATTTAAAACTCGTGTGAATCAATATGAACAGAAAAAACTTCTTGGAAACACCATAAAAAAATTCTTAAATTCGCTAGATCTCCAAAAAAATCTGAGTCTTTCTTCGTGAGGTGCAAAGAAGGCGTGAATTTACAATTTTTACCATCAAAATTTACATATACACCTCTCATATCGGTATTCACCCTTTATTTTAATTTAAAAAAGTGGTATTTTAATTTGATTTTAAGTCATTTTAACTCAAAATCTGAAATCTCCATGCTCATTAGCTGGAAACAGATACTAAGCTACTATGTGTAAATGAAAATTTGTAAATGAAACCAAAATTAATCGGGTTTTAAAACAGACGATATACTTAACAGACACGTATTTTTATTTAAATTTTTTTTTCACTTTTTATGAGAAAATGCCAACTTAAACATACAATAATCTGCTTTTTTTCCCTTTGTTTTTAACAGAAATGGAGTACTTCTGTTGTCATAATTACAAAAACGGTATTAAAAACTACAATAATAATAATAATAATAATAATAATAATAATAATAATAATAATAATGTTTGAAAACTAAATTACGATGTAGTTTTCAAATAAATCGCATTTAAAACAATTTTTTTACTTTATACAACTGTGCAAAAATTGAAAATGTTTAGAAATTTAAAAATTTGCGGTAGCAAAAATTGCAAAACCAAAATTGTATTTCAAATTTCAAAATGTTGCTATTCGCAAAATGATGTATGTGTTACGCACAGATATGTTTGTCCTGTATAATATAGATTTTCAGACATGCTTTTTTTTTTTTTTTTTTTTTTTTTTTTTTTATGATTCTCTATCGCATGCAAAACATTATGAAAGCTAAATCCGTTTTAACTTAATTTGACACAAGTGTATTATTCTAAATATAAGCCGATCTGTATTAAAAACAAGTAAACGATTTTTCAATGAAACACTATCCAAAATCGGAAACCTGTAACTTGTATATAAGCCGAGTTGGAAAAAAAAATAGGTGATAAAAAAAATCAGCTAATGAAAATTTAGCAATTTTACTTACCCATCATACGTAGTATGGGTATAGGGTGAATCTTGCAACCGTTTTGAAAATCGAAAATTTTTTTGACCGATTTACACGTTTTAGATAGTGGAGATTCCGAAAAACATATTTTTAGAAAAAAAAATTGCCGTCCGTCTGTCTGTCAGTCTGTCTGTCTGTAAACGCTCTATCTCCCAATAAAATTGAGATAGAGGCTTGAAACTTTGTATGTAGTTAGTATGTAAGAATGGGACGAAGCCTACTTAATATCAGCAACCTCGATTATCCGGAACTATTTTTTTCGGACTTTCGAAAAATTCGTTCTGATGAAAAGTAAATAAAAATTTTCGAAATTTTTTGTTCTAAGGAATGGACGTAAAAGGCAATAAAATAACACACATTTTTCATATAGAACGAAGTCGATCGGATTATTAGTTGTCGAGATATTTATAATCTTGTTTTCCACATTCTTCGATTTTTCATGACCCTGTATTTCATTCAAATTTCAATTCAGAGCTATATTTTAATTGGAAATGAGACGCTTAATCCGACGCAGTTAATTGTTATTTAATAGAATTATTATTTTTGGAGTTATAAGGATGTTTCTTTTACGCAGTTCATTTGGCGTTTTATATAATTTGACGAAATTGGTAATCAGCAGTTCTTTAACAGAGCATTACTATGTATATTAACAATATTTAAATTTTGTTTATGAATTGCAATGCATTGTATAAATAGTTTTCACATGTTTTATTTTCATATACATATCCATGATGGGTAAGTATTACGGTGGCCCCCAACGACTAGTTTTATGGAGAGATAATAGAAGAAAAAATGCGCTTCCAAATTATTGATCTTTCCTATTCTATTTTGACATGTTTAGAAATTTCTTTAAATGAGTCCAGATTATTTTGTTATGATTGCTATTTCATAAAAACAAAACCTTTCTTTTTTTGTTTGAATTACCACAAGAAATTACTTTTCAATCTTTCAAATAATGTTACATCGTAATGCGATAGATGTACGTGAGGATGATATCATTTTAGAACAAGAAAGCTATGATGATAATAATGACGAATCAGACACGGTCGCTATTCGTACTGATGTACCAATGAAAGAAAAAGATTTCAAGAAGCTGCCTGAAAATTCTCATAATGATTTGGACAGTGAATGATGATTCCTTTTTCCATTGTAAAACAATGGAGCATTAAAGTATTTTTAGAAGTTTGAGGATAATTTTTATATTTTACATATGCCATTTTTTTTTTTTTTTTTTTTTGAAATATCAATTTTGGAACCTTTTTTTAGACTCATGCATAAGCCGACCTCCCCCTCCCCACCCCCCTTTAAATTGTTCATCATTTGTTTCCGTCGGATAGCATGAATAAAATCAACAATACAGCATGATCAATAAAATAAAATAAGAAAATAATGCAAATGCAACAGAAAATTAACGTACCCGCGTAATCGAACCGCGTACTTAAACAACTGAAATGATCATAATTAAAATGAATTACTGTAAGTAGCGAAATCTTTTGCGATTTCTTCGGCTATCAACTCATACGAAAGTAGCACTTTTAAACACATTTCAAAATTTCCTTTTTAAGGGAAGACACGACTTAGTTTGCCACGTTCACCGACATTCATTTCACTCTAACATTTTATACTCATCTTCTAGTTTATATATACAGTCCAGGGTAACTTTGAGCCATAGGATGTAACTTTGCACCCCCCCCCCCTAATTTTTAATACTTTTGACTCCGAAAAACTAAATAAACTTCAGAAATGAGCTCTGTTTTCAAGGTTCTAAACTGGGATTTATACTCTTCCTTTTAGAAAATAAATTAGCAACATTATGCGCAAATAATTGCATCCTCCAACTATTTTTGTGAAGTACTGTTTTCAACTTAATTTTGAAGTTATTCTAATCCAATTAAGTTTTCAAAGTAAGTAATGATCATTTAACAGACATTTTATTATATATAACATTTAACAGACACATTATTATCTAGATGTTGTAAATGTAAATGTTTACTAATATTTTGTGATTATTTATTTATTAGTCATTAATAAAATGCAAAATAAGAAGGCACTACCGTTTTATTCCATTTTCAAGGTAACTTTGAGTCGGCTAAAAGTTATACTGATGTTTTTAGAAAATTGATTATAGGTGCTATTGTCAAAAATTTCCCATATTTGCAGGTATATTTTATATAAATGTCGAAAGTGTTCATTAGATATAACATATAAATATCTTTACAAATATGTGTAAAATACATAAAATTCATTAAAAGGCGTTTTTTCGGGCCGAATCTACGCAAATTTGACGTTTCATACATTTGACATTTTTTTACTCTTGTTAGAAAAATGCTAGTACTATTATGTATTGCTGTAATTATGGATATATTATTGAGTTAAAGCATTGAAAATTGTTTTTCACTCGTTTTTATGTTTTATATGAACAATAAATAATTCTTTTTTATTTCTAAATATGCATGGTTTTCTTCTGCTTTTCTTATGCATAATATTTGTTTTAATATCATAAATTATACAAAACTTATGGTGTTGGGAAATGTAAATTAGGAGTCTTTACATATCTGAAAACATTTTTTTTTTGGGGAGGGGGGGGCTCAGAGTTGTCCTAATTATAATACTTTTTTTAATTGAATTATTCTAGATAATATTCATCATATGATGCAAAGTTACCCTTACACTGCTGGGTAACATTGAACCAGGATAAGAATTCGTTTTTTATTACTTTTATCATTATTATTCCGTAACGTTTGATAGTCATGGAATAATTTAAGATCATTTATCTTATTTTATGCCCCTAGTTGCAACGATACTCTTAAAATACGAGTATGGCATCTGAAAATAGAGAAAATGTGTATCAAAATTATCCTAAATGATTGTAATATATGCAACTAAATTTTATCCAAGTGTTTATATACACATTAATTCATGTATTTGATAAAACTGTGCAAGAACTTCACACAAGTTAGAAGTGTCTAATTTTATAGACCTTCAAAAAATTGTAATTTTCAGCTAAAAGCTTCATCACTTTAAGAATAAAGATAAATCTGAATGAAAGTATTATATAAAATTGGAAAATCGAATAAAGTCACTCTTGAATTTTTTTTTTTTTTTTTTTTTTGAAATTTAATTTTACAATTAATGATCACCTGCATCAAACTGTTTAGTTTCTTTTATTCTCAGCTAGATCTTTTCTGCATAGGACACCAACTTATATGGGCCCGTGGAGCCTGAGCGCACCCAATAATTTTGTATCCTTTCGTACTCAACTTTCCTTGTTTTATTTCGCTATTTATTTCATTATTATTTTATTATTTATTTTTATCTTTAGAACAAAATTAATTTTGCCAATGATCGCGCGTTTAATTCCCCGACTGGCATCCATAAATCCAAAATGACTGAAATGTAAATGTTTAACTTTCTACAGTTTCGATTTGTAGTCATGTTAATGATGTGATGATATTACAATAAATATTAGTAACTTTATAAGAAAAAACGCATGAGAATAACGGTGAAAAAAATTGCATTTCACCAGTTGTCCACCCTTCAAAGAAAAACAAACTGGTTGTACCATTTTAGCAAAATACCCTTGAGCCCACCCAATATTTTCCAGCCAACCCCACTGACGCAGCCAAGGGAGAGGTTTTAGGGTTAAAACCCCTCCCAGAGCAAACAAGGAAGGTCTCCATACGGGCATACTCAGAAAAATCTGAAAATATTACAGAATGTTCTTCTCATATAGTTATATATGTTTATAAAAAAAATTTCGGCGGAACCTCCTTATAACGTCCGTAAAAAAATAATAAAAATTTCGTTTATTTGGCGATTTATCTCCGGTTGGCGAAAAAGCGAAATTTTGAAAAATACGCTATTACGCTTCCAATACTTTTTAAAGAAAAAACTTTCTATGTTCAATTATTTTAAATAAGTTTAGTTTAAGTAATTTTATTTTTGCATTTTTATTTTACTTTAAGTGTAATTTTGTCATATACGTTTATATGTACTTATAACAAAATGAAATTAATATATTTTATCATTTAAAACGCAATTTAAATTGATTAAAATTGTTCCAAATTGAAAAATACACTGTTAAAAATCTGTTGCATTTTGTTGCAACGCACTCTCTTGCTTGTATAGAAAACGGTTACTTGGCCGTGAAATGGAGCTTACTCATTGGTTGGAATAGAGATATTATATACAAGCGGTGGAGTGCGTTGCAGCAAAATGCAGCAGATTTTTAACAGTGTTGCACAAGCTACAACACCGCTAAAAATCTGTACCATTTTCTGCAGCGTCACTCCACCGCTTTTATTGAAAACAGTCAATTCACCGTGCTATGGAGCATTCTCATTGGTCAGAAGACAGATATTCTATAAAAGTAGTGGAGTGACGTTGCAGTAAATGCTGCAGATTTTTAACAGTGAAGTCAATTAAAATCAATTTTCAGATTCGTTAAAATCGTCTGCTTTTGGCGAGAAAATACACTGCTCGCCAAATCCCGCGTCGCTTTCAGCTTTTCACGCCAATTATTCCAAACTATTTTATTTTTTTTACATATCTAATAATGTAATTCCGCCGCTAATTTTCACTGATCCTTTATTGCCTACATGAGTAGTTTAATTCGTATTTTTTTCAAAAAATTCTGAGTATGCCCCCAATGGAGACCTTCCTTGTAAGAAATATAGCCATAATTGCCGCTTATATGAATCAAAACAAAACTTAATATTTAAACGTTTTGTCGTATTTCGGAATCCGCCGCTTTGTTGAATCAAATTTCATTTAATAAAGTGATTCAATTAAATGGTAAATATTCTACTTAAAAGTGTGAAAGCGCATATTAAATGGATTAATTAAGTAAAAATTGGTTATTTGAATTAAATCACTTTTCTGAGATGTAATATGCTAAAAGAATGATGATTTCCTGCCACACAGATGCTTTTTCAATTTAAGTATTATACAGTGAATATTCTAATTAGTATTGATTCTATTAACCGGCGATTCAAATAAACGGCAAACACCTGTATCAGAATTTCAACCCCCATCCCCTAGAACCGAATTCTGACTGCGCCACTGGCCAACACAATATTATTCAAAAGTTGGCGCCACTGTAGGACACTTTAAAACTATTCAATAGTGTTCCAAGGTTTCGGCTTTTTCCACACCACTATTATTTAGGAGAAAATATTTTTCTTTTAAATCGATCAAATGTTCCAATGCAACAAAAGAGCATTTTCTGTATTAAAAAACTGGTATTTAAAAAAGCCGGAGATTTGGTAGCTCAGTATTCAGCAAAATTATTATGATGAGATGCCAAGAAATCAGTTGTTTTAAAGAAATTATTGAATTTTTATGCAAATTTAATTTTAGCCCTTAATATAATCAGTATGCATTATTGACTCTAGTCTAGTTTATATAGCTGCAACTTACTTAGCAAAACACTTAAATAAAACGTTATGCTAGAAAAATAAACATGTTTTAAAAAATTGTATTTTTAAAGGTATGTTTAGAATATCATCAATTAAATCAATGTTTAATGTTTATTTTTAATCAACTGAAAGTTTTAGCAATGATATTATTAAAAAAAACACTGAAGAAAAATTAATTTTCAAGAAATTGCTGTATTTTTTAGTAATCTGATATGATTATCATCTGCAATAGTAATTCAAAATTATTAAAAATCTGGAGCAAACTGTCCAATTATTCAATCGTTTTTATGGAAAACGGCTACATAACCGTGATATATTTCTGCATGACCAATAAGACTGATCATAATTACTACCAGGGGTCGGAGCATATAGGACAAATGTTATTTTTCTTACCAATACATTTTATCAATAATCTTCAAGAGGCGTTTTTATAAGAAATGAAATAGAGCTGTATCATGAAGATTACTAGTAAAATGTATTGGTAAGAACTATAAATTTTGCCCTGTATGTTTCGAGCTCTGTTATTACTCGCAATTATGATTAGTTCTTCCAAAAGGTGACTAATTATTAAAGGGTAAGTAATATATTAAACTTAACCTCTTCAGACCTCAGGTACACAAATGTGTATCTCCACTCTTTTCCTCATAAAAATCAAACTGTTCGAATTTTTTGCATTTTTACTTTACTTCTATACAGCTGAATATTTTTTACTTTAAAACAAAACCAATAGTTACATGTCAGCACTGATGAATATTACCTCATAAAATGTATATTGTTTTCATCCGAGTTTCGAAAATACCTTTAAGACATTGTGACCAAGAAAGTAAGAAATATGATTATTTAACTTAAATGTTTTACAATAAAAAAATTTTAGGATTTGCTGATCATTTAATTTTTTGAAGACCTTAATTTTGTTATTGCGTAAATTTATATTACTGGTAGTTAAACTGTTGTTTTAAGGGTATTAGTAGTTTTATATCCATACTTGTAAACCTAAATTACCAGTCCCTTAAAGTACTGATTTCATAAAAATTACACTTTCTACAATCTATGGTGTCATTTCGAATACGCAAAAGCAATAAATATATATTTGTAGAGTTATTTTATGCTCAGGTCTGAAGAGGTTAAATAGGGTCGCAAGTTTATAATTATGGAGAGAGAGCAGGAGTAAGCAACCTTACCAAATCTATTTCAGAATTTGCAGAAAAAGGATAAATCTGTATTTATTTAAAAAGGGAGCTATTCACTACATTGTAATAAAAGATAAGTAAAAAAAAGTTATTAAAGTCATAGTTACTACCGTAACTGTTACTTGTTTTTTCGAAGAGGTATTCTTTATTAAAATTTTAGAGACAAGATGAAACTTAAATAGAATATTGAGTATATAATTATTGAAAAAGTATCAGAAGAAAACGAATTTTTATCAGATTGGTTTTGTAATTTAAAGTAGAAGAGGACATGTGTATTAATTTACAAAAGGGGACATTGTCTGTATTGTATTAAAAGAAAAGTGGAAAAAATAGTTACTGTTACAATCCTTAATTATTAGTAGATCTTCTTTTTAATCAATCTTTATTAAAGTTTCCAAGCGCAACGAAATAGTTAGGCCAAAGTCTGATTTGGCTAATTACCATTCTACTCTGGCCCACATTGAGAAATGCCTGCCTTGCCTTAACCAACCAACCATTTGTCAAAAAAGGTCCAACAATGTTCCACCCATTTGCTGCTCAGAATACTGCTGGATACCTCCGAATTAGAAGGGGAAGTGCTGGGTTTGAACCCAATCGCGCCAGTTCTGGGGTTATCGTGCCAGTTCTGGGGACCCGTTTGGAGTTATCGTGATTTTCTTCGAACTTTGGGAACCATTGAGCAAATACGGGATAGATTCCATAGAAAGACCCCCACGAAGGGTCTTTATCACTCGAGTAGATAACCGGCCGTCACAAAATAAACCAAACTAAACAGAATTAGAGGGATCTCTGCACCTATTATTTCCCAATTATTTGCTAACCTTACCTTTCCTAATTCCATCATTACCCAATAGTTTCCTCAAATTGCCGATAATAGGACGACAAATTGCTCTGCTTGGAGTTTTTACAGGGATGCACGAGTGGAAATGCCTATTTTTTTTACTCTGTTTGCCTCTGAGACTTTAATATTCATGTTATCTCCGATAATTTCAAGGAATATAATTTTTTTAAGTCATTTTTCTTTTGATTTTTAAAAAATTTTAAGAATTATGTCAGGATACTACAAAAAAATTAAAGCAAAAAATACTTTTTTTTTTTTTTTTTTTTTTTTTTTTAGTAAACACAGCTACACATCTTTTTTGTCCAAGAACGAACAGCACAAAAATCTAAGGGATCGAGCACTAAAAAAAAAAAAAAAAAAAAAAAAAAAAAAAAAAAAAAAAAAAACCTTTATTTTATTCAACAGTATTAATGGGGGGAATCTAATGATAATGTCTACCGGAAGTGAAGTGGTGCATAATCCATAAATTAATACCACTAGTGGTTTACTCGAAAGCTTATCATTGTGTTTGCCGTAAAATCATTTCATTTTTGATTGTACGGCAAACACAATGTTAAACCTACGAGTAAATGTCTAGTGGTATTAATTTTTGACTTATGCACCTTTTTGGACACATATTTTTCATCCAATGAATGCGTTTCATATTTCGTTATTAAGAGAACAAAACAAGATCGTGGATCCTCGCAAAACAAAATTCCCTATTTAGATTAGGAGGCGGCACACAGACTATTACCTCATCGAGTTCACAACTGAAATACATGAATTAGTGAACCCCTTCAAGGGCGGTGGCTCATTTTTGGACCACCTAATTTTAATTCCTAAGTGCTTCACTGGCCCCAGAGTATTGGAATCAGGGCCGTAGCTAAGGGGGCGCTATGGGCGGCTCAGCCCCACTCTAAAATATTTTGACCCACCCCCCCGGAAAAAAATTCGAAAGTCACTAAATGAATTTCGGTTCCGAAAATTCAAATGAAATTCTATTCTTCAAAAATCTAATTTAGCTTTGAGACCCAGTTTTACAAAATTAATAAATTGTATCTAAAATAAGTGTTTCAACACTCCCTCATCCTATTTGTGAAGCTAACATGATGTTTAATTTTGCACCAGTCATACATTCAAAAATTTCATCATCATATTATTTTCTTAGCTTAAAATGAAGTTTTTACAACAGTTTAATAATAAACATAGTACCAACAATGTAAATATGCACAAGTTTATCTTTCGGCGTCAGAGAGAGAGAAAAAAAATTGAACCCCCCCCCCCCCTCTCCTATTGTTCATTTCTAGCTACGGCCCTGACTGGAATGAAAAATTTCTTTTTATTAATAACATGGGCAATAGGTTTGCTTATTTTGAAATAAATTTGTTTCTAATTTCGGGTGTTATTCACTCATTTCAGCATTTCGCAAATGGAAGTACCTTGTCTTTGAAAGGGTTAAAACTCGCATTTTAAACAGCGATGGCTTTGCCAAGTCGTATCTTAGTAGAAAACTCCCAAAAATCCGATTTTAGCTGTTGACTCCTAGGTTTATCATTGTGTTTTGCACACAAAAAAGTATGAAAACATGGAGGACTGGGAGCAGGAAAATACAATGGTAAGCCTATGATTCAACCGCTGAATCGCGTTTTCAGGTGTTTTCCACCGAAATATGACTTGCAGATCAATTGAATTTTGTTCTGCTAATCGAGTTTTAATTAATTCTAACATTTCAGCCGTAAAGATGTTTGAGCCGTGAGGTAATTGTGTTTGCGCTGCCGTCCTTTCGGTCTCATTTTTCTTCATGCATGCAATGAAGAAATGCAGCAGAGGTTTATAATTTTAACGTCACCCATCCCTCCAAAAGCGTAATTATATATATTTTTTAACAGTACCACTTCCTGAAAGACGTATATAAAAAAGTAAGTGATCATATCGAGTCGCATAAATTATTTCATAGGAGCAGTTTTGTTGCTATGTTTTGATTAAACAGCTTATGCAAGGTTAATTGAAATTTTTATTTGATGTATGAATGAAAAAATCGAAAATCATGAAATTCCACGGAACAGAACATGAAGAGGAAATAAAATTGTGTCTTATAGAACTGAAGCTCGATAAAATTAGATCAATTTAAATTCCGTAAATCTTTTAACTTTTTTTCTTTTTTTGTATGTCTGTGTGTAGCTGATTGTCATTTTTTTCCCTATTTCAAAACATACTATACAAGAGAGAAGAAATAAAAGAGTATCACAAAAAAAAAAAAAAAAAAAAAGTAAAGAAAAGGAAAATATTGGAGATACATTCATTTCAATTATTCAAAATCAAAGGTTACATCTTATCCTACTTTCTCCCCAATTTTTCTATTAAAAATCTAAAATGTCTCATCTTTTTTTTTTTTTTTTTTTTAATAATATTTTCTTTTAATCTCTGATTCTTCGTGCTAAAATTTGGTTACCTTGGGAAAATTTTATGATCCTTTTGTTCTCTCAAATTTCATTCTTCCTTACATGTAAAGAACTATTATATCAATCTTTCTTAAAAACGTGCACTTTCCAAGTGGACCGGAACCCCCCCGTTTTTTGATAACCCTCCCCCTATTTGATTCGGATCCACCTCCACAAGGCCTTCTGTTCGGGGAGTTTTCCACCTGGAGTACTTACTTCTCCAGAGGGCAGGTGGCACGCGAGTGCCCCACGAATTCGTCTGCAGGAGTTGAAAGGGGCAAACGAAAAAATAGAAGCCCTGCGGTGTCGAGGTTAAGAACGTCTGAACGGCTGTCAGTCTTGAAAATCATGAGTGCTTCCAAATGGAAAAAAATGTAGATGCAGAGATTGAAAAGTGTGTGAATATTTGCCATTATAAGTGAACAACTTGGCCGAAATCCGAAAAAATTATGTTGAAATAATTCTCACTCAGCGTTTAGTGGAAAAGCTGAAGTATTTTTCGTGTATTTCAGATAAAAAGGAAAAATCATCTTTTATTTAATGTATCGTAAAAATAATTCTTTTTTTGAAGAATAAATCAAATAGTAGCCTGTCTTGGAATTTTTTTATCTATTCGTATTAAATGGAATGAAAGAAAATGAAATAAAAATAGACTAAGATTATTCGAAAATATCAAATTTTTATTTAAACTTGACTGCTTAATAATACAAATTGTAGTATGTCAAGTATACGTTTTGAGTAACCAATAATATTTTACCCGTTAAACGACAGCAAATTGAAAAGAAGCAAATAAAATAAGATTCAGAAGTCTTCTAGTGTTGAGGTTAACAATACCTGAACGGTTGACAGTTTTTAAATCATAAATGCTTCTAAATATTTTTTTTTCTTTTTTTTTCTTTTTTTTTTTTAAATAATGAATTGCCAAAATGTGTGGATGTTTGCCATAATAAGTGAATAATTTGAAACGAAAAGCTGAAATTTCGATCGATAGAAATCTGGAGTATCTGAAATCTTCACATATTTCACATCACACAAAAAAATGGAATTTATTCAAATCGTTCACAAATTCTTTTTTTTTCCCTCTTTTCTTTTTCCCCTTTTTTATCAAACGCAAATCAAATTTAAAAAAAAAAAAAGATTTCTTAGAATTTTTTTAAATTTTCTTGTAAAATGAAAATGAATGATTAGTAAAGTTAGTTAAAGATATCAAATCTGTTTAACTCAATAATAAAAATCGCTGATTGTCAATTTTTTTTTTTTTTTTTTTTTTTTGCAGAAAACAAACATGAAAATAAATGGAATTTGGAAAGTCGCGTATGTACATATTGAAAATTGATAGCAATAAATTGGTTAACCGTGGGTCAGATAAAATAAATAAATAAAGCAAAGAGTCCGCGGTGTCGAGATTGACAGCCGACTATCTTGAGTCACGGTTGCTCCAAAATTATAATTAAAAAATAATAAAGCACATTTAAAGAATTGGAAAGCGTGAGAATGTTTATTATTATGAATGAACAGGTATTGGAATTTGAAACTATTAAAATGATGAAATTTTTTTCCTCTTTATATTTAAAGAAATATGAGTATAAATCTTAAGTATTTGAAGAAAAAATCTAAAATATTTCTCAAGCGTTTCACTTGAGAAACATTTTCTTAATTTTTGAAGGAAAGATGAAGTTTTCTTACATTAAAATGTTTACAAAAATCAATCCTTTTTAAAATGCAAATCAAGTAATTGAAAAAAAATATATATATATTTTTTTCCTTAATCTGTTTTGAAATAAAAATAAGTAAAATGATTGCGTTGAAAGATTATTTAATGGTAATTTTATAATAAAAATTATAGTTATTCAAATACTTCACTTGACAAAATAATAATAATAAAAGATATATGCAAATTATTCAAATTGGTAACAAAAACTGGTTAATCGCCTGCAAGATTTTAAAAGCGATAAATCGAAAGGCCGCGCTATCGAAGTTGACGTCTGACTGTCTTGAATCATGACTTCTTCTAAATGGAAAAAAAAAGAAAGAAAAATAGATTAAAAGAGTTGGGAAGCATATGAATATTTGCTAATATAAAGGAGCAACTATTGAAATTGCAGGGGGACTCAGTTGTAAGATGAGAGATCAAATAAAAGAGTTCGATTCATCAAGAGGTTCCTGAGTCCGACTCTTATCTCCATTTGCGACATCCCAAGACGTCATTACATATGTATGCTTATTATATACTGGCTGACCCGCCCGGCGTTGCCCGGATCCCTGATAATCATGATGCATAAAAAACTTATAATATTGACAAAAATGAAAAAAGTCGATTCTTAAAGCACAAAAACTCGAAAAATCGTTAAAAATTACTTCGAAAATCGCACTGAAAATCACATAAAAATTGATGAAATTCAAAAATCGTAGCAGACAAAATTTTTTTAATTAGGCTAAAAGTTTTAAACAACTTTCTTTTATCAATTAAAAAATATATTCGCAAAATGCGAAAAAAATACTAAAAATCGCACTAAAAATTCCATAAATTTCAAAAATCGTTGCACGAATTCCGAATAAGCTTTATTGAAAAGAGAACTAAATTTACTATGTCGGGTTAAAAGAATGAAACCATATTCCTTTCACTAATGTAGAAAAATGTCCCCGAAACATAAAAAGAAAGCTAAATATCGACTAAAAATTTAAATTAAAAAAATCTAATCTAAAAATCGAAAATCGTGCTTCGAGGTGCAAAATTTCATATACAGAAGTACCTTCCCTCCAAATTTTGTAACTCTATGTGCAGCTGCTTCTTAACAAAAGCGCTGACACACTCACATACTTCTCTCTTTATTATTATAGAAGAAGAAGATATCAAATTTCATAACAATCCATGCATACCTTCTCAAGATATCATACGCGCAATGGTTTACGAAGTTAAAAAAAAAAAAAAAAAAAAAAAAAAAAAAAAAAAAAAAACTATTTACAACTATGCACAAATTCTGTAAAACACAAGTCAAACTCTAGTTCCTCAGACTCTAGTTGTATTACGTTAAAAAGCACAATCTATTTAATCAATAGTCCAAATTTCCTGTTTATACGCAAAATGTTAATAAAAATATGCTAATTCAAACTTTCAATGTCTTTTGATGATTTTCGATGAGTTTAAAACGTACAAGGCCCCTTAAAAATACTTTTGAATTCACATCACACTGGCTTATTAAATTTCAGTATGGTAAGTAAATATCAAATTGTTCATAAAAATTAACCCTCTTTTACAAAATCTTAAGTAAAAGAATTCCATGTAATTTTATTTTTCAATGTGCAATTAAAAACTAAAAGAAAAAGAATCCGTTAAATTTTTTAAAAACTGCTGGTAGCAATGTTGCCGTTTTTGCCATAAAAATTGTAGTAAAATTACATGTAATTTTTATATTACATCGAACTTTGCAACTGTTTTTACGACAAAAACTGCTGGCAACATTACTGCCAGCTGTTTTTGCCAAAAATTTAACGGATTTTTTTTTTTTTTTTTTTTTTTTTTTTACACTGAAAAAATAAATAAGAAAATATATATATTTGATTAATTCAATATAAAAATTGCACAGATAGTCAAGTCTTTTCCTTTTCAGTTACTAAGCATAAAAGAAAATCTTGAGAAATTTTGTGAAATTGTCCATGTATTCAACGATAACAATAACTGGTTAGTGATCTACAAGATTCTAAACGACTAAAAGAAGAAAAAAAAAATAGAAATCTTGTTGTATCGAGGTTAAGATATCTGAAGTATTCTCCGCCCATTTCACTTGAAAAAGAAAACGAAAAAATAATAAAAATAGCCAAATCTGTTTAAAAAAAAAAAAAAAAAAAAAAAAAAAAAAAAAAAAAAACTTTCTATTTTTTGCTAAATATTTTAAATAAAAGAATAAATATCTTGGTATTTTCCCCTATCTACTTTTAAGACTGCTCTTAAACCAAAAAGGGCAACTTTATTAATTAAATTTTAATTTATTTTTGTTCGGTAATACATAAAACTAGCAGGTGTTGTTATTCAGACACAATCCAGTTGCACTCAGTTTCTTGGGGTTTTTTTTCTTTTTTGTAAACACAATAGATTTTTCAGAAAACAGTGTCAAACTGGCGTTTTGAACTGACTTTCCGAAGAAAAACAAGTTAAACTGGGGTGAAAAACGCAGCTCCACGTGATAAAAAAAGCTTAGAACACAATAAATAATTTATTGATCAAAAAATGGAAAGCTGAGTTAGACTCTAAATCGCTTCCATATTCAGAAGTATGCAATTCTATATATTTCCGTTAAAAAATAAATTTGTAAACGTATGAAAACGTTTTGCGCTTGTTCAGCAGACCAATTAAGAATAGCCTTAAAAGCTATCGCCAAAAATGTTTTTGCTCGCGTAATTTCCTCCACGTTTACGGACTCGTTTTGAAATCTAAAATAACGCTGTAAAAAATGCACATGTTTCTTAATTTATGAAAATATACTAGAATCACGAATGAAAATATACAATAACCTCTTCCAAGTCACCCAAGATTCCGAAAAGCGTTCCTTTATCTTTGAAAACTCACAGAAGAGTTTATAATTAAAATTTAAAGAACCAAAAAAAAAAAAAAAAAATGTTATTACACTGTTAAAAATCTGATATTAAGATAAAATTTGTTTAAATTTGGTAATTCAATAGGAAAGTTTCACAGACAGTCAAGTTTTTTCCTTTTTCAGTTACAAAGCATAAAAGAAAATCTTGAGAAATTTTTTAAGGTTGTCCATGTATTCAGCGATAACAACAGTTGTTAAGTGGTCTACTTGTGGCATCAAGGTTAAGATATTCGAAGTATTCCCTAGCCATTTCACTAGAAAAGGAAAATAAATAAATAAATAAATAAAAATGCACGAAATTGTTCAAAAATATCTTTCAATTTTTTCCTAAACATTTTTAAAAGAATAAGTAGGATTTTTCCCCAATCTACTTTTTAAGGGCGATCGACGAAAATGTTTTTGTTCACGTAATTTCCTCCACATTTACGGACTCGGCTTGAAATCTAAAATCACATTATATTAAAAAAAAAAAAAAAAAAAAGCGAATTTTTTTAATATTGCGAAAATGTACTGGAATCACGCATGTAAAAGTACAATAACCTCTTCCAAGTCACCGAAGATTCCGAAAAGCGTTTCTTTATCTTGGGAAACTCACAGAGGAATTTATGTTTAAAATTTAAAGAAGCATTTAATTTTTTTTTTTTTTTTTTTTTTTTTTTTTAGCTGCCCGTAGTTTTCAAAAACGTTCCCGATAGAACGTTCCAGAAAGTCGTTTTTTCGAATGCTACGACGTCTTAATTAAATATTTCCATGTTCAGTAAACATGTTTAACTGAAAACCATACAGAATTAACAGCATTAAGATTAACATTAATATTAAAATGCTTTTTGTTATAATTGCATGCAAATAAGCTGAAAATGCTTAGTCGAACTCTTATAACGTCCAAAATTTTTTTTAGTTATATATAAAGAATGATGTTTGCCAGAAACTTTAATACAAGTAAAATATTGTTTTCCTTTTTCATCTAAAATACGTCAGAAATATATCAAATTTCTATTCTATGTTGTGTAAGAAGTATTTCAAAATTTTAATTGTTCTAATTTCGATTCAAAATGTTTCTCTTAAATGGGTGACAGGTACATTTCTGTATCTGAATCTGCATTTTCTTTTACCTCTCTTTTGAAAGTTCTCAGTGATTCAAAGCAGATAGATAGCAGTTTAGACCTTCTTTACCTCATCAGACATCAAAAATTAGTCGATCTGTTTGTGGTTTTCGGTAAAACTATTCTTTACGCCAGTATTTTCTCGAAAACAAATTTTTAAGATAAAATTTTAAAAAATGCCGATGGAGGGCGCTTTGGACGAACAACTATTTTTTTACCAATATTTTTTGTATCTCATTAAATGCTTTCAAAATCTTAAACTTAAATTTTGAGCTCAAAATCTGAATCGTTGGAAGTTGGAAGTGGTTAAGTAGAGCAAGCTGAATTGTGTTCAGGTGGAAGTTTGCCCCCTCCCCCGCCCCTGCGCCCTTGAACACATTTCAGTTTGCGCTATTTAACCACTCCCAAGGATTAGGATTTTGAAAACAAAACTTATGATTAAGGCTAATTTTATGAAAACATTTAATGATATACAAAAATAACGGTAAAAAATAATAGTTGCTCGTTCATCCAAAATCTAAAGCGCTCTCTATAGGCATATTTTGAGCTTTATCTTTAAAATTTATTTTCAAGAAAATATTGATATAAAGAATAGTTTTAGCGTAAACCACAATCAAATCGATCAATTTTCTCGTTTTTTATAGTCATTTGAAGTTTTGTACCCTAAACTTTAATAGCGCTTGTCTTCTTCGGAGGATGTTTGAGATCCTTAGTTTCCTATTTATATTTAATAATGCTTGTCTGTATGTGTATTATCACCCTTTAAAGTTTTGCCCAATAGTTTAGATTCAGCCTGTATAAATAAATATATTTTATGTCTATGTGTGAGTTATTTATAAACTGACATCGCCCAGTATTATTTCACACAAAAGTATTTATAAAAACATTCCTATACGAAAACAATGAAACATTAGTGGCATAACTGACAAAAGAATTTCTTAAACATACATTCTTTTCAAGTTTAAGAAGTTAGATAAATTTTGAAAAAACACTTTCTTGCACGCATTTCCTTTATGCAACTCCAGGATATCTTCTTTGAACGAAAATAAAATTCCCAGAAATGATTATTAAGTATTTTTTAAGCGCGAATGTCTGCCGTAATTCATTAGGAGTAATTTGTATTCCCGCATTGTGTCGTTTAAAGCATGAATCCTCAGAAGAACGGATCATGCGTGAATGAGTCTGCACGGAACGGTATTTGAAATGATTTGTGGGAGTTAAACATACTCAGGAGTTTTGTCTTTCACATATTTTATGGTCTGGGGAATGTCTTAATTCAAATTACAGAGACATAACTTATTTAAAACACTTTTCTTCAAGTAAGTGAACTGACGCATTTGTGTGCAAGAAAGTATAAAAGTCAAAAATGACAATGCTATAAAGAAATTTTATCTGATTGGTGAGATGGTGAGAAGGGTTATGTCTTTAACATACTATGTATTTTAGATTTAAACAGCTTTTAAATTGAAATTAAGCAAAATATTTTAACTCAAACAATTTTTACACAAAAATTCATTCAGAAATTTGCACCAGTTAATAGAAATAATATTGTTATTGTTACCGTATTCGTTGATATCGTATCCGTCAGATTTCCAAAGCTTAGAGCCAGATTGAATTCTTTTAGTAAACCCTGCAATTTTGCTCCCAGATGAAACGTAGAGACCTTTACCTGTTTGTGTATTCACGACAAATTTATTGTACACCAGTTATCATTAGCATACATTTTGATGTTTGGTTGCGTCATGCCAAGGAGACCTGCAATTAATTCACCACTCACGAATTCAATGCTTTACCTGCCGGTCTATCAGATCTTATAGACATAATAAGATTACAACGCCACCGATCTTAATAAAACACGTTATAGACACTGAATTGCGTAGTTATTATCATGTAAGGTAAAAAAAAAAAAAAAAAAAAAAAAAAAAAAAAAAATACACGATACGTAAAGTACCACAAAATGTCATCATAAATATTTCAATTTATTATTATTTAAAATTCTTTCGGCCGTGAATTTTCTTTCTTTTATTTGATAAAAGATAGATTTTGGGCTAATAAAATTAGCTATTCAGATCACTAAATTTAAGACTTACTGAAATTTAAAGAAGGTGTTATTTATTGAAACCTAACAAGTGTAGTCATATTTCGTATTTTTCATAGGTCAATAGTCCGAGGGAGAATTTTTGAAGATGCCGCATTACAACATGATTAAACAGATATAAAAACTGATTTATTATCCCTTAAATGGCGGTATGTTGCCTTTCGGCAGTATAACCCAGTTCAGTTTTCTAAAATATTATTGGGGCAAAATTGAAATCCTTATGCCTAATGTTGTCAAAAAAAAAAAAAAATACAAAATGCAAATGTTATTAAATCCTTTTTCTTTTATAATTTAGAAATTGATTTTGGCCCACGTCATTCAAATTATCTATATTATAAAGGCCAAAAGTATCTGTGCGTAACGCATACGTCATTTTGCGAATGGCAGCACTTTCTCATGTAATTTCGGTTTTGCAAGTTTCGCTACTGCAAATTTTACAATTCTAAACTTCGCACATTTTAAATTTTTATACCGTCGTATAGAGAAAAAAATGTACTTTTAAATGCAATTTGTTTGAAAACTGTATCTGAATTTATTTTTGAATATTCATTTTTTTATTAGTTCCTAGTACCAATTTTGTAATTGTGGCAACAGAATCGCTCCATTTTCTCTTAAAATTGAAAAGAAATTAAAATGCCTTTGTCAAATATACCGTTTGTTATAAAATCCAGCGAATTTCAGTTTTATTTCTTTTTTATTCATCAATGATCAAATTAAAGTTCCATTCTTTAAACATGGGGAATACGGATATGAGAAGTACGTATGTAAATTTTGAGAAGATGAAAATGATGACGGGTTTAGATTTCACGTGAAATTTTATGATCGTGTCAATTTGATTTTTTATTTTTTATTCTTTATTTTTACCAAGCATAATAGCTTCAATTGATAACTTCATCATAATAACTTATCTTTATAATGTTTTACTTATTACATATGAGATGCCCAGAAGCCAACGGGTATAAGTGACAAAATTGAAAAAAATGAGTTAAGTGCACAGTAGGGTGGAGTGAAAAAAATTATTTTTTGAAAATCAAAAACTTTAGGTGCCAAAAGTTGCCTTTATACTAGTACATCAACTGTGTGAAATTTTACTGCTGAAAAAAAATGGCCTGAGTCTGCGCTTTTGCTCTAAAAATCGAAATTTTCGGTAAAATTTGTCATTTTCGACATTTTTTCAAAAAAATTAAAAAATTCCTACAGAGCTGGTTATTATTTAAAAGTGTTACTTAAACCTTTATATTTATCTGCTTAACATATTTAAACTGTAAAACAATATCTGTAGTCTGTATAATTGGAGCAAATATGACAACTTTTGGTAAAAACCAGCGTTGCCTCTCTATTGGAGCATAAAATGAAATGTTGTTTAGAATGCATTTCTTACCTATCTGCTTTCAAAACTATTCTGTATATAACTCGTAGATGTGGCTGCATTTCATATCCCACCCGTCTCAGCCACCCAAAAATCTAAGCTCAGTGTTTTATTTATGTATTGAATTGTTATCTTTTACCCGAAGAAGGGCTTAAGTTTTCTATGTATCAAAGTAGTTTACCTCTTCTTTGTTTCCACTGACATTGGATGCTATTGGTGTGACCTGCTGCACGTATATTTTTATAGCTTGTATAACAGAAGAGGAAGCTGAGTAATGTATTAGGTATGTTGTTAATTGAACCTATTCAGCAGTCTATTATTTTTATTAAATTTTCATACAATTAATACATTAAGATTGGGAGTTCTGTTACCACAACATTTTTTCAATCAATTACATTATATATATGATGATATGCTTAAAAATTGATTGTATGAATTCAATTTCTAGTATGTCATCATTTACTGTACCTATTACATTGAATATATTTTGAGAAGCTAGCATTTTAATATTATGACGATCGTCACAGAAGATTGCAAACAAAATTTTGGTGTAAAGAAACAATATTTCGAAAGAAGTTTTAGTATTTGTTTTATGTCGTTTCCTGTGTTGTTTCGTAGTCAAGTAATTTCTAATAAGTTTTTAGACCTGTTCTTTAGGTGTGTATTATGTTTGGTATAAATATCCCGCGATATAAACTTTGATTATATATTTTGTGAGTGAATCTATAGACTCTGATTGCCAATCTGTGCTTATATAAAGCAGAAAATTTTATTCGCTTTATGAGCTGTTTTTTGTGCAAGATGTTTTCTAAATTCCTATTCCCCATTTCTTCTGAGAAATAACTTTCCTTGTGAATTAGCTTTGCAATCTCCGACAGAAATTTCTAGTCTGTTCTGAGTATCTTTTACTTAATTTGAGAAAACAATTGTTCAAAATTATTATCGATTTTATAAAAAATTGCAATAGGAAGTGAATAATATGTAGACAAAGATGAAAGTAATAAATAATCTACATTCAGTGAATCCATGTAAATTATAACGTTTTACTCTCTTAAAAAGTCAGCCACAAAATAGCTCAAGTTGAGATGAAATCCACTCATCTCAGTGTTGAAAGGCAGCTTCTCAAAAAAGAGTTGAAATAACTCGAGTTTTAACCAATTTAAATGAAGTTGAGCTATTTAAATTACCAATTTAGATCAAGAAGGTTTAATCGTTTGAAAGACAACTCTTTTATGATCGAAAAAATTACAGCTCTTTCATGAGAAGCCAAATCAGCTCTTTCGTTTTAAGAGTGTACATCGACTTCTCTAATAATTGACGCAGAGGAAATTCACTGGAGTTGAAATAGCATATGAACCATTATTATATACAATTCTAAGCTTACCCAATACAAAATCGTTCACCGCGACAAATAGAATTCTCCTAAATTTGAATGAGTACTTATAGTCGATTAGAGTCTGTACATTCTCTCAAAAAGTACAATGCATTATAAGTTTATGCCCAGGACAGTTCGCCATCAAATATTGTTCGCTTATAAAAAGGGATCTAAAAGTTAATGAGAAATTACCTGTCTACGAAAACACTTAGAAAACGGCATAAAACTAATGCAAAAAAAAGTTATTTACAACAACGGTTGCTCTGCACGTGCAGGACGAATTCCCATTGCAATTCTCTCTGACGATCACCAGAAATCACATTAAACAGGTGCGGGTGCGGAAATACAGGGGGCGCTAAATTTATACTGCCAACTTTGTTTCTTTTCCTTTTTTTTTTTTTTTTTTTTTTTGGTAAAAAATAAATACATAAAAAATATGTATATTCATATTGGGATTTTTATTCTTTTGTGACAAAAACATGCATTCTTAAAGTAGCACGTGGCTTCAATCTTAGAACACAAAAAGAGTTGCAAACCAATATATTGTGCTGTTACATAAATTTTTTCCACATCTGTTTTCGAGATCCTCTTTGTCAAAATATAAGTGTGATTTTATTTCATATTATTTAGTTGTAAAAATTAAACCTTTTAAAGTTCCAAAACAAACGCGAAATATGTATTCAATAGAATTTGTTTGTGTTTCTACATTTTTAGATTTTTTGACACATGCAAAAAATTTTAGTGGGAGAAATAAGAGGGGGGGGGGGGGTAAAGTGCACCAAACTGAAACTTTGCCCCGGGCGCAGTTTTCTCTTCGTACACCCCTGGCGATAACCATGCGACCATTTTTTTAATGGTTAATGAACGGTGTAGTTGCCAAAGATGATAACTTGTCTGAAACGATATCTCTTGATCCGATGCGATTGCGTCATAGCAGGTTCTATTTTATTTTGAATAGTAATAAATCATATTAAATTCTTCAAATCTCAGTGGTGAGGAAGGGAGGAGGAACTATATCCCCTCCCCCCCCCCTCCCTGAATACCCTACCCTACTGACTCAAAATATCACTTGAGATCGATCACTAACATTACAAGTTATGATTGATTCCCTTGTAAGGCGAAGATTATAATTTTTTCGGAGAACTTCTTATCTTTTGTCTGAATCATTGTGAGATTTAAAAGCCATAAACTCTAAAGATCTCCATTATTTATCAACATCCGGACTTTACACACACACACATCGAAAAAAAAATGGAATCGCCAACACAAATTTTGTTTTCCTAATAATCTCTTAATATTTTATCGCCAACAACATTCCAGCAACCCCATTACAGTCCATTACCGAGAGTCTTGTGCACAGAACCGTATCACCTTCGTTCCGTTCCCATCTTTGTTTTTGAGGGAATCCGCTTCTTAAATGGCTCTCCACCAACTCCTACTCAGATCTTTATCAAAAAGCCCCACCACCACCACCTTTCTCGATTTCATTTCGTTCTTGATTAATTTGAACGGAGATTCTGGCGAGGATTATCTTGTGTTGGCTGAATACCTGTTCGCCAAAAATCAGGTGTTAAATTAACAGAAGAGTTTAAAAAAAAATAATAATAATAAAAAAGGAATTTTTTCCCCAGTTCTCATAGGATTACGAGTACATTACCCGGCACTTTTTAAATGTCTCTATTAGGTAATGTTTAGGTGTAAGGCAAATACTGGGATTATTTTATTTTGCAAACTTTATAAAAATATTTCCACATTTGAGAAAGTATTTTAAGAGAAAAAAATTTAACTTTTGATATTATTTAATCTTTTAGTAATCTCGAGAGTCAAAACTTTCTCGATTTTTTTCGTTCGCGATTAATTTGAATGGTGATTCTGGTTAGGATTACCTTGTGTTGGCTGGATACCTGTTCGCCAAATTAACAGAAGATTTAGAAAAAAAAATTATCCCCCCCCCCCTCTCAAATGATTACGAGTACAGGAAGATGGGGATACTTGAGCCACTTTTTAAATTTTAATTTTTTTTTTTAATTTTTATAATTTCTTTGAACAAAATAAAATATTGAAAATGAAAATTTGATAATTTTTCTTCAACTGAAAACCACATTCAATTAATTTTGAACTATTTTTCTATGTCTAATTAATTTTTACTTTTTTTTTACATCGTGGCTCAAGTATCCCCATGGAGGGGATACTTGACCCATGGTGAAGGGATACTTGAGCCAGTACGGAAAAAAACCTACAAAAATAATTTTTTTCGCTTTATTTTTTCCCAAATATTTTACAGAATGATAAATTATGATACATAAAGTCTTTCAAAACCAAATGAGAAAACAAAGCTAGTAATACGATAATTTTTTGTCGTTACAGCTGGTGATAGAAGGATCATTGCATTTTTTTTTTTACTTTTAGCTAAATGGTAACTCAGTAGGGCCCTCATATGGTGACAATAGTGATTTCAAAAAAACTTACAGTAACAGATGATGTTACAATTTCACTATAAAATATTAATCGTAATATATTATATTAAAAAATAAATATTTTAATATGTTGGACCTGACTAATTGAAGTATTAAAGATTATGATTTTTAAAATAGTTTAAAAGTTTTTTAATGTAATAAAAATTAAACTGAAAACTATGTTTACATTTATCTAAACAGGCTATTTTTTTTAAGTCAAAATGAAAAATAAAATGGATATTTTCATTAAAAAATATACATTTTTAAACATATCTTTTCTAAGTCCTTATTTTTTAAAGAAAAAAATATCAATTAGTGAATATAAGGACGCATTTTTATTTTTTGTTTGTTTCATCCATGTCTAATTTCCTAGTGGGGATGGTTGAGCCATGGCTGAAGTATCCCCATTCTCACTGGCTCAAGTATCCCCATTACCACCATTTTTGTTTATCAGAGTTTTACTAAGTAAAGCATGCAGCTATTTGAACTAGTTTAGATTCAAAATACAATTGAAATTATACTTATAAAATTTATCCATATGATTGCAACTTTAAACAAAACTTTTAATTAAAAAAAAAAAAAAAATTAAACATGCACCTAAATATTTACTTTAGATAGGGAACAACAACTATTAATCACCATACTTTCAAAATGGTACCAAGGTATGTGATTTCTTTTTTACATGTTCAGAACTATAAATATGTTACCATATTGCCAGTTTTAGAAAGAAAAATGAACCAACTGTAGAAATAATAGGGGTGGCTCAAGTATCCCCTATGCTTAAGTATCTCCACTCTCCCCTACATGACACAGTACTTCTTAAATATCTCTATTACGTAATGTTTAGGTCTAAGGCAAATATTGGGATTATTTTATTTTGCAGACGTTATAAAAATATTTCTGCTTTTGAGAAAGTATTTTCAGAGAAAAATTTAGTCTAATTCTGCGAGTCTAAACTTTCTCGATTTAGTTTCGTTCGCGATTAATTTGAATGGAAATTCTGACGAGGGTTATCTCGTGTTGGCTGAATACCAGCTCGACAAAAATCAGGTGTTAAATTAAGTTAAGAAAAGAAAAAAATGAATTTTATTGTGATGATAATAATACAGGGTGTATCTAAACTCCTGGGCAAAACTTTAAGGGGTGATAGTGCACATCAAGACAAACAATATTAAATGGGAAAGTAAGGGACCCAAACGTCTTCCGAAGGAGATATGCGCCATCAAAGTTTAGGGTCCAAAATTTGAAAAAGTTATAAAAAACGGAAAAATTGGTCGATTCGTTTACGGTTTTCACGAAAACTACTCTTTATGTCAGTATTGTCTTGAAAATAAATTATAAAGATAAATTTCAAAAAATACCGATAGAGGGCGCTTTAGAATTTGGAGTAACCGACAACTATTTTTTATCGTTATTTTTTCCATCTCATTATTTTTTTTAGAAATTTAGACATAAACTTAAATTTTGAGATTAAAATCTGTGGTTAAGTAGCGCAAACTGAACTGTGTTTAATGAGAGTGGGTAGGTTCAAATTTCATATTATTATAAAAAACAGAAAAATTGGTCAATTAATTTGCGGTTTTCACTAAAAATATTCTTTATGTCAGTATTGTCTTGAAAAAAAATTATACAGATAAATTTTAAAAAATGTCGATAGAGGGCGCTTTAGACTTTGGAGTAACGTATAACTATTTTTTACCGTTCTTTTTTGCATTTGATTAAATTTTTTTTAAGCTTAGACATAAACTTAAATTTTTTGCTGAAAATCTGAATCGTTGAGAGTGGTTAAGTAGCGCTAACTGAACTGTGTTCAAAGGGGGTGGGAAGGTTCAAATTTTAAATGATTATAAAAAACGGAAAAATTGGTCGATTCGTTTGCGGTTTTCTCTAAAACCATTCTTTATGTCAATATTTCCTTGAAAGTAAATTTTAAAGATTAATTTAAAAAAATTCCGTTAGAGGGCGCCTTAAACTTTAGAGTAACGAACAACTATTGTTAACCTTTATTTTTTTTCTCTAAATGAATGTTTTAAAAGCTTAGACTTAAATTTTCTGCTCAAAATCTGAATCGTTGTGAGTAATTAACTAGCGAAAAATTGAACTGTGTTCGTAGGGTGGGCACGGTAACATTCCAACTCCTGAACCCAGTTCAGTGTGCGCTTCTTAACCCCTCCCAACGATTTAGAACTTGAGCTCAAAATTTAAGTCTAAGCTTTTGCAAGCATTTAATTAGATACAAAAATAACAGTTAAAAGTTGTTGTTGGTTACTCTAAAGTATAAGGCGCCCTCTAACGGAATTTTTTGAAATTTATCCTTAAAATTTATTTTCAAGAAAATACTGACATAAAGAATGGTTTTAGAGAAAACCGCAAACAAATCGACCAATTTTTCTGTTTTGTATAATCATTTGAAATTTGAACCTTCCCACCCCCATTGAACACAGTTCAGTTAGTGCTACTTAACCACTCTCAACGATTCAGATGTTCAGCAAAAAATTTAAGTTTATGTCTAATCTTCAAAAAAATTTAATGAGATGCAAAAAATAACAGTAAAAAGTAGTTGTACGTTACTCTAAAGTCTAAAGCGCCCTCTATCGAAATTTTTAAAAATTTATCTGTATATATTTTTTTTCAAGACAATACTGACATAAAGAATATTTTCAGTTAAAACCGCAAATCAATTGACCAATTTTTCTGTTTTTTTTTTATAATCATTTGAAATTTGAACCTCCCCACTCCCATTGAACACAGTTCAGTTTGCGCTACTTAATCAGAGATTTTGAGCTCAAAATTTAAGTTTATGTCTAAACTTCTAAAAATAATTAATGAGATGCAAAAAATAACGGTTAAAAATGGTTGTTCGTTACTCCAAAGTCTAAAGCGCCCTCTATCGGCATTTTTTGAACTTTATCTTTATAATTTATTTTCAAGACAATACTGACATAAAGAATAGTTTTTGCGAAAACCGCAAACGAATCGATCAATTTTTCCGTCTTTTATAATCATATTAAATTTTGGATCCTAAACTTTGATGGCGCATATCTCCTTCGGAAGACGTTTGGGACCCTTAATTTCCCATTTAATATTGTTTGTCTTGATATGTACTATCACCCTGTAAAGTTTTGCCCAGTAGTTTAGATACACCCTATATATATTCTATAACTAAAAGGTGAGAACTTTTATATAAATAAATATTTTGCTTATGAGACGTTATTTTATTAATAAAACATTTAAAATATATTAAAATTTGACATGTTTCAACTCCTTTTTATCGAGTCATTTTCAGAATGGAAGTAGAAAAATTACAAACACGAAAATATTTTTAGAAACGTTATAGTAAAATGTAATATAAGTTTATATGGAAATTTTAATTCTACTTTTCAAAATAGTTACATTGTTGTGGATCCATGGTCGGATGTTGCACTTCAATCTAATATTTTTTAGCAATATCTAATATTTTTTCTCTCTTCTATCTTTACAAAAAAAAAAAAAAAAAAAAAAGAAAAAAGAAAAAGAAACGAAAAAAGAAAGAAAAGAAAGCACTGGATTCGTGAAAATTTTCGAAATCCGGTTTTCATCGGACCTACACGTTTTAGGGATCAGAAAACTCGAAAAACATGTTTTTACAAAATGTCTGTCTGTAAATCTGTCTGTATGTGACAAAAATTTTGTGGGCGCTCCATCTCAAGAACTAATGCACAGAATTTCGCAGAACTTTAGATTATGTTATACCTTGATATAAACTAGATCTGATTAGTTTTTGGTGCATATCGCTCAACAGGTGCCGCTTCTATACTGCATTATTCACAATTTCCACAATAGGCATATCTCCAGAACTAGTACACGGATTTTTATAAAACTTGATATTGAGCTAGTATTTCATAAAAGATGGTGCTAATTACGGTTTGGTTCAAATCGCTTAACAGGTGGCGCTTCCATGGTGCATTATTTGTGATTATTGCAATAGCTCTATCTCAAGAACTATACGTGAAATTTACTAAAACTTCAGATTCAGCTAGCCCCTGATATAGATTAGTATTATTTAGTTTTTCGTGTAAATCACTCCACAGATGGCAATGCTATGCTGAATTTCTCACGATTTCACAATAAATTTATCTAAAAGAACTAATGCCTGGATTTTCATCAAACTTCAGATTAAGTTAGTACTTGACAAAAAATTTATTCTGATTAGTTTTTTTGAGTACATTACCCAACATGTAGCACTGTTATGTGAATTTTTTAAAAGATTATTCAAGAGTTCTATCTCAAAAACTAAAGCACGGATTTTCATCAAATTTCATATTTAGTTATAAGTTTTTTTTCCCTTAGTATTTTGATTCTTTAACTTAAAAAAAAAATAAATAAAAAATAAATAAAATAACATTATTCTGTGCATATTTCTTAAAAAAACATACATTGCCCGTAAAATGTTTGAATTTTTGTAAGTAGGGGGAACTAGGGCACATTGATACACCCCCTCTACTGCTCACAGGGTCATTATAGGAAGTTTTACAACAGCTCCAAAAGGTGAAGCTAGTTTACACAATTACATACAGAACGTCTTGGCATAATTAAGTAGTTTGTTGAAATGAGACGGGTGATTTATTGTTTTTGTAGGTCAAAAGTAAATTTGAGTTGTACAATTGAAATGGTACTATAAACCTGTTCCAGCATTTTGAACCGAAAAGAATGCTCTCCCTGGCAAATAAAACTACTCTTTATCAGTTCCTCATTCTTTATTGCTAGGTAAATTATAAGGTGTTGGATTTCAGACTCATTTTATTCAAAATGGCTGTATGGGGCACATTGATACAGTCTATGCCGGGGCACATTGACACAAGATAAATCCTTTTCTAGTTTATTTTTCATTACCTTTTTTTTTTTACCACACACTCCTTAATCCAACCTTTTTTTCGCCAAAAATTTCTAATATCAATTTTTATTGAAGTGAAATAGCTCTAATTTTTTATATTAGAACATTTTATAGTATTTTTGCAAACAGAAGATTTATCTAACATCTAGTCCAACTAACAAAAGAAAAAGACGGCAGCCTGGCAAATCTCGATTTTATATCGATTTTCCAGAGAAAAAAAGTCTTTTCGATATGAGAAATATTAAGTAAGAGAAACAAGCTGCAGAACAGAAAGGATAATTATATTATAAACAGAATTTTAAATATAATAATATTTTATTTTCTGTTTATAAACAGAAAACCCGGTATTTCTTTCATATTTCCTAAGAAAGAAGATAATGCTGGTGTTGAAGTACCAGCTATGCCAAAGTTACCACAGCCAACAATCAGACAAGGAACAGCCAGAACATCAAGTCATTATTCATTTAAGTTTGATTGCTTTAATAATTCTTACAAATAAATTGTGGGTGATTTGAATTTCTATAAATAAATATAGAATGGTTTGCTAACTAATTTTCCATGAAAAATATGCATTAGGGCTATTTTGTCTCCATTTTTCCCAAACGTATCAAAGTGTCCTATGAGTTGTATCAATCTGCCCCGGGGATGGGGCACATTGATACAAATGACTTTTTTTTTATTTTTTAAAAATTACATGCAAAAATACGACATAAAACAACGATTGTATATTTTTATAACACACTACAGGAGTTTTGCTGACACCACAAGGAAAAATAACTTGAAATTTCTACTTTCAGGACACCAAAAAAATTCTTAGAAAAAAACTGTATCAATGTGCCTCAGTACAGTTCCCCCTACCCGAACAAATCATCTGTAATATTCTCGTATATATCTAACTATCATCTTCTTAGAAAATCTCTATTAGTGATATTAGGAATCCTCTCATTAACTATTTGTAAAATAGTTGTTGTCCTCGGTAGAGAATTGGGAAATCTGAAATATGTCTGAATGTTTTTGTTAGTTGAATTCCGCATTTTATTCGTTTTCTGATTGGTCCATGTTTAACGTCCAAAAATGGAATATTTATGTTTCTCTATTTTATTTTTTTTCTGATTGGTCCATGTTTAATGTCCAAAGATGGAATATTTCTGTTGCTACAATGACAAAAAAAGTAATAAAAACTTAAAAATAATAATAATTTGAAAAGAAATTGTGAAAAAGATTTCAAACAAATTTAATTTAAAAGTGAACTTTTTTTTTCTCTACACAACGGTGTAAAAATTTAAAATGTGCGATGTTTAGAAGTTTAAAAATTTGCAGTTCCGAAAATTTTAAAACTGAAATTTCTTTAAAATTTATTGATGATGCGTCCAGGAATATGAATGTTTAATCCATGTCGTACGAAGATGGGAATTGTTCAGAAGTCTGTCTGGTTAACTCCATCCAATAAAAATGCACATTTTAAACAGTTAAAGTTATATATCTATAAACTTTTTTTTAAAATCATTGGTCTAGAAATATTAATTTTTAATACTGGCGTACATAATATATGACTCATTATGTCACCATAAAAATGATGTTTATTATTATCAATAATTTAAATATACAATTTATTTATTAAGTCTTTAAAATTTTAATCTTTGAAAACATCCTTTTTCAAATAGTTGTTGTAATTTTCTCAATTACGATTTTGTAATAAAAGTTATGTAGCATTGTTTGTCTGTCTCGCAACTAAAGCAATTCACTTAGGTATTGCAACTAATTTAAAATCAGAGTCATTCATTGCGACCCTGATTATTTCTATTACTATTATTATTATTATTAATGTATCGAAGGTTTTTAGCATTTCTTCTTTTGCATGTAAATGATGAAATAAGCAAAAAAATCCCCCTTTCATACAATACGCTGCTATAAATTCATGCATACATCACCATAACCGCAACCTTACCGTTTGAATGTTGTATACGTACGAAAGTGGAATAAACTTCATTATATAGACTATTTTTTTCGTAATATAGAGATTAATTTGCATGCTCTATTAATTCAAAGTCAAGATTCAACAGAAAATTTCGTTAAGTAGATAACTTCGTCATATAGGGACTTCATTAAAGGAAATTTCGACTCTATTAACTAGTAGTTGGCATAATACATAGTCGCCAAATGCAATTTTAAATAAGGAACAATAATATAAAAAATGGCAAATGATTTTTTTAACAATTTGGAAAATGGTTGTTCGTCTCGGTTGAGAATAGATATCTGACACATATCTGAATTCTTGTGATGTCCGCATTTTTAAAATACTTCTGTTATTACAATGACAAAAAAGTACTAAAAACTACAAAATAATAATAATAATAATAACTCGAAAACAAATTGAGATACAGCTTTAAAAAAATTGCATTTAAAAGTACATTTTTTCCCTGTAAAGATTGAAAGTGTGCGATTTATAGAGGTTTAAAAATTTGAAATACCGAAAATTGTAAAACTGAAGTTTCATTTAAAATTTGTAACTGCGTATGCGTTAAGCACAAATATGTTTGTTCTTTATAATATAGATAGGGTATATATAGCTATGTAAGAAATTGAATGAATTCAGAGAAGAAGAAACACTACCCCCTCTTTATTTTGTTTTTACAAAATTAATAAATCCGTTCGGTGGAAAATGACCTATTAATGATAATCTCGTCAAGATTTTTCACCTTTATTTAACTTTTATTGTAAAATAAACGCAATATACAAAAAGTGAGGAAAATAATCTTTTTTAAACTACAGAATTTATTTTATAAATCTTAAATTTTAGAGTCTTTGAAAAAAAAAAAAAAAAATTCAAATGGTTGTTCTAATTTGTTAAGGGGACAGTGGACCTTTATTTGATCAAAACTGTCTATAGCAAAATCGTCGCAAAAAAAGGTCTATTTCTGTGGTATAATAGTACCAAAACAATTTTTTCGTATTAAAATATCATTTATGAAGGTTTTAAGAAGTAAATAATAAAAGTAAGTGTATTTATACACTTTAAATCTGTTTTTCTCAAAGCTAATTTTTCAGCGTTTTTAGATTTTTCAAATGCTCTTTGCGACGTAATTTTTGATCAATATTTATGAAATTGATAAGGAAGTATCCTGATATTATTTTTAAAAAATGTGTAAGCTTTTTAAAATTCGTCTTTATTAAGATGATCAAATTTGATTGTTTGTTAAAAGGCAAAATTTTGTTGAAAATCGATTTGGAATTTAGAAAAATATCTGTAAAATATTAACTATTCAAGAGATTAAAAAAATCTTACGCAAATTCGTTTATAATAGAGTTTTAAGTAATAAAAATGCAAAAGAGCAAAAAAAAAAAAAAAAAAAAAAAAAAAAAAAAAAAAAAAAAAATTAAAACACGAGGAGCACTTTAAAATTTCGTTAAAAATTAAATTTTAAAAAAGATTATAAATTTTAATAAGATTGAAAATTGTTTTGAATGTGTTCTATATGCTTTTGGTGAAATGTATATATGCACAAAATTTCATATATTGCTATGATGAAAATTAAAAAAAAAAAAATTAACGTCCCCGTCCCTTTAAATTACATTAATTTAATTTAATTAATTTTTTTTAATTTAAAAAGTTATGAACATGTCATCCACATTTTGTTAGAGGAAAAATAAGAGGGTGAATGAGATTATGTGTGGGTACATTGGAAAGATGCTTTGTTTTGTTTTAATTTATTTAGTCAAATGAGGTCAACCGTGGAGATAATGAATTTTGGAGCAACTTTGCATGCCTCGTGATTATAGAGAAGAAATATAATTACTCATGTTCTTTTTTTTTTATCATTACGGATGCCTTGCGCTAAAACCGTACATATAACATCATGCTTGAACAGTTTTTGACCGTCTTTTTTGTGCTTGAAATGAAGAAATAATTTGGTATTTATTTTATTTAATCATTGCTGCGAATTTGGTTTGGAAGGAGGTAGATTGCTTTACTAAAACTTTTTAAAACTGAACATTTATTTACTTTATAGATTAAAACAAGAAAGAAAAATAATGCGTCAAGCGTAGACTATGAAACACTTTCCAACTCATTCAGAACAGTGTAACAAAACTGCACCGTTCAAAAAAATTAAATATTACATCTTATTTCACCAAATAAAAATGTATAACATATTTCAAAACCGAATTTCAGCTGTCTACAATCGGAATATTATCCGAATTTTTTATCAGCCCTGTATATGATATAGCGGTTTGTATCTATTAAAAACATGCATTCCAAAATTAAGTTCATTTAAGAGATACATATATTTCAGTTGGAAATCCCTCTAATAAGGAGAATGGCATGCGAATATTTTTGTGTAGGCCTGTATATAAGGTACGGAATTTATATATAAAGAGTAATATGCAAAAAACTAAATTTAAAAGCGTACGAATTTTAAAACGTACTCTGCATCAATTATTGCGCAAAGACAGTACTGCAACAGTTTTCTTTCGTGTGACACTGTAAATTAATAAAAAATGCTACGAATGCTCTGTTTTAACGTAATCGTAGTGAAATTCAGTTATTTATATCAGTTTCAATACATTTTAAACAGCATAATTTTATTAAAATACTCTCCAAACGATTTTTTCCCATATACCATAATCCAATCAAATTCTTTTGAGAGTCCCTTTAAATGAACCATTAATTGTACATACTTCATATGCAATACCATACATGCTTTTGTGGTCCTAAATATGCTTTATCAATTGCATGAAAATCCGAATATATTCCCGGGAATTAAAGCGTGGACAGATAGCCAGACGGACAAACAAACAGAATGCATAAGCATTTTTTAACTTTGCTGAAAAGTGCGAAAAAATTATGAAGTATAACAGGAAAAACGTGTAAGTGAAAGAAAATGAAAAAAAAAAAAAATAAAAGAATTGAAATTCGCAAATGAATGAACTATCTATAGAGTAAACAAGGGAGGGTTGACCAGAGCCTGATCAAGCTGAAGTTGGGCCCAAGGCCTGTTAGAAAGTTGGGCCCCCTTACCACACCATTCCTGGCGACACTTTCAGAAAAAAGTAGGTTTATTTGAGGAATTGATAAAATTGTTTAGGTAAAAGTTTCAAATTTACAAAATAAATAAATAAATAAATAAATGCAAGAATAATCAAGGAAATGAATTACCGTCCACTTTCTCAAATAAGCATTTGTATAATTTACAAATATCTATGATCGACAGCTAATGTTACAAAATAAATGAGGACGTCTTTTTCAAAACTTGCCTTATACAAAATCATACATATTGTGTTTTCTCTAATAGTCTAGTAATTATTTTAAACTATAATTCTGACATTGAAAAATTCTTGTTTCTATTGAATCCAATAGACACAGTATGCAGTTTTTGGTATTTTCCCCAAATTTGATTTTCTGGATACGGCAAATTTTGAAAATTAAGGTACTTTAAAAATATAAAGGACTCTTACAGAAAAGTGCCTCAGTTAAAAGCTTCTAAAATTTTTATTGAGTCATTCAGAGTACTAAAATTTTACGTTTCATATTTTTAAAAACAACATTATTTGAAAAGTACTTGATTAAGGGGAAAAAATATCAGTCACATAATTTTTGGGCCCCTGAAATTGATGGGCTCAGGGCCAAGGCTCCGGAGGCCCGTGCATTAATCAGGCCCTGGGGTTGACCACAGAAAAAGCTTGATCCCTTTTTCAGCATTCTCAATTAAAAACAATTCAGAATTTTGTCAATAGGTGGCAACTAAAGCAATAGCTTCACGTAGATAATTGAAAGAGGTGTGAATAAATCTTATTGAAGATTTTTATCTTAATAAGTGTAATTTTTAAAGTAACGTTTTGTAAGGTTATCTCAAATAAATGTAACATAGAATTTTAAGTAAGTATGTTAAAAATATCGCGAAATATTGAGTTCTCATTCTACACATAAAGATTGGAGAATAAATTAGGCTAAACTTAATCATGTGATATTCTCTAAAAGAAAGTAAATTGGAAGTTTTGACCCAATCAATGTGAGAGAGGGTAGACCATTAGGGTGGTGCGAAAAAACAAAAGTTTTTATTTCCGAATCGCTATAGTGCGGAAAAGTTGCGATTGGTAAATACAAGAAAAACTAAAAAAAAAAAAAAAAAAATTGAAATCGGACATTATCTTCCGATCGCGCAAACCACCTAAAACTTAAAAAAATTGAAAAATTCCGATTTTTTTCAAAGTTTTTTAAAAAATATTACATATACATATATCTTATACTATAATGCGAGCAAAAATTGTGTGTGTGTGTGTGTGGGTAAATTTTATCTCAAAAACGGCTCTAACGATTTTCGCAAAAATTTGGATTTTACCATTTTCGGGCACGAGAAGACCATTGGGCTAGGTCTCATGTTTGAGAAAATTCGATTATTGGGTCGTTTTGGGTCATAATGGGTCAAGATCAAGCTATTTATATCTAGAGAACGGCTGGAGCGATTTTAAGGAAATTTTCTATCCAATCGTTTTTTGGCACAACAAAACTATTGGGCTGGGTCACATGTTCGAAAAATTTCGATTAGTGGGTCAATTTTGGGTCATTATGGGTCAAGCCATTTTTATCTAAAAACGGCTCTAACGATTTTGACCAAATTTTATATTGTATCGTTTTGGATTACAAGAAGACCATTGGGTTAGGTAACATGTTCGAGAAAATTCGGTAAGTGGGTCGTTTTTGGGGTCATTGTCGGTCAAGCTATTTTTATCTAGCGATTTTCTCACGCAATTTTGACTAAAAATTGCATTCTATGGTTTTCGGGCACGAGAAAAACATTGGGACAAAACACGAGAAAAACATCTCGAACATTACATGTTCGAGAAAAAATTTCAATGGGTCATACTGGGTCATTAAGAGTCTGGGTCAAGCTATTTATATTTAAAGAACGGCGTGATGGATTATAACGAAATTTTGTATGTAACAGGTTTTTGACATGAGAAAACTAATGGGCTAAATCACATGTTTGAGAGATTTCGACTATGAGGGTCATTTGTGGGTCATGATGGGTCATACTGGGTCATGGTCAATCTATATCTAAAGAACAGGTGGATCGATTTTAACGAAATTTTGTATATAACTTTTTTTGGCACGAGAAAATCATTGGGCTAGGTCACACATTCGAGAAATTTCGATTAATGGGTCATAAAGGGTCTGGGTCAAGCTATTTATATTTAAAGAACAGCTGGATCGATTTTAACGAAATTTTGTATGTAACATTTTTTTGACATGAGGAAAATAATGGGCTAAATCATATGTTTGAGAGATTTCGACTATGAGGGTCATTTGTGAATCATGATGGGTCATAATGGGTCATGGTCAAACTATATCTAAAGAATAGGTGGATCGATTTTAATGAAATTTTGTATGCAACATTTTTTTGGCACGATAAAATCATTGGACTAGGTTACATGTTCGAAAAATTTCGATTAATGCGTCATTTTGGATCATAAAGGGTCTGGGTCAAGCTGTGTATAATAAAGAACGGCAGGATCAATTTTAACGAAATTCTGTATGTAACAATTTTTAGAAACGAGAAAACTAATGGACTAAGTCACATATTCGAGAGCTTTCGATTATAAGGGTCATTTGTGGGTCTTAATGGGTCAAGGTCAAGCTATATCTAAAGAATGGGTGGGTCGATTTTAACGAAATTTTGTATACAGCATATTTTTGGCATGAGAAAATCATTGGGGTAGGTCACATGTTCGAGAAATTTCGATTAGTGGGCCACTTTTTGGTCATTCTAATTTTATCTAGACAACGTTTCGCGCAATTTTGATTAAATTTTGTATTTTATCGTTTTCGGTCACGAGAAAATCATTGGGTTAGGACATATTTTGAGAAAATTCGATTAGTGGGTCATTTTGGATTATAAGGGGTCAGGGTCAAACTAACTATATCTAAAAAACGGCCCAATCGATTTTATCTAAATTTTGTATCTAATGTTTTTCGGCATGCTAAAACTAAAGAGCTAGGCCACATGTTCGAGAGATTTCGATTATAAGGGTCATTTGTTGGTCATGATGATTTTATATAGAAAATGGTACTCACCATTTTGACTATACTTTGTATTATATCGTTTTTGAGCAAGAGAAAACCATTTGGCTTGGACACATGCTCGCGAAAACTCGATTAGTGGGTCATTTTGGGTCTTAATGAGCTAGGGTCATTCTAATTATATATAACAACGACTCAATCAATTTTACCTAAATTTTGAAACAAAACGTTTTTTGTCACGAGAAGACTATTGGGCTGAGTCGCATGTTAAACAAAATTATATTAGTGGGTCATTTCGCTTCATTGCTGAATGCTGCCAAGCTAATTTTACCTAAAAAATGGCTTAAACGATTTTGATTCAATTTTATATTCTACTGTTTTTGATTAGGTGGGGCTTGTTGAGCTTAAGCCATTTGGTAGGCCTCCCCACCTAGCTGAAACTAGCTGAAACTGTTTTTGATTACCTGAAGACGATTGAGCTATGTCACATGCTTGATCAAATTTGATTAGTGGCTCATTTTGGGTAATACGGGTCAGGGTCACGAGAATATGGCAAAAGCCAATAACTTGGTGATATTTGACAAAATATTGACGACATATGGCCAAAAAATCGACTATAAAAATTACGAAAACCAAAACACGTATATGGAGCCAAATGAAAGAATGCCTCCAAATTTGGCTATATCTAGCAAAAAATATTGTCTTTCAGAGTGTAAAGAATTTTTTTATACATTCTTAAGAGGATTCGAGATACATGGTTAAACCAATCAGAGTCGAGCTAAAAAAGTGATTTAGATCGATGTCCTTTCGTGGTAAACTTTAATATAAAATAAAATTTATAAATATGCGCATAAAAACATAGTTTTCTTATTGATTGTTTTTCTAAATAATACTATTATAAACATGTTTTACAGTAATAATACAGAGTTAATGATACAGTGAAAATACTATATCGAGTTGAACACAAAGTTAATTTTGACCGAGCTAAGCTCGGTCTCCCCTGCTAGTTTTATCACTATAGTGAAAAATATTTACATATTGTACTATTTAATAATAATAAAAAATTAAATTGCGTTTAGAGAATATCTTCCGATCGCGCAAGCTCATTAAAAATCGGAGAAAATTCAATTTTCAGTGATTTTTGATGCATTAAGAAAATAATTAAATAAGTTCAATTAGCGGTCTCATGTTAAACTTTAAATATAAATTAATACTATTGTGCATGTTATGCTATTTTTAAACAACTGAGATCTTACCACGACGAGACTGCAGGGCGAAAAGGTTTAGTAGTTCGCGCAACTCCTGTTAGCCACGTTGCGAAACAGCGTTGAAGTCGCCCTGTGTGTCCACATCCTTTTCTCTCCCCAACCTCGTCCACTTGCACAGTGCGCCATTTCGTATCAGTGAGCCCGTGGTGTTATTTAAAATACATTAACATGTGACAGGTACACGGATCTGCATACGTCGTTGACAAAGAAAATTACTAGACAATCTTTTCATTGTCCTATATTTTGTCATCCCCAAGAGATTTTTTGTCAAATATTCTTCACGAATATAGCGCCTGTACGAGAAACTAAAGAAAATCCTTTAAAAGAATTTAAATGCTTCTAAAATCGTTAAAAATACTTCTAGACTTTTTCAATAAATGCGTCCATATAACACGTATTGATATGTAGAATGATACATGTTTGAAGATGGTTTATAGTAATTTTAAACAGTGTATATTGTCCATCGTGATATTTGTCTCAGGACTGGGGAGGATAACTAAATAATCATCCTTTTTTCATCAAAATGTATGTCATGTGGTTCTTCTGATTCCACTTGACTTTGCCATAATTTTTTTCTTTCTGTTTGTTTTCTTCTAATTTTGTATAGGTCAATAACTTGAAAAGCATCCGTTTTAGTTATTACAAGAATATCTTCTAGTACACTCAACGGTTTAGCAGCACCTGCACTGTCAGATACACCATTGTGATCGCAATGTATAGATGTAGATTGTAACTCCACTTTCATTCGCCATGGTAATTTCTTCTTCTTAAATATGATAGGCTGTATCCGTCATGGTAATGATATTTTACATATACCTACATTAGCATTAATCTCTTCAGACCTGAGGTACACAAATGTGCATTTCCATTCTTTTCCTCATAAAAACTAAACTGTTCGAATTTTTCGCATTTTTACTTTACTTCTATACAGCTTAATGTTTTTTGCTTTAAAACAGAACTATAAATGTCAGTACTGGTGAATATTACCTCATAAAATAAATATTATTTTCATCTGAGTGTGGAAGTGACATTGTGGCCAAGAAAGTAAGAAATATTCATGATTCTTTAACTTAGATGCTTTACATTGTAAAATTTTGAGGATTTGCTGATCATTTACTTGTTTAAAGACCTTTGTTTTGTTATTGTTTAGATTTATATTACTGATAGTTAAACTGACGTTTTAAAAGGATTAGTACTTTTATATCCGTATTTGTAAACCTAAATTACCAGTCCCCTAAAGTAGGAATTTCATAAAAATGACTCTTTTTGTCATCTATGGTGTCATTTCGATCATGCAAAAGCAATAAATATACATTAACAGAGTTATTTTATGCTCAGGTCTGAAGAGGTTAAAATTCTCATGTATTTCATGTAAATGCTCAAGGTCTTTTATTTTCACTTCAACAAATTTGAAAGCTTGCCTTATCAATATATAGTTTCGTCTTCCAAGTCTTGTACTCAGTTTTTTTTTCTTTTTTTTTTTTAACTTTAGTACCAATTTTTCCCGTTCCGTCCTTTCTCTGGAGGTAGATAAATCTATGCTCAATGACTGGAATTTTGCTGTGCTTTTGAGACGTACAATTAGTCTCAATTAGACACTCCCTCAGATCTGTTGACTTTTTACAGGAGCAATATAAATTCATTACACGTTTGCAGGCTGAAATATCACACAGTTGAGTTTCTTGTTTTTTAAATTCATCAAACTTTTTTTTATAAGGTTTGGCTATTCCTTGTCTCGAATATAAGATTTCGTTAGTTTAGAACATTATCGTAGTAGGCATTAATTAGCTAAATAATTCTACAATCAAACCCTTTTGGGATTGACGCCTTCTAATAAATATATTTTATTTTTTGTGCCACTGTATTGCTGACAAATGAGAAACTCACTTTAATGATGTTGAATTTACTTGCTAATAGAGACCTCTCCTCAAGGTAGCATTGAAGACCATCTTCGTGTGTTGGAAGAATATCTGGCAGAAAATCTCTTGGATGACCGAATATAGGACAATGAAAAAATTGTCTAGTAATTTTCTTTGTCAACGACGTATCCAGATCCGTGTCCCTGTCACATGTTAATGTATTTTTAATAACACAATACATCCAATTAACAAACGAAATTCATTCACGGGCTCTCTGATACGAAATGGCGGTCTGTGCAAGTGGACGAGGTTGTGGACACAAGCATGTGGACACGTATAGCGACTTCAACGATTTTTCGCAACGTGGCTAACAGGATGCGCGCGAAACTCTAAACCTTGAAGAACTACTAAACCTTGCAGCGATCTCGTTGTGGTAAGATCTCGGTTGTTCAAAAATGGCATAACATGCTCAATAGTATTAATTTACATTTAAATTTTAACATGAGACTGCAAACTGAGCTCATTTAATTATTTTCTTAATGTATCAAAAATCACTGAAAATTGAATTTTTCCCGATTTTTAATGAGCTTGCGCGATCGGAAGATATTCTCTAAACGCAATTTATTTTTTTATTATTATTAAACAGTACAATATTCAAATATTTATCACTGTAGTGATAAAATATGTGTATATGTAATATTTTTTTAAAAACTTTGAAAAAATCGGAATTTTTCAACTTTTTTTAAGTTTTAGGTGGTTTGCGCGATCGGAAGATAATGTCCGATTTCAATTTTTTTTTTTTTTTTTTTAGTTTTTCTTGTATTTACCAATCGCAACTTTTCCGCACTATAGCGATTCGGAAATAAAAACTTTTGTTTTTTCGCACCGCTTAGAGCTTCCTTAAGGGTGTTCTCTACTGCTCCGCTCTACAAGCGCAAAACATTTTGACACATTTACAAATTCATTTTTAAACAGAAAGTTATAAAATTGGAATGCCTGACTATGGAAGCGATTTTTTCAAATGCCATGAAAAAATGTCCATGCTGGGACTCGAACACGGGACATCAGCGCATTGACGTTCCACCGACTAAACCAGACTGGAACGACACCCAGACTCAAACTTCTCACTGTTGCATGTTGGCAAGTCTACAAACGCAGCACAAGATGTAATAATTTCCGTGAGCCACCGACATGGGGCGAACCCGAAATTCTAATAAATCCAGCATCGATTGAATATACTAATACTTGGAAATTTTTCCAGAGAGAGAAAATGTGCCATGCATATAATATTTAAAATGAAAATCAATTTTCCAATTTTTTTGCGTAAGGGTGTATTTGAAAAAATACTTTTCCACCTTTAACAGCTTGAAATTTTCTGATTCAATTTCAGACGCATTTTTTAAAGTAGAAACATGAAACTTGCTGAGAGGCTTTTTGAAGAGACGTATAAGGTGCCATGTGATGTCATTTTGCGCTCAATTCATTAGAATTTGATTTATAAACAATTACCTTCTCAGTATGACCCCTTTTTTCGTTCCTCGATCTCCCACTTCGGAAAATTCGAATCAAAAGGCCAACATTGACTGCATTTTTTGTAATATTTTCTGCGTTTATCAAAAAAAAAAAAAAAAAAAATGACAGACATGGCACTTTGAATAGCTTCTAAATAAAAGAATCTGCGAGTTTAACGCATTTGAGAGCAAAAGTGAATTCAAAAATAAATTGGAAAATAAGCAGCTTGAATCAAAACACACCCTTAAGAGGCGCAAATGCCAATCTAGTGAAAAAGTTTCCATGCTGGAACTCTAATTCGGGCCTATAGTATGGCGCACTGACATTCTACCGTCTAAACCATATGAAACAACACCCCCCAACCTAGAACTTCTCATTGTTATACATTTTGGCAAAACTACAAATGTCGCACAAGAGGAATAATTTTCGTGAGCCATCGACATCGGTTATTTGAAATTTGATTTTCATCAAGTGATTTTCATCAACACATAAGTTTGTGGTGTGAAGAGCGCATATATTTATTTATTTATTTTATTTTACGGATTTTCTTAGGTTTTTTTTTTCTTTGTTTAAATCTTCATGTACAAAAATGGACTAAAACCGATTCTATTCATAAAAAATCATACTTTAGTCTTTTGGTAAACAAGAACGATCGATTCGGTTTTTATTACATACAACTCAGAAGCAAAAATTTAAAGGAACATATATTAACCTATATGATCGTGAGAGCTGGATCCATGGATAAAATGTTTTAAGAATCCTAGTTTCCTAGAAAATCCTAAGCAACTTTAGAGATTTTTTTTCTTTTTTGCAGTATTTAAGAACCGTTTTCTAAGTTGATATTTCTGATAATTTGTAAAGAAACGGATGATATGAAAGAAGGAAGTAATAAAATAGCTCGGGGAATAGTTATTTACATCGTATACTTGCAATAAATAAATAAATAAAATAATAAACGTTAATGTATTCAGTGTATATACCGAATTAGTAATGCGAATAAGCTTTTAACGATGAATATCAACAGTGGGAAAGATGATGCAAATGACTGATAAAAAAAAAAAAAAAAAAAAAAAAAAAAAAAAAAAAAAACAGAGAAAATACATTATTAAATTCCAAAACAGAATTTATTTAAACAGAAAACGATGAGCTCGAGCACACTTGGGTGATGTTGAGTTACAGCTGCAAGGTCAGGAATGCGAAGATTTTGTCACTTCACTTCGGGAATGAGGATTGATGTATACCCTTATCAGCGTTCTTCTTGGAAGATGCCAAGAACAATACAGAAAACCGTAAGTAAATAAGCTTCCAGAATTAATGGGACACGAACTTTAAAGTGTGACTTTGCTTTCATCCCGTAAAAGTAGTTTTTCCTCTGAAGTACTGTTGTTGCTGAAATAAAAACTTTACTGGAAAACTAAGTTTAAAATAATAATAATAATAATAATAACAATAAATAATACTTCAACGGAATGCTTATTAATTTTATTTTCATATCGTTACCGCTAGTTTTCTTAGAAGAAGCTAAGAAAAAGAACAGAAAACTATACATTGTAAAGAAAAAAACAAAAAAAAAAACAAAAAAAAAAAACGGACTAGGGTAGATGTGCCAGTAATGGGCCACCTTAAGGAATTTCTCTAAAAAATAATTTTTTATTAATAGTTATAATTATTGTATTCCAATTTTTTTCATATTAGATTAATCTTTCAACAATATTTAACTAATCCCACAGTTACATTTCCCAATAGAAATAAAAATTTAATTTTAAATAATAGAAATATGTCTAAACACCCAAAAGCCCAGTAATGGACCACCTATGTTCCAGTAATGGACCGCCTATGTTCCAGTAATGGGCCACCCTACAAAAAATAACAGATAATTGTTTTTAGGTGCGTTCCTAATTATGTAAATACGTAGCACCCATAGTTGTCGTTCAGTTCATGCGGCTGTCCGTCTGTCTGTTCGTCTGTGTGTCCGTTTGTCTGTCCATCTGTCTGTCCGTTTGTCTGTTCGTCTGTCTGTCCGCATATAACAACGCAAAAATTATCCAACCGAATCGTTTGAAATTTAAATTACATAATTATTACATAATTTTGTTGAGTCATTTCAAATTTTATGAAAATCCGATGAATAAGATCAATTACAGGGAAAATTAAAAGGATTCCGTTACATTACGGTCGATGGGGAAAAAGTTAAAAATGCATTTTCATCGTTTGAAATTTAAAACATATAATTATTACATAATTTTGTCGAGTCATTTCAAATCTTATGATAATCAGATGCAATCAGAATCAATTACAGGGACTATCAAAAGCATTCCGTTACATTACAGTCAATGGGGGGAAAAGTTGCAAATGCATTTTAATGGTGTTACACTCATTCGAACACAATAAAATTGACATGAACCTATGACGTATATATATACTAAAATAAAAATTCTGTACAATCTGAGATGCAAAGAATATTTATTATTAAATTACAGGGCCACACAAAAGTATTCCACTACATAATGCTGTACGGGGAAACATTGTTTGGGACATGTTTTAATTATATTAAACTATGCCACATTTTATGAATATGATATACTTTGCTGAGGTGTAATGAAAATTACTTCCTACATGTTTATAGGAATACAAAGAGTTCAACCACTGTACTGTATCCGAAGTATTGTCTGCTATATCAGGAAGATCTGTATATTTTTAAAACTTCGTTAGCGTACGAATGCACCTCATTTGCTACGCTTAAAGTGCAATTTACAACTTGTTTCAATTGTATTTTGCTCCAGAACTTAATAAAAGCATACTAACAAAACAAAATATTAAAACTTAAGTTAGAAATTCATTACATTAAAGGATTTATAATGAAAAAACATAAAACAAAATATTTAAATTTAAGTTATGAATTTATTATAATCAAGGATTTATAATGTGGATATAAAACAAAATATTAATGATATTATTAACTGTTTATTATTAACTAACATTAAAGGATTCATATTGTAAAGATATAAAACAAAATATTTAAATTTAAAGGAGTTTTAAGATAAATACAATGTTTTACTGAAAAGTTTTACTCAAGTTTAGATAAAATAAGGCATTAAAAAAAGTCTCCAATCTTCATTCATATCATTATCTAAATGATGTGCTGTGAACACTAATAATAATATTAATAACAAATGAAATATAAATAACAGATCTTCAATTTTATCATCCCTTTCAGATAGTCCAAATTGTTCAATATGGAATTTTAGAATGCATTTAAAATGATAAATGTTCTTGCACTATACAACCATTTTCATATAATCATATAGCCCATCAATTTGGCACAGATTGTTTCCACAATTTCCCTTCAGAGATGCTTATATGGATATATTATCACCAATGGAGCAATCTCATTATTTGCTGAAAAACATCCCGTAACAGTGATTTGTTCGTTTTCGTTATTTGGTACTACATGATAGACATCTTTAACTGATTTTGATCCCAAATTTTTCCTTGTTTTAAGAGCACAAAAGAAAATTCTCTCTGTATGCTTTAGAATTCGGAAGAAAATATTAATAATATCTACTTCCAAATATGATTTTACATTTCTGAACCAACTTAAAACAACTTCTTTTGTAACGGCACATCTAAATTTTGTCAAATGTTCTGCTTGTGTTTTGTACCAATTTTGGATGACTTTTTTAAAACAACTATTTATAAAGAAATTGCCTTTATTAAATTCTAATAGGTAAAATTTAGGTATTAAATTTGATTATTTAGCTTTTCAGTTAAATCAAAATATTTTATCTCTACTGAAATAACACTTTTTGTATTGGTCACTTGGGTGGTCCATTACTGGAAAATCGCGAAATAAACAATCCAGTAATGGGCCACCCCTCCTAAAATCTTAAAAATAAATAAAATTTTGTAAATGACCATTGGTATATTAAATTCAATGTTTCATATTGCTAACCAAACAAAAACATTCAATTTTTACGGAAAAATAAAAAAGATATAAAACTAAGTAAGTAAAGTCTGCTCTTAGCATGTTCATTAAGATTTTCAGTGAAAAACAGAAAAACTGTGAAACTTTATTTTCTGCTTCCTATTTGTATTGACGAAAAGTGTAAAAAATTAATCCAGCTTATAAAGCATGCAAGGTAGACTTCAGAAAAAAAATAATAAAAGCTTAACTATTATTTATTATTTTTTTATAAACCAAAAAGTGCGAGGTGGCCCATTACTGGCACATCTACCCTATATTACGAAGATTGTACTGGCAATCGGGACTCCAGTGCAAATCACTGTTTTTTACTGGAAAAATTCCCGTAAATTCCAGAAATTTTTCCGTTTTTTCCAGATTTTTTTTTTTTTTTTTTTTTTGAATTTACAGAAATTTGTCCATTAAAAAACAATGAATTGTACAGAAGTCCCGATTGTCAGTACAGTCGCCGTAAAATAATCCGTTTTTTTTTTTTTTTTTTTTTTTTTTACAGTAAAAGTAAATAAGTTTTCAGAAGTAATATGAGATGGATTTTATAGAGTGACTTTATTTTCATCCGCAAAAAGCAGTTTTCCCTCTAAAGTGCTGATATGTTGCGAGCGTAAAATTTTTTCTGGACAACAAAATTTCAAAGGGATGAAAAAAATAAAATAAACTTCTGATATCTCTTTACTAATCTTTATTATTTTTTAAACCTACCACCAGTCTTCTTGGAAAAATTTAAGAACAAGAACGGAAAACTGTAAGTTAATAAACTTAAAGAATTATTATGAAACGGACTTTGTAGATTTACTTTAATTTCATCCTTTAAAAATAGTTTTTCATCTAGACTGCTGATACTGTAGAAATGATGTGCTTGAGTATACTAAAGATATTTTTATTTACAGCTGCAAGGTCAGGAATGCGAAGATTTTGTCACTTCACTTCGGGAATGAGGATTGATTTATACCCTTATCAGCGGTCTTCTTGGAAGATGCCAAGAACAATACAGAAAACAGTAAGTAAATAAGATTCCAGAATTAATAGGACACGAACTTTATAGAGTGACTCTGCTTTCATCCCGTAAAAGTAGTTTTCCCTCTGAAGTATTGTTCTTGCTGAAATAAAATCTTTACTGAAAAATAAAGTTCATAATAATAATAATAATAATAATAATAATAATAATAATAATAATAATAATAATAATAATAATAATAATAATAATAATAATAATAATAATAATAATAATAATGACAATAAATGATATTTCAACGGAATGCTTATTAACTTTATTTTCCTATTCTTACCGCTAGCATTCTAGAGTGCTGATACTGTAGAAATGATGAGCTTGAGAGATTTTGATTTACAGCTGCAAGGTCAGGAATGCGAAGATTTTGCCACTTCACTTTGGGAATGAGGATTGATTTTTCATACCCTTATCATCGGTCTTCATGGAAGATGCCAAGAACAATACAGAAAACTGTAAGTAAATAAGCTTCTAAAATTAATAGGACACGAACTTTAAAGAGTGACTTTGCTTTCATCCCGCAAAAGTAGTTTTTCCTCTGAAGTACTGTTGTTGCTGAAATAAAAAATTTACTGGAAAATAAAGTTCAAAATAATAATAATAATAACAATAACAATAAATATTACTTCAGCGGAATGCTTATTAATTTTATTTTTAAACCCTTACCACTAGTATTCTTAGAGGAAGATAAGAAAAAGAACAGAGAATTGTAAGTAAATAAGTTTTCAGATTTAATGTGAGATGGGCTTTAGAGGGTGACTTTAATTTCATTCCGTAAAAGTAGTTTCTCCTTTAAAGTGCTGGTGTTGCTGAAATAAAAACTTTACTGCAAAACAATGTTTAAAAAAAATAACAAGTTGGAAATTGCACGTGAAGCGTAGCAAATGAGGTGCGTTCGTACGATAACGAAGTTTTAAAAGTATTACTCTCATATATCAATCTCATAAAATTGTAAATAGTGAATTACAATTAAAACGCTCATCAAACAATGTTCTCCCTATACCATTATGTAATGGAATACTTTTGTGAGCCTTGTAAATCAATAACAAATGTTCTTTGCACCACAAATTATGTAAAATGTATATTATAATATGTACTTTATAGTTGCATATAAATTTTACTAAGTTCGAATGAATGTAACACCACTATTAAAATGCATTTAAAACATTTTTCCCCATTGACCGTAATGTAAAGGAATACTTTTGATCGTCCCTATGATTGATCTATGCATCCGATTTTCATAAAATTTTAAATAACTCGACAAAATTATGTAATAATTATGTATTTTAAATTTCAAACGTATGAAATACATTTGAAACTTTTTCCCCATTGACCATAATGTAATTGAATACTTTTGATTGCCCCTGTAATTGATCTATGCACCCGATTATCAAAAAATTTTAAATAACTCGACAAAATTTTGTAACAATTATGTATTTTAAATTTCAAACGATTAAAATGCATTTGAAACTTTTTTCCCCATTGACTGTAATGTAATGGAATACTTTTGATTGCCCTTGTAATTGATCTATGCATCCGATTTTCATAAAATTTGAAAGGAATCGGCAAAATTATGTAATAATTATGTATTTTAAATTTCAAACGATTCGGTTGGGTAGTTTTTGCGTTGTTATATGCAGACAGACGGACGGACTGAACGATCACTATATGTGCTACGCATTTACATAATTACGAACGCACTTTAAAAAAGGTCAAGTGCTAGTATTACTGGCGCTCAGAGGATTCCGTATAATAAATATATAAATTATTAAATGTATTATAAAAAATCATTGGTAAAAAAAAAATAATAATAAGTCTTTGTAAAAAACTGTACAACGTAGTGTTGGCATAGCTGCATACATTAGAAAATGTATGGATTACCATGAAAGAGGAAAAAGATATGAAGCCTAAATAATATCATATATTATTATTCTGCATAGCTCTTTTTAACACTTTTCAACAACGTTTATTAACACTTTCCAACAAATTTAACTAGTAAGAAAAATCATGCGTTAAGCATAGATTATGAAATATATGTTCCAATACTTTTAAGCAGCCTTGTACTTCACCTCTAGGTAGATATATATACTACATAATGGGAATATTTAGTTTAGCCAGAAAACAACAGGTTGAAATTTCTCTTTCAGCATTGCATACTAATAGATATAAACATACTTAATATTTTTGTTCAGCCCTGTAATTTACCTACTACTTTTATTACATGCAAGTATTTAGCTAACATTTAATTCAAACTAAAACACTCTTAAAACTACTGAAAGCACATTTCCAGAAATTATACTTTTATTTCTATTATTTACTGCTGCACTTTCTAATTCATTACAGTCACATTACACCTGCATATTCCTTATAGGGTTTTTTTTAATTCTATTTTTTTTAACGTGATAGAAAAAAATACAATACCATACTACCACACTATAGAGGAAAAAAAATTTTCAAACAAAATAAACAAATAAATCATAATAACATGGGTATTTACTACTAAACTTGCCACCCCGAAACTTATCACGCAAACTAATTTCCGGATGAAAAAACACCGTCCACTATTAAATCTATCGCACTAAATCGCCAAATGTGCAAACCCTTTTTCACTGTGTCAATCTCCATAGTTCCGTCCTGATCCTGAACACTGCTTACGCTTGTGGTGATAGGCCAAGTGTAACCAGCAGCCAACTCACTTTCGACGGAATGTGGAAATTTGCTATAGTTTTTTTTTTAATTCTTTTATTCATTGTTTTTTCACCGCTTTATTTATTTATATTTTCATTGCTAAACTGGGAGGTAAGAGAGTTCTATAGATTTGATCGGGATGTGGAATTTTTTTTACGTCTGTTCTAATTGAATTCCTTAACACTAGCATTGAGGAATGCAATTTCAGACGGTGATGAGAAAATATTGGTTTTCTTCAGGATGTGAAGGACAATCGGCTAAAAGTTGAAAGAAGAAAAGAAAAAAAGAAATCTATTCTTGACTGTCGTTTTGAGCATGTGCTGAAGACTTTTTTTCCTCCTTTTTTTTATTATGAAAAATTTTTATGGTCAATGTTTTGAAATTAGCTAAAGCTCCGTTGCACTGAAATTCCTAGATCGCAAAATGCTATATGTTAACCTATGCTCACAGCTTATGGAAAAACTTTACAGCGTGATGACTCATTACCTAAAATAATTATTCAAATACCGTTTTCAACATTAGAAAATACCTGTCAGATGCCGATGATGTGCTTTTTAGGTGCGTTCGTAATTATGTAAATACGTAGCGCCTATAGTTGTCGTTCAGTCCGTCCGTCCGTCTGTCTGTCTGTCTGTGAACATATAACAACGCAAAAACTACCCAACCGAAACTGAAATTTAAAATATATAATTATTACATAATTTTATCGATCCATTTCAAATTTTATGAGAATCGGATGGATAGATCAATTACAGGGGCGATCAAAAGTACTCCGTTACATTACGGTCAATGGAGAAAAATGTTGCAAATGTATTTTAATCGTTTGAAATTTAAATTACATACTTATTACATAATTTTGTCAAGTCATTTCAATTTTTTTGAAAATAAGATGCATAGATCAAATACAGGGGCAATCAAAAGTACTCCGTTACATTACAGTCAATGGAAAAAAAAAAGGTTTCAAATGCATTTTAATAATATTACACTCATTTGAACATAATAATATTGATATGCATCATAAAGTACATATTATAATATAGATTTTGATAATCTGTTGTGCAAAGAACTTTTGATATTGATTTACTAGGCCACACAAAAGTATTCCATTACATAATGAGTATAGAGAGAACATTGTTTGGTGCGCATTTTAATTGTAATTAACTATTTATAATTTTATGAGATTGATATATGAGAGTGATATTTTTAAAACTTCATTATCGTACGAACGCACCTCATTTGCTACGCTTCACGTGCAATTTCCAACTTGTTTAAAAATTATCTCCGTAAATTCAAAACATTATAAACTTTAAGATTTCCATTTGATTAAAATTTATCATCTGCTTAAAAATACTTACAATTTACGTAGACAAGTTTTAAAAACTCACATCATCGATATCTGACATCTACTTTATGGTGGTGGAAACGGTATTTAACCCTTTTGGGTCCGAATTTTTTTTCAGTTTTTACAAAAAATTACTTTTACGTCAAGGACTTCAATACTTGCTATCCAAATAGATTAATTAATATTTAACGAATATTTCATTATCTGAAAGATCAAGAATGTTTTTGTTTTGCGTACTATTCTATTCATATTCATATGACAATAGGCTAAGGAAGAATTTTCGGAGATGCTCAGAAAGTAATGAATTACAGTAAGATTTAACTTGTGTTACAACTTTCTAATACTTTTTGCAGTTTATTACACGTTATTCTTTCAGAAAAGCAACTTTTATTTTAGAGTCAAAGAGTGAAGTATATGTTTAAAATAAAAGAATTGCAAATAGCGTAAAGAGAATTAAGCAAATAATAATTATTGTTATTATTACTAAATACCTAAACATAAATGAAGTCATAAAGTAAAAGCACAGACACATAGTAACATTACCACATGTAAATAGCAGCAAAAGTGCTTCTTAAAACAAAATAATCTATATATTTAAAAGATCTGGCTGTTTTTTTAGTCATCAGCCCTGAATTTTCTACTCAACCGATTTTGATAATTATTTTTTTAAATGAAAGCTATTTATTTGTAGTTGTGCCCATTTTAGCTATTTTTTAATTTATTTCCATTTTTATATTTTATTTTTAATTTTAAATGCTTTTTACGATATTTCTTCAAAATGTGACAGCTAAGTTTAGCTTTTCTCTCAATAATAAAAATTTATTTTCCATTATCACTTTCCATCAGTCAGAAGCTTTATTTCATCAGTGAACATGTCCTCGCATTTAAAAGAAAAAAGTTAAATGTTTTTGTAAAATTTAACCACAATAAAACGATTGCATATATTTATGCACTAATTGAGGTAAAAATATATAAATATATTTACTGTAAAATAGTATTAATAATGTAAATAAAATAGCAGAAAATAATTTATGATAAAAATTAATGTCTGAAGCAACATAAGAAAAATTTCAAATGAGGAAAATGATGTCATTCAGCAACCAGATAAATGGGAATTACAATATTATTACGGATGCCTTTTTCATATTACCAATAACAGTAACTTTTAAAAAACATTTGAAGAGAAAATGACGTCACTATATAAAACATCGCATTTTTACTCATAACGATATTATATTACATTTCAATATTTATTTTCATTATGGACACTGAGATTGAGATTTTAGGTAGATTTCGTAAGAAATACTACCTATTGCAATCGCGCCAGTTTATATATCTATCTATCTATCTATCTATATATATCTCACTTTTTTATGGACACGATAACTTCTATAATTCTTCACCAATCTCCACCAAACTGGTACATAAAATCAAAGGGGATAAAATCTTGGCTAAGTTCGCTAATGGGCAAAATAGGACCAAGGGGGGCGGAATAGGAGGCGTTTTTGTGAAAACCGAAAAAACGCCATAACTTCTTAATTAAAGTAGATATCGAATCGGTTTAAACTTTATATTACTTCTTAAAAATGGGCCAAAAGTATATGCATGACAGATTTCTGATAAATTTAGAAGTGGGCTCAAGGGCCGAAAAAAACAGGGATTTTGAGAGAAAAAAATTCATAACTTCGACAATTTTCAAGATATCAAGTCCAACTAAATTTTTTGTAAATGTTCTTAAAATTATCTAAAACTTTTGTATTTACAAGTTTTTGATAGGACCAACTTTTACCGACGAAAAAAATTAAAAACGAAAAGAAAAAGGGCGCTGAAAAAAAAAGAAAAATCCATAACTCCGTCAATTTTTAAGATATCAAATCTGATTAAATTTATTTTACATCTTCTCAAAAATATCTACAACTTTTATATTGACAAGTTTTTCATAGGACCAATTCGTATAGCAAAAAGAAATTAAACAAAAATAGGAGTTGGAGAAAAAACCTCAAATCCAAACTGCTTATATTCTGACTCATTTTTAAATTCATTTTTGATTTTAAACGCATCCAATTGGTAGATCCTCTTATTTAGAAACTGTATAAAGTAACGCATTGGTCAATTTTCTGATAAAGACAGAATATATTTCAAAAAAGGCTACCAAAAAGGGTATTTTGAACAGAATTTCCGAAAGTCGTCGGGACTGAAAATTGAAGGAAGTATTCAAAAAAGAAATTGCGTTTTTTCTGACTCGTTTTTAAATCCATTTTTGTTCTCAAACGCATCTAATTTATAGATACTCTTATTTAGGAACTATATAATGTGATGTATTGGTCAGTTTTTTGATAAAGGCTACCAAAAAGGGTATTTTGAACAGAATTTCCCGAAGTCTTCGTGATTTGAAAATTTAAGGAAGTTTCACATAGCAAATTGCGTTTTTTAAGACTCGTTTTAAAATCCATTTTCGCTCTCAAACGCATCCAATTTACAGATCCTCTTATTTAGGAACTATATACTGTGACGCATTGGCCAGTTTTTTGATAAAGATAGAATATATTTTTTAAAATGCTGTCAAAGTGAGTATTTCGCACAAAATTTTCCGAAGCAATTATGATTAAAGAATTAAGGATGTATTCAAACAACAAACCGGTTATCTTATGACTCATTTTTAAATTCAATTTTTTTCTCAAATGCATTCAACTGACAGTTTTTTGTTATTTAGGAACTGTATAATGTACTGTTTTGGTCGATTTTTAATAAATTCAGAATCTATTTCAAAATATGTTGTCAAAATGAGCATTTGAGCTGAATTTTTCTTAAGATGATTCTGATAAAACCAGTTTTTGCAGAAAAATGAAATTAAAAATTTTTCATAAACGGCCAAATGAAGTTATTAAACTGGGTTTATCGCTAATCATATATATGTTACAAGCCAAACCCGATTTTAGGCCAAACTAGATTGGCCTAGGCCAAACCGGTCTATCCTAACGCCCATCGGATAAACTAGTTTTTCCTAGGCCAAACCGGTCTATCCTAACCCCCATCGGATAAACTGGTTTTTCCTAGGACAAACCGGTCTATCCTAATGCCCATCGGACAAACTAGTTTTTCCTAGGCCAAACTAGTCTATCCTAAGACCCATAGGACAAACTAGATTTTCCTAGGCCAAACTAGTTTGGCCTAACTCTTTTAGGATAAACTAGTTTAGACTACTGTTTATTGGTCTAAACTAGTTTATCCTAGGCCAACTCAATTCGGAGTGATTTTATTGAATTAAATGGCCACCTCAACGCCAACATTATTGTTTGTCCTAGGCTGATCTAGTTTATCCTAGGCCAATGTAGTTTTACGTGTTTTTAGCTCACAGGCGTGAAAGCCAGAGAAATAATGGGCTCACGGGTTCTGTATATGCATGTACGCATATATGTACGCATGTATGTATGTATGTGCGTACGTATGCACGTAACGCGATAACTCTTGATAGAGATATCAGATTTGCTTCAAATTTTGGATGTACGTTCAATCTGATAAGGTACTTTTCTGATTAATTTTGGAAATTCATTGGATAAGAATAACGGGGGGCGAACGGGAGGCTAATCTCCCACCGTTAATTTAGAGAAATGGATTTATCATGCAGAATTATCACTTTTCATTTAAAATTTTAGATATAGGATCATTGTGACAAAGCGCCTCCGTGATTAGTTGTGGATGTTTATTGTTTAAGTCTAAAAGAAAGGGCAATGTAGGTAACACAACATCATTTAGATAAATGGTATTTGACGCAGAATTGATGAATTTGTTTCAACTTATTTAATGTAGATTCTTTCTGATAAAACGATTCCCTGAATAGTTTTGGGATTTAATGGTTAAATATGAAGAGGGAAAATGAAGGATTACCCTCTTACCTAGGAAAAACTAGTTTATCCTATGGACATTTAGATAAACAAGTTTGGCGTAGGAAAAACTAGTTTATCCAATTGGCGTTAGGATAAAATAATTTGGTTCGAAATTGGGTTTGGCCGGTAAAAAAACATGACTTTCACAAGAATAAGTATTAAATGTGTGTAAAGAGTCATTGCTTATAACATCAATACAGAAATTTAACATCTCCACCGTAGAGACATGATGCATTGGACATGGTGTTTGCTTATTTATTTTTTTTTTCTGCAGACTCGTGCCAACTGAGATCAGACTTGCATTTATTATTATTATTATTATTATTATTATTATTATTATTATTATTATTATTGCATATTCGAGCCAGATCGGAGCTGAACGTAATTTGGAATCGAACAGCGTTTTCCATTTTTGAGAAATTAATTACCTGTCGACATATAAGCTATTCTTGTCACGGCGTCAAGTTTTTCTTTTCCGTAAAGTCGTAAGCGGAAATTAGATTCAAAACGTGGTTTTAATAGTATTTTCTCAAAGGTACATCGTTTTTATATAAAAAAAAAAAATGGATAACGCCATTCGATTACACATTTTCTGAGTGAGAATGCCTGTTAATATTATGCATTTCTGAAAATAAATTAGTTCTTAAATGTGTTAGGATGTAGCTCTTTTGGATTTAAGAAAAGCCTTAAGGAATGACAGTGAAACATATTCACAAATCTAATTTTACTGAACAGATTCAATAGTTAAGATGTTTATAACTCTCTTTTTTTTTCTTTTGTTCTAAACTACATTAATTATTTAATGAATCCCTATTTGAATACTGAAAGGTTTAAAAATCTAAATAATCAATAATACATTGTGTATTTACCATTCTGTGAACGCATCGTAATTTAAAAATACATTGTAAATTTATCCAATAAATATGTATGCAGTATTTTTTAAAGGAATCCTAATTGTATGTTAAGTAAAATCTCAATTTTTTGGAAGAAATTAAGTAGGGCCAGTATAAGCCGGACTGAGTCTTTTTTCACTAATTTTTGTACAGGCAAGGCTCGGGCTGTATTTTTAATTTTTACACCGGGTCAAGGCAAAATAACTTTCCTTCGGGAAGAGCGCGGCCCGAGCCTCGAAATTCCGGCATGTGCAAACCTCTGACAGTATTCTACAACCCTTCGAATAAAATACATTATATAAGGGTGATGACAAAACCACTTTGCACAAGGTTAGCTATGGAGCAGTAGTCGGGATCAATATTAAAAATAATATTGCTCAATTAAATTGATGGCTTTGCATTCACAGGCTGTTTATACTAATTGTGTATTACGGTCTTATTTTTTAAAAGAATAACACCCTCGAAAAATGAAGTAAGTTGGATTACTTTTTCCCATTTCTCCCAATTATACTTAACCATTGAACCCCCAAAACTAATAACCGATACGCTTTACAAAATTAAACAATTATCCAAAATTTGAAGCAAATCAGATAATTCTGCTCAAAAAACCATTCATCTAATTTAAGGAAGGTAATCCCCTATTCATCCCTTTATACTTAATCATTAAACCCTGAAAACAATTCAGGGATTCGCCTTATAAAGAAAAAAACTATATTCTAAATTTACGGCAAATCGGATAAATCTGCATAAAAACCCATTTATCTAATTTAAGGAAGGCGATAAAATGTGCACTACCATATTATACTTAACCAATAGAAAAAACCCAAATTAATTAAAGAAGCACCTGATCAAATGAATTCATGTCCAAAATTTTAAGCAAATTGGATAATTCTGTATTAAAACCAATTTATCTAATTTAAGGAAGGGAATAAATTGTAAGTTTCCCCCTTATATTTAACCGAAGAACCACCAAAATTAATCAGTAAAGCGCTTATTAGAATAAACAAATCCAAGATTTGCAGCAAATCGGTTAATTCTGCATGAAAATCCCATTTGCCATAATTAGGCGGGATCCCCCCCCGTTCTTCCCGTTGTTCCTATTTAATGAATCCCCAAAACTAATTAGAAAGCGCTTTACCAGAATGAATTTATTTATAAAATTTGAAGCAAATCAGTAAATTCTGCCTGAAAAAAGCATATATGTTACAGGCCAAACCCGATTTTAGGCCAAACTAGATTGGCCTAGGCCAAACTAGATTGGCCTAGGCCAAACCGGTCTATCCTAACGCCCATCGGATAAACTAGTTTTTCCTAGGCCAAACCGGTCTATCCTAACGCCCATCGGATAAACTAGTTTTTCCTAGGCCAAACCGGTTTATCCTAACGCCCATCGGACAAACTAGTTTTTCCTAGGCCAAAGTAGTCTATCCTAACGCCCATCGGACAAACTAATCTATCCTAAGGCCCATAGGACAAACTAGTTTTTCCTAGGCCAAACTAGTTTGGCCTAACTCTTATAGGATAAACTAGTTTAGCCTGCTGTTTATTGGTCTGAACTAAGTTATCCTAGGCCGATCTAGTTTATCCTAGGCCAATTCAATTTGGCGTGATTTTATTGAATTCAATGACCGCCTCAGCGCCAACATTCTAGTTTGTCCTAGGCTGATCTAGTTTATCCTAGGCCAATATATTTTACGTGTTTTTAGCTCACAGGCGTCAAAGCCTGAGAAATAATGGGCTCGCAAGTTCTGCATGTACGCATGTATGTACAGATGTATGTACGTACGTATGTACGTAACACGATAACTCTTGATAGAAATAATGTAATTTGACGTGTTATTATCTCATCAGACTACCAAAGCCTGAGAAATAATGTGCCCGTGGATTCTGTATCTATGTATGTACATAAGTACGTAACGCAAAAATTCTTGATAGAAATACCCAATTTACATCAAACTTTCAATATATAGGTTTATTCTTATGAGGAGTTTTTCTGTTTAATTTTGGGAGTTCATGGGAGAATAATAAGGGGGAGGAAGATCGAGAGGCTGATTCGCCCCTTCCCTTAAATCAAATAAATGGGTTTCCATGCATTATTAGCATATTTTATAATACAAAAATCAGATATAGAAGCATTCTGGTGAGGCGCCTCCATGATTAGTCGTGGATGTTCATTGTGTAAGAATAAAGAGAGGGGGAAATATAGGTAACGCCCCAAAATTTTTGTAAATGCTTTTTTCAAGCAGAATTTGCTGGTTTGCTTAAATTTTTTAAATAGATTCATTCTGGTAAGGTGCTTTCCTAATTAGTTTTTGAAGTTAATTGGTTAAGAACAAATGGAAGAAAGGGGGACTCCCGCCTAATTTTGCCAAATGGGTTTTTCATGCAGAATTAACCGATTTGCTGCAAATCTTTGATCTGTTCATTCTGATGAAGCGCTTCACTGATTAATTTTGGTGGTTCTTTGGTTAAGTATAAAGGGGAAGCGTACAATTTATTTCCTTAAATTAGATAAATTAGATAAATTAGTTATAATACAGAATTATCCAATTTGCTTAAAATTTTGGACATGAATTTATTTTGATCAGACGCTTCTTTAATTAAATTTTCTTTTGGTTAAGTATAATAGGGTAGTGGACGATTTATTGCTTTCCTTAAATTAAATAAATGGGTTTTTAAGCAGATTTATCTGATTTGCCGATTAAATTTTGAACATAGTTTTTTTCATAAGGCTAATCCCTGAATAGTTTTGAGGGTTTAATGATTAAGTATAAAAGAAGGAATGTAGGATTACCCTCCTTAAATCAGATGAATGGTTTTTGAGCAGAATTATCTGATTTGCTTCAAATTTTGGATAATTGTTCAATTTTATAAAGCGTATCTGTGATTAGTTTTGGGGTTCAATGATAAAGTATAATTAGGGGAAATGGGAAAAAGTAATCTCCCTTACTTGTTTTTTCGAAGGTGATATTTAAAAAAAAAGTCTGTAATACACAATTAGTGTAAACAGCCTGTGAATGCAAAGCAATTACTTTAACAGGGCAATATTCTTTTTAATATTAATCCCGACTACTGCTCGCTAACCTTGTGCAAAGTGGTTTTGCTATCACCCCTGTATATTGTATTTTATTTGAAGGGTAGTAGAATACTGTTACAGGTTTGCACGGGCCGGAATTTCGAAGCCCGGTATAAAAATTAAAAGTTCAGCCCGAGCCCTGCCCGTAAAAAAATCAGTGAAAAGAAACTCAGTCCGGCTCGACCTGGCCCTACTCAATTTCTGCAAAAAATTCAGATTTTAATTCACATACATTTAAGATTCCTTTAAAAAATACTGCATACATATTTATAGATAAATTTATAATGTATTTTTAAATTACGATGTGTTCGCTAAATGAAAAATACACAATGTATTATTGATTATTTAGATTCATAGTCCTTCAATATTCAAATAGGAATTCATTAAATAGTTAGAATAAAAGAAAAAAAGGAGTGTTATAAACATCATAACTTTTGAATATGTTTAGTAAAAATTAGATTTGTAAATATATTTTTCTGTCATTCCTTAAGGGTTTTCTCAAATCGAAAAGAGCTACATCCTAACACATTTATTAATTAATTCCTTTTCGGAAATGCATAAGATTAACAGACATTCTCACTCAGAAAATATGTAATGGAATGGCGTTAACCATTTTTTCATAAAAGCGATGTATCTTTGAGAAAATACTATTAAAGCTACGTTTTGAATCGAATTTCCCAGTTGCGACTTTACGGAAAAGAAAAACTTGACGCCGTGACAAAAATAGCTATATGTCGACAGGTAATTAATTTCTCAAAAATGGAAAACGCTGTTCGATTCCAAATTATGTTCAGCTGCAATCTGGCTCGAATAATAATAATAATAATGATAATAATAATAATAATAATAAAAGCAAGCTTATCACAGCATGGCCTGAGTCTGCAGAAAAAACAATAAAAGTAATCAAACACCATGTCCAATGTATCATGTCTCTACGGTGGACATATTAAATTTCTGTATTGCTGTTACAAGTAATGACTCTTGACACACATTTATGCTTATTCTAGTGAAAGATATGTTTTTACCGGCCAAACCCAATTTTGAGCCAAATTATATTAGCCTAGACCAAACTATTTTATCCTAACGCAAATCGGATTAACTAGTTTTCCTATGCCAAACTTATTTCGCTAAATGTCCATAGGATAAACTAGTTTTTCCTAAGAAAGTTGGTAATCCTTCACTTTTTCTTTCATACTTAACCATTAAACTCCCCAAAACTACTCAGGGAATCGCTTATCAGAAAGAACATACAGCCAAATTTGACGCAAATCCGTAAATTCTGCATCAAAACCATTTATCTAAATTATTAAGAGGTTACCTACATTGCCCTTTATTTTACACTTAAACGATAAACATCCACAACTAATCACGGAGGAAACTTGTCATAATGATCTTATACCTAAAATTTTAAATGAAAACTGATAATTCTGCATGAAAAATCCATTTCTCTGAATTAACAATGGGGTATTAGCCTCCCGTTCACCCCCTCTTAATCTTATCCAATGAATTCCCAAAACTAATTAGAAAAGTACCTTATCAAAATGAAACTACTTCCAAAATTTTAAGCAAATCGAATATTTCTAACCAAGAGTTATCGCATTATGTACATATGTACGTACAATCATGCGTACATACATGCGTACATACATAAATACAGAACCTGCGAGCTCATTATTTCTCGGGCTTTGACGCCTGTGAGCTAAAAATACGTAAAATTACACTGGCCTAGGATAAACTAGGTCAGCCTAGGACAAAATAGATCAGCCTAGGACAAACTAGAATGTTGGCGCTGAGGCGGTAATGGAATTAAAAAAAATCACGCCAAATTGAATTTGGCCTAAGATAATCTAGATCGGCCTAGGATAAACTAGTTCAGACCAATAAACAGCAGGCTAAACTAGTTTATCCTATAAGAGTTAGGCCAAACTAGTTTGGCCTAGGAAAAACTAGTTTGTCCTATGGGCCTTAGGATAGACTAGTTTGGCCTAGGAAAAACTGGTTTGTCCGATGGGCGTTAGGATAAACCGGTTTGGCCTAGGAAAAACTAGTTTATCCGATGGGCGTTAGGATAGACCGGTTTGGCCTAGGAAAAACTAGTTTATCCGATGGGCGTTAGGATACACCGGTTTGGCCTAAAATCGGGTTTGGCCTGTAACATATACATAAATTATGGGGCGTTACCCCCTGTTCCTCCCTCCCTTTATGCTTAAACAATGAACACCCACAACTAATCACGGAGGCGCCTCAAGAGAATGCTCCTATATCTAAAATTTGAATAAAATATGCTAAAATGCACGGAAACCCATTTATTTGAATTAAGGAAAGGGGGGAATCAGTCTCTCGTTCTCCCCCCCCCCTTATTCTTCTCCAATGACCTAGCAAAATTAATCAGAAAAGCTCCTCATAAGAATAAATCTGCATTGAAAGTTTGATGCAAATCGAGTATTTCTATCAAGAATTATTGCATTACGTACTTACATAGATAAGAGCCTACGGGCGCATTAGTTCTCAGGCTTTGATAGCCTGATGAGATAAAAACACGTCAAATACATTATTTCTATCAAGAGTTATCGCGTTACGCACAGACCTATATACGTATATACATGCGTACATACATGCGTACATACATGCGCACATACATACATACATACATACATACATATAGTACCTGTGAGCCCATTATTTCTCTGGCTTTGATGCCCGTGAGCTAAAAACACGTAAAACTACATTGGCCTAGGATAAACTAGATCAGCCTAGGACAAACAAGAATATTGGCGTTGAGGCGGTCATTGAATTCAATAAAATCCCGCCAAATTGAATTGGCCTAGGATAAATTAGATCGGCCTAGGATAAACTAGTTCAGACCAATAAACACTAGTCTAAACTAGTTTATCCTAAAAGAGTTAGGCCAAACTAGTTTGGCCTAGGAAAATCTAGTTTGTCCTACGGGCCTTAGGATAGACTAGTTTGGCCTAGGAAAAACTAGTTTATCCGATGGACGTTAGGATAAACCGGTTTGGCCTAGGAAAAACTAGTTTATCCGATGGGCGTTAGGACAGACCGGTTTGGCCTAGTAAAAACTAGTTTATCCGATGGGCGTTAGGATAAACCGGTTTGGCCTAGGCCAATCTAGTTTGGCCTAAAATCGGGTTTGGCCTGTAACATATATATATTTTTTTGTTGAAATGAGCACTCTTCGAAATCTACCTCCGCCTATAGGCCCAGCCGACAGAGATTTTTTACTTTCAGATGACTTCAGTTAGTGAAAATAATGTCATAGTAAAAATATTTTTTTTTTTTTTTTTAATAAAACTATTTTTCTGTAAGTGCATGTAAAATAAAATTTCTGGATTTCGCCGGCACTCAGATCATAATTTTAACTGAAAATGTGCGAACATTTGCTTGCAAAATTGTAACTGGCAAATTTGACATTAAGTTTGAAAATATATTTATAATATATTGATTCAATAATGTAATTACTTTTGCTTTTTTTAAAACCAAATCGATCGGGTCTTTTAAATATTTCATTCGTGGAATTCGATGGGATTCCACTCGTACTCCATTAAAATACATGTACTATTAATAGTACACCAGACCCGAAAGGGTTAAATAGGTAATGAATTTTTGCGCTGGTGCGTTCCACTGCAGCGGCATCTTAAAACCCTTTTATTGACAAACCCCTGTTAATACGTTCACTAAGCTCTAGGCTTTACTGCAATGTAACCAATATTTAAAGTAATATAAATCTAATGGTTCAGTGGACTTTTAATTCTTTGTACAAGGTGTCGTTCGGGTATTACGTAAGCAGTCAGGGGGTGAGGGGAAGTCCAGTGTCTGCTTATTTTTGCTGACAAGAGGGAGAAATGTGTATGTGGGGGAGGGGGTCACGAGAATGCTTACGTAAGCATTAGGCAACAGAGTAACTATAGTTTAACAAGAAAAAACAAAAGAGCATGATTTGAATGAGCGTTCTGCGGATGTTGACAGAATTAATATATATATATACGCAGGGTCGGACTGGGCCAGGAGAAAGGGCGCGGACCTTGGATTTTCAAAGGCCGCGATAATGCTAACGAACTCACGTGAATTCTACTTGCTTATATAGTATCTGACTTGACAACGTTGAACAAATTCTCATAGAAAGCTGAAGCATGAAAATTACTTGATATTTTATCTCCGAGTCTAGATAGAAAACTTCACATTATTCCAAGTGTATGTAATATCCTCAGTGCTATACAATTTTCTAAAACCAAACATATAATAATATCTGAAAGTTCCAGTACGGTGAACAAAAATTCGATTGTAGTAGATATCAAGTATATATGGTAGATTTCTTACTATTTTTTTATACTACTGAATCACGGGGGGGGGGGGGGGACGATCACTCCCTACTAATTCTTCTGCAAATGACACTAAAAGAAAGACATAGGCAGATTTGTACAAGACCAAAAACTTTCTGCGCATGTAAATATTAGGTCAAAAACTTTCTGAAAATTAATTTACTGTTTAATAAAATTATCTGTTATATTATTTTAATATGGATGAAATTTACATTTTTTAAGCAGTTCATGGACGAAATTCGCTTTTTTAACGCGATTCATATTGAGAAATCCGCATTTCTTACTCAATTCATGGACGAAATTCGCAATTTTGTGCGGTCTATGGACAAAATTTGCGTTTTTTGGGCCGTCTTTTTTTTTTTTTCAAAACTCTCGTTTCTCGGGAGGTCCTTTATCGAATTTTGCGTTTTCACATTTTTCACGCAGCTCTTTGTCGAAATGAGAGTTTTTACGCGTCCCTTTGTTTAAATCCGCTGTTTTACACGATACTTTGTTGAAATACGCAGTTTTTTTTTTTTTTTTTTTTTTTTTTGACATATTTTGATAAAATTTTCATTTTTTTCAAGATTTTTTGACGAAATTTGTGGGTTTTTTTTCGCTATCTTTTGACGAAATTTGCGTTTTTTTGTGGGTCCTTCGACGATATTTCACGCTTTTCCCGTGGAACTTTGAATACATTATTTTTTTTCTGTGATAATTTGACGAAATTGGAGATTTTTTTCTGCAGACGATTGACGAAATTAATTTCTTACGACAATCGTCTGTCGAAATTCGCAATTTTTGGTGTTCGAAATTTCAAACTGGTGATTTGTAAAAGTTTTCGGCATCAAATGCCTTAAATCGTCGGATAATCCGAAAATCGCGATTCTGCACCAACAATAAATAATGCGTCCATGAAATTGGGCGAATATTTTTATTTATTTATTATTATTATTATTGTTTCTAAAAAAGTTACAAAAATAAAATTGCTTCGTTCCTAAAATTTTCTGCACACGGCATGCGCGCGTGCGACTGCAACTCTGTACACATGTATCAATTGATTGCTAATAATATCAACTATAAAATGCTATTTTTATATTTTGATATGGACATAGTCTATATATTTTTTTAAAAAAGCATGTACATTGATTTTTCAAATGTTTCCTTATTTTTTACGTCTATTTGAATTCCTTAGGAGCCAGGGATGATGTATAATTTATAAAATATTCTTAAATCTTATTAAATTTATAATACAAAGTGTTATGCATTTTTCCATAAATTTCAGAAAATAAGTATCAATATTAAAATAAAAAATACCGAAAACACGCAGTTGTTCACCAGAAAAATTAGAAAGTAATTTTAAATTTAAAATAAGATTACTCATTAGTGAAAATCCCACAAGGTATTCCATCATGTAAGGGTCTACTACATTTTCCTTTTTGTGGCTCTTTTAACAAAAGAAGACGGTCGCCTTAAATTATGGAGGGGTGAATTTTTTCTCAGTCTCCAAAAACTAATTGTTCAAATGAATTGTAAACTTATACATATCGATGTTTTGAACGGTTGCATTTTATTGCATGCAAAAATGAATGTAAATAATATTTTTGTAACATAAATTTATTAATAGTTTTCACAAATAAGAAAAGTCTTTTGAATACAGAATAAAAGTCTATGATATGCTTAAGTCTATTCAGTGTATTTCTTCATAAAATTAATAAAAAATCAAGTGCATGACTTTTATGAAAATATAAGTTAATGTTTCTCAAATGGGTTAACTTTAGCATCCTCAATTTTAAACTTCTGTAACTCTACCAAGATTTAAAATAATATATATAAACAGTGCCATTTGCCGGGCTCTCTGGATTCAAGAAACTTCAAATAAGGTATCAAAAATGAATATTATTGTTGGAAAATTTAAAGTTGATACATTTTTTTAATGTGTAGAATATTTTGGAAACATAATTTATATATAATAATAATTAGACATTTTTTTCCGGGCGATTGATTCCTATAGATCTTTTTGTTATTACATTTATTGCATTTTTCGCACTATAAATACAAACCTAACAAGGTTTTATACACCAGGCCACAAATGAAGGTGCTGAAGTGCTAGTATGGACCTTTTTTTAAGTGTCTTTCAATCAGTTCAAAATCATACAAGTTCAAATTTTCTTACAATCTTACAGATAGCAATTACTTTTGCGAGTCAGGTATTTTATAGGAAAAGACATTGCATTCTAAAAGAATGTAACTAGTGTAAGATGCTGAATCAATATTTCAATATTATAAGAATTCTACAAAAAAGTTTATCAAAATAGTTAGCTTTGTTGCCCTAAAATCACTAAAATAATTAAGCAAATTTACTCTTATTAGCATATTCCACTTTTGATTTGAAAAGCTGTTATCATAATTAGAGATCAAGGTGAATATTTAAGTTTTTATAATCGAGATAAATGCCCAAAAGATTGTATTTATGCAAGTTGCATGAACCCGTGGCCAATGTGTTTTTTTTATTAAATCTATCGTAATTTCTAAATAGTAATCATGACTTTATGTAATGATAGATTTTTTTTCATGATTAAATTAAACAATATTGTTACGAATTTTGTAAATAGTTAGTGTTTGTACTGTAAAATAATGTAAATAATCTTATTAAGCTCCATTTCTTTACTAATATTAGTTTTTGTTACATTGTCTCTGTTATCAAGCAAACTTGTCTATTATTTTCAGTGAATGTCTATGGCAGCTTTGCGAAATATTTGAGATATCGCCAAGTTGGCGTCACTTTTGGCGACTAATTTTGGTCGCCAAATTTGGCGATATATCGCCAAGTTGGCGACAAACTTGGCGATTGTTGGCGATGGTAACCCTTCCCTATTTATGGTAACCCCCCTTAGGTCTACTGATACATTGTTTGTTGTTCCGTGGTTTTCCAGGTTTTTCTAGACATTTCTAGCACATGCTACGAGACTATATATAAGGAGAGCGATACGAGTTGTTAATGTTATTATTTACCAGTCAGTCATTGAGTGAGCTACTAGATATTGTCCAAGCGAGTTTGCTTGATGTATTGAGTTTTATCTACGTTGTTTTGAATGTGATATAGTGTTGAGACATTGTATAAAGAGTCTCTGCGACCTATATTTGTACTTGTTCGATAGATTTAAACAGTTATTTTGGAATATCTTGTAATATTTGTGAGTTTCGAAGACTCTGTTGTTCTGAAGATCTGTAAATAAATTATTTTCTACTTTTCTAAGAGAAAAGAGTTTGAAGTTGTCTAACCATAAGATCGAAAGAACCCTATATACGCTGCAACATTTGGTGTCAGGAGTCGGGGTCTTATGGCGAAAACAAGAACAATGGATGGTCAACTGAAAGAACTGTTAGAAGCTATTAATGGAATAAAGGCAGAATTGACGAAAGGCCAAGAAGAGTTGGCGGAAAAAATGAATAAAGGCCAAGAAGAGTTGGCGGAAAAAATGAATAAAGGCCAAGAAGAGTTGGCAGAAAAGATGAACAAATGCCAAGAAGATGTGACTGAAAAGATTAATAAAGGCCAAGAAGAAATGAAGAAAACTTTAGAAGAAAAGTTCTCGTCGGTAGAGAGAAGAATAGGCTCGGTAGAAGAGAAAATAGAGGAAGTAGAAGAGAAAATTCAGAATGAAGTTAGTAATGTTGAACAGAAAATGGAACGGAAAATGGCGGAAGTAGAAGAGAAAATTCAGAATGAAGTTTGTAAAGTTGAAGAGAAAATCAGTAACGTTGAAGAGAAAATCAGTAACGTTGAAGAGAAAATACTAGGTGAAGTAGTTGAAAAGCTAAATAAAAAAGTACAAGATCTTGAGAAGAAACTTTCAGCGTCTAGTGGTAATTATGAAGAATTTAGGAATCCGCCTGCTTCTCCCGTGCACATTAAGCTGTCGACATACGATGGAAAGAGTTCCTGGCAAGTTTACAAGACCCAATTCACTATTGTAGCTGAAGCGAACAAATGGAGTGACGAGGTGAAAGCTTGTCAACTGGCAGCATCTTTAAGAGGAGAAGCCGCCGACGTGCTGCAGACATTGCCCGATATGACGCAACTCAATTTTGAGACTCTAAGTTGTGCACTTGAAATGAGATTCGGCGAAAAATTCTTCAAGGATTACACGAGAATACAAATGAAGAGCCGCCATCAAAAATCGAGTGAAACCCTTCAAGAGTTTGCCTCGGAAATTGAACGGCTTGCAAATTTAGCCTTCATCGACTGTCCAACAAATGTACGGGAAATGCTCTCACTGCAATATTTCGTAGACGGAATAAAAGATCCAGAAGTGCAGAGAGCGGTACGAATGGCAGATGTACAGGATTTAAAGGCTGCACTACTATATGCCTTAAAGTTGGAAGCAGCTACACAAGCCAGCCGAAGAGATCGTCACTCAGTCCGAGGGGCAACGGTGAACAAAAGCTCAGACACTGAGATCGACTTCTTGAAAGAAATTAGGAAATTAAATCAAGAGATTGAAGCTTTAAAATATGGAAGAACAAGCGCAAGAAGACAGAATCTCACGTGCTGGGGATGCGGTGATACAGGACATCTCCGAAGAAATTGCCCCAAAATCCACGAACGTGAGATAAATTCAAACAGTCAGCAGGGAAACTAAATTTTGGCCATCTCGCGGGGCGGAGGTTGCCAGAGAATGAAAAGCCCCACCTGATATAGTTTATTTCCAGATATCAAAAATGAGCGGCGGTGATAACGAATTATATGTGATAGGCCTTATTAACGGAATTCAGTGCCGTATGATTGTCGATACAGGAGCCAATGTGACAATAATAAGAGAAGATTTGGCTCGAAAATTGAAATGTAAACTCATCTGGACTCCACCATGCGTTACCCTGCAAACTGTGACGGGCGACAAGATAGGCATATATGGAAAGGCAAATTTAACTATCAACTTTGGAGGAACGAAATATTACCATACGGCATATGTGGCTGACATAACAGATCCTTGCTTAATCGGGCTAGATTTTCTGAAGAAGTTTGACTTCAAGCTTGATTTCAAAAATAACAAAATGCTCTCAAAATTTGAAGAAATAAGTCTTTTTGGATTAAATAACGAAATTGAATGAAAACAAGCAGTAATAGCCAAAGAAGACATCAATCTAGATCCAAGAACAGAATTTTTAGTTCCAGCTGTAATTAAAAATGAAACTAATTACCGATTTGGCCATATAGATTATCCAGAAGACAATAGTACACAAGCAGGAGTATTGGTGGCTTCTTCTGTGGTAGACCTCTCGAAAAAGACCATTCCAATCAGAATTGCTAACATCAGTGATAAGACGAGGACTATCAAGAAAGGAGAGGTGATAGCGTCATGTGCTCCTGTGACGTGCATAAGTCAAAATTCCAGTCACTCTGAGAAATCTTCGGATAATTTAGTCAAGGATTTGTTACAAAATACAGACTTAAATCCAAAACAAATGGAAGCTGCTGAAAATTTAATTAGAGAATTCCAAAGTTTATTTTCCCAAACATCTGAAGACTTTGGACGAACTAAAATGGCACAACACCGAATTGACACGGGAGATCACTCTCCTATTAAACAGCACCCTAGACGATTACCTTTTGCCAAGCAAGAAGAGGTGCAGAATTTAATTAAAGATATGGAAGAAAATGACGTCATCGAACCATCAACAAGTCCATGGGCGTCTCCCATTGTATTAGTAAGAAAGAAGGATGGTTCTACAAGATTTTGTGTAGACTACCGCCGATTGAATGACGTCACCAAAAAGGATAGTTACCCTCTGCCAAGGATTGACGACACTCTTGACACACTTGCGGACAACACTTGGTTCTCGACTTTAGACTTGAAGAGTGGTTACTGGCAGGTAGAGATCCATCCCGACGACCGCGAGAAGACTGCCTTTACAACGGGACAAGGATTATGGCAGTTCAAGGTAATGCCTTTTGGTCTATGTAACGCACCTGCAACTTTTGAACGCCTTATGGAAACGGTTCTTCGGGGACTGTCATATGAGGCATGTCTTGTTTATTTAGACGATATCATAATCATAGGAAAATCTTTTGATGAACATCTGAACAACCTCAGGCGGGTGCTACAAAAGTTAAAGGAAGCTAATTTGAAGTTAAGCCCTTCGAAGTGCAGTTTGTTTCGCAATGAAGTCGCCTACCTTGGACACATCATTTCGGCGGAAGGCGTTGGGACTGATCCGGAGAAGATATCGGCCGTGAAAAATTGGAGTCGTCCAGCAGATGTTCACCAGCTTCGGAGCTTTCTAGGATTATGCACCTATTACAGAAAATTTGTCAAAGGCTTCTCCATGATTGCAAGACCACTTCATAAATTGACAGAAGCCAATCAAAAATTCATGTGGACACAGGAATGTGACGCTGCTTTCGAAAAGCTTAAGGAGGCCTTAACATCCACTCCAATTCTGTCATATCCTCAAATCGATAAACAGTTTATACTTGATACGGATGCAAGTAACGAAAGCATTGGCGCTGTACTGTCCCAGGAAATCGACGGCCAGGAGCGTGTTATCGCCTATTTCAGCAAGTGCTTATCAAAGGCAGAGCGAAACTACTGCGTAACAAGAAAAGAGCTTCTTGCTGTAGTGAAAGCCATAGACCATTTTCATCACTATCTTTACGGTCGAAAATTCCTGATCCGAACTGATCATGCTTCTCTAACTTGGCTATTGAATTTTAAGAACCCTGAAGGCCAGATAGCCAGGTGGATACAAAAACTTCAAGAGTACGATATGGAGATACGACATCGAAAAGGCTCCTCACATGGAAATGCAGATGCTCTCTCAAGAAGACCCTGCTCAGAGAATTGTAGATACTGCGACCGGGTTGAGAAGAAATTTAATGTCAAAGGTCCCATAGTAAGACAAGTTACAACTGGGTCTACATCATCACAAGATCCGTGGAGTGACGAGAGCCTGCGTAAAGATCAACTTGCTGATCCTGAAATTAAGCCAATTCTAGAGCTGAAAGAGGAGTCCAACAGGAAACCCAGCTGGCAAGACATGGCCCATTACCATCCTACGACTAAACGTTATTGGGCTCTCTGGGATTCCCTACATTTGAAGAACGGTATTTTGTACCGAAAATGGGAGTCTGACGACGGGAAAACATGTAGATGGCAACTACTACTCCCTAAGTCGAGAATTTCTATGGTCCTTCAAGAACTGCATGGTAGTCCCACAGGAGGTCATTTTGGTATAATGAAGACCCTGCAGAAGGTTCGAGAGCGTTTCTACTGGAATAATGTTCGCAGTGACGTGGAGAAGTGGTGTCGAACTTGTGACACCTGTGTAGCACGTAAAGGTCCAAAGAGGCGCACCCGTGGACGATTGCAACGTTATAATGTAGGAGTTCCTTTCGAACGAATTGCTTTAGACATCCTGGGTCCACTTCCTAGAACATCTGATGGCAATAAGTACATCCTCGTTGTCATGGACTACTTCACTAAGTGGCCTGAAGCATATGCCATTCCTAATCAAGAGGCGGTAACCGTAGCAGACATACTGATTCAACACTGGGTTTCCAGATACGGAGTTCCTCTTCAAATCCATTCTGATCAAGGAAGAAATTTTGATTCGGCTGTGTTCAAGGAAATGTGTGAACTACTCGGCATGGACAAAACTCGAACAACACCTCTACACCCTCAATCGGACGGCATGGTGGAGCGGTTTAATCGCACCATCCTAAATAGCCTCTCTCTCCTGGTGTCTAGAGACCAACAGGACTGGGACAAGAAATTGCCTCTTTTCCTGCTTGCCTACAGGAGTGCCACTCATGAGGCCACTGGTTACTCCCCTTCCCAAATGCTCTTTGGTCGTGATCTTCGTCTGCCTGCGGATCTTTTGTTTGGCCGTCCTCCTGATGCTCCTTCATCGCCTGAGGAATATGTCGATGAACTCCAGGCACGGATTGAGGAGATTCATTGTCTAGCGAGGAACCGAATTGGACTGGCATCAGAAAAGATGAAGACACGGTACGACACAAAGGTAACTGGACATGAGTTCAACGAAGGTGACAAAGTTTGGTTGTGGAATCCGATACGTCGTAAGGGACTGTCGCCAAAACTACAAAGAAACTGGGACGGTCCTTACACAGTCGTCAACAGGCTGAATGACGTCGTCGTACGCATACGAAAATCGCCACACACCAAACCCAAGGTCGTACATTATAACCGGCTAGCCCCTTATTTTGGCCAAAGTGATTAAAAATTCAAAACTGGAATTTCAGACCATGGTCATGAAAGTCACTTTTTGTAAATATGTAAATAGTAATTAGCTCTTATTTATGTAAATCTTATTATTTATTTATTTATTTATTTATTTATTTGTTTGTTTATTTATTTGTTTATTTATTTTAAGTGTTTTCCTCTAACTCAAGGATTGCACTGCCCGGGACGTGCAGTCTTTGAGGAGGGGGTAGTGTTACGAATTTTGTAAATAGTTAGTGTTTGTACTGTAAAATAATGTAAATAATCTTATTAAGCTCCATTTCTTTACTAATATTAGTTTTTGTTACATTGTCTCTGTTATCAAGCAAACTTGTCTATTATTTTCAGTGAATGTCTATGGCAGCTTTGCGAAATATTTGAGATATCGCCAAGTTGGCGTCACTTTTGGCGACTAATTTTGGTCGCCAAATTTGGCGATATATCGCCAAGTTGGCGACAAACTTGGCGATTGTTGGCGATGGTAACCCTTCCCTATTTATGGTAACCCCCCTTAGGTCTACTGATACATTGTTTGTTGTTCCGTGGTTTTCCAGGTTTTTCTAGAAATTTCTAGCACATGCTACGAGACTATATATAAGGAGAGCGATACGAGCTGTTGTTGTTATTATTTACCAGTCAGTCATTGAGTGAGCTACTAGATATTGTCCAAGCGAGTTTGCTTGATGTATTGAGTTTTATCTACGTTGTTTTGAATGTGATATAGTGTTGAGACATTGTATAAAGAGTCTCTGCGACCTATATTTGTACTTGTTCGATAGATTTAAACAGTTATTTTGGAATATCTTGTAATATTTGTGAGTTTCGAAGACTCTGTTGTTCTGAAGATCTGTAAATAAATTATTTTCTACTTTTCTAAGAGAAAAGAGTTTGAAGTTGTCTAACCATAAGATCGAAAGAACCCTATATACGCTGCAACAATATTTTATTCCAATATAAAATAGAATTTTTAATTGTTATTTAAACAAAGAAAGTCTGTCATTAAATAAGTGAAGATTAATAACAAAAAAATATGATGCAAATTTTGTCAATGAAAAAAAGCCGGTATCAAGATTCCACAGCTTCCAGAAGTGTTATGTTTGTATTCCTCGAAAAGAAAGATCGTGTTTTACAATCAATGGCGAAATCCCGAAAGTTTTTCTTCAGCTATTTCTCTCTTTTTGTTCTCAACATGTTTTTAAAAAAGCATGGATTTAATTATTGTTGCATTTAGGGCCGACTTTAAATGGGCGAGATAAAAACATGATATTAAAAGCTAAAGAATTAAAAACATTGGAAAGTATTTGGTTAAAATCTAGCAGATATCATTAAAAGAAATTATAAAAAAAACCTAGCACAGGGCGCTTTGGCTACTAAAGTTTCCCTTAGGTGTGTGTATGATTTTTCTCTCATCATCATGCGAAGATTTTTGCCTACTTTGGTTTTCGATCCTGAAATTACTTCGCTGTATTTTTAATTTCTTCGTGATTATAAAAAAATACCCCTCTTGTGCTGCATGTCTATTAATTGATGATTATTTATAAATGTATTTTCGAAGTTAGTACACTAGTCAAAATGTGCATGTTCGAGTACAACGAGGGAAAAAATAGTCAAGAGCTCAAGCATTTAGAGGCGCGAAGTTTTCCTTGGATGAGGGCGCAACGGCCTCGGGCCAGTCCGAGCCTGATGTAAAATAACACCATACATCAAAAAATTACTTTTTTTTAAAAAAGATTATTAAATAAAGAAGGTATTTTTTAATTTTAAATGACATTATTTAAGTTTTCCTTTATCTGCATTTTTGGTGAATTGAAAAAAGTAATTTTTGGTGATTTTAAAAAAAATAATAATAATAATATCTTGCATAGTTATTAATTAAAATATTTCTCCATCGTACTTTCTAATTTTTTATTATGTTTAAAGAACGAAACCAAACAATAATAACCCATATTTGTAATAAAGCTTTATCAGTATGATATTTTTCTTCTGATAAATGAAAAAAAAGTCACCACCTTCGTTTTCTGACACAAATGCCTAAGCCTAAAATTTAACTATTTTGGTGTTAATTCAGTTCTTAGAGCTTTGAAAGCAAAATGTTAAAAAGCAATTTTTTTTTCAGTTAAAAAAAAAAAAAAAAAAAAAAAAAAAACGGAGTCAGTAGAAAATAGTGCCGACTCTGAGTCCTGAAATTTTAACGACCTCAACTCCGACTCCGGGCTGTCTAGTATACTATTGTTGCTGTTGGTTAAAATTACGAGAGAACGCAAGAAAGATAAGTCTAACATTTAACTATTTTGGTGTTAATTCAGTTCTTAGAGCTTTGAAAGCAAAATGTTAAAAAACAATTTTTTTTTCAGTTAAAAAAAAAAAAAAAAAAAAAAAAAAAAAAGAGAGAGAGAGAGAGAGAGAGAGAGAATTTTACTGATTTGTAAATAATTCGAAATCTACTAGAGCTTTTATTAAAAACGGTTTTCATCTACTGTGTACACCGGACAGTATATTGGGTAGCCCAATATAATAATTTAATAAAAACAAACAATAATTTCTTTAATGGATTTTAAATTACATATATATTTTTTAATTTCACTTCAAACTGTCTAACATTAGGGCCCGTATCCCAAGCGTAGATAATTGGCCGGCATAAACAAAACCAAATCAAACTGTCTAACAAAAAAGCTGGAATCGGAGTGGGCTTATTTTTTAGTGATTCCGACTCAGACTGTCAGACTTTGCAGTCCTGCTCAAATGTTTGTATTTTTAGGCGTTCAGTGCTGCTATCTAACGTTCATGTACGAAAACATATTATTATAAAAATTTCTTCTGCATCCTGAAATGTCTAATGCTGCCATCTGGCGGCAGGCTTTGTTATTGAGGTTGTTGTATTTGGGAAAGTTCTGCTAAAATCACTCCAGAATCTCAAAAGCACAAGCAGGGATATAGGGGGGAATATTCCCCATATACTATACATGTACTTATTTTGTATACCCTCCGTAACTATAGCGTATACCTTCTGCCTCAGAATATACCCTTTTTTGTTTACGACTACACCACTGTCCAAGATAAGATGGGCTTCTTAACCCTTTATCTACCCACGGTACTTATAAGTACCATTAAAATTACTTATAATAAAATTATTTTAATACGTCAATTAGTTGTAATACTGTTTAGAATGAGTTACAGATACATTACTTTATTTTGTTTCAAAAACATAATTGGTTGCACAAAACAAGAATATTTTCAAAAGGATGATTTATTTTGCCTTTGTACATTTTCAGCTTTCTTGGCGCTGAAGGAGGGGGATGGGGATTTTTCAATTCGGAAATATTTCTATATTTATATTGTAACAACATCGTATTTGTACATTTTATAATCCTACAAAATACTAAGAAAACAATTTAAAATAAAAGATTTGTGTGGAGTTATAAATATTGCACAAAATCCCTGTAAATTCAAATGTAATAAATCCTTTTAAAATACTTCAAAAATTTATTAAATGATCATGTGAATCTTTTAATTTAGTTTAAATAATTTACGTAAAATGCTTTAGAATGTAAAATTTTCATGAATTCATAATTCGGTAGATAAAGGGTTAAATCGGGGCAGCTTGGGTGAAGCAGAATTTCTTATTACTAAAATAGGAAGACATAATTCTTTCTCTTTATTTCTTTAATAAACACAAGAACGATTAAATAAAGCATACTTCGAGCCTGGTTTCTCAAATAGCGAATTATATATGCATATACATATGATAGAAGAATAGGAGTAATAAACTTTCCGGGTGTTCGATATTTTGAATTAAAGAATTTTTTAATCATTTAATGATTTCAATAGCGTTTTTTTAATTTTCATAAAAATATATAATTGACTAAAAAAAGGACTATTTTCATGTAAAGAACAATTTACAAATAAAAAGAGAAAGTTTTGACTCAATTTAAAATGATAAAGAAACGATATCAAAAGACAAATCCCACTATAAATACTCCTAATGTTGAATTCTGGAGTGGCCCGACGGAAACTATCTCTCCCACGCAGAACAATGAGATCTCCCCCCCCCCCCCCCAATCCCTCAGACGATTTGAGACTTCGTTTTTTTCAACGGTAAAAAATGTACGATCTCCCCCCCCCCCCTCCCCAATAGCCACAGAAATCTTTCCTGGAGAAAAATTTCTCAATTAAAGGTGTACTCAACTTCTCCGCTCAACAAGCGCAAAACGTTTTGACACATTCACAAATTCCTTTTTAACGGAAAGATATAAAATTGAAAGGGCTGACTATGGAAGCGATTTCAAATCGAACATAATTTTCCATTTTTTCATCAATAAATTACCTTTCGAGTTCTAAGCTATTTCGATTACGTGATCACGAGTTTTTCTCCTACTTTCCGACCGGTTACTTTCGACCGGAAATGTGCTCAAAAACGTCAACTTTGAAGGCTTGTTATGAAAAATTTATTGTTCTTTTTAAAAAACGAAAAAGTGAGTGCAATTAGACAGTTTCTGAGTAACAACACCTGCTAGTTTTATGCAATTCCGAACAAAAATAAGTTAAAAGCATTTGTCACAAAGTTGTCATTTTTGATTTAAGAACATCCTTAAACACTGAGACCTTCCCCCTCCCCACGTTACATACATACAATCCCTAAAAAGGAATAAGAAAATTTCGTGTTTTTGAACAGCAAATTTGAGAACTGCTTTAGAAGCTAGGCGAGATCCGTATCTATATAACAACAATAGACTTTTTTAGGTGCATTCGTAATTATGTAAATACGTAGCACCTATTGTTGTCGTTCAGTCCGTCCGCCTGTCCGTCCGTCTGTCTGTCCGCCCGCATATAACAACGCAAAAACTACCCAACCAAATCGTTTGAAATTTAGAGTCATTTCAAAATTTATGAAAATCGGACGCATAGATCAATTACAGGGACAATCAAAAGTATTCAGCTACATTACGGTCAATGGGGAAAAAGTTTCAAATACATTTTAATCGTTTGAAATTTTAAATACATAATTATTACATAATTTTGTCGAGTTATTTCAAATTTTATCAAAATCGGATGCATAGTTCAATTACAGGGACAATCATAAGTATTCCGTTACACTATGGTTAATGGGGAAAAATGTTTCAAATGTATTTTAATGGTGTTAACCTAATAAAATTTATGTGCATCTATAAAGTACATATTATAATATACATTTTTGTATAATCTGTGATGCAAAGAATATCTGTTATTGATTTAAAAGGCCACACAAAAGTATTCCATTGCATAATGGTATACGGAGAACATTGTTTGGTGCGCATTTTAATTGTAATTATTTACAGTTTTATGAGATTGATATATGAGAGGGATATTTTTAAAACTTCGTTATCGTACGAACGCACCTCATTTGCTACGCTTCACGTGCAATTTCCAACTTGTTTTTTAACGCATTCTTCTTTTGTTAAATAAAATTATCGACTGACAGGTTCAGATCTAAGTAAATTTTGTAGATAAGTAGAAGAAAATAATAAAATCGAATTTCCTTGAAGTGAACGCTAAAGGAGTAAATTATTATTTACAACATATTCGACATTTAAGAAAATAAAATAAGAAAATAAAAACACCGCACAAAACAAACTTTTCTTTTTTTAATCGTGTATTTCATATTTTAAGTTAAAAGGGTTTTGCATTCAAGTAATTTTCGCAAATTGGAGGAGGCTGAATATAAAATTAGAATTTAAAAATTCCATTATAATAATTTTTTGTAGCCGGACACTTGCAAACAGGTGAAATTCGTTCTAGTACGATTCGGAAAAAAAAAAAAAAAAAGATTTTTTCTTCGTTAGTGCTGCCATCTAGTGACGTTCTATTGTACTTTTAAAGTAATGCATCTTAAATTATGATTATAATAATTTAAAATAACCTAAAAGTGACTCTGAAAACCAAATAGACTACTTTCTGACTCATTAAGAAAAAAAAAAAATTATTCTCGCACATAAAATTAGCAGATGCTCTTATTCAGAAACTCTATAATCGAGCGGTTATTTTTAGTGAAAGCAATTAGTTCAGGAAATTTGATCAATGTTGGATTGTTGATGCTTTGAACTGAATAATATCCATTCGCAATACTACCTGAGAGGGAAAATACAGCCGCTTATAATTAATCAATGGCTTATAAATAGATCTAATTCTTGTATATAAAAATGGAAAACAGTTCGATAATAAATTACTTTGGTAATCAAACTTTAAAAGAATTATATAAAAAGAACAGGAGAAAAAAAAAAAAACAAAAAAAAAACCAGAAAGAGTAAATTGGTTGAGCGATGAAGAATGTTTTTTTAGAGAATCGGCTTAAATTTCGATATTTTTTTTTTTTTTTTTTTTTTTTTTACAAATGTTTTGTGCGTAAGTTTGAATCTTTAACACTTCACTGCATGATTTTTTTCTTTATATATATATATATATATATATATATTTAAAAAAATGAAATCGCGATATATCAGTCTAATATCGGCGAATATCGGTCGAAATGGGAAAAATAGTAAAAGAAAATTAAGTTTCCAATTTTCAGCCAAATCTTGATATTTTATGGCCCGTACTCCAAATACACAATTAGGGTTTTAAAATATTGAATCGCTATGTTTTGTAATTAAAGGGGCTTAAAGTAATTAACTTAATTGTACTTAAGGGTATTCTTAAATCAAAAATGGCAACTTTGTGACATATGCTTTAATTTAGGGATGCACAACCTTTTCAAGTGAAGGGCCACTTACAAATATATCTGGGTGGTCGAGGGCCACATCAATAACAAGGAGATAATTCGATTTAAAGAAGGTAATCTGTGGCCTAAAATTGGATAAAAAATATGATTTCAGAGGGGAGTGGTGGGGGAGGTGTTACCCCTTGTTTGCTTACCCATCTTAAAGTATCCAATACACATGGTAAGGATATAATAACAGATTTTAGTTTATATATAACAGATGTAGCAAGAATTATTTTGAAGATATAAAAATATTCCTTGACTTTTGTCAGAAGAAAATGTTTTATTTTATTAAAAATGCTAAAAAACAAGCATAAATTGCTGGTACCGAAAAAAATATGAACTTTACGAACGAAAGAGAGAGAAGGAGCCGATCAACAAGAATTTTCGTGCCTGATCAACAAAATTCTCGATTTTCTGTACCCGATCAATGAAACTTGTAATTCTTCCACGCATGATCGACCAAATTTGCACATTTTACAAAACCAATCCACAAAGTTTGAAATTTTTATGAAGTTGCTCGAGAAAATTTGCATCATTTCCTCGCCTGATCAACAACATTCGCAATTCTTATGAAACCGATCGAGAAAATGCAGGATTTTCCCGCACCTGATCCACAAAATTCGCTATTTTTACAAAGCTAATTGGCGAAAGTAGTGATTTCTCCTCACATGAGCAACGAAATTCGTCATTTTTTTCCGCAAATTATCTGCGAAATTCGCGATTTTTCCGCACCTGAACAACGAAATTCGCGATTTTTATGACCTTGATCAACAAAATTCACGATTATTACTAAGCAACTCTACGAAATTCTCGATTTTTCTTCACATTATCGGCGAAATTCGCGATTTTTCTACACCTGATTGGCGAAATTTGCGATTTTTCCGCACCTGATCGACGAAATTCGCGATTTTTCCGAGCTTCGTCGACAAAATTCACGATTTTTCTGAAGCCGATCGACGAAATTAGCTATTTTTTGCACCTGATCGAGAAAATTTACGATTTTTCTAATCAACAAAATTCTGTTATTTACAAAGCTGATCAACGATATTCGCGATTTTTCAAAGCTGATTGACGAAATTCGCAATTTTCCCTCGCATTATCAATACAATTCACATTATTTTCCGATTCTATTCAACAAAATTCGTGAATGTCCCGCGCCTGACCGACGAAATTCGCAATTTTTACGTAGACGATTGACGAAATTAGCGATTTTCTCGCTTGATCAAAAAACTTCGCGATTTTCCATAGCCGATCGAGGAAATTTGCGAATTTATAAGTTGCCTGATCGACGTAATTAGCGATTTTTCCTCTCCCGATCGAGGAAATTTGATATTTATTAGAGCCTAATCGACGTAATTAGCAATTTTTACGCGTGTGATAAAAAAAATCGCAATATTTCCGTCTCCGATCACACTCGCGATTTTTCAGTGTCCGAACGATGAAATGCGCACTTTTTCCACCCTTAATTCACGAAATAAGCATTTTCCGCGCCAGATCAACGAAATTCGCGATTTTTGTACTAACTGACGAAATCTGCATTTTTTTTCGCGGTAAGATGAAACTCGCGATTTTTTTTTTCTCTGGATAAATTGATGAAATTCACAATTGTTTCGCAGCCGATTAACAAAATTTTCATTTTTTTTCCTCGCGTCATCGATAAATTCGTGATTTTTCCGTGCCTTATCAACGAAATTTGCAATTTTTTCCTCCGTGCCCGATCAACGGTATTCGCGTTTTTTTTCCCATGCAATAAACCGAGTAAATATGCTTTTTTTCAACCGATGAATTTAATTTGCAATTTTTTCGAGCATCATCTACAAAATTGACGATTTTTCCTTGCCTGATCAACGAAATGTGCTATTTTTCGCGTAAGACTGACAAAATTCATGATTTTTCTATGTCTGATCGACAAAACTCGCGATTTTTCAATATCTGATGAATGAAACTTGCAATTTTTGCAAGCCTCATCGACAAAATTCGCTTTTTTCCGCTCTTAATCAATGAAATTGACGATTTTTCGATGCCGATCAATGAAATTTGCGATTCTTCAGTGACGAAATTTTATATTTTCCCGCTGAAAATTGACAAAATTTACGATTTTTTGCTGTCACATATGCACAAAAATTGCAATTTTTTCCAGTTGTAAATTGGCGGAACTAACGGGCCACACGTTAACCCATCGCGGGTCACAGGTTGTGCATCCCTACTTTAATTTATAATTTTGTTCGGAATTGCATGAAACTATCGGGTGTTGTTACTCAGAAACTGTCTAATTGCACTCACTTTTTCCTTTTTTTAAAAAAATACAATAGATTTTTCATAACAAAACGGGTGATCACGTGATGGAAATAGCTTAAAACTCGAAAGGTAATTTATTGATCAAAAAATGAAAAATTAAGTTCGATCTGAAATAGCTTCCATAGTCAGCCCTTTCAATTTTATATCTTTCCGTTAAAAAAAATGAATTTCTAAATGTGACAAAACCTTTTACGCTTGTTGAGCGGAGCAGTTGAGTACACCCTTAACACTCAACAATTTTCTTTATATTAATATTTTTAGTATTCAGTAAAAATAACAAAAGTAAATTTTGCCCTAACAGCTTGATTAAAATTTGTTTTGTTTCCCGAGAACAAATTTCAATTTTATCGTCACATGCAGCCATCTGACATGGACAAAATGAATGTTATTCCATCCTTTGGACTGTTCTTGATCAATTTACAGCGATCATATTGACCAAATTCAGGGCATATAATGAGAATTACAGTCGAAGCTCGCCAGGGCCCCACACAAGGCATAGAAAAAGACCCGGATGATAATGTAAAGTCTATGGGAGCGTTCTTTTTAAATATCTCGCTCAAATTTTAATATTTTTACAGGATTTTTTTTTTTTTTTTTTTTTTTTTTTTTTTTTTTTTTTGGCGTAGGATAGCTGAGGACAATCGACAACCGGCCTAGTTTTTTCTTTTTCAATTTTACTTATATATTTTTAATATTAACATAGTTTCAGTTTCAGAACCGGTTTTGAAAGTTAAAGTATTTTTTTTTTTTAAACTCTGGAACCAAAACTGAGAAAGTAAAAACTGGGCCGGTTGTGAATCGTCCTCAGCTATCTTGTGCAAAAAAAATCATGGAAAAATATTAAAATTTGGGCGAAATATTTGAAAAGAACGCCTCCATAGACTTTACATTATCATCCGGGTCTTTTTCTGTGCCTAGTGTTGCGCCTTAACATGAACCTCAAGGGGAATCAAAATTTTGTTCATGTTATCAGTATAAATTCTTTGTATTCGTCTTTATAGGGCACTGTGAAAACAGTTCATGTTAAAAGTAATTCACCTTAAGCGCGTTCATGTTAATGAGGTTTGACTGTATTGTGTTTTACTTATCCACCATACGTAGTATAGGGTAAATCTTGCAATCGTTTTGAAAATCGAAAAAAAAAATTTTTTTTTTTGGACAGATTTTATACGTTTTAGACACTGGGGATATCGAAAAACATATTTTAAGGGAAAAAAGAATTGCCATTCGTTGTCTATGTGTCTCTAAACGCTCTATCCCCCGAACAAATTGCGATAGAGACTTGAAATTTGATATGTATTTAGTATGTAAGAGTGGGAAGAAGCTTTTTAAATATCAATAACATCGATTATCCACAACTATTTTTTCAGACTCTCTAAATATACATTATGATGAACTTTTTCATTTTAAGGCAGGAATGTTAAAAAACGATAAAGATACATACTTTTGCATAAAGAATGAAGCCAATCAAATAATTAGTTGCCAAGGTATTTGCTATTTTCCACGTTCTTCGATTTTTCATGGCCCTGTATTTCCTTCAAATTTCAATTCAAAGATATTGTGACGTATTGATGAATAAATCCAGGATGACTTTTGGCAAAGCTTTTATTTACAGCAACACACAGCACAGCAAACAGAAGAAAATTAGAATTGGAAAAAATATATAGAAGTAAAATTCAAATAAGAGCACACTATGTACTCTGTCCGCAGCTGTTTCCACAGTTGCGCGTGGGTTTTTGGGCCTTTTCACAGTTATAACAATCAGATGATGGCCGTGACGGACTTCACTTTCTTACAGGGCAGTCTGCACTCCGGCGGACGAGCTAGGTCGTCTCACTTCAGAGTCAAAACCAAAAATCCTCTTTTGAGCCTCTTTGCAATTGCATATATATAAAGCAGTTTTCTTTGATAATCGCCGATCATTAAGGGGGTAAATCAGACAGCTCAAGTAGTGTAGATTTATTATATTCAAGCTGTCTAACGTTAAGTTCTTGGTCTGAAATACGATTTTTATAACGTCAGTTGGAGAGGTTTCAAGTGAAATTTATTGCTTAGATAATTGGAAAGTTGAAGTTTTATTATACACAAATGTATCGTACTTGTCAGAGGGTATTTACACGTAGAGTTGCAAAAAGTCGGTTTATTCCCGGGTTTATTTCCAATAGACCAGGTTTATTCCCCGGTTTATTCCCAAAAAACCGAATTATTCCAAAAAATCCCGGGTTTTTTCCAGGTTTATTCCTAAAAACCCGGTTTATTCCCGGGTTTAAACCGGGTTTTTTCAAACCTTTGCAACGCTATTTACACGTGCTAACATCTGCCTTTATTGACAGTGTGCTAATGAGGAAATTCAGAACGTTACAGTCCTCCCCTCTTAGGAAGAATTTTTCTTAAGGGAAAAATTCATATATAAATGGTTAGTCAACAAACAAAAAGATCTTGAGTTAATCTGCATTTGCTGGCAAACAGCCTTAACCCAATTTAAAATTTAGCTTTAAATTTTGAAAGAAAACCTTTAAATATAATGAACACAAGTACCCATAAGGAAAGTTCACAATTTAAGTACAATATACACATGTTTTACAATTATATTTCAATATAAACAACCAGAACTTTCTTATGGAAAGATTTTATGCAATTGCAAACATTTCTAACTTTGCTACTTCAAATATAAAAACACAAACACACATTATAGTTGCATAATTTCTTAAACAATACTGTACAAAATAATAGAATATCAATATAAAAATGTTCGATATAAAAAGATTTTTACTCTTTTTTCTCTAGCATTTCTGCTCTACTCAAACCATCCGCATTTTTGTTGTTTTTGCCTGTTCTATGAATTATTTCAAACTCGTAGGGTTGTAAGGCTAAAGCCCATCTCATAAGCCTAGGATTAGAACTAGCATTTGATCTCAACCAGCGTAAGGGATTGTGATCTGTAAATACTTTGAACTTCCTACCGTCCAAATAGTAATGCAATTACTTTATTGCAAAAATTATACTCAGACATTCGCGTTCAGTAGTACCGTACCGTTTTTCCGCTTCTGAGAACTTTTTGCTTAAATAAAGAACTGGATGTTCTTCACCTGTTCTATCATCCTCTTGACTTAATTCAACTCCCATGCCTCGGTTTGAAGCGTCCGTTTGAACTAAAAATTCTTTTTTAAAGTTCGGTGCATGCAAAACCGGCGTATCTGTTAAACTCTTTTTTAACCTGTGGAATGCTTCTTCGTATTCAGCTGTCCAAGTGATTTCGCCCTTTTTTATTTTCCCTTTTAGCGCGTCCGTTAAAGGCGCAGCTATTACCGAATAGTTTTGGATATACCTGCTATAATATCCGGCTAAACCTAAGAAAGCGCGTATCTGCGTTTTTGTTTTAGGGGTCGGAAAGTTTTTAACACTTTCTACTTTTGCTTCCGCGGGTGATCTTGTACCGGTTCCTACAATATGCCCCAAATACTTGACATGGTTTTGCGCAAACTTGCACTTTGAAAGTTTTATTTTCAAATTTGCCTTTTCAATTCTCTCCAAAACCAAACTTATATGTTGTAAATGGTCTACCCAAGTATTTGAAAATATAGCAACATCGTCTAAGTATGGAACAGCAAATTCCTCGAATTCTCTCAGTAACTCGGACATGAGTTTGTTAAAGAAATAGGGAGCATTTTTTAAACCGAAACTCATTCTTAAACATTTAAAAGTACCAAAGGTTGTACAGAAAGCAGCGTACCGTTGGGCTCTTGGACTTAAAGGGATTTGCCAGTACCCCTTAGTTAGATCTAAGACCGTTATAAATTTAGCAGATGATACTTTCTCAACTCTTTCTTCGATATTCAGAAGAGGAAAATATTCGGCTCTAATGATCCTATTTAAGCGACGATAATCAATGCATGGCCGGGGATCTTTTCCGGGAGTTTCTACCAATATCATCGGAGAAGTGTAGTCTGACTCTCCTACCTCTATAATACCTAACTTTAACATTTTCTGGATTTCATCTTTTAAAATATCAGTCTGTCTTTGAGAGAATCTATACGGTTTTGACCTAATCGGAGTATCGCTATCAAGAATGATATCGTGCTCAACTAAGTCTGTAAGACCAGGGTTGTTAGAAGAGCACTTTGAAAATCAATTTAACACCTCATGCAATTGATTTATCTGACTTTTGCCCAATAGATTTTCTAAATCACTGCTACGAATTATTTCCTCAAAATCATATACCATAGGACCATTCTCTAGATACGGAATATCTAAGTCTTGGTCTTCCAATGATTTAGGATAAATCTCGAAGTCTAGTAGATTCACATGCTCCGGTCGCGTATAATATGGTTTTAACATATTTACGTGATATATTTGGGTCTTTTCTTTTTTTCCCGGTATTTCGACAACATAGTTCGTTTCCGAAATTTTACTTTTTACTGTCCCAGGACCAATCCATTGAACTGCTAATTTATTTGGTCTCGATGTCGCCAAGACTAAAACTAAGTCACCCTCTTTAAATTCTCGTTTGATAGCATTTTTGTCGTACCAATTCTTTCGTTTGACTTCTAAATCTTCCATTCGCGTAACTGCTATCTCACGACATCGCTTTAACCTGTTAATTAAATTGAACACATGTTCCGTAACTAAATCGTTTTCTAAAGGTGGCTCCAGCCATTTTTCCGCAATTAATGTTTCTGGTGTGCGTAAATTTTTTCCGTACACTAATTCTGATGGAGTGTATCTCGTACTCTCATGTGTTACAGTTCTGAGTGCTAACAGTATCGCTGGCAAATGCTTATCCCAGTCCGCTCCGGACTCTAAACATAACGCTCTCATAAGCCGTTTCATAGTTCTATGAAATCGTTCGACAGGATTACTTTGTGGGTGGTGAACAGAACTATGGCTTACCTTTATGCCGAATTTCTCTAGAAATTCTGTAGTTAATGCTGAGGTAAACGATTTTCCCTGATCACACTGTAACTCAGAAGGAAAACCTATGCGACAAAAAATGTCTAATAACGCCTCAGTTACTTTCACGGAACTTAAATCTGTTAAGGGTATTGCCTCAGGATATTTCGATGCCATACACATAACTGTTAAAATGTAACGACTCCCATTCGTGGTCAGAGGTAACGGACCACAAGCGTCAATGTTTAACTTGGAAAACACCTCCTGAATCACTGGTACTAATTTTAAGGGGGCTTTCTTTTTTTCATTTGGCCGCCCTGCTTTCTGACAGAGATCGCAAGAACGTACAAAATCTTCCATCTCCTTATTGCAATTTGGCCGGAAAAAATATCTATTTAACTTATCCTTGGATTTAGTGCAACCCAAATGTGCCGACGTCCCTTCGTGACACAACGATTTTACCGCCTCCCTTAACGGCTTTGGAATTACCAGCAATCTCGTCACATTTCCCAATCGATCCTCGCGATTTTTCACTAGCAAATCATCTTTAATCGAATATACACGATTTGCATTTTCCGCGTTTGGTTTATCCAAACGGCTCCGCAATTCCCTTACTTCCGCGCACTTTCGTTGTGCATTGATAAAACCTTGTTTATCTATCTTCAATAACTCTAACTCTGGCGCCCCGGCCTCTAAAGCGGGAATTTCTATCGGTTCCTCTTCTACCGTCGGAACTAAAATCCCTGCTTCATCCTTCGACTCTAGATCCAACCCTTCTGAAACTTTTGTTTCAAGTTTTTCCTGCCGATCCCTTTCGACAACTTTCTCCATGCGCTTTGCACGCGCTCTCGTTTGTACGGCATTTACCTGACCCACCGAAAAAAACTCATACCCCTTTTTTTCTTAATCAATTCTGCCGTTTTATTCCCTAGCATATATCGATTTTGGTTCAAGTGGTTTCCACACACGGCCGCCTTTGTCCGTAATTTACCAAAATCTCCCGATATTTCTTCAACTGCTAACGGTAGACAAACTAACTCCAAGCTTAAGGGTTGCTTAATCCATATTTGCTCACCGCAAAAATCATTTGGATTTATGTATTTCCGACAAACTAAATCCAACGTGGCTCCTGAATCTCTTAAGATTTCTATTTTCTGTCCATTTACAGTTCCCTGAAAAGTACAGTAGACGCTTGTTTTTACGAACCTCTTTTTTGCGAATACTTGCGATTTTACGAACTAGAGCGTGGTCCCGAATACATTCCCATAGACGCTATGTAAATTTTCGCTCCCATTTACGAACTAGAAATTATGAAAATCTCTTTTTTGCGAACTTAACTTTTATGATTGTGCATTTTTTTTTAATACCGAAAAAAAGTTCTAACGTCAATTATACTCTCAACAGGTGCAAAAGACAGCAGGTCCATTTCAAGAATGTGTTATCCCCCCCCCCACACACACACGCTTTCGGGAGGGAGGCAGCGTAGCAATAAGTTTATTTAACGTCACGTGGTTTATTATGACTGATTTTAAAGGCACGTGTCTGGAAAGCGAATCTGATTGGCGAGTGAAATTTAAATGTATAAGCAGGTGTCATTGTTGAAAGGGGAAATTAAATCTTTTAAAAGATTGCATTCTGTAATCGTCTATTTTCTCATACCTTCTGGACTACTCAATCTGTGAAGTCTCGTTAGTCGAGAGGGAGATTGGGCCAGAACATTACAGAATTTCAGTATGTCGCAGTTGAAGAAACGCATGTGTTTATCTGTTGAGGTACAGAAGAAAAATTAAAAGAAGTAGTTGAGAAAATCTTAAGTAAGACAGAAATTTCGAAAAAGTATGGAATTCCAAAGAATAGTCTCTCCACAATTTTAAAATCGCGAGAGAAAATCGTCGGAAACAAAAGCACCAATAAAAACCCTTCTCGTAAATATTTCAGAGAAGTAAAACACTCCCAATTGGAGAAAGCTTTGATTTCTTGGATGAGGAAAATGAGAGGAATGAACATTTCCATAGATGGTAATCTCCTTAAAGAACAATCGAATTCTTTTGCTTTGAAGCCGAACATCAAAGACTTCAAGGCCTTAGACGGTTGGTTACAAAAATTTAAGTCCAGACACGGTTTGAGCTTCAGAAAATTGTGCGGTGAAAGTGGAACAGCAAATACGACTTTGGCAAATGAATGGAAAGAACGCGATTTAAAAGCATTGCTAACTGAATATGCTCCAGAGAATGTCTTTAACGCGGACGACACAGGTCTGTTTTTTAAGATGCTGCCGGAAAAGACACTTACCTTCAAAGGTGAAAAATGTAGCGGAGGCAAAAAGGCTAAGCAGAGAATCTCAATCTTGTTGGCAGCCAACATTAATGGAACACAAAAACTGCCCTTGCTTTTCATTGGGAAAAATTTGAAGCCTAGATGCTTCAGAAATGTTAACAAATTACCAGCTGCATACCATGCTAACCAAAATGCATGGATGACTGGGTACATTTATAAAAATGGTTGAGAGACTTGGATCGTCAATTTATTTGGAAAAACATAAAATTTTGCTAATTTTGGATAACTGTTCAGCTCACGTCGAAGTCTCAGATCTTAGATCTATTCGTGTGGAGTTTCTTCCACCCAATGTAACTTCAATTTTAAAGCCGATGGATCAGGGTGTGATTAATAGTTTCAAGCGCATATATAGAAGAGTGCTTTTGCAAAGAGTAGTCATGGGATTGGAGCTGAATCAGCCATAGGAAATTGATGTTGTGGGTGCAATGCATTTGTCAATACGTGCTTGGAATGATGTTCAAGCGACTACAATAGCTAAAGCATTTCAACACGCAGGCTTTAGTACCTTAATTAATGAAAACTAAGAAAATGTAACCGACGATATCAGTGGAGATGAGTTACTCATAAATGAACTCCGCAAAAGAAATCCACTTTTGCCTGAAATTTCATTCCAGGACTTTCTGAGTGTAGATTCAGACGTGATTTGTACGGAAGAAATATCAGATGAACAAATTATTGCTGACGCAATAAGTGAAAAGGAAGAAGAACCTTCAGATTTGGAACAAGAAAATGAAATAATCCAACGCGCGACTGTCAAACAAGCAGCTCACTGGTTGTCAGGGTTAAGGCACTTTTTTGAAGCGAACAATAATTGTGAAATGACTTCAAGCATAGATAAAATGGAAACATGTATTTTCCAAAATGTGATTAAAAAAAAAAAAAGATAAGTTGTATATCCATTTCTAATTTTTTATCTATGTATTTTCATCCATTAAGTACTAATACAGTCTATGTTTTCCCATGTAATGTTTTCAAAGCTTAATAACATATTCTTCTGAGTGCTAATTTTGTTTCTGTGCATAAATTTGTATTTTGAATTTTCTTATATATTTAAAAAATATATGTATAACTTTATTTCAGAATAAATAATCTTAAAATATTGCATCATCTATGAAGAGGGGCGATATTGATAAAAATAGACATAAATAATGTACATATTCATGTCATTTTTGATGATTTTCTATTTTACGAACCATTTGAGTGTTCCCTACAAGTTCGCAAAAACGAGAGTCGACTGTATATGTTTCTAACAAATCTTCTCCTTTTTTTTCCTGGAGGTTGTTTACTCCAGGTGTTACCTGAAGGTGGTTTTTTCTGCAATTTTGGACACGAACTTTTTAGATGGTTTTCCGAATTGCAAATAAAACATTTTAATTTAACTCTCCTTTCGAATGCCCTGTCTCTATTTATATCCGCCTGTGTGTTAGTAACGCCAAAGAAGGAAGTATATCGGGGTTTACTTCCTCTAAATTTATCATCAATGTGCATACGAGCTTTTTCATGCTTATTATCTCTATTCTTCGGCGTCGACGCTCGAATGCTATCAAAACCATCAAGTAGTTCGGTAATTTCGGCCTCACTTTTAATTGACGGCCACTTATCTAAGAAGTGTTCTCTCATCTCTGGCTTAGCGCGTTTTTTGATTTGGTCTGCGATTAAAAGATCGGTGAGTTGCTCAAACGATTTTATTTCCAAACCTGCAAGCCATTCCTGCAAATAATTTCGTAACTCGAAACCGAAATCCTTCCATGTATCGCTCGGACGTTTGACGTGCTGTAAGAACTTAACTTTAAATGATTCTGCATTTAATTTATAACGTTTTAAAAGAACTGATTTAATGTGATCATAATTCTCCGCTAAATATTCGGCTTCTCTTGCTATAATCGTTACAATATCAATTGGCAATAAACTAATTAAGTGGGACACCCAGTTTTCTTTATTAATTTTAGCTCTTTTAACTTGTCGTTCAAACAGAACCAAATACAAACTGATATCTGTTTTTTCGGGGTCGAATTCGGGTATTAGTTTTTTCAAATTTAATTCTGAAGGACGCGAATTAATGTCATTTGAATTTGATCCCAATGCGGGGATTCCTTTCTCTAACTTTAATTTTTCTAATTCAAAATTTAATTCTAACTCTTTCTGTCTCAACTCTCGTTCTTGTTCCATTTTTTTACATTCACGTTCAGCATTTTCTTTTCTTAATAATTCTTCGCGCTCTAAATTTCTTTGTCTAGCTATTTCATGTTCCTTTCTCTCAGCTGCTTCCTGACTTTCTCTTAAAATATTGTCATATATCTCGGATACAAAATCTTCATCGTAATCATCTGGACTCACAATTAAATTCTTTAATTGAGTCCTAGTTTCGGTGCCCAGTCTAGGTATTTCCAGTTCGTCGATTAATTTAATTACATCATCTTTCTTACCTTTGCCTGAGTACGCCATTTTAATAAAATTTTTACCTTATTCTACTTATAATTTTTAACAGAAATTTACATATAAAAATCAAAATGTACACATTTAATGCTGATTCTTTTATCAAAACTTCCAAAAGATATCAAAAAAATTTTTTTTATATCTTTCTATATCTTTTGAATATTTATATCTATACAAATTTTTCTTTTACATATAGACAAATTTTAACTAATAAAATAAATAAAAACAAATTTTAAATTTTACATACATAAAAATCAGAGGGAAAAAAAAACCATGATCTTTTATACACATACATATATATAAAAAAAAAAATACTTCCCCTATGTGTACTTGTACAATTTTGAGTTTAACATTTACAAAAAAAAAGAAAAAAAAATTCCACTATAAATATTTTTCCTTTTTATATATATATAAAATTGTTTACTCAAGAACTTTTTGAAATGGAATGACTTACCCCATTTGAAGCTCTGCAATTGTTGTACATTAGGGCGGATCGAATTTTTTTTTTCACAGTATCAAAACCTACCTATGCGGAAAAGATGTTCTCTTGGATGGAGATTAAGGGAAAAATAATTAAAAAAATTAATTTTAAATTTTACTACTGCCACAATGAGGTTGAATTTCGAAAAAAAGTGAAAAAAGACCTAATTTTGGCTAGATTATTTTTGATTCAAAATAATAGTTTAAAAAATTATCCAAAACCTACCTATGCGTAAAAGATATTATATTATATGCTGAGTATGAGAAAAATAATTAAAAAAATTAATTTCAAAATTTAAGTCTGCCGCAATGTGGCTCAAATTTATGTATTTGAACGTTTTTACGGTAAAAAATCAACTTTTTTTTCTAAAATAAAATATGAATTTTAGACATTTTTAACATTTATTGCAATGAGGGGATATATAATTGATTACAAGATAAAAACTTTAGTTTCTTATTTAACAGCTTCATTAGTATTAAATCAAGAAAAATCGTCAACATTGCAATTTTCGATAATGACGTTCGGTATTGAAAATCGACATGAGATTTTGTAATTCAATTCGATTTTTATAAAACTGTCTCTTATATATGGTCCATACACAGCAGAAATACTTCCGTGACTCTTTTGATTATTAGTTTTGTAGAATGAGCGTTGCGTGAATAGATATTATTGATAGTAGATGTTATTGCCACTGGAATGATTCCTGGACTTACACATTTCTTCTGAAATCATGTCGTTACTAAATCCGTCAGTTAGTGGAGGTTCGACACATTTTCCTATTTAATTAAATCTATGTAATCCGTCGCAAAAGGTCAAAAAGCTGGTAAATGGAAAATATAGATATTTTTTAATGTAATGATTAGGATTACAGCAGACCGTTTGATTTCACTCGCGCTCTTTTAGAATTCATATACTGACATAAATGAAAATACAAAAACCTTCTAACATGCTGCGAATAATCTTTCTATTTCACCAGTGAAACATTTGTGCCAAGCCGCGGTTCCATCCACGCTGCAAAAAGTGGAACCTCATTGGTGTGTAACTAGCACAAAAACCATTGTAGTGGACGCTTAAAGATCAGTTTCATATTTCGAATAACACATCCTTTAACATCTATATTAACAGATATTCCGTCACAACCGATCGCAACCAACTTTGTTACATGTGTATTATTGTTAACACTAGAGCCGTACCGAGTACTCGCTAAATACTCGGTATTCGGCCTACTCGGCCAATTTGCCGAGTACTCTGTATTCGGCCAAATTTTGGCCGAGTACTCGGCCAATACCGAGTAGTTGTAAGAATTTCGTTTTTTAAGCATATGAATTTATAACTGATCTGTAAAAAGTTATTCGAATATCAATGTATAATATCATATACTATAATGCGAGCAAAAATTGTGTGTGTGTGTGTGGGTAAATTTTATCTCAAAAACGGATCTAACGATTTTCGCAAAAATTTGGATTTTACCATTTTCGGGCACGAGAAGACCATTGGGCTAGGTCACATGTTCGAGAAAATTCGATTATTGGGTCATTTTGGGTCATAATGGGTCAGGATCAAGCTATTTATACCTAGAGAACGGCTGGATCGATTTTAAGGAAATTTTGTATCCAATCGTTTTTTGGCACGAGAAAACAATTGAGCTGGGTCACATGTTCGAAAAATTTTGATTAGTGGGTCATTTTTGGGTCATTGTGGGTCAAGCCATTTTTATTTAAAAAACGGCTCTAACGATTTCGACCAAATTTTATATTTTATCGTTTTGGATTACAAGAAGACCATTGGATTAGGTAACATGTTCGAGAAAATTCAGTTAGTGGATCATTTTTGGGGTCATTGTGGGTCATGCTATTTTTATCTAGAGACTTTCTCACGCAATTTTGACTAAAAATTGCATTCTATGGTTTTCGAGCACGAGAAAAACATTGGGCTAGGTTACATGCTCGAAAAAAAACTTTAATGGGTCATATTGGGTCATTAAGGATCTGGGTCAAGCTATTTATATTTAAAGAACGGCGTGATGGATTATAACGAAATTTTGTATGTAGCAGTTTTTTGACATGAGAAAACTAATGGGCTAAATCACATGTTTGAGAGATTTCGACTATGAGGGTCATTTGTGGGTCATGATGAATCATAATGGGTCATGGTCAAGCTATATCTAAAGAACAGGTGGATCGATTTTAACGAAATTTTGTATGCAACATTTTTTTGGCACGATAAAATCATTGGACTAGGTTACATGTTCGAGAAATTTCGATTACTGGGTCATAAAGGGTCATAAAGGGTCTGGGTCAAGCTATTTATATTTAAAGAACGGCGTGATGGATTATAACGAAATTTTGTTTGTGACAGTTTTTTGACATGAGAAAACTAATGGGCTAAATCATATGTTTGAGAGATTTCGACTATGAGGGTCATTTGTGGGTCATGATGGGTCATAATGGGTCATGGTCAAGCTATATCTAAAGAACAGGTGGATCGATTTTAATGAAATTTTGTATGCAACATTTTTTTGGAACGATAAAATCATTGGACTAGGTTACATGTTCGAAAAATTTCGATTAATGGGTCATTTTGGATCATAAAGGGTCTGGGTCAAGCTATGTATAATTAAAGAACGGCAGGATCAATTTTAACGAAATTCTGTATGTAACAATTTTTAGAAACGAGAAAACTAATGGACTAAGTCGCATATTCGAGAGCTTTCGATTATAAGGGTCATTTGTGGGTCTTAATGGGTCAAGGTCAAGCTATATCTAAAGAATGAGTGGGTCGATTTTAACGAAATTTTGTATACAACATATTTTTGGCATGAGAAAATCATTGGGGTAGGTCACATGTTCGGAAATTTCGATTAGTGGGCCACTTTTGGGTCATTCTAATTTTATCTAGACAACGTTTCGCGCAATTTTGACTAAATTTTGTATTTTATCGTTTTCGGTCACAAGAAAATCATTGGGTTAGGACAGATTTTTGAGAAAATTCGGTCAATGGATCATTTTGGATTATAAGGGGTTAGGGTCAAACTAACTGTATCTAAAAAACGGCTCAATCGATTTTATCTAAATTTTGTATCTAATGTTTTTCGGCATGCTAAAACTAATGAGCTAGGCCACACGTTCGAGAGATTTCGATTATAAGGGTCATTTGTCGGTCATGATGGGTCATGCTAATTTTATATAGAAAATGGTACTCACCATTTTGACTATACTTTGTATTATATTGTTTTTGAGCAAGAGAAAACCATTTGGCTTAGACACATGCTCGCGAAAATTCGATTAGTGGGTCATTTTGGGTCTTAATGAGCTAAGGTCATTCTAATTATATATAACAACGACTCAATCAATTTTACCTAAATTTTGAAACAAAACGTTTTTTGTCACGAGAAGACTATTGGGCTGAGTCGCATGTTAAACAAAATTATATTAGTGGGTCATTTCGCTTCATTGCTGAATGCTGCCAAGCTAATTTTACCTAAAAAATGGCTTAAACGATTTTGATTCAATTTTATATTCTACTGTTTTTGATTCCCTGAAGACGATTGAGCTATGTCACATGCTTGATCAAATTTGATTAGTGGCTCATTTTGGGTAATACGGGTCAGGTTCACGAGAATATGGCAAAAGCCAATAACTTGGTGATATTTGACAAAATATTGGCGACATATGGCCAAAAAATCGACTATAAAAATTACGAAAACCAAAACACGTATTTGGAGCCAAATGAAAGAATGCCTCCAAATTGGGCTGTATCTAGCAAAAGATATTGTCTTTCAGAATGTAAAGAATTTTTTTATACATTCTTAAGAGGATTCGAGATGCATGGTTAAACCAATCAGAGTCGAGCTAAAAAAGTGATTTAGATCGATGTCCTTTCGTTGTAAATTTTAAAATAAAGTAAAATTTATAAACATGCGCATAAAAACATAGTTTTCTTATTGATTGTTTTTCTAAATAATACTATTATAAACATGTTTTACAGTAATAATACAGAGTTAATGATACAGTGAAAATACTATATCGAGTTGAACACAAAGTTAATTTTGACCGAGCTAAGCTCGGTCTCCCCTGCTAGTATGTAGTAATTCATAAAACTATTTACTCTGTATTTAACAATATGTCTGCAAAATATAAAAAAAGTTAAGAACAAAATCCCTAAAAAATTTCACATTTGTACAAATAAAAATGCTTTTTTATATATAGGAAAACAGAAAAGACTTATTTTGGATAAAGAAACTGAAAATGCAATAAAAAATTTATTATATTTCAAATTATGGTGCAAAAACACCAAACGTTCTACATTATCAGTAGACAGGGCATTTCTTTTACTACTATAAATTTGGCCGGTTTTTTCTATTACGTTCAAAATAAACAGCTGTTGAAAGTTCATATAAGAGAGTTTTTGCAAGGTTGCACATAATCGGAAAAGTTCCCCCCCTCACCATGCAAATAGAACGTCAGTTTTACATGTCTTCTGTTAAGAAAGCCTGTATCTCTTTTTGTACCAATTCTTCATGCGGTGATTTTAAACTAGTACTAGTGCCACAATCTTTTTGTTCATTCACAATTACCTCAAAACATTGCCAGAAATAGATGAACTTTTTGCTAGCATTTTCTCTTTTGGTTCGTCGACATTAGCATTCTCATATTTATTTTTTTTTCTTTGGTGGATTTTCAAGTTCTAGATCATCTAAACTCATCAACTTTAGAGCTTGCTTTTTAAAGCAATCTTAATTTACACATTTATAATTTTCATTGAAAAAGGTTAATTTTTTACTGAGATATTTAAACTAACATAATATAATCTGTACTGATTAGGATCATTCTGATGAGGCGATTCCGTGATTGTTATTAGGTGTTCATTAAATAAGTATAAATAGGGGGAACAGGGGTTCTAATGCCCCCCCCCCCCCCGTTAGTTGATATAAATGGGATTTTCATGCAGAATTAAGTTTTCGTTCAAAATTTAGATTAGGATCATTCTGATGAGGCGATTCCGTGGCTGTTATTAGGTGTTCATTGAATAAGTATAAATAGGGGGAACAGGGGTTCTAATGCCCCCCCCCCCCCGTTAGTTGAATAAATGGGATTTTCCTTCAGAATTAAGTTTTCGTTCAAAATTTAGATTAGGATCATTCTGATGAGGCGATTCCGTGACTGCTATTAGGTGTTCATTGAATAAGTATAAATAGGGGCAACAGGGGTTCTAATGCCTCCCCCCCCCCTCTTAATTTATATAAATAGGTTTTTCAAGCAGAATTTTCAGATTTCGTTCAAATCTCTGAATAGTTTTGGAAGTTTAATGGTTAAGTATAAAAGAAGGGGATAACTCCTTTTAAATTATATAAATGCTAAATGGGTTTTTATTAAGAATTATCAAATTTGCTCTGAATTTTGGATATAGATTTTTTATATGATAAAGCATGTCTTTGATAGTATAGGAGGTTCAATGATTAAGTATAAAAAAAGAGGAAAGGGGAGAGCTGTTTCCCCTTCTTAATTTTTTTTTCGAACGGAATTAACCCTTGAAAATATAAGGCTTTAATGTACAATTAGTATTTGTAGCCTGTGAGCTCAATGCCATCAGTTTAACTGGGCAGTATTCTTTATTGAATACTAATATGTAAATTTTATAACTTTTTGTAATAAGGAGCATATTTACTGGCATATTAAAGCTAGACCCAAATAGGGGTCTCTCTCTCTTTTTATTTTTTTCCATGGTACAGTAATATTCAAGGCACACTAAGCTACACAATACACAAGCAGACAAATTCTAGCTGACAAAACTGGAACTGCCAGTTTTCCGAAACTTTAAATCACTTACAGGAGTATTAAATTTCGAAATTAGTTTTATTTATTTATTTATTTTTTACTTAATATCCATGCAATATAATATTTCTTACGCAAAGATAGGTTTTGTCTGATATTAAAATGATTATTTTGCGTCAAAAATAAATCTAACCAAAATTAGATCTTTTTCCATTTTTGCAATATTTTATCGAATTTTCAGCTTTTTTTGTGGCAGTATTAAATTTCGAATTTATTACTTATTCTTTTTTACTTAACCTCCATACGATATAACATCTTTTCCGCATTGTTGGATTTTAAAAATTATTAAAATAATTAGTTTTTGACAAAAATAACCTAACCAAAATTCGGTCTTTTTTCAATTTTTTTCAAAAATTCAACCCTTTTGTGGCAGTATTAAATTTTAAAATTAATTTTTTTAATTATTTTTCCCTTAATCTCCATACAATAGAACATCTTTTTCGCATAGGTAGATTTTGATGAATGGTAATTTTTTTTTCGCCATAGACAATCGATCCACCCTATTGTTTAATCCACAAACGAACGGAAAATTCACAATCTCACTCAAGAAGACTCACTAAGCACTAAAGGAGAATCTCGCACAATCACAAAACATGGCACTGAAACACACTATTTCACTATTTTCTTTCCCGAAAGTAGGTCACAACAAAATAGCTCTTCTTCTTCTTTTTATCAGCTGACAAGGGTCGAGGGTCAGAAAACCGTTTCACCCCACCTGCGAGGAACGACGTAATCCAGGGAAATTTCAATCGTCCGTTTCTCTACCAAAGGATCAGGGAGTCCTCCGTTTTTCGGAAAGATGAAATGAAACTTTGCTTATCTTCTTCCGCTAAGAAAATCCAATCACTATTTCTTCTGATTAAAATTTTATCCAACTGCTGACACCAATTCAACTTGCTGTGACGTATTGATGAATAAATCCAGGATGACTTTTGGCAAAGCTTTTATTTACAGCAACACACAGCACAGCAAACAGAAGAAAATTAGAATTGGAAAAAATATATAGAAGTTAAATTCAAATAAGAGCACACTATGTACTCTGTCCGCAGCTGTTTCCACAGTTGCGCGTGGGGTTTTGGGCCTTTTCACAGTTATAACAATCAGACGATGGCCGTGACGGACTTCACTTTCTTACAGGGCAGTCTGCGCCCCGGCGGACGAGCTAGGTCGTCTCACTTCAGAGTCAAAACCAAAAACCCTCTCTTGAGCCTCTTTGAAATTGCATATATATAAAGCAGTTTTCTTTGATAATCGCCGATCATTAAGAGGGTAAATCAGACAGCTCAAGTAGTGTAGATTTATTATATTCAAGCTGTCTAACGTTAAGTTCTTGGTCTGAAATACGATTTTTATAACGTCAGTTGGAGAGGTTTCAAGTGGAATTTATTACTTAGATAATTGGAAAGTTGAAGTTTTATTATACACAAATGTATCGTGCTTGTCAGAGGGTATTTACACTTGCTAACATCTGCCTTTATTGACAGTGTGCTAATGAGGAAATTCAGAACGTTACAATATATTTTAATTAGAAATAAGACGCTTAATCCGCCGCAGTAAACTGTTAGTTAATATAATTATCATTTTTTGAGTTATAAGGATGCTTTTTTACGTAATTCGGTATTACTTTATCGCCGATGAAAAAATTATCGCAAAACTGTAAGATTAAATGCCAATAAAGGTTGCATAGGTGTCACATTCACTCTAAATCTGTTACATGTATTTGTTACGGCATCAAGAAATTTTTAATTCGACTTTTTTTTCCGTAAATAAAAATTATTCCTACTTGTAAAATCTACTATTAGTTTGGCGATTCATATTATTTGTCGAAATGGGTCGATGAGATAATCAAGTAATACCAGCAATTCCGTAATAGAACAAAACTATATGTACTAGGGATGATTAAATCAAAAGGTACGAAACGACACGGTGGGTACAAATGTAAGCTTTATTCATAAATATTCACCATAGGCCTGAACACAAGGATCCCACTGATGAACAAGCCGCAGGATTCCTTGTTCCCGGAATTCTTGTGGTCGAGACGAGAGCCAGTCCTTCACAGCGTCCTTGAGTACGCCGTCCGAGTGGAAGCGCTTCCCTTTCAGGTGTTTCTTCAGTGGACCGAACGCATGGAAATCGCAGGGCGACATATCATACTGTAGGGCGGATGGTCCAACGTCTCCCATTTGAACTTGGCCAGTTCCATCTCCCGACCTGTACGAAAACGGTCACTAAATTTTATAAAAAAATACGTGTCGCACTCGGGGACTGCCGCGGTAAAGCTATTGCATAGCATTTTTTATCAACTTATGCAATTATAATTATTTATTTATTTTTTATTTATGCAGTTTTCTTTTGTCTTTGATATTAATTCAAGTTACACTTTTTGAGCGTGATGACCGATAACAAAAAAATTTTTTTTTCTTTTATTGAATAAATGAGAAGTAAATATCGTTTAAAATATTTTTATTATCTTACAATACATGTAGGTTAATCAGGAATTTTTATCATTGAAACTATACGTTTATGGTAGCTGAAATAAAAAACATAAGTTTGGGACTTGATATTCTCAAAATATCTGAAAAATACCGCGTCAATGTCTGCCGAAGTCTACCGAAGGATACCGTGGCGAAGTCTGCCGAACTGAAGCTACGTTAGCCGGAGTGCTAGGTTTTTTTCTCGTTACGGAATTTCTAGATTCTTTCGCCGCGCTCAAAGCCCGCAATAAAAGCTATGCAATAGCTTAATAAATTACAAAACAAAATTTTGCCGCGCTACGAAAATTAGATCGCTAGTTATAAGCATTTTAAATTTTCCGAACCTCACCGTGGGGGTTTCTTGTCGCTAAAAATCAACACTGTCTCATAATAATTTACCAAACAAAATTTGGCCGCATTACGAAAATTAGATCGCGAGTTATAAGCATTTTAAATTTTTCGACCAACACCATGGGGTATCTCCTGTCACCAAAAATTAACACTGTCTCATAATAAATTACCAAACAAAATTTGGCCGCGCTACGAAAATTGATCTCGAGTTATAAGCATTTTAAATTTTTCGACCCTCAACGTGGGGGGGGGGGTCACCTGTCACCAAAAGTAACACTGTCTCATAATAAATTACCAAACAAAATTTGGCCGCGCTACGAAAATTAGATCGCGAGTTATAAGCATTTTAATTTTTTCGACCCTCACCGTGGGGGGTCTCCTGTCACCAAAAGTAACACTGTCTCAGTAAATTACCAAACAAAATTTGGCCGCACTACGAAAATTAGATCGCGAGTTATAAGCATTTTAAATTTTTCGACCCTCCCCATGGGGGATCTCCTGTCACTAAAAATTAACACTGTCTCATAATAAATTACAAAACAAAATTTGGCCGCGTTACGAAAATTGATCGCGAGTTATTAGCATTTTAAATTTTTCGACCCTCACCGTGGGGGATCTCCTGTCACCAAAAATTAACACTCTCTCATAATAAATTACCAAACAAAATTTGGCCGCGATACGAAAAGTAGATCGCCAGTTATAAGCATTTTAAATTTTTCGACCCTCACCGTGGGGGGGGGGGGTCTCCTGTCACCAAAAATTAACACTGTCTCATAATAAATCATCAAACAAATTTTGGCCGCGCTACGAAAATTAGATCGCGAGATATAAGCATTTTAACTTTTTCGACCCTCACCGTGAGGGGGGGGGGGTCTCCTGTCACCAAAAATTAACACGGTTTCATAATAAATCACCAAACAAAATTTGGCCGCGTTACGAAAATTAGATCGCGAGTTATAAGCATTTTAAATTTTTCGACCCTCAACGTGGGGAGTCACCTGTCACCAAAAGTAACACTGTCTCATAATAAATTACCAAACAAAATTTTGCCGCGCTACGAAAATTAGATCGCGAGTTATAAGCATTTTAAATTTTTCGACCCTCACCATGGGGGATCTCCTGTCACCAAAAGTAACACTGTCTCATAATAAATTTCCAAACAAAATTTGGCCGCGCTACGGAAATGAGATCGCGAGTTATAAGCATTTTAAATTTTTCGACCCTCACCGTGGGGGGTCTCCTGTCACCAAAAGTAACATTGTCTCATAGTAAATTACCAAACAAAATTTGGCCGCACAACGAAAATTAGATCGCGAGTTATAAGAATTTTAAATTTTTCAACCCTCTCCATGGGGGATCTCTTGTCACTAAAAATTAACAATGTCTCATAATAAATTACCAAACAAAATTTGGCCGCGCTACGAAAATTAGATCGCGAGTTATAAGCATTTTAACTTTTTCGACCCTCATTATAGGGGGGGGGGGGTCTCCTGTCACCAAAAATTATCACTGTCTCATAATAAATTACCAAACAAAATTTGGCCGCGTTACGAAATTTAGACCGCGAGTTATAAGCATTTAAACTTTTTCGACCCTCACCGTGGGGGTCTCCTGTCACCAAAAATTAACACTGTCTCATAATAAATTATCAAACAAAATTTGGCCGCGCTACGAAAATTAGATCGCGAGTTATAAGCATTTTAAATTTTTCGATCCTCACCATTGGGCGGGTCTCCAATCACCAAAAGCTACATTATCCTACCTTGTTTTATCTTAAGACGATTCTTTTCTATACACATTCTATCAGGAATTTTTATTATTGAAACTATAGATTTATGGTAACTGAAATAAGAAATATAAGTTTGAGACTTGATATCCTCTAAATATCTGAAAAATACCGCGTCAATGTCTGCCGAAGTTTGCCGAGCTGAAACGACGTTAGCCGAGTGTTAGGTTTTTTTCGTTACGGATATGTTAGGATTTTCCTCGTTACGAAATTTTTGGATTCGGTCGCCGCGCTCAAAGCCCGCCATAAAAGCTATGCAATAGCTTAAAAGACTTGTCAGGGATACATTTCTTCCCGTAAACTGTCACCATCCGGCGATGAATAGCTGCCGGTTTCTCACCTTCCGTTGTGAGAAATCGGATAACACCTCGCTGCTCCTCAATCGTCGAATTTTGTAACGCGAATGCCATCCTGTCCTCAATATGGACTGTCGTATCATTTGGACAGCGCTTTTGATAAGAGCCTCTGCTCTCTACTGCGCATATTGCTGCCCGCGCATGCTCCGATCCCAGTCAGAGACTCCAATCGCATCCCGACATGTCTCGCTACGTTCTCCCACGGCTTAATATCCAAATATTTAACTGTTACGTTTTTACGTCGTTTCGTACCTTTTCATTTAATCACCCCTTGTATCAAAACTATTTAAATATACGTTTAAATTTTATTTTGGGATTGCGATGCATTTTCTAAATAGATTTCACATTTTTCATTTTCATGTTTTATAGTATGCATATCCATGATGGTTAAGTATTACGATGCCCCCCAACGACTAGTTTAGGTATGTGCTAGAAATGGCACACGGTGCAGTGAAGGGTTAAAAGCCCGTCAATTTTGAAGTTTTTAGCCTAACATGTTTATTTCTTTGTAGTTTGAATAAATTTAAAATAATTTGTTTAAATTAAAATGAAATTATAATATTATACAATTTAGGAGAAATGCAGGATTTCAAAAATCTAGGAATAGCGTTAGGCTAAGAATATAATAGGGATGGGACGAATAGTGATTTGGCCGAATAGCCGAATACCGAATATTCGGCCAAATTTTAGGCCGAATACCGAATATTCGGCCGGCCGAATAGTAAAAAATTTTTTCCAGTAAAGAAAATTAATTTTGATTACATATAATTTAAAAAATAGGAGCTCATTAATAATTATTACTCTTAAATGTGCTTTTAAATGTATTTTTGAATTTAAAACACTTATTTTAACACAAAAAAAAATTATGAAATTGCATTATATTCTTTTATCTTAATGTACATCAAATTGATTTTCAGTAAGTCAGAATGGTAAGATATTTCCATTAAAATATGAAGAATGTACTTCATTTTTACTATCAAATGATACTTTTATCCTTTCTTCTATCCAAAATTAATAATATTCTTAATCTCTTTCTCTCGGAACTCACAAGGAGATATTTTCTGAAATAATGAAGTAAATTTAATCATTTAGAGTTTGTGTCCCTAATAATAAGCAAATTCATAAGAATGAGACTGCTCTGAAATCGTTGCCAAGCTTTACATTACAAATTCCGTTATAGCAAAAGGTTATGCTTAAAGTAGAATGCATATGATAACAAAATCTTTGATTTTTGAATTGGCACATACTATATTCAACATCAATATTCCACTTATTCAACAAGCATTAAAAGGATAAAGAGAAATTGATAAAACATGAATGAAGAAAGATGTAAATTAAAAATATAGACATAATAATGTTGCATATTTAAGTCAGTAATTATGCAAATTATTTAAAAGTGAAAACTATAGAATGAAAAAAATTATTTTGTTCAGTATTTAGAATTTATAAGTAGATACTTATTAAATCATCTTCATAAAGCAAGTTGTGTCATCTAATGCATATCTAGTTTGCCACCAGTTCTGTCTTCAGATGTACCGTTGTATTTGGAATAATGATATTTGATATCTAATTTTGAAATTGAATCTTCGTTAATACATACTGTGAATGAATTCTTTCATTTCTTACTTTACAGAAAATAAGTTACGAATTTCATAAGAACTTTTTTTAGTTGTGCATGGAATTTGCAGACATTAATAAATATTCATGTGTTTTAGAATAAGGCAGTGTTTTCTTTCTTTTTTTTTTCTATAAGTGTTTTTGTATCTTGAATTGTAATATATCATTCCCTAATGAAGTACATTAATTCTCCAACTTGGGCAGCATTTTCTAAAATATCACTAACTTTTATAAAAAATACAGAAAGGCTGTGTATTTTTTAACAATCGAATAACTGTATATTTTGTAAGTAAGAATGAGAATGACTTCATGAATGAAGTAGCATTTTGGATTAGAGAAAAAAAAAAAAATGCAAGAAATGAAATTCTTTAAATCTTAAATTTATTTGGCAAGATATCTTTCACTATTCGGCGAGATTTTAGCAATATTCGGCCAGATATCTCTAAATATTCGGCTACAGGTATTCGGCCGAAGTATTCGGTCAACAAGCCTTCAATATTCGGCCAACCGAATATTCGGCAAAAGGGCCGAATACCGAATAGTGGCCGAATATTCGTCCCATCCCTAGAATATAAGAGTAATTAAATCACATGTTGTTTTACTAAACTTAAAATATTTGAATCCACATACTTTAACTTTCACCATCTGTCTACTAATGTGTTTTCTATTGGCGCACAGTGGGCCAGGAAGCCTCCAAAATTGGCAAAAAATCAAATTTACTTTTAACAAAAAATGCACATTATACATTCTTTTATAGACTTTAGGTAGTAATATTTAAAACATTTTCAGAAGCTATGGAGTAATTTATTAATTAATTTACACGCATTTTTGAATATTTTCTGTACAAAAATTAGTTTAAAATAAGAATTTAAGATGGTTTCATACAAATTAAATATTTATAAAGATATATCCATAATATATTTAAAAAGAAAAAAAACTGGATTTGCAAACACAATAATTTCAATAATTATCAAGCATACTTTAATGTGAATATTAGCGACTCGTTTTGAAGGAATGAATCCACCTTTCTCAGGCAAAATGTATGTACTACTTTAAAGACAGCAGAAGCAAAACTGTTTTTACTGTCTTAGTAGTGGTACTCAATTTTTGTTTTTCTGTCTTTCACATCTTAAACTTATACATGTCGCGTACATTAACGAAGATGTAGAACTAGAATCGCGGAACCATTTTGCTCTTAATCTTTTTGATAGTCTAGATGTCTAGAACATCTTTCAAACGGAATATGCAGACAGACAGGTTTGCTTTTCAATGGCGCTTTTGTTTGTTATTCAATCGAGCGAATGAAATCGATTTGTGAAGGTATTCCTTATTAATTCTAAAGCATTTTCCTTGTATTGACAGGCTTTTACCCATCGGAATTTAAATTAAAATTTAAGACATTTTAGCTTATTTTTTAAGTCTATAGAACTACTTATTCGTAGTTTCTCCGATTATGAAGCTCTTATACCAAAAAATCATATTTCTTTTCAAAAGTTTTTCCTTTAAAACGTTTCATGATAGTCAGTTTCATTTAAATTTATTATTTTGTGAAAAAATAATGTATTTAAATTCGTTTTTAAAACAACAACAAAAAAAAATATATGCAATCATGTTTGGCACATGCTCGTACACTAACAAAAATTTGAGGGTGATTAACTATAAAAGAGGCCATAAAATTAAAAAAGGAGCAATATTTTCTGAAATATTTACCCTCTTAAAACTCAAACCTATCAGAAAAAAAGTCCTTCCGGCAATGCCGGGAGGAAGAGGTAGCTTTCATATACTTATATATTTATTTATTTATTTTAAGGTAAGTTACATTGTTCAAAAACACTAAGCTCAAATTAGTGGAAATAATCTTATAAAATTAGTGATTTTATAAGATTGAAACTAGTTTTTGTCAAGACTGAATATTAATAGGAATTTTTAGAAATTAGTCATCTTTTATTCAACCTGATTTTATTTTAAGCGATTTAGAGAGTCACCAAATTTTACGATATCATAAAGTGTATGCCATTTTAAAGCAACATTGTGGATCGTTCAGATCAGACCGTTTCAAAATGTCAGCCATAAGCAAAATTCAAAGTGCTATAACTCAGTCATTTTATAAGATATAGACAAAATAAAAAGTGTTCTGGAATCGTTGTTTAAAGTTCTAACACAAAAAATAAAAATATTTTTCAATTTTTAATTTTTTCGCATTTAATTTTAAATTTTAAATTTTTAAAAAAAATTAAAATGGCCACCATTTTGAAACAAAATGGTGGATGATGCTGGCCAACGAACTCGGTCGAGACATTTGTATGTACTATGTACATGACAAGTTTCATTGAAATCGGTTGATAAATACACGTGTTATCACGTGACAAAAATCAGATCGTTTCAAAATGTCAGACATAAGAAAAATTCAAAGTGCTATAACTCAATCATTTTGTAAGATATAGACAAAATAAAAAGTGTTTTGGAATCGTCGTTTTATGTTCTAACACGTAAAAGAAAAATATTTTTCAAATTTTGATTTTTTCGCATTTAATTTTAAATTTTTAAATTTTTAAAAAATTTAAAATGGCCACCATTTTGAAACAAAATGGCGGATGATGCTGGCCAACGAACTCGGTCAAGACATTTGTATGTACTATGTACATACCAAGTTTCATTGAAATCGGTTTATAAGTACGCGTGTTATCACGTGACAAAAATCAGAACTCATCGTTTCAAAATGCCAGCCATAAGAAAAATTCAAAGTGCTATAACTCAATCATTTTTTAAGATATAGTCAAAATAAAAAGTGTTCTGGTTACTTTGTTTTAAGTTCTAACACGTAAAAGGAAAATATTTTTCAACTTCTAATTTTTTCGCATTTAATTTTAAATTTTAAATTTTTTAAAAATTTTTAAATGGCCGCCATTTTGAAACAAAATGGCGCATGATGCTGACCAACGAACTCGGTCGAGACATTTGTATGTACTATGTATATGCCAAGTTTCATTGAAATCGGTTTATAAGTACGCGTGTTATCACGTGACAAAAATCAGATCGTTTCAAAATGTCAGCCATAAGAAAAATTCAAAGTGCTATAACTCAATCATTTTTTAAGATATAGACAAAATAAAAAGTGTTCTGGAATCTTTGTTTTAAGTTCTAACACGTAAAAGGAAAATATTTTTCAACTTTTAATTTTTTCGCATTTAATTTTAAATTTTAAATTTTTTAAAAAATTTAAAATGGCCGCCATTTTGAAACAAAATGGCGGATGATGCTGGCCAACGAACTCGGTCGAGACATTTGTATGTACTATGTACATACCAAGTTTCATTGAAATCGGTTCATAAGTATGCGTGTTATCACGTGACAAAAATCAGATCGTTTCAAAATGTCAGCCATAAGAAAAATTCAAAGTGCTATAACTCAATCATTTTTTAAGATATAGACAAAATAAAAAGTGTTCTGGAATCTTTGTTTTAAGTTCTAACACGTAAAAGGAAAATATTTTTCAACTTTTAATTTTTTCGCATTTAATTTTAAATTTAAATTTTTTTAAAAAATTTAAAATGGCCGCCATTTTGAAACAAAATGGCGGATGATGCTGACCAACGAACTCGGTCGAGACATTTGTATGTACTATGTACATACCAAGTTTCATTCAAATCGGTTCATAAATACGTTAGTTATCGCATGACAAAAATCAGATATATATATATATATATATATATATGGTTATATATATATATATATATATATATATCAACATTTGAACAGAGGGTGGTTTTGGGGTCTGGGGGTCATGATCGGTGAAAATATACCAAAATTTTCCGGAAGTGTTTTCCTCCGGACGGCTGCAATAGGTAGCTTTTTACTTTTTGTAATGAAAGCTACCTAAAATACAGTTAACACTTAACACGGTTTAACTCATAATTAAAACCTTCAATGTGTGTAGACACTATTAAATCACTATCTATATAATAAAGGCCAAACGTATCTGTGCGTAACGCATACGTCATGTTTTGAATGGCAACACTTTTCGATGAAATTTCGGTTTTGCAATTTTCGCTATTGTAAAATTTTAAACTTCTAGACATTGCACGTTTTCAATCTTTATACCATCGTTTAGAGAAAAAAATGCACTTTTAAATGCCGTTTGTTAGAAAACTGTATCTCAAGTTGTTTTTGAGATATTAATTTTTTTGTAGTTTTTGGTTCAATTTCTCTAATGGTGGCAACTTGAGTATCGCATTTGTGAGGGAAAAAGAGAAAAAATAGCCATAGAGTAAAAAAGAAAAAAAAATAGAGATGCAGTTTAGGGCTGGAGGTGACGCCAAAAATGTAACTCTAAAATTCGCTGCATTGCATTAAACACAACGGCGTGCTTTCACAAAAAAGAAAAACTTTTAGCGATGCAATTTTAATTCATAATACAATGAAATGCTATTTTATAATGCTAAAATATATTCAGATCTTTTTCATTTAGAGAAAAAATGATGTTAAAAAATTCGGTCTCTGTTCCATGTGATTGTTTTGTTTGGGTCGAATGAGAGACTTATATCGGAAGAATAACGCCAATCAAACCGTTTTAATCGCATACGGCACCTTCATCTATCTCTTTTCTCCATGGAAAATAACAGATCACTGTATATTTTAGTTGTCATTTTTCCATAGCAATTGAAATAAAAAAAAAATTGTAATTTAAGAAATTACCCCAACCATTTGAAAAATGTTTCACTCGATACATTCATCTATCATTTTAAGCTAAATACCAGTTGTTTTATTGTGTATTATCCGTGCCACTGCTATAAATGACTTTATACATGCTGCAATTTGAAGGTACGGTTCGTTTAAGTTATATCACTCTATTGTCGCCAAGCATAAAAGTTGGCGACGAAAGAAACATTTCAAACTATTTAACATTGTTGGTGCAAAAGTAATCATTATTAAAATACAGCTTTGGCATATACTGTTATACTTGTAAGACTTTGGCATATATTGTTTGATTTTACAGAGCAGAATTTTGGTGATGGAGGTTTTAAACCAAAATCGATCGCAGCACATGCATCTGTGAATGGGTCCATCAGACATCGAATCAAAAAAGTTTTTTCCCAGTTTTTCCCAAGCCGATTGCTTTTTAGTTTTCTTTTTAGGTGGTGGAAAATCAAGAGTAATAGCTATAACATTTTCCGGCTTGTTAGAATCACTATTGGCACTCAAATTTTCCTGGTTAGAACCGACCGATAGTAAAACGCCATGGCTAGTGGATTGGTCGCCCTGGCGACATGATGTTTTACAATTAATCGGTTCGGCATTAAATTGCTTCCTTTTTCGTGATCGCCTTTCAACACGTAATTGGTTTTCAGCGGCTCAATAATCTTTTGATTTTATCATTTTCTGCATTGAAAGACGTTTTTGCGCCAAACCAAATACAGTATTACTCAGTTATCCCGTCGACCAATTTCGCCAAATGATACGAATCGCCAAACTAATAAGCAACTTATACATGTTGACTGTGTTTAATATCATTGAATGCGATATTCACGTTCATTCATTTCTTTGGCTTCGGCTTTTTCCGTATCTGTTAATTTCCGTCTACCCATTTTTAAATTTGTTAGTTTTCTCCTTTATTACAATGATTTTAACCATTTTAATTTACTATTCAAATAAAAATTCTTCTAAAAGTAAAGAATTTAATTTAAATTCAAATAAAAATTCTTCTAAAAATAAAGAATTTAATTTAAATTCAAAAGTGGTAACATCATTCAAAAGTGGTAACATCATTCAAAAGTGGTAACATCATCGGGTCCATTCTCCCGAAAACAACAACCATTTTTCAAATGGTTAAAAAATAGTAATTAAAAACCTGTTATGTCAATATATCGTCGGCTATAAAACCCGATGAATGTTGTTGGTTTTATTTCGTTTTTATTTATGAATTTAGTGACTTTTAGTTCGTTGTAAACTTACTTTACAAAAGATACACCAATTAACCTTTACAAAAATGTATTTTAAAGAATATCTGGGTGTCATATTTTCTTAGTTGTTTTTAAAAACTGAGAATGCAATTTTATTCTTTGGCGAAATCTTTGGCTAATAACTGCTATCTTGCGTCTAATACGCAGGGCCGTAGTGAACAATAGGGAGGGCTCAAGAGAATGTAGGGGGGCTCATAGTTTTTTTTCTCTCTCTCTCTTTGACGCAGAAAGATAAATTAGGGCATATTCATATTGTAGGTACTCTGTTTCTTATTAAACTGTTAAAATAACTTCATTTTATGCTTAGAGAAGTATATGATGATGGAGTTTTGAGTGTATAACTGGTGCAAAATAGCCCATCACGTTAGCTTCATACGTAAAAATAGGATGAGGGAGTGTTGAAACACTTATTTTAGATACAATTTAGTAACTCTGCAAAACTGTGAAAAGGTTTCAAAACTAAATTAGATTTTTAAACAATATTTCATTTGAATTTTCGGAACAGAAATTCATTGAGTGACCTTGGAATCTTTTCCAGGGGGGGGGGGGCTCAAAATATTTTAGGGGGGGGGGGCTGAGCCGCCCATAGCACCCCCTTAGCTACGGCCCCGCTAATACGGAAGTACCGATAATTTTTAAAGCTGTATATGATTACATAAATAATATGTTTCATATAAAATTGCTATTTGGAATTAGTTGGCAGTTTAAAAAGCCTATTACGCAGAAAAAAATTATTAGACTTTCCAATTTTAAATTTTAAAAAAGTTTTTCATCTTTACTTTGTGACCCGGGAACCCCGGGTTCGGTGTACTAGTATCTATAAAAATCGTATAAAAACAAATTGAAAGTTAATGAATTTTTGTTACATACCTGTAGTCAAAGGTTCCATAGTCAAAAAATATTATTTTTAAGTTATTATTGTGCAATTAGCAAACGAATGTTAAAGCAAAATTATTGATTTTTTTTTCATTTATTATCAAAGTGCGATATGCAGTTTAATTTCTTTCTTTAAAGACGACCAAGATAACTTAGAAAGAAGGTCTCCATACGGGCATATTCCGAAAAATCTGAAAAGATTACAGAATGTTCTTCTCATGAGGCTACATACGTCTACAAAAAAATTTTCGGCGGAACCCCCATTCCTTGTCCGTAAAAAAATAATGAAAATTTCGTTATTTGGCGATTTATCTTCGGTTGGCGATGAAAAGCAATTTAAAAGAAATTTTTTTTTTTAATGTCAAATGCATTTTAAAGGAAGAAAGTTTCATGTTCAACGTGTTTAGATAAATTAAATACCTTTGTTTTTGACAGCTTTAGTTTGTTTTAAGTATAACTTCATTATATTGATATTTATATGTATTTAATTCAAATTTAATCATCAAAATTTGAGATTTGAAAAGGAAATTCAAATTTAAATTAATTAAAATTGTTTCAAGATCCAAGTCCAGTTGAGAGTTGTCAAATCGATTCTGTTGCTATGGAAACCTATAGCTTTTATTTTTGAATACGCTTAAATGTATGAAAATAATTTTACTGAATAAGAATGTTTTATATATGAAAATATTTTTTCCAGAGGTAAATTAAATAACTACAGCAACTAGGGCTGGGCAATATCAGAATTTTAATATCGTGATATATCGCTGACCAAATATCGATAATTTTCGATATATCGATATATTTCAATTCATATGTCACTCCATTATAGGGTTATAAATGTAACTGTCTTCTGTATAAAATACTACAAACACATAATAGTATATATATATATATGTGTGTGTGTGTATGTTAATTATCAAGAAAAAACAAAAATATCGATATCTTAACATATTCCAAGGAACATAAATTTTAATTTTTATGTATTGATTCAAAATATGCAAACCCTTTCTTTACCTGCAAAAATCTGATCTAAAATATGTGTTATTGAAAGCTCTTAGAAAGTTAAACATTATAAATCATTAAAATGAAACAAGAAAATGTATATAAGACAACAAATAGACATTAGATATATTGAAAGAAAATACTTTAATTACCTATAAACTTAGAATTTTTTTTATTACAAAAAAAAAAAAAAAAAAAAAAAAAAAAATGCATTTCTGCAATTTTGGGCAGTAAGGAACACCTTCTTTTCGTTGTTATAATAAATAATTCTATTATTAGTCAGAATACAAATGAAAGCATTAGAATAGTCAAATAATCTTAAGAAAACACGAAATTTCTTTAATAGAGTACAAAGTCCCAAATCAGGACGTTTTGCTAATTACCGTTTTTTTTTCTTTTTTTTCTTCTTCTTTTAATAATAATGCTGAATTAATCTCTATAATGATCTTTTACTTTTTCGATTTTGTTTACAGATTTTTTTCTAGGATGCTTTTACTTTCGAAACCAGTTTCAAAAATGAAAGTATTCCAGTAAAGAAAAAGAAACTTGAAAACAAATATTAAAAAACGGCTTTTGTTGAAAGAGATCAACCTCAGATGTGCAATGCAAAAACAAAAAATAAATAAATAAATAAATAAACAAAAATATGGAAATGCAAACGAGGTATAAAAAAAATAAGATTGACATTGAGCGGATATTTTTGCATTAGTGAACTCTTGAAATAAAAAGGAGCCATGATATTCAAAATCAAAACTATCCTCATTCTTTTATGAGAGATAAACTGTTCGATTTTTTTTAAAACTTATAAAAAGGGTTTTGTGAAAGTATCAACTAGTTTCAGTTGTTTAAGTGCGCGAAAAACGCATTCAACGGCACATACAAACGAAAAGGGGGGCGGGGGGGGGGAGGAAGAAAAACAAAACCTTTTATTCTTTACCATTAAAAGGGAAAAAAATTCATAACTCCTAAGTTAATTTACCGATTTTTTTCAAATTTTCAGCAATTTGCAATAATAGTAAATTAGGCTGTGTGACAAATTTTTATTAAAATATAAGAAGTTATTACAAAATTGGAGCATCTTTTACAAGTGTCCAGTACAGAAGAACCTCAAAGAAAACATAGGAAACTATCCATCGTTTGTTTTTGTTTATCGAACTCAGCGAAATCGAAACTTGAATGTTTATACAATAATCATATTGTCATCTGCTGTGGATGGGTAATATGTTTTGCCAAGCAGAAAGACACCATCCATAGAGTTTTAGCGATCTTTCAAAATGAAAAGTATTTTCGTTCCTAATTTGAGAAAGTTTTTTTTTTTTTTGGGGGGGGGGGGGGGGGATTTTTTTGAAAAACCCGTACGCAAAACGGGTAAAAATACTAGTATCCAATAAACTCTAAAACTAAGGTGAATCACAATGAAAAAAGAAAAAACTTCCGCTTTAAGTAAAATTTCTGCTTAAAATAAATGACATAATAGAATTAACATACATGTAAATTATTAATGTTATTAATAAAAATGTAAAATAATATGTGATTTAATATAATTATTTATTAATGCTATTAATAAGTGAAAAACAAACATACAAGAAATATCGATTAATTGTGCTCACATTCTTGAAAATATGGCAATCAATTCTGAACACAAGCTCAAAGGAAAACAACAGTCAGCCACCGATATGGAGTCAACAAGTGATTGTAGCGGAAATGCCCGATCCTCCAATGAGTGTTCCAAAACAGAATTTCATTTTTTTTTTATCCTTTGCCAGAATGTAAGGTTTTTTACCCCACTATGTGACGAACAACTTTTATGGTGATAAATTGCACTCTGCCACAACAATAGCCTTCTTTTTACATTTTATTTAATTAAAATTGGTTTTCGTATAAGGTAAAATTTCGTAATCGATTTTTAACCGTTTTCTTGGTATGTATTTAAAATTGCTTCCAAAAAATTACATTTTTTGAATTAATTTTACAGTTTTGGCTTTTTAGATGCGTTTCCGACGTTAGTACAACACTTTAATATTTTTATAACTTAATTATAATGGCCTAATAGAATACATTAATTTCTAGGCATTTTTCGGTTAACCCATTATAGTAAAACAGCCAAATATTCTGTGTAACGCGTACCATTATACACGACTAATGCCAAGGCTGCGGAGTCGGTGGAAAAAGTTTCCGACTCTGACTCCGTCTCCAGGCTGGTTAATTTATTAGTGTAGTCTGTTGATTAACATATTGACGGAATATAAAAAAAAAGAGCTAAAATATCACTATTTCGGCGCTGATTCTCTTTTTTAGGGCTTCAAAAATATAAAAAAACAAAACAGAAAAAAAAATATATACTTTATTATACATTCCGTTTCATTAATTTTACCATTTCTCGCCCACAAAACCGAAAAATCCATCTAGTACCAAGTCTAAAAAAACAAAATTAACATTTTACTATTTTGGATCTGCGAAGTGTGAAGAAAAAGCGAAATCTCAAGAAAAAACTTAATGCTTTATTTTGCTGTGTCCTCCAGACTCGAAAAAATTCTGTGGAAATTTTGAGGGAAAATTAAAGATGAAAATTCTATTGTTTTGGAAATAATTCGGATTTTGTGGATCCTCGTGGAAAAAAAAATACATTTTTTGAATTAATTATACAATTTTGGCTTTATTTCGGGTTTTACAAACCTGAAAAATTCGAAATCCAAGTGGTGAATGATAACAAAATTTTACAATTTTATCGCTATTTCGGGCACTGCTGATTCAGAAAAACAATAATTACAATTTCGTGTTCTTTTGATTACTGTGCACAAAATAAATAAGAAAAGGAAAGTATTTTAAAATTTTGACTTTTGGCCATACAAACCAGAAAATATGAGGGGAAAAAAGGCTTCTATTACAATGCTTTAGCAGAGTTTTTACAGTTCTTTTGCCTACAAAAATAGCACAAATTTATAATTTTCGCATTACCTGCGATAAGTGATCTGCATGAGTCGAAATTTTAAGTCCCGTCCCCTTAAAAGTTCGACCGTGCTTTTGTATTTATTCTCACCACAAACATGCCCATTCTAAATTGTTTCTGTTTTACTAATTTGATTCGTATATAAGTTTGTTATGTTTGATTTGCCGGACTGCTCATTTTTTATCTGTCTGATCTGTCCCATTAATATAAATTGTCTTAATTCTACTCATACGGCATGTTTGAAACATTGCTTTCATTTTCCGGGTCTCGGATACTTGCAGACCGTTGAACTCCGGGTTCTATCCACAAATCCCAAAAATATGAAGGGACGTAATTATATACAAAATTTAAAATATCTACTACAATTATAAATTAAAACAATTTTCATCTACTCTGAACTTTGTATCTACCCCTGAATCTACATTGTACAACGCAGTAAATCGCTCATTTTTAGCTTGAGTATCCTGAAAAGTCAATAAATAACAATAACAGTTCATTTTACAGATTTAACACTACATAGGGTAGATGTGCCAGTAATGGGCCACCTTAAGGAATTTCTCTAAAAAATAATTTTTTATTAATAGTTATAATTATTATATTCCAATTTTTTTCATATTAGATTAATCTTTCAACAATATTTAACTAATCCCACAGTTACATTTCCCAATAGAAATAAAAATTTCATTTTAAATAATAGAAATATGTCTAAACACCCAAATGCCCAGTAATGGGCCACCTATGTTCCAGTAATGGACCGCCTATGTTCCAGTAATGGGCCACCCTACAAAAAATAACAGATAATTATTTTTAGGTGCGTTCGTAATTATGTAAATAGGTAGCACCTATAATTGTCGTTCAGTTCGTCTGTCTGTCCATCTATCTGTCCGTTTGTCTGACAGTCTGTCTATCTGTCCGTTTGTCTGTCCGCATATAACAACGGAAAACTACCCAACCGAATCGTTTGAAATTTAAAATACATAGTTATTACATAATTTTGTCGAATCGTTTCAAATTTTATGAAAATCGGATGGATAGATCAATTACAGGGACATTCAAAAGGATTCCGTTACATTACGGTCAATAGGGAAAAAAGTTTTAAATGCATTTTAATCATTTGAAATTTAAAACATATAATTATTGCGTAATTTTGTCGAGTCATTTCAAATGTTATGAAAATCGGATGCATAGATCAATTACAGGGACAATCAAAAGGATTCCGTTACATTACGGTCAATGGGGAAGAAGTTTCAAATGCATTTTAATGATGTTACACTCATTCGAACATAATAGAATTGGCATGAATCTATGAAATATATACTAAAATATGCATTCTGTACAATCTGTGCCGCAAAGAATTTTTATTATTAAATTACAGGGCTACACAAAAGTATTCCACTATATAATGCTATACGGGGAAACATGGTTTGGTACGTGTTTTAATTATATTCAACTATTTCACATTTTATGAATAAGATATACGTTGTTCAGGTGTAATAAGAATTACTATTCCTGTATATTTACAGAATTTCAACCAATATACTGTATCCGAAGTACTATTTACTATAAAAGCAAGATCTGAATATTTTTAAAACTTCGTTATCGTACGAACGCACCTCATTTGCTACGTTCACGTGCAATTTCCAACTTGTTCTTTTTATGTCTGCGTAAGTCGCATCTTCTTCTTCCTCAGAATCCACATTATCCTCTTTTATACAAAATTCGGCCTTTTTGAAGCAATTGTAAATTGTTTTTTCTTCAATTACCCCCATTGATCCCGTTCTTATATGTATAACCATTCAATTAACACTGTTTTGAGAAGGATGTTGAAAGGTGTGTGAAAGGAGGGGGTTGATGAATTTGTTGGACTTAAGGAACAAGAAAATTCAAGCAGAGGAGTAATATAAAAAAAACTCAGCACTGAACGATAAATTAGGAATAAGAGATGGAAATTTGATTTCATGTGATTTCGAAGTATTTTTTTACAATTGAATAAAGAACATTTTATGAAAATATTCGTTATATGGAGATAGATATTTCGCTATATAGAGACTGTTTTTAATGTAATCATGGGAAAAGGGGAACATTCCTACTAAAAATTCGTTATATAGAGAAATTCGATGTATGGAGTTTCGTTATACAGAGACTTGACTGTATTTATAAAGAAATTGTCTTTATTAAATTCTAGTAAGTAAAATTTAAGTATTAAATTTGTTTATTTAGTTTTCAGTTAAATCAAAATATTTTATCATTACTGAAATTACACTTTTAGTATTGGTCACTTGGGTGGCCCATTACTGGCAAATCACGAAATAAGCAATCCAGTAATGGACCACCCCTCCTAAAATCTTAAAAATAATTAAAATTTTGTAAATAACCATTGGTATATTAAATTCAATGTTTTATATTGCTAACCAAACAAAAACATTCAATTTTTACGGAAAAGTAAAAAAGATATAAAACTAAGTAAATAAAGTCTGCTCTTAGCATGTTCATTAAGATTTTCAGTGAAAAACAGAAAAACTGTGAAACTTTATTTTCTGCTTCCTAATTGTTTTGACGAAAAGTGTAAAACATTAATCCAGCTTATAAAGCATGCAAAGTAGAGTTCAGAAAAAAATAATAAAAGCTTAACTATTATTTATTATTTTTTTATAAACCAAAAAGTGCGAGGTGGCCCATTACTGGCACATCTACCCTATAATTAGTTTAATTTCATTTTAAAATGTCTCACAAAAAAATCTGTAGTTAGAGTCGGCTTTTTTTTCGGACTCCGACTCTTTTACTCAAAAATGGGTTAGACTCCGACTCCTGAGCAGCCGTGCTTGAAACAAACGATAGACTTAATAATGCGCCTATAAATGCCTTACCAAAATATGTCAAGTGCATAATTTAAAAAACTAACAAGTTGGAAATTGCACGTGAAGCGTAGCAAATAAGGTGCGTTCGTACGATAACGAAGTTTTAAAAATATTCAGATCTTGATGATATAGTAGAGCGTACTTTGGATATAGTACAGTGGTCGAAATCTTTGTGTTCCTGCAAATAAGCACGGAGTAATTTTTATTATACTTCATTAACGTATATCTTATTCAAAAAATTTGAAGTAGTTTAATAGAATTAAAACACGCCCCAAACAATGTTTTCCCGTATAATATGATTTAGTGGAATACATTTGTGTGGCCCTGTAATTTAATAATGAATATTCTTTGCATCACAGATTGTACAGAATGTATATTTTAGTACATACTTCAAAGATTCATGCCAATTCTATTATGTTCAAATGAGTGTAACACCATTAAAATGCTTTTGAAACTTTTTTTCGCATTGATCGTAATGTACCGGAATATTTTGACTGTCCCTGTAATTGATCTATGCATTCTATTTTCATAACATTTGAAATGTCTCGACAAAATTATGTATAAATATACGTTTTAAATTTCAAACGATTAAAATGCATTTGAAACTTTTTTCCCCATTGACCGTAATGTAACAGAATACTTTTGATTGTCCTTGTAATTGATCTATGCATTCAATTTTCATAACATTTGAAATGACTCGACAAAATTATGTAATAAATATACGTTTTAAATTTCAAACGATTAAAATGCATTTGAAACTTTTTTCCCCACTGACCGTAATGTAACGGAATCCTTTTGATTGTCCCTGTAATTGATCTATCCGTCCGATTTTCATAACATTTGAAATGACTCGACAAAATTATGTAATAAATATACGTTTTAAATTTCAAACGATTAAAATGCTTTTGAAACTTTTTTCCCCATTGACCGTAATGTAACGGAATCCTTTTGATTGTCCCTGTAATTGATCTATCCATCCGATTTTCATAAAATTTGAAATGACTCGACAAAATTATGTAATACATATACGTTTTAAATTTCAAACGATTAAAATGCATTTGAAACTTTTTTCCCCATTGACCGTAATGTAACGGAATCCTTTTGATTGTCCCTGTAATTGATCTATCCATCCGATTTTCATAACATTTGAAATGACTCGACAAAATTATGTAATAAATATACGTTTTAAATTTCAAACGATTAAAATGCATTTGAAACTTTTTTCCCCACTGACCGTAATGTAACGGAATCCTTTTGATTGTCCCTGTAATTGATCTATCCATCCGATTTTCATAACATTTGAAATGACTCGACAAAATTATGTAATAAATATACGTTTTAAATTTCAAACGATTAAAATGCATTTGAAACTTTTTTCCCCATTGACCGTAATGTAACGGAATCCTTTTGATTGTCCCTGTAATTGATCTATCCATCCGATTTTCATAACATTTGAAATGACTCGCCAAAATTATGTAATAATTATGTATTTTAAATTTCAATCGATTCGGTTGGGTAGTTTTTGCGTTGTTATATGCGGACAGACGGACAGACAGACGGACGGACAACAATAGGTGCTACGTATTTACATAATTACGAACACACCTAAAAAGTAGAAAAACAATAAAAAAAATAGTTCAATAGTTTCGTTTAATACTCTTTAACAACTTAATTTAAATTAAGATTATAGGCTGAGAAATCAATTAATAAATCCTAAAAAGATAGCTTTAATGCACCACTTTTTTCTTGTTGTTGCCTTATGTTAAAAAAGAAACTTGGGAAAGGGGGGGGGGGAGGTATGAAGTTTTAAAAGTAAGCTGCATATTGTTTTCTTAAATAACAAACTTAATGTTTCAAGACCCGATAGTTTCAGCGTATAAATCTCTTTGAAAAAACCTGCCGACCGTTTCATCTTTTTAAATTTTGAACTTTTTAAAACTGTTCGTTGCAAGTTTAAGAAAAAATCAAGAATTAGAGACAGCTCGATTTGATTCGAATTGCTAATCGTGTCGACTTCGAATAAAATTGGGTTGCTGGTCTTATGCAGGATTTGATTGAATTACGTCTTAAATGTCTATTATGATAATTTTTACGTTTTAACCACAATAATTATCGAGATAAAAAGTAGCCTACTTTAACACATTCCCTGCCGGTCACGCACTAGCGCGTGAAATTCCGAACCACTTAACACAGAGGGCGGAGTTATTGGCAGAGAACGTGTTAAGGGAGACCCGTACCCCATTTTCGGCCAAATATCACCAAAAGTTCAAAAAATTTTTTTTCTCAGAAAACGATAAAATACATATTTGCGAATATCCATGCAAAATTTCAGAACTCGGAGACACTTGGAACAGGTAGAAAATGAGCTTTTTAAATTGTACTCACTATAGAGTTTAAAGGACTAGCTGCCATTTAAAACGTGTTTTCCTGAGAATGACTTTTTTCATAAGTTCAAAGTACTAAGGCTCAGTGGTAAAATGATTTAGAAACAAAGTGTTTATGTTTTTAGAATCTTAAAAAAATTTGCAACAAAAGTAAGGAGAGATATTTTTTTTGACTATTTCTGAAAATTTTACATAAATTGGTAAACATGAAAGTTATAACGAATTTAAGGAAATTTACCATGCGTATTTTTATTTATTTTTTTCTTAGCCGATTAAAATAGAAAATTAAAAATACCTCTCCTTAGTTCTTTTCTATATACTATAACACTATTTAAGAAATTTTAGTAATACCAAAATATTGAAAACTGAATGAGGAGTAGTAATTTTAAAAAGTGTATTTTTCGACAAAAAAAAATCACAAAAATCCCCATAAAAAATATACTTTTTAATAAAAAGTGAGTTTGTTTGCTAATTATTCCTTACAAAAAGATTCTTAAATAGTACACCAAAATTCATTACTTTAAAATCAATAATAAAAATTTTGGATTTTTTCTTACGGGTCTCCCTTAAGACAAACATTGTAACTATTATTCTGAGACATAATTTTTTTAATTGGTTTCAGATGTACGACAGATTATACCTCCTATTAGCGCACTTATTTTCCTGCTTTATAATATTAAAGATAAAAATTGAGAGGCGGGGGGGGGGGGGGAGCGGTTACAGAAGAGAAAAATATACATTGCTGACACATATCTCTTATTAACTTAAATGGTCTTTTTGGAAGTTAAATTGCTTCGGAAATTGATTTCTTCAATGGATTTTTTGATAAAAAACTGCGGTAGTTTTTTTTTTATATTTTCTTTCTTTATACATCATTCAATAAATATCAAATCATTTTTTTCCTAACAATAATATAATAATAAAAACAAACAATGTAGAAAATTAGTAAACTATTTGATTTAAGACGAATGAAATAAGGTTTGTTACTACAAATAAATTATATATTGACACACTTTATTTTTTGAATAGAAGTTTCACACATGGAATTAATTTTATCAAAATATTTCAACTATTTCAAGTTAAGTAGTTCCACTTTCCTGGGATTGATTTTCATTAGGATATCCTTCATCGATAACCAATTGCTCACCATCAGAACTTTCATCCCTTTTCTCTGCTTCAGCAGACTCTTCATTGGTGTTGGAACTAACAGTAGTTGCTGAGGCGGTACTAGAATGAGATCCATTATATGTGGAAGATTCTACAATTCTTCTAGAATACTGTGTGGAGTAATAATTGAAATTAGAGCCACTGTCGTTATAGGCACTGTTATAAGAATATGGCAAGCTATAGTTATAAGGAGATGGATAAAACAGAGGCCGTGGCAAAGGAAAGCAGGGATGAGCCATAGGCTGCGGGTACATCCAAGGTAATACATTATACGGATAAGAAGTGAAAGCGGGTTGAAATGGTCCAGGTCCGAAGCACGATCTAGACATACAAGTATCTGATGCTGAATTTTGGTTCAAACTGGAACTACCATTAAAATACGATGGTGATGCAGATTGGTAGCAGCAAGCATTAGAGTGATGAGGCTCAATAGATGGAGGCAGTCGATGGAAATTGCTCAGTGCGCTGCTATGTTGCTGAATATAGCTTGAGTTAGGATAACTGTTACAAACGTTATTAAGTCCAGCCGATGCTATAAAGGAAAAGAAAAGAAATGTCATTTCATTAAAAAAATGTCTAAGTTACTCGTTAGAATTTTATTATAGAAAAACTTGGATAATTCAAAAATTTGGATATTTCGGTCCCTAGAATAACAGCAGTAAAATAAAGTAAACAAATCGTGGATATTTCGAATTTTATTTGGGATAATTCAAACGTTTTGTTCGATTGACCTTAAAATTTAGCGATAAAGATTCTTTCTGTGACTTTTTTTGGCTAAAGTGCAAAATATTTTAACAATTCAATGTAACGGTCTTTCTAAGGGAAAGAAAGCCGGTGGTGTATAATGTCACTATATGGAGATTTTTCAAGCAAATTTCCGACCCAAATAAAATTTCAAGACTTTGGATGAAATTGATTCTGAGCTGGTTGTTGGTAATTGGAAGATGTAAAATCTAATCCATCAATTTTGTATGAGAATTATGTCAAGGTTGACCAAAATGTGGCTGTATGGGGCAAGGCAACTGATGTGGACATTACAGCTCATCTGGCAGAGAACAACCAAGCTGATGACGGACTATCTGGAAATGAAGATAATAAAGAAATACAAGAGAAACTCCTATCCAGTTCGTCAGAAGCTATGGTGCTTGTACGTGAACTTGACGCTTATTTGTACGTCAGTCTCATGCAGCTCTTTCCGGCACAGTAATCCTTCTCCGAGCACACCTAATTTTAATTTCAAACTTGCAAATGATACCAAGAATATTTTAATAAAATGTTGCTGTTACAATCAAAGCTTAAATTGACGAGTTTTATTTTATAAAAAAAAAGTAATTTGTAAATTCTGGTTTCTAGTCAATAATTTTTCATTTCACGAACAGAATTTGCCTGTGCCGGAAAAAGATAAAAGATTCTATTTTTGTATCAATTGATAAAATTAAGTGAAATTGGGATCATATACTATGACTCAAAGATTGCATTAAAAGAAATCAAAACTCTCTGACTTTCTATCTATACTATGAAGGCCAAAAGTGTCTGTGCATAACGGAAACGTCATTTTGCGAATGGCAACACTTTGAAATTCGAAATGAAATTTCGGTTTAGCAATTTTTGCTACTGCAAATTTTTAAACTTCTAAACATCCCATATTTTCAAATTTTACACCAACGTACAGAGGAAACAATGTGCTTTTAAATGAAGTTTTTTTTATAACTGCATCTTAGTTTATTTTTGAGATTATAATTTTTTTGTAGTTTTGTAATCGTGGCAACAAAAGCACTTTATTTCTGTTAGAATAGAAGTGAGGGAAAAAGCCATAGAGTAAAAAGAAAGAATAGAGTGGAAGTATAGTGGCTGGGGATGACGCCATAAATGAAACTCTAAAATATGCTATACTAAGCCCAAACACAATCACGCGCTTTGCAAAAAAAAAAAAGAAAAAAAAACTTTAAATAATACAGTTTTTAATTCATAATACAAGGAAATGTTATTTTAGAAATCTAAAATATAAGCAGATCATTTTTAATTAGAAAAAAAAATGCACAGCTGATGTAAAAAAATTCTATCCCTGTTCCACGTAATTGTTTTGTTTGAGCCCCAATGAGGGCATTTAAATTTGAGCGATAACGCGCATCACATTAGAGAATAGAAGCCGATTTTAGGACAAACTGCACCCCCATCTATCTTTTTCCTCTATGGAAAAAAATCAGATTGCCGTTGCCACTTTCTTAGAAAAAGAGAAAATTTTTGAAATTAAAATGCGTGCCGTGACAAAAATATCGTCTCTTAGAAATATCAATGAATGATTTCTGATAGAACATCGAGCTGTAAAAAACAAACAAATGAAAGCGTGGCATACGAATCATTAGAAACCCAATTTGCTTCTTGAATGCCAACATTGTTTTTTGCTGGGTTTGTGTATTATTCAGCAATAATGACGTCCTATGTATTTTTTCTATAGATACTGTTTAAGAATAGATCGTAAAACAGGAATGTTTTAGCGGATACAAATGACGTCATTTTATTGAAAAATAGATGTATTTTATTTCTTAAGACTAAAATATGTTTTGTAGAAAAATGTCATTTTGAACCCAGCTACCATACAATACTTCTCAGATAAAAATACTTTACTTTCGAAAATAAATTAATCGAAATCACACACTGATAAAACGCAATGCTTAACAGAAATTTAGAGTGTTTTATAGAAGAGTCGTGACTTAAAAAGTGCATGATATTTTCGGAAGTCTTTGTCCAAAAAATTGTTTATTTCTTTTAGTCCAAAAAGTTATTTAATCATAAGGATTATAATTAAATATAAAAGAACTAGTGGAGTTTCAGAAGCTATAATTGTTAAAATTTTAACGAATAAAAATGTCAAACTTATTGAAATTTGGCACAGATTGTAAAGGCAGTTAGGATATGACATTTATAGCAGACTTAAACATGGAAATGACACAATCTATTTTAAAATGGATGCGTAGAAGAAGGTAAAACAAGACGCTCTATTACGAAATGGCCCGAAAAAAGTGATACTACTCGACTAAAACAAAAATTGATGAATTTCTAACTAATAGTTTTTTAGATTTATTTGTTATTTTGTACGTCAATTTTCTTATCAACGATGCACAAATGATGCAGCATAATTATTTAGATTTTTTGTGAAAAGTAAAAAAGGTAATGCATTGGATCTATGAATGAATGTTTCGTTTGAATAGGGGAGAATAATCATATTTGGACCGCCGCTTTGAAAGGACTGTTGCCATTCTGCCGTTAATTACGGAAGGAGAGGCCATCTACAGCTGAAATCCTACATATCAAAATGATGTCATTAATGATTAGAAAAAGCACGCGCATACAAAGTGTTGTTTCCAGATAATTTTTAAAAACCGAAACTTAGCTGTTTTATTCTATTTTTCCTGTTAAATATAAGAGAATGCTATAAAACTAAGGTTATGTATTGTTTTTATGTATATATCTAAATTAATGTGTTTATTACGCACATTTTTCACATGGATTTGTTCTTAGTCTTTTAAAAAATGGCACGGTTGCCTTGATTGGACCAATTTGAGTTGTTTAAATTAGATCAGCTATACGATCAGAAATTTTAAAAGTAAGTAATTAATTTCGATGTCCGAACACTTTATACACTACATTTAATATTCTAATACTTTATAATGGATTACTATTGCCATGCAAGTTATGAATAGCTTATTTTATTTTACTTATTCATTTATTTACTTATTTGTAGGATCAATTTCTTTATACAATTTAGGTCTATACAAACATTAAAATATTTTTACATGTTTATGCAATAAATTTTGTTTGCAATTTCTTTTATCTTGTATCTTGTATGTATTTGTATTATTGTCTTTGAATTCTTTATTCCAACGGCGTATTTGAGTTACAATATTGTATTCAGACATTTTCCTCTTGGAGGATATTTGTTGTTCCATGGGGTGGGGTGTGTGTGTGTGTGTGGGTGGGAGAATGTTTACAATTCTAAAGTGTAGAATTGAGCTGTTTGGCCATTAAAATGCGTAAAATTTCATTGACTAATTGTAGCGTATTTTTTTTCTATATAGCATATTTTTAAAAAAGCTTTTTTAATACAATTGAAAAATGATGAAAACGATACAGACAAAAATAATTTGGGAAAAAAAAAATTATCCGTGACAGCAAATGTTGTCAAAGAGACAGAAAGAGTAAGTTGTGAAGATATGGACCTGCAAGAAGCCTGAAGCTACAAAACTCTCTTAAAAAGCCAAAGAATCATTAGAAATGTTATATCCCTTGCTAAAACCAGTTAAATCAAAATATAGCTAGAAATTAGAAAAAGCCAAAAAACAGCTGTATTAACATTTTCGCCATATAAACTTCAAAATAAAGGAGGAAAAAAAAAGAAGCTGTTAATGAGCAAAAACAATTAAAAATTAAAGAAATATACTAACTCAATTGGAAAGAAAATGATGGATAAAAAGAACCACAGACATAATGCAAAAAAAAAAAAAAAAAAAAAAAAAAAAGAAGAAAGTCTAAAGATTTAAAATGTAAAAAGAAAAATCAAGATAGTGGTGCTTGTTTTTATCTAATTTGTAAGAAAAATAAAATAGCAGAAATGATTCAGTGTTTAGATTCTCAAATACAGTTCCATGTGCAAAGGAATAAAAAATGAATAAACAAAATTCATGTGTGTTGTGTGTATTCATGTGAATAATTCATTCATCATCATTTCTTGCATGATGTTTAAGTAACTGGCAATCAGTTCCATAATTATTATTTTTAATTACTGGTAATTTTGATTTATATTCTGAATGCATTTTGATTTAAAACAATTATATTTACTTTCATATATTTGATTTCATTATATTTTATTGCTGTTGTTTAGATTGATTGTTTCATTAATCGCAAACTTCGCTTTTAATAAAATTAGCCACTTTCCCCACTCATTAAAACAACCTGATGTTGTTCGGTCCAATTTATAAGACTGGGAGTCTAACTTATACAACTAGTTGTTGAATTTGGACCATTTTTGACAAACTTTTCAGATGAAGATAAAACTTAAAATTTTCTAAAAGAACTTGACCTAAAGATATATTTCATCAGTAGATAAACAGACTGATCACGCGTAGTGGTGTTTTACACATATATTTTTTAAGTGAGTTATACCTAAAAAAAAGTGAAGTGATCCGAATTCGGCTACTCTACTCCACAAATGTTTTATTCCAGAACAATGCGACACCTTATTAAAAAAAGTTAATAGTCATTTATTATTATAAAAATTATTCTTACGATTAGTGATTCCAGCATTTTCTGCCATATCGGAAGGTTTTTTGGAATTCGATTCAATCTGCAATATAAAAAATAATAAATTTTATAGCTTGAACAATCACTCATTATTTTACTTCATTAACATTCTAACATTAGTTTACTTCAACATTATCAAAATTTTGAAAGACAAAATCCGTTGTTCCCAAAATTAAGCAAAAAAAAAGGGAAGCAGGACGTTTCGGTCCCGCCATTTCGGTCCCGCCGTTTCGGTCCCAAGACATTTCGGTCCCAAGACATTTCGGTCCCGAGACATTTCGGTCCCAAGACATTTCGGTCCCTGGCCATTTCGGTCCCGAGACATTTCGGTCCCGAGACATTTCGGTCCCTGGACTTTTCGGTCCCTTCTCCAGCAAGCTGAAATTTTGTGCACGGGAAATATCAGACATAATTTTATAAGGAACATTTTAGAGTGTTGAATTCAGGGGCAGGTCATTCCCCCCGGAGCTATCAATTACCCCCCCCCCGGAAAATTTGAAATTTTGTGTTTTCATTGGTAAAAAAGTGTAATCCCCCCCCCGGAGCCACAGACGTCCCTCTCGGAGAAAAGTGTCTGAATTCAACACTGGTTTTTTAACTGAAAGTCGCATAAAATTTTAGTGTAATGCGATTAATTACAAGTAACAAGTACCCCAAAACTTGATCAATTATTTAGAAATCGATGGAGATTTCTGAAAAAAATTCACAGATGAATGGCATTCTTTATGTTGAATTCAGGGGCATGTCATTCCCCCCGGAGCTATCAATTACCCCCCCCCCCCCGGAAAATTTGAAATTTTGTGTTTTCATTGGTAAAAAAGTGGAGCCACAGAAGTCCCTCTCGGAGAAAAGTGTCTGAATTCAACACTGTTTTTTTAACTGAAAGTCGCATAAAATTTTAGTGTAATGCGATTAATTAGAAGTAACAAGTACCCCAAAACTTGATCAATTATTTAGAAATCGATGGAGATTTCTGAAAAAAATTCACAGATGACTGGCATTTTTTAAAATTGCCAGAATGTTTTGAATTCTTGAACGAGGAAATGGAGAAGTTAACTTGGAAACTGATAACTAAATTTATAAAATAACCCAATTAACTTATGATATTAACACACCCCATAATAGTTGTAAAATTTTAACTTCTGAGATGTATGTTTCCTCTCCAGGGAGACAAAGGCTTTTAAATTGCCAGGAGAAAAGAAAGAGTTATTGTTATATGGAATTTATATTCTGACACTTAGCATATTAAAGGATTTCATCGCTGAAGCCAATTTTCAGAATTATAAGTGTTTCATTATTTTGCACCCCCGCCACTTCCCGCATAAGAGCAAAAATGTTGAAATAAATAAAAAACATCTGTATCTGGTGGAATTTTTCCCCCTGTGCCAAAATTATCATTGAATCCTCTTTTTGTTTATGGCATTTTTTATATGTTGTTTTTGGTTACTAGCATTTATTTTCCTTTTAAACTTTTCCGTTTTTAAATTAAGAAAAGAGTTTCCAGATTGCAACACGTGGAGGTAGTTAGCATTGCAATTATTTTATTACATAAATATATGACACGATCAGAAATAATTATTAAAATGATTTGTAACTTAAAGATTTTTTTTTTTTTTTTTTACATTTTAGAAAAATGAATTACATCTTGAATTATTAGCAATTATTTTTTCATGACAACAGTTCTTTTTTTATTGTTATTATTACAATCCAGAATGTTTATTATATTGACACTTCTCTGTTTTTATTAATGTTTTCCAAAACAACGGCAACAGCAAAAAAATTATATTGCCATACTTTTATGCATATATCACATTTATACAACACATCTGTTAAATTTTCTAAAACCAGCTTAAGGAAACTAATTAAAAAATTATTAATGTAATGCGTATTGAAATTTGTCATTTCATTTAAAGCTGATATTATTATATAAAATAATTATTTTTAACATTAAAATATAAAAACCCTCATAAAAAATATGAAAAAAAAGCCTTCTGTCAAAGTAAGTTAAATTAAAAAAGGTAACTTAAAATATTATGTCTAGGTGGTAAATAACTTATCTAACAATCTTATTTAGTTATGTTATAAGTTTTGAATATTTCAATGTCATTCATAAGCTGTAATAATAAGGATAAAAAATATTTCATTCTACTTTTTATACTGGTTTAATTGATACTAAAAGCGTTTGAAATGAAGATAACAACAAGAGAAATGAAAAGCACCGAGAAATGCTGTTCTTTTCAAAACATTCACATTTCTTCTAAAAAATGCCAGCGATTATGTGGGAGGTCCGTCCGCATTTGAACTCCAGAGTATAAAGGGCATTGTAAAGAATAAGGGTTTCATCTGACAAGTGTATAAAGATCAAGATACAAAGAATAAAGCTAACTATCTTGTATAAAGATGACTATTTGTTCAGATGGGCGTTGACAATTGATTGACATGCAGAATTTTTGCTTAAAAGAGATTAATCGTAGTACATAGTACTTAGCTGATACTTATATCCATACATTTCCAATTTTATAGGAACACCAACATAAAAAAAAGTGTTTAAAAATTCTCGGCACACGGTTTTGATTTGTTATTTACTTAATGTTATACATTATTTTATTAAATGATTAACATCATCTTACAAAATTTGAAAGCATTAATAATTATGTTGTTAAATTAAAAAATTCTCAAAAATTAAATTATTTTTATCAAACATATTTATTAATAAGAATTCGAAATTATTTTAACTATTAATTGTTTAAGTGACTTATTTATCAATTACTTGTTTAAAATCTAGTACAAGAACTATATAGAAGTTATAGCAAAAATGAAAAAAACATATTTTTTAAATTTCAGCTACTATAATGTTATTAACTTCATTAGGATGTATAAAAATGATAAGGATTCTCAAAATAAATATGTTATTTATTCATTTATTGGTTAGTTTATCATATTTTTCTCACTCTTTAAATATAATTAATATATCAGGGTTCGCACAGTTCCACCACTAAAATTTAAGGTTATTTTCAAAGCATCTCAATAATATATGTATATAATAATATTCAAAAATATTGTAAAATCTTTGAATGAAGGCGGTGTTTGCGAATTCTGTGTTTAAAAAATTAAATGTAAATTTTCTTATTTTTAATAGTGGTGCCAGAGTCCTTAAAAAAATTTAAGGAGTGTGCGAACCTTGTATATGATTGATTTTTGCGAACTGTAAACTATAACTTTGTTTCAAAAAATTTAAATCTGCATCTGGATAATAATGTTACCTAAACCTGTTAAGAAATATTTTTACGCATTGTTACAGTGTTGCATTATTATGTTTAATTAATTATTACGTTACTAATTGGTTTTTCAAAATAATAATAATAATAATAATAATAATTTCCCTTTTTGAAATAAATAAAAAAATTTGAATAATAACTTATGGTGATGAATAATTGCTATAAATTAAATCTCAAAACAGTTAGTGATTTTAAAATGAAAATCAAATTAATATTTTATTAAATTTATGTATTTTTAATTTAATGAATCTTTATAAAATTAAATTGATAAAATTATTAATATGCATTTCGAATTTTACTTTACATAAACTCAATAATCTGTCTTATATTCAATTTATCATTATGTTTTGTAGTAGTTATAAACTGAAGCTTATCGTTTACCTGTTTATTTATTTTATATTTAAAGTTACTGAAATTTAAAACTATTTATTCAATTAATAATAAAATTAAAATAAAAATTGTCAATTTTTTTCTGTGAAAGTGGGAGCGAAAAGGTAATGGAAATAAATAAATAAACGATAAATTAAAAGAGCTTAGTTTTGTCAGTTAAAAATCGAAAATAAAATTATTTAAAATAGTTACATTATTATATAAAATAAAAAAATAATCATTTTATTACAAAGAAATAGGCCCACTTTCAATAAAATTAACTCACAAAAATTGTCTTCATAAGGTAAGAAAACTGTAAAAAAAAAAAAAAAAAAAAAAAAAATGCAATTAATAATTATTACATAAAAAAAGGTCGTTGGAGCATTTTTATTTTTTTTTAACAAAAATTTTTTATAGCACGCCTAGTTACGAAATCACTAATTTAAAGATTCTAAGAAAGTGTGCGAAAACAATCAATAAAAATAAAAGTTAATCAATAAAAATAATAGTTTATAGTATAGATAAAATACCTAATATAAAAAATATATGATAAAACTTAAAATATTTATTCTGTTAAATAATAATAATAAAGACAGTGTAAAATTATATAACATTGTTTAATCAAATTTACAACTCGCTGTGATTTTATTATCACGAGTTACAATAGATTAAACTTATTGGACTATTATACTCAGCTTTGTATAAAATTTGAGGGAAGGGGGGACAGGAGAATAAAAAATATTAAAAAAGACCCGAACAATGTTGAGCTTACAGCGTTTAGTGGGCCTTCATCAATCAGAAACCAAGTTATAAAGTGGCCGGTAAAGAAATAGCAATGGACCGAAATGGCAAGAGACCAAAATGATTAAGGACCGAAATGTCTCGGGACCGAAATGTCTCGGGACCGAAATGTCCAGGGACCGAAATGTCTCGGGACCGAAATGTCCAGGGACCGAAATGTCCAGGGACCGAAATGTCTCGGGACCGAAATGACCAGGGACCGAAATGTCTCGGGACCGAAACGGCGGGACCGAAACGGCGGGACCGAAATGGCGGGACCGAAATGTCGTGTACCCAAAAAAAAGGGGGCGGGGGTTGATTCAATATACCCATTCATTACTGTCAATATAGCATGCATATTATTGTAAGAACAACTATCATACATCTGGATATAACCCATTTTTCTTTTAACTTGTTGTTGATGTTTTAAACTTTCTCCGACAATTTTTGCAGAAAATATTTCACCTGGAATAAAATTTTGAAAATTTAGAAAATGGAAAAAAAAAATCTGTATAAATAATAAAGAAAATTACTCATCTATATTTTCCTTCAGTACAAGTGCTAAAGTTCAAGCAACTTAAACCTTACAATAGTACAGTATACTAAACAGTACATAAATGTTCCTTTGTTAGGTAGTTCATACAATTGGAAAACAAAGTAAGTTTATTTTGTATAAAAAATTCTTTAAAAGATAAAATTCGCAAATAACCATCTTTGCGAAAGTTGAAATATTCCTCATCTTTTATTTCGCGAATAATCAAAACTTACGAATGTAAAATCCGCGAATGTTAAGGAATTACAATTGGTTAGTCAGATTTTTGATATTGCTGGTGCTTACCCACAATGAAACCGAATTTTTTTTACTCGCGATCCTTTGAATTTTTTTTTTTTTTTTTTTTTACATCCTTTATCGAAATTTGCGTTTTATCGCGATCCTAATGACGATTTTCCGTTTTTTGCTATCCTTAACGCACGCGCTTTTCCGCAGTCTCAAATTCGCATTTTTCTGCGATCCTCCAACAAAATTCGTATTTTTTGCGATCTTTTGATAAAATTCGTGTTTTTCTCGTTATCTTGCGTTTATTCCGCGATTTTTTGAGGAAATTCGGGATTTTTTCTGAAATTCCCTTGACGCAATATCTGTTGTGTTTCGCGTCCCTTTAGGAAAATTCGCTTCTTTACACTATCGTTTGACAAGTCTTGTGATCCTCTAATAAAATTCGCGGTTTTTTTTTTTTGGGGGGGGGGGGGGTTGACGAAATTTTGCTGTTTCGTGAGCCTTTGGGGAAATCTGCTTCTTTCTCGCGGTCTTTTGAGGAAATTAGCATTTCTTCCGCGATATTTTGACAAATTTCGCGTTTTCTCGCTATCCTTTCACGAAATTTGCGTTTTCTGCGATCATCAGACGAATTTTGTGTTTTTTCCGTGATCTTTTGATAAAACTTCCGTCTTGTTTCGCAATGGGGGGAAATTCATGTTTTTTTGCGCGATTCTTCGACGAAATTTGTGTTTTTTGCCATCTTTCGAACAAAATTAGCATTTCTTCCGCAATCGGTCGACGAAACTAATTTTTTCCAACGACTATTTTTCGTCGAAACAGCAGTTTAACTCAGAAGTTTTGGAAATAATCGACCAAATCTGAAATTTATAAATAAGATAATTAAAGTAAAACCATACTTCTGTTTTTTCGATGTCTTTAACTTCTTGTTTTTTTAAATCAGTAGAAATGACCGAGCTAAATTCCTTTTTCTTCCGTGATTTGCTCACAGACTTTTCAGAAACAGTTTCAAACTGCATTTTGTTTTTACGGGGAGAATCTGAAAGACAAAAATTTCTTTCACGATTTGTTAAATAAACAAAGCGTATTTGAGAAATAAAAAAACTAAATTGAATTGTAATTTAATAGTTTTTAAATAGAGAAATTTGATACTTCATCATACAGCATACGAGCTTTACTTCATCATATCAACCACACAGCATTATTTTAAATCGTTCATTAAAAAAAATAACCTCTTCCAAAAACGGCGATTTTTTTCTCTTTGTACAGCTGACATTTTAATTTATAGTCCAGTCCAGCCATTAGATGTTTATAACGGACAAATAAAAGAAAGTTTTTTTGTAAGTTTGATATTTAGTGCCTTTATGCTTTTGGGGCCGCTGAATACGAATCTCAGGTTCGCCAACAAAAATTTTTTGGCAAATACGTCTTTTTTACAAAAAACGTGTAAAAAAAACGACTTTCATTTGTTTTTTTTTCAAAATAACTACAAAATTATGCATTTTACGCAAAAGTTGGCAGTACATAAATTAAATAGAATAAAATTTTCTATGTTTTATGTATTAAAAGTTTTTGTCTGTGATCAATTGTTTAGCCATGGCAGTGCCGCGAAAATTGTTGTACGAAACAAAAAATTTTGAAAAAAAGAATGGGAATTACATCGTTGCACATCAAATCTAACCATTTTAAACAAACATTGGCTATGAATTACACTAAAGGTTATATGATTATTTACATTTTACAATGAAGATGCTGATAATAAATAAGTCAGCTCATTATGAATCATTATTTAATGAAGAAAAAGAATTATGTACTTTGGTAAGTATTTTTACTTAAAAAACAAAAAATCCTTTTCCTGCTTTCTTTTACTTGAAGGTCCTGCTTTTCACCGATATCTAAACATATACTAAATGCGTGTGGTTTATTACGACCAATATCATAAACAAAATGTTTTCTTAATAATAAATACACTCATGTCCAAAATTAAAGTCACAAACATTAAGACTGTGAAAACTCATGACGACTCTGTGTTACCAAAAAAATTGGCAAATAGGCACAATGAAAGAAAGAATATAGAAACTTAACAATATGGAAAAGATTTTAATTGCGAATTAATATACAGGGTATATCAAAAAGTGTTTAATCTTGAATCAGAGATAAAGCAATTATCTCGGGAAAAGTCTGTCTAATATGGAATATGACCACCGTGCTCTGTTATACAAGCCTCATTACAAGCTTACATAATGTTTATGAAAGTGTCAGTAAATGCTTATGGTAATAAAGCCTATTTTTCCAAAAGCGTGGTTTTCAACCCTTGATAGTTCCTGAGAGGGGGCTTTCACTCCTCAATGACTTTTCCTAGACCATACCAAACATGTTTAATTGGATTAAGGTCCGGGGACCACGAGGGCGAATTCATACGGAGGATACGGAGGATAATGGTATTTACTTCTTTAAGAAAATCATGAACAATGCAAGTTCTGCTTGGCTTCGCATAATCGTCCATGTACATGAAGTCCGGGTCTACAGCACCCTGGAACGACTTCACAGAAATAGGCTTCAAGGACCTCCTCCCTAATGCCTGGCGTCCAGTCGTGTGTGTTATTTTCACTGTATCCAACATGAGAGCCCAATTGTTGTAGAAATAAAAACATCAGTCTTGAACACAGAAAGAATGTTTTTTTTTTTTTTTTTTTTTTTTTTCAGTGATGAGTTGAGATACTCCACATACAGCGAGTTTAGTCGAATCTTCATTTAGAGGGAACGTAGAGCTCGCTATAATCCCAATTACGTAAAAGAAATCGACAGATTTTGTGTCAAAAAAATCTTTGTCTGGGACGTCATAATGTTGGGCAGTTGTAAACCACTGCACGCCTTCGATCCGGGTACTGTCAATGCGCATCCCTATAGGGATAAGGTATTTGAAGCCTATATGAGGTTGTTCCGTGGTGTTGTAGGCACATATTTTATTTTTATGGACGATAATGCGAAGCCACACAGAGCTCACATTGTTGATGATTTTCTTAGTGAAGAGGACACGCTAGTCACACGCCAAGGCAAATCAAGATGGCGACGCGCTTTTTCAGCGGATTCGAAGGATGGGCTAAAATTACTTTGATTGACATGCAATCATCCAATTAGGAAATAGAATGCTCTTAACCAATTATCTGCGACGATTTTTCTCTTCAAAGGTGCGCAATTCTAGCCGATTTCATGTTTAAAGGATTTTTTTCAACTGATTTCTCATTACTTTGGGTAAATGCAATGATGTCGAGCTTCAAAAGAATTTCAATCTCTTTATGATTAGCGTTCCAAAATTAAAATAGTTTGATTTTCAGAAAATAAACGAATAATTAATTTAGGTAGATTACTATAAAATAAAAACTATTTTATTTACTTAACGCAATCACAAATAAATAAATAAATAAATAAATAATATTGAATGAGAGGGGGGGGGGATATCAGGTACAAGTAGTTTAAATAACTATTTTTTTGGGGGGGGGGTAAGGGGGAGGGATTCTTTTTAGAATACGAAACTTATCAAGATAAATAGCACTGAAGGTTAAAGTCGTAAATACTTCATAAAATTATGAGAAAAATATTTAGACAAATTTAAATATTTAAACATTGTTTATTTTTTGCGGAGAGGCAAGCAAGCAAGGGCGAAAAGGAAATAGAAATCTTGAAGAAAGGAGAAATAGGTGTTAATCCCAGCCTAATCGTTTATAGACATAATACATAATTTATTATTGTTTGTAGTGACAAATGTGACAGAAAAAGTGTAGCAAATTTTAAAAACTTTGTGTGATGTTAAGTCAATAAAGCAAAATATTTTGTCAATATTTCAGGTGGAAGAAAATTTAGATTCTTGATGATTTTTACAAGCATTATATAAAAACCGCAAGGAGCTCTAACAATTTTTAATATTGAGCACTGACATAGAAGTAAAGTCTATAGGAGGGAGGAGGGGGGGGTTTCTGAAAACTGTTTTTTAAATGATACAGTCAGTTAAGAATGGTTTTTGTTTTGATACAATATATTGTACTGATTCATTTTTTTATGGATTTACTCAACTCAGCCGAAAACTCGGGTAATTTTGGTATTTATGTTTAATGGTTCAATTTTGAGCTAATAGAAAGGAAATAACTGCGAAAAGTTGTGAAAATTTACTTGCACATTAATGGAAAATCACAATATTTTATTTAAATATTTCTCTAAAGATATTTTACTGTATGAAATGCACAAACACAATACGCAAAAAATGTAAACATGTGTTTTGTGTAGAATTTAATGCATATCTATCGCTTTATTTTTAACACTTTCCTACATAGATAAAAAGATTTTGTTAATATTATAGTTAGCAGAGATTTATAATTAGCACTTAAAAAAAATTAAACATATTTAAAGACTTAATTATTTGTGCAGAAGGAGGATTTCAGGTTTTAATTATTTTTTTTTTTATTAAAATACGAAGAGAAAAAAGAAAGAATTTAATTTTGTAAGTTGAGAAGGGGGGGGGGTAGAGGGAAAAAACGGATTTTTTTTTGGGGGGGGGGAGATAGTAGAACAGTTTTATAGATGACAGCTTATTTACCTTCTTGAATATTTATTAATAGGACGAAAAATGTAACTTAAAAGTGTTTTAAAGATTTTTAATTTTGTGTACTTCAAAAGAACGAGGGGGGGGGGGTATACAACGATATTTATGGGTTGTTTACAATTAATTATTTATTTTTAGAATAAAATATGTATAAACCTATGGAAAAAAAAAAAACTTTCAAAGATTTTAAATTTAGTGACATATGGGTAGGGGAGAAAATAGTGCAATGCCCCCCTCAAAAAATGGTGGAATTTGTGTTTGTTTAAAATTTGTGAGCTGAGGAAAAAAAAGAAATAAGCACATTATTTATTTATTTTCGTGTGCGTGTGTAGGGGGGAGACGTTTCTTAGATGACTTATTATTTATTTGCCTTTCAAAATATTTATAAATCGGTATAAAAAAATAATAAAAGTGGGAATTATTTAAAGAACTAAATTTTCTGCACTTAAAGGAACAAAATGATAAATCCTAATTTCAGTCGTGGGGAGGGGGGGGGAGGAAATTTTGTGATTGATTGTTTATTGATATACTAAAGTGACTTATATGCTACAAATATGGGTATTGTGGAGTAGACTACAAAACGAAGTGATATTTTTGTAAGGTGCAATTTAGAAGATTGTGACAGATTCAAAAGGCGAAGCGAAATTTTGATATAAAGGGAGGCGAAGACCAAGGGCTGATCTTCAGAGTCCTCAAGGGGGGGGAGGAGGATTTTAGAAATTTGGATACTCCAGTGTAATGCACGGGTCGGAGTTCATTTTTTTATGTGGGTCGTGTTTTTTTTTTTTTTTTTTTTTTTTTTTTTTTTTTTTACTTTTTTGCTGTGGGTCGGGTTTGGGTCCGATTGGCTTCCATTTTTTGCTCCTGTCTGGGTTAATTCCTACTTGGGTCGAGATTGGGTCGGGTTGACTTCGACTCTTTGCTAAATTTGTTCAAGTTAATTTCTGATTTTTTTTTTTTTTTTTTTTTTTTTTTTTTTTTTTTTTTTTTTTGTCAGATTTGGGTTTTGTTGACTGCTACATTTTGTTTTTAATCTGGTTGACTTATACTTTTTAGCAGTGCTTAGCGCATTTGGGACACTTTAGGATTTGGTTTTTATCACTTTCCAACAAAGTTGAAAAGTGCTTATGCATTCGGTTTGTCTGTCCGTCTAGTCGGCTGTCCGTCTGTCCGCTCTCTAACTCCCGTAAATATACTCGGATTGCTATGAAATTTTTATACGTTATTGATGTTTACCCTAGCACGACACCTATTAAAATGAAGTTTCTACCATGACTAGTTTATCTACAGGGCGAATCAAAAGTTTTCCATTACATTACGGCCTATGGGGAAAAATCGTTAATATACTCGGATTGCCATGAAATTTTAGGACGTTATTGACGTTTAACCTAGCACGAACGCTACTAAAAATTAAGTTTCTATCATGATTAGTTTATCTACAGGGCGAATCAAAAGTTTCCCATTACATTACGGCCTATATGGAAAAATCGTTTCAAAGAAATTTTAAAGATGTTATACCCTGTCAAATATATTAAAATATGCATTCTATAAAATATAAGGTAAAAATTTAGCTATTATTCATTTACAGGGCCACACAAAAGAATTCCATTAGATAATGGTAAAAGGGGGAATTGTGTGTGGCATATTTTAAATATATTAAGCTGTTTCATGTATAATAAAATTGATATATGTCACTGAAGCTTAATATAAATTATACGCTACTGTCTTGCATAATATGAAGTACATAGCATTTACAGGGCCATACAAAAGATTTCAAATAGCATATTCTTTCCGAAGTACCGTATATGTGTCCGATGATGGCTGATGGAGGGATGAAATGCATTTTATGGTATGCGCGTTTATATTTCGCTAAAAATATGCACATTATATGGTGTGTATAAATGTTATAGTTGATATACAGGGCTACCGAAAAGAGCTCACCAACGTTACTGAACATGAGCATAAATTATTTAAACGTGGTTCTTAAATAAGCTATGCATTTTTACGCTGAGCTTCATTGAATTTACTGAGAAATGTTTGCAGAATATAGATAAAAGGATATACAGCTCCACGCAAAGAATTCGGTACATGGACGCCTATGAATGATAATTTATGAGAATGTGATTTCAGTTGTTTTAAAAGTGTTTTAGTTTACAATAAATTTTAGCCTAATGCTGACGTGTAATAAAGTTACAATGTAAACTACAGGGCTGAACAAAAGTATTCAAGTATGTTTCCATGTGATAGTATGAAATGCTGAAAAATAAATTTCAAACTACTGGGTATTTTCTTGCTAAACTAAATTTTCCCATTATATCAAGTGACATATGAAATACAGAGCTGTTCAAAAGTACTGGAATACATATTTGGGTATATTTGGCTATACACTATTATTTCCCTAAATAACAAAGTTTTGTAGTAAAGATTTGTAGAAAAAACAAGTAAAGATTTCATTAAGTGTTGGAAAGTGCTTCATAATCAATGCTTAACGCATGATTTTTTTTACTTGTTACTTTATCGAGAAGGGTTCGGGTTGACCCGAATTTATTGGGGTGAATTCTTTGGTAAAATGTTCGTTCTTTTTTGCAATTTTTGTACAAAATGTGCGTCTGTTTCATGATATTTTTAAGAAATTCGTGTTTTCTCCGCGATCATTTTACAAAATTTGTTGTCCGGTTCGCTTCTATTTTTTGCTGCGGATCGGGTTTAATTTTTTATTTTTTGTTGTGGGTTGCGTTTGAATCCGGTTAACTTCTACTCTTTCCTACAAACACGTGACGTTACACACAACAAACACGTGGGTGGTTTACAATTCTCCATCGATATACAGAATACAAATTGCCCTCACCTACGGAAAAAAACCCACAACTAGAGTGAAACAAAGAAAAAAGGAAGACAATAGAAATCAGAGGAAAAAGAAATGAGAAACATCATTCAGGTGGCTTGGGTTAGGAAGCCCGTGAATATTTAAAGAAGGTATCCTCCTGGGGGCGATTAGTTTTAAGAATTCATTGAATAAGTATAGGGGGAGAAAGGGTAGCTACCCTACCCCTTTAAATTTAGAAAAAGGTTTTTATGCTGAATTACCACATTTCGTTCGAATATCGTAAATCATATAAATAATTGGTTTAAAATTTCCTTTATATAATTGTTGGAGATTTCTGAGAAGGAAAAAATGAAAAGTATTTATTTATTTATTTTGGAGGGGGATGAAGAGAATTTGTTAGATGACTTATTTTATATGACTAAAGATTAACAAATATGGCTGGACACAAAATAAAGAGATTTAAAGACTAAATTTTATGTACTTGGTAAGGAGAAATAGGGGGAAAACATCAATTTCTGTGGGGTTAAGAGTAAAACTATGATTGATTATTTATTACTACAGTAAAAGTTTTAGAAAAATCGATGACTTTAAAAGTTTAAAATTTGTGAGCTGGGGGGAGGGGAGAAACAATTTATTAATTATTTATTTTGGTGTGTATGTGAGATGGAGAAGTTTTTTAAATGACTTACTTTTATTTGCCTTTTAAAACATTAACAAATGGGCTTAAAAAATAATAAAATGTGGGAAAGTTTCAATAAATAAATTCTAGGCATTTACTAATAGGATGAGAGGGAAAAATCTCATTTTTAGTTAGTGGGGAGGAGTTTTTGTGATAGATTTTTTATTGTTACAACAAAGTGGCTATATTGTGTAAACATGGATACAGTGAGATAGACAGCAAAACAGCGAAGTGATACTTCTGGAAGGGATAATATTGAAGGCTGTGATGAGAGCAAAAGGCGGGAACGAAATTTTGATACAAGGGGGGGGGGGGGCAAGGGTGATATAAATTATTTTTCTAAATCAGAATTTCAGAGAACTCAGATTTACACCTCCAATTAATAAATAACAAAAAACTTAAATATTTCTAAGGACTTTTTGCAAATTCTGCATAACACTAATAAAGTTTTTTAAGGAGCAAAAATTACTTTTAAAAAATTAAACACTTTTTAAAAAATTGAAGAAACATAAGAAATGTGTAGGACTACTTAAAATTATTCCACTACATTATGGTCTATGTAGATAAATCATTTGCGGTGTTTCAAGGAGCGTAATGAAATTCATATACATTACTGAGGTACTCTGGAAGACAATTATAAAAAAAAATATGTCATGTATAGCACTTACAGTATACACACAGAGGATCTCCATAGTAATCTATTATATCTGGTCTAAAAATAATTTCGCGATGTATTGTTGTAATAATGTTACTCTTTTACAAACAATGAAATTTATACGAACTTCTAAAATGGACTTAAGAATGCTTGCGGTATAATATTTGGCGAAAAACATTTGCCATTCAATTACAGAGTTACACAAAAGAATTCGGTTGTAAAAAGCTCTTCGGAGAAAAACTGTTCCTAGCGCATTTAAATTATGTTCACTACTTTGAACATGAAATGCAATGAAATGCTGTTTCGTGTATACTCTCTGTTAAAAAGAATTTCCATAAAAACATTCCATTTATATATATAATCAAATTAAACCTGTTGAAATTGGTCATCTGTTTCCCGCCGTCCTTTTTTTTTTTAAGGAAGATACCGCACACTCAGTCTAGCTTTATTAATGTTACAGAGTTTTACAATTAAGTTTTCTTTCAAAATTTATTATTCATTGTAGAACAATGTAATAATTCCCACGAACCATCTGTCGACATATAAAAAAATGCGATTCGATAGCAAGATTTCAATATGATGAATACCAGAAGCGATGGGGCGATCGCCCCCTCCCCCTTTGAGCCCAATGAAGGGTCTTCAAAATGATATTAGATGTCCATAGGATAAATGAATCGTGTTTAAGATTGAGAACGGTGCGACCTGATCGAACTCGACGAAGCTGTCACTGCCCGGGTTGGGCCGGGCCAGTTTTAACTCATTAGACTAGGGCTTGCTTAGGTCTAGAGATCTGCATCGCCCTGTATCAGACTGGCAAAAAAAATAAACAGGCCGTATGGGCCAGTCGGATAAAAATGTTTAACGGGCCTGCCGGCGTGTTATGAAGATTTCGGTAAAAATGCTAAAATGAGGTCTATTTTCAATGAATATGGTTTTAACGACCATAAGTATAAATGTGCGTCACGAGTAGATACTAGTTTAACAACATCAATACATAAATGTAACGTGTACAGCGTAGAAATCAGCATCGGACAATTGCTTTGTGTCTATACGGGTATAATAATTTTTTGGCAAACTGGAGCCGGGCCAAGATCAGGTTTGCACTGTTTTTCTACATATAGTCGGGGTCAGAACTAAACTTAATTATTCGTAAGACGTGTAGGGCAGACAACATTATTTGTAAAAGGGATAAAAACTATTAACGTACTGTTAACGTACTTTTTGAAAATATACTCCTTGGTGTTTCTTAAATTCATTTCTGAACAACACGAAAGTTTGACACATTTTCTGACTAATTTTTAACTATAAAGGTACAAAATTGACAAGCCTGACTATTGAAGGGATTTGGAATCGAACAGAATATTTCATTTTTGGTAAATAAAATATTTGTATATACTTGTTAAGGTATAAGAGATTCTTGTCACGTGGTTTCTGATTTTTCTCCTTTTGCATGTTAACAATGTTGGAATGTTATTCCATAAGGCGTGAGCAAGTAAGTTCCTCAATAATAAAAGGAGTTAAAAACTTTACCTTTTAGTTGACACACATTTATTTGAAGAAATAAAGTAGAATAATGATGAACAAATACTTGGAAACACTTCACAACACAAAAGAACAGATGCACAGTCTTCACAATATTTACAGAACACAACAAAATAACAAAAAATAACTTTGAAACATATATTAGCTTCAGTTTGAAGCAGTTCTTCATGAACAGTAATTATTCCTTTGGAATCATAATGTATGATAATGGATTGTTAATCCTTGACAGCATTTTGCTGCCTAACCCAGCTCAGTCACTACATCAACTAACTGTTCTAAAGTTCTCTTCCAGTGAAAACAGAATAATGTCTGGTGCTGCCATCTGGCGGTAGATTTTAGTACAAAAAGAAGCAATTGTCTAACATCTCTCCCGTTTTGTGATAGAATCTGACACCAGATGGATAAGGTTTCTGCAATGTTCAAATTTGGTCTTTGGCAATGGCTTTGTCATTATATCTGCTAACATTTCATTTGTTGACAGGTATTTGACATCTATTATATTTTTCATTTTCAAATCTCGTATGTAGTGATACTTTGTATCAATGTGTTTAGTTCGCGACTTGAACTTTTCACTTTCAACCAATTTAATAGTTGATTGATTATCTTCAAAAATTTTAATTGGATAATGTTGATGTAATTTGAGATCTTTACATAGTTTTAAAATCCACAACACTTCTTGAGTTCCTTGTGAGAGTGCCACATATTCCGACTCGGCTGACGATAATGTAACACATGTTTGTTTTCTTGAGAACCAAGAAATGCAACTATTGCCCAAGAAGATTACATTTCCTGAGGTAGATTTTCTATCTGTAGTATCTTGACCCCAGTCAGCATCTGAGTATGCAACTATATTAGGATAATCTTCTGAGGAAATATGAAGTGCAAGATCTTTTGTGGTTTTTAGGTACCTTATTACCTTCTTAACAGCATTCCAGTCCTTTTGTCTTGGATTATTGCATCTTCGACTTAGTATATGCGTAGGAGCTGTAATGTCAGGTCTTGTGCATGAAGAAATATATAATAGACTTCCGATAGCTTGTCTATAGTTATCATTTGATGATAAAAGATTTTCTTCTTTTTCTAAACTATAATAGTTCGTTTCCATTGGGGTATAAGTTGGTTTGGCTTCTTCAAGCTGAAAATCTTTAACTAATTGATTTATTTTATTTGTTTGTGACAGCAGATAACTTCCATCTTCTTTTCTATGAATCTCTATACCTAAGAAGTATTTTGCTTCTCCTAATGATGTTATAGGATAAGACTTCTTTAAATAGTTTATTACTTCATTGACTTCATCTTCATCTTCTGAGCTTATCAACATATCATCTACATATAGTATGAGATGAATTGTCTTCTTTGATTTTTCTTTCGTAAACAAACATGGATCTGCTTCACTTTGTTTAAATCCATTTGCCTTTAGAGTATTTTCTATTTCTTCATTCCAGCACTTGGCGGCTTGCTTGAGACCATATATAGCCTTTTTTAATTTATAGACTTTGTCTTTGTTTTCTTGATCTTGAAAGCCTTCTGGTTGAAGCATGTATAATTCTTCATTATCTAATTTACCATGTAGAAAGGCTGTTTTAACATCTACTTGGAATACTTTGGCTTTACGATAAGCTGCACAGGTCAGAAAAGCTCTAATAGTTGTATGTTTGACGACAGGAGAGAAGGTTTCATCATAATCAGTGCCTAGTTGTTGAGTGAAACCCTTGGCAACTAGTCGTGTTTTGCATTTTATTTCTTCTCCATTTTCATCGCATTTTGTCTTATAAACCCATTTACAGCCAATTGCGCGCTTACCTTTTGGTAAAGTAACAAGCTCAAATACTTCATTTTCCTTTAAAGAGTTAAATTCTTCTTTCATAGCCTGTAACCATTTCTGTTGATCTTTTAGTGGTAATTTTAGAACATCTTTAAAAGTTTCAGGATCTTGATTTTTCGAATAACTGTCTTCAGTTTTGTAAGAAAACCTTTCTGGTGGAATTCCTTTTGTTTCTCTGTTAGAAATTCTTCTCTGTGAATTTTCTTCACTTTTTTCTGTGGTTGGGATATCTACTGATTTGCCATCAGTTTCTATTTCTTCTGCAACATTTTCTATTGGAATAGATTCACAATCATTTTCAAGATTTTCTTCTGAAAAATTGAAATGAATTAAATCAGAAGTTCGCTCTTCTACATTTTCTGGGAAAAAATTTTCACCGTTCATATTTTCAAAAAACTTTACTGTTCTGCTTATCACAATTTTTCTTCCGCCTGTATAAATTCGATATCCCTTGCTTCTTAAATCATAACCAACAAAGATTCCTTCAGTGGCTTTTTCATCAAATTTTTGCCTCTTCTGTTTATGAACATACACATATGCTTTGCATCCAAATACTTTAAGGTGACTCATATTCGGCTTATGCCCATTCCACAGTTCATATGGTGTCTTTTCAGTTGATTTTGTGGGTAATCGATTTTGCAAATAAGCTGCTGTAGCTACGGCTTCTGCCCAGAATGTTTTTGGTAATTTAGCATTTATAAGCATGGCTTTACACATTTCAATTAGAGAGCGATTCTTTCTTTCCGCGACTCCATTTTGAGACGGCGAATATGGCGTTGTTGTTTCATGATGTATTCCTAAGTTCTTTAGGTAGTTACTAACATATTCATTGCAATATTCTGCTCCATTGTCAGTACGCAAGGATTTAATGTTCAATCTAAATTTATTTGTTGTTGATGCAACATACTCCTTTAATTTATCAAATACTTCATCTTTAGAGGAAATAAAATATACCTGTGTATAGCGAGAATAATCATCGATAAACGTAACGAAATATCTTTTTGATCCCATACTATTTGTTTCAGCAGGACCGCAAACGTCACTATATATCAGATCAAGTGGTTTTCTACTTCTGTATTGCGTTTCTTTTGGAAATGATTTTTCTGTTAGCTTAGCTTTTATACAACTTGAACATTCAGTATTATGAGAACAATTATTCAGAGTAATACCTAAAGCTAAATCATTCTTTTGAATTTTCTTGATGGATTCCAAATTTCTATGACCCAGTCTTTGGTGCCATTTTAGAATGCAATTGACATTAGAACATACAGGTAATATTTCTGAAGCGCTGTATACTTTTTCATTTGTGGGTTTTATTTTTAATCTGTATAACCCCTCATCAGCTTTTGCATCTGCAACTAATATGTTACCCTTTTTAATTAAACACATATCATCTTTAAATGTTACAACAAAACCTTTCTCAGTGCAAGACTGTACAGACAACAAATTACTGTCTAACTCGGGAACATAAAGCACATGATCTAGTGTAACTTTATTTGTTTGACCATTAACTGTTTCAATATTAAAAGTACATTTACCCTTTCCTTTTGCAGTTAATTTAGTTCCATTAGCAATTGTAATTGTATCTTTATTTGAATTCTTTAATTCTGAGAATAGTTCTAAAGAATTAGCTAAATGAACAGATGCGCCTGAATCAATAACAAAAGTTAACTTTTTGTTTTGATTTCCATTTTGTTGAGATTTCATAACAAAACCTGAAGAATTTGATTCTTTCATTAATTCATGATAGTTTTGAGAATTTGGTGGATTTTCATTTTGACTAGCAGTAGAAGCAGAGAAATTATTTTGTTTTTTAAACTGTTGACGTGATCTATCTTGAGTAAAATTTGGTTTTGTTTTGTTATTGTTGTTATTCTTTAAGTGAAAACAATCTTCACGGTTGTGATTGGTTCTTTTACAATGAGAACAAAATTTTTGTTTATTCAAATGTTTTGGTTTATCCCTATTACCCTTTAAAGCAATAGATTCAAATTTTGTTGAAATTTGTTTAGTTTCAACTCTTCTAAGATATTCATCAATTAACTTGTTTTGAACATATTTTAATGATAAATCTGTGTCATATTTGCTTTCAATAGCAGTTATAAAGGTACTATAAGAATTTGGTAAAGAACAAAGCAAAATAGCTATTAAATTATCATCTTGTATTACTTCACCTATACTTCTTAATTTTTCTGCCAATTCTAAGACAGAATTTATATGTTCCTGCATTTTAATACTTTCATTATATTTAATGGAATACAACTTCCTAAGAAGATAAAGTTTATTTGTAAGATTTACCCTTTCATGAACAGATTTCAATTGATCATATGTTTCTTTAGCACTTTTAGCATGTCTAACATGAACAATTTGAGAATCTGAGATATTTAAACAAATTAATGCTCTAGCATTTCTATCATTTTTCACCCAATTGTCATCATTTTCTTTTTTAGGTTCAAATACAACATCATATAAACCTTCTTTGATTAACAATTGTTCAATTTTAAACTTCCATACTGAATAATTATCATCAGTTAACTTATCAATATAATGAGATTCTTTAAGACTAGACATCATTATATAATAATATTTGCTTATTTCACACAAAATAAAATAGTGTTTATCTTATTAATTTACAACAATAAAATATTATAAACTCATATATAATGCTAATGATGAAATAAGAACATAATAGAATTCTTGAGAACAACTTTAAAGTTACTTCTGGTTTCAGAAAATCTTCCTAAATATTCAAAATTCTTTATTTAAAACATGTATTTGTATTTTCAACTAATAAATAATAAATTTCAATAAGAAACAAGCAAAATAATTTCTTTTCATATCAACAAATAATAGTTTTGGTTTCAAAACAAGAACAATTCTTTGAATTTTCTTTTATATCATTCACTTCTAAAAAATACAATATTCAGAAAATAATTATTTCTTTTGAATTTAAATATTATATTTTCTGTTTTGATATTATTATATTTAAATTTTGAGACTCATTTCTCAGTCTCATAATCAACAATGTTGGAATGTTATTCCATAAGGCGTGAGCAAGTAAGTTCCTCAATAATAAAAGGAGTTAAAAACTTTACCTTTTAGTTGACACACATTTATTTGAAGAAATAAAGTAGAATAATGATGAACAAATACTTGGAAACACTTCACAACACAAAAGAACAGATGCACAGTCTTCACAATATTTACAGAACACAACAAAATAACAAAAAATAACTTTGAAACATATATTAGCTTCAGTTTGAAGCAGTTCTTCATGAACAGTAATTATTCCTTTGGAATCATAATGTATGATAATGGATTGTTAATCCTTGACAGCATTTTGCTGCCTAACCCAGCTCAGTCACTACATCAACTAACTGTTCTAAAGTTCTCTTCCAGTGAAAACAGAATAATGTCTGGTGCTGCCATCTGGCGGTAGATTTTAGTACAAAAAGAAGCAATTGTCTAACAGTCGCTTCCGGAAATTCGATTCAAAACTCTAATTTTCATAAGTATCATGAAAATTAGCATTTTATATAGTGTGTTGCGCATTGTATTTGCTTGTATCAAAAAATGGACAACGCCATTCCATTACATTGTTTCTGAATAAAAACACCTGTTAAACTCATGTGTTTCCAAAAAGAAATGAAATCAGAAATGCATAAAAAATAGCTCCTCTAAATTTGAGAAAATCTTTGATAAAATGATAAAGAAGTATTTTCATAAATGTACTTTTTATTACACAGTTTCAAAAGTTATGATAATTTTAACTTCCTTTTTTTTCTTTTATTCTAAACCTTATTAATTTTTCAGTGCATCTTTATTTGAATGTTGAAAGTCTAAGAACCTAAGTAATCATTAATGTTCTTATTGTGTATTGTCAGTAAAATTTTTCTATAAAATCATCCAATAAATATGAATGCAGTAATCTTTAAAAAATCTTAATTGTATGATAAAAATCTGATTTTGTTTCGAAATAAAGATGCAGGCCGATTTCGGCCTGGACTGTTTTCATTGATTTCTGTACGGGCCGGGCCTGGCCTAGAAATGTAAAAGTGTAAACGACCGGTCCAGGCTCGGACCGAATATTTTATTTTATACCGAGCCGGGCCAAAATAACATTCATTCGGTCCGGGCCGGGGCGAGACTAAAAACTCCAGCCCGTCCAGATCTCTACTCAAGTCTTCACTCTTTCGGAAACGGTTCCGAGTTCGGATCTTACTTTTTTTCTGCAAAACCCAACCCAAGCTCGCTAAAAAAATAAATAAATAAATAAATAAATAAAAGAAAAAAAACTGATTCAGTACCGAATAGCCTGATACAAAACAGATCAACAAATCCAAAATGAAACAAAATCAATCTAATATTTGAAGGAAATTGGGAAAGTTATCCCATATAATTACATCAATATATTTTTTTTTTTGTTTAAGTAGAAAAATGAATATATATATAATGTACTCATCAATATTCAAACATATAGTTTTTCATAAAAAATTGTCTGATGTATTGAAAAATCCAGTCATCGACCAGTTTATACTAGATCCGAATTTGTCAAAATCCAAAAGAAGAAATGTCCCGAATCTGAAACGTTTAAAGTCAATCCGACCCATAATATATCAATCCGAACCCAAAAATTACAAATTATGTCAAATCGAGCCCTTACCCGAACACCTGAAACTGAAATGAAAGAAAATAAATTCATTTATTTTAATAGAATTAAAAAATGTGTTTTACATCTTCAACTTGAATGTTATAATTTATAGAGAAAAAAAATCTAGTATTTGCTCTTTAGTGCAAAACCTATTCCTAAATCAGCCTGCTCAAACTAGGTCCGTAGCAAAAAAGTCCAAATCTATCCGGCCTACTACAAAAAACAAACTCAAAAAAAAAAAAAAAAAAAAAAAAAAATCTTTAACCAAACTTTCTAATTAACTCGAATCCCCACCTTGTTCTTTGCGCAGCATATCCTGATGTAACTTTGCGCCATAAAACCCCATTCAACCAACCAATCAATCAACCTGAGTGTTACTCTCAGAAGTGAAATTTTATCCAGAACAGAACCGAATTTGAAAAAATTTAAGTCAAACTGACCCAAATCCGACCCACAGCAAAAATGTCAAGCCGATTCGAACACGACTCACTGCAAAATTTAGAAATAATCTCCACTATCAATGAGAAATATCACCTCCTGCCCGAACCTCCAAATTTTGAAATAGCTCCCCCTTGAGGATTCTCGTGTTCTCTCCTTGAATCAGAAAAGAGCGTTCCTCTAAGAATTGCACTTAAAATAACTTCATTTTTCAAATATTCGACAAAAAATTTATTTGACCCCTGAGCGTATAGTATTGCCCTGCTTCCGATCCGAACCCGAAAATACCATTGGAAATCAAATCAAAATCCGACCAAAAATTTTTTTGTCAATTTAGAATCGAAATGAAAGAAAAACAATTCATGTTTTAATGGAATTATAAAATGTCGACATTTACATTTCTAATATCAATTTTATCTTTTATATAGAAAATAAATATCTAATATATACTCATAACGGAATCAACCAAAGAGAGATGGCTAAATTGTTGAAAAGTGTTCGTTAAATAGAGGTATCTTCTATTCGAGACATTCCGTATGGATATTTTAATGTACATGTTAACACTTACGAATAGCTGTGTTAACATGTAAATTGAAATGTAAAATCTTAAATATTCATAATTAACTATTTGGAAATGTCTGTTATGGCGTTTATATAGTTTCATTTTTTAGTATCTTCGATATTTTCTTTTATGATACTCCTTTAAACTATTTTCTTCCATAACGGAGAAAATATTTAGACTTTCATTTGAAATATAGGGTCGAATCGAATCCTTCTTGCGAGATTGAAAATTCCCTATGAATCAGATCAGAACCCAAAATAGTGTAAATTAATTTCACCCCAAAACAACTACAGCAACAAAAAAGAATGCAGAGAAAAGCAGATAAAAAGTAGAATTCCACTCTGTCCGCAAGAAAAGCGTAAAAATCCACTCGACCAGTAGCAAAAAAGTAAGAAGTCAACTTGACCGAAACCAAACCAGCGTCAATAAAATAGTACTCAACTCAACCCCCCGCCAGGGCCGTAGCTAAGGGGGCACTATGGGCGGCTCAGCCCCCCCCCAAATATTTTGAGCCCCCCCCTGGAAAAGATTCCAAGGTCACTCAATGAATTTCTGTTCCGAAAATTCAAATGAAATTCTGTTCAAAAATCTAACTTGGTCTTGAAAACCTTTCACAATTTTGCAGGATTACTAAACTGTATTTAAAATAAGTGTGTTCAACACCTCCCTCATCCTATTGGCACATAAGAAGCTAGCATGATGTTTAATTTTGATCAGCTATACACTCAAAATTTTCATTATCCTATAATTTTCTTAGTATAAAATGAAGTTATAGAACACTTTTTAATAAGAAACATAGTACCTACAATATGAATATGCATTACTTTATCTTTCTGTGGCAATGCGAGAGAAAAAAATTATGAGCCCCCCTTACATTCTCTTGAGCCCCCCTTACATTCTCTTGAGCCCCCTACATTCACTTGAGCCCCCCCCCCCTATTGTTCACTTCTAGCTACGGCCCTGCCCCCCCCCCCCACACACACACACAAAATAGAAATCAACCACACCCAATACCAACCAGCAGCAATAAAGAAAGAGAACCGGATCCCAACCCAACCCGCAGCGGCAAAGTAGAATTGAACCTTACCCAAACACGACTCGCAAAAAAAAGTATTTAACCAGAACAACGGCAAAAAATGAAAGTAAACCGGACCGAAACCCAACCTGCAACGAAAAAAATTAGCCCCGATCCTACTGATGATGAAAAAAAATTGTTCCGACACGATCTGCAGGTGCGATTGGAATCTCCAAATTTCTGAAAAGTCCCCCCCCCCTCTTTTTTGAGGAGTCTCGAGATCTGCCCTTGTACCAGGACAAACAAAAACTGCTAAAAACTGCAAAATCGTCTAAAAGTTTTACAATGTTATATTGAATTGTCACCCATTAAATATATACGAACTTGTAAAGTTTGTAAGTATCTCGACAAATCTTGTCCACGATGCTTTGTACGATGATGTTTTGGAACATGCAAAAGCCTTCTGCTCGATAGAAGCTGCATTAGTTGAACGTCGACAAAAAACTCCAAAGAAGAAACAATTCTGATAAGTATTTAGAGAGTAAAATTTGCTGAATAGCAGACTTTAAAAAAATTGCTATATTTTGCCTTACAGTTTCATTATTTTTACTTTTATACTATAACTAGCGGCCCGCCCTCGCTTTTCTTCGGGTAGAGCAAGTCGCCCAGTCCCCCGCCACTACTGACACCGCTAATTGTTTCTACCAGTTCATCTCATTAAATTCAACTACTAAAAACATTACCCTCATTTTAGGTAGTCGGATAAAAAATAGCTTATATGTTAATCTAAGGTGCCAGATACCTCCATACAAAATTTCATAAAAATCGATCCATCCGTTCTTGAGTTATAAATGGTGTAACTAACACGATTTTGCTTTATGTATATGGATTATAGCAGCCCGCCCCGACTTCTCACGGATATTTAAGAAAAATTTCAAGTTATAAATTTTTTCACACACACTCATAACCTAATAATTAAAATGCCGTCTCTGACATTGACTCCCCTCCCGTGCCACAGTGACGCCTATATCACACATTACGATGCAGCCTAGTCGAGCGGGGTAAACGGCAACCATTAAATCAGTCTTGATTTTGAAGTAATTTATTTTGATAAGAATCAATACCAAAGTAACAGTAAAGAGCTTTTACAGAAACGGCATTTTAATTATTTTTTAAATAAAAAACACTTATTGTGACATAACTATAACAGTTAGACATGTGCTGTTGCGACATTTTTTGTAGATAATTACATGTTAACAAAGTCGTAGTACATTATTTTGTTCTATAATCATTAGAATTCGCAACGCCCGCGATGTAAAGAATTTTTAAGTTCATTTTTCTACACCTTGGGTTACAATATTAACATTTTAATAAGGATTTGAAATAATTTTTATGAAAATATAATATAGCCTATGTTCACCGGAAATAGTGTAGCTTTCATACGGTGAAAGAATTTTTCAAATCCGTCAAGTACTTTTGGAGCCTATTCAATTCAATTCAAACAAACAAACAAACAAATCTTTCCTCTTTATAATTTTATATTAAATTAAATAAGTAATATTTATCCCTAGGCTTATTGAAACAGTCCGCATTTGAAATTGTAGAAAACGTAACGATTTTAAATATTTGACTGCTCCTCCTAAAAAAAAATTCCTCCCTCCCCATATTTGATGCTCACTACTCTTTAAAATATTTACTATCTGTTATAACTTTTTTGAAAACTCCAAAACAATCGTTTCGTGATTTATTTTTAACTTTAATTAATCTGCGTTTTAGCATTTCTTTTGCTTTTTTTAGTAATTGCTAAATAGTTTTAAAAATTAAAAAACACGGTTTTTATATCAGGTCGGGATAAAAAGTTTAAAATGTTTTTTTTTTTTGAGGGGGGGAGGAAAATCGTGCATAGTTACGATTTTCATATGTGTTTCAGTGATTGTCATGTGTCTAGTGGGTCACGTAACCTTTAATTTCCCAAATTGCTTTTGATTCGTTTATCCGGCGTTTTATTTTTATCCTTTTAAGCGGCGACTATAGCCTATGTTCACCGGAAATAGTGTAGCTTTCCAACGGCGAAAGAATTTTTCAAATCCGTCAAGTAGTTTCGGAGCCTATTCAATGCAAACAAACAAACAATCAAATCTTTCCTCTTTATAATATTAGTATATAGATAAATAATGATAAATATTTGCAATTCGTTGTCTTTGCAAATATACCTTTATGTTATATTAAAATAAAATGTATTACGCAGGATAAATTCCCATTTTTAACGACTGTTGAAAGTGTATCGTTTTCCTCAAAAGTAATAAATATTAAAAAATATTTCTTTAAAATTTGAAACAAGTTGATCAACAATTTTAAAATTACCAATCTTTAAAACTTTCTAACTTTAATTTCTGCTTATTTTTGATAAAACTGTTTTTCGAACTGAAAATGCTTATTTTTTTTACTGTTTTACTTAATAATACTGGACTGAAATTGGGCTGCCTAGTATCGTATAGCACAAAAAGCAAACACAGGGAAGAGAAAACTGCGCCCGGGGCAAAGTTTCAATTTGGCGCCCCCTTTCCCAACTTTTTCTTGTAACAGGGTCATTCCACATGAATTCAACCAATGGGTGTTGCATCATAGTCACAGATTTTTTTAAATTTTTTATCATAGACAGACATAGTAATGAAACCCTCAAATCTGAAATTTAAAAGTAATATTCGCAATATTGGCTGAGATATAGACATTTGAAAACTGACCATTTTTACTAAATGACGTCCATCTTGGAATTTCATCAGTGTCTAAAAGTGCCCATAACTTGACAACTAATGGCTCAAATTTTATATATCTGGTACCAATTTGAAGTTACTTGTACATAGAATGCATATTTTACATCAAAACAATAGTAAATTTTCATTTATTTACTTTTTATTATGTGCAAACTGAAAATATCACCCCAAAAAAGAGCCGATTGTAATTGCCCACAAAAAAAATGAATCATCATGAATTTTTTTGAAACTTGGTTAAAACATTGCTCTATGTGTGTGTTTTAAATAATAAAAAAAGTGGAGAGGTAAAATCTGTTGTTTAAAAATAAATGATTTTTTTACACTTAAGGTGTCATTAACCAAATAATGATCATTTTAGAATCTGTAAGTATTTCTAATTAAAAAAATAATGGTTAAAATAAAATTTTCTAAAATCTAAATTAATGTTAATGTATATTCAAAAATTCTTTTGCACTAATTTTGTAGGAATCCCCTCAACCCCACCCTCTTCCCCCAAAAATGTATACTATTGGAAAAACTTTTACACTGAAAAATAAGGAAATAATTAAGGAATGTAATGTATAATTATAAAATACTTGTAAATGCAATACATATAAATGAGGATTTACGTTACGTATAGAGGAGAGTGGGGTAGAATGGGACAGCAGGTTTTTCTCTTTATGTATCATTCTGAAAATTTCATCAATCACACATTACATGAAGCAATAGTATCCCAATCTTCAGATGAAAAAAGTAGCTGGTTGACAAAAGCTTGCAGTTGTATAAAGAAAAGATTATTTCAAGAATCAAAAGTAATTTTACTTCATATACTTTTTGTGCTTTCTGTATATTAATGATTTGTTTATGCATAGATGTAATAGTTCTCCTATTTATAGAACATTATATTGTATATTAACTATAATTTAAATTATGCCTAACAGCAGTATTTCTGTTTATAATAAAAGTAGAGAGAATAATGGGACATGCCAGGAAAGGGGGGGGGTGGAACATGTCTAATTCTTACCTTTTTAATAAGATGTATATAAATTGCTAATATGCAAATACTTTTAAAGAGTAGTACATTAATTATAGCATTGAAAATATATTCCTTTACTTCAAAATATAAATAAATTGAACGAATGATTATAATCTCTAACAATCCTGAATTATCCTTCCATTGATGAAGATACTGGAATTTGATGTCGTAGTACAGACTTTATAAACCTATAATCTTTGTTAGATTGTAAATATAGCCAACTCAAGAATAATTTGTTTCATATAATATATTGTTTTATAGTTGTCTCATTCCTGCCTGTTAGTGGGGAGGTATGGGACACATTTTGAAATTTACAATTTCTTTAATTATAAAATTGTTTAGCTATATTGCTCAAGAACATTAAAAAGTGTTTTATTTTGTATTCAAAACGAAATTTTTGTTTTTGTGTCAAACAAAAATGATTTTCAAATTTTTGTAAAAAATATCCCATTTCTCCTCACTCTCCCTTATACATAGAGCCTATTTAAGACATTATTTTCTCTTAAAAAATGAAATTTATGTTGTCAAATTTATATGTACCGTAATTTCGGGTGTATAAGTCGCGGATCAAACAATTCTTTTTGGACCCAGAAATCTTATTTAGTGATTGAAGACAAATATTTACGGCGATCTAACTAGTTATGTTTGTTTCTTAAAAAATTCTGGGTCGAAAAAGAATTGTTTGATCTGCGGCTTATACACCCGAAATTACGGTATATATATTATATATTTTTTATTTTATTTAAATTACACAAGTGAATGAATTCAACTGTGATTTACAACTAGTATTTCTCCAATATTTTAGGAAAAAATATTATGTGCCCCCCCCCCTTTTTTTATGTAGTCTATTATATTAAGGTATTTAATATTTATGTAAATATGTTTTGAGAATTATATTCTCATATTTTAAATGAAATAAAAAGTATTGTAGAAATGAAAATTTACTTGTATTTTAGTATATGAATATTTAGCATAAATAGCTGCAAATTGATATTTCTTTATTGGATTATATAATATACTCACAATATATTAATTTAAATTGCTAGAAAATTTTATTTTTACCATTATTTCTTAAATTAGGAATACTTACAGATTCTAAAATGATCATTATTTGGTTAGTGACACCTTAAGGGTAAAAAATCATTTATTTTTAAACTACAGATTTTACCTCTCCAATTTTTTTATTATTTAAAGCACACACATAGAGCAATGTTTTTACCAAGTTTAAAAAAAATTCATGATGATTCATTTTTTTTATGGGCAATTACAATCGGCCTTTTTTTGGGGTGATATTTTCAGTTTGCACATAATAAAAAGTAAATGAAAATTTACTATTGTTTTGATGTAAAATATGCATTCTTTGAACAAATAGCTTTAAATTGGTACCAGATATATAAAATTTGAGCCATTAGTTGTCAAGTTATGGGCACTTTTAGACACTTATGAAATTCCAAGATGGCCGCCATTTAGTAAAAATGGTCAGTTTTCAAATGGCTATATCTCAGCCAATATTGCAAATATTACTTTTAAATTTCAGATTTGAGGGTTTCACTACTATGTCTGTCTATGATAAAAATTTTAAAAAAATCTGTGACTATGATGCAACAAGTTTTCTTTAAATTGGTTGATTTCACGTGGAATGACCCAACAGCCCAAGAATGATGTTGATAATCTGGCATGTGTAGTATAAATGTGGCGCCCCCCCCCCCCTCGGACGGCGCGGTGTTGAATAAGCCTCCTCAAAATGTACTCCTTGCAGCGCCGTGAGAAAAAGACGGGGACGAAGGGGGTGGTTGCCCCGGGATCAAAATTTAGGGGGAGCCAAATTTTTACTACTAACGTAATTTTTAGTCTGTCACAATAAAAAGTTCAGGGAATGGGACTTCAAACTGAACTTTACTGCGGGCGCAGTTTTCTCTTGGCATACCCCTGCCCCCCCCCCCGTTTCATGTATTTTGCAACCTGTATAAGGAAATTTATAAATTCCAAATATAGCTCCTTGTCCTTTTAATGCTACCTATGTATTTCACAAAAGTTCCAATTACATTTTAAAATTATCAGAATTTCCTTTTTGCTAAAAAGGAGCTTACTGTAATTTGTATCAAATCTACCTTGTTTTGTATGGACTTGAAAAAATATATATATACAAAGAAATGTATAATTTTCTTCTTTGGAAGTTAGTTATAACTTAAAAATAGCGTTAGTTTTATAAACACAAAATATTAGAAGTCGTTGATTTTTTTCAAGACTATTTTAGTTAAAATTTATCAATAAATGTAGAAAAAATAAATCCAAACCTTGAAATAAGGGAGGTTATTTTAACACGTTACTATAAACAAATAACAGAAAGGAAATAGAAGGAAAGGAAAAAAGTTACTTTCATTTGCTAAAATGGATTGGTGTTAACCAATTGTAATTTTCAAAAGGGCAGGAGAGGCGGAGACTGGCTGAGGCGGAGCGCATATAATTAAAACGCTTTTTTTATTCCATTTCTGATCAAAATATTTCCGAATTTTGCTCTGCCTAATTGCAGTTAGAAACATGGAAAGCATATCATTAGAAAGCTTAAACACTAATATTCCGTGAAGCGTTTTTAATTTTTTTAAAATTTTGCTGAAATAGGTTTTATAAGAGTAAAAAGGGCACAACACCTCGAATTTCACTGAATCCAAAATTTAAAGGGTCCTCAGAATTAAACTACAACGAAAATCAGAAAAGTACAAACTAGCCCGGTAATAGAATGTCCTCAGCTATCCAGTGAAAAAAAAATCATTTAAAAATATTGAAAATTAAGCGAGATATTCGAAAAGATTGCGTCCATAGACTTACCATTAGCGTTCGGCTTTTACCGTGTGACTAGTGTGTGCTCTGAAGAGAATATTCGCCATATGTATCGTCCCTTGAGATCTCCGGACTTCAATCAAATTGAACACGTTTGGAATGGTCTAAGAAAAACCACAGCACAGCGTAAACTCTTTCCAAAATCCACAAAGAGTTAAAAGCCGCGCTTTTGAAAGAATGGGCTTTGTTGCCACAAACAATTATTGACACCTTCATAAACAGTACAAGAGTTTGTGATGAGGCTTGTACAACAGTGTACAATGATCACATTCCATATTAGATAGATTTTTTCCTAGATAAATGCTTTATATTCATGATTTAACACTTTTTGATATACACTGTATCTTAATTAACAATTAAAGCTTTTTGCATATTGTTATGTTGCTATATTCTTTCACCGATAGTAATATTCCTCATGACTTTTTCCTCTTCCGTGTTCTTGAAATTCCTCGCGCGGTTAAGGCACATATTGTAAAAATTAAAGATTCAAATTGGGTTGTTAGATTTCTGGTTATAGTAGTGTTCCTAAAATGGCACAGTAGTGTTACCAAAGTAGTTAATCGAAAATGGTTTAAAACAGAGCAGATCCTTAATGACATTAAAATAATCAAAATTTGTTAAATATATTGTATATATTATATAAGATATTTTGATTGTTTTCATGTTATTAAGGATCTGCTTTTATTTAAAACCATTTTGTGTTACAAAGTGAACTTTCCAATTTGGAACACTGCTGTACCCCAACATCTTACAATTAGGGTTTTTTGTTTTTACAGTGCATGTTGAAAGAAGAAAGCCCCGCCTTTATACACTCACAATTTTGTTGGTAATTCTCTCTACACTTTCAGGATACAAGTTTCAACAAAGCAGCGGTAATACAATGAACAGAGGATCAAGGTCAGTGTTTGTTCTTATCCATCCCCATGCTTGAGCATTTTTTTAGCCATTTTTTCAGCCATTGCGATGTACTCTTAAAAATTGCTGTTGTGATGCAGCTGCAGGTGGCTGAAATGTTATAATATTCGAATTTAATCTAAAGATGTAATTCTTGTACGAAATATACCTTAGGTGATTTTTTATACCTTACGAAATATACCGAATGCACATTCGAATCACAGTCACCGGATATCCGACTTCTCTATCGGATATCCGGTAGAATGCAGCAAAGCAAATATAGATGAATAACAGTAATCGTTTGATCCCAAACAATGCCGAAAAACTTTTGTTTGCAATGCAAAAGATGAAATGTTATAATAAGTTCCCTATCAATGAGTAAAAGGTAATTCTCAAAAGTTTAAAGAATTGCCAGCTTTCCTACGATTTATATTTAAACGCTGTAATAAATTCAAGAATTTACGTTTATATCTTTTAGAAAATTGTATCTTTACTTTCAGATTGTAAAACAAAATTTGAAGTCAAAACAGCAAATAAAGCCTTTTTGCAAAAATGTAAAAAGATAGAAAACCAACATTTAGAAATGCACAAATAATGCATGAAAAGGTAGCAAACAGCCGTTTTGAATCTACTATCGAGATTCTTCATCAGGACAAAACTCAGCATGCTAGAAAGCTAAGTTGAGCAAAGCGACAGAGAAGCGCAGGACAAATTACGGGAGCGAATGATAGATTCAAAATGGCTATTTGCTACCTTTACATTATTTATGCCAGAGTTCCCCCAGAGGGTTTCAGGGGGGCGCTCCGCCCCTCCTGCCCTTAGTTTAAAAAATAGTGCGCCTCTTGCCCCTCATTCAAAAACTATCGTCCCTCTTGTCATTCATTAAAAAAAAAAAATAGCACCCTTCTTGCTCACATTTGAAAAAACGCAGCCCTCCAGTGATGATCCGAACATGCTATAGCGCGTAAATTACGCAAAAAATAGTCTCATACGGGTCTCGTGGGACGGGTAATTTCGTCAAAAAATCGCTAAAAAAACCGGCAAGTTTCGTTAAAAATCGCGAAATAATGACTAATTTCCGACAAGATGTGCAAAAAAAAAAAGGCTAATTTCGTCACAAAATTTCACAAAACGGCAGATTTCCTCAAAAGATCGTGGAAGCTTATGTGCTCGCCAGTTCTGTATGTATGTATGTAAATGCGTAATGCAGTAACTCATGATAAAAATATCCGATTCACTTGAAATTTTAAATATAGGTATATTCTGATAAGGTGTTTCCCTGATTAATTTTGGGAATTCCTCCGACAAGTATAAGTGGGGGAACGGGGGCTAATACTCTTCCCCTTAATTTATATCAATGGGTTTTACATCCAGAATTATCAATTTTCATTCAAAATTTAAGCATAATATCATTCTGATGAGGCGCCTCTGTGATTAGTATTAGGTACTCATTTCCTAAGTATAAAGAGATGAAACAGGGGGCTAATTCCCCACCCCTTATTTCGATAAATGGGTCTTTTATGCAGATTTACCAGATTTCATTCAAATTTTAGACATAGGATTTTTCTGATGAAGGCACCACCATGATTAGTTTTGGGAGTTCATTGGATAAGTATAAAAAGACGGAACTGGGAGCTAATTCTCCAATCTTAATTTCGATAAATGGGTTTTTCATACAGATTTATCAGATTTACTTCAAAATTTCGATATAGATTCATTGTGATAAGGCACTTCCTTGATTTTTTTCAGAGTTCATTGGATATGTATAAATGGGGGATTGGTGGGACTACCCCTCTTAATTTAGGTAAATGATTTTTCTTGCAAAATTAACAGATTTGCTTTAATTTTTGAATACAGGTTCATAGGGATAATATGCTTCCCTAATTAGCTGTGAAGTTCTTGTTAAGCATAAAAGGGATACAGGCGATTACCCCAACCCCTCTTAGTTTTGGAAGTTTAATGGTTAAGTATAAAGGGGGATAACTCCTCTTAAATTATATAAATGGGTTTTTATGAAGAATTATTCAATTTGCTATGAATTTGGATATAGGTTTTTTTATGTGATAAAGCATATATCTGATTAGTTTAGGGAATCCAATGATTAAGTATAAAAAGGGGAAATGGGAGGACAGCTGTTCCCCCCCCCCCCTAATTTGTTTTTCGAACAGCATTAACCCTTGAAAATATGAGGCTGTAATATACAATTAGTATGCGTAGCCTGTGAGCTCAATGCTATCAGTTTAAGAGGGCAATATTCTTTTTATTGTAATTTTTTTTTCATATTCATTTTATACAGTGAATTAACGGTTCATGTAGCAATAGGAACTTCGTATCTTGCTAAAACTGGCTATTCTCAAACAACTGATGTATAACAGAATAACGAAAATACAGTTTAATAAATATCATGATCGAGATTAACTTATTCTTAATCTAATTAATTGACTGCAGCAAAAATTCTAGATTAAAATAAAAGTTGGTATAATATTGAAGTAGTATTAATATTTTGTAATATTTTTTGAAACATTGAGATCTACGAAATAGAAGAGTTTTGGGATTGGTGCATCCAACTAGTTATTTTCGTGACTTCATTATACATATTTAATTTTTTTTTTTTTTTTTTTTTGCTTATAAATTTTAAACTGATTTAACTTAAAATAAAATTAAATGTAGCTTAAGGTAAACAGTATTAAATAATTAAAACATGAAAAAAATTAAACCTATGTTTGGAGATAACTCTTCAACCATTGGTATATTAGTAAGACATTTTGTTTCTTTATGACAATACTTTACAATTATAGACATATTAATAAACATGTAAAATTTGTTCTAAAAATTATCAGCATTTCATTGTACAAATTATTAGCAATTATCAGCAGTTCATTGACAAATAGGCAGAAATGTTTGAATTTCCAGGACGGAATGGCAGGATTCATGCCCTAAAAAATCTTGTGGGCAAGACATTCCTGTTTCTAAAAAAAAAAAAAAAAAAAAAAAATTAGTTTTCGAATTTTTTTTCTTTGTTAAGTGTCGATCAAGTCTCATGACTGACTGACTACTTTCGTGATATTTTCCACTATCGATTGACAAATCTCACAGTTTGCTCTTATGACAATTATACAAAATTGTTTTTTCTGCATCTGACTGTAATTTTTCTCACAAATTTTTCTTGTTTGCTCGTCACACAAAATTTTGCATTTTTTTTTCTGGAGACCAACTGGCAAATTTCACAATTTATTGTCTCTCAACATATTGACAAATTTAGCTATTTACTCTGCGACTGATTGGCAAATTTCCCTTTTTGTTTTTGTGTCATTCTGATAAAATTAACAATTATTTTTTCTGTGTTCAGCTGAAAAAATTGTGTTTTGTCTTTGTTATTGGCTGACGAATTTCATGATATTTCCTTGTGACAGATTAACAAATTTCACGATATTTTACTGTGATTGATTGAAGAATTCCGCTATATTTTCCACTGTTCAAGTTCCCTCTAAGTTCAAATTTTTTCAGACAGGTCAACAATTTTTAAAAATTTACTTTTTCCATGGTGGAAAAAATGAGCGATATTTTTTCTACGACCGTTTTACATATTTTGAGATTTTTTTCCTGTGCCGAAGCAAGAAATAACTAAAAGGACAGTAACGGTCACTAGAGTCTGAGCTTCTGGAATTAGCACTAAACAAAATGAGATTAAATCTTGTGTTGCTCATTGGAAAAAAAGAAAACATGTTTTTTTTTTACAATCAATGGTTCAACATTAGACGTTTCATTTTTCAAAATCATCACACATTCCCTCATCAGTGGGCTCAATAATCATACCTCTTTTTATGTTTAAAAGACGATCTTTCATACGATGTTTCTGTTTGTATTTGTTTTTTTCTATATCTTATAATTTGCACCTGCACATTTTTTAACTTTTCTACTCTCTTCTTTATTAACAATGAAATTTTGATTTCCTATTCAAATAAAAATTCTTCTAAATTTAAAGAAGTACGTAAAATAAATAAATAAAATATGGACATCCATTGCCCAAAGCAAGATGTTTAAATGTTTTCCAATGAGTTATTGAAAATCATTAAAAGCATCATTTTTATGATCAAAACATGATTTATGTAATAAGAGTCATATTACGTATGTCATGGATTAAACATTAATATCCCTGGACGAATCATAAACAAAATAAAATGCGGACACCACAAGGTCCATTCTCGAGCGATAACAACAACCGTTTTCCAAATGATTAAAAAAAATTATGAACTTCAAGGAAACCATTTAAATAGTTGATGTGCGTAGTTCACAGAAATTAGGACATGACTTTTTTAAATAAACCATTTCTCATGTAATAGAAGAAATCTACTGACTATGTCATTTTCGGAATTCCTTATGAGTTTAAAATTCCAATGCATAGTTGAACATAATTCAATTAGCTAAAATGCCAGGGATTATGGTATTGACGATACTTTCACTAAGTGATGTACAATCACAGAAGTATATTGACGATACAATCACCTACATGCATTATTCTCGCAAGCAAATTAAAAATGAATGCACACCAGATTTTACAAAATTAAGTTAAAAAAAATAAGAAGAAAATCAAAAACAAGTCTTTCCAATAATTTAATGTATTAGAAAAGTTGCTCTGTTCTGTTGGTCAAAAGTGTAACCTATAAAAGATTCTAAACCACACAAAATCGAACAAAATCTAAATAAAAAAATTCATTTAGCAACTCAGATATTAATTGTCCATAACACTGAGTAAGAATTGAAACACAGATATGATATATATAAAGCTTGATTTTTTTCCCTTTGTTTTAATTAAAATAAACAATTTGGATAATTATCTTGAGTTGTTGATTTAAATTATTTCAATGGAAATTTGTCACGTCGGTATAAATTGTAAATATTGAAGTGGCAAGTAAAAAATAATAGGGTTAAAAAATATTTTTTCCCCTCTTATATAGTTTAACTTCCCTGCATTTACAAATGTTATGAGGGAAACTCTCTCCTCCTGGGAAAACCTGAATTTCAAGCCCTGATAGTCAAAGATATATAGTTTCTGAAAAATATATTTCAATACATTTAAAATGTTATAATTGTGTGTGAAACATGTTTGCAATTTTTTCTTTGAGATGGCATTGGATAAAGAAATAAACAAACATTCACCATAACTAAAAACATATATAGTACCGAATATCTGAATCCGGCAGGCAAATCGGATATCGGATATCCGGCAAAATCAGTATCCGGTGCATCCCTATTAATTTCTTTAACGTCCGATTCCCAAAGACTTATGACAATTAATTCGTCCATCAACCAAATCGTGCTTACTGAGTATAAATCAGGGTTTTCAGAGAAAAAGAAATGTTGCAGTAACCATTCGCATATCTTGATACCATCCATGTTGTTCCATACAACTGTGGAATCCTTCAGACCTACCAAGAAATGTTGCAGTAACCATTCGCATATCTTGATACCATCCACGTTGTTCCATACAACTGTGGAATCCTTCAGACCTACGTGCTGTTCTGAAATAGTGATATTGTACAACACAGTAATTTTCGATCGGTTCAGAAATATGATAGAAACAATGGACTGCAGATCCAAAAACTGTTGTCAGTCGTATAATCTTTAGTATTATTAATGATCAGAGTTTGGATTAAATGGTTATTTTCATGTTTCATAGACGTACAGTACTGTAATTCCACTCTTTTCAGAATTTTTCTCTTTTAACACATGTTTTTGGTGTTAAAGTGACCACAGTTAAACTGTGGTGTCACAGTTGAACTATTGATCAGGGGGAAAAATGCATACATAAAGTGTGGAAAATTTTACCCATTTAATTTATGTATTGCCGACTTTTACTATCAAATGCATTGTTTTAAAGTTATTGTGAAAAACAAAAAGTCCATTTTTTGCAAAAATAAACACATTTCCTGAGAATAATTTTGTTGGCAAATTTCAGATAATGTTCAGACATATAGGCACCAAATATAAAAACTACACAAAAACTTTGTTTTTTTTCTACCAAATGAGTGGATTATTGTATGTGTTTTACTCTTGTAAAAACAGGAGATGTCTTATGAAGAGAATCATTAGACTAATTTTCAAGAATTTGAGAGTGAGCAGATGTATATTGGAGACATTTTACTGTCGTTATTTCCAGATTCTTTAGAATCAATAAATATTCGCAAAATATATGTAAGTGTAAAGTGCAAATGACGTATATTTTCCATCAACAATGCACACGAATTCCAATTAAATAACAAAATTATGACTGATAATCAAAGACTTTAACGAATATAACATCTCACCTGTTTTCAGTTCCTTTTGCAAATTAATTTGCAGTCGTTTTGCTTCGTGTAAATACTTCGCCTTTTGACTATCAGGAAGTTGTCTCCACATAGTAGCCAAAACAGTGCTTTTGTGACATTTTTTTTCATTTGTGGCAGGAAGTCCGGTGAGGGTGCACCGTTGTTCTCTAGCAAAAATCAAAAATGCATTCGGAGATCGACGAGCTTTCTTAAGAGGCTTCTTTTTTTGAAATCCATGGGTGTTTGGCGTACTATTTTGAAACTTCAAAAAAAGCATATACATATGTAATCATCAAAATATATCAATACATATACATATATAATAATCAAAATACTATATCCAAATGTTAAAAACAAATTACATTAATATTATTGATTTGAAAGTTATTTTCCACGCAATTGAGAGGGACCAAGTCCAGACTTCAACTTTTTATTTTTAGCACTTTACAGTCCAACATAGTCGAAATATGCTTATGACTTTGGTTTGTTTGTCTGCCGTCTGACGTGCTTTAACTCGCGTAGATATAATCCGATTGCCATAAAATTTATAGATGTTATTCGGTAAGACTGTGTCATGTTACTCAAAATGAAATATGCAGTATTTAAGGTTTTATTTACAGTGACACTCGAAATAAATCCATTAAATTACGATCTAAATATGGTCTTACGGAAAAAGTCGTTTGAAGTGTATTTTTAGTAACATAATTCGATTTGAAACATAAATTTATATATATATTACTGAGGTATATTACAAAGCGTTTGTACTTACTGTAGAATAGGGTGTGCATAGAATTGATAGTTTATTTACAGGAACACACAAAAGAATTTGGCTACAGAACAATTTGAACAATAGCTGATGTGTCGAAGCCTGTGAATAAAAATTGTTGGAAATGCGTTTTCAGCTGAGCTACGCATTTTCAAATTGTACTATTTTTTTAAATATTGCTTGATGAGTTTAAACTTTATAGATGATGTATGGGAATGTAAATCACAAAATTATTATAAAATTATTTAATTCTAAAATATGGAACACCCCAACGTTTGATATTCCTATTCTTCTTCATATATGCATGCATAAAGATGGGAATGCTCGGAAAAAAACTGGTAAAGTTGGGAAAAAAACAGATTTTTTTCAGTTTTTTTCCGAAGGCTTATTTTTCAATTTTTCCGAACTGGAAAAATTGAAATTTCATTTATGAAATAATGTAGTGAAAATTTTGTAATAGCTACATTATCATACTTTTTATTTTATTTATTTTTATGTTAAGTGTCCTACCTGAAAACTTTAATGTGGGTAATCTGATCTCTGAGCAGAAATCTGTTTAAGAAGATTTGAGAGGGTTCTTTACATTTTTTCTTGTTTGAAACACGAGACCCTTCGCAGAATTTCTCTTAAAAATAGACATTTCAGAAAAAAGTTTAATCTACATATTAAATCTTTCGTAAATGCAGCGATTGAAGAAAAAAAAATAGCATGCCATGTAGCAGCTCAATCTTATCAAGTTGTATATATGTAGAAATAACCTTATTAAAAATGTCTAAATGGGAACCTAAATATAGTAATAATTTCTTATTCACAAATTCTGAATATATTTTGTACAAGTATATACAAGAAATTCACAATTTTACAAAAACAGGAAGGATTACATGAAAAAAAAATCTAGATATATAATTAAATGCAACTTCTCTTTTTAAAAATTATTCATGTGCAAAATTATTTCAATAAAATGCCGGTTAATGGAAATGGTAAAATTAAAAATTTAATATAAAATTTGAAGCATGCATTTATTACTTTTTTCTATCTTTTCAAGATGTAAATATTGAATTCGTGAAAAATTTGACTTCCAGTTTTTGGTGTATTTAAACGTTTTAGAAGGTCCTGAACACAATTAGTTGGTTTTTGGAAAATATCTGTCATTCTGTGAGTTTGTATGTGACAAAAATTTTATGGGCACTCTATCTCAAGAACTGATGCACATATTTTCACAAAACTTTAGATTCAGTTACACCTTGATATATGCTCGAGATGTTTAGTTATTAGTGTATATGGCCCAACCAATGACACTGTTATGCTGCATTATTCATAATTTCCACAATAGTTCTATCCCAAGAACTAATGTATGCATTTTCATAAAACTTCAATATAACTTGGCGCTTATTACTTTTTGGCGTAAATCGCTCAACAGATGAAGCTGCTATGCTGCATTATTCATGATTATCGCAATAGCTCTATCTCAAAGAATAAAATACGATTTTTTTAAAATCAAACTACAGCTTCAGACAGTTCCTGATATATAATAATGTTGTTTAGTTTTTGGTGTAAATTGCCTTATAGGTGGCACTACTATGCTGCATTTTCTAAGATTTCGTTATAGCTGATTGAATGTTTTTTCAAGGTGTTGAATCTAAAATTGACCTCCATTTTACCCCCATAATGTACAGCAATGTTGCAAAAACAAGGGCAGTTTGCATTAGAAAAGTCCTTCCGGCAATGCCGGGAGGAAGAGGTAGCTTTCATATATTTATTTATTTACTTTATAATAAATTATATATATCAAATACACAAAGCTGAAAATAGTGGAACACGATTATGTAAGATTGAATACTAGTTTTTGTCAATACTGAATATTAATAGGAATTTTTAGAAATTAGTCATCTTTTTTCATCCTGGTTTTATTTTAAGCGATTTATAGGGTCGCCAAATTCCACGATATCCATTTTAAAACAGCATGATGGATAAAAAAAAAAACAAAAAAACAATGAGCTTGATAGAAATTTTAATTTATGTGAACATGCACACTCACATCGAAATTGATTAATATATACAAGTACTGTCGCGGGCAAATTGACTTTTTAAAAAAAATGTCACCCACATTAGAAATTCAAACTGCTATATCCCAGGCGTTTTTCAAGGTAATGACAAAGCAAAAAAATACTCCGGAATTCATTATTAAGATAAAAAGTTTAGAAAGAACCTTTTTTCAATTTCTAATTTTTTGTTTATACATCATTATACATTTAAAAGATTTCTGACAAATTTAAGTGGCTGCCATTTTGAAACAAGATGGCGGATAAAGTTGGCGCGTGAACTCGGTCAAGACATTGGTATGTACCATGAACACACGGAGTTATATCGAAATCAGTTTATAAATATGCGTATTAACGCGTGACAAATTCCAGACCGTTTAAAAATGTCAATCTCACTGGAAATTGAAAGTGCTAAAACTCAGCCATTTTTCAAGATATAAATGAAACAAAAAATGTTCTGGAACCTTTGTATCAGGGTTAAAACACAAAAGGAAAATCTTTTTCAATTTCTTACTCTTTTGCACCTAATTTTAAAATTTAAATTAAAAAAATAATACTCCGCCATTTTGAAACAAGATGGCGGTTGGAACTGGCCAACGAACTCGGTCCAGGCATAAGTATGTCCTATCTACGCACCAAGTTTCATCCAAATCGGTGTATAAATAAGCGTGTTATCACGTGACGAAAACCAGATCATTTCAAAATGTCAGCAACACTAGAAATTAAAAGTACTATCACTCAGACATATTTAGGTAGCTTTCATTACAAAAAGTAAAAAGTAACTACCTATTGCAGCCGTCCGGAGGAAAGCACTTCCAGAAAATTTTGGTATATTTTCACCGATCATGACGCCCAGACCCCAAAACCACCCTCCGTTCAAATGTTGACATGTATATATATATATATATATATATATATATAAACCATATATATATATATATATATATATATATATATATATATATATATATATATATATGATTTTTGTCATGCTATAACTAACGTATTTATGAACCGATTTGAATTAAACTTGATATGTACGTAGTACATACAAACATCTCGACCGAGTTTGTTGGCCAGCATCATCCGCCATCTTGTTTCAATTGACGGTCATTTAAAAAAAATTTAAATTTAAAAATAAATGCGAAAAAATTAAAAGTTGTAATTTGACGGTCATTTAGAAAAATTAAAATTTAAAAAAAAATGCGAAAAAATTAAAAGTTGTAAAATATTTTTATTTTATGTGTTAGATCCTAAAACTCCGATTCTACAACACTTTTTACTTTGTCTATATCTTAAAAAATGATTGAGTTATAGCACTTTATGTTACTTGGCGTGTACATAGTACTTAATAAAGCCTGAACCGAGGTTGTTAACCAGTTCCATCCGCCATCTTGTTTAAAATGGCAGCCATTAAAATTTTTTAAAAAGAAATTTAAAGTTTCAAATTAGGTACAAAAAAGTAAAAAATTGAAAAAGATTTTTCTTTTATGCATTTGACCTTGATACAAAGATTCCAAAGCACTTTTTGATTCGTCTGTATCTTAAAAAATGTCTGAGTGATAGTACTTTTAATTTCTAGTGTTGCTCACATTTTGAAATGATCTGGTTTTCGTCACGTTATAACACGCGTATTTATGCACCGATTAGGATGAAACTTAACTTGGTGCGTAGATAAGACATACTTATGCCTGGACCGAGTTCGTTGGCCAGTTCCAACCGCCATCTTGTTTCAAAATGGCGGAGTATTATTTTTTTTAAATTTAAATTTTAAAATTAGGTGCAAAAAAGTAAGAAATTGAAAAAGATTTTTCTTTTGTGTTTTAACCCCGATACAAAGATTCCAGAACATTTTTTTGTTTCATTTATATCTTGAAAAATGGCTGAGTTTTAGCACTTTCAATTTCCAGTGAGATTGACATTTTGAAACGGTCTGAAATTTGTCACGCGTTAATACGCATATTTATAAACTGATTTCGATATAACTCCGTGTGTTCATGGTACATACCAATGTCTTGACCGAGTTCACGCGCCAACTTTATCCGCCATCTTGTTTCAAAATGGCAGCCACTTAAATTTGTCAAAAATCTTTTAAATGTATAATGATGTATAAACAAAAAATTAGAAATTGAAAAAAGGTTCTTTCTAAACTTTTTATCTTAATAATGAATTCCGGAGTATTTTTTGCTTTGTCTTTACATTGAAAAACGCCTGGGATATAGCAGTTTGAATTTCTAATGTGGATGACATTTTTTTTAAAAAGTCAATTTGCCCACGACAGCACTCGTATATATTATTCGATTTCGAGTGTGCATGTACACATGAATTAAGATTTCGATTAAGCTCATTGGTTTTTTTTTATCCATCATGCTGCTTTAAAATAGATATCGTGGAATTTGGCGACCCTATAAATCGCTTAAAATAAAACCAGGTTGAATAAAAGAAGACTAATTTCTAAAAATTCCTATTAATATTCAGCATTGACAAAAACTAGTATTCAATCTTATATAATCGTGTTCCACTATTTTGAGCTTTGTGTATTTGATATATATAATTTAATATAAAATAAATAAATAAATATATGAAAACTACCTCTTCCTCCCGGCATTGCCGGAAGGATTTTTTAAGATATAGACGAAACAAAAAGTGCTTTGGAATCTTCGTATCAAGGTCAAATGCATAAAAGAAAAATCTTTTTCATTTTTTTACTTTTTTGTACTTAATTTCAAACTTTAAATTTCTTTAAAAATAATTTTAATGGCAGCCATTTTAAACAAGATGGCGGATGGAACTGGTTAACGACCTAGGTCCAGGCTTTATTAAGTACTATGTACACACCAAGTAACATCCAAATCGATTTATAAATACGAGTGTTATCACGTGACAAAAACAAGTTCGTTTCAAAATGTCAGCCATAAGAAAAATTCAAAGTGCTATAATTCAATCATTTTTTAAGATATAAACAAAATAAAAAGTGTTCTAGAATCGGTGTTTTAGGATCTAACACATAAAATAAAAATATTTTACAACTTTTAATTTTTTCGCCTTTATTTTTAAATTTTAATTTTTTTAAAAAAATTTTAATTGGCCGCCATTTTGAAACAAGATGTCGGATGATGCTGGCCAACAAACTAGGTCGAGATATTTGTATGTACTATGTACATATCAAGTTTAATTCAAATCGGTTCATAAATACGTTAGTTATAGCATGACAAAAATCAGATCGTTTGAAAATGTCAGCCATAAGAAAAATTCAAAGTGCTATAACTCAATTAATTTTTAAGATATAGACAAAATAAAAAGTGTTCTGGATATGGTGTTTTAAGATCTAACACATAAAATAAAAATATATATTTCAACTTTTAATTTTTTAGCATTTAATTTTAAATTTTAAATTTTTAAATTTTTTTTAAATGGCCGCCATTTTGAAACAAGATGGCGGATGATGCTGGCCAAGGAACTCGGTCGAGATAATTGTATGTACTATGTACATACCAAGTTTTATTCAAATCGGTTCATAAATATGTTAGTTATCGCATGACAAAAATCAAATATATATATATATATATATATATATATATATATATATATATATATATATATATATATATATATATATATATATATTTATTGCTATATATATGTCAACATTTGAACGGAGGGTGGTTTCGGGGTCTGGGAGTCATGATCTGTGAAAATATACCAAAATTTTCCGGAAGTGTTTTCCTCCGGACGGCTGCAAAGGTAGCTTTTTACTTTTTGTAATGAAAGCTACCTAAAAGTGCAACTGCAATGAAAAAAAAAAAAAAAAAAAAAAAACATATTTTATTACAAATAACTATGTTCCAAATTATACTTTCTCTCTTGATTAAACTTAGAATTTTTGTAGTTTTCTAAAGCACAATAGAAGTTTATCTCTGTATTAACTGCTTTTGTTAATTCCTCAAATAACGAGCATTTTCTATTTCTAGTGTTCTGTTTTCATAACTTTCGAGTTTCACTCTTAGAAATATAAAATTACAATATGGAAACATTATTGAACATGGTTTCTTACTCAAGAATAGAATACCAGATTTAAGGATAAAAAGAAAAAATGTACGTTTAATTAAACTTAAAAAAATATTTTTCTGGTTTCAGTGAGTAAAAATCTAACAGTCAATAAATCCTATGCTATTTTTTAGTTGCAGACCTGAGTAAGCCAAACTAAAACTTAGTTTTGTTTGAATTTAGATTATAAAACAAAATCAAAACTTTTTTGAGTTGAGATTGGAAAGCTATAACAAAACTAAACATTTTTTAAAGGAAATAAAATTATAATTGTAAGAAAAAAATGTAATAATGTAAAAATATACATTTTTAAAACAAACAATGGAATTTTTAAATACTGATATTCATAATAATGACAAAACTGCAATTTCTTTAAATTAGTATCATTTACTTAAAAACTATACTTACGTAAATGGAATGCATAATTTATTTCATTCCAAACTGCAGTGCAGACATATTGGCTTAGGTTTTTACATTAGGTCAATTGGTAGTTAAACATGTAACTGAAAAATCATTTTAACAGAGATATGGTGTAACAAACAATAGCGTTTAATAAAAATTCTTAGGCTGTGGAAAAAAAAAAAACTAAACTTTTAAAAGCAGGCTTTGCTACTTTCTTTTTATTTTGTAATATAAAGTGAAAATAATTTTCATTTAATACAAATAAATGGGAAAAAATGTTTATTATTTAATATTCTCTAAGAAAATATAATTTATTTGGGAGAGACAATCATGAAAAATCAATTTTTCAAACTTTTCCGTTTTTTTTTCCGAAAAAACCGGTAAAAAACCAGTTTTTTCCGTCACTTATATTTTTCTGGAAAATTTACATCTCTATGCATGCATACCTCAGAAAGGTTCAAGAAACCATCTGCGAAGTACATTTGAAATGAAGCTTGTGTTTACTAATAAATAAAGAGAAAGAGAAGGCATGTTGTTCACTTGTTTTGTTGATAAAATTTTCAATGTGTGCCCGATCCCTCCTCAGTTTCCAGCAAATACAACAGTACTTTAATATTGTTGAATGCATTATGCAACAAAAAGCTATTATAAATATTTTTAAATAGTAACTATTTCTTTTAAGTAGCATTTGATATCAAGTTTTTTCATATGCAAAGTGATATTTTATTGACTTCTATTCATTTGAACCATAAACGTATCCAGAAATTAAGTGTAACCAGTTTTGCATACTACTTAGAACAGTGGTTCCAACTTTTATTGGTTCGTGACCCACTTCTCAGTTAAATTAAAAAAAACTCCCACTTAATATAAAGGTGTTTATCAGTATGGAAATTTTTGTATGATATCGGCTACCCTGTTTAAAAAAAAAAAAAAAAAGGGCAAATTTTAGCACGAATGATACACTGCCAACAAAAACAAGAATTGGTAATGCCAATGCATGTATATGGAATAATAATTAAAACAACACACAAATTACAAATTAAAGTACGATTTATTATTATGAAAACATAACTTTATAATCAGTGAGATTTTTGACATTGGTGTTAATCGGCGAGGAATGTATATATTATAAGGATTAAAATTTGTCAATTTTAACCTTAAATCACTTTCTACACCTGTTTGTTTCGGTACTTATTTTTCAAAAACAGCAAAGGAAGAAAACCTTGTTCGTAGAAGTATGTGTGTGTCGTGTTGAACACTAACAAGGAATTAAAAGCTGATTTAGATTTTTTTTTTTTTTTTTTTTTTGATAATCTGTTCACATATTCATCCAGAAAGAAATTAAATATTGTTACGAATTTTGTAAATAGTTAGTGTTTGTACTGTAAAATAATGTAAATAATCTTATTAAGCTCCATTACTTTACTAATATTAGTTTTTGTTACATTGTCTCTGTTATCAAACAAACTTGTCCATTATTTTCAGTGTATGTCTGCGGCAGATTGGCGAAATATTAGCGATATCGCCAAGTTGGCGTCACTTTTGGCGACTAATTTTGGTCGCCAAATTTGGTGATATATCGCCAAGTTGGTGACAAACTTGGCGATTGTTGGCGATGGTAACCCTTCCCTCTTAATGGTAACCCCCCTTAAATATACTGATACATTGTTTGTTGTTCCGTGGATTTTTCGAGATGGTTCTAGAAATTTCCCGCACATGCTGCGAGCCTATATAAGAAGAGAAGCGATGCGAGCTGTTGTTATTATTTACCAGTCAGGCATTGAGTGAGCTACTAGAGATTGTCCAAGAAAGTTTGCTTGATGTATTGAGTTTTATCTGCGTTGTTTTGAATGTGATATAGTGTTGAGACATTGTATAAAGAGTCTCTGCGACCTATATTTGTACTTGTTCGATAGATTTGAACAGTTATTTTGGAATACCAAGTAATATTTGTGAGTTTCGAAGACTCTGTTGTTCTGAAGATCTGTAAATAAATTATTTTCTACTTTTCTAAGAGAAAAGAGTTTGAAGTTGTCTAACCATAAGATCGAAAGAACCCTATATACGCTGCAACATTTGGTGTCAGAATTTGGGATCTTATGGCGAAAACGAGAGCAACGGAAGAGCAACTGAATGAGTTGTTGAAAGCTATTAATGGATTATCAAATAAAATGGATAAAGGCCAAGAGGAGTTGGCGGAAAAGATGAATAAAGGCCAAGAAGAGTTGGCGGAAAAGATGAATAAAGGCCAAGAAGAGTTGGCGGAAAAAATGAATAAAAACGAAGAAAGAATGGAACAGTTGACAAATAAAACTGACAAATGCCAAGAAGATGTGACTGAAAAGATTAATAAAGGCCAAGAAGAGTTGGCGGAAAAAATGAATAAAAACGAAGAAAGAATGAAAGAGTTGACTGAAGAATTGAAGAAAGAAGTTAACAAAAGTCAAGAAGAAATGAAGAAAACTTTAGAAGAAAAGTTCTCGTCGGTAGATAGAAGAATAGATTCGGTAGAAGAGAAAATAGAGAATGAAATTTGTAAAGTAGAAGAGAAAATTCAGAATGAAGTTAGTAATATTGAAGAGAAAATAGTTGAAGTAGATGAAAAGCTAAATAAAAAAGTACAAGATCTTGAGAAGAAGCTTTCAGCGTCCAGTGGTAATTATGAAGAATTTAGGAATCTGTCTGCTTCTCCCGTGCACATCAAGCTGTCGACATACGACGGAAAGAGTTCCTGGCAAGTTTACAAGACCCAATTCACCATTGTAGCCGAAGCGAACAAATGGAGTGACGAGGTGAAAGCTTGTCAACTGGCAGTATCTTTAAGAGGAGAAGCCGCCGACGTGCTGCAAACATTGCCCGATATGACGCAACTCAATTTTGAGACTCTAAGTTGTGCACTTGAAATGAGATTCGGCGAAAAATTCTTCAAGGATTATACGAGAATACAAATCAAGAGCCGCCATCAAAAATCGAGTGAAACCCTTCAAGAGTTTGCCTCGGAAATTGAACGGCTTGCAAATATAGCATTCATTGACTGTCCAACAAATGTACGGGAAATGCTCTCACTGCAATATTTTGTAGACGGAATAAAAGATCCAGAAGTACAGAGAGCGGTACGAATGGCAGATGTACAGGATTTAAAGGCTGCACTACTATATGCCTTAAAGTTGGAAGCAGCTACACAAGCCAGCCGAAGAGATCGTCATTCAGTCCGAGGGGCAACGGTGAACAAAAGCTCAGACACTGAGAACGACGTCTTGAAAGAAATTGGGAAAATAAATCAAGAACTTGAAGCTTTAAAATACGGAAGAACAAGCTCAAGAAGACAGAATCTGAGGTGCTGGGGATGCGGTGATACAACCCATCTCCGAAGAAACTTCCCCAAAGTCCACGAACGTGAGATGAATTCAAGACCAGAGAATAAAAAGCCCCACCTGAAGATCCTTCAAATATCGAAAATGAGTGGCGGCGATAATGAATTATATGTGATAGGATTTATTAACGAGATTCAATGCCGTATGATTGTGGATACAGGAGCCAATGTAACAATAATAAGAGAAGATTTGGCTCGAAAATTGAAATGTAAACTCATCTGGACTCCGCCCTGCGTTACCCTGCAAACTGTGACGGGCGACAAGATAGGCATATATGGAAAGGCCGATTTAACCATCAACTTTGGAGAAACGAAATATTATCATACGGCATATGTGGCTGACATAACAGATCCTTGCTTAATCGGGCTAGATTTTCTGAAGAAGTTTGGCTTCACACTTGATTTCAAAAATAACAAAATGCTCTCAAAATTTGAAGAAATAAGTCTTTTTGGATTAAATAACGAAATTGAATGTATACAAACAGTAATAGCCAAAGAAGACATCAATCTTGATCCAAGAACAGAATTTTTAATTCCAGCTGTAATTAAAAAAAAAAAATAATTACCGATTTGGCCATATAGATTATCCTGAAGACAATAGTAAACAAGCAGGAGTATTGGTGGCTTCATCTGTAGTGGACCTCTCGAAGAAGACCATTCCAGTCAGAATTGCTAACATCAGTGATAAGACGAGGACTATCAAGAAGGGAGAGGTGATAGCGTCATGTGCTCCTGTGACGTGCATAAGTCAAAATTCCAGTCACTCTGAGAAATCTTCAGATAGTTTAGTCAAGGATTTGTTACAAAATACGGACTTAGATCCAAACCAGAGAGATGCTGCTGAAAGTTTAATTAGAGAATTCCAAAGTTTATTTTCCCAAACATCTGAAGACTTTGGACGAACTAAAATGGCACAACACCGAATTGACACGGGAGATCACTCTCCTATTAAACAGCACCCTAGACGATTACCTTTTGCCAAGCAAGAAGAGGTGCAGAATTTAATTAAAGATATGGAAGAAAATGACGTCATCGAACCATCGACAAGTCCATGGGCGTCTCCCATTGTATTAGTAAGAAAGAAGGATAGTTCAACAAGATTTTGTGTAGACTACCGCCGACTGAATGACTTCACTAAAAAGGATAGTTACCCTCTACCAAGGATCGACGACACTCTCGACACACTTGCGGGCAACACTTGGTTCTCGACTCTGGATATGAAGAGTGGTTACTGGCAGGTAGAGATCCATCCCGACGACCGCAAGAAGACTGCCTTCACAACGGGACAAGGATTATGGCAATTCAAGGTAATGCCTTTTGGTCTATGTAACGCACCTGCAACTTTCGAACGGCTTATGGAAACGGTTCTCCGGGGGCTGTCATATCAAGCATGTCTTGTTTATTTAGATGATATCATAATCATAGGAAAATCTTTTGATGAACATCTGAACAACCTCAGGCGGGTGCTACAAAAATTAAAGGAAGCTAATTTGAAGTTAAGCCCTTCGAAGTGCAGTTTGTTTCGAAATGAAGTCTCCTACATTGGACACATCATTTCGGCGGATGGAGTCAGGACTGATCCGGAGAAAATATCAGCCGTGAAAAATTGGAATCGTCCAGCAGATGTTCACCAGCTTCGGAGTTTTCTAGGATTATGCACCTATTACAGAAAATTCGTCAAAGGCTTCTCGATGATTGCAAGACCACTTCATAAATTAACAGAAGCCAATCAAAAATTTATCTGGACACAGGAATGTGACGCTGCTTTCGAAAAGCTCAAGGAGGCCTTAACATCCATTCCAATTCTGTCATATCCTCAAATCGATAAACAGTTTATACTTGATACCGATGCAAGTAACGAAAGCATTGGCGCTGTACTGTCCCAGGAAATCGACGGCCAGGAGCGTGTTATCGCCTATTTCAGCAAGTGCTTATCAAAGGCAGAGCGAAACTACTGCGTAACAAGAAAAGAGCTCCTTGCTGTAGTGAAAGCCATAGACCATTTTCATCACTATCTTTACGGTCGAAAATTCCTGATCCGAACTGATCATGCTTCTCTAACTTGGCTATTGAATTTTAAGAACCCACAAGGCCAGATAGCCAGGTGGATACAAAAGCTTCAAGAGTACGATATGGAGATACGCCATCGAAAAGGCTCATCACATGGAAATGCAGATGCTCTCTCAAGAAGACCCTGCTCAGAGAATTGTAGATACTGCGACCGGGTTGAGAAGAAATTTAATGTCCAAGGTCCTGTAGTAAGACAAGTTACAACTGGGTCTACATCATCGCAAGATCCGTGGAGTGACGAGAGCCTGCGTAAAGATCAACTTGCTGATCCTGAAATTAAGTCAATTCTAGAGCTGAAAGAGGAGTCCAACAGGAAGCCCAGCTGGCAAGACATGGCCCATTACCATCCTACGACTAAACGTTATTGGGCCCTCTGGGATTCCCTACATTTGAAGAACGGTATTTTGTACCGAAAGTGGGAGTCTGACGATGGAAAGACATGTAGATAGCAACTACTACTCCCTAAGGGGTCATTCCATGTCAATTCAACCAATTTTTCCCCCATTTGTAACCCGACCCCCAGGGATTTGGATGAAACTTTGTGTGCACATTAATTCTATCATGAAATGATTCCATCAGAAATTTTTCCTTCCCAGACCTCATAGTTTGAGAGATATGGGGGGTCCAATTCTTAGGTTTTTCTCAAATCGCACATTTCTGAGTGTGTATTCTGAGATTGCAGTTCCATCTTCAAAAAATTGTTTCTCTGGATCTAAAACATGAATCATCCTAAAAATATCACTATAAAAAGGTAAAAAGATGCAGATTTTAATAAAAAATATTTAAAAAATTTACTTTTAATATTTAGGATAAAAAAAGTCAGCCAAAGTTGAGAATTATGGTTATTTTTCCAAATTTTTGTGACTTCACGAAAAAGGCTGTACACAAAAAGGCAAATTAAATTTCCAATTTCTTTTTGTTTTAAATAAAAGTTTACACATTGGGCTTTCTATCTATGAAATAAAAATGATGTGTTTCGCATGGCTTATGCAAAAATTTTGGGTACTTTCCAATTACCTGGATGAGTGCTTTATTTTTATATATTACATATGCACACAAAAAAGCAAATGAAATTTCCCATTTCTTTTTGTTTTAAATAAAAGTTTACACTTTGGGCTTTCTATCTATGAAATAAAAATGATGTCTTTCGCATGGCTTATGCAAAAATTTTGGGTACTTTCCAATTAGCCGGATAAGTGCTTTATTTATATATATTACATATGCACACAAAAAAGCAAATGAAATTTCCAATTTCTTTTTGTTTTAAATAAAAGTTTAAACTTTGTGCTTTCTATCTGTGAAATAAAAATGATGTCTTTCACATGGCTTATACAAAAATTTTGGGTACTTTCCAATTAGCCGGATGCGTGTTTATTTTTACATATGCACATATGTATACATCTATATAAATACAGATGTATTATACATATACATATGTATGTATATATACAGTATATTGATATATATAACACTGGTGCCCGTCTAACCGAAAAGTACCAAATTTTCCCTCGTTTTGAAAATCTGGACCAATTAAGGGGGAAAAATCTGACTAAGTTTAGCTGTGGTACTTAAATAATTACTGGAGTTTCTATGAGTTATTGAATTTAATGTTATTTGATGCAAAAACAAATTGGAAATTTCATTTTACTTTTCGTGTAGAGACTTTTTCATAAAGTCACAAAATTTCGGAAAAATAATCATGACTTTCAACTTTGGTTTACTTTTTCGTCCGTATATAAATCTCTATTAATTGCCCTAATTGCTTTTTTCACTTGCTTTTTATGCCGCTTAAATGGATCTTCACATTTATATAATTCATATTTCATTAAGAGCGAAATTCTGTGATACTCACATATATTAATCAAACGGTTTTCTCTTAATTTTTGTTTTATAAAAGCAATTGTCCTAACTAATAAAAGTTCTTTTTCTGAATCACAGAGATTATCAATGTAGTCTATTTCTCTGTTATTTGTATAGCTAGTTTTGTGACATTCTAAACCAGTTAATATTACAATACTGCAAGCCTGAAGACTAGTAGAAGGTTTAAAATCAGGCTCCATATTAAAACAATAAAGCAAAAAAAATATTTATACATATCATAAACTATAAAATATGTAACAATCAGAATGTATTTTTTGTAGCACAGTAAAAGTTAAATCATTCTTCTATGATAAGAAACAACAGAATGACAATAATTTGATTAACTTGATTTCAAAACATCTGCTTTTATACTAACGAACATTACCCTGCCTTTATCAGAAGGTGTTTATACAAGGCAGGTGCAATTAAATCTTTCAGACTATAGAAACAAATTTAAGTTCTGTTAAACATTTGTGTATTTAAACTTGCCAATATAAATATTTAAACTGATTAAAATTAACCAAGGAAAGGAAATACAAGGTTATGAACATTTTTTAAACACAAATAATTAATATATAAGCATTCGAAAGAAAGAATGGAAATGTGAGGAGAAAAAAATTTCTATTTTATACTGTACAAAAAAAATCTGTTTTGAGTTTTGGGTTTGATTATTGAAAATAAAAGTAAGAGATTCTTTAGATTGTCAAAAAATGCCCATTATTAAATAACTAAATGAAATATATGGACCATTCACTAAATTTAATGGGGAAACATATTACAGTCAGATTTTTTTTTAATCAGAAAAAACAAAGCCTAAACTTTACTTTGAGAATTAAAAAAAAAAACATGCATCAAATAACATTAAATTCAATAACTCATAGAAATTCCAATAATTATTTAAGTACCACAGCTAAACTTAGTCAGATTTTTTTCCTCTTAATTGGTGCAGATTCTCAAAACAAGGCAAAATTTGGTACTTTTCGGTTAGACGGGCACCAGTTTTATACATATATATATCAATATACTGTATATATACATATATATATGTACATGTATAATACATCTGCATTTATATAGATCTATACATGTGTACATATGTAAAAATAAAACACGCATCCGGCTAATTGGAAAGTACCCAAAATTTTTGTGTAAGCCATGCGAAAGACATCATTTTTATTTCATAGATAGAAAGCCCAATGTGTAAACTTTTATTTAAAACAAAAAGAAATGGGAAATTTCATTTGCTTTTTTGTGTGCATATGTAATATATAAAAATAAAGCACTCATCTGGCTAATTGGAAAGTACCCAAATTTTTTGCATAAACCATGCGAAACACATAATTTTTATTTCATAGATAGAAAGCCCAAAGTGTAAACTTTTATTTAAAACAAAAAGAAATGGGAAATTTAATTTGCTTTTTTGTGTGCATATGTAATATATAAAAATAAAGCACTCATCCGGCTAATTGGAAAGTACCCAAAATTTTTGCATAAGCCATGCGAAACACATCATTTTTATTTCATAGATAGAAAGCCCAAGGTGTAAACTTTTATTTAAAACAAAAAGAAATTGGAAATTTAATTTGCCTTTTTGTGTACAACCTTTTTTGTCAAGTCACAAAAATTTGGAAAAATAACCACAACTTTCAACTTTGGCTAATTTTTTTTTTCCTAAATATTACAAGTAAATTTTTTAAATATTTTTTTATTAAAATCTGCATCTATTTATATTTTTACAGTGAAATTTTTAAGATGATTCATATTTTAGATCCAGAGAAACAATTTTTTGAAGATGGAACTGCAATCTCAAAATACAGACTCAGAAATGTGCGATTTGAGAAAACCCCAAGAATTGGACCCCCCATATCTCACAAACTATGAGGTCTAGGAAGGAAAAATTTCTGATGGAATCATTTCATGATAGAATTAGTGTGTACACAAAGTTTCATCAAAATCCCTGGGGGTCGGGTTACAAGGTCTGGTTGAATTGACATGGAATGACCCTAAGTCGAGAATTTCTATGGTCCTTCAAGAACTGCATGGTAGTCCCACAGGAAGTCATTTTGGTGTAATGAAGACCCTGCAAAAGGTTCGAGAGCGTTTCTACTGGAATAATGTTCGCAGTGATGTAGAGAAGTGGTGTCGAACTTGTGACACCTGTGTAGCACGTAAAGGTCCAAAGAGGCGCACCCGTGGGCGACTGCAGCGTTATAATGTAGGAGCTCCTTTCGAACGAATTGCACTAGACATCCTGGGTCCTCTTCCTAGAACATCTGATGGCAATAAGTACATCCTCGTTGTCATGGACTACTTCACTAAGTGGCCTGAAGCCTACGCCATTCCTAATCAAGAGGCGGTAACCGTAGCAGACATACTGGTTCAACATTGGGTTTCCAGATACGGAGTTCCTCTTCAAATCCATTCCGATCAAGGAAGAAATTTTGATTCGGCTGTGTTTAAAGAAATGTGTGGACTACTCGGCATGGACAAAACTCGAACAACACCTCTACATCCTCAATCGGACGGCATGGTGGAGCGGTTCAATCGTACCATCTTAAATAGCCTCTCCCTCCTTGTGTCTAAAGATCAACAGGACTGGGACAAGAAATTACCTCTTTTCCTGCTTGCCTACAGGAGTGCCACTCATGAGGCCACTGGTTACTCCCCTTCTCAAATGCTCTATGGTCGTGATCTTTGTCTGCCTGCGGATCTTTTGTTTGGCCGTCCTCCTGATGCTCCTTCATCGCCTGAGGAATATGTCGATGAACTCCAGGCGCGGATTGAGGAGATTCATTGTCTAGCGAGGAACCGAATTGGACTGGCAACGGAAAAGATGAAGACACGGTACGACACAAAGGCCACTGGACATGAGTTCAACGAAGGTGACAAAGTTTGGTTGTGGAATCCTATACGTCGTAAGGGACTGTCGCCAAAACTACAAAGAAACTGGGACGGTCCTTACACAGTCGTCAATTGGCTGAATGACGTCGTCGTACGCATACGAAAATCGCCACACACTAAGACCAAGGTCGTACATTACAACCGGCTAGCCCCTTATTTTGGCCAAAGTGAATAGAAATTCAAAAGTGGAATTTCAGACCATGGTCATGAAAGTCACTTTTTGTAAATATGTAAATAGTAATTAGTTCTTATTTATGTAAATTTTATTATTATTGTTATTATTTATTTATTTATTTGTTTGTTTATTTATTTTAAGTGTTTTCCTCTAACTCAATGATTGCACTGCCCGGGACGTGCAGTCTTTGAGGAGGGGGTAGTGTTACGAATTTTGTAAATAGTTAGTGTTTGTACTGTAAAATAATGTAAATAATCTTATTAAGCTCCATTACTTTACTAATATTAGTTTTTGTTACATTGTCTCTGTTATCAAGCAAACTTGTCCATTATTTTCAGTGTATGTCTACGGCAGATTGGCGAAATATTAGCGATATCGCCAAGTTGGCGACAAACTTGGCGATTGTTGGCGATGGTAACCCTTCCCTCTTAATGGTAACCCCCCTTAAATATACTGATACATTGTTTGTTGTTCCGTGGATTTTTCGAGATGGTTCTAGAAATTTCCCGCACATGCTGCGAGCCTATATAAGAAGAGAAGCGATGCGAGCTGTTGTTATTATTTACCAGTCAGGCATTGAGTGAGCTACTAGAGATTGTCCAAGCAAGTTTGCTTGATGTATTGAGTTTTATCTACGTTGTTTTGAATGTGATATAGTGTTGAGACATTGTATAAAGAGTCTCTGCGACCTATATTTGTACTTGTTCGATAGATTTGAACAGTTATTTTGGAATACCAAGTAATATTTGTGAGTTTCGAAGACTGTTGTTCTGAAGATCTGTAAATAAATTATTTTCTACTTTTCTAAGAGAAAAGAGTTTGAAGTTGTCTAACCATAAGATCGAAAGAACCCTATATACGCTGCAACAATATAATCCGTAAAATATTATTAGTTTTTGGAATTGTTACATTTCTTAAACAAATGAAATAAAAATATATTTTTTTTTGTGACAAACTTCGATTGTTCGGTGACCCACCAGTGGGTCGCAACCAATAGGTTGGGAACCGCTGACTTTAAACAAAAGAAATTAGTTCTAAAAATCTAAAGAAAAAATACATTTTGATACCGATATTATTACTGAGGAGGAAGGAGGGGGGGGGAGTTTCCAGGAAGGATAACGTATGTTATCAGAAGCCGGAAAGGGGTTGTCCAAAATTACCAAAAAGTTGATAGCATTATTACGCAGCCCCTAAATAACATATACCGATTTTACGATAATATAACTATAGTTATACGATTGAGAGTACAGACGGACGATAGACAGCATCGAAGTCATAAAGACTTATCAACTATTTTGGAAAAGTGTTAAAAAGTCTTCCCCAGAGTTTCTATAAATAATTTCTTATCGCCCATTTTTCGATGAAATTAAGACTAAACTGAATTAGAATGGAAAAAAACAAAAAAAAAAAAAAACAATTTCTTATTACATCATTTAGGAGTAATACTGGTCCTATAGGTGATATTTTCAGGACACATTTTTTTTAGATATTTCAGGACAATTCCACGATACATTTACCTGGCATATTACTTTTTTTCTGCACGATCGTTTGACGAAATTTGCAATTAATTTATGTGTTTTTTTTTTTGTTTTTTTTTTTTAACTAAATTAGTGATTTTTCACGATCGTTTGATGAAATTTATGACTTTTACCATGACCGTGTGAAAATTATAATTTTTTATGTGATATTTGACGAAATACACGATTTTTTTTTCTGCGATTGTTTGGTAAAAAATTCAAGATTTTTTTCGCGATCGTTTGCCTAAATTCGTTATTTTTTCAGCAATCGTTTTCTGAAATTCGCGATTTCTCCCACAATTGTTTACCGAAAATCGCGATTTTTTCCACGGTCTTTTGCCAAAGTTCGGGATTTTTTTTTTTTTTTTTTTTTTTCGGTGATGGTTTGCCGATACTCACGAAATTTTCAATCGATGGTTAGCCGAAATTTGCGATTTTTTTTCTCGCAACCGATTGCAGACATTCTTGATTTTTTTCCGCTATTGTTTGACGAAATCCGCTATTTTTTTTAACTTGTTCGACGAAGCTTACGATTGTAATCCGCAATTGTTTCATGAAATTCACGATTGACAGTTTGATGAACAGTTCGCGATTTTTTCCTGTGACAGATTGATAGAATTCGCGACATTTGACGCAACCTCATGACGAAATTCGCGAGTTTTTCCACGATTGTTTGACGTAAGTCCCTATTTTTTCCTAGAATGATAGCCCTGAATTTGCAATTTTATTTATGGATCGCATGACGAAATTCCCGGTCTTTTTCGTGGCGCACAGCAAAAGATTTTTTTCTTTTACAATTCTGCAGAAATAGCTGATAGAAAAAAAAAAGGCTGAAAACTGATATTTTTGCGAATTTTAGCTAATGGTTGACGACATTCCTATCCCAGCAGCAGAATTTTTTTCTGCAGTCTACAACACAATTAGAAACTTTAAAAACAAACAGTCTACAGAGCAAATGCCCTCTTTTCAGACCCTTGTATTGCATTTTATACACTCAAACCTCCCAAGAATTTGCGATTAACATAAAAAGTAACTAATTTTAAAAATAGGTTACTTTTATCCTCAGAATTTGGAACACTATCTTTTTTTTTTTTTTTTTTTTTTTCCACGCCCCATTGACAAAATTTGTGTTTTTTGACGATTTTTTCACAAAATTTGCAGTTTTTTCGAGATCCTTTGAAAAAATCGCTTTTTTTCGGTGATACATGTACAAAATTTTAATTTTTCAGAGATTTTTTGACAAATTTTACGGGGTTTTTTTCGCGATTTTTTAATGAAATTTGTGCATTTCGCTATCTTTTGATGAAATTTGTGGTTTTCTCGCAATCTTTCGACGAAATTTTCTGTCTTTTCGCAACCTTTTGCCAAAATTTGCATTTTTTCATCATCTTTTGACAAAATTTGCCACTTTTTTCTCGATCTGTTTATAAAATTTGTTTTTTTGGGGGATTTTCGGTTTCCTGACGAAATTTGCCGTTTTTTCGCGATCTATTGATAGAGTACGTATTTTTCGTAATATTTGGAAAAAAATTGCATTTTTTGCGACCTTTTGAAGAAGTTATCATTTTCTCATCATCTTTCAACGAAATTTGCCGTTTTTTTTTTTTCCTACGATTTGTTTATAAAATTTGCCTTCTATTCAGAATTTGTGGTTCAAGGTCATTTAAACAAAATTTGCAGTTTTTTTTTTCAAAGATCCTTTGACAAAATTAGCGGGTTTTTTTTCGTGATACCTGAACAAAGTTTGCGGTTTTTTGCGATCTTTTAACAAAATTCGGGGTATTTATTATTATTATTATTTTTTTTTTTGGTGATACCTGAATAAAATTTGTCTCGGGATCTTTTGTCGAAATGTGCCGTTTTTATTCGGAATTTCTTGTAAAAAAAATGCTGTTTTTTTCAGGATATATTTCTTGAAATTTGTTGTTTTTTAATGATTTTTTTGATAAAATTTGCAGGGGTTTTTTTATCATTTGACAAAATTTGCGTTTCTCGAAAGATCTACGGCGAAACTGGCGATTTTTCTACTAACAATTGTCAAAATTGTTTTTGAGATCAATTATCAAAATTTGCGATACATTTTATGTGGAATTTTCGGATTTATGGTTGATTTTGTTTTTAACTTTTGGAAAAGATTGCCTTAATCTGGGGATAAATTCGGGACAGAATCGTCCCTGATTTCTACTTTAACGTTAATCGAAACTTCGTCAATCGCCTGTGATGGATTATATTGCAGTGGCACATGACATAAATTCTCTAGCAAACTTTTTTTTTTTTTTTTTTTTTTTTTTTTTTTTTTTTTTACCTCTAAATTTTAACAGATGAAAAATAGTATGTAGACGTCCTCAAGAGTCTGCGACGTACGTCGCAGCGTTGAGCAGATTCCGCAACCGGGTTCCCAATTTTTTAAGAACTGATTGGAGAATTATGCAATTTATTTCAACGGGCGATTAACAAAATTCATGATTTTCCTTTCTGCACGACTGACAAATTCCCGAATTTTTCTGCAACCACTTGGCGGAATTCATGAGTTTTCATTATCAGATGACAAAATATTTCACTATTTCTTGGCTCACACTTTTTCCCTTCCTATGTGCCTATTAATTTCAAAATACTGATTTTGTGGAATTTGGCAAAAATAAAATGATTCACGGAACTCCGCAATAAAATAAAATAAAATAAAAATAAATAAACAATAGTAAAAAATAAATAAAAATAATAAATAAATAACATAAAAGTATATATAGATATACATAGATAAAGAGTATATATAGATATATACATTAGCAGAAAATTTATAGCAAGTTTTTTGCTATAGCATAAAACTTGCAAGACTTCAGGACCGGTTACTATATTTTAGGACGTTCCAGGACCTCTTTTCATTTTTGAATAATTTTAGGAATTTCAGGACAGATATGACCCTTGATTAATTCTATCTCTTTATTTTTTTAGTGAAGTTCTTCTGCCGATTATAGTTTTGTTTATTCAATTTTTTTAAAACTTCGATAAGCCGATTAGAGTTTACAGATATCTAACATTAGTTAGTAATTTGATTTTATTGAAACTATTCGCGTTTGAAATGAAATAGACGCCCTCTCGCGGACAAAGTCTGAAAAACGAAATAGAACTGATACCGTGCGCATGAAATCAGTGTTTAAAAGGCCGATAAATAAATAAACAGTTCTATAACGCGTGCAACGTTGGGTTCTTTGTATTAAAATTATCTAAAATCAAAATTTTATACACAAAGTTTAGATCTATAATATAAAAAAATACATTTGACTTACTCATGGCAAAATAGCATGACAGCAACACAATGCTTTCATGCTTCAGCTTCTCTAAAGCAATTACTAGATTTTCCAGCATCTACAAATTCTAAAATTGTCGATATTTGTAATTTATCTCCCATAATTAAATAAAAAAGATAAAAAACTGCACTTTAAATAGCTCTTTAAACTTGTTCTATGCTACAGTGCTACAGCATGGAACGTAAACAAACGATTATCAGGTCTATTACAACGCCATCTTTCGGTCATTACAAACGCGAATACAGCATGTATCAAAAATTAACATCCTTAAATCGATTTTCTAATCTTAAGTAAATAAAAGCAATAAATCTTACATTGAAAGTTCCCTCTACTGAAAAAGATTTATCAACTGCACGTTTATCTTTCAATATTTTATCTTCATCTGAACAGGTCTTCATTTTGTTGTGTGCCATGTTTTTCTCCATCATAGTAGGGTTTGAATCTAAAATAGAAATGAAAATCTTGAAAAAAAAATTCCCCGTGTTTTCCCTGTAATGCAACGCGTTTATTCTATGTTGAGTGCGCAAAAATATATGCGTGTATAATTAGACATCTTATAATTTACCATTACCCAATTAATTGAACAAATATAATGCATTATATGATATGAGCAAGTGAAAAAAACCCTTTAAAGTTGTTACACTTATTATTGAATCCCACATTTTACATTATATATATAAAACCCCTCCGTGTATAACAATTCTGGGGTCAACCCATCCACGAGAAAAAATAACTTATGTGACCATGTTAGGCCTAAGTATTCTGAGCCGTTCATAAATATTAATAGTTCAACTTATGGAAATATACATGTAAAAGATTTATTCATTACTCAATTTTTTTAAGACAAAAACCATCTAATTATAATGTTTAAGTTCTAAATAAAACAACCAGCAATTACGAGAAAAACAAACGATAAATTACAAGAATAACAAACGATGTAAGCAAATTAATGCTGTTGCCGTTCAAGAATGACAAATTCCAAATCTATAAAAAATATTGTAAAAAGTTACCTCCGATTTTAAAGGCTATCTATTTTCTGACCAATGAAAACGTTCCATAATCGTAAAGAAGAGTTCTCATTGGTCAGTTTTACAGTGGGAGCTATAAATGACGTCACAACATTTTACCACGTTTTGAAATCTTTTCACGATTTCAAAAAAAATATTAATTAAAAATTTTTATTTAAGGAAAGCGAAGGTGCGTTTTAAATGCAATATTGTAAGAATTTTTATATTCGGGTTGTCTTTTTTTTTTTTTTTTTTTTTTTTTTTTTAAAGCCCTGAAAGACTTTTGAGAATGATTCCATTGTCACATCACGACTAATGAGTGATTTTTTACTCTTTACTGTTGACATTTGTTTTCGTTCTTATAAAATGTTTTCTTTTAAGTAATAGCTAAAAAATTGAAGTTTAACATCTGAGTATGCTTATTTTACTTCATAACATGGGCATGGAGTAAAACAGTTAATTCACAAACGTTTTAAAATAGCATTAAATCCAGATTTTTAAAGTTTAGTTTTGTTTTAAATCCAGATTTCTGTTGAATTTTTCTTTAGATTTTTCCCCCATGTTTAATTGCTGTTTTTTTTTTTTTTTTTTTTTTTTTTTTTTTTTTTTTTAAATTAAGCCTAAAATGGCTATGACTGATGACATTTGTTATAATTTTTTATCAACCTTTTAAAAATGAAAACACGTCATTTTGATGGGCTATCTTCTAGTTAATAATAATATAATAAAAACAGTAAAGCGATAGTCAAACATTCTGCTAAAAAATACTTTGAAATATTTGTAAATGAATGTTAAAATACCTAAAAACTTTGTATCTAATAATTTAAAGAATATAAAATTTTAAAGAATCTTACCTAAAAATCAATTATCTTGAACATAATATCACAAAAATTGCAGAAATAAAAAAGAAAAGAGTAAAAGCTACTTACATTATGCATTCAAATTATTATTTATATTAAAATACAGGACACATAAAATATAGGATAACTTTGATACCCAACACTGGTTTATTTTTTATCTTAAAAAATATCATAAGATAATATTCGGCTTTCATTTTGAAAGCTGAAAAAAATAATTTATGTTTGGTAGAGCTGGGCGATATACCGTAATATCGTTATATATCGATATTTCTTTAAGACCGCGGTAACGATATTGAGATTTCAATCCTTCCGATATATCGTTTCAAACGGTGTTTCATTCTACTTTCGGAATTAGTTACGGAGTTATGGAATTTCGAAACTACCTCTATCGGCGCAAAAGTTGTTTACTTTTGCAAATGTTCGCGCCGTAATCGGCACTTGCGTGATACTTTCGGTTTTGAGCCGGTGTCGCGCAGTCACCGGAATATGGGCGAACAGTCTAATTTTTTGCGATGGTGTAGCGCACATACCGGAATATGGGCGAATAGTCTACTATTCTGATGTACCATTTTATTTATCGGAGTTCGTTCGAGAATCGAAATTGAAACACTCGTTCTAGGATCGGGCATTTCCGATACAATCACTTGTTGACTCCATATCGGTGGCTGACTATTGTTTTCTTGTGAGTTTGTGTACAGTTATTGCTGATGGAATACAGAATAGATTGACATATTTTCAAGAATGTGAGCACAATTAATCGATATTTCTTGTATATTGGTTTTTCATTTATTAATAGCATTAATAATTAATTATATTAAATCACATATTATTTTACATTTTTTATTAATAACATTAAAAATTTACATGTATGATAATTCTATTATGTAATTTATTTTAAGCAGAAATTTTACTTAACCCTTTGGGGTCGAGCGACACGTATACGTGCCGCAAAAAGGCTTAAGAATGTTTCTTTATTCCCACCAGTAAAATTATGCTGTAATATTTGCCTTATTTAATCAGAGCATGTTCCCGATTCAATAAGACATAAATTTCTGTTTTTTTAAACCGGTGACAAAGCATTAAAATTTTCTTAAAAGGCTCACGTCCCGAAGGGGTTAAAGCCGAAGTTCTTAGTTTTAGAGTTTATTGGATACTAGTATTTTTATCCGTTTTGCATACAAATTTTTGAAAAAATCACGAAAAAAAATGAAAATCTTTCTCAAATTAGGAAGGAAAATATTTTTCATTTCGAAAGATCGCTAAAACTCTGTGGATGGTGTCTTTCTGCTTAGCAAAACATATTACCCATCCACAGCAGATGATAATATGATTATATAAACATTCAAGTTTCGATTTCGCTGAGTTCGATAAACAAAAACAAACGATGGATAGTTTCCTACGTTTTCTTTGAGGTTCTTCTGTACTGGACATTTGCAAAAGACGCTCAAATTTTGTAATAACTTATTATATTTTAATAAAAATTTGTCACACAGCCTAATTTACTATTATTGCAAATTGTTGAAAATTTGAAAAAAATCGGTAAATTAACTTGGGAGTTATGAATTTTTTTTTTCTCTTAATGGTAAAGAATAAAAGGTTTTGTTTTTCTTCCCCCCCCCCCCCCCCGTTTTCGTTTGTATGTGCCGCTGAATTGTTTTTCGCGCACTTAAACAACTGAAACTAGTTGATACTTTCACAAAACCCTTTTTATAAGTAAAAAAAAAAAGTAAATAAATAAAAATTATTGAACAGTTTATCTCTCATAAAAGAATGAGGATTTTTTTATACCTCGTTTGCACTTCCATATTTTTGTTTGTTTATTTATTTATTTATTTGTTTTTGCATTGCACATCTGAAGTAGATCTCTTTCAACAAAAGCCGTTTTTTAATATTTGTTTTCAAGTTTTTTTTTTCTTTACTGGAATACTTTCATTTTTGAAGCCGGTTTCGAAAGTAAAAGCTTCCTAGAAAAAAAACCTGTAAACAAATTCAAAAAGTAAAAGATCAATTAATTCAGCATTATTAAAAAAAAAAAAAAAAAAAAAAAAAAAAAAAGAGAGAGAGAAAAAGAAAAAAAAAACGGTAGTTAGCAAAACGTCCTGATTTGGGACTTTGTAGTACTTTATTAAATTTCGTGTTTTCTTAAAATTATTCGATTATTCTAATGCTTTTATAATGTTTAACTTTCCAAGAGTTTTCAATAACACATATTTTAGATCAGATTTGCAGGTAAAAGGTTTGCATATTTTGAATCAATACATAAAAATTAAAATTTATGTTCCTTGGAATATGTTAAGATATTGATATTTTTGTTTTTTCTTGATAATTAACATACACACACATATATACATATGTGTGTATGTATATACATATATATATATATATATATATATATATATATATATATATATATATATATATATATCTATATATATATATATATATATATATATATATATACACTATTATGTGTTTGTAGTATTTTATACAGAGGACAGTTACATTTATGACCCTGTAATGGAGTGACATATGAATTGAAATATATCGATATATCGAAAATATCGATATTTGGTCAGCGATATATCACGATATTAAAATTTTGATATCGCCCAGCCCTAATGTTTGGATATAGAAAGAAAAAAATTCCCTGGATTTTCCATGTTTTGGGAGGGGATTTTAAAATTCCCTGTGTTTTCCCGGTTTTCCAGGTGGCGTGACAACTCTGTAAATCCATAAAACCAACAGAAATTTATGCAATAGTCAAAATCTGAAAGAGAAGCGAGCTCGAAAGTAATATTTTCATTTTTTTCAGTCATAAAATAATTTTGTTAGGGTGCATAAACATTAATAAAGCTTATTACTTTATATTTTTAAAGAAAATGTAACTTATTTTTGAGAAAAATTTGTAGAAAGCCAATTTTTTTCTAAATTTCTAATTTTTTCAGAAAAAAAAACTGGAATAAAAATCCATTTTTTCCGACATTTCAAAATTTCTGGAAAATTTACATTTCTACGCAAGAGCATTATTTATCATCGAGCTATAATTATCTGTGATTTTAAAGTAGGGCTAAATCAAGAAAATACCTTCAAATTCTACAATTAGCAAATTTAAAAGAAGTTCCATCTAGTGTTTATTCAGATGGTCTACAGAATTTAGAAGAGGTAGGATACTTTTCTCCTGGATGAAGAGCCGCACATTTGTGACCTGTAGTGAGGGTTACTGGATTATAGCCAGGCCAGTTTAAACCGGCCAGCTTTTTCTAGTTTAAAGCTCACTTTAAAAAGGCCGGCTTTTATTAGAAAAAACCGTCCTTTAGTAAAACAATTTTTTTAAACAAAAACTGTTTTTTAAGCGAAATGTATTATTAATTAGTGACTTTTTAATTACCGTCGCCATAGAAATATACATCAAGAGCTATCTAATAAATAGACAATTAAAATATAAATGATTTGATAGTAGAAACGTCCTTCTGATCAACAGGCAATAAGAATGTTCATTAGAAAATTTGTGCAATACATTTTTTTTAAGGTTCAAATGATTTTTATCAAAAGACATATTTATTCGTAAAGTAATATGCTACTTCTGATCTACAGAATATATCCAATCATTTGGCTCAATTTTTAAATATCAGCACACGTGAACTAATTTTTTAGCACCTAAGCTGTTCCTGATCTTGTTCCTAACATACTTATATGTTGAAAAAATTTCTCAATTCCGTCTCACATATCCACATTCCTTCAAGAATAAATATACTAGTTCTTGTAATCTTGGTACCATTATAACCTACTAGCTGCACCCGTCGAAACTCGACGGAAAAGAATATATATTAGGTATGATATATATCAATCTTATATAAACAGTAAAATACTGAGCGAAATAAACAATTGCCACCTCTTAAAATAGGGATAACATAGCTTTTCATGATGAAGATACGCAAACTTCAGAAAATAACAAAAAATAAGGATAACAACTCATAAATTATTATGTTGGATTTAACTTCAGCTACAAATATTTTTTTAATGCGGTTTCTAAACCTTAAATATTATTTAAATGCTAAATTATTTAGGAAGTTAATATTATCACCGGAAGACGAATTCAAAAATATCTGCATAGTTTATTTTTTCTCCGTTTAAATATCGCTTGATAACTGTACAATAATTATAATATCAATGAAGCATTTTAATTATAATAGAAACAGGGACTTACTAAACTGCCTAACCAACCCACTACATATTTACAGCACTTGCAATAAATTTAATTTATTTATTGGTTTGTATCCTCCATGAACTTGCAAAAAATAATTTTATTGTTATGGCAACGAAAAAAAAACGATATCTCTGTTATTAAAAAGAATAAAATTTTTGTATTTGTTGCTGAAATGCAGATTTTTTTTAAACAATAACTTAATACAATGAAATGATTTTAATTATTTTTTGATATTATGTAAGATAGAAATATAGTAATACCGGCATATCACAGGTTTTATTCTTTTTTTTTTTTTTAATATGACATCATTTACACCTTCAGAAATACTCATCTTTTATTAAATAAAAGCGTGATTTATGCAATCTTTTAAGAATTCTTTAGTTTCATAAAATATTCAATATAATTAAATAAAAATGGCGCAGTTTATACAAATATTTTCATTTGTTCACACCACGGACATTTAAATTAATAGAAATTCACTTTATTTAGATGCAGGAATTAAAGTCTGTTAATATGACATCATCACTGACACAGCTATAACAATGTATATTATATTCATGGAATAAATTTATCTGGTTTCTGTATGACGACATTTTCTCCATCGACAAAATTTCACTTTAGATATTATATTTTATTAAAGTTTATCTTCTGTTATTTTACTTACATAACACTTAATAATATTACTCAGTAAATAATCTGTGTATTGCAGGGAATAACTATGTGCAATCATTTTATTATGGTTAAATTTTACGAAAATCTTTTTTTGTTGTTGTTGTTTGTTTGTTTGTTTGAAATACTATTATACATTCACCGATGAGATCAGCTCCTGATTGGTGGAAAATAATGAAACAAAATAAATTTTGAGAAAAGCGAGAAAAGCTTAACCTGTTGCCACTGTTTTGAAGAAATGTCATGAAAAAGCTTTTAAAATTGAAAATAAAATATAAAAATTGAAATAAATTAAAAATTAGCCAGAATGGGCACATCTACACATAAACAGCCTTCATTTAAAAAAATAATTATCAAAATCGGGCCAGTAGAAAACTCAGGGCTGATGACCAAAAAAACAGCCAGGTGTTTTAAATATATAGATTATATTGAAACCCTCCTATTATGAGAAATGTGGGGATGGAAAAGTGTGCTAAGTGACCCAAATCAATTCCTCTCATTTTAGTGTGTGGGCAGATTTGTAAAGGAACAAGGACCAAATATTTAGTCAATGTATATAAGAAAAGGGAATATTTACAAACACATCCATCAATCAATCTGCCACATCCTTGCATTTTTGTCACAGCGATCGTTGCAGGAACTTTCATGGCGATGTAGGCGAATCATATTATAGCCCTGTTAAACACAGACCAACCAAATTGGCCGAACTCATGTGTACAGTAGGAGTCATAAAGAACAGACAAGTGTTTCTTGCCACTATTATCCCACAATAATTTAACGCATATTGATGTCAGCCGCTGTTTCCTTATCAGGGTTCATACAAAGTTGGAAAGAAAAAATCCAAAAAGTACATAAAAAAAATCCAAGGTGTCGAAAAAATTTTAAGGACTTGCCACTTTTGTTGTTATTTATGTGGCATGCACTTGCACAGCCCCAATTCCGCAGGGATTCCGCGAGTTACCCCCTGCGAAAGGGGGAGGGGAGTTATCCGCGATCTTCAGACGAAATCGCGCTTTCCCGTGATCTTCAGACAAAATCAGTGATTTATCTGCGATATTTTAGCGAAATCGACGATTTATTGCGGTCTTTTGTCGAAATCGGCGGTTTTTCTGCGATCTTTTGACAAAATCGGCGTTTTCCCCTGTGTATTTTTTATGAAATCGACGATTTTTAGACAAAATTTGCATTTTCACACGATCTTTTCTCGAAAACGGCGTTTCATCCCCGCAATCTTTCGACGAAATCGGTGTTTTTTCCGTGATCATTTTGATGAAATCGGCGGTTTTTAGATAGATTTCGTAAGAAATACTACCTATTGCAATCGCACCAGTTTATCTATCTATCTATCTATCTATCTATATATATATCTCACTTTTTTATGGACACGATAACTTCTATAATTTTTCACCAATCTCCACCAAACTTGTACATAAAATCAAAGGGGATAAAATCTTGGCTAAGTTCGTTAATGGGCAAAATCGGACCAAGGGGGTCGGAATAGGGGGCGTTTTTGTGAAAACCGAAAAAACGCCATAACTTCTTAATTAAAGTAGATATCGAATCGGTTTAAAATTTATATTACTTCTTAAAAATGGGCCAAAAGTATATGCATGACAGATTTTTGATAAATTTAGAAGTGGGCTCAAGGGGCGAAAAAAACAGGGATTTTGAGAGAAAAAAATTCATAATTTCGTCAATCTTCAAGATATCAAGTCCAACTAAATTTTTTGTAAATGTTCTTAAAATTATCTGAAACTTTTGTATTTACAAGTTTTTGATAGGACCAACTTTTACCGACGAAAAAAATTAAAAACGAAAAGAAAAAGGGCGCTGAAAAAAGAGAAAAATCCATAACTCCGTCAATTTTTAAGATATCAAATCTAATTAAATTTATTTTACCAGGGTTCATACAGAGTTGGGAAGAAAAAATCTAAGGAGTACATAAAAAATCCAAGGAGTCCAAAAAATTTTAAGGACTTGCCACTTTTGTGGTTATTTATGTGGCATGCACTTCCACAGCCCCAATTTCGCAGGGTTTCAGCGAGTTACTTCCCCCCCCCAGGGAGGGGGGTAATTTGGGGGGATAGAGGGGAGGGGGGTTATCCGCAGTCTTCAGACAAAATCAGCGATTTATGTTCAATATTTTAGCAAAATCGGCGAATTATTGCGATCTTTTGTCGAAATCGGAGTTTTCCCGTGTTTCTTTTTTATGAAATCGACGTTTTTTTCAACAAAATTTGCATTTTTACACGATTTTTTCTCGAAAACGGCGTTTTATCCCCACAATCTTTTGACAAATTCGGCGTTTTTTCCATGATCTTTAGATGAAATCGGCGTTTTTCCGTGTTTCTTTTTTATGAAATCGACTTTTTTTCAACAAAATTTGCATTTTTACACGCTTTTTTTCTCGAAAACGGCGTTTTATCCCCGCAATCTTTTGACAAAATCGGCGTTTTTCCCATGATCTTTTGATGAAATCGGCATTTTTTTTTCAATGAATTTTTGACAAAATATTTGTAAGCGATCTTTTATCGAAAACGGCATTTTTTCTCATGATCTTTGAACAAAAACGGCGTTTTTTCCTGCGATCTTTTAACCAAAAAGGTGTTTTTTCCCGCGATCTTTTAACGAAATCGGCATTATATCCGCAATCTTTAGACTAAATTGATGTTTTCCCACAGTCTTCAGGCGAAATTAGCGTTTTATCTGCGATATTAACCGCGATTCGCACAGGAAATTCGCGTTTTTCAGCGATCTTTTGACAAAGCTCGTTGACAAAAACATTGAAAAAATCGTTGTTTTTCCACAAAATATTAACGAAATGTGTGCTTTTTCGGAGATCCTTCCACGAAATTTGCATTTATCCGCGATGGTTTTATCTGTGTGCAAAACCGTATAAGTAGGCAACTATGCAGAACTGATAACCCAGTTTCAAATTTTCGGAAATTTCGGACGAGAATCACTCCTGAATCCACCGTTATCAGCAAAATTGAGGATGATGAATCGTATTATGAAGAAGAAATCAAAGTTGTATATCTAACTGTGAAGGAATTAAACAGTGTAATCACCTTTTGAAATTAGAAGCTTAGAGGTGTGTCTGGATTATTCTTTTCTTTTCCTTATGATGGCCGTGAAAAGTAAATCACTTTGATGGTTATTAGTATGGTCCCAAAAAATCACTGCTGTGGTTCTGATGAATGATGTGCATAAAGGGTTACCGTGCATTTTACAATCACATTTTTTTTTCTTTTCCGGGAACAATATCGCTTGCGTGCAAAACCGCAATACAATTTAAGGAGTTTCTAAGGAGTATTTTGTTTATCTAAGTAGTTCTAAGTACTACTTGGGGACGTTTTAATTTCTAAGTAGTTTCTAAGGAGTCCAAGGAGTCTGTGCGAACCCTGTTTTACATCTTCTCAAAAATATCTACAACTTTTATATTGACAAGTTTTTCATAGGACCAATTCGTATAGCAAAAAGAAATTAAACAAAAATAGGAGTTGAAGAAAAAACCCCTCAAATCCAAACTGCTTATATTCTGACTAATTTTTAAATTCATTTTTGATTCTAAACGCATCCAAATGGTAGATCCTCTTATTTAGAAACTGTATAATGTGACGCATTGGTCAGTTTTCTGATAAAGACAGAATATATTTCAAAAAAGGCTACCAAAAAGGGTATTTTGAACAGAATTTTCGAAAGTCATCGGGACTGAAAATTGAAGGAAGTATTCAAATAAGAAATTGCGTTTTTTTCTGACTCGTTTTTAAATCCATTTTTGTTCTCAAACGCATCCAATTTACAGATCCTCTTATTTAGGAACTATATAATGTGATGCATTGATCGGTTTTTAGATAAAGGCAGAATATATTTTGAAAAAGGCTACCAAAACGGGTATTTTGAACAGAATTTCCCAAAGTCTTTGTGATTTGAAAATTTAAGGAAGTTTTCACATAGCAAATTGCGTTTTTTATGACTCGTTTTAAAATCCATTTTCGCTCTCAAACGCATCCAATTTACAGATCCTCTTATTTAGGAACTATATACTGTGACGCATTGGACACTTTTTTGATATTTTTAAATTTGAAAAACTTATTTTAACACAAAAAAATCTGAAATTACATTATATTCATTTATCCTAATGTACATTAAATTAATTTTCAGTAAGTCAGGACGGTAAGATACTTCCATTAAAATATGAAGAATATGTACTTCACTTTTACTATCAAATGATACTTTTATTTTTTCTTACATCTAAAATCAATAGTATTCTTAATCTCTCTCTTCTTCTCAGAACTCAACAGAAAATATTTTCTGAAATAACCTTTAATGAAGTAAATTTTGTCATTGAGAATTTGTGTCCCTAATGATAAAATTTTTTGTAAGTCTGTTCTGAAATCAGTTGACAAGCTTTAAATTACAAATTACATTAAAGTAAAAGGCATGCTTAAAGTAGATTGCATATGTTAACAAAATCTCTGACATTTGAATTGGCGCAAATAATATTCCAGTTATTCAACAAGCATTAAAAGAATAATCAGAAAATGATAACAAACAACATGAATGAAGTAAGATGTAAATTAAAAATTTATACATAATAATGTTACATATTTAAGTCAGTAATCATGCAAATAATTATTTAAAAGTGAAAACAATAGAATAATTTTTTTTTCAGTATTTAGAATTTGTTTAAATATTTATAAAACCATCTTCATAAAGCAAGTTGCGTCATCTAACGAACATCTAATTTCACACCAGATCTGTTTTCAGATGTACCGTTGTACTTGGAATAGTGATATTTGATATTAAATCTTGAAAATGAATCTTTGTCAATACGCCTAGTGAATGATTTTTTCATTTCTTACTTTATAGAAAATAAGTTATTAATTTCATAAGAGCCTTTTTATGTGTGCATGGAATTTGTAGACATTTATAAATATTCGAATGTTTTAGAATAAGGCAGTGTTTTTTTTTTTTTTTCCAAGTTTTTTATATCTTGAGTTGTAATATATCATTCTATAATGAAGACATTTCCTGTACAAGTGAACCGCTAATTTGGGCAGCATTTTCTAAAATATCATTCACTTTTATAAGAAATACAGAAAGGCTGTATATTTTTTAGTATCTGAATAACTGTATATTTTGTAAGTAAGAATGAGAATGACTTCATGAATATGCCAGAAAATAATAAATTTGGATTAAAGAGAAAAAAAAGTTGCAAGAAACGAAATTCTTTAAATCCTAAATTTATTTGGCAAGATATCGTTCACTATTCGGCGAGATATCTCTAAACATTTGGCTACAGGTATTCGGCCAATAAGCCTTCAATATTCGGCCAACCGAATATTTGTCAAAAGGGCCGAATAGCCGAATACCGAATAGTGGCCGAATATTCGTCCCATCCCTAATAACGATCGGCCATTTTGTCTATAATATTAAATAAACATTTTTAATGCTTATAAATTAGATTTTAGTTACATTAAAAAGTGAAAATTTCGAATACAGACCAGACACATTCTTTTCCATTTTCTTTAAAGCTTTATACTTGTCAAAATACACTCGCTTATCTTCTACGGGCATAGATCTCCAAATTCTTCCAAGATAAGCACCCACCTTAGCCTTGTCTGCCTCAGGACACTTATTAAACAAGTCCGGAGTCTTTTCCTTAACAAAGAGCATGAAAGCATTCGGAACACGATTTTTCCCTGGAGTTTCAAGGGAAGCCATCGCTGACGACAATGCTTTTGATTACGAAGTATCCTGAAGAGTGAATATTTAAATCATTTAGGAAACTGTAAACTGGGAATATTTTTTTCATGCAAAACAAAACATTAAAACGGGAAATATAAAATCCAATTTATAGAAAACAAAATACTTGCAATAACAATCAAATAATGTAAAAAATCTACATATACAGTAAAAGCTCCATAACGGACACTCCCGAATAGCGGACACCTCTATTTAACGGACATTTTTCCAATCCCCACTCCCAAAACCTAAGTTTTTGTTTGTTCAACCTCTGAATAACGGACATTCTAAATAGTGGACACTATTTTCGGTGATAAAAGATGAAAAAATATTTTTTAACAAGAAAAAAATATAAAAAAGCCTTTAAATTTATCTGGGCAATGTGCCACAAATTTTGTGATCACAGATAAATGTAGAATTCAATATTGAATTCAGGGATTGCCTGGGAGGGACATCTCCCAAAGCGTTGAAATGTCTTCCCGGAATATTTTGAAATTTTATGCGTTTAATGGTGATAAAGTGCAATCCCTCCTCTCCTTCTTGTAACTCTATAATGTTCAACAACGTCACATTGAAAAGCAAATTACATGTAATCTCAAGTAAAAATAAACTTTAGTAATAGATTTTTTTCATAAGAATGTAATAAACAGTGGACAATTGTGTGCACAATTTTATTTCAATTTCATTGCTTAAAATTTTTTTTTAATTTCTGATGAATGATATATTAGAGGTTTTAGGACATATAAAAGTCAGTTAATGAAACATTAAGCATTTCTTAGCGATTTTAGAATCTCTGAAGTTTTCCCAATAGCGGACACCTCTGAATAGCGGACAATTTCTGCGCTCCCGAGGTGTCCGTTAATTAGAGGTTTTACTGTATATTTAAAATAAGAGATGTCTGTCTACCTTCCTGCCTGACTGCGGATAACGCCGAAATTATAACACCCAGATCTCTGATATTTTTGTCATGTGTGCATGCTGACACCGGAAAGTGCACTTCACAGCCGAATTTTTTAATTTCAGTTTTTACATTTTTTTAATTAAAACTTACTGGGTAAAAGATATTTACAACTTTCCACCAATCCACAGCAACTAATCAGCCAGGTGGACGTTGCAGCTATTCATCAATCCGCGACAGCGAAGCAGCCAGCCAATGAGTGCAGGCAGTAAATATGGGACTTAACAATTGCATTTCGCGGCTAATGCTAGCAACTAATTGCACACGCATTTGTAAATTTTTCCTGATTTGATGATTTTGTTTTTCTAGTTTATTTACAATCGATCTACAAAATACACCCATGACACCATCCAAAAAAAGTAGTAAATTAAGTAATTATTTCTTTTATGTTTTCTTAGGACCTGTTCAGATGAGCCGCGTACGTCGCGCGCGTTATCAGAAGATTTTGCATGGGGTAGGACTCATTTAAGAAAGTTATTTTAAAATTATTCAATCTGGGTTCGAGATTGCAGGAAACCACTTATTTGAGGTATTTTACCATCAGAATTTCCAATCGAACGTATGAACGCGATTTTTATTTTTTATGAGTATAAAAACAAAAATGCCGAAATTTTGTGCGGCGTACGAATGCACAAACAACTCGAGTGATAAATTCTGCAAACAAAATAATATTTCTTTTCATCGCTTTCCATTAAAAAAATATATTTTAAAATAGTGGTTAGCGAAGTTAAAACTTGAAAACTTTATTCCAAGTAAGTAAAGAGTTCTGTATCCTGTTTTTTTTTTTTTTTTTTTTTTTTTTTTTTTTTTGACATTGAATGAATCAAAGTGGTTGCGATCTCCATCTTTTGTGGTTGCTTTATTGTTACTGGAATGTATTTTATTCGTTTGTTTTTTGTATTATTTTTTGCATTTAGCATATTTCTTCAAAAAAGTTTAAAACTTTTGTTTCAATTTGACATATATAATAAATATTTTGAAATATATAAAATTATAAAAATATATAAATGTATATAATACTTATTTATAGGTGTATACATTATGTATTTATACAGGGTGTCCGAAAAGTCTGGAAACGGTCGAATAACTCGAAAAATACATATGAGATTGAAAAACGTAAATATACGTGTTAAATATTTTTAAATAAGCTACTTAGTGATACCAAATTTGACCTTCGTAACCGACCCCCTGGGAGTCAGAGGGGGTCCAACTTTGAAATCTTAAATAATAACCCCCATTTTTTATTGCAGATTCGGATTCTACGGACAAAAATACGTAACTTTTGTATTTGATGTTTATTTCGAATCCTCGTTTATCACGGTGTAATTGAGCATATTAAATCGATACATATTTCGGCTTTTCCAACGGGATTTTCCCTAATCGAAACTAATTGGGGAGAATTTATGACATCAGATTCCTCGTCTTTTGCAGGAATAGAGTTTCCTGAAAATCACCCGTGCCGATTATTTCGGCAGTGATTTGATGAAAAATTTGATCCATTTGCTGTAGCGTCACTCCACAGCTTTTATAGAATATCTCTTTCATGACCAATGAGAATGTTCCATAACACAGTAAAGTACACTGTAAAAAAGTTGACCCTTTTGCTGCATCGTCACTCCACCGCTTTTATAGAAAACGATTACTTTACTGTGTTATGGAGCATTCTCATTGGTCACAAAAGAGATATTCTATAATAGCTGTGGAGTGACGCTGCAGCAAATGAGTCAAATTTTTAACAGTGTAGCACTATAGAAATAATCGCCACGGGTGATTTTCAGGAAACGCTATTCCTACAAAAGACGAGGAATTTGACGTCAAAAATTCTGCCCAATCAGTTTCGATTAGGGAAAATCCCGTTGGAAAAGCGGGAATATGCATCGATTTAATATGCTCGATTACACTGTGATAAACGAAGATTTGAAATAAACATCAAATACAAAAGTTGCGTATTTTTGTCCGTAGAATCCGAATCTGCAATAAAAAATGGGGGTTATAATTTAAGATTTCAAAGTTGGACCCCCTCTGACCCCCAGGGGGTCGGTTTCGAAGGTCAAATTTGGTATCACAGAGTAGCTTATTTTAAAATATTTAACACGTATATTTACGTTTTCCAATCTCATATGTATTTCTCGAGTTATTCGGCTGTTTCCAGACTTTTCGGACACCCTGTATATGTATATCTCTATGTACAATTACGTATAAATATAGAGATATCTAAAATATACATAAATAAAAATATTTATATAAGAATCGTATTACAAGGTTAAAGAAACAAATTATTACAGTTTTGTCATTATTATGAATATCAGTATTAAAAAATTCCATTGTTTGTTTAAAAAATGTATATTTTTATAATATTACATTTTTTTCTTACAATTACAATTTTATTTTCTTTAAAGTTTAATTAAACGTAATTTTTTTCTTTTTATCCTGAAATTTGGTATTACATTCTTGAGTAAGAAACCATATTCAATAATGTTTTCATATGGTAATTTCATATTTCTAAGAGTGGAACTCAAAAGTTATGAAAACAGAATCTTAAAAATAGAAAATGCTCGCTATTTGAGGAATTAACAAAAGCAGTTACACACACAGATAAACGTCTACTGTGCTTTAGAAACCTATTAAAATTCAAAGTTTAATCAAGAGGGAAAGTGTAATTTGGAAAATAGTTACTTGTAATAAAACATGGATATTTTTATCGCAGCTGTACTTTTGTAATGCAAATTGCCCATGTTTTGCAACATTACTGTATATTATGGAAGTAAAATAGAGGACATTTTTAGATTCACCACTATGAAAAAACATTCAATTAATAAGCTATAACGAAATCTTGAAAAATGCAGCATAGCAGTGCCACCTATGCTGCATTTTTTAAAGATTTCGTTCGAAGAGACACCAAAAACTAAAGAACATTAATATATCAGAAACTGGCCGAAGCTGCAGTTTGATAAAAAATCGTCCTTTAGCTTTGAGATAGAGCTATCGATAATTATGAATAATGCAGCATAGCAGCAGCATCTGTTGAGCGATTTACATCAAAAAGTAATGAGCACGAAATTATATCAAGGATTAATTTAATCTGAAGTTTTATAAAAATCCATACATTAGTTTTTGAGTAGAACTATTGTGGAAATCATGAATAAGGCAGTATAGCAGCGCCATCGGTTGGGCGATATACACTAATAACTAAACATCTCGAGTTTATATCAAGGTGTAACTCAATCTAAAGTTTTGTGAAATTATGTGCATTAGTTCTTGAGATAGAGTACCAATAAAATTTTGTTCCATACAGACTCACAGAGTGACAGATATTTTCTAAAAACCTCCAAATCGTGTTCAGAACCTTCTAAAACGTTTAAATACACCAAAAACTGGAAGTCAAATTTTTCTCAAATTCAATACTTATTTTTTGTAAAGTTGAAAAAAGCAATAAATGCATGCTTCAAATTTTATGCTAAACTTTTAATTTTACCATTTCCATTAATCAGCATATTATTGAAATAATTTTGCGCATAAATTAATTTTTAAAAAGAGAAGTTGCATTTAATTATATATCTAGATTTTTTTTCATGCAATCCCGTTTTTGTGAAATTGTGACAAAGATACAAAATATAATCAGAATTTGTGAATTGAGTAATTATTACTATATTTGCCGAAACGTCAGTGAAGGCTTACTTTGGAGACACGAAATTTTTTGGTTTCTGTCCGTCTGTCAGTCAGTCTGTCTGTTCCGCGATAACTAACGCAAAAAACATCCGATTGGCTTGAAATTAAGTGGGTATGTTAGTGAGGCACTGGGATTAAGCTGTATATTTTTTTGTTAGATTTGATTCATTCGTTCGGAAAATATAGAATATTTTATTTTGCGCAATAATGCTTTTCTATGGCAAACCCAATGATTTTCAATTTTTTTTCCTTGAGAGAAAATGACACATTTCATTAACCCGTTGAGGACGAACGACACGTATACGTGCCGCAAAAAGGCTTAAGAAACCTTGCTTATCCCCACCAGTAAAATTTTACTGTAAATTTTGGCTTACTTAATCGGAGCATTTTCTCGATATGAAATGGCACAAATTTCTGTTTCTAAAAACCGGTGACAAAACATTAAAAAGTTCGTAAAAGACGTCCGTCGCGAAGGGGTTAATGGAATTCAATGATAAATGGATACTGAAATTTACCAGTTAAATTATTCGTATTGTTTTGAAATTTTGTCTATGCATTTGTCACAGGGTTCGTGATTTTTTTGATTTTTTTAATAAAAATCAAAATAATCGGATTTTTTTGATTTAAATCGGACTTTTTTGATTTAAATCAGATTTTTTTGATTAAAAAAAAAATGCCATACATTATTATTATTTTATATGACTTATAGTTTAATTTTAAAAATATGAATTTTACATACATAGAAATGCATGCTATAAGTATTATCTATTAATAATATTATACAATTTACATAAAAGATTTATATTATTTCAAGATAAAATTTTAGGTTTTGAAAAAAATCTTGATTACACAAAATGCATGAAAAACTACAAATCAGATGTCAAAAATTAATTCAACCTTCAGTATTTTAATTAAAATAAAAATTTAAAACAAAATTGTAAGCAAACTAAGTTTTTGACCTTTGTTTTCTTAAGTGCTGGCTGCGAAAAATGAGTTTAGTTAGTGGCCATTAAAATACTTAAGTCGTGGGCACAAATTGAGATGTCACCACTAATTGACTGACTTCACTAATTACACATTATTATGTTTGTTTACATCTTAAACTTATTAAAAAATAACTTAAAAGAAAAACTGATTTAAATCAATCATTTTTTTTAAAAAATCAATTGATTTAAATCGTGATTTAAATCATGATTAAAATCAAGCTGATTTAAATCAACGAACCCTGATTCGTCAGATTTTTAAAGTTATTACTGTAAATTTTGGAGATTTTTTATAAATGTGTTCCAATAATATAAACCAATTTGGTTTACAGATTTACTTTTTTAAAATGTATTTATTTCATTTTCTTTATTTTCTCTTGATGATTGCTGTCAGGTTCTGCGACTGCACCTGCTACAGATTGGAATTTCCGTTATTTCTCTATCTTAATCTTTTGTATGTTGTACTGGCTGTGTACTGGAATTTTCAAGGTGACATTCTTTCTTTGTTGAAGGGAGAATTGACAGGTAATCCTGTACAGGTGGTGAGTGAGAAAGAGGAGATTGCTGAGAGGCGTGTTCATCCGTCAGGGATGTATGTGGATGATGAGCAAACAAGGAACATGTCACGGATCAAGAAAGTAATGTGGGATGTGTCCAATGAAGAAGCTCCACAGGGGGGGTGTACATTGGGGAAAGCAGTGATTTGAGAAGAGCAAGTCTTGTCTCAGATTGGAGCAGTTCGTATCTGGGGTTCGTACCTGGAAGTGTGCAGGACAGAGGTCCTGGTAGAGAGTGCTCTGTGTTGGAGAGCGTAGGCAGTTCGTATCTGGAGAGCAAGGGACACAGACGTCCTGGTGTTGTGCTCTGGGCCGGATAGCATAGGCCGAGTATACATGTGTTGGGAGATTCGAAATTGATCTCCGATAAAGTGAATCTAACGTGCATTGAGTGTGAGGGAGAAGGGGTAATTTAAACAGTACACAGCCAACCTTTACTGTATTTAATTTAATGTTGAAACGGATTACCTATATCAGAGTTGTAATTGTATATAATTGTAAATAGCGTATTTCTTGTGTACATATATTCTAAATAAACTTAATTCAGTTAATTGACAGCGTCAGTGTTCATTTACACAATCCTCACAGTGGGTGACCGATATCACCTAATAATATCGGTGGTGGCAGCTATAACTACCACGGACTTTCTTCAAAGTTGTGCGGGCTGAGAGGAACGTCCGACAGTTGCTAAGCAATCATTCATCCTAATACATATTATATTTTAATGCTATAAATTTGAAAGCGTGTACGAAAATTTAAATCAAGTCAACGTCAAAACTTATGAATTAGTTAATGTCTTTTTATCTTTGCGGATAAATATGGCCAGAAAAGAATATAGGCTATGTTTTACTAATTTTATTCAAATATTTTCCTTAATAATTCAAAATTTCCTTCTTTTTCATACAGAATCAAGAGTGATTTTTTAGATAAAATTTAACCAATTTCCTTTATCGTTGCCAAAAGAAAAGAAAAAAAAAATCTGGAATAATTTTTCAACGGCAATAAGTTTTAATTGAGCAATTTCCATTCGAAAAATTAAACTAAGAAAAAATAAATATGACGTCAGAATTAAAATAAAAATAAAAATAGTACTTTGTTAAATATTAAACACGGAAATTTGTTTCATTAATAAGAATTTTTCTGACAAAAATGGAGGCATAATTAGAAATAAAAGAAATAAAAAATAATTATATTTTTAACAAATATTTCAATTGGTAAAATTTGACGTCATAATTGAACAAAAACAGGTATTTTATAGTAGTCGTTAAAAATACAAGAAACATGGATATCAATAACTTATGAAAAATAACGCCATTGCCGAAACTTTAGTGAAGACTTACTTTGAAGACACGAAATTTATTGTTTTTCATCTGTTAGTCTGTTCCTCTGTATGTTTGTCCCACTATAACTGCTACAAAATGCAATCAAAACATTTTTTTTTTCGGAAACAAAATTGTATAACTCTAGATTACTGAGTTTACACTTACAAAAGTTCCTGATACATCAGATTTAGGTGTTTGTGGTTGGCAGGTATGTAGACGTATGAGGATAATGAAAAATATTTGTCCAAACTGTTACTTATCCTTATAAATCAAAATGTATAAGGAAATGCAAGCTATACAATAACCATTAGCACAATTATTAGAAAGTGGCAAATTTAAATTAAGTGAGGCTACGGGGGGTTCAGGGGAGCGGAGCCCCCTGAAGAAATTTACTATGTTCAAGGGCGGATCTGGAGAGTCCTCAAGGGGGGGGGGCGATTTTAGAAATTTGGAGACTCGATTTTAATGCGTGGGTCAGGGCTAATTTTTTCACTGCGGGTCATGTTGCTTTATTTTTTGCTGCGGGCCGGGTCTGGGTCCGGTTGACTTCTAGTTTTTGCTGTGGGTCGGGTCTGGGTCCGGTTGACTTCTAGTTTTTGCTGTGGGTCGGGTTTGGGTCCGGTTGACTTCTTTTCTTTTGCTGCTGGTCGGGTTAACTAATGTTTATGCTGTGGATCACATTAGCAGGATTAGCAGGTGTTTTTATTCAGAAACTATGGCGTAATCCATTTTTTGATAAGCAGTTTAAGAAAATACTGTGAAAATTATCGTTTTGAATAGAATTTCTGGAAGCGACAGCATGAGAAGGTAGAAAAATCCGCAATCATTTGACGTGCGAAGAGAAAACTGCGCTCGGGGCAAAGCAGAATGTGGCGCCCCCCCCCCCCCGCTTCCGACCCAACTTTTTCTTGTAACAGGCCAAAAATTACGCTGGTAGCATAAATTTGGCGCCCCCTAAATTTCCTTTCCACGCCCGGGCCGACCGCATCCTTCGCCAACCTTTTCGCACGGCGCTGCATATTGTCTGTCCCACACATCTCGAAAACAATTAAGTCTAGTTCCAGCCCGGCTCGTTTATATGTAGAAAAACAATGCAAGCCTGATCTCGGGCCGGTACGAGCCTGCTAAAAAAATTAAACCCGGGTTACACATAATATAATTCTTCGATACTGATCTCTACACTGTAAAAGTTAGATTTCTGTATTGATGTTGCCAAACTAGTTTCGACTGATAACGCACATTTATACTTATTCTCATTAAACCCATATAATTGAAAATAGCTCATATTTTAACGTTCCTGCTTAAATCTGTACAAAGGGCCAGTGAGCCCGCAATTTTTTTTTATGGGCTCGACCCATATGGCCCTTCAAATTTTTTGCCGGCTCGTCCCGTTTATTTTGTTTATTGGCCTGGCCTGTTGGAAAAATTATTCTAATTTTGCTGGCCCGTTAGAAAATTCGGAACCATTTCGCCGACTCGGACAGGCCCGGGCACATGCATACGTCTAGGCTGGGTAGGACACGTACCGAAATTTAACTTTCATTCCGAGCCGAACCCCGACCAGGGAAATTTTGGTCAGTGCGGACGAGATAAATTTGGGCTATTAAAAAAATATTATGGACAATGGACATTTTAATGAAGTGTGTTTCATGAATAAATGCATGGAACCTAGAGAAAATACTGTGTATTATCTGTCAAATCGAACAACACTTTTAAATTTTCTGTAAAAAATGCACATTTTTAACTATAACCATTTCATTCTTCATAACAAGCCTTCGTTATAACATGACCCCAAAAATAACCTCAAATTAAAAATTTTAAAGTTCAACACTTTTTTAGGAACAGAGGAAACACTACTCGATCGCAAGAATATGGTAAATACATTTACTTACCGCTACGGCATCAGCAGAGATCCCAAAAGAAATGATAATTACTACAGTTATTTCTATATGCAGGCCGGCGAAAAGCGATTACGACAATACAAGTCGAAAAGCGATTACGACTTGTATCACTGCCCCCTCTACAATGCCTATTCACTGAGCAGACGACAAGCGTGAAACGTCATGAAGTGGAGGCGAAATCACTAACCTTATTGGTTCCACAATCGCTACGAAACTCAAAACGCGATCGTTGTCAGGGAAACGGCCTCCACTACGTCACAAGCGAGAAGGCATTGTAGAGGAGGCAGTGCTTTTATACGCTGCATACACTAGAAATTTAAATTATTCGGTAACCGCAAAATAAAATCAAAAGAAAATATTCTTTTCGCGTTACATATCTAAATAATAATAATAATAATAAAAGATCCAATTGCAAAATAACCTCTGCACAAACAAAAATCGAACTAAACACAAATTCATTATTCCCGCCTTTTTTCGTAGGCGCCAGATAGGCGGTCGTCGGCAATGCTTGAACATAAATCTACAGATGTAGATATGAATAATTGTTTTTTTTGTTTGTTTTGTTTTTACTTACCCATCATACGTAGTATAGGGTAAGTCTTGCAATCGTTTTGAAAATCGAAATTTTTTTTTGACGGATTTACACGTTTTAGATAGTGGAGATTCCGAAAAACATATTTTTAGAAAAAAAATTCTGCCGTCCGTCCGTCTGTCTGTCTGTCCGTCTGTCTGTCTGTCTGTAAACGCTCTATCTCCCGAACAAATTGAGATAGAGACTTGAAATTTTGTATGTAGTTAGTATGTAAGAATGGGACGAACCCTATTTAATATCAGCGACCTCGATTATCCGGAACTATTTTTTTTCGGACTCTCGAAAAATTCGTTCTGATGAAAGGTATATAAAATTTTTCGAATTTTTTTGTTCTAAGGAATGGACGTAAAAGGCAATAAAATAATACACATTTTGCATATAGAACGAAGTGGATCGGATTATTAGTTGCCGAGATATTTGTAATCTTGTTTTCCACATTCTTCGGTTTTTCATGACCCTGTATTTCATTCAAATTTCAATTCAGAAGTATATTTTAATTGGAAATGAGACGCTTAATCCGACGCAGTTAATTGTTAGTTAATAGAATTATTATTTTTGGAGTTATAAGGATGTTTCTTTTACGCAGTTCGGTACTACTTGAGTAGTTTGGCGTTTTATATAATTTGTCGAAATTGGTACACCAGCAGTTCTTTAATATAGCATTACTATGTATATTACCAATATTTAAATTTTGTTTATGAATTGCAATGCATTGTATAAATAGTTTCACATGTTTTATTTTCACATACATATCCATGATGGGTAAGTATTACGGTGGCACCCAACGACTAGTTTTAATAGCATTCAAATACTAAAATAAAAAAAAAATTGTGCCTCTTTTTCATTTTTATCAAAATAGCAAGACATTGATTTGAAAATGAATAAGTACTAATTTTTAAGAGGAAAAAAAGTTTTTTACATCGATAAATAAAATTTTCAGATTTCAGAAAAAATGAGTCCGAATCAATAGACCAGCATAAAAACAGAGCACGATCTCGTATTGGACACGGGCTAAGTCTGAACCTGTGTCATCTAATGCACATATCTAAGAAGAATGACTCCAGGCCAGACTCGATCTGGAAGAAAAATAAGTCAGACCCAATCCAAATCAGCAAAAAATAATGATCATGATAGTATCAAATAAATGACGGCCGAGTTCTGAATGCGGTAAGACCAGACACAGTCCGAGCCTCGCGAACTTTAAGTTCGCGCGGCCCGGGGAAGGGGCGCTGAATTCTAGTTAGGATCTAACTCATTTCTTGCAAGAATGCATGTATTTTTGGGAAACGTTTATTGTCCAAGAAGTGAAGACGACCGCCCCCTCAGACCCGCCATTGGGCCCGACCCAAATCTGCAGAAAAATAATGATCACGATACTACCCGGTTCTGAAAGCGAGAAGACTTGACCCAGCCCAAGCCTCGCGAAATTAAAAAGGCGCGGCCCGTCTTGGACTCGAGTTAGGCTTCAATTCATTTCCTGCGAGAATGCATGTCTTTTTAGGAAACTTTTATTAGCCCAAGGGGGGGGGGGATCGCCTTTTCGCCTTGAAAAATGCCAAGGCGCAGTTTCCTTGAATCCGCCATTGCTTCTCCTCCCTTATGGTCTGGTTCGATCTTAGTCCGAGCGTTTACCTCAAGGAAGAACGAAATCCACGCCAGGCCCGCCCTGAAAAGAAAATTGTGGCTCGATCCCGCTCAACAGGAAAAAGTAAGGCTCGATCCGCCCCGGTTCTGAAAGTGTAAAGACCTGACACAGTTCGTGACTTAAAAATGGCGCGGCCTTGGTCGGGCCTCGCCGGTCTCGAGTTTAAGTCCAATCCTTTTTCCGTGCGGGCATCTTTTTCAGACCCTTTACTGGGCTCAAGCGGGGGACGATCGCCCCATCGCCCCCCCCCCCCTTAGATCCGCCATTGACTATGTTATAATAAAAAAACAAAAATAATAGATCATGAAAATTTCAGAATATCCTAACATAACTAAATTTTTAATTTACCGCTTTTGAAGGCTGAAAACTTCTAATTCTTATTTTATTCTTATAAATAATTAAGTACTATGAAAATTTTAAATTATAGTTTCCAAGACGTTGAATATTACCCAAAGTGTGTTTGAAAATATACACATATGTGCAAAGCTGACGTTGAGGCTCCTGATCTGCAGATTTACTAGTTAGGTTCCTATTTTGAAATTTTAATGTGGTTATTCGGTACTACTCTGTTATCCCGTCGACCAATTTCGCCAAATTATACAAATCGCCAAACTCATAAGCCAAATTAAACACATTGACATAATTTTCGTTTTAAATAAAATAAATTTTTCTACCAAAAATTGAACCGACTTCAAAAGCTACTGCAAAGTGAAAAATAATTTTTTAGATAATATTAATAAGAAATTAAATTAAGAGCGTAGCATTTACCATGCGGATTATTATATTTATGCACATTAACTTGATTTTTTGGAGTCGGTGCCAGCCAAGCCAAATTACATGTTATTTTCAATAGCCACACATTCAAGTATCTACGAGTTTTTTACGATTTAATATTTAGTTAAAAAATTTAACCTTATTCTTTTACGATTTGCATTGGATACTTGATTTTAACTTTGAAATTGGCTTGGCTGGCACCGACTCCAAAAAATCAAATTAATGTACATAAATATAATAATCCGCATGGTAAATGCTACGCTCTTAATTTAATTTCTTATTAATATTATCTAAAAAAATTATTTTTCACTTTTTAGTAGCTTTTGAAGTCGGTTCAATTTTTGGTAGAAAAGTTTATTTAACTCTTTTTAGTTAAAAGTTAGCGATTTTTTGAAGTCAGTTAATAAAAATTATAATACGAAAAAAATATTGTAAATTATACACGTATGTCAGGAGGGGGCTCGAACCCACGCTCTCTTTCGAGAGCCAAAGGTTAAATCTTGAGCCTAACACCGCACGGCTATCTGACTGCACGTATACCATCCTGACTGCACTTCATTCGGCGAGCTTATTGAACGCCCATGTTACTTTTAATTTGCAAGAAATTCCTAATTTTATTAGTTTTTGCCTAGTTACTAGAAAAGTGCTGAATAGATTTCGATGAAATGGAAGTGGTACCAATTCGAATAAACTCTTTAATATAACACAAAAACCAAATTAATCGGTTGGATAGTTTCGGAGAAATCAGTGCACATACAAATAAAAAAAAAAATACAAACATGTCGAATTGATAACCTCCTCTTTCTTTTTTAAAATTGGTTAATAAAAATTATAATACGGAAAAAATTATTGTAAATTGTACATGGATGTAAATTATGTCAGGAGTGGGGTTCGAACATACGCCCCCTTTTGAGATCCAAAGCTTAAATCTGGTACCTTAGACCGCTCGGCCTTCCTCCATTCGGCGAGCTTATTCAATGCCCGTGTTACTTTTAATTTGCGAGAAATAGCTAATTTTATTAGTTTTTGGCCCAATTACTGAAAATGTACTGAACCAATCTCGATGAAATGGAAGTGGTACCAATTCGAGAGTAACTTCTTTCATTTAACACAAAAACCAAATTAATCGGTTGGATAGTTTCGCAGTACTTGGTGAATATACATAGAAAAAAAAGTACATACGTGTCGAATTGATAACCTCCTCCTCCATTTTTGAAGTCGGTTAATAAAAAATATAATACGGAAAAAAATATTGCAAATTATACATCTAGGTCAGCAGTCGGGCTTGAACCCACGCTCTCTTTCGAAAACCAGAACTTAAATCTGACGCGTTAGACCGCTCGGCCATTCTGATTGCGCTCTATTCTGCGAGCTTATTCAACGTGCATGTTTCATTTAATTTGTGAGAAATCACTAATTTTATTAGTTTTTGCCTAATAAGTTTTTGCCTAATTACTGAAAACGCATTGAACCAAATTCGACGAAATGGAAGTGGTACCAATTCGAGTGTAACCTCTTTCATTTAACACAAAAAACAAATTATTCGTTTGGATAGTTTTAGAGTAATCAGTGAACATACATAGAAAAAAATACCTACGCGTCGAATTGATAACATCATCCTACTTTTTTGAAGTCGGTTAAAAATTATAATACGGAAAAGATTATTGTACACACATATGTCAGGAGTGGAGTTCGAACCCACGCTTTCATTCTAGAACCAGAGTTTAAATCAGCGCCTTACACCGCTCGGCCATTCTGACTGTATTCCATTCTGCGAACTTATTCAACGTCCATGTTACTTTTAATTTGCGAGAAAACAATAATTTTATTAGTTTTTGCCTAATTACTAAAACGTACTTAACCAATTTCGATGACATGGAAGTGGTACCAATGCGAGAGTAACCTCTTTCATTTAAAACAAATATTAGTTTAATCGGTTGGATAGTTTCGGTGTAATCGGTGAACATGCATAAAAAATACATACGCGTCGAATTGATAGTAATCTCCAGTCTTTTTTTTTTATGTCAATTAAAAAAATTATAATACGAATAAAAAAAAATGATATATTATACTCGTATGTCCGGAGTGGGGTTCGAACCCACGCTCACTTTCGAGAGCCAAAGCTTAAACCAGCCGCCTTAGACCGCAAGGCTATTTTGACTGCAATCAATTCGGTGAGCTTATTCAACGTCATATTACTTTTCGCAAGTCTATTATTTTAGTACTCTTTCACAGATAAAGTATTGAATCGATAAAAGATCTCTGGTACTCTGTGCTAACCGTTAAATACAAAATATTCTTAATAGCAAAATTAGTATTTAATTTGTAAAAATTAAAATACGGAAAAGGTTATTGCATACATGCATGTCAGGAGAGGGGTTCGAACCCACTCTCTCTCTTTTGAGAAACAGAGTTTAAACCTGCAGTCTTAGAACACTCGGCCATTTTGTCTGCACTCCATTCAGCCAACTTACTCAAGACTTTTCATTAGCGAAAAATCACTAATTTTATTAGTTTTTGCCTAATTACTAAAAAAGTACTGAACCAATTTCTATGAAACTTAAGTGGTACCAATTCGAGAACAAGATCTTTCATTTAAGAGCAAGAATCTGAGAAAGTGTCACACCTAGCATTATGGGGTGATTCATGACATCTCAGATTTTCTCCAAAAAATTACCAGTTGTTACTTATCTTGTTAAAAGACTAAATCCAGAATTTTTTGCTCCAAAGTTGAGTTGTTCATTTTTTATGGCCCCCTAAAGGTCATCATGTCGTGAAAAAAAAATAAGTGTTTTTTTAAGACATGGATATTACCATGACTCATAGATCTTTGCGCATGCAACTTGCCACCAAATTCTTTTTATATCTGGAATGTAAGAGGGTTGAACTTTATATAATAGATGAAAAACCCGTGGCAAGTTTTTGCCGCAAGGGCACAGAAGGTCACAAAAAGATTCATTTTTGCTGTTTTTTTTCCACTTTTAAGACCCTATAACAGCTTGCGCGTTCCACTTGCCATGAAAAAAGAGGTGGCATTTGAAAGCCATGTATTAGCACTTTTAAATATTGTATATATAGTTGAGGCAAGTTGGATGCGCTTTTAGTTACAGAGTGCCAAAGTCTGAAAAATGTCATTTTTGACCAATATTCAAACTGTCATAATTACTTGCGGCAACAACATTTTGAAAAAATTCTTTTGCCATTGTTTTATTCTATTATTGTCCTTTTCAAAAAAATAAACTTCATTGAGGCAAGTTGCTTTAAAAAAATTAAATGATTTTTTAAAATATGGCCTTTTATTATTAGAAACAACTTGACTGGATAGCAATATTTTATACATTTGTTTGTCTATATAAATTGATGTTCTAATATTTTGTGAGATATATATGATGATGATGGCATTTATTTAATTTTAACCCTTTCGAGTCCAATTTTTTTCAATTTTAGAAAAAATTACTTTTACTTTAATAATATTGACACTAGCTATCCTAATAGATTAATTGGAGTTTAACGAATATTTCATTGTCTGAAACATAACGAATGTTGTTGTTTTCTGCACTATTAAATTCATATTCGTGCAACAATAGGCTAAGGAAGAGTTTTCAGAAAGGGTTTAAAAATATTATATTGCAATAAGTTAGTGACATTACAATTTTCTAATACTTTTAGCGCTTTATTACAAATAATTCTTTCAGGAAAGTAACTTTTATTTTAAATTAAGAGGCAAATATATTTAAAATAAAATAATCACAAAGAATACAAAGAAAACTAAGCAAATATTTATTATTATTACTAAATGCCTTAACATTAATGAAGTCATATAATAAATGCAGACACATACTAACATTGTTACATGTAATTAATAACAAAAGTATTTCTTAAAAATAATAATACTCAAAAGACATGTATTATTAACAGTACACCAGCTCCGAAAGGGTTAAAACGAAAACTATTGACATTGATAAATTACAACTTGTAATTAAAATGCAAATATAAATACAATCAGCCAACACTGTTAATATTTTTACGTTTGATTTATCAGTACGAGAAAAAAAAATCAAAAATATAACCATTTCTTTTAAGATATCTCAAGACGTCTTTTAACCCTTATGGGATTTTTTTTTTTTTCCACTTTGCGAAAAATAATTTTTTTTTTTTTACATTAATAGCTATCCAAATATATTAACTGGAATACATGAATAGATTACTAATGAATATGTCCTCTTCTGAAATCTATTAAAAGTAGTTAGTTTACACACTATTCATATTCACATGAAAATATATACTTAAAATTTTTTTAAACTATTATTACATATTACTAAATTCCAAAACAAATTCATTATAAAAAATACATAAAAATTTACTACTTTTACTGCATGCAGATAATAAGAAAATAGTTAAGATAAAATAATACTCAATAAAAACCACATATTATTCATAGTACAGCAGCCCTGAACACGTTAAGCATTTAACAGTAAAATAATTGGCACCAGACAATTGTATAAAGTTGAATAAAGAATACTGCCCAGTTAAACTGATGGCATTGAGCTCACAGGCTAGAAATACTAATTGTACATTAAAGCCTTATATTTTCAAGGGTTAATTCCGTTCGAAAAAAAATTAAGAAGGGGAAACAGCTCTCCCCTTTCCTCTTTTTTTATACTTAATCATTGAAACTCCTATACTATCAAAGACATGCTTTATCATATAAAAAATCTATATCCAAAATTCAGAGCAAATGAGATAATTCTTAATAAAAACCCATTTAGCATTTATATAATTTAAAAGGAGTTATCCCCCTCTTTTATACTTAACCATTAAACTTCCAAAACTATTCAGAGATTTGAACGAAATCTGACAATTCTGCTTGAAAAACCCATTTATATAAATTAAGGGGGGGCATTAGAACCCCTGTTCCCCTTATTTATACTTATTCAATGAACACCTAATAACAGTCACGGAATCGCCTCATCAGAATGATCCTAATCTAAATTTTGAACGAAAATTAATTCTGCATGAAAATCCCATTTATATCAACTAACGGGGGGGGGCATTAGAGCCCCTGTTCCCCCTATTTATACTTATTCAATGAACACCTAATAACAGTCACGGAATCGCCTCATCAGAATGATCCTAATCTAAATTTTGAACGAAAACTTAATTCTGCATGAAAATCCCATTTATATCAACTAACGGGGGGGGGGCATTAGAACCCCTGTTCCCCCTATTTATACTTATTCAATGAACACCTAATAACAGTCACGGAATCGCCTCATCAGAATGATCCTAATCTAAATTTTGAACGAAAACTTAATTCTGCATTAAAATCCCATTTATATCAACTAACGGGGGGGGGGGCATTAGAACCCCTGTTCCCCCTATTTATACTTAATCAATGAACACCTAATAACAGCCACGGAATCGCCTCATCAGAATGATCCTAATCTAAATTTTGAAAACTTAATTCTGCATGAAAATCTCATCTATATCAACTAACGGGGGGCATGAGCCCCCCGTTCCCCCTCTTATACATATCGAATGAACTCCAAAAACTAATCAGGGAAGCACCTTGTCAGGATATACCTACATACAAAATTTCAAGTGGATCGGATACTTTTATCATGAGTTATCGCGTTACGTACGAACATACATACAGAACGGGCGGGCACATAAGCTCTCAGGCTATGATAGCCTGTGAGCTAAATAAAGAATACTGCCCAGTTAAACTGATGGCATTGAGCTCACAGGCTACAAATACTAATTGTACATTAAAGCCTTATATTTTCAAGGGTTAATTCCGTTCGAAAAAAAAATTAAGAAGGGGAAACAGCTCTCCCCTTTCCTCTTTTTTTATACTTAATCATTGAACCTCCTATACTATCAAAGACATGCTTTATCATATAAAAAATCTATATCCAAAATTCAGAGCAAATTAGATAATTCTTAATAAAAACCCATTTAGCATTTATATAATTTAAAAGGAGTTATCCCCTTCTTTTATACTTAACCATTAAACTTCCAAAACGATTCAGAGATTTGAACGAAATCTGAAAATTCTGCTTGAAAAACCTATTTATATAAATTAAGAGGGGGGGAGGCATTAGAACCCCTGTTGCCCCTATTTATACTTATTCAATGAACACCTAATAGCAGTCACGGAATCGCCTCATCAGAATGATCCTAATCTAAATTTTGAACGAAAACTTAATTCTGCATGAAAATCCCATTTATATCAACTAACGGGGGGGGGGCATTAGAACCCCTGTTCCCCCTATTTATACTTATTCAATGAACACCTAATAACAGCCACGGAATCGCCTCATCAGAATGATCCTAATCTAAATTTTGAACGAAAACTTAATTCTGCATGAAAATCCCATTTATATCAACTAACGGGGGGGGGATTAGAACCCCTGTTCCCCCTATTTATACTTATTCAATGAACACCTAATAACAGTCACGGAATCGCCTCATCAGAATGATCCTAATCTAAATTTTGAAAACTTAATTCTGCATGAAAATCCCATTTATATCAACTAACGGGGGGCATGAGCCCCCCGTTCCCCGTCTTATACATATCGAATGAACTCCAAAAACTAATCAGGGAAGCGCCTTATCAGGATATACCTATATACAAAATTTCAAGTGGATCCGAAATTTTTATCATGAGTTATCGCGTTACGCACATACGCACATACATACAGAACGGACGGGCACATAAGCTCTCAGGCTATGATAGCCTGTGAGCTAAAAAGAATCCCGTAACTGTTAAAAGGCATCTTCATATATGTTACAAGATACAGATATGTTTTTGATTTTCTTTTCTCTGATAAATCAATGTAAATACATTAACAGTGTTGGCTGATTGTATTTATATTTGTATTTTAATTACTTGTAATTTGTAAATGTCAAATATTTTTGTTTTAACCCTTTCGAAGCTGGTGTACTACTAATAATACATGTCTTTTTGAGTGTTATTATTTTTAAGAAATATTTTTGTTATTAATTACTTGTAACAAGGTTACTATGTGTCTGTGCATTTATTATATGATTTCATTAATGTTAAGGCATTTAGTAATATAAATAAATATTTGCTTAATTTTCTTTGCATTGTTTGCGATTATTTTATTTTAAATGTATTTCCCTCTTAATTTAAAATAAAAGATACTTCCTTGAAAGAATTATCTGTAATAAAGCGCTAAAAGTTTTAGAAAATTGCAACATCACTAACTTGTTGCAATATAATATTTTAAAACCCTCTCCGAAAACTCTTCCTTAGCCTATTGTTGCATGAATATGAATTTAATAGTGCAGAAAACAACATTTGTTATGTTTCAGACAATGAAATATTCATTAAACTCTAATTAATCTATTAGGATTGCTAGTGTCAATATTATTAAAGTAAAAGTAATTTTTTTCTAAAATTGAAAAAAAAAATGGACTTGAAAGGGTTAAAATTAAATAAATGCCATCAACATCATATATATCTCACAATATATTAGAACATCAATTTATATAGACAAACAAATGTATAAAATATTGTTATCCAGTCAAGTTGTTTCAAATAATAAGATAGCCATTACTATTGGAAAAAGGCCATATTTTAAAAAATCATTTAATTTTTTTAAAGCAACTTGCCTCAATGGAGTTTATTTTTTTGAAAAGGACAATAATAGAATAAAACAATGGCAAAAGAATTTTTTCAAAATGTTGTTGCCGCAAGTAATTATGACAGTTTGAATATTGGTCAAAAATGACATTTTTCAGACTTTGGCACTCTGTAACTAAAAGCGCATCCAACTTGCCTCAATTATATATACAATTTTTAAAAGTGCTAATACATGGCTTTTAAATGCCACTTCATTTTTCATGGCAAGTAGAACGCGCAAGCTGTTATAGGGTTTTAAAAATGGAAAAAAACAGCAAAAATGAATCTTTTTGTGACCTTCTGTGCCCTTGCGGCAAAAACTTGCCACGGGTTTTTCATCTATTATATAAAGTTCAACCCTCTTACATTCTAGATATAAAAAGAATTTGGTGGCAAGTTGTATGCGCAAAGAGCTATGAGTCATGGCAATATCCATGTCTTAAAAAAACGCTTATTTTTTTTCACGACATGATGACCTTTAGGGGGCCATAAAAAATTAACAACTCAACTTTGGAGCAAAAAATTCTATATTTAGTCTTTTAACAAGATAAGTAAGAACTGGTAATTTTTTGGAGAAAATCTGAGACGTCATGAATCACGGGTGTGACACTCTCTCAGATTCTTGCTGTTAACACCAAAACCAAATTAATCGCTTGGATAGTTTCGGAGTAATCGGTGAACATACATAAAAAAAATACATACGCGTTGAATTGATAACCTCCTCTCCTTTTAGGAAGTCGGTTAATAACGAAAAAACAAATAATTAGTGGAATATTAATAAAAATACAAATAAAAAGTCGAAATAAAATTGCTTAATTGCGTTTTAAACAAAATTGCTTAATTGCGTTTTAAATACGTGTATCTTATTTAATGTCAGTGAATACGACATTCACAATTGGCATTTAATCTTATAATTTGGCGACCAATTTTTGGTCGACGGGATAACCTAAAAGTACCGGTCATTCATACATACAACTTGATAAGATTCAGCTGCTATATGGCATGAGATTTTTTTTCTTCAATCACTGCATTTGTGAAAAATTCAATTTGGAGATTAAACTTTTTTTCTGAAATTTCTACTTTCAAGAAAAATTTTGTGAAGGGTCTTGTGTTTCAAACAAGGAAAAAAATGTGAAGGATCCTTTGAAGTCTTCTCAAGCAGATTTCTGCTGATAGATCAGATCACCCACATTAAAGTTTTCATGTAGGACCAGGGCTGGCTTTTTGCCGTGCCAGTGGTAGAAAGTGGTTATAACCGGTTTTAACCGGCAGACACTGGCATAAACTAATTTCATGACATAATCTGCGACTTTTTTAGTAGTATTAAACTGCTTATATACATAGTATTCAGGATAAATTGTAAATAAAATATTGTGAAGTTTAAATTAAAATATAAATAAATTTGTATTAAAATTTGATAGTTTTAAATCTTTCACAAAGTATCTACCATATTTGCAGAACATTGAAAATCATGAAAAAGACATTAAGGACACAGCAGTTGTGAAAATTGTAAATAAATATCATGATTTATAAAGAAATACTTGTTACAAATGCTAAAATTTATTGCTGTTGCTTTAGATAAAAGAAAAAACATAACTGTTCTATTGCACTAATAATAACACATTGCTCAGTGGTGCACAAAACAGGAATTTTAATATACATTAGTACATATTAAAATAAAATAAAACTTTCAACGTTTCGCGCCGTCTTCAGGAAAATAAGAAATGGAAGCATATTTGAGCAATGTGTTATTATTAGTTAAATTTTATGGTGCAACTGTCCTATATATATTTATGTTCTATTGCAGTTGCTCATAAAATTCGCTGAACTTTATTACTTACCCATCATACGTAGTATAGGGTAAGTCTTGCAATCGTTTTGAAAATCGAAATTTTTTTTTGACGGATTTACACGTTTTACACGGAAAAACATATTTTTAGAAAAAATTTTTTGCCGTCTGTCTGTCTGTCGGTAAACGCTCTATCTCCCGAACAAATTGAGATAGAGACTTGAAATTTTGTATGTAGTTAGTATGTAAGAATGGGACGAAGCCTATTTAATATCAGCAACCTCGATTATCCGGAACTATTTTTTTCGGACTCTCGAAAAATTCGTTCTGATGAAAGGTATATAAAAATTTTGAAATTTTTTTGTTCTAAGGAATGGACGTAAAAGGCAATAAAATAACACACATTTTGCATATAGAATGAAGTCGATCGGATTATTAGTTGTCGAGATATTTGTAATTCTGTTTTCCACATTCTTCGATTTTTCATCACCCTGTATTTCATTCAAATTTCAATTCAGAGGTATATTTTAATTGGAAATGAGACGCTTAATTCGACGCAGTTAATCGTTAGTTAATATAATAATTATTTTTGTAGTTATAAGGATGTTTCTTTTACGCAGTTCGGTACTACTTGAGTAGTTTGGCGTTTTATATAATTTGTCGAAATTGGTAATCAGCAGTTCTTTAATATAGCATTACTATGTATATTAACAATATATAAATTTTTTTTATGAATTGCAATGCATTGTATAAATAGTTTTCACATGTTTTATTTTCATATACATATCCATGATGGGTAAGTATTACGGTGGCCCCCAACGACTAGTTTAATGATGGAAATATGGAAACTTACAAATGCAAAATTCAATTATTATTTATTGCAGTGTTAGCTTTTATGCTAGCTTATTTACTTCATACTAAGTATTTGGGATCAAAATTGATATTTAAGCATAAAAAATAGAGAGAAAATACTCCTTTTTGAGAAACATATTTCATCAAGGAAGTCCTAGAAAATGTTTTGCCTTCTATGGGTGATCACTTTTAAAAACAAATAATGGTAAAATTGAGAACATCATCAATAATGACATTATCAGTAAGTAGTGTAAGTCTTGAAAGTATAGTTTCAAACTTTTTTTTTCATTCAGAACAAATTAAAAAGCAGTCTAGTTTAAGAAATATTTCATCAAGGAAGTCCTAGAAAATGTTTTGCCTTCTATGGGTGATCACTTTTAGAAACAAATAATGGTAAAATTGAGAACATCATCAATAATGACATTATCAGTAAGTAGTGTAAGTCTTGAAAGTATAGTTTCAAACTTTTTTTTTCATTCAGAACAAATTAAAAAGCAGTCTAGTTTAAGAAATATTTCATCAAGGAAGTCCTAGAAAATGTTTTGCCTTCTATGGGTGATCACTTTTAGAAACAAATAATGGTAAAATTGAGAACATCATCAATAATGACATTACCAGTAAGTAGTGTAAGTCTTGAAAGTATAGTTTCAAACTTTTTTTTTCATTCAGAACAAATTAAAAAGCAGTCTAGTTTAAGAAATATTTGCAAAATTAATCCTATAATATGGAATGCTATTAATATATTATTAATTTCTCCACAAACAAATTTGTTCTTCCAATATTTTAAAATAACAGTATAAAATATTTCATAATTTTTTTTCTTTTATTTTTGTGCTATAATTATTTACTTATGTTTTTAAAAGAACCATTTCTCTTTGTATGTAGTAGTCGATAATTTTTAAGTTATAATGTTAAAATATTATAGAATTTTTCATAAATTTCTTTTCTTTTTTTAAAATGTAAGTAGAAATTCAAACGTAAACAGTAATATCAATAGTTAAACTTATACAGTATCAGATTACCATTATGAAAATTTCTTTTTTCAAGTGACAGAAAATTATATTAACTAAGTATATTTATATGATTCTTTTGAAACTTTTTATCAACTTTGAATAGCATTCTTTATCTTATTTTTTTTTACGTATTAAATACTTGTAAATTATGAATAATTGCATTTATTAATATTATTTCTTAGTTTCTGCCATTTTTGCCGCTTACTGGCAGAAACTAGTTTCTGCCATGCCGGTTTTAACCGGTTATAACCGCTGATAAACCACCCCGGCAGAAACTTGCCAGCCATGTGTGGTACACTCATCATAAAAATAAATAATATAAAAAGCAGGGTTCGTGATTTTTTTGATTTTTTTAATAAAAATCAAAACAATTGGATTTTTTTGATTTAAATCGGATTTTTTTGATTTAAATCAGATTTTTTTGATTTTTTTTAAAAATGCCACACAATATTATTATTTTATGACCTTTTTGTTTAATTTAAATAACAAATTTTACACACATAGACATGCATGTTATAAGTATTATCTATTATTAATATTACACAATTTACATAAATGATTTATATTATTTCAAGGTAAAATTTTAGGCTATGAAAAATAAAAAATCTTGACTACACAAAATGCATGAAGAACTACAAATCAGATGTCAAGAATTAATTCAAGCTTCAGTACTTTAATTATAATAAAAATATCTGCAACACATAAAAAATTTAAACAAAATTGGAAGCAAACTAAGTTTTTAACTTTTTTTTTTTTTTTTAAGTGCTGGCTGAGAAAAATGAGTTTAATTGCTGCCATCAAAATACTTAAGGCCAGAGGATACAAATTGAGATGTCATCAGTAATTGACTGACTTCTCGGCAGTGTTGGAATGTACACAGGAAAATTTTGAATAGCAGTTTTATTTTATTTGTGGAATACCTATCATCTTATAAAACAATAACTATTTAAACTTACAAAAGAGAACTTGGAATCCCTAAATAAAAATTCAACCAGAGAAGGAATGCTGCAGTGTTACGGCATCTGGCTGGGTTTTTTTATTGGGGTATCATAAATCAGTAAATTTAAGAAGTAATTAATCATAAGTTAATCAGTAAGTTCAGTGTTTTATAAGATGATAATTATTACGCAAATAAAATCAAAGTAAATTGCTATTCAAAATTTTCCAATGTGAATTCCAGCACTAGTGAGAAGTCAGTCAATTAGCGAATACATCACAATTTGAATCCTCTGGCCTTGAGCATTTCGATGGCAGCGGTTTAACAGTTTTATCTGTTGATTTCTAATTTCTCAAAGTACCAAACCAAAGGCAGAAAACATTTGTTGTACTGAAGCAGATAAATCTATTGCAGTTAAAAGCTAGTTGATCATTAATTCTTTAAATTTTTAATTTCAGCCTTTTCGATAACTGTAACAAAAATAACTTCTACTATTCTAAAGGACTAAAATCAATTATATTAAATTAAAATAAATAAATAAATAAATGACTAATTCAGATTTTGCTCAAATCTTAATATAACATGCCTCACCAAAGTACAGCACATAAAGTCATACAATTTTATTTTACCTTGTCTTGCAGATGTTTTTCTAAATACCAATGAGTATATATTCAAATATTTAATATATTTCTGCTTAGATTTCTTTACTGTTGCAAGATTATTTTATAATTTGATTCAAATGAAATTTTAAAGCATTTTTTTTCTAAACTTTACATTTATTTTACTTTTTTACAAAGCTTAAGCTTTATCTTTCTGAAAGTTGTTTAATTATATATATTATATAAAGCTAAATTATGTTAAAGCACATTATTATGTTTGTTTACATCTTAAATTTATTTAAAAATAACTTAAAAGAAAAACTGATTTAAATCAATGATTTTTTAAAAAAAATCAATTGATTTAAATCGTGATTTAAATCATGATTAAAATCAAGCTGATTTAAATCAACGAACCCTGATAAAAAGTATGAGAATGTAGTTATTATAAAATTTTCAATATATTATTTTTACAAATGAAATTTCAATTTTTCCAGTTTGGAAAAATTGAAAAATAAACCTTTGAAAAAAAAATTCTGAAAAAAACCCCCAGTTTTTTCCCAATTTTCCGGGTTTTTTCCGAGCATTCCCATCTCTATTCAAGACATTCCCTTAGTATGTCCATTACTTGCCCACTTACCCAATATAGCCAAGTATGAAACACAAAAACCTTTCTGACTAAAGTTTGCAAACATAATATTACATAGGTTTACAGCTGTCAAGTACAGTGTTGAATACAGGGGGTGGCCCGGGGGGACATCCCCCCCGGAGCAAAAAAATGTCCCCCCGGAAAATTTGAAATTTTGCGTTTTCAATGGTCAAAAAGTACAAATTCCCCCCAAAATCTATAATATTCTCCCCCCCCCGGGAGCTCTACAGTCCCTCCCGGATAAAAGTGACTGAATGCAACACTGGTCAAGTATTCTTTTTTGTTATCTTTATCTCCAAATAGTAATTTGCATCTTATTTCATCGAACCTGAATACAAGGCAAAGAACTTTAAATAGAACAAAAATTACTACCCGAAATCAATGATAATCAAAAAGCGGAATAATTTGCAGCTATGTAGAATTAACCCAGAATATAGAACGTCCATTAGACAGCGACATTTAACTGCATAAATATGTGTATATATTTCAAATTGTGTCAAAATGTCAAGGAGCAAGAAGAAACTAAAAGATAGCAGAAATAAAAAAGAATACATTTTCATCTGATTTTCAGCATAAACTAAACAGATTTTTTTAAATTTAACATCAAAGATAAATTCTTTTGCGTAAAACCGAAATAAAATTAAGAAGATCTGTCATCTGTATTAATTGTTTTAAACCTATCATAAAGGTATTTTGTTATTTACCTAATAATCAATTTATTTAAATTAAAAGTGCCTTTGTTTTATTTACGGTAGTGATGCACCGAATAGTGATTTTGCCTGGATGCTGAATACGAAATAATCGGCATTACAGATAGACGGAATATTCGAAAAAAAAAAAAAAGCCGAAACGAATATTCGGCAAGTTGAAGAGTAACTATTAGGGCCAATACCGAATATTCGGTCAGCCGAATAATTATTATTTGGCAGAAAACAGAATATTTGGCTGGTCAAATACTTTTACATTTTAGAGCTTATTAAAAAGATCTTATTAAAATTTTAAACCAATATTACTTAATATTTAATATATACTTCCATTCTGATAAGCAAGACCTTTTTATAAGCAAACTTTACTCTAAGAAAAATCTATGCTTTGAGTTATTCTAGATAAGGACAGTTTTTTTAAATCAATAACATTTTTAATATTAATAAAATTAAAAAAAAAATGCTTTAAAATCAAAGTGAAATTTTGAAAGCGTTGGAAACAATTTTAAAGTCATATACAGTGCATTTGCTATGGAGAACCAAAATAAAAAATCAAATACTATAATCGGAATATTCCAATATTCGGATATAACTATATCGGATAAAATATACGGGATACTATAACTATTCGGATACGATATAAATGTATAAATATATTTTATTTATTGTTACCATTTTACTGCTAGTATAATATTTTGATATTCGCCCAAGCCGAGTATTGGGCAATATCGCCGAATAGATAACGAATATTTGGTGCATTTCAAATTTAGAATATGAACTGATTCTTTTAATATCCAAAAGTGACTGTAAGGTTTAGAGTTCAGTTCTATTTAATGTATTTCCTTAAGTTCACAACTATGTTTTTATGAAAACAGTATATTAATAATGGAGATAATTTATTAAAACTAGGTATATACAAATTAAAGCTAATTACGGAATAATTACGAAATGTTAATAATTACGAAAAGTACGTAATTTTCAGCAGAAAAATTAATAAAGTTATTGCAGTCAAAGATCTATAATCCGCACACCCATAATCCACTGTTTTCTATAATTCACATTATTTTACGAATGTAAACAATGAAATAAATAGTTAAAAAATTTACAAATTAGTGATCCCAAAACGATTTTTTTCAAAAAATTTAAAAAAAATGGGAAAATAATGAGAAAATAGTGGATTATAGGTGTGCGGATTATAGATCTTTGACTGTACTTAAATTAAACGAGTTATAAGACTGAACATTATTTCATATTATACAAGAAATATTAAAAGCGCGCATATGCAAGGTATTTGAAGCATAATTTGGAAATATTTTACTCATAACGAAAGAACTAAGAAATTGCAAAGTTCATCAATTGATTAAAGAATAATTAAATAATCAACTTTATTTAAAGTATCTCAAAAAACCGAGCATAGAATCATTTATCGTCCTTTTAAATTATTCCATTCATACGAATAAATTTAACATCTTTCTTGATACCATACATAGTAAGAAAACAGTTTCATTATATTTATTATACGAAATACTAATTTGTTTACCTTTACACAAGTATTTTTGGCCGAAAACTAAAACTTCACTCCTGAACTATAAAAGCACATATTCGTCGAACAATGAAAATGGCTAGATAAGATAAATCATTTGTAGCCATTACGTCATAGGAACAAAGAAAAACATAAAACAAGAGCCAATCAGAATTCATCAAAAGTTAAGAATAATTTATACGCAACTTTCAAAATTAAAATTAAATTATAAACATATTGCTAAATATTTACTCAATAGACACAAAGTTTGGAATATAAATGGTTTAAGAAGAAAAAATGACTACGAAAATTTCATTTAAATAATAAATAATTTTAATCCATTGTTTATTTTGCTTTAAACGCTAAGTTTAAAGCAGGTGATAAATTTATTCTGCTTTGAAAGACATCTGTAATTCGGTAAATTTACTTGAAAGACCTGCGGAATAAAATATAAAATACTCAAATATATTTATCTTTGATAATAACAAAGAAAAAAGAAGCAAGAATATTATTATTAATCTTTTTCACTTTTAAAGCATTGCTGTCAAAATATGAATTTATTTCTGATATATTTTGTGCGGTTGCAAAATACGTAATGTTCCGTAAAAAAAAAATAACATAAGATGATAAAGTCACGAAGTAAGACACAGGAGGGAAAACTTAATGCGCATGACTCTTCGAAAATACAAAGTGAAATTTTGGTAAATATTGAGAGGGCTGTGACAGGCTGGTTTTTTAGCTACTGCAATGCTTTTTAATTGGAAAAAATGGTCATTTTTAAAATTTTTTTTACGAAAAATCTGAATTTTTAGAAGGTTGTAAAAATGAAAATCTGGTTAATTGTAGTTTTCTTCACAACATACATATTTTTTTATAGGTATTTGGCGCTTCATTTTCGTTTTTAAGCCCTTTAAAATACGAGATCATTCTGACAAAAATCAAAGAGCAGGCCATTTAAAAACATTGAATATCGCGGATTAAAATGACTGTTGTAAATTAGTTGAATATCGCAAAGAAACAGACTTATGATTTTTAGAAATTAAGTATTAATCAAATATTTTGGAGTAAATTTTAATTTCGCGTATAGTTTTTATAACCTTAGACAATTTTAATAATCCATAACTTTGGATATTTATGCAATTAATGCATGTAGAATTAAAGCTAATTTTTATTTTAATTATTTGGAGCAACTGCTTATTCATATTATGGATGTCTTGTGTGTCACCCCACCCACCCTGCCCCCCCAGGGGGGCACATTTTTAATTTCTTTACAACACCAGTCATGTGACACATCATTTCAAAGGTCTGCAACTGCTTATTCATATTACGGATGTCTTGTGTGTCACCTCCCCCCACTCTGCCCCCCAGGGGGGGGCACATTTTTAATTTCTTTACAACACCAGTCGTGTGACACATCATTTCGAAGGTCTGCAACTGCTTATTCATATTATGGATGTCTTGTGTGTCACCCCCCACTCTGCCCCCCAGGAGGGGCACATTTTTAATTTCTTTACAACACCAGTCATGTGACACATCATTTCATAGGTCTGCAACTGCTTATTCATATTACGGATGTATTGTGTGTCACCTCCCCCCACTCTCCTCCCCCAGGGGGGGCACATTTTTAATTTCTTTACAACACCAGTCGTGTGACACATCATTTCACAGGTCTGCAACTGCTTATTCATATTATGGATGTCTTGTGTGTCACCTCCCCACTCTGCCCCCCCAGGGGGGGGGCGCATTTTTAATTTCTTTACAACACCAGTCGTGTGACACATCATGTCAAAGGTCTGCAACTGTTTATTCATGTTATGCATGTCTTGTGTTACATCCCCTCAAAGGGCGCACATTTAAGCTGTTGCATAGCTTTTATCGCGGGCTTTGAGCGCGGCGACCGAATCTAGAAATTCCGTAATGGAAAAAAAAAAAAAAAAAAAAAAAAAAAACTAACACTCCGGCTAACTTCATTTCATTTCGGCAAATTTCGGCACTTCGGTAGACTTCTCATTTATTCATTAATAGAAAAAAAAATTGTTTTCTTATCGGTCATCACGCTCAAAAAGTGTAATATTAAATAAGCATAATAATAGTAAAATAAATAGTATAAAGTATAAATAATAGTAAATTAATATCAAAGAAAAAGAAAAAACTTGAATTAATATAAAAAAAAACTGCATAAATAAAAAATAAATAAATAATTATAGTTGCATAAGTTGATAAAAAATGCTATGCAATAGCTTTACCGCGGCAGTTCCCGGAGTGCCACACGTATTTATATATTTTTTAAACTTTGCTTCTATCTTTTATTTGTGACTGTGCAGTAAAAATAAATCTATTAAGGGGGTAGTAAGGTCTTTTTTTTCATTTTTTTATTTTTATTTTATATTAATGTACAACATCTTAAGATAATTCTGTGAAAATTTGAAAGCAATTGAAGTAAAACTGACGGAGATATACACTTGTAAGTCTCCGCCCTCCGATTTCGACAAAAGCGTCTGTGAAACTTTAAACGTGTTTTTCTAACACTTCGCTTTTTCGAAGCCGGTGAACTCTGTAGCTCAAAATCTACTGAACCGATCTTTTTTAAATTTTACACACTCTTTCTTTATATAAATTACGAGATAACGCTGTCGAGTTTTTTTCTTTTTTTTAATTTTAACTTACTTTAAAAAAACAAAATATCAGATTTTTTTGATGAAAAATCAGTATTTTGACTTCCGAGCCTTGTAAAAAATTGAAAAATCAATAATAAAAAAAAACTCGACCGCGTTCCCTGAGGAAACTTATCAACTAATTAAATCAATTTGTTTTTTTAATTTCAGTTGATCCAGTCATGAGTTAAGCGGTTCACCGCGAATCAACTTTTTTTTGGGACGTCTTCGAAGATTCGCTGTCATCGGCTCATTTTTTAATATTTCTTAATGAAAATTTCACAGAATACTCTTTAAATGACATATAATTATACTGTAACTATACAAATAAATAAATATTAATTGTATCCTTACAATAAAGGATAGAAAATATGCTTTTTTCCCCTCGAATTAACCTTACTACCCCCTTAATCAAAATTGTTCTTAGCTCATTCAGGAATTTTTGCTTTTAAATCCCCATCTTTTCCATCCGGACATTCAGGCCCATGTGAAAGGCAAGGGGGGGGGGGATCGCCCCGTCCAAGGAGATTCAGGAAGCAGCATCAAATTATTTCTACCAGCACCAATTTTTTTCCTTCTATCTCTACAAGAAGAAAGTATTGGATTCGTATAAATTTTCGAATTCTGGTTTTCGACGGATTGTACACGTTTTAGGGGGTCAGAGATTCCCCAAAACATGCCTTTATAAAATATCTGTCAGTGACAGACATATTGTGGGTTTCCTATCTCAAGAAAAAATTCACGGAATTTAATAAAAATTGATATTTAGGTAAGACCCTGATATAAATTATTGCTGATTAGTTTTTGGCGTAAATCGCTCAACAGGTGTCACTGCTATGCTTCATTTATTATGATTTACGCAACAGCTGAATCTCAAAAACTAGCGCACGGATTCCAATAAAAATTTAGTTTTAGGTAGTCTCTGATATAAATTGATGCTGATCAGTTTTTGGTGTAAATCACTCAAGAGGTGGCGCTGTTATGCTGCATTTTTTATGGTTTACGCAACAGCTTTATCTCAAGAACTACGCACGGATTTTATTGAAAATTTATATTTAGATAGTCCCTGATATAAATTGATGCTGATCAGTTTTTGGTGTAAATCACTCAAGAGGTGGCGCTGTTATGCTGCATTTGTTACGGTTTACGCAACAGCTGTATCTCAAGAACTACGCACGGATTTTATTGAAAATTTACAGTTAGGTCCTTCTCGTCTTTTTACGCCAAATATTCGAAAGTATTTTATTTTGTTACATACTTTCTACTGTAATCCCGCCGCTCAATTTGACTGATCCTTTATTTCATACATAAGTAGTTTAATTAGTTTTTTTTTTTTTTTTTTTTTTTAAATTCTGAGTATGCCAAGTATGGAGACCTTCCTTCTAAGTGATTCATCCTCTAGGCAGGCACGTAGTCAGGTAGGGGGCTAAGAGGGTTGAAGCCCCTCCCGAAAGTTTGAAAAGACTTTCGAAATTATCTCTATGATAATAAAATAAGTTTTGTTTGTTTTTATCTTCCATTACATTAAATTCAATTGCATTTTTAGCTGTAAAAATATCCATTTATTCAATTACAGTTACAGTAATCTTTTTTTATATCGGTTATTTGGATATATTGTTCTTTTAATAGTCTCACAAAAAATATAAATTCTTTTCTTTAAATATAATTTTAACTATCTTTATGCGCAGTAAAATTCGATCAAGGTTAATTCCGTATCATTAATTTGACTAAGAAAAATTAGTCTAATGCACATATAGCGTATTAACTTTTAGGAGGCAGATATGAAACATTTACTTGCATGTTATGATCTTCCTTATTTTTTTTTATCTTCATGCATATAAACGAAACTTAAAGCAGTCAATGTTAAAATATGTTTTGCAGAGAAAGGAGCTAAAAACTTTAATAGCCACCTATAATATAAAATCATGTGAAAAAAAATGTAATTTTAAAGAAAGTTCGTTGATAATGATGTTATAATTGTAAAACTTTTTTTTTTATCAAAAAGAAACTATTAGAATGCAATTTTGGAAAGTAATGATGCGAAGAAAAATGATATGGTATTCTCCAGTCCCTTCACTGAACAACTTTTTTGCGAATTGTCTGTGTGTGAATCTTTAATAGTAAAAAAATGTGCATAAAATAGCTGGTTTGTCTGGTTAATTTTCTTAGTATTTTGTAGAATTAGCAACTTCAGGGATGGATACCCTTTGTAGGGATTTTTTTTAATCTTTCATGGCACCACCACACTGTAAAAAATAAAGAGTTTTATCACATTTCCTTCGGTTGTATGAGATGTGAAATAAGGTGTAAATGTATTATTTTTTGAGCGCCAATACCAAAATAAATGTTACTTTACACTTTCAATGACATATCACAACTCTTAAACAAAAATAGGCGTTCTGAATCACTAGAAATCGTTACAATGCGCTCTCTAAAAGACTTTATTGAATTTATCAACACAACGGCAGGTGTTTTTTTAATCTAGCAATAGGAAGTCGGTGATTATGAAATCCAGCGCGGGGGGGTGGAATTATTGGATATGCAAAATGGCGCTTAGTTGAAAACGTTTTGTTTTGTTCTGTGAATATCAAATATATTTCGTAGTAATAAAATGATTAAAAAATATCTGACATAGTTCATATTAAGAACTTTTATCGACTTACAGTTTTGATTATTTCAATTAGTTTGGACACTTTAAGAAACAAGAAATAATCTATTCTACGATGAATTAGAGTTTATTCTAATGATGGCCGTCAGCTGCAATACAGTGTTGTTGCAAAGTTTTGGATTTTTTTCAAATAAGTAAGTGACGTTTATTTTCTTTCTGTTTTGTATACAATCACTCTTAATTCTCTGTAAAAACCTGTATTTGTGTTATATATTTTAAATAAATGCATGATACTTGCAAAATGTGATTTTGCAGTCTAGCTTTTTCGATATTTTAAAAATAAAAAATAATAATAAAAGAAGTCGTAAAATTGTCACTTTCGTATACAGAGCCAAAGTTCTGTAAATATTTAGTTTTGATTTTATAGTGTTTTACTGCTTTAAATTCCGCATAACTTGAACTAACACGAAATTAAATAAACATAGTGTTATATCTTGTTTTAAACATTCATTTTTTCAATTTATATTTGTATTTTGATGTGTTTTTAGATTATTAGAAGCAAAAATTTCATTATTTTTATTTCGTTTATATATATATGTTGATACTGAAAGAGTTAAAGAGATTGTCATGGTTTTATTTTTCTATTTATTAAATTAGTACAACTTAATTAAAATCATCATTAATGCCTATTTGAATTTGAATACATTTAATGGAAAATCTTAGAACTTCAATGAAAGGGGGGGGGGTGGCGGTATGTTCATTCAGAGCTGTGTGAAACGGGGGGCGAAGGGGGCGGTCGCCCCGGGCGCGGAAACTGAGGGGCCGCCAAATTTATGTTAATATCGTCTTTTGTTTCTTCGCTTTTTTTTGTAAAAAAAATTATATATATAAACATATTGGGATTTTTTGTGTGAAAAAAACATACATTTTCAAAATAGTATGTTACTTCATTCTTGAAATCCAAAAGTGGTCATACAATACTGTTAGATACATTTTTTTCACATATGTTTTCCAGATCACCTTTGCCAAAATATAAGCGTAATGTTCTTTTAGTATTTAGTTGTAATATTAAATCTTTTAAAATTTCAAAATAAACGAAAAACATGAACTTAATAGAATTTATTTGTGCTTTTACACTTTTCAATTTTGTGACACCTGTGACAAACAGTAATGAAACTATACTGAAATTTAGAGATGCTGCAGATACATTGTGCCCCCTCCTCCCACCAACCCCCAAACACACTATGTGACCCATATAACTATGTTTTTAAGTATGTAAATATACTAAATTACATTGTTTAATAACTGAGTATTATGTTTAAAAAGCATGTTATAATAAATTACCTCAATTAAAAGGGAGTTTAGCAGCCTTTTTGCATGAAACTAATTATTTTAATTTATGGCTGTGTTAAATTTAAAATGTAATCTTTAAATTATTTTTTATTTTGCTGTTAAAATCATGTAAATATTAGAAAATTTCCTTTTTTACCGTCTACTTATATAGTGTACTTTAATAAATGGTAGCAAAATAAAAAATAATTAAAAAATTACATTTCAAATTTAATACAGCCATAATTTAAAAAAAATAACTTCACGCAAATAGTGTGCTAAACTTCCCTTTAATTGAGACAATTTATTATAACGTACATTTTAAACATGTTACTTACTTTACACCCAAAAGGGTGGCAACTAAGTTGCCACTACAAATGGTGTTTGTTTACCATTTGATAGTTGGTGGCTCATTACACCAATTTACAAGTGGAATTTCATTACACCACTTGGGGTGGCAACTTAGTTGCCACCCTTTTTGGTGTAAAGTAAGGGAGTTTTTTTTTACAGTACACCAAGAGAGTTTTCTACGCCGTCTGAAACGTATTTGGATAAAATTTACCCTAATTAGACTGTGAGGCCAATCTACAGATGTAGGCTGATGTGCTGACGGGCTATGGGGTGCTATTTGTATAGCCAGTATAGAGACATTTTGAGTTGTGTCTAAGGACGGAGTAAAAATTTAAACAACAACACTGGCTCAGTTTACAGTCAGAAATTTTATTAAGTAACTGAAGTGAAATGTGTTCTGAGTTCAAAAAAGTGAATTTTATTAAATACAATTTCTTGGTCTAAAATAAACTTTTTGAGACGAGAATTTAATAACGAAAAGCACAATATTTTGACAATTGGCTAGATAAGATGGAACGAAAAAGTTAATGACTGTTAATGTAATCATTTAAGTAAATACAGAATATTATATGAAATGGCAAAAATAATTTTTCAGACATGTTGGAAATTTTTTAAAAGCAAAATCACAAAACAGCACCATGAGTGCACTAAATCGTGAACTGACTTACGTAAAACCAATTCCAATAATATAAACTTTTTCTGGCAGCAAGTCTTATTCAGAAATTAAAATTTAGGATTGTGTGGATGTTAGCGTTCGGGACAATTCGACTTTGAGGAGGATTCGTCAAGTGCTCGATATGAGTCTACACTATTGCAAACACTTCGATTCGATATTTCTTATGTAACTGGAGATGACATGACTTAAATGATGCCACGAAGAGAAACATTTTTGGTTCCACTTTACTTTCCTAACAGCCATATACACTGCTCAAAACAATTAAAGGATATTGCAGTTTTAGGTAAATTTTGTATCTGGGAAACTTTTTAGCTGATTGATACATGGTCGACAGGCATAGTAGGTTATATGAGAATAAATTACACATGTTTGGCAGAAAAAAATGCATTTTATTGCGCATTTGTGTACAAAAGGAAAAAAACGCAATTTGTGCATATGAGAAAAAAAGAATAAGAAAAGGTATTTTCTTCAAAGAAAATCATTTTCAGTAGCGGGTATGGTTTCCACAGGCGGCCAGCAACGTTGAACACCTTTGAGGCATGGACTCAATGAGGCTATTAATGACGAGTTGGGCTTTCTGCCCCACTCTTCCAGAAGAGCTTTTTCCAGTTCTTGGAGAGTTTGTGGGGATTGTTGACGGCCAGAAACTCGTCTTCCTAGAGCGTCCCAAACGTGCTCGATTGGATTCATGTCTGGAGAACACGCTGGCCATTCCATTCGAACGATTCCTTCCTCGAAAAGGAAATCCTCCACCAGGTTTGCACAATGTGGCCTGCAGTTATCGTCCATTAAAATGAAGTTATCTCCAATTGCTGCAGCGTAAGGGACTACAATAGGTCTGAGTATCTCATCCCTATATCGGCGACCAGTCAGAGCTCCATCTCGAATGATGTAGAGGTCAGTGCGCCATCAATGGAGATACCACCATACACCAACACTCCTCCACCGCCAAATCTGACACTTCCGTGCACTAAAGCAGGATTATTCCTACTGCCACGGTCCCTCCAGATGAAAATACGCCTATTATCCGGATGCGCAGAAAAACGGGACTCGTCAGAAAACAGAATATTGCTCCATTCATTTCTCCTCCAGTTGACATGCTCGGTTGCCCACTCCCTGCAGTCGCGACGATGCCTTGATGTTAATCTAACACATACCATCGGTCGGCGAGCATGCAGACCTACAGCACCATCGGTCGGCGAGCATGCAGACCTACAGCATGGAGCCTGTTTCGGACAGTCTGAGTAGAAATCGTGGTGCCTGTAGCCGAGCGAAGGTGTTGTTGGAGAAGAGTAGCGTTCATGATTCGGTGTCTCCGAGCTCTTAACGCTAAATACCGATCTTTATTAAGCGTTGTTGCCCGTCTACGACCTTGCCCTGGTCTCCGGCCTGCACATCCACTCTCCAAAAAACGGTTCCAGATCCTGGAAATGACACTTTGTGACACTCCAATGGCTTGCGCTACTTCGGCTTGAGTTTGGCCCCTTTCTAATTTACCAACAATTCTCCAAGCTTCTGAATCTGTCAAATGACTTCGCTGAGACATCGTACTCATCGAAACAAAGCAATCACTGAATGCCGATCATCCTTGTCTGCATTCTCTTTTATCCAGTTGAAAGTCAAATTTCATTCGCTGCCGCTGAAGCGACGTTTTTGACGTCGAACTCAAAATTTGCATACTCCACAGTTTGAAAACCAGAAAAATTTGCATTTGTGATTATTTTCTTCTATTTTCGGCAAAAAAATTTCGTTTTTATCTTTATTTTATATAAAACTTCATATATCCTTTAATTGTTTTGAGCAGTGTAGTTTTCCAATATCTGTATGAAAGAAACAAAAATAAGAAAAATGGAAGAAAGATCCAGAAATAGTATAGTAAAACCTCTAAATAACGGACACCTCGGGAACGCAGAAATTGTCCGCTATTGGGAAAACCTCAGAGATTCAAAAATCGTCAAGAAATGCTTAATGTTTCATTAATTGACTTTTATATTCCTAAAACCTACATTATATGATTAATGAGAAATGAAAATATTTTTTTAAGCAATAAAACTGAAATAAAATTGTGCATACCTTTATTTGCTGTTTATTACATTCTTAAAAAAAAATCTGCTACGAAAGTTTACTTTTGCTTGCAATTACATATAGTTTGTTTTTCAATGAGACGTTATTGGACACTATAGAATTCCGGGAAGGGAGGACGGATTGCACATTTTGTCTATTAAAAGCATAAAATCTTAAAATCTTCCGGTGGGACATTGCAATGCTGAAGGAGATGTCCATCCCGGGCAACCCTGAATTCACACTAAATGTGTTTCACACTAAATTGTTTTCTTATGCAATTCTCATAACATATACAATTAGATTGTCACAAACTGTACGTTATTTTAGCAAACAAAATTAAGATTTTTTCAGGAATATGGTAAATTAATATTTCATTGTTGAAAATTCAAAGAGCTTCAGGAAAAGAAGAAATCAAAGCAGCTCCTGTGCTCTTGGACCAATACTTGAAACAATCTTATTTTGTGCAGAGAAAATAAGTCCCTTTGAAATGATCATGATGAGGATCTTCTAGCGATAGAAAAATTGATATAAAAAAGATTGTCAGCTAAGAGATATCTTAAATTTTGAGCAAAATCTGGAGAGAATGAATTGAAACGTGATATTACAAATATCCGTAGACATGCTGTTTACTTCACCCAAGACATCATATCATATATATTATAAAGCAAAAGTTCTGAAACTTCCAAACGAGTGTTTTCAAAAACTACCCGATGGATCTTTTTGCAGATTATATCATTCGATAGGAAATATTTTTGCGGAGGTTTATGATACAAATATACAGGGATAACTCTGATTTTTCGTACTAAATTTCGTATTTTTCGGTTATTTTTGACGGAAGGGTTGCAACAACTAATTTTTTGGCGATAATTATATTTCAAAAAAGAAATAAAATGCTTTTTCTAATGGAAAATAATATAAACATTTCGAAAAAAACCCTGTTAATTCATTGATTTAAAATAAATAATGATAGACAGAAAAAAATCCGTTTAATGTAAAATAATATTATGAAAGGAAAATATTTATCTTTAATGAAAAAAAAAGAATATTTATAATATTTAAAAAGTAACTCATTGTGAAAGAAAATTTTGAAGTGAAACAATATTTGGCTATTTATTTCTTTCGAGCCAGATTAAAAGAAAACAACATCTCAAAAATTTCATTAGGTAAAACATAAGTATTTTTTTTCTTTCTTTCTTTCTTTTTTTTTTTAAATATTTTTAAATCTAATTTTCCCGTTATGTGTTTTACAGAAGAAACTCACAGAATTAATTTTTTAAAAAAAGGCTTTAATTGTTATTTGTATGTTGTTTGTTCAATTGGGTGTTTCAATCTACTTTTGTCGCCAATCAATGCGATTCTAAACCAAAAAAGGACAAGACGGAGCGATGTTCGCAAGAACTCTCTCTCTTTTAATGAGTGAGGGCATTTTTAGGAAAAAAATTTACATTAAACTTAAATACATATATAGCAGTTAATACTACAAAAATGAATAATAATTAAATTTTAGGGTAAATGTCTTTCCACATACATAGCTATTGTAAAATAATTTAACTGCAACTTTTATTTTTATTTTTTTGGCGCAGATATCTCATACGCACTACATTGGCGCGATTTGTCTCTTACGCCGATACCATATACATCTGGGTAATTGACTGACGCCAAAGTGTCATTATTTTGCTTGATATGGCAATCCGGATGTTATTGTCTATTTATTAAGAAATTGTCTATTTACATTTTTTTCTTTTTTTTTTCAATTATATAAACTATTTTAATCTAGGCACATTTGTCATACATGCACCACATTTGCGCGACTGCAATAAAATGGCGATTTTATGCCTCACTTTTTAACCTGGCTGTTGTTTATTTATTAATAAATTGTTTATTTACTTTTATTTTCCTTTTTAAAGGATATAAATAGTTTTGTTTTATAATTATTAACTAAAATTTTTAAAATTTATTGTTATTTTCTATTTAAAATAACAGAAAATAATTGAAAACTATATATGTAACTGGTATTTGAAAACAAAGTTTTCTCAAAATCGCCATCAAAAAAAAAAAAAAAAAAAAAAAAAAAAAAAAAAAAAAAAGCGTTAATGTCATATATACCTTTTTTTTCACTATATTACAGTATTTAAATATGCTGTATAAATAACGATTATTGTTTTTTCCAAACATATTTGGCACAGATGTTATATACACACTGAGGTATCTGACTATCGCCTAAACGGTGTTATTTTGCCTGATATGGTAACCCAGCAATAGTTGTTTCTGTATTAATAAATTGTTTATTTACTTTCAATTTCTTTTTAGAAATTCTATAAATTGTTTTGTGCTATAGTTACTTTTCTATTTATTAATGTTTTAGTTTTAAAAAAACGAAAATAGTTTTTAAAAATGTACATTTCTTCGCTATTCTAAAAAGAGGATTTTGTCGCATTGGTATTGGAAGGAAATCTTGCAAATCCGGGGAGTATATAATGTTTGTGCCGGAGTTTTTAGTGAAATATGATATTTTCAAATGTGAATTGAGTGCTACTTGATTGACACGTCGCCCAATTTCGCCAAACTATTCAAATTTACATAAATTCATTTTAAATAACGAAATAACAATAAACATAAATAAAAAATACAAATTAAAAGTCGAATTAAAAATCACTTATGACGTAAAAAATACGTGTATCACACGTAATATCAATTGCTGTCACACTTACGATCATCGATTATTGGCATTTATTCCTATAATCTGTTAATAATTTTTTTCTCGACAGAATAATCAAATAGTACCGTACATTGTACAAACTCCAGTTAATATTACAAAAATAGAGCTAAATAACTAAATTTAGGTGCAAATGCACACACGCATGTTGTAAGAAAGAGGCACAAATGTCATTTATGCACCACGTTGGTGTGATACATTTCTGTCGCCACTTTAACGAAAACTTCGTTTTCAAATGACAGATACATTTCTATTTTCTATTTTACTTTTCTATGTATAGAACATAACAATTTGTATCATTTTAAAATGCAAATGAAAGTAAACGCCAACGTGACGCGTATATGACACATGTATCAAAAAATGAATTTCACACATACAAAAAGCATTCACCTTATTTTTCTAAGGAAAACTTTATTTAACTTTATTTATTCTGCTGCATTCCAAAAACGGAAAACTGTAATAGATTTGTCAACAGCAGATGTACGTTGCGAAATATAATATAACAGTGAGAGAGGATGTATTAAGAGGTTTAAAGTTCGAAAACTATCAAATGAAAATGAATCACTTGAAAATTGTTTAAATTCAATGGTCAATCTCTGCGATCATAATGCTCGCTATTTTAGAAGTATGGTGAATAGACAATACTTAAATTGCTCTTTTCATAATTGCTTCATTTATCGACCAAACTCTACAATAAATGGTCAACTGAAATATTTTTTTCTTAAAAGCCCGAATTTTATCGAATGCATAAGCTGATACAACAACATAATATTTTATTATTATTTTAATATATTTGGCATCAACGGGCCTTGATTCCATTGTTGTTGTCTTTATTTTTGGCTCAGTATTGTTTTTTCTAGCTCACTGAGTTTTGCACTGATGAAGAATCTCGACAGTAGATTCGAAGGAGCTGTTTACTATCTTTTAATGCATTTTTGGTGCATTTATAATCGTTGGTTTTCTATCTTTAAATACAATGGCGTTTGTATAATTTTCAGAAATGTGAAAGAACATTCGATGTGAAGTTGCTTTAAAAAACGCAATCATATTCAGTATTTTGTTTGATTCATGTTTTGTTTTGAAAAATAGACCAGCGCAGCGGGCTTAGTCTGCTAGTATATTATAAAGCAGAAGTTCTGAAACTTCCAAACGAGTGTTTTCAAAAACTACCCGATGGATTTTTTTGCCGATTGTATCATTCGATAGGAAATATTTTTCCGGAGGTTTATGATTCAAATTTACAGGGATAACTCTGATTTTTCGTAGTAAATTTCGTATTTTTCGGTTATTTTTGACAAAAGGGTTGCCAGTAGCTGTTTTTGGCGAACATTATAATTGCTAAAAGAATTAAAATGGCTATATCTATTAGAAATATTACAAATATCTTGCTAATAATAGCAGAAAATAACTACTGATAATATTAATAAGAATAAAGAAAGACCGCTTAAATGAGGCGTAATATTATAAAAATATATTTATCTTGAAAATGAAAAAAATATTTCTAATGCTTAAAAAATAAATAACGCGAAATGTAACAATTGGTTCAACTTTTGGCGACTTATTCGTGGTGTTAGAATAAAAACATGAATTTCAGAAATTGATTAAATGAATTTTGAATGATAGTTATTTCCCTTTTTATTATTTTCTTTCTCTTTTTTATCGAATTTCCGTATAATATAACTTACAGCAGAAAAAAACAGATCTGATTGTAAAAGACACTGTAAGTTGTGAGTTACTATTCCTTTCTATACAATTTTCATCTTGCTTTTGTCGCCAAAGAATGCGTTTTTAAGCCGAAAATGCACTACTGACTTAATGCCTGACTTAGGTTCTTAATGGTCGCAATAATGTTTTTTTTTTTTTTCAAGTGAAGATAATTTTTACAGTATATTTTAATATTCAATCGTAAATTATATAGATATGAGTATAACTTTTTTATTTCTTTTTGCAAATATTTTCATTGTTAATTTAATTTTTCTTGTGCCATTTCGACAATTTCACTTACAGGAAAAATTTCAGTTTTGAAATTTAAAAACTGAAGAAGGAAAGATTACCCCATCGATTAAAAATCTACCCCCGAATTCCAAGATTAAATGTCAATAATGGATGATCGTAAATGCCACATTCACTTGACATTAAGCATAATATAAATACTAATTATGCCATCAAGTGATTTTTAATTCGACATTTTATTTCTACTTTTATATATGTTCTGCTAATTTGTTTTTCATTATTTAAATGGAAATTTATGCTAATCTATATAATCTGGCTAATAGTTTGGCGATTTGTATAATTTGGCGAAATTGGTCGACGGTATAACCAAGTAGTACTGAAGGAAAAATTTTGCAGTTCAAAGTAAATTTATGCAATTATGCGTTATTACTATAGATAAATTCAAAATTTTGAAATGAAAAATTCCCGCTGAATAAAATTTACGAGTCTTTTTTAATTGACCATTTCCTCTTCAATATTTCTTCAATCAAACTTTCGCTATTCTCTTTCGCGCAGGCTAACAAAAATGTATTTTAAATATTTTATTAGATAAAACGTAAATAACGTTTTTCTATTAAATTTTTTTTTTTTTAATTTAATTCTACCATTATGTGTCTTACAGGACAAAATAGCAGAATTACTTTTAAAAATGGTTTTATCTGTTAATTGTATGTTAATTGTTTATTTGAGTGTTTGAATTTTCCTTTGTCATCAAACAATGCGATTTTATACCAAGAAGGCATAAGTCGGAGCGATGCTCACAATTACTAAATTCTCTCACTCTCTTTTAAATGTGTGAGAGCATTTTTAGGATATTTTTTTATGTTTAATTGTAAATATATAAATAGCAGTTATAGCAAAAAAAAAAAAAAAAAAAAAAAAAAAAAAAAAAAAAAAAAAAAGAAGCGTATAATGTTTAAATTTTAGTATAAATGTCTTCCTCATCCAAACTGTAAAATAATTTAATAGTAACTTTTTAAAGTTCTGGCGCAGATGTCATATACGCACCATATTCGCACGATTGCAACAAAATGGCGATTTTATGCCTCACATGGTAAACCGACTATGGTTGTTTATTTATTAATAAACTATTTATTAACTTTCCTTTTGTTTTTTAAAATAATATAAATCATTTTGTTCTATAGCTATTAATTAAACTTTTTTATATATTATTTTTTTTCAAATAATACAAAATAATTAAAAAATATTAATGAAATTGGTAATTAAAAACCAAGTTCTTGAAATTCGCGCCAGAAAAAAATTGCGCCAATGTGGTGCATACATGACATCTGTATCAAAGTTTTTTCTTATACATAAGTAGGGAAAATGCAGTATAAATACCGATTAAAGTTTTTTCCAAATGGAAATTTTGTCACGGATTTGGTCAAATACTCATCGAGGTATCTCACTGGCGCCAAAATGGCATTATTTGCCTCATATGGTAACCCAGCTATAGTTGTTTATCTGATGATAAGTTGTTTATTTACTTTCATTTTTTTCTTTTTTGAAATGATATTTGTTGTTTTGTTCTACAGTTACTTTTTATTTATTGTTAATTGCTGTTTAAAATGATAGAAAATAATGAAATATACATAAATTTCTTTGGTATTCTAAAACGAGGATTTTGCCACATTGTAGTTGCAAGATAATCGTGCTAAACCTATTGCGCATATGATGTCTGTGTAGGAATCTTTTGTGAAATATGAAAAGTGTAAATTGGCTACTACTTGATTATCACGTCAACCAATTTCGCCAAATCGTTCGCCAAATTATACAAATTTACATAATTTTATCTTAAATAACTAAAGAGAAAATGTTTAAATACGAAAGAGCAAATAATTTTGTTTTCATTTTTCAGGAGGAAATTTTGCAATAATAAAGTAATTGTTGTAGTGATAATTTTAATTTGTGTGTTTTTTTTTATCGTTCGCAACTTGCTGTAACGAAAAATGTTTTTTTTTCTTGCTATTGTTTTGTAAGAGCTGGTTTTGTGAAAGCCATGTTAAGATGGTATTCCAATTTTTGAACCCTTCCCAATTACCACCCCCTTGGGCCGATTTTGCTCATTTGAAATTCCCACTGAGATATTAACCATCTCAATGTACTTGACGAGTTTGAAGATGATTCTTGCATAATTGTGCCTTTTATCGCGCGGACAAAATATAATATATATATAAACTTTTTAGGTGGGAGTAGCTTTGGGTTCCTGGCTTCACATAATGAAAGGTTTTGAAGAAATTTTTCAGAAGTTGTACCATGGTAACGACTGTAATAATTAATATTTCTTCAGAAAGGGAAAATTTTAAATCCTGTTGCCATAATGGTCTCATTTCGTTTCCAAATGTGCACTGTTAGTAATAAACTAAAATAGTTACTTCTAAATAGCTATTTTTGCTATCATTGTTCCAATAAATAGATTCTAACGATGCTACATGTGAACAATATTCTTTCCAGTGTTCAACAGTAACATTTTCAATGGCTTCATGTGTATATGCAAATAATTTTGACACGCAAATTTCTCCTGTCACATTCTGTTTCCGGATTGCTTTCTGCCCAAACATATTCTATAGCATTAATATTAGTTTTCACTCAGAATAAAAAATTCAAAACAATATTTAAAACCATTGCCTTGGTTACGTGAAAAAAATTTCGGTCGCTTTCGCCAGGCTATCTTCCCTATTGAGTAAATGGATTCGGCCTGGCATTTTGCCATCTGGGGCCACTGCAAGCATGGTACATCAGTAACTGATATTTTAAAATGAAGTTTTCGCCAAATTGGCGTAAAAAAGGGGAAAAAGCAAAAATGTGGTGCACATAAGGCATTTGTGCCAAAATATTTTACAAGGTTGTTTTAATTAGTCATTTCTTCTTCCATTTTCTTCATATTTTTTAGAGATGCACCGGATGTGGATTTTTGCCGGATACCGAATAACGGATATCCGGTACAAAATTTTACCGAATATCCGGTATCCGGCCGAATAATTTCTCATTTTTATTTTAATAACATTTCAATTTTATGCTTGTTGAAAGAGAAAAAAAATTATTGTAATTTTATATTATGCAAGTATTAATAGATTTCAATTCACTTATTAAGTCAAAGTTACTTAAAAACATAGCACTAATTAAATATTGAAATGTAATATTATTTTGCCTTTTCATTTTTACTTATAAAACTTCTAACTTTACATGCATATTTTTTTCTATCCTTTCTTTAGTCTATCACCAGATTTAGGTAGTGTCTTGATGTTTTTATAGATGTGTTGTATCGATTAACTAACAGAAAAAAAAAAAAAAAAAAAAAAAAAAATTACCCTGTTGGCACATAATTAACAAAAATGGGATAGTTATGTATGTTACTCGTTTTCTTGACTCTGAGTGAGAGTTAGTTTTCCTATTAAGCTCTTTTTGCATTGCAGAGCGAGTTTCAGAATGAACGTTATTTAAAAGGTCACTTGCAATTTTAACATGACTGGGCAACTTATAACAAGGCATAATTCATTTTTACTAAAATATTTTTTTTTTTTTTTTTTTTTTTTTTTTTTTTAATGTAATTTGTATATTTTTCTTTTGTTTTTACCACATTTTTTTCAATTGTTGACTGCTTAACTTGTGCAATTGATGTTCCAGCAAAATTTGAATGCTTTCTTTAATATCAGCACCATTTTGTTCTTGATTTTCTAAACAAACACACCTTGAATCTGGAGTATGAATATTCATAAATAAACTCTTTAGTTTTCTGGAAACTTTATTTTTCTACATGGTTTTTAATCCTCAATACTTTAGCACTTATAAGATAGCCCCATTGTACACATTTCTGACTCAGAATTTTTGATGTATTAATGGTAACTTCAAAAAACTTTTAGATTAGATATTTATACCTTCCTTTTTTGTTGATATTCATAACTCAAATTAATAATAAAGTTATTAACAAAGCACTTGAGAAGAACTATAAAAGTCAACTACTTCATTACAGGGTAAAAAACTGAAAGCAAAACAAAGTTGAAATAGTAGTTGATGTTCTAGTTTTGGTTTTACAATTACATTTATGACAGAATAATTGAACATTGCAGTTAAATTTTGACTGGTGAAAATTACAATAAAACTTTTGAGAGGTAAAATTACTTCATCCCAGAAATTTAAGAACAATTTTTAAGAGAAATAAAAAATTTGAAGGTGTAGTACATATTCTAGTTTTGGTTTTACAATTGCTGTTATACATTATGACAAAATATTGTCATATTTTAAACATGTTTTCATTTACATATAAACATTAAATACTTTCATAATTATGAAAATATACAAGTATTTATATTTGTTAACATTGCTTTTTAATAAGATAAGGTTGTCAAGGAGCAAATTAGTTTTACATTTTTTTTTTAATGTAAAAAACAGAATTTAAAAAATGTTTTACTATCCGGCAACCGGATATTAAAATATTCGGCCGGAACGAATATCCGGTTTGAGTGCCGAATAAGCAGGATATCCGGCAGGAGCCGGATATCCGGTGCATCCCTAATATTTTTTTGTGTTAGATAATATTTAAAATGATATTGGACTAATCTTCAATAATTGAGCACCGCCAAATAGCATATTTACTATATTATTCAAAGTTTTATTGGCACAGCTATTATATATCACCGAGGTAACTAATAGACTTTAAATTGCCATTATTTTGTATCAGATATAGTAACCCGACTATTAATATTTATTTATAAATAAAATGCTTATTTATTTTATAAATTGTATAAATTGTTTTGTTATATACTTATTAATTAAACTTTTTTCATAAATTTTTATTACTATTTAAATAATAGAAAATAATTAAAATATACACATGTAACTGGTATTCGAAAACAATGTTTCCGCCAAATCAGCATAAAAAATTATCGCGCCAAACTCGGCTCATATGACATCTTTGCCTTTTTGTTTATGTATTAAGGAGATTTCCAGATCATCAACGAGATCATAGAAAATTTGTCAGATTATTTTATTTGAAATTATTAAATTTATGGTTTTTCATATGAAACAAACTAAGAAAAGAAAATTTACTATTGATGCAACTACAGAATTAACGACTGCATGGCGTTATTTTTTTAAAAAAATCGAAAAGGTGATTTTTTAATTATTTGTTTACTTTTTTGTTTACATTACTAGGGGCGCCCCGCCCCCCTGCTCGCTATGCTCGCCAACCCCCCGCGTAATCGCTTCGCGATTCCAAATTATTGTCTACCCCTGCTTGCTGCGCTCGACAATAACCCATGGTATGAATAAGCAGTTGCAGACCTTTCAAATGATGTGTCACACAATTGGTGTTGTAAAGAAATTACAAAATGCGCCCCCTCTGAGGGCAGAGGGGGGGGGTTACACACAAGGTATCCATAATATGAATAAGCAGTTGCAGACCTCTCAAATGATGTGTCACACAATTGCTGTTGTAAATAAATTAAAAATGTGCCCCCTGGGGGGCAGAGTGGGGGATGACACACAACACATCCATAATATGAATAAGCAGTTGCAGACCTTTCAAATGATGTGTCACTCAACTGGTGTTGTAAAGAAATTAAAAATGTGACTGCCCCCCCCTGGGGAGAGCAGAGTGTGGGGGTGACACACAAGACATCCATAATATGAATAAGCAGTTGCAGACCTTTCAAATCTTGTGTAACACGACTGGTGTTGTAAAAAAAATAAAAATGTGTCCCCCCTGGGGAGCAGAATGGGGGATAACACACAAGACATCCATTATATGAATAAGCAGTTGCAAACCTCTCAAATGATGTATCAAACGACTGGTGTTGTAAAGAAATTAAAAATTTGGCGAAATATTACAGTTATCGCCAAGTTGGCGTCACTTTTGACAACTAATTTTGGTCGCCAAATTTGGCGATATATCGCCAAGTTGGCGAGAAACTTGGCGATTGTTGGCGATGGTAACCTTTGCTCTCTTTATGGTAACCCATATGGCGATGCATAGAGCCCTTTCCTGATTGGTCTATTCGACTCATTTCCATGAGTCGAATAGACTCATGGAAATCATCATGGAATGTTACCATGTCCACTCCTCATGGAATGTTACCATGAGGAGTGGACAACCCGGATTCGTTAGTTCCGGAAATCTTCCACATCAGCATCATTTCAGGAGTCATTCCTTTTAAGGCTAGTTTTTTTTTACTATAGAAGGATTATAAACATTTTTCTATTTTTATATACGCATCACCTTGGCGCGTTTTTTTTTTTAAAAATCTGACATCAGTTTGGGAAACACTGCGTTTTCAAATACCAGTTATATGTTATATTATTTTTAATTATTTTCGATTATTTTTAAAAGGAAACAATAATAAATAAGTGAAGTTCAATTAATAATTATAGAACAAAACAATAAAGAAAGAAAAAAATAAAGAAAAGTAAAGAAACAAAGTTTATCAGTAAATAAACAACAACAACCAGATTACCACGCAATCCATAAAATCACAAATTTGTTGCAATCGCACCAACGTGATTCATACATGACAGCTGACCAAAATATTATTGGCTATATTATTATTTATATTTTTTTTATATTATTTGGTACTACTTGATTATCCCTTCGATCAAAAAACTTCCGCCAAAATAAAAGATTAAATGTCAATAGTGGATGATCGTAAATGCCACATTCATTTGAAATTAAACATGTTACATGCGTTTGTTACGTCACTAACTACTTTTTAATTCGACGTTTTATTTGTATTTCTATTAATATTTTCGTAATTTATTGATTCTTTGGTTATTTAAAATAAAAGTTATATTCGTTTGTATAATATGGTGAATCGTTTTGCAATATGTACAATTTGGCGAAATTGATCTACGGAATAATAAAGTAGTACCTATTATTTATTAAAATTCTATCTGGATATTTAAGTTGACAGAACTGACGTACTTTTCAAGTCTCCGTAGAGGCATTCGCCAAGTTGTCGTTAATTCTGTGTTTTAGCCTTATTATGTATTTTTTATCTGTAGTTATTTTACTATCCCTAAAAAAGCAATCTTTGCAACATGCAGGAAAAATATTCGGAATATCAATGATATAGAATTTAAAAAAAATATTTGCAATTAATTTATCAATCATTCAGGTTAAAAAAATACTTTAAAATTGGCTAAGAAAAAAATATACATTAAATACCGACAGTAAAAAGTTTTGTTTATGATGTTTATGTTGCAGTTTTAATTAACATTAAGCCCTATCAACAGAATTTTATCAAAAATTAACTATTAAATACTACTTCATTACCCCGTCAAAAAAAAAAAAAAAAAAAAAAAAAAAAAAACTATTGTTAAGATATAAGATTAAATGCCAATAATAGATGACTGTAAACTTCACTTTCATTTGACAATAAACACGAAATAAGTTTGATACATTTGTAACAAATCGTTAAAAGCAGTACTAATGTTTGACTCCAGAAATCATAATGGAATTGATTACAAGCTGAAGCTGAAGGTTTATTTTTCTACAAAATTTAGTATAAAGATTATTCCCGATTTAACAGCTACATGTTTGCAACTGCAGGGCTGCCACGAGCGACTATTTTTTAACTCTAACTGGCACCACTTTCTTTAAACAGAAATCCTTAACATACACTTTGACAACACTTGCAAGAAAAATTTATTTTGAAATTTATATTAGAAAAATAGTGGTGCGAACGGAATATAAAAATAGTCGCCTGTGGCAGCCCTGCAACTGGTTTAAAAAAATGAAGAGGCAGTGAAGCTGATGTAATTTTAATTTTACCCAAAAAAATTCAGCTTTAAAACACACCTTTTATGCTTCATTGTTCTAATAAATATATAAGTTAAACACTCTTTTTTTTTACATTTTTTTTGCTATGTACTTTGCTGGAACAGACCAAGGTAGATAGAAAACTGTATAGTAGAGTTGCCAGAAGAGGACGGTTATTAATAAATATAATGCAACGTGTAATGAGATTGCATTTAGGCTACCAGATCTGCACATAGTGCAAGTTCAGATTCGGTAGTTTAAGAACTAACAAATGATAATATGCTATTTGAAAATTAATAGAGTTTGATAAACATTGCAATGCTTTCTGACAAAATAATGTGATGAGTAGAGAACATTTTGATTCCTGCTGTCACAACGGTCTCATTTTCATATCAAACTCTACTTACTATAAATGATCAAATAAGAGAGATGGTACTTAATTACCCAAATTTTGTCCAACACATACAATAGTACAATATCGCAATGACATTGGCACTGGTATCGTTTTCAGCATTGCGGAAGGATATTCCAGGTGATAGTCTACACTGCTTTAAAAAAGAAATTTCAAATCACCATTTTGTTTGAGTCAAGATTTGTTTGGAAAAATGGATCAGCGCAGCGGGCATAGCCTGCTAGTTTATAATAAAATCATTCAATATTCTCGGATACAGTTACCGAATAATTAATTATCAAAATAAATAACGTGACATGCTTTGTTAGTACAAACAAAACGCGTAGTTTAATTGCTGATGAAACTCAAGCGCAGAACAGCTTGATCTTTGTGTTAGATATGTGGACTATTAAAAAATTCACAAACCTTAGTAATTCAGAAAATTCTTTTATGTTTTATTCCAATAAATGCCTTCTCTGCTAAAAATTCAAGAAAAGTAATATTACAACATTGTGATTAACTATGCCTAGATATATATAAATGCGTCACATAGGTGTATGATGAAGAAGCTAATAAGTCTGATCATGTTAGCTGGGTCCATTCTAAAAATTCTCAGAGTATCAAAAAATTAGATACGTCCACTTTGAAAGCCATCTGTTAAATCTTGCCTTGTGCAACAGCATGCTGATTCCCATAATCCGAAAATATCATGGACTTGTAAAAGTGGTGACAAAGGTTTTTGAAAATCGCCTAAACGCAAATTTAGCGCTTCAAGAAGCAGTTGCATTATATACCTATTAATCAAAAGAAAATGACTTCTCCGCATTTCTGATACAAAATTTATCAAGAGGCATGAGAGCATATTAACTTTTGTTGAGCTACATACATTTGCATTAGCTCAGAAAATATTTTGAAAAACATATGGAAGATTTCTTTGGTAGCTGGAGCTTTTTTGGTAGTCGGGAGAACAATATTTTTCTCATAAGCCTGTCTGTGACAAGTTTTTCTGTCTGACAAAGTCATAGTGAGTTCTTCAAGAAAAAATTCGTGACATGGTATCAGTTATAACTTAAGTTAAAGATGTCGTAATTGTTTTACATAAATATTGAGAAAAATGCAGTAGAAATCTTTTGTGAGATATTTTATTGTGCATCAAAACTTCGGGAAGACATCCTCCAAACTGAAATAAAGGTCCCAAGACTAACATTTAGACAGACAACACGTACAAACATTTAAATTACGTCCGCTCAGTGGCGTGGCTACATATTCAGCGCCCTGGAGCGAACAAAGTTTGCGCGCCCTTTCTTCACTCGAAAAAATTGAGCACAATTTTTTTTCTTTGAAGTTTAAAATTTATGTGTCATTTTTAATTCGATAAAAAATCGTACTTTAATTTGAAAGTCAAAGTACTTTGACAACATATTAAATTCAAATAATCTATACTAATAAAAGAAAGTTTCGCTCTGTATGCATGCGCCTGTCTGTTCGTGAGGTCAGGAAAATCTACAATATGTATGAGGCTTAAAATTTTTATGAGGATAGTCGAAGATCTGTCCTGATGCTCTTGAGTTTTAAAATTTTAAATTTCTAGTAATTAAATGGGAAATCAATTTAAAAACTCAAATGAAAATAATGGAAAATATTCATAATTCATCAACAGCCTACATTTTTATAAAACCTCAAAAAAATTCTTTGAAAACTCGAAGAGAAAGTGTGTGTGTGTGTGGGGGGGGGGGGTAATAAAATTACAGCGCTCTGAGGGCGATAAATGTACTGGACATGTTTAAAAGGTGCTTTATCTTAAATTCTACCATGCCTGAAAACTTGAAAACTGCACAGTCAACACCCCCTCCCCCCCCCCCCAAAAAAAAGATTAAAAAAGTTATTCTTTTTTTTTTATATAAAGTTGAGAAAAAAATCCATACATGAAATCTCTTTTTATTTCTGTTTAAAGAAAGAGCAGGTAAGACAGACAACTGTCAAGGTTAGATATTGGCGTTTATGGACAACCTGTAAAATGTTTAAAAAATTGAATTTATATATGTAACATTGCATCCAGATGTAGAACCTTTTGCTGATTCGAGAAATGAAACGGAACTTCACAGTCGCTCAATTACAACGTTCGATATTGTTTTTCTATGAATTGAAAGATTCTTTTCAAACTCTCATTTTAAAAGCAAGTCTCCCGAAACAACAATTTTTATTCTAGGATTCCTTGAAACGTTGTCAAATTTTCAAAAATACATCATTTAGAGATTTTAAAGTTCGCATGCATTTATCCCCATATTTAAGTACTTTTTATTGATACCTAAATTTTATAAAAATCGATCCGCAAGTTTTTGTTTTATAAAACACTTTTATTTTTAAAAAAGGAATAGAAATACTTTGTAGAAACGAGAATTTGTTAAAAGTAAGAAAACTGACGAACAGATCGATTTGGAACTTTTAAATAATTTATAACACATAATAAAAATTTTAAGAAATCGGAGGTATAAATTAGGAGTGAGGGAGTCAGTCGCGATCAAACATTTAAACCGTACAGTTTTCTACTATTTTAGATTTTTATTCATTGTTATACTATTTATACGGACTGTAAAAGAAATAAAATAAGACTGTGGTTTCTGTAAATTGTTCGGAAAGTTGGGTGGAGTAAATCCAATTATTTATTTATTTTTTTTATAATTCGAAAATTCATCGACTACTAATATGTGATATCTGATGGTATTAGTGGTTGAAGGGAGTGGTGCAGAGCCAGATTTCTACCTCAGCAAATTCATATTTACGAAGAAAAATATATTTTGTCTTATTTAATAATAAAATCCTGTTACCAAATAATATATATTGCGGAAACAGTTTTGAAAACAGTGGTGTAAATTATTATAGGCGATAATCAGGTCCTAAGGTACACTGAATTTAATACGTAACTATTTAAAAAAATGCTTATCTACATTTCAGATTTGCAATATTTTCATAATCTTAAAAACAATGCGCACAAAATCTTATTTTCTGAAAAATAACGAAATATATTAAAAACAAATACTTTGACATATTTCGATTCCAATTCTGATAAGAACTATAATCATAATAAAAATACAAATCGTCCCACGGTCAATACAAATTACATGCGATAATGAGATGTAAACAAAACCACGCGCTTTATTTTAAAATAAAGCTAAATAGCTAAGGCATTGCTATCTATATAAATAAAATAACAAATCGCTCTGTGTGTGTGTGTGTCTGCGATGGCTAGCAAAATCTACAGTATGTACGAAGCTCAAAATTTTTTTGACAGTAGCCCCAAATCTCTCCTGATGCACCTGAGTTTCAGAATTTCGAAATTCTAATTATTAAAGGAGTAATTAATTAAAATCGAGAGGTCACTCTCATAAAAAATCATCTTTTTCCCAATTTTTTTCTCTTTCGTTTGTTTACGGTTGGTTGGTTGTGTAAAAATTTTCGCAAAAATAATAAGAAAGCTGAGACAGAATTAAAGAAACCCATAGAGGAATGAGATAAGTGGAGGTGAAGTATAACTCAAAAAATGTTTGCAATATGAAACCATTTATCGCTCAAATTTTAATGTGCCAAACAAAAGGACGTGGAAGGGATTTTGTATTTTAAGACGAATTGAAAGTAATGAATTACAATTGAATCATATTTTAAGAGAAAATAGCAAATTTTTAAAATGGTCTTTGTTCTATTATAAACGTTCGCTTTTAAAATGAAGGAAATTTGAAAATTAGAAATAATTAAATATCAAATTAAAATTAAATAAGATATTGAAAACATTTGATACGAACTAAAAATTTTATAACTAAAAGTTTCCTTCTTTAATGTAATTTTAAATACTTTATAACGTAGATGAAAAATGTTTATGACTTAATAATTGCATGTAAATAAATATTTAAAATATAATGATGAAAACATTCTTTTAAAACCATGTATGAAAACTTAAGTAATAAATATTAATCTGAAATATAGATATCTGACTGCAGACGATTTTAATGTATTAGCAAAAGAATGTTATGTTTTCAAGCAAAACGTTAAAATAATTTTCTGTATTGATATTTAAAACACATATGATAAAATTATTAATAAATTTTTACCGGTGAAGCGATAGATTAGTTCTTTTTAAGAAACGAGCAAAAAAATACGGGTTTAAACCTGTTTCAATTGATAGGCGTGTCAAAGCACTTGCTTTTGTTGGTACTTAATTGGACTTAATGTAGGGTTACATTTTTAGCTGTTTTTTTTTTTTTTTTTTTTTTTTTTTTCAAAGACCTTTAAAATTCATAGACTGGTCAGTTTAACTTAGGATTTTTGAACACAGATAAAATTAATTCATAATAAATTATAATATGATCATAATAAATTATCAAATAGCAAAATAAATTATATATCAAAAACAGTCACTAAAAGAATAGTAACAAAACATTATGTTTAGGCGTAACATAACCCGATCCCAACCAGAAAAAATCCGACCATACTCCGATCCAAGCAAGACAAAAATTCCATAAACATAAACCCGACAGAACCTGAAAATTCCATTAAAAAAAAAAAAAAAAAAAAAAAAAAAAAAAAAAAAAAAAAACTATGGGTTTCATATCTGATCCGAATCAAATCTGAATCCCACAAAAATATTCAAATGAAGCATACCCCAATCCGATTAAGGAAAAATAATGTTGGTGCATATGCAACCCGACTCGAACCTAAAAATTTTCTTTGAAAAAGTCCGAAAAATGACCAGAAATCGATAAAAATATGAAATCCTGAAATATGAAAAACCTGAAATCGATAAAAATATTCCAAAGAACTATAACCTGATAAGAGCAAGACAAAATAATTTCCGTGAATATAAACCTGACTCGAACCTAAAAAATTCCATTTGAAAAAAAAAAACTGAAATTTTATGCAAACTACATCTGAATCCGATCAAAATATTCGAAAGAACCTTAACCGGATTCAAATAAGAGAAAATAATTTCCGTGGACATGAACCCGATCCGAACCTAAAATTCCATTTGAAAAAAATACCTGATATTTGAATCGAACCAAATATGAACCTGGCAAAAACATTCTACAGAACCATACCCGGATCCGAACAAGACAAAAAATTTCCATGAACATGAACTCAATCCGAACCTAAAAAACAAAACTAAATCTGAATCCGACAAAAATATTCCAGAGAAGCATATCCTTATTCGAACAATGCAGAATAATTTCCGTTGATGCGCAACTCAACCTGAACCTAAAAATTCCATTAGAAAAACCGAAATCTGAATTGAACGACATCTGAACCCAAAAAAAATATTCCAAAGACCCAAAACTGAATCCGAGAAAGACATAATAACTTCCCTGTACATGAATCCGACCAGAACCTTAAAAATCAATTTGAAAAAATACCTGAAATCTGAATCGAACCAAATCTGAATCCGACGAAAATATTCCAAATAACTATAACCAGATACGAAGAAGACAATATAATTTCCATGGACATAAACCCAAATAAAGCTAAAAGTTTGTAAAAAAAAAAAAAAAACCCTCGAAATTTGAACCAAACCTAATCTGAACCTAACAAAAATATTTCAGTGAAGTATAACCTCATTGGAACTAGGTAAAATAATTTCCATGGAAGTACAACCCGACCCGAACCTAAAAATTCCATTTGAAAAAAACGCACGAAATCTGAATTGAACCGAATCTAAACTGAACAAAAATATTCCAAACAACCATAACCGTATCCAAAGAAGACAAAATAATTTCCATGGACATGAATCCAATCCGAACTTAAAATTCGGATGTTCTACAAAACATAATGCGCTCCGTAGCGGTGGAAAATGAAATTAAGCACTTACAAGGAAGGTCTCCATTGGGGGCATACTCAGAATTTTTTGAAAAAAATACGAATTAAACTACTCATGTAGGTAATAAAGGATCAGTGAAAATTAGCGGCGGAATTACATTATTAGATATGTAAAAAAATAAAATAGTTTGGAATAATTGGCGTGAAAAGCTGAAAGCGACGCGGGATTTGGCGAGCAGTGCATTTCCTCGCCAAAAGCAGACGATTTTAACGAATCTGAAAATTGATTTTAATTGACTTCACTGTTAAAAATCTGCAGCATTTACTCCAACGTCACTTCACTACTTTTATAAAATATCTCTCTTCTGACCAATGAGAATGCTCCATAGCACGGCGAATTGACCGTGTCATACACTGTTAAAAATCTGCTGCATTTTGTTGCAACGCACTCCACCGCTTGTATATAATATCTCCATCCCAACCAATGAGAAAGCTCCATTTCACGGCCAAGTAACCGTTTTCTATACAAGCAAGGGAGTGCGTTGCAACAAAATGCAGCAGATTTTTAACAGTGTATTTTTCAATTTGGAACAATTTTAATCAATTTAAATTGTGTTTTAAATGATAAAATATATTAATTTCATTTTGTTATAAGTACATATAAACGTATATGACAAAATTACACTTAAAGTAAAGTAAAACTGCAAAACTAAAATTACTTAAACTAAACTTATTTGAATAAATTGAACAAGGAGAGTTTTTTCTTTAAAAAGTATTCGAAGCGTAAAAGCGTATTTTTCAAAATTTCGTTTTTTCGCCAACCGGAGATAAATCGCCAAATAAACGAAATTTTTATTATTTTTTTACGGATGTTATAAGGAGATTCCGCCGAATTTTTTTTTTATAAACATATATAACTATATGAGAAGAACATTCTGTAATTTTTTCAGATTTTTCTGAGTATGCCCGTATGGAGACCTTCCTTGTTAGTGCGAGATGATTAAGATATTTCATTTATAGTTAGTGTTAAATTAGAACTTGGTTACGGTTAGGTAACAGTTAGGTTGCAATTACGTTCTGGTGAGCCTTATGTTGTATTTAATATTCGGTTAGGTTACAGTTAGGTCATGGTTAAGTTACAGTTAGATTAAGGTTAAGTTGCGGTAAGATTGTGGTTAGATTAGGTTATGATAAGGTGACGGCCAGGTTACATTTATGGTATATTTAAGTTACAGTTAGGTTACTGTTAAGATACAGCTAGGTTACAGACAAGTTATGATTACAAAACAATTAGATTACGGTTAGGGTTATGTTCACAGAATGAACATTACGCATGTTTGATAATAAATATACGCCTATTTTTGTAAAATGGCTCTGAAATTATAATATTATATACTAACCTTTTAGCTAATCATCGAGAATCGATTTCATTCACGGTATAGTCGGATTTAAGAGTGATATAATTAGTTTGAAATTAAAATATTTCACTTGGGATATCTATGTAAAAAAGTATTTAGTAAAGTCACTTAATAGTAATTTTAAGGATAAATATCAACACTTTAACACGAAAATCACGCAATCGTTGGACACATATTCTCTCCTGCGTTTTCCATTGCAGTCATTTTGGGTATATATTTTGCAGTTAAATATTAGTTTTTTTTTAAACCAAGTTTTGACACAGTCAGGGAGCACGTATTTAATATAATGTACACTGCAAAAAATGTGACCCTTTTGCTGCATCATCACTCCCCCGCTTTAATAGAATAGCTCTCATTTGACCTATGAGAATGCTCCATAATAGGCTGACGTAATCATTTTCTATAAAAGCGGTGGAGTGACGATGCAGCAAAAGGGTCAAAATTTTAACAGTGTATTTACACATATTTCGAGTTTAAGTTAAAGTCATAAAAATTTCAAGTTCGTTTAACATTATTATTACCGACCCGGGCAACGCCGGGCGGGTCAGCTAGTTACTTATAGTTTCTCTGCGTGATTTCACTGGCTACGTTTTTTCCGTACAATAATCATCTTGATAAACTTCTGAAACATTTTCAGGACGCACCAAGGTGAGTATTGTTTGGAAATAGTGGTAGCCAAGAAAGTGTGATCGATGTCCTTGTAAATGAGTTTTAATAATTTTAGGATTTAAAATCTTCAACTGTGGTCTTCATAAAAGTTTCAAAAAGTAAAGCAGGCTTACTGAAATGGATTAGAGAAGTTACTTGAGGTTGCAGTATGGTATTAATAAAAATTAAAATTTCACGAATAGAAGTACCGTAATTTCGCGCGTATCCGCGGTATCTCAGACAAGTCGATTTCTTCCCAGAATTTATTTTTGCTTAGCATTTATTTCACTTCTTTTTTGCAATAACATTTCCGGGAGCCGCGGCCTATACGCGCGAAATTACGGTAATTGTTTTTAGCTCTTTCCGGCGCAGAATATTTCTGTTTGAGAAGTGATGAAAAGATGGACTGATACCGGAATTTAAAATCAAATTTATTAGAAAATATAAACTTACTCGTTTTATAAAACGAAAATTTTAATAAAATATTTTTGGTATCAGTGCTCTTAAAATTGGGTGTCCTTTTTTGTGCACACTGCCTGCTAAAGGATTAACTGTATATAAAAACGTGTTTTAAATTGAAATAGTTGAGGATACACATAAGGTAAAATGTCATAGGATATTCTGATTGTAACAAGAATTCATCTATAATATATGATTAATAAGGTAAAAAATATGTAAATATTTTTAAAAAATTGCTCTTTTAAATTTTGTGCCTTTAGGATTCGTGCGCCTGGAGCAGTTTGCTCCAATTGCTCCACGGTAGCTACGCCCCTGCGTCCGCTGAAGAGCATTACAATATCACGGTCTTTATTCCCCGTGCAGAAAGTCTTATTCAAAATTTAAATAATCGATTCATTTCGAATGAAGACATTCTAAGAGATTTCCTAATACTTCTTCCAGGATTTATTTCACTGGAAAAAGCAAGCAAAGTAGAGAATCTGTCGCAATATTTTCATGATAAAGTGTCAATGTAGCAAGTGAAAGCTGAATATGAATTAGGGTGCAAACAAATTGTTGTCTAGAACACAGAGGTCCTAAAAGTTTTAGTACTGTAATGTGACGTATTACAATAATATCAAACACTTGTTTACAGTCTTTGTTGAAAACCCAGTAGTAACAGTCAGTGCTAAGATATCTTTTTAGACAATGAAAATAATAAAAGTTTTGCCTCGAATCATTATAGCCGATGAGAGACTGAGTAGTTTACAATAATTTCCATTCATTGGGACATTATGGTAGATCTTGATAAGTTAACCAGCAGCATGGTTAAGAAGTAATTACGATGATTGCTTCTGTTGCATTAAAGTATTATTAAATTTATTGTTAAAAGAGTACTGCATTTATAATTATTATAATGAAAGAATGTGAAATACAAATATAATTTTTATGATTAAATATGTTTTTAGCAATTAATTTTTCTTTGAAAAAAATAATGCGAAAGAAATTAATTTCATTTATGGATCAATAGTTTCAAGACATCGTACTTGCAATGCCAGACTCTTCCACACTAATATTAATCCTGTGTTTTAATTTAATCCATGTTACTTGTTTGTATTTCAATATTTTTTAACTTTTTCTCATAGGATACTTGAGACTTATCTTAAACATTGTTATTTTGTACTTTTTAGGTTTCGCGGAATTTTTTTCCAAAAAAGTCTCCGGTTTCTGAGCCGGTTTGGAAACTGGAAGTGCTTTTGAATGTCAAAAATTGCAACAGAAATTGATAAAAATTAAATACGAAATAACAATATTTGACATGGTTATCAAGTATTCTACGCAGGAACACATTTTAGGTTAGGCCTTGATTATTATTATTATTTTTTTTTTTTTTTGCTGTAAATTACAGAAATTACTTTTGTAAGATTAGAAAAAAATTCAAGATTCAGCCCCTCCCGAAAGGAAATCCTGGCTATGAACCTGCGTCTAGGTATACTCTATCACTCATGAAAGTTTGTAACCACTGTGTTGATTCACCCTGTATATTTTACTTGATTTTTTGTGCTATATATCTTTTTGTAATCATGTTATTTATGTGTCATGTATTTTATTTTTGTAGCAACGCTGATTTGAGAAAATCTACAATTTCATTAATGAAAACAATGCTGATTTAATATTTAATCGACTGTAATTTTTTATTAAAGAAAATGTGTTTTGACGAAATGCAACTATACTATGTCAAAAGTTGATACAAAATTTTCGAATAATACTCCATTCATCTTTCTGCGTTTTGTAGTTGCATTTGCAAAAAACTGTTGACAACAGAAATGATAGATTGATGCAAGCATGATAGAAAAATATCGGCAACAGAAAAACGTATTTTTCATCTGGCAACAGGGCAAGAGATTTGATTAGGGTTCGACGCTTAATGTCAATAAAGGCTTTGTTATATTGAATCTCGAGGTTTTTTTAAAATTAATAAATTTAAATAGTCTTAAATTAGTATATTCTTAGTATTTGGAACACACAAAAACATTCAAAGAATCCACCACAACAGATATATGATTAAAAAATTCCAGTCGAGTAATGTAAAACACGTTTGATTTAATTTTGAGATATTTTTTGTGCAGCTCACGTTTGCCCGGAAATTTGATGAAATGATCATTTCAGCTCACGATTTCTAGTTCAACTTCTCAATAAATATAAATCCGGGATAAGGAAGATTCTTGCTCTTTTTTTCCTCTGGAAAATCAGTTTTCATAGTTGCTGTGTAGAGATGCTATTGATTATATGCACGTGTTCCTGGATTTTATTCAACTGATGCCACTGATAGAAATAAAAATAAAACCTGATGAAAAAAAGACAGATATAATGTTTGAAGGGAAAATAGAGGAAAATAAGTGACACGGCTTATATGAAATACGATTGAACTGAATTATTAAGTAAGTTGTAGCATTACTTGATTTTTACTGGTTTGACTGAAATCATATCAAATGAAAAAGTAAAAAGAAAATTCACCAATCTCTTACATTTACTAGCAAAGCGCGGGGCTTTGCACATGTGATTGTTAGAATATACCAAATTATATTAGTGTTCAAAGTAACATGAAGTGAATTTTATGCTGTAACTTATTATATTTTTGCTCAAAGGTGTAGATTCCCAAAAATTTTAAGAAGCTAGTAGCTTCTAAACCCAACTAGTGCAGTCGCCACAGTGTGAAAAAAATGCGTAAAAACAATAACGTTTATAGCTTGGGTATTATTTGACGCTTAGGGGAGGAAATGTGGGGGAGATACAACGGATAAGAGATGTGATCAAGCAGCCCGAAAAAAAGAGGGAACTGTTAAAAATTAAAATACCGAACAGCGATAAGAAGTCACAACAAAAAAAAAAAACAACTGTTTAATAATGCGCTATAAAAATAATTCAATTCTAAAAACCTACATATTTTATCTTTTTGAATGTGAATAAAAAAAGGTGTTAATTTAACTTTTAACACTCGTTCAATACTATATGGCCGTTTATAGATAGATCTTTAGTTTTTCCTTCGCAATTTTCCAACTGTTTTTTTTTTCGAAACTAGTGGACGAATTTCACCTATCCCAGACATCTATTATTTGTTTTAAAGTATCATAAATGCCATAATATATTAATAATAATAAAAAAACATATTTATTGGGTGGAATCTGATTAATAAAGCAGTCCACTGCTATTGATTTTAGATTTGATTAATAAAAGTTGCTAATGTGATTAATTAGTGATTCAAATATTCGGCAAGTATTGCAACCAATAATTATATTTCTTTTTTCTATTTTTATGTAGAGTGACGGAAGTAGGAATGGGTGATCCAGAAAAGCTAACTTCGTTGATTTAGTGTTTTAAGTTATTAAAAAATATTTCGGTTGATACATATTTTTTAAATAAAGTTAAAAAAAAACTAACATATACATGTGATTAATATGTAAATGATTATTTTGCATCATAATATCTGAACTAAGTGAAATGTATGCAAATGGAATATATGACTCAAAGAAATCAAGTGATTTCAGGCACAAATCTTGACAGACGTAATTGATCATAGACGTAATAACATTGTCATTAATCCAGTTTTTAAATGAAAAAACTAGTTGGATGTGCCAAGCCCAAAACTTTCTTCTATCTCATACGTACATTTTAATATTTAAAAAAAAAATGGTTACTCATGTTAATGCATTAATAATTTTCATTCAGTACTATACCACTTTCGGTTTTCATCTTAAATTTCTGCTTCAGTCAATTAATCGGAGGAAAAACGAGTTTCCGTCTCTGCATGAGCCAATGGACAAAAAATAATTGGCAGATTTTTTTTCAAATTCAGAGAGGACCTACTTGCCATACCAAAAAATAATCATATACAAAAATTTTAGTTCAGTTCTAGGCATAACTTCATACACTTTTAGAAGATTTACTTTTAGGTGGTGAAATATTGAAAATGGCACAAAATCGCTCTTGCAGCGCCCCTTTCCAGCGGTTTTTTCAAATTCACTGAGGACCAGCTAACCATAGCCAAATGCTTATACAAAAAATGTTATTCAATTCTATGCATAACTTCATACACTTTTAGGTGGTACAATATTCAAAGTGGCGCAAAAATTACTATTGCAGCGCCCCCTTCAGGCACATTTTTATCAAATTCAGGGAAGACCAACTAACCATAGCCAAACACCTACAGAAAAAATTTGGTTCAATTTGATGCATAACTTCATACAGTTTTAGGTGGTACAATATTGAAAATTACACAAAAATTGCTATTGCAGCCCCCCCCCCCTTTCTGGCGTATTTTTTTCAAATTCAAGGAGGATGAACTAACCATAGCCATACAGTTACATAAAAAATTTGGTTCAATTTGATGCATAACTTAATACACTTTTGGTCGGTACAATATTGAAAATAGCACAAAAATTGCTATTGCAGCCCCCCCTACCGGCGGATTGTTTTCAAATTCAGGGAGGATCAACTAGCTATAGCCATACACTTATACAAAAATTTGGTTCAATTCGATGCATAACTACATACACTATTGTTCGGTGCAATATTGAAAATGGCACAAAAATCGCGATTGCAGCGCCCCTTTCCGGCGGAATATTTCAAATTTGAGAGAGGACCTGCTTGCCACAGCCAAAAATATTCACAAAAAATTTGGTTAAATTCTATGCATATCTTCACAGGCCCTGATTACCGAATAGGCACGAGAAGCACGTGCTTCCCCTAGAAAAATTTTGAAGGGGCCCGAAATTGAGAAAACAGGGGGCCCCAAATCTTATGTTGAATTAATTCCATATGAAAGTTTTTCCTTTTTTCTTTTTAACTAATTCATGTATATGGATTTTAAAGTTTTTCATAAAAAGTATGTTTAGCGTTTAGCAAATAACTTTTTTATCATCCTTCTATATTTTGCCCGACCAATCAAAGCCCTCAAATTTATCAAGTAGTATTATCATTCAACCAATCAAAATCGAAAGAATCTAGTCGGCAATCATAATGCTAGGGTGTGACGTCTGTTGACACTGATTCACTGTCTCGTTGCGATGAATTTGCCATTCGATTTGCAAGTAGAATTTGATAAAGCAGTAATGAAATCTCTCAACTTTTAGATCTGTGAAATATTTACATTCAACACCGCTCGCCGCTCGCGCTGTGTTTATCATTAACACGTGCGTTGTATGGATATTTTATTACTCTTTTACATTATAGTTGAATTTTTGCAGAATTTTATTTTGTTTAACTTAATTATTCAGTATGGCTAAAACTAAGCCTCAAAGTCTTTCAGGATGTAGTAAACGAAAAAAAAGAGCAAAAAGACTTGCTTGTAACAAACGATTAAGAGTGGCAATGAACCAATTTGTTTTAAAAACAGAAGACAATAGGGGCGATTCAGAAAACTTACCTGGTGCAAAAATATCTACACCTGCAAAAGAAGAAGAAATTGAAGTTGAATCCACATCAGAGACTGAAAAAAAAATTTCATCTTTTCCCGTTCCTGAAGTTGAAATCCAAGATAGTGATTTTGATGCAAATTTCCAAATCGTAGCTTCTGTTCCTGATGAAGAGATTCCAAATAACTTAGATTCAAATTTTGAAGTTTTGACTTCTGTTCCTCAAAAGTGCGAGCTTAAGAAACAAAACAAATCTCAATGTGAAAATCAGCCAACTTTCACGGAAAATATTTTTACAAATTTGGAATGTCGCCCGTTTGTTTCTAAAGAAGAAACTAAGGAAAAGGAATTAGAATGCATAGGTAAAAATTCAACATTAAAACAAAATGCTTGTGATTCGAATTCTAATGATTTCCTTTCAGTTCCACCTGAAAAGGAAAGTAATACAGAAGTTGAGACTACATTGATGGAAACAAATCTTGTGCAAAACTTTATAAATTATAGTGATCCTGCTTTGTGGCCTCCCATAACTGATTCTATTAGGGAATATTTTACTAACATAAAACTAGAACAAAACATAAGTTATCTTAGCAACTCCAAAAAAGTAATTGGAGGAATTGAGCGAACATGTTCAAAAAACAATTTCTTTAGATATAAAAAAAAATGGAGAATTAGTCAGTCGAGAATGGTTGGTTTATTCACCCAGTGTAAAGGCTGTTTTTTGCTATGTATGCAAGTTGTATGGTGGTTCAAATGATCAAGTGTTATGTAAAGATGGATTTTCAGATTGGAGAAACATTGTAAAAAGGCTTCAATAGCATGAAAACTCAGAATTTCATCGAAGATGCATGTTTTCCTTCTCATCACGATCAAAATCCTCTAATCGTATTGATAACAATCTTGTGGAGCAATTTGAAAATGAATGTGAGTACTGGCGGAAAATCTTATTCAGAGTTGTTGCTGTTATAAAATATATATCGCTACGTGGACTATCTTGTTTTGGAGACGACGAAAATTTTGGATCTGTACATAATGGAAATTTTTTAGGTATATTGGAATTATTAGCCTCATTTGATTCTTTTTTGGCAGATCATATTTATTATTATGGTAATAAGGGTAAAGGCAATGTTAACTACCTATCATCAACAATTGTTACTGAATTCATAGAGATAATGTCAGACAGAGTTCTGAAAGAAATAGTAAAACAAATCCAACAGGCAAAATATTTTGGACTTATTGTGGATTCCACACCTGATATTAGCCATATTGACCAACTTGCTATTGTCTTACGTTATGTAAATCAAGATGAACCAGTTGAGCGATTTTTAAAGTTTATTCCTATTCATAGCCACAGTTCAGAACATTTGCATGAAGGCGTTATAAATTTTCTTCAAAGTTTGAATATTGAGTTGAAATATTGCCGAGGTCAATCATTTGATAACGCTAGCAATATGTCTGGTAAGTACTCAGGTCTTCAAGCGAGGTTAAAAAAAGATTTTCCCATAATTCATTATGTTCCATGTGCAGCACATTCCCTAAATCTTATTGGCACAAGTGCTGCAGAATGTTGTCATTCAGCAGTATCATTTTTTGGAGTTGTTCAAAGCTTGTACAATTTTTTTTCGGCATCCACACACAGATGGGAGTTAATGAATGAAGAGTCATTATTTGATGCAAGCAATTTGACACTTAAGTCATTATCAGGAACCAGATGGTCAGCTAATGCTGATGCAGTGAAAGTCTTGAAAAAAAAAATACATGATTATTTTCAAAGTTCTGGATGCTATTTCAAGCAATGAAAATGAAACAGCTACAACTAGACATGATGCTAAACGTTTACATTCCAAAATGTCAAAATTTGAGTTTGCATTAATGACTGTTATTTGGGACAGCATTCTTCAAAGAATGAACAATGCTAGCAAGACCATTCAGTCTGAAAATTGCAAAATGTCTACAATTGTACCATTGTACAATTCATTGATTACATTTGTTCAGCATGTGCGAAATCATTTTGATGATTGGGAAAATCAGGCAGAGACTTTGATCGGCAACAGAAGTTACACTGAATCTCGACCAAAGAAAGTGACGAAAAGTAGAATGTTGGATGAAACATCTAGCAAAAATGTTGAACTTTCCTGCAGAGAAAAATTTTTATTTCAAACTCACTATGTAATATGTGACTCCCTTATCAGTGCATTGGAAAAACGAAAGTGTGCATATGTTTCTCTAGAGTCGATATTTGGTTTTATGTGCAACGAAAATCTATCCGAGCTGAACATTAAAGAAAGCGCTAAAAAGTTTCACGATATTTACTCTGAAGATATAGAAGAAGAATTTCCTGATGAATTTTTGCAGTTTAATGAGTTTGTAACAAAAGACTTGCAACCTATACAAAAATTGAAACTTATTAAATCATTAAACATAGAACAGACTTTTCCTAATGTTGAAGTAGCATTGAGAATAATGCTTTCAATTCCCATTTCAAACTGTTCTAGTGAACGGTCATTTTCTGTTCTAAAAAGGATAAAAAATCGCATGAGATCATCACTTTCTCAAAATAAAGTAAGTGGCTTATCCTTACTAGCAATAGAAAGCGACATAACTACTAAATTAGATTTTAATGACATAATTGATGAATTTGCTAGGCGTAAATCAAGGAAGAAGGCAATATAATAAAATATAACAGGTTAAAGTGTTATATTAACTGTTATTTTCAATTTTGTTAAACTGTTATTGTCAACTATTTTCAATTTTGCTTTTATATTTTTAACTTCTTGTATATATTATAACTTTGCACTATTTTTTACACTTAAACAAATCAGCAAGCAGAAAATATTTCTAAGTTTACAGTTTTCAGTGAAAATCTTAATGACCATGCTTAGAGCTGGCTTCATATAATAAATTTATATATTCTTTATTTTCTTGCAAAATTTTAAACTTTGTTTTGGTTGCAGTAGAAAACTTTGAATTTTATGTGCTTAGTAATTTATAAAATTTCATTATTTTTAAGTTTTTGAGAAGGGTGTCCATAATTGCCATTCTTGTCATTTTCCATCAATAAACACTCCATTTAAACATTGCTTAAAATGGATGTTTTGTAATGTTTATAGTACATAAAATGTTTTGATGTAATTTAAAACTTAAATAATAAAATTTAATTTTTAAATTGTACTTGCCAAAATGTAGTAACACCAAAACTTTTATAAATAGCTTCTTTCGCTCCAAACATCATTTCTACAGTTTTATTTTGAAGTTATTTTATTTAATATTTTCAATGTCTAACTCAAAGTATCACTTCTTTCACATTTGTAATATCTGTTACTTACAAGCAATCTGTAGACGTTTGTTGGAAATAATGAGACAAAATTATGCACTAATACTTTAAATGTTTTATTACTGTTGACCTCCCCTAGTGTTTCAATAAATTTGACAGTAGTAATTACCTGATACCTCTCCCCCTCCTAGCATTTTAAACTATTCATCTAAAATAATTAGGTGTCCATTACTAGAATTTTATGTGTTTTGGAAAATTTTTGTGTACTATTAAATTTTGATTCATATTTGGTTGCTTAAATGTTGTTTACAGATTAAAAAACAAAAAATATTTATTATTATTACTTTTAAGATTACTTGTTTGTCCATTAAACTTGCACATCTGACCTAATATAAAAGGCAGCATATTTTTAACTTGTAATAGTTATATCATTGTTAAAACTGATTTTATTAAATTTTCATTAAAAGCAGTTTAGTTTAAAACAGTTTATTCAAGCTACATAGAAATAAATATTTAAAGATAAAAATTTATCAAAAAAGACTATGAATAAGTGAAAACTTTGTTTATTTTATTTATGATTTGTATAATGTGTATAAACTTATTATTTATTTTTTGCTTTTTAAAAACTTATAATAACTAAGCTCTTAACCATTTAGTTTTGGTCTAATGGCTTATTAGAACGGTTTCAAAATTATTCATTGCTGATCATTCAAAAAGATTTTGGCACAGATGTCTTATACACATTTTCACGTGCTTTTTCCCCTTGCCAATTTGGGAAAATTTCTGTTTTTCAATATAAATTAGATACAATGACAGCAGGTGATTTTTTATTGCAATGTAAAAATAAAATAACATGAAACAGAGAAAGACTCTAGTATTTTAAAAAATAAAATTAAAATAAGAAAATGATAGTTTGAAAAATAATTTAAAGAATTAAAATAAAATATAACAGTAAAAAGGCATGAATTTAAATAAGAAACTTAATAAGTTACTAAAACAGTAAATATAATTTTCACAATAAATCTTAAATATTAACACTTGTAGCTATATTGAATGCATGCAGCTATATCATTTATTATTTCTTATAATCATATCAGAAGAACATTTATAACATATAAATCCATATTTAAGCAAAATTTGTTAACATATAAAGATTTAAACAAAATATAAAATGCTAAATGCATTAGGCGAGATATCAACTAACTAGGTTTACAATAAGAAACAAAAATACCGGGTTACAATGTTTGGCGTAAAATCGCCAATTTTAAAAATATGTGCAAATGTGATGCGTATATGATATCTGTGCCAAGATTTTAATTAAATGTACTATCAGGAAAAAAACTTTATTTTAATAATGAATGAGGGATAATTTACTTTCTCCTTTAATAATTGCTTTAATGTTCCAAATATTCTAGATATTCTCTCTTGTTTCATTTTTTAAGTTTGAATTTTCCATTTTATTAAATTATCCATTTCATGAATTATAGCTAATATCTAAGATTTTGAATGTTTCATTTTATGTTTTTACTGTATCAGATTGTGGATGTTGTTTCTGTTTGATGTAATAAATTTTTTTTCAAAAAAAAAAAAAAAAAATATATATATATATATATATATATGTATTGTTATTACTGCATTCCATTATCTATTTTCCACTATTTATATATCATTTGTTTAATGAAATATATGTGAAGTCAGCTGAGCCACCATAATATGGCGAGATTTTGGGTGCGTAAAATTTAGAAAGGTCTTCTCGAATGGGGGGGGGGGCCCTGAATGCCACTGTGCTTCCCATAGCTTCAGAGGTTAATCGGGCCCTGTATCTTCATACACTTTTTGATGGCAGAATGGCGACATACGGGCACACAGACACACGTACAGACAGGTATTTTGTAAAAAAATTTATTTTGCAATCTCTGACCCCTAAAACGTGTAAATCTGTCGAAAACCGGAAGTCGAAATAAGTTTCGATTACAATAATTTCTTCTATTGAAGATAGAATAAAGTAAAAATTCGGGAACGGAAAGTGAAAAATAGGGCGTATTCGGGGATCAAACGTTCATCATTCGGGGATCATCTGCGCGTGCGTTCTCAGAAGATTCTACATGAAGTAGGTTTTATTGAAGAAAGAAATTTTAAAATTATTCAATTATTGCATTATTTTTATGGTTCAAAATTGGTAAATACAAGTACTATACCTCTTTATCCTTCCAAAACATGGTTTTCGTAAGAGAAATACATGCCAGTTGTCACTCAAATAAAATCCAAAATATTCCGGAAAAGTATCATGTGACCGATTTCATCTAATTAAGCCCGAACAGCGTTGAAAATAAGACCACCAACCCTAATCAAAGCTCGAGCGGGCGACGCAATAAATAAATAAATAAATAAAATAAAAACTTCTGGGCGATTTGATCGTGTGATTGTGTATTTTGTGCTTATCTGTTATTGGTTGCGCTTTGTTCGGTAGGTTGACTGATAGAATTTAACAATGCAATTGGTAATTTAATTTTTTTAATAATTTTTTATAATTTTTTTAGCAATTTATAAATTGCTTTATATTTCTCGTGTTAAATTGAATTCTGTTAATAAACCAAGATTGAGATATTGTACAAGATTTATTTGTAATCTACATATTACAAGATTGATTTGTAATGTACAATATTGGATGGATTTCAATGGAATTTGCACAGTTTGTTAGACAGTTTGTCAGATAAAGTTTTAGTATGTGTATATTTCTTATTTAAAGATTGTATATTTTAATACCGTGTGGATAACAGGCCAAAATATGTCATAAAATGTGAGAAACAAACGACATCCGAAATCATGTTAGTATAAGGAAAACACTTATTTATACTTTCAATAGAAAATTTATAAACAGTCTAATCATACTTTATTCATTACAAAACTAGAAGGCAAAGAACAAATATTTCACATCTTTAAAAAAATACGTGTGCAGATATTTTTAGTTTAAAAAAATGTATATCTTTTCCATTTTGCTTTTATAATATTTTCCATTTTGATTTTAACAGCGTAAAATATCCACGCATACATTATATTTGCAGCCTAATCTCAATAAAAACTTACTTCTAAAAAAAAAAAAAAAATAAATAAATAAAATAAAAATAAAAAGAGAAAGAAAGAAAGAAAAACATTAAGGCCCCTGTCCTTGCTCGAGGAAACGCTCGCGAGCTAATGCTATTCCTATGGGGAAGCATTTTACTGATAACTCTTTCGCATTTTGACATTTTTGAATATTTTTTTTTTTGCATTGGATAGCTGAGGTGCATGCCGACAGCGCACCTTTTTTACTTTTTCGATTTTGGTTGCAGATATTTTTTTAAATAGCACTTTCAGTTTCGAAACCGGTTTTGAAAGTGAAACTAACTTTGTAAAAAATATCTGCAATCAAAATGGAAAAAGTAAAAAAGGTGCGCTGTCGGCATGCACCTTAGCTATCCAATGCAAAAAAAAAAAAAAAAAAAAAAAAAAATAATAATAATACAAAAATGTCAAAATGCGAAAGAGTTATTAGAAAAATGCTTCCCCATAGGAATAGCATTAGCTCGCGAGCGTTTCCTCGAGCGAGGACAGAGGTCTTAAGAAATTATTTTACGCTTATATTTTCGCAGAATTTTTTTTCATTTGCTTAATATGTATATAAATCACTTTGGAACGATACTTAGAATATTAAAAAGGTTCAAATATAAAACTTTCTCCACAAAACATCTCATTTCCTCGTATTTAAATAAGTATCTTATTATTGGAATAGAAATACATGTGCTTCTGTATTATTAATATAAAATTTATCTCTAATAAAAATGTCTTATTTATTAATAAAAAGCAATCAATAATATAAAGAGAAATCATAAACCGACTTTTGGCCTGCGAAGGATTCGAACCCGCAACGTATAATTACAAGCTCATTGCTCTAACCGTTCAGCCATCGAGCACACCTTCCTATGAAACAGATTATTTTTATAATTAGCACCGTAATTAATCGAATCCGTGATTTGTTATTAATCTGTTATTGAGCGCACAGTTACAGTGCCTATAGCGAGTAATGAACGGATATCCTGTCCGCGATAAAACCCCACTTCATGTCCCTGCCTCCTGTGCTCGCGCGCGTAGTCTCCGAACACAGTCATAATCTAAATATGTACAAAAAAAAAAAAAAAAAGGTCACATTAAATATGTATACTTTATTTAATCACACCATTCTTTTAATTTGGATGTACATTAAATGTAATATAAATCTTAAGCTATGCACAGTCAGAAGATAAAGTTCGAGAAGGTAGAGGTTTAAAAAAATCTATAAGAATAAACTAAGCAATGTTAGTACTAGCAATATTAGGTAAACAATATCTGTTATTTTTCTTTTGTCATACAAGAGTACATATAAAAGAATTTTGAATATATGAGATTATTTTCCACTAAAAAAATCAAAATATCATTCATAAATACCTACAAATATGGTGGATTTTAAAGTGGTAATAGTATTCATAACTTTTAGTGCTCTGCCAAAATCTTAATTTCCGTTTTTAATTGTTTATAATTGTTGGAAAAAAGTGAAATATATTGAATAAATTTCGTTGTAGAAGTTTCAGCATAAACGCAATTTTTTACTAAAGTTTCACTAAATATTGCCTAAAGTTGAAAAGTTAATTAAAATTACATTAAAATTTATATTCATTTATCCCCTGTTTTAACTAAAAACACATAACAAAACACTAAAAACACACGTGTTTGATAAAAATTTTATATTTTCAAAGAAAATAAGCCAAAAGTAGGTACACACTTTAAGATTTCGAATTTTATTTTGTGTGTGTTTTGAACCCAGCTTTATGATATATATTGTCTCTTTACTTAAATCATGCGTGTGGAGATCAAGAAAAAGTTTATATGAAAATTTGTACATTTGTATTTAAGAATCTTGAATACTGTGCTATATTAAATTTATAGAAATCTGACGAAAAAGATTGAAAAAAAAGGAAAAGAAAGCAAAACAGACACATCGCTACTCTTTGAGTTGTGGATTGCGGAAGTCTGTTTGAGAGCAAAGTATCCGAAGGATTTGATTATGAACAGTTCTCGAAAGGTTTAGACCCTTAAAAGATCTTGAATCAAAAATAACTAATCTTCAACTGAATCATTCATCATATATAAATATAAGCAATAGATTTCATGACGAATAGTATTCTTTATCTATAACCCTTCGAATTCCGCCAGTGGTTTAATTCCTTGCAGTGGAAGGTGTTTTAATCTATTTAATGGCTTAAAATGCTTTTTTAAGTTTGACCTAAACAGATATGTAAAGTGTTTATCGAAAAGTAATTTTAATTTATGCAGCTGAAAATATTTAATTGCAAAATTTTATCTCAATTAAAAACAACAACAACAACAAAATAACCAATAATATTTTTGTGTTGAGTGAACTTCCCTAAAATTGTATTCTTATAAAACAATTTTTTCATTTAGATTATTTTTAAAATACTTAGGAATGTGTGAGGCACTACATAATTTTTTCACATACTTTTAGTTCAAGAGCCGACAGCAGAAAAGCCTAAGGTATGGAGCTAAAAAAAACCCTTTATTTTATGGAATAGTAGTAATAGGGGAATCTAATGATTCATGTATGCGGAAGTGAAGTTGTGGGTAAGCCAAAATTCAATATCATTAGTGGCTTACTTCAAAGTTTATCATTGAGTCTGTCCTACAATCAAAGATATGAAACGATTGTAGGACAAGCATAATGTTAAACTTACGAATAAACCATTAGTGGTATTAATCTTTGGCTTATGCGCTATTACGTTATCCTTTATGCAAACGATAACTCTATTACGCTAGCAGCGTATCTGAAACAGCAGCAGTTGAATAAGGCTAAAAAAGATTTAAGAAATCATAACATTAAAACAATTCTGGAGCCTGCAAACGAAAACATATCCAGCCGTTTAAAAAAATCAAAACACATTTATTCCACAGAAACAAAAACCTCCCCCCCCCCAAAAAAAAACTAAAATTGCCAAAATAAAAAAAAAACAAAACTTTTGCTTAATATTTATATTAAGTTACAGTTACAGCGCGCCGGTGTAGATGCCATGAAATAATCAAACAAAATCTCTGAAGACATGACATGCACCACTTCACTTCTGGCAAACATGGATCATTAGATTCTCCTATTACAACTATTCCATAAAATTAAAGTTTTTGTTCTTGTCCTCGATACATTATGTTTTTCTGCTGTCGGCTCTTGGACTATTTGTAAATCATGTTTTAATGAACTTTTGAACCGTGCGTTTAATTTATAGTGCACCTTTTCATTCATAAATTGAAAACAGCATAAAATGTAAACAGATGATGAGCTTGGAATGGCAACTAATTAACACCAGTTTTAAATATCACTTACGTATTATCCGGGACAAGAAATGCATCGTCAAAAACGGTTGACAACTGTCGTCTTGTTTACAGTTGCTAACCGTGCTCAAAAATGTAGTTTAATGTTATTAAACATTCAAAATTGTTAAAAATCGTAAATAATGTTAAAAAAATACAATATAATAAATGACACAAACTTGTAAGATACAGTGAAACCTCCAAATAAGGGACACTCCGAATAAGGGACATCTCTGTTTAAAGGAACAAAACTTCCGGTCCCAGTCCCTTGGTATAGGACGTGTAATGTATTTACCTCTGAATAAGGGACACTCGATTTAAAGGACACTTGTAAATGAGATTAAGGAGACTGATTTTTGAATTTCAGATAATGAAGTATAGTCTGTGATGAAAATGAAAATACAGATTTTTGTGAACTTATCAAACAGACAGACAGTCCTGTTGATACAGAGGCATATGACACTATTAACGGCCATTTATTTACCCTCAATTCTGATTCAGCATTAGTGCTTTTATCCACATTGAAAGTAATGATGCAAATTGTGAGGTGATTCTGAAAGTGGAGAATAAAAGAAAATTGTGAAATAAAGAAGTTAAGTTTGCATATGCTTTTACGCCGTTCTCAAATCCAAAAAAGGCAACTTTTAAGACATATGTTTTAATTAATTTTTATCTGGAAATGCCTGAAACTAGCAAGTATTGTCTAGAAAATATATAATAGATCAATGGTTTTTTTTGTAAATGCAATAGATTTCTCAGAAAATATCAATGTGGCCATTTTAAACCGAATTTCCACCCGAAAGAAAAATAACTATTCAAAAAAAGGTAAAAAACGTCTTTGTCATGTGATCAAAATCACTTATTATTCAACAGGTAATTTATTTTTCAAAAAATTGAAAATACTTTTCAATTGCAAATTGCTTCCAAACATTCCAATTTTATACCTTTCAATTAAAAAACGAATTTGTAAATGCGCCAAAACGTTTTCCGCTTGCAAAATAGAGCAGTTGAGAGATTTGTTGCCTTAAAATACGCAAAAAGTTGAATACTTTTTCTTTGGTTTTCTGCTGGTAATGAAGAACTAAAATTTATATGGTATATGAACATTTGAAAGTTTTTTACTAAAAAATTGAAATTTGCAAAACAATCCCTATTGATTGTTACTTCAAGTAAAATTCTTTCAAACGTTTTTATACTTTTTGCTGCATGTACACAGTTTGCATAAAAAAATACAAATCAATGATTCTACAAATCATTTAATGATTTAGTAATTAACTGAAAATTTTATTTAATTAATTCGCTTTTCTTCCTTTTGTCTTCTTAAAATATATACACTTCGGGTCCTTTAAGGGGCATCATCTTTAAAGCTTTGCTATTTTTATATCCTTCAGAACGATTGATTAAAAATAATATAAAAACTCTGAATAAGGGACACCTCTATTTAAGGGACAAAAGTTCTGGTCCCATAGGTATCCCATAGGTGTCCCATAGGTGTTGGAGGTTTCTCTGTATAATAAAAAATGAACTTGAAATTATAACAAATAAATAATCAGTTAGTTTTCAAAAGATGAGGGTTACCGTAGTTTGTATCATCAGCGCCATGCTTGGAACAATTGTATCTGACTTGCCCCCCATAGTACGACAATACCACGTTAATACTTAAAAAACTCATTTTCTAATAATTACAATTTTTATTTATGAATTGTATTTGATTAAATTTTCTGATATACTGCTAATAAACAAAAATCATTATGTCGCGAAAAAAATATTTTTATATTATTTTCAACAGTTTTTTGGAGTCACTCGTTTCTTCTTGCAAAATAGCTGTATCGTTTAGCTTTGAGCCGAGATGTCTTTCTCCTGCTGCTGTAGAGAAAACTTCCATTTCAATTGAGGTTGAACCATCCGGAATCAAATAAATTGTAGATGTGCCAAAATAATATTCTGCCTTTTCCCTTTGTTTCCGAACCATCCTAAAAATAATTAAATCAATTTCATAAGTCAGCTTCATAAGTCAGTAACTGTATTATAAATCACAGATTCAAAGATTTTCAGAAATTAAATAAATATAATAAGAAAATAGTCTTTTTGAAAAAAAAAATACTCTAGTACAACCATTCTACATTACTCTTGAAAATCACGATTATTTTTTTTTTGTGTGTGTGTGTGTGGGGGGGGGGAGGTGGTTGTAATTCACGTTCTTCCTCTTCCACACACAGAAACAAAAAAGAAAAAACAGAGATTCTGTTTTTTCAGAACTTAGTGTCGCCTTCGATGAAAAAAACAAAATATATGTAGATAGTGCAAAACATATTTCACTTTTAAAACTTAAAATACAACATTTTGTTTTATATAAAATGATGTCATTTGCATCCGCTGGAGAATTCTACATTTACAATCCAGTTTTAAACAACATCTAAATAGTTTGCATATGACACCACTATCGCAGAATGTTACGCAAATTTAGTGAAAAGCGATGTCGTCATTCGAAAAGTTCAACCCTCCTCGCCGTAATAGCACGTATTTTAATTACTTTTTTTTCAGTTTTTATGGCAAAATGGCAACAAAAAGATGTAATGAGCTACTGTTTTTCAACTAGTTTTCCCTTACTTTCTACAGAAATGGAGTACTTCAGTTGCCAATAATAATAATAATAATAATAATAATAATAATAATAATAATAATAATAATAATAATAATAATAAGTATTAAAGACTCCAAAAGAAAATTAATATCTCAAAAATCTGTGCTGTTGCCTGCCTCCCGATCTAATATATGTTTTAAGAGAAGACGCGACTGGACGTCACGCGCCCCCACATTGTTTTTACTCTAGCATTTTAGACTCATTTATTATATGTAACTAAATTTTACCGAAGTGTTAATATGTATAAGCTTTGCTCGCGGATGACTTTATTTTCTCTGGTCTTCGGCGACTGGACTTGGAGGCTACTCTCGCTCTGCCAATTTTCTGTCAGCTGCTAAAATCACTGCATCTAAAACTTTCAACTAATAAATCTCAAGCCCTAACGTTTGCAAAACCATATAAATTTAAAAGAAAACCCACCATCAGAATAAATGGCTCTACCCAGTGGCGTAGCTAAGGGGGGGCAAGGGGGGGGCGTCCGCCCCGGGCGCCGAGGCCTAGGGGCGCCAAATTGAGAGAAATTGTTATATATCTATATTGGGGTGGGGGCGCAAAATTTCTTGCTGGCCCCGGGCGCCAAAAAACAAGACAGTAGGTGGCTACGCCACTGGCTCTACCGTTCACCATGTCTCTAGTCTTAAACTGTTAGGATTATCAATAGACGAACATTTGAACTGGTTCTCTCATATTAACTATCTTAAATTTAAACTAGTAAAATTTTATCATAACTCAACAAAATTAACCACTAAATCTTGGGGTATTAAAAGCCATATTCTTAAAATTTGGTATTCTACAATTGTAGAAAAATTTATGATTGATGGGGCAGCTATTTGGGGGGGGGGATCTCACAAAAGCAGCACTTAATAAATTAGTTTCTATACAAAGGATGTTTCTTCTGAAAATTTCTAAGGAATATAAAACAATTTCCAGTGATGCTCATAATAACTTGACAGGAATTCCTCCCATCCCCGTTACTATTAAATATGAGTTCATTAAAAGTAACATCCTTCATTTGGAGAAGGAAGCTATCTCCCAGCAATATTTTCCACAAATGATGATTCAGCGTAAGACTCCTGGTTAGAATTTTCATCCGGCAGAAGATGCTTCCCATCTCCAAGTAAATCCAATAGTAAATTCTTACTCTCAGCCACAAAATGTTATGGTTTTCACCGATGGGTCACGCACTACTACCGCTGTAGCTTTCTTCGCTACGAAAGAAAATGAAGTGGTTCATCAATGGTCTTGCAGGTTGGATAACAATAATTCCATTTTCCAAGCTGAACTCTTTGCCAAATTTAAAGCCTTAGAGTGGATTTCTCAACAAAACAAACATTTTCTAATTCCAATTTTTAGCGATAGTCTTTCAAGCCTTCAAGCTATCTATTCATTTGGCTCAACAAATCCCCAGGTTATTGAGATTAAATCACTTCTGAAAAATCTTCCCTGGAAAACCAGTTTAAGCCACGTTTTTGGGGTAATGAAACGGCAGATATGTTGGCAAAGGAGGCAACTGCTAGACCAGTTGTGGATTTTTCACTTCCAGTACCGCACTCACACATCAAAAGACAACTTCGCGCTCATTTTATGAAACAACGGCAGGATCACTGGGACTACTCAGTTGTTGTTGTATGTATGTCGGCCAATTATCTACACTATGGGATATAGGCCCTAAGGGGTGGGATGCCCTCCGTGGGGGTCTTTCTAAGGGAACCTAACCCGTATTCACGCAAGGTTCGAAGAAAACCACGGAAAACTCCGAACGGTTAGGCCGACGGTCGCGATTGGGTTCGAACCCAGCACCTACCGTTAGAGGTCTGCACGGGCCCGGGCCTGGCCGGGCCGGCGGAATCGTTTCGAATTTTCTAACGGGCCGGGCCGGGCCGACAAACAAGATAAACGGGCCGGGCCGGGCCGGCAAAAAAATTGAACGGGCCAGACGGGCCGGGCCGGGCCGATAAAAAAATTTTTCGGGCCTGCCGGCCCGTTTTGAAGATTTCAGCAGAAACGATAAAATATGAGCTATTTTCAACGAAAATGGTTTAACGAGAATAAGTATAAATGTGGCCATATTAGTTTGACAGCATCAATATAAAAATGCACAGTGTATCGGCATCGGAGGATTACAATATGTGTAACCCGTTTTAATATTTTTTTAGCTGACTCATGCCGGTCCGAGATCACGCTTGCATTATTTTTCTACATATAGACTGGCCGGACCGGTACTAGACTTAATTATTGGCAGAAAACATGATTTGTAAAATTATTAACAGCGATAAAGAACTTATGTTAGCTTAGTCTTTGGATATATACTTCTTGATGATTTTTAAATTAATTTCTCAATAATGCGAAAGTTTGACACATTTTCTGATTAATTTTAAATTGTAAAAGTATAAAAGTGATAAACCTAATTATTGAAGGGATTTGGAATCGAATAAAGTTTTTCATTTTTGGTAAATAAAATATTTGTATAACCTTGTTGACATGTAATAGTTTCTCAAATGATTGCAGGTTTTTCTCCCTTCCCTTGCTATTGTTTCGGAAAAACTATTCAAAACGCTAATTATGACAGTATTTTATTTGTTTGCAGTATTCTTAAATTGCTTGTATCAAAAAATGGATAACGCCATTCGATTATATATTTTCTGAATAAAGATACCTGCTAATCTTATGCGTTTCTGAGAAAAAAAAATGAATTTAGAAATGCATCAGAAAGGAGCTTCTTTGAATTTAAGAATGAATTTGGATTTGAAATCTATTATAAAATGATATAGAAATATATTTATAAATCTTCTTTTATTAAACAGCTTCAAAATTAACGATGTTTTTAGCTTTCTTTTTTCTTTTATTCTAAGCCATATTAATTTTTTGATGAATCTTTATTCGAATGTTGAAAGCCTAAGAATCATTAGCTTAAGTAATCATTAATGTTGTTAATGTGTATTTGCTGTAAAATATACTGTAAAATCATTCCATAGATACGTATGCAGTATTCTTTAAAAATATCTTAGTTATATGATAAAAATCTGATTTTTTTAGAAATCGTAGAAACTGTAACGGGCCAAAACGGGCCGGGCCGGGCCTGTTTTTGCTGATTTTTGTACGGGCCGGGCCGGGCCTAAAATATAAAAATTTAAACGGGCCGGGCCGGGCCCGGGCCGAACTTTTGAGTTTTACAACGGGCCGGGCCGGGCCGAAATAACTTTCCTACGGGCCGGGCCGGGCCGGGCCTGGAAATTCCGGCCCGTGCAGACCTCTACCTACCGTCTACCAGTTAGAGGTCAGAACCTCTCGGCCACTGGTGGGGCGGGACTACTCAGAAAAGGGTGGATATGCCTATAATCAGGTTCCAGTGGTATCTTTAGATGTTCTCCTGCTCACTCCATTCACTACAGCTTTTCTTACCGGGCATGGATAGTTTGGGGCGTACCTCTTCAAATTCAAAAGAGCCTTTCTCCTCTGTGGTAGTGTGATGATGCCGCCGATGCCTCTTATTATTTCTATAATTGCCCTTTAACAACTCGCTGGCTTATTCGCCGTCCTCCTGTTTTTCCAGACGTTCGGCTAGCAAATATTATATAGCGCCCAACTCTGCTCTCAAAGATTAAAAACATCTTCAAGTTCTTATGAGATCTCTCAGTTATAATCCACCACTGAGACTTGGGTTTGGATTGCAGCTATTTAGTACCCATTGTCGGGTCGCAAGAGCTTTGTTAATATTGTCTTTTTTAATGTGTTTATTGTCATTTTATAAACTTTGCAAATGTAATGATTACTTATATCCTGTGCATGTCATTCCGCCCTCTGTGGCGTATTTTGGCAGACAGCTTTGGCAGACAGAAATTTGTATACAGGGTGTTTCGCTACCAGACCGACAAACTTTGAGGGATGATAGAAAACATGAAGGCAAACATTATTAAATAGGAAACCATAGGGCGCAAACGTCTTCTGTAGGAGCTAGGGGCCATTAAAATTTAAGGTCCAAAATTTCGAACGATGATAAAAAACGGAAAAAAGGGTCGATTCGTTTGCGGTTTTCACTGAAATCATTCTTTATATCACGATTTTTTTAGAAAAAAATTTAAAGGTTACGTTCAAAAATTGTCGATAGAGGGCGCTTTAGACTTTAAAGTAACGAACAACTACTTTTTACCGTTATTTTGTGCATGCGGTTGAAATTATTCTAAAGTTTAGACTTTAACTTAAATTTTAAGCGCAAAATCGGAAACATTGGGATCGGGTAACTATCGAAAATTGAGCTGTGAACAGAGGGCGAGATTTTAAACGCTCATAAATATTGGACAAATGAATCGATTTTGTTGCGGTTTGCGTGTTAGTCATTCCCTTGGTAATTATTTTATTCAAAATGACGTACATCTTTGGTGTCTTCATTTTTTGATAGAGGGCGCTTCCGACACACATCTGACATTTCAATGGCATTACTCTTGGGTGATTTACTACCAGACCAACATACTTCCATGAAGTGTGAGGGATACAAAGACGACTCGGATTCGCATAGGAATGTAACGTTGTAAATGCCTTTTTTGCAAGTTACGGTTAAAGGAAGTAGAGAAAAAAGTAACAGAAACAGAAGAGAAAGAGCGACAGGTTAATGTGACAGAAATCAGTGTATTTAAAGATTTTACTGGAAAAGGTGTTCGAAATTGCGACCAGAAGTTGTCCGGCAAGTTTGACAGCGATGGTAGATGGCGCTAAACGGTAATGCGCCTGAGCAGCGATCACTTTGAAGTGATCATTCGCGAACCGGTGCCAAAGGCAGCAGATTGAAATATTTGAACGATGAACAGCACGATAGGGCTCTTCCACATTTTACCAATGACGTTTGACTACACTTCAAAGTAACATATGGACAGTGGTGGATAGGTCGTGGTGGCGCGGTTCATTGGCCTGCCAGATCACCGGATCTATCATGCATGGACGTTTTCTGTTGGGGTCAAATGAAAAATTGGGTGTATGAGACTCCCGTACCATCATTTGAAGACCTCGCATCTGGTATTCCTGTAGTTGCCAGAAAACTATGAGAGTTGCCAGGAATCTTTCAGAGCGTGAGGAATGCCACGCGACGGCCTCTGTCAAGCATGCCGGACTAATTCTGGTCGTAATTTCGAACACCTTTTGTAATAAAACATTCAAATAAAGTGTTTTCTGTCACATTAACGTGTTGCTCTTTCTCTGCTTCTTTTAACCGTAACTCGAAAAAAAGACATTTCCAACGTTACATTTCTGTGTGAATCCGAGTCGTCTTTGCATCCCTCACATTTCCTGGAAGTATGTTTGTCTGGTAGTAAAACACCTAGGAGTAATGCCATTGAAATGTCAGAGATGTGTCGGAAGCGCCCTCTATCAAAAATGAGGACACCAAAGATGCACGTCATTTTGAATGAAATAATTACCAAGGGAATGACTTACACGCAAACCGCAACAAAATCGATTGTTTGTTCAATATTTAGGAGCGTCGAAAATCTCCCCCTCTGTTCATAGTTCAATTTTCGCTAGTTACTCGATCCCAATGTTTTCGATTTTGGGCTTAAAATTTAAGTTAAAGTCTAACCTTTAAAATAATTTCAACCCCATGCACAAAATAACGGTAAAAAGTAGTTGTTCGTTACTCTAAAGTCTAAAGCGCCCTCTATCGACAATTTTTGAAAGTAACCTTTAAATTTTTTTTCTAAACAAATTATGATATAAAGAATGATTTTAGTGAAAACCGCAAAAGAATCGACCCTTTTTTCCGTTTTTTATCGTCGTTTGAAATTTTGGACCTTAAACTTTAATAGCCCCTAGCTCCTACAGAAGACATTTGCGCCTCATGGTTTCCTATTTAATAATGTTTTTTTTCATGTCTACTATCATCCCTCAAGTTTGTTCGGTCTGGTAGCGAAACAACCTGTATGTTTTAAAGACTTGATAAAAAGGGACCGAAAGTGACATTTATGCTTGCTAGTATGAGCAGTCTTTCTCGGGTTGTAAAAAAAGCTTTAATTCATGTGTGATGGTAAAAGTGTATAAGAATTTCGCATAAGTCAGAAGTATCTCTAATACCCGTATTCACCAACGCGGGTTAACTCTTGAGTCCGAGTTAAATGCTAGGCATGATCTAGACACAGAGAAGGACTTATCACACAATGTATTCATACTGACTGAGTCATGGTTTTGAAACTAAATGACAAAATGGCAATAAGCGTATATAAATACATGCATTTGAATATTCACGAATATCAGAATTGCGAAAAAAATATTTCATACCAACTAGAAGTCTTATGTTAATAAAATTATTACTTAATTTGACTATATTTTCCCCGGAAAGTAGCGAACATGAACAGGATAAATGTAAAGAACGCGCGAACTGAGGAACTGTTCTACATAAGCTCATCCTATTTCAAATTTATTTCATGGAACGGTTTTCTTCTTCGAAAGGCTATTTCATGAGAAGTCCTTTGTGCCCAGCATTTAGCAAGGACTCAAGAGTTAACCGGCGTTGGTGAATACGGGTGTAACTCTTTTATCTCTCAGAAAAGTTGTATTGTTCAGCTGAAAACCCCATTAAATACCAAAGGACTCGAGCGATTTCGATAAAAAAAGTTTTGGTGGTAGAGTATCATATTATATGTGACAGACAATTGAAATTTTTTTAAATACAGTAGAACCTCGATTAATCGAAATTCTCCGTTAATCGAAGTTGGTTTCTGCTGCACTTTTTTTTCACTGTCTATTTTATTCAAAATTTTCTCTTAACAAACATGCATTTTTAAGGGGGTTTTTTCCCACGTAACTTTTGTATGCAAGCCGTCCTTTCCAAACTACGAGTGCAGATAAATATTTTAGAAATTCCTTTTTTAGAATTCCTTCTTGCAAGCAAAATTCTCGGTATGAGTGTACACTTTCCCATTTTCAAACGTCCCTCTTCTAAACAAAAAAACACTCCATTTCGAAATTTGGAAGGTCATACTGCCGAGTCCCAGAACAATCGAATGTTATTGCACCCTCTGATTGTAACAAGGGCGGCGCCAGAGGGGGGACCGTGGGGGCATATGCCCACCCGTCGGGCATACCTGCACCACCCCCCCCCCCCCCCCCATCGGGGACAAAATTCGATTTCGTCGGGAAAAATATTTTGACTTTTGAAATTCGGCCCCGTCAAATTGAAGTTTTTTTTTTTTTTTTTTTTTTTTCAATTAAACTCAGATTGACTAAACTAATTCTTTTGGGTACGAGTCGATTACTGATTGAATTTTGATTCTTGCAGATTGAGTTCAGATAAACCCGATCTATCAAAAAGGAAAAAAAAATGAATTCTTTAAAATAAAAATCTATATAGATGATTACACAGGATGATACATGAATGACTCTGTACAAGTAATTTTTTTTTTTAACAAAAAAGATAAAATTTATACTAAAATTTTGTCGGAGCTCTCTTGGATGATAAGTAGAATGCTGCAAAGGGTCGGGCAAACTGAACCTGACATGACTCGCAATCTGGATTGGATCGGGTTGAGTCTAATGTTTTGTCGTTGTGGGTCGGATTCTAGTTGGGTTAACATTAATTGTTTCAGGTTCCGGTTAGATGTTGACATTTATTGTTCTTGATTCAAGATCGATCTCTCAAAAGAATTTACAAAATTTATTTTAAGTTGAAAAATTATATATTAAATGTTAATGTGAGTATATATATGCTGATTTTTTACTTAAAAGTTAAAACTGGTATTGGAGATATAGTTGTAGATATATTTTTACATAATTGCATTACAATATGGATATATTTTTTCATCAGTTACGGTTGGGGTCTACTTGAGGTTGAAATATTTCGGGTTCAGATCGAAATGTGGAGATGTCGGACCCAGATCGCTTTTCGGGTAGAGTCCTGCATTACCTTGGGAAATTAAACCCAACTCGACTGGCGATTTCAGTCCGATCTGGCTAAAGTTAATATTTTTTCGGAGAGATTCGGATTAACTTCTATTTTTCGTGTCGGGGTAGTTTTAATTGTTTTAGCGTATGGGTTCGATTCTACCTCATTTCTCAAAAGTATCGTCAAAATATATTTTAAATTGTAAAATTATTTATTTGAATGTCAATGAGTGCATATATTGATACATCAATTTTTCTACATAAAATATATAATTGATATTACAGGTATTATTGTAGACTATTTTTTCATTAATGCTTTACAAGATGAAATTTTGTTTTTCAGTTTTCTCTTGCATTTCGAGTTCGGATTAGAATCGAATTGAATACTTTTAGGTCGAAGTTTGTCGAGTTCGGGTCATTTACTTTTTAAAAACTAGTTCAGGTTGTATGGATATAGAATTAACTAGTTCAGGTCGGGTTAACCCAATCCGAGGAGGCCTCTATGCTCACAAAAATAATCCGTGAATTGAACTATTTTTCACTTGATTATATTCCGTTAAAACAGAAAAATTTGCTTTAAATTTTGCTTTCATGCGGTTTAATTTTGCTATTTCTACCCCCCCCCCCCACCTCAAAAAATACAGAAGAAACACCAATTGCCTGAAATACTCGCACTTAAAGCAACATGTTCGTCAATTTACATGGGTGTTCTGGCAGCTATGTTGCTTAATACTTTTTCGTATTAGAAACAGAATTTGTATACCCGTTTTATCTAAATATATGTAAAAAACAAAAATCTAAGATAAAAATTTTTGAAAAATGTTCAAGCAGAAGGCAGAAATTGCTTTAAATAATAGAAAAGTCTCTTCAAATCACAGGGATATTTGGGTTCCGACAGACTCAAAGCGAGAAATTTTGGCCCACGCAGACCTTCTAACCCTCGGTTAGACTTCCTGTATAACCCGTGGTTCGGATCGGTGATACGCTTTTTCTGATATTAAAATAACGCACTTTTAGATTTCCAACTATTTTACAAGTTTTCACTTTATTTACATTTATCTTTTGTTTTTAATTTGGGAATTTTGTATTTAAGTTTTTGTTTTAGATTTAAAATAATAGCACTTTCTGCATTCGATCAATATACACTCTAAAACAAAATGGAAATTGAAGATGTTTTTCCCATTGTTTTTATTATCATTTCTATAGCTAAAAAAACCTGTTTTAATTTACACATTTTCTCGAAAATACAGAAAATTCATCATCTAATGCTAAAACTAGCTGAAATCTTCCAATATCTAAAGTTGCATTTTTGTTGAATCAAAAAACTGTTCAATTTACTGAGCAGCAACACTTTGCACTAGATTTTTCTATTCGAAACTGATTTTTTACGTATCTCTATTTTCTCTCAAAATAATGAAAAATTCGTGAGCCAACTCTCAAATTTTTTTGAAATTCTACAATGAAAGCACCAACATTTCTTGAAGTAATGGAAAAATCCATTCCAATAACATGTGCGTTCCGGCAATTTATTGTATGTATATTTTATTTTTGACGAAATGTTATTTACGAGTATATGGAATAATAATTACATTTTCTCAAAAGTGACAAAAATAGAAAACAATGAAAAAAGTAAAACACGGTATTTATAAAATAATGTAAGGTATAAATTTCAAAAATTGTGGTTCGACTAATTAATTTCACTCCGGCAAATAACATTAAATTCAAATAAAGAAAACTAATATTTAACATAGAAACGTGTTCAGATGGAACGAAATAGGATATGAAGAAATTTCAATTTTATACAAAGTTTTGTTCTTAGTAAGTATACTGTTTCTTTAAACTTGTATTCTTACTTAGATTTCAATCTAGGATGTTTCAACCGCGAAAACATCTGCGATTCTCTAAAAAGAAATACGTGCCTTCTGTTTTGACTAGTTTTCAAATTCTGACGTGCAAGTTAATATAAAACAAACTTTTCGACAATTGGAATAAAGATATTGATGAATAATGTTGTTTAACTTCAGCAGACGTATTCTTGCTGATTGGTTGTAAAAATAACATTTATATATCTCGATGTTGCTATGGGAATTACAAAAAAAAAAAAAAAAAAAAAAAAAAAAAAAAAAATCACCTGCGTTATAAACCGGAAGGATATTTCAGAATTACATACATGCAGTACTCTATTTTCGTCAATTGTCCATTGACCACAGATATAAGGAGTTATTTTTTTCCTGATCTAGTATTTTTATTTTAATATATAGAAATAAGATTTTTTAAAATTATTATTCATTTGTTTAATGAATTTTTTAATACAAAATTCATATAATTAATCAGACAGTAACCGTAGAAACAATGCTACAATGGAATTTTAATGAAAAAAATTTGACTATGAAAAAATGGAATTTATGACTTTGCAAAATTTGCATTATAATTATCATTTCTACTAGTTATAAATGTTTTATAAGTTCCTTCTTTTTACGAAGATATCAAACTTTAATTTGTCTCTACTGTATATAAAAAGTTTCAACACTTTTATGAAAGTAAGTCCAATGATTTCTAATTTATTTGCGTTTATATGTGATTTGATATTTTTACCGAGCGTTTTAATTTTAAAACTGCTTTATAAACAGAATTTGTACTTTTGTTTTTAATAATAATTTAACTAATGTTTAAGGAAGTAATGTGTATTAGTATTGTATTATTATTGTATGTGTATTATTATTTTTCACTTATATTTTTGCATTCAGCAGTAAATGCAGTAGAGCTTCGATTATCCGGACCGGTCGATATCTAAGCCGATCCGGTTAATGAAAAATAGGGAAAAAAGAACAACTTTAAAAAACGCATATGGCAATGTTTATTTATAGGTAACTTCTTTTCACATTTTTTCTAGGTTTAAGACTGGCAATTGTAGTAATACATACTTTAGCACATTTAAATGGCGTATTTAGAAAGTTTTTTATTTTTATTTTATTTTAAATAAAATTTAAAATTTCATTTTTTGCAGAATTGGTGCAAAGTTATACATAGAAGTACACATAGAAACTTCATGATTTCCGATATAATCACGTCTAAAAATTAACGCACAGAATTTAATCCAATTTCATACTTTTTTTAGACCTTCAGATAAATTAATCCTGATAAAATTTCTTATGCATCACTCAACAGGTTTTTGTTATGCTTTGTTTTTAATAATTACCGTGACATGCACTCTTCACTTTTTTTTCCAAAAATCAAAATGATCATATTTACAAATAAAATTAAAATGAAATAAGTACCACGTAAAAGGTTACCTTTCTAAATAATTTTCTGTTTTATAATGCATTTATTTGATTATTAAAAATCTAAAGTTGGCAGGTGTGCCGTAAGACCGTGAGAGCTATTTTCCAAAAGGTTAAACACAGAATTCTATCAAACTTCATCATATTCAGTTAGTATGGATGACATTTTGGTGTATATCACCCTACAGATGGTGTTTTATATGGTGTGTTTTTTTTCCCGAATTTTTTTTTATCTCTGCACCTATTGAATATAGAATTACACAAAACAATTTATGCTTTAAGAAAAAAAAAAAGAAAATAAAACAGCAATACTGTTTTTATTTTGGCTTCGAACACTCAATAAGCTGCGCTGTTATCTTATGCCACATAAGAGATTCCTTATCATATCCAGAATCAATTGACGTGGATTAGCGAGGGTGGTCTGCCATATTATTTATTTTCAGTAAATAATCCAAATTTAAGGAAAGAAAATTTCAACGAGCTCCAGCTTCTGGATAAAGCTCGATAGAGGTCTGCATTGGCCGGGTCCGGGCCTACTTTCTTTTACGACACTGGGGCCGGTCCATGCCTGGTTTCACTCTTTTCATGGCGTAACTAACTTTTTCGATACCGAGCTGTGGCTGGCTTCATTCTTCCTAGGATTGCACGGGTCTAAATTTTCAGTCGTGGTTTCGATCCAGCCCGTATGAAAATCAACCTCACGGAACGACTTGGACAAATCAGTAAAATTTGGCCCGTTCCAAACATTTTTACAAAACAAATGTATGTATTTTTAAAAGTTTAACACGCCGTTATTCTATAATTAAACTTTAGAATTTAATTTTTTTAAAGAATAGTAGATTTTTAGGCAACAAAATTTAAATACAGTAAAACCTATGAAATAAAACCTGCTTATGACACAAAAAAGTACTTTCAGTTGAAAACCGTTTCCGAAAGTGAAAGTATCTTTTTTAAAAAAATCTGCAGCCGAAATCGAAAAAGTGAAAAATAGCCATATTAAAGAGAAAATATAGCTGTCCTATCCAAGAAAAGAATCTGTTAAAAAATATTCTAATCAAAACGAGAAATAATCTGTGTTTAACATGACGGAGCGGGCGTTTTCAAGTGAGTGAAGAGCCCCCTTAAACGCAAAATATGCTGATTAAAAATGAATATAATAATACATGTGAAAAGAATATAATACATTACAACTGCTACGAGGGCAACTTGACCATAACTCTCTCTCTCTCTCTCTCTCTTTTTTTTTTTTTTTTTTTTTTTTTGTTTCGATATGATTTTGTCTTGGAAGATTTTACTGTGTGGCATTTTTCTGATTTTTAAGTCTCCAATACATGATATAAGAATTAACGATAACTGAATGATAATTGAAATATTTACATGCAAATAGATATTCATTCAAAATAAATAAATACTGTCGCCTAGAACACTTTTTAAAAAGACTATTTTTTTTAATCAGAACTCCTCGTCCAAAACACTTTATAACCATATCGAAGTAAAAATTCACGTTTTGTAGAAATAGAGTAGGGCGAGCCGAGATTTTAACCTTTTTTTTTTTTTTTTTCTTTTTTGGGGGAGGGGGGGCTGGTTATATTATATATGTATGTATTTGTATTTCCCAGACCGTATAATCAGCCCTTTTTTAAATTTTATGTCGTCCGGACCATTAACCTATTTAGTACAAACCGGGTCGGGTCTGGGACAAAAATTTTTGCCCACGCAGTTCTTTAGGCCCCGGACCAATACGCGGGGACTTCTAATATATATTATGAACTTGGCCCCCCTGTCGGGGATACAGTGCCCCCCCCCCCGTCGGGCAAACCCTGGCGCCGCTCCTGGATTGTAAGCAAGTGCAAAGAACCTAATCTCTTTTGTCATCTCAAGAACAGAGAAATTTTCATTGCAGCAGAATTCGAAAAGGGGTAGGAGTCACCTTTGTGTCACTTATCCTTTGTGGACATTTCTATTCCAAAAAAGTAAAAGGAAGAAAGGAAGAAAAAACCTGTTTGCTATTCTCTTTCTATCTCTACTAGGACGATCTTTCAGGTACAGTCACTTTTGGCAGTTGGCCAGAATTTCTGTTTGTTCTCTTTTTCTGCTGTTACACTTCCGATCAGAATTTTCTTGAGTGCTATTATATAGAGTTTACGTATTGTCTTTCTTAATTTTTTTTTTTACTCAAGATTTCTTTTTTATCGTGTCTTTCATTAAGAGAAAAAGAATCGTATTAACCATACATGAAAAATATGATATTGTTACGAGATTAAAATCGGGAGAAGCTGTTACAAAACTTGCAAAGGAGTTTCACGTTAGCGTTTCAACTGTCAGTGAAATGAAAAGGAACTCTGAAAAAATGTAAACCATTGTAAGTTTTTGCTTCAGAAAAAAAAAATCATTTATAATTTTAATTTAGTATTTAACAGTTAAAATAAGTCATAATAACAGTTCAATGACGATACTACATATTAAACCAAATGATTATTGATGAATTCTCGATCATCCGAAAATTTCGATTATCCGAAGTACTTCCAAGGTCCCAAAGGTACCGAAGATCCCAATTACTTCGGATAATCGAGATTCTTACTGTAGTTGTAGAAAAAAAGGAAAAGAATCACACAAATGGAAAATTTCTAAAAAGTTGTTATTGCTCTAATTAAAAATAACTGGATGTGGCAATCCAAAAAATTTCTTCTATCTCATGCATGTTAATACTTCAAAATTCGGTGTTACAGTGCCAAAATTAAATGGCAATATGTGTCCATCATGGAGATTCTAATGATATGAAATTCCGTGCATTAGTTCTTGAACTATGACAATAACATAAATCACGTAATTCATACAAAATGCAGCATGGCAGCGTCACTTATTGGGTGATTTACACTGAAACTTAATTTGCAAAAAGTTGTATCAACATCTAAATGAATCTAAAGTTTGATGACAATCCAAGCATTAGTTCGTGAGATAGAGCTTCTGGGGAAATCTTGAAAAATGCAGCATAGCAGTGCCACCTGTTGAGCAATTTACACTAAAATGTAAACAACATCAAGTCATATTCAGTATTAATTGAATTTGAAATTTCATGAAAATCCGTGAATTAATTCTAGAGATAGAGTTATTGCAGAAACCGCAAAAAAATTTCTGCATAGCAGCGTCATCTGTCAAGCGATTTACATCAAAATGTAGAAAACGTCAATTCATTTCAACGATTAACAGTTATTTAACAACTGTAATAACTGTTCAATGACTAACTGAGTTGTTAATGGTTATAACAGAGCATGAAGTTTGATGAAAATCCGTGCATCAGTTCTGGAGGTTGAGCTATTGCGGAAATCATAAAAAATGCTCCATAGAAGCATCTATTGAGCGGTTTATAGCAAAATGAAGAAGACGTCAATTCATGTCAGGGGCTAATTGAATCTGAAGTTTGATGAAAATCCACGCATTAGTTCTTGAGATAGAACTATTGCAGAAATCGTGAAAATTGCTACATGGCAGCGCCACCTGTTGAGTGATTTATACCAAAAACTAGTCAGCTCCAATTTATATTGGGGATTAACTGAATATAATTTTTTTTATTAAATTCCGTGCCTTAGTTCTTTAGATAGAGCGCCCATAAAATTTGTGTCACATTCTGACTGACAAACAGACTCACAGACATTTTGTAAAAACATGTTTTTTGGAATCTCTGACCCCTAAAACTTGTAAACCCAGATTTATGTGAAACTTCAGATTCAGTTAGTACTTGACATGAATTGATATTTTTTATATGTTAGTGTAAATAGTTCAACAGGTGGCGCTGCTATACTACATTTTTCACGATTTGCGCAACAGCTCTATCCTGTTGGCTAATCAGCCGGTTTTACTTGTCACTTATGGCTATTTTGAGTTTAAAATCTTACATAAACTTAGATTAAAATAATAGCTTTTCTCTTTATATTTCAAAGCTAAACGACTATTTTATTTTAAAAGTAATACCCTTATTACCTGGATTATAATGTTAGTTCTTTTCTAAATCATAGATTAACTAAAGTTTCGACATGAGGCTTCGATAGATGGCATTAGGTGTTCTGTAATCGGCTAGTCTTAGACCATCCCTTTTTCAGAAGTGGAAACGTCCAGTTCAGTTTCTGAAATAGTATAAATGCCATCCCCTGATCGACTTCATTGCTTTCTTTTCGTTTCCGTGAAGTTCTCGTTATGAATTAAGTTATTATAGTTTAAGTTCGAATAAGATATTTAGTTTTTCGTTTATGATATTTTAAATGAATGATTTTATTTATAATTTAAATTTAAGTTATTTTTGAAAAAGCTCCCGGTGTAATGAAATTTAATGCTGTTTTTAAAGAAATATTTCTTATGATTCTCTTAATCATTTTTAAACAAAGTTTGCTCTGAATAGTAATCAATTAAAAGCTGTTATGAAAATATTTTTAAAACAAATTTACATGATTGATTGAAGTTTAAATAAGAACTGACGACGAATTTTGATGACTGTCGTCGTCAAAAGTTTGACTCTTCGATGTCTCTTGGATTCAACACACACTTTTATTTCAGGTGTCTTCCACAGCGTTGCTAAAGTGTCTCTGCTTATAGCAGTATAATTATGTATAAGACCTGTATTGATACAGGCTAAGATATCTTAATAATTAATGCACGGATTTTCATCAAACTTGCGATTCAGTAAATACGTGATATAAACTTTGTTACTTATTCCTTGTTTCATTTCTTAAACTTACTTATTCTCTTTATATTTTCGTATCAATCTCCCAACATGTGGCGATGCTATGCTGAGTTTTTCCCGGTTGCTGCAATGGCTCTATTTCGAGAAATAATGCATGAATTTTCATCAAATATCAGATTCAGACAGAGTTTTATAAATATTATTGCTGTTTATGTTTTGGCGTAAATCGCCGAACATTTGGTGCTTTTATGTTGCATTTTCCCCGATTATAATTGCTGATACGAGTATAATTTACGGGGATTATAGCACGGTGAGACGTCAAGCAGACAAACCGAAATCATAAACACTTTTCAACTGTATTGGAAAGTGTTAAAAATGAAATATATGTATTATATAAAAGAAATAGACAGTCAAGTTTTTAAGTTTTTTCTGGATTTAACTTCAGAGAAAAAGCTAAAGATTTACACTTGTCAGAATCATAGTAGATAGGATGAGCTCTCTTCCCTCCCCCCCCCCCCCGGTTATTTACATGTAACCAGTAATTGACATTTCAGCAAAACTCGGACAACTGACACAAACTTGTATTTTCTTGTAAAATTCTAATAATAATACTATTTAGTGGCAACTTAGAAGCTTACTTTTTGTATTGGAGCCAATTTATTAACCAATAGAAGGTCAATGAAACTGTCAGTGGCATATCTAGCGGGGGGGCGGTGGGGGCGGTCCGCCCCGGGTGTCACTCTCTAAGGGGTGACACCCAATCTTTACTTTCAAATAGAGAATGTAATCTTATAAGATTTTGGAAAGGAATTCTAAAATAAAATGACATTTTTAGCACACGACGCAATAGAGTTAATTTTATTTTCTTTGAGCATGTGAAATTTTATACAGAATAAGACATGCAGCGGGTAGCAATAGCAAATTTTAAAAGAAAGAGTTTTCTTCTACTTTATAGATACCACATAGACTGACGCGGACTATGCGTTCAGTGATGCATCGCAGGTAAATAAGGAATGGTATGGTCATGGTTATTTTTATTTGTTATAACGTAGAATTGTGATTGCAGAAATATGGCATTGGAAGGTGGGGAGGGGGTATTGCCATTTACATCCGCCCCGGGTGTCACCTATTCTAGCAACGCCACTCGAAACTGTTCAACATGAAAAGAATTTTTGGGAACTCAAAAGTGCCAATTTTAGTCAACTATCTTAACATGTATTAATTTTAATATTATAACAATATTGTTTTAATACTATAACAACATAGAAATACATTGAAAACGATGTTTCCGCGTATGCCATAATGTAATATTCTTTTGAGTGCCCCTGCACTGTTAAAAAATATTCTGTAAAATTTCAGAGAATGTACGGGTAATCCATTATCTTAAACTTATAAAACATTACAGAGATTAGAAAAACGGAAATTCTATTAAATAACAGAGAAATTCTTTGGTAAATTTACAATAGACTCTACATTAACATCATTAAAAATACACATGACACAATACATTTTTTTAAGAATAAAAATTTAATTTAGTTTTCAAAATCACTCAATCTTCAGTCAGCCCGAAATAATATGAACTTTTCGAGTCATTTTTATGAGCTGTACAACCCTTAATTTTTTACACAATTTGTTTCTAGCCATTCTGGAGTTTGAACTCGAAACCTCTTGACAGCGGAAAAACGCGTTACTGCCTGGGCTAGGGTAGCTGTTTCTGTTTTGTTCAAAATATATCTTTTAACATTCACCGGGGAAAAAATAGATAAAAACACCCACTAAGAAGGAGGAGGTGATTTTTCCTTTTCTAAGTTATTCTAAAAAAATAAATAAAAAAATAAATATTTCTAATAAAATTGCAAAATAATTTTCCAAGTGTGTATTTTGAATTATAGGTTATAACAGAGATAAAAATATCTTTAATCATAGACGAAATCTCTATAAGGAATTAGGTATAATATTAGGGAAATGTCGATAAAAATATGACTGAGAATAGAATGCATTTTAACCGAGAACTAGCGTAAATCTATTGAGAGTATCGCCTTTTTGTGTTCTTACAGAAATTTGTAACAGTTTGCAAACTATGAAGATTACACACTACACTTTACTTTCAATATAGAACATGCCATGGTAAATCTTAATAACATAAATTAATTAATTAAATTACAACCCGAGAATATTTATGTAGTACACGTAGACGGTAGACAAACTCAATTCATAAACATTTTTCAACTTTGTAAGCAAGTTTTAAAAAGTAAAAAATTATCATGTTAGACTTTGATTATATATTTCTTATGCTAATAAAACGACTTAAAAATGCAAATGATAAACGAGTGGAGAAAGCTTCCACTAGTTTAACATTAGCTGTCGACTGCTGACGACTGATTAAAATTCAGACGTAAAACGAAAAAGTTTAGTTTAACGAAGGACTCACCATAGCACAAAACGTAGAATTAATCCAATTAGAATAACTGTTGCAACAAAGTACGTTAAAGCATCCTCCATTGTTACAAAGTAGCACGCACCCATAGCACAATAACACATATCAAAATACGGAAACCATTCACGTGAAAGTGTACGGATTTTTGATTTTTCATTCCATTAATGCAAATATAAAGAAAACAATATCTGTAGATTTTCATTATAAAAGCCTCAATTCATAGATTTCCAAGAAATGCGTATTCTACAGGAAGTGGATACATCTTAAAATTATTGTATAAATCGATTCATGAGAATCGCAAATCGTAGTTGTTTTCTAATACATTTACATAATTATATTTTCATAGAAATGAATTATTGTTTATTTCTCATTGAAAAATTAATGTAATATCGAAGACGATGTACCTTGAAGTTATCTCAAGAAGTGTGGAATTTGCATTTTTCTACACACGAATGACTTTTTTATTCTCAAAGGGTGCTGAAATATTATGCACAGTACAGGAAAAAAACCTACAGATGCTGTTGAGAAAGTCGAAAATATTAAGAGGTAAAAGTACTTTCTATGGCTTGTGTGCACTTAGGTAACTTTGAAAATACAATTAAATTTTAAACATCAGTCGACTTAAAAACAGGAAAGAAAAATCATGTATCAAACATAGATTATGAAACATTTTCAAATACATTTAAAATCATGTACGACAAAAGAAAGACAAGCTCTTTTTTATCACTTTCATGAAGGAAGTTTTGGGAACTCTTAGTATGTATTAATCTTAATAATATAACAACATTATTTGAATTATATAACAACATGGAAATACACTGCAAACGATGTTTCCCTGTAGGTTACAATCGGATATAATTCTTTTGAATACCCTCGCAAACTGACTGTAAAGAATACACTCTACACTTTACTTTTTATACAATACATGCCATGGTAAATCTTAATAACATAAATTATTTACATTTAAATCCGAGAATATTTATGTAGTACAGACAGACTGACAACAGACAAACTAAATCCATAAACATTTTTCAACTCTGTAAGCAAGTTTTAAAAAAGTAAAAATTTATAATGTTAGACTTCGATGTTATACATCTGATGCTAAAATTACGGCTTAAAGATATCTAAATTCAAGTGATAAATTTGTGGAAAATGCTTCCAATGGTTTAACATTAGCTTGCGAATGTCGAATACTGACGATTGGTTAAAACTTAGTTGTAAAACAAAACAAGTTAATTTAACTAAAAACTCACCATCGCACAAAATGTAGAATTAATCCAATTGTAATAAATGCCGCAACAAATAACACTAAAAAATTCTCCATTGTCACAAAATATCACGCACCCGTTGCACAATAACACATATCAAATTACGGAAACCATTTACGTGAAAGTGTATGCATTTTTATTTCTCTTTTTTAGTTACAAATTCGAAAAAAAGTCTAAATTTTTATTAAAAAAGCCCCAATTCATAGATTTCGAAGAAATCTGCTTGATGTTGGAAATGTAGTAATTATATTTTCATAGAAATGAAGTATCGTTTATTTTTCGTTGAAACTTTGATGCAATTTCGAATAAGATATACTTGGAAGTGATATGAAGATGTGTGCAATTTGAATTTTTCTACACACGAATGACTTTTTTTATTCTCAAAAGATACTATGCAAATTACGGTTAGAAACCACAGACGCTGTTGAGAAAGTCGAAAATAATAAGAGATGAAAGTACTTTCTATGGCTTGGGTGCACTTAGGTAACTTTGAAAATTCAATTGAATTTTAAACATCAGTCGACTTAAAAAACAAGAAAGAAAAATCATGTATCAAGCATAGATTATGAAACATTTTCTAAGACATTCAAAATGATGCGTGGTGTAGGAAAGACAAGCTCTCTTTTTAGCACTTTCCAACAAAGTTGAAAAGTGCTTATGCATTCGGTTTGTCTGTCCGTCTGGCCGGATGGCCGTCTGGCCGTCTTTCCGCCCTCTAACTCCCGTAAATATACTCGGATTGCTATGAAAATTTTATACGTTATTGAGGTTTATCCTAGCACGAACCCTATTGAAAATGAAGTATCTACCATGATTAGTTTATATACAGAGAGAATCAAAAGTTTCCCATTACATTACGGTCTATGGGGAAAAATCGTTAATATACTCGGATTGCCATGAAATTTTAGGACGTTATTGACGTTTACCCTAGCACGAACTCTATTGAAAATGAAGTTTCTATTACGATTAGTTTATCTACAGGGCGAATCAAAAGTTTTCCATTACATTACGGCCCATGGGGAAAAATCGTTAATATACTCGGATTGCCATGAAATTTTAGGACGTTATCGACGTTTACCCTAGCACAATTTCTATCGAAAATGAAGTTTCTACCATGATTAGTTTATCTACAGAGAGAATCAAAAGTTTCCCATTACATTACGGCCTATGGGGAAAAATCGTTAATATACTCGGATTGCTATGAAATTTTAGGACGTTATTGACGTTTACCCTAGCACGAACCCTATTGAAAATGAAGTTTCTATTATGATTAGTTTATCTACAGGGCGAATCAAAACTTTCCTATTACATTACGGCCTATGGGGAAAAATCGTTTCAAAGGAATTTTAAAGATGTTATACCCTGTCAAACATATTAAAATATGCATTCTATAAAATATAAGGTGAAAATGTAGCTATTATTCATTTACAGGGCCACACAAAAGAATTCCATTAGATAATGGTAAAAGGGGGAATTGTGTGTGACATATTTTAAATATTTTAAGCTTTTTCATGTATAATAAAATTGATATATGTCACTGAAACTTAATATAAATTATACGCTACTGTCTTGCATAATATGAAGTACATAGCATTTACAGGGCCATACAAAAGATTTCAAATAGTATATTCTTTCCGAAGTACCGTATATGTGTCCGATGATGGCTGATGGAGGGATAAAATGCATTTTAATTATGATATGTGCGTTTATTCGCTAAATATATGCACATTATATGGTGTTTATAAATGTTATAGTTGATATACAGGGCTACCCAAAAGAGCTCACCAACGTTACTGAATTTGAGCGTAAATTATTTAAACGTGGTTCTTAAATAAGCTATACATTTTTACGTTGAGCTTCATTCAATTTACTGAGAAATATTTGCAGAATATAGATAAAAGGATATACAGGGCCACGCAAAGAATTCGGTACATGGACGCCTATGAACGATGATTTATGAGAATGTGATTTCAGTTGTTTTAAAAGTGTTTTAGTTTACAATAAATTTTAGCCTAATGCTGTCGTGTAATAAAGGTATAATGTCAACTACAGGCCTGAACAAAAGTATTCAAGTACATTTCTATCTAATAGTATGAATTGCTGAAAAAGAAATGTCAAGCTACTGGATATTTTCTTGCTAAACTAAATTTTCCCATTATATCAACTGACATATGAAATACAGGGCTGTTCAAAAGTACTGGAATACATATTTGGGTATATTTGGCTATAGACAATTATTTACCTAAATAACAAAGTTTTGTTAATGATTTCAATAAGTGTTGGAAAGTGCTTCATAATCTATGCTTAACGCATGATTTTTCATTCATGTTAACACTTTCATGAAGGAGTTTTTGGGAACTCAAAAGTGCCATTTTAATTCAACCATCTTAATATGTACTTATCTTAATAATATAACAATATGGAACTACACTGAAACGACGTTTCACTGTAAGCCACAATGTAATATAATTCTTTTGAGTGCTCCAGCAAACTAACAATAAAAGCTGTACACTACACTTTACTTTCAATAATTAATATGCATATTAAATCTTAATAACATAAATTACGTAATTACATTTCAGTCCGAGAATAATTATGTAGTACAAACAGACGATAGACAAACTCAATTCATAAACATTTCTAAATTTTGTAAGCAAGTTTTAAAAAGTAACATAATATCATGTTAGACTTAGATCTTATGTATCCGATGCAAAAAGAACGACTTAAAAGTATCTAAATGCAAATGATATGCTCGTGGATTATGCTTCCATTGGTTTAACAACAATATTATGTTAACTTGCGAATGTCGAATGCTGACGATTGGTTAAAACTCAATCGTAAAACGAAGCAGATTAATTAACTCAAAACTCACCATAGCACGAAACGTATAATCAATCCAACTGTAATAACTATCACAACAAAACACGCTAAAGCATTTTCCATTGACACAAAATATCACACATTCACAGCTCAATAACAACTATCAAAATACAAGAACCATCCACGTGAAAGTGTACGGATTTTCATTTCTCTTTTAGTTACGAATACGAACAAATAAATAAATAAATAGTTTGTAGATTTTCATTATAAAGGCCTCAATTCATAGATTTCTAAGAAATCTGTATGCTACAGGAAGTATAATAATTACGTTTTCATACAAATGAATTACTGTTTGTTTCTTGTTGAAACATTTCGAAAACGATGTATCTTGAAGTTATCTGAAGAAGTGTGCAAGTTAAATTTTTATACACACGACTTTTTTATTGTCAAAGGATGTTAAAATATTACGCATATTACGGTAAAAAAAGCATAGACGTTGTTGAGAAAGTCGAAAACAAAAAGAGATAAAAGTACTTTATATGCCTTGAGTGCACTTAGGTAAATTTGAAAATTCAATTGAATTTGAAACATCAGTAGACATAAAAGACGGGGAAAAAATTATTTCATTATGAAATACTTTCAACACATTCAAAATGATGAATGGCGAAGGAAAGACATACGTTCATTTTTTAGATGCGTTCGTAATTATGTAAATACGCAGCACCTATTGTCGTCGTTCAGTACGTCCGTCTGGTCCGTCAAGGGCGGATCTGGAGAGTCCTCAAGGGGAAGGGGGCGATTTTAGAAATTTGGAGATTCGACTTTAATGCGTGGGTCGGGGCTAATTTTTTCACTACGGGTCGGGTCCAGTTGACTTCTATTTTTTGCTGTGGGTCGGGTTTGAGTTTGGTTGACTTCCTTTGTTTTGCTGCTGGTCGGGTTAACTTCTACTTTTTTACTGGATGTCGGATTTGAGTCGGTTGACTTCTATATTTTGCTGCTGTTCGTGTTGACTTTATCCTTTTTACTGCGAGTCAGGTTGACGACTTCTACTTTTTAGCTGCACAATGTGTTGAGTTCTATTCAGACTGACATGTATATAATTTCCGGGTTTGGGTCAGTTTCGGATTGCATTTTCACTCTTGGATTCGGGTAGACGGTTTTTTTTTTTTTTTTAAAAAAGTGTAAATATTTTTGAAGATAAAAGATATATGCACTAAAAGCTCAATGATGGACACGTTTAGATAATTATTTAGGGATACTTTTAAATATACGGAATTATATAAAAAATATTCAATTGGTAAAAGACTTCTTTTTTCCTTTATATAAAAAACAGCTATGATTTAGTAAAGAATGTTTTGAAACTTATTAAAGAAACAGACAGAATGCAAGTAAGAAAATGCCAGCCTAACTTGGGCTCGGAGGGAAGAATTTAGAAGAGTGCACGAATCGCAGTCGGGCCAATAATAGTTATCATACAGGGTGGGTTAAAGGCCTGCACGGGCCAGAATTTCTTGGTCCGGCCCGCTGGAAAGTTATTTCGGCCTCGCACGGCCCGTAGTAAAACTCAAAAGTTCAGCCCGAATCTGGCCCGGCCCGTTCTGGCCTGACGCAATTTCTATTATTTCTAAAAAAATCAGATTTTTATAATATAATTAAGATTCCTATAAAGAATACTGCATACATATCTATGGAAAGATTTTACAGTATATTTTACAGAAAATACACAGTAGCAATATTAATAATTACTTAGATTCTTAGACTTTCAACATTCATATAAAGATTCGTTAAAAAATTAATAAGGTTTAAAATAAAAGAAAAAAAGAAAGTTAAAAACATCGCAACTTTTAAGTTGTATAATAAAAGTAGATTTATGAAAATATTTCTATATCATTTTATTAAAAATTCCAAGAAAAGAAAATATTCTTTCGAGTTAGATGTCTGACTCATAATAATAATAATAAACGACCCAATTGCAAAATAATATCTGCCACAAACAAAAATCGAATTGACGATAAATTCATTATTCCCGCCTTTTTTGTTGGCGCTAGAACGTCGGTCCTCAGCAATGCTTGAACATAAATCTGTAGATGTAGATATGACTAATTGTTTTCTTTTAAAATAGCATTCAAATACTAAAATAGAAAAAAAAATCCGTTTCACTTTCATTTTGATCAAAATAGCAAGTTAATGATTTGAAAAGGAATAAGTAATTTTTAAGGGAATCGAAAAAAAAATTTCAAATTTCAGAAAAAATGAATCCGAGCCGGTAGACCAGCATAAAAATAGAGCCCGAGCTCGTATCGGACACAGGCTCAGTCTGAACCTGTCTCATCTCTAATGCAGACATCTAAGAAGAATGATACCTGGTCAAACTCAAACTCGAAGAAAAATAAACTAGGCCCGACCCAAATCTACAGAAAAGTAATGAGATCATGAGCCGCCATATCATGTCGCCTACCATGTGCGTAGCCAGGGGGAGTGCCCTGGGTGCCCGGGCACCCCCCCCCCCGCTCGCGCAGACCCAAGCTTGATTATTTTAAAAAATCGAAATTGAAAGCCAAGTTAGTTCGATTAGTTACTCAAAACTAACAGTCTATGTTTTGAAATGTAATAAAAGAAAAGACCCACATTCTTTTTTTATTATTTTTATTTTGTTTATCTTTCTTAAAATTAGAACATTTACTAGAATCTGTATTAGTCACAGTAAGTCAAAAAGTTGTTTTTTTTTTAATCCCAATTTAATGTCTTTTGTTTATGGAAGTTTTTTTAACGCCGTTCTTTCTCATGCATGTTTTTGCAATTCTTTAAGAAATTAGCGCAAATTCTCGACAAGGATAGAAACTATTTATATCTTTGCTTTTGTAATCTAAAATCTAGATAGAAACAAAAAGAAAAAAGAAAGGAAATACAGATGTGAAATGATAATTCCACCGTGTGATTAGCCTGGGGAACAGAGGGGTCTCACAAATCTGCTTCGAAACTCAGAAATAATGATACGCAAAATTCAAATTAATATGGGGAATAGAGATAAGATGGGCTCAGCCCGGGGCTGATACGGTTTCGGGCTCACTTTTTATTCTAATCTTCGGGCTCGGGCTCATTTTTTCTGAAACCGAAAAATTATATTTATTCATGCGTAAAAAAGATTGAAAAAAAAAATTTCCATTTAAAATTGCGTATTTATTCCTTTTCAAATAAGTCATTTAGATCAAAATGACGGGGAACTGAAGTTGTGTTTATTTATTTTAGCATTTCCTTGCTATTTCAAATGAAAATTTGTGATAATTGCAGATTTATGTCTACATAATTTCTGACGACGACGTATTGAATGGCGCCAATCAAAATAAACACAAATATGAATTTGCTTTTCCTTAGCATATATTTTTTAATAGGATCGTTTATTTATTTATTTATTATTTAGTTACATAACGTGAAGATAGTACTTTCTTCTGTTATTAATAGATGAAAATTAGCTGGAGGTTTGCAAATTGTTTAATCTTCGATTGTGCACGAGTCATAGTCTTTTTTCATATGAAAATTAGTGGTTGTTCTATCTGTTTGTCAACATGAAGTCTGTTCATGCTGAGGACGATATACACTTTTGAAGTCAACTTTCCTGCGTAAGTAAAAATAATTATTATCTTATTCTGATATAAAGCAATTGTTCAGTGTTTCCTCTTTTCCTATAAAAGCATCGGACCTTTAAGATAATAAAATCATTTTTTTAATTTTACGTTGATTTTCAGGCGCCAATCAATCACGGAAAATTGTTATGAGAAAGGAATAGGTTATAATTAAAGTTGTACATTTTTTACAGAAAATTGAAAAACGTTGTTCGATTCGTCAGATTACAAATAGTAATTTCTGCAAATTTCATGCATTTATTCATTAAGTCACAAACATGTACATGAAATTTACTTTTTAAATTACGGAAAAATTTGAGATTAATTTTAAGAGTCAACTGTATTTTTATTTGATACGGATTTTGATAAGATTGTATTTAAATTTTCATTTAACAATTTTATCTGTGTAAGAAATTTTTAATAGTATAATAATAAATTTATAATACAATAATAATAAACAAAAATAAATAATTAACATAATAATAAATTTTTAATACCGTAAATACCATACAATTTTGTTTTGTATATTTTTGGTATCGGGCTCGAGGTCTGGTAACAAAAAATCTTTCGGGCTCGGATTTAAAACCGTCGATCTCGGGCGGACCCGGGCCCCAGAAAACGAGCCCGAACTTATCTCTAATGGGGAATGGTCTGTTGGTTGGTTAAGTTTCGTTTTTTGCGGTCATCTTTTGTCATTTTAAAAAAGAACATGTTATAGAGAAGAGACGGGTTCTTTTTTTTATTGGAAAAATTTATTTATTCATGTGTAGAAAGATTGAAAGAACTCTTTTCCACTTTAAATTGTGTACTTATTCCCTTTACAAGTTACTCTGTTGCTACTTTGATCAAAATGACGGGAGAAATAAAGCCGAGTTTTTTTATTTTAGTATTTCATTGCTGTTTGAAATGAAAATTTGTGATACTTACAGATTTCTGTTTACAAATATCTTTGTTTTATATCTTATCTACCATGTTTTATCTGTGTTTATATATCTTTTTCTTATCCATTAGATTTATTTTTGAGCAACTTCTCATCCTTCTTCGCGCAATGAAAAATTGCGTTTGGGTCCAAAAAAGTACCATACAATTATACCTTTAGCGAATAAAAATCTGTCTAAAACGGAAACTTGATAGCTTTTAAGGGGTTCCGTTTTATTAAGTTTTATTACATAAGATATTGTTTGTACCCAACATGTTCAGGTTAAAAAATTTGGACACCACCCCGTTCAAAAGGCTGGCTATGGCCTACTTGATCTATAGAATTTATCCAGATCAAGATACATGCAAAGTATTAGTCGATAATAATAACAACAAAAACAAAAAAGCTATTAAAATTGTAAACTCACATTTACAGTCTTTCTTGCACAAATACAGTACTGTAAACTAATTCTTTTTGTGTGTCTCTGTAAATGAACGCCAAATGTTAGAAAATATATTTTGTAATAACATCTTATCGTGAACCTTTATAATGCTGTACATAAATCTAGGCATACAGTGAAACTTCAAAATACAAAATTTATTCCCTTAGGATCAATATTAATTCTACCTTCATTCAAAGACCTTCTCAGACGAACTCACTCCGTGAGCGACCAGTTTCTTTGAAGAAAATGTTACAAATATTGTTTTTTCCTGGTTGGTTGAAGAAAGGTCTGCTAGAAAAATAATTCAGGATAGCACATTATTAATGAAAATTCTAAACTGACATAGGAAACGTTCCCTGGTGTAAGTTGTGGATTTGGACAAGTGTGGTATCAAAAGAAAGATCTCGTAATGTACAAGAATGTATCACATAAAAGTGCAATGAAACTACTCGTCCGAATCCAACCGTTTTTGAAGTACCATCACTTGAAGTGTGAATGAATAAATAAATAAATAAATTGACAGCAGGTATATAAATTATTCGCAAGTCAAGCCAGCCTAAGAAAAACATTCTATTTAACTGACTATATGTCCATACAATTTATTCATTATGTCACGCCACACATTCGCCGAAAAATTTGCATAAAACAAAGTGCTGGAAATAAGAAAAACAGATGGAAAACTCTCTGAATGCAACCGTACGAGAAAATTCGTAGAATGCGAGGTGTCTATCTAAAAGGGGAGAAATAATTGGCAATGTGTGGGTGTAAAGGAATTTGCTCGTAGCTCGGGAAAAGATATTGGCAGAAAGATTAAAAACAACGCAAAGAAATTTTTAACTTGCGAACAATTTATATACTTGCCTGTCAATTTATTTAATTTTTCATTCACATTTCAAGTGCTGATATCTCGAAAATGGTTGGATTCGGATGAGTAGTTCAATAGCATTATTTAACGTACATGGCGAAATCTTTTTTTGATACCACACTCGTCAAAATCCCCAACTTACACCTGGGAAGGCTCCCTAGTAAGCTAAATTTCTTTTAAATTCCGGTAACTTTTAATTATTTAAATTCGTTTGTGCCTTTTTAGGTAATGACTTAATTTGCGTCGCAATATTATGTTTGCCTCACCTATGGTTTCATTAATATTGCCCGTGACAGCAAAAAAAGTTGAGTATGGCTGCTTTCAATCAAAGCTAAGCAAAAAAAAAAGAAAAAAAAAAAAAAAAAAAAAAAAAAAAAAAAAAAAGAATAAAAAAGAAACAACAACAACAACAAAAAAAAACAATATTTCGCCATTCATAAATGATGTGAAGCTTGAGGGGGGGGGGGTCGTGCTGTTGTGACAGTTTGTGACAAGGTGTGGGACGGGGTAAGCGGAAATGTGATATCACACATTTTGGTTAAAATAAAAATATTAAAGATCAGCAGATTACTTTTACTGCACTTTAAAGTTATTTTGAAATTTAAATATTTTGTATTCATAAACTAAAGATAAAATTAGAAAGCAGAAAGCATATTAAATTCCATTTCACATTATAAAATACTACTGTTTTCAATTGCTCTCTGACATTAATATTGTATTACTATTATAAATTAATTACAATTTTTGTTGTAAATCTTAATCTTATTTCATAAAAATAAGCAAACAAATCAATTTTATTGTTATTCTCACTAAAGTCACTAAAACACACAGTCAAAGTTTAAAAATAAAATTTGAACTATGATCTATAATACAGAGTTTTGTTTCTAAATGCAAGTATATGTAATATAGCGTGACATGTAACGGGGGGAGGGGGCAGGAGGGGTACGGTGATGTGTGACACGTTATGACAAAGGGGGGAAGGAGGTCAAAAATGTTTGAAAAAATGTGATGTCATTTATCGACAGCCCCTATGTAATTTATACTCACCATTTCAAACAGTACATATAAAGTAGAGTCGTAATAACAGCAGCAGAGAAATCGATTACCATCTTTGGTTCAAAAATCAGGCACAAAACAAGAAACACGTAGAAAAGCATGCTCCCCACAACAGCGAGTCGATGATATAATTTATTTTTGATTAAGAGTTAAAACCTATTAAAAGGCACATGCATTTTCATTAAAAAATCATCAATTAAATATAATTTTTAAGAGGTATTTCCCAAGAGTCACTTCTTTGGATTATTTGTATACATCAATTATCCAGAATTGTAAATGGTATTCTTTTTATAATGCGTTGAAAGATTTATGATTTCTATGAAACAGATTATTATTATTTTTTAAAGATAAATGTAGTTTTATAGACGCTATGTCTTGGAAATGAAGATGTAAACCACGTTTGGTATGTAAACAGTTATTTATTTTTGTATATAATATTTTTATTCATGCTTATTTTATTTATTTCTGAAAGAAAGTTAACATATTACGATAAAAACCACAAATGCTAATAAGAAATTTGAAAAGGAATGACGGAAAAGTACTTTCGTAGAAAGGCTTTAAATCATTAATTACAAATATGTTTCAAAAATAAGTTTAAAACCTTTCATTTAATTCTTTAAAAAATATTTCGCTAAAGATAGAAATGTAAATGAGATAAGTTGAAAATAAAACTGGATTCATTCATTAACAAGAAAAAAATGCGCGTAAATGGGGCAGATTAAAAATTTTGACCACCGCTTTAACCGATTCTTATAAAAACAGTTCTTACAGAAAAATTAAATTAAAAACTTGTCAGAAACGCCCAGATAAAATTGTTAAACTGTATTTATCTCTAATCTTGATATAGTTTTTGTAAGGGAAGTCAGTACTTAACATCGAAATCTACTTCTGCCTGTAGGCCAAGTTTGGTTTGGTTTATTTTATGTCGGCCGATTATCTACACGTGGGATATAGGCCCCCTGTAGGCCGAGGCAGCAGAAATTTTTTTTAAACGTATTATCAGATCAGTTGAACTAGGTATTTTGTAAGAAAAATTGAAATTCGAGAAAATAGGCCTCAAAGTTCTTTGCTGCAATTTAGTCTTTTATGTAATTCCTTCTTAGCAACATTTGTCTGAATGTTAATATGTGATACTAAACTCTTCTTGAAAGGAATTTTAACATTTAAGGTAAATGCACCAATAGTGGGTCACTTAAGGACATTTATCTAATTATTATTAAAGTATTAGTGAATTTTTTTTTTAAATATATATTTTAGCCTAGTCCTTACCTTTATGTATAAGAATAAACATTCAAATTTTAAAAATATATTCTCTAGAAAAAATGATAAATAAAAAAGGTTACCTTCCTCTGTGTTCCAGTAGTAACCATAGAACCTTTTTGATGTTCCAGTAGGGCCCCGCTAGAAGTGGGCCACTCCATTCTTGAGTTTGATACATACTGTACAGAAGTTATAATTTTTTTTTTTACATTTCTACACTTAAATATACACAATAATGAAATCATACTTAGAAGTTTTGATGATTACGTAAAATAATTTTAGCTTCTCTTTAGTTTTTTCGTATAGTCTGCAAAAACACCATTCCAGCTCAAAAGCTATGAGAACACTGAAGTTGTCTCTTTGCCTGATAACAGATAAGGGTTCCAGCCAATCCAACAATTAGTTTGTTATGTGACAGGGGTGACGAGAAAACTTGTTTTTCAACTTTGAAAACTGGTGGCCCACTACTGGTACACTTACCCTAATTGTTAAATATTAGAAATCATTTTTACCATTTAAATTATTAAATATTAAAATATACTTTCTCATGTATTCAATACTAAATATAATTTTAGTATTTGAACTTTAACATATGATACACCTCATAACACTTTCATCAATTAAATAAAACGTGTTTGAGAATATAGTATATCATAACATATTTTTCTGCTAATTTAAAATTATTTAATTCTTCAAATAAATCAAAAATTATTTCTTCAATTTAAAATAACGACGTATAAATAAAAATCTACAAAATGCCCCCCCCCCCTCAAAAAAGAACAGCAAGTAGGAATTCTGATTTTTTAGAACTTAGCTGATATTTAATTGATGAATAAAAACCCAGGTAAATAGCCAAAATGGGTATTTATCCGGTTATGGAATCTGGGTATTTAGCCTTAAAATTAATTACCCGTGTATATTTTTTAATCAGTGTTGAACACAAGTTGTAAGTAGCAGGAATGAAATTCCCATTTTGTGTTTTATTTATAAATAGTAGATTAGGTTATTTTTCTAATGACATTACCAGTATTTATTTCAAAGCGTTTGTTAGTTTTCCGTCACTAACGAACTAATGTTAAAATAAACAGAAATAGTTGTAAAAAAGACATTTCTGTCTGATATTTAACGCTTTTTAGAACTGTATACGGATCTTTTCCAGTGTTTTTTATAGTGAGTCTAGTGAAATTTTCTCTTTAATTTAATGAAATGTTTAGACATTTTTACATTGGTCATATCTAACCAAATCTCACATAGTTTATAAAATTTCATTTGATTGTAATTTGTTAATGAATCGTTGATATGTTCTTTAAATTATACACAATTAGAAATATATATGTATGTAAACAGTGCTTCTATAATGTAAAATTATATCTTCACATAAATTATCTGATATTAATCTCCTTAAATGCACTTGAAACTATTTTTTCCCATTGGCCGTCATGTAATGGAATACTTTTGATTGTCCCTGTAATTAAACAACTACACATCCGATATTCATAAAATTTGAAATGATTTTAAATTTCAAACGACTCGGTTGAGTGGTTTTTCATTGTTATGCACGGATAGACAGACGACGACTATAGATGCTACGTATTTATATAATAGCGAACGCACCTGAAAATAGTCCCCTACGGCTGTTCTGATCATGAACTGATGGGGCACAAAACCCTAGATCAGAGGTCGGAAAGTAATTCAAATGGTGTCCGAATACTTTTGAGACAATTTTATAGAGGGTTAGAAAAAAAACCATAGGTAATATAAGTACTTATTACTTAAAAATGTTTTTTTTTACATGCACAGACATATAATATGAAACAGAAAAGTCGGATATTCATTTTGAAAAACTACCACATACACAGGTATACTTTCTGAAAAATTTTACATACACATAATAAAATAGAAAATTCAGATACTCATTGTAAAAATAATGCGAAAAACTACACTTGTGGTCTTGAGCCTTTTTTTTAAAGTTTGGTTCATGTGGTGAACAGATAAAGGGAAGGGTGTTTTCAAGATGGCCGTTCGTTAATCTCGAACGATATTTGTTCTTCAAAAATTTCATTTTACAGGAAGTTGTTCCACATACATGTGAATACATGTGAACCCGAACACAGTAGTAGAGTTAATAGCTGTTTTAATCGTAACAGCTGCCAGGTTAATAGCTATTTTTATGTAATTTTCATGTTATTCTGAGACATGCTTATCCCCAAATTCTTCAGCGGATGCAGTTTCATACGTTTGCAAGGAAATATAATCTTGCAACTCAATTATCTGCATTCGAAGTAAAGTTTTTTCAAAACTGAACAATTTTGCAGCCACATCACTTGATTCTGCTGTTGGAGATACTTCATAAGGCGATTTAAAGAATTAAGACAACTTATCAATCTCTCCAAAGTCTCGAAATCTTGCTTCAGATGAGAAATATTAATAAAGCTATGGCTGAAACGTTATGTCATTTATTCAAATCGAATTTTTTAGTGGCCCATCCATATCCTTTTGTGGTAAGGATATGGATCACGGTCCGCCTATTGCCAACGGTGGCCCTAGATAGTATTTTCATATGAGAAAAATATCCTTTTTTGATGAGATATTGGACACTGGGGACAAATGTTGGATACTTTATGACAGCATGGAATGCAAACAATCCTCGTTCTATTGAGACAAAGGTCACATTCTTGTCGCTAAAGGCAGTCTCCACCAGAAGAAACGTTTTCTGTCTATTCGGTAAGATTGGAAGTTTGTTGTCTTCTACGAGTTATTTACACCAAACCAGACCATCAGCTAGATCAAATACTGTTCATTGTTTGACGAACTGAAGTCAGCATGATTTAAGAAAGGCCTCCAATTACACAATGTTGTCTTTCACCATGGCAATTCCAGGCTATACGTGCCTTGGGCTGTCAAAATCAAGCTCCTTGCATTCGATTGAGATGTTCTGGATCACCTTCCCTATTCTTTGGATATTGCTTCGTCAGACTACTATTTGTTTGTTTCTGTTTGCATGTTTTCAAACATAATGATGGGTTCGAATCGAAATATTCCATCTATTAAATTTGTTTTGTTTAAGAGCCCTTATTTTGAAATTCAGACAAAAAAGTGATGTTTTGATAGTTACATTTTTTAATTGCCTTGATATTGTTTTATGTTGAAGTAAATCATATTTAATGATTAATCTGAAATTTTGAAGCCCTGAAATTTTTTTCTCTTTTCTATAGAAAATATGAAAGTTCACGCTTGTGAATGCTATTTTTACGAAAAATGAAATCCCAATGTTTTTGGAGTGGTATATCTCTGGCAAGCAACAACATCCCAATATTTTTTTTTGGCATAAACTTATAGTATAACACTACCTGCTTATTAAAATTTATTTGTTTCCATGGGGCATTGTTATTTTACATTGTTATGTCGCCACAAAGGACAGTCAAAATGACGTTTTTGTCCAATTTTCCGCTCTTAATAATATCTTATTTAAGCTATAATACCCCAAAGTTTTTCTGATAGAATATGAAAGTGCACTACTAGGACAAGCTAAATAATATAGTACTGCACGGAGATATTGTTGCTGTTATTAGCTATAACCTGTTAAATATTGAAAACTTTTCCTCCGTAGGACGATATAAAAATTGAAAATATGCGATATTTAGAAGTATAAAATTTGTAGTACCGAAAATTGCAAAACCAAATTGCATGCAAAAGTTTTGCTATTCACAAAATGACGTATGCTTTACGTACATATACGTTTGGCCTTTATAATATAGATACGAGATGGAAACCGTCGAAATTTGACGTTAAAAACATTAAAATGCCTTCATCAATCAGATTTTAATTTCATTTCTCCTGAAACGTATGAATTGTTTTAAATTAACTAAATTTTATGTAAAAATGGAGAAAATATTTTTCAATAATATTAGGATAATCTGCAGATGAAACAGAATTTTAATGCTTTCGACTAATAATATTTTCGCATGGTTTCCATGTTACTTTTCCATAATCGGGATGGCTGATTTCGAAAAACGGGGATACTTTCTTTGTTATAAAGTAATATGTCCAATAGGTATTTAATAGCATAATAAAATATAGCTCATATTATAATCTGATTCAAAACATACTTCAAGCAATTCGACATGATATTAATTTTATTTTCTAGATAAACTGAATGTCTGTCTTTTTGGTTAGCAAGGTTCAGTTTCACTTTAGTGACACAATGCTTGTATTGCATTTTAGGATAATTTAATCTTATGATTTATCCCCTTTTTTGGCCGCTATTCTTTAAGTTGGTTGAAACAGACTTGAAAAATAATTCATGCTTGAAAAAAATTTAAAATGTCGCTAAATTGAAAGTCAATTTTTAAATACCGTGTTCGTCATAAATTCGTGCAAATTTTAAAAATTTATAATAAAATAAGTAATACTCTGAAAAAATTTCAGTTTGCTCGAGTATGATCAGACAGATTTTGGAATTTTCCCCCGTATATAATAAAAAAGGATTCCATAATGAACCGATAGAAGGCGCTCACATGTCATACGGAGGCGTTTTATGAAAATCAGGCTAGCAGTAAAACACCTCGCTGGAAATGCATTTGTCATTCGATCTCGACAGCATGCTATCGTAACCACATCGAGCGCTGGTGGTTAAACTTTTCTACAATAACACTGAATCCACAACTATTGCATTCCGGAAGTTTCGCCGGAGAAAGGACTTGAGGCACAAAAAATCTCTATTTCATTGAATAGGATACTCAATTCAGTACGATATTTTGAGGAAACGGAGAGTTTGGAGGATCGTCCACGTAGCGGCAAACTATCCTTGAGCGCGGGTTGCGTCCATGTTGTAAAAAGTGTCATGGAAGAAATTTCAGCCGAAATATCAACGTAGAGTAGCAGTGCCCATGAAGCTGGAAGAATAACGGGTATTTCAGAATTGTCGATTCGACGTATTCTTCACGGAATCTTGAATCTGTATTCGTACCAGATACTTCACCAGTTATTGCCTGCAGATACAGATAAAAGGCTAAAGTTTGCTACATGGGCGCTTGCACAAATGAATCGTGACCTACAATGGTTGCTGAACGTCATGTGGACATATTAAGCATGGGAACTTTTCAATGCCTGGTGACGTCAATAGCAAGACTATCGTATCTGGGCGATGTTAAACCCTTCTGAGTATCAGACCAACCCACTGCATTCTCCTCATCTGACTGTTTAGTGTAGTTTCACCGCGTCTTTCGTTCTGGGTTTTTTTCATTTTTGAAGAGGCTTGCCATGAACCCGGCTGCAAAACCGGTATAATCACTTCAGAACAGTATGTTATGCTTTTACATAACCAAGTTGTGCTTGCATTGTAGGAAATATATGCTTTAGCTGTCATCGCCTTCATGCAGGTCGCCCCACTTTACATGTGAAATCTAGATGTTCCTGTTGGACACTTTCATTGAAGATGGAGTGGTAAGTCGCGATTGTAAGTTTGAGTGGTCTCCGCAACCTCCAGAGTTGACCTCGGCAAGTTTTTTGGTTGTGGGGATACTTAAAGTCGTGTATACCTGTACTCCCCAAGCACATTGGTGGAACTGACATATGCCATTCGACGGATCGTCGTTGGTGACATGGATGCCGAATTACTACGCTCAGCTGTAACAGGCATATTGACGCACCTTACTTGCATAATATCTGCTGGTAGTAGTCATGTTGAGCACTTTTTACAATCTTAAGATAAATAGATATTGATAAAAACTTTATTATATCCATTAGATTTTTAAATCACAAGATTTTAAGAATTTTATCGTTAATATAAAAGATGAAATTTTATAAAATTTAAATAAACATCTTAATAAACGATTTACATGTTTCGGTTCCAATCTGATAAGAACCATAATCATAATAAAAATAAATATACAAAACGTCCGACGGTCAGGACAAATGACACGCGACAATGAAACGTAAATAAAAACCACGCGTTCTACTGTAAATAAATTAAATTAAAAATAGACCATGATCTAAAATTATTTTCGAACTTAGCTCATCCGATTCAAGATTTCACTCACTGGTTAGAGTTAATGAATAAGTTCTTCACGAAAGCTGAATGGGATGAGCCAAGTTGGAAAATAAATTTAGATCATGTTCTATTTTTAATTTAATTTTTTTTACAATAGAGTCCGTGGTTTTTGTTTACATCTCCTTGTCACGAGTCATTTGTATTAACCGTGAGACTTTTGTATTTTTATTTTTATTTATGATTATGGTTCTTATCAGATTGGAACCGAAACATGTCAATGGAATTTATCTTTAATTTTCTGTAACACCTCCCTCAAGTAACTTAAATTATTTATTAAAACATGCATGCTTATTAAAAATCCATGGCGTCATGTTATTGTGATTTGTTTTATTGTCTGTTTAAGTTTGCCTGATTTAGATAAAACATCTCATAATGGCGTCTGAGGCGCCCTCTATCGGAGTGTTTTAGAATAATAATTTTAATCATGGGAAATAAATATCCAAACTCGGTCCTATCATACTCGCGCAATTCGAAAATTTTTCCGAGCATTACTTCTTTTATTACGGATTTTTAATGTTTGCAAGAATTTGTAGCGCACCCTGTATTTTGAAAGGTAAAACAAAAGGTAAACCCCAGTCTTGTATGATCCGTTTTTTGCATACTACATCAGGCAATAACTCAGAAGCTACTGTTCCATAGAAATATTATCTTATTTTACGAGACTAGAGGATGAGATGTAAAAGTAGTAATTGTCCCCCTTATTGCAAGAAAGCTTTTTGCGTAAGTTGATAATGACAAGAATGCATATGTGTTAGGCCAATTCTCCAATTACAAAATGTCAGTTAAGCTGGGAGCGATATTAAAAATTTAACGAGGTAATCACCTAAAAGTTTTTTTTATTTGGCTATAATTAAAAATATGAAATAAAAAAGCAAACCTATTTTTGCATACATAAACTCTGTCGGCTCGCATAATTGACGACAAATTTTTATTTGCAGGTAGATTGTATTTTATGGATTTTTTTAAATGTTTATTATATACGAAGCGCCAATAGCTTAAATTAGAAGTCAGATTTTAGACTGTATAAAGAAATTTGTAAGGAGAGGCGATTAGCTAATTAAATATCAATAAAGAACAGTTTTGCGGTGAAAAAGGTTGTGCTTAGATTAGGAATAAAAGATATCTTTTGCGAATGCTATTGTTTAACAGAGGAAAAGAAAATAAATTTAGAATAAAGTTTGATTTTTAATAAATATATAACTTTAATATATGGCCTCGCCATAATAATGTATCAATGTTAAGACAACTAGAGTTAAGAGTTATAAGATTTAAAGTAGGAACATTATTTTGGAGCATAATAACATTGTTATTGATATCATGAAAAAATGTTATCACTACCGAGTATCCTAAACTTGGATGGCATATTTTAAAATTCAGTAACTTACAAGTGATGAGAGCTATATAAAAAAAAAAAAATCTTGTAGTAGGGTAATGTAAAACTTATAGAGTTTTTTTACTGCGATTTCCGATTTTTGTTCAAAACAGAAGTGATAGATGGCGCTGCAAGAAATACAGTTGGCAAAAAAAGTATTTGTACACTTCATTTTTTTAAATTATAATGAAATTAAACAAAAGATTTAAGCAAAAAATACTGTAATACATTAATTTAACGCATTATAATATTATAGAAGCAAAAACAAAATTAAACGAATCGATTTTTTACATTATAATAAACAAATATACAAAAATATAATGCAAAAAAAGTATTTGTACACTATATTAACGTAATATAATTAATGAAAATTTAGTAAAATGATACAAATTAATATTTTGTGCGAATTCATTTAGCGTTTATGACTACTTCTAGATGGTGTGACATGGATTCCATCAACTTTTTTGTATCGGTCTGGTTAATGTTATTCCATGACACAATAAGAGCTTCTTTAAAACTGTTTTTTACCAATACATATTTTTTTTTTCGGATTTTTGCATCCAATAGCATCTGCAAATTTTCTATTGGATTCAAGTCTAGAGATTTTAGAAGAATTACCAGTCGTACCAGAGTATTGTCGTAAGCATGTGCTGATGATTACAGCAGTATGCTTTGGTCTTTATCCTGCAGAAAGTGAAAAGCTTCCTCTATGCATAATTTCTTGGCACAGTTTAATAAATTATGGCGCGACACATCAATGTATGTTAAACCTGTCTTTCCATTGTCAATAAATTTTAAATGTCCTGCTCCATTAGAAGCTATGCACCCCAAAATTATAATATTCCCCCCAACATGCTTGATAGTTTGAAGTATACATTTTGGATCTAGAACAGTTTTATTTTTACGCCAATTTTTTCGAATGCTTGATGGTAAGAAAATTTCGAATTTTCCCTCATCAGAAAAAATTACTGTTTTCCAAAAATCCAATGATTTACTTCTGTATGCGAAAGCGAATAGTATGCGTTTTCGCCTATTTGTTTCGCTGATGAATGGATTTTTCCTTGAGGTTCTTCCTTTTAAATCTGCATTGAGAAGAATATTTTTTATTGTTTGAGGTATTACTCTGATGCGAGAAGATGTCGCAAGGTCTCCAGCAAATTTTTGAACCGAACGCATAGGATTTTTTAAAGCTTTTTTAACAACACTCCTTTTTTCCCTCATTGTTAGTTTGCTAAGAAGTCCTGGTTTTCATTGAATTTCGATGCTTTTAATTTATTCATAGTTTCTCACTATACATCCAATAGTTGTAAATGGTAATTTAATAGCTTTTACAAATTCTTGTTGCGAATTTAAATTTTTATTATGCTCAATCATAGGATTTCATATATCTAGAGGTGCCTCTCTAGTATTAGGTTCTATACTCAATTATTTCAAGAGCAAATTAGATTAAATGTCAGACAAATATAATATGAACTCAAAAATTATTATCAGCTTCTGTAAAAGTAGTCCTTTGAACCATAAACACTATAAAACACAGTACATATCAGGATGGAGAAATGTACAAATACTTTTTTTGCAAGAAATTTTTAAACTTTTCCTATTAGAAAATTATTTTACATCTTTATCGAAATTTTCTGTTGTGTAATTTAAAACGCACGATAAACAGACTGTATTAAAACTATTTTTGACAAAATATCTGTTTTTATTTAGTTAAAAATTAAAAATTTTAGAGTGTACAAATACTTTTTTTGCCAACTGTAGGTATTAAATCTAAGCCGTTTGGCATTTCTTGTGTGTTAGTCATCACTGATGTGAAGCACGGAAGTTAAATATAAGGAGTTGTAGAAAACGAAAAATTGGTAAGTAAGCTGGCTGGCGTGTTGCAGGCATTTTTTGACGCTTGAAATTTTTGTGTACACTTTAACCTTATTTAATAGAAAACCTTTTTGTAAGCAAGTAAAAATATATAATATATTTTTTACTTATTTAATAAAAGTGAAATTTTCGGGCGAAAATTCCGGTGCCAATATGGGAATTAGCAATTAAAATTAGGTGATGCAATATCACTGCCCTTCAAGGGGTTAAGAGAGACAGTAGTATATACTAATCAAATATTGTACTCGTTAAAATATAGTCTGCTGATTCACCCCGATGCAGACCATTATTCATGCATATTCTAAAATCTTAATAAATTATACTGCATTTCATTAAACATTTCGAAAAAGAAAGAATAAGTAATTATTCAATTTTGTTCTGAATAAAAAAAAAATCTTATTTTCTAACTAGTAATGAAATCCTTTCACCGCATCAATTGTCTATAACAGAAACCATTTAGATACAATCGATTTTCTCATGTCTTTCCACAAAAATGTCGTTTGTCAGTATAAGTTACGAAAGTAAATCAATTATTGAAACTAATTTTAAACTAAAGAGTGTTTGAATGATAGTTTAGAACAATCAATTCCAACTTCATGAATAAATTACGCATATTTGCTTCCGCAATTAAAATGTTGAAATGAAATATCAGTTAAAAGCTTTTGGGAAATTATAAAAACATTCCGCATAGTTAAAAGGGGATATTTTAAAGCGACAGAGTTTTTTATTGCTTTGAAACATCGGAAAAATGCTGCGTCTTTTATTACGAAAGCATTCCGATTACGTAAACAAACCATTGTTATAGCAGATAGTTTAGAGTGGATTTAGAGTATTAAAGATACCTCATTAATTACTATTATTTGCGTTTGTTAATAATTAAATTAATTTTGATTAAAAAAATCCCCAACTTTAATCGATTGTTGTTTAACTTATTAATCGCCAGTATGCATAATTTAGCGAAAGTGGCTCAGGATAAAAATCTCTCATAGAAATCTATGAATAATAATTTTTAACCACATTGTTGTCGATATTACTTTTTTTGATCCATAATTAACGAACATTTATTATTTGTTTTTGTTTTGTCTCTATATAAAAGCTATTCATGATAAGATGAGTATTTCTAAAATACATGTACTCTGTACCTTAACAAACTATTTAAATTTTGTAGCTCTTTGCTAACTTTTACAAATGATAGAATTTTAAAAATAAAACTAAGGTGCTAAGCCCCGTATGACCTTGGCCCATCAAACCCAGTTTAGGCTTCTCAGTAAACATCATAATGTGCTTTGTTTAAAAAATATACTGGTCATCAAAATTAAAAGAAAAAATATGGTCTCTCAATTAATGTTAAGACCAATGCCCAGTGCTGCAATTATGTATGTAAATTAAATACTATTAAACTTAAAATTGCACTTCCGCTCATACTTTAGCATAGGAATTATGCAAATTAGATGACTGACAATGTGGTGCACAATGGACTAGTGATGGGCGATAACGAGAAGTTTTTCTCGATTTTCACGATTGTATGAACATCTCGATAACTTTCGATTGTGTAAAATTTTTCTCGATGACTCTAGTTTGCAATTGCTTTTATACCATACAGGATTCAATTTTATCAAGAGTCGTCTACAGGTGAATGAGTCGATGTTAATAAAGACACGACGGATTCCCTCGCTAGTGAGCCCCTTCTTTCATTGGTGTCTCTAATTTATACGCTATCTTCTAATATGAAATCTCGAACTGGGTCCTCATTGTATATGGCATCATATACCAAACGCGGTGTGCACGCACAGCAAAAACTTGTAAAAAAAAAAAAAAAAAAAATACCGAATTGAACGTAATCTTGAATCGAACGTTAAATTTTGAAAACTGCTCCCCAAGGTAACGAGGTGGGGGGGGGGGTATATAAGATCGAGGTGCATAAGATCAGTAAGTGGTCGCATGCCAAACTACAACTTCCTGCTTTGCTAAATTCCATATATAGTATAAATATTATTTACTGCAAGCTCCGTAAATATATATATATATATATTGGGTTGGGGAAAAAGTAATTTCGTTTTTTGCCAATAGATAGTTTTAAAGTCGTATATCTCGAGTACTACTTACTCAATTAAGCCATACTATACAGCATTTGAAAGGTAACAGTCTCTAACACATTTTAAATGTAAAGTTATCATCACCTGTTTAATCAGTCAAAAGTTATTACGTCTTAAAAAGAGAGATTCCAGAAGATCATTTTCGTCACATTTTAGTTTTTTATTTCTAAAAAGAGAAAAATGCGGTTCAGGTTCATCGAAAATTGCGTGACGTTTATGGTGATCGATGCTTAAGTAAACGCCAAAGTCAGAATTTGGTTGGCTTGTTTTTGTTCCGAAAATTTTGACGTTAAAGATGAACATTTCCCTGGCCAGCCTATCGTTGAAAAAGTCGATGCAATTTTTAAAAAAATCGAAGTAGACTGACGTATTTTTTTCTGCGCCATTGCTGCGGAACTAAACATCGACCATAATACAGATAATGCAATTTTGAACCATTTACAAAAAATTTAATACCAAAAGAAACTCGATACTTGGGTTCCCCATGAGTTTGCAGTGAAAAAGTTTAATGGACAGAGTTTCCATTGGGAATTGCTACTGATACGGAACAAAATCAAGCCATTTTTGAAACAAATGATTATGAGTGATGAAAAGTGAATCACGTACGACAACAATGTGCGAAAAAGATCGTGGTCGAAGCTTCACAAATGATGGTAAAGCCCAGATTGACGCCAAGGAAGGTGATGCTGATTGTTTGGTGCGAATGAAAAGGAATTGTCCATCATGAGCTGCTCTAACCTGGCAAAACCATTAATTCAACTATCTACTGTGAACAAATAATGCAATTGAAGCCGGTGATTAAAAAAACCTGTCCGAAATTGATCAATAGGAAAAGCGTTGTCTTCCATCACGACATCGCTAAACGACACACATGTTTAGTCTCTCTGCAAAAACTGAGAGAGCTTGGTTGGGAGGTTTTGATGCACCCACCGTATAGTCTGGACTTAGATCCAACCAATTACCATTTGTTTCACCCTCTGCGGAACTCTCTTAATGGTGTTAAGCTAGCTTCAAAAAAGGCTTGTGAAAATCACCTTGTTCAGTTTTTTGCCCAGAACTCGAAGAAATTCTACAGTGACGGAATTATGGTTTTACCAGAAAAAGGACAAAAGGTCATCGAACAAAACACCACATATATTACTGATCAGCTTTTTTAATTTATATAAATAAATTCAGTTTGAAAAATACGAAAAAAGCGAAATTACTTTTTCCCCAACCCAATATATATATATATATATATATTGGCATTTTCGGAGTGCCGACAGAAGTGAAAACTTGAACAATTACTTGTGTATTTTTTTAATCGTCAGGAAATATTTTATTGTGCAGGAAATACAAGGACCAAGTAACCTCGGTAAATTAACGCCTACACGCGAGAGGAGGCCAGAGTCCCATCAATGATGAACAATTTTTATATAATACAGATGTCATACATGTACCACATTGGCGCGATGCTTTTCAGATGCCGATTTAGCGAAAACTTCGAAGAAGTTTGAGAAATTTAAATTTCAACCCATTATGGGTCCGTAACATGACCCAGAATGACTGAAGAAACTTTTTTATGCAAAATTTGTAATGTATGAAGCATAAGCTTTCAATAAACATATTACATCAAAAAATGAAAAATGGCCCCCTTGTCCTCCCCCCCCCCCAAAAAAAAATATAACCCGGTGCTATGGGGAAAACCATAAAACTGCAAAAAGAGCGGCGAAGAAATGTTAGTTATGCTATAATTTTTCTTCCCGCTGTAACTCTCATAGAAGCAAAGTTATAGCATTTTAAAAATTGAAATGAAGTGAAGGAATGAGCAAAATTATGTTGGTGAATAACCAGCAGGGGGGGGGGAGCAATAGTCCTGGTTGTGTCACATAGCTTAAACTTTTAAGTTAAAATTGGTAGAGAAAAAAAATGAGCGATATTTTAAAGTGTATTTTTTTTTTGGGGGGGGGGGGGGTCAAGCTCCTCACCGTTGGAAGAGGCCCTCAAAGAGGGAACTTTAAAACAATGTGTCTAGGTTACGGTAACAATGTGACTAGTTCAATGGTTTTTTCCCATCGCAAAAATTTTTCCAATGCGCCTAAGGACGCTTTCAGTTCAAAAATTCGATCTAAAATGATAAAAACGCAAAAAGCTTCAAAAACTGCCCCCCCCCCCCTCACCGTGGGAACCAAATTCGGAAGAGGGGAGGTAAGAAAGCATCATAATATGAGTGATCCGAGATCTTCAAGATGATATACAATATGACTGGTTTAAAAAAGTGAAAATTGTCCCCTCTTCTGCCCCCCGTCAGTCCATCCTTTCGCCCTCAATTTCCTGCAGCAGACATTTTAATTTTTTTACATTTGATAAATAATGTTTACCGAATGATTCGATGAAAAAAAATACTTAAATTGATAGGTTTTGTATAAATCGCTACAGTTTTAAACATACGTTCTCCAGCCCCCTCTTTGAAATTTTTTTTTAAATAAATCATATTTATTGGTGGGTTCTAGGTACGTGACAGCATGGTAAGACTAAAATACCAGAAACTTTGAAAATTAGGTCTTCATTTCACAAGTTATTGTCATATTCTCATGCTTCTTTCTGTACCTCGTTTTTCGATAAAACTTTCATTTCACAAAGCTTCATCGCCAAAACGCTGCTCGATAAAGCTCCTCATGTCTATTCTCAGCGAGAACGAAAGTCATCCTTATCGAAAAAGGCATTAATCAGCAAACCACAAGCTTCTCGAAATGCCGCTTTTATCAAGGTTAAATTTCATCTCGAAGTTACAAGTCCATCGATAAACCTATTTTATTTAGGTAAATTTTCATCGCGATGAAATGGTTTTCTCGAAATGCCTGACTTTCGGGATGATGACTGATCGGGATGAGATTTGCTGAAATGAGAGGCATATACGAAAGCCTTTTAATCATTCTTTTATATTATGAATCTTTCTAATTTTGAAGTTGAATTTTAAGGGGCGGGAGGAGGGGACGGGAGGGAGGGGAGTGGAGGGGGAGCGATGATGGGGCAAATTTTTTAAATCGTAGCTATTTCGACAATAAATGTTTTTTTTGGTGTGGATTTTTTTATGGAACTCTCCGGTAAATATTATTTATTAAATATAAAGATTTTAAAGTGAGAGCTGCATCATTTTTAGGTGTATTCAAGGAAAAATAAGTAAACCCATGGGTGACATGTAAAATTGAAACCTTTTTTTAACCCGTCATGTTATATATACATCATCGGAATGTTTTGGCACCTCCCTTTCTTTTTACGAATCGTTCTCCTCCTGGAGTTGAATTTCAGGAGGAAGGGGGTAGAGAAAGCGATAAGAGGGTGAATTTTTTAAATCGTAGCTATTTCGACAATAAATATAATTTTAGATGTGGAGGTTTCTTTTGTGGAACTCTTCGGTAAATATAAGTTATTAAATATAAAGATTTTAAAGTGGGGGGTGCGTCATTTTTAGGTGTATTCTGCGAAAAATGAGTGAACCCACAGGTGACATGTAAATTTCAACCTCTTTTTTGGACGCTTCATGTTATATGTATATCATCGGAATTTTTTCGCACCTCTCTTCCATTTTACGAATATTTCTCCTCCTGGAGTTGAATTTCAGGAGGGGGAGGGAAAGCGATAAAAGGGTGATTTTTTTTAAAATTTTAGTTATTTCGTCAATGAATATCATTTTAGATGTGGTTTTCAGAGGAGCGCTCCGGTAAATATTATTTCATAAATACAAAATTTTAAAATGGGGACTGCTTGATTTCCTGGTGCATTCTGGGAAGAAAAAGTAACATTACGGCCACGGGTGAGGAGTAAATTTCAAACTTTTTTTGGATCCGTCATGTGATATGTCATAGGAAAGGTTTTGGAATACTCTTTCATATTATGGACCTTTCTCTTCCTGCAGTTTAATTTTAGGACGGAGGAAGGACGGGGAGTGACTTTTTTTAATCGTAGCTATTTCGAGAATAACTATCATTTTAGATAGTGGTTTCTTGATGGAACCTTCTAATAAAAATTGCTAATTATAAACATTTTAAAGTAGAGGATGCGTGATTTCCGGGTGTATTCTGTTAAGAAAAAGTAAACCTGCGGGTGAGGAGTAAATTCCAAACTTTTTTGGACCTTTCATGTGATTGATTATTGGAATGTTTTTCGAACCACTCTTTCACATTATGAACGTTTCTCCTCCTGGGGTTGAATTTCCGCAGGGGGGGAGGGGAGCGATGAGGGGTGAATTTTTTAAATCGTAGCTATTTTGAGAATAAATTTCATTTTAGATGTGATTTTTTGATGGAGCCCTTTGGTAAAAATATTTTATTAAATATAAACATTTTAAAGCAAGGCTGCGTGATTTTCGGATGTATTCAGGGAAGAAAAAAAACAGTGGAGTAGTGAGGAGTAAATTTGAAGCTTTTTATGGACCCGTCATATGATATATCAACGGAAAGTTCTCAAACCACTCTTTCATATTATGAATCTTTCTTCTCTTTTCCTCAATTTGGCCTCCGTACAGAAGCGCTTTTCAAACGTTTTTGAAATCATTTCATTTTTGAAAATTCAGATCTGATTTTTTTTTATGGAGACTTCCAATATATAATTTATAATGTATGAAAAATTCACAAACTGTGAGGACAGGCTGTATTCCGTGTGTTGCAATAGTTGGAATTCTAAGGGGAGTGTTTTTATATCTTTTGTTGACTCTTCTTTCGTGATATATCATTAGAAAGCTCTGTTATTACCATTTTATTTTATATACCTCCCGCGCTCATCCCCCCTCACTTTGCCCCCGCGGGAAGCTCTTTAATAAATTTAACCCACACCCATCATGCGATGTATTGTTGGAAAGCCTAATGACCATATACTCATATTATGCATTTTCATTGCTCCTGCACTACTTCCCCCCCCCCCCGGTGGTCCGTTTAATGAATTTCAATAGAGAGTCTTCTAATAATGGGAGAATTTTAGATCGTATCTCAATTGATGTACAAAAATCAATAAAAGATTTTGATCACTTTTAATATCCATTTAGTTTATGTTCTTTCACTAGGAGTGCTTTTGATTATTTTGTCTTTGGTGCTACTCGCGATTTTATAACTTTTTGAAACCAAGGAACGCCGTTAGATGACTTTTCTACTATTGCGTTTCCATTATAACATCCTTTTGGTTTGTTGTTGTTTTTTAAATGTTTTCAGTTACCATGTATTTATTAAATTATGCTTTTTAAACATGTAATAACAAAGATTTTAATAATCGATTGTAAAACATCTCGATTGTAGATTCTCGAAATTAATCGATGACTTTATCGAATGATCTTTTTTACGATTACGATTTTTATCGAATTGGAAATTTTCGAGAATCGCCCATCACTACAATGGACGTATGTTTAGATTCCGCTATATAGTTTTTTAAAAGTGAATGTGGTGTCTCACTGTGATCAGTATTCATTAAATCAGGCTCAAAGCATCAAGTTCTGGCCAAAAATGGAGAATAATTGGTACAATAGAGGGAGGTCAAAATAAAACGGAAATCACCCAAGATTTAAATATCTTTCAAGGCTTCGAGCAGCTTTTTAAGCAGCGGATCCTTTGACAAATAACCTAGCCAAATATATGAAGGACACACACAGACAAGTGCGAAGAGAAAACTGCTCCCGGGGCAAAGTTTCGATTTGCGCCCCCCCCCCCCCCACCAAGCTTTTTCTTGTATGAGGCCAAAAATGACGTTGGTAATATAAATTTCGCGCCCCATAAATTTACGCGCCACCGCCCCTTCGTCTCCTCTTTCACACGGCACTGAACACTAAACTGCATCCGAAGACCATTTTCTGGCATTCTGTACGGAAAAAAAGGGCTCTCAGATTTGAGTAAAAAGTACAATAGTTCAATTTTAAGTACTTCACATACTTAAAATCCAAATGTACTCAAAACTGAGAAACACGTATACTCATTTTTGATCTCTTGGTTTTGTTCAAATATGAATCTCTATGGATTGCTCCCTGAACATACAAATTGAAGTAAAAATATACTGTCATTTATTTCAGTTTGAAAATTATTAACATTAAACTTTTAATTGATTATTTATTTAGAAAAATACAAAATTTTCAGAGAAATTTCCACTATTTGCTAGCACTTTTTAATTATTTTCAAAATACTATGCATAATTTAATATTTTCATTAATAAGCATATTTTACGCCGCCATGAATGTAATGAACCAATACAGGGTACAATATTATCGTTTATTTGGTTTTGGTAAAATATGATGTTTCAAAATTGGGAAAGCAATGTGATAATTTTTGATTGAAATATACCCAGTTCGATATGAGTACATCGATTTACTTCTTTTTGAGTGTTTAATTTTTTTCAGTGTGCTAGAAGAAACCGCAAAGCGACTACAAGAGACTTGGTTTTAAAAATCCAGACTTCCGCAAGAACCTGAATTAACGATTCTACTACTACATGAGTCTTAACAACAGTGAACTGTATGCAAGAAGACCAATAGTTTGTGTTCCACTCACTCCAACTTCTAAAATAATTCGTTTAAATTGTTGCCCTTGTCCAGGGCCCGACTTAGAGAGTGGGGGGCCCTGGGGCAAACATTATTAGGGAGGCGGGTCTTCTATCTTAATTTTTTTTTTGTAAATTATAATATTGTGACTAAAATTAAAATTTATAGCTATTGAATCTGTACATAAATTTTGTACCGAGTGCTATTCACATAACAACAGAAGAAAGAAAACTTTAAGAAACTATAGAATTCATTTTTTTCTGTTACAGGAATATTAGGATAAATTTGAGGCCTTAAGGGGACATGGGTTACAGAAACAAAAGGGGTATGAGAAGAGAGCTTCTTAAAATTAAAAAAAGAAGAATTTTAGTCACTTTTGGTCATTTTATATCATTTGACACTTCTTTAACAAAACTCTTATATCTTTCCTTGTGTGTGTGTGTGGGGGGTGGGGGGTGCTCAAGCCGGGTGCAATTGCCACGCATGCCCCTGCTTTAGTCAGGCCCTGCCCTTGTCATGTTCAACGAAGCCAAGAAGACTGATCTCAAGTATTGTTTACTGACATGTTGTTCAGATTTAGTCTGAACATTGATTCTAGACGTGTTTTGATCTGAAGAGAAAAAGGAACACGCAACTTGTCTTCCCTTGTTCGTGAAATATTTCATTCGAGCCCAGTCTTCTTGGCTCCATTATTAATTCTCTAAAATTTAGTATTTTAAATTTTCTATTTGAAGAGAATAAAATATTTATGGTTGTGATAATAACAATAAATTATTTGAATAATTAATTATTTTCATAAATAACTTATTAATTATTGCTATCTAATTATTAAATTAAATTAAATTATAGTGAGAAAAAATTACAACTTTAGAATTTTTGATCATTAGATATGAAGTATCATTTTAAAAGAATACAAAATCAAAAAGATACAAAATTGCTTCAAAAAAGAATATAGAAACCAAACATCGATATTTTCTAATTATAGTGTCCTATTTTTGATATATATATTGCAATATACTTTGTTATATTTGTTATTCATATTTTGTTATATATTTTTGTTACATATGTCGTCATAACAAAGATGTACCAAAAAAGTTACTAAATCAGCATTCAGTACCCAGCAGACTTCATTGACTATTTTTTGTGATCTTTTGTCTGTTGTAATAAACGATTATAGTATTTAATTCGAATGATTTAAAATTTTTTTTTTTTTAATAACAGCTATTTGTACTTCTAAAAAGTATTTTTTGAGAATTAAAATTACTGAAGAAATATTTTGTGCTCAAATTTCGCAGAGTAATCAAAATAAAATGCACATAAAAAACATATTTACTGATACTATGAAGTACCTTTTGTTAAATATTATTTAAACTAGAGACACACTAGATAAAATTAATATACGTTATTTAATGAACTGTGAAAATGAACTGTATACACACTATGAACTCTAAGTTACTGGTGGTTCGTACCATTAGGCAAGAGATTGAAATATATGATTGTAATACAATAAGTGCATGTTAATTCGAACTGATTGCAACAGAGGAAATAGAATATTTCTTTAATATAGTCGCTCTAACAACTACGATTAAACCTAGGTTGCAGATACGATTTCAACAAGATAACTGCAAAAAACTTTTAGCTGCATATTACATACACCATAATAAAAAATGCTCATAAATTTGCAACATAAAGTAAATGTGGCAGTAATGGACACTCCTTGATATTTTTGGTTCATAAAATAATAACTATTTAGCTTAAATTATTTTTTTGAATAATACCCCTTTACTTATTTTATAAATCTGAGTTACGTCATTTTAACCAAACTAATCAGGAAGCAAAAAATAATGTTTCAAAGTTTCGCTGTCTTTTCAATGAAAAACTTAGGATCAATATCACAAATTGTCGAATTTTGATCATCTGAGATAATGAAAGTATCGAATGAAAACAATTCAAAATTTCAAGAGGTAAATTTATTTTCTATTAGGGAATAAAGGATTTTCGAAGCAAAATTGTTAAATTTTGAAGAAATTGAATAATAAACTAATTTTTATGTAATTCTATGACATTTCATGGCATATGTAAGCCAAGATAGTGACAATTTTATTCTAAAATATTATTTACATTCTTGTTTTTTTATTTTAAGGTCTAACATTTTGATTTTGTTCACAGAAACATTTTTTCAATATAGCATCTAAAATTCCATTTGATTTTCAGTTTTATTTGCTAATTTATAGAATTCCAGAAAATGGCTAATGGATGTCGTCTCAATTTTTACAAAAAATTTAATTACATTATTTTCAAAGAAATAGAAAACCAGTAAAAAAAGAAACCAGTATGATTTTACTACTTCTTACTTCAACTATGCCAGGAATAAGAACAATTACTCTACAGCGCCATATTTACACCCGATGAAGAACGAAAATGATGGCCAGGAACATGACACTCATTTTCAGTGACAACCAAATTTTATTTATAAAAAATTATTTCTAAAATGAAGAATTTGTTACCTACCTAGTATATTTGTTTTATAAGGTACAAATATTAATTAAAAATACTAGAAAAAGATATTTGTACAGTATAGTGAAGGCCCTTTACTGTGCACATATCACAGTGTGACATGCCAGAAAAATGACAGTCTGAAATTATTCTAAGTCTTTTAACTGCTTTATTTACGTTATTAGAAATGTAAACGTCACTTGAAAATATTTCTAAGGATATTTTTTATTAGGATGTATCAAAATAAATTGCATTATATAATATTAAATAGGAATTTTATGTTGCGGACTACGATTTCCGCATTTTTTTTATATTTACTCCCCAAGGCCAACTGCTATGCTCAACAAGAGCAAAACGTTTTGACACAATTACAAATTCATTTTTTAACAGAAAGATATAAATCAAATTGGAAGGCTTGACTATGGAAGTGATTTCGAATCGAACTTTGTTTTCCATTTTATGATAATTAAATAGCCCATTGAGTTATCAATGATTTCGATCATGTGATCAGGATTTTATCTCAATTTGTATCGTTGTGAAATGCGGTTCAAAAACGCTAACTTTGACGGCTTGTTCGGAAAGATCTATAACGTTAAAAAAAAAAAAAAAAGATTGCGATTAAGATAGTTTTTGAACAACAACACTTACTAGTTTCATGCATTTCAAAACAAAAACAAATTAAAACTTATATCACAGTTGCCATTTCTGATTTTAAAACACTCTGTTTAGGCCCTTAGAGTTTATGATCAGGGAGGAACTGAAATAGAGATGGCTTTACTGCTTGTTTTATTGTTTGTTTCATACAGTATGTCAAATTTTGAAATTGTTTCTTAAAAACAAATATTCTTAAAATTCCGGGTAAGCTGGGTACTTAGATAAAATCTACAATATATTCATTTATTGACAATTTATGAAATATTCTAAAACTTCATACGCACAGTATTTCAATACATATAAAATTCCATTATGTAATTTCACTTTGTACAAAATAGAAATAAATCTAGTTTACTGACAATTAATTAATTCGCTTCGGGCAACAAATGTGAAAGCATAAAACACTTTAGGTGCAGTAAATTTCCGGTATATTTTCTCAAAAATCCATGCTATCAGAGTAAATTACAAAAGTAAAGCAATTAATGAAATATATTTTAAAGTAAATACTGTTTGAAAGATATTTTGGACGAATCAATTTTAGCTGCATGAATAAATGACTCATATTTGCGACTGCAATTAAAATATTGAATTGAAACATCAGTTAAAAACATTTGTGAATTGAAGAAAAGATTTTTTAAGATGAAATACCGATTCTTATTTTCCAAGAAGTTTTTGGTTGTTTTTGAAATTATATATATTATGAAATTAATTTTCGACAGTAAATAAATAAATAAATAAAATTAAAATGAATTGTAAATATTTTTTATTTTCGAAACATTCACTTTCAGAAGCTTGAAATACGCGAATCCAGAACTACAGTTCATTTCCTATAAATATTTTTAAACACTTTTGTCGCTTTTTGTCACTTTTGTCGATATAGTGTACTTATACGTCTTAAAGACCTATTCACACAAATTCAGATGCACTTTTGACAACTTCTGTTGGTCAAGTATTCCTCGTTGGTTCATGGAAACCGTTCTCGACACAGTTGTTGAACTGCTGGTGCATTTCTACCGGCTAATTTGAACACAAAATGAACGTCTGTCAGTAAAAACGCTGGAAAATAAAATTTCATTAAAATACAGAAAATGTGACACCAGAATGCAGAATTTCTGAACAATGAGTAATATAACGTAACGGTCAGAATACTGGTGGATTTTGGGATAGATTTTGCAACAGTTTTCTTTTAATATTAGATAGGTTTTTCTAATCTATAAGTGACATAAAATTTTTATTGAAGGTTTTTTTTTCTTATCTGGACTTTATTTTAATAATTTGAAATAGAAAAAAAATATTTTCAAATAAATCTTTCATATTTTATTTCAATTGATTTCTCTTAATTGTGATTTACCACTCAAATACAATCAAATAATTAAACTTATGTAATGTTAATTTCTTTTAATCATAAATTTTACGTATTATATAAAACTATCATTTAAAAATAACTCATAAGTTTATAATAATTTAATGAAAAAGGCGTATTCGTAACTTGCTTGATTTTGCGTTTACATGTCAATTTTTAAAATAAATTGATGAAAAATTTTATTGAAGATTATATTTCAAATCTTTATTCAACAGATGGTTAAAATATTACAGGTAGTATTTAACCTGCAGTTCATTCTTAATTAAAATACTTAAATAAAAAAGTACTTTTTTTAAATCTTTTGATAAAAATCAAAGGAGAAACGATGTTGTAGAAAGGGATTATTTGCTATTATATGTATGTTCAGTAATGCAGCCGAGTCACATTTGATACTGATACTGTGATATATGTCATTTATTTTCCCCTAATCTCCTAGAATATATTTTTTATATGTTATTTTCTCTTAATGTTTAGGATTACGAAGAATATTATCCGGCTATAATTCCGGAAATACGTGCTAGAAATGTGGAAATATATTTATGACATTTAACAATTATTTCTCAGAGGAAAAATGAGAATTATTTTTCTTATTTGTGATTCGTATCTTTTAAGAATAATAAAAAAAGGCAGAAATCATAATTGAATAGTGTTTAGTATTTCTCGCATATTTATCGCGAAAAGAGAGATTATACATTTACTTTTACTTTCTTCCATCTTTACAGAAAGAAAGTATCGGATTAAAAAAATAATTATCGGGTTTTATATAGTTAATCAAATCAACTTATTTAATGTCTTCAAAATACCAATAATCAAAAACAAAGTCATCCGAGTTTTCTTGACAAAATCCGAGTACACAAAATTTTGTTTTCATAAAACTATCCATGACTTTGTAGTCATAAAACCTCTCAATTTTTGTACGATCTTATCGAGTTACGGATGGTGTCATTTGATTTAGAATTAAAAAATACATAAGTAACGATACCATACTTGACCTAAAAATGATTTCCCCTCTCTTTGAAATAAAATTACACCCTGTTAATCCCCACCTCAAATAAGTAACAAAAAGGTTATTTTGTTGGGATTTATAGGATTTCGTCAAATTTTTGTAATTGGCCATCAATTTTTGTGTTTTACCCTCTTTTTTGATCTGCTTTACCTGTATTGTCTTTTTTGATCTGCTTCATCGGTATATCTGCTATATCTGTGAGATTATAAACGAAATTATTTAACCTTGACAAATAATAATTGTTGCTGCTTCAAGTGAGTTTTATATTCAGCAAATGGGAAACTTTATAGAAAAACAAAGCATTACAAAAGAACAAAACGTAACATAGAAATTAAAGACAGTATATTTATGTCTATCGGAACTTATAATGAAAAATGAAGCATTAAAATGTATGGATATATTAATAATGGCAGAAATATCCACAAAGAAAAACTGAACTACTAAATAAAAGCAGGGAACTCTCCTAAAGTTTTAATCACCGCTTTGCATCAAATATAGCAGTATATAAGCAGTCGATGTTCCTACATACAAAATGTTAGATTCTGGGATAATATCTGAAAAAGTTAAACCTGTGAATGCACGCGGAATTCCGATTAAGTCAAAATGGTGCTCATAATGTTTTTGTAAAACATCATGATAGATTGTGAAATGTGATGATGTTTTGCAAAATAAGAACATATAAATATGGCAAATAGCAGGATTAAACACAATAATTTCAGCAAAAGTGATATTTGCTATAAAACTGGTAGAAACGAAATTATAATGTACATCAAAAACAGAGTAAATAGCTCCAGTTGTTAGAATACAGTGGACTCTTTCTATTTTGAACACTCATGGGACCAGCCAAAAACGTTAGGTTATAGGGGTGTTCATTATAGAGGAAGAATGAAAATGCATTATTACTGTGTAAAATCACCCAGTTGATAAAATAAAGTCGGTACTACGGGTTTTGTTGTATTTCCTTCCTTTTAAGTTCAAAAAGTAAACTAACATGATTGCTACATCCTTTAATGAATGTCCTATCATGGGCAAAAATGAAATCTGCTGAAATTAAACAGCAACAAAATTATAAGCAAGTAATTTCTTTAATTGCCTTTTTCCCAGTCGTTGAACAATCGAAGAAATCAGTCTAAAAACTCCAAATTTAATCTTTAAAACAGCATGCTTAAGCTGTTATTAACAATAGTACACATATAACTATTATTTTAAATAAGAATGATGAAAGTGGGTTATTTTGACTTAGTGTAATTGTCTCCAACTAATCAAAAATTGAATTACATTTTCTAATAAAAAAAGAATCATAAAATGGCTTCTTTCACAGCAGGCAGTTGACAACAGATGCTCCAATTTTGAACTGAAGATTCTATCAAACCAATTGCATTTTCAATTACATGTTTAAAATCTAAAAAAAATATTTTCTCTGTTTATTTTTTAATCGAGTTCGTTTAACCTTTTTAGTCTTCAGCAACAATTTCTCCGAATTTCCATGATTGGAATCCGAATTCAGATTGCAAATGCTATATGTTCTGTTTACAGAGAGGTGGAGTAGAAATGGGGATAAAAAATGGCGTTTATAATAGTGGGGTGTTCATATTACAGGGTTTCAGAATTCAGAGAGTTCACCTTTTGTTAGGTCTATGGAGTTTTGCCGGGATCGTCAGAATGTGTTCATAATACCGGGGTTTTCACATAAGAGAGTGTTCAGATAGAGATAGTACACTGTATTTAAAAAAGCAAAACATGGTTTTAATAGCTCCATGATATACCATGATATTGGCGATTAATTAGTGAAATAACAGAATTTCAAAGTCTTTAGTTCAGTAATTATAATTTATGAAGTAAATGGGAAAAAAAACTTTACAAGGTATATACCGCAGCATTGAAAAAAGGAACTTTATAGAAGCACTTGACGCCCCAAGTGTACTAAAGTACAACGCTGGCAGTTTGCAAATGCCCGTCTTAAATCTGTATCAACGTTTTTTAGCAATTACACCAAAAACGAAATAGTTTCGGTCTGGTGACTCTCTTGTCAGTTGACGGTAATAAAGGTCATATAATCTATTGTATGACCTATCTAATTCTATATAAAGGTTTGATATTTAGTAGCATTTATACTAGCATGAAAAAATTGAATTATTTGAAAAAAAAAGAAATCATTTCAATATAATTTAATTTTTCATTAAATAATATTCTTTTTGATCGTGTTTCTTTAGTCCAAGCAAATAATTATATCTATGCATTTGTTTGCATTTTTGGAAAATATATCCTTAATACTTTATTTTTTATTTTTATTTATTTGTTTTTGTAAATCACAGGTTTTATATATTACAGTTACAACATAACTTTTCTCAACATTAATTTTTTTTTATATATTTATTTTATTGAAAAAATATAATATTCTAATTAGGAATAATAATAAAAATCTTTACTCAACATTAGTCTTACAAAACGACATTTCAAATCTTTATTCAACAAATGATGGTTAAAAAAATATTTAGAACACTTACAAGCAGTGTTCTCGCTGTGCGCCAAATTGCGACTAAATTCTTCATTTGGCGAGCAAAAATTGATTAAATTCGACAAATTTCTAGTGCTTAATTTTTGCTTTTTCTTTCTTTCTTTTCCTTTTTTCTTTTTTTTAAAGATTTTAATGAGTTAAATCGGTTTTAGATTTTTTTTCTGGATTACACAAGACATTTAGAATATATATATTTTTAATATATGGGTGATTCTACGATAAGAGGTAATTTGTACGGCAATCCGTTTAAAACAGATTTTTTATTCTATATGTTGCTATTTTTTGCAATGAATCGCATCATCTTAATATACTTTATTAAGTAACATCACGATTGAATGCCTAATTAAAAGACATTTTTCTGAAATTTCTTACAAAGTCTAAAAAGTCCCCTCCCCTGGCATGTCCCCTTGCCGGTTTCAATTTAACTTTCAAACAATACATATATTTTTTCCGCCAGATGCTTAACTAAAGTATGTTTAATTGGAACTTAAGTAATTATACTTACGTATTATAAAATAAAAGATAAAATAATTTTGTAAATTTTAAATAATTTTTTTAATTAACTTTTGTCCCGCTTTTTTTGTGTCTCTCCCCTGTCAAATTTCGTTCCGCTGAAACAAACATAAATTCAAGGATGGCTATATTGGAATTAGTGCTTAAGGACATCTATCGGCTTGAAGTTAGCAATACTAAACGCGCAACCCATTTAAACGTCGTCGTTTTTAGTTATTGCAACGCAACCGTGCTGCGTAGTGGTTTCGCACAGTGATCATGTATCTCCCCTGGTAAGTCATAAAACTTATAATATTCATTCAATTCAATTGCATTTACTGCCCTAATTAAGCAATACGGTAATAATTAAAGTGAAATACACAATTAACCCAAAAACTAATTCAGTCAGTTAAAAAATTTGAATTTACATGAAAATGTCTCTCCCCTGCCGTATTTCCCCTGGCAAGATAACTGCCAGGGGAGCGAGTCACTGACCAGAAAAAGTTATAAAATATGTATAAAGTGACTTGCTCTTATATGAAAAGGTAAATAAACGGGACAAAAATCATAATTTAAAGGTTTCTGATCAAACTCAAACTTTTCTTTTTGGCCGAATTCTCTATGTTTTTGAACCTCTTATCGTAGAATCACCCATATAGTCGACTCTCGTTAATTCGAAATCGGATAATTCGAATCTTCGCTTAGTTCGAACTAAACATAAAGTCCGAAATTTCAATGGCAGAATAACGTTAAACTTTTTCATTAATTCAAACTCATTATTTCTTGACTTCGTTTAATTTGAACTAATGAGAGTTCCGATTTTTCCTTTTTCTTTCCTTTCTCACGGATTTCATATCATTTGAATCACTTTCTTTCTTTGATTTTTGTGAAAATTGTTACGAACGAGTATACATGTAATATAATGCATTTCATATCCACTTTCTTAGAGCTCTGTCTGTCCATCAGTGACGCTTTAAAATTTTCTTCCATCGTGCTTGTTTCTAATCTTTTAATTAACTTATGTATTTATACATCCTAATTTAATATTAAGTCATATTCTAATGATAACAGATAAAATAAGTTTAAAAACACTATAACATTAATTCTTTTGTAATAGTATCCTATTAAGCATGTTTTCCTTAATTCGAACTTCGGATAATTCGAACATTTCTTGTGGTCCCGATGAGTTCGAATTAACGAGAGTCGACTGTATTTGTAGCAGATTGTTGAATTTAGATTAATAGCAATCGTTGTCCCAGTTATAAAAACTTAGGTTATTTTAGAAGATATTGAAAAAAAAAGCGAGTACATTAAATGATTAAAGATATTTTTTTCGTGCTACATGGCGAATCTATTTTGCTAATACTTTTTTTCATTTGGCAAATGTTTTTTATTTTTAATTAGCCAAATTACTAACGTTGGTCAAATGTCAGCGAGAACATTGCTTACGAGGAACAATTATTTAAATAAGATAAAAGTTTTCAAAAATCACCCAATCACAGTTTTTATTCAAAATTCTACGCAAGTAATCAAAGGAGAAACATTTGTGTCAAAATGGATTATCTGCTATTACATGTCTGCTTAGTAAAGCAACCGCGTCACATTCCAAATAGTGGTCTATCATTTATTTCCCCCCCTAATCTGCTAATGTATATTTATTTATGTGTGGCTATCTCACATTTTTGAAGGAACTAAGAATAATATCCGGAAATACGTGCAAGAAATGAAGAAGTGAATTTAGAGATTTTCAAAAATTACCTCTCTAAGGAAAATGAAAATTTATTTTTGGTAGCTGCAATTGATATATAGAGAAAATTCAAAAAGGAAAGAAATCGTAAATTAGTATATTATTTAGTATTTTATCAGGAAAAAGAGAAATTTTAAATACTTATTACATTTAATCTTATAAATTAACCAGTAATTTTAAAAATAGATTTTTTTTAAATTGGTTTACAAATGTACAGAAATTAACTTTAAATGAAGTATGTACAGTGCAGGTAGGTCAACTTGAGTATACAATCTTACTATGACTTTTATTCTCAAAATTTCACAAATCTTTTTTGATTTGGGTTGGAATTTGCACTGATGAAAGCTTTTGTCTAAAACCTGAAACAGTAGTATATGATTTTGTTAAGTTATTTCAATGTGTTATTTTATTTAATATATTGTTGAATGTCTAGGTTAAAATGTTTTATTAATTATTTTAAAATGATTTAAACATTATTATTATTTTTAATTATATGAAATAAAATGCATACTTTTCAGTTAGTTAATTCTGAATTAGTAGATGATTATTTTCAAAAATTGTAGCAAACCTAAAATTTCATAACATTTTCAGTTCCAGCTGCTTAACGAGAACAGTAATAAAATAATGTACTTAAAACATTCAGTGATAATTGAATATAAGTAACTAGTAAAATTGATCTCATTCCTCACACTTACGCTAATGATATTTTAATATTTCGTTATAATCGTTTCAAAAGTAAGTTAGAAACTAATATACTTTTTTGCATGCGCTGTTACATGCAAAATTACAGAAGACCTCGTTGTTCACATATTGTCAGTGCTGTAGTTGGAAAAAAATATTTGTGGGAACTCACTTTTTAATAGAGTAGATGTTGACGCGACCAAATTTTGGCTAAGCAAAAGGCCAATTAAAAACATTTAGCCAAAAGAAGACTTTTTAAAATTAACAGTTATAATTATTATATTCTTGTTACTAATGTTTTGTATTTGTATAGCACTCATTTGAAAGCAATATTTAATCAATCTCATTGTAAAAATTTCCATTATAAGTCAAAATTGAATTGAATTCATATGTGATATTATTTACTGGCTCATCTATCCCAGAAATTTCCGATAAAGAAGATAACGAGAGGTGTTTTCTGTGCTCTTTGATTTGCGACAAGTTGTCTTGTCTGCTAAGGTTCTTTCTGATTACAACCAAGACTTAACATATGGTTTGTAAAAAAATATATTAAGGGTGGCCTTATACGGCTTATGAATATAAGTGAACTGGTTTTTTCAATAAGGAGTAAATTTCTGGAGAAGAGGATTTAACTCTCTGGGTTCATCACTAGTATCAATATACTTGATAATTATTGTTATCATAAATAATAATAATTATCATTTTGCTTGAAAAAATTTTATCCGTGCATGTTGTTTCATATATATATATTCATATATATATATATATATATATATATATATATATATATATATATATATATATGTATATATAAGTAACAAACCAAATATTTCTGGGAAGGGTGTTCCTACCCGTTCCCGCCCAATTACAGCACTGCATATTATATCATTTTATTGGATAAAATGCATTTATGACAAATCGTGTTCGTTTGGAATGTTAGTTCTTCTAATGCTTAAAAGTTAAACATACCCACACACTAACAAATAAACTGTTGTAGCAATAAACTTAAAAGTTTAATCAATTTTTAAAGTAAAGAGAGCGAATTTAATTTATCAGAAAAGTTTCTTCTTCAAAGCCCACGAGTTCCTCTAAGTCGATCATAGGCGTCCGTACATTGTTAAAAATAAATTTGTGCATTCACAGTAAAACTACTGGCCGCAAAGTTGCCAGATTTTCTCCGTCCCGTTAGTAGATTTTCCGTTTTGGAAAATAAAAGAAGGAAAAACGCCGTGTGAAGAAGCGGCAATTTTACATAATAAATTTGGTATAATAACTGACTGATGGTGCCATCTATCGAACAGTTTAGAAGCTCATATATTTTTTGATCGAGAAAAAAGTAATGCCTTTGGGGTGATTTGAACTCTCGACCTTTGCTCTCGTAGCCCGTTGCTCTAGCTGTAACTCGATAGGATCTTCAAATGCACATGATTCTAAAGACATATACTGGATTCTATGGTGTGTTTATATTTTTATAAGGTAGATTGTAATTTCATCGATGCTGTTATAATTCTTACAAGTTTTAATTAATAAGGCTAATTTATTATTATGATTTTCTTACGGTTAATGAAAAATTATAATATTGCTTGAATGATTGAAATATGTTTAGTTAATTTGTTGCTCTGAAAGTTGTTGGTATCAGCACAGTAGAACTTCAGCAGCATGATACAAATCTTATAAAAGAACCAGGATTCTTTCATTGAGTTTTTTATTTCTGTGCAACAACCTGTCAGTTTTCTAACCATTCAAAATAAATTTGCGATAGATAACAGAGATCTCCGCTGTTTCATTCCATCTTCGTTATTTTCAGGAAATATGATGAAAAATTTCGACTTATAACAGAAACAGCCCTTTTCTATGAAATTTAGGAAAATTGTGAATTTCAGAATTTTTTTTAACAGTGTACGATATCATACACTGTACATACGTTGACAAATTTAACATTACATTAATCATACATTGACAAATTCAAAATACTCATAATCAAGTTTTTCACAAAAGAAATTATCTTTTAAATAAAAATAAATATAGTTTGTTATATTTGTCAGTTAGTAATAAAGTAGATGTAATCATAAGTTTAAAATTTTCATAATCAAGATTTTTACTAAATTTTCGTTTTTGTACTCTCTTAAATACTAAAATGAAAATTTCCCCTGTCTAATATAACTTACTTTTTATCTCACAAAAAATCTATCTTTTAAATAAAAGTAAATATAGCTTGCTGTAATTGTTAGTTTATAATATTATTTATTTCCTGCTAATATGAATACTTATATGTTAACTAAATTACCTTCTTCGTGAATCATTTTATAATTCCCAACACAGACGTTATATTTCTGATCATATAAACAATTTGATAATATTTTGATGTATAGCAGATAAAACTGCAATCGAGAGCAAGTTTAAATGAATAAAAAAGTATTATTGTTTTTTTCATTTAATCATTATAAAACATAAATCATTCGTGATCTATCGCCAGATTGACACTATTTGTAATTTTGAATATTTTGAATTGTGAATGTAGCAAGGCTAACGAATTTTTTTATGCTAACAGTTTTGTTTCGTGGCTCGACAGAATATGTTTCTCGGGGACTTGGCATTTCTCTCAGAGAAACTGAAGATGTAATGATAAAAAGTTAATTAAATAAAATCGATTTTTTAAATCACCAGATTTTAAAACCTTTACCTTTTACATAAACATTTTAATAATTTTTTTAAAATTTTACTTAAGAAAAGTGTTATAATAAAAATAAAAGACATTGACATGTTTCGGAACCATCAAATAAGTTCCATAATCATAATATAAATAAAATAAAATTTCAAAATATTTCACGGTCAATACAAATGACACGCGACAATGAGATATAAATAACAAAAAACACAAAAAAACACGCGCTCTATTGAAAAAAATTAAATTAAAATGTAGACCATGATCTAAAATATAAATCAAAATAAATTTTCAAAATAATTTTGTAATATAAATCAAAATAATTCAAAATAATTTCTTTTGTATTGACCGTGAATTATTTTGAAATTTTATTTTTACTTATATTTTAGATAATGATCTATATTTTAATTTAATTTTTTATAATAGAACGCGTGTTTTTTGTTATTTATATCTCATTGTCGCGTGTTAGTTGTACTGACCGTGAAATATTTTGAAATTTTATTTTATTTATATTATGATTATGGAACTTATTTGATGGTTCCGAAACATGTCAATGTCTTTTATTTTTATTATAACACCTTTCTTAAGTAAAATTAAATTTTTTAAAATTAAAACTGAAGATGTAATTTTCGAGTTCATGTCAGGGGGGGGGGGAATCATCTCATCAATGTCTGATTGGATTCTAATAAAAGTAAGGTTTCATGGATTTATATGATTCTGCAGTATGCCTGATGACTCAGTGTTTTATTTCTAGGAAGCAGATTTAAAGGTTATATTTCTTCAAACGCAATTTATATTTTCTTACAAATCATCCGCTTTTGAATACTTTAAAAATATGCCAATAAATAACTTCGCTATAAAGCGGATAGCAATCCATATCCTGACCACGGAAGACTGAAATGTGAACCGTGGAAAGTTTTAAATTTTAACAAATATTTTTTTTTATAATTGGCTAAATGATAATTTATTAAATTTACTAATCATATGGTTTCGAAGTTGTTCAATCTTGAAGTATTTTTTTTTTCAAATGAAAATAATTGACTTGAAAGAAAATATTTCCTTGGAAAAGTATAAAACTGCATTTTCTAAAGAAATTTGGGGTAAATATGTCTAAGAAAAGTATGAAAATTGCAAAAAAAAAAAACTAGCTATTAATCGGGCTGCTATGTTTGGATTAATATATGTATAACTTTCTCCATTCTTCTTTCGCTTAATATAAAATAATATGTATTACAAGTAAAAATAGCTTTATTAGTAGCCATGAAATGTAATTTTTTTGTTATCTTATCACCAGATTTAATTAGACACAATTTGATTGAGAAAGTATACTATTATAAGTGAAGCATAATTTAAAAATCCCTGTCGGCTTGGCCTATAGGCGGAGGTAGATTTCGAAGAGTGCTCATTTCAACAACAAAAAATAAATTTCATTACAGATAAACCCAGTTTAACAACTTTATTTGTCCTCTTTTGAAAAATTTTTAATTTCCTTTTTCTGTAAGGACTGGTTTTATCAGAATCATCTTAAGCTAAATTCGGATCAAACGCCCATTTTGACAACATATTTTGAAATAATTCTGACTTTATTAAAAAAATCGACTAATACGGTACATTATATTGTTCCTAAATAACAAAAGACTGTCAATTGAATGTGTTTGAGAGCAAAATTGAATTTAAAAATGAGTTATAAAATAACCAATTTTGAATACAACCTCAATTCTTAATCATGATAGCTTCGGGAATTTTTGCGCGAGTGCCCCCTTCGACAGCATTTTTAAAAATATATTCAGCCTTTATCAAAAAACTGAACGATGCGGGATATTACACAGCTCCTATAAATGAGAACCTGTCAATTGGATGCGTTTGAGAGCAAAACTGAATTTAAAAATGAGTCAGAAAAAACGCAAGTTGTTATTTGAATACTTCCTCAAATTTCCTATCACAGTTTACTTCGGGAAATTCTGTTCAAATACCCTTTTTGGCAGCCTTTTTTGAAATATATTCTGTCTTTATCAAAAAATTGTCTAATGCGTCATATTATACAGTTCCTAAATAAGAGGACTTGTAAACTGGATGCATTTGGGAGTAAAAATGGATTTAAAAATGAGTCAGGAAAAACGAAATTTGTTATGTGAATACTTCTTCAAATTTCCTATCACTGTCACTTCGAGAAATTCTGTTCAAAATACCCTTTTCGACAGCGTTTTTTGAAATGTATTCTGTCTTTATCAAAAATCTGGCCAATGTTTCACATTATATAGTTCCTAAATAAGAGGATCTGCCATTTGGATAAGTTTAAAATAAAAAATGAATTTATAAAACGATTAAGAATGTAAGCAGTTTGAATTAGAGGTTTTTTCTCCAACTCCAGTTTTCTTTTAATTTATTTTTGCTATAAGAATTGATCCTATGAAAAACATGTCAATATAAAAGTTGTAGATATTATTGAGAAGATGTAAAATATATTTAATTGGATTTGATAGTTTAAGAATTGACAAAGTTATGGATTTTTTTCTTTTTCGAAAGCCCTTTTTATTTTCGTTTTTAATTTTTTTTACCGGTAAGAGTTAGTCCTATCAAAAACTTGCAAATACAAAAGTTTTAGATAATTTTGAGAATATTTATAAAAAGTTTAGATGGATTTGATATCTTGAGAATTGACAAAGTTATGATTTTTTTTTCTCCCAAAACACCTATTTTTTTCGCCCCTTGAGCCCATTTTTAATTTTATCAAAAATCTGTCATGCATAAATTTTTGGCCCATTATTTAAAAGTAATATAAACTTTAAACTGATTCGATATCTATTTTCATTACGAAGTTTTGGGCTTTTTTTTGTTTTCACAAAAACGCCCCCTATTTCGACCCCCTGGTCCGATTTTGTCCATTAACGAACTTAGCCGAGATTTTACCCCCTTTGATTTTATGTAAAAGTTTGGTGGAGATTGGTGAAGAATTATAGAAGTTATCGTTTCCATAAAAAGTGATATATATATATATATATATATATATATATATATATATATATATATATATATATATATATATGAGGAGCCCAGAAGCCAAGGGGTACAAGTGACAAAATATCGATTTGGAGTAAATTGAGTTTAAAGATAATTGATGTTAAATTGGATCATCAATAACGATTGACTAAATTGAAATAGGAAACATCTGCTTCTTGCATTCTAATCTTTGAACTCTCATTTCAATAACTGTTAAAAAAATAGAGTACAATTTTCTTTAAATGTATAATTAATCAATATTGTTTGTTTTTCGAAAAAAGTGGTTTATCTCTATAACTCAGCAAATAATCAGAAAATGACCTATATTTCTTTACCTGAAATGAAAAAAGCATATTTCCAGATACCCTGTGCACTTAACTCAATTTTTTCAATTTTGTCACTTATACCCCTTGGCTTCTGGGGTCCTCATATATAAACTGGTGCAAATGCAATAGGTAGCATTTCATACGAAATCTACCTAAAAAATAAAGCTTAATAAAGCTTACAAGGTACAGTTTATTTATCGTATTTATTATCACTTTGTTGTACTTACACACCACGCACAGAACTGTAACTATCACAGTTATGAATTTTTTTTCTCTATAAAATATACCGAAAGCAGTTTATTTTTTTTGCACAACACGTTCATTTATTTTTCAAATCTTTCTTAAGTTTTTGTCACGAAATTCTTTCTGTAAATAATTAAACGCGAGGAAAAATAATGTGAAAAATTCAAAGTTCTTATACTAGAAAAACTAAAATGCTAATATATTTGCAAAAATGTATGCAGTTTCGTATTTAAAAGCGTTGGGATTTTTGTAGCTTCTGCTTTTTTTTTTACTCACTTCCTTCAAATTTGTCATCATATTTCTTTTTGAAAACTTTTAAAAAGGGACACCAAGAGTTTTTCCCTATAAAAAACACTGTTTGAATTCCTTTGTGCAATTATTTATGCAGTTTTGTGGGTTTTTTTTTAAAACATTGAAAGTCAAAACAAATTCCGAGAATATGACGTCAACTAGATATGCAAGCTTTTCTCATAATAACATGAAGTCACTGCAAAGAAAATAAATACTCTAAGGTTATAATTAAAAATTATTTTTTTGAACTTTAGTTCAAAACTGGAGGGTAATAAAAAACCAAGAGAAAAAAAAATGCTGTACAAAGAATAATAAAGAGATACTTTTAAACAATTAGAGTTACATAAAAGTACAATGGGATAACAAAGCTAAGAAAATTAAATATAAACTTTTTACAAAGAATGTATTATCTTGGTTACATTTTTTTGTAGTGGTACTGGTTTTCTCAAGTACAGGTGATAAATCATTAAATATTGTTTTCATCGACGTTCTTCACATTGCTTTAATTTCGCTTAAAATATAAATCTTTAATTCATTTTGTTTAAAATGCACAAAATTTAATTTAAAATGCCTTATTGTGGCGGTTAATTATTCTCATTTTTTGCATTAAAAAAAGCTTATAATTTGGGAGAAAGGTAATAAATGGCTTATTTAAAGAATATGCCGCCACTGCTTATACATTTTTCCAATCTCTCTAGCAAGTAGAGGATACTCTCCCAGAAAAAACTTTATCTCTTTTGAGGTGATGTAGTCATCAAGATATTTTTCGAAATCTCCGTAATTGTTGAAGTGTTTCATAGAGAAAGCGTGAAACATCGATGAAAACAAGTGGTTGTAACCAAGTTTGGAGAGAACAACGGATGAGCAAGATTTACCAGTGAAGTATAAAAATAGTGTCTATAGCCGTTTTCGCAGTGCATGAGGGAGGGGGTTAGTGGTTCAGCAAAGTAAATTTTTTTCGTGTTTTTTAGCATATTTTGGTCGTTTTTGGATCAATATATGGTTTAAATTGATCATTCTTTAAGGATGGAGAAAGTATTACTTGTTTAATCAGATTTTAAAAGCTCGTGGACAATGAAACCCATCTGATCCCACGAAATGCACAGTATTGTCAGTTTTCCAAAGCGATTCATTTTTCGCTGTAAATGTTTATTATTGTCCTGGGTCAAACATTGATTTTGCGTTATATTACAGTGCTCAGCAAAAGTTTAGACAATGATCGATTATGTTTATATATTCAAAAGTATGCTTTTTAATTCATCTGTCATGAATTACTTGTGACTTATTCTTTATTCACAAACAATAAATTTTTAATTTTACCTTTTAGATAACATATAATGACAAAAAAAAAAAAAAAAAAAAAAAAAAAAAAAACGAAATTAACATTGTGGCAAAAGTATAGACAGTTTGTATATTTACAGAAAAATAACTACAAATTAAAATCGTGTTGCACCCACATTGTTTGCAGTTAGTGCAAGAATGTGACTTTTCATCGAAGTAACTAAATACTGCGTCAGTTGGGGGTCTATTTTGTACCAAACATATTGAACAACAGCTCGAAGCTCATTAACAGAAAAGGATAGCAAACATTTGCATAAGTCTTATGACATATGATGTTACAAAGGTTTTCGATTGGGCCCAGATCAGAGCTACATGCGGGTAACTTGAGATCCGTAGTATTTTCAGAGTTAAACGAAATTCTTCTTTTGTATGCAATATGAATTGACGCATTATCTTTCTAAAATCCATATTTTGTACCAGTTAAAAGTTCCCCAAATGGCTAAAAATTAATCTCCAACGTATTTTCGTAATCTTGTGTTGTTTGGCAACCACTGAATAACTCCAGAGATACTCGAGCATTAAAGCAAAATGAAGACCAAATCATTAAAAAGTCACCTCCTTGTTGTCGATTTAAGAAAGTCTCAGGCTGTTTACTCAAGTTGTGCCAATAGTATGCCCACTCATTTGGGACATTCAAATTTTACTTTTTTTTCGTTACTGACTATGATAGTGTACCATTTGGGTCCAGAAGACGTATGTTTGCAAGTTCATTGTATTCTCGAAAATTTGTAGAGATATTTTAAAGCTGATTGTTTTATGATTTTCATGTAAATTGATTTACCTGTTTCTTTTATTTATCTACGAATCATGTCCGTCGACACAGACAGTCCTGACTTAGTTTTAATGTGATTAGCAATCATCATTTGTGTAAATGTCAGTTTATGGATCCTTTTGTCATCTCATTTTCTGGTCTCACAAGGTCTTCCGTATTTATGTTTTGTTTTCAAGGAGTCATCCTTAGACTATACTTCATAGACAGACCACTTTGGACGATTCAATGCTGCTGAAATTTCTACAACAGCCTTCTCTTTTTATTGCAACTTTCCTACTTCAATTACCGCATCTAACTAAATATTTTTAGCTCGCGGCATCTTCACTAACTGATGCTATATCGAGGTATACTTAAATGCTTCAGACATATGACATCATAACTTAGAAATTTACATTTTTCTATGAACAGTGGGCAAAAAATCAAAAAAGTGTCTAAACTTTTGCAACATGCAAATTTTACTTTTTTCAGTAAAATTAAATATTATCTTAAATTATAATCATTATTTTTATCCTACATTGTTTAACCCTCTGACAGTCTTACAAAAGGGCAAAATTGTAATGTTGTTTTCTCAGCATTTTGTTTTATTTGCTAAAAAAATATGATTCTTTCAAAATTATAGAAAAATCTTATTTACGAATATGAATGTTATCCTTGAGTGTGTTAATCATTGCACAATGTATTAAAAATCCATTAAATCAACTGAGTTATATCATTTTAATTATTGCTTGCATTGCAGTGAAACTTGGAGCTTATGGAACGTCTATAGACGGGCTTGTCAGTGAGAGGGTTAAAACATACTTAAAAATAAGTATAGCCATTTGTAAAACTCAAGTGTTCGTACTTTTTATTTAAAGGTTAAAAAACACCAGTGTCTAAACTTTTGCTGAGCACTGTAGAATATTGTAACCGGAAATTTACAATAACATACGATGGCCCGTTCGCGTTTTTCTTTTGATTTAGCAAGATAAACAATACGTGTCTCACATACTTATTGTTTGGCTGGAAACGTAATATGTTTACCCCAGGAAAAAATATGATGCTCTTTTGAGAACTCTTTAAAGGTATGGTCACAACTACAAAATCACGTAAAAAGTAATACTGTAAACCAATCCTTTTTCCAGAACCATCTGCTGAAAAAATTAAGAATTATTAACCGCCATACATCATATTTGAGCACATATACATGCGTTCTTATTTTAACCCTGAGTTTGTCGCAAGTGTATCTGTTTCTTCTTGTATGTTTTGAATGCATAAGCCAATTCGAGAACAACTTCCGTGGGGGAAAAATCGATACTAAAGGGAGGAAGATAATGACATCCACAGTTTCCAAATTTACTTGGTTCAAAACTTTAAGAGAAAAACTGAGGTTTGTATCATACAGACACTCGTACAATTAAGGCAGAATTAAATTCCTTAATGCTTACATTGTATTTCAAATCAAAACGGAACATTAAGCTTCGAAACTGCCTTGTTTTCAAAACAACAACAACAGGAGCAACAATAATAATAATAATATTCATTTAAATTTATTCTCAACTTCAACTGGTGACAAAATTCTTTTAATATTTAACTATATTAACTATTACACGATAAATGTATCAGTAAAAAGTATTTTTCAACACTTATAAAATTATTTCCTTTTAATGGGCTTTGAAATAAGCTTTGTAGAGCTAACCCATTTGAAATTAAAAAAAAAGTCTCAATGCGGAATAAAAGCTCCATTAAACTATCTAATCTATTAGTATTAAATAAATTCCCCATCGCTCCCTTGCAATGGATGTTTTTAATTTTCTTCTTTACAAAGAAAAATAAGTAGCGAAACTTCAATTTAAATACATGCTTTTCTTTCACCATACATTAATTCTCTGCAGAATTCATTGTTGCCATCCCTTTTTGTCATTGAGGTAATTCTTCTTTTATGTTTTCTAGAAATGCTTTTTCTTAAATTTTTTGCCTCAGAAGTTTTTTTTTTATAAAAATAAATTATACCAGTATAAGCAAAATCTGGAGTTATAAATTTCTAAAAGTGTAATTGTATAAGAATGAGGTAAAATTTGAGTTTTGTTATGAGTTCGTAAAAGTATAATTGTAAGAGCATAAGCAAAAATTTGAATTATATTAAGAGCTATTATAAGTAGCGAAACTTCAATTTAAATACATGCTTTTCTTTCACCATACATTAATTCTCTGCAGAATTCATTGTTGCCATCCCTTTTTGTCATTGAGGTAATTCTTCTTTTATGTTTTCTAGAAATGCTTTTTCTTAAATTTTTTGCCTCAGAAGTTTTTTTTTTATAAAAATAAATTATACCAGTATAAGCAAAATCTGGAGTTATAAATTTCTAAAAGTGTAATTGTATAAGAATGAGGTAAAATTTGAGTTTTGTTATGAGTTCGTAAAAGTATAATTGTAAGAGCATAAGCAAAAATTTGAATTATATTAAGAGCTCTAAAGTATAATTGTATGAGGGTAAAATAAAGTTTGAGTTACATTATGAGTTCCTAAAAGTATAACTGAATCAGGATAAGAAATTTGAGTTATATTATAAGTTCATAATAGTATAATTGCATCAGAATAAGCAAAAATTTGAGTTTTATTACGAGTTCATAAAAGTATAATTGCATGAGGATAAAGTAAAATTTGAGTTACATTATGAATTCCTGAAAGTATAATTTTATCAGGATAAGGTAAATTTTGAGTTATATTATAAGTTCGAAATAGTATAATTGTACCAGAATAAGCAAGAATTTAAGTTATATTATGAGTTCATAAAAATATAATTGTATCAAGATAAAGTAAAATTTGAGTTACATTATGTGCTCCGTCTTACTACAGTGTTTAAAATTTTTACCAAGGACTGTATTCATTTAAAGTTTAGTTAAATACACTGAATTCATTTTTATGAAATAAACAAAACAGAAGTGGGATTAAAAATGTATAAAGAAAACATATCTGATAGGGGCAAAAATATAACAAATCGAAAATTGAATGTCAAACGTAACAACTAAATTCGTACTATAACGAAGTTTAAGTAACCGAAATCTTTTGTGTGTCCCTTTAAATACTATCTGCTTTTTATTATACAGGAAGTAATTCGTAGTAAACCTCAGGAAAGTATATCATTTTCATAAAATGAGAAGCAGTTTAATAAAATTAAAACGAGCCCCAAACAATGTTCCTCCCTACACGATTATGTAATGGAATACTTTTGTGTGACCCTGAAAATTAATAAAAAATATTCTTTACAGAATATGTATTTTAGTATATACTTCCTAGATGCATATCAATTTTATTATGTTCGAAAGAGTGTAATATCATTAAAATGAACTAGAAACTATTTTTTCCCATTGGCCATTACGTAACGGAATACTTTTGATAGTGTCTGTAATTGAACAATGCAGCCGGTTTTCATGAAATTTGAAATGACTCGACAAAATTATGGTTTGGTTTGGTTTATTTTTATCGGCCGATTATCTACATTAGGGATATAGGCCCAGGGCAGGGGGGGAGTGCGCTTCGTGGGGGTCTTTCTAAGAGAACCTAACCCGTATTTACGCAAGGTTCGAAGGAAACTACGAAAACTCCGAACGGTTAGGCCGACAGCCGCGATTGGGTTCGAACCCAGCACCTGCCGTTTCCCAGTTGAGAGGTCAGAACCTCTCGGCCACTGGTGGGGCGACAAAATTATGGAACAATTATATATTTAAAATTTTAAACCATTCGGTTGGGTAGCTTAGCGTTGTTATATGCGAACGGACGGACTGAACGATGACTATAGGTGCTACGTATTTATATAATTATGAATGACCTAACAATGTTTACGTATATGTGGGCAGTAAAAAACCGCCATTTATTATGCATACTTATAAATCGGGAATTTGATGAACAAACCATCACCTTCTACAGTTGCTGACTAAAATTCTAGAACTAGTTGAAACTCGATTCGCATATTTAAAGGTAACTCGTATGCTAGTTCATATCTTTATGGGAAATAAACGTAAACCCGATTTTTGTGGATTACCGGCATGTTTACCATTGTGTTTTCCTGCTTAAAGTCTTCCATGTTTTCATAATTTTAGATGCAAGAAAACACAATATTGAAATTACCGATAAACTAGTAAAATCGGAGTCCGTAGGTGGTTTCCACCAAGCTATAATTTGGCAGACCAGTTACAATTTAACAGGCTAATCGAATTCTGTCTAATCCCAGAGTATCAGCAACCAACTCAATGAATTGATGATTTGTGCTGTCACATGCTGGAGTATTAGGTTTATGTCATTAAGTTCTGTACAGAAAATAATAACCAACAGTCAAATAATAGACTGGGGGACGGCAGCACAGACAGTCGCCTCTTCGAGTTCGCGGATGAAAATCTAGGATTTGTTAAATCTCCATTCGCATGTCAAAATGCAATCGGTCTGCCAAGTCAGATCTAGGTGGAAAGCACTTAAAAACCCTTAAACTTGGTGGAAAACACTTAAAAATTTTGGGGGTGACTCATAGGTTTACCATTGCGTTTTCCTGGATCCAAAAGTATGAGAACCAGGAGAATTAGGAGAAGGAAAACACGTATGATAAACGTATGAATTAACCGCTAAAATCGGGTTTTTAGGTGCTTTTCAACAAGTTATGATTGCGTTTAAATTTGCAAAAGGAGATTTAACTAATCCTAGATTTTCATCGATGAACTCGGTGAAATGATTGCCTCTGCTGCTGCCTCCCGGTCTATAACTGTACCTTATGTCTAAAACTGGTATATAACTGTCACTGTATCTTTCTATCACCTCACATTTCATCTCTTTTATTTTTTTCTGGGGGAAATTTTGTTTATAAGATTACTGTTAAAAATGAATATCTGTAAGTCTGAATCTGACAGGATTTTTAGTTCTTTTAAAAATATAAATAATGGCATCAATAATATAAATAATAGATTGCACCAAAGTCTAAAATGCGTATTACTATAAAGTTACAAATAATATAATAGAGCAATTTTCTTAAAATCTTTTAATTCACATTATATTTACAAGATTACAATCAAATTATACAAGTTACTTAAAGGTGTTTGATTTATAGTATGAAAATTTAAAAAACTTAGTACTTTCAACCATATCATGCATTTATTTAGGATTAAAAACAACAAAAAGAGCAAAAGTTAGGGGTTGAAAAGGAAGTTCTCAATAAGAGCATACTCCGAAAAATAAAAAAATTACAGAATGTGCACATATATGGTTGGTTTCATAAGTAATGACCCTTTGTTCAGAGGGCCAGATTTATTGAGCAAATTGGTACAGTTGTCTAGTATTTTTCAAAATAGGTACTTCCTGCTTCAATACACTTTTGTAGGCGACATTTGCATGACTCGGAGGCGTCCACGAAGGCCTGTTCCGGGATCACTTCAATGGCTGTCTTGACATTTTCTTGGATGTCCTCGATCAAAAAGCAGTCAGTCTGAAATGCCTGTTGAAACATTTTGAACGTTTCGGAAGGAGACTTGCCCAAACGAAAGCAGAACTTGATTGCATACATTTGCTCTAAGGAACTTTCCATTCTGCCGTGTCACGCAATACCACAGAAGGGTTTCCATCAAGACCGATGCTACCGCTCCGAAAGTTCGAAGACCAATGTGCTTCGTTGCTTTGTAATGTCAACCCCTCCCACCAATCGTCCGTAGTAGCAGGAGCGAGTGCCGATATACGCTAGCATCAAAATAAAGTGAGGCTCATTACTTATGAATCTGACCATGTATATGTTTATAAACAAAATTTCGGCGGAATCCCGATAGAGCGTCTGCAATAAAAATAATAAAAATTTTGTTATTTGACAATTGATTATCAGTTAGCAATGGAATACAATTTCAAAAAATATTTTTAATAGAAATTTTCGACTCTATAATTTTCAAATGCACTATAAATAAGAGTATTTTGTTGAGCTTTTTACCCTTGCTTAACTCTAAAACCGCGGGAAAAGTCATTCAAGTTTTATAAATATATTTCTCACTGGAATTTTGATTTAAAACTGTTTAAGTTATTTATTGAAAATATTTTTGCTCAGCATATATTTAGATTATTTTATTAAGAGTTTTCTCGTTCGAATCGATGTCTCTCCATATGATACGGGTCAAAATGACCCGTCGCCGCGGTTCTAGTGTTAAAAAAAAAAATGCAGTTTCCTATGCATGTTTTAATTTTGAACGAATTTGAGCACATTGAAATATTGGAACCTAAATTATTTTAATTAATTGAAAAAATTGGTGGTATGGTAGTTATTTTAATTGCCATACTTTATTTCACCGAAAAAGAGTTTTTTCTTGTTTTTCTAGCAGACTGTAACATGATTTTATTTTGTTGCAGTTGATAGTCATATAGTATGTAGTATTGAACAGTAAGCAAAGCATTCAAAAATTTATATATGATATTAGTTTATATTAAGATTGCAATAAAACAAATTTCGGTTGGTGCTACAAGCTTAGGAAGTTTTCAGTTTTCATATTTGAAAAATTATGTTAAAAATGTGAACCTATTATCTAATTTCTATATTTCTCACTAAAGAAAGTTAATACCATTGTATTATCTCATGACAATGACTTTGGTCAACCAACTAATCACCTACATTAGACTTCACTTAATAGAATTAACACAAAGCAAAGATATGCTGTAAAACAAATCCATTAAATTTATGACGTAGCAATGTTGCCAACAGTTTTTGCCGTAAAAATTGCAGTAAAATTAGATGTAATAATAATTAAAAAATTACACCTAATTGTACTGCAATTTTTACAGAAAAAACTGCCGGAACATTGCTACCAGCAGTTTTTCCGTAAATTTAACGGATTTTTGCATTGTGTAGAAGGAATAAAAAACTGATAGAAAGAAAAAAAATATAAAGATAAGGCTTAAAAAACCCTAAACAATAAAAGAAATAAAGATATTTTTATAGTTTTTACTTTATTTTTCTCCGAAAAAATAAAAGAAAAATTATCAAAAGTCCTTCCGGCAGTACCGAGAGGAAGAGGTAGCTTTCATTTAGCTATTTATTTATTTACTTATTTTAAATTAAGTTATATTATTAAAAAATACGAAACTCAAATTAGTGGAATCCGATTATATAAAATTGAATACTGGTTTTTGTCAATACTGAATATTAATAGGAATTTTTAGAAATTAGTCATCTTTTATTCGACTTGGTTTTATTTTAAGCGATTTATAGAGTCACTAAATTCCACAATATCATGAAGTGTATGCCATTTTAAAGCAACATGATGGATAAAACAAACCAATGAGCTTGGTCGAAATCTTAATTCATGTGCACAAGCACACATATTAATCGATTAATATATACGAGTGCTGTCGCGGACAAATTGATTTAAAAAAAAATGTCACCCACATTAGGAATTCAAACTGCTAGGAGTTCTTAGGCGTTTTTTAAGGTAAAGACAAAGCAAAAAATACTCCGGAATTCATTATTAAGATAAATACTTTAGAAAGAAACTTTTTTTCAATTTCTAATTTTTTGTTTGTACATTATTATACATTTAAAGTTTTTTTGACAAACTTAAATGGCCGCTATTTTGAAAAAGGATTTTGGATGAAGTTGGCTAGTGAACTCGGTCAAGACATTGGTATGTACTGTGCACACGGAGTTATATCCAAATCAGTTTATAAATATGCGTATTATCGCGTGACAAATTTCAGACCGTTTCAAAATGTCAATCACACTGGAAATTGAAAATGCTATAACTCAACCATTTTTCAAGATATAGATGAATAAAATGCTCTGGAATCTTTGTATCAGAGTTAAACACACACAAAAAATCTTTTTCAATTTCTTATTTTTTGCACCTAATTTTAAAATTTTAATTAAAAAAAATAATTTTCCGTTATTTTGAAACAAGATGGCGGATGGAATTGGCCAACGAACTCAGTCCAGACATCGGTATGTACTATGTACGAACCAAGTTTCATCCAAATCGGTTTATAAATACGCGTGTTATCATTTGACGAAAATCAGATAATTTCAAAATGTGAGCAACACTAGAAATTAAAAGTGCTATAACTCAGCCATTTTTTAAGATACAAACGAAACAAAAAATGCTCCGGAATCTTTGTATCAAGGTCAAGTGCATAAAAGAGAAATCTTTTTCAATTTCTCACTTTTTTGTACCTAATTTTAAATTTTAATTAAAAAAATTAAATGGCTGGCATTTTGAAACAAGATGGCGGATGGAACTGGCTAACGAACTCGGTCCAGACCTTATTATGTACTATGTATGTACCAAGTTACATCCAAATCGATTCATACGTACGCGTGTTATCATGTGACAAAAATCAGATCATTTCAGCCATAATAGAAATTCAAAGTGCTATAACGCAATCATTTTTTAAGATATAGACTAAATAAAAAGTGTTCTCGAATTGCTGTTTTAAGTTTTAACACACAAAAGAAAAATATTTTTCAACTTTTAATTTTTTTGCATTTAATTTAAAATTTAAAAAGGATTTAAATGGCTGCCGTTTTGAAACAAGATGGCAGATGATGCTGGCCAACGACCTCGGTCTAGACATTTGTATGTACTATCTGCATCCGAAGTTTCATTCAAATCGGTTTATAAATACGATAGTTACAGCATGACAAAAATCATATATATATATACAGTCGAACCCCGTTATAACGAATCCGTTTTGTAACGGACCCCCGGATATAACGAACGAAAATTTTGGTCCCGCCGTTTTCCTATTGTATTTAATGCTACTTTATTCTTTTATAGCGAACCTCCGAAATCTTAAGAATCGGTTATAACGAAAAATTTTTCCAGTCGACCATGATTTTTTTTCTTTTTACTTTTCCGCTGTTGTGAAAACAGGATTTCGACTCTATAAGAAAATGCATGCCGTCTAGTAAAACATGGTGCAAATTAACGTTAAGTCTTTTTATTAAAGAGTAGTAAGAACTGCATTTTTTCTCTTTTATGGTAGCTATTCCGTAGGTGTGAATCACGCCCACCCATCAGTTATTTTCAATTTCTCCTATCATAGCTGTTTGGTAACGCATTTAAGGCTAACTTATTTAACTTGTGTATTTAAGAATAATTCGAGATTTGGCAGCATGGAAAATAACGTCTTCTTTAAAGCAAGCAATAATCATAAACTTTTTTTTCTTAAATGAGAATCTTTGAAATTCAGAAGATGATAAAAAAAAAATTAAATGATAAAAAAGTAAAAAAATAAAAATAAAAATAAAACGATTTTTAACACGCCAATAATTTATGTTAGTCATCTTAAGCCCGGATAAAGTGTAAAGATTTTAGGATAGTCAGGATCATTCCTTAAACTGTCTGCTCATTTATCCTAACATCTATCCGAGCTAGAGTCGGTCTCGACTTGTTTCGATAATTGGCGCTGTACTGTATTTCTATTTGTTTTCATTTTTAGTTAATTTATTTAGTATTGTGTTAGTTAAATGTATTCAATTATTAGTCAATTTAATTCATCAATGATGATATCTAATAGATTTTACGTTTTTTTTTCTTAATGCATCATTATTGAACATATAGGTATCAAGTAATAATATGCATATTTTTCTAACTCTAACATTTTTTAATAATTCGGATATAGCGAACCACCGGATACAGCGAAAAAAATCTTCGGTCCCTTAAAGTTCGTTATAACGGGATTCGACTGCATATATGTATATATATATATATATATATATATATATATGAATGGAGGGTGGTTTTGGGGTCTGGGGGTCATGATCGGTGAAAATATACCAAAATTTTCCGGAAGTGCTTCTCTCCGGACGGCTGCAATAGGTAACTTTTTACTTTTTGTAATGAAAGCTATCTAATAAGGTTGGGGAATTGATGGGTGAATAGTAATAGCCAGATTTGTTCATAGATAGTTCATATAGCAGAGGATTAGCAGCTTAAGCCAAAGGTCTTTTGCTCGAATCCTCGCTTGAACCCTTTTTTACCCACTTTGGAAAATTACAACTCATCTGATTTAGCTACAAGTTTTAGTAACTCGGTTAAATTAATAAAGAGTCGTATATTCTTAATCCAGAGAATTCCAGATCAGATAGCCTGGTTAAAAAAATGTAATATGTTTAAATTACTTATGTTCTGTATTTGAATAGCGACGAGCATTTAAAAATATAATTATTTCTTAAGTGAATATTTAACATACAAATTTTAATGTATTTTCTGTTTAAATGCTTTTTAGGTATGTTTAACTTCTAATTATTAACTTGTAATGTTAAGCTTCTAATTTCTTCTTAGGAGAAAATGAAAAGTGAAATATATTTTATTCATTTAAGTCTTTTTTGTCTGTTTGGAATTTGAATTACGTTAATGGAAGAAAGTTACTTTAATTATTTAACTTAGAATAACAGTGAAAATGTTTTGCAAAAATTTTTTTTAATGAAGAAGATGTTTTACTAAAAATATGGTTTTTGGTATTAATTTCTATGCAAATAATTTCGTGAAAGAAAAATGAAGGAAAGAAAGTACTTGTGAAATCACAAACATAAATAAAATAAAATAATATATACATATGCATATAATACCTTGAAACCCAAAGGTAAGAAAAAAATCAAACAAAACAAGCTAGCACAACGATGTTTACAGGGTGTATTAGGAATGATGATTCAAAATTGGTGAGTATGTGGAAAATAGAAAAGTAAGAAGATTTCAAATAGGAAAGTAGGGGAAAATTGGATAAAACCAGGTAGGTGGATAAAACAGGGAACCAGGCTTTATGGCTTTATTTGCGGCGGTCAGGGCCGTAGCTAAGGGGGCGCTATGGGCGGCTCAGCCGCCCCCTAAAATATTTTGACCCCCCTCTGGAAAAGATTTCAAGGTCATGAATTTCTCAAGGTAAATGAATTTCTGTTCCGAAAATTCGAATGAAATTCTGTTAAAAAATCTAATTTAGTTTTGAGACCCTTTCACATTTTTGCAGAATTATTAAATTGTATCTAAAATAAGTGTTTCAATACTGCCTCATCCTATTTGCACATATGAAGCTAACATGATGTTTAATTTTGCGCCAGCTATACACTCAAAATTTCCATTATCGTATACTTTTCTTAGCATAAAATGAAGTTATTACAACTTTTTAATAATAAACACAGTACCTACAATGTGACAATGCACTAATTTATTTCTGCGTCAGACAGAAAGAAAAAAATTACAGCCCCCTTAAATTCTCTTGAGCCCCCCCCCCCCCCCCCCCCCCCCAATGTTCACTTCTAGCTATGGCCCTGGCGGCGGTATGTAGTCAAAACTATTAGAGTTACTTTAGGCGAGTGGCATGCCAGCTCCCAGTAACCAGAAGTCGTGTAAACGAACTCATTTCGCAGTGTTAATTTTTTAAAGATTTCACGTGAAAATGTTAGAAATTCGAAGTATGCAATATTACGATACTAACCCTAAATACCTAAAGATTTAGATTAGGTAAGTATAACGTATGATAGTGTTTTATTTACTCGTTATTTTAATGTTTTCTATTGGTGTCTACGAGCTATCTGAACAACGGTAGAGTAACATTTCTTCAATGGCGTGGTCGGACAAAAACGGGATGCAGATGGTCGGACATAATCGGGAAGTTTTCGGTTTTGGACAACTCATTTATTTGCATGATTGAAATAGAATTAACTTCTTTATGCATTGTTTGACGATCTATAAACATTTAAAATCTACACAAAACTATTATTTAAATTAAGTTGCTATACAGAAGATTGTTTTTAGTCATTTCTATTGCAACATCTATCCTTGTTTCAATCCCCTAAAAATCAGAACTCGAACAAGAAGAAAAAAAAAACTGGAAAAACAAGAGAAGAAGAACTTAAACCTGAAGCGAAGCTTTCGATAATGATAGAAAAGAAAAGTAGAAAAACTGATGTGAAAAAATAGTCGTAAGAAAGCAAAAAAAAAAAAAAAAAAAAAAAAAAAAAACTTGTCATCAAACGGGGGGGAAAGATAAAATTGAAGCATGAAGATACATAACTCATTTTAGGCCAGTCAAATTGTCAGAAAAAAGGGCCGATAGATGCAAAAATTCTGCGAGAAGATTTTATGTTTTTAAAATGTTTATGAAGATGCTAGTAACAAGAATTAATGGTTTTCCAACAAAATATTTAGAGACTAAACTTTGTAGAGCCAAAAAACAACAAAATTTTTGGACTTTTTTCAGTTTTTTTCCTGTAACTCGAAAATTATAAACTTTTTGCGAAACATACTCAATTACAAAAAGAAAGAACATTAAATTCTCTATAAATTTTATTATAAAAACGTTTTTCTAAACCCATTACTAAGCGCGCTATGATTTTTTGAAAATGTCATTTTTTTTTTTACTTTACAGAAAGTGACCTATTTTTAGCTTCCTATCCGAAAAAACTTTTTTCTTCGCTAACAATGAAAATTAAATACACCTATTGATGGATGAAAAATGAAAGTTTTAAGAAAGGCGGACAGAAGAAGCACAAATTCTAGAATCCCTATAAGAAAAACAATTAAAAAGGGAGGGAGGACCGTGGATAAAAAAAGGGAATGCAGATGGAAGATTGCAGCCATGTGACGTTCCCGAGCCGCTTTTGTTCAAATGCAACTGTTATTTTTTAAATATATACGCTTCTAATATGCTGCTGTTCAGTTTATTGCATCTCTTCTCGTGCAGTAACGAAAAATGAGTGAGCGAGACCCAAAATTGTATTTCATTTGCTGAACGGCTTCAAATAGTGATATTCACGTTGTGAGCCAGAAAGAACTTGCCAAGCTTTTTGAACATAGTGTTCAGCATCAAAGTAATATTCATCAAAAGTCATATTTATCAGTTTTTTTTAAAAATTAGCAAGGAAGTTAGAATACAGAATGATCGTGGAAAAACATATGCGAATCAGAGAATGATAGCAGCATATGTTTGTCGGGGTGAAGATTCTACACAGACTATAGTTTGTCCTTCAAATCGAGCACTTTTTTCAAATTTCAAGATAATTGCTTCTTGTGCGAAGAAGGCAATCCCGGTGACTTCAACGAAAAACAATAAAAAAAAGCCCTACTCAAAGAGATATTTGTTTCACAAAATTATGAAGTTAGAAGCGAAAATTATATTTTTGAAAGCTGCAGAAAAACATGGGAAATAATCGAAATTAATTGAAGAAAATAATTGAACGTATTCAGCACGGATCTGACTTGCAGATAAATAGTATCATAGTTTTTGTCACGTAAAACTAAATCAAACTGCAACAAGTGGAGAGAAAAGAGGGCGTCGACCCGCATCATCCGTTGACGAAGCCAATGTCAGGAACAAGAGCCGCTTCATTTCATTGCTTAAAACAAATTAAAAATTTCAAAACGAGAATTTCAAAATAATAGAATTTAAATTGAGCAGGTAAAAGAAGAAGCTGATGTCATGATAGTTATCTCAGCCATTTCAAGAGCAGGATCTCTTGAAAACGTCATAATTGTCGGAGAAGACATTGACCTTTTTGTGATCATGATGAGATTAAGCTATCAGCCCAAAAATCTGTTTTTCCAAAGCCAGGAAGAGGTAACATTGAAACTAAGTGGTTTTTAACCACATTGTTCAAATACAATTACAGCAATGTTCTTTTCACTCATGTAATCAGCGGATGCGATACAACATCCTCTCTTTTTTGGGCAAAGAAAGTCAAAGTTTTGTAACACTTTGAAAGAACATGATCAGCTTGGAGAAATAGCCTGCGTGTTCAATAAATTAGGTTCTACCCGTCAAGAAATCATCAAGGTTGGAGAAAAATTTCATATTGCACTATACAGTGGATGAATAGATACCACACAAAAATTGAATACTTTAATGTTCCAGTTATTTGGTAAATCTGCCACAAAAAGCAAAGTTCATTTTGGAAGACTACCACCAACACAAGAGGCTGCATAGCATCTTTTTCTCCAATGTTATCATCAGGTACAAGCTAGGCTAGGAAACAACATCCCCCCTGAAGAATGGGGGTAGACGATCTCTTTCAGCCAGTTCAAATGTGCCAGGACCCGGCATTTGAATCCTTGCTACATGTTGTGTCATGTAGTTTTAAAAAAGTGTGCAGAAAAGCATGTTCTTTTCATAAATTAAGACTCAAATGCTCGGCAATTTGTAAAAAATGTAATGGGATCAACTGCAAAAATGTCGACGACATTATTTATCCAGAAGGAAGGGGTGTAAAAATGTCACCGTAAGTATTTTTTACTTACATTCAGATGAATACCTAATATTAATGTTCTCCACTAAAGCTCTTAATACACAGAAAGTTACAATGTTCATAATTTTTTACTATGTTAACGTTGTAATTCATCATGATTGTTATCATGCAAAGGGTGATGCATGCAGGTTTTTTATTAAATGTGTTCGTCTTAACAAAAGACTGAGAGTGATTATTCATTATCCCTAGACACTGACGCCGACCCACAGTGAAATTGGGATCCCGGCGCGGATTATTATTATAATGATGGAATAAAGAAACATTTTTGCTCCCGCTCAAATCGTTTAGAATCACCCTGATTCATCCTGCGAAATGTTCTTTACCGATCAACTGTCGTTTAGAATCACCCTGATTCATCCTGCGAAATATTCTTTACCGATCAACTGTGGTTTCGAATCGCCCTGGTTTTTCTTTCGTCGTGGATTCAGCATCTGTTTGTGAAATAGTCAAAATCCTGCATCATCAGTCGTTTGTGAAAATGTTTTCTTCGTTCGTGAAATTGGAAAAATAAAAGCCATCCGGTTTTATCATAGTGCCTTTATCATCTTTTCGTTTTGTGTTTCTAGTGAAAAAATTGCGTCATTTGTCACAAAAGAAAGTGTGTTTATCTCTTTTTTCGACAGGATAAAGAAAATTAATTGTGAAGAGACCAAGTGATTTTTTTTTGTTGTTGTTAATCTCATTCATTTAGGTAAAGAAAAGTTTAGTCTACTGGTTTATGTACTATGTTCTTTTTTTTCCTTTAAAATACAAATGTATTTTTATTTATGTTTTGCTTTGGGTATAGTAATACAAGCAATAATACAAATATGTAAGTGTCTGCAATGATTTAAGAATGGTAAGTTCTCTTTTGAGTGCAGTCAAGAGAAAAAAATGGTTATTCTATTTATTTATTTGAATGTATATTGAATTTATATTTTTGAATTTATTTGCTTTATTTCGCTTTGATAATTATTAAAAGGTATTGAAAAAAAAATCTTTTAACGGTAATTTTATAAAAAACGAATTCTTTAATGGTGATTTAATAAGAATTGAATTTTTATTAGTGATAATTCTATGGGAGTAATTTTGATTTTTTATTGAATTAGTTTTGATTTTTTATTGAATTAATTTTGATTTTTGATTTGACAAATTTTAATTTTTGGGGCCTGAAAGTTGGTAACATAAAACTGAGTTTGACAAAATGTCCTTCCTTAGTAAAGGTACCAAAAAAGATTTGCAGCACATTGCAACCGAATTAGGAATAGAAAATGTGGAAAATTTAAAAATTGTTGAGTTGAAAAATGCCATCATAGCTGCCGAGGGGTATGAAGAAGAATTTTTCAAGGGATATTTAGATATCGTTATTGAGGAGAGGAAGCGAAGAGATGAAGCACTTAAAGAAGAGGAAACGCGAAAACAACAATTAGAATTCGAATTAGAAAAAATTCGACTCGAGAATGCAAGAGTTGCCGAAACCGGCGGTAACGAGGGTCAATCCGAAAGTAATGGGAAGTTGCGTATAAAGTTGCATGACATCATTCAAAAATTTGATCCGCAAACATGCGACATCAGTCTTTATTTAATTCTTTTTGAGCGCCAGGCCAGAAGAGCAGAAATAAAAAAAGAGTTGTGGGGGACTCACCTCATTGGGCTTTTACCCCAAGAAATTACAGAAATAATTGCCAGGGAGAGTGAAGATTTAACCAATAGTTACGACAACGTCAAAGAAGTATTATTAAAAAGATATAAATTTACCCCCGCAAAATTTAGACAGTTGTTTGTTAAACATGTGAAAAGAGCTGATATAACACGGCGAGATTTTGCATATGAATTAAAAAATTATTTTACCGAGTGGGTCTGTAGTTTAGAAAATTCAACTTTTGAAGATATGTGCGACTTAATGGTTACTGACCAGATTAAAAAGAAGGTACCTCCCGAAGTGAAAGAACACTTCTTTGATGAATGGGCGATGATGTTCAAATCAACGAGCGTTATTTCAGAAAAGTTAGATGATTACGAAAACATTAAACTGACGTTTAACAGCAAACCAAAAGAATCCCCTTACCGAGAGAATAGAAATTTGTTTGGAAAGCCAAATTTTGGGAATAACGGCAAAGAAGATAGAAAGACGTTTGCAAGGTCTTACCCTGAGCAGTAGGATTTTGGCCGGGTAATAACTGAAAGTCGACAAAATGAAAAGTTTGATAGACATAAATCCTTTCAATGCTACGAATGTGGAGATACAGGCTATGTGAGATTATATTGCCCCGAAGTTTTGAGAAAAAACGGAAGTACGAAGAATAAAATCGATGAAGATAGGGTTTTTGGTGCACATATCGTGAGAAATAGTAACGTCGTTGCACTGAAGAAAGTCCAGACAAAAGAAGTTACCTTTAACAATCGAACTATTCCTTCACTCGTCGACACAGGCAGTTCAGTGTGCCTTCTCCGTGAAGACATATACCGAAAAATTCCTAACCTTCCCAAACTGTCCAACGACTTTTTAATATTATCAGGAGGAGGATCATCTAAAGTGTATTCAAAGGGATCGATGGAGCAAGAAGTAGAAATAGACGGAAGTAAATACGCCCTAACATGGCATGTAGTGCCGAAATCGCAGTTAGATTACCAAGCAGTCATCGGAATGGACATTTTAGACCAAGCTAGTTTAAACTTTGGTAAAGATGGTGTTGAATTTCACAAGTACGAGAAGACAAATGCATTATTTATGAAAATATATGAGTTAAGCGATGAAGCTGAAATGAAACACGTTCGAGATACGCAAGAAAGCGTAAGAAAAGCCAGAAAAGACCGAATCGGTCGAAGTTTCTGTGAAAGTCGCCCCGACTAACCCCACTCCCAGATAATCTAAAACAACTTATTTAAGCAGATCCTTTCAGAATAGAAAGCCAGATGTAAAAAATGAATATTCAGCTTCAAAGCAAAATGTTTCACGAAGGTTATCATTTAGAAGAAATGATAGTGCTTCCGATGCACCCCCTTTTAAGCCTAACGTGTTCCGGTGGAATGGTGTTCGAAAAGGTCAAGGTTGTAAACTTGGAAATATACCAGAAATAAGCGAACGAATTCAGAAAGCAAAGAGTGTCCGGCCTTTGTACAGAATTCTATTTTTCCAGTGGCCAACAAACGATCAAAATGTAGTTAGAGACATTCTGAATTTTAATGGTTTCCGATTTAATGAATATTCTTATGAATATAGCAAATGTGAGAACTTTTTGAAAATAATGCTTGACAAAACCATATTCAACATATGTGAACTTCTGAATTTTAGAAAAGGTGACAAACTTTCATGTATCAAGAATATTCTTGACTTTTTATTAAAACCTTTTGCAAAATTGATTCATCTAGATATCCTAAATGGCAACCAGCTGTACGTCTGGAAAGAATAAGAACTGATAATGCATGATTTCATCAGTCACCAAGTAGTAGAGATGGGAAATATGGTTATTTTTGGTTAACATGTTACATCATTCCACAGTAGCGCTGGTAACAGGTTCCAACATCCTGTTATTTTTGTAACAGGATACAATAAACAATTTATAAACAATTGCTAAATATGCTACCAAACGGACAACACATGGGATATGGGCCCCCCGTGGAGGGAGGGGGGGTCTTTCTAAGGGAACCCAACCCGTATTTACGCAAGGAAATCCAAAGTTCGAAGAAAACCACGGAAAAATCCGAATGATTGGGCTGACGACCGCGATTGGGTTTTGTTCTAATCCCAGCACCTGCCGTCTACCAGTTTTGAGGGCAGAATCTCTCAGCCACTGGTGGGGCAACAACATTTAAGAAAATGTCTATAGGCACATATATTTTTGAATATAAAATAATGTATCCAATAGGAAATACGAAAAGCAGGAAAATTAGAAAGTACAAGAAAACATATTAAGAAAACTTTCTTTAACATACAAAGGAAAACGGATTTTTCAAAAATCCATTTTCCGTATACCGCGTTTTCTCAATCAGCACTGTTGATGTTTTAAAATCTGAGATGAAATGCATTACTGATTTTCGTACAGCAAGTCAATGCGTGCTGCCACTACTAGAGCAGCTGCAAAACATAAAAAAATATTAACTGATAGGACAAAGAAACTTGTGAGATAGGACAGATGGTAGAGAATGAAATTTTTTCCAGACTCAGTTTTTTTTACTAGTTTTTTAATAGCAGATATGTATAGTATGCAAGATCAATTGTACGCTATTATGAAAGCAAAAGAGGGTGCTACAAAAAATTAACTACCATTTACTTCATATTAATAAGGTAATATTTTTGCGCAAAATAAAATATTCTAATACTTTGAACTCATCTAAATTTTATCCTACTATTTTTATGTCTTTCAGAAAGCTGTAAACCTAATATATTGTACTGTACTTTATATTTTGTAAATATTAAAATCTTATCTAAACATTCCAGATTCAATTTATAAGAAATTTAATTGCATTTACTTAGTATAAAAATGATTAAATTGAAAATAATTTTTTAATAATTTTTCTCAATTATTTAAATATTTGGCATATGAGTTGTATTAAAATGGTTCCAAAGTTCACTAGCTCATACTTTTTTATATGGATCCATACATAAATAAAAAATAAGACTTATTTCCACAAAATTTTCACCCCCCCCTAAAAAAAGTGACATTTTTGGAGTGCCAACAGAAGTGAAAATTTGGACAATTACGTTTTTATTTTTTGAATTGTCAGGACATATTTTTTGTAATCGTCAGGAAACATTTTATTGTGCAGGAAATACTTTTAAATAATGTGTTTTTTTATTCATTATTATAAAGTACTACTACAAAAATTGCATTACAATTTTCATTTAATGCGCAATTGTGCATGAAAAATAATGCATATTGTTTTACATAAAAAATTGTAATAAAAAAGACTGAATAATATTTATATGGCGCAGATGTCATACACACATCACGTTGGCACAATTTTTTTCTAATACCGATTTGGCAAAAAATCTCGAAGAAGTTTAAGAAATTTAAATTTCAACCCATTATGGGTCCGTAACGTGACCCAGGATAACGGGAGAAAATTTTTTATGCTAGATTTGTAATGTATGAAGCATAAGCTTTCGATAGACATTTTACATCAAAAAATGAGAAACGCCCCCCCCCCAGCCTCCCCTCCCAAAAAATGGTCCTATAGGGAAAAACCGGAAAATTGAAATAGCAAAAAGAATGGCGAGTAAAAGTTAGCTATGCTAGAATTTTTTTCTCGGCTTTAGCTCCCATAGAAGCAAAGTTATAGCCTTTTAAAGATTGAAATGAAGTGAAGAAATGAGCAAAATTAGGTGAGTCAACGAAAGGGGGGGGTGTCATGTTAAAAATGGTAGAGAACTAAATAAGCGAAATTTGAAGGTGTATGTTTGGGGGGTGAACCCCCTCCCCCCCTCCCCCCCCAGAAGAGCCCTTTAGAAATCAAATCCACAAATCTCAAATTCAGTCTTTCTGATATTTAAGAAAAAAGAGACGAAATCATTTTTTGTTTATCCTCTTTCTTCAAGAACCGCGAATGAAAACCAAACAGGAAACGAAACTTTAAATTAAAAGTCGTTAACGATAACAACATTATCCTCAGACAAAACGTTTGAAAATAAACAACAGTTACGAAGCGATAAAATGTTCTTTTGTAATGTAAAAAACTACATTTTTTCAAAAACGGGTGGAAAATCTAACAGAAAAGAACTGCATAACTGAACTGAATTGAAAAACTGGAGAAAAATCTAACAGTTATTCAATTAGCGAATATTAAGGAGTTATTTATTTTGTGGTTGCATATGCGTAACCAGCTTTTTGAACGGGTGGCTGTCCGGGCTGAACTTGCTGGATACAAACAATATCTTACTTTATATAGTAAAACCTTCTAAAACGGAAGCCTATAAAACAGTTTTAAATTCCTTTTAGACAGTTTTTTTTAATCTTAGAGTGTATAATTGTGAGATTTTTTTAATAAGGGTTTTTAAGGGTGTTTAATCGCAATTTTTTTAAATAATTGTGAATGAGTCTGCGCAAGCAGGGGAGGGGGCTGTCCGGGCTGTACTTGCTGGATACAAACAATATCTTATTTTATATAGTAAAACCTTCTAAAACGGAAGCCTATAAAACAGTTTTAAATTCCGTTTTAGACAGTTTTTTTAAATCTTAGAGTGTATAATTGTGAGATTTTTTTAATAAGGGTTTTTAAGGGTGTTTAATCGCAAATTTTTTAAATAATTGTGAATGAGTCTGCGCAAGCAGGGGAGGGGGCTGTCCGGGCTGTACTTGCTGGATACAAACAATATCTTATTTTATATAGTAAAACCTTCTAAAACGGAAACCTATAATACAGTTTTAAATTCCGTTTTACCCAGTTTTTTTATCTTAGAGTGTATAATTGTGAGATTTTTTTAATAAGGGTTTTTAAGGGTGTTTTAATAGGGGGGGGACGCAAATTTTTTAAATAATTGTGAATGGGTCTGCGCAAGCAGGGGGGGGGCTGTCTGGGCTGTACTTGCTGGATACAAACAATATCTTATTTTATATAGTAAAACTTTCTAAAACGGAAGCCTATAAAAGTTTTAAATTCCGTTTTAGACAGTTTTTTATCTTAGAGTGTATAATTGTGAGATTTTTTTTTTTAATAAGGGTTTTTAAGGGTGCAAATTTTTTAAATAGTTGTGAATGGGTCTGCGCAAGCAGGGGGGGGGGCTGTCCGGGCTGTACTTGCTGGATACAAACAATATCTTATTTTATATAGTAAAACCTTCTAAAACGGAAGCCTATAAAACAGTTTTAAATTCCCTTTTAGACAGTTTTTTTTTATCTTAGAGTGTATAATTGAGAGTTTTTTTTTAATAAGGGTTTTTAAGGGTGTTTTAATAAGGGGGGGACGCAAATTTTTTAAATAATTGTGAATGGGTCTGCGCAAGCAGGGGGGGGGGGCTGTCCGGGCTGTACTTGCTGGATACAGACAATATCTTATTTTATATAGTAAAACCTTCTAAAACGGAAGCCTATAAAACAGTTTTAAATTCCGTTTTAGACAGTTTTTATCTTAGAGTGTATAATTGTGAGATTTTTTTAATAAAGGTTTTTAAGGGTGTTTTAATAAGGGGGGGACGCAAATTTTTTAAATAATTGTGAATGGGTCTGCGCAAGCAGGGGGGGGGTGTCTGGGCTGTACTTGCTGGATACAAACAATATCTTATTTTATATAGTAAAACCTTCTAAAACGGAAGCTTTTAAAACAGTTTTAAATTCCGTTTTAGACAGGTTTTTTATCTTAGAGTGTATAATTGTGAGATTTTTTAAATAAGGGTTTTTAAGGATGTTTTAATAAGGGGGGGGGACGCAAATTTTTTAAATAATTGTGAATGGGTCTGCGCAAGCAGGAAGGGGGGGGGGCGCTGTCCGGGCACCCAGCCCGGACATTCAACATTGTTCGGCAAACGTCCCAAAAGAAAAGATTAAGGACGTTTTTAATGAATATTATTATTATTTTAGAGGTACAAAAATGAAATCTTGATTAAAACAAGTGAAGGAAGATGCTGTCATTAAGAACCATGTGTTATTTATTTAACAGGGACTTTTCAGTAACATAATAATGCAATATTAGGTTCTAGCGTAGTAACACTGTTATTTATCCTAATACGATAAATAATGCCCATCCCTACCAAGTAGTGATAAACTAAGAAAAGATAAATATTTTGGCCCTTATAAAAAAATCTCAGATTTATTATTAGTTAAAAAAATTGACGAACGTCCACGCCCCAATAAAACTACTTCATCCGCTGATATGATGAAGTATTTTTCAATGTAATCTCTATAAATAAAAGGAATTCCGAGGATAATTAATTGAGGCACAGGGGAAAGCAAATCTTGGCAATGCGCCAACTCGGTCCAGAGGAAGCAAATCTTGGCAATGCGCCAACTCGGTCCAGAGGAATATCATTAAGAAATATAAAACAGATAATGTATTTATCACAAAAAATCGTCTGCTAAGAAAATATCAACACTTTAACACGAAACTAACGCAATCGTTGGATACATGTTCCCTCCCGTGTTTCTCATTGCTCATTTTAAGTATTTTTAGAGTTTAATATTAGTTGTTGTTTTTAAAACTGATTTTTCACAAAGTCAGCTGCGACGTATTTCAGACAATGCATTTCTGCATGCTTCCAGTTATTGATAAAATCATACAAATTTCAAGTTCGTTTAATATTGCTAATACGGACCCGGGCAACGCCGGGCGGGTCAGCTAGTTAACTTAAAAATATTTTCGTAATTTCGTGTTTAAATTTTTTGTTGATACATCAACTATATTATATCATCTGTATTTTCAACAGAATTATTCTTTTTATAACTTTATATTAAAATATTTTGTGTATTATGTTATCTATATATTTTTTAAGGTTTTGCATTATTAAATGTCCCTGAGACCAGTGACCCGCAGGATGGCCGATTTCTGTAGGAAATGTCATTATTATATTTCTTTATTATCATTCATTTCTTTATCATTGTTGTACTTAATTTAACTATAACTGTAACTTATTTTCATTGTTTTAGTTTATACTCTGATGTACCTGGCAACGGACGAAGAGGGAAGACGTCACGTGATGTGACAGAAAAAGCGGGCAGTTGTTTTTTTCGGCTCCGACGGGAGAGCTGTGTTATGTGAGGATGCAGCCCTTTTGTGTTCTTTAAAATGTTTTTCTTTTCTGAACGACATGCAGAAGTAGCGTGTCATGTGTATGCAATCTTGTAGTTATAGTATCTTTTTAAATTGTGTGTGTGCGGTTTTTTTATTAAATGTGTTCGTCTTAACAAAAACTGAGAGTGATTATTCATTATGCCTAGAAGCTGACGCCAACCTACGTAAATGTTATTATTAATACATTAGCCTCTAAAATTGTTTGCATGTTAGTAATTTACATTCAGGTTATTAAAAAAAAAAGACACTAAACATGACCCATTCCTCCCTTTAATGTCATGTCCCATTTCTTATCATTTCCTCATTTTGTGTTGAACTTCTATAAACAAAAATGCTGCTTTTAGGTCTATTTTAATGTATAAATAATATCATTATAACTTTCCACAAATAGGGAAACTATTACATGTATGCGTAAACAAGTCATTAGTATACAAAAATGTTAAAAAAATTTAAAAGTTATATAATCTTATTTATATTTACTTTCCAATTAAAAAAAGAAATCTTTAAATGCAATATTTAGAAAAAAACTCATTGCATTATAATAATTGCAGTTTTCGAAATTGTTTAAGGCTTGATTTTTTTTCTAGTATGGCACTCTTTATTAGTACAACATATAGAAAATAACTTTAAAATAGACCTACTTAAAAGTATAACACATGCAAGGGTTCTACTGAAAACGACATTAATACAGCTATGTTGAAGAATTTTCTAAACATAAAAAAATATATAAATTAACTAATAATGAAGAATTCATAAACTTATTTTAAATTCAGACTAACATTGAATAACCCTCTTCCATTATATTTTCACGGTTCTCGTTCAAAACATAGATAGCGCTGCCGCAGATCTGCCAATCTTTGATAATCAGAAATAGTAGCATCCAAAATTGAAATAAATATAGAGGTTGGTTGGTTTCAAGTATTTATTCTACAAATTGGGTTAACTGATTGCTTTAATTTTGGATTGAGTTTATATTCCTGTAGGTTGGGTTCGGGATAAACAGATTTTTCAAAAGTTATTTCTGATTATTCTTTCAGATTAAAAATTGTTTTTATATAATAATAAACATAGGTGTTTATCTGTGATTAATGTTTCTTGAAGATAGCAACACAGAACAGGGGTATATCTAAGGAAAAAAAATCTGAAATTCGTTGAAAAATTTACTAAGCGTTCCAAGGTAACATTAAAACGTTCAAAGTTAAAACAGTTACAGGATCGGGAAGGGGGAGAAAGAAATTTACCATGTATGTCATGCCTTTTTTTACTTCTAATATGTTGTAAGTTCTTCCTTTTTTTTCTTTTTTTTTATAGTTTCAGCAAAATTTTGAATAGAGGATATTGGCACAGGAGAGTAGGGGGATTTGGGTCTGTAAAATCTCCAAAATTTTTCAAAAATGTGGGCGATGCATATTACTATTTGGTGCGCTCCATATATTACTAGAGCGATGCTACGTTTGATGCATTAGTGATGGAGAGAAGATGAACATGCTTGCCGCTAGTATGTTGCTTAATAAATAAATAAAAAGAAATTAAACGGTAAAGCGCATTGTGTGTACCACGCCTGCTGTTTTCGAAAAATAAGAAGTACATATTTTGGTGCTTCTTTTATTTACTCTACGGATTGATTCAATGTTGAAGGAAAATTACTTAAAATTGTATTATAAACTTTTTTTTAAAAAATGAATTCAAGCAAATTTTAGCTGAATTTTTTTTAACTGAAGATTGGGCTATCATTGTTTCATCTTGAGTTCGATTGATGAAAAGTTTAAAATGGGAAATAAAGAGAAAATCTTACTCTCCCATTCTACCCCACACTCCTCTATGTATTACTTTGTGTAATCTAAATTTCAGGTAATTATTTTAGTACGATACACCATTTATATGACTGATGTCTAAAAATACTAATGATGATTTTTTATCCATGAAAGTGTTTTTTTTGTAAAAACAGTAGCTTTTAGCAAAATTCTGTATTAATCAATAACAATTACTTCTATCCTAAAATAAAAATTTCTCTTCAACACTTATCTTAAATATTTTAAGTTTTTTTTTTTACTATAAATATTTGGCACTATATGTTTTTTTCATTTAGTGAAACAAAACACAAAAAATATTCTTACATTTTACCAGTGAATTTGCAGTTAATCCATAAAAAGAAAAAATAAATATGCTCCACCGTTGAATTCTGACACTTTTTTCCGGGAGGTATTTCTCTGGGGGAAATTATAGAATTCCTGGGGATTGCACTTTTTGACCATTAAAATCAGAAAAACTAAAGTCTTTCGGGGCAGACATTTCATTGCTCTTCGAGAGAATGCACCCTCACCCCCTCTCGGCTACTTCCTGAATTCAACACCGATACAGTCGAACCCCGTTATAACGAACTTTAAGGGACCGGAGGTTTTGTTCGCTATATCCGGGGGTGCGCTGTATCCAAACTGTTTGTTTTACAGACTGTTTGTTAGAGTTTACAAATTGTGTATATTTTTAGCTGCCACCTTCAACCACCAACACAACCACCAACTTCTGCCGCCAACAATAAAGTAGAAAAAGAAAAAACGTAAAATCCATTAAGTATGACCATTAATGAATTAAATCGACTAAAATCGGTTACATCAAACTGACATAATACTAAATAAATTAATTAAAAATGAAGAAAAATAGAAATACAGTATAGCACCAATTATTCGAAAAAATAGAGACCGACCTTAATTTTTATAAGCATATTGTAAGATAAATGGACAGACAATTTAAGGAATGTTTCTGACTATGCTAAAACATTTACTCGTTTTCAATAAAATAGCTACCATATAAGAAAAAGAATGCAGTTCTTCCTATCTTTTAATAAAAAAAAATATGGCTAATTTGCACCATGTTCCACTAGACTGCATGCATTTCCATTTCACATTTTCTTATAAAAAAGAGTGGAAATCCATTTTTCACGCCTAGGAAAAAGTGTAAAATCTTGGTCGAATGGAAAAAGTTTTCGTTATAACCGATTTTTATGATTTCGGAGGTTCGCTATAAAACAATAAATTAGCATTAAATACAATAGGAAAACGGCGGGAACAAAATTTTAGTTCGTTATATCCGTGGGTTCGTTATAAGCCGGGTTCGCTATAACGGGGTTCGACTGTATATCCAAAATCACTCGGAAAGGTCTAATTAAATATAAATTTTGATACATAATATATTTTTTTAATGTATGCCTCCGAAAAATATTTTCAAAATTGTTGTTAAAATATCTTTAAAAGTGAATAAATAATAGATTAATTTTATTTTTTGCAATTGGTGTTATAATTTTTTTCTGTCTACATATCGAAAGAATCAATAGCAATATTGCCTCTGAATCTCAGAATCAGTCATTTTAAAACTATATTACAATAACCATTTTGATTATATATATTATATATTTAAAGATCTCACACTGTTTCATAACTCCATTTTTTTTTAAACGTGAAGGGAAAAAATATAAGCAATAGTTTTTAAAAATACCTAACGCGTAATAACTGCATTTAAGAACTTTCATTCAAACCAAGGTTTATCTAGATTGCTTCATCATAGAAAGTATAGAAATGTATATCAAATTCAGTCTTCAAAGTAATTAATATAAGTAATACACGCGTTGCGTTTCTGTTTACAGTCTTCAAGCGAACTTGTTTATGTACTCTGGAACACATACTTATATTATCCTTAACTTAAAGGGTTTCCCCGGAACGGAGCTTGTCAGTTCTACTTGCCTGAACGGAAACTTTCAATTAGTCGTCTGTCCTAGAATAAAAATTTACGGTAATTCCAGGAAGAGATAAAGTTTTTCACAAAACAGAAATCATTTGAAAATTCAAGGAAAATTCACAGAATGACACCTGTAAAATTCAGAACATATTTTTACAGTGTAGTATTATTAAATTCGATGTATTCACATTGTCCAATAGAAATAGTAATAAAAAAGGAAAGCATCAACGGTTTCAGACTTTGTTGTTCTTCAGACTTCTATCACTTACCTATCATACGTAGTATATGGTAAGTCTTGCAATCGTTTTGATAATCGAACAATTTTTTTGACTGATTTATACGTTTCAGATACTGGAGATTTCAAAAAATATATTTTTAGAAAAAAAAATTGCCGTCCGTCTGTCTGCCTGATTGTGTGTCTGTCTGTGTGTCTGTAAACGCTCTATCTCTCGAACAAATTAAGATAGATACTTGAAATTTTGTATGTTTTTAGTATGTAAGAATTGGACGAAGCCTATTTAATATCTATGATCTCGATTATCCGGAACTATATTTTCGGACTCTCGAAAAATTCGTTCTGGTGAAGGATCTATAAAAATTTTCGACATTTTTTTTTTAAGTTGTGGACTCAAAAGCTATAAAATAACACAAATTTTGCATACAGAATGAAGCCAATCGGATTATTAGTTCACGAGATATTTGTAGTCCTGTTTTCCGTATTGTTCGATTTTTCATAACCCTGTATTTCATTCAAATTTCAATTCAAAGGTATATTTTAATTTTATATGAGACACTTAATCGGACGCAGTAAACTATTAGTTTATAGAATTATTATTTTTAGAGTTATAAAGATGTTTCTTTTACGGAATTTGGTGCCACTTCAGTAGTTTGGCGTTTTATATAATCTATCAAAATTGATTAATCAGCAATTTATTAATAAAGCATTAGTATGTATATTAAAAATATTTAAATATACGTTTAAAATTTGTTTTGAATTTGCAATGCATTTTATAAGTAGTTTTCACCTGCTTTATTTTTAAATGTTATAGCATGCATATCCATGATGGGTAAGTATTACGGTGGCCCCGAACGACTAGTTTAAAAGTTCTGTTAGTTCTGTTTCCGTTTAAATGGATTTTTCTGTTTGCTGGTGCAAAATTATAAAAATAACAAAGCGGAAAATATTTTTAAAAATTTTTAATTTTTAAAGCCCTCTTCCCCTTCAAAAAAAAAAAAAAAGAGCCGAAATAGTGGTGTTTTAGCTTTATTTTTCTTATATTACATCATTATTTCAACCAACTGTTAACACAAATACACCAGTCCGAATATTCGTGTTGCCAGTTCTGAGCTGGAATATGAGTTTGAGTCAGCCATCTTCCCCATCGACTGTGCAGTCCTAGTTCAAAGTAAATAAAACCATAAAGACTAAATGCAATACATTGATTCAATCATGAAATACAGAATCTGAATTCTAAAAAGTTAACTGTTTTGCTTAACAGGCAGTTAAAATAATAAAACAGATTCTACAAATTAAAAATATACACATTAGTTAAGACTTCTTAATTATTTCGGCTTACATAACATCGGAGAATATTTTTATAACTAATTGTTTTTCAAATACAAATACGTCACTACGATGTTTTTGAAAATTTTCCCAACCTCTGAATTGAAAAACGAAATGACACATTTAATGACATACAGAGTTTTTTTAATTCGCACTTTGGAATTTAAGGGCTAAGAAAAGCCTCATAAATCTTTTGAATAATCTTTAACAAGAATTCTTTCAAAAAAACAAGCATAAGATACAAAAAAGATAAATTGAATCCGAAACATATTAATCTCTTTTCTATTTGTAAATAATATTAATGTGGCCAAAGGCATTTTCATTATTTTTTATTTCCAGGATCGATTATTAAAAATAATAAATAGTCTTTATTCATTTCTTGCACGTATTTTGAGATCCATTATTTCTGATATTATTCCTAATCCCGACAAAAAGTTTGGGAGTATAGTTCCATCGGAACAGTTGTATAAGAGGATTAGATAAAAGTAAATGGCTTTATTTTGGTATCATGAGGGATCTTGGGGTAATACTGCGAAAATATGTAGTAATAAAGAATTATACTATTTATGTATATTTTCATGTATTTATTGAAAGTCTAAGATTTAGGTAAATATTATCAAAATATGAACTTTTTAATTTATGCAATTTGATAGATTATATTTAGTAAGCATATATGTATGTTTTATTATTATAAAGAAAGTTAAATATATTTGTAAAAGGATATTATTGATTTTAAAATAGGTTTCGAAAAACAAAAATTAGAAATCTGATTCAGTCTGTACACTGAAAAGATAATGTTTTATACCCACTCATCTAGAATCGTGTAAATCGTCGCAATATTTCCTCGAGTTGCAGCACTTATATGAGGAGTGGATCAGCGGAGTAATGACTCTATATACTGCGCATGTGTTGGAAGGTGAAAATTAAATGTTTTGCAAGCGGTGATATTGTTGATTAATTAACCCATTCGTGCCCAGCACCTTTTGCATAAATTTTATTTGGTTGGCACCACTATTTTTAGAAGATTTAAGTTTAGTTGACTAATCACGAAAATTCATCATTTTAATAAAATAATTATTGCTTTTCTTTTTTACCGGTGTCAAAAACAGTGCTGAATGCACCTTTTGAAGCGTCCCTAAAAAGGGACGCTTGGCACTAATGGGTTAAAGTTGCATTTTAAGTTGCTTCAGAATGAGTGCTTTATAATGTAGTGCTTCTAAACTCAAGGTCTTCAGTTCGATCCCAGGAAAGGGAAATTTTAATAGGCGGAAGTTTTTATTTTTCAATATTTATTTATGTTATAAAAAAGTTGTATTAAACAAATTATTGGCAAATTTAAAACCGGAGTTGTTGATAACTGTCTGTATGCCAGTTGCTTTAGAGATTTCAATGAAACGATTTAGTCAAATACATTTATGTCTTGATTAATTTAATTTATTGCGTTTGAGGAAAATGAACAGAATATTTAATAAATAAACCTAAATTATTAAGGTTATTTAAAAAAAAAATTCAGAATCATCGTTAAAATGAGTTATAATCAATTTGGCTTTCTATCATTGCTTCATAGACATTAACCCTTCACTGCACGATTTTTTCTATTTCTATAATTGATATTTTACGGCCTGTACCCTACATTGGTGGACATATTTGTAACACATCTACCAAATTTCACATAGAATTAAAGAAATGATGTAAAGCTTAAAAATGCATTACATGAAATATGACAAAAACATAAATCAACTCTGTTACCACATTGTAAAAAAATCTGTAAAGATACTACACTTTATCTAGGAAACTGGGATTCCATGAACTTTTCCTGTAACGGTAACAACAAAAACTCAAGTTTTAGAATCGGTTACATGGATTTTTCCTGTTATCGTTACATGAAAAGTTGTTGGAATCCCAGTTTCCTAGAAAATGTTTAGTACCTTTACAGATTTTTTTTTACAGTGCATATATAATTATTTTTATTAATGATATTTTCATACAATTTAATGAAAAAACTAAAAAACATAATAGACAAAATTATAAGACACCATTTTTTTTCTAACTACAGTAGTCAACATAAGAAAAATCATGCGTTAAACATAGAATATGAAACATTTTCCAACACTTTCTAAAATCTTTACCAAAACTTCGTTATTTAGGGAAATAAGGTGTTACTATCAATAGAAAAATATATATTCCGATACTTTTGAACAACCCTGTATTTATTCTGTTGGTTAATACACATATTATTTAGTGGAAAAATTTAGTTTAGCAAGAAAACGCATAACAGTTTGAAATTTTTCTTTCGGCAATTTATACTAACAGATGAAAATATACTTGAATAATTTTTCTCAGCCTTGTAACTTACCTAGTATCTTTATTACATGCCAGTATTTAGCTAAACACTTTTAAAGCCACTTAAATCACATTTCCAGAAGTTATCATCCATAGGCAACAATGCATGCAGTTCTTTGCATGACCCTGTATATCATTTTATCTATATTCTACAAGCATTTCTTAGTAAACTGAATGCAGTTCAGCGTAAAAATGCATAACTTATTTTAAATCCACCTTTAAGTAAATTTATCCTCAATTTCAGTAACTCTTTCGAAATCTTTTGTGTAGACCTATATATAAACTACAGCATTTATACACACCCATCCTATAATATGCATACATTTAGTGAAACTTAAAAGTGCATATCATAATTAAAAATGCATTTCATTCATTCATCAGCCATCATCAATAAATATACATTGCTTCATATAGAATATACTATTGAAATCTTTTGTGCGTCCCCGTAAATGCTATGCACTTCATTCATATTAGGCGTGAAATAACTTATATTAAGCCTCAGCGACGTATATCAATTTTATTATACATGAAATGATTTAATATAATTAAAATATGTTGCAAACAATTCATCCTGTACCATTATGTAATTGAATTCTTTTATGTGGCCCTACAATGAGTAATAACTATTCTTTTCAACGCATATTTTACAGATGGCATATTTTAATGCACTTCGTAAATGCCTATAAATTTGAATATATTTGACAGGGTGTAACATCTTTAAAATTCATTAAAAACGATTTTTCTCATAGGCCGTAGTGAAACAAAAAACTTTTGATTATCCCTGTAAATAAATTAATCATACTAGAAATTTCATTTATAATAGCGTTCGTACTAAGGCAAACAATAACATACAAAAATCTCATGTCGATCTGAGTATATTTACGAGTGTTAGGGCGCGGCCAGACGGCCAGACAAACCGAAGCATAAACGCTTTTTAACTTTGTTGGAAAGTGTTAAAAATGCCTCCATTTCATTGTCACAAAATGCATTCTAATTACGTTACTTTTAGAACGAAAAAGTATCTAAATTCTTCGACTATTTAAGAAAATGTCAAACGTTTCGATTGTTCAGAAACTTGAATCAAGCCTAAAACCTATCAATAAAATTGAATTTTTGTTACTAAGTAACGTACTTATTTGAACTGATAGGTACTTTTACGGTTAAATGTTGAATTAAAATTGTGCAAAATGTCGTGTATTTGTTTAATGAAATCTTTCTTAAATCGAGACATTATGCTACAGAGGCAAGTCATTTAATCCTTATATAAAGACTCATTCAAAGAGAAATAATATGCCATTCTTAATACTACTTTAATTTGAAACTTGCGTCAATGGTTGTTTTAATTTCCAACTTATTCTGACAAAAGATGTTTTGAAGAAAGAAAGTAGGGAGCTAATTCACATGAATGGCTGCCATTTTGGCTCTTTATTGTGTAGAATTAACTTTTTAATGATTTTAAAGTAACTTATTTTCGTTTCTGTATCACATTAAAAACAAAATATATTTTTAATAGTCCATTGAGAAGTTGTTTGTTTAGAATGTCAAAATAACTTAAAATCTAGAAAACAGGAATTTTAATTTTTTAGAATTTAGTGTCACTCCTGGTGAAAAAGAATATGTATAAATATCGATAGTACAAAACATATTTTACTTTTAAGACATAAAACACACGCTTTTATTTTATATAAAATGACGTCATTCGCATCCGCTGAAGAATTCCTCATTTACTATCTAGTCTTTAAACAACATCTACAGAAAAGAATGCATGTGACGTAACTATCACAGAATAATACACAAACCCAGCAAAAAGCATTCATTTGCAATGCTAATGTGCATATTGAAAATTAAATATAGTTCATAAACAACTTCATGTTTCATCGGAAATCATTCATTTATAATTTTACAAAATAGCACGAATTTTAATTAATTATTTTTTCAGTTGTTATGAGAAAATGGCAACAAAAAGATATAATAATCTATAATTTCCAATTATTTTACCTTTGTTTTATACAAAATTGGCTTTGTTTTCTACAATACTTTAATTAACAAACTTAAAGAAATAGTGCTAAAAACTACAAAAGGATTAATGTCTCAAAAATAAATTGATATGCAGTTTTCAAACGAATGGCATTTAAAGGTACCCCCCCCCCCTATATGATGGTATACAAATTCAAAATATGCAATGCTTAAAAGTAGAAAAAATTGCAATAGAGATTATTCATGTTTAACAGTGAAATGATATGTCTGCTATGTTTTACGGCTGGCTTATCCTCTTCAGCCCTTATGGATTCCCATCTAGGAACATCTGTTCTTTTACTTATAAAAACTAAAATGTCTGATTTTTAATTTTTTTTTTAATAGCTGAATGTTTTTTGCGTTGAAGACAAACGAATAAAAGCCCGTATCTAAGCTGCATCCTTTATAAAATAAATGTTATTTTCATTTGAGTTTGCAAAGTGACTAAAAATGTACAAAAGACAGTGTGACCAAGAAAGTGAAAAAAATTTCATAAGTATATATAACTTAATTTTTTTCAATAAATGTTTTAAAGGATTTGTAGATTATTTACGTGTTCGAAGCTCTCAAATTTGTGATTGTGTTAATTTAGGTTAATGGTTATTAAACTGATGTTTTAACTGGGTTTGTAATTTTAGATGTATATGCTTGAACATAAATTACTAAGCGCCAAAAGGATCAATTTCAGGAAAGATATTTATTCTGTCATTTAGAATGCCATTTTGTTTGGAAAAAACGAATAAATAAGTATTTTGGTTACGGAATCGAAGAGTTTGAATAACGGAATGTTATTCTTTAGAGGCGGCATTTTAATTGCCACCCACAAGAAATATCACATCGAGATTTAATAATATAATGATAAATTCTTATTCTGATTTATTACGGAATAGATTTTTCGAATAGAATTTTTTACAGATGTTCTACAGGTTTTTAGAAAAGGTTATTTGGAAATAACTTTAGATGTTCATTTTCAGTTATTAGGTTTTTGAGAATTTATGCAGAGTGTTCCGAAATTCGACCGACAAAAACCCCTTTTTTTCAATATGTTCTAAAATAACCTAAGTTTTTATAACTTCGACAACGATTGTTATTAATCTAATTTAAATTACCCGCTACAAATATATTAAAAATATGTATATATGCATATGTATGGAAAACGAAAAAGAAAAGAAAGAGAAAGCAAAAATTGAGCACTAGCAATCTGGCGAATGCAATCGCTTATTTACTCGCCAAATGAAAATTTTAGTCGCAATTTGGCGAAATGGCGAGCGACAGAGAGAACCCTGGCTCAAGCTCTGTGTGATACTAGACCGGGCGGCAGAAGCACAGATAATCACCTCATCGAGTTGAAGGTTGAATTCCATAATTTGTTAAAATTCGATTTGCATATTAAAACGCAATCGTCTGCCAAGTCATACTTGGTGAAAAAAATACCCGAAAACTCGATTTTAGCTTGGTATGATAAAATAAAGAACTGGAAGCAGGAAAAGACAATGGTAAACCTACGAGTCAACGGCTAAAATCGGGTTTTTAGGTGTTTTCCATCAAGATTGGACTTAGCAAACCAATTACGTTTTAATATGCTAATCGAGTTTTAACTTAATTTTGGAATTTCAGCCTTCAACTCGATGAAATGATTATCCGTGCTGCTGCCTCCCAGTCTATACCGTATGAACTGGCAATCGCAACCCAAAATGTGGAGCGTTAAATGCATACTGATGGATTATTCCTACGTTAATAGAAATATTTCTACACTATAAAAAAAATCTGTAACCTTATTAAATTTTTTCTAGGAAACTGGTATTCCAAGATCTTTTCATGTAACGGTAACAGCAAAAAATCATGTGATAGAATCGGTTACTACAGGTTACATCGGTTTCTTGACTACTTTTAATTTAATCATTTTTAAAATCGTCTTAATTTTTATGCTTTTAGTTTATTTCTTTACCTCTTTTAATATTATACTATATTGTACATTCATTATAAAGTCGGTTACATTATTACAGTCAATGAATGAATAAATCAATGACCAGAATACAAACAAAATTCTAAAATCCGCACAACCTCTGGTTTCAATCAGTGCAGATTTTAGGGAGTCTACTGTATTAGATATAACCAATTAAGTAAACACAGAACCTTAAACTTTAAAAAATCAGTTTTCGGCTTTTGTGTTTTTTAAATGAAAAAAAAAATCATCAAGAAAATGCAATATCTCTTGATTTAAAATCATTTATACATTATAAAAAAAATCTGTAATCCTACAAATGTAAAGTTGTCAAAATCTGTATAGTAACTATACAGATTTTGACAACTTTACATCTGTTATTAACATTTTATTTGTACACTGTACAGGAAAAGATGTAAATCTACAAAACTAATTTTTGTAAAACTACAGATCTTTATAAACGAGTCTTCTAAATTACAGTTATTTTACTAAAATTTTATCTATAAGCAGGGTTGCGGTTACATAAAAAATTCTTGGAATCCCAGTTTCCTAAAAATTTCTTAATAACCTTACAGATTTTTTCAGTGTAAATCTGTGACTGTTGCATGAATTTTTGCTGTTGGCATTACATAAAAAAATCTAGGAATCCAGTTTCCTAGAAAACTTTTAGTAACTTCACAGATTATTTTTTACAGTGTATGGACATAATTGAAAGTCCATAGATATTGAAACTTTAAAACGTGTTTCACCACTTTAATCAAATTGGAGTTTGTGCGCATCCTCTCTTTGAAACTATGCAACCTAAAGTTAAAAAAAATTAAACAAATATGTGTTTATGCATAATACACATGCTAAACACACACACACACACACACAAATGTAATTTAAAAAATCACAACGACTATTTGGAAAATGATATTTTCAAAGACTGATTATAAATAAATTCTATATTAAAAAATAATAAAAAATTAAGAATTTCGTTAATAATAAAATAATAATGATAATAAAAAAGATTAACCCTTTACCTACCGACGGTACTTATAAGTACCATAAAAATTACTTATTATAAAAGTCTTTTAATACGTCAATTAGTCGTAATACTGTTTAAAATGAGTTACAGATACATTACTTTATTTTTTTCCAAAATCATTATTGGTTACACAAATCAAAAATTTTTTTTTTAAAGAATGATTTCTTTTGCCTTTGTATTTTTTCAGCTTTCTTTGCGCTCAGGTAAGGGGGTGTTGATTTCTCAATTCGGAAATATTTCTATATTTATATTGTAAGAAATTATATTTATACATTTTATAATTCTACAAAATACTAAGAAAACAATTTAAAGATTTGAATGGGGTTATAAATATTGCACAAAGCCCCTGTAAATTTAATTAATCCTTCTAAATCCTTCAATGCTTCTAAAATCCTTCAAAAATGTATTAAATGATTATATAAATCTCTTAATTTAGTTTAAACAATTTACGTAAAATGCTTTAGAATGTAAAATTTTCATGAATTCGTAAAGCGGTAGATAAAGGGTTAACTATAGATGATGCAAAACATATTTCAGTTTTAAGATTTATAAGACGCGCTTTTGTTTTATATAAAATGACGTCATTCACTTCCGCTGGAGAATAGAACATTTATAAGTCTTAAACAACTTAAGTATGCGAATGACGTCACAATCAAGAAACTCAAAAAAATGGGCTATCTAATGATTTATATACCTTCATTTATTTGTAACAGAATTATAAATACTTAAAATTAAATATACTTTATAACAATTCCAAGTTTTATCAGAAATCATTCATTTATATTTTTATTAAAATAACACGTATTTAAACTACATTTTTTTCGTTGTTAGGGAAAAATTGAAAAAAAAAGTGATATGCGTAATAACAGAATTATAGATGACACGTTCAGAAGACAATTAGACTAACTCTATTTTTTTAGAGACTCAGGTAATGACATAATTGTGTTGAAATTTTCCTATATATCTATACAGAGCTTATGAATTAACTATAAAATAATTAATGAGTATAGTCAAAATATTGTGAAAAAACAGTAGCTTATAGATATACAACTTTAATTGTTTAAAATGTGCATTTTTATTTGATGGACTTAATAAGATTGACTTCTGAACGCCTCATATTACGTACGACATGGATTAAACATTAATATTCCTGGATTCATCATAAACAATTTTTAAATGAAATTTCAGTTTTGCAATTTTCTGAACTGCAAATTTTTAAACTTCTAAATATCGCACATTTTAAATTTTTACACCGTTGCGAAGAGAAAAAAATGCACTTTTTAATGAAATTTGTCTGAAATCTTTATTGGAATTTGTTTTCAAATTATTATTATTTATTAAGTTTTTTTTTGGTCATCGTGACAAGAATTAGAGAAAGAAAAATATTGCGGAATTCAAGCAATAAAAAGTTTCAAATATACTTAACATTTCCCAGTTCTCTACTGAGGGCAACAAATATTTTCCAAATAGTTAAAAAAAACTTGCATTTTATTTATTTATTTATTTTTGACCTTAGAAAAACTTGAATTTCTTTTTAATTTTTGAATAGTTTTTGCTTATTGATAAAATTAAATTTTAAACAAGACTTTTTGTTACTTTAGTTTTAATTTAGAAGAAGGTGTGTTATGATTCTATTTTGTTAGGCAATTGTTTTTTGTCTGCATAATTTACAGTTTTATCAAGTTTGCACCACTTAAAGATTTTAATTCACCCATTAACGAGATGAATTTTTAAATTTAAAATTTAATTTTGTACTTACAACATTCACTTTTCTCGATAATATAGTTAAGAATATACAGGGTTTGTCACTACCAGATCGAAAAACTTGCAGGAGTTGTAAGGGTACAAAGATGACTGGGAATTACATAACAAGGCAGGGTCGAAAATACCATATTTGGTTCAAGTAGCGAAGATTGATTAAAGTAGCAGAGAAAAAGAACAGAAACATCAATACATTAATGGGAATGAAACATTTTATTTAAAGGTTGTGCTACAGTAGGTGTTCAAAATTACTACCAAAAGTCGTCAGACAGGCTTGACAGTAGCGCCGCATATAATTCCTTGCGAATCTCATATCCTCCCAGGAGCTATAAAAATTTAAGCGACGAGGTCCTTAACTAAATTAACAGGGGTCTCACTTGCACCAAACTCCCCATTTTATCCCAGAAGCAGCGTATGCTTGATAAATAAACTAAAAACTTTGTAAAATCACCATAACACGCAAAATTAAGCAGGATGCGTTTCGAGTTACAACAATAAGAGCTCGTCATCAGATAAACCAACACATGTCCGTAAGGGGACAGAGTGGAGAACAGATGGAGAGGGGACAGAGTGGAGTGGTCATCTCCACTCTGTCCCCTTACGGACACGTGTTGGTTTAGCTGATGACGAGCTGTTATTGTTGTAGCTCGAAACGCGTCCTGCTTAATTTTTACGTTTTATGGTGATTTTACAAAGTTTTTTAGTTTATTTATCAATTTATCGCCAGTGATTACCCTGATTTTCATTACTGTATGCTTGATAAACCCGGCGATCTGGAAGGCCGATGATCCCAAGTACCATGATCTATCCACCGTTGTCGAAAGGTTACGTCGAGGTGACTTTGGCAGATGTCATTTGCTTATATGCAGGAGCCCCACCATGCAGGTACCACATGGAACCACGTTAGCACGAAGGAACATATGATGCATCAAGAAGTTGGGACAGGACTTTCTGCAGAAAAAACGTGTATGCCATACTGTCCAAATGACTGAGCAAAAGATACTGCTCAATGAGGTAATCTCCAAGAATATTCAGCGCCATTTACCGCAAGACCGTAAGCGCCGCTGTCAAGACTGTCTGAAGACTTTTGGTCGAAATTTTGAACACCTGCTATAGTACAACCTTTCAATAAAATGTTTTCTGTCCCATTAATGTATTGTTATTTCTGTTATTTTTGTTCTTTCTTCTCTGTTTCTTTACCATAGATTGCAACTAAGGCATTTCCGACGCTGCATTGTTGTGTGATCCTGAGTCATGTGTTCTACACCTCTTGCAAATTTGCCGGTCTAGTATAGTGAAACACCCTGTATACTTTAGGTAGGATGGAAAAAATATCTTAATTTCATATTATTTGTGTTTTGGTACTTTGAAAAGGCGTTGGTTTTAATCGTCTCGATAAACTCAAAGGTTCTATACCCCCTTAAACTAAGTCAGTGTTTTGTGTATTAGTGCAGTATTAACCTTTCCGACAAATATGAACTTTGTAAATGTATTATATATTTAAACCAGTCTAGTGAATCAATGAAAATGTACTAGTAATTTTGATCCATTGACAGACTAATTTTATTAAAATTTACAATAGAAACTATTAAATTGGCAAGATATCAAATTTCTTTATTTAAATGCCCTTTATACAAGTTTCAAAATTAAAGCATTCATCCAAACGAATCTAAAAGTGAATAAAATTTGAATGACACATTAATTATTTTCGAATTAATTACTGTTTCATGATAAAATTATTTAAATTTACGATATACTGCAAAACTCGTATTCACTTTAGAAAATATTTCGACGAAGAAATCTGTGATATTTGCGCAAATTTACTCCAATACTTAACTAAGGATCTATAACCCCTTTTAAATAAATGTTAAGTACATAAACTTAGAAAGTTTCGAACTTTATTTAAAGCCAACATGTGTATAAGTTTACTACAATTTAGGTTTGTACCGATACTTTAAAAAAAGTATATTTTCAATCAATTCGAACAGAAATAGGTATCTTCAAATATTTCTTAGGCGAATTTTCGAAAATTTCAGAATATAACTTCGAATATATTATAAATAAATTCTGCGATTTGATCTTGATATTAATGGTGTTATGAATTAATGCGTCATCTTAAACAGTTCCAAAAACTTTTAAATATTAAACGAAAGTATAATTTTCTTACGTTTTTCTAGTGTATTTAAATTGAAGTTTACGAGTTTTTATTGAATTGTTTGAATTGGTATAGAAAACTAAAATGAATATCATATTAGTAAGTTAAAGCCATTTAAATAATTAATAGGTAGGGGAGAGTGGGGTGCAATGGGACAATAAGTTTTTTCTTTATGTATTATTCTATACATTTCATCAATCACCCATTGTGTGAAGCAATAGTATTCCTATCTTTAGTTAAAAAAGTAATTGATCTACATAAGTTGCAACTGTATAAAGAAAAATATTATTTCAAAAATCAAAAATAAATTTGCTTCATATACATTTTATACGCTCTGTAAACTAATGACTTGTTTATGCATAGATGAAATAGTTTACTATTTCTGGAGCCTTATCATGTATATTACCCATAATTTAAACTAAAAACAGCATTCACTATTAAGAGGTTTAGTAGATGAAGGAATGGTACAAATGTAATTCCTTCTTTTTAGAGATGAGAAATAGAATCACTTTCGGTTCATGTTACATTATTACACTCTTGCACAAATAACAGGTTCCAAAAATCTGTTATTTTTATAAATATAATTAATGCTATGTTGTCAACGGATGTTTAAATTAGAACGCTTTTACACAAAATGTTTGAAATAATATTGTACTTAAGTATAAACGCTGTTTTTTGTTGGCATGAATCCACACCTTTAAAATCAATCAGTTCTTGGTTAAAAACCAAATTTTCGCAGGACAAAACTTACTTATTTATGATACTTTAAGTTTTGTGCATTTTCAGATTTTCTGGCACTAAAAACACGTTTTCCGTTTATGGTGCCTGAAACATCGAAAACTCGTTAAATCTATGTATCTCAACTCATAAGTTCTTCCTATAAAAGAATATTTTTTTTTCTGGCTAGATGTTAGAACATGGAGAAACTTTTTTCTGAATGAAACTTTAAGACAATTACATTTTATTTTTTTTTACTACTTAAAAAGTACCTTTTTAACATGAATTAGATTTTACATGATGCATAAAATCTGAAGCATTTTTGCAACTAGAACTACAAGGTAGAACCCGCCGAGTTTCGATGAAAAAATATTTAAGGAGAAACTGTTTTACTGATTTATAATAAGCCTACAAAATAAGTTACAATAAGAAATACCACCTCATATTGGTAAATCTAATTCTTAAACAAATAATATTTAAACTATTTTTAATAATATTTTATTCACTGGATTTTACAACAGACGATATTTTTAAAATAGTGTGCGCATTTTTATTTCTATTATTTTTTTTGAATTTTAAGAGAAAATGGGGTGAATCTGTTGACACAATTACAAAATTCGTACTAAAAACTATAAAAAACTTTATAGTTTAAAAATAAATTAAGATGCAGCTCTTAAACAAATTGCATTCAAAAGTATATATTTTTTTCTCTATAAAACGGTATAAAACTTATAATAACACATTGCTCAGTGGTGCACAAAACAGGAATTTTAATATACATTAGTACATATTAAAATAAAATAAAATTTTCAACGTTTCGCGCCGTCTTCTGCGGGCGTCTTCAGGAAAATATGAAATGGAAGGACTACGTTTGCATCTTGTTCGAGAGATATTTCTACTAAATTAAAAATTAAATGAATTAAAATTTAAAAATGTTGCCAATTACACGTGAGTAAAAATTAAAATATTGCAAGGAAATAAAAATTTTAAGGTTTTATGATGTTATGCCATATTTTTGGTATATTGTAGGATAAATTATCATTACATGGTTTATTTTCACGTGCTATGATTTCGATGGATTCTATTATTTTACCTTGAACTGGGTTATTGCATGGAACTATGATTTTGGCTTCCTCAAAATTAATATGGCAACCCTTGTTCGCCAAATAGAAGCGAGCAAGGGCAGTATTCTGTTTATATTGTTCTATATCTCTACGATGTTCTTTAATTCTAGTTAAAAGTTTCCGCGTTGTCATGCCGATGTAGACTTTTTTAAGATTATTAGATAAAGTGATGGGGATTTCATAAATACCAGATTTTTGATCTTTGATAATTTTGATCTTTGATTTGATTTTTGATAATTTTTACTCACGTGTAATTGGCAACATTTTAAAATTTTAATTCATTTAATTTTTAATTTAGTAGAAATATCTCTCGAACAAGATGCAAACGTAGTCCTTCCATTTCATATTTTCCTGAAGACGCCCGCAGAAGACGGCGCGAAACGTTGAAAATTTTATTTTATTTTAATATGTACTAATGTATATTAAAATTCCTGTTTTGTGCACCACTGAGCAATGTGTTATTATTAGTTAAAGTTTATGGTGCAACTGTCCTATATATATTTATGGTATAAAACTTTAAAATGTGCGATGTATAGTAGTAAAAATTAAATAGAAAATTTAATAAAATATATAATAAATAAAAATTAGCAGTATAAAACTTGCAGTAGCAAAAATTGCAAAACCGAAATTGCATGGGAAAGGATTGCCATTCACAAAATGACGTATGCGTTATGCACAGATACGTTTGACCTTTATAATATAGCTAGATACCACTTAAACTAACTGTTTAGTAAATACTTTTTGGTAAACATCAAGAAAAGACACCTTGTATAAAAATAAACACAGTTTCAATGATTTGTAAAAAAAATGAAAGCTTGTTTCCGAGTTCATTGGTGTCATGTGTATCAATGCATATGCATAGCGAACAACACAAGACTATGAAATTATTAGTTATACACATAATAAAATACAATTTAGAAATGCAGTACTAAAAACATGTTTTTACATATTTGATGACTAAAAATCAGAAAATTCATTAAACTGCAAGTATCGTAAATCAGTAAATTTGGTCACAAATGAATATTATTTTACTCTTTTACATGTTAAAATACAGAGAAAGTTATAAGGTTTAGACATTGTAAATTTTTTAATATTATATCTGTATTTTTTATATTATATTATATTTTTTTTATATCTTAACAGTTATTTTAATGTAAATCGATTTTTATATAGTATACAAGAAAATTTTAAACATTTTTTGTAATTGGAACTATACCTCGAAAATTAACGCTATAGAAATTAAATTTTGCTTAATGATAATAAAAGACATGCTATATAAAAAAACAGTGCTTTAAGAACCTGATTTGTGAATAAAGAAATTTGATACCTGATTTCATTGCATCCTTATTCATCAATGACTGTTTCCAAAGATAATCCACAAGAACCTGTGGATCCAAAGTGTCCTTTATTCACTTATAATCAAAGCTGACTTCTGAACGCCTCATATTACGTACGACATGGATTAAACATTAATATTCCTAAACCTTCTTAAACACATTTTCAATGAAATCTCAGTTTTACAATTTTCAGAATTGTAAATTTTTAAACTTCTAAACATCGCACATTTTAAATTTTTACACCGTTGCACAGAGAACAAAACACATTTTAAAATGAAATTTGTTTGAAATCTTTATCACAATTTGTTTTCAAATTATTTTTCTATAAGTTTTTATTAATTTTTTGGTCATTGTGGCAACAGAAGTGTTCCATTTTTGGATATTAAACATGGACCAATCAGAAAACGAATAAAATAAAATAAGTTGCGGAATTCAACCAATAGAAAGATTAAGATTTACTCCAGATTTCCCCTTTCTCTACTGAGGACAACAACTATTTTCCAAATAGTTATTAAATAAAAATAAATGATAAAATAATATGCCACATTTTCCAATAAAAATAAAAAATAAAAATAAATCTAGTCTCATATAAAAAAATGAACTCCATGAGCAATATTCCTTTTAAGCATCCAAAAACAAATATCGTCGCTATCCAGTCAAAAACACAACTAAATCAAAATAATTCTCATCTTATCTTCTAATTACATTTCAACACTCAAACTGAAAGTAAAGGCCACATGGTCAAAAATGGCCAACTAAACTAACTCGGTCAATGTAACGAAGTCGGAATGAAACTCATCCTCTGATATCCTTTATTAAGAAACATTTAACTTTTTATTAAAATAAATCCCATCTATTAAAATGATTTTATGCAACACTGTTTATCTGCACAACAAATTACATCATTTTAACTGATAGAAGTGTGGTGTGTTAAAAATATTTTGTCTTCTTATTGAATAAAAGAAGTTGTATTATTAGAATCAACAATAATGAATACTTGTAATAAAGCAACTGCCAAGTTCTATACAGTTTCTCAGAATATTTTAACTGTCATAGCGCTTTTATCTAGCGAATCGCCAGGTGTCTGTTAGTATTGAATTGTACTTTGGCTGTTTGGATAGCCCTTCGCAGTTTCTAATCCAATCCTTACTTATTTTTCTGCAGTGGATAGAAGACGATACTTTCTAGTCATTAAAGACTAGTCGAACGATTTTTCACTGTCTGCTGTTGTTAATGATTTCTTTCTATTAGTTTTGGCGCGTCAAAATAAGTGTTTAAGGTAGGACAATTTTTTTTTAAAATTGAAAATACATTTTTAAAACTCTATTTCCATATTAATATTGAAAGCAAATTTTGGAAATTTTATTTTTGTTATAATTTTAATATGTATTTCTAAAAAACTATACTTTCAGCTTTTTTTTCTTTTCTTTATTGCATACTCTGAACGGTAATGCGTTCTAAATTTAACATGGACTTTCCGTTAATCTCTTACTAAATAATGCACCATCTCTGCTTCTTTTTAATAAGATGAATGTAAATTATTAATATATAAATATTTTTAGAGTATTGTATATTAATTATAAAATTGGAAATACATTCATTTGCTTCAAAATGTAAATAAATTGAACGGATGATTTTTTAAAAACCCTCTCTGACTGACAGTCCTGATTTTTCCTTCCAGTGATGAAGATACTGGAATTTGATATTGTACCACAGACATTATCAAACTACAAGCTTTGTTTAATTGTACAGCTCATATTCAAAATATTAGAATAATTGAGAAAAAGTAATAAGAAAAAATTATTTGTCATTTATTTATTTTTTATACTAAGTAAATGCAATTAAATTTCTTATAAATTAAATCTGGGATGTTTAGATAAGATTTTAACATTTATAAAATATAAAATACAGCACAATAAATTAGGTATACAGTTTCCTTAAACACACCAGAATATTAGAATAAAATTTAGATTGGTTCAAAATATTAGAATATTTTATTTTACGCAACAATATTACCTTATGAATATGAAGTAAATGGTAGTTAATATTTTGTAGCATCCCCTTTAGCTTTCATAACAGCGTACAATCGATCTTGCATACTATATACAAGGTGTTTACAAACATTTCTTTCAATATTAGCCCAAATAGACTTTATACGTGCCACTAACTCAGTTTTACTTGAAGGAGGATTTTCTTGAAGTTTTTTCTTCATTATACACCATAAGTTTTCGATGGGATTAAGATCTGGTGAATTTGGTGGCCAAGGAAGTACCTTAATGTTGCGTTGGCGGAACCAATTCTTAGTTGACACCGAGGTATGCGGTGACGCTAAATCTTGTTGAAAGATGAAATCATCTTCAAATAAATCTTCTGATGATGGAATCATGTAATATTCTAAAATTTCTTGATATATCAGAGAGTTAACCTTTTCGTAGACGATGCATAACTTTCCAGGTCCTTCTGCACTCATACAACCCCAAACCATGACACTAGCAGCAAATTTTACGGAACGTTTAAGGCATTCTTTATCAAATGCTTCTTGCTTCATTCTCCAAACTCGAATACCTTGATTACCATATGAAACGCAAAACATACTTTCATCACTAAATAATATATTTTTCCAATCTTCATTGCTCCATAAACGTCTTGATTTACACCAATTCAATCTTATACGCTTTTGTCTTGCAGTCATGAGAGGTTTTGTTTTCGGTATACGAGATTCAAATTTAAATTTATGGAGACGTCTTAATGTTGTCGATGTAGAAACTTCAACTCCTTCTTCTTTCCATTTTCGGTGCAAGAATCGCACACTTTTAAAACGGTTTTTCTTAACTATACGCTTCAGTTTCCTGTCATCTCTAGCAGATGTTTTTGGTTTTCGGCCACCATTTCGGCGATTATTTTGAAATTTTCCAATTTTTGAATATTGTGTTAGTATTTTACTAACGCTCGATTGCGAACAATGTAAATAATTCGCTATAAAACATTGATTTTTACCGTGCCGATACAAATCAACCATATGAAGTTTAGTAGATTCAGGAATATCACTCACACGGCCCATTTTAAGACGAAAAAGAAACAAACTGCAAAAAAGAATACTGATTTTAAATAAAATAGTCTGAATTTAATCAATGATGCCACCAGTTAAGAATTGGTAATAATTAAAGGAGAATTAATGTGAAATATTCTAATATTTTGAACCACTTGAATAAATATTCTAATATTTTGACTTTTCAAAATAATTTTTTTTGCAATTAATCTTTTCAAAAATGATATTAAATTTAAGATAACAAGTAAGTTTAATCAACAATAAGTTCTTAATAAAAATATCGTTTGCATATTTTCATTAAAAGACATTAAATTACCAAACGATATTTTTAATTTCTAAAAAAAAGGTAATTATTCTAATATTTTGAATATGAGCTGTATAATGTATATAGAGCCGACACTAGACTATTTTTGTTTTACATTACATTGTTTTATAGTCGTCCCATACCTCCCTGTTATTGGTGAAGTACGGTACACAGTTTGGAATTTACAGTTTCTTTAATTATTAAATTGTTTCAGAAAATTAAGTTTACATAATATTCAAGGACGTTAAGAAGTGTTTAATTTTTTAATTTATAAATCGAAATTTTACTTTTGTGTAAAAGAAAAGTTGATTTTCTCATTTTTGTAAAAACTGTCCAATTCCTCCCCACCCTCTCCTATTTCATTCATATTTTTCATTCAACATCATGAAAAATTTATCATTCTACTCAAATTTTGATATTTACCAACATAATTTGTAATAAAAGGTTAGGTTTATGTAATTTCTTGAACAGCTAATGAACTTCTATTTGTCAAGCAAATGATGAGGTTTTAAAAAGTATGATTATGGTTTATTTTACAGTCAGAGATATAGCCACTCCGTATCATCGACTAAACTAAGTAAGTACTTTATACATTAATATAGAGTTAATCATATCAGCATATATGAGGTAAGGAAATATACTGTTTATTTAAATCAGTGTACAACAAAATGCAATTTAATAGTTTTCAACTTTCAACAAATTCTTTTATCTTAATAAATCTTATAACGGAAACTATTTAAGTGGATAAGATTTCTAATATCTTTCCTCAAATGAATTTTGTGAAAATAAGTTTCAAAATTAAAAGCAATCATCGAAACAGATTCAAAATTAAATAACATTTCAATGACAGATTAATTCTCTTCGAGTTAATTTTTATTTCACGATAGAATTACTTAAATTCATGGTACATTGAAAAGCCTTAATCAACTTAAGAAAGGATTTCGTTGAATAAATGTACTGTATTTTGTACAAATTTAATTCAAAATTTAACTAAGGATTTATAATCTTATTTAAATAAATGTGAAATAACTTAAAATTAGAAAAATCATAATTTTATTAAAAGATTAAGGATGTGTAAAAATTCTATGGTAATTTAGTCATCAGGGATTTCGTTAAACAAATAAGAGATTTGTTTACATAATTTAAAAGTTTTAAAAATTTAATTGATTGCTATGCAAATAGAATCAGACAAATGTATTTTCAAAAATCTATTAACCTATTCAGTTTGATTTTGTGAAGAATTGTGTTAAGAATTTGTTTAATTTCAAAGAAATTTTAATTGAATGAAATTTATATGAATCTGAAATAAGAGTTATGAAATTTTTTGAACCCGCTGGATGTCTGCAATAGTAACTGATAAATTAAGAATACAGTAGAGTCCAGTTATTCCGAACTAATAGGTACCGAAAACTGTTTGGTTTAGCGAGAATTCGGAATAAGTGGATTTTATTAACGACAATAAACGCATTGACTTTTTAACCTCTTCGGGACGAGCGACACTTATATGTGCCGCTAAAAGGCTTAAGAATCCTTGTATATCCCCTCCAGTAAAATTTGCCTTATTTAATCGGAACATTTTCTCGATTCAATAAGACACAAATTTCTATTTTTTAAACCGGAGACGAAACATTAAAAATTTCGTAAAAGGCTCCCATCGTTATGGGGTTAAGACGTAATTAAGTGAGGTGACATGTGATAGAGTCAGATCTATACAGCGTTGATTGTCTCATGGTGAACAGGTTCTGTTATTTCAAATAACTTAATGTAAAATTCACTATAACTATATAACTGACCCTTCAAATAAAAATTACCACTGTAGTGCCATAGAAATAAACTCGCTTTTTCTCCACACATAAATCTGAGTGAACGATGACAAAAAAACAAATTACTTGATTGAATCAGTATTCTTCGTCAGAAAAAAAATGACTGTTTCTTTAGTGTGTTTAAATTAGTTAATTTTCGTGTTCAGCAGTGATTAAAAATGATTCTACAGAATTGTATAAATTGAGCCGACATGCTCTGCAAGTAACTAGCTTTGATTTCAATTTAGTTTAATGCGGTTTCATCAAGCTTAGGCTCTTTTTGTATATCTCTATTTGACTTATTTGTATAACAGTAAATGTACGTTTTTTGCGAATGTCTTTTTAATTTTTCCTGTTTTAAAGTTAAAGTAATTGGTATTTTTTCTGAACTTTGTTCGGAATAGGAGGATTTTAGGAACAGCGAGACTTTACTATATTTTCGCGTTCTACAGCTTCTCTCGTCTGTCCTGCTGCCCTTATACATATGTTCAATTAAATATTTCATCTTTTTTTTATGCTTCAAGAAACTGTGTAGTAAGGTATCCTGGGATAATAACGCCCGGGTGGGTAATAAACTTAAGTGCTAATATTACGTATAATTATGAAGAAATCTGGGAAATGGCACCAATGGGCTCTACAAAGAAGCGCTCTTAATAATCTTAATTACAAAAAACCGCTAAAACTTAATTTGTTATACTTGTTGACCTTATAGCTGGAAGAAGCACGTAAGAATCAACAGCCGATCAAAATTTGAGAGGTAAGTGGTAAGTTCTGTGACATGAAGACTATATATTTATTACGGAATTCCTTGTTTATTTCATAAATATCATGTATCATGTGTGTATCATGTACTTTCAAAATGTTGTGGGAGATTTTGGACGTGCTTGTCAGTTAGTTTATATTTAAAATAAACTGATCAATAAGTATACGGGAGTAATAACGCCATTCATTGGCGTTATTACCATGATATTTGATGATATTAGACGAATTTACACGTTTTAGGGGTCAGACAACCCGAAAAACATATTTTTACAAAAAATCTGTCTCAGAGTCTATCAGTCAGTCTGTTTGTATGTATGTGACAAAAATTTTGTGGGCGCTTTGTTTCAAGAACTAATGCACAGAATTTCACAAAACTTTAGATTAAGTGAGACCTTGATATAAAATAGATCTGATTAGTTTTTGAAGTATTACGCTCAAGAGGTGGCAGTGTTATGCTGCATTATTTGCAATTTTGCACAATAGCCATAGCTCAAGAACGAATGCATAAATTTTCGTAAAAATTTATATTTAGTTATTACTTGATATGTCATAATGCTTATTACGTTTGCTCAACAGGTGGCGCTACTGTGGTGCATTTTTCACGATTATCGCAATAGATCTGTCTCAAGAACTAATGCACGAATTTTCATGACATTTCAGATTTTGTTAGTCCATTACATATATTAGTATTCTTCCTTTTCAGAGTAAATTGCACAATAAATGGCGCTGCTATGCGGCATTATTCATGATTATCACCATAGCTCTATATCAGGAATTAATGCACGAATTTTCGTCAAAATTCAGATTTTGTTGGACCCTGATACAAATTAGTATTCTTCAGTTTTTGGAGTAATTGCTCAACAGGTAGTGCTTCTATCCAGTTTCTTTTTTACGGTTTCTGCGATGATTCTTTCTCAAATATTAATTCACTGATTTTTATCAAATTTCAGATTCAGTTAGAACTTGAAATAAATTATTGCGGCTTAGAATTAGTACTAAATTACCGAACCGGTGACGCTCTATATTTCAGTTTTTGTGAAATTTTAAAATGTATGAGATAGAAGAAAGTTCTGGGATTGTCACATCCGACTAGTTTGACTCTGCAATTAATTTTCGGCGTTTAAGTCGATATCTTTTGGTGAATTTCGCGTTATTCCTCGCGATCATTTGTCGAAAATTGCATTTTCCGCAATTCCCTGACGAAAATTCCACGATTTTTCGCTATCTTCTGATGAAAATCACATGTTTTTTAACGTGTTTTCTAACCAAAATCGGAGTATCCTGCGATCATTTGACAAAAATCGCGTTTTTCAATGATTCTTTGACGAGAACTTCGGCGATTTTTGAAATAATTTGTTAAAATCAGCTTTTCTTCAGCGATCTTTTAACGAAATTCACGTTGCTTCACCGTTGTTTCACGTTGTTTCTAAAGTTTTCTTAGAAATTAAGCCTTAATGGCGACTGGGATACTTGGGTATATCAAGAGCCACTGGCTGCTTAAAAATTTAGGGAATCGGGATCTATAGTTCCGAAGTTCCTCGCGTTTGCCTATGTTCCCGTAATATGCATATTGAAATAAAGGTTTATTCCTTTTGTTATACTGCATAAAACGGTTCTGAATGTAGTTTTTACTTTGTTTGAAATCCTACTTCTTTTATGACTTCATTTTTCAAAAAAAGCAACATCTCGCTTTTCTTTGATAGTTTTTTTGTTCCACGCATTGAACAAAGGAAGTAAGAACAAAAATTAAAAAGTATTTTTAAGTGAAGAAATGGCTTTAAAACATAGCGATGTAAAAGCAGCCTGAAGTTATAAAGGCGTTAATTTTAAATGAATTTTCAAATTCCGTTCTAGATCGGGTAATCCGTTAATACAAGAACAACAAATCGCTTCCGGTCGAGTTTAACTGAGGTTTTTTTCAATACAAATCCTGTTCGATTCGGGTTGAGTTTAGTTATTTCGCTTTCAAATTGGTTCTGGTTGGAATTTGATTATTGCAGTCTTATTCAGATTAACCCGCAAGTAAAAAAAGGTCTAGATTTTCAAAAAACCTCTAGATTATTGTTTTACATAAATAATTATATTTTTTGAAATCAATGATTATAAATACATATACAGATATTTAACTTGTCAATATAAATGATAAAATTGATATTAGAGATATAAATTTAGAGTAGTTTTCTACAGTTGTATTGATATATGTATTAAATTATTTCCAATGCATGTTCGAATTCGGATTGAAGTTTTGTATTAGACAGTTTTTTAATTGTCCAGGTATGTATACACTGGTTTGACATTTTTATTATTATATTTCTATTTTTGTTCGCACAAATTATTGCATATAGGTATGTAAACACCAAAATTTAAGGTTTTGAAATACTATTTCAAGTATCGGATATTTCAAAATAAATACTCTCGAAAAAGGTTTTCATTTTTCCTCATTTATTTATTTGCTATTCTATATATCTTCTTTTTCTTGCACCATTAATACACGAATTTTTTTTTTCGATTTTATCAAGAAATCTAGCGTAAAAAACCTGTACAAATGGAAAAGGCTGAACGCAATTGAATGCTTGAAGTTCTTATAAATACGCGCATCTTTTTCGTCAAGAGCCTTGCGGAAATGATTTCTTTAAAACATTTTCAGTTTTGACCAAGTTTGAAATTCTACTTTATTCATGACTTCTTTTTCTAAGAAAGCTACATACGGCTTTTCATTGAAATTGTTTTTTGTTCCACGCATTGAACATTTGGAATTAGTTCTAGAAGTATTTGCATAAATTTCTAATTTTTTTTTGTGACCAAACAGAAAAAGTAAAGAACATGTCGTTACGAAAACATCTATGTTTTATCATAAGTTTTTTAATGTAATAAAATAGCTGGTCTGATGTATTTTGGTCTGAACCTTTTTTTTTCAATATTATTTTGTTTTCGGAAAAACAAATAAATAAATAAATAAGTAAAACTATTTTGAATCACACTGTGAAAGTGTGGTCATTAATTAACTATAGCTTAACAAATATCACCTTTTTGTCAATAACAATGATGATAATGTAAAACTAAAAGGAGTCGTAAACAGTATAGCCTATTTAGAGATTTTTTAAACTAAAACATCTAACCCTATATTCTATTTGTAATATTCGTCTTTTTTAATCTGACATTAATTAAAATTAATTAATATTATTATTCGTTACCAATGGTAGTTTTCTAAATATTAATAATGGTATAATACATTACCTTAAAATTATTTCAGGATGTTCAATTACCGCACCAAAAACTTCTTGTTTACATTATTAATAATAAAATATTTATTATTTCTCCTTTAAATTTATGATTAGAATTACGCAATACACAAATTTTCACAGAAAATTATACATTTTTTAGACATTTTTTATTATTATATCTCTAATTTTTCACTTACAGACAATGCATATAGGTATTTAAACAATAAAATTTACTGTTTTGAAACAAATAATATTTCAAGTATCAAAAATTTTGAAAATAAATATTCTCAATATTCTCAAAAACTCAGTTCTATTTTCCTTTATTTGCTACTGCATATATATTCTTTTTCCCGCTCCGTTAACATACGGTTTTTTTCCTTTTTATAAAGAAATCTAGCATGAAAAAACCTGTACAAATTTAAAAAGCAGAATGCTCTTGAATGCTTGAAGATCTTATAAATACATGCATTTTTTCCCCTCAAGAACCATGCGGAAATGTTTTCTTTAAAAAATTTTCAGTTTTCACCACGTTAGTAATTCTACTTCTTTTATGACTTGTTTTTCCAAAAAAGCAACACATTGCTTTTCTTTGAAAGTTTTTTTTTGTTCCACGCATTGAACATTTGAAAGTAGTTCTAAAAGTATTTACATAAATTTCAAAATTTTTTTGTGATCAAATAGAAAATGTATAAAGAACGTGTCTTTACGAACACACCTATGTTTTATAATCTTTTTTTAATGTAATAAAATAGATAGCCTGGTGTATTCTTAGTTGAATATTTCACTATTTTATTTTATTATTAAATAAATAAATAAATACATAAATAAATAAAATTGTTTAGAATCACACTGATAAAGTGTTATTATCAGATAACCATAGATTAACAAATATACACATTTTTTATCAATAACAATGGTAATAGAGCAAAACTAAAGGAGAAATAAACAATATTGATAATTTAGAGATTTTTAAATTGTAACATCTGTTACTATATTCCATTAGTTATATTCGTCTTATTTAATCTGACATTAATTACATAGTGTGTACAGAATTGTGTTACAGACATTTTAATGTGTGTAATAAAATATGCTCAACATATGTAAAATGTAGACCGATTTACTTGATTTTATAGACAATTTGCTTTGTGATTATTTTTATTACAAAAAAATCTAAATGCATTTATAAATAATTTTAGAAGACATTACCTTTAAATGATTTCACGGTGTTCAATTACCATACCAAAAACTTCATGTTTACATAATTAATAAAAATATATTTTTTATCTCTCATTTAAATTTATGCTTAAAATTACATAAAACAAAAAATTATACAGAAAATTATAGACTTATTACATTTCTATTTATTTACTTTATAAATTATTGTATATTTGTATGTAAGCTATAAAATTTACGGTTTTGAAATACTATTTCAAGTATCAAATATTTCAAAATAAATACTCGCGAAAAAGATTTTCATTTTTCCGCATTTACTTATTTTCTATTGCATGTATTTTCTTTTTTCCTACTGCATTAATATACGAGTTTTTATTTACAATTTTATAAAGAAATCAAGCGTAAAAAACCTGTACAAATTGAAAAGACTGAACGCTCTGAATGCTTGAGGTTTTTATAAATACACGCATCTTTATCTTCAAGAACCATGCGGAAATGTTTTCTTTAAAACATTTTCAGTTTTTACCTCGTTTGAAATTCTACTTTTTTTTTTCCAAAAAAAAAGCAGCATACTGCTTTTCTTTGATGTTTTTTTGTTCGAAGCATTGAACAGCTGTAAGTAGTTCTAGAAGTATTGACATAAATTTCTAATTTTTTTTTGTGATCAAACACAAAAAATTTAAAGAACGTGTCGTTACGAAAACACCTATGTTTTATCATATTTTTTTAATGTAATAAAATAGATGGGCTGATAAATTTTGGGTTGAATATTTTTTCTTAAAATCAATTATATTTCAGAAAAACAAATAGATAACTAAAATTGTTTAGAATCACACTATTAAAGTGTAGTCATCACATAACTACAGATTAACAAATATACACCTTTTTTATCAATAACAATAGTGATAGTGCAAAACTAAACGAGAAATAAACAGCATTGACATTAATTAAATTTTTATGTGCATACAAATGTAATAAAATGTGCTTAACATAAGTTTAATGAAGACCCATTTACTTGATTTTATAGACTTGATTTTATTTGATTTTTACTTGATTTTGATATTTACTTGATTTTAATTTTGTGATTATTTTTATTATAACAAAGAAAAAAAAACTCTATGAGTATTTATTAATAAGGATGCAATACATTACCCCATTAAAATGATTTCACTTTGTTCAATTACCGTACCAAAAGTTTCATGTTTAAATAATTAATAAAAATATATTTATTATTTCTCATTTAAATTTATGCTTAGAATTACATAATAAACAAAATTACACAGAAAATTATACAATTATTATATCTCTATTTTTTTTACCTTATAAATTATTGTATATAGCTAAGTAAACTATAAAATATACGGTTTAGAAAAAAATACTATTTCAAGTATCAAAAAATTTCAAAATAAATACTCTCGAAAAAATGTTTTATTTTCCCCACATACTTATTTGCTACAGCATTCCTGCTCCATTAATACACGATTTTTTTTTTCATTTTATAAAGAAAAATAGCGTAAAAAACCTGTACAAATGGAAAAAGCTAAACCCTTTTGAATGCTGTAAGTTCTTATAAATACGCGCATCTCTTTGCCAAGAGCCATGCGGAAATGTTTTCTTAAAAAAAAAAAAAAAAAAAAAAAAAAAAAAAAAAAAAACCGTTTCTGCCTCATTTGAAATTCTACTTCTTTTATGAATTCTTTTTCAAAAACATATATTTTTTATAGTTTTTGGTTACACGCATTGAACATTTGGGAGTAGGTCTAGAAGTATTTACATAAATTTCTAAAATTTTTTGCGGTCAAATAGAAAAAATATAAAGAACGTGTCATTACAAAAACATCTGTGTTTTATAATTTTTTAAAACGTAATAAAGTATCTAGTCTGATGTATTTTGGGCTGAATTTTTTTCACAATATTATTTTGCTTTCAGAAAATAAATAAATGAATAAATGTTTAGAATCACATTGTGAAAATGTGGTGTAAAAATAACATAACTATAGATCAAGAAATACACATGTTTTTATCAATAACAATGTTGATAGTGGAAAACTAAAGGAGCCTTAAGCAGTATTGCTAATTTAGAGATTTTTTAAATTGAAACCACCTGCCACTATATTTCATTAATCATATTCGTTTTATTTAATCTGACATTAATAAAACGAATATTATTATTCATTACTTATGGTAGTTTTCTGAATAATAATAACCGTTAAATTGACTTTTTCTCTTACAATGTAAGTTGCTTAAGTTGATTTAGTTAATCAAAAATACTGGGTCAACTGGGTCAAAAGTAATAATAAAAACGTTGTAGCGCTATTTTAAAATCATTTACTTTGCATATGTGAGATGAATAACATTATGAGAATATCTATGGATGATTTAGCAAATTGCTAATTGTTTAACCCTTCACTGCACGATTTTTTCTATTTTTATGAAAACAAAATAGTTGAAATAATATATTGGGCTGATAATGGAAAAAAATAATAAATAAATAAATAAATAAATAAATAAATAAATAAATAAATATATATACTCTGCAACATTTTCATATTAATATTTTTAAGTATTCAGTAAAAGTAATGCAAGCAAATTTTGCCTTAGTAGCTTGATAAATAAATAAATAAATAAATAAATGAAAAAAATCGAACAACAAATTGTAATTTTTTGTCATATGCAGCCATCTGACATAGCCAAAATAAATGCAATTATATTCTTTGCATTGTTCTTGATCAGGGATAGAGATTATATTGGCCAAATATATGGAACATAGAGAGATAATTATAGTGTTTTTAGATATGTGTCAGATGTGCTACCCGGTAAAGTGAAGGGTTAACAGTACACTTACAGTACATATTCGACTAAGTAATAGCGCATTAATATCGCATATTATTGCCCATAGACAAAAAGTGGTATACGGCAACGAAAATTAATCCTGAAAGTCATGGCAGTCATCCGTAATAAGGATATAGCTCATTTCTTTGTTGTTTAGGATGTGAGATGTTTATAAGATTACTTTTAACTATTGCAACCTACTAAATAATTCATATCTATTACAGGAAAGCAAGAAAAATCCATTTGTAAATGTTTCAATCCTCTTCAAATTTAAAGTGGCTACGATATCGTATTGAGTCATTTTGTTTTACAAATAAAGATTTACTAGTAAAATTAATTTAAAAAAAAGAGTTGTTAACAATCATATTTTAGATTTCATATTTATTATAATTCTAATTTTTGGTTAATACAAATGATATCCGGCCTTGGCGACCAGTTTCGTCTCCCTTTAAATGTATACTACGCATTAAATCATATTGCTTTTATTCATAATTTATTTTAATTGCTCATTTTTTTTTGCCAAACTAGAAGATTCTGCTAAAGAAACAAACAAACATGTCATATACGCATCACATTGGCGGGATTACAACAAAATGGCAATTATATGCCTCACATAGTAACCCAGCTAAACCTAATTTACCATGGCTTAAATATTACCAAAGGACTTTTACACAATAACCAATAAGATGCCTTCCATTAAGGCGTTGCCATTAAACAATTAACAAATAATGCTCAAATAGCGATTTCTGTGCCTCTTACGACAGCGTAATATATATATCGTTTGAATAACAGATGTCTGAAATAACAGAAAATTATCAATCCGAGAAACATAGACATAAATTTTTTCATCAGACGATTAAAATTATAGTCGTTGAGCCAGGGGGTCGAGTGGTTTCATCTCTCGGAACTTGACAAACTATATATTTTTGGATTCACCACAACAACAGCACCTCATTTATCCACGATACTTTCAAAACGAGAGTAGCTTTTGGCCGCCATATTGGGAAATGGCCGCCGTCGTAGTTAAGCGGTCGTGTTGTTTAATGTCCGCTAACTTGGTAAATCATACCTTTTTCGATTTACCTTAACACCAGCATTTCATTTGTCTATGGTACATTCAAAACTAGAGCAGTTTATGGGCGCCATATTGAAAATTGGCCACCGTCGTTGACGCTGGGACTCTTGTGTTTTCATGTCAGCGGACTTGTTAAACCATACTATTTTCGATTCACGACAACATCACAATGACATTTACCCTGGATATTTTCAAAATTGGAGTAGCTAATGTACGTCATATTGAAAAATAACCATCGCCGTTGAGCCAGGGGTTCGTGTGATTTCCTGTCAGAGGACTTGTTAAATCATAAACATGAATTTTTTTGGATTCACCACAACATCAAAATGATATTCATCCATTTTTTCGAAACCAAAGTAGCTTATGAAGTAGCTGCCACCGTTGAGCCAGGGGCTCATGTATTTTCATATTAGTAGACTTTTAAACCTTACATTTTTGGATTTACCGCAATATCAGCCACAACATGACATTTATCTATGATATTTTCAAAAACAAAGTACCTAATGGACGCCATATTGGAAAATTCTGTTAATAAGCACGATTGATGAAAAATTTTTTTTTGGTTTTACATGCTTCTAAATTAATACGGCGATTGAAGAGACAATAACAAAAGACACGCAGGGGTAAAAAGCTACAACAAAGTTCAGCCAAAGACGTGCCGCAGTTAAGAGATATTTTTGATACCAGGGCAGAGATTCTCCACATGATTCGTGAAAGAACCAAATCAGTTCCTCAGAAAAATCTGTTCTACATCCAGATCCATCTTTGAGCAAGATCCAGAAAGACGAACGTAATATCTGATATTTACAGAATGTGGTTATCAATGAACAGACAAATATATACAGGGTAATAGAATCAACTGGAGCAATTACAAATCCAGAAATGTAGGATATTCCATATCCACGTCTTGATCACGTGGTCAAGGCAAAAACTTGTAGCGTAAATAAGGGAAAGCTCCGTTAGACGTTCCATGTAAATCCCCACCAGGAAATGGAACAGTTCATAGGGAAAACAGTAGAAGCTTCCATTTTTATCCTTTAGAAGTTCTTCGGGTAAATTACTGGTACCACATGACTTTTTTCAGCCTCGAACGCAGATTTGGAACATCCTCTATTGTCGAAGAATGGTCAAAGCTCATGAAGTGGATGAAGAAACTTACCAAACTTTCAAGAGAGAATATCCGTCTGAAGACTCAAAAGCAGAAGGATTTTTTCAGACCTCCAAAGATAAAGAAGCTAAACACATTTTCTGTCATGAAGAAAAAAGATAATTTAATGTTAAATAAATCAGAGTTTTTTGCTAATACAAAATGATCTCTGTTTGCTCAGATGACGATCATTGCAGTGCGAAGAAACTTGGATATGAAAACTGGCTATTCCTACCATCTAGTTCTTCTTCTATAATCCTAAGTAACACTTGAAGGTTCAATGCGAAAATCTGAAAAATCAAACTGATGGATGTTATGACAAAATTGGGACTACTGAAAGAATACAAATGATGATGTTGTTAAAATAAATGGCGGAATGTGCTTTATTCAAAGATACTACAGGAGCTATAATCATTTGGACAACTATCAAAGAATCTGTTTTCTAAAATAATACAAGCTTATACATCCTCTCAAATGATAGATGTTGTATTTGATATATACAGGCAGTTGTCAATAAAAATAAATAAACGAAAGACTTGAACTGTTGATCATATTATATAAGTTATGTACTCCGAGACAAACAGAACGAAAAAGGAAACAGATTTTATCTGATGAGGAGAAAAATAAATAATTTATGCATTTCATATCTCAAGAATTGCAGAATGAACATTATCTGAAATAGTTGAATAGACGAGTGTTGTACGTTATCTACGGAGAAAAATGTTATACATCCACGATAGTTGAAGAATCCACTAAATTGACCTGCTTCGAAGAAGAAATGATACGCAACTTATAAATTCATGCACATCATGCTTTAGCGCCTGGGTTTAGAAATATTATTATTATCTCTACTATGTTTTTTTTAGAAACTGATTTGAAAAACTGGGAAGGAAAATTTGTGAAATTTGGATCCATTGACAGGTAGTAATGGCAGACCTCTTGCTCCTGAAGCTGTTTTGGAACTGGTGTCATACTCTTGTTCAAAAACATGTGCCACACTAACATGTTCATATTTATTCAGAAACCTCATGTACAAGCATATGCAGAACATATAACTGTTCTATGACTATTGAAATTATTTGGATACAGGAATGTGAACCAATCAAGATAGAATTACAGAAAACTAAGATTTCTATTATTTATTAACCCGCTCGAGGGCAGCATCTTTTACAAGAATTTTATTCAATTGACATCTTTTTTTATCAAACAATTAAATTTAGTTTAGCAAACAAGAAAATATTTTAGTTAAATAAGGAAAATTTTACTTTTTTTAATGTATCAAAAACAAGCGATGGAAACATGTTTTGAAGTTGCATAGATGCATCCGTGGTCCCGAAAGGGTTAATTCTTATCAGGCTAAGTACAATAGTTTCACGAGTACTACTTATTTGTTGAATTGCTGTTTCTTATCTACATGAAAATAATATGCATTAACATGCACATCAACATTTCGATTTTCTTTCATCGCAAATGTCTTTTGATCGGTTTATCGAATTGAAAATGTTAGTAATCATATTAAAATAAAATCTTAAATGTATAATTTGTATAACGTTATATGTTCAATAATATTTGTTCTTTGCATTTATTCATTGAAATTTAATTACGTGGTAATGGTAAAAAAAATAAAAAATCATTTGTATCTATCTGCGATAGATGGCGCTCATTTTTTCAATATGGCGTCTATAAGCTACCACAAATTTCATAGTATCATCATAAAATGAACTCCTTGGACCATTGGGAATCCAAAAAAGTACATTTCACCAAGTCCCCAGAGATGAAACCAAAAACCCTAATTTTGGCTTCTGGCTCAACGACTATTAATTCTCATTTTTTGGAGTGCAATAGTATGTTCTATATCCATCCTCTACTTAAGAAAATTTATTTATCCTCTGTTCATTCCTGTAATGTCGATTTTTCTTAACACTAAAGTCGAAAGTAAAATTATGCTGTCTTTCAACATTTCCCATAATCCACTAATAATAAATTGGAGTCAGAGTCGTACTTAGTGTATACTCGTCCAGTTTAAGTACTTTTGCGAGGCCGTTTGCTTCCAAAACTTAAATTCAACTCTTTCATTCCGACCATTTCCTCAATTCAATCATATTTTAAAAAAACTTTTATACCATATCTATATAGATAAGGTTACTTTTATAATAAGAAAGAGAAATTTAATTAAATAATATAATAAGTAGCTTAAACATGGTTCGTACGCGTTAAAGTGCGTATCACGAGTAAAAATTTCAAGCGACAAAAATCACCTTCTTTTATTCGTTTTCTAAGCATTTCATTGGCTGTTCGAGAAAAGGCTTTACCATCGTCCGGAATTTCAAATATTTGATTGGCTGTTACTGGCGACTCGCTTCGTTTCAGGCATCAAACACGCTGAGACTCAAAACAGTTGCTTGTTTTACGGACGACTCCCTTGGAGTCATAGGATAACATAGAGACGCCTGGAATTTGAAGCGACTTTGACTTTTCGTGTAATAGCACTTTTATTTTCCAGTGAAATACCAGTACTTTTTAGAAAGAATTCTATTTCAAACGCGCGAAATTTCAGGATATTTAAGGAGAGATTTTCTATAAGAAAATACTAGTACCGAAGAATTATCTGGTTTTGAAAATCCAGGACCCGCACGAATCATGATAAAGGTGGCACAGCTTTCACTGGGAAGTAAATATTTGCTATTTCATTGAAATAATCATTAAAATAATTGTTCAAATTTATCAAAAAAAAAAAAAAATCATCAACGACAGCAAAATTTAATCAGTCAACAATCAGCACTGGCTCGTTAACGCTTCGTATTTAAAATATGAATATTTAATAAGTGCATTTGTTTATAAGCAGTAACAGTAAAATAAGTAGAATAACACGGGACAGCTTAACTGTCACAGTAGCATATCCTGAGTTAATGCTATCAACTTTATTGATTTAATTCACGGAAAAGCTACGGAATAACCTTAGTTAACCATGCAGGTTCTGTATTTAGAGAAAAACAGATTTAACACAATTTGTCAGTACAGTGTGGATGATCGTTATGTATTTTATTTCACAATATGCATCTGACTTGTATGCTTGACATGGAAGTGTGCTTGGAAATCATCGTTAATATACAGGGACGAGATAGTACAAGGAAATTTTACAATACGAGAGCAATAAAACCAGGAGTTCCACACAAAAAGAGTGTGCAATGGAGCCAACAGGAATCCAACCCACAGCCTCCTACGTTTGAAAGCGATTAAAGGCGTGGTGCCTTAACCACTCGGTCACTGAGGTCCTAGTCTAAGATCGTTTAACGAACTTAATGCATTCGAAAACAAATGTTCGCTAACTGAATTGTTCACTAACCGATCATAGATTATGTATAGATGAATTCAATTTATTCGCCCTTAAAGACTAAATAATGTTCGCTATTGGCCATTCAAGTTGCTACACCAGGAAAAAATGCAGATAACAAAATAATATTTATTGGACAAATATATTATGATAGAAATAACAAGGGATTAAATTTTCAAGAAATTTGGGTGCAGAGATCCTGAGAAATCAGCACCCAGAACAATCCCCTCGGGCAGTTATAAAAGCTGTTATATGCCTAGGCATTGAATCAAACAGAGATTGGATGGCATGTATAGGTATAGATGCCCATGCAGCTTCAACACGATGCCACAGTTCATCAACCGTAGTGACTGGCGTATGGTTATGAGCCAGTCGCTCGGCGACCATTAACCAGACGTTTTATATTGGTGAGAGATCTGGGAAACGTGCTGGCCAGGACAACAGCCGAACATTTTACATATCAAGGAAGATCCGTACAATTCCGGAAACATGCGGTCGGGCATTATCCTGCTGAAATATAGAGTTTTGCAGGTCTCGAATAAAGGATAGAACCACGAGTCGTAAAATATCAGAAATGTTGCGTGCACTGTTCAAAGTGCCGTCAATGCGAACAACAGATGACAGAGATGTGTATCCAACGGCACTCCACACTATCACGCCAGGTGATGAGCCAGAATGACGATGACAAATGCACGCTGCCAATGTTCGTTCACCACGATGCCGCCAAACATAAATGCGACCATCATGATGTTGCAAATAGAATCTGGATTCATATGAAAAAAGGAATCCTCACCATTCGTGCACCCAGTTTCTTCCGTGATCACACCATTGAAGGCACTCCTGTCTATGACGCAGCGTCTGGGGAAATCGCAGCCAAGGTCTCCGAGCTGAAAGTCCATGCTACTTCAACCGTCGTCGAACTGTTTGTGCAGACACTTTTTGTCTTGCAAATGACCCAATTTCTTGACTCAGGGGTCGTGACGTAGTTGCACGAAATTCATTACGCACATACGGATAACATTCCTGTCTTCTCGACTGCTAGTGATCGGAGGCCGTTGAGGTCCCGTACGGCGTTCCGTATTACTGTCCTGAATTCTTCGAATCCATATTTTACGAACAGTTATTGGATGTAGACCAACGCGAAAAGCAATACTATGATTACGATAAACCGCAATCTCGGTAGACTACAATTCGACTTTTATCAAGGTCAGAAACATACTGGTACGTATTTCTCCTTCTTACACGAGGCATCCCAACAGTTTTTCACCAGACAACAATGCTCAAATGTAATTTCTGTGTGAGAAATCGGCTGAACAATTTCCTCATTTAAACACATTATAGGTGTCGCTACCGGCACCTGCTTTGTCAGAATGCGCAGAAAAGCAAATCATTTGCATATCGCAGCATCTTCTTCCTGTCGTTTAAATTTCACTTCTGTAGAATGTCGCCTTCATGGTGTAGCAATTTTAATGGCCAGTAGTGTATAAAAAAATAAATATTTACCTTATAATAGGGTGAATATATGTCTCTATTTAATTTCGACAGATCGCAATTTGATGGCTTTATTCCTGCTCTGACGTATTAAAGAAATTTGGCATGCTCTCTGTAAAAACTTTTAGGGTATCCATCAATTCTCCGTGTCAAATGTAGGTGACAGAAGTTTACTAATTTTTTTCTACCACCACGGATACTTTATTTTCAAACTCTACCACTACTGTACCAAGGCCAATTAGTAAGGCTCTAAATTATTTTTTCTGGCAACACTAGCCATACGTTATTTGTCAAATTCATTCAGATGCTTCGCGCCAAATTGGAGCAATCTGTGTCGATGGGTTCTCTCACGACATAAAGTGACATAAAAATGTCTAGACCATAAGTATTGTATTTTTAAATTATTATATGTGATAAATAAATAAAACACAGTGGCGTAGTGGTCAGAGCATCTGACTGCGGAGCCGCTGGTTGAGAGTTCAACTCCCGACTGGGTACGGTTCACTCAACCTTCCATCCCTACGGGACCGATAAAATGAGTTGATTTAGTTCCCAAGCTTGCTTGGGAACAGCCGAGGGTCTCGCGTTAGGCTGATCAACTGGCCAGGACTTATGCTGCATAGCACATCGGAGCCCAGGGACTAGTGAACAGGGGTGGACATCGTCGGCACTGACTATTCATGGATTGAAATGCCACAAAACTTAGTAAGATAAATGAATAAATAAGCTATATTACGATTATATTTTATGACCGAAACAACTGATAGCATATGTTTATTATAACGTTGGAACTATGTCGTGTCACTTGTAGGTGACACCCAGTTAAACCTTTCAATAAAATAATTAATTTGCAGTTCACACATTTCTTTCAAAAGGGACACGAAGTATAAAAATAATGTTTTTTATTTGTTCATTCTAATTTGGGGGCCCTAAAAAGTATGATCTGAACCCAACAGCAACCTATGAATTATTTAGACCATATTATATAACTGCTAAAGTCTACAATAGATAAAATTAAATACAGCTTAGAAGTCTCAAAGATAGCATTGCTCCTACTTGGTTTTATTTCGTGAGATGTTCGTAAACAGAACGTGTGTTCGTTGATCGAACATAAGAGTCTCTCGCGAAAGTGTTCCTTAATCGATCACCACTTTACTAAATTTAACAACTAAAACATACAATATGCAGTCCATAATAAGTAAAAATCTAATACGGTGAATTTTATGAAATACAGCAAAATAATTCTCTTTCTCATGAGAGGCCTTTGTAGGCTTGTAACATGTGGCACTTTACTCTTTTAAGCTCTACGTGACAAAAGCCTTTTCTTAATTTTTAACATTTAACCACCCTTTTTTTTTAAACAGAAAGTTTTCTGAATTTGAGTTACAAAAATGCTCTGTTTAAATACGGTAATCTTTACAGTAAAAAATAATTGGTTAGTATAACGAGGGATGCTTGCGCCTTACATGGAATGTATATACCTGTCGCTCATCCCCAAGGGATTAAATATGAATTTTTCCTCTATCCTCCAAACCCAATGAGCTTTCTAGATCATTTCTGAACATGGAATGATAACTGTTGCGCAAATTAGAACTGTGACAATAAGCCTTAAATATGATTTTGATTTGAATTGATGGAATGTAAAAGATTGTATTTTGTGCTATAAATGGTTTGTAAGCTATGAGTGTAATGTCACGCATTTTTTTCTAACACAGATCTATAAAAGAGCAGAAAGTTGCGTAGGGCTTTATCGGCTTATTTAGAGATGTAAAATCATTTAAATAAAATATATTGGAAAAGTAATAAAATATAGTCAAGTTTTAGTATAAGGAAACAATTCGTAAAATCAAAACTATGCTTTCTCGAAATGTTTCCCAACAGACATTCAATGTTTATAAAATGATCATATATTTGAATATAAAATGATCTATATTTTATATTCTATCGTATACAATATTTCTACAGATGCGAAATATTCTTCAAATATAAAAAAATATATTTTTATCAAATTGTTATTCATCCCGTTTAATAAAAATAAATTCATTTCACTCCACAATTACTGTAGTTTAAATTATTCATAATATAAGAGAATATATTGTATCATTCTAACTAAAGTGTTCTTTTGAAAGACTTGGATATTTAAAAATTCATGAGTGCTGCCTGAGCGAAACAAAAGCTCTTTCAATTTATCACATAAAAGGTTGCATCTTCTTTATGGACATTATTTAAGTTTAGTTAAAATATGCGTATTTTTTGTCATATCAGTTTCTTCTTTAGTTCATTTCCTTATTTGTCTATTTAACATTATAAACTAAGACCATTTATAAAAAGGGTTAAATTTTATTTAAATGCTACTTTATGAATACGTAATACGGTGAAAACCTCTGCAACTGGCACTTTAAAGACACTTTCTTTTCAAACTAAAACTAATTACAAAGATATAAAGATGTTTTACAACTTTCTCTGTTAAGTATTCTATTGATACATTGAAAATTTATAGTTGACAAATTTCTTAAAAATTTTACTTTCTCTGAACTTTTTTTTCATAAATACAGTCAATAACTCACACAGCTGACATTATCCGTATTTAATATACACAAATTTGTAGGATTTTATATTCTACCTACTTAATATTCATTTACTTTATCGCTACAAATAAATTGGCTTTTAATATTACAAAATGTTTAATGTTGGAATGAACAGATATAAAGTCTGTAATTCAATTGCGCTAATAAAACAATGCTCAACTGGCACATTTACAAATACAACTATAAAAATATTTAGAATTTTTATCCTCCTTCTTACCATTTAAAACTATGGAACTCTTCTATTTTCAAACCTCTCCTGGCATATATTATTTTCTTCTCACTTTAATACTTTTCACCATAGATGTTTTCTCCACTTTTTTTTTATCTCATGCATCTTATGCATCGATAAATGAAACTCTTGAGTTAATTAATTTATCTTGTTGTGGAAATTCATCTAACCCATATATATATATATATTCAAGGTGATTCTAAATCGATAGTACAAACTTTATGGGCTAGTACAGGGCACTGTAAGAATCATTTATTATATAGGAATAAATGGGATCAAGACACACGTTCAGGTATAAATACCAGGGCGACAATTTGGTGCCTAATTTTAATTTTAGTTCAAAATTTCCCATTCATACCAGAAAATTCCTATACTATTCTTTTCTTTATTTAAGACAGACATATGATGAATACATAAAGAAAACATTCCTGGGTCAATCCATTTCAAGTGGTCCAACACTGGTCTCTCGACTATTTTTAAAAAATCTGAAATATTTTGTACAGCAACCCTAACATGACGGAAGTTCAAAATGACTGTTATTAACCGACTTCAAAGAGGAGGTTATAATTTCGACCTGTATGTATTTGTTGTTCACGCATAACTTTTGCAAATATCAACCGATTTTGATAATTCTTTTTTTGTTTGAAAGCGTATGAGGCCCATGTGGTCCCATTCGAATTTCATAAAAATCTGATAATTAGAACTTTATTAAAAATAAAAACTTTAAATTTCAAATTCATTTTGAAGCAATCCACCAATTACAGGTGTTCATTTTGCATGCTTTTATGTTATACTTACAGAGACACACGATCTTTTCACAGTTAAAAGTTTGACGTTTTTGCTGCATCGTCACTCCACTGCTTTTTATGGAATATCTCTATTTTGACCAATGAGAATTCCCCATAATACAATGAAGTAATCATTTTCTATAAAAGCGATGGATTGACGATAAAGTAAAAGTTTCAAATTTTTAACAGTGTTCAAAGTGCAAAATCCTAACTGGACGAGGGCCAAGATTCACATAAATTTTGCGCAGTTTGCGAAACGAGATTTATTAACAAGAAAATTTATTTAAAACATTGAAAAATTTGCTAAAATTCAGGCTCCTGATTCGTTAATCTGGTTTCGCTAGCAGCGCAAATTCTACCTGGATTCCGGACAAGTTCACTTATGCAAGGAACCGGAAATATAGCATCTAGGGGATATAGTGTGTAAATCGGCTATCTCAGGGCGTGTTCAGAGCAACTTACAAAAGTAACCAATGTTACCGATCGATTGTAGGGCAGTACGAAAGCAAATTGTGACATCAATGAAAACAATTCTGTTGAATTGTAGCTGACGTCACACTTCACTTTGATTTTCATTTCGTAGTTGTCTACAATCGGTAAGTGGTCGGTAAGTAACCGGTAAGTTGTGCTGAACACGCCCTCTGTAACACTTAAAAAAAGCGCTAAAATGTTTTATTCTTTAAATGTGCAACAATGCTAATGAAATTTAAAGATAGAAGCGACATCTGCAGGACATTTTCTAAAAATGCAAGAAATATTGCTAGTCTAGATAATGTATCACGAAAATTCCGCAGATGTCGCTGTGATCGACACTTTGGAATTCAGTAGCATCGTTGCACATTTAAAGAATACAAATTTTTAGCACTGCTTGCATTGTAAAAAATTGAACCCTTTTGCTGCATCGTCACTCCATCGCTTTTATAGGAAACGATTACTTCGCTCTATTATGGAACATTCTCATTGGTCAAAACAAAGAAATTCTATAAAGGCGATGGAGTAACGATGCAGCAAAAGGGTAAAATTTTTTACAGTGTCGATAGCAGATTTTCACTCCATGTATTACAGACTCTCTCCTTCGAACAATGAAAAGTTCTCAAAAATGAAGGCTTATGATTGGTCTATCTTGTTTTGCTTAGCAGCGAATAATCCTTCTGGATCCTAACCACTGTTCCAGAGATGCTAGTTTTTTTCCAAAATACGAAATCTTAGCTGGAACAATTCTCGTATCCACCAAAGTGAAAGATCTACATCGATCCAGACATGAGAATTCGATATCGAAAAGCTGAAAATTCATCTCTAAAGAGCCTTACACGTTAAAGCAAGAGTGTCTGTGTATCAGGGTGCTTGATATGACGGATTATGAAAGTGATTAAAGTACATTGCTATGTGCTAGATTTACATTTGGACAAATATAAATGACGAAAAATTTTGATAAGCTTACCATTAAAGTTAAGCTAGTTAACTTCTTTCACCCATAAAACAAACTCGTTCAGGCGACTACCGCCAAGTTCTGAAATAAAAATTCTTAAATTTTCTATAATTGGAAAACCGCGTTTATCAAAGAACATTCTTAACTTCAAATATTACTACTTTCATATAGACGCATATTGAATCATGGTGTGATTTTGATAATATCTTCCTTTTTAATACATACGAACATTTAGAATTACTTTGCTATGCAATGAATCTTAAAAGCAACTTGACGCGCTCTGATTGTGTACGCGTACTTTAAACTGTAAAAAATCTGACCCTTTTGCTGCATCGTCACTACCCCGCTTTTATAGAATATCTCACTTTTGATCCATGAGAAGGCTCCATAATAGGCTGAAGTAATCGTTTTCTATATTAGCGGTGGAGGGACGGTGCAGCAAAAGGGTAAAATTTTTAACAGTGTACCCTGTTTAAAATAGCTTGAAAAATTACCTCTGTTTTTAAAGACTATCTTTTGACTAACTTCTGACCAATGAAAACGCCCCATAGACGTTTTTAGATCGCTCTGATTAGTCAGAAAATACACTGTTAAAAATCTGCTGCATTTTGCTGCAACGCACTCCACCGCTTGTATATAATATCTCTATTCCAACCAATGAGAAAGCTCCATTTTACGGCCAAGTAACCGTTTTCTATACAAACAGGGGAGTGCGTTGCAGCAAAATGCAGCAGATTTTTAACAGTGTAGATAGCTTTAAAAACAAAGGTAATTTTTCGCAATAATTTTAACGTGTACTGATGGATTGTCAGCTTTTCAATGCCCATTTACGAAGTCTGTAGATTTCAATGTGGACCTTAAGGCACTACACTAGTCTCAGAAAAAGACCCGGATGTTAGTGTAAAGACTATGGGTGTGTTCTTTTCAAATATCTCGCTCAAATTGTAATATATTTACATGATTTTTTTTGCATAGGATAGCCGAGGATGATCTACAACCGGCCTAGTTTTTACTTCTTCGATTTTGCTTATGTATGCTTTATATAATGAAAGTTTCAATTTCAGAACCGTTTAAACCGGTTTTCAAATTTAAAATATTTTTTTTTATAATCTGAAATCAAAATTGAAAAAGTTAAAACTAGGCCGGTTGTGGAATATCCTCAACTATCCTATGCAAAAAAATCACTTAATTTTTTTAAAATTTGAGCGAGATATTTAAAAAGAACGCCCCCATAGACTTCACATTATCATCCGGGTCTTTTTCTGTGCCTAATGTGCGGCTTTAAAGTTTGCTGGATGCGATAAATTTCCGAAATGTTAAAGCTTAAATGGACAACTTCTCGCATCCACAAAAGCGGAAATAGACATCGATACCAATGAAAAGATGAAAATCCTTTAGTATATATTTTGCTCCGGAGTAAAAAATTATCTCTACATATCAATGCAAAATAAAGTGCATAGATATGTGTAACAAAATTATCTTTAGATTTTGATTTGGTTACCGGATTAGACACCAGAATGATTTCAGATTTTGTTCATGTAGGATTCCTCGATGTGAATATGACGACACATGGAGCACAGTATACGATTGACTGAAAAGATTCTGGATAAAAATGAGTCATCAAGAGGGTCCTTGTGGCCGAGTGGTTAAGACACCACGCTGCTAATCTCTTCAGAGCGTAGGAGATTGTGGATTCGAATCCCACTGGCTCCGTTGCACACACTCTTTATGTGTAGTTCCCGGTTGTACTTTTCTTGCGTCGTAATATTTCCTTGTGCTATCTTGCCCTTGCCTGTCCACGAATTTGCAAAATAATATGGATTATGTATTTATGTCTGTGTAGAAATAAAGGATCATTCGGTGTACCATCGAATTCTACCAGGAAATCATCATACAATTTTATAATAGAAAATGCATAGCATTGCGATACATTGTTAAAAATTTAACTTTTGCTGCATCGTCAGTCCATCCCTTTTATGGAATATCTTATACATACACTGTAATAAATTTTACCCTTTTGCTGCATCGTCACTCCCCCGCTTTAATAAAATATTTGTCTTTTGACCCATGAGAATGCTCCATGATAGGCTGAAATAATCGTTTTCCATAAAAGCGGTGGAGTGAGTTTCAAATTTTTAACAGTTTAGTTGGGAGAAAAGCGTCCGTGAAAAAAGTATTTGGGCATCGAATGCTGCCACTCTCTTACAGATGCAGCCAAGTACAGGTTATGATTTTCGGATTCCTCGTCAAATCATCACCGCTTATTTCCGATGCCTTTACTGCATTTATAGGAGTTAGATTGTTGTTGTTTATCTATTGAATCATAGAGCGATTTTTGTTAAAATATTTCTTTTTGCTTTTTCTGACTGAAGGGGGTGTACTTTTGACTACACTAGAAAAGCATTTTACTATTCATTGATACATGGATCATTTTGAAGCGCTTTGCGCGCACTTATGTGTAAAGACACTTTACTTGAGGCATTGTCACCTTTCGATAACCACTTCTGATGTCCGTACGATTAGATGTTGACTTTAAGATTTCATGAATGCGGTAGCTTTTCGTCGTGCCAGATCTGAAGAAGTTACCACATCCAGAAAACCTAAAGATTCACAACGATACTAACCAATATTGAGAAACACCGAAAAAACTGGCGTGATTTAACAAAGTTTTTATATTTATTGACTAACCAATATTGTACGTGTCTTTTGAAAAGTTGACATCAAACAGTGACAAGTAAAGCGAATACATCAGAACTCATCAAAGTGCGTTCATTAGTAATGCGTTGCTAAGAGTCATCATATGTCAGTACACATAATTATGTATTACGGTATAAATAACTAAAAAGTAGGAAATAAATTTAACTTTTTCAAAAAAATGTATAACCGACTCCAAAAAAAGCGATAAAAAGAATTAAATAATTCTATAAAATTCTCTAATGACAATTCGTTATCCAATAACCACACATCGACTATCATGTACCGGTATAAAACGGTTAAATTTAATATATAGAATTTAATATCCACCAAACATAGATTTTCCAGAGAATATTTTTTACAAGAGATTAATTTACATATTTTTGATTTCATTTTTGAATATATACATATAAAAAGTAAGGAATTACTTTTTGAAGTTGGTGCCAAACTATCTTAAGTATAGTAAGAATTCTGGATGTATTATGCCTAGTACCATAAATAAAATGGCGAAATCATTTTCGATTATGATTGTTTGGCACCAACTTCAAAAAGTAATTCCTTACTTTTTATATGTATATATTCAAAAATTAAATCAAAAATATGTAAATTAATCTCTTGTAAAAAATATTCTCTGGAAAATCTATGTTTGGTGGATATTAAATTCTATATATTAAATTTAACCGTTTTATACCGGTACATGATAGTCGATGTGTGGTTATTGGATAACGAATTGTCATTAGAGAATTTTATAGAATTATTTAATTCTTTTTATCGCTTTTTTTTGGAGTCGGTTATACATTTTTTTGAAAAAGTTAAATTTATTTTAACTCTACTATTTTTTGTTTGTGCATGGTGGCCATCTTTGTTTCATCGTGTGCAGCGATTTTCTCAGATACTAGGATACACAAAATTGTAAATATCTCGTCTTCTATTTTCCCAATTGAAATGGGGTTTGCAGCATTTTGTTCAGAATAAAATAGGCTAAATAGACAGTGATAGAAAAATTTTGAAAAATAAATTTTTGCAAGTGAAATTTTAGCACAAAGTTTACGATTTTTTCCAAAATCTATCCGTTTGCAAGAGGAAAATTTTCATGCAAGGGATTCTGTCAACCTTACACAATTTTTTCTACAAATAAGTAAAAAGTGCGTGTACTCATAACCAAGACCCAGATCTGGGAGTTAATTTCTCTTTGCGAAAAAAATTCCGAAATTCGTCAAAAATTTCAAAAATCGCACTTTTTAGGCTTTGATATCTCTGGTGGGGCACGAGATAAAAATCTGAAATTTTGGCTTATGATTGTATCGTGTAGTAGCATTATGTAAAAAAATTTCAAGAAGGAGATTTGACTACAAGCTGAGATATGACATGGAAAATATGTGAAAACAATACTGCCAAACTATTGTAAACCTACTATGTAATTGTTCAACAAGACTGTCAACCTTGCACAATTTTTTCTACAAATAGGTCAAAAGTGCGTGTACTCATACACCAAGTCCCAGATCTGGGAAATGATTTCTCTTTGCGAAAAAAGTTCCGAAACTCGTCGAAAATTTCAAAAATCGCACTTTTTAGGCTTTGATATCTCCGATGGAGCACGAGATAAAAATCTGAAATTCTGGCCTTTGATAGTATTGTGTAGTAGTGTTATGTACAAAAAATTTCAAGAAGGAGATTTGAATACAAGCTGAGATATGACATGGACAATATGTGAAAACAATACTGCCAAACTATTGTAACCTACTATGTAATTGTTCATACCTCCAAAATTTTAAATTGATTATTTATGGTACAAAGTTAAATGTTAATTACAAATATCTTTTTCAAATGCTTCTGTGTGATTTAAACAATTCAGAATGTATGCTAAGCCAATACACTATTTGTCCAGATGAACAAATCTACTAGAAATGCTGTTGCAACAATTTTACTCGGAACACATTTCAGGAAAAGTAAATTACAGACAATGGATTGCAACTGATCGAGTTACATGGATTCAATTATTAAACCTTAAGAATTTCATTCAAGTTAACAAGGGATGACAAGACTTGGGGGGCTTCAAATAAAATTTTTAGAAAGAACAGCCTGATGGACTGATAACAGTAACTGGTCGAACTCATAACATCTCTCGTAAATATTGTTAAGCTCTTTGTTGAGCATACATAGTATTTTGTAAATTAAATGTTTATTATTTAACTGTTTTCAACAAACGATATTTTCTGTGGAAATATAGTAATAAAAAAGACTAATCTCATTTCTGCTAATGTGCTCGTAATAGCTTTCTTAACATTTTTTTAAATCACCGTATCTCAACTTGTAGTCAAATCTCCTTCTTGAAATTTTTTGTATATAACACTACTACACAATACTATCAAAGGCCAGAATTTCAGATTTTTATCTCGTGCTCCACCAGAGATATCAAAGCCTAAAAAGTGCGATTTTTGAAATTTTCGACGAATTTCGGAATTTTTTTCGGAAAGAGAAATCATCTCCCAGATATGGGACTTGGTGTATGAGTACACACACTTTTGACCTATTTGTTGAAAAAATTGTGCAAGGTTGACAGTCTTGTTGAATAATTACATAGTAGGTTTACAATAGTTTGACAGTATTGTTTTCACATATTTTCCATGTCATATCTCAGCTTGTAGTCAAATCACCTTCTTGAAATTTTTTGTACATAACGCTACTACACAATACTATCATAGGCCAAAATTTCAGATTTTTATCTCATGCCCCACCAGAGATATCAAAGCCTAAAAAGTGCGATTTTTGAAATTTTTGACGAATTTCGGAATTTTTTTCGCAAAGAGAAATTAACTCCCAGATCTGGGACTTGGTGTATGAGTATACGTACTTTTGACCTATTTGTAGAAAAAAATGTGTAAGGTTGACAGTTTCCTTTGCATGAAAATTTTCCTCTTGCAAACGGATAGATTTTGGAAAAAATCGTACATTTTGTGCTAAAATTTCACCTGTAAAAATTTCTTTTTCAAAATTTTTCTATCACTGTATATTTAGCCTATTTTATTCTGAACAAAATGCTGCAAACCCCATTTCAATTGGGAAAATAGAAGACGAGATATTTACAATTTTGTGTACCCTAGTATCTGAGGAAATCGCTGCACACGATGAAACAAAGATGGCCGCCATGCACAAACAAAAAATAGTAAAATTAAAAGAACGGTCATTTTGAACTTCCGTCATGTTAGGGTTGTTGTACAAAAAATTTCAGATTTTTTAAAAATGGTCGAGCGACCAAAAAAATATTTTCTGGACCACTTGAAATGGATTGACCCTCCTTGAAATTTTCGGTATGAAATCGAAATTTTTGAAGTTAAAAAAAATGCACAATTTTCTAACCTGTCTAGTGCAGGAAATACATGAAAATAAAATACATGTTTTTATTTTTTTAATTTAAAAATTTACATTTCATACAAGAAATTTTGGAAGGAGAATTTTTTTCTTTATGTAATCATGAAATATCTCTCAAATATAAACAAAGGGAAACTATAAGTATTTTCCGGTATGAATGAGAAATTTTGAATTAAAAAGAAAGGCCGAATTGTCCCCCTCGTGTTTGTAGCCCGACGTGTCCATACATTCCTATATAATAAATAATTTTTACAGTATCCTGTATCAACCGTTAAAGTTTGTACCATGAATTTAAAATCACCCTGAAGATATACATTTGAAACATAATTTAAAACAGTTATGACAAATAATTTATAACTAGACAGCATTACTAAGCAGAATTTTACAAGAGAATGCTTATATGATAATTATAATTATAAATTGGACAACTGCCACTACAAATTATATCTAAGATTATGTATTTAAAGCAAATACAGCATGTTAAACGACGCACTCAACAAAACACTGATTTCATAAACACATTTGAAATATTATTAAGAACTATGTTTCGAATGGTTTCTGCGATTATCATCAGGATAAAATGATATTTCACACGAAAATGAAATTTCAAAATGTTGAAATATTACACAGGGTTGGCCATTACATAAAATGTCAATTTTTAAGAAAGAGCAGATTTGGAGTGAGTCTGCTTTAAGACCTGACACAGGGTCCAACGAACCTCTAAATTTATGGGAAGCCCAGTTTTATTTTGGGAACCCATTTCACGCAAAAAAATTTTGATAAATTACACATTCATTAAAATGCAACAAATATTATCCCCAATAGAAAGCTGAGTTAAAATATTTTGCCAAATAGCTTTAAATTTTTTTTTCTGTATCATGTATACAGAGTACGTTTGTCATCCGTCGTACACACACTACCCATGTCATTTAAAATCCATTGTGGGTGCAAAGTCCTACCAGTTACCTGTGAATTGTACCTCTGGAGGTGCCTTGCCAGGTGAAGGTTTCGTCACCTGATCAAGGCTCTAAATCAAGGCCCAATTTGCATACGAAGGTATGTATGCAATGAAAATTTAAATAAGTAAAAGCACTTTACATAACCGGCTAATATATAACAAACAAAGTTAAACAGTGCTGGGATTAAGGCGGATTAAGTGCGCTTCAATTAGACCACTGCAAAGCGACGGTCAGGCGATTTCGTCCCGTTTCCAGGCACTCAAACCCGTAATTTTTTTTTTCCCGGTAAATAGGTGCCTGGCTTGCGGTTAGAAAGAAAGAAGGAAAGACAGAGTACGTTTGTAATAAATAGAGTTGTATGTTTAGATACAACGATATTTCTTATGAACATACCATGTTGCCACATGATAGGTTTATATCCTATTGATCTCAATCATATTACCCAGTTAGGTAAGTTTCCTGGAATGATATGGATTTTAGTTGGATTTGGCAAACCTGCCCCTTAAAGAAAAAAAAAACAGATTTGAAAAAGCAGTCTAAAAAATATGTAAAGGGAATCAACCTCTGCTTCCGAATAATTTATTGTAGCCTCCCAATTATCCGAAATTCACTTGAATGGGATAATATTAAAAATCGTCTTATAAGTGTTTGTGTAAATTTAACTTATAATTGTAAACTTCTGATTAGCTAATACATTTGTGACCAGGAATAATACATTAAAGAGTGTCGATAATCGAGTGTTTACTGTAATCCCAAATTTTTGTCATTTAAAAAAGCAAATATTTTATTCAGAAAAAGTGTCATTAAAAAATTTGAAAGTTTCACAGCCATATTATGATAGAAAAAAAAGATGTTAAAATATTCGAAAAATCTTTTAACATCTCATGAATATTTTTTAATTATTCAAAATGTATAAGAGTACTTTATGTTATTAGAAAGGATTTTTTTTAAAATATATTTATATATTTTTAAAGATTGTGCTCTTTGAGAGTTCATGATATCGTAATTCACAATCATTTGAAAGTGGTTAACTCTATTACCCCATAAAAAACTTTATTTGCGTTCTGAGTAAATACAGAATACAAGTATTTGTAGAAGAACAATAAAAACAATAGTAATTCCCTTTTTGTTAATTCAATGCTGTCTTATTTCTCCTTTCGTAAGAGTAAATAAGAGAAGTTTTTAGAACAGAATATTTTTTTGTGGTAGCCCTTTACAAATAAAAGAAAAACTTTTTTTTTTTTTTTACGCATACTTGCTACATTGGAATAATGAGCGGTATACCAAATTATTTTGTTTGTAGCATTTTCCGAAGCTTTATGTTATAGTAAATATGTATTATGCCATGATATTATTTCTTTCATTCTCCTATTTAAAAAAAAAATGTACAAAAAAAAAAAAAAAAAAAAAAAAAAAAAAAAAAAGACGCGTTACGGAGAGTCGTGGAAAAAAAAGTAAACCCCGCCTACTAATTCCTTAACAAATTATTGTAGAAGAAAGTTACTGGTACCTATCGATTGGAAATAAACTCTATTTTTAAATGATGTATATGAAATTTGCTTAGGGAGCATCTACATATTAAAACGATCCCAAGCATAATTTTTTTTTCTATAGCAATGTCCAATTTTAACAAACTATTTCAAACCTTCAGTTAAAACTTCGCCTAGATACCAAATTTCAAGTCATTTGAATGATAAGTTTTTGAATTATAAACATTCAAAATTTAATTCATGTAATATTAAATTACCTTTTTGATATTTTATTTATATCTCCTGCAGTTATCATCCTAATGTTATTTTTTTATGTGGTTAAAAAAAAAAAAAAAAAAAAAACCCAAACATAAATGCATTCAATTTTTTAATTTAAAAATTATATGATATGAATGATGAATTATGAAATTGATATTCGAAAAAAATATATGAATCGTAACCTACATTTTTTTTGCTGGATTTATGAAGTATTGCTTTATGAAAATCCAAATATCAAAATTCTGTTCGAAGTATTTTTAAATTATGCTTAAAAAGCGGGAAAATGACAGTTTAAGAGGACGTCTGAGAGGACTAGATATTTTGAAATTTATACTATCCTGTAATCTAACAGTGTTCAATGACTGCTAGAGTGAGGTCTACGATGCCTTCATCAACAAGAGGGTTGCGTGGGTCAACAATCGAGTGTCGAACTTCAAGTTGGATACAGCCCCTAAAATATGTTCGCTTTAAAATAATCAATTTCTCTGAAATTTATAATACGCATTCTATGAAAATTTGTTTTTAAACTAATTGAAGAGTGCAGAGTTCATTTATGCTGTCAAAGTTGGGTACTGCAATTGAAAAAGAAAACAAAGTTAGAATCCGTGTTAATATGTAAATGTCCCTATCAAATTTTATATACACAATTTAAAAGTAGACTTTATTTCCAATCTTTTGGCACCAGTAACTTTTTACTATGATAATTTTTTGTAGAGTTAGTTGGAGTATTTACTTTTTTACCTCAATTGTATTGGAAAAGGACTGTTCTTCATAAGAACTTGTTTGTTTCCAAAGCGCCGCTCAAGATGGCAGTACCACGAATGTCTTGTCCTGAGACGAAAAGGAATTCCCTAAAAACATTCTACTTACGTCACATTTTCTGCAGAGCTGCTTTTACCTTTTAGAAATGATTCTGAGAGGGATTTGTTGACATTCTCGCAAACTGTTTTAACGGAAGCAAAATTATTAGCTCCGTGACTTTAAACTTTTAAAACTTTATTTAAAACTTTAAAATATAAATTTTAATTTACTCTTCATCCTTTTTTGTGTGTGTAAAAGTGATCATCATCTGTAATTTTCTTCAAATCCATGTAAATTAAAAGGTTGAACCGAAACCAGAAGTCATCAGGTCATTTTGTTCTAAAGAACATAATATCTAATAAAATATTAATTCATTATTCTTCCAGCTGTATAGAAAGTTGCCTTAAGTGAAGAAGAAAAATATTATCTTCAAAGAAGACGCCTAGCAAGGTAGGCATCAATTTATATACTTTTTATTGAACTATTATTTAACTGAATTCGAACTCACCCTTCAAATTGTACATTAGTAAGAGTATCGTCCTTATTCTAAGGTATAAAAATACTCTACTGATGGTCTTTTGAAATGCAGACGTTTTGTCTTGGAAAATAACTCTTTGCCCGTGAATGAACTATCCTATCAGGATATATAAATATCTGAAATTATGATATCGGCAGAATGTGATTTTTGAGGATTCTAGAATTTGACAATACTTGCCCGGACATGTTCGATTAGAGGAGTGAGGCAAGTAAATAAAAATTAACTTCGCGATAATGGTAAGGGCACCAAGAGTTTTTCTAAAAGACTCTCGAAATGTTAAAATGGAATTATTAATATGTTGTTTTACGTTCTTATTTATAAAAGTACTCTAATTATTAACACAGCTCTATTTTAGTGTCCAGATGGTAATCATATGTTGAAATTTTTGATATGTTTATGTAAAATATTCTGTACGAGATAGTTGATACATTTTAGTTTAATCCTTAGAAAGACAGTTCAGTCTTCTAAAATATATTAGAATAATATTGAAGCTTTAATGCTAATTATTGCAACTTTTAATGAAGGTCTAATGCTTTAATACCGACTAGATGCTATTTAGACCACTCTAGCTAGCCAGTATTGGGACCACTGCTATTTTTAAGTTAAAACTGGTATCCCATATTGATATAGTAAAGTACTAATAAAGTGCGTGCAGCAGTTGACAGCTAAATATGTCTAGAAAATAACTTAATCGTCAATTGAAGTCAATAGTCGATCAATATTTTTAAAAAACGGAGAAAAACATGTCTGAAAACTTTTGATGGCTCAAATTTCGTCGTTTTGACACTTTTGCTTTTATTGTTTGAAAATGAGACAAATTTCGACGACATAGATCTCTTCTCCCAAATTTCTTCTCTCCATTAAAGGTACAAACTCTACCTATCGCCAGCAGGCTACGCTGCGCTGAGTTTTCAAAACACCTAATAGTCGGTATTTGGAACTTCTTTTCTAAATATAAATTTATATTAAATTTGCAAATTAAAAAGAATAATGAAAAAAGATGTTTTTTGTGACGCATTTAACTTGAATATTTTTCTTGGAAGATTCAAAACTAAGGATGAAAAATATAATAGTAATAAAAAAAATTGAAATCCTGTCAATGAAATTTAAAAAGGACGAATTGAATACAGTGATAAAAAAAGAAACTGATTACTGTCGAGATATAGTTACCTGTTTTAAGCGATAGAGTATGTCCGTTTACACATTTTTAGTAAATGGTAGTTTGGTAGTGTATTTACACCGTGTTTATAAACATTCTATACAAAATTCCATTTAAAGAATTAACGAACCATTATTTGGACAAATTTGTTTGTTTTAAGCCATAGAAAGTATTTCTATTTTTCCATATCATGTGTATATGAAGTATATATTCTGTATAGATAAAGGCCGTAAGATAGATAATTCAACTATAATTTTTTTCACAAAGAATAGAAAGAGTGTAAAAATGAACAGATGTGGATTTGTTTCAGTTCATTTACGTACAATTTGTTTTTCCAATATCAGTTTGAAGAAATTTATAATTGTGAAACGGTTTTAGAAGGTTTTTCAATTTAAACAAAACAAAACAAAAAAACAAGTCATTTGAAGAAAAATAAAATATCAGGACCTAGAAAATATTTTTATAGAAAACAGACTTTGAAAATATTAAAGAATTCTTTCTAAGATATATATAATGTTCAGTTTTACAAGAAATTGGAAAATCGTTAAGATAATTCAAAAATAAATGTAAAATTAGATCCACAATAATATTTTTTAAAATTAAATACTAAAATGGACAGTTGTAAATATGTTCGATTTCTTTTTGGTATAATTTGTTTTTCCAATATAAATTTGAGAAATGTTATAGTTCTGAAATAGTACCTAAAATTTCTTTAAATCTGCACAACTTGTCTTCTTTTAGAAATATCACCAGTTCTGAAAGATGAAATAAGTTGATTTTCAAGGGGGGGGGGGTAATCAAAGAAACATATGGAATTTTTCTTAGTAATGGAAAATCTATCATTTTTTAAAAGTAAAAGGTGCTATTTGAGTTTATTTTTTTTAATCTTACGCCAGCAATGTTGGAAAATTTTAAATTATAATGTATATTTTAAAGCTACAAAAGAAACTAAATAGAATATTATGAAACCTGTCATATATATATATTGTTTAATCAAGAATTACCATATCGGATTTTTTTTTCTAAATTTCAACACAGTTTTATTGCAAAATACTCAATATACATAGCGTTTTATAAAGGATGGGAAAAATTTAAAAAGCTGATATTACATATTCAAATAAACAACTTTTACAGAATGCATGGTGGAAAATGAAACACAAAGGTGTTGGTGTATTTCGATACGTGGCCCATGAAAACGTTAAAAATTCATTCCAGTTGCTAATAACGCTAACAGCCTGCTAATGTGATATGGAAAAGAAGAAGAACATACATGAAGAAATTTCCCTCGATTAATACAAATAATAGGCGCTGGTACGAATGTTCAATTGTCAAGGTATCCAGAGATGTTTCACTTCACTGATAAGGAAAAGGCTGATAATAATTTTTTTTCTGTTGAATTCCAAAAGTAAATGGCTCAGAGGCTCAAAGATTGTAAGGAGAGTGGTTTTCCACATTGCATTTGTCATATAAGGGTGTATTTCTATTATAAACTGCTTTCTTTCTGATTTATTTTTACATTCATTTTTGCTCTCAAGCACATCAAACTGTCAAATTCTCTTATTTGGAAGCTATATAATGTACCGTGCTTGTTGATTTTTTTTTATGCAGAAAAAATTGCAAAAAATACTGTATAAATTGACGTTTTGAACCGAATTTTCCGAAGCGGGAAGGACATCTGGGAATGAAAAAATGGTCATAGTCAGAAAATAATTGTTTATAAATCAAATTCTAATTAATTGAAAGAAAAGTGAAATCACACTGCCAAAAATCATCTCAGCATGTTTCATGGTCTTTACTTTTAAAAATGAAAATTTGTCAGAAAATTTCAAGCTGTTGAGAGTTGAAAACTATTTTTTCGAATACACTCTTATCGTTCTTTCTGCGGGATTGCCTCATATAACCCCACCACCTTTGCCCCCCACCTCCTACCACTTTTTCGTTTTTATTCCGACCACATATTATTTGATGAATGTTTCTTGTTTGGATATGTACTATTACCATCTCTTATAGTTTAGTCCATCTTTTATGAAACGCCCTGTATAATTTTCATCATCTTAGTTGAGAGGCATGTTTCTTAACGGGAAGTCCTATTATTCTGGCCTGAAATATATGTAATTTTTACGATTTATTTTCAGTCACAAAAAAACAGACATGATTCTCGCACTTTTTGTATTATATTTATTGACATTTCACTTGAATATATATAAATTTGTTGGCGTATGGGCTTTCGTGGCCGAGTGGTTAAGGCACCACGTCGCTAATCGCTTGCGAGAGTGGGAGACTGTTTCGGATCGATTCCCACTGGCTCCATTGCACTTCGGGCGGGGCTAGTGAGTGCTAAAGTCATTTCGTAGTTAAGCCGTTAAGCTGAGATAACTCGGCAGGTAGGGGCCTGGTCATCGGTTAGAAAGAAAGAAAAAAAATTCATTTGTTAGGCCTCCCCGCTTGGTTGACCCTGGCTCCATTGCACGCACTCCTTGTGTAGAGCTCCCGGTTGTATATTCCCTATGTTGTAAAATTTCCTTGTGCTGTCTCGTCCCTGTATATTGAGGATGACTTAAAAGCAGGCTTTCATGCCGAGCACTCAAGTCAGATGTATATTGTTCAGTATAAAAAAATGCTTGTGTAAAAAATAATATGTCTTGTACGACTGCAGATGCGTGGAATAGTTGAAAAATGTTTAAGCTATCGGTTTGTCTGCCTTTCCTGTAATCCGAGCTAAATACTTGGATTGTTATTTACACCCTCACTGACAAGACCGTCTATAGACGTTCCCTAAGCTCCAGGTTTCACTGCAATGCAAGCAATAATTAAAATGATATAACTCAGTTGATTTAATGGATTTTTAATACATTGTGCAACGATTAACACAGTCAAGGATAACATTCATATTCGTATTTAAGATTTTTTTATAATTTTGAAAGAATCATATTTTTTTAGCAATTAAAACAAAATGCTGAGAAAACAACATTACAATTTTACCCGTTTGCAAGACTGTCAGAGGGTTAACAAGTTAATCTATTTCAAGTATAATGAAACTCTTACACATTATTGAGGTGCAATACCCCCTTCCCGTAGAAATATGGAGCCATAGCATTTACTCTTCATTTACGTGGACATGCAAAAAATTATGTTGCATTATTGGCCATGTTCAGCATTTTCATTAGCAGTACATTTTAAATGTGTTATGCTATTTAAAATATAATGAATTTAATGTGTATTGCTAAGGGGTAATAAGGGTTGTTTATTGAAGAAGATGGCGGATATGATAAATGTATTTATGTGGTCATTTAAAATTACAGGGACACAAGAAATTCGATTGAAACATGTCAGATAATCGCTTCAAGTGAGTTTCATGTTTTGATAATATTTTAAGTTAAAAAAAGTCTATTATGTAGCGTGTATAAATTCCACAACTCATACACAGAGCTGCGCAAAAAATCGCAAGCTTTACGGCCTGTGAACTTGAATTGCTTACAGGTGCTTTTTAACTGAATTTTGCATTATAACTATATTTAATATAGTAAGATATGTTTGAAGAATTAAAAAAGTCATCTAGACAAAAACTAGATATATTATTGTTTATATATGGTAACTTCTGGAAGAACGATTTTAGTTGTATTATACATGTTCTAGTAAAATTAAATTTTAGCTTAATATGTATTATAAATAAAAATATGTAGATCACGTACACAGGACTGCACAAAAAATATAAAACTACCTCCTGTGGGTGGTAAATGCTGAAAAAATTGTTTCATGGATGTTATTTCTTTTATAGCTAAATTAAATTTTAGCAAATAATGTGATGTATATAAAAACCTTTAGATCATATGCAGGGCTATCTATCTTCTATTAATTTCGGTTATAATTTCTCAAAAGTAAATCTCCATCAACAGGAGAAATTTTCTATTTAATTCGTTCCACTGTAAACAACGGATATGGGATACGAATTCATGGACTGTAATTTTCCAAAGTAGCACCTTGACCTTTCGATTACTGTCACATGAGCCAAGTTTTCAAGCATTGATATTTACTAAGTGCGCATGAGAAAACATATTTTTTGTGCAATATTCTGATTTTATGCGTATTTCTGTGTAATATTCTGTTCGTACGTATAATCTTACGTGATATTATGTTTTTACACATATAGATGTGTAAAATGCATATGTATGTTTTTGTATAATATTCCGTTCTTACGCATATATCTGTGTAATGTTTTTAATCATATTCCCCTGTAATATGTAAAGTACTTAAATTTTATGTAGCAGATAAGATATTTACATTTACATTTAGACACCAATTCGGATAAATCAGTACAATTTTCTACATTTACACACTTGTTTGAGTTTTTAAAAGGTAAACAAATCACATACTTCTATTAAGCTGATAAACACATATAAATACAAATAAAATTTTATTACGAAATTGCAAATTTTATGGCAAAAGTGCAAATTTTACAAATTTACACATACACTTATGTAAAGCTGACTAATTTACACGAGTGTAGATCATGCACAACGATGCTTAACAGAATTACAGAATTATACCTCATCGACTACTAAATTGCAGAAATTGAGTAGCCAACTATTTTTTTTCTAAATTGTTAATTTAGATAATTTTTTAAACATTATTAAATACTGAGGCATCCATATAGTATTCTTATAGTGTTGGAAAATGTTTCATAAATCGTGATGCATGATTTTTCATTCTTCTTTCTTACGTATCAATAAATCTTGCTAATTTTAAATATAAATACATTTTTATAATTTCTAAATAAATTATTAAATCTAATCCTTTAAAACTGATGAAAATATTCTAGAGTCCCCTTTCATTGAATCTTTTTAATCTTTGTCTTCCTTCTTTGGAATTTCATTATAATTTTCTTTTCAAAACTCCCCAAAGAAATTTCCCCAGATAAGATTTTTTTTAAGCATTCATTTTAGTGCATGGAATACCTTTCATTGCTTATAATTTTTAAGGAACTTCTTATCCGTTACGAAATACGTTCTTTTAAAATAAATGAAGGCATCGTTTAAAAAAATTAAATATCTTTTTACTTTAAGGGGGTCCGGGAACATTTTAATATAATTTTTACTTATTGAGTTAAAATTTTTATTTATTTTTGCTGATTAACCATATTATTTATAATCCAAATTACGTGATAAAATTTCTCGTTATTTAACAAGTTGGAAATTCCACGTCAAGCGTAGCAAATGAGGTGTGTTAGTAAAGAAAATTTTAAAAATATTCAAATACTTTGGATACAGTATAGTGGTCGAACATTTTTGTGTGTACCTGTAAATACTATCTGCTTTCTAAAATGCAGGAAGTAAATTGTAATAAACTTCAGCAAAGTATATGAATTTCATGAAATGTGTAATAATTTAATATGATAAAAACACGCCCTAAATAATGTTTCCAAGTATACCATTATGTAGTGCATTACTTTTGTGTGGCCCTGTAAATTAATAATAAATATTCTTTGCATCACAGATTTTACAGAATGTTTATTTAACTATATACTTCATAGATTCATGTTATTTTATTATAGTCGAAAAAGTGTAACATCATTAAAATGTACTTGAAACTATTTTTTTCTATTGACCGTAATATAATGGAATAATTTTTATAGTCCCTGTAATTAAACTACCCATCTAATTTTCATAAAATTTGAAATGACTCGATAAAATTATGCATCAGTTATATGTTTTAATTCCCAAACGATTTGGTTGGGTAGTTCTTGCTCTGTTACATGCGGACACACAGACAGACAGACGGATGGACAGACTAAACGATGATTATAGGTATATTTGTTACGTATTTATATATTTAAGAACGAACCTAAAAATATTCAGATCTTGGTGCAATAGTGCATATATGCACTATTACACCAAGTTATTCTATTATCTATTCTATTATCTATTAGTATTTCGGATACAGTATACTTTTGTGTGTCCATGTACATACTGTCTGCTTTCTATTATACAGGAAATAACGTGTAAAAAATAACTTTTTGTAGTAATCCTCAGTAACGTATATCAATTTCATAAAACGTCAAACAATTTAATACAATTAAAACGCGCACCAAACAATGTTCTTCCTATACCATTATGTAACGGAATACGTTTGGGTGGCAATTTTAATGTTTCTATGTTCATTAATTTGGTCTATGCGTTGATTATCAGTCAGTCAGGACAAACTATTTTATATATGTCCAGATTATTATTGTAAAAATGCACCTATAAGTTATTGACATGTTGAATCAGTTCATAATAAGCTATGGTCGTTGAAAGCTTTAGTGAAGTTTTCTTTTGCAATTCACATTTACAGCAGTAAGTTTCATCTGAGGCTTTACTCTTATTAGTTTTTTTTAGCTCACAGACTATTAAAGCCTGGGAGCTTATGTGCCCATCCGTTCTGTATGTGCCCATGTGCGTAACGCGATATCTCATAATAAAAATATCCAATTCACTTGAAATTTTGAATATACAGGGCGATTAAAAAAAGATGGGAAAAATTTTAAGAGGTGATAGTACACATTAAGACAAATAATATTAAATGGGAAACTAAGGGTTCAAACGTCTTCCGAAGGATATAGGCGCCATCAAAGTTTAGGGTCCAAAATTTGAAATGATTATAAAAAACGGAAAAATTGGTCGATTCGTTTGCAGTTTTCACGAAAACTATTCTTTATGTCAGTATTATCTTCAAAATAAATTATAAAGATGAATTTCAAAAAATGCCGATAGAGGGCGCTGTAGACTTTGGAGCAACGAACAACTATTTTATACCGTTATTTTTTGCATCTCATTAATTTTTTTTAGAAGTTTAGACATAAACTTAAATTTTGAGCTCAAAATCTGTGGTTAAGTAGCGCAAACTGAACTGTGTTCAATGGGAGTCGGTAGGTTCAAATTTCAAATGATTATAAAAAACAGAAAAATTGGTTAATCGATTTGCGGTTTTCACTAAAATTATTCTTTATGTCAGTATTGTCTTAAAAATAAATTATACAGATAAATTTCAAAAAATGCCGATAGAAGGCGCTTTAGACTTTGGAGTAACGTACAAGTATTTTTACCGCTATTTTTTGCATCTCATTAAGTTTTTTTAGAAGCCTTGACATAAACTTAAATTTTGAGCTCAAAATCTGAATAGTTGGAAGCAGTTAAGTAGCACAAACTTAACTGTGTTCAATGGGGGTGGGGAGGTTCAAATTTCAAATTATTATAAAAAACGGGAAAATTAGCCGATTCGTTTGCGGTTTTCTCTAAAACCATTCTTTATGTCACTATTTCCTTAAAAATAAATTTTTAAAAAAATTTCAAAAAATTCCGTTAGAGGGCGCTTTAAAATTTAGATTTAGAGTAACCAACAACAACTATTTTTAACCGTTATTTTTTAAAAATCTAAATAAATAAAAGCTTAGACTTAAATTTTGAGCTCAAATTCTGAATCATTGGGAGGGGTTAAGAAGCGCAAACTGAACTGTGTTCAGGAGTTGAAATGTTACCCTGCCAACTCTATGAACATGGTTCAATTTTTCGCTACTTATGACTTAAATTTATTTTTAAAATTTATTTTCAAGGAAATAGTGACATAAAGAATCGTTTTAGAGAAAACCGCAAACGAATCTACCAATTTTTCTGTTTTTTATAATAATTTGAAATTTGAACCTCCCTACCCCCATTGAACACAGTTCAGTTTGCGCTACTTAACCATTCTCAACGATTCAGATTTTGAGCTCAAAATTTAAGTTTATGTCAAAGCTTCTAAAAAAACTTAATGAAATGCAAAAAATAACTGTAAAAAATAGTGTAACGTTACTCCAAGTCTAAAGCGCCCTATATCGGCATTTTTTGAAATTTATCTGTATAATTCATTTTCAAGACAATACTGATATAAAGAATAATTTTAGTGAAAACCGCAAAGCAATTGACTAATTGTCTGTTTTTTATAATCATTCGAAATTTGAGCCTAACAACTCCCATTGAACACAGTTCAGTTTGCGCTACTTAACCACAGATTTTGAGCTCAAAATTTAAGTTTATGTCTAAACTTCTAAAAAAATTTAGTGAGATGCAAAAAATAACGGTGAAAAATAGTTGTTCGTTGCTCCAAAGTCTAAAGCGCCCTCTATCGGCATTTTTTGAAATTTATCTTTATAATTTATTTTCAAGACAATACTGACATAAAGAATAGTTTTCTTGAAAACCGCAAACGAATCGACCAATTTTTCCGTTTTTTATAATCATTTTAAATTTTGCACCCTAAACTTTGATGGCGCCTATCTCCTTCGGAAGAAGTTTGGGACCCTTAGTTTCCCATTTAATATTATTTGTCTTGATCTGTACTATCACCTTATAAAATTTTCCACATCTTTTTTGAATCAGCCTGTATACATATTCTTATAAGGCTCTTCCCTGATTAGTTTTAGGAGTTTATTCGATATGTATAACAGGTTGAACGGAGGCTAATGCCCCTCCCCTTAATTTATATAAATGGGTTTTTCATGCAGAATTATCAGTTTCCGTTCAAAATTTCGATGTAGGATCGTGCCTCCTGACTGCCACCGGCTGATTTTTTCACACACTAAGCTGCAGGTTTCACTGAAACATAAGTAATATTTAAATTAGTATAATTCCACAAATAAAACCCAGTTCTGAAAAATTAAGTTAGGATTGATGCTACCAAAGATTATACACCGATACTAATAACATATTTTGTATCAGGTTGGAAAGAACATCTTTTTTTAATATTTTTAATAAATTACAGAGAAAACAACATTACAATATTACCCTTTGGCTGGGCAGTCAAGGGGTTAAGCACTTCCGTGATTAGTATTAGGTGTTCATTGGATAAGTATGAAGAGGGGAAAGGGGGGCTCGTGCCCCTCCCCTTAATTGATATAAATGGGTTTTTTATGCAGAATTATTAGTTTTTGTTCAAAATTTAGATATAGGACCATTCTGATGACGCACCTCTGTGATTAATACTATTCATGCAGATTTTTATATGATAAATCATAACCCTGAATAGTTTAAAGGGTTCAATGATTAAGTATAAAACGGAGAAATAGAGGTAGCTGATCCCCCCCCCCCTTAATTTGTTTTTCGAACGAAATTAACCCTTGAAATTATAAGGCTTTAATATACAATTAGTATGCGTAGCCTGTGAGCTGAATGCCATTAGTTTAACTGGGCAATATTCTTTTTATTTTCCCTCTAATCTGTTGAGTTTTCAGTAACAGAAGCTTTCAATCGGTTTCAAGATATATTCAGTTCTTTCATCATTTTCCGTCGAAATCTTCACTGATATATCATCACATAATTTGCATGTGTGTCTGCACTTGGAGTCTTAAATTGTAAATGAAACTTTGTGTACTTCACATTTTGAAAAGAATTCCTCTTTCACGGGTGTCTGATTTTTTTACATTCATTCTTCTCTTTACATGTTATTCATTTATCTTCCCTATGGAAAGATGGGTGTGAAGCCATTTTTTTTCAGAATTATAGCGACTTTGATAAGCAGGATATGAGTTTATACATTCAACAATATATTTAATAACAATTTTATTTCCAAAAACATGTCTGTCTCGAATGTAATTTGCAAATAGGTAATTGGGTCTTCCATTTGTTCTCAGTTCCACTTCAGACAGAAGTCTCTTTTTTTTACATAATGTAAATATTCTTATTGCTTCCTTTGTTCTTTTCTATTGATTTATTTAGTAATTTTATTGCAATTATCTGCATATGCACTTCTTAATATTTTTCCAAGTTTAAAATTCAAAAATTTTGCCTTGTAATGTAAATGAATCTATAGAACATAGTACAATGGCTGTCAATGTATGTACTGATGATATTTTTTATGATGTTTAGATTCAAAACTAGCAAAATGAATGTATGTTTTTCTATGTTATTAACTGTTGAATAATATTGTAAAAGCTAAACACTGTTAATGTATCTAACCACATGCAGAGGAATTCAGCCCCCCCTCGGTATTGCACTTATTCTCTAAAGCGAAAGCTGGGATTCCGGGGTGGTCATCTCTGTAAAGCAATCCCAATTCAAACATCTATAAGCATGTCCCCAACTAAGTGATATAAAACACCAAGAAACTATTTTTTACATTTTCTGAGAATCTAGTCTTTCTCTCTAAGAGAGTATTTATATGTGTAACATTTTAAGCCACAAGTACCAGCACGGCATCTCGAACTCTTTATATTCTTCCTTTGCATTAAACTATGAATGAATGCATTTTGTATTAAATAATCTCCAAAACTCCAGAAAGAGTCCAGTTTTATGTCAATTTGTAGTATAGGTATCGCTGCAACGGCGACAGCAGTTACAATTGAAGTTTATTACAAATACTTTCCTTATCACAATGGTATTATTTTTGCAGCGTAGTAATCTTAACGACTGTTTCTAAAAAATTTCCAAATATATTTTTTTCCAACTGCACTCATTCTGTATTCTTTTGCGTCTTCTTACAGCACCAATTCATCTCCATGGTATTGTTTGCTGTTGGATGAGAATAAAATTAAAAATAATAAAATAAAATTTTAATAATAATAAATAATGAACTGAACATGAAATAATTCCCCTATCATCTACATGTTTTGAAGACTCTTAAATTGGACATTTCAGCAAATTTATTACTGCTGTTATTTGAAACAATTTCTAGTTGCTATCTATATTTACATTATATGCAAATATTTTATGGAAATTTATTTCCATTTCTTAAAATGCATTATACTATTTAGGCTTAATGATAACAGTTAAAAACAAAACAAAGGAAAACAAAACAAATTAAAAAGATAAATAAAAAGATAAAAAGGTATTGTAATTATTCAGATGCGATGCTAACAAGATTAAAACAATTTTACTTATCATTCATAGTTTTTTATTCTGATGTAGCGTATGTTCTTCATGGGAAGATTCGAAACCGCACTTATTTTAATTACAACGTTTTTGATAGCAGTAAGGAAATATTTAGACAAGAATGAACATAGATAAAAGAGTAGAAAATACATGGTAAGTAGAACAATCGACTTGATTAAGTATATTCGTGAAGGTTACTTATATTAATTCACTAATTCTGGACACAAACGCCACCTGTGTGAAAGTATTTAAACTACAGGCTTCATTCAGAATAGAATTTGAATAAACAGAGTTTGCTGCAGCTTCTACATTATACCTCTCTTTTTTTAAAAGTAGACATGATCTATTATCCTTCCAAACCTCTTAAATGTATTTTAAAATATGAGTCAAATCACTGTATTAATACCAGTGTCTTGATGGAAATTACACCTTGTTGTTAATGCAAATCTTAAATTATGCATAAAAATGCTTAAAAGGCGTTGAAAAAATACATATAATTTATTTATTATTTACCTTAAATCTTTCGGATGCACTCGTATCCATTTTCAAAGGTCGAAAAGAAGATAATTGATTAGAAATGGAATATATATATATAGTAAGATCTACGCATTTTAGAATAGTTGATTAGAAAATATAAATCAAAATTTTCGACAACAACCTATTTAAAAAAGATTACAGACTCTTACTATAAAAATCAATCTGTTATTCTATATTCCCATTTTTAGATTACTTATATCATTTCATTTAAAAATCTGGTTTAAAGTACAACAAACAAACTTGCAGCAAATTTTAAGCATTAATGAACTTTCATAATGTATGGATGGAAGATTAAACTTTACCAACTTAGACTTTCATGGATTCCCATTTTAAGGCATGTTTTTAAATTTTTACATTTCTTCTTTAAAGCTTCCTTATAATTTTCTCTTGAGCACTCTTTAAAGAATTTCCCTTGGTATATTCCTCTTCAAGCATTCAATTTCCTGCGAGGAGAAAATTCATTGCTTCTAATTTTCACTCAACTTTTCCTCCTTTATGAAGGACGTTCTTTCAAAAGCAAGGAAGACGGAAGTTAAATATACTTTTCCTCTTATTTATGTAAATATATAAAGGAACGATTTCAAAGATTTAAAACTTCAACTGAAATGCAGTTTTTATTAAAATTTATTATTGGGTTTCTCATCCTAACCTCTTTATCACTGAAGGTTAGGAAGATTCTATAAATTTTTTTTTTTTTATAATTATTAAATAATTTTGATATCGTAGTTAGTACAGATTAAATTATATGTAGTTTTATATGTTGTAAGTACAAATATGTGTACATGAGTGTTGAATTATACTAAATTGCACAATTGATGAAATGCTAATAAAACAAGGTGAGCTGTAAAAAATTGGACCCACGAGGTAACTGGACCATAAGCTATTTTCTAAAAAAAAAATCGAAGATGAATTTTAAGTTGTAGCTATTGTGAACATTTCACACATATCTCTACTTCTTAAAACAATGTCTGTTGACTCAATCATAGCTTTTGTTTTTCAGTTGATAGCTTACTGAACACTTAGGCTTCTTTTTTTTAAATTCAACATCAGTTTGATTGAACTTTTTCGGGTTTTTATTAAAATACGTTACGTACTTTTATTAAACAATTCCCAGATTAAAAAAAAACAGCAAAAAACAGTTCAGGTAAAATGACGGTATTTGGAACTAAAATTTCTTTAAGGTAAAATACTGGCATTTTCCCTGAAAGTAAAATACTCAGGTATTTTGCAAATATTTGGAACTCAATAACCCGCAGGTTTCTTGAAGGTAAAAAACCTTCATTTTTTCTGCATATGTGTGAAAACAAAGATTTAAATTGCACATTTCTCTGTTGTATTCAAAATAAACAATAACCCTTCCTCCCCCCAATTTTGAAATAGTTGGTATAGGAACCCAGCCGAAAAGAATAAATATTAATTAATTACTAAGATAATTAGAAATTAGTGTTTTACAGCTGAATGATAATACAGTGGGTACGGCGTAATCATGCCGATCACCGAAAAAAACAAAAATGCCGTACAAAAATAAATAAATAAATAAATAAATAAATAAAATAAAATTTCAAAGGAAATTAATTAAAATCGTTAATTTTATGTATCAGTGGTTTCATCTAAAAATTCGAAAAAAAATAATTTTGCGAAAAAAGGAAAAAAAATCGAAAAATAATCTAAGTTAAGAAATTAAAACATAAAAAATGGAGAAAATAGTTAATTTTTTTTATATAAATGCATATAATTACATCATATAATTACTGGGCACATTTGAAGCTGGTGTATTGTTTTGAAGTTTTAGAATCTTGTGATTTTTTTTAAAGAACAGAAATTCCACGTGGTCACTCCGGGGTCTGACTTGTTGTCGGCAGCGGTGAACGGTAAGCTATCTTGGGGTATATATATCTTAAAACTTATCCCCATTAGGATGGACTTAGCGTTATTTAGCTCGAATCCGAACATGTGGTTCTAGATTAATTTAGAAGAAATAATAATAAAACTTTAATTAATGCGGGAATTTTTACGTGAAAACTTTTATAAACTAATTTTTATTAAAAATTAGACTATGCAGATGATTTTTTCCATGATTTGAAAATTTTTAATTAAGAGTTTAAAACTATTAAATGCATAGATTTGTGGTACTTATTATCTGCTGCAAGAGCCGATAGAGTTAACTGACAAAGGGATGTGATAATTAATTCTCATAATTTAATTAATAATTGTCCTAAAAACATGCAACATACTTCAGAATGTAGCTGGGATATTCTCGCGTCTATAACAATAGAAGGAGCCCGTCGTGTGGATCTTAGGTCGCGCTTATTCTTATATTTTGAAGAGCATTTCTGGGACACGCCCAAACGTAGCCAAAAGAAAGCTTGAATTTAGAGATAGGAGATTTTAAATATTCACTAAGTCATTAAGTACTAAAGGCAAATCAAAGGCTATATTTTTCTTCAAAATACCTGGAGTACACTTATCAAAAATTAGCTGTCACTGATGGTAAGTTGAAGGCTATATTTTTCTTTAAAATATTTGAAGTATACTTAATAAAAATCAGCTAAGGTAAAATGAAAGTCATTAACTTGCTGATAAAAGCCTCTTTACAACCTTTAAAAATGCTGTGCATTTTGTTGCAGTTTTTATTTTCCTTCAAAATACCTGAAGGCACCTTCAAAATACACGATTAGTAATTTGGAGGTCAGACAAAAGGCTGCATAAAATCTTTTAATAAACAGTAACATCCCACAAATAAATTTACATTTTTAATTTGCTTTCAAAATCCCTGTAGAAACCTTTAAAATCAATGTAAAATCTTATTTTTTTAAAGGGTTTTTGCTGATTTTTTAAAAATGGGTTACTTTTTTAAAGACTAGACATGTAAATGAATTATTATTATTATTAGGTATCTATATTTTTTACTTCATGTTTCAAATATAAGGCCGGTGTTCCAGTTACCCCATATGGCTAAAGATGACCGTTCACTTGCGATTTTAGACATTTTGTTAAATATCTAGAAAAATACATGAGGAATTTCTTGAAACTCTAAATGTGTAAATATAACAGTAAAAGTTATACATTTCCGTGAAGATTTTTTTCCCGAAACTTCAAAGGGGACCGTCAACAAATTAAAAAGCAATGAATATGTTTTGGATAACCCTGTCAAAACTCATGTAGCAAAAGGATTCAAATTGTCGATTAAGATTTAGCGGCTTATTGTAATAAACTGTGTTCATTTTTATGTCAATGGCTTATATACTCCAAGAGAAATTAAGGTTTTTATAAAAACAGTCCCAAATTTTTCCAAGATTTTTGCTTATAATTTTCAGAGTTCTTAATATAAAATAATATTCTTTACAGAAAATATGACAAATAATATTGCACACAATACTCTGTAATCAGAATTAAAAAATAATTGAATTGTATGGAAAATGAGTAGGTTTACCAAATAATTTTTCACTGCGTATGCGTCAACGATATCAAAATTTTATTTGCATATTATGTTAGCTAAATGTATAGAGCAACTTTTGTGAAAGTCTCAAAATCGGAGCTTGAAAATTGTGAAAGTGATCGTCTATAGAATAAGCACAAAATCCGTTGTTCTCAGAATGAAGCAAAAAAAGGAGGTGTTTTATTCAAATATAGTAGTACGTCTCGTATTTTGTATTCTATATTAACACTAATCAATGAAAACATGGATAAACCCCCTGTTGTTTTTGCTTCATTTTGGGAATAACGAATTTTCAACTTATTCTATTGACAATTATTTTCAGAATTTTCTTCTATGATTGCGAGACTTTCAAAAAAGTTGCTTTATACATTTAGCGAACATAATATGTAAGTGTAATTTTGATATCCTTGACGCATGCGCAGTGAAAAATTATTTAGTAAACCTACTCATTATTCATACAATTTTTATTGGTTTTTAATTCTGATTACAGGATATTGTGTGCAATGATGTTTGTCTTATTTTCAGAAAATAATATTACTTTAAATTAAGAACTCTGCAAATTATAAGCAAAAATCTTGGAAAAATTTGGGACTGTTTTTATAAAAACCTTAATTTTTCTACAGTATACATGTTATCGACATAAAAACGAACACAGTCAATTACAATAAGCCACTTAATCATAATATACAGTTTGAGCGCTTTTGCTACATTAATTTGGACAGGGTTATCCGAAAGATATTCATAATTTTTTAATTTGTTGACGATCCCATATGGAGTTTTGGCAAAAAATCTTCATGGAAATGTATGACTTGTACTATTATATTTATACACTTAGAGTTTCAAGATAATTCTTCATGTATTTTTCTAGATATTTAACAAAATGCCTAAAATCTCAAGTGGACGGTTATCTTTGACCATATAACGTAGAATGGGGTAACTGGACCATGTAGCATTTAACTGACCCAACATTGATAAATACATTTTTAGTTTTTCTATTATTACGGAAAATTAATTCCTCCATTGTTTTTTTATGGCAGTGATAGAAATTATATAATATATTATTAAAACTACATAATAGAAAAATTTAAAAAAGCATGTCAGCAGGTATTAAATCTAATTTCTTTAATGAGATATTTAAACTTTGAAATTTTACGAAACAGATGAAAAGGAGTGCTTAAGAGTGTATTTCGATTCAAACTGCTTATTTTCCGATTTATTTTTAAATTCATTTTTGCCCTCAAATGCATCAAACTGGCAAATTGTTTTATTTAGGAAGTACACAAGGTGCCGTGATTGTTTATTTTTTGATAAATGCAGAAAATATTGCAAAAAAAGCATCAAAAAGGTATTTTGAACCGATTTTTCCGAAGCGGGAGTTCTGTGAAGGAAAAAAACGGTCATGCTCAGAAGGTAATTGTTTATAAATTAAATTCTAATGAATTGAGCATAAAAAGTCATCACACGCATCTTATAAGTCTCTTCAAAAATCCCCTCAGCAATTTTCGTGTTTCTACTTTTAAAAATGTGTCTGAAATTGTATCGAAAAATTTCGAGCTGTTGAAGGTGGAAAAGTGTTTTTTCGAATACACCCTTAAGACAAAGATACATTATTCGAAAATGGTCAAAACGAAACAAAAATAGCTCTGTTTGATATAAAATAAGTATTACATTCGCCGCAAAATTATTGGACTCATGTCGAACTTTTATTGAGATACATAAAAAAAACCCCAGATATTTAAGTACTTGCGTAACCTTTGTTCATAGATTTATCTTGTTTTTTTCCTTAAATATCCATGAATTTTTTATACTTATTACCTAAGTTACATATTTTCTTATTTAATTCTTATGTTTTTTATATTAATTAATCTAATAATTTAAATTTCGGTGCTTTTTTTAGACACATTGATAGTAAAAGTTTCCCTTACAAAGCTCGTTAATTGATATATAATTTGCATGATCTATCTGGTTTAAATTTTTTAAAGTTACCTGCATTTTTTTTAAATAGGAGTTGATACTCTAAAGTAGAAAAAAAAGATTTCCATTCAGACAGACCAACCGAATGCACAAGCACTTTTCAACTTTGTTGGAAATTGCACTTTTTGACCATTGAAAACCCCAAATCTCAAATTTTCCGGGGATGGACATTTACTTACTCTGGGGGAAATGTCCCCCTGGATTCAACACTGGACAAGACGGACAAAATATACTGGTGCAGATATCTCTGAATACAAGATCTAACACAAAAGTGGAGGCTTTCGTGTAGCCGGCTCTTTTTTCAGCGTCTCTCTGGCTCCATAAATTTAGACACGATTATTTTCTTAACTCGTTTAGGTCTGGTGTCTATTAATGCTTGCACATGTCTGTTCATTGAGTATTATAATGTTTTAAAAATTATTTTTATTACTATCAACATTTAGTACAGGAGTATGTATTTAAACATTTCTTATTTTATTCTTCGGCTCTTAATAATAATAATAATAATAATAATGAACATTTGTTTAATTCTCTTTGCACTGTTTGTGATTTTTTTTTTGTTTTAAAAATTTATTTTACTCTTGAAATTTAAAATACAAGATGGTTTTAAAAACGCATCATAAGCGATAATTACAAAAAATACAAGATTATTATAATAACTATCAAATTATATTGTAAAACGATATTTTTCAAAAGTCTCCAAATGTTCTTCCTTAGTTTATTGCCCTATTAATATCAATTGAACAGTATCAAATTAACTACTTTTTTATCAGGCGATAATACGCATATTTTTGAACCGATCTGAATGTAACTTGGTGTGTAAATAGTATATACCAATGTCTTGCTTGAATTTATTGGCCAACTTCATAAGCCATCTTGTTTCGAAATGGCGGCAATTTAAAATTGTCAAAGAACTTTTAAATGTATAATAATGTACAAAGAAAAAAAAATAGTAATTGAAAAAAGGTTTTTTTAAGTGTTTAATCTTAATACTTGAATTTCGGAGTATTTTTTGTTTTGTTTTTATCTTAAAAAATGACCGAGATATAGCAGTTTGAATTTTTAATGTGGGTGACATTTTTATTTAAAAATCAACATGTCTTAGAGAGCATTGTATACATCAACCGATTTCAATGTGAGTGTGCATGTGTACACGAATTAAGATTTCGATCAAGATGATTGAATTGTTTTACCCATCATGTGCTTTTAAAATGGCAGACACTTCATGATATCGTGGAATTTGGTGACCTTATAAATCATTTAAAATAGAATAAAAAATGACTAATTTCTAAAAATTCCCATTAATATTGAGTATTGACAGCATCTAGCATTGAATCTTATATAATCAAGATCCACTAATTTGACCTTCATATGTGTGAATAATATAACTTAATTTAAAATAAATAAATAAGTTATATAAAAGTTAATCCTTCCTCCCGGTAATGGCCGGAAGGACTTTTTAAAATTACCCTTCTATGGAATTATAGGATATACTTAATCGATTTCAAAACTGACAGTGGCTGTCCATGCTTCAACATAGGCATTTAATGCGTTAGCCACTAGCTCCACAGAGACATTAGAAAAGAAGCTCGGAATTCGACACGGTGATTAATTTTAAGATGTAAATGCGTAATAAGAATATGGTTTCTAAAAAAATCAAAACTTCAAATTATTATTGAAATAAACTCATGGATTGAGAATAAAATTTTCAAAATATTTTCTAAATTATCATTTATTTACAATTAGCTTAATTCCTCTCATTTATTTCATATTTTTTTCTATCTAATGCAGTGCAACGGTGTTGTTTAATCAAACTAAGGCTTGAATTATACTTAAAACTATAATTTCTTATAATAAAATTTACACATACAAATATCATTTGGCATGTATAACTATAATGAGAGCAAAGCCGTGGGGTTTGCTAGTAATAAATAAATAATACATTTAATGTTAATTTTTTTAATGTATAAAGACAGAAAACTTGTTTTAAGATAGCCCTATACCTTAGGACAAAAAAAAAAAAAAAAAAAAAAAAAAAAACGCATTTTCTAAATATTTACAAGTAATAATAATAATAAATAAATAATACATATAATGTTATTTTTTAAAAATGCATAAAGAGAAAAAACTTGCCTTAAGATACCTCTATACCTTAGAACAAAAAGTCGCGATTTCTAAATATTCACAAAGTTTCCTAATATATAAATGAAATATTAAGATTTAATATCCTTTAAAAAGATGTGGATGTCGTAAGAGTTCCTTTTTATCGGATATCTTTAATCTTTGCCTTTCTTCTTTGAAATTTCATTACAATACTCTCCGGATCTCTCTTCAGAGAATTCCTCTCAGGTAATATATTTTCTTTTAAGCATTCAATTTCGAGAGCGGAGAAACTTCACTGCTTATAATTTTCATGGGAACTTTTGATCCTTCGTGAAGGACGCTCTTATGAAAGTGAGAAGGACGGGAGTTAATAAAGTTAAATATATTTTTCTTTTATTTATGAAAATTTAAAATAAAATAATGAATCCGAAGATTTACAACTTTAATAGAAATATTACTTTACATAAAAAATCAGCCATTCGCATCCGAAATGAATGCACTTTATGTTTTATATTTTTTATTTTGTATTTTGGAATGTGTTTAATAGATTATGATAAATGTGATGAATGTGATGAATGTGATGAATGTGATAAATAGTTTATGCTTAGATAATGAATTATTCATCGCAGGGTAAAACGTTAAGCATAGTTTTTAAATAATATTTTATACTTCTATTTTTGAAAAAAAAAAAGTATGTATAAACTACTGTTAGTCCAAAGCAAGACAGAAGACAGAAAATGTACCCTAATATAGGCCTATAACTTTAACAAAAAATCGCAATTTCTAAATATTCACAAGTTTACCTAATATATAACCGAAATATTAAGATTTAATATCCTTTAAAAATGTGGATATCATAAAAGTTCTTTTTCATCGGATACCTTTAATCTTTGTTATCTTAAATCTTTGAAAATTCATTAGAATATTCTCCGGAACTCTCTCCAAAGAATTCCTCTCAGGTAATATATATTTTTTAAGCATTCAATTTCGAGAGCAGCGAAATTTCATTGCATATAATTTAATGGGAACTTTTGATCCTTCGTGAAGAACGTTTTTTCAAAAGTGAGAAGAAGGAAAGTTAATAAAGTTAAAAAACCTTCGTTTTTTATTTATATAAATTTAAAACAAAACATTGCATTCAAATTTACACTTTTAATAAAAATATTATTCTATAAAACCGTAATTTCTAAATAATCAAAGGATTTCCTTATTTTTAAACGAAATATTAAGAATTAATATCCTTAAGAGATGTGCATATTATAAGAGTTCCTTTGTATCGGATATCTTTAACCGATACCTTTCTTCTTTGAAATTTCATTTCCGGAGCTCTCTCCAAAGAATTCCTCTGAGGTAATATATTTTCTTTTAAGCATTCAATTTCGAGAGTGGAGAAATTTCATTACTTATAATATAGTCCAGTCATTTTAGCACCTTTTTTTTTGCAAACAGCGGAAAAAAATTAGAACAAAGCTGGATTTTTGCATAGGTGCTAGTTAAGGTATGTAGTTTAACATACTAAAAGTCCCCATCGATCCGATGTGATCTTTCGCCTCCAGGGGGCGCTAAAGAGCTTGAAAATCGGTTTTCTGTGAATATCTCACAAACAATGGCATCTAGACAAAAAAAAAGTTCAATTACAAAAATGTAGATAATTTAATTTCCTACAAAAAGTGTCATTAACATTTTTTTGTCACACCAACCCTTCCCTGCCAAAAATTAAGATAAAATAAACATTATTGAAAAAGAATTGCAAGCACAATCATAACGCGGCGAAGAGGCAGAACAAATACTAAACAACTTTTGATTCCCCCCTCATCTCTCCCCCATTGTTTGTATGGCTTTTCGCGCGCTTGTGCAATACGTCACCTGAGAATAATAGGGTTCTATCTGTGTTTTTGAAAAAATCGACTTATCGATATAGAAATGTTCTATTTGTATCTATGAAGGCATTTATGGATTAAAATAATGTCGCAATATAATTGTAATATTATATGTAAATTATATATAACATCATTTTGATGCAAAAATGCCTTCATAGACACAAATAGAGTCTTTCTATATAGATAAGTCAATATTTTCAAAAACACAGATAGAACTTTATTATTCACAGGTGACGAATAGTCATTGCCCAATACCCTATCCCCCTTTGCATTTGTCGAAATGTACCACGTGCAAGTACTTTTCAATATTTTATTTTTATTTGGTGCTCATTTCGCTAGTATGAAATGACCCTAATTTATTGAACGAAGTATTTATTCTTTTTTAAGATTTTAGGAAGGGAATAATTTTATTTTCAACGCATGTTGTAGAGAGTTTTAAATTATTTATGACAATTTAAAATGACGCTTTCTTAATTGCTGATTCTGAGCGAAAAATGGAGATTGACAAAATAGTTTATCTTGCATGAGATGAGGACTGGGTTTCGAAAGATTTTGTAAAAACAGAAAAAAAGGGTCTGAAGTCGCTTGTGACAGCAAGTTCGGAAAGAGATGACCATAAGTGGATAAAATGGCTAAAAAAATAATGAATTTACAGTTCATTCAAAGAGTAAGAAAAATTATTCACTAAAGAATTCTATTAAATCATACAATAAATCTATTTCCGAAAATCTATCAACATCCGCACAAATTAATCATCCATTGAAGGAAAAATTGAGAAATGACAGTCCGTTGTTTGAATTTAAGGGAAAGTTTTTGTTATTTCTGATACATTAGACGAATACAAAAGGAAAAAAAGAAAGCTCTAAAGTATCGCGGAAAAGAATTTTTTTAATCTAATCATTAAAATAAGACACATCTCATATCTATGCTTATGGAGAAATTTATGGAGAATGGTTTCGAAGCGAAACAAGGAGAAGATGATGCAGACACACTAATTGTTGACACAGTTATTGAAGTAGCAAAGTCTGGTGCACTTACTGCTGTTGTTGTCGATGATGTTGACTTGCTCATGTTGGTGACAGTTTTAGCACCTCTAGAGATAGAGATATTTTTTATTAAGTCTGGAAGAGGACGAATTGTTGCCACCCTGTATTCATCGCACAGTTTTAACAATGATGCTGTTCTGAAAGATCATATATTGTTCCTTCACGCTTTTTCAGGTTGTGACTTGACATCAGCAATGTTTGGGAAAGGTAAAATGTCGTTAGCAAAATTTTTGAAGAAGGAAGAAGATCATAACATACAAGTTGCCAGCGTTTTTAAAAGTGATCAAGTATCTTAATTTGAAGTTTCCGAGGCTGGAAAAACTATTTTTCTTGCTTTATACAGTAGTAAAGCAGAAATTTCTCTGAAAAAGTACCGTTATGTATGTTTCAAGAAAAGAGTTTCTGTTGGTAAAAAAAAAAGCCTTTTATCGTTACCGCCTGCCGAAGATACAGCTAGATTGTACAGTTTACGTATTTATCATCAAGTACAATATTGATTGAGCAATAAACTACTCCCTGAGAACTGGGGCTGGCAAAATGCACCTAATTTGTTTCCAATTCTTGCTACCTTACCGCCCGCACCAAAAGATATTATTGAATCTATTTTTTATACTTGCTCCAAAGGATGTGGAAAAGCATGTGGATGGCGAAAAATTGGATTGAAATGTTCTATATTTCATAAATTGCTGCGGAGTTTCATTTCATAATGCAAGTAAAATTGAATTTGAAGACGAGGAAAATATTGATAGTATCCTGCCCACTGCAAGGGAGCAGGGAAGCGCTACTTCTGTATTCAGTGATGATATCGAAAGGCAAACAAAAAATACTGAAAGCAGTACAGCAACGAAAGAAATAAATACAGATAATTACGAATCTGAATCGAGTGTAGAAATTGAAGCTGTGCAAAGAACTACTAAAGCAGTTAAACGACTTAAATTGGATTAAGCCAGTCACTATAAGTGGAACATGCCTACGGGGGAAACCAAAAAAAAAAAAAAAAAAAAAAAAGCACTAAGTGTTTTACCTCAAGGGTGGTGTGGAAATAAGCATAAATGTATATTATATATTCACTTTCCCCATTCAAAGGTGAGAATTATAGATCTGTTTACAAAATTTTTTTAAAAATAGCAGCAGATTTTTTGAAGTTTTATAATTTTACTTTCAAATATGGTTACGTTTTTACATTTTTGACTGGGAAGGGTTAATGTGACAAACAAATGTTAATGACATTTTTTATAGAAAATTAAATTATCTACAACTTTGTAATTCACCTTTTTTCTCTAAATGCCATTGTTCGTGAGATATTTACAAAAAACTGATCTTCAAGCTCTTTAGCGCCCCCTGGTGGCGGAAGCTCACATCGGATCGATGGGGACTTTTAGTATGTTTAACTACATAACCTAACTAGCACCTATGCAAAAATCCAGCTTTGTTCTAATTTTTTCCCCTATTTTTGCTAAAATGACTGGGCTAATATTCATGGGGGTATTTTGATCCTTCGTGAAGGACGTTCCTTCAAAAGTGAGAAGGACGAGAGTTAATAAAGTGAAATATCCTTTTATTTTACCTGTGTAAATTTAAAACAAAACAATGAATCCAATGATTTACAACTTTTATAGAAGTATTAGTACTTTATAAAAAAATCAGCCCGTGGCATTCAGAATGAATGCACTTTATGTTTTATTTATTTATTTTTGTATACTTTGGAATGTTAATAAAATTAAACAATTGCAATGGGATAAATAATTTATGTTTATATAATTTATTTTTCATCACAGGATAAAACGTTGAGCATAGGCGTTTAAATACTATTTTTTACTTCTAGTTTGTAACAAATGTATGTATAAACTTTCGTGAGGCCAAAACAAGACAGACGACAGAAAACTTACCCTAATATAGGCCTATATCTTTAACAAAAAAATCACAATTTCTAAATATTCACAAGTTTACTTAATATATAAAGGAAATATTAAGAATTAATATCCTTTAAAAATATGTGAATATCATAAAAGTTCTTTTTCATCGGATACTTTTAATATTTATGTTTTTCTTTGAAAATTCATTAGAATATTCTTCGGAACTCTCCTCACAGAATTCAACTCAGGTGATATATTGTCTTTTAAGCATTCAATTTCGAGAGCAGAGAAATTTCATTGCATATAATTTAATGGGACCTTTTGATCCTTCGTGAAAGACGTTCTTTCAAAAGCGGTAACTGGTTTTAAAGGAAAAAAATTTATAGTTCCGAAAAATAAATACTTCTGAAATTATATTTGATAAAATGTAAACATATCTAAAAGAAATTTTTTCAAGTGTCTAGAAATTGCATTTTTAGAGTTTCGTACTTAAAAAGTAAGAGAGGAATCATTATAAAATCACTCTTGTGTCTGTCTGTCACAGCCATTTTAATCTTAAACTATGGAACATATGAAGTTCAAGTTGTAGTAATTTATTGGTAAAAGACTACTGACTAACATATTTATAGATTAATAAACATTCACAGATATATTTAGGAAAAATGTGTAGGAGCTAATTAAACTAACTTGGAAAAAAAATTCTCTTCTTCGTGTATCATGTGTATAGCTTTTGTAATGCTGAACTCAAAAATATTTCTTTTAATTTTAGGTATGATATTTTCAGAGATACCGTTGAAAATGCAGTGCAAAAAATATGTTTCACCCATCTATCTCCGAATCTACTGAAATTAAAATTCTGGAAAAATCAGAGATAGTAGACGTTAAGTTAAACCTTGCCGGAAAATTATAGTGATTATTTTAGGTCACATACTTTTTGAGAAAAGTGCATTTTTCCGTAACACACAATTTTCAACTTTGGGAATTCAGTGAAGGTGTTGAGAAGTGTTATAGTTACTTATCGTAACAGAAGTATAAAAGCATTGTTAATGATGAATTTAGTTAAAAATCGTTTATAATTAACTGAGATATTTACCGTGGTAACGGACACGGAAAGTTTGGACATACATAACGACAGGGGCGATGTACTTTATGTATCGGCTTTTAAAGCATAGATAACAACTTTTAATGATACATTTGCATAATGCAGTGTCTAATAGCAGTATAAAAGCAATGTTGGCAGCAGTAAAAAAGCAGTAAAAAGCAATTATCAAATTGTTAAAAAAAGATTAATTTAATTAGAATTAATCATATACATATAGGATTCGCAACTTATTAGCATTGATTGGATTTCTTAATTTATGTTTCCTGTGTCTTCAAAAGTTAACGAAAAAATTATCTGAAAAAACGTGAAGTTGAAATGTGAGATCAAAGTTTAAATGCGAAGTTTAAATTTTAAACAATGGTTTTGTTTTATCTATTTTGTAAAATAATAATAATAATAAAGCTGAATTTAATTTCAAAATGCCAAAATGAAGTTTAAGTATGTACTATTTTTACTGTCAGTAACGAATTAAATTCATAAAATAAACAAATTGAGAAAATATTAAAACAAGAAAGAATAATTATGCGTAATGCTTAGATTATAAAATACTTTCGAACATTTCCTGAAATCCTTAACAATTTTTTTTATTTAGGTAAATAACCAAAAAAAGAAAACTAAATAGTATTACTAAGTGAACATTTTAGGAAGCACATAAAACATCTGAAAAACTGATTTCAGCAGTCACCGTCCATTGCAAAACTATGTATTCCAATTTTTTTGAACGGCCCAATATTTTTGTAAATGGATATGTGTATCAGATAAAAAAAAATTAATTTAACAACTAACTAGCTAACTAACTAACTAACTAAGTAACTAAATAAATAAATAAACAAAACGCATAACAGGTTGAAATTTTCTTTTTCGCAATTTATAGCAATAGATAGAAACATACTTGAAGTATTTGTTCAGCCCTGAAAAATCTTCATTACACGCCTGGTGTCACCATACCACATTACAAGGTACAACATTGTGGTACAAGGTACCACATTACGTACCTAATACCTTCATTACAAGCCACTATTTAGCTAAAATTTAATTCAAACGCTTTCAAAACTACTGGAATCATATTTCCAGAAATTATCATCCATGAAAGACCAAATACCAAATTCTTTGTGTGGCCCGCTGCATTATTTTACGTATATTATACAAACATTTCTTAGTAAACAAAATGCAGCTCAGCGTAAAAATCTTTTAAAAACCACCTTTAAGCAATTTACGCTAATACGCATTAGGCTTTACGATTTCTTTTGTGTAGCTCTGTATATTATCTGTAGCAATTACACACCCATTATAGTATGTATAAATATAATGAAATTTAAATAACATATTATAATTAAAAATACCTTTTATACAACCATCTTTAATATACAGTACTTCAGATAGAACATACTATCTGAAATAATTTGTGGATGTCTGTATAAGTTATGTATTTTATATTATACAAAGAATAATATAAAGTAAGTCACAGACGTATATCAATTTCACTATATATTAAATAGTTTAACATAATTTAAATACGCCGCAAACAATTTCCCCTATATCATAATGCAACGGAATTATTTTGCTGCTTTGTATTGCTTAATTTGTGTTGCTTTGTAAATGAATAATAACATATTTCTTTACACCGTATATCAGGGTTTGCCTAAGTGGGCCCAGTCCGAAAAAACCCGCCCGGGTTTTTTCGGGCGGGCCCACTTGAAAAACCCCCATGAAAAACCTATTTGTGGGTTTTTTCGTTTTTTTTCACAATTGTATCATTATTTAATCTAAAGTATGAGAATGCAAAGATAAATGCTAATTTAAATACATTTCGAAAGAACCAGATTTAAAGGAATTTCTAAGCATTAATAAAATGTCAAAAATAGAAATTAGCTTGTAAAGAAGGAAGATTTTCCTGCCTGTATTTTAAAATGCATCGAAGTGCTTTAAATCTTAATGTATACCTAATGGTGGCATTTGAAACTTGAATCCCATCCTGATTGCTTGCATTGTTATAGCTTTTAAGATTAATCATTCCATTTATTATCCTGTTTCAATGTTTAATGAAAGTGTTTGAAAGTGTTGTAATTTTCAAAACAATGATAGATTATTAAAAAAAAAAAGAGTTTAAATAGATAAGTTTCATCATTGATTTTGTCAGTTTTTCTTTTCTTTACATTCAGCACAAACTATTTCTACTTCAATCGAACAATATTTTTCTACATTTGATCTGGTTTGGAGCAAATTACATAACAATTTAGGGGTTTGTTAAGCAGCAAAGCTAGTAAAAATGTATTTCTACTTGTGATCTAAATTTACAAATGTCATTGACACTGACTTCTATGACAATCTAATTTAAAATTTAATATTGTTGCAATATATATAGTAAATTTTGCTAAAATTTTTAAAAATATTATTATAAAACCCTTAAAAAAATTCAATTGATTTTTGAATTGAAGTGAATGAAAGAAACTATATAAATTTAGCATGTTTAATTACTGCGATTTTCTCCAACCCAAAAGGCTTTTTTCTGAAAAAACCCGAACAGGTTTTTTTTCAAAATTTCAACTTTAAATTACATAAGGCAGTATAGTTCTTAATATCAGTACACTACTTGTAAAGTTTAACACTCCCCCTCCCCCTCCAATCGAAAAAGTTTTAATTCTCCCAATGACAATTTTCAAAACAAATAATTATAACTTTATTTCTATAAGTATGTGTAATTATGACAAACACTAATTTTTTTCTATTAAAAAAAAAATTCATTTTTTCAACACAAAAATAAATATATATATACACATAAATGTTGCTGTTTTAAACTGATTTCTGATTGAAGTAAATGAAAGAAATGGTATAAATTATTAGTCTGTTTAACTTATGTAAGATTTATATAAAGAAATTCAGTTGTACTTGGTGTAATATATCATTCTTACAGTAATTTAGTCCCATGAGATACACAATAATCTTTTTAAAATGCTTTAGTTTTTTTTTCTTTTTATGTATTTATTTCTATTATTAATCCATACTTAATGCAAAATTATACCGTTGTTTCACTGACAGATGAAAAATTTAGGTATTATGCATATAAAAATTAGAAGTTTGAAGATTTCTCTAAAAAATTTTAATAAAACCCGAAAAAACCCGGGTTTTTTCAGAAAACCCCGAAAAAACCCGGGTTTTAGACTACTGGGCCCAGCGGGTTGGGCTTTTTCATAAAAACCCGGGTTTTTTCAAACCCTGCCGCATATTCTACAGAATGCATATTTTAGTACACCTCTTAAATACATATCAACTTTTTTACTTTTTAAAGAGTGTAACGTCTATAATATTCATTTAAAATGATTAGTTAGTATTGGCCGCAATGTAACGGAATGCTTTTGACTGTCATAGTAAATAAACTAACTATACTATTAACTTCATTTGAAACAGAGATCATCCTATGGTAAACGTTAATAACATCAAAAATTTCAGGGCAGTCCAAGTATACTTGCTAGAGTTAGAGCGCGGACCGACGGACACACAAACAGAAGTCATAAACACTTTTAACTTTGTTGGAAAGTATTAAAAGTACAGAATAAGAATGTTTGATTTTATTTAGGCTTCATATATTTTTGAACTTTTATGGTATACTCATTCAAATTTTTTAGTATATACATCTATACGTTGAATAGTTTTTTAAATGTCTTACTATTATTAAAACTTTCCAACAAAGTTGAAAAGCAAAGTTGTTTATGCATTTGATTTGTTCTTTCCGTTTGTCCTCGCTCTAACTCGAATAAATATACATTGATTTTCATGCAATTGGTATTTTTTAGGATCCCGTAGATATGTTTGGTATTGTATATGAAGCATGTTGTATTAATAGTTCATTTGCAGGTTCACCCAAAAGAATTTTATTACAATATGGTCTATGGAAAAAAATGGTTTGTAGAGTATTTCAGTGATACATTGCGTAATAGTAAATATATTGAAACTGATATAAATCACCGAATTTCATTACAATAATATTAGAAAAGGACATTCATATCATTTTAAGTCTTTTTACATGGAGACACAAAATGGAGACACGAAATTGGTTGCAATACTGTCTTTGTATAATAATTGCTGGAAATGTGTTTTCAATTTATTAGCATGTGCTTTTAAATGTAATTGTTTTTTAGACGCGTCGTAATTATTTAAATACGTAGCACCTGTAGTCGTCGTCTGATCCTCCATCCGTCTGTTAGTCTGTCTGCCCACATATAAAAGCACAAAAAACACCCGATTGAATGGCTTGAAAATTTAAATATACATTTGTTACAGAATTTTGTTGAGTGATTTCAAATTTTAGTAAAATCGGATGTATAGTTCAAATACAGGGACAGTCAAAAGCATTTCGTTAGATCATGGCCGATAGGATAAAATAGTTTCAAGTGCTTTTTAATGATGTTACACTCGTCGAAAGAAATTAAAATTGGTATGCATTTATGAAGTGAACTAAAATATACATTTGTAGATACATTACAGAATTAAATTTTGTAGAATATGCTGCACAAAAAATATTTATTATTTATTTATAAGGCACCACGAAAGAATTCTGTTACATAATGGTATGAGGGAGGGGTTATTACTTGCAGTATATTTTAATTATATGTTAATCTATTTCACATCTAATAAAAATGATATACGTTGCATAGGCTTACTATAAGTTACTTCCTGCGTAACAAAAATTTGTTTCCATATTGTTGAATTAGATGTAATATTTTAACTTATTAAACGGTTCAGTTTTGTTGCATTATTCTGAATGCGTTGGAAAATGTTTCATGATCGATGTTCGACGTATGATCTATTCTTTCTTGTTTTTTAATAACGATTTTCTTAAATAATACAGTTAATAATTTATATATTTACTGTGCGAAACCGTTCGAATAATACTTGCACTTGACCTTTTATTGCATTTTTTATATTTCAAATTAATGATACTGTACTTTTCTGCGACTTTACTGTTCCCAGGTTTACATGATAAACTATTCCCATGTTTATAAATATGTAATAAAATTTATACTGAACAGGAGATGTTTGAAGAACCACTGAAGATGTGTTCAAGACTTAAGAGGTTATATTTTAAGAATCGCTGATCTATCTTTACGATATCTATCTACGGTAAGTATATTAATGTAAAATTTAATTACATTGAAAAAGTATAAATAATTTTTGTTTTTTATATAAATCTAATTCTAAAAGTAATGAGAAATTCTATTACAGTTTTCGTGATTTGAAAATTCTAATGTGCCTTAGCTTTCTTACTGTAACAAAGGAACAAAAGAGAAAGAGAGGTGAAAACACTTCAAGGCAAGTATTCAACTCTTCACATTATAAGTTAAATGATATTTTAAAATGAGAATACTTAAATTATTAACTGAGCTCTTAAATAAAGTATGATCTACTTAGGAAGAAGGGTTTTTCAAATTTAAAAATTTCAACTACCCAGGAAAATTTTCTTTTAGAATAAAATAGTCTTCGTTCAAATAAACGCAAACGTTTTTATTTAAAACATTTTGAAAGTGTTGTTGAAATCACAATTTTTTTATGTACTTATATGTTCTCATTTTCTCAGAACTTTGGAGTTAAATATTAGTATTATTTAATTGTACAATGTACAGTGACTTTCGTTTTCATTTTCAAGAGATTAATATTATAAATTCAGTTTTGCTAAATATTTAAATAAAATTTGTTTCTTTGTAAGCGATGTTTTAGAATACGTGAGACGAGTTACGCAAGAATGTATTGTTACAGCGTATATAGGGTTCTTTCGATCTTATGGTTAGACAACTTCAAACTCTTTTCTCTTAGAAAAGTAGAAAATAATTTATTTACAGATCTTCAGAACAACAGAGTCTTCGAAACTCACAAATATTACAAGATATTCCAAAATAACTGTTTAAATCTATCGAACAAGTACAAATATAGGTCGCAGAGACTCTTTATACAATGTCTCAACACTATATCACATTCAAAACAACGTAGATAAAACTCAATACATCAAGCAAACTTGCTTGGACAATCTCTAGTAGCTCACTCAATGACTGACTGGTAAATAATAACAACAACAGCTCGTATCGCTCTCCTTATATATAGTCTCGTAGCATGTGCTAGAAATTTCTAGAAAAACCTGGAAAACCACGGAACAACAAACAATGTATCAGTAGACCTAAGGGGGGGTTACCATAAATAGGGAAGGGTTACCATCGCCAACAATCGCCAAGTTTGTCGCCAAATTTGGCGATATATCGCCAAGTTGGCGACAAACTTGGTTTTTCAGGTTTTTCTAGAAATTTCTAGCACATGCTACGAGACTATATATAAGGAGAGCGATACGAGCTGTTGTTGTTATTATTTACCAGTCAGTCATTGAGTGAGCTACTAGAGATTGTCCAAGCAAGTTTGCTTGATGTATTGAGTTTTATCTACGTTGTTTTGAATGTGATATAGTGTTGAGACATTGTATAAAGAGTCTCTGCGACCTATATTTGTACTTGTTCGATAGATTTAAACAGTTATTTTGGAATATCTTGTAATATTTGTGAGTTTCGAAGACTCTGTTGTTCTGAAGATCTGTAAATAAATTATTTTCTACTTTTCTAAGAGAAAAGAGTTTGAAGTTGTCTAACCATAAGATCGAAAGAACCCTATATACGCTGTAACATTTGGTGTCAGGAGTCGGGATCTTATGGTGAAAACAAGAACAATGGATGGTCAACTGAAAGAACTGTTAGAAGCTATTAATGGAATAAAGGCAGAATTGACGAAAGGCCAAGAAGAGTTGGCGGAAAAGATGAACAAATGCCAAGAAGATGTGACTGAAAAGATTAATAAAGGCCAAGAAGAAATGAAGAAAACTTTAGAAGAAAAGTTCTCGTCGGTAGAGAGAAGAATAGGCTCGGTAGAAGAGAAAATAGAGGAAGTAGAAGAGAAAATTCAGAATGAAGTTAGTAATGTTGAACAGAAAATGGAACGGAAAATGGCGGAAGTAGAAGAGAAAATTCAGAATGAAGTTTGTAAAGTTGAAGAGAAAATCAGTAACGTTGAAGAGAAAATACTAGGTGAAGTAGATGAAAAGCTAAATAAAAAAGTACAAGATCTTGAAAAGAAACTTTCAGCGTCTAGTGGTAATTATGAAGAATTTAGGAATCCACCTGCTTCTCCCGTGCACATTAAGCTGTCGACATACGATGGAAAGAGTTCCTGGCAAGTTTACAAGACCCAATTCACCATTGTAGCTAAAGCGAACAAATGGAGTGACGAGGTGAAAGCTTGTCAACTGGCAGCATCTTTAAGAGGAGAAGCCGCCGACGTGCTGCAAACATTGCCCGATATGACGCAACTCAATTTTGAGACTTTAAGTTGTGCACTTGAAATGAGATTCGGCGAAAAATTCTTCAAGGATTATACGAGAATACAAATGAAGAGCCGCCATCAAAAATCGAGTGAAACCCTTCAAGAGTTTGCCTCGGAAATTGAACGGCTTGCAAATTTAGCATTCATTGACTGTCCAACAAATGTACGGGAAATGCTGTCACTGCAATATTTTGTAGACGGAATAAAAGATCCAGAAGTGCAGAGAGCGGTACGAATGGCAGATGTACAGGATTTAAAGGCTGCACTACTATATGCCTTAAAGTTGGAAGCAGCTACACAAGCCAGCCGAAGAGATCGTCATTCAGTCCGAGGGGCAACGGTGAACAAAAGCTCAGACACTGAGAACGACGTCTTGAAAGAAATTAGGAAAATAAATCAAGAAATTGAAGCTTTAAAATACGGAAGAACAAGTTCAAGAAGACAGAATCTCACGTGCTGGGGATGCGGTGATACAGGACATCTCCGAAGAAATTGCCCCAAAATCCACGAACGTGAGATAAATTCAAACAGTCAGCAGGGAAACTAAATTTTGGCCATCTCGCGGGGCGGAGGTTGCCAGAGAATGAAAAGCCCCACCTGAAGATCCTCCAGATATCAAAAATGAGCGGCGGTGATAACGAATTATATGTGATAGGCTTTATTAACGGAATTCAGTGCCGTATGATTGTCGATACAGGAGCCAATGTGACAATAATAAGAGAAGATTTGGCTCGAAAATTGAAATGTAAACTCATCTGGACTCCACCATGCGTTACCCTGCAAACTGTGACGGGCGACAAGATAGGCATATATGGAAAGGCCAATTTAACTATCAACTTTGGAGGAATGAAATATTACCATACGGCATATGTGGCTGACATAACAGATCCTTGCTTAATCGGACTAGATTTTCTGAAGAAGTTTGACTTCAGACTTGATTTCAAAAATAACAAAATGATCTCAAAATTTGAAGAAATAAGTCTTTTTGGATTAAATAACGAAATTGAATGTAAACAAATAGTAATAGCCAAAGAAGACATTAATCTAGATGCAAGAACAGAATGTTTGGTTCCTGCTGTAATTAAAAATAAAACTAATTATCGATTTGGCCATATAGATTATCCAGAAGACAATAGTACACAAGCAGGAGTATTGGTGGCTTCTTCTGTGGTAGACCTCTCGAAAAAGACCATTCCAGTCAGAATTGCTAACATCAGTGATAAGACGAGGACTATCAAGAAAGGAGAGGTGATAGCGTCATGTGCTCCTGTGACGTGCATAAGTCAAAATTCCAGTCACTCTGAGAAATCTTCAGATAATTTAGTCAAGGATTTGTTACAAAATACAGACTTAAATCCAAAACAGTTGGAAGCTGCGGAAAATTTAATTAGAGAATTCCAAAGTTTATTTTCCCAAACATCTGAAGACTTTGGACGAACTAAAATGGCACAACACCGAATTGACACGGGAGATCACTCTCCTATTAAACAGCACCCTAGACGATTACCTTTTGCCAAGCAAGAAGAGGTGCAGAATTTAATTAAAGATATGGAAGAAAATAACGTCATCGAACCATCAACAAGTCCATGGGCGTCTCCCATTGTATTAGTAAGAAAGAAGGATGGTTCTACAAGATTTTGTGTAGACTACCGCCGACTGAATGACGTCACCAAAAAGGATAGTTACCCTCTGCCAAGGATTGACGACACTCTTGACACACTTGCGGGCAACACTTGGTTCTCGACTTTAGACTTGAAGAGTGGTTACTGGCAGGTAGAGATCCATCCCGACGACCGCGAGAAGACTGCCTTTACAACGGGACAAGGATTATGGCAGTTCAAGGTAATGCCTTTTGGTCTATGTAACGCACCTGCAACTTTTGAACGCCTTATGGAAACGGTTCTTCGGGGACTGTCATATGAGGCATGTCTTGTTTATTTAGACGATATCATAATCATAGGAAAATCTTTTGATGAACATCTGACCAACCTCAGGCGGGTGCTACAAAAATTAAAGGAAGCTAATTTGAAGTTAAGCCCTTCGAAGTGCAGTTTGTTTCGTAATGAAGTCGCCTACCTTGGACACATCATTTCGGCGGAAGGAGTTAGGACTGATCCGGAGAAGATATCGGCCGTGAAAAATTGGAATCGTCCAGCAGATGTTCACCAGCTTCGAAGTTTTCTAGGATTATGCACCTATTACAGAAAATTCGTCAAAGGCTTCTCGATGATTGCAAGACCACTTCATAAATTAACAGAAGCCAATCAAAAATTTATGTGGACACAGGAATGTGACGCTGCCTTCGAAAAGCTTAAGGAGGCCTCGACATCCACTCCAATTCTGTCGTATCCTCAAATCGATAAACAGTTTATACTTGATACGGATGCAAGCAACGAAAGCATTGGCGCTGTACTGTCCCAGGTAATCGACGGCCAGGAGCGTGTTATCGCCTATTTCAGCAAGTGCTTGTCAAAGGCCGAGCGAAACTACTGCGTAACAAGAAAAGAGCTTCTTGCTGTAGTGAAAGCCATAGACCACTTTCATCACTATCTTTACGGTCGAAAGTTCCTGATCCGAACTGATCATGCTTCTCTAACTTGGCTATTGAATTTTAAGAACCCTGAAGGCCAGATAGCCAGGTGGATACAAAAGCTTCAAGAGTACGATATGGAGATACGCCATCGAAAAGGCTCATCACATGGAAATGCAGATGCTCTCTCAAGAAGACCCTGCACAGAGAATTGTAGATACTGCGACCGGGTTGATAAGAAATTTAATGTCAAAGGTCCTATAGTAAGACAAGTTACAACTGGGTCTACATCATCGCAAGATCCGTGGAGTGACGAGAGCCTGCGTAAAGATCAACTTGCTGATCCTGAAATTAAGCCAATTCTAGAGCTGAAAGAGGAGTCCAACAGGAAGCCCAGCTGGCAAGACATGGCCCATTACCACCCTACGACTAAACGTTATTGGGCTCTCTGGGATTCCTTACATTTGAAGAACGGCATTTTGTACCGAAAATGGGAGTCTGACGATGGAAAGACATGTAGATGGCAACTACTGCTCCCTAAGTCGAGAATTTCTATGGTCCTTCAAGAACTGCATGGTAGTCCCACAGGAGGTCATTTTGGTGTAATGAAGACCCTGCAAAAAGTTCGAGAGCGTTTCTACTGGAATAATGTTCGCAGTGACGTGGAGAAGTGGTGTCGAACTTGTGACACCTGTGTAGCACGTAAAGGTCCTAAGAGGCGAACCCGTGGGCGATTGCAACGTTATAATGTAGGAGCTCCTTTCGAACGAATTGCTCTAGACATCCTGGGACCACTTCCTAGAACATCTGATGGCAATAAGTACATCCTCGTTGTCATGGACTACTTCACTAAGTGGCCTGAAGCCTATGCCATTCCTAATCAAGAGGCGGTAACCGTAGCAGACATACTAGTTCAACACTGGGTTTCCAGATACGGAGTTCCTCTTCAAATCCATTCCGATCAAGGAAGAAACTTTGATTCGGCTGTGTTTAAGGAAATGTGCGGACTACTCGGCATGGACAAAACTCGAACTACCCCTCTACATCCTCAATCGGACGGCATGGTGGAGCGTTTCAATCGTACCATCCTAAATAGCCTCTCCCTCCTGGTGTCTAAAGATCAACAGGACTGGGACAAGAAATTACCTCTGTTCCTGCTTGCCTACAGGAGTGCTGCTCATGAGGCCACTGGTTATTCCCCTTCTCAAATGCTCTTTGGTCGTGATCTTCGTCTACCTGCGGATCTTTTGTTTGGCCGTCCTCCTGATGCTCCTTCATCGCCTGAGGAATATGTCGATGAACTCCAGGCGCGGATTGAGGGGATTCATTGCCTAGCGAGGAACCGAATCGGACTGGCATCAGAAAAGATGAAGACACGGTACGACACAAAGGCAACTGGACATGAGTTCAACGAAGGTGACAAAGTTTGGTTGTGGAATCCGATACGTCGTAAGGGACTGTCGCCAAAACTACAAAGAAACTGGGACGGTCCTTACACAGTCGTCAACAGGCTGAATGACGTCGTCGTACGCATACGAAAATCGCCACACACCAAACCCAGGGTCGTACATTATAACCGGCTAGCCCCTTATTTTGGCCAAAGTGATTAAAAATTCAAAACTGGAATTTCAGACCATGGTCATGAAAGTCACTTTTTGTAAATATGTAAATAGTAATTAGTTCTTATGTATGTAAATTTTATTATTATTGTTATTATTTATTTATTTATTTATTTATTTGTTTATTTATTTTAAGTGTTTTCCTCTAACTCAAGGATTGCACTGCCCGGGACGTGCAGTCTTTGAGGAGGGGTAGTCGCCAAAAGTGACGCCAACTTGGCGATATCTCAAATATTTCGCGATTCTGCCATAGACATTCACTGAAAATAATAGACAAGTTTGCTTGATAACAGAGACAATGTAACAAAAACTACTATTAGTAAATGAATGGAGCTTAATAAGATTATTTACATTATTTTACAGTACAAACACTAACTATTTACAAAATTCGTAACAGTATTCAGCCATTACTGGCGTACGGTGCGTTACTACAGACACTGCAACAGAATCCTATCCAACACTTAGAAGAGGAACAGAACGAGCCACTTTGGAGCGACAATCACACCATCTACACTAAAGTGAAACCTCATAGGAGAATCACCATCTGAGGATTAGTAAAGGAGCACAATAAATTATTCTACTGCCAACCAAGAACAAGGAAAACTTGTGTAAGAATTCCTACCATATCCCAGTCAATAAACAGAATAACACAAACACGTAAACAACACAAATATAAAGGCTAATACATAAAAAAAATAACATATAGGAAGTTTAGTCTTGCCGCATCGTGTGTACTAAAAATCAGTTACCTTCCCTGATATAATTGCAAGGGGAATAGGGAATAAAATCTTAAAGGTGGTCCAGTCGGATCTTTTGAAACTCGGTTGTGTCCCGTAAGTTCATCTGTTATCAGGGTATCTACCTGCTTTCTTCCACACAAGGAGAAAGGCATTACCAGTAGCCCTTGATTGAAATACGAGTGGTGTGGACGCCTACGAGATTTTGTCTCAGAGACCGGGTAGTTTGGAGCAAGTTACTGGAAACAGTTTCTGAGTTGTCGCGGTATTCCATTCGAGGCCTGAATCACCAAGAACCCCATTTTGGTGTTCTTCCGAAAAACAAGGGACCACTACTGCCGGCTTTCTTGTCCGGGCTTTAGGTCGTTATATTGATTTGAGACCACCTGTTTGTATTTTTTTCATGTAAACAGTTAAATGAATGTTGTAGGATTTTATTTAATTCGTCTCATTTTTGCATTTCAAAAATGTTTTATAATAGATCCCCCCCCCCCTACATTTTTGATCTCTGGAATTATACATGTTGTGTATACAGATGTGCTTCCAATGACAATATATCCTTTTATTAATTTTAGAACTTGATTATAAATTAATAAGTTAATTTTAAGTACCATAGATGCTCCTTCCTTCCAAGGTCTTAAAACATAAGTACTAAAAATACAAAATTCAGTGGGAACTGAGAGCTCGCTGGTAAGTGAAGTAGGGGCGGACTGGTGAACAGTATGTAAATAAATATGACAATAAGAATTTTTTTAAAACAGACAATAATACGCAGCAACATAAAATTCTTCATCCTGACATTGGATATTGATTATAGAGGTACCAAAGTCCGTGGTTCACTTATGTGGTAATACAGAAAGGTCACATAAAAATTTTAAGAGAGCAAAACTGGGCATTTTTTAGATGTAACAACATCTCGCATTATTAATTTTGCAATTTAGTTACATTTACAAGATATTTTGTAATTGATGGTGAGATTTTGCATATTAATTGGCCATACTGCATTTATTTTTTTCTTTTGCTGTAATTTATAATTAACAGAATTGTAACAATATTGAATTTAACTGAATTGCTTTTTAATAAAATTAAAAAAAGCTTCAAATTTTAGAATTTTCATTTTTGAGCTTAAAAAATAAAGCAAACTGAAATAAATCTTAAAAGTACCATTTTTACATTTTTACAATTTCTACAACTCTAAAACAGACCCTATAAGTCCTTCCAGAATGGTTAGGTGCTTCGCATCTGTTTCATCGGGTATGCTGGAGCTCTTGACTCCGGTGTTTGTTTTTCAACTTTTTCTGTCATTTCACCTTTGACTGCGAGCTTCATCAATTGCAAACATCTGTATTTTAAACACTTAACTTTGGTAATTTAAGCTTTAGCACTGATGATGGAGCCTTAGTAACTTAGAAACTGCTGTTTTCTTTTTTCTACATAGGGGAGAGTGGGGATATTTGAGCATAGAGGATACTTGAGCCACCCCTATATCTCTACAGTTGGTTAATTTTTCTTCCTAAAACTGGCAATATGGTAACATATTCATAGTTCTGAACATGTTAAAAAGAAATCACACACCTAGGTACCATTTCGAAAGTATAGTGATTAATAGTTGTTTTTACCCTACCTGAAGTAAATATTTAGGTGCATGTTTTTTTTATTTTTTTGTAATCAAAGTTTTGTTTGAAGTTGCAACTATATGCATAAATTTAATAAGTATAATTTCAATTGTATTTTGAATCTAAAATAGTTCTAATAGCCGCATGCTTTATTTAGTAAAACTCTGATAAACAAAAATAGTGGTAGTGGGGATACTTGAGCCAGTGAGATTGGGGATACTTGAACCATGGCTCAACCATCCTCACTAGGAAATTAGACATGGGTGAAACAAACAAAAAATAAAATTACATCCTTATATTCACTAATAGATTTTTTATGGATAAAAAGGAGAATAATTTTTCATTTTATTTTTTTTTTCTTAAAAAAATAACGACCTAAAATGTTTAAAAATGCATATTTTTTTTATGAAAATATCCATTTTATTTTTTCTTTTGACTAAAAAAATAGCCTGTCTAGATAAATGTAAACATAGTTTTCAATTTAACTTTTATTACATTAAAATAACTTTTTAAAACTGTTTTATATGTTATAATCTCTAATACTTTAATTAGTTTGGTCCAACATATTAAAATATTTATTTTTTTATATTATATATTAAGATTAATATTTTATATTGAAATTGTAACCTCTGTTACTGTAACTTTTTTTAAACTAAGAAAGTTGAAGAAGAATTGATAAAAAGAGTGCACAAAAACAAGAAAAGCAACAAAAATCGCAGTTCAAATTTACCTGCATGGAGCTGAAGGTGAAGACAAAATCTATTCCTGTAAAATCAAAAAAGTGTTTGAAATAGTAGAATGATACATCTGGCTCAGATTCCGACAGCTACTCAATTAAAAGCTTGAGTTCGACAATATCATTAGAGGAAAATTCTGTCAATGATGGTGATGATATGAAAAGAAAACCTTCTATTGATGATTGGTTACTAATAAAATATGCCGGAAAGAAAACTGTAAAAAGATTTGCTGGACAAATGCTTAATATTTTGAAAATGAAATTTGCCCGAAGAATTGTAGAATCCAAATTTAAATGGCTCACAACTGAGGATGTTTCTACCATCTATATAACTCAAGAGGAAATGATTCTTCGACCACCAGTTCTAACAACAAAAAATGATCGTATTACTAGCTTTGTTTTCTCAATTGGTTTTGAAGAACTTTATGTATCATAATTTATCATTCTGTAAAATGTTTGTGCAAAAATAAAGCGAAAAATATTACTTTTGTAGGTATTTTTCTGTACTGGCTCAAGTATCCCTTCACCATGACTCAAGTATCCCCCTCTTGGGGATACTTGAGCCACGATGTAAAACAAAAAGTAAAAATTTATTAGACAGAGAAATAGTTTAAAATTAATTGAAAGTGGTTTTTAGTTGAAAAAAATATCAAATTTTCATTTTCATTATTTTATTTTGTTCTAAGAAATTATAAAAAAATTAAAAAAATTAAAATTCAAAAAATGGCTCAAGTAGCCCCATCTTCCCTTACATATTTACATTTGTGGTATTTTCACATTGTCCACTTAATTTTTAAAAACTTTAAACTCCAAACAATCAATGTCAAACAGTTTTTTTTTCGTTTTACTCATTTTTTATTTTGCATTTTCGATATACTTTGCTGCACTTTTAATAAAGTTAAATAAATCCAAAGAGATGATTTATTATGGGTAGAAAACTTTTGCCTTTACAGCTATCTAAAATTATAAGTCCACCCTATATATATAAAATCCTAATGAAATCAATTTATGAAACGACTGATTAAATGACTGCTTATGTTTCACGGCTATTTCTCTTAAAATATAGAAAGTTTGATTATGAAGGCAAAATTATGATCAATGTGTAACATGTTAAAGGCAAAATTATGATCAATCATCCACTTGTGTCATAATTGGTCTTAGAATTTAAAAAATCGAATTCGATTTCCAGAAATTAATTTTTAAAAGAATTTATTGACATTTTTCTCATAATGGCAATTCTAGCCAATGTGCATGTTTGTCAACAAACTGTTCTTCCCGTTTTTTGCATGACAACTCTACTTGCTGTAGGCAAAAATTCAAATAAATTGCTCGAAATTATGCTAAAAGGCTAGCAAATTTCATCTAGTTATAGTTTCATCTAGTACCTATAATATTGCAAAACATATGGAAGAATGAACTGAAGAAATAACTTTTCAATTCTTAAATTCATTATCTTTTGCAATAATAATAATAATAATAATAATAATAATAAATTGGCATTTATGGAAAATCAGCACAGTCAGGCGGCAAGGTATCCTAAGCCGACTGTATTTTAAGTAAAAAGATTTGCTATGAGAGGCTATTTTAAAAAAAATGCATTCATGTATATAGCATGATTGCATTTGTAAGCGTAATATATGCTATACTCCATAATTCATGTGAACATCTCCCTGCGTAATTTGAAAGAGTTTGTAACACTTTTTTTAAAACGATATCGAATGCGTATAGTCGCAAATATTTGAACAGTGATAAGAGGAAATAAAGCACGAACATTTACCAAAATTATTTAGGCAATTGCAGGGTATTTCTAAAGTTACCCAAACCATATTTTTTCGTCCGTTCTTCGTAAGTTAACTTAAAGAAATTTCTTTAGCATTTGCAGCGTACTACCCTTTATATTTGAAATATAGACAAAAAAAGTTGTAAGATGATTAGTTAAGCTATAAAGAGTGCACAAGTAAAATTTAGTAAATATTGCATTTACCATTTTAATTCTGCGAGAATTAAACGAGCAGAACAGGGCGCTATTAATAGTCTGAAAAGCGCGGTAAAGCGACATTGCAATGGCCCGCGAAAATCAAAGTTTTCATATATGAATGAAAAACACTGCAATAATTTTCGTTTCACAAATATTTATATTTCTATATATACGCCAGTCCTATGTACAAACATATTTACAAATTGATTGATTTTTACCTTCATATTATTTTTGAATAAAATTCGCAAACTTTTGGTAAAATTACAAAATAATATTGCAGGTTGTATCCACAAATCTTATTCTTTGCGGCTTCAGTTTCGTGCTAAAAAATGCTTATCTTCTGCGAGTATGTGTTCGACTTTGCTTAACGCATAAAATTAAAACACATAAAATATCAAACTTTCCTAGGGGATTGGACCCTCCCTTGATCCACTTCCCGAATTCAACATCGGCCCACACCTTTTCCCCACAGAGGAAAACAGAAAATGTAAAAACAGATATATTTGCTATCATGGCTTTCAGACGCGTAAAATGAGAAGCGCTAAAGTGGCAGTGTTTCTATTCATGGAACACTCCATTTTATTTATCATATGGAACAGCTATGCTTTCTGTTATAAAAAATATAAATTAAACAGAACAAATAGTATGCCAACAAAATAATATAGATTTTTTTTAAACAATTTTTTTTTTATATCTCAAGAAAGGTTTATAGAAAATTCCTCCGAAACATAGGTTTTTACATAACTCACCATAGCTGAAAATTGTAGATTGGTTGGAGTGGTTCTGCCATGTATTATTCAAAGAGAAAGGTATATGTAAACAGTAAAAACCTATTTAATCTATATAGGAAACTTTTTTAATCCTCTGAGAAGCGAACCATTGTGGGTGTTCCACGTAATGGGAAACTGAATAACAAAGGGTTTAAAAATGAAAATGTAAACAATGGAGTTTACAATGCTTTTGAAAACAATTTGTGAGGGAGTGTCCCCAATAAAGTCACTCTGGTGTTTTGAGTGAGATTACAATGTTCTAACATGTGTGGCGTCCTCGATCTACAGTTAACTGCGGTTTTTTGAGTTTTTTTGCAAATTTCTAGCTCCGTCTTCAATTTGCAATATATAAAAGCTGTAAGTTGTGAGTTGGAGAGTGTGTGTGGTGTGGTGAGTTGGGAAGAGCCTCCAGCGACGACTAGTAGAGCTGACATGTGAAAGTGGAGAGCCGCAGTAAGTCGGTAAGAGTTATTTCAGAGAAATTTTGCCCTATGGTTGTTTAAAATAAAGATATTTGTGCAGCCACAGGCTGTTTATCGACAGTTTAGCAAAAGTAGTCTGCGACCTGAAGAGAAAAGCCGAATTAGTGATTTGAGCCGGACATAGTTGCAATGTGAGCACAAGCTAAAGTTTATCCTCATAGGAGTGTGTTCAATTGTCCAAAATACCGAACTTTGTTCCACTCCCCTTTCCCCAATTACAGTAAATAAAAGCTTTTCATTTTTAATTCTATTCAGAATACATCTTCATTAGATTACCACGTCACAAACTGAACTGATAATTTTGTTACTTGATATCACACACCAAACACCAATGTTTATATAAAGTGCAATGATTCTTCGTGCATTACCCGTTTTATTCAAATTCTTGACTAAACGAGGTATTGGTGATTTATTCGGCACATTTCAAATTGTTTCAAATTGTTTTCAAATTGTTTGAGAAATGCTGAACCTCGTTCTGAGCAAACACTTTCGTAAGAATTATGCTTCGAAGCTCCGTGGCAGAAACACGGCGACAATTTTATTACGCATACAGTATCCAGTATATGTGGCATACAGTATCCACTATAGTGGATACTGTATAACATTCGAAATATTCTGTGTGTCCCTGTAAATAATACCTGCTTTCTATTATACAGGAAGTAACTTGTAGTAAACCTTAACAACGTATATCAATTTCATAAAATGCGAAATAATTTAATATAATTAAAACGCATTCTAAACATTGCTTCCCCTTACATCATTACGTAATGGAATATTTTGTGAGGCCCTGTAACTGAATAGCATGTAATTTTTTTCTGATTTATTGTACATAATGTGTATTTTAATATAAACTTCATAGATGCACATCATTTTATTATGTTCGAAATAGTGTAACATCATTAAAATGAATTTGAAACTATTTTCTCCACTGGCCGTAATGTAAAAAAATACTTTTGATTGCCTCTGTAATTAAACTATGCATCCAATTTCCCTAAAATTCGAAATGACTCGCCATAACTATACAATAATTATATATTTTAAATTTCAAACGATTCAGTTATCTAGTTTTTGCGCTGTTATATGCGGATAGACTGACGGACGGACTGATCGACGACTACAGGTGCTACGTATTTACATAAATGCCAACGCACCTAAAAAAGCAATATCTTTAACAATCTAAAATTAATCATCAAATTTAATTGAAGCCTTCTTTTTTCGCTGCAACGACGTATCATGAAGCTCTTGAGGCATTCATTAGCAGACCTTTCATCTTAAAAAGTGATTGAAATTTATTTCATGACAAAAATTAATGAGATTGATAAAAAATGTACTTTAGAATTTATTGATTATTTACTGAATCGATAAATTGTTATTTTTTGCTGGTTTGTACATTTATTTTATTTAGTCTAATGACGATTTTTTAAAGATTTTATGAAATTAATCGGCAAAAGATATAAATGTTTATTACAATAAAAAAACTGGTCGTTGGAGGCCACCGTAATACTTACCCATCAGGGAAATGCATACTATAATATATGAAAACAAAACATGAGTAAAATATTTATAAAATGCATTGCAATTCCAAAACAAAATTTAAACATATATTTAAGTATTTTTAACACATAGTCATGCTCTGTTAATGAATTGCTCATGAACCAATTTCGACAAATTATATAAAACGCCAAACTATTCAAGTAGTACGGAATGGCATAAAAGAAATATCCTTATAACTCCAAAACTAATAATCATGTTTACTAATAGTTCATTGCTTCGGATTAAGCGTCTTATTTCCAATTAAAATGTATCTTTGAATTGAAATTTGAATAAAATACAGGGTTATGAAAAACCGAAGAATGCGGAAAACAGGATTAGAAATATCTCGACAACTAATAGTCCGATCGACTTCGTTCTTGATGCAAAATTTGTGCTATTTTATTGCGGTTTACGTGCCTACCGTAAATAAAAAAATTCAAAAATTTTTATATACCTTTAATCAAAACAAATTTTTCGAGAGTCCGAAAAAAATAGTTTCGGATAATAGAGGTTACTGATATTAAATAGGCTTCGTCCCATTCTTACATACTAAGTACATACAAAAGTTCAAGTCTCCATCCCAGTTTGTTCGGGAGATAGAGCGGTTACAGACAGACATATGAACGGACGGCAATTTTTTTTTCTAAAAATGTTTTTCGGAATCTCCAGTATCTCAAACGTGTAAATCCGTCAAAATTTTTTTTTCGATTTTCAAAACGATTGAGAGATTTATCCTATACTACGTATGATGGGTGCGTAACGAAAAAAAAAAAAAAAAACAGAAAATGTAAAACGGAAAAGAAGCCATTTTCTGGAGCAACCCTGTAAGCGGAAGACATATTTCTGTTACAATGAATCCTCCCTGTGCGACCACCTCTCTGAACGGTCATGTTTTCACGGGTGGAAATCAATCCCCATAGGCTCAATATTAATTTAATCCCCATTCAGAAATCATACCAGTTTAACTCCCTCGACTAGCAACCAAATTCAAGAAAATGAAAATTACGTTTTTTCAGAGTTGCTTGAAGAAATGTTCTTTTATTTTTTATTTTTTAGAAAAATAATTCCAGAAAACGCATTATAAATACAGATTTCTTTTTGATTCCGATAACTTTTAAATGTTTAAACCCTTTTGTGCATATTTAGGTAATGGATTTAATTCTTATGACAAATTAAGAATGATTATCAATAAGCTCCCTGCCCTAGTCTGTCAGGAAACTAATGAAATGGCAAATAATGAAATGATCGTTATTTTTCATGTTCAACTACAGAAAAATATTACATTTATTTACTGTACTTATAAAGGATTTGGAAATAAAAGTTATAAAATATAAAACCGTAAAAACAAAGAAATCGTCAATCTATTCGTTTTTTAAACTCTGCAATAATTTTTTTTTAATTAGCTTTGATACTTAAATTTTTATACTTTTTCCTATTCTGAAAATTAAATTTTAATAACACTATTTTTTTTCCTTTTTGAGCAATTAAAGTTTAGATTTAACCCTTTCCCTCCCAGTGCGTCCAAATGGCATCATGACATTTCTTACTTTTTTTCCCTATATTTATTTCGAATATTCCAAAATCTCATTCGAAAATTAAAATAGAGACATTTGTTTTATTTAATAAGACATCCTATATTTAAATAACGCGAAATTTATCACAAAGACTTTCTGGTGTAAATTCAGATTCTCTGAATTACGGAATTTCTAAAACATAATCTACCATGGGAATGAAAGGGTTAAACATGAACTCCATTAAGAAACCACATCTAAGAGTGACCAATTTTTACTAGAACAGAACGTGGTCGCTTTAGGGAGGTTGTACTGTACTTTAACAAGTTTGTCTTCAAATCTTTTCGTTGGAAAATTTCAGGATCATCGGTTCGTCATCAGTTCCTGTTTTAAGATGAAAATGATATGCGTAAAAATCCGTTTCTAATACGGAAATCGACAAGTTGTACAGTTGTTGTATTGTTAATAATTTGCAATAAACTCCCTCGTTATTCAAGCTTTTGTATAGCTAATGGCTACTTATCGTAATTTGAATTGATCCTGATAATGATGCCGTCAATAATATGATCATAATACATTTATAATATTTTAAAATTAAGGATATGATGATCTTAGATTACTTATAACACGATTTTTCAATCGGTAAATCAGTTATAACCGACCTTCGATTTATTCTGTTGAGCTGATCTATAGTATCAGACCAGATTATATGACCGTTAATGTTATTTGGGTGAAATAGTCCTCCAGTGTCCGTGTCCGGGATGACTCAGTTGGAAGTACATTGGCGGCTTCAGCCAATACATCCCTGGTTCGAATTCTGGCCCGGACATTTTTCACCCATATGGAAAATTTACATCTGTTATGATATGATGATCATATTTCTATTGCTTATAAAATATTTTGCAATTAAATTCAGCTGCTCTATTTCGTTTTCTCTTTTAACCTTAACCCTTCACTTTACCGTGTACCACATCTGACGCATACTTAAAAACACGATACTTCTCTATATGTGCCACGAATTTGGCCAGCATGGTTGGTGTAACCGATGAAGAACATTCCAAAGAATGGAATAACACTTTTTTTCTTCATGTCAAATGGTTGCATTTGACAAAAAAATATATAATTAGTTCTTCGGAAACAAAAAAATTTCTATCAAACTATTAAAACAAAATTTTCTTTTATTATTTTTACTGGATACTTAAAAATATTAATATAAAGAAAGTTTCAACGTGTTAAGAAGATAAAATAAATTAATTTAAGCCCATTTAATTGTAAAATGTAACAATACAATATTTCAAAACCCTGATTGTGTGTATAGGGTACGCACCATAAAATATAAAATTTTAGCTGAAAATTTTAAGTTTATTTTTTTTACTATTTTTCCCATTATTAGACCAATATATAGATTTTAAATATTTTTTTTTTCAGAAAAAAAGAAAAAAATCGCACAGTGAAGGATTAAAAATATTTCTCTAAAAAATATGTTTCAAAATAATAAAAATTTTTCGGGGAATAATATTGCAACAAAAGAAGTACTCTCATCTATAATTCAAACTTCTCTGTTTATAACCAGCACATCCGAAATATCTCTACCATAAATAGCTATTTACACTATAATAAAACATTTATAATTAAGCATACTTTTAGTAACTTTTAGATCGTTCGGGAGTAATTCTTGAAGCGATTATAACTGCAGCAATCTTTCTAGCATAATATTTGAAAACAGAAAAGCTTTTAAGACGTCAAGCCATTTGGGTAAAGCAGGATAAAGTATAGATTAAAATTTACTCACAGGTATTATTAATACAGTTTATTTTTTATGAAATAAATAAAAAATTGATGTTATTATGAAGATAAAAAGAAACAAGTTGGAAATTGCACGTGAAGCTTGCAAATAAAGTGCGTTCCTGCGCTTTTAAAAATATTACTCTCATATATCTATCTCATGAAATTGTAAATAGTAAATTACAATCAAAATGCGCACCAAAGTTCTCCCTATGCCATTATGCGATGGAATACTTTTTTGTGGCCTTGTAAATTAATAAAAAATGTTCTTTGCACCACATATTATGCAAAATGTATATTATGATATGTACTTTATAGATACATATCAATTTAACTATGATCGAATGAGTGTAACACCATTAAAATACATTTGAAACATTTTCCCCCATTGACCATAATGTAATGAAATACTTTTGATTGTCCCTGTATTTGATCTATGCATCCGATTTTCATAAAATTTGAAATGACCCAACAAAATTATGTAATAATTATATATTTTAAATTTCAAACGATTCGGTTGGTAATTTTATGCGTTGTTATTTGCGGACGGACGGACTGAACGACAAATATAGGTGCTACGTATGTATTTAATTACGAACGCACCTAAAAAAAGGAAATTTATTATTCAATTATGTGATAATTATAGTCTTTGAGACAGAAACTATACCATATTTTGTAATTTAAATTTTTTCTTTATATGTGTAATCGATCTTATTTAAAGAATCACTAAATGCGCTGTAGATGTTAACTACGTTGCAAAAAATACCCTTGTAAAATTCCTAAATTTTTTATAAGAAACTGGAATTGTTACAAGATTTTATGTAACGACAACAAAAAAAATTCATGTAAGAGATAGATGTTTACACTGTAAATTAATTAAAAAATATCTGTAAGGTTGCTAAGGATTTTTCGGTAAAGTGAGATGCATTTTATGTAACTGAAATCCGGGTTACAGATACAATTTGAATCAGATTACTGTAATTTTATTACATTTATTAGTTTTGTAGATTCGCGTCTTTTTTTGTAAAATGTACAAATAAAATTTTAGTGAGCATACAGATTTTTGCAACTTTACATCTGTAAAGTTACAGATTCTATTTTCAGTGCATGGCCTTGGGAACAACAACTATTTCCAATTAGAGTGAAATGAATATAAACAGGTATAAGGAAGGTACATCTGACGTAACTTTTGTACAGATCACTGTGGGGTAGCAAAAAAAAAAAAAAAAAAAAAAAAAAAACTATTAGTCTTTACAGAGCTGCCATAGACGACTATTATTATATTCTAGTCATACCACTAATTTAACCCTTTAAGTGTCCTAACTGTGTTTTTCCGTCACATAATCTTTTAAATTAAGGGCTGATTAATTACAAAATGGATATTAATGTTATTTTTTTTTCAGTGCATAAGATAAATAAATGTGTAAGGTAGTCATATAAATATTCTCATACACATAATTTTCATAGGTATTATTTTATGATTCTTTAAACATAAAGGAAAAAATAGGCCGGACGCTTAAAGGGTTAAAGAAAGAAATTTTATGGTACATTTCTCTTGAAGTTGATGTCAAAGCGTATGTGATAAATTAAAAAGTAAATGGTTGCAGAGAGAATTACAAAGTGAGAGCCTGTGGCAGCCTTGTCTTTACGACTCCTACAGTACCCAAGGCTTCAGGGATTTATTAGCTTACGATTAACAAGTGTCTGACACAGTGGTGTAGTCGAGGGGGGACGCCGGGGGACGGCGTCCCCCCACTTTTTTATTTTCTTTCAAGCGTCCCCTTACTTTTTTATCTCAAGGGGGACGCTAAAGACGCGAGGGGACACAGATTCTCCTGGTTCATTAAATTATTAAAATTTAAAAAAAATTAAAAATTAACAATTTTGTAAAGTATAGAATTGATATTTTAAACCAGTTTAGTTTTCGTTAACAACATAACAACGGCACTCAAAAAGATAAATTACCATTAATGAAATACCGCACTAACATTAGTTCTTTCAAAGGCATACATTACTTTTACTTGGAAGTCTATTATCCCCTTCCTGTTTCCTATCAGAAAGATCATACAAGCTCCCGAAAAAGACCTTGGACACACCGCAGTCTCAGTTTAAAAAATATCCAGATGTTCGAGAATTGAAAATCTGGTCATTTTTTACTCACATGACAATTAGCAACAGCATGCTTCCATTAGTCAATAAATAAGGTCTTTAAAGACATTCAGGTAATTGTTATAGCTGTCACATGCTGTTAGTTAATAATGGTCATCAATTGGCCGGTATATATGGCGTCTGCAGTTGAATACAGACTAGTCAATAAAAGATCATCAATGCAGACCGACAACTTCTGATACTGTTCAGTCCAGAACGATTAGTCTCTTATTTTCTCTCGTTCACATTGACAATTATTTCTTGATTAGATTCAAGCATTGGACTAGTTTAAAGTGGAGCGAGTATCTCTGAATAGCCTCGTTTTTTCTAGCGATAAATATTTTATATCATAATTTTAATTTTTGAAGGAAAAATAACAATGAAACGATGTAGGCAGCTAAAACTGAAAAGCTTTGCAATTTCTTTCAAACGTTGCGGTACACACAATTGCAGATCAAAAATCAGGTCCAACAGAATTGTAAGTATCTTTTGAGTTTTGATGAATAATATCTTAAATTATTTGGTATATTTTGAATTTTTAATAAGCGTTATATATTTTCCAAATATCAATAGGTTTTTGTTATAAAACTATGTTTTTTATTGAACGGGATTTAAAAAAAAAAAGGGGGGGGGACGGAAAAGAAACATGTTCGTCATCAATGGTGGTGGAGCAGAATTGCATCTCTAAATTTTCTAATTTAATTAATTAAATTTTCTCTTTCTCTCAAAATTTACTGCGTTAATTTACTGCAAAATTTACTGCGTTACAATAACTGCGTTAGACTGAGCCATGTAAAGCAGTTGGACCTTACACTTAATGCTACCTGAAATTTAAAAGAAATACTCTTTAATGCTGGTATTCTTTCTTAAGTGCCAGCATTTTTATAGGACTTTCGTTAGCCTAAATTCAGTTTTCCAAACAGATTTTTTAATTTTAATTCGCCGCTTTTTAGAATTCATAAAGAACGTGCGGTTTCCAATTAAATTTAATCGGCTTTCCATGTCAACTAAATTGTTGGACCACGACCGGACTGATCTAATAGCAGCCAACCCAATTTTAATTAATTAAATTTTCTCTTTCTCTCAAAATTTTCAAAAAATATTACAGTTTGTTTTTCTCAGAGGATTTAAGTAACTGAACAGTTAAAAGAAAATATAACCAAGGAATATTCATTAGGGAGAAGTGGTACACGGAAAAAAAGTTATCGGGGGAAAAAGTGACATAAACTACAAAAGCGGAAAAAAAGTTATATAAAGTACAATAGCGGAAAAAGGGACACGGAAAAAAAGTGACAAGGATTTGATTTTGGAGATTCATTTTTGATTTTTGGGATTCATCGGCTAAGTATGAAAGGAGATCGGGGGGGGGGGAGCTCTTAATTTAGGTAAATGAATTTTTCATGCTGAATTAACTGTTTTGGTTCAATTTTTGGATATACGTTCATACTGAAAAGACGCTTGCCTGATTAGCTTTGGGAACGAATGATCCCCCCCCCCCCCCTTCCTCCCATCGCCGTAAATTAGATGAATGGGTTCTTATGCAGAATTATCCAAACTGTGTCAAATTTTGGATATAGTTTCTTTCTGATAAGGCTTATATATAGTATATAATACCTGAAGAATTTTGGGAGTTTAATGGTTAAGTATAGAAGGGAAAATGGGGATAATTTCTTTTAAATTAAATTAATAGCTTTTTACGCAGAATTATCCGATTTGTTTGGAATTTTGGACATAGATTCATTATGATAAGCGCTATATCTCTGATTAGTTATGGGGTTCTTTTGCTTATTATAAAGGAGGGGGGGGGCAATTATCTCCATCTCAAATTAGATACATCGGTTTTTATGCAGAATTATCCGATGTATTTCAAATTTTAAATATAGATTCTTTCTGTTAAGGTGAATCCCTGAATAATTTTAAGGGTTTAATGGCTAAGTCTGAAAGGGGGGCGGGGGATAGCCCCTATTTAAATAAATAAATGGCTTTTTACGCAGAATTAACCGATTTGCTTCGAATTTTGGACATAGGTTCATTATGATAAGACGTATCCCTGATTAATTTATGGGTTCCTTTGTTAATTAAAAACTGGAAGGCGATTGTCCCCCCCCCCCTTAAGTTAGATAAATTGTTTTTTAGGCACAATTATTCAATATATTTGAAATTTTTTATGTAGGCTAATTCGCATAAAGTGAATCCCTGAATAGTTTTAAGGGCTTAATGGCTAAATACAGAGGGGGGAACGGGGATAATCCCCGTTAAATTAAATGAATACTTTTTACGCAGAATTATCTGACTTGCTCTATATTTTGGATGTAGGTTCATTATGAAAAGGCGTATGCCTGATTAGTTAAGGGGTTCTTCTGCTAATTAAAAATGGGGGCGAGCAATTATTCCTCCCTCTTAAATTGGATATATATATATATATATATGTACAATTATCCGATGTACATCTCTGATTAGATATGAGGTTCTCTTGCTAAGTATAAATGGGAGGAACGGATGATCCCCTACTCCTTAAATTAGATAAATTGGATTTTTTGCAAAATTATTCATTGGATTTTAAATTTTGGATATAGGTTTTTCTGATAAAGTTGAATAGTTTAAAGAAATAGAACTCTGAATAGTTTTAGGGGTTCAATGGCTAAGTATAGAGGAGGGGAATGCCGGATAATCTCTCTTAAATAAGATAAATAGCTTTTTTTACTCAGAATTATCCGATTTGCTTCAAATTTTGTATATAGGCTCATTATGATAAGGCGTATCTCTGATTACTTATGAGGTTCTTTTGCTAAGTATCAATGGGAGAACGGGCGATTATCCCCCCCTCCCCTAAATTAGATAGATTGTTTTTTATGCATAATTATCCGATGTATTTTAAATTTTGAATATAGGTTCTTTCTCATAAAGTGAATTCCTGAATAGTTTTAAATGTTTAACGGCTAAGTATTGAGGAGGGAATGGGAGTTTAGCTTCTTTTTTTCTGTGTACTCTTCTAAAGGCTTTTCTCTGCTCAACATGCGCAAAACCTTTTGACACATTTACGAATTCATATTTCTATGCAAAGTTATAAAATTGGAAGATCTGATTATGGAAGTATAATTTCGAAATGAATTCTGTTTTCTATTTATTTTAATTAATTAATTACCTATTGATTTATAAGCGTTTTTGATCACGCAACGTAACGTTTTTCTGCCTCTGTTAATTGTTTTTTTCTGTTCTCATCAGGAAATTCGGTTCAAAACGCCAGCTTTGAAAACATTTTCTGAAACATGTACCGCGTTTGCCCCCCCCCCCAAAAAAAAGTGAAGACCCTTACGAAAATTACATTTGTATTTCTCTGTTTATATATAAAAATAATAAATGCGTTTTTTTACTTGTTATACAATACCGATAATAAAAAGCATAATTTATATTAAAAAAATCAATTAAGAATATACAAATTCTAGAGTATTCTATAGAATATATAGAAACCTGTTTTTATCTAAATTAATCCATTATACATTTTTGTTTGTGATTTGATTGCACTTTTATTGCAGCAATATAATGAGTTTTATGTGATTGGGTTGCATGTAAATCCGACAAAAAACTGGAAGTTGAAAATTTTCACGAATACAATATGTTCTCTTTGTAGAGACAGAAGAAATTAAAAAATTAACAAACTGCTAATTTTCTAATTTTAGGAGCAATTTAACAAAGGTCTTGTTATTTACTTATTTTATTTATTTGTTCTATTAATACTTGAAAATATTAATGCAACTGGTCAAAACATAAATAAAAACAATATTGCAAATTTAATTTAATGGCATTGAGCTCATAGACTATTCAGACTAACTGCATAATACTTCTTTTTTTTTTTTTTCCAAGGAATAATGTCCTTTGAAAAACAAATTAAGTAGGGGATTAGCTCCCCCATTTCCCCTGATTATACTTAAACATTCAAGCCACATACATAGTCAGCGATACGCTTTATCATAATAAACCTATATCCAAAATTCGAAGTAAATAGGATCATACTGCATAAAAAGCCAATTATTTAATTTAAGAGAGGTTATCCGTCATTCCCTTCTCTATACTTAGCCATTAAACCCTTAAAAGTATTCAAGATTCACTTTATTCGAAAGAACCTTTATCCAAAATTTGAAATACATCGGATAATTTTGCATAAAAGCCAATTTATCTGATTTAAGGAGAGGGGGATAATCGCCAATTTCCCCTTTTATACTTAGCAAAAGAATCCCATAACTAATCAGGGATACGAATTATCATAATGAACCTACATCCAAAATTTGAAGCAAATCGGATAATTCTGCGTAAAAAGCCATTTATTTAATTAAAGAGGAGCTATCCCCCGGTCCCCTTTATACTTAGCCATTAAAGACTTAAAACTATTCAGGGATTCACCTTAATAGAAACAACTTATATTTAATATTTGAAATACATCGGATATTTCTGCATAAAAACCGATTTAACTAATTTGAGACTTGAGAGGGGAGGTGATTGCCGTCCTTCAGCAAAAGAACTCCATAATTAATCAGAGATAGGTCTTATCACAATAAACCTATGTCCAAAATTCCAAATAAATCGGATAATTCTGCTTAAAAAGGGATTAATTTAAGGGAGGCTATCCCCCGTTCCCCCTCTATACTTAACCATTAAACTCCCAACATTTATAGAAAATTTGACATCGTTGGATAATTCTGCATAAAAACCCATTTATATAATTTCGGGCGGATGGGGAGGGGGAGAGTAATTGTTCATTTCCAAAACTAATCAGGCAAGCGTCCTTTCAGTATGGACGTATGTCCAAAAATTGAACCAAAACAGTTAATTCAGCATGAAAAAACTATTTACTTAAATTAAGAGCCTCCCCCCGATCAACGAAATCCGACTGAACCAATGAATCCCAAAAATCAATTAATTGTCACTTTTTTTACCTGGTCACTTTATTTCGGTAACTTTTTCCCGTGTAACTTTTTTCCGCTTTTGTAGTTCAAGTCTTTTTTTTTTTCCTAGATTCGGGAGAAGAATTGTCCCCTTGAAGCCTCCGTAAAAGACTATTTTTAATTTTGTTTCTCTTTTACATTTGCGATTTTTTTCCCCCGTAAACCAAAGATTAAAATGCACCAAGTGTTCAGAAAAAGAAAAAGAAAAAAAGATCTGTTTCATTACTTTATTTTGTAAAAAAGCTGATAGAAATTTAATTTGGGGTTTGTAATATACATCTCATTTGTTATATTTCTAAATAATTTTTTTTTTTTTTGAATTACTGCAATATTGTTTAAAAATGTCTGCAAGCTGTATAAAGTTAGCAGCACAAAAAAAAAAAAAAAAAAAAAAAAAAAAAATTACAACATTTTAAACTTAGACTGTCTATATATATTATTATGATTTTCATTAAAGAGATTCTTTAATGCAAATTAAGTATGTGGCACTTGTTATTCGTTTAAATGTTACCACAGAACATTTCATTAAATTATGCCATAAGGAAAGAAAACTCTTTATATTCTATTTTAATGACGTTACTTGCCTTCAAACATAATAAAATTTATATATATTACAGAAATGCGTAACAATACGCTTAATATAGAATAAGGATTGAGTAGCTTTTATCGTTCATTTACAGGGATATGCAAAGAAATTACATGGCAATTTGTCCGTTTTTATTATTCAAAATTTTCTCATTCACACCAGAAAATTCTTTGCTTAAAAGAGAGATATTTCAGGATTACTTAAAGGAACAATTCTTTGAAAATCTCTGTTATGAAATCAAACTTCCTCATTTAAAAAAACTCCATTTCTATTTTTTCTAAATGTATTTTCTGTGTTTGACAAATTTACTAGTTTTTCTTTCTTTCTTTTTTTAATTTAAAATTTTCGATTTCATACCAGAAAATTTCAAAGGAATTTTCTTCTTTTTGTAATCATGAAATGCCCATCTGAAATAAAATAAAAAGAATATTATATGATTTTTCTGGTATGAAGGGAAATTTTTGAAATAGAAAAGGGTTAAATTGGCTACTTAAACTTCTTATATGAATTTAGAATCACCCTGTATTTAAAATTGTGTTTGAAGTAAAAAATTGTTAAAATTGTTGTAACATAAAATAAATTACGTTGAACGAGATTCTTTTCCATTTTGAATAACTAAGTACAAAATAAATAAATAATTTAAAATGCAACTTTTTTAAAATTTTAATTAAATTTTAATTTTAATTAAATTATAATTTAAAAATTTAATTACTTTTAAAGGTAAATTTAATTTAATTTAAAATTTTAATTAATTTTAAAATAAAAATTATTATTTTTTTAAATTTAAATTTAATTTTTCAATTATTTATCCCTGGAATTCACAATCAAGTTAGCCGTATGGTTGATAGAGATCCTAATGTTCGAGACTATGAGCGTCCCCCCACTTTTTTTTCCAGGACTACACCACTGGTCTGACATGATTAGTAAACCATGCAATGATGATTTCTGCTATGATTGCTCAGGAGAAAATATAGTACGCAGGTTAGTTGACATTGTTCATAAACATGCTCTTTTCCTATACGAAAAATTTCAATATATTAACAACAACCTTCGCGAGTGTCCGCAAATGCATTGTCTTTTTATACTGTCAGACAGCTGCACCTCATCAGATTGACAATTCCAAATATTTAGTACTCTGCTTAGTGGTAATTAAAAGCTTTTTATTATCCCTGATTTCTATAAGGGGAGAAATAACTACTTTTGTACTGTGCTGAACTACAACGACTTAATTGAAAATGTTGTTAACTACAACTACAAAAACTTGCTTTTTAAAGTAGCTGCTAGAAATTACTTTTCAAAAGTAGGTACTGTTCCGCTATTTTCAGATTTCGATTCAATTTGCACTCCAAATTAAAGACACAGATGAAATAATTAAGTGACCCATCGTTATATCGCGTCTGCTAGGATATAGTTAAATAAGTGTGATATAATAATTGAAGGAATTGAAAAAATAACATGCATGGAAGTTTTCTGTTTATCTCCAAAATGTTAGTTTATATACACATTACCGATTTCTTAGTGATAAGAGAGCTATAGGGGGAACTGGGGCACATTGATACAATTTTTTCTAAGTTTTTTTTGTTGTCCAGAAAGTAGAAATTTCAAATTATTTTTCCATATGGTGTTAGCAAAACTTGTGTAGTGTATTATAAAAATGTACAATAGTTGTGTTACACAGTATTTTTGCATGTAACTTTAGAAAAATCAAAAAAAGTCATTTGTATCAATGTGCCTCATCCCCGGGGCAGATTGATACACCTCATGGGGCATTTTGATACGTTTAGGAAAAATGGAGACGAAATAACACCAATGCATATTTTTCATAGAAAAGTAGTTAGCAAAGCATTCTATATCTATTTACAGAATTTCAAATCACCCGCAATTTATTTGTAAGTAATATTAAAGCAATCAAAATTAAATGACTGATGACTTGATGTTCTACCTGTTCCTTGTCTGATTGTTGGCTGTGGTAACTTTGTCATATCTGGTACTTCAACCCCAGCATTATCTGCTTTCTTAGGAAAGATGAAAAAATTACCAGGATTTCTGTTTATAAATCGGTTTATAAACAGAAAATAAAGTATACTTACATTAAAAAAATTGTTTAAAGTATAATTATCCTTTGCTGTTCTGCAGCTTGTTTCTCTTACTTAATATTTCTCATCTCGAAATTTTTTTTTCTCTGGAAAATCGATATAAATTCGAGATTTGCCAGCCTGCCGTCCTTTTCTTTTGTTAGTTCGACTATCGCTAGATGTTGGGTGAATTCGTATGTTTTCTGTTTGCAAAAATACTATAAAATGCTCTAATATAAAAAATTAGAGCTATTTCAATTCAATGAAAACTAATATTAGTAATTTTTTGCGAATAATGGTTGGATTAAGGAATGTATAGTAAAAAAAAATAATAAAATGTAATGAAAAAATGAACTAGAAAAGGATTTAGCTTGTATCAATGTGCCCCGACATAAACTATATCAATGTGCCCCATACAGCCATTTTGAATAAAATGAGTCTCAAATCCAACACTTCATAATTTACCTAACAATAAAGAATGAGGAACTGATAAAGAATAGTTTTACTTGCCAGGGAGAATATTCTTTTCGGTTGAAAATACTGGAACATTTGTATAATGCCATTTCAATTGTACAACTCAAATTTACTTTTGGCCTACAAAAACAATAAATCACCCGTCCCATTTCATCAAACTATTGAATCATGCCAAAACGTTCTATATGTAGTTGTGTACACTAGCATAACCTCTTGGAACTCTTGTGAAACTTCTTATAATGACCCTGTGAGCAGTAAAGGGGATGTATCAATGTGCCCCATGTATCACTGTGACCCAGTTCCCCCTACATAATACAATTAATATTTAAATATTTAAAAAAATAATAATATTTAAATACACTGGCGGAAAAAAAAATCCCAACACCAAGAAAAACTTATTGTAGAGTAATGAAATTTGGACAGTGTACTTGTCTAGTTAACATGTTTAATTGATTAAATTTTCGAGATCACAGGTTAATTTAAGGTCAATAAAATGCATTTCAAATGTGAAATGCTGTTACATTAATAGTTGCTATAACCGCCTGAATTTTGAATGGAAGCCTGCATACGTGCATGCATTGTGTCATACAGATACCGAATGTCAATTTGAGGTATGGTTTTCCATGCTTGTTGTACTTGCTGTGTCAATACTGTGATGGTCAGTGTTGGCTGGGGATGACACCGAAGTTCTCATCCAATGATATCCCATACGTGATCAATGGGAGACAGATCTGGTGACCTCGCTGGCCAAGGTAACATGTCGACACTCTGTAGAGCACGTTGCGTTACAACAGCGGCATGAGGGCGAGCGTTATCCTGTTGAAAATCTCCTCTTGAAAGCTTTTCTTTAATGGCAGCACTACAAGTTAAATTACCAGACTAACGTACACATTTACAGTCAGTGTGTTTGTGAGACCCACGAGAGTGCTTCTGCTGTCATAGGACATTGCTACCTAGACCATGACTCCAGATTGTAGATCCAGTGTGTTTAGGCCGCAGTCAGTTTGGTTGCAGGCGTTCCTCTGGCCTCCTTCTGACCAGCACACGGCCATTATTGGCACCAAGCTAGAACATGCTTTCATCAGAAAACACAACAGATCTCCACTTCATCCTCTAGTGAGCTTTGGCTTGACATCATTGGCGTCGCAAATTGCAATGACTTTGAGTCAGTGGAATACATGCCTTGCATCGTGCTGTCCTTGAAATAACCAATTTCTAACAGTCTGTTGTGTCACTGTGGTACCAACTGCAGCTCGAATTTCTGTCGCAGACGCAATACGATGCACCAAGGCCGTACGCCGGATACGACGGTCTTCCCTCTCAGTAGTGCCACGTGGTCACCCGGAGCCTGGTCTTCTTGAGGCAGTACCATCCCTTGACCCCTGCTCCCAACAATCATGCACAGTGGATACATTCCGTCCAAGTCTTTCTGAAAAATTGCGGAAAGAAATTCCGCTTTTTCGTTGTCCTACTTTACGACGTCTTTCCAACTCGGAGAGCTGATGATAATAGCTTCTTCATCTTCTTAAAGGCATTCATGATCAATATCAACTCAATCCGTCAAATTTTGTAGATAAATAATGCTCACAAACTTTACAGCATGCATTTAAAGCAAACCTGTTTTTAAAGTTGTGAATGGCACTACTAGCGCCACACGTATGCACGAAGCATGAAATTTTAATCAATGTCGTCTTTCAGATGTATAAACACGCCTACAAAATTTCGTTTAGCTAACACAAGTCTTTATTGGTGTTGGGATTTTTTTTTCCGCCAGTGTATATTACATTAAAAAAATCTAGAGGGACTCCATTTGATTTTCCGAACATATCGCAGAATACTATAATAATAATAGATAATAAATAGACATTGAGATATTTATTTTACAAAGGTTAGTTTCTCGTGACTTGAAAATGTGAGGAAATTGTTATATACATATATGTACACACGTTACATGTGGAATCATTGTAAAATTAGTCGAGATTGATTCAAATCACTTTAAAATGTGAAAAAATACCGGTATTTTCTCAATTGTACTTTTATCACGGTTATAATACTTTCTTTACACTGTATTTATACACTGTATGTTGTAACGGATATTAACGACATAGCTTAAATATCAGCTTTTGTTTTCAGGAAGGGGGGGGGGACTCTCAAAACAAATATTATGTATATCTGAACGAACTATATAACGAGAGGCAACTCTTGTAAGTAGTATATCTATGCACAATCATGCATTGCATAAATTTTACTTTCTATTCTTATAGTAATTATTGCACTCGAATATGAAATACCCTTGACACGAATTTATCAATAGATTACTTTATTTAAGTCACCATACAATCTTAACTTTTTTGAGTTCGAAATTTTTTTTACTTTCCAAAAAGTTTTTTTTGGTTTAAACATGAAAAAATATTGCTCTGAAAGGCAAAAATTAAGTTTTATTCAAATATTATAATTAATTAAGGAATTGCATTATGTACTATTAATAGTACAGTGGTCTTTCGAGGAACAAGTATTCTAGTATTAGTACAATACTCTGAAAAAGATATTTTTAGTACAATTTCAAATCGAAATTTTGAAAGATAATATGAAAAATGTAAAAGATATATTTAAAAATATGCACTTAGCATTATATAATTCGTAATAATTGACACTCAATTGACACTTCTAAACAGAAAAAAGGGTAAAAATTGTAAAGAAAAGTAAAAATAAACATAAAATTTTCATTTGTTGGTATATTCTGATGGCCTCTCTTATTTGGTATGAAAAGTTTTGAAGCAATTTTTGACACCATTGGAAACATATGTAGACGTTGTATTTTTCAGAAAAAGATGTTTTTCTAAAGCTACATCCTTTTAATTTGTACCTTTGTTGCACCTTGCTTCACTCTGTCATATGGACAGTGTTATCATATCTTACATCCTCAATAGGCGATGGTGTCAACTTTTTTAAAAAGGAATAGCCATGGTAGGTGAATTACTTGGGTTACCACGTTTCAGGGAGATTGTAGTTTGGTTTTTGAAAGCCAGCTTTTCAACTGATTTTCAACTGTTTTTTTTTTCTTTTAAGAAATTATAGGCTAATAATATTGCATAACAGCATTATATGACTGTGGTGTATTTAACTGTAACCGCAACTTAAGTAAAAATGTAAATAGAATGTTTTTATGTAAGCGGCAATTGTGTTCTATGCCGATTGTGTGTATCTGTGATCGTCTGCTGTAAATAATGTGTCCGTATTAAATAAGTTCTTTTAGTAAGATGAAAGTTTTATTCTTCCAAAGTATATATATCTTGCTAATGATGTTAAATCGATATTTAGTTCACATATTAAAATAATATGTGATATCTGGCGACGATGTATGGAATGAAAAAGTATCGGATTCACGAACATTAGATGCCGAAGACTGCCAAGGTAAAAAATTCTTTTTGTATTTATCTTTAAAGAAGATTTAAAATGGAGCAGTTGGTTCAAAGTTTAATAGAACAAAATAAAATTTTATTAGAGAAATTAACCACTTTTGCCGATCCGAAAACGCAAGAAGCTAAAGTTTCAGTTCAATTTGAAAAATTTGATGAGACAGATGAAGCTTTTGATTCTTTTTTAGAACGCTTCGAAGCTTTCATGGATATTCAAAATGTTCCGGATGGCAAACGTGGGAAAGTTTTTATTTCTAGTTTGTCAGCAAAATTATATAATTTGTTGAAAAACCTGCTAGCTCCTGACAATCCTTCCGATAAAGATTACCTTATTCTAAAAAATACATTAAAAACTCATCTCACTCCGACGCCGCTTATAATTCCTAGTAGGCATGTGTTTCTAAATCGTAAGCAACGGGAGGGGGAAAGTGTCAGCGCTTTTATGGCTGAACTTCGCTCCTTGGCAATTCCTTGTCAGTATAAACAAGAAATGTTGAACGCGATGTTACGGGATGTTTTCGTAAGCGGGCTAAGGGATAGAGCAATATTAGATAGACTTTTTGAGGAAGATGATATAGATATTGAGAATACCTTGAAAATTGCTTTAGCTATGGAGAAAGCTATGAAAGGGGCAAATGAGATAATGGGTAAATCTTTAAAAATTAAAGAATTTAGCGTGAGGAAAAATAATGAGCAGTCAAAATTTGTTTCGCAAAAGAAAAACTTCGGAAGAGAAAATCTTTCGGGAAAGAAAGTAAAAACGAGCTGTACACGGTGTACAGCAACGGATCACGATAAATATTCCTGCAGATTTAAATTAGCTAAGTGTCATTTTTGTCAAAAAATCGGGCACATTCGAAAAGCTTGTTTTGCAGCGAAAAAAGGGTTAAAAGGGAACACGGTAAAACAAAAGCAGGTAGATACCCTGTATTCTAGTGAAAATGTTATCCCAATGTATTCTTTTGATTTGAACTCGCTGAAAGAGGAGGAGCAAAGAAAACCTCCAATTATGTTAACAGTAAATATTGAAAATAAACCTGTGAGTATTGAACTTGATACTGGAGGGGCCGTCTCGGTAATGAGCATAAAAAAATTTCGTGAGATTTCGAAAAAAAGAATTCAACCCACAAAAATAGTTTTTAAAACATACAAAGGTGAAATAATTGTACCTTTGGGTTTTGTTACTGTTGATGTTGAATACAAAAATCAAAAATTTAAATTAAATTTGTATATTGTTAAGGAAAATTTGGATACAATTTTTGGCCGCGAATGGCTATATAGTATAAATTTGGACTGGAATTCTATAAAAGCAGTAAGAACATCTTATGACTATAATTTGAGTAAATTGTTAGAAGAGTATAAAGAGCTTTTTAACGATAAGTTAGGGGAAATTAATAATTATGAAGTAAAGTTGGAACTTAAATCTGATGCAGTGCCAAAATTTTGTAGAGCTAGACCTGTACCCTTTTCTTTAAATGACAGGATTGAACAAGAAATTGATAGGCTTGAAAAGGAAGGCATCATAGAGAGAGTAGAGACCTCTGATTGGGCAACACCAGTTGTCCCGGTTGTAAAAACAGATGGGTGTATACGCCTGTGTGCAGATTATTCTGTTACCGTAAACCAAAAAATTATGGTACAACAACATCCTTTACCAAAATTAGAAGAAATTTTTTCAAGCTTAAATGGGGGTAAACATTTTTCAAAAATCGATTTTAAACATGCATATTTACAAATGAAAGTACATCCAGATAGTCAAAAGATCTTAACGATAAATACACATAAGGGATTATATGTATGTAAAAGACTTATGTATGGTTTAAATTCTGCTCCAGCAATTTGGCAAAGATATATTGATGGTCTTTTCCAGGGAATGGAAGGAATCAAAGTTTTTATGGATGATGTTAGAGTGACTGGATCAGATGATAAATCACATTTAGAGGCCTTAAGAAAATTTTTTCAGAAATGTAAAGATCATGGGCTAAAATTAAATTTAGATAAGAGTAAATTTTTTCAAAAAGAAATTCAATTTTTAGGGCACAAAATCGATGCAAACGGTATACATAAGACTGATGAGAAAATTTCTGCGATTTCAAAAGCTCCTAGACCCACTAACGTACAGGAAGTACAAAGTTTTTTAGGGCTTGTTAACTTTTATGGAAAATTTTGTCCTAATTTGGCTACAATAGCGAATCCTTTGTATAAACTAACACAGAAAGGTGTGAAATGGGTTTGGTCAAAGGATTGTCAGGAGGCTTTTGAAAAAATTAAAAATGAAATTTGTTCTCCGCGTGTCCTAATGCATTATGATCCATCACTGCCATTGATATTGGCAACTGACGCATCTCCTGTAGGAGTAGGGGCGGTTCTTTCCCACTCTTTACCTGATGGAACGGAAAGACCAATAGCTTTCGCCTCCAGAACCCTCACAAAAACTGAGCAAAAATACGCTCAGATTGATAAAAAAGCACTAGCAATTGTGTGGGGTGTCAAGAAATTTTATCTTTACCTTAAAGGGAGACGATTCACATTATTAACTGACCACCAACCTTTAGTAGCCATCTTCGGATCGAAGAAAGGTCTTCCAGTTCTGACAGCGACAAGATTGTTACATTATTCTTTAGTATTACAATCTTTCCAGTTTGACATTAAGTATCGTAATACAAAACAACATGGTAACGCTGACTTTCTGTCTAGGCTGCCGTACACCTCTGAACAGCTAGACGTTAAAGATGAAATTGATCTATTTCAATTAGCACAAATCGAAACTCTTCCTATCACAGCTAGAGACTTAGCCAAAGAAACTCTATTGGATGCAGACCTCGCCCCATTGCTTAATATTTTACAGAATGGAGGAATTTTAAGAGGGAGAGAAGCAGAATATAGTCTACAAGATGGTTGTGTCATGTTAGGCCAGCGTGTGTGCGTTCCCAAAAAGTATCAGGCTCAGGTGCTTGAAGAGTTACATCATGGTCATCTGGGTGCTGTTAAGATGAAAGCTGTCGCTAGATCGTATGTTTATTGGAAGAACATCGATAAGGATATAGAAAATTGCTCAAAGAATTGTGTAGACTGTGCTCGGTACAAAACCGACCCACAGAGAGTAAAGGTGCATTGCTGGGAGTATCCTAGTGCACCGTGGCAACGTATTCACATAGATTTTGCTGGGCCTATCTTTGAATATATGTTCCTGATTATAGTAGATGCTCATTCCAAGTGGTTGGAAGCTTATCCAATGAAATCCACCACAGCAACCAAAACCATTGAATGCTTAAGAGATTGTTTCGCTCGATTTGGATTGCCACTCATGCTGGTAAGTGACAACGGTCCACAGTTTACATCATTTGAATTTGAGATGTTTATGCGTAATAACGGCATTAAACACAAGACCACTGCGCCATTTAAACCATCTAGCAATGGGCAGGCCTAAAGATACGTCTTTACAGTCAAACAATCTCTAAGAGCAATGCAAAATTATGGTGGCACAATACAACAAAAATTAAGTACGTTCCTTATGCAATACAGAAAAGCTCCAAACCTCACGACACTTCATAGTCCAGCCATGCTCATGTTGAAGAGAGAGATTCGGACGAGAATCGATCTGCTGCGTCCTGATCTTAAGAGTAGAGTGGAAGAAAAAGTTCGTAAAGGAACTTATGAATTCTCGGATAGAGGATTCCAAATTGGCGACAATGTCGCTGTACGAAATTACCGGCAAGGCGACAAGAGATGGAGGTTTGGAAAAGTCGTTAGAAAAGATGGACAGCTACATTACACTGTCGATGTAAATGGCCAATTGTGGCGTAGACATGTCGATCAAATACGGGATGGAGGAGACATAGAGGAAAAAGAAAGCGAGCTCCGACGATCCTTTTCAAAACCTGCCATTCCTGTGCAAAATGCTGATGTTCCGACTAGTGCTGAGTTACCACAATCACCCACTAGTGTGGAGGCGGAGACGACTGATCCAACGCCAGTCTCAGTTACTACACAAGAGCATGCTCCACTCAGTGTCCACGGTTCAACTCCAACACCACAACCAGTTCGCCGATCTACTAGAATCCGGAGACCTCCTCAGCGATTGGACTTGTAGTGATAGTTTAGGAAGGGAGGAGATGTGGTGTATTTAACTGTAACCGCAACTTAAGTAAAAATGTAAATAGAATGTTTTTATGTAAGCGGCAATTGTGTTCTATGCCGATTGTGTGTATCTGTGATCGTCTGCTGTAAATAATGTGTCCGTATTAAATAAGTTCTTTTAGTAAGATGAAAGTTTTATTCTTCCAAAGTATATATATCTTGCTAATGATGTTAAATCGATATTTAGTTCACATATTAAAATAATATGTGATAATGACAAAAAATGAGAAATATAGTTATAAAACTGAAATATTCAACTTAAGTTACTAAAAATTTCATTTCTAAAAATTAATAAATACAATGTGCATATTTTAGTAAAATTAATTCCTTTAAAGACCACATTATTACTACAGTAGAACCTCTAAATAACGGACACCTCGGGGACTCAGAAATTGTCCGCTATTCGGAGGTGTCCGCTATTGGGAAAACATCAAAGATTCTAAATTTACTAAGTAATGCTTAATGTTTCATTTATTGACTTTTATATGTCCTAAAACCTCTATTATATAATTAATTAGAAATTTAAAAAAAATTTATGCGATAAAACTGAAATAAAATTGTGCACACCTTTATCCACTGTTTATTATATTCTTATGAAAAAAATATGTTACAAAAGTTTACTTTTGCTAGTGATTACATGTAATTTGTTTTTCAATGTGACGTTATTTGGACATTATAGAGTTCTGGGCGGAGAGGGGAGGGGGATTGCACTTTTGGACCATTAACTCCCTCGCGACGGGAGCCTTTTACGAAATTATTAATGTTTTGCCACCGGTTTTTAAATGCAGAAATTTGTACCTCATTAAATCGAGAAAAAGTTCCAATTAAATAAGGCAAATTTTAGAGTACAATTTTACTGGCGAGGATAAACAAGAATTCTTAAGCCTTTTTTCGGCACGTATATGTATCACTCGTCCTCAAGGGGTGAAAAGAATAAAATCTCAAACTTATCCGGGGGGACATTTCAATGCTCTGGGAGATGTCTCTCCCGGGCAACCTCTTGAATTCAACACTGAACATGGAGGGGGGGGGAGGATTTGTCCCAGCTCATGATCTATATCTAATGTATGATCACAAAATTTATGATACAATGTCCTTATGAATTAAAAGGCCTTTTAATTTTTTTTTTTTTTTTGTTAAAAAATATTTTTTCATTTTTTATCGCCGAAAATAATGTCTGCTATTCGGAATGTCCGTTATTCAGAGGTTAAACATACAAAAATTTAGGTTTTGGGATTGGGGATAGGAAAACTGTCCGTTAAATAGAGGTGTCCGCTATTCGGGAGTGTCCGTTATGGAGGTTTTACTGTAATAGGTACACATATTCAAAGATTGATAAATCATAACTTTTCAATGGTTTTATAATTACAAATATAACATCAAATATTAGCTGCAAGAACTTATTTTACAAACATAATTTAAAATAATAATTCTAATTATTTGTAATATCAATAATGAGAGCAAATTCAAAAAAACTCCCCTGCTTCACACACATATTCGAAGTTTCATCCATCTTGAATGAGTGTGCTTGTACTTCTAGGGCTATCTTTTAGTTAAAAAATTAAATACACGCCTTCAAGAAGAGTCTTTAAAATAGAATATGAGGCTCTTTGAAAATAATGACTAAATTCTGGAAAAAAATGTTAGTTGAAAGATGATGTACTATTAGTAGTACACCAGACCCGAAAGGACTAATAAGTTAATTGTATTGAGTTCTGTTTAGAGTTAGCTATATTGAGTTGTCTAATTTTAAAATCCTGAAAACTTCACAAAAAAAACTCCAAACGCAAATATAAATAAATCTGCAAATAAATTAATTCCAAATGTTAGAACCTATCATACATGGATGATATATTAACCATGAAGACCTAATAAATTAATGAATAAATTATACATACGCAAGTGTTAACACAAAGGACATTAATTCTTTCGGTAGGTTAGTATTTAATTTTAGTCGGATGTATCAATGGGCAAAATCCATACTTTATGGGATTCGTTATTATACACTGCAGCTGAGATTTTCCGTTGCGATTCGCAAATTATTGGGAAGAACCAATTTTTCATAAAAGTAGCAAGTTGTGGTCACGTGGCAAAATAATCCAATTTTTTCCCTTGAAGTAGCTTTAAAAGTAGCGACAATTCTGGCAACAAGCTAATGAGTTTTGTATCATGATAATATCTACACTACATCGTTAAAAATGTGTGCTACACTACAACTAATTTATAAAGTAGTGACTACCGTAGTTTCGCTACTTCCAATCTTTTATCATAAGTAAATTCTAGTAATAAAGCAGGGTACGCTTTATTATTTTTTTTCTCGTTAGGGTCAGTATTCATATTTTCTAGCCTAAAAGTATTTCAAGCAATATTTCAGCATGTCTCATTTTGTAATGTAAAATGACATTAAAAATTTTTTTTTGAAAGAATAACTATTTTAAGAAAGCATAATACAAATTTAAAAAAAGGAAACATCATCATATATCATCTAAAACTTTTTGTTTATTGCTTCGTTGAACATACCTCGAAATACTTCAAGGAAAGCTAGCTATTTACGCTCGCTCTTTCATAAAATATTCATGCTTAATCGTAGTTTCAGAAACTTAACCAGATCTTGAAAATATAATTCTTGCAGTGATTATTGCTGTAAAGATGTTCGTAGCATAATAATGCTAGGGAAAAAAGCTTGCATGATGTTAATTTGTCAGATAAAGTAATATGGGGCTAAGCTTCTTTCTAATTCAAGCATGTATTTTTAAATATTTTTAATAACATTTATTTTATAAAGCTAACCAAATACAACATTCGCTGATAAAAAACTCATGAAAGCAATGTTTCATTATCACAGAAAAATGTGTATTACTATTGCATTGCTGTAAAGATGTTATTAGCGTAATAATACTAGGGGAAAAAAGTTTGCATGATATTAACTCATCAGAAAAAGTAACATGATACTAAGTCTCTTTGAAATTCAAGCATGTATTTTTAATAATATTTATTACTATAAATCTAATCAAATATAAAATTCATTCATTAAAAACTAATAAATGCAATGTTTTCATTAACAAAGAAAAATATGCATTATTATTGCTGTAAAAATGTCCGTAGCGTAATAATACTATAAAAAAAAGCTTGAATGATGTTAATTCATTACAAAACGTCACATGGTATTAAGACTTTTTGAAATTCAAGCGTCTATTTTTAATGACGTTTATTACTATAAAGCTAATAAACTATAACATTCGTTAATTGAAAACTAATGAAAGCAATGTTTTCATTATTAAAGAAAAATATGTATTTTTATCGATGTAACGATGTTCATAGTATAATAATGCTAGGAAAAACAAAAGCTTGCATGATGTTAACTCGTTAGATAAAGTAATATGGTGCTAAGCTTCTTTCTAATTCAAACATCTATTTTTAATAACTTTTATCACTATAAATGTTATCAAATATAACATTCATTAATTAAAAACTAATGAAAGAAAATGTTTTTATGATCAAAGAAAAATATGCATTATTATTCATTTTACTGCTTAATCATTAATGCAACATACAAAAAATATAGAATATACGTAATACGTTGAAAATAACTAAAAAAAATGATTTTTATCTTTAGGTATTAAGTACAATCTATGTGCTATTTTAATCAACGGAATTAGTTATTGTTATTAAACTTCCAAAAACGAAATCTCCATTAGATGTTACTTTTAACATAAACGATGAGTCATGCAATAAAGTAATTATTGAAAGATTTTTGACAATTTGCAGCATACTTGATAAGGGATTAGGAATTGAGTTTGTGTGTTTGTCTGTCCGTGCCCGAGTAAATTTAATTTGGTTGCCTTTCAATTGATATATGTTAGCCCTCTAGTGCAGGATTCTTTATTTTTCCCTAAAAAAATATATTTGATTCCTTAATGGGCATACATTAATGACAAAATACTGAAAATTTATCACTTTCACATTTTTCAGTATTTTGGATTTTTTAAATAGTGTCTAAATTGCAACACCATGCATTAATCGCATGTATACAATATTGTTGTCAAAAAACCTTGCTGAAAAATATTTAACTACTAGTTTACTTCTTCATTCAGAGCTAAGTGCTATTATTTCATGATATAGTAAAATCATGCAAATGTTTTTGCCTCTCCTGTGAAATTTACTTTTGTCGAGACGTATCACTTTTTGTGGGTGATTGATATATAGTGCGGTAAATTAGAATTCGAATATATATTCCCGACTATTGATTGTAAATTCGGAAATTCTGTTTTTAAATACATTATGATTTTTTCCCAAATTACTTAATTAGATATAATCTATCGCTTTAAAAAAACGATGAAGTTTTATTATTCTAGAAGAATTGGAAAGCGCTTCCTAATGTATACTTCATGCATGATTTTTCATTCTTCTTTTGATCTTGGAAAGAAAACATTTTGCCTGTTACTTTATCTGTACTTTAAGGTGGATGTTTAAAAGCTTAGAAATAGAGAAATAATAACCAGGGTGTCCCTGAACTCATGGAACAAACTGTAAGGTACGGTAAATTAAACATAAAGAAGCAATTTTGTAATAGCTATTAAATTAAAAAGCGACAGCACAGACAATCACCTCATAGAGTAAGTACAAAGTTGAAATTCTAGAATTAATTAAAATTCGATTTGCATATGAAAACTGTCTGCCAAGTCATATCTTGGTGTAAAACACATGAAAACCTGGTATTAGCAGTTGACTCGCAGGTTTATTATTGTGTTTTCTTGCTCCCAGTCCTACATGCTTTCATACTTTTGGGTGTAGGAAAGCACAATGGTAAACTTATGAGTCAAACACTATAATCGATTTTTCAGGTGTTTTACACCAATGTATGACTTAGCACACCAATTGCGTTTTAATATGCGTATCGAGTTTTATCTAATTCTGGAGTTTCAGCCGCGAACTCGATGAGGTGATTATCTGTGTTTCCGTCCCCTGGTCTATAAGAAAGGTTTGAAATAAAAAGCGTTTGCCAAAAAACAAAGAATGATAACAAAATGAAAATTGGCATAACAATTGCAGTAAGATCTCATACACACCATCTCTAACATCATTACAGGCCTGATAGCATCTATCAAGTAATTGACATACTTTATCTATCTTCCACACCAGCCATACGCTAGATATTACCAAGCCGGTATCGATGTTGATGTTGGCATACTTGAACGCTTACAATGATTGTTATATCAACAAAAAGTTTGTTTTCACTTCCTTCGCGTTTCTTATTTTTAGCCAGCACTTCATTTCTGATTCCACATTGACGTACTAATGTGTAATTTACTTTCCTTTCACAGTTTCGCGCATGGGTTCAGGGGTCCACTGTAAGTAATCCGATACACAGTTGAAAAAAATGTCGTGAAAAATTGGAAAACGTATTGCCAACAAAGATGTCTACTATTCTCTATTTTTACACAAAACGATCCACCGAGATATTGTTCTATTTTCAACATGCAAATTTTCCACGGTTCGAGATGCTTTCTATTCTGTTTTTACAATTAAACATGAATAATAGTGCAAAATTAAAGAGAATATATACAGGGTGTACCTAAACAAATGATATATACGCTAGGGGGTGATAGAACACATCAAGACGAGTAATAGTAAATAGGAAACCCAGGGTCCCAAACGTTTTCCAAAGGAGATAGCCGCCATTAAAGTTTGGGGACCAAAATTTCAAATAAACATAAAAAACGGAAAAATCAGTCGATTGATTTGCGTTTTTCGCTAAATTTATTCTTTATGTTGGTATTTTCTTGAAATAAAATTATATAGATAAATTTCGAAAAATGCCGATAGAGGGCGCTTTAGACTTTAAAGTAATGAAAAAATATTTTTTGCTCAGATTTTTTGCATCTCATTAAATGGTTTCATAAGATTAGACTTAAACTTAAATTTTGAGCTCGAAATCTGAATAGTTGGAACCAGTTAAGTAGCACAAACTTAACTGTGTTCAGAGGGTTAAATTTCAAATGATTATAAGAAACGGAAAAATTGGTCGATTGATTTGCGGTTTTCACTAAAACTATTCTTTATGTCAGTATTTTATTGAAAATGAATTATAAAGATAGATTTCAAAAAATGCCGATAGAGGGCACTTTAAACTTTGAAGTAACGAACAACTACTTTTTACGTTATTTTTTGCATCTGATTAAATGTTTTCGTAAACTTAGACTTAAACTTAAATTTTGAGCTCAAAATCTTAATAGTTGGGAGTGGTTAAGTAGCACAAACTGAACTGTGTTCAGAGGGTTCAAATTTCAAATGATAATAAAAAACGGAAAAATTGGTCGATTCGTTTGCGGTTTAAAATAAAACTATTCTTTAAGTCAGTATCTTCTTAAAAATGAATTTTAAAGATAAATTTCAAAAAATTCCGTTAGAGGGCGCCTTAAACTTCAGAGTAACCAACAACAAATTTTAACCGTTATTTTTTCTATCTAATTAAACGCTTTTCAAAACTTGTGAAATGTTTTCGAAATCTTAGATTTAAACTTAAATTTTGAACTCAAATTCTGAATCGTTGGGACGGGTTAAGAAGCGCAAACTGAAGTGTGTTCAGGAGTTGAAATTAACCCCCCCCCCCCCTCGAACACAGTTCACTTTTGCGCTACTTAAACACTCGCAACGACTCAGAATTTGATCTCAAAATTTAAATCTAAGCATTTGAAAGCATTTAATGAAATTAAAAAAAATAACGGTTAAAAATAGTTGTACGCTACTCCAATATCTAAGGCGCCCTCTATCGGCATTTTGTGAAATTTATCTTTAAAATTTATTTTCAAGAAAACACTGATTTAAAGAGTAGTTTTAGCAAAACCCGCAAACGAATCGACTAAGTTTTCTGTTTTTTTATAGTTTTCCGTTTCGTTTGAAATTTAAACCCTCTGAACACAGTTCAGTTTGTGCTACTTAACCACTCCCAACTATTCAGATTTTGAGCTCAAAATTTAAGTTTAAATCTAAGCCTACGAAACCATTTAATGAGATGCAAAAAATAATGGCAAAAAATAGTATTAGGATGGATTAATTCGTTAATCCAAAGTCTAAAGCGCCCTCTATCGGCATTTTTTGAAATTTATCTTTATAATTCATTTTCAATAAAATACCGACATAAAGAATAGTTTTAGTGAAAACCGCAAATCAATCGACCAATTTTTCCGTTTCTTATAATCATTTGAAATTAAAATCCTCTGAACACAGTTAAGTTTGTGCTACTTAACCGCTTCCAACTATTCACATTTTAAGCTCAAAATTTAAGTTTAAGTCTAAGCTTACGAAACCATTTAATGTGATGCAAAAAATCACGGCAAAAAATAGTTTTTCATTACTTGAAAATCTAAAACGCCCTCTATCGGCATTTTTCGAAATTTATCTTTATAATTTATTTTCAAGAAAATACCAACATAAAGAATAATTTTAGTGAAAACCGCAAATCAATCGACCAATTTTTCCATTTTTTATGGGTATTTGAAATTTTGGACCCCAAACTTTAATGGCGGCTATCTCCTTTGGAAAACGTTTGGGACTCTTGATTTCCTATTTACTATCACTCGTCTTGATGTGTTCTATCACCCCCTAGCATATATACCATTTGTTTAGGGACACCCTATATAATTACATATACTGATGTACATGTATGCGAAACAGATATTTGTATTACACATTATCACACCCGTAGCTTATCACTTTGCATTCCTCAGGATTCGAATCTCCGTACTCGCCATTATGGGATTGAGGTTTTGCTCTCTACACCATCTGGCCACAACCAAAGACTTCGTCATAGACCAAAACATCAATTACGAAAATTTATTATTTAAGTATATTTCGAGTAGATTTATGTTTGTCAAATTGCCTACTGGCGTTGTTGGTAGCGGATGTCATTGCCACGCTGAGAGCCTGGTTTCAAAACCCCGGTAAGGCATGGAAATAATAGTTTTCGTCACATAGATCCGCTGCATTTTGGTTGTCCCTTTGTTAACAGCAGATAAAAACACGGTGGATAAGGTAAGATAATGGAAGAAATAAAATTGTCATAATCTGTTTGTAATATTTTTTTCTAAGTGTAATATGGATTTTTTGAAGCAACAGCCATAACAACAAACAACTATAGGTTCCAAATAACTTGTTACTACGGCGAAGGTCAAACGTCAAATGTTAAATGTCCGTTTGTCTGTCTTGGAAGGAAAATTTTTGTTTTTAACATTTAACCAGTGAGTATAAAAAAAGAAAATTTCCATTTATTTTAAGAAGATGCACGAGTTATACTAAAATCAAAATGTTTGCATTAAAAAGCAGAAAATATACATAAAATTACCGGGAAGAAAATATATATTTTTTACAGTGTAAAGTACAGTAATTTAAAAATTAAATATATTTATTAATCCTAACCATTCGCTTCAGCAAATAAGTACTGATAAGAAGGATTTTGTTTTTAATTATTCTTATGTATTGTTTAAGACCCTATTGCTTGCTTGTTTATTATTTTAGACATTAACTTTTGGTTAACTTTTCTCTTATTGTTCTACATTTTAATCATGAAAATGGCTCTTCAAAAAATATCTCACAAAATGGGAAACATTTTCGGAGAAATAATACTAATAAGAGAAAAGAATATTCTCATCCACTATCATAAAATTTGTTTTTATAGCCACGTTAAACATGATTCTATTTTTAGGAAAAGGAACTATTTACACCTAACTTTCATAAAGCATTTACATCTAAGCGTACTAGTAGTAAATTTACTAGATGGTTCTGGGAAAGTGATTATCGTTTCAACAATGTTCATAACATAACATTAGACAACAGAAAAGTTTGCATGACGTCAATCCATTAGACTATAATATAATAGTAAGAAAATTTCAAATTCAAAACGGTACTTTGAGTAATGGTTATTATGCAAAAAGTGCAAAAAACCTTTTTATTTTTATAATTGTTATATGCATGTATTTTTATCTGTTTTAATAGTAGGTATCATTTGGCAAAATATTTATTGTATACATGTATGTATATAGAAACAATTATAAAAATAATAACATTTTATTCGTTTTATACATAATAAACATTATCCAATATACAAAGTGGATTTTGAAATCGATTTGTATATGGAAAGATATATATACCGGGTGAGCCAAAAGTTCGTTAAATTAAAATTCATAAAGTAGGAGAAATTATGGTAAAAATGTGTAGTTTGCAAGAAAAAGTTCACAAAATAACGAGATTTTTTTTTTCAGCACAATACATTTTAGTTATAAAGTCATCTGTGGAAGGCGTTTACCACCCCGAACACAATGAACAGAACAACAGTACATTCCATTCATTTATTCTTACAATAAAAAATGTTCAAGATTCGTTCAAGAAATGTTCATTGTTCAACGTTCATTAGAGCTAAATGTACCCAGGCCCGTAGCCAGGATTTCCTTGCGGGAGGGGCTCAATCTTGCTTCTTTTTTTCATCTGACAATAGTAATACGCATAATTTTAAGCGTATCTAAGAAAATAAGAAAGGATTAACTTACAATATAATCCTGCATAATGTACTTTTCCATTACGAAAATTGTTATTTTTTTAAAATTCTAATTACAATTTTTGATTTCTAAGAGCTCTTTCAGTATTAGTTCGAAAACGAAAATGTTTTTGAGGGAAAAAATCTGCAAAGATAATAAAAAAACTCAAACTAACAAGAAATTTAAAAAATATTTATCAAAATGCAAAAACTTTTAAAGGATTTAAAACACTGCATTAATATTAGCGTACATGTGTCTTGCATTGCGGTTGCGGGGTATTAAAATGATCAATCTATAGATAAAATTAACTACGCATATTATTTTTTTTAAAGAAAAAATAAGTGTTACAAATTATAAATAACCGTAAAAATTATATTTATATTTCAAATTCTTTGATTACAAAACTTATAAATGCTTGGTACAATAAATTTACTAGCGCTACAGAAGCAGTCTTTGTGACTTCTTCGCAGTCATGAGGTTGATTACATTATCAGGATCCACTGTAATGTCCTAACTAATGAATATCATTGCAAGGCTGCTACGTCTCTCATCTATTGTTGGTAAATGTTGGGTTTAAACCTAATCTTGTTCGGAATTTGACATAATTTTCTTCGAATCTGGGATTTAATTGCATTGTTAAAGGCTAGGATATCTTTCCACGACTCCCATGGACAGCACCCCACATCAGTTCGGACCTATATTCCTCGTGTAGATAACTGACCATCATAAACACCAATAGTAGTCTCTCATCAACAATCTTCGAGTCAAAAATTTATTTTTCTAATTGTTGAAAAAGACCTTTTAGCTCTGGCTATTTTAACCAGAAAGGTAGCCAAGACTATCAGCAAGTGTTTCATTGTACTGTAATGCATTGCATTACAGTATTATAAAATTTTTAGGACCTCTGTATTTCTGTCAACTTTACGGATTCTCTCACAACATACTTCATATTCAACTTTAATACGAAATTAACATCTTATGTTCGAAATATTGAGAGAGAGATTCTCTAATTTGTTTGCTTATTTCGGAAAAGCACATATTGAAAAAGTATTTGAAAATCGGTTCAAATGTTTTTATTTGAAATGAATTTCTTATTCAAATTTTGAAACAGACTTTCAACACAGGAAATGCAGAATGCGGCCCTATATTACTCTTCAGCGGATGTAATTTAGGGTTTGTAGTCTGTCTAAATTTTTATCTTAGGATCTTTATTTCCATTTTGGAAGACGTATTTCTAAGTTTTGATGTAGAATTAAATGTCTGTCAAAAGAATTCCATCGCATTTCATTTTCTCTATGTTTTCTAAAATAATTACGACATCGTTAGCATGAGTTAAAGCCGAAATTGTGTCACAAGATTTTTTATGAAGATGAGCTGACAATGGCTTTGTCAAACTTAAATGCTTGTCACAAACAAACAGGTTTGTGAAAAAAACACGTTTTTCTATTCCATGACTGTCAAAAAAGGTCTGCAGCTGGTGAAGAAATATTTCATATGTATTCCAAAATATTTTCTAAGGTAATGCAAATTCACTCTAATAGCTTGACAAAAATTACCGTATTTTCATGACTTTCTATAAATCTTATGTTTCAAAGACAAAGAGGTCATCATCTTTTGTTTTCTGGGGTATATAATGAAATTGGTTGCTGAAGGATTTAATTTAACTTAGAGTGATTTCTAAAAAAATTGTTAGTTCATTAACTAGTCCAAGAGAGATTTAAATGGCAGAAATCAGCATGCGTTTTTGGACAATGTATGGTTTAAACAATGGCTTGCAAATTGGAGGTATCTGATTTTGTGACACTTCAGACGAATCGTAAATTAGATCCCACTAACATGTCCAACCATATTAGTTTCTCTGTCATATGCCTGTATGACGCATTTAGACATATCATTACGTAGTTCATTACAACGATGTACTATTTCTTCTGCTATATTTTCGGCGGACAAATCATTTACTTAAATGAATCTAAAATGATTTTTCAAATTATTGACGTTTGTGCATCTTATAAATGCCAGTCCAAACATCTAACTCAAACTGCAAATTATTCTGTGCTTGAAATGTCCATAGTTTCATCAGTATTCAACTTAAAACAGATCACTTTTTTATTTTGGTAATCGGTTCTTCAGTAACTATATCCCAGCATATGAAATATTTCATTCTGAATGTTTGGGCTGCAGTAAGAAATAGTATTTAATATGGGCGTTTATAACGTTTCAATTCCTCATCTCCAGGCTTTTCTATAAATCTGAAAACATTTTTAGCCTACCGTCTTTTTTATTTCTTCTCTAATGTTAGAGGAGCGGTATTATGGTTACATCTTAGTAGTATTTCCTGCTCGGCATAAAATAAGACTCTTAGAATGTTAGATGTTGCCTCCTAGAATAGTCTTTAGGAGGCACTCTGAAAAACCGCCAAAAATCCTTACTAAGGAGTATCTATACTTGTAGTTGATAATTCTTCAAAAGACAAAGAAACTTTCCCACACACTTTGTGACTATTTTGTGCACATTATCTTTCTATTGAAGATTCATATGCAAACAATTTAATTTAAATTTATTCAGTGAAGAGCCAGGAAACACCGGTTGTTATGGCGCCTTTGAAAGTTTGTTGATACCCTATCATTTTTCTTCGCACCATTTCTTTTCGAAATGTCCTGCTACTAATTCTTTTTTTTTTAAATAAAAAGCCTTTTGTAGTTAAAAGTGTTTTTAAAAATCATTATTTTTCATATAATTTTATATTACAAGGCTCTATTACATAACACTGATCACTTTAAGTGTTTATTATAGCAAGCTTTAATGAGTATAGAGGAAAATAAAAAAGATTGTAACAAGAAAGTAATTGTTTTAAATTTGACTCCTAAAATTAAATTATGCGCCATACACGTATTAAACTTATTTCTGCAAAGTCAAATTAAGAATGTGATACATGCATTACATTTATCGAATTTTACAGTGCATAACGTGAAAATTCTGTTTATAACTTCAGCTGAATAAATTTATCTTTACAACTATAAATATATGAAGTTCTAATGAAATGGAAAGTAAAAATCAAGAAAATGTTTCTAGTTTTTACTATTATTAGATTTAACTTAATTTTTCTTTAACTTTCGGAAGGGGCTTCAGTCCCCTCAGCCCCCTCCCTGGTTACGTGCCTGAATGTACCATGTCAGATTAAATTACAGAAACCTCACGATGGGTGCAATATTTGAGTTTAGCCAATGTTGAAGAAGATGAACGGTATGCAAATGATTGCAAATAGCCCCACAACCAGAAGTCGACCGGAGTGAACCTTGGTGATCGTGATGGCCTTACGATCTTGCAGCCTCGATTAATCAGTCTGTCTTCCCGAAAGATATTCAATAGAAATCAATTTAATTATTTCGTATAGTGTGGCGGAGCTCATTCTGAATAAAGTTTATTACAGATGGCATACTTCTTTGATTTAGTGCGGACATGGCTTTGTCACGCAAAAGAGTCATATAATGCTCAGCAGATACTGTGCTTGTTTTCCAGCCCAATAAGGGACAATGTTCAACAAAGAAGAATGGTCCGACTATGAAAGATTAGGAGTCAAACAAGACTATCAATGTGGCTTGCAGTGACTTCGTTGTGTATTCACGAGGATTAGACATCTTTCATATAGAAGTGCTCTAGATGCTTACATCCTTACGTAGTATGCAGTTGCATCATGCGTCCAGAAATCGTTGAACAATCACCGAGAGAAGCTATCAATTCTTGCCATAGACCACTCGATAAATCATTCTCTCATAACTATTTCTCTCAGTTGCAACTTCTACAAGTAATACAGATGGCAATAATAATAGTAAAGATATGAAATAAAAAGATAACAAACAAGTTTGTATAGCAAAATCTGACTGACACCATGTCTAATTTAAAGGATATGTGATTTGATAAGTTAATCTAGAAAAAACTAAAATATGTGAATCCTCATAGTAAAAATAGCCTACTCTCTTAAAAGAAAAGCGGCAATTTTAACTGAGTGCATTTTCATTCCTTTCCCGCATTTAAAATGCACTTATCCTAAGGGAGTGGATTTCCTCCAACTTGCAAGTGTTTACTTTCACTCCTTTTCGACAAGATATTTTCACTCCTTTTTGGACTAAATCATTTGAAACTCCTTTTTGATAATTCATTTTTATCCCCTGTTCTTGTCGCATTTAGTAAGGAAAACAAGCTATTTCATTCTTATTTTCAGATATTATTATTATTATTATTATTATTATTATTTCGAAAAATGTAATATTTTTAAAATTTTATTTTGTTTTAATTTAAATCAAATGCAGAAGAAAGTAGATGTTTCTTCATTTCCGAACGATAAATTTACTACTACTATTAATAATAATAATGATAAAATATGGATAGCGACAAACCAAGACAAGATTTTCACCAATGTTATTATCCTGAAGTGCGTTGTTTTTATTTTATCTTTCTTATAACGATTTTCTAAAAGTATTTTCATATTGTATATATAATTTTAACGTTATTCGTTTAATCCGGAAATATGGATTTCTTTAATTATTTCTGATATTATTATATCTTCTTAATATATTTTGCTTGTGATGCAGATAAATAATTATGGAACACAAAATTCAAATATTAAATAACCACATACTTTTTTAGATTAACTTTTGAATATGAGCATAAAAATTATACACACACACAAAAAAGAATTAACTAAGTCTGTTTTTTTAAAGCGGTCAAGCTATATAAACGGTGAATTACGCCAGAGAAATGATAAAGCTGAAATTTAATCCGTGAATTTTAAGGTACATTTAAATTATTTAATTAAGGGGATTTATAAGGTCAAGCTACTTGGATCATAAAATAAATTAATAGTACTTTTTATTAATCTATTATTTTTTGAAACTTTTAAAATTAATTTTTATATTTCGTACTATTTACATAATAATCTGTCAATAATATTATTAAAAAACCCTTTAAAATATTATAGATGTATACTATTATCTAAGTGAAGACAATCTGTTACTATACGTACTGCAACATAAAAAAATATTCATCATAATTTAAAAATAATTTAATAATTTTTATTATCATGGGTTGTCTTCCGAAAATATTTCTAAGTGTCATAAGCAAAATATATTAAAAATATATAATATAAGCACTAATAATATTTGTTTAATGCTGTAAATATCATTTAACTTAATATGACAAAGTTTGAATACGCGAAAGTTACAAGCCCAAGCTTATTTTAATACTTCTAAAAATTAAGAAAGAGATGCATTAAAAAAAACAACAAAGACTTATCAGGGAGGATCTAATAGCCATAGTCAAACACTTACACAAAAAATCTAGTTGAATTCTATGCATAGCTTTATACACTTTTCGGTAGTAACAATATTGAAAAAGGCACAAAGATCTCTATTACAGCATTCCTTTCTAGCGGATTTTTATCAAATTCAAGGAGGATCTATTTCCTACAGTCAAATACCTACACGAAAAATTTGGTTAAATTCTATGTATAAATCTATACACTTTTTAATGGTATAATAATGAAAATGGCACAGACATTGTTATTACAGTGCCTCCTTCAGGAGGATTTTTTTCAAATTCAAAGAAGAATTATTAGAAACATCGAAACACTTACACAAAAAATGTGCTCAATTTTTTGCATAACTTAATGCATTTATAGATAATACAATATTGAAAATGGCACAAAAATTGCTAGAACAGCGTCTCCTTCCCTAGGATTTTTTCAAATTCAAGGAAGAACACTTACACAAAAAATTTGTTTCACTTCTGTGCATAAATTCATATACTTTTCGGTGGTACAAAAATTATTATTACAACGTCCTCTTCCGGCGTTTTTTTTTTTTCGAATTCATTGAGGACCTACTAACCATAGTCAAACAGTTACACAAAAATGTGATTTATTTCTATGCATAATTTCATTCTCTTGTCAATGGTACAATATTGAAAACGTCACTAAATTCGCTATTACAGCGTTCCCTTTCAACAGAATACATTCAAAATTGAAGGAAAACCTCCTTGCCACAGCTAAAAGCATAGATAAAAAAAATGGCTCAATTTTATTCATATCTCCATACACTTTTCGATGGTATAATGGCGACACACGGACTTACAGGCAGATATTTTGTATTAACATATTTTTTGAAATCTCTAACCGCTAAAACGTGTAATGCCTACAAAAACCCGAAAAAATGATTACAATGCTTTCTTCTAATGAAGATAGAAGATCGTAAAAAATGATGCTCCAAAAAATATCTTAAAAAAGTTTATTTTCGAATGAATAATAGAAACGAGAAATAAAACACGCTCATCTACTATTCTAAACTTTCTTTTTGAGTCCTTAAACATGCCTCCGAAATATTTCTGGGGCAACAAACCATAAAAAAAAGGCTAAGCTTCATAAACAATTTATACTTAATCTTACTTTTAGCAACTTTACTAGATGATTGCAAGGAATTTCTTGAGGTGATTATCGCTGAAACTATCTTCATAGCGTAAAGTTGGAAAAGAGAAAAGATTGCATGACGTCAGACCATTAGACAGGTACAAAGAACAAAATAAGGTTAAGCAGATTTCAGATTCAAGCAAGTATTTTGAATAATGTTTATTATGCACAGATCGAAAAAAAATCATTAATATTTTTATAATAATAATATACAATAAACTTCCATTTAACGAAATCTCATCGTTTCATGTAAACATTTCATAATGTAGAAAATTTGTTAAATAGAAGTCAACTCAAATTCATGAAATTTGTATATTAAAATTACACATGATAAAATACAAAATACGCATAAAATGGAAATATTGGAAATATTTATCTAATTCGGGCAGTAACTTTTCACAATAATCTTCTTGAAATCCAAAACGATAGAGTACAGACCTTGGTCAATGTCATTAGAGCCATTTTTTAAATATAAAATTGGTTTAACCCAAAATGACCCAAAATGTGACCGAACCCAATAGTTTTCTTGCTGCAAAAAATGTTGTATACACAATTTCGTTAATATCGATCCACCCGTTCTTTAGATACAGCTTTATTATGATATATTATGACTCGACCCATCATGACCCCCATATGCCCCTTAAAATCGTAATCTCTCAAACATGTGACCTAGCCCATTAGTTTTCTTGTGTCAAAAAACTGTTACATACAAAGTTGCGTTAAAATTGTTCCTGCCGTACTTTAAATATACATAACTTGACCCAGACTCTTTATGACCCAAAATGACACAATCGAATTTTCTCGAACATGTAACCTATCCTAATGATTTTTTCGTGCCCAAAAACGTTATAATAACATTTTTAGTCAAAATTGCGTGAGAAAATCTCTAGATAAAAATAGCATGACCCACAATGACACCAAAAATGACCCACTAACCGAATTTTCTCGACCATGTTACCTAACCCAATGGTCTTCTTGTAATCCAAAACGATAAAATATAAAATTTGGTCAAAATCGTTAGAGCCGTTTTTTAGATAAAAATCGCTTGACCCATAATGACTCAAAAATGACCCACTAATCGAAAGTTTTTGAACATGTGACCCAGCCCTATAGTTTTCTCGTGCCAAAAAACGATTGGATACAAAATTTCCTTAAATTCGACCCAGCCGTTCTCTAGATATAAATAGCTTGATTCTGACCCATTCTGACCCAAAATGACCCAATAATCGAATTTTCTTGAACATGTGACCTAGCCCAATGGTCTTCTCGTGCCCGAAAATGGTAAAATCCAAATTTTTGCAAAAATCGTTAGAGCCGTTTTTGAGATAAAATTTACACACACACACAATTTTTGCTCGCATTATAGTATAAAATAATACTATATTTTACAACGAAACTAAATATGAAAATATATTCAATTTCTTTAGCATAATGTTTTTCAAATCATATTCAGTAAATTTCACCAAAAAATGCATGCTTATTTTTTCAATCCACAATTTTTTTGTAACCATAATCTGACTAAGTTGAGGATCGGCATAAGCACATGCAAACTAAGAATATTCATAATTTCAAAGCTCGATGATAATTAGTCATTGAAGAAGAAAGCTCGCAATATATAAAAAAAAAAAAAAATAAATTTTTAGTAAAACGGCTTCAAAGTTAGCTTATAATATTACAGCAAATGCTTTTATGCAAGATATTTTTAGCCATAACTTCTGTTCTAATTGCTATTGTAAAATTGTAAAATTCTTTTTGTGGTGAATTTGTAGTATTTGGAGGTATCCATTCTGAAATTTGTAAAAAAACATTTTTTTAAAACGTCAACGTGATCTTTGCCTTTAAATCGCAGTTGACTAATCATAAAATATGCACATTAAACTCCAAGCCTTTATGTAAGATTTTTTTTTACCCAGTTCTAAAAATTTCTTTTCAGTTATTACTAACCAAAAAACTTCAAAAATGATTTGATATACCATTTTAATTTTGCCTTTGGTTTAAGTTTTCTGATGCTACTTTTTCAGAAGAAATATCTTTTAAAAATTTTTATGGAGATTAAAATATATTAAAGGTTTCTATACAAAACTTTTTGTAGCAAAATGATGAGTTTAATAGAATGCTTATAGCAAAACATTTTAAAAATATTCATTATTATAAATAAATAACACAACTGATGTTAGAATAATAAAATATTTGGATTTCAAAAATAATTGTGAAGTGTTTTTATTCTTGGCAGTGAATGAATGCTATGGCTGTGGGGAGCATATTTCCTAAATGTAATTTCCATTACCCTATGAAAACTACTTTAGTGCCCATGATTATGTTTGGTGATTTAGAAAGGTTAATAGTTATTTTACATTTTTACTATTATTTTACAGGCATTTGACTTTAATGCATGCCTGGTATACCTCAATTAGTTTTTTTTTTTTTTTTTAACATGGCGTAAAATTTTGGAATGCAATAATGTCTGCGGATGGGAGGGCCCAGTTTTCTGTGTTTCATTTCGCCGAATAAAAGCATGCAACAGTTAAAAAGGATGGGATGATTTTAATGCAAAGAGGTACATGTGTCAAAATTTTAATAAAATTTCGGAAAAAAAACCTGAATTTTTTCAGCTTCCTAACTTACTACACATCTATACTAATAAAATCTGTGCGCCTCTGTCTGTCTGTCTGCTTGAAGCCGATTTCAGTTCGCAACGCGGGCGAGTTGGAAGTCGCGAGAGGTGTCTGTTGATTCGAAAAATTCCGGGAAAGTCATTTCGGGCATTTTCGAGACCGTAGGACCAAAATTAAAAAAGTTATGAATTAAAAACCGGTCGGGAATCGGAACGGAAAACGTCTAATTTCCCAAATGGAGCTCAAACGGAGCTCTGAGGCAGAACACTGCGCCACCTTGCGGTGAACGACCTGAACTTTTCCCCTTTTGCTAAAAGAAGAAGCAGCCGAAAACCTTTTTTTTCTCCCGGGAAAACGACTTTTTCTTTCGTTTCGGTTCTTTGAAAAAGAACTAATTGGTAAAAAATGTTAAACACTGTTTATTTTCATACTTTTTTTTGGTAGCATACACGAATATTGTGTAACCTAAGATTTACGCGATTAATACTAATTTTTGTTAGTACAAACGGAAAACGAGCTGCCAAAATTATTTGTTAGTTATGTTGTTTGTGACATTAATGAAATTACTTATTTTTTTTTAATAGCAGTCTTTTACAGTTTTTAATACCGAAACTTTTTTTGCGCGTTTTTTCTTAAACCATCATACAGACAGTTTTTAAAGTAGATAAAACTAATTACATATTCAGAATCTGCGTAAAAGTCTGCTTCTGATGAACCAAAAAATACGAGAAAATGTCTTATGGGCGCGCAGCGCCAACCGTACAAAACCAAATATTTTTAACGGGACGATGGCGACCATGGCGCGTAGCGCCGGTGGGTGGTAGGCCGGTGGGCCGCCTTTGCACGGTGGGCACGTAGCGCCCACTGTGCGAAATCACATATTTTTAACGGGATAATGGGCGCATAACAACCACAGGTCTTTAATTTACTTTTTTTGTGCTTGAGGATTCGAACTCCAAGACTTGCTTATTAAATGAATTTTTTTGCTTATTATATACTGCTTAATATCGAGGTTCGTTTGGAAAAAGTGGCCCAGCTAGCGGGCGTAGCTCGCTAGTATCCTATAATTTTTAGACTTGAATAATAAAGTGCGAATCTTACATAATACAACCATGTAATTTGTTTTGTAGGATAACTTGAATGCATACTATGAGAATACTATGCAAAACATAAAATTTAAACTTTTCAAGCGGGGCACTGACCTTTTGACCCTTCTCCAAATTGAAACCAATGGTCCCACAGCATTAATATTTTGGATTTATTTCTTTCTATTGATCATTCAACTGAGGAAAAAAATCTCAAAAATTTGTTTACCAAATAATCACATATCACTTGATTCTGGGTTATTCTTACATGAAATGACTCTTAACCTTTAATTAATGTTACAGGTTTCACAGCTTTTTTCAATTTTTATAGTTTAACTTGTAATTTTCAGTATATCTTCAAATACAACCGAAATTTTATTTCATTTGAAACTTTAGTACTATCACAAGAGACTTTTAAGTAGATGAATGTTTATTAAGTCTTGTACAAAAAGTTAAGTATAAAAACACCATCCTATGAACTAAAGATGCTTTTATTCATCTTTTGATCTGGCGGTCTCACAGACCACTTCACACTAGTTACGTTACAATTTCTGTCACATTAGTTAAAAATTAATCATCTTTTGATCGAGTGGTCTCGCACATGGATCATAATTGTTATGTGACAATTTCTGTCACAGCAGTGAATGGTTAAATAAATATTTTAAAAAGAACTTGCACGCATAAAACTCATTGTCATATTTAAGACTTCAAAGTATCTTTTGGGTTTTAACTGCCGCAAATACGACAATAATATTTTGGGTATAAAGTACAGATAAAAATTCCACTTTTACAAAACAAGTTTGTTTTGAAATATAAGCACGATATTAAATAATTTCCTGCTACCTCCTGACTGCCGCCGGCTGATTTTTTCACACACTAAGCTGCAGGTTTCACTGCAAAATAAGTAATATTTAAATTAGTATAATTCCACAAATTAAACCCAGTTCTGAAAAATTAAGTTAGGACTGATGCTATCAAAGATTATACACCGATACTAATAACATATTTTGTATCAGTTTGGAAAAAACATCTTTTTTAATATATTTAATAAATTACAGAGAAAACAACATTACAATATTACCCTTTGGCTAGGCAGTCAGGGGGTTGAAATGTACATATTTATTTAATAAAAGGCCAAATTTATTACCCTAAATGTGAAAATACTATGGGAAATCGCGTTTCATTTAGGCAAAATGATCTTACATAATTTAACCAATTAAAAACGTATTCAATCTTAACTTTAAACTAATGCTACCGGTCTCTCAGATTACTGTTTTTTTTTCAATTTTTATAACTTAACTTGTAATTTTTAGATTAATTACAAACACTATCGAAATATTGTTTTATTTGAAACTTTAGTACTATCACCTGAGACAAAAACACCATCCAATGAGTTATTCAATCGTTTTATTCATTTTTCGTTTTTGCGGTTTCACAGACCGCTTTACACTAGTCACGTTACAATTTCTGTCACATCAATTAAAGGTTAAATTTATAAAATTTTGAAAAACAGAACGCTGAGAAAACAGACAGTTAAAATTTAGATCTCAATTGAACAATTAAGTGGGAATTTAATAGAAACCTGATTTTGAAAATGTTGGAATTACAATATCAAAAACATTCTGATATCGTTTTACTTAGAGTTTAAAACTTGGAATGGCGGTATTATCCTGGTATACTTAATGCGCAGTACACTTCAAACTACAAATTATCTCGCGAACATATACAAAATCTTCCACAACATTTTATAAGTACATGAAATGCACTACAAATTTATGTAATAAACAAAATATTTCCTGATTGTCCTTCTTGTCTTCACAACACAGAACTTACCTCGCAAATTTTAGATCAAGCGATAATTTTAGTTGCTTCTAAAAGCGATAAGGCCTACAAATGGAACAAATCAACTTTGAGTTGTTGTTTGTGTTTCATATGACTCAGAGCCCTTATGCTCAGAGTCTATAGTTGCCATTTATCGGATTACTTCATAATTATGCGTAACATTACCACTTGGCATTATTACACCAAAACATCTTATATATCTTTTAAAAAACACTGGCCGTTTTTTAAACTAAAAAATTCCAATGCTTTTTAAAAGTAAATTGGACTTTATAAACTTTGAATGATACAATGCTTTCTTAAAATATTGACCTGAAGGTATTCGGGAAAAATACTGAAAGACAATTAAGAGCAAAGTATTGATCTTTCAAATACGTAGTTATATCAAGAAATAAATTCTTTATATCGAAGGCTTAAAAATTTTGCTTTATTTTGCAGCTTTCGGAAAAATATCTTTCTTAATGGAATATTGTATAAGGAATCTATGTATAAGTAAAAATGATTTTCAGTTTTTATGCTGACATTTATACAGAAAACAAACACACGTTAGATTTTTAAATGATTAAATAGTTTATCGGTTTTTATTATTAAAAAAATATTTAATGGTGATTCCTCGATCTTTTTACAATAGGTAATAAAATTTGTGACAAAAAGAGTATTATATGTGCATCGTCTAAATACCGTCTTATTTATTTTGAAGAAATTAAATTATTTATTTCTTCCTAAAATACTCAAAAAATAAAATAAAATAAAAAGAAATAAAAATAATAGTAAAAGAAAAACTTTTTTATCACATTTTTACGAGCATCAAATTAAAAAAAAAACAATGCTAGTCATTTCTTGAAATTGAAACCCTGTTTCTTTTAATGAAATGGACCATATAAGCTTCCCGATTTTCCAGAAGTTTTAACTAGATCCTGTGTGTGCGGATGATACAATTCTCTGTTGAAGATTCCAACTGAAGTTACTTGGAAAATATACAGAAAACACTATTAAGAGTAATGTATTGCTATTTCCGAGAGTAAATATCCAGTTATATCAGAAAATAACCTGGATTTATTGAAGGTTTAAATAAAGAAATAGTGTTTAACTTACTAACTATCATAAAAGGAACTTTCTTTATATTATTTAAAGAATCAATCTATTAGCAAAAAATAGTTTCACATTTTTTTATTGAGATATTTTACAGAAAAAATAGGATTATTTAATGATTAAATTATTTATTAGATTTTATTGACTTAGAAATGTAAATAGTGCTTGCTTTGTTTCTATTATAAACATTAATTTATTTATAACAAAAATATTATTTCTTATGTATGGAATAAATGTAATTTCATTCAGAAAATGTTTTATCACACTTTACGAGAATTTAATGGAAACAATTAAGAACAACTCTGGTCGTTTTTTGAGTGTTAGACTCTAATATGTATTTTAGAAATTGTGGCTTATAAGATTTTCAACTTTTAGAAGCTTTCTATCAGTATGGATGCTATGAAAATCTCTTTAATAATTCGATCGAAGTTATACGGGAATTATTCTGAAGAGACTATTAAGTGTAATATTTGACATTACCGATTTTAAATATACAGTTATATTAGGAAATTAGGATTTATTGAAGGTTTAAGTAAAAAGTGGGATATCGGGCTTTACTAATCAGCTATTATAATAATAGATTGTTTTAATCAATCTAATAATAAAAGTTTAAAAAAATTATACTGTTATATTTTATAGAAACTAACATTTGAAATTTTTAAGTGATTAAACTGTTTATTAGATTTTATTAATTAATAATTTAAGCAAAGCCTGTTTCAGTTTCAATTACAGATATTATTTTTTGCAGATTAAAAGGTTATTTTATATAGATCATATAAAAGTCATCTCAAAGAAAAACTTTTATCACATTTTTACGAGAATTTAAAGAAAATTATCTTGATGACCACACTAGTGGTTTCTTGAAACTGAATGTCTGATATTTTTTTTAAAAATGGTACCTTTTTCAATTGTCAGAAGCTTAATGTGATTTTATCAGCAGGAATGTTGCGGTAATTCTCGAAGAAGTCAAATAAAACTATTTCAAACTATCTTGTAAAGATTATTAAAGATTATTATGAATAACGATTTCATTTTGCTGAGTGTAAACATTTAGCTATATCAGGAAATAACTTTATACATTAAAAGTATAAAATAAAGAGAAATTGTGATCTACTTAGTAATTATTTTAAAACAATCTCGCACAATAATAGTGTATATTTTCTAAGAATCAATCTATCAGTCAAAATAATTTCATAATTTTATACTGACATTTTTCCAATAAAGAAATTGATAATTTTTTTAAATTATTAAATTGTTTGTTGTATTTTGTTGTTTTAAACATTTAAATAATGTCTCTATCGTTTCTGTAACTGTTATTTTTTTCGACAAAAAGAGCATTATATAATCATCATATAAACACCATCTCATTTATTAAAAAAAATTCAAATTACTTATTTTTTTTTCTGAAGTACTCAATAAATTTTTTTAACACATTTTAACGAGAATTTAAGGAAAATATCTTAGAAACAATGCTAGTCGTTTTTTGATTAAAACCCAGATGCTTCTTTTAATGAAATAGTGCCTTATTCGTTTCCCAATTTTCCGGAAAATTTAACTACAGATCCTATCAGAATAAATACTAAGGTAATCTCTTTGAAAATTCAACTGAAGCTATTTGGAAATTTTCTCGAAAAGACTAATAAGTGTATTTTTTAAAATTTTCGTGTGTAAATATCCAGTTATATCGGGAAATTCCTGGTTATTTATATATATAAATACAGAATAAAGATATCATGCTTTACTTATCAACTATCATATATTAACTTTTTGGGTAACATATTTATTTAAAAATTCCTCTAATCATCAAAATAGTTTCAAAATTTTATGTTGACATATTTTACCGAAAAAAAGTTTGAGATTTTTAAATTTTCATTTTGTTTCATTTATTAAATATATTAAATAGTGCCTGTTCTGTTTCTATATTAAATGAGACTTTTTGGAAAAAAATATAATTTTATACATATCAAGTAAATATAGTGTCATTCAAAAAACCTTTTTCTGGCATTTTTAAGAGAATTTAAATAAAGATTTCCTAAAAATAGCACCATTTCTTGAGCGTGAAATGCTGATATTTCTTTTAATGAAATGATGCTTCAAGATTTATAGTTTTTATAAAGTCTAAATGGATCCTATAAGTTACAGATGCTGTGATAATGTCTTCAAGAATTCAAACGAAACTTTTCGTTAAATATCCTGAAAAGGCTATTAACTATAATGTTTTGATATTTCCAAGTGTAAATATCCAGTTAGGGGCTGTGCAAATATAATGGTATAATTTTAGGGGATAAAGGGGGCCTAGCATTTAATATCGTAAGGTATGTCTAGGGGGATAGTGTTTGTCCTTTGTTATCAATATCATTTTTTATCCAATCAAAATTTTAACTTTCTATTTGTGACATGTCTTTGATGCAAAAATTTATGTTATATTTTAACACGCTTTTATTACTTTCACCTGTATGTGAGTTTGTGGGTTTGTAACTCTCCTTATTGTCTAAAGATTTTCTCAAGCAATTTTGACTAAAAATTGCATTCTATGGTTTTCGGGCACGAGAAAATCATTGGACTAGGTTACATGTTCGAGAAAAAATTTTAATGGGTCATATTGGGTCATTAAGGGTCTGGGTCAAGCTATTTATATTTAAAGAACAGCGTGATCGATTATAACGAAATTTTGTATGTAACAGTTTTTTGGCACGAGAAAACTATCGGGCTGGGTCACATGTTCGAAAAATTTCGATTAGTGGGTCATTTTTGGGTCATTATGGGTCAAGCCATTTTTATCTAAAAACGGCTCTAACGATTTTGACCAAATTTTATATTTTATCGTTTTGGATTACAAGAAGACCATTGGATTAGGTAACACGTTCAAGAAAATTCGGTTAGTGGTCATTTTTGGGGTCATTGTGGGTCATGCTATTTTTATCTAAAGATTTTCTCACGCAGTTTTGACTAAAAATTGCATTCTATGGTTTTCGGGCACGAGAAAAATATTGGGCTAGGTTACATGTTCGAGAAAAAATTTTAATGGGTCATATAGGGTCATTAAGGGTCTGGGTCAAGCTATTTTTATTTAAAGAACGGCGTGATCGATTATAACGAAATTTTGTATGTAACAGTTTTTTGGCACGAGAAAATTATCGGGCTGGGTCACATGTTCGAAAAATTTCGATTAGTGGGTCATTATGGGTCAAGCCATTTTTATCTAAAAACGGTTCTAACGATTTTGACCAAATTTTATATTTTATCGTTTTGGATTACAAGAAGACCATTGGGTTAGGTAACATGTTCAAGAAAATTCGGTTAGTGGGTCATTTTTGGGGTCATTGTGGGTCATGCTATTTTTATCTAAAGATTTTCTCACACAGTTTTGACTAAAAATTGCATTCTATGGTTTTCGGGCACGAGAAAAATATTGGGCTAGGTTACATGTTCGAGAAAAAATTTTAATGGGTCATATTGGGTCATTAAGGGTCTGGGTCAAGCTATTTATATTTAAAGAACAGTGTGATCGATTATAACGAAATTTTGTATGAACAGTTTTTTGACACGAGGAAACTAATTCGCTAAATCACATGTTTGAGAGATTTCGACTATAATGACCATTTGTGAGTCATGATGGGCCATAATGGATCATGTCAAGCTACATCTAAAGAACAGGTGGATCGATTTTAATGAAATTTTGTATATAACATTTTTTTTTGGTACAAGAAAATTATTGGGCTAGGTCACACTTTCGAGAAATTTCGATTAATGGGTCATAAAGTGTCTGGGTCAAGCTATTTATATTTAAAGAACGGCTGGATCGTTTTTAACGAAATTTTGTATGTAACAATTTTTAGACACGAGGAAACTAATGGGCTAAATCACATGTTCGAGAGATTTTGATTATAAGGGTCATTTGTGGGTCATTGATGGGTCATGCTAATTTTATGTAGAAAATGTCTCTCACCATTTTGACTATATTTTGTATTATGATATTCTCGGGCAAGAGAAAACCATTGGACCAGGACACATGCTCGCGAAAATTCGATTAATGGGTCATTTTGGGTCATAATGGGTTAGAGTTATTCTAATTATATATAACAACGATTCAATCAATTTTACCTAAATTTTGTAACGAAACGTCTTTTGTCACGAGAAGACTATTGGGCAGAGTCGCAAGTTAAACAAAATTATATTAGTGGGCCATTTTACTTTATTGATGAATGCTGTCAAGCTAATTTTATCTAAGAAACGGCTTAAACGATTTTGATTCAACTTTATATTCTACTGTTTTTGATTACCTGGAGACCTTTGTGCTAAGTCACATGTTTGATCAAATTTGATTAGTGGGTCATTTTGTTTAATACGGGTCAGGGTCATGAGAAAATGGCAACAACCAATAAGTTGGCAATATTTCACAAAATATTGGCGACATTTGGCCGAAAAGAATGACTATTAAGATTACGAAAGCCACAACACGTATTTCGTGCCAAATGAAAGAATGTCTCCAAATTTGGCTATATCTGGCAAAAAACGTTGTCTTTCATAATGTGAAGAATTTTTTTTATACATTCTTAATAGGATTCGAGATGCATGGTTAAATTAACCAGAGTCGATCAAAAAAAGTGATTTGGATCGATGTCCTTTCGTTGTAAATTTTAAAATAAATATAGTTTAAATAAATATAGTTTAAAAAAACTAAAAAACACGCTTTTTAAGTATATCAAGCTAAAAAGTGAAAATTAATTCGTACTATAAGCTGAAAACAAAAATAGATGAAATAAATATAGTTTAAAAAAACTAAAAACCACGCTTTTAAAGTAATCAAACTAAAAAGTGAAAAATAAATATAGTTTAAAAAAAACCAAAAAACACGCTTTTTAAGTATATCAAACTAAAAAGTGAAAAATAATTCGTACTATAAGCTGAAAACGAAAAATAGATGAAAAATACTATTTTACTATAAAATCATTGTTATTATAGATATCAATTATTAAGCAATAAATAAAATTATCGTGGAAAAAAAGCGTGGGGTGCTCCATCTACCATGCTCCATCTATCAGTTCTCAAGAAGCACCCCACGCTTTTTTTCCACGATAATTTTATTTATTGCTTAATAATTGATATCTATAATAACAATGATTTTATAGTAAAATAGTATTTTTCATCTATTTTCGTTTTCAGCTTATAGTACGAATTATTTTTCACTTTTTAGTTTGATATACTTAAAAAGCGTGTTTTTTGGTTTTTTTTAAAACTATATTTATTTTAACCTGTTATCTATTTCTATGATAATACTAAGTTATTATTAAAATAACTAAATTATTGTAAAATTATTTAATTCTAAAATATGGAATTTCTCATCGTTTGACTTTCTAATTCTTCATCGTATGTGTATGTATATATAATCACGGTTCGAGAAACCATATGTGAAATATATTTGAAATTAAGCGTGTTTACTAATAAATAAAAGGGAAAGAGAAAGAATGTTGTCCACTTGTTTTAGTGATAAGAATTTCCGTCTGCTCCCTATCCCTTCTCCGTTCGGCACAAATGCAATAGGAATTCTGTTGAATGCATTATGTAACAAAAATCTATTTTAAAATAATCTTTTTAAGTGTTATTTGATATAAAAAATTGTCATGTGCAAAATGATATTTTATTGAATTCTCTTCATTTGAACAATATAAGTATGCAAAAAATAAATGTAACCAGTTTTGTATATGATTTCGAAAACAATTAAATAAATAAATAAATCCTAGGAAAAAAATACACTTTGATAACGATATTATTTCCGGGGGGGGGGGGTATGATAAATCGATGATCGAGTTATGATAACGAATGATATTGGAAAGGGGGGGGAGGTATAATTTACCAAAAAGGTGATAACTTTATATTTGCAAGGCCTATTATATCATTAAATAACCTGAATATATTGAAATTTTCGATAAAGAAAAAAAAAATGTGCTATACCAAACAACTCTTATAAAACAATTTTTCATAATAATAGTTCTTTTTAAGAATCAGTCTATTACCATAAAAGTAAGTTTCTTAATAATATAGTATTTTAAAGCCTCTATTCTATTGGCCGTAAGGTCTATATGGCTCATCTATTGGTCAAAATAGTTTCAAAATTTTATACTGACATATTTTGCAGATTACAAATATATATGTATATATATACGTAATATATATATGTAAATATATTACGCGCGTCGAATTAATAATCCTCTTCCCCTTTTTAAAAAAAAAATTGTTAGTAAGCAATGGGAAGTAGAAACATACGCTACTACTAAGCTTATTTGCTTGAATTACCACAAATTATTTGGGATAGCAAACTAATCCAATCAAATAATCATGTCTTTCCTGTTTCTTAAGATTAAGATCTCAATTTTTATGCTTTATTTTTAAGATTTCATTTTTATATGTGACGTATAGTACGCATGTATCAAATTTCATCAATTATCTTGTTTCAGAAATACATTTTATACGCTTTATTATAAGGTAATTAAAGCAATGAATTACTATTCGAAAATTTCTCATAAACTTTATTATATTCCGTTACTTTATATTCTCTTTTTCACGAAAGACTTTTTTTTTTATTAACATTCATCATTAAAACATAAAAAATGATGCGCTGCTCTTTTTTATAATAATGTAAATAATTATTCAAAGATCATGCATAGAAAATCGAAAATGAACGTACCAATGTTTAATTTAAGTTTGTAAAATTCTCTTTGTGTTCCTTTAATTACTAGAACTTAATTATTAACTGTTTGCTGAATTTATAATAAGTCTCCGTTTCAACACTTAAAATAATTATTTAAACACAAACACTTCCGTGTAAACCAACAAAAGGTTTGAATAATAACACTTTGCATATATCTACACACATTCCTTTCTTTATTTTTAATGAATATAAATAAATGTAATTCCTTAACTTGCACTGGAAATAAATGGCTCTGATTTTGATTAAGTTTTGCAAATAATGAAACTCATTACATAATATTGTTAAAAGAATTTCGAAGGAAGAATTGACAAATTGGTAAATTATTTACATAGGAACGAATATTTTTATTGCTTAAATAAAAATGAATTGAAGAATAATTTATAGTAAAAGTAGATAATTAAACATTCAAGTAATTAAAAAAATAACAATACTGGGCAGTTTTTATCCTTCTCTCTTTAATGTGGTAGAGCCTTAACCCTTTGCGGCGCGGTGGTTTCATAGATATACCACTTAATTTTAATTCCCAAACGCCAAATTGGCACCGGAATTTTGTTTAAAAAATTGCGGTTTATTGAATGCGTGAAATATAGCGTTTTCTTATTTACAAATAAAATTGTTTTTAAATTCCGGTGTCAGTCATTAATTTCAATACTTAAGCAATGAATTTGCCCTGCGCTGCAAAGGGTTAAAATAAAGATAAAATTGGAAAGAAGACCAAAACTTATCAAATATGCGTTAACCAAGTTGACGTCTGTTCACACAACCTTAATATATTTATCTATGCAAATGCTTTTCCTTTATTGAGAACGTATATAATATAAAAAAATAAAATAAAATAAAATAAGTAAAAATTAATAAATAAAAAGGAACTTTTTTTAAAGGGCCGTTCAAGTATTACGTAAGCACCTAAAGAGGGGGAGGGGGGTTAACGATTTTTTTTTTTTTTTTTTTTTTTTTTTTTTTTTTTTGCTGACAAGGGGGAAGAGGGGTTTTGAATGATGCTTACGTGAAACATTTTCAAAATCTCTTAAATTGTATTTAAAAAAAACTATTAAATTTTTTAGTTGAAAAAAAAAGATAAAGCAACAGAATATTGAACTTGAAGTTCTGATGTCAGCTATTTTGACCGCACAAGGAAAACATAAACTATCTCTTTTATCTAGAGGTAACTGCTCATGTTTGATGCATGAAGGGCTTATTATCTCTGAGAACTTACTAGTATTTCCAATTGTGAGAATAGAAAAGTATGGACCGATTCGATATGTTGTATTGTGAAAATACGAGTCTTTTTGAGAAAGTTTCAAACACGTAAATAAAATTAAATCTTTGTTTCCAAACTTTCTTTGTCAAGTAGTTGAACCCCATAACCATAGTGACCGACTGCTCTACTATCTGGTGTCTCGTAAGTTTTGAAATTCACTCAGTATTGTAATGTAGTGGTGTTCATTTCGAGAAATCTTGTTTAAAAGCTTTTTGAAAATTTCAAAAAGACTGTATCAAATGAACCATTTAAGGATATTCATTCAATGTAAAACTAATGATGTGTGGCGGCAGTACAAAAAGTCTTATACAACTGACAAAGAGTTAGAGGTAGTGGTCCTAAAAAGAATTGAGGACGATAATGTAAAATTAATATGTAAGGCAACCGAAAAGGAATCAGTAATTTTTTATTATTTTATAAAGGTAATTATAATCAATTTATTTTTAAAATTTTAAATATATTTTAGCATAATTTTATGTTTATATAATTAGTTGTAAAAATTGGAAAAAGATTAATAAGATAAAGTGATCATGTAACCTTGGCGAAACACGGCCAGTATGGTGATATACAGGGTGTATTTAAACTACTGGGCAAAACTTTAAGGGATGGTAGTACACATAAAGACAAATAATATTAAATGGGAAACTAAGGGTCCCAAACGTCTTCCGAAGGAGATAAACGCCATCAATGTTTAGGGTCCAAAATTTGAAATGATTATAAAAAACGGAAAAATTGGTCGATTCGTTTGCGGTTTTCACGAAAACTATTCTTTATGTCAGTATTGTCTTGAAAATAAATTATAAAGATAAATTTCAAAATATGCCGATAGAGGGCGCTTTAAACTTTAGAGTAACGAACAACTATTTTTTATCGTTATTTTTTGCATCTCATTAAATTTTTTTAGAAGTTTAGACATAAACTTAAATTTTGAGCTGAAAATCTGTGGTTAAGTAGCGCAAACTGAACTGTGTTCAATTGGAGTGAATAGGTTTAAATTTCAAATGATTATAAAAAACAGAATAATTGGTCAATTGATTTGCGGTTTTCACTAAAACTATTTTTTATGTCAGTATTGTCTTGAAAATAAATCATAAACATAAATTTCAAAAAATGTCAATAGAGGGTGCTTTAGACTTTGGAGTAACGTACAACTATTTTTTACCGTTATTTTTTGCATGTCATTAAAATTTTTTTAAGCTTAGACATAAACTTAAATTTTGAGCTCAAAATCTGTAGTTAAGTAGCACACACTGAACTGTGTTCAATGGGGGTGGGAAGGTTCAAATTTCAAATGATTATACAAAACGGAAAAATTGGTCGATTCGTTTGCGGTTTTTTCTAAACCCATTCTTTATGTAAGTATTTCCTTGAAAATAAATTTTAAAGATAAATTTCAAAAAATTCCGTTAGAGGGCGCCTTAAACTTTAGAGTAACCAACAACAATTTTTAACTGCTATTTTTTGTATCTAATAAAATGCTTGCAAAAGCTTAGATTTAAATTTTTAGCTCAAATTTTGAATCGTTGGAAGGGATTAAGAAGTGCAAACTGAACTGTGTTCAGGAGTTAAAATGTTACCCTGTCCACCCTACGAACACAGTTCAATTTTCCGCTACTTAATTACTCCCAACGATTCAGATTTTGAGCTCAAAATTTAAGTCTAAGCTTTTAAAACATTAATTTAGATTAAAAAAATATATATATATCGGTTAGAAATAGTTATTGTTTACTCTAAAATTTAAGGCGCCCTCTAATGGAATTTTTAAAAATTCATCTTTAAAATTTATTTTCAAGGAAATACTGATATAAAGAATGATTTTAGAGAAAACAGCAAACAAATTGACCAAATTTTCCGTTTTTTATAATCATTTGAAATTTGAACCTCCCCACCCCCATTGAACACAGTTCAGTTTGCGCTACTGCACCACTCTCAACGATTCATATTTTCAGCACAAAATTTAAGTTTATCTCTAAGCTTCAAAAAAATTTAATGAGATGCAAAAAATAACGGTAAAAAACAGTTGTACGTTACTCCAAAGTCTAAAGTCCCCTCTGTCGACATTTTTTGAAATTTATCTGTATAATTTATTTTCAAGACAATACTGACATAAAGAATAATTTTAGTGAAAAACGCAAATCAATTGACCAATTTTTTATAATCATTTGAAATTTGAACCTATCCACTCCCATTGAACACAGTTTAGTTTGCGCTACTTAACCACAGATTTTGAGCTAAAAATTTAAGTTTATGTCTAAACATCTAAAAAAATTTAATGAGATGCACAAAATAGCAGTAAAAAATAGTTGTTCGTTACTCCAAAGTCTAAAGCGCCCTCTATCAGCATTTTTTAAAATTTATCTTTATTTATTTTGAAGACAATACTGACATAAAGAATAGTTTTCGTGAAAACCGCAAACGAATCGACCAATTTATCCGTTTTTTATAAGCATTTCAAATTTTGGACCCTAAACTTTGAGGGCGTCTATCTTCTTCGGAAGACGTTTGGGACCCTTAGTTTCCGATTTAATATTATTTGTCTTGATGTGTACTATCACCCCTTAACGTTTTCCCCAGTAGTTTAGATACACCCTGTATAAAGACCAAGGGAACGTCAAAAAACGAGTTATTACTTTTTAAATATGGCGTTGCCTAGCTAAACCTTAATTTTTCTTTTAAAATAACTCGAAAACCCACCCAATGATTTTCTTATTTATTTATTTATTTAGCTGATGGTAGCATGATGTCAAGCAGAATCGTACATTGTTTTTACTTGTTAGTCATTTGCAAGCAGATTATAGGAGGAATCATATCTAATAATATTTTTAGCTAGATTTTTTTGGCCGGGGTCAAACCTCCCTGCCTAGTTTAATTTGTTTTTAAACTGTACAATAGATAGTTTTTAATTGAATTGTTCTTCTTAACATTAAATGTTAAGAACAATGTAAAATGAATTGTTAATTACAGCAACCAATAAACAGGATCCGATATTCATGCACATGTAGTATCGTGGTATCCTTACTCGACCACAGCTAGGTCATCGCACAACGCCATAAACTTGTCCTATCTGCTTATGCTTATGCTGTTATTGTGATTGCTTCCAAAATATCAGGTCAAAGTAAAGCAATAGGTTATTCTGGTCCAACGTTTATAGCTCTAAGAAATGGGAAACAGAGTTCTTTCACAGGAAACATTCATGCTTAAGACTTTGAAACTCTATTAACACTCAAAGACTTTGAAAAATTAGTGAAAACAGAAGAAAGTTTCATAAAACCTGTAATCATAGTTACGGTTGATAGAGGTCCAGACAAGAATCTCCGCTATCAAAAAGTTATATCGTTTGCTATTAACCATTTCAAAAAGCATGATTTAGAGGGCGTACAATGGTCCTGAAAGAAGTGCATATAAATAAATAGAAAGGCGAAATGGGTATCCCGAATGGCATCACTCAGTCGAGTGGTCTTATACTCCCTCATGACCATTATGGTTTCCATCTCGATGAGAACGGTCGCACTATTGATGAAGAAATTCAGTAAAATACCTTTGCATTTGCTGGTAAAACTTTCGCAGAAATCTGTAACTCATTAAGCATTGACGGTTATCCTATTACTGCCACATATGTTGATTCAGGCGAACCAGACTCTGTTGGTTATTACATGGATTGGTATTTGAAGCCCGTGCAAGAAAGTCAATACTTACTTCAAATTGTAAAATACGAAGAAAGGAATTGTTGATCTCTTGCACGCAGTATATTATTTTGTATATTAAAAGGACGATTCATTCCTCCTCCAAATAAAATGGTACAATCTCCAAATGACATCATGGCCCCACCAGTGGCCGAGTGGTCCTGACCTCAAACTGGTAGACGGTAGGTGCTGGGTTCGAACCCAATCGCGACCGTCGGCATAACCGTTAGGATTTTTCCGTGGTTTTCTTCGAACCTTGCGTAAAAACGGGTCAGGTTCCCTTAAAAAGACCCCCACGGAGGGCACCCCACCCCTTAGGGCCTATATCAAACAGCGTAGATAATTGACCGGCATACAAACAAACCAAATGACATCATTGCAAGTGAGGAGGAGAAATTTATAGATTTAAGCCACCGTCTGGCCTTAAATCTGAATATTACAGCAATGGGATTTTTAAAGATACCTTATGGCTATTTTTGCCCTTCCATAAAGTCGTAATTACCCGCAAGAACTTGTGGAAGTTGTGACCAATATCATACATCTCAGAAATCACAAAACAGACACTAAAAATTCAATACATGGGAAAAAACGAGAAGGCCTGCATTATACAACCATTAGGAATTGCTACTCGTCGAGCAAATGAAATTATGTACAAAATCAATATCAAGATTGCATTTTTTGCAAGAGGTTTGCAAGAGTGCAAGATTTTCAGATCAAGATTGCATCTTAAAAGAAAGCGATGAAGGCAATCAGATAAAACTGTAAACCAATATCATAACAGTTATGGAAAAATTGCTTGAGCAGTGGTCAGCATCAGAATAGATATGAGCATGTTCAAACTTAAATTTTACAAACGGCTAAGTTTTTCTAAAATTGTGATCTAAGAAATTTTCTTTAATACAATTGTAAGGAAATAAAACAAGCATTTTTTTTTATTATCAATATGTCGAGTAGCGTTTTTTTAAAAATTTGAATTAAGTTCTAATTTTTTTAAATTAAATTATTATTGTTAAAAAAGTTAGAAGGGGGGGGTTGTAATTTTCTTACGTTATTATAATGGAGGGAGGTTGCGAGTGTCTCATTTTTGTTGACAAGGGGGCATAGGAGGTCGAAAATTGCCAAAACATGTTTACTTAATATTTGAACAGCCCCTAATCCTATATCAGGCGTACTTCTGAACTCGGAGGTTCATGTGCAGTGCATCTTCATTAAAAGCGCATTTAGAACCTGACGAATTAATTTATGACGCTCTTAAAGTTATTAGGCAGCTTTATTAAAAAATACAAAAAGATAATATTCGAACTCTGTCTACCCATCCTTCTCCAATCCTATTTATGCAGTTCAAAACAAGTAAAACACAGTTATGTCTAAGACATCTTTCACTAAGCTTTGGCAGCGCGCCTGTTACTTTAAAAGTTTCATAAGGGTAATCATCCGGATAGTCGCTCTATTATGCTATATGTCCATTCGTGACTACACAAGGAAGGTGGATTATGGGGGGTGGTAACATTACTCAACCATTCAAACCTTATAAAACCTCTTCATTCTTAAGGTGTTTATGTTTTTATGCACCCTATTACTGCTGCATGCAAAGCTAAGTGATATAAATTGATTTTACAATAAAAATATGCAAACCTTCTTTTGTTTCTCCTGTGAGATTCACTGTTGATAAGATGTGCCATTTTTCTTACGGGTGGATGATACATGCAAGTGATTTTAGACAAGAATTATTATGAATGAAAAGAGATACATCAATGACCAAAGAGATAGGTCAATGGGCACCGGTATAGAGGCCGAAATTTCTAAGCCTTGGGTCCGAAACAGAAATAAAAAAATCAACCCTAGTAAAATTCGGTATAAAAACTAAAAGTTCGGCCTGATCTCGGTCAGGTACGGAAGAAAATTTAATTCTCGGCCTGAGGCCGGTGCGACCCGAGTTCATTTTTACAAAACACTGATTTTCACATCGATTTGGTTAAAAATTAACCTCGTACGAAGAGTTTTGACGAAAAATTAAATGTTCCGTTAATTAGCTAAAATTAAAACACTAATTAATATATACATTTGAAAATTTCAGAGCACACATAAAAAATTATTTTACACATGTGTATAAATTTTTTGAAAATCCGTCGATATTTTTTCTTAATTTTTTTCAAAAAATTGACGGCAACACTCAGAAGTTTGGAGAAAGAACCGCACACAGGTACAAGCATTCAGTAAAAACATAACTAAATAGAGATATTTTCCAGATCTACTTCTTTATTTAATATCGGAAAAAATAAATTAGAGATTATATGACACGTAGACAATTAACTTAATTATTAACCCGGGAGAACGCGCGCTTATCAGGGTATGAATAGTTTTATCTTTGGCACCAATAAAATTAAATTATAACAGTCACTTTATTAAGACGGAGGCAATTCTTAGAAATTTTTCGATAAAATAAGTTGAAGATTTCTTTTAAAAAATTAGTGGTTGCAATTGTAAAAACCATACGTACTCCGGGTCTTTTAGGCCCTGCGCGCGTCCTGCCGGGTTAAACACTTCTAAATGCTTAAAACATGATTTAGAAGTTTTTTATCAATTTAATCATCGAAGGTTATTATTGTGTTCAGTTGTAAGAATCCCATGATATGAATTAACAGACCGTTCACAAGGGTTTATTCCCTTTATTTACATGTAAAAGAATTTTTTTTTATCTAGAGACATCTTTTACTATGATTATCGATCAAAAACGACGCATTATTTTCTTCGATTCGATGTGTCAGGTTTCTACTAGAATTGATTTATTCACTTTAGCTTACAATTTTCTCGCAGTTTGTAGATCCACATTCCAGTGCAGGAGGGTCTTCTATTCTGATAATAAATACAAATAAAAATTTGCATTTAAATATATATGCAGTTTTGAAAAAAAATGTGTCAGGGCAAATTTTACTGATTTTTAAACGAACCTGGCCACGCGTTGAGACATTGATTTTCATACGGGCTGACTCGAAACTTGGCCTAAAATTTTTGACACGTGAAAACTAGGAAGAATGAAATCCGTCCCAGCTAATTACGGAAAAAATAAATTAGACCTGGTGCCCGGTTTGATTCTTCTGGGAAAAAGTAAGGACCAAAACTGGCCCGGCTCAGTCCGGAAAGTGTAATGACTAAGTCCGGCCCGTCCTGAGCCTTAAAAAAAGCAAGGCCTGGACCAGAATCGGTCCGAGTGTCGTAAATAGAAATTGGCCCGAACCCAGCCCGTGCAGATATCTGAACGGAGGCTACACCTTTGAAGTTAGAGAAATCCCAGTATTATATTGGATAGTCCTTTTATTCAAGGAAAGTTTTTTTTTAAAAAACTCAGATACATAAAAATTTGTTAATCTTACAAATATTATTTCCAAGTACTGCTTAACAAAATTCAGATTTCATCAAACAGCTTTTTTATGATACTGTATATAAAATACTATAGAATATATTTACAATATATATGTAATGGCGATATATTCAGTAATGCTTGGTTTTCTTAACAACGGAATCAGAATGCCATTTGATGGGCCAACGGACTTTCATAAACAGATAACATTCAGATTTCCAGGTCAAATAACAGAACTTTTCAGCCATGCTTTGAAGATTTTCATCTTACACCGGGAATGTAGATAAAGAGAGCAGAGACATCACCTCTTCGAGTTCATGGATGAAATTCTAGAATTAATTAAAGGGTCTCAAGATTCTTAAAATCGGAAAAATTGAAAAAAATGAGACCATCTTGAATATTTAATATCTTAAAATGTTTATGATATTAAAACACAATTTTTTGTTGAGATGAAGGATATAAGTATGTTCTTTCATTTTATGCCTTTAAAATATTGAAAGATGCAGAATTAGCATTGACAGAGTGCATCAAACTGTGGGACATTTGACGAGCAGAAAATTGACATAACACCTTACGCGCACGATTACAAAATAAATATTGTAACTAGAATGGAAATTTTGGTCTCTACTTATACGTCAGATTATAATAAATATCTTGAACCTAAATAAATTTATATTTAAATTTTTTTCTATTTATAATACAAAGTTGTATTTAACTGATAGAAAATTTTGAAAATTTCAACAAGATAATCACCTAAAAAATAAACTTTTTTTATAAATAAAAAGAAATTTTTAGGTTCAGTTTATACAGATTAACATGAAATATATATTTTGAAAATTTTATGTAAAAATACTAAGATTTTGAGATATTATGCGCACTATGACAGAAAATGTAATTTGGAGAAAAATGACTTCCAAGTTTCGGTAACGCCGCTTTAGCTATTGAGGGGAAAAATTTCGAAAATTTGGAAGCTTTAAAAGTGGTGAGACCCCTTAAATCTTGATTCGCATATTAAAATGCAATAACAAGTCATATTTTGGTGGAAAACATTTAAAATCCCACTTTTAGAGGTTGACTCTTGGGATTTCCATTGTGTTTTCCTGTTCCAAGTCTTTCATATTTTCTGCTTTTGTATGCAGGGAAACATGATGTCAAACACAGGAAAATACAAAATCTGCGAGTCAAACGATAAATTCGAGTTTTCAGGATTTTTCCAGCAAAATATAACTTGGTAGACCGATTGCGTTTTAATATGTTAATCGAGATTTAACTAATTCTGGATTTTCATCCATGAACTCGATGAGGTGATTGTCTGTGCTGCCGCATCCCAGTCTATCTGTTTAAGGTAAAAATTACACAATGAATAAATTTTTAAAAAATCCTTCAAAAGTACTACATGAAAAATGAAAGTATGAATTGGATAACTTATTTTTCTGCTATTTTGGGAGAATCTCTTAAATTTCAGAGAAGCTTTATGTACCAGTTCGGTATTCAGGCCTTCCCTCTGTCAGGTTTGTTGTATTAATGACACAGGAAAAATTTAGAGACAGTGAAATTAATAACCTTTGAATTGAAGCAAATCTGTTTGTTTAAACTTGTTTTAAGTATATTGGTATTAGATATCAATAATATTGATTATAATTTTTTATTTTGTGATTAGAACTGATTTGTGCTTATTAGTTCAAATTTATTTTAAAATAAATAATTCTACGTTTTCTTATATTTATGACACGATCCATTTAAATATACTTATATTGTCTCCTTTCAAAAGATCTTTGAATATTTTATTAAAGTTCTTTATGTGAAACATTCAATAAAATCCGAGAAGAATCTCCCAGTAAGGAAGTATAATATACGGAGGAAATACATGATATTTCCGAAATCTCTAAGATTAACATATTGAAGTGATGCCATTCACTCAAGAAACCTTTGAAAATATACTTCGTCTGACGTATTCCAGTGTTTCATTTGAATTTAAATGTCAAATACTTTTATGCTGTTTATTATATGACACATTGTAAATATTTTGCACAGTGAGCATAAAATTGAAAAACCTTGAATTTGAATAACATTCTAAATATAATAGTAACAGTGCAATATGGATAGGTTTTATTGAGGTATTTTAAATACTACCGTTTAATAACATTCATCATTAAAAAAATGTGGTTAGATTTGATTTAATCATGCGTATTAGACACAGAGGCGACAGCATAGACAATCAGTTCATCGAGTTCATGAATGAAAATATTCGATTCGTATATTAAAACGCAATCGGTCTGCTAAGCCCTATCTCGATGGATAGCACCTGAAAACGCGATTTTAGCGGTTTGCTTATAGTTTATCATTGTGCTTTCTTGCACACAAAAGCTATGGAAAGATGAAGGATATGAAGCAGAAAAACATAACGATAAACCCATGAGTCAATCGCTAAAATCGAGATTTTTGGTGTTTTCCACCGAGATATGATTTGGCAGACCAATTGCGCTTTAGTATGCAAATCGAGATTTAAAGAATCACAGATTTTCATCCGTGAACTGAATTAGGCGACTGTATGTGCTGCCATTTCCCAGTCTATGTTATTTCGAAATTATTTTAACATATTGAGTATATTTTGATACATTTTTTATACATATTTTGACATATTGAGTAACTTTTCTAAAAGGTCTTTCAGTTTAACCATGTTAACTTTTTGTTGGTTATAATTTTAATACAATGAAGTAATTTTGTGATTAGGTTTGATTTACCCATGCTTGTTATTTGAAACTTATTTTGACCCATATTGAACAATTTATTAAAGATGCTTTCCGCGTACATATCAGTGAATACCACTGAACTAGAATCATGAAATGATGGTTACCTTAGACTCATAATGTAACAAGATAAAGAAATAACACGCACTTTCATCATCATAATAGTTTTAACATTAGCTGCAGTTCGAGATATTTCATCGACTGTCAGTGTTTGGAAACGGTCGTTGCAGCAACTGACAAGAAAGGTTTCATACTGGGCATACTCAGAATTTTTTGAAAAAAAAAAACAATTAAACTACTCATAAATGTAATAAAAGATCAGTCAAAGTTAAAGGCGGAATCACAGTAGAAAACCTGTAAAAAATAAAGTAATTTCGAATATTTGGCGTGAAAGCACGAAAGTGTCACAAGATTTGGCGAACAGCACTTTCTAAAAGCAAACGTTTTTATTGCAACTGAAAAATTTTTGGATTTTTAGAATGAGTGTAAATGGTATTTAATGAATTTAAACATAAACAATGAGAGAGTTTAATATATTATATTCATATATACATACTGTATTGCATATATACAGTGGCGGTCAACAGTTTCCGGCCAGTTAGTTTCTTCGATTTATTTACCAAAAGCTTTCAGCAAAATAGAAGCACAATTGCTTCAAAAGTTAGGAATATGTGAACGACCTCTGACCACGTGATCATTTTGATTGGATACTGAAGATGCTTCATGCAAAGGGATAAAATTCGAAATTCGTGTGTGCAAAAGTTTCCGGCCACTTATCATTCTTTAGTTTTTTTCTATCGGTAAACTGTTTTTTGGTTGTGTTTATGAATGAATCAACGTGTATAGCATAATTGATATCAAAATTGAAAAGTTCAACAATTATTGTTCATAAATGAGTGATTAGTTTGTCGCTAAAAGGCCAATCTTCTCGAGATATTGCGGCAAAGTTATCAATCGGTAAATTTCGACCTTAAACGATATTTAAAAATTATATAAAGATGGCCATGGCCTTCGGGACTTTCAGAGGTCCTGGAGATCCCAGAAAATTAATATTCCTGTGGACAGAATCATCAGGAGAAAAACAATTGATAATCCGCATAGAAATTCCGCTGCAATATACTGCGATTTACGGAATGAAAATACTGCTGAAATAAGTCCGTATACAGTATAAACATGCTGACGTAATGCATAACTTTATGGAAGAGTCGGTGTTAAAATTTTTTCAGAGTTAAAAAAAATACAAACGTACCCGACTGGCGTTTTACAAAAAACACAAAGTCTGGTCAAGTGAAAACTGGAAAAAAGTTCTATTTTTCCATCAATCGAATTTCAAAACAATTTTGGAAGTGATGGCAGACACAATGTCCGATGACCTAACAACAAAAGATATGATTCGACCTATGTTATTCTTACAATGGAGCATGGCGGAAGACACGTTATGCCGTGGGGAGTATTTTCTTCAAAACGTGTAGGTCCGTAATTTGAAATCCACAGCCAGGTGAATGATACAATGTATAAGGATATCTTGCAAGACTATTTTCTGCCTTATTTGGTCATAACTATTTTCCTTAACATGATATCGACATAAATAATGTTTGCAAACATTGATAAGCAATGGTTTTCGCACAAAAAATTTCGTTTTTGAAATGATCAGCTCAAGCACTCAACATGAATCCAATAGAAAATCTTTGAAAAGAAGATCACAAAAGTTTGCGGAACTATAAATATTCCAACTCGGTCGAAATTTCGCCGAAATTGCAAGAAATCTGGGGAAAACGTACCATAGACGATCTTTAACCGTTGATTGTATGAATATCACGTTGCTACGCCGCAGTAATTATTACGAAAGCTAATAAAATAGTAATACGATAAAATACTAATTGTAAATGTTGTTGATCACTGTAATTTTCTATTACAATACCACTTTTTTACAAACTTGTGAAAGTGGCCGGAAACTTTTGAGAACATGCGTTTTCCTTTATACTTAATTTTGTCAGTTAAATTTATTGATATTTACACGTTCTTCGACAAGTAAGTTCCTAACTATTATGTCAATAAAATGTATAAATATCACTTTGAGATTCCTCTTCATATGGGTATATTTACAAATTAACTGAAAAATTTTTGCTGGCTGGAAACTTTTGACCGCCACTGTATATTAGGGTGGGCCGAAGAAAACTTTTTTTCGATTTTCGATGATGGCGGGTGCGGAAAAGTGGCCACTGGTGGCACTCAGTTTACACAAAAAAATTGAAATTTTTTGGACATTTCCTTCTTGCCGCAAATGGCTTGAAGTTTTGCAAAAATGCTGATTTTTGCACTTTTTTAGCTAAAAAGTTAAAAATGCTAAATTAAATTTATTTTGGTTGTATTTACTTGAAAAGGCATCTTTAACGTACGAAATGCTTAAATAAGTTCTGATAATGCATTATTTAATTGCTAAGTGTATTTTAAAAAAGCCGATTTTCATAGCTTTTTCACGTATAACAGGCAAAAATTGTATTGGTTTGAATCGTTCGTTTATTTATGTTCCTTGGTCTTTAAATTTTTTCTATGCGTCAAAGGTCATATATTTGGGCAGCAGACAGCAGTATAACACAAAAACAAAGCTGGAAGGCGAGAAGGAGGGTGAAACAGGACTCTAAGCTTGCGCAATGCCTCATTGTAATGTTGAGGGAGTGAAGGAAGATATAAAATAGAAGAGAAAGTTTCGATAAGAGATTGTTATTATTTTACCATGCTCAAAATCTGCGACATTTGTTCAGTAAGGATGTAAAACCTTTTCCTAGAGAGATTCGGTACTTTTTGGATCGTTTAGCGTACCATTACAGTTTTTTGTGCATTTTATTACGACGAGTTTAGAAATAGCAAGTATGAAGGTCCATGCCAATGTAAAAAACACGCGACAGCATGAAAAGTATCCTTTATTGGGCACCATGCTTGTTGATAGACTTGCAATTGCCAACTTATACTGATATCATGCGCCACTACTACTGATTGCGAAGCGATATGGCAGAAAATCGAGAAATCCAATATTAGTCAATAGATGATGTTATTAAAATGGCAGATGAAAAAGTTACCGAAATCTGAATAAATGCCAGTGTTTTCCCAACGATCAGTTCACCAAAAGATTAAAATATATTAAAAGAAGTGTAGATCATTGGAGAAATCCTGAAATCGTATGGGCTTGAAAGTTAAGACAGCCCGCGAAGAATTCGTACGAAATGGTGAAACCTTTTAGTAGTTTTTAATCATTTTGTAAATTGATTGTTGGGAAAACACTGGTATGGAAGCTTTTTTTCAGATTTCGAAAACGTTTTCACCTACCATTAAACTATTATCCTAAACTATCACTATTAAAAGAAGTGTAGATCATTGAGGAAATACTGTAATAGTATGGGCTCGAAAGTAAAGACAACCCGCGAAGAATTCGTACGGTATGGTGAAACCTTTTAGTAATTTTTAATCTTTTTTGTAAATTGATCGTTGGGAAAACACTGGTATCAAAGCTTTTTTTCAGATTTCGGAAACTTTTTCACCTACCATTTTAATAACATCATGTATTGACTAATATTGGACTTCTCGATTTTCTGCCATATCGCTTCGCAACCAGTAGTAGTGGCGCATGATATCAGTATAAGTTGGCAATTGCAAGTCTTTCAATAAGCGAGGTGCCCCATAAAGGATACTTTTCATGCTGTCGCGTGTCTTTTACATTGCCATGGACCTTCATACTTGCCATTTCTAAGCTCGTCGTAATAAAACGCACAGAACACTGTAATGGTACGTCAAATGATCCAAAAAGTACCGAATCTCTTTAGGACAAAGTTTCACGTCCACACTGAACATATATCGCAGATTTTGAGCATAGTAAATTAATAACAATCCCTTATCGCAATTTTCTCTTCTCTTTTATTTGCTCCTTAACTCCCTCAACATTACGATGAGGCATTATGCACTCTTAGAGTCCTGCTTCACCCCTTCTCACCTTCCAGATTTGTTTTTTGAGTTATGCTGCTGTCCGTTGCCCAAATATATGACTTTTGACGCATAGAAAAAAATTAAGGACCAAGGAACATAAATAAGAGAGAAATTAACGAACGATTCAAACCAATACAATTTTTGCCTGTTATACGTGAAAAAGCTATGAAAATAGGCTTATTTAAAATACACTTAGCAATTAAATAATGCATTATCAGAACATATTTAAGCATTTGGTACGTTAAAGCTGCCTTTTCAAGTAAATACAGCCAAAATAAACTTAATTTAACATTTTTAACTTTTTAGCTAAAAAAGTTCAAAAATCAGCATTTTTGCAAATTTTCAAGCCTTTTGCGGCAGGGTAAGGAAAAGTCCAAAAAATTTCACATTTTTTGTGTGAAGTGAGTGCCACCAGTGGCCACTTTTCCGCACCCTCCATAATCGAAAATCGAAACAAAGTTTTTTTCGGCCCACCCTACTGTATATTATTTGTTGCTGTATTTATTTAATTTACCCCAGGAAAAAAAAGAAAAAAAACGTATATAAAAATCTCATATTGAGAAAAAATATTTTCGTACATTTAAGCGTATTCAAAAATAAAAACGACATGTTTCCATAACAAAACTGAATTGAGAACGCCCAACTGCACTTTGAACTTGAAACAATTTTAATTAATTAAAATTTGAATTTTGTTTTAAATCTCAAATTTTGATGGTTAAATTTGAATATAAATACATATAAATATTGATATAACGAAATTATACTTAAAACAAATTAAAACTGACAAAACCAAAGATATTTAATTTGTCTAAACAAGTTGAACATGAAACGTTTTTCCTTTAAAATTTATTTGATAAAAAAATATTTTTTGAAATGGCTTTTCATCGCCAACAGATGATAAATCGCTAAATAACGAAATTTTCATTATTATTTTACGGATAGGGTACGGAGGGTCCGCCGAAATTTTTTTTTTATAAAAACGTGTATATCCTCATAAGACAAACATTGTGTATTTTCGTAATACTAATAATATATATTCTACGTAAAAATAAGAATTTATATTATAAAAAATATTTTGCTTCTAAGACGTTGTATATTAACGTATACAACGTCTATATACAACGCCTTAGAAGCAAAATGTTTTTATAATATAAATTCTTATTTTTATGTAGAATATATATTATTAGTCTTACGATATAGTTATTAGATCTAGTTATTAGATATAGTTATTAGATAGATATATCTCAAGCGTAGATAATGGGCCGGCATAAACAAAACCAAAAAAACCAAATCTGAACTGCGCTACAGTTTATAACTGGATACATTTTCTTGGTTGGCAAGCAGCTCAGTAACATGGTTAGTAGTTTACGGGATTTGAGAGTTTTCTGTGTTAGTTCGAATCCCGCTCGCATCTTTTTTTCGGAATGAAAATTTATCTCTTTGTTAAACATATTAGATTTGGCATCGAAACAACTATAAATAAATACAAATAACAATAAAAAAATTCTATTCTATAGGCATGAATATTTGTATTTATGATTTATTTTATTTTATTTGTTTATTTATATTATAATTATTTTTTAAACTTATCATTACATATTTAAACATGTAAAATTTTATAGTGAAGAAATTACTTATACGTGACAATATGCACATCTAATTTATATTTTCTTGTAAATTTCAATTTTCATACATATTTTTCAATTGCAGTTCGGAAATGATTGATGAATGAAAGTTTTCGTTCAAAAAAAAAAAAAAAAATATAAAAAAAATAAAAAATAAAAAAAAAAAATAAAAAAAAAAAAGACTGACTGACATTACATCTATCTTTTGCTCTTCTTTGATTTTCGAGGAGTCGACAAATCAGAGCTCAAATACGCATGCACTAACTTTGTAATTCTCAGCTTCTGCACAACAACCGGCTTTCGTCTGTGTTATATATATTATATTTATGCGTTTCCATTTAAAAATGGAGAAAATTTTAATTAGTTCTCATTTTGTTTTGTTTTGATTACTATAATTAGAGTCTGAGTCCTGAAATGACGATACAGTGCTGCATCGAGTTGCATTACTAAATTTTCCGAGCCCAAATCACGGATGGGATCGTGTCGGGTTGGTGCTGGTTCTTTTCGTTGCGGGTATGCTTGATTTCAAACATTCCAAGATCGGATTAAAAGAAAATCCTGAATGTTTTTCAAATCAAAAAAGCTTATATATTTAAATATGTAACTTAATGTGTTAAAATTATGATGTAAGGTACCCTGGGGTAATAACGCCACGTTAAGGTTCTACCAATTTTCACGGCTCAGTTTTAGTTTGTATTTTTCAAACAAATATATGATTTGATACAGCAACTCATTGACTATTTATATAACAAAAAATAATTTAACAGATATGTATTCATAAAATGTAATGGCGTGATTTCTTGACCAATGCTATTTGGCGTTATTACCCACCTATATGGGTAATAACACCATGCAAACAAAACTATGAAATAAGGTGATGGAATAATTGCATGTAGACTGCCCAATTCTTAAAATACAAACTCTACAAACTTTGAAATTGACAAATTGCATTCTAAGCTATTGAAAATGTTCAATATTTTGTGAAAGTGTAAGAAAAATAAAGGTGTGGTGTGTGTGTGTGTGGGGGGGAGGCAAAAGAATACCAGACCGTGAGCTTCTTTTTGCTTAAAAAGGATCGCTTAAATAGAATTATTAGGAACATTTCACAGTTTTAGCTGTGTTTATTTGAATCAGTATTTAGGATGTAGTTCGGCCACTGTAGGGAATCAACCGGGGTATTAATGCCAAGGATTATCGTTATTACCCCGTTATAGTTATTGCGCTGTACATTTTAAATTACAAATTATCTCGAGAAGATATCCAAAATCCTCAACAACATTTTGAAAGTCCGTGAAATGTACTACAAATTTATGTAATTAGCAAAGTATTTCCGGATAAAAAATAGTCTTCACATCACAAAACGTATCTCGCAAATTTTAGATCAAGCGTTAATTTTAGTTGCTTGCAAAAACAATAAGACTTAAAAATGAAACAAATTAACTTGAAGCTGTTTTTTGCGATTTATATGACTCAAAATCCTTCTGCGCAGAGCACATGGGTGTCATTTACCAGATTATTTCATAATTATGCAAAATATTAGCACTTGGCGTTATTACCCCGTCTGGCGTTATTACACCAGACCACCTTATAATTGTATGTGTTCATTTTTACATGAAAGAAAACCTAAAATTTATATTAAAGATACAATTTTTGACTAATTTTACATAATTGCAGTCAAATCTGGCTTAATTTTGTTCTAAGTCGTAATAGGTCGGCATTTTGTTTTAATTAGGTAGGGTATCGATAAGGTTTCGGGTTGCTTTTAAATAGAAATTTGAGTATAAGTAACGATCAACTGAGAATCATACTGTGAAAAACTTAAGAAGTTATATAGCTGTTGATATGTGTTGTGATTATATAGAAATATTTCCGAATGGAAAAATCCACGTCCCCCTTCCTCAGAGCCGACAAAGCTGAAAAGATACAAAGGCAAAAGAAATCATCCTTTTAAAGATATTTTTGTTTTGTATAACCTATAATGGTTTTGGAACAAAATAAAGTAACGTATATGTAACTCATTCTAAACAGTATTATAACTTATTGAAGTATTAAAAGAATTTTATAATAAGTAATTTTTATGGTACTTATACGTACCGTCGGTAGATAAAAGGTTAATAAATAACTTATAGACACAATCATATGAAAGTCGTAAAATGTATTCAAAAAATGAAAATATGCTTCTAAAAAAGCGAACTCCTCGTTATCAGTAATTATGCTATTATTTGACATGCCTGCTGGAAGTGATTGAGAAGATAAATATCTAAATATAACTAAATACAAAGATAAAATAACTAAGATTTTAGAATTAAATAAATTTCAATTACTTACATTAATTAGAATATTTATTTAGTAAGAAAACTTTCCATTGATGGACTAATAATTTATTTTATTTGTTTTAAACTAAAAATGTATCAATATCTATTCAATAAAACAAAAACAAATGATTTAATAGATTTTCTTTATTTTTAAAGGGAAAATTAGGGAAATAAATTATTTAATTCGCTGTCACATCACAAAATAGTTTAAGTTCTAATTGATATTGTAAGAACCTTATATTTGTACATTTTACAATTCTACAGAATACTAAGAAAACAATTTAAAATAAAAGATTTAAGTAGGGTAATAAATATTGCACAAAATCTCTATAAATTCAAATTTAATTAATCCTTTTAAATTTTTCAATCCTTTTAAAATCCTTCAAAAATTTGTTAAATGATTATGTAAATCTGTTAATTTAGTTAAACAATTTAAGTAAAATGCTTTAGAATGTAAAATTTTCATGAATCCATAATGCGGTAGATAAAGGATATCATTGTAAGCATATTGCCTTTTTTATATCTAAATAAAATAATTCCTTTTTCATTATTCAAAAAGTATAATGAAAGTACATTGTTTTTGATGAAGCTATGTTGTAAAATTTCAAGTAATTTTTATAAAATTCGATTTTTGAGTTAAACATATCTTCTAAAAATTTTATTAGAATGTAAAATGTATTGAAATAAAAGTAAAAACATGCTTCTAAAAAAACCTTAAACTTCATTATAAATAATTATGTTATTACTTGAGATGCTATTGCGTTAAACGTATCTTCTAATAAATAAATAAATACTTTTAAACATATTACTTAAAAGCTCTCAACTTAACTATCAAGTAATTTATCAAAAGATTCTGGAGAATTCATATATTAAATTAAATTGGAAACCTATGACAAATCCGAACACTCAAAAAATTGTTGTAAATATTATCAATTTAATTAAAGAAGGCAATCAATCCCATACACAAAAAGCATTTATTACCCTCCTAAATAATTTGGAATCTGAGTATGATTTCACTTCTTTTGCACTGTGAAATATGCTGGTCGAGTGTTGGAAAAAATTATATACTTGCAAGAGTTTTTTGAGTTGAGGAGTAAAAATGGTTCCTTTTCTCAGAATTTAAAACATTGGACATAAATATCAAGAAAGACTTGAAAACAGAAATCTAGTTTTTAAATAATTTGTCTTTTCTGACAGATTTTACATCCCATCAAAAAAACTGAAATTTTAACGCAAAATAAAGCATCCTCCAGTTTGATGGGCACTTTAAACATATTACTTAAAAGCTCTCAACTTAACTATCAAGTAATTTATCAAAAGATTCTGGAGAATTCATATATTAAATTAAATTGGAAACCTATGACAAATCCGAACACTCAAAAAATTGTTGTAAATATTATCAATTTAATTAAAGAAGGCAATCAATCCCATACACAAAAAGCATTTATTACCCTCCTAAATAATTTGGAATCTGAGTATGATTTCACTTCTTTTGCACTGTGAAATATGCTGGTCGAGTGTTGGAAAAAATTATATACTTGCAAGAGTTTTTTGAGTTGAGGAGTAAAAATGGTTCCTTTTCTCAGAATTTAAAACATTGGACATAAATATCAAGAAAGACTTGAAAACAGAAATCTAGTTTTTAAATAATTTGTCTTTTCTGACAGATTTTACATCCCATCAAAAAAACTGAAATTTTAACGCAAAATAAAGCATCCTCCAGTTTGATGGGCAAACTGAAAGCTTCCGCAGAAAAAAATTGATGTAATGCAGATTGCACGGAAGGCAAATGATACAGCGCATTTCCCATCTTGTCAGCAATCGAAAGAAGAAAAATGTGCCACAAATTTTGGTATGTTTCATGAAATAATAGTAGAAATCAAGAAAAGTCCACAATGAATTCCAGAATTTTGACCAGACTGGCCTAGGGCCTGATTAATGTACGGAATTCCGGGGCCTCGGCCCTGGGACCACCAATTTCAGGGGTCCACAAATTATGTGGCTGATTTTTTTCCATAATCAAATTTTTTTAACTACAGTTTTTATGATTTTGAATAAGGCGAGTTTTGAAAAAGACGTCCTCATTTATTCTGCAAATTAAATTGGGGTTCATAGGTCTTTGTGAATTATATAAATGCCTATTTGAGAAACTGGATGGTAGTTCATTTTCTTGATTATTCTATAGTTAAATATTCTAGTTATTGTTATTATTTTTCTTGCAAACTTAAAACTTTCACTCAAACAACTTTGTTAGCTCATATAAAACATTTTTTTTCTTGAAAGTGTTGAAAGTGTCGTTGGAATGGGAAGGTAGGGGGCTAAGCTTTTTAACAGGTCCTGGGCCCAACTTCAGCATGATCAGGCTCTGCACTGCCCCCCCCCCAAAAAAAAAAAAAAATCTGGCATTGTTCATCTTCAACTACCCCATTGATATTGAACTGAGTGCTGTGTCCTGCGATCTTCAGGCAAACCTACGTTATCAGACCTACAAGTGTAATATCTCTGAAAATTTTTGGAAACTGATTTCAGAAGAAAATTTTCTAAACTTCTTTATTAATCAAACCAAAGACTTTACAATAATCGAAGTCCGCGTCAAATGAATGTATTCTAGCGTATTTTCCTGCAACAGCATTTGAATTATAGTAAAAAAATTAGGCGGGATTTTTAAGATAACATTGAATGATTATAAAAATTACTGTTTAAAAAATAGTTTTATGCTAAATGTTCTGCCCATATGGGTGTCAAATATTATGTATACATGTTAGAAAATTTGAATTAAATAATATTATAAAAAAATTTCGTATGTTTGAGATTTATATTAAAACTGAAAAAAAAGAATAAATTTTATCAAACAATAGAAAAGATAGACTATTCAGTAAAATGAATATTTTAATTAGATTTATAAATAATTAACACTCATTAAATTTGTAAAATGCAAGATTTTTTAAAAAACTTTTCCACTACTTTTCGCTTCTTAAAATCGTTCCCTTTCATTAAGCATTAAATTCAGCACTATTGATAACAAAGATTCTCTGAGTTTTCTTTTTTTCTTTAAAGCATATACTATACATTTTGAGTTTTTTTTTCTTTTTAATGCGTTGTGGCTATTTATGCGAATGTGTTTGATGAATTATTATTATACTTAATCAGGTATAGCTTTTTGAATATTTAAACATTGTTTTGATTTTTGCCGTTTTCTTTTCGCAAATTTGAATTATATAACACTAGTGAAAATGCTCCAAGGAACAGTGCAAAAGCAGAATATGATTTTAATTGAGCATTAAAAAGTAATGGACAAGTGCATCTGTTAATTTCTGAGCATGAAGAAGGATAAGGGATCCCTTCTTGGCTACAACTCACTTCAATGCCAACTTTGAAAAAATCATATTTGCGCTTTTTCCATATAAAAGAAATTTGCGGTTCTTTAGTAGAATTTTCCACCGTGCTTTAGATGTTAACCAGGGGTGTAGTCATAAAAATAACATAAGATATATGCTCTAAGCAGAGGGATATTCTAGAATGTGTATACTATAAGCTTTCTTGAAAAACAGAGGGTATATGGTGTTCTATTAAAAAGTCCAGAAGGTGTACGGCGTATAGCCTGTACTACATCTCTGATGTTAACTGCACTGTTCACTCTGCACTATACTACAAATCAATTTTATGTGCAATTATACACTTAGGGTATGCTTGGTGGCAGTGCATGAATGTGATACCTGCAGGAACTAGGTATCTGGCATTATGTCGCCTTCCTTTACATTTATGTCTAATTAAGCTGCATCTTTACTGGTTACATCTTTACACTATACATTTTTATAGCAACTGCGACTGATTTGTTTTCACGGAAAAAGCGCAAATATGATTTTTTCAAAGTTGGCATTGAAGTGAGTTGTAGCCAAGAAGGGATCCCTTATCCTTCCTCATGCTCAGAAATTAACAGAAGCACTTGTCCATTACTTTTTAATGCTCAATTAAAATCATATTCTGCTTTTGCACTGCTCCTTGGAGCATTTTTCACTAGTCCTTCTATTTTTCCATATTCCATAGGGATACTGCACAACTTGTTTTGTATTTTATATATAGAAAACAAAATCTTATTTGTATTGAAATTAAAAAATGCTACATGCTCTAATACTCTGGTGTTACAAATTAAAAAAAATTTTTAAACAGGTTTTTCTATACCAAAATTCTACGGTGGTTTTCAAAAAAAAAAAAAAAAAAAAAAAAAAAAAAAATTCAGTTTTTTACTAAAGTGAATAAAATAATAAATCCTTTCAAAGAATAGATTTTTCATTCAAATATCCATTATTTTTGCCAAAAACGGGAACTTTTTTTATGCAAGAGTAAAGTTTGATACAAAACCCATGCTTCTTTTTTTTCTTAATCCGTATTTATTACGGACTTATTAAAAACGTACTCCACCGCTTTTATAGGAAACGATTGCTTTACTGTGTTATGGAGCATTCTCATTGGCCATAAAGAGACATTCTATAAAAGCTGTGGAGTGACTCTGCAACAAATGGGTCAAATTTTTAACAGTGCACTGTTAAAAATCTGCTGCATTTTGCTGCAACGCCCTCCACCATTTGTATATAATATCTCTATTCCAACCAATGAGAAAGCGCCATTTCACGGCCAAGTAACCGTTTTCTATACAAGCAGGGGAGTGCGTTGCAGCAAAATGCAGCAGATTTTTAACAGTGTGCATATCCTTGGCGCTATAGGAGTGGTACATTGTTGTGTACATTGTACAGTTGTGTACATTGAGTGGTACATTTACAGGAGTGGTACATTGTTCAAAATTTGAAACTTTTGCTGCATCGCCACTCCATCGCTTTGATAGAATATCTCTATTTTGATCGATGAGAATCCTCGATAATGCATTTAAGTAATCGTTTTCTACTTTTCTACTATATCGTTTCCGTATATTTATTTTTTCAATCAGCACCAAGGTGCGCACTTTATTAGAAGACGCGCTCTATTAGAGGGCGCATTCTATTAGAATAAATACGGTATATACTTATAATAAATATACTTTGTTAAAGTACAGGGCCCCAATATTTGACAGGTATGCCAGGCATTTTTGCCATTGATGCCATTGTGCTAAAAACAAAATATAAATAAATGAAAAAAAATGGATAAAATATAAATTTGGCATGGTGCAAAAAATTGCCTTATTTAAAATTAAAAATCAAATTTGACAGCCACCAGGGCTAGATACCGTGCATAATTATTCAGTAAATGATTCATTAAAAAATGACAAAAATCAGCATGTCAAAAATTTCAAAAAAATTCATAATTCGTTAAAAAATTAAGTTAAAAATAAGAGAAAAAAAAGCATTCTGTATTTTTTTATGCTTAATCGAATGGTGCAACAGGTTTTTCTCTCCGATTATCACAAGTACCTTAGATTGATGACTGCTATTCTTTTATTTCATCTTGTAAAAAAACTGTTTAACGTAAAGCTATGAATTTTTGCAGGATTAATTAGCATTGCAAAATCTTTAAAATAAACTTTACCGCAACATTCTATCTGCAATAGAACGTTAGATATACTCATTTATGACCAACTTTGGAAAATACGCAATTTCAGAAAAACCGCCCAGCGAAATAACGTTTCCTCGATGACTACCTCGGGATAAAAAGTTTGTCTTTTGTTTAAAAAAAAATTAAGTTTTTATCTTTAGTAGTTTTCGAGAAAAGTGCTGTGACACAAAATTTTTGTCCGATTTTCAGAATACTCTACAGTACACTTACAGTATGCCATAAAAAAAATAATTTTTGTGCTATGTTGTGCTTCTTGGTCAGACGAACATTTAAAAAAAATCATGAAAATTGGATAAGTATTTAGTTAGTTATTGCAAAAAGAAAAATTGAAAAATCCGTGTGCATTATCGCTCAATCATATTATTGTTGCGCGCTGCCGCGCGCACAATGATTGTAATCGATGGAATTAAATTGGAAAACTTCCAAAAATTTTAGAAAATATAATTATTGCAGTAAACACACTTTATTGAAAAAAAAAAACTGATCACACAAATCATCATCATATATATATATTTGTTATTTTTGCGTTGTCTTATAGCTTGAATATTTTTGTTTAAAAGTTATATATCAGGGGATAATGTAGAATTAATTAATTAAATTTGGGATTTTGAATTTTAGCTTTGTAATTTTGTTTTTAATTTTTAATTAGTATTGTTTTAAACTTCGGTATTTTTTCAGAGTCATGCGTTCCTTATTTGAGAAATTTTAATAAATTGGAATTATAAACATTCTTTACGAAAGTGTTAATTAAAAAGATTAGTTTAACTTATTTATATTGAAAGAGAAATTATTATAACTCATCGTATTCGTTTTAAAATGTTAAAAATTTCTGATAATTAATGAAAAAGTAGCTTTCATTGTTCTAAAATTTTTCATTTTCAAATCTCATTATGTATGATTAAGCAAATCCTAACTTTTTCTTTTTGTGTTTGTCAAAAATAAAATTTGGACTCTTTATTATAAATATATATATATTTAAAAATTGTTAAAACTTGTTAATGAAAATATTCAAAGTGTTGCAACTGAAATGTTGAAATCTAATTCAGTTTTATAAATGATGTACAAATACAACCTTACATGTGCTTTCCGAAGAAAAAATTTGACTACAGTTTTTGATGTTTTCTGGATTTTATGGTCAAAGTACGTTAATATTTAACTAAAGATTGTTCAAAAACTTACGCAAGAAGTAATTTTGATAGAAACACAGATTTATAATTACAAATTGCAATTTTCTTTTGATTCTTAAAATATACATTATTGGGTTAAGTATAGGATATCATACCATAAATAGCCAGATAGCCAACAGTCAGTAGTCAAGAAATCAAGGGAAAAAATAGCCGGATAGCATATGAGTTCCACGCAGTGTTCTCGCTGTCGCTCGCCATTTCGCCAAATTGCGACTAAATTCTTCATTTGGCGAGTAAATAAGCGATTAGATTCGCCAAATTGCTAGTGCTCAATTTTTGCTTTTTCTTTCCTTTTCTTTTTTTTTCTTTTACTTTTCGTTTTTGATACATTTATACATATTTTTAATATATGGATATTTTTAACGTATTTGTAGCGAATAGTTGAATTTAGACTAATAACAATCATTGTCGCAGTTATAAAAACTAAGCCTATTTTAGAACATATTGAAAAAAAGGATGTACATTAAAGGATTAAAGATAATTTTTTAGAGCTACTTGGCAAATCTATCTGGCTAATACTTTTTTCATTTGGCGATTGTTTTTTATTTTTAATTAGCCAAATTGCTAACGTTGGTCAAATGTCAGCGATAACACTGGTTCCACGACTTTGCTGGAACATACGCATGTTTTTGTAGAAATTGTACACGATTGTTCTGCATAAATACGGCTGAATTTCGTTATTGCAACGCACAATTATTTCTTTGAATGCGTGCATAGTCGTGGGCTTAGGGACTGCGCAAATATATCATTATCAACTTTTTGGTAATTTCGGCCCCCCTCTCCCCTTCCGATATCATACGTTATTATCAATTGACCCCTCTCCGCTCATGGTGATATCGTTATCAACCTGTAATACTTTTTTATCGAATTCATTACTTTTGTTTGAAGTCATATATAAAACTGGTTATATTTAATTTTCGCATATTTCACTGATTCAAATGTAGAGAAGTCAATAAAATATCCCTTTATACCTAACACGTAAAAGGAAAAATTACTATTTAAAAGTATTTTGTTATACCTTTTTGCTACATAATTCATTCAACAGTATAAAGTCTTGTTGTACTTGCCCCGAACGGAGTAGGGACTACACTGTAAAAAAAAAAGGTTCGATCTACTAAAAAACTTTAGTGATCCTTGTAATTACTAAAAAATTTTTAGTAATCTTAGTCGGTTACTAGAAAATCTGTAAGAATTAGTAGAAAAAAGTTAGCAATGGATAGAGTTAATAGTTTTATATTTTTAATAGCTATTACTAAAACTCACTTGGTGTGGCCTTGATAGCATAGTGGTTATAGTAACGGACTCCAGGCTGAAAGGTCCCGGGTTCGATGCTGGACACAGCCAAATACGCCCCGAATGTATTTAGTGTAAATACTCGTTAATAAAGTGATTATGAAAATCCTGTCGGAGCAGGTAGAAATGTTTGGTGCTGCCATCTATTGCAGTTTTGCCGAAAATCTATCGTTTCAGAAGTCTGGATGCAGCTCGAAGGAAGCTCCTGCCGTTCGGTCGAACGTAATGGATATTAAAAATCATTTTGGAGCTATTACTAAATTTTGCTTGATGATTCATACTAAAAACTTTTAAGTTAGTTATACAAAAAATTCTTTTGTTCAGTTTACAAAAGAAATGCTTGTTTCACTTGCAAAAAAAAAGTTTGTAATGGTTACTAAAAAATTCTATGGAATACAAATTTACTAAAAAAATTTTAGTAACCTCTTGAATTTTTTTTTGCAGTGTAGGGGAGAGAATGCAAAAAAAGTGGACAGTACTTTTTTCGCTCTCTTTTTTAAAAATTTTTTATTAGTAAACATAAGCTTCAATTCAAATATACTTCATACATGGTTTCTCGATTCGTGATTATAAATGCATACATATATGAAGAAGAGTAGGAATGACAAATTTTGGGGTATTCCACTTTTTAAAAATAAATATTTTTATAATAATTTAGTCATTTTAATAATAATCTTGTATTTTCATAAAAATAGATACTCGATTAATAAAAGATAACATACTATTTTGAGCCAAAAGATCAAGTTACAAATAAAAAAAGAATTTTTTATTGGATAAAAAATGATATCAATATCAAAACAGAACTCCCTTTCCTCTAGATGTATCTCATAAGATATCATATTCCAGACCACCATTCCCCTTAAAATAACAACGTTATATATGCTAAACTCATAAAAATTTTTATTCAAAATTTCTGAAATACTGTTCCAGACAAAAAACGAGAAAACATACATTTTAGAATTTTGTAACCTATTCAGAAATTTATTAGATTTCTTCATTTTTGGTTATAACCACCATTTCTATAAATTTTTCATAAGCTTTTTCATTTCAGGCGTTCATGAAATATGAAATATGAATGATGCATGTCTTTTGATTAAATCGAACTATTATAGCAGTAAAAATGATCGTAACATTTTGAAGAGGCTAAAAATAAAAATGTTTTAAATGAGTTTTAAGAAATATTATTGCGGTGAAAAATAACTACAGACTATAAAATTACTGCTACATATGGTTTTTGTAATTTCTAAAACCAAAATTCTAGAATATTGAAAATTACAATTTTAAAAATGGAATCAATTTCATAATATTTTATTATTATTGTTCTCTTCATAAGCATAGAAGAAATTGAAAATATTTTTAAACGGGTCAGGGACACAAAAATCTTCAAATTTTCTGAAATATTATTTTTGCACTAAACATTTAAACCGGACATATTAGTTTTTCGCTTTGGTTTGTTTTCAAAATTTAGCTTTCAAGCAATGGTTGTCATGATAACAACTTTTTCTGAAAATGCGTTTTTTTTAAATGATGGTTTTTTTTCACTATTTTTAGCATTTAAATTGTTATAGCTCAATAACCATTAAATGTAACTGGTTCAGACTTGGGACATGTATTTTTCAATTATTTACTTTAATTTGGATTCAGCAAATTTGAAAAAACATTTACTTTAAAAAAAAAATATAATTTTAAAAAAATGTCACTTTTATAAAAGTTTTTTTTTTACTTTAAATATTTTTAATTTTTGTATAGGTTAATATTTTTAAAATGCTTAATCAAAATTAAAACTCTTATATTTCTGTATATTTAATGGCTTATAATCATTGTATTATTATGATTCAATTTATTATTCGTATTCAAATACTTTTTTAAAGAAAACTTATTTACTTTACTATAAAATTTTTTGAAAACATATGTTAACGACTATAATATATAAATCGAAAACTGAGTAAGTTGCTAAACTCATAAAAATTTTATTCCAAATTTCTCAAACCTCGATCCAGACGAAAAGAGAAAATATACATTTTAAAATTTTGTAACGCATTCTGAAATTTATTAGATTTCTTCATTTTCGGTTATAACCATCATTCCTATAAATTTTTCATAAACTTTATCATTTCAGGCATCATTCATGAAATATGAATGATGCATGATATTCGATTAAATCAAACTATTATATTAGTAGACATAATCAAAAAAGTTTTGAAGAACCTGAAAATAAAAATATTTTAAATGCGTTTTAAAAAATATTATCGTAGGGAAAAACAACTGCCGACAATAAAATAACTACTATGTAAACGGATATAATATATAAATCAAAAACTGCGTAAATTGCTAAATTCATAAAAACTTTTATTCCAAATTTCTGAGATATTGATCCAAACAAAAAACGAGGAAATATACACTTAAAGAATTTAGTACTGCAATTTTTACAGTAAAAACTGCTGGCAACATTTCTGCCAGAAGTTTTTGCTGTAAAATTAACGATTTTTTTTCAACAGTGTAGATGATTATAATGTATAAATCGAAAACTGCTTAAGTTGCTAAATTCATACAAAAATTTATTCCAAATCTCTAAAATATTGACCTAGACAAAAAACGAGAAAATATACATTTTAAATTTTGTAACTTATTGCAAAAATTTATTAGATTTCTTTATAATCAGTTATAACAAAGATTCCTATAAATTTTTCATATGCTTTTTCATTTCAGGAGCTCATGAAATATGAATGATGCATGTCTTTTGATTAAATCCAACTATTATAGCAGTAGAAATGAAGCAAAATTTTTGAAGGGGTTGAAAATAAAAGTATTTTAAATGATTTTTAACAAATAGGATCGCGGAGAAAAATAACTGCTACATATGGTTCCCGTGCTACTGAAAATTACAATTTGAAATATGGAATTAATTTCATGATGTTTTTTTATTAGTATTAAGTACTTGAGAAGCCAACTCTTTTTGCAAGCGTGGAAGATACTGAAAACATTTTTAAACATAAAAATACTAGCTGAACATCCCGGTGTTGCCCTGGCCCGTAATAATATTCTTAAATGAACCTGAAGTTTGTTCTGCAAAATATAAAAAGAACCATTCTCGAATCGTCTTTCCGCCTCCTACAGTACTGCTTAGCGGGCGTCGGTTCTTTACTCTTTAAAATCTTTATGTACTATAACTCATCTGAAAATTTCAAATCGATCATTTCGTTTATTATTTGTATTCAAATATTTTTTTCAGAAAACATATTTACTTTCTTATACAAGTTTTCGAAAACACATATACACTGTAAAAGCAAATCTGTTAAATTTACGGTAAAAAATGCTGGCAGCAATGCTGGAAGAAGTTTTTACCATAAAAATTGCAGTAAAATTAGGTGCAAGTTTTTTTATTCCATCTGTTTTTGCTGCAATTTTTACGATAAAAACTGCTGGCAACATTTCTACCAGCAATTTCTGCTGTAAATTTAACGGATTTTTTTATAGTGTAGATGATTATCTTTATATATAAAAATCTTCTGTGCGTGTGTATGTAATTGAACTCCTCCTAAACGACTGGACCGATTTCGATGAAATTTTGTGTGTGCGTTCCAGTAGATTCGAGAATGGTTTAGATTCACATTTCGTCGAAATTGATTCAGTACTTTTTTAGTAATTAGGCAAAAACTAATAGTTAGTGATTTTTCGCTAATTAAAAGTGCTTATATATTAAAGAAAGTCAGGATTTCGTATTAATCATAGCACAAAAAAATCTACCATACCGAAAATCTTGAAAATTGGGGTAAGAATACTTCTTATAACATTGAGTGCCGCCAAAAATGGATTTTCGAAAATTCCACCCGTACGATGAGTAGAAAAAAGAACGAACTTTTAAAAAATTCCATAAAAATCGGCTTTTGTAGTTATTTTTTAACTGATAACATATTTTAGTGAATTTTTTCATTCTGAATCGAATGGTACTAAGCAAATTCGTTTAAATCCAGTAGTTCGTGAGATAATTCACATTTTCCTAATTTGGCGATGTCTTCGGCGCAAAAACCTCAAATTTTCAATGCTTATCTTTATATACAAAAAACTTCTGTGCGTGTGTATGTCACTGAACTCCTCCTAAACGACTGGACCGATTTTAATGAAATTTTGTGTGTGTGTTCCAGTGGATTCGAGAATGGTTTAGATTCACATTTCATCGAATTTGATTCAGTACTTTTTTTGTAATTAGGCAAAAACTAATAGTTAGTGATTTTTCGCTAATTAAAAGTGTTGAATAAGTTCGATGAATGGAGTGCGGACGGAATGTCGGAGCGGTCTAAGGCGCCAGATTTAAGCTCAGCTTCTTGAAGAAAGAGATCGCGTGTTCGAACCCCACTGCTGACAAACGTGCATGATTTACAATATTTCCTGTATTATAATTTTGATAACCCACTTCAGACAATCGTTAACTTTTAACTAAAAAGAGAAAAATAAACTTTTCTATCAAAAATTGAACCGACTTCAAAAACTAATGAAGAGTAAAAAATAATTTCCTTACATAGTTGTAATAAGAAATTAAATTAAGAGCGTAGTGTTTATTCTGCGTGTTACCATATTTACGTACATTTATTTGATTTTCTAGAGTCGGTGCCAAGAAGGACAACGTCTGTCGGTGACAGGACAACGTCTGTCGGGTCCGCTAGTAATATATAAATCAAAAACTGCGTAAGTTGCTAAATTTCTCAAAAATTTTATTCCAAATTTCTGAACTACTGCTACAAAAAACGAGGAAATATACATTTTAGAATTTTTGTAACGCATTCTGAAATTTATTAGATTTGTTCATATTCTGTTATAACTACGATTCCTATAAATTTTTCATAAGCTTTTTTATTTCAGGCTTCATGAAATATGAATGAGGCATATCTCTTGATTAAATCAAACTATGATAGGAATAGAGATGATGAAAAAATTTTGAAGAGGCTGAAAATAAAAACATTGGACCGAAAGCAACAAGAATATTTCAAGTACTTAAAAAAATGCATATTTTTTTCTTTACTTATGCACTGCATTAATAATAAAAATTGTTCTAATTAAAAGTGAACATTCCAATCTACTTCAACGATACCTTTGCGAAACATGGATAAAATTGTAGTTTTTATACTATTGATTTCCAGCAGTGTCACCCTTTAAATATACAATCAAGAGAGGTAATAAATTCTCACTTACCTCTAACGAACGAAATGGACAGGAGCAGCGGTTACTAGACTTTGTGTATCCAAATTAACCGAGATAAAATCCGATCGTAGCATGCGAAGTAACCACGGACGCAATGAAAGAACACACACACAGATCTGCTTGTTGACTCTTGAATATATATATTTAATGCAGGGCATGAAATTTCAGCCTAAAAGGTACTCGCCAGACTAAAATTTTTACTCGCCACTATTTTACATTCACTCAGACAACAACGTCAGCCCCCACATGCGCGCAGAAAATTAAACACTTATGACAAATTTAATTTAAGTTTATGATTGTTAGCAGGAGCTGTCTGTTAAATTCAGAATATTTTACATTTATGAAAAACATGGAATATTTTTAAAATATTAACAGATGTAGTATGAAAAATTTTCTAATTGACCGAAAAAAGTGCAGAAATTGATAAAAAGAAACATATTTACTGCAAAAAGAAAAAAATAACATTAACTCAAAATAAGCTTGTCATATGGTTTCAGTTGTTACAGAAATACATACCGATAATAAGTTCCTGTACTATTAGCACTTCACGATTGTGTAGCGCTGTCTTTCTGCACTGAAATACCGCTTATCAATTGCAGCTGTAGGGTGAAACTCTCTCAGGGTGGGTCCATTAACGGAAATTCTAAGCAATTCATTCATTGTCTCAGTTTTCAGAGAGCTCCTGTATTTTGTCTTGAGCCTGTTGTGATAGCTGAACCTTCTCTCACATGAAGCTGTGCTTACTGGTAAAACAGCACAAAATGTTGGGATCTGGAACAAATTGGGGAATCTTGCTGAACATTAATGCCACACTTAAATGATTAAATATCCGGTAAAAATCCAAGAGGAAATACAGAACTTTAAGAAATTTATAATCCTTAAAACTTTTCAGCAAATCTTTAGCTTTAGAACTGTCATTGTCTTTTCCATGGGCCACTTGTTCAAGATGGCTTACAACAAAATTCCAAGATTGCAAGAGAGCTTTTATTGCACTTTCATTCTGTATAACCATTAGTGTGAATATCACTCAGTTTAAGAATTTCTTCTCCTAGAATTTCTGCTCCTTCTTTTAACGTATGAAGTCTTTTAGCAGAGGCATGGTAAAATTTATAAATACTTCTAACAATTGAATCAAATGTTTTAGGATATTCAACTTCACAACATGCATCCAAAACAGCTAAGTCAAACGGTGTGCAAGGTAGTGAATATTTATCAATTTAAGGCATATGGATTTCATTTTCATAGCTAAACCTAATTTGTATAAAACCATATTTAGAGCACCATCAATACTCAAGCCTACAATATAACCCCTGTTTCTATATTCATTTGGACCTATAATCTTATCTAGAAAGTCAATTATGGTTGTGAAATAACTGGATGAAGTAGAATTTGGCAGATCTATTAATCCTATGTCCTCTTTGATATGATTATCTTTTGCATCCACGTATCGATCATACACATTTGTATGCTGAACAGATGATCGATCTATGGAACCATCAACTAGAATGCTGATATATGTACACTTTTTTAAGTTTTCCACTGTGTCTAACATCAAAGTTTCAGTAATAAAATGGATAAAATACCTGCATTGTTTTTCACTGTCATACTGTGTTAAAATATCCACATTTAATTTTTCAGCCAAGCATTAAGATCTACAAAGTCTTTAAACGGTTTTTCATTTACGCTACATTGAATATATTTTTCAAATGAGAAAACATCTGTTGGTCCATTTTCTTCAGACATTTTGCCATTGGTGTTTCTGATGGGTATGTTTTTGCCTTTACAATGGCAACATTTTTACAGTGAACATTATTATGGTTTTGAAAAAGAAATGATTATTTTTTTTAAACGGCCCAGAAAAGTCATTTATTCACTTTACCAACATTACTTGGAAGCACCTGCTGGCAAATCCCGCATTTTGCAAGGCTAGTTTTATCATCATATAAAAGCCATTCAAAATGACTTAGCCACTCTTTGTTGAATTTTCTTTTAACTGGAAGTGATGGTTCGAAATCACTGCTACATTTTCTTTTAGCAGAACTGGAAAAGGAAAAAAGGGGTTCATTGCTACTACCAGTTTCATTCTTACTTTGCTTAACTCGAGTTTGCACGTGTTTACTTTCAACATTTGTGATCAGATCTTTTCTGCATTTTTCGTCTGATGTATTACTTTTAGTAAAAAAACTCTATATTATTCTTCGTTTTTCTTCATGGCATTAATAATAAAAAAATAACTAAAACACAAATTACCACAAACTACGACAGAACAAGATAAATGCTAAATCGAAAGAAACAAAAAAATTGAGAGAGAACGTATATTAGGTAGATTTCGTAAGAAATACTACCTATTGCAATCGCACCAGTTTATATATCTATCTATCTATATATATATATATCTCACTTTTTTATGGAAACGATAACTTCTATAATTCTTCACCAATCTCCACCAAACTGGTACATAAAATCAAAGGGGATAAAATCTTGGCTAAGTTCGTTAAAGGGCAAAATCGGACCAAGGGGGTCGGAATAGAGGGCGTTTTTGTGAAAACCGAAAAAAACGCCATAACTTCTTAATTAAAGTAGATATCGAATCGGTTTAAAGTTTATATTACTTCTTAAAAATGGGCCAAAAGTATATGCATGACAGATTTTTGATAAGTTTAGAAGTGGGCTCAAGGGGCGAAAAAAACAGTGATTTTGAGAGAAAAAAATTCATAACTTCGTCAATTTTCAAGATATCAAGTCCAACTAAATTTTTTATAAATGTTCTTAAAATTATCTAAAACTTTTGTATTTACAAGTTTTTGATAGGACCAACTTTTACCGATGAAAAAAATTAAAAACGAAAAGAAAAAGGGCGCTGAAAAAAGAGAAAAATCCATAACTCCGTCAATCTTTAAGATATCAAAATTTATTTTACATCTTCTCAAAAATATCTACAACTTTTATATTGACAAGTTTTTCATAGGACCAATTCGTATAGCAAAAAGAAATTAAACAAAAATAGGAGTTGGAGAAAAAACCTCAAATCCAAACAGCTCATATTCTGACTCATTTTTAAATTCATTTTTGATTTTAAACGAATCCAAATGATAGATCCTCTTATTTAGAAACTGTATAAAGTGAAGCATTGGTCAGTTTTCTGATAAAGACAGAATATATTTCAAAAAATGCTACCAAAAAGGGTATTTTGAACAGAATTTCCGAAAGTCATCGGGACTGAAAATTGAAGGAAGTATTAAAATAAGAAATTGCGTTTTATTCTGACTCGTTTTTAAATCCATTTTTGTTCTCAAACGCATCCAATTTACAGATCCTCTTATTTAGGAACTATATAATGTGACGCATTGGTCAGTTTTTTGATAAAGACGGATTATATTTCAAAAAAGGCTATCAAAAAGGGTATTTTGAATAGAATTTTCCGAAATCATCGTGACTGAAAATTTAAGGAAGTGTTCAAATAAGAAATTGCGTTTTTTTCTGATTCGCTTTTAAATCCATTCTTGCTCTCAAATGCATCCAATTTACAGATCCTCTTATTTAGGAACTATATAATGTGATGCATTGATCGGTTTTTTGATAAAGACATAATATATTTTGAAAAAAGCTATCAAAAAGGGTATTTTGAACAGAATTTCCCGAAGTCTTCGTGATTTGAAAATTTAAGGAAGTTTTCACATAGCAAATTGTGTTTTTTATGACTCGTTTTATAATCTATTTTTGCTCTCAAACGCATCCAATTTACAGATCCTCTTATTTAGGAACTATATAATGTGATGCATTGATCGGTTTTTTGATAAAGACAGACTATAATCCGAAAAAGGCTACCAAAAAGGGTATTTTGAACAGAATTTCCTGAAGTCTTCGTGATTTGAAAATTTAAGGAAGTTTTCACATAGCAAATTGCGTTTTTTATGACTCGTTTTAAAATCCATTTTCGCTCTCAAACGCATCCAATTTACAGATCCTCTTATTTAGGAACTATATACTGTGACGCATTGGCCAGTTTTTTGATAAAGATAGAATATATTTTTAAAAATGCTGTCAAAGTGAGTATTTCGCACAAAATTTTCCGAAGCAATCATGATTAAAGTATTAAGGATGTATTCAAACAACAAATCGGTTACTTTATGACTCATTTTTAAATTCAATTTTTTTCTCAAATGCATTCAACTGACAGTTTTTTGTTATTTAGGAACTGCATTATGTACTGTTTTGGTCGATTTTTAAAAAAATTCAGAATCTATTTCAAAATATGTTGTCAAAATGGGCATTTGAGCTGAATTTTTCTTAAGATGATTCTGAAATAAACCAGTTTTTGCAGAAAAATGAAATTAAAAAATTTTCATAAACGGCCAAATGAAGTTATTAAACTGGGTTTATCTCTAATCATAAATATATATATATATATATATATATATATTTTTCATTTCAGGGATTTTTTTTTCCAAGCAGCTGCGCTTAGGTGACGAAACCTGAATCTCTACGGCCAGGAGTGAAGAGCCATCTGTTTCGGTATTGGCGCGTGCGCGGTACGAAAGTGTGTGTGTGGGGGGATGGGGGGTGGATGAATGCAGATTGGGGAATTTAATTCCTCCGTAGAAAAAAGGAAGAAATAGGCGACGGAGCATTTTTACTTCTTTTGGAAAATAAATACAATCGTTTCATTTTGAAATACTTCCGTTTATCGTTGTGCATAGATTGGTTTCAAGCACAACATTTTAAAAGACGAAACTTACTCGCCAACCTTAAATATTTACTCGCCAATGGCGAGCTGGCGAGTGGAAATTTCGCGTCCTGATTTAATGCCACACTTCTAAAAAAAGAAACGTTAGAAAATATTGATTACACAATTTAAAAGGTATATTTGTGGAGTGCAAACGCTTCCACAGATTTAAAAAAGCATTATTTATGACCAGCCGTAATTACAATTGGCTTGCCATGACAAAAGACTGTATACTGCAGTTTTACGACGACGCGTCTAATTAAGAAAAAAGTTTTTAGTTCAAAAAAAAAGTTGTCGATTAAGCATTTTTCATTGTTTCTTGGCTATGATATTATGTGCTGGGTTGATGCTCAGTACGTGTGTTCGGTGCTGTCATCTACCGTTCGTTTTATGAAGTAATCTATGGAGATTTTTCACGTTTCTGCAATTTTCCCAGCTCAGTTTTTGCACTTAACACACATATTTAAACATGAAGAATAAAACACGATGAAAAAAAAGAGATGTGTTACACACCCCACTTGAAATCAAAATATAATTTATTGTTAGTCATGTAGAATTTCACACAAAACACGGATTTCCAGGAGTCCTATTTGAAATTCTACTTGGGGAATCCAACACCCCTACTTTTTGTGTGAAATTAATGATTCGGATAACTGCAAATGTTTTCACAAATGTTCGAAGTGAGGCTTGTGAAGGGGCTTAGTCATGATGTCTGCCAACATCAGCTTCGCCGGGCAGTACGTTAATTTAATTACCCCAGTTTCGCGTAAGTGCTTGATATAGTGATATTTCACTTCGATATGCTTTGTACGCGATTGAGATTTCTCATTTTCAGTCAGTTTGATCGCGGACTTATTGTCCTCATAAATAGCTATCGGCAGCTGTTGTTCTAATTCTAAATCCGTAAGTAAGTCTAGCAACCACTTTAGCTCCTGAGCGGCGTTAGAGATGGAAATATATTCCGATTCAGCTGTGGAAAGTGCTACACATGATTGTTTTCGAGAAAGCCAGGTTAAAATGTTTTTACCAAGTCTAAAAATCTTTTCTGTTGTGAACTTTCTGTCCATCCTATCGTTTGCGAAATCTGCATCGCTGTATACAGTCAAAATTGGAGGTTTAAAGTTATCTATGATGAATTTCAGATCTTTAGTGGTCAGTAGATATCTTATCAGTTTTCTATGGCTTCCCAGTCCACTTCTCTCGGTGACTCGTTCCTCCTCCCCAGTATATTTACTATGGAAGCAATGTCGGGTCTTGTCAGATTAGCAATGTACAGTAGCCCCCTTCTGCCTTTCTGTATCTCGTGTTATCCTCCATGGGTTTCCCGTTTGGGTCTAAACTGAAATACTTTGTGTTCATTGGGGTGTATGTCGGCTTACTGTTGATCAATTTAAATTTTTCTGCAATTTCTATTACTTTATGTGTTTGATCTAGCTCCAAACTACCGTTTTCGGTTTCTCTTATATTTATTCCCAAAGGTAGTGTCACACTTTCCAAGTTTTTAATTTCATGTTCGCGGGAAAGTTCTGTGTAAACTTCGTGTGTATCTTCCTCATGCTCTAAGAATGTCATCGACATACACGATTATAAACGCGATCTTTTTGTTTTTGATTCTCTTATACATGCACTGGTCCGATGCGCATTGTTCAAATTCCAAATTTTTTAGTGATTTACTTATTTTTAGATTCCAAGCTCTAGCGGCTTGTTTGAGACCGTAAATAGCCTTGTTAAGCAAGCATACTTTGTCTTCCTGACCTTTCTCTACGTATCCCTCCGGCTGGGACATATAGACTTCCTCCTCTAAGTCGCCATGCAGGAAAGCGGTTTTTACGTCAAGGTGAGTAATTCTTAAATTTTTGTATACTGCGGCGTTTAGAAAAGCTCTCAATGTTGTATGTGACACGACCGGTGCGTACGTCTCATCGTAATCACTTCCGTATTTTTGTGAGAACTCTTTGGCTACTTGCCTAGCCTTAAATCTTTCTATAGTTCCGTCCACGTTTCGTTTCGCTTTAAACGTCCATTTATTGCCTATTACGCGTTTCCCGGAAGGAGGTTTGACTAATTTCGATGTTTTGTTTTGCTTTAAAGATTCAATCTCTTCTTTAGCGGCCTCAATATATTTATTTTTAATTTGGACATCTTCAATGTTTTGTAGTTCGCCCCACGTCTTGGGTTCTTGTACGCGACACATGTTCGCACTTATCCCGAACCTATCGGGCGGTACACCTCTATTGTTTCTCTGAGATCTACGAGGTTCGTTAGGAATGTTTTCCGGAATCTTAATTTTGTTTTCATTGTTATCGCTTAAATCCACTTCAACTGTTTCGGTGGGAGTTTGCTCATCGTTTAGGTTTTCGCTAATATTGCTCGTTCCGTTCTCAATAAATTTCACTGTTCGCGATATTAGAACATTATTTCCGCCGGTATATATTCTGTAACCCTTGCTACGATTATCGTAACCTAACAAAATTCCTTCAATCGCCTTTTCGTCAAATTTGGATCGTTTCTGTTTATCCACATACGCATATGCTTTGCATCCGAACGTCCTAATATTCAACAAGTTTGGTTTCCTACTGTTCCACAGTTCGAAAGGGGTCCTACAATTTTCGTTTGCCTTTGTGGGTAAGCGGTTAATTAGGTAGTTCGCTGTTAGTACGGCTTCACCCCAAAAATGTTTTGGCAAATTCGCATCCGACAGCATCGTACGTGCCATTACAACTATAGTGCGATTTTTACGCTCTGAGGCGCCATTTTGCTGGCTTGAGTATGGGACGCTTAATTGGCGTTCTATCCCATTTTCTTTCAGAAAATTTTCAAAATTGTCTCCAAGATAGTCTTGGGCGTTATCAGATCTGATTGCCTTAATCATTTTCCCAAATTTGTTTTTAGTTAGTGCTATGTATTCCGTTACTTTTGTTATAGCTTCAGATTTGTGCGATATTAAATAGATCATTGTGAATCGACTGTAATCGTCGGTAAATGTTATAAAATACCTTTTTCCACTGAGTGTTTGTGTGTTCATAGGCCCGCATATGTCTGTGTGTATTAGGTTTAGCACCTCTTTGGATCTGTTTGTGGCTATTTTGGGGTAAGGTGCACTCGCCAGTTTGCCCTGTATACATTTGGTGCAAATGGTTTCGTGCTTGCAATCGTTTATTTCTTTGCCCTCGACAAGCGCATTTTTGATAAGTGATCTGATTGCATCGTAATTTTTATGGCCTAACCTGTTATGCCACATGGATATGCAATTTTTGTTACTGCAATTAGTTTGTGTTTGGGTTCGAGTGCTAAATCCATAGTCGTCTTTGGGTCCTAACTCGTATAAATTATCATTTAATTTGGCGGTCAAGATAATATTATCATCTTTGACAAACATGCATGATTGTTTTTCAAAAATTACTTTAATATTATTTTCTGTATCCTTTTTAACCGATAGTAAATTGCTTTGCAGCTCGGGGCAGTATAAAACATCCTTAAGTGTGATGCTGTGTAGTGCGTCCGTTTTTAAATTTACGTCGCCCACACCTTGAGAATTAAATCTTTTCCCGTTAGCTATAGTTATATTCCCGAAATTTCCTGGTGTGAATGTTATAAAATTTTCTCTCACGGATGACACATGTCTCGTGCATCCTGAATCAACAATATAAGTGTAGGGATCTGTTGTCTGTGTTCTACTGACTAGTGTTGTGTTGGCTTCAGACTCGCTTTCCACTGGGGGAGGAGAAATATTAGAATTATTCTGTTCTTCGACTGCACTCGTTTTGCTTTCAAAGCAGTAGTTTGAAGTGTCATGATTTTCGTCACTTTTATTTTTATAGTTATTGTTGTGACTTTTGAAGTTCTGGCCATTACTATAGTTTTTGGATCTGTTATTATCGTTTTTATAATTATTTGTCTTCTGTTTATTTTTCAACAAGAAAAAATCGCGTGTGTAATGATTTTCGCGGTGGCAGTGAAAACAATATTTTCTGCTCTTGTTGGTCTTATTTGTCGCTTTGTACGCGACATTTGAATTTTTGTTATGGGTTCTATGCGTGTACTCATTAATGAGTTTGTTTTTAACAAGCTCAAGGTTTAATGTAGCTTCATCTCTCGCCTCAAGGCTTGTAATAAGAGGCGAATAGGATGGGGGTAATGAGCAGAGCATGATGGCAACAATGTGTGATTCATTGATATTCTCTCCTATTGCGGAGAGATTCGACTTAATAGTTAGTATGTTGTTAATATGCTCAATTAAATTGCCCCCTTTGCCTAATTTTTGCGAATATAACTGCCTGAGCAGGAATAGCTTTGAGCTTAGGTTGTTGCGCTGGTGTGTATTTTTTAGTTTTTTGCATATTTGTTTTGGTGTAGTTAAGTCTTTAACGTAAACGATTTGGGAATCATCTATGTAAAGGTTGATAATGGCCTTAGCCTTGTTACTGTTTTTTATGTAAGCATCATCTGCGGCGGTTGGGGGGTCTTCAAGTACATATCTGAATAGGCCATCATTTGTTAATAAATTTTCTAACTTGAAACTCCAATTATAATAATTTCCGTTATTAAGCTTTTCTATATTTAAAAGGTCTTTCGACATGGCCATAGTGTTTATGTTTTTATTTCTTAATAAACGTATCAGTTATTTTTCAAAATATACTATGTCACTATGTTAGTATTGGAATTCTTTATATATATATATATATTATATTTCACAATTTTATAATTTATCAATTGTATTCAATTACAAACATTTATTTCTTTTTCTTTTCTTTTCTTTTCATAAAGCAAAATATAAATAATGGAATACTATTGTGCTGGTTTTATTTTTCTCGCTATCTCTCTCATAATCTGTAGTTTTTATACTATTGATTTCCAGCAGTGTCACCCTTTAAATATACAATCAAGAGAGGTAATAAATTCTCACTTACCTCTAATGAACGAAATGGACAAGAGCAGCGGTTACTAGACTTTGTGTATCCAAATTAACCGAGATAAAATCCGGTCTTAGCATGCGAAGTAACCACAAACGCAATGAAAGAACACACACACAGATCTGTTTGTTGACTCTTGAATATATATATTTAATGTCACACTTCTAAAAAAAGGAACTAAGAAAAGAAACGTTAGAAAATATTGATTACACAATTTAAAAGGTATATTTGTGTAGCGCAAACACTTCCACAGATTTAAAAAAACATTATTTATGACCAGCCGTAATTACAATTGGCTTGGCCTGACAAAAGACTGCATACTGCAGTTTTACGACGACGCATCTGATTAGGAAAAAAGTTTTTAGTTAAAAAAAAAAGTTGTCGATTAAGCAGTTTTCGTTGTTTCTTGGCTATGATATTATGTGCTGGGTTGATGCTCAGTACGTGTGTTCGGTGCTGTCATCTACCGTTCGTTTTATGAAGTAATCTATGGAGATTTTTCACGTATCTGCAATTTTCCCTGCTCAGTTTTGCACTTAACACACATATTTAAACATGAAGAATAAAACACGATAAAAAAAAGAGATGTGTTACACACCCCACTTGAAATCAAAATATAATTTATTGTTAGTCATGTAGAATTTCACACAAAACACGGATTTCCAGGAGTCCTATTTGAAATTCTACTTGGGGAATCCAACAAAAATATTGTTTGTTTGTGAACGGTATCAACCAACTATCCTATATAGGTGCAGATTCCTAAAATCTTTAAGGAGCCAGTTGCTCCTAAACCCAAATATTCCAGTCACCACCAGGGCTTCATTTCTTACAAAAATCAAGAAACAACTCGGATTTCGCCAAAAGATCGAACAAAAAAAGCTAATTTTATCAAAGGATTGCCCCTCAATTTTCGGCAAAGAATCGCTGAAAAAACGCGACTTTCGTTAATGAATCTCTGAAAAATCGCGACTTTCGTTAATGAATCGCTGAAAACAGCGATTTTTGTCAAAAAATCGCAAAAAAAGTAAGGTTTTTGTCAGAGGATAGTGAAAATAACAAAATTTTCCCCATGTCATTGGGAGAAAAAAAGAAAAATTCGATGGCAACTTAGATGCCAAAGATTATGTCGCCAAATCAAAAAATTTAGTCGTCACGTGGTGACAGGCAATCGTGAATCTGCACCTATACTATCCTAAAATGAAGAAATGTTTCAAGTTGGTTCGGTATTTTTGTGTAAAATTACCATGATTTCAAAAAATATTATGAGATTTATTACAATTTACGAAATTATAATGTAAAGAACTCTTACCCCAAAACCAAAAAGCGTTTTTATTTAGAAATCCCAGAACCCAATTGATTTCCGATATTGTAAAATCCATTTCTGTTACAAAAGTTTTTATGTTGTCTGTAATTTTTGGAAACGCTTGTGAGAAAATCACTTCCGGCGTATTTTAATGATGTCACACTATTTTAAAAATACTGAAATTTGCAGATATCACTGCTGTGTAATACAAAACACATACTGCAGAATATGGGGTACATATGATTTATCATTGATTTACAGAACCACACTAAAGTATTTGATTGTAACATCCATGAAAATTAATTGTTGGAAATACATTTTCGGGTACGATACATGTTTTAAAATGTAAGCATTTTTTGCATATTATTTGGTTTGTATAAATTTTATAAATCATATGTCTACTCAAAATATTTTAAGTTCAGTTCCATTTATTGGCAGAAATTGCTGATTAAGAAATTTCAACTGTTCTACGCATTTAATTGAACTACTTTTTAGCATATTATGTAATATACGATGGTTATTTATAAATTAATGTTTGCTTTGCAATAAAAACCTACTAACTATAGTTAGGAAATTTACTTTCGACAAGATTTTTATATATTTTCTATTTTGCTACATATTTTTCATGTTTGTTGAAGCATTTGTTGTTTTTGGTTACCCTTCTTTTCAGAATGTCTCTTTTGAACTATGTTCGACAGTTTAGAAAGGTGTAAAAATATGATTTCTTCGAAAACGAAAGAAAAAACAACTTACACAAATGTACAAGGCATTGCTTGATTACCGAAATTATAGGGTTTGTTTGAAGCTTTATATAATGGTAAGCTATGTTTTCAGAATTGTCTTAGTTTTGAAATATTATTCTATAAATGTAAAATTTATGATTCGAAAACTTTAAGCATTTTATGTCAAATGTGATCTTAACAACAGGGGAAACATTGCTCAAGAAGTGCGTAAACAATACAGCAAACATATAAATACTTTGTTATGAAAATTCCTAATGATAACAAAAATTACTTATTACAAATAATTATCCTGGTTCCTGTTAGCAAATAAAATTTTATTTAAGAACTTTTTAATATAAAAAGCTTCACAATGTTAGGATAAAGAATTATAAATGCTGGTTGGAGAAAATAAAATATTATTTACGAATTTTCCAATGGCAAATATTTCATATCTTTATTTTGCATTCTGTAAAATAATATAGTCACGTACTTTTGTCAAAAAATCAGTGTTCTGGCGTAATTTAAAGAAAACTTATGCTGCATATTTTCTTTTTCTTAAATTTCTTGGTTTGAAAATGGTTAAAGTACCACTGAAGAAAATCGTTTCCAAGAATCGTTGTGGGAAATAAATATCAGGGTTAAATGTAAATAATTCCGTATTTATTCAACTCACGAACAAGTGTTATGCCCATCGAAGCGTACTACATTCATGTTTTTTTTCATAAAATGTCAAAAATATATAGAGAGAAATATACAAAAAAAAAAAAAAAAAAGTAGAAATACTTTTCAGCGATATGTTTGTTGACTTATGATGCATTTCTGTCTCATTGTTTTTTACTCACGTTAATTTTTTCTTTTTAACTATTTTTTTTCCATTTTGCAACAGTTTCTTTTTTGCATGTGCTCCTTTGTGGCTGATTTTTTTTTCAGCTAATGCTTTGTAAGTTTTGTTCTATGACTTTTTTGTTGATCCATGACCTTGTTCGCTTTCGGACACGTGTTTATTTTTTCTGATAACAGGCTTTTAAATTTTCCATACGAAACGCTTTCTGTGTTTTATTTTGCATTTTATGTTAATTCACACAATGTTTTAATTTTAGGTGCATTCGTAATTTTGTAAATACGTAGCACCTATAATCGTCGTTTCGTCCGTGTCCGTCAGTCCGCATAATAGAGCAAAAACTATCCAACTGAATCATTTGAAATTTAAAATATATAATTGTTTCATAATTTTGTCGAGTCATTTGAAGTTTTATGAAAAACGGATGCATAGTTTAATTGTAAGGACAATGAAAAGCATTCCGTTACATTACGGTCAATGGAAAAAAAATTCTAGTGCATTTTAATGATGTTACACTCTTTGGAATGTAAAAAAATAATGTGTATCTATGAAGTATACACTAAAATATACATTCTGTATAATCTGTAGTGCAAAGAATATTTGTTGTTAATTTATAAAGCTACGCCACTTATAGCATTCCATTACATAATGGGTTTAGGGGTAATTGTTTGGGCCGTGTTTTAATAGCATTAAACTATTTCACATTTTATAAAATTGATATACGTTGCTGAGGTTTAGTATTAATGACTTCTTGTATAATAGAAAGCAGATAGTATTTACAGGGATACACAAAAAGTTTCGGAATCTGTACTACATACGAAGTATGTATTCGCTGTATGCTATTGCACCAAGATCTGAATGTTTTAAAAACTTCCTTATAGTACGAACGTACTTCATTTGCTACGGTTCATGTGCATTTTCCAATTTGTTCTAATTGTTTTAGTATTTTTTTTTATAGTACAAAAAAAGAATATTATATAATAAAATGACTTTTAAATATGGATACGCTATAATGTAATTAAATAATAATATTTTAGATGCCTTTTAAATGCTATTATTTTTCTGAAAAGAAAATTCAGATATTTAAATAATTTCTACATACTGTGACAATTTCTGATTGAACGAAATGGTAGCCTAGTCGATACATTACAGCTAATGAAGAAAAGAAAAATAAAAAGAATGTTGCCCAGTTAAACTGATGGCATTGAGCTCACACTCTATTCACACTAATTGTGTTTTTCAGTCTTATTGTTTTCAAAGAATCATGTCTCTCGAAAAACAAATTAAGTGAGTTATTAGCTCCCCATTCCCTTCCTCTTTATACTTAACCACTAAACACCCAAAACTAATCAGGAATACCCCTTATCACAATGAAACTATACACAAAATTCGAAGCTAATCGGATAATTCTGCATAAAAACCGATTTATCTAATATAAAGTGAGTAATCCTTTGTTCCCCCTTTATACTTAATCATTAAATACCCAAAACTTTTTCAGTTATTTGCCTTATCAGACAGAACTTAATTCCAAATTTTAAAGGAAATAGGATAATTCTGCATAAAAACCCGTTTATCTAATTTAAGGGAGGAATAATCCCTCTTTTCTTACTTTATATTATCCATGAAATCCCCCAAATTATTCAGTAATTTGTCTTATGAAACGATACCTTATGAAACTTATACACAAAAGTTGAAGCAAATTGGATAATTCTGTAACCCCCCCCCCATTTATCTTATTTAAGGGGAAGAGTAATCCGTCTTTATACTTGATAAAAGAATCCTCAAACTAATCAGGGAAGCACTTTATTAGAATGAACCTAATATCCAAAATTTGAAGCGAATCGGTAAATTCTGCTTAAAAAATCCATTTGACTAAATTAAGGGGGTTACTCCCTTCATTCCATCACCCTTTATACTTTACCAAACAACACCCAAAAGAAATTTTGGAGGCGCTTTATTAGTATGATCCTATATCGAAAATTTAAATGAAATCAGATAATTCTACCTAAAAAACTCGTTTATTTAATTAAGCGTAAGATTAACCTTTTTTCTCCTCCTTATGCTTATCCAATGAACTCCCAAAACTAATCATGGAAGCTCCTTATCAAAATAAACCAATATCCAAAATTTGAAGCAAATCGGATATTTTAATCATGAGTTATCGCGTTTCGTATATGCATATGTACGTGCATACACATATACAGAATCTGCGGGCACAATTTCTCTAAGGCTTTAATAACCTATGAGCTAAGAAACAAATTATGAAAATAAGTAAAGTTTCTTGTTCTGCATAATTTCAGGGTTTTTTTTTTAGCACTATGGATTACAACGAAATTGCATACAATTGGAAATGAGACAGTTCCATAGGCGAAACTGTAAGCCAATGTTTATTAAGTGATGTATTAACAATTGCTGACGTAATATAGACTAGGAGCTGGCGTGGCAGGACAGACAATTGCCTCTTCAAATTCACGGCTAAAATTCCAGAATCCGTTAAAACTCGATTCGCATATAAAATCTCAATTGGTCTGCCAGGCACAATATGATGAAAATCGCCCCAAAACTCAATTTTAGTGGTTGACTCGTAAATTTATCATTGCGTTTTCCTGTACCCACAAAGTATTAAATGTATGAGAACAAGGTAAATCAAAAGTATGAAAACCACGGAGGACTGGGAGCAGTAAAACACAGTAGTCAACCTACGAGTCAAACGTGATCAATCGGTTTTTCAGGTGTTTTCTACTAAAATATGATTTGACAGACCGATTGCATTTTAATATACGAATCGAGTTTTAACTAAATCTGGAATTTCAGACGAGAAATTGATGAGGTGATTACCTGTGCCGCTGCCTCCCGGTCTGTTAATAATTGATAAGAGAGTTTAGATATCACCCATAAATCAGTGTCTTGTGCCTCTGTAAAATAAATACGGGCTTTATAATAAAGAGTTGATCAGATAAAAGTCAATCCCCTAGTCTCAATCAAAATCATTGTTTACCAAGTTCTGGGTTTTTTTTTAACTCTCCAACTTTCTTTAGGGAGGTGGGGGGAGGTATAAAAAATTCTCACCAAATCTCACTAATCCTCTTGGGGTTTAATAGTTTTAAACGTACTTACCGATTAGCACCTAGTTAAGAATCGATTTTCGTTACTATGTCTGTCTTTATGTGTGTAACAGACTTTCTCCACTGCACATACATCTACCATCTACCATCATGGACAGTATCACTTCTTTGAATGACCCCACTTCACTTCTTAACTGTGCTCAGATCGTAGAAATGGCCTGTCTGTCATTTCGTTGGTGGGAACATTTTAGCAATTTCTATTTAATAACTGAAACTCCTATTTATCTCAGAACATTTTGTCATTTTCAGAAAAAAAAACATTTATTTTTGCACGATTGTCAAAAATGGGTGTCTGTTTTTAGATATGAATAATGATGCTGACAAATTTCGACTCTTAGAATTTTTCTTTTACTTCGAACCATCTTATAATAAAAAATTTTTACATCATCCCATAGGAATAAAAAAACACTTTCGTATCAAATTCTTCTTATAACTTATAGCTCAATTAAGTTATCTTTTACAGTTTTGAAATAATGGTTAAAAAATTATTTCCTACAAAAATATAAAGCAATAAAAGATGAACAGCTACTGATAGATTATACGTAAATAATCCATCTCTTACTGAATACTTAAAAATGATTTATCCGACAACTTTATATCATATTTTTATAATTAAAATCTTTCTTTCAATATAAACCTAGACGTTAGGAGCCTATACAGGGTGTCCCCTCTCAACGGTGGCCAATGGCTAATTTCTAAACCGTTGGTCATAGACATATAGTTCCAATTGCAAAAATGCTTTAAAAAAGGCAAAGAATTGTTTTTTAAGCGATTTTGGTCAAAAAAATGTTTTACTAAAAAATTACGAAAATTAAATTTTTATACGGTCCCCCGGTCCTATAAGTGATATTTAGTAAAATTTTTTCAACACTCTAGCAAGTAATACAGAAAAGGTCCCATTCATGTAACATTAAAATTGACCGAGTTATGAAACTTTAAATTTCATGACTTAAACCACTTTTCTATAGCTGAAAACGGATGAGTTCGACGGAGCTTTAAGGGAACGTACACTAAGTGCTTAAAGTATTATAAAGGGAGTCGATTTCCAACGCTGTTCAAAGGCTACTTCCTAAACTATTTGTCACAGACATATAGTTCCAATGTTACAAAATGTTTTAAATGAGCGATTTAACTGAAGACGCTGTAACCGTATAAGTTTTATGGTAGTGTTAATTATAATTAATTAACTTCTAGATTGGTTATTAAAATAACTGAAGACATGAATTTCAAAATTCTCTTTATCGAAAAAAATCAAATTTTGGGAAATAGCGAAAAAACTTTAAATGCATCTATTGGTTTTCATTATAAATTTTGAGATTGCATTGTTACAATAGTGGAGGTTTGTATAGACTGATAGAGAAATCAAAAAGCGATAAGTCGAGTTTTGAAATTCATATCCTCAATTGTATTTTTACGTATGTTTTATTTTGTAAGCAAATGAAGCTGATTCTTTTCGTGATTTTATTTTAAAAAGGTATGTTATTTTGATAAGCTTTTATTTTATTCATAGTTTTCGTATGCAAATTTTCCTAGTTCAAAACTTATATTCAAATTTTAACTCACTTCCAAATATCTGATTGAGGTTCAATTCCCATACTTATTTAAATCCGATGACAATGTAATATTAATACGATTTTAGGTTCCATTTATTTATTTTATAGGACTACATCAAATTCTATTAGGTTGAGTGATCTAATAGAGCTTTAAATATGTATCACTTTGTAACGATTTGTGACTGTTGCTTTTCATAGTTTAATTTAAAAAAAATTCTGTTATTTTTTTACTTATATTTTTAGCACAAATTGCATATTTTACTTTAACATGTAAATGTCAACATAAATTCAGAAATAACAGTGTATTTTTTTTTTTTTTTTTTTTTTTTTTTTTTTTTTTACTCTCAATGTTTAAAGTTAAATTTTCTATCTGATGTTTATTTTTATTTCCAGTAAATTTGTGACTGACCCCTATTTTGCAGCAAAAAATACGCTTCAACTTTGAACAGCTATAACTCGGTCAATTTTGATCGCAGAGGAATGGGACTTTTTTTGTCTTACTTGTTAGAGTAGTGGTAAAAAATTTCTAAATATCACTTATAGGACCGGGGGACCGTATAAAAATTTAATTTCCGTAATTTTTTAGTAAAACATTTTTTTGACCTAAATCGCTTAAAAAATAATTCTTTACCTTTTTTAAAGCATTTTTGCAATTGGAACTATATGTCTATGACCAACGGTTTAGAAATTAGCCATTGGCCACCGTTGAGAGGGGACACCCTGTATAATTCTTACCCATTATGGCTATGCATAATATAAAACATGTGTAAAATATTTATAAAAAGCAACGCATTTCTAAAATGAAATTTAAATATGTATTTATATAATTTTAATATATCGTAATGTTCTATTATGGCATTGTAGGTACTACTTCATTATTCTATCGACCGATTTCGAGCAATTATATAAATCGTGAAACTACTCGTAAATTATACGAAGTGGCTTACCTTTTATTTTAAATAACGGAAAAAAACAAATAAGTTAGTAAAAGATTATAATAAAAATACAAATAAAAAGTTGAATTAAAATTCACTTGATGACATAACAGACAAGTATAACGTATTTAATGTCAAGTAAATGTGACAATTGCGATTAACTATTTGGTTTGTTTTGATTTGACAATGCTTTGAGGCCTATAGAAGTTATGACTTTTGTCTCGAATAATCCATTACACACAAAGACAATTCAGAACTATTTTATTTCACATATCTATTACAAATTTATTTCTCTACAAAGGGACAGCACACCATCCATGTCTTACCCGGATTCAAACCAGGACCCCTCAGCATGGCAGACCATTACCGTTCAAATTATCAAATAAACCATTTATCGCTCAAATTTTAATGCCGCAAACGATTTTAAGCCATTAACAAAATAATGTTATCTCTTCAAAGCACGTGGTTTTGTTGGTGCTTTATTGGAGTTAAAGCGGATTTTAGGGTTACGTTTTTTTTCGTCACGTTCAGACATTATTCTTCCACTCTATTAATTTTTCTTTGCTCAATGATTATTGACATTTAACCTTAAAGTATACAACGAGTAAAGTGCCAAAAAGAAAAAAGTGAAATTAAAAAGAACGCGCCGAATTTGAAAACGCACTTCAAGCAATTGAAGAGCTGAGTAGAATGGTTGTATTAAGGGGGTAGTAAGGTTAATTCGAGGGAAAAAAAGCATATTTTCTATCATTTTTTGTAAGGATACAATTAATATTTATTTATTTGTATAATTATAGTATAATTATATGTCATTTAAAGAGTATTCTGTGAAATTTTCATTAAGAAATATTAAAAAATGAGCCGATGACAGCGAATCTTCGAAGACGTCCCAAAAAAAAGTTGATTCGCGGTGAACCGCATAACTCATGACTGGATCAACTGAAATTAAAAAACCAAATTGATTTAACTAGTTGATAAGTTTCCTCAGGGAACGCAGTCGAGTTTTTTTTTTATTATTGATTTTTCAATTTTTTACAAGGCTCGGAAGTCAAAATACTGATTTTTCATAAAAAAAATCTGATATTTTGTTTTTTAAAAGTAAGTTAAAATTAAAAAAAAAAAAAAAACTCGACAGCGTTATCTCGTAATTTATATAAAGAAAGAGTGTGTAAAATTTTGTAAAGATCAGTTCAGTAGATTTTGAGCTACAGAGTTCACCGGCTTTGAAAAAGCGAAGTGTTAGAAAAACACGTTTAAAGTTTCACAGACGTTTTTGTCGAAATAGATATTTGTAAATTACTGCTTTTTTCATATACTTACACAGAATCATCAATGCCAGGCCCATAAAGCGAAAAGCTGTCGGAGATTATGTCCAGAGCATCTTGTTGCTCTTGTCTACGACGAATCCTGCCTTCTTTGCTCTCTTTTGCAGCCTCTCGCTCCGCTTTACATACTCGAAGACTACCTGTTGTTCGCGCCGATTCATGAGAACTTGTTCCAGTTTTTATGCCCATTTCTTGCAAAAATGACAGCAGAGAAAAACAGCCTTCATTAAATGTACATGCTGCAACATTAGCTGCAATTTCAACGACGTTGGAGGTGCCATTCACTGTTTTTGGAGTAATTTTCCAAATAAGTTGATTAAGGCTTTCATTATTGTTCTGAGTGAAACCTCCAACACATCCTTCCAGAAGTGCATCTTTGCTTAAATCCTCATAAATAGGTTTGATGGCTTCTCATTACTCGGAAGTGCGGTGTAACTGTGTTTGAATGACTCCAGATCCTCTGTAGCAGCAGCCTTCTGCCATTCACACCATGAATCAGCACCGCTCGGACAATCGGAGGGCGGAGACTTACAAGTGTATATCTCCGTCAGTTTTACTTCAATTGCTTTCAAATTTTCACAGAATAATCTTAAGATGTTGTATATTAATATAAAATAAAAATAAAAAAATAAAAAAAAATAAAAAAAAATACCTTACTACCCCCTTAAGCAATAACACTAAGATGCTTTACTCACAAGCACCGTTTTATTTATTAATTTTTTTTTTAAATCGCCAATCTTTGAGATTATTTCCTTCAATCGTTACCTGACTATTATGCTTGACTTAATACCATGGTGTTGAAATTTGTTTTTGCAACACTCTCCGTTTTCGTGATTTTAGAGAGAAGTTAGAAAAAATTATTGCGAATGTATTTAATACGTCATTGAAGAAGAAATACCGAAAATTACAAAATTTCAAAGAGTCAGTTTGATCTTATTCTAATTTGAACGCGTCAATTCAAAATCTTTAGGTTTTGCTTCAGACTCACTACACCGCTTTTAGAAAAAAAAGAATCTTTGATTAAATTATGGTGCATTCTCATTGTTCATAATAGAGATATTCTGTAAAAGCGATGGAGATTATACCTGAGGCTCTAACTTTGGGTAAATAAAATAGTGAAATAGTCTGAACATTGAGAATTTAACAATGCTTACTCTAATGTAATAGGCTATTTTAATTCATTAAAATGACGTGCTGATTTTATTGAAAGCTTGCAAAAATTTAGATTTGAACTATCTGATGTCTCTTCTGGTGTATAAGGGCATTCTAAAAGTCCGAAATGATAGATGAAGCACATTTGTTATAAAATTTCTGGTGAAAAATTTGTGTTTGTGTTTTATTTTGATTGTTTTGTAAAAAAAAATATCTTTTTGAAATTTTTAATACATCGTTATTTCTAAGTAGTGTATTTCCCATGATTCAAAGTTGTTGATGTATTAGAAAACAGTAATTTGGTGTGGAATAACCGTGCCATTCAAAAAGTCGCTAAACATTCATGCATTGTCAAAGAACATTCGTTCAAAATTACTTAATATGTTCATACATTCATCTCTTCAATTATTATTCAAAGACAGTACTGCAACCGATTTCTTTTGTATGTTCCTGTAAATGAACGACAAATGCTATGAATATCCTATTCTATCGTAATTATCTTATAAAAAATTCAGTGATTTATGTCAGTTTAAATACATTTGAAATAGCGCAATGTCATTAAAATACTCTGCAAACGATTTCCCCCCTATATGATAATCCAACAGAATTATTTTGGAGACCCTGTAAATGAACTATTTATTCCACATTACCTCATATACAATTCTAAACATGCTTTGGGGATTCTTAATAAGATTTAAAAATTGCATGAAAATCTGAATATAGACAGAAAGAGTTAGAGCGTGGAGAGACAGATAGGCAAATAGAATGCATAAACACTTTTCAACTTTGTTGGAAATGTAAAAAAAAAAAAAAAAATAGCGTATAAAAAACTATTTTACATAAATAACTAAATATGCTTGTTAGTGTAGGATCAAATGTAAATATATTTATGAAATTTCCATATTAATGCTTAATATCTCTGTTTTAAATCCTCTTGGATAACCTAGTCACGTCCTTAAGTCAACAAACAAGTGTTCTGATGTAATTTAAAGACAGTATGCTGCGATATTTTTTAAAGTTCGTTTTGAACATATACAGTATATTACCAAAGAAAATCTTTCCAAGTTTTTGGATCTCTGTCGGAAATAAATATTAGAGTTAAATACAAAAATAATAAATATAATTTCAACTCACGATCAAATGCTGTGCCCGCCTAAGAATATTATTATATTTATTTTATTCGTAATATAGTTAGTTCTGTCACAGGCGCTGACACATTTAAAGAATTTCAAAAACGTACAGATACAAAATAATATAGAAATGTTCCATGATTGGCCGACGAAATTCTTTTACTGTTCTGAGTCTGTTCTGTTGATGATATATCTGTATTTCTGTTACTAGGAAGATAACGATTACACTTTATTACGATTAACGATTACACTTTGACACTTAAGGCAAGTGTCAAATGTTTTGCTTAGAATGCTTATTCTACAAAAATTAATAAATTCAATTTTGAAAGATAATAAGTTAAAAGAATTATTTTTGAAGAAATATTTTTGAATCATTTAACCCTTTCAAGTAGGGCTTTTAATTTTCTTTCGTAAGAAATTATATTTGAGTCTACATTTGATAAATATCTACTATAAAAATAGTGAAAAACTGTATTTATGTTTCGTTTGGACATAATGTCACTCCTCGGTTACAAAACAAAAATAGCTCAAAGAAGAATGATAATTTTAAATTACACATTTATTACTTTAAATTGTTTACACTGCACAAAAACAATTATTCAGCGATATAATAATTTTTATAATCTCTTTAATAGTTTGCTGAATTAATAATCACTATTTTATAAAGATAGACAGATCACGTCTATCGAACATAATGCATGCTGCATCCTAGATTTAGTTGAGATTTTAGTTTTGTTAGTTTTTAAGTTTAATTAACGCCTTCTTTAGATCCAGGCAGAAACCGAAATACTAGTTTCACTTTAGTTGTGGGTTAGTAATGGTGTTCCAAAGAATGTTTTTAAATCCTGAAACTTCCGTGGGCACCCTTGGGAAACTTCGACAGTAGAAGGGTACTAGGTGACTTTTACGCAAAATCAGTGAGCTATACGTCCCCCTTTTTTATGTTTTAAGAGATTAGCTAGGTAGGAATTACTTCCTTATGCTTTGCCTTTTCTGCGCCCATTGAGGCCGTATTACCTTTACATTTTTTGTTATTTGCCTACGCCAATCGTTCAATTGTCATCGAAGTTTGAGGCAACCAAATTTATTTGAATGCCCTATGCGCCCTATTTTTGGAGGTTATATTTATTTATGTGCTTCCAACTTTAGAATGCAACTAGGGCTCCACAACAGCTTCTAAATTATACATTTTTGACCGTGCTGTGTTTTGAAATTCATGTTTATATTTCATTTTCATTTAGATAGAGGTTACTCTGACGTCTTTCCACACTTCGTTCGCACTTTTTAAGCATCGTGATCTCATGTCACAATTGCAGTATCGATCACAATGCAAGCAATTACGAATAAAAGATGTCATAACCTCTTCGTGATAACAAATCACAGCAAAAACAAATTTCAATACGTTTAATGCTTTTTGTCACCTCCAGGGATGTATTGGTAGATATATGCAGGTATACACTGTATATCTTCGGGATTGTCTTAAAAAGCTCAGTATTCCTTCTGTTTCTAAATTAGAGCTATAGCATGTTTTCTAGGCATGATCTTCCTAATTCTACCGAATACCTTATAGTTAATTTACGGCCACAACACAGATCACGCGTACCAACACATAATAGTTCACCGAAACACCAATAGAAAGTGCCAAAGAGCGAAAAATGATCATGTAACTCGTCAGTTGTACGATACGTTAACCCTTTCGGAGCTGAAGTACTATTAATAGTACATGTCTTTCCATTGAGAAATATTCCATCTTAACAATTACTTTTGCTACTGTCTACATGTAGTAATTATAGTATACGTCTACGCATTTCTATACTACATCTTATGTATTAGGTATTCAGTAATAAAAATAACAATAATAAAAATAACAAAAGTTTTCTGAATTCTCTTTGTACCATTGACGAGCTTTTTATTATAAATATATATTTCACTTTTTAAATTTAAAATCAAGGTTGCTTTTCTGAACGAATCGTGTGATAAAAAACAAAAATATTAGAATGCTGAACTATTTATCAATCCCTGTTGTAATATGATATTTTTCCAAATGTCTTCGAAAACGCATCCTTAGGGGTTTAGTTACATAAAAAAGTGAATAATGCGCAAAAGAAGTGCATTCGTTATATTTCAGATAGTGACATAGTTCTTAAACTTATCATTTTGAATAGCTAATACTATTAACAGAATTAACGTAAAAGTAATTTTTTCCACAAATTGAAAAATAAAATAAAAATAACTGTACCTGAAAAAGTAAAGCTTTAAAATCGATTTGTAAATGTAAAATAACTTTCTTATCTCTTTACAAATAAAGAAATTATAAAATATATTTTGAATAGTAAATATTCTGATTTTGCTAAATAATACATTTCATCGTGATTTCGAATTCTCAAATGTATTCTATAGAAAAAAAAAATTATTTGAAAAAAATGTAATCAAGGAGGACACAAATAAATTTTGAGAATTCTTTTCACTGTAAATAATAATAATAACATTATTAATAATAATAAACGAAATAAAAAAAACAAGCCCTATATTGTGATCCAAATTTTCACTGGAAAATCACGGAAATAGCCATCCGACTGGAAATTATGTCTTCTTCCAGTCTGTTTCAAAATAAGTAAATTTAGGATATCGTTTTCATACTCAAATTGTATTATGCTTTGAAATTTTGAATAGCAATTCCTAATTTTAGAGTTCAGTACATAAAAAGTCAAAACGGAATCATTATAAGATCAATAGTGTGTTTGTCTGTCTGTCACAGCCTTTTACACTCGTTCAGTCGTTAAATTATGGAACATGAAAAGCTCAAATTCGGAAGAAGTAAGAAAGGTTATTTACTTACAAATTTATAGACTACACTGGAATGATTTTTAAAATTATTTAGAAGATGATTTCTTAGGAAAAAGTTCTGAATCAAGTTGAATCAATATTTGTGCTGATATTAGAAATGGCTTCTACCTTTGTCGATCATGTCAGGACTTTACAAAAAAAATAAAAAGTCGTGATTTCAATGTTAATGCAATCAAAATTTATCACTATTAAACAAAAGTATTTCATTAAGCTCATTAAAAAAAATGAAAAAAAAGTTCTTATAAGTTCATAATATTTTTTAAAGAAAACGAAGAGCAGACAGTGTTAATTAAACAAACTTTCTTCTTTTTGTCTTTTTTTGCAGATCCTAATAATTTATGTTGTACTTTATCTCCCAACAGTAGTCTGCCATATATTTACATCCCATCTTCCCTGGTACCTATTCTTCATCACTTTGATATCCTGGTGGAAGCATTTACCGTGCGTTTCATTGTAATGTCCCAGATTTTCTGGAAAGTAGTCTATATGGGAATGGAAAAATCTCATTTTTACACTCATATTACAAACCCAACTTTTAAAACTTTTCCAGTATTTTTTCAATCATATTGTTGTAATTCGGATTGTTCTCATTGCTAGCTAGTATTTTTTCGGCCAAACTAGTCTGTCCTAAGGCCCATAGGACAAACTAGTTTGGTCTAGGAAAAACTAGTCTGTCCTATGGGTCTTAGGATATTTAGGCGTAGGGAAAACTAGTTTATCCTATGGGCGTTAGGATAGACTTATTCGGCTTAGGAAAAACTAGTTTATCCAATGGACGTTAGGATAAACTAGTTTGGCCTAGGCCAATCTAGTTTCGCCTAAAAATTGGGTTTGGCCGATAACATATATATGATTTACAGTCGATTGTTACATCTTGTTTTTCTTGGAACAGTTTGGGATTAAAATATCAACACAATTTGTGATTAAATTATATGGATGTTTTTTTTCTGATTTTTGGGGAGGGGGGAGAGGGGTGGGGATGAGTATATAAGGCCTGAGTATATATAAGTGTACACATCAATGTCAAGAATAACTTTGTTATCAAATTTTTTAATCATTCAACTCAATAATAAAACAAAGGTTTAACATAAATAACTAAATATAGTCATAGGAATAAGTATAAATTTCTTTACAATATTTTTCAATTTCAAATATTTCTTATATCTATTTTTTCTTCTGTATTCTGATGCTATTTAAATAAAAAAGTATGTATAGAAATTTTGGACTTCTGTTCAGGAAACTGCCATCTGAAGAAATAAACTGTAACCAAATAAATTCTTTACAAGGATTGTTGTGGAAAGTAAATATCAAAAGTAAACACGAAATGTTAAAAATCCATCCAACTTATAAAGAAGTGCTGTGTGCATCTGAGCTTAATGCATTCATTTTTCTTTCGTAATATTTCTATTGCAAAAAATGATATGAATTGAAAATTTTGAAAAAAAAAATTAAAAATGGAAGACTTTTTTTTAGCGAAAAGTTGGCTTGTAACATAGTTACCAGAGCTGCTAGATTCCTTTTTTTTATATAAAGATGTAAATACTTTGAATCAGATTGTTCACAAATAAAACTTACTTTTCTTTTATGAATTCTTTATATCTTTTCATTAATTATATGAAAGTTCTAGTTGAAACATGTTTATTTGACTTGAAAGAACTTGGAATATTGGCAGATATCGTGATTTCTAAAAGAGGGAAATAATGTTTGTTAGCAGTCTCAGGTAATTGTAAAATGTTTTTTATTTTGAAAAATGAATCGTTATCAAAAAGTTATTTCTTTATGGAATGTGAGTAAAAATTGACTTTTAAAAAATAATTTGTTGAATTATATTCATTTGAACTTTAACATATCTTTGTTCTGTCGAAATATTTATATTATATGCATAGTACATTATTAAATGTAAATAAGAAATAACTTTTGAAATGTAATTTGTTAAATCACCTCCCTTTGAATGCCTTAACATTTGTTTTGTTATATCGAGATATTTATATTATACATGTATTACGTTATTAAATGTGAGTAACAAATTACTTTTGAAAGGTAATTTGTTAAATCACCCCCTTTGAATGCTTTTATGTTTGTTTGTTACGTCGCGATGTTGGTATTATATGTATATTAAATATTATATAATTAAATGTGAGTAACAAATGACTTTTGAAGGTAATTTGTTAAATCACCTCACTTTGAATGCTTTAACATTTGTCTGTTATGTGAAAATATTTATATTATATGTATATTATATGAAATGTGAGCAACAAATGACTGTTGAAAGGTAATTTGTTAAATTACTTTCTTTTAAAAACTTGAAAATCTGTTATGTAGATATATTTATATTATATGTATACTAGTATATAACCCCCATTAAAATGACGGAATTTTGATCTATGTTTCATTTCCAAAAGACTTCATACAAACAAACGTGATGGAGATTTTATTATTGAAGAATTTCTATTCTAGAAAAGCAATAGATTTCTACAAATAAAAATGATGAAGTTTTTTTCCTTTTTTCTTCTTTTTTTGTCTTTTTTTTTTTTTCACTTGACATTCAACTTCTTAAATAGTTCAACATTTGGACAAAACAAGCAGTAGCATGTATTGCAACAATAATAATAATTAGCTAAGTAAATCACAATTTCTGAGAATTTCACAAAATATTAAAATTAAGTATTGAATTTTTTTAAATTTTAAAATACATTATTTTTATGAAAAGCAATGACTCGGCAACGGTTTTAGTCATAGATATAGGAAGGATGTAAGTTAGATTTCTAGTTCATCGATTAATGAAGCTTTATCTTTTGTTTTTGAATGTGGATTTTGCGCCATCCAGCAGCAACTAATATAAACAAAAGAAATTTTTCGTAAAATAGTAGTTTCTTATAGAAAATATGCAGAAGCAGGAAGTATTGATTTAAATCAAAATCAATTTTTATAAAATTAGGCTATGTAAATTTAAAAATTCTATCCGTATTAATGAAAACCAAAATTATTATTATTTCCACCGTTAAATTTTAATTTAATTGCACGAATTGTTTATAATCTTAACTTATATGTTATATTCACTTGAAATGTATGTGCATTGCAAACTAAATTTATGTTTCTTATCAAATTTCATTTAAATCTAAGGAATATGCAATCATGCACTACATATATTAATTACATCAAAACAAATAAAATTTTGATTTTTATCTTAATAACTTTTGAATATAACTTTGAAAAGGAAACAAAATTGTAACTTAATAAGATCCTCCATGTTTCCGTAGTTTTGGGTGCAGGAAAACACACCATTAAGACTACAAGTAAACCGTTAAATCGGGTTTTTAGGGGTTTTGCACCAAGATATCCCATGACGATTGCGTTTTAATATGCAAATCGAGATTTAAATAATCCTAGATTTTCATTCGTGAACTTAATGAGGTTGTCTGTGCTGTCGCCTCCCGGTCTATAAACAACCAACAATTCTCGTGTCGAAGAATCTTAAATAGTCAAAATTGTGAAATTCAAGTAAAAATTTAGTGTTATTTCTTGGAAAACAATATGCAGACTATAAAATCGTTGCAACCTATCTTTCTAGTCATTTCTGACACTGAGCTTCTAAAAAAACTTAAAAATAAATTTTTGTAATGATTAAATACATTCCCTGGTTTTACAAAGTTTTACAAAGAATTGTCTAAGACATGTATAAATATATATATGGAAAACATATAAATGCATTTGTTATTCAAATGTCTAAATTATTCAAAGCTCAATAACATATAAGTATACCTTTCAATAAATGATAAACTATTTTTATATGGTAGAAGCAAGTAGAAACTTTGTATTATTGATTGAAAAATAATCTGCATATGATAAAATTGTTGCAACATATGTTTCCAGTCATTTCTGACATTGGGGTTCTAAAAAAGTTGGAAAGTAAATTTATGGAAAAATGAAATAAATTTGCAAGGTTTAAATATAATTCGGATAAGATATTAAGCATGCATAAACCTACAGATGACTAACGCAAGAATTCATCTGTTACTCAAATGTTTAAATTATTCACATATCAATAACAAGAACTATTTTTCCATAAATAATCAAGTATTTTATAGCATCATGGAATGAAGTAAATATTTATTTTTGAATTTTTCAATATCAAATATTTTATATGTGAGCTTTTTTTCCCCCGAAATAGCTGAGTCACGTGTTCGTGTCACAAAATCAGTGCTCCAACGCCATTAAAAAAAGGAAAGCTTAAGAAGAGCATTTTTTTCTTTTTTTGAAAATGTCATTCTGGATAAAATTCTAGATACATGAAGTACTATTATAGACATTATATTCGGGGATCGTTGTAGCAAATAAATATCAAAAGTAAATACGAAATATTCAACTTACATTCAGTACACGAACAAGTATTATGCGCATCTGAGCCTAATAAATTCTTTTTTTAGAAAAATAATTCCATTCTAGAAATTTAGATGTATGGAAAAGTTCGAAAATATTACACGTACATAGTAATATGCAAATATTTAGTGATGTATGGAATAAATACGCGATAAAAAATGCAATGGCTATTTCTGATGACAGTAAACCGAGCAAAGAGAAAATTGTTGGCCAGCAGCAAGATAGGTGCTGGTAATGATGGAGAAGTGCTGCTAATAGTCTACCACTGCATGGCCACTGCTGGACAGCTTCAGCCTTTTGGAGATCATTAGATAAAATTCTGATCGGCCTCCGTTTTATTTCCTGTGCTGGTCCAGCACACGATGGAAGTGCATGAACTTTTGCAGTAATATTGCTGGGAGTCTTTACACTAGGTGGCGTTGTGAATATAGAAGACATCGAGTATTTCCGAATTCATCCTTCTGGGTATTTGTAATTTCATTCTGGAATTTTTAGTGTTTTATTCGCGACCATTACGCACATTGTGATTGAGATCAAGAACAATAACAATCATTAATAATAAAATAAATCCGTAAAACAATAAATATATTCTTTATTTTAATGGAATTTTTTTAAATCTTAAATTTGATTTTCAAAGTTACAAATGACAAATGGTTTTCATAATTTACACATTTGAGAATCAGCGTATAAAATTTATATGATTTCTATATGGCTTTAAAGATTAGAAAGACAAATCGCAAAAGAAATAAACTTAAAAAACCTAATAAGAACAGGTGAGGGATGAAAAGCCATAGCATACGCTGAAGGCATCAATGCTCGTCCAATCACAAAATCCAAACAGCATCGAATGAAGTTTGTACTTAAGAGGGTCTACTGCATGTCGGCGAAATTTGAATATGTTCGAATGTTTCATATATTACATTGTATTATTGTACATTGTACATTGTACATTGTACACTGAATATATTACATTGTTTCTACATATATGTATTTATATACTGCTTTCGTTTAAACTAGCTTATAGGAAAAAGGTCTAGGATTCTATAATACTTTTTTGTAAGGGTGCTGGGTGGGTGTCTGCGTATAGTAAAAAAAACTGTCTAATGTTTTGCCACTGTATAAACACAGCAGGATAAGTTATGGTGCTGGATTAACAGTGCTGGCCCAACAAAGTAATAGCAGTAGGATAGGTTCTAGCACTGAAGGAAAAGTGCCGGATTGAAGTAAAGTGTTGGCATACTAATGCTGGTGTTTGGCATCACCGATGGTTCAGCTACATTCGCACACATACTTTTGTACTGGTTTAACACTAGAACCGCGGAATTTTTTTCTCGACATTCCTAAAAATATTTTACACCAGGATTTTCATTTTAAACTAAATTACTTATTTATTTAAATTATTTTTCTGCATCATATGTGCAACTTATTTTTTAAAGAATTGTCTGGTGCGAATCGACATCTTTTCATTTTTCATGGATCAAAATGACCCGGTTCCGCGGTTTTAGTGTTAAGTAATGACATAATATTGCACTTTACTGCTGATGGAAGTGTTGGCTGCCATCTTCTTTTAAGTTGTTAGCCCACTGTTTCTTTCTTTGCTGGAAAATGTCTTAATTTAAAACAGATTCGGACGTTTCAAGGGCTCATCAGATTAAGAATTAAGAATTAATTTCTAGGGAATGTTTCGCTCCCCTAAGCCGAATTATTATTTTTCCCCATCTTCGGTGCATACATACAGGGTGTTTCAAAATCGTATGTCAGAAATGGAAAGTCAGGTAGAGTAAGCATAAGTAAGCAAATTTAGTATGGAAATGCGGCTGCGGAAATGCAATGTTGTGGCAGTCAAAGGCGCTGTTGAAGGCGAAGGATGAATGCTATTCATTTTCTTGAATCGTCCTTTCGAGCATCTTCCTATTTTCCTATATCTATGACGCAAATTCGGACCCTGCCGACATGTATTTTATGCAAGAATTGCTCAAGGAAATTTGTTTGCACTTCAAACGATTTAGATTAAACGATTTCCGGTAGGATTCTGCTTATAATTAGGATAGCTTATGTTAATAACTATGTAAAATCGGTCATTATATTGCAGCAGAAATTCCAGACAAAAACGGACATTTCTTTCTGATAAACGGATTTAGGATTTAGATATACGGGTTTAACTTTAAAAAAATGCACTTTACGGGATCTGACAATATAGTTTGAAAAAAAAAGTAGTAACTCGCATCCAGATTCAATAGCTTTGTGTTCATTTAATATTATTTATTTTTAATACATTTATATACATTTACTTTTTGGTAACAGTTTTAAATCTCATAACCATCATTGTTATTTTCTTAAGGAAGAGAAACTAATGACAAGAATCCCATCATATACTGTGTGATTATTTCCTGCACACGAAATCCAACTACATAACCGGAAATTATCATATTCACACATCAGTTTCATTTTGTTAATGAACTGAGGAATAATAAATGTCTAATAAACAAATTTATCTCAACTCGCTAAAGATGGTTAAATGTGGTTCTTCAAAAAGATTAATCTCGGTATCAAAAAGAATTATCGGCTTCATTTTAGCTGAAATCATTAAAAACATGAGTAGAAGAAAATTATTCATAATTTTTATTTAGTTTTTAAGCAAATAGAGTAAAAAACAATAACAACAAAAAAATAATGATATTTGGAAGTTTCATAATTGCAACGAAAGAACTTTGGGGTTGCCATTAAACAATTAACAAATTTCCGTGATTTTGGTGCCGCATACATTAGCGTAATATATATATGAGGAGCCCAGAAGCCAAGGGGTACAAGTGACAAAATGTCGATTTGGAGTAAATTGAGTTTAAATATAATTGATGTTAAATTGGAACATCAATAACAATTGACTAAATTGAAATAGGAAACATCTGCTTGTTGCATTCTAATCTTTGAACTCTCATTTCAATAACTGTTAAAAAAATAGAGTACAATTTTCTTTAAATGTATAATTAATCAATATTGTTTGTTTTTCGAAAAAAGTGGTTTATCTCTATAACTCAGCAAATAATAAGAAAATGACCTATATTTCTTTACCTGAAATGAAAAAAGCATATTTCCAGATACCCTGTGCACTTAACTCAATTTTTTAAATTTTGTCACTTATACCCCTTGGCTTCTGGGGTCCTCATATAGATTTTTCCTTTTGCGATATTTGATATTTAGCCATTTTTATTGGAATGTTTTAGCGTTTTACGGCTTGACATACATCAAAGGAATTAGATTTGAAACTTTTATCCAATTATAGTACTTTTTTTTTTTACGCTTTTCAAAGAGATTTGTAGTTTTCTTCATGATCTGCTGCGATTTTTTTATATTCAGTGTTTCACCTAAAGTAAATTCTGCGCTCTTTTCAATAAAGTTTATTCGAATTTCGAATAAAAAAATTTCGAATCTTTCGTGAATTTTTTTATGGGATGTTTTGTGTGTTTTCGGGAATTGCTACCATTTTTCCTCATTAGTAAAAGGAATCCGCTTTCAAACTTTAAGTCCTATGTAGTGATTTGTTTCCTATTTTCGATAAAGTTTATTAGAAATTTGTGCAGAATTTTTTTAATATTTTGCAATTTTTTACTGTGATTGTCAAAGTTTTTTCGCAACTCGCTTTGTTTTCTCGAGGGACCCGTGTAACACCGGGCAAATTAGCTAGTTATTAATGAAATACTCTTATTCCGAATTCCTGCTAAAACGCACACTGCTCGGTCCCAGTTAGTTCAGAATAGTGAGACTCTACTGTAGCAAAATATTCACGGTTTAAATACAAACTGTTAACTAGTAACCTGTATACAGGGAACCAGCAGTCAAACATTCACCCATGAATAAATATCCAAAAAGTCATCCAACATTTTATAAAAGGTAAGGTAAGGTAAAGTAAAAGATGATGTAGAAAATAACAACTTCTGACGATACATGAAAAAATAAGTTATTCAACGTTTTTGTTAATACACATACATTTCATTTGTGTAAAAGAAAAGATGATTTCTAATTTAAAATGTATACTGAGTGAATATGACAGGGATTTGTAAATAATTTTCTATTTAAAATGTAACAAAAATTCTCTTATTTACTATACGACATCTATATGGAATAAAGTTTTAATTAGAAGTTCTTTTTCTGTGAGCTATTTTCGCGATTTGTGTTTGTATGCGTTAAGTTAGGAATTTTCTGTAACCTTATCTGATGAAACCAACCAGGATTAGAACTAGATTTAATTTATTCTAATATATGTAATTTTGTTTATCTAGAATGCATTATTTCTATAAGCTATTACTCATTAGTTTTTGCATTCGATTTATCAATAAAATGTTAAAAACACTCGCATTAAATAAAAAAGGTTTACGTTTTATTTAGTTTTGCTCCCATTTTTTAGGTGCGATCGTAATTATATAAAGGTGTAACACCTACAATCGATAGGTTCTTGTATCTGTCTGTTCGTCACCTAGCATATAACAACGCAAAAGCTACCCAATCGAATGGCTCGAAAGATAAAATATGCAATTGTTACAGAATTTTGTCGAGTTATTTCACATTTTATGAGAATCGTATGCATAGTTTACAAGGAAAGTCAAATGTATTTCATTAAATTACGGCTAATAGGAAAAAACAATTTCAAGTGCATTTTAATGATGTTACAACCTTTCAAACATCATGAAATTGATGTGAATTTATCAAGTGCATTCAAATAGACATTCAGTAGAATATACGTGCAAAGAACATCTACTATTCATTTCTTGGGCCGTACAAAAGAATTCCGTGACATAATGGTATAAGGGAAAGGATTGCTTTCGGCATATTAGTAAATTTGTTAAACTATTTCATGTATTATGAAACTGATATACGTTGCGGAGGTATACTTTTAGGCTTTACTGCAAGTAACTTTCTTTAAGACAGTCTGTAGTATTTACAGGAATACAAAAGAGATTTACGATTCTATAAAGTATTCGAAGTCTTGGATTTAACCGATGATTGCTGGAAGGGCATTTTTATTTGTGATATGTCTTTTAAGCTCAATTAAAATTTTACATATTTAGTTGTGTGTATAAATGTTTTAGTTCATATACAGGGCTATAAAAAAGAATTCGTAAGGGTTGCTGAATATGAACGAAAATAGTTTAAAGATTGTTTGTAAATGAGTTATGCATTTTTACGCTGAATTACATTTAGGATACTAAGACATGTTTCTAGAATAAAGATAAAATGATAAAAAAAGGATTACGCAAAGGATTGGATACATGGTCGTTTATGGATGGTAATTACTGGAAGAGTTATTTCTATAATTTTAAGCGCGTTTTAGTCTTGATTAAACTTTAACTAGATACAATAGTATGTAGTAGATAAAATACATAGATAGATAGCAAGATAGGTAAGTACAAGATAGAAATACAGGGATATACAAAAGTATTGAACTTTGCTTCCACTTATAGGTAAAAATTGCTCAAAGTAAAATTTCAACCTATTATGCATTTTTAATACTTTCCAACATACTTGAAAAGTGTTAATGAATTCGGCTTGTCTGTCCCTCTGTGTGTCTGTATGTCTGTTTAAACTCCATATTGCGCTAATACAGAGGGATTTTTCTGTGGTTGATACATGATATTGAGATTTACACAGCCATGTTCGGTATTGAAAAAAAATGTAGCGCACATAGTTTATTTACAGAGATATTCAAAAGTAGTCCTTTACGTAATGAGAAAGTGTCATAATGATATTCATACGTAGACCTATAGTCATCATCTGGTCCGGCCGTCCATCTGTCCATCTATTCGTGTATAACTGCAAAAAAATGCTGAACTGAATTGTTTGAATTTTAATATATGTAACCGTTGCAGAATTTTCTTGAGTCATTTTAATATTTTTAAAAACAAATCAAAACTTAAAAAGATATTAATAAGAGTTATTTCATTCTCAAGCATTTTAGGTAGTCATGGTGATTACACTCTATATAAGATGGGATCATATTATATCCATATTATTAAATTTAAGGTTTATAATCGTCATAAAATTTGTATTCATGCATTTTTGCTTAAGAGTGCAACAGCTATTTCACCAAGATCGGAATATTTATAAAACTTCTTATTTTACGAATGCACCGCATTTGAAACGTTTTATTTTCTATTTTCGACTTTTTTATGCTGTACCCGTTCCAGCTGAATCAAGTATTAGTATTTCATTTATTGTGAAAAAATTCTATACTATATACAGAGCTACCCAAAGTATTAAGATTAACATCCACAGACGGAGTTTCCTGAAAGTGAATTTTCCACTGTACTATTGTACATCCATTGTACTATACGTTTGTATTTCGATCAAATTTTCTTTAGAAATGTGTTATTATTGTTGTATAACATGAAGAAATTCCAATATATGCTTACGACAAAAAGTATTAATACATTGTAATCTATATATGATAGTTCTTAATTTAAAGCATTTATTTCCAAGCTAAATTATAGTGTTACTATATGGTATGTATACAAATGTGCATATGAAATTCATGGCTATACAAAATAATTCGTATACATTATCATCTAAAAATAAAAACTTCTGAAAATGGATTTTTGCCTAAGTTGTGTGTTTTCTATGTGATTTTCTAATCTATACTACATGGACGATTTATTGTTCTTGTTTTAGTCGAAAATGGTTATGTAAAATTAATCATTGCAAAAGCAATGATTGTAACAAATTGCAAAACAAAATACTATCCTCTCGAAAAAGGGATCGTGAAATAATATAATGTTGTGCATTTCAATTCTTCCATACTTTATGTCACTCATTTATATATTAATTCTTAGTTAAGATTTAAGCAACTAAATAGCACTCGTAACTCTAAACTTTCTACTTAAAGTTCATATCATGCGTGAAGAAGGCGTTAATTAATGTGCGTTTACGGGCGGATGCACTGACTAATCCTTTTCAAGGAGAATTATGCTGCAGCAAAATGATTGAAGAGGCACAGAGTTTTCATCTTAATTGATTTTGAATTATAATATCACTATCCCTTTTGAAATAGAACTTAAAACATGAAATATTGAATTCTAGAAATAAAGAAACTACAAATATATTTCGATTATCATCATTATTCAAAAAATACTATTTAAATCTTGTGAATAATTATTTTTAATGCACAAATTAGGTGTTGTATATAGATTTATGTTAGATTTTAGGAATTTCTTCTTTTTTTCTTTCTTTTTTTTTGTAAACTAAATAAAAAAAATTTGCAGCATTTGGTACAACAAAATAAGTATTATATGGAATGGCATACTCTCTATTAAACAATGCAATTTTCTACTTACATAGTGTAAGCAGAAAATAATAACCGAAGCATATATGATATAAAGAAGGCATACGCATTTGCTGACAATGTGTGAAGTGAATCAGATTAAGGCTGTCCATAGAAGGTTGTAACCTACAACCAAAATTTTAAGCAAATTCTGGAAAACCTAAACTAAAACTAACGTCTGACTCTGAATTATCCGGTACGCTTTTTACGCAGTTTTTTGAGAAAATGCATTCGCTTTCATATAAGTACGTACGCTATGAGGTCACCATTACCTAATATTTCAGAAAAATATTCATTATATTCAGAAATCTTAGGGTGAATAAACCCAGTCATAAATCTCAGAGAACAGAAGGTTTGAAGTTCTCTAAACGTATCAGATATGTTTTGAGGTTAACATATTATTAAAACATACCAAAAATTCATCTACTTTTAAAAAATTGCATAATTTTTTTAAACCACAAGTTTTTAGCTCACAGGCTATCATAGCCTGAGAGTTTATGTGCCTGCCCATTTTGTATGTATGTTCGTTCGTGCGTAATGCGATAACTCACGATAAAAATGTCCGATCCACTTGAAATTTTGTATATAGGTATATCCTGACAAGGCGCTTCCCTGATTAGTTTTTGGAGTTCATTCGATATGTATAAGAGGGGGAACGGGGGCTCATGCCCTTTAATTGATATAAATGGGTTTTTCATGCAGAATTAAGTTTTCGTTCAAAATTCAGATATAGGGTCATTCTGATGAGGCGATTCCGTGACTGTTATTAGGTGTTCATTGAATAAGTATAAACAGGGGGAACGGGGGTTCTAATTCCCCTCCCCTTAATTTATATAAATGGGTTTTTCAAGCAGAATTGTCATATTTCGTTCAAATCTCTGAATAGTTTTGGAAGTTTAATGGTCAAATATAAAAGAGGGGGATAACTCCTCTTAAGTTATATAAATGCTAAATGTGTTTTTATTAAGAATTATCCGATTTGCTCTGAATTTTGGATATAGAATTTTTATGTGATAAAGCATTCTCTTGATAGTTTAGGAGGGTCAATGATTAAGTATTAAAAAGGGGAAAGGAGAGAGCTGTTTCCCCTTCTTAATTTCTTTTTCGAGCGGAATTAACCTTTGAAAATATAAGGCTGTAATTTACAATTAGTATGCGTAGCCTGTGAGCTCACTGCCATCAGTTTAATTGGGCAATATTCTTTTTATTTAAAATACCAGAATCTCTTTCAATTTTTCACGTTATTTTATTTTTATATTGCAATAAAAAATCAAGTGTTGTTATTACATTTGTGTGAGCTAAGTAAAAACATGGCTAGACACTTATTGCTGATTTAAAAGAAAAAAAAAATGTGGTAATTTCAATTTATGTTAATTTCTAATTTGTTCTTATATGGGTGATTCTACGATAAGAAGTAATTTGCACGGCAATCCGTTTAAAACAGATTTTTTATTCTATATGTTGCTATTTTTTGCAATGAATCGCATCATCTTAATATACTTTATTAAATAACATCACGATTGAATGCCTAATTAAAACACATTTTTCTGAAAGTTATTACCAAGTCTAAAAAAGTCCCTCCCCTGGCATGTCTTTTTGCCGGTTTCAATTTAACTTTCAAACAATACATATATTTTTTCAGTCAGATGCTTAGATAAAGTATGTTTAATTGGAATTTAAGTAATTATACTTACGTATTATAAAATAAAAAATAAAATAATTTTGTTAATTTCAAATAATTTTTAAAATTAACTTTTGTCCCACTTTTTTGTGTATCTACCCTGTCAAATTTCGTTCCGCTGAAACAAATATAAATTCAAGGATGGCTATATCGGAAGTAGCGCTTAGGACATCTATAGGCTTGAAGTTAGCAATACTAAACGTGCAAGCCATTTAAGCGTCGCCATTTTTAGTTGTTGCGACGCGACCGTGCGGTGTAGTGATTTCGCCTGGTGATCGTGTATCTCCCCTTGTAAGTCATAAAACTTATAATATTCATTTAATTCAATTGCATTTACTGCCCTAATTAAACAATACGGTAATAATTAAAGTGAAATACTCAATTAACACAAAAACTAATTCAGTCAGTTAAAAAATTTGAATTTACATGAAAATGTCTCTCCCCTGCCGTATTTCCCCTGACAAGATAACTGCCAGGGAGCGAGTCACTGACCAGAAAATGTTATAAAATATGTATAAAGTGACTTGCCCTTATATGAAAAAGTAAATAAACGGGACAAAAATCATAATTTAAAGGTTTTTGATCAAACTCAAACTTTTCTTTTTGGCCGAATTCTCTATGTTTTTGAACCTCTTATCGTAGAATCACCCATATAAAGGTCTGAGAATTAAAAAAATTTTTTGGAACCTTGCTTATGTATGAAATTATATAGAAAATACTGACAAACATTCCATCCATAATACGAATGTTTTAATAATTTCTTTCAAATATAGCACCTTTAGTGGTTCTACCGCACATAAAAATGATTTCCAAATTATCCTTAACTTGCTGTTAAACTACCATTTAATTGAAAAATAAAAACAATCCTGTTAGTCACAACCCATGTATTTGTGATATTATACAACGAAAGTTTTAACTTGTACGTTTCAAATAGAGATCTGCACGAGGCCGAACCTGGCCCGAGGCCTGCACCCGGCCTGGTTATATGGCGCTGAATTTTTAACGGGCCGGGTCGGCAGAATCAGAATAATTTTTTTTACGGGTCGAGCCGAGAAACAAAATAAACGAGCCGGTCCAGGCAGGCAAAAAAATTGAACAAGCCATACGGGCCGGGCGGGGCCGATGAAAAAAATTAACGAGCCTGCCGGCCCGTTATAAAGACTTCAGTAGAGACGATAGATTATGAGCTATTTTCAGTGAATATGGCTTTGATGAGAATGTGTCACGATCCGATACTAGTTTAACAACATCAATACAGAAATGTAACCCAACACTTGTACAGTGTAGAGATAGACATTCGACAGTTACATTGTGGCTGATCCATTCATAATATTTTATTTACTCATGCCAAGCCGAGATTAGGCTTGCATTGCTTTTTTACCGGGTGTCCCAAAAATGACTGATGGATTTTAAAATTCAATAACTTGCAAACGGTGACAGCTATTTTAAATTTTTTTGCAAGAGGGTTATGTATAATGTCAGGAGTTTTTTACCGTAACTTTTGATTTTAATTCGAATTTCAAGCAATAGGTGGCGCTGACGGCGATTGAAGGCCAGGTCGACGTTTCACTCAGCACTGATCACCTGGCCTTCAATCGCCGTCAGCGCCACCTATTGTTTGAAATTCGAACTAAAATAAAAAATTACGGTAAATATAACTCCTGACATTATACATAACCCTCCTGCAAAATTTTTGTAAATAGCTGTCACCGTTTTCAAGTTATTGAATTTTAAAATCCATCAGTCATTTCTGGGACACCCGGTACATATAGTAGTAAAGCCGGGCAGGAACTAGACTTAATTGTTCTCAAAATATGTACAGTGGACTACATGATTTGTAAAAGTATTAATAGCGACAAAGAGCTTATGTTAACGTAGTCTTTAGAAATATACTTATGATGGTTCTTAAATTCACTTCTCAACAGTCCGAAAGTTTGACACATTTTTTGACTAATTTTTAATTGTAAAGGTATAAAATTGAGAAACCTGACTACTGAAGAGATTAGGAATCGAATAGCATTTTCCATTTTTGACAAATAAGATACTTGTATTTACTTGTTGAGATACCAAAGATTCTTATCAAGTGATTGTAGATTTTTCTCCCTTCCCATACTGTCGCTTCTAGAAATTCTATTCAAAATGCTAACTTCGACAGTATTTACTGCCAGACTTTGGAAGACTTGGGGTTCAGAGATTGGAAGACTTCAAAAGTCTTCCAAAAAAGTGAACATTGTGGATTATATATTTTCGTAACATATTTTTTAATACAGTGGACTCTCTCTATTCTGAACACTCATAGGACCCAAAAATGTTCAGATTATAAGGGTGTTCAGTATAGAGGGAGAATCGGAAAAGCATTACTACTACTATTATGTATTGAATTTACAGCCGGTATAAAATATTCAGCATGTTTAGTCATACCATTGTGCAATGTCAAACTAAATTAAGTCAGTTTTGTACTGTATTATCTTATTTTTTTTATTAAATTTTTTTTTACAAAACATACAGTTACATTGAAATATAGCTCTAAAAAATTTAATCAATACATTACTTAAACGAATAATTTTAGTCTATTTACATTGTATGTGCTCATGCAATGTACATGTTATCTGGCTGTTACGAAGTTAAAAAATTTGAGATGATGTACAGACACATAGTTCAACAGGTCTTGAATGAGTCTCGTAGTCATATTGCTTGAATGTAATCACCGTTCATATTATTTCGTGAGTGTCTTCTGGTTCGGCTTCACTTTCACCTTCCTCTTCCTCTTCAATAATGTTGTTTTTGCAAACATGAGGATTTCATCCGTTTCTAGATAAGCTCCAAGTTCTGTTTCAGTATGAAACTTCTGAAGAATTGATCCCAAGTCACTCACAGTTGTTGCTTCTTGGTCCTCTATTCTTGTTTGCTCATTCTCACATTCCAACTTTATAGAAGCATCTTTGGATGGTGTAGGAAGTTTAATTTTATGCCATTGACATTCAATAGACACACTGTAAAAAAAAAAAATCCATTAAATAACGGAAATAGTACTGGTAATCTAGACACCAGTACTATTTCCGTTATTTACCGGGAAAAAATTCCGTTTTTTCCAGAAATATTTCTGTTTTTTTTTTTTTTTTTTTTTTTTTTTTTTTTTTTTTTTTTTACAAAATATTTCAGTTTTTTTTTCATATTTTATTATATAAAAACTTTCGCTTGAAAGCCAAAAAAGAATTTTCAAGGACAAACTGGCTTTTTCATTCTTTAGACAAAGACACATCAGATTAGAACACATACATTTAATTTAAACAACAGTGAATAAATGTCACTTACCCTCCATGGGGATCGAAATCGGCACATGTCTCATGGCAGCTTGCAGTAGTGTAATACCATTACGCCATAGTTACGCATACAGAGCTTGAAAATATCTTTACTTATTTTGAATGATTTTATAAAGCAAAAGCCTTATGTTGAACGCGGCATTAATTTTTGTAGAGAATTATTTTCCATATGAGTGTACAGTTCTAAATGTTTAACAGATTTTAATTCTATAATTTCGAATATTTAGTTTTTAATTTCAGTGATATAAAAAATAAATTTTAGACTTTAAAATATTACATGTATTAAGAGTTGAATACATTAAAAAGTTTTGTTTCCTACGTTTTAAGGAGATTTTTAAAAGTTTATTGTAATATTTTTCATATTTATTTACTTATTTATTTTTGAAAGGATATTCTTAAAGTAATATTAAAATATATTAAAATTTAAATTATTTTATTAGTATTTTATTATTACTTTTATTAAAATATATTAAAATTAAAAGTAGAATTTTTTTCTATTATCCTACGCACATTTTAAAAAATATGCTATAAATGAGTTAAACATTATTTAAAAATCATAATGGAAATAAACTAACTAACTAATCTCAAATCTCAAACTTAAAAGGGATTAATAAAGTTTTATAGTTTTTATTATTTTTTTAATATTGTAAAAATATGTTAGCTTTATATTATTAACCCATTAGTGGCTAGCGTCCCATTTTTGGGATAAATTAAAAAAATTCAAGTAAGCGCTTTTCGCACCAGTAAAAAAGAGGATAAATAAATACTTTCCTTCTCGAGACAAATTCCTCGATAAGATAAGATAAAAGTTAGTCTTGTTTTAAAAGTGGTGGGAAAATGCAAATTTTGAATTTTAACGAAGAAAATAATTCAGGCATTAATAGGTTAAAACAGAAAGAAATAAAGAAAATTATTATAGAAAGTTGTTCAGAAAACAACTCTATAATGTTTTTCTATCCCAGATATAGATGGCGACACTGGGGTTATTTATGGAATTTATGCTGTTATAATACGGAACTTCTCTGTTTTCAGAAAATTTTACGGAAAACTTACTGTTTTTATTATCTCAAAATATCAATAATGGAAGTTCTGCTGTTTTTTCGGAAAAATGAAACTATTCCGTAGAATTTTACGGAACAATTTGTGTATATTAACGGATATTTTTTACAGTGCAGCATCCATGACGTTGACCTTCTTCTGCCGAATTTGCCGCCTCCATCACCAGGGACAATTTCTTCAGAAAATGGATTTGGTAGTAAGTTTTAATGGTCTTGATTACCCTTTGATCCAGTGGTTGGATTATAGAAGTACAGTTTGGTAACAGGAACTTCATGGTTATGTTTCTCAGTTGCATGTTCGTAAGTGATATGGTATTAACAACAAAAACATTTTTTTTCTTTTCTCTGTTCATTATCTCGTCAATTCTCTCGAACCACTATCAGAAAATTGTGAATATCATCTACACTTTCCGATTTTATTTATAGTGTGTAGTCAATGATGCGATCTTCACATTTTTTAAACATTTTCCGATCACATGTGATTTGAGCTTCTCATCCATAAAACTGGCACAAAGCATAATGCAAATCTTTCTTTCGACATTTTCCCATTTATGCAATTTTCGCTTCTTTTTGCTTGAGTTTTGTATGGAAGAGCTGTGAAACACAGATCGGTTTCTTCAGCATTGAAAATGTTTGCTGTATGGAAATCCTTCGTTATGTTCAGAAGTTTTATTTTTTATTCTTCCACAGTGTGAATATTTACATCTGCAGCTTCACCACTGATTATTTTGAATTCGATGTTATGTTAAATTTTGAACAATCCTTCCGATGCCTTTAATTCTGTAATTTTCTGCTTTTCTGAAAAATCCGAAGTAGGAGTCCAGTGATAGTATGATACTTTGTTCTCATTTGACAAAAAATCTTCTGAACATTAATGTTTATGTACTTGTTATCCATTTTCTATTTCAAAATTCTATACTTATTTGAGTTCGTTAAACTTTTTTATTCTTCTGCAACAAGTTTCACTGAATTTCCATGATGCGAGAATTTCCTGAATTCCGATATCAAACACCTGTTTAGTTTGCAGAGAGGTGAGGAAAAAATGGGGATCGAAAGCAGCGTTCATAATAGCGGGATGTTGAGATTAGAGGGTGTTCAGAATACAGAGAGTTTATCTTATGTTAAGTCTATTTAGTTTCGCCGGATCATCGAAATGCGTTCATAATACCGGGGTGTTTAGATAGAGAGAGCCCACTGTATTTTGTTTTGATTTTATTATATTAAATATCGTATCAATTTAAACAGGTATGGATGAACTAACTTTAAAATTTTTAATCAATATACAGTATAAGATTTAATAACTGAAATATTTCACTTTTAAATACACACCAAATTTTCTTTAAATTCTAACATTGATATTAAGTATTGATATCATTAATATGTTGTTCTTAAATACACTCTTGAGGGCACGATTAACTTTGTTTTATTACTTTCGATTGTTAGCAATGAATTTTATATGTACATAAAGGGTGAGTCCCAGAAGTAATTTGAATAACTTCTGAAAAAAAAGATTTATTGCAGATAAAGGTAAAAGCAACCAAAAAATCTATTAAAGTACCTTCTTTCCCGTCGGAACATCGGTTTCAGCGTTTTCCTCGACTTTGAACGCATAGGCGTCAACAGGGACTTCTTTCAAGCACCTCTTCGTCGAATTAGACGGCCTCCAAAGTCTCTAAAGGGTGATCCGGTATTCCCATCTTGATCATTGGAAGTCCTTTGGAACCAAATCAGAGTTGTACGGCGGCTGAGACAGTGTTGCCATACGTTATTTTGCTATGTATTCCGTGACAGTGATAGCGGTGTGCTACGGCGCGTCATCATGATGAAAACACCAAGTGTTACAGATCGCTTTCCTGACATGTTTTCTTCTGCTCTGGAGCCTTTTCAGGACTTCCAAGTAAAAATGATTGTTCCCTAACAATCAGGTTTCGATCTGAGTTCAACATGTCCCACAATTTCTTCACAATTTACTCGTAATGTGACGTTGCCGGGCTTTTAAAGCGGACTTCGTTCTCGCCGTCTTCTCTGCCTTCCCGGAACATCTTGTACCAGCGGTAATATAATTTGGGACATGGTATTAATACCATAAGCTATCTTGAGCACGGGAAAGTGTTTCGGTGTGCGTTTTCTTGAACATAACATAAAATTAACACGTAAAGCTGATCCTTGAATATCCCGTAATGCATCTTAAAATTCCGACGATTCACGAAAACAAGGGTTTGAATTAGCAGCGATGCACTCTGTGGAACAGCATCCAAGCAATTGACGCAGGTATCGTTGGCTTTCCTGACCCATCTCCATCATTTCCACCGTTTTGCGTGCGTTGGTGGGCTGCCACACACCAGTGATACATTCAACGAAAAAAAGTGAGACATGTGACAATTTCACCCTGATAACAAAGAAAAAACCGGTTTGACTGCGTCCTGTTGCACGATTTTTGACGCATGTTTCCCTGGTGTGTGGTGGGCCGTAACTGTTTGCTTCGGCGGCGCGAGGTCATTTAACTTAGTTATGGAACAGACCATGTATTGAGGATCGAATGGTTTCAGGTCTTAAATTTCAGACAATCTCCTTCAATTTCCTTTATTTACTCTAATTTCCTAATTTGAAATTTCTGTCAGTGATGTTTATTTGTATATATTACAATAAATACACGTGTTCCGCTTCTGTATTGTGATCTTGTAACATCGCCTTGGCGACAAACACAGCCCACGCCAATTATAGCCAATCGGCAATTTAGTGTAACTCCTGCTCACGTGTTGTGTGACGCAGTGGATTGAGAGAAACGGTCTCTTAGCAACAGGCTCTGAATGCTGCAACAAGCGGCGACTCTTAGAAAATAAACATTCCATTAAATTTACAGTCTACTTGCTTTTTCTTTTTAATTTAGTTTTTCTTTTTAATTTAGTACACCTCCGTACATTTTGGTCCGTCGAGCCGGAAATATGAACGAGCCAGTGTCTTTTCTATTGAATTAAATATTGAATTTATCGAATTTCATCAACAAGATGAATAATGTCGGAAAGTGAAATAACATCGTTAAACAGAAAGCGAGGGAATATCAAGGCCCAAGTCACTAGAATATTTAACGCAACGGATGGAAAAACATTTAATTTATCCGAATGGAAAGCCCACCTGGACTTACTGCCAAAAACAGAAGAAAAGTTTGAAGCTCTTAAACTAGAGTATTACAGAATAATAGATGAAGAAAAGTTGGAAGAAACGGAAAAAATCCTCTCGCAACTGGACGAAGATATTCTAAAACTAGAGGTAAGCTTAAAATCCTCTATTAATGCTTATTATGAAAATACTGATTCTAATAAAAAATCCATTGAACAGGACCAAGCTTAAACGTCTAGCATTATGCTACCTAGGGTCATATTGCCGGTTTTTAGTGGCAGAATTGAAGAATGGTCCGTATTTAAAAGTACTTTTAATGAGCTTATTGATGATAATTCAAATTTAAAAGATAATGAAAAATTATTTTATTTGCGTTCTGCTTTGACTGGTGAAGCGAGGAGTTTGCTTACACCAGATGAAAATTATGTTTCACTTTTCAATGCGTTAGAACAAAGATACGAGAATAAAAGAATTATGGTAGATTGTCATATAAAGAATATTTTAAATCTTTGTGTAATCAAACAAGAATCCGCTAAGGATCTGCGCATTTTGTTAGATAGCGTAAAGAAAAATTTAAGAGCTCTAAAGATCTTAAAGTATGATAGAGATAATTTCTCGAACGCAATTTTGCTGAATATTATTCTAAATAAACTAGATAATGAAACTCGTAAACAATACGAACTAACATTAAAGGATAATGAAGTGCCTAATTTTGATGAATTTTTAGAATTTCTTGAGCGAAGATGTCAAATCTTAAATAGTATAACTTCTAACGTATCCTCTAAATATACTGCAAAATCCTTATTCATAATAACAAACAAACCTCAAAGTAAATGTTGCGTAATTTGTAAAACCGAAAACCACCCCTTATATGATTGTGTTAAATATAAAAACATGAAGTTAAGTGAGCGAATTAACTTTGTTAAGAAAAATAAACTTTGCTTCAATTGTTTAAGTTCAGCCCACCTCATTAATTATTGTAATTCAAAAAGCACTTGTCATGTTTGCAAGAGCGCAAGCCATCATTCATCATTACATAACTATACAACACCAGTAAACAATCCTATAAACAATCTCCCAATACATGAAACAATAAATAGCAATTTTGTTTCGGAAGATTTATCACAAAACGAAACTACTGCTCATTCTTTTTTTCGTATGAAAATGATAATAATAAGTCTGTTTTAATTAGCACTGCAATAATTTATTTGACAGATGTAAATGGCATCAAAATTCCTTTCAGGGCAATATTAGATTCCGCATCGCAGAATTGTTTTTGTACATTTAAAGCAGCACAAATATTAGGCTTGAAAAAAGAGAAAATAAATATTCCTGTAAATGGAATAAATAAATTGCCTATTTACATTAAATCTAGAATCAAATCAAAGTTGTCAAATAAAATGAATAGTACCAGTTATGATATTGAGTTATTAATCGTTCCAAACATCTGTGAATTCACGCCCTCGAAAAAGATAAACATATCAGATTTAAAAATTCCAGCAAATATTTGTTTAGCGGATAAAAAATTTAACATTCCAAGCAGTGTGGAGATAATCATCGGTGCTGAACTGTATTTTTCTCTTTTAAATGAAGAAAAAATAAAGTTAGGCAATAATTTATATTTGCAATCAAGTATTTTCGGTTATATTGTATCTGGTTGTATTTATGACAAAACAGTAAATAATAATAATACTAATTATTGTTTCTTAACAAAAAATCTTGAAATACTTAATGACACTTTGAAGTCTTTCCGGGAAATTGAAGAAGTACAAAATTTAAAACCCTGTAACAGTGAAGAATTAGAATATTGTAATGATCACTTCGATAAAACGCACTTCAGAAAACCGGATGGTAGGTTTGTGGTCACGATGCCGTTTAAACCACAGGTTTTAGAACCCGATTTGGGAAATTCCAAAAATCTTGCTTTGAAAAGATTAAACTCTCTGTGGCAACGTTTAGATCGAGATCCTGTTATGAAAAATTTATACACAGAATTTATTAAAGAATATAGAGATTTAAATCACATGCATGAAATAAAAGAAAACACGAACTTTAATGATGGCTATTACTTACCACATCACGGCGTTTTACGACCCTCTAGTAAAACCACAAAACTACGCGTCGTTTTTGACGCTAGTGCCAAGTCAACCAACGGAAAATCTTTGAACGATTTATTGTGTAAGGGTGGAGTTCTGCAAGATGATCTTTTTTCGATATTAATTAGATTTAGAAAGCATATTTATGCTTTTACTGCGGATATTAAACAAATGTTTAGGATGATAGAAATAAATCCATCCCAGTACAAATATGTAAAAATTTTGTGGAAAGACAGTATGTCATCCCCGGTTAAGGTATTTCAGCTAACAACAGTTTCGTATGGAACATCTTGTGCTCCCTACTTAGCCACCAAAGTATTACAACAATTAGCTCTAGATGAGAAAAAGGAATTCCCGTTAGCATCGAAAATTGTTTTGAAGGACTTTTATATGGATGATTGCCTATCGGGCTCATCCAATTTAGAAGAATTCAGATTAATGAAATCGCAATTAACAGAACTCCTTCTAAAGGGAGGGATGGTTTTACACAAATGGTGTACCAATGAGGTCCAATCTACTGATAATCACATGTTTTCCCTGGACAGAAATTCTGAAGAAATAACTGTTAAAACATTAGGGATGTTGTGGAACAGTTTCAATGATACGTTTAGGTATAAAGTTAATATTAACACAAAAAGTGATTTCACAAAAAGAGATGTACTTTCGCAAATTGCCCGCATTTATGATCCTCTCGGTCTCTTAGGGCCAGTGATTGCTAAAGCAAAAATATTCATGCAGGAGCTATGGCTTCTTAAAATAGAGTGGAATGAGAAGCTGCCCTCTCATGTTGCCAAACAATGGGAAACCTTCCTCGAAAGTCTTAAATAACTGGAATCCATTGAAGTGCCAAGATGCTTCCTAGCTGTGAACCAATCAGTGGTGCTAAATGGTTTCGCAGATGCGTCTTCCAAGGCTTATGTCTCAGTGATATACATCCAAACATCTAATTCTAGTGACCATCAGTCACGTATTGTGTAGTAAATCCCGCGTGTGTCCAACCAAGGTAATAACGGTGCCACGTCTCGAATTGTCAGCATGTCTTCTTCTGGCTAAACTCACTAACAAGGTCTTAAATTCATTAGAAAAACAAGTAGCTTCAGTCAATTTATTTTCTGATTCAACTATTGCTTTAGCTTGGATAGACACTGCTCCTCATCTCCTGAAAACGTTAGTGGGAAACCGCGTTGTGCAAATTAAGGAACAAACTAAGAACTTTCCATGGTTTCATATTCCGTCAGAACACAATCCAGCTGACTTGATATCAAGAGGTGCAAGTGTGGAAAACCTGTCTTCTAACCAGTTGTGGTTGCATGGCCCGCCTCTTTCAATTCTTGAAGAAACAATAGCAAAAACTGACTCTAATATAAGTGACATTAAAGATGAACATTATTCTAGTGAGCTTAAAGCTCCCAGCAACTTGACATTCGCTATTCATACTGACTCTAATTTGTGTGATAATTTAATTAATCTTAGCAATAATTTCCAAAAATTAATTAGAATTTTAGCTTATATTTTCAGATTCATACATATATGTAAAAACGCAACATCTGCAACCGGCCCTCTGTTGCTGGAGGAATTAAAGAGAGCCGAGGTTTATTTAATAAAAAATGAACAGGTAAAGTATTTCAAACATGAAATTTCGGCCCTCCAAGCGGGATCTTCGGTTCATCGCGCAAGTAAGTTAAAATTCTTAAATCCCTTTTTAGATGGAGATAGCTTATTGAGGGTGGGAGGAAGACTAGCAAAATCAAATTTGAATTTTGACCATAAACACCCCATTATACTTCCGGCGAGCTGTCGCTTGACAAAATTAATTTTTCAATATTATCATAAACGAGATTTTCATGTAGGACCCCAAGCTCTTTTGAACACTGTGCGTCAAAAATATTGGCCGCTTGGTGGCAGAAATATTGCGCGTAAAATTGTACATGAGTGTTTACAATGCTTTAAAATTAAACCTGTAACGGCTAGTCAAATGATGGGGGATCTCCCTCCTGAAAGAATAGTGCCCAGTTCCCCATTTTCAAATGTGGGATTAGATTTAAGTGGGCCTTTTGAAATAAAATATAAAGGTCAAAGAAAGGGTACTTTTCAGAAAATCTATGTTGCCATATTTGTATGTATGGTCACTAAAGCTGTGCACTTGGATTTTGTCTCAGATTTGACATCCGAGGCTATAATAGCGACTCTAAAAAGATTCTTCGCTCGTCGTGGGAAAAGCTCTGTAATCTTTAGCGACAATGCTACAAATTTCGTTGGGGCTTCTGCAGAACTAAAACGTTTACGCAGACTAGTTACGAGTGATGAAGTTTCGAACTTTTTAGCTTCTGAAGGTATTAACTGGAAGTTCTCCCCTCCTAGGGCGCCAAATTTTGGTGGCCTTTGGGAGGCAGGAGTCAAATCTTTCAAATACCACTTAAAAAGAGCTGTGGGCTCAGCTCATCTCACGATCGAGGAATTCCTGACAGTTATCACACAGATAGAGGCTATTTTAAATTCGCGACCACTTTGTCCTTTATCAACAGATCCTGACGATCTTCAGGTGTTGTCTCCTGGTCACTTCCTCATAGGAAAGCCTCTTAATTTAATTCCAGAACCCAATTTAAGTGAGGTCAAAGATAATTTGCTAAATAAATGGCAAAGGACTCAAAAATTAACGCAGTTAATATGGAAACGTTGGCAGAATAATTATCTGAGCCAGTTACAAGAAAGAAACAAGTGGCTATTTAAAGGGCCTAATATTCTGCCAGGAATGCTAGTTTTGCTTAAGGACTCACAATTACCCATTTGCACTTGGTCACTAGGCCGCATTAATAAGGTATTCCCAGGCGCGGATGGGATAGTCTGGGTAGTTGAAGTTCGTACCGCTAAGGGTAATTTTAAACGACCTGTTTCAAAAATAAGTATATTACCCATTGAGGACAACATCATAGATCCTAAACTTTAAATGTGCTTTATTATGTATTAATTTTTCATGTATTATTTGTGTTTATTTATTTTATTTATTTATTTTTCCTTATAATCTGTATCATGTTGTGTTATTACTTGTATTGCATATGTATCTTGAAATATAAAAATATTTCAACGCCGGGCGGGATGTTCCGCTTCTGTATTGTGATCTTGTAACATCGCCTTGGCGACAAACACAGCCCACGCCAATTATACGCCAATCGGCAATTTAGTGTAACCCCTGCTCACGTGTTGTGTGACGCAGTGGATTGAGAGAAACGGTCTCTTAGCAACAGGCTCTGAATGCTGCAACAAGCGGCGACTTTTAGAAAATAAACATTCCATTAAATTTACAGTCTACTTGCTTTTTCTTTTTAATTTAGTTTTTCTTTTTAATTTAGTACACCTCCGTACAACACGTTTAATAAATAATTAATTTAATAAATAAATAATCAATAATAAATATTTTGAGAGACATATTCATAAATTATTTTAATGAAATGAGAGCGCGAAATTGCATAGCTTCATAAAATTAGTAGCTGTTATGATACACTCTTGTTAGATTATATTCTTGTTTATACCCACTAGTATCGGTCTTAAAAATTACCGATAATTATGATTTTTCAAATTTATGATATCACATATGATTTGATGTCAGTCTTGCGGCTTTAACAGTGGATCTTACATACGATCTAAAAAACTCCGATAGAATTTAATAGTGGAGTTATTTAGTCACTTTATTCCATTATAAAAACTCTTTGAAATTTTAGATTTATTGACGCCGGTATTGCGATTTATTGATGGATTTCAATAGTGACTTTTTAATAAATTTTAGTAAAGTTTTTTTGTAAATTTCAGATTTTAGAGAAAATTATAACATTGGAGTACTGCAAATCAGTTAATTAAACTTAATTTCTTTAGCATATTTTGTAATTACTGTTATCATATTTTATTTTATTTTTAAGTTTGCAAGTTTGATTAATTCGATCGAAAGAGAAGATTTAACTATATGACACAGGTGGTTTTTGATTACACAATGTAGAATTCGTGTTATTTGTTTTTATTTAAAATTGTTATTAAGGTAACATATATTTAAGAAGTTACGAATGATTTGAATTTAGATTTTTTTTCAATATCATATATAGTACTTCTGTAAAACTTTAATTAAAGTAAATACATTAATTCTAAATATATACGCAAGGTGTTCTATAAATTTTAACCATTAGTTATTGGTATCATTAATAAGTTGCTCTAAAAGACTCCCACGAGTTTATAATTTTACCCTTTTTTTTATTCCTTCAGACTCATCGGTAATGAAGTGTACATCAAGGCACTTCAGGTTCTTGCTTCAGATCATTTCAGATGGAGAACACTTTCTACTTTATTTACTCTGCTTTTCACATTCCAAATTTCGCCTAAGAAAAATCAAATATATCCATTATATTTGCTCAAATAAATAAAATTTATTTTCAGATTCATAGATCTTAATATATTTCAGGGAAATAAAGAGACGAAAATCATACATTTTCCAAAGATTATATAATATTTATTTGGTTTTAAGTAAATTACTAATAATAACCGACAATTATGATTTACTAACATTAAACTCTTATCGTTACATATTATGTTTTATTTTTTTTCTGATACACTTTTACTGTATGATATTGTCTCTGTTTCTTTAAATTTTTAAGTCAACTTATAAGTTATCTCAACTATTTTATGCAAGCTGTAAAGTTTCATAATTAAATTTCGAAATCTTGAAACAGAACTGCGAAGTTTTTTGTTCACTGTTGCTTATATTACCAAGTTATGGTTTGATCAATAGTGATCTACGACAAAGTTTATTTACACTAGTGGAGTTATTTTATCACTCTTTTTCATTATATGGGAGTCTGTGATTTATCGACTGAGTAATTGTAGAATCTAAATGATTCTCGATAGTGGATTTATAATTTTTTTTTGCAAATTTCTGATTCTATGAAAACTATAACTTTTTAATACTATAAATGAACCTTCTTTACTATTAATTTCTTTAGCATTATACTTCTTAAATATTGTTATTATTTTCTAATATTGCTTTAAATTTGAAACTGTGAATGCTTTCCCCGAGAGAGACACTTAGCTATTATTGGTAGTCACACACTTAAGAGCGTTATCATTTAAGTTACGGTATAAAAGATATGTTTTATAATAGTTTTCTCGTGTAATTGATTTTAGAGTTATGTCTCATCTTGTATTCTCAGCTGCTATCATAAAGAATAGTAAATTGGGTTAAATCCCTTTGGGACGAGCGACACGTATACGTGAAGCAAAAAGACTTAAGGGTGTTCTAAAATCAAAAATGTCAACTTTGTGACATATGCTTTAATTTATTTTTGTTCGGAATTGCATGAAACTAGCAGGTGTTGTTATTCAGAAACTGTCTAATTGCACTCAATTTTTCGTTTTTGAAAAAACACAATAGATTTTTCATAATAAACCTTCAAAGTTAACGTTTTTGAGCACATTTCCCGACGAAAGCAGAAAAACCGGTGGAAAAGCAGGAGAAAAACGGGTGATGACGTGATCGAAATAGCTTAGAACTTTAAAGATAATTTATTGATCAAAAAATGGAAAATTAAGTTCGATTTGAAATAGTTTCCATAGTCAGCCCTTTCAATGTCATATCTTTCCGTTAAAAAATGAATTTGTAAATGTGTCAAAACGTTTTTCCCTTTTTGAGCGGAGCAGTTAAGTACACCCTTAAGAATTCTTGTTTATACCCACTAGTAAAATTTTACTGAAAATTTTGCCTTATTTAATCGGAGCATTTTCTCGATTTAATAAGGCAAAAAATTTTCTTTTTTAAAACCGGTGACAAAACATTAAAAATTTCGTAAAAGGCCCCAGTCGCGAAGGGGTTAAACAAATAAATATTCTTGTACATGTAATTCTAGTTGATGTATATTGATGGAATTTGTTTATTGTATGAGTTTGATTGCATTTTGATAAAGTGAAAGAAACGTATTCACAGAAAACATTTTATTTGTATTAAGTTAGATTATTGCCAGAAAAGGGAATTACAGTTTAAAAATATTTTAGTGCAAAAGATTTAGTGAAAAAACGGTAGTTTCAACTAGGTTTTTTAAAAATTATTCTAAGCAATAATCACCCATTTTAATTTAAAAAAAATGATTTTAGCTTTTCCTCGGTTTTATTTATGGTTGACCATTGAAATACCATGTACCATTTTTTTACTGTACATGCAAGCACCAATGCGCGTGCGACAAATCTTCATATGGTGAGTAAAATTATAAGTTCTTAGTTTTTAAATGTATTTATCATTACTTTAAGATTTTTGTCTCAGCTATAAAAAGTGCTATCATTTTCTTTGATTGTATCAATTGTCTATATACTTTTTTGTTTTCACATAGCATCGTTAAAGATTACATTTTCTCAACTTTAATTAATAATGTGTACAATTAATTGCTCTGGAATCAATCGTCAAACTTATTCTGGGTCCTTCAGACAAATAAATAGATGGAGATCGGGTAGCCTCGCCCACTATCAGATTTCAACAACCATGCACGTATAGGTAAATAAGGCACGCCAGAAATTCAGCGCCGCGCTTATAAGTATATGTGAATCAATATAGATGAAGTCGCCGAGCGGTTAACAAGTGACAACGGATTATTTATTTATGTCAAGTTTTTTTTTTACATTTTGAATGTAGTTATAGTGTATTAATATAGAATATGAAATAAAATACATGTAAACTATTAATAAAATGCTTCGCAATTTCAAAATAAAATCTAAACATATATTTAAATATTTTTAATACATAGTTATACCCCATTAATGAATTGCTGATGAACCAATTTCGACAAATTATATAAAAAGGTTAAACTATTCAAGTAAGTACCGAATTGCTTAAAAGAAACATTCTCATAACTCCAAAAATAACAATCATATTAACTAACAGTTTACTGCGTCGTATCGTCTCATATCAAAATAAAATATATCTTTGAACTGAAATTTGAATAAAAAACAGGGTCATGAAAAATCAAAGAGTGCATAAAATAGGATTATAAATATCTCGGCAATTAGTTATCCTATTAACTTTGTTTTTTTTTTATGCAATTTTTTTTTTGTCTTTTACATCCACTTAAAAAAAAAAAATCGAAAAATTGTTTATATCTTTCATCAGAACGAATATTACGAGAGCCCCCCCCCCAAAAAAAATAGGTCAGTATATTCGAGGTGTCTTATAATACGTAGGTGTCTTTCCATTATTACATACTAAATACACACCAAATTTCAGGTCTATCACAATTTTTTCTGGAGATTATTTGAATTTTGAATTTTCTCTTGTTTCGGTGAGATTAGATCTATATTAATAATCAACCATCTAATATCCCCTTTACGTGTTTTTGCAGAGGCTTGTTGTGGACTAATTGTTTATGCTGATTTGTATGTTGTATGATTTTTTGGGGGGATCAGAGGGAGTACTTGAGTTAGTGTGCAGGCTCTGAGACAGTGTGTATTGATATTCCCAGGAGCCCGGATTAAGCTGATTATTTTGCTTCAGAAGAATTTTTTTGAGTTTATTAAACGGCAATGCTATATTGATATTGAAATTATATTGATATTTGTATTGATTTGATTCCCATCCTCTCAATTTGATCATATCAAGCGGCTGATTTTATTAACCAGTGATTTATTAAGCGACGGGTACTGTATCCCAATCACGTTTAAAAATATCTATTTTGAGTTCTAATATTAATTTATGTAACAAAAAAAAAAAAAATAATGGCACAGTGGTAGATGGCATATGCATTACGAATATTTTAATTACTTCTGCTGAGAGAAAATTGAACCTTTTGTAAAAGCGACGCTAAATCACGCATGATAAAAGCTGAAAGTGAGGGATTCATTATAACTAAATATTTCAACAAAATAAAATAATTTATGGATATGATAATTTTGGAATATAAAAGGTGTGGTGTTCTTTAGCTAAAAGTAACTACTAGTCGCAGACAAAGGACAGAGACGAATTTGCTTTCGTCAGATGAACTAAACCCTAAAAATAACAATGGTACAGTCGTAGACTTTATTTATGTATAATTGAGCTCAAAAATAAAAAATAAGTTTAATTTTTTAACTTATTTTTATATTGGGCTCCTCATTAGTTAATGCATGTGCATCATTTTCTTAATTTTATTCCTTCGTTACATATGGACATTTATTTAACATTAAAGTTAAAGTTGGGATACTATTAGACTAATAGTAGTTTAGCCATAGATATAAATACAAAAAATAAAATAATATAACAATGCTTTTATTGAAATTCACAAAAATGTAGAAAATATATACATATTATACTTCGGATAGGCTTAATCCGAGGGCTTGCATAGGGTGAATTTTCCATTTAATTTAAAATAAAGTTATACTCAGAACGTTAAACTAAAAATTTTAATTCAACTTTCCATAGATACATATAGGATATCTCGTCCGCAGTATCTATTTTCCCTACTATGTGAATTGAATCTACTTGACATTCTGCCAACCGGAGTTACAGCTAACGTGGTTAAACATTATTACTTTTGACTTTATTCCTATCAGCTTCTCAGGTATTTAATTTCGAATATCACTGAATAACATGTTTTTTTGCAGATTGTGAGGCTCCTACCTGAAACTGCTGCCAAGGTATGTCGAAATGACTGAAACGCCAACCCCTTTAGCCATTTCACGATTGAATTTAAAAAAATCTTTTCATACCAGAATTATACGGCCTGTTCCGATTTGTGTGTAACCCAGGAATTAAAGTTTCTAGCATCAATAGTTTCGTTTATGTGTTGATAAATCAGATAGGAAAATGACTTTTATAAACATACGAGATAACATATTGATGAAATATATTTTTACTTTAAAACCTTTTATGATTTCAGCACAACAATAAAGATCAAGTAATGTCACAACTTTCTAAAAAATAGAATTGCAGAGCATTATACAGTGGCTCACAAAAGTGTTCGTACACTTGGGAATTTCAATGAAATAGTGCTCTATCCATTAATTAAAATTAATATTTTAGAATGGATATTTAAGAGTAAGATCTATGATTCATTCTTAACAAAACTACATAAAATATTTTAAAAACATGGTGAAACTTTATTTTGAAAAAATCATTAATCAAAGAATAACAAAAAAGTTACCTCACAAAAGTCTTCGTACACTTTAAAAAAGTCACTGTATATTTGTAAATGTTGTAATATTTCGCAAAAATTGTACTTAATAGGATATTATTTAGTACCCACAACAGATTTTTAAACACCTAGGAATAGATTTAATTAGTATTTTTGTCATTTCTGCATGAAAGTTGGTTCCTTCATCGAACATTGCTGTTTTTACTTCGCTTTTCGTTTCAATGCTTTGTCTTTATATTCTAACTTCCAGTTATCTCCAAATATGTTTTACTGGGTTTAAATTCAGCAAGTGAGATGGTTTTCAGAACTTGTGGACAATTATAGAGACACCAGAGGCGAACGTTAAAAGCCATGTGCTTTGTATCATTATCCTGATGAAAAACAAAGTTGTTTCTGTTACCTATATTTTGGGCTGATAATTTTAAATTGCCTTTTAAAATATTTGAATAAAGATCGTGATTTATTATGCTATCAATGTATATCAAATTACCTAATCCTGATGCTACTATGCACCCTCACTCAAGGACAACTCCACTACCGTGGTTAACTGTTCCAACTAAGTTCTTTGAATTAAATTCTTATTTTTTTTCTCCACACTACAGGGCACCTATTGGAACCAAGAATGGCATACTAGTATTCATCTGTAAATAAAACATTATTTCAATAAGATTCGGGTTTATTTATCATTGATTTTGCCAAAGAAAACCTAAACTTTCTGTTTTTCACCCTAACAAAAAAATTTCTACGGGCTGAACGCCTATATAATGTAGCCGAGCTTACCACTTGTCGAACAGTTTCAGATGAAAATGAAGTAGAAACTGTTTCATTAAATCATCATCATTAAATCATCACATTTTTCATTTACTTTTACAGCACTTAAACATGGATTTTTTACGACTTTTCTAATTGTAAGTATTTGATCTCATTGCATTAACTTAGATTGACGACCTTATCATGCCTAAGTTTTCAATTCATTTTTTTTCTATCAAGTCTTTTATCGCATACTACACCGTAGAATGGAATAAATTAACTAATTTTGCAATATTTCGAATTGATTTACTACTAAAATGAAGAAAAATAACTTCGAACGCTATTAGTCGTGACATTACGATTACAAATCATTTTTTAATTAATAACTGGAATATTACGGACCAATTCTGCAAAATATAAAGCCAAGCGATTTTTTAAATGGCACCACAATGCAAAAATAAAAATAAAGCGACAAACAATATTTTTAACAAGGAATTTATCCGAAAATGTTTCTGTGTACGAAGACTTTTGTGGCGTGTTGTTTCTGTGGCATCTTCCATTTTCATTTTTAAATTAAAAAAAATCCCTTAATGTTAAACAAAAAGGTTGTGTGTTATTTAGAATAACTTGGAGATAATATAAAAAAATACTGGACTTCATATATGAATTTAATTTCAGGGAAATTTCTTTTTAGTACAAATTTTTAAAGTGTACGAACACTTTTGTGAGCCACTGTATATCAAGTCATGTCATTTATTTTCCTCTAATTCTTTTACAAACATTTATCTGTCATTTTTCCATGACTCCGTAAATTATCACTGACATCAGTTGAACTAAATCTAAGAGTACGTGCATGTAATCAATAACATCTTTACTCAGCAACTTTCAAAGCTGATTTTCCAGAGATAAAAATAAGTGTGTAGGTTTGATTCCTATCCCAGATTTATATTTATTGCAAGCTGCACCAGAAATCGTGCTCTGGTTTAATTATTTCATCAAATTTCCGCATCAAACGTGAGCTGCAAAGAGAAATTCCGAAAATTAAATCGGACATACCACAAGAAATACTCATGTAGAATCTTTAACATGTAATTGCTGAATATATTTAAAAATTTCAGCACATAGTTCGACATTGATAATTATTAACACTTTCGGGACTAGATTACTGTTAATAGTACATGTCTTTTCATTGCGTATTATTTTATTTTAACAATTACATTTTTACAATACATAGTTAGTAGTTGTATTATATGTCTAGGCATTTCTTATGACATGACTTATGTTTTGGCATTTATTAATTTTACTAATAATAAAATTAAAAGTTTGCTTAATTCTTTGTCAACTATTGTCTTTTTTTATTTTAAACTATTATTTCATTCTGTAAGTTTAAAATATAGCTTAGTTTTCTGAATTCTTAGCCTGTATCAATACATGTTTAATGTACAACTTATACTGCTGCTAGCACAGAAATTATAAACGTATTTCAGATGATACCTGTAAGAAAAACTGCATGTTGAATTTTGTAAAGTTCAAAAAGTCAAATATTGCTGCATTCGAAAAGTCAAATATTGCTGACAACAGTTCTTTATTTAAACTTCATTTCAAAATCTGCATAAAATTCATTAAAAAACTTTCAAAACAGTCTTCAGTTCAATAAGATTCAGAGCAAATTTTCTAAAAGTAAATTATTACAATTATTTTTGAATGAAAGCATTATTAAACCTCACTACACTTGGAGCTTCTTCAAAATAACTTAAATTTAAATCACATCTAAAACAGTTTATTTAAAATCATCAAAACTTTTTTTAAATTTAAAAATAACTATAAAGTATTCCATTTCTGGATTATTTTAGTTACCTACATTACATTGCAGAATTCTAGCTTCAAAACTGTCGATTTGTACAGAATTACAGACAGACAAATTTTCATTTTTACTTTCTTCTATCTTTACAAGAAGAAAGTATTGGATTCATGAAAATTTTCGACTCCCGGTTTTCGACGGACTTATACATTTTAGAAGGTCCTGAACACGTTTTGACTATTTTTAGAAAATGTCTGTGAGTCTGTCAATCTGTTTCTGAGTCTGTCTGTATGTGACAAAAAATTTGTGGGCGCTCTATCTCAAGAACTAATGCTCGAAATTTAATAAAATTTTATATTCAGTTAGACCTTGATATGAATTGGTGCCTATTGGTTTTTGGTGAAAATTGGCCTGCAGGTGGCGCTGCTATACTACGTTTTTCATGATTTTCAAGATTGCTATATCTCAAGAACTAATGCACAGAATTTCACCAAACTTCAGATTCTGTGACCCTTTGATATACATAGATGGTGATTAAGTTTTGGTGTAAATTGGCCAGCAGGTGGCGCTGCTATGCCACGTTTTTCATGATTTTCGTGATAGCTATATCTCAAGAACTAATGCACAGAATTTCACCAAACTTCAGATTACGCAATACCTTGCGATACATAGCCGCTGATAAGGTTTTGGTGTGAACTGCCCTATAGGTGGCACTGCTATGCTACATTTTGCACGATTTTTGCGATAGCTATATCTCAAGAACTAATGCAGAGAACTTCATCAAATTTTAGATTCTGTTACACTAGAATATATAACATAATTAGACGCTGATTACATTTTGATATTAACGTAGCAACAGGTGGTGCAGCTATGCTGCATTTTGCACGATTTTCCCAATAGCTATATCTCAACAACCAACGCACAGAATTTCATCAAACTTCAGAATTTGTTACAAAATGACATATAACATAATTACACGATGATTACGTTTTGTTATAAATCCTTCAACTGATGGCGCTGCTGAGCTATATTTTACACGGTTTTTTAAACTAGCTATATCTCAAGAACTAATGCACAGAATTTCATCAAACTTAAGATTCTTTTACACCATAACATAATTAGACGCTTTTTTACGTTTTGGCATAAATTGTCCAAGATATGGTGTTGCTGTGCTACGTTTTGCAAATTTTTTGTTATAACTATATCTCAAGAGCTAATGGACGAAATTCCATCAAATTTCAGATTCTATTAGGTCTGGACATAAATAGATGCTTATTAGGTTTTAGTATAAATTACACAGCATGAGGCATTATTAAGCTCATTTTCTCAGAATATTAATTAAATTTTGAGTTTTAGGCTTTTCGGATACCAGAATCTCATTAGGCTAAGTCAAATGTTCAAGGAAATTTGATAGTGGGTAACTTTGGGGTCACCACATTTTTTTTTAAATATTAAAATGTACTTATGAGATAGAAGAAAGTTTTGGGATTGACACATCCAACTAGTTATACATTAGATATATTGCACATAGTATATGGGCGTCCATATATACATATATATGTATGAAGTGTTTTATGATGCGTGTCTAAGCTTGGCGATGACCTTAGCGAAATCGTATCTAATACCTTGGCATAATAGTAAGTAGGAGGACCGCAGGTATAGCGTATTTTTATAGTAAAATAATTAAATTTTTCTTTTCTTTATTTCTTTATCTCTTTTGTGCTTTAAATATTTCTTTGTTACATTTTCTATTTGATATATTTGCTGCGAGAGTGACTTCAAGCATAATAACTTGATAGATTTTCTAACTTATAAATAATTATAACCGTGTTTGGTTATTTATCAACTGCAATTGGATAATGGAAAAAGTCTTTAAACTATTTTGTCAGTTTATAGTTAATTTCTACAAATATTAAAACGTTATTTTGCCACCGGAAATATTTCTGTGTAAAATAATTTTTAAATATCTATCACTTTATAAAATAAGTTAAAACCCGATTATGAAATTCCATCATTACATACAAAAATCAAGTTAAGGGTTAAATCAAGGTTAAATATAAGGATATATATATATTTAAATAAGTACAGAGCAAATATTTTTAATTGATACGAATGTTTTTTAGCCTTTTTACGATAAATCAAATAGAGAAATTAAACGGTAACATATTATATATATATATATATATATACACTATATTGCCATTGATTATGGGACACTTGCGATTTTAGACATTTTACTAAATATCTAGGAAAATACATGAGGAATCATCTCGAAACTCTTAGTGTGTAAATATAATAGTATACGTCATACATCACCGTGAAGATTTTTTACCGAAACTCCATAGGGGACCGTCAACAAATTAAAAAAGAATGAATATCTTTTGAATAACCCTGTCAAAACTAATGTAGCAAAAGCGCTCAAACTCTAGATTATGATTGAATGCCTTATTGTAATACACCGTGTTAATTTTTATGCAAATAGCATGCATACTCGCAGAGTAATTAAGGTTTTTATAAAAATGGTCCCAAATTTTTCCAAGTTTTTTCCTTATAATTTTCAGAGTTCTTAATATAAAATAATATTTTTTTCAGAAAATATGACAAACAACATTGCACACAGTACCCTGTAATCAGAATTAAAAAATAATGTATACAATAAATAATTGTATACAAAATGAGTTGGTTTACTAAATAATTTTTTACTGCGCATGCGTCAACGATATCAAAATTTCATTTGCATATTATGTTAGCTAAATGTATAGAGCAACTTTTGTGAAAGTCACAAAATCATAACTTGAAAATTCTGAAAATAATCGTCAATTGAATAAGTTGAAAATCCGTTATTCTCAAAATGAAGCAAAAACAAGAGGGGTTGTATCCATATATTCATTGATTAGTGTCAATATAGAATACACAATACGGGATGTTACGACTACTTTTGGATAAAATCCCTCATTTTTTCTTCATTTTGGAAACAACGGATTTTGTCCTTTTTCTATAGACGATTACTTTCAGAATTTTCAAGCTATAATTTTGAGACTTTTACAAAAGTTGCTCCATACATTTAGCTAACATAATATGCAAATGAAATTTTGATATCTTTGACGCATGCGCAGTAAAAAATTATTTAGTAAACCTACTCATTTTTCATGCAATTTTTATTATTTTTTAATTCTGATTACAGGGTACTGTGTGCAATGTTGTTTGTCATATTTTCTGAAAAGAATATTATTTTATATTAAGAACTCTGAAAATTATAAGGGAAAAACTTAGAAAAATTTGGGGCCATTTTTATAAAAACCTTAATTACTATGCGAGTATGCATGCTATTTGCATAAAAATGAACACAGTGTATTACAATAAGGCATTCAATCATAATCTAGAGTTTGAGCGCTTTTGCTACATTAGTTTTGACAGGGTTATTCAAAAGATATTCATTCTTTTTTAATTTGTTGACGATCCCCTATGGAGTTTCGGTAAAAAATCTTCACGGAGATGTATGGCGTATACTATTATATTTATACACTAAAAGTTTCGAGATGATTCCTCATGTATTTTTCTAGATATTTAGTAAAATGTCTAAAATCGCAAGTGTCCCATAATCAATGGCAATATAGTGGTAGAAACGCTAATTAGCAATTTTTACTGCCGTCAGTCACTCCCTACCAACTGTCATTAACTCCCTACCGAAGTCTAAAAATGTATTTTTGTCTTGTTTTGGGTCTGATGTAATGTTTATTTTGACTTTTTTTTAAGGAAATCATTCATTCATTTGCATATCAAATTTATGGTGCACGTTATATACGAGATTTTAGAAAATCGCCGTTTTTTCTTGTAAAGTAGGGGGTGCGCGTTATACACGAGTAAATACGGTATGTATGTTTGGATGTGGAATGCGAGCAACGACCTGTCAATATTGGCGCCAATTCGAATATGGCGTCATTAATATTGTTTTATTGAAATGTTTATTTATTACATTTTTTTAGAGATCTAATGCGAAATAAATATTTCTTTTACGTGAATGAGTATTTTCTTAAGGTTTGCCAATTTTTTACTTCTATTGTCTGCGAGTGTAATCACTCTTTATATGAAAATAACGTTAGAGATTTTACTTATTCTTTTTCTTGAAGTTTGCTCATTCTGTGGCTGTGCTCTTCATATTCACGCAATTACTTTCATATACATGTAGATAAAATTAGCATATGTTGTTATTTCCGATTGAAAGCAATCAAGCAGTATTTCCTCTTTTTCTATAAAAGTTTCGGCATTTATGTTGCAGCCAATACCCGGAGCCTGGCCATTTCTAGAACTGGCCGGCCAATACCCGAACTGGCCAAGCTTCCTGGCCAAAACCCGAAATACATGAAATGAATAGCGTATTTCGGTTTTTGGCCGGCCAATTCGCGAACTGGCCAGGAAACCTTGGCCAACATCCGAACTATAATGCATAGGTACCAATTTTTTTGTAATTAAGATAATGTAACATTGAAACGCACAGTAAAAAAGAATCCCATTGATTATATTGAAACGAAATATTTTTTTGTACCCAACTAAATTAACCAAAAATAGCACACAATTGCCTTTCAATATCGAAATTAATTTATAAACCAAATAAGATGACAATTACAAGTTAACCGGAACCTTTACTCGAGCTAGAGCACGGACAGGCTGACGTCTAGACTATTTGAATTCATAGACACTTTCAACTATGTTCGAAAAGATTAAGCCGCGTTCCTATATCTATTTCGCGAATTGGCCAATCGAATCTGGTCAGTTCGCGAATTGGCCAATTGCATCTAGCCAGTTCGCGAATTGGCCAGTCATTCTTTAACGTTGCTGGCCAATTCGGGAATTGGCCAATTTCGGGTTTGGGCCGCAACATATATATACACATTATTGAGTGATAAACGGGAGGCGGTAGTACAGGCAATCACCTCATCGAGTTAACAAGTGAAATTGCAGAATTAGTTAAATCTCGATTAGCTTATTAAAACGCAGTCGGTCTGCCAAGTCATATATTGGGGGAAAACACCTAAAAACCCGATTTTACTGATTGACTCATAAGTTTACCATTATGTTTTTCTGCTCTCAATTCTCCATATTTTCATACTTTGGGGTTTCATACTTTAGAGAAAGCACAATGGCAAACCCACATGCCCACGGGTGTTTTTTTCTGCCAAGATATGACTTGACAAAACGATTGCGTTTTAATATTGAAATTGAGTTTTGACTAATTTAGGAGTTTCAGCAGTGAACTCTATGAGGCGATTGTCTGTGCTGCTGCCTTCCTGTCTATTTCGCTGCCAGTAGTTGATACCCTTTCAAATGTTGATCAAATTTTGAAATATTGTGCCATTTCAGGAGGAAATGATTTTTGCGCGTGACACTCGACATAATATTTTCTTTGAATGTTGGAACATTTCTGCTCATATTGTTGTTAGTTGCCTGCTCCAAGATAATCTATTTCAAGAATTGTTTTTAATTAAAAAATGTAAAAATTTAGTTTTTGATTGATTCGAGACAATTACGGTAAGTTAAAATGATCCACGTCCATCTTCCTTATTTCATTTCAGCTAATAGTTTTATATGAAACTAGCAGCCTTCGCTTGCTAAGCTGGTTGGTTTCTTCAAAAGAATCTTGTATCAAAGAAAATGCATCTAGTAACGGTTAAAACTTAACATATTTTAGTAAAACTTGATATATTTTAGTATGAAACTATGCTGGTTGGTTTCTTTAAAAGAATCTTGTATCAAAAGAAATGCATCCAGTAACGGTTAAAAACTTAATATAAAAAAAATAACCATAATCGTTTTCTTATTCGTATAATCTCAGATTATCCGGTTCAAAATACATATTGACGACATAATAGACAAAATAGCTCTAAAATCACAATGTTTAACTTTTAAAGATTTAAACTGTTTTATAAATTTTAAATGTTATTTAAATTAAAAATTACTGAAGAAAAAAATTAATATTTATGCTAAAACGCATTGTTATTTATAAAACGCTGCAATTCCAGGCGGAATTTCTATATCTAAACCATAAAAAATTGTAAAATCAAAAACGTACTTTGGGGAAAGGGGGGGCGGTTCTTCTTAACTATTTCCTGAATTTCTTACTGAATGTATATATACCTTAATGAAACATATTTCAAAACTCCCTATCCACTGCTAAAAAAATGTTTTTCATGATTACTTTTTATTTATTTATTTATTTTTGTCTTCATTACTTTAATGTCACCTTAGTTGAAATTTTACATTTTAGCACATAATATTAAATTTCTGATGCGAATAAATTAATTTCAGAACACAATTAAATTTGATTTTTTTTTCTCATTTTACAGATAATAATAAAATGTTGATGAACAATTTTTTTTTTCGGAAAAGTTTGAAACTTTGAATAAATGTTATTCTAATGTATAGTGCAAAAAAAAAAAAAAAAAAAAAAAAAAATATATATATATATATATATATATATATATTTAAGAAATTACATCAACTATTTGAAAAATGTTTCACTCGAAACATTCATCTATCATTTTAAGTTAAATACCAGTTGTTTTATTGTGTATTATCCGTGCCACTGCTATAAATGACTTTACACATGCTGCAATTTGAAGGTACGGTTCGTTTAAGTTAGATCACTCCATTGTCGCCAAGCATAAAAGTTGGCGACGAAAGAAACATTTCAAACTATGTAACATTGTTGGTGCAAAAGTAATCATTATTAAAATACAGCTTTGGCATATACTGTTATACTTGTAAGACTTTGGCATATACTGTTTGATTTTACAGAGCAGAATTTTGGTGATGGAGATTTTAAACCAAAGTCGATCGCAGCACATGCATCTGTGAATTGGTCCATCAGACATTGAATCAAAAAAGTTTTTTTCCAGTTTTTCCCAAGCCGATTGCTTTTTAGTTTTCTTTTGAGGTAGTGGAAAATCAAGAGTAATAGCTATAACATTTTCCGGCTTGTTAGCATCACTATTGGCACTCAAATTTTCTTGGTTAGAACCGACCGATTGTAAAACGCCATGGCTAGTGGATTGGTCGCCCTCGAGACATAATGTTTTACAGTTAATCGGTTCGGCATTAAATTGCTTCCTTTTTCGTGATCGCCTTTCAACACGTAATTGGTTTTCAGCTGCTCGATAATCTTTTGATTTTCTCGTTTTCTGCATTGAAAGACGTTTTTGCGCCAAACCAAATACAGCACTACTTAGTTATCCCGTCGACCAATTTCGCCAAATGATACGAATCGCCAAACTAATAAGCAACTTATACATGTTGACTAAATTTTTATTTTAAATAACAAAAGAACAAATAAATAAGTAAAAAATTAATAAAAAGTCGACATAAAAATCACTTTATGATTGTTTAAGTACGCGTATTGTGTTTAATGTCATTGAATGCGACATTCACGGTCATTCATTTCTTTGGCTTCGGCTTTTTCCGTATCTGTTAATTTCCGTCTACCCATTTTTAAATTTGTTAGTTTTCTCCTTTATTACAATGATTTTAAACATTTTAATTTCCTATTCAGATAAAAATTCTTCAAAAAGTAAGGAATTTAATTTAAATTCAAATAAAAATTCTTCTAAAAGTAAAGAGTTTAATTTAAATTCAAAAGTGACCACGTCATTTTGTCAATCTACCACCGAACACAACAACCCTTTTTCAATGGTTAATAATAATAATAATTTATTGTTGGTGTAACAATATTTTGTAGTAAATGTATTAAAATTTTTATGGATATGTAAAGCCATAATTCTCATTCCCAATTCAGAAAGATAGTTGTATTATTATTATATACAATTAAAAAAATCCTTGAAATACCAGTAAACTGTTTTTTTCTTTTTTTTTTTTGTAATTTACTAGTGTTTATCTTTATATTGTTTTTTATGCATTGAGACAAAAAAAAAAAAAAAAAAAAAAAAAAAAAAAAAAAAGCATTGTTTTTATCAATGTTTATTTTTTCCGCAGAGATTTAAATTTCTTTTACCCCCTTCCCATTCGCTTTTGTTTTGCTAATCTGACATATTAGTTTTTTAAACTTTAAATCGTAAACCATTTTATCCACAGCAGTAAATACGTAGTTATAAAAGCTTAAAAATAAAATCCAATCAAAATTTAAAAATAAATTTTATTTTTTTTTGCAGGGTTGCTGGGGAAGGGGGGGGGGGTAAAATTAATTTTTAAAATTATCAAACATGTGAATTCTTAAATTTATAATTGTTTGGAATGTATAAAAGAATAATATTATTAATAATATTTAAGAATATTATTTAAATAAAAAATAATTTGATAAATATCAAAACATTTCTTATTATTTATTTAAAATATACTTATACAATATAAATGAAAAAGTATGCAAAGTTTATAATTAATAACAATTATAATCATAATAATGATTAATAAAAATTATAATCATTATCATAATTATTAATAATAATACAGTCAAACTTCGTTAACATGAATTACTTTCAACATGAATTGCTTTCAAGCAGTGGCGTAGCTAAGGGGGGCGTCCGCCCCGGGCGCCGAGGCCTAGGTGCGCCAAATTGAGAGAAATTGTTATATATTTATATTGGGGTGGGGGCGCAAAATTTCTTGCTGGCCCCGGGCGCCAAAAAACATGACAGTAGGTGGCTACGCCACTGCTTTCAAGTTTCCCTATAAAAACTAATACAAAGAATTGATACTGATAACATGAATTACTGCTAATATGAACAAAATTTTGATAAACGAGGTTCGACTGTAATGATTAATAAGAATGTAAAAATAGTGACAAATATTTAGTTTACTGCATAGTCTGCATTTAAAAATACAGTATCAAATTCGCATAAATAAATTTGTATGAGAAGAATTTATTTAATATGCAAAAAGAAATTTTCAGTATATTTAGTTACAAAAAATATAGCATTTAAAAAAGTAATTAAAAGCACTAGAACGTTACTATTACACAAGACAACCCATGCGAAACTTTCGCACTACAATCTGAGGGTTTTATTATTATTATTATTAATTAATCAATTACAGTTATTTTAATCAAACAACTTGTTTTATCGATTCTGAATAGATCTCAAACATGGGTCTTAAAAATTCATGAAATTCATTAAAACTGTAATCGCTAAAACGAATTTTAAAAATAAATACTTTCTGATACTAAAATCCCAACTAGGAATCTACAAAAATGGATAAACAATGACACACTATTTAACCCTTTCCGGCGCGGAGTAAGTTTAATTGAAATAATTATCTGCCACCAGAATTTATAAACGAATTTATTAGAGAATACGAACTTGCTTATTTTCAGGCATTTTATCAAAGGAAAATTTTAATTAAATATTCTTGGTGCCAGTAAAATTAAAATTAGGTGTCCTTTTTAAGGGACACCGCGCCGGAAAGGGTTAACTAATTCACATATCTCAAAACCACCGCTGCTAAGACATTAAAAACTGTGGTTTTGACATGGGAATCAAGCGAGCCAATCAGAACGGCTCATCAGGACGGCTTTAGACTTCAGTCTAAAAGGCGCTGCTAGAACTCGGCTAGAACAAAAGTTAAGTGGGATCAGAATTGTCGCCATTTAAGGATATTAAAAAGTAAACACTAGACGTTTCCATAGCAACAAAATCGAATGAACAATATTCAATTGGATTTTGAGCTTGATGCAATTTTAATTATAATTTAAATTATGAATATCGTTTTAAATCCCCAAATTTGACTGCTAAATTTGAATATCAATACAGATAAATCTCGATATAAGAACATAATACTTAAAACAAACAAAAACTGATAAAACTGAAGTTATTTAAATTAAATTTATCTAAACAAATTCAACATGAAACCATTTTTTCCTTAAAAAAGAATTTTTTCGAGCATTCCACATTTTTTCGAGCATTTTTTAGCATTCGACACATTGTACTCCATTGCCAACCAATGAAAAATCGAACGAAATATAAATGAAACGAAACGAATAACGAAATTTTTATTATTTTTTTAAAGATGCTCTATGGAGTCTCTGCCGATTTTTTTTTTGAACGTATATATCCGTATGATATTAACAGTCTGTCATTTTTTCAGATTTTTTGGAGTATGCCCGTATCGAGACCTTCCTTGTGAGTACTTTATTTTTTCATGTATGATAGAAGGTTGTTATTTTCTAACTTAAAATTTACGAAATTAGCGGGAATTTCTGGGATTTTATCGGCCTCTAAATACACTGGTGTCCAAAAGTTAAGCATAGTTGGTAATTAAGTAAGTAATGAAAGAAATGTAAATCGGAATGTGGTGAAACGTTATATGCGAGTGTAAAACGGTTATAAAGTAAGGAAAAAATTCAAAAGAACGATAATATTTACTTTTATTATAGAAAAGTAGCAGTTTGAAAGAAAACTGATCATAGTAAGGACTCACACTTGAAAGAAAACATTAAATAAAATAGTGATGCTACAGTTTAACAAGGCGTGTGGTCACCATTGACCACCAGGCGCGCTGCACAGCGATTTACCATGCCCTATGAAATTATGAATGAATTGTGGGCTCAAACAGTTCCAAGCTTCTTTGACAGCTCCTTTAAGTTCTGGAACGGAGCGTGGTGGATGCGAAAGTTGATGCTGTAAGTTGTCTCCCGAGCATATCCCATACATGCTCCATAGGATTTAAATCCGGGAAGTTCGCAGGCCACGACACGCTCTGTATGTTTTAAGTTGCAAGGAAATCGTCAACCAGTAGCGCACGGTAACAAGACGCATTATCATCCATAAATATAAAGTCAGGACTGACATCACCTTGAAACAAGCGAACATAAGGCTCAAGAACTTCGTCTCTGCATCCTCAACCATTCAGAGACCCTGTGTCAAAGATATGAAGATCTGTGTGGCTATCCAACATGATGCCTGCCCATACCATTACTCCCCCTGATGGAAAGAGATGTCTTTTCATTATATTTCTTGGTTCAAAACGTGTTCTACGTTCTCTGACTGAGTCTCCTGTAAGCAGTTTCTCTTGAAATTCGTATTCCTGTGGCGACTGTGAGCGCCAAAAACAGTTCTCTGGCAGTACTGCCCCTCTGACGTCGCGCATATATAGCCAGATATCGGTCTTGGTGAAGGGTTGTGACTCTTGGTCGACCGGGTAGTGGTCGTCGGGTAACATCTTCCGTATTTGGAAACCTCTGCCACAGTCTTGAGATCATAGAATCATCCATGTTCAAAATTCGAGACACTTCGGTTTGTGATCGTCCGGATTCCAGTATTCTAACGATTATTCCTTTCGCAGACATGACTGATTGGCGTCTTTGTGCCATCATTAATCCTGTTTGATCGTAACAATGTTTCTTGGCACATCAGTTGCACAAAATTCGTCTGAATTGCCTATACCGCGTGAACCGGTTTATAAGTGTTTCGACATGCGCAGGTATTTTGCGCATGACGTACTCGAGTGAAAATTTTGCATAAAACCAATGTTTCTCTTTCAACCAATTAAACTCCGCAAGTAATTTTGAATAATTTTACGAATATTCATCCACGTTTTTAGCATTTTACGAATTATGCTTAACTGTTGGACACCAGTGTACATAACTAATTATCACTGTTTACAATTTCGATTGGCAGATTTTCATTTATGTTTATGAAACCACAAAGCAATACAGCATGAATATTTTGCTGCTATAATAATAGCTATTAAATACTACTACTACTACTAATAATAATAATAATAATAATACCGTATTTTTTCGCATTAACCAGCATGCCAATAAATTTGAGGGAGTCCAGACTTTTAAATATTCCCTGGTCTTTCCAGGCATGCCGGAAAAAGCGAGAAACTGCGAAAACGAAAAGTAGTGTGGTTTATTAGCTGCATTCAGTGGCAGCAATTACTCTTGGGAAGGAAGAGTGCAATAAAGAATTTGTTTCTACTTTTCTAATTATATAGTTTACCTTTTTTACGTAAAAATAATAAAAACGTGTTTCATGTGACGCATGCAACTTCACACAAAGCTTTTCCCGGTATCCATCAATATTTACATTGTAGAAATGGATTATCTCATAAATTATAACAGATTTTTTTAATCATACATAAAATAAGAAAAATTAAACAATTACTTATATACATAAAATATAAATATGTACAATATGTACTTACCTCATACCAAAAAAGTAATTTTATGTGATAATTTAATTAGCTTTATGTCGTCATCCTGGAGTAGAAACATCAAACATGAAAGTTTTGCAAAATAATAAGGTAAATAAAACCTAATTAGCACTTAAATATAAAGCAATATGTATGTGCAGAGAATAAGACAAAAAGAAAAAAGAGTATTGATGTTTTTCTTTTAAACTGAAAGATGTTGTTAGAAAGTCACAATAAATCAGCCGCCTATCCTCAAGTAGCGAAATTTAATATTTTAAGACATGCCAACGAGTTTTTCCTGCATGCTGGCGTACCTCGATTTTTTCCGGTATGTAGACTAATACGGGGAAATATGGTAATGAAAATCTGTTTAAACTACTGCTCCTTTTTTTATACAATTTTTTTCTGTCGATTGAAATAGAGAGTGTAAAAAAATCAGGTTATAAGATCGCAGCATGCACGAAAAAATACGATAATTACAATTGCCAGGTTGCACATTCATAAACATATTTTTAATGATTTCTGTTAAGATGAAACAGATAATTCTTTCTGATACCAAAATGAATCTTTCTGTAGAATCAGATTTAATCATTTCTGGCAGAAGCTGAGATAAGTGAGTTATTAGACATTCATTATTCCCCAGTTCATTAACAAAATGAAATTGATGTGTGAGTATAATAATTTCCGGCTACGTATTTGGATTTTGTCAGCAGGAAATAATTACAAAGTGGATGACTGGAATCTTGTCATTTATTCAACATTACTAAGAAAATAATAATGTATTGTTATCTCATAAAAATTGTTTTCAAGAGTAAAAATATATAAATACATTAAAAGAAAATAATATTAAATAATTCAGAACTTTAAAGGGTGGTTGTGATTTGCAAACTATAAGAAAAATGTAAATTCATGGATATTTTGCCGTGAACTGTTGCAGTAATTATACAGGAAATACAACTATTTTTAAAATAAACTGTCAGAAACTAAAACGTCAAGTTTTTTAAAACAAGAATTGTCTAATTACAAAGCCTATTTATTTAGAAGAGATGTCCGATGTTTTGTATGAAACTTTGTCTGGAACCGCTCCTGCAGTATAATTACAAATGTAGTTTTTTTTTCTTTTTTTTTTCAGCACATATAATGTTACTTGAGAAGATTGGCATAAACCAATTGATAGATTCTTTGATAGTTAATAATACACATTATACTAATTAGAAAATTCACATTATACTATTATTGTAAGTCAAATTTTAGTATAATCAGGTTATGCATGCACGGTATCGCAGTGTGCACGAAAAAATATGGTAATTACAGCTGCCAGGCGGCACATTCATGACCATATTTTACATGATTTCTGCTATAAGATGAAACTGATAATTCATTTTCATGCCCAAATTAATCTGTTTATAGAGTCACATTTAATCATTTTCGGCAGGGGTTGGGATAAGTGAGTTATTAGATATTTATTCCTAAGTTCATTAACAAAATGAAATTGATGTGTGAATATGATAATTTCCGGCGACATAGTTGTGTTTTGTGAGCAGGAAATAATCACGCAGTGTATGATAGGAATCTTGTCATTAATTCAACATTCCCAAGAAAATATTAGCACATTCGCTGCCGATCAAGATCCATCGCCTAATGTGGCACCAACGTTATGGGGCCACTCACGCTCCAGCGCGTGATGAGGAATGATGTCCAATAGCCAGTCACGCGCTACAGCGGGAAATCTTTCACTGCTTCTTTGTTATAAAAAGTAAAATGGCTTTTGACAAAAACCCACTTCTACAGTGTGGCATTAACTATCATCACATCTTCACGTAAGCGGTAGCGAACGTGTTAATGTATATTGTTATCCCATAAAAACATGTTTTCAAGAGTAAATACATATAAATGTAAAAGTAAATTATATAAAATATCATATAAAAGTAAATTATATTAAATTAAATTAGAACTATGAAATGTGGTTGTGAGTTGTATAAGAAAAATGCAATTTCATGGATAATTTGTCGTGAATTTCTGCAGTAATTTTACGGGAAATACCACTATTTTCAAACTAAACTGCCAGATCCCGTAAACATGTTTTTCAAATCCAAACAAGTTTATCTAAATGCAAAGTCCGTTTATCTAGAAGCAAAGTCCATTTTTCAAGAAACTTTGTTTGGAATCTTTCCTTCAGTAAAATTACAGATACAGTTTTTAGATGAGTTCGTAATTATATAGATAGGTAACACCTATAGTCCTCGTTCAGTCCTTCATTCTGTCTGTCTGTCCACATATAACAAAGGAAAAACTACGCAACTGAATCGAATTGAATTTGAACTTGAATTGAAACTGAATCGAATTTGAAGTTTAAAATATATAATTATTGCATAATTTTCTCCAGTCATTTTAAAATTTATGAAAATCGGATGTATAGTTTTATTACAAATTTCAAAAGTATTCAATTCTATTACGGACAGTGGAAAATATAGCTTCAAGTGCATTTTAACAATGTTACACTCTTTCAAACATAATAAAATTGATATGCATCTATGAAGTGTAAACTAAAGTATACATTCTGTACAATATGTAGTGCAAAGAATATTTTTTATTAATTTACTGGGCTCACAAATGTATTCCATTACTTAATGAAATGCGGGGAAACATTGTTTGGAGGGCGTTTTAATTGTATTAAAGAATTTTACACTTTATGTAAGTGATATACGTTTCTCAGTTTTACTACAACTTACTTTCTGTGCAATAGAAAGCTTATAGCAGGGCTGTCCAACGCGGCGCCCGCGGGCGCCATGGCGCCCTTTGAAGATTTTCTTGGCGCCCTCTTGAAGATCTCGTGCTTTTAAACATTTTAGAAGTAAAACTCCATTATAAAGAATGCTTTCGTTAAAATCATTAATATTTTATCAGCGATATTTTTAAAATCTGAAGCTGTTTTCTGAAGTTGAGAGCTGTTTAATTTGAAGGATATAGAGGCTCGATTTTTCTTTCTTGACTTTTGAAATTTCAGAGGGTTTTTTTTCTTTCTTCTTTTTTTTCTATAATTTTGCTTAGAAAAAACAATAAACAGCTCAGAATGATTTCCATCTACTAAAGTACTTCTAGATTATCCCTCCTAAACCACCTACATGGTTTGGTCACTATCATGTTTGTCTTTTCTGCTTTTGTTCTTTTCATAAAACTAATCCACGCTTTCAAAATAAAGCAAACCGTTTTTTCACAGCCTAAAAGAAACATATATCTCTGGTATCTCTGATTTTCATATTTATATATTTATTATTATTGTTATTATAGACGCGATTAAAGTTTCTGGCTCCTTACCCAACAAATATTTTTGATATAGTCTTCTGATTAAAAAAAATGTATAATTTGAAATTTAATACGCGTAATTCCATAACTGTAGGGATCTTTTGTTTACCGCTGTACGATTCATTTGCATTATGTGAAGACGTCCGCTTATACTAACACTATGCGATAATATTGCCACATGTTTTTAGTCACGTAAATATTGGCGCCCTTCGTTTAGTGCCAAGAGCCAAGATGCGCCCCTGGTTACTGAAAGGTTGGACAGGCCTGCTTATAGTATTGACAGAGACACTCAAAAGGATTTCGCAAAGGAAGTGCTGCATACTATTGCACCAGTATATCTGGATATTTTTAATTCGTTACAGTAGGAACGCACATGTTTTCTTATGTTTGATGGGCAGTTCATGATTTTTATTTATTTATTTATTTATTTATTTATTTATTTATTTTTACAGCGTATATAAAGGTTACTTGAAAAGATTGACATTAACGAATTGTATTATTTTTTCACAGTTAATAACACATACTATAACAATTTGAAATTTCACATTATACCTTTATTGTAAGTCAAATTTTAATGTCATGAGAATTTTAATATAAAAAGATTATAAAATATATTTATTATGACTTTTTTGTGAACAGTTAAATACATTTCATAATTGTTTACTAAGTACTAACTCAGTTACCAGCAAAATATTGAGTAATGACTATAAACAGGTAATGTTTGCATTAGCATAATTTTAATCATCTTCGCCGAGGTAAAATTATTAGATCTTTCTGCAAATGGACTTTTAATCATTTATGGCAAGAGGTATAGTGAGTGATTTATTACAAATTTTTTATTAATAAGACCAGTAGAAAAAAATTATGTGCGAGTATTGTAATGACGTAAATATGAATTGGAATTCAGAAAAAAATATATCAAATGATGAAGGAAATATTTTTACATTTTTAATATGTCTTGCAAATTTTAATATTCTATAAATGGATATAAAAACTATTTTGAAAAGTAAAAATGTATAAATACTTAAAACATAGTAAATATGTGAACTTTACAAAATTAAATCAAGGTATTAGTTGTATCTGCATTAAATTGGTAATATTACTGGGATGCGGACAAATTCTGCCAGAAAAGCTTATAATTTTTTTTTTTTGTCTTATTTATTCACACAAAGTTAGAAATTATCCGATTAATGTGGTCACTATGAATTCTGAGATTGAAATATTTAAAATTTTAGAAAGAAGTGTTAGAATCTTTAATAATTCAAGGGAATGTGCATTTTGGTTACATATATCCTAAACGTATTTTACACACATTAGCACTAAATAGAAAGTTGAGTTTAAAGATTTAATGATCATTCTAATAAGAGAAGAAAGGATAAAGTGGTCAGTCTCAGGTTTGATGAACTTTTAGGATTACTTTTTTATTCAGCAAACTTCTACATGTCAGTATCATTAGTAACTATAATAACTGCAATTCCAATTGCTATTTTTTAAAATTTAATGTACACAATATTTTAAAAGAAAAATTACAAAATGCCCTCTTTTCTGTCTAGGCTGTGTAATGTGGCCATTGTCAGTAAATTAACACATCACACTGATTCAGAATGTATATTTAATCTGTAAAAACTAAAATTAAGAGAGATTAAGAATAAATACTACATACTTTGTAATATTTTAAATATTGAATAGTTACCTAATAAACAATAATGAGTACAATATAAATTTACAATAGTAAATAAGTGCTATGGAAAATGAATAAATATAAATTTATAAATTTTCCAAGCAGATATACAGACTGGAAATGTTTTTCTCTGAAGTAGTTATTGCTCCGATCTGTCTCCATTTTTTCAAATAAAAATACTTTTGAGTAGTATTTTGTCATGAAAAATGAATAAAATATCGTTTCTGGACAAAGTAGCCATCTGGCCATTTTGCCCGATCTCTTTGTGGTTACTTTACCTGTACAGATGCCATTGTAAAAACTAAGGCCTAGCATCATTTTCAAACACACATCATTTAAATGTTACTGCTTACACTATAACAAATGTTTCGAAACGTTCCTGAGAGTATCAAGGTCTCTGCTGCACTATACTAACGGATAGATTTCTGATTCGAGCAGAAAAATGTTTTGGTTTCATTCCACTGCTTAAATAAAAGCCGAAAATATGGGAAGGATTCTGGATGGTTTCAGAAAGTGAAAATAGCTCTCAGACATCCGATAGTATCCGAAGTGTTCCTGTTACAATATTAAACTTTTCCAAAAATTTTCACAGTATACTGATTAAACAGAATAAGCGTAAAATGCTTATAACATTTACGTAATGTTTGGCTATAATCAAGAAATTAAATCCCAAGCCTAAAATCGAAAAAATTAAAAAAAAAAAAAAAACTAATTTAACGAATTACAAATACTATTTGGAAAATTATTTTTTTTTCAAAGAGTAAAACTTAAGATTTATATATACAAATTCTATATTTAAAAAACATGTATATTTTCCTCATTTTTTGTAATTAATCGATGTTTATTTTACAGCTAAAGTAGAATAAAATTAAAACACCTCGAAGAGATTGTCATTTACATAGTCATTTTCTTCTTAAAGGATTTATCATTTTCTGAAAAAAAAGGAGGTAATAGTGTTTTTTCCTTTCTAAATTCATGCAACTTCTTATGTAGTTATATCTACTCCATCTATATTATAAAGGACAAACTTATCTATGCATAACGCATATGTCCTTCTGCAGATGGCAGCACTTTAAATTTTATAAATTAAATTTCAGTTTTACAATTTTCGAAACAGTAGATTTTTAAACTTTTAAACATGGCGCATTTTCAATTTTTACCCTGTCGTATAGGGTAAAACATGTACTATTAAATTCAATTTGTTTGAAAGCAGTATCTAAATTTGATTTTGAGTTAATAATGAATGAATTTTAAGTATACAATTGCAATCGCATTTTCATGCTTTTTTTCTTATATTCAGAATAGTTTAAAAAACCCACATTTTGTTCATAACATTGTATACTGATGTCTCTTAATTACTGTACTTTGAGTCAAATCAAATACTCAAAAAGCCTCTGAAAGAGCTGTTTGGAAATTACCACCAACCAAGGGGTAATTTCCAGACATCTTTTTATTACTTTTATTTATTATTATTAATGCTAATTATCTGAAAATGCTACAGAATTATCTTCAGTCATGTGGTGATTTTACGAAGATAAAGTAAAAAAAGAAAAGAATAGTCTTCGATTTTTGTGTAGGTTTAAAAGTTTTGCTTTTGTCTTAAAATTACACAGTCTACCCTAATTGTTTAACAAACTCAAACTCATTTGCTCTTTCGCACTAATGAAACGCACGCTTAGTAACAAAATATTAACTATTTTTATTAATACCAGTCGACGTATGCATTAGCATAATTTTATTCTGCTCTTCCAAGATTAAAATGACGTTTCTCTCAGAAGAACGACACTTATTAACCGAGATATTAATTAAAATAAGTGATTTATAAGATATTTATTATTTCTAAGTTCATTAAAATTAAGAATGGCAAAATATGATAATTTTCTACATTTGACAATGAAAAAAAATGTTTCTTAACCCTTTCACGACTAAGGGAAACATTTTTCCTATTTTGAAAATTGGTGACTGGAGTATTTAACTATAATCTTATCGACATTTTGTATACAGAATATCAAAATAAAAAGTATATCGAACGCAATTATGTAAAAGATGGGCGAATTGTGCTAAATGCCACATAGAAAATAGGACTTATAATATGTGTACTATGTGCAATGCTCATCTATGTTTCACAATCAAAATAGATTCACATAATATTATAATTAGCATATATTTTATATAGTAATTTCATTTCATCATTTTGTTTTATTTTAGTTAACATTTTGTTATAATAAACCAATAAATAAATGACACTGCATAATAAGTCTAATTTTAATTTGTGTTATCTTTTTAGTCCATTGAGGAAAATATTTCCAATACAATTTTAATACAAAGCTACACATTGTTATGTATCTTTTTAATGATTTTTATTTTTTTAGTCTAAACAAACTAAAATAAACGGTTACATACTAATATTTACTACTGAGATCTTTACGGTCCTGAAAGGGTTAACTAGCAAAAACTTTTGAAAATGTAACAACCTTTTCTGAGTTATCCGCAATTCTAAAAAAAGTATCATTACCTCTAGAAAGATCAGAAACCAAAATAAATTGGAGATATAAAGTATTAAATAAAAGTTTCCTGTACTGCACCTTTTCAGGGAAAAAAATTAAATTTTTTCGGGCAAATTTTACAGTGGAGTTATCATTAATCTCAACATGAAATATGTGAGGATCATCTAAAAAGTTTGTTTCTCACGGCCCATAAAAAGAAACAAGACATAATTAATTGAAAAGATCACTGTAAAAGACACAGCAGTGATTCAGTTACTTCCCAACATAAGAACTACTGGAATTGTAACACATTTAATAGGGTGGGATAAATTTTTGTAGTCCAGTGTCATACAAATGTGCGAGCTTGCCACTTGGAAATAAAGCCAACTTGTCACAATTGTCAATCCAAGTTTCAGTACCAGTAACGATCCACAAGTACTCATTATCGTCATTGTGATCGCTGCAATAATTCTACTCAAACGTGTTTGGTTTTTATTCCGGTGTAAGATTTTTTGGTACACACCTGGCGCACAATTTCAGAAATGACTAATAATGGCATGTGTTTCCTGATGATTCTATTCTATCATTATTCTTTTCTGCATTTTTCTGGAGCAATAACACGATAAGGACAACGAGTATTTCACTAGGATCGTTGAAACGTGGGTTCACAATGTGAATAATTTGGCTCCATTCCCAGGCAGCAGACTTCTATGACACTGGACTACAAAGACTTATTCTACGGTACAGTGAGTGATAAAATTACGGTGGTTCTTATGTTGAAAAGTAGCTAAAAAATTGCTGGATTTTTTGCAATACATCTTTCAAGGTAATTATGTTTTGTTTATTTTTTTCCGGTCCGTGGGAAACTTATTTTCTGGATGACCTTGGTCATTTTCGAATGTTGTCCTTTCTCGAAAAATCATTATCATTTTCTACAGAAGAACGTGTTGAAATAATAGCATTGAAAATGATATCAAATTAATCATTAATTTTCTACTCCTACGCGCATTAATACTGTCACTCAACTGAAAATATTGAAATTCCTGCTGAAAAATGCCATATTATTGTACTGCAAACTATGTGTAATTTCTTAATAGTAAATGAAACCTGGAACGTCTTAATGCGTAATTTCTGCGCTTAGAAGTTAAACTTCCTTTGAGAAATTACCTCTTCATGGGTAATAATTACATCACTTAAGAAAAGTAACTTTTTTTTAAATTTATACCAAATGGTGGCAAATAAATTGTATCCATTCTTGCAGTAAAATGATTGGATTTATTTATCTTTATTGATTTAATGTTTATGATGCAATTATCTCATTGCAATTTAAAAAAGTGTAATTTAACAAATCACAACAACCATTTAGGAAATGATTTTTTCAAGAACTAAAATTTAAAATTCATAAATAAATTCTATATTAAAAAATGATTATTTACAATCAATTAGTTTAACATTAGATTGTTTCCTTTTTCGGGAACGTCGCACATTTCGTAATGTGAGAAATCGATAATCAGGCTTCTTTTTTTCTTTTTCTTTTTCTTTCTTTCTTGTCTTTTTTCTTTCTTTTTTCTTTTCTTTTTTTTCTTTTTTTTTTGTTTAAAAAACAATTTTTGATACCCCGCCTTTCTTTGTATTACATCTGAAAATTTGTGTCTACTCATTTTGTAACTCTCCTATTTTCTTGTTTGTTAACATTTTTTCCCTATACAAATACAAATTCTTCTAAATGTAAAGAATTTCGCAAATAATAACAACAATAATAAATATAATTTTTATGATGATCAAAACGTGGCTTATGTAATAAACAGTGACATATATTACGTACCCAAAAATTAAACATTAATCTTCCTGGACAAATCATGAACAAAATTTAAATGAAATTTGGTTTTACAGTTTTCGGTACTGCAACTTTTGAAACTTCTGAATGTCGCACATTTTCAATTTTTACACGTTCTTATAGGGGAAAAGTATGCATTTTGAATAAAATATGTTTAAAAGCTGTATGTATCTCAATTTGTTTTTGAGTTTTTTTTTTTTTTGTAGTTTTTAATACTTTTTTGTCACCGTGGCAACATAGGTATTCCATTTTGTACATTAACATAGACCACTCAGAAAACGATCAAAATCCGAACATCACTTCAGATTTCTCTATTGACCAAACATAAACAACCATTCCCAAATAGTTAATAATAATAATAATAATAATAATAATAATAATAATAATAATAATAATAATAATAGCGAGTAAGAAAAATCAAGTGATAAGCATAGATTATGAAACACTTTCCAACACTTACTGAAATCTTTAACAAAACTTCTTTATTTAGGCAAATAATATGTCATAGCCAATTATGTATTCCAATACTTCTGGACAGCATTCTGTTTGATCTGTCGGTTGACATACATACTATATGATGGTAAAATTTGGTTTAGCAAGAAAAATGCCTAAAAAGTTGACATTTCTTTTTCAAAAAAATTATACCAAGAAACGGAAATATATTTGAATACTTTTATTTAGTAATGTAATTTACCTAGTACATTTATTAGATTCCAGTATTTAGATGAAATTTATTGTAAACTAAAATTCACTTAAAACTATTGAAATCGCATTCTGAGAAATTATCCTTCATAGGCATCCATGTATCTAGTTCTTTGGGTGGCCCTGTATATAGTTTTATCTTTATTTTACAAACATTTCTTAGTAAACTGAATGCAGTTCAGTGTAAAAATGCATAACCTATTTTAAAACCACCTTTAAATAATTTACGCCCCTATTCAATAACATTTGGGAGCTCTTATGTGTAGCACTGTATATTAACTATAGCATTTTAACGCACCACATATGTATAGATTTAGTGAAACTTAAAAGTTATATCATAATTAAAAGGAATTCCATCTATCCATCAACCATCATCTGATACATATACAGTTCGTACAGAAAAAAATATGGAATCTTTTTGTGTATCCCTGTAAATGTTACGCACTTGGTACTATGCATGACTACATTGTAAAACTCACATTAAGCCTCAGCGACGTATATCATTTTTATTATTTATAAAAGAATTTAGTATAAATAACATATATGTCGCACAGAATTCCTCCTTTTACCATTATGCAATGGAATATTTTGAGTGGCCCTATAAATGAATAATAGCTATTTTTTTCACTGCTTATTTTACAGAATGCATATTCCAGTGACTTCGTGAATGCATATAAATTTGAATATGTTTGACGGGGTGTAACATCTTTAAAATTCATTTGAATTGATTTTTTCCCATAGATCGTAATGTAACGGAAAACTTTTAACTCTTCCTGTAAATATACTAATCGTGATAGAAACTTCATTTGAAATAGGGATCGTGGTAGAATAAACGTCAATAATGTATAAATAAATCATGGTAATTCGAGTATAATTACGAGAGTTCGAGCGCGGACGGACGGACAGACAAACCGAAAGCATAAATACTTTTTAACTTTGTTGGAAAATGTTAAAAAGACACGATGTTTAGCAATCTTTAATGCAACCCATATAAAACAGTTTTTTGATGAATAAAAAGAGAACAAGTGAATAAAAGAAAATATAAATAAATATTGATTCTAAGCGTGAGTTGTTAACCCTTTCACGACTAAGAGAAGTATTTTTCCCATTTTAAAATTGATGATTTTTGTATTTAATTATAAACTTATCTGCATTTTTATACAGAATGTCAAAATAAAAAATATGTTGAATGCAATTATGTAAAAGACGTGTAAATTATGGTAAACGCTGCATAGAAAATAAGAGGGATATTTGTAATATGTGCAAAGTCCATCTTTGTTTCATAGAATATCATAATTAACACATCATTTGCTACAACAGTATAGTATTATTTTAATTAATATTTTCTTATAATAAGCCAATAAATAAGAGACATTGCATAATAAGACTAACTATATTTTTTGTTACCTTTGTAGTTCATTAGGAAAAATATTTCTCATAAAATAATAACAATAATAATAATAATTACCTACATATTGCTATGTTTTTTTCTTATTTTTATTTATTCTACATCTAAATAAACTTAAATAAACAATTATATACTAATACTCTCTCTTAGAAAACTTATAGTCCTGAAAGGGTTAATATAATAGAAATGCTTTGCATGGTTTGTACGATTATATGCTGAACAGGAAAAGTGTTCATGTTGAACATTTATTTTAGTGAGAGCTTTTATATAGCTTGAATTTAAATAAATTAATCTTGCCAAATATAAATAAATGTTGCTACATTCTAAATGAAAATTATTATTCTCATATATTATCAAATTTTCTGATACATTTATTCCTTAATTTTTTACTTAACTCAAATTCATTTACACTTTTTCTAGTAATGAGAAACAAAATATTAAGTAAATGTAATGTCACAGCAACGAAAGCATTAGCATAATTTTATTCAGTTCTGACGAGATAAAGTGGAACTTTCTTTCCGAAGAACGTCATTAAATCCTGTATGATTGAAGTTGAAGTTAGTGATTTATTATTCTGAAGTTATTAGCAGAATAAATTGGTGCATAGATATGATAATCTTCAGACTATGAAATAAGATTTTCTGGCTTGAGGATAATCCAAACTGGTGAAAAAAAAATGGCAAAAGAAAAATTGTGAAAGAAAAAGCGATATTCGTTTTATTTCTTTGTCACTCTTTATCAAAAATGCATCTCTAGTAAATAAATGTAAAATCTACTGTCAGAAACTAAATTTGAAACAGGTCAAATCAATCTGTGAGCAATTCATTTATATACAAAGTGTGTCTAAAAAAGCTCATTTTATCTATAATAATAAGGAAAATTTTGCGTGTGTGTGCGAGACTGTCTGCGAGATTCTGAAGGGACCGCTACACTGTTAAAACTACAGGTAACACATTGCACCTTTTAGGAGTGAAAGGCTTGTGTCACTCGTGATACCCCTAAAGGAGCCATAGGGGTACCTTTAAATAGGGTGAAAAGATGGCACCTCTAATCGAGAGTGCCCAATAATAAAAAGAAATTATAAACTGACTTTTGTCCCGTGAAGGATTCGAACCTATAACGTCTGAGTGTAAGCTCAACGCTCTAACCATTCGGCCATCAAGCGCACCTTCCATGTCTCCCTGAAATTTTCAAATGTCCTGGAATTCAAAGGTTGTTTTATATAAAAAGCTCGCCAAAAGTTTTCTATCCGAAATTCTAAACGAAATTGGGATACAGCATGCGCTGTGATGTTTTCGCAGGGAAAATTGCTATTATGGTCTACCAGTGACGGCGAATTGAAGGGGAAGGATAGACATCACAGAGCATGCGTATATGATTAAGGGGAGAAAATCTTCCAACGGAATGCATCGCGCGGCACCCTAATTAGCGTGAATCATCCAGTGAGGGATAAAACGGCACTCCAAACACATTTTCAAGCCCACGGGTGTCAAATGGTGACACCTTTTCACCACTGGGCGCCAAATGCAACTGGTTTGTCACCTTTATTTTTGACAGTGTACATGTAGCTCTACAAAATTCGTCAATCGAATACCTCTTTGTATGTAGATTTGTACAGTCGTGAAAAAAAGGACTCTCGACTAACTCCTCAACAAAGTATCATAGAAAAATTTACTGGTACCGAATGATTGGAAATAAAGTCTACTTTTAAATGATGTATATGAAATTTATTTAGAATCCAGCTAAATATTAAAATGGACCAAAACATTATTTCTTTCAGTAACAATTCAAAATTTTAACAAGATATTTCAAATATTCGATTTTAATTATCAATTGATATCGAATTTAAAGTCATTTGAAGTTTTTGGAACATAAAAATTCAAAATTTAGCGTTTCTAGTTAAATTACTTTTTCATATTTTAATTAATATCTCTTGAAATTATATTCCTAATGTGCCAATTTCTTATGTAACAATAATACAAAATCATCCAAACATTAATACGTTGAATTTGAAATTTTCATAATTTTATGATATGAATTTGGAAATTAATATTCGAAAAAATTACGAATAGCATCCTACAATTTTTTTGATGGATTTAGATTCATTATGTTCTTTTTTTTGGAAATCCTAAATATCAAACTTTTTTTTCAAGTAGTTTTCAAATTATGTTTATACGATGGCAAAATGATGGTTTAAGGGCCATTTACGATAGAAGTGATTAGACACTTTGGAACATCTTGTAATATTCTGTAATCTAACAGTTTTTAATGACTGCTTCAGTAGCGACTGAGATGCTTTTATTAAGAAGGGGGTTCTCTCGGTCAACAATCTAATACCAATCTTCAATTTGGAAAAAGCCCCTAAAATATGCTCGTTTTAAAATAATTAATTTCTCAGAAACTTATTGCACGCATTGCATGAATTTTTTTAGGCTAATTGAAGGATGTAGAATTCATTTATGCTGCCAGAATTAGAAACTATTGAAAAAACAAAGTTAGGGTTAGTTTTAATATGTAGATTATCTTCTAAGCAAATTTTACATACATCATTTAAAAGTAAACTTTATTTCCAATCGTTCGGTATGAGTAACTTTCTTCTACGATATTTTTTTGCAGAGTTAGTAGGGAGAGTTTGCTTTGTATTCCCCATGATTGTACGTCGCAACCTGATTTTGGATTTTTTCTATATACAAGGGTTAATCAGATATAAACTGGAATTTCTGATGGGAAGATTGAAACTCATCACGAGGGCTCTCAAACTTCTGTGCAAGGCATATAGAGATGTCACATGACTATCTATGAGTCGGTATGTGCTACTGTCTCCGTTACTCAGTCAGCATCCCGATAAATGAGCAAGGAGATTGCGCAAGCATTGCACAATGCATTATCGTTAAATTTCTCACAAATGAAGGCGTAAGTCCGCCTTGAAACCTACGAAGACTTCATGCACAGTTTAGGGAAACATGCTTCAATAAAACCTACGACTGGCGTAGAAACTTTGTGGAAGGACGTGGAAAAGTTGATAACGCACCGCATATTCACTTTATGACAGAATCATTACATATGTTTAATGCTTTAGGAAAATATGTTTAGTTGAATAATTATCTGTAATCAGAAAGAAGTTTTATTAATTCATCCGTTAATTAAACGAGGTGGAACCCGTCGAAATTTGGCGAAAGAAAATCGTTAAGAAAGAGCTGTTTATTGATTTATAATAAATCTGCATAATTAGTTACAGTAAAAAATACATCATATATTGTTCAGTCTAACTCTCAAATAAATATTATTTTAAGCTAAAATTAACAAAATATTATAAAACCCGATTATTTAAATTATCAAACAAAATAAACCCGAAATTCACCGGATTTTATAACAGACGATACTTTTGAAATAATATACGCATTTTAATTAATTTTTTAATTTTAAGAGAAAATAGAGTGATTTTGTTGCTATATTGGTACTATAAATTATAAAAAAAAAATAATGTCTCAAAAATAAATTGAGATACAGCTTTGAAACAAATTGCATTTAAAAGTATATATTTTCTCTATACGATGGTTTAAAAATTTAAAATTTACGATGTTTAAAAGTGTAAAATTTGCAGTACTGAAAATTGAAAAACCGAAATTACATGGAAAAGTGTTGCTCATTTTAATTTCTATTTTTTTTTTCTTTTCAATTTTAAGAGAAAATGGAGTGGTTTTGTTGCCACAATGACAAAATTGCTACTAAAAACTAAATTAATATCTGAAAAATAAATTGAGATACGAATTTCAAACAAATTGCATTTAAAAGTAAATTTTTTTCTCTATACGACGGTGTAAAAATTTAAAATATGTGATGTTTAGAAATGTAAAATTTGTAGTAGAGAAAATTGCTAAACAGAAATTGCAGGCGAAAATGTTGCCATTCGCTAAATGACGTATGCTTTACGTAACGTTGCACGTTGGTCTTTATAGTATAGATATAATCTACATTATTAAAAATGGAGGGCCTGTTAAAGATAACAAGCACAGAAAAAAATAGGGTAACACATTTGTAGAGTAGACCAACTTCAATTGATGCCCAATATTTATTAGGTATAATGTTTGGTTATAAATTTGGCTATAGTTTTTTTTCTTATAAGAAATGGTTTACAGGGATAACGTAAATGTACCCAAAACAGATATTCAGGGATGAAAGTGCACTATAGCCATTTTGGAGTAGCTTTGGAGCAGCAGAAATCTGATTTTGGAGCAGTAAAGTCCATTTTTGGAGAGGTAAAATCCGTTTTGGGAGCACAAAAATATGATTTTGGAGCAGTAAAATCCATTTTTTGAGTAGCAAAAGTCAGATTTTGAGTCCGTAAAATCCATTTTTGGAGCAGCAAAAATCTGTAGCAGTAAAATCCAATTTTTGGACGAACTTCGCATGTTTTTTCCGATGTTTGGACGAAATGTACACGTTTTCGCGATTTTTTCACAAAATTTGAGCGTTATGCGATCTTTTGAAAAAAATTGCGTTTTTCTGCGATCGTCAAATAAAAGCTTGCTTTTAACTGAGCTTTTTTGCGTTTTTTTGACGAAATATACTGGTATTTTTGCAAACTTTCAAATAAATTCGCGTGTTTTTTGGGATATTTGAAAGACAATCACACGTGTTTGGCAACCTTTCGATGAGATTTGCTTTTTTCAAGATTTTCTGACAAAATTTGAGTTTTTTTTGCAATTTTTTAATGAAATATACATTTTTTGCGATCTTTTAAATTTTTTTCGATCTGTTGACAAAACATACGTGTAGTTTTGAGATCTTTTCAAGAAACTCGTGTATTTTTCGGGATCTTCAGAAAAATTTGAGCTTTTTTACGATCTTTTAATGAAATCTACGGTTTTTTGCAATTTTTTAAAACGCTACTTTTTTTTTCTTACACTAAAATGGCATTTTTTGACACATTTCATGTTTTTTCTCGATATTTTTCGTCGACATATGCGTGTTGTTTCCTGCTCTTTGGACAGAATATGCTGTTTTTTGTGGTAGTTTAACGAAATTTGCAGTTATATTGCTATGATATTTTTATGATATATTAAGATTTTTATGAATATGATCATATTTTATGAAAAGCGTAAAGCAACGCAAAGCAATGTTTGCGTCGCTTTATACTTTTTTTACTACGTTTTGTTCGTTTTTGACGATATTAGTATTGTTTTTATCCAGCATTCAGATTTTTATTTTTGCGATCCTGTGACGAACATGACGCGTTTTTCATGATTTTATGATAAAATCTTCGCGCTTTTCTAGATTTTTTTTTTTTTTTTTTTTTTTTTTATAAAATTCGTGTTTTTTTCGCTAATTTTTGAGAAAATTTGCGTATTTCTCGATCTTTTGACAGCAGAGTGATATTTTTTGACAAAATTAACGGTCTGGAAATGTTAAAAATAGAATTTTTTTTTTGTTTCTCGGTTTGACGAAATCATGCTGAATATCATTTTGCTACTAAGTGCGTTTTGGCGCAGGTTTGGCGCGAATTTAAAGAAAAATGCTTTTTCGACGCGGAAATGCGTAGCAATTTTAATTCTACGCAAATATGCACAGAACTTGAATCCCTGGATATTAACAACGATAATTTGGTTTAACGCAAAAGCGGACATCGTTAAAGGGTTTTTACAGAAAAAAATCACTGACGAAATCCTATTATGCTATTACTTTTTAATACAATTAAACTGATTGGTAAATTTATCATACAAATAAAATATTTCCAACTGAGTGAAAAAGTGACCAGGCCGGGAATCGAACCTAGATCCTTTAGCAATAGCTTTACCGTTTAAACTAACTGGGCGACAACCAGCGGGTAAAAAAGTTAGAGCTAAAAATAGACCGAACAGCTTGTTTCTCGAGAATGTGACGAAACTCATAGTAACTTACTGTTTAAGGAGTAAAAATTTCATTATTAATTTTTCGTGCATTTTTGTGGAAACTGATCATTCTAGGCTTTTTGTTTTACGAATTATTGAATATTTACTTTTTCGTTATTTTCGAATTGCTCAGAATATTTTGTAGTGATTTTGTATTCTTAGAAGAGATTTCTTCAAAAATCTTGAATAATTTGACTTATTTATTTTATGAGTTTGTGTTTAATTTCATAAATTACGCAAATTCTTACAGAAATTAATGAAATTCATAAAGCCACAGTAATGGATTGAAGTATTATATAAGTGCAATTAGTAATATTTTATTAAGTTATTTTAAATCTTTGATCCTGTTGTTATTCCCTCATTATTTATCACACAGGTCATTTATATTCAGAAACATTCAAAGAAATATTTGCACTATTAGAAATCTTAATGAATTAGCACACCTTTTGTAAATGTGAAAAGCAAAATAAAATTTACTCCTAAATGAATAACTTCATGATTTCCCCCAAACTAATTACTCACATTGATTTATTCAAATTGCAATTAGGATAATTACTACATTAATTAAGCTTGGAAACTTTACAGGTGCATATAATAGCTCATAATGCTATAGTACAAATTTATCTTTCTTTCTGATCTGTGTTCGCATACATTTTTCTTTGGGATAAGAGAATATTTTTAAATTTTACTCTATAAGATCTATTTAATCAACACATATTAGTAAACTCTAACAGTATAAATAAGTTCCAAGGTAATTCATGTAGATATTAAATTTTTAAACATTAAATTTTTTAAAGATTTGAATTGAAATTAAGAAGAAAAAATAACCTGTGATACATTATTAGATCAATACACATTTATAAACTCTAAAAGTATAAATAAGTTTCAAGGAAATTTATGTAGATACTAAATTTTTAAGCATTAATTTTTAAGGTTTGAAACAAAATTAATAAGAAAAATTCCTGTGGTACGTTACATAGCAAACTTTCACTCTGTTGATTTCGTTATTATAGCCGAGATATTTTTCAAGTTATGTCCATAATTTTAATAGACAGTACATAAATTTTTATTTTTCGCAGGGGCTAAATTTTAGCTATAATTGACTAATGTTATTTTTTCTGCGTATGTCTTCCGTAAATTTTTGATATAATGTATGTCTGTATGTTCATTGTAATTATTTATATGAATATGCTGAATACTTAGAGCTTCAATGCATTAGTTCGTAAAGTACTGTGCGCGCAAAATGTGTGTCACATACATACATACATACTTGTCGTCATACATTTTTTAAAATAGTTAAAATGATATTCAGGATATCCAAGATTACTTAAAATATCTCGAAACAGAAATTGGAAATTTTTCCTAATCCAAAACATTCTTGTGATGTACGTAGAGTAATAAAAAAACTGCCATATTAAAATTTGACAGAAAAAAAACACATCGGAAGACATTGCTAGAAATCTTTATTTGCCTTAAAAACCTCAACGGGTTTAATATGCCTTTAGGAAACAACTATTGAATTTTCAAACACAGATACCATTTTTTCTATCTTTACATCATTGATGCATGTTTTGTGAAGTAATTTATTTACTATTTACGCAATAAGGCCATGTAATAATATAATATAAAATGTGTAGCATGTCACAATATAGCTAAAACATAATGAACTAAAAAATTTTCATTGGTCGTTGTGATTTTTTATACTTATTGACAATAAATGTCAGTTTATTAAGACTGAGTCATGAAAAAGAGCCTATGAAATAGATGTACCATATGCTGTAACTATGTTTTTGTCTTTTTTGCTAAATACCGCCGGATGCTTTGAAACTGTAAACTTCATATGTTGGCAGTTTTATTCAATTTTATTCAAACTTTGTCTATCTTTCTCTGTCATGTATTACTTTAAATATATATCATCCTAATTGTACTTGTACTAGTTTAAATTCTAAGCTTCTTCATTCGATTTTGGGGAAAACTTAATATGAGGCTCTGGTGTTAAACTTTTTAAAAGATTAAATATTTCTTTATGTTTTAAATAAATCTTACATTATTAGAGATATTTTTCATAGTGCATAAACATTAAAATTATTCAGAATGACGGGTTGTCATATTATATTATAAAAAAATATGAAACATTATTATGTGCCAATGTTTATAAGATTTTTTTTTTAAATACTTTCTTTATTGTTCTTACGCTTCAATTTTAATTCTCATTTACTAACTACTTCTATCTCTTTTAAACTGTCTAGCGAGAAATTCTTCAACCGATTTAAAGGAAGCTCAACCGTCTCTGATTTCATTTAGAGTGCATTCAAATGCTTTGCTAGAGCATTAGGATTTAATTATTTTAAGAAGGAATTGAGTCCTATTGCTAAACGCTTTTAGTTGGGCAGTCTAAGTAATAGTTAATTATTAAATTACATGATATGAGAATACAACAAAGGTTGTTTATAAGAATGCTTTTTTCAAAATTATATTAAAGGATAATATTTTTGGATAATAATTGAAATTAAATTAAAATAAATTACCTATATAATTCAAAATATGTTCGAAATATGCAATTCAAAATGCCTATATAAACGAACTTTAAAAAGTAAATAATTTGTACACAGTAAAACAAATTTTATTCAACACATTTGATTTGCAGAATTTTAACTTATTTTAATTAATGCACTTTTAAGGTTTCTGCCTCAAACGAAAATCGGCGATAGCATTTAACTTCTTACAGAACAGTTTTAAACTCTCTTCTAAACCGTATCTGCATTTCAGTTACTTTTCGAATTTCTAGTGAAATTTTAGAATAAACTTCTTCGCTAAAAGCTTATTTTGGCTTGAGTCTAGTTTAGTTAAACTTAAAAGACAAGGAAACATGCCAAGTATTAGCGAATAAATTGTGTATACATTTTTGTACACCTTATACGGTTTAAAGACATTTAACGCAAAAATGACATTTAAAAGGAATATGGCGGAGAGATTGGAAGTTTTGGACAACTCGGTTTACTACTTTAGCGTCACTTTCATATAAAATACCTTGATACCTCGATACTGATATCTCGATTTTCATCGATAATCCTCTCATAAATAATCAGCGAAATCCGAAACGACAGAAGCGAGGTCATTATTCCCATATGAATCTATGTAAATACAATTAATTCGTTCTAAACACTAAAAAAAAGTAAAAAAAAATACAGAATATGTACAGCGTTAAATATAAAAAACAATAAGAAAATAATATAGTGTCCTTGGCGTACGGTATCAATGCATTATATCTGAGATCACTTCTCTTTGTGGTCTTTCGTAGTAAGACAAGCTTCAGAGTCAGAGATTCTAGTATCGCTCAAAAAGTGGTCTCTTTCTTTCGCCTCTTTAAGATTTGCCTAAATCCATTAAACAAGTAGCAGACATGATTTACAATAGCATGGTCTGGGAGATGTTTCACCACAAAGCCCTATACATCATATAGAGATATGTTTATAAAGTCTGAGAAGACACATTCTGCCTTGTTTTTTCCTTCTTTTCTGTCGTCTGTAGCACTTGAATTTGAAGCTTTGTATCTCTATGATGATGATCTCATCATCTTTTTCAATAATGTTAACGTCACTGTGTTCATCCAGCAACTCTTCCACATCCCCAACACTGACCTCCAAACTTATGAAATTCCTATAATGAGTAATCGACTGCCATATATGTGTAGGGTCTACTGGATATAAAAACTTCCTTTGGTCCCCTGACGGATCAATCCTAATCAATAAAAAATTTCCGAAAATACCCCTGAAATAAACGAAATTGTTGGCTTTTAGACGTACGGCGCACAAACGACAAGAAACAACACCATCCAGAGAAATATGAGGAGAATAGTGGTAGCTCCCCTTGTTCACAGAAAATGCTGAGAGGTAATTTAAATACAACAATGAATTCCGAGGTAACCGACGAAAACCGAGACAAATTGTTCTGGGAAAAAAATCAACGAAAACTGAAACCGACGATAACCAAAATCATTGAAAACTGAGGTATTAACTGTAATTAATAAAATCCCAATTTTTTTTCGATCAGATGATGAGTGATTACACTCAAATCACCTCGAAAGGGTGATAAATTAATTAATACTGTGAGTAAGCAATGTAAATAATGAATCTCACTTATTTAATACAAACCATATTAAAATGTCGTTTTTAAGGCATAATTAAAACTTTTATTTTCTACAACATTGTCGTTTCCATATTTTTTTCAAAATCTTACTTTATCAGTTAAGATTTTAAACAGTTAAAGATAGATCGTAACTTAATACTGAAGTTACGGCATGTTTAAACATAAAAGTTGCATTTAAGAATCACTATTTCATATGCCATTATTTTTTTTACCAAAGTATAGCTTAGCGTTTGATTTATAAGATTCTTTTTTTTATTATTGTCTTTATCTACGCTCATAAATAATATTTAATCATTTTCGCCTAAGTAGTTTACACACCACTTTCATAGATTTCCCAAGAACACTTTCTCAAGTGCTTTAAACCAAATTTATTTATTTGAGGTTCCACAGCTGTTTCTTTAGAAATTCTTTCCCCATTTTCCTAAATTTTCAAGGTTTTAATTATGTGAAAAATGAATTAAATAAAGCCGTTAAATATTCTTAAAGAGTATTCTTGGGAATTATTATGACCATATCTTCGTCAGAACAGATGTGCTTTATAGGATATAAATATTTAAATTTTTTTACGTGTATTAATAATGTTAAAAAAAGAAAATTGGTGTGAATGGAGCCTAACAAGTAATAGAACTAAACAAAATAGCAGTTTGTTTCTCATAGAGTTTTTTTAGCGTGTTACGTCTAATATAAAAGTGGCTTGCAGCAAAAATGTACAAGAACAGAAAATATAAATAATTTTACTGTGCGTTAAGGCTGCATTTGTAGAGTCCATTAATAATAAATAAGTATTAAACATACATTTATTGCATGTTTTTCAATGTTTTTGCAATGCAAAAAAGTAAAAAAAAAAAAGATCCTAGGAAATTATCATAAAATGTACTTTTTGATTTCCCAAGTATCGTCAAATTTTATGTACAAAATTATGTACAAATTAATAATAATTATAATATTTTTTTTTTTTGCTGTTCGATCATTCTTAGTTACCAGTGTGTTAATATAAATTCATACCTAGAAATTTAAAAAGCACATAAATAAACACGGACATCTGTATTAAGTGGAAGTGACACATGCTTATTTTTGAAGCCGTATTGTTAATATGTCTTTTTATATTCCGATTCCTTTTATAATTCAACATTTTTAACAAAAATGTATTACATAAATATTTTTGTAGAAAAAGGTAAAAAGCAACAATTTGAAAAGAAAATAAATACGTAAAAAACATGTTTTCACAAATACACAGCTTTGTTATTGCACTTATAGTCGACAGCCGACAGCCGACAGCACATATACTTATGTTATCGAGCAGAAGAAAAAAATCTTTATTTTATAATAGAGTAGTAACAGGGGAATTTAATAATCCATGTCTGACGAAAAAAAATTGTGTTTAAGCCAAAAATAAACATCACTATTTATTCCCTTGTAGGTTTAACATTGTATTTTCCATACAATCAAAGGTATGAAATGATTGTACGACTAAAACAATGTTAAACCTACGAGTCAACCATTAGCGGTATTAATTTTTGGCTTATGCACCACTACACTTCCGGCAGACATGGATTAATAGATACCCCTACTTCTATTCTTCAAAAAATAAATGTTTTTTTTTTCCTGATGCTCGACACCTTAGGTTTTTGTGTTGTCGACTCTTGGACAATTAAAGGAATGGTTAACCATTTAACAATTTTGTTAATTTTTAAAAATATGGTTTAAGTGGTGAACTCACAGCATTTAAATTTTCAGCTAAAACTGAATTTTGAAAAAAAAAATGCATATTTAATAAAAAGTTTTAAAAAATTGCATTTTTCAAACCCTTACCAATTCTTTAATTATTGATACTTTTTCCAATATGTTTTTGTTAAGATTTTCAAATGGGTTTTACACAGGATTGGGCATAGATATTTAAATAATCTAATATTGCATTTAATATAATTTTTTTACTGATATAATTGTATATAGTGAAAAACGAAGTAAATGAAGTCTACATCTTCATTTATTTCTGTTTTTATATAAAATAACAAAGAATCTGAATACTAATTCCATGTGCAGATTTATCACACCTATAATAAAGGACATATGCAATATTTTTAAATATATATCAAATACAAAATAAGAAAGAAAAATTATGCGTTAAGTGTAGATTATAAAACACATTCTGAAAATAGTACATACTTCGTATTATTCGCGAAATAGCTTACGGTAAACCTCAGCGATGTATATCAATTTCATTCTAGATGAAATAATTTAACATAATTAAAATATGCCGCAAACAATTTTCGCCCTATAAAGTTATGTAGCAAAATTCTTTTGTGCGGCTCTTTAAATGAATAATAAATATTCTTTGTACCATATACATTACAGATAGCATATTTTAGTACATTTCATAAATGCATATCAATTTTATAATGTTTGAAAGAGTGGATCCCCATTAAAAATCCTTTGAAACGGTTTTTTCCCATTTGTCATCATTAACGGATTACTTTTGACTGTCCCTCTAAATGAGCTAAACATTTTGCAAAGTTCATTTAAAATAAAATCATGTTATGGTAAACGTCAAGAACATCCACAAATTTCAGGTTAATAGAAGTATATTTATGAGAGCTAGAGCTCGGACAGACAAACCGAAGTCGCAAACACTTTTCAATTTTGTTGGAAAGAGTTAAAAAGACTTACCATTGCTAAAATAGGAAAATGACGAAAATATTAAGATAGATAAAAGAGGCGTTTAAATTTTTAATTCGTATGTGTAATTGAATTAAGTGTATACACAAAATTTACAATATCTCGTGATATAATTATCTTATAGACAAAAATGAGGCCTCAAAATATTCCCAATCAAAGAAACTTTCATTTAAAATTTTTTAATCGATTTTTTGACCAATTTTGAGGTAAATTGCACCTTTAAAATTAATAGGCATATCGCTCACAATTAAAATATATGATGCATCTTGACAGAAGAACGTTTCTCAGGAGAAGAAAAAAAAATGCATAATTTTACTATAGGATGAATTTGCCGAACATAGCTCTGCACGCAGGAATAAAAACTTACATAAACAATAAAGTTAAATATTAACATCTCAATTTGATTATTTAAATCGCCTTTTAAGTAAAACTGGCATTTTAAATTTCGTATTATAAATTTTGTACTTTTATTGATTTAACAATGTCTAATTATTGATGTAATAAACTTGTCTGAGAAATAATCTTGAAAGACACTTTTAATCAATGCAAAACTTCGTGCCGCATAACATTTGTTGCGCCGATTATATTTGCAAAATAATGAGTAATTACAACTACTAGTCGATACATGCATCTGCAAAGTTTTAATCAGTTCTCCTATAAAATGAGCTTTTCTGAGCTAAAATGTCCTTTTCAGAAAGCGGTGTTTGTTTATATAACGTTGAAAATGACTTAGATTATTTATAAGACAATGTTATCAGAAAATATCTATGTTTCATTAACGATGCGAATTTGAGGTAAGCATATGATAATATTGGAAGAGGTATTCATATATTGTAATGATTGAAGAAATAAATGCTTAAGATGATATCATACACTGAGTTGGAATAAAGTAAAAAATGCATGAAAATATTATTGTAATAATATATTTTTCTAGAAAACCGTGAAGGATATATAGTTTTAAAAACATTACGTATATAGTTTATTAGTTAAAAGATGTGATGAAAAACTAGACTAATTTTCAATGATTGAACAAATAAATGCTTAAGATGATATCATAGTCATTAGTAAAGTTATCATGATAACTTTACTAATCAGTTAGATTGTGTTAAAAAATAATAGTATATCTACGTATCCATCGTTCTATGGAGTTCCATTACCTGCGGCTTATTCTGCCGAGCGGTCTAAATGACTGACCAGATGTTATGGCCAATAAGGTTATCTGAGAGAAAAATCCCAGCCGGTTATCGCCCGGTTAGCTTAACAGGTAAAGCATTGGCCTTGTAAGCCAAGTATCCGGGTTCGATTCCCGGCCTGGGCAATTTTTCGCTCAGCTGGAAATATTCAATTCGTATTGCAAGTATATTGTACTTTTTTCAGTAAAACCCTACAGATGACGGAATTCAGCTTTTAAAATACATATTCGATTGTCCCTACGATAGGAATACCATAAATTAGGACTACTAAATTTGAATGTTGTTTTAATTACTAGCGATTTCTTTTGTAAAGGTTGTACTGCATAAGATTATTGTGTATTTTGGGGCATAATGAAACCGACTAAGACGTAATCACAGGTGCCTTGGAAAATCAATTCCTAGCTTTCCTTTCAGCAAATGTAATTTTATAATACTCCTGCCATGTAGAACAATGAAAATTTTACGTTAAAGACAAGAATTCGTTATATGTAGGTGTTTCGTTTTTATTAGGTTTATCATATCTTAAAAATTCTATTTAGAATCCATTACCCGTGTATTTTCTGTCCTTGTCTCAGTTTTTGTGACACTGGACCTATCAAAACTAGTAGAAGAAATTCGGGTATTATGCAATATCATCTTACTTTCCTTTGTAAGTCAACAACAGCAACAAACGAATGTGTTACATTAAAAGTTATTGCAGATCAAATGTTGACTATTTATTAAAACATTTTAAATGCGTTTAAAGCGAGAGAAAAAAAAAGACATAGCCATATTTAGATTTAAAGAAAATTTATGATTTTTCTTAATGGCAACTAGTCTTTTAATCTGGAATTGTATTATAAAGAATATAGAAAATACAAGAAGAATGATGACTTAAAAGAATAACGAAAATTCTTTAATGAGTGAACCTTAAAACATTATCTAATAATTCATCAGATTCCTTGAAAAATTGCTTAAATGCAGAGACTCACATTTATTTTTGGACACTTGGGTTTTTGAAACTTACTTATTAAAAACATCATCTGAATGCTAAGGGATATACTTAAAAACTTTTCATACAAACTTTATTTTCCTTATAATAAAATCTACTTATTATAATGAAAATAAATTCAAAACTTTTTTCAAAACATTAGTTTAACGAGAAAATGTTTAAAAATATCTAACATAAGTAATGAAAACTTTGAAAATTCAACACATGTAAATATATATATATATACAGAGGTGTGAAAATTATTAGAATAATTGTGAGATTTACAATAAAATCTTGTTGTATTAAAGAAATAATACATTATTTAAAAAATATTAATACATTTAATATTTAGTGTGCATTCCCTTGTTTTTTATTAAAGATTCGATACGTTTTGCATATTTTGGATGAGTTTTTGGGAACTAATTTGTATTTCGTTGGTATGTTGCCAAATTCGGATGAGTCTTTCTATCAGATAATTCTTATTTGTGATGCTGCTTTTCTTGAATCTTTTCTTTACAGTGGCACAGATATTCTCTATATGATTCATATCTGGATTTTTTAGGCTATAGAAATGGTTTAATATTTTTTTCATCCAAAACTTTGATGACAGATGAAGCTTTACGGTACGGAGATCCATCATGCATGTGTATGAAGGCTCCATTTGAAAATCAGTCATTTAATTATGGAAATATTCTTTATTCAAGCACTATTTTATACTGATACTGGTCCATTATGCCTTCTATAATGTATAAAAGTCCAGTATTTATAGAAGACAACATTCTCCAAATCATTATTTTGGTAGCATGTTTAATTGTTTTTGCTATGCAATTTGGTGAAAAGTCTTCACTGGCACTTCTCCTGATATATTGACTGCTTTCTTCTGAATCGTAAACATTGAATCATAAGAAAGACATACCTAAATTATGAAAAATTCCTTAAAGTATGTAACTGTAGAGAAATGTTCTCATTAAATTTTTTTAATCAAATTTATAAACAGTTTTGTATCACTAATTGTTATGCAAAAAAAATATTTCAAGAAAAGAAATGAACAATTTAAATTCAAATGATTGATTAAAGGAAAGTTAACATTTCCCACCTTATCCAGTCATTTTCGAATTGTTCTTGCACAACTTTTGCCCTGGCAAGTCACTTTTTTGCTATCGCAGATGTGATTTTAAGTTTTTTCGAGGACGACGAGCACTGAGTCAAGATGAAATAAACTTTCTATCTATAGAAGAATCACATGCATTGATACCAATGCTTGCAAAGGGATTTTTAGCTCTTGATAAGTTGCTCTTCTGTTAGCCTTGGCATTTTGAATTAATTTCCTTTCTGTTTTTGCCATACATTTACTTTTCTCTCCGTATTTACCAACTCTAGAATTATCATATTCACATTTGTAATCCAAAGATCGTTTTTTTCTACACACAGATGCTTGCAAAAATTTCGCTTTTTTGGCGATTTCGTGCTGTGTTTAGTTATTTTCTTGGATTAGAAACTTTGCTACAGCTATTTTTCTAGGATAAATATCACTTGATTTACTCATAATCACGCAATAATCCTTTGACAAACGAAAGAAAGCTACCAATCAGTATAAATTAATCAAAACAGCAAAAACATTTCTTTTAAGAAAAAAAATAATACTATTCCAACTAAAGAAAAGAAGGAAAATACTAGTACAGAAATAAGATCATTTTTTAAAATTTTATTTTAAATTCATTTTTTAATAAAAAACATTCTTTATGCAATGCAAATAATTTAATTAATTTGAATCAAATATTTTTCATCTTAAAAAATGGCAGCGTTTAACAAATTTTAACACCAAAACTACTCTAAAGAAGTGAAAAATAGATTAGATCAACAAAACAAATTACCTTTCATTAAATATTGTAAATATATACAATATTAATGAAGAAAAATGGAAAAAAATCATAATTATTCTAAGAATTTTCACACCTCTGTTTATATACATACATACATACATATATATATATATATATACAGGGTGAGTCATAAATATCGAAACAATAGTCTATCTCCTTAAATATTGCCCCTAGACCCATACTTCCAATTGCAAAGTTTCATAAAAAAAAGATGACATTTTTGATAAGATAAGTTGAAACTCCATGGGGGGTCTATTTTAAAAAATACGAAAATTAAATTTTTATACAGAGGATAAGACTTCCAATTAGAAAAATTTTCCTTATCCATTCCTGAATTGAACAAAAAAAATTCATCTCGAGGTCTACAAATCCCCGAAAGATATTAAAATCCAAAATTTTCCAAAATTCGTGACTTACACCACTTAAGCATACCCCAGAGCGCAGCGATATCAGTTCATTTGAAATACAATTTAGGGATCGACTATAAATTTACGCATTCTTAAATGTCGATCCAAGACAATACTTTAACTTTTAGATATAAAATAAAAGTGTATAGATTTTTGCTTTAAAATTCCTTGAAATATGCTAGATGTCTGCATATCTCGAGCTTGGCGCAAGCCTCGTAACTTACACGACCCATTGGCCGGGCATTTTATTAAACACTTATTAAAAGTGTTGTTAAATTAAGTGATATTAATTAAACTCTCATTAAAAGTGCCTTTAAAACTTATTGCCGCAGGCAATAAGTTTAGTAAAAATAGTAATAGCGATAATGACACTACTATTAACGGAATCATTGGAATTACGCAGAAATATTTTAAAAATCTACTTTTTACTATTCAGCTTCAAAATTTATGATGGTTTTAAACCTATTTTTACTTTCTTCTATCTTTACAAAAGAAAGTATTGGATTCATGAAAATTTTGATTACCGGTTTTCGACGGATTCACACGTTTTAGGGATCAGAGATACCGAAAAACATGATTTTACAAAATGTCTGTCTGTGAGTCACTGCTCCTGTATCTTTGTATATGACAGTGAATTTGTGAGCGTTCTATCTAAAGAACTAATCCACGGAATTTAATAAAATATTATATTTACTTAGTCCTTGATATAAGTTGGTGCTGATTAGTTTTTGGTGTGAATCGCTTAACAGGTGGCCCTACTGTACAGGCTTTTGTGCGATTTCCATAATAGCTGTATCTCCAGAATTAATGCAAGGAATATCATCAAACTTCAACTTCAGTTAGTCCTTGACATGAATTGATGTTTTTTTATATTTTGTTGTAAATAGCTCCACGTGCGGCGTAGCAACGCTGCATTTGTTAGGTTTTTCTGCATTAGCTTTATCTTAAGAACTAATGCAGGAATACCCATAAAAAGTCAGATTCAGTTACTTCTTGACATGAATTCGTTTTGTTTACATTTTTGTATTTAACAACCTTCGGGTGGCACTGTTATACTGAATTTTGTATAATTTACACAATTTCAGTTATATCAAGTATTTATGCACGGAATTTCGTATCTTTAGAGTCCTTATATTGCTACATTGGAGTAGTTTATTTATTCCAAACAGCATTTAAAAAACAAAAATATTTATTCGAATGTTAAAGTCTAAGAGTATAAAGTTTCTTTTGCGTATTTTGCTACGCCAAGCTCCACTAATATTCCGTTATAAGTGCATTTAATTGATCAAGGTTTAATACGTTTGAACCAAACATCTTATGAAATTACATCCAAATATGAAGTTGACAGGGCCAAAACAATGAAAAAATTTGAAATCGACGTGATAAAAAAATGAGATTTAAATCAACTGACGCATTTAAACAGTAATTGAAGAAGGTGAGAATGGCAAAACTTAAACGAAATCTGAAATTGAAACTATACAGGACGGAGTTAATCACCTAGAAACTGTTAAAAAGCATTTAAACGTTAGGAGCCCATCTTTGTGTAAAACTAAATGCACTTTTCTGCATCAACTGTTTTTATTTCAGTATTTCTCATTTTTAAACTGACAGAAGTCAATAACTGCCAGTTACGGTAATAGTCATGCGAGTTCAATAGTTTTTTAAACTCTCAAAAAAAAAAAAAAAAAAAAAAAAAAAAAAAAAGCCCAACGCGCCGAAAGAAGTTTTTACCTCAGAAAATTAACTTTTAAAAATCTGATTTGTTTACAAAGAATTACATCTTTTTTTATATTGCTATTTTAAATACTTTTATTTAAAAAATAAATAAATATTATTTAAAATGCTGAATCAAAATTGAAAATTAGACATTTTAATTTAATCAAAAGTAAAAATTCAACGCGATAAATAATATTTTGAGTTATAACAATTTTAATTTACTCTAAATTTTTTGGAAAGTATTTTTTTATTAGGAAATTTTATGATGTGATAATGCTTACAAATTATATGGTTAACCATCACAAAACCATTCAAAATTCTAACTCTATAAAGAAATAAATAAAATAAATGTTTCTTGGACACATTATAGCAACATTGTTTCATCAATTACACGCATTTCAATTTGTGTCTGATCCCTTGAAACCTCACGATTTATTAAAATTATCATAACTCTCTGAGTTTTGAAGATATCAAGACGAATTTTTTTTGTTCAATTTAGGAATGGATAAGGAAAAATTTTCTAATTGGAAGTTTTATCCTCTGGGGGCCGTATAAAAATTTAATTTTCGTAATTTTTAAAATAGACCCCCCATGGAGTTGCAATTTATCTTATCAAAAAATTCAACTTTTTTTTTATGAAACTTTGCAATTGGAAGTATGGATCTAGGGGCAATATTTAAGGAGAAATAAGGAGGCAATATTTAAGCCTATTGTTTCGATATTTATGACTCACCCTTTATATATATATTTATGTGCAAATAATTAAACATTTTAATACTTTGTTGGATATGCTTTAGCTGAAATTACATTTTTATTAGGTTTTGGCATGGCTGCAAGTAAATTTTTTGTATAAAATTGTTCCATTCTGTTAAATTTCTCTGTTAATACTGTTTTAAGATGTTCTTTCGAAGAAATATCATGTTTTTTTGTACATTTCTCCAGTTCCTGCCACACAATTTCATTTGAGTATAAATCTGGAGAATATGATGGAGTCTTGATAACTTTGGTACAGCAGCCACAAGTGACTGTATGTTTGATATCCTTATCTTTATCCAAGTTCAATATGTTATGAATTACACGTTTTTGGGTAAATATTTTCAAATTTTATTTCAACGCTAGTAGCCCTTGAGTGTAATGCTAAGCATTTTATGACGATATTTTTATTCATAATGTAATTTATTTGTTCAATCCTTTGCCAAATCAAAAGATTCTGGTAAAGAAATGAAGAATTCGGTATATTTATCTTAGCTGGATGTAGGGGATAAATTGCCAAACAGTGTTCCCGCTGATTGTATTTCCCATTTTATTAAAATACAAATTGTTACCTGATTATCTTGTGGATCGATTTCGCCAAGTTATACAAACTTACATAATTTTATTTTAAATAATAAAGGAACAAATAAATTAATAAAACATTAATAAAAATACAAATAAAATGTTTGATTAAAAATTACTTTCTGAAGTAACAAACAAGTGTATCGTTTTTAATGTCAAGTGAATGCGACGTTTAAAATCATATATTATTGGCATTTAATCCTATAATTTGGCGATAATATTTTGGTCGACGGGATAATCAAGAAGCACCAAATGTAATTCTTCCTTTCATTCATTTTATTTAAAATATACAACTTTCATTTAAAACTTACTCTTTTACAATTCACAATATGTACTTAAGAAAAAAAGAAAGAAATAAAAAGAAAAATAAGAAAAATAATAAATGATACCATAAGTCAAGACATTTAATTAAAAATACAAAGAGCTATTGTAATTTACCAAGCGAAAAATAAAAAATGTTTAATGGCGAGTTAACAAATTGCAACCTCTGTTGAAGATCGCAACAAATATATCGAGACATTTATCACCAACAAAAATCTCGTCCCTCTCCCCCAAGGAAAAATAGGATATAGAACACTTCCCATGTTTTGAATTTAATAAAGGGATATTAAAATACTGCTTTGAATGCGATTGGTCTTTGAAAATTTTAAATATAAATGGCGATTAAAAATAATTTACGGTGATCTACGTAAATGATACATAGATATAAAATTAACTGACGATGAGATGTGAGATTTGATTTATTCAATATTACATGAATTGGGCTTGTTTACACTTCATTTTATCAAGAAAACATTTTGAAAGTTTAGTTGTACAGCACTTAACTAAAAGAATGATACTAAAGTTTGATTGGGTTCATGCTCGAATTATTTTTGGGTGGTAAAATTCATGGTTGGTAAACTTACTATGTGAATTATTACCTCCATAAATTAGTTTTTTTTTCACTTAAAGAATGAATCCTTTTCTGTTTACTTTGATGGACAGAGATATTGGATTTTTAATTTAATTTGATTTTAAATTAAAATTTCATTTTAATTTGATTTAATTTAATTTAATTTCATAATCAATTATTTTGATGTTGAATGGAATATGATTTATTATAGGCGCCAAAGCTCCATTTAATATGAAAAATGGCGTTCAGAGTTTATTTTTTTTAAATTTCGCTGCGCTTTAGAGCAACAAAATTATGATACCGATTTTGTACAACCTTCCCTTACTATTTATTTCCAAACACTTTTAAATTTGTTTGAAAAGAAAAATAGCATCACATTTCAAAGAAAGATACATTGGAATTCAGAAATAGTCCACGATTTATCGGTCTTAATTTTTTTTTTAATAATAATCGTTTTTAATAAATGATGAAAATAACGACCACTCAGTCGCTAAAATAATGATTTAAAATCACAATCAAATGAAAAAAAATATTGAAGAATGCAGTTTAAACATTTTGCACCTAAAATTTATGTTTTAAGAATCTTTTATTGCGATAATAAATTACACCAACTCTTTTAATTTTTTTTTCAATTTTTTGTACTGGTCTACTTAATCAAATGAGTTCTGTGTCATCGTAACCAGTTTTAATTTTGCTCTGAAGAATTTTTGAAACAGCTGTTTCATATTTTATCATATTTATTAGCTAATATTATTTATTAGTGCTTCTCCCGATTGGTTTTTTCACGCAAACTATTAAAAAATGATTTGTTACAATGTTCATGCAGTACTTCTGTAGATTAAAAAAAATTTCGAATAAAATATATTCTTATCTTTGAGAAAAAGTTTTTAACCTGTCCGTTATTTTAACTAATTGCGCAGTAAATTTAAATGTATTATATTTATGTTACAGTACCTTCCGTTCTAAAAGAAGTATAAAATTGTTATATGGCAATTTTATGCAGCTTTTACTTCATAAAAAAAAAAGACTAGCGTAATACGCGGAACTTCATTTTACGATAAATTTTATTATGATTGGATTTTTCAAATAAAGAAACAAACTTTCAGAGCCACTTTTTAGGTAAATACTAAAAGCAATTTTATTCTGAAGTTTTGGGATATTTTAGGTATACCAGACTGTATATTTTTAAAGAATATTCGTGTCATAAACAAATGCATGACATGTATAATTATAGATAACCATTCATATTTAAAGATAACACGAGTCGACAAATAAAAAAAAAACTGTTAGATTGAAGTTATAAAAATACTTACACTAACTAATCTGTGTTATAGTGGCTGGTCTAATTTATGATAATATATATTATTTATTATTAAAATTTAACTTACTTTTCAAATTATCGAAAAATCAAATACTATTCTTATAAATAGTCAGTAACATGTAATTCAGATAATAATTTATGAAGTTATAAATTGAGACTTTGATCTTTGGTGTTAAGCAACGAATATTCAACAAAAATTTTGCCTCTGTGATACAATTATAATTTTATAATTTTTGTTTTCCACTAATCTGAAAATGACATGTTTTAAACCGTTGCAAAATTCACATGCATACTTTTTATATTAACTTAAAAAATATTTTAATGTCCAATAGATTATTAATAAATATATTCCCAAACTTGATGTCACGTTTGCGAGTTACAATTTTGCATGCAATGTAAATTTCATTTTTACTGTGACATCATTTTCACCTACTAAAGCCTTCTCAGATGAGCTTCTCAATATCAGTATCAGCAGTATAAAAATGAAAACATCGAAATATAATAGTTGTAGGAATAGAAATGAGTTATTTTAAATAATAGCGTCATTTTGTGTTCAAAAGTTTTTAAAGTCTTTATTAATCGCAGCACGATAATGGCACCCGAAATGATATCCAAATTTCCGCTTTTCACTTCAACAATGAAAGAATTTCGATTGCCACAGTGGGAAAGTTTTTCATAAAACAACTTTTAAAATTAAAATTAAACGGTAAAAGTGGAATTATTTTAAACAATAGGAAGTACTGCACATTCTGCAAATGCTTTCATTTTTAAAAAATAATTCTCAAAATCGGTTCAGTAGAATTCTCAGACCAGATGACTAAAAAAAACAGCCTGGTCTTTTAAATCTACAGATTATATAGGGTATGCATAAAGAACATAATTTATAATTAAGTACGGAAAATAAATCTCTAAAATATCTATTAGAAATGAATTTACAAAAAATCTCTTAAAAATAAAGTTTCAAAAATACAAACTTCTTTTCTCTTCACAAAATAACATAATAGAGTTTAAATCTTATTTTATCATCTTTATTCAGTTTTTTTTCGTTTTGCTCTGTTCTTTCGAAGCAAATAAAATAAGGTCACTATGTTTCCACAAAATGTCGCGTATTTTTTTAACCGTTGACATTGATGTACAGCTCATATTCAAAATATTAGAATAATTACCTTTTTTTTAGAAATTGAAAATATCGTTTGGTAATTTAATGTCTTTTAAAGAAAATATGCTAACGATATTTTTATTAAGAACTTATTGTTGATTAAACTTACTTGTTATCTTAAATTTAATATCATTTTTGAAAAGATTAATTGCAAAAAAAATTATTTTGAAAAGTCAAAATATTAGAATATTTATTCAAGTGGTTCAAAATATTAGAATATTTCACATTAATTCTCCTTAAATTATTACCAATTCTTAACTGGTGGCATCATTGATTAAATTCAGACTATTTTATTTAAAATCAGTATTCTTTTTTGCAGTTTGTTTCTTTTTCGTCTTAAAATGGGCCGTGTGAGTGATATTCCTGAATCTACTAAACTTCGTATGGTTGATTTGTATCGGCACGGTAAAAATCAATGTTTTATAGCGAATTATTTACATTGTTCGCAATCGAGCGTTAGTAAAATACTAACACAATATTCAAAAATTGGAAAATTTCAAAATAATCGCCGAAATGGTGGTCGAAAACCAAAAACATCTGCTAGAAATGACAGGAAACTGAAGCGTATAGTTAAGAAAAACCGTTTTAAAAGTGTGCGATTCTTGCACCGAAAATGGAAAGAAGAAGGAGTTGAAGTTTCTACATCGACAACATTAAGACGTCTCCATAAATTTAAATTTGAATCTCGTGTACCGAAAACAAAACCTCTCATGACTGCAAGACAAAAGCGTATAAGTTTGAATTGGTGTAAATCAAGACGTTTATGGAGCAATGAAGATTGGAAAAATATATTATTTAGTGATGAAAGTATGTTTTGTGTTTCATATGGTAATCAAGGTATTCGAGTTTGGAGAATGAAGCAAGAAGCATTTGATAAAGAATGCCTTAAACGTTCCGTAAAATTTGCTGCTAGTGTCATGGTTTGGGGTTGTATGAGTGCAGAAGGACCTGGAAAGTTATGCATCGTCTACGAAAAGGTTAACTCTCTGATATATCAAGAAATTTTAGAATATTACATCATTCCATCATCAGAAGATTTATTTGAAGATGATTTCATCTTTCAACAAGATTTAGCGTCCCCACATACCTCGGTGTCAACTAAGAATTGGTTCCGTCAACGCAACATTAAGGTACTTCCTTGGCCACCAAATTCACCAGATCTTAATCCCAACGAAAACTTATGGTGTATAATGAAGAAAAAATTCAAGAAAATCCTCCTTCAAGTAAAACTGAGTTAGTGGCACGTATAAAGTCTATTTGGGCTAATATTGATAGAAATGTTTGTAAACACCTTGTATATAGTATGCAATATCGATTGTACCCTGTTATGAAAGCTAAAGGGGATGCTACAAAATATTAACTACCATTTACTTCATATTCATAAGGTAATATTGTTGCGTAAAATAAAATATTCTAATATTTTGAACCAATCTAAATTTTATTCTAATATTCTGGTGAGTTTAAGGAAGCTGTATACCTAATTTATTGTGCTGTATTTTATATTTTATAAATGTTAAAATCTTATCTAAACATTCCAGATTTAATTTATAAAAAATTTAATTACATTTACTTAGTATAAAAAATAAATAAATGACAAATAATTTTTTCTTATTACTTTTTCTCAATTATTCTAATATTTTGAATATGAGCTGTAAGGATAATTTATTTTCTTTGCGCAATGAAAATTTTGAAACCTTCTGTCTTTTTCATAGCAGAATATTTGAAAATTTTTAATATTTTGCTCAAAGTTAATTTTAAATTCCTAGACAGAAAATTTTCTCAAGAATGCATCAAAAGGCTAGTATATCTTAATTAAAATGGAGGATTGGATTTGGTTCCGCTACATTAACACGTTCGCTGCCGCTTACATGAAGATGTGATGATAGTTAATGCCACACTGTAGAAGTGGGTTTTTCCCAGAAGCCGATTTACTTTTTATAGCAAAGAATCAGTGAAAGATTTTCCCGCGTCAGCGCGTGACTCGCTATTGAGACATCACACCACATCACGCACTGGCACGTGAGTGGCCCCTTAACGTTGGCGCCATATCACGCGCTATCGCGTGTTAAGGAATAAATGGACAACATACAGTGTGTCCAGCGAATAAGACACTGATTTCAAAATTAAATTTCTCAGAAATAAAAATCGATAGAATTATGCCGTAAATTATAAAAGCAATTTTATTCTGAACTTTTGGGCTATTTTGGGTACACCAGACTGTATATTTTTAAAGAATATTTGTGTCATGACCAAATGCATGACATGTATAATTATAGGTAGCCATACATATTTAAAGATATATGAGTCGAAACCTGACGAATTCGAAAAATGAAGATGATAAAATAAAAACTGTTAGATTGAAGTTATAAAAAATACTTACACTAACTAATCTGTGTTACAATGGCTGGTTTATTAAGTAAGCTGTAAAAATGTTACACAGAGGTTTCGAACGGTGAATATTTTGAAAACATTGTGTTCTGATTACAAAGAATGCTTGACTTGACATTTTTCTCTTCTTTTAAATTGCTTGCGGAGAACGAAAATTTTGGTGTATAGTGAAACTTTTGGAACTACATTTTTGGAATTTCGAAATTCCAAAGAGTCGTTTCTTATCTCCGGTCTACAGGATAGAGAAAGGAGACACAACACTTAAAATTTGAATGGCATCTATAATAATGTAAACATTATATGCAGCATAAATCATGTGTTTCTGTAAAATATTGAATAAAAATTTAATAAAAAAAAAAAGATTTTATTTTTTACCTAATTTTTGGACAAAAGGGTTAATTAACGACAAATAAAACTCCGATTATATTTCTTTTTCTATCAAGTCAAGAATCGTTAACACGTAGCTTACGGTCCGCCTAAAGCCTGATAGTTTGAAATTGTTTTTTGCCTGATAATTGGGCGTGTACTGCATTTTGTTTATGAGATAATATAAAAAAATTGTTATAATGCCGGATGGACTAAAACTTCTTAACGGCTTTAAAATTCTAAAAAAGAAAAAACAAGCAATCAAATTTACTTGCAAAATTTACCCATTGTTGTTTTTATAATTTTAAAAATGGCTCAATTCCAATATTTTTATAATTTCAAAGCACAAAAAGCACCAAAAACTGAGAATAAATAGTTACATACACCTTTTAACATTTCTTATTTCAGTGTTTGTGGAATTTTTAGTTTTAAAGCGACAATGTGGTAGTGGATTTTACAAAGTACACGTAAAATATCTACGGCTGCGTATATTGAATTTTCAATGCATTTTGCAGTTTTTAAAATATAGTGCTATCTACCTATTTATGTACTTTTTTCTTTTTTTAGGCAACTAAAAAAATATTTGCACTTATGAGATCCATTTACCTCCAAACTCCTATACCAATAATCTGATAAATATATATATATATAGCAGGTGGCGGCAGCCCAGCACAGGCAATCACCTCATAGAGTTCATAGCTGAAATTTAAGAATTAATTTTAACTCGATATACTTTTTAAAATGCAATTGTTCAACCAAGTCATATATTGGTGGAAAACACATGAAAACCAAATTTTAGCAATTGTCTCAAAGGTTTAACATTGTGTTTTCGTACACTTAATCGTCCATGTTTAGATACTTTGGATGCAGGGAAACATAACAGTAAATCTATGAGTCAACCATTAAAATCGGATTTTCAGGTATTTTTCTTCATGATACGATTCGATAGACCGATTGCATTTTAATATGCAAATCGAGTTTTAATTAATTCTTGATTTTTTTCTATGAACTCGACGAGGGGATTGCCTGTGCTGCTGCTTATCGATTTAAGACCTGTCACTGATTTTGGGCCTACCTTGTAACAACTCAATAGTTCAATTCATAGAAATTATTTCAATTTATTAGGTTGTTTGTTTCAGATAAAATTAAATCAATTTCAAAATCATATATTCAATTTCTTTTTCAAAAGACAAAATGGAATTTAAATCTGGATTTAACTATCTCTATTCAGTTTTTCCGTGAATCTTTTTTTCTTTTGGGAAACAAATAAAATAAGGCCATTATGCTGCCATAAAATGTCGCATATTTTTTTTAAAAGTTGACACCGCTGTAAAGATAAATTATTTTTCTAGAGTTTCCCGTAGAGAATTCTTTGCATTTTTAGAGTAAAGGAAAGATCAAAGGGCAATCTTATTTGTATTGGCTGTACTTTCTTTTTAGATGTAAATTCTGATTTACATTTAATAGGTATGTGATGTATTTTATGTATATTACATAAAACAGGATAATTTTAATTTGTTTGATGCAGTACATGGATATTTTTCGAATACGTGAAGTTTTATATATGCCCAATAAAAAGTAAATATGTTTTTTTTTCGATTCAATATATACTTATTTGATTCCTTTAAATGAAAAAAAATAGGCAAAATGTCAGTGTAAAGTTCTAAAATTCATAAAAGGTAAGTACATAATGATATGGAGATAGAATTTGCATTAAAATTATTGTCAGGATGAGGGTTTTTCAACACTTTCCAACAAAGTTGAAGCGTGTGTATGGTTTCTCTGTCCGTCTGTCCACGAACTAACTCTTATAAATATACTGGGATTCTCACGCAATAGATAAACCTTATTTAGGGTTACAAAAACATGTTTGGTATCGTATATGAAGTATGTGTGATTAATATTTCATGTACAGGTGCACTCAAAATAATTCTATTACATTATGGCATATTAGTAAAAATCATTTGCAGAGTATTTTAATTAGATTATGCTACTTTAAATAAAGTAACTGAACTTCACTGCACAATAATTAAAATATAATAGGGACTGTCGGTTATTTACAGAGACACACAAAATAAATAGGTTACTGTCTTTGAGTAACAATTGAAAGACGTGCATTTTAAAATGCGATATGTACTTTAAAATTTAAATCGGTTTTTGCGTTTTATTTGTTTTATATAAATTCTACCCTCATATACAGGGCTGCACAAACGTACTAATCTGCTTATTAGTGAAAAATTTCAACAAAAGTACATATATTTCTTAACAGAACTAAATTTTGGCATACATATAGTTAATAGATTAAAATTCATATGTAACATAAAGGGCTGCTAAAAGAATCGAATAATTTTTCGATTATATATAGGAAAAGTAGCAATTGGATTTTTAAATGCGTTACGCGCTTCCATACGGAAGTACACATAATAAGGTATCCTGGGATAATAACGCCATGTTCTACGAATTTTTATGGCTTAGTTTTAGAAAAAAAAAAAATTCAAAAAAATGTAGGATTTGATACAACTGATTGACTTTGTATATAAGAAAGAATATTTTAGCAGATATGTAAAATATAATGGCATGATTTTTATACCGATGCTATTTGGCGTTATTATCCGTCAATGTGGGTAATAACTCGTTACAAACAAAACTATAAAATAAGAATGACACGTAAATTGTCCATTTATAGAGATACAAACTCTACACCCTAGAAATTAACAAATATTAAAAAATGAGCAGCACTTAGGACCTGAGAAATAAGAAAAATTACCGAGCGAATATTGCCAATAAATTTTATAAACAGAGAAGCTCCATAAATATGTTTGAAACTGCGACTGCAAAATCATGAAGAAACTAGTCTCATACACTCAGAAACCTGTTTTACAACCTGAAATTCATGATTGAGACAAATAAAGAACCATCATTTTGTCACTTATTTTGCAATCATTCCCATTTGTTTAAATCCGGAAGACGAAATCGCACTTGCTCTCCTATTGGTGAACCCGTGAACTACAGCGTTCCTGTTGCTTAAAAATATTACCTCGTGACATTCCTAAAAGTTTCTGTTTAAAAATTCCAGCCTATTCACTTGTTTACTTATTTGAAAAATAAATGAAAAAAATAATAAGTAAAATACAGCTCAATTAAATTAATTATCACGAAAGTTGTATATATCGCCTAGGTACCATTTATACCAAATGGCGTAATGGTAAGGGCAATGAAGTTAAATATAAAAAAGGAAACTTGGAATTCAAAAATATATACATAACAAAAAAAAGGGTATTTTATTTTCAAAAATTGCAGTAGGGACTTCAAGAATTAAACTTTGCTATAACGGCATCGTGTCTCAAATAGAAAAGCATCAAAATAAATGAATGCAATAAAATTTCAGTACACGTAAGTGTCACTAAAGCGGTATTTATCTGAGATTTATGTTATTCCGTATTACTTTAATCACTTATATTTATCCAATTCCAAAATTTTCCGTTAAAAAGAAAATTCTGACACATTGTAAATAAAAAAAGTCAACAATACTTCCTATGTGTGTATAATTGCTATTGAAATTGATTTCTTGAATCCAATTGTTATATAAAATTTAAAACAATTTGGAAGATGTACATACATGAAATGTGATGAACGAGGCGCGTTCCTACTATAACTATTTTTTATAACTATTAGACTTAACAACAGTACCATGTGCAGTGGTATGCAAAAATGCATTAATACAAATTTGATTGCGCTTATAAATATTAAATTCAGTACTGCGGAAATAATATGTCTCCGTCATAAATAGGACACAGACACCATGGCAACATAGAATCAATACTTATCATGGAATATCACTTAATTATTTACGTATGATGGGATCTAATAGACGAAAGAAAATTTTTATTAATATCTATTTCAGTTTTAGTTAGATTTGTATAAAATTTGAAATGACTCGGCAAAGTTCTACAACAATTAAGCAATACAGGGTGAGCAAAAAGTCCGTAAAAACTTTAAAAATTCATAAAAACCGAAATGAAAAACGGTTTGTAGGGTTAGCATCCATAGGTCACGGGGATTTTTTTAAGACAGAAATAAAAAATAATTCAAAAAACAGCCGACAGATGGCGCTGGTACTTGCGATTTCCGCGGAAATATGCAAATGAACCGGTTATAAGAGCTTGCGCTCCTAATCCACAACTAGTTCACCGTTGTGAGCCGTGAACTTGATCAAGGATGCTCACTGCGAAGGACAAAGCTTTGTTGGTGAAGTTATTTTACATGAACAAGGAATCAGCAACTATTGCTTTGCGTAAATTCCGATTTCAAAAGGATTTGAGGACGGGAAAGGGGCTTTTAACAGCGGCAGGCCTCATAAAGCTTGTTCGGCGGTTCGAGGAAACATTCTGTTCTTTATTTGGGTATCTTTTCTTTGATTTGGGTACGTCAGCGCCACCTATTGGCTGTTTTTTGAATTATTTTTTTTTTGTCTTAAAAAAATCCCCGTGACCTATAGATACTAACCCTGCAAACCGTTTTTCATTTCGGTTATTTTTTCGGTTTTTATGAATTTTTAAAGTTTTTACGGACTTTTTGCTCACCCTGTATATTAAAGATCAAACAATTTGATTTGACATATTTTCTGCCGTTTTGCGTAGACGACCAGACAGAAGGGCGAACCACATGATGGCTGTTAGTGTTACGTATTTATATATTTACGAACGCACCTAATGATCAATTCTTTATCGTAAAAAAAAGACATAAAATGATGCATTTAGAAAATGCTCGCATTTATTATTTTTTAAAATTTATTACTAAATTCGTATTTAATTTCTATTGAAATTGGGGTTGAATAACTTGAATGTAACTTTTGTATAAAAATTTTAAAAATGATTACATTATTTAAATAATTTTCTTTAGACAAACTAAAAACAATTCTCACTTAAAATGAAAGAAAGCGAATAGATTATATTGCATGCAAAATTGTTCATGAAAAATTTTCAAACATTTAGTAATATGAATCTTTAATAAGCTGTCAAAATAAATAACAACTATAATGAATGAGATTTATTTATTTGTAAGTTTTAAAGATATGATGAACATGAATAATATTAAGCATTATTCATGGGTAAAAAGTATTTTTCTGCTTATTTTAACGAAATTTTGTTTACTTCATTTAAATTTTACTAGCATTTATTTCAAATATTAAGTAATGAATAATTTATTTGCAATATGATGAAATGTTGGAAAACAAACTGACTGCAGCCTAAAGCAAATAACAAAGAAAAATAATTGCTTTCATTTCAGAGAAAGGTTTTGTTTGATTTAGCATCATTACAGGCTGTAGCACAGTGTTTTGTTTTCCTTAATAAATGCAAACTTTAATAATGTTATTTGAACACATTTAGGATACCAAAAACCTTTTTATCGATCTGGTTAATTTATATTTTATATTTAACTGTTTTGTGATGTTATCTAAATATCTTAACAAGATAAACAAGTTACTGTTGAATAAAATGAAGTTTGTTTTAGCACACATCATAGCACAGATAATAGTACACTGTGTAAAGATGGATACTCGAGAACCGTGTAAAAAAGATTTTTTTAAATATACTTAATTGTGATTTATATTTGAGGTCTGATTTTTTCAGATAATTATTTTTTACTAATATTTTTGTTATGAAATAAAAAATAACTTGCTACAACAATTAATTTATAGAAAATTCAAATTAGCTAACAACTGCACTGTTAAAAAATAGAAAGACATGCAGCTCTAAAAAATTGAATTTATTTGGCATTTTTGCTACGTATAAGTTACTTAAGCATTACCTTTTATTATTTTATCAAAAATTATGTATTTCACCGTTTTAAGTATAATTATTTTTCTTTGAATATCCATATAAATACCTTTAAATAATTTTGTAAAAAGAAGCAAGCCACAGATTTTAGAAAAGAGGGTAGAAAGCATCAGAGAGATTGCTAAAATACTCAATGATAGTAAAACTGAGATATGAAACTGTTTTACAAATACAGAGCATCACGGTACTAAATATAAAGACAGAGAGTTCAATTTAGAGAGTCCTGGTGGATATCAGTTCTGTTGGCTTTGTATCGAGAGTGAGGAAGAAATTATTCTATTCGACATATGGCAAGGAGAGGTTTGATAGCTTGGCGCAATCGGATATGGTGGAAGGACAAGTATAATCTTTTGAATGTTGAACAAAACAATAAAGATTATATGTAATTGTTGGAATCTTAATCTCTTCCTTGCAGTACAGAATTAGATGAAGGAAACTGGATAACACAACAAATCAGCGATTAACACAGATATTTTTTTAAAAAAATTGTTTAAACACAAAAAATGTCTGTTTTGCTATGGCAACTAAAAGTCCTCACTTGAACATATTTGAAAATATATGAGCGATATTACTTCGTCGTGTATACAATGGAAGAAAACAGTTAGAATCTGCTGTTGATCTTGAGAATGCACTCAACCTCATTTGAGGCAGTTTTTGTCAAAATGATGTGTAAGCACTCTATAATTCAATGTCAAATAGAGAGAAAGAAGCAAATGGAAAGAAAACCTTTAGCTAATATTTTAATTTTTATATAAAATCCATGTGTGACCTTCTACCTTTTTTTACATGGTTTCATGTAAGAAATAGAAACTATGTAACGAAAATATAACTCTTTTCATAATTTACCTTTGATTACGATGATTTTATATTAATTTAATTGTAAAATATTACGCAAATAAAGAAATTGTCTCTAACTTAATCAGTCGGAGTTTTCTTAGAAAAATGTCTAGTGTCCTTATACTTTCTTTTACGCAGTGTACACAGCAAAAGTAATCACTTTTATCATACAATTTAGTGTCAGAGTGCGATTGCTTCAAGTTGTACTGACAGTTTTATTGATAACTTGATCAATAAGGAAGATATTTTAATGAAATTCTCATAGAACAAATTGATAATAAATCGATAAAATATCTTCATCCTCGATAAAAGCTTTGCAATTAGTATGGAATGTAAGGGCATCGCAAAAGTTTGTAGAAGTGGTCACGAAAGGTCTCAGTCAAAGTTCAACTGACCTCTAATTAATCAACCTATTCTGAAAAATATATCTAAATTGATTTGGAAATACGTCAAGTGCCCTGGAGTGTTGAATTCAAGAAGTGGCTCGGGCGGGACATTCTCTCTTCGGAGCATGTCTTCCTCACCCGAAGATTTGAGATTTTATGCTTTTAATGATCAAAAAGTGCAATAATCCCCCGGAATTCGATAATGCCCCCCCCCCCACCCCCGGAGTTACAGAAATATCTCCCGGAGAGAAATGTTCGAATTCAATACTGTTGTCCTGGCAAAAGAGGCTATAATTTTAAGCAAGAATTTTTAGAGGGAACATAGCAGGATTCTCTCTGGCTTTAGAGCAACATTAGTGATTTGAAAAAAAAAAAAAAAAACAATAGCCAAATGAAAAAAAAAATTAGAAACATATAGATCTGGTGTGAAACACTGAAAAATCTACTTTTAACCTTTACTGTCTAAAATACCATAATTTTTTGCCATTGATTAGAAAATATAATTCTACTATATACTAAGGTATCCTGGGGTAATAACGCCACGTTACGGTTCTACCAATTTTCACGGCTTAGTTTTAGATTGTATTTTTCAAACAAATATAGGATTTGATACAGCAACTCATTGAATATCTATATAAAAAGAATGATTTAACAGATATGTATTCATAAAATTTAATGGAGTGATTTCTTGACCAATACTATTTGGCGTTATTACCCACCTATGTGGGTAATAACGCCATGCAAACAAAACTATAAAATAAAATGGAATAATGGCATGTAGATCGCCCAATTCTAAAAATACAAACTCTACAGCTCTACAAATTTACAAATTGCATTCTAAGCTATTGAAAATGTTCAATTTTTTGTGAAAATGTAAGAAAAATAAAGGTGTGGTGTGGGGAGGGGGGAGGAGGCAAAAGAATCTCTGATTCTGAGCTACTTTTTGCTCAAAAAGGACCGTTTAAATTGAATTATTAGAAACATTGCATGGTTTTAACTGTGTTTATTTGAATCAATATTTAGGAAGCAGTTCGGCCACTGTTGGGAATCAACTGGGTATTAATGCCAAGGATTGGCGTTATTACCCCGGTACACATAATGCGCAGTATATTTTAAACTACAAATTATCTCGAGAATACATCCAAAATCTTCTAAAACATTTTGAATGTACATGAAGTGCACTGTAAATTTATGTAATAAACAAAGTATGTCCGGATAAAAAATATAGTCTTCATGTCACAAAACGTATGTCGCAAATTTTAGATCAAGCGTTAATTTTAGTTGCTTGTAAAAGCAATAAGATCTAAAAATAGAACAATTAACTTTAAGCTGTTTTTTGAGATTTATATGACTCAAAACCCTTCTGTGTAGATCACATGGGTGTCATTTACCAGATTATTTTATAATTATGCGTAATATTAGCACTTGGCTTTATTACCCCGCCTGGCGTTATTACACCACTAAAACTATTAAAAAAATGTACATTCTAAATGTATAAATGTTCCAAATATTCTTTTAGCGGTAAATTGCTATGAGATTTAAAAAAAAAATTTAAAGAAAAAATTTGATGACTGGCCAATGGTACTTTGCAGTGTGGTAAATGGCAAATTTGAAGCCACATTTTAGCAAAACTTTTTTCGATTTCACGATTTCTGCGAGTAATTTTGGTTGCAATTTTACCGGCGCATTGATAGTGATAAACTGACAACAGAGAAATACTTGTCGTAAAATCCTTTCTGTGTCTTTGGCTGTTGCTAAACTGAATTTTTGTTGAGTCAGTGTTTCTATAAATAATAATGCAAATAGCACGATATGATTGAAAATGGAAAGTGACATCAATTGTATAATAGCGTGGATAAGAATCTCAACTGTAACCACACACAAAAATAGAGCAGAAATTGACCACTTGCATTTTGTCGAGTCTAATTGTTCATTTACTCGCCAAATGAAGCATTATTCGTGATTTGGTGAAATAGCGAACGGCAGCGAGAACCCTGTAACATAATAAGATAACTCCGCTATCATGTATGATAACCATGTACGAGTGCTTCGCACCTCTTGAAGGAAACAAAGAAGGCGCGGATAGTTGAAATACGTTATATAGGAATCCAAATGTGCCAGAAATTCGGTAAGGCCACCGCTGTCTCCATCATGCACGCATATTCGCTTGTTTAGAAGCACACGTTTTAGCGGAAAAAACTAGCAAAACATCACTAGAAGCAGAACTTTGCTGGGTAGGAAGCTTAAAATATATTAATTTCCGTGATGCAATGATCACGGAAATATGTTTACAAGTGATGCTTGCTTATGAAAACTAAACAAAGCAAACTTCACTGTATAAGTATATTAAAAATACATGTAAATCGTTAACGGCGCGATCACTATAATGCCTGTATGTGAGCTTTATGTCCCTGAATCTCCTCCACTAAAAGATAAGAAAAAAATATTCTTCAAAAATACTGCTGTACAGTAATTTTATTAACATACAAAGCACTAAAGTGTCACGATTATTAAAGCTTTAGCTATCATTTAACTTTTAAGTATTTGTGTTGAAGAAATATCGTTTTCACATTTTAACTTCGAATATCATTCATATTTGGTTCAAAAGAGATTTATCTGTCTATTTGTCTAGATATTTATCTGGGCTATTTCTATAACGAACTTCCACGGTTGTTGCTATTTTTTCTGTGAATACAAGTAAGTTCATTTATATAACCACAAATCATGGCAATAAACTACCGAAATAGACTCTCCAAATCTTTTTTTTTCTTGTTATAGTAACGATGCCTAGTAGAATTGTTGTACACTTCCACTACAGTTCATCATGTCCAGAATCTGATTATGAAAAAGGGCATGTGAACCATTATTATCACTTCTGTATTTTAGGAGAGGTCCCAAAATAGCTCTAAAATGGAACTCGTTTTATATTCATCACAGTTTTAATGCTCTAAATAATTCAAAGCTTTTATCAGAAATTTTAGTAGTAATCTTTGATTTATTTAACCTCTTATGACCTGATGTATCCTATGAAATACGCATCTTTACAAAAGTTTTTCACGTATATTAATAATAATAATAATAATAATAATAATAATAATAATAATAATAATAATAATAATAATAATAATTACTAATAATGAAAGGATTGGTGTGTATGGGGCCTAACAGATAGCATAACTAAAAAAATAGTGATTTGTTTTTTCTAACGCTTTATTTAGCCTCAAACTTGGAATATATCTTTTTTTTATTATTACTTACCCATCATACGTAGTATAGGGTAAGTATTTCAATTGTTTTGAAAATCGAAAATTTTTTTGACGGATTTACACGTTTTAGATACTGGAGATTCCGAAAAATATTTTTAGAAAAAAATTTTGCCGTCCGTCCTGTGTATCTGTCTGTCTATCTGTAACCGCTCTATCTCCCGAACAAATCAAGATAGAGACTTGAAACTTTGTATGTGCTTAGTATGTAAGAATGGGACGAAGCCTATTTAATATCTATAACCTTGATTATCCGGAACTATTTTTTTTTTTTTACTCTCGAAAAATTCGTTCTGATAAAAGGTGTACAATCATTTTCGAAATGTTTTATTTTAAGGAGTGGATGTAAACGGCAATAAAATAACACAAATTTTGCATAAATAACGAAATCGATCGGATTACTAGTTCCCGAGATATGTTTAACGCTGTTTTCCTCATTCTTCGATTTTTCATGACCCTGTATTTCATTCAAATTTCAATTCAAAAATATATTTTAATTGGAAATGAGATGTTTAATTCTATTTCTGTTTAATTCTAGCAGTAAATTGTTAGTTAATATGATTATTATTTTTGGAGTTATAAGGATGTTTCTTTTACGCAATCCGAATCTACTTGAGTATTTTCGCGTTTTTTATAATTTGTCGAAATATGCTCATCAGCAATTCATTGATAGGGCATTACTATGTATATTAAAACTATTTAAATATGCGTTCAAATTTTATTTTGGAATTGTGATGCATTTTATAAATAGATGCGTTTTAATTTCATATTTTATATTATGCATATCCATGATGAGTAAGTATTACGATGTCTCCCAACGACTAGTTTTACTTTAATTTTGATTCAGCGAAATCGAAAAAAATATTTACTTTTGAAAATATAATTAAAAATAAATAAATAAAAGTTACATTTTTTTTTCAAATTTCTACTTTTGTTATTTTTAACTATTTAAAAAATTAATATCTTCAAAAATTCTGGATAAAAATTAAAATTCAGGTATTTCAGGTATTTAAATGTAAAAAAATGAAGTTTTACAAATATTATGTTAAGCCATAGCGATTTTAAATTGGCGTATTTTTTTAATAAATTTTCAATTTAAAAGATTTTAAAAAAATGTTTTATTATGTGATTTTGCTTACAACTAATATGTTTAATTATTACAAAAAATTCAAAATTTTAACTCAATAATAAAAAAATATTTAAAAATGTGTCCCGGATCTTTTTAAGTCAATGCGATGTGGAAAAAAAAAATTCGTCAGTTTCAAACCCTACCTGCAAAAGTTAAAATAAAACCTGAAAATAACCCGGATTCAAAATATTTATTGGTAGCAGATAATAATATTCTGCAAATAATAATTCTGAACTAGTCATTCCGACTAGTTCAGAACCGCGACTTGGGTTGGGTTCTGATAAAATTATTTACCTGTCCGCATACAGCACTTTACTGCAGTGTAACAAGATATTAAAAATTAAATTCATACGTTTATTGTAAATGAATGAAAAAAAATTCGTTATTCGTTGAGCACAAATTAACATTTTAACACTTTAAGAAGATTTTTACATTCTATGAAGAATAGCCGAATTCGGTAATACTGTAAAACCCATTCAATTAAGATAAAGAACATGATCTTAAAAGCACTTTTTTCATCAAGTGTCACAAATGTCGTGAAAAATTAATAACGGTACTTCGACAAATATCTTTTTCTTTAAAAAGTTAAAAGATTATGGTAGATAAATCTAAAGTTCCTTTTATTAATGGATTGATGCACACGCTTTTACCTGGATCGATTCAAGCAAAAACTGTAAAATAACTAATGCATGAAATTTGTATTGTGCGATACTTTTAACAGAAATTTTTAAGTAGAGCATAACTTAATGCTTCTTTTTTATTCAGAAAAATGATTGTAATAGTTTTCGTTAAATTCTGTTTAAAAGAATACTTTTTTATTCTTGAATGTATATATATATTTATATGTATGTATAGAGGGTGGTTATAATATAAAGGGCTGTCCAAACTTTTTTTCAATATGTTTGATTACGCCCCCCCCCTTCCCTCTCTTTGTCACAAAATGTCACATATTTCACCATATCCCCTCCCATCCCCTTGCCACATATTACATAAACATGTACTTGTAGTTCAGAAACAAAGCGCTTGATTATAAATTTTATTTTTAAAATTTAAATTGATGTGTTTTAAAGGTATTTGGAAGCGAACACTAAAAATGATTCGTGTACTTATTTTGTATGAAATAAGATTAAGGTTTAAAACAAAAAACATTATTAATGTACAATAACAATAAGATTTTAATATGAAATAGCAATTGAAATCAGAAGAGCTTTTGAATTTTAAATGGAATTTAATATATTTGGTTTTAAATCTTATCTTTGCTTTATGAACGCATACTTGAAAATTTAACCTGCTGACTTTTAATACCGTTTATTTAAATTAAACGTGTAATGTCACATTTTTTTTTACCCCGTCATCACAATCTGTATCGATTTCACGAGCCCTTTTCTTTTCCTCTAAGCGTGACATCATTTATTGACGACCCTCAAGTACAGTAAACATTTTCTAATCTGACAACCTAATTTCTCGCATGCTGTATAATCAGACATGTCTTTCGAAAACACAGCTGAATCGAAAAAAATTAGAATTGGTTGAAGTAAATTTTGGTGAGTCGACAGAGAAAATTTTGACAGAACAGCTTTTAATTCAGAGTGTTAAATTAACCAAACAGCCTTCAATGGTGTTGACTATGAAACTGACATAGTCGAGTCAAACAACTTCATTTGGAATCAAATAACTAATTGCCTTGAATAAAAATATCACGTTTTCTTAGTACAAAAGATTATCTGAAAAAATCTTCATTTTCTTCAGAAATCTGAAGAAATTTTAGAGAAATCTGAAGAAAGTTTACAGATTTAGCTGTAACTTAAAAATATCTGCAGGATTGTTTAGTATATTCTTAAAGATATATGCAGAATAACCCAACTGACTACAGATTTTCTATAGATTTTTAAGCAATTGCCTACAGTTTTTTTTATATATTTTTTTTTAGTGGGGGAGCTGTCTGTTCATTTAGCCATGCGAAAATTATGAAACATATACTATATGAACTACATAAAATGATAACACATCCCTAAAAACAGAAGAGAGAATACTACTACAAAACTAACTGATATTTGAGATTTCTTTATTATATCTTCAATAAATAGACCTACTATGTAGTGCTACAAATGTGGTTAAGTTTTTGCATGCTGCTGCCGATTGCAGGACACAATCCAGGCAGTTCATAACGTGCTGAACTGAGGAATGTAGCATATAAAGAGTAATGTTTCGCACGTGTTGCTATATGCTATCTTTTAAATCATAGACGTTTGTGACATCCATACGGTACACCATAGATCTTAAGTAACTCCGAAGCCAAGAAACCCACAACGTCAGAGCAGAGAATCGAGGAGGCCAAACCATGTTAGTACCGACTTATTATTCTACCTCTGGGAAACGTTGCCGTAAGAAACAACGTTGTGTAAAGTTACTAGCAGAAATGTCCGCTTTTTGATTTTGAAAATTATTACAATGGCATTTGCACTGACAGGTGCCGTAGCGTCATGTGTTAGCGGTTATTGCGTCAAAGTTATTATTGCCCCATTCTTCTTCCCCTTTTTCAAATAGTAAGAGCACCGATGTTTGGTTTTATTCGGGTTATTTCTTCAAGCTACAGGCAGTTCAAAATAGATATATATTTATGCTATAACCATTTCAGTATATATATATACACTGGTGTGCAAAATTTAAGGACGAGTCCCAAAATGCCAATTTTCAAGGGATTTTCAAACGATAATTTTCACGCGAGTATTCAAAACGAAGTAATATAATTTGAATAATTACTACATCTGTATAACAGCTAGCGCATATAACATCTCATTCAGGTCACACATAGTCACAAGAGTCACAGTCACAACAGCGAAACAAGAAATAGAAAATTCCAAACTTCTCTTTTATGAGTCTGCAATGATTACTATATGCGACTCCACTGACAGGTCATTTGGACTGCTGCTTTGTGGCGAGTCACCAGGTGATTTTACAGTGTCTTTTTATTGAGACTCTCCTGTGACTGTCATTTGGAGAATCAATTTCAAAGTAATTGTGAATGTTGCATTATGATAAATCACCAAATAATGTCACATTAGAGTCACATAGTGACTTTCTATCACAATACTTTGTCAAATGGTTACAGAGACTCTACTATAAAGTAACCACTGTCAAAAATGATGAAAAGTCACCATGTGACTTTAAAGGGACATTATTTGGTAATTTATCGTAATGCAACGTTCACAATGACTTTGAAATTGATTCTCCAGATGAGAGGTCACATGAGAGTCTCAATAAAACGACATTGTAAAGTCACCTGGTGACTCGCCCCAAAGCAGCAGTCACAATGGTCAGTGGAGTCACATATAGTAGTCATTTGAGACTCATAATTGAGACGTATGGAATTTCCTATTTTTTGTTTCGCTGTAGTGACTGTGACTCTTGTGACCATGTATGACCAGAAAGAGATGTTATATGGACTAGTTGTTACGCAGGGATAGTAATTATTCGAATTATTTTATTTTCTTTTGAATATTCGCGTGAAAATTATCGCTTAAAAATTCCTTGAAAAATGGCAATTTGGGACTCGTCCTTAAATTTTGCACACCAATGTATGTGCGTGCTTGTGTATACAAGATGATTGTAAACTGTTTTCCAAAGCGTGAAGAAAGATTTGTGATAATTATTACCATAAGTAACGTGTACCAGAAATTGGGATCACAATCTAAATATTCAGTGCAAACTAGAAGATATCTTGTTTTACGCTGAACCCAAATTTTCACTGTTCAATTAAAACTATAAGTGAAGGTTATTTAAGCGAAATTTTCTTCAAGTTACTTTTGCTTTATGTTAAATGTGATGGAATTAAGAGAATTGCTGAAAGTGTCTTATATTTCGAACAACAACACTTATGTTCTGTCAACTATGTTCAGAATTACAGAGCGGAATTATTGCAAATCTTGTCTGAATGCAAATAGTGGCCAATTCTAGAAATGCTTGTGGTAGGTCACGTGTTTTATAAATTAATATCTTGTTTTCTAAATTATCTTCACTGCTATTAAAACTATGAATGAAAATCTAGTTTGCAATTTTAATGAGACACATAATATAGGGTAATTTTACATCAGTTCTCTTTATTTAATGCTTTAAGCAAGAAAAATATGTGCAGCTTGCTAAATAACATGTTTATAATTAAAGTAAATATATTTTACAGTAAAATATTTATTTTGAGAAATTTCATTTATTGGGATTTTCATTCGTAAATCTTTAAATTATTATATCGACACCGATATTAGCTGGAACATTCGGATTAGTTAATCATTTATTTTTCTTTTGAATTTTAACTTATAAAAACAGTCTTTTTGAAATAGTTGTTGATGCAGAACATATTTTGAATTTGTTAAATACTATAAGTTAACAACTTTAAAAGTGCGACATTGAATTCGAAGTAACTAAAATTTCATTGTTGAAATATTTGTTAATAATGCCCGATAACTTTTTATTTTCAACACCTTTCCATTTTACTTACCCATCATACGTAGTATAGGGTCCGTCTGTCTGACTGTGTGTGTCGAAATATTCGTTCTCATGAAAGATATATATAAATTTCCGATTTTTTTTTATTTTAAGGAGTGGGTGTAAAATAAAATAAAATAACACAAATTTTGCATAAGAAACGAAGTCGATCTGTGTGGAAATATTTGCAATCCTACTTTCCACACTCTTCGGTTTTTCATGACCCTGTTCAAATTTCATTAAAATTTCAATTCAAAGATATACTTAAATTAGATATGAGACGCTTAATTCGATGAAGTAAACTGTTAGTTAATATGAGAATTATTTTTTGGAGTTATAAGTATGTTTCTTTTATGTATTTAGAGTAGTTTGTTGTTTTATATTATTTGTCGGAATTGGTTTATCAATAATTCGTTAATAGAGTATTAGTGTATTAAAAATATTTAAATATACGTTTTAATTTTATTTTAGAATCGCGATGCATTTTATAAATAGTCTGCATATATTTTATTTTCATCTTTTTTATTATGCATATACATGATGGGTAAGTATTACGGCGGCCCCTAACGACTAGTTTCTATTAATACAATAATTTTTGGAACCTATATGGAATTAAACTGGCTTTAAATTTAAAGAATACCTTTCCGCAATAACAATAGTTAATTAAACATACAGTTAAAAATTACGATTGAAAAAATAATAATTTCCAAAACAAATTCAAAAATAAGTTGTTATATCTCGCAGCAAGATTAAGATGAATCAATTACGTTCGTTCTAATTAACTGTTACAACTTAAAAATAAAAACTGTTGGTTTATAAAATTTGTTTTATTCATAATTCGAATAATTTAAAAAGTAATTTTTAATTTCTGCATAGAATTCATGTCTTACTATTACAATTTAATATAACATAGTTTTAACATTAAACAAGATAGAACCCGCCGAATTTCGGCGAAAGAAAATGCTTAAGAAGGAACTGATTTATTGATTTATAATAAACCAACAAAGTTAGTTACAATAAAAATCGCATCTTATATTAGTCTAATTAGAAAACAAATGATATTTAACCCAAAGCTAACAAAATACTATTTCTATGAAACTCGGTTGTAGAAATTATTAAAATTAAACTTTGATCGTACATGTAAGCAGTAAAATTCAATAAAGATACGCATTATGAGAAAGTTGAGGCTCTTATGCTTGGTATTCCAAAATGAAAAACAGTAAATTTTATTCCACTTTACTCAATCATAGAAATATTTTCCTGTGAAATTTAAAAACGACATCACTTTCACCAAATTTATATATGCACCTCTCATATCCATATTCACCTTTTAAAAAATGGGCATATTATTTTGATCAATTTAAAATAATTTTAATTCAAAACTTGAAGTACTGATTGCTATTAGTGAAAACAGATACTAAACTATTTATATTCTTTTAAGAGTAAATGTAATTTTCTGAAATAATCTGCATGCAATAAATACGATAGGTAATATTTTTATAGCGTCTCATAAAGTAAAATAGTTTGGAACTCAAATTAATTCCAAGGTATTCTTTATTTGCTTGTGTAATTCGAAGAAGTGAATTCATCCAGTCAAGAATCATCAAGTTCTGTAACTTAATTTTTTGGACAAACACTTCCGAACACATCATGCATACTTGTGTTGTCACGGCTCTTCTATAATAACTCTAAATTTTTGTAAAACCTAGTGTTTTATGAGGGTGTAATTTCGATTACATTATTTTCGAAGGTAAAGTATCTTCATCTGTGAAGTATTTCAAAGCAACTGGGATCAAACTGATGCACTTCGACAAAACATATTTCAGTTTTACGAATTAAAATACATGTTTTTTATAGTAAAAGTATGTTATTTGCATGTGCTAAAGTAGGGATGCACAACCTGTAGCCCGCGGGCCAAACTCATACCACTAATTTTATGCAGAATAATTTTCCATATAAGAATGACAGAAACTTTGCTATGAAATAAAGCAAACGTCACTTTTCAAATATTCTGGTGGCAAACGATTTTCTGGCAAAAAGGTTGTGCATCACTATGCTAAAGCATTTCTGTTTAACCATCCATTCTTAAATAAAATTATGGAAAAGTACACATATGACGTCATTACTGTGGAATAATATACAAATTTAGTAAAAAAGTAATGTTGTTATTCAAGAAGCATCTAACGGTTCATTTAACGATTCATATATCTTCGTTTGTTTGTTTATAATATCGCTGTTCTTATCAGAATTCGATCATTTAGTTTTATTCAAAATTAAGAAAATTACTTTATACACTAATTTGTAAATTTGCATTCTTTCAGCTATTTAATACTATTTAAGTAAAAGCGGAGAAATAAACTACACAACTATTCTTTAAAATACATTTTTGTAAAGAGAAAGTGTTGTATCAAGTGTGAAATAAGTTTGTACACAAGTAAAAGTTATTTATTTGATAAATAAAAATAAAATAAAACGAAAGTTCACTGGGTTTTACAACAGACGGTATTCTTGTCAAATTTTAAACTAATGTATTTTAATTTCCAATTTTTTCACTTTTTATAAGAAAATGACAACAAAAAGATGGAATAATCTGCTTTTTATCTTTTTATGTACTTTTATTGCCACGATTAAAAAATGTTATTAAAAATTGCAAAAAATAATAACTTAAAAATAAATTAAAGTACAGTTTTCAAATAAATTGTATTTAAAAGTACATTTGCCCCCCGAAAAAACGGTGTAAAAAATTAAAAATGTGCGATGATTAGAAATTTAAAAATTCTCAGTCGCAAAAAATGCAGAACCTAAATTTCATTTCAAATTTCAAAGTATAGCCATTCACAAAATGATGCATGCTTTACGCACAGGTACAGTTGGCCTTTATAATATAGACAAGGTAGAACCCATCGAATTTCGACGATAGAAAATATTTAATAATGTTTCATTCATTTATAATAAGCCTAGTTATAATAAGCCAAAATTAGTCACAATAAAAAATGCTGCTATTTATATTGCTAAGTCTAACTCTTAAACAAATGAAATCTATAACTAAAGTTAACAAAATACTATTTCCATAAAACTCAGTTTTAGAAATTATTAAAATTAAACTTTTATCGTACTGTAAGAAGTTAAATAAAAATATAGATCTGTTATTATGACAAAGTTATCAATTAAGGCTTGGTATTCCAAAATAAAAAAACAGCAACATTTATTCAACTTTGACTAAATCAAAATTTTTAACCGTGAAATCTAAACTCGATATCATTTTCACCATCTCAAAATTTACATATGCACCTCTCATATCCGTATTCACTATTAAAATATAAAATGGTACTTTAATTTGATCATTTTAATAATTTAAATTCAAAATTTGAACTGTTTATTGTTATTAGCTGGAAATAGATACAAACCTATTCCACTTTTAAGAACTAAAATACACGCTTTTTCTTAATAAAATGTGTGCGCTAAAACATTCCTATATTACGATCCATTCGTAAACAAAAGTGTGCATGTGACATCATTATCTCGGAAAACCAGTAAAAATGCATTGTCATCATTCCAGAAGCAAATTGGGTACCTATTGATGAATTTGCCCTCATTTGTTTGTTTACAATATCTACATATTTTATTCGAAATCATTCATTTATATTTCTGCAAAATTTGGAAAATGATTTTATACAAGGAATAATAAATTTGTACTCTTTCAGCTACATGACATGAATCAAATAAAAGCTGAAAAAATAAGTCACAAAACTATTTTTAAAAATATGTTTTTGTAAAGAGAAAGTGTTGTACTGTTGTAGTGTAAAGTAAGACATTGTAATAAACTAAAAATCCATTTTATTGATTTAAAAAAAAAAAAAAATCAAAATTCTTCTAGTTTTATAACAGACGATATTTTTAACATTAGTTAATATTTTAATTAAAAAATTTTTCACTTTTTATGAGAAAATGGCAACAAAAGGATACAGTAATCTGCGGCTGTTTTCTTTTCTTTTTAATAGAAATGGTATACTTCTATTGCCACGATAAAAAAAATGTTATTAAAAACTATAAAAAAATTAATATCTCAAATCAAATTAGGATACAGTTTTCAGACAAATTGCATTTAAAAGAACATTTCTCTATACGACGGTGTAAAATTTGAAAATGTACGATGTTTAGAAGTTTAAAAATTTGTAGTAGCAAAAAAGACAAATGCGAAATTTCACCTCAAATTTCAAAGTGTTGCCATTCGCAAAATGGCGTGTGCGTTACGCACAGATTCGTTTGGCCTTTATAATATAAAAAGTCTGAGAAAAATTTATGTTTAATAGCTTCCAATCAATCTAAACCATGCAAAGCGAATTTACCGTTTCTGACCATTTAATTAAAATTTACATTAAAGAAAAGCAATTTGCATTTTGCTGTGTAATTATTTTGGAAGTAATAAACTTTCAAGTATTTTTCGTTCAATATAAATTTTTATTTTGACATTAAAATTTTTCCAATTTCTTTGAAATCTTAATCTCAATCTAAAAAAGTTCAGAAAACATGCTTCATTTGTTTAAAGATAATGAATAGTATAAATTAAGTGAAGATTAAAAATTACTTGTTCTAGAAAATATTTTTCTGTTTTATATTGTGAGGCTTTTGCTCCTAATACCTTGGATTTTACGGTTTTATAATTAGAGTGCTTCAATTCTTTTTTATTTAACTTAATTAAAAATTAATTAATTTAATTTAATTAAGTTATATTAGTATTTTCTGAAAAATATAAAAGTTAATTTCAATGTTAATGCTAATTTTTAAAATATTCATTCAATTTTCATGGCGAATTGTAAAAAAAATGTTTCGTTTTTTACGCGACAGAATTGCTTATTATTGTCAGTTGTGCGGAAAACATCGTGTCATAAAAATTGTAGAGATAGCTATATTCTGCTTTAGGATTATGAATCACTGCTCATTAATCAATTTTAAATTCATTTATTAAAATATGCTTCAAAATTAAACTGTATTTAATTTTTTTAAATTAGATATATTTTTTATTTAATAAAGGAATTTTCAAGTTTGTGGCTAATTTGTTTTATAGTATTTTTTATTACATATTAGATTTTTTAGATTCTTTTTAATATTAAAGATTAATGATTTTTTTTATGAAATACAATATTAAATTATATTTTAATTCATTAATTTTAAAACATCTATGCTACTTATATGGTGAAACATAAAAAAATGAGCCTTTATTTTATTGGATCAATTTTCCTACATATTGAGTTTTTTAATTTAACCGACATTTGGAAAATTGATCCAATAGAGCCACATCAAATATCTGGCATATATGAAATACCATCTACAACACAAGATGGAACAAAACAATATTACATTGGTGAAACAATTAGAAAACTCAGACATCAAATACAATAGGAAAACTACAGCTCTCTCAATATTATATAGCAAAGAACCATTACAAATAGATTTTAAAATTAACAGAATAATATACCCTATAATACTTCTAGATCATATTTTCCATCAATCATAGGAGAATCAATAGAAATCTTCATACGTAGAGACAATGTTTGCAATGAATTTGCCTCCATGGAGCTACCTAAAATTTGGAAGGAAATGCTTCAAAGGTTTTTAAGACAATAATTTGTAATATTTCACATTCACAATTATTTTTATTCATTTTTATTTCCAGTTTTACTTTTATATGCTCATGTTCACGTGATTTATGTTTTTCTCTTTATTTCGAGAAATTTCTTTTTATCATTTATTTGTTTTTGAAAAAGTTGAAGTAAGAGCAATGAAACATGTCAAACTATAAGTTTTTTGTGTTATTTTTAATTGATCACTTAAAGCATTTAAAATTAAATTGATATTTTAAAGTGTTGTTTTATATTATATGAGGCTAAATCAATTTTTTAAAAATTACTGACACGTTTTCTAAAAATTAAATGTATGTATTAATCTTTCAATATTTTTCAATTGAAATTCTCTATTTTTTTAATTTTAAGTTTTGTTTTAAAACGTGTTATTTGATGTAAATAAAATTTAAATATTATATATCCGGCTTTGGAATGTAACGCTTTCTGAATTTATCTCTCATACACTGTTTACTTTGAAAAGAGCTACCAAATGGTGTTCGTATCAGGGTTATTTTATGTTAACAGGGCAATCTGAACATCATACATTTTTAAAAAATAATGTTTTTTTTTTCTCCTTAAAATTGGTTTCTATTGTATTTAGACAATGTCTCTAAGTAATAAAATAGAGCCAGCAAAAATATTTTACACTATTAAACATAGAAAAATGTATTTTTAAATTTCAAGTAAACAGGGGAATGACAACCAGAAGCTAGGAATGTCAAACAGGTATAACTACAAATTATTTCATTTATTTCACAAAATTTTATAGTAAATAAGAAAAAATTATTATAAACAAGAGCTGAGAAGTAGTTTTATTTTGAAATAGTATTGTACTGGTGGTATTGTTTACCAACATGGCATATAAATTTTGAACAACTCTTTTTCAAATTCTTGTACGAGAATTTGAACCGTAATTGTTTAGTTTGACTTTATTGTTTTGAATAAACATTTTCTTTATGCTTTTTTATCAGTATGAAAATTTAAGTCAATTTTCCTTTGATTGAATGAACATTCCAAATTTCAATCAAACTCATTATATTGAATGGTAATACAGTCAAACCTTGTTAACATGAACACGCTTAACATGAATTACTTTTAACATGAATTATTTTCACAGTCCCCTATAAAAACGAATACAAAGAATTGATACTGATAACATGAATTACTGTTACACGAACAAAATTTTGATTCCCCTTGAGGTTCGTGTTGATGAGGTTCGATTGTATGCCTGAATTTTGTACAGCTCCATTGTAAACATTCTTTTTTTCTTAACAGCAAATTAGATCCACCAACTTATCAACTGTTTTATGTGGTACAATCCCCAGTTGGAATAATTTTGTTGCAAGTATATGCATATTTGAATGAATAATACATAAACAAGTGTCATTTTCTGAAACCTTAGGTGCTACTATTTAGAATGGTTTTAGTCTACTACGTGAGGTATAACTAATACTCCGGATATAAATTTATAAACTTGTTATTAAAGTATCATTTAAATACCTTTTTTGTTGTCTTGTTTTACATCTGGTTAAATAGTCCTTTTTACCTAAGAACATTTTGGAATTTGTATCATCTTCTAAAAAATTTATAAGTTTATTTCTTAATTGATTTGTAATAACAAATCCAATTCGTTGTTTCCGCCCATATTTCCACCCATAAAACTGTCATCTTGTGTGTTATTTATATTTTTGAAGTTAAGAATTTTTTTCCTTCACTTATTAACCTACATTTCTTAAAAAGGTGTCCTTGCATTATTCCTTTAAAAAATTGCTTTGCTTTTTTTTCAGACTGCTATATCCGTTTGCCAATTCTTTCGTCAATATTTCTCCAAACAACTTTTTTTAAGTATATATATATACTTCAGATGTTGTATTATTTTTTTTGAGATATTTCTTATCTTTCTTCCAGATTATTCTTGATTGGAATATCTATCTCTAAGTCTGTAAAACTTTTTCTTGTACTTTTTAGAAGTTCGACGAGACTTTAATAATTCTTTTTCAAATTTTCCAGTTCTCTAGCTAATTTTGCTCGATCCCTTCTTACTCGTCTGCGACTAACTTTTTTTCCCCCATTTCTGAATTTGTTTTGGATTTTATTTTTTCTGTTTCTTGGAATAATTTAGATTCAACTAAACTAGTTTTAATAATCTTATTAACTTTTCTCAAGTTTTGCCTGATAGCAAGACTCTTCTTTTGGCTTATTTGGCTACAGCACTATTAGCTTGTTGATGACTGTGACCACTGGATTTCTTTATGTTCAACTGAGACAGTATCTTCAGTAAAATAGAAATCACAGTGTTCAGTGATTTTTCTTTTTTTGCACGGCTATTTCTTTGATTTATCTTCCATTGTTTTCTTTGAGCTCTCTGACCTCTAGATGATAATTTGGATACTCGTTTAATATTTCCAGCTGTTTTATTCTTTAGATATTTAAGATTTTTTTTCTTATAATTCAGCTGCCAAAAGTGGACCAGGTTTTATTTTCTCAAGCCTTTTTCTTTCATTTTTTCGCTTTTAATAATAAAAAGCAATATTTTCTAGTCATTTGTTCCTTTCTTAAAGGCCATTATAAATCTGAAAAATATTTTTATTAAGAACAATCATAAAAACCATAAAAAAATATTTTTTAATATGATAACATTGTTTTTAACTAAGCTAGTGAATAACTTTTTAAAACTGGCAAATTAAAAATATCACAAACCATCCTATTGATTTTAAGCTTGACAGTTTGACAAGTATGTAAGTAACCTGCTCATTGTCTGATTTATTTACTTTTTTAGAGCAGTGAGTGTTTATTTTTACCCATATTATATACTTAAAATAAATAAAGAAAGAAAGAAATAAAATTCAACTTCTTTAAGAGCAATTTTTTATATTTTGATAAATAGAATTAACAAGAACATACATATTTAATTTTTGAAATAGTAAATATTGTGTTACATTTATATGAAATACTTTTAAAATGAAATTTTCAGATAAATATTCATAATTTGTGAGAGTTAGAAACAACAGTCATTCCCCTGCCTTACGTGTGACAAGGGAATGACCCCAGGGGAATGACAAAAATTAAGGTTAGCTTGCATATTATCATAACTATATACATGAAAATAAATTGCACTTAAAGAAAGCTTTAAAAACTTAATACAAATAAGGTTTAATCACTGTTTAGTTTTGATTACAAAATGTAGGTAAATAAGAAAGACAGAGTAGTGACAGTCAATAAAAATACTTACCAAAATATAACTGGAAACTATTAAATTTAACTTATTCAGACTTCATACTGCAAAAAAGAACAATTCAAGGTAACTTCTCTGATGACGTCATTGTTCGCAGATGAAATTCTGAAGCAATAAAATGTTGCAAGAACTGAGAATCATTACTTTAATTTTATGACAGGGGAATGACAACAAAACCAAAAGACATTTTTTATTATTTTTTTCAGAAAAATACAAAAAATGAAACTGTTTTCTTTTTTCAAAATTTAGTATTCAATGATATTCTTTAATAATTTAATCAAAAAAAATCGCAAATATATTTGGATAGACAGCTTTTGGGAACTATTTTTGTATTAAGGTGGAGACAGGGACACACAGGGGAATGACATTTTTAAAACATAAAAAAATATTTAAATGGTTTATATTTAATAAAAGTTTATCCTGTATCCTGTATCCTTTATCCTGTTATCCATACATACAAACATGTAATTAAAGTATTCTAGCATTTCATTTCATTTTTATAAAGTTTATTCATTATTTTTGTAGCAGAGACAAAAATATCGCTGTTTAGAGAAAATGACCCATCAGCATATTGTCAAAGCATCATCGTACACTTATCGGATACAATATTTTAGCACCATTTTGTGGGCGTTAATGTTGTGTGGGCCACGCTATGTTTTCTAGATGTTGTAATTTAAACCTTGCAAGAAAACAAAAAGCGATCTCCCTAGGTCACAATAATTTCTAAAATAGCGCTTATTTTCGTTACACACAATATTTACGGTCATGCAGCAAAGGTGTTGAAGAACTCTGAAGGTACCTGTCACAGCTGAAGTATAAAAGCATTGTTGATAATGATTTTAGAAATAAGAATTATTTTTTTTAAATCAACTGACGTCAAAAAAGCGCTAAAAAGAATTAAACATTTCTTTAAAATTATCTAATAACGAAACGTTATCCAATAACCATACATCGAATATCAACAACCAGCATAAAAACGGTTAAATTTAATGTATAAATTTTAAAATCCGCTAAACCTCGACTTCTAAGGGACTATTTCTTACGCGAGAGGAATTTACATATTTATGATTTAATTCATGAAGTAACGATATAAAACGACTCACATATAAAAATTTTCGAATTACATTTTGATGTTGGTGCCATATACAATCACAATCGATAATGATCATCACCATTTTAGTTATCTTACTAGGCACAATATATTCACAATTTTTACCTAAAGTAGTTTGTATACTTAAAGTAGCTTGATGTAAAGTACAAGTTACAAATTAAAAGACAATTCTCCCCCCTTCCTTCTCCTTATAGATATTTTTCGATATCATGCGTCAGACACCTATTCCCCCTGTAACGATAACGTTACATAAGCACAGCCTCTAACTACTTTTAATGATATATTTATGTAATTTAATGCCCAGTAACAGTATAAAAGCGATAAACGTCAAATTGTTTAAATTCGACCAATTTAATTAGAAATAATGTCATAAATACTATGGGACCTCTTTTCGAAGCACTCTGAGCACATTCCCAATTTTAAATTTTAAGATGGATTTTATTTTAGAAACACTGTAAAAAGAAAAGATTATTTCTACGCTGAATTTAGTTTTCTGAAATGCCAAATAAAGTTTAAATATGCATTATTTTTATTGTTAGTACCGAATTATGTTCATTATAAACAAATTAGGATAAGATAAAAAAAAAAGAGTTGTATAGAACATCAATATTTGATCTAATTAAGATTTTATATATCTTTGAATTTTTATGATATTCCCATTTGTACTTTTGTAGTACGTATAGATGTAACCCAAACCTACGTTGCATAGTTTTTTTACATAGTCTTATTATCCTTTCAAAAATGATTTTTTGTAATACAAGTAATAATTATTATATTTAATGTACGGAACTCTCCAAGTGCGTGTAATATTCGCACTTGATCGTTTATTTCTAGGTCTAACTTACTTTATAAGTCCATTTTCCTATTATAATGTCCCTTTTTAGGTGGGTTCATAATTATGTAAATACGAAGGGCCTATAATCGTCGTTCAGTCCGTCTGTTCGCATATAGCAAAGCAAAAACTACTCAAACGAATCATTTGAAACTTAAAATATACAATCGTTGCATAATTTTATCGAGTCATTTCAAATTTTATGAAAATCGAATCTATAGCTTAATTACAGGTAGAATCTAAAGTATTCTTTTACATTACGGCCAATAGGAAAAATAATTTCAAGTGCACTTTAATGATGTTAAGTTCTTAACATAATAAAATTTGTATGCATCTCTGAAGTATGTACTAAAATAAACATTCTTCACAATGTGTGATAGAAAGAATATTTGTTATTAATCTACAGAGTAACAACAAAGTATTCAATTACATAATGGTATAAGACGAAAGATTGTTTGGGGCAGTGTTTCAATTATATTAAACTATTTCACACTTTACAAAATTGAAATTTGTTGTTGAACTTTACTATAAGCTACTTTCTGTATTGTAGAAAGGAGATAGTATTGACAAAGACACACGTAAGATTTCGGCTACTAATATTGTATCCGAAGAGCTGCATAATATTATACCAAATTCTAAATATTTTCAAAATTTCGAAATAGTATGAAAGTACCTCATTTGCCAAGCTTGACGTGCAATTTCCGACCTTTTTTTGTGATTTTCTAAACATGGTTAAAAAAAGTAAAAAAAAAAAAAAACGCTTAATTTAATTATTTTTTTATGTTCAAGGATGCGCTTTCTTTTATTTTACACTTTTGTTCGAATGAGAAAATGTTGTGTCGTCTATATAAAAACTTAAATTTCAGATTTTTAATATTGTTTTTAAAACACGCGTATAGAAATATACATAACCAGGAATAATTAATGAGGTTAATCAATATTTTTTGTCAGGGAAAAGTATGCAGAATAGATGCTACAAAAGTATTCTTAGTTTAAACAATTTCTTCTATTCACTGTTTAGATATTAATCTAAAAAACATTTTAAAGGTAAAAACAAAACCAAAACCAAATAATTATTTAATTACGTTAATTATTGAAATAAAAAAGAACACAAAAAATAAATATAATTAAAATAAAGAATTTTAGAAAAGAATCATTTTAACGAATCTTTTTTAATTATGCACGATTTCTTTTATATCGGTGTTGAATTATTAAATAATACAAAGATTTAATTATTTTTAATCATATAAATTTAAACAATATAAGATTTTTTAGCATTTATTAAAACTGAATTATTTCTTCCGTTATGCTGCTTTAATATAATTAAAGAGCAATAGATTCGAAAAATAAAAAGTTTTCTCATTAAAAAACTAATTTGATTTTGAATGAAAATATATATTGATTTATATGCATTGTTTTTATTAATATAGATGTCAGTGCAGATGCAATAAAATTTTAGGTGCATTCGTAATTATGTGAATATGTAGCAGCTACAGTTGTCGTTCAGTCCGTCGGTCTGTCCGTCCGTCCGTCTGCATATAACAACGCAAAAACTACCTAACTGATTCGATTAAAATTTAAAATATGTAATTATCACATAATTTTATGGAGTCATTTCAGATTTTATGAAAATCGGATGAATAGATCAATTACAGAGACAATCAAAAGTATTCCGCTACATTACGATCAATGGGGAAAAAAGTTTCAAATGCATTTTAGTCGTTTGAAATTTAAAATATATAATTATTACATAATTTTGGCGAGTCATTTCAAACTTTATGAAAATTGGATGCGATCGATTACAGGGACAATCAAAAGTATTCCGTTACATTATGCTCAATGGGGAAAATTTTTTCAAATGCATTTTAATGGTGTTACACTCATTCGAATATAGTAGACTACATGAATCTATGAAGTATATATATATATATGTATTAAAACATACATACTGTAAAATCTGTGATACAAAGAGTATTTATTATTAAATTATAGGGCCACACAAAAGTAACCCACTACATAATGCTATTTGGGAAAACATTGTTTGGATCGTGAGTTAAATATATTAAACTATTTCACATTTTATGAATATGATAGACATTGCTTAGATGTAATAAAAGTTTCTTCCTGTATATTTACAGGAACACAAACAAGATTTCGACCACTAATACTACATGTGAAGTACTGTCTGTTATAACAGCAAGATCTGAATATTTTTAAACGACGTTATCGTACGAACGCACCTCATTTGCTACGTTTCATGTGCAATTTCTAACTTGTTAGTTTTATTTTTATTTTGCTACTACCTGATCTTCAACAACAAAAAAAGAAAAACTTTAATAAATAGGTAAAAAAAGTAATGCATACAAAAAATGTTCACTGTTATGTATTTATTTCTCCCTGTTTCTGTTTTTATTTCTCTCCCGCAATGTGTGTATGTGTGCTTTTTTTTAATTGCAAGGAAATCTATCGAACATATAAATATTCAAATTTTGTTCCAGATCGAGAAAAACAGGTTCAACAACTCATAAGGATCATATTTTGGTTTTAAATATATATGTATACAGTGGCGGTCAAAAAATTGCATCACCTGTAAAAATACGGAAAATTGTAAAAATATCATGTTTTACATTTGTGTTTTATGTAAAAATGATGTAATTGCATTAAACTATACTTGCAGCATTAATTTACCATAAAAAATCAGGTTTTTGAAATGCATAATAATGCTAAATAACTTCTGAAAGGGAAAAATGCATTATTGTGTCCAAACATGGAATAAAGTATTTAAGAGGTCTCAGGACTCTTAAAATCGATTTTTTTTTTTTAAAAAAGAGACCACCTTCAACATTTAATATCTTCAAATTTTCATGATATTAAAACACAGTTTTATTGCGATGAAAGTTATAAGTACGTTTTTTTATTTTATGCCATCAAAAAATTGTAAAGTGCAGAATTAGCATGTAAAGGGCGCTCCAAACTGTCATATATATGACGAGCAGAAAATTGGTACAATAGATTACGCGTACGATTACAAAATAAATATGACAACTAGAATGGATGTTTTAGTAGAAACTTGTATATCAGATTGCAATAGATACCTTGAACTTAAATAAACTTATATTTAAAGCATTTTTCTATTTTGAATACAAAGTTGCATTTAACTAATACAGATTTTTGAAAATTTCAACAACGTGATCACGTAGGAAATAAACTTTTTTGAACAATAAAAAGAAAATTTTAGGTTCAGGTTATACAGATTAAAATGAAACATACATTTTGAAAATTTTATGTTGAAATATAATATTTTGAGATATCGCGCGCGCTATGAAAAAAAAATGTCATTCGGAGAAAAATGACTTCCAAATTTCGGAAATGCCGCTTCAACTATTGAGCGGGTAAAATTTTAAAACTAACAGCTTTTGTTCTAATGAGAATTTCGAGAAACCAAATATATTAAAATGTTCAGAAATAATAGCAGTTTAACATATAAAAAATATATAAAGTTTGAAAATTTGGAAGCTTTAAGAGTTCTGAGACCCCTTAAACACAAATTCAATAGAAAATAATAAGTTTCACATAACTTGGTCGTATTATATGAATGTTGATGTAATCATACATAAAAGGATCCCTTTAATACTTTTTAGAATTTCCGTAAGTGGCACTGACAGCCTCCCAGGGGTCCGATATGGAAAAAATTAACTTCTTGATGTAATGGTGTCCAATTTCATGGTACAAAATCCTAATAATGCTTTGTTTTTGTATAATCTTAGTAGTCTGTTTTTTTTAGTGGTTTTGGCACTCATTACAAGCCAAAATATTTTAATTGGATTAAGATCTGAACTATTCTTATATCGGCCCATAGCTTTTAATATCAGATTTTTTTTTTTTCAGATAGACTTGCACCTAAATTGGCGAAATAGCTGGAAACTTTATTTATTAATTTATTTTATGTTATGAATATCGAAACTTGTAAATGACTGAAGAAAATCTTTTATAAATCAATCACATTGAACTTACCAGTTTAGCTGCATAATGAGTATTAAATATTTTTAACAAATGAACTTTCCTGCACTTTAACATTATTTTAAATAACTGACTTCAAATATTACATTAAGATATCAAGAAAACGGATGTTAAGTAATACTTTTAGTCAGTCCATCTCAAATTATTACATTATTTAAAAGATGAGGTGTTGTAATAAAATTTTGTTATACGGAAAATATTGTGTATGCTATATTGACACTAATCAATGGATATATGGATATAGCCCATCATTTTTTTAATCTATTTCGTGAAAAATGTATTTTCAGCTTATTTTTCTATCGAAGATAATTAACCTATATTATTAAGATAGAGAGTTAATCGACGATATTTAACTTCATAACCAGGTTTCATTTAAATGCTTTAGAAAAGTGACTTTATGCACATAAGTTTTAACTATTGTAACTTAAAGTTGCAATATAGACTCTTGAGACTGCATAGCTATATTCACCAGCGTCAAATTCTCGCATATCTTAGGCTATAATTGCCAAAAAGAAAAATAATAATAAAGGCTTCTTATTCCTATTATTGATTACTCTTTACTTTTGTTCAGGATTTTTGTTTAAATAATGCATTCTGTTTAAAGCATCTTAAATTAGTATTTAATTGGGAAATTTAAAATACGTTAGATCTGAATAATCATTTAATTAGTTCTGTTTTTCACTGAAATCTTCATAGACGAATTTAATATAATTAATTAATTGATGTTTTAAAAAACCTTCTACATTCCGTAAATAATTATTGTTTTCAATTTATTTTATGAAAAAATGCTAATTATTCATCAAAAGAATTACATTGTGAAATATTTTGACTAATTAAATTTAAACAGAAATCAAAATAACTTATTTTAAAACCATAGCTAGAAAGTGGATTACACGAGAATTAATTACCGAATATGCAGACGAAAGAAAAAATGATGTTGATTTATAATTGTTTGCCATGAAACGAGTAGTTTCATGATGAACGCGTAGGACTGGATGATGAAGAGATTTCTTAAATCCATTTATCATCCATCTAACATCGCGATTTAACACTAATTTTACCCTGTATAATATGAAACCTATCATTTAATTTTTAGTAACAAAATAGGTTTAATTGCTCAAATAACTAAAAAGAGGTATATTTTACACACACACACACAAAAAAATAACTTTTTTTAAAATTAGTGACCTATTTTAGTATTTTTTCTAAACTCATCCTTAAAGAAATAAAATCAAAAGGATTTTTTTCATTGTGTCTGACTTGTTTTGGACGTTACAATCTAAATTACTTAAAGAGTAGAGGGGCCTGGGGGCAACTTCCTAATACACTCAAGTAGCATTTCATTGCTAACAACATGTATACACTTGTTTCTACAGACACTGAGTTAAAAACTTATTGAAGTAAGACAGAGGCAGATTCAATGATAAATTTAGCTGTTCATTTATCACTAGAAGAAAAGTAGTATAAAAAAAGAGGGGGTGGGATGAGATATCAGAAAAAGGGTGCAATTTTGTTTCTTTTTAGCTTTTAGCTTTTAATAAAATTTGTTTAATATAAATACTGACATTCATATAGTGAATGGAGAAAGATTGAAAGGCCACATTATGAAAGTTGCTGATTTTTTCGAGACTGTTGGCCCCTGTGAGATTAGTAATAAAATATAATCTTAAAATATATTTCTTTTTAATAATAAGTAAATGACAAAAAAAAATCGCCAATCTGCAGAAAAATCCATTGAATGCTCTCTTATTTTGCTGTAAAAACAAGTTACCTGAAACATTACAGAACCCTCTGAAAGTATTATTAATAATTATATAATAATTAATTAAAACTAAAGTATTCTAATATTACTCAAACATATGAAAAGTAATTTTTCATAAAAATAATGTATAAAAATATAAACTAAAAATGGATTAATTTAGATTTTAACCTTAACATTTGTTTTTTATTTTTCTCAGACATAAATAGTGACAATCAGTTATAAATAAAACACAATAAAATGTTATTTGGATTTTAATTAATAAATAAATGGAAGAAATGGGAGAAATAACATCACATAGAATTGGCATCTATATTTGGTGAGTGTATTTTGCATCATTAAACAGTATATCTTGGGGAAAAAATAATCAAAGTGCTAAGCATGCAACAGAAATTGAATATTAAAGATATTGAAATGTCCTTGAAATTCATTTGCATCCAGTTTGAAAAAGAAATAGATTATTTGAATTGCATGTGGAATCAAAGCTGATGAATATATTTTCCAGAATAAAGCTATATTTCTTGAAAAAATAATTAAACTGAATATACTAAAAACACATGGCAACCCCCCCCCACACACACACACAATATTGAAAATGCAAATAAGTCATTGAAATCTGCTTGCATCCAGTAGGGAAAAAAATAACCACTTTTCTAATTAGATGTAATCGATTTAGAGATTTATATTTCCATGAAAAAAAAACTGCATTTCACTTGGCGATTGAAAATAGATTTTTTAATTCGCCACTTGGCGAGTGGCGACTAGGGTTATGATCGATGGCCAATAAATTTACTTGAAATGCATGTGAAATCAAACCTGATGAATTAATATATTTTCCAAAATAAAACTTTATTTCTTGGAAAATAACCCAACTGAACACAGTAATAGAATATGACAAAAAAAAAAAAAAAAAAAAAAAAACGAAATATTGAAAAGACAGCTAAATCATTGAAATCTGTTTGCATCCAGTAGAAAAAAGAAATAACCACTTTTCTAATGAAATGTATTCAATGTAGAGAAGCGTACTTCCATGAAAAAAGCTGCATTTCACTTGGTGATCGAAAAAAGATTTTTTAATCGCCACTTGGCTAATTACTAGATGTGGTAATCGAAGGCCAATTTTTAATAGCCAGTTTTATATCTTTAATTACTGCATGGCAAGTATCGACCGCTAATTTTTATCTTTAAAGAATTTAAAGATTGCAATTATGATACATTTAAAATAAAATTAATTCATTAAAGGGCGTTTTTCATATATTTATTTTGATTTCGACGATCAACTCTATTTTTCCTTCTCTGTGATATTAAACAAATGAACTAAATGTTCTTTTAGAACTATAGTACATTGTAAATCGCAAAGAATGTTCTGTTGTTTCAAATTAAACTGTTCCGGGCAGCGTTTTAAGCGTCAGTTCATGTTTCTAAACTGTGCTGCAATTAGAATAATTTAAAGAGAGTTGCCTACATTCCTCGGCGATAATTATTCTCTTCTAACCTGAAGTTTATGTTGAGTACGACAAATCATTTACCGTCAAAACGTTTAACATGTTTTCCGTACCACACAAATGGCTTTCGCCCTATTAAAGGTACTTTAAATGAGAAAGTTGTGTGTTAAAATCCCTCTCTTTCATTTTGTTGTTAAATCCGTCTCAGATTTACTAAGGTTTAGACGTTGTAATATACATCATACACATGCAGGCAGAATTTCATGTTCTTAATAAATTTATGTCAACTACTCGTAATATTCTCTCAAATGAATGTTTAACACCTAAATACAATTGAGCGATAATATTAAATATTATTTACTATTGAAGATGCACAATTAATGTTTTACTTATTTTATGGAAGATATATTAATAACATTTATAAGAGTAACTACACAAAGTATACTCTTTGAATTTAACTTGATTATGAAGGAAGCTGTCTTAAACGGAAAAACAATGGTCCTTGGAAAAACAATGCAGTAAAATCTTCATATCAAACACTCTCGAATGGAGGACATTTCTATCTATCGAACAGGTTTTCAATACCCAATATCTATAATCTGTATGTCTTTTATTCTTAACAGTGAATACCTCCGATAGCTGAAAAAATACTTACTCCGGACGTGTCCGTTATTCAGAGGCTTTACAATAACTACTTAATTACATCAGATACACGCTTGCTCTAAGATGAAAACCTGTCTAAAGTGGAAGTATTTTGAACCCTTTTGCGATTCCACATTAGCAGGTTTTACAGTAATTAAGAAAAGTTTATTAACAGCCATAAAAAATAAATGTTTTTATATACTGACATAACTTAGTCGGATGAACACATTTTTAACATTTTCTAATACAGTTAGGAAATATTTATAACATGGGTTCATATGGCCATATGTCTGTCTTGCTGTCGTTTTTGTCCGCATTCTAACTCTCGTAAAACATAATTGGATTTTCACATAATTGGTATATGATCTTAAGTTTAATATAAGACATTTCCAATAAAACAGAGTATGCAGCATTTACAGCATGTTTGTGAGGGAATGACCTTTTGTCATAAAGGCACTCTAGTGTTTCTGAGATCGTGACGTCAATAATTTAACATTTTGTAGGCGTAAAAGCGACATCTATCCTCTCTTTTACTTTAACTTTCTAGAGTGTGTGTGCTCTTTCGAATTCCGCAGTTAGCTCGCGGTTATTAGTAATATGTTAATGTGAAGTATCTCAGTTTGCAGCATATAAAAGCTTGGGGGTGAGTTTGGGTGTGTGTCTGGCATTAGCCAGCAGCCAGCGAGTGCGGACCTCTGCCATTAGACAACGAAGTGGATGATTGTTTAGCGAAATGCTGACGAATAGAAAGTAGCAACGGCCTCCAGTAAAGTGGGAAGGAGTTTGGATAGTGGATTTAAGAGTCGGCCGTGGTAAGAAAGTTTAATAGTAGTTCCATTTTAATTATTGGTGAAATAAAGAATTATCCACAGCCACGGGCTGTTTAACTAAACTTTGTTCAGCAGCTCAGCCAGGAGACAGGGTCAAGTGTTAGGCGGTGCCACGACTGAGCTAGGTTGGGGCCTGTGAGTATGATTTTAGCTGTTCATAGTGTTCTCAGTGTGTAAAATTTTAGACTTGCTCCACTTCCCTTCGGCCATTATCACTTGAATAAACTTTGTTGTTTTAACCTAAACTACTGAGTATGTCTGCATATAACGTTACAAATAGCGCCCACTGTGGGTTTGCCGTTACAAATGGCGCCCAACGAAACATCGGACATTATGAGATTGTGCCACGTGTGTATTTCACCGGTGAGGGTGATATTAGTGAATTTTTAGATAAATTAGATGATTATATTTTGTTCAATAATATACCTGAAAAAAGTAGATACGTAGTGCTTAAATGCTCGTTAAAGGGCGAAGCACTTTTGTGGTTGGAAAATATAGGAAAGTTTTTGATTAATGAAGAAGCGAAAAGATTTGAACAAACTGTGATCGAGTTAAAGAAGGCATTTCCTCCCGTTAAAGATAAAAGTATTTTGAGAAAAGAGTTCTATTGTAATAAGCAGAATATTTATGAGTCGGCGTCAAAATTTTATCTACGTAAGCTTGAATTAAAAAATAAATTAGATTTAGATATCACATTTGAGGAATTGTTGGACATTGTTTTTCCTCTTTTTAATCCAAATATACAGGACTTTATTGAAGTTAGAGCACCGAAGAATTTTGCAGAAATGCATCAGATATTATCGAAGTATGAGACTCGGCATAGCTCGGATCAACGGGATTTGCGTAGCCCTCGGCAGAGACCTGTCACGGATAGTAATTTGAGAAATGAGGGGGAACGTAATTTTGTGAGAGGGGGACAGCGATTTCCGGATAATAATGTGCGTAATAGAAATGATGGATTTGGTCATAATATGTCGAATACGAGTAATGGTAATAGGAATGGTGGTGGTGCTAATAATTTTAGAAGTGGTGAGGGAAATATGTATGGAAATAGACAGACTAGTGGTTATAATCGTAGTGGGGGAGTACGGGACAGGAATGTTTCTTCGCAAGTAAGGAGATTAACTTCGGATGAGAATTTTGAAGGTAGATCAGTGCAAAGGAGAGGTGTGAGGAGGTCGGGTCAGTTAAACTGGTAAGTGACTGTATTTCGGAAGGTATGCAGTCACAGGTCAAATCGAAAAAGCCTTCTGTGAGTTTAAATAAAATTACTATTAATCCGGTTGAGTTACCTGAAGTGTTAATTGTGTTAGATGGTATTGTCGTTAAAAGTGTCTTCGATACAGGGGCAGATAAGTCGTTCATTTCTTTTGGTTGTTATCGGAAATATTTTTCGTATAAGAAGTTGAAAAGGTCAAGTCTTGTGGTTCAGTCAGCACAGGGAGTAGCTTGCGATAATAAAGGTTCAGTAGAATTGGAAGTTGAAATTCGTTCGGTTAAGACATGTTGGGAGTTTTGTGTGTTAGATGGGTTAACAGTGCATTGTATAGTTGGTGTGGATTATATGAAGGATAGAGGAATTAGTTTGGATTTCATTAAAAAGTCGTTAATCGTGAATAATGATGAGAAGGTGAGTAAGAAAGAGCCTGTTTTAGTGTCAGTTAATTTGGAGGAGTCGGGGTTAAGTGAAATGGAGAGGGAGGAATTTAATAAGTTTTTGAATGAATTTGGAGAGGTTTTTTCTGATAAACCGGGTTTAACGCATGTTGCGTGGCATGAGATTGATACTGGTTTGAAAGCACCTGTTGCTAGTAAACCATATCGTTATGATAAAGTTAAACAAGGTATAATTGATTATCATATTCAAAAAATGCTAGCGGACGATATTATAATGCCGATTGAGTCTCCTTTTGCATCGCCAGTAGTGTTATGTCGTAAAAATAATGGGAAAAGTTTAGATAATCCAGAGGCATATAGGTTTGCTGTAGATTATAGAAAGTTAAATGCGATAACGCAATACCCTCAGTATCCTATTCCAGTAATTGACGACATTTTGGCTAATATAACGTGTACGAATTATATGTCAACGTTAGATCTTACGTCGGGTTATTTTCAGATTGCAATGAAGCCGGAGGACATACCTAAGACTGCTTTTATTACTCGGGACGGTTGTTTTGCTTTTAAGAGAATGAGTTTTGGTTTATCGGGAGCGCCGGCAACGTTCCAGAAGGCCATGAATAATATCCTTAAACCTTTGCTTGGTAAGGGTGTCTTGGTCTACCTGGACGACATAATTATAATGGCAGCTACTTTTGAAGAGCATTTAAGATTGTTGAGGGAAGTATTTACGTTGTTAAGAGATGCTGGGTTAACAGTTAAGTTAGAAAAATGTAAATTTTTGAGAAAAGAGATAAAGTATTTAGGAGTTAAAATTACGCGTGATGGTATTAAAATAGATAATGAGAAAATTGAGGCAATTACGTCAATGAGTCCCCCCCAAAAATAGTAAGGAAGTGGCGACATTTTTAGGGATGGTGGCTTGGTTTGCCAAGTTCATTCCACGTTTTTCGGAGTTATGTGAACCGTTGTATAATTTAAAAAGGAAGAGGGTGAAGTTTGTATGGTCATCAGCGGCTCAGAGATCGTTTGAGTTATTAAAAGAGGCAGTAGTTTCCCCTCCTGTTTTGGCTCACCCCGATTATTCATCTCAGTTTGAAGTGTATTGCGATGCGAGTGCAGTGGGGGTTGGAGCGATGTTAGCACAGAAAGGTCGACCTATAGCGTTTGCGTCAAGAATTTTAAATGCAGCGGAAAGGAATTATTCGATTACGGAAAGGGAGTGTCTTGCAGTAATTTGGGCTTTGAATAAATTTCGTTGTTTTTTCACTAATATACCGGTTAAAGTCATTACGGATCATTCAGCTTTGACAAAGTTAACTAATGGAAAGGGTTTGTCGTCTCGTATGGTCAGATGGTGTTTGAAGTTAGCAGAGTATAATGTGGTTATAGAACATAGGGCTGGCAAGGAGAATGCGGTAGCGGACGCTCTGTCACGAAACCCGCATGGTGGTTTAGAGGTCACGGAGGAAGTTAAGTGTTGTGCATTGTCTTCATTGGTGTTAAGGTCGCGAGAGCAGTTGATAAGAGAACAGAAGCAAGATGAAGAGTTTGGTATTTTGTATCGTTACTTGGAAAATCCTGATGATGTCCCGAGCGCAGATGTGCCTATGTTTGAGAAGTGGTCCCAATCTTTTAAGCTTATCGATGGTCTTCTTTTTTATTCTAAAATTGTAAATTCACGTGGTGAATTAAGAGTTTTTATTCCGGCTAGTCTTCGTAAGGCCATCTTGAAAGAATTTCATGATAATCCATTAGCAGGTCACTTAGGAATCAGGAAAACTTATGCTCGAATTGGTGAATCCTGCTACTTCCCTAAAATGCGGGAAGCAGTGCGCGCTTATGTCTCCAGCTGTAGCACATGCCAACGTTATAATTATAAAAATGTAAGTCCAGCTGGAAAATTAATTCCTATTAAAGTAAATTTTCCTAATGAATGTGTAGGTGTAGATTTAATCGGTCCTTATCCATTGTCTAATACTAAAAGATATAGATTTGTGCTAGTTATAGTTGATTATTTTAGTAAATGGGTAGAGTTAGTCCCCCTCAGGAAGGCTTCTGCACTTGCAGTTGCCGATGCATTTTTCGATAATTATATTTCTAAATATGGTGCACCAATTAGGGTAGTGAGCGATCATGGCCCTTGTTTTATTTCTGATATATTTAAGGCCCTGTGTGAGAAGCTGGAGATCGATCATTCTTTTACTGTTCCGTATCGACCTCAGTCTAATATGGCTGAACGTGTAAATCGTACATTAATTCAAATGATTTCTTCATATGTTGGTTCTCATCATGCAAATTGGGACCAGTTTCTTCAAAATTTTGCGTACGCACTTCGTACAGCAGTTCATGAGTCGACGGGGAAAATGCCTGCTGAATTGTTTTTGGGTAGAAAAGTCATTACTCCATTCCAAAGGTTAGTTATGGTGTCGGATGCGGAAAGTCAGTACATGTGTCAGGATATTGAGAGGTTGGTTAAGGAAGCTCAGGTTCAGATGGGAAAAGCGCAAGAAAAGCAAGCTCAGTATTATAATATGCGTAGGAGGGAGTTAGAAATGAAAGTTGGAGATTTTGTGTTAGTAGAAAAGCATTGGTTAAGTTCAAGTCGTCAAAAGAGAGTAGCTAAGTTTGGTCCGAAGTTTGTAGGTCCGTTCGAGGTTTTAGAAGTTCGAAATAATAATTTGGTTGTTGATGTCAATGGTGAAAGAATGACGGTTAATTTGGATCAGGTTAGAGTTTATAAGTTTAGAGAAAATGGTAGTGAAGGTTCTCATGTGTCGAGTGGTGTTTCGCGAAATTCCCGATCCAATGAGTGTCCCGAGTCCAGCACTTCTTCATCTAATTCTTTTCATCAATATTCAAGAAGAAAATTTGGTCAAACAGCTCCAAAAACTGTTCTTGAAAGTCGAAAGCCTAGCAATCCGAGAGCAAAGTATGATAATAAAAATAAGAGAACTGTGTCAAATACATCGGACTCTGTGTGCCATAAAAGACAAAAAATTATAAACTGTCCAGTTCCTCCACTTATGAGACAGCAACCTCGCAAACATACATTATCTAATAGTTCACCATCTTCAGTGATTAATCCCCGGAAAAGATTTCGTATGGACACTCGACAAACTGTTAAAAGGACTTTAAAGTCGGAATTTTTGCCCAATAAGAAGCAGCGTAGGTCTGGAAAGAAACGTGGTCTGGGTTCTTCAGTAACTTCGGGTGCATCTAGAAAGAGGAGACAACGCTCAGATTACCGGCATCAACAGTGTGAATCTCGCCATGGAGTGACCCCAGCAAACCGGCCAGAGCAGAGTCGTCGAGCGGAACCTACAAGTATCCCGCGGCATCCATTCAGAACCAGGCTGCAGGCACGACAGTCAACTGTGGCGTCACCATACAGTTCCGATGACGAAAGATCCTTCGTACAAGGCTTCTGGGACAAGAGGAGAAAACCATCCTGTAGTGTGAAGCCAGCCAGCAGCGAATCATCTCTATGATTGGGTGATAATGTTCTTTATTAAATTTCTATTAGAGTGCATATATGTGGTAGCAATGTGAAGGAATAGAAAGCAGAAAGACTGTTTGGTACTTTTGGCCATTTTTGGAATTTTTTGACGGACTCACGTTTAGTGCTTAATTGTGTTTAAAATTTGTTTGCAAAATTGTTAGTTTTATGTATGTTTGAGATTTTGGTCTTAACTGCTTTTAAAAATTCTGGATCTATTGTTAAATTGTTGTGTTATTTGTTAAAAATGTTACTATATTGTTATATTGTTCATGTGTTCTAAAGTGTATGTTAATGTGTGTTTAAATTTTCAGAAAGTACAGATAGTAATTTGGGTTATTTTGTACACGCGCCGCGGTTTAGACGCGCACGTGTTTTGCGGTCAAGAAGTCCTTGACACGCGTTTCTATCTCTTATACTAACATTTAATGAATTAACTTTCTTCTTATCGTTCGTGTTTTATGAGTTGCGTTTTGTACTTTAGTTGGGAATGGTTTCCGCAAGTTGCGAAGTTTAAGCCGCGTTTGAATATGAAATTGTATTGTATTAAAAATTGAATGTTAATGTGATTTTCTTGCAGGGAAGTATACCTGTGTTATGTATTGATTCTGCTATTTTTCTTTTAGTTGATACAGATGAAGAGCATGATGACGTCATTTTGTAAATTTTTGATATTTTTTGATTGTTGCATAGGCACAGCGATATGCCGCTGTACGTATGTGCCCCAATTATTGTTAAAGTGGAGTTAAGTTCTGAAGAATTTTGGGAGTTAGTTCATTGGCTAATGGGTTTGTAGGTATTACGTAGTAGCAGAGTTATTTTAGTATGAAGTAATTGTAATTCTAGATGAAGTCTGAATTTGGATGAGGAAAATTTTTGCGCATTGGGTTTTTTGGACTTGGTGCGAATTCTAGTATATTAAAAGTTGTGGAGAAATTTTTGGTAAAGTTATAGTTGTATTGTAATATTGAGGAAAATTTCGGAAGTTTAGTATTTTGAGAAATTTTAACACTCCCAGTGGAGTGGGCTGTTTTGAAAGAAATAATTAGTTTTGAAAGTTTTACGAGTTTTTGGGAGTTTTTCGGAGGCTATTTGTAAGATAGAAGAATGATTGGATTGAATATGTGAATATTTGAGGCAAACTGAGTTTTTTTTTTTGGTTGTGATGGGTTAAAGTTAATATTTTAAAAGTTATGTTTCGGCGCTAAATTTCACCCATCACTGTGTTTTATTACGGCTCGAAATTTATAACAAGAAAAAGTTCTGGGCATGCATTTGGCCCAGCCCTTTTTCTCTGCGGAATCCGAGGGGGGGTTGTGAGGGAGTGACCTTTTGTCATAAAGGCACTCTAGTGTTTCTGAGATCGTGACGTCAATAATTTAACATTTTGTAGGCGTAAAAGCGACATCTATCCTCTCTTTTACTTTAACTTTCTAGAGTGTGTGTGCTCTTTCGAATTCCGCAGTTAGCTCGCGGTTATTAGTAATATGTTAATGTGAAGTATCTCAGTTTGCAGCATATAAAAGCTTGGGGGTGAGTTTGGGTGTGTGTCTGGCATTAGCCAGCAGCCAGCGAGTGCGGACCTCTGCCATTAGACAACGAAGTGGATGATTGTTTAGCGAAGTGCTGACGAATAGAAAGTAGCAACGGCCTCCAGTAAAGTGGGAAGGAGTTTGGATAGTGGATTTAAGAGTCGGCCGTGGTAAGAAAGTTTAATAGTAGTTCCATTTTAATTATTGGTGAAATAAAGAATTATCCACAGCCACGGGCTGTTTAACTAAACTTTGTTCAGCAGCTCAGCCAGGAGACAGTGTCAAGTGTTAGGCGGTGCCACGACTGAGCTAGGTTGGGGCCTGTGAGTATGATTTTAGCTGTTCTTAGTGTTCTCAGTGTGTAAAATTTTAGACTTGCTCCACTTCCCTTCGGCCATTATCACTTGAATAAACTTTGTTGTTTTAACCTAAACTACTGAGTACGTCTGCATATAACGTTACAAACGACACCCAGCGTGCGTGCACCGTTACATGTTTACAGAGACACAAGAATGAGTTCTTTTACATTGTGGCTTATGAGAAATAATCGTTTTTGGTGCATTGTTGTAATATATCAATGTTACTTTAAAGATAATGGAATTCATACTATCACTCAGGTGGACTACAACTAGCTTGCTACAGAAGAAAGAATTAGTAGCATGTATTGTCCGTTTGCACAATTCGATTGCATTATGTTCTATGGAGAAAAAAATTGAGGTTATTTCAATAATGTTACACTATTTAAAAAAATGAAATTGGTATTCATCATTATAGATCATTAAATTTATAGCATTTTTTCATTCATTTACAGAGACAAACAAAATAATTCAGTATCGGTATTGAAATTGTTAGCATTATTTGCCAGAAATGTGTTTTCAGCTGTGGCACATAATTAAGTTGATTGTAGGAAAATACTGTTGGAAATTAATTAAATTTTAGTATATTATCTGGTGCGTATAAATTCCAAGTATCATACATATAAGGATGCACGTCAAACTTCGGATGTTTTACCAGGTATGGGCAGAATTGCTCAAAAGGAATATTTACTACTACATGGATGAATATTACAAACTGTCGAATTTTTATCATCTGAAATATTGAAAGCATCCATTAAAACTAATTCAAAATTTCAAGAGTTAAATTCATTTTTAATTATAGAATAAAGGATTTTCGAAGCAAAATTGCTAAATTTTGAAGGATTTGAATAATAAAAAAATTTTATGTACTTATATGTCATTTCTTGACACATGTTTGACAGGATAATAACTGCCATAATAATGACTATTTCATTCTAAGTTGCATTTTTTTAGTTCTAACATTTTAATTCTGTTTAAGGAAAAATGTTTTCGATGTAATAGCTCAAATTTCATGCAATGTTTAAATCAGTTTTATATGTTAATTTATGAAAATCAGGAAAATGACACAGTAATGGTCTATTCAATTTTTACAAAGACAGTAATTGAGTTACTTTTAAAGAAACATCTAAAAGATCTTGCTGGTAGGGTAGGTATGATTTTATTATTTCTGACTTGAACTATCTGAAAAATAAGAAGAATTACTCTTCAGCGTTATATTTATACTCGAAAAGAACTAAAATAAACATGCCAGGAAATGTCATTCATTTCTCTCTTAAAACGAAAGAGTGGATTTGGCTTCTCAAGAAAGAGTTCTAATTTACTGGATCGTGAATGAGTTGATTTTTAGGCGGTCCACTCATCTTGATTTGGATTCTTCTATTTCTAATGCACTCACAAAAATCGGACGCTAAGCAGCTCAACTCGAGAAGAAACCAATCTTTCCCGCCTGATATGCGCCCGCCGGCGCTGCTGACGTCACCCATTGACTTGCAAGATGGAGGACTCCCGACGCCCACGCTAATTTTCGATAAATGTTCATGTTCGTGATTAATGCTATTTGAACAAGACTCTTTAAGATGCCGACATTTTACGAAGTAAGTAATATGAAAGTATTTTATTTGCATTTTGCTATCTTTTAAAATATATTTCCTTTCTCTTTCTAATAAACAATTAATGGTCATATTGATACGTTCCGTACATAACAACATCATAGCTTGAAATAAATTGGTATGTCAAGCGAAGTAAAAATTTTCTTATAATGTAAATACTTAGTTCATTTAACTGCCTTGTAGTATAAAAGTATTAAAGAATGAAGTTATGCAATTATTACATCTATATTTATAGAGATTTATCAAAATATTAAATTCACATGTTGTATTCAGTGTTTTGGTGAAAACATGCACTGGTTTATATATATTCAGTCTGCTTAGAAGTGCTTATTTTTGAATACATATTCCTATTTCTCAATTTTGCCAATGTTGTTAAGGGATTGAAAACCCTATATAAAAATGAAAAACAAACTGTTCTTGTATTTTGATCTACCTGTTGCTGCATTTAAGAAAAAAAAATTATAGTGTATGCATAAACACATTTCTAAGACTTTTGCATTCTTAGCGTTGAACATGTGTGTACTTTGTTACTTTTTTGTCCCTTGTGTTACTTTTTTGTTTGGCAATGCTTTACATTGCTATTGAGCATAATTTTTGCATGCATGATCAGTATTATAATTGTTTAGTATTTAAAGTATTTAGCTACATTATTGTTACATAATACATTTAAAAGTGATATTGTTTTCTTGCACTTGCTTTTGGGTAGGTTTAAATGAGGATTTATTAACAAAATGTAAACAAATATTTACTTTCTATACTGGTAAATGCGAGTATCATTTCCCAAATATTATGCTCCTGATTTCTCTAACAATGAGTTATGCGGCCGGAGAACTGGAATGTCAAACATTGGGAGAATTTTAAATTTTGGAATGAAATGATTTTATACTATGAGCGTTAGAATTCCTAAAAAAAGTCGCTGGTCCCAAGGACCAGTAAAGCATGAGAATTTACTGGTCCGCAGACATCATCACTGGTCCTCTGCATAAAATTCTATTAATTAATTTTAACACTTTGTGTGGCCTCCTCCCCCCCCCTCCCTGGAAAATAAACCAATCTCACTTTGATAATTTTCAGCATAATAAAGTGTAAAATTATAATTTGCTAAAAGTTTAATAAACAGTACGTAAAGAAAAACTGTCAAATTATTAGTTACAGTAGCGTAGCTATGTTTTTTGGCGCTCGGGGCCAGCAAGAAATTTTGTGCCCCCACCCCAATATAGATATATAACAATTTCTTTCAATTTGGCGCCCCTAGGCCTCGGCGCCCGGGGTTGACACCCCCCTTAGCTACGCCACTGATTAGTTAGATATTTTATTTGCCATTACTTTTTCAACTGACAGCAAATTTTGTCCAATTTTTCTCCAGATTGTAGCCAGAGTGGTGGAATTGTAACTAGTAATAAAAAAAATATGATGTGCAATCGGTTGCAGTTTTCTCAGGGCCTCAAAAGAAACACTGGTCCTGCGGACCACTAAATTTTTCAAATTAGTCATCCAATTGAATTATCGGTGGTCTCAGACCAGCGGACCACCAAGAATTTCGAACGCTGACTATAATGATATTAATTTATAATGATTTTAACTTTTAATGACTTCAATAATAGCTTTGTATTTTCACAAAAGGTATAATAAATCTAACAGACTATTTAAATGTTATAAAATGTTACTGAAAAAACAAAAGTTTGGCTAAATCAAAAATAACTATCAAAAAGCAAATTCCCTCCCTTTTAGAAATGTCTTATATCATTGCCTCCCTGTAAATTGATAACATTAGGATGCACTGGCCCTTAGCAATATATCATGATCACTTTTGATAATTTGCTCAGCACATAAATGTAGAAAGTATTCAAGGTTGATGTATGATCACGAGGAACTGAATTTAGTTTTAAGCTTTGTTTAAAACTAAATTAATCTAAATTAATCTTAAGTGAGGCACCATAATCCCACAAAAAAATTCACATTTAATTATAATTTCAGGAGATAATTATACCAATATGAAAATATAATTAACATTAGAAGCTCTAAATTTTAAGTGTTTGATTCAAAAACTTATTATCCAAATGACATAAAATTTCGTTTCTAGACATAGTTTGAACCAAGATTATATGTTGTGAAAATTTGCCATTAGAAAGTTGCCATTAAAAAACAAATTTTGGACTGTTTTTGGTTTGTAGGTTGGCCTCCTAAAAAAATTATGTACATTATATAAAAATAGAGTTAATTTCCTATTGTTTGGTTCTAGTAACTTTCTTTTACGATTCTTACTGCAAAGTTAGTAAGGAATATTTACTTTTTTTTCCTGCGATTGTATACAGCGTTCAAAATCCTTGGTGGACTGCTGGTATCAGACCACCAAAAAGTTATTCGGACCACTAACTTAAATTTAGTCGTCCGCAAGACCAGTAACTTTTTCCCCCTCTGTCTGTAATGTAAATTTTTCAGTTTCTGAAAAAAAAAAAATAAAAACTTAACACAAACCCCAAAGTTTTATTCGAAAAAGATACATATTAAAAATTTGCATTATACCTTAGTTGATAAAAAAAATATACATAATTAATAATTGTATAGTTTTTGTTTATGTACTGCATACTTTTTTAGAAAATTATAATTTTACTTTTTACTACACCGAAAATTTTGGGTAACTGCGAAGGAAATTTGGTTTATATTCTGTAGGAGGGGGCCCCCTCCTACAGAATATAAACGTCGCTCAGTGTGTTAAAGGGTACATAATAGATTTTTATGTTTAGAAAACTAACAATTATCTGTTTAGAAAAGAAAATGATTTGAATTTTAATGTTAGAAAAAAAACTTGCTAGTCCTATCTAAGTTTTAATAAACAGCACTGTAAAATGTATTTTTCATCCCTCATAATCTCATTGTTTAAATTTATTGCTTTATCGGTTGCATATCTTTTTATTTACGTTCTAAACAATTGTTCAATTAACCACAATTTCCTTCTAGTGACACCAGTTAAAGGTTTGCCCAATTTATTCCTCTGATGGTCCCCTCCCCCCTCCCATGGAGTAAGATTTTGCATTGGAAAATAAATGTTGAAAGAAGGAAAATCTCACCTTAAACCTGAGAGGAAAAGTACATATCAATTATTAGTAAATAGAATATGCATTTTTTGAAACACACTGTATAATACTGCATTTTTTACAGATGAACCAAGTAAACTTAGCCGACCATCAGTTCTACTAATTGTTAATTATTGTGCTGATTTAAAATGGACAGCTCCAAAATCTGACTGAGGTGCTCCTATAAGTGATACATTGCCGTCAACAAGGCCAGTCCTAGTGAAAACCTAAAGAACTGTAAGTGGTTTTACTTTTATTTTTTTGAAATTAATGATTATGTTTGTATGTGACAGTCAAATTTTATTTATTTTTTCATTCACTTCCTGTTCACATGTATTTAAAACTTGGAAATGGGGCAGATGTGAATGTCACAATTTTTCCCTGGTTGCATTTTATTATTATTATTAAAAAAAAATGTTCTTGACATTTTGTTTGTCTTCTGCAGCCAAAACCACTGTTTATAGATCAATAAATATAAAAACTTTGTTAAATCACCATAAAAAAGAAAAATTATACAGGACGCGTTTCGAGCTGCAAAATTACCGCTCGTCTTCAGCTGGTCCAAACACGTGTCACAACGGACAGAGTGGAAATAATTTTTTTACTTATTTCCACTCTGTCCGTTGTGACACGTGTTTGGACCAGCTGAAGACGAGCGGTAATTTTGCAGCTCGAAACGCGTCCTGTATAATTTTTCTTTTTTATGGTGATTTAACAAAGTTTTTATATTTATTGATATATATTTATCGCCAGTATTTTCGGTGTTTCTCAATACTGTTTATAGAGGTGAAAAATAAAGTCCCAGTTCAAACTTTCTCCAAATAACTTTTCATTTATTTGAATTTTAATGTTCTAACATATACTATGAATGAGTAATTTTGATAAATTCTTCTAAAATTGATAAATGTTAATGATTTGCCAATTTAACTCTAGTGGGGGTGTGGGATGCTTATGAATAGTCTAGTTGGGCACATACCACCTAGGAGCAGAATCGGCACAAAACTGCGACACACATCAGACTCTTTGAGAACGTCTGCAGGCTATTTTTCAACAATTAATAGTAATAATAATAATGAAAGCTTGCTAGAAATTATTTGCCATGTGCCATAATAATACGATCAGCAACACATCCGACTGGCAAAGTTCCAATTCACAAACTATAAATCAGGGATGATTCCTTAAAATTTAGGCAATTTACAAAAGATTAATTTAAAAAAAAAATCCGTCTTAAATCTGAAATTTGGACATAAGATGTATCATGAATTTTGACAAATGGTTCCCCTCTCCCCCCCCCCTCCAAGAAAAAAATAGTTAATTATTTTAAGAAATATTGCTAATTTCGCCATAGATTTCACGGTAAAACGTGAATTTTGTCAGAGGATCACAAAAATACGTAAAGTTTGTCAAAGGATCGAGAAAAAAAACAGCAAATTTCGTCAAAACTACTTCAAAAAAAAAAAAAGCAAATTTCGACAAGTTCCTGAAAAAACCTGCAAATTTTGCAAAAAAAAATCAAGTATTGCAAAAAAAACCCTGCAAATTTTGTCAAAGAATCTCGAAAAAACAACACATTTCGTCAAAAGGTTGCAAAGAAGAAGCAAAATATGCGAATTTCGTCAAAGGATCGCATTAAAATGGCCATCTTTGTCAAAAGATCTCAAAAAATGGTAAATTTCGACGAAAGATCCAAAAAAACCTGGCCAATTTTGTAGACAGGTTGCAATAAAGCAAATTTCGTTAAAAGATTACAAGAAAACAACAAATTTCATCTAAAAGTCACCAAAAAAACTGCAAAAGGTCAAATGCAAATTTAATCCATGTATCACAAAAAAAAAAAAATTGCAAACTTTGTCAAAAAATCACAAAAAAAGATAATTTTATTAAAAGTCACAAAAAAAACAAACATTTCGACAAAAGATCTCAAAAAATGGCAAACTTTGTTAAAACATTGCAAAGAAACTGCAAATTTCGTCAAAATATCACGATGAAACTGCAAATTTTTTCAAAAGGTCACAAATTTTGCCAGTGGGGCACAAGAAAAAAAGGGGGGGGGTAAAACATGGTTCCAGGAGTGGATTTTCTCCCCTTTTTGGACAATGTATGATAGTGTTAAAAATTCTTTTTTTTAATACTTTCTTTTTATGTTTAATCATAAATACTTGGGAGGTTTGATTGGATCTAATGTAATGCAAGAGACTGAAAAGAGCAGTGTTGAATTCAAATATATTTCTGTGGGAGAGATATTCGTAGCTCCGGGGAGGGGGGACGGGACATTGCACTTTTTAACCACTGAAAACACTAAATCTCAAATTTTCCGGAGGGGGGGGGGGAGAATACCCTTATCCAGGTCACTCTCTGAAATCAACACTGGTAAAGAGGACATTTATCTTGAGTTCTGCAGACTTTTTAAAGTTTCTACTTGCGTTGCAGATTGCAGAAAAAAATTCTGCTTCTGGGAGCGCATATAAACAGTTCATAGGGGTCTCAAAAATCATTCTGCAATTCTGTTTTTTTTTTTTTTTTTTTTTTTTTTTTTTTTTTTTTCAGTTAACTTCACGAAAAATAACGTCATCTCCACTATCTATTGTTTTGCTGAAATTGGTTTTTTGTGATACATTTAAGTTTGTATTTAAATTTTCTCATCTATCAATAAGTGCATAAAGAGCAATAAGCTTTATTGAATATTCAATTATAAATGATATTCAATTACATGTAAAGTTTCCAGGGTTCATAAGGACCTTAAAAAAGTTCTTAACTCTTTACATTCCAATACTTTTATTCATTTATTTATTTTTTTAATGTGAGCCAGAGTTGTATAATATAGATACACGCCGTGCGCAGAAAATTTTATAAAGTTTGCAGAAAACTTTAAGAAAAAAAATTTATTTTTGTAAATTTATTTTTTTTCTTTTGTACCAAAAAATAAAAATATTCCCTCAATTTTAGGAACAAATTATTTACTGTTAACGCAAATGTCGTCAAAAAACCTCTAAAAAATCGTGAATTTTAATAAAGAATCGCGTAAAAACATGCATTTCGACAAATAATTGCGTAAAAAACGGGCATCTCAACAAAGGATAGTGTAAAAACAACATTTCGACAAAATACCGCGCAGAAAACATGAATTTCGTCCAAAGACCACAATAAAAACGTAAATTCCATCCATGAATCGCGTAAAAAATACGAAATTCGTGCTTGAATCGCATAAAAAACGCAAATTACATGCATGAATTGCGTAAAAAACGCAAACTACATCCATGAATCGCTCAAAACGCAAACTACGTCCATGAATCATGTAAAAAAGCAAGAATTACGTTCATAAATTGTATTAAAAGAGCGAATTACGTCTGTGAATCGTGTAGTGAAACGCGAATTACGTTCATAAATCGCTCAAAAAACACGAATTTCGTCGGCAGAAAGCTGAAACGCAAATTACGTTTATAAATCGCATAAAAATAGCGAATTGCGTTCATAAATCGCATAATAAATGCGAATTGCGTTCATGAATTGCATAAAAAAAGCGAATTACGTCCATAAATCGCTCAAAAAATGCGAATTACGTCCATAAATAGCTCAAAAAACGCGAATTACGTCGATGTGCAAAAATAAAAATAAAACGCGAATAGCGTTTATAAATTGCAAAGAAAACACGAATTACGTTGAAAAATCGTGTAAAAAAAGCGAATTACGTTCATAAGTCGCATAAAAACGCGAATTACGTCAATAAATCGATCAAAAAACGCGAATTTCGTCGACAGAAAGCTCAAAAAACGCAAATTACGTCTATGAATCGCATAAAAATAGCAAATTACGACCATAAATCGCGTAAAATGTGAATTACATTCATTAATCGCATAAAAAATGCGAATTACGTCCATTAAATCACTCTAAAAACGCAAATTGCATTCATAAATCGCATAAAAAACGTGAATCACGACCATGAATTGCGCGAAAAAGGCGAATTACACCCAACATTAAATTAATTTTCAGAAAGTTTTCGACCCAATATTACGTGCGCAGAAAGTTTTTTGGTTTTATACAAGTCTGATGTGAGCTAAATATTTACTAGTCCGTAAAATATAAATTGACAAACATTCATAATCCACCAAGTAAGTCCTTTAAAAAATTCAGGGTTTTTTATTATAATTCTAATTTCTGATTGGACATCTTAACTGAATGTTTCGTTTCCCCATGAGGTGTATAAACTTCATATCCGCATACGCGTGCTGAAACTAGCCTCTTTTGCGCCTGGAGCAAACATGGATTGTGGCACCTCCCACCCCCTTCACACTTAAAAGTAAATTTACCAAAAAAAAAAAAAAAAAATATTTAATTTATTTGTGAATTTTAAATATGTAAAACTAAACTATGTAATTAGCTTTGTCAAACATTGATTCAGTAAAATCTTGAGCATTCCTGGCAATCGCCTCCCCTCAGAGATGGATAATATAGATGAACATGCAGGGCCGTAGCTAGAAGTGAACAACAGGAGGTCTCATATTTTTTCTCTCTCACTGACGCAGAAAGATAAATTAGTACATATTTATCTTGTAGGTACTATGTTTTTTATTAAACTGTTGTAATAACTTCACATTGCCGGGCTTTAATTTCAGGGCGGGATGCACACCCGAACTTTTTAAGTGCTGCCCAAAAGAAATCATAAATTTTCCGAAATATTTTGCATTTTGAAACTACGATCCATTTCCACGACCTATTTTATGATTTCGTGATGTTTTCGTGCAAATAAATGATTTATTTTGCAATTTTTTTTTTACTACAAAAAATTTTTGAAATTCACAAGTTTTTTCTGCGACCGATCGACAAATGATTTTCCTGCAGTCGATTGACAAGTTTGTGCTGTGTTCCTCTACAAGAAAAGTCATTTCGCTCAGAATTAAAAAAAAAAAAAAACTAGTGCATTTGATTCCAAAATTTATGGAACATCAATTATCTGCCACGAAATTCAGATAATTATGTCTGAATTTCCAGGCTGTAAACAGATTTTACATAATTTTTTAACTGAGCTGAGTCGCATATTTTCACAATCAATTTCATCAATCATTTGCAAAGAATGGAAACACAGAAAAATTTGTTGGAGGATCGTGATAGAGATGACAATTTTGTCGAAGTACCACGGAAAAAATTTGAATTTTCTCAAAAAGCATAACTTTCTTCTAAAGATCGTGGTAAAACATGAATTTCTTGAAAAAGATCACTGAATAAACTCAAATTTGTTGAATGGATTGCAAAAGAAACATGACTACAGTTAAATGGTTGCAAAATAAATGCGAATTTCATGAAATCATCGTAGAAAAATGCGAATTTCGTGAAAGGATTTCCATATAAACCTGAATTTATCAAAATGCCGCTTAAAAAAAAATACATTTCATGAAAGAATCTTGAAGTAAACGTGAGTTTCATTAAAAAATCATAAAAAATGCCAGTTTTGTTGAAGGAGTGCAGAGAAACGCAAATTTTGTCGAAGATCGAGAAAAAACACTAATTTCTTTAAAGAAATTGTGAGAAAACGCCAAATTAGTCAAAGGGTTCTTCAGGTGTGATTCTGAATAAAAACATTTTTTGAAATTCACAGTACATTTTCTGAAAGTTTACAGCAGTGTGTGAGAGGAAAAATTTACTTATTTGTCACTGTTTTTTTTTTTTTTTTTTTTTTTTTTTTTTTTTTTTTTTTCCGCGCTCCCTTGACGAAATTTGCGAATGGTTTTTCGCGATCTTTCAAGATCCTTTGAAGCAGGGTTGGCAAGTTTTCGACAGTGTGTGGTTTTATCCGGTTAAAACCGTGGTTTAAACCATCATGGCTAAAACCTCTTGTCAGAAACCTCAAATACTACACTGATCTGTAAAATTTCGCATTAAACATTTGTCACAAACATACAATATTAGATGTAGTATTAAAAATTCACTTTTATTGTAGTGTATATTATCATTTAAAGTGAAAATAAGAAATTTTTTTTTGTCATAAATCTGAAAATTTGGCCTGCCTCCAAACTTGCTCAACTAGCAATGCTTCTGTTATCAAGCCCTGCTAGCTCAGCACCAATTGAGAGAGTATTTTGTAACTTTGACTTCATACACTCTAAACTCATAAACCATTTGTGTGTAAATAAATGTGCTAAATTGGTTAAGTGCTATAGGATGCTGTGGGGTAAAATGGATCCAGATTATTAACTGTACAAAATCATTTTCTTGTGTTTGAACATTCTAAAAAACAGTATTATTGCAATTAAAGTAATTTAATTTTTTTGTAATTATTTAATTACAGTATAACTAATTTTAAATAAAAAATTACTCAATGTTTCTCTCTTGTTCTTAAATGTTTAAAGCGCGTTACACGTTATTGACGGTTTAAGCCAGTTTTTGACGGTTTAAACCAGTTTTTGATACTTGTCATGTCAAAAACCAGTTTCTGGTGTCAGAAACCCAACCCTGCTTTGAAGAAATTATTGGATTTTTTAGATTATTGGAAGAAATTCAGGTTTTTAGCTATTTTTTTTACTAACTTCGCGGATTTTTTGCAATCCTTTGACAGAATTTGCGAGTTTTTCGTGATCCTTTGACAAAATTTGCAACTTGCTTTTTCTCACGATTTTTTTTTTTTTTTTTTTTTACGATATTTGTGTTTTTTCTGCGATTCCTGGCCAAAGTTTCAGTTTTTTCATGAAATATGTAGTAATTTGCTATTTTACTTTTCCTTTTCTTCAGAAATGGAGTTCTTCACTCACCACCATTATGTAAATGACATTAGAAATTACAAATAAATTAACATCTTTAATTAATAAATTGATATGCAGTTTTCAAACAAATTGCATTTAAAAGTGCTTTTCCCCCATTTTTGACGGCTCAGAAATTAAAAATATGCAATGTTTTTTAGAAGTTAAAAAAATTACAATAAATTTATGTATTTATCTGTACAATGATACACCTACTTTGTTTTGCGGTTGGCTTATGATTAGTTGTAATTTACTTTTTATTTACTTTAATTGACAACAATTTATTTGGTGGTTGAAAAAAAGTATAGCATCGGAGGCTAAAAAGTAATAGTTTTTCTGAACACACTTCTGCATTCAATGGTCATCTTGAAAATACCATCTAAATTTTTTACTTTGTTATTTTTTCTTCAAATCTTCCGAGTGCAGTTCCTCTTTTTCTTATTTTAAAGCTTGATAGAAAGCTCTAGAAAACTAATTTATCTAAAAAATATATAATTTTCGTTTTTTAAAGAAATTAAGCAGGAAATAAAAAATGAAACATTTTTAAGCTTTTAGGGATATTGAAATTGACATCTCTATATATGCAAACAGTCACAAATTATTCATTATATTATATTTTAATAGTACTGTTCGCATTTTTCATTTATAATATTTTATTTCTTACATTTAAGTTTTTAAAATGTTTCATTGTTGCAATTTCAATGTGCTTTGGCATATTTTGGTGAGCATTTGTTGGCCATTGTTTTGTTTTTATCTTATACGAGTTACAGAGAATGTTTGACGATTTATCACCTGTGGTGAGCTAATTCAAAAATGTCTGAAAAGTAATGTATTAATTATTAAGTTCTGGAATTTCTAAAATTTTATACTGTCATCGGAAACACCTTTGTATATAAATTTTACAGTTATGGTATATTAGAATATCAATATATCTTTACATACAAAAGCCGAACTATATTAAATAAGACTTTAACAAAAGGCTCGGTCTACTTGGTACTATATTTTTATATGAGTAAACATATACATTTAAAAGACTAGGCTTAGCCATCAGCCTTGATATTTTTACTTGACCGATTTTGATAATTATATTTTTTAATGAAAACTGTTCATATGTAGATGTGTCCATTTTAGCCATTTTATATATTTTTTTAATAATTTATTTTTAATTTTAAAACTTATGAAATTCCTTCAAAACAGTGGCAATCGCATTACTTTCATTGTTACAGAGAAATAAAAAATAATGAAAACTATTCAAACACGTTGCTTTTAGAACATATTTCCTAATTTGCTTGTTAAATTTTGTAAAAAATAGTTATACACATGTACTAAACGATGTAACCCGAGTGGGTAGGGTATTTACAAATTATTTTAAGATTTTATCAAAAGGAACAGAAACAAGCAAATAAGTGTGATCACACAGGTTTCATTTTCCATTTTATTCACAGTTTGGTTAAATTGTCAGTGGTGTAATTTTTACAAAGCTAAAATTTTTAGTGTACTTATTTGTTCTTTTAAATTTGTTTTATTATAATGTATTTGGTTTATTTTTTGTTCAGACTATGCATGGGAAACTTGTAAAACACTTTAAATCTGAAAACTGCAAAATGTTTTAATAATTCATAATCACTTCTTAACATTACAATTATTGCAATTTACTTAATTTCAATATTTTCTTTTAATACAGGAAAATAGTGATCTCATGGAAAAGCACAATTCCACTGTGAAGCGTCAAATTGAACAACCCTATTTAATCTTACAAAGATCTTCAATGGAGAACTTTTGCCTTAGACAAGAAAATGTTGGACAAATTACATAAGGGTCATTAGACTTCAATGTTTAATGCAAAAAAACATTTTTTTCCCTTTTCTTTTCTGGATAGTTATAAAGATATGGTTAGAGTTCTTTGAAACTTGTTCCTGTTGTTGAAAAGAATTGTTATCAATTAATGTTAAGCTTATTTTCTTTTTCTTAAATAAAATGTTTTTTTGATAAATAAATTTTTTTATAAATAATGTGTATACTTTTTTTCTGACAACATTCTAAATTGCACATTTGGCTCTTGCTGTTGACTTAAAAAGCTGCAATCTTATCCCATTTTAAAGTTTTATATTTCTTTAAAAGTTAGTCTATTTGAGAAACATTGAATAAAATAAAAAATTAACAAGAAATAATTAGAATTCGGTACCTAATGGGTTGGTGTTTATCTATTCAGCACATTGTTCCTTCTAAACAGTTATTGTTGAGCATAAGTTCAAGTTTAAATAAATGTTTTAAATGATATGGTGAATTAAGTTATGCATTGTTTGAGTCAATAAACTCATTTCTCGATTATTTATGCTACAATATTTAGTGAAAAGTTCTTCATAAACTGGCATCAAATAAAATAATAATCCATTACCAAAATTCTAGCTATTCAAGTTTTAGTATTTTTGCCAATGTATGATTTCAAATTAAATGAAAATGCACGTTGTGTATATGAAAAATGAATAAAAAGCCTTAAGTTGCATAACAAGACGCATTTGTATGTCTATTTGTAAAATGCCATTTTAAATTTAATTTGCATTTAAAGATCTATGCTAAATAGTGCAATACATGTAATTTTTTTTCCTCATATGTATTGCTTAAAGGGTGAGAAAGCATAAATGAGCACATTTTATTTCAACCTTCTAGAATTTAAAAAGAAAAAAAATATTTACCTAACAGTTTAAAAGAAAAATTTTAATGGCATTTTTCTACCCCACCTCCCAAGTGCAATGTACTTTTATAAAAGCTATAGATAAGTTATTGGATGTCAAAGATTTCAAAGCCAACTCTGATTTCAAGCTAAACAATTTGAAAGTTAGTCAGTTTAAGAAATAGTAAGATTTAAATCTAATAATTACAACACAATATCATGGGTTGATGTTTTTCCATTTAGATATATTTTTGGTTTCACTTAAGCCTTCCGCTAGCTATGTGGGGAGTGAAAAAAAAAGGATGATGCTTGGGAAAGTTATTTTCAATATTTTGCTTAGATTTTAATATTTGCATTTTTTTTTTTTAAGTTGAGGACAATCTGTGTACTGACTACTTTTTGCTTTTTTAATTTAGGTATTATATTTTAAAAAATACTTTCTTTTCAGAAATCTATATTAATATATATAAACTAACCAAAATCGCAAAAGTAAAAACTAGTCCACATACAAATAATCTTCAACTATCTTATCCCCGCCTCCCACACACACACACACACACACAAAAAGAACAAAATATTTGAAAATTTCTGCATAGGATTAACATTATCCCCTTCTGGATCTTTTTTAGTGACTGGTGTTCTGACATTGGGTCCTTTGCTGTTTTCAAGTTTGTTATAGATATTTTTTCGATATTTTTTTGTAAGATGCCTAAGATTGGTTTATATAATTGTAGTTCTTATTTACTTGTAAATCACAAATTTTGAATCGAAAAATAATTATTTACTATTAAATAAGAAAGCTAATCGAAAAAATTATGATTGCAAAAAATAATCGGAAGCTAAGAGTATCATTGGAAAATGCAAACTTGAAAACGTCAAAGAAAAGAAAGGAAAAATCCCATAGCATCACAGTATCAGAAGCTGACTGATCCTTCTTCCTGAAGGAAATATTTTGTACATTGTGATTCAATTACTGTTGTACAGTAATTTGCATTGATAAGTTTTTTCCATCGAGAAAATAAAAAACTGTGGTTATAAGCTGCCTTCAAATAATTAGGGGCTTATTGGTTGCTGAATATTCTTTTCGAATTTGTAATTTTGAGATCATCAGTATTATTTTTAATTTAATAAATATATGTACTTTTGATTTTGAACAAAAAAAAAAAAAAAAAAATACTGATGCAAACAATTTCTGATTTCAGAAAAATAATAATGAAAAATTCATTCAAGTTCTATGGAATTTTGTATAATGATCCAGTCTTCTTTTTAGCTATTTAATTGACATAGGAAGCAATTTTCCTCAATAAGTTAAAAAAAAAATTAAAGAATTTGTTTTCATGATACATTACAGATAAAGATATGGAAGTAAGATCAGAGAACCTGTCACATTTTTTAAAAATTCATATATATTCTAATGTCAATAAAAAGAAATTTAAACCTGAGATAATTTAACAGTTATAAGAATTGAACTGTGACACTTGACAATGTAGTAAGAATTCTATGTTATATTGAATTTTATTGATAAAATTCAATCAAAGATTACTGAATTTCATTTTAAATGATGTAATTTTAATTAGTCAGTTGATTAGAAATCACTTGAAGGTTTTGAAATTTTGAGTGAATTTGCTTTTCTTAAAACTGAATTTATTCAAAATAACTCAAGGGTTGTTATTTTGAATAACTCAAATGTGTCACAACTGAAAAGTTAGGCTTAATGAGTTATGGCTGTCATTCTACATGGGTTTTCATTCCTATTCATTGCACTTAAAAGCCTGCACATGCAGTGGTGTCTTCAAGGCACTTATTGAGTCTATCACAGCTTGAATCAGTTTTTCGCATTTACTGAAAAACGAAGTTTTTTGACTTATGATAAATTTGTGCAAGGGTGCGACACATTAAGCTAGAATTTAATTGGGTCGGAAAACGCGTAAAGCAATTAAATGCATATTGCATATGTATAAGCACTTTTTCCGATTTTCGCATATGTACAGCACTGTAATGTTCTCTTTGTGTCTTTAAACATGAACATGTAAATGTTAAGCTATCAATATTCTATAATAATCATCTTGCAGTGCTGCTTAACAATATTTTCATTATGATTAAAATTTAAAAAGTAGATTGCAAATGATTTTTCCATAGGCCGTGATGCAACGTAATTATTTTTTGTGTCTCTGTAAATGAATGATAAATGCACATTCTATGGAGTGAACCTTTAATTCCATCTCGATAACATATTACACATCTGCCAGAAATGTGACATTACTTAAAAAATCTAACCAGGAGAGGGTCCGAAGTTTGTGTCACCAAATTGGAGGAAAGTTTGTGTATCGATAGAGTATAGTTAGTTTATAAATATGTGACAGCCATGAAGCACAATACCCAGGGGGTCTTGAGAAAAAAGGCTTTAAAGTTCATCCTATAGTTTATAATCGGATAAATTTCCTCCATCAGAAAGCGTCTCCGTAGTCTGTTCGGTAGCGCGCTGGACTTGCGTTTTTTTACCTGAGATCTAACCCCGCTCGGAACTTTTTTTCGGAACGAAAATTTTCATTGATTATCTTTGAACCGCAATTGAAAAAATATGCATGACGGTTGAAATTTACGAAGAATATTAATTGATTTTTTTTTGTAAGATTAACTGCGAAATTTCACATATTTAAATGTATATATATATGTGTATATTTAAGTGAGCATATTTATATATCTATAGACTTCAATTTTTTTTGTTTTTATTTAAAATTATTTAGCTTTTTTCTATGATTTTCAACTATTTTTAACAGAGAAGTAAATAAAATACGTGAAAAAATATGTTATTTTAATTTTGTCTTCGTGCAAATACTCGAAATATTTCCAGGATTATTTGAAATATGATTTTTATATTTTATCATTTTTTTAAATCTTGGATTCTGGATTTTTAATTAGAATAAGCGTTTATGTAGTAATTTTTTTCGGGTTTTTTTCTTGTTTAATATATTTATATATTACAGTTTAATTATTATATCCATAATGAAGCAAATTAAAATATTATTATTCACGCATTTATATAACGAATTTAATTTATTTCTCTGTAATAATTAGTAGATTATTCTTAGAAATAACTGTAAACAATTTTAAGTAACAACAAAAAAATTGTGATAGATAAATAAAAAAAACTAGTTTTTATTTACATAAAATATTTAACCACTTAACCGGCTGCCCCGAGATAAGTCGGGGGTTAAAGCACTGTTTCTCCATACCCATTGCCGGTTAAGTGGTTAAGCATGCAAAATTTCGCAGTTAAAATGCATTTATATCATACAAAAAAGTACATTAAATTTATATTTTTTGTTAAATTTCACGTATGCATATGTTTTCAATTGCGGTTCGAAAAAAATCAATGAAAATTTTCGTTCCGAAAAAAAGATCCGCGCGGGGTTAGATCTCAGGTAGAAAAACACTCGAATCCCGCGCTCTACCTAGCAGGCCACAGAGGCGCTTGCTGAAGATGGAAATTTACCCAATTATAAATTATTGCATGAACTTTAAGGCTTATTTTCTCACAACCCCCTAGGTATTGTGCTTTATGGCTGTCATATAATTGTATACTAACTATACTCTATCGATACACAAACTTTCATCCAATTCGGTTACACAAGCCTCGGACCCTCTCCTTATAACATAAAACAAATCTAAAATAAAACAGACATAACTGTCATTAGGTGGATAATTTGCGAGATAGAGATGTGACACTTTTCATATACGATGGAACACTTCACAGATATTTATCAAAGATAACTTCACAATTCACTACCCAAAAGTTATATATGTGGTTATAAAAAGGGATAAATACATATAAGGACTTTAGTTTCAAAACTCGCCTTGCCCAAAATAAAAATAAAAAAATGAATTTCTTTCACAAATCTATTTCATTGGTGAACCTGAATCGAAAAAAACTAGAATATGAAAAAAAATTCTTATGTCTTTCTGAAAATCTTGATTTAAAATGAAAACAAATGGACGAAGTGAGAAATTTTTCGCGATTTCTCAAAATTTGATTTTCTGGATAAAATAAATTTCGTAAATCACGTTCTTATATGTAAATTAACAAATTGTATAAACTGCTTTATAAAAAGTTATTTAATGAACTTTGGTTTAGAATTAAAACAAAATTTAGCAAAAAATGTCACTTTACCAGAATACCAGCGTACTTTTGACTACTGACAAATGGTAATTTTCTACAGCTATAATTAAAAAAAAAAGACACAAACATTTTATTAACTTGTAAAAACATATTAACAATATATTTATGTTTTCTTACACAAAATTATACAAATAATATAAATTCCATAATGTATTTTAAAAACTTTGAAGAAATTTTTTTAATACATATGCTTTCTGATGCTGACTTTAAAAAAATGTATGCATTGAGATTTATAGTATTTTAAGAATTGAGAGAATAAATATTGTGAAATGTTTCTACATGATGTCTTTACTTTAATGGTACGCTTCAACATTCATTTAAAAGATGAATGTCCCACCTGACAAGTTACAAAATAGTGAATCATGAATATTTCACTATTCGTTGTGAAGAAATGTAAAGCATTTAAAATTATTCTATCCCAGCTTTACTTTTATGTCACTGGATTCTTCTTTACTCTTTTTCATTTTACTATAAATTTATATATTTTTTTTATTAGATAAAAAGGATTCTTTGATAATCCTTTTTCTTGTAGTTTATGTATCTTCAAAATAAACTCTTTTTTACTCTGTGGACATATATATAGTCAAAGGAAAACACTGGTAATAATAGTTTAAAAATCATGCAAGATGTGATATACCTGTAAATTTTAAGACATCCTGAATCCGTTTATTCTTTTTTAAGTGCGTTTGTATTTATATAAATAGGTGTCATATTTTGTCGTCGTCTGATCCGTCCGTCAGTTTGTTTGTTCGCATGTAACGCACGAAAACTAGTCAATCGAAAGGTATGAAATCCATACATATATAAAAGTTTGTTTTGACTGACTAATAATCAACACATAGCCCAAACTACTGAACGTAGAAATATGAGAATTGGAGAAAATATACTTTTATGAATCAAGCGTACACTAATAGGGGGGATTTTTGAAAATTCTCCCTTCTAAGGAGGGAAAATGAGGGAGTGTCAAAAATTCTTTAAAATCTTCTTATATCTCTGCAACCATTTAAGATAGCAGCATGAAATTCCAGAAAATAAATTTACTACGAAAATAATTAAATACGTATTTCAGAGATTCTAGAAATTACCCCCCCCCCCCTGAGGGGATTCAGACAATTTAGAACATTTGGAACACCTCAGCAGTCGTTAAGTAAAAGCCTGTAACGGCAGAAAATAAATCTATAAAAAATAATGAAGATGTGTTTCAGCGATTTTAAAATGTCTACATCCGAGAGGGTTAAAGTGGGCGGTCAAAAATTCAAAACTTTTTTGGACCTGTCATGTGACATATCATCCGAAATCCCTCGTACCGCAGTTTCATATCATGAACTTTTTTCCTGCAACCCAATTTGCCACCCCCAGGGGGGGGGCGGTTTTCGACATGGTAACTTTTTATCATTACAAATCACACTTTTTACGGGGCTCTCTGATACATATTAGTTATAATATTTTAAAATTTCAAGGAAAGGGTAAGGTTTTACACCGGGGAGACGGGGTAGTTGGAACACTGGGAAGAGTGGGGGGGGACTCTCTGAATTTCGCCTATATTCCCCATGTAATACTTTATTGAAAGTTCTCTGATCATTATTTCAAATTATTCACCTCCAGCGATTCTGAGATATTTAGCCATATATCAGCAGCAAATTTAGGTAGAAGCGGGAAATTCAAGATAACACACCTACTAAAAAGTAGTTAAAGATAGGTACTTCAGTCATTTTAGAGCAATTCTGTCTATTATGTCGTCAACATGTACTTTGAACTGGATAATGTAAGATTATATGCATAAGAAAACAATTATGGATGTTTAAAGAGCTATAAATTTTTTATTTTAATCTTTACTAGATTTACTTCCTCTGCTTCAAAATTTCTTTAGTGAAACCGATCAGTGTAGCGGGTGAAGACTGCTAGTTGAATGTATGAGTTCAAAGCCCGCTATTGTGAACTATCTGCGAACCCAGCAATATGTCCACTATAACGATTGATCACTATATCGCAATGCATTGAAAAAATATTTTTTAGCATATGATATAGTCTTGCTAAAAATAATGACTGCAATAATATGTAAGTTATTTATAAATTAATAAATAAATAAATAATAAATCAACAATTAAAAAGAGAAAAAGCTATTTTCTAAAACATAGTTTTATTTTTACATTTTATGGAAAACTTTAGGGGTTTTTGATTGAATACAATTCGATTTTAAGTAGAGTTCATCAATTTTCTTATAAACAATCAGTAAAGAATCCAGTATTTTCTGGTTCACATTTTCTGTAAAAAAAAAGTACTTAGGATATTTGTTGCCAATTTCACTTTCGAGATATAAGGTGTCGAAATTTCAAGTGCTTCTTCGACATCCTCATCTTAATCTTCTTCAGCATTGTTCTTTCGTTTAACTTCAGATACAATGTCATCATCTGCAGGGATACTACAAGTGACACTTCATCATCGTAAGATTAAAAACTCCCAGTTTCCTTCGAAAAATGTCCATCCCATGCTTTTCCAGCCTCAGAGTTATTGGTAATTTTTTTTACTAGTAATATTTGTCTTCGTACTCTAAGTTGGCATCTTTTTACATTCAACAATACATCTTTCTAAAGATCTGCGCGTCAGAAATAGTTGCGAATTGTTGCTGGTGTCACTTGTCTCTATAAATTTTCCAACAGAACGATTACTTCCAAAAGAAATATCTTGTATCCCTTGTTGTTATCTTTGTAGCTCTCTAAAACAAGCATGGGTATCTGTTTCCCATATTGTGACTTCAGGCTGCAAATAACGCCCTAGTTGCAGGGCAGAAGTTGTATTTGGAGGCCAAAAAAAAAACTAGCTTAATGCATTTCAGATTTTTTAAATGAGGATGAGCTGTACAATTATCGACAATGAGAATATTTTATGTTTTCGTTTCAACAAATCACTGTCCCATCGTCGAAGTTCTTTTTTTATGTATTTTTAAGATTTCATATTGCATTTTTAGTTGAGAGGCAGTTTTTAGAATTTTTAAAGAACCTCGGCTTTTCAGATTTACTAGCGATAGTTAATTTTCGCTTTTTTGAGTTTTCATGTTTGCGCATACAAGAACAGTTATTCTAACTTTTACGAGATTCCTGTTAGTGCACTCTTAGCCTTTAAATTGCCTTAGCCTTAGGTCCTTTTATAAAAAAATCAAACTTCGTAAGCAGGAAAGATATTTTCTTTTCATATTCTTTGATTGTATTCACCCACACTTCAGCTTTACATTTTTCCACATCCGATGCACAAATATTTGTCGCTTGAAAAGTACCGATTGATTGATTCCATCTTCAATACGTTTAAAGATTTTAATCTTATTCACAATTGAAAATGCTTTACTTCTCACAGAATTCGCCATTTTTAAGAAATTTTTAGCTATCCTTGATAAAACACCTCTTTATCTCAAATGAATTATAGTAATAATGAAGAGAGACGATGTAAAAAGAGGGATATCCTTGAACTACTCCATTTATATCGAAGGACGGGGGACGGAGTTAGCAAGTAAACACCAGATGCATATTCCTAAAACTATTGAAAAAAGATTTTTTGTTTTTGCATAGGAGTGGAGGGGGGGGGTTGATGCGAAAATAGGTATATGGTGTTTAACAGTTTAACCACTCACCTTATTTAAGGCGATAAATATGAAAAAGAGAAATTTGACAGAATGATTGCCATCATTTGCAGTGAAAACTTCTGCAAGTTAGAAAACTGAAAAAAAAAATCTTTGGAAATAAAATTTGAGTACACTATAAACGAACTGCCACATTTTCAGCTATTCATACTGTAAGCATATTAAGTATCCTTAGTTAAATAGGCGTTCAGGCGAAACTAGTAAAAAAATTCATTACATCCGAGTGTTCACTTTATTCAGAGTTCATTACAGCGAGGTACGACTGTATAATTGTTGCAGAATTTTGTTGAGTCATGTAAAATTTTAAACTTAAATGATATTAATATTGATTTTCTTCATTCTATCAAATCCTATCATACGTAATTAATTCAATGATATCCCATGACAGGTAATGAATCTAGGTTGCCAAGATGATTATGTTCTATTAAAAATGGAGCTCTTTTATTTCCGTATTGCTGAATTGAATGTATGTAATCGTAATAAACTTTATATTCATGCATTTGTTTTTAAGAGTGTAACATATATTACACACAACTGCAAATTAGGGGTGATTCACAAATTAAATAGAAATATATTGTCATCAGCCATATTAAAAAAGTGATTGAGAATAAAATTAAAATTGCAATATAAATTAAAAACCTAATCATTCTGGCATATTTATGCAAACTGTACAATTTGTAATAAACATATAACAAAAACAGAATTTCTGCTAAATAAAAAGGTAAAAATTATCAGTCTCAATTTTTTACAAAATGGTGCATATTTTTACATGTTGCAAGATTACACTAGGCTGCAAAAGGTAGTTATCCCATGTTTTTTAACTTTTTACAATTGATTCTTATGCAATTTATATCGCTGTATCTAAAATTGATTTTCATTTTTTACCATAATGTAAAGATTTTTTAGAAAACGTAAATTTTAAAGTTTAAAATAAGGAAAAAATATCGAGAAAGGATACTATAAAACAAACGTAATTGTTGTTTTTTTAACATTTGATAATGGTCTTTTGTGTATTTTGAATTTCTGGAATCGAAAGTGACATTCATTTTTAATCATCATGTCAAAATGTTTCGCAAATTGTAAATTTCAAAGTTAAAAATTGAACTTTTCCCCACATTTAATCAAACCCCACACATTATTCAATTAAAATAAAGTAAAAGAAGTTATATATCTGTTTTAAAATATCAAATTTTCTCTATTTTAGTTTTTACATTTACGATTTGCAAAAAGAAAAAATTCTACTTTGATGGATAGAAATGAAGGCTATTTTGAGAATTAGTGCTAAAAAGCACATAAAAATGAATTATAACATATTAAATACCACAGACATTCCTCCACTTTATAGTATCCGATTTTTGATATTTTTTATTTTTGACAATAGTTAAATATTAAAATAATTTTATGATTCATTGTTAAAAAAATACAAAAAAATTTAAAAAACAGATTAATAGAGGTCTTGTGTTATGTCATTTAAATTGTTTTCTTAAATTTCTTGATAGTAATGAATTTGAAAGTTTTGAAACTTTTAAAAACGCTGAATTAAAGTTAAAACTTGTATAATTATGTTTATTTAAATGGAATCAAATTAATATTCTACAAATAGTATTTCGATTTATAATATTTTTAAATTACGGTACTTTTTTAATAAATTTTAAATTTAAATTTAAAAAAGTGTGAGAAATTTTATCATGTAATTTTGTTTGCAAATAATATGGTTAACCTTCACAAAAATGTTCAACATTTTAACTCAATAAATAAACATAATTTTGAAATGTGTCCCGGACCCCAATAGCTCCGTTTTATATATCCAATATTTTATCTTTTACATAGATTATTACATCAATATGTTTTCATTCTATCATGAGAGCTTGCATATTGGATCATTAATTTCAAGTACTACTAATAATATTTAAAATTTTTATTACGAAGTTAACACGTCATTGGGTAGTTAATCTAATAGTTTGATGGTTAATAAATCAAGAACATAAAATTTCACCTATATGTGTATAAAATATCTTCCAGTATTAAAGTTTTAATAAACCTAAGATTAAATTGACAACAACAATCTAGCAGAGAGATTTTAACGTGTAACGCTCTCATTCAAAGAAGCTTAAATACTCTGAAAACCGTTCGTCGGGGAATGTCAAACATTATACAAGTTTTGAAGGTAAATGATTTGCAGTACTCAATATAGTGTAGGAAGGAGAAGAATAATGTATTGTGAAAGAATGTGGGCGATGTGGTATGTGTAAAAAAATGTAGACTTGCACAAAGTATTTGAAATTACTCTAAATTTTCCCTGTATATGGGACCTTTTTTCGCTCTAACTTCGCTCTATATATTTTTCACTCTATATGGGCAATAAATGCTAAAAAAAATCAAATGCCTTTTGAGCTTAGTAGCTACATTAAATTTTAGAGAACTATATGGAATGTGACAAATCAATAGAACATATACACACCTACTCAATAGCATTCGGATAGCTTTTTGACTATGATCTTTGCATGATAAATTGGATGTTCTGCTGCATTATGCAGCTTCTAAATTGTTTATATCGAAATCTTCTTTTACCTATTAAAGAAGGAAGTTTTGTTACATTATTCTGAATGTATTGAAATTGTTTCTTAATTATGCGTGACCCGCGGTTTTTCTTTATTGTTATCGTTATGCACCCTGATTCATTTGATTAAAAAAAATACCATACAGTGTTACACACAAACAAGAATTGACAAACAATTTTTTAGGGAAATAAGTAAAAACTTTTCTTCACGTACTTTATTAAAAAGAGAATTTGCATATCGAAATTCTGGTACCAATGTAGCATTCGGGAGGTTTTGTGGCTCAAAAATGAATTACTGCTTTTCAAAAGGAGTGAACTATTTGATAATACGATTCGAAACCATATCAGTTTGGTTTGATCATGGAACTATGAATAAAGAGGAACTGGCATATCCACAACATGGTGAACTGTAACTAAGCTTGAACTGTAACTAGTTTCTTAGAGGCGGATCCAGGCAAATTTCCACCAGTAAATTTGAATAGAAATTTCCTCTTTATCTAATCGCCTTATTAATGCAGCATTTGCGTCATTATTATAGACAAAATCGGATATTTAGTTGTATTGGCGGAAGTTTACTTCGGTGGTAATCAGGCGCTGAGTTTCTGATGCATTGTGACAATCTAAAGAGCTTCCTGTTCTTATTCGTACACTGTAAAAAAAATTCAAGAGTTTACTAAAAATTTTTTAGTAAATTTGTATTCCACAGAATTTTTTAGTAACCATTACTAACTTTTTTTTGCAAGTGAAACAAGCATTTCTTTTGTAAACTGAACAAAAGAATTTTTTGTATAACTAACTTAAAAATTTTTAGTATGAGCCACCAAACAAAATTTAGTAATAGCTCCAAAATTATTTTTAATAACCATTACGTGCGCCGGAAGGGCAGGAGGTTCCTTCGAGCTGCATCCACACTTCTGAAGCGGAAGATTTTCGGCAAAACTGCAATAGATGGCAGCACCAAACATTGCTAACTGCTCCGACAGGATTTTCATAATACCTTTACTAACGAGTACTTACACTACATACATTCGGGGCGTATTTGGTGGTGGCCAGTATCGAACCCGGGACCTTTCAGTCTGGAGTCCGTTACTATAACCACTATGCTATCAAGGCCACACCAAGTGAATTTTAGTAATAGTTATTAAAAATATAAAACTATTAACTCTCTTCGTTGCTAACTTTTTTCTAGTAATTCTTACAGATTTTCTTGTAACCGACTAAGATTACTAAAAATTTTTTAGTAATTACAAGGATCACTAAAGTTTTTTTAGTAGATCGACCCTTTTTTTTACAGTGTAACATCATACTAGCCGGTGCAACTTCCAGCAGTATAAATTAATTTTTTTTTTTCATTTTTTAAAGAAATGTTTCACGAATAAGCCACTAAACTACCGACGAAACAGTTAACTTTCGTGGTAATCAGAAAATGTTGATCTAGCGTAAAAAAATATGCACCTTCTTTTCTCAAACTCTACAGTTGTTTCACTTGCAATTGGTAGAGTCTGCAGTCTACAGTATGTATTCTCCTGTTTATTCATTACTCCATTGGTTTGATATTATCTAGTCTTTCATTTCAAAAGTTGCATAAGTCCATAATTGAACCAAAATGAACATGATTTATACAGGGTGTCCAGCAAATAACACCCTGATTTCAAATTTAAATTTCTCAAAAACAAATATCGATAGAATTATGCGGTAATCGGTTTGATTATGAGGAAAGCTGGAAAAGTGTTATACAGAAGTTTCGAAGGGTGGATATTTTGAAAAAATTATGTTCTGATAGCAAAGAATGCTTAACTTAACATTTTTCTTGCTTTAAATTGCTTGGCTTGAATGAGATTTTGGGCGGACAACGCCATATTTTAAAGTTTTTTGGAACAAAATTTTTGGAATTTCAGAAATTTCAAAAATTTAGTTCTAAAAATATGGCTACGTACCCCGAAAACTCGTTCTCTACAAGCAATCTAAAGCAAGAAAAACGTCAAGTCGAGCATTCTTTGCAATCAGAACATAATCTTTTCAAAATATTCACCGTTCGAAACTTTAGTATAACATTTTTACAGCTTACCTAATAAAGAAACCGTTTACCGCATAGTTCTATCAATTTTTGTTTTTGAGAAATTTAAATTTGAAATCATGGTGTTATTTGCTGGACACCCTGTATTTGCATGTCAATATAAACTTTTGTATATGTTGTAAAATCTGAATTTATCTTAAAACTTACTGATAAACTCAAACTGAGAAGAAACAAGTTAAAAAATTTCTGTCATACTAAAAGCTGGCTGAGCGACTCATGTTTATAATATATATATATATACAGGGTGTCCGAAAAGTCTGGAAACGGCCGAATAACTCGAGAAATACATATAAGATTGAAAAACGTAAATATACGTGTTAAATATTTTTAAATAAGCTACTCTGTGATACCAAATTTGACCTTCGAAACCGACCCCCTGGGGGTCAGAGGGGGTCCAACTTTGAAATCTTAAATTATAACCCCCATTTTTTATTGAAGATTCGGATTCTACGGACAAAAATACGTAACTTTTGTATTTGATGTTTATTTCAAATCTTCGTTTATCACGGTATAATCGAGCATATTAAATCGATACATATTCCCGCTTTTCCAAAGATATTTTCCCTACTCGAAACTGATTGGGCAGAATTTTTGACGTCAAATTCCTCGTCTTTTGTAGGAATAGCGTTTCCTGAAAATCACCCGTGGCGATTATTTCAATAGTGCTACCCTGTTAAAAATTTGACCCATTTGCTGCAGCGTCACTCCACAGCTATTATAGAATATCTCTTTTGTGACCAATGAGAATGCTCCATAACACAGTAAAGTAATCGTTTTCTATAAAAGCGGTGGAGTGACGATGCAGCAAAAGGGTCAATTTTTTTAGAGTGTACTTTACTGTGTTATGGAACATTCTCATTGGTCATGAAAGAGATATTCTATAAAAGCTCTAGTGACGCTACAGCAAATGGATCAAATTTTTACCTGTGTAGCACTACCGAAATAATCGGCACGGGTGATTTTCAGGAAACGCTATTATTGCAAAAGACGAGGAATTTGATGTCATAAATTCTCCCCAATTAGTTTCGATTAGGGAAAATCCCGTTGGAAAAGCCGAAATATGTATCGATTTAATATGCTCAATTACACCGTGATAAACGAGGATTCGAAATAAACATCAAAGACAAAAGTTACGTATTTTTGTCCGTAGAATCCGAATCTGCAATAAAAAATGGGGGTTATAATTTAAGATTTCAAAGTTGGACCCCCTCTGACCCCCAGGGGGTCGGTTACGAAGGTCAAATTTGGTATCACTGAGTAGCTTATTTAAAAATATTTAACACGTATATTTACGTTTTTCAATCTCATATGTATTTTTCGAGTTATTCGACCGTTTCCAGACTTTTCGGACACCCTGTATATGGTACTTTGTATGAGCGATATATATCATTTTTGGTATACGTGAACTTCACCATATTCGATTGTTTATGAGTGCGTTTGTTAAAATTTTAGATTTGTTGTTTGTGTATAATAAGTTACCTCTATTTTGGGAAAGAGAGATCTAAAATCACTGTAGTTTAATGCCTCCGCCTGATAAAACTGTTCACATGGTATACAGATTCATTGCATGGTCAATAAAAAGTGTGCTAAAAATACCATGCGATGATATTACATGCCACATGACAAATTACCCGAAACGAAGACTTTAAACTGCAATGATTTCTAACCTTTCCCTGACGCAGAAAGTAGTAAATACTTATAATCTTGCAACATGATTAAAATTACCACAGTGAAAACGCAGGAATCAGCAAATGTCTACTATGAACGTGCACAAAGTGTGATTTATATTACTCTATCTGTGGCTTTTTTAACAATGTTAGATTCTGGTCAATCGCGCAAACATACTCTCACAGATGTTGCCGTAAGGAGTAAGAAAGTTAAATATTAAAAACTGAAATTATTCATAAATATACAGAAGTTACACTCAGAAGTCGAAGCAAAAATATATGCATACAATTTTTTTTTCAGTTTTTATTTTATGTCATTTTTATTTTTTTTTCTTACTTAATTTTTCGAGGTTATAGTATCTCAAAAATTTCAGTTTTGAAAATAATCTAAATTGTATCTCTTTTCAAGTAGTTTTGATCCCGATTTTATGGATATTTATACTTGCAAAAGTTTAAATTTTGATTATGCCTTATCCAAAAAAATATCAAAGGTTTATTGTGTATGGGTGAGATATCCCTTATAGATAATATTTTAACACATTATTTACTTGATCTCGTGTAAATTTATTTTGAAATTGGTATTACTTGCAAAATAAGTTTCATAAATTTCGATTACATCTCAATCATTAAATTTTAAAAAGTCAGCAACAAATAAAACATCAACAGATCATTAGCAAAAAAAAGAAGATTGCAAAAGTTTTTTTTTTTATTCGAAAATTTCAACAGTGATATATTATAAAAGTTTAAATCGGAATAAAAATGATATGATTGAAAATAAAGAGATTTTTTTCTGATTTCGCGATAATGGACAGTAAAATTTAATTACCATGAAACTGAATGTTGTATTGTGTTTGAAAAATGCCTGTATTTTCTTTAGAAATTGAAAATTCTGTATTTTTACATTCTTAGTTTTACTTATTATGCTTTTTAGGATTTAAAGTTTGTCACGGAAGAAACTGGTACTTAAGTTTTGCTACATCATTATTTCCAAACAATAAAATTTCCAGTAAAATTTCTACAAAATTTGCATAGAAATCAACCATAAAATTTATTGTTTTAAATAATGGCGTAACAAACTTTTGGTAACATTTCTTCGACGACAAATGCTCAACATTACTGATAATATTGATTTTGTTGTATTATTTGTGTGTTATCTTACTATTTTAATTACTCTTTTTGTTTTTTAACCTTTTATACATATGTTGCTACCCGCTTCACATTGCGCCCTGCGAGAAAAAAGGTGGAGTATGGCTGATTTAAATCAAAGCTACACTGCAAATTCTCAAACACAAAAATGATCCCATTTCGGACCATTTTTTGTCCCCAAATTCGCAATACATTTACGTATATTACGGAGCGTTTTTTGCGATTGTTTTCATAATATGTTTTTAAAATGTTGCTCTCTAAAAACGCGTTCTTAATAGGTTGCAAAGTATTGCTCTTAGTGTTCAAAAATAGTGTTGTTAAATGTGTTGAAATAGTGTTCATGAAAATAGTTTTTTAAAATAGACATCTACAGCTACTGCACATCATTTTGTCCCCAAATTAACAACACATTGTAAACGCCACACAATTTTAGAACACTATAAAACAACGCATGCAAAACACTTTCAAAACATTTTCTACATGGTGCCATTAAAATTATACAATTTTAAAACAGGAATGTTTTGAAATATGTCTTGAAAACACATTTCTCCTCTTTTAATTTTTAACAACACATTTTACGCAATCTTTTTATTGCTTTCAACACATTCGCAACACAATCGAAAACGATTTTAGTGAGAAGTGTTGATTTTTATATTCAATTAGAGTTGCAAATGTGCTTCATGCGTTTGTAGTGTAAAAAAATAAAGAAATAGCAGTATGTAGTCTATACTCGCCATTTCAAACAGCCCATTTAAAGTAGAGTCGTAATAGCAGCTGCCAGGAAATCGATTATTATCTTTGTTTCGAAAATCAGGCACATGACACGTAGCAAAGCATACTCCCCACAACGGTGAGCCGATGATATTTATTTTTAATTATAAGTTAAGAGTTATTAAATTAACTACATTTTCATTATAAAATCGTCAAATAAATATATTTCTTAACGATGCAACGATGAAACTTCGTTAAATTTATTGTACATAGAAAATATGATACGTATTTTACTATACACAGAAAATGATTTTTTTTATCAGTGAAAGAGTTTTCTGACATCCTGTATTTCTTTCTTGCGCTTAAAACAAATGTGGTCGTAATAGTGTAGCGAACAGGAAATAAAAACGGAATTTAGCAGAAATCGAAGAAACTTTTTTCTCCTTGACTGCTTCTTTCTGCAGTGACAATCTAGTAATTTTCTAAACAGAAAAAAAAAGTTAAAAAAAAATTCAACTCGTTTTTTTTGCATGAAAAACAGTTTTTTCGATTTTGTTTTGTTAAGTATAGATTACAATATAAACGAACAATAAACAACTGTAATTCTCTAATTAATAAAGAAAAGACATTTAAGCTAGAGCAATACAAATATTTTTTCTGAAATGGTATTGATTATCCTCTAAAAAACATTTATTTTCATTTTACAATAAAACGTAAGAAAGCTTGTCGTTTATTTCCATTTCAGTAGTTTGAAATAACTTTATTTTTTCTCCAGTATTTTGTCGTAATTTCTATAAAAGGTCTACGTATCCTTTGGCAAGAGATTTCTATATAAGCTTTCGTTTAAAAAATGATTACCTGTCATAAAATTGGAAAAAATGGATTATATTTATTATTTTTCACCGAAACGATAAGTATTTCTTGAACAAAGCTTTGTATTTCGGAGAATTTTTAACACTTCAAAAGAGCTTTTTTTTTGGAGGGGGGGGGGTAAAAAATAAATAGAATTGAAAAAATATATATAGCGTTGCTAGAATGTTTTGAAAGAAATGTTTTGTAGTGTAATCTGCTTTGATTTGAATGATCAAGTAAAAATGTTAAGTATACGATAAATGTGCCAATAATGACACCCTTCGATGTTTTTGGTTTATAAAAAAAGTATCCACTAAATATTTAGCTTTTATTGATTTTTTCATAACTCTCCCTTGAATATTTTATAACTATGCTTGATTGTTTACACTCTTAATCAAACCAATCAGGAAGGTGAAAAGAATGTTTTGAAGTTCCACTGTTTTTCAGTGAAAATCTTACAGAACATCCAAGAACTTCTTTTAATTTTATATATTCTGCATTTTCAAGCAAAATTTGCAGCTTTTTGTTTTGGTTGTAAAAGAAAACTTTGAATTTTATATACTAATAGCCATTTATAAAATTTAATTTTCTTAAGGTTTTAAGAGGGATGTTCATAATTGGGAGAGTTAGTTAGTCATTTTCTAGTATGTCCACCTCATGTATGCATTTCTAAAATGCATTGTAAAGCTAAATAAAGAAATTTAGTTTTTAAATTCTACTTACCAAAATATAATAATACCAAAATTTTTATTAATACAGTCAAACCTCGTTAACATGAACACGCTTAACATGAATTACTTTTAACATGAATTGTTTTCACAGTCCCCTATAAAGACGAATATAAAGATTTGATACTGATAACATGAATTATTGTTAACATGAACAAAATTTTGAACCGCCCTGAGGTTCGTGTTAACGAGGTTTGACTGTATCTGCTAAGTTACTTGAAGTGTCTAAAATTTTTCAATATTTTATTTTATTTTTATTGTTAATGTGTGTAACTCTGCTTATCATCTTTTATAATTTGGTAATAAAACCAGCCCAGAAGCTGAAAATATTGTTTAATGTTGGTCTTATAGGACTTAATCCTTCCCCATTTAAATAAAAGCTATTAAGTTACAAAAGTTGTAAAACTTACAAAAGTTTATTTTCCGTCTTAATATTTGCTTATTCATTTCCGACACAAAAAAATACAACAGTAATAATGTAAGTTACAGTAATCATGAAACTGGTAAATCTGAAGATGTGGCCTGAAAAGACAGCTCTATCGTTTTATTTTAAAATTATTTTATTTAATCAGTAAAATATCCAAACTACTGTATCATTTCTTTCATATTTGTAATAGTAATTATTACAAGTAATGTATCATGTGGTCTCTGGAAATATAATTTGACACCAGTTTCATCTCGTAACTCGATGACGTGATAGTGACGCCAAAATGGCGAGTTGGCGCCCGTTGTTACTCATATCGTACCAAGAAATGCCAAGGCAGACAAGTCATTCCTTAATTTACACCTAATAATCTTGCCCTACATCATGATTTAATACCGTAGCTCGATGACGCAATCATTGAGTTGTTACATTATAACGTTATTTTTTTTTGTTATAAATTTCAGTCTGCCGAGGGTTTGTACCAGGATATGCGCAGGCAAACTAAAAGCAGAAGTGCGGTCAACTGAAGACAAACATAAGAATGTGAGTTTCGGCTCGAGAAAAAACGCTTTGGTCCGCTAAATCTGCCCTTCGTCACGTGAGGAAGGCAAAGATCCCGGCGTAAGAAAAGGTTGCCGATGTGGAGTTTAGTTAAAAGAAGCTTGTGATCTATATATACTTTAATTCATGTGTTCGATAAAACTGTGCAAGAACTTCATGCAAGTTATATGTATCTCAGTTTTTTAACTCTTCAAATATTGTAACTTTCAACTAAAAACCCCATTAACTCTTAACATACTCGAGCGATTTCGATAAAACAGTTTTTGAAGGTAGAGCACAAATATAGGATCCGATGTGGCAAAAAAGTTTTAAGAAAATTAATTAGCTCCAGGAATTCTTTTCTGAAAAATGGAAAATTTCTGGAAATTTGCCATTGTTCTAAATTAAGAAGTTTTGGTCTCAGAAAAAATACTGTTATCTTAAGTCCTGAGCGTAGTCCAGTAGGGGAAAGTCGGATAAAATCGAGGCCTTAATGCTTTTCTTTTTATTATTGTGCACCATGTAAACAAAACAGTCAAAATTTATATTAAAACGATAAATTGACTCCTTGCGAAGAAAAAAAAGTATTTACTCAATCGCGAACAATAGCAATTGAAATCATAACAACACTTTTTTTAGAAGTGTGCAATGTCCCGGGGCAAAACCCGGAACCAGAAAAAATAATTAAAAGCACATTGTAACTTTGTAATAATACTATTTATTAATGCAAAATTGACATATTATGCTTATAAAACACAAAAATCATAAATGGAAGTAACATTTGCATTGCTGCATGCTTCAGGTGGGCACGTGAAGACACTGTATTCAACTTTTCTTAGGATTAGGTTATTTATATAAGCTGTTGCAAAAGATACATGCTTCACTTTCATCTTCCTTCTTGTTTAATATCAAGGTTTTTTTTTCTTCGGGTTCTTCTTTTTCCCATCAATTTTTCTACTTTTCTTTTCTGCCATCATGGAAAGCTTTTACTTCAAGGTTAAGTTCTTGTCGTGATTTTCCATTTTATCTTGTTCAACTTCTAATTTATAGGGGGTTGAAATAAGGATAGCTGTTTTCCCTTGCCGCTTGTTGGATTTCCTGATGGCCCTAAAATCCGTTTGTAGTGGAATAGGATTTATATCGTGTGGTGAGACTGCAAAAGGACACTTGATATCACTGCCAAAACCTTGAGAAGACATAGAAAAACCGGAAATTTCCCGTTTATGTCCGGCCATCTGCATCCCATTTTGTCCGACAGCGGCTTTTTGAGGAAATGTTACTCTAGCGTTGTTCAGATAACTCAAACACCAATACAAAACGTTAAAATAACAAGTAAAATAAAGACTATCATACGTTATAATTACCTAGTCTAAATACTTAGGTATTTAGGTTTAATAACGTAATATTGTAGACGCCAAATTTTTTACATTTTTACTTAAAACCTTTAAGAAATCACCGCTGCGAAATGAGTTCGTTTACACGAATTCTGCTTACTGGTGTGCTTACTGGTGGGAACTGGTGTGCCACTCGCCTAGAAGTAATTCTAGAAGTTTCCGCTAGATACTACACAAATAAAGATATAAAGCCTGGTTCTCGCTTTTATTCACCTACCCGGTTTTATCCAACTTTCCCCTAAATATGGATTCCAGATTTCATCAAAATCGATCGGGTATTTTCCCAGAAAATGGATCTAAGCTTGCATATTTTCCATATGATTGCATTCTTGTCTTTACTTGAGGTATCTGCCTACGTTCAGAGTTACTACAAAAATGTAAAGTGTTGAATAAACACACGTATTTTTAATTCATTCTCAACCCAAAATTATGAAAAAACGTAAAATCCAAGCAATACTTCCATTACCTTTTAAACAGTTAGTTTCTTTTCTTCTACTTTTTGAACAAAATTCCATGCTTGCATCAGACAACGTACATTCAATTGAACTAAATCTATTTCAATTTCATTTGTGAGACATGTTACTATTACACTTACCTGTGCACTGAACAAGGAGTTTTATATTATCTTAAAAATTAACTGAAATATTTTATAATATGTAATAAAAAAATTCACATTTTTTATTAAAAGTTACTTTTTTTGTTTATATTTGAGGACCTATAAAATAATTATCACATAGATCTTAGCTCCCTTTTCAGAAACTAATGCAAAACGTTCTGAAAAAATTTCCCTGTTTGAAAAACTAAGTATTGATGTTTATCGAACATGGACAAATGACGACGGAAAATGATTACACAGAAAACACGGACACGGAAAAATGATTAACCAAAAATCGCATTTAAAGATTTCCTTTTTTCTTTCAGACGCATACAAAATTAATCCAGAAATGTCAATTAAGGTTTATTAGTTTTTTTATTCTTAGTAAAAATTAACGGTTGCCACTTACTACATGGCGATTAAAATTGTAAAAGTGGCGATTAAAAAATCAGCGATTGAACGCTACAATAGCCACCCCTGGCCAAGTGGCGATTAAAAATCTGTTATCGATTGCCATGTGAAATACACCTTTTTTAAGGAAGAATGCACTTTTACTTTGATTAATTCTAATTAGCAAACTGATTAATTCTTTTCCCTAAAATATGCAAGCATGTTTCAACGACTTAACTGTTTTTTTTTCAGTATTTTGACTTTTCGGTACGTATTTACTCTTCAATGCTTATTTTTTCAAGAAATAAACTTTTATTCTGCAAAATATATTCATCAGGAGTTCATATGTATTTTAAACAATTTATTCTTTTTTTCCACGCGATGAGGAGCAGAAAGGATATTGCAGTACATTCAATATTTCAACTCCTGCCACATGCTCATCAGTTATTTTTTTTTCAAGATATACTGATTAATCCTTCAAAATACGCTCACCAGCTTAGATTTCAGTTATGTGTTTAGTGTGTATTATTAAATGAAATCCAAAATACATTTTTTGTATAGAAAAATATGTATTTATACAACGATTACAAGTTACCTAGATGAGAAGAAAGTTTGAAACATTACAGTGGCTACTAACATTAAAAAAATGGCCACTAATAAAACTGAGTCTATAGGTCACTGGCTACAAATTCAAATTTCCAATTTTTATGTTAAAAACACAAGAAACGGTTGAATAGGAACATTATTAACTCTTGGTCTTACTAAGAATACTACCAGTAATTGACTCATTACTTTTGTTCATTAAATTAACGATAGTTCTTCTTCTAATAATCAGAGAAATGATATTAAATTTATTTCTTCAAATAAACCCATTAAAAAATTTTAGGAAAAAAATCGCCAAAATGCCAAAAGTGGCAGAATAAAACTATTAAACTTGGTTTATCGCCAGTAATGTTTTATTTTTGTTGGTAAAATTAATATTTAATTTAGGTAGATGCCTGTAGTCCGAGCCGGTAGGATTTTTTTCAATTATTTCGATTTTAAATAGCAGCACTAGACTATTCTGTATAATGACAGTGAGTTTTTATAAGTTTCAATTAAAACTGCTACTTTATATGACAAATAGAAATGTCCAGTAGGATGGGGCAGGATCTCAATAATTTATTTTGTATTTGATAAGTGTCCAACGCATCATTTAATTTATGTCTAGTTTTTTTTTTTTTTTTAATCGAAGTGGATTTTAACTTGGAGATCTTTCAAGTGGGCAACAATTTTTTAGGGTTTCGTTAATCTGACAAAACCCTATTCGTCTATGTCCTCTGTCTGACTGTCACAGAGTCCGTACACAAAAACTCTACAAGTCGGAGCGTTCAAATTTTGTTTACCTTTAAATACCTCTTGTCACACAACAAATCATAAAAATTTGAAAAACACTATTATTTTTTATTAAAATATTTATTTTAATATCATCAGCTCATTTTTTATTGTTGTTTTCTTTCTAATTGTTGCCAAAGTTTAAATAGATGTAAAAATTACTATGTATATAAGGCGGTCTGGTGTTATAACGCCAAGTGCTAATATTTTGCATAATTATGAAATAATCTGGTAAATGACACCCATGTGCTCTGCGCAGAAGGGTTTTGAGTCATATAAATCGCAAAAAACAGCTTGAAGTTCAATTGTTTCATTTTTAGGTCTTATTGTTTTTACAAGCAACTAAAATCATCGCTTGATCTAAAATTTGCGAGATACGTTTTGTGATGTGAAGACTTTTTTTTTATCCGGAAATACTTTGTTAATTACATAAATTTGTAGTACATTTCATGGACTTTCAAAATGTTGTTGAAGATTTTGGATATCTTCTCGAGATAATTTGTAATTTAAAATGTACAGCGCAATAACTATAACGGGGTAATAACGCCAATCCTTGGCATTAATATCCCGGTTGATTCCCTACAGTGGTAGAGCTACATCCTAAATACTGATTCAAATAAACACAGTTAAAACTGTGCAATGTTTCTAATAATTCTATCTAAGCGGTCCTTTTTAAGCAAAAAGAAGCTCACGGTCTGATATTCTTTTGCCTCATCCTCCCCCCCCCCCCACCACACTCTTATTTTTCTTACACTTTCACAAAAAATTGAACATTTTCAATAGCTTAGAATGCAATTTGTCAATTTCTAAGTTTGTAGAGTTTGTATTTTTAGAACTGGGCAATCTACATGCAATTATTCCATCTTATTTCATAGTTTTGTTTGCATGGCGTTATTACCAATATAGGTGGGTAATAACGCCAAATAGCATTGGTCAAGAAATCACGCCATTACATTTTATGAATACATATCTGTTAAATTATTTTTTTATGTAGATAGTCAATGAGTTGCTGTATCAAATCATATATTTGTTTGAAAAATACAAACTAAAATTGAGCCGTGAAAATTGGTAGAACCTTAATGTGGCGTTATTACCCCAGATTACCTTACTATAAATTAATGGATTAAATAAATCACGTGAAAAACGTGTATTTATTTAATTTTGGTAATTCCAGAATTGCATTTTTTGCCACGGCAAACCACGTGACACATAAATATAAGGACATAATTCTATTTACTAGAATTTGATCGCAGTGCAATATTTTTAATTTTACAAATTTGGTACTTCCGCATGTGGATGTTATTTCATGTGCTAATTCATAAAATGTAAATTAAAAAAAATTGAGCGAGACCAATTTATGAAAAAATAAATTTTCAAACTTATAGAAAAGATACTTTTTCGCACATACAATTAATGGGGATTTATCAAAATTAGGAAAACTAAACGATCGCTTTTACACTTTAACATAGTTCATAACACATAGAATTATTTTTTTTTATATAAATTTAAGATAAATGAATTTTTGTTGGGGGAAGGGCATTGTTGTCTTTTTTTTTAGATAAGCATGTTCATTGCAATTTGAATGCGTTTTTTTACTGAGCACTAATGTAAATACTATTTCTTAATATTAAATATTTGTAAAAGTGAAAAATTGAGGGGGAGGAGAGGATCGTCCGAGGAGGATCTATTTTCTAAATTTTCTTAAGTTTGGGAAAACTACAGAATCTATCGCTTTAAACTTTGACATATAGTTTATAACACATAATAAGAATAAGAATAAAGATTTTTGCAAGAGATATTAAACGAAACCCTCTGTGTGATCTGTGATCACTCTTATCCACTTGTTTGTTATTCCTGTACATGAAAATTAGCCGATGAAAAATAAATGTGTGATGATTATTTTATCAATTTATAGCAGGAACCAAACAGAATTTTTTTAGGAATATTAAAAAAAATTATATACATTCTTAAAGAATTTTAAGAATATTATTAATACAATGTATATATTTTTAATTCTTTGGTATAAAGGAAGAAATGTCGTAAATATTGAAATAAGTACAAATTTATCAAAGCATGCGCAAGTAAATTTTTTTGAGCGAAGAAAAAGGCTTACAAAAGTATCCTAAACTTTTGAGCTTACTTCTTTCCTTCTTTCAAAAATGAAATCTTTCATTGTTAGAAAAATTTAAAAAATCATTTATTGACTGAAAGAAACATACTGTTACTATAAAATGTTTCAAGTTAAAGCTGAACAAAGAATATGTAGAGAGAAATTATGAAGTAACATTTTAAAAAATGACATTCAAAATGCTCTTTTTGTTTAGTTTTTGTAAGGCAGCTTTTATCTTCTGCAATCGATCAGAATCTTTAAATGTATAATTTCAATAAATACTCTATTTATAAAGTTGGGCATGTATTATAAATGTGAAAGAAGCATGTGTGATATAGAATCACATTTAGGTTTCTTAAATTATACATTTAAAAAAAAAAAATCAGTTAAAACTAATCTTTAATAACTTAGCCATTTATTTTTATGTTTATTTTGCTCCCGCAATTTTTCCATCTACAGAAAAGAAAGAAAACAGATTTAACGTCTGCCTTATCACTAAAACGGCAATCAGATAAATGTAATTCATTAAGATGATTATTCACCTTCATTAGAAATAATAAAAAAGAATAAAGATCGACTTTTCTCTGCTTAATTTTTGAATTTAACTTTCTCGTTACATAATAATCTTATCATGTACATGCGGTATGTTTTGTCTTTCTCAGTATGTTCTCAGAGCATTGCTCCTAACGTACGATTTTGCAAGAAACAAGACACCCAGCCGGGACGCCAACCGTTAGGTTTATGGACTAAATGTCCCGGCGGGAAAAACCCTATCAACGAACCAGCAACACCACCTCTCCCGCGGCAAGCCCAGAGCAGCGACATATATTAAAATAAAAAGAACAAAATATTCCTATATGGAATAAAAATAAAATCACACACAAGAATCGTCTTATATAAAAAACAAAATAATATTACAGGAATTGACGGTATAAAGGTAACCGCCAACTAATATAAAAACAGGACAAAACAAAAATAATAATAACAATCATAAGATTAAGCACCTATAAATAGAAAATTAACTATGAACAGTAATCAATAACATTAAAGAAAATAAATAAATATAATACAAAGCATGATAACAGTTAAAAGGTGCCAGTGGACAAAAACTACTGTCAAAATATAAAATACCATCAGTTAAAGATATCTAATAGAGAAAAAAAAGAGAGAGAGAACATAGCTTTAGATAATTGAGAAAAAAAAGCCCAAATTAAAAATAAATTACAGTTTATAATAGTTCACAAAGGCACAGCTACTCAAGAGTAATATCCCAAGTCTATAATATTATTCAATATGTAATAGTCCTTAAAGAATATTTTAGAGTTCAACGTTGACTATATCAAGTTCCCCCTAGTGAAATGCTAATACAATAAGACCTCAAAATTTATATTTTACATTTGATTCAGCACATTATAGTTATCTTTGAGTTTTTCATAATTATTTGGATCAAAAAAAGTACGTCTTAAGTTATATCTCACCGATTTACTTTGATCAAAGTTAAAAAAGTATGGCATGATTGGGTATCTGGCATATATGTAATGTAGCACATTCTCCACTTTTCCACAGTCACAGTTAGGATTTGGTCGTTTACTAAACTTGTTTTAAAATTTAGGGAAACTACCGTGACCAGTTAGATAATACTGAATGACTTGCTTACAGCAGAGGTATTTAGTGTCCACCTTATTAATAATTTGATAGGTATCTCGACCATTCTCACTAGTTTGCCATTCTTTTTGCCTGATATTTAAAGCTTTTTCACGAAGCTCTTTTGATAGTTGAAATAGGAAAAGGGATACTGTCCACAATGTCTGCACTTTTCTCCAAAATAACTGCTTTTGCTAAACCATAGGTTCTTTCATTGCCCAAATGACTCACATTGAGCCCTTATCCAACCTATGGGGATATGTTTGTTCGAATATTGTAATAAAATTTCATAAATTTGCCGAACACTCTCGTTACTTCGAAATGCTTTCTGTAAAATCATAAATGAGGAAAAGTTGTCTGTATATATTAATGCACGTTAATAAATTGATTCAGTCAGCCAGGTAATGGCATGTTTTATACCGACCAATTCTGCCTGATAGATGGAATTTCATAGATGTAAAGCAATTTTAAAATCATGGATAAAAATATTATGAAGACATACAGTATATGCTGCGCCGACTACCTCTGGCATCTTGGATCCATCCGTATAGATGATAGGATAATTTGCTTTAGTTATTAACTTATCCTGTGGATCTATGAAACTAATATTGTTTATTTTATAGTAGTGTGGAAAAGATGACATTAGTATGGACGTATAATATTCTGCTTCTTAATGCAACATTTTTTCAATTTCAATGCTAGATGTTCCGTGAATTATATTATAACATTGTGAGATACTCTGTAGTTTGATATGTACTGATGAACCACGTTTGAGAGGAACCTGGACAGAACTGCGCATGGGCGAAAAGAGCGAGTCCATGTCAAAAATGGGGAAGTTAGTACCATCTCGAGATGAGTTTATTTATTAAACATCCTAGATATGTCAAATTTTTTTGGCGAATACATTTTTGTTTCTCTAATTCAATTATCTGTTTCTAAACATTACATTGTAATTCAGTTACACTAAAATAAGTTTTAAAAAAAAGACAAATATAATAAAAAAGATGATTTAAAGGTATGGTTATAACTTTTTCCCTCGCAATATAGCGTAACTTAATCTTTTTAGAATTAACGCCTGAATGGTGTGATTTTAAAACTTGCCAGATTAGCAATTTTTTAAAATTATTTCGCTACATTATTGTGTACATTATTTATTTATATTATTTGCATACATTGGATATGAAAATGAGAAATGACGCAGATATCATATACGCGCAAGGTTTGGTAAAAAAAAAATTCTAACGTCAATTTGGCGAAAACCTCATTTTCGAATGCTGGTTAAATATACATTTTAAAATTATTTTTTATTATTAAAAAAATTAACAATAAATAAAACAATTTTTAAATATAATAAATTTTAAAAACAAATAACAATAGAGCAAAAAACATTTTATATAATTAAAAAAAATTAAAGTAAATAAACAATTTATCAAAAAATAAACACTATCAGGGTTGCCATATTAGGCAAAATAACGCCATTCTGGCGCCAAGTAAATACCAGTGAGTATATGACACACAAGTGCCCTGAATATTTAGGTTGTTAGAATTGGCGAATTTCTTGCATAGCCGCCAAGACAGATGCCAAGCAGTCGTTAAAACTGCATTTTAGCCATAAATATAAAAGAAAAAAAAAAGACATGTTTTTATTAAAATTCACAAAAATGTAGGAGAAATATATATATTTTGGAAAGGTTATTCCGAGAACTACTAATAGGTCCACAATCTATTTATTTTAAAATAAAATTTCACTCGGAACAAAAAATAGAAAACAATATTTAATATCATTTCTCGGCCTGATAGGCTATTACCCCCAAAGTCCGAATGGAATCGGCTTGGCATTCTACCAAGTGAAGACCTTACAAAGCTGGTACATCAGTAAAGGCAAAACTCCCGTAATGACAGAAAGTTCGTCAGTTGACACCGATAAGTTGCGATAAGTTGAGATTATCATTAATAAACCTAGTCTTTGACATAAATTGAGTTACTTAAGAGCCGGAAACTTGAGATCTTGAAACCATACTTCCGAACCATACGAGATCTGTTTTTTTCAATAACCGATTCATACCAAATTTTTCTAAAAGAAGCCTGAAGACCACGGTCCCTCGTACAAGATTTTTTAACGTGTGCAAAAATGTTCCTGATGTTTTCTCGTATAGTTTCAAGATGTGCTATTCAATTAAACCGGTTGTCTAAGACAAAACCTAAGTATTTGATGTTGCCCTTGACTGATACGTACGATTTGGTAGTCGAATTCTTTTTGGCTTATTTTTTAGGACTGCTATTTCTGGTTACTCTGCCATTAAATTCCAATTCTTCTTAATTGTTTAAGGCGCTCAGAAAATTTTGCGTATGATATCATAAATTTTTCATGTGCTCTTTGTCGCCAATTGTGTGTGCCAATTTGTAAATTAAAGAATTATTAATTTAATTGCCCCACCCTCGGTCACGATGTCAGACAGAGGCGGTCAAGAGAAAACTGCGCCCGGGGCAAAGTTTCAATTTGCCGCCCCCTCATTCAACTTTTTCTTGTAAAAGGCCAAAAATGACGTTTTATAATAAATTTGGCGCCCCCTAACGTTCCGAATCTGGGGCGACCACCCCCTTCGCCCCCACCTCATTTCGCACGGCGTTCCATGTAGAAATTATCTTTAAAAAAATTCAGGCACCATCCCTACTCATTTTTATACGAAATGTTTTTTAGTTTTATTTATATTCCAAATAAATTGATTTTTTAAGCATTTGTTCTTATAATTCATCACGGTCTACAATTTTATAGGGAATGCAATTACAATGAACATGGTCAACGTACTTAAAAATACAGAACTATACTACAGCATGCAGAATGAAAAGATTAAAAATATGATTTATTGTAAATATTTTAAGTGCACATTTAATTATTGAATCAGCAGATTTATGGGTGAATATCACAAATTGTCAGATTTTCATCGTCTGAGATATTGAAAGTATCCAATGAAAACAATTCAAAATTTCAAGAGGTAAATTTATTTTCTATTAGGGCATTTCTTGGACTATGTATGCCAGGATAATGATAATTTCATTCTAAAACATTTTTTGTGTTTCTTTTTTTTTATTCTTGTTTCAATGATTTTTTTTCAATGAAACCAGTGGAATTCAACCCAAAGCACCTTCAGGTGGATAAAATATTTTTTGTAAGCCGTGCACATGAAAATTCACAGATGAAAACATGTATGTGAAGATTATTCCATAACTTTTAGTAGAAAGAGAAATAACCCAACAGTAACTATTTTTAGGAATATTCAAAATAGTTCTTTTTAAACATTTTTAAAATTTTGAAGAATATTTTAAATACAATATATTTCTTTTTATGCTTTGGTATAAAAAAAATGTCGTAACATTCAAATAAGTGCAAATTTATCAATGTATGCGTTTGTAAATATTTTTAATGAAGAAAACAGCTTATAAAATTATTCAAAATTTTGCACAAACTTCTTTTAATCGTTCAGAAATGAAATATTTCATTGTTAGAAAGATTTAAAAAGTCTTTTATTGGCTGAAAGAAACATACTTTTACTATAAAATGTTTCAATCTAAAGCTTGTACACAGAAAATGTAGAGGAAAATTATTAAGTAATATCTGAAGGGATGACATTCAAAATGCGCACAGTGCTCTTTTTTGTTTAGATTTTGAGAAAACAACTTTTATATTTCTGCAATCGATCAGACTTTTGAAAAATATAATTCCAATAAATACTATATTTATAAAATTGTGCATTTATTATAAATGTGAAGGACGCATGCAAGATAAAAATTTATAAATAATATTTTCTCTCTCAATCTTATATATAAAATATAATTTTTTAATTAAAATATGATCTATTCTAAATCTTTTAAATGCACAAATTAATTATTAAGTCACCAGATTTATGGGTGAATATCACAAAATATCAAAAATTTAAAAAAATCCTTTTTTGATTGTAAGAAACATACTTTTACTATGAAATGTTCAAGCTAAAGCTGAACAGAGAATTTTCAGGAGAAATTATTAAGTAACATCTCGAAGAATGACATTCAAAATGCGCAGTGTTCTTTTTTGTTTATATTTTGTCAAAACAGCTTTTATCTTTTGCAATCTATCAGAGTTTTCAAAAATACAATACCATTAAATACTCTATTTATAAAGTTGTGCATTTATTATAAATATGAAGAATGCATGCAGAATAAAAATATTAAATATATTATTTATTGCAAATATTTTAAAATCACATATTAATTATTGAGTCACCAGATTTATGGGTCAATATCTCAAAATAATAGATTTTGATCATCAGAGATATTGAAAGTATTGAATGAAAACAATTCAAAATTTCAAGAAGTAAATTTGTTTTGCCTTTGAGAATCAAGAATTTCTTCATGTAAAACTGATAAATCTTGAAGAACTAAAATACCTCTAAAAGTGAATTTTTATGTAATTATACATCATTTCTTGGCATATATATATGCCAGGATAACGACCATTTCATTCTAAAACATTTTTTACATTCTTTTTTTTTATTCTTGTTCCAATTACTTTTTCTCAATCAAAGCTGTGGAATGCAACCCTGAGCTCCTTCAGGTGGATAACATATATATATATATATTTTTTTTTTTACCATGCACATGAAAATTCATGGATGAAAATATGTATGTGAAGATTATTCCTTAAATTTTAATAGATGTTAATATAACTTTTAAGTTGTTAAAATAACTTTTAAGATTCCATAACTTTTAAGATGGTTTAAATAAAATTAAATAATCAAAATTTACTATTAACATCTATATTTGATTATTTCAATCGCCTATTTTGTAAACCTAAACATTTTTAAGTTCATATTATCTATTTTGTGTCAAAATAATTCTTTTTTAATATTTTTTTAAAATTTTGAAGAATATTTTGAATCCAATATATTTCTTTATTTTTTGGTATAAAGGAAAAAATGTCGTAAACATTCAAATAAGTACGAATTTATCAATGCATGCGTTTTCAAATCTTTTTAAAAGAAGAAAACGGTTTATAAAACTATGCAAAAGTTTTGCACACACTTCTTTCAATTTTTCAAAAATGAAAACTTTCATTGATAGAAAAATTTAAAAAGGCCTTTTACTGACTGAAAGAAACATACTTTTACTATAAAATAGTTCAAGCTAAAGCTGTACAGATAAAATGTAGAGGAAAATTATTAAGTAACAACTTAAAGAATGACAATCAAAATGCGCACGGTGCTCTTTTTTGTTTAGATTTTGGGAAAACAACTTTTATCTTTTGCAATCCATCAGACTTTTCAAAAATATAATTCCAATAAATACTCTATTTATAAAATTGTGCATTTATTATAAATGTGAAGGACGCATCCAAGATAAAAGTTTATAAACAATATTTTCTCTCTCAGTCTTACATATAAAATATAATTTTTTTTATTAAAATATGATTTATTCTAAATGTTTTAAATGCACAAATTAATTATTGAGTCACCAGATTTATGGATGAATATTACAAAATGTCAAAATTTTAAAAAGTCCTTTATTGATTGAAAGAAACCTACTTTTACTATGAAATGTTCAATCTAAAGGTGAACAGAGTATATGTAGGAGAAATTATTAAGTAACATCTCGAAGAATTAGATTCAAAATGCGCAGTGTTCTTTCTTGTTTAGATTTTGAGAAAACAGCTTTTATCTTCTGCAATCGATCAGAATTTTTTAAATGTATAATTACAATAAATGCTCTATAAAGTTGTGAATTTATTATAAACATGACAAACGCATGCAGAATAAAAATATTAAAAATATGATTTATTGTAAATATTTTAAATGCACATATTAATTATTGAATCACCAGATTTATGGGTGAATATCACAAAATGATAGACTTTGATCATCCTAGATATTGAAATGATAAAATGAAAACAATTCAAAATTTCAAGAGATAAATTTATTTTCTGCTAGAAAGTAAAGGATTTTTGAAGTAAAATTGGTAAATCTTGAAGAACTTAAATAATAAGTTTGTCTTTATATAATTATACATTATATCTTGGCCTATGTATGCCAGGATAATGAAAATGTCATTTTAAAACATTTTTTACATTCCTTTTTTTATTCTTGTTTTAATGATTTTTTTTTTATCAAAGCAGTGGAACGCAACCCAGAGCTCCTTCAGGCGGATAATATATTTTTTGTTAGCCATGCACATGAAAATTCATTTATGAAAATATGTATGTGAAGATTATTCCTTAACATTTAGCAGAAAGAGAAAAAACCCAACAGTAATTATTTTTAGGAATACTCAAAATAGTTCTTTTTAAATATTCTTTTAAATTTCGATGAATATTTTAAATCGAATATATTTCTTTTTGTTCTTTGGTATAGATGAAAAAATGTCGTAAGCATTCAAATACGTACAAATTTATCAATGCATGCATTTGTAAATCTTTTTAAAGAAGAAAGCGGCTTATAAAACTATCTAAAAGTTTTGCACTTCTTTCAATTTTTCAAAAATGAAATCTTTCATTGTTAGAAAAATTTAAAACTCCCTTCATTGACTGAAAGAAGCATATTTTTACTATAAAATGTTTCAAGTTAAAGCTGAATAGTGAATATGTAGAGGAAAATTATTAAGTAACATCTGAAAGAATGACATTCAGAATGCGTACAGAGTTCATTTTGTTTAGATTTTGGGAAAACAGCTTTTATCTTTCTGCAATCGATCAGACTTTTCAAAAATACAGTTCCAATCAATACTCTATTTACAAAATTGTGCATTTATTATAAATATATTGTACGCATGGAGATTAAAAAGTTATAAATAATATTTTCTCATTTATACATAATTTTACAATGCCAATGCATTGTTAAAAAATGTGATTTATTGTAAAATCTTTTAAATGCACAAATTGGCTCGCTTTGCATCCGTAATGGCCCATCACTGCATTAGTGATGGCCCATTGAAATTGATTTTTCTTTTTACTTTTTCTATCCTTACAAGAATCATTAATACATTCGGGAAAATTTTCGACTTCCGGTTTTTGATGGATTTACACGTCTTATTGGGTTAGAGATACCAAAAATCATGTTTTTACAAAATGTTTGTCCGTGAAACTATGAATCTGAGACTGTCTGTGACACAAATACTTTGAGCGCTCTATCTCAAGAACTAATGGATCGATTTTCATTACACTTCAGATTAAATAGTTCCTTGAGATGAATTGCCGTTTTTTACATTTTGATGTAAATCGTTCAATAGGTGGCGCTGTCATGTTGCATTTTTTACGATTTCTGGAACAACTCAATCTCACAAAAATTAAGCACGGACTTTCTTCAAACTTCGGATTCGGTTGGTCCTCAACATGAATTGTCATTTTTTTAAATTTTAATTGTAAAATGTTTATTAGATGGCGCTGCATGTTTTGAGATTTAGACACAATACATCTTTTACACAATAGATCTCTCTTCAAAACTAATGCACGGGTTTTCATCGAACGAAACATTAAGTTAGTTCTTGAAATGAATTAATATTTTTTACATTTTGGTGTAAATGGCTCAACAAGTGACGCTGCTATTCATTTAACTTAAGATTTAGTTAGACGTTGGAACAAGTTGTTGCTGATTTGGTTTCGGTGTTAATTGACCAATAGGTGGCGTTGCTAAACTGAATTTTGTTGGATTTATTCAATTTTAGGGATAGTGATATTTGAACAACTAATGCACGGTATGCACGATGATATGGTTAATTTTACAAACAAATGAAGGCATGTTAATTATTGGATATCCGATTTTTTGTCAATTTTTTGAACGATTTTATCTTATTTTGATGAATTTGTGTATTATTCAGCGATAGTGACGTCATATGTATTATTTTCTAAACATACTTTTTCAGAAAGGATCGTAAGTATGGAATGTTTCAAGGGATGCAAATGACGTCATTTTATGCAAAATATAAGGGGAAATTTTAAGGAGATTGTTCACTCAGCTTCAGAATTCACTTCCATAATATTAAGTCTGTGGTTCTCAGATGCATTAGTTTATTGAAAAAATCTCCTCGGGAAATTAATATTTTTAACTTCTTTTTTGTCTGCTCTTCTTAAAGGATATTTCTTTTTTTTCTTAGTTCTCAGAATATTTCTTAAATTTATACATAATTTATATTTTATGCATTAAAAGCTGATGAAGTGTGAGTAAAATTTTAACACTTCATTTAAAATTTCCTACATACTTTAGAAAGTTTTGAAAACTAAGAAAAATAGAGACATCTTTTAAGAAGTGCTTGCAAAAAATATAAGTTAAAAATATCAATTTCCCAAAGACATATTTTAAAGATAGCAATGCATCAAGTGTCCACAGACTTCACATCCGTGAAGGAATTTCGGAAGCTGAGTGACCAGCCCCCTTAAGGCATAAAACTGAAATAAACTGAGGAAAAAATACACCACCTTCAACTAGAATGAATAGTTAGTCATTTTATGAATGCCTAAACTAGAATTATAAAAGTCCGATCTATGCAAATAGTATGAACATCTAAGCTGAATAGACGAAATGATCTAGAACAGGGCTATCCAACATTTTAGTAGTTTCAGGCTAGACGAAAGCGAGGAGTGGCCAATATTCATATGTCTTAAATATAGAATAATTTTAGCTCACTATATGGCAAAATTAACAGTTTGGCATCCTTTTTTATTAAAAAATTCCAAATTCATACCAGAAATTCTGATTTTATGTTTTTTTTTAATTATTTGGAAAATGGTTGTTTCTTTTGATCGAAAGATGTCTGTGATGTCTTGTTTCTAATTGTTTTCGGATTGGTCCATGCTAAACGTACAGAAATGCAATACTTCTGTTTGACACAATGACGGAAAAATATTAAAAACTACAAAAAAATTAATAACTCAAAAATAAATTGAGATACAGCTTTCAAACAAATTGCATTAAAAGGTACATTTCCTTCCCTGTACGGCGGTGTAAAAAGTACAAATGTCAGTGTTTAAAAGTTTAAGAATTTGCAGTACCAAAAATTGTAAAACTGATATATTATTTAAAAGTTGTTTATGATTGGATTAGGAATATTAATATTTAGTGCATGGCGTACGTAATACATGACTCTAGTATTACGTAGCCATGTTTTGATCATCATAAAAATTATGTATATTATTATTATTATTATTATTATTTTAAATATAAAATTTATTTATGAGCTCTAAATTTTAGTCTTTGAAAGAATTATTTTCCAAATAGTCGTTGTGATTAATTAAATTACATTTTTTTAAAACTTCAAGCAATCATAAAATGCTTGTCATTACAGATATCGAAGCGACATTAGGGACCATCTCCTTCTAGAGTTGTCAACTGAAATTCTAGGATTAAACCAGAACTTGGTTAGCATATTAAAATGAAACTGGTCTGCTATGTCATATTTTGCTAGAAACAGCCTACAGACTCAATTTTAGTGGTTATTCAGTTGATTTATAATTGTATTTTCCTGCATCTAAAGGTATGAAAGTATGGAGGAGGGAAAGCAGGATAGCACAATGATAAACGTATCAGACAACAATTAAAATCGGGTTCGTAAATATTTTCCAGCAAGATATAGTCCAGGAATTGATAGCACAAAAACCTAAAGTATCAAGCACAAGAAACAACCTTTATAACCTTAGTTATAAGGTAATCAAATTATCCATATATGCCGAAAGTGAGGTAGTGCATAAGTCAAAAAATAATACCATTACTGCTTTATTCGTAGCTTATCATTATGTTTGCCATACAATCATTTCATACCTTTGATTGTACGGCAAGCACTCTTGGACTAATATAACATTTCAGATCAGTTGCATTTTAATATGCGTATCCAGTTTCATCTAATGCTGGGATCCTAGCCGTCAAGTCGATAAAATAAAGGGTTGTGCAGCTTCACCCGGTCTATGAAATAAAGTACAAATTATCATTCATCTCTGGTATGAATTCATATTTTCTGATTAAACAAGTAAGAAAAATCATGCGTTAAGCATTGATTATGAAGCACTTTCCAGTACTTCATGATAAGCAGTTTGGATTTGAGGTTTTTTTTTTCTTCAACTCCTATTTTTGTTTAACTTATTTCTGCAATAAGAATCGGTCTTATAAAAAACTTCTCAATATAAAATTTGTAGAAATTATTGAGAATATGTAAAATAAATTTAATCGGATTTCACAAAGTTATAGATTGTTTTCTTTTTCGACACGTTTTTTTCTTTTTTCTCTCTTTTTTATCAGTAAGAGTTGGTCCTATCAAATCTATTATCCATTTATCCGTTGATTAGTGTCAATATAGAATACACAATATTGCACGTATAACTATATTTGGATACAATACCTCATATTTTTGCTTCATTTTGGGAATAATGGATTTTAATCTTATTCTAGCGACGAATACTTTCAGCCTTTTCAAGCTATGTTTTTGAGACTTTCACAAAAGTTGCTCTATACATTTGCTAACATAATGTGCAAATGAAATTTTGATAGCCCTCACGCATGCGCAATGAAAAATTATTTAGTAAGCCTGCTCATTTTTTATACAATTTTTATTATTTTTTAATGCTGATTACAGGGTATTTTGTATAATACTGTTTGTCATATTTTTAGAAAGGAACATTATTTTATAGTAAGAACTCTGCAAATTATAAGCAAAACACTTGGAAAAAATTGGGACTGTTTTTATAAAAAACTTAATTTCTTTACGACTATACATGCTAACTGCATAAACAACTGCATGAACAAAGTTCATTACAATAAGGCACTTAATCATAATCTACAGTTTGAACTCTGTTTCAACATTAGTTTTGACAGGATTATTCAAAAGATTCTCTTTTTTTTCAATTCGTTGACGGTCCCCTATGGAGTTTCGGGAAAAAATCTTCACGGAAAGGTATGATCTGTACTATTATATTTACACACTTAGAGTTTCATGATAATCTTTCCTATAATTTTCTAGCAATTTAACAAAATGTCTAAATTCGCAAGTGGACGGTCATCTTTTGCCCTATAGTGTATGTGATAACATCACTGATATATATTGTCATTAAGATTTTATTAACTGCAAGTTTTAATCAAACGACGTGACTATAATGTGCCAAAAAACCTTTCATATCGTATCTCATTCTTCGTTGTGCTTTTTGTGTGTGTATAGAAAAACTTATTTTGACACCAGAAATAAAAGTTTTTAGCTACATTGCATATGAAGTTGAATTTCCATTATTTCATTATTTCAAATATATAGCGAAATATTTAAAAAACTTACATAATAAATGTGGAAAGCAAGCCGAATGAAAATCTCAGAATTTATGTTGTTGAATTTAATAATATGGCGCTGAATGCTTTAATCGTGAGCCTTTAAAATTTATATAGCTATTTTGATTTCAACTTTCAAAGAATTATATTTGTATAGACCATAGCATGAAGCTTCTTAAAACTTACTTGGCTTTGTTATGAATTAATAAGTTAGGAAAGGCCTTTTGAATTCAAAAATTTTTAAATAATTTATTCCCTTACCTTATCGTGAAAATGCAAATCACTCTTTCATTGAAAACATTCCGTCACAGGTGTCAGAGTTTGTATATTGCATTTAAATTTCCAACATATTAAACTTCCCTTCACAACAAAATGTTCTAACTTTTGCTAAATAAACTTACTAGAAGGAAGAAAATAACTATTAACAAAATATCCATAGTAAAAAGTAACTTGTTTAGAAAAAACATTTACTGTAACAAAAGTTAATATTATTTTGTTTCAGAAATTTAAAATTGGAAACATTTGTAAAATGTCCGGGTCAGAATTCGATCGAAGGATATCTTGGCCGAGGTCTCCAATGTTCCATTAATTGAGATAAATCTGGAGGACTAATCCACCCAACCAACCTAATAACAATCACAACATTTTGTCTCATATCCGAATCAGCTCAATAGAATAAATCGAAGATTATTTTTAGAACTGCAAATAATTATATTAGATTAGATTAATTTTTAAACAGTTATTCAATTAATAAATAAATCATAATAGTTGAAAACTGTACAGCTAGAACTGTTCTGATTTATATATCAGTGCTAAAAATTAATCTAATCCAATATATAATTTTTTTTTTTTTTTTTTTTTTTTTTTTTTAAGATTTCTCTTACACGAATGAAAACTAGTCGTTGGGGGCCATCGTAATACTTACGCATCATCGATATGAGTAATATAATATATGAAAATAAAACATATGTAAACTATTTATAAAATGCATTGCAATTTCAAATTTTAAACGTGCAATTACAAAATTTAAACGTATAGTTTTGAGATAGTTTTTGGTCGACGGGATAAGCAAATAGTACCAAATTGCGTAAAAGAAACATCTTTATAACTCCAAAAATACTAATCATATTAACTAACAGTTTATTGATTAAGATTAATTGTTTCATATCCAATTAAAATATATCTCTGAATTGAAATTTGAATGAAATACAAAGTCATGAAAAATCTAAGAATGTGGAAAATAAGATTACAAATATCGCAGTAACTAATTATCAGATCTATTTCATTCTTTTTGCAAAATTTATGGTTTTGAATTCTTTTTCATTCACTCCTTAAAATAAAAAAAAAAAATAATCGAAAATTTTAATTTTTTTTATCAGAACGAATATTTTGAGAGTCCGAGAGAGTCTGAAAAAATAGTTCCGGATAATCGAGGTTACTGCTATTAAATAGGCTTCTTTCCATTACTACATACTAAGTAAACACCAAATTTAATATCTGTATCTCAATTTGTTTGGGAAATAGAGCGTTTACAAAAACACAGACAGACAGACATACCGACAGACGGACGGCAAATTTTTTGTCTAAAAATATGTTTTTATGAATCTCCAATGTCTGACACATGTCAATCCGTCAAATTTTATTACGATTTCCAAAACTATTGCCCTATGCTACGTATGATGAATAAGTAAAAAAATCTGTAAAGAGTAACAGGGCATATTTTCCCATAAACTCTTAAGTATAAGTATCCACTGAACGATAGTGTTGAATCTTTTTTGCAAAGAGTTTTGGTTACTGATAACATTAAATTTTTATAGCAGTATGATCTAACATGTTTAGGTTCATTAAAATTTTGAATGAAATGATCCTCAACAAGTACTGTTTTGTGTGAGGGAGGCATTTAAAATAAGAAACAGTCTCCGAAATTCCACTATTATCTTATTGAGAGATTAAAGAATTGTTTTTGCATTTCCAACTTCTGCCATAACTGCCCGACTATTTTTAGTTGTAAAGTTGTAAAAAGTACGAGAGAAACATCTACTGTTTAACATGCAAAATGCTTTCAATTTTTTCGCTTTCGAGCTGTGGCTCTATATTATTCAAAACTTTTCATCACTGAATTATATATTAAAAAATGTTCTTTTTTTTAAGGTAGTATTTTTTTTCTGCTCTTATACGAGTCTAACTTAGGATGATCGCCAATAAATAGAATTTTTTTTTTGGATTTCCAATTATGTAATTTTTATAGAGAAACTATGTCTTTGTAACAACTGTCCTATACAAGTACTGTTTGCTGTTATTAAATTTGCTTATGTAGCATATTCCTGTGTTAAAAACAGATTGATATTAGTAATAATAGTTCTAAAATTAGTTTTTTGTATGAAAAGCTTTTTTTACAGTGTTTTTTTCCATGTATTTCCATCAATATGTCAGGAGTGCAAAGGCTATTATAATCTAAGAATGCTTGTACTTTGTAAAATTTATTCGTTTGGTTTACCTGTCCGTCAGTACGGACAGTCCGCTTTTCACTGATTATGTATATTGTTTTGTTCTATGAAATGTAAATACTAAATGTTGTGCAGCCAATCCGTCAACATTTTACTGATTATATATTTTTTTTGTCCTCTAAAATATAAGTATTAAATGTTTTTTAGGAATAATCTAAAAAATTTCTGATTTGCAAACACTTAATGTAAATTTAAAAAAACGAATCTTAAAGCGTCCACCTTCTTACAAATGCAATTTTGAATGCAATATTTTGAAGATCTATGAGACTCTTTGCAGTTTCAAGTAAGTCCATTAGATATAACTATAAATAGATCTTATCGTAATTAGATCTAATAGACTTTGTCTTGGTATACACTGAAAACCAGTGCGTTCGTCCGCATATAACAGAGCCAAAACTACCCACCCGAATCGTTTGAAATTTAAAATATATCATTGGTGCTTAATTTTGTCATTTCAACTTTTTTGAAAATCGGATGTACAGTTTAATTACAGGAACAATCAACTAACATTTTAACTTTCGTAAATATTCTCGGATTGCCATGAAATTTTTAGATACTATTGACGTTTACCCTAGCACAAATTCCAGTGAAAATAAAGTTTCTACGTGATATAACCTAAAAATATGCACTATTTTTTAAAACTTTTCCAAAAAATCGCTATATTTCCATGAATATATGTGCTATTTTTACAATAAACAGTGGAAATATTCAGTGTTTAAAAATTTTTATTCTTCAACGATTGAACTGTTTTTGCATTTTAATGTACAGGGTGATCCGAAATATTATTATTTTTCTTTCATCTTATGTCGGCCAGCTGATTGTTACCCTCATCAATTGGACGTTAATATACTTGCTGATAATCATCTTTATATATATTTCTCTTATGTTGGGGTAAAAAACTCTGAATTTGTAGCTTGATATTTGACAACTACCGTAGCGCCCATTCTTAGTGGAAAATTTATGGCCATATGACACGACACATTCAGCTAATCGAAATCCAGACAGAATTTTTCTTTTAATGCAAATCATTATGCCTGAATTATAATTGCTATTGGCTTGTTTTACGTGGATTAATGACGCGTTAAATTCAGCGAATAAGCTTTCTAATCAAGATTGTACTTAAACACAACCTAAACCGATGTGTTTAAAATTCGTTAGCGTATTACACAGCATCTTCTTATAGTTTTAAAATGAATTTAAGTCATATAATTACAAAAATTTGTAAATTTCATAATGTTAAAATGATTTATGCGAATTTATTTAAGGTTACAAATTGATAGAATTTTCTATTCTGTCGGATCGGATTCATTATAGATTTCCATTGGAATTTTCAGGCTCTGGTTAAAGCATTCCATGGAATATATTTGTCTTCTTTTCATTAAATTCCGGTTCGATTAATTGGTTTCGGGTTCATATCGAGTTTTGTGTTGAATTAAAATTTTCTGAATCTAGTTGAGTTGCTTTTCATCGGATATTATTTTGTCTAGGATTGATCAAGTTGCGATTGAATGGAATTTTTTTTATGAGTATTCGTTTCGGGTCTAGGGTAGATTTCATTTTTCAGGTTATGGTCAGTGGCTTGTCGATGCAAATTATTTTGGATGTCTTGGACCAAGTAATCGTTCGATAGATTTTTTTCGAGTTCGGATCGGGTTTTGGATTGACTTCCATGTTCTTGTCGTTGCAAGTCTACGGAAATTATTTGTATTTTTTGGATCGGGTTATGATTCGATTATTTTTTTTCGAGTTCTTGTCTGATTTCGAATTACATTGAAATGGAATCTTCAGACTCTGGTCGGGTTATGTTTCAATAGAAAACATCTTAACTCTCTAAGATTGGGTTAGTGTTACATAGAATTTCCTTTTCTGTCGGGTTAAGATCAGGTTTTCGGAAGGCTTCCGTTGGAATTTTCAGGTTCTGGTCAGTGCGTATGGACGAATTTTTTTTCCTTTGTCTTCGATGGGATTCCGGTTGGATGAATTTTTTTGAGGTTCAAATAGGGTTTCGGGTTGAATTCAAAATTTTATTCTAGTCGGGTTGCGTTTCGACAGAAAGTATCTTCACTTGCCCGGATCGGGTTATGGTTCGATAAAATTGAAGGAGTTGGCCATATTTCAGTTAGTTAAACTAATTTAGGCTCTTTGTAATGAGTCTTAAAATGTTGGTGTTTGAGAAATGAATTGCTTTATTCCAATTAGCGTAATGTTGCTCAGGCTCTTTGCAATAAGCTAAAACATATCAGACTGTTTAGGAAAATGGAGATGATTCTCCAATTAGCTCTGCTATTTGCAAAAAGCCTGAGGATCTTTATAAAAAGCCAGAATTCTCATTTAACCGAAAACATATACACTATATGGCCAAAAGATGGCCGTCCACTTGCGATTTTAGACATTTTGTAAAACATCTAAAAAATACACAAATTGTCCTGAAACTCTATAAGTATAAATATAATAGTGCAAATCATATATTTCCGTGAAGATTTTTTCCCGGAACTCTATAGGGGACCGTCAACAAATTTAAAAAGAATGAATATCTTTTGAATAACCCTGTCAAAACTAACGTAGCAAAATCACTCAAACTGTAGATTATGATTAAGTGGCTTATTGTAATAAACTGTGGCCTTTTCATGTCGATAGCATGTATAATCATAGAAAAGTTAAGGTTTTTATAAAAACAGTCCCAAATTTTTCCAAGATTTTTGCGTATAATTAGTAGAATTCTTAATATAAAATAATATTCTTCTCTGAAAATATGACAAAGAACATTGCACAGGATACCTTGTAATCGAAATTAAAAAATAATAAAAATTGTATGAAAAATGAGTATGTTTACTAAATAGTTTTTCATTGCGCATGTGTCAACGATATCAAAATTTCATTTGCATATTATGTTAGCTAAATGTATAGAGCAACTTTTGTGAAAGTCTCAAAATCATAGCTTAAAAATTCTGAAAATAATCGTCAATAGAATAAGTTGAAAATCCGTTATTTCCAAAATGAAGCAAAAACAAGAGGGGTTGTATCCATATACTCATTGATTACTGTGAATATAGAATACATGATATGGGATGTACTACTACATTTGGATAAAACCCTTCATTTATATGCTTCATTTTGTGAACAATGTATATTGTTCTTATTCTATAGGCTATCACTTTCAGAATTTTGAAGCGATGATTTTGAGACTTTCACAAAAGTTGCTCTATACATTTAGCTAACATAATATGTAAATAAAATTTTGATATCGTTGACGCATGCACAATGCAAAATTATTTAGTAAACCTTCTCATTTTTCATGCGATTTTTATTACGTTTTAATTTTAAAAACAGGGTATTGTGCGCAATATTAATTTTCATATTTGGAGAAAATAATATTATTTAATATTAAGAACTCAGCAAATTACAAGCAAAAATCTTGGAAAAATTTGGGACTGTTTTTACAAAGACCTTAATTTCTCTACGAGTATACATGCCATCGTTATAAAAATGAGCAGAGTTTATTAAAAGAAAGCCATTTAATCATAATCTACAGTTTGAAAGATTTTGCTACATTAGTTTTGACAGGGTTATCCAAAAGATATTCATTCTTTTTTAATTTGTTGACGGTTCCCTTTGGAGTTTCTGTAAAAAATCTTCAAGGAAATTTATGACTTTTCTATTATATTTACAGATTTAGAGTTTCAAGATTATTCCTCGTGTATTTGTCTAGATATTTAACAAAATGTCTAAAATCGCAAGTGGACTGTCATCTTTGGCCATATAGTGTTTATGTATATTAACATATATTTATATTATGCTTTTAAAGAAATTAATATAAAAACTTTAATTCTTTAATAAGAATAAATAGAATTTAAATCAAATCACAGAAAAAAAAATCTCTAAATGTTCGTTACCAAGCATTAGTTATTTAAGAATTAAAGTTGTTTTTCGGTCTTTCAATTACTTCCTTTAGATGAATTTCATAAATAAGTATATTTCTATTTTATTTTTTGGAAAAAACTCTACTAATAAGAAGCGAAACTGTAATTAAATTCTCATTTATCGCAAATCTATAAGAAGAAAAACCTATAATTAGAAAGATCGGAGGAAAGATTAAAAAATCTACTCTTTCAGGGTGAAAAAAAACACTTTTCTCTTTTTCTTCAGTGGTATATTTTTCATTAACTGAACAGCTTAAAAAAATTTTAATATTGCATTTTATAAGACATGTTGATCTGAATAAGATTAGGATTAATACGGATAGCAAAAAGTAAGTTCTATTATGGAGAAAGCCTACAATTAAAATTTCGAAACATCAATTTTTATATTTAGTTCAGTTAGAAAAAGGAAAGGCCCAAAAAATCTGCTAGAAGATTTAATGTTTTTAACCCCTTAACTGGTTTGCCCGAACGCTGTTCCGGCAAAAAGAATTTGCTTATTTCATTAATTAATGCTTTTTGACACCACTATTATTTTTTAGAAAATTTTCATAATATTGAAAGGCGGAAATGTTTAGAATTAATTTTACGAATATTTTATTTAAATAATAGAGGTGTGAATCCGCTGTTTTCAATTTATTGAACGTAAAAGAATTAACCAGTTAAGGGGTTAAAGGATTTGTGAGGATTCTAGCAATAGGAATTAATTATTTTCCAACAAATTATCTCGAAGCTAAACTTTGCAAAGCCAAAAAGCTGCGAAATTTTCTGACTTTTTTCAGTTTTTACCTATAACTCGACAATTATAAAAATTTTGTGTAAGATACTGATTTAGAAAAAAGATTAAATTCCTTAAAAATTTCATTAAAAAAAAAAGTTTTTCAAAGCTTATTACGAAGTGCGTTACACCTTTCTCAAAATGACATTTTTTTAAACTTCATTGAAAATCGGAAAAACTAATGTTTGATACCATTTTTTAACACTTTCCAACAAAGTTGAAAAATGTTTATGCTTTTGGTTTATTTGTCAGTCTGTCAGTCTGGTCGTCTGGCCGCGCTCTGACTCTTGTAAATATACTCCAATTGCCATGAATTTTTTGGACGTTATTGTCATTTACCCTTGAATTACCCTTCTATTGAAAATGAAGTTTCTACCATCATTAGTTTATTTACATGAACAGTCAAAAGTTTTCCGTTACATTACGGCCTACGGGGGAAAATCTTTTCAAAAGAATTTTAAAGATGTTACACCTTGTTAAACATATTCAAATTTATACGCATTTACAAAGTGCATTAAAATATGCATTCTGTAAAGTATGCAGTGAAAAGAATAGTTATTTTTCATTTACAGGGCCACCCAAAAGAATTCCATTACATAATAAAAAAGGGGGGATTGCTTGCGACATGTTTTAATTATGGCAACGATTTCATGTATAATCAAATCGATATACATCGCTCATGCTTAATATGAGTTATTTCACGTATAATACGAAGTACATAGCATTTACAGGGACACATAAAAGATTTCAAATAATATAAAAATAAATAAATGTTTGGCATAGTACTTTTATTCAAAAAAGAGGTAAAGTGATCGAAATCACATTTTTTAATTTCATTAAAAAGAAAAATAGCCTTAAATAATAGATTTAAAAAGGGTTCGATGGTGAAAGGAAATCTCATGCGCGAGTTCTCGCGGGTTAGACTACTTAATATGTAATAAAGAATCAGTCAAGATTAGCAGCGGAATTATAGTAGATAATCTGAAAAAAATAAAATACTATCGAATATTTGGCATAAAAAGAGGGAAACATTACTCGATTTAGCAAGCACCATATTTCCTCGGGAAAAAAAAAAAAAAAAAAAAAAAAAAAAAAAAAGGATTTTAATGTAACTGTAAATTTTTTACAAATAGATTTTAAAATGCGTGTAAATGGTATTTATTAATTTAAATTTAAACAATTAAGGAGTTCAAAACTTATATTTTCTTTTTGTATTACATATTTATGTTGCTTGTTGCTGCAGTTATTTTATTTTATCAATAAAAAATGTTTTCATATATTTAAGCGTATTCCAAAATAAAAAGTAGATGAAGAATGCTACAGTCCAGTAACACATTTCAATATCGGAGACATTTTTGTTTCCACAGCAACAATGATGAAGTGACAGTGTTCATTTGGACTTAATTTTGAGATTGAAACGATAATTATTATTTTTTTTGCTTCCTTTATATTTCATAATTAACTTTCAGTATATATATACGAAACTATAGTTAAAACAAACTAAAACTGACAAAACTAAATTCTCCTAAATAATTATTTTAAAATATAAGTTCAACATGAAACATTTTTACCTTAAAAAGTATTTGAGATTAAAAAAGTATTTTTTGAAATTTTATTTCTTCGCCAACCGGTGATAAAACAACAAATAAATGAAATGTTCAATATTTTTTAACCCTTTGCGGGACAGCACAAATTCATTGATTAAGTATTGAAATTAATGACTGACACCGGAATTTGAAAGCAACTTTATTTTTAAATAAGAAAACGCTATACTTCACGCATTCAATAAACCGTAATTTTCTTTAACAAAATTCCGGTGCGAATGTGGCGTTTGGGAATTAAAATTAAATGGTATATATATGAAACCACCGCCGCTTAAGGGGTTAAGAACGTTTTAAAGATGTTCCACCAAAAATTTCGTATAAATATATCTATGCACACTGGAAATAATTTTTCAGAATTTTCTGAGTCTGCCCGTATGGAGACCTTCCTTGTTAGTGATGAAGGTCTAATGTTGGGTCTTCTTGGTGGGGCAGAAATCTCTTCACAATGGTTTTCTACAATCCGATTTTCAACAAGTTTCATTTTAAATTATTTACGTGATCGAGAACTTAATTAGCATTAACCCTCTCGACTCCGGCATCTCACACTCAAATTTTCTTCGGCTGGTACCAGTTTTTCAAAAGAAGTTACTTACTATTACACAACACCAAAGCGTTCTAATTAAATAAGGAATATTTTACTTTCCTTTATTACTGGTACCAAAAACAAATTTCGCAAACAAAGATAATGTCTTGTTAGACAAGAATGTACGATTGTTCGGGGTTAAAAAAATCTCTGCTGGTTCGGCCTACAGGTGGAGGTAGATACGAATCAAAGCTAGGCACAAATTTCACCAACAAAAACTAAATCAAGTTTAAAGATAAACCCAGTTTCACCACTAAGAATGACAACTAGGAACCAAAACTTTTTGTGTGAATTCAAATATAAACGCATACACACACGCATATATACATGGAATAGATTTTAAAATGGTGAAAATAAAATCGGAGAACTTCAAAATGTTAAAATATGCCAATTTTTTTATAGTCTGGATTTTCTCATGTTTCATTACGTTTTCACAAACACACATGATGTTAGATATTCACCTGCTTTTCATTTATTATATTTTCAGTATGATATATTATATATGGTACTTGCTTAAAAAAATCCGTCAAGCTGTTGATTTCATTTTTCATTTTCATGTGGAAATTTTGCTATATAAATGTTACGATGTATAATTTAATTTTTCTTAAATTCGTTAAACTACATTTTTTCTTCATTTTTCGCGTGTAAACATTGCAGTAGTTAAGTAATTGCTGTAGCAGGGATTTTATTGCGTTGTTTTTTCAATTGTTGGCAATTGTTATAACGAAAATGTTTTATTTTTCCTGTCATTGTTGTGTAAAGACTTATTTTGTCAGAGCCATGATAAGGTTGTATTCCAACTTTTCAACCCTCTTCATTTCCAACATCCTCTCGGATAGATTTTACTCATTTGCAATCCCCGCGAGATATTAACCATCTAAATGTATTTGGCGTGTTTGCAGACGATTCGTGCATAATTGCGGCTTTTATCGTGCGGACAAGATTTAGCAGATACATACATACACACACACATCCATACAAATGTATAGACTTTTTAGATTGGGATAGTTTTGGGTTCCTGGGTTCTTGTATTGAAAAATTATGAAGAAATTTTTCGTAAATCGTATCATGGTAACGACTGAAGTAGATAATATTTCTTACGAAATCTACCTAAAATCAAATTCTTTATGTTACCTTCATGTTACCAAAATCAACGTTATTCATTTCTATAAAAAGAAAGCTTAAATGAAAATTAATATAAAAATAACTTTGTGTGACATTCACTGGCAATTTTTTTATTTTACCTTTATTTGCACTAACATTTTTTATTTCTATCCCACTCTATCTCTTAAACTTCTATTCGTAACTTTAACATGACAAGACGTCCATCATGTACTTAATATTAATTTTTGAAAATTAATGGCTTGCGCCTTTTTGAGTATAAAAAAAGTCATCATAAAGTTACAAAAAACTGATATTTCAAACATTTTATTAGTTTTTATGCGAATTTTACTAACGATTTAATCTTAATTACTTTAATGTTGTGACAGAAAAGGAAGAAAAGGTAAATAATGGGATTACTATATTTCTTATGTCATTGCAACTTTTAATTTAAACAGATAATCTACATCTTATTTAACGTCACATTTATCGCCTGCTATCCGAACTGATGAGCAAAACAAAACTTTTGAGTTACTTAAATTATAAATATTTTTAATGATTTTTAATGTACCTGCTCCTTAAAAATTGCATTGTAAAGAATATTCAGGCGACTTATCTCACATTTATTTTATTTTGTTTTATTTTAAAAACCATAAACACTTCAGTATTATTGATTCCTGTATGAAATAATTTTTTCCAAGCATTCAAAAAATATATACGGCGTCTTATAGAATATAGGGCCTATTGGAGCTATTCAGTTTGCACTGCAGATATAAATGATATAAACAAATGAAAGCATATAAATAATTAGAAGCCTATTTTTAGCCACGTTTTATCAAGGAGGGCACTGCACTAAAGCGCCGCTTGACTGAAGTTTTAAGGTAAAAGAAACTGGTGTAATCCACTGCAGCAGCCTTCCGTTTTCTTCATAGAGTAAAAAGAAAGAATAGAGATGAAGTGTGATGTCTGGAGAGGTTGAGGGACGCCGAAAATGTAACCGTAAAATACGTTACATTCAGACCAGGAAAAACCGCCTGTTTTTGCAAAAAAAATAAATAAAATAAAATAAAATAAAATAAAATAAAGGAAGGAGAAAAGAAGAAAACTTTTAGTAATACAGTTTTTAATATATAATACAATGCAATGCTACTTTAGAATGCATAAATATAAGCGGATTATTTTAATTTAGAGAAAAAAAAATGCGCTGGTGATGTCTATGAAATTGGCTCTTGCTCCATGTGCTTGTTTTTTTTGGACCGAATGATGTCGTTTAAATTTGATGATAAATGGCATCATGTTGCAAACCAATTTTACAGAATCCTGCACCTCCATCTACCTCTTTTCTCCAAGATTTTTATTCTTACTCCCCCAAGATTTTTATTTTTATTCTTTTTAAGATGATACATTCATTTTTGAAAATGATGCCATTGATATTGAAAGTTTTCTCAAAAAAGTGCAATGTTCCAGTATATTTTTTAGTGTCTCTATAAGAGAAAGGTGAAACATCCATAGAATGCTTTCCCAGATTGGAAGCTCGTTTCTATAGCAAAGAAACCTACAGAATGTAATGATACTTCCTTGAGATTTACTCCGAACGAGTTTGAGAAATTCACCAAACATTAGCTTGGGAACAATCATACGCTCGTCAAGTTTGTACTTTAAATAATTTAAACTAAAATTTGTTATTTCTCATATTATCACAGTCTTATCACCAAATTTTTAAAAAAAGATACTCAAACATATTTAAATCAAAATAACTTAATTTGCAAAATGTAACTTTAGTATAATATACTACAATGTAACTGTAATTTCTTACTCATAATAACAAATTAAATAAAATAAATCTCGTTAAATTTTCCTAAATGTAGAATATAATTAGATTTCTGCTTTCCCCAAAATTTGGAAGGTCTTATATGAAGCAAATGCAATTAATAATTTCATTACTTTGTCAGCACAATGTGCAGCATTTAAAAGTGAATTATCTTAAAGAAGAATAGTAGTTTCTTCCAAACCATTTTTTTCTTACTGTTAATCTAATTTATCTTAACACGGCAGTTCCGAAGAATTCTTGAAGTTCTATTTTCTATATTTCGCGTTTTTTTTTTTTTCAGTGCTAATTATCTGGAGTTAATGTTTTCGCGATTCAAAGATTAGAATTTTGTATAAAAATGTTACTTTTATCTAAAACACGCTGTCATTTTTTATTTTTTCATCTTATTTTACAGAGTTTCATAAATGATTGTCATTAAGGGCACGTAGAACAGAAAATGGTTCAAATTTTCAAGTTCTTAATTATCTGCCAAAACAATAAAGCTGAATAAGTATGATGCTGGATGATTATAGATCTAAAAGATTATGGTGTTGCATGGTTCTTGAAAATATATATTATAAGCACTGTGGGTGTGTCTATTAGAGATGAGATGGGCTCAACCCAAGCCTATTCCCAGCACAGACTCGGGCTCGATTTTTATATCAAACTTCGAAATCGGGCTCGTTCTTTCTCAAATTGGAAATTTTATTTATTCTCGTACTTGTATAGAAACAAAAAATAACTTTTTTTTCCTTAAAAGTTAATTACTCTGTTGCAAGTATTTTTAATGCCATTTTGATCAGAAGGAAGGAGAAATAGTTTTCTTCCTTTTTGTATTAGTAGTAGTAGTACTAGAACATTAATTTGAAAGAAAACTTGCGATATTCAATTACCGTATTTTCTCGTGTATACCGCGCACTTAAAAAAAATAGGGCAAAACTTCTAGGTGCGCGTCCTACATGGAATAATTTTTTACTGCTGGATGTAATCACATGATATACATATAAATCAAGAAATGTATTCAAAGGAAATATAATTACTCGGAAAATATTATTTAATCGAAACATTACTGCATCTTTATTTCACACTTTGCTCTTTTTTATACATTAATGTTATATAAACGCTAATCAGCAGTTTTTACTGCCGTCAGTCACTCCTACCAACCGTCATTCACTCCCTACCGAAGTTTAAAATGTATTTTTGTCTTGTTTTGGGTCTGATGTAATGTTTGTTTTGACTTTTTTGCAGAAATCATTCATTCATTTGCATATCAAATTTATGGTGCACGTTACCTACGAGATTTTAGAAAATCGCCGTTTTTTCTTGTAAAGTAGGGGGTGAGCGTTATACACGAGTAATTTTTTTAGAGATCTAATGCGGAATAAATATTTTTTTTTTACGTGACTGAGTATTTTCTTAAGGTTTGCCAATTTTTTACTTCTATTGTCTGCGAGTGTAATCACTTTTTATATGAAAATAACGTTAGAGATTTTACTTATTCTTTTTCTTGAAGTTTGCTCATTCTGTGGCTGTGCTCTTCATATTCACGCAATTACTTTCATATACATGTAGATAAAATTAGCATATGTTGTTATTCCCGATTGAAAGCAATCAAGCAGCATTTCTTCTTTTTCTATAAAAGTTTCGACATTTTCCGGTAATGGTGTCAAATTTTTAATTTAAGCTGATTTTCAACGCCATGAAAAATTATAAAAAATGTACACCTTTTAAAGAAAAAAGAAAAAAAATTGTTCTATTTTTTGCTATATAAATTGTAATAACTGCAAATCTCATTCATTTATTCATAAAATGCTCTTCTTTAATGTATTCGCCAGAGTTACGTCCTTATTGCGAGAGATGAATTTAAAAACCTTTTTAGGAAAGTATAGGGAAGTATTTATTTGATACTAAACATCTCTTTTGATAAGATTGAATGTTTGATAAAATTAAATATGTGATAGGGATTAACAGTTGTTGAAAAAGTGATCTATTACATTTAGAACAACTTTTAAATATTATGCAATTTCTTTTTTATTTTCTTTTTGTGTATACTTTGAGTATAGGACTCCGGCTCAGTTGGCATAAAATTTTTACGGGCGGCCCCGTTCTTTGAAAAGTGACCCCGAATTCATCTCTACTGTACGTAATTAAAGATATGTTTTGCCTTCTTTTTTCGAAATGTGTTTTCTTTTGTGCTTTGGTACACTTTTCTAAAATTCTATATTAAGTAAACAGTTGAAACTTTCCAAAATTGTCTAACGAACATGTTTATTTTTAAAAAAAATCAAACATTATAGGTATGAGTGATTTTTTTTTTCTTTTAATGATTAAAAATATGATCTTAAATATTTTTAAAGTTTTCAAAGCTTTTTAATAAAACATTTTTAATTTTATTTCTTAAACCAAAATGAAAATTGCTTCTTATTATTCTCAAATAGTTCGTTTTCAGACTCCACAAAAAATTTATGGTAATATATTAAGTAGTTGTTTTAGAAAAATGTGCCAAGTGTACACATTGTTCAAAAAATATGTAAAAAGTGAATTAGTTCTAGAAAGCTTATTTACGTCGGATATTAATTTCTTTTGATTTGTATTTAGGCTATTATGTGTATATTTATTGTAAAAAAAATTCGTTTCTATCTCTTTTTTTACATAAATTGGATGGTGTTAAGGATGAGTTTAAAAAATTGCGAAAATTGTAGTGCACACAGCAAAATTCCTATTAAATGATACATAAGACAATTAATGTAATTTCTTTTGATTTTTATAAAGGCTACTATGTGCATATTTATTGTAAAAAACTTTCGTTTTCATCTTTATTTTTAAGTAAATTACATGGTGTTAAAGGTGAATATAAAAAATTATGGAAATTGTAGTGCGCACAGCAAAATTCCTTCTAAATGTTATATAAGGCAATTTCTTTCGATACCTTCTAATAAAATATATCCTTAGAAGTATTTTCAAGAGGCACTACATTTTTTGTAACATAAATAAATCAATTAAAAGACTTAGAATTTCAGATTGTCATTTTCCTGGCATATCACACTGTGATGCGTGCAAAGTAAAGGGCCTTCTTCTATACTGTATAACTATTCTTTTCTAGTTTTTCTTTTAAAATTTATAATTAATATTTATACCTTATAAATCAAATATATGAGGAAGATAACAAATTCTGTATTTAACAAATATTTTTTTTTATAATTAAAATATAATTGTCACTGAAAATGAATGCCATTTTCCTGCCCTGCATTTTAATTATTTACCATGTATAAATATGGCTCTGCAGAGCAATTTTTCTTATTTTTGATATTGTTCAAGTCAGAAATAGTAAAATCATAGCTACCAGCAATATCTGTTTCAGATTTCTTTAAAAATAATTTGATTAAAGACATTGTAAAATTGTGTAAACTTTTATTATCGAAATAGGCTTATACGCGATATCCACGCCATTCAGTTCCACGGATAATCGTGTGTTTACTGTATATAATGCATTAATTCAGAAGTACTTAGATGAAAATAATTTTAAAATGAAATTGTACTTGTAAATTTTTGGCACATAAATAAAATCTACCAATGGAGCTCCTTTTCTTTTACTTCGTGTCTTTTATATCATCTTATGTTTTCATACGTTAATAAATAAACAAAAATGTTTCGTGAATTCAAAAGTAATAGAAGAATATTTGTAGACTCGAATGCCATGTTTAAAATATTAGACATAAAGTCTCGATGACTTTTTTTTGATTTTATTAAGATAACGTAAGCAAAACAATTAAAATGCTTAACAATTAAATAAGACCATTGTGATAAATTGCACGACAGCATATAAAGAATTATTTCATTTTCAAGATGAAAATTAGTCCCCAGTAAAATTAAGTCAACAGATTTCTCACCAGTTAGATATAACGAAAGGGCGTGGTGGGAAATGACAGTTAAAACTCAGCTCACAATACTCTTCCTTAGCCTATTATATAAATATGAATGAAATAGTACATAAAATAAGTATATTCGTTACATTCCAGATTACGAGATAATGTTTAAACATCAATAAGTCTGTTTGGATTGCTACGATTAACATCATTAAAGTAATAATTAATGTGTTCACAAAATCGAAAAAAATTCGGACTCGAAAGAGTTAACATGCGTTATAGAATTTTATTTAATCTAGAATTTTCAGATTGACGATTGTTATTTTAGAATTTTATTTTCTTTTTTATCTAATGTGCACAGTGCATACGACTTCGACCAATGGTTTGAATGAGGCGGCCATGCACCACACATCCCTGGTTTCAGGACAACTGAAGGGGGTTCGGGGCTCAGAATTCTATGTGTTTTCACTTATAAAGAATTTGTTATGAATTTTTTTCTAAAATATATTTTGATATAATAAAAATATTGTATGAAATAAAAATCTGAAGGAAATTAAGTGTACAGAAAAACCCCGATTATCCGAAAAACCATTTTCGGTTAACCGGGATTCCACAGAAAGTTTTAGATAACCGGAGTTCCACAGAAATTTTCGAATAACAGGGATTCCACGAGAATTTTCGAAAAACAGTCAAGTTTATGATGAAAACTTGTTTGATGAAAATCTGTGATCATAATTTAGAACATTTTTCTAATAAAAATATTGTGGTACCGTATTCAAGGAACTTTGAATGGCAAATCAAAAATACAAGTCACTCCAACAGCAAGGCGATAACTTATTGGTTAAAATAGAAGTTCATCGCTGATAGTGACATAACAGGAGTTCGCTTTTTAAACATGCGACGAGAAAATTTTCTGTCCCTAGGAGAGAGATGCGTTCGCAACTCAAAGCCGCGTAAATAATATATAAACGGTAAATTGCATAAGTAAGGAATGAAAAAATACATAAGCCAGGAAAAAAATGTACATGGCAAACTGAAATTATATATATAAAATCCCTCCGTGTATAACGATTCCAGGGTCAACCCATCCACGAGAAAAAACACTTATTGTGACCAATGACAAATTCCATTGTGAAAAGTTATCTCCAATTTTAAAAGGCTATCAATTTTTTGTCCAATGCAAACGTTCCAGAGTCGTAATGGAGCGTTCTCATTGTCAGATTTACAGTTTGATCTGTAAATGAAGTCACTACATTTTACTGTGCTTTGGGCGTGTTCAGCACAACTTACCGGTTACTTACGGGTCACTTACCGATTGTAGACAAGTACGAAATGAAAATCAAGGCGAAGTGTGACGTCAGCTACAATTCAACAGGAGAGTTTTCATTGGTGCCACAGTTCGTTTTCGTACTATTCTAAAATCGGTCGGTAACATTGGTTACTTTGGTAAGTTGCGCTGAACACGCCCTGGGAAATCTTTTCCCTATTTCAAACACAATATTCACACTGTTTAAAATTTGACTCATTTGCTGCAGCATCACTCCACCGCTTTTATAGAAAACGATTATTTTGCTGTATTATGGAGCATTCTCATTGGTCATAAAAGAGACATTCTATAAAAACTGTGGAGTGACGCTGCTGTAAATGGGTCAATTTTTTAGCAGTACACTGTTAAAAATTTGACCCTTTTGCTGCATCATCACTCCTCAGCTTTTATAGAATACACTGTAAGTAACACACACAAAGTAACCGTTTTCTATAAAAGCGTTGGAGTAATGCTGCAGCAACTGTTAAAAAATTTGACCCATTTGCTGCACAATCACTCCACTGCTTTTATATAAAGCGGTTACTTTACTGTGATATGGAGCATTCTCATTGCTCATAAAAGAGATATTCTATAAAAGCTATGGAGTGACGCTGCAACAAATGGGTCAAATTTTTAACAGTGTAATACGGTAAAATAATCATTTTCTATAAAAGTTGTATAATGACGATGCAGCAAAACAGTCAAATTTTTAACAGTGTTTAATTAAAACTTGTTATTTAAGAAAAGCGAAGGTGCGTTTTAAATAAAATATTGTTAGAATTTTTATATTCGTGTTGCTTTATTTTTTTTTTTTTTACAGCCGTGAATGACTTCATTGTCACATAACGAATCACGATTGTTTACTCTTTATTGTTGACATTTATTTTCGACCTTATAAAGTATTTTCTTTTAAGTATTAGCTAATGGTATAAAATAGTTAATTCACAAATGTTTTAAAATAGCATTATTAGTGCATGTTTTGCATTATTGATGCATGTTAATTTGCATGTTTTTTGTGAAATAATTACTGTAATGTTGAGAGTGAAATTCATTAGTTGCATATTCTATGCCATTAATTTACCCATTCAATTAATAATTTGGCTACCCTCTCATATTCGTCTGGAAATGGCCAAAATGGGAAATTTTTTTATACATTTTGGATATTTTTATTATTTTCTCTCAGTATTTTAAAATATTTTTTGGCTGTAGTTTCACAATATATTTTTTTATAATCGATATTTTACCGTACTTTATTCTTTTAAAATTTATGCATTTACCATTTGTTCATCGCAATCCCTCCCCATCCACCAGATAGTTTTGTTATAATTTTAAATGCAAATTTCTATTGATTTTTTTTTTTAGATTTTTCCCTCATGTTCAATTTTTGTATTTTTCAAAATTGTTTAAGCCTAAAGTAGCTATGATTGACCAAAGTTGTTGTAATGTTTTATCATCCTTTTAAAAATGGAAACACATCATTTTGACGGGCTATCTTCTAGTGAAATAATACCGATCCTAAAGACTTAATAAAATCCCGAAATTACACAATGGACCAAATAATAGTTGACTCTACTTATTTATTTCCCAAAGAACATGCTTTTTTAATACTATTCCTATCAGTGTCCAATAACACCTTTCCAAGTTTCAGTTTTTACTTATTTTGCTTTTAACTTTTAAAGCTACTAAGTATAAAAACAACTCTTCAATGTATTAAAAATAATTAAAAATTGTTTTGATCTAAAACTTACAAAGAAGTAATCATAATTAAAATAAGTTGAAAGGTGCCTTTTGACATCGGTAAAAATAGTTTTGCTTTGAGCAAAGAGGCTCGAAATCTTGCCCAGCCTTACTCCTCCATTACACTTGCATATGCGAACGCTGGGGCCAAATATATACTTATAAATCAGCCCTGTAGGAAACTTTTAATCACTGACTTTGATTTCCCTAGAGATATAAAGACTAAACTGACTAGATTTAGAACAAATCACTTTAAAGGAATGAAGATCCTTCCTGATAGGGCCGGAATCTGTAATTTTTGCAAGAGCTGCGCGGAAACCCATATCACACCGACACACATTTTCGATTACCGCAGATATCTTAAAGCTTGACTGGTTACAACAGTTTGTTTCTAATTTAGGAAATTGCTGAAAACATTAAAATGACAAATATACACATATATATATATATTCTCTTTGAATTGTAAATAAGTTTCTTAATACAAAATATTAAAATAACATCAAATATAATTTGGAATAAAAACATTTAATGTTTTGCTCCAAATGTGCAAAATAAAGAAATTCAATAAATATATGTAGTTTAAAATTGCATTACCGATTTGAAATACGATACATTTGTTTCCAATAATTTTACAAGGAAAAGGAAAGAAACATTGTAAAATAAACAGTTCATTTCAGACAGAAGACAAAAATTTTACGATAATCAATTTCAAATATTGCTTGAAATATGCAAAAATATATTTTATTATTTAGAAGGTGCAAATGTTTTTTTAAAGTAATCAGAATGAATAGAAAAAATTAAAACAATTTTTCGATTAAATTATTTTAGGATCTGTTTTTGAATTAAAAATCATTATATATTTTTAAACATAGTCCATTAAAATCTATTATTTGAAAAGTATGTTTAAAACTTTAGAATTTTTTGGTTCTTCTTAAAAATAAAAAATAAAAATAAGTTTTCAAAGAAGACTTAGTTTATGCATGCAAGGATATGAAAATAGCATGTTTGTTACTTTAAAATCTGAGACTCACTTCTAATGCGATATTTGCATTTTTTCTCTTTTTTTCGTGTTGTTTATTTCACTTAAGCAATTTCTATGTAAGTGTTGCTTTTTTGCCGTCTTTATTATTCCCTCAAATAAAAATGAAATAGCATTACAGAAATTATCCCATGAATGAAAGAATTTATGTCGTATTTACAAAGCAATGTGTGATTTATACAAGGTGCATTCAAGTTCTAAGGCCTCCGATTTTTTTTCTAACTAACTATTCACCCGAAAACTATGGTGTTAATTCTCGACATAATTTCCCTGCAGATGTACGCATATTTCAGAACGTCAAAACCATGCTTCCGAAGGCTACATTAGGAGTCTGTTTTGACCACAGGAAGTTCGCTGAAATAGTAGCAGCATGGCTGGTGAATGTGCGGCCACGAAGTCTTTCATTATTTTAAACACCCAAAAGTCAGCAGGATCCAGGTCAGGTGTATAGCAAGGATGAGAAATCACCTCAAAGCGCCAATCATCTCAATGGAAGCACACAAACTCACCGATACCAAAAAAATTTTGGGTAAACAACAATGCTAAAAAAATGATGGTTTCCATGTTCTGGGACAGCGAAGGTGTAACCTTAAACATTGCATTCCAAAGGTCACTACAGCATCAAATGCATATTGCAAAAATGTTTTGAAGAAAAAGTTCTTTCCTGCACTGCCACAAGAACATCCAGGAAAGGATACGTATGTGCTGTTTCACCAAGACAACGCATTCGCACATCGGGCGAACGTTACGCAACAATTTATTCGTGTAAACAACTTTGAAGTGATTTCGCATGCTCACCTGACCTAGCTCTTAGTGACTTTTGGAGGTTTCTAACAATGAAAGACACTCTCCGTGGCCACACATTCACTAGCCGTTCTGCTATTGCTTCAGCAATTTTTTATGGGTTAAAACAGACTCCTAGCGAAGTCTTCGCCGCGGACATGAAATCATGGCGTCGACGTTGTGAAAAATATGTACGTCTGCAGGGAAATTGCGTCGAGAAGTAACACTTTAATAGTTTTTGGGTGAGTAGTTAGAAAAAAATTGGAGGCTTTAGAACTTGAATGCATCTCGTATTATAACTATTCACAATATACCTCTTTATTGGGCAATATTCCATACAAGTATGAACTTTAATTTTTTTTTTACTTTCCCCAATCTTTACAAGAAAATAGTGTTAAAGTCATGAAAATTTTCGAAATCCTATTTTCGACGGATTTACACGTTTTAGGGGGTTAGAAAATACGAAAAATATATTTTTACAAAATGTCTGTCTGTGATGTACGTGGCAAAACACTTATGGACGCTCTATCTCAAGAATTATAACACGGAAATTCACAAAACTTTAGATTTTGTTAGACCTTGATATAAACCAGATTTGATTAGCTTTTGGTGTATATCGCTCTACAGGTGGCGCTGCTATGCTACATTATATGCAATTTCCTCAATAACTATATCTCAACAATTAGTGAATATATTTTTATAAAACTTTAGATTCAGTTGGTACTTGATATAACATGTTGCTGATTCCGTTTTAGCTCAATAGCTCAACAGGTGACGCTGCTATGCTGCATTATTTACAATTTACAGAATAGAGATATCTCAAAAACTAGTGTATGTATTTTCATAAAACTTTAAGTTTAGTTAGTACTTGATATAACATGACTCTGATTGCGTTTAGCGGTTAGGTGTTGTCCACCTAATTGGTGTCTCTGTTATGCGGCATTTTTCACGAAGTATTAACATGCATAAGATAGAAGAAAGTATTGAGATTGAAACATCCGACTAGTTTTTTAAATACTTTTTGTAAATTAGGGTTTAAAATGTATGCCGAGTTTTCTAATGAATATTTTAAATTAAAAACTACCATTTTATTTGCAACTAGCAACAGTCCAAATAAACAACATGGATAAGAAGTAAAATGTTTGCAGTTGCATACAAATAGTATACTTGAAGAACACTTGGGAAAAAGATATAATTGTTGCTTACTTTCAGCGCCGTGCGAAAGTGGGGTGGCGATTGCCTCAGGCGTAGAAATTTAAGGGGCTACAAATATATACTATTAACGTCATTTTCACAATGTCTCAAGAAAAAGTTGGAAAGGGCGAGGCGCCAAACTAAAACTTTGGCCCGGCCCCAGTTTTCTCTTCTCACGCCACTGCTTATTTTGAAATTTTTAAATAAATGAATGCATATAGTATAATATTCAATGGTTTACAAAAACCTTAAAGCCATTTTATTGATAATACTAGATGTGAAATAAAGTCTTACGCTGTATTCAACCAACATTTTAAATAGTAGGTAATCGTGAATGATATGGTTTTGAAAAAGCTAGTAAATGTGAATAGTTATGTAATGTAATTTCCTACGATCATTCTGGATAATAAAAAAAAATATTAAATTTATTAGTTTAGTCATTTTTAAACTGTTAATTATTCCGCCATTTTAAGATGCCACACTAGTCACTGAAAAAGACTCGGATGATAATGTTAAGTGTATGGAGCCATTATTCTGAAATATCTCGTTCAAATGTTTACATTTTTTACGTTTTTTTTTGCATAGGATCATCTTCAATTGGGCAAGTTTGTCTTTTTCCATTTTGGTTTATTTTTTGTTTATATTAGGATAACTTCAATTTCAGAACCGGTTCAAACCAGTTCCGAAAGTTAAAGTATTTTTTTGTAAAAACATCTGACACAAAATCGAAAAAATAAAAACTAGCCCGGTTGAAGATAGTCCTCAGCTTTCCTTTAGGGAAAAATCATGTAAAAATATTATAATTTGAGCGAGATATTTAAAAATAACGACCTCTTAGACTTAACATTATAATCCGGGTCTTTTTTAGTGACTATAGTGTGACGTCTTAAGAAACTTTCAGTAATTTTGTCACAGTCATTTTGTCATATCACATGACAGTTAATGACTCCAACCTTAGTACAGATGGGTTGTTCTAAACTATAATTTTGTATTGTTTATACATCATATTTAAGCTACGTAATAAAACCTGAATGATTTCCTTATTCACAGAAGCTTCCAATTTTAAGTAACAGGTTAAAGTCAAGGTTTACAAAATGTCATACCGTCAAACAACAAGAAATTACTCATAAACGAAAAAGAAAAGCATGTAAAAATTTTTTTCAGCTATTTTGTTTAATCTTTTAACCAATAACAGTCATTTGCAAATTTTAAAATCAATTTTTGTTTTAAAATAGCTTCTGGTTAATTGCTTATACTTTATTCTACAACGCAAAATATCATTTTGTAACATACAGAATTGCCCTGTATGTAAATTTAGGCATATCAAGAAAAAATATACATGTAATTATATTGAGGAAATTGCTTCAGTCGTAAATCTTGTATAACAAGCATACGCTAATTGTGACAGAATATACAATGATTGAGTTCTTTTTAATATTTGCTACAACTATTATGAGACCATTATTATATTCCAGGGGTATTTTCCACACATTATGTGCGAGGCATAAGCAGAAAAGTACAAGCAGATTAGATTCGGTTCAAGAATTAGACCCCCTTGCCGCAATTTTCCTCTCTTTTAAAAATTACAGTTTAATACTAATAACTGTCATTTAATATTAAGTCAATTTATTGGAAATAAATATAATATAACTGTATCGCAATAAGAAATCTGTAAATCAAAGGTTTATGTTTGTGCCTTCCTGTACCCAAAAATGTGAAAACATGGAGGATTGGGAACAGGAAAACATAATAGTAAACTTAGAGTTAACCGCTAAAATCGGGTCTTTAGGTATTTTCCGCCAATATATAACTTGGCGGACCGATTGCTTTTGAATATGCGAATCAAGATGTAACAAATCCTAGATTTTCATCTGTGAACTTGATGAAATGACTGTCTGTGCTGCCGCCTCCCGGTTTATAACAATAGGCTTATAAAGTTAATATTACTGCTTACACATTTATACAAAAATCGTAGTTAAATTCGAATTTATATTCAAATTATCCCCATAATACCTAAATTACTCCGATAGGTATATACTTTTTTTAAAAAATAAGTGTTTAAACTACGTCAACTATTTTTCGGCAAAAAATTTAATTAAAGAAATCACCTTGATGAAAACATAAACAAACGTCAAATGTAGTTGATTAAATGTTCACAATATTTTTACTATCAACAAAACGCTAGTCAATCTTTTAAAAAATGTTACGTAACATTAAAATCATATTGAATATGAAATCATAGGTCTTCAATCTTTTTACATGTTTTGAGTAAGATTAATGTTTACTAGCATAAATGTTTTAAGAATTGTTGCACTTGAAGTTTAAATCATAAGTCACAATTCATAGCAATAAAAATATTGTATTTCTGTTTTAAAGCACTGTTCTCGTTATAATTCTTTTTTTTATAATAGCATACATATATTCTAGATTTTTAGAGATAATGTAGTCAAGTAAATTTTATAAAAATCTGAGTGCCAAAGCTGCATATCTATGAAATTTGATTGAATTCCGTTACCTTATATGTATTGTGTGCTCATCTTATACTAAATGGATAAAAAATATCTGTAGAAGATAAAATAGCATGGCGCAATGAAATTTAAATTTAACTTTTTTGTTTATTATACTATAATTTTTTTTATATTTAATTATTAAAAATTGAAACCTTGCTTAGATTTCTTTTCTTTTATTGATAATAAAATTATTTTCTATATAATTAATTCATATTGTGCAACATTTTAAGTTTCTAATTTTAAGTGTTCTAATAACCAGTTGTCTAAATTGGTTTATGTTAAGATCGATTTGAGGTATTTTGTGAATAAACGTCTACAGTGTGGATATTAAATACTCATATAATCCAAAATATACGAATTAATCTTAATCGTTTAGTAAAACAATTTATTTCTTTATTTCACTCTTTGGCAATTTTTTATTATGTGGATAATTTTTGTATAAAGCAAATATTCAAAATTATTTTAAAGATGTAAATCAAAAGAACTATATGAATTGAATATATCCAACTGAGCGAAAAATTTCCCAGGCCGGAAATCGAACGCAGATACTTGGCTCACAAGGCCAATGCTTTACCTGTTAAGCTAACTGGGCGATAGCCTTCTGGGCTTTTTCGCTCAAATAATCTTATTCGTCAATACATCTGGTCTGTCATTTAGACAGTTCGGCAGAATGAACCGCAGGTAATGGAACTCCATATACGATGGATCCGTAGATATACTATTATTATTATAGTTAAGCTAACTGTAATATACTATACTATTGTTATTACAGTTAGCTTAACAGGTAAAGCATTGGCCTTGTAAGCCAAGTATCTGGGTTCGATTCCCGGCCTGGGCAATTTTTCGCTTAGTTGGATATATTCAATTCGTATGATAAATTTACCAATCATTTTGATTGTGTTAAAATAATAGTATATCTACGTATCCATCGTATATGGAGTTCCATTACCTGTGGTTTATTCTGCCGAGCTGTCTAAATGACAGACCAGATCTACTGACCAATAAGGTTATATGAGCGAAAAATCCCAGACGGCTATCGTCTAGTTAGTTTAACAAAGCTTTGGCCTTGTAAGCCAAGTATCTGGACTCGATTCCCGGTTGGGCAATTTTTCTCTCAGTTGGAAATATTCAATTCATATGATAAATTTACCAATCAGTTTGATTGTGTTAAAATAATAGTATACAAAAGAATCATGATTGAATAGCTCTTTAATCGCAAATATTCCGCAGGTAAAATCTTTGAGCAATTAAAATGCCTTGGTGCTATAAATCGAATTTTTGGATAGTAATGGTTGTAAAGATCGATCTAGGTCTGGTCGTCAATGATCAGTTTTCAATGATCCGATTATAAACTGTAGTTCTGTTTAGATTCGATCTCGATTTTCGAGCAGACAACAAACCAGAGCTTAATTATGCATGCTCCAACTTTGTAACTCTCGGTTGCAGCAACGACAGTTTCCCTACCCTCGCCAGTGTTTCCAGATAGGGGATTTTGTCCCCATTTTAGGGAATTTTCAACATTCAAGGGAATTTTTCGGGAACAAATTTCTTGGAGAAATGTTAGCGGACGATCAATATTTTTTGGGGGGGATCAATATTTTTCCCCAAAAAAACATGGGGAATTTTTTTTCTATTTCACGTAAAGTTTACTTTTAGTGATCTGACAACACAGGATCTGTTTCGCATTCAAATTTGATTTGGAAAACGGAAATACAATTCAGTAATCAGAGATGTCAAACATTATTCTTTTGATCATACTCATCGTTTACAACGTTACAGTTTATATCTATCACAGGTGCATTAAGATCTGCCTAGGACAATCTCTACCTGAATTTTCAGATCACTGAGTGCGGAAAATTTCTCTATTTATCGCAACCCACACACAAAATCATATAAATATTTATTTTATTAGCATAAATATATACAACAGAAATAAAAACATTTTTATAACTTTTTTGTGTTTAAGGCTGGTTAATTTGTGCTTTATTGAAAGACATGCAATTACGGGATACAATGACATTACTTACTACTTTTATAATTGAATATTGTTCAATAAATCCAGCAGTCTCCTTACTTTTTCTTATAAGGAATTTGAATGAAAACTCAGTAGTCGTAAATGCAGGGCTGTCACAAACGACTGTTTTTCAATACTGTTTTGCACCACCTTTTTCAAAACAAAAATCTCTTACTTACGTATTGACAACAGAGATTTATATTACAAAATGTATATATATTTTTAAAGTAGTGGTGCAAATAAGATGTAAAAGTAGTCACTCGTGGCAGCTCTATACACGCTATAAACCATTACATTAATGAATATTCAGGGCGTATTCGAAACGTTCATTTACCGTGTTTTTAAAAAACACTTAATTGAAAATGTGGAAACAGCTATTTTCCTTTTATTATTGGCGAAAGTAGAGTGATTGATAGAGCAAGAAAGCTTCGAATTACGATTAGCTGTTTCAGTACGGGTGGCCAAAAATTCAAAACAATGTTTTATAAAACAACAGCTTAAGTAAGATTGGAGCAGATGATGCTACCACCCTCTCAGATTTATTCTAACCTAAACTGATAAGAGATGGCCGAAACATTGAAAGAAATATTGGCATAAATGTAGATGGAGTTAACGTAATAATTTCTGTTGACTTTATTATTTTTTTCAAAAGAGAGGGATTTAAAAAATGCTTGATTTGGGAAAATTTTTTCAGTTTAAATTGATTAAACATTTTTTATAGAGAAAAATTGAAAGTTAAAAATTTAAATTTTTGAGTAGAAAATATATTCGGGACTTTCTTGGAAAAATCACTGATTTAGGGAACATTTCAGAAATTCGGGGGAAATTGACTTTCGATTATCTGGTAACGCTGTCCCTCGCAGTCATTCGTTATTTGTACGATGAGTCTGGTTCGTGAAGTGTGCGTTTAAAATAGCGGCGGCAATTCAGAATCTCCCCAAATGTGAAGAACGTTCAGTCACAATTTTCTTCTTGCACAAAGTTAAACGTCCAGCAGATATAATAAAGAAATTGTTTTCGTTTATGGGAGTGTTATAAATCGGCAAAATGCAATGCAATTTTGTAAAATTCAACGAAATGATGTCTAAATTTCTCTGAAGGTAGGACTCATATTTATTAAAAAAAACGGAATTAAGCCCATCTCTGATAGCTAATGCGCCCAGACCTTGCGATAAGAGTCAGCGATTAACATTTATTCTCTTATTTGAGGAACATCTTGCAAGACGATAATGAGATCAAAATCGAAATTGGAATGCGGTTTCGACAAAAGTTGGCAATTTTCTATAACTGTGGGATACAAAAGCATGTACTCAGACTTAACCAATTCTTGGACAATAATGACAATTTTGTCGAAAAGCAAAACATATACGAGTAACCAATTTGTAATGAACATTTTGACTTTTTATAAATTAAAAAATTTTGGTTGAGTATGCGGCAATGTTTCTTTACTTTTCGAAAATCCTTCATACCATTTTCTGTATCTTCTGTTTCCCATAAAATAAAATATTAAATACAATGTAACTAGTCTAATTCTTCATGGTCATAATAAAAGTGATAAATATCCTTTTTGTACTTACGTGTAAAACAAAGTGTAAACATTTAGAAATTTTCATAAAAGTTGTATAATATTATAAAATAAAGTAATTCAATATTTAGATAAAAAATAACAAAAAAGATGTTTTTAGGGTTCCGTGCTTCGAAAGTAAAATTTAGAGAATGTAACTAAATTCATACATTCTATGCAAACAGGGCTATGCATAGTAATAGATGCAGCTATTTATGATAATTCTGAAAATAATGCTTTCGATTGTGTAAGTATTTTTTCCTGGATTAATTTTAGTTAAATATGAGACGTGTATAAATATCTTTAGCTGATAAATTGGGCTCTAAAAGTTTTTACGAGTACATTTTCGTTTATAGATAGAAACTGTTGATGGTGAATTTTACGAATGTTTTATGCGCTCAGAAATTTTTTTTAGCACATTTTGCAATGTACATCTATATGTACTATGTTAGATAGATTTACAGATCGTATGGTAGAAAGTGCGAAAGAATGCGAACATTTCACCGGCTGTGGAAATGAATCCCTCAAATCTGTGTTTTGTGCTTAGTTAGATATAACCTTTTTTTCAGTAGCGGAGTTTAGAGTATTTAGGTAGTAATGGAAAATGTTTAATAACCTTTCTTTCAAGCATGATTTTTCCCTTTTATTGCTTTATGTAAACAAGTGGATGTGGTACAAAACTTTATAAAGATTTTATGTATCCCCCCCCCCATTTGTTTTACACTCATGTTTAGAAAAACCATGAGAACACCAAGAAGGAATGAGCAAAAATTTCAGAGCATGCAGAATATAGTGTGTTATATGATGATTCAAATTTCAGAGTCACTATGCATGCTTGGGCTGAGCAGCGCTTCTGGATTGCTGCTGATTTTTGTCTAAATAGAAGGCTGTAGCAAGACGTTGAGAACTGTCTGTGGTTATTTACTAATGGTAAACGTTAGGTTAGACAGATCTATACCTCTTCGATAAAAGAAGGCGGTATTTCAACAACTGATGGAATTTGACTGAGGGAAAATCGTCGGCCTTTATGAAAAAGGATTTTTCTGTTTTGCAATAACAGCTCGTGCGAAGTGTAACAGCAGCAGAGTGATAAGATTTTACCATCGGATCGTCAACATTTGGTCGGCTCGGACATCTGAGAGTGGTTGCGAACAATAGCGTCAATGCGAGATGATAGAAACATGATCCGCATAGCGCTAACGGAACATACAGTTTCATAAGATAGTTGTCAGCCCATTGGTATATCTACAGTTGTATGAGTGTCTGCATTGTCAATTCGTGGAGGTTTGATGCACCGTGCACAAGATCTCCTTTATACAAGATCATTTTGCCGCAAAACCATCTACGATTGCGGCTGCAATGTGATCATAAAGATAGAGACTGGCATGAAGACTGTCTAAAAGTTGTTTTATCTGATGTATTTCACTTTAATTTGTGATATCATCATCGCCGCATTCATGTTAAACGCTGTGCCAGTGAACACTAACTACCAGATTGCATTGCCGAAGGGTATAATGGAGGAACACTGGTAAATATGGTATGGGATTCGATTGCACTTATGGACGATCGCACGGTTACGAATTGTGGGTAGTTTAAACAGCGACAAGAACATCAGCCAATTGCTGATTTTGGAAGTCTTTTCTTTTCTTCAAAGCATACCTGGAGCTATGTTTCAACAGGACGCCCACATGTTACAAGGGACGTTTAAGACATTTTATCAGCAGAACACATAAAACTTCTTCCGTTGTCTGCGTATTCGCTGGATTTGTCGCCCGCTGAGTATGTTGGACATTTCGCTGATAGGCACTTTGTGCTGTTTATCCTTTTCCTATAGCTTTTACAGCTGAACTTCGGGCGCAAATACAAAGAATATGCAATGTAAGCAGTCAGATAGTCAAAATCTGCTTGAGTCCATATCACGACGTATAGCTTCACGTTCTTCAAAGCGTGATGGTTACACTAAATACTGATTTCGAACACTTAGATTTTTGTTTAGAAAATGGAGTCAGTTTTGGTTTCAATACCAGTCGTTTATTTATCAAATTTTATTTAGTTATGATAATCTCGTCATAGTATTGCAATTATTACAAACATGAGTGTATTTTACAACAATTTTTAGATGCATGCAGAAAAAAAAAGTATTAACTATATTTTTTGTTTACCTACACAATCTCCTTTCCTCTTTTTCAAAGGTGGAATTCTGTTACAGTATTTAGAAAATATTGGAAAGGGTTTCATAATTCAAATTCACAAATGTTTTTTTTTTCTTTTTTTTTACTTATTTCTTTATGTTAACCAGCAAGTATGATACATAAGTTGATAAAGATTTTGTATATTCCTCAAGTTATTACTTTGTCATATATTTGGATATTAAGCAGAAAGAGATTTTATTAAATGTGTTTAATGTTTATATAACTTATCTCTTTTTTAACGGAGTATTTCCTTTATATTATTTAGTAAGTTTGAGAAAGGCTTTATAATATATGCTTCACAAAAGTTTTTTTTCTTGTTTCTTTATTCTAAGAAGCAAATGAACCTGATAAAAACTTTATATACCCCTTGAAAAAACATTTGCTCTGTTTTGATAACACTTTTTGATATATACAGCAAAGGATTTTAATATATGTTAACCTTTTAAGCTGTTTGTAAAATGAATATTGTACAATTCTGAACAATGAGTCATAGAATATATTTTAATTAATTTACAGGGCCACGCCAAAGTATTCCATTAGATAATGGTATGGGGGAAACATTGTTTGAAGCGCGTTTTAATTTCATAAAAATATTTCATACTTTATGAAACTGATATACATTGCTGAGGTTTGTTATAAGTAACATTCTGTACAGTAAAAAGCAGATAGTTGATTACAGAGAGACACAAAAGATTTAGGCCACTATACTGTATCCAAAATACTGTATATTATTACACTAAGGTCTGAATATTTTAAAACTTCGATATAGTTTGGATGCACTCCATTTCCTACGTTTAGCGCGTGAAATTCGAAATATTTTTTCTTTTTTATTTATTTATAGTACTGAATATTTATCGTAAATCTTTACCTCCAATAAATAAGTTCCAAAGTGACATTTTCAACCAATATAACTTGATCTTTTCTTCTCTTTGGAAATTCCAGTTTGTGTTCTCCTGCCAAATCGTTGCATAATAAGACAAGGAACGGTATTGATCTCACCCAAGGGAGAAATACATCGACAATCATGAAAAGAGATAATTTAATGTTTTGCACTGTAACAGCAACTACGTTTTTTAAAGAGCACGTGTGAATTTGATAAATGATTTTGTATATTCCAATGGGTTGTTTTTATTTTGCAAATATTTTATTTAATATTTTCTATTATTTTTCTTATTTTTAAGTATATATGATAATTCTATTAAAATTTTATTTTGAAGATATTTATTTAAATATTCGGTTAAAAAACAATAATCATTGCCAATTTCATTACAATGTTAGTCGCAAAACTTATTTTTAAAATTTTAGATTATTTGTCTAAACTGTTGGTTAAAAATATAATCACTTTCAATTTTATTACAATATTAGTCACAAAAAAAATTATGTAAAGGTATTAAACTTTTTCTACACTGTAAATAAATAAATAAATAAAAGAACGAAATGTAATCCTACAGATGGAAAGTTGCTGAAATCTGTATGCTTACTAGGGGTGGGAAATATTTAACGTGTTAGGATAAAAAACACTGTTCCTATGTTGGAACCTAATATTGCGTTATTATGTTACCGAAAATCTCTTTTAATTAAATAACATATGGTTTTAAATGGCAGCGTCTTCATTCATTTGCTTTAATCAAAAAATCAATTTCGCGCCTCTAAAATGTAACAATTTTCATTAAAATTGTCCTGAACCGTTTCTTTTGAGACGAGCGCACTTAATTGGCACTATCTTCACTCTCTAGTCATAAGCAACTCTGTTAGACGTGTTGTGCTTTAAAATTGTTTTGCATTTCATCAATGCCTTCTGCAAAAGTAGATAACCTATTTAGAAGTAGATAATCTTTCAAAAACATAAAAACAATTTTCAACCAAAGACCATGTTACAAATAAAAAAAAGAAAAATTTGATTGGATCAAAAATTATATCAATATCAAAAAACAGGCATTTCCTCCCCCTAGAGATATTTTACAATATCATGTGCCGGACCCCACGCTAGATTATTAGATCTAAATATTTTCCCTTTGTACACTTACATTATAAATGCATTTTAAATTGAGTTTTGCAATATATTTGCCATTTGTGTTCCCAATGATCAAAGCATTGATTTCTAATCCCCCCCTCCCCCGATACGCACACCAAGAAAAAGCAGTGAAACTCGAGCCCAGAATCATTAAATTTATAAAAAGTACATTTTTGCAGGATTTAAGTAAAATGCATTTATTTATAAATCTATGCTTTAAAAATTAATTCTCAATTTTAGATAAAAATGTATTTTAAAAAACTGAACATTATTTTACTACATTCAAATGAAATGCACGAATTTATAATTTTTTAATTGATTAAATCGTCCAAAATGTGTACATCAGGGGCGTGCGAAGCGAAGACTGCGCCCGGGAAAAAGTTTCAATTTGGCGCCCCCTCTAACAGTTTTTTCTTGTGAAAAGCCAAAAATGTCGTTGGTAATATAAATATGGCGCCCCCTAGATTTCCGCTCCCGGGGCGATGTCCCTCCCCCCTCCTTTCGCACGGCGCTGCATTAGAACTTCAAATTGAGTTCAATTGAAAACCGCAGTTGAAAAACAACTATAGTTTATTCCTTAATATTCCCGGATTCATTCTGATATATTTCCTTGTCGCTGCAGTAAATATAGTTCTTAAAATAGATAATGATCATTTATCGTTTGGCTAACTTTGAATAAAAACAGATAATTTAACATGTTTGCAATTATTTATCTGTAAATATTTTCTGCGATCTCTGTAACATTTGGTACAACTCGTTTTAAATTGAAAAAAATTTTGGTAATAAATATAACAGAATTAACAATTTTGTCCGTGTGAATGACATTTGATGAAAAGTGTTTGTTTATTATTTATGGTTTTTGGAAGTAATGAAATTGGTAGTATTAAATGATTTTCAATCGGGAAAGATTCTGTGTTGATGTTGCAAGGGTGATAGAAGGGTTTACTCGTTTTTGAATTTATAAAAGGATTATTACTACATGCTCCTGGAATTTTTTTAGGGAGGGATGGAGATTTTGGCACTATAAATTTTGTTTTTTGGCCAAATACTTTTATTATTTTTATTTTGTATACGCGTAAAAAGATTTTATTTCGCTGAAAAAAAGAAAGAATGATAAAAAAAAGAAACAAACAAAATAATTTGTGAAATAACTTAATTTTAGTACAGTTGTAATTAATTTGAAGAATTGCATTCAATTAAAAGTATGTAAATAAAATTCTTGTGTTCTTGTGAAATTAACTTTGAATATTTGTTGATTGATGTGGCGGCTATTAAGTCGCAGATCAATTTTTCCTTAATAATATTTCACAATGTAGTTAAAAAGTGTTTATGAATTCAGTTTATCTATCCTTGTTCTAACTCGCGTAAATATAGTCCGATTGCCATGAAATTGATATATATATATATGTTATTAGAATTTAGTATGGCATGTTCGGCTTTGAGAAGGAAGTGTGCAGCTTTTTTTTTTATTATTTTTAGTTCATTTGCAAGGTCATTTGCAAGAATTCCATTTGTTTATGGCCTATGTTGAAAAATCACTCGCTATGTATTTTAATGATATTACAGTATTTAAAATATACTGAAATTGATATACATCACTATGGTGTACTACAAGTTTCTTACTAAAGAATATGGTGTGCATAGAACTTATTGCTTATTTATGAGAACATACAAAAGTAATTTGGGTATAGAAGAAAATTAAAATTAAATGAACTCTTGAAACCTACGAACAATAATTGCTGGAAGAGAGTTTTCAATAATGGCATGCGTTTTAAAGTTTAACTACTTTTTAAATGTTTCTTGGTTTGTACAATTTTTAGATCATATGCAAGGTCGAAAAAATATTCTCAACAACATCCGTTTCATGGCTGAAATTGCTGTATGGAAATTTTCATCTGTGCTATGTGTTTAACTGAACTAACTTTTAGCATACTATACGTAGTAAGCACGCGTATGTTGATCATATACAGGGTGAGTCATAAATATCGAAACAGTAGGCTATCTCCTTAAATATTGCCCCTAGACCCATACTTCCAATTGCAAAAATTCATAAAAAAATGTGAAATTTTTGATAAGATAAGTTGCAACTCCATGGGAGGTCTATTTGAAAAAGTACGAAAATTAACTTTTTATACGGCCCCCGTATGATAAAAATTCCAATTAGGGAAACTTTCCTTATCCAGTCCTGAATAATACACAAAAAGTTGCATCTTCATATCTTAAAAATTCGCGGAGTGATAACCGTTTGAATAATTCATCAGGTTTTAAGGGATTAGACACAAATTGAAATGCGCGCAATTCAAAAGACAATGTTAACTTTAACAGTTGTAGGAAACGCGTAAAAAATCTATCTTTTGAGTTAGAATTTTGATTTTTTTTCCTTTTTTGTGATGGTTAGCCATATATTTTGCTAAGAAAATCACAAGCTAAAATTTATCATAAAAATTAAAAAAATTCATATGGTTAGTACTGGTTTCAATGCGATAGTTAAAAATCGTTATAACTCCAAACATTATTTATCGGATTTCAATTTCTTTCTATTTAACTAAAAATAAAAATCTGATTTTAGTTTTGTTTCGAGATTTTTGTTTTTCAATATTTATTTTAGAGCTATTAAAAATATTTATTTAAAAAAAAATAACTTTTAAAAAATCATATTTTCAAAAGTAAATAATTTTTCATTTTTTCAAACAAAAGTAAGGTAAAATAATTGAAAATGACATGTTTCAAGTTTGTACTTTTTTTCTTTAACAATTCGTAACTTTTAATAATTTAAAGACAAGAAATAGTCGGAAAAAATTCATTATACAGAAAAACGAAATGTACTGTTTTACTGCCCATTAGTTATTTAAAAGAATGCTTTTCTAAGATGCAGATTAAGTTCTTTTTAAAAAATTGGCTCTCTCAACTTCAAGCTTTTTATCGTCCGGTAGAGGCTGTTAAAAAATCTGTATTCTGTGCTCAAGTCAGATCAGGACTAAGACGTTACTTTTTTCTGAAGACTTGCCTATCCGGGTCTAATGTATTTTTCATTCCTCGGGAGGACTGCTTCCTTTTTCCCAGACTTGCACTGGACGAAATTTTTTATCACGGTCTCGAACAATCCGTAATTAAATCTCAGACCTAATACGTACATAAAATAAGTAAAATTTGGTTTAATCAATATTTTTACGAAAACCACATAAATTTTAAAACCGCTTTTATTTTACAAAACAATTAAAAAAAAACTTTAAAATTTATTTATTTTTTAAGAATAGTATATTTAAATGCTAAAAAATTAAACAAAATAAAACCAGAGAAAAAAAATCTGGCTATGACGGAATTCTGTCTTAAACAGAAAATGTGTTGATCCATGCAAAATAAATACAATAATACCTGAGAATAAAATAAACTCCATTTAACCTTCATAGAAAGGGCATTTGTCTATTACGTATTTTTTCTTTCCTATGTGATTCCGTCTTAAAAAGTTTTACTGTATAACATTTTTCAAAGTCTCCAAAACAAGGGATATCGATTAGCGATATTAAAATATAAGTGAAACATTTAGATATAAACAGAGATTCGTTGATAAAATAAATGTATCACAGCCTTTGACGCTTCTTTAATAATAAAAGGCATAAATATAAAAAACGAAAAGCTATAATATTTTTGGTCAGAACTCCTCCCCGCGAAAATCTTTAAACTATACTGAGGTAAAAAACTATGTAGAAATTCACGGCTGAGCCAGCTATGATTTAAGCTTTTTTCCTGGCAGGTCCGGATTATGATTTTAACATTATTTCATGCCGGGCTGAACTTCTTTCCCTATGGGTCGGTCTAGGAACGGACCTAAATATTACGATTTATTCAGACCTCGAGTGCTAACGATCAACATGTTTTAGAAACAAGTTTCAATTTTAAATCAATACGCTGCTTTATTATGGCCAAATAAGAGTCACGGTCGTAAACCGACAGATAACAACGTTACAATTTGTGGACGATCCCTTATTTGCTTTGAAAATTGATGAAAAACACTTCGTTTACAGGCATGGTAAAGTGGCGTAAGTCACGAATTTTTGAGAATTTTAGATTTTGATATCTCTGTCAGGTTTTCAGATAGGGAGATGAAATTTTTTTTGTTCAATTTAGGAATGGATAAGGAATAATTTCCTAATTGGGAATTTTGCTCTACGGGGGCCGTATAAAAATTTTATTTTCGTATTTTTTCAACTAGACCCCCCATGGAGTTGCAACTTATATTATCAGAAATTTCAACTTTTTTATGAGTTTTTGCAATTGGAAGTATGGGTCTAGAGGCAATATTTAAGGAGATAGACTATTGTTTCGATATTTAAGACTCACCCTGTATAGTACTGAAAATAAAATCGTATATTTCAACGACTATTAATGGTAATAGCAGAAATCGTATTCTCAAATTCATTTTTTTTTTCAAATCGTTCAACAAGACGCCGTCTTCCACCTTTGAAAATTGTCAGATTTTGTTATGGCATTTTAAAAGTGTTAGTAGGTATTTCATAATCTATGCTGTATGAATTTATTTTTTTTGTTAGAAATAGTGTTAAAACTCTAGTTATTATTATGAATGGTGTCTTTTATCTTTTATCAATAACTAATTTCTAAACCGTTAGTTTTAGAGTTATAGTTCCAGTTGTATAAATGTTTCAAATTTTGTTCTCCTCTGCATCACATAAAAATCAATTTACATTATTTTTAAATACATAAGAAATTACAAATTTTATCAAATGCGTGGGTCCTATAAGCTTTATTTTCAAAAGATTTTCACGTTCTAACATGTAAAACAGTAAAAATTCATTCTTGTATGCTAAAAACTTACTGAGTTATGATACTTAGAATTGTATGAATTTCTAAAGTTTTAATAACTATAACTGGAAAAATCTGCTTTTACTGTCAGAAAATGCCAAAAATGCACGAAATTCAAAGCATCAAAATTAATTAAGTTGTGTCTTGTCTTGAAAAGTTATGTTTTTAATCACAAACTGATTTTGATTAATCTTAGTAAATATATAGCATTTATAATTACGTCAAAAATTTATTTAAAAAATTTTTTTGAAAGGCCCTCTAATTAAAACATCCGTTAGTTATATGTTAGAAAAATAACAGATTGTTCGAACCTGTTACCTGTAAAAGAGTGGAACGATGCAACCTTTTAACCAAAAATAACTATATTTGCCATCTCTAATGCTTACTAATAATTTATCTGTACTCAGTACAAAAAAAAAATTTTAATCTACAAACTTAATTTTTGTAATGCTACAGTAATATGTAACTTTATAAACGAATCTACTAAAATTATAGTTATATTACTAACATTTTATCTGTAACCTGAGTTGTCATTACATAAAAAATTCTAGGAATCCCAGTTTTTAAAAAAATTCTTAGTAAGCTCAAGATTTTTTGATTTTTAGTGTAAATCTGCATTTGTTACATGAATTTTTTCTGTTACCGTTACATAAAAAAATCTTGTAATCCTAGTTTCCCAAAAAACATTTAGTAACTAGACAGATTTTTTTACAGTGTAGGAAACTTGGATTCCTAGAACTTTTTATGTAACGGTAACAGCAAAATCTCGTGTAACAAAGTCGGTTACATGAGATTATGCTGTTAACGTTAGAAGAAAAGTTCTAAGAATCCAAGTTTTCTTGAAATAGTCTTGTATCTTTACACAATTTGTTCCGTGTACTCCTTGAAGAAAACATTTTTTAAATATATGCAGCAAACGGTTTTATTGATTGTTGTATATTTTTTCAAACATACAATAAATTCCAAGATATATGATTACTAAATTTTATTCATGACGTCTAGTTAAATTTAAATTTGATTTGTAAGGAACTTATTGAAACTTTTCGATTAATAAAATATCAATAACATTAAAAAATCATTTTGTAAGAAAAAAAATCCTCAAACTTTAAATATAGGCGCTAAATATATTTTATTTTTCTTTTAGATTTACTTTTTGTACTGAACAATCTAAATCTTTACCACGAAAAAGTGAGTCCCAGGTGACATTTTCACCCAATTTAACTCGAAATTTTCTTTTTTTTGGAAATTCCAGCTTGCGTTTTCCTGCCACATCGTTGCATAATAAGACAGGGAAAGATACTGATTTAACCCAAGGGAAAATACATCGATAATCATCAAAAAGGATAATTTAATGTTTTACAATATAACAGCACCTACATTTTGTTAAAGGCACATGTGAATTTCATTAATGATTTTGTATACTCCCGTTGTTTCTCAGTATTTAACAAAAATTTTATTCAATATATTTTTTATTTTTTATTTATTTTTTTTTAAGGATGTCTGATAATTTTATTACAATTTTATTTTTAAGATTTTTTTAAAAAGTATTTGGTTAAAAAATAATAATAATTCTCAGTTTCAGAATTGAGGATGTATTCAAATAATAAATTGGTTATTTTATGACTCATTTTCAAATTCAATTTTGACTCAAACGTATTCAACTGACAGTTTTTTGTTATTTAGGAATTATATAATGAAAATATAATTAGTATAGCGAATATATTTTCAGAATATATTCAGAAATATATTTTCAGAATATATTTTCAGAATATATTTCAAAATATGTTGTCAAAATGGGCATTTGAGCCAATTTCACTTAAGATGATTTTAATAAAACCAGCTCTTACAGAAAAATGAAATTAAAAATTTTTGAAAAGCGGCCAAATAAAGTAAGTTTTATCTCTAGTAAAATTTTATCTCTAATCATATTTCATTTTTTGTTGTTGAAATGAAAACTCTTCGAAATCTACCTCCGCCTATAGGCCAATCCGACAGGGATTTTTTTTTCAAGATGGAAGGGCACCAAAAAGTTCCAGTGAGAGAGGACATGTTATTCCACCGGGGAGATGTCCTTGGAGCCACACCCTGTCCCAGGCAGGAAGTTTCACTTTTTCGAGAGTCCAGATTAAGGCCCAAACACATTTGACCACTTCTTGAATTTCGGTGTCGGCTCGTTTATTGTGTCGACGAGATGTTTTTTATCTTAATGAGTTTTGTAGGAAAGGGACTGTTGTCCGGTGAAAGAAAAATCTTTCTGTCAAGTAAGGTAGATTGCTTATCTTCCAATTCTGTTGTTAATGCCCTCCTCTCCCCGTTCTTTTACGAAGAAACCGCAAATAATCCTATATTAAAGACTTCCCCACCTTTTCCAAGAATTCAGTTTAACGGAATAGAAATGCAGTCTGAAATGAGCCTTATAGACTGGCATGGGGGGGAGGGGAGTGGGGTTCTACCCCCTTTTTTATATGCTGAAGTCACTAAACTACCATTTGTCTGTATACATAAATTTCGTACCATGTGCAACTAATATCTACGTGCAGAATAACATAAGAAAGATAACTTTAAGAAACTATAGAATACATTTTTTTACAGTTATAGGAATATATGAAAAAAAGGGAGTCTTTAAAATGAGAATACATCTGTGGTGTAACTAGCACATTCAGGAGGGCATGGAGCATGGAAAAGTATGGGCGCGGAGAAGAGAGCCCTCTTGAATGTGAAAAATAGAAATTTTGGGTCACTTTTGACAATTTTTTATCATTTACCATTCAAACAAAAATTTATATCTGCACTTGGGGGGGGGGGGAAGTGGGAAAGGGGTGCTCTCCTCAAATCGGGTGGCCCGGGCCAGGTACTCCTGCTTGAATCATTACCCTATTTTACCTACATTGTATACATTGAAAATATTTTCAAAGTAAAGCTTATATTTGTACTATATTAGGATTTCTTAGAAAATATTTCCACTATAACGACGATACTCGTACACTGTAAAAAAAAATCTGTAAAGGTACTAAACATTTTCTAGGAAAACTGGGATTCCAAGAACTTTTCATGTAACGATAACAGGAAAAATCCATGTAACAGATTCTAAAACTTGAGTTTTTGTTGCTACCGTTACAGGAAAAGTTCTTGGAATCCCAGTTTCCTAGATAAAGTGTAGTACCTTTACAGATTTTTTTTACAGTGTACTACATTGGGGTGCAATTGGAAATATTTCAAATGCAAGGCCAAAATCTGTGCAATAGTGGCGTTTCGTGGAAAATATTTCCAATGTAACGCCAATATTTGTAAAATATTCGAAATTCATTGAAATTATTTCCAATGTACGGCCAAATTTTAAAAAATTGGAGATTCATTGGAAATATTTCCAATGTAATGCCAACATTTGTACAATATTGCGGTTTCACAGGAAATATTTCGAATGAAACCCCAATACTGTAGATATTTTGGCTTTAAATTGGAAATATTTCCAATGTAATGCCAACATTTAAACAATATTGGGCATTCACTGGAAATATTTCGAATGAAACCCCAAAATTGTAAAAATGTTGGCTTTACATTAGAAATATTCCCAATCTAAAGCCAACATTTGTACAAAATTGGTGATTTATTCTAATATTTCTAATGTAACGCCAACATTTGTACAATATTGGAGCTTCTTTGCAAATATATCCAATGTATCGCCAACATTTGTACAATATCAGGGTTTTACTGGAAATATATTCAATGTAACGTCAACGTTTGCACAATATTGGAGATTCATTGGAAATATTATCAATGTAAAGCCAATAGTTCTACAATGTTGGAGAATCATTTTAAATAGTTCCAACGTAACGCCAACATTTGCACAATATTGGGGACTCATTGCAAATATTTCCAATCCCCAATATTTGTACAATATTGCCGAATCATTAGAAATACTTCCAATGTAACGTCAACATTTGTACAATATTGGGGTTTCATTGGAAATATTTCCAATGTCATCTCAACATTTGTACGATATTGTGGATTCACTGGAAATATTTTTAATGTAATCACAACATTTCTACAATATTGCGGATTCATTGGAAATATTCGCAATGTAATGCAAATATTTGTACAATATTGGGGATTCATCGGAAATATTTCCAATGTAACGCCAACATTTGTACAATATTGAGGTTTCATTGGAAATATTTCCCATGTAACGCAAACAATAGTATAATATTGGTGTTTCATTGGAAATATTACATTTACATTGGAACTGGGGTTACATTGGAAATATTTCCAATGAAATCCCAGTATTGTGGATATGTTGGCTTTACATTAGAAATATCGCCAATGTAACGAAAGCCAACATTTGTAAAATATTGGGGTTTCATCGGAAATATTTAAAATGTAATGCCAACATTTGTACAATATTGGGGTTTCACTATAAATATTTCCAATGCAATGACAACATTTCTACAACATTGGGGTTTCATCGGAAATATTTCCAATGTAATACCAACATTTGTTCAATATAGGGAATTCATTGGAAATATTTCCACTGTAACGCCAACTTTTATACAATATTGGGGATTCACTGGAAAAATTTCCAATGTAACGCCAACATTTGTACAATATTGGGGTTTCATTGGAAATATTTCTAATGTAAAGCCAACATTAGTATAATATTGGGGTTTCATTGGAAATATTTCCAATGAAACCCCAATATTGTAGATATGTTAGCTTTACATTGGAAATATTGCCAATGTAACACCAACATTTATACAATATTGGGAATTCGTTGGAATTATTTCCTATGTAAAACTAACATTTGTACAATATTAGGGTTTCATTGGAAATATTTCCAATGTAACGCCAACATTTGTTCAATATTGGGGTTTCATTGGAAATATTTCCAATGTAACGCCAATATTTGTAAAATATTGGAGTTTCATTGGAAATACAGTGAACTCTCTCTGAACGCTCTCTAATCTGAACACCCCGGTATTATGAACGCATTTCGATGGTCCCGGCGAAACTCAATAGACTTAACATAAGACAAACTCTCTGTATTCTGAACACCCCGCTATTATGAGCGTTACTTTCTATCCCCATTTTCTATCCCCTCTCTGTAAACCGAACATGCGTTTGGAATCGGAATTCAGGAAATTCCCGCATCATGCAAATTCATCAAAACTTGTTGCAGAAGAATAAAAAGGTTTAACAAACTCAAATAAGTATCGAATTTTTTAATAGAAAACGGGAAACAAGAGCATAAACATTCATGTTCGAAAGATTTTTTGTCAAATGAGTACAAAGAATCATCCTGTCACTGGACTCCTACATCGGATTTTTCAGAAAAGCAGAAAATTGCAGAATTAAAGGCATCGGAAAGATCATTGACTCATTTCAAAATTTAACATAACACCGAATTCTAAATAATCAATGATGAAGGTGCAGATGTAAATATCGACACTGTTGAAGAATGGAAAATAAAATTTCGGAACATAATGAAGGATTTCGATACAGCAAACATTTTCAACACTGACAATACCGAACTGTTTTTAACAGTTCTTCCAAACAAAACTCAAGCAAAAAGAAGTGGAAATTTTATAGTTGGGAAAATGTTAAAAGGAAGAATTGCCGTTATGCTCTGTACCAGTTTTATGAATGAAAAGCTCAAATTACTTGCGGAAAACGTTTAAAAAATGTGAAGATCACAATGATATTCACAATTTTTGCATAGTGGTTCGAGAGAATTAACAAGATAATAAAGAGAGAAAGGAAGAAAAATATTGTTGTTGCTGTTAATACCAGATCACTTGCAAACATGCAGTTGAGCAATATAACTTTGAATTCCCTGTTACAAAACAGTACTTCTATAATCCAAACACTGGATCAAAGAGTAATGAAGACCATTAAAACTTACTACCAAATTCATTTTCTGAAGAAATTGTCCCTGATGATGGAGGCGGCAAATTCGGCAGAAGACGGTCAACATTATGGATGCTGTCTATTAGATACCAACGGCATAAAATGAAACAACTACCTACACACCATTCAAAGATGCTTCTATAAAGTTGAATTCCAACGTAAAAATGAATAGAGGCAAACAAGAATAGAGGACCAAGTAGCAACAACTGTGAGTGACTTGGGATCAATTCTTCAGAAGCTTCATAGTGAAACAGAACCTGGAGCTTGTCTCAAAACAGATGAAATCCCCATGGTTTGCAAAAACAACATTGTTGAAAACGAAGAGGAAAGTGAAGGAGAAGCAGAACCAGAAGAGACTGATAAAATAAGACGAATGATGATTGCATTCAACAATATGACTAAGAGACTCATTCAACACCTGTTGAACAATGTGTCTGACCATCACCTCAAAGCTTTTCCACTTCTTAAACAGCCAGATAACATGAACACATGTTGCATAAGCACATAGATTGCAAAAAGAGACTAAAATTATTCGTTTAAGTAATATACTGATTATGTTTTCAAGCGGTGTTTTGAAATGTAAATGTATGTTTTGTAAAAAAAATTTTTATAAAAAATGGGATGGTACAGTACAAAACTGACTAAATTTAGTATGGCATTGCACAATGTTATGACTAACCATGCTAAATATTTTATACTGACTGTAAATTCAATACATAGTAGTAGTAGTAATGCATTTCCGATTCTCCCTCTATATTGAACACCCCCATAATCTGAAAATTTTTGGTTGGTTCAATGAGTGTTCGGAATAGAGAGAGTCCACTGTATTTCCAATTAAACCTCAATATTGTAGATATGTTGGATTTACATTGGAAATATTGCCATTGTAACGACAACATTTGTACAATATTGGGAATTCATTGGAAATATTCTCAATGTAAAGCCAACATTTGTACAATATTGAGGTTTCTCTGGAAATATTTCCAATGCAAGGCAAACATTTCTACAATATTGAGGTTTCACTGGAAATATTTCCAATGCAAGGCAAACATTTCTACAATATTGAGGTTTCAATGGAAATATTTCCAATGTAATGCCAACATTTGTACAATATAGGGAATTCATTGGAAATATTTCCACTCTAACGCCATCTTTTGTACAATATTACGGATTCACTGAAAATATTTCTAATGTAACGCCAACATTTGGGAAATATTGAAGTTTCATTGGAAATATTTCCAATGTAACGCCAATATTTGTACAATATTGGGATTTCATTGGAAATATTTCCAATAAAACCCTCAATATTGTAGATATGTTGGATTTACATTAGAAATATTGCCAATGTAACGCCAACATTTGTACAATATTGGGAATTGATTGGAAATATTTCCAATGTAAAGCCAACATTTGTACAATATTGGAGTTTCATTGGAAATTTCCAATGTAACGCCAATATTTGTACAATATTGGGAATTCATTGGAAATATTTCCAATGAAATGCCAATATTTAGCCAATATTGGCGTTTTATTGGCAGTAATTCCAAGAAAACCAATATTGGCGCAACGTTGGGCCAATATTGGTTTGCTGGTAGGGAATATTAGTCCTAAAACTTATTTTTTAAGATTTTCAAGATGATTTTTTTAAACATTCGGTAAAACTATATACTAATCACTTTCAATTTCATTACAATGTTAGCGAAAAAACTTTGTGTACTCCTTGAAGAAGACACTTTTTAGAAGTATGCAGCAAACGATTTTATTCATTGTAGTCCTTTTTTTTAAACACATAATAAATTTAAAGATATTATTACTAAATCCTATTGATATATCTTAACTAAATTTAAATTTAATTTATAAGGAATTTATTGAATAATTTTGATTAACAAATGTCAATGTCATAACAAATGTCAAATAACAAATGTGAAATAACAAATGTCAAATGCTTTTATAAGAAAAAATTCCCAAACTTTAATATAGGCAAAATGCACTTTTTAAAATTTATTTTTCATGATGAAAAATGTAAATTTTTAACTCGAAAAAGTGAATTCCAATATGACATTTTCAGCCAATTGAACGCGAACTTTACTCCTTTTTGCGTATACCACTTCTACTGCTAAATCATAACAAAATAAGATAAAAAAGATATTGATTTCACCCTCTGGAGAAATATATCGACAAACATGAAAAGAGATAATTTAATGTTTTGCACTATAATGGCACCTACGTTTTGTAAACGAGCACTCTGAATTTGATAAATGATTTTATATAGTCTCTTTAAAAAGGTGGTTTGTCTGTTTTGCAAATATATATTTTTTAAATAATTTCTCTTATTTTACTTACTTTTACATATATATGATAATTCTATGAAAAATTTTATTTTTTAGATACTTTTCTAAATATTCGGTTAAAAAATAATAACTATTTCCTATTTCATTGCAAAATTATTCAGAAAACTTTTTTTTCAAGATTTTTAAGGTGAATTTTCTAAACATTCGGTTAAAAAAAAATAGAAATCACATTTAATTTTATTACAATATTAGTCACGAAACTTTCCATAGTCTTTGAAGAAAAAATCTTTAGATATATGGAGCATACGATTTTATTGACTGTTATACATTCTTGAAAACATACAATAAATTCAAAAGTATAGGATTAGTAAATTTTATTCACATATCCTGGTTAAACTTAATTTGTAAGGAATTTATTGAACCATTTTGATTAAAAAAATGTAAATACAATTAAAAAATGCATTAACTTTAAATATAGGCAAAATGTACCTTTTTATGGTACTGAATAATCCAATTTTTTACCTCGAAAAGGAAAGTTGCAAAGTGACATTTTCATCTAAATTAAATCGAACTTTCTACTCCTTTGCAGATTCCAGTTTCTCTACCAAATCATTGCATTATAAGACAGGGAAATATATTGATATTATTACCCAAAGGAGAAATGCATCACACTGAAAAAAAACTGGGTTTTCAAAATTAAATAAAAATACTCAATTTTAAGTACTTCACATATTCAAAATAGCTCCGATTTAAAAGTATTCAAAACTGAAAAACACATGTACTCATTTTTTATTCCACGGTTGTGTTCAAATATAAATTGCTATGCCTTGCCCCCTTAAACAACAAATTAAATTAAAAATATGCTGGTATTTATTTCTTGCTCAAAACTATTTACAAGACATCATTCATGCAATATTCATTAACAATCATTCATGCCGCCATGAATGAAATAAACCAATAATACAGGGTACAAAATTATTGTTTCTTTGAATTTGATGACACATGATCTTTCAAAATTGAGAAAACACTGTGTTCATTTTTTATCTATACAGTCTCGATTCGATATGAGTACATCGACTTACTCATTTTTGAGTACTTCATTTTTTTCAGTGCATGAAAAGGGAGAATTTAATGTTTTTCACTGTAATAGTACCTACGTTTTCTTCACTAGTACATGCGAATTTGATAAATTATTTTATATACTCCCCCTAAAAAATGTGATTTGTCTATTTCGCAAATATTTATTTTATATTTTCTTTTATTTTCTTAGTTTTATGGATATTTGAAAATTCTATTAAAAATTTATTTTTAAGAGTTTTTCTAAGTATTCCTTCTATAGTAAAAAAAAACTAGCCTTAAAAGGAATGACTCATGGAATGATGCTGATGTGGAAGATTTCCGGAACTAACGAATCCGGGTTGTCCACTCCTTCCATTAGCCGAATAGACCAATCAGGAAAGGGCTCCGTCTATGAATCGTCGTATGGGTTACCATAAAGAGAGGAAAGGTTAACATCGCCAACAATCGCCAAGTTTGTCGCCAACTTGGCGATATATCGCCAAATTTGGCGACCAAAATTAGTTGTCAAAAGTGACGCCAACTTGGCGATAACTGTAATATTTCGCCAAATTTTTAATTTCTTTACAACACCAGTCGATTGATACATCATTTGAGAGGTTTGCAACTGCTTATTCATATAATGGATGTCTTGTGTGTTATCCCCTACTCTGCTCCCGAGGGAGGACACATTTTTAATTTCTTTACAACACCAGTCGTGTTACACAAGATTTGAAAGGTCTGCAACTGCTTATTCATATTATGGATGTCTTGTGTGTCACCCCCACACTCTGCTCTCCCCAGGGGGGGTCACATTTTTAATTTATTTACAACACCAGTTGTGTGACACATCATTTGAAAGGTCTGCAACTGTTTATTCATTTTATGGATGTCTTGTGTGTCACCCCCACTCTGCCCCCCAGGGGGGCACATTTTCAATTTTTACACCAGTCGTGTGACATATCATTTGAGAGGTCTGCAGCTGCTTATTCATATTATGGATGTCTTTTGTGTCGCCTCCCACTCTGCCCCCCAGGGGGGCACATTTTAAATTTTTTTACAACACCAGTCGTGTGACACATCATTTGAAAGGTCTGCAATTGCTTATTCATACCATGGGGTATTGGCGAGCGCAGCAAGCAGGGGTAGCCAATAATTTGGAATCGCGAAGCGATTACGCGGGGGGTTGGGGAGCATAGCGAGCAGGGGGGCGGCGCCCCCCTAGTAGTTTAAAAAATAATAACCATTTCCAATTTCATTACAATGTTTGTTATAAAACTTTGTATAATCCTTGAAGGAAACATATTTTAAATATGCAGCAAACAGTTATATTGAATGTTATACTATTTTAAAAACATGTAATAAATTAAAAAAATATCTGATTACTAAATTTTATTCATGTCCCAATTAAATTTAAACGTAATTTGTAAGGAACTTGTTGAAACCTTTTGATTAAAAAATATCAATACCATTAAAAAATCCATTTTTAAGAAAAATTCATAAACTTTAAATATAGGCAAAATGTACTTGATGTTTATTTTAAATTTGTTTATCGTACTGAATAATCTAAATTTTTACCTCGAAAAAGTAAATTTCAAAATGACATTTTCAAACAATTTAACTCGAGCTTTTCTCCTCTTTGGAGATTTCAGCTTATTTGCCAAATCGCTGCATAAAAAGACAGGGAAAGTTATTGATTTAACCCAAGGGAGAAATACATTGACAAACTTGAAAAGGGATAAATTAATGTTTTGCACTACATTAGCACCTGTTTTTGCTAACAAGCATATATGAATTTGATAAATGATTTTATATAGTTTATTTAAAAAGATGGTTTGTCTTAGTTTACAAATACTGTATTTTATATTTTCTCTTATTTTTCTTATTTATAGGGATGTCTGATAATTCTTTTAAATTTTTGTTTTGAAGATGTATTTCTAAATATGCGGTTAAACAATAATAACCGCTTCTAATTTCATTACAATATTAGTCATAAAATTTATTGTTAAATATTTTTAAGGCGATTTTTGTGATTATTTGTTAAAAAAAGTAGTAATCACTTTTATTTTTATTAAAATATTAGTCACAAAACTTTGCATACTCTTTGAAGAAAATCATTTAGATATATGCAAATTATCAACAGACGATCAGCAAACGATTTTATTGACTGTTATACTTTTTAAAAACATATAACAAATTCAAAGTATTCAATATATAATTACTAAATTTTAATCATATGTACTAACTCAATTTATATTTAATTTATAAGGACCGTATTGATAGGTTGATAGATATTGACCATAGGAACCTTTTATTAAGAAAATATGAATGTGATATAAAAATCATTCTCCAAGAAAAGATCCCTTATCTTAAATATAGGCACAATGTACTTGGATTTTCTTTTAAATTTATCTATCGCACTGAATAATCTAACAGACTGGCAGGCAGCAGCACTGAGAGTTACCTCATCGAGTTCACAGATGAAAAACTGGGATTGGTTAAATCTCAAACCGTCGATATCTGGATGGAAAACACTTAAAAATGCGGTTATAACGGTTAACTAGTATGTTTAGGATTTTGTTTTCTTGCACAAAATCCTCCATGTTTTCATACTTTTGATGCACGAAAACACAATAGTAAACCTTCCAGTTAACCGATAAATTCGTGTTTTTAGGTGTTTTCCATCAAGATATGAATTGGCAGACTGATTGACTTTTAATATGCAGATCAAGATTCAACTAATCCTTCATTTTCATCCTTGAACTTGATGAGGCGATCGTCTCTGCTGCTGCCTCCCGGTCTATAAATTTTTACCTCGAAAAAGTAAATTACAAAGTGACATTTTCAGTCAATTTAACTCGAACTTTTTTCTCTTTGGATATTCCAGTTTTTCTGCCAAATCGTTGCATATTAAGGGGGCTCAGGGGTTGAAAACTTTTCAAAAAACCAATTTTTTTATGATCTAGTTTAATTATTCAATTAATTCTTAACTCAATGCAAAAAACTGCAAAAACATATTTTCATTTTTAACGAAGTTATAAGCATTTATGTATCAACACTTGCATAGCCGCACCCATATAATTTTAACTTTAAGTCGCGTTTTCTCAAAACTTGATTTTTGACGACTAACACCAAGATTTAAAAAAGCTATTTGATGGAATGGTTTATTTATTTATTTATTTATTTATTTTTTTTTTTGAATGCATGTAACATCATTATCTTTAGAATGAATTAATATATTTTTGATAGTTTAATATTTTGAGTATTTTTAATGAAAAAAAAGTTGGATTTTTTAGAAGTTTTTTAAATTTTCAAATTTGAGAGATTTTTTAATAATGTTTATTTTTAAGTGATAGTTATATCCTAAATTCATTGTATCGGTAATGATGTTATATGCATGAAAAAAAAAATAAGACATTCTATCAAATAGTATTTTTAAATCTTGGTGTTAGTTGTCAAAACTCAAGTTTTGAGAAAACGCGACTTAAAGTTGAAATTATGGGTGCGGCTATGAAAGTGTTGATACATAAATGCTTATAACTCCGTTAAAAATGCATTATTTGCATCCGTAATTATTTTTTGAAGAGAAGTAAATAATTTTGAAATGTGTTTTTGATAGAAGAAATTTCAGATAAATTCATTTTAAGGTGGGGGATTTTAAAACTGTAATGTTTATTGGAAAGAGGGGAAATGAATTATACGTATTTTTGAATCGATTGTTACAAACATATTTCTTAAATGAAAGAGTGCTTCTTGAATATGGAATTTTAAATGACTAAATTTTGTTTTTACCGATTTTGAAAAAACTTTTTAATATTTTTTAATGACTTAAGATAATTATGCACAAGGAAAATTGATAGCTAAGACTTTTTCTACTGGGTAAATGGCATATTCCTCAAAATCCCTCATGGAAATTAATTTTCATTTTGTTTTAGATTTATATGTTAAAATTTTATCTCAAACGGGTGGAAGAAGGAAGTTTCGAATTTACGTTATAGTAGCCCAAAGAGAACATCTACCACCCCTTGATTTTGAAAATAAAAAAATTATTTTTTTCCCTTATTTTAATAAACACATAAAATATAACTTTTGGAGTAACTTAAAAGAATTAAATACTAAGAGAAAGTGACGGTGATTTTCTTCCATTTCATGAAGGGGGAGGGGAGCCTATAAAAATTAATTGTTATTATTTTTTGTTAAGTTTGTGTGTTAAAGCATTATCTCAACGAGTTAAAAAGGCAGCGTTTTATTCACATGGTGGTGCACAGCTATTCTTTTCCTTACCCAGCTTTTTAAGTTCTATATAAAAAAAAATTCATCCTATTCTTAAAGACATTGTAAATTTATAATTTTCATGTGAGTTAAAATAATTCAACACTAAGAAAAAGATGAGTTAAAAGATCAGTTAAAAGGTCAATTAATTTTCCGTTAGAGGAAGAGAAAAGATACTCTTATAAATTTGCCATGAAAATAAAATTTTAGTTCTGTTTCTTTTATTGTTTATAAGTTAAAAATTAATCTTAAATCGGTGGTTTAAGTTAATTATGAATTTAAGTGGTGATAACAATCCTTCTCTAGTATTTTTAATTTTAATGAACGATTTTTTTTCTCCAATTTTCAAAGACATAATTCCATTTTTTTTCTTTTAGAGTTAAGCTAAATTATATAAATACTAAGGAAAAGAAGAAAGATTTTTTTCTTTTAAAGATTGTGTGGGATATTCTCCTAGAAACTTCTCACAGAAGGTAAATTGCTCAAAACATTTCCTATTCCCCATACTTAAACCCACACAGAAAGAAAGTTCTATTTTACTGTATTAAAACAACTCCGAACAGCGAAGAAAATCTTGCGCTCCCGGGAGTTTCGTTATTCATAGATTTTACTGCGAACCTTTTTTTTTCATAAAAATTCACATTTTATTTAAAAACATAGAAAATGCACTTATTTTATTCAAAAATATTATATACCTATATTAATATTTAACCACGATAATTTTTGAATAATATTAACGGATTGATGTATTTTTTATTAGTAAAAAATCAAATTCTCTAGAAATTATAGTCTTGGGAAGTTGCTTGTTTTAAGTAAGATCTGTTTTAAAAAAATGGTAATGGGATTTGTAGTACTCATGTAATTTATCTACTGGAAAATATATGTAGAACATCGTAAAACTATTACAGCAATACCTAATATTATGTCAGCAAATTTGTTTTAAGGTTAGCGACTTAAATCGATTTACAATGTCGATGATCAAAAAATATAATTTTATAAAAATTCGCCAAAATATAATTAACACATATATTATTGCATTCAGAAATTGTATTACATACATTTAACATTAGTAGAAAAAAGCTTATTCAATACATGAAATTGGAATACATCAATAAGTTGCTAACTTACAAATTATTATTTTCTGTATGCCTCGTTCGACCCTTTGAGAAAGGCAAAAAATCTTTAATGAAGTTTGAACCGTCAAATATTTCTTTTCTATCTCTTAGAAGCCTTTTGTTGGAGCAGAGTGGGTTTTCTAAGCTTTTTGTAGTCATTGATTCAATTTGCTCATCTGAATAAATATTTTCAAGAACTATCATTTCAGATTCAGTAAGATTAATCATCCTTAATTGTCTCTCGGTTACATTTGAAACCGTCATAATATTCCCTCTATGTTCAGAATCTTTATCTTTTTTTTTTTTTTTTTTTTTTTTTTTTTTTTTTTTTTTGCGAGTATTTTGTATCTCTAATTCGGAAAATTCACAGAAGATTAATTACTGATCAGGGGAATTTATGAGTTCAACAACATCTTTAGCATCCATGTCTAATTTGAGTTTTCTTCCGTTTTCGACGATTTCATATTCTAAGAGAATACAAAATCAAGATTTTCACATGTTATCTTAGATTCTGGGAAAAGGGACACATTCTTTTCCAGGCATCTCTCATTGTTTTTTGCTGCGCTTTCTCTCACGAATATTCTATGATTGAGCTTGCATCTGATACGTTACATTTCTTACAAAAGTCTGCAAAATATTTCAAAATGCGTCGTCTTATTTGTATAATTATTTTCCATGGCCAGGCAATGTAAATGCGGTGCGACGTAAGTCGCGGTATTGGTGTATTGTAAAATAATAACCAGATGAAATGTTATTTTTTAAATACTTTATGATTTTGGCAATCTATTTCGACCTTTAGGGTTAGACACTTTGGAGGAAATAGATGGAGATGCAATATGCCACAACAACGGTTTGCAATATGATATGCGTTGTTGCTCAAATTTAAATGCCCTCGTTTAGCCCAAACCAAACATGCACATGGAACAGGGACCGAATTCTTTAACACCTGCAATTTTTTTCTAAATGAATTATCAATTATAAAGAGTATTATTGGACGTTATCTTTTTTATAGGGGGGGGGCACTTTAATGTGTGTGGTATGAATGCAGTGGATTTTGGAGTTCATTTTTAAAATTAGTCACAACCACCACTCTTCATTTCTGTTTTTTCTCTTTCTTCTACCGTTAGACACACCAATTGACCAGAATGATCCACACAGTTAAAAATCTCTAGTTCTTTAGCTTTTGCTGCGTAGTTACTCCGCCGCTTTTAAAGAAAATGATTGCATGATTATACTATTAAGCATTATCAGTGATCAGAATGGGGATATTCTATAAAAGCAGTGGAGTGACTATGCAGCTAAAGCTGCAGATTTCTAACAGTGCAGTCAGTAGCTCTCGAAATAGGAAGAAATATGTGCTACAAATTATAACATACACATTACTCGATACCTGTTTCAACAACATTCACTAAATATTTCTTGCAAAATCTTTAACATGTGCATTATATTCATCTTCTACTATCTCTCTCTTTTACAAGAACGTGCAACAAAAGCCAAACTTACGTTTTTTTTGTGAATATAACTTTACTTGAAAAAATAAATTGCTGTAACTTCGTACATAGGCTATTTGATAACGTTTGAAAGTAGGAGAACTTCAATAGAACTCAATAAAACGTCGTACACTACGCTATTTAATAACGTTTGAAAATAGGAGAACTTAAATAGAGCTGAAGGGTACTTCGTACACTACGCTATTTGATAACGCTTGAGAACAGGATAACTTCACTAGAACTGAATGGAACTTCCTACACTACGCTATTTGATAACGTTTAAGAGCAAGAGAACTTCACTAGAACTGAATGGAACTTCGTACATTACGCTATTTGATAACGTTTGAGAGTAGGAGAACTTCACTAGAACTGAATGGATCTTCGTACACTACGCAATTTGATGATGTTTAAGAGCAGGAGAACTTCACTAGAACAGAATGAAACTTCGTACACTATGCTATTTGATAACATTTCAGAGCAGGGGAACTTCACTAGAACTGAATGTAACTTCGTACATTACACTATCTGATAATGTTTGAGAGCAGGAGAACTTCACTAGAACTGAATGGAACTTCGTACATTACGCTATTTGATAACGTTTGAGAGCAGGAGAACTTCACTAGAACTGAATGGAACTTCGTACACTATGCTATTTGATAACGTTTCAGAGCAGGAAAACTTCACTAGAACTGAATGGAACTTTGTACATTATGCTATTTGATAACATTTCAAAGCAGGAGAACTTCACTAGAACTGAATGGAACTTCGTACACTGCACTATTTGATAACGTTTGAGAGCAGGAGAACTTCACTAGAACAGAATGGAACTTCGTACACTACGCTTTTTGATAACGTTTGAGAGCAAGAGAACTTCACTAGAACTGAATGGAACTTAGTACACTATGCTATTTGATAACGCTTAAGAGCAGGAGACCTTCACTAGAACTGAATGGAACTTCGTACACTACGCTATTTGATAATGTTTGAGAGCAGGAGAACTTCACTAAAACAGAATCGAACTTCGTACACTACACTTTTGGATAACGTTTGAGGGCAGCGGAACTTCACTAGAACTGAAATACAGTGACTAGGGCAGATAACCCTATGGGATTTATGACCTGAGTTTACTGTGAAAAAAATCAAGCAATTTTTTCTCGTGTTTTAATAAAAAATAATACAATCCAATTTTATTAATAAAAATGTCCTATTACATATATTTTGTTTTTTATGATTGTTTATGTTACGTATTAGAAGTAATTAAGCGGTAACATACGAAGACTTTACGCAATTTTTTTCTCTATTAAACATAAATAAATATATTCAAAACGAAGTAATAATCTGAATTAATTATAACCCGTCAACTCTTCTGTCACATTTTAATGTAATTTTAACACCTTTCTGGATATTAAGGTATCTGAATGCGTTAAAATGGGCGTTTCGAAAAAAATTAATTTTAGATTATTTTCTTTGAAAGAGAAAGTTTATGCAATTTCGAACTCATTTTAATTTTATTCTTAGGTTTACTGAGAGAAGATCTAAGGGCAATTCAATAAATCGGCAGTAATGAGTCAAATATTGGAAGTGGGAAAGAAAGGTGGGATAAATATAAACAATTGGTGTATATGGATGATTTTCCGACATTCTTTGGGATATAATTTGATTAAAAAATAACTTACGCTTCAAGGTTAATTTTATATATAATAAATAAAATAGTTTAAAAAGTTTTATGTGATTTCTAGAAAATTCGATTTTACCGTTAATTCTATGTAAGATAAATTTCCTCACGTAAAATGTTTTAAACGTACATTGTAAAACATTTGTGTAACGCTACTCCATAAAATTGGTGTCCTACGATTTACATTTTAAGGAGTAATTTTTCATTTATATATTGGTGTAATAAAAACATATATTAGTGGTGTAACATTACAATGTTACACCGGTTATATCGGTTAAAGTACTCCACAAAATTGGAAGCAGCAAGGCTGCCACCAATTTTATGGAGTAACGTTACACAAATGTTTTACAGTGTATTTCAGTGCAATCTTGATAGAATGCATTCTAGATTACTGACTATGTTCTGAACTAGAATCTAAACTCTGTGTGACTATATAGTTGTTTTATTGGCACTCGAATATACAAAAATCCAAAAGAACTTCTCCAAAATATAAACTTCAAAATTACATTTCCTGACAATTTGGCTGAGTGGTTTTTTCTTTGAAGAATTCTTTATATATTATTTTACCAAATAATAAGTTAGAAATGTTATATTGATTTCATTACATTGAGAAAGCAATCTATAAAAAACAGTTTACACTTTTTCCCCAAATAAAGATAGTTATTTTCTTTACCTTAACAAGTAGAGGTGTTATAAAACTTTATGAGCTTCTATATAATCCTTGGACAGAGTAGTTTGTATTTCAATGTAATGTAAATCCGATATTTTCTACATTTTCCAGCAACACTTTGACAAATGTAGTTGGACTTTTTGTTTTCTTGCCTCTTAAAACGGCTTTTTTATAACTTAATTATAAAAAACATTTTATTGTTATGCTTCTTAATTCCGTTAAAATTTAATTTTCAAAATAATTATTAAAAAATTTTTGTTAAAGAGGTATTAATTTCACTTTCCTTTCAAATTTAACCATGCTTTTTCCTTTTGAGGGATTGGATGTTTAAAGAAAGTCGTATTGTTGTAATGAATGTATTGCTAATAAAACGAATAAAACCTAAAAGTTTCTGAAAATAGTCAATTTAGAATGATGTTTTATGGAAATTTTGTTTATTTTCCGTTTTTAAGATTCATCTGCGATTACAGTATGTATTATTACACCAAATCGTACCGTAAAAAAAGGGTTTTTATGTCTCAAGGAAAAACATATTCAAATACACGAGAAACGATAACATATTTTACCCATCTAATACTAGTTATTTGTATTTATCTAATAATTATTATTTTTTATTTTTAACAGAAAGATTAACAGAGATTTGTAAAACATTTATCATAATCCATGAACAATATGATTCGTCAATTTGATTAGCAGCTTTCTTTTACGTGATAAAAGTGTCCTAAGCTTTACTTTAAGTTTTCATTTTTTTCAAAATATTTTTAAATTCTTGTTTTTTCTGTTGTTCTTATTTTTAATTGTTGTCTTTTCTCAGTTTTAATGTTACGTTTGAATTACATTTAAATATATTTTTCAAAACATCCAATAAAGAAGAAATCACTTTCAATTTAGTTAAACACAATGATGTTTTTTCGAGGGATTAACTGCGATACATATATATGTATGTATATATATATTTGAATTGATTAATGCATTTGAAACGTAAAAATACGATCTTTTGGAATGTCTTCCGCTTTAAACTTTATAAAGCGGTTTGGACGATGCAGTTAATCAAAACTGATCTTAAAAACTATTTTCTGGGAATGAATATTCCAAAACTTTCAGTAGAGACAAAAAGTTTCTTAGCTGCAATTCATCGCATTCCAACTTAAACTCTAAAGTATTTTCTTAGAAAATAAATCTTAGAGTGACAGTTTCTGCGAATTTAACTCGATTTTTACCTTCTTGCTCTTTGAAAAATCCTACTTGTGTTACGTTGCCAAATCGCTGCACAATTAATAACAAAAAGATATTGATTCCATTCCTTGGAGAAAGTATCAAGAAATTTAAGAAAAGGTCACAGATTTATTCCCTTTTAAAGGTTGCCATTTTATTTTTCCTAAACACACAGATGCGACAGTGATCGATAAGGTATTTTTGTATACCTTCTGAAGAAAGTGATTTCTAGATTTTGAGAAACGATAACATATTTTACCAATCTACTGATAGCTATTTTTATTTATTTAATAAATATTATTATTTATTTTTAATAAAAAGGTATGCCAAAGATTAGTAAATCATTTATCATAATCCATGAACAGTACAATATGTCAATCTCATTAACTTTTTTCTTTTACGCAATAAAAGTGCCTAAGCTTTTCTCTCAGTTTCTTTCTTTATCAGAATATTTTTTAAATTGTTGTTTTTATTTTTTTATTGTTGCATTTTATTAGTTTTAAAAGATACATTTGAATAATCTTTAAATTTAATTTACAAAAGGATTTTTCAAAGCATTCAGTAAAGAAAATGTCTCTTTCAATGTTGTTAATCAGAATAAATTATTTTGGAGAGATGAACTGCGATATTTTTTTATTATGGCATTTAAAGCGTAAGAGTACGATCTTTCAGAATATTTCTTCTATTTTCAACTTTATTAAGAGGTTTGGATAAATATTTTCAAACTTTTAGTAGTGACAAAAAGTTTTCTAAAGGCAATTTATCTCATTCAAACTAGAAAATAAATATTATAGTGACAGTTTCTACGAATGTTATTCGATTTATACCCGCTTGCTCTTTGAAAAATCTTACTTGTATTATGTTGCCAAATATTTGTGCAATTAATCGAAATTTATCATAAAAATTATTTTCGAGGAGCAAATATTTCAAAACTTTTAGTAGAGACGAAAAATTTTCTAAATGCAATTTATCCCACTAAAACTTAAAACCTAAGACCTTTAAAAACTTTCCTAGAAAAAAAATCTTAAAGTGACAGTTTCTACGAATTTAACTCGATTTTTACCCGTTGCTCTTTTAAAAATCCTACTTGTGTTACATTGCCAAATCGTTGCGCAATTAATCACAAAAGCATATTGTTTTCACTCCTGTCAGAGAACATCGACAATTTTAAGAAAAGATGACATATTTTTCCCATTTTAACGGTTGTGATCTTAGTTTTGTCTACATACAGATACGACAGTGATTGATAAGGTATTTTATATACCTTCTGAACAAAGTGATTTGTAGATTTTGCTAATATTTTTTGACATTTTCCCCTTTATTGCAATAAAAGCTTTAACCCTTTTTCAGTTGTTTTTAAATTCTTTCTAAGAAGCCGCAAGTGCATAATTTTAATATATTTTCTGAATTCTATTTAGGTTGAATTTTTAAGAAGATCATTCAAAATACTCGATCATAAAAAATTACACGCAATTTCTTAAAAAATAGTGCATCATGCTTTGATATTCGGGCATAAAAATAGCAAAATTTTAAATAGAAGCAAAAATCCTTTTATCTTTTTTAAAGTATCATCAAGAAATCGCAGAAGAAAAATGTATATTACCTCGAGTTAATTTGATATCATTTACAACTTGTTAGATTTTACAGTTACACTATATGACCAAAGATGAACGGCCATTTACTATTTCAGACATTTTGTTAAATATCTAGAAAAATACATGATAAAAACTCTAAGTTTGTAAGCACAATAGTACAGCTCATATATTACAGTGAAGGTTTTTTCCCAAAACTTCAGAAGGGACTATCAACAACTAAAAAAAGAACGAATAGCTTTTGGATAATGCTGTAAACTAGTGTGTAAAAGTGTGGGTTATGATTCAGTGGCCTATTGTTTGGATAGCATGTGGAAAATTAAGGTTTTTATAAGAAAAGCATCTAATCTTGTCAGGTTTTTTTGCTAATAATTTGCAGAATTCTCAATGTAAAAAAAATGTTCTCTTCAAACGATATGATAAACAACAAATGACAAATAATTTCCTGTATTCAGAATTAAAAACTAATAAAAAGTGTATGAAAAATGAGCAAGTTTACGAAAAAATTTCTCAATGCGCATGCTTCAACACTATCAAAATTTCATTTGCATATTGTGTTCTCTCAACATGTAGATCAACTTTTGTGAAAGTCTGAGAAACATAGCCTGAAAATTCTGAAAGTGATTGTCGATAGAATAAGCTCAAAATTCGTTATTCCAAAAATGAAGCAAGAAGATGAGGGGCTGTATTCATATATCTATTGATTAGTGGCAATACAGAATACACAAGGTATCACGTACTACTATATTTAAATATAACCCCTCATTTTTTTTCTTCATTTTGGGAACAACGGATTTAGAGCTTATTTTATCGACGATTACTTTCAGAATTTTCCAGCTAAGTTTTTAATACTTTCTCAAAAATTACTATGTACATTTTGCTAACACAATATGTAAATGAAAATTTGATAGCGTTCAGACATGCGCAGTGAAAAATTATTTAGTAAACCTGCTCATTTTTCATACAATTTTTATTATTTTCTAATTCTGATTACAGGGTATTACGTACAATGTTGTTTGTCAAGTTTTCTAGTAAGAATTTTTTTATATTAATAACTCGCAAATTATAAGCAAAAAACTTGGCAAAATTTAGGACTGCCATTCTTTTATAAAAATAATAATTTCTATACGTGTATACATGATATCCAAACAAAAATGAACACAATTTATACAAATAAGCAAATGAATCATAATCTACAGTTTGAACGCTTTTGCTACATTAGTTTTGACCTAACCTATACTCCTAATTTCTTTACGGGTATATATGCTATCCGTACAAAAATTAACACAGTTTATACAAATAAGCCAATGAATCATAATCTACAGTTTGAACGGTTTTGTTACATTGGTTTTGACAGGGTTGTAGAAAAAATATTCATTCTTTTTCAATTTGTTGACTGTCCCCAAAGGAGTTTCGGGAAAACATTTTCACTGTAGTATATGACCTGTACTATTCTGCTTACACACTTAGAATTTCAGAATAATTCCTGATGCATTTTTCTATATATTTATCAAAATATCTAAAATCGCAAGTGGCCGGTCACCTTTAGCCATATCATGCATATGCTACTTCACAAATTCGTTATGTAATAAAAAAATTACATAAGACCAGAAAATGTAAAAGATATCTTCAGATGTAGCTATCAGTGATTTCCAAAATACTGGTACTAAACATCTATTCCCACGAACCCCTTCAGGCGTAAAAACCCGGAGATTTGTTTATTTTTTCCCTTCCTAGTTGCAATATTTTCTTTTTTATTTCTTAAAATATCACATGCGGTTAAAAATACATTTATATATATATATATAAACGGTTTATTTTTTAGCCTATTATTTCAAAATATTTTAATGGAAATACTTGTACGGTGACTGCGAAAACTATCACCTCATCAATTTGACGGTTGAAATTACAGGATTAGTTAAAATTCGATCCACATATTAAAATGTAACTGATCTGTCAATTTAAATCTTGGTGAAAATCACAGGCAAATTTAGTTGAATAGTTGATTTGCTATTGTGTTCCTCTGATCCCGATCCCCCATTTTTTCATGCCTTTGATTGAAGCAAAACACAATTATAAACCTTCCGATCAAACAGTAAAATCAGGTCAGCAGATAAATTCTACCAATATATGACTTGGCAGACAAGTTGCATTTTAATATGTTATTCAATTTCTGTTTAATCGTGGAAATTCATCCATAAACTCGATAAGGTGATGATCTGACCAGGCGTGGTCGGCTGAAATTGTATCACTTACCAATGTTAGAGTGAGGTGACTTATCTGTAATATTAAAAAGATTTATGACTTAACAAAACATTAGTGGAAATTGTCTAAGCAAAAATTTGTATAAGTTAATCCGAAAATAATCTAAAAATAATTGTACGTAAACATAGCAAAAATTACAAAAGGAATTGATATATGTTAGTGGATACTGCTACAGACAAAAGATAGGGAGGCACCAAAAGAACAGAGCGCGAGACAAATTTAAAAATACTTTTTAATGATATATTTTATTGATTTATTTTCTAATATAGTGAAAATATCTGTTTAATGTTTTCAATTTTATCCAGCATTCTAAATTAACATAGTAATCTTTCATTATTTGTCGTAATTAGTAAACTGTGTCCAGTATGTGTATTATTGCAATTTCGATGTCACACTTAAATTTAGAAGTATTAGATCTGTACATTACACGTTTTTATTTTGCAGACAAACAAAATTTTTATATTTTTGATGATTAGTGTAATCATTGAGATAACTTAGTACTTTTTACCAATTAAACTGCATAAACAACCCTCTCTGTTTTCGCAACATTCTTCTTATCATTTAATACAACGGTTTCCTTTCTGGAGTATTTCTACTCTTGGAGGTACGTACCGATCCTGTTGAGGCTACTTGAAAATAAGATCGACAATGGCTGAAATCACAAAAAAAGGTCAATAAAGTCAATAAAATGTTAGAAATAACAATGTAATTTAGATTGATACCTTATATGGTTGTGTTAAGATTACTACTAAATCATAAAAGCTAATGAAAAATTCATGAGTGAGTGGAGTAGGAGGTGGGGACATATATATAAGAAATGAAAATACTCAGAAATGTAAAGCCTAAGAAAAGGGAACGTGAAAGGAAAAAAGGTGGGAAACGCTGATTTCTACTGTATAAAACATAAATAAAACCTGTGATAATAGTTTGCGATTTTTAATAGAGATTACGAGGAGAATTCTCCTTACTCAAAAAATGGAATTTTATATCAAAACAAGTAGTTTTCAAGATTAAAATCATGTCTTTGATAAAATATAATGTTTGCGATGTACAATATAAGGTTTCTGGATTTTGTTTTCGTTATTGCAGATATATTTTGAGTGCTGTATAAAGGTCATCGTTAACATCGTTACCATTTTTTTTGCTTATCATCATTTATTTCACGCTCGGTTGGTCAACTGGACTAAAGTACATCTTAAAGGAATTGGGCAAAAATTCTGTGATATGTCTCAAAATGTACTTTCTTGAATCTGGAATCGATTATGCACTATTGGAGATGCTCATAAAAAGTCAAGTCAATATCCTGCACTTGCAACATGAAACGGAGATCTAATCCGCCTATAACAGTCCATTGGAAAGTACAAAAAATTTCATTTATCTGAATGAGGATTTTCGTGATCTGGCAATACAAAGCAAGTCGACAGATAATATACGAAACATGGTTTGTATGCAAGTAGACCTGAAGTTTATGCTCCCTTAATTGTAAAAAATTTAGGGCGAGGAAAAACAGTACGGATGATAATGGCATTTGAACTACCGCATAATAGAATCAAGTATTTTCTTCAAGCCAATGAAAATACTTCTGCAGCTTGATAATCGCCATATCTTCATAGTGAGAAAACGTGGTTTGAGAAATAATAGTGTTTTTATGCGCGAAAGGTTATAAAATCAAGTCGGTGAAATGGTCGTTTGAGCCGGAAAAAGTTCAGATATGTATGTCATCCAAAATGGCTCTTTGATCAGTAGAATTTTCAGGTATAAGATCCTTGAAACATTTGCTTCACAATACGTTAAAGTCATCGGTGGCATATTATATAAAATGCGATAACGTTCATTTTCAAGGAGTTCTCGTTGATAAAAACTGGCTGTTGGAGCAGGAAATGACGCGCATGGATTGGCTTGCATGCTTATTGAACCCAGAAGATCAACAGTAAGAAATGCTAAGAACACATGTTATTGCTGAGCGAAAGTTTCATCTACCGCCTCAACAACTAAAGATTGTTTTTAAGGAGCAGTGAGAAAGGTTGAATTTTTAGAGTAATGAGAAGTATTGCCTCAAAAATTACTGGATCATTGTTCAGCCATTATAAAAGCTGAGGCAGGCAACATGAAGTATTACTGTTATATCAATTTCCAAGGGAAAAATTGCTTAATTTTTTACTCTGAAATATTGAAAATTTTGAAACTTCACCAACTTTTATTTGGATAATTTTTAATTTTATTAATAAATTGTCTACCATGCGTTCCGTAATTACATAGAGATATTCATGGTATTTTTTCTCAAGAAAGATGTTTAGAATATATTCGATTTCTTCTAGAAAGTGAATGATTCTTTAATTTTTTTGAGCAATGTAAAAATAAAGAACAGTAGAGTCACAATCTTTTTTAACAATTACATGGAAAACACATGTACAGTAATTTTTTTCTGGATTTAAATACTCATTAAAAATGTTATTTTTTATAATTGTTAAACGGTATTATAATCTATTTACGCCTTTACATTTTATTTTTTTACATATTACGACATTTACAACACCATATTTAAACGAAATCAAAAATTTTAAATAAAACAATTGTTGTTCTAAAACATTAAAGATGTATAGCCTTACATATTCCATTAAAAGCATATTTAACCAATTTTAAACTGAATTTTAAAAATCTGATACATGCAGATAAAACAACGTTTGTTATGTCTGTGTGTATGAATCAATATTGTTTTCTAAAGGTAAAAAAAAAATCAAATTTTTAATCCCATTGATATTAAGAGGGGGATAAATAAAAGCAAATACAAATAGTATCGTAAAGAGCGCCATCAACTTATTTATTGACACCAAGCTCATGATCTTTTTTTCTTTTTTTTTGTCTCTGTGATAATAGTAACTATAAGTTTTAAAATTAAAATATTTATGTATCCTAATTTTCCTTAGCTTTGTGACTTTTTAAATGTATAAAAAGATTAGGACACCCGATTCTTTTAATTTACTTAATTCTGATTTAAATTTACCGTCGAATGTTTTTAAGAGTATCATTTTATACTACTAATTTTCTTACGAATGACAAATATATTGCTAACACGATTAATTTGGAGAAAACTGAATTTCGCTAAGTATCACATTACAAAAAAAGTTGGACAGCTGTGAAAAATTGAATTTACTGGATGCTTCTGCAATACATAAAATAAGTAAGCATTACTATTCCATTGTTTTGTTAAAGAAAAAAATATTTCATAATTGTTAAAGAATAATATATCATCTGTGATGTTGTTGTCGTCTGCCAAAACTGAGTACCAGAAATTTTTGTATCAATTTATTTTTTCTTTAAATAGCAATGTTCTGTAGTGTTTACGTGTTTGTATTCTAATCTAAAAAGAGTTGTGAAACCATGTAAGTTTCATTAAAAGATAATACATTTCGCTTTCTTTATTCAATAATGTTATGAGCTATTATGTATCTGTGTTTTATTTAAAATACATCAGCGTGGTACCAATAATTTATGTATATATATATATATATATATATGTATGTATATATATATATATGTATGTATGTATTGTATTGCCTAAAAGAATATATTTAAATAATTTTCGAAAAGGTCCAAGCCATGTCATTAAGGAAACAAGATAAAAGCATCGATTTCAAAATTGGTTATCGTCACCAAAACTGCAATATCAAAATATCTTAGAAATCCACAATATTACGATACTAAAAAAGACAGGAAAACCTACATCATAGACGCCTTGTAATCAAAGGTATTTTATCCGGGAGTTGAAAAATAATTGAACAATTTCAAAGGTCTAAATGCAAGCAGAACTAACACATAATTATATATGAAAGTAGAGCTTCATCAGTTTCTTGTAGACAATACAATACAATGTGGACAAAAAATGCGTATGGCTAACCGTTTATCTTGGGCTAGAGACCACGTGTCTTGGACCATAAAGTAGACTTCTGTCATTTTCTCAGATGACAGAAAGTTCAAATTAGATGGTTTTGATGTATATCAGTTCTATGGCATTGTATCAAAAATGAGAAAGAATCTTTTTCCATTCGATATATGAGAGGGAGACATTTGATGGTCTGCTGACCAATCAGTCATGGTGGAAGAACAAGTTGAGTGTTTTGAATGGCATGCAGAAGAATAAAGATTACACCTGTTTGTTGGAATCTGAAACTCTTCCTTTTGGTAAAGAATTAAGAAAATTGAATATTCCAACAAGACGGAGTAGCGATTCCCACAGCTATTGGTGTTTAAAATTGGTTCAGCATGAACAATGTACGTATTTTGCAATGGCTAGCTAAAAACCCTGACTTGAACGTAAGTTGAAAATAAATGGGTGATATACTACATGGCCATTGATGACCGTCCGCTTGCAATTTTAGAAATTTTGTTAAATATCTAGAAAAATACATAAAGAATTATCCTGAAACTCTTAGTGTATAAGTATAATAGTACAAGTCATACATTTCCGTAAAGATTTTTTCCCGAAACTCCACATGGGACCATCAACAAATTAAAAAAGAATGAATATCTTTTGGATAACACTGTCAAAACTAATGTAGCAAAAGCGCTCAAACTGTAGGTTATGATTAAGTGGCTTACTGTAATAAACTGTGTTCATTTATATGTCGATAGCATATATACTCGTAGAAAAATTAAGGTTTTTATAAAAACAATCCCGAAATTTTCTAAGATTTTTGCTTATAATTTGCAGAGTTCTTAACATAAAGTAGCATTCTTTTCTGAAAATATGACAAATACAATGAGTGCAATGAATCAATGAGTGCTTGTATTTCACTTAAACGAAAATTATCCTAAGCAACGTTAATTCCGGATCTCAACAACAGATTCCTACTGATTCCTCCATTAAGTACGCGACGAACTAGTACAATTCATGGCCATTGATGACCAGTCCCAAAATTTTCCAAGATTTTTGCTTATAATTTGCAGAGTTATTAATATAAAGTAGCATTCTTTTATGAAAATATGACAATTAATATTGCACACAATAACCTGTAATCAGAATTAAAAAATAATAAAAATTGTATGAAAAATGAGTAAGTTTACTAAATAAATTTTCACTGCGCATGCGTAAACGACATAAAAATTTTATTTGTATATTATGTTAGCTAAATGTAGAGAGCAACTTTTGTAAAAGTCTCAAAATCATAGCTAGAGACTTCTGAATGTTATCGTCTATAGAATAAGCACAAAATCTGTTGTTCCCAAAATAAAACAAACAAACAAAGAAAAAGAGGAATTTTATCTAAATGTAGTAGTACATTCCATGCTGTGTATTCTATATTGACACTAACCAATGAATACATCAATACAACCCCTCGTCTTTTTGCTTCATTTTGGGAAAAACGGATTTTCAACTTGTTCTATTGACGATTATTTTCAGAATTTTCAAGCTGTGATTTTGAGACTTTCACAAAAGTTGCTCTATACATTTAGCTAACATAATATGCAAATGAAATTTTGATATCGTTGACGCATGCGCAGTGAAAAATTATTTAGTAAACCTACTCATTTTTCATACGATTTTTATTATTTTTTAATTCTGTTTACAGGGTATTGTGTGCAATATTAATTGTCATATTTTCATAAAAGAATGCTATTTTATATTAATAACTCTGCAAATTATAAGCAAAAATCTTGAAAAATTTTGGGACTGGTCATCAATGGCCATGTATTGTACTAGTTCGTCGCGTACTTAATGGAGGAATCAGTAGGAATCTGTTGTTGAGATCCGGAATTAACGTTGCTTAGGACAATTTTCGTTTAAGTGAAATACAAGCACTCATTGATTCAATGCAAAACAGAATCTTTTAAGTGATAATAAAAATCTTTATTTCTTAAAATCTTCTTACTAATAGATTAATTTTCACATAAAATTCTTATATGCCCTTCTACTTTTTTTTTTTTTTTTTTTTTTTTTTACAGAATTTAATGTAAGAAAGAGAAACAATGTTATGAAAAATATTTTCTTCGTAATTTATTTTTTATTATTATGATTTTATATTAATTTTGTTATAAAGTGTTTAAAAAATAAAGAATCTCACTCTATTTTCACGAGTTGTGCTTTTTTAAAAAATGTCTAGCGTTCTTCTACTGTTTTACGCAGCGCTAGAGGTTTTGCCACGACATATTCAAAAAGAAATCTTTGCTTCACTTTATCGCAAAGTTTTTGTCATTAAATAAGGTACCGTATATACTCGTGTACAGCTCATATTCAAAATATTAGAATAATTACCTTTTTTTTAGAAATTGAAAATATCGTTTGGTAATTTAATGTCTTTTAATGAAAATATGCAAACGATATTTTTATTAAGAACTTATTGTTGATTAAACTTACTTGTTATCTTAAATTTAATATCATTTTTGAAAAGATTAATTGCAAAAAAAAATATTTTGAAAAGTCAAAATATTAGAATATTTATTCAAGTGGTTCAAAATATTAGAATATTTCACATTAATTCTCCTTTAATTATTACCAATTCTTAACTGGTGGCATCATTGATTAAATTCAGACTATTTTATTTAAAATCAGTATTCTTTTTTGCAGTTTGTTTCTTTTTCGTCTTAAAATGGGCCGTGTGAGTGATATTCCTGAATCTACTAAACTTCGTATGGTTGATTTGTATCGGCACGGTAAAAATCAATGTTTTATAGCGAATTATTTACATTGTTCGCAATCGAGCGTTAGTAAAATACTAACACAATATTCAAAAATTGGAAAATTTCCAAATAATCGCCGAAATGGTGGCCGAAAACGAAAAACATCTGCTAGAGATGACAGGAAACTGAAGCGTATAGTTAAGAAGTTTTATTTTAAGTTTCTACATCGACAACATTAAGACGTCTCCATAAATTTAAATTTGAATCTCGTGTACCGAAAACACAACTTCTCATGACTGCAAGACAAAAGCGTATAAGATTGAATTGGTGTAAATCAAGACGTTTATGGAGCAATGAAGATTGGACAAAATATATTATTTCGTGATGAAAGTATGTTTTGTGTTTCATATGGTAATTAAAGGTATTCGAGTTTGGAGAATGAAGCAAGAAGCATTTGATAAAGAATGCCTTATACGTTCCGTAAAATTTGCTGCTAGTGTCATGGTTTGGGGTTGTATGAGTGCAGAAGGACCTGGAAAGTTATGCATCGTCTACGAAAAGGTTAACTCTCTGATATATCAAGAAATTTTAGAATATTACATGATTCCATCATCAGAAGATTTATTTGAAGATGATTTCATCTTTCAACAAGATTTAGCGTCCCCGCATACCTCGGTGTCAACTAAGAATTGGTTCCGCCAACGCAACATTAAGGTACTTCCTTGTGGCCACCAAATTCACCAGATCTTAATCCCATCGAAAACTTATGGTGTATAATGAAGAAAAAACTTCAAGAAAATCCTCCTTCAAGTAAAACTGAGTTAGTGGCACGTATAAAGTCTATTTGGGCTAATATTGATAGAAATGTTTGTAAACACCTTGTATATAGTATGCAAGATGGATTGTACGCTGTTATGAAAGCTAAAGGGGATGCTACAAAATATTAACTACCATTTACTTCATATTCATAAGGTAATATTGTTGCGTAAAATAAAATATTCTAATATTTTGAACCAATCTAAATTTTATTCTAATATTCTGGTGTGTTTAAGGAAGCTGTATACCTAATTTATTGTGCTGTATTTTATATTTTATAAATGTTAAAATCTTATCTAAACATTCCAGATTTAATTTATAAGAAATTTAATTGCATTTACTTAGTATAATAAATAAATAAATGACAAATAATTTTTTCTTATTACTTTTTCTCAATTATTCTAATATTTTGAATATGAGCTGTATAAGTCGAAAAATTTTAGACAAAATTTGGGAGTTGAAAATGGGGAAAGGTGTCGATGAGTAAGTAAAAAAATTAACTTTCGGAGATAATTAGCAAATGGGCAAATCTTTTAAGTAATCGCATATGGGCTCAAGTTGAAGAGAGAGATAGAAGGATAGATATAGTAAAAAAATACGATTAATTCTTGGCTTGATGAATAATAGCAGACAATGGTCATTTCTCTTTGATCGACAAAATCAGCTTCATGTCTTTGCAGTTTTTCTGCACCCCTTTTTTACTTACCCATCATTACGTAGTATAGGGTAAGTCTTGCAATCGTTTTGAAAACCGAAAATTTTTTTTGACGGATTTACCCGTTTCAGGTAGTGGAGATTCCGGAAAACATATTTTTAGAAAAAAAAATTGCCTTCCGTCTGTCTGTCTGTGTGCCTGTAAACGGTCTATCTCCCGAAAAAATTGAGATAGAGACTTGAAATTTTGCATGTACTTAGTATGTAAGAATGGGACGAAGCCTATTTAATATCAGTAACCTATATTATCCGGAATTATTTTTTTTTCGGACTCTCGAAAAATTCGTTCTGATGAAAGGTATGTAAAAAGTTCCGATTTTTTTTATTTTATGGAAAGAAAGTAAAAGGCAATAAAGTGACATAAATTTTGCATAAAGAACGAAGCCGATCGGATGATTAGTTGCTGAGATATTTGTAATCCTGTTTTCCACATTCTTCGTTTTTTCATGACCCTGTATTTCATTCAAATTTCAATTCAGAGGTATATTTTAATTGAAAATGAGACGCTTAATCTAACATAGTAAACTGTTAGTTACTATTATTAATATTTTTTGGAGTTATAAGGATGTTTCTTTTACGCAGTTCGACACTACTTGAGTAGTTTGGCGTTTTATATAATTTGTCGAAATTGGTACATCAACAATTCATTAATAGAGCATTACTATGTATATTAACAATATTTAAGTCTTGTTTTGGAATTGCAAAATTTGTATAAATAGTTTTCACATGTTTTATTTTCATATGCATATCCATGATGGGTAAGTATTACGGTGGCCCCCAACGACTAGTTTTCTCTTGTCAGAATTCCCTTCAATGCAGGGGCATTCCTTTCAACATTTCCATTTTAAAAACTGTTCAACTTGAGAATACTTCTAGATATATCTTCTAAAACTCCCACAAATCAATTTGAGGCATTATCGCAGTCAAAGAAGCTGTTTGTAAATAAGGCTTGAATGGATTTTTCAATGAATATTTTCAGTTTATTATCATTTAACTGATGCGAATTTATTTCAAAATAGTTTAATCTTCAGTGGTTTTACATAATCATACAGTTTTAAAACTTGAAATAAAAAAAAATTGATTAGAAACGTAGAAATTTTTTTTTTGCTAATTTAATGAAAATTTGTTAATATTTTTATCCTTGACTACAACGAATTTTCATCATACTATCAGAAATGTGGTTTGACTTATACACAAAAATACAACTTTTTTCTAATACTTTACTTAAGAATTGCAGGGGTCGGTTTATACACGAGTTTAGTTATACACGAGTATATTCGCTAAATGTTTCTGTTCTAAAATATTAGTAGATTGGTGACTTACGAGCCATGATTTGAAGAACTGTATTCGATACAGTCCACAATTTTTGTCGCTCTTTTGCAAAGCACATTTAATGACTCACTTGATTCTGATCCGGATCATGTTACTGATGGCGACTTTTAGTATAATTGTCCGGGAGTAGGTGAAAACGAAAGCTCTACGATCACGAATTAATAGAAAGTTTTGTAAATCGATAGGAAAAAGTCATACGAGCGAAATGAGTTATGTATGACTTGGTTTGACAAGTCGAAAATAAGCTTAATAAAATTAATTATTATTAAAAAGCCATTCTGTTTTATCGCTATTGCGGCTATTGATAATTTTTAGGCATTGTATAGAAAATTTTGTGCTGTTTCAGGAAAACTTGGTTTGACAATCTTTATTAGAACGCTGCGGAGCAAGCGACCGCCCGTTCACCAAAAGCCTCCACACGTCTTTGCCGGCACTTGATCAACATCTAGACGCGAAATAAAGATGACATTGGTAAAAATTCAAAGCAAATTAATATTGAAATTTTATCACCAGCCGCTTTTTTAAAGTATGGCACATTTTTCCAGCAGAATAAAGTTTGTTTTAGCAAGTTTTATTGAAAGAGCACACAATTTTCTCAGTATCCACGAAAACGGTAAAGCGTTATAGAATTTTAATAAAAATTAATTTACTTTAACATATTTTTGGCAGATCATATCTAGCTCATTTTGTTCGTATGGCATTTTACTACGATTTACATGAAATATTTTCAATTAATAATAACGTGGATTATTAACTGAATAATCTATTCGGGGTAATCATTGGGCTTTTGATGTCAACGGATGCCTACTTATATAGATAGCGATGTTCTCAACTATTCAAGCAATCTGAACATTTTGATTTAAACAGAGTTTTGGGATAATCTAAGAGATCTGCTGAAAAACTTAACGGATATTTGAAAAAAAAAACTGGTTAATGAAGGCAAATAGATTTATTTTATTTTATTTTATTTTATTTTATTTTATTTTTTGTCAAACAATTTAAGAACACATAAATTAACATCTGAACTTATTTACACATTTATTAAAAGTGTATGTCAAATAAATTCGTATTAATGCATTCTACACTCATATAAGTATTTAGCCGAATAAAGTTGTTTTATTTTTTTTCCACAATTATGTTCAACAGGCTCTATAAATAAATGTAATGTATGTCGATGAAGATTAAGAATTCTGTAATTGAAAGAAAATAATTGAAATTATTTTTAGAATAAGCATCACAAAAACTTGTTGAATCAGCATAATAATAATAATAATAACAAATATTTTTCATAACCGTAAATTTTGTAGACATGAGAAAATTTAGGATATAACTGAAGTTTAAAGAAAAGTGATTCTTATCATAAAAATCTTAAAATAACAATTATTTTTAAATGAAAAGTCTCATTCAATATGATTCATTCTTCGTACTTAAAACATTTTTTTTCCTTTCTTAAATCAAACAGTTTAAAAATGACAATTTTCTTCACACCATCTCTTCAAACATTCGACAAAAGAGATGTCTTCCTTCGAAAAAGAAATATAAATAAGGTAAGCTGAAGAAGAATACCATTCAACGTTTATTTAAGGTTTAAACAAACATTAAAGTTTTCTATGTCAAAACTTTGTTTTAGTTTTTCTCTGAATTCTGCTTAAACTTATCGGTTTGAATTCAGAAATGATTGGTATGTTTCGTGATTCCATGTTTTTTCCATTTCATTAAATGATGGAACTACGAATCTATCTTAATCACTGGAGTAAAACTGTATCCAGAATTATACGATGAAAAACACGAATAAATTTTAAAAACGGATATTACTCTGTTCAGTTTTTTACAGTAATTTATATTAATACATTTTTATCTAATTTCCCATGAAGAATGAAACTTAGTTTGAATTTTTGGTGATCTAAGAATCTATTCTACACGGTTGACAAAATTTCTTCAGTTATTTTACAAAACATATTAAAAGACTTACTTGATTCTAATTTGCATAGTGATACTGGTGATGATTTTCAGTGTTTTATAAACGAGAATGTTTTCCACTATTCAAGCAATCTGAACATTAGGATGTTAACAAAGATATAAGATTGCTTTGAAAATCTTTTGAAATATTGGGCTCCAAATAAATATTAAAATAAATTAAACGTACTTTTTTTAAATTTAATTTATGAAAATAGTCAATTTTAATATATTTTATGTGTATAAATATATCTAAAAATATTTTTAAAAAAATCTGTTTTATATATGTAGGATTATTAGGTTCAAGAAGATACATATTTATAACAATTTGATACATGCTGGCGCAGATTTCATTAAAATTGCGCGTGATAAAAGGCTATCTTTAGATTGAGGTGATTTTTATAACAAGCAAAATCTATTGAATCAGTAAATTTAAAAAAAAGAAGTTTTCGAAAGTGCAAATTTTGAAGACCTGGAAAAAAATAAAAAGTAACTGGAGTAGAAAGAAAGGCACTTCTTATCATAAAATTTTTTACTATATACACGATACATGAGTATGTACGGCACCTTATTTAATGACAAAAACTTCGCAATCAATTAAGATAAAGATTTCTTTTTAGTTGCGTTCATAATTATGTAAATACGTACCCCCTTTAGTCGTCGTTCAGTCCGTTCATCTCTCCGCATATAACGTGTTCAAACTAACCAACCTAATCGTTTGAAATTTTAAATATATAATTGTTGCATAATTTTGTCGAGTCATTTAAATTTTTTGAAGATCGGATGCATAGTTTAAGTACAGTGCTATCAAATATATTCCATTACATTACGGCCAACGGGAAAATACAATTTCAAGTGCATTTTAATGGTGTTACACTCTTTCGAACGTAATAAAATTCATATACATCTGTGAAGTATATGCTAAAATATGCATTCTGTACAATCTATGGAACAAAGAATATTTGTTATTAATTTACAAGCCTGCACAAAGTTTTCCATTACATAATTGTATAAGGAGAAAATATTGTTTGGGGCGCGTTTTAATAATATTAAACTGTTTCACATTTTATGAAATTGATATACGCTGTGAGGTACACTGTAAAAAAAAGGGTCGATCTACTAAAAAAACTTTAGTGATCCTTGTAATTACTAAAAAATTTTTAGTAATCTTAGTCGTTTACAAGAAAATCTGTAAGAATTACTAGAAAACAGTTAGCAACGAAGAGAGTTAATAGTTTTATATTTTTAATAACTATTACTAAAACTCACTTGGTGTGACCTTGATAGCATAGTGGTTATAGTAACGGACTCCAGACTAAAAGGTCCCGGGTTCGATACAGGCCACCACCAAATACGCCCCGAATGTATGTAGTGTAAGTGCTCGTTAGTAAAGGGATTATGGAAATCCTGTCGGGGCAGTTAGCAATGTTTGGTGCTGCTATCTTTTGCAGTTTTGCCGAAAATCTTCCGCTTCAGAAGATTGGATGCAGCTCGAAGGAACCCCCTGCCCTTTGGGTGCACATAATGGTTATTAAAAATAATTTTGGAGCTATTACTAAAATTTGCTTGGTGGCTCATACTAAAATTTTTTAAGTTAGTTATACAAAAAATCCTTTTGTTCAGTTTACAAAAGAAATGCTTGTTTCACTTGCAAAAAAAAAGTTTGTAATGGTTACTAAAAAATTCTATGGAATACAAATTTACTAAAAAATTTTTAGTAACCTCTTGAATTTTTTTTTTACAGTGTATACTATATGTTACTTTCTGTATAATAGAAAACATATTGTATTTACTGGGATACAAAAAAAAAAAAAAAAATTACGATATTCTACTGTATCCGAAGTATTGTATACTTTTACACCAAAATCTAAATATTTTAAAAAGTTCCTTATAATCCGAACACGCATCTCATTTACAGAGCTTCACGTGTAATTTTCATCAAGTTTTTAAATCATACAATTCAAAAAGATAATTTATACATGGGGACTTTTCTCTACATAATCTATTCCAACACTCGACAAAGAGAAGTCTTCCCTCGCGAAGAAATATAAGTAAGGAAACCTTGACAAGAGTACCGTTTAATGTTTACTTAAGATTAAACAAACATCAAGGTTTCGTATATCAAAACTTTGTTTTAGTTTCTTTCCGAATTCTGTTTAAATTTCTCGATTTGAGATCAGAAACAATTGGCGTGCTTCGGGATTCAGTGGTATTCCATTTCATTTAATGATGGCTGGGCAAGTTAAGTTAAATAATACTTCAATAAAAGTGTAACAAAAAGTTTATAATCAAAGCCCACGTGTGTATTTACAAAACAGGTATTTTTAAGTTCTCTATTTCATATATTACTAAATAGTCTATATGCTTCATAGGCGTAACCAGCCTTTTGAACGAGGGGGTGCCCAAATTTTTTAACATGAACATGTTGGATACAAACAATATCTTATGCAGTAAAACTTAATAAAACGGAGTCCCATAAAATCTATCGAATTTCCGTTTTAGACAGGTTTTTATTTGCGGAAGGTATAATTGTGTGGTACTTTTTTTAAAAAGGACCCTAACGCAATTTTTCATTGAGTAAAGAAGGATGAGAAGTTGCTCAAAACTAAATCTAATGGATAAGAAAAAGATATATAAACATAGATAAAACATGATAGATATAAAACAGATATCCGTAAACATAAATCTGTAATTAACAAAAATTTTCATTTCAAACAGCATTGAAATACTAAAATAAATAAACACGACTTTAGTTCCCCCGTCATTTTGATCAAAGTAGCATTAAAATAACTTGTAGTACGCAATTTAATACGTTCGCTGCCGTTTACATGAAGATGTGATGATAGTTAATGACGCACTGTAGAAGTGGGTTTTTCCCAGAAGCCGATTTACTTTTTATATCAAAGAATCAGTGAAAGATTTTCCTGCGCCAGCGCGTGACTGGCTATTGGACATCACCCCATATCACGCGCTGGCGCGACAGTGGCTCCTTAACGTTGGCGCCACATCACGCGCTGTCGCGTGAGCGGCAGCGAACGTGTTAAAGTGGAGAAGAGTTCTTTCAATATTTTCTACACCTGAATAAATAAAATTTCCTAGTTTAAAAAAAAAATGAGCCTGTACGAATGTCAAAATATGGCCACAAAAAACAAAATTTAACGAGCCAACCAACTAACCTCCGTATTAATTTGAGTTTTGCGTAGCATTATTTCTCATTTTCAAAAGAGGCAGATTTGTATAACCCTTCACCCCCTATGTTATCCAGTCTAATTACATGATGGAATTATCATTTCACATCTGTATTAGAGATGAGTTCGGGCTCGTTTTACGAGGCCCGGGCCAGCCCGAGCACAAAAGATTTTTTTTCACCAGAGCCAGAGCCCGATACCAAAAATATACGAAAGAAAATTGTATGGTATTTAAAAAAATCTTTGAAAAGTAATATCTCAAAAAACGTCTTACATAAATATAATTTTTAAGTGAAAATTCAAATTCAGTCTTATCAAATCCGTATAAAATAAAAATATACTTTATAATTAAAAAGACTCTTATATTTTTTCCTTCTTTAATCTTTCCGGCACACTGTCCTGGTCTGGGATACCTGATTTTGTTCCAAATATGCAAACACCAATAATATTTTGGAAAGATTTTGCATTTACAATAAACGCTTAAATTAAGGTTTTTCAAAATATCTAAAAAATTCGTTGTGAATTCCGGTGTCAGTCGATAATTTCTCATTTTGCTAACAGATTTTGCCCGTTGCGAAAAGGGTTAATAAACAAATTTGGTCGACACGTTTGTGTTTAATGAATAAATTCAAGAAAATTGAAGAAATTACTATTTGTAAGCTGGCGAATCAAGCAACATTCTTCAATTTTTTGTAAAAAGCGTACATCTTTCATTATAATCAACTCCTTTCTCATAACAATCTACTGCGATTGGCAGGTATCTGAAAATCAACGTAAATTTAAAAAATCGACATTGTTATTTTAAAGGTCCGATGCTTTTACAGAAAAAGAGAAAACACTAATCGATTGCTTTTTATCGGAATAACATGGTAATCATATTTACTTACGGAGGAAAGTGACTTCGATAAGGAACTGCGTCCCCATCATGAGCAGAGATCAAGATGACGAATGCATATAATAATCACTAAAGTTTTTTTTCATATGAAAAACGACTATAATTTTTGCACAATCGAAGATTAAATAATTTGCAAACCTCCAGCTAATTCTTGTCTACCAAATATTATCTTAGCGTCATGTAACTAAATAATAAATAAATGAACGATTTCATTAAAAAATATCTTTTTCTGACTAAATGTCAACAAAAAGCAAATTTATTGTTGGGTTTGTTTTGAGTGGCGCCATATAAATCGATCGTCACCGGAAATTCCGTAAACATAAATCTGTAATTATCACAAATTTTCATTTGAAACAGCAATGAAATACTAAAATAAATAATCAAGCATTCAGTTACCCCGTCATTTTGATAAAAAAAAAGAATTAAAATGATTTGAAAAGGATTATATAGGCATTTTTAAGTGGAAAACGTCCTTTCAATCTTTCTATACATGAATAAGTAAAATTTTCCGGCTTCAGAAAAAATGAGCCCGTCTCATCTCTAATCTATATTTCCTTTCGATTTTTTTTGTTCTTATCTAGACTTTATATCACAAAAGCAAAGGTATAAATATTTTCTATCCTTGTCGAAAATTTACGCTATTTTTTATGGAATTGCAAAAACATGCATGAGAAAGAACGGCGTTAAAAAAAACTTCCATAAACAAAAGACATCAAATTGGGATTATAAAACCAACTTTTAGACTTACTGTGATTGATAGTAATTCTAATAAACATTCTAGTTTTAAAAAAGATAAACAAAATAATTTTCTTAAAAAAAAAGAAAAAAAAAAGAATCTAGGTCTATTTTTTATCACATTTCAAAACATAGACTGTTAGTTTTGATTAACTACTTGAACTAACTTTGCTTTCATTTTTCTTCTTTTTTTCTTTTTTAAATTTTGATTTTTTAAAATAATCAATCTTGGATCTGCTCGAGCGGGGGGGGGAGGGGTTGCCCGGGCACCCAGGGCACCCCCACCTGGTTACGCGCATGTGCTCATTTTTTATGTAGCTTTACGGAGAGGAAGTAAATTATTTTGAATTTCTTATGGATTTAAGGAATTTTTCTCCATATAATTTTGGCACTTGCATCATAGACGTACAAATCATGTCGAGATTTTTGTTGTGCGTAGAAATCAGTTGTCTTGCTTGTTACTTTTACAGTTCTATTTTTTATAGCAACTTTTTTTAATTCACAAAATAATAAAAAATAACGTAGTAAAGCCGAGTAAAATAACAAAACTGTAAAGCTGTTTTCTCTATTTAAAAAAATCTAAATAAAAGACGATTTTTCAAAAAAAAAAAGAAGAAAAAAATATCAACACATATTAATATAATCATTACATTGTGTTTTAACGCAACATTATGTCTGTAGAATTATAATTATTTAAATAACAATCCGATTGCAGTGAAACCTATGGCTTAGTGAAAATTTATATCAATTCATGGCACTGAGAAGGTTAAAAATGTTTAGTTTTCTACTCATATATATATATATATATATCTATATATTATTTTCACATTTAAAATATGTATATTTTCGAAATGAAGTTGAGTTAAAAATATAAACGGTAACTGATTTATTTTTATTTTTATTTATTTTTTTTTTTTAACAGGAACACGCTTTGTAAAGCTTCCACTATGCGAATTTAAAATTTCAGATGATTCTGGCAAGTAGAGTAGGTTTTAAGTTACGCTTTAAAAACTACATGAATTTCAATTACGTCTTTCAATAATTATAAATAAACTGAATATTACGAGTTCCACATCCTAAACTTTCAGGATTCTTAAACTATTTCACATACATACTTCTCGTTTGGTATCTTAGAGTGAAATTTTCTAAAACATACAATATGATGTGGAATTTAAGTGTATCAAATATTTGGTATTTCAATGATTAAAATTAAATTAAAAATTACGAGTTCTAAACTTTTATCTTCATAATTCTTAAAATATTTCTCCGAAAAGTCTATTGTTGGGTGTTTTAGTGTAACATTTTCTGAAACATCAAAGTGTAATATCAATATTAGACACACAGTGTTCGTATTGCCATTTTCAGAATTTAAACAATTTTTCAATGAAAACAGTCCCTAAAATCATGATTTCCAATTGAAAGGCTAATGTCTTTTCACTCTACAGCAATTTGGCGATTCAATTTCATAGAGCGATTCGTGGCGATTCAATTTCATCATTCTTTTTTTTACATTGACTGTACAATTAATTCGCACTGAATGACTCATAAAAAATCATTATCAAAATATAAAATCTTAAAAAAATCAATTATCCAATCAAGTTTTCAGTTAACATAATATATAACGTTTTATTTTTTAAAATACAAATTATTTCCTATTGTGGTGAAAAATGTTCAAATTCTTTTGTTTTGAATTCTTTTCAACAGCCAAAAGATTTTTTATGCGTCACCGCAATACAAAAATAAAAATAAAGCGGCAGACGATAATTTTAATTATGAATTTATCCGAAAATTTTTCAGAGAATTTTTCCTGAAAGGAATGCGAATATGAAGTCCAGTATTTTCCCATATCACTTCTATTTTATTCTAAATAGTTAACGGTTATATTCCCCTGTCCTATTCTAAATTTCTCTAAAGAGTGAAATTTAAAATAAAAATATCTTATTCTAAAATTTTTGGGAGGAACAAATTTTTCCCAAATTTGCTTTAAGTATTGACTTGTTTATATATATATATATATATATATATATATATATATATATATATATATATATACAGGGTGATTCAGCTCGTCGGTGACAAACTTTAAGGATCGATAGAGCACACCTAGACGAACATTTTTGAATAGGGAATGTAGGGTCCCTGACGCGATGGTAAGGCGCTAGGCGCTTTCGAAAATTTGGGTGCCGAAATTCGAAACGTCATAAAAACTAGGGAAATGGTTAGATTTTCTTGCTTGTTGCGTCGAAATGATTCTGTTTGTTTAGACTTTCTTCAGTACCAATTTGATAAGCGTATCTCTTAAAACATGGATAGGGGGATCTGCAGACTTTGGAGAGCTAGACAACAACTTTAAGCCCGTTATTTTGATAATTTAACACATGCTCGCCAAAGTTTATACTCTAACTTAAAGTTTGAACCCAAAAGTAGAGCCCTGCAAAAAGCGTAAGAGCCGGAATAAAATGTCAAAGTACAGGGTGGTCGAAACTCGAAGGCTCCTAAGAGATAAACAAACAGATTTCTTGACTTATGGCATGCATTTTCATGATTCTGTTTGCTGGGGCTCTCTGAAACTCAGTTGAACGGTACAAAAAGAAACATCGATAGGGGGCGCTTTGGGCAAAAAACATAATTCGTTGACATTTCGGACGCTAACTGGAAACGGGGCGCTACGATCAGTTAGTAATAATGAAAATACATTTTCTACCTCTGCTCAACACTTCTGAATAAATTTAGACCAAAAACATCAATGATACTGGAAATTTATTTACAAAAAATAACACTACAGAAGATGCTCGAAATTTCGACCTTGGGCCATGATGCAGGCTTCGCACCTCCGTCGCATTGAGGAGTGTGTGTTTCCAACAATGCCAGGAGTATCTCTCATCTGCCCTGCAGCTGCCACAATGCGCGCCACAAGTTCTTCAGCACTGCTGACAGGTGTATGGTATACCTCGGCCTTCAGATAACCCCAAAGGAAGAAATCCAAGCAGGTGAGGTCTGGTGATCGGGCAGGCCAGTGAACTGGACCCCCACGCCCGATCCACCGCTGGCCATACCTTGCATTTAGATGGAGACGCACGTCGTTCGTGTAATGGGCCGGAGCTCCATCGTGCTGGAACCACATCTGGCGACGCGAACCTTCGGGTACGTGCGCCTCCTCCAGAAGCTGCGGCAGCACTTGATCCAGGAAAATCAGGTAATTTCCACCTGTCAGCCGTTCAGGTAACAAATAAGGGCCAATGAGGCAATCCCCCAGAATGCCGGCCCACACATTTACTGAGAAACGCTCCTGGGCTGCTCGGCTTCTGGTTTCATGTGGATTTTCATCACACCACACATGACTATTGTGGGCGTTCCACATTCCCTCCCGGCTGAAGGTGGACTCGTCCGTAAACAAAATGCTGTTTACAAAACGGGGATCCCTGGATCTCATCGCCAAGTACCATCTTGAGAATTCCACTCGAGGGCCAAAATCCTGCTCTCTGAGCAACTGCACCCGCTGGATGTGGTAGGGGTGCAGATTCCGGGAACGTAAGATGCGCCACGCAGTTGCTTGCGAAATGCCAACATGTCTGGCGATATCTCTCGTGCTAAGACCTGGGTTGTCCTCAACCAGGTTAAGCACAGCCTCTTCGTTGTCGGGGGTGCTCACTGATCGCTCCCGTTCAGGCCTGCCTCCGTCGGAAGATCCCGTTGTGGACAACCTCTGGTGTACTCGAGCGAAGAAGGCATGGCAGGGGATTTGCCTGTTGGGGTAACGCTCGGCGTACAACCGCTGAGCGGCTCGTCCATTACAACCAGCAGCGCCATACGCCAAATGCATGTCAGCCAATTCAGAGTTTGTGTACCGTTCCATCCTACTACCGATCTGCAGACAAGTAACCCGAAGCTTAAGTAGGTACCGCACGTTCAAAAGACGTGTCTGCGCATACAACTACGTCATCTCGCGTTGTCGTCTACGCATTACGTATCTTTTGCATATCGATATGGTACGATATCTTTTGCATAAATCAGCAAAAAGCACCTTATGTAAATTTTATTGCGCGCATTGTGCATGATTGAAACCAGCTATGTTTGTTAAAAAAAAAAAACTGCAGTTTTAATAGCTTCTTATGATAAGTAAATTACTCTCTTGTTTTGTTTCTAACTGATCGTAGCGCTCCGTTTCCAGTTAGCGTCCGAAATGTCAACGAATTATGTTTTTTGCCCAAAGCACCCCCTATCGATGTTTCTTTTTGTACCGTTCAACTGAGTTTCAGAGAGCCCCAGCAAACAGAATCATGAAAATGCATGCCATAAGTCAAGAAATCTGTTTGTTTATCTCTTAGGAGCCTTCGAGTTTCGACCACCCTGTACTTTGACATTTTATTCCGGCTCTTACGCTTTTTGCAGGGCTCTACTTTTGGGTTCAAACTTTAAGTTAGAGTATAAACTTTGGCGAGCATGTGTTAAATTATCAAAATAACAGGCTTAAAGTTGTTGTCTAGCTCTCCAAAGTCTGCAGCGCCCCCTATCCATGTTTTAAGAGATACGCTTATCAAATTGGTACTGAAGAAAGTCTAAACAAACAGAATCATTTCGACGCAACAAGCAAGAAAATCTAACCATTTCCCTAGTTTTTATGACGTTTCGAATTTCGGCACCCAAATTTTCGAAAGCGCCTAGCGCCTTACCATCGCGTCAGGGACCCTACATTCCCTATTCAAAAATGTTCGTCTAGGTGTGCTCTATCGATCCTTAAAGTTTGTCACCGACGAGCTGAATCACCCTGTATAAATGGGGAAGGAAGGCGGACAAAGAAAGAGCATGTCAAACGTCTTGAAATTCTGAAAAATATTCGTTAAAATTCATAATTAAAATTATGGACTGTCGCTTTATTTTTATTTTTGCATTGTTGCGGTGTTTGGAATTTATTTTTTTCTTGATTTCTTCGCAATATTCTATTTATTATTTTAAAATGGCTCGAAATAGTAAATATTCAACGATATCAATCATCAGCAATCGAAAATGAATTTTATTTTATAATAGTCATGGTAAATGTTTAGAATATTGTTAAGTTAGATAATTTATCTCATTTTATTGTGCAGTGTGTGATAAAACGCTTTAAACTAGAAAATTGGACCCAAACGAGGTAAGAAAAGAATATCTATCAAAATTTATATAACATTATCCGAAATTTAGAATTCGTAAGATTGTGAAAAATTCACGTTTAAGGCTTGTAAAAATTTGATTTTAATGAAACATTTTCTACTTCAATTTCACCTGAAACTATTCGACGAGTATTGAGATCTGCTGGATTAAATATGTGTTCCGCCCTTATAAATTTGTTTGTAAAAAACAGAAAGATTACGTTTTCCATCTTGTGATTAGAAATAGTTTTTTACACTATCAAAAGTACGAAATAAAAGTGTAAAGCTCGCTTTTTTTGTTTTTATTCATATATTTATTTTTGTAATTTATTTTTCTACTTTTGTAGATATTTAATATCCTTTAACATAAACTGTCAGATTCAAAATTTCATTACAAAAATTTTATAACGAAACAACCGTACAGAGAATTTGTGCATTTTCTGTGAAAGGATTTATACAGATAAAATTCACTTCAACACCAATTTTATTATTTTCTGGTTTATTCTATGACGCTCCTGATACATTGCTTCATTTTTCAAAATATGAATCCTGAAAATCCGGTAAAATTTGAAAATGTCTTTTCAAAAAAATTATATATATGTTGTCAAAAAAATTTTAGTTTTAAATTTTAGTGCTACATTTGCGGTATTGTCTGATCTCAATGGGGTAAAAAAATTACGAAATTGTATCCATTTTAAAATATTTTTTCAAATATTCAGAAAATTCAATATGAAAAAAAAATAGTAACCAGCACACTTTTTAAGCAAAAAATATAATATACATGCTCTTCATTTTATAAATACAAGCACAAAAAGGGGCATAACAATTTAATTTTTGGCTTCAGTCAGCAATTTTTTTTGGATACAAGTAATATCTTCTTATTAGTGACACCCTGTGTCATTGAATAAGAACTTTTCTGCGGCTGTAATAAATGTCTAGACCATTTGTAATACAGTATACATTTCTTCTACATATTGAATAATTTTAATTATAACATAATGACTTTTAACAAATTTACTTTCGAGATTTTCTATTAACTGCATCTTAATTTAGAGATTTTTTATAACATATTAAATAATTTTCTAACAGAATTTATTTGTAAGAAACAATATGAATGAAATATCCAGTCGGAAGGGGCAATCTCAAACTTTTCTTCTGCCTCATACATAATAATGCCTCAAAATTCGCTATCACAATGATAAAATTAAATGACAATCTATGCCCATTATGAGGAATCAGACTGTGATATTTTCTCAGTTTTAATTGATTAAAAAAATTACATACTTTTTCTTTCAAATTTTTAATTATAAAAACTCACAATTTTAAAAAGCGAAATTACAAATATTCAACAAGAAAAACTACGTCCTATGTCCAAAATTTTTTAAAAACTTGTTTAGTAGGTATAGCATGCGTAAATTATTAATGCATGCTAGAAAGTATCCCATGTGAATTATTCATCTCACTGTTATTAGTCGTTAGATGTTCATTGAATATATTTTTAAAAGTTGTTAGAAAGTTTTACATGTTTTTCATTTTGGAAAATGACACGAGTGATAAAAACTATTTAAATAAAGAAAAAATAGGACTTTTTTTAAGATCAAACAATGAATATTTAAGCACACATTTTTTATAACACTCCGAAATTACTTACACTCTTTTGGGAATGACGAAATAAATATTTTTTTTTTGTATAATCAAAGACAACAGCAAAAAATTATGAAAGATAAAAAAGATTTAATCGTTTTTTAATGAATCATGCTTTGATTTGCTAAAAAAAAAAAGTTTTTATTTTTGCTTGAATTCTTGAAATGACAGAAAACAAATTTCATTATTTTTTCTGTGTAATTTTTTTCAATTATTTATTTGTATTGCATGCTGAAATTTAGAGATAATAAAGATATTTTAAATTTTCAATATTGTCGAGGTAATCTTTGGTTTTAATTTATTATAAAGAACTAGTCGGATGTAACAATACCGAAACTTTCTTCGATCTCATACATTTTAAAATTTCAAAATTTTCTAGTGCCAAAACTAAATGGCAATCCATGCAAACCATGAGGATTCTAAAAATATGGAATTCCGTGCAATCGTTCTTAAAGTACAACTATCGCTAAAATCGTGTAAATCCTACAAAATTTCCCATAGAAAGCGACACTTGAATGGTGATTGACACCAAAACGTAAACAAAATGTCAAGCATTAACTGAACCTTGAGTTTGATTTAAACCCACGTATTAGTTTTTGAGAGAGAGCAGAAATCGTAACAAATATTGTAAAACAGCGCCCCCTATGGAGCATTTACTACAAAATATAAACAGAATCAATTTATATCAAGGACTCATCAAATCGGAAGTAGACAATATTCACCATTTTTTACTTAAATAGATAATAATACAAAATTTAAATTATCATAGAAAAGAAAAAAAATACTATTATAAATCAAAATAAGTGTTTGTTATTATAGAATAGTTATATATATATATATATATATATATATATGTATATTTAAGGAGAATATTTAGTATTTACTTTCTTTATTTTATTGTAATAAGGCAATATGTAGGGAAAAATGTTCTGGTCTGTGCAGGAAAAAAAAAAAGGAGCCTAGCAATTTCTTTCTTCCTTTTTTTTATGAATTCGTGTAATTTTATTTAAACTCATAAAAGTAAAATGCGTGAAGCCGGATTACAGAATATTTCCAGTTTTCGTAAATATTGAACTTGAATAGGAGTTTCAAAATAATAATCAGCTATCGAGCAGTTGTCTTCATTTTTAGCGACCTATTTTTGGCGCCAAATTGGGCAAGTTTATTCAAGAGTGACTACAATTTTGCGAATGTAACTCTAGTTTTAAGCGCATAAGAATAGCAAGAACAGTTAAAACAATTAAAGTATATGAGCAAGAAATTATTTTTTTCTAAAGTTTGTAACTAGAACCTGTTTATCGAAAAATTCGCCCAACACCCTAGAATTTAAACTGCTATATCTAAAAAATTTTTAATTTCTTCTATCTTTAGAAGACGAAAGTATTAGATTCCTGAAAAATTTCGAATTCGGGTTTTCGACGGATTTACACATTTTAGGAAAAGATAACCCGAAAAAATGTTTTTACAAAATGTGTGTCTGTAATTATGTGACTGTCTATATGTAACAAATTTTGTTTACACCCTATTCAAGGACTAAAGAATAGAATTTAATAAAAATTTATATTTATGTAGTCCCTGTTATAAATTGGAGGTAATTAGTTTTTGAATTAAATCGTCCAACTGGTTCTCGCTGCTATGCTGCCTTTTGTTTGACTTTCGCAATTGCTCTATTTTCAGACTTAATGGGTAGAATTTCATTAAACTTCAGACTAAGTTATTCCTTGTCATGAATTGTTGTTTGTTTACTTTTTAGTGTAAACCGCTCGATAGTTGGCGCTGCTATGCAGCATTTTTTAAGATTTCTTCAGTCGCCGAATCTCCAGAACTAATGCACGAATTCCAATGAAACTTTAGATTCGGTTAGTCCTTACCATGAAACGATACTTTTTATATTTTGGTGTAAATCGCTCAACATGTAGCGTTGCTATGCTGCATTTAGTGCGAGTTTCTCAATAGTTCTATATTCAGCATTATTGCAAGGAATTTTCGTAAACTTCTGATTCAGTTAGTCCTTGACGAAAATTCACCTTTTTTTTACGTTTTCGTGCAAATCGCTCAATAAGGGCACTTCTGTGCTGCACTTTTTAAGATTTTTGCAACAACTCTATATCAAGAACTAATGCACGAATTTCCATCAAATTTCAGAGTTGATTGGTCCTTGACATGAATTGCTGCTTTTTATATTTTGTTGTAAACAGCTCAACGATTGGCGCTGCTATTCTGCATTTGTTACGATTTCTGTAGCAGCTCTATCTCAAGAACTAATGCACAGATTTCCATCAAACTTCAGATTCACTTAATCCTGTATATGAAGTGAGTCTGTTTACATTTTTGTGTCAATCGTTCAACAGAAGAAGCTGCTATGCTGAATTTTGTAGGATTTGTGCTATTTAGCGATAGTCCTGTCTCAAGAAAAAATATACGGTATTTTATGTGTTTAAAATGCTTATGATGAGCAAAGACTGTCATTTAATTTTGGCACTGTGATAATAAATTTCGAAATAATAATATGTATGAGGTAGGAGAAAGTTTTGGGATTGCTATGTTCGACTAGTTTAAAGCTGTAAACAAAACTAAGATACCCAGGAAACTTTTTATCAATACCGAAAACTTAAATGTAAAAACTTTTTACATGTCTAAATTTCCTTTATGTTTTTTCAAATTTATTTCTTTACATTTGAATAAAGTGTTTTTGAACAACGTACAATATTGATTAAATACACACATTTTTAGCTCAATTGCATTAACTGAGTAATAAAAAAACATAAAATCCTGGCAATATTTAATTTTTTTTTCTCTAAATAAAAGCAAAAATGACAGCTTTTGTTTATGAGAGCTTACGAAAGACAGCGGATTCTCTTTTCAACTAAACATGTTTCAATTTCAAAAATAAAAAATTTATTACAATTTATTGGACATTCAAGTAAAAATTACAATAATATACAATTAAAAACGCAACCGTTTTGGGCTAAGTTTTAGCCCCTCCCTCATTAGACACTTATCAGTTCAATAACAGTTACATGACCAGAAAACTACATATATTGTTTACAGTTAACAATTACTAACAGTTAAAATCAAAGAAAGTTTAAAAAGCAGTATCAGTGTGAGGTTATGTATTGAGGTGGAAGTCCACAGGATTCATTAATCGGCGAAATTTGCTTACGAGTGAACCTTCAAGAAAAACTCTACTTTTAAAATTATCAAATATTAATTTTTGATTAATATTGATATAAGTTTTTCTTGATGTTTGATTCACTCGTAAGCAAATTTCGCCGATTAATAAATCCTATGGAGTTCCACCTGTACACACGGTCTCAGTTTGATATTGTTCTTTAAACTTTTTTTCATTTTAACTGTTAGTAATTGTCAACTGTAAACAATATATGTAGTTTTCTGGACATGTAACTGTTATAGCATTTATGAGGGGTTAGAAATTAGACCGAAACGTTTTCAATTTGTATTGTGTATATATGTGTTGTGTGTATTGTATCGTGTTGTGTGTATTACGTAATTTTTTACTTGCATATCTCATAAATTGTAGATAGGGTATAGCGTATATAGGGTTCTTTTGATCTTATGGTTAGACAACTTCAAACTCTTGCTTATAGAAAAATAGAAAATAATTTATTTACAGAACTTCAGAACAATAGAGTCTTTGAAACTCACAAATATTTCTAGATATTCAAAAATAATTGTTCAAATCTATCGTATAAGTGCAGATATAGGTTCCAGAGACTCTTTATACAACGTCTCAACACTAAATCACATTCAAAATAACGTAAATAAGACTCAAGCAAACTCGCTTACGCCTTGTTCACTCAATGACTGACTGGTAAATAATAACAACAGCTCGCATCGCTTCTCTTCTTATATAGGCTCGCAGCATGTGCAGAAAATTTCTAGAACCATCTCGAAAAATCCACGGAACAACAAACAATGTATCAGTATATCTAAGGTGGGTTACCATAGAGAGGAAAGGGTTGCCATCGCCAACAATCGCCAAGTTTGTCGCCAACTTGGCGATATATCGTCAAATTTGGCGACCAAAATTACTCGCCAAAAGTGACGCCAACTTGGCGATATCTTTATTATTTCGCCAATCTGCCGTAGACATACACTGAAAATAATGGACAAGTTTGCTTGATAACAGAGACAATGTAACAAAAACTAATATTAGTAAAGGAATGGAGCTTAATAAGATTATTTACATTATTTTACAGTACAAACACTAACTATTTACAAAATTCGTAACACTACCCCCTCCTCAAAGACTGCACGTCCCGGGCAGTGCAATCCTTGAGTTAGAGGAAAACACTTAAAATAAATAAACAAATAAATAAATAATAATAACAATAATAATAAAATTTACATAAATAAGAACTAATTACTATTTACATATTTACAAAAAGTTACTTTCATGACCATGGTCTGAATTTCCAGTTTTGAATTTCTAATCACTTTGGCCAAAATAAGGGGCTAGCCGGTTATAATGTACGACCTTGGGCTTGGTGTGTGGCGATTTTCGTATGCGAACGACGACGTCATTCAGCCTGTTGACGACTGTGTAAGGACCGTCCCAGTTTCTTTGTAGTTTTGGCGACAGTCCCTTACGACGTGTGGGATTCCACAACCAAACTTTGTCACCTTCGTTGAACTCATGCCCAGTTGCCTTTGTGTCGTACCGTGTCTTCATCTTTTCCGATGCCAGTCCGATTCGGTTCCTCGCTAGACGATGAATCTCCTCAATCCGTGCCTGGAGTCCATCCACGTATTCTTCAGGCGACAAAAGAGCGTCAGGAGGACGGCCAAACAAAAAATCTGCAGGCAGACGAAGATCACGACCAAAGAGCATTTGAGAAGGGAGTAACCAGTGGCCTCATGAGTGGCACTCCTGTAGGCAAGCAGGAAAAGAGGCAATTTCTTGTCCCAGTCCGGTTGGTCTCTAGACACCAGGAGAGAGAGGCTATTTAGGATGGTACGATTGAACCGCTCCACCATGCCGTCCGATTGAGGGTGTAGAGGTGTTGTTCGAGTTTTGTCCATGCCGAGTAGTCCACACATTTCCTTAAACACAGTCGAATCGAAGTTTCTTCCTTGATCGGAATGGATTTGAAGAGGAACTCCATATCTGGAAACCCAGTGTTGAACTAGTATGTCTGCTACTGTTACCGCCTCTTGATTAGGAATGGCGTAGGCTTCAGGCCACTTAGTGAAGTAGTCCATGACAACGAGGATGTACTTATTGCCATCAGATGTTCTAGGAAGAGGACCCAGGATGTCTAGTGCAATTCGTTCGAAAGGAGCTCCTACATTATAACGCTGCAGTCGCCCACGGGTGCGCCTCTTTGGACCTTTACGTGCTACACAGGTGTCACAAGTTCGACACCACTTCTCTACATCACTGCGAACATTATTCCAGTAGAAACGCTCTCGAACCTTTTGCAGGGTCTTCATTACACCAAAATGACCTCCTGTGGGACTACCATGCAGTTCTTGAAGGACCGTAGAAATTCTCGACTTAGGGAGTAGTAGTTGCCATCTACATGTCTTTCCATCGTCAGGCTCCCATTTTCGGTACAAATTACCGTTCTTCAAATGTAGGGAATCCCAGAGGGCCCAATAACGTTTAGTCGTAGGATGGTAATGGGCCACGTCTTGCCAGCTGGGCTTCCTGTTGGACTCCTCTTTCAGCTCTAGAATTGGCTTAATTTCAGGATCAGCAAGTTGATCTTTACGCAGGCTCTCGTCACTCCACGGATCTTGCGATGATGTAGACCCAGTTGTAACTTGTCTTACTACAGGACCTTGGACATTAAATTTCTTCTCAACCAGGTCGCAGTATCTACAATTCTCTGAGCAGGGTCTTTTTGAGAGAGCATCTGCATTTCCATGTGATGAGCCTTTTCGATGGCGTATCACCATATCGTACTCTTGAAGCTTTTGTATCCACCTGGCTATCTGGCCTTCAGGGTTTTTAAAATTCAATAGCCAAGTTAGAGAAGCATGATCAGTTCGGATCAGGAATTTTCGACCGTAAAGATAATGATGAAAATGGTCTATGGCTTTCACTACAGCAAGAAGCTCTTTTCTTGTTACGCAGTAGTTTCGCTCTGCCTTTGACAAGCACTTGATGAAATAGGCGATAACACGCTCCTGGCCGTCGATTTACTGGGACAGTACAGCGCCAATGCTTTCGTTACTTGCATCCGTATCAAGTATAAACTGTTTATCGATTTGAGGATATGACAGAATCAGAGTGGATGTTAAGGCCTCCTTAAGCTTTTCGAAAGCAGCGTCACATTCCTGTGTCCAGATAAATTTTTGATTGGCTCCTATTAATTTATGAAGTGGTCTTGCAATCATCGAGAAGCCTTTGACGAATTTTCTGTAATAGGTGCATAATCCTAGAAAACTTCGAAGTTGGTGAACATCTGCTGGACGATTCCAATTTTTCACGGCCGATATCTTCTCCGGATCAGTCCTAACTCCTTCCGCCGAAATGATGTGTCCAAGGTAGGCGACTTCATTGCGAAACAAATTACACTTCGAAGGGCTTAACTTCAAATTAGCTTCCTTTAATTTTTGTAGCACCCGCCTGAGGTTGTTCAGATGTTCATCAAAAGATTTTTCTATGATTATGATATCATCTAAATAAACAAGACATGCTTCATATGACAGCCCCCGGAGAACCGTTTCCATAAGCCGTTCGAAAGTTGCAGGTGCGTTACATAGACCAAAAGGCATTACCTTGAACTGCCATAATCCTTGTCCCGTTGTAAAAGCAGTCTTCTCGCGGTTGTCCGGATGGATCTCTACCTGCCAGTAACCAATCTTCAGATCCAGAGTCGAGAACCAAGTGTTGCCCGCAAGTGTGTCGAGAGTGTCGTCGATCCTTGGCAGAGGGTAACTATCCTTTTTAGTGACGTCATTCAGTCGGCGGTAGTCTACACAAAATCTTGTAGAACCATCCTTATTTCTTACTAATACAATGGGAGACGCCCAGGGACTTGTCGATGGTTCGATGACGTCATTTTCTTCCATATCCTTAATTAAACTTTGGACCTCTTCTTGCTTGGCAAAAGGTAATCGTCTAGGGTGTTGTTTAATAGGTGAGTGATCTCCCGTGTCAATTCGGTGTTGTGCCATTTTAGTTCGTCCAAAGTCTTCAGATGTTTGGGAAAATAAACTTTGGAATTCTCTAATTAAATTTTCCGCATCTTCCATCTGTTTTGGATCTAAGTCTGTATTTTGTAACAAATCCTTGACTAAATTATCTGAAGATTTCTCATAGTGACTGGAATTTTGACTTATGCACGTCACAGGAGCACATGATGCTATCACTTCTCCTTTCTTGATAGTCCTCGTCTTATCACCGATGTTAGCAATTCTGACTGGAATGGTCTGCTTCGAGAGATCCACTACAGATGAAGCCACCAATACTCCTGCTTGTTTACTATTGTCTTCTGGATAATCTATATGGCCAAATCGGTAATTAGTTTCATTTTTAATTACAGCTGGAACTAAAAATTCTGTTCTTGGATCTAGATTGATGTCTTCTTTGGCTATTACTGCTTGTTTACATTCAATTTCGTTATTTAATCCAAAAAGACTGATTTCTTCAAATTTTGAGAGCATTTTGTTATTTTTGAAATCAAGTTTGAAGTCAAACTTCTTCAGAAAATCTAGCCCGATTAAGCAAGGATCTGTTATGTCAGCCACATATGCCGTATGGTAATATTTCGTTCCTCCAAACTTGATAGTTAAATTTGCCTTTACATATTTGTCTATCTTGTCGCCCGTCACAGTTTGCAGGGTAACGTATGGTGGAGTCCAGATGAGTTTAGATTTCAATTTCCGAGCCAAATCCTCTCTTATTATTGTCACATTGGCTCCTGTATCGACAATCATACGGCACTGAATTCCGTTAATAAAGCCTATCACATGTAACTCATTATCACCGCCATTCATTTTTGATATCTGGAGGATCTTCAGGTGGGGCTTTTCATTCTCTGGTAACCTCCGCCCCGCGAAATGGCCAAAATTTAGTTTCCCTGCTGACTGTTTGAATTTATCTCGCGTTCGTGGATTGTGGGGCAATTTCTTCGGAGATGTCCTGTATCACCGCATCCCCAGCACGTGAGATTCTGTCTTCTTGAGCTTGTTCTTCCATATTTTAAAGCTTCAATCTCTTGATTTAATTTCCTAATTTCTTTCAAGACGTCGCTGTCTGTGTCTGAGCTTTTGTTCACCGTTGCCCCTCGGACTGAATAACGATCTCTTCGGCTGGCTTGTGTAGCTGCTTCCAACTTTAAGGCATATAGTAGTGCAGCCTTTAAATCCTGTACATCTGCCATTCGTACCGCTCTCTGTACTTCTGGATCTTTTATTCCGTCTACAAAATATTGCAGTGAGAGCATTTCCCGTACATTTGTTGGACAGTCAATGAATGCTAAATTTGCAAGCCGTTCAATTTCCGAGGCAAACTCTTGAAGGGTTTCACTCGATTTTTGATGGCGGCTCTTGATTTGTATTCTCGTATAATCCTTGAAGAATTTTTCCCCGAATCTCATTTCAAGTGCACAACTTAGAGTCTCAAATTGAGTTGCGTCATATCGGGCAATGTTTGCAGCACGTCGGCGGCTTCTCCTCTTAAAGATGCTGCCAGTTGACAAGCTTTCACCTAGTCACTCCATTTGTTCGCTTCGGCTACAATGGTGAATTGGGTCTTGTAAACTTGCCAGGAACTCTTTCCGTCGTATGTCGACAGCTTGATGTGCACGGGAGAAGCAGGCGGATTTCTAAATTCTTCATAATTACCACTGGACGCTGAAAGCTTCTTCTCAAGATCTTGTACTTTTTTATTTAGCTTTTCATCTACTTCACCTAGTATTTTCTCTTCTACTTCCGCCATTTTCCTTTCCATTTTCTGTTCAACATTACTAACTTCATTCTGAATTTTCTCTTCTACTTCCTCTATTTTCTCTTCTACCGAGCCTATTCTTCTCTCTACCGACGAGAACTTTTCTTCTAAAGTTTTCTTCATTTCTTCTTGGCCTTTATTAATCTTTTCAGTCACATCTTCTTGGCATTTGTCAATTTTATTTGTCAACTGTTCCATTCTTTCTTCGTTTTTATTCATTTTTTCCGCCAACTCTTCTTGGCCTTTATTAATCTTTTCAGTCACATCTTCTTGGCATTTGTCAATTTTATTTGTCAACTGTTCCATTCTTTCTTCGTTTTTATTCATTTTTTCCGCCAACTCCTCTTGGCCTTTATTCATCTTTTCCGCCAACTCTTCTTGGCCTTTATTCATCTTTTCCGCCAACTCCTCTTGGCCTTTATCCATTTTATTTGATAATCCATTAATAGCTTTCAACAACTCTTTCAGTTGCTCTTCCGTTTCTCTCGTTTTCGCCATAAGATCCCAAATTCTGACACCAAATGTTGTAGCGTGTATATAGGGTTCTTTTGATCTTATGGTTAGACAACTTCAAACTCTTGCTTATAGAAAAGTAGAAAATAATTTATTTACAGAACTTCAGAACAACAGAGTCTTCGAAACTCACAAATATTTCTAGATATTCAAAAATAATTGTTCAAATCAATCGTATAAGTGCAGATATAGGTTCCAGAGACTCTTTATACAACGTCTCAACACTAAATCACATTCAAAATAACGTAAATAAGACTCAAGCAAACTCGCTTACGCCTTGTTCACTCAATGACTGACTGGTAAATAATAACAACAGCTCGCATCGCTTCTCTTCTTATATAGGCTCGCAGCATGTGCGGGAAATTTCTAGAACTATCTCGAAAAATCCACGGAACAACAAACAATGTATCAGTATATCTAAGGGGGTTACCATAGAGAGGAAAGGGTTACCATCGCCAACAATCGCCAAGTTTGTCGCCAACTTGGCGATATCTTTATTATTTCGCCAATCTGCCGTAGACATACACTGAAAATAATGGACAAGTTTGCTTGATAACAGAGACAATGTAACAAAAACTAATATTAGTAAAGGAATGGAGCTTAATAAGATTATTTACAAGATTTTACAGTACAAACACTAACTATTTACAAAATTCGTAACAGTATATTAGTTAATATTGATATAACTTAAAATATATAAATTTTAAATTAGCATATTAGACGTTATACAATGTTTAGATATTTTAATCGTTAAATTTCCTTTGTTGTACATACAAATATAACATTTACATGTAAACTGAACAAGAAGCTTTAGAATATCTTCATAATGAACTGAAACATTTTTAAATGTGCCAAAAATATATATTTATTAAAAATTACTTTTTTTAGTATTCGATTATCTATAAAATTAGCACATTGTCACATATAGCTTAGTATCTAGCTCAGAACATAGTGAGTGATGTGAAAATCATTCTGGCAAAATTTCACTGAAATATATTTAAAACATTTTATATAATAAAATTTATCGTACTTGGATATAAAGAAAAATTTGATTTTCCAGAAATTGCATTTAAAGGTTTCTTATCTACATCTGTTCTCATCTATAAAATTAGTCTAGAAATATTACTTAAAGCTTCCTAATATTTTAATGTCAAATTGAGAAACTCAGACATGGAAATATTGCTTACACCTCTCCTGGCCATCCCTCTTACTTCAGGTATTTGACTCATTTTTTCCTGTTTGTTAAATTGGCCATAATTTCTCTTGTAGTATTCATAGAAATGAAATTGAAACAGAATTGGGATTGTAAAAGATTGCTCCCTCAAATAAAAAATTACTAAATAAAAGATTTGTAAATTTTCACCATAAAAGTCATTTTAATGTAGGCAGATACAGCAAAATATTTAAGTGGCTGCCATTTCGAATCGAGATGGCCTATATTGCTGACCAACGAACATGGTCGAGGCTATGCTGATCCGTTACTATTGAACAAGGAATTAACTATATGTGTTATCGCAGAGACTTATTTTTCCTAAGTAAATTTTCGCACTGCGCCAACTTACTTTAACGCTTTATCCGACGCATGATATTTCCTGTTTTACAAACTAGTGTTTGTAAATATCGCAACACTATGAAAGAATCATCAGAATTACATGAAATTTAATCGACAAACGACTGGTATGGATAGAAAAAATGATTGCATATTCAAACCAAAAAACAATATTATGTATCCAAAATCGATATTTGGAGCTTCCACCAAGCGCTGCTATACTACAGTGCATGGAATTAAACAAATTTTTAATATCGGTCCGGAGAAGAGCATTAGAAATTGTGTGTATGCATATCCAATATTTATCTGTAGAAGCTTCTAAAGGAAATCACAATGAAGAAGCAGACCAACGAAAATCACTCAAATTCAATAAGCGACATACTCATCGAATGCAAAATCCACGGATGAAATCATATGTTTTCTGATGAGAAGTTTTGAACATTCCTCGCAACAAACATGTTGGCAGGGATTGTCTTGTTGAAAGATACCTTTAGAATTGCCTTGAAAAAAAGAGCTACTTTAGACTCCCTTATTTCGCTGATGCAAATGTTTCTATTCAGATTATTTACAATCCGTAGTACTTGCGATCATGTATTATTTGAAACAGCACCCCAAACCATAACTACGAGAGTTCACTCACTAAGGCACTCGATAACGCACTCCGTAAGTTAGCATTCGCCGATATAGCGTCTAACACGAATGCGGCCGTTATCGTACTACGAATTAAAGAGGGACTTGTCAGAAAAAAGAACTCGTTGCCAATCTTGCTTTTGCATGCAGTCCATTGTGCAGCAGATGCGGCCAAATTGATGAAGCGGACACTGATACACCTAGCAGTTGACCGTTATGCTGCGAACTATCTGGATGAAACATTTTTTTGTCCGTCAGTGCCGTACGGACCTGTTGTCTATAATTGCATGCTGACGTCTTTCGAGGCCCAACCCCAGATTCCAGAATTCTCGTCGGTCTACTTCTTCTAAACTTGCATCCCAGTGCTGTTGTTATACGACAATATTGACTACTATTGTGCGATATGGATATCTTTCTTCATTAGGACGATTATTCTTCCCCATTCAAACTCCACCACTTTTTTAAATTAGCCCTTTTTTTCCAAACAGGCATAGCAATGTCCCTCTAACGTTTGCCACAAGCAGATGATCCCAATAATTTTAAATTTCACACTACAGCCTGCTATTTATATGGTTTCAGCAGTATTCCAGAAGGCGCTGTTCAGCCTAGGCATGCGTAGAGACTCTAAAAATTTCAAAATTTGCGTAACACCCTATATTTAACATTTGCGGAAAATTTTAGCTTAAGCACTTCGTGCCTTCATGCTATTGCATATTTCATAAAAAGGAGTATGCAATAGAGCCCAAAATGGTGAAATGACACGCCTTGCGACTGAAACAGATTCCACATATTTGCATGCACTTGTAAATTTTTCAGTCTATTTATTAATATCTAAGTCTTAAACTCTAATAAACTACAGTGTTGGGACAATTTAAATTAATTTTAGAAAGAAAATTTAAAACAATTTTGTTTTAAAAACGAGGCAGGAAACAAGAAACACTATGAAATTTCCAGTTAAGTATATTTATCGTTTTCCTGTAAACCTCATAAACACTAATTTGCATATTAATTTTATTCCTAATTTTAGCGCAAAATTCTAGAGTAACGGATGTTTTGATTTATGGTAATTATCAATTGAGTAATTTGTATAATTTTATCAACAAAATGTGATGCCTAAGTTCTTTGAAAAGTGTAATTTCAGAAATGCTTTGAGTTTTTTAAAGCACGATATTTAATTTGATCTAATTAATCTTAATGATTAATCATGCATTTCAAAGAAAGCAATAACAAAACACATAAATATGATCAATAAAATTATCATCTGTATTTTTAAATCAAAGAGTTCTGTAGAATAGTTTTTAAAAAGAAAATTAATTTATTCTTTTCTTTATGTTACCAAATTCTTAAAGTGTTTGATGTATCTTTTATTTGTGCTATTGATTTATTTTTCTTTGTAGAAAACTCTCTTGCAAAGAAAAACTTTTCTGTCTTTTTTTTTAAATGAAAACATAAGAAAAATACAAGTTTTGCATCATACCTCTAGAAAAATTATTAAAATGTGTATGAAAAATTTACCGGCTTTTCAAATTAAGTACCCTTAATTAAATTTAAAAGCTTATGTTTTTTTTTTCAGAATATCTTAACTATTTTAATATTAATAATCGGATAATTTTTAAACATAAAATATTTTATTTTGTTTTCATTTCTTCGTTTAATATACATATTTTTTAAATCATAGTTCCTTACACTAACATATGTGAATTTTTCGAAAACTCTTAATCTACTTACAATATTAATAAAAATGCATGAGGTAAAAGGAAGATGAAATAAGTTTTGTAAAAATCTTTTGATACATTTTAATATGAAAAGTACTTTTTTTAAATAATAAACTTGTTTAAAAAAATTTGAAACGAAAATTGTGTTTTTTTAAATAAATCTCATGAAAAAAGGGGGTTCTGTATTCATTTGGTGTATGTTTTTAACGTATAATTGTTTATAAGCTGCACTGAAACTTTTAAAGAAAAAGTTGTTTTAGGACTTCAGTATTTTTTTTAATATTTACGAAAATTAAATGAAAAGCCAAATGAAGGTATAAAATTTAAAAATAAAAAAAGGAAAGCAGTAATGACTTACGGAAAAATGTCGAAAATTCCTATCTTATAACCCTTTGTGGCTCAACAACTCCAATTTGAAAAACATTGTCTCAGATGTTGAAATAAGGTACCCTGGGGTAATAACGCCAGGCGGGGTAATAACGCCAAGTGCTAATATTTTGCATAATTATGAAATAATCTGGTAAATGACACCCATGTGCTCTGCGCAGAAGGGTTTTGAGTCATATAAATCGCAAAAAAACAGCTTCAAGTTAATTTGTTTCGTTTTTAGGTCTTATTGTTTTTACAAGCAACTAAAATTAACGCTTGATCTAAAACTTGCGAGATACGTTTTGTGATGTGAAGACTGTTTTTTTTTTTATCCGGAAATACTTTGTTAATTACACAAATTTGTAGTACATTTCATGGACTTTCAAAATGTTTTTGAAGATTTTGGATGTCTTCTCGAGATGATTTGTAATTTAAAATGTACAGCGCAATAACTATAACGGGGTAATAACGCCAATCCTTGGCATTAATATCCCGGTTCATTCCCTACAGTGGCCGAGCTACATCCTAAATACTGATTCAAATAAACACAGTTAAAACTGTGCAATGTTTCTAATAATTCTATTTAAGCGGTCCTTTTTAATCAAAAAGAAGCTCACGGTCTGGTATTCTTTTGCCTCATCTCCCCCCCCCCACACACACACCACAACTTTATTTTTCTTACACTTTCACAAAAAATTGAACATTTTCAATATCTTAGAATGCAATTTGTCAATTTCTAATTTTGTAGAATTTGTATTTTTAGAATTGGGCAATCTACATGCAATTATTCCATCTTATTTCATAGTTTTGTTTACATGGCGTTATTACCCATATAGGTGGGTAATAACGTCAAATAGCATTGGTCAAGAAATCACGCCATTACATTTTATGAATACATATCTGTTAAATTATTTTTTTTATATAGACAGTCAATGAGTTGCTGTATCAAATTATGTATTTGTTTGAAAAATACAAACTAAAACTGAGCCGTGAAAATTGGTAGAACCTTAACTTGGCGTTATTACCCCAGGGTACCTTATATAATTTTAAGCATGTAAAAATAATTAAAAAGTTTAGAACATTAAACTAAAATAATTGTTGACTAAAAGGTACTTTTTTCACATCTACAATAAACAGAAATTGACATCTCATAAATATTATTTTCTGATACAAATTTTTTAAATACACAAAAATAAATTAAAAAAAATAATCTACTTTTGCACTTCACCAGCGTTTTTAATTTGATAAAATTTACTAAATTAATTTTTGCAATATCGACCTGAAGCTTCTCAAATGATAAACAAAATTTAAGTATGAGAAATTAACTCGAGACCATCATCTGTTGATAATTCAAATGGTCAATTTGTGTTAACTGGTGTGTTGAGAAATAGGAACAACAAATAAAATCGTGTTTTAAAGCTTACTGTGTAAATATTATTTTAATTTGGGTACGTTGAGGATCTGCAATACGATTACACAAAGGGTTGAAGGTAACTTTCCGAGTCTGCAAGAGGAAAAACTCAAACACTCTATTAAGCAGCTCGTTTTCATTACTGTATTTATTTAATGTTATTTTATCTCTAACTCATCCTAACTGCTTAATCCGGATTCGGAGTAAATATATCCTAAACCAATGTTAAATTCAGACATTATTCTCCGGGAGAAATTTCTGCTACTCCAAAAATGGGAGAGCAGTGTGGAATTCCTGATGAAGGGTGTTAATTACATTTCTAGACCATTAATAATCATACAATTTTGACAACTATCATCATTCAGAAGCTTTCGTAACATAGAATAGACGGTAGGGGAATTGCTAATTTTATTTTTTCATGTTTTACCAAAACGCTGATCGACTTGACTCTTCACTTCACCATGTGTCACATTTAGCACATCCTAAAAACACTATAATTTTTATTATGTGCCAAAAATTTGACTAATATGACCGCTATAACTGATCAAGATAAATCCAAAGAATGGAATAATAATTATTTTGTTTATGTCTGCATTTGACAAAAAAATAAAATTTGTTCTTAAAAAAATCGATTAAACTATTAAGGCAAAATTTATTTTATTATTTTTGCTGAATATTTAAAAATATTAATATAAGGAAAATTAAGAAAATACAATTAATTAATTTAAACCCATTTAATTGCTAAATACAGCAATACAGTATTTAAAAAAATTGTGTATATAGGGTACGCGCCATAAAACATCAAATTTTATGATAAAAAGTTTATTAAATCCAATAGATTTTTTACATCACCAGATTTTAAAAGATTCACTTTTTATAAAAACATTTTAATAAAAATTTTATTTTTCTTAAGAAAGGTATTATAATAATTAAAAATAAATGACATTGACATGTTTCGGATCCGTCTAATAATTATGATTTTATGATGATTTATTATTATGATTATTGATCTTATTAGACGGATCCGAAACATGTCAATGTAATTTATTCATGATGAATATTAAGTCAATAGTCAATTTCACGCGAGGTAGCGGAAAGCATGTCGGCATGTGCCACGAAACATGTAAAACAAGCATGTGCGACAAAAGGAGCACACGTGGAAGTTTATTGTCAAGGTTCATGAAACTTTTTGTGCCTATCTAACCATTTATGTTATTAATTTTAATCTATCTTTATTATTTTATGAATTATTAAACATCAAAATGGGTCCGGGATTTTATAAAAACCCTGTACATTCCAAAAGATTCCCTTGTCCCATAATACCATAATGTAAACAAATTATTTTGAGTGTCCCAGTAAAAGAAACATTTATTGTGCTCGCTTCAAATACAATACCAAGCATCATTTGGTGATCCTAAATAAACTTTATCAATTGCATGAAAATCCGAATTTATTTACAGGAGTTAGATCGTGGCCAGACGGACAGACAAATAAAAAATATAAGCACTTTTCAACCCTATTGGAAAGTACTGAAGAAAAGAATGAATACTTACAAAATATTTCAATTTCAGTTTGTAATTTTATATTACAATAAAAACTATTCAGTAAAAAAATTGAAATATTTTGCGAATTTGATTTTTATACAAATATTTTTCAACTAATAGCCATCATTCAGTTCAATTTTGGAAATTACATTTTTTCTTTTTTTTGAATTTTACATATTTAAATTGCTGTGCTTTTCTACTTTTTTAATTAAAAAAACCTTCTAAATCGTGTTTCGTTGTAATACCTTTTAATTTTTGAAGTTGAAAATATTATGGTGGAAATAAAAATGTTCTGCTTGAAAATTCCATTCTGCTTCAGATAAAAAAAGAATATTTCAATGTCAGTTTATAATTTTACATTACAATAAAAAATACTCAGCGAAAAAAATGAAAAATTTTACGAATTTGATTTTCCTATAAATATTTTTCAACTGACAATCATCATACAATTCACTTTTGGAAATGGGAAAACGCTCTTATTGGTTATTTCAATTTTTTAATTTACATTAAAATAAAAACTATTCATCAAAAAATTGAAATATTTTATGAAATTGATTTTCATACAAATATTTTTCAACTGACAGCCATCATTCAGTTCAATTTTGGAAATGGGAAAACGCTCCTACTGCTTAGCCGAATTTTGCCTATCTGTCATATTCTTTTTCTTTTTTTTTTTTTTTGTAACACACTTTATCATCAGTCCATGTTTTCAATAAAGGATTAGAATGTGCATAAAGAGCAAGAAGCACATAGAATTTTTTCAGTTTCATTTAACGAAAAATTTCATATGAAGAAAATAGAAGCAAACGCATTTTTCAAAATTCTAGCTTTGTTTTGCGGTAAAAAGGTGAATTTCTTTAAACCATTTTTTTTTAAATTTTGTAATATGCAAGAGGTGCTGAGTTAAATTCAGAAAATCTGTTTTTTATATATGTCAAAACTACCCTGATCAGTAAAAAAAAAAAAAAAAAAAAAAAAAAAAAAAAAAATGTAGAAATTATTGTATTTAAAATTTATCTATTGATCTCAACCACTTAAAAAGAAAATAAAATTTGCCAATACAGCTGTTTTTGTATTCTGTTTATTATTACTATATTTTTTACTCATAAAAATTTTCGAGAGTAGTTTTTGTTATTAACTTTAAATATTTTCTTCGAACTGAATGTTCCATGATAATTGATTTTTTTTTATCAATTTCGATTTGTCTAGCCGTTTACCTGTCTTATCTTGCTGTAACCTACGTGCTCTTCTCAGATTGCTATGCAAATGATATATGCCATTGAGGTTTACTATGACATATTTACTATTGAAAATGATGTATGTAGCATTCATAGTTCATTTACTAGAGCATATAAATAAATTTAAAAAATATATTTCTAATAATATAATGCAATATTAAACGAAATGTAATGCTATGAGGTGAGGTTTATCGCTATAATTTTTTATATGATATTTTAAAATTAAATAAATAATTTATCATATCATTTGAGAAATTCTTCGTTCAAACTATCTTTCTTTTAGAAAATTATAACTGAATGAGCTTTATTGCATATTGAAAAAAATTGTGTTAAATTTACGCGCAGTAATGTTGCCAGTAGTTTTTGCCGTAAAAATTAGATGTAATAAATAAAATTCGTCTGATTTTAATGCAATTTTATGGCAAAAACTGATTTAGCTTTTTTTTTTTTACAGTACAAGCACTTCTCCTTTCCCCTAACTGTCACATATTTAAATTTCTGTACTTTTCTACTTTTTTTTTCTAAAAAAAAACTTTTAGAATGTGTCTTGTTGTGAAATTTTTCGTTTTTTTTTTTGTTTTTGTTTTTTTTTTTTTGTTTTTTTTTTTTTTTAGTTAAAAATATTATCGTGAAAATGAAAATGTACTGCTTAAAAATTCCACTCTAAATAAAAAAAAAAAGAGAAATGAATACTTGCAAAAAATTTTCATTTCAGTTTATAATAAAATTTACTCAGCTAGAAATTGAAATATTTCACGAATTTGATTTTCATATAAATATTTTTCAACTGACAGCCATCATTCAGTTCAATTTTAGAAATGGGAAAATGCTCTTATTGGTTAGCCGAATTTTGCCTTTCTGTCATATTCTTTTTCTTATTTTATAACACCATTTATCATCAGTCCATGTTTTCAATAAAGGATTAGAATTTGCATAAAGAGCAAAAAACTTATGGATTTTTTTTTTTAGTTTCGTTTGACGTAAAATTTCATATGCAGAAAAGGAAAGCAAAAGCATTTTTCAAAATTCGAGTTTTGCTTCGAGGTAAAAATGGGGAATTGAAACTATTTTAAACCAATTTTTTTTCAACCTCGTAATATGCAAGAGGTGATGGGGGAATACACCGAATTAAATTCAGAAAACCTGCTTTCATATAAATATTTGTATACGTGAGAAAATTACACTGATCAATTAAAAAATACTCCCTGTTATAGCAATTTTTGTTTTAAAATATAAATATATATATATTGATCTCAACCACTTAAAATGGAAATAAAATTTACCAATATAGCTGTTTTAAGGTGCGTTCGCAATTACGTAAATACGAACCATTTATAGTCGTTGTTCAATTTATCCGTCTGTCTGCATATAACAGAGCAAAAAGCGCCCAACTGAATCGGTTGAAATTAAAAATGTGCAATTTTTGAAAAATTTTATAGAGCTGTTTCAAATTTTATGAAAATAGGTCGCATAGTTTAATTAAAAGGACAATCGAAAGTATTCCGCAACATTATGGGCAGTGGAAAAAAATAATTTCAAGTGCATTTTAATGATGTTGAACTCGTTCGAACATTATGAAATTGATATGCGTCTATAAAATATATAATAAATTATGCATTCTGTGTAATTTGTGTTTGAAAGAGTATTTGTTATTAATTTACAGTACTACACAATAATATTCCATTGCAAAAAGGTGTAGAGGGAAATACTGTTTGCGGTGCGTTTTTATTACATTAAACAATTTCACATTTTACGAAATTGGTATTCGTAGCTTAGATTTATTACAAGTTACTTTCAGCATAGTATAAAATAGATAGTATTTACAGGGAAAAACATAATAGTCCTTCTAATATACTGTATTCGGACTTTTGCAAAGTATTACACCAAATTTAATAAATTTTAAGACTTCGTTATAGTATGAAACACGTCATTTGCTGACACTTGATGTGCAATTTCCGACATTTTATATTCTGTATTTATTATTATTATACTTTTTTTAATAATAAAAGTTTATCGATAGTAGTTTTTGTTATTAACTTTAAGTATATTCTGAGATTTGAATTAAAATTCTTTAATCAACTCTGCGAAATATTTTCTTACAAATAAATGAAAATGTAGGATTGAAATCCAATTATAATTAAGGATGTCAAGTATAAAATGTTAATTAGCCGCAAAATATTCTAATTTTGCAATATGATTTCTCAAAATTAATCACCGTGCTGTTTTTATTTTAGCTTGTATTTATTTTTATTATACTTCTTATCGCTTTCCACGATAGTTGAATTTTTTTATCAATTTTGCTTTGTCTGGCCGTCTGTCTGTCTTATCGTGCTCTTTTTGGATTGTTATATAAATGATATATAACATAACAGAAAATGCTCGGATATGCCATTGACAGTGCATAGAAAGTAATTCGTATTAATTTTTGTAAATTCCAAATATTTATCGAACACTGGAAGCAACGACTGAAAGTCTTTGAATGAGGTTCTCATCAGAGTCAATCGGTATCTCAAAGACGGAACTTTCGAAAGGATATGCCAATCACTTGCTACACTTTGCTGTGTATGTATCATTTTTGGTAGTGGTACATTTAAGCACTTATTGTGTTTGTAATGTCAATATAACACTTGTTTTCATTTCCTCCGCAGTTCTTGTTTTTCGCAATTTCAATTTTGCTCCCACATTGCTGTAACAAAATTACTTCTATATGTGTGAGGGGTTGTATCCAAATATAGACGTCCATGCCATATTGTGTATGTTATATTGGTACTAATCAATGCATATATAGATACAGCTATCACATTTTTGCATCATTTTGGAAACGACGGATTTTGAGCTTATTCTATCGGCGATGGCTTTGAGAGTTTTCAAGCTATGTTTTTGAGAGTTTAAAAAAAATGATCTAGACATTTAGCTAACACAATATGCAAATGGAATTTTTATAGCTTTAACGCATGCGTAATGAAAAAATATTTAGTAAATCTGCTCATTTTTTATACACTTTTTATTATTTTTTAACTTTGATTGCAGTGTATTATGCACAAAGTTGTTTGTCAAGTTTTCTGAAAAGAACATTATTTTATTTTAAGAACTCTGCAAATTATAAGCAAAACACTTGAAAACGTTTGGGACTATTTTCATAAAAACCTTAATCTCTCTAATAGTATATATTTTATCTACATAAAAATGACCACAGTTTATTATAATACGCCACTTAATCATAATCTACAGTTTGAGTGCTTTTGCTACATTAGTTTTGAAAGAGTTATCTGAAAGATGATGATTCTTTGGCAATTTCATGACGATCCCTTGAATTTTCAAGAAAAACTCTTCCCTGAAATGTATTACCTGTACTATTATGCTACACACTTACAGTTTCAGGATAATTCCTGATGTATTTTTCTAGATATTTAACAAAACAACTTAAATCGTAAGTGGCCGGTCACGTTTGGCCATATATTTTCTATGTTTTTCAGATGTCAGGAAACGGAAAAAAATATTATTCAATTCTATTATTGTTCTATTTCATCTCTCTGTCATATTTTCCTGCGAAGTCATTTTATTTTCCCTCTATATTTTCAATAAAGCACTAGATCATGCATTAAGACCTGAAATTGCACATGCATGTTTTACTTTGTATTTGAGGAAATCTTTCATATAAAGAAATTGCAAACACGCGCATTTCTTAAAATATCTATTTTGCCTTAGGTACAAAAGTGAATTACAAAATATATTCTAACCCAAATGTATTACTTGGATAAATGGAAAGGGGTGGAGGCAAAAAACTCAAACCAGATTATACGAATTTTATAAGCATACTTTTATATGAATAAAAATATGACAGAAATGTATTAAACGAAAAAACGTCTTGTTATTTTCAATCGCCAAAAAATGTCAAGTGATTTACTGTAAAAAAATTTGAATCATAGAAAAAATGAATAACAGAAATTTCCGCATTTTTTGCAATTAATATTTATTAAAAACAAATCGCAAAGTTTATTGTATGTATTGAAACTACATTATATGGACAAAGGTGATCAGCCACTTGAAATTTTAGACATTTTGCTAATTATATGGAAAGATAAATAAAGAATTATCCTTAAACTCCAGGTGTGTACAAACGTAATAGATCAGGTCATACATTATCGTGAAGATTTTTTTTCCAAAACTCCCAAGAAGACCATCAACAAATTCAAAATTAATGTCTATATATTAATTAATATCTTTTCTATAACCATGTCATAACTAATGTAGCATTCTCATTCAAACTGTAGCTTACGATTAAATGTCTAATTGTAATAAATGGTGCTCATTTTTATGAGAACAGCATATATACTTTTACAGAACAGAAAGTTTTTAAAAAACAGTTTAAAATTCTGAGACTGTTTTCGCTTATAATTTGCAAAGATCTTAATATAAAAAACAGTTCTTTTCAGAAAATAAGACAAACAACATTGTACACAACAACCTGTAATTAGAATGAAAAAATATGAAAAATTATAGGAAAAATTGACAGGTTCACTAAATAATTTTTCATTGCGCATGCGTAAAAGCTATCAAAACTTTATTTCATATTGCGTTAGCTAAATGTATAGACCAACTTTTGTGAAAATTTTAAAAACATTGTTTGAAAATTCTGAAAATTATCGTCGATAGAATAAGCTTAAAATCCGTTGTTCCCAAAATAAAGCAAAAAAAAAAAAAAAAAAAAAAAAAAAAAAATAGAGGTCACATACAAATATAGTAGCACGTGCAATATTTTTTATTCTATAGTGACACTAATCAATGGATATATGGATGTAGCCTGTCATATTTTTGCTTCATTCTGAAGACAATGGGTTCATTCTGAAGACAATGTGTGTGTTTTGAGCTTATTCTATGGATGATAAACAACCGTTATAATAAACATGTATAATGTATCTTCATTGTTTAGTCTTTGAAAATACTACAATATTAAGCTAAAATTAATATTATAAAGCTTTTTTTATATCTAGTTATTAAGATACTACTTGGCGTAGAAGAATATAAACTTAAAAACTGCGTTGTAAATGCCGGAATACTCAAAATTTGAACGGAATAGAATGATGAAAAAATGTTTAATTATATAGGAAAGAAGCGGATTCAAATGACGAGTATGTTAACGTATAGAAAAACAGAAAAATACGTTACCAGCCAATAGGAGCGTAGTATATGTAATTTATCTGAATGTTTAAAAATTTTTGGTAGTAATTAAGAAAAAGAGGATTTTACATAATATTTCCAACATTTTAATAAAGTGGGAACAGCAAATTCACTATATTGTTACAATACCGTCATAATTTTTGTAGATATGAAATAGCTTCGAGAAAGTTGATTTCTTGTATATATCGGATTGCATAATGATAGGAACGATAATGTAACTGCCTAAATAAATAATATAATTATATTAATCTTCATATAAACAATACAAATTTATTGTATCATATTAAATACTGAGTATAAACAATAAAAAAATATTCTAAAACAATTGTTAAAAATATAATATTATACATTGTATTTTTACTCGATATGTACTAAGAGCAAAATGATATGAACGAAACAGTTTACATTAATTTTCATAGGGTTATACAAAAGATCCTCGTTCTTTTTTAGTTTGTGGATGGTTCCCTATAAGATTTCGGGAAAATTTATTTCCAAAAATATATGATCTATAGTAGTTTATTTATGAATCTGGAGTTTCAGAATAATTCCTCATGTTTTTTTTTTTTTTTTTTTTTTTTTTTTTTTTAAATATATTTAACTAAACATGCAAAATCGCAAATGGCCGGTCACCCTTGGCCATGTAGTGTATAAATCTAATGATTATAAACAGGTACAAAATATTTCGTGTACCTTTCGACTATAAAAAAAACTGCTGATTTTTTTCAATGTTTATTCGTTTTCTAAATTGTTACTTTAAAGTATCTTTTTTCATCGTATTACGTAATGATGTTTCGTTAAAATATATTTCAAATGTTCGAAGTATGTCATAATCCATTCCCGATGTATGATTCCCCCCCCTCCTGTTTATCTTTTTGTTATAATTACCACTTTTCACTTTTTATCGTTTTTTGCCCTAACGTCATATTAATATATATTCTTGTTTTTAATAAAAGATAAGAAAATGGTAAACTTTTAAAACCGAATTTAAAAGGGATATTTTACAAGTTATTTCAGAAAATTTTACTTTATAGTGTTTTTAATCTATTTCAATAAAACATTTTCGCTGTTTTTCTTTTAATGTTTTTTAGATACCTACACATTTATCTGTTTTTCTTTTCTTTTTTTCTTTTACTTATTTGATTTTCTTGTTTTTAGTTAAACGACATTTAGTTGAAATTCAAAATCTGTTTTCCCGTGCACATTTGATTTTCTATTTACAATACATTGAATAACCTTATCTATTTTATGTAATCACATAAACCAATTAGAATTCATAAGTAAGCAACAATATGATTACTATCTAAATTCACAAATCAGATTTTAGAATTCGGATATTTTGAATCAATTTCAATTTAATCTAAAAGCACAATGAAATTTTATAAACAACTGCTACTTGAAATCGATATATGGACTTGACATAAATGAACTTTATATATAAATGTTAGAATATTTCAGCTAAGAACACAAATTTAATTTTAAATTAAAAATTATATAACTGCAAACTAGATTTGCTGTCGTGTTTAACTTTGTGCTCTGTTTATAAAAAAAATATTTAATGGAAAAGAAACATTTTTCTAAACTTTGTAATATGAGTGTTTTGCATATTTCCATTACAGAGAAACAACAGTTTACTCATTGTTTTTAATCTACGGGGAAATATTTTTCATATGTGGTAGAAAATTCCGGAATGCAAACGTATTTCTTAGTTAGCCATTTTATAAAAGCAGATTTTCAAATATATCCTCTTGGGAACGAGCAATCGGTATACGTGCCACATACGGTGTTTAGAACTTTTGATTATTCGCACCAGTAAATTTTTATTATGCATTTTATCTTATTTATACCATGCATTTCTTCATTCAATTAACTAAAAATTTGTTTTAAAAAAACGGTGATAAAAGATGCTCATATCGGAATGTACATAATTGATCTTGCATAATCAATCGAGAAATGGTTGTTATTTGTTGTAACAGCGGTGACTACATTTTTGGGAATCGCAACCGCAACACCCACCCACATAAGCGAAATAAACGGAAACTCGATTACAGATGTTACACTCTAAAAAATAAATGTGTAAGTTTACACGTAAAAACAGGTATATCGATGATACAAAAACGATTTCTCTATAGATGTCAAAGTGGTGTGTAAATTTCTAAAACAAACACATTATGTGTAGATTTGAAAATATTCATAGTAATTTGATGATAGTAATAAGTATGTAAAATTTATATAATCACTCTTGAAATACACATTTTATTGTATAAATTGCTCAAAAATACACATATTTCTGAGTAATATTCTTAGATATACAGGGTGTTTCTAAATTCATGGTCCAAACTTTAAGGGGTGATAGTACACATCAAGACAAACAATATTTAAATAGGAAACCAAGGGTCCCAAAGTCTTCCGAAGGAGATAGGCGCCATTAAAGTTTAGGGTCCAAAAATTCAAATGATTATGAAAAACAGAAAAATTGGTCGATTCGTTTGCGGTTTTCACTAAAATTATTCTTTATGTCAGTATTGTCTTGAAAATAAATTATAAAGATAAATTTCAAAAAGTGACGATAGAGGGCGCTTTAGACTTTAGAGTAACGAACAACTATTTTTTACCGTTATTTTTTGCATCTCATTAAAGGTTTCGTAAGCTTAGACTTAAATTTTGAGCTCAAAATCTGAATAGTTGGAAGCAGTTTAGTAGCACAAACTTAACTGTGTTCAGAGGGTTTTAAATTCAAATTATTATAAAAAACGGAAAAATTGGTCGATTGATTTGCGGTTTTCACTAAAACTATTCTTTATGTCGGTATTTTATTGAAAATGAATTATAAAGATCAATTTCAAAAAATGCCGATAGAGGGCGCTTTAGACTTTGGAGTAACGTACAACTATATTTTACCATTATCTTTCGCATCTCATAAATTTTTTTTAGAAGCTTAGACATAAACTTAAATTTCGAGATGAAAATCTGAATCGTTGGGAGTGGTTAAGTAGCGCAAATTGAACTGTGTTCAATGGGGGTGGGGAGGTTCAAGTTTCAAATGATTATAAAAAACGGAAAAATTGTTCGATTCGTTTGCCGTTTTCGCTAAAACTATTCTTTATGTCAATATTGCCTTGAAAATAAATTTTTAAAAATACCGTTAGAGGGAGCCTTAAACTTTGGAGTAACCAACAACTATTTTTAACCGTTATTTTTTGTATCTAATTAAATGCTTGTAAAAGTTCAAACTTAAATTTTGAGCTCAAAATCTGCATCGTTTTGAGTAATTAAGTGCGGAAATTTGAAATATGTTCGAGGGGTGGGGAGGGTAACATTTTAACTCCTGAACACTGTTCAGTTTCCGCTTCTTAACCCCTCCATCGATTTAGAATTTGAGCTCAAAATTTAAATCTAAGCATTTGCAAGCATTTAATTAGAAACAAAAAATAAAGCTTAAAAATAGTTGTTGGTTACTCTAAAGTTTAAGGCGCCCTCTATCGCTATTTTTTGAAATTAACCTTTAAAATTTATTTTCAAGGAAATATTGACATAAGGAATAGTTTTAGCGAAAACGGCAGACGAATCGACCAATTTTTCCGTTTTTTAAAATAATTTGAAATTTGAACCTCCCCACCCCCATTGAACACAGTTCAGTTTGCTCTACTTAACCACTCCCAACGATTCAGATTTTCATCTCAAAATTTAAGTTTATGTCTAAGCTTCTAAGAAAATTTTATGAGATGCGAAAAATAACGGTAAAATATAGTTGTACGTTACTCCAAAGTCTAAAGCGCCCTCTATCGGCATTTTTTGAAATTGATCTTTATAATTCATTTTCAATAAAATACCGACATAAAGAATAGTTTTAGTGAAAACCGCAAATCAATCGACCAATTTTTCCGTTTTTTATAATCATTTGAATTTAAAACCCTCTGAACACAGTTAAGTTTGTGCTACTTAACTGCTTCCACCTATTCAGATTTTGAGCTCAAAATTTAAGTTTAAGTCTAAGCTTACGAAACCTTTTAATGAGATGCAAAAAATAACGGTAAAAAATAGTTGTTTGTTACTCTAAAGTCTAAAGTGCCCTCTATCGTCATTTTTTGAAATTTATCTTTATAATTTATTTTCAAGACAATACTGACATGAAGAATAATTTTAGTGAAAACCGCAAACGAATCGACCAATTTTTCTGCTTTTCATAATCATTTGAATTTTTGGACCCTAAACTTTAATGGCGCCTATCTCCTTCGGAAGACTTTGGGACCCTTGGTTTCCTATTTAAATATTGTTTGTCTTGATGTGTACTAATCACCCCTTAAAGTTTGGACCATGAATTTAGAAACACCCTGTATATTTATGTAATCATCTATGATTACACAAATTTTCGTGTATTATGCAAAAAAAAAACCCACATTTTTTGTGTCACATGACAATCACAGTTTTTTGTGTAATACATTAAAATACGCACGGAACCTGCCTATAGCAAAATCATGCCTTAAACATAAAAAATCTTAATTATTACAGAGTGCATATACTATGTAAAAACCACTATTAAGACGAAAACCTGTCAACTACGGAAACTTTATTTGTTGACTTGTCGTTTCGTCTTATTACACCGTAAAATCTGTGAGAGCGGAATCACTGAGAACCGAAACAAAATTCCAATTTGTGACCGTGAATGACATTTGGCTATTGTCATTTAGACTCAAGATTATAGTGATGTAGTCACGTCTCATCCAATGTCACAAATCTAGCCCCATAAGCTCCAAACCAGCCTTTCCCATCAACCTGCTGAGAACGAGAGCCAAGTTTTCTTCCCTTTTTTTTAAATGATAATTTTTCAACTGATACAAATGAATACTGATTTCCGTGATCAAGGACATCTCCAATTTGATGAATCTGTAAAATGACTGTATTCCTTTTTACCATAGGTGATATTAAAATTATTCTCCAGTCCTGAAACAGCAGAACTATAGACTAGCTTCTCCTCTTCCTCAAAGTACTTAACTAATTCTCACCGCGATTCCTCTACTGATAAAAATAGGTTTGTTTTTCACATAAGTATTTTTTTCAATATGAAACCCAACAATTCAACTGCCTGTTTCGAAAATCCCGATCTCTAGTCAGATCATTAAGTTCAAACGAAGTGAAGTACTGAGGTGAATCGCTTCTAGAGGGCTAATATTCGGTTTCGCAGCCTTGAACTTCCGGATATTTCAAGTCTGAAAATTTTGAAGAGATGACTGGCAATTCAGTTAAACGCACTGGCACATCACGTCCATGAGGAATGGGACATATGTCCGACGAAATATTTATAAAAATCTAAATAAAATTGATTTTTTTGAAAAAAAAAACTTGAAATTATGGAATTTTTTAATTATTATTTTTTAAATTAGTAACAAAAATAAATTAATTTCAACTATTAATTCTCTTGTACTTTTTTTTTCATCGCAGGCCTGTGTTACTCAATAAATATAAGGTATCGACGTATTATGATACGCTGGTATGTACCCTTTAAATTAACAAGAAGACAAAAAATAAATTTCATGATGTCTGAAACTCTGAAACATGGATAAAATACGCCGCTAAAGATTTTCCCCCTTAGGTCGTAACGTAACGGAATTCTTATCAGTTTGTAACGAAAGTCTCTGTACAGGAACTATGACTGATATGTGCTTCATTTTCAACACCGAACATTTCATTGTGAATATTAAGTACATACATCAGTTTCATGCTAATTTGAGTATATTTGTTCGAGTTAGAGTGCGGTTAGACAGGCTGAAAACAGACAGACAAACCAACGAACTCAGTTCATAAACACTTTTCATTTAAGGTGAAAATTGCTAAAAACAAAAGTTTTAATCTAAAAAACTTGAAATTTACATCAAACTCAATTTTTTATCATAGATAGCTAGGAAATTCATGAAATGACGTCGTTTTCAATAACAGATGCCCACTTGAATTCCTACGACTTTAAACGATGCCTCACCCTCTGATATGCTTTGTATTTATTAAAGCAGACACTGACAAATGAGAACATTCTCAAAATGATTTGTATTTTTTCTCACACGTAGCATTCGGACTATAATTGTTCTGAGCAGTGTCAATAAACGTTCTTAATATGTATATTAATAAATCTGATGCATAGAAAGATAATTTAAAAGAAAAATAATAATTACATTCATTTGGAAAATAAAATTCTGATCAACCTGACATGCTAGATTCAGATCCAGATGACGAAAGTTTGCCTGGTTTAAGTTTACCGGATTCCAATTCGAGTTTATCCAAATGGTCAGCAAATGGTCAGCTAATGGTATACTACTAATAAGCTTGGCGCAGCTGCAGTCGCTCAATATACGGGCAGAATAAATTTTTTGATTTGGCGACTAATTTTCAGCGTCTAAGTTGCCATGCTTTGACGAATTTTGCGTTTTTTCACCCGATCATTTGAAGAAAATTGTGTTTTCCTGGAATCATGTGACGAGAATCCCACGTTTTCTGATGAAAACCGCGTGTTTTTTACGGATGTTCAAATGAATATCGCGTTTCTTCTGCAATAGTCTAACGAAAATCACGTTTTTTTGCGAATCTTTGATGAAAGTCGTGGCGTTTTTTGGCGATCCTTTTATAAATTTAGCTTTTCTTCAGCAGGAGATCCGCATTGTTTTTCCCTGGTTTCTTATTTTTTCATAGAAATTAAGCCCTAGCACCAATGAAAATTAAACTTTGGAATAATTTGGTTTCAGAGCCACTGGCTCCTTAAATATTTTGGGAATCTGTACCTCTACAGATCGTTCCTGAGCACGTCCTTCTGCTTTTCTGGTGTCTTTGATTTAATCAATTTTCCTTTTAAATTTGTTCGGTTTCAATGTTTTATTTTTAACTCCTCAACCTGCGTACCGTTAAAGACTCGGATATTTGGGACACGGATCGGTATCTTTGAGCCTTCAGCTAGAGAATCACAATAAGAGAAGAAAAAAGGTAAAGGAACTTGAAGGATAAAAATAGCAACAAATAAAAATAAAAATAATTAAATAAATAAATAAAAATATGTTGATATCACGAGGTTTATTCTCTACCGAAAACAACAAGCATTTTTGCAATTGTTAAAAAATCTTTAATTTTATAATGAATTCAGTTTCTAAAATGCCAATTTCTGTAATTGTGATCCATGACCTTTTTTAAAGGTTTTTAGAAAATGCAATGTGCAGTATTTCAATCGATTTTACCAATGTAATCGGGAACAGAGGGGCAGAAAATAAATAAAGGGAGTTAACAGAACTATTTAAAAGTTGTGTGATTTATGTAAAATGGATTTTCTAAATAATATTGTCTAGACGGCGGATTTCAAAGATTAATGTCTGTTTTTTTATGCGATTCTGTTTCGATGACATTTAAAAAAAGTTTAAGTTTAGTCGATTTTGAAGAAAAATATCAAATTTAAATGTAAGAAAACAGATTTATTGGCTAATAATTAAATAAAGACTTCGAAATTTTATTTTAAACAGTACTAGAACATTCAAATACTTTTTTCGGCTACTGCTCAGCTCACATAATATTTTTAATTGAAAGTCTAAAAGCATTCTATATATGAAAGATATTAAAATTTTTAAGTTCCACTTTTAAATCAAAAATTTAAACTAATTTCCAATCAAACAATTTTTTAATTTTTAAACAAATTATTCCTAGCGATCCATGTTTGAGACATTTCGAAATTTAATAAATCTGTAAGTTTTTCCCCCGTAATTTGGAAATTGTATGAAATAATTATCTATAAATGTCTTTATCTGTAGCTAAGGACAATACAAAATAGATATTTATTTGTTTGTAAAAACTCGGTTTTCGGTTTTCTTTAATTTTTTATTATTCAAGTTGGTGAAATGTAAAAGGAAAGTTTATTGGTCTTTTTTCTATCAAATATTCAAATAAACTATAATCTTAGTTTGTAGGCTTCTTTGAAATATGTATTTTCTTAATGTAAATTATATGTTATAACCTATTTCTTCTGGACGTATAAACTTACAATAGAAATGGACTAGAACACATCCCAAATCTAGGATGCTAAGCAAAAGTGGTACACGTTTTTATTTAACCGCTTTGATTAGAGTTCTTTTATGCAAAAATCCTTTTCAAAATGATTATCAAATGAAATGTTTTAAGAGCCCTTATTTTGAAAATCAGACATTGTGTGATAGTTGTATTTCTGGATTTGCTTAATTTTTTTATATGTTGAAGTAGATCTTATTTAATGAATAGAGTGCAATTTTGAAGCCCTAAGAAAATTTCCTCTTTCTTATAGAAAATATCAAAGTTCGAGGCTGTGAATGCCATTTTTATAAAAAATGAAATCCCAATATCTTTGAAGTGGCATATCTCTGGCAAGCAACAACATCCCAAAAATTTTTTGGCATAAACTTAAAGTATAACACTACCTGTTTATTAAAATTTATTTGTTTCCATGGAGCATTGTTATTTTACATTATTATGTTGCCACAAAGTACAGTCAAAATGATGTTTTTGTCCATTTTCCGCTCTTAATATCTTATTTAAGCTATAATACCCCAAAGTTTTTCTTATAGATTATAAAAGTGCACTACTAGGACAAGCTAAATAATATAGTATTGCATGCAGATATTGTTGCTGTTAGTAGCTATAACCTGTTAAATATTCAAAATTTCTAAAATCTGCAATATTTAAAGTAGTTTATTTAAAAAAAAACCGCCACAGTTGGATGAAAAAAAAAATGTCATGCAATAGATGAACATATGTACAAAAACATGGAAAAGAAAAAGATGTGGAGCCTCATGATATTTTTTAGCAAAAAAAAAAAAAAAAAAAAAAAAAGACAATATTTATAAGAAAATCAGTGTCCATCATCATATTTTTTCCGTAAGAGAAAATGAAACATCCCGTTTTTCTTTTGTCTTTTTATGATTTTTCCTTATGAGTAAATGAAAATCCCATTTTTGTCGGCTCTTCCGAAAGAGAAACGGGATGTTTCATTTTCTCTTAGGGAAAAATGTGATGATAGACATTGCTTTTCTTATAAATTTTGTAATTTTTTTACTAAAAAATATCACGAGGTTCCACTTCTTTTTCTTTTCCATGTCTTTGTACATATGTTCAACTATTGCGTGACATATTTGTTTTCATCCAACTGCGAAACTTTTTTGAAATAAACTACTTTAAATATTGCAGATTTTGAAGATTTTGAATATTTAACAGGTTATAGCTACTAACAGCAACAATGTCTGCGTACATTACCATATTATTTAGCTTGTTCTAGTAATGCACTTTCATATTCTATAAGAGAAAAATTTAGAGTATTATAGTTTAAAAAAGATATTAAGAGCGGAAAAGGGACAAAAACGTCATATTGACTGTACTTTGTGGCAATATAACAATGTAAAATGACAATGCCCCTTGGAAAAAATAAATTTTAATAAGCAGGTAGTGTTATATTATAAATTTATGCTAAAAGAATTTTGAGATGTTGTTGCTTGCCAGAGATATACCACTCCAAACATATTGGGATTTCATTTTTCATAAAAATGGCATTCACAAACGTGAACTTTGATATTTTCTATACGGCAGAGAAAAAATTTTCAGGGCTTCAAAATTGCCGATTAATCATTAAATATAATTTACTTCAATATAAAAAAAATTTCAAGGCAATTAAAAAATACAACTATCAAAACATCAGATTTTTATCTGAATTTCAAAATAAGGGCTCTTAACCATTTGATATCTTTCCACTTAATTTTAATCTCTAACTGTCATTTGCATTTTTTCAGCTCATTTTGCATATTTGTAACTGATTTCTCTAGCAAATTTGAAAAACAAAATCCTGACAGAAATAGATTAACCCCTTAACTTTGGCATTGTTTTTGACATAAATTAAAAATAGGGGCTGTAAACCATATTTTCCTTTCTAAAATAGTTGCTTTACTTAATCGAAAAACATCTGCAAATCAATAAAGTTAAATTTTCAGTTAAAAATTAGTGGTGTCAAAAAGGTTTAAGTAACGAAGCATGCAAAGGATTTCCTGCCCGAAGTCAGTTCAGGCAACACAGTTAAGGGGTTAAAGTGTAAGTCTGAAAGCTGCTGGTTTATATTGCTTTCATAGACACTTCAATATTATATCAAAATATAAACTAAACGCTATTTGCAGAAGTCCGTGGTTTCTGGGTTTTAAGCAGCCATTGACCTAATCACAAATCCTGGACTCTATAAATATATATTAAACCAAACAATTTTTCCTCTAGTTGGTACCTTCACCCCTTGATGGAAAATACTTAAGAGGCTACTTCACTCAAATGAAAAGACCCATTCGCTAATGCTAATCCTATGGAAAAAATTTATAAAGATATCTCGTTTGCATTTCAATATTTTTAAGTGATTCTTTTTGCACTGGATAGCTGAGACTGATCTGTATGCATGTCGTTTGTTACTTTCTTGATTTTGTTTACAGATATTTTTTAGGAGGGCGCTTTCATTTTTGGAACCGGTTTGGAAAGCGAAAGCACCCTCACCAAAAATATCTTCAACCCAAATCGAAAAAGTTAAAAACGGCCTGCATACTGATCGATCTCAGCTATCCAGTGCAAAAAGAATCATTTAAAAGTATTGAAATGCAAACAAGATATCTTTATAAATTTCTTCCATAGGATTAGCATTAGCGAACGGGTCTTTTCATTTGAGTGAAGTAGCCTCTTAATGTGCTGAATCATAAACACAGAAGATGCTCAAATAAGACAGATTTTATAAAGTTTTAAATATTGAGCCTTCTCTGCGACCATGTAGGAATTTATAATTATTTATATGACTCTCGAAACCTCCATGACAATCGCAGAATTTTTTGTAAATTTTATTTTGGGTTTCAAATAGGGATTTACGAAATATACCTTTCATTTATATCGTCTGTCTGTCTATGTATGTGTGTGTTTGTTGTGTTTGTCGCACACAAAAATTTGCAAATTTGATTTTGGATATCAAAGAGAAGTCTGAATGTACCTGATCTTCAGATTTTCTGTTTTTAAATTTGAGTTTTCGTCCTTTTGTATTGAATGGAAAATTTACATATATATATGTATGTTTACGGTGAAACTTCCCTGTTAGAGCACTTTCATTAAGCGACCACTTCTCAGAACCACCTTTTTTCAATGAGCAAAATTCATCGACATAGGCTCAATATTAATTTTACCTCCATTCAGAGACTATCCCAGTTGAACTCCCTCCTTGAACGATCAATCTCTTTGGAGAAAATGAAATAAATTTTGTTTTATCTTGGTCGCTCAAAGATGGTTTTATTAGAAAAATAATTCAAAAGAGCCACATTATTCATGAAACTTCTAAACTAAGTTTAGGTTTCTTTTTATTCCGGTAATTTTTAAGTATTTAAACTCCTTTGAGCCTTTTTAGGCAATGAATTTGATTCTGATGACAAATAAATGATGGTAAATAAACTTTCCTGCCCTATCCTGTCAAGAAACTCTCGAAGAAATAGATAAAGTAATGAAATCGTTATTATTTGTTCCCATCCCCTCCCCCCCTAAAAAAAATCCTTTATTTACTGAATTTGGCAGCAAAAGTTATAAAGCCGCAAAATTAAAGCAAATGTCAATATATTCATTTTTTAAACTCTGCAGTAATTAACAGAAGCAATTAACTTTTGTTTTGATACTTAAATTCATATATATATTTTCTAATGTGTAATATAAAGTTTATGCTTGGAAGTGTTATGGCACATGTAAAGAATGAACAAAATACAATGGCAGTGCAAATATAATGTAATCAACATTTTGTTAATTTTGGACCCCCTCCACTTTTCACATCATACGTTATTATTCTTCAAACCCCTCCCCCACCCCCGTAATAATATCGTTATCGAAGTGTAAAGATATTTTGATTTTTAGAATTTATTTCTTTTATTTTAAGTGATATACAAAACTGGTTACATTTATTTTTCGCATACTTTTGTGATTCAAATGAAGATAAGTCAATAAAATCGCATTTTGCATATGAAAAAACTTTTATATGAAAAAACACTTAAAAAATAGTTACTGTTTAAAAGTATTTTATAACAGCTGTTTGTTGCATAATGCATTCAATAGTAATTAAGTCCTGTTGCACTCGTGCTGAATAGAGGAAGGATGGGGGCATATAGAAATTCTCAGCAACAAAAAAGGTGGACAACATTCCTTCTCTTATTCTTTTACTTAAGCTTCATTTCAAATAAATTCTTTATAATGAATCTTCATTATGGTTTCTCGAGACCTGTTTATATATGCATTCACACTGGAAGAAAAATAGGAATGTCAAACGCTGGGGTAGTCCTTATTTTAAAAATAAAAATTTTAAATTTAATGATTTTAATAATATTTTTATATTTTCATAACAATAGATAACTTGTTTTTTTTTAAAGGTAACATGATATTTTGTACCTAAAAACATGCCACAAATAAAAGGAAAAAATTTTCAGTGGCACAAAAAGGTTATCGATATCAAAAGACAAAGCCCCCCCCCCACACACACACCCGCTAGAGATATCTTACGATATCATATGTCAGACCCCCATTCTCCCTAAAATAATAGTATTATATTTGCACAGCCCCATAAAGTGTAGTAAAAGCAATTTGCTTCGTTGTCTATATATTTTTGGAACAGGGTATTTTTCATTTTAATTTTTTTTTTACGAAAAATTCTGTCAAACATTTAATGAAATTCTTTGTTATAAGAAATTTATTTAGATTCCATATGCCTATTATTTTTTTCGAGAATATGGATTAATTTTTTTCAGCTGTTATTTCAAAGTAACTCCTGTCCATGTACTTTTGAGACGCACAAATATCCCATATTCAATTGGGCTGGATGTTCATGGTATAAAAAAAAATGTTTATAAAACGTTATGTACAATTTTATCCATAACTTCATTATTTTTCCGATGACAGCAAAGGAATATCTAAACGATATTCACTTTTACAACGTCAATTTCATTCCGATTTGCTCCAAAAATTTTAAACAAACCTCGCCCTTTGGTATTATAACTAAATGTATAAGTTCGGGGGAAGCTATTCATGAATTCTTCACTTAAGGGCCCACACTAGTCACCGCAAAAGACCCGGATGATAATGTTAAGTCTATGGGGGCGTTCCTTTCAAATATCTTGTTCAAATTTGAATATTTTTACATAGGATAGTTGAGGACAATCTACAAAACGGACTAGTTACTATTAACTGCATTAATGTTTAAGCATTTTCGAGTTACTGTCATATTTCTTTCGTGAGATAAACATGTGTCAAGCTTCCAGCCAAATAAAGAGCATGTGCGGCTAGTACCTTTTTTCTCGTTCAATAAGAAGAAAGAACACTGGTGAAAGCCGTTCTATAGTTGTGGAAACGTACAATAACAATGTCCTAAAGCAAAATAATGGGTTGATCCATGGCAATCATCAGCTTCGAGTAAAACCGAATCGTTTTGCAAATAAAAAAAATGTATATTTTGTCGTATCAGAAGATTTGTCGTATATGAAGAGCCTCTAAAATTAGGTGAAATAGTTAATACCGAGAACCTACTGTCAACGGATTATCAAAATCAACAATGCATTGATCTTGAAGGGGCCAGAATGTGCCACAAGACATGAAAATGTGATTTTGTTGCATGACTACCAAAACCCATATTCAGTGCAAACGTCTATAAATACCGATTTTACTTGGCTGGGAATTCTCCCCGCTGTATTCACCGAACTTTGGCCTTTCCAATTACCACTTCTTTTCATCTATGTTCACGCACTTTCTATGAAATGCTTCGACAATTTACGGAGATTTTGAAAAATGGTTTGATGACTGTATCACCTCAAAATATGGGCGGTTTTTCTAAGAGGATAACCATCATTTGCCCGACAAATGGGGAATATACAGGGTGTCAAGTAAATGACTGACCCATTTTGAATTTAAAGAACCAAAAAAAAAAAAAAAAAAAAAGGTTTGAGATAAAAATGTGCGATTTCCTGCATTGTTACCTGAAAATCAATAAATTTTCAGATAAGCACTTTTTTAAAATAGTTCAAATTTCGGCCAACAGATGGCGCTGACGGCAGCAAAAGGCTGTTGAATTTCAGACATTAGGTATCATATGCATGAAATTTTCGGCTCATTTCGCAGTGTCGAATCTAAATAGACATGTTAAATCGATACTCCACTCACTTGCAGAAATAGAGTTTGTTGGTTGGAAAGAGATTTAAAATAATATTTATGAATAATAATGCCTATTATACTTAATAAAATATTCATTGATTTTCACACATTTATCATAAGGAAATTGCATTAAAAAATGTTTTTGTAGCCGGTTAACTGATTCTTTTTTTAAGTACAATAAATTTAAAATCTGGGATAAACACCGCTTTTTTAAGTAAAAAAAAATCATCTAAACATTTTCTCCATTAAATAGTATGAAATTGTATTTAAAAAAATTAGTGATGTCAAAAAGCTTTAAGAGATGGATCAAGCAAACTCTTCTTGTCTATACGACATGTAGTGAAATCAGAAGTTAAAACAGTAGTACGCAAATAGTGGTGGCAAGTTCCCTGTTTAAAATAAAAGCGGGACAGTGACTTATAAATTTGCACATAAAAATATATCAAACCTTAGAATAAAGTTTCGTCTATATTTGGCCTATAACAAATCCTGTCTTAAACACAAAAAAATATTGATCACGACGGAGAAAGTAACATACAAAACTAGCTACTAAGACGAAAATCTATATAAAACGAAATATTTTTCATTTTTCTGCAAACTAAATTCATCCCTACGTAATAGTCATATTTTGACATTTAACATATCTGAAAATTTTATTACGAAAGCCACGACAGATTTTAAGATGCTTTTCATACATAACCCTTCCCTCTTCTTCCCCTGATTGAAAAAGCATCTATGCTGAAATGGAAGGATACTTAAAAAGAAAAAAAAAGCCACTTACCTGTTTTTATATCCTGCGAATCACCCCTTTTCAAAATTTCATCACAAAAGGCATAATAGATCTTGTATCATCATATAATCATCACAGGTCTACTCATTTTAGTTCAGTTTTATAAATATAAATATTAAAAAATTACTGTAACATTAGTGTTTTTTATATGTAATTTAAAAAAAAAATTTAGAATCAGTTTTTTTTAAATAATGTTATTTATTTCAAATCAAATGCAAGAGGAATTTTTAGAATTGTTCTTTCCCTTCTTTAGAATTGTTATTTCCCTTCTTTTGCTTATGAAGAATAATTAAGGAAAGGGGGAGGGAGGACTAAATATATATTTAAAGATCTATGATACTCTTTATAATGAAATTTTGAAAAGGGGTAACTCGCAGGATATAAAACAGGTACAATTTCTTTTTCTTTTTAAACATCCTTCCATTTCAGCATAGATATGTTTTCAGTTGGGGGGGGGAGGGGAACGGAGACGTGTGTGCAAAAGTCATCTTAAAATCTCTCGTCGCTTTTGTAATAAAATTTTCAGAGGTGTTAAATGTCAAAATAATAATATAATGTAGGGATGAATTCGGTTTTCGGAAAAATGAACGATATTTTGTTTTAGGCAAGTTTCCGTCCTAGCAGCTGGTTTTGTATGTTACTTTCTCCGTCGAAATCAATATTTTTTTAACTTTTAAAATAGGATTTGTTATAAACAGATTCCTTCATCTTAAGGTTTGTTATATTTTTATGTGCCAACTTATAAATCACTGTTCCGCTGTTCTTTAGACAGGAAACTTGTCCCAACACTATTTCCGTACCATTGTTTTAAGCCCATAACTGATTTCGCTGCACGACGTAGGCAAGAATAGTTTGTTTGATCCATAACTTAAAGCTTTTTAACATCACTAATTTTTTAAATACAATTTCATACTAATTAATGGAAGAAATGTTTATATTAAATATTAAGATTTTTTTGCTTAAAAAAGCGTCGTTTATCCCGTCAGATTTTCAATTTATTGTACGTAAAAAGAGAATCAGTTAGCCGGTTACAAAAACATTTTTTGAATACAATTTACTTACGGTAAATGTGTGAAAATCAATGGATATTTTGTTGGTTTTTATTAAGTATGATAGGCATTATTCAATCATAAATATTATTTTAAATCTCTTTCCAACAAACACACTCTATTTCTGCAGGTGAGTGGAGTAACGATTTAAAATGTCGACTGAGATTCGACACTGCGAAATGAGCCGAAAATCTCATGCGTATGATAACTAGAGTAATGTCTGAAATTCAACAACCTGTTGCCGCCGTCAGCGCCATCTGTTGGCCGAAATTCGAACTATTTTAAGAAAGTGCTTATCTAAAAATCTATTGATTTTCTGATAACAATGCAGAAAACCGCACATTTTTATCGCAAACCGTTTTTTTTTTTTTTTGTTATTTAAATTCAAAATGGGTCAGTCATTTACTGGACACCCTGTATGTAGCCAGTAGTGGCACATATTTGGAATAAAAGATTTTCATCGTTCTCTCAAATTATACGCGTTGTTTTAGTGAAAATATTAAGAGTTATTAACTGCCATACCAAGTATTGTAGATAGTTGTTGTATTTGTGGCGGCCAATTATCAGCACGAGGGATATAGGCCTTAAGGGGAGGGTGCCCTCCGTGGAGGGCCTTACTAAGGGAATCCTAAAGGGCCCGTATTTATGCAAGGAAATCCAAAGTTGGAGGAAAACCACGGAAAACTCCAAACGATTAAGCCGATGGCCGTGATTGGAGTCGAACAAAGCACCTGCTGTCTACCAGTTTCTATAGCAGAACCTGTCGGCTACGGTTACTGTTGGAGTGTTTTGTAGACAGAATAATCTAAAATGTACATATTTGTTAAAAGTTTTACACAGTTAATTTTACAACTGCTGGGACTCGAAATCGAAGCCATTTCAAATTTTTCTAGCAATATATTTTCATTGAAATACATTTATACAAATTTCTTTAAGTTTATAAAATATAAGAAAAATGAATTAAATACATTTCTGTGTATATTAATTTGTGTATAATTAATGTGGAAAAGTGCATTTATTGTAATTTATATGAAGAGCATGAAACTGCATTTTAAAATCATTAAAAGCCTTTTTAGACCTAGTTTAGTTATACACCGCAATTTCCAGGAATTAGTTTCATTACTCGATGGTAATCATGTCATTATTTAAAAAGCTGCGTTATTTTTTAATCGTAAAAGATGAAATCGCTTAGAATTTTTTGGAAAGAGGGATTTATAATGGGTCTGCTTTATTGAAGCGTATTCTGTGTTTTTAAATCTTTGTGTTCGAATTTAATCTTCATAAGAGTAATCGTCGTCATTATCATAAAAGCTGATAAATTTATGAGTTCTTTGCCTAATTAAGTGAAATTACAAAAATTTATTTTTCAAGACCGCTTTCATTAAATATAATGCAATGTTAAAATGCTTAACTCATATAAAATTCAGTTTGAGAAACACGTAAGATAATTTTCTTAATTGTGCATTAATCATCTGAATAGGAAGTGATCAAAGTATTCAAGATTCACTACATGAAGCGTAATAAAAGTTTATGAATCATTCAGATAAGAATAAATGAGCAAATTCTAAATATTGTTTTTTATTTTAGATTTTAAACATCACTACGCTTCATACATTAAGCATAACAAATTGCATAAAGCAGAGTTGTTAACAAATTTCAATAAAATTTATTTGTAAAATTAAAAATTACGATTACTGTTTAAAAAAAAAATAAAAATAGTTGATATTCTGTCTTTTTTGGTAAGAATTTAAATGCTACAAAAAAATTTTTAAGTTCAAATTTACATGTTCAACAAATATAGTTGAACTTATTTTTCTAAAACTTTTTTACTTGTTCTCTTAGCATTTTTATCAATTACCATGTAGCCATTGAAGAACCGCAATTACTACTTAGCTATGAATTACAACTGAGGAGTTACCATTAGCTTTAAAATTAATTAATGAGAAAAAATGATGACTAAAACTTGGGATCTGCATAATAAGCATCAAGGAAAAATCGATGTTTTAGTAACAAAAATAAATAAATAAATAAACTAGAGATTAAAGTTCCAAAAGATCTCAATAAAGGATGTGAATTCTTCATTTGTTACCAAACATGTTATTCAACTTGTGTTTCTAATTGAAAAGAATGAATTTTCTTTCCTGAACCATAATTTTGATTTTAATTTTAAACGTTATCTCCAATGTAGCCTTATGTCATGCACACATGTTGATGTCAAATCTTCATTTGGCATTTTTACTTACCCATCATACGTAGTATAGGGTAAGTCTTGCAATCGTTTTGAAAATCGAAAATTTTTTTTGACGGATTTACACGTTTTAGATAGTGGAGATTCCGAAAAACATATTTTTAGAAAAATAATTTTGCCGTCCGTCTGTCTGTCTGTCTGTCTGTCTGTCTGTCTGTAAACGCTCTATCTCCCGAACGAATTGAGATAGAGACTTGAAATTTTGTATGTAGTTAGCATGTAAGAATGGGACGAACCCTATTTAATATCAGCAACCTCGATTATCTGGAACTATTTTTTTCGGACCCTCGAAAAATTCGTTCTGATGAAAGGTACATAAAAATTTTCGAATTTTTTTGTTTTAAGGAATGGACGTAAAAGGCAATAAAATAATACACATTTTGCATATAGAACGAAGTCGGTCGGATTATTAGTTGCCGAGATATTTGTAATCTTGTTTTCCACATTCTTCGATTTTTTATGACCCTGTATTTCATCCAAATTTCAATTCAGAGGTATATTTTAATTGAAAATGAGACGCTTCATCCGACACAGTTAATTGTTAGTTAATAGAATTATTATTTTTGGAGTTATAAGGATGTTTCTTTTGCGCAGTTCGGTACTACTTGAGTAGTTTGGCGTTTTATATAATTTGTCGAAATTGGTACATCAGCAGTTCTTTAATAAAGCATTACTATGTATATTAACAATATTTAAATTTTCTTTATGAATTGCAATGTATTGTATAAATAGTTTTCACATGTTTTATTTTCATATACATATCCATGATGGGTAAGTATTACGGTGGCCCCCCAACGACTAGTTCTTATTTAATTTTGTTTTTATTTCTTACTATGCAACATTCAGTGTTTTCTGTCAGTTTATCAATTGTGTATATAATTTCCACGTCATTACACCAGCGTTACATTCGGAAAACAGATTGAAAGAAATTGGTTATGGCATGAAACGAATGACGTATATTCGAAGTTATGCATCGTGTAAACGAACCATTAGAACATTAAAATGTATAGGGATGGCTCGGAACCGTAGTAAAAAAATGTATAAATGTGAAACAATTATAAGATTTAACATAGATAAAAATATCTTTAAATAAAAACCCTTGAGGTAAATACACTGCTCAAAACAACTAAAGGATATTTGAAGTTTTATATAAAATAAAGATATAAACGAAATTTTTTTTGCCGAAAATAGAAGAAGAGAATCACAAATGCAAATTTTTCTGGTTTTCAAACTGTGGAGTATGCAAATTTTGAGTTCGACATCAAAAACGTCGCTTCAGCGGCAGCGAATGAAATTTGACTTTCAACTGGATAAAAGAGAATGAAAACAAGGATGATCGGCATTCAGTGATTACTTTGTTTCGATGAGTACGATGTCTCAGCGAAGTCATTTGACAGATTCAGAAGCTTGGAGAATTGTTGGTAGGTTAGAAGGGGGCCAAACTCAAGCCGAAGTAGCGCAGTATCACAAAGTGTCATTTCCAGGATCTGGAACTTTGGAGAGTGGATGCGCAGGCCGAAGACCAGGGCAAGGTCGTAGACGGACAACAACGCCCAATGAAGATCGGTATTTAGCGTTAACAGCTCGGAGACACCGAAACATGAACTCTACTCTTCTCCAACAACACCTTCGCTCGGCTACAGGCACCACGATTTCAACTCAGACTGTCCAAAACCGGCTCCATGCTGTAGGTCTGTATGCTCTCCGACCGATGGTATGTGTTAGATTAACATCAAGGCATCGTCCCGACCGCAGGTAGTGGGCAACCGAGCATGTCAACTGGAGGAGAAATGAATGGAGAAATATTCTGTTTTCTGACGAGTCCCGTTTTTCTGTGCATCCGGATAATAGGCGTATTTTCATCTGGAGGGACCTTGGCAGTAGAAATAATCCTGCGTTCGTGCACGAAAGTGTCAGATTTGGCGGTGAAGGAGTGTTGGTGTATGGTGGCATCTCCATTGACGGGTGCACTGACCTCTACATCATTCGAGATGGAGCTCTGACTGGTCGCCGATATAGGGATGAGATCCTCAGACCTATTGTAGTCCCTTACGCTGCAGCAATTGGAGATAACTTCATTTTAATGGACGATAACTGCAGGCCACATCGTGCAAACCTGGTGGAGGATTTCCTTTTCGAGGAAGGAATCGTTCGAATGGAATGGCCAGCGTGTTCTCCAGACATGAATCCAATCGAGCACGTTTGGGACGCTCTAAGAAGACGAGTTTCTGGCCGCCAACAACCCCCACAAACTCTCCAAGAACTGGAAAGAGCTCTTCTGGAAGAGTGGGGCAGAATACCCCAACTCGTCATTAATAGCCTCATTGAGTCCATGCCTCAAAGGTGTTCAACGTTGCTGGCCTCCCGTGGAAACCATACCCCCTACTGAAAATGATTTTCTTTGAAGAAAACACCTTTTCTTATTCTTTTTTTCTCATATGCACAAATTGTGTTTTTTTCCTTTTGTACACAACTGCGCAATAAAAGGCATTTTTTTTTTTGCCAAACATGTGTAATTTATTCTCATATGTCTGTCGACCATATATCAATCAGCTAAAAAGTTTCCCAGATACATAATCCACCTAAAACTGCAATATCCTTTAATTGTTTTGAGCAGTGTAGATATCATCTAAGTGAAATGACTGTATAATGATGGTCGAGAAAATTGATCGCATGCATTTAACCTGAAAATGCATTAGTGTAAATGTAAAAAGTGTAATAGTAAAAATGCATTAGTGTAAATTTACAGAGAGTGCCGTTTTTTTCTGTGCTTTTGCAGAAATTTTTAATAATGCAGACTTTATATCGTGCGGCCTGGGACACAATGTTTTTGGTTTAGAACCATTCCTAATGCTTTCAAACGTTTTGAAACCGTTGTGTTATCAACTTATAGTGATTCTGCAACTTCAGTTAGCATCTGACATGAATCTTCATAAAATAACGAATGCAACGCTTCGTCGTCAACGTTTTTGGTGCAGTAGAGCATTCTTTATCTTCAACAACAAAATCATTACTTTTGAAGCATTTAAATCATTCTCTGTATGTTGTTTGTGACAGATCATGAGCACTGTCAGTCTTAGCAAGAATTTTGTGTGCTTCAGTTTTAAATAAAGTAGCATAGTAAAATTTCCTGCAAATGCACTTTTTATTTCGGCACGGAATTCAAAATGTTTAAAACTATAAAAATTATTTTTTTTAAAGTTCTGCGAAATGACATGCCCTAAATTTCAAACTTATTTATAGCCCTTCTTTATAAATGCTTAACCACGTTAATCTTCACGCACGCAGATCTGGTGACTCTATATATTAAAAAACAGCGATAAGTTATTCTAGATCCAAATATGTATTTTAAATGTATTTAGAAATTCAGTTAAATTTAGATTGAATCAAAAATATAAGAACTTAGTAAATATTTGTAAACTATGGCTGCTGAGTGTGGATATTTTCGCTTAGAATTTAGCAAAACATGTAAAAGAAATTCTAATCACATGCATTCAGTTCACTAAAAATTTTTGAAAAGTGAAAAAAAAAATGTTTTTTGATTTTGATAGATGGACAGTAAGTTGCTTAACGCATCGGATGAAACTAACATTACTGATAAAATTAGACGCTCCAAAAATTAAAAGTGACATTTTTTATATGGCACACATTTTAAAATATATTTATGATGTGGTGTTATTTATGACAGCCGATTATTTACACGAGAGATATAGGTCCGAAAGGAGGTGTCCTCTCCATGGGGATCTTTTTAAAGAAACTTAAACCACATTTACGTAAGGAAATCCAGGATTCGAAGAAAACCACGGCAAACTCCGAGCAATTTTGCCAATGGGCGCGATTGGGCTCGAAACATACACACTGTATTACAAAGTCAACAAGAAAGTCTAAAATCCGAAAGCTTGATTGCCCTTACGGTCACGGTAAGGACAAAAAAGAAAATTGTATAAGCACACGGTAATGGCCTAAACCAACTAAATGCTTGAAAATCCTCAACTATGTTGAATCCCGTTAACGTGATCACCGAAGAACATTCACACACTACCAGATAAAATATAATAAAACTATATAATTTGAAACTCTAAGTGTGTAAACATAATAGTACAGGTCATACACTTCCGCAAAGATTTTTTCCCGAAACCTGATAGGGGATCGTCAACAAATTGAAAAATAACGCTATCTTTTGGATAACTCTGACAACACTAATGTAGCAAATACGTCCAAACTGTAGATTATAATTAAGAGGCTTATTATAATAAATTGAATTTTTTTTATGTGGATAGCATGTATACTCGTAGAAAAATTAAGATTTTAATAAAAACAGTCCCTAATTTTTTGAAGTTTTTTGCTTGTAAGTTGCAGAGTTCTTAATAATAATAAAAAAGTTGTGTTTAAAAAAGCTACGGTGTTTTTCAATATAAAAAAGTTCTTTTTATAAAATATGACAAACAACATTGCACACAATGCCATTTAATCATAATTCTAAAAAATAAAAATTGTATGAAAAATGAGCAGGTTTTCTAAATAATATTTCACTGCGAATGCGTGAATGCAATCAAAATATAATTTACATAATGTGTTTGAAAAATGTATTGAGAAACTTTTGTGAAAATCTCAAAAATTGAGTTTTAAAATTATGACAATTATTGTCGAAAGAATAAGCTCAAAATCCGTTGTTTCTAAAATAAAGTAAAAGAGGTGCTGTATCCATATATCCATTGATTAATGTCAATATAGAATACACACTATTGCATATATTACTATATCTGAATACAGCCCCTCATTTTGTTTTGCTTCATTTTGATAAATTCAAGTTTTAAGCTTAATCTATCGACGATAATTTTATCCATTATCCATTATCCATTATCCATTACCCATTTATCCATTACCCATTATCCATTATCCATATATCCATTGATTAATGTCAATATAGAATACACACTATTGCATATATTACTATATCTGAATACAGCCCCTCATTTTGTTTTGCTTCATTTTGATAAATTCAAGTTTTAAGCTTAATCTATCGACGATAATTTTCAGAATTTTCAAGCTATGTTTTAGAGATTTCACACAAGCTGCTGTTTTCATTTAGCTAATACAATATGCAAATGAAATTTTGATCGCATTCACGCTCACGCAGCGAAAAATTATTTAATAAATCTGCTCATTTTTTATCATTTTTATTATTTTTTTAATTCTGATTACAGGATATTTTTACAATGTTGCTTGTTATATTTTCTGATAAGAATTTTTTTTTTTTTTTACGTTAAGAATTCTGTAAATTATAAGCAAAAATCTTGGCAAATTTTGGAGCTGCTTTTATAATAACCTTAATTTTTCTACGAGTATACATACTGTCCTCATAAAAAAAACACAGTACAATAAGTCACTTAATCATAATCTACAACCTGAACGAGTTTGCTACATTAGTTTTGAAAGGGCTATCCAGGAAATATTCTTTCTTTTTCGACTTGTTGACAGTTCCCTGTAAGTATTTCGGAAAAAACATTTTTCACGGTAATGTAAACTTGTACTATTATATTAGATTAATTTTAAACACGATTATTAAAATCGGTAAATTAATTGCAACAGTTGATGTTTTCACCCCTTGGAAAATTTACATCTGCTGTAGTATTATGTTCAAACACCTGGAGTTTCGGGATGATTCCTTGTGCATTTTTCTAAACATTTAATAAAATGTTTAAAATCGCAAGTATCCGGTTACCTTTGTCCATTTAGTGCATATTGTGGATAGATGGACTATTAAAATTATTCATCGAACTTTCAGTCGTCGCGTGCCATGATGTTGCCGTCTGATGACGTTCTTCAACATTGTTTGTTAGTGAAAAATTGACTGACTAGATTATTGGCCAGGTAACTTAAATTGTAGAGCAAGGTAGCTGTAAATCCAGGTTTGTTTCCTTTTCCCGGCTAATTATTCCCTTCGTGTGGAGTTATTGTATTAATTGTGTTGAAGTCAATCTTAGTACATACCATTTGTACCTTTAACCCGTCGGAACGCGCATGAAAAAAAGTTACTGGAGAGGACGCGTAGGAGTGGGGTATAATGCACCCTATGCGCGTTCAGGCGTGTCATAAGTAATAGGTGGTGTTTCTTTCGAAAGCTGTCTAAAATGGTGGAACTCCAGGGACAAAAATCAAAATCATTCATCAATTTAATTCTGAAATGTTGATTTTAACTTAACCTGCCTGCCAAATTTGAAAATGGAAAACCAATTTGTCAATCTGAAACTTGAATGACTCACATAAAACACTTCCCAATTTGAACACAAAATCTCAAGTAAAAAAAAAACTTTATGAAACGAAAACCTTGAAAATAAAGTGTATAATCATATCTCTGATTTAACTTTCAGAAAAGTTAAAAAAGAAATTGACATGAAAGTATTAATTCAACCCAAAGTCGATCCAGTAGTCTGGATTTAGTTAAAATTCAGTAGATATTTATTAATATTAATTTAGGCATTTCATTTAATTAAACATCAATATTAAACAAATAATTATTAAATTATAAAAGAATAATGTATTCCAATATAATTCTAATAGCAGCAATCATTTTTCAATTCAAAACCTGCTAATAGGAATGATTATTAATGAGTATCATTACATAATTATTAAAATTTATGTAATTATTTCTTAGTGATGGTTATTTTAACCAAATTAGTTTTGGCTATATTCATTTACATCTTAATTTATTTTCCATGAGAATGTGATGATTTTGCGTCCCTAATAGGCAATAAATCATTCTAATTATTGATTTAGTGTTAAATAATTTATTAAAAATCTGCAATCATTTGCATTAGTATTGATTTCTCTAAACAATTCTATAGTTTTATTCCAACAATGTGCTGCGAAGGTATTTGATTATAAATCATACAACATATTGAACAACGTGTTTATAGTAAAGTAATACACACATTTATAATTGAAAACTGTAATAGATTTACTTTAGGATGTAACAAAAATTAAATTTTGATAATTTAAATATTTTTTGAGAATTTCTTTAAAAAAATGTGCAGACCTAACGCGATTTTTTTAATGTGTGCGTTAGTTTGTCAGTGAGGCAAATGAGCTAATTTAATTTGCGATGTAAATCATGATTTTAATCAACGAATTTTTTTAATAAAAATCATTTATTAAAATTATAATTTTTTGAAATATTTAAAATAACGTAAAAAGTATTAAGATCTAAGATAAACATAATTTGGAAAGTTTCTACACGTATTGTGACTTATGAACGCCCAATAAATAAATAAAATAAAATAAAATAAATAATTGTTTCAAATTTCTGAGTATTTTATATTTGTTACAAGCCAAACCCGATTTTAGGCCAAACTAGATTGGCCTAGGCCAAACTAGTCTATCCTAACGCCCATCGGATAAACTAGTTTTTCCTAGGCCAAACCGGTCTATCCTAACGCCCATCGGATAAACTAGTTTTTCCTAGGCCAAACCGGTTTATCCTAACGCCCATCGGATAAACTAGTTTTTCCTAGGCCAAACTAGTCCATCCTAAGGCCCATAGGACAAACTAGTTCTTCCTAGGCCAAACTAGTTTGGCCTAACTCTTATAGGATAAAATAGTTTAGCCTGCTGTCTAAACTAGTTTATCCTAGGCCGATCTAATTTATCCTAGGCCAATTCAATTTGGCGTGATTTTATTTGATTCAATGACCGCCTCGGCGCCAAAATTCTAGTTTGTCCTAGGCTGATCTAGTTTATCCTAGGCCAATGTAATTTTACGTGTTTTTAGCTCATGGGCGTCAAAGCCAAAGAAAAAATGGGCTCACAGGTTCTGTATGTATGTATTTACGCATGTATGTACGTATGTACGTACGTATGTACGTAAGGCGATAACTCTTGATATAAATAATGTAATTTGACATTTTTTTATCTCATCAGCTACCAAAGACTGAGAACTAATGTGCCCGTAGGTTCTGTATCTATGTATGTACGTAAGTACGTAACGCAATAATTTTTGATAGAAATACTCGATTTGCATCAAACTTTCAATACAGGTTTATTCTTATGAAGAGCTTTTCTGATTAATTTTGGGAGGTCATTGGAGAAGAATGAGGGGGCAGGGGACGAGAGGCTGATTCGCCCCTTCCCTTAATTCAAATAAATGGATTTCTATGGATTATTAGCACATTTTATTCAAATTTTAGATGTAGGAGTATTCTGTCGAGGCGCCTTCATTAGTTGTGGGTATTAATTGTTTAAGTATAAAGGGAGGGGAGAATAGGGGTAATGCCCCATAATTTATGTAAATGCTTTTTTTCACGCAGAATTTACCGATTTACTTCAAATTTTAGAAATAGATTCATTCTGGTAAGGCGTTTCCCTAATTGGTTTTACGGATTAATTTAATAAGAATAAGGGGAAGAACGGGGGAATCCCGCCTAATTTTGTTAAATGGGTTTTTTTATGCAGAATTAACCGATTTCCTGCAAATCTTAGATTTGTTCATTCTAATAAAGCGTTTCACTGATTAATTTTGGTGGTTCTTTGGTTTTTGGTCTGAACCAGCAATTTATTTCCTTCCTTAAAATATATAAATTTGTTATAATACAGAATTATCCAATTTGCTTAAAAAATTTTGGACATGTATTCATTTGATCAGGTGCTTCTTTAATTAATTTGGGTCTTTTCTTATGGTTATGTATAATGGGTTAGTGGACGATTTATCGCCTTCCTTAAATTAGATAAATGGGTTTTTATGCAGTTTTATCCGATTTGCCGTAAATTTTGAATATAGCTTATAGTTTTTTCTTTAAAAGGCGAATCCCTGAATTGTTTTGAGGGTTTAATGATTAAGTATAAAGAGAGGAATGTGGGATTACCTTCTCTAAATCAGATGAATGGTTTTTTGAGAAGAATTATCAGATTTGGTTCAAATTTTGGATAATTGTTTAATTTTATAAAGTGTATCTGTGATTAGTTTTGGGGGTTCAATGGTTAAATATAAGTGGGAAAATGGGGAAAAGTAATCCAACTTACTTTATTTTTCGAGGGTGTTATTCTATAAAAAAATAAAGCTGAAATACACAATGACTGTAAACAGCTTGTGAATGCAAAGCCATCAGTTTAATTGGGCAATATTCTTTTTAATATTGATCCCGACTACTGCTCCATGGCTAACCTTGTGCAAAGTGGTTTTTTCATCATCATCATAATGTATTTTATTCGATGCGTTGTAGAAAGAGGTTTGCATGGGCCAGAATTTCGAGTTCCGGGCCCCGCCTTTCCCGAAGGAAAGTTATTTTGCCGTGACCCTGTGTAAAAATTAAAAGTTCAGCCCGAGTCCTGCCTCTTCAAAAATATGTGAAAAAAAAACTCAGTCCCGCTCAATCTGGCCCTACTCAGTTTCTGCAAAAAATTCAGATTTTACTTAACATACAATTAGGATTCCTTTAAAAAATACTGCATAGATACATATTGGATAAATTTACAATGTATTTTTAAATTACGAGGTGTTCACAGAATGAAAAATACACAATGTATTATTGATTATTTAGTTTCTTAGACCTTTCAATATTGAAATGGAGATTCATTAAATAAGTAATGTAATTTAGAGCAAAAGAAAAAAAAGTAGAGTTATAAACATCATAACTAAACTGTTCAGTAAAAAGTAAATTTGTACATTTGTTTCTCTGTCATTCCTTAAGACTTTTCTCAAATCAAAAGAGCTACATCCTTACACATTTAAGAATTAATTCATTTTCCGAAAGGCATAAGATTAACAGGCATTCTCACTCAGAAAATATGTAATCGAATGGCGTTAACCATTTTTCCATAAAAGTGATGTATCTTTGAGAAAATACTATTAAAGTTACGTTTTGAATCGAATTTTCGGTTACGACTTCACGGAAAAGAAAAACTTGACGCCCGTGACAAGAATAGCTTATATGTCGACAAGAAATTAATTTCTAAAAAATGGAAAACGCTGTTCGATTCCAAATTACGTTCACCTCCAATATGGCTCGAATATGCAATAATAATAATAATAAATGCAAGCCTGATCTCAGTTGGCACGAGTCTGCAGGAAAAAAAACACCATGTAAAATGCATTATGTCTTTAGGGTGGACATGTGAAATTCCTTTATTGATGTTATAAGCAATTACTCTTGACACACATTTATATTTATTCTAGTGAAAGACATGTTTTTTACCGGCCAAACCCGATTTCGAGCCAAATTAGATTACCTAGGCCAAACTATTTTATCCTAACGCCAATTATATAAACTAGATTTCCTACGCCAAACATGTTTATCTATATGCCCGTAGCAAAAACTAGTTTTTACTAGGTAAGAGTGAAATCCGTCATTTTCCCTTCATATTTTACCATTAAATCCTCAAAACTATTCAGGGAATTGCCTTATCAGAAAGAACCTATAACCAAAATTTGAAGCAAATCCGTAATTTCGGCGTTAAAAACCATTTATCTAAATTATGGGGGGGTACCTACATTGCCCTTTCTTTAACACTTAAACAATAAACATCCACAACTAATCCCAGAGGCGCCTTGTCAGAATAATCCTATATCTAACATTTTAAATGAAAACTGATAATTCTGCATGATAAATGCATTTCTCTAAATTAACGGTGGGGGATTAGACTCCCGTTCGCCCCCTTTATTCTTATTCAGTGAATTTTAAAACTAGTCAGAAAAGTATCTTATCAGAAGGAACCTACATCCAAAATTTGAAGCTAATTGGATATTTATATCAACAGTTATAGCGTTACGTACATTCGTACGTACATACGTATATACATGCGTACGTACATACATACAGAACCTGTGAACCCTTTATTTCGCTGGCTTTGACGCTCGTAAGCTAAAAATACGGATAATTACATTGGCCTAGGACAAACTAGATCAGCCTAGGAGAAACTAGAATGTTGGCGCTGAGGCATTCATTGAATTCAATAAAATCACGCCAAATTGAATTGGCCTAGGATAAACTAGTTCAGACCAATAAACAGCAGGCTGAACTAGTTTATCCTATAAGAGCTAGGCCAAACTAGTTTGGCCTAGGAAAAACTAGTTTGTCCTATGGGCCTTAGGATAGACTAGTTTGGCCTAGGAAAAACTACTTTATCCGATGGGCGTTAGGATAGACCGGTTTGGCCTAGGAAAAACTAGTTTATCCGATGGGCGTTAGGATAGACTAGTTTGGCCTAGACCAATCTAGTTTGGCCTAAAATCGGGTTTGGCCTGTAACATATATAAAAAAATAATAATAAGTACAGTAGATTTGTAAAAGGCACAGTTTTTATCTAACAAACGTAAAAAGCATTTCATTTAAAAATGATATTTAAATCTATTGTATCATACAGTGTCATAATTTCGTTTTAGTAACCAAAATATTAATTTTCTAGGGTTTTGCACTTATAAAAGGAAATCGGAACCATTATAAGATCACTTCTGTGTCTGTATGTTCGTCTATTACAGCCATTTCACTCATAAACTATGAAACGTGGAAAGCTCAAATGGGGGAAAGTAAAAAAGACTATTGACCCACATATTTACAGAATTTTAAAAAATTTACAAATATATTTAGGAGGGGGTGTGTGAGGGTTAATTAAGTTACTTGAAGGAAAAAAAACCTTTCCTTTCTATATCGTGTGGAATATCTTGTCAAAGCTTTCATTATGCTGAACTCAAAAATGTATTTCTTTTAATTTTAGGTATTATAATTTCAGAGCTATTGTAGAAAATACAGTGCAAAAACAAGTCCCCCCCCCATCTAATTCCGAATCTACTGAAAATAAAATTATGGAAAAATTAGAGATTATAGATATTATTTTAAACCTTGCAGGAAAACTATAGCGATTACTCTAGATCGCACATTTTTTTTGAGAAAAGTATACTTTTCTGTTACACACAAATTTCCATTTCAAAACATTGAACAAAGGTGTTGTGGAGCGTTGAAGGTACTTATCGTAGCATAAAAATAAAAGTATCGTTTATAATTGTTTGAAAAAAATTCATCAGTAAATAGCTGAGATATTAACCCGTAAAGACAGATACGGTTTGGATGTAAATTATCACGGGGGCGGCGTACTCTGCATACCCTCGCCTTTTAAAGCCCAGATAGCAATTTTTAATAATATATTTGAGTAATGCAATACCTACTATAAGAATAAAAGCGTAAACTTCCTTCTGTATCAAACATACCAATTTAATTAAAATGAATCACATAAATCAGAGTTAGTATGATAAAGAAAAAAAAATATCCCTTTTAGTACCAGGATTTTTTTAAAGTATTATTTGTCATATATAATACAAATAATTCTTTACAAGTAACCACTACAATACGAAATTTCTGGTATTGAAATGTCTAATGTTTTGTTTGATTCCTTATGCATGCAAACCCTTTATAAATACTATGGGGTTCGCGACAAGTTTGCATTGAGTGGGTCTCTCATTACGACTCTTGTGTATTTAAAAGTTAATTAAAAATCTATCTGAAAAAACTCATGACTGACTAATTTTGTAAATTTGCGAGATTCTTAATACACAAGCTCCTTTAACCATTGAACAAGTGTTTTTTTTTTTTTTTTTTTTTTTTTTTTTTTTTTTTAGCTAATCTGGAAAAAGAAAAGTTTATTACTACGTTGAATTTAGTTTTATGAAATGCCAAATGAACTTTAAGTATTCACTACCTTTTATTCTTAGTATCGAGTTAAGATCCTTATAAATATATAAGGATAAGATAAACAAAAATGAATTATTCAGAATAGAAATATTTGATATTATTTAGGCTCCATATCTCTTTCAACTTTTACGGTATATCCATTCTTACTTTTCCGACATATACAGCTATAACCAGTCCTACTTCGCGTATTTTTTTACAAAGTCTTATTAATCTTTTAGCAATGATTTTCTTTTTATAATCAATTAACTCCTATGCGATGCTTAATTTTTAATCTTCAAAAAGCGGTTTTTCAAAACAGAAATTGCTCTGTTCTTGAATTGGAAAATGTTCCAGTGAAATAAGGTAAAGTTTACAATAAAAAATAACTCGTGGGAATAATGAAAGACTTTGAGAATTTTAAATGCCTTGTATATCAGCCGCTCGTCCCCAAGGGGTTAATAATACATAAGTTTATTAAACGGAACCCTCTGAGTGCGAGTAATATTCGTGCCTGACCGTTTATTTATGACATAAAAAAGAGGCATAGCAAGTATACTGCAGCTGGAGAACAATGAAAGATTGACATTGGCTGAACTGCTATCGTAAAAGAATGTGTAGGAGAAAAAAATATATAAAATGTTAAACATAGCAAGAACTTCTTCAGTAAAATTGAACAAATATATATTTTTTAATTTTTAACTTATTTACACCACATAAAAATGGTTAAGGATTAAAACGACAGCAAAATTGTTTGAAACGCTAAATGCGGAGAATCCTCACTAAGAGCTGATAATGTTGCTCATTGTTTTCAGGATTTCAAATATAACTAGCTATTCCTTATATTTAATCTGTATATGCGTTTGGATGGATTATTACATTTACCTTTTTTTTTGGGGGGGGGGGAGGGGTTAACATTTGCATATAGGTGTGTGAGTTTAGATGTAGTTGATTAACAGTACAAATTCAAAAGGAATTCGTTAGTTTATTATTTGTTCTTCTAACTAATGAAATTACTTAATTGTAGTTTATATTAATTCTGTAGTTTGTTGTTTTCTGTATGCCATTCTTTTACAGCCTATCTTTTTTTTTAATTAAAAAATGTACCCTGCCTAAAAAAACAAAAAAATGAAATTTATCTACAGTAGATACACATCTTTTGTTAAAAAAAAAAAAAAAAAAAAAAAAAAAAAAAAAAAAAAAAAAAAAACTTAATCAATGTGTTCAAGTCTCTGCATGATAGAACTTTATTTCTTCAGAAAAAAGTTAACATGTTATTTAATTGTTATTTATAAAATTAAAAAGCAAATTACATTTTATTTATCATAATATGAGGCGATATATTTTTATCTTTTTATATAATTACTAAACACATTTCTAATATTTCCTCATAGTGTCTTTTTTGGACCTTGCATTCTGCCTATTTCTTTCTAAAATGACTATTAAATTATTAAATATTAACTTAGTAATTAAAGAATAAAAATGCATATTATGTTCGAATTATAGAGTAAATTGTTTAATAATAATTAATTTTAAGGACTGTTAACAATTTAATAATAAATGCAGTTATTAATAAATAAATGTAAATATCGCTAGTATTTAATATAGTTTTACATAATTATTACAAAATTCTTGTATGCTACTACTGAAACTATTAATTTACAATTTTTATAATATCTCTAATTATTAACTAATAGTTATAATAATATTAATTAATGTATAAATAATTAGGTTAAGTAGCAATTAGAGATTTAATGGTTTTGGTAACCAAAAACTCTTTGTAATTATTTAGTAATTGAACGTTGGGAAAAAAATAATAAATAATAATTGATTTCAATAAAAAAAATCTGATTCAAATAAAAGTATATGTAATAAATAAAAAAAAAATCGCCATTTAGCCCGCCCTGAGTTTATTCTAACGTTTTATGGGAACATACTTTTATTGTCAGTTTACGTAATGTATTAACTATAATATTTTTAACGGCTAAAGTTCTTTTTATTTTATTTTATTTAACTTAGCATATAATCTATTGATTATTTTATTAAAAAGAGCTTGAATGTTTCTTGAATGCCAATATCTTATTGTGAAATCTTAAATTCATTACACAAATCCATTTTCCTTTTTAGAATTAAAAAACATTTATCGAAATTTTAATTTTGTTTTATTCTTTAATTAATCGTCTGCTAGGAATTCATACGCTTTTCGTGTGGGAAAATTACACTATTACGCGATTCGTTAAAGAATCCGTGCCTCTAGTCACGCCTATCGGTCAATGGTAGAAAGCGGGTTGGATTATCTTGACGTTGAAAACGATCCTAATGGATCTTTAAAAGCCTTACGTAAAAAGGGGAGGGGCTAGATTAGCTTAGAATTTTGAGAAAGCCATTTTGGCTTTGAAGAGTGTTAGAATGCTTTTGACTTTTCAAGTGCCGGTATTCCCGTGACATCTTCGGAATAATTTGGAAAGCTCTGGTGATGCAGGCTTATAACAAGTTGTCTATTATGAATTTGTGGAGACTGGAAAGATGTGGAATAACTGCTGAAAGTGCTCAAAAAGAATAAAGGATTAAAAACTGATTTCTTGCATTTTTTCTGGAGAAACTCCCATAGATCACAACTCCATTGTTTCTAACTACGGCCGCTAAATCAACATTGATGAAAAGACAGGTGTTATTCCATTTTAATCGATATATTATTACACAGACACACACACACACACACACACACATATATATATACATATATGTATACATATATGTAGGAAATCTCCTCCACTATTAGATCTGCGTATTATTTTCTACTCATCGCAACTCCGATGAAAAGGCTCTCAGTGACGCAGACGATTTTGAAGCTGCTATTAATTCCTAAGAAGCCAGACGATTTAAGCGGCAGAAAAGAACTGAACTGAGGACAACGTTTGAGATGGAATGTTTTTTCGGAGAGTTTTTTGAGTGGACTTAAGAAGAATGTTGATTAAGATGTAGATGATTTCCCGTATAAGATATAATTGATTAATTAGAGTTATGATTGTTTGGTTTGTAAATAGTCATGTAAATATTTTCTTTGTAAATAATTTAAGTTAATATAAGTATTTAAAAGTTAAATGGTGTCAGATATGAATCAATTACGAGTTTATTTATTTATGTGTTCGAAAGAACTTTTATAAGAAGAATCTCCATAAATTTTGGTGTCAGAAGTGGGATTCGAACCCACGCCCACACAAGAGGAAATATTTTTTGAACATCTTGGAAGCCGATATTTTTTAGAACTGTGATGGAATGTCAAGCTTACAAAGCTAATTCAGAAGAGGTAAAATTTTTCGACGAATGTGCTATTCAAATGTGTGAAGCTGAGCATCTGATTAGGAAGTGAGTTTATTATTTCATTTTTCTTTTCAATAATGAAAAAATTAGTTGATTTAAAGGAATTAGAGTTTTCTTTGAAAACTGAAAAATCATCTAGCATTAAGACATTGCATAAATTAATTTTTGGAGAAATCGGTGACAGAAATAATCGACGTAGAATTCGGAATTTTACTGGGTTTACGTTTGAAGTAGATTCCGATGAATATCAAACTAAATTCAAAGAAATTAAAGATAATTTTTCTGTTAACGATTTGATAACCATTTGCAATGTTTTGTGTATAAATAATTCGGGAACTTTTGATGAAATTGCTGCCAGAATAATTTCTAGTTTATGTGATTTTAGTATTTTGAAAATTAATATGATACCCGATGTAGGTACTTTTAGTGATGACGAGAGTGCCGATGAATTTAATGATGATTTACAAGATAAAACTAAAAATATTTCAACTGTTTTTGAGAATAATATGAGAAATGATTCTGGTAGTTCTAATTGTGAAAGTAATGAAAATCAGAAAATTCTGATTCCTGATTATGTTATTAAACCTAGTATTTCTATAAATGACATAGAATCGATGATAATGATGTTTGAAGGTACTGAAGTACAAAATATTAATAAGTGGCTTGCCGATTTTGAAGATATTGTTTCATTATTTAACGTTAGTGATTTGCACAAATTGATTTTGGCTAAACGCCGTATGACAGGCAAAGCAAAATTATTTCTTGAAAGTGAAACAAATATTAATTCGTGGTCTAAATTAAAAGCCCTACTCATATCTGAATTTGGTCAAACGTGCAATTCAGCTGAATTACACGAATTGCTGTCCAAAAGAAAAATTAGACCACATGAATCGTTAGATGAATATTTTTTAAATATGAAACAATTATGCTCAAAAGGCAATATTGAAGATTCTGCTCTTATTCAGTATGTAATAAATGGAATTAATGACCCCATTTCTAAAAAATCTTTTTTGTATGGTTGTCCCAATATTGCTGAATTTAAACAAAAATTAAAGATTTATGAAAAAATCAGATCGGAGTATGAAAATGCAAAATTTCATAAATATGAAGGAGCTAAGCCTAAAATTAAATCCGAAGTTGAAGTTAAGAACAAATTTAAGCCTATAAAGCCAAATATGCGTTGTTTTAACTGTGGCGGGAATAATCATAAGAGTATTAACTGTGTAAATAAAGATAAAGGGCCGCTTTGTTTTGCTTGTAACGCTTATGGTCATAAATCATTTCAATGTAATAAATCTAAAGATACAAGTGTTAAAAATGCTCAGTCACAAGTAAACATTATTACATCCCAAGATTTAATTCTGAAAGAGATAAAGCTTTATTCTTTGCGTTTAATCTCTTTAATAGATACTGGTAGCCAAAAGACTTTGTTAAAGAAAAGTATTTATGATAATTTGAAGAACTTTGTAGAATTAAAACCTACGAGTATCTCTTTGACCGGTCTAGGAAAAGCCTCAATTAAACCAGAAGGTTGTTTCAATTCAGAAATCGAAATAGATGGTTCAAAATTTAAAGTTACTATTTTTGTCGTTAAGGACAGTTGCATTAATTTCGATTTAATTATTGGCACTGATGTTATTCATCAAGGTACATTAACTATTTCTGAGAATAAAGTGAAACTGTTTAAAGCTGAAGTTCAGTCCAATGACTTTTTAGTTAATATTGTAAATGTTTTGGATGAGCCTAAAATTGATTTAACTCACATTGCTGACAAAAAATTACGTTCAGAGTTATACTCTTTAATTGAAAATTATGTACCAATTAAAACTAAAACAGTAGATGTTAAAATGAAAATTAATTTAACTGATGAAATTCCTGTTTGTTCTTCTCCTCGAAGATTACCGCCATGCGAGAAAAAAATAGTCGAAAACCAAATTGAGGAGTGGCTAGCTCAGGGAATAATTCGAGAAAGTTCTTCTAATTTTTCTTCGCCGGTTGTGCTAGTTAAGAAAAAAGATAATACAATGAGACTTTGTGTTGATTACAGATGTCTTAACAAAAAGACAGTACGTGAGCATTTCCCCTTGCCAGTTATTGATGATGTAATAGACCAATTACATTCTGCCGAAGTATTTACCACCATAGATTTGAAAAACGGTTTCTTTCATGTAGATGTTGAAGAAGACTCGCGGAAATACACCTCGTTTGTTACTCATGAAGGACAATATGAATTTTTGAAATGTCCATTCGGGTTGACCAATAGCCCTAGTGTTTTTCAAAAGTATATTTACAATGTATTTCGATACCTATTAAAAGATCACATTGTTGTCATTTATATGGATGATTTAATAATACCTGCTAAAAACGAAGCTGAAGGTCTAGAAAAATTAAAACTTGTACTCGAAACTGCATCGGAATATGGATTAGAACTAAATCTTAAAAAATGCAATTTTTTGAAGCGTGAAATTGATTTCTTGGGGTATAGAATCATAAATGGTAAATTGTATCCCTCTCCACTGAAGACTAAAGCAGTAATAAACTTTCCCGAACCAAAGTGTACCAAAGATGTTCAAAGTTATTTAGGATTGACAGGATACTTTCGAAAATTTATAAGAAATTATTCGGTTATAGCTAAACCGTTAAGTGACCTGCTAAGAAAAGATTCAAAATTTAAATTCGATATAGAAGAACAAAGAGCTTTTAATGAACTCAAACGTATTTTGTCGTCAGAACCAGTACTTTTAATTTACAATCCCAAAAGTGCGACCGAAATCCATTGTGATGCCAGTATTGATGGCTATGGAGCTGTTTTAATGCAACAATCTCCAGTAGATAATCAATTTCATCCAGTTTATTTCGCAAGTAAAAAAACCACCGAAGCTGAACGGAAGTACACTAGTTACGAATTAGAAGTTTTAGCTGTAATTGAAGCCCTGAAAAAGTTTAGAGTATATGTGCTAGGTATCCCATTTAAAATTGTAACCGATTGTAATGCATTTAAAATGACTATGGATAAAAAAGAAATGAGTACAAAAATAGCTAGATGGGCAATAATGTTATCCGATTTTGATTATGTTATTGAACATAGACACGGTAACATGTCTCATACTACTAGACATGTCGATGCATTAAGTAGGTATCCTATTTGTATGGTAATCCAAGATAGCTTAACTTTAAAAATTATCCAAGCTCAAGAAACCGATGACCATATTAAAACAATAAAAGAAATCCTAAAGGTGAAATCTTATGATGATTATCTAGTTAAAAATGATGTTCTTTATAAATGTGTTAATGGTAATGATTTATTAGTTGTACCGGAAGACATGCAAATGAATATAATCAAGGCCGCTCACGAAAAAGGTCATTACGCAGTTGCAAGAACAGAGAAAAGTTTAGAAAATGATTTTTACATCCCTAAAGTTAAACAAAAAATTGAGAAATGTATAGCAAATTGTGTCCCCTGTATTTTAGTTAATAGAAAATGTGGTAAACAAGAAGGCTTACTTCACCCAATAGAAAAAGAAGAAACTCCATTACATACGTACCATGTTGATCACTTAGGTCCATTAGAAAGCACTAATAAAAATTACAAACATATCCTTTCGGTCATTGACGCATTCACAAAATTTGTTTGGTTGTATCCCACAAAATCTACCGATGCTGCCGAAGTAATTTCTAAATTAGAAATCCAAAAATCTATCTTTGGAAATCCAGTTCGAATTATATCAGATAAAGGTCCTGCATTTACCTCTAAAGCTTTTGAAGATTATTGCATCAATGAAAATATTAAACATATCCCAATTACCACTGGATTACCCAGGTCTAACGGCCAAGTTGAGCGTCTAAATTCTGTCATAATATCTGTTCTGTCTAAATTGTCTGTCGATAATCCTAAAAAATGGTATACACATGTAAGCAACGTCCAACAGGTGATAAATTCGACTTTTCAGAGAAGTATAAGCACAACTCCTTTTGAATTGATGTTTGGTACTAAAATGAAACTAAAAAATAACATTGAAATTACTAGTCTTCTGAATGCTGAAATACAATCTGATTTTACAAATAATCGCGAAGATATGAGAAAAAATGCTAAAAAACAGATTTTAAAAGTCCAAGAAGAAAACCGCAAAACTTACAACCTCAGACGAAAGAAAGCTAACAAATTCAAGCTTAATGATGTGGTTGCTATAAAACGCACACAACAAGGTCCAGGTTTGAAGTTAAAACCAAAATATTTAGGTCCGTACAAAGTCATAAAAGTAAAAAATAATGACACCTACGATGTAAAGAAACTTGGATTCAACGAAGGACCCATGGTCACCAGTACATGTGCAGAGTACATGAAGCCGTGGACGGACGAAGCTTGAAAAAAAAAAAAAGGAATTTCACCGATTTTGACACTATACCGACCATGACAAACCACTGGACTGACAACTAAAAGAATTTTAACTTTATTCTCGAAAAGACGTAAGAAAGAAGAAGACGAAAAGACGTAAGACAGAAAAAGATAAAAAGACGTAAGGGAAAAGAAGATGAAAAGACGTAAGATAAAAGAAGACGGAAGACGTAAGAAAGAAAAAACGAAAAGACGTAAGAAAGAAAAAGACGAAAAGACGTAAGGTAAAAGAAGATGAAAAGACGTAAGAAAGAAGAAAACGAAAAGATGCAAGACAAAAGAAGACGAAAGGACGTAAGAAAAAAGAAGACGAAAAGATGTGAAGAGAGAGAGAAAAAAAAAAAAAACGAATTTATTTTGAAAGAAATTATTTAAATTTTCATCATGATGACTTCTTTTTTTCAATTTAGACTTTGGATGCTGCTGTGTTTTTTTTTCTTTATCTTTCCAGATGATCCAGCTGCTGTTTCCAGCCAACAAGAATACATTCGAGGACGAATGCCTCATCAGTATGGCCGAAATGTAGGAAATCTCCTCCACTATTAGATCTGCGTATTATTTTCTACTCATCGCAACTCCGATGAAAAGGCTCTCAGTGACGCAGACGATTTTGAAGCTGCTATTAATTCCTAAGAAGCCAGACGATTTAAGCGGCAGAAAAGAACTGAACTGAGGACAACGTTTGAGATGGAATGTTTTTTCGGAGAGTTTTTTGAGTGGACTTAAGAAGAATGTTGATTAAGATGTAGATGATTTCCCGTATAAGATATAATTGATTAATTAGAGTTATGATTGTTTGGTTTGTAAATAGTCATGTAAATATTTTCTTTGTAAATAATTTAAGTTAATATAAGTATTTAAAAGTTAAATGGTGTCAGATATGAATCAATTACGAGTTTATTTATTTATGTGTTCGAAAGAACTTTTATAAGAAGAATCTCCATATATATATATATATATAATTCTCTAATATCAACATCCGCTATCGATAGTATTTAGCCGTATATGACAATTTGTGGTACTCAGACACATCTTTCCAAGAGCTGTCAATGGCCACCGATGGGTGGTGTAAGTAATGTAAAAATTCTTGACTTCGAACATTAGTAGTTCGTTGGAAAAATGTTTGCTTTATCTAATTATGTATAAAAAGAGCAAAAAAAAGTGCAAAGTATTTTTTTCGTAAACGGTAAATTTACTTACGTCACGAATATGTTAAAATAAAAATTCCGGTTGTCGTTTACAGAAAAATAAAAGAAGAAAAAGAGCGATTGGTGGTACAAATTCTGTGGACTGGCAGCCTTTTATGTGCGGCTCAAGCAGGATTGATGATTATTTATTCATATTTATAAAATTACTTGAGATCTGCATCTAAATTATTTAAATCATTAACTGTTGTTTTATATATTTTCATGGAATACCAAAATCTGACCTGTTATTTATGAATAAATTAAAATTATGTTAAAGCATCTTAAAAGTGCATTTTAGTCAAAATTTATTTTTACATCTACTCCTATTTGTGATAAAGTCGAGTATTAATTTCGAAATCTTCAATACTTTTTCAAATATTATACTAAATTTATTTAAACTTTTACCATCTTTCGTTAGTTTATAAAAAGCTTATAAAAAAAAAGCTTTGCATTGAACAAATGATTAATTCATTAGAAAAAAATTGTCCTTTTTTTTTTCGTTAGATCATGGAAGTTCTGCATTATTCTGTTAATACGTTTTATGTTTATTATCTAGCTAACCAGCACGATAGCTCGTCAAAAATGACGGAAAATGAAATATAAGATATATTATAACAATAATAATAATAAAATAAGATATAATAATAAGGTATATTACAACCCATGTTAAAAAAAATATACATTTCGCTTGGTTGTTCGGGGAACAGTGATAGAAGAAAATCACACATTTTAAAAACAAAACAGACTGAAGAAAAACTATATACAGTAGATCACTAATCTTCAGAACTAGGTTTCAAGAATCGTGCAGATTAAATTTTTTTTTTTGTGGATTACGGCTCATTTGCGAACAATTTTCTTTTAAATTTTTTAAAATTCATATTTTGGACAATTTAAATATTTAATTCGTAAAAATAAATAAATTACGCACTCAAACATATAAGTGAGATAAAAACTACTATAAAATAATATTTTTTACTTTTAAACATGGAATAAATGGTCTTTTTAAAGACTTTTGTTGTTGAATTTAATCTTTCATGCGATAAATAGTCATAATCTCTTAATAAGTTACAAAATTTTGTTGCTCTAAAAAATTTAAATATTTCTAGCCTAATGTGAAATTTTTTAAAGGCATTTTTCCCCGTTATTCTCAGTGTCTGAATTTTCTATATTTAGGATATAGAAATTCAGCAATTTGTTTATCAGTAAATGTCTTGTATCGCTCTCTATAATTTCAAATATTGGCTAAAGTTTGTTTATAATCCAGGGTGTAAATTGGGAGGAGAAAAAAGAAAAGTTCATAGTACAAAAAAGATGTCTGAAAAGTAGAAAATCTTTAGATGAGGGGTTCGAAAAATGCTTGAAAATTGTCTTTCCTTCCCCCGCATTGGTCCCCTCTCGTGCCCCCAAAATTCACCTCCCCTCTTTTGAACTGTTTGTATTTGATAAAATATATTTATCGGAGGGCTCCTATGAAAAACTACATCTGAAACTATATTTATTGTAAATGCAACGGTTTTAAAAATATGTTTGCGCACCCTCCTTTCCTCAACTTATTAAACATTTTTAGATGCCTTTTTAAAAACTTGAAACTTTAAAATCGATTGGTTCATTAGTTTTCCTGATTTTAACAGATTAAAGAAATATCCTATCGCATCTGGAGAAGCAATATCAAAATTTGCGCTCGCTTGCGAATGTTTTGGCCGCGATCAATGAGGTATTCCAACCAGAAATTTGAGGGACACGCAAAGATAAATATAAATAGATATTGCTTTGTAGATTATATAAATAGATAGAGCAGAGTTGGGCACGTATGAACTGGGGGCACCTTTGAACGCTCTAAATACTTTCCTTCAAATACATTATTTAAAAAAAATTATATAGCAGTATATTACTACTGCTTCAATGATTTAAGTATACAAAGCTTAACCATTTTGTATGAACAATGCTGTCTAAACAAGGTATGTATTTTTCTCCCTCTTGAATCTAAACTTAAGGAAATAAAGTTGTAAGATTTCTATTCACAATTTCGTATCCCTAAAATTTTAATTTAATGTTCAATACTTAAACAAAAAAATTAGCTTTAGTTTATAAGCTTTGTTTTATTCTAATTCTTCGGCCGGATTTAGTAAACCGCTGTAATGTTAAGCTCCAGCCCGTAAGACATGGTGACGTCACTGCAACGTCGTTGTGAAGTCACATTGTGACTTTGTGACCATCGATTGTCGATGTGACGTCACGTGACGTCGATGTGAAGTCACAGTGACTAAAATGTGAAGTCGTTATGGCCGTTATAGCGCTTTTTTGTGACGTCACATTGTGACCACTTTGTGACGTCACAATGTGACCAATTTGTGAAAAGTGTGTCATTTGTGACTACTTTGACATTAACTTTGTGACGAACTGTGAAAATTTTTTTAGAAAGTCACATCTTAGTCACATTGTGACGTCACTGAGTGGTGGCATTTTCGTCACAGATGTGATGTGACCAACGTGACTCACAGTGACGTCATTGTGACGTCACTGTGAACATGCATGCTATGAGGGAGGTAATGGGGCACCATTGAACAAAAAAGTTGGGGCACCTTTGAACAGCGAAAAAACTCCGGATAAACTTAGATAAATAGTAATTAAAGCATTTAAAGATAACATTTAAAACTATGAAGTAAAGAGTTGTTTACGGATCTAAAAGTTATTATTTTTAGAGTTTTTTTTATGTCAAAAGAGATTAATTACTGAATATAAAAGAACATAGACTTATACTCTTAGTAACCCCCCCCCCTCTTTACTGCACTCATAGATTCCAACCTCAGGATGTATCAGCGATGGGAAGTTTAAAATTTAAAATCATGTTGGCATTCATTTATTCGATAATTGCAAATACTGGATACACAATAATTTCATGATTTAGCAGGTTTGTCAAATTTTACATCAGGGTTCTTCATAAAAAGAGTGAATGAAAAATTAAAATTTTCCAGAAGCATCTGATATTACATCGGTATATTTAAAGGATACTGTAAAAAAGTTTTCACAATCAAACATAACAGGAGGGACACTCTGTGATGTTTCAACAATGAGTTTTAACATAAATTTTGATGGAATTAACTTTGGTTAAATAATAAGAAAATTAGTAATTTCAATAAAATGTAGTTATTTAATTTTATTCATATTATTTTATATATCTGAAACATAAGCAAATTTTTATAAAAACTTCAATATTTTTATATTTTATTCATTTGTTCAAAGGTGCCCCTTGCTTGTTCAAAGGTACCCCTACATGGGGCAGGTTTGAACAGAAATCCTTCAACTTTTAGGTAGCTTTCATTACAAAAAGTAAAAAGCTACCTATAGCAGCCGTCCGGAGGAAAGCACTTACAGGACATTTTGGTATATTTTCACCGATCATGACCCCCAGACCCCAAAACAACCCTACGTTCAAATGTGTTAGAACGTAAAACAACAATTCCAGAACACTTTTTATTTTGTCTATAAAAAATTATTGAGTAATAGCACTTTGAATTTTTCTTATGGTTGACAATTTGAAACGATCTGATTTTTGTCACGTGAAAACATGGGTATTTATGAATCGATTTGAATGAAACTTGGTATGTACACAGTACATACAAATGTCTGGACCGAGTTCGTTAGCCAGCATCATCCGCCATCTTGTTTCGAAATGGCGACCATTTAATTTTTTTATTTTAAATTTAAAATTAAATGCGAAAAATTTAAAAGTTGAAAAATATTTTCTTTTATGTGTTAGAACTTAAAACAAAGATTCCAGAACACTTTTTATTTTGTTTATATCTTAAAAAATGATTGAGTTATAGCACTATTTTTTATCTTTATGACATAATTTTTATTAATTTCTCATTGATATTCTGTTTATGCACATTATTATTTGTGAAACATTTAATACGGTAAAAATGTCACAAATCTAAAGGATGTTACTTATTTCAAATATTATACGCCGAGTTCTTTCGATCAAAACTGTTTCATCCTAGGGACACCTTTGTTTACATTCGAGTTACATAAGAGTACGAAAAGGAATTTCAATGCATGAACAAAGCTGCCCTAAAGAAGATGAAGTTATGTTCAAAAGCGCTTGGCGTATAGTATTTGAAGTTTTATGATTTTAAAACTGTGTTTTTATATATAATAACATCTTTTAGATACATGACATCATTAACGTATTAAATGCACTTTTTAGCAAGTTTATTTAATTTCATTTTGAATTTATTTTTTAAATTATTGAACATCTTTGATAGTCGTTTTAATTATAATTTTACTTTGTGTTTCTTAATAAATAGACAAAAAATAGATATAGATAATATGCAAAAATATTTTAATAGGTACTATTATGGAAGAGGGGGGGGCGTTGGAATATTTTTTTCTTGTAAGGGGGGGGGCGGTGGTCTATAAAAGGTTGGGAACCTATGGTTTAGAGCATCTTAGCCCGCGCTGAAATCTTGAGATAATAAGAGTGAAAAGTTTTCAGCTACTACAAAAGATTTCCGAAGCACTTTATTAGAGAAAAAAAATCCATAGTTGCAATTTAAGCATCAAATTGTTTTGAATAAAAAAATATAGTAAATATAGTAAAATTGATAATTTTTACTTAATTTAAAAATGTGTAAAATGAATAATTAATTAGAATTTCTTCTTTAGATCGAAATTATTAAAAAGAGAGAAAAAGACAGAGATATACATAGTTTTTCGCTAATAAAAAGAAATGCCAGCGTATTGAATTTGCTTTTTTGTATCGTGAACAGGTGAAATTTAATGAGGACGACTGTCCTATTTTATGCTAACAGCCTCCTTATATGTAGTCTCTTTCTTGTGCCATTGAGGTGCTGTAGTAACAATAGCAGATATAACGTCTTTCGATTTCTTAAAAGGTCCCAGGTGTCTTACTTTTTGCCTAGTGCAATTTAGCAACATGTCGCATTTCATTTTTTTTTTCAATCTATATAAAACATAAATGTATAAAATTTTTATAACATCGACAACTTTATATATCTCCTATTTAAAATAACTTTTTTTTATATTTTACTTTGAAATTTTATTTTATGTTTTTAATATTTAATTTCGATTAAAAAAATTAAATTGTTTTTTGACTTGCATCCACTACGCGCAAGACTGTAACAAAACCATTGTTTCAAGAGCCCCCCCCAAAATATTGATAATGATATAAAACTAATGTATAATGAACTTACACTTAATATGAAAGCAATTTATTTGTTTATTTATTTAAAATTTTAATTATAATTATAAAATTTTGAAAAAATTAAGTTTTTATTGAAAAATTCCCAATTTTAAATAGTTAATGCAATTGTGATATTAAATTTGTAGTATAAGTTATTTTTTAGTTTAAAATAAAGTTATTTACCAAGTTTCATGCAAATTGCTTTATTTGTTTTTGAAAAATGTTGCGCGCTGTGGATCCAAAAAAAAGAACAATTTTATTATTATTTTTTTTTATCAAAATTAAACAAAAATGGAATGAAGTTTCAATATAGAATATTAAAAAAAATTAATTTAAATAGAAGAGTTATTAAGTTGTTTACATTAAAAGTTTTATGCATTTATGTTTCATAGGGACTGAGGAAAAAATTAAAGGTGACGTGCTTGTGAAATACATCACCAGGTAAAAAGTAAGACTCCTGAGACTCCTTAAAAAATATTCATGAGTTCACCCTTATGCACTACTAATATTACTATTACTCAACTAAGTAAATTAACAGAATGATTTCTTAAAATCAAATTATGCGCACAATTATACAAACACGATTTTTTTCTCTTGAATTAAACAGAAAATGTGAATTTTTTAGTTTCCAAACACTAATATACAATCCATCCCCGATCTTTTCGTGAATACATTTCTTGCATTCGCTGTTTAACCCTTAAATTCTCATGATAGAACAGGTTCTAGAAATCATGTCATTCAGAAAATCTGGCTTTACACCAGAAAGTTTCAGTGTCTAATTTCGGTTTATTTAAATCCGGAATGTCTGTTATGAAATAAAGGCAATACTGCTATTTTAATTTTCTGGTGGGAATTAATATATGCGAATTAAAATATTTCAAAATATCTTGGGTGGTTTAAGAGGTTAGAGGGTTAATTAAAATACGAATGAATCCGAGAACTTTAATAATTCATTGACGTAAGCGTCCAGCATGGAAGATTAAAGGCACCCACATTTCATGCACAAACTATTTTTAATTATACTTCATTTTTCACATTTTTTTATAAATAAGAACCTATTAAAAAATAATTTCATTATTATGCTGCATGCTAGCTATTATATGCACACAAATCAGATCTCTATAAATGAATGCTCAAAATTTCTGTGTCTAGTACTACAATAATTATCTCTCCTCGTATGAGGCCCGTATGCGTAAGATGGTTAAAGTGAAAGATGATTCAATACTTCCCGATATAGTTTATAAGTGTTTATGAATTCGACTTTTCTGTCCGTGTGTACTCCAATTCGAATAAATTTATTCAGATTGCCATGTACGAGTAATTTATATACATTACTGGAGTTAATCATGGCATGTTGGGTATATAAAAAGAAGTGTGTATCATTTATTGTTAGTTTGGAGTGACACTAAAATGTATCCCGTTACTTGGACATACAAATAGATCAATTATCAACTAAAATATGCCTGTAAATACTCAGGCATGAAATTTTTCTGAAGAGAACGCATTGCGGCATGTATGTGTCGTACGTATGGTGTAAGGCATATTTTCATCTGCATATCAATCTAATTAAATTAAGCGCACCATATAGAAAGACTAAGTGAAAAAAGATGTCAATTAGAATTCGCGAAAATCGAAATGAAAGTGTTTTGTTGCAATTTAATTTTTATTCCTTCTTAGAAATATATGTTTCAATGTTATTGGGTGATTTTAAACACTCCTAGAAAACAATGCATTTAATTGTTAAATATTCTAATTACTTTCACCATTAATAATTACATATGTAATGACATCAATTAAATACATTGTAAACGGTTTTTTCTCTATAACCCACTGTGTAACTAAATTATTTATGTATCTCTGTAAATTATCTGTAATTGCGACACATTTAATTTTCCTTAGAATATATTCTATGATAAATCTCAGTAACATATGAAATTCACATGACAGCTTGAATATAATTACGAGAGTTAGAGCACAATTCATGAAAAACCGACTTATAAGCCGAAACCCTAAGCATTCAGTTATATTTAAAAGTGTTCTTAGTAATAATAATATTAATATCAATATTAATATTAATAATAATAAGGGATAGAGAAATTGCTGAAGATTACTAAATAAAATAAATTATATGTAAAAACTTTAGCAGCGGCATTTTAGATAATTATCTGTAGTAATTAAAGTAATCATTAAATTATCTGGTAAATTACGTTAATGAAATATTAATTAATTTATAAACTGCGAATAGATAATTGTTGAGTTTATCGCCAAAATTAGAATCTAGCATCTACACCAAATGCTGACTAGCTAAATCCACTTCCGATAAACTCAAATAGTATCATCTTGTATCTTGTATCCTTCAGCTATCTCAAAATGAAAGGGATGTTAGAACGATCAGAGGTTTCAACTGGTTTCCGTGTTCCTTTATTAAGTGCTGTTAACGATTCCAAGCACATTCATTGATTAATTGTAGGGGAGATCCAGTGCATAAACATAACTCAGACTAATGAGATATTTCCAGTTCAAAGTTATACAATATTTTGTAGCAGATGTCTAACATATTTGTAAAGATTCTCTTGTTTTGATGTCAGAAAGTTTCATCCATAAAAGCGCACCATATAGAAAGACTAAGTGAAAAAAGATGTCAATTAGAATTCGCGAAAATCGAAATGAAAGTGTTTTGTTGCAATTTAATTTTTATTCCTTCTTAGAAATATATGTTTCAATGTTATTGGGTGATTTTAAACACTCCTAGAAAACAATGCATTTAATTGTTAAATATTCTAATTACTTTCACCATTAATAATTACATATAAAAAGCTGTAATGTAAAGCAATAATTTTTAATGTATAAAAATGTAACCTAAAATTTCGTTGAAAATGTAAATAAAAATATTTTTTTCACCCATATTGCTACACAGCGCGGTTTATAAATAATTTTACTATATTATAAATAATTTTTAATGTATAAATATGTAATCGAAAAAACCACCTGTGTTTAAAATGAGGTACTCTCTAAATGTTGATTGGCTGAATAAGCTGGCTCATGTGACCGTAAATCCACCACTGAGTATCGTTGTTACACATATTACCAAATGGTAAGCTATAAAATCAGCCTCATTTTGCGGACAAGTAAAAGTAATATATTGTAAGTAATTGATAGAATCACAGGAATAACCGTTGGAATCACAGGAATGCCAGAAATGAGGACAGCTTCACATTTTAAAGATTATGTGAAGATTGTTGTTTCTATGATTTTGCTTATTAATTTTTCATGAAAGCGAAACAATATTTCAAAGCTTTGGCTGGGTGATATTTCGTAACATGATACTTAGTACGCCGATTGCCAATCGCAGTACGTGCAGTAGAATCCCTGGTAGCTAGAATTAATTCAAAAAGTCTATTAAATATTTAACCGCTTTATCTGCTTCCACAACAGTGTCGACGGACTTCCATGTAACTGCTTCGCTTTCAATGTTAGACTGAACAATATTGTTAAGTTCACAGACGTCTTTATTCTTTGCCACAATTTAACTCATTCTCTCAGATAACCGTTACTTTTAAAATTGCTTTGAATACAGAAAAATATTTTTTCAACCAATTCTTCTTTTCATATCCTTAAAATGGAGAATAAATTAAAGAAATTCGTTCTATGGTCATACGAATCAGCACCTTTCCGTTCCCACTTTCCAGCAATTGACCTGATTGATTATTTTGCAGTGATTTTTTGTGCTCCATTGTGCATTTAGCCCAATTGTTACAAACATTAAGTTTTATTTCTGCAATACTGTTTTCTTGAATGCTTTTGCGTTGTAAGTGGGAGTTTTAACGTATTGTGGGTTCAATGGCAATTTTAAAGCGGAATGAACAGTTTTTCTTTTTGATAGCAATGTAAGAGCTATTCCAGACGATGCAAGAGCTAAGTCCAAGTCATTTTGGATAGAATTGCTGTATGAATCAATCTAATTAATGACGTTTTATCAGTTTCTCCTGGTTCATCTAATAAGGTTTCGTCAATCTCGTTATTGAGCGTTTGTCCATTATTTAATTGTAAATGCCTTCTTGTTTAAAAGATTAGCGTAGAAATATTTAAGTGCATGTAAGAAGAAAACTCACCCCTGTTGTGATTTTGTCCTCGACACAATTCTACATCAAACGAAGCACCACTATATTGATTCGGTGATGGCATTGTTAATTGAATGGGAGCTTTGTTTGCGTTTTCTAAAGTTAAATTTTTAAGCATTACCAACGTTTTGTTGTAGATATTTTTTCTGAAAACCGTGTTCATATTGGAATATCAAAGAAAAATTTCTTCCGTCATGTGTGATTTATATTTATCCCAAATCTGTGTTTTAGATGAAGGAGAACAGATTTCCATATTATTACAAACAATTCACGAATTTATTTAAATGCTACATCTTTTGCGCAACATTAATGCGTACATTCCAGTGTTCAACGTTTTCCAATAAATTCAGCGCTTGACGTTCTCTGCGAAATGTTTGTGACTTCCTTGATAATTCTATTCTGCTATAAAATTATTGGACCAGGTATATTTACGAAAGACATATGAAGAAAGCAGCATTCATCTTGATTGAGATGCACGGCGTAAAGGCTTCCTACCGTAGTTTCTTTGATTATGCCAGATTTTCGTCGTCTAGATATCCTCTTTTGCGTTGTTCAAAGGATTTTCTAGTGTCATTACATGCATAAAATATTCAGGCACTTTCTCATATTTGAGTGTTTCCGCAAACGCGTCATTTTGACACAACATAACGATAGACATTACAGCCGATAAATTCAAGGATATTTGTTGCACATTTCAGGCTGGAAAATAAGGGCGTTATCCACAGGGCCGTAGCCATGGAGGTGCTAAAGGGGGTCAGTCCTCCTAAAACATTTTGAGCCTTATACCAAGTTCACTACATAAATTTCTGTTTTGAAAATTCAAATGAAATTTTATTCAAAATTCTAATTTGTTTTAAAGCCATTTCGCAGTTTTGCTGAAATATTAAATTGTAAATAAAATAAGCATTTCATCACTCGCTTATACTATTTGCACATAGGAAGCTCATATGATGTTTAATACTGCACTAATTATACATTCAAATTTTTCATCATATTATTATTTTCTTAGCATAAAATGAAGTTATTACAATAGTTTAATAAGAAACATAGTAGTACCTACAATGTGAATATGTACTAATTTACTTTTCTGCATCAGAAAAAGAGAGAGAAAGTAACTAAAAATCTGAGCCTCCCCCCCCCCCCACATTTTTTTGTCCCTTCCTATTATTCACTTCTAGCTAAGGCTCCGGTTGTTCATTTTATAGGTGTATTGGTAAATGAAGAACAATTATACTCCGTTTGTGTATAGGTAATGACAGAATTAGCCAAATAGCTTTATTGATACTTATGTATTTTCCAGTCTGATACTGCGCAATTTCTTCGATATGTATGATAGCATTTCTATTACTTCTTTCTAGTTGTACTCCAAAAATGCCATCTCACTGCCTTAATTCATGTACTGACAAATGTATTATATATAAAAACTCATAATCTATATTTTGCTTCATAAGATACTTATAGATGAGTAGAAACTTGTTACAAAACTTTATTTCAATATCTTAGAAACTTTTTTAAGAAATGATGTTTTATGTAAACATAGACAATGAAAAACTCAAATTATTATTTTAATAGTGCACTAAAAATTATGTACAAAGTTTACAATTTTAAAGTCCACCATATTTATAGGCGTTTATATATTTGTGCAGATATTATATGCTATATATATTTGTATTAAAATGTATTCATTACCTTTCTGTTGTTCTTTAAACGGCCACTTCCGGTTTAAAAATGTTCATTTCAGGTTTATATTTTGTACTGTAATTTTACTTCTTAAAAACAATGAACCAAAAGTAAAGCATTTTTCGAATCGCAAATGTTATAACTTTAATAAAAAAAAACAAATCATTATCTTTTTTTCTTGTAAAAACAGCACATTTGAGGATAAGCACATACCTAAAAAAGCAAGATAAAATAAGTTGTGTATATGTATTTGAATCAGATAGATTCACTAAGACATTTACACATAACAGTTAAATCTGTGTTTATCTAATCGTAAACAGTAATAATGAGATATCACTCATGCATAAACTGCAAATAACTAATTCAGTATAGCTGGAAATTAACTTCTACAAATCCTAACAAGCTAGTTGCATTTTTGATGAACTCTAAGCGTACCATCTTGTAGCTTATATTCGCATATTATCTCAAAATGATTAGAAATGTGTTTGTGAAGCATCGATCAGAGGTTTCGACCAGTTTCCTTATTACTTTATTAAGTGCTTCTAACAATTTCAAGTCTGTTCATTGGCTGATTTTATGAGTGTTCTGATACATCTGAATATGCAAACATCATTTAGACAAATGAGATCGATTTGGATTTAAGATATCTGGAATTATTTTCGCGCTAGGATTTAAGTACGATATACTGAAATATATTTTTCATTTGACCTGAAATAAATAGAAGTTGTAAAGTTGTATCTGAATTATGTTAAAAAAGAAAAATGTAAAATAACTATTCGATTTATATAATATGCAATAAATAATTTAAATAAAATTTAATACTAGAATACTAGAATCTTATTCAATTCTCGGAGATCCAGATGAGGAAAAAATATATATTACATTAGAAGGTTTGTGGGAAAACCCCCCAGATGACACCTCCAAATACATGTACTTTTTAAAATTTGTCTAAAGAATAATGTTACTCACTCAGTTGTATTACATTTGTCCTATAGGAAGCTTCCTCTATGTGAAGACACTCGCGAGCTAATGCTAAACCTATAGGGAGGTTATTTAAAAAAATCTTCTTTGCATTTCAGAAATATACATATATATATATATATATATATATATATATATATATATTGAACAGACAAGATTCATTTTTACATCGCTTTTTTTTAATTTTTCGGTTTATGTTGCAAATATTTTTTAAGTGACATTTTCAAATTCGGAACTGGTTTCGAAAGGAAAAATTATTTTATAAGAAAAATCTGCAACTAAAATCGAAAAATATAAAAGGAGCGATTTAGAGATGGACTTTAGCTGTTGAGTGCATAAAAAGAATATTTAAAAATGTCGAAATGCAAACAAAATATCAGATCATCTAACCTCCCCATAGGATTGCCAATAGATCGCGAATATCATCTTCTACACTGTAAAAAAAATCTGTAAAGGTACTAAACATGTTCTAGGAAACTGGGATTCCAAGAACTTTTCATGTAACGATAACTGGAAAAATTCATGTAATCGATTCTGAAACTTGAATTTTTGCTGTTACTGTTACAGGAAAAGTTCTTGGAATCCCAGTTTCCTAGAACATGTTTAGTACCTTTGCAGATTTTTTTTTTTTTTTTTTTTTTTTTTTTTTTTTACAGTGTATAATGAGCGAGTTTTGAAACACTTATTTTAGATACAATTTAGTAATTTTGCGAAACTGTGAAAGGGTCTCAAAACTGAATTAGATTTTTGAACGGAATTTCATTTGAATTTTCGGAAATGAAATTCATTTAGTAATCTTGGGATCTTTTCCAGAGGGAGGCTCAAAATATTTAAGGGGGGATGAGCCCCCAGCACCCCCTTAGCTACGGCCTTAGATGCCCATATTAAACAACATTGTGATTGAATAAGCTGCAACTTAATTTCTTCAATTTCAAATTTAATCGAATGTAAACATACTTAACACACCCATATCGGTATATTTTGTGTAATGTCACTCTATCTTAATTTAAAACCTCAATCAACGGCGTGTCAAAAATGTTCTTTAGCGTGCCACTTCCGGCACACGTGCCATAGATTCGCCGTCTCTGCCCTATTGTAATATGAGGAAATATTGTGTGTATGCCAAATCTAAAAATTATTAAAACGATTTTGATTACATTTTGTATCCTACCGTTTTCGGGTATTAGAAGACAATTGGGCTAGGTCACATCTTCGAGAAAATTCGATTAGTAGGTCATTTTGTATGACCATTATCTTCTACTGCCGAATTATTCAATGCGAAACTCTCATATCCTTTTAAAGATGCTTTTTTTAACCTTCTGACTGCCCAGAAAAAGGACAAAATTAAATTTTTTTTGACTGTAATAAAAAAAAAATTACTAAATAAAAGTATTTTTCCAACATGATTATATTAAAAATTGTATGTATAAACTGAATATAATTCTTATAAGTATTAATCAATGCACAGTTTTTTAGTGCGTTCGTAATTACATAAATATGAAATACGTTATTTCAAAATTTAAGAAAATCGGATGTATAGGCTAATGACAGGGACAGTCAAAAGTTTTCGTTACACTAGGGTCGATGGAGAAAAATGTTTCAAGTGAATTTTAATCATGTTATGTCCTTTCGAGCATAATGAAATTGATAAGCATTTATAAAATGCACTAAATTATATATTCTGTAGTATATGTGGCACAAAGTACATTGATTATTCCTTTACAGGGCCACATAAAAGAATTTCTTTATATAATGGTATAGGGAAAAACATTGTTTGCGGCGTATTTTTATGATGTTAAATTATTTGATATGAAGTGAAATTGATATACGTTGATGAGATTTGCTACTTCTTACTTCATATATAAATATAGATGCATAGACACACAAAGAACACAGGCCCCACCAGTGGCGGAGAGGTTCTGACCTTTAAACTGGTAAAAGGTAGGTGCTGGGTTAAATCCCAAACGCGACCGTCGGCCTAGCCGTTCGGAGTATTCCGTGGTTTTCTTTGGACCTTGGATTTCCTTGCGTAAATACGGTCTAGGTTCCCTTAAAAAGACCCCCACGGAGGGCACACCCCACCTTTGGGCCTATATCCCTCGTGTAGATAATTGGCCGACATAAACACAAACAAACAAACATAGAACACAGAGAGAGTTAAATGTATTCCCTAACATCAAAACTATTTGGAAAAAAGTAGTTTCAAGTGCCTCGTAGTAATGTCACATCATTGAAAATAGAATGAAATTGAATACATTTATGAAGTGCACTAAAACTCTGTGGAATATGTGATGTAAAGAATAGTTATTGTTCATGCACAGGGCTATATAAAAGACCACATATATAAAAGACACTATATAAAAGACCGCCACAAACATTGTTTGTGACGTATTTTTATTATATTAAACTATTTGACTTGTAATGAAATTTATACGTGTTGCTGAAGTTTACTACCAGTTATTGCCTGTGTAATAGAAAGTGCACAGTATTTACAGGGACACACAAAAGATTTCGGATACTATACTGTACACGAAAAATTGTATATTAGTGATGATTGCTGGAAGTGCATTTTAGTTGTTATAAGCGTTTTTAAATTAAAATTTTTTTTACCTATTACATAGTGTGTATAAATGCTGTAGATCATATATACACATGGCAATTTGGTCTGTCCGTCTGTCTGCAAATAATAGCGCAACCTAACGAATTGTTTGAAATTTAATGTATATAATCGTTGCAGAATTTCCTAGAGTCATTTCAAATTTTATGAAAATAGAACTTATAAAGATGTTAATGAAAATTTTCTTCTTTTTTTATCCTATCATACGCAATTAATTCAATGAAATCCCATGATAGGTAATAAATATATATTTGCCATAGTGATTAAGTCTTATTTGAGAGTCATTTTACTTTCATATTACTAATTTTTTTTTTGTATATATTCGTATAAAATTATGTATACATCTATTTTTGCATAAGAATGCAATAAGATCTGAATGTGTATAAAATTAGTTATCGCACCGACGCACCACATTTGCCACGTTTGACGTGCAATTTCCAACTTGTTTTAAAAAGTATATTATCTGGAGAGTAATATTAATTTAAATAATGGTTCTAATGCAATGAACCCACAATTACGTTCACGGCAGTGAGAAGTTTAAAAATGAAATATATTTTAATTTTATTATTTTTTTTTATTATTACAGGCTTGTTTATGCTTTACGTTCAACTCCAAAATTTCCTTTTATCCTTACCTCTCCCACACATACGCATGGAAAATTTCAATTTAATTCTTCAAATTATTTTTACATGGATATCTTAAATCGCAGTGGATTTACGTATTCCACTGTAAGATATATATGCATCGTATGAGACATACATACGAGGAGGGGCTAGTTTATAACGAGACTAATGCTTCTACAGAAGAACTGTGCATGCACCAAATTCGTACAATTAATAGCTATACAGCGCAAAGCCTTCTGAATAATTTACTGGCTTTATATATTTATTTATTTATTTATTTATTTTTTATTTTCGAGTTAGCCTGTGCGTGACTTTCATTTGTTCCGAATCTTGTTTTAATATTCTACAGAAAAAATGTTGAGTATTTTAAAAAAGCAACGAATTAATGTGAAATCTCTTTTTAAATATGAAAAATCCGCTACTAAAACTCATCGTTTATTAAGGGTATATGGCAATGAATGTTTATCAATTGCGTCGATTTTTGCATGGTTTAAGCGTTTCCAAGATGGCCAAGAAGATATTAAAGATGACGTTCGCTCGGATCTCCCTTCTACATCAACAACCTAGAAAATTGTCAATATTCATGGAATTGTGTACATTCACTGGATTCCTGAAGTTCAAATTATTAATAAGAATTACTACCTTGAGGTCTTTGCTAATCTCTGTGAAAAAATACGAAAAGAACGATCCGAAATGTGTAAGATCAAGTTATGTGTGCTCCATCAGGACAATAAAATGGGTCATACTGCATTGACTATCATCAAGACGTTTTTAACCAAGTACAAAATCCCAGTATTAAACCATCCACTTTATTTGCCTGACCAGGCTACATCTGAATTTTATCTCTTCAAATCAAGGTCAAATATGCATTAAAAAGCACTACATTTCAGACCATTGAAGCTGTGAAAGAAAAGTTGCACCCATCATGTAAGGGCTCACAGAAAATGATTTCCAGCAATGTTTCAAATAATGGAAAATTTTCATGAAGCATTGTAAGAATAACGGTGGGCTGTATATTGAAGAGGGTAATAATTAAATATGCATAAATTTAAAATAAAACATTTTTCAGTACTATTCTTATTATTTAACACTACATTTAGTAAGTACCGCTATAGTGATATAATATTATTGAATGTTTTGTGTGATGTGAATCGTCGTGCATGTCATTGCTTGGAACGAGTCCTTCATTTGCCATGAGCTGTGTTGAATTTACTGAAATATTAGACAGACCTTGTGCACTACATATACATTTTAATTGCAGTAGAACTTTCTAAGCAGCATGTTCTGTAACCCGGAAAAATTGAGTTGAATCTCGTGATATTTAGTGATAAAAATTTAATTTTCTTTTTAAACAAAATGATCGTTATACTCATCACTGCCTTCTTGCATAATCACTTGGAACCTGGCTTATAATTATGATCAATGGATATCAGACTCGAATCACGATTCTGTCTTAGATGCTTGTAGTAGTTCAATGTCACTTTAAACACATGACCTAGTCTGTAAGAATTTGTGTACTAAATATGATGACAGCATTTGTAAAATATACCAATCAGTGTAGTCGAATTTACTGATGAGTCATAGAAGGCATGATGTACTTCTGAAAATATTGTAAATTGAAACGTTAGCAGTAAATTTGCCTTATATTAGAGACAAAATTTATAATAATTCGCCTCACATATCCATATTTTGAGCCTTTCCCTCACATGTGTGCATGTTTTGAAAAAACAAAGAATTATACTACTTTATTTTTTGCCCTATTTTTCTTCTGTAATTATTGTTTTTTTAAATTTAAATTAATTTTTTTTAAATTTTATTTTCTAAACACTGATTTTACTAAAATATGGGAAAGTATCATGCAAAATTTTATTTTTTAATGCCTACATTTTTTACACGCAAGTAAGGATAGCCCAGCGAATAAAGTTTGAATAAAAGTCTTATTAATGATGCTAGATAAGTGTAAGATAAATCATGTGTAGAGTATCTAATTTGATGCGTCTTTTTACTGAGCGACTACACGATGTTAAGTCTCTTAGATGAACAAATATATATATATATTATCGCTACTTTGATTCATAAAGTTGAAAATTCACTGAAGTTTAAAGCCTCTACTAGAAAAATTTTCATGTGGCATGCAACATCATCAAACGGTCTATAAAATGTGATCCAAAAACACCATACAATGCTATTGCATTCCACGTGTTTTCTGCAAAGAAATCGTCATTTTAGAAATTTTTTTTTGCCAAAAACCAGCGGTAAAATTTTCTTGTCAGGAAAGAAACTTAAAGTTTCTGTTTACTAACAAAACGTTCGCATCAACAATACCTACATTTATATGAAGATCACGCGCACTATGTTTGATTTATAGTTGTCATGCCTATCACAATGTAAAAGACTTTTTCAAACATTACTCGCTGGGATACTCAGTATATTGAAGCGACTTCATAGTACGTTTTGTTTTATAATTTCAATATTTTTCTTATACGTTTAACAAAATGAGGCAGGCAGGCCCCATCACGCGTTTGTCTATCTTCGTTCTTTTTATCACTTGATGGTCTATAATGTGTACTTTCATTCGTGCATTCAACGTATCTGAATCACGAATAGATCACCTTCTCATAAACTATCATCATAACTAGACCATAAACTAGATCATAAACTAGATCATAAACTATTAACCAACTTGACAATCTTCGTTTGCTTATCGGTTTTTCAGAGTTTTTTTATCTCCAATCTCCAACTCCACTTTGATAGGTTAAGCCATAACATTAGTTAAAAAATCAGGGATTATGGTTGGTCAGTAAGAATTCCTTGGCACACGTGGCTGAATTGATATAATGTTATCTGACTCAAGGGGTCCGAAGAGAGCTGAACCCCAGCTCTCTTCGGGGTTCGCCAGTGTACCCCAGTGTACCCCAGCTTTTTCATCTGCTTCGAAGCTATGCATATACACCCTTTTTTGGTAATTTTAGACCCTTTACCCTCATTACAATATGAAATGTTATCATACCTCGACCTTTTCCTCCTCCCATCACTATCCACTGCAATGATATAGTTATTAATGTCTTAAAATCAAATTTTCATTTTTTAAATGTTTCTTTTTTTCGATATGGTTATACATTTATTTATTTGCATGCTTTATTGATTCAAATGAAGAGGAGTCAATAAAATATCCCTTTGCATTTTAAGCAACTTTATATCAAATAACTCTTAAAAAATTAGTTACTATTTAAAAATATTTAATAATAGGTTTTTACGTAAGGCATGTAATGTAAGTAAAAATGTCGCTGTATAGGTAGTGCTGTTGAGGCAGATAGAACTAACTTATTAATTAAACAGGTGACCAACATTCTTTCATTTAAACTGTTAAAATCTGGAACTTTTGCTGCATAATTGCACCAATGCTTTTATAGAATATGTCTATTCTGATGAATGAGAATACAAAATAGTATACTCAAGTATACTCAAGTAACCGTTTTCTATAAAAGGGGTGGAGTGACTATGCAACAAAACCTGCAGCTTTTTAACAGTGTATTTACCAGTAAACACAAGTATCCTTTCAAGCATACTTCGCAGTTGGTTTCTCGAACAGCAAATTATATATCCATACACATCTGACAGTAGAGCAGGTATGCCAAACCTTGTTGTATTCCATGTTTTGGATTAAATCTTTTTATAATACTTTAAGGATTTTAGTAATAACTTTGTATTTCCATGAAAACAGACTAAAAAGGTATAACAGACTATTTTGATGTAAAAAAAAAAAGTTGCAAATAAAACGAGAAATTTTTGCTTGGATCAAAAATGAAACGATATCAAAAATCAAGCCCTACCTCCCCCTAGAGATACTTTTTGATATAATTTGTCAGGTCCCCCCTCCCACTCCCAAAAAATGATAACGTTATATATGCAAATTCATAGATTCATTTTATCGTGCTGTAATATCTTGCGTTTAGGGATTACAATCTCGGGATCCCGCATCCCGGGATTCTGGGATCCCGGTGTATTTTTAATCCCGAAATTCCCGGGATTTGTCAGAAAAAATCCCGGGATTTATGGGATTGTCTGGATTTTTTTAATGGAATATTTTTCAGTTGAAATTAAAAAGGATATTTATAAACTTTCGCTTTTGGAGGGGAAAAATCAATTTTCATGAAGTTTATATATGATTGAAACAGAATATATGCCTCAAGTATTTTTGCATATATTTCTAAGCGATTAAATCTTTTACAGTGGAAATCTTTTGTCTTGCAAACAGATGTAACACACACAGCTATTAGGAAAAATGAAATCGTTTGTTTATTACGATTTCGCTGCATTTGCAGAAATTATCTTCACTTCGTAGATTATTTTTGAATTAGATTTTACTGATAAGCGTCGCAATTCTGTATGATAGTCATTATGTGCAGACTTCTTTGTTTTTCGTGCGTTCATACTTTGCTTTAAAGGTGTCAGGGCTGCCAATTCTATCTGGCACCACTTTTTGATAACAGAAAATCTTAATACATTCTTTGACTACAATTGCAAGAAATAGGTACTTCAAAATTTACATTAGAAAAATACTAGAGAGAACAGAATATGAAAATAGTTACTTATGGCAGCCCTGGGATGTCGAATGAAAAGCATTTCGTAGGTCATCGGAAAGATAGTGACACATCTTCAGTATGGTACTACTATTTAAAGTCAAAAGATGATAAAAGCTCTAAATGTAAAAGATGTAGCACAATGCTTAAAATATTAGGTGGATCGACTGAGGGATTGCATACACATTTATTTACGAAACGCGGTACAAAAGTTCAGAAAGAATTTATTACTTCATCTCTTCCTTCCACAAGTCAAGATCGCAAAGAAGAGAATTTCTAAATTCCTCCAGTAAAACAGTAGCTAAATCCTGCTACGAGATTGAAAATTTAGCCTTGGAAGAAGATGATAAAGATGAAAATATTGAAACTTCCGAAAGTTTAGAATCGGAGTTTGTTTTAATTTTCGAAGACGAAGCTGGGCTTTTCATACCCTGATGAATATATAAGCGAACTTTTTAAAAATTTTTAAATATTAATAATTTATTTTAAACGATCTGCAACAAAGAATGAATTTCTTAAAAAGTATGAAAAACAGGGAAAACAAGGAAGAACTTTCCTTCTGTTATATTTCAAGACTAGATGGAATAGCCTAGTAGCCATGCTTGAAAGATTTTATTTCTTGAAAAATAGCATACAGAAATCTTCAACCGATTTAGAGTACACTGTAAAAAAAATCTGTAAAGGTACTAAACATTTTCTAGGAAACTGGGATTCCAAGAACTTTTCCTGTAACGGTAACAACAAAAATTCAAGTTTCAGAATCGGTTACATGAATTTTTCCTGTTATCGTTACATGAAAAGTTCTTGGAATCCCAGTTTCCTAGAAAATGTTTAGTACCTTTACAGATTTTTTTTTACAGTGTATGAGACCTGCATTAACGATTCCGATTTTCTACTTATAAACGAAATTGTTGAAATCCTCAAACCGATACAAATCACAGTAGAAACAATCTGTCGCAGGGATTCTAATTTGTTAAACACAGACGCAGCCTTAAAAATTCTTTTAAACAAATTGTCGGGGAAAAAATCAAAATTTGCTTACAAAATGACAGATGGGCTAAAATTACGCATTTAGAGAACGACGACGTATGAAATTATATGTGTTTTAAATTATTTGCATAATCCTAAACGAGATGACATGAGTGCAGAAACTAGCAGTACGTTTTCTATTCCTAACGAAACTTTTATTAAGAAGCAATAAGTGAAATCAATAATTGGAAGGCTAAAGAGTGTTCACAATGGCAATTATGTAGATACAGAAATAACACATATTGAGCCCATTGCGAAACGGCAAACGGATAACCGAACATATAAGGAAAAATTACAAGAAGAAATAGAAAAAAGCGTGCGAACAGTCGAACCTGAAATACAAAAACAAAAAGATTTATCAATACAAATTAGAAATGAGATGTCTCTTTTTGAGAATGAAGGAGAACTCGGTCATCATTTAGAATTAGCTTATCAATATTTGTTGACAATTCCTCCCGCGAGTGTAGAAGTTGAACGAACATTTTCAGCAACCGAATTTATTGCAAACAAAATTAGAAGTCGACTTGGGAATGATATTTTAGATGCTTTGATATTTCTTCGATCTTATTTTCAAAGGAAAACCAATTAGTTAAGAAACTCTGAGCTATTCATACTAAAATCTTTTTTATTAAATACTTTTATTAAGTTACCTTTATTTATTAAGTACATTTATTTCAAGAAAAAAAAAACATTATGTAGGGGGAAATTTTGTGTTTTTGATATCCTAAATTTGTAATCTTTAATTATTTGGTTATGAGAATAATTCAAAATTTGATTAGTGATAATAATTATCTTTTCATATTGTAAATATTTACCCATTCAAAGACTTTTTTAACATCAAATGAAAGAAATTATTCGGAAGATAAAACATAGACATTCCTTTTTTTGTGGGTGGGTGACATTGTCAAACATCAACAGCATATTTGTTTAAATTTCCAATTACTGTAATTTATCCTATACCTTTTTATTATTAAAGTAATAAATTTTGAACTTGATACATTTTCATAAGTTTGGCTGTATTTTTGTTTAGATGATTTTTTTACAATCTTGTAAAATTTAGCTATTGTGAAAATTGGTGATATTAGAAAAATTCTAATTTTCGCAATCCCGGGATCATCCCGGGATCCCGGGATTGAATCTAAACAATCCCGAAATCCCGGGATCGGAAATTAGTCTCAGGATTGTAATCCCTACTTGCGTTAGATAAAAAAGAAATAAACCGATTACTATACGTAGAAATTTGCGTTAATTTTAACATTCTATAAATCAATGTTGTTTATGCTTTTTTTTTTTCTACTTTTCATTGTATTGTCGTTCGCAAAGTATTTTAAAAAATAGAAAACTTATTATTTTATATTCTGTTTAAAATTTCTAGAAAATACATAGAAAAATGTCAAATTCGCTTCATTTCTTGTTTCTTTTCAGCGCTCGAATCTCTTTCAATTCAGTGACTTAATGCAGCATTCGGAAAAAGACAGAAACGATTTACCAAAAAATTGCTTCATGTCAAAATCAGAAGCGATATTTTGCGTTTTTCGAATGCAAGCATTTCTTTATATCTACTTAAAATCTAGAACTGCTGAGTTTGCTACAGACTTCATTCAAATATTTTATACTTATGCGAACATGTTTTTATTTCACATTAGAGCATATAAAAATAAGTGCATATTAATTATTTGTTTAACTTCACTGTGTAATGTTAAAAAATGTCATCTTTATATATTATGTTTATTTTCACTCATTATGTATTTTTATTTTCTTCTACATTCAATAAAAGAAAGTATGGTAATCGATTTTTTTAACTTTCGATTTTCGGCAGATTTACACGTTTTAGAGGTCAGAGATAACAAAAACATGTTTATACAAAGTGTGTGTCTGTTTGTTCGTCTGTCGCTAATGTACTATCGAAAAGTGTACGAAGTTATGCGTAGAAATGAACCAAAATTTTTGTGTATGATTTTGATTGCGGCAAGCAGGCCTCTATTAACTTAGACACATTCTTTATAGAAGGGGACGCCATAATAGTGATTTTGTAGCATTTTCAATATTGTACTATCTAAAAGCGTATGAAGTTTTGTATAGAATTGAACCAATTTTTTGTGTTTGTTTTTACCTATAGCACGCAAATCCTCCCTGAATTAAAAAAAAAAAAAAGATTGCAGAGGGAGCTATAATTGTTATGTCTGAGCCATTTTCATAGTCATATCTTTTACTGTACTATCAAAAAGTATATGAAGTTAGGCATAGAATTGAATCAAACTTTTTGTATATGCTTTTGACTATAGCTAGCAGCTTTTCCTGATTTTTTTTAATAATGCCTGAAAGGAACTCTGTATTAGTGATTTTTGCAATGTTTTCATTCTTGTACTATCGAAAAGTGTATAAAATTGTGCATGGAATTGCACCATTTTTTATGTATGTTTTTGGGTATGGGCTAGCATTTTAACCTTGGTCTGGAAAATAACCCGCCAGAACGGATCGCTATAATAGCGATTTTTATGCTTTTTTATTTATTGAATCACCAAAAAAGTGAAGTTTGAGACGAATATTTTGTGTATATTTTTGGCCATGACGAGCAGGTCCTTCTTGAATTTGCAAAAATATACTATTGGAAAAGGACGCTATGATAGCGATTTTTTTGTTTTTTAATTTTCTCGGTTTTTTTTTAATTGTTATTATGCCTATTGGTGACTTGTTCAACGACAGAAATTTGCGTTTTACTAAGCCGGCTATTCCCAAACAGCTGATGACAAAATAATAAGAAAAAATTATTTATTTTAATAAATATCATGACCTGATCTACATAAGTATGTTTTATTTCTATTACTCTACTGAAGCAGAAATTTAAAATGAAAATCAAAATTGGTATAGTATTGAAACGATAATATTAAAGTATTAATATGAGCTTTGAAAATATTAAAATTTATGAGATGGAAGAAAGTTTTGGAATTGGTACATCGAACTAATTAATAATAATTTTCAAAATTGAATTAAAAATATAATATTTTATGAGTCAAATTATAAAAAGTTTGAGAAACACAGCAATCAAATTTATTTAAAAGAATCAGATTTTCCCTTTGACTTTTTAACTTTAAAATTTACAATCTGCAAAAAAATCGTTACGTATTGTACAAAAAATAAGGTCATTTTCAGACTTAATGCTATAAAATACATAAGAATAAATTTGCAGAAGCTTAAAAACATGGTACAAAAAAAATTTTACAGGCTAATATTTTAGTATAAATATAATGAACCATACTTCGCAAAGGCAGATACAAAAATTTAACAAGTGGGAAATTGCACGTCAAGCGCAGCAAATGAGGTTTGTTCGTACTATAATGAAGTTTTTTAATTTTTCAGATCTTGGTGTAATACAGTGCATCTCAAAAGTTTAAGCACAATAGCAATTTTCAAATAAAACTTTAAATATTCACTTTATTTCAATATCTGTCTTGTATATGTTAATAATATCTATTTCAACACCGTATTCATTGAAATTAGCTTTAAAATTTTATTTCAAACCATGGAGTTTAAGATTAGAACAAAACTAACCGTGTCAGAAGTTTAAGCACAAAACCGTTTTATGCAAATTTTACAATCTGACGTAAGCGATTGCGCACGCAAACAATTTCTGGGTGTATAAGAAGCAGTTAGTTGTTGTTTATGAGTTAGTACAAAATGCCTCAGTCGAAAGAATTTTAAGAGGAGGAGGTAATAAAAATATGGAGTATGAGAGCAAAATCTAAGTCTGTTTGTGAAATTGAAAGTATATTAAAAAGATCAAAACGAGGTATTTATCAAATTTTGGCTCGTGGTAATAATTTCAAACGAAAATTTCGTTCTGGGAGGCCGCGAGTGACTAGTTTGCGCGAAGATAGCCGCATCAGAAATTTGGCTTCAACTGGTAATTACTCTCTTTCGCAAATAAAACATGCAGTTGGAGGACAAATATCGAAAAAAACTGTTCATAGAAGAGTTTTGGAATTCAAATACATCAAATACCGTAAAATGGCTCAATTTCCGTGTCTCAAATGACACCATAAAGAAGCTAGATTACAATGGGCCAAAGAGCATATGTCATTTGGTGAAAAGTGGCTGAATGTCATATTCAGTGATGAAAAAAAATGGAACCTCGATGGCCCTGATGGGTTTAAGTACTATTGGCATGATCTCCGCAAAGAACCTAGAAGTGTATTTAGCCGACAACATAATGGTGGTTCTGTAATGGTATGAGGGGCTATTTCTTTCAATGGTCAGACATCTCTAGCATTCCTCAGTGGTCGTGAAAACTCTGAAAACTATCAAGAGACACTTGTCAATCCTTTGCTTCCTGTTGCCGAGGTTTTGGGGGGAGAAAAATGGTTATTTCAACATGACAATGCTTCTATCCATATCTCAAACTCAACTTCATCGTGGCATAAGTCAAAAAAAGTGATTGTTTTGAAATGGCCGGCAATTAGTCCTGATTAAAACCCTATAGAAAATATGAGGGGGTATTCTCACTCATGCAGTTTATCCAAATGCAAAGCAATATTCTTCAGTTAAAGATTTGAAAGATGCCATTGAGAACGCTTGGTTTAAAATTGAACCAGAAACAATACAGAATCTCATTTTATCGATGGAAGACCTTATATTTAAGGTAATTCAGCAGAAAGGAGCAATAATCAAGTATTATTATTTTTTTTTTCTTATTCTGCTAAAAACTAAAAACTACTGTGCGTAAACTTTTGACACACTCATTTTTGTTGTTTTGATAAATGTTATTATTTAAGATAAATTTTATACTATAAATCTGTTAACTATCTTTTTAAAACTACAGTTTATAGATTATATGAAAAGGAAATTAACTTTCACTCATTAATAAAATTTTATTTTGAAATTTTCTGTTGCGCTTAAACTTTTGACACGCACTGTAGTATACAGTACATCGGATACAGTATAGTGGTCGAAATCTTTTGTACGTTCCTGTAAATAACATTTGCTTTCTGTTATACAGAAAGTAACCTGTAGAAAACCTCAGCAACGTATATCAATTTCATAAGATGTAAAATAGTTTAATAGTTTTAAAACGCGCTCCAAGTAGCGTTTGCCCCTGTACATTGTATAATGGAATACTTTTGTTTGACCTTGTAAATTAATAACAAATATTCTTTGCTCCACAGATTATGCAGAATGTAATTTAAAGTACATACTTCATAGATGCATGTCAATTCTATTGTGTTCAAATAAGTATAACATCAATAAAATTCATTTAAAACTATTATTTCCCATTGACCGGAAAGTAATGGAATGTTTTTGATTATCTCTGTAATTTAACTATAAATTCGATTTTCATAAAATTTGAAATTACGCGAGAAAATCATGCAACAATTATATATTTTAAATTTTATATGATACTGTTGGGTAGTTTTTGCTATGTTATATGCAGATGGACGGACAGACTGAACGATGCTATGGGTGCTATGAATTTATATAATTACGAACGCATCCAACAAACCATTTCCTTTCCAGATGAACTTGTTCTAATAAATTCTATGTAAGTTTCCTAGTAATTCATCTTTCCAATTACTTTGAAATAATTTGCCATGCAATTATATTGGGTTGAGTAAGGCTTTCGTCTGATTTAAATCATTATTAGTTGCAAACTATTAATCAAACTAAGTGCTCTATCAATTTGAATGAGAGGAAATGTATTGGAATAACAGTTAGATATGATGCTAGAAAGAGTTACATTGCACATATACCATAATTGTAAGCTAACATCACAATTTTGATAAGCTATTGAAGAAAGTTGTGTGATGTAACATATATTTTATTTTATATATTTCTATTATTATTTCAAATGTTAGTCCCCACCCCCTCTTTTAAAATTTCATTTTAAAAGAAAAACATTTTTAATAGGTTTTTTTTTATTGAGTGTTCTTCTCCAAATTGCATATAAAATAATAAATAAAAACAAATAATAAATTAGTTTTAAAATATAATTTCATTTCTAGAAATTTCTTTTTTACTTTTCAGTCAATTAAATATCATACGAATTAAATATTTTTTTTCTGTTTTAAATAACTGCTATATTTATTTTCTATTATCTCATTTGTCTTGTATAAAGAACTTAATTTTTACCGATTATACAACTTTGTTTTAGGGTTACTGTACGTTGCACGCTTTTTGCCGCAGGCGATAACTGTTTTATTCTTGACAAAACTCATTTAAAATTTTTCTCGTTGCTTTTTATGTAACGGTCCTTTTTACCTGTATGGTTTTTGAGCCCGGTTTGGGAATCTATTGTATGCTAAAACATTTTCTCTTGTCTTTTGTATAATGTAGAAATTTATTCAGATTACGATTTGCCGTGGTCATGTGAACCTGCACACGCGCAGCTGTCAAAAATGATAAATATTTCTTTATTATATTTGAAAGAGTTTATTTTAGCGTGCTGCATTCCTGTTGTGTATAAGTGCTCAATTTCTCTCATTATGGAAAATATAATTAGTCAAAAATATTTTTAAGAACTGATTTCCTTGATGAAATGTCTTTATCGTTTTATTCCAGAAGAAAATTTAAAAATGGACCTGGTTGACTATTAATAAAACAACACGCACGGTCAATCACAAGTAGGTGGCCTTTTGCCACCATAAGCTGACAGACGTATTATTGTCATCTAAAATTCAAAACAGTATTGGAAATATTACTAGGACCCAATATTGCATTTATGGCAATTACTTATAATGAAACGCCAATATTAATTAAAAATTGGTTTTATATTAGAAGTAATTGTAATTAAGTGTGAATTTTTTATTTAAAAAGATTATAAAATAACTTTCTACTGCTACGCACATTGTATTTTGAATAATGATATCCACAAAATGATTAACTGATTGAAACTTTCGCCTGACTTCAATCATTGTTATTTGTAAGCTGTTAACCACACTAAGTGCTTTCCCGTTTTGAAAGAGAGGAAATGTATTGGAATAACTAGTTAATATGATGGTAGAAAGGGTTACATTGGATATCTATTATAATTATAAAACTAACATCGCAATTTAGATAAGTTACAGAGCAGAGTTGAATTATACCTTTTGAAAAAACAATATTGGTTATAATACTGGGGTCCAAGATTACATTTATCGGAAATATTTGCAATGAAATACTAATATTGAATAAATATTAGTTTTACATTGGAAGTATATTTGCAATTAAACATGAAGGATTTATATAAAATGATTATGAAATATTTTTCTACACACACTAGCACGCTATTTCGATTTTTAATAACAATATCAAAAGAAATTGTTGGTGTTATAAAGTTTTGGAATCATACTTCGCAAAGACAGATTGAGGTCGCAATAAACTATTTCCTTACCATATGAACTTATTGCAATGTTGCATAAATTCAATATAGGTTTTCTATTAATTCATCTTTCAAACTACTTTAAAATAATTTACCTTCTTATTCTATTGGCTTGTCTAAACTTTTCGTGTGATTTAACCCCTTCAGGGGCGCCATTTGCAGTGTGCAAATGGTTAATTTTAACATCCGAAATGGGAAATGGCACCAGTAGTTTCTTAGTTCAATTAGGATCTTGTAATATATATGAAAAACATCTTTTTATTATTTTCAAATAAGTTTGTTTGTAACTTGCGGTGTCAATTAATTATTTGAATATTTTTGGAGCTGAAATACCTTGCCCCTGAAAGGGTTAAATCATTTTTAAATTCAAACTATTAATCATACTAATGTCCTCTCATTTTGAGAGAAAAGAAGTGTATTGGAATAATCAATTAGATAAGATGCTAGATAGAATTTAAATGGATATCTATCGTAATTATAAACAAATATCTCAATTTACATGTGAGGAGAGCTGACAAACGTATTTTTGTCACCTAAGTAGCAAAACAATTTTCATAAAAATGGTGGGACCTAACATTACATTTTTCGGAACTATATGCCATGAAATAGTAATATCAATTAAATACTAGTTTTATATTGGAAATATTTGCAATGAAATGTGAATATTTTCTTTAAAGGATTATAAAATAACTTTCTACAATTACTAGCATACACTTTCTCTTTTGAATGACAATATCTACAGAAATTAATAGTATTATAAAGATCTGGTATCATACTTCGCAAAGACAAATACAGGGAGAAATTAACTATTTCCTTTCTGTATAAACTTGTTGCAATGTCGCATAAATCAAATATAGGTTCTCTATTAATTCCTCTTTCCAATTATTTTTTAATAATTTGCTATACTATTCTATTGGATTGAGTATAGTTTTCGACTGATTTGAATCATTATTATTTGCAAATTATTAGTCATACTAAGTGCTCTCTTATTTCGAAAGAAAGGAATTGTAGTGAAATAATCAATTGTTGCTAGAAAGAGTAGCATTGAATATCCATCATAATTATAATCTAATATCACAATTTAGATAAATCACTGAGGAAAATTAACAAATGTTTTCTTTTCACCAACATTTCAAAACTATATTAGTAAGAATTTTAGGGCCCAAAATTCTATTCATAGGGATGACCTATGTCGAAATAACATTATTAAATATTGGTTTCATATTAGAAGTATTTGCAATTAAATGTAAATAATTTATTTAAAAGCTTTCATACGAATTCAATATTTCCGACTGAGGGAAAAATTGCCCAGGCCGGGAATCGAACCCAGATACTTGGCTTACAAAGCCAATGCTTTACCATTTAAGCTAACGGGGCACGACAACCGGCTGTCGTTTCTCGCTCAGATGAACTTGTAAGTCATAACATCTGGTCTGTCATTTAGACAGCTCAACAGAATAGACCGCAGGTAAAGGAACTCCATTGAACGGTGAAGTAGATAAATTGCATTTTTAACACAATCAAGCTGATTGGTAAAGTTATCATACGAATTCAATATTTCCAACCGAGCGAAAAATTGCCAAGGCCGGGAATGAAACCCAGATACTTGGCTTACATGGCCAATGCTTTACCGTTTAAGCTAACTGAACCGGTTGGCATTTCTCGCTCAGATAACCTTGTAGGTCATAACATCTGGTCTGTCATTTAGACAGCTCAACAGAATAGACCGCAGGTAAAGGAACTCCATTGAACAATGGTTACGTAGCTAAATTACATTTTTAACAAAATCAAACTGATTAGTAAAATTATCATATACGAATTAGCTTAAACGGTAAAAAATTGGCCTTGTAAGCCAAGTATCTGGGTTCGTTTCCTGACCTGGACAATTTTTCGCTCAGTTGGAAATATTGAATTCGTATATAACTTTACCAATCAGTTTGATTGTGTTAAAAATGCAATTTATTTGAAAGCACTATAAAATAACGTACTACAGGTACTAGCACATTATTTGTATTTTGAATAACAATATCCACATAAATTATTAGTATTATAAAGAACTGGGATCATACTTCTCAAAGACAGATACAGGACAATAAACCATTTTTTTCCGTATGAACTTGTTACAATGTAGCATAAATTCGATATAGGATTTCTGGTTATTCCTTTTCCAATTGTTGTGAGATAATTTGCCATGTTATTCTATTGGACTGACTAAAGCTTTCGACTGATTTCAATCATTATTATTTGCAAACTATTAATCACACTAAGTGCTCTCTCATTTTGAAAGAGAGGAAATGTATTGAATTAACCAGTTTTATATGATGCTAGACAGAGTTACACTGGATATATATCATAATGATAAATTAATATTGCAATTTAGTTAAGTTACTGAGGAGAGTTGATAAATGTATACTTGTCGCCTAAGAAGCCTTTATTAGCCGTAATGATATTGGAGCCAATCTGTATTTATCGAAACTACCTGCAATGAAATGATAATATTAATTGAATATTGGTTTTATATTGGAAGTATATCAGCAATGACATGTGATTATTTTACTTAAAGAATAAAAAAATAATATTCTACAGTTACTAGCACACGATTTCATATTTTGAATAACGATAGCCACAGAAATTATTAGTATCATAAAGATCTGTAATAATACTTTGCAAAGACAGATGTAAGGCGCACGAAACTGTTTTCTTTCCGGATGAACTTGTTGCAACTTCTTATAAATTCAGTATAGGTTTTTTTTTTTTTTTATTAATTACATCTTTCAAATTACTTTGAAATAATTTAACTTCCTTTTTTATTGGCTTCTCTAAAGCATTCGTCTGATTTAAATCATTATTAGTTGCAGACTATTATTTTCACTAAGTATTCTCTCATTTTGAGAGAGAAGCAATGTATTGGAATAACCAGTTACATATGATGCTAGAAGGAGTTACATTCCATATATATAATAATTATAATGAAGTAATAATATTAATTAATCTTGTATTTATATAGGAAGTGTTTGCAGTTAAATGTGAATATTTTATTTAAAAGGATTATAAAATAACTTTCTACAGCTACCAGCACGCTATTTCTTATTTAAATAACAATATCCACAGAAATTATTACTATTATAAAGACTTGGGAACATACTTCGCAAAGACAGATAAAGGACAATAAAACATTTCCCTCCCGGATGAACTTGTTACAATGTGACAAATTCAATATAGGCTTTCTGGTGATTTATTTTGAATTTATTTTGAAAAAAATTTCCATGCTATTATGTTTTAATGATTAAAGTTTTCGACAAATTTCTATCATTATTATTTGCAAAGTATTAACCTCACTAAGTGCTCTTTAAAAAAGTTATCCTTTATATTTTCAGTTTCGTAATTATAAAACTAAAATCACAATTTAGATATGTTATTGAGGAGAGTTAATAAATGTATTCTTGTTACTAATATTACAAAACAATATTTTTAATAATAATTTGCATCTATTTAAAAAACGCACAACAAAAAGGATATTCATTTTTATTGAAACTTACAAGAAATAACTAAAGTAATGCAATTTTGTTATAACATTATCCATCATTTCTGTCGTGTTACTCGTTATTAAAAGGAACCGTCTCTAACCAATCATGCGTCGCTCTGGTTAGCTGTGGACAGAAAAAACTTTAAGTTTTTGAATTGATTTTATGTTTTATTTTTAATATTTTCTTTTTTTATGAACATAGCTTTTTTCATAGGCATCGCGATCTAAAAGGAATATACAAGATACAGTGTTTTTCAAAATGTATAAAATTTAGTAACTGTAAAAGTAAATATTAACAAATACTTTTTGCATATGATACAAAATTTAAAAGCCGGATTCCAAAAGTTACAACCGACTGTATCTATTAACTAAACGAATGCCAAAATTTAGTTCAGTTAAGAAATACATATATATATATTAGTTGATTTTTTTTCAGCAAATAATGAGAATTGTAAGAGAATTCTTCTTATACAGCCTGTATGTGGAATAATGAATTTATATGCAGAGAGTTAAATGAAAACTAGTCGTTGGGGACCACCGAAATTCTAAGCCATCATGGATTTCCATAATACAAAATATGATAATAAAACACAGGAAAACTATTTACAAGTTTTAAAGTTTTGAAGTTTAAAAGTACATTTAAATATTGTTTTAAAAACGGCATTCTATTGGATAACAATGGAGGTCTGTGGGAATTTGGCAAAATTCCAGAAATATCGCTACGTTGGCGAAACCTCTGGCGAGTAATATTTGTAGCCAGATTTGGCGATATATCGCCAAGTTGACAACAAACTTGACAACTTTTTTTTGGTCGACGAGATAATAAAGTAATACCGAATTGCGTAATAGACACATCCTTATAACTCCAAAAATGATGATCATATTAAAAAACAGTTTACTGCGTCGGATTAAGCATATCATTTCCAACTAAAACTAGTGGTTGGGGGCCACCGTAATACTTATCCATCATGGATATGCATAATATAAAATGTGAAGATAAAACGTGTGTAAATTATTTATAAAATGCATTGCAATTCCAAAATAAAATTTAAACGTATATTTAAATAGTTTTAATTACATAGTTATGCTCTATTAATGAATTGCTGATGAATCCAAAGTGTGGAAAATATCTCGGCAACTAATTATCTGATTAACTTCATTCATCATGCAAAATTTATGTTTTCTTATTGTATTTTACATTATTTCCTTGAAAAAAAAATCGAACAGTGTTATGTACCTTTTATCAAAACGAATAGTTTGAGAGTCCGAGAAAAATAGTTCCGTATAATCGAGGTTACTGATATTCAATAATCTTCTTTCCATCATAACATACTAAGTATCACAAAATTTCAAGTCTCTATCTTAATTTGTTCAGGAGATAGAGTGTTTACAGGCATATAGACAGACGGACTGCAATTTTTTTTTCTAAAAATATGTTTTTTAGAATCTCCAGTTTCTGAAATGTGTAAATCCGTCAAAAAACTTTTTCAATTTAAAAAACGATTGCAACACTTGCCCTATACTACGTATGATGGGTAAGTAAAAACAGTTAAATTTCAAAGAGCATGCCGAAACTGAAAACTCACTTCCAGCAATTTTAACATGAATACAGCACTGTAAAAAATTTCTTTGTGTGTCCTTGGAAATTAACAAGAAATGTTAAAAATTCCCTATTCTATTGCAATAAGCTTGTAATGAAATTGGGTGATTTTATCAGTTTTAGTAATTTTTTAATAGCGTAAAATAATCTGTAAACGATTTTTATTCATATACTTTAATATAATGGAATACTTCCGTGTGCCCCTTATGAGTAAGCTATTAATCCCGCATACTTCATATACAAATACAAACATCTCTAGGTGATCCTAAGTAAATTTTATCAATTGAAAAAAAAAAAAAAAAAAAAAAAAAAAAAAAAATTCCGAGTTTATTTACGTGAGTTAAATTATGGACAGATGGACAGAAAAACCGAATTGATAAGAACTTTGTTGGAAAGTGTCTAAAAGAAATTACGTAAAAATAAAAGTATACTTTGTCAAAATGAATGCATTTTAGATACTATATTTTACTGCAAAATGAACTGGCTCTGAAAAAATCCTCGATTCTGCCTATAATATATAAATACATAGTTTCGGAATCACAGATGTGAAAAGAAACAATATCATAGAATAAAAATAGAAAGAAAGGGTCACATAAAAGTAAACATAAAATAGTAGTAAGTATCAGTACACAGACCACGTAAGAAAATTGGTTTTGGAATTTACGAGGTAAATTTCAAGAGTCCATATCTTCGAATATATATCCACTGTCAAAATAGCTAATATCTATCCACTCATCAAAATATCTAATATCCAGATATCTAAATATCCACTATTTAATCCACTATGAAAATGACTTTTTTTTTTTTTCTTTCTTTACAAGAAGAAAATATTAGATTTGTGAAAATTTTCGAATTTCGTTTTTCGATGGATTTAAATGTTGTAGAGGTTTAGAAAACCTGAAAAACATGTTATTTACAAAATGTCTGTCTGTGAATCTATCTATCTGTATATACGACACAAATTTTGTGGGCGCTCTAACTCAAAAAGTAATGAACGGAATTCTATAAACCTTTAGATTAAGCTAATTCCTCATATTAAGAGGGGCAGATTTCTTCTTGTTTAAATCACCCAACATTTGACGCTGTGATGCTAACTTTTCACATTTGCCGCAATAGGTTTTATAAGGAGAACTAATACACGAATTTTTATCAGACTTCAGATTTAATTAGTCCCTGATATAAATGAGAGCTGCTTAGTTTTTGGAGCGTTAATCGCTCAACAGGTAGCGCTTCTATAGTTATTTCTTGATTTCCGCAATTGTTCCATCTCAAAAACTAACGTACGGATATTCATCAAACTTCAGATTCAGTTAGAACTTGACAAACTTGTTGCTGATTAGATCTTGGAGTAAATTACCTAAACGATGCGATGGCGCTGCTAAAGCTTCATTTTTCTGGAAGTATTAACGTGTATAAGATAGAAGAAAGTTTTGGGATGGCCCCATCCGACTTGTAGTAATGATGTTTTTGATAAATTTAAATTTATTGGTAACATTTACAGTCGATCAAATTTTATAGTATCACATTTTAAATAATTTGATGAATTGAAATAACTTTTTAAGTTTTTTGAAATGTTGCATTAAACCAGAAAATTCGTAGAAATCATTATATGGTTTATTATTTATTACTTAATTAGTGCGTGAAAGGGGAGGGCAGATTAAGATTTTAGTAATATTAGGGTTGATGGACATTTAGTATAAACCGAAGAAAAACTAAAGTTTTCACTTTTAAACTTTACACACTAAAAATACATTTATAACACTTACATTTTCACTTCACTTAAAAAAAGGCATTTTTCTTTCTTGATTCGGTATGTATGTTTAATATGTACTGTAATTAATTTTTATAATGCAATTCCATATGCATAAAATGTGCGCCCCATAATTATTATAATTATTTCTTCACGTAAAATATCATAAAAATTAGTTCTACGTTTGTTATTAAAGTAAAAAAAAAAGCTTTTTTTTTTTTAGTGAGTTTCTTTTTTTTTGTGTGTATATCTGATAATTCCTCCTTTTCTGTTTTTAATTTTCTTTCCCTCCATTTTTTTCTTCTTTAAAGTATACATCTGGTAGTTCTGGGATTAAAAGATTCTAAACAATACCGAACATATTTTTCATTAAAAAACCAAATTTAATAAAACTCATTACTTCAGCCCTTTTTGTTCTCTAATTATAAATAATTAAGCATTAATAAAATTCATTTTCTAAGTCTGCATTTCTAAAAGGTGATTAATATTTAATTGCATGCGTAATTAGTCATATTTAAAGCGTATATTAGGGGGAAAAAAGGGAAATTTAATAATGATCTCTGTAAGGATACAGAAAAATTGAGCATGTAATTAAAGCGGGGGTTTTTATTTTATTTTTATATAATTACACAACTATTATATGTAGTTTTCGTTTTCCTTCTTATTTGTTTTGTGGCTTTAAATGATGAATAGGAATTTTATAGATATTTAAATTTTGATAGAGACTAGAGAAATTTTAATTGGAATATTACCTGAAATACTACATAATACTTTTGTTCACTTTTGTTTGATATCGCAGGTCGCCAATTAATTAAATTTTTAGTAAGAAATTTATGCTTTCAATTACAATTTCTCAAAGAGAATTATTTCAATAAAGCAAATGTGATTCATATGACAATAAACAAAACAAAAGTGAATCATATGTGATTTTTCGCTGGTTAATTTGTGAAGAATAATCATAAACCTATACAGGGTGTATCTAAACTCTTGGGCAAAATTACAAGGAGTGATAGTACACATCAAGACAAACAATATTAAACGGGAAACTAAGGGTTGCAAACGTCTCCCGAAGGAGATAGGTACCATTAAAGTTTAGGGTTCAAAATTTCAAATGATTACAAAAAACGGAAAAATTGGTCGATTCGTTTGGGATTTTCACTAAAATTATTCTTTAGATCATGTATTTTTTTTAAAATAAACTATAAAGATAAATTTTTAAAATTATCGACAGAGGGCGCTTTAGACTTTGGAATAACGAACAACTATTTTTTTACCGTGATGTTTTGCATCTCATTAAATGTTTTCGGAAGCTTAGCCTTAAACTTAAATTTTGAGCACAAAATCTGAATACTTGGGATTGGTTGATTAGCGCTAACTGAGCTGTGTTCAAGTGGGGTGGGAAGGTTCAAATTTTAAATGATTATCAAAAACGGAAAATTTAGTCGATTCTTTTGCGGTTTTCGCTAAAACTATTCTTTGTGTCAGTATTTCCTTGAAAATAAATTTTAAATATAAATTTCAAAAAATTCCGTTAGAGAGTACCGTAAAATTTAGAATAACCAGCAACTATTTTTCACCGTTATTTTTTTGTATTTAATTAAATGCATGCAAAAGCTTAGACTTAAATTCTGAGCTCAATTTCTGAATCATTGAATAGGAGTGAAGAAGCGCAAACTGAACCGTGTTCAGGGGTTGAAATTTCACCATCCCCTCCCCCCTCGAACACAGTTCAATTTTGCACTACTTAACCCCTCCCAAGGATTCAAAATTTGTGCTAAAAATTTAAGTTATTGCAAGCATTTAATTAGATGCAATAAATACTGGTTAAAAATAGTTGTTGGTTACTCTAAAGTTTAAGGCGCTCTCGAACAGAATATTTTGAAATTTATCTTTTTAGTTTTTTCAAGGAAATCCTGACATAAAGAATAGTTTTAGCTAAAACTGCAAACGAATTGACCAATTTTTCCATTTTTTTTATACTCATTTGAAATTTGAACCTTTCTTCCTCCCTTGAACACAGTTCGATTTGCGCAACTTAACCACTCCCACCTATTCAGTTTTGAGCTCAAAATTTAAGCCTAAGCTTCCGAAAACGTTTAATGAGATGCAAAAAATAACAGTAAAAAAAAGTTGTTCGTTACTCCAAAGTCTAAAGCGCCCTTTATCGACATTTTTTGAAATTTATCTTTATAATTTATTTTCAAGAAACTACTGACATAAAGAATAGTTTTAGTGAAAATTACAAACGAATAGATGAATTTTTTCGATTTTTATAATCATTTGAAATTTGAACCTTCCCTACCCCAGTTCAGTTTGCGTTACTTAACCACTCCCAACTATTCAGATTTTGAGCTTAAAATTTAAGTTTAAGTCTAAGCTTCGAAAAACGTTTAATGAGATGTAAAAAATAACTGTAAAAAATAGTTGTTCGTTACTCAAAGTCTAAAGCGCTCTCTATCGACATTTTTTTAAGATTTATCTTTATAATTTATTTTTAAAAAAATACTGAGATAATGAATATTTTTAGTGAAACCCGCAAACGATTCGACTAATTTTACCGTTTTTTATAATCATTTGAAATTTTGGATCATAAACCTTAATGGCACTTACCTCCTTCGAAGACATTTGGGACCCTTAGTTTTCTATTTATTATTGTTTCTCTTGATGTGTACTACCACCACTTAAAATTTTGCCGAAGAGTTTAGGTACACCCTGTATTTCGTATCTGATATAAGATCTCATCATTTGCTCAGGCTAGCACGAAAATAAAAAAGGCAAAATATCAATTAAAACGTATATGATTGAATATGTTTTTTTTTCTTCTTCTTTTTTTGGTGTGTGTGTGTGTGGGTGTGTGAACATGTACGAAGATCATCCAGACAAAATATTTCTCATCACACGTAAAAAATTACGAAAATAATTACCACGAAAAACATGCAAAGGATACTGCAATGTTTTATCTGCTTCTCAACGTAAACATCACCGGGATTCTAATACTTGTCATACCATGGGATGGATTTTTGAAGTCTTCTCTCATAGAAGTCTGCCGTCTTGGAATGAAGGCAGCTTTTCACAACTGTCATCCCTCGTCTCGTCACCAGTAACTTCTGTTGAGATTCTCATTGCCCTCATCGTGATATCGCTATACAAAAGTCAATTCTACTTTCATCCGTTTGATTTTGTGTTCTGGCATAAGGTGTTTTAGCACGCACAATTTGTGGAATAATAGTTTTTCGATTTAATTTCATGCATTGTTGATCTTTTCCGCACTTTTAAGCAGCGATACCACGCTAAAATGGTTTAAATAATGTTTAGGTTTTTCCTCCCTTTTACCCTATTTTAAAAAATAAACAGAGCAATATGTATAGATGTTTGTGTGTATGTATGTATATATAAATTAACCTGGTTGTGTTTTTTCTACTGAGCGTTAAATAAAAAGAAGTGAATTTTTCATAATCGAGTTCTGCACCACCGTCAAATAAATACCCTGAAACAGAAATTTTGGCAATTCATTTTTATCGAAGAATGTTCATTGTGCAGACTTTTCAATATGAGCATTTTAGAGACAATTATAAACAAGAATGTTGTATATTTTAATTTTGAAATTAATTAAAAATTTATCACATATGCATATTTTAAAATAGTTTTTAATCTGTAAAAAAGAATAGATAGTGTCTACCTATAACTAAATCCGAGTGGAGATGAGTGTAAATAATCAGTCGTTAGGAACCATTCTGGTCTGCGAATTGACCGTAGCTAAACTCAATGTTAGGCTTACCGGAAAAAATATGCTAACATATGACAGCTAAACGGCAATTACTTTTAAGTGAAATGTTTGTCCAGCATATTTTCCTATAAAATATGTATATCATATCCAATTATAATGCATTAAGTTCCAAATTAAAAATAAGCTACTATAAACAATACAAGTAAGCGAACGATTCCCCGTTGAAATTTAAAAATACAAATTCCAAATCTAGAAAGAAATGAATGACTCTGAGTGATTCATTAAAAAGGGCTAATATACGATTCTGCTTTAAAAATATTTTTAAAGCGCATTAAAGTCTTTACATGTATTTTGAAATAGAATTTTCTCGTTCGTTTACATTTATAAGCTGTAAGTTTACAACATAAAAAGAGAGAGAGAGAACGATTCTCAGGTCAACGATTTTTTCGTCGACTAGATTCTGTGGACTGATTTCAACTTTTGTTTTGGTGCCTTCTATTGGCATCAATATAAATACAGAATTTTTGATTGAAATTAAAGTTAAGAATTAAAGTAAATAAATAAATAAACAAAAATTACAGATGTAATAATGTGATTCGAGATAAATTTTTAATTGTTTCCATTGTATAATTTTAAATTAGCATTCAATAAGTATAAATAAAAGCAATATTTTTATTATGATTTCATTGGTAGAATTTAAATTTAGTTTTATTAATTTTTTAAGACGTTAAAATTTATCCGCTTAATTTTTTAAATGTTTTTTTCTATTATAAATAAAATAAAACTTTTTGTTTTGTAATGGATATTTGAGATGTTATCATGATTGCATTAGTACGTCTGAAAATTATTTTTTCACATTCTTTTATTGAATCACAATTTTGTTTTCTTTTCAAAGTTATATTCGAAATTTACTGTGCGAAAAATTAAAATTTTATCTACTTTGATGTTATTAGTACATGTAGTACATGGTATTGTAAATATCTTACATTTTAATGACATTCGATAACAAATATAAATTTCGTTTTGCAATGCAAGCAAATTTTAGTTGGATATAAGCTAAGCTTTTAAAAATCAATGCATATAACTAAATTAAAAATTGACGAAAGAAATAATAATAACAATTTTGATTTTTATAAATATGGAATGAATTTTTCAAGTTATACAGCTAAGTTTGTAAACTATATTTTGATTTAAATGAATGCCTCTTTTTTCTGCTTATTTTCTATAAGAAATTAATATTTTTTTTTTTTCAAAAAGTTATTTCGTTTATATTAACTGCTGATAGATTGAGCCAAATCCATATTTAAAAACCAAATATAAAGCTTATATTTGGTAAGGAATTTATCAATGAACTAGGAATTTATCTTATATATTTTCTATATCGGTGACTAAAACCGCTGCCGAATCACTGCTTATTTATAAAAATAATGCATTTTAAAATAAAAAATAAAAAATTTAATATTTAATTTTATTTTTTTTTGTTAAATCTTCAGAAATTGTGTTTTACTTTGCTAGTTATTATTATTGTTGTAATAAATACTGCTGTTTGTTTTGCCCAGCTGTTGAACTATTTCAGAGATTGAATAATAAGTTAAAAAAACTAATTTTTTGTATTTGTATAAATTTACTGTTACTTTTAAAATGTTTTTTATTAAAAAAATAACATAAACTCTTTGATAATAAAATCTTTATTCTGTTTGTTTGTATGAAATCTTAATAAAATGAAATGTAGGTCAATATTCCGTCATTTTCAACAGGGATGATATATTAGTACAATAAAAAAATCCTGGTATTGCCTACGATTAAGGATCGAGTTGAATTTTTTTATCAGAAAATTTTTAAAACTTTTTAAAAATTTAAACGTATATGAAAATTCAAATAATATTCTTATTAAAAATTATTTTTCAACTACCGTCTGGGTAATTCAGAAACAAATATATTAAAATAAATCAACCGAATAATTAATCCTTGTGCGATTACTTTGAATTTAAATACGGAAGAAAAAAAAAATATAAGGAGATTATGCTTCACCGATAAGTTTTTCTCAATAATTCTTCTTTAATTGCTTTCTTATTTAATACTGTTTATCGTATATTCAGACATTTTCACTAATTGGGAAAATACCGAGTTACTTGTGTGTTCGTAATTCTTTTCTTTTAAAAAAAATCATCACAAGATTATTTTATATATCGTTAACCATATAAAAATGTACATATATATTCTTCCTCAAATTAGACTATTTTTTCATTTCCTCAATTTATCAACTGCTTATTTTTGAAAAGTAATGAAGGTAGTTAGTAACATTAGTAATGCGGAAAGAATATTTGGCAACAAATTGTGAATCCGTCAACATCATGACAGTTCAGTCAAATGCTTATTCCTTTCCGGGGCAGTGTTACCACTCCGGCAACACCTAATTTTAATTCCAAACTTACAAACGGCACCAATGATATTTTATAAAAATTTTACTTTTACAATGACAACTTAAAGCAGGGAATTCTTAATTTCTAAAAAAGTCTTTTGTAAATGCCGGTGTCAGTCAACAATTTCTCATTTTACAAACAGAATTTGTCTGCGCCGGAAAGGGTTAAACTAGAAAATTACAGAAATGAAAAGCATTGTATTCAGTCGGAACGAAAAAACGAGAACATTTTAGATAGCAGATGTAAGCATTTTTTCTCGGAGCCACCGTATGAAGGTTTAAATCATAATTTCTAAAATATTCATTGGGTTTACAAGAAAGTATTTGCAAGATTAGTGACTGTATCATTAATATTAGTTCTACCACGTTTTTCTTCTTTCTTTATTTCGCTTCGTCTTTTAATTGTGGAAAAGGTTAATGTTATCATTTAACATATTGCTCACCCACAAGAAAAGTGAAGCAACTCCCGAAAACTCATTTTGGGTTTTATTCCACTAAGAAGTCTGTCATAGGTCTATCTTGCTGCACGAAAAATGTGTAGTTATGCAGAAAATCATTTTATTGCGATCATTTTGTTTTTGTTCATTTGTGACCATAGAAGAGGGGTGGACTGTGTGGGGAACTAAAATTACCCAACCCTCCAAACTTCATCCTATGTCTTCATTCGTAAGAATTGTATGCTTTTATGGGCGATTTTATTTTTGCATATGGAGCTAACTGCTATAATAACACTCATGAACAAATTTTAATGAATTTTCGATTTCTCTATATACATTGGGTGTTTCTTATAAATTTCAAGCTGCTGAAAATGAATATGTTTGTAGAAATTTTCTATCACCCTCCATTTTTGAGAAATTTCATTTATACGTTTTGGAGTATGTAGGCATCGTATAGGCATTATAATTATATTATATTATTCTCTTTCATGTATTTGATCCACACAAACATTCTTTTTTCTTATTACAACTATAGAAGATACAGCAAGAGAGTAGAAACAGATGTCTCCCTAATAAATTTTATGTTAGCGACCTTGAACATACAGCTCTAGCCACCCCCACAGTATCTGACTTTAACGCAAATCCCTGACAGTGGAAACTCATCTTTCGGGGCGAATATACTACTATTTCTTTGTTCTATAAGACTTTTTAATTGAATTTTGATTATAATTATCATATCTTCTTGTACAATATGTAAAACATGTCTAGAGGATGCGTTAATGAACCCGATTCTTTTTGCTGTGTGTGCGGGGAGCTAACTTTGAAAAAGTATCGATGCGCCTATCATATGTACTTTGGATATAAAGTAGTTGAACGAGATAAGAAATAAGCACCTCGTTCTTGTTATACACAACGTGCTACAAACCTCCAGACGTGGATGAAAGGTACAAAAAAGTGTATGTCCTTTGCTATACCCATGATGTGACACGTGCCGAAGGATCAAATAACTGACTGCTACTAATGTATTACAAAAATTAAAGGATTCTTTGCAAGAAGTAAACATAAAATTAAGTACATGAACTTAGATTCAGCAATGTGACCAGCATTACATAATGATGATTTAAAAATATCGAAACCACCAGAGAATTTTACATATGATGATGCAGCAGTAGAAATGGAAATCGGTGAAACTGAAACTTCCTCGACATCTGATGTGAACTAATCTCCTGGCATAAATGAAGAACCACACCTAATAACTCAAAAAGAATTAAATGATTTTGTGAGAGACCTAAATTTATCAAAGAAAAACTCAGAATTACTTGATCAAGATTGCAAGGTTGGAATCTCCTGAAAAACTATACAAAGATATCTATTTATCGAGATTGATATAAGAAATATTCAACATTTTTTAAAAGAAAAGATGATTTACCCTATTGTAATGATATAAGTGGCTTAATGTCTGCTTTAAATTGACAATATAACTCGGAACAATGACCTATAAGAGAGCACCCACAGATAAGACATTTACAGCTACATAAAGTATGAAATTTCTTATTAATATCATTTCTTTTTACAAAAAATCTATATTTTTCTGGAACTTTATAAACAATGCATACTTTCAGTGTTTTAAATATTAATTTTAAGCTTTATAAATGTTTATTTAAAAGTTTGTCATTACTAAAATACCAAATGATAAATTTCATAAGGTGTATGTATTGAATAAATACTACAAAATTGAGATTTTCAGGATTTTGAATTTTTTAAATATCTGTGGGTGATGGAAACTTTTTAATGGCATATTCTTTCACAGCACCACCTAAAATATAAAAGTCACCACATACTTAGTTAGAAACAGAAACCTTGTTTATCAGTGTAATCTGCTATAATATATTACACTATTATAAATCTTGTCCTAGTTTGAATAATACTTTGGTGATCTGTAGCTGCCACCATAAGCAGGGCTATAGCTTGGTATACGGATCCCCACCCCCTTTAAACATTTTGAACCTTACCTGGGAATTATCTGCGACATATTTTAATTCTGATAAACGATTTGTATATTCAAATTGATATATGTTGCTGATTGATAGTACCTTGGCCGTACAAAGAGTATACGCGTTATGGTAATAATTCCAATGCAGTTTCCCCATCAGAAGTAAAATACAATAAAACCAGCTTAGTAGGAAACACAAACGACCAGTTATTTGTAATTACTTTTTTATCTAAAGACCATACATAAAAATTTCAAATTTTGAAAACATAATTACAGTTTAATTGAATTTATCAATTAATTTTAAATAAAAGATTTTAAAGGGAGAGAAAAGTAAAAACTCAAACCTTAACCTGTGACTGTACACAACTTTCCAACTATACATGAGTCGGGCCTGGTAACTTGCACAGTCTCTGCTCCCCCCCCCCTGTCTCTGTACCGAACTATAATACAAATTTCAGGTTCATTTAAGAATATTATTACCAGTCCTGGACAACGCCGGGGGGGGGGGAGAAGTTAGTAACATAATAAATCATTTTAAGCAATCCAAGAATGTTATGCATGACATGAGCTATGATTCAATGAGCTAAGAAAGAACATGGTTTCCAGTTAGATCTCACTTTTTTATGAGAGAAACTGTCAACTTGGCATTTTTTTTACATTTAAGTTCTTAATGGGATAATATATACTCGTTTAACTTGTTACACAGAATAAAAAAAATCAAACGATTAAAAAAAATCTAAACTCCAGCATTTTTTATAAAAATTTTTCTTTACTTCATTTATTAATCGATAAATTTCAGAACAATCAAAGCATCCAAACGACTTATTCACTTATTATCTTCAAATATAATTAATAAGGACTTTTATCAGAATATAAAGGAAAAGTTATATAAAGGGAGGAGATAGAAAAAGAAGGAAGAACAGCACTTATTGAAATTCCTGAGCTGAACTATTAGAGAGATTTTGAGTTGAGAAATATTTATGATAGCTTTTATTATGCATTTACCTTTAAAATGCAATTAACGTGCATGTTTTGAGTTATGTTTAAAGAAACGAAAAAGGAAAAATCGTGCGTCAATTTATGAAGTGCTTTCCAACATTTTCAAAATAATATAACAAACTGCAGCGTTTAAAAAGTTAAAATAATATGTCTCATTTCACCATATGGAAATGTATAACGTATTTCAAAACCGAATTTAAGCTGTTCCCATCTACAATAGGAAAATTATCCTAATTTTTTAGATGCCCTGTATATGATATAGAAATTTGTATCTATTAAAATCATGTATTCCAAAATTTAGTTCATTTATGAGATACATATATTTCAGAAAATTTCCTCTGAGCAGTTTTCCTCCAATAAGGAGAATGGTATGCGAATAGTTTTGTGCAGCCATGTGTATGAGGAAAATGAATTTGTATATTATTTTGAATTTATATATAAAGAGTAACATGTAATAAACTAATTAAATTTAAAAGCTCATACCGAATTTTAAAACGTACTTTCCAGTAATTATCACGCAAAGACAGTACTGTAACCGATTTCTATTGTGTGTGCCTGTAAATTGATAAAAAATGCTCTTTTATAACGTTATCTTTGTGAAATTCAGTGATTCAGAGTATCTCGGGATTGCCATTAATTTTTCTTTAGTAATTATAGATAATTAGGAACTCAATCACTCTTTGATAAGTTTTTGCATTTTAAAAAAGCAATTAATCTTTAATTACAATTAGATTTTTTGAAGCAATGTTTATTGAAGTAGGATTATTTAGTGCAAAAAAATCTCATTAATTATAATCATTCCGGAAAACATGCGTATTACATTAGTGGTAATGGTTTTAAAGTCTTTTGTTTCTTTTCAAGATAAATATTTAATTTTTTTCAAAGGGTAATTTTGCGAAATGTATGTTACTTAGATTTTAATGGAATTAATATTTTTATATTAAATATTTACTTATATTTAGAAGTTAATATAATGGAAAGAATCTCTTCTGAGGAAATCATTTTAAAAGTATATAAAGATTAAAAAATTGCAAATAAATTATTAAATATCTTTAATTGGCTCTTTAAAAAATGCGGATACCTATAGAGTGCTTAGAATGTTTTTATAATTAATTTGCAAATAAAGGGTTACATCCTATTGGTTATATTTTTGCAGGAATGTAATGTGAGAAATCTGAAATTTATTTACCACGCTTCCTTGTCAAAGTTTTAATTATCTGTAATAGATGGTACTATGTTGTTTGAAACTGCTAGAATTCACAATTTAATATACATAAATGGAACAAATTTCTTTCATTTTATATCATTCATTCTGTTTAACTTTTAAAACGTAACAAATGTAATTTGAGTTTGAAAATCGCAAGCTTATTTTAAACAATCATATTATTATTTGACACTATGCTGTGGCACATATGGGTAGATATTTGAATCTAAAACACGGAAGCCAAGTAAAAATTTCTGATTTCATATAATAATTCAAAGTTTTTCTTATAAATTTACCAATTACTTGTCATTGTTACCTGTTACTAAATTTAAAAAGGAATCAGTTATTTTTAAATAGTCTTTAACAGGGCTTACATAATACATGAACATTATAATAACTCTAGGGGTTATTACAGCTCTGCACCAATTTTGAAATTGGACCATTCAATATTTCTAATTTTGCATAGTTGTTTTAAAGTTTATAGTAGTTTAGTAGTTTAAGGTATGTTTTATTAAAAAAATCATCGAATATTTTCTTTTTAATCTTTTCGAATCATAAATCAAAACATCTGTATATTCTGGGATTATATTTTTCTGATTTCCCTCGAGAATTCATCAACAGACAAATATAATGTTAAACGAACTAAATAATAATTTTTTTTCTTTGGCAATTATAGATAATTAGGAATTCAATCGCTCTTAGATAAGTTTTTGCACTGTTAAAGCGCAATTAATATTTAACTTCAATTAGATTTTTTTAAAGTAACGTTAGTAGGGGAAAATTGAGAGTCCGGCCCCGGGAGGAGGCGTGAGGCTCGGAGGAGGGAGGAGGGCTCCTCCTCCTCAAGCCTCCTCCTCACTCCTCCTCCACAATCCTCCTCCTCCTAAACCCTCCTCCTCAATCCTCCTCATTCCTCAAGGTTATCTTATAAGAGAAGGGGTTAAAAAGGGGGATTAAATTTTTTTCGTGAAATTTGAATATTTTATGCTATAAGAGAGGGGTAAAAGGGTGATTAATTTTTTAAGTATACTTCAGTACGAGCGGTTCTTTTGACTGTTGATTAAGAGATGAATGATTCATATTAAATTAAAAATAGTAATTAATTAAAAAGTAATTAAAAATAATAAGTGAAAAATAATGAAGGGACTTAGAATTTTTCGAGCGGTTTTTTTAGTCAAGTATAGTACATAGTAGAATTTAAGAAATGAATAATAGCAATTAACGATAATTAGTAATTAATTAAAAAAGTAATTAAAAATATTGAGTAAAAATAATGAAGGTAATAATTAAAAATGATAATTAAAAATAATGAGTAAAAAATAATGAAGGGAATTTTTCGGTGAACTTTAGTTTAAGGATTTATTTTTTGATTTGAAGCGGAAATTTTGGGGAGATTGATTTTTTTTTTTTTTCACCGTGTTTTAGATAATGGGTTAAGCGGGTATTTGGGGACATAGAATGTTTTTTTTTCAGTACTATTGTACGAGTGGTTTTCAATTTTAATGTGGCGACTTAAAAATTTTCAGTTTGGTGTAATTTAAGAGTTTATTTTTTCGATTTTAAGTGGAAATTTGGGGAGATTGATTTTTTTTTTTTTTTTTTTCCACTGTACTCTTACATGATGAGTTAAGCGGATATTTTGGAGGAAATTATTATTTTAGACTAATCATCCACGAAGGATATTTTGCGGATATAAGTGTTTAATAGGGGGACTTTAATTTTTTTGCAATGAGATTGACGCGCGCTCGTCGACCTAACCGTACGGAGTTTATAGTTTTCTTTAAATCATGTATGAATATTGGTTTAGAATTTCTTAGAATGACTTCCACCACTTTTATCCACCATTATCATAAATAACACATGCTGGTAATGGGAATAATAATTTTGAATATTTATTTAATGAAGGAACTTTAAAATTATTTCGAGTACTATTTTTAGTCAACTGTGTTATACACTTGATATTTTAGAATAGTTAAAAAATAACTTTAAAATTTGAATGAAAAAATATGTTTCAAAATGGGATTTTATGTGCTAGCATTGAATCGCACTCGTCGCCCTAACGGTTTGGAATATGTGGTTTCCTTCGAACCTTGGTGAAAATTTAATTGAAATGATTATTATTATTATTTTGTGTGTGTTGTATGTATGTGTATATATGTGTGTGTGTTGTATGCATGTATGTGTGTGAATGTATGTTTGTGTGTTGTATGCATGTATGTGTGTGTTGTATGCATGTGCGTGTGTTGTATGTATTGTATGTGTGTATGTGTGTGTCGTATGTTGTACGTATGTGCATGTGTTGTATATATGTATGAATGAAATAACACATGCTTGTAATGGGAATTTGGGAATAATAATTTTAAATATTAATTTAATGAAGGAACTTTAGAATTATTTCGAGTATTATTTTTAGTGAACTATGTTATACACTTGATATTTTAGAATAGTTAAAAAATAACTTTAAAATTTGAATGAAAAATATGTTTCAAAATTGAATTTTACGTACTAACATTTATTTACGCTCGTCGACCTAACTGTTCAAAGTCCTTGATTATCTTCGAGCAATGGAAAATTTAATTTTATTAATTTATTTATTTAGTTAGATTATTTTTTGATGATCCCGGTTTGAGGATGTTATTTTTGGATAATGAATAAATTTTAATGGTGGTACTTTATTTTTAAGGGGTGTCTTATGAAGCGACTTAGATTGTTTTCGAGTGGAAAATTTAGTCACATTTAATTTAAGAAATGATTAATTAAAGGAAAAAAGACAATTCAATTTAATTAGGTTCCTTTTTCGATAGATAAAAATAGGAATTAAAAATTTTATGAGAAATTTATTAATGAGGGCAATTGAAGCTTATTATGAGTGTGACTCTATTTTAAGTAAAGGTTAGAAGACAGTTTAAAAAATGGCACTAAAAAATAAATACATTCATAACACACATATATATATACATAGAATTAACTAGCAGTATTTTTAAACTAGAATGACAAACTGAACAATTTTCGTGAATATTATGAAAAAATAAATGCGCTTTAGAGAACGAAACTTTACTATTTGATTGTTATTTAATATTATAAAAATATTTAAATCTAAGCATTTCGTTTTAGGTAACAAACTTATTTTATTAGTTTAGTACATATTAATTTTCATCGTATAGTATTCAAATCACCTGTGTTCATGCAATACGGATTTACCTACTTATCGCATGCGAATGAGTAAAAGCATGATTCATTCTTATCTTAGATAAGGTTTTACCCCAGAGTCTTCAATTCAATCGACGTTATATTTTAACTTTGATTAACTAATGAAGATGCCAATTGGGTCGCAATAATGATTTTATTAATTCAGATTTTAAATTAATATCAAATTGGAAGTTTTTTTTCTTTTCTCACAGATTAACGTTAAATAAAACTTAAATATTTATATATTCATTTACTTTATTAGTAAAATAATGAATGTGTCACATTCATTTAGGATTTAACTATTTGAAGATTTAAACTAACCTTTTATTTAAACGATCACATAACTAAAACTATTATAAAATTAAGTGTTTAAAAATATAAACGAAGGGTTCATTTTAAAATGTACTCATACTTGGGGATAATTTACTTGGGGAATATTTCTTAGATGACTTATCATGAATAACTAAGTGTACACTCAGAAACAAGAACCAGTAAACATTTTTAACGAAAGGTTTTCATAAATATATACTAAGGTATATATATATATATAGTAACATTTCATATAACATCAAATTTTAGCAAGTGCATGTATTGGAACACCCCCCTTTTTTTTCTATCATACTTTTTCTCTCTTTGTTGTACTACTTTGGTTGAGAAATGCGGTTCAAAAAACCCTATTTGACAAAACGGAGTATGATTAGGTAGTTTTTGAATACCTGCTTTACGAAAATAAATTTAAACTTTTGACATAAAGCTGTTCTTTAATAATTTAAAACAGAAATTATTTTTTATAATTAATCCTTAACAACTTTAGACATGATTTGATGAGTCATAAGGTCATTAAAAAGGTTTTTAACGTATTAATTAATTTTCTTAATCAGTTCTTCTAAATATTAAAAACTTATTCATAAGAAAATCTTACCTGGCTAGGAAAATTCAACCTCCTTGTATGTTGGTCTCGCAAGGACTGACTGATAACATGCCTGCTTATCTACCGAACCATGTGATAAGTGACGTTAGAGATCACGTGACCCTCATTATCTGCTGATAAGATAAGCACTGACTTGGAATTATCTTAATTAATTATCAAACTTCTCATTTTTTAAAAACCACACTAAACATTGCTCCCATTAATTAATCATGTAAATATAATTTATATCGTTTATGATTATCAGTTTTATACTAACATTTAACACCTATACGTATGTGTTGTATTAATTCTGTTAGTTTAATTCATACAAATTTCAACTAAAGCATCCTATGCTAGTTTTCATATATTTATTATCACATCACGTGATACAATTTCTTGTGATGTTTTAGAAATAATAGATATTTAATTTTTTTAATTAGTTAAAAACATTAAAAAATTTTTATTGCTTTTTAGCATGAATATTTTAAGAAAAACATATTTTATTCTGAAATATCAAATTTAAAAACTAATTCTTAAGAATATGACTCGATGCAGTTTACTCATTTTAAACAAGTTAACTTTACTACTTGACAGAAATATATTCAAACGCAAAGCGATTTAACTTTCACATTTTTAAAGTTATTTATATAATATACTAACATTTAATTGTAATAGGTAAAATTTTATTAAAAATATTGAAGAAAATAAAATTTATACTATGTAAAAAATTAAAACACCATTTAAAAATATTAAACAACAAACTTGTAATTTAGAGATGAATAAATATAAAAATATATGAATCACACAATAATAAAAAGAAATACTTAATCATTCATAAAAATTCTTCCCTTGAACATTCCCATGTATGTTAGTAAAAATATTATACTAAAGTGTTCAAAAAGATTATAAGCGTTTGCAAATTAACAAAGAAAATTGAGTATTAAATATCAAATAATGGACATGCACTTTTTACACTCACATCTTACAATGTACTTAGTAACCAAATTTAATGATTTTTAAGCATGTCTTCTTAAATTTTTTTCAATGAAAGACTATCACAGTTGAATATTAAGCTTTCTCTTCATAACTTTATCGAGAAATATGTAATGCATACCACACGATTTCATTAAATGAATCACAATACAATTCAAACTTCTCATTTTCAATGTTTTATATATACTAGTGTTTATCAAATAGGTGTTTATTCTGAACAATCATTACTTAGTATATTGATGAAAAGTTTGTTTTGAACGGTTTTTAACTCAAATGGTGTGAGAGAAGGATATATTACGACAGAAGTTATTAAATATAGAGTCTTTAAAGTTTATACCCGTGCAACAATTGGCATTTCAAGAAACAAAGTTGTGTCATATTTGAAAGCATTCTTTATATTCGAAACGCACACATGATCACGATCACATCACTGAAGAGTATAGAGAAGCTGTTTATGATGTATATAATTTGAATTTTCATTAACACAATATTATAACCGAAGTTTTTCGACAGTTTGAAAAATTATGATGCACAATGTCTGCACACGTTAACACAGAATAAGATTAACTTATGCCCTTTCGATGATAAGCGTTATTTGCAGGTAAGATACATTAACATAACAACATTTTCTTGATAATTTTTCTTACAGGTTTCGAAACCACAAACATCGGATCATACTTCTCATTTTTAACACGCGACACTAACCATTGGGCCATTAAAGCCCATAATTTAGTAACTAAAAAGTAAGAAAGATCATCGAAAGTGATTACTTCACACATGCAAAAATAATTTTTATTGTGACTTATCAGTTAAAAATCACGAAGAAAAGAAAAAATCACATATGTTTTGGATTACTTTGAGATTTTATGAGTCACCTCATCAGTTAAATAGACATATTCACTTCTTATGAAATGTATTATATTTTAGTTTATCAGTCATAGTGTGATTACTTATTAATAATTTTAGTATCATTAAAAAAGTTTAAAAAAGTTAAATATATCAAAAATACAAGTTCGTGTTAAAGGTTTAAACAAATTGTTAAAATAATTTTACAAAACTTTATAAATTATTTAAAAATGATTCACTAATATTTAGTAATCGACAAATTTTAATAGCCATAATCATTTATATGTGATTAAAGTTTTCTGTTTTAACTGTTAAGTTATTAGATTCCCCCTTCAATTACATCTCATTGATAAGTTTTAATCAACCAACCAACCAACCAACCATTCAACTGTTTCCGCAAATAACTAGTATGTCAGTTAGATTTTCAGTTTTAACTGTTAAATTATTACATCCCCTCCCCCTCAATTTCATCTCATTGATAAGTTTTCAACAACCAACCACCCAACTATTTATCAACCCTAACAACCAGGTATTTGTTTGCCCTAGTAACCAAAAAGCTGTTATTGACACATGAACAAAATTTTTAAGATGCAAGACTTGTCATTTTTGATCGAAAAAACAATGACATATGTAATAATTTTTCCTTACTTAAATGAAACCTTTGCATGTGCATGGTAAAACTTGGAAAATTCATTTAATACACAAATTTTAAGTCAACGGACAAGGTCTTCAAACTTCTTTTAGTATTTTACTAACATTTTACCAAATATCTTAAGAAATCAACAAATTATTTTAATAAAAATTCTCATTTGTAAGTGACGTTACTAACCTAACTTGAAAAAATTAACTTGTCAAAGCAGGTTTTGATTATTCCAACTTAGTAATAATCATAAGTTTCATATGATAATCAGCCTGTTTGGTTATTTCCCAGTATGGTTTTATAAAAAAAGTCTCACATGCAAATAACATAACTTAACTAACTTGAAAAAATAACTTGTCAAAGCAGGTTTTCAATGATTCAGCTTAGTAATATTCATAAGTTTTATATGATATTCAACCTATTTGGTTATGTCTCAGCATATCTTTATAAAATTTATCTAAAAAACCTTTAATATGAATGTTTAAAAATATGCGAATAATTCAGTTAGTCTTTTAAAGATGATTATTTTCCCTTCTATTATTTAAAAAACATTTTTAAATAAAATTATTACTAATGCCAGTTTATCCCAGTGTTATGAAATGTGCATGCGAAACTTTTAATTCTAATTTTCACATTTTATTATTTCAAATTATTGTTTTCAAGTTGTACTAAAATTTGGAAAAAAATATTTAATTTTCATGCATAATTAAATTGAAATACTTTAATAATAAAGACACATTTAACATTGTATACTCACCTAATCCAACACTTTCACAAATACACGTCCTACTCACTCCAAGGTTTAGGAAGAAATGAGAGATTCAAAGTCCTTATCAGAAAATGTTATCAGATAATTTTATCTTAAGATAGGTGACGTCATAGAACATATGTCATCAACTGGTCACGTGATGTGTATCATATGACCGGTGCTTTGTTAATTAATTAATCTTATTAATTAATTATTAAGTATTAAAATAATTATCAATTAATTCATTAATTAAATTAATTATTAATTAATCTTATTAAAATAATTATTATTTCTAATAACAAAGAATTAATTATTATTTCTAATAAAATTAATTTAATTAATGAATTAATTGATAATTATTTTAATACTTAATAATTAATTAATAAGATTAATTAATTAACAAAGCACCGGTCATATGATACACATCACGTGACCAGTTGATGACATATGTTCTATGACGTCACCTATCTTAAGATAAAATTATCTGATAACATTTTCTGATAAGGACTTTGAATCTCTCATTTCTTCCTAAACCTTGGAGTGAGTAGGACGTGTATTTGTGAAAGTGTTGGATTAGGTGAGTATACAATGTTAAATGTGTCTTTATTATTAAAGTATTTCAATTTAATTATGCATGAAAATTAAATATTTTTTTCCAAATTTTAGTACAACTTGAAAACAATAATTTGAAATAATAAAATGTGAAAATTAGAATTAAAAGTTTCGCATGCACATTTCATAACACTGGGATAAACTGGCATCAGTAATAATTTTATTTAAAAATGTTTTTTAAATAATAGAAGGGAAAATAATCATCTTTAAAAGACTAACTGAATTATTCGCATATTTTTAAACATTCATATTAAAGGTTTTTTAGATAAATTTTATAAAGATATGCTGAGACATAACCAAATAGGTTGAATATCATATAAAACTTATGAATATTACTAAGCTGAATCATTGAAAACCTGCTTTGACAAGTTATTTTTTCAAGTTAGTTAAGTTATGTTATTTGCATGTGAGACTTTTTTTATAAAACCATACTGGGAAATAACCAAACAGGTTGATTATCATATGAAACTTATGAGTATTACTAAGTTGGAATAATCAAAACCTGCTTTGACAAGTTAATTTTTTCAAGTTAGGTTAGTAACGTCACTTACAAATGAGAATTTTTATTAAAATAATTTGTTGATTTCTTAAGATATTTGGTAAAATGTTAGTAAAATACTAAAAGAAGTTTGAAGACCTTGTCCGTTGACTTTAAATTTGTGTATTAAATGAATTTTCCAAGTTTTACCATGCACATGCAAAGGTTTCATTTAAGTAAGGAAAAATTATTACATATGTCATTGTTTTTTCGATCAAAAATGACAAGTCTTGCATCTTAAAAATTTTGTTCATGTGTCAATAACAGCTTTTTGGTTACTAGGGCAAACAAATACCTGGTTGTTAGGGTTGATAAATAGTTGGGTGGTTGGTTGTTGAAAACTTATCAATGAGATGAAATTGAGGGGGAGGGGATGTAATAATTTAACAGTTAAAACTGAAAATCTAACTGACATACTAGTTATTTGCGGAAACAGTTGAATGGTTGGTTGGTTGGTTGGTTGATTAAAACTTATCAATGAGATGTAATTGAAGGGGGAATCTAATAACTTAACAGTTAAAACAGAAAACTTTAATCACATATAAATGATTATGGCTATTAAAATTTGTCGATTACTAAATATTAGTGAATCATTTTTAAATAATTTATAAAGTTTTGTAAAATTATTTTAACAATTTGTTTAAACCTTTAACACGAACTTGTATTTTTGATATATTTAACTTTTTTAAACTTTTTTAATGATACTAAAATTATTAATAAGTAATCACACTATGACTGATAAACTAAAATATAATACATTTCATAAGAAGTGAATATGTCTATTTAACTGATGAGGTGACTCATAAAATCTCAAAGTAATCCAAAACATATGTGATTTTTTCTTTTCTTCGTGATTTTTAACTGATAAGTCACAATAAAAATTATTTTTGCATGTGTGAAGTAATCACTTTCGATGATCTTTCTTACTTTTTAGTTACTAAATTATGGGCTTTAATGGCCCAATGGTTAGTGTCGCGTGTTAAAAATGAGAAGTATGATCCGATGTTTGTGGTTTCGAAACCTGTAAGAAAAATTATCAAGAAAATGTTATGTTAATGCATCTTACCTGCAAATAACGCTTATCATCGAAAGGGCATAAGTTAATCTTATTCTGTGTTAACGTGTGCAGACATTGTGCATCATAATTTTTCAAACTGTCGAAAAACTTCGGTTATAATATTGTGTTAATGAAAATTCAAATTATATACATCATAAACAGCTTCTCTATACTCTTCAGTGATGTGATCGTGATCATGTGTGCGTTTCGAATATAAAGAATGCTTTCAAATATGACACAACTTTGTTTCTTGAAATGCCAATTGTTGCACGGGTATAAACTTTAAAGACTCTATATTTAATAACTTCTGTCGTAATATATCCTTCTCTCACACCATTTGAGTTAAAAACCGTTCAAAACAAACTTTTCATCAATATACTAAGTAATGATTGTTCAGAATAAACACCTATTTGATAAACACTAGTATATATAAAACATTGAAAATGAGAAGTTTGAATTGTATTGTGATTCATTTAATGAAATCGTGTGGTATGCATTACATATTTCTCGATAAAGTTATGAAGAGAAAGCTTAATATTCAACTGTGATAGTCTTTCATTGAAAAAAATTTAAGAAGACATGCTTAAAAATCATTAAATTTGGTTACTAAGTACATTGTAAGATGTGAGTGTAAAAAGTGCATGTCCATTATTTGATATTTAATACTCAATTTTCTTTGTTAATTTGCAAACGCTTATAATCTTTTTGAACACTTTAGTATAATATTTTTACTAACATACATGGGAATGTTCAAGGGAAGAATTTTTATGAATGATTAAGTATTTCTTTTTATTATTGTGTGATTCATATATTTTTATATTTATTCATCTCTAAATTACAAGTTTGTTGTTTAATATTTTTAAATGGTGTTTTAATTTTTTACATAGTATAAATTTTATTTTCTTCAATATTTTTAATAAAATTTTACCTATTACAATTAAATGTTAGTATATTATATAAATAACTTTAAAAATGTGAAAGTTAAATCGCTTTGCGTTTGAATATATTTCTGTCAAGTAGTAAAGTTAACTTGTTTAAAATGAGTAAACTGCATCGAGTCATATTCTTAAGAATTAGTTTTTAAATTTGATATTTCAGAATAAAATATGTTTTTCTTAAAATATTCATGCTAAAAAGCAATAAAAATTTTTTAATGTTTTTAACTAATTAAAAAAATTAAATATCTATTATTTCTAAAACATCACAAGAAATTGTATCACGTGATGTGATAATAAATATATGAAAACTAGCATAGGATGCTTTAGTTGAAATTTGTATGAATTAAACTAACAGAATTAATACAACACATACGTATAGGTGTTAAATGTTAGTATAAAACTGATAATCATAAACGATATAAATTATATTTACATGATTAATTAATGGGAGCAATGTTTAGTGTGGTTTTTAAAAAATGAGAAGTTTGATAATTAATTAAGATAATTCCAAGTCAGTGCTTATCTTATCAGCAGATAATGAGGGTCACGTGATCTCTAACGTCACTTATCACATGGTTCGGTAGATAAGCAGGCATGTTATCAGTCAGTCCTTGCGAGACCAACATACAAGGAGGTTGAATTTTCCTAGCCAGGTAAGATTTTCTTATGAATAAGTTTTTAATATTTAGAAGAACTGATTAAGAAAATTAATTAATACGTTAAAAACCTTTTTAATGACCTTATGACTCATCAAATCATGTCTAAAGTTGTTAAGGATTAATTATAAAAAATAATTTCTGTTTTAAATTATTAAAGAACAGCTTTATGTCAAAAGTTTAAATTTATTTTCGTAAAGCAGGTATTCAAAAACTACCTAATCATACTCCGTTTTGTCAAATAGGGTTTTTTGAACCGCATTTCTCAACCAAAGTAGTACAACAAAGAGAGAAAAAGTATGATAGAAAAAAAAGGGGGGTGTTCCAATACATGCACTTGCTAAAATTTGATGTTATATGAAATGTTACTATATATATATATATATACCTTAGTATATATTTATGAAAACCTTTCGTTAAAAATGTTTACTGGTTCTTGTTTCTGAGTGTACACTTAGTTATTCATGATAAGTCATCTAAGAAATATTCCCCAAGTAAATTATCCCCAAGTATGAGTACATTTTAAAATGAACCCTTCGTTTATATTTTTAAACACTTAATTTTATAATAGTTTTAGTTATGTGATCGTTTAAATAAAAGGTTAGTTTAAATCTTCAAATAGTTAAATCCTAAATGAATGTGACACATTCATTATTTTACTAATAAAGTAAATGAATATATAAATATTTAAGTTTTATTTAACGTTAATCTGTGAGAAAAGAAAAAAAACTTCCAATTTGATATTAATTTAAAATCTGAATTAATAAAATCATTATTGCGACCCAATTGGCATCTTCATTAGTTAATCAAAGTTAAAATATAACGTCGATTGAATTGAAGACTCTGGGGTAAAACCTTATCTAAGATAAGAATGAATCATGCTTTTACTCATTCGCATGCGATAAGTAGGTAAATCCGTATTGCATGAACACAGGTGATTTGAATACTATACGATGAAAATTAATATGTACTAAACTAATAAAATAAGTTTGTTACCTAAAACGAAATGCTTAGATTTAAATATTTTTATAATATTAAATAACAATCAAATAGTAAAGTTTCGTTCTCTAAAGCGCATTTATTTTTTCATAATATTCACGAAAATTGTTCAGTTTGTCATTCTAGTTTAAAAATACTGCTAGTTAATTCTATGTATATATATATGTGTGTTATGAATGTATTTATTTTTTAGTGCCATTTTTTAAACTGTCTTCTAACCTTTACTTAAAATAGAGTCACACTCATAATAAGCTTCAATTGCCCTCATTAATAAATTTCTCATAAAATTTTTAATTCCTATTTTTATCTATCGAAAAAGGAACCTAATTAAATTGAATTGTCTTTTTTCCTTTAATTAATCATTTCTTAAATTAAATGTGACTAAATTTTCCACTCGAAAACAATCTAAGTCGCTTCATAAGACACCCCTTAAAAATAAAGTACCACCATTAAAATTTATTCATTATCCAAAAATAACATCCTCAAACCGGGATCATCAAAAAATAATCTAACTAAATAAATAAATTAATAAAATTAAATTTTCCATTGCTCGAAGATAATCAAGGACTTTGAACAGTTAGGTCGACGAGCGTAAATAAATGTTAGTACGTAAAATTCAATTTTGAAACATATTTTTCATTCAAATTTTAAAGTTATTTTTTAACTATTCTAAAATATCAAGTGTATAACATAGTTCACTAAAAATAATACTCGAAATAATTCTAAAGTTCCTTCATTAAATTAATATTTAAAATTATTATTCCCAAATTCCCATTACAAGCATGTGTTATTTCATTCATACATATATACAACACATGCACATACGTACAACATACGACACACACATACACACATACAATACATACAACACACGCACATGCATACAACACACACATACATGCATACAACACACAAACATACATTCACACACATACATGCATACAACACACACACATATATACACATACATACAACACACACAAAATAATAATAATAATCATTTCAATTAAATTTTCACCAAGGTTCGAAGGAAACCACATATTCCAAACCGTTAGGGCGACGAGTGCGATTCAATGCTAGCACATAAAATCCCATTTTGAAACATATTTTTTCATTCAAATTTTAAAGTTATTTTTTAACTATTCTAAAATATCAAGTGTATAACACAGTTGACTAAAAATAGTACTCGAAATAATTTTAAAGTTCCTTCATTAAATAAATATTCAAAATTATTATTCCCATTACCAGCATGTGTTATTTATGATAATGGTGGATAAAAGTGGTGGAAGTCATTCTAAGAAATTCTAAACCAATATTCATACATGATTTAAAGAAAACTATAAACTCCGTACGGTTAGGTCGACGAGCGCGCGTCAATCTCATTGCAAAAAAATTAAAGTCCCCCTATTAAACACTTATATCCGCAAAATATCCTTCGTGGATGATTAGTCTAAAATAATAATTTCCTCCAAAATATCCGCTTAACTCATCATGTAAGAGTACAGTGGAAAAAAAAAAAAAAAAAATCAATCTCCCCAAATTTCCACTTAAAATCGAAAAAATAAACTCTTAAATTACACCAAACTGAAAATTTTTAAGTCGCCACATTAAAATTGAAAACCACTCGTACAATAGTACTGAAAAAAAAACATTCTATGTCCCCAAATACCCGCTTAACCCATTATCTAAAACACGGTGAAAAAAAAAAAAAATCAATCTCCCCAAAATTTCCGCTTCAAATCAAAAAATAAATCCTTAAACTAAAGTTCACCGAAAAATTCCCTTCATTATTTTTTACTCATTATTTTTAATTATCATTTTTAATTATTACCTTCATTATTTTTACTCAATATTTTTAATTACTTTTTTAATTAATTACTAATTATCGTTAATTGCTATTATTCATTTCTTAAATTCTACTATGTACTATACTTGACTAAAAAAACCGCTCGAAAAATTCTAAGTCCCTTCATTATTTTTCACTTATTATTTTTAATTACTTTTTAATTAATTACTATTTTTAATTTAATATGAATCATTCATCTCTTAATCAACAGTCAAAAGAACCGCTCGTACTGAAGTATACTTAAAAAATTAATCACCCTTTTACCCCTCTCTTATAGCATAAAATATTCAAATTTCACGAAAAAAATTTAATCCCCCTTTTTAACCCCTTCTCTTATAAGATAACCTTGAGGAATGAGGAGGATTGAGGAGGAGGGTTTAGGAGGAGGAGGATTGTGGAGGAGGAGTGAGGAGGAGGCTTGAGGAGGAGGAGCCCTCCTCCCTCCTCCGAGCCTCACGCCTCCTCCCGGGGCCGGACTCTCAATTTTCCCCTACTAACGTTTGTTGAAGTAGGATTATTTAATGAAAAAAAATCACATTAAGGATAATCATTTCAGAAAACATGCATATTTCATTAGTGGTAATGGCTTTTAAGGTTTTTATCCTTTCAAGATAAATATTTGATTTTTTTTTTCAAAGGGTATTTTTGCGAAATGTATGTTACTTAGATTTTAATGGAAATAATACTTTTTATTAAATTTCTACTTATATTTAAAAGTTAATAGAATAGGAAAAATCCCTTCTTCAGAGTATGTCACTTTTAAAGTATATAAAGATTATAAAAATGAAAGTAAATTATTAATTATCTTAGATTGGCTCTTTAAAAAATGCAAATAAATCAATAAGAAATTTGATTGACTCTTTAAAAAATGCAAATAACTACAGAGTACTCTAAAATGAACTTACTTTTTTCATAATTAATTTGTAAATAAAGGATTACATTCTATTGTTTATATTTTTGCAAGAGTGTAATATGTGAAGTGTTTTTTTTTTCTTTTTTACTACGCTTTCCAGCTTAAGTTTTAATTACCTCTGATAGACGGCACTGTGATGTTTGAAATTGTTAAAATTCACAAATTAATGTACACAAATGGAACAACTTTCTTTCAGTTTATATCCCTCATTCTGTTTAAATTTTAGACCGCAACGAAAGTAATTTGTGTTTTAAAGTCACAATATTATTTAGATCTAAAACACGGAAGCCACGTAAAAATTTCTGACTTCACATAATAATTGAAAGTTATTTTGTAAATTTTCCATTTACTTGTTATTAATATACATTATGGATTTTAAAAATGAGTTTGTCATTTTTTAAAAATCTTTACCACGGCTAACATAATACATAAAGATTACAATAACGCTAGGGTACTACAACTTTTCTCCAAATTTGAAATTTGATCCTGCAAAATCTGTAATCTTTTATAGTTGTGTTAACTTCATGAGGTTTACACATACGAAGGAATATACAGCCATCGTCAGTAAGTCAAATAACTTTAATTTTACACTATTCCTAAGATACGAAAACATATTTTTTTCTTATAAATATAGGATATTTATAATATAAATGTCATTTATATATTACATGAAGAAGTAAATAGTGTGGCAAATTAAGCAAATCTAAAAAGTTTTTCGAATGTAATACTAAATCATGTAGATAAGTAATTAGCCAAAATTGCTCACAAATTATACAAATTGGCATAATGTTAATTTTAAATAACAAAAAAAAATTAATAAAAGATTTATAAAAATACAAGTAAAATGTTGAATGAAATATTATTTGATGATGTAACAAACATATGTAACGTGTTTAATGTCAAGTAAATATGATATTTACGACAAGCCATTATTGGTATTTAATCTTATTATTTAGTGATAGTTTTTGTAAAGAAATATCCTTATAATTCCAAAACTAATAATTATATTAACTAAACATTTACTGCTTTGGATTAAGCGATTCATTTCCAATTAAAATATACAATTGAATTAAAATTTGTATGAAATACTGGGACATAAAAAATCGATGAGTGTGGAAAATACGATTACAAATATATTGGCACCTAATTACCTGACAAACTTCATCTTTTATGAAAATTTATGTTTTCTTGTTATCTTTCCCATTCATCCCTTTAAATAAAATAAAAAAAAATGAAAATTTTAATGTACTTTATCTGAACGAATATTTTGAGAATCTGAAAAAAAAAATAGTTTCGGAAAATCGAAGTTACTAATATTCACTTGGCTTCTTTCCATTGCTACATACTAAATACACACCATATTTCAAGTCTCTATCTCAATTTGTTCGTAAAATAGAGCGTTTACAGACAGACGGACAGCAAGTTTTTTTCTAAAACTATATTTTACGGAATCTCCAGTGAGTGGAACGTGTAAATCTATAATTTTTTTTTTCGACTTTCAAAACGATGGCAAGATTTACCCTACAGTTCGTATGACAGGTAAGTAAGAAAAGCTTTACACATAAAATTGCAAAATATACTTGTTTTGGAATAAAAAGTCACTACAAGAGACGAAAATTCATCATGAAAAGAATGACACAGTCAATAACTGTTGAAAATTTTATTTAACTTTGTTTGATTAATAATATCAAAATTATCTAATACAAAGACATTTTAAAAACAAATGTTAAATGTACAAAATATCAAATATACAAAATATCAACCATCTTGATATTTTAAAATTAAATATCAAGCACAGTCGGCTCTCGTTCATTCGAAATCAGGTAAATAGGGCTTCGCTTCATTCAAACTTAACAAGAAGTCCCAAAACGGACTTCAGATAACTTTATTTTTTCATTCTAGTCAAAATTGTTCTGATCTAATATCTATATCATAAAGGCCAAACGTATCTATGCATAACGCATACGTCATTTTGCGAATGGCAACAGTTTCTCATACAATTTCGATTTTGCAATTTTTGTTAATGCAAATTTTACTTTGCTAAATATTTCACATTTTAAATTTTTATATCGTGGTATAGAGAAAAGAATATACTTTTAAATGCAATTTGTTTGAAAAACTGTATCTCAATTTGTTTTTGGTATATTAATTTTTTTATAGATTTTAGTGCAGATTTTGTAATTGTGGCAACACAACCACTTCATTTTCTTTTAAAATAAAAAAAAATTAAAATGCGTGCTCTATGTCAAATATATCGTCTATGATTGTGACAATTTGGAATGTTTTATTTTTATTCGCATTTATTCCCAACACAAGAATCTCAATTCATAACTTCACCATAATAACTGAAATTTTTATTCCAAATTTTTATTCCTTTTTTATTTTATTGATTACATATGCAATTAAAGTTTAATTTTAATAATTTGGACAACTGAGTTTCATAGAATTATTATTTTGTTAATTTTAGCTTAAAATAATATTTATTTGGGAGTTAGACGGACCAATATAAGATGCATTTTTTACTGTAACTAATTTTGTAGATTTATTATAACCCAAAGAAACAGTTCTTTCTTAAACCTTTTCTTTCGTCGAATTTCGACGGGTTCCACCTCGTACATATAATTGCATTTGACATCCGCTTTCTCAGTTTTTTCTTCCGTCTGTCTATCAATAACAGCTCCATCCCACACCTCCCATTGTGCTTGTTCCTAATCTCTTAATTAATTCATATATTTTAATTTAATCTTAAATCATATTCTAAGGATAACAACCGAAATAAATTTAACAAAATAATTATAACATTCATTTCTTGTAATAATACCCTATAAATATGCTTTCCTCTCATACTTTCTATAATTCGAACTCTGACTAATTCGAACAATAACTTATGGTCCCGACGAGTTTAAATTAATCAGAGCCGACTTTACTTGAAAATATTCAAAATATCAAAAATATTGATAATTTAAAATAAATATCAAGTACAGTCGTGTCTCTATATAACGAAATCCATTGTTCAGACAGGAAATTCGTTATATAGATAAATTCGTTAAATTAAGAACAGCAAAAAAAAATTTCATTTATTATTTAAATTTTGAAACAAAATTGTTTTTGAGGTGTTTAATTAAGTTTTTGAAATATTTAACAGAATTTTTCCAGCATCTCAAATATTTTCGCCACTTCTTTTTTTTCCAGTGTCTTATTGATTATTTTCAAAATTATTGCTTTATCAGAGAGAATTATCCTTATCCTAGAAGTGATCTTATTCAGATGCAGTAAAAGTTAACACCAGAATAGATGAAATTTTGTAACAACTTGATGGGATGAAAATGCCTTTTTTTTGGACATAGGGAATAAGGTAAAGGAATGTATAACTATGAAATATAAACCAGAAATCAACGAAAAAAAATTATTTGTAGAATAATTTTTTTTCTCGAGTTTCTGAACATATAAAAGAACATTTTTGAAAAAATTCGTTAAATGGAGATATATATTTCACTACATGGAGATTATTTTTAATGTAATCATGAAACAATTGACAGTTCCTACAAAAAATTCGTTAAATAGAGAAATTCGTTGAATAGAGCTTCGTTATAGAGGAACTCAACTGTATATGAAAATATCAGTAATATCAAAAATCTTAATTTTTTAAAAATAAATATAAAGTATATTTAATAGCGATAATATAAAAAATCTTGATATTTTAAAAATAAATATCAAGTATATAAAAATAACGCTAATTAAAAAAAATTTGTTATTTTAAAAATAAATACCGGATGTATATCAAGATATATATAATTCTATATATCCATTGATATATGTTAACGAACCCTGATTAGATGTTGACTTAGCATCAGAATATCAGTTTTTTTTTAATTATTATTATTATTTTTTTTTTTTTACTGAGATGAAAAATAAAATAGCAGCTCTGTAAAATCATTTGCCAAACAATATTTTAATAAGAACAATTTCTTGATTTGTTTAATCACAATTTTTGGTAAATTTAAGTAAATACCTTCCTATTCTTACTATCTATAAACTAAAAGTTTTATTTAAAGATAATTTGACATAACATTTATTACTAGACACATGTAATCAATTAAAATTTCCCATTGATTCTACACACTAAAAATTGCAACTTCCACAAAAAGACGTTACCTGAAAATTATAATTTATCGCATCGCATGCATTAATGGAAAGAATTCTGCAAGCTTTCCTTCCAGAACAAATTGTTCATAATTTCCCTGCGCTCCGTGGGTTTAATTAATAAACGACTTCTTTACAAGAAATTTTTGAATGAACTAGAACCATTCGGCGAGATTTTCGTTCTGCCTAGCATTTTGCAAATTTAAAAGGCGGCAAACTATATTCCTATTTCCAATTATTGATTCATAAATTTAACATACTGCGTCCAATTTGCGAAGAGTTTGAGAAAGTTTGTGTGTGCATTTTTAGAGTGCTTCTGAAGGTTAAATTCATTAAGGCCACGCTAGAGAAAGCGTAATTTTTTGGATTTATTGCACTTACCTTTTTAAAAAGTTTTTTTTTTTACACACTTTATTAAAAATTGCACATAATGCAACACATTAAAAACAGTTTATAAAAAACGAAACTTTTTAAGTTGAGTGATGCAGATGCAAAAAGGAGGGGAAAATTGTTTGGGCTACTTTTTAATTATATTGAATTATTTCACATTTTTATGAAATTGATATATGTTGCTGAGGTTTATTATAAGTTACTTCCTTATGATAGAAAGCATATAGTATTTACCTGGACAATTAAATGTTTTCGAATACTATGCTGTATCTGTAGTACTGTATGCTATTATACCAAATCTCAATATTTTAAAAACTACTTCGTTATTGCACGAACGCACCCCATTTACTACGTTTGACGCACAAATTCCGATTCGATTATCATTTTATTTTATTTTTATTGAAATCAAAAAGAAAATAGTGGCTCTGTAAAATCATTAGCCAAACATATTTTTTTTAATCAGTACGATTTCTTGATTTATTATTATTATTATTTATTTATTTAATCACACTTTTTCGTAAATTTAATTTTTCGATGGATAAATTTTAAATAAATATCTTGCTTTTCTTACTATAATGAATCTAAAAGTTTTACTTACAGATTATTTGATAGAAAATTAATTGCTAGATACTAGTGATCAATTTAAATTTCCCACTGATTTTACACGCTAGAAAATTAAAATTTATTGCACAGCATGCATTAATAGGAAGAATTTTGTCAGCTTTCTTTCCAGAACAAATTGTTTATAAATTCCTTACACTGTTAAAAGTTTGACCCATTTGCTGCAGCGTCACACCACAGCTTTTATAGAATATCTCTTTTATGGCCAATGAGAATGCTCTGTAACACAGTAAAGTGACCGTTTAGTATAAAAGCGGTGGAATGATGCTGCAGCAAAAGGGTCGAATTCTTAATAGTGTAGTCTCTATGGTTTTTAATTATGAACGACTTTTTTACAAAAAAATTTTGAATGGACTGGAGGCATTTCTGCGAGATTTTTGTTCTGCTTAGTATTTTAAAAAATTAAAAGGCAGCAAACTATATTCATATTTCCAATTATTGATTCCTAAATTTAACATACTGCATCCAGTTTGCGAACGAATTTGAAGAAGTTTGCGTGTTTATTTTTAGAGTGCTTCTGAAGTCCAAATTCATTAAGGTCACGCTAAAGGAAACGTATCTTTTTGGATTTATTGGACTTACCTTGTGATAAAGTTATTTTTTACAGTTTTATCAGAAATTGCACATAATGCAACACCTTAAGGTATCCGCACACCTTCGGAAGGGAATTTTTCGAAATTGTTATCCATTTGTATAAGAACATTTACTTTAAAACTTTGAAAAAAAAAATAAAAATTTTAACAATTACTCCAAAATAATTTTTTAAGATAAAATTGTCAAAATTATGTGAAAAATTGACATTTCTGCAAAACGTGACACCCAAAAACAAAAGAATGTATTGACATTTTGTAAATTGCATAATAAACAATAAAAGTTAAGCTTTTTTTTCCTTAAATGAAGAACTCAAAATCTTTTTTATTGTTCTTTTTTAACTATTATTTTTCTCTATGTAAAAAGCGGGTGCATTTTTGTAAAGAAATAATTTTTAAATGTTTTATTTTATATTTTCAATGTTTTCTAAAGTCTGCAACATTTTAATATCCACAAAATCTTTTTTTTTTGTTCTTTACTGTAATGGACTGTATTTTCAAATTTTTTCAAACGAAAAATACATCAACAGTTTATGATATCTCCTATGAGAATTTTTTAATAAGATTTTTAATAAGATATTTTATTTCTCAAGCATACATTTTTATTCACGCATAATTGTAAAGCTGTTTGAATAAAATAAAATTCGTAAACATCAATAATAATTGTATAAAAGTTTAAGGATTAATATGAAATCAAAGCTAGTGAAATTATTTCCTTTGAATGTCAAGTTAGTATTAAATCCCACTAATTATTGCCTGCGGGTTAATTTTATTTCTCCAACGTATGCCTTTTGATATTTTAATTAATAACGCAACAAAATCAAGAAATTTTAATTACACATAAAATTTGTTTTATAATTTCTCTACAAAATGTTTCTTTTTCCTTCAAATCTTAATTTAATACTTAAACCTTTAAATAAAATTTCTTTTTTGAATGAATCTTTAATAAGAAAAAAAATAATAATTACAGTCACTGACGGAGCAAGTAAAAATATTTTTGCTAGTGTCAGTGCAGTAATAAATCATTTGAATTAATCCTTCATAACATGCTACCTAATTATAAGCTTTAGAATGTGAAGGTTTAATCTTATTCGAAAATCTATTGCTTTTAAGGTTTTAAGTAATTTTGAATCAAGCAACATAGACGAAATAATTCACGCATAATTCATAAATAAATCTAGAAATTTTGTAATTTATAATTTAAATACAGACAGTTTCATTCATTTGCATATCTTTGAAAAATATTTAAGCTTTTTAAATGTAATTCTTTTCCTAAGTGAAACTTTAATCGAAACATAAGAATTTAAGAATTAAAATAGATTAAGTAACAAATGGGATTATTTTCTGCATATTCAGACTAGTAATAATTATTACCAAAATTAATGTCTGAAGCCTCCTTTCGTATTTGTAGTCCTTATATGAATAAATTTAATCAGATTATCAGATGTTTGGCTTTTAGGTTTTAACTTTTTCAAACATGAATTTTTTTACAAGCGAAAATGTTAAATTAGAAAAAAGAAAAAAAACCCAGAAAATTGAGGGAACTGAGCTCTTAAAAAGCATATTTTTCCCAAAAGACTTTTTATGTAATTTTATTGCATAAATATTTCAATTAATATATCAAACTAGTTGAATGTGCCAATCCCAAAACTTTCTTCAGTATCATACGTACATTTTAATATTTTAAAAAATAATAATTTAATAACTTTAATAATTTTAATTCAATATGATACCAACTTTGATTTTCATTTTAAATTTCTGCTTCAGTCAATTAATAGGAGTAAAAACAAATTTCTGTCTCTGCACGAGCCTATAGACAATAGAATGATAGGCAGATTTTTTTTTTTTCAAATTCAGGGAGATCCTACTTGCCTTACCAAAAAATAATCATATACAAACAATTTAGTTCAGTTCTAGAACTAACTTCATACACTTTTAGGTGGTGCAATATTAAAAATGGCATGAAATTCGATATTGCAGCGCCCCCTTCCGGCGGTTTTTTCAAATTCAGGGAGTACCAACTAGCCATAACCATACACGTACACAAAAAATTTGGTTCAATTCGATGCATAATTTCATATACTTTTGGTCGGTACAATATTGAAAATGGCACGAAAATCGCGATTGCAGCGCCCCCTTTTGGCGGATTTTTTTTTAATTCAGGGAAGACCAATTAGCCATAGTCATACACTTACACAAAAAATTTGGTTCAATTCGATGTATAACTTCATATACTTTTGGTCGATACAATATTGAAAATGGCACAAACATCGCGACTGCAGCGACGCATTCGGGCGGAATATTTCGAAACTGAAGTAGGACCTGCTTGCTACAGCTAAAAACATTCCCAAAAAAAATTGGTTCAATTCTATGCATAACTTCATACACTTTTTGATGGTAGAATGGCGACATGCACAGACACACAGACACAGACACACAGACACAGACACACGGACAGACAGACATTTTGTAAAAACATGTTTTTTGGAATCTCTGACCCCTAAAACGTATAAATTCGTCGAAAATCGGAAGTCGAAAAAACTTTCGATTACAATACTTTCTTCTATTGAAGATAGAAGAAAGTAAAAATAACATATTCAAAAGAAATTCGATTGCAATCCCAGAACATCCACTCATTGTTTCCTCTTATTCTCTATATATTCATTATAATTAAACACGCATTAAACGTGAAACATTGGTTTATTTCCGTTGAAAATCTCCTTTCCGCAATTTTCTCTAATAAGGAGAATGGTATGCGAATACTTTTCTGCAGCCCTGTATATGAGGTACAGAATTCATAAATAAAGACTAATATGCAAAAAATTAATTACATTTAAAAGCACTTACCGAATTTTAGAACGTATTCTCCATCAATCATAATGCAAAACCGATTTATTTTGTGTGTCTCCGTAATTAATCAAAAATGCTATGAATGCTCTGTCTTAACGAGATCTTAGAGAAATTAAGTGATTTGTATCATTTTCAATATATTAGACGTAGCGTAATGTTATTAAATATATTCCATATGATTTTTCCCAAAATACCACAATGTAATCGAATTCTTTTGAGTGTTCTTGTAAATGAAACATTAATCGCATATGCTTCGTATACAATACCAAACATGCTTTGGTGACTCTAAAGTTTTATCAATTGCATGATTATTCGAGTATATTTAGGGAAGTTAGAATGTGGTCAGACGGGCAGACAAATTGAATGTATAAGCACTTTTCAACTTTGTTGAAGAAGCTAAAAAACGTTATGAAGTAAACACTATCGCCGTTGGCATTAAAGGAAAATTTGCTCGCAAGCACTTAGAAGAAAAGATATGCAGTCTTGATTAAAATAATTTAACCACATAACTGACATTCAATTGCTTTTAAATTCTTTTAATGAAATTTTAATTCAGTAATTTATTTTGTCTTTCGCATTTACGAAACGTGCATAACCAATAATTGTATTTCTTTCGCTTTAAATGAGGTTTATACATTCTGAATGACACAATGCATCATCTTTCGTTCTCAAATACATTCTTTTTCCGTATATAATAATGAAGATCTTTCTTAGCACAAATTAAAAGAAAAATCCCACAATTTATTTACAATGAATATATTTTATTAAAAATATTCACAAGCTTAGCTAAAAATAAGTTTAAAGAGATTGATAAAAATGTAAATCCACTTTATACAAATCTTTAAAAAAAAAAAAAAAAAAGCATGCAAATGAGGGGAAAACATGGCTAACTTTTTATCTTCTTCTATCTTCAATAGAAGAAAGTATTGTAATCGAGATTTTTTTCGACTTCCGGTTTTCGACGGATTTACACGTTTTAGGTGTCAGAGATTCGAAAAAACATGTTTTTACAAAATGTCTGTCTGTCCGTGTGTCTGCCAGCTCGTGTGGAGACGGAAATTCATTTTTACTCCGATTAATTGATTGAAGCAGAAATTTAAGATGAAAACCAAAGTTCGTATGGTATTGAATTAAAATTATTAAACAATTAAAATGAGTAACTATTTTTTAAAAATATTAAAATGTACGTATGAGATAGAAGAAAGTTTTGGGATTGGCACATCCAACTAGTTTGCTTACGATGCAGGAAGTTCGTAGATTACTTATTGTAAGGCAGAAACGACAGAATCTCTAATACAGTATAAAAATTGGTATTATTTTAAATTCATAAAAGCGGTTTACGGTTTTAAGGACGTCAACAAAAAATTTGCATAGAGGGCTTATATGATATCAGAGCTAATTTCTACTGCAGAACAAATGGTGTATTAAAGAAATTTGCCTCAATATTCACTGTCAAAAATAATGTGATTAGAATAAAATATAGTAGAGTTGTTTGTATGAAAATCATGTATCTTTTACATTTATAATAATGTGCACAGACAATAATTATTTCTTTCATTTTAATTGAGGTTTATACTTTCACAAAGATAATTTTTCTTATATAATAAAAAAGATTATTCTGAACACAAATTAAAAGAAATATCCCACAATTTACTTACAATAGACATATTTTATTTAAAATGTTGACCAGCTTCGCTATAAATGAGCTTAAAGTGGTTGGTAAAATGTAAATCCACATAATGAAGAAAATTTTCAAGAAAAGCATTGCAAATGAGGTAAAAACATAGTGAACTTCATTGTTTATGATCCAGGAAATTCGTAGATTACTGTCTGTAAGACAGAAACGACAAAATCTCTATGCAGTATAAAAATTGGTTTTATTTAAAACTCATAAAAGCGGTTTATGGCTTTAAGGACGTCAACTTAAAACTGCATAGAGATAGGTTTTATGTTATAGGAGCTAATTCTTCTGTAGAAGAAAGGATGTATTAAAGAAATTTGCATCAATATGCACTAACTGTCAAAAATAATGAGATTAGAGTAAAAAAAATAATAGTGTTATTTGCATGAAAATTATTTTGAATATTTTCCATTTAGTTATTTTAAGAATACGAAAATGGTTATTATTTTCTTAATGTTTGTATTTTTATTAAATAATTCTTTCTAATTAAATGCCTTGTTATTTTTCGTCTGGAACAGTGTCTGGTTAAAAGACAATTTAGCCAAGTGAAAGTTCGCCTAATGTGAAAGTTTTTTTCGTTGTCATTTGTAAATAAAAGCAAGAACGAAAAATCATGCTTCCAGCATAGATTATGTAACGTATTTCAGCGCATTCAAAATACCGTGACAAAATTTCTAAGTTAGACGATGCCTAAATAAATAATTATTTTAATGCATAATTCATTTTAAGTCTCAATTTCTACTATTTGTATCAATAATGTGAGAAATGCTTGATATTTATTGTGTGTGTGTGCAATCCTGTGCATGATCTATAAATTTGTATCTATATATATAATATGTAAAAGTTTGTCCCGTTAAATGAATTTCCCAGGTGCAATTCTAGAAAAAAAATATGCTAAGGAAGTTAAACGCATATTTCAGTAATGTTAGAAATTCTTCTCTTAAAAGGTATAAAGGAAGGTCTCAAATTTTTTTAGAACATTTGATCATATCTCAGCAGACGTTTTAGTTACGAACGAGAAATTCAGGATAGCAAACTTCTAGAAATTAAACAAGTATTTCATTTATTTTACAAATTTTACAAATTTCTGTCCAAGGAGGACTAAGAAATGATGTTCGAAAATTTAAGAGCATTTGGTCATATTTTAAGAGTCGTTTTAGATAGGAGCGTGAAATTGAAGAAAATAAATCTGTACTAAAAATGAGTGAAACACGTATTTCAGAGATTTCAGAAATTTCCCTCTAATTGGATTAAACGAGAGAGGTTACAATTTTTAGAGTATTTTCCCAAATATATCGCATTTAATAGGTTTCAAAATTTTTGTTCAACGCATTATTGTTATTTAATATATAATAAGTATGATTTTTAGAATTGTTGATGGGTATTCTTTAAAAATACTTTAAATGTAAAAGATATATTAGAACTTATAATTTTTTTCTTGATTAATTAGAATTTTTTAATCAAAAACGTGCTTTAACGATACATAAATATACTGCGTCAAAAATCGCTTACAGAAAATTATTTCATTCATTATTGTGTTTTTAATATGTTGAAAAGAAAACCGTTGACATCAGAAACAATGTATGAGGACTTCAGAAGCCAAAGGGTACAAGTGACAAAAATTCGACTTGGAGTAAACTGAATTCAAAGATAATTGATGTTAAATTTGAACATCAATAATAATTGACCCAGTTGAAATAGGAAACTGCAGCTTATTTCATTGTGGTCTTTGAACTCGCAATTCAATAAATGCGAAAAAAGTAGCGTACAATTTCAGTTAAATTTATAATTAATCAATATCCATTGTTGTTTGGTAAGAGTGATTGATCTCTAGAATGTAGTATATAATTAGAAAATCCCTTATATTTTATTACCTGAAAAGAAAGAAGAATATTTCCAAGTCATATGTGCATTTAACTTTTGTTTTAATTTTATCACTCCAGCCATTGAGAGGTTTATTCATGATTTATCTATTTTTTTACATTTAATAAATATTTTTTCTACATTTTTGTGAATTTAAATGAAACGACGTTATTATTATTGTTTTTTTCGTTTATGTTTATTTAAATTTGATTTTAATTATTTCCGAATAAATGATTCATAAGAAATATTTTGTGATAGAATATGTTACTTTGCCTCTTGGTGTGAAAATGAGAAAAAATTTTAGATTATCTTTGTTTAAAAAACAGCATTTCATTATAATTTTTAATTTTAATGTTTAGACAGAAGGTTTGAAAATGGAAATTTTCGTTTGAAATAATTAAAATGTTGTAAAACTACAAGTACACTTCTGAGATTTGCATTTGTATATATTATAGATAAATACATATATTATTACATATATTTATATTTATGTGTTTATAAACTTGAAAAAAGTCTTTTTATACAGCCGTTATTAGCTTTGTTTAACCTTTTATTACAGACATAAAAATTTAACTATACTTATTTAGCCGTATAATATTATTAACTAGATTAAAAGACAATAATTGATAAATCATTAGAAAAATATAGTCTTTGAAAGAACTCACAAAAAATTATACAATAATGCATCCTTCAGTCATACATAACTGAGATACATCCTCATGTCAGAGCATATGATCTTCTCTAATGAAATGATAAGAAATGATATGAATTGTTATCAAAATAAATATATGTTTTATTAAAGCTTCTGAATTGTTGCGTCGCTTCTGTTTTACGAACTGATGACGGAACTTGTGTAATACATCACATTTGATTCAAAAACTTTATGTGTGGATTATGTACAGGAAAGTTCTTTTATGTAACAGTTATTTGCTTCTCTTTATCTTTTATAACGCTAATAAAAAGTTTAAACCAAAGAATATTACTGCATAGAATAAAAGAGAATAATTATGCATCGTAAGATAGTTACAGATATTGATATAACTCACAAAAAGTGTATGGTAATTTGAAATTCGTCCAGTCAAATGTTTAAAATTAAGATACACTCGCACCAGAGCATCGAATGTTCTCTAACGAAATCATAGAAAATATTACGAATTGTTATGAAATAAGTATATATTTTATTTCAGAGCTTCTGAAATGTATCTTTTAGGTATTGATGGCGGCGTTTGGTTAATTAAAAGAATCATTTTTTGAAAAACATAATTTTATTATAATTTACAATTTTAATGTTCACAGAAAGGACTTGTAAGTGGGTATTTTTACGTTTTAAATAATAATAGATTGTAAAAATATGAGCATGATATTTCGACATTTACATTTTATTAACACATTGATATATTAATTAAATTATAAAAATGCTCTTTTATGCACCATTTATTTGCTTCGCTTAACCTTTTATTATAATAATAAAAAATTAACGATACTTGTTTAGCCATACAGTATTATTGACTAGAATAAAAGATACTAACGATATATCATAAGATAAATATAGTCATTGAAAGAACGCACAGAAAAGTATATAACAAAATTTATCCTTCAGGCATAAGTTTATAACTGAGATATACTCGCATCAGAATATTTAATCTTCTGTAATACAAGACTAGGAAATCATATATATTGTTACAAAATAAACGAATGGTTTATTAAAGTTTTTTAAATGAATATTTACAAATGGACAGCGGTATTTGTATACACTGAGAAAAAATATATACCGCCTTCACCTAGAATGAATAGTTGCGCACTTTCTGAATACCTAAACTAGAATTACAGATTGCCGAACCATGCGAATAGGTTAAACAACTAAGCTGAATAAACAAAATGACCTAGCATTTCTAGTCTCTTGTTTTTTAAGTAACGAGACGATATTGAATAATTTCATTTACAAGAAATTATAGCTTGATTTCGGGAATATGGTTTCATAAACTAGAATTATCGTTACTAAATCAAACCTCTTGCGTTCTTATCAATTTGGAGGAATTTGTAAATAAGTTTGACGATGAAAATACGGGATAACGCTCTTGAATTCTAATAAGAGACTCTAGAACTCGCTAACATACAAAGCTAGAATTTATAAGGATGACATGGAGCTATTTTGTCTAGAGCTACAATTTAGATTCTATATGCCGGAACTATATTTTTTTCTCAGTGTAGTTAAATATAACAGAAACATTGTTTGAAAAAAATCATTTTATTACAATTTTAAAATTTTAAAATTCAGAAAAAAGGCTTTGAAAGTATGCATTTTTACATTTTAAATAATAACAAACTTGTAAAAATAATAGTTAAATTTCGGCTTTTATATTTGTATTAACGCATTTATGTGCAATATCAGTACTAAGCAGTTCTTTTACGAAGTTGTTATTTGTTTTCCTTCCCCTTTTATTAGAGACATAAAAAGTTAATGCCTTTTTTGTACAGTATTATTGCATAGAATAAAAGAGAATAATCTTACATCATAAGGTAAATGTACTCATTCAAAGAATTTACAGAAAAGTATGTGATAAAATTTAGAATTTAGTCATAATTTTATATAACTAAGATATACTGGCACCAGAACATATAATCTTCTCAAATGCAAGCCTGGAAAATTATATGAATTGTATGATGTATACATATGAATTGTATGATTTGTACATATGAATGTACAAAATAAATGCACGTTTTATTGAAGCTTCTAGAATGTGTCTTTTAAGAATTGATTGCGGTATTTGTATAATAAATTATAGTGAAACCATTGTTTATAAAACATAATTTTACTACAATTTACATTTTTACAGTTCAGAAGAAAAATTTGAAAGCGGGTATTTTTATGTTTTAAATCATTTCAAATTTGTAAAAATGTAAATAAAATTTCGACATGTACATTTGTATTAACACCCTTATATGTTAATTAATTAAAAGAAAATTCTTTTATGGAAAGTTCTATATGCAGCTGTTATTTGCTTTTTTTTAATCCTTTATTACATACATAAAAAGTTGATGATATTTATTTATCTGTACAATATTACTGCATAAAATAAAATAAAATAATTGTATTGGGTTTGCGGTTTTTTTTAATCAGAAATTTCAATAAACACATACAAAATGATGCGAAAATTTTATTGAATCACGTAAGCACCATCTTAAAGTATAACCTTTTTGGCAACTTAAAAATCCCTCTCCCTTCTACAAAAAAGGAATTTGGTTTATTCTTAAAGAAGTTATCAATATGGTGTATGACAGATCTTTATAAATGATTCCCTAGCCGTTGACAGAAACTTAAAGCAACGTGAAAAGATTAAAATCTGAAAGGACCAAGTCCAGTGAATATGCTGGATGATAAAAAAAATCCCAACCATATTCATTAATGTGATGTCTTGCATTAATCACTGCGCGGTACTCATAATTTTCATTTTAAAACCCAATATCTCAATGATTCGTAATTTCTGTTCGCTTTTCTTCGATTTTTATTTTAAATTTGCTTTTTAGGAACAACATCTTTCCAAATTTATTGTCTGATTCGAAGTAAAATTTATTTATTAATAAACCCTTTGCATCTCTACTATACACCAAGTATAACTTTTTAGGGCCACCTTCTCTCAATGCCACTTGGGGAGATTCATTTTACTTATCCCATGAAATTTTCAGAATAACTGTATTGTAGAGTATCCATTTCTCATCTCCAGTAATGAGTCATTAGAAAAATTGAGCTTTTTCATCTCGTTTCCATAAGGAATCACAAGCTGAAATTCGAGCAAGCATATTCTGCGGTGTTAAAATATAGAATACCCACACATCATAGCGTTTTACGCACCCAATATTCTTCAAATTATCATTGTCTGTCTTTATTCGAATTTTTAAATATATGTTATATCTCCTCAACTGTGTAATGGGGATTTCCAATGAAAGATCATCTTAAGTGCTATAGAAAGAGCATCATCTTCGAGACTGCAATTTTCGGTCTTAAGCTTTTTAAACCACATTCGAACTGTGTTATATGAAACAGCACATTTTCTATATATAGAACAAATTTTGCGAGCACTCGGACTAGGATTTTTAGCTTTCCAGAAATAAAAGAGAATTACATGAAGAAAATTGACTATTTGGTTCTCCACTCTTAGCACTGTACAATCAAAATATTTTGCGACAATACAAGCAAGAATAATACTGTGCTAGCAGAAAATACTCTGGTTCTTAAAAGGTCATGTATTATTAGTAGTAGGCAAATAACTGAATGAAACTGAGCATCTCTTAGAAAAATCGCAGAACTTTCATATCCCCAATACATCGTATGTTAAATATAGCCATTGAAAGAACTTACAGAAAAGTATTTGATAAAATTTACTGTTAAATCATAAGTTTACAACTAAAATATAGATCGCATCAGAACATTTAATCTTTTATAAAGAAACCTAGGAAATCATATGAATTGTTACAAAATAAATGCACGCTTTATTAAATCTTTTGAAATTTATCTGTCACGAATCGATGGCGGTGTTTGTATAGTAAATTATAATGGAATCATTGTTTAAAAAACATCTTATTGTTATAATTTACATTTTTCAAGTTCGACAAATTGTTCAAAATGGGGTATTTTTAACTGTAAATTAATTGACATATTGTAAAAATATAAATAAAATTTCGGCTTTCACGTTTGTACTAATAGCTTTATGCGTTATTTAAATACAAGAAAGTTCTTTTTTGCAGCTATTATTTTCTTCCTTTATCTTTTCATTGTGGACATAAAAAATTAATGACACTTCTTTAGCCTTACAATATTATTACATAGAATAAAAGAGAATAATGTTGCATAATAAGATGAATGTAGTCATTATAAGGACTCACAGAAATGTATATGATAAAATTTATGGTTCAGTCATAAGTTTATGCCTGAGATACTCTCGCATCAGAACATCTAATCTTCTCTATTACAAGCTAAGGAAATCATATGAATTGTTACAATATAAGTGTACGCTTTATTAATGCTTTTGAAATGTATCTTTCACGAATCGATGGTGGTATTTGCATAATAAATTATAATGGAATCATTGTTTGAAAACCATTATTTTGTTATAGTTTACATTTTTAATGTTCAGACAAAAGGTTTGAAAAATGGGTATTTTTACGTTTTAAATAATTAAAATTTTGTAAAACTATAAGTAAAATTTCGACATTTACATTTGTATAAACACTTTTATGTGTTAGTTAAGTACAAGAAAAATCTTTTATACCGCTGTTATTTGCTTCGTTTAACCTTTTATTACAGACATAAAAAGTTAATGATACTTCTTTAGCAGTGCAATATTATTGCATAGAATAAAAGAGAATAATTATATTGTGTCATGCAGAAAGTTCCGCGGTCTTATTATGATAAATTTCTATTAAAGACAGACAAAAGGATAAGAAAACTTTATTGAATCACATAAGCACCATTTTATTATGTGATTTGTTTACCATCCTTTGGGCAGCTAAAACATGCAATAGAAAAAGTAAATAGGTTTATTCGCAAAATTTATCAATGGGGTTTTTTACACTCTCTTAATAAATGATTTCCTAGCCGTTCAGAAAAATTTAAAATGACGTATAAATATAAAAATCTGAAAGGACCAACTCTGGTGAATATGTGGGATGACACAAAAAATCCCAGTCATATTCATGACTGGGTCATGTGGCATTGTTTTATATGCTGTGCGGTACCAAGAACTGTCATTTTTTTAACACAATACCTCAAAGATTCGTCAATTCTATTCGTTTTTCTTCGATTTTTTCTTTTAAAACTGCCTTTTAAGAACAGCAACTTCCCGATGCTATTGTCTCATTCAGTAGCAACAATTCATTATAAATAAAACTTTTGTAGTCCTACCATACACAAAGCTTTACTTTTTGGGGACACAGGTCTACTCTCGATGTCACTCTGGTAGGTTCATTTGAGTTATCCCATGATGTTTTCATAATAATATTGTTCTAGAATTTCATTCTCATCTCCAGTAATGAGCCATTAGAAAAATAGAGCTTTTTCCTTTCGTTTCAGCAAAGAATCACAAGCTGAAATTCGAGCAAGCATATTCTACGTCTTAAAGTATAGGATATCCACACATCATACGGTTTATGTATCCAGTATTCTTCAAAAGATCATGCACAGTACTTTTTGGAATATTTAACTTATGTCGTTGCTCCTGCACTGTGTAATGTGGAATTTCTGTGACAAATTATGAACGAGCATCAACTTCGAGACTGAAAAATTTGGACTTAAGCTTTTTAAAGCTCTTCGAACTGTGTTATTTCAAACAGTATTTTGTGTATATATAGAACGAATTTCGCGAGCACTCGGACTAGCTTTTTTACTGTTTCGGAAATAAAAAAGAATTATACGACGAAAATTGATTTTTTGTATTTCAATTGCACTATAGTAAAAGAAAACGTATGAGACAATACAAGCTAGAATTATACGCTGCAAGCAGAAAAAACTGAATATACATCTGTGGGTCATTCAAGGTGTAGCCTTATTAAAAATAGTTAAGTAACTGAACGAAACTGAGCTTCTCTTTGAAAAACCACAGAATTTTCCAAATGACCCAATACATCATAAGATAAATGAAGTCATTGAGAGAACTTATAGAAGAGTATATGATAAAATTTACCGTACAGTCATACATTTATAACTGAGATACACTCGCATCAGAACATCTAATCTTATCTTATCAAAGCGTAGGAAATTATATGAACTGTTGCAAAGTAAATGTATGTTTTATTAAAGCTTTTCAAATGTATCTTTTACGAATTGATGGTGGTATTTGTATAGTAAATTATAAAGGATTAAATGTTTGAAAAACATTATTTCATTGTAATTTATATTTTAAAAGTTAGACGAAAGGTTTAAAAAGGAAGTATCTTTAAGTTTTTATTAAGTCAAATTTGTTAAATATAAGTAAATTTTCAATATTTACATTTGTATTAACACATTTACGTGTTAATTAGATACAAGAAAGCTCTTTTATGTAACTATTATTTACTTGCTTTAAACTTTTATTACGGACATGAAAAATTGGTCATACTTATTTAAGTCGTACAATATTATTGCATAGAATAAAAGAAAATAGTGATACATCATAAGATAAACATAGCTTTTGAAAGAATTCACGGAAAATTGTACAATAATACAGTGGCCAATCATGTATAACTGAGATACACCTTCATATTAGAGCATATAATCTTTACTAATAAAACACTAGGAAAAAATATGAATTGTTATAAAAAAAATATATGTTTATTGTAGCTTCTGAAATAATTGATTAAGGGTTGATTACGATATTTGTGTAATAAATTATATCAGAACCATTACTTGAAAAACATCATTTTATTATAATTTACATTTTTAATATTCAGACAAAATTTTTGAAAGTGGGTACTTTTTGGTTTTAAATAATTAGTATTTTAAAAAATATATGAGGAGCCCAGAAGCCAAGGGGTACAAGTGACAAAATTTAGATTTCGAGTAAATTGAGTTCAAAGTTAAACATCAATTGTAATTGAATGAATTGAGATATGAAACTGTTGCTTATATCTTAATGATCTTTGAACTCTTATTTCAATAACTGTTTAAAAAAAGTGGAATACAATTTTTCGTTTTATTTATAACTAAGCAATGTTTATCAGCATTCGGCACTTGTATCCCTTGGCTTCCAAGCAGTAATGAAAAATGCTTGGAAGCTAAAGGGTACAATGAGCACAAGAAATGAAAAATTATGAAATAAAAAATTATATTTATGAAAAAATTAAGAACAATGTTGATACACATAAATAATAGGACAAAATTTTGTTTTAATATAAATTCTAAAAACGGAAAAATTATGAAATAAAAAATGAATTAAAAAAAAAGTGAACGATGTTGATGTAAATGAATAAAAGAATTTTTTTTTGTTCTAATGTAAGTTTTAAACTTTTATTATAAATTTGAAACATAGAAATTTTATATTTTTTAACACTTTCCAACAAACTTGGAAAGTGAATATGATTTTAGTTTGTCTGTCCGTAGTCCGTGCCTTAACTCTCGTAAATACATTCGCATTGCCCTGAAATTTTTGGGAATTATTCACGTTTACCTCAAAACAAACCTATTGCAAATGAAGTTTCTAACACGATTAGTTTATTTACAGGGACAATCAAAAGTTCTCCGTTAAATTACGGGTTATGGGAAAAATCGTTTCAAATGAAATTTAAAGATGTTATAACCTGTCAAACATATTAAAATTTATATGCATTTACGAATAGCATTAAAACAAACGTTTTGTAATATATGAGATGAAAAGAATAGATATTTTTTATTTACAAGAGGGAAGTTAATTTAATAAAGAGGGAATTTTTTACAACATATTTTAATTATATTGCAATTTTCATGTATAATAAAATTGACATACATTGCAGACGCTTAATATAAGTGATTTCGAGCATAATACGAAGTACTCAGTATTTACAGGGACGCAAAAAAGATTTCAAACAGTATATTCTATCCGAAGTACTGTACATTATCGATGATGATTGAAGGATGGACGAAATGCCTTTTTAATTATGATTTGCGCTTTTAAGTTTCCCTAAATTTATACATATTGATATATATGCTATAGTTCATATAAATACTATAGTTCATATACAGGCCTATACAAAAGATTTCGTAAAAGTTACTGAATATGAGCGTAATTTACTTAAAGATTGCTTTTAAATAATTCATACATTTCTATGCTGAACTGCCTTCAGTTTACTAAGAAATGCTTGCAAAATATAAATAAAATGATATACAGGGTCATGCACAAAATTTTATACAAATTCATCATCTATGGATGATAATTTCTGGAAATGTGATTTCATTATTCTTAAGAGTGTTTTAGTTTGAACTAAATTTTAGCTAAATACTGGCATATAATAAAGGTTCAAGGTAAACTACAGGATAAACAAAAGTATACAAGTGTGTTTCCATCTATTAGTAAAAACTGCTGAAACAGAAATTTCAAACTGTTATGCGTTTTCTTGCTAAATTAAATTTCCTCATTATACAGTATATATCAACCGACAGATAAAACATAGGGCTATTCAAAAATATTAGAATACATATTTGGCTATGGACAGTAACAGTCTATTACCCTAAATAACAAAGATTTTTAAAGATTTCAGAGGGTGTCGGAAAGTGTTTCATAATCTACACTTAAAGCATGATTTTCTTACATGTTAACAGTTAAAATGCATTTATTTAATGTATTAAAAAGCAAATGGCCTTGTATGTCGTTGGTCGCGCTTCTGCTGTAGACGTTAATGGATACAATTGCACTTATACCCTTTGGCCTCCACGCGTTTTACAGTTTTGGGAAAGAGGTTAAGTACTGACCCCTAAAACACAGTATATAATTAAAAAAATCACTCATAACTTATTACCTACAAATAAATAGACATATTTCCGGATATTTCTGTGCACTTAATTCATTTTTTTTCAATTTTGTCACTTATACCCCTTGGCTTCTGGGCTCCACATATAAGTAAAATGTTGATATTTGCAACTGTCTTAACACATTTATATGTTAATTAAATACGAGAAAGTTCTTTTATGCATCCGTTATTTGCTTTGTTTAACCTTTTATTACGGACATAAAATGTTAACGATACTTATGTAGTCATATAATATTCTTGCACAGAAAAAAAGAGAATAATGATGCATCATAAAATAAATATAGTTATTGAAAGAACTCACAGAAAAGAACATGATAAAATTTACCCTTAAGTCGTAAGTTTATAACTGAGATGCCACTGATACGAGAATATATAATCTTATCAAACGAAATCTTTGGAAATCATACGAATTGTTATAAAATAAGTATATATTTTTATTAAAGCTTGTTAAATGTATCTTTTACGAATGGATGGTGGTATTTGTGTTAATAAATTATAAGGGTGTTTGTAAAAGAATATGAAATATAATTTATAAAATATTAAATTTTATGACTTTTCCTAATACAAAAACTACGCAGTATAGGAAAACTATTTTCGAATGGTAATGTAATATTATTTTCCCTTACAACTTGTTTAAATTTTCCAATGTTTATTTAATTTTTAAGAAATTTAGAATGTACAATTTGATTACGTAAAACATTAAGCTATCTATATTAATTACAGGAGAATGCATTATATAAAAATATACAAATATAATTTGAATAAAAAAAATAATATAAAAATATATTTTGAATATAAAAATGAATCAAGCGTTTTCACAAACATTACAGAGAAGAATTCAGAAAATAAGTGACCAGCAGACTTAAGATTATGTTTTATAGCCGTGAAGAATGTATTTAAAGATGTGGCAACGGTATTCCTTCAAAAGTGAGATAATGAATGATTACGTCGCGTGACCTTACGACACTCGAAAAATTTAAGTTTTTTTTAGCTTTTTTTTTCTTTCTTTTACGAAGTGGTTTTTAATTGTTTATTTTCATAAAATTGTACATTATCGAATTCAGGATGAGATTAAATTAAGATTATCCTTTACAGCCATAAAGCATGTTGTTAAGATTGTGGTAACGATATTTCTTCGAAAAAGAGATAATAAATGATTACGTCATGTATAACTTCACAACACTCGAAATTTTGAAGTTTTTTTTTTTTCTTTTAAGATGTCTTTTTAATTGTTTATTTTTATATAGTTAGTGAAGACTAGTACATAGTAAGACATGGTGAGACAGCAGTCATTTTCCTATATATTTATATTATTTTCTCCAAGCTGGTATTAACCGGTAATCACCTCATCTTATGCAATATGTGGATGTAATCTCGGCACTTCGGTTGCTCGTCCAACAAAACAGTAAACAATTCTTCATTTTATAGTGGTTAAAGTTACATAAATGCCTACTTTAGAGTTTATTTACTTCATTATAATGTATCTTTATTTAATCAAACCTGGCTATATCAAATAATAGACTATTTTGGCATTAGACTATTTCAAATATTTTGATGTGGGGAAATTGATGAAGCAGATCTGAAATCCTTTTTGTTATAATGTAACGAAAGTATACCATGAGACACGCAGTCGTGGTACTCGATGAAACGTGTTTCACTGTTTATCTAATAAGTATTAATGGTGTAAAAAAAACGTTATTTATTAATAAAAGACAGTTTCGTTCACTCGCTCTCTCTCTCTCTGTCTGTGTGTATGTATGTTTGTGTGTGTATGTATGTGTGTGTGTGCACGTATTTTAATGGATAGGAAAATTCATTAAACACACCATGTGAAAATTTGCATTAAGGTAGCACAAAGTTTTTCATTGTGCACCTGAGCCTCATACTTTTTATATTATGAAAATCTATAAAAAATAATTAATTGCAAATATTAAATAACAAGCCGAAGTGTAAAAATGTATTATTTCTGAAAATGTATAGATTGTCTCACTGTGTAGTACTTGTGGTTTACAGTGAGACATTTTCCGATATTTCATTATCTTGCTTCCCATGCTTTTATCAATAATTTTTAAAAACCATTTATACATTAATGTGTAGCGCATTTATATTGCTTTCAAATGTAGCAAAACATTTTTCAAAAGAATAAAAATAGCCGCCATACGTTAAGAAATCATGTTTCATCTCATTCTATACTATTCTTCACTATATTATCGAATTCAAGATGAGATTTACTCAAGGTTATGTTTTTGAGCTATAAAGCATGATTGTTGGATTGTGGAAACAGTATTCCTTCGAAAGTGAGATAATTAATGATTACGTCATGTGATCTTACGGCAATCGAATTTTCAGATTTTTTTAGTTTCTGTCCTTTTTTTTTACGAAGACTTTTTAAATTATTTCTACTCTACATGTACAAAATCATAATTAAACAAATTTATGAAAATAATTTTGCAAGGATTTTATGAAACAACTGATAAATGGCTGATTTTGTTTTACAGCAATTTTTTCTGAAATATGTAATATTATGCGTTGAAATTAACACCAAAAATCCATATTGGTCCGCAGATCTCAAAAATATTAATAGAATTTTAAAATTTAAATTAGTTTTCAAAGTATTAATTTTTTCTAATACTATTTTTATTTCTACAATGATAGCAACTCAGAAATTCCATTTTTGTGGAAAGAAGGGACGAAAGGAAAAAGATAGAAATTATTAAAATTTTCCTTTTTTTTTTTTTTTTTTTTTTTTTTTTTTAAATTAAGAATTGAATGTATCGTTTCATTTCAATCGATAAAGAAGAAATTATTGTGATTAAACTATGTTTTTCAGGAAATTTTCATAAAATAAAAACTTCTTTCACATTTCAATCGTCCGAAACCAGTACTTTTTTAAAGTTAAAAATTGTTTGCATCCTAGAATTTCAAATAATTTCCATTTGCATGAAAATAAATCTATTTTTGTGGGGGGAGGGGGGAGAAAAAGGTTATTTGATTTTTTTGTTGTTGTCATAGTGAAAATGAAAAGTGAAATTGTTAAAAACAGAAGGAAATTTTTAAAGTAAGAAATTAATGGATGATAAGGATTTAATGAATGTGTTGAAAGCTGAAAATAGGAAAAATTACGTCAAAATATTTACATGTAATATTGAAAAAAGTACGAAATATTTAATATAATAAAATTATTGCACGCGAAACGAATTTAAAGTTTATAATTGCGTCTTTTGTAAACTGTCCGAATAATAAATATCGTCATATTTAAAATGCCAGAAATTATTACACGAGAAAAACTTTTAATGGTGAAGTTTTGCCGTATTTTCTAAGCTAAAATAATATTCCCAAACACTTTTAAAATATATAATATATGTATCTATGAATCTTAAAAGAGAAAAAAATATATTACATTACGAATGCATTTCATAGTGAAACTTATGTCATATTTATAAAAAAAAATCATTTTAAACGATTTTCATTTCCGAAAGTTTTAATGTTACGTGATATGGTATAAAAGTAATGAAAATAGCAAATTTGTTTATATGTTACATTACGTTTACATTACGTTTATTATATTACATTATGTTTATTATTATTGATGATTTAGATTTTATTTCCTTTTTTATACTTCCCTAAATATGGTCTTCTATATATCACGTTTTCATGAGTGTATTTATTCATCCAGCTAATGATATCTGAGCTTTATGCACATCAATGGGCAAACTTTTATAGCATGAGTCCTGAGGGAGACACGAATTAATTGGATCGTGCAGTGATATGAGGTCTTTGGAAAAGAAAAGAACAATAGAGTGAGTGATATAATAATACAGAAAATGCACATATTAAAGATTGAAGCAAAGAAAACTAGTCGTTGGAGGCCACCTTAATACTTACCCATCATGGATATGCATAATATAATACATGAAAATGAAACACGTGAAAACTACGTATACAATCCATGCATTTCCAAAACAAAATTGAAACGTATATTTAAATATTGTTAATATAACTAGTAATACTCTATTAATGAATTGCTGATGAACCAATTTCGACAAATTATGTAAAATGACAAATTACTCAAGTAGTACCAAACTGCGTAAAAAAAAAACATCCTTATAACTTCTAAAATAATAATCCTATTAACTAATAATTTACTGCGTCGGATTAAGCGTCTCGTTTTCAATTAAAATATATCTCTGAATTGAAATTTGAATGAAATACAGGGTCATGAAAAATTGCAGAATGTGGAAAACAGGATTACAAATATCTCGGCAACTAATAATTCGATCGACTTCGTTGTTTGAGCAAAATTTGTGATATTTTATTGTTTATTACGCCCTTTCCTTAAAATAAAAAACTTCGAAAATTTTTATATACCTTTCATCAGAACAAATCTTTCGAGAGTCCGAAAAAAATAGTTCCGGATAATCTAGGTTACTGATATTAAATAGGTTTTGTCCCATTCTTGCATACTAAGCACATACAAAATTTCAAATCTCTATCTTAATTTGTTCGTGAGATAAAGCGTTTACAGACACACAGACAGACGGACGACAATTTTTTTTTCTAAAAATATGTTTTTAGGAATCGCCACTATCTAAAACGAGTATATCCGTCAAAAAAAAAAAAAAAAAAAAAAAAAAAAAAAAAAAAAAAATCGATTTTCAAAACGATTGCAAGACTTACCCTATACTACGCACGATGGGTAAATAAAAAGGAAAACAGTAGTACCCGACTTGCATCCCCTCGACATACGTCATCCCGCATTTACATCACTTGGCGCGAAAAAAAGAAGTTTCCTTGATTAAGATACACTTTGAGCTTATTTAAAAAGTTTTGGTAGAAATTTAACATTTATTATGGGTATCTGTCTTAAGAGATTCATGAGGTGGAATATCCTTCGGTATTCTTTCGAAATTTAGATAACAAACGATTGTGTCGTATGACCTTACAACACTAGAAATTTTTTTCAGTTTTTTTTTTTCTTTTTACAAAGCCGTTTTTAATTGTTTATTTTTATAAATTTATATATTATCAAATTCAGCATGAGATTAAATTAAGATTATGTTTTCTAGCCATAAAATTTCGCAGTTTCTTTTCTTACGAAGGCGCTTTTAATTATTAATTTTTATAAATTTGTAATCTTGAATTTACTTAGAGAAATATATCTTATACTATAATGCGAGCAAAAATTGTGTGTGTGTGTGTGTGTGTGTGTGTGTGGGTAAATTTTATCTCAAAAACGGCTCGAACGATTTTCGCAAAAATTTGGATTTTACCATTTTCGGGCACGAGAAGACCATTGGGCTAGGTCACATGTTCGAGAAAATTCGATTATTGGGTCATTTTGGGTCATAATGGGTCAAGATCAAGCTATTTATATCTAGAGAACGGCTGGATCGATTTTAAGGAAATTTTCTATCCAATCTTTTTTGGCACAACAAAACTATTGGGCTGGGTCACATGTTCGAAAAATTTTGATTAGTGGGTCATTTTTGGGTCATTATGGGTCAAGCCATTTTTATCTAAAAAACGGCTCTAACGATTTTGACCAAATTCTATATTGTATCGTTTTACATTACAAGAAGACCATTGGGTTAGGTAACATGTTCGAGAAAATTCGGTTAGTGGGTCATTTTTGGGGTCATTGTGGGTCATGCTATTTTTATCTAGAGATTTTCTCACGCAATTTTGACTAAAAATTGCATTCTATGGTTTTCGGGCACGAGGATAACATTGGGCTAGGTTACATGTTCGAAAAAAATTTTAATGGGTCATACTGGGTCATTAAGGGTCTGGGTCAAGCTATTTATATTTAAAGAACCGCAGAATCAATTTCATCGAAATTTTGCCTGTAATAGTTTTTTGACCGGAGAAAGCTAATGGGCTAAGTCACACGATCGAGAGATTTCGATTATAAGAGTCATTTGTGGGTCATGATGGGTCATAATGGGTCATGGTCAAGCTATAGCTAAAGAACAAATGGATTGATTTTAACGAAATTTTGTATACAATATTTTTTTAGCACGAGAAAACTATTGGGCTAGGTCTCAGTTCGAGAAATTTCGATTGCTGGGTCATTTTGAGTCATAAAAGGTCTGGGTCAAGCTATTTATATATAAAGTACGACAGTATCAAATTTAATGAAATTTTGTATGTAAGTTTTTTGACACGAGAAAATTAACGGGCTATCTCACATGTTTGAGAGATTTCGATTATAAGAGTCATTTATGGGTCATGATGGGTCATAACGGGTCATGTCAAGCTATATCTAAATAACATGTGGATCAGTTTTAACGAAATTTTATATAAAACATTTTTTGGCACGAGAAAATCATTGGGCTAGGTCACATGATCGAGAAATTTCGATTAATGGGTCATTTTGGTTCATAAAGGGTCTGGGTCAAGTTATTTATATTTAAAGAACGGCAGGATCGAGTTTAACGAAATTTTGAGTGTAACAATATTTATACACGAGAAAATTAATGGGCTAAGTCACATGTTCGAGAGATTTTGATTATAAGGGTCATTTGTGGGTCATGATGGGTCATGGTCAACCTATATCTAAAGAACGGGTGAATCGATTTTAACGAAATTTTGTATACAGCATATTTTTGGCACGAGAAAATCATTGGGCTATGTCACATGTTCGAGAAATTTCGATCAGTGGGTCACTTTTGGGTTATTCTAATTTTATCTAGAAAATGTCTCGCACAAATTTGAGTAAATTTTATATTCTATCGCTTTCGGACACAAGAAAATCATTGGGTTAGGTCAGATGTTTGAGAAAACTCGATTAATGAGTCATTTTGGGTCATAACGGGTCATGGTCAAACTATTTATACCTAAAAATTGGCTCAATCGATTTTATCTAAATTTTGTAAACGTTTTTCGGCACGCAAGAATTAATGAACTAACAAGGAAGGTCTCCATACTGGGCATACTCAGATTTTTTTGAAAAAAATACTAATTAAGCTACTCATGTATGTAATAAAGGAACAGTGAAAATTAGCGGCGGAATTACAGAAGAAAACATGTAAAAAAATAAAATACTTTCGAATATTTGGCGTAAAAAGACCAAAGTGTCACACGATTTGGCGAGCAGTACTTTTCCCCGCCAAAAGCAAACGATTTTAATGCGACTGAAAACTTTTGGATTTTTAGAATCCGCGTAAATGGTGTTTGATGCAATTAAACAATGAGAGAGTTTAATATATTTTATACATACATATATTAAATTGCATGTGTATATATAATTTGTTGCGGTAGTTATTTTATTTAATTTACCTCTGCAAAAAATATTTTTGTATATAAAAATTCTTATTCAGTAAAATTATTTTCATACATTTAAGCGTATTCAAAAATAAAAGCCAGACGTTTCCATAGCAACAAAATCGAATTGGCAATATTCAACTGGACTTTGAACTTGAAACAATTTTAATTAACTTAAATTTGAATTTCGTTTCAAATCTCGAATTTTGATGGTTAAATTTGAATTAAATACATATAAATATCAATATAACGAAATTATACTTAAAACAAACTAAAGCTGACAAAACAAAAGATATTTAATTTATCTAAACACGTTGAACATGAAACTTTTTTCCTTTAAAATTCATTTGACAGAAAAAAAAAACATTTTTTGAAATTGCTTTTTATCGCCAACCGATGATAAATCGCCAAGTAACGAAATTTCCATTATTCTTTTACGGACAGGGAACGGAGTTTCCGCCGAAATTTTTTTTATAAACGTATATATCCTTATGAGAAGAACATTCTGTAATTTTTTCAGATTTTTAGGAATATGCCCGTATGGAGACCTTCCTTGTAATTCACATTTTCGGGAGATTTCGATATAAGAGTCATTTGTGGGTCATGCTAATTTTATCTAGAAAATTGTTCCCACCATTTTGAGTATATTTTCTATTATATATCGTTTACGGGCAAAAGAAAACCATTGAGATAGGACACATGCACTTAACAATTCAATTAGTGGGTCGTTTTAGGTCTTAATGGGTTCGGGTCATTCTAATTATATATAACAACGACTCAGTCAATTTTACCTAAATTTTGCAACGGAACGTCTTTTGTCACGAGAAGACTATTGAGCTGAGTTGAATATTAAACAAAATTATATTAGTGGGTCAAATCGCTTCATTGCTGAATGCTGTCAAGCTAATTTTACTTAAGAAATGGCTTAAACGATTTTGATTCATTTTATACTCTACTGTTTTTGATTACCTGAAGACCATTGAGCTAAGTCACATGTTTGATCCCATGTGATTAGTGGATCATTTGGGTACTAAGGGTCAGGTTCACGAGACTATGGCAAAACCAATAAGTTGGCGATATTTGACAAAATACTGGCGAAATTTGGCCGAAAAATCGACTATAAAGGTTACGAAACCAAAACGCATATTTGGCGCAAAATGAAAGAATGTGTCCAAATTTGGTTATATCTGACAAAAAATATTGTCTTTCAGAATGCGAAGAAATTTCTTATACTTCTTAATAGTCTTCGAGATGCATAGTTAAACTAATCAGAGTCGAGCTAAAAAAGTGATTTGGATTGATGTCCTTTCGTTGTAAATTTTAAAATAAAGTAAAATTTATGAACATGTGCATACAAACATAGTTTTCTTATTGAATGTTTTTGTAAATAATACTATTATTAATAACATGTTTTACAGTAATAATACTATATCGAGTTGAACACAAAGTTAATTTTGACCGAGCTGAGCTCGGTCACCCCCTGCTAGTTTCAAGTAATCCGGAAAACGATAAAGTTGTTTTAACCTCGTGGATCTGCTAGTTACAAATCAATAAAATAAAAACATACAACGCGATAAAATAACAATTTGAAAAATAATTTTTAAATCACAAAATTAAAAATAACAAATCTAATACTTATTTTGAGATATGCATGAAGGATATTTAAAGAAACAACGATTTCTTTTAAAGTTTTTACACCCGAATGGCCGATAACTTCTTCGCAGCTAGAGCCCTTGCTTAATTTTTAACACTAATTTTTCAAAACAGAATTTTTTCTTAGTTAAATAGTGCAAATGTGTTGTTTAAATAAGGCAAACTTTACAATAAGAAATAACTGGTGAGGATAATGAGGGATTCTGAGCACCGGTACAAATACCAATCGCTCGTCTCCAAGGCGCTGAGATCAATTTAGATTTTTATTATTCTCGTGTTGATTATTCATTTTCTTTAAAATCAGCGGATTTTTTTTCTTTCATTTTAAAACTTAGAAAAATTTATTGCATTTTAATAGAAGCAGTAAATTTAAATGGCCGTTTAATTTTTTTTTTTTTGAAGTTTTTAATCATATAATCGTTATATTATTATTATTGATGAGTTAGATTTTATTTCTTTTTTTACACTTCCCTAAATATGGTCTTCTGTATTACGCTTTCGTGAACGTATTTCTTCAGCCAGCTAATGATATCTGAGCTTTATGCACATCAAAGGACAAACTTTTATAACATGAGTCCTGAGGGAGACACGAACTAATTGGATGGTGCAGTGAAATGAAGCTCGAAAGAAAAAAAAAAACAATAGCGAGAGTGATATAATAATGCAGAAAATGTACAGATTAAAGATTGGAGCAAAGGAAAAAGGAATCACAGCAGTACCCCGACTTGCATACCCTCGACTTACGTCATCCTGCATTTACGTCGCTTAGTGCAAAAAAAAAAAAAAAGTTGATTAAGATGCACTTTGAACTTTTTTGAAGACCTTTGGAAATAATTTAAAATTTTAAAAGGATATAAGTCACGGGAGATACATGGGGTGAATTTAAAAAAAAAAGTGATGCTTGGAAAAGACGGCGTTCTTTTCTCTTCGCTGAGATTAAGAAAACTAAAAATTGGGATTCTGTATCTCTCTTAACTGATGAAATCGTCGAAAATGGAAGAGATCTACACTTAGAGATGGGTGTTGAAGATGTTTTGAATTCATAAATTTTCTTAATCGAAAATTAACCGTCCTCGAATTTATTAGTTTCAACAAATAAAGTACGTAGAATAAATATGAAGATTTTGAACTTAAGGGAGAAGGGATTTTTACGGTTGAAAATTTAACCGAGTAGTCCAAAAGCCGAGAACAAAAAAAAAAAAAAAAAAAAAAACCTAAGGGTGCGAGCACAAAAAAAAACATTATTTTATAGAGGAGTTGCAATAGGTGAATCTAATAAACTATATTTGCAGGAAGTGAAGTGTTGCGTAAGCCAAAAATTAATTTTACCAGTGATTTAGTAGATTTATCATTGTGTTTGTCCTACAATCATTTGATTTCATTCTTCTATTACTACTCTTCCATAAAATAAAGGGTTTTTGTTCTTGTGTTGGATACCTTAGGTTTTTGTGCTTTCGATTCTTGGGCAATAAGTTCTAAACCTTATTGGTGCATGTATAACGGTTTTTGAAAGTATTGATTCATACAACTGACGATTAGAAAAAAGATCATAAGACTCACTTTTCTGATACAAAGAGCTTCTGAGAGAAGAAAAAAGATACGTCAGTTCAAACTTCATTGCAGGATTTTTTTTACATATTCAAAGACTCGAAGGAGAAACGTAGAATAACAACAAATTGCAAGTAAACAACTTACGTGTAAAACGTATGCGTTATCGGATAAAAGATGTGAGCCTGTATGTTAAATTTAAATCGGAATTTCGCAAGTTAAATTATATTTAATGTATATTAATAACTTATAATAGTTACTTATATAGTATATTAATACTTTATAACAATATTTTTGTACCACATAACCGTCCTTATTTTCTTTCTTATTTTTTCTTCGCCCCTAGAACTGGTCATATTCTACGCTCACATGAATGCACATTTTGAGCAAATTGACAATAGTTGATCTATACACGGATCAGGGAAAAATTAATTTTTCGTGTTGAAGATAAAAATTAATTGGATCCCGATTTTACATGAGATCTGATAGAAGAATAATAGAAAAAGCGAAATAACTCTAAAGGGATTATTCATTTCTGATAACAGAGTGACATCAGATTGTGACTTTTTTGACAGTCAAGTTAAAGTTGTCGTATAAAGAAGTTTTCATTTTAGGCAGGCACGTGATCATAATACCCATTAAGCAACAGAACGCAGGTTCTGTAGACTGTGAAAAACCCCAACAATTTGATGCAAATGAATAGAATTTTTGTTCCGCAAAGTCCATTATTGGGAGACGAGGTACAAGGGAAATTGCGAAGAGACATCATTCTCTTAGTATAGTAGTACTCACACGGACAAGCGTCGAGAGAGAAGTGAGCCGTTTGGAAGTTGAAACTCACGTTTCCTGGTGTGATACAATATAGCCAATATGCAAATACTATTAACACAATCAACTGATTGGTAAATTTATCATACGAACTGAATATTTCCAACTGATTAGTTCCAACTGATTATCCAACTGATCAGTTGGAAATATTCAATTCGTATGATAAATTTACCAATCAGTTGATTGTGTATCATAGTGATTGTGTATAATAGTATATCTACGTATCCGTCGTTATATGGAGTTCCATTGCCTGCTGTTTATTCTGCCGAGCTGTCTAAAGGACAGACCAGATGTTATGACCTATAAGATTATCTGAGGGAAAAATCCCAGCCGGCTATCGCCCAATTAGCTCAACAGGTAAAGCATTGGCCTTGTAAGCCAAGTAGCTGGGTTCGATTCCCGGCCTGGGCAATTTTTCGCTCAGTTGGAAATATTCAATTCACTATACAAATATTTTGTGCCATGCACTAGGGAACAACAACGCAATTGCTGGTAAAAATTTAGCCAAATAGAAGCGGTGATCATATCAATTTGAATTGTGCAGGGAAACGTTTCGAGGTTACCAAATTCTTGTGGTCTGAGCAAGAGAAGACCTTAGACCTGGGAAAGAATGCGTTTTAAGTAGAAACGGGCGAATGTTCCCCAATAAAGAGAAAGGTAGACGAAATTAACGAATCGTTATTCGAAAAGCGTGCAGTTGTAGTTGCTGACACAACAAAAAGTTCACTTAGTTTCGTCTGCTGGAGACTGCAGCAGTAGGGAAAATTTTTAGAGTTTACATTTACATGAGTTTAACTGTGAGGTTTTTAGAGTGCTGTGCGAACTTAGATCTTATAAATATAATGCAATTTAAGTGTTTTTAATCGTGTAGCAGGAACATTACCAAATAAGGATAACTGAGAAACCAAAATGCATCTGTATTAACTAACATCTGCACATTATTTCTAACAGCTGAATATATGTGAGAAAGTATCTCAAACCAAAATGGGAAGACATAATTAGAGGGTTTTATTTATTAAAGCACATGAGTACACCAAAAAAGTTTAATTTAAATGAGGGGGGGGGGGAGTACAACCGATTTAGTATTAAATATTCGATTCAAATTTGGAACTGCACAGGGAGAGGATAGTACTTTAAAATACATAAAATATTAGAATAAATTTTAAAGTGAAACAGCGGGGGGGGGGGGTAGTGGTACAAGATCTAAGTATACATAATGGTATAACCGTTTTGCATAGAACTTGCTGAATTAACAATGACATGGATGTGTAGTCGTTGTGGTTGTTTTTTAAATCTTCCGTGGCGTCACACTGTAGCCATTCTGTGAAATTACATTGTGACTGTTTTGTGAAGACAGTAATGTTTATGACAATTTTTTATTGGTTCGAATGATCTTATTTAATGCCAATCTAACCCAAAAAGTTTAGATTTATATATTTTCTAAAGTTCGATTTGAATTAAAGAGCGGGTAACCTGAATTTTGCGAACATCATCAAACTCTAGTCGGTTGTACTTAAAGATTAAATTTGTAATTTTCATAATTAATTGCATCTTTTGAAAAAATCCTTCTGTAGGATTGTCTACAAACAAATAAAACATTAATTTTATTTATAGAAATACATATATATCAAAAGAAACAAAGCATTATCTTGACAATATAAAATCCAAATAAATTTTACATTCGTATCTGGATAATAAATTTAAATGAGCTTTTCACTCGTTGCCTATATTTTTTCCCAGAATTTATAACAATATCATCTCCTCATTAAAATCTCTATTCATATTTCCTCTATTTCTTGAGTTAATGTCGTTAATGAGTTATATTCCACGCTCACATGGACGCATTTTTTATCCGATTTTTCCTGGGGAGTTCGCAATATAATTGGATCGCGGTATGTTAGAAAATCTGGTAGAGAAACAATATAAAGAGCAAAATAATTATAAAGGAAATATTCTAATTCAAAAAAAAAAAAAAAAAAAAAAAAACACAAATTAAGCACTTTATAATCGATAAAAGGAAATAAAGGGAGAAATGAAATGATGTAATTCATTTAATTTTTGATTGAAATTATTTTAGAATTCGAATAAAGGAAATATTCTTATTCAAATAAAACAAAATTTAGCACATTAAAATCGATAAAAGGAAATGAAGGGAGAAATGAAATGATGTAATTCATTTATTTATTTGTTATTAATACAGTTATATTAGAATTGCGTTTTTTAGACAGAATATGTGAGAATAGGGATGCTAGATCCAGTGACACAAAAGTAGGGGAAGTAGAGAATCAAACCGGAACATAAAAATACAGTACACCAAATTAAAATAAAACTTTTCATATTCTACGCTCACATGAATGCATTCTTAGAGAGAACTAGCAGTAATGAAGCTGTACAAGCATTGGGAAAAAATTAATTTTTCGTAGGGAAAATTCAAATTAATTTTGATTCTGATTTTACATGAAATCTTGTAGAAAATAAATAAATAAAAAAAATAGACAGAGTGAAATAATTATAAAGAATATATTCTAATTAATTTAAGATAACACTGTGATGTCAGAATGAGACGTTTTGACCGTCGATTTGAGTCGTGACATGCTGAATTAAAAGTGAAATGGATGCAATGCTTCTGGGGTTGTTTTTAAACTCTTCTGTAACATCACACTGTAATTATCTTGATAAATTACTTCGTGACTGTTTTGTGAAGACAGCGGTATTTATGGAGATTCAGTATTGTGTTGGGTGATCAGATTTTTTTTCCCATTTAACCCAAAAAGTTGTTTTTTTTAATCATTTGGAAGATGGTTTTTGCTTTCGGCCTAGATATATCTGAGACATATCTGAATCCTTGTGACACCGGGATTTTATTTGTTTCCTATTTGGGCCATATTTAATGTCCAGGAATATTTATGTTACCACAATGACAAAAAAGTATTAAAAACAACGAAAAAACTAGTAACTCAGAAACAAATTATGATACAGTTTTCAAACTAATTGCATTTAAAGGTACAATTTTTTCCTATACGACGGTGTAAAAATTTAAAAGATGCAGTGTTTACAAGTTTAAAAATTTACAGTATCGAAAATTGTAAAACTGAAATTTTCATTTCAAATTTGTTTATGATTGGTCCAGGAATATTATTGTTTAATCCATGGCGTACGTAACATATAACTCTGTTATTATGTAAACCACGTTTTGATGATCATAAAATGATGTTTATTATTATAATTTTTTAAATACAGAATTTATTTATAAGCCTGAAATTTTATCATTGAAAATACAATTTTCCAAATTTTCGTGTGATTCGTTGATTATCCAAAATGTTTTGGATTAAAGATTGGCTGATATGAATTTCGCGAACACATCAAACCCTGGTTGATGTACTTAACAACTGAATGATAAGTATTTTGTAGATTTAAATGAAACCATTGATAAAACTCTTCGGTACGAATGTGTAAAAACAAATGAAATATAAAATTTATTTGTAAAAATGCATACATACCAGAAGAAATAAAGTAATTTCTTGACTAAATAAAATCCAAATAAAATTTTCATCCGAACCCGATACATAAATTTAAATCCTTATTTTTCTCGTTACACATATTTTTTCGGGTTTTTTTTATGTTTTTGAATTGAGAATTTTGAGAATTTGTAACAACATCATCATCATCCCATTATAATCTGAAATTTTCTTTTCTCTATTTTCTCTGTTAATGCCCTAATCTCAATTCATATTCTACGCTGACATGGATGCATTTTTTACTCGCATCAGTGAATTATTCTGTATAACATTTTTCCTGAGGGAGATCCCAATTAATTGGATCGTGTTTGTTAGGAAATCTGGTAGAAAAAAAAAATAGAAGGAGCAAAATAATTATTAAAAAAATATTCTTATTCAAATAAAATACAAATTAAGCTCATTAAAATCAACAAAAGGAAATTGAGGGAGAAATGAAATGTTGTAACTCATTTATTTATTTTTTTAAAATAAAGTTATATAAGAATTTCTTTTTTTTTAGACAGGATAGGTGAGAGTATTGATGTCCGATTTAGTGGCACAAAATACGGGGAGTGGGACAATAAATCGGGACATAAAAATATGGTAAACGCAATTAAAATGGAATCTGTCTATAAAGAAAACTCATCTTAAACGTAAAAATTTCATTGTCACTACTTTTTGAATAACTTACAACAACAGAACAATAGAAGAACCGAAATAATTATAAAGAAAATATTCTTATTCAAATAAAACAAAAATTAAGTACATTAAAACCAATAAAAGGATATGAAGGAAGAAATGAATTGCTGTAATTCATTTAATTTCTTTATAAAATTATAGAATTGCGGTTTTTCTTCTTTTTAGCAGAATAGGTGTATGTAGAGATGCCAGATTTAGTGGCATAAAATACAGGAGCGAAAGAGAGTAAATCCGGACATAAAAGTACCTTAAGCCCTATTAAAACGAAAAGTGTCTATGAACCCAGATAGCGTGCACATTAGCAGAAATTTCATTAATTTTCAGATCTTATCATGTCGTGAAATATTTGAATTGACAAATTCGCAGCGAATCTCCCGCAAGGCAGACCTTCATCTAACTGCATGAGCAGTTTGTTGTGAAATTGATGCAAGATAGTCTTTAATCTGCGAAACTGAGGAAAGCAAAAAATCCCTCTATTGATAGAATAGACAACTTTCAGGATTGCATCCCTTAAACAAATTTTATTTATTTTGTTATTTATTTATTTATTTATTTATTTTTATTTATTTATTTTATTTTATTTTTATTTATTTTATTTATTTGTTTGTTTATTATTTGTTGAAATACCAAAAACACTCTAACTTACAAGTACAAATATCATCTTGATAACGGCGATAAAAACGGTGCATGTACTTCCTGATGGATAACTGAATTCGTAATTTTCATATTTAATTATAGCCTTTGCTAACTTTCTTCTGTGAAATGCGTACAAACAAATAAAACGTAAGATTTATTTATAAAAATGTATATCTATCAGGAGAAATTTGCATTCTCTTGACAAAACAAAATCCATTTACATTCGAATCTGAATGATAAATTTAAATGAGCATTTCATTCGTTGCATATATTTTTTCGCTTTTTTAATTTTTCTCAGAACTTATAACAATATCACTATCCCATTATAATCTCTATTTTTCTTTTCTCTATTTTCTCTGTTAATACCCTAATAGCCAGTCATATTCTATGCTTACATGGATGCAATTTTTTCGTGGAAACTAATGACAGTTGAGCTTTAAACACATCGGTGAGTTATTCTGTTGAAGATTTTTCCTTACGTAGATCCCCATTAATTGGATCGCGGTTTGTTAGGAAATTCGGTAGAAGAACAATAGAAAGAGTGACATAGTTACAAAGAAAATAATCTTATTCAAATAAAACACAAATTAAGTACATTAAAATCAACAAAGGAAAATGAAGGTAGAAATTACTTTTATTATTTCTTCTATATTTACAAGAATAAAGAAATAGATTCGTAATAACTTTACAATTCCGGTTTTCGACGGATTTACACGTTTTGCGGGTCGGCGATACCAAATAATATGATTTTTACAGAATGTCTGTCTGTAACTCTGTGACATTGTATATATGTATGTGATATAAATTTTCTGGGCTTTCTATCTGAAGAAACAATGCGCGGTTTTTGTTAGAAATAGCTCTACAGCTGATGCCATTGTGCAGCATTATCATCACAATTTCCTTAATAGCTGAATTTCTATTGCATGGATTTTTATCAAAATTAATATTCATAGTTAGTTCTGGTCATGATATAGCATTTTCAGGGTTGGGTTTTTGACATGACAAGCATCAAAAACTGGTTTAAACCGTTAACAAGTGGTTTAAACCGTCAAAAACTGGTTTAAACCGCCAAAGACATGTAATGCGCTTTAAAAACTATAAGACCAAGAAGGAAACTTTGAATAAGTCTTAATGATTTAAGTAATTTTTTTATTTAACATTAATTACTGTAATATAATAATTACAAAAAATTAAGTTATTTTAATTGCAATAAAACATTTGTGTTTTTTAGAATGTTCAATCATAAGAAAATTTTGTATCGTTAATAATCTGGATAAATTTTACCCCGCAGCATCCTATAGCACATAACCAATTTAGCACATTTATTTACACCCAAACGATTTCTCAGTTTAGAGTGTATGAAGCCAAAGTTAGAAAAAAAAATCTCTCAATTGATCCTGAGCAAGCAGGGCTTGATAGCAGAAGCATTGCTAGTTGAGCAAGTTTGGAGGCAGGCCAACTTTTCAAATTTATGACTGACATTTTTTATTCCGGAAATGATACATACAGTACAGTAATAGTGAACTTTAATATTACATCTAATGTTGTATAAATGTAACAGATATTTAATGTAAAATTTTAAAGATCAGTGTAGTATTTGAGGTTTCTGACGAGGTTTTTTAAAAGAGGTTTTTGACATTAAGGTTGAAACCACAATTTAAACCTAATAAAACCGCACACTGTCAAAAACTTGTCACACCCTGAACATTTACTTTATTCTGGTGTAAATCGGTCATGAGATAGAGGTTTGTATGCTGATTTTTTTACAAATTTTATCAAATTTTAGCTTTAGTTATTAAATGACATGAATTGACGTATTTACATGTGAGTGCAAATTGCACCAGAGAACGCAGCATAGCTGCATTCTGTGGTGTCACGCTGTTGTCAGCTGCTTGCTGTAAGAGAAGCCCTTTCATGAGATTCGTTTTTAGAAACTATAAACATTTAGTTTTTGTTTTGCTGTAGACAATTACAAGAAGTTAAATGAATCAACTTTCATCTTGCCTCTTTCAAATAATAACTATATATCAATTATTGTTAATCATATATAGCTATATATCAATTATTTAATGATTAATTTTGGAATTAGACTGATTTCTTCGATTGATCAGTTACTGTGAAAATGACAACTAAAGAAACTATTCGCTTATAATCTTCTTGTTATTTAATTTCAGCAGATTTCATTTTTGACCATTATAGGACATTTATTATGGGTTGCAGCAATCATGTTCATTTACTTCTATAACTTAATAGGGAGGAAATATAATAAAAACCCTGTAGCAACTAACCTCATTTGATCAACTACAGGCTCAATCATCCTATATAGTTGTAATAGTAATGTATTTCTAGTCTCTTTCTATAATGAACACCCCCCTAATCTAAACATTTTTGGCCGGTCCTTTTAATGTTGAGAATAGAGAAAGGCTACTGTACTTTGAAAATAGCAGCAACACTGTGAGTTTCCAATGTATTGAAAACTGATTGTTTTCAAAGAAGTAGGACTTGTTCTCTGCGCTGGATAAAGAAAGTCTGTCTTTCGCAAGTCCCAGCGCATTTAATAACATTTACATGGTGTTTTTAAGAAATTATTTTTTTTGTTATCATTCCACACCAGCCTATTTAATTATTTATTTTAAAGAAAGTTTCTATTGTTGCAGTTTCTACACAGATACGATAATATGGTTGATTACGAATATCCAACAAGTTGGTATTTCTACAAAATGAGATATGCCTTTCGGGTGTTATTAGTTGCGATATAATTATGTAAATACGTAGCAGCTATAGTCGTCTTTCAGCCCATCTGTCCGTCCGTCTGTTTGCAAATAACAAGGCAAAAACTAACAACCGGATCGTTTGAAATTTAAAATACGTAATTGTTGCATAATTTTGTCGAGTTATTTAAAATTGTTAGAAAATCGCATGTATAGTTCAATTATATTGACAATCAAACATATTCCGTTGCATTACGACCAATGGAAAAAATAGTTTAAAGTGCATTTTAATGATGTTACATTCTTCCGAACATAATAAAATTGATATGCATCTATGAAGTTTATACTAAAATATACATTCTGTAGTGCAAAGGATACTTTTATTAATATACAGGACCACACAAAAGTATCCCATTTCATAATGATATAGCAGGAAAGGATTGGGACCCGTTTTAATAACAGAAAACTATTTCACATTTTTAGACATTAATCTACGTTGCTGAAATTTACTACAAGTTACATCTTATATAATAGAAAGCAGGTAGTATTTACAGGGATATACAAAAGGTTTCGGCTAGTATACTGTATCCGAAGTACTGTATACTTTTAAACCAAGATCTGAATATTTTCAACACATCGTTATAGTACGAACAGACTTTATTTGCTACGTTTAACTTACAATTTTTGGCTTGTTTTGGAAATAGAATTGGTCATTTTAAATACAAGGAGATATTTAGAAAAAAAAGTGAAACTGTTTTTTAGATTAATTGTTTAGTAAATTAAAACGGAATCTTTGTTGGATTTTTGGATTTCTATAGTTATTCTTTGAACAAAGAAACAAACATTCTTTCTTTTAAGAAGAGGAAAAATATTGAACAAGAATAATAGATTTTTTCCGCTAAGTATTGTAAAATTCTCTAGCGTATTAGCAGCAAAATATGTTTTCAAGAGTTTCTTTTGTATAATAGTGGCATAATAAAATTTTAATTCTTCGTATTTAGAAATATTATTTTGGTTAAGTGATTCTTCTAATGGTCACGCTCATTAAGATACTAAACATAAGTAAAAACTCGTAAATATATTTATTACAATAAAAAAAATTCCGACTAACCCTTCACAACACGATTTTTTTCAATTTTTATGAAAAAAATTATTTAAAATCTATATGTCGCTCTAATGAGGGGAATAATAGTAAAACAAAAATAAAATTTTAAATTTCCAGGTAAAATTTTATTTTTATGGCATGTATCCTATGTACACAACTAGAGATTTTTAATATTACATTGGTACGTTGTGCTATTAAAATGGGCTTAAATTAATTAATTGTATCTGCTAAACACTCTTTAACTTTCTTTTAATTATTTTTTTCAGTATTCAGAAAAAAAAACAAAAGTATATTTTGACTTAACCCTTTCCAGCATAGCGGTCACACCCCCCCCCCCCCCCCCGGCACACCTAAATTTAATTCCAAACTTGCAAATGTCACTAAGAATATTTTGCTTTTACAAAGTTTTTACTAACAAAATTTTGCTTTTACAATGAAAGCTTAGATTAATGAGTTATTTATTTCTAAAGAAGTTGTTTGCAAGTTCTGGTGTCAGTCAAAAATATCTTAACTTACGAAGAGTATTTGTCTGTGCGAAAAAAGTTCAATCGATTTTTCTTCTTTTGAGGTAGATATCGTATGAAATACTACCTATTGCGGGCGCTCCCATGTTGGAATTTCTGAAAAATTTTTGCATATCTACGCCGATCATGACCTCTAGACCCCAAAACTACCATTAATAAGAAAGTTTATCTGTATATCTATCTATCTCTCTATCTATCTCACTATCTCTCTCTCTATCTATTGGTGTATATCACTTTTTTATGGACACGATAACTTCTCCAATTCTGCTCAAATCTCTTTCAAACTGATACATAAAATCTCGGTCAAGTTCGTTAATGGGCAAAATCGTACCAAGGGGGTGGAAATAGGGAGGGTTTTGTGAAAACAGATAAAACATCATAACTTCTAAAATAAAATAGATATCGAATCAGTTTAAAGTTTGTTCTACTTCTAAAAAAAGGCTAAACGTTTAAGCATGTCAAATATGTTATAAAATTAAAAATGGGCTCAAGAGACGAAAAAAACAGGGTTTTTGGGTGAAAAAAAAATCACAATTCCGTCAATTCTCAAGACATCAAATCCAACTAAATTTTTTATAAATGTTTTCAAAATTATCTAAAACTTTTGTACTTACAAGTTTTTAATAGGATCAACTTTTACCGATGAAAAAAATTAAAAACGAAAAGAAAAAGGGGGGGGGGGTGGAAAAAGAAAAAAACATGACTTATTCAATTCTTAAGCTATCAAATCTAAATAACTAAATAATAACTAAATAATAACTAATCTAAATAACTGAAATCTAAATAATCAAATAAATCTCTTCTATGAACAGATTTTTTTTCGATATTTGTTCTCCAACAGCATGTTTTATTTGCGAAAGGGAGTAATTACCAGTTGAAGCCAAATTTCTGATACGGCTATTTTCGCGCAAACTAATCACTCGCTGCCTCCCTGAGCGAAATTTTCGTTTAAAATTATTACCACGAGCCAAAATTTGATGAATACCTCGTTTTGATCTTTTTATTGTACTTGCAATTTCAGAAACAGACTTAGATTTTGCTCTCATACTTCATAGTTTAATCACCTCCTCCTCTGAAAATTCTTTCGACTGAGGCATTTTGTACTAACTCATAAACAACAACTAACTGCTTCTTATACACCCAGAAATTGTTTGCGTGTTAATGTTGTCGGCTAAATACACTTCTAGGTTCTTTGCGGAGATCATGCCAATAGTACTTAAACCCATCAGGGCCATCGAGGTTCCATTTTTTTTCATCACTGAATATGACATTCAGCCACTTTTCACCAAATGACATATGCTCTTTGGCCCATTGTAATCTAGCTTCTTTATGGTGTCATTTGAGACACGGAAATTGAGCCATTTTACGGTATTTGATGTATTTGAATTCCAAAACTCTTCTATGAACAGTTTTTTTCGATATTTGTCCTCCAACTGCATGTTTTATTTGCGAAAGAGAGTAATTACCAGTTGAAGCCAAATTTCTGATGCGGCTATCTTCGCGCAAACTAGTCACTCGCGGCCTCCCAGAACGAAATTTTCGTTTGAAATTATTACCACGAGCCAAAATTTGATAAATACCTCGTTTTGATCTTTTTAATATACTTTCAATTTCACAAACAGACTTAGATTTTGCTCTCATACTCCATATTTTTATTACCTCCTCCTCTTAAAATTCTTTCGACTGAGGCATTTTGTACTAACTCATAAACAACAACTAACTGCTTCTTATACACCCAGAAACTGTTTTTGTGCGCAACCGCTTACGTCAGATTGTAAAATTTGCATAAAACCGATTTTGTGCTTAAATTTTTGTTCCATTCTTAAACTCCATGGTTTGAAATAAAATTTAAAACTTAATTTCAGTGAATATGTTGTTAAAATAGATATTATTAACATATATAAGACAGATATTGAAATAAAGTGAATATTTAAAGTTTTATTTAAAATTGCTATTGTGCTTAAACTTTTGACACGCACTGTAGCCTGAAGAGGCTTAGGCGTTTGAATGAACAAATGTGTAAAATAAAAAATACCTACGTAATAATAAATTTTTTTCACCATTTATCTTAATTACTATTACTAAATTCTGATAATAAATAACTTTTTCTGTCTTTTAATAATATCCTAGTTATCTCTATTATATTTTAATATCATACCTTTAATGTACGTATTCTTTATTTTCTTATTCTAAAAATTCTTAATCTGTTAGAAGCCACACTTTTCCTAAAACTCTATTAATTTATTTTATTCTTTCATTTTCTAATACCTTTTATTTATGTTTTAAAAAATCCTTCCATCTCCCATAATTCCAAGTGAACTATGCGCCAGCCGGATTATGTAACATATTCCTTCGATTGACTATGATAACTTATTTCTTTCATCCGCCCGCTTTGATTTTCGCAATGATAAGTGATTCACTTTCTCAAAAGTTTGTTGATATTTCTGAACATTGTTGCCAGATCCGCTATTCTTGCGCCCTTTGGTATATGATGATATTACTTTGATTTGGAAAGCAGAATACTACGTTTTTTAAGTTGCTTCAATAATCCGCGTAACCTGGATATAGCTTTTTGTCAACGTTTGTTTTTTTCCTAGCAAGCTCATTTTTATATTGTTTGCAAAAATAGATTAAGACTCAGATATGAGTCCAAAAGTAGTGGAACGGTTTCTCTTTATTTGACAGCAAATAAAGAAATTTAGTCCTAAATTGGGTCGTTATGTCAACCGGAAATTTCTTATGCAATTTTAAAACATTATACAGATTCTGAAATCATGCTTTCGACATTTAATCGGGTTAATAAATCCTATTTATTGCAGACATATAATTATATCCCATCTTCTTTTATGCGGAGATGGTTTCTACTAAAATATGATGTGTTTTGCACTGGTATGGTGGAATTAATTTGTAAATCCAGAATGATAGGGACTGTTTGATAAAAGGCTATTTAATTTTCTACTGACTTTGTCACCTAGCAACCAAGATATACCTAATTATTTCAAAATGTAAAAAGTTTTCTGTGCAAACGATTTTTTGTGATAAATACATTACTGTTTTATTTCTTCAGCTTTTACCTAAGCTGTGTGAAACAATATTCTTTTTTTTTTTTTTTTGAGTTTGATTAGAATGTTTTTTAATGAGATATGTGAAAAAATGTTACGGTTTTTATTGGAGTTGTGTTTTGTGAAATTATTAATGTTCGAAAGAACCTGAGTTGAGTTTACTCATGAGAATAAACTGTTTAAAACAAGAGATGAGTGTTTAATTTTGAGTTGAGTAAAATATTAATAAAATAAACTTTCGAACAAATGAATTCTTCATATGGTCCGTCTTATACGGAGAAAAATCAGCGAGTTGTTATTCTACGTCAATGATTGAAAGATAACTGGTGAATATTTTGTGCTGTTTTGCTATTTTTTCGATGTTAGAACTCATCTTTTAAAGAGCCAAGAGGGGTAAGTGCACCCATTTAATTTTTATTCATTAAAAATGAGTATGAAAGAATTAAAAGCAAAAAAGAAAATTTTCAAAACAAACTTGACAAAATTAAAAGAAAAATTATCGAATACTGAGCTAGAATTAAATGAATTAATTCTCATAAAAGAGAAACGGAATAAATTAGAGAAAAACTTTTCTGAGTTATTTGAGTCTATTTATAAGATAAGTAAAGAAGATGAAATTGAGGATTTTATTAAGGAAAACGAAGAAATTAATGAAATTTTAGAAATAATGGAATTTGAACTTACAAAAAGGTTATCAAAAATGAAAGTGCAAACTGTTAATTTAGAAAACGCCACAAAGGCTGATAATAACATTAAATTGCCAAAGTTAACTCTTCCTGTATTTACGGGTAATTTGCATGAGTGGCTTTCCTTTAAGGATATATTTAAGGCTACTGTACATGAAAATTCAAATTTGTCAGGGGCAATGAAATTACAATATTTGAAGTCTTCATTGAGAGGAGATGCCTTTCGTATAATTCAATCTATTTCAATCGTGGATTCTAATTATGAAGTTGCATGGTCGCTTTTGGAAGAACGGTTTTCAAATTCGAGAGAACAAGTTTACGCGCATTTAAAACGTTTTTTAAATATTCCTGTTATTCAGAATGAGTCCCCAGCAGCATTATTAAATCTAATAGATATAACAAATGAATGTATTAGGTCGTTAGAGATTTTAGAACAAAAAGTTGAGGGGTTTTCTACTACTATGTTTGCTTATATTTTGGCTCAAAAATTAGATGTAAATACAAAAATGTGGTGGGAAAGACATCTTAAGCGGGATAATTTACCGAGTTTAACTGAATTGCTAGAATTCTTGAGAGACCACGCGCGTACACTAAGTGAGTCCAAACAAGTAAATACAAAGCGAAATTTTCAAAACGAAAGCCAAACAAAGCATAGCTTTTCAAAGGTAACATCCATGGTTGCGAGTTTAAATGAGAAAAATATGCGCAAATGTGTTGTATGTAACCAGGAAAATCACAGTGTTTTTAAATGTCCCAAATTTCAAAAATTTAATGTACAGGAAAGAATAGATTTTGTGAAAAAAAACAATATGTGCTTTAACTGTCTTTCAGAATTCCACTGCGTCAAAAAATGTAACTCAACATTCTCGTGTTCAAAATGCCATAAACGCCACAATATACTTCTTTGTTTTGATAGGCGTGAGAGAAATTCCAATGCGGTGGGAAACACAAAAAATTAGTGATAAGGAAGTGCCAAATGCATTGTCGACGAATGAAAGTAAATCAACGTTAAATGCTGACGCTATACAATTTGAGTTAAATAACCAAGTTCAAAATTTCACTGGTACTTCAAATGTGAGATCGAATAATGTTAAAACAGTTCTTCTTTCCACTGCTATTGTTTATATGAGAGATAAATTCGGAAATAAAGTTCCGGTGCGTGCTTTATTGGACAATGGTTCAATGAGCAATTTTTTAACATTGCAGTTAGTTGAAAGATTAAGAATTCGTAAAGAAAAAAGTAATATTTCGGTATCGTGTTTAAGTGGATCCTCTGTAGCGGTAAAAAAGAAAACTACTGCCTTGATCAGTAATAATTCGGGAGATTATAGTCGGGAGTTAGATTTCCTTATCATACCAAAGATTTCGCAAATTATGCCCTCGAAATATATTAATATTTCAGAGCTAGGAATTCCAGAGTCTATTATTCTTGCTGATCCTGAATTTTATAGACCAGGGAAAATAGATCTTTTGCTAGGAGCTGAAGTATTTCTAGAATTGATAAAGGTGGGTCGTATAAAGCTACCAAATTCTAAATTAATACTGCAAAATACGGTGTTCGGTTGCATAGTAAGTGGGAGTGTTTACGATTGTAACGATCAAGAACAAATACATTGTGGGTTAATTACTGAAACAGATTTAAATTTCGAAATGAAAAAATTTTGGGAAATTGAAAGAGTAGAAGAAAGTACACCATTGAGAAATACAGAAGAATTAGCATGCGACACCCACTTTATAAACACACATCAGAGAGATATAACGGGCAAATTCATAGTACAAATGCCGTTGAAAAAAGATCCTAGTTCTTTGGGAGAATCAAAACAATTTGCGGAAAATAGATTAAATTCACTTTGGAATAGGCTAGTCAAAAATCCAAATCTTTTAGAGTTATATTGCGCATTTATGGCAGAGTATAGAGAGTTAGGCCATATGGAGGAAGTAGAGAAAACAGATGAGCCAATACATGCGAATTATCTACCTCATCATGCTGTTTATCGCCCAGGTAAAAGTTCTACAAAATTGAGAGTTGTCTTTAATGGTTCACATGCAACTTCATCAGGAGAATCCCTAAATTCCATACAGCTGAATGGAGATGTCATTCAAGATGATTTGTTTAGCATAATACTTAGATTTCGTACACACCGCTATGCATTTACAGCAGATGTAAAAATGATGTATTGCATGATACTTATCGATAAAAGTCAACGTGATTTACAGCGCATAGTTTGGAAAGATTCTGTAAATGGTGAGATGAAATATTACAGACTATGTACAGTCACATATGGCACAACTAGTGCCCTTTATTTAGCCATGCGCTGCCTTAAACAGCTTGGTATAGATGGTGAATCTCAATTTCCGTATGCCTCTGGTGTGGTACAATCAGACTTTTACATGGACGATGTCCTGACTGGAGCAGCTGACCTAAAATCGGCTAAGAGACTGCAAATTGAGCTTATTCAACTATTAAATACGTGTGGCATGAACTTACATAAATGGTTTAGTAACCATCCAGAATTAATGGAGCCAGCCTTCAAAAATGAGAATTACACTTTTGAAAATATGAATGAAACTAAGGCACTCGGACTTTGCTGGAATGCCAATGATGATACTTTTACTTTTAGTGTATCATTCAGTGAGCAAACCAAGGTAACTAAAAGAAGTGTGCTGTCAAATATTGCTCGCATTTTCGATCCCTTGGGTCTACTCGGACCAGTTGTGACGAAAGCAAAAATTTTCCTACAAAGACTGTGGAGACTGCAAATTGATTGGGATGAAAATCTCCCTACAGCTGAGCTTGATGATTGGTTGCAGTTTTTGAATCATTAAGAGCCATCAATAATATAAGTGCTGTTAGATACATTTTTACAAATAATCCAGTGCAAATTAAAATTTGTGGCTTTTCAGATGCTTCGGAGAAAGCCTACGGTGTGGCATTGTATGCTGTGTCTTCAAATTCTTCAGGAGAGCAAATTTCTCAGTTGCTTTGCAGTAAAAGTCGAGTTGCACCAATCAAAACAATCACTATTCCTCGCTTGGAGCTCTGTGGTGCAGTTTTATTAGCCAAATTGATGAATAAGGTTGCCAAAATCTTAAAAGTTCCTAAAGAATCTGTTTACTATTATTCAGATAGTACTATTGTATTATGTTGGATTCGAAAACAGCCGTGTGACTTAAAAACCTTTGTGTCATCACGTGTGGCTACGATTCAGAATCTTTCTGATATCAGTCATTGGGGACATGTGGCTTCTTGTGATAATCCTGCTGATCTTGTGTCACGAGGTGTAGATCCAGACAAACTTCTCCAGAGTAACTTATGGTGGAAGGGTCCACTATTTCTAACACAACAAACTGAACCTTCTTTAAATACTGTCGAACTTGAGCAAAATGATAATGATCTATACAGAAGTGAACTTAAAAAGACTTTTTCAGAGACTTCACTTTTAATATCAGACTGTTCATTTTTTATTGACTATTTTTTGCAATTGAGTAATAATTATGCTAAATTAATAAGAATTCTTAGCTATGTTTTCAGGTTCATTCAGAATGTCAAGAAGCCAAAAGAAAGGTATTCAGGTAAGCTAACATCTGCTGAATTGAAGAAGGCTGAGCAGTTTATCATAAAATCTGTTCAAGAAAAAGAGTTCAGTTCTGAATTCACATTGTTATCTAAGGGTAAGGAGTTACCAAAAAATAGTAGATTACTTTCATTAAATCCTTTCTTGGATAAAAATAATTTAATCAGAGTTGGAGGTCGTCTCCAAAATAGCACGGTAAATTATGCCCAAAAATACCCAATTGTACTGCCCTCTAAACACAAATTAACAGAATTAATTATCGAGTTTTATCACAAAAAATATCTACATATAGGACCACAAAATTTACTTTATTGTGTTCGAAGAGAATTTTGGCCTTTAAACGGTAGGGCTATTTGTAGAAAAATTGTACATAAATGTATTACATGCTTTAGGGCCAAACCTAAATTGTTAGAGCAAATTATGGGCGAGCTCCCAAAAGAAAGAATAAATGTAGACTTTGTTTTTAATTGCACAGGAACTGATTTCTGTGGTCCATTTTTGATTACATATAGAGGTCAACGTAAAGGTATTTATCATAAAGTTTATGTTTGTATTTTTATTTGTATGGTAACAAAGACAGTGCATTTGGAATTAGTTACTGATTTAACGTCTGAGGCTTTTATTGCCACATTAAAGAGGTTTTTTGCCAGACGAGGCAAACCTCGAAAAATTTTCAGTGATAATGCAGGCAATTTTGTGAAGACTAATGTAGAGCTTAAAAGGCTGCATGAATTGGTAAACAAACCAGACCAGAACCTTACTAATTACTTGATATCTGAAGGTATTGCTTGGGAATTTATTCCCCCTAAAGCTCCAAATTTTGGAGGTTTATGGGAATCGGGAGTCAAGTCCTTCAAGTATCACTTTAAACGTGTTGTGGGCAACTCTAAATTAACTTATGAAGAAATGTTAACTATAATTGTCCAAATTGAAGGTATCTTAAATTCGCGCCCGCTTACTCCCTTGAGTACAGATATTGATGACTTGGAGGTCTTGACCCCGGGACATTTTCTTATTGGTCGCCCACTTAATGCCATTGCTGAATCTGACCTGAGTAATATTGAAGATAATAGACTAAACTTACGGCAAAAGACCACTAAAATGGTTCAGACCATCTGGAAAAAGTGGAAAAATAGTTTTAAGTACATTGCAGCAAAGGCATAAGTGGATGATATCAAAAAACAATCTCAAAATAGGAGATATGGTTGTAATAAAGGAAGATGATCTTCCAGTGTCTAAATTTTTATTAGGGAGAATTGTAGAAGTATTTTTTGGTAATGATAATAGAATAAGAGTTGTAAATATAAAAACCCCAAATGGAATATATAAAAGAGCAGTATCCAAAATTGCTGTATTACCTCTTGAAAAGTAATTCAGTTTTTATAAGAAAGTGTACATTATTGTAAAATTTCTTTATTTATTATGTATTATGTAAAATTGTTTAAATATTTGCTTAAATTAAACTTAACTGTGACTCATTTATATTGTATTTAATTGTATTGTTCTTTATATTTTTTACAATGGTTGTAATTGCAGTGTTTTAGTTTGAAACCCCCCTCAGAGGTTTCAAGAGGGGCGGTATGTTTGATAAAAGGCTATTTAATTTTCTACTGACTTTGTCACCTAGCAACCAAGATATACCTAATTATTTCAAAATGTAAAAAGTTTTCTGTGCAAACGATTTTTTGTGATAAATACATTATCTGTTTTATTTCTTCAGCTTTTACCTAAGCTGTGTGAAACAATATTCTTTTTTTTTTTTTGAGTTTGATTAGAATGTTTTTTAATGAGATATGTGAAAAAATGTTACGGTTTTTATTGGAGTTGTGTTTTGTGAAATTATTAATGTTCGAAAGAACCTGAGTTGAGTTTACTCATGAGAATAAACTGTTTAAAACAAGAGATGAGTGTTTAATTTTGAGTTGAGTAAAATATTAATAAAATAAACTTTCGAACAATTGAATTCTTCAGGGACCTGTCATTAAATTCGATATATATATATACATATAAATATATATATATATACAGTGCGTGTCAAAAGTTTAAGCACAATAGCAATTTTCAAATAAAACTTTAAATATTCACATTATTTCCATATTTGTTTTATATATGTTAACCCATTAGTGCCTAGCGTCCCTTTTTCGGGACGCTTATAAAAAAGACAATAAAAGACTTTTCATACCAGTAAATAGAAAGATAAATAAGCACAATTTTTCACGAGTCGAATTTCTAAATAAATTAAGATAAAAGTTATTCTTCTTTTAAAAGTGGTGAGAAACTCGAAATTTTATTTTTAATGAAGAAAATAGTTTGGGCATTAATGGGTTAATAATATAGATTTTAAGACCATATTAATTGAAATGAAATTTTAATTTTTTTGTCAAACCATTGAGTTTAAGAATAGAACAAAAATAACCGTGTCAAAAGTTTAAGCACAAAATCGTTTTTATGCAAATTTTACAATCTGACGTAAGCAGTTGCGCACGCAAACAATTTCTGGTGTATAAGAAGCTGTTAGTTGTTGTTTACAAGTTAGTACAAAATACCTTGGTCGAAAGTATTTTCAGAGAAGGAGGTGATAAAAATATGGAGTATGAGAGCAAAATCTGTTTCTGAAATTGCAAGTACATTAAAAAGATCAAAAAAAGGTATTCATCAAATTTTGGCTCGTGGTAATAATTTCAAACGAAAATTTCGTTCAGGAAGGCCGTGAGTGATTAGTTTGCGCGAAGATAGCCGTATCAAAAATTTGGCTTCAACTGGTAATTACTCCCTTTCGCAAATAAAACATGCAGTTCGAGAACAAATATCGAAAAAAATTGTTCATAGAAGAGTTTTGGAATTCAAATACATCAAATACCGTAAAATGGCTCGATTACCGTGTCTCAAACGACACCATAAAGAAGATAAATTAGAATGGTCCAAAGGGCATATGTCATTTGGTGAAAAGTATCTGAATGTCATATTCAGTGATGAAAAAAAATAATGGAACCTCGATGGCCCTGATGGGTTTAAGTACTATTGGCATGATCTCCGCAAAGAACCTAGAAATGTATTTAGCCGACAACATAATGGTGGTTCTGTAATGGTGTGGGGGGCTATTTCTTTCAAAGGTCAGCCATTTATAGCATTCATCAGTGGTCGTGAAAACTCTGAAAACTATCAAGAGATACTTGCCAATCATTTGCTTCCTGTTGCCGAGGTTTTGGGGGGAGAAAAATGGTTATTTCAACATGAAAATGCTTCGATCCATACCTCAAACTCAACTTCATCGTGGCTTAAGTCGAAAAAAGTGCCTGTTTTGAAATGGCCGGCAATTAGTCCTGATTTAAACCCTATAGAAAATATGTGTGATATTCTCACTCATGCAGTTTATCCAAATGGAAAACAGTATTCTTCGGTTAAAGATTTGAAAGATGCCATTGATAACGCTTGGTTTAAAATTCAACCAGAAACAATACAGAATCTCATTTTATCGATGGAAGAACGTATATTTAAAGTATTTCAGCATAAAGGAGCAATAATCAAGTATTAATTTTTTTTATTATTGTTTTGCTAAAGATTAAAAACTACTGTGCTTAAACTTTTGACACACTCATTTTTGTTGTTTTGATAAATTCTATTATTTAAGATAAATTTTATAGCATGAATCAGTTAACTATCTTTTAAAAACTACAATTTGTAGGCTATGGGAAAAGGGAAGTAACTTTCACCCATTAATAAAATTTTATTTTGAAATTTTCTGTTGTGCTTAAACTTTTGACACGCACTGTATATATATATATATCTTTAATCAGAAAATTGTGATGTACTACTAGTTACAGAAAATTAATGTACTGTGAAAGTAGAATGTTGTTTTCCTAAGGATACTTCTCTTTTTTTATCCCCCACAAAAAGACATTACAAGCGAAAATGCTAAAGTAAATTTCGGGCACCGTCACGTAAATGATTTTCTAAATTTAAAAAATAAATTTTCTATAACTTTGAAGGTTAAAAAGGCTTTGAATGAATAGAAGCTATCTTATAAAATGCATGTACTGGATCAATTAAAAACTTTTAGATTTGAAATTTTAATTCTCGCTGTGTACAGTCGTGAAAAAAAAAACAGAAACATCTTCTACTAATTCTGCAAGAAAAAAAAACTGTAGGAGAAAATTACTATTAGCAAAAATTTGCAAATAAAGCCTGCTTTTAAATGATGCAAAAGAAATTTGCTTAGGGGGCCTTCTACACAATAAAACGAACCCTAACTTTTTTCAACAGCAGTTCTCAATTCTGACAGCATAAATGAATTATACAATATTCAATTAGCCTAAAAACGAATTTTTTTGCAAATCGAATGATAGGTTTCCGAGAAATTAAATATTTTAAAACCGATTTTTTTTTTTGGGGGGGGGGGCTGCATCCATATTGATGTTTAATACATGATTGTTGACCAAGAGAGCTTCCTTCTTGATCAGCATAGAATGTTTCAAAATATCTAATCACTTCCATCGTAGACGGACACTTAAACTATCATTTTGCCCTTTTTTAAGCATAATCTAAAAATTACTTGGAAGAAAATTTTGAAATTTTGGATTTCCATAAAGTAGTATTTAATAAATATAACTCCAAAATTGTAGGTGCATTTTTTATTTTTTTCGAATTCATATCATAAAATTACAAAAAAATGTTGATTCAACGTATTTATGTTTGGATGTTTTAGTATTATTGCTACACAAAAAAATTAGCACAATAGAAATATAATTTCAGGAGATATTAATAAATATACGAAAATGTAATTTAACATTAGAAGAACTAAAATTTTAATGTTTATGATTGAAAAACTTATTATTCAAATGATTTGAAATTCGGTGTCTGAGCATAGTTTGAAGTGTAGATTTCAAATATCGTATTAAAATCGGGTATTCCTATTGAGAAAAAAATGAAGTTTGGGTTCGTTTTAATATGTAGAGGCACCCTAAGCAAATTTTATATACATAATTTAAAAGTAGACTTTATTTTTAATCGTGCGGTACCAGCAACTTTCTTCTACGATAATTTTTTGAGGAATTAGTCAGACGTAGTTTTTTTTTTTTTTTTTTTTTTTTTTTTTTTTTTTTTTTTTTTTACGACTGTACAATTGACAAATCAAATGAAAATAAAACTGCAAAAAGGTGTGCTTGTTGCATTGAATATTGTATTGATCTTTCTATCACATACATAATGTTAGTTTTGCATCATTTTTTTAATGGTATACCGTATGAAAGACTCACTACATGCAATGACCTAACTACAAATGACGTTGTTGAAATTTTAATAAAAAAAGGCAAAGCAAAGTATAGTGAAGAAGAAATAATAATGGTTCATTTAGTACACAAAATTGTATTATACTGCCGAAATTAACCCTTTAAAATGCACTTATACCAAGAAAATAATGTGCCTGACACACTTTATACATTTTTGAAAAATATTGCAAATTTCGATTTGAATTTTTCTTTTCTTTTTTTTCTTTTAATTTCGTAAACCAGGAAAATTTTTGACTTTTTGTAACAACAACAGCTACACCCAGATAAGTTAAATTAACAACATGTTTCAGAGTGAATTTTTCAATTTTAAACTGCGTAAGATAAAATACCTAATATCTTCAAACATAATAAGTTACATATATTCTACTTTAAATAACTCACTATAATAGAGTGTTTTTATTTTTTTATTGATGTTTACAGAAAGTAATAATAAATTTTGTATTAATATATAACTCAGATAAATCTATATCTAAAATTAATATTTTACACACGCCACATTGGAGTTTTACAATTTTATTCAAATAACGCACTTTAGATTTATTCATCGATGTCCTTGCAAATTAGTTGGCCCGAGACTTCACTGTACAAATAAAAATTTTTAATTTATCTTTGCAAGATGTAGAATACTTGTAACGTATTTAATTTTCTTCCTTTTAATGATTTACATGTCCGAGACATTTTATTAACCCAGATAAAAGTTTTTTAATAAACTTTTACCAAATATAGAATATATTATCGGAGAGAAATATTCCCTAAAATTTCGTCCTCTCTTTTCCCTTTTTTACGTAAGAAAGAATTCTCATTTCCCAAGCTATGAATCAAGCACAACAAAACCTCCATATTCTGCACGCAACGTGTATAATGTGCAGCATGGTATTCTGGGAAAAAAGTTATTTTAGCTTTATAAAGGAAAAAAAATATTAATACTGTGAAGAGGAACACTTTGATAAATTGTTACGACATTAAGAATCAATATATAGTTCGAAAGCTTTCATTCGGTTGACTTAGATTTTTGACATTGCGCTGTTATTTATATTAAAGAATGCATTAATTTATCTTCTGGAACAAAAATTATAAACTTTTTTAATGAAATTGTAATACAATAACTACTTTAAGGAATGTGTTTATGTATGTGATTATAATGCTTTACATAGCGATTGACATTTAATAACCACATTCCTATATAGGCAAAGGTTTATTCATAAAAAACAGAGCATAAACAATAAGTATCAGAATGAATTTTTCAATTTTAAGCTACTTAAAATTAATTTTATATGTATGTTTATAATCATGATATAAAGAAATAATTATATATTCCACAATAAATAATTCACAATTATGCGGTTCTAATATATTTTTGTTGAGATTTGAAGAAATTAATTAATAACTTTCGCAATAACATATAGATTGACAAATGTGCATCTAAAATTCACATTAACATGTTTTTTTTTTCTTGTAATATCGAAATTTAGATTTCCTCATTGATAGTTCCTACAAATTAGTTGCACCGAGGCTTTACTGTGCAAATAAATATTTTTTAATTTATCTTTGCAAGATTTACAATACTTTTAATGTGTTTCATTTTTTTCCACCTGATGATTTACATGTCCAATACATTTTATTAGGCTGGATGAAAATTTTTGAATAAACTTTTACCGAATATGGAGTATATTATCGGAAAGAAATATTTCTCCAAAATTTTGTCATCGCCTTTCCTTTTTCACGTAGGAAAGAATTCTCATTTCCTAAGCTATCAATCAAGCACAACAAAAACTTCCATATTCTGCACGCAATGTGTATAGTGTACAGCATGGTATGCTGAAAAAAAAGTTCTGTTAGCTTTATAAAGGAAGAAAAACTATTAATATGGTGAAGAGGAACACTTTGATAAGTCGTTATGACAGTAAAAATCAATATACATTTCGAAAGGCTTTCACTCGGTTGACCTAATTTTTTGACAAGTATTGCGCTGTTTTTTATAATATAAAATACACTAATTTATCTTCCAGAACAAAAATGATACGCTTTCTTAATGAAATTGTAATATAATATAATAACTACTTTAAAGAATGTGTTTACGGATGTGATTATAATGCTTTACATAGCGATAGAGTATAGCATTGTTAATTTAATAACCACATTTCTATGTAGGCAAAGGCTTATCCATAAAAAGCAGAGCATAAAAATAATAAATATCAGAATGAACTTTTCAATTTTAAGCTACATAAGATAAATTATATATGTACGTTTATAATCATGACTACAATCTTCAAATGTAAAGAATTAAATATATATTCCACAATAAATAATTCAGAATAATGGGGTGCTAATATATTTTTATTGAGGTTTGCAGAAATTAACCCATAACTTTTGTAATAATATATAGATTAATTAAATGGGTATTTGCACCAAGACTTTACTGTACGAATAAATATTTTTAAATTTATTTTTGCAAGATTTGCAATACTGGTAACGTATTTCTTTTTCTTCCGCTTGATTTTTTACATGTCCGATACTTTTATTAGCCCGGATGAGAAGTTTTAAATAAACTTTTACCGAATATGGAGTATATTATCGGAAAAAGTACTTCTCCAAAATTTCGTCCTCTCTTTTCCCTTTTTTACGTCCGAAAAAATTCTCATTTCCCATGCTATCAATCAAGCACAACAAAACTTCCATATCTGCACGCAATTTGTATAATATACAGCATGGTATGCTGGGAAAAAAGTTCTGTTAGCTTTATATATATATATAATATTAATATGAGAAAAGAGGAACACTTTGATAAGTCGTTATGACCGTGCGAATTAATATATACTTTGAAATCTCTCATTTGGTTGACCTAAATTTTTGACATTGCGCACTTGTTTATATTAAAGAATGTATTAATTTATCTTATGAACAAAATTTTACACATTTTTAATGAAATTGTAATGCAATAACTACTTTAAAGAATGTGTTTATGTATGTTATAATGTTTTACATAGCGATTGAGTATAACATTGTTAATTTAATAACCAGATTTTTATGTAGGCAAAGAAGTATCCATAAAAAGTAGAGCATAAAAAATACATATTAGAATGCATTTTTCAATTTTAAGCTAGGTAAGATAAATTGTATAATGTAAAAAGATAAAAATGTATGTTTATAATCCTTACTAAAATCTACAAATGTAAAGAGTTAAATATATATTCTACAATAAACATTTCACAATAATGAAGGGAATAATATATTTTTATTGAGATTTGCAGAAATTAATTAATAAATTTAATAATAATATATTAATTGATCAAATGTGTACGTAAGATTATTTTTTTCAAATATGCAACATTAAACTTTCACATGAACATGTTTTTTTTTTGTTTTTGTTTTTTTAAATATTGAACATTAAATTTTCTTATCGATTGTCCCTATAAATTCGTTGCGCCAAGACTTTGATGTACAAAGAAAATTTTTTTAATTTATCTTTGCAAGATGCACAATACTGGTAAAGTATTTCTTTTTTCCCATTTAATGATTTATATGTCCGATATGTCTTATTAACTCCGATGAAAAGTTTTGAATAAACTTTTACCGAATATAGAATGTATTATCGAAAAGAAATATATCTCCAAAATTTCGTCATCTCTTTTCCCTTTTTTATGTACGAAAGAATTCTCATTTTCCATGCTATCAATCAAGCACAACACTTCCATATTCTGCACGCAATGTGAATAATGTGCAGCATGGTATTGTGAAAAAAAAGTTCTGTTAGCTTTATGAAGGAAAAAATATTAATGTGGTGAAGAGGAACACTTTGATAAGACGTTACGACAGTTAGAATCAATGTATACTTCACTCAGTAGACCTAGGTTTTTGACAAATATTGCACTATTATTTATATTAAAGAATGTATTAATTTATCTTCTAGAATAAAAGTTACATATTTTGTTAATCGGATTATAATAAAACAATTACTTTACAAAAAGTGTCTATGGATGTGTAAATAATGATTTACATAACGATTGAGTATAGCATTGTTATTTTAAGTAATCATATTTCTATGTATTAAAAGATTTTATTTATAAAATGCAGCACATAAAAATAATAAATACATAAAAGTTAAATGATATATAAAATAAAAATATCATATACTTTTTCCAAGATGTTTTCTCTGAGAGGAAATACAATAGAATGCATTATCGAAAAGAAATATTTCTCCAAATTTTCGTCATATCCGTATTATTATTATTTTTTTCGATTTTTTTTTTTTTTTTTTTTTTTTTTTTTTTTTTTTTTTTTTTTTTTTTTTTTACGTATGAAAGAATTCTCATTTCCCATGCTATCGATCAAGCACAACAAAACTTCCATATTCTGCACGCAAAGTGTATAATGTGCAGCATGGTTATTCTGAAAAAAAAAAATTGTTAGTTTTATGGAGGAAAAAAAATATTAATATGTGTGAAAAGAACATTTTGATAAGTCGTTGCGACGATAAGAATCAATATATATTTTTAAGGGCTTTCACTCGGTCGAACTAGATTTTTGAAAAGTATTGAGTCGTTATTTATATTAAAGAATGCATTAATTTATCTTCTTGAATAAATGTTATGTACTTCGTTAATGAAATTAAAATGCAATAATTACTTTATGAAATGTGTCTATCAATGTGTAAATAATGCTTTACATAACGACTGAACATAATATTGTATTTTTAGAAACCATATTTCTATGTACACTATTTAAAATCGTGTCCTAGTTTGAACCAAATTTTGGTGTTCAATAGTTGTCACTATAAGATGGTGAAATCTTGAACCAATATGTGGAGCTCCTGTTGAAGCATAGTTCCAATAGTTGGAAGAGGTTGAAATAGGAAGCTCCAAATGTTGGTACAAGATTTCAGCATTTTATGGTGGCAGTTAATGAGCACCAAAATTTGGTTCAAACTTGAGCAAAAATTTAACAGTGTATACAAACATTAATTCATAAAAAGCAGAACATAAAAAAATAAATATCTATAAGTTAAGTAAAATCTTCAAATGTAATGAATTAAATATACCGGGTGATCCAAAATTAAGGACGAACTTTAAAAATGAATAATTCTAAAACGAATCAAGATGCAAAGATACGGTTTGTACCGAACGGATGGAAAAGAAACCGGGTTTTGTGTAACAACGAAAAATAAATAGTTTTGTTGGCGGCCAACAAATGGCGTTGTAGTGTTTTATTGCACCAAAAGATGATTTACAAAAGAAACAAGTTGGAAATTGCACGTGAACGTAGCAAATGAGGTGCGTTCGTCCGATAACGAAGTTTAAAAAATATTCAAATCTTGCTCATATAGTAGAGCGTACTTCGGATACAGTATAGTAATCGAAATCCTTGTGTTTCTGTAAATATGCAGGAAGTAATTTTTATTACACCTCAGAACGTATATCTTATTCATAAAATGTGAAATAGTTGAATATAATTAAAACACGCCCCAAACAATGTTTCCCCGTATAGCATTATGTAGTGGAATACTTTTGTGTGGCCCTGTAATTTAATAAATATTCTTTGCATCCCAGATTGTACAGAATGCATATTTTAGTATATATTTCATAGATTCATGCCAATTCTATTATGTTCGAATGAGTGTAGCATCATTAAAATGCATTTGAATTTTTTTTCCCCTATTGACCGTAATGTAATGGAATACCTTTGATTGTCCCTGTAAATGATCTATGCATCCGACTTTCATAACATTTGAAATGACTCGATAAAATTATGTAATAATTATATGTTTTAACTTTCAAACGATTAAAATGCATTTGAAATTTTTACCCCATTGACCGTAATGTAACGGAATCCTTTTGAATGTCCCTGTAATTGATCTATGCATCCGATTTTCATAACATTTGAAATGACTCGACAAAATTACGCAATAATTATATGTTTTAAATTTCAAACGATTAAAATGCATTTGAAACTTTTTTCCCCATTGACCGTAATGTAACGGAATACTTTTGATTGTCCCTGTAATTGATCTATACATCCGATTGTCATAACATTTAAAATGACTCGATAAAATTACGCAATAAATGTATGTTTTAAATTTCAAACGATTAAAATGCATCTGAAACTTTTTTCCCTATTGACCGTAATGCAACGGAATCCTTTTGATTGTCCCTGTAATTGATCTATCCATCCGATTTTCATAAAATTTGAAATGACTCGACAAAATTATGTTATAATTATGTATTTTAAATTTCAAACGATTCGGTTGGGTAGTTTTTGCGTTGTTATATGCGGACGGACAGACAGACAGACAGACAGACGGACAGACAGACGGACAGACAGACAGACGGACGGACTGAGCGACAACAATAGGTGCTACGTATTTACATAATTACGAACGCACCTAAAAATGTTGACAACTTATAAATCAGTTTAATTACAGTTAAGTAGTACTACAGTAAATGTTCAATGTACTGTCCATCATTCATAAGGGCAGTTGTGAGACTAAGCACCATACCATTGGCAGCATTTAGTAACATTTCTTGCGTTATGGCAGACACATTTTGGTGGATGGCATCTTTCAGTGCTGTTAGTCATGCCATTGGTCGCTAACATACCTATATTTTTTCGTTGCCACACAAAATCCAGTTTCTTTTCCATCCGTTTGATCGAAACCGTATCTTAGTATCTTGATTCGTTTTTGAATTATTCATTTTTAAAGTTCGTCCTGACTTTGTGATCACCCGATATATTCTATGATAAATAGTTCATTATAATGGTGTGATAATATATTTCTATTGACGTTTCCAGAAATTAACCATAACTTTTGAAATAATGTATATCTTCATTAAATATATATCTAAAATTAATATTTTAAGCACGAAATATTGGAATTTCGTTTTAATAATTTTTCCAGAATAACGAGCTTTAGACTTACTCATCGGTGTTCCCTACAATTTCGTTCTACCGAGACTTTACTATACAACTGAAAAAAAAATATCTTTGCAAGATGTACAGTACTGATAACGTATTTCATTACATTCGATTTAATGATTTACATGTCCGATAACTTTTATTGTCACGGATGAAAAGTTTTGAATAAACTTTTACCGAATACAGAATGTATATTATTGCAAAGAAATATTTCTTCGAAATTTCGTCACCTCCTTTTCTTTTTTTTAAGCATGAAAGAATTCTCATTTCCCCAGCTATGAATCAAGCACCAACAAAACTTCCATATTCTGCACGCAATGTGTATAATGTGCAGTCTGGTATTCTGGAAAAAAAGTTTTGTTAGCTTTATGAAGGAAAAAGTATTAATATGGGTGAAGAGGAACTCTTTTATAAATCGTTATGACAGTGAGAATCACTGTCACTCTGAACGGTGGCCAATGCCTAAGTTCTAAACTGTTAGTTATAGACATATAGTTCCAACTGCAAAAATGTTTTTAAAAAAATCGATTAAGATGTAAAAAAAATTAAGTGAAAAATTACGGAAATTGAATTTTTATACAGTCCCTCGGTCCTATAAGGGATAATTAGTAAATTTTGACCACTCATCTAACAGTTAAACAAAAAAGTTAGACAAAAAAGTCCCATTCATCTAACACTAAAATTGACCGAGTTATGAAACTTTAAATTTCATAACTTAAGCCACTTTTCTGTAACTGTAAACGGATGAGTTGCACTAGCTTTAAGGGAACGTACGCTAAGTGCTTAAAAGTATTATAAAAGTAGCCCATTTCCAACGCTGTCTAATGGTTAATTCATAAACCACATGTCACAGACATACAGTTTTATTTACAGAAACGTTTTAAATGAGGTATATTTTTAAAGCGATTTAACTGAAGTTGCGGCCATCATATAAGTTTTACGGTAGTGTTAATTTTAAATAATTAATTTCTAGATTGGTTAAAATAATTGAAAACGTCAGTCTTAAAATTGTCTATATCGAGAAAATCAAATTTTAGGAAATCGCGAATAACCTTTAAATGCGTCCATTGATTTTCTTTATAAATTTGGATATTGTAGTGTTACATTAGTAAAGATTGGTATGGACTGATAGAGGAAAAAACCGATAAGGCAAATTTTGAAATTAGCATCCGCAATTGTATTTTTACATATGTTATATTTTGTAAGGGAATGAAGCTGTTTCTTTTCCTGATTTCATTTTAAAAAGGATTGCAAATCTGGTTTACAATAATTGAAGAAGAAAATATTTTATGCTAATTTACAATAAATACTCGACTTTTAATCAAAATAAAATAAAATAAGCCATTTTGGGGGTTACAGTAAAAAATATATTTATTTTTATTTAACTTTTCTTTTTTTTTCTTGAAGAAACACTGTCTCAAATAATTAAGGGGACGGTGGACGTTAAAAATTTATTTTATTCATTTTTATCATAGCAATATGAAATTTTGTGCATATATACATTTCACCAACAATATATAGAATACCTTCAAAAAATTTCCAACCTTATTAAAATTTGTAATTTTTTTGGAAAAATTTAAATTTTTAAACGAATTTTAAAATGCTCCTCGTGTCTTAATTTTTGAAATATTTTCTTACATTTGCATTTTTATCACTTAAAACTATATTATGAAAAAAATTTTGTAAGATTTTTTAAATCTCTTGAATGGTTAATATTTTACAGATTTTTTTACAAATTCCTTATCGATTTTCATCAAAATTTTGCCTTTTAATAAGTAATCAATTTTATAAATATTGATCAAAAATTAAGACGCAAGGAGCAATTCAAAAATTTAAAAACGCTGAAAAATTAGTTTTGAGAAAAACAGATTTAAAAAATATAAATACATTTTTTTTTTTTTTTACTCCTTAAAACCTTCATAAATGATATTTTAAAAAGAAAAAACTATTTAGGTACTATTATACCCCAGAAATAGACCTTTTTTCTGATGATTTTGCTATAGATGATTTTGCTCAAATAAAGGTCCATTGTCCCCTTAAAGCACTTTATGCAATTTTTTTCAGAAACACGGGATTGGCCGTGTGTAATGACATGTTGTATGACATCATATTGCACTTTTATAAAAGTATAAAAGGGGAAGAAATTATTTCGTTTTAAAAATGCCGAAGGTTAAAGAATACACAAAGTGTGAGATTTTGAATTTTTTTAAATTGAAATCGCAAAATAAAACTGTTTGTGAAGCTTCAAAAGTTTTAAATCGATCAAAGCGAGGCATATATCAAGTACGCACAAGATTTGATAATTTTAAGTAGAAACCAAGATGTCCCAACATATGACGACTATTCAGACTGATCGGAGAATACGGAGATTAGTATCTAGACAAAATATGTACATATGACAAATTAAAAATAATATCGGTGTATAGGTGTCCAAAGACACTATACTAGACGTATTAAAGAGTGCGATTTCATCATACTAAAGAAAATGGCTCGCGAACCGTCTCTCAAATTACATCGCAAACAGGCAAGAATGAACTGGGCTAAAAAACACATATCCTACGGGAACAAATGGCTTAATGTTTTATTCAGCAATGAGAAAATGTGGAACTTAGATGGCCTTGATGGTTGGCACGTGTATTTCCATCCTTTACAAAAGGATCCATGGGCTTTTTTTAAAAGGCAGCAAGACGGTAAATATGTTATGGTTTAGGGGGAATTTGGATTCAATGGTCAGACCTCTCTGGCTTTTCAGAAAAGAAGAAGATATTATGAAAAAGTATTAAGAGACTCTAAACCGCCATTTGTTTCCATTCGGTATCCTTTTGGATTGTCTTGAATGGACTTTTCAACAAGATAATGCATCAATCCTCGTATTACATTCTACAAAACTTTGGCTTCCTCAGAAAAATGTTAAAGTTCTTGATTGGCTAGCTTTAAGCCCAAACTTAAACGTGACAGAGAATGTCTGAGGTATTTTAACCCGCCAGGTTTACGGTAATGGAAAGCATTATGACACCATTGAAGAAACCCAAGAGGCCAGTGAAAAAGCATGGATTCTTTGCCAACAGAAATAATTCAAAAACTAATAATTTCGATTAATGCACGTTTGTTTGAACTACTCCGAAATCATAGAAAAATAATTTGTAAGTAAAAGTTCTGTAAAAATTATAAATATGGTTGTTTTTGACATTGTGCATAAACTTTTGAGACTGTTTTTTAAATTTTTTTTATTATATTTTTACAATTATGCAATTTTTTTTCTAATTTTGATATCATTTGTTTAAATAATGTTGTGAAATCTGCAAATAAAAAATTTTTATTCATTCTAACTTTTTATAATTCTTTAAAAATCGACATTTTTACTTATACATAAACTTTTGAGACAGACCTTATCTTTAAATTAATACTATAACATAGTTATTTTTTTTAATGCATAAATTATAAATGGTAAATTTGAATTACTTTTGGTTAACAGGTTACGTTGCTCCACACTTGCACAAGTAACAGGTTTCAATAACTTATTATTTTTTAACGTAGCACTAATTGATGAGTATACTGTCAAAATATATACTTTTATATATATTTTTATTATAAGACCTTTAAACAAATTATCTGAAATAAATTTAGGACATAAGTATAGACGCTATTTTGATTGTGATAAATCTACATCCTTAAAATCAGCTTCTAGTTAAAAACTCATTTTAAAAAAACTGATCTAGTAATGATGGTTTTTATTTCATGCATTATTAGCGTTTTCTGGCACTAAAAAAACGTTTTTACATGTTGAAAAATTCATAACTATCATAATTTAGTAAGTTTTGACCATTGAATTATTATTTTTTTTTGTTGTTGTTCTCGGTGTTTTAACAAGATAAACATCTTCTTAAAACACCGAGAAATTTTCCCTAAATAAAAGTTATGGAAAATTGAATAACTTATAACATTATGGAAAATTTGTAATTTCTTAACTATTTAAAAAAAATATTTTAATATAAATTTATTTTTATATGATGCAGAACAAATTGTAAAACGTTTTTAGGTAGCTTTCATTATAAAAAGTATTAGGTAGCTTTCATTACAAAAAGTAAAAAGCTACCTATTGCAGCCGTCCGGAGGAAAGCACATCCGGAAAATTTTGGTATATTTTCACCGATCATGACTCCTAGACCCCAAAATCACCCTCCGTTCAAATGTTGACATATATATATATATACTAGCTGGCGTCGCCCGCTACGCTGGTCTGCCTATCCAGATTAATCTTTGATTTTTTATAGTAGGTTTTGTTATAGAAAGTCATAGCCCTATGCAAATTACTGTTTTCAGTAAAATAAAATTACAGAATTAATGTTTTCCAGCTCTCATTTCTTAACAAAGCAACAATGACAAAACAACAATAATAATAAACACTTGATCTGGGAAAATGAACAATAGCAATCGGCGATACTTATCAAGTCACCAGCGTCACATTTTTGTGAAGAGCTAAAAAAAACCTTTTCAGAGTTCAGTTTCCCAGATTCTGAACAACATCAATCGGCGATTCATAGTGCTGTCATTAATATCTTTACCATAAACTATATAAATTAATGTGTTGCTTGGAATATCATCTTTCTTCAGATCTCGGGGTGAGTGATTATTTTTTCCTATTCAGCTTGATACCATTTTTATTTTTTTAAAAAAGAAACATGAATACCTAAAAGAAATACATCGACAATCGTTTATTGGTAAAATTCAATTTTTTTCTCAAACAATGCTTTACTACTGTCATTACTCGTCGTGGTCAAGTTTGTTTGAGGAATTGCACTTTGAATGTTGCAGCTGTGAATTTTAGCCACTGTTATTGTTTTGGTAAATATCGTATGCATTCATTTATGTGGAAAAAAGCTCCCGTAAGAAATTGTATTAGTCATTACCACGGTAATTTATTCTTCTTATTTTATTTTTTTGGCAGCATTCTCTGTTTTTCTTTTTAAGTTTGTATTTTTATTCGAATGTGAAAAGATGATAGAATGTTGTAAGCCGTGTCCCAAACAAATTGAGATAGAGGTTTGAGATTTGGTGGGTGGAGCCTAATTTATATCAGTAACCTCGGTTATCCGGAACTTTTTGTTTCGGACTCTGAAAATATTCGTTTTTATGAAAGGTAAAATTTTTCGATTTTTTTTTTTTTAAGGAGTGTCTATAAAAGTCAATAAAATAACATAAATTTTGTATAAAGAATGAAGTCAATCAGATAACAAGTTGCACGGATATTTATAACCCTATTTTCCACGATCTTTGATTTTTCGTGAACCTGTATTTCATTCAAGTTTTAATTCAGATATGTATTTTTATTGGAACTGAGACACGTTATCCTACTCAGTAAACTGTTAGTTAATAGGTTTATTATTTTGAAGTTATAAGGATGCGATTTTTACTACTTAACTATCCTGTCGACCAAAAAACTATCGCCAAACTAGAAGATTAAATGCCAATAATAGCTTATGGTAAATGTTATATTCATTTGACATTAAACACGTTTCATGTGTTTGTATGTTATCAAGTAATTTCTAATTTGACGTTTAATTTATATATTTATTAATCTTTTTCAGGTGTATTTGTTCTTTCGTTATTTAAAATGAAAATCATGCCAGTTTGTATAATATACGAGTAGTTTGGCAATTTACATATTTATCGGAAGTGGTCGGTGTGATAGTTAAGTAGTACCCGCAATTCAGTTATAGATCATTATTATATATATTAAAAATATTTAAATATTCGTTTAAATTTTATTTTGAAATTGCAATACATTTTATAAATAGTTCACACATGCTTTATTTTCATGTTTTGTATTATGAATATTCATGATTGCTAAGTATTACGGCGGTTCCCAACCATTAGTTTATTATTCCTTCATTCAATTATTTACGTGTTCTATATTTTTCATTCATCCAAACAAAAATTTTTGAATAAGGTTTCATTACCATTACAGATGTGTTGTGAAAAAGAAATATTTCTTCATATTTCATCATTCATCTTCCATTTTTTACATACTAAAGAATTTATCGTGTATGTAGCTATCAATCAAGGACGACAAAGCTTCAAAAAATGTAATTTGCACGCAATGTGTAATGCCTGTTATACATTCCTTGAGATGCTGAAAAAAATTTCGTAGCTCCACAAAGAAGAAAAATATTAACATTAATGAAGGAGAAAGTCAGTTTTGCATGTCGTTATAAGCAAAAATCATTGTAGCTGAAAAATTTTAATTCGCTCGACTTAGATTCTTCATAAACATTGTGATCTTATTTTTTATTAAAAAAAGGCATTAATCTTCTTTCGTTTACAACAGTTTTGTACTTGATTAATGAAATTATAACATATTCGATTACTTGAAAAAATATGTATTGGCAAAGTAATTAATATCCTTAAGTAAAATTTAAGTAGGATAATATTTGAGTGTTATGAGGTAAATTCAGCAAAGACCTATTTTTTTTCAAAACATAATATAGAATATTAAGTGGTGTAATTTCATGTAAAATCCATTACTCCTTTAACCTTCCTACCCTGAATGGGTCTAATCGACTCAGTCCTATAATGCGTTTCATTCGATTCAAACCAGAAAATTTTTCACAAAGTAAATTAAATAAATAACACAAAGATTTAAGTTAAATAAGTATGTTAAATGGATTTAGATAAAAATTCTGGTGGGAAATATTTTAATCAAGTTTGAGTAAAATTTCAACAGGGTAGGAAGGTTAACATCCTCAATTCGGCTTTAGTATAGTAAACATTTTGCAGCGAAGGATATAAAGATTTTTGCCTAGTTAAAGTTTGCATATTAGTGATTGTATCAAGCATTAAAATTTTAAATGCTTTAGAACTGTTTCTTTCTTACATGGATTTTGTTGCTAAGAGATGTTGCTATTGAATTTGGATAATAACGATGTACGAGGTGTCGCTCAACAGACGGAAAATTGTATTTCCATAAGTAAACTAATGCATATGAGTTTTTCCTCATTAATATTCAATTTTCGAATCTAACAATTGCATTGTATTAATGAAGATTTTAAAATTTCATGATCTTAGACTGTCTTGTATAGCGATGAAATATTCAAATAGCTAATATAAATAACTAAATTAAAAAAACTATTTCCGATGTTTAACGAAAAATTTGTAAAAACATGGTGTTTTTTGTTACCACTAAATTTTCGTCAACATTTCCGAGTAGTTCTTATAATTTTTTAATCAGTTTAAAAAAAAACCGAAATATCAGTTTTATGAGTACTATCTATTCGCAATTAAACATTTTCAGTTGAATGACTGAATTTTACATATGCAAAGGTAACAAAATCATATTATACTTTATGGTAATGCTGTTAATCTAATGTGTTTGCCTGTGAAATATAATGGTTTAACATAAAAAAAATGTGCCATGAGTATTGGTGACATCAAAAAAACCCATATTCCAGGCTAAGAAATTTGATCAATACATTGTAAAAACTGCTTCGAAATTATTACGAAAACCACTAGCATTAAAATAAACTTGGTCTTTATAAATTCGTCATTAAATCTCACAAATATATAGGTTTCGGAAATTTTTAAAAGAACCCCCATTGTAACTGTGGATAACTAGGTAGAGATTATGATGTATTTTTATTTTATTATTATATTTTTATATCATAAGAAAACAATTGTATTTTTTTCTTGTGTTTCCAGTCGTTTTGTCGCAGGGTCTCTGTATGCACTGCACAATTGACAAAAAAATTCATGATCAATTTGGTGGTTAACCCTTTGCAATCCAGAGATGATTCGCTAGATCCCGTGTAAATGGGTGCTCCAAATGCTCTGGACACCAGTATTTTAAACTAATTTTCTTCGCCTTAACTAATGGCCGAGTAAGATGTGATAAAAGATGGCGAAATAAATAGTAATAAATTAGTGGGGTCCAAAGTGTTTGACCTTACGATTTACGAAGGTCATCTGATAACATTAGTGATGAGTGAAAGTCACCTTTCGAGTGCATAGAATTAATATTCGAAGTGATAAACAACTAGACCGCATTAATTCCGTTTGAAAAGGCCAAAACAGACCTGACCACTTCTTGCGGTTACTCCTCGGTGTGTTAATAGTGGCAGCGCGGTTTTTTTTTATCCTTAATGAGTGTTGCAGGAAAGAGTCGGTTGTCCGACTCTTTCCGTCAAATACGGTGGATCTGCTTATCTCCCGATTCTTTTGTTCACCCCCCTACGCTCTATTATGAAGAAACCGCAAATGGGTCCCATACAATCGGCTCTTCAAAGAATTCAGTTGACGGGGAGAGTATTTCAATGTGCATGCAGCCTAATTGTGCCTAAGAGAAACAAGTTGGAAATTGCACGAGAAGTGCAGCAAAAGAGGTGCGTTCGTACGATAACGAAGTTTTAAAAATATTCAGATCTTGCTATTATAGTAGACAGTACTTCGGATACAGTATAGTGGTCGAAATCTTTGTGTTCCTGTATATATACAGGAAGTAATTTTTTGTACACTTCAGCAACGTATATCATATTCATAAAATGTGAAATAGTTTAATATAATTAAAACACACCCCAAACAATGTTTCCCGTATAGCATTATGTAGTGGACTACTTCTGTGTGGCCTTGTAATTTGCCCTGTAAATTAATAAATGTTCTTTGCATCACAGATTGTACAGAATGTATATTTCAATATATATATACTTCATAGGTTCATGTAAATTTCATTATGTTTGAATGAGTATAACAGCATTAAAATGCATTTGAAACTTTTTTCGCCAATGGCCGTAATATAACGGAATACTTTTAATTGTCCCTGTAATTGATCTATGCATCCGATTTTCATAAAATTTGAAATGAATCGACAAAATTATTAAATTGTGTAATAATTATATGTTTTAAATTTCAAACGATTAAAATGCATTTGAAATTTTTTTATTCATTGACCATAATGTAACGGAATAATTTTGATTGTCCCTGTAATTGATCTATGTATCCGATTTTCATAAAATTTGAAATGATTCGACAAAATTATGTAATATTTTTAAGTTTAAAATTTCAAACGATTAAAATGCATTTGGAACTTTTTTTCCCATTGACCGTAATGCAACGGAATACCTTTCATTGTCCCTGTAATTAATCTATTCATCCGAGTGTCCTAAAATTTGAAATGACTCAACAAAATTGAGTAATAATTATGTATTTTCAATTTCAAACGATTCAGTTGGGTAGTTTTTGCGTTGTTATATGCGGACAGACAGACAGACAGACTGAACGACAACTATAGGTGCTACGTATTTACATAATTACGAACGCACCTAAAAAGGAAGGACGAATGCAACTGCATTCAGATGATATAAATTTCATTAACCTTAAAAATACCGGAAATTTCCTTTGAGTTTCAGAAAGTCTATTTCACACCAGAATTTTTATTTAAAACTATTTAATTCATTTATTTAAGTTATTGTCTGATTAATATATTCAGATTATTTTAAAGAAATTTCTAGTTTGAATAAATATTTTGAATGTACCTGTCGGGTTCATTGAGGTCGTTTGGTGGGCGGAGTGCTACGGGGATCCGGGATACATTTTAAAATAAATTTTATTTACTAAGTTACAATCTTGAATTTTTATGTGGTGGTTAATCTTACTATTTGTAAAAAAATCACATAATAAATCTGCACATAAGTTTTTTAATTCAAAAATTTTAAATTTATTAAAATAGTAGGATAATTTAAAATCGTTGTAACTGATAATATTACTTGTAGATTTTCAGTTCTTTACGTTAAAATAAATAGAAATATTTAAATTTTCATTTTGATTCATCATTTTTAAAAATATTAATTTTTTTAAAAATTAAAAATTTTTAAAGTAAAAATTTGAAACAAATAATGTAAATTTATTTTAAAAAATATATTTACAAAAGCAAATATTTTTTCAAATTTGCTGACTTAAAATTAAAGTAAGACAATCAAAAAAGACATGTTCCAAGTTTGAAGCATTTAAATCCAATTTTTCAAATCCCAGAAATTGTGAAAAATCCTATCATGAAGAAAAACGTCTTTTCACAACAAGTCATATCATGACAACCATTGCTTGAAAGCTACGTTTTGAAAACAAATCAAAAGAATAAAAATTATAATTCATCTTATAGTTAAAATTGAAATATGATTTAAACTTTATTTTAAGCATTAAAAAACAGAGAAAATTTTAATGCCATAAAATGCTTTTAGAAAACTTGAACATTTTTGTGACCCATTTAAAATCCTTTAAAATCCGCTTAAAACTCCGTTTAAAGAAGATTAAGTATATTAAATTAGTTTTAGCTTTTAAGTTTAAGTTTTAACTAATGGATTTCATTGATTTATCACCTTTAGGGCATTTAAAATGATTATATTGCTGATATAGAAAATAAATGTCAGAATGCACAAAATATTTTACATAATATAAAATTATGTAATAATTAATTCACTGAAGAACAAAATAGAAAATTCCTGTTCCTAGAAGAATTTTGGTACTCCGCACTTTATATTTCATATGTATGGCATGCAAAAATATGTCTTTCTGAAGAAAACCATTTGAATATTATTCAGTATAATACTATGCACTTTTCTCACTTTTGATCACATGTTTCAAAAAAATTTTAAGAACTTTAGAATGTCCGGGCAAGTTTTACCTTTTTGCCGAAATGTTCTGTCAAAAAAATTTAGTGCATGTCATATACTCTTAACTTCCTCTTATTCTTGCATTGAAGAATTCTTTGAAGCTATCTGTCAGAAGAGGATTTATAAAATTTCCATTTTCAGAATTTAAAAGTGTTCATTTGTTTTTCAAAAAATTACAAATCAAATGCATGACAAGTAAATACATATTTATCGTTTCAGCCTTTAACAGTTACAGTTTAATAAAATAGAAAAATGATGTCTTTTGAAATTTCTATTAATAGCATAGAGTTTTTGAAATAATGTCAAAATGAATAATTTCTGTTATTTTAAATGTTGATTTTGTAAATAATAGAACTATTGTGTATACTGCGGTTATAATATACAGTGACATATATATGTTACAGTTAATTTAAAATTCAGTAATTATTAATAATAACCGGTTATTAAAAATAATAACAGCGTCTTTTGATAAATTTGATAAATATTGTATATTAATCAAATTTACCCTGTTATTATTAATAATTACCAATGAAGTTCGGTCACTATGATTCATTAAGCTTAATAACGAAAATGTCTTCAACAGAAATATGTATTATCATAATTATTTGAATTTAATAACAAAAATAAATGTTTATAGGCGATAATATTCAAAATAAAAGTATTTTTTTAGTAAAACGCAAAGACTAAACAGTTCTAGATGATTATTTTTATTATTACTGAATCAATTTTGCTAAAAGTTTAAACACTGAACTATTGAAAGAATAGATTATACAGTTTTGAAATACATATTTCTTATAATATATATTAAGATAAAACACATATGAAATGAGAATTTCAAGCTAAACGAGTTGTAATTTAGTATATTTACCGAACTTGATTGGTAATTATTACTAATAACCGGTTAATTACTAATAACCGGTTAAATTATCATAAATTAATCATATTAACCGGTTTATTTGGATATCATTTGGTTATTATTAATAATAACCGATTAATCAAATTGACCATAGCATATATATGCATTGTAAAACATTTGTGTAACGTTACTCCAAAAAATTGGTGGCAGCCTTGCTGCCTCCAATTTTCTGAGGTACTTTAACCGATATAACTGGTGTAACATTGCGAAGTTACACCAGTAATATATGTTTAAATTACACCATTATATAAGTGAAAAACTACTCTGTAAAACGGAAGTCGTCGCTGCCACCAATTTTACGAAGTAACGTAACACAAATGTTTTACAGTGTGTGGGATAAAAACATGTGGTACTACTTGGTTATCCCGTCGACCAAACAATTATCGCCTGACTATAAGATTAAATGCCAACAGTGGATGATCGTGAATTTCACATTCAATGACATTCAATAGGATTCATGTGTTTAAAATGTCATTAAGTGATTTTTATTTCGACTTTTTATTAATATTCTACTAATTATTTGTTTTTTGTTATTTAAAATAAAAATTATGTCAATATGTATAATTTGGCTATAAGTTTGGCGATTTGTAAAATTTGGCGAAATGGGTCTATGGAATAACTAAGTAGTACTGTGACGGTATACTCACGCTGGGTGTCATTTGTCACGTTATATGCAGACATACTCATTAATTTAGGTTAAAACAACACAGTTTATTAAAATGATAAGGGCTAAAGGAAAGTGGAGCCAGTCTATAATTTCACTCACTGAGAACACTATGAAAAGCTAAAATCATACTCACAAGTTTCTGTCTAGCTCAGTCGGGGCACCGTCTAACACTTGACACTATTTCCTGGCTGATCTACTAAACAAATCTTAATTTCACAGCCCGTGGCTGTGGATATTTCTTTATTTCTCAAATAATCAAAACGGAACGATTCTAAACTTTCTTACCAAGGCAGAATCTTTAATCCACTATCTGAACTCCTTTCTGCTTTACTGGAGGCCGTAGCTATTCTCTAATCGTCAGCACCTTAATAAACAATCATCAACTTCGTTGTCCAATGACGCTGGCTGCTGGCTAAGGCCAGAAACACACACCCCACAAACTCACACCCAAGCTTTTATACGCGACAAACTGAGATACTTCTCATTAACATAATACTAATAACCGCGAGCTAACTGCGGAATTCGAAAGAGCACACACACTCTAGAAAGTTAAAGTAAAAGAGAGGATAGATGTCACTTTTACGCCTACAAAATGTTAAATTATTGACGTCACGATCTCAGAAACACTAGAGTGCCTTTATGACTAAAGGTCACTCCCTCACAACCCCCCCTCGAACTCCGCAGAGAAAAAGGGCTGGGCTAAATGCATGCCCAGAACTTTTTCTTGTTATAAATTTAGAGCCGTAATAAAACACAGTGATGGGTGAAATTTAACGCCGAAACATAACTTTTAAAATATTAACTTTAACCCATCACAACCAAAAAAAAAACTCAGTTTGCCTCAAATAATCCCATATTCAATCCAATCTTACAAATAGCCTCCGTAAAACTTCCAAAAACTCGTAAAACTTTCAAAACTAATTACTTCTTCTCTCAACACAACCCACTCCACTGGGAGTGCTAAAATTTCTCAAAACACTAACCTTCCGAAATTTTCCTCAATATTGCAATGCAACTATAACTTTACCCAAAAATTTCTCCATAACTTTTAATATACTAGAATTCGCACCAATTCCAAAAAACCCAATGCGCAAAAACTTTCCTCATCCAAATTCCGACTTCATCTAAAATTACATTTACTTCATACTAAACTAACTCTGCTACTACGTAATACCTACATCCCCATTAGCCAATGAACTAACTCCCAAACTTCTTCAGACTTAACTCCACTTGAACAATAATTGGGGCACATACGTACAGCGGCATATCGCTGTGCTTATGCAACAATCAAAAAATATCAAAAATTTACAAAATGACGTCATCAATCTCTTCATCTGTATTAACTAAAAGAAAAATAGCAGAATCAATACATAACAAAAGGTATACTTCCCTGCAAGAAAATCACATTAACATTCAATTTTAATACAATACAATTTCAAATTCAAATGCAGCTTAAAACTTCGCAACTTGCGGAAACCATTCTCAACTAAAGTACAAAACGCAACTCATAAAACACGAACGATAAGAAGAAAGTTAATTCATTAAATGTTAGTATAAGAGATAGAAACGCGTGTCAAGGACTTCTTGACCGCAAAACACGTGCGCGCCTGAACCGCGGCGCGTGTACAAAATAACTCAAATTACTATCTGTACTTTCTGAAAATTTAAACATACATTAACATACATTTTATAACACATGAATAATATAACAATATAGTAACATTTTAAACAAATAACATAACCATTTAACAATAGATCCAGAATTTTCAAAAGCAGTTAAGACCAAAATCTCAAATATACATAGAACTAACAATTTTGCAAACAAATTTTGAACACAACTAAGCACTAAACGTGAGTCCGTCAAAAAATTCCAAAAATGGCCAAAAGTACAAAACAGTCTCTCTGCTTTCTATTCCTTCACATTGCTACCACATATATGCACTCTAATAGAAATTTAATAAAGAACATTATCACCCAATCATAGAGATGATTCACTGCTAGCAGGCTTCATACTGCAAGATGGCTTTCTCCTCCTGTCCCAAAAGGCTTGTACGAAGGATCTCTCGTCATCAGAACTGTACGGTGACGCCACAGTTGACTGTCGTGCCTGCAGCCTGGTTCTGAATGGATGCCGTGGAATACTCGTAGGTTCCACTCGACGACTCTGCTCCGGCCGGTTCGCTGGGTTCACTCCATGGCGAGGCTCACACTGTTGTTGCCGGTAATCTGAGAGTTGCCTCCTCTTTCTAGACGCACCCGAAGTTACCGAAGATCCTAGGCCACGTTTCTTTCCGGACCTATGTAGTTTCTTGTTAGGCAAAGATTCGGCATTTAAAGTTCGCTTAACAGTTTTACGAGTGTCCAAACGAAATCTTTTCTGGGGATTAATCACTGAAGATGGTGAACTATTAGTTAATTTATGCTTGTGAGGTTGTTGTCTAATAGATGGAGGAACTGGACAATTTATAATTTTTTGTCTTTTATGACACACAGAGTCCGATGTATTTGACACAGTTCTCTTATTTTTATTATACTTTGCTCTCGGATTGCTAGGCTTTCGACTTTCAATAACAGTCTTTGGAGCTGTTTGACCAAATTTTCTTCTTGAATATTGATGAAAAGAATTAGACGAAGAAGTGCTGGACTCGGGACACTCATTGGATCGGGAATTTCGCGAAACACCACTCGACATATGAGAACCTTCACTACCATTTTCTCTAAACTTATACACTCTAACCTGATCCAGATTAACAGTCATTCTTTCACCATTGACATCAACAACCAAATTATTATTTCGAACTTCCAAAACCTCGAACGGACCTACAAACTTCGGACCAAACTTAGCTACTCTCTTTTGACGACTTGAACTTAACCAATGCTTTTCTACTAACACAAAATCTCCAACTTTCACTTCTAACTCCCTTCTACGCATATTATAATACTGAGCTTGCTTTTCTTGCGCTTTTCCCATTTGAACCTGAGCTTCCTTAACCAACCTCTCAATATCCTGACACATGTACTGACTTTCCGCATCTGACACCATAACTAACCTTTGGAATGGAGTAATAACTTTTCTACCCAAAAACAATTCAGCAGGCGTTTTCCCCGTTGACTCGTGAACTGCCGTACGAAGTGCGTACGCAAAATGTTGAAGAAACTGGTCCCAATTTCCATGATGAGAACCAACATAAGAAGAAATCATTTGAATTAATGTACGATTTACACGTTCAGCCATATTAGACTGAGTAAGTTCCCTACCGTCCTCAGTCTGCAACTTTTCACACAAAGAATTAAAAATATTGAATATAAAATCATAACGAAATGGTTTACTAGCAACTAGTGCGTCAAAACCAATATGAATTTCATTCCTTAAACTCGGTTTGTCAGAAAAAACCTCTCCAAATTCATTTAAAAACTTATTAAATTCCTCCCTCTCCATTTCACTTAACCCCGACTCCTCCAAATTAACTGACACTGAAACAGGCTCTTTCTTACCCACATTCTCATCATTATTCACGATTAACGACTTCTTAAAGAAATCCAAACTAATTCCTCTATCCCTCATATAATCCACACCAACTATACAATGCACTGTTAATCCATCTAACACACAAAACTCCCAACATGTCTTAACCGAACGAATTTCAACTTCCAATTCCACTGAACCTTTATTATCGCAAGCTACTCCCTGTGCTGACTGAACCACCAGACTTGACCTTCTCAACTTCTTATACGAAAAATATTTCCGATAACAATCAAAAGAAATGAACGACTTATCTGCCCCTGTATCGAAGACGCTTTTAACGACAATACCATCTAACACAATTAATACTTCAGGTAACTCAACCGGATTAATAGTTATTTTATTTAAACTCACAGAAGGCTTTTTCGATTTGACCTGTGACTGCATACCTTCCGAAATACAGTCACTTACCAGTTTAACTGACCCGACCTCCTCACACCTCTCCTTTGCACTGATCTACCTTCAAAATTCTCATCCGAAGTTAATCTCCTTACTTGCGAAGAAACATTCCTGTCCCGTACTCCCCCACTACGATCATAACCACTATTCTGTCTATTTCCATGCATATTTCTCTCACCACTTCTAAAATTATTAGCACCACCACCATTCCTATTACCATTACTCGTATTCGACATATTACGACCAAATCCATCACTTCTATTACGCACATTATCCGGAAATCGCTGCCCCCCTCTCACAAAATTACGTTCCCCCTCATTTCTCAAATTACCATCCGTGACAGGTCTCTGCCGAGGGTTACGCAAATCCCGTTGATCCGAGCTATGCCGAGACTCATACTTCGATAATATCTGGTGCATTTCTGCAAAATTCTTCGGTGCTCTAACTTCAATAAAGTCCTGTATATTTGGATTAAAAAGAGGAAAGACAATGTCCAACAATTCCTCAAATGTAATATCTAAATCTAATTTATTTTTTAGTTCCAGCTTACGAAGATAAAATTTTGACGCCGACTCATAAATATTCTGCTTATTACAATAGAACTCTTTTCTCAAAATACTTTTATCTTTAACGGGAGGAAATGCCTTCTTTAACTCAATTACAGTTTGTTCAAATCTTTTCGCTTCCTCAGTAATCAAAAACTTTCCTATATTTTCTAACCACAAAAGTGCTTCGCCCTTTAACGAGCATTTAAGCACTACGTACCTGTTTTTCTCAGGTATATTATTGAACAAAATATAATCATCTAATTTCACTAAAAATTCACTAATATCACCCTCACCGGTGAAATACACTCGTGGCACAATCTCAAAATGTCCGACATTTCGTTGGGCTCCATTTGTGACGGTATACTCACGCTGGGTGTCATTTGTCACGTTATATGCAGACATACTCATTAATTTAGGTTAAAACAACACAGTTTATTAAAATGATAAGGGCTAAAGGAAAGTGGAGCCAGTCTATAATTTCACTCACTGAGAACACTATGAAAAGCTAAAATCATACTCACAAGTTTCTGTCTAGCTCAGTCGGGGCACCGTCTAACACTTGACACTATTTCCTGGCTGATCTACTAAACAAATCTTAATTTCACAGCCCGTGGCTGTGGATATTTCTTTATTTCTCAAATAATCAAAACGGAACGATTCTAAACTTTCTTACCAAGGCAGAATCTTTAATCCACTATCTGAACTCCTTTCTGCTTTACTGGAGGCCGTAGCTATTCTCTAATCGTCAGCACCTTAATAAACAATCATCAACTTCATTGTCCAATGACGCTGGCTGCTGGCTAAGGCCAGAAACACACACCCCACAAACTCACACCCAAGCTTTTATACGCGACAAACTGAGATACTTCTCATTAACATAATACTAATAACCGCGAGCTAACTGCGGAATTCGAAAGAGCACACACACTCTAGAAAGTTAAAGTAAAAGAGAGGATAGATGTCACTTTTACGCCTACAAAATGTTAAATTATTGACGTCACGATCTCAAAAACACTAGAGTGCCTTTATGACTAAAGGTCACTCCCTTACAGTACCAAACATCTTTAACAATGCAGCTTAAGAAATTTAAAAGATTAATTAATCGATATGCGATATTATATGGAAAAAATATAAGGAAAATGAAGAAAGCGCAAGATAGCAGGCAATCTTCTCGCGTAGTAGGGATTTGAAGAGAAAAGTAACAAGGGAGATTAGGAGTTCCTTAATTTTAACTCATCATAAAGGATTGAAGATACGCTGACCGCCAAATAAAGGATTTCAGTTAGAAATCTAAGACATTGCTCGTATATGTTTTGTGTATTATATAAATATGTTGCTATATTGCTCTGATCTACTAAACATATTATTTGTACAAATGAATAATAAATGTAGGACAATAAGAAAAAATTGACACATGCATGCATTTGTAGTTTTAAGCCAAATGAATCCTTTTAGTTGGTAAATGATTTAAAATCCTACATATATGTATGTAACCATAGTTCATTTTATGGGAAGAATTTAAAACACATTTTATTTGTTTCGAGCAACTACATTTATATTATTATAGAAGATTAACTTCAGGAAATATTTAACTCTGGATCTCCATTTCTCCGTTACTATAAAAAAAAGATATGAATGACAGTGAAAATATCAGTAGATGTCGTAGCGTTAATAACCCACATATTATTAAAGAAAAGGACGTCAGGTACTTCCCTGCATGGTAAAGCGAAATTGGCGCCAAAGACTGGCTCATCTGACATTTCTATAAAATACAGATCGACGTAGCATTGTTTAATGTTATACTAATTTGCAAACGTCTCACTCATGTTCAGTATTGGCCAAGTATCATCGTCAAATACTTCTATAGTAAGATCTGGGAACATCATGACTAGATTATGAATCATAGGGAGGGAACTGCCTCTTCGAATGAAACACGATTTATTGTTCAACATATTAATGACCGTGTTAAATATGTTGTCTTCCATGTGAATTCTTGCTCCTCCTGTACAATAAGTCATATATAGATCGTCAGAGATGATATTAAGTTTTGGAGAATAGGGCACATGGGCATCTCTGAGACCTATGATTGTGGCAGAGCAGAATACCAAGAAAGACAGCGGACTACCTAGGTATCAATGCGCGGCATTTCCACACTTACATAGAATTTGTCTGTCAAAACACGGCACGAACCAACCAAAAAACAACCATTTTACAATATCCTGGATATATATAATCTCTGCTTGAACATCTGGTGAAATTTATCTCCGGTCATCTAGCAAGGACTTGTGGCATTCATGTCAAGGTAGATTGTAGCTGTGTTGCGAACCACTGATGCGCACACGTATTATTAAGTAAGTGGTCATAATGTTTTAGCTCTTCAGTGTTCATACCTTTTTAGTGAAATTACGTACATTAAAGTGCCGTACACCAGTGTTCCAATGTTAAATTAAAAATCGATCAAAAATAAATATAACTAATAAACTAAAGATTTTATTTAAAATTTTAACCATTGCATTTTATAATTTTTTTTCTATTTCTGTAAGTTTTAAAACTGCGAGACATTAAAATAAAATAAACATCTGAATTTTGTAAATTTGTAACGTAGGATAACTACATGTAAAAATTGAAATAACGAACAAAATCAAAATTTCCTATTTCGATAGAAATACAAATACACGCGTTTTAAGCTTAGCATTTGTTGCGTCGAAACTACTAAGCACTTGAACACAACTATTTGAATATTATTCAAACTAATGACTCGAGTTATACATTTTCTCGCTTTTGATCATTTGTTTCAAACATTTCCAAAAACTCCGGAATGTCCGAACAAGTTTTTCCTCTTTGCCGAAATGTTCTGTGGAAAAGATTTAGTGCCTGGCATATTCTCTCAACTTCTTCGCATTCTTACCTTAAAGAATTCTTTGAAGCTATCTGTCAAAAGAGAATTTATAAAATTTCCATTTTCAGCATTTAAAAGAGTTCACTTACAGTTTGAAAAAGTTTTAAGATGCGTGAAATATTCACAAAAATGATTTATTATGAAAATTCTTGAAATATGCATATGAAAATTTTCAATTATCTTGCAATTATAAATAAAGATACCTTATCTTCTGATGGCACGGATATCAGTACCATTTTTCAATTCCTGTTAAAAATCACGTGTAAGTTCTTTTTAGATTAAACAGAAAATATTTTCAATCTTTCTTTGAGAGTTTTGTGTGACAATCTGAATTCTGAATTTTGTATATTTGAAGAAGGAAGATATAGTTAACTTAATTTTGTGAATTCTTTTGAATACATTTAAACTCTTTTATGTTAAATTATCTACATATCAGCTGTTTGAAAGGTTATCAGAATTTTTTTTATAATGTTTCCATTTTCTGGATTTTATTCGGTTATTCAAGAATGCACTTTTCACAATGCTCCTTTGTTTAAGAATGAGTAATTTTAATGAGTAAAATATTCACAAAAATCTTTCATTATGACGGTTTTTAAATGTACATACGTGCAGTACATATAAAAATTGTATGTTATAGATGAAGACATGGTTTTATGCGATATTCCATTCAGAGCATTTTTAAACACATATTCATGAGTACGTATACGTATTTATTGCTGCTTATAAGTTATAGTTTCAACTATTTATGCAATATTTTTACGTGTTATAATTTCTTAAAGTTAGATAAGGTAATTGATTAATTTTCGAAAATTCTTGAGAAAATTATTTAACCTTGCTTTAGCCTCGCAAATATTTGCTACGCATTTAGTCGCGCGGGGGACATATCGTCACCTGACAATAAGAAGGTTCTATCTGTGTGTGTGTGTGTTTTTTTTTAATCACTCCATAGAGCAAGGTTCTGTTTATATCTATGAAGGCATTTTTGCATCAAAATGATGTTATATATAATTTATATGTAGCATTACAATTATATTATGAAAATATTTTAATCTAGAAACGCCTTTATTGATGCAAACAGAACATTTCTATATCGACAAGTCATTTTTTTTCAAAAACACAGATAAAACCTTATTATTCTTAGGTTACGACATTTTACCCATTTTTAATGTGCTGTTTTTGTGCTTAAAAATAAAGTAATAAAGGAACAGTAAAATACACAAATAGACTTGAAAATACAAATAACATGATTACTAAATGGCGTATACAAAATGTTGGAAAGTTTAAAAACTATACAAACATTAAAGTGAATTTAAGAAATTCAACGTTACGATTTTCGTCTGAGATTTTCATCAGGAAAACATCTCTACACTGCTTCCAAACAGAATAAAACAGAATGAAAAATTCAAAAGTTTCTTACATTATCAGTTAAATATTTTTTAAACCAATAATAAGCTGGAAAACATGCATTGCCAACATCTACCTAATAAAAAATAGAATAAACTTTCAAATGGTTTAAGTCTGATAAGACGAAGAGTCTGATCTCATGTTGAAAAGTAAAAGATGCATAAAACTAATTGTAAAATATTATTTTAACACGTGGAACCAAAGTTTAGGGATTTTGACTGAAATGTTGTCGTTGCAAACTTCACTTCCTTAATCGTTATTTCAGTGGATTATTTCTGTAGGTCATTAATAGCAGTATTACATGGAATTATTAACTTGGCATTATTAAAATTTATCAACTATCAGGGTTGTTGAAATAAAATCTAGCAAGTACTGTTCGACGATATTGCAAAATATCTCTTTTGTGTTCTTTCAGACGTTTAAGAAATTTTCTAATAAAATACACATTAAAAATTTAAAACTAAAAGTTACAACTGTTTACGAACAATACATTTGTGAAGAACAGGAAGGCAATCCTACAGAGTAAATGAAAAATACTAGCTTTTCAAGTGTCATGCGTGACATATGTCACCCATACATGCTTAAAGTAATGTTAGGAATTTCATACTAAAAGATGTTTCTATTTTATGCAATCATTATATTCATATAATTATTTTATGTTACCCATTTCTTATGTATAATTTTTTTAAACTTAAGAGATGCTTTTAAATTTAGTTACAGACGAAAGTTAAGATACAGTTACAACTTTTTTTTCCAATCCTTTCTTATCGAATAATTTTTAAAAATATGGGAGGAGAATGAGGCGTGTTAAAGATTCAAAACGCAAACAAATAAAACTAGTCGTTGGGTGCCACCGTAATACTTACCCATCATGGATATGTATATGAAAATAAAACATGTGAAACTATTTATACAGTGCATTGCAATTCATAAACAAAATTTAAATATTGTTAATATACATAGTAATGCTATATTAAAGAACTGCTGATGTACCAATTTCGACAAATTAAATAAAACGCCAAACTACTGAAGTAGTACCGAACTGCGTAAAAGAAACATCCTTATAACTCCAAAAATAATAATTCTATTAACTAACAATTAACTGCGTCGGATTAAGCGTCTCATTTCCAATTAAAATATACTTCTGAATTGAAATTTGAATGAAATACAGGGTCATGAAAAATCGAAGAATGTGGAAAACAAGATTACAAATATCTTGGCAATCCGATCGGCTTCGTTTTATAAGTAAACTGTGTGTTATTTTATTGCCTTTTACGCCCATTCCTTAGAACAAATAACTTTTTGTATAACTTTCATCAGAACGAATTTTTCGAGAGTCCGAAAAAAATAGTTCCAGATAATCGAGGTTGCTGATATTAAATAGGGTTCGTCCCATTCTTACATACTAACTACATACAAAATTTCAAGTCTCTATCTCAATTTGTTCGGGAGATAGAGCGTTGACAGACAGACAGACAGACGGACGGCAAATTTTTTTTTCTAAAAATATGTTTTTCGGAATCTCCTCTATCTAAAACGTGTAAATCCGTCAAAAAAAAATTTTCGATTTTCAAAACGATTGCAAGACTTACCCTATACTACGTATGATGGGTAAGTAAAAATTTAAATCCAGCTTAAGCATCCGAAATTTCTCTTTATTGTTTTGTGAGAATACAAAATAATAATAAATTAAATTAAAATACTTTAATAACTGATAAAATAGGTATTAATTAAAAATTAATTTATAAAAGGAATTAAAAATTCTTATAACTAATTCTTTCGTTCAGCACGCAAGATATATATTCACACATGTACTATAATGAATAATCTCCATTACTTACTAATGAACAGTTAATAGAGTCCTTAAAAATAACTTTAATCACCCCTCAGTCTATGAGAAACCGCCATAGTAAGAATAGCACAGAAATTTATAACACTGATTCTCATCCCAGTTATCAATTCTACCTCAGACAATTTGACTTTAGGCATGTCGTAAAGAGTCTACTAAAAAAAGCATAGCGAAATGGCTTCCACTGCCGATGTTTGAAACAAGTGGGCAAGCATGATCTCAGATCGCACAGAGGTTTTTGTTTAATATTTATATACACTATAAAATTTTATTTCAATATGATTATAAAAGCAAGGTATGCATTTTAATCAAATTCAAAATGTTCAAATCCGATTATGTAATGGCGCAGCATGTCCCCAAAGGGACCTTGCGCCATAAAATCCCATACAACCAACCAACCGATTATGTAAATAAAATCCTAAATTCCAAATTTTTAGAAAATCCGAAATAAAAAAAATAGAGAAGATATAAATAATATTTAAATTTATAAAAATGAAAAAAAATTACGCGGAAATTAAAAAGTTGAATCATTAATAAATCGCAATATTTTTTAAAATAGGAAGAAAATTGAATTCCAAAAAATATTAAGAATGACAGTGATAAAAAAAATAATTCCTTAAATTTATTTTAATTAAATCCAACTTAGAAAGACAATTCACGTTCCAGCACCCGGGCTCATACTCAAGACCAGTTGTTTATAAGCGAAATGCTTTGCCACCAAGCTACAATGTCTGCTCTGAATCTGTTGAAATCGAGGTTCTGTTTGCAAATTTAAATCGTAAAAATGAATGTATGAGATTGATAAATTTGATTTAATTAAAATAATAGACTTTTTCAGAATTTTATGATTTGTCGTGTTACACGAAGTATTCAGCTGTATGTACATAAAATTCGAAGTCACTAACTTATATAATATTTGTTTACTTATACTGTTTTTGTGTACGGACTCTGTGACAGACGGACAGGCTGTGGTTAGAGACGAATAGTTTCGTCAGATGAATTATCCTAAAAATAGCTTGTATGATTGTAAGGCTCGCCGTGAGAATATAATACAGAGTGCTTTTAAAACTTGACCTTGAACGGTCCTTGACATAATCGGAGAAGTCTTTGCTATTATTTTTCAAATTCGTTTTTCTGGAAAAGTGCAAAAGTTAAATAAATAAACCAATGAGAATTATTGAAGAATATATTAGTTCACAATGTAATATATATTTCATTTTTGCGCAATTTTTAATTAAAAAAATAATAAATCATTAATGTAGTATTTTTATATTTACGCCAACCAAAAATTACGAATAATGCTCAATGTATGTACTTTTAAGAAGAAAAATTCTGTTAAAATTGAAAAAGCGCTTTTTGAATTATATTAGAAATAAAAAGAATATTGCCCAAGTTAAACTAATGGCATTGAGCTCACAGGCTACGCATACTATTTGTTCATTACAGCCTTATATTTTCAAGGGTTAATGCTGTTCTAAAAACAAATTAAGGGGAGGGGGGATAACTCTCCCCATTTTCCCTTTTTATACTTAATCATTGAACCCCCTAAACTGATAAGGGATATGCTTTAGCATATAAAAAAAAACTATATAAATTCAGGGACCCCGATCCCCATCTCATATATATCGAATGAACTTCAAAAACTAATCAGGGAAGCATCTTATCAGTATATACATATAACCACAATTTTAAGTGAATCGGATATTTTTATCATGAGTTATTGCGTTACGCACATATGCACGTACATACAGAACGGACGTTCAGGCTTTTATAGCATGTGAGCTGAAAAGTTAGCGAATTCTTAAATTATTGTTATCTTTTCCCGGTTTCTATTTGCAAAAATCCACTGTTGTGAAGAATCCACCAATGCATCGATATACAGCATTGTAATTCTCTGATTTTAATTCAGATTCTCCTTGTTATGGAATTTCCAGGACGTACTCTATCCTGGAAATTAAAGGAATAACCTTCCTATTAATTGTTTAACCTTTTCAGATTCGGTGTACTATTAATAGTATATATGTACGTTGCAGTTTGCTTCTCAAAACATCCAATTAGTATTATTGCTGTAGTAAGCATTCTCCCACGAGAACCGAATGACTCGTACACATTTGTGAATGACTCGTACACATTTGTTTATCTGCTGACGATCAGGTTTTATCCAATTAGCCTGATAGCAAAGAAAAGGAAAATACATCAGTTTCGTTGTGGGACTGACACCGGGCAGACGGCCCGAGATCCCTCCACTCTACGTCCAAGCGTAAGCGGCCGGCGAATGCGCCCCGGACTTACTCGAAAGGCCTAAGCTTTCCCCTTTTTTTTACCCTGACATGCTGTACATAGACTTAGTGTACGTTGCAGTTTGCTTCCCAAAACATCCAATTAGTATTATTGCTGTAGTAAGCATTCTCCCACGAGAACCGAATGACTCGTACACATTTGTTTATCTGCTGACGATCAGGTTTTATCCAATTAGCCTGATAGCAAAGAAAAGGAAAATACATCAGTTTCGTTGTGGGACTGACACCGGGCAGACGGCCCGAGATCCCTCCACTCTACGTCCAAGCGTAAGCGGCCGGCGAATGCGCCCCGGACTTACTCGAAAGGCTTAAGCTTTCCCCTTTTTTTTACCCTGACATGCTGTACATAGACTTAATTAGCCAAGAATTCCAATAAACTGCAGTTATATTATTAAGTAATGACTCTTATAATTATAATCTCCACCTACCACATATATCTTTCGTTTGAGTATTATTTTGTTTTAACAAATGCTTTTTATACAATTTAAATGTGGTAAAGTTAGTATGTGTCCCTACGTTTACTATATGTCTTCGTTAGTATTTCGACATTTAGTAATAAAATAATAATAAATATTTGCTTGATACTCTTTGCAAAGTCTGCGATTCTTTTACTTTAAACATACACTCACTCTTTAAATTTAAAGTTACTTTCTTGAAAGAATCATGTGAAAAGGTACCCTGTCAAAAAGTATCAGAAAATTGTAATATCAGTTAAATCTTCTTGTAATATAATATTTTCTTAACATTAAAAAAATCCGATCCGAAAGGGTTACCGTAAGTTATAAAAAAAATCCTGTTTTAATTTCGTGTGAGACATTCCGAATATGCGAATAATGTTGGTTCCAGTATGCTCCATGATCGCTTAAAGTTTTTAACACTTTCCAACAAAGTTGAAAAGTGCTTATTCATTCGGTTTGTCTGGCCGTCTGGCCGCGCTCTAACACTCGTAAATATACTCCGATTGTCATGAAATTTTTGGACGTTAATGAGTTTGCACAAGCACGAACCCTATTGAAAATGAAGTTTTTGCCATGATTAGTTTATTTACAGGGACAGTCAAAAATTTTCCATTACATTCGATAAAAATCGTTTCAAATGAATTTTAAAGGTGTTACATCTTGTCAAACACCTTCAAATTCATATGCAATCTCCGAAGTAGAGTAAAATATGTATTTTGTAAAGTATGCAGCGAAAAGAATAGTTATTATTCATTTACAGGGTCACACAAAAAAATTCCAATACATAATAATAAAGGGGGGATACACTGTAAAAAAAAATTCAAGAGGTTACTAAAAATTTCTTAGTAAATTTGTATTCCACAGAATTTTTTAGTAATCATTACAAACTTTTTTTTGCAAGTGAAACAAGCATTTCTTTTGTAAACTGAACAAAAGAATTTTTTGTATAACTAACTTAAAAATTTTTAGTATGAGCCACAAAGCAAATTTTAGTAATAGCTCCAAAATTACTTTTAATAACCATTACGTGCAACCGAAGTGGAGGAGCTTCCTTCGAGCTGCATCCAAAATTCTGAAGCGGAAGATTTTCGGCAAAACCGCATCAGATGGCAGCACTAAACATTCCTTACTGCTCCGATCGGATTTTCATAGTTCCTTTATTAACGAGACACCACAGACATTCGGGGTGCATTTGGCTGTGGCAAGTTTCGAACCCGGGACCTTTTAGCCTGAAGTCCGTTACTATAACCACTATGCTATCAGGGCCACACCAACAGAGTTTTAATAAGAGCTATTAAAAATTTAAAACTATTAACTCTATTCGTTGCTAACATTTTTCTAGTGCTTCTTACAGATTTTCTAGTAACCGACTAAGATTACTAAAAATTTTTTAGTAATTACAAGAATCACTAAAGTTTTTTTAGTAGATCGACCTTTTTTTTTTACAGTGTAATATGAGTTATTTCAATCGTAATATGTAGTGCATCGCATTTATAGGGACACACAAAAGATTTCAAACAGTATATTCTATCTGAAATCCTGAATATTATGGAAGATGGCTGTTAGATGAATGAAATGCATTTTTTAATTATGATATACTTTAAAGTTTCACTAGATGTATAAATATTGTATGATTTATATAAATGCATTGTTACGCAATTTAGATATTCAGGTTACACAAAAGATCCCAGAAAGTTTACTAAATATGAGCGAAACTTACTTAAATGTGGTTTTTAAATATATTATGCCTTTTTATGTTGAACTGCATTTAGTTTACTAATATATGTTTGTAGAATATAGATAAAATGATGTACAGGGTCACACAAAGAACTGGATACATCTTCGCTTTGAATGATAATTTTTGGAAATTAGATTTAATTACTTAAAAGAGTTTTTTTAACTAAATTATAGCAAAATATTAAAGGTGTATTAAAGGTACTATTTATTTTACAGGGATAAACAAAAGTATTCAAGTACGTTTCCATCTATTAGTATAAATTGTTGAATGGAAAGTTTCAAACAGTTATGCGTTTTCTTGCTAAACTAAATTTTACCATTTTATAGTCTATATATCAACCAACAGATTAAATACAGGGCTTATCAAAAGTATTAGAATACACATTTAGATATGAGCAATAACACGTTATTTCGCTGAATAACGAAGTTTTGTTAAAGATTTCAAGAAGTGCTGGAAACTGCTTCATAAGTTATGCTTAACACATATTTTTTCTTACTTTTTATATTTGTACTCAATGAGTTCTCTTAAATAAAATTATGTACAAAATATTATACATGCGTTGAAATAAATCTTGAGTAACCTGTTCGTGATGCAACTCGAAAACGAAAGAATGATTAGGACTCATACATTCTTTATTTTCAAACGTGATTGTCTTAGTAAGAATGTGAAAACAATAAAATAATTTACACCTGGGAAAGCAGATTACGGAGATAGTTTATATTTAAAATTTCCAAAAAACTTTATATATATATTTTTTTAATATTAAATGAAATTCTGTTTAACTGTGAATATCTTAACATCTCATTTTAACCCATGTGGTAATTATATTACATTAATTTCACGGCAATTATATGAGATGCTGTACATTTTGTTAAACTGTAAAATCCAATGATGTGTCTGAAGGTATAACAGCAAATGAGCATGATGATGTACTTTTTTATGTTTTCAGATAATAAAAATATTTAAGTTTTTATGACCCATATAAAGTGTCATTTCTATTAAATAGACAGCATTTACGATACGTGTAGAAATCTAATTTTTTATGCTCATCTTTTACTTATTTTTAAATCTGTCATTTTTATATTCGTCATATAACTCGTACGCCTTAATTTTGATCTTATGCTCGGTATTAAAAGTCCGTGTTATACGCCTGATTTTAGGGTACTCAGCGCAAATACGCACATAAATTTAAACTTCAAATGGCTTTTTATCCATGTTCCATTCTCCATGCTCCCTTTCATGTTTTAAAATTGCTAAGGCTTTTTTGTGTTTCAGATGGAGATTTAAAGTCTTTTGCATATACTCTTTCTTATATATGTGATAAAAATGCGCATGGAATTAGTTTCCAGGTTTTTTGTTATTTAAAAATAAATAAAAGTATATGAAGACGCTTTACATTTCATCGATTAATGCTATTATACATTAAAAAAACATTAAATATAATTACAGATAATTTTAAAATCTATGCGTACTCTTGTGTAGTAAGCATCTGAAAATCTTTAAAAATAATTCTCAAAAAGGTAGTAAGGATTTTAAGAATTCTAAATTTTACATTTTTAAAAGTTTTAATTAAATTTGCAATATAGTAGACGAGTAATTGATCGTTTAAAGTTTTAAAATAGATTTCTAAATTAACTTATTCAAGAAAAAAACTGCTGTCAAAATTAACACACATCCAAATTATTCTTTTTGTGTTTTTCTTCAGTACTAAATAAAACAACGATTTTTCCTATTTGAGAAAGATTACAAAAAAAAAAAAAGTTTGACAAAACTTAAACATATATGCTCATTATTTTAAAAAGTAATTATTATATAGAAACATAAAACATTTAATATTAAAAAAATTATGTGCAGATGTTTTTCAAAAAAAAAAAAAAAAAAAAATCGTACATGCTAAAACATTGCACTTGTCTAAAAACTGTCTTTAAAATTTAAATTTTAGGAGATATTTTTGTTTAAAAGAATGTTGGAAAACAAATGTATTTGACATATTTTAGAAAGAATTTATTTATTTTAAGAATAACAAAATGTTAAGTAATTCTTCTTCTTCCTTTTTCAACAAATCTAATTAGTGAAACTTCTTAGCGATAGATTTGTATTTTACACATTTGCACCTGTAAATAACAGATTTTGTTTTTCATATAAGAAAAAAAAAACTGAAATCAAATGTTTATCTTAACGACTTACTGTCTCTCAAAAGAAAATAAATATTTTATTCTAAACAAATTAATGGTTTTTAAAGTTGTATGCATCTTTCTAATTCATTTGTAAAACATAAAATTGAATTATTCTGCATATTTATTCGGTACATCTATTGCCTTTAAAACATTTAAGTGCCAAATGAGAAAAATATTACTCATTAATTAAATAAGTTAAACATAATTATAAACATCTTTTCTTTTTTTCATTAAGAAGACAATAAAAAGATTAAGGCGTTTTATATTTTATAATCTCGCCAAAAATCAACACAAACAATCAAACTTTGAATTTGCGTATCTTGAAAACCTATGTATAAAATTGAAATTTCAATTGAAGATTAAACTGATATTGCCAATTATTATGATACAATTAAAATTGAGTAAACTTTTACGGAATTTATGTATTGTTAATATTAAAATTCTCTATTTTATTTTGCATTTTCTTGGGAACGTATATAAGGATTGTTATAAAATTTGACGTCAATAACAAACATATAGGTGTGTTTAAAAGAATCTACTTTTAGGTCAAAACCATTTAATTAACGATGCAAATAGAAGAAAAAGATATTTTAAAAAATAAAATTTCACACTTGGAATGCATAAAAATATTTATAACTAAAATTATTAACACAGCAAATACTTAAACATGGATCATTTCAAACATAGATATATGCTTATTAACACGTTCCATGATGCCCTTACATAACACGCTTACATGAAGATGTGATAATAGTTAATGCCGCACTGTAGTTTCCCAGAAGCCGATTTAATTTTTTTAACAAAGAATCAGTGAAAGATTTTCCCGCGCCAGCGCGTGACTGGGTATTGAACATTACCCCACATCAAGCGCTGGCGCATGATCGGCCCCTTAATGTTGGCTCCATATCACACCCTTAACGTTGGCGCCATATCACGCGCTATCGCGTGAGCGGCAGCGAGCGTGTTAAGGGTGTTCTTAACTGCTCCGCTCAACGAGCGCAAAATGTTTTGACACATTTACCAATTCATTTTTAGTAGAAACATAAAAAAATTGGAATGCCTGACTATGGAAGCGATTTCGAATCGAAGTTATTTTTCCATTTTACGATAATTTAATCACCTATCCAGTTCTAAACTATTTCGATCCCACGATCACCCATTTTCCTCCTGCTTTTCGACCAGTTTTTCTGCTTTCGTCGGGAAATGTGCTAAAAAGTGTCAATTTTGAAGGCATCTTATAAAAAATCTATCGCGTTTTTTAAAAAACAGAAAATTGAGTACAATTAGACAGTTTCTGAATAACAATACCTGTTATTTTCATGCATTTCCGAACAAAAATAAGTTAAAGCTTGTGTCATAAAGTTGCTCTTTTTGATTTAAGACCACCCTTAACTGCATTAAATTTCAGAAAAATCGATAGATACATTCTTAAGATATCATTCGAACCATGACTTTCTATTTAAAATAAGAATTCTTTTAATTTCAGTAATACACAATTTATGTAAAACGCTAGCAAAAGCATGGTTTGTTTAATCAGTAGTAAAAATTTTATGTTTATATGATGTTGTGTTTGATTTTGAAAATACACTAATTCAAACTCTGAATGTTTTCTTCGATTTTCATCGCGTTTAAAAAGTTCAGGAACCTTTAACTCAAGCAATAAATAAAAATCACGTGTCAAGATTAGATTATGAAAAACTTTTCAAAACATTCAAAATATTGTAACACTACTTCACCAATTAATAGGATGAAAAAATATGTACAAGTAAATATATTATAAAACTCCTAACACATTTAAAAACCCAATTTCACTTATAACTATCTATAGCAGGAAGAATGTCTGTTTTATATTGGTTTGTCATGCATGAAACTTATAGATTTGCTTCTATATTTGTATTTATATAAATACTGGGTGTCCCGGGTGTGCGACGACTGTATTAAAGAAAATACCAAACCAGGCACTTCATTGTTGTTTCCAGAAATGGCAGGAGGTGTTTCTAATGTCTACAATCAACTAAAATAATTTGAAATTTGATTTTTATTTGAAATGTTGTATTCTTAGGCGAATTTTCTCTCTAGAAAAATTTCCATTTATTAATATATTCATCGATACTGGTTCTATCTGAGTTCTGTGTTTGCCCCAGATCGGTGGCTCACAGAATATATTCCATCTTGTGCTGCGAATGTAGCCTTGCCAACACGCAATAGTGAAAAAGTTAACAGGCTGGTTGTCGTTCTATGTGGTTTAGTCGGTAGAACGTCAGTGAGCTATACTGATGGCCCGGCTTCGATTCCCGGCATGGAATCTTTTTCACTATGTTGGCATTAACGCCTATAAGAAACTAAAAGAAATTGAAATTTAATTTTCATTTGAAATGTTGTATTCAAGGCGAATTTTCTCTCTGGAAAAATTTCCATGTATTAATATTCCTTAAAATGTAGTACATTTCATCAGTGTAGTTGAATTTATTATGTTATTTGTTATAATTTCGAACGAAGCGCTTCTTTTAGTAATATTTTATCACATGAAATGTTACGAATTACATTTTTATCGTAATCAAGAAAGATCACTTAAAAGACTTCGTAATGTAATCGCAAGAAGCGTAGAGTTTGATTTTCAGTCTTTGATTTTCAGTTTGGATGAATTCGTAAAAAAAAAGAAAGAACTTCGCAGATGGATTTTTCGACATTTCATTAAAAATTTTGAAGGTAAAATACGTTAATTTTGTTGTTTTGAAGTACATATCCCTAATTTTATTGTATGCACACTTAATGTCTATAAATTATCTTAAAATGAGGTTTACCTATGCACCATACTACGTGTGCTCTAAAAATGACATTTTCAAAACTGAGCAAAAAATACTGAAATCTGAGTATGTGGCTTTTGTCAAAATTGACACCGAATTAAAATTATTTAATGTGATTCGGGGCACAAAAATCTCTACATTTTCTAAAAAAAGAATTATTTCGTTAAAAAGTCTCCGTTTTTTAATGCTTATAATGACGTTTAAATCATGTTTCTATCTTAATTTGAAGAGGAAATATTATTTTTTTACGTTTTGGTTATAATTTGGTAAATCTATAGCTTTCAAGCAATGGTTGTCATGGAAATGACTTCTTGTAAAAATGAGATTTTCTTCATGATGGGTTTTTTCACAATTTCTCAGGTTTAATTTGCTATAACTCAAGAGCCGTTAAAGGCAAATGCTTCAAACTTAAAACATGTATTTTTCTATTGTTTTACTTTAATTCTGATTCAGTGAATTTGAAAAAAAAATATACATACTTTTAAAAATGTATTTTTTAAAAAAAAGTTGCATATTTTTTTTCAAAATTTTAAATTAAATATTTTTAAATTATTAAGAAAATATTAATATTTTTTAAATGCTGAATCAAAAATAAAATTTAAATATTTCTATTTATTTAAATGTAAATATAAATAAAAAATAAAATTTTACAAGTAATATTTTGAAGTATAACGATTTCAAGTTACTTTATTTTTGCAATAAATTTTATGTTTTTAAATTAAAAAAAAGTTATATCAGGCGATTTTGTTTACAATTGATATAATTAAACATCACAAAAAACCCAAAATTTTCATTCAATATATAAAAATTATTTTCAAATGTGACACTGTTTAATTTGAATAATGCATATACTGATTTCTGAAAACATACACAAACTAAAAAATAAAATATCATGTGCTCAGATTCGGGTACGTCCGTCTTTTCAGAAATGAGTATATACAATTTTCAAACTTGAGTAAGTTTGTTTAACAGTCATTTTGGCTATGCGAGATACTTAAGTTTAATTACTTTTTGCTCAGCTTTAAAAATATCGTTTTTGAGTGAATGTGTTACCTTATATTGTTGATCTAAAGTGTTACAACAAAATACCGAGAACTTTTTGATTGTTCTTCGTATGCTAAGTTATCGAATTTTAAAACACTGCACTTGTCTAAAAAATATTTTCAGCTCTAAGTTTTTAAACAATTCACACACTCATCAAAAAACAGAATTATTTTTCTAATATACAATGAAAAGAAAGCACATATGGCCATTAATCATCGAACACTTTCCTTTTTAGACATTTTGAGGAATATTTAAAAATATATTTCTCAGAATCTTCTGGAACTTCGGGATTATAAAAAATATATTTGACTTCATTTATCAAAGTCAATTTTATAAAAAGGAAAATTGGGGGGGAGGGACGCAAAAAGGCAAAATAATAATAATAATAATAATCCTAGTTGGTATTACCGCGTAAATTAAAATAGACGAAATGATTTATCGATGCAGAATGCACATTTGTAAGTAAATGTACAATATATATGTTTACTGATTTGTGTAATAATAGCTCGGACATTCATGGAAATATAGTGTTTTTTTTAAGTTCAAAAACTTTTTGCATATTTTTAGCTTATACCATGCAGGGTTTTCAACCAAATTTAACTCCACTTTCATATAAGTTCAAAAAGTGCAGTAGGAATATAAATATTTTAAAAACATTTATGAAATGGGAACAGTTGTATGAAATAATGTTATCTGCGCATGCGCGAACGATAATAAAGATTTTTTTACATAATTCAATTGTCAACTGTATGGAGCGACCCATTCAAAAAATCCAGTCAAATATCATGAAAATTCTGAAAAATATTCGCGATGAAGTGAGCTGGTGTTTTTAATTTCTCTCTAAATGCAGTTCAATAATAAGGGAATTTCAAAAAATTATCAATTATAATTTTCTTTATTTTCTTTTTCATTTTTATTGATGCTTTAGTTTTTCTTGGGTAACCACCATAACGAGCCTATTGCGTGATAAAAAGAAATATTAAAATCGCGTTATTTGTTCTAAATCTACTCATTGATATTCATTAAACGCTAACTTTTTTCTAAAAGTCAGTTAATAATCAATAACAATTTGTGAAAAATCCCTCATAATACAGCTGCTTTTAGAGAGCAATTAATAAATCAACTCACTCCATCAACAATATTCTTCTGAATTATTACAATATTTGGCTGAATTTTCTCATGAATTTCTCTTGACTATTAAATTATGACTTATTTAGATAGAGTTGACTATTAAATTATGTTAAAAAAATAATTGTTGCCATTCACGTATGTGCAGATAAAAATTATTTCGCACAAATGCTCATATTTAATAAAATGTTTAATATATTTATATTCCAATTGCACTACATTATTTCTATTACATTTTTTTCAAGTTTTGTGAGACTGGCGTTAAATTTGGTTGAAAAGCCTGAATGATATAAGCTAAAAACCTGCAAGAATTGTTTGAACTTAAAAAAAGTCACTGTAACTCCATGAATACACATAAAATTCTTACACAAATCGGTAAACACGCTGTACAGCATACACATTTTTTATGTTCCGGAGTGATAGGTCATTTCGTGCATTTTTATATACATGGTGATTCTCAATATTATTATTTTTCTTTGATTTTAATTATCTAATTTCTTTTCTAATTATCCTCCTTATCAAATCGACATTGATGAATTATGATACATTTTTTATATTCCTGAAGTTCCAGAAGAATCCGACAAACGTATTTTTAAATATGCGATAAAATGTCTAAAATTGATAGTGTCAGGTGACTAATGTACATAAGATGTATATAAGAAAGGGGGAAATTTTAGCACTTTTTTAAACGAACAATATATTAAATTATTTTTCATCTATTTTTTCATCGTACTCTATTACTTATATAAACTATTTATGATCTGTAAATAAAAGAAAAAAATATCAACAGAAAAAACGTTAAACTTTAAAATTGAAATAAACACTTTGCATTGAAGTTCATCTTAATGTCTAAGTAACGGAAAAATTTCTTTAGATTCTTTGAAAATTAATGCCTTTTCAAGAAAAGACACTCTTTGTTCTGTACAAATTAATGAATTTTTAAGAAGCGTGCGTCTTTTAAATTTCAATAAAAAGAGTTTAAAAAAAGCACTGTAATAATTTTATTTTGGTTCAATAATTACCTTCAAAAATTTAAAGTGGCCACGGGAAAATTTTGTATTTAGAGATGAATAATGGAACTATTAGCTATAAACATTTAAGAAGAAAAACGATTACAATATTTCATTTTCATGTAATAATTAATTTTAGAAATTTAAATTGGCCACATATATTTTTAGCACTTTCCAACAAAGTTGAAAAGTGCTTATGCATTCGGTTTGTCTGGCCGTCTGTCCGCGCTCTAACTCCCGTAAATATACTCGAATTGCTATGAAATTTTTATACGTTATTGAGGTTTACCCTAGCACGAACCCTATTTAAAATGAAGTATCTACCATGATTAAGGATAGAGAGCCAACGAATATAAATGCACAAATAAAGTATGAGAAGGTAGCAAATAGCTATTTCGAATCTACTAACGAGATTCTTCATCAGTGCAAAACTCAGCGAGCTAAAAGTAGCAAAACTGAGCGAAGAGACAGAGAGACGCAGGCTTATATACCCGCTATGGGAACAATCCCGCCTAAAGGAAAGCAACCAATGAGAAGAAAGGAGCCAAAACCAACTGAGTGGACAAGTAGCGACATCTATCGGAGAACAAGCAAAACAAAAACTAAAAAGCGAGTGAAAAAAAAGTATTAAATTAACGATTTCCAAATACTTGGAAAATAAGGAGTACTAGATAAGTCATTGACTAAGGAATGAGAATTTTTTATGATGTGGTAAGCTTCCCAAAAATCAAGATCAAGAATAGAAGGACATTTATGGATGATGGTGGCTGAAGAAAAGTTAAACTTATGTTGAGAAGACCAACAATGTTGAGCAATAGAGGAACGTTTAAGCTCCTGATTTTTGGCTGCTTTCTTCTCATTGGTTGCTTTCCTTTAGGCGGGATTGTTTTCATAGCGGGTATATAAGCCTGCGTCTCTCTGTCTCTTCGCTCAGTTTTGCTACTTTTAGCTCGCTGAGTTTTGCACTGATGAAGAATCTCGTTAGTAGATTCGAAATAGCTATTTGCTACCTTCTAATACTTTATTTGTGAATTTATATTCGTTGGCTCTCTATCCTTAAACATTTGTGCACAAAGGCTTTATTTGCTATTTTAATCTACCATGATGAGTTTATCTACAGGGCGAATCAAAAGTTTAACATTACATTACGGCCTATGGGAAAAATCGTTAATATACTCGGATTGCCATGAATTTTTAGGACGTTATTGACGTTTACCCTAGCACAAGTCCTATTGAAAATGAAGTTTCTACCATGATTAGTTTATCTACAGGGGGAATCAAAAGTTTCCCTTTACATTACGGCCTATGGGGAAAATCGTTAATATACTCGGATTGCTATGGAATTTTAGGACATTATTGAGGTTTACCCTATCACGAACCCTATTAAAAATGAAGTATCTACCATGATTAGTTCATCTACAGAGGGAATCAAAAGTTTCCCATTACCTTACGGCCTATGGGGAAAAATCGTTAATATACTCGGATTGCCATGAAATTTTAGGACGTTATTGACGTTTACCCTAGCACGAACCCTATTGAAAATGAAGTTAATATTATGATTAGTTTATCTACAGGGCGAATCAAAAATTTTCCATTACATTACGGCCCATGGGGAAAAATCGTTAATATACTCGGATTGCCATGAAATTTTAGGACGTTATTGACTTTTACCCTAGCACAAGTCCTATCGAAAATGAAGTTTCTACTATGATTAGTTTATCTACAGGGCGAATCAAGTTTCCTATTACATTACGGCCTATGGGGAAAAATCGTTTCAAAGGAATTTTAAAGATGTTATACTCTGTCAAACATATTAAAATATGCATTTTATAAAATATAAGGTGAAAATGTAGCTATTATTCATTTACAGGGCCACACAAAAGAATTCCATTAGATAATGGTAAAAGGAGGAATTGTGTGTGACATATTTTAAATATATTAAGCTTTTTCATGTATAATAAAATTGATGTATGTCACTAAAGCTTAATATAAATTATACACTACTGTCTAGCATAATATGAAGTACATAGCATTTACAGGGTCATACAAAAGATTTCAAATAGTATATTCTTTCCGAAATACCGTATGTGTGTCCGATGATGGCTGATGTAGGGATGAAATGCATTTTAATTATGATATTCGCGTTTATATTTCGCTGAATATTTGCACATTATATGGTGTGTATAAATGTTATAGTTGATATACAGGGCAACCCAAAAAAGCTCACCAATGTTATTGAATATGAGCGTAAATTATTTAAACGTGGTTCTTAAATAAGCTATGCATTTTTACGCTGAGCTGTATTCAATTTAGTGAGAAATGTTTGCAGAATATAGATAAAGGGATATACAGGGCCACGCAAAGAACTCGGTACATGGACGCCTATGAATGATGATTTATGAGAATGTGATTGCAGTTGTTTTAAACGTCTTTTAGTTTACAATAAATTTTAGCCTAATGCTGACGTGTAATAAAGATACAATGTAAACTACAGGGCTAAACAAAAGTATCCAAGTATGTTTCCATCTAATAGTATGAATTGCTGAAAAAGAAATTTCAAGCTACTGGGTATTTTCTTGCTAAGCTAAATTTTCCCATTATATGAACTGACATATGAAATACAGGGCTGTTCTAATGTACTGGAATACATATTTGGGTATATTTGGCTATACGCTATTATTTCCCTAGATAACAAAGTTTTGTTAAAGATTTCATTAAGTGTTGGAAAGTGCTTCATAATCTATGCTTAACGCATGATTTTTCTTACTTGTTTATATTATTATTATTGTGCCGAATAATTTACGCTCGAAATGTAACTTTTGTTTTTGTCTTTGTGTAAAGTAAACATTGATATGATTGCTTCAAATAATTCATATATTAAATGAAAAAAAAAGGTCGTAAATTGCAAATCAATCATGGCAAATGATGTGTGGCCAAACTATACTTGGGTTTATAGTTATTTAGATCTTGGTGATTAGTTATTTATTAGTTATTTAGATCTTTATATTAGCTGTTGTACTGTCGGGCAGGGTTGTTGCTATTTTCAAACTAGTAGGACGAGTTCTACGGGCCTGATGAAGAAAGAAAAGTTATTTTGAAAGTCTTGATGCATTTATGCTGTTTTAAGAAGTTATTTTTAGTTTATTATCCCACTCCAGCTTATTCAATTATTTAATACTTACATAATTATAGCAGAATGCACATTAAAACAATACATATGCAATTTGTACGAGGTTAATCCTGTAACAGTTTTCAATTTTTGCCACGAAATCTTTGCGTTTGTGGTTTCACGCATACGATTTCACTTGGATGACTCATTTACAAACAATTATTTTTAGACAGCTGATTATTTCTTCGGCTGACCAATTAAAAATGTTTTTAAAAGTGTACAAAGCACCGCATGCGAATTACGGTCTGTCATCCCCTTTTTGAATGCTGGGAATACTAAATCAATTGAAATTCATAGATAAATTTATGAAGTTTACAAACAAAACGCGATGAATGATTTGATGGTAAGGAGGTGCGTGCGAAATTTTAATGAAGGTTGTGAAAAGTGAAAACTTACGATGAAGAACGAAGAAAGTACTTTTTCCTACGTATTTCAGCAGTAATGTAATAATTTTTCATGAATACATAAATACATGATGGTATATCAAGTCATTCTAGACATGATATTTATTTACGAAAAAACTTCGCAGATGCCATTTTCTTACATACAAGAACAAAATACAAAAAATTTTGAAAAAAAGGTAAGCCTCTCTAAAATGGAATATTTCTCCGATTCTCTGCTAACCAGTCTTCACAAGTTTCAAGATCTTTTTATTAAGACATTCTGAATTATTACGAGAAAGTTTTAATAGTTCTTTTTTTATTTAAATAGTATTTCACTATTACTCGATTCAATTAGAAAATAAATATCCAAATGTTTCTGGTGTGAATTACGAATTCCAACTCCCTCTCCAGATTATGCAACATAACTTTAATGTACAAACGATTGTATCTTATTAGAAGATTTTATAAACTGTCGCAATGGTTAAGATAAATAAATTATTTTTATTTGTTTGCTGGTTTATCCGAAAAATATCCGCCTTCGCCCACGTCGCTAGTCTGTTTTTCAAAAAGAATCTTGAATGAAACAAAATATAGCTAACAAAGAAAAATTTTTAAAAAAGCATCTTCATGACAACTATTTGTTGTTATTGTGTGTACATAACTGTTATAAAATTCGTATAATCTTACATTTAGTTCAAATGTGATGCTGGCTATATATATAGATATAAAATCCCCGAAGTACTGTATTCAACTACTTTTTTAGTATATTAGGACAGGCCTCGCCTCTCTGCTTACTACTCTTACCAGCAAACCACGTAACAGCTTCACGATACCGACTGGCATCGTGAAGTGCTATCTTAAAGTTTAAAACAGATTGTCTTGTTAGATTTCCAAATTTTAATAAAATTGCGTTTTGTTAGTTCTACATTCCACCACTTCCACCACCAGGAAGCGCACTCTATTCTTAAAAAAAAAAAATGTATCTGGGCGAAACTCTTTTAAACACCTTATCAGTAGATATATTATTTGAAAGGGGTGGCGACTTAAGCAAGACTTTAAGGTATTTGATGAAATCACTATTCAAAAATAGTGATAACTAAACTTTTGACATTTTAGGTAGAAATTCTGCCAAGTACATTCTCAAGGGTGCAAATTTTTCATAAGAAAACTCTTCCTGCCAAAAAAAAAAAAAAAAAAAAAAAAAAAAAAAAAAAAAAAAAAAATAATAAATAAAAAATAAAATAAAAACCCAAATAAAAAGCACGTCATTGTATTACAATGAGAGTCTACGGCAAAATACCGCATATAGCGACAAGCTTGCGTCACTTTTGGCCAGTAATTTTGGTCACCTGTTTTGGTCACCGACAGAAATTGGATCCCTCCGTCACGATTATATTCCTCCCTGTATTTTTGAAGTATCTATACAATTTTTAATTGGTCCATAAACATATACGCAAGTTTTCATTTGTCCATCGGTATCTATTCGGATTTTCATTCGTCCATTTCTAAATCGTTTAGCCAATCGTTACTTTACATACATATAGAAGGATTAGATTAAAGGTTGGAAACAAAATTTTATTTTCCTGTGTCAAAACAATATCCGTAGAACTAAAAAAGCCCGCTAAGGATTGCATTAAAAAATGCTTTAAAAGTCACTTAGGTATGAAAAAAAATGCAGGGGTTAAAATTTACAAATTAGGGTAAAGCATTGTAAATGGAAATATTTCATGAATAAAAAAAAATAACGCTAAACGCAAAAAAATGTTGGAAAATCATTAAAAATTACATTGAAAATCGCATTAAATATTGCTGAAATTCAAAAATCGTAGCAGTCAAAATGTAGTAGATCAGGCTATAAATTTGGAACAAAATTCCCTTTACCAATATAAAAAAATGCTACAAAATGTGAAAAAAAATTGAAAATCGCATAGAAAAAATTCCCTAAAAAATCAGAAATCATTTTTCGGATTCCGAATAAACTTTATTGGAAAGAAAAAAAAATTACTACATTAGGTTAAAAGAATGAAACCGTGTTCCATTCACTAATGATGAAAAATCGCGTCAAAACCTTAAAAAAAACTCTAAAAATTGCCTAAAAATTAAATCAAAAAATCTAATCAAAAATTGAAAATCGGACTTCGAGATGCAAAACTTTATGTTTAGAGGTATCTTTCTCCCAAATTTTCTAACTCTACGTGCAGCGGTCTCTTCAGAACAGCACGGACACACTCACAAACTTCTTTCTTTATTATTATAGAAGATATACGCTCTCACCACCTACGTATGCATAAATCAAATTTGAAGATGAGACAGATTTTTAGGTACTTCTAGGTTGTCCCGTCGACCAAAAAATCATCGCCAAACTATAAGATTAAATGCCAATAATAAATGATCGTGAATGTCACATTCAACGACATTCACGTGTTTAAAATGTAATTAAGTGATTTTAATTTCGACTTTTTATTAATATTCTACTAATTATTTGTTTTTTCGTTATTTAAAATAAAAATTATGTCAACATATATAATTTGGCTATTAGTTTGGCGATTTGTATAATTTGGCGAAATTGGTTGACGGGATAACCTAGAAGTACCGATTTTTAATATTACACTGTTTATTTTCTGTCAAATTCCGTATGCCTTCTTCTTATGATCATATTTCATTTTTATACTGCAGAATAACCAATAAAAGGAAAATCTAAAATATTCATTATAAGGTAAGCTACAAGAAAAAAAATTATACATCCTAAATAAAAAATATACAAAATGTGGCCATTAATTTCCAGGTCTGGCTTTAATGTACGCGATCACGGTAATGCTTATATTTGTAAAATTGCTTGTCAGCGCACGTCCAACAACGTCGAGGCGCTTTAGAAGCAAGGGATTTACCTAGAAACATACATTAAAAAGTAGCTGTTAGATTTTTGTTATCGAAGTCCATATGGAGATAAAATAAACATTAAATTCTGCTTTAGACTGGACGAAATCTACCACTACAAAATCAAGCAAAATGTTGAAGCAAATGTGTGGAAAGAAAGCATAATTCCACTCATAACACTTTTGAATAGTTTCCCCGCTTTCGGAATAAACGTGAATGTGTAAAAGAAGAAGTGCACATTGAATTCTTAAAATGAAAAAGTGGATTTGGCTTTTCAAGAAAGAGCACTAATTTATATGATCGTGAAAGAGTTGTTTTTTAAACACATTGCTTACCTTGATTAAAATTGCTCATTTAAGTTACTGATCTCGATTTAAATTGCTTATTTAAATTACACATCTTGATTTAAATTGCTTAAAAGTAACTCTTTCATCCGAGATGCTTCAACTCTTTACGAGAACCTGACTTTTAACTCTTGAGATGAGTGGATTTCCGCTCAACTTGAGTTATTTTGTGGTTGTCGTTTTAAGAGTGTGGACAGCCGCATTTCATCTCCACACTAAAGATAGTTGCAAAAGTTTTGTGAGCACATGACTTCGGATCACCGATTGACTATTCCTGAACTCGCCAATGAACTGAACTTTTCCAAATATGTGGTTACCAAAATTTTAGCACGACCCATTTAATCAAGATTTGAGAAAATTCAAGAGTTGTTTCCGAAACTTACGCAGCACAAAACAATTTGATTAGGCCATTGTTTTAACGAAATTACGCAAATACTTATGCCGATAAGTAATATAAAATAATTCATTCATAATTTAAAGTCTAGCAAGAGGCAGAAGAAAACATAATATGCAAATCAAAGTGAGAACTTTGATTTGCATATAAAGTTTTCTTCTGTCCGCCCTGAAAACGTCAAAAACAGAAAAAGAACTTAAGGGCAGAAATCGGGGTGTTGCAGAAACGTCTGTTTCACTGTCTTAACTGTAAAATTCGATTATCTATCTTATTTATTATCATTATTATTATTAATTATATTATACTATTTATTATTATTATGAAAAAGGGTGACTTGAAAATGTCTCAACAACGTAATCTACCAGAATCCATGGCATAGCGTAGTATAGGCAAACTTGAATCTGAGTATACACAACGAAGTGTCGCGAACGCTGTTGGAATCGAGAAGTGATGTTGCAAAGCTAAGGAATCGATTCCAAGAAACATGGGATGTTAGACGTTGAGCAGGAAAAGGTCGGCTACGCTCCACTACAGCCTACAATGAAGTTCACTACAGCAACGTATGACCGGCATATAGTATTAACAGCTCATCAAAACAGAACGGACAATGCTATTCAGCTGCAGCCATTCTGCTTCAATGCTATTCTGCTGCTTTTTGGCATCAGGACGAATGGTGTCCAGCCAAACAGTACATAATAGGGATACTACATAGGGATACACATAATAGGAATAGACATAATAGTACACCAGGAATGTCTCTATGGACCTCAAGACACCGTGCGGCCTGAAGAAGATAGGCTGTTGAACATCGAGATCGGAAACAACATGATTAAAGCCAAGTGCTGTTTATAGACGCGTCCCGATTCAGTCTGCAGGGGTCGCATCATCCCTAGAACTTTCGCACTTTTCTACCAGTCTTTTAAATCAAATATCTTCCATTCATATTGCTTTAAGATATACAATGAAATCTTAGAATAAATATTATCGTTCAAAAACTGTGGTAGGAAAGTGTGGAAATTTTAGTGACGCTGCGATCCCTGAGTCTGAAATGCGATCCCCGTCGTGTTTTGGTATGGAGGGAAAGAGGCATTCGAAATAACCCTACATTTGTTCCAGAAATGTCACAACACAGATGTGATGGTTTGACGGTATAGAATGAAATCAGCATAGGGGCATGTTTGGGCATGTTTCGGACGACGCATTGCTACGAGACCAAGGCCACCTTTTTATTGATTGTCTCGCACGATTTTTTAAATTTCTTTACATGCTCACCTAATTTTTTTAGCAGTGTATATAACTGAGTGCAGAAGTGCACTGCATCAGGTAGGAGTGATTTCGAAATAATATTGAATGAATATGTATTTGCTATTCTATTTTCCAGAGTTATTAGATCAGTCCTAAAAATTAATGGTCGCAAGTTGTATGTTTCATTAAAATTTAAATTCCCAATATAGTTATTAATAATTCTATTAATAAAAAAGTCTTAACGTAACTAAAATGTATATTTTATTATTAAATTACGGAATTTTCCATAAAGGGAATCGTCCTACATATTTTTAAATAATGCTCTATTAAATAATAATAATAATAATAATAATAATAATAATAATAATAATAATAATAATAATAATAATAATAATAATAATAATAATAATAATAATAATAATAATAATAATAATAATAATAAGGATTTTCCGTTTAATGAAATAGCTTAATTAAATATTTCCTTTCCTCCTGACTGCCGCTGACTCATTTTTTCGCGCACAAAGCGGCAGGTTTCACTGCAGCATAAGCAATATTTAAATTAATATAATTCTACAAATAAAACCCAGCTTTGAAAAATTAAGTTAGGATTAATACTCTCAAAGATTATACACCTATACATAATAACACGTTTTGTATCAGGTTGGAAAAAAAATCTTTTTTTAATATTTTTAATAAATTACAGAGAAAACAACATTACAATTTTACCCTTTTGCCGGGCAGTCAGGGGGTTAAATATATTTACTATAGTATTTCTATTGCAGCATCCATTGTTTTTTATTAATTACTAAATTCTATAGGATAAATTGAAATCTGCATTAAAATAGTTTTTGAATTTAATATTTTCTGTATAATAATCAATTTGCTTTCAAACAAAACTTAGCTGTAGCCATTATTGCTAACGAATGGCACTTGTGAATCTCTTCAATGGGAATGCGCGCATCTGAAATATGATACCAAAAATCATTTTGAGAGCGCCCAATTACAAGCACAACTAACTACACAAACAAATTCACTGTTAACTCAGCTGTAAAAGAATTTTCACAATTAAATGACGGATGATTTTATCAAGTGTTTATCCCACCAGTTTTACTCTTCTATTATAAAAAAGAAAATTTCGTGAATTGTAATTTCGATTATGAAAAGTATTTCTTCGAATCGACGTTAAATTTGAAATGGGAGATTATTAAAATGTGCACTGAATGTTTAGATGTAATTATATATTCTTGATATACAGCATGAGAGTGAACTGAAAAAAAAAATCAATCTTTTAGTTTAATGAAATAGCTTAGTTAAATATTTTCTCTAAACCTATTTCAAATATTATTTATACTACAGCATCCATTGTTTCATATTAATTACTAAATACTATACGATAAATTAAAATCTGCATTAAAATAGTTTTTGAATTTAATATTTTCTGCTTAATAATCAAGTTGTTTGCTTTCAAACAATAAACTTAGTTGTAACTATTCGTGATAAAGAATGGCGTTTGTGAATCTATTCAATGGGAATCCGTGCATCTGAAGTATGATATCATAAATCATTTTGAGAGCGCCCAATTACACGCACGACTAAGTGCACAAACAATTCACAGTTAACTCAATTGTAAAGGAATTCTCATAATTAAATGTAGACATATTTAATAAAATATTCATCCCATCAGTTGTACTCTACTATTATAAAAAAAGAAAATTTTGTGAATTGTAATTTCGATTATGAAAAGTATTTCTTTGAATCAATGTTAAATTTGAAATGGTAGATTATTATTCTATTTCTATTTGCTAAATTAAAATCTACATTAAAATAGTTTTTGAATTTAATAATCCTGTATAATAATCAAATTGTTTGCTTTCAAACATTAAAACTTAACTATAGCTGTTTGTGATAAAAAAAATGCGTTTGTGAATATCTTGAATTGGAATGCGTGCATCTGAAGCATGATATAAATCATTTTGAGAGCGCACAATTACACGCACAACTAACTGCACAAACAATTCGTGCTTAACTCAACTGTAAAGGAATTTTCATAATTGAATGAAGGATTATTTAATCAAATGTTTATCCCATCAGTTGTACTCTGTTACTATAAAAAGGAAATTTCGTGAATTGTAATTTCGATTATGAAAAGCAGTATTTTCTCGATTCGATATTAAATTAAAATTGAAGATTACTTAAATGAGCACTGGATTTGTCAAAAATAAATATATCATTGAGAGATAGCATAAAAATGAACTGAAAAAAAGTGTATAGCAACAAAAACAGAATTTTGATCGTATCTGTGTCTGTGCTATGTTCCAAAGAGACCTCTGTCGCGTAGTCACGAAATTTTATTTATTTATTTATTTTAATGAACACATACATCTGACTTGTATGCTCGACAGGAAAGCCCGCTTATAAGACATCGTCAATATGTAAGGACGAGATAGCACAAGCAAATTTAGAACACTAGAGAATTACAGCCTAAGCACCACAAAGAGTGTGCAATGGAACCAGTGGGAGTCGAACCCACAACTCTCCTACGCTTTCAAGCGATTAGCATTGTGGTGCTTTAACCACTAGATCATGGAGGTCCCAACTGCGAGATCTGACTGGTAAGTACATTGTAAAAATATATGTGTAGCAAAAGTATATAGAGAGCAGAAGTTTGTCTGTCTTTGTTTGTCTGCCTGCGCTATGTTCCAAAGGAACCACAGCCCCAGAGCTACGAGATTTAATATTTTCTTTAAATCTATTTAAAATATTATTTAAAATACAGCAAATATTGTCTCATATTATTAATTAAAATGTAATTACTAAATATTTTGTTTGAATCTATTTCAAATATTATTTAATTTACAACATCCATTGTTTCATATTAATTACTAAATTCCACATCAATTAAAATCTGCATTAAAATAGTTTTGGAATTTAATATTTTCTCTATAATAATTCAGTTGTTTGCTTTCAAACATTAAACTTAGTTGGAGCTGTTCATAATAAAGAATTGCGTTTGTGAATCTCTTCAATAAGAATGCGTGCATCTGAAGTATGATATCATAAATCATTTTAAGAGCGCCCAATTACACGCACAACTAACTGCACAAACAATTCACAGTTAACTCAGTTGTAAAGGAATTTGTATAATTAAATGAAGGATTATTTAATCAAATGTTCTTCCCATCAATTATAACTCTAATATTATTAAAAGAAAATTTCGTGAATTTTAATTCCATTTAGGAAATTTTTTTCGTCGAATTGATGTTAAGGTTGAAATGGGAGATTATTAAAATGAGCACTGGGTTTTTTAAATATAGATGCATCGTTGAGAGACAGAATGAAAGCGATCTGAGGGTGATTCAAAAAAATGTGGACAAAATGATATAACAAATAAAGCATACAACAAGGATTTAAAAAAAATCACATAGGAACATAGGGTCGCAAACTACTTATTGAGTCACAAATACAGGGCGTTTCATTCTAGTTACACTCTGTTTAAAAATAATAATATCGAGAAAAATAAAAATATTCTAATGAAATTGCAACGATACGTACCTTATTTTGTGTGAAATGTGTTAACGTAACGAAAAGTTCTGGAAAACAATGGCTGAAGCAATGAATGATGTCGTATAAACTGAATATCACAGTCCGAAATGTGAGGTGCCAAGTGCATATTGCTGGTGCGCATCATGCAAACTTCCACCACTTTTGTTTGGTGTTATCACATTTAAAACAAAGGTGAGAATGTCTGTTAAACGTTTTATTACAATATACTTCAGTTTTCAGAAATTTAGTATCGTCAATCCAATTTGAATTAGGATGAAATACCCTGTATTTGTGACTCAATATGTGATTTGCGGCTCTGTGATCCTATGTGACTTTTTAACCTTGTCGTATGCCTGATTTATCATATCAATTTGTCCACGTTTTTTTTAAATCACCTGCATATGTGTATTGCAACAAGAACAGAAGTTTGACTGTCTCTGTGACTGTGCTATCTTCAAAGAGTTCTCTGCGACTGGGATACGAAATTTGTCTGGTAAGTACACTGTAAAAACAAGAGGGTAAGTGTGATCGCAGATCACACAGAGGATTTCGTTTAATATTTCTTTCAAATTAATTTATCCTTTAATTAATAAATCCAAATTGTTTATTTATAATTATTAAATCTTTACATACACGGCCGCATTAATAAATTTTATTTAAAAATAACTTTAAAAGGAAATTGCTTATTTTAATCAAACTAAAAATGTTCAAATTAAATCATTTAAATACAATCCAAAATTTTATTTTTTAAAAAAATCCGAAATAAAACAAAAATATCGGAGATATGAATAAAATTTTAAATTTCTAAAAATGAAAAAAAATGTTTAATAATGTATATTAAAATTTATAATGTAAATTATTAAATTTAAAATATTGAATCATTAATAAATCTTAAAAGTATTTTTAAATAGAATAAAACTGAATTTAAAAAATATTATGAATTGAGATGAACGAAATCTTCTAGTATAAACGCTTAAATTACCCTTAAATTATCCGAAAATTCGAAATTTCTTCTTATTAAATTTATTTTTGGGTGAAAGTTTCAAGTTCTTCATCGAACTTAAAACCTCCTGCCTACTAGCAAGATACTTTTCTCTCAAGTTATGACACCTACACACAAAAACTTCAAAATAAGCTTCTCTTTTTAAATCGCAAAAATGAACGGATCACATTGAAAAACATTCATTGAATTTAAATAGTAGACTTTTTCAAAATTTTAAGTTTTTTCGTGTGACGCTAGGTATTTAGGTATAAGCACAGGAAATTTAAAGTATCTGACTTACGGACTCTGTGATGGGCAGATAGAGTTAGACGAATAGGGTTTCATCAGATGAACGAACCCTAAAATAATTCCGTGAAAATACTGGCAATCAAAATGCAAAATTTTTTTTCCTTATTTTATCAGAATTTTTTCCATAAATAATAATAATTAAGAAAAAACAGTTTTTTACAAACATTTTCCACATTTGTTTTGCATATTTCTATATTTAAAAATTTTCCGTTTAAAGTTTCTGTCTGTATCGCAATTTCGTTTCCAAAATGTGTTGAGATGACTAATTTTACGAAAATTAATTATTTTGTTTTTATTATTTTATTTGCAAGTACAACTGTTTACTACTCTAAAACTGCTTTGATTTTGTTTCCACTATCTTTAGATCAGAAATAATTCTCATATTTATACTAAAAATATATTAATTCAATTTTTTAATGAATTTTTTCTTAAAATTGATTTTTATACAAAAAATTCAAATAAAATATATGAGGACCCCAGAAGCCAAGGGGTATAAGTGACAAAATTGAAAAAATAAACTAAGTACACAGACGACCTAAAAATATGCTTTTTTCATTTCAGGTAAAGAAATATAAGTGATTTTCTTATTATTTGCTGAGTTATAGAGGCAAACCACTTTTTTCGAAAAACAAACAATATTGATTAATTGTACATTTAAAGAAAATTGTACATTATTTTTTAATAGTTATTGAAATAAGAGTTCAAAGACCAGAATGCAACAAGCAGAAATTTCCTATTTCAATTTAGTCAATTGTTATTGATGTTCCAATTTAACATCAATTATCTTTAAACTCAATTTAATCCAAATAGACATTTTGTCACTTGTACCCCTTGGCTTCTGGGGTCCTCATATATATTACTAATACTATTCTTCTATTGTTGTGCAGTGCGCATATCGAAAAAATATATAATTGCATGAATATTTTAAAAATGATGCTTATTATTTGAACAGAAACATGATACATGATACATACCATCTTCTAAAATATTGTATTAGCGATTCAACTATGATTACATAAGCTATTTTCATAAATAATGTTATTTATGCCATATATCTTTTATAAAGCACGAGAAAGGTGTTAAATATGGAATGTATTTTCTGTAAATATTTTCTTTTCAATTGGGTACAATTCTGAACATATTTTCTTTACATATTTTGAATATTTAGCTTTTTAATTTCACAATTTATAAGCGATAAATTGAGCATTTAAGTAATTTCATGCAAGAAAGAATGTATTAAGAGTAAGAATTACTTTTTTTCCCAAAAATTACAAATTTTATTGTAATATTATTATTACTTGTTTATTTTTATTTATTTATTTGTTTATATATTTTTGCAGTAATATCAACACATTTTTTCAAAGGCGAACTTTTTCTATCTATAATTTTTCAAATTATTTGTGTGATAATCTACTGTAAACTAGAATAAAGATAATTAATAAACTTATTTACATATATACACTATATGGCCATTGATTATTGGACACTTGCGATTTTAGACATTTTGTTAAATATCTAGAAAAATACATGAGGCATCATCTCGAAACTCTTAGTGTATAAATATAATATTATAAGTCATACATCTCTGTGAAGATTTTTTCCCGAAACTCCATAGGGGACCGTCAACAAATTAAAAAAGGATGAATATCTTTTGATATCCTGTCAAAACTTATGTAGCAAAAGCGCTCAAACTGTAGATTATGATTGTATGCCTTATTGTAATACGCCTTGTTCGTTTTTATGCAAATAGCATGCATACTCGCAGAGTAATTAAAGTTTTTATAAAAATGGTCCCAAATTTTTCCAAGTAATTTTCAGAGTTCAATAAAATAATATTTTTTTCAGAAAATATGACAAACAACATTGCACACAGTACCCTGCAATCAGAATTAAAAAATAATGAAAATTTTATACAAAATGAGTTGGTTTACTAAATAATTTTTTACTGCGCATGCGTCAACGATATCAAAATTTCATTTGCATATTATGTTAGCTAAATGTATAGAGCAACTTTTGTAAAAGTCACAAAATCATAACTTGAAAATTCTGAAAATAATCGTCAATTGAATAAGTTGAAAATCCGTTACTCTCAAAATGAAGCAAAAACAAAAGGGGTTGTATCCATATATTCATTGATTAGTGTCAATATAGAATACACAATACGGGATGTACTACTACATTTGGATAAAATCCCTCATTTTTTTGCTTTATTTTGGAAACAACGGATTTTGTCCTTTTTCTATAGACGATTACTTTCAGAATTTTTAAGCTATGATTTTGAGACTTTTACAAAAGTTGCTCTATATATTTAGCTAACATAATATGCAAATGGAATTTTGATATCTTTAACGCATGCGCAGTAAAAAATTATTTAGTAAACCTACTCATTTTTCATACAATTTTTATTATTTTTTAATTCTGATTACAGGGTACTGTGTGCAATGTTGTTTGTCATATTTTCTGGAAAAAAAAATATTATTTTATATTAAGAACTTTGAAAATTATAAGGGTAAAACTTGGAAAAATTTGGGACCATTTTTATAAAAACCTTAATTACTCTGAGAGTAAGCATGCTATTTGCATAAAAATGAACACAGTGTATTACAATAAGGCATTCAATCATAATCTAGAGTTTGAGTGCTTTTGCTACATTAGTTTTGACAGGATTATTCAAAAGATATTCATTCTTTTTTAATTTGTTGACGATCCTCTATGGAGTTTCGGTAAAAAATCTTCACGGAGATGTATGACGTATACTATTATATTTATACGCTAAGAGTTTCGAGATGATTCCTCATGTATTTTTCTAGATATTTAGTAAAATGTCTAAAATCGCAAGTGTCCAATAATCAATGGCCATATAGTGTATTAAAACAACATTTTTGGGTCAATAACACTACATTTTCTGGAATATATTACTTATTTCGTGACAGTTTTAAACTATAAAGACTGACTAAACCAAATAGAGCATTTTATCGACATTTTCAGCAAAATAAACAAAATGAGACACAATTTTAACAGATATAGAATTAAACATCGCGCAAACAACGAATTTTTTTCAGGGCATTGAAATAACCAGAATCAAATAATTTTCTTTAAATATTGAAATCTTTGCGATTTATTTATCTACTGACCACATGCATGTATCTAAGACGAAAGTAGAATTTTTAATAAATTACAAAACTATTTCAGTACATAACGCATGCTTGCTACACAAAACTGCTCTTTGATGCTATTTGTGAGAAATCTAAAAAATATAGTGAATGTAAAAAATCTATTAGAGTTTTTAACTAAATTTTTTTAACTATGTCGTGAAAACCGAGCAGTACCTTCTTCAAACCGGGAAGCTCAGGTTGGACTTCCTGATATTCAATAATAAAAGCAGTAATAAAAAGTTTTTGTAACTAGCAGTTTTAGCACGCATGCTTTGTATCAAGTTTTTTTTTCAGGATAGAGTTTTTAAAACGTAGCATCTGATACATTGGGGAAAAAATATAATTTTAACCTTGGATGTGTAACAACAAGTTTTTGTAACCTCTACTCTATAGTAATGAATCAGAATGTGATTCTCTTCTAAATTGCAATAATGATTTCTTTTCTACGTCCGGATTCTTTTATCATTTTGATACATTTTTTTTCTCGGTGATGGTTTTTAAATTTCTATCATTTGAAAACTTATGAGGAAAGTAATCTGCTATAAATTTCCTTCCACAATGTATCAACTTTTCTATCTAATCATACTGCCACGTTGCTTTCTGCCAATTGAAATGAATAAATAACTCTGTCATTTAAAAAATTATTTATTCAATACATATTATTACATATTATCTTATTCCTATTTTTAGTTAGGACGTTATAATTTTAATACACTAATTTTAATTACTCACTTAAAATTCAATTAACGGACTTATATTACAGCACCTACTATTTCAAAATAATCTTAAAAATCGATATACATATAATTGAAAACTGTACTCAATGACTCATTTGAATTTTATTTGGAAAAAATAATTATCAATTTAGTTCCTCTCAAATATTTAAAATGTGTGTTCTTGTTCGTGATAGAAGAAATGCATCTACAATGCTCTTCTGAGAGAATTCGGGCATCTGCAGAACTTGATATTACGAATCATTTTAAGAGCGACCAATTATGCGAAAAGCTAGCTGCATAAACAATTTAAAGAGAATTTAGCTGAGAAGGAATTTCATACTGAAATACTGGATAATTTAATAAACTGCTTATCCTATTAACTATACTCTAATTATTAACATGGAAAAATTACTCAATTGTATTTCTGATTGTGAAAAGGATTTAATCAGATGACTGTAAATTTAAACCTAATTAAAATGCAATTGAATTCAGAAGATTATTGTTCCTTTTCATCTTTTTAAAATAATAATTTACTAGCTGGGTTTTGCCTTTCTATATGGACATTTGATGCCAAAATAAATTGTTATCGTGTACTTTAAAACATTTGTGTAACGTTACTCCATAAAAAGGGTCACAGCTTTGCTGCCACCAGTGTTATGATGTGATTTTTTTATTTATATAATGGTGTAATTTAAACATATGACACTGGTGTAACATTACATATTAGTGTAATGTTACTCTGGTTATCTTGGTTTATTGTTATTCCACCAAAAACTTGGTGGAAACTTGGCTGCCACCAACTTTATGGAGAAACGTTACGCAAATGTTTTACAGTGTATAGCCATGACTTAGAATGGAATCTGCAAAGTGTATTTTGCATGCAAAATTTATAAAATATTTTGTTCTGAATTATACGAAAACAACTAATAAACTAGTCAGATGTGGCAATACCAAAACTTTCTTCTATCTTATGCATGTTAATACTTCCTGAAAAATGCTGCATAGAAGCTTGCCGATTAGGTGGTTTACGCCAAAATCTAGTCAGCAGCAATTTATATCAATTGATAACTGAACATGAAATTTGATGGAAATCCGTTCAGTTTTTGAGATAGAGTTATTGCAAAACTTTAAAACAAATCTGCATGACAGCGCCACATGTTGGGCGATGTACTTTCGAAACAAATCAGGATCATTTTTTTTATAAGGTATTAAATGAATCTGAAATTTCATGAAAATTCATGCATTAGTTCTTGAGATACAGCTATTGCGGTATCGTGAAAAATTCAGCATAGCAGTACCATCTGCTGGGCGATTTGCACCAAAGACTAAACAATACTAATCCATATCACGGACTAACTAAATTGAAGTTTTAGAAAAATTTGTGCATTAGTTCTTGGGATAGAGCTAATGCGATAATCACGAATAATGCGCCATAGCAATACCACTTGTTGAGTATTTTACACCAAAACGTAATCAGCACCATGTTGTATTAAGTAATAATTAAATATAAAGTTTTATGAAAATCCATGCATTAGGTCTTGAGATATGACTACTGTGGAAATTGGGAACAATGTAGCATAGCAGCGCCACCTTTATGGCGAAATACACCAAAAGCTAATCAGATCTAGTATATGTCAAGGTCTAACATAATCTAAATTTTTGTAAAATTCTGTGCATTAGTTCTTGAGATAAAGTACACACAAAATTTTTGCCACATGCCACATGCACCACATGCTGACTGACAGACAGACTGACAGACAGACTGACTTACATGCAGACTGACAGACAGAGATTTTGTAAAAACATGTTTTCGAGTTCTCTGACCCCTATAACGTGTAAATCCGTCGAAAACTGGATTTCGAAAATTTTAACGAATCCAGTAGTTTCTTCCCGCAAGGATAGAAGAAAGTAAAAATCGAAACAAACATCTATGTATAAAATGAATTTTATTTGTGATCCGCTTGGCTAATTTCCTTTGAATCGCCTTACATTTTCTCTATTAAATAAGTAATTAAAGAAGTTGAATGTTACTTATATGAAAAAGAAATAAGTAAAAATATATTTATGTCGAAATCACACAAAAAAATATTAGAAAAAAATTAAGTCTGAAAAAAATAAAAAAGGATCTCTATTAAAAAATCATAAAATAACCAGAAGAGTATTATTTATTTACATACTGGAATTGAGTGTGTATGTAACTTACGTCAAGAAAAGATAGCGAAGTCATTTAAAGTGTATTGCACTTGACCTAACTCAACTATGCTAAAATTTGATTGGCTTATCGACACAAATTATTTTTCGACAACAAACGGCACTCTGTTGAAATTTCTTTGCGAATTATTACCTTCTTGGTTTAATATTTTAAAATATGAACATGTTTGAAAATACCACATCTTTAAAAAAATTATAACGACCTTTTTACAAATGTAAATTTTAGGCATTTTTATTCGAAAAAATTAATTTTGAAAGTTAACGTCCGCTAAGCATAAAAAGTGAAACGTCGAGTACCTTATCTATTTAGGACAATCACATGATTTGTGCATTTATAATATAGGTATTTAATGGATAATGCTAATTTTAATAATCAAAAGAAGAAAATGAAAGAAAAAGAACAAAAAAGACTAATTTTAAGGTTTTATTTTATCGCTTTCTGAGACAAATAAACATTTTTTTTTCATTTAATCCAATTACTTTTGCTTAAATATTCTTCAAACCGCTTGTTTTATTAATGCCTGCATTATACAACATAGCTACATACTCCAACAAAATTTTAGAACCAGTACTTCAAATCGGAATTTATGTGTGTCATTCTTACTTGTCGATTCTTCAGCTGTGTGATTTTTCGAAAATTACCAGTCAAATATCACCACAACTGTGATACAATGATAACCATATCATAACCAAACACCACGCAAATATGTTAAACAAGCTAAAATTTTCCTCGAAAAATTATCTCGCTAACAATTTGAATACATATGAATTAATATTCAGTAAGTTACAGTTATTTTTTCTTGATATAGGCTTAATACATACAATAAATATACCAACCATTCTTCCAGAAATAAAAGTAATAGTGAGTAATGAGGGATTTTCCAGATTCTTAATCGATACTGTAGTTATTACAATAATAATTTCTTTCCATCATGCACTGTTAAATACTTTGTTGTGGGTGAATCTATATTTGCTGCTGCAGCAATTACAAACATAATAATGTGAAACATTTGGAGTTATTCGTTAACCAGAATTCTAAATGTTGAAGCAATATTTTAACATTTTATAGTTGTTATAAAACTTATCTCGACCTACAAAAAAATTAACTATATATGGAAATATTATCACAAATGACATGACCTTGTTTGCAATAATTTAAAACAACGAATAACTCTAGTAAATAAGAAAAGAATGCTCATTAAAATTAAAATCCGTTTAAATAAGAATTCTAAAAATAAAAAGCATAAAATATGACTGTTATTCTAATATTAATTTAATTAGGACGCATTTAATTTGGATTTAAATTTAATTAGACTCTTCAAATATCCCCAAAAGAAGTATTACATCATATAATGTTTCAAATTAATTACAAAAATTTATATATTTAATTAAATATTGTACTTACACTCAGCGGCGCCAACTTATATGGACCCATGGTGTGTGAGCCCACCCAATAATTTTATATCTTCAACCACCCATTATTAATTAAACCCACCCAATATGTTTGAATTCATTCAAACTTTTTTGAGCCCACTCAATCTTTTTCAAATGTTTGCGCCACTGTTTATATTTAACAATACAATTTAGCTATAAGTTTTTCGTGATAGAGAAATCGGTTTTTGAATCTCTTCTGCAAGAATGCGTGCAACTCAAATATAATAGCATAAATACTTTTAAGATCGCTCATTTTTATGTAAATCTAAATGCATAAACAGTACATAAATAGTTGAGTTTTGGACAAAATTTTCATAAGAAAATGCTGGATTGCCTAATAAAATTTTTATTTTATCAACAATAGCATGTTTCTCAAAGAAGAAATTTCGTACCTTATAATTTCTACCATGAAACATATACAGGGTGTTTCGCTACCAGACCGACAAACTTTGAGGGATGATAGTAGTCATGAAAACAAACATTATTAAATAGGGAACCATGGGCCGCAAACGTCTTCTGTAGGAGCTAGCGGCCATTAAAGTTTGAGGTCCAAAATTTCAAACGATGATAAAAAACGGAAAAAAGGGTCGATTCGTTTGCGGTTTTCACTAAAAAATATCTTTATATCATGTTTTTCTTAGAAAAAAATTTCAAAGGTTATGTTCAAAAATTGTCGATAGAGGGTGCTTTAGACTTTAGAGTAACGAACAGTTACTTTTTACCGCTATTTTGTGTATGGGGTTGAAATTATTCTAAAGTTTAGACTTTAACTTAAATTTTAAGCCCAAAATCGGAAACATTGGGATCGGGTAACAAGCAAATATTAAACTGTGAACAGAGGGGGAAATTTTAAACGCTCATAAATATTGGACAAACAAATCGAATTTGTTGCAGTTTGCGTCTAAGTCATTAACTTGGTAATTATTTTATTCAAAATGATGTTTTCAAAATTATTTTATTCAAAATTATTTTATTCAACAATTCAGCTTTGGTGCCCTCATTTTTTGATAGAGGGCGCTTCCGACACATCTCTGACATTTCAAAGGCATTACTCCTGGGTTTTTTACTACCAGACCATCATACTTCCAGGAAGTGTTAGGGATACAAAGATGACTTGGAATCGCATAGAAATGTAACGTTGGAAATGCATTTTTTGCAAGTTACGGTTAAAGGAAGCAGAGAAAAAAGTAACAGAAACAGAGAGACACGTTAGTGCGAGAAAAGCGACACGTTAATGACACAGAAACCAGTTTATTTAAAGGTTTTACTAGAAAAGATGTTTGAAATTACGACCAGAAGTAGTCCGGCAAGTTTGACAGTGACGGTAGATGGCGCTAAACGGTAATGCGCCTGCGCAAAGATCACTTTGAAGCGATCATTCGCGAACCGATTCCAAAGGTAGCAGAATGAAGTATTTGAACGATGAACAGCACGATAGGGCTCCTCCACATTTTACCAATGACGTTTACCGACAGTTCAAAGTAACATATGGACAGTGGCGGATAGGTCGTGGTAGCCCGGTTCATTGGCCTGCCAGATCGCCGGATCTATCATGTATGGACTTCTTTTGCTGGGGTCAAATAGAAAATTGGGTGTATGAGACTCCCGTACCATCAGTTGAAGACCTCGCAGCTGGTATTTCTGTAGCTGCCAGAAAACTATCAGAGATGCCAGGAAACTTTCAAAGCGTGAGGAATTCCACGTGACACCACTGTCAAGCATACCGAAATACTTCTGGTTGTAATTTTGAACACCTTTTCTCGTAAAACCTTTAAATAAACTGTTTTCTGTCACATTAACGTGTCGTTCTTTCTCTGCTGTTTCTGTTACTTTTTTCTCTGCTTCCTTAAACCGTAACTTGCAAAAAATGCATTTCCAACGTTACATTCCTATGTGATTCCAAGTCGTCTTTGTATCCCTAACACTTCTTGAAAGTATGATGGTCTGGTAGTAAAACACGCATTAGTAATGCCACTGAAATGTCAGAGATGTGTCGGAAGCGCCCTCTATCAAAATATGAGGGCACCAAAGCTGTACATCATTTTGAATAAAATAATTACCAAGGGAATGACTTACACGCAAACTACAACAAAATCGATTTGTTTGTCCAATATTTATGAGCGTTTAAAATTTCCCCCTCTGTTCACAGTTTAATTTTCGCTAGTTACCTAATCCCAATGTTTCCGATTTTGGACTTCAAATTTAAGTTAAAGTCTAAACTTTAGAATAATTTCAACCCCATACATAAAATAGCGGTAAAAAGTAACTGTTCGTTACTCTAAAGTCTAAAGCGCCCTCTATCGACAATTTTTGAACGTAACCTTTGAAATTTTTTTCTAAGAAAAACGTGATATAAGGAATGTTTTAGTGAAAACCGCAAACGAAATGACCCTTTTTTCCGTTTTTTATCATCGTTTGAAATTTTGGACCTCAAACTTTAATGGCCGCTAGCTCCTACAGAAGACGTTTGCGGCCCATGGTTCCCTATTTAATAATGTTTGTTTTCATGACTACTATCATCCCTCAAAGTTTGTCGGTCTGGTAGCGAAACACCCTGTACATTCAATCAAATTGCAATTCAAAGTCAAAATTATTAAAATGCGCTTTGGTTTCCGTTTTCTTTTTCTTTTTTTCTAAATCCACATCAAAGAGATAACATAAATTTTGATTGCGAAATGATTACTTTATTGATAAATTTTCCATACGCGTGAGATTTATTATAATAGTAAAAATCACGTGATTCTTCTTAACAGATATTAGCATTTCGCGTTTCATATGCCAGTTCATCATTTTTTTTTTACATTTTTAAAAATGGTCATTAAAATGATTTATTGTTGAGAGATAAAGTTATATTAAAATAAGAATTCATTTTCAGGTCGTCTCAACTTTAGAAGCAAACATAAGAAATTCATTCGTCTGTGACCAGCAATAACAACGGATGCAATAGTTAGCAAAGTAACTTTTCCAGCGATGAATTTTGAAGCACTTCCTAGTGTCTAAAAACAATTCTCGCTTTTAAGAAAATTACAGTTTAGTATAATTATGTTGAATGAATTGCTACGCAATACAACTTGATTTTAAACAAACAACTCATTTTAAACAACGCGAATAAGTGTTTTTTCTGATTACTTATTATTGCCTTTGTTTTGTTTTCATCTGGGTTAAAGGTTTGAAATGTCTTGATAATACAAACTAAAAGAGTTAAATAAAATGTTTTTTTTATATACATTAAGGGTTTTTTTTTACAAAACTGATACAAAGGTTTTTAAAACATATCCCCACCCCCCGCTCGACTATGGTTATGATATTATATATATATATATATATATTTAGAATCAGTTTTGAAATAAACTTCATAAAAGTTACATTTTTCAAAAAGATCATTAAAATTAATAACTTTTGAGAGATAAATTACATTTAAATAAGTATACATTTTGGGGTCACTTCAGATTCAGTTCGGCTAGCAGCCCAAAATCTTATTCCGTCGGAGTAAACATAACAGATTCATTTTTCAGTGACAAGTAAGACATTAAACAATTGGAGTAATAGTTAGCAAAGTAAATTCCCCAGATATGAATTTTGAAACACTCCCTGGTGTCTAAGAACAATTCTCGCCTTTAAGTAAATCACAGTTTAGCATAATTATGTTTAGTGAATGGCTACACAATACAAGTTGAATTTAAACAAACTTAACTCATTTCAAATAATGCCAGTAAGTACTTTTTCTGATTATTTATTATCGAGGTTTTTTTTTCTTTTTTTTTTTCGTCTGGGTTTTTGTAATGCCTAAATAACAAAAGTAAAAGAGTTAAATAAATTGTTATCTATTTTTTTAGTTAAAAGCATGAAGAGACTTTTTTCCGTACAAGATTGATGCAAAAATTTTTAAAACTCCGCCCCCCCCCCCGCTCGTCTAGTGGTTAAGATATTAAATAATTTTTCTTCACATTAATTTCTTTTTAAATATCCCGTATTTCGGTCCCTTTGGGTTACGTGCTGTTTTTCGTCATTCACATATATATATATATATATATATATAGCATAAAATGTATTTTGTAATGTATTTCTACAGTTTCAAAAAATATTTTCAAGAAAATAACTGTACATTTTACTGTAATAGTATTTTGAATATTCAATTTGTCACTTCTGTCCCTTGCCCCTCACCTTATATATTGATCTTCTGAAACAATTTTAAGTGTAATGACAAACTATTTTTTACAATTTTGCCACCCAAAATAAAAATTTATGCTTCGAAGTATATAATAAAGTATTTTTATTGTAAATTAAAAATAGTTTTACATTTATTCGGAGTTAGAGAAACACTGTTTTTATATCACTACTGTCCCTTTATTTTTATATCATTACTGTCCTCTTGTATAAAACTGCTAAAGTGACCACCAGGTAGCCAGATAAAATTTGGTGAACAGGTGCATTTAGTAGAAGGAGCCATCTTAATTGCCCAGAAAAACATGTGGCACAATTCTAAGGACTTCAAAAATAGTTACAAGCTACAAAATGGATAGAAAGGTAAGAATATGTTTATTACTTGTCACTACTGTCCTCTACTTAAACCGTCCTTGTTATTGTTTTTATTTTTTTATTATTTTATTACTTTGTCAAGATATAACATACTTTTGCTTAGTACAAAATATCATATTGCAATCTTACTAAGCCTAACTTACTATGTACACAGAAGCAATTTTCTTAATTTTGTCACTACTGTCCCCTTTTAAATTATTTCTTTGAGGAGTAAATCTCCGAAGCAGATATTAATACCATAGACAACTTGAAGCCAAAGAAAACAATGATACCATCTATTCCAAACCTATTAAAAATGCATCAGTCCACTTGAAATAAATTTTGGAAATGTTAATCTTCACCTGTGTTATTTAAGCTGTTTCACATGTGACACAGATGAAAAATGTCAACATTACTGTTCAGAACCATCATTTGTATACTTATCTCCCTGTTTTAAGGATATGGTCATGATTATAAAGATACTGAAGTATCAATTCCTGGTACTGAAAGTGAATATATTTGTGTAGGAAGTAGGGTTGCAGTTGTGTATGATGAAAACTGGATTCCTGGTAAGATTTAAATTTTTATTTAGAATTAAATTATTATTTTTGAATTTTATCAACGTATTTTTTTATAATACTCATTACAACATTTGTTTTTAACAAGTTTAATTGAAGAAATAAATGATGACTTCCTTAAAATAACTTTATGTTAAAGAATGGAAGTCTATTCTATTGGTCAAATACACCGGATACCCAGGTTGTTCCAAAGAATGAAATTTTGTGTGTTATTGATACTCCCCCTCGACCAGTTACTTTAAGATATTTTAGTATAGACAAATTATATGATATAAATTTTAAATTGAGCAGTATTTCTCGTACTTAACCCTTTCCGGCACACTGTGCATAGTCCGGGATACCTAATTTTAATTCCAAACTTCCAAATGGCACCAATGATACTTTAATAATATTTTGCTTTTACAATGAAAGCCTAAAATAGGGGATTCTTAATTTTTAGTAAAATCGCTTGCAAATTCCGGTGTCGGTCAGTAATTCCTCATTTTAAGAGCAGAATTTGCCCGTGCCGGAAAGGGTTAAACACTTTTTTCAAACTAAAACTTTTGGCCAAATAAATTCACTTATTTACTCATTATCTTATTGTTGGTTATTTTTTTTCTAAAAGATTATTCAAATTTTAAAATAGTGAAAAAATAATAGATGTTAAATTATTTATAATTGTTAAAATGATAAAACAGAAAAGTTTTGAAAGAATGTAGCTTATTTCCATGTAAATGCTACTCCTGTCTCCTTATTCTTAAAACTTAAAAAATATTCAGATTTATGACAGATGATATATTAAACACTATTTTTTTTACTATAAAAAGATACACTTTAATAAAATACACATATTTTTCAAATAAATTTTATTAAAATCCTGGTTTAAAAAGTAAACAACTATCTTGAGGACAGTAGTGACATTGATTACCAAATTAATTTATAAAATAATTAATATATATATGTATATAGTGCTTAAAGTTTATGCCGGAATGTTGCATATTACTCAGTAACCTATGCTGTATCTAATTATTGGAAAATATTGGTTAAAATTTAATTTTTATTTTTCACTAAATCAATAAGTGAAATTACCCACTTATTGGAGAATCGCCCATATACACAATATGGCACTTGCGATTTCAGACATTTTGTTAAATATCTAGAAAAATATATGAGGAATTATTCTGAAACTTCAGATGTGTAAGCAAATAGTAACGCATTTTCTCAAATCTCATAAAGGACTGTCAACAAATTGAAAAAGAAAGAAAATCTTTTGGATAACCCTGTTAAAGCTATTACACCAAAAGCGTTCGAACTGCAGATTGTAAATAAGTTTCTTGTTGCAATTAACTATGTTCATTTTTATCAGGATAGCATGTATACTCATATAGAAACTGAGGTTTTTATAAAAACAGTTCCAAATTTTATCAAGTTTTTTACTTATAATTTCCAGAGTTCTTAATAAAAATATTTCAGAAAATATGACAAACAACATTGTTAATAATACTCTGTAATCAGCATTAAAAAGCAATAAAAATTGCATTAAAAATGAGCAGGTTTAGTAAATAATGTTTCACTACGCATGTGTGAACACGATTAAAATATAATTTGCATAATATGTTAGCTAAACACATAGAGCAACATTTGTAAAAATATCAAAATCATAGCTTCAAAAATTTTAAATTTATTGCCGATAGAATAAGTTCAAAATCCGTTATTCCTAAAATGAAGGAAAAATGTGAGGGGCTATATCCATATATTCATTTATTAAAGTCAATATAGTATACACGATATTGCATGTATTACATATTTGGATATAGCACATCTTATTTTTGCTTCCTTTTGGGCACGACGGATTTTGAGCTTATTCTATCGATGATAGTTTTCAGAATTTTCAAGCTACTTTTTTGAGACGTTTTCAAATGTTGCTCTATGCATTTAGTGAACACATTAGGTAAATTATACTTTGATTGGGCTCACGCATGCGCAGTGAAAAGTTATTTAGTAAACTTGATCATTTTCATACAATTTTTAATATTTTATATTTCTGATTACAAGGTATTAGAACATTTTTTATATTAAAAATTGTACAAATTATAAGCAAAAAACTTGGCAAAATTTGGAATTATTTTCACACACTATAAAATATTATTTTCTCTACAAGCAATCTTTATAAAAATGAACACCGTTTATAACAATAAACCACTTAATCATAATTTGCAGCTTCAAAGTTTTTACTGCATTAGTTTGACAGGGTTATCCAAATAATCTTCGTTTTTTTAAAAATTTGTTGGCGGTCCCTTATGGGACTTTGAAAAAAATCTTCTCAGAAATATGAACTGTTCTATTTTGCTTACAAACCTGGAGTTTCATAATAATTCCTCATGTATTTTTCACGATATTTAACAAAACGTCGAAAATTACAAGTGTCCGGTCATTAATGGCCTTATAGTGTACGTACTTGTATGCATTTCTTTTTCGAAAAATATACTTTGAATATAACAGCATTTTTAAGAAATAAATGCAGTAAGATATAATTAAGAATATTTCATAAACTCGAAGCTTCATACATACATTCCATTCATGCAGAGTTATGTTGGTAGTATGGCATTTTGACCGAAAGACATAATATACAGAATGAAACCAGTAGAAGGTTCTACTTCACAATATACAACTATTAATTTACATTACCCATGTATGCCTTTTTTCATAAATAATACGGCGCTTTATCTGTGATTCAAATCAATAATTATTTGCTCGTTAAAAAATGTATAAATAAATAAATAAATAAAACATTTTTTCAAAATCACTTTAATCCTATTCTAATTACAAATTATTCAATTTTCACTGAAATGTATTTAATCTCTTTAATTCCATTGTACGAATTTATATGAACAGAATTCATTGTTTTAAATTAACTACAAAAATCAATATATTAAATTGAAAACTGAGCAGAAATACCTCTCTGAGTATTATTTTCCTAAATAATTCTTGCGTTATTTGCATTAAAACATTAAATTTGATTGTAGTTGATAAGATCAGAGAAATGGATTTGTAGATCTTTTCAATCCAAATGCGTGCATTCAAAGTATAATATCATAAACTATTTAAAAAGAAATCAATTTTACGCGCTTGTAAACACAAAAACAATTCATTGTTAACTCAGTTTTAAAGGAAATTTCATGGCGCAAATTACATTTTCAATTTTTATTTTGATTTAAAGCAAAAAACTTTTAATATCATCATCAGAATCTTGCGAGAACCCTTTTTGTATGCATGTTTTTTTGAAAAATAACAAGAAATATAACAATATTTCTATACAAATGAATAGAGTAAAAAATAATTCGAAATATTTCATTAATATTCGATTCATGCAGAAGTATGTTGGTAATATTTCATTTTTGCCCGAGATGCGTAATATACAGAAAGGAATCAGTAGCAGATTCTACTTCACAATTCACAACTAATTATTTTCATTACTTATGTATGTTTTTTAACACTTTCCAACAAAGATGAAAAGTGTTTATACATTCAGTTTGTCAGTCCGTCGGTCCATCTGTCCGCGCTCTAACGCTCGTAAATATACTGGGATTGCTATGAAATTTTTGGACGTTATTGACGTTTACACTAATACGAACTGTTTTAAAAATGAAGCTTCTACCATGGTTAGTTTATTTACAGGGATAGTCAGAAATTTTATATTACATTGCTACCGATGGACAAAAATCGTTTGAAATGAATTTTAAAGATATTACACCCTATCAAAGGTATTCAAATTTATATACATCTACGAAGTGCATTAAAATATGCATTTTGCAAAGTATGCAGTAAAAAGAATCGTTATTATTCATCTACAGGTCACACAAAAGAATTCCATTGCATAAAAATAAAGCGGGGAATTGTTAGCGACATTTTTTAAATTATGGTAAACGATTTCTTGTGTAATCAAATTGCTATACGTCGCTGAGGTTTAATATGAGTTATTTCATGCATAATATGAAGTGCATAGCATTTAAAGGGACACACAAAAGATTTCGAAATGTATATTCTATCCGAAATACTGTATATTATAGATAATGGCTGTTGGATGGATGAAATGCAATTATGATATGTGCTTTTAAGTTTCAAAAAATTTATGCATATTGTGAGTATAAGTGCTAATAGTTATAAAAATTAGATATACCGGGTTGCACAAAAGGAAGAGTATTGAATAGGAGCACAATTTACATAAAGATGGTTTTTAAATAAATTATGCAATTTTTACGTTGAATTGCATTCAGTTTTCTATGAAATGTTAGTAGAATATAGATAAAAAATATATAGAGGGTCACACAAAAAACTGAATACATGGTTGCTTTTGGATGATAATTTCAGGAAATGTGATTCGAGTAACTTAAAGAGTATTTTCGTTTGAAGTAAATTTTAGTAAAATACTTTCGTGTATTAAAGGTACTAGGTAAACCACTGTTCCTGAACAAAAGTATTCAAGTACGTTTCCATCTATTAATATAAATTGCTGCAAGGAAAATACCAACCAGTTAAACCTTTTCTTGCTAAATTAAATTCTCCCATTATATAGTCTATATATCAACCGACATATCAAATACAGGGCTGTTCAAACATATAGGAATATATAATTGGCTATGGACAGTAATACCTTATTTTCCTAGGTAACGAATATTTCTTAAAGATCTCAAGAAGTGTTGGAAATTTTTTCATAATCTATCCGTAGCGCGTGATTTTTCTTACTTATTTCATAAATAATATGGCGCGTTTTCTGAGATTTAAAGCAATAAATATATATGTCTCTAAAAAATAAATGAAACATTTTTTAAAAATTATTTTAATCCTATTTTAATTACGAATTATTCGCAAAAATACCTTTAATCTCTTTAATCCCATTCAACGAATTTATATTAACAGAATTCATTGTTTAAAATTAGCGACAAAAATCGATATATCTATATTATAAAGGCCAAACGTATTTGTGCGTAACGCATACGTCATTTTGAAAATGGCAACACTTTCAAGTTTTAAATGAAATTTCGATATTGCAATTTTTGTAACTACAAATTTCCATACTTCTGAATGTCGCATATTTTCAATTTTTACACCATCGTGCAGAAAAAAAAAATGTTCTTTTAAATGAGATTTTTTGAAAGCTGTATCTTAATTTGTTTTTGAAACATAAATTTTTTGTTGTTTTTAATACTGCGTTTCTAATCGTGGCAACAGCAATACTAAATTTCTATTAAAAGCAAAGGAAAAAAAGGGAAAAATTGATTACTGTATCTTTATGTTGCCAATTTCTCATTAAAAGGGAAAAAATTGAAATTGAAATATCTTCTGCTATAAAACTCGGTGAATTTTGATTTCATTTATAAAATTTGATTTATACGTAAAAGAATATCAACAGTTTAATATATATTTCCGTAAATAGCATTTAGACTTCAAGTTTTAAATCAAAATGATCAAATTAAAATGCCATTTTTTTTAAAGGTGAATACAGTTACGAAATGTGCATTTGTAAATTTTAATATGGTGAAAATGATGCCAGGTTAAATTTTCCCGGGAAATTTTTTATTATGATTGAGTCAAAGCTGAATAAATTCTGCTTTTTTTAAATTTTGGAATACTAACAGAAGAATCTTAATTGATAACTTTATCATAATAACAGATCTTTATTCTTTTTTGCTGCTTACATGTACGATTAAGGGGTGTCAGGAGTTTTAAATTTAACGCACTTCATGAAAATGTGCTTCCGCTTCGAATTCGCATAACTTCATAAATATTCAAAGTATTTACTTAATTTTTTGTGGTATATTTGGGATAGGGTTTAGGTCTAATAATATCATAAAATAAAGACTCACAACAGACTAAAAAATATATAGCAAGAACATTTAAGTAATGAAATTTTCATGTATTTTTTCAAAAAGGCTATCACTATCCGTAAGATAACTAAACTTTGAGTAGACCTATAAACTTCATTCATAGACTAAAATGATCTCTAAACTCTATTTTATAGAATGAATTAAGGATATAAACATTGCTTGAAATTAACTAATTTAAAATGGCATATGAATTTGAAAATTTGAAAAATCGTTAAAATTACAATTAATTAATCATTAAAAAATTAATTAAATTTTAAATTATCTTTACAAAATTAATTCATTTTATAGGGAATGTTAATATAAACATATGTGAGAAATTTCCAGATGATACTTCAAATAGATTTTTCTTAATCTTACGGATTGTTTTGAAAAATACATGAAAATTTCATTACTTAAATGTTCTTGCTATATTTTTTTTAGTCTATTGTGAGTCTTTATTTTATGATATTATTAGACCTAAACCCTATCCCAAATATACCACAAAAAATTCAGTAAATACTTTGAATATTTATGAAGTTATGCGAATTCGAAGCGGAAGCACATTTTCATGAAGTGCGTTAAATTTAAAACTCCTGACACCCCTTAAAGTTTAATTTTAATAACTTCTACTAGAGAGTTTTATAGAGATAGTATTTTGTTAATTTGACGTTCAATATCTTTTGTTTGAGAGCTAGACTTACCAATATAAAATGCATTTTTTACTGTAACTAATTTTGTAGTTTTATTATAAGTCAACGAAACAGTTCCTTCTTAACCATTTTCTTTCGTCAAAATTTGACGGGTTCTACCTTGTTTAATTAAAAACCGATCAGAAATACCACTGTGAGTATTATTTATCTAAATAGTTCTTAAGCTATATGCTTTAGAACATTAAATTTGATTATAGTTGCTGAGATTAGAGAAATGCATTTGCAGATCTTTTCTATTCAAATGCGTGCATCCAATGTATAACATCAAAAATTATTTTAAGAGCCATCAATTTCACGCACAGGTAAATGCAAAAATAGTCCATTGTTAACTCAGCTGTAAAGAAAATTTCATGATGAAACGCTGAAATATTTAATGAAATGTTTATCCCTTATTATTCCAAAATTATATTATCAACAATTTTTATTTCGATTTAAAACAGGATTTTTAATCTCTTCATCGTCAATATGAAACCAGAAAATATTTAAACACAAATTCAACTTAATCGAAAATTGTCCATTTATATGTATTCAAATGTACACTCAAAAGTTTCCGGCCAGTTAGTTTCTTCGTTTTATTTACCAAAAGATTTCAGCAAAGAAGAAGCACAATTGCATCAAAAGTTAGGAATATGTGAATGACCTCTGACCACGTGTTCATTTTGATTGGATACTGAAGATGCTTCATGCAAAGGGATAAAATTCGAAGTTCGCGTGTGCAAAAGTTTCCGGCCACTTATCATTCTTTAGTTTTTTCTATCTTTAAACTGTTTTTTGGTTATGTTTATGAATAAATCAACGTGTATAGCATAGTTTGAATTCAAAATGGAAAAGTTCAACATTTATTGTTCATTAATGAGTGATTAGATTGTCTCTAAAAGGCCAATCTTTTCGAGATATTGCGGCAAAGATATCGATCGGTGAAATCGACCGTAAAGAATATTTAAAAATTATATAAAGATAGCCGTAGCCTTCAGGATTTTCAGAGGTCTTGGAGATCCCGGAAAATTACTACTCCTGTGGACAGAATTATCAGGAGAAAAACAATTGATAATCCGCATAAAATTTCCGCTACAATATACTGCGATTTACGGAGTGAAAATATTGCTGAAATAAGTCCGTATACCGTATCAACATGCTCACGTGGTGCATAACTTTATGGAAGAGTCGGTGTTAATTTTTTTTCAGAGTTAAAAAAAATACAAACGTATCCGACTGGCGTTTTCCAAAAAACACAATGTCTGGTCCAGTGAAAACTGGAAAATCGTTCTATTTTTCCATCAATGGAATTCGAAACAGTTTTAGAAGTGATGGCAGATTGTAGACACTTTAATTATTTTTAAAGTTATATATATACATTCATAGTACTTTTTGCTCGCATATGTAATATCATGTATGTTTTTGTACTGTACGCATCATTGTGTTTTCATTTAATTTAGCCACCAGATTATTGTATTTTGTAACATATCTGAACTTACAACTTGTTCTCTGTATATACGATCATCAAATTAATAGACTTTTGTGTATGTAAAATGCCTTGATAAAGAAAAAAAAAGGGGAGGGAGAGAAAAAAAAGGGGAGGTGGAAAAAAGTAAGAGAAAAGTAAAGAAAAAGGGATGGTTTATTAGGTTTTCTAAGTTGCATATAATTATTATTTCGTGCTAGGGTACCTCTTTTTCTTTTATTCTTTTTTGTGCTTTTTAAGGCCCATAGTTCGAGCCTATTATCTTAGTTTTGATTTGTCTAGTGCTGACAGGGGTTGTTTTCCTCCGCGGGGTAACACACCTATGCCATATTTTGGTTGGTGCCTCGGAAGGGTGATCAAGTGTTGGCAGATACAACGTCCGATGACCTAAGAATAAAAGATATGATTCTACCTCTATTATTCCTAAAATGAAGTATGGCGCAGAACACGCTATGCCGTCGGGAGTATTTTCTTCAAAAAGTGTCGGTCCGTTATTTGAAATCCACAGCCAGGTGAATGATACAATGTATAAGGATATCTTGCAAGACTATTTTCTGCCTTATTAGAGAAAAAAATTGGTCGCATTTATTTTTCTTAACATGATAACGACATAAATAATGTATGCAAACCTCGATAAGCAATGGTTTTCGCACAAAAGATTTCGTTTTTGAAATGATCAGCGCAAGCGCCCGACATGAATCCAATAGAAAATCTTTGGAAAGAAGTTGACAAAAGTCTGCAGAACTATAAATATTCCAACTAAGCCGAAATTTCGCCAAAATTGCAAGAAATGTGGGAAAAACGTACCATAGACGATCTTTAACCGCTGTTTGTATGAGTATCACGTGGCTGCGCCGCAGTACTTATTACTAAAGCTAATAAAATAGTAATACGATAAAATACTAATTGTAAATGTTGTTGATCACTGTAATTTTTTATTACAATACCACTTTTTTACAAACTTGTGAAGGTGGCCGGAAACTTTTGAGAACATGCGTTTTCCTTTATACTTAATTTTGTCAGTTAAATTTATTGATATTTACTTGTTCTTCTATAAGTAAGTTCCTAACTATTATGTCAATAAAATGTATAAATATCACTTTGAGATTCTTCTTCATATAGGTATATTTACAAATTAACTGAAAAATTTTTGTTTGCCGAAAACTTTTGACCACCACTGCATAAAAAAGAAAGTAAATATATAAAAAAGGATAATTTAAACGTAATCGCCGTAGAGTATTTATATTCACAGAATGTGTTCATAGTGTATCGATATTTATATGTATCTGTAACATTTTATTTGTTATTATATTAACTAAACAAGTCGGAAATTATACTTCAAGCATGGCAAATGACGTGCATTCTTACTATAACGAAGTTTAAAAAATATTTTGATTTTGATGTAATAGCATGCAGTTCTTCGGATACTGTAGAGAGTCGAAATCTTATGTGCGTCCCTGTAAAAACTATCTGCTATCTATTGCACAAAAAATAACTTGTAGTAAACGTCAGAAATGTCTTATAATGTCAGCAATGTCGATATAAATTTCACAAAATGTGAAATAGCTTAATATAATTAAAACGCGACCCAAATAATGTATCTTCCTTTACCATTATGCAATGGAAACTTTTGTGTGGCTCTGTAAATTAATAAAAAATATTCTTTTTACCACGCATTGTGCAGAATGCATGTTTTAGATTATACTTCCCAGATACATATAAATATTATTATGTTTGAAAGAGTGTAACATAATTAAAATGTACCTAAAACTATTTTTTCCATTGACTGTATTATAACGGAATACGTTTGATTGTAACTGTAATTGAACTATACATTCGATTTTCAATAAATTTGAAATGACTCGATACAATTATGTAATTATTATATAGTTTAAATTTCAAACTATTCGATTGGTTTTTTTTTTACGTTGTTATATGCGGACAGGCGGACGGACTAAACGATGACTATAGGTGCTACGTACTTACATAATTACGTTCGCACCTAAAAATGAGTTGTACGTACTATCAAAATTTTAAAATGTCATTAATAATATTAATTAAGATTATTTCAAACAAAATAATTATAGAAAAATGCCATTTCTCCTTAATTTTTTTCCTCAGAATTGCCCCATAATCCCACAGGCCTAGACCTTCGTATTTTCCTAAAAAGTTCAAGTTAGTCTCCTTTAAGTTAAAAATATAATACCTCAATTATCGCTGTTGTTACAACTAAAGCAAAATTTGCCCTATAAATAAAATCTCGCAATAATTTAGATAAATAAATCAGTTAAGTAGATTATCATATTTAATGTACGAGATAGACAAGAAATATTTTGAATCAAATTAACGTTAAGAACAACTTTGTATACAAAGTATGTGTACTGATTATAGAAAAATTATGGAATCAGGGGTAAATCTGATTCCACAATGTTCTCTACAGCCCGAAAGAAACCTTTTCTGTACTACTGTATAATTTATCTTTTGTATTAATTCATATTAATTTGTTTTTTTTTTTCAATTTTATATGCCCTCCACTATTTTAATACATGTGTGTGTTTTCATTTTATTATAGTTTATTTTTAATTTAACTTTATTTTATTTTCATGCATTATTTATTTTCCAATTTGCTTCATTACTTCACTTTTACGCTGTGTTCTGTTGTTTTATTTACACTCTTGTGTGATTGGCTGTTATGTTCTGCTCTCCTAATGGCTGTTGATTTCTACTTTCCTACTGGCTGTTTCTTCAGCTTGCTTCTTTTGTCCTTGTCTTCTATTTCATTTTTGCTGCTCCTTTCATGGTAGAAGGACGTATTATTTGTGCCTGACGAAGAAAAGACACAGGTCTTTTTTTAAAATTTTAGCGCATTTAAAAAATGATGGTATTTTAAGAATATGTTTTAGGCCTCCTAGGCTCGTACGCACACTTTTGGGGAAATTTTCCATTTAAGAGTTTGGCTTTATTGACTTTTGCTACTTAAGAATAGGATTCAATACAAAAAGTGGGTCTCATTCGTTTACATCAGGGTCGACGAGCTTTTTAATATCTGCATGCCAATTTCTTTAAAAGAATTAATAATAATAATAATAATAATAAAATCAAGTGAACATGGCGTGTCAGCAATCGATCTCCCACTCCCACCAAGAACATGACAATAATACTTTTCTTTGCTATTGTTTTATGTATACTTGATTGCTATTGTATAACTGACAAAATGTCTAGAATCGAAAATGTTTGGTAATTAATGACTATATAATGTATAAAATCGATCTGAAGTTCAAGACTGGAAAATGCTAAAATCTGACCATACGTGAAGCATTAATTAGAAATTGATGCAGAGATGTATACTATTAAATATTCATTTAGGCAAACATTGAACAATTTTTTGACCGTTTGAAACAAATAATTAATTTAATATAAAAGTTTTCTACTTTTAATCTGTTTTCATAGTTTATTTATGTATTGCTTTTAATTTTTCAACCATATAAAACTTTTCTTCCATATTATTTCATAAGTTATGATTAAATAGTTTTTGTTTAAATTATGTATTTTTATTAAAAAAACACTAAGAAAAAATAAATCATAATTAAAAAAAAATCTTATCTTTTAAAGGTGAAAGGAAAGGCAATCTTTTTTCGCAAAACTTCTTACTTATTTCAGAAAAAGTGACAGGGGAGGTAAAAAAAAAACACTTTGTTTTATTAACTTAACTTCTTATCACTTATAGCACATAAATCTTCGTTATTGTTTTAACGGTGAAGGTCAAAAAACATGTTGCACTCAAACTTTTTTGTGGTCTGTGATATCTGCCCATAAAGAAAGTAAATGTCAAAAAATGAAACTTTCGTTCTTTGCTTGGCAATTAATGAAGTAGTCCGCTTTTGTTTCTGCGCAAAGCCACTTTATAAAGTATTTTTTTTTTATCTTTCTCTAAAGCAGTACATAAATGAAAAGTCCTTTTGGCATTTCTATTGAAAGTTTATTGAGCAATCTAAGCAAAAAAGAGGTTACTTACTTTGACATTTATATGGATATCTTTAAACCTTTGCGGCGCGGTGGTTTCATAGATATACCACTTAATTTTAATTCTCAAACGTCACATTGGCACCGGAATTTTGTTTAAAAATATTACGGTTTATTGAATGCGTGAAATATAGCGTTTCCTTATTTAGAAATAAAGTTGTTTTCAAATGCCGCTGTCAGTCATTTATTTCAAAGCTTAAGCAATGAATTTGTCCTGCGCCGCAAAGGGTTAATGCATAGTGATACATTAAACACTACAATAAATTACAATAAACTGAACGGTTTTAAAAATCCGTAAACAGTGACAGATATTGAAGATTTTTTTGCACAGTGTTGAATTTAGGGGGTGCCCCCCGGGAAAAAGCCCTTTTTTTCCCCTGGAAAATTTAAGATTTTGTGTTTCCAGTGGTCAAAAAATGTTCGATTCCCCCGGAGCCACAGCAGTCCTTCGTGGGGAAAAGTGTTTGAATTCAAAACTGTTTTTTCAGAAGAGTAAAGTTTGAAATATTGAATTTCTTTACTGTGTTTCCATGCTTAAGTTATAAATATGGCAAATAGATGTCACTGAAAGGAGTTAACTAGACAATATAAGCTTGGAATTTCGAAACGCAAACAAATGTTTTTGTGTTGCAATAGCTAAATGGGATGGATTTTAAAAGTTGAGTGACCTTCGATTCATTTTTATTTGTTTGTATAAGTATTCTAACCACAAGGTTTAAGATAAAAAGGGGGGGGGGGTGAATGTTCCAATTGTTTGAAAGTTTGTTATTAATTTCTTACTCAACTCAAAATTAATTACTCATCTGTGGTTTTAAACAGTTTATTCTCATGAGAACACTCATCTCAGGTTCTTTCGAACATAGATAATTTAACAAAACACAACTCCAATAAAAAACCGTAACATTTTTTCACATATTCTCATAAAAAAACATTCTAATCAAACTCAAAAAAAAAGAATATTGTTTCACACAGATCAGGTAAAAGCTGAAGAAATAAACAGATAATGCATGTATCACAAATTATCGTTTGCACTGAAAACTTTTTTACATTTTGAAATAATTAGGTATATCTTGGTTGCTAGGCGACACCGCCAGTAGAAAATTAAATAGCATTTTATCAAACATACCGCCCCTCTTGAAACCTCTGAGGGGGGGGGGTTTCAAACTAAAACACTGCAATTACAACCATTGTAAAAAATATAAATAACAATACAATTAAATACAATATAAATGAGTCACAGTTAAGTTAAATTTAAGCAAATAACTAAACAATTTTACATAATACATAATAAATAAAGAAATTTTACAATAATGTACACTTTCTTATAAAAACTGAATTACTTTTCAAGAGGTAATACAGCAATTTTGGATACTGCTCTTTTATATATTCCATTTGGGGTTTTTAAATTTACAACTCTTACTCTATTATCATTACCAAAAAATACCTGAACAATTCTCCCTAATAACCATTTAGACACTGGAAGATCATCTTCCTTTATTACAACCATATCTCCTATTTTGAGGTTTGTTTTTGATATCATCCACTTATGCCTTTGCCGCAATGTACTTAAATAACTATTTTTCCAATTTTTCTAGATGGTCTGAAACATTTTAGTGGTCTTTTGCCATAAGTTAAGTCTATTATCTTCAATATTACTCAGGTCAGATTCAGCAATGGCATTAAGTGGGCGACCAATAAGAAAATGTCCCGGGGTCAAGACCTCCAAGTCATCAATATCTGTACTCAAGAGAATAAGCGGGCGCGAATTTAAGATACCTTCAATTTGAACAATTATAGTTAACATTTCTTCATAAGTTAATTTAGAGTTGCCCAGAACACGTATAAAGTGGTATTTGAAGGACTTGACTCCCGATTCTCATAAACCTCCAAAATTCGGAACTCTAGGGGGAATAAATTCCCAAGCAATACCTACAGATAACAAGTAATTAGTAAGGTTCTGGTCTGGTTTGTTTACCAATTCATGGAACCTTTTAAGCTCTACATTAGTCTTTACAAAATTGCCTGCATTATCACTGAAAAATTTTCGAAGTTTGCCTCGTCTGGCAAAAAACCTCTTTAATGAGGCAATAAAGCTTCAGACGTTAAATCATTAACTAATTCCAAATGCACTGCCTTTGTTACCATACAAATAAAAATACAAACGTAAACTTTATGATAAATACCTTTACGTTGACCTCTATATCTAATAAAAAATGAACCACAGAAATCAGTTCCTGTGCAATTAAAAACAAAGTCTACATTTATTTTTTCTTTCGGGAGCTCGCCCATAATTTGCTCTAAAAATTTAGGTTTGGCCCTAAAGCATGTAATACATTTATGTACAATTTTTCTGCAAATAGCCCGACCGTTTAAGGCCAAAATTCTCTTCGAACATAATAAAGTAAATTTTGTGGTCCTATAAGTAGATATTTTTTTGATAACACTCAATAATTTATTCTGTTAATTTGTGTTTAGAAGGCAGTACAATTAGATGTTTTTGGGCATAATTTACCGTGCTATTTTAGAGACGACCTCCTACTCTGTTTAAATTATTTTTATCCAAGAAAGGATTTAATGAATGTAATCTACTATTTTTTGGTAACTCTTTACCCTTAGATAACAATGTGAATTCAGAACTGAACTCTTTTTTTGAATAGATTTTATGATATACTGCTCAGCTTTCTTCAATTCAGCAGATGTTAACTTACCTGAATACCTTTTTTTTGGCTTCTTGGCATTCTGAATGAACCTGAAAACATAGCTAAGAATTCTTATTAATTTAGCATAATTATTACTCAATTGCAAAAAATAGTCAATAAAAGATGGACAGTCTGATATTAAAAGTGAAGTCTCTGAAAAAGTCTTTAAAGCTGTATTTTTAAGTTCACTTATGTATAGATCCTTATCATTTTGCTCAAGTTCGAGAAGTTTGAAGAATGTTCACTTTGTTGTGTTTGGAATAGTGGACCCTTCCACCCTAAGCTACTCTGGAGAAGTTTGTCTGGTCCTCGTGACACAAGATCAGCAGGATTGTCAGCAGAAGCCACATGTCCCCAATGACTGATATCAGAAAGATTCTGAATCGTAGCCACACGTGATGCCACAAAGGTTTTTAAGTCACATGGCTGTTTTCGAATCCAACATAATACAATAGTACTATCTGAATAATAGTGACAGCTTCTTTAGGCACTTTTAAGGTTTTGGCAGCCTTATTCATCAATTTGGCTAATAAAATTGCACCAAAGAGATCCAACGGAGGAATAGTGATTGTTTTGATTGGTGCAACTCGACTTTTACTGTAAAGGAACTGAGAAATTTGCTCTCCTGAAGAATTTGAAGACACAACATACAATGCTACATCGTAGGCTCTCTCCGAAGCAACTGAAAAGCCACAAATTTCAATTTGCACTGGATTATTTATAAAAAATTATCTAACAGCACTTATATTGTTGATGGCTCTTAATGATTCTAGAAACTGCAACCAATCATCAAGCTTAGATGGAGGGAGATTTTCATCCCAACCAATTTGCAGTCTCCACAGTCTTTGTAGGAAAATTTTTGCTTTCGTCACAACTGGTCCTAGTAGACCCAAGAGGTCGAAAATGCGAGCAATATTTGACAGCACATTTCTTTTAGTTACCTTGGTTTGCTCACTGAACGATACACTAAAAGTAAAAGTATCATCATTGGCCTTCCAACAAAGTCCTAGTGCCTTAGTTTCACTCATATTTTCAAAAGTGTAATTCTCATTTTTAAAGGCTGGCTCCATTAATTCTGGATGGTTACTAAACCATTTATGTAAGTTCATGCCGCACGTATTTAATAGTTGAATAAGCTCAATTTGCAATCTCTTAGCCGATTTTAAGTCAGCTGCTCCAGTCAGGACATCGTCCATATAAAAGTCTGATTGTACCACACCAGAAGCATACTGAAATTGAGATTCACCATCTATATTAAGCTGTTTAAGGCAGCGCATAGCTAAATAAGGGGCAATAGATGTGCCATATGTGACTGTACATAGTCTGTAATATTTCATTTCACCATTTACAGTATCTTTCCAAACTATGACTTTTATCGATAAGTATCATGCGATACATCATTTTTACATCTGCTGTAAATGCATAGCGATGTGTACGATATCTAAGTATTATGCTAAACAAATCATCTTGAATGGCACCTCCATTCAGCTGTATGGAATTTAGGGATTCTCCTGATTAAGTTGCATGTGAGCCATTAAAGACAACTCTCAATTTTGTAGAACTTTTATCTGGGCGATAAACAGCATGATGAGGTAGATAATTCGCATGTATTGACTCATCTGTTTTCTCTACTTCCTCCATATGGCCTATTTCTCTATACTCCGCCAAAAATGCGCAATATAACTCTAAAAGATTTGGATTTTTTACTAGCCTCTTCCAAAGTGAATTTAATCTAATTTCCGCAAATTGCTTTGACTATCCCAAAGAACTAGGATCCTTTTTCAACGGCATTTGTACTAAGACTTTCCCGTTATAGCTCTCTGATGTGTGTTTATAAAGTGGGTGTTGCATGCTAATTCTTCTGTATTTCTCAATGGTGTACTTTCTTCTACTCTTTCAATTTCCCAAAATTTTTTCATTTCGAAATTTAAATCTGTATCAGTAATTAACCCACAATGTATTTGTTCCTGATCGTTACAATCGTAAACACTCCCACTTACAATACAACCGAACACCGTATTTTGAAGTATTAATTTAGAATTTGGTAACTTCATACGACCCACCTTTATCAATTCTAGAAATACTTCAGCTCCTAGCAAAAGATCTATTTTCCCTGGCCTATTAAATTCAGGATCAGCAAGAATAATAGACTCTGGAATCCCTAGCTTTGAAATATTAATATATTTCGAGGGCATAATTTGCGAAATCTTTGGTATGATAAGAAAATCTAACTCTCGACTATAATCTCCCGAATTATTACTAATCAAGGCAGTAGTTTTATTTTTTACCGCTACAGAGGATCCACTTAAACAAAATACCGAAACATTACCTTTTTCTTTTTGAATTTCTAATCTTTCAACTAACTGCAATGTTAAAAAATTGCTCATACAACCATTGTCCAATAAAGCACGCACCGGAACTTTATTTCCGAATTTATCTCTCATATAAACAATCGCAGTGGAAAGAAGAACTGTTTTAACACTACTCGATCTCACATTTGAAGTACAAGTGAAATTTTGAATTTGATTATTTAACTCAAATGGTATGGCGTCAGCATTTAATGTTGGTTTACTTTCATTCGTTGACAAAGCATTTGGCACTTCCTTATCACTATAATTTTTTGCGTTTCCCACCACACTGGAATTTCTCTCACGCCTATCAAAACAAAGAAGTATATTGTGGTGTTTATGGCATTTTGAACACGAGAATGTTGAGTTACAGTTTTTGACGCAGTGGAATTCTGAAAGACAGTTAAAGCACATGTTTTTTTTTTTAACAAAATCTACTCTTTCCTGTACATTAAATTTTTGAAATTTGGGACATTTAAAAACACTATGGTTTTCCTGGTTACATACAACACATTTGCGCATATTTTTCTTATTTAAACTCGCAACCATGAATGTTACCTTTGAAAAGCTATGCTTTGTTTGTCTTTCGTTTTGTATTTACTTGTTTGGACGCACTTAGTGTACGCGCTTGGTCTCTCAAGAGTTCTAGCAATTCAGTTAAACTCGGTAAATTATCTCGCTTAAGATGTCTTTCCCACCACATTTTTGTATTTACATCTAATTTTTGAGCCAAAATATAAACAAACATAGTAGTAGAAAACCCCTCAACTTTTTGTTCTAAAATCTCTAACGACCTAATACATTCATTTGTTATATCTATTAGATTTAATAATTCTGCTGGGGACTCATTCTGAATAACAGGAACATTTAAAAAACGTTTTAAATGAGCGTAAACTTGTTCTCTCGAATTTGAAAACCGTTCTTCCATGCAACTTCATAATTAGAATCCACGATTGAAACAGACTGAATTATACGATATGCATCTCCTCTCAATGAAGACTGTGTAGCATTTCTAATTATTTAAATAAAAACAGCTTGATTTGTCGCTATAGTATAATTGATTTGACTTTATAACTTTTTATTATAAGTAAATATGCGGCAAAATTTCTGATAAAGGTATTGTAACAACAGGAACAGTACTTCATGGCAATACATAGTAACACCTGTTGAGCAATTTATTACAAAAACTAAACAGCACTAATTTATATCAATTACTAACTGAATCAGAAGTTTGATGAAGATTAATCCGTTAGTTCTTGAGATAGATCTATTGGGATAAGTTGAATAATACCGCATATCAACGTCACCTGCTCCGAGATTTAAACCAAAAAACAATCAGCGCAATATTATATCATGGATGAATTAAATCTGTAATATTTTGGAAATATGTCCATTAGTTCTTGAGGCATAGATATCGCGTAAATCGTGAAAAAAGCAGCTTAGCAGCGCGCCATCTGTCAGGCGATTGCATCAAGAAGTAGTCAGCACCAATTTATATCAGGGTCTAATTTTATCTTGAGTTTTATTAAATTCTAGAGATAGAATGCTCACGAAATGTGTGTCACCGACAGACAGGCTCACATACAAACACTTTGTAAAAACATGTTTTTCGGGGGTTTTTTAACCTCTAAAACGTGTATATCCATCGAAAACTGGAATTCAAAATTTGACATTATAATCTAATTCTTTCTTCTTGCAAAGATAGAAGAAAGCAAAAATTTATTTACGTATATTAATATAGTCCATGAGAATAAGAATCATAACTGAATGTTTTGAAACTACATTACATGTGTATAATTATATTAATTTAATTAATGCTTTTATTGCAGTGAAATTCTGCGGCTTAATGAAGAATTATATCATCACAAGGCATTGAGAATAATACGTTTTAAATTGAAAATATATATGAATTTAAATAACACAAACTACTTGAATGCTAATTTTTGGGAATAAAGTCACCCAGCATCCCTAGCTGCACAACAGAAGGAATTTAAAAAATACAGCAACAATTTATTTTTTAGCCTTGAATACTAGAAGTTAACCATTAAGTAGCGTATGAATGAGATTACATTAAATATGACGAAATAGCTAATTAAATAGTTAAATGCTTTATGCATCTGTGGTCGCTTAAATCCAATTATATGTTATTGTTTAAAATATTCTGCGCTTTCACATGCAAGTCTCTTCGAATTAAATTTCGTAACTTGCAATTCATTAAAATTGAAAATCAGTACTAATTGCAAATGCTAAAGTAGTTTTCCAGCTCTTAAGTCCTTCAAAAGTTAGCTGAACAAAGATCTCGGCGATTGCCTTAAGTATTTCAGCCTTTCCTCATAATGAAGCTGTTCATTAATTAAAAGCATGCAGCTCAGAACAGCGATTAATAATTTGAGCTGAAAGGGAGTCAAATAAAACATTCCGTCTTATAGTGCATGCTATGCAATAAATATGAATTTTATTATAACATAATTATATCGATATTATTTTTTGTAATTTGTATAAAGTTACTATAATTAACATTATCAACAAGCTTTTTCACAAATAGAGTTTTACTCGAGTTTTGGATTTATTAACTAGCTACACTCATGTCCAAAATTAAGGTCACAAACATAAAATCTGTGAAAATAGATGACCTGTTCACTGTGTTTAACTACGAAACTTGGCACACAGGTACATTACAATGTAAAATGGGAAAAAGACATAACAATAGGTAAAATATTTTAATTGTGGATTAAGTAACAGAGTTTATCAAAGGTGTTAAATCACGAATCAGAGATAAAGCAGTAATCTCGGGTAAAGTGTACCTAATATGGAGTGTGACCACCGTGCGTTGCTATACAAATCTTAATAGGACCTTTTATACTATATTTATCAGGGTGTGAATAAATATTTGTGGAAACAAAGCTCATTTTTCAAAAAACACGTCTTTTAACTCCTGACACGTCCTGGGAGGAGGAGGAGGTGGGAGTCATACTGTGCAATGGCTCTTCCTAGACCATCTAAAATATGCTTAATACTACTGAGGTCTAGAATAACTCGACCGCTAATTCATACGGAAAATATCCTCTTCTTCACGAAAATCATCATAATGTGAGTACTGTGTGGCTTCGCATTATCGTCTATAAACATGAAGTCCGGACCTACGACACCATGAACAGCATCTTATATCCTTCAAGTACCTCATCCTTATAGCGATGTGCGTTGGTAGTACTCGCATCCAAGACATGTAGTGGTGTACGACTGTCGAACATTATGCCGATTCAGACAAGGATTCCTTTGCCACCAAATCTGTCGATTTCTTTTACGTAGGAGAGGTAATATTAAGATCCACGTTCTCACCAGATGACGTTTCAACGAGAATCACTCTGCGTTTTGAATCTCGACTCATAACTGAAAACAACACACTTCTATTCGTGTTGTGTGCAAGACTGGTGTCTTCGGCAGCACAACAACAGGGCTCTTCGCCAGGAATTAGGAATGAGGTTCTTGAATCTTATATGAGGTTGTACCGGGCTGCTGTAGGCCTGCAATTTATGGTTATGGGCGATAATCCGAAGCCATAGAGAGCTCACATTGTTGATAATTTTTGAAGAAGTGGATACTCGCCGTATAAGATAGCCCTCAAGGTTTCCGTACCTCAGAATCATTGCACAGCGTAACCTTCTCTCCCGGCACTCGCTAGATGTTAAAAGCCGCGCTTTGTGATGAAAGATCTTTGCTGCCAGAAACATTTATTGATTATTTCGTAAACTTTGAGAGCTGGTTGTGAGGCTTGTATAGCAGTGCACAATGGTCACATTCCATGTTATACAGATTTTTCCAGAGATAAATGCTTTATCTCTGATTCATGATTTAACGCTTTTTGATAATGCACTGGTTCTAAATTCACAGTTAAACTTTTTTCCATATCGTTATGTTGCTGCATTCTTTCTCCCATTGTAATATAGCTCTGTGCCAAATTTCGAGGCAAAACAGTGAATAGTTCATAAGTTTTCACATAATTTATATTTGTGACACTAATTTTGGACATGAGTGTATAACCACTATATGCTACATTGCTAGATAATTTGAGTTTATTCTCAAATTCCAGTTCGGTAATTTTCTGACAAATCTTTTGACACATTTTAAAACTTAAAGCCTTAAAATTGACAGGCATGACCATTGTAACTATTTAAAATCGAAAGGCGTTTTTCATTTTTTGATAAATAATTCATTTATAGAATTATAAGCAACTGTGTTCACGTGATAACTGGATTTCCTCATCTCTCATGTTTTCAGGTCTGAAATGAGTTTCAAAATGTCCAATTTATCACTATTTTCTGAAAACTCTTTTGCGTTTACCTACAAATTGAAAATACCTTTCGATTACACAGCTTCTCAATAATAATATCTGCCTGTTGTATGCGTTTCGGAACAAAAATGAACTAAAAAATGTGATGGAAAATAGTCCTTTTGGTTATAAGAACAATCTTAAAATAGCTAAAAATAAGATTTAAATACATGCCCTACTCAATGATTTATTTGCTGCCGAACAATAAACTGAACTGAGCCCATCCCCAACCCAATCAGGATCCTGGGCTATATTACTAATATATGTTTTCTTGACTAAGGGCCCTGAGGTAATATGTAAAATATGTCACCCTCAGGTAATCAGTCGAATGCTGAACTTTCCGTATTTAATTCCCAAAAATACTTAGCGCTCATTTTATTGACCTCGAAAGGATGAAATATTGCATGAAACTTGCCCACTTAGACATGAACTCAAAACCTACAGTTCGTTCCCATAAAGCCCGAATTAAAAATATAAAAGAAGGAAAGAAAGAAAAAAAACGGTACTTACGTATTAACGCCACCGCAGCAGAAGTTGCGCTAATAAAGAGCAATCTTGTTGTTCGCACGCCATGCAGTTATAATTTGGATTGCTTGTTGCCTTGTTGTTTGCTGATTTCTGACACCATTTCTTTGTGCTACGGAAATGTGAATATGGGATTTACCAAAAAGAGACTGTTTTGAATCTATCTTAAACTCTGTATCGGCCCATTTTCCACCGAAATCCGATTGATAGCTTTGTTTTTCGAGTTTTGAATTTTGAAAGTGTTTTGATTTTAAATAAAGTTTTTTATTTTATGATTTGTCGCAAAAATTTTAGATGTAGAATGACGGTACTTAAAAACCGCCATATCTGTAATTGCGGTGGCATTAATACGTAAGTACCGAAAAAACGTACATTTACATGAAAAGTACATAATTATTTAAGTACAAATGAATAAGCACAGCATATTTACGTAGTCTTATAGATAATATAGTCATAAGACATTTAAAAAATAGCACTGCATTTTCAATACATAATTAATAATATATAATTTCACTACTAACATTCTTCATTAAAGATATTAACATTAACATTAAATATCAATGGGTTTAAATATATATATTGTGCTTGTAAAAACTTAAGCTCAGCAAAAAAACTGTAAATTTTTTCATAAACTTTAAATGAGAAAATCGAAATAAAATTTTAATGTTGATAATAGATTTGAAATACTAATAAAAAGAACACAAAAATGTATTCGTGAACTTTTTATAGCGAAAAACTAATAATTATACAAACATTGTTTTAGCCAGTTTAAAAATCTTACGGAAACTGCTATTTTTTATAGAAATATTACATGACTGTTATTTATATGTACGTTAAAAATATTTGTATAAAGTGTTTTTTCTAACGTTTTCTAATAAGAGATTTATGAATTTCATAGTAATGGAAAAGATCAAGTAAGCTGACTTAATATGAAAAAAAAAGGCTGCCAGATCTTTTGCAATTGCCGGATAGAGTTTTTTTTTTTAAATTTATTTATTGCCTTACTATGAAAAAAAATCTTAAAAACTATTGTCAACATTTTATTTTCAAGATTAAAAATGAATATAAAGAAAGAAACCCGATGAAGGTCGAATAAAAGCCTTGCTATCTAAAATGAGAAAGGTTTTTTCAAATTATCAACTGGAAAATATTCAGTTTTAAGACTGACTGTATTCAATGTGTGAAAGAAAACAATTTGTAATCCAGTTACTCTGTCTGAGAATTTAAACTGCACAGTAAAATTTTGTAAATCGTCTTCACTAACTAGACACAAAAACCCAGTGTTTACAATTTGTAGGACCAGTGATAACTAGAATGACAAACGACTACAGGTTATTTTCACACTTGAAAAAAAAAGTGGCATGTCATTCGCATTGTCTTCCAGAGAAGCTTATCCAAAGGCAATATCTAAAAAATCTTTCTGATCATCTTTATAGCTATTTCTACACTGCTGAAAGGGAAAAAATGATTTATTTTATTTATTTGAACAAAATACAAGGACAAGATAGCACAAGGAAATATAAATCACAAGAGAAACACAACCAGGAGCTCCACACAAAGTGTGCGTGCAATGGAACCTGCAGATTAGCAGAGCGACGGTGTCTTAACCACTCGGCCACGGAGGTCCAAAATAAAAGGATTTATAGCAACATAATGTACTTTTCTGCACAAGCAGCAAAGACAAAATCTATGGCAAGAAAAGAAAAAAGTTGCCAAAAGTCTTGATTACCTTATTGAACATCTGTGAGAAAATATAGCAAGACAAGTTTAAAAACAAGTTTGTAAGTGTGATCGCAGATCATACAGAAGTTTTCGTTTCATTTTTCTTTGAAACCAAACTTTAATTACTTTTATACTTTAATTAATAAATCCAAACTGTTAGTTTATAATTAATAAATTATTACATAGATTGTAGCACAAATAAATTTATTTTTAAAATAATTATAAAAGGAAATTATTTTAATCAAAATAAAAATGTTCAAATCAAATTATTTAAATAAAATGCAAAATTTCAAATTTTTCGAAAATAAAAAATGAAAAAAGTTTTGCGGCACTATAAATAAAGTTTGGATTGTCTAAGAACAAAAATATAAGAACCTGTTTAAAAGAAATTTATAATGCTGAATCGTATTGAAAAATATTATAAATGTCAGATGAACGAAACCCTAATAATATAGACTCTTAAATTGGCAAAAATACGAAATTTCGTTTAATTAAATACATTTTAAAATAAAAATTTCAACTCGCAGCACCAGGGATCGAATTAACAATCTCCTGTTTACTAGCGAGGCGCTTTTCCTTTAAGCTACGATGTCTGCACGAAAAACATTCAATTTCAAGTTCTCGTTTAAAATGTAACTAGGAAAAATGAACGAATGACATTGAAAACATTAATTTAATTAAAATAACAGACTTTTTCAAAATTGTATGATTTGTTGCGTTATACAAAATTTAAAGTCTCTGACTTATACAGCTTTTATGTATGGACTCTGTGACAGAGGACAGATTGTGTACAAAGATGAATAGGGTTTGTTATTTGAACGAAACAACTAAAAATAAAAGAGTTTTCCCTCACCCTGAGAACGCAGATCTACGATTTAAAGATGAATAGTACAAAACCACTCTCAAACCGAGCCAAAAATTAATAATGCTCAAGAATAAAAGAGGTAATTACAACAATGGTTGAAGCACAACATATTTAGTTTTTTACTTTGCATTATTGTATTTTTTTATATTGGTGTCTATACAGTTATTCAGTTATTCAGGCATTTTTTTTTTTCGTTATAAAATACTTACAGGTAAATTTTGTTGACTTTTTATTATGTTTTCAACTTTATAATGGGCATTATATTTAAAAAACTAATCAAATCTGAATTTTATTAAAAAATTACACTTTCTGCAGTCATTAAAATTTACACGCACTACACAGAGAGCACAGAGAGCAAAACTTTCTTTAATTAGTATGGTTTACGAATTTCAAGCAAAAAATTTTACAGGCTTTCGATGAAAATGAGAATGAATGTTGCGAAAATGATTCGGGACCATCACATAATGGAGCCCTTGGATATTTGGAAACAGCTATAAAGTGGTTGCAACGACAGAAGAATGCTGATCGTATTTAACCGATGTATTTAAGAAGAAAGTGTGGTAGTAGTATTGAAAATACTAATATATTTTTTTAAATAGAAAACAGCAAAAGCTTTTTTTTTTTTTTTTTTTTGCTTAAATTTTAAATTTTGTAGTTCAGAAAATGATAAAAAATGTTCTCCACATTAAAGAAATAAATCAATAAAAATGACGAAAAAGAGAAAAAAAATAGTACAATTTTTAAACATGCCAACACTAAAGCTCCGAATCCTAAATGTGAAAGAAGATCGTCTACATAGAAAAAAAAAATTAGTTTAATTATGCGCAATTTTAATTTTAGAAACATATATTTGTTCCATTTATAAATAATCTGTTGTACTTAAAAATGCATTTAAACTATTTTTGCATAGTCATCTTATCCTTAAAATGAAACATTATTAAAAATTCCTGTCATCCAATTATCCGAAATTTTGCGTATCCAGACTAGCACCAGTCGAAACGATTTCGGATAATGGGGACTGTATTGTGATACCTACAGCTAAAAATAAACAAGTGAGAATGTGTAATCGCAGATCACACAGAGGATTTCGTTTCATGTACTTTCAAAACAATTTGTACTTTAGCTTATAAATCCAAATCTTTAATGTATAATTAAAAAATTCTTATATAGATGGTAGCATCAGCAATTTTAATTTTAAAATAATTAAGGTGGTCTGGTGTAATAACGCCAGGCGGGGTAATAACGCCAAGTGCTAATATTTTGCATAATTATGAAATAATCTGGTAAATGACACCCATGTGCTCTGCGCAGAAGGCTTTTGAGTCATATAAAACGCAAAAAACAGCTTCAAGTTAATTTGTTTCATTTTTAGGTCTTATTGTTTTTACAAGCAACTAAAATTAACGCTTGATCTAAAATTTGCGAGATAGGTTTTGTGATGTGATGACTATTTTTTTTTATCTGGAAATACTTTGTTAATTACATAAATTTGTAGTACATTTCATGGACTATTAAAATGTTGTTGAAGATTTTGGATATCTTCTCGAGATAATTTGTAATTTAAAATGTACAGCGCAATAACTATAATGGAGTAATAACGCCAATCCTTGGCATTAATACCCGGTTGATTCCCTACAGTGGCCGAGCTACATCCTAAATTCTGATTCAAATAAACACAGTTACAACTGTGCAATGTTTCTAATAATTCTATTTAAGCGGTCCTTTTTAAGCAAAAAGAAGCTCACAGTCTGATATTCTTTTGCCTCCCCCCCCCCCACACGCACCACACCTTTATTTTTCTTACACTTTCACAAAAAATTGAACATTTTCAAGAGCTTAGAATGCAATTTGTCAATTTCTAAGTTTGTGGAGTTTGTATTTTTAGAATTGGGCAATCTACATGCAATTATTCCATCTTATTTCATAGTTTTGTTTGCATGGCGTTATTACCCATATAGGTGGGTAATAACGCCAAATAGCATTGGTCAAGAAATCACGCCATTACATTTTATGAATACATATCTGTTAAATTATTTTTTTTATATAGATAGTCAATGAGTTGCTGTATCAAATCATATATTTGTTTGAAAATACCAATTAAAACTGAGCCGTGAAAATTGGTAAAACCTTAACATGGCGTTATTAACCCAAGGTACCTTATAAAAGGAAGTCATTTGTTTCAATAAAATAAAAATGTTCAATTCAAATTATTCAAATAAAACCCAAAATTTCAAATTTTTCGAAAATTCAAAATGAAAAATAATTAGCGGAGATATAAATATAGTTTTAAGTTTCTAAAAAACGAAAAAAAGATATTTAAATGTAATTTAAATGCTGAATCATTAATAAATCCCAATAGTTTTTTAAATGGAAAGAAAATTCAATTTCAAAAAATATTATGAATGCCAGATGAACGAAATCCTAATAATATAAACCCTAAAATTAGCAAACAATTTTTTTAAATAAATCAATCTTAATATGAAAATTTCAACTTACAGCACTGGAGATCGAACTAAAAACCTCCTGTTTACTAGCAAAACATTCACCTCCGAGCTATGATGTTTACACGCAAAACGTTAAAAAATGCTCGCTTTTAAAATGTAAATCGCAAAAACGAGCGGATGACACTGATAAAATTAATTTAATTAAAATATTAGACTTTTACAAAATTTTGTGATTTGTGATGTGACTTGAGATATTCAGATGTAAGTGAACAAAATTTGAAGTCTCTGACTTATACAATTTTGCGTGTACGGACACTGTGTCAGATATGCAGATAGAAGACAGAGACGAATAGGGTTTCATCGGATGAACGAAACTCTTAAAAAAAAAGATTCCAACCAACACAATAAAATCGGATCGCACATAAAATCTGGTCATGCGACCCGACGCAGAAATATCTATCAAAGCTATAGGGGAGAAAAAAGAAAAGAAAAAGAGAAAAAACAACTGTCTAATTAACTTTGAATCGGTGTCATGTAAAATATAGTCGCATGACCCGATGCAGATTCAACAAAAGTGTCTCATTTTCCACAAGCTTGTCACCCTGTATTTTCACAAGTGGTCACAATGAAACATTACAAAGCGCTTAAAAATGGACATAATGACTTTATACCCATGTCAATAAATTTCACTTCGACGCCATGTAATTTTTACTTTGACTATCACAAGTTTGACATCAGTGTGACGTCGCCGTGATACCACAATGTAATACGAAGCTAAGCATTAAGAGCATGCACAAATCACGCAAAGTCATATACATACGCTAATGTGAAATTTATAAGTGTGCTATTTTCATATTCATCACTTACATTTTATTATTTTCAAATGATTTTTTTACATAGGGTATTTCTGGTCGATCTTCAAACCGGGCTAGGCTTTAATTTCTTGTTTTTGTTGCAGTTTTTTTTTTTTTTTTTTTTTTTTTTTTTTTTTTTTTTTAAATTTAAGACGTTTTTTACATTTGGGATAGGTTTCTAAAATAAAAGTAACTTTCTCAAAATAAATAAATAAATTAAATAAATAAATAAATAAATATAATAAATCCATCTGCGTCTAAAATCAAATTATTAAAAACGAGCCTGCTTAGAGATTGACCTCAACTATCAAATGCAAAAACGTAAGAAAAAAATAAATAAAATACAGGGTACGGCAGGTATTTGAGAACACGCATTATAGGTTAAATATTTTTCAGAAGGTTATAGTTACAATTTATTTTCTGTTGCAGGTAAGTATGTCAGAGTCTAACCTAACGCAAGAAATGAAGCGGCACGCTGTTATTGTTTCCTTGGTTGCAGGGCACTCCGATTTAGAAATTGCCACATTTCTGAAAGTCGCCCGATCATTTGTTTTCAAAGTACGGAAAGAACTGGAGGCTTCCAAGGGTGATGTGGCGCAAATTACTCACAGGAAACGACATTGTCAGCGATCTGACATTATCAGGACACCAGAATTTGTGAGCCAAGTTCAAGTTAACATCGATAATGATCCTGGGAAGTCAATCAGAGCACTGGGTAAGGAATTGGGAGTTAATGAGGCCACCATTCGACGAGTGGTTCATGAAGACCTTCGATACAAGTCCTATGTCATCCGGAGAGGACAGTTCTTGTCTAAAAAGACCAGAGAGAACCGTCTGATTAGAGCCAAACGTCTCCAGATTAAATTAAAACATCCAGAGGAACCGGGAATGCTGTGGTTTTTTTCTGATGAAAAAAACTTTGTGCAGGACCAGAAGACAAACCGAAAAAATGATCGCTGGCTATGTAAAACACCCGAGGAGGTTCCTACCGTCATGCACACAAAGTTTCCAGCCTCTGTGATGGTTTTGGGGGTCGTTAGCAGCAAAGGAGATGTGATGCCGCCACATTTTTTTGATCAAGGTGTTAGAGTCAACGCCGCTGCTTACACTGAGGTTCTGAACACGGTTGTGAAGCCCTGGATTACTACTGTAGCACAGGAGAGGCCGTATGTTTTCCAACAAGACTCTGCACCATCTCACACAGCTCATACAACTCAAGAATGGATGGCGGAGAATTTTCACGATCACATCACCCCAAACTTGTGGCCTCCCAGCTCCCCAGATGTTAATCCAATGGATTATTATGTATGGGGCGTTGTTGAAAGAGACTCTAATAAACATCCTCATAGCACAATTTCGTCTCTCAAAACAGCCATTGTGGATGCAATGGCGAATATTAACAAAAATCATCTGATTGCTGCCTGCCGTCGGTTTCGACACCGTGTAGAAGTTGTTATTGCAGCTGAAGGAGGTTTTATTGAATAATATTATTTAATGTACATATGATCAACTGTATATAATGTCAAAGTTAATAAATGTTCTTTCGTTAGTATTTATTCCTGTTTGTCTGCAGAGATAACTTTGTTCTCAAATACCTGCCGCACCCTGTACATTGTGTAAAGAAAGTACAAATACACTCGATTTTTTAAATTTACTTAATTATGGTATATATTTACGTTTTGATTTTTAAGGGTATCGTTTTATACACACATACACATTCACGTATATATACAGTGGAATTTGTTTAAAGTAACTACCTTTGGGGCCGACTAAAATCATCACTATATAGAGGTAGTCACTTTATGGAGTGTCTTTTAAAATGACACATTTAACACTCTGTTTGGAACGTAATATTCCTTCACTAAGCTCCAAGTTTAACTGCAATATAAGCAATATTTAAGATAATATAATCTCATAGATTTAGTGAATTTTCAATGCATTTTAGAATAATTAATACTCTCAGAGATTATATTCATATTTGTAATTAATCTTTTTTTTAAATATAATGTTTAAAGAATCATATTTTCTAACCATTTATGCAGAGAAATGGACAAATGTAGAGAAATTCAGAGAAAACAATTTTTATTATCTCAAAACAATAAGACAAAATATAAATTTGAAAAAATGCACTACATTAAGTAATGAACTTTTCAATTAACAATCATAATAACTGAATTAATAATTTTAAATATATATCATTTATAATGTAGCTAAAAAAACAATGTTTTCAAAGAAAGTTTTGGAAAAGGAAACCTCCTCGAAAAATTACATAGTTTTACCACTGTGATTTTATTTTTTTTCACTTCGTCTAATCTACGAATGGACAAACTTTTCAAAGAAAATCTCGATCGATCAATACACTTAAAACTTTTGAATCATCAGTCTACTTGCTATTACTTGGTTCATTTCTAATCTTTATTTTATTTTTATTTCGCTTTATGTTTCAAAGAAGGTTCCGAAAAGAAGTGTTTTTCTCTTGCATGCCCGAAGTGTTTTGAGGATAAAAAAGAAAATCGCATTTAGACTAGAGAATAAAAAAGGGGGGAGGATTGGAAATGTGTGTTCTGCGTTTTCTGACACAGAGATATTATGGAAACAGACAGAAGTGGTGGTAAATGAATGATGATACACGATGTATGTAGTAATACTTGAATTTCTGATTTGCCAAGAATGAATAAATAATAAGACTATTAAATTTTATTAGTTTTAAAGTTAATTTATCCAAAAAGTAAAAAAGAAATATTTAAAAATATTGAATTGTTATTAACATGTTGAGTGACAAATCTATTTTATCAATCTTTCAGTTTGAGCCACGAAATAAGATTCTGTTACAATCTATCTATCTAATTATCTATCTATCTGTCTACCTATCTCTTTATATATACAGTGGAATTTGTCTAACGTAACCACCTTTGGGACCAGCTAAAATCATCCCTATATGGAAGTGGTCACTTTATGGAGTGTTTTTAAAATTGTCACATTTAACCCTCTAAGTGTTTGGAACGAAATACTCCTTCACCAAGCTCCAGGTATCACTGCAATATAAGCAATATTTAAGATAATATAAATCTATAGGTTTAATGAATTTTCAATACATTTTAGAATAAATAATACTCCCAGAGATTATATTCATATTTGTAATTAATCCTTTTTAGCACTTTCCAACAAAGTTGAAAAGTGCTTATGCATTCGGTTTGTCTGTCCGTCTGTCCGTCTGTCCGTCTGGCCGTCTGTCCGTCTGTCCGTCTGGCCGGATGGCCGTCTGTCCGTCTGTCCGTCTGTCCGCGCTCTAACTCCCGTAAATATACTCGGATTTCTATGAAATTTTTATACGTTATTGAGGTTTACCCTAGCACGAACCCTATTGAAAATGAAGTATCTACCATGATTAGTTTATCTACAGGGCGAATCAAAAGTTTCCCATTACATTACGGCCTATGGGGAAAAATCGTTAATATACTCAGATTGCCATGAAATTTTAGGAAGCTATTGAGGCTTACCCTAGCACGAACCCTACTGAAAATGAAGTATCTACCATGATTAGTTTATCTACAGGGCGAATCAAAAGTTTCCCATTACATTACGGCCTATGGGGAAAAATCGTTAATATACTCGGATTGCCATGAAATTTTAGGACGTTATTCACGTTTACCCTAGCACGAACCCTATTGAAAATGAAGTTTCTATTATGATTAGTTTATCTACAGGGCGAATCAAAAGTTTGCCATTACAGTACGGCCCATGGGGAAAAATCGTTAATATACTCGGATTGCCATGAAATTTTAGGACGTTATTGACGTTTACCCTAGCACAAGTCCTATCGAAAATGAAGTTTCTACCATGATTAGTTTATCTACAGGGCGAATCAAAAGTTTCCTATTACATTACAGCCTATGGGGAAAAATCATTTCAAAGGAATTTTAAAGATGTTATACCCTGCCAAACATATTAAAATATGCATCCTATAAAATATAAGGTGAAAATGTAGCTATTATTCATTTACAGGGTCACACAAAAGAATTCCATTAGATAATGGTAAAAGGGGGAATTATGTGTGACATATTTTAAATATATTAAGCTTTTTCATGTATAATAAAATTGATATATGTCACTGAAGCTTAGTATAAATTATACGCTACTGTCTTTCATAATATGAAGTACATAGCATTTACAGGGCCATACAAAAGATTTCAAATAGTATATTCTTTCCGAAGTACCGTATATGTCTATGGTATATGTCTACCGTATATGGCTGATGGAGGGATGAAATTCATTTTAATTATGATATTCGCGTTTATATTTCGCTAAATATATGCACATTATATGGTGTGTATAAATGTTATAGTTGATATACAGGGCTACCCAAAAGAGCTCACCTGAATAATTATATGAAATTTTATTCAGGATATGAGCGTAAATTATTTAAACGTGGTTCTTAAATAAGCTATGCATTTTTACGCTGAGCTGCATTCAATTTACTGAGAAATGTTTGCAGAATATAGGTAAAGGGATATACAGGGCCACGCAAAGAATTCGGTACATGGACGCCTATGAATGATGATTTATGAGAATGTGATTTCAGTTGTCTTAAAAGTGTTTCAGTTTACAATAAATTTTAGCCTAATGCTGACGTGTAATAAAGGCACAATGTAAACTACAGGGCGGAACAAAAGTAGTCAAGTATGTTTCCATCTAATAGTATGAATTGCTGAAAAAGAAATTTCAAGCTACTGGGTATTTTCTTGCTAAGCTAATGTATATACTAACATATGAAATACAGGGCTGTTCTAATGTACTGGAATACATATTTGGGTATATTTGGCTATACACTATTATTTCCTTAAATAACAAAGTTTTGTTAAAGATTTCATTAAGTGTTGGAAAGTGCTTCATAATCTATGCTTAACGCATGATTTTTCTTACTTGTTTTAAATATAGTGTTGAAAGAATCATATTTTCCTTCAACCATTTAAAACAAAATACAGAGAAAACAATTTTTCTTACCTCAAAAAAAAAAAAAAAAAAAGACAAAATATAAATTTGAAAAAATGCACTACATAAGTAATGAACTTTTCAATTAATAATTATAATAACTGAATTAATAATTTTAAACATAAGGTGGTCTGGGGTAATAACGCCAGGCGGGGTAGTAACGCCAAGTGCTAATATTATGCATAATTATGAAATAATCTGGTAAATGACACCCATGTGCTCGGCGCAGAAGGGTTCTGAGTCATATAAATCGCAAAAAACAGCTTCAAGTTAATTTTTTTCATTTTTAGGTCTTATTGTTTTTACAAGCAACTAAAATTAACGCTTGATCTAAAATTTGCGAGATACGTTTTTTGATGTGAAGACTATTTTTTTTTTTAATTCGGAAATGCTTTGTTAATTACATAAATTTGTAGTACATTTCATGGATTTTCGAAATGTTGTTGAAGATTTTGGATATCTTCTCGAGATAATTTGTAATTTAAAATGTACAGAGTAATAACTATAACGGGGTAATAACGCCAATTCTTGGCATTAATACCCCGGTTGATTCCTTAAAGTGGCCGAGGTACATCCTAAATATTGATTCGAATAAACACAGTTAAAATTGTGCAATGTTTCTAATAACTCTACTTAAGCGGTCTTTTTTAAGCAAAAAGAAGCTCACGGTCTGATATTCTTTTGCCTCATCCCCCCCCCCTTATACCACACCTCTATTTTTCTTACACTTTCACAAAAAATTGAACATTTTCAATAGCTTAGAATGCAATTTGTCAATTTCTAAGTTTGTAGAGTTTGTATTTTTAGAATTGGGCAATCTACATGCAATTATTCCATCTTATTTCATAGTTTTGTTTGCATGGCGTTATTACCCATATAGGTGGGTAATAACGCCAAATAGCATTGGTCAAGAAATCACGCCATTACATTTTATGAAGAGATATCTGTTAAATTATTTTTTTTTATATAGATAGTCAATGAGTTGCTGTATCAAATCATATATTTGTTTGAAAAATACAATCTAAAACTGAGCCGTAAAAATTGGTAGAACCTTAACGTGGCGTTATTACCCCAGGGTACCTTACATCCTTTATAAATGTAGCTAAAAGAGCTAATGTTATCAAAGATATTTTTGAACAAAAAAACAGACCTTTTCGAAAAATTACATAGTTTTATCAGCGTGATTTTATTTTTTTCCACTTTTTCTAATCTACGAATGAACAAATTTTTCAAAGAAAAGCTAGATCGATCAATACACTTAAAACTTTTGAATCATCAGTCTACTTGCAGTTACTTGGTTCATTTCTAATCTTTATTTTATTTTTATTTCGCTTTATGTTTCAAAGAAGGTTCCGAAAAGTAAAGTTTTTTCTCTTGAATTCCCGAAGTGTTTTGCGGATAAAAAAGAAAATCGCATTTGGACTAGAGAATAAAAAAAGGGGGGAGGGGATTGGAAACGCGTGCTCTGCGTTTTCTGACACAGGGAAATTATTGGGCCAGACAGGAGTTGTGACAAATGAATTGCGATATACGAATCATTAGCAAGTACATTCATATAATGAATCAACTTACTAATATTTAATTCCTTTTTAGTATCGATTTTATTTTTCTAAATTATATATCTTAATAAAATAAAGGTTTTACTCTTGAATACCTATAGTGTTTTTATTTTATTTTTTATTACAAAAAAAAGCGTATTGGAAGAAGAGAGAGAAAAAATGAACCTATAGAAAATGTCTGTTTCGTGTTAAAAGCGTTCTTTGTTTTGAATGAACTGCTTTAAGCGTCTCTAAAGTGCCTGATATTCCCAGGATAAAATGTGAAATTTCTAAAACTGAAAAAGCGGAAAGTGGGAGATATTTGTTTACACCAGTCTGAGTTTAATTCAATAAAATTAAAAAATAATTTAGCTAAAATTTTTAGCTAAAAAATAAGGTTCAAAGTGTAAGTGATATTGATTTAGTAGTTTCTAGTTGCATGTAGAGGCATATGCATCCATAGCAAGCATTATTTAATAAGTTTATAAAAACATACTGTTTTAGAAAATATTTTTATGGAAAATACGTTCTCTAAGAAAAATCACATATTCTTAATTTTATGCATGTGATTCTACTTACTCATATAAGTTACAACCAAGCATGTTTAAACATACATCCAAAGAAAGATTTTATACCTGTGATTCATCCCTTTGATAGCTGATACTTAATTCGTTTTTGATCATTGTTTTATTTATTTATTTATTTTTTGGAAGAAAGTGCATAAAAAGAAAATTTATTCATACCTGTGGTATTTTTGACTGTAAAAGAAGATATAATTAACAACGAACCTAAAAGAGAATTTTTCAGAAGAGAAAGCTGAAGGAATGATATTTGCATTTGATATATTAAATTCTGAGAGAGTTCAAAAAATTAACATTGAAATATTGTCAGATTTTATTAGTCTTAAAAATTTTCTTAATCATTTTACATAATTTAATTATTTATTTAAAAAGTAAAATTCAACAAGTAAAATAAATAAATAAATAAGCATTCAATAGACTTTTTTTCATTACAAATTTTCAATTCGAATGCCATCAGCATAATTACGAAAAAACTCGCTCAAACAATTTATTTCTTCTAAAAAGACGTAACATACTATTACAAAAAATGTTTTTAATACAGACCATGTCTTTCAAAGCTTCTAAAACATTTATAAATTTTAATAATTAGATCATATTTTTCTTATGTAAAAAATTCAATGTTTGAAACTTATGCAAAATGAATAAAGTTTTTTACTATATTGGTATATCGATCGAGTCATTCAAAACTTTTGAATCATTAATCTAACTTGCTAACATTTGATTCCATTCTAATATTCATTTTATTTTTTTTTTCGCTTTGCATTTCAATGAAAAAATAAAATAAAGTTTTTCTTCTTGAATGCCTGAAGTCTTTTTCTTATAAAAACGAGAATTGGAAGAAGAGACCAAAAAATGAAGTGATAGATAATGTTTTGTGTTACTGAACGTTTGTTTTGAAAAGGCAGCTTTAAAAGTTTACAATTCTATAAAAAAGTGGCAAATTTCAGGTGCAGATTTAAAAGGGTGCAGACAAAATTTATGCAGGTCTGCCACGTGCAATTATTTTTTAATTCTATGTCGCACCACTTTTTAAAAACAAAAGATTTTCAGACACCTGTAAGAGAAATAAAATACAAAATCATTTTCTTAAAATAGTGGTTCATGTAGAATATAAAAACAGTCGCCTATGGCAGACCTGTCTATAAGCCCTAATGCTATTTCAATCCCCTAAACAAAATTGTAATAGCTTGGATATATCAATTTCAATTCTTTATTTTGTATATAACAAGTGTTACAAAATGTATCTCAATACTTATGGCTTATTTAAGGAAAAAACAAGTACTAAAAATGTTATTAATTTTTTAAAGATTAATCTACGTTATTTTAGAGAAGTAGTTGCAGCGAAATATTCTGAAATTTATCAAATATCATATCATGTTGTTTCAAAATTTTAGCAGTGGTAAAGCTTGTTTTAGGAAAGAAGTTTACTAATAAACAAACTTACTAATATACTTGCATATCGAACAAATCTCTGAAAACGTTCGAATCACCAGATCATTCGATGTTACTTATTTCGACATTACTTCTAATCTTTCTTTTATTTTTCATTTTAAAGATTAAACACAAACAGAAAGTTTTTCGTCTTCAACGCATGAAGTGTTTTATACCGTAAAGGAAAACGAATCGGGTGAAAAAAATAGGGGAAAAAGTGAACCGGTGAAAAATATGTGTTCTGCGTTTTCCTTGATGTAGAATTTACTAGGACAGAAAGGAATGGTACTATATGATTCGGAACCTAACATTTTTGATCAGTTTCTTTTAAGTAAAAAAAATAACCTTTAAAATTTTAGAAACACTTTTAAATATTAATAAATGTCTCATATACATATTTTTTTATTCTAAACGATGAAACATTAAACCCATGTGATTTAAAAATCAACAACTTTTCTACTACACATGCATATCAATCGAATCACCAGTACATTTGATGTTACTTAATTGAATTCAAATCTTTCTTCCCTTTTACATTTTAAAGAAAGAACACAAACAGATTTTTTTTCCTTTTAAACGCATGAAGTGTTTTTTACCGTAAAAGAAAACGAATTGGGAGAAAATAAAAAGAGAAAAATTGAGCCGATACAAAATGTGTGTTCTGAGTTTTTCTTGATGTAGAATTTATGGGAACAGAAATAAATGGTAGTCTGTGATCTCGAACTAAACATCTTATTCAGTTTCCAATAAATACAAAAATTAATATTTAAAATACTAAAAATACTCTTTTAAATATGAATAAATAGCTTCTCATAATTTTCTTTTATTTAAAAGATGCAACATTAAACACATATGATTTAAAAATCTAAATTCTTATTAATATACTTGAATATCGATCGAATCAGCTATACATTCGATGTTACTTAATTCACTTCTGATCTTTTTTCTATTTTACATTTTAAAGAGAGAACACAAACCGAATGTTTTTCCTCTTAAATGCATCAAGTGGTTTTTTTTTTTTTTTTTTTTTTTTTTTTTGTGGGGGGGGGGGGGGGGGAGAAAAATAAAAAGGGAAAAATTGAACCGATAAAAAATGTTTGCTCTGCGTTTCTCTTAATATAGAATTTTTCGGAACAGAAAGTAATGGTGGTCATGATTTCGAACCTAAGATTTTTATTTGTCGTTGTTGTCATGCGCCCGAAGGGCAGGAGGGGTGCTGAAGCTTCCATGGAATGCGCCTGGGGGCTGGAAGTCAGACGTCTGCCCAGGGGACATTTGGCAAAGCCCCAATAGATGGCAGCATCAAACAGCACCACCTCCTCAATTTTGATGTGTCTCTGAAGGGGAGGGAAAGTTTCTCTAGAGATCACTTTCCATGGTAACTGCTACGACCGACCACAGGACGCTCAGAACCCCTTTATTTAACAAGCACGTACACTGCATAAACTCGGTGTGCCTTTGGATATGTCGAACATCGAACCTGGGACCTTTCAGTCTGGAGTTCGTTTCTATGACCACAAGGCTACCACATTTTTATTTATTTTCTATAAGTAAAAAAGAACCCTTTAAAATATCAAAAACTCCTTTAAATATTGATAAATAGTTCATATATTTTTTTATCTAAAAGATTCAACATTAAACTTATATGACTTAAAAATAAATATGTATTATAATGTGTAACCTCGATTATCCGACCTATTTTGGACCGCTACTACCTCGGATATCGAAAATCTCGAATAATAGAAATTGTTTGTAAAAACTTGCCGCGCTACCGAATTTAACCTATCTCAGAATAAAAAACAATAAAACTTTTTTTAAATAAAAAAGAACATGCATAAAGTTGTGTTTCACGGCTCAACAAATAGAAACCTTTTCCAAAGATTATGTTAACAGAAGTTTAATACGTTATTAATATTTTAAAAAGCATAATGTCTGATTTACATTTCCTGAGAAGAGTTAAGTCCAGTTTCGGCCTAACTTGACTATGTAGCAAAAAAAAAAAAAAAAAAAAAAATCTCGGCTTGGCACGAGTCTACTGAAAAAAAAATTAGGTTGGGCTCAAACACCATATAACTGTCCTATACCGTCTCTACGATGTTGTCAAACTAACATCGGCTTATAACCACTTTTATATTTATTCGCACAAAAATCCTGTTAATTGAAAATGGCTCATGTTTAAATTTTTATACGGCTTGGTAGGTCAATTCAATATTTTATCGATTCGGTCTGTTGAAGAAATGTCCTAATTCTGCCAGGCCCGGTATGGGCCTTAGACGAAACCCGCACCCGTGCAAACTTCTAAAAAAGCTTGTAGCATGGTCTATGAACTAAAAAGTATGGTATTTTTCAACGCTCATTTACCAAAAAAAAAAAAAAAAAAAAAAAAAAATCAGACCTTGTTATCGGCTTGGTTGGCAGAAAGCTCGGTTATTTGAGGCTCTATTATACATGCGAACCGATCGATTCATCAACACATTCGATGTTACTTTATTTCTAATATTTCTTCCATAATACATTTTAAAGAAAAACACAAAGTTTTTCCTCTTGAACGCATGAAGCGTTTTCTAAAGTAAAGGAAAACGAATTGAAAGGAAAATAAAAAGAGAAAATCTGAACCGATAGAAAATGTGTGTGCTGCTTTTTCCTTGACGTAGAATTTATTGGAACAGAAAGGAACGGTGGTTTGTGATTTGGAACCTAACACTTTTATTCCATTTCTATTAAGTAAAAAAGTTAAGCTTTAAAATATCAAAATTTCTTTTAAACATTAAAGAATAGCTTATATATGTATAGTCATTTGATACCTTTCTTTGAGAATTTCAATTTGATAGTACAAGTTTTTCACCGCTGTTCGTTTACTAGTATGGTCTACTTTAACTATTTAATTGTAGAACAAATTATTTTATTTAACTTTTTCTCATTTCAATTTCTATTTTTAATTATCAAACAATTAGGTCTAATTGATTTCTTAATATGATTCAGACTGTACATAGAGTTTTATATGTCCTGTTTCTTTGACTTATATTTTCTGGTTCCGACTAATCGAACAATGTAGAAATTATGCATTAGGACTTTTTCATGATTTTTACCTCAGACATTAATTGTAATTGTTGTGTTTGTGTGGCATTGCCCTTGATAACGAACCACGTACTACATTCTCCAATTTTACTTGCATTTGTTCCAATATTGTTAATTCCTCTTGATAATCTATTCATGTTTAAGTTTGTTATTTTGCGTTATTCTATATTCATTGTTGATGTTGAATTACATTATTATATAATGGTTATGTATATATATATTAATCTAAATGCGGCGTTAAACCCATATGATTTAAAAATCAACAATATTTCTTATATGCTTGTATATCGATCGAATTACTAGTATATTAGATGTTACTTAATTCACTTATAATCTTTCTCCTTATTCACATTTTAAAGAAAGAACACAAACAGAAAGTTTTTCCTCTTGAGCGCATGAAGTGTTTTTAACTGTAAAAGAAAACGAATTGGGAGAAAACAAAAACAAAAAGAGTTAATCGATAGGAAATGTGTGTTCTGCGTTTTTATTAAGTAAAAAAATTTATGTTTAGAATATCAAAAACTCTTTTAAATGTCACTAAATAGCTCATATATATATATATGTGTATCTAAAGATGCAACATTGAAAACATATGACTTAAAAATCTTACTAATATACTTGTTTCTCCATCAAATCACCAATCGATGTTCACTTCTAATCTTTCTTCTATTTTACATTTTAAAGAAAAAACACAAACAGAAAGTTTTTCCTCTTGAACGCATGAAGTGTTTTTTATCATAATTGAAAACGAATAGGGAGAAAAATAAAAAGAGAAAAAGTGAACCGATTGCAAATGTGTGTTCTGCGTTTTCCTTGACGTCGAATTTACCAAAACAGAAAGAAACGGTGGTCTGTGGTTTCGAACCTGACATTTTTATTCAATTTTTTACAAGTAAATAAATTAACTTTTAAAACATCAAAAACATCTTTAAACATTAATAAATAGCTCATATATATATATATATATTAATCTAAAACATGCAACATATGACTTAAAAATCAACAATTTTTCTAATATACTTCCATATTGATCGAATCACCAATACATTCGATGTTACTTAATTCGCTTCTAATCTTTTTTCTATTTTATATTATATAAGAAGAACACAATGAAAAAGTTTTTCCTCCTGATCACATTAAGTGTTTTATACCATAAAAGAAAACGAATTTGGAGAAAAATAAAAAGGGAAAAAGTGTGCTGATAGAAAATATGTGTTCTGCATTTTCCTTCATGTTGGGTTTATTAGAATAGAGAGGGGTGGTGGTCTGTAATTGTGAACCAAACATTTTTCATTTCCTATTAAATAAAAAAGTTAACCTTCAAAATATTTAAAACTCTTTAACACATTAATAATTAGCTCTTTTTTTTATCTAAAAGATGCATCATTAAATTCATATTATTTAAAAATCAACAAACTTTCTAATTTACTTAAAGATCGAATCACAGAAAACTTTCGAATCATCAGTCCATTCAATTTCTCCTAATTCACTTCTAATCTTGCTTCTATTTTACATTTTAAAGAAAGAATACAAATAGAACGGTTTTACCTCTTGAACGTATGATGTGTTTTTTACCGTAACGGAAAACAAATTGGGAGAAAAATAAAAAGACAAAAACTGAACCGATAGAAAAATTTGTGTTCTTCTTTTCCTTGACGTAGGATATATCGGAACAGAAAAGGGTGGTGCTCTGGGGAGTCGGAAAGGCGTCGGCGCAATCAACTCCGCAAAAACTCTCCCTCTTCCCGGAGAAGTTTTGTCTGTCCGTTTCCTTCACAGGCGAAGAGATTCTCCGTCTGATCTGACAGTCCATTTCCAAACAGAGAGAGCCTGGAGAAACAACGAACGCTGCGATGCTTTATCCGCACACTCACAGAAGGAGAATTTGCACGGAGCGGTGAGTACAAAGTTTTTATTCGATGATGTTTCGATTCAATGATTCAATTTTCATGATCATGAAAACAAAATAACAGACATTAAATATGCATATTTATAATATTTTGTATAAAACGACCGATAAATAAAAGTTTTATTAATTGCTTTTTAATTTTACAAAATACAATGATAGATTTTTTATATCCTAATTTTTCTTATTTAATTATAACACTATTAAAAATATGTATATATGTATAATGTGTGTGTGAGAGAGATTCTGCTGATATAAAGTTACAGGAATCTGTATGTTATTGAAATTTTATTTGTACAATGCGCAAAAAAAGATTTTAATCGACAAAACTAGTTTTTGTAAAGCTACAGAAATCTGTAGTTTTACAAAAAAATAAAAAAATCAAAAAAAAAAAAAAAAAAAAAAAAAAAATCAAAAAAAAAAAAAATCAATAAAGTATGATTGGCAGCGGCATTTTAAACATAACTATCCATTTTAAGCAGATTTTCAAATGCATAACTGATTTCGTTTATCAATTCAACAGCAATCGTCAGCTGTCCATGGTTATATATATAAAAAAATCTAATGGAAAAACGTGACAACCCGATTATAGACTATTGTCGTTGTTCGTGATAATATCATTCAATCTTCCGTAATTTGATAATATTTTTAAAGGAAAGACACATTCTCATGTTTTAATGTTTGTAGCTCGCAGGTGTTAGAGTCCATTAGTATATATATATATATATATATATATATAATTTATAGTGTTCATGCTACGTTCTATCATTTTTCGAATTAAGGCATTTTTATTTCTTTTGTGATTTTTGAGCCATCCAGTACTTAATAAATTTGTATAAAATAAAACGTAAACGAAAATGTAAATGCATCTTCCTGCAATTTTATACAAAATTTCGATTCTGACTGCAGTGATTGTACAATATCTAATGTAAAAAAAAAGTACATTAAATCCGCATGTATGCATATAAATGCGAGCTATTTTAAATATCCACCGCCAGACTATTTAAAATCCCGCACAAGCACTCAATATAGATGCTTTAGAAAGAAATGAATCATTATGCATTACAATGATTTCTAAGCAAATGGAATGTTTCATGAGAAACAAACATGCATGTACAATTTTTATGTAAAACAGTAGAAAAGTGGAATATTTTATAATTTTATACTGGGAAAAATAAGATTTTCCCTTGCATATAACTTTATTTCGTTAAATATTTTATTTCAAATAATGATTTTTGAATTATTTCTTTGGGTTGAAATTTTAACCAAAAAATTTACATTGTTTTATGATTATGAAAAATAAACAGTGATATGTTAATAATTTATTGCATTATCAGTACATAACAAAAAGGCTAATATGACGATTATTTTATCAAAACAAAAACATAAAATAGATATCATATTAATAAAACTGCTTTTTTAAGAAAAAAATTTATCATAGGTAATTTAAGACAAAACAAAAAAAAAATTCAAAAAAGCACAAGCTCTCAATTTTACTTAATGTACACTGTAGAGTTACAAAAACAAAAGAACACAAGATGCATTTAAATATGATAATTGAAAATAATACAGTAAATTCCCGCTATTCCAAACAAAAATTAAAAAATATATATGCATTTTTTTTCTTTGCTAGAAACAGAAAAAAATCAAAAAGTCTTTCGTTAAAAAACGTACATTTATTTTTGTACAAAGAAATTAAATATAGACATACATAGAGCCTAAGCTTAAAGAAGACACCTGAAATCAAACTGGAATAAAATCTGGTTACTTTCAGTACAAGTCAGCTCCATTTATACAATTCTGCAGTATCATTCTTAATCACAGCTAAACACAAAAAATAATATCTAATTTACACACACTTCAAAAGTTAAGACAGTGATTTTTTTCCTCATTGGAATAATGAACCGTCTAAGTCACTTGTATTTTTTCATCGTTGACTCAAATTTATGTATGAAGAAAGAACATATTTATTGCTATGATACTACAGTTTTAGTTTGTATTTGAAGAGTCTGTTATATATTATAATTATTTAAATTAAGTTATCAGAAATAACAGAGCTTGGTCACCATGAACCGATCATCGTTGTATAGAGCTGACTCTATGAGATGCCGCTATACATAATTTACGCCTTAAAAAGTCATTATCTTGATTATTGTTGATGAAATCCTTCTATACAAAAAACTAAAACGAACAATGTTCGGTCCAATTACTTCGGAATAGGGAGATTTTACTGTATATACATATAAGGTACTCTGGGGTAATAACGCCACGTTAAGGTTCTACCAATTTTCATGGCTCAGTTTTAGTTGGTATTTTTCAAACAAATATATGATTTGATACAGCAACTCATTGACTATCTATATAAAAAACATAATTTAACAGATATGTATTCATAAAATGTAATGGCTTGATATCTTGACCAACGCTATTTGGCGTTATTGCCCACCTATATGGATAATAACGCCATGCAATCAAAACTATGAAATAAGATGGAATAATTGCCATGTAGATTGCCCAATTCTAAAAATACAAACTCTAAAAACTTAGAAATTGACAAATTACATTCTAAGCTGTTGAAAATGTTCAATTTTTTGTGAAAGTGTAAGACAAATAAAGGTGTGGTGTGTGGGGGAGATGAGGCAAAAGAATATCAGACCGTGAGCTTCTTTTTGTTTAAGAAGGACCGCTTAAATAGAATTATTAGAAACATTGCACAGTTCTAAGTGTGTTTATTTGAATAAGAATTTAGGATGTAGCTCGGCCACTGTAGGAAATCAACCGGGGTATTAATGGCAAGGATTGGCGTTATTACCCCGTTATAGTTATTGCGCTGTACACTTCAAATTACAAATTATCTCGTGAAGATATCCAAAATCTTACACAACATTTTGAAAGTCCATGAAATTTACTATAAATTTATGTAATTAACAAAGTATTTCCGGATAAAAAAAAATAGTCTTCACATCACAAAACGTATCTCGCAAATTTTAGATCAAGCGTTAATTTTAGTTTCTTGTAAAAACAATAAGACCTAGAAATGAAACAAATTAACTTGAAGCTGTTTTTTGCAATTTATATGACTCAAAACCCTTCTTCGCAGAGCACATGGGTAACATTTACTAGATTATTTCATAATTATGCATAGTATTAACACTTGCGTTATTACCCCGCGTAGCGTTATTACACCAGACTACCTTATATACGTAGAGCGTTACAAAAAGCTTCAAACGAACTTCATTTTTTTAACTGTTGTAGATGTAATGTGCTTAATTTGTACCCGAGCTACTGGAGTTTAGTTCCGGTACTTCTCTGTTTTTAATAAATATTTAAGTATTACTCGGAATTAGTCGGAGGTTATAAATACTCGAGGGGCACCTGAGTCCAATGCTCGCGCGATTCTGAAAAACCAAAGTTTACATTACCCTTCCTTTCGCTCCTATCTCCAAAATGCTGCATTCTTTTCGAACAAAACACTTATAGGCCACCTAGTGTGTCGCGCACACGTTGGAGGGAGAAACGAAATAACGCATAAAATTTTCTGAATTTTATTTTTATGAACTAGCGAGCTACGCCCGCTAGCTGGGCCACTTTTTCTAAACTAACCTCGGTATTAAGCAGTATATAATAAGCGAAAAAAAAATTCATTTAATAAGCAAGTCTTGGTGTTCGAATCCTCAAGCACAAAAAAAGTAAATTAAAGAGCCATGGTCCCGTTAAAAATATGTGATTTCGCACTGTGGGCCACGTGCACTTGAAAAAAAAAAGATTGTGGATCGGAGCTATGGTCGCTTCGCGCCCATAGTTCCGTTAAAAATATTTGGTTTTGCACGGTGGGCACTACGCATCCATAAGATATTTTTTCGTATTTTTTAGTTTATCAGAAGCAGATTTTTACGCAGATTCTGAATATGTAATCAGTTTTTTCTACTTTAAAAACTGTCTGCATGATGGTTTAAGAAAAAACGCTCAAAAAAAAGTTTCGATAGTCCTGCTTTATTTCTAAGTTCAATATTTTAGCGAAAACTACGGTAAATATTCTGCGGCAAGTCAAAAAAATTGATGCGGAAAAAAACGCAATTAGCGCCGGTAGAAAAAGAGGTTTTTGGCTGTTTCTTCTTTTAGCCAAAGGGGAAAAATTCATGTCCTTCACCGCAAGGTGGCGCAGTGTTCTGCTTCGGAGCTCCGTTTGGGAATTGAGACATTTTTCGTTCCGATTCCCAAGGGGTTTTTGATTCATAACTTTTTTAGTTTTGGTCCCACGGTCTCGAAAATGCCCGAAATGACTTCCCCGGAATTTATCCAATCGAAAGACACCTCTCGCGACTTCCTATTCGCCCGCGTTGCGAACTGTAATCGGCTTCAAGCAGACAGACAGACAGAGGCGCACGGATTTTATTAGTATAGATATTTTTATAAGTTGTTCATTTTTTATTTATATGCTGAGTGGTTCATAAATATTGAAACAATAGGCTGACATTAAAAATTATTCCTAGATATATACTTCCAATTGCAAAGTTTCGTAAAAATAGGTTCAAAATTTGATCAGAAAAGTTTTAATTCCATGGGGGATCTATTTGAGAAAATTGAATTGGGGGTCTGTTTGAGCGCGTTGGTCCTCCGTTTTTTCGGCGAAGTGCAGCGACACAATGTGGCATGGACTCTACGAGTCATTGGAAATCCTCTGGAGAAATATTGATCCATGCAACCTCTACAGGCGTTCATAATTGGGAAAGTGTTGCTGGTGGAGGATTTTGTGCACGAACTGATCTCTCGATTATGTCCCATAAACTTTCGATGGGATTCATGTCGGATCATCGCGGTAATCAAATCATCTGCTGGAATTGTCCAGAATATTCTTTAAACCAATCGAGAACAGTTATGGCCTGGTAACATGGTGCATTGTCATTCTGGAGAAATACATCGTTGCTTGGGTGCACGGAGTCCAAGAATGGTTGCAAGTGGTGTCCAAATAGGTCAACGTAATCATTTCCAGTTAACGATCGGTTCAGTTTGACCGCGTACCCAATCCAATCCATGTAAACACAGCTCACACCATTCTGGAGCCGCCACCAGCTTGCACAGTTCCTTGTTGACAACTTGATTCCATGGCTTCATGGGGTCTGCGCCACACTCGAACCCTTCCATCAGCTCTTATCAATTGAAATCATGACTCATCTGACCAAGCCACTTTTTTCCAGTCGTTTATGGTCCAACTGATATGGTCACGAGCCAAGGAGCGCCACTTTTTGCGATGTTGGGCTGTTAATAATAGCACCCAAGTCGGTCTTCTGATGCTAAAGTCCATTAAAGACAAATTTCACCGGACTGTTCTAAACGACATCCCGCATTCATTCCCGCGGTTATTTCACCCAATGTTGCTTGTCTGTTTACACAGACAAGTCTACGCAGACGTTGCTCGTCATGGTTATTAAGTACCGGCGGTCAACTACTACATTGTCCATGATGGTAGGTTATGCCTGGATTTAGGTATTCTTGGCTCATTTTTGACTCTGTAGATCGCGGACTGTTGAATTCCGAAATGGAATGTCGCATGCATTTAGCTCCAACTAGCGTACCACATTCGAAATCCGTTAATTCTCATCGTGTGGTCATAATCACATAATCAATCTTCTCACATGGTGCATTTAAACACAAATGAAAGTCCTACCCAAGCACTAACCAATTATACAATATGTAAATGACACTACTGCCATCTATATATTTGCATATTGCTATCCCATGACTTTTGTCGCCTCAGTGCACAATGAAAATAGTGCTAACTGAATATTCGGCTCTAATATAATCCATAATATTTAGGGATTAATCAATTTATTGACACGTTGCTTTTCGATAATTAATACCGAAATTATTATTTTTTCATTATTATTTAGGCATTTTGATGTGATTGTTTTAAGGAGGTTTGGAACACAAAAATCTTAAAGTTTTGTAAAAACATTGATTGCATCAAAAATTTCTCTGTTTTTTTCTGCTTAATGATGCGTTTAAATGATATTGCCATCTTAATTAAAAGAGGAATTATTATTTATTTCGTTTTGGTTTGTTTTCAAGATCTAGCTTTCAAGTAGTTGTTCACTAAAAAAATGGATTCTCAAAACTGAGTATAAAGTACTCACTAGGGAACTGCAAGAAGTGTAAGTCACCGATTTTGAGGAAAATTGTATCGTTGGAAAGATCTCATCGAGAGCAGTAAAAAACTCCATGGAACTACCCGTCGCAAATGAGCCGTTTTCGAGATATCCTGAATTTATGTCACGTAATTAGTGCATATTTAATGGGGGACAGCAAAATATTTTAGTCTCGATTTTAACGAAAGTGGTATCGTTAAAAAGATATCATCATGAGGAAGAAAAACTCAATAAAACTACCCGTCGGAAATGAGCCGTTTTCGAGATATCCGATAAATTACGTCACTTAGCTAGTGCATACTGTTCTAGTTCACACTTAATCGGGGACCACAAAAAATTGTTTTCCCGATTTTGATGAAAATGGTGTTGTTGCAAAGATATCATTGTGAAAAGTAAAAAACTCAATGGAAGTAACCATCTGAAATGAGCCGTTTTCAAAATATCCAACATTTTATCTCACTTAATGCAGTTTCCCAGCAGTGTGTATTAGCAATGTGATACAAATTGTCGGATATCTCGAAAACGTCTCATTTCCAACGGGTGATTCTATTGAGTTTTTTAATCCTCACAATGATGTCTTTTCAACGATAACACTTTCGTTAAAATCGAGAATAAATTTTTTTTGTGGTCCCCCATTAAGTGTGCACTAACTACGTGACATAAATTGTTAGATAACTCGAAAACGGCTCATTTGCGACGGGTAGTTCTATTGAGTTTTTTACTGTACTCGATGAGATCTTTCCAACGATACCACTTTCGTCAAAATCGGTGACTTACACTTTTTGAAGTTCCCTAGTCAGTTTTAAGTATGCCACACATTCAAAATAGCTACGAACTCAAATTTCACTCAAATTTGAGAAACACATGTACTCATTTTAGATCTCATGGATATGTTCAAATAGGAATCGTTTTGTACTGTCCTCCTGAATTTGCAAATCGAAGTGAAAATGTTCTGGCATTTATTTCCAGCTCAAAATGATTTACAAGAAACGTTTCATTGTTTATTTATTAAGAAAAAGAGTAAAATTATTATCAGAATACTCAAAAAGAACATTTTTTATTATAGCAGCATTATTTCCAAGCACTTTTAAATTATTTTTAAACACTGCGCATATTTCAATATTTGTATTACTAAGCATATTTTCTTCCCCCGAGAATGAAGTAAACCAATATAGAGTTCAGAATTATAATTTTATTTGTGTTTGATAACATGTGATGTTTCAAATTTGAATAAGCATAGTATTCATTTTTGATCCAAACATACTTAATGCGATATGAGTACATCAATGTACTCATTGCTGAGTACTTCATTTTTTTCAGTGTTGAGATGGAAAAGATTTTTTGTGAAAATGCGTTTTTCTTCACGATGAGATTTTCAAAATTTCTCATATTTAAGTTTTTATTACTTAAGGATCGTTAAAGATAAATGCTTCAAATTGTAACGTATCTTTTTTCATTGTTTTACTTTATTTTTGGTACAGCAAATTAAAAAAAAACATTTATATTTGAAATATGTTTTTTTTCGCTTTAAATATTTTAAATTTTTTTAATAATATTTTTTTAAATGCTGAATTAAAATTAAAGTTTAGACATTTCTATTATTTAAATGTAATAAAATTGAAATTGTACAAATAATATTTTGAGTTATAACAATTTTAAATTACCCCTTTTTTAATAAATTTTAAATTTTAATAAAACAAATTATGAAAAGTTTTATTATGTGATTTTGTTTACAAATAATATCATTAATCATCACAAAAAAAAATTGAAAATCTTAACTCAATAAATAAATGTTATTTTAAAATGTATCCTGGACACCCTTATATCTTTCTTCTTATTGTACCTAAATTAGAAAAATGAAGAAATTTATATTAATAGTTGTTTGTTGAAAGTTAGTTTATTTTATTAATACTGTACAACTCATTTCAATTCATCGAAATTAGTACATAAATATCTGCTCTTTTCTTAATTTTCATATGATCATAATTTTTTTTCTAATAATCTTAAATAAACAAACTATATTTCAATTTTTCATTTATTTACGTATTATGTTCTTTTATTTTTCATTTATTTTCATTTATTTAAAAATGCAATGAATGTAAGGGAAAAGAGTAAATCTTTCAAGTAAAAATTATCGACATCAAAGCAATAGTAATTTATTACATTAAATAGCAACTTCTTTCTTTTAAAGATTATTTCACTTCTATGAGGTATTTGCTTGTTAGTTTTGCGCATAAATCAATGATTTCAAAAGTAAATGAGGATGAAATGTATTCTCATGAGAGATATCAGTTTTCTCATTTATTTAAAGAAAGCTATATGAAAAAGTTTTACATTTGGTATCTTAAATTTCTTATGCCATTAACTTTAATTTTGAAATGTTTATTTTGAAGTCTTCGATTTCTAATTAAACATGAAGAATTATTTATATGAGTATTACATTTTATTTTTTTTATAAAATAGTAAAAATAAAATAAATAAAACTTGGATCATATACTTGAATCGTAAAAATGCATTCAAGGAAAACAAACCACGCACACGGAATTAAAAATGTTTAATGTTATACCACGGTGTTCTTCCACCTCCAGAAATAATGAAAAAAAAATCAAAGAAGATTTTTAGAAAACACCTTTTTATAAGAATTTATTGTTCATCACAAAAACCATGCATTAAAAAGAAAAAATATCTTTTATAATCGATTATTTTGATTCGACCTCGATCATTAAAAATTCATCACTTTAATTTCGATAAAAATCGCAACTAATGATTTATTTTTAAAAGATAATTTTTTCACTGTCTATATACACACACAAATATATGTATATAATATATAAACATTACAGAAACTAATGTAATTTAAACTTTTCCGAATTTTTAAATTGTTTATTCAACATATTCATAATCCTAATATTAAATTACTATATATGATAAAATAATATAATTATAAAAAAATATTACACTCTCTAACTGTCTATAACTCTCTTTAATTTAAGTTTTATGCATTTTAATATTTAAAATATGTTGTTGTTGCTGTTTCACAGACAAATATATTAATTTGGTGAGTATGGTTTGGTGTATAATTAATTCTATTGTTTTTGTAAACCTCAAACTGATGTAACCTTACGATTATTTAGCAATTCATTACATAAATCTTGTAAAATGCTAAGTTCTTAAGAACTTAAGTTCTCAAATTGATAAAATATTCTATTTCCTGAACCCCCTGTTCAGGATGAGCAGAGGACAGGTGACGAAGTTAATTTTCATTTTTTTCTCTTAATCAGAGTGAATTAATTTATGAGCTTAGACTTGTATGAAAACTTAGTTCATACCTTACCTGACACCCCACGACTTTGGAAGGATGACGAAAATTGACTTTTTTTTATGAGTAACTATCACTATTGCAAAACGAATGATCTCCTACGAGTTTGTAGGTCTTGAGTTTTAAACATAACAAAAAGTTTTAGAGAAAATGTTTTAAAAATTACCGTAGATTAGTCATTTCTTATGTTGAGATGTTCAATCATTTTAGGGAAACAGAATGAAAAAGAACTAGTGCACATAACTTCCCCTTAAAGTGGGAATTCGCTGTTGATCCCAGTGCTGCACAATCTAAGCGTAACCTAAGTGATGGGTATGTGCATCAAGGGACAATTTTGGTGGCTGCGACATGCTAGACACTAATACCTATGATTTGGGGACGTTATATTCTTTTGTTGGCATGAAATTAAAGACGTACTAACTTCTGTAATTAATTGTGAGAAACGCTGAATTTGTCATCTTACCTCGCCTTACCCTACAAATGTTGTATAATTTCAGCTATTAAGAGATGGAAGAAAGATCGATTATAAAATACAAATACCAAGTTGTTGTATGAAAAAATATAAAATGTAGCGAAATGTCGAAAATTTTTCCAGCAAATTCCCAAAGCTTCAAAAGTTGTTTAAGTTCAAGTTCTACTTCTTTGGCCGAAAATGCACGTGATTTTTACGATGTATGTTTTTTTCAGTTGCAAAAGAAAATATACCATTTTCGGAATTTCTGCATTATATTTCTTGGCATTCCACTTGTATAATTAATTCTTTGTGCTCCCTGCCCCCTCCCTCCCTTCCAAAAGAGTAATATGATTTGTGGGACAGCAGATGCTTGACATGTTCTTCCAATTAGTAGATAGTTTTTCTTGAATCACAACCATGTCAAACAAATCGGCTCACCGAATTACAAAAATTCGCCAGACCTTATACCAAAAAAATTTTTTAATTGAATTTTTGATGGTCATTTGAATAAAAAAGTTTTCTTCTTCGCCTTAAATATTTTGCGAGCTCTAAAAAATATTTAATCAATGGAAATTACATTTTTCGGTGATTTGAACTCCAGCAAATACGATTAGCTTTCTTTTAAATGGAAAATAGAAGAATTTGGTTCAATAGCTTTCATAAACAAGTTGGAAATTGCACGTAAAGCGTAGCAAATGAGGAGCGTTCGTTGATAACGAAGTTTTAAAATATTCAGATCTTGCTGATACAGTATAGTGGTCGAAATCTTTGTGTTCCTGTAAATATGCAGGGAGTAATTTTTATTATACTTCATTAACGTATATCTTATTCATAAAATGTGAAGTAGTTTAATATAATTAAAACACCCCCCAAACAATGTTTCCCCGTATAATATTATTTAGTGGAATACATTTGTGTGGCCCTGTAATTTAATAATAAATATTCTTTGCATCACAGATTATACAAAATGTATTTTTAGTACATATTTCATAGATTCATGTCAATTCTGTTATATTCAAATGCGTTTAACACCATTAAAATGTATTTGAAACTTTTTTCCCCATTGACCGTAATGTAACGGAATATTATTGATTGTGCCTGTAATTGATCAATGCATCCGATTTTCATAACATTTGAAATGACTCGACAAAATTATGTAATAAATATACGTTTTAAATTTCAAACGATTAAAATGCATTTGAAACTTTTTTCCCCATTGACCGTAATGTAACGGAATCCTTTTGATTGTCCCTGTAATTGATCTATCCATACGATTTTCATAAAATTTGAAATGTCTCGACAAAATTATGTAATAATTATGTATTTTAAATTTCAAACGATTCGGTTGGGTAGTTTTTGCGTTGTTATATGCGGACGGACAGACAGACAGACGGACAGACAGACGGACGGATTGAGCGAAAACAATAGGTGCTACGTATTTACATAATTACGAACGCACCTAAAAAGGGTCGCCCCAATTGAAAACAATATTTTTAAACTTTTTAAAAATTTCTAAACTGTTTAAAATTTTATAATAGCATTAATAGCATTACCTTCACGAGCAGCGTTTCATTTAATGAATAAGTTTTAGTGCTAAGAATTGAAATATTATAAAATAAGTTTAGGACCATAATCCACACATTTGCAGGAGACGAAGAAAAAAAAAAAAAAAAAAAAAAAAAAAAAACTACACAATTAAAAAAAAAACTTAATCCAAAGAAGTTAAACTTCCACTTAAATTGGCCTCCTCCAGATTCCAGAAACACATATTCATGATTATTCTTTTCAGAAGGCCAAATTTTTGCTTGATCATACATAATTCACGACATCTCTTGCCGAATCTTTGGTAGTATAATCCATCCTGAAAGAGTATCATTCATTGAAAGATTTTTAACTTTCATAATGAAACAACACTATTTCGGAAAAATAAAAAAATAACTTTATGTTGATGTACACCCTCCTCCTGTGTATTTACTGACCTTATTCTGAATGCTGTTCAACAAACCGATTTTACCACTAACATAACACATAACGGTGTTTTCCCTGTATGATTTTGTATCTATCGCTTTCCTTATTATACAATATACATTTGATGTATAATTTATATTCCCACCAACATTTTTTTTCGGACATATCGTGTTTAGTTATTCATGATTTATTGTGTCGTCTAGTTCCTAAACCAGTTTTCTCCGAAAAAATAAAGTTTTTGGGAAAAGCTGAATTTTTACCACTGTTAGTCGAAATTAGAAACCAAATCGCTGTACTTTCATAGTCCTTAGTACAGTACATTTGAAAACTCGAAATAAGGTGGCAGGGGTGTATAAAAAGAGGTTGTTATTTAAGTTTTATTTTTGGATTTGGCCGCCTTTACAACTTAATTTGGAGTTCGACAACTTTGCAACAAACCAGAAACTAATTTTCGCTATATTTAATGTAGCATTGGATTCTTAGAGGCAGCAAAAACACGAACATGTTTTGTTCAATTAAATTTTAATTCGCAAAAAGAAACGTTGAGAAGAAAGGACAATCGGTAAGGGCTTTTGAAGAGTGTCTACAGCTTGGATTTGTTTAATTACTAGTAGGGCAGTACCTAGAAATACTGATGCGAGAAATTATAAAAATTTATCACATTAGGTGGACCCAAATGTACGATTCAAAAATTTCATAATAATAGGAAATTACCGGTGTAAAAAATTTTTACATAAACACTTCGCTATCACGTCGTGAATCATCATAGGCATATTATTACATTAATAACATATTTTGATGGACATCATGATGATTAATTAATCAAAATAGGCTAACTATGATCTATTATGTTATAAATCAATTATGTATTATGTTATCACCAGAGGCAGATTATTCATAAGGCCAACCTAGGCCTGGGAGTGTACATTGAAAATGGGAGCAAAATTAAGAACTTGAATAGATTTAAATTAAAAGAATTAAGGATAGTTTAAAATTTCCTTAATCCAATGAACATTTCCGATATTGAAATGTATTTGGTGTAGCATTCTTCATCTTGTCGTTATTTTAAAATACGCTTAAATATATGAAAAAATATTTTTTTTTTACATATGTAAACTGTAGCAACAAGCGACAAAAATATGTATTAATGCATATACATATACATATATATATATACAATATATATGTAACAAACTGTGTCATTGCTTAAGTTTAAATTCATTAATACTATTTAGACGCATTCTATTAAGAGACAATTTTCAATTATATTTAAATCAAAGGTGTAGCCAGGGAGGGTATTCAACTAGTAAAATATTGTAATGTTTCTTCCTCTTGATTATCAGCAGAAGATTCTCCTATTAGATATGGTGAGCAGAGCTTTGCATATTTAGTCATATACAAAACGTTCGGACCCTCCCCCCCCCCCCCCATCCTCTTTTCGCCATTGATTAAAATCGTTTGTTTTTGTAAAGGAAAAGTGCTGCTTGCAAAATCGAGTGACACTTTCGTCTCTTCGCGCCAAATATTCAAAAGTGTTTACATTTTTTACAGATTTTCTACTGTAATTCCATCGCTATATTCGACTGATCTTTTATTACATATATGAGTAGTTTAATCAGATTTTTTTTCTTTTCTTTTAAACAAATTCTGAATGTGCCCAGTATGGAGAACTTTCTTGTAAGTAAAATAAAACTTCAATATCTTTCCCCATAGAAAAATTTAATTTCGGAAGCAGACTAAAATTATGGTGTACATTTAAAAGCTATTAAGCGCTTGAGTAAGTTTTCTATTTGTCCGGAGATAGTTAATCGATACAAATTAACTGACACTTTTGTTTCAAATCACAGACAAAAATGTCCCACTACGGATCTGTTTAACAGTAATTGCCATAGCTTATTTCACGTATTCCTGCAATCATAGAAATCCAATTTCCATTTATCTTTAAAGTTTCCTTCTGCTGAAATTGAATTATCAGATAAAATGTCTTGATCAATTTCATTATAAACCGACTAAATAAAATTAATTGGAATGATAGAAAAAAAAAGAAAGCATCATAATCAATTCTGATCCAACCCGAGTTTTTTTAATTTATAAAACATATGTAAGTGTCACATTCCTTATTTTTTTATTGAAAACTCTAACACAGATTTTACATTTAATTTATTCTTTTTATAATGACTACTAGCAACGGCAAAAAACATTTTATTTAATAAAATAACGGCAATATATTCAAATATAATTTTTAAATTTATTAAAAGAGATACTTTCGTATTATACGCGTCTAAGAAGCTAATATACGAAGAAATACCTAAGATTTCGTAACTTATAGCAGCCATTTTTATTCTGATATCATGCTCGGTGGTTTAAGCATGTAGTTAGATTACATCTCTATTGAATTTGTATTTTATTTGTATCATTTTATTTATTTTCGATATGAACCTTTAAATTCATTAAGAAATATTAGTCAAAAACAAATGCTGAACGAGTCATATAGCTTTAAGTGAAACAAGTTATTTTTTCGTAATCGGGCTGCACGCGACACATAGAATTAAAAGAAATTCCTGATTGAAAATTATTCTGAATCCCATACAAAATTAGTAAATTGAAATGCAGTTTTCAAACAAATTGCGTTTCAAAAAACATTTTCTTCTTTTCGGCAGAGTAAAAATTAAATTGTGCTATGCTTAAAAATTTTGAAAAATGCAGTAAAAATGAAATTTATTGTTCAAAGTTGTTGCAAAGGTCAGCATGTCAGCAGCCCCTACACTGTTAAAACTAATGGTGACACATTGCACCTTTTAGGGGTGAAAGGCTTGTCTCACTGGTGACACCCTTAATGGAGCCAAGACGACACCTTTAATTAGGGTGAAAAGATGGCACCCTTAATCCAGAGTGTCCAATAATAAAAAAATAAAAAATATACAAACCGAATACTTTTGGCCGTCGAAGGATTCGACTCACAACGTCTGATTACAAGCTCAGCGTTCTAACCGCTCGGCCATCGAGCTCACCTTCATTCACTCATAGCCATAGATTTTACTTGCCGTCACAGAAAACAGAAAGATACACGTCACAGCGCATGCGCATGGTTCTAGTCACCCGATGAGGTGCCACATTACTGCCAATACGACGTGCATGGCACCTTATTTAGCTCCAATCACCCAGTAAGAGACCTGTCGGCACTGCAACCACATATCCAAGCCCCTATGGCACCCTAAGGTTCTATATGCCCAGGGTTCCAATGGACCCTAGGGCCTTTTCACCTCAGAGTCCCAAATGGCACCGGTTTGTCACCTTCACTTTTAACAGTGTATATGCTACATTTCTAAGGCCACTGTATTTCTACTCTAGCTCACTTCCAAGCCGTTCTGATTGGCGCGCACGATTCAGATATCTAGACCATTTGAATTTTAATGTTTCTTGGAACCAAGGCTGCAGAGTCGGAGTCGGAGTCGGGCCCATTTTTGAGTAAAAGAGTCGGAGTCGGAGTCGTTAAAAAACGAGCCGACTCCGACTCCGGCTTTTTTTCTTAGACATTTTGAAGTGAAATTAAACCAATAAAATGTAATTTTAAATCCATGAGAGGAATTATTATTGTTCTTTTTGGATTATATCGGACTACCCAAGTTAAAGATTCCCAATATACTGCCCAGCTTATACGCAGGAGATGAAAACTGTTTTTAATTAAAAGCTCTAGTAGTTTCCAGATTATTTCCGAACTGGTAAAACTTTCATCTTCAATTTTATTTTCTTCTATCTTTGCAAGAATAAAGTATTGGATTCGTAAAATTTTCGACTTGCGGCATCCGATGGATTTATACGTTTTAGAAGATCCTGAACAGAATTTGATAGTTTTTTGAAAATGTCTGTCAGTAAATCTGTCACTTCGTGAGTCTGTATGCGCCAAAAATTTTGAAGCGCTCTATCTCAAGAAATAATGGATGGAATTCACAAAACTCTAGATTCTGTTAGATCTTGATAGAAACTGGAGCTGATTAATTTTTCGTGTATATCACTTGACAGGTAGCGTTGCTGTGCTGAATTATTCATAATTTACACAGTAGCTATATCTTGAGAATTAATGCACGGATTTTTATAAAACTTTAGATTCAGTTAGTTCTTGATATAATTAGGTGCTGTTACTGTTTTGGTGCAAATTTCTCAACAGGTGGCGCTTCTATGCTGCATCATTCATGATATTGCAACAGCGGTATCTCAAAAACGAATGCTCGAATTTTCACCAAACTTTATATTTAATTAGTTTGGAATATAGATTAGTACACAGTTTAGTGTTTGTGTAAATCGCTCTACAGGTAGCGCTGCTATGCTGCATTTTTCTCGATTTTGCAATAGCTATGGCTCAAGCACTGATGCATAGATGTTCATTAAACTTTGGATTCAGTTAGTATTTGATAGAAATTGATCCTGATTCGTTTTTGATGTACATCACCAAACATGTAGCGTTGTTAAGCAGAATTTTAAGATTTCCCTATTTCAGAAATTAATGTACTGATTTTCTCTAAACTTCAAATTCAGTTAGAAGTGATATAACTTGTTAGGTTTTGGTGTAAATCACCTAAGAGGTGGCGTTGCTATGATGCATTTTTCAGGAATAATGAACATATATGATATAGAAGAAAGTTTTAAAATTAACGCATCTGACTAGTTTTTTTCCTTTCCATCGAAATGTTTCTGCTCTAGAGGACACTAATTAACATGAAAATTGTACAGATTTCCCCTTTTCGAGGCCACGAATGCGAAATAGTAAAATTTCCGTTTAAATATCTTTTAGATTTCGATATTTTGATTTTTCAGGTTTGTGGTACATGAAATTAAAGAATTTTTAAAACCAGAAATATTTTTTTCCAAAGCCCTAAGAACTGAATTAATACGAATTAATACTGACATAATGACATTTTTACCTTATTTTTCTTTCATTCCCTCATAACTTTAACCAACAACAACACTAGCATATTAGCTAATCAGGAGTCGGAGTCGAAGTAGTTAAAATTTCCGGAGTTGGGGTCGGCCATTTTCCCCACCGACTCCGTAGCCTTGTTTAGAACCCACGACCAATAAATTGTAATTTAGTTTTAATGTGTTTGGAAGATTACATGCATTAACTCTATGGTATATTGTTTATCTCTAATACTGAAGAATATTAGTTCGAATACAATCAGTGGAAAATTTCTATCTATATTATAAAGGGCAAACGTATCTCTGCGTAACGCATACGTCATTTTTCGAATGGCAACACTTTCCCTGCAATTTCGATTTTGCAATTTTCACTACTGCAAATTTTACACTTTTAAACATATCATGTTTTAATTTTTAAACTATCGTATAGAGAAAAAAATGTACTTTAAAATTTAATTTGTTTGAAAGCTGTATCTGAATTTATTTTTGAGATAATATTTTTTTTTTACAGTTTTAGTAGCAATTTTGTAATTGAGGCAACAAAATCACTCCATCTTATCTCAAAATTGAAGAAAAGAATATAAATAGAAAAAAAATAATAGGAATTAAAATGCGCAACACACCCAAGCAATTTCGCTTTTGCAATTTTCGGTTCTGCAAATTTTACACTTTTAAACATCGTACATTTAAAATTTTTACACCGTCGTGTAGAAAAAAAATGTACTTTTAAATTTGTTTCAAAGCTGTATCTCAATTTATTTTTGATACATTAATTTTTTTATGATTTTTAGTACCAATTTTGTAATTGTGGCAACAGAATCACCCCATTTTCTCTCAAAATTAAAAAAAAAAAATTCGTCTGTTATAAAATGCGGCGAATTTCGGTTTTATTTCTTTTAATAATTTGAATAATTGAGTTTTATATTATTTTGTTAATTTTAGTTTAAAATAATATTTGCTTGAGAATTAGACTGACCAACATAAGATGTATTTTATATTGTAACTAATTTTTAAGATTTTTTATAAATAAATAAAACAGTTCTTTTTCAAATATTTTCTTTCGTCCAATTTCAACGGGTTCCTCCTCGTTTTTTTAATAATTAAATTATTTTTAGTTGTAAATAATTAAATTTTAATTACAAAATATTTTTTTCCATATTTAATTAAATTATAAAAAATAACTTAAAACAATATGAATTTATGTAATGTGCATTTTTAAAAATATTCATCATAACGGTTGTACGTAATTTTAAAGATTGCTACAAACCGTGGTTGCATACAGTGATTTTTTTTCGGAAGGGGAATTTTTATAGGCAAAAAATGCTGTTACGTGTGTTGGTGATGACGGTTTTGACGAATAACATGATATTTGAGATTGCTACCCGACGAGGTTATTGCACCTAATTGTATCGATTTTTTAGTGTTTTTTTTTTTTTTTTTTTTTTTTTTTTTTTTTTTTTTTTTGCTATTGTTTTAATGAACGCGAAACGCTAATAGATTCGTTAGCAATAGCGTACGTGATTAAAATATGTATACATACTAATTTGTAAAGCCAGTCTCAAATATTTTAGCCAAAATTTTGAATGCTAATTAATTTACACATTTTTTTTTTTTAATTTTATAATTTTATTTATTGTGCGTTGAATCGCTCAGAAGATCTATCTCATAATACCAGTTTAAAAAATATATATGTTTAAATTTTAGATTTTTTTTTTCCAGAGATATCATCAAAAATTACTGCAAAAATTACTGTCCTCTCTCCAACATTTTCGAATATGTTGAATCTAAAATTACGAAAAAATTATGGATATTAGGAGTTTTTTTAAACTCTGCTGGAACACTATGTCAATTATTCTAAGTCACATAGTTTCTATAAAATCAAATTTTCCCGTTGCACACAAATTTAACTTTGTGGGCGCTTACACTGGGAGTTGTGTGTCACTTAAGTCACCTATCGATGCGGAATCATCTAACAAATGTTTATAAAGATTTTCGAAAAAAATGTCGGCTATTAGCTGAGTTATTAATTCTATACCTACCTATAGAATCATGGCGCGTACTAACTCGGTGTTACATTCTTTTTTCGAAGCTTATGATAATGTAAGCACTTGTAAGTTTAAACTTTGTATAAGTCTTTTTTTCAGATGATTTGAATCACAGCGATAAGTAGTCAACGTATGGAAATTTTGTGATCGAGTCAAATTTATACTAGACATATCTATTTTTAATGAGGTTAATGTAGAAGCATGTTTTCTAATAGACCGGGAGGTGTCAGTACAGACAATCGCCTTATCGAGTTCATGGCAGAAATTAGAGAATTAGTTAAATATCGATTCGCATATTAAAACGCAATCAGACTGCCGAGTGATAAATTGATGGAAAAAACCTAAAAACCTGATTTTAACGGTTCATTTGTAGGTTTACCAATATGTTATCCTGCCCCCAAATGTATGTAAATATGGGGTATCCTTTGCTGGAAACCACAATAGTAAGCCTACGAGTCAACCACGAAAATCGAGTTTTTAAGTGTTTTCCACCAAGATATTACACGGCAGACCGATTGCGTTTTATATGCGTATTGAGTTTTGACTAATTCTGGAATTTCAGCTGCGAATTAGATGAGATGATTGTCTGTGCTGTCGCTGTCCGGTCTATATAAGTGGCCTTTCATTTGATGTAACATTTCTCAATTCCAAATTTAGATTATTCCAACGTTTCTCACCTCTCAATTGTCTACAGAAGATGAATGTATTAACGATAATGCTGTATATAGAGGACTTTACAGAATAAAAATTTTGAAAATTATAAAGAATTCAAAATTTTTTCAAGTTAAGAACAAAACTCAAATAAATTTTCTTTTAATTAGGCTTACAATTTTTCTCACAAAATTTCTTTTATATTTACAAAAGTATAAAAAATTGAATTTTTATTATAAAAATTTCGATAGTCAGTCATTTTTGCTCATCACCATTTTTTTTTTTTTCAATTTTCTAGATACATTCCCTTTTAAAAAGCGGGATGAGTTGGTATACGAAAAAGTAAATACATAGATTTTCTTATACTTTGGAACTGATAGAAGAGCTTATATACAATTTTCAACTGTGTCGTGGAAATTCGTCCTTTCGACACAATGTAAAATGTACTTCTAGTAAAGACAGAGCTTTTAAACATTTAAATAACTAGTATATTTGTTTGGAAAATGCTTAATCGATACACATTAATTTCACTTTGATGAGAATCCAGATATATTTAATGAAAAGCGAATGTAATTGCCAAAGCTTATTTCAATGAATTCTTCCAATCGGAGATATCCAGTTTTCATTATCTTTTTCATTACCTTTTCCTTCAGCCGAAATCGGATCACGAGATTAAAGTCTTAATCTATTTTGTTATAAACAGACATAATAAAATTTATTAGACAGATGTAGAACCGACAAATTTAAAGAAAACGGACGTTCAAAGAAGGGTCTTTTATTTACTATTTTCTTAAAATAAAAGATGCAGTGCGAATTGTTAAACAAATTAATTAATCCTTGAAGTCTCTGAAACAAACAGAACTGTGCTTTTCATTGATCTACTATTCATTACGTTTAATACTTTATTTTTAATTTAGAGATGTTTAATTGTCAACTGCCACTCATCTCCCCCCCCCTTTATTTTTCCTATTTTCTTTGAGAATATAGTTGTAAAATTCAGAAAAAATAAACTTCGGGAATATGTTTATACATTTTTTTAATTGATTCACTATAACTTCATATTAATGCTATGTTGGATGTAAATTGAAAACCTATTTTTTTTTCTTTGAAAAATTAGGTTTAGCACCAAAGAATTATGAGATGGTTAATTTTTCATAATGAAGTTTATAATCACATACCCCATTGAGGAATTTGTGCCTTCTCAAAAAAAAAAAAAAAAATTAGAAAATTATAAACATTTCAAAAGTTTTTTAAACTAGGAATAAAAAACCCAAGAACATTTTTTTAATTGGGCTCAGAATTTTACTCATAATATAAAATATATATATTATGCTTACAGAATCATAAAAAAATTCTATTTGCATTATAAAAATTACATTAGTTAGTCATTTTTTCTTATCATAAGTTTTTTTCAATTTTCTCGATACTTTCCCTTTTAAAAAGCGGGAAGTGTTGGTATACGAAGAGCAAATATATAGGATTTCTTATACTTTGGAACTGTTAGAAGAACTTTACATACAGTTTTCCACTGTGTCGTGGAAATTCGTTATTTCGACATAATTTAAAATGTACTTGTAGTAAAGACAGATCTTTTAAACATTTAAATAATTATTAGATTTATAAATAAGCTAAATAACTTTGTAAAATCACTATAAAAAGAAAATTAATCAGGACGCGTTTTGAGCTTCAAAAATAAGAGCTCGTCATGAGCTAATCCAAACACGTGTTTGGATTAGCTGATGACGAGCTCTTATTTTTGAAGCTCGAAACGCGTCCTGATTAATTTTTTCTTTTTATAGTGATTTTACAAAGTTATTTAGCTTATTTATCAATTTATCGCCAGTGATTACGGTGTTTTTCAATAATTATTAGATTTGTTTGGAAAATGCTTAATCGATACACATTAATTCCACTTTGATGAGAATCCAGATATATTTAATGAAAAGCGAATGTAATTGCCAAAGCTTATTTCACGAGTTACTCCAATCAGAGATATCCAATTTCCATTATCTTTTTCATTATCTTTTCCTTCAGCCAAAATCTGATCACGGGGAAGAAGTCTTAATCTATTTTATTATACACAGAATTAATAAAATTTATTAGACAGATATAGAAATGCCAGATTTAAGGAAAACGATCTTCCAAAAAAGGGTCGTTTAATCTACCCTTTTAACTTACCCATCATACGTAGCATCATCTTGCAATCGTTTTGAAAATCGATTTTTTTACGGATTTACACGTTTTAGATACTGCAGATTCCGAAAAACATATTTTTAGAAAGAAAAATTACTTCCGTCCGTCTGTGTGTCTGTCTGTCTGTAAACGCTCTATCTCTCGAACAAATTGAGATAGAGTCGTGAAATTTTGTATGTACTTAGTACCTAAAAAAGTGACGAAGCCTATTTAATATCAGTTACTTCGATTATCCAGAACTATTTTTTTGGACTCTCGAAAAATTCTTTCTGGTGAAAAACACATAAAAATTTCCGATTTTTTTTATTTTGAGGAGTGGACGTAAAAGATAATAAAATAACACAAATTTTGGATAAAGAACGAAGTCGATCGAATTAGTTGCCGAGATATTTTTAATCCTGTTTTCCACATTCTTCGATTTTTCGATCTCTGTTATTCATACATATTTCAAATTCAAAGATGTATTTTAATTGGAAATAAGACGCTTAATACGACGCAGTAATTCGTTAGTTAAAATGATTATTATTTTTGAAGTTATAAGGATGTCTCTTTTACGCACTTTGGTACTACATGAGTTGTTTGGCGTTTTATATTATTTCTCGAAATTGTTTTATCAGCAATTCATTAATAGAGCATTACTATGTATATTAAAAATATTTAAACATACGTTTAAATCTTGTTTTGGAATTGCAATGCATTTTAAAATAATTTACCCATGTTTTATATTCATATATTATATTATGCATATCTATGATGTGTGGCCCCCAACGACTAGTTTTAAAATGAAATAGTGCAAATTTTTAAATAAATTAAATTTAAAAAGAGGTCATAAAGCAAGTAGAACTGTAGTTTTTATTAATTTAATATTCAATATGTTTAATACGGTATTTTTTTTTATATAATTAATTGGCGACTATCGCTCCTCCCCTCGCACAGCTTTGATTTTCATTGATAATTACTGGTATAAAATTGGGAAAAATAAATTCCAAGCATATTATTATACGTTTTTAAATTGATTTACCATACCTTGATATTAATGCTATGTTAAATTTAAATTAAAAATCCGTTATTTTTTCCTTCTTTGATAAATTCCGGTTTAATAAAGAAAAAAAAAAGATGATTTTTCTAAATCTTAACTTGCTCTCACTACAAATTATTATTTAATTGCCAATTATGACAAATTTGCTTGTTTCAACTTCGTTACTTTACGTTATTGTGATAACTCATTTTCTTCATTAGTAGCAGCTACAACTGCGTACGTTTTAATATGTATGGCTAATCAATGTGCTGCGCATACATTTAAAAGCCATTTTGATTAATAAATCTTTGAACATATTCGAAGAAATGATTAACAAGTTTTCTATTTTTATATGATTTTGACACTTTTCTTTAGAGAAAAATTCTATTCGAATCTTTTAAATCTAACAGCATAAATGAAAAAAATATATATCAATATTTTCAACAATAATATGGAGCGAATGTATCTCTCTTAAGGGGGTCCGGGACACAAAAATCTTCAAAATTTCTAAAAACATTTTATTGCAATAAAAATTTCTTTGTTTCATTCTGTTTAAAATTACGTTTCAATCATGTTTCTATCTTAATTGGAACAGGAAATATTAGTTTATGTTTTGATTTGTTTTTAAAATCTAGCTTTAAAACAATGGTTGTTATAGAGACGACTACTTGCAAAAATGCGTTTTTTTTCATGATAGGTGTTTTCACCTATTTAAATTCTTATAAGTCGAGAACCATTAATATAACTTGTTTAAACTTGAAAGGTACATTATTTGTTTTACTTTAATTTTGATTTGGAAAATTTGAAAAAAAAAATATTTACTTTAAGAAATATGATTTTTTTAAAATTTACATCTTGTTTTTTTAATATAAATATTTTTATGTTTTATTTAAATAAATATATTTTTTAAATGTTGAATCAAAATTGAATCTCTTGTATTTCTGTTTATCAAATTAATAAAATTAAATTCTAAAAATAATATTTTGCGTTATAAACGGTTTTAAATTACCGCACATCTTAAATACATTTTCAAATTAAAAATAATAAAAATAAAACATTCTGAGAAAATTTTATCATGTGATTTTGTTCACAAATAATATAGTTAAACATAACAAAAATTTTCGAAAATTTAACTCAAGAATGAAAAATTAGTTTAAAATGTGCCCGTACCTTTTTACCATCTCTAGACAAATACAATGAAGCATTTCTGGGAAATATTTAATATCAAGAATATTATTTAAAATTAGAGATAGAAATAAAAATAATTTTCAGTTAAATATATGCACTTTATAACCCATACATAAATCAAATACAATTACTTTTATGCTAAAAATTAGTTTTCAAAAACTAATTAGCTTTTTACATACCTGTATGAAGTTTTTTGAAAAATATCTCTGTTCGGTGCACTTTTCTAAAAAACTGTTCAAAATATAACCATAAAATATATAATGGTATCAGAAAACATACTTTTTGAGCATTTTTTAATTTGAAACAAAAAAAAAAAAAAAAAAAAAAGAAATATTTTACTAAAAAGCTTTGAAAATCCTAAAATTTTAAAGAACATATTTTTCATTATTTAATTTTTTCCCCCTGAGACCTATAATGTTATATATTTTAAAGTAACAACAATGACAACAAAAAATGTTAGTTGCAGGATTTGGAAAATTTCAACTGTTACCTGAAATGGAATTTTAAAAAAAATGTACCCAAAGAATTAAAAAAACACATTTTGAGGCAAAGGCAAAAAACTATACGAATCCACAGTGCATAAAATATATTATTTTAGAGCCTTCCAGCACCCAGTATTTTAGGTCGTTAATCATTTAGCAGCAAAATATTTTAGATCTGTGTTTTTGACCGATAATTAAACTCAAAAGTTTAAACTACTTTATGTTCTATATGCATTTAAAATCATGTAATTTTTAAGCCAACAATAATTAAGTTAATCAACTTTAGAAAAATTTATTAACCATTTATCTACCGATGGTACTTATAAGTACCATTAAAATTACTTATTATAAAATTCTTTTCATACGTCAATTAGTTGTAATACTGTTTACAGATACATTACTTTTTCTTAGACTTTCTTTTTCTATAGTTACAGATACATTACTTTTTCTTGTTAGAAAAGCATTATTGGTTACACAAAACAAAAATATTTTTAAAAGAATGATTTGTTTTAGTTTTTGTATCGTTTCAGCTTTTTTGGCGCTGAGGGTGGGGGATGAGGATTTTTCAATTAGGAAATATTTCTAAATTTATATTGTCAGAGCATCATATTTGTACATTTTATAATTTTACAAAATACTAAGAAAGCAATATTAAATAAAAGATTTCAGTGGGGTTATAAATATTACACATAATCCCTGCAAATTCGATTTAATTAATCCTTCTAAATCCTACAATCCTTTTAAAATCCTTCAAAAATTTATTAAATGTTTATGTAAATCTTTTAATTTAGTTTAAACAATTAACATAGAATGCTTTAGAATGTAAAATTTTCATGAATTCATAATTTGGTAGATAAAGGTTTAAAGCATAAAGAAAACTTATGTTGATAAAAAGACAAAAGAGTAGTACACCCACAGTCCATAAAAATGTTATTTTAAAACATTAAAGCACCATAATATTTTAGGTCCATGATAATTTAGCACCACAATCCAGCTCTATACTTTAGGCCTGTAATTGAAGATTTAAAAATTTGAACCTTTTTATAGTCTATGTGCCCTTATGATCAATTAATTTTGAAGCCAACTACATCTAAATAGCCCATTTTTTTCTATCGTAAAAATTCTAACTGTTTCTCTTTAAAATACGTGTAAATATACAGAAAATCCTATTTTTTTTAATTTTTAAAAGTATTTCATATCAATATTTTACCTCACAACAGACATATTGAAAACATATTAAATAATAACATCCTTTAGTATTTGCCACAGTGTGATTGAAAGTAAAATAAAATACAGAAACACAATCCCAGATTTTCTTTCACAGAAAGAATATATATATATATATATGTGTGTGTGTATCGCTAAAATGCAACTCGAAATCTGAGAACGATAATTTCTAGAACACGTGGTACTGTAAAATATATTTAATCATTGGAGAAGAGATGGAAAATTGATAGCCAGAGTAGCAGGTGAAAAAATACTTTAATTCTAACCACAGAAAGAGAGAAAAAAAAGACATATGTACCAAAGCATAAAAAGAAACAAATTTCCTTAAACAGACAAAAAATAATATACACCACAGTGCATAAAATATATTATTTTAAAACATTCCGGCACTATAATCTTTTACGTCATTTTTTTAGGTTGATAATTTAAAACTCAAAAATTTGAACCAGTACACGTTTTTTAAGATAATAAAATTTTGAATCCAATTACAACTAAATTGCCCAGTCCAAGTTTTTTCATTGTTTAGTTTCGGATACATCATAAGTTTATAGTTACATATAAATCATAGCTTTCATATCAAACATGAATACCTATAATATTTATATTAAAAAAATAATAATATATCCCGGTAGATACTTTTCATTCAGTTTTCTATTTTATTACAATCATCACATGATACAAGTTGGCACGAATTCTGTTCTTGTTTCTTTTCTCTTTTTTTTCTTTTTTTCTGTGGTTAGAATCCAAGTATTTTTTCACCTGGTACTCTGACAATCAATTTTTCATTTCTTCTCCAATGACTAAAGGTACTTTGCAATACCACATGTTCTAGAAATTATCGTTTTCGGATTTCGAGTTGTATTTCAGCGAAATATGTATAAATATTTTTTTCTGTGAAAGAAAGTCTGGGATTGTGTTTCTCTGTTTTATTTTACTATCAATCTCACTGCGGAAAATTCGAAAAAATGTTGTTTATTCAAATGTTTTCAATATGCCATCTGTTGTAACTATAATATATCTATATGATGTATATTTGCAAAAGTTTTAAAAAAATTTGGATTTTTTGTATGTTGATATGGATTTTGAAGGAGAAATAGCTTTAAAATTTTACTTCGTATCTATACATTTATAAATATTAAAAAAAAAAAAAAAAAAAAAAAAAAAAGTATTTTGCATAATATTAGAAAATTTTGAAGCCAGTTACAATTACATTGCCCAATCAAATTTATTTTTAATCCAGAACATGAAACTAATTTTTATTATTTGTAAATCATAGATTTCATATCAAATGTGAATAGCTTTTATAATATTAATAGTTCCTATGATATATAAATCATACATTTCATACCAAGTATGAATAGGTTTTATAAGTATTTAGCATTATATACTTATAAATGATAATACTTATTATCATTTATATAATAAGTATATACGTGTAACATAAAATGACATCTATGATTTCCATATTATAAAAAGTCTGATTTTTATAATATGTAAATCATAGATTTCATATTAACCATGAATAATTTTTATAGTATGAATAGTTTTATCATATGTGAATCATAGATTTCATATCAAGTTTGGATGGATTTTCTATTAGAACAAAATCATATATCTCGAAAAGTATTTTTGTATTCTAATTGCTCATCTACATTTACTTTCGGTTTTTCATCCTAACAAACCCTTTTTTTATTTTTTATTCTTCTCATCATTCATTCTGTAGTTAGAATCAAAATACTTTTTCACATACTACTCTGACTACCAACTTTTTTTTTTCTTCTTTGATGACAAAACATATTTTTTAACACTACGTGTTCTAGAATTTATCGTTATAAGATTTCGAGCTATACTTCAGCGAGAATTTTTTTTTTCTTAAAGAAGATTTGGATTGTGTTTTATAATTTTATTTTTCTTTAAATCACACTGCAGCAAATCCAAAAAGATGTTATTCATTCAAAAGTTTTTACTATTTCTGTTTGAAGAATAAAATATCGATGTGATATATTTGTAAGAGTTGAAAAATTCTGGATTTCTATATGACTATTGACTACCATTATTTTGGAGATGAAATATCTTTGGATTTTGCTGCACTCAGTAGCAGCTAAATTCCTTCCGAGATCTTTCCACTCTTTATTTCAGACCATACAGCGTTAAGTTTTTAGTAATACATCAATAGGTTTCATAATAAATATGAGTACTTTTAATATTTATAAACAAAATCATACATCAAATCGCACACTATTTCATTTATTATATTCATTTACATTACCGAGCTCCAATAATCATGATTCTCTGGATGTCGGACAGGTCGGACATAATGGAGCTTTCCGGGGGATATAATTTTTTTTCATACAACATTCACACCAGCTAATCCTCAACTGATACCTCCACATCTGCCACCACTATAAGTATCGGACTGCAACGAAACGTGGCAAAGTGGTATTGGACAGTTGAAGTACAACACATTTCAAAAATTATGTTCATATTATTTTGACCATCACTTGTATCTTTGAAATTTGTTGCACCCGCTAACAACTAAATTGTCCAATCCAAGTTCTTTTTAGCGTATTTACTCGTGTACACTGCACACGTGTGCATAACGCGCACCTCGTACTTTACAAGAAAAAAATGGCGATTTTTTAAAATCTCGTATATAACGCGCACCGTAAATTTGATATGCAAGTGAATAAATGACCAAAGAATTTCAGCAAAGAATGTCGAAACAAACATTACATCAGACCAGAAAACAAGGAAAAAATACATTTTTAGACTTCGGATAGTGATTGAATGTCGGGGGTCGGAGTGAGTGATGGCAGTGAGAACTGCTAATTACCATTTAAATAATGCTAATGGATAAAAAAGTGCAAGAAGTGAAATAAAGATGCAGTAATACTTCTATTAAGTAAGGTTTTCCGAATGAATACTTCCTTGAATACATTTCTTTATTCATACATATATCGTGTGATAACATCCGACAGTAAAAAATTATAACACGCACCTAGGTGTTTTGCTCTATTTTTTGGGGGGGAAAAGTGCGCATTATACATGAGTAAATACGGTACTTTCTATTCCAGAACTTGCAAGTTATTTGTCATCCAAAAGTCATTGGTTTCATATCAAGTATGAGTGCTTTTCATATTTATAAACAAAAACAGATATCATGTTGGACTCTTCTTCATTCATTTTGTCTATTTACATTTATCTTCAGTTTTTCATTCAAACAAGGCATTTTCAAATTTATGACACTAATCAAACATACATTTTGGTGCGAATTTAATTTCCTTCTTCTCTTTCTCTCTTTCTGTAGTTAGAATCAAAGGATTTCTTTACATGCTACTTTGGCCATCAATTTTTCATTTCTTCTTAAATGATTAAATATATTTTACAATACCACTTGGTCTAGAATTTATCGTTCTAGGATTTCGCGTTATATTTCAAAGATATGATTTTTTTTTATCATCTTTGAAAGAAAATCTGGAATTGTTTTTCTTTTAATCACTTTGTGTCAATCCGAAAGGATGTTAATCATTAAAATGTTTTCGATTTGTCTCTTGTATGAATAACATACTGATGTGACACATCTGTTAGATTTTAAAAAAATCTGTATGATTAAAAGTATTTTGATAAAGTGTGTTAAACAGAAAGAAATTCTGAAACTAATAACAACAGCAAAAAAAATCTACATTTTTTATCAAAATTGTGGAGAACTTTTATAAATACAAAGAGAGTTCCTTGCGTAAAATCAGAAAATCTTTAAGTCAATTACATATAAATTGCTAAATCAAAGTTATTTCTCATTTTATTTTAGAACATGCAAAATAAGTTTTTATCATTTCTAAATCATGGATTTCATATGGTATGAATAGCTCTTATATTTCTAAAAAAAAATCATGTGTCCAGTCAAATACTTTTTCATTCATGTTATCCATCTAGATTTATATTTACCTTCCATTTGTCATCCAAACAGGAGATTTTCTATTCTATTACAGACATTACACATACATTTTGGCACGAATTCCGTTTAATTTTCGTTTCACTCATCCTGTAGGTCGAATAGAACCTTTTTGCACCTGCCTCTGTTACTGTTAGTTTTTCATTTCTTCTTCAATGACTAAAGATATTTTCCGACACTATATTCTCTAGAATTTATCATTCTAGGTTTTCAAGGTGTATTCGGGCAATTTTTTTAGTATTTTACTTGCTCTATTGATTGCTTTATTTTTTATTGCTTTTTCTTCTATTGAAGATGGATGAAAGTATTGTAATTGAAATCTTTTTCCACTTCCGGTTTTCGATAGATTTACAAGTTTTGGAGATCAGAGATTCCAAAAAACGTGTTTTTACAAAATGTCTAATTGTCCGTGTGTCTGTGTGTGTAAGTCCGTATGTTGCCATTCTACCATGAAAAAGTGTATGAAGATATGCATATTACATCGAATATACATTATATAAAATTGAACCAAATTTTTGTGAATGTTTTTGGCTATGGCTAGTTGGTCCGCCGGAAGAGGGTTGCAATAGCGATTTTTATGATCTGGGTTTTGTTTCGCTTTTCTTTTCTTTTTTCTTTTTTATTAATCAGGTTGTGGCAATTCGAAAAGGGTTTTTTTCATTCAAATTTTGTAGAGTTACAGTACTGATATGAAAATTTATAAGAGTTAAAAAATATCATGATTTTCAGTATGATTACAGGGATTTTGATTGCGTTTGAGAGAAAACTTATTAAACTAATAAAGAAACAAAACAAAAAGTATATGAATATTTTTCATCTACAGTGTGAAACCCTTTTATGAAAATGTGAAAGTTCCTTATTTTAAATCAGTAAATCTTGAAGTCAATCAATATATTTAAAATACCAGGATCTTTTATTAGTCATCAGTCCTGAGTTTCTTTTGAACCGATTTTGATAATAGTTTTTTTTATGAAAGCTGTTTCTTTGTAGATATGCCCATACTAGCTTTTAAAAATGTATTCCTATTTTAATCAATATTATTTTTATTTTTATTTTAAAAGCTTTTTATGACATTTCTTCAAATTGGTAGCAATGAGATTAAGCTTTTCAGACTATAATATAAATTTATTTCACTTTTTCATATTCTATCTTCAGAAGCACGCCAAATGCGGTACCATCAGCCAGAAAAAATCAGCCAGCTGCGTTAACACTGTGGTACGCCACATCTGGCTGAATTTAGTTTTTTTAGGGAAAGAATTCTCATCAGTGAATGTATCACCTTATTTAAAAGAAAAAAATTAAATGCTTTCATAAAATTTGAACATGATAAATTGATTGTATGTACTTATGTATTAATCACAATAAAACAAATTATTTATTGAGTAACAAAATTAAGTAAACTATGTGTATAAAGTAACAGAAAATAATCTATGATAAAAAGTTATATCTAAAGCAAAATGTTTATCCATACATTATATATGTATATATATAAACGACGTCATTCAGAACACAGATAATTTTGAATATGTATGTTGTTATAACTGTGTTAGTGATGACATCATATTCAGTTACCTTTTATTCCTGCACCTAAACAGACTGAATTTCTGCTATTTATAAAATGATCCTTGTATGGACACATGAAAATATTTCTGAAAATTACGTCATTTTCTTTCAATTACAATCCCTATACTTAAAAGACACAGCTGTTTTCTTAATCGTCTAAATTGAGCTTTCTACAGAACTGATTTTGATAGTTATTATTTTTTAAATGCAAGCACTTTTCCAGATGTATCTGCGTTTGCTATCTTTTAAAATAATCACATTTTTTGTATTTTAATAGTCTTTTATGAAATTTCTTCACAATAGCGGCAATCAGATTGCATTGTTGAGGAGCAAGGGAAACAATTAAAAATAACGTACCATTACGGTTGCCGTTTTCGCATAACAAGTTTTCGCATAACAATTATATATATATATATATATATGTATATATATATATATATATATGTATATATATATATATATATATATATATATATATATGTATATGTATATATATATATATATGTATATATATATTACTTTTACTTTTAAATAGAAAATGACGTTATAAAATAACCCATTTTTAATTATAACGATTTTAAATTTCAATATTTTTTTTATTCGAATGACACTGAAATTAAAATTTATCTCACACAGCTTTGGTGATTGAAAGTGATGTTACAGAGAAAATGAAATTAGTATTTTCTTTGATAAAATTAAATATTTTGCTGCGATTGCGTGTAAGAATAAATTTCTGTATTTTGCCAGTATTCAGATTATATCTTCAAATAAAGAGCGCAAATATTTACTTGCAAAATTGTTACTGGTAAATTTGACATTAAGCTTGGAAATGTATTCATTAAATATTGATTCATTATTGTAATTTTTTTTCAACTCCCTCAATTTGTTGTTTTACAATTGTTCATACGTCAATTTCAACGAGTTTTGATTCGTTATATTTAAATTAACTCATCCAAATCATTTTTTATTATAGAACACCAACGGATATTTTTTGTCATATGTAAATCTTGAGTTTCATATCAAGCATGAATAGCTTTTATGTATGTAAACAAAAGTATACATCCAGTCGAATACGAATACTTTTTCCCTCATGCTATCCATTTAGATTTACCTTCGATTTTTCATCCGAACATTTTCTATTTCGTTACAAACATTACACATACATTTTGACAAGCATTCCGTTTTATTTTCTTCTTCTTTTCACTATTTATGAAGTTAGAATGAAAGTATTTCTTCACCTGCAACTCTGGCTATCAACTTTTCATTTCTTCTTCAATGAGTAAAGATATTTTACAATACCACGTAATCTAGAATTTATTGTTCAAGGATTTCGAGTTAGATTTCGGATGTATTTTTTTCCTCTTTAAAAAATATGGGATTGAGTTTCTGTATTTTATTTTTCTCTCAATAACACAACAGCAAATCCGAAAAGATATCATTCGTTCAAATATTTTCAACATGGCTGTTGTAAAGAAAAATTGCGTATGATGTTCACACATTTTTATAATTATTGTAACTTTTCAACGGATACTGTTTATAACATAATATTATTTTAAGTGAATAAATAATTATGCTCTGGGTGGGAAGAACACCATGAAATTATACTTCCTAAGAAGGAAAACAAGTTAGTCACTTGATACTACGTTTAATAATCTCAAATTTAGAGCTCTATATTTATGAATAACTCGTAACTTTTAATTATATAAATATTCACGGGAAGTATTTAAATTATGTCCTTTTTTCAGCTGCTTCAACCTAATTAAATCATGTATGATGCAAAGTAGATGTGACTGTTTGGAAATTTTAAGTGAAGCATTTTTTCGTAAGCAGATCCCCCCCCCCCTAAAACATATTTGAGCATTAATTAATTAGTTGACAATAGTACCAATTGAAAGGTACCTCTATTTTTTCATTTTCTTCTACATTTACATTGGATTTGTGAAAAATATCGTCTTCCGGTTTTCGACAGATTAATATATTTTTTAAAGTCCTGAATGCGATTATGCAGTTTTTAGAAAACGTCTGTCCTTGAATATGTTTATCTCTTTACAACACAAATTTTGTGAGTGCTGTACCTAAAGAGTTGATGCATGGATTTTAATAAAACTTCGTATTCAGTCAGACCTTGGCATAAATTGGGCCTGTTTAGTTTTTGTTATAACTTGAACAGCAGGTTGCTCCACCATGCTGTTTTTATTTATTTAGTTATTTATTCACGATTACCGCGATAGCTGTATCCCAAGAACTAATGCAAGTATTTTCATGAGATTTTACATCCGTTTAGTTTAGACCTTGACATAAAAGGTTGATTTTAGTGTATATCTTAGTGTATTCATGATTTCCACGATAGCTACATATATATCTGAAGAATAAAAAGCATATGATTTTCCTAAATTTCATATCCTGTTAGACCTTGACGTAAATAAATCCTTATTTTGTTTTGGTGTATACTGCCCAACAGTTATAGCCATTATGCGCTGTTTTACAGGATTTCCAAGGCAACTATATACCAAGAATGAAACATCAATCTACATAATTTTTATAAATTTTTCACTTAATTATCAGCAGTTAAATTACGCTTGAAATTATTAAATATTTAGTAAGTAAATCTCCCAATACTATCTAAACGTAGGAACAACATGGGGAAAAATCTCCAAGCCGGAGATCGAACTCGGGACCCTTGGAATATTGGTCCTATCAATAAAAACCTATGTTTGCAATCTTACCAACAAAATGCGAGTAAAAAATGCTGGGCTGGGCATCGTCCTCGTAGCTTAAATCACTTAGCTTATTTCACTTATTAAATGGTTGAGCCCTTGGAGCGCTATTCTAAGAATTCCGGGTTCGATCCCCGACTTGGACATTTTCCCCTCTTTTGGTTCTACGCTTAGCAATTAATGTGATATTCACTTATTAAATATTCGAAACGTTAATCGTTTACTTTTTTGTTACAGACGATTTAATTTACAGCGCAGAAATTTAATGATGGCCAAAATATGCAACTTAGAGTTAGTATTAGCGGAATCACATTTTTTCATCGTCAGAAGATTAATAACGTCACATTGGTGTTCTTTTAGTATTTCTCAAATATTCTATCAACATTTTACAAATAGCATTTTTTAACTCAGTAGGGTTAAAATACAAAATCATAGGGTTAAGATACAAAATTAAATCTAAATTTAGGAAACAATTCAATAGACAAAAAATCAACTAAAAAGTAAACAATCGTTCAGATCGGGTACGACTAATGGAGCTTTAATGACGGAAGAAACAATGGAATGTCTTATCAACTCATTAGTAAGTCATTCTAGATGGATGTATTTTGATCTGATAGTATTAGTAGGATTATTTTCTTTTTTCTTTCTTCTATCTATACAAGATGAAAAAAAAATCATGAAAATTTACGAATTTTCGTTTTTGACGGATTTACACGTTTTAGGAGTTACAGATTCTAAAAACCATGATTTTACAAAATGCCTGTCTGTGAGTCTGTGACTGTGTCTGTCTGCATGTGACACAAATTTTGTGAACACTATCTCATGTACTAATGCGTAATTTAATAAAAATTTATATTTAATTTATCCTTCATATAGATTCATGATGATTAGTTTTTAGTGTAAGTAACTCAATACCGTGGAGCTGCTATTTTTCTTGATATCCGCAATAGTTTTATTTCAAGAAATAAATCACGGAATTTCATACCCTTAGAATTCTCATGATGGGTATAGGTTGTCGTTTAATTTTGGCACTATGATAGCAAATTTCGAAGAATGTGTATGAGATAGAAGAAAGTTTGAGGTTGCTATATACGAATGTTTAAAACATAAACTAATATTCAATTTTCCTGTTTTCTATTACTTTCAGTAATATTATGGTGATTGGCAAAGGATGTTATTCATTTAACACCTTGAAAAATAGCGGTATATTATCTGTACAAATAATTTTAATTAAAATTTGCACCAGAATAAATTTACTTTTATAAAATGCGCCCCCTCACTCAAAAAAAAAAAAAAAAAAAAAAAAAAAAAACTTGTGCATTTGCCATTTTTTTTCAAAAATAATTTTGCTGTAAATTCAGTGTTACAATGGAATTGCCTCCTTTTTAAATGGTTAAGTGCTTTTAATATGGCTATTATAACAGTATTATGATTGTAAGAGCTAAAATTTCAATTTTTTGTTGCGTTTCACGCCGTATTTAAAAATAAATAAGTTTAAATTTTACTGTTTAATATTGGATTTATCATAGTAAAGTGCTAACCGACAGACAAACTATTGAGATGGCTTTTTTAAACTTCATGCTATGGTGAAACAGAAGTAATTCACGCAATGCAACGGTAGAAAAAAAACCAAATTTGACCTTTTAGCAATTTTGACGAGATACATATTTATATTTTAAAAAATGCTTTTTATCCGTATTTTAAGAATGGATTTTCTTATCAGGTTTTATAAAAACGATTTAACTAAAAAATTCATTCTCAAACAGAAATGATTTAATTACTGACACATAATGCAATTATGATTTACACTTAATTACAGTAACAATTTTTGTAATTTCTTTAATACACTGTTTAATAATTGTATTCGTCACGAAAAATTTCATTAGAACTAAGAAAAAATAGAATCTAATAAAATTTCTTTTTTAATGTGCAAAACATAATTAGAATGCTTTTTTGGAATTAAAAAAAAAACTTTACTGTGTGTAAATATCAAATTTTTAAATAAAGAACTGGCACATAATACAATCATAGTTTTAATTTGATGAAAATAACAATGTTTGTAATTTTCACTAAATTGCTCAAAAACTCTTGTCGCAAAACTTTATATCAACCAGGTCAGAATGAAATCTAATAAAAATTCATTTTTAATCTACAAAACATAAATAGAAGATATTTAAAAAAAATTTCAGCAGAAAAAAAAAAACTTTTCTGGATGTAAATATCATTTTTTAAAATATGAACTGAAATATAATCGAATTACAATTTGAACTTAATGACAATAAAAGTTTTTTTTTCAATAAACTGTTTAACAATTGAATTCTTGATGCAAAATTTTATTTCAATCAGGAAAGAGTGAAATCGATCAAAAATGCATTTTTTATATACAAAACATAATTAGGAGACCTTTTTTTGATTTTTTTTATAAAGAATCTTTTCTGGGAGTAAACATCTGTTTTTTTTAAATAATGATCTGCAAAAAATAAAATTATAATTTGAACTTAATAACGATAACAGCTTTTGTATTCAGTAAACTGTTCAACAATTGATTTCTTTTCGCAAAATTTCAATTCAACCAAGAATGAATGAAATATATTGCATTTTTAATGTACAAAACATAATTAGAACACATTTTTTGGAATATTTAACAGAAAAAAATAACATTTTCTAGATGTAAATGTCTATATTTTAAATAATGAACTGACACATGATGCAATTATAATTTGAACTTAATGACAATAACAATTTTTGTAATTTTCAATAAACTGTTCAACAGTTTTGAATTCTTGACGCAAAATTTCATTTCAACCAGGAATAAATGTTATCTATTGAAAATGCATTTTTAATATACAAAACATAATTGTAAGAAATTTTTTTTTGGAATTTTTAACAGAGAAAAATAAACTCTTCGGGGTGTAAATATTTATTTTTTAAAGAAAAAAATGATACATAATGCAATTATAATTTAAATTTAATGACAATAAAAAATTTTGTAATTTTCAATTTACTTCTCAATTATATAGTTATTGACGCAAAATTTCATTTCAATTAGGAATAAAGAAAATCTATTAAAAATGCATTTTTATTGTATACAAGGCTTAATTAGAAGACTCTTTTAACATTTTTAACAACAACAAAAGCATTTTTAGGCAAATATGTATTTTTTAAATAAACTTTGATATTTTAAACTATTTTTACTGTACGCATATAATTTTTACTAGTTTTTTCTAAATAAATATAAACGAAAATTGGTTCATTTAACATTTTCAAATGTATTTCAGAAGTTCAAGTAAATCAACAAGTAAATCAAAACAAGCAATTTAATACCTAATGAATAATTTATTTTCTAATAATGTAAAGTAATAGAATTCTTATAATTTGAAACATTCTTTATTTTAATCATGAAATAATAAAAGTAATCATAATATTAGCAAAGTAAAAAACATGTATTATGAACTTTAAAAAATTCAATATTTTACTTAAAAGGCGATTAAAATGATGAAAGAGGTGTTACAAGTTAAAAATGTACATTTTATTTAAAACTTCTTAATACTTCCGAGCTTTTTCAAGCTCTTCATCAGATTATTTCACCATCTAACTGTTTTTATTTTTGTTTATTCCTTTGTTTACAAATGCGTTACTTAGTTTTGAAAATGAGAGAGCCAATAATTATTAGAGTTGAAAGTAAAAGTAGCAGTTTCTCGGATTAAACTTAATTACAGAAAATATATTGTATTATTAGCTGCAGTTCCATTTATTTTATTACATCACTGTTCTCATACGCCATATTTCATTTTAAAAGCCTAGCTGGAAAGTCGAAGCAGCAGTGTTTCAGATTAAATGTGGGTAGAAGAAAATATTAAACTAAAATTTAATTCTAAAATATAATATACAAAATTTAGTAAGTCACTTTGCTCAAGTGTTTAGGATTTATTTTTAGGATATTGAACCACAAATTACCATTTATGGTACGGCAGTTAAATATTTTCTTTTACCCAAATTTAACTAAAACATTGCTATTTCGACTTTCCAACCACGCATTTAAAATGAAAAGAATTTATAAGAATAGAGTGGTGTAATAAAGAAAAGAACTGCAATTAATAATAATACATATTTTCTCTAGTAAAGTTTAACCCCGGAGAACACGCTGTTACTCAGGGTAGAAATGGTTTTAACTTTATCACCAATAAAATAAAATTATAACCGTCATTTTATTTAGGCGGAGACAATCCTTACAAATTTTGCGATAAAATAAGTTGAAGATTACTTTTAAAAGATAAGTGGTTACAATTGCAAAAAGCATATGCACTCCGGGGTTAATCCAAGAAATTACTTATTCTACTTTCAACACTAATATTTATTGGCTCGCTCATGAGTAACGTATTTGTATATTAAAAAACTCATTAGATATTAAAATAATCTGTTGTGAAGTAATTTGAAAGCTTGAAACTACTAAAAAGTTTTAAATATATATATATATATATATATATATATATATGTAATAAAATTTATATTTTTATCTTGTAACAGCACTTTCATTAAATCAGGTGCTTTTGAACAAGTGAATTTTCTAAAGTTTATAAAATATGTTTTATCTTTGGATCAAGGTGGGAAATTGCGTTTCTTCTTTTATTAGCGAAGTTTTTTGCAACAAAGATATGCACAAGTGCAAATCAGATTCGGTAATGCAATCAATTATCTAATAAAATCAATCACCAAAATATTGCATTCCCTTACACCCATTTAAATTTAACTTTTTATTTTCAAAAACTGTATGTTTATCTTTACAATTGGTACTTTATACATCATTTTTGGCAAATAAACAGTTTTTTTTTATGTCTGTGGCTTAAATAGGAACATTTTTCCAAATCTGCCTTCCATGCCATTAAATCCTCGTTTCTTCTTTTCCTAACGATTAAAAGAACATTCCAATACCATATGCTCTCAAATTTAACAATCTAGGATTTCACACTGTAAAAAAAAACGGACGATTTAACGGAAGTATTACTGGTAATCTAGACGCCAGTAGTATTTACTTTTTTTAATGGAAAAATTTCCGTAAATTCCAGAAAAAATCTCGAAGAAAACGGAATATTTACCAGAAAAAAGCGGAGATCTTTCCGTTAAAAAACAGTAAATAGTACTGGCGTCCAGATTACCAGTACTACTTCCCTTAAATCGTCCGTTTTTTTTTACAGTGCAGTTTCATGACATTTCAATGAGAATAATTTTTATTTTTATAACAGAAACAGGGATTGAAATTTATAATTTATTTTACTTCAAATCTTACGGTGGCAAGGGAAGGACTATTATTCGATTAACTGTTTTTTGTTGATTATTGTAAAAAAAAATAATCACTGAGATCATATAATTAAATAAAAAAAAATATAAGCAACAATTTCTTGTGCGTTGATTCAGAGCTATCAAATTTACTATTTAGCAATGAATTATTAAATGATCGTACTTTGATCGTAATTTATTCATATAAAAATAGAAATCAATAGCATAAAATTTGTCGATTTCACATATAGCTAAATTAGTTTTTATAATCACTAGGAGATATAACCCGGTCTTCCCAGGTTAGAATCTATCTGAAACATTATTATTATTATTATTATTATTATTATTATTAAAAACTGTAACAGAATTTTTGCATTGAATATAAATTTTTATATTTTCCTCTAAGGAAACAAGAAGCATTTTATACGAAAAAATATCAATAATCAACCTAACTAAGTTAAAAATTTTTAATAGTGATAAAAAAATATGCTTAAAAAGACATTAATGTATTTATTTAGATCAACATATGTTTCATCGTAAAACGGTAAAATATTTAACATCATTGTTAATACAAATTTTTTCGCAAAAAATTTTAAAAACAATTTTTGCGAAAATATTTCTATCAACAAGCATCTTGAAAATATTGCCGATTGTGTGATGAAAAATATGTTGATTTAGATAAAGGTAATGCAACTTTTTAAATTTATTTTTTTTATCACTATTAACATTTTTTAGCTTAGTTTGGTTGATTATAAATGATTTTCACATATTTTCATACATAATTAAACATCAACAATGCATTAAATATTTTTTTGAAATTTAAATAATCAATATTTTCATATTAGCCACACTAGAATTTCAATTTCATGATATTTTTGTGAGTACATTCTTTATTTTTATAACAGAAACAGAGATTGAATTTTATATTTTATTTTACTTTTTATCTTATACTGTTAAAATTTTCTGTAAAAATACAGAAAAAAGCGAGAGTCTCTGTGAATTTACACTAATTCTCGGTTAAATGCATTCTATTGAGTTTCTCGGTCATCATTTTACAGACATTAACTTATTTTATATCTAATTTCCTGTTGAGATTTCGTCTGTATTTAAAGTCATTTTTATCTTTAGTAAAACATATAATTCAAAATACACACTTTAAAAATTATTTATTAGAATGCAATTTTATTAGATACATATATATTTTTTCTTTTTAAATTAGAATAATTTAGAAATGGAAAAATCATCTCTTCCATGTTAATGGGGACTTTTATCAATCTCTCCCCGCTGAATCATATAAATGTATTTTGAACAAGATAACAAGATCTCCTATAGCTCTGGCAGTAGGGTGTTCTTCCTCCGTCAAAAGGGATCAAACCTTAGGGCGGCTAGAAACAAATTGTGCAAAAAATAAAGGATAGGACAGTTCAAAATTACTTGAAAAATTTAAAATGCTGACTGAAGATTGAATGATTTACTTATTTTTAAAACTAAATTAAATTATCATCATTAAAAATAAATTTACAGAGTCTTACGTATTTTTAAGGATGTTAATTTGCATAGTGTATTGAAAATTTATTGAATAATGTCCCTGTTGTTTAACAGAATCTCTGTTTTTCTAATATATGTAATTTTACATAAGACTTAAGATAATGGATTAGACGTAGGTTCTCTGGAATTTCAAAGAAAAGTTTTTAACAATGTACTGCGGCAAGAGAAGCTATATTAGAGATTTTATTTTCTAAATTCATAAAGACATGAACTTTAACCTGGATAGGTTAAATTAATTTTCGGCTAAAGAAATTTAGTGTGATCAATTTTTAAATACTTAGCGTATATGAAATTATTTAGGCCAGGCAAGAGATTCGAACAAATGTCTAGGATATACATGTGTTAATTATTAAAGACAAGCCAGCAACCTAATACTGGCGCGGGTTGCATCGAACTATAATGTTGGTTACCTGAACCCCAAAGACTGTATGACTTATTAAACACTTCAAATGTTTCTTGTTGATTATTGTAAAAAATAAATCACCGATATTATGTAATTAAAAAAATAATCATAATGAATAATTTCTCATGCAATGAATCTCAAATATTAACTTTACTATTTAGTATGACACATATCATAGTTTATTTATAGAAAATAAATATCAGCAAAAATACGAGTGTTCGATTTCATTTACAGCTAAATTAGCTTTTATGATCAATGGGGAATCAAACCTAGGCTTCCTGGATTATAGTACATTAAAAACATTACTATAACTACTATTATTATTATTTATAAAAACTTTGATAGATTTTTTTATATATAATATATTTTTCATACTGTCCACTAACGACACTAAAAAGCATTTTATATGAAAAATATCAATTATGTATTAAAATAACTCAAATTTTTAGAAATAAATAAATAATTATATATATAAAACCCCTCCGTGTATAACAATTCCGGGGTCAACCTATCCAAGAGAAAAAGAAACTCATTCACCAATGAAAACGTTTCATAGTCGTAATGGAGCGTTCTCATTGGTCAGATTTACAGTGGGACCTGTAAATGACGTCATTACATTTTACTTCGCTTTGAAATCTTTCTACGATTTCAAAAAGTACACTGTTAAAAATTTGACCTATTTGCTGCAACGGCACTCCACAGTTTTTATAGAATATCTATTTTATGACCAATGAGAATGCTCCATAATACAGTAAAGTAACCGTTTTCTATAAAACTGGTGGAGTGACGCTGTAGAAAATGAGTCAAATTTTTTACAGTGTATATTTAATTAAAACTTTTTATTAAAGGAAAGCGAAGGTGCGTTTTAAATGCAATATTGTTAAAATTTTTATATCCGGGTTGCTTTAATTTTTTTTTTCTTTACAGCCGTGAATGACTCTTGAGAATTTCAAATCTGTAAAAATCATTGTGAAAAGTTACCTCCGATTTTAAAGGCAATCTATTTTCTGACCAATGAAACCGTTCCATAGTCGTAATGGAGCGTTCTCAATGGTCAGATTTTCAGTGGGAGCTGTTAAATGACGGCACTACATTTTACTTCGCTTTGAAATTTTTGCGTAATTTTATTCCAACCACCTTCGTCGCTCCAAGCCCAAGCTCGCACTCTGATTAGTTGTTGCTCTCGGCATTGTTTTCATGTAACTTGGCGATAGTCATACTTGGCGTAGCGATAAATGCTTCCGTCGAGGAGTTTGATTTCCTTCCGAACCGAGAACAAAGTAACTTTTCTCGTGCAGCATTGGATTGGATGGAACGTGTCTTACTGAAAGCTGTACTCTTTAAAAGTTTTTACACACAACTTTTTACTTTGTACTCGGTTTACTTCGTACTCGGTTCGAAAGGAAATCAAACTCGACGGAAGCGTCTATCGCTACGCCCAGTATGATTATCGCCAAGTTACGTGAAAACAGTGCCTAGAGCAACAACCAATCAGAGTGCGAGCTTGGCCTTAAAACGACGAAGGTGGTTGGAAAAAAAAATTACACAAATCTTTTCACGATTTCAAAAACACTATTTAATTAAAACTTTTTATTTAAGCAAACCGCGGGTGCGTTTTAAACTTCATTATAATCCCCACCCCCATCTACTAGATAGTTTTGCTATAGTTTTAAATGCAGATTTCTGTTGAAATTTTGTTTTTTCTTTCTTTCTCTTTTTTTTTTTTTTTTTTTTTTTTTGTTAGTTTCTTTTCCAAGTTTGATCGCTGTATTTAGCAAAATTGTTTCAGCCTAAAGTGGCTATGATTGACCACAGTTGTTGTAATTTTTATCATCCTTTAAAAATGCAAACACTTCATTTTGACGGGCTATCTTCTAGTATATTTATAGAAATTTATAGAAAACGATACTTTTGTTTTATACGATGACAGGTGTTGATAAACGAAGAAATTGCCAAACATCTCACTAAATAAGCAACCTCTTTCATCCCGATAATTTCAGTGACTTAAGCTCGCTGTTCTATTGCATATCTGCTAAATATGTGTTTTGTTAACATTATATTATTAATTCATGATGTTTTTATATCGTTAAACATCAGACGGAAACAAATGCTTATTTTTTGTATTGTTTTAAGTACAAAAGTATTCATCTTTTGTAATCGGGCTGCATGCGACAGAAAAAAATTGCACAAAAATTGTACAAAAAAAGTAAATGTTCCTTAACCTACAAAAACATAATATACCCACAAACAAAAATTTGCAATAATATCTTCGACGTTACGTATGATTTCAAAAAACGTACTTTATTTTTAAAATCCTAACAAGAAAAAAAATTGTATAAAAAATAATCTAGGAAAAAAATGTTTCTGAGAGGTTTTTAAAACTTACTAATTACTCCAAGTGGAATATCAGTTGTGTTATTTAATTTATATATGCAAGAGTAACAAAATAATATTAATTTTAATGTTATTATTCTTGTTTTATAATTTATCATGTTTACACACTATAAAAAAGACAAATTATTCTAATCCTGTGAAAATATGCATTAATAATGAACGCAAAGACGTAATAACCTTTTCTGAGACAAGCAAGATGCAGAAAAATCGCCAAAAACTATTTATTTTCGAAATTTTATGAAGGATTTATAAAAATAAATAAATTTTTATCATCCGCCCGTGATTTTCGAAAACGTTTCCTAGTAGCTTTTAGAATGCATCAATCAGTTCTGTGAACTCGGAAAATTGGTTTTTTGGATCCGAAAAAGTGATATTGTGATTTCAGAAAACTGATTATTGCACTGTAAAAGCTATTAAGAAACGTTTTCGAAAATGACAGGCAGCTGATAAAAATTTATATTTAGAAATTCTTCTATCAATTTCAAATAGATTTCTGATGTTTTAAACGTAAAGGGACGTTTTTTGGAATCTTCTGTGACTCGGAAGAAATAATTTTATGTTTTCGATCTTGATTATAGCGAATTTTTGTAGACTGAGAAACCTCTATTATTTTTTACGGTGCATGTAAAACATGTTCATTGAACATAAAAATTCTTATTCGAGTATTTACAGCATATAAAAAGTCATATTCCGGTTTGAGAAAATTGATTAATACGCTATAAAAACTATTCGTGCATGTTTCCGAAAATCAGTGGCAACGGAAAAATCTTTGTTTTCATTTCTGCCTTTTTTTAGTAATTCACTTCATCATGTGCCATATCTGGCACATACCCAAAGACACTATAATTCTCATTATCTTCCATGAATTTGGACAATATGACCTCTGTCCCTAATCAAGAACGGTCTTTTTTTGTCCCTATAAGATAGCTGCATTTGATTTAAAAAAAAAATAGAATTTGTTTTTTAGAAACATCAACAACAACTAACAAAATATCGATAGAGGCATTAAGGCAAATTTTATTTATATTATTTGTACTGAACACATAAAAATATTGATATAAAAAAATTGCACCATGTTAAGCAGATAAAATTGGTTAATTTAAGCTGATTTAATTGAAAAATGTAGCAATACAAATTTTAAAACTCTGATAATGTGTATAGGGAGCGCGCCATAAAAAATCAAATTTTAGCTGAAATTTCGAAATTTAGTTTTTTGTATTTTTCCCATTATGAGACCAATATATAGATGTCAAAAAGTTTTGTTTTTCATAAAAATAGAAAAAATGGTGCTATGCAGGGTTTTATTTCTGAGGTTTCGAAAAATATAGAACGCTTTTCATGATCGTGGGCGAGAAACGGAAGCGTTTATTGAGCAGCATATCCCAAAAAGATTTGTAGAACTTCAAAATTTTATTTAAAAAACTGACTAGGCCCACAACAAAACTAGTTACAACAGTGTGATAGAACTAGTAATTCTGCAGATAGCGAGAATCAATGTCGTTCACAATCGTCATTCTCACATTGCATAATAGTCAGTATCCTACAATTCACGTTTTACTTTTAACTTACCCATCATATGTTGTATAGGATAAATCTTGCAATCGGTTTGAAAATCGAAAAAAATATTTTGACGGATTTACACGTTTCAGATACTGGAGATCCCGAAAAACATATTTTAAGAAAAAAAAAATTGCCGTCCGTCCGTCTGTGGGTCTGTCTGTTTGTCTGTCTGTCTGTATCTAAAATCTCTATCTTCCGAACAATTGAGATAGAGACTTGAAAATTGTATGTACTGAGTATGTAAGAATGGTACGATACCTATTCAATATCAATAACCTCGATTATCCGGAACTATTTTTTCGGATTCTTGAAAAATTCTTATTAATGCAAAATGTATAAAAACTTTCGAAATTTTTTATTTTAAGGAGTGGACATAAAAGGCATTAAAATAACACAAATTTTGCATAAAGAACGAAGTCAATCGGATTATTAGTTGACATATTTGTAATCCTGTTTTCCACATTCTTCAATTTTTTACGACCGTGTATTACGACCATTCAAATTTCAATTCAAAGATATATTTTAATTGTAAATGAGACGCTTCATCCGACGCAATAAACTTTTAATTAATATGAATATTATTTTAGGAGTTATAAGGATGTTAATGTTATACAATTCAGTCCTACTTGAGTAGTTTGGCGTATTATATAATTTGTCGAAATGGGTTCATCAGCAATTCATTAATAGAGCATTACTATGTATATTAAAAATATTTAAATATACGTTTAAATTTTGTTTTGGAATTGCAATGGATTTTATAAATAGCATACGCATGTTTTATTTTCATATATTATATTATGCATATCGATGTTGTATAAGTATTACGGGGACCCCCAATGACTAGTTTTTTTATAATTTAAAAATTTAGCGACATGTAAAATTCTTGGAAGGTTTCTAAAAACACATTGAACTTTCTTCATGTAATTCGCAGTTTTTGAATAAAAGAAACCTGTAATAGCTGTTTATGTGTTATGTAACACCATCTATGACCAGAAACATACATCTAGAAAACGTTTCTGAATTATTCTATCTATTGCTGTAACTAGTTTTGCTGTAGGAATAATATGCATATTTTTAAAAATAAAATTTTGCAATTTTATAGATATTTTTGGGACATCCTGTATATTTTCATTCATGTTTGTTTAATATTGTCCTAGATTAAGAAACATCTTTTTTCTTAGTGCAACGATAGCTAAAACATGCATTCTTGAAAATTATTTTAGAAACCATAAATATATAGTATGTTACGTGAAGCATTCAAACATAGTTTATTTAACACGTTGAGTGCTGACACTGAACTTTTCGTTTAGGCCGCGTCAGTTACCGGTAACTGACACTGTAAAAATGATACACATCTAAAAAATATATATATTGTTTCAAATAATTATCAAGAAAGTATAATCCTTTAATAAGTAAAAGTTCAGTAAATTTTAAATAAATTTTCACTATTTACTTAAAACATCATAATATTTTTAGTTTTATACCATATTTTACACTGTCAGTCACCGGTGATTGACGGGATCTAAATGGAAAGCTCAGTGTTAGCACTCAACGTGTTAAATGAACTATGTTTTTCTATTCAACGGTGTGAAAATTTATAGTGGTATGATTAGAAGTAGAAAAAAAATCCAATAAAGAGAAATTTTTTGGTCAGATGTCATTGTGACATCGATGTTATTCAAGATAATGTTTTTCGTTTTCCCTATAGATGACCAATAAAGATAATTACAAAAATTGCTATAGTCTATTTATACTTATCTATTTATACTTATCTTTTTATATTCAGAATAATGTGTATTTTTCTTTTACATTATATAAGAATTTTGGCAAGTGATTTTCTTTCTAGATTATCCTGTATTAAAAAAAATCGAAACATTTCCTGACCTTCCCCTATTTCCATTAAATCTTCCTTTCTTCTTTTCGTGATGGCTAAAGAAGTATTCAAAACCTCAGAATCTGAATACACTGATTTAGGATTTCGATTTGATGATATTTTTGAGCTAAAATATTTTCGTTTTTGCAACAGATGTTCTTTTGTGGTTTATTTTACTTTCGATCTTATTGCGTGGAATGTAATATTATTTAAATTCGATGGACACAATATAAAAATGGAACTCTGCTTATTTAAATTTATCCGTTGAAGCGATGAAATTTATAACACACATCTTCGAGAATACTTACACTTACAAGGGAATCACGTTTGGTATTGCTCACACCTAGCATCGAGATCTTGTGTATATTGTAGCTCTATACATAAAAATTAGAGAACCGATAAAAATTCTCTGCTAAAATCATATTGTATATATTTTTTAATACTTTGATTTTTTTTTATTATTATTCTATTTTTACCTGTTTACTTCCGCCAAAAGTGATTTAAAAACGTGAGTTAAGTGGCCAAATATGACGCAACAATATTTTCGTTTGCCTTATTTTGGGGCTGCAATATTTAGTTAGAATTGCCGAAAAGCTCTACTTTCAAAATATGTCAATTATTTCCCCGCCAAAAATGTGAATACAATGTTATTATTCTTTAAAACTAAATTAGTAGGTTTTTGAAGGATTTTTTAAATTTTTTTCAATATTTTATATTTATTATAACTAATTTATAATTTTAAATGCTTTTCTTAAAAAAAAAATAATATAAAATAAAATAAAAATCTATGTTAAAAGTTTGATAAGTGACCCCGATAATAGCACTTTCAGAAAATTATATTGCTACAAAATAGAAAAATATGAGAAACATTTTTTTCGATTCTCAAACTTTCTAATATAGGTCTTAAATGCACCAAGTCTTGATGCCAGGCGCGAACAACAACATCAAAAGAGGTTCCTTTTGTTAGATTTTTAGATTTATTCCCAAGTACTGCAGTTTGTTAGAACAATCATTAGCACAATCGAACTCAGTTAAGACGCGTTTCAAGGGATTTAGAGGATAATCGCGTATTAAGTGGGATTGAGCATGGTACGTGGTTTGCATAAAGTTGCAGGAACTGAAATTATTTATACATGTAATCGTGTAAATCAGATTTAGAGCTTTCATTTATATATTTACGAAAGAAAATCGTGTCTTTTACCATGTTTAGTTTAAACTTCAACTGTATATTCAAGTTCAACGATTTATTTGTTTTTTTAGCATACACCGGAATTATATCTAACATAAATTTTAATTCAAATATGACTTAATTGTCGATTAATATGTAAAAAAAGAAAACAAATTGCAGCGCATTCTAGTTTTAAATCATATATAGTTTTAGACATATTTACTACATGTAGTACTGGCTATTGAGTAAGCTAGTAATCAATCCTTAATATTATCATCCGTGATTATAGAGCAAAAAGTAAACAAAACACTAAAATCATAAAATAAATATACAAGCACATTCACATTTATTTATTCTTCACAAATTAAAGTCTATACACTGTTAAAAGTCTTCTACTAATTTGAACCAACTTTTGGCGCTCAATAGCTGCCTCTGTAAGATGGTGAAATCTGGAACCAATATTTAGAGCTCCTGTTGAAACATAATTCCAACAGTTGTAACAAGATTGAAATAGAAGGCTCGAAATGTTGGTACGAGATTTCATCATTTTTTGGTGGCAGCTACTGAGCACCAAAATTTGGTTCAAACTAGAGCAAAATTTTTAACAGTGCAGTAAAGAGAAGTAATTCGTGTCTTGGTCTATGAATTAGCATCTTAAGCAAGATTCTTCCCTTTAGTAACGAAAACTATGTCGCGTACTTAGCGGGATAATGTAGAAACCGTTTGCGTTGAATAGTATTAGACTAATACAAAACTTGATAGTTTTGTATTAGTGTAATGGCGATCTTCAGTGGACCAAAAAAAAAAATCCGCCTATTAAGCGGGGTTTCCCAATTTCAAATCAATTAAACATCATTTTTACTTTCTAAAAAGAATATATTTATCTCTTTCCTTTAAATTGCGGTTATGTGGATTTTCATGCTTAACCGAGGCCGTTAATAAAATAAATCAAAAACAAATATTTTCTCATCCTAAAATCATTTTCTGAGCCTGCATACTTTCGTTTGGTCAAAGAGTACATTGTAATATATTTTAAAAACCATATGCCCTTTTGCAGTTACTCAGTCACTTGTTTAACTAATTTTTAAATTAACAGACATTACAACTCCTTTTTCGGCTTAAAAATCTAACGCTCTGTTTATATTAAAGCGGCGTCTGACATCTGTGTTATGCATATAGAAATATTTTTCCCAGCAATCAGTATTGGCATGCATATTTGTACGCTGATATATTAATCGCCAAATTAACGGTCCGGTTGGCATGTTTTTAATTTAAACTTTCCTTATGAACTATACGTATAGGGTTATTATGAGCTAAGGGTAACCACATTTTAGCTCGACGCATTTTGGCTACCTTATTTGATGTCAGGAATCATTCTATCTCTAACTGTTCTGCTGTGAGGATGTAGGGCTCCTGCTTCTGTATTTTCACCGCTGGGTCACCCCGTAAGAGTGTAATACTCTTTTAAGTTTCATCCATAAATGCCACATACATAGTCAGATCTTGGTCTTGAGTCTCTCCTACTTGAGTTATTGTTTTACGCAATGTAATTTTAATCATCACGGCTGATTTTATACGTCTCAAGCAGTTAACAAACTTTAACTTCGGTTCTTTAAAAACATGAACGAAAAATATTCGTTATAGGTGTCTTAACCAGGTGCGACTGTAGTTTCTAGAAACCGTTGGGAAATATTATAAATGGTATGGCTGAAAATAGCCGAGTTCAGGAATGGTTGGAAAATGGCAGATACAGAGACGTAAATATTTTATTTGTATTATTCCAGCTTGGAAGTTATCTAAGCAGGATTCTCAGCATGTAACAATTGGACCACTGTTAGACCTGTGTTGGGAAATTATTTGTTGGCCGTTGCTAACTAAAGGCAGACATTTCTTACTGTAGACTAACTTAGTACAGCAATTAGCCAACAATAAGCAAATCACCACAATAAAGATGACTTGGGTGAGATGACGTATCGCTGCGGCAAATTAGAAGTATGTTGTTTTTTGAAGATAATTCTTGTAAGCGATTATTTTCAATGTGATCATTGTAAAAATAAAAGAATTATTGTCACATAATTATAAGAGTTAATTAATCGATCCTTTTCTGCACATACTGAAAAAGAGGTTGAAGACAAAACTCTGAGAAAAACTCAAAAGATGCTGTTCTTTGAGTATGATTGAAGTGATTGTTTTCATTATGTTAATTCTTAAAAGGAAAATATTATTGTCATATAACTTATTGAATGAAATAATCTATTTCGTCCTTAGTTTAACTTGACTGATTAAAAACTTTAGATTTTAATTTTCATTGTTACATAACTCTTAGTTTAGTAAATAAGAAACAAACGTTTTAAATTTAACAAAAACTACAATCAGTGATCTAAAAATTTAACATTTTAAATAAATCCTTATTAGGTTTTATACTGATATGCGGTAATACTAAGAAAAACTGTCAAACTTTTGTATTCGTTAGCTACTATTTCCGTCTATCTTTCTATTTTCAAAATAGCAACGCCCCTTCTTTTTTCTTCATGTACTTTATACTAGTTTGACAAGCAATCGCTTTTCTTGCTCCTATTATTGTTTTAAAGCAAAATATTTCTTTAGCTGTTACTCTTGCTATAAAATCTTCATACCTTATTTTCTTAACTCTTTACACGTTTTAGGGGTCAAATATTTTTTAAAAAAACATGTTATTATAAAATGTCTCTCTGTCCGTGTGTGTGTCTGAGTATGTGTCTGTATGTCCGTATATCAGCATTGCACTATCGAAAAGTGTATGAAGATATACATAGAATTGAACCAATTTTTTTCATAAGTTCTTTGATAAGGCAAACAGGTCCTCCTTCAATTTTGAAATATTCCGCCGAAAGGGGGCGCTGTAAAAGGATTTTTGTACCATTTTCAATATTATATCATCAAAACGTGTGTGAAGTCATGCTAAAATTGAACCTATTTTTTGTGTAAGTGTTTGGCTATGGCTAGTTGGTCCACCCTCAATTTGAAAAAATCCGCCGGAAAGGGCACAGCAATAGCTAATTTTGTGCCATTTTCAATATTTGATCAACAAAAAGTGCATGAAATTACGCATAGAATTGAACTTATTTTTATGTAAGTGTTTGGCTATAGTCAGCAGGTCCTCTCTGAATTTGAAAAAAAAATCCGACGGAAGGGGGCGCTTTAATCTCAGTGCCTGTGTTCTTCATTGTACCATCAAAAAGTGTATGGAGTTGTGCATAGAACTGAATTAAATTGTTATAAAAACCATGGATTTTTTTTATTTGCTAACCACAATTGATGTCTATGTTTCAATCTTCAAAATAGAAAAAAAGCGCTTCTTTTTAGGTGCGTTCATAAATATATAAATATTTAGCACCTATAGTCGTCGTTCAGTCCGTCTGTCTGCACATAAAAGAGGAAAACCTACCCATTCTAATCGTTTGAAATTTAAAATATATAATTTTTGCAAAATTTCATCGAGTCAATTCAAATTTTACGGAAATCGGGTGTATTGTTTACAGGAACATTAAAAAATATTCAGTTACATTACGCCCTACGAGAAAAAATATTTTAAAGTGCATTTTAAGAATGTTGCACTCTTTCACACATAATAAAATTGACATGCATCTATAAAGTATTTACTAAAATATACATTCTGTACAATCCGTAGTGCAAATAATATTTGTCATTAATTTACAGAGCCGCGCAAAAAGATTCCACTACATAATGGTACAGGGGGGAAATATTGTTTGGAGCACGTTTTAATTATATTAAATTCTTTCATTAAATGAAACTGATATACGTTGCTAAGGTACACTACAAACAAGTTACCTTCTGTATAAATGAAAGCAGATGGATTTACAGGGATGCAAAATGTTTCGGCCACTATACAGTATCCGAAATACTGTGTACTATTACAACAAGATCTGAATATTTTTAAAACTTCGATATAGAACAAACGAACCTCATTTGCTACGCTTGACGTGCAATTTTCAACTTGTTTCTTTTTTTATGTGTGTACATGATACTTAAAATCTGTCATGCAACCTTTTTTCTCGATATTGTTTGTTGAAAATAAAACATTTCTTAAGCTGCTAGTTAATCTTGCTTATATCTAATCCTCATATTTCGTTTTCTTAATGACTAAAGATATTTTCCAATATCATTTGCTCACGAGAATATAAATTTCCAGGATTTTGATTTCATAATGTTTGAGCGACAATATGTCTATCTATTTACTTATCTACATAAAACAGAAACTGGATTTTTTCCCTTTCACATTATTTTAAATCATACTGGAAAATTGAAAGAGTACATTATTATTTCAAATGTTTTAGTGTGATTATCATTATGAAATAACATCTTCGTATGATATAATTTTAGAATATAAAAAGTAGAAGCTTTGTTCCATTTGATTGCTTAGTATAGTGTGAGAGAGCTTAATTTTCACACCTTTTTATCATATAAATGGTAGTTTCATAATTTAAAAGAAAAATCAAACTACCAGTAATCTAAACTACTAATAATCTAAACTATGTATTTTGCAGTGATATAAAAATTATAGATTTTTTATCAAACTGAATCATCTTTTATAATACTGATGAAATAATAAAATCTGTGGTGAAAATTTTATATTCGATTTCATACTGATGTGGAAAAAATACTAAAAACAACTACAAAACTTTTGTATTCGTTAGACCCAATTTACTTCTACGTTTCTATCTTCAACATAGCATTACTGCTTGTTTTTTCTTTTCGTTCATGATACTTAAAATGTGGCAACAATCTCTTTACCTGATATTGTCTGTTAAAAACAAAACATTGATTTAGCTGCTAACTACTCTTGCTTATATCTATTCCTTAAATTTTGTTTTCTTAATGACTAGAGAAATTTTAATATTGCATGCTCACGGGAATATTATTTTCCAGGATTTTGATTTCATAATGTTTGAGCGAAAATTTCTCTATCTATATACCTATCTATATAAAATAGAAATTGGAATTTTATTTTCTTTCACACAATTTTAAATCATACTGAAAATTTAAAAGAATATATTATTCTTTCAAATATTTCAGAATGATTATTATTATGAAATAAAATCTTTGTATGCTATAATTTTGAAACATGATAAATATAAGCTTTGCTCAATGCTCGCTTAATATAATTTGAGAGAACTTAAATTTTACAACTTAGTACAATATAAATGGTAGCTTATTAATTTGAAAAAAAACAAACATTTTTTTTGTAATGATATAAAAATCATGGATTTCTTATAAAACTGAATTATTTTTTATAATAATGACTAAATAAAAAAAATCTCTCGTAGAAAAATGATTCGATTTACCCATATTCATTAACCTTCTACCTTTAGATTAATTGTGAGTTTTTATTAATATTGTGTACATTATACATAAATTTTGATAAATAATCCACTTTTTCATCTTGCCTATTATCGAACCCTTGTAACATTCCAACACTATTTTCTTGGGAATTTATCGCTTTCGATTACGATTTAATGACATTTTACGATGGATTTTTATTTATTTATTTATTTTGAAATAAAAAATGGTATTCATTTTTCGCTTTTATTTATTTTTCAATCATCTTCGTCAAATCAAAAAAGATATTATATTTTTTTAATATTTCGAAATGATTATTGTAAGGAAAATACATAAAATACTGTTATAACTGGTTAGAAATTCCATGGTTGATATAAATTTACAGATTTTTCGAAAAAGGAATAGTTTTGACTTTAACTGTTCAGTACTATATAAATGATAATTTATTATTGCAAAAATCCTTTTTAGTTCGTGATGTAAGTATCACACATTTATTTAAATTTGAATTGGGTTTTAGTATAAAGCAATAAAAGTCTTTTTTTTTTCAAAATTTAATATTTGTTAATGTATATTTATGTTTATTGTTATCTGTACGATAAAAATACAGTTTTTAAAGTGTATCCCCCCCCCAAAAAAAATAGAAAATAAAATACAATTTGTTCCAAAAACATATTTTACTTGTTTCTAAACTACAATAAATGTTTAAATTGCCCCACCTCTTCTCTTTTCGCAGCTATAATGATGGTCTCTCATTCGCCGTTTTTTTTCTTATCTTTCGAGATACTGAATCATTTGAACCCATGATGTTAATTTTATAATTGTAACATATCTGGAAGTAGATTAAAAATCCGTTGACAAAATTCTAAAAGACTAATAAAAGAGACTAAAAAGTAAAAAAATTGTAAAGTAAAAAGTTTCCTTACTTTCAAATATTTTACTTTTTGAAAATTCTGTTGTGAATTGATCGATTTAGAAACATAATTGCTTGCACTTGAAAGGATTAAACGATTTCTTCTTCAGAAGAAAAAAACTGCAACCACACTAAAAAGACCGGGTGCCGGGACCATTGTGTCGGGAAAAACACTATCCTGCGCAAACTCGTCCGCGCATTTCGAACCATCAAACAGTTCTGCACCTCTAATTACGCATCTACACAGCAAATGATCATATTAGCCACTCCACTGCTGCACTTGGTGGTATTGAAAAAAAAAAAAACTCTTGTGGACTCTTTTATAACTAGAGTGCGGATTATTTAAATTTCTTCTAGAACTTTTTTAAGATATCCATGTACATTGTATATATTATCAGCTGTTCTTATAGTCCAAGAGCCGACCGCACAAAAACCTATGTCATCAAGCACAAGAATAAACCCTTTATTTTATGGAAGTGTAGAAATAGGGTAATCTAATGGTCCATAGCTGCCAGAAGTGAAATGGTGGATAAGCCAAAAATTAATACCACTAGTGGTTCATTCGTAGATTTAGCATTATGTTTTCCTGCTCCCAGTTTTAATTGTTTTCATAACCTTATTTGTAGGACAAGCACAATGATGCAACCTTGAAAAGTTGCATAATTTATTAAATAAGTTAATTTTAAAAAAGATGTACTGTTAGAATTGGCTTTGGTAGCCTAGTGATCATAGCAACGATCTCTAGACTGAAAGGCCTCAATGCTCGAGCATCGAACCCGAGGCCTTTAAGTCTGGAGTAATATTCAGGGTTCGATACTCGACATCACCAAAGACCCCCCGAGTTTATACACTGGACGCGCTCATTGAATAAAGTGATTCTGAAAGTCCTGTGATCGGTCTTAGCTGTTACTGTGAGTATATAGATCTCTGGAGAAATCTTTCCCTCGCTTTCAGAGACATATTGAAATTGAGTAGGTGCCATTGTTTGGTGCTGCAATCTATTGGCAGCTTTGCCGAACAGTTTCTAATGCAGAAGTTAGTCTTTCAACCCTCTGGGTGCAGTCTAAATGGAAACTGAAGCAACACATCTTGCCCTCCCGGCACACGTCAACAATAGTACTGTTACAATACATATTTAAAATATTTTAGAATGTTCTGTAAGCTGTATGTTAAACGCTAATATTATTTTTTACATTTTTCTATCTTTACAAGAAGAAAGTATTGGATTCGTGAAAATTTCTGACTTCTATTTTTAGACAGATTTACACGTTTTGGGGGCCAGTGATACCAAAAACCCTGTTTTTACAAAATGTTTATCTGTGGATCCGTAATTCTGTCTTTCCGTTTGCCTGTTTGTCTGCATGTGAAATAAATGTTGTGGGCGCTTTATCTCAAAAACGCACTTCGATTTTCAGCAATTTGATAAAAAATTATACTCAGGTAGTTCCTGATATAAATTGATGCTGTTTAGTTTTTGGAGTAAATCGTTCAACAGGTGGCGTTCCTATGTTGCATTTTTTACAATTTTCTCAATAGCTATACCTCAAGAAATAATGTATGGATTTTCATCAAACTTCACATTCAGTTAATCCATGACATGAATTGATACTGTTTGCATTTTGATTTTGGTGTACATGGTTCAATAGTTGGCGGTGTCATGCAGCCTTTACCATGATTTCTGCAATAGATCTACCTGAAGAACTAATTCACAAATTTTTATCGCAGTTCAAATTCAGTAGTTCATGATATGAAGTAAAATTTCCGATATTTTTGTGTAACTTGCTCAACAGGTGGTGCTGCAATGCAGAAATTTTCATGATTTACGCAAAAATTTTATCTCGAGAACTAATGCACGAATTTCCATCAAACTTCAGATAGAGATAGTCCTTGATATGAATTGACGTTTTCTACTACTTTTTTATGTAGATCAACTAACAGATTGAGCTGCTATACTGATTTTTTGCGATTTCGGCAATAACTCTATTTCTAGAAATAGTGCACGGATTTCCATGTAATTCAGATTCAGTTATCTCCTTATTATTTCTTAATATGAATTTTTATTTACATTTTGGTGTAAATCGCTCAACAGGTCGCACTGATATGCTGTATTTTTTATGACTTCTGTCACGCCCTATTTCAAGGACTAATAAATGGATTTTCATCGAACTTCAGATTCAGTTAGATGTAAGTTTTTGCATGTTACATTTCTTTGTTAATCCCTTTACAAGTATTGCTGCTATACTGCATTTTGAATGATTTACGTTATTTTAGCAATAATCATGCTTCAAGAACTAATGCACTGAATTTCATACCATTAGAATTCCCATGAAGGACATAGATTGTCAGTAGTTTTCGTGCTGTGACAACGAATTTTGAAATATTAAAATGAATGAGATAGAAGAAAGTTTTGGGATTGTCACATCCGACTAGTTTTCTTTGTACGTGTCAAAATTCTAATGCAAAATTTCTCCAGTTATATTGAACAGTAATTAAACAGGAAACAAAATTTAATTTGTAAATAAAATTAATTTTGAATGATCGATAAATCTACCATTTTTTTTAAAAAAATTCGATCACTAACTTCGATTTATCTGAAAATTTTAATAAGTAATATACCTCATATCTCCAAATACATGAAGTTAATCATGTAACTTTCTTTTATTTTATGTACATAATTATTCCAGCCTTTTCGTAAGGATCAAATATTTATATGTCTAAAGCAAACTTTATTCCTCAATAGCATTTCAATTACCATTTCAAAATTTAAACTACGACCTTAAACTATGTTTGACAATACCAATCAATTAATCTTCTAATCTCTACACTCCGAAATGACATTCTAAGCAAGGAAAATTATCTTTGCGAATAATTTATCGCTTAGATAGATCGTAAAGTCGTAAAATATATTATATATGGCATAAATTCAATTGCTCTTCAGGAATTAGTTAGCGTACTTTTTCATAAGTTCCTTTAGAAGATTTTTCAAGTTTTAATAGAAAAAATTTCAAAAAGGTAGACGTAAAAAAACGCTATAATGATGAATAAAATAAAGTAAGATTTTTATTAATGACTGAAGTATTTTCTAAATATGTGATTAATACAAGAAAGGGGGGGGGGGTTCAATTGTATATTCACATTTTTTAAATGTATAGATACATATCTAGTTTTAATTTAATAATTACTGCAAGACTTAATAAATTATAGAGTAAAGCTAGAAGAGTCTGCTCACATTTAAAAAATAACAATAATAATAAATCTAAATATTAATTTTTGCTAAATTATCCTTGAATCATTGTTTTTTAATGCATTTTCATTGTTGTTTTGTTTTATGCTGTAATTTAATAGACCATCAGTAATAAAACCATATATATATATTATGCTTAATATCTTATTACACACTTGGTGTGTAATAAGTGTGTAATAACTGGTGGCGACAAAGCTGCCACCAGTTTTATGGTGTGATTTTTTTCCCACTTATATAATGGTGTAATTTAAACACATGTTACTGGTGTAACATTACATATTAGTGTAATGTTACACTGGTTATCTTGTTATTCCACCATAAACTTGGTGGAAACTTGGCTGCCACCAACTTTATGAAGTAACGTTGCACAAATGTTTTACAGTGCAGGATAGGAAAGATCGCGTACATGGGTATAAGAGATTGTTCTTAATAATAACCCAAATTAAACTGTTTATAATAATAATTACACTTAAATGACTTTTTTATACATATTTTTTTGTAAATAAATAATATTGTATTAAATTGAATTTTTCAACCTAATGTTTCAAAAATAAAAAAAGAAGGAATTTTAACAACTGTTAAGAAATTTTAATTTAAGCAAAAGGTTAAATTATGAGAAAAAGCAAGTCCTGCTACTATTACAAAATAACAATAAATTACTTAATAATATGTTTAACTCGAAAATTACTTCATTTTAATTTCTACCCTTTCAATGTTTTATGTTTGCTAACTAAAGTTGATTTCGTCCGCAATCGATACTCTTGTTGTAGTAATCGTGAGGCATTTGTGCGATCACCTGCCACATTCAATGCATTGGATCCAGACGCTGGTCGAAGTTTATGTAAATAAACAGTTGTTTTCATTCATGCTTCCGCACCTAGATATAATTGATATAATTCTGAGACATTATTGAATCTCCTTGCCGGCTGCGCACATTTTAAGTGAACTATTTTGTATTGCCTCTATGGTTCACTTAGAAATTCTTCAGTACATAATACTTTCTTCGATTTCCTTCTGTAAATATTTGGTATTGTAACTTGAAAAACATGGTAAAAATTACAACACATGTTACTTATTAGCAAAAATAAATAAATAAATAAATAAATAGAAAATTTATTTTAGTTGGCAAAATTAATTTATTAGCAAACTAAATGTTAATAAATAAAAGTTACATTTGTAGGTTAAAAAAAATCACAATAAATTAATAATACAGTTTTTACTAAATACATTTTATAGAATTATTTCTGTTAATCAAATAATAATGTAGTTGTTATTAAATTTATATATATATATATATATATTAATTAACTTAATAACAACTACATTATTGTTTGATTAACAGAAATAATTCTATAAAATGAATTTAGTAACAACTGTATCATCAATTTATTGTGATTTTTTTTTTTTTTTTTTCTACCTACAAATGTAACTTTTTGCAGATTAATTTGTTACCAAATTTAGTTTTGATAATTATGTGATTTTCCAAGATTATTTCAGTATTGATTCATTCATATGTTTCGCGCGTAATTTACAATTCATGAAAATTTACCAACAAGCAGCGTAATTTCTTCTTTTATTGAAAGTTAACGAGGAAATGCATCATCTCTCCTAAGTAGCAGATGTGCAAACTCTCCTATTTTGGTATGTAAAATTGCGCAGCCTTTTACTTAAATATCGTTGCTTCTAAAATTAATTATTGATTTTTTTCATTCTTAGTCTAGTTTAGTAGCTTATAAGGAATCGTTTAAATCCAAAGTATTTTGTACAGTTGGCATTCTATAAAATTCTGAGGAACAGTTATGAAAATTTAAGCACTTACTTTGGCAGGATAAAAAAATAACAGTGCTTTATCCAAAATGGTCGAAACAATCAATGTGCAAGATTCATGTGGACTGTGTACTAATGATGCTGAACATTTACCAGAAGTCTACCTTAATATTTTTTGTTGAATCTCTTTTGTGAGCTATCTCTCTTACCGCGCAATCTCTCCTCTCTATAAGTAAAAAGTAAATAAAAAATATAATAAAAAATATAAGTAATTTTTTATTATAATTTTCTAAAAAAATAAAAAAAAATATTGAAAAAAAAAATTATTTTTTTTTTTAATTTGTAAGCACACTTGCCGGGGTGAATTACAATTTTTTTTTCGAAAATAATAGATTTTTTTTTTTTTTTTTTTTGATGACGCTTTTGACTTGATATGTACACTGATAAAAATTTGCTGCATTTTGCTGCAACGCACTCCACCGCTTATATATAATATCTCTATTTCAACCAATGAGAAAGCTCAATTTCACGGCCAAGTAACCGTTTTCTATACAAGCAGGGGAGTGCGTTGCAGCAAAATGCAGCAAATTTTTATCAGTGTATTTTTCAGGTCGAAAAGGAGTGGGTGAAGAAATGTTTTTTATTTTTTTATTTTAATTTTAATTTTAATTTTAATTTTAATTTTAATTTTATTTATTTATTTATACATTTATTTATTTATTTTTGTCGTTCTTCGCAAGGAGATGATAAAAGTATCTTTTGAAAGTGAGTAATCCTGCACATGTACAAATGTTTCATTTCGATAATTTCATTTCTTACACGTTAATAGCCGTATCACACGAAAGTCTTTCGCCATACATTTTCCCCAATAGAACATTGCACTCAGCAAAAATAGCGTAACCTTGATAAAGTTTGAGAATTCTGCTCACTATTCTTGCTCATTGAACTTTTCCCGCATCGCGCGGAAAATGTCGGCGATTCATTCAGCGCTGATCAACTGACCAATACGAGTGGAGCAAGAAAATAAGGCTGTTCTCAACTGCTTTGCTCAATAAGCGGAAAACGTTTTGACACATTTACAAATTATTTTTTCAACGAAAACATGCAAAATTGCAAGCGCTTGACCATGGAAGCAAACTGGAATTGAACTCAGTTTTCCATTTTTTGATCGATTTATTACCTATTGAGTTATAAGCTTTTTTTTGATCACGTGACAAGACAATTTTCACCTCAATTTAGAGTGGCTTTTCTTCTCTTCTGCGATAAGTTAGTAATGTTCAGTTAGTAAAAGTTAGAAAAATGCCGTTTGAAACTATTTTCTAAAAAATCGATTGCGTTTACAAAAAAAAAAAAACGCGGAATTGGGTGCAAAACTGGGTGCAATTCTATAATTTCTTAACAACAATACTTGCTAGTTTCACACAATTCCGAACAAAAATAAATCAAGACTTAAGTCATAAAGTTGCCCTTTTTCATTTAAGAACAGCCTTAAATAATCCTAGGAAAAGTTTGAAAAGCCTGTTTATCGAACAAGTAGCTAGCTGGGCGAACATCTTTAGTAAAATGTTTGTTGTTATCGTTCCCCGTGTGGTACGGCTATTTAACACACACTAAAAAAATTATAATGAAAGAATAACATAAAATCTACTTGCATATATTGATATAAGTGTACTAAATGTATTTAATCTCGATTTTGCGAAAAATTTATGTTTTAATGTGTAAAATAAACCATTCGCAAACGTACAGCTTATTTTTATTTTCTTTTAATGGAATTTTTATAGAAATGCCTTGAAAATCACTTATGTAAATGTAAAAAGTTTGCTTTTTCCTAAAAAGGAGTAGAACTAATGCATTTTACATTATACAGTACACTGATAAAAATTTGCTGCATTTTGCTGCAACGCACTCCCCTGCTTGTATAGAAAACGGTTGCTTGGCCCTGAAATTGAGCTTTCTCATTGGTTGAAATAGAGATATTATATATAAGCGGTGGAGTGCGTTGCAGCAAAATGCAGCAAATTTTTATCAGTGTAGTATATTTGCTTCTAAAACGTATTTACCCAAAAATATAATGAGAGACGACATTGGGTAAGATTTATACCATATGTGTGCGAACGGTACAAAAGTAGGCGCGAGTAAAATAAAAAAAATCAAATAACGAAATTCGTTTTTATCAATTTTTCTTTTCTTAAAATTAAAACTAGCATATGTATTATTTTCAGGGCTCAAGGAACTCTTATATTGGAAGAAATAGTAATAATGAAATGATATTTTCAACATTTATTACCTTAAAATGTGTATAATTAAAAAAACTATTTCTTTGGCTGCAGATATGAAAGATATACGTATGTTTAACTCATATCATTTATTTAAAAAATTGCAAGATGCAGAATTTGAATGTACAGGAATCTGCAAACTGCCAGACATTGGATGAGCAAGAAAATCGTGTAACAGATTGCGCGCAGGATTACAAAATCAATTTTGTAACTAGAATTGAAATTTTAGTGCTTACTAATGCTTCAGATTCTAATATTTTTCCTGAACGCGAAATTTTAAAATGGAGGGCCAAAATCACAGTCAGGTGTGATCCAGCGACCTCATTGGTCGTGTGCTATGGGTGAAAATCACGAACGTGTTTCTCCATTAGAAAACGAGTGTGGGGTAAAGTAATTTTGAAGCAATTGTTACCGTCTGTTCTTATTTACGATGAACCATCGAAATTAACTCAATTAAGATATTTTGATGATATTATATGAAATGAGAGTGGAAAATAGATTATAAATGAAAACAGATAAGATTTACATCAAAATTGTCGCTACGATTTTTTTTTTTTTTTTTACGAAAAAAGGAGTAAGGCGATATTTCCCCTATCGCTAAGAGATTGTTCTCTGAAAAGGACGCAACTCAATGACCAATGAGGTGTTTGGATTTCACTGAACTGTGATTTTGGCCCTCCATTTTAAAATTTCGCTCCCTGAACCTAAATAAATTCGCGTTTAAAGCTTTTTTCATAATTTTACTACAAAATTGTATTTAGCTAATAAAAAATTCTCAAAATTTAACAGCGTAATAACTTTTTTTTATCAATAAAAAGAAGATTTTAGGTTCAATTTTCATTAACTATCAGAAAACAAAATTTTTCCAAAAATTCATTAAAAAAGATTGAAAACTTTTTGCGATATTATGCGAAAGTTATTTTGCAAAAGCATCAGTTGGAGAAAAATGACTTCAAAGTTTCAGAAACTTCACTTCAACTATTGAACGAATATCATTCTAAAATCCATAACTTCTGCTTTGGTGGGAATTTCATGGAAACAATTATATCACAATCTTTTAAAAAGTCAGGAGGTTAACATCTAAAAAAAATTTAAATTTTGAAAATTTTGATGCTTTACATGTCCTGAGACCAATTAAATCTAACTTCCTGGGAAGGTAAAAATCCATCTACGTGCCCGTGAGGATCAAATTTACGTTCATAAACCTCTGTGAGATATTGAAAGAGTGTGTATTTACCAATTATGCCACGGTTCAGTCAAAGAAAAGCAAGTTATTTCTGAAGCAATCGACGGCATTTATGTGATCATGCACTTCATGACGCTTTACCGTTAACTGACAAATGTTTTGACCCTTGAGTCATTGCTTAGGCAAATTTCCAATATAAGGTGGTCTGGTGTAATAACGCCAGGCGGGGTAATAACGCCAAGTGCTAATATTATGCATAATTATGAAATAATCTGGTAAATGACACCCATGTGCTCTGCGCAGAAGGGTTTTGAGTCATACAAATCGCAAGAAACAGCTTCAAGTTAATTTGTTTCATTTTTAGGTCTTATTGTTTTTACAAGCAACTAAAATTAACGCTTGATGTAAAATTTGCGAGATACGTTTTGTGATGTGAAGACTATTTTTTTTATCCGGAAATACTTTGTTAATTACATAAATTTGTAGTACATTTCATGTACTTTCAAAATGTTGTAGAAGATTTTGGATATATTCTCGAGATAATTTGTAGTTTAAAATGTACTGCGCAATAAGTATATAGGGGTAATAACGCCAATCCTTGGCATCAATGCCCCGGTTGATTCCCAACAGTGGCCGAACTACATCCTAAATTACTGATTTATATAAACACAGTTAAAAACGTGCAATGTTTCTAATAATTCTATTTAAACGGTCTTATTTAAGCAAAAAGTAGCTTAGAGTATGATATTCTTTTGCCTCCTCATGATATTCTTTTGCCTCCTCCCCCCCCCCCCACACCACATCTTTATTTTTCTTACAAAAAATTGAACATTTTCAATAGCTTAGGATGCAATTTGTCAATTTCTAGAGCTGTAGAGTTGGTATATTTAGAATTGGACAATCTACATGCCATTATTCCTTCTTATTTTATAGTTTTGTTTGCATGGCGTTATTACCCACATAGGTGGGTAATAACGCCAAATAGCATCGGTCAAGAAATCACGCCATTAAATTTTATGAATACCTATCTGTTAAATTATATTTTTTATATAGATAGTCAATGAGTTGCTGTATCAAATCATATATTTGTTTGAAAAATACAAACTAAAACTGAGCCGTGAAAATTGGTAGAACCTTAATGTGGCGTTATTACCCGAGGACACCTTATGTATATATATATATATGTGTGTGTGTGTTTTTAGAAAATATTCTATTCTATATATTCATTGGAACTACGGCATATAATCAAAAGTTAAGGAACTGTAATACAAGAAGTTTGTTAGAATTATAATGCAAAATTTACGGCGAGATGACACATGTTAAATAAAGGCTTGTAAATAAATACATGTCATTTATATATAAGATACTAATTCATAGGAGTTTTTTTTATTTCAATGATATATATGTATATATATTTATGTATGTATGTATGTATATATATTTATATATAGTTATATACTTATATATTTATATATATATATAATATATAGTTATATATATTATATCGGTTATAAAGTACTTGGTATATAACATACTTTCGCTTATAATGTACTTAGATACTTGGTATCGAATGAAATCTTATATAGCGTAACGATTACAACTTCTGCATTAGCCGGCTATGCAAAAGCCTTAATTTGGTTATAGTGATTTTTTTAGATTCAAACTAAAAACCAAATTTGGATGTCTATGTCGCATTTTCGGTTTGGAAGTGGATAAAACGTCTTGAAAATTTATCCCAGTATGCTCTAAATTGCTTTTTAGGGAAGAGACATGTATTTTAAGTTGATTTTTGTTAAGTGAATGTCAATGATTAATGTTCGATATTTCCAGTAACTAGAGAGAACAAGTGAGGGTGAATATTTTTAAAAAAGCATGATGTAAAAAATGGGAGATTTCATGGTGTATGGACTTTTTATTTTTGAGGCGCAAGGTGATTGTAGCTCCTTGTAGTGAATGAATTTGGGGTAAAGATGAAGGTCGACTGTTTCAGAAATATTTAAGTGCAGAACGAATCCACATGGTTATTATGACGACACTTATACAGGGTGTCCCCTCTCAACGGTGGCCAATGGCTAATTTCCAAACCGTTGGTCATAGACATATAGTTCCAATTGCAAAAATGCTTTAAAAAAAGTAAAGAATTATTTTTTAAGCGATTTGGGTAAAAAAAATGTTTTACTAAAAAATTACGAAAATTAAATTTTTATACGGTCCCCGGGTCCTATAAGTGATATTTAGAAAATTTTTACCACTACTCTAACAAGTAAGACAAAAAAAATTCCATTCCTCTGCGATCAAAATTGACCGAGTTATAGCTGTTCAAAGTTGAAGCATATTTTTTGCTGCAAAATAGGGGTCAGTCACAAATTTACTGTAAATAAAAATAAACATCAGATAGAAAACTTAACTTTAAACATTGGGAGTAAAAAAATTTTTTACAATGTTGTTTCTGAATTTATGTTCACATTTACATGTTAAAGTAAAATATGCAGTTTGTGCTAAAAATATAAGTAAAAAAATAACAGAAATTTTGTTAAATTGAAAAGTCACAAATAGTTACAAAATGATACATATTTAAAGCTCTATTAGATTACTCAACCTAATAGAATTTGATGTAGTCCTATAAAATAAATAAATCGAACGCACCTAAAATCGTATTCATATTACATTGTCATCGGTTTTTAATAAGTATGGGAATTGAACCTCAATCAGATATTTGGAAGTGAGTTAAAATTTGAATATAAGTTTTGAACTAGGAAAATTTACATACGAAAACTATGAATAAAATAAAAGCTTATCAAAATAACATACCTTTTTAAAATAAAATCACGAAAAGAATAAGCTTCATTTGCTTACAAAATAAAACATACTTAAAAATACAATTGAGGATATGAATTTCAAAACTCGACTTATCGCTTTTTGATTTCTATATAAGTCTATACAAACCTCCACTATTGTAACAATTCAATCTCAAAATTTATAATGAAAACCAATAGATGCATTTAAAGTTTTTTCGCTATTTCCCAAAATTTGATTTTTTCGATAAAGAGAATTTTGAAATTCATGTCTTTAGTTATTTTAATAACCAATCTAGAAATTAATTAATTATAATTAACACTACCGTAAAACTTATACGATGACAGCGCCTTCAGTTAAATCTCTCATTTAAAACATTTTGTAATTGGAACTATATGTCTGTGAGAAATAGTTTAGGAAGTAGCCTTTGAACAGCGTTGGAAATCGACTCCCTTTATAATACTTTAAGCACTTAGTGTACGTTCCCTTAAAGCTCCGTCGAACGCATCCGTTTTCAGCTATAGAAAAGTGGTTTAAGTCATGAAATTTAAAGTTTCATAACTCGGTCAATTTTAATGTTACATGAATGGGACCTTTTCTGTATTACTTGCTAGAGTGTTGAAAAAATTTTACTAAATATCACTTATAGGACCGGGGGACCGTATAAAAATTTAATTTTCGTAATTTTTTAGTAAAACATTTTTTTGACCAAAATCGCTTAAAAAACAATTTTTTGCCTTTTTTAAAGCATTTTTGCAATTGGAACTATATGTCTATGACCAACGGTTTAGAAATTAGCCATTGGCCACCGTTGAGAGGGGACACCCTGTATAACGTCCATTGTGAACATCTTAGACTGTTTTTTTTAACGTATATGAATATACTAGTGATTTTTTCGCCATCTACGGAGTGGAAATTTGAAAATTGCTGAAACATATGTTTAATTTTTTTAAAATAGATTTATTTTCTACTTTTTCACGCTCGTATTTAAATCGACTTCTGCGATATTTTTCTACCTCCTTTCAATTCTCTTCGAGAAGGGGGATTACTTAAATCGTTAAAATACGTGTTCAATTACTATTCAGTATATTTATTTTCTGAAATTTCACGCTTCTACATTAAAGGGCTGCTGAGATATAGCAAGATTTCCGACCTTGTTTACCCTCCCCCCCTTCCAGGGATGAATTTTCAAGAGTTCCGTCTTAGTGCACACTTAATAAGTATAAAGTCATAATAAATATTAATAAGTCATAAAAAGTATTTTCTCCTCAATATTCATGAATCTAGATTTGGTAGTTTTGATTGTGCGTTGACTATCATAGTCATGAAGCATAAACTATTTTATATATGTATAGTTGCAATGAGCACGTATCTGCACTCATTCACATCATCACATTCAGATTCCACTGTTCTAACAGAAAAACTTTGCCATGAATTTTTTATTAAGCTATTTTAAGAGGGGGAGGGGTGATGGATTTTTAAACAAATTTTGAAAAGGAAACAAATAAATACATATGTGTTTCTCAAATTTCAGTTTTGAGCTAAGTATACTTGGGCTATTATAAGATCAGAAAGTACTAAAAAATTATAACATTTTCCTTATTTTTAACTTTTTAGATTTAACAGTGTATACAATTCGAGACAAAAGTCTGTTAATACAATACTTTAGGGATGAAAAATGGTAAGGTAAGCCAAAAAGAAAAGAAAAATAAGGTGAAAAATATAATTTACGGCTACAAAAAAAGCAAAGGTTTTATTAACCTGGAAATTACAGATTTTACATGATTTTATATTGTCAAACGTTATCATTTTTCCATTTTTATTTAACATATTTAAATTTATTTTACTATATTCCGAATAACAGATTATTTTATCTTACATTATGTAAATTCACTGTTAAATTTAGAAAGAATCCAGTACATTTATTTCTAATGTCACTCTATCTGCCTCGCTTTGTCATCAAACTCTCATTTCGTGATAATGACAGAAGAAACATTTCGATTCAATATTATATCTTATTTCGATTTGATGGTTTTTCGAAAGCAATCTCTTTTTCCTTTGTAATAAGAACTAGAATTATTATATTTCTCTATTATATACTATCAACTGCGTTGATCGAATATTTTTTGGAAAATAATAACATTCGATCATATTTTAAAATTGTTGTTTTTGGAACTTTTTTCTTTATTTATTTAAACTTTAATTTGTCGATATTTTCATTTGTAATTTAGTTGAAAATGATAATGTCAAAGCGTAATAGATGTAGGGTTGTCTTATAATGTCTTACAATGAGGAATATTATCAACACACATTTTTTTTTCAGACAAATTTGAGAGGATTTGGTTTTTGAAAAAGAATAACATTCAATCAAATTTTGAAATTGATGTTTCTGTAATTTTTTTTTCGTTATTTATATAAACTTTAATTTGTCAATATTTGCATTTGTACTTTTGTTGAAAATAATATTATCTACGTGTAACAGATGTAGGGTTGTCTTAGAATGTCTTAACAATGAAGAAATTTGTTTGTTTTTAAATACAGAGCATAGTACGTACTAAATCTTTCGATAGGAAATAAAACGCTACTGAATCTAGTGAATGTTATTACACTAGAGCTGTAGAACTATATTCTATTTTATCTAAAGTTGATATGCATAGTATATCTCTCCTGTCAACTGAACAACAAATCGATGTAAGAGAAAGACAGAATATTTGAAAGACATTCTTTGAGATTAAAATGAATTGTTCCAAGAAGCACGTATATTGTCAGATTTAACAGCCTATGTATTTGAGAGATATTTCTATGGTTTATTTTTGTGTGTGTATGTATAACTTAAATTCGAAAGAAAATCACATGAAAAATGTAGATTGAATTTTTGCAAAATGAAGATATATTAGATGGAATATATCTGTGAATATATCTATGGATAATATCAAAAAATACAGGGAGCATATCAGTTATAACGTACATGGGACAGAACGTAATTAAAAGCTTCACTTTAAAAAATCTGTTTTACCATTTGCTGTAATGTCACTCCACCGATTTTATAAAAAACGGTTTTATCACTGCTTTATAGAACATTCTCATTGATCAGAAAAGATATATTCTAGAAAAGCAGTGGAATGACTTTGCATCAAAACGTACAGATTTTTAACAGTGTTGGACACGACTTATTTTCTATGTAATGTAATATGTATTATCATGTTTCTAGTAGACTGCCGTTTTCTTTTCTTTTAGTTTTTTACAAATGTATAACATTGCTATTTAAAATGTTTATTATAACATTTATATTTGATCTCAAAGTTATATTAACTAATATCTTTATATTTTCAACACTTTTTAGGTATTTATATTTTTGTTTCAATGCTTGTTTTGCACTGGTTATTTTACATTTACGTAATGTACTTCAATTTATTGGTAATGTTGCTTATGACATATTTCACTTATAACGTCCCCATTCACCGGCTCCAGGGAAACCTATTAAAACCGAAGTCTTTATATTTAATGTTTAACAAAGTCCTTATATTAAAAAAATAAATACAGTAAAGCATCGTTTATACGAAGATCGCTTATACGACGTTTACAATTATAAGACGTTTTAGACGTTGAACAATTCATTCCTATTCTTTTTAGTGTAAAAATTTATCTTTTATAAGACGCACAAAATCGTTTATACGTCGATTTTTCAATTTTTTAAGGTTTATTTTTGTTTATTTCTCTTGTGTATTTTAAGAACGGGCGAAAGTTGGCGGTTTTGAGTTGACACCAAAGAGCATGTTTAAAATATACAGCACTTGATGACAATGCGAGCTGGTATTCGATTAGTCAGAAAAATCAGTTTACGCGTAACGGATCACATTGTAGGTTCATTATTTTTGCGAGGATGTTCAGCTTTCCCGTCATTTATAAGTTGCAAATAGACCATCTTTCTAATTGTTATCAGTATTGGCGACTTTTAGTTGTTCACGCGGTGCATTGAAATATTAAGAACTTATTTTATTTGCCACAGTACCAGCGAAAAAACTTTTCAGGTCCTTGACTCATTGCACGCTGAGAAAAAAAATATACCTCCAGTACCTAGAATGAATAGTCAGTCACTTTCTGAATACTCAAACTAGAACTACAGATGACCGAATTATGCGAATAGATTAAACAACTATGTTGAATAGACGCAATGACCTGACATTTCTAGTCTAGTGTTTTCTAGGTGACGAAAGGATATTGAATCTTTTCAGTAACGAGAAATTATCGCTTGATTTTGGGAATGGTTTCATATACTAGAATTCTAGTTACGAAATTAAACCTCTTGTGTTCGCATCTTTTTGCAGAGATTTTTAAATCGATTTGACAACGAGAATATAAGAAAACGCTCTTGAATTCTAATTGGGAACTACAGAACTCTCTGGCATAGGGAACTAACATTTATAAGGATGACATGGAACTATTTTTTCGAGAGCCACAATTTAGATTCTAGATGCTGGAACTATATTTTTTTCTCAGTGCAGAAATCATTAATTACAACCCAACGTCAGCATTACTTCAAATAACTACCGACAATTTTTTCTGTAATACTAGGTAATGGTCAAAAATAAAAAATAAATAAAGGTACGTATATTTAAATTGCTTACTAATTTCCCCCCTTTTATTTATTTATTTATTATTTATTTATTTATTTTGGTTTGTTTAATTTACAAATTTATGTAAATCAACGCGTAGAACATTAAAGTTCAGTGAAAACAAAATTGTTCTAGTTTTAGAAGTAAAAATCGATTATATGACGTTATCAGTTATACGACAGTTTTCGGTAGTCCCTTCAGCGTCGTATAAACGATGCTCCACTGTACTTTGAAAAATAAAGGAATTTAAAAAACTTACACTAAAATTTCTCTTAATAATTCAAAAGTTATCTGACTGTGTTATTCTCACCCTCTCTCTCTTTTTCACTCCTATACATTGACGCAGTGTTTAGAATTGGGAAACTGTGATACATAAATCATGTTTTAAACAAATGAGCTTGTATTGTAAAAATCTATATGTTGTTTCGGTGTCAATTAATTGTACCTGGTAGACTTAGCACATCTGGTCATTTTTTTCATTATTCATGCTGTATTTCAGTAAAGGACAAACTCGTTTAATTCTAGATACATCATGCTTCATTTCAGTAAAGACTAATTTGTATTATTCAGCTGCATGTAACAGTTGCATGTAACTTCTTCAGCTGTTCAATTGTTTCTGGAATGTGGTGGTACACTTGGCAGTCTACTTGGTCTTTCAAGTCAAAAATTCTCTATTCTAATTATTGATCTATATTGATCTATTAATCTATACACCCAATCAGTGAACAGCACATACTTAAAGCAGAAAGACGACTTACAGAATGGCGAATTCACAGACTGCGTTTTCTTCTACATCTTTCAAATTGTCTGCAGCGCTATCCCTTGTTGAAAATTGTAACTAATTTCGAAAGTTTGTCTGTATGAAAATTTACTGTTATCCCAAGCATATTGCAACAAACGGTGTATTTCTATCGCTGCCCATTTAGTTTTTATTCATTTTTTAAATATACCGGTCAATTTTGCATCACCCCTTATATGCTATTCAGTTCGATGAACACAGCTGGTCTTATTTTCTGGCTTCGTATTGTTGATTGCTCAAATATAGTTTTCAGTTGTATTATTCCCCTTCTAAAATATTTAAATATAATATTTTACCTTATTAAATAACGAAGCTTCATTATAATGTTCTGGAAAAGTTGGAAAGTTTTTCATTGTCTATCCTGGATGTAAGATTTTTCTTTTTTGTTCTATGTTTCCTGTTTTTAAAAACATTCTTACAGCGACACATTTTTTTTGGGGGGGGAGGGGGAGCTAGTTTTTATTTTAAGAGCCAAACAGGTAATTACCGTGATATCCATATTAATTACTTTAACATTGTTGCAGCAAATAAATAGACTTTTTAAAACAAACTTTTTGTTCTAAAACCCTTGCCAGTAATAGAAAAGTTATCTAACTCTGGTTTCCTAAATGTCTTTACAGTATCTAATCGATTAACTTTTAAAACCCTAGAGGCCAAAACAACTCTTAGTCCCTGAAAAATATTTTTTGTGAGATATTTATCTGCAGCTAATTTAACGCACAAATGATTTTCTATGATTAAAATCTCTGAGTTTTTATTAATTAAAAGTTTGATTAAAAAAAGTTAATTAACATAGTTCAGTATTTCGCTACATTGTTTTTTTATTATTATTATCTAATAAAAGTTCTTTTAAACATCGTATCAAAATAAGAAACAGTTAAAAATAATATTTTCAAAAATTAAGGCTATAGATACAACGGAATCAAAAATAAATTATTATAGTTTCTGTAATTAAAATGTTGAATTTAAATTTTAACAGTTTTTTCTTAATGTATCCACTTTTTTTAAAGAAAAAAGTTTTCATTATCATAAGAATTTGGGCAATATTTAATAAGAAAAATTTGTAAATCTTGAATTAAAAAACAAAATGCAAAGCAATGCCTACATTTTATTGAATTCATAGATGTTAAATAAAGAAAAATGTAATAAGAAACTATTATATATTTTTTTCAATTTAAGTGGTAAATTTATATATGAACAATTTTCTCTCTATATATTTGCTTTTTGTCAAATTTTCTTTTTTTTCTTTTTTTAACTTTCATAAGAACTGCGCAGTATTTAAAAAAAAAACTTTGTTGATCTTGATTTAAAAAAATAAAATGCTAAAAAATATTTACATTTTATCGAACTCATAAATGTTTCAAAATAAAATGGATACATCGGATTTATGATATTTTAATACTATCTCCAATGTATTAATTAATAGTTCATAAGAATAAAACAAACGGAAATTTATTCGAAATGTGCTCATGCCGTGCAAAATATTGAAGTCTTTCATTATTAAATGATCTTTCACAAAAGGAAATACGGCAGAGCGTAAATGTGATATTTCCTTTCACCTAAAGTTGATATACATGGAATGTATGTCCCCTTTTGCCAACTGAGCAAAGAATTGATGTACAAGAAGAAAAGCGAGTCTATAAGAAGCATTTGAAAGGGATTCCTGTGAAAGAAAATGAATTGTTCCCAAGAGAATGTGCATTGTCAGATTTAACGATCTAGACCTTTACTGGACATTTTACAGTTTTACTATCTTCTACCTATCATAAATAAAAGTACGGGGTGACTCAAAACTTCGGTGCGGTAAAAAAAGGTTTATGTATTGGAGCGACGGGCGGTTTGGAGGTAAATATTTGGCATTGAACGGGGTTTTGAATGACACTAAGATGAAAATTAATTCGAAATCTCGACAGTAGAGGGCGCTACTGTAGATAATTCCGAAGTGTTCACATAACGTAAGATTTCGACACAAAAGAGTGAACATGCAGTTATTTTCTAATGTTTTTGTAAGTAAAGCTTAAGTTATGTGAACGATCTGATATTATTCTATGGAATTACCTGCAGTAGCACTCTCTTCCGTCGAGACCGAGAACAAATTTTGTTGTTTTTGCCGTGCAAAATCCCACACGGCATTAAATATTTATCTGCAAACTAGTTACCTGACATTATCATAAAAAGAGTGTAATAAGAAATTATTGTATTTTTTTTCAATAGTAAATTTAAATTTTAAGAGTTTTACTTATTTATTTGCTTTTTGTCAGATGTTCTTTCTTTTTTTAAACTTTAAAAAAAAACTGCTCAGTATTTAAAACGAAACTTTGTACACCCTGAATTAAAAAATAAAATGTCAAACAATATCTATATTTTTTAGAGATCATAAATGTTTCGAAAATAAAATGGACACATCGGTTTTATAATATTTTAATACTATCTCCCTGTATTTCAATTATCAGTAAGAATAAACAAAGAAAGGATTATTCAAAGAAAATTCTTTGAACAAAGAAAGGATATTGAAAGGATTATGGGTACCAAATATAAAACCATTCGGTACGGTAGTTTTTCCGCTGTCATATGTGGATAGACAGGCAGACATAAGACGACTATACAGGGTGAGTCATAAATATCGAAACAATAGGCTATCTCCTAAAATATTGCCCCTAGACCCATACTTCCAATTGCAAAGTTTCATATAAAAAGGTGAGTTTTTTGATATGATAAGTTGCAACTCCATGGGGGGTTTATTTAAAAAAATACGAAAATTAAATTTTTATACAGCCTCCAGAGGATAAAACTTCCAATTAGAAAAAAATTCCTTATACATTCCTGAATTGAACAAAAAAAATTCATCTTGATACCTTCAAAACTCAGAGAGTATGACAATTTTAATAAATCGTGAGGTTTCAAGGGATCAGACACAAATTGAAATGCGTGTATGAAGAAACAATGGTGCTATAATGGATCCAAGAAACATTTATTTTATTTATTTATTTATAAAGTTAGAATTTTGAATGTTTTGTGATGATTAACCATATAATTTGTAAGAAATATCACATCATAAGACTTCTTAATAATTTTTTTTTCAAATAATTTAGAGTAAATTAAAATTGTTATAACTCAAAATATTATTTGTCGCATTGATTTTTTTTTTCTTTTGATTAAATGAAAATGTCTAATTTTCAATTTTGATTCAGCATTTTAAATAATATAATTTTTTTAAATAAAAATATTTAAAATAGCAATATAAAAAAATATGCAAATTTCTGTAAACAAATCATATTTTTAAAAGTAAATTTTCTGAGCTGAAAACTTCTTACGGCACGTTGAGCATTTTTTTTTTCTTTTTGAGATGTTAAAAAACTATTGAGCTCGCGGGATTGTTATCGTAACCGACGGTTATTGACTTATGTCAGTTTAAAAATGAGAAGTGAAATAAAAACATTTGATGCAGAAAAGTGCATTTAGTTTTAAACAAAGATAGGCTCCTAACGTTTAAATGCTTTTTAAAAGTTTCTAGGTGTTAAACTCCGTCCTGTATCCGTCCTCCATCTCTGGTTAAACTCCGTCCTGATTCCGTCCTCCATCTCTGGTTAAACTCCGTCCTGTATAGTTTCGATTTCAGATTTTGTTTAAGTTTTGCCATTCTCACCTTTTTTAATTACTGTTTAAATGCGTCAGTTGATTTAAACCTTATTTTTTTTATCACGTCGATTTCAATTTTTTTCATTGTGCAGTGACTTACAGACAGACATTTTATAAAAACATGTTTTTCGGTATCTCTGAACCCCTCCCCGGAATTCAAAATTAAGATAGGAGAAAGTAAGAGATAGAAGACTACTAAAGATAGAAAAAAGTAAAAATAGGTTTAAAACCATCCTAAATTTTGAAACTGAATAGTAAAAAGTAGATTTTTGAAAATATTTCTATGTAATTTATTAAAATATATTTCCAATGATTCCATTAATAGAAGTATCATTATCGCTATTACTATTTTTACTAAACTTATTGCCTGCGGCAATAAGTTTTTAAGACACTTTTAATGAGGGTTTAATTAATATCACTTAATTTAATAACACTTTTAACAAGTGTTTAATAAGACGGTCCCGCCAATGAGTCGCGCCAGTTACGAGGTTGGAGCCAAAGTCGAGATATTGCAGACATCTAGCATATTTCAAGGAAATTTAAAGCGAATACCTATACGCTGTTATTTTATATCTAAAAGTTAAAGTATGGTCATGGATCGAGATTTAACAATGCGTAAATTTATGGTCGATCCCTAAATTGTACTTCAAATGAACTGATTTTGCTGCGCTCAGAGGTATGCTTAAGTGGTGTAAGTCACGAATTTTGGAAAATTTTGGATTTTAATATCTTTCGGAAATTTGTAGATATCGAGATGAATTTTTTTTTTAATTCAGGAATGAATAAGAAAAATTTTTTTAATTGGAAGTTTTATCCTCTTTAGGCCGTATACAAATTTAATTTTCCTTTTTTTTAAAATAGACCTCTCATGGAGTTGTAACTTATCTTATCAAAAATTCACCCTTTTTTATGAAACTTTGCAATTGGAAGTATGGGTCTAGGGGCGATATTTAAGGAGATAGACTATTGTTCCGAGATTTATGACTCACCCTGTAGAGGCTACTTATTTATATAACTATGAACGCGCCTAAAAAAACTAAAAGTTATTAGAAATGTGCTCATATAAATATTAAAGTCTTTCAGCATGAAATTATCTTTAACAAAAGATTCTTACATTAAACAGGAAATATAGTATTTCTTTTTACCTAAAGTTAATATACATGAAAATGTACGTCTTCTTTTGTTGATTGAACAACGAATAGATGTTCAAGAAGAAAAGCGAGTCCATATGAAGCATTTGAAACGAATTCCTGTTAAACAAAATGGATTGTTCTTGAGAGTGTGTATACTGTCAGATTTAACGATGTAGACCCTTGCTAGACATTTTACTTTACTGTTATACTTTATCTATCATAGAAGAAAAAACCGGATGTTTCAAAAATTCAGTGCAAGGTCTATGAATCGATCAGACGTGCGCAGTGATGGTTTCACAGAAAGGCTCAGTGGGGGGGGGGGGGACATTTCCACGCGAAGCAATGAGATGTTCTTACCTGGAGGATTTGCGATTTTGAATTTTAATGGTAAAAAAATGCAATTCCCACTCCCCAGAACTCTACAATGCCTTCCCCCTCCCTAGAGCCACAAAAATGCCTCCCGGGAAAAAGGTGTCTGAATTCAGTACTAGACGTGCGGTTGGAAATGAATATTCGGAATGGTACAGGATTTTGAATGAGATAAACATAAAAATTAGTTTTAAATCTTGACAGTAGAAGCCGCTGCTGCACACTTTTAAAACGAAAGAGTGCATTTAGCATCCCAGGAAAGAGCTGTAATTTAATGAATCGTTAATGAGTTGTTTTTTAAATGCTTTACTCATCATGATTTAAATTACTTATTTAAATATCTCATCTTGATTTAAATTGTTTAAAAACAACTCATCCAGTTGAGTTGTTTCAACTCTTTATGAGAAGCTACCTTTCAAAACGTGAGACCAGCAAGTTTTGGCTCAACTTGAGATATTTTTTGGCCGACATTTTAGGAAAGCAGATACTTCCATTGAATATTTCCACAGTGCTAGCATAAGGCAAGATTTGGACAAAAAAGTGGAAACATGCATTTATTCTTTAATGTTTTTGCACCAGATCTTAAGTTTTTGATTAATATGAAATTATTCTGTGGAATTACTCTCTATCTACTAGCACTACTACTCTCTACCGCCTAGATTTAGAACTAAATTGTTATTTGTGCCATACAAAATACCGAACCATGCTAAATATGTATTTGCTAAATGCATGTCTTTTCGACTCAGAGATAATTTTTTATCGCATTTTACTTTCGCACGAAAATTTTGAAACACCCTGATAATAAACGAAGGGGTTTTTTTTGTACTTCAAATGTTCGACGAATTTGTTCGTTTAAAAACGAACAAATTCGTCGAACATTTGAAGTTCAGATGGGATCAGAGATGTCCAAAATTACGTTTTTACAAAATTTCTGTCTGTCCGTGTGAGCCTCTCTTACCATCATCGAAAAGTGTAAGAATGCTTTTGGCTATAGTTTTCAGGTCCTAATTGAAAATGTGGATACATCTCCGGTAGGAAGACACGTTATTTTTATGACATTTTTTTTATCGTATCCAGTGTTCTCGCTGTCGCTCACCATTGCACCAAATTGCGACGAAATTTTCCATTTGGCGAGTAAACAGGCGAATAGATTCCCCAAATTGTTAGTGCTGATTTTTTGATTTTTCTATTTTTTTCTTTTTCGTTTTTTTCCCTCTGTGTGTGTGTGTCTTGCTTATCATGTTCAATTCCACCGTACTGTCAGAATAAAAAATATTTAAAAGTTTCTTAAGCTCTCGTTCCAGAACAATGAAATTAGCAGATACCATCGACTTCATCTATAAAAACGATCTGCAACATCTTGATTTTTCAGATTCATTATGTATAATATGATAAAATTCCGAATTAATTTAGGAAGTTTCATTTCATAACAATTTAATGAGTTAAATTGGTTTTAGAGGTTTTTTTCATTAAGTAAGATATTTAGAATATACAAATTCTTAATATATTTGTAACGGATAGTTGAATTAGATTAATATCAATCGTTGTCGTGGTTATAAAAACTTAGGTTATTTTAGAACATATTGAAAGAAATGGGGTACATTAAAGGATTAAAGAAAATTCTTTTAGTGATACACGGCGAATCTATTTGGCTAATACTTTTTTCATTTGGCGAATGTTTTTTTTTTTTTTTTAATTAGCCAAACTACTGACGTTGGTCAATAGTCAGCGAGAACACTGATCGTATCATGGATAAATGTGAGGAGTAATAGCCTAGAAATTAATCGAGCTTCATATGTATGTTTTGCGCTGCTGCTCTCAGGTCCCATTTGAAATTGAACATATTTTCCTGTGGCACTTTGTTACAATTTACGTATAGAATTAAACCAAATTTTATACATACATTTTTAACTAAGGACGCCAGGTTCGTATTAAAAATAGTGTTATTCCATCTGAACTGCGCAATGTGATAGCGATTTTTGCGTGCTAAAGAATAGCTAAATTTAAAAACGCGTATCAAAATTGAAAATGCACATCCAGTAATATTGTTAATAGGCAGTCCTGTAATGAAATTTTTGGCGCCCCCGTAAATGAACGATAAGTTGTATGGACAACGCACTCTTGTACGAACACGTTTTAACACATCTCAGTGATATATATTAATTCAGTATGTTTAAAATAGTGTAATATCACTAAAATTTACCACAATAGATTTTTCCTCATAGACAGTACTTTAATGGAATTCTTCTGAATGTCTCTGTAAACGAAGAGTTAGATGTTGAACACTTCATTTTAAATTCCAAACATTTAACAGTAAGTAACATATATCAGTCTTATAACATGGACAGATGGACAGATGAACAGACGAACAGACCATGAAACCAAGTTCATAAACACTTTTCAACTATTGTGAAAAATGTTAAAAAGCACCATATACTTTTGAAACGAAACTTTCTTGTTTTTAAGTCTCCTTCAGTTAAATCACTCGATCTTAATTGAAAAGTTCTGCCTCCGTTTTTCTTCTCTTAAAAATAAAATAAAATAAAATGAAATAAGAAGTCTAAACGTTTACACAGTATCCAATCGATTAATCGTTAAAACCCTGGAGATCGAAACAATATTTAGGTCTCAGAAAGTGTTTATTGTCAGACAGCTATTTCTTAGATTGTGGCTAGAACAATTCTGAAATAGGTTAGCGCGTTTAATAAGAATAAATTTGTATTATAGTAAGTATTTGTTTAATAAGTATAAATATTTTAACGAAAGTTTAGAACAATAATGACCAAATTAAAAAAAACCGATGAATAGAATAGAACAGGGTACAATTTTTAAATTAATGAGAATTTAAGTGGTTTTAAAAGTGTTTACGCTATCTATCAATAAAACACACAAAGATTGGAAAGGAATTGTGAGCTTGAACTACTAAAAAACACAATATTAATTTTCATAGAACACCAAATATTTACTAATAGGTTGATGTTAATTTACAAAAGAACAAACTAGTTGAATTTCCAAAGAATATAGCTGAGCATTGATTTAGTTAATATATTTGAATACGAGAAAAACACCATCTTTTTTTTGAGATAGACTGATCGCAGGGTTACAATCGGAAAACTTCGACATGGATTGAATTTAACATCTTCAAATAGGAATAGAATGTAGAATATTTTTTTTGTAAACAGAATAATCTTCTTTTTACGCACTCATCACAAGCAATAATCTTTTTCCAATCAATTCAGTTACGTAACGGCAGACGAGAGAAAAAAAACTGTTGTCAAGTCCATTGTCATGGTAATCTCGCCTCGTTTATTCTTTCGTCCAGATCATTTAATGTATAAATGTATGGAAAAAATCCCAATGATGTTTTTGATTAAAAATTAGCAAAATATTACAAAACTTCATGGAATGGAGAAACACATCATTTCACTCGGCAGTTGCGCAACTTTCTTCTGTTTATATATTTCTAAATTTTATAGAAAAAAGAATTATGAAAATATATTTTACTAATAGTAATTAATTATTTGCAGTCGCATATGAGTTTGTCATAAATGTTACAACTGCATATTAGCTGCTGGCAGCTAAAACAATTCCTTGGCTGGTAAGATTTTTAAAAAATTTCCCACCCCCGCTAAAGTTAATTAAAATTTTTTAGTCTATTGATAAAGGATTGTTTTCATCGAATTAAATTACTTTTAAACAAAGGATCCACAGAAAAACAGTTTTTTTAAACATTTAATCTATAGAATATCCTATTAAACAAAGTAATATCCTATCAAATTACAGATTTTCTTAACCCCTTGTAGAACAACTCTGATATGAAACATTTTTCCTCAGATGCTATAATGCATCATTTTAGGCATGTAAAAAAATAATTTAAAAGAATTAGATCTTAAAAATAAAAAAATGACTGAAAGATACTTTATAATGCAATAAGCAGAATATTTCATGTTTCTAATAAATATTGTGAATTTTTTACTACAAAATTTTACAGTATAAAATATTTACCTTTGTAAAAAGCCTATCTTTAGACGTCTTCCACTTTTTAATTTTGCTAAAATCCCGAGGCTCATTTTAGAAATAACGTTCACCCTCAGAAATACTTTTTTTAATTCACTTAAATTTTCCTGACTGCAATGTTACCAGATTTTTTCGCTTAATATACGAATATTCGTTTCTTATTTCTCCGTTTCAAGACGTAAAATATACATCAATTAAGGAAACTGGGAATAAAATAAAAATTGTTGACTTTGGGATCAAACTAACTACCTCAGTGTTACGAAAACAGTGCTAAAACCACTCGTCTACAGCTGTACAGCAGTAGAAGAATAAGTAAGTACGTTTCCCTCAGATTGATAAGGCTTGATTAAGGAAAAGAGGCAATTTCTTGTCCCAGTCCTGTTGGTATCTAGACACCAGGAGAGAGAGGCTATTTAGGATGGTACGATTGAACCGCTCCACCATGCCGTCCGATTGAGGGTGTAGAGGTGTTGTTCGAGTTTTGTCCATGCCGAGTAGTTCACACATTTCCTTCAACACAGCCGAATCAAAATTTCTTCTTTCATCGGAATGGATTTGAAGAGGAACTCCGTATCTGGAAACCCAGTGTTGAATCAGTATGTCTGCTACGGTTACCGCCTCTTGATTAGGAATGGCGTAGGCTTCAGGCCACTTGGTGAAGTAGTCCATGACAACGAGGATGTACTTATTGCCATCAGATGTTCTAGGAAGTGGACCCAGGATGTCTAGAGCAATTCGTTCGAAAGGAGCTCCTACATTATAACGTTGCAATCGCCCACAGGTGTCACAAGTTCGACACCACTTCTCCACATCACTGCGAACATTATTCCAGTAGAAACGCTCTCGAACCTTCTGCAGGGTCTTCATTACACCAAAATGACCTCCTGTGGCACTACCATGCAGTTCTTGAAGGACCATAGAAATTCTCGACTTAGGGAGTAGTAGTTGCCATCTACATGTCTTTCCATCATCAGACTCCCATTTTCGGTACAAGATACCGTTCTTCGAATGTAGGGAATCCCAGAGAGACCAATAACGTTTAGTAGTAGAATGGTAATGGGCCATGTCTTGCCAGCTGGGCTTCCTGTTGGACTCCTCTTTCAGCTCTAGAATTAGCTTAATTTCAGGATCAGCAAGTTGATCTTTACGCAGGCTCTCGTCACTCCACGGATCTTGCGATGATGTAGACCCAGTTGTAACTTGTCTTACTATAGGACCTTTGACATTAAATTTCTTCTCAACCCGGTCGCAGTATCTACAATTCCATGAGCAGGGTCTTCTTGAGAGAGCATCTGCATTTCCATGTGATGAGCCTTTTCGATGGCGTATCTCCATATCGTACTCTTGAAGCTTTTGTATCCACCTGGCTATCTGGCCTTCAGGGCTCTTAAAATTCAATAGCCAAGTTAGAGAAGCATGATCAGCTCGGATCAGGAATTTTCGACCGTAAAGATAATGATGAAAATAGTCTATGGCTTTCACTACAGCAAGAAGCTCTTTTCTTGTCACGCAGTAGTTTCGCTCTGCCTTTGATAAGCACTTGCTGAAATAGGCGCTAACACGCTCCTGGCCATCGATTTCCTGGGACAGTACAGCGCCAATGCTTTCGTTACTTGCATCCGTATCAAGTATAAACTGTTTATCGATTTGGGGATACGACAGAATTGGAGTGGATGTCAAGGCCTCCTTAAGCTTTTCGAAAGCAGCGTCACATTCTTGTGTCCACATAAATTTTTGATTGGCTTCTGTTAATTTATGAAGTGGTCTTGCAATCATCGAGAAGCCTTTGACAAATTTTCTGTAATAGGTGCATAATCCTAGAAAACTCCGCAGCTGGTGAACATCTGCTGGACGACTCCAATTTTTCACGGCTGATATCTTCTCCGGATCAGTCCTAACTCCTTCCGCCGAAATGATGTGTCCAAGGTAGGCGACTTCATTACGAAACAAACTGCACTTCGAAGGGCTTAACTTCAAATTAGCTTCCTTTAACTTTTGTAGCACCCGCCTGAGGTTGTTCAGATGTTCATCAAAATATTTTCCTACGATTATGATATCATCTAAATAAACAAGACATGCTTCATATGACAGCCCCCGGAGAACCGTTTCCATAAGCCGTTCGAAAGTTGCAGGTGCGTTACATAGACCAAAAGGCATTACCTTGAACTGCCATAATCCTTGTCCTGTTGTAAAGGCAGTCTTCTCGCGGTCGTCCGGATGGATCTCTACCTGCCAGTAACAACTCTTCAGATCGAGAGTCGAGAACCAAGTGTTGCCCACAAGTGTGTCGAGAGTGTCGTCAATCCTTGGCAGGGAGTAACTATCCTTTTTAATGACGTCATTCAGTCGGCGGTAGTCTACACAAAATCTTGTTGAACTATCCTTCTTTCTTACTAATACAATGGGAGACGCCCATGGACTTGTCGATGGTTCGATGACGTCATTTTCTTCCATATCCTTAATTAAATTCTGCACCTCTTCTTGCTTAGCAAAAGGTAATCGTCTAGGATGCTGTTTAATAGGAGAGTGATCTCCCGTGTCAATTCGGTTTTGTGCCATTTTAGTTCGTCCAAAGTCTTCAGATGTTTGGGAAAATAAACTTTGGAATTCTCTAATTAAATTTTCTGCAGCATCCCTTTGATTTGGATCTAAGTCTGTATCTTGTAACAAATCCTTGACTAAATTATCTGAAGATTTCTGAGAGTGATTGGAATTTTGACTTATGCACGTCACAGGAGCCCATGATGCTATCACCTCTCCTTTCTTGATAGTCCTCGTCTTATCACTGATGTTAGCAATTCTGACTGGAATGGTCTTTTTCGAGAGGTCTACTACAGGAGAAGCCACCAATACTCCTGCTTGTTTACTATTGTCTTCGGCATAATCTATATGGCCAAATCGGTAATTAGTTTTATTTTTAATTACAGCTGGAATTAAAAATTCAGTTCTTGGATCAAGATTGATGTCTTCTTTGGCTATTACTGTTTGTTTACATTCAATTTCGTTATTTAATCCAAAAAGACTTATTTCTTCAAATTTTGAGAGCATTTTGTTATTTTTGAAATCAAGTTTGAAGCGAAACTTCTTGAGAAAATATAGCCCGATTAAGCAAGGATCTGTTATGTCAGCCACATATGCCGTATGGTAATATTTCGTTCCTCCAAAGTTGATGGTTAAATCGGCCTTTCCATATATGCCTATCTTGTCGCCCGTTACAGTTTGCAGGGTAACGCACGGCGGAGTCCAGATGAGTTTACATTTCAATTTTCGAGCCAAATCTTCTCTTATTATTGTTACATTGGCTCCTGTATCCACAATCATACGGCATTGAATCTCGTTAATAAATCCTATCACATATAATTCATTATCGCCGCCACTCATTTTCGATATTTGAAGGATCTTCAGGTGGGGCTTTTTATTCTCTGGTCTTGAATTCATCTCACGTTCGTGGACTTTGGGGCAGTTTCTTCGGAGATGTCCTGTATCACCGCATCCCCAGCACCTGAGATTCTGTCTTCTTGAGCTTCTTCTTCCATATTTTAAAGCTTCCAGCTCTTGATTTATTTTCCTAATTTCTTTCAAGACGTCGCTCTCAGTGTCTGAGCTTTTGTTCACCGTTGCCCCTCGGACTAAATGACGATCTCTTCGGCTGGCTTGTGTAGCTGCTTCCAACTTTAAGGCATATAGTAATGCAGGCTTTTAATCCTGCACATCTGCCATTCGTACCGCTCTCTGCACTTCCGGATCTTTTATTCCGTCTACAAAGTACTGCAGTGAGAGCATTTCCCGTACATTTGTTGGGCAGTCGATGAAAGCTAAATTTGACAGACGTTCTATTTCTGAGGCAAACTCTTGAATGGTTTCACTCGATTTTTGATGGCGGCTCTGCATTTGTATTCTCGTATAATCTTTGAAAATTTTTTCTCCGAATCTCATTTCAAGTGCACAACTTAAAGTCTCAAAATTGAGTTGCGTCATATCGGGCAATGTTTGCAGCACGTCGGCGGCTTCTCCTCTCAAAGATGCTGCCAGTTGACAAGCTTTCACCTCTTCACTCCATTTGTTCGCTTCGGCTACAATGGAGAATTGGGTTTTGTAAACTTGCCAGGAACTCTTTCCGTCGTATGTCGACAGCTTAACTTGCACAGGAGAAGCAGGCGGATTCCTAAATTCTTCATAATTACCGCTGAACGCTGAAAGTTTCTTCTCAAGATCTTGTATTTTTCTATTTAGCTTTTCATCTACTTCACCTAGTATTTTCTCTTCAACATTACTGATTTTCTGTTCAACGTTACAAACTTCATTCTGAATTTTCTCTTCTACTTCCGCCATTTTCCTTTCCATTTTCTGTTCAACATTACTAACTTCATTCTGAATTTTCTCTTCTACTTCCTCTATTTTCTCTTCTACCGAGCCTATTCTTCTCTCTACCGACGAGAACTTTTCTTCTAAAGTTTTCTTCATTTCTTCTTGGCCTTTATTAATCTTTTCAGTCACATCTTCTTGGCATTTATTCATTTTATCCGCCAACTCTTCTTGGCCTTTATTCATTTTATCCGCCAACTCTTCTTGTCCTTTATTCATTTTTTCTGCCAACTCTTCTTCGACTTTATCAATTTTATTTGTCAACTGTTCCATTCTTTCTTCGTTTTTATTCATTTTATCCTCCAACTCTTCTTGGCCTTTCGTCAATTCCGCCTTTATTCCATTAATAGCTTCTAACAGTTCTTTCAGTTGTCCGTCCATTGTTCTTGTTTTCGCCATAAGATCCCGACTCCTGACACCAAATGTTACAGCGTATATGGGGTTCTTTTGATCTTATGGTTAGACAACTTCAAACTCTTGTTTCTTAGAAAAGTAGAAAATAATTTATTTACAGATCTTCAGAACAACAGAGTCTTCAAAACTCACAAATGTTAATAGATATTCTAAAATAACTGCTCAAATCTATCGTATAAGTGCAGGTATAGGTTCCAGAGACTCTTTATACAACGTCTCAACACTTAATAACATTCAAAACAACGTAAATGAAACTCAAGCAAACTCGCTTAACAAACGCCTTGTTCACTCAATGACTGACTAGTGAATAATAACAGCAGCTCGCATCGCTTATCTTCTTATATAGGCTCGCAGCATGTGCGGGAAATTTCTAGAACCATCTCGAAAAATCCACGGAACAACAAACAATGTATCAGCATACCTAAGGGGGGGGGTTACCATACAGAGGAAAGGGTTACCATCGCCAACAATCGCCAAGTTTGTCCCCAACTTGTCGATATATCGCCAAATTTGGCGACCTAAATTAGTCGCCAAAAGTGACGCCAACTTGGCGATATCTCTAATATTTCGCAAAGCTGCCATAGACATTCACTGAAAATAATAGACAAGTTTGCTTGATAACAGAGACAATGTAACAAAAACTAATATTAGTAAAGAAATGGAGCTTAATAAAATTATTTACATTATTTTACAGTACAAACACTAACTATTTACAAAATTCGTAACACTATCTTTAAAAAAACCCTTGAATTTTGAAGTTGTTTTTGGCAAGGTTTCATCTTGAATTAGGTATTGGCTACTTTAATATTAAAGTCGGATAAAATATGAATTATGAATTATTTTTATGTAAATTGCCAGATGTAAAATATAAATATTATATTCTTAAGCCAATTTTTTTTCATTTGGCATTTTATTTAAAATACCTGTTTAAATGCAAATATTTTTTATAACTTTAAAAAAGAAATTGTGAACACTTTTAAATGAATGTAAAAATTAATTGTATTTAATTTTAAATTCAAAAGTGTTTCTTTTTCCTTTATTGTTGGTTCATTTTTGTTTATTAAGTTAGAAATGTTAATGCATAGAGCTTTTAGATTTTCGTTTTAAGAAGCGGTTTACATTTTTGAAAATTTTCTTGTTTTTAAAAATATTATTAAAAAGTTGAACTTATTACATTTGAATACTCAACTAAGAGTGAATTATAAAATAACTGCATATTTAATTAAAATTAAAAAAGTTTACAAAAATTGCATCTTTAATTTTTTTTACTTATTTATGAATATTGACATTTTTGCTCATTGATTTTATTTAGGACTTTCAAATATATAATACACAAGACTGTACTGATTTTTAGATATATATAATATTATACATATTACGATTTTTTTACTGATATATATAGTGAAAATCGATGAAATATAACACATATTCATATACTTTTATTTAAAAATATAACAAAAATCCTGAAGGCTAGTTGTATGCATAGATATATCGTATATATAATAAATAATATACATAAAAAAAATTTAAATTTCTTTCTCAAATATAGAAAAAAGGCCTTACAATTTTTAAAACAGGAAAGTGACGAAAATATAAAAAGAGAGAAAAAGCCATTTAAAGTTCTAATTCGTGTGAGGCATTACGCTGGATGTATTAACACATTCGCTGCCACTAAAAATCATTTTTCGTCCTCAGAAACCGGAGTACAAAACAGTGTTTGAACACCATCGCAACGTTAACCTTTTGCTTAAATTTTAATGTTTTATCACCGGGTTTTTAAAACAGAAAATTTTTCTGTAGTTGAATCGCGAAAATACTCACGTTGAATAAAGTAAATTTTACAATAAAAAATAACTGGTGAGAATAATGAAGGATCTTGAGCTCCTTAAGTTGTGCTTCAGACGCTCGACGCTCTAGAGCGTCGCCGGCATACAAAGAGGTGCCGGTCGGACGCGCTAGCTCGTCGGTGGCAGCGAACGTGTTAACAAAATTTACAATATCTCGCAATATAATTGCTGTATAATGTGGTGTCAAAATATTCACTATTAAACAAACTTTCGTTTAGTTTTATAGAAAAGTTCAATTATTTTTAGCAATTTTGAGGTAAGTTTTTAAAAGAGGAAAGTGTCGAAAATATGGAAAGGGAAAAAAAGCCTTTTAAAGTTCTAATTTTGAGCTAATTCAACTAGCTATCATAAGCCAGTTCAATTTTGAACTAAATTTTCCCCTAAAATCAAGTCGGATTTTAGCATTAATAAACCCAATAAGTACGTGTGCTAGGAATGTGCCAAATTTATCAGACTTCAGACTTCTGAGGAAAATTCATGGATAAAACATATGTTCTGAGAGTGCGGAAATTATTTGTTAAAAAAAATGGGGAATAATTTAGTGTAAATAGACGAGATTTTCTGACAGTGTTGTGAAAATTTTTAAAAAATACATAAAATTTTGATAAGAAAATTAGCCTAGTTTCGCGGTCTGTTGAGAATTCATCGATCAATTTGCACAAACTGCTGCATTGAAAGATTAGGCACAATAAGTAAAATAGTTTTTTTTTAAGCTTACTAAATAAGTAACATTGACTTTTAGGTATGTTGCCAGGTATATAATGCAGTGATACTAAGTTTTTTTTTCATTAAGACTTTTTTTTTTGTTTCCCTTTGAAAAAAAAAATTAAACTCATCTTTGTAAATCTCGAACTTAAAAAAGAAATAGATTGAGAGCACATTGATGACCCAGACACAAAACTTTAGAAAACAATATCCTATACGCACGTACATATTAATTTTGTTGATATAAAATGCATATGATATCAAATGAAATGTATTGATGCTAGTTAAAGTTGCAACTATAATTGTAATTGGACATTAAAATGCATTAATTAGAAAGCTTTCGCAAATTTTCAATAAAGAGGAAAACCAATAAAATTAAAAATTAAAATGGTTAATTGTGAGTGTATGAGTCATCGAAATAATATATCATTGTGTTTTATAAAAGATATTACATTTTTATATAACCAGTAAAAACTATGTTCAGCGCTAAACGTATAACCTATTTGATGTCTTGAAGCAGAAAGAGTTTATAATTGCTATTAATTATTTTTATATTACTGCGCCGAATAAATAAATTTTTCAATAGACACTTTATTCTTGTAAATTTCCGATTAGTAATTGAAAAGTTATCAGATCTCTGTTCTTCGTTCTTAAGCGGTTCGACAATATCAATCGATGAAATCTTAAAGTTCTAGATATCGAAAGAAGTATTACTTTAGAGACTTATTGTGATAAATTTAATGGACAAATTAATTTGTTAGATGAAAATCTCTACGGTGTCTTAAACTTACCTGACATTGTTAAATCACTTTAATTTTTTTTCCAGAAAATATTTTAAAGCATCGCATCCACATAAAAAATCATAAACAAAATTAAAAAATGTTTTATTTTTTATTTTATTTTTATTCACATATATATTTAGTTAATCATTTATTTTATTTTATTTTTTGAAACCATTCTTTTATTAGGTTTCAAAGGTAATTTTGAATCTATTTATTTTTTAATTGCAATTCTATTTTTTATTTTTTTTCTAAAAAACTTCCACTACATCACAATAAATGGGCAACAATCGCTACATCACAATAAATTGACAACGAATTCGATTATGAAAAAATTTTATCTCTTTTTTTCGAGCTTGGTAGAAAGCTCAAATAAATAAATTTATTAAAAAATAAATAATTTTATTTCCAAGAAAAGGAACAATATAGAAGAAAAAATTAGACAATATTTAATCTATATTTTTAAAGATCTCTAAATTGATTTCTCAAAATTAGTCGTAAATTAATGGATATTTAATTATTAATAAATAAAAGGTTATTTTTTAACCTTACACTCTGTTTTTAGGTGCGTTCGTAGTTATGTAAATACGTAGCACCTATTCTTGTCGCTCAGTCCGTCCGTCTGTCCGTCTGTCTGTCCGTCCACATATAACAACGCAAAAACTATTCAACCGAATCGTTTGAAATTTAAAACACATAATTATAACACAATTTTGTCGAGTCATTTCAAATTTTATGAAAATCGGATGGATAGATCAATTACATGGTCATTCAAAAGGATTCCGTTACATTACGGTCAATGGGGAAAAAAGTTTCAAATGCATTTTAATTGCTTGAAATTTAAAACATATAATTATTATGTAATTTTGTCGAGGCATTTCAAATGTTATGAAAATCGGATGCATAGATCATTTACAGGGACAATCAAAAGTATTCCATTACATTACGGTCAATGGGAAAAAAGTTTCAAATGCATTTTAATGATGTTACACTCATTCGAATATATTAGAATTGGCATGAATCTATGAAATATACACTAAACTATGCATTCTGTACAATCTGTGATGCAAAGAATTTTTATTATTGAATTACAGGGCCACACAAAAGTATTCCACTACATAATGTATACGGGGAAACATTGTTTAAGGCGTGTTTTAATTATATTCAACTATTTCACATTTTATGAATAAGATATACGTTTCTGAGGTGTAATAAAAATTATTTTCTGCATATTTACAGAAACAAAAAAATTTCGACTACTATACTGTATTCGAAGTACGCTCTACTATATCAGCAAGATCTGAATATTTTTAAAACTTCGTTATCGTACGAACGCACCTCATTTGCTACGTTCACGTGCAATTTCCAACTTGTTAATATTTGTAACTAGTGTAGATGCCCGTCCTAGAATGGCGGATAAAAATTATGTTTTTTACATAAATTTGAAAAAAGTGATAAAAATAATTCAAAATAGGGCAGCGTTTAGATGAGCAAAGTTCGGCTAGTTTATGTTCTAATACACACACTATCAGCATTTACTATACTTCTGGGCAAATCAGGCTTTGCGCTAATATACCATAACAGATTTAAGATTTCTTAATAAAACAAAATTTTAACAAATATTCACTAAAACTGCATAATTAAAAACGTCTGCTGTAATTATTGAAATAGTACTAATAATTAACATTTACTACTATTTTTATAGCACTTTAAAATTGTATTTTTTTTCGCTTATCAAAAATCTTTTTCAGTGATGCTTCATTCATCTATGTATGCTACATTGTAAGGAAAAAAAGAACTGCTGGCAGATATGTTGTCAGCAATTTTTGCCGTAAAAATTGTAGTGAAATTAGATGTAATAAAATAATTACATCTAATTTTATTGCAAATTTAGGGCAAAAACTGCTGCCAAACAAATTTACCAATCAGTGTGATTGTGTTAAAAATAATAGTATAACCACGACTTGTCCTTGACTGACAAGGAAGGTCTCCATACGGGCATACCCCGAAAAATCTGAAAAAATTAGAGAATGATCTTCTCGTGTGGATATATATGTTTATGAAAAAAATTTTGGCGGAATCTCCATTCTGTATCCGTAAAAAAATAATCAAAATTTCATTATTTGGCGATTTATCGCCAGTTGACAAAGAAATGTAATTTCAAAAAGTACTTTATGTCAAATGCTTTTCAAGAAAAAAAAGTTTCATGTTGAACTTGCTTTGATAAATTTAATTTAATTAACTAGTTTTATAAGTTTTAATTTGTTTCAGGTATAATTTTGTTCTATCAATATTTATATGTATTTATATTCAAATTTAATCATCAAAATTTGAGATTTAAAACAAAATTCATAATTTAAATTAATAAAATTTTTTCCTGTTCAAAGTCCAATTCAGAATTGTCGATTATATTTTGTTGCTATGGAAACATGTGGCTTTTATTTTTGAATACGCTTAAATTTATGAAGATAATTTTTCTCAATATATTTTTTTATATCTATGAAAACATTTTTTTCAGTGATTAATTAAATAGCTACTTCAACAAGTAATATATATATGCAATATAATATGTATATATATGTATATAATATATTAAAGTCTCTCTTTGTTTATGTTTAAATTCATTAAATACGATTTACACGCATTCTAAAAATCTAACAGTTTTGAGTTGCATAATAATCGTTTGCTTTTGGCTAGGGAAAGAGCTGCTCGCCAAATTGAATGACTCTTTCGCCTTTTCACTGCAAATATTCGAAACTATTTTATTTTTTTTTACATAATTTCTAATGTGATTCCGCCGTTAATTTTAACTGATCCTTTATAACATACATAAGTACTTTAATTAGTATTTTTTTCGTAAAATTCTGAGTATGCCCAGTATGGAGACCTTCCTTGTGAGTTGTATCCAATTGACAAGCAGCCGAACACATATGTTCTCTAAAGCATAAAATTGTGAATGCATAAATCTATTTTGTTATCATAGGTTGTAAAATAGTTCCTTTTATTAGTGAATTAAAGTAATTTTTATTTTTGAGTCAGAACAAGACTTAAATGACAGTTAATATTGGCAATTCTTTGGTATTCCTATATATGTTTCAGTTTCCATTTATATTTTATTATGTATAATAACAATATGCTTTGACAATATCACAGCACAACAATACCATAAAACAATCAATTAACAATATCATAGTGATAACTAATAAAAATACTAAACAAGATACATCAAGCACATAATTTTAATAACAAGCATAAAATTGAAAGAATGTTTATTTTTATGTAAAAAAAAATTATGGCCTTTAAGATACTTTGTTTCGTTATTGAACAATAAAATTTGATGTTTACAAGGAAAGCGTATAGATGAATTCCTTTTTACTTAAGCATTTACTAAGATTAATCAAATGAATCATCATTAAACCATCCTGTTGATACACAAGTTAAAATTCTTGTGTATATTGTCCATTTTTTTAACTATTTGGATAATAATTCCTTTCTTAGTTGAGAATTGGGAAATCTGAAGTATATCTGAATCTTTTTATTGGTTGGATTCCGCAACTTATTTTATTTTATTCGTTTTCTGATGGTCCATGTTTAATGTCCAGAAATGAAATACTTCTGTTGCCACAATGACAAAAAGAGTATTAAAATCTACAAAAAATTAATAACTTAAAAAACGAATTGGGATACAGCTTTCAAACAAATTGCATTTAAAAGAACTTTTTTCAGTACGTAACGGTATGAAAATTTAAAATGTCCGATGTTTAGAAGTTTAAAAATTTGCAGTTCCGAAAATGGTAAAACTGAAATTTCATTGAAAATTTATATATGATTGGTACAGAAATTTAATGTCCAATATCTATCGTAAGAAATATGTGGCGTTCAGAAGTCAGTCTGATTAACTCCATCCTATAAAAATACACGTTTTAAACAGTTAAAGTTGTATATCTACAAATTACTGTTTTTTAGCACTTTCCAACAAAGTGCTTATGCATTCGTCTCTTCGTCTATGCTGTCTGTCCGTATGCATATGTCTGTCCGTCTGGCCGCCTGTCCGCGCTCTAACTCTCGTAAGTATGCTTGGATCGCCATGAAATTGTTAGATGTTATTGATATTTACCCTAGCACAAACCCTATTGAAAATAAAGTTTCTACCATGATTATTTTATTCACAGGGGTAGCCAAAAGTTTACCGTTACAGTATCGCCTATGGGAAAAAATCGTTTCAATTGAATTTTTAAAATGGTACACTCTGTTAAACATATTAAAATTTATATGCATTTACGAGATGCACAAAAATGTTTTCCGTGAAAAATGCGATGAAAATATTGCTATTATACATTTACAGGGCCACACACAAAATTATATAACCCTTTCAAAAAAATTACGTACCCTTTGACCATTGCATAATGGTCAAAGGGGGAATTATGTGCGACGTATTTTAATTATATTAAACCATTTCATGTATAATTAACTTGATATATATATATATAGCTGAGTCTTAGTATAAATTATACGATACAGTCATGCATAATACGAAATATACAGGAATTACAGGAACACTCAAAAGATTTCAAATAAGTGTACTCATTCCGAAGTACTGTACATGTATCCGATGATGGCTGATGGATGAAAGAAATGCATTTTAATTATGATATGAGCGTTTAAGTTTCACGTAATCTATGCATATTATATGGTGTGTGTATAAATACTATAGTTGATAAACAGAGCTTCCCAAAAGAGGTCGCAAACGTTAATGAATATGAGCTTAAATTACTTAAAGAGGGTTTTTAAGTAAGTTATGCATTAAGTTGTGCTAAACTATGTTCAATTTACTAAGAAATGTTTGTAAAATATAGATAAGATGATATACAGGGCCACGCAAAGAATTGAATACATGGACGCCGATGATAATTTCTGAGAATATGATTGTGGTAGTTTTAAGAATGTTTTAGTGTAAAATAAAGTTTAGCTTAACACTGACGTGTAATAAAGGTACACGGTAAACTACAGGGCTAAACAAAAGTATTCAAGAACGTTTCCATCGATTAGCAGTGTAAATTGCTGAAAGAGACATTTCAAACTGCTAGACATTTTCTTACTTAACTAAATTTTCTCAGTAAATAGCATATCGTAAATCAACCGACAGATCAAATACAGGACTGTTCAAAAGTATTGGAATACATATTTGGCTATATACAGAAACTTTATTTTTCTAAATGACGAAGTTTTGTTAAAGATTTCATGAAGTGTTGGAAAGTGCTTCATAATCTATGCTTAACGCATGATTTTTCTTACTTGTTTATATTGGCCAAGGAATATTAATGTTTAAGGCATTGCGTGCGTAATATTTGACTCGTTATGATCATCATAAAAGCTATGTTTGTTATTACTATTAATTTAAATATAGAATTTATTTATAAGTCTTTAAACTTTTAGTCTTTGAAAATATCATTCTTCAAATAGTATTTGTAATTTGTTAAATTATAATTTTGTTATTATTTTTACTTTCTTCCATCTTCAATAGAAGAAAGTATTGTAATCGAAATTTTTTCGACTTCAGGTTTTCGACGTATTTACACGTTTTATGAGTCAGAGATTGCAAAAAACATGTTTTTACAAAATGTCTGTCTGACCGTGTGTCTGTGTGTCCGTGTGTCTGTGTTTCCGTATGTCGTCATTCTACAATCAAAAAGTGTATGAAGTTATGCATAAAATTGAACCAAATTTCTTGTGAATATTTTTGGCTTTGGCAAGCAGGTCTTCCTTCAATTTTGAAATATTCCCCCGGAAGGGGGCGCTGTAATTCCAATTTTTCTAGAAAAATCCGCCGAAAGGGGGCACTGCAATAGCGATTTTTGTGCCATTTTCTATATTGCACCACCTAAAAGTGTATGAAGTTATGCCGAGATCTGAACTAAAAATTTTATGCATGATTATTTTTTGGTATGGCAAGTAGGTCCTCCACGAATTTGAAAAAAAATCTGCCTATCAATCTATTGTCCATCCGCTCGTGCAGAGATGAAAATCTTTCTTACTCCGATTAATTGACTGAAGCAGAAATTTAAGATGAATATGAAAGTTGGTATAGTATTGAATTAAAATTATTATAGCAATAACACGTGTAACTATTTTTTTAAATATTAAAATGTACGTATGAGATAGAAGAAAGTTTTGGGTTTGGCTCATCCAACTAGTTTTTTGTTTTATTGTAAAGTAAATAACAATAAATAGAAAAAGGTTTAATTTACTTATTTACTGTATTTCTTTGATTAGAATCTTCTTGGACCATTAAACAAGGTATGAAAATGTTTTTTTATTATTATAAAAATCATGTGTCATATTCATTTATTTATTTATTTTTGACTTTTGGCTTGATGTAGTTAATATATAATTCAGTATGGCCTATTACACATTATTCCTTTCGCGACGGGAGCCTTTTACGAAATTTTTAATCTTTTGTCATCATTTTTTAAAATCAGAAATTTGTAGCGTATTGAATCGAGAAAATATTCTGTTTAAATAAGGCACATTTTACAGAAAAAAACTACGGGTCGGGATTTCTAGGCGCTTCATGCGGCACGTATACTGGTCGCTAGTCCCCAAGGTTTTAAGTATGTTACGTATCTAATTGAAAAGTTTGACAGCAATGACAAGTTCTGGCAATACCCGATCAAATTATATAGGTCTTGTATCACTACTCTGATAAATTAAGGTACTCTATCGAGAGATTTCTACACTGTTACATTTGTAAAATAATAATTAAAAATTAGATAAAATAAAGAAATGTAAATTTTAATTTACCCCTTTCCGGCGCACTACTCTTTAAAGTTGGAATTTAAAGAAAAAAAAACTAGGCATTCTATTTAGGCTTAGAAGAGTACACAGGTATTGTTTTGTAAAGATTGCACTAACCATTTTAATTATACAGCTGTTCCCAAAGTGTTAACCTCCCACAAGTAAAGCATTGATAAGCGCAGTGAGAAGAGCATTGCTGTGAAGCGCGTATTACAGTAAAACATTTTACCTATTATTTAAAAACAGTAGAGTTTGATCTCTGTGGTGCTGCTATCTAGAACTCATAAGAAAGATTTAAAGTAACCATTAGAGAAGTTTTCAAAATATTCACGGAGTTTTCGTGTCTCTAAACAGGGGGGAATTTAGGTGTTGCCGACGGCAACACTGCGCGTTAAGGGGTTAAACTTAAGAAATTATTAAATTTTTAATAAGAAAAATTTTTAAAACTAAAAGAGAGGATGGAATAAATATTATAGATAAGCTTGTGATCTATATCTACATAGCACGTAAAATAAATTCGATCAAAATGTAATAATCCTTCATGATGAATATTTTAAAATTTTCCACTTACTTGGATGAGACCCTTGGAAATAAAATACTGAAATTTCCAATATTAAAATCATGCCATGTACATAAAGAATATAATTTATTTGATTTTTGTGTGTGTGTGTGTGTGTGTTTATGTTTTTTGAATAATTTATTATTTCCCATTCGTTTATACGGGTACCGTTATTTTCCAGGTGAAATACCAGCATTTCTTTATAGAAAAATAAATATAGCTGAAAAGCGCAAAAATTCGTCTTTTTTAATTATTTAATCAGAGATTCTCTAAAATAAAATACTCGTATGCAACAATTACCTTGTCATAAAATTACAGGATCCCTGCGAACCATGTTTAATGATGCTATACTTCGTACAAATTTAATATGATTTTTACTTACCCATCATACGTAGTATAGAGTAAATATTACAATTATTTTGAAAATCGAAATTTTTTATGACGGATTTATATGTTTCAGGCACTTTAGATTCCGAAAAACCTATTTTTAGAAAAAAAAATTGCTGTCCGTCTGTCTGTGTCCCTGTAAACGTTCAAACGTTCTCCCGAACAAATTCAGATAGAGACTTGAAATTTGCTGTGTACTCAGTATGTAATAATGGGAAGAAGCCTATTTAATATCAATAATCTTGATTATCCGGAACAATTTTTTTGGACTCTCGAAATATTCGTTCTCATGAAATGCATATAAAACTTTTCGCATTTTTTTTTGTTTTGTTTTGTTTTAAGAAATGAATGTAAAACACAATAATAGAATACAGATTTTGCATAAAGAACGAAGTCAATTGGATAATTAGTTGCTGAGATATTTGTAATCCTATTTTCCACATGCTTCGATTTTTTATGACCCTGTATTTCAATTGATTTTCAATTCAAAGATACACTTTAATTGGATATAAGACCCTTAATCCGACGCAATAAACTGTTAGTTAATATGATTATTACTTTTGGAGTTATAAGGGTGTTTCTTTTACGCAATTTGGCACTGCTTCAGTAATTTGGCGAAATTAATTCATCAGCAATTCATTAATAGAGCCTTACTATGTGTTAAAAATATTTAAATATAGGTTTAATTTTTATTTTGGAATTGCGATGCCTTTTATACATAGTTTACACACATTTTATTTTCATATTTTATACTATGCATATCCATGATGTGCAGTGTTCTCGCTGACATTTGACCAACATTAGTAATTTTGCAAATTATAAATAAAAAAACATTCACCAAATGAAAAAGAATTAGCAAAATAGATTCGCAGTGTAGCGCACAAAATAATAATAATAATAATAATAATAATAATAATAATAATAATAATAATAATAATAATAATAATAATAATAATAATAATGTACTCCCTTTTTCTAATACCTTCTAAAATAACTTAAGTTTTTATAACTGCGACAACGATTGTTATTAATCTAATTTTTACTATCCGCTACAAATATATTAAGAATATGTATATATTAAAAATATGTATGTATGAAAAACGAAAAAGAAACGAAATAAAGAGCAAAAATGGAGCACTTGCAATTTAGCGAATCTAATCGTTTGTTTACTCGCCAAATGAAGAATTTAGTCGCAATTTGGCTAAGTTTATTGCTGCATTACGCATTTTCATAGTGTATTATATTTAGATTTCTATATTGTAGTTATTTTATACTTCTGTTTAAAAATTTCCATTTGATACTACAAGTTTCTCATATTTGTCCGTTTACTATTATGGTCTATTTTAATACTTAATTGTAGATATAAATATTTTACAATTGCTATTATATTACTGTCATTTGTTTCCATAGGCAAATTAATTTTAAATGTTATCAATTATCATATTAAGTATTAATGTTATTTTTTAGCTTTAAATTATTTGACTAATTATATCTCATTTCCTGTTTTTATTTCTATATTTCTATATCTGCATTTCTGTTTTTAATGATCAAACAATTAGGGCTAATCGATTTCTTAATAAATTCAGACTGTATGTAGAGTTTTATATGTCCTGTTTTCTTGACTTACATTTTTTAGTTACGAGTAATCGGGCAATGTAGAAATCATACATTAGGACTATTTCCTGATGTCTATCTCAGAAATTAATCGTCATTGCTGTGTTTACCCTTGATAACGAGCCACGTACCGCAATCACCAATTTTATTTGTAATTGCTCCAATATTGCTAAATCCATTTGACTGTCTAGTCATGTTTAATTTTGTTACATTGGGTTGTTCTATATTCATTGTAAATGTTGAATTGTAGTATTATATGATGCTCATATATATATATATATATATATATATACAGGGTGTCCAGCGAATAAGGCCTTATTTCAAAGTTAAATTTCTCAAAAACAAAGATCGATAAAATTGTACGGTAAATAATTTGTATATTAGGTAAGCTGTAAAAATGTTACACAGAAATTTCAATCAGTGAATATTTTAACAAAAGTGTATTCTGATTGCAAAGAATATTTGACTTGACATTTTTCTTGTTTTAGATTGTATGCAGAGAATAGTTGTAACATAGTTATAAAAACAGTTCACTTCAAATTGATCAGTGATATGTATAAAATATACAGGAAGGTTTCAAACAATAATGTGCAGTTGTTTCTAGAAAAATTCACGTCGAAATTAAAAAAAACAACATTTTTAGAAAACTTGGTTTAAAGTTTTTGTCTGTAATGTTATGTCTGATGCACAGAAACTGAATTGTATAAATTTTAAATTTACTTTACGTTGTCGTACAAATAAAAGTAAGGTATTATTCGAAAAGGAAAAAAAAGAATTATTTCATATAGATATATGTGTCTGTGTATATATATATTACGCACACCATGGATTAAACATTAATATTCCTAGAACAATCATAAAAAATAAAATTCAACAAATTACAACAACCACTTGGAAAATGATTTTTTTAAAGATTAAAATTTAAGACTTATAAATAAGTTCTATATTAAAAAATGGTATTTTACAAACGATTCGTTCAACATTAGATTGTTTCCTTTTTCGGGATCATCTCACATTTTGAAATGGGTGGATTTGATAATCAGACTTCGTGTTTTGTTATTTTGCTTTAAAAGACGATCTTTCATAGAACGTTGGATTCCATTTTTGTCCATATCTATTAATTTGCGTCTATATATTTTGTAACTTTGTACAATTTTTTCTTTATTAACGACGAAATTTCGATCTCTTCTTCAAATAAAAATTCTTCGAAATGCAAAGAATTTCCTTAAACAAAATAAAATGAGAACATCTATTGTCAAAATGAAAATATTTGAATGTTTCCCACTAAACTCATAAAAATCAACAAAAACATCATTTTTATGATGATCAAAACATCGCTTACGTAATAGCAGAATCATATATTACCTACGCCGCGGGTTAAACATTAATACTCCCGGGTTAATCCTTAAAAATATATAAATAAAGGCGGACATTACACTCGGGTTAATCATTAAAAATATATAAATAAAGTGGGAACATTACAAGGTTCATTCTCGTCCGAAAACAACAAAGATTTTGCCTTCTAACTGCTTTTAAATAGAACTTTCATATCATTCTACTCGTAAATGCTTATCATGAAATAAGTACTAGCTGCATTTTGCTTACAACAGTTAATCAATATTACAGTTGCTCAATATACAATAATAAAATAAACTGAAGATGCTTGGCAGAAATGGATTCACGTCAAAGAAAAATACAGAAACCTTCCAATATCAAATAACACTCGAGGAAAGTTATTGCATTAGAACAGAAGGATTAATATTTTCTTTTATCTAAAGTTGATAAACATGAAGTATCTCTTCTTTTTGGCAGAAATAAGTTCCGCTTTCAAGAAGAAAGGAAGATTATTTGGAAGACATTTTATAAGCTGAAACGAATTATTGTAGGAAGATTTTTAGTAATAAAAATATTTGCTGCGTTATGTTTAATACAATATATGTAATAATAAAAAGATTTGATGGGTCTTATTCTAATATTGGTGTTATGAAGTAATTATCTAATCATCACAGTTCATTACTTTTCAAATTAAAATTACCGTATATACTCTGCAGAAGTCGATTGGTGTATAAGTTGACCACGTAACTTTTGAATAAAAATTCTGTCCCCCTCCTCTCCCCTAAAAAAATGTATATGTCGACCTTCTAACTTTTTGCTCCAATTTTAGAAAAAATGAAACCAAAGATGTCACTTAACAGTGCGAAAAATTAGTAAGTAAACAAAAAGAAGTCATTGAAAAAAAATATTTAATGATAATTTATTGTTATTTGTATATTTTATATATTCTTTTAATATACTGATACATAAAAAGTAAGGATTTTGAAGTACTCGATTTTTTTTTCTTTTCTTTTTAAATTGGATCGTCTATAAGTCAACCCACTCCCCGCCCTCACACACACGCGCCTCGGTTTACTTGCCGAAAGTTGTCCGAGATTCCTCGATTTATACACGAGTATATATGGTACATTTTCTCTTTCTCAGATATATTTAATGCTATTTCTAATTTCTACCAAGAGATGTCAAATGATACCTTTCGGAATTTAGCTTAAAATTACTCTCTAAATTAATCATTTCTCCACAGTTGTTATTATTATTATTATTATTATTATTATTATTATTATTATTATTATTATTATTATTATTATTATTATTACTATTATTAACTTTTCGTGTAATAGATAATCAATTAATTCAGAGGTATTTTCCTCTAGCTCATACAGGATATAAAAATATGTATATCGTATATCTATATATCTATGCCTATTATGAGGTGTCTTTTGACACCTTAAGTATTTCAAATTTTTTAATCTTAAAGATTTTTACACACAAATATCAACACTATTATATAGCATCATATCTAAGAATCTAGGAATCCCCCTACCAGAGTACCAAGCGGAAGATGTATGATTTTTTGGTTCTGGCGGGAAATATCCCCAAATATCCCCCCCCCCCAATGCTTAATACATAGTATTTTCCTGCACCCAAAAGTATGGAAACATGGAGGACAGGACATAGAAAAACATAATGATAAAGCTACGAGTCAACCACTAAAATCGGGTTTTCGGGTGTTTCTCAACAAAATAGCACTTGGCAGACTATGATTGTATTTTAATATGCGAATCAAGTTTTATCTCATTCTGAATTTTTTTATCTTGAACTCGATGGAGTGATTAACCATGCAGCCACCTCCCTCTCTATAAGTGATGTAAGAAAATAAAGAAGAACAATCTAGGTTGTTTTCAATTTCAAATGTTCGATGTGCGAGCTTTTTGTATAACGGCAACCACCTAATCTGTAATCAAATTCGTTCCTCATATTCGGTAATTTTTCACAGTCAGCGATTTTTAATACTGTGCTGTTTTTTTATTGCTTTAAGAGGCCACTCGACTCGCTCAAAAAGACCAGGATGATAATGTTAAGTCTATGAGCACGTTATTTTTAGATATCTCACTTAAAATATAATTTTTTTTTTAAGTATAGGATATCTGAGGAGAATCTACAGTCGACTAGTTTTTAGTTTTTCGATTTTGGCTATTATTAGTATATATATATATATATAATGACAGTTTCGGTTTGAGAAACGGTTCTAATCGATTCCTAAAGTTAAAAAAATCTGAAACCGAAATTGAAAAAGTAAAAACTAGTACAGTTATAGATTTCCTCAGCTATCCTACACTGTAAAAAAAATTCAAGAGGTTACTAAAATTTTTTAGTAAATTTGTATTCCACAGAATTTTTTAGTAACCATTACAAATTTTTTTTTGCAAGTGAAACAAACATTTCTTTTGTAAACTGAACAAAAGAATTTTTTGTTTAACTAATTTAAAACTTTTTAGTATGAGCCACCAAGCAAATTTTAGTAATAGCTCCAAAATTATTTTTAGTAATCATTACGTGTGCTCGAACGGCAGGAGCTTCCTTCGAGCTGCATCCAATGGGTAAAAAGACAGACTTCTGAAGCGGAAGATTTTCGGAAAAGCCGCAACAGATGGCAGCACCAAACATTGCTACCTGCTCTATTTCGACCTGTTTCTAAAGGGGAGGGAAAGTGCAGAGATCATTACCCATGGTAACTGCTACGACAGGATTTTCATAATCCCTTTATTTAACAAGTACTTACATTGCATACATTCGGTGCATATTTGGTGGCGGCCAGCATGGAACCCAGGTACTTTCAGCCTGGTGTTCGATGCTATGACCACTAGACTATCACGGCCACACGAAGTGAGTTATAGTAATAGCTATTAAAAATGTAAAACTATTAACTCTATTCGTTGCTAGCTTTTTTCTAGTAATTCTTACAGATTCCTTGTAACCGAGTAAAATTACTAAAAATTTTTTAGTAATTACAAAGATCATTAATTTTTTTTTTTTTTTTTTTTTTTTTTTTTGTAGATCGACTCTTTTTTTACAGTATATGCAAAAAAAATCATGTAAAAATATTAAAATTTGTGTGAGATATTTGAAAATAACGCCCTAATAGACTTAACATTATCATCCGGGTCTTTTTGAGCAAGTCAAATAGCCTCTTAATAGAACAGTGCTACATTATTTAGTGTTTTAATGCATCTGTCTACCTCTGATTTAATTTTTTAAGGCATCAGTACTGTATTAAGAATCGTTGAATGAGCAAAATTGTCAAATGTGTGAAACGAACTTCATTAAAGATTAGGTGTTTGTCGTGTTACAGAAAGTTTTTACATCTAATAATTGTAGTTAAAAAAATTAATGCTCTTCTTTGTTTTTTATATTATTTATTATTATATGCGTAATAGTTTTTCAAATATAAATTTTTCAAATCCGGCATTCATTTATGCTAGCCTTGTATTATATTTTTCTACATAAAAAAAATCCTGTTTTACAGTACAAAAAATATTTTATACTTTCAATCGAAACTAATACTTACTGTTCACAAGAAAAATATATGCATTATAGGCCGTATAAATATGTAGAGACTTTACAGGCGCAAGAATAGGGGTATTCATCCGTGGGTAGAAATACGCCGGCGGGAGTGTGGATGAAGAAGTCTGGATTTGAATATGAAATCCGATTTTGACTTTCTGAATTTGGATCTAAAAATCAATAAAATATTTCAATTTAAAAAAAATTCAAAAATGCACCAAATCATAATATTTGGCACATAAATTTCTGTTCTTGTACATCTAGTTACCGTTTTAAAAAGAGGATTTTTCTTGTACAAAAAAGAGAAAGAAAAAAATATATTTTGCGCGATTTTTTTTTTTTTTTTTTTCTTTTTTTGTAACGAGCAGACTGTACAAACTTTTGTTAATCTGCTGTTCAGAAATATTTGTGTAGTTTAATATTGTTTGTATCATTTCTAAATTTGCTGATCCTTCAAATGTGTTTACTGCAGTTTGCCTTATCATTTGGCAAAATTTGCATGCAAAAATGTTAAGCATTTATGTACATTATATATGTTTTCTTTTTTACCATAATAATCAAAATATTTAAAAATAACATGAAATGTAAAATTGTGATAAAATTTATACATTAATTTTAAACAGCAGTAATAATTAGAAAGGCTGGCCGTTTTACTCAAGTTTTATGAAAAATATATTACACCAAAATGTTTATTCAAAAGTGTTAACTTATTTCTTTATTACTTTTCTATCTTTTAAATTTTTTTTTCTAAAGAAATTTCTAGTTCTACCTGGAATATATGAGTTTTGTAGGTGTCAAAATGACTGTTCATTGTCCTTACAAGACGAATGTATAGTTGTGGAAAAAAAAGTAACACCTCCTATTTATTCTGCAAACATTTATCAAAGAAAAAAGTAAAATGAAGAAAATAATATCTACTTTCAAATGATGTATGTAAAATTTATTAAAGAGCCATCTACATATTGAAACGAACTCCAACTTTGTTTATTTTTTTTTTTCAATAATAGTCAAACTTGGATGAAAATTTTGAAATTTTCGATTTCCACAAATCAGGATTAAATAAATCAAAATTCATCAAAAAATTGTTGGTAACAATTCATAACTTTTTCGAATGTTAATTTCATAATTCATAATTCATATCATAAAATTATAAAAATTAGAAATTCAATGTATTTATGTTTGAGTATATTAGTATTATTACTACATAAAAAAATTACCATATTAAAAGTATAATTTAATGAGATATTAATAAAAATATGATAATATAATTTAATATATAATGTGCTAAATTTGGAATGTTTATAATTCTAAAAAATATCATTCAAATGACTTGAAATTTGGTGTCAAGGCATAGTTTAAACTGAAGATTTGAAATAAATTGTTAAAATTGGGCATTGCCATTGAAAAAAATAAAGTTCAGGTTTATTTTAATATGTAGATGGCCTTCTAAGCAAACTGTAGATGCATAATTTCAAAATAGACTTGATTTCCAATCGTTCGGTACCAGTAACTTTCTTCTACAATAATTTGTTGAGGAGTTAGTAAGTAGGGCGTGTTTACATTTTTTTTCAAGAATGTACTCATAAATGATTTTACAGTAAAAATAGAAACGGAAGAAAACAAAGGTAATTTTCTTTCCTCACATCGATTATGAAGCATTTTCCAATGCAATCAAAATACTGTTATATAGTATATTTTTCCTATATAAGAGAAATATACATCTAAATAAATAATTTAGAAAACATGTCACAGAGTGGTAAACACATTTTCAGTAATAACCTCTCACATACTGTAATGTATCCAAAATCCTTTATTCCACCCTGTTTGTGAAATATACATTTTTATACATACCCAATAAAACTTATTGCACCTGGGAAAATTAATAGTATACCTGAAAATACTTTCCCTACGTGATTAAATCAATATCTTTAGCATTCAACGGATGCTAGATAATAATAAAATTTTCGCGATATTTCTTAAAGAAATGTGCTTATGTCCTGGAAAATATTAATGTTCCCTGCTGTTATATAACACTTGAAGAAAGTTATTACACAAAAATACAAAGATAGTATTTCCCTTTTCTAAGGTTGATATACAAGCAGTATCTCCTCTGCCACAGAACAAAGATTCGATATCTACACGCATAAAGAAAATAGAGTCATTTGAAAGACACTTCATGAGATAAAATAAATTCTTCTTTGGAACAATTATTTCGTTATTTTTATTTAGGTTTTGTTGCTTAAATATTCACTTTGCATTATACATCTTTAAAAGTAAAGTTGAAAAGTGTTCATGCATTTGATTTGTCTGTCCATCTGTACGTCTGTCCGAATTTTAAATCCCGTAAATATACTCGAATTTTCATGAGATTGATTAAGATTATTTAGTGTCACGAAAGTATGCTTCATATTGTATATGAATTATGTAAGATTAATAGGTCATTTACAGACATTAATCTCAAAAGAATTCCATTACATTATGGTATATGGAGAAAAATCATTTGCAGGACATTAAAAAAAATAATAAGCTATTTCAAATGTATTGAAGCTGATATAAATCACTGAATTTCACTAGGATTATGTTTGAACAAGACATCCATTCATCACATTTTTTTTCAATCATACGGATACACAAAAGAAATCGGTTACAATACTGTCTTTGCGTAGTAATTTCTAGAGTAAGTGTTTTGAAATTCTATATGCGCTTTTAAATTTAACTATCTTTTTGCATGTTGCTCATTTTTATAAATTCTATATCACATATACAGGATTACACAAAATTTTTTATGTACAATTCTCCTTATTAAAAGAAATTGCTAAAGAAGAATTTTCAAACATTAGGAGTGACCTCAAAAACCGGTTTAAAATTACTATACAATATCTCCAAAAATGTATCAGTCTATATATCGTTTTTTATGATATGCATGCGTTTAATGAAAAAGGTCTTTAACAAATTTTAACAATTCTAGAAGCATTTAAATTAATTTAAAGGTATTTTTTAGTGTCTACTACAGGAGACATCAGGATAATACTAACGTTTGAAACCACATTTGTTCACGGAATTGCGATGTACAAAGATCAAGCCTTTTTTTTCCGTGCATTATTTGTAGCATGCTGAAAATTAGACTACTGAACGAAGTCGACTAACTTTGTGTGATTTATGTCACGTGTTATTATATTTTACTATTACTTTACATACTAGTTGAACTATTAAGGAGCTATTATTTTTATGTCTACGAAAACGACTGAATTTCTCGGAACAGGAATTATTTACAAAATGAAATTATTACACACAAGATAGCCCTTTGAAATTGAATTTCATGTTAAATTTTCAAAACACTGAAACAAAAATAAATAATGTATCATAAAATATTCATTTAAGTTTATATTACAGATCAAATCAGCGGTACGAAATAGCACTGTGACATATCAAGAACATAATTTATTAGGCTCAAATTTGCATATGAAAAATTAACATATTTCTTATTGTTTTATTATCAGACCCACCAGGCGTTGCCCGGGCTTGGTATAATAACTTTAAATTTACTAGTTTACTGTTTCCAGGAGTAATGCTAAATACATTTTGATCTCGCTACACTGGACGTTTTTTCAGCCCCTTCGCGACGATAGCATTTTACGAAATTTTTAATGTTTTGTCACCGGTTTAAAAAAACAGAAATTGGTGCCTTATTAAATCGAGAAAATGCTCCTATTAAATAAGGCAAAATTTACGGTATAATTTTATTGGTGGCGATAAACATGTATTCTTAAGCCTATTTGCGACACGTATACGTGTCGCTCGTCCCCAAGGGATTTAAACGACTCTCATTGTTTCTATGCGCTAAACTGAAAAAAAGAGAGAGAAAAAGAAAGAAAAAGAAAAAAAAAGATACGGATAACACACATAATAGTATAAGTTCCACATAATAGTATAAGTTCCACATAATAGTATAAGTTTGGATAAGATTGGTATGTAAGATTGAATGGCTAAGGTATCAAAACAAAAATTGGTTACTAAAAGAAACTTCTAATTTTTGACATGAAAGAGCATTAAAAAAATCGAGAAACTTTTAAAAATTTCTAAAAGAATTCTAAAAAAATTTTATTGATAAGGAGAAGAAAAAAATTATGCATATCATGTAAAAAAGATTCAATTTGGATTGCTCTTATGAATAAGTAAAAACTACCGGAGGAGTTGAAAAATCAGATAAATATGCTAATCATGCTATTTTATATGTGAGATAACAAAAATTTCTAATAAAACAATCCAAAGTGCGAGCATTTGGTGCAATTGGACCGTCTATCTAGAACCAAACTTGCAGACTCCTACGTACGATAGAATGCATGGATTGCATTGATCACATGTACGGTAGAATGCATTGAGTTTGTCCATTGCCAACGGACAAACTCATAAACAAATATCTTATTTCTATTAATTTAGACAAATTACATATATTGTTCGGGTAGATTACTCCCGCTTTACATCGTAACATTTTTTAACACTTTCGAACATACCCCACTTAAAAAAACTGTAGAAAATCTGTAGGTATTTGGCCCAAAAATCTGAAGGAATTTTGTCGGTATTTGGCCCATTAGGCAGATATTTTAAAGAATGTCGTAAAATATTCTGCAGAATTTTTAAAGCTAAAACTGAATCTGCAAATTTTCTTCAGATTTCTGTAAAATTTCTGTAGAAAATGGAGATTTCTTCAGATAATCTTAAGATTATTTTTAGTGGGGTAGTTGATAATTCTTAGGAATTCGGTTTGTTCGTCTGCCTTTCCAAGTTCTAACTCTCATAAACATATTCGGATTGACACTTTTTTCAATTGGTTATTGAGAAATATATAGAATATTGGGTACTGAAAGTTTAATGTGTAGCATTTATAGTTCGTTTACATAGACGTACTAAATTAGTCCTTCTTACTATAGTCGGAAATAGAAATATTGTTTCAAACGAATGTTAATGATATTTAAATAATTCATACATGGTGAAATTAAAGGAATTCTTCAGGTGCACTTCTACCACTTGGTTTCTAGAGATTACAGATTGTGTAGCATTCATTGTTCATTTAAGGAGACAGGCACAAGAATTAAATTACACGAAAAAGCACTATCGATTTTATTGTATGAAAAAAAACGAAACTTATAAATAATATTCTGTTAATTTTTCAAAAGTGTTTCATAGTCTATGCCTGATGCATGGTTTTACAATTTTATTTTGATTGCAATTACTTTATTCATAATTATTTTTCATTCTACCATTAACTTGCTCTCCGACACATGTTACTTGCGACCAAAATTGTCGCATTTGGCAGATTTTTTTTTTAACCACAAAATTTCAATCGGTTATTTTCCTTTAAGTTACAGACTGAGAGACGACAGCACAAACAGTCATCTCATCGAGTTCATGGATGAAATTCTAGAATTGGTTAAAACTGGATTCGCATATTTAAAATGTAATCGGTCTGCCAATTCATATCTTGGTGCACACTTGGAAACCCGATATTAGTGGTTGACTTGTAAGTTTATCATTGTATTTTACTGCAATCAAAAGTAAGAAAATAGAGGATTGAGAGCAGCAGAACACAATAGTAAGCCAGCGAGTAAGCCGCTAAAATCGAGTTTTTAAATATTTTCCACGAAGATACGACTTGGCAAACCGATTGTGTTGTGATATGCGAAACCAATTTTAACTAATTCTGGAATTTCCGCGATGAGATGACTATCTGTACAGCCGCCTGCCTGTGACTATTTGTGGAATATCAATCATCTCGTAAAGAAGAACAAGTAAGAAAAATCATGCGTTAAGCATAGATTATGAAGCACTTTCCAACACTTCTTGAAATCTTTAACAAAACTTCGTTATTCAGGGATATAACGTATTATTGTTCATATCCTACTTTTGAAAAGCCCTGTATTTGATCTGTCGGTTAATGCACAGGCTATGTAATGGTAAAATTTTGTTTTGCAAGAAAACGCCTAACTGGTTGAAATTTTGCTTCGAGCAATTTATACTAATAGATGGAAACATACTTTAATACTTTTATTTAGCCCTGTAAAATACATAGTACCTTTAATACACAAAAGTATTTTGCTAAAGTTGAGTTTAAAAATAAATGCTCTTTAAACTACTTAAATCAAAGTTCTAGAAATTATCATCCAAAGGCGACCATGTATCCAGTTCTTTGCGTGAACCTGTATACCATTTTATCTATATGCTACAAACATTTTTTAGTAAACTAAATGCAGTTCATCGTAAAAAGGCATAATATATTTAAAAACCACCTTAAGTAAATTACGCTCACATTCTGTAACTTTTCCGAGATCTTTTGTGTAACCCTGTGTATCTAAATTGTATAACAATTAGCATTTATATAAACCTTATAATATGTATACATCTAGCGAAACTTTAAAGCGTATACCATAATTAAAAATCCATCCAACAGCCATCTTCCATAATATACAGGACTTCGGTTAAAATATACTATTTGAAATCTTTTCTGTGTCCCTATAAATGTTATGCAAGTATTATGCATGAAATAACTCATATTAATCTTTAGCAACGTATATCAATTTGATTATATATGAAATCATTTACCGTAATTAAAATATGTTTCAAACATATTTTAATGTTTGCCCCTTTACCAATAACTCCCCTTTTATTATTATGTACTGGGATTCTTTTGTATGGCCCTTTAAATGAATGATAACAATTCTTTTCGCTGCTTACTTTACAAAATGCATATTTTAGTGCGCTTTGTAGATGCATATAAATTTGAAGATGTTTGACAGGGGGTAACATCGTTAAAATTCATTTGAAACGATTTTTCCCCATAGGCAGTAATGTAATGGAAAACTTTTGACTGTCCCGGTATATAAACTAATCATGGTAGAACCTTCATTTTCAATAGGGTTCGTGCTCGTGTATTTTCAATAACGTCCAAATATTTCATGGCAACCCGAGTATATTTTCGAGAATTAGAGCGCGGCTAGACGGACAGACAAACCGAATGCATAAGCACATTTCAACTTTGTTCGATAATGCTAAAAAGAGCAAAAAATTTCTGGTGAAAAATCGAAATGTCCAATTAAAAAAATCAGCCATATATCATAACGTACGCTGTTTACGTCATTGTTTAGAGAAATATCAAATTAGCATAAAGTACGTTTTATTTGTTTGGGGGAAGAGGTAATTTTATTCTCTGTTTTCCACATTGTTGATGCATTTTAATTCTAACTACTTAGATCCTGACATATTTTATCCATTTTGTATAATATTCTAAAAAATATAAACTTTTAATTCATCGTTCATTTTTTTGAGTTTTCGATTTTCAAGTTTTAAACTTTTTACAAAATATTTTATTAATTAAAAAAAAATTACAATTATTCTTTAAAAATATAAACCAAATATCTATATGAAAATAATTCAAGCAGATTGTTGTATCCAAGAAAGTACATGTACTTTTTAAAATATGCACTTTATATTTTTTTTAGATTTATGCTCGTTCGAATATTTGAAGACAAAAGAAAGAGAGTAAGTCAGAACTTTGATAAATATTGTGAAAAGATTCCTTTTTTATTATTATTTAAAAGAATCTTTAAGCAGCTTTCTTTCGTTAATTCCTGCACGATTTGGCAAGACAAAAGATGGATGGAAAGGAATAACATAAAACTTTCATCTCCTTCAACACATGGGATTAGCGAAATTGAAATTGATAAAAAGTATTTTTTCTATTTAACTCAAGCCAAAATATCTTGTATAATAATTGTGATCATCGACTGACTCGATGGGGGAAATTGGATGAATTGTTAAGAAAAATTAATCATCGTTTAAAAAGTAATTATTTTAATTTCAAATTTCTACTTTTCTTTTTGAAATAATGACGACCATTCTATATTCTGACACTGCAATATAGATTTTTGGAATAAGAAAGTCTTTTAAAATTTAATTAGAAAACTTATTATATAATAACCAATACGCTGTAAAATGGGACAGATTTTTTTTTTTATCCTATCGAGGAGTATATAGCAAAATCACGATCGAAAATAGCCTGCAATCTTTTCCGAGTTCCCACCATTCCAAAAAAGCGAAAAAGCTATCTTTACCATTAAAACTTCAGAAACCAATATATTTTCGGTATTTAATGAGCACTTGAAACTAATTAATAAACTATAAAATTTACTCGGACACATTTCCGAAAATCCGGTGTAACAAAAGAATTTTTTTTTAAATAACTGCTGCTTTAAGGTTCAGACACTTAAAACAGATCAATGGACTATAAAATTTATCCGATAATCGGTATCAAAAATCAGTGGCAACGAAAGAAGCTTTTTTTTCTTTTTTTTATAATTGCTGCTTTAAGGGAGTTCGGACACTTTTATCTTGTAAATGTTAATTTTCTCATCTTCATAATCCTTTATCTCATCGACTGTTCAATAAAATAAGCTGAAATATTTTCAAGCTTATTATCAACTACATTGATATATATGTATATATATTTTATCCATTTTTTATTCTAACAAAATATTTACTTTTAGTACATTGTTCCATTATTGAAGAACAGTTTTCGATTTTCAAGTTGTAAACTTTTTTCAACATATTTTATTAATTCAAAAAAAATTACAATTATGTTTTAAAAGTATAAACCAAATATCCATATTAAATAACTCGATGAGATTGTAAAATCCAACAAAAGTATATGTACTTTCTAAATTTTATAGATTTTGCTCGTTCAAATGTTTCAAGATAAAAGAAAGATAGTAAGACAGAACTTTGATAAAAATTCTGAAGAGTTTCTTTTTGTTAGTTAAAAGAATCTTTAAGCATCTTTCATTCGTTAATTCTTTCCCGATTTGGCAAGGCGAAAGATGGATAGAAAGGAACAACAAACAACCTTCATCTCCTTCAACACACGGGATTAGCTAAATTGGATTTCATAAAAAGTTCCTTTTGATTTTACTCAAGCCAAAAAGTATTGAATAATAATTATACTCATTAACTCTATTAAACATAAAGGATGAAACTGGATTGATTGGTAAGAAATATTAATCATCGTTTTAAAAGTAATTATTTAATTTCGGATTTCTGTTTTTAATGACGACAGTTTCATAAACTATAGAATGTAACCTGACGTTGGTTCTACGCTTAAGTAAGGAAGTGATAAATCATATATGAAATAGACTGTATCCTTTTCCAAGTTTCCGCGATTTCGAAAAAGCATTGTGATTAAAACCTCAGAAACTAATATATTTTCAAAGTTTAATGGGGTTTAAACACTTTAAACTGATTAATAGATTAAAAAATACACTCGGATATTTCCGAAAATCGGTGACAATTTAAGAAACACTTTTTAATAACTGCTGATTGAAGGGGGTTCGAATACATAAAACTAATCAATAGACTGAAAAAAATCATTCAGAAACGTCTCCAAACATGAATGACAACAAAAGACACATTTTGTAAAAATAATTGCTTCTTTAAGTTAAGTTCGGACACTTTTATTGTCAATGATAATTTACTTGGTGATCCTTTATCTTAGCGACTCTTCAATGGAATCAGTTGAAAAATTTTCAAGCTTATTACCAACTACATCGATCCTGGTATATTTTACCCATTTTGTAAAATATTCTAACAAAATATATACTTTTAATCCATCGTTCCATTATTGTAGAAGAATTTTCAATTTTCAAGTTTTAAATTTTTTACAAAGTACTTTATTGATGTAAAAAAATTATTATTCTTTAAATCAAAGTTAAATCAAATACCTATATGAAAATATGTACTTTTTAAAATATCTACTTTCTAAATTTTATAGATATATGGTCATTCAAATATTGAAATATAAAAAAACTGAGTAAAACAGAAATTAGATAAATATTCTGATTCTTTTTTTATTCATTTAAAAGAATCTTTAAGCATCTTTTATTCATTAATTCTTGCATGATTTGGCAAGACGAAAGATGGATGGAAATGAACAGAAAATTTTCATCTCCTTCTACACATATAGGATTAGCTACATTGAATTTGATAAAACGTTTCTATTAATTTTACTTAAGCCAAAAAATATTGTGTAATAATTGCGGCCATCAACTTTATTGAACATAAAGGGTGAAACTGGATTGACTGATAAGAAATATTAGTCATCGTGTAAAAATTAATTATTCAATTCAAGATTTTTACTTTCCTTTCTGAAATAATGACGACCGCTTCATATTGTGACGATGCAATACTACATAATTATTGCGATAAGAAAGTATGTTAAAATTTAACTGGAAAATTTGTTTTTTAATGATCACTACACTGTAAACAGGGACAGTTTTTTTTTCAATTTTTTTAGGAGAATATAGCAAAATCACGATCGAAAACAGACTGTAAAATTTCCGAATTTCCACGATTCCAAAAAAAGAGAAAAAGCATTACTTGTCTTTAAAAACCTCAGAAAAGAAGATATTTTCGAGATTTTGTGGGATTCGAACATTTGGAGCTCATAAATAGAATACAATATTAACTAGGAAATATTTTCGAAAAAGAAACATTTTTTAATAACTGCTGATTTAAGGGGATTCGGATACTTAAACAGCTCAACAGACTATAAACATTACATGGAAATGTTTCCAAACATCAGTGGCAACAAAAAAAGATTTTTTTCTTTTTTTGTAATATCTGCTTTTTTAAAGGAACTGGGACACTTTTATCTTGTCAATGTGAATTTGCTCATCTTGATGACTCTATATTTCAGCGACTGTCCGATGAAAAAAGCTGAAATTTTTTCAAGCTTATTATCAACTACATTGGTTCTCATATATTTTACATATTTTATAAAGTATTCTACTAAAACATATATTTTAAATTCATAGTTCCATTATAAAAAAAAGAGATTTCGATTCTCAAATTTTAAACTTTTTATAAAATGTTTTATTAATTGAAAAATAAAAAAATAAATAAATAAACAATTATTTTTAACAGTATAAACCAAATATCTAATAATTCGAAGAGATTGTGAAGTACAACAAAAGTATATGTGCTAAATATGTACTTTATAAATTTTATAAACTTATGCTTGTTCATGTACTTAATGATAAAAGAAACAGAGTAAAACAGAACTTTGATAAACATTCTGAAGATATTCTTTTTTTATTTATTTAAAAGAATCTTTAAGCAGCTTTTCTTCGTTAATTCTGCATGATTTGGCAAGACGAAAGATGGATGGAAAAAAAAACACATAAAACCTTCATCTCCTTCAACATATGGGATTAGAAAAATTGTATTTGATAAAAAGTTTCTATTAATATTACTCAAGCCAAAAAATATTGTATAACAATTGTAGTCATCAACTATTTTGTTAAAAAGGGGTGAAACAAGATTGACTTATTAGAAATATTAATCATCGTTTTAAAAATAATTATTTAATTTCAGAATTCTCCTCTTTTTTTTCTTTTTTTTTAGAAATAATGACGACCGTTTCATATTGTGACAGTGCAATATTACATTAATTTTGTGATAAAAAATTATGTTAAAATTTGTTATTTAATTATCACTACACTGTAAAAAAGGCATTTTACAGTAAATGCCTTTACTGTAAAAGTACGCATAAATGCGTTTATTTGCAAAATAAACGCATATTTGATGACTAATTATATTATATATAGTATAGAACTAGTTGGATGTGCCAATCCCAAAACTTTCTTCTATCTCATACGTATATATTAATATTTAAAAAAAAATAGTTACTCATTTTAATGCTTTAATAATTTTAATTCAATACCATCCCAACTTTGATTTTCAACTTAAATTTCTGCTTCAATCAAGTAATTGAAGTAAAAATGAATTTCCGTCTCTGAACGAGCCGATGGACAATAGAATGATAGGCAGAATTTTTTTTCAAATCAGGGAGGGCCTACTTGCCTTACCAAAAATAATCATATACAAAAAATTTAGTTCAGCTCTAGAACTAACTTCATACACTTTTAGGTGGTGCAATATTGAAAATGGCATAAAAATCGCTATTGCAGCGTCCCCTTCCGGCGGATTTCTTTCAGATTCAGGGCGATCCAACTAGCCATAGCCATACACTTACACAAAAAATTTCGTTCAATTCGATGCATAACTTCATGTACTTTTGGTCGGTACAATATTGAAAATGGCACAAAAATCGCGATTGCAGCGCCCCCTTCTGACGGATTTTTTTCAAATTCCGGGAGGACCAACTAGCTATAGTCATACACTTACACTAAAAATTTGGTTCAATTCGATGCATAACTTCATATACTTTTGGTCGGTACAATATTGAAAATGGCACAAAAATCGCGATTGCAGCGCCCCCTTCCGGCGGAATATTTCAAAACTGAAGGAGGATCTGCTTGCCACAGCCAAAAACATTCACAAAAAATTTGGTTCAATTCTATGCATAACTTCATACACTTTTTGATGGTAGAATGGCGACATACACACAGACACACAGACATACGGACACACAGACAGACGGACAGACAGACATTTTGTAAAAACATGTTTTTTAGAATCGCTGACCCCTAAAACGTGTAAATCCGTCGAAAATCGGAAGTTGAAAAAAATTTCGATTACAATACTTTCTTCTATTGAAGATAGAAGAAAGTAAAAAGGAAAGTTATTATTATTTTCTTTTAATCTAGGAGAATGTAGCAAAATCTCAATCGAAAATAGACCTTTTCCAAGTTCCTATGATTCCAAAAAAGCGAAGAGCGTTTTTTATGTTTAGAAAGCTCAGAAAACAATACATTTTTGAGGTTTAAAGGGATCCGATCGCTTTGAACTGATTAATAGATTAAAAATGTACTCGGATATATTTCCGAAAATCCGTGATAACAAAAGCAGCATTTTTAATAACTTCTGGTTTAAGGCTGTTCGAACATCTTGTCAATGCTAATTTGCTAATTTTGATGACGCTTTATTTCAGTGACTGATCGATGGAATCAGCAGAAAATTTTCAAACTTATTATCAAGTACATCGATCCTGATACATTTTGCCCATTTTTATAAAATTTTCTAACAAAATATATATTTTTAATTTATCATTCCAATGTTGTAGAAGATATTTCGATTTTCAAGTTTTAAACTTTTTATGAAGTATTTTATTAATTAAAAAACAATTATTCTTTAACAGTATAAACCAAATACTTATATGCAAATAATGCGAAGAGATTGTGAAATCCAACAAAAGTACATGTACATTTTAAAATATGTACTTTTTAAATTTTATAGATTTATGCTCGATCAAATATTTAAAGATAAAAGAAAGAGAGTAAAACAGAACTTTGATAAATATTCTGAAGTGATTCATTTTTTATTTATTTAAAAAGATTTTTTAAGCAGCTTATATTTGTTATATCTTGCATGATTTGGCAAGACGAAAGACGGAGGGAAAGAAACAACACCAAAACCTTCACATCCTTCAACACATGGGATTAGCTAAATCGAATTTGATGAAAACTTTCTTTTCATTTTACTGAAGCCAAAAAAATATTCTGTAATAATTGTACTCATAAAAACTCTATTGAACAAAAAGGGTGAAACTGGATTGATTCATAAGAAAAATTAATCATCGTTTCATAAGTAATTATTTAATTAAAGATTTCTACTTTTCTCTTTGATATAATATTGACCGTTTTGTATTGTGACAGTGCACTTTTACATATTTTTTGCTATACGAAAGACTGTAAAAATTTTTGCTAGATTTTTTTTTTTTTATGATCACTAAACTGTAAAAAGGGACAGACTTTTTTTTCAGTCTAGGAGAATATTGTTACATCAAGATCGAAATTACACAGTAACCTCTTGCGAAATCCCGTGATTGCGAAAAAGCGTTGTCTTTAGAAACCTCACAAGCAGATATATTTTCAAATTTTAATGGGATTCTAACACTTGACACTGAATAATAGACTATGAAAAGTTACTCGGTAACATTTCCGAAAGTCAGCGGCAGCCAAAAAAAGAAAATAATAATAACTGACCTTTTAATAGAATTCGGAAACTGTTATCATGTTAATGTTAAATTTGTCATTTTTAAGACATTTTTTCTCATCGACTATCATCTGAAAATCTGAATCGGAATCATCAGAAAATTTTAAAGTTTATAATCAAAAATTTTTTATGTATTTTAACCTATGTATTTCTCGAATATGGCCCACTTCAATGATGCACACCAATGCTTTGTATTTTTTATTCCGTATCAACGGTAAAATGCGACATAAAAAAAATTATACATGCAGATCATAATAAAACGGAATTCAGTGTTTCCTTGAAAATCGACTATAAAGGCGACTATAAAGGCACTTTGAATTTTACTATCGAGCATTGTTTAATTGCTCTCTAATTGCTAAACATGTAAATAATAGATTGCGACTCGCGTATCCACGCGACCACAGTTAAAGTACGAACCGACAAAGCAATCGAATTCATCACCACTTTTCAACTAGTATGCAACAGACATACAGTATAGTAGTGCTGAGTACCTGAACACCATATTAAAATTCCGTGATGATTGGTTAATTTTTACAAAAATAAAGGGGGTTCAAAACACAAAAATCTTTCAAACAAAAAATAATTATTGCACTGATTTCTTTTTCTCATTTTTATACTTAAAATGATATTTTAATCATGTTTATATCTTAATTAGAAGAGGAAATATTAATTTTTCCGTTTTAGTATGTCTTCAAAATCTAGCTTTCAAGAAAAGGTTGTCATGGAAATGACTTCTTTTTAAACCGCGTTTTTCTTTATGATGGGTTTTTTCACCAATTCTTGGATTTAAATTGTTGTAATTCAAGAACCGTTAAAGATACGTACTTGAAACTTGGAACATGTCTTTTTTTAGTTGTTTTATTTTAATTTTGATTAAGAAAATTTGAAAAGACAATTTACTTTTGAAAATACTATTTTCTTAATAAAAGTTACATTTTTTCTTCAAATTTTTACTTTAAATATTTCTAACTTTCTTTAATTAATATTTTTAAAAATGCTGAGGCAAAATTAAAATTTTGTTTTTTTTTCTGTTTATTTAAATGTATAAAAAAATTGAAATTCTACAAATAGTATTTTAAGTTATATTTTAAATTACCCCACTTTTTTAAATAAGTTTTTTAATTATTTTTTTAATTATGATAAATTTTTATCATGGGATTTTGTTTATAAATGATATGGTTAACCATTCCTCCCAAACAATTAAAATTTTTAATTCAATAAATAAAAATTATTTTAAAATGTGCCTCGGGCCCTTTTAAAGGCTATAAATTTAAAAAAGGACATGATCAGAGATAGACAAACAATTATAACGTTTCTCTCTTAACTTCATCGTTTTTCCTGGGCTTATTTATGTACTTTTTCAACTTCAGTTATGAATTTATATTAACAAACTGATAATTTAAAAATACTGAACAGTGAAAAAAAATGAAAAAATATTTTTTGTACATAAGATTTGATGATATATAGGGACTCAAAAAGTACATTATTAGGATATTTTAGCCTTCTTTATTGCATTGCAAAAATATTGCTAAACATAAAACAAATATTTTCAGGATTTTTTTTTCTAATGCTATCATTACAAAGGATTTACAAATGAAAACGCACAGCAAAATTATTTACGTTTTCATTTTTGTACATTTCTTACACTTCTGTTGCAAGCCATTTTATCTCGCAACAATAACAACACCAACAAAGAATGCTATATAAGAAGCAAATTGCTATTTTGTTTAGCTCTACTGTGTGTTAGGCTCCACTCACACTAATTTATCTTTTATTAACATTTTATTAACAATTTATATACATGAAAAAAAAAAAGGTAAATATGTGTATCGTATTGAATACATCAGATCTGAAGCGGTTAATGATATTAAAATTAACCCTCTGCAGAAAGCAAAAATAATTTTCAAAAGCAAGTTTTTTTTCCAAAAATAAAAATAAGAGGTAAACTATGTATTTAAAATTTATGCATTGACCGATGTAGAAAAAAAAATATGCATGTACAGGCGAATTGCATAACATCCTTTATTTGGAGTAGGTTAAGAAAAGATGAAAAATGAGGCATATGATCGCTCAAAATTTTTAGCCCCTGATATGCTGTTTCTTTCGGGCAGCAAGCAAAGTGTCTCTAAAAAATAACGTTCCGTTATTCAACCATTTTAAGTCTGGTGTGCCATTAATAGTACATCTCTTTTTATTGAGTATTATTTTGTCTTAATAATTAATTACTAAACTTTTGAAATGATAGTATAACTTAAGAAATAATAGCATATGGCTATAGCTTTCTTATTGTAACTTCAATTAAGTTTCGACATTTAGTAGTAATATTAAAAAAAAAAGTTTATTTGATTCTCTTTGTACATTGGTGATTCCTTTATTTTATACCTACACTGTGTAAAAATTAAAGAACCAAATTGAGTTGTAAGATTATTGGGTGTAGTAGTGTTCCCAAAGTAGTTAACTCGTAAAATGGTTCAAAACAGAGCGGATGCTTAATAGCATTAAAACAATCAAAATTTCTTAGATATAATGTATATATTATATAAGATAATTTGATTGTTTTAATATTATTAAGGATCTCTTTTTTGTAAAATCATTTTGGGATAAAAGTTAAATTTCCAATTTGGAGCACTGTTGTACCCAAAAATATTACAACTCAATTGGGTCTTTTGTTTTTACAGTGTATATTTCATCCTTTAAATTTAAAATATGAGGCACTTTTCTGAACCATTCATGCATGATGAAACACAAAAGACATTTGAAAGTTGTAAATACCCTCTAAAGTCCTACTGTAGCACATCATTTTCCAAATGTCTTCAAAAACTCTTCTTTTGCCTATTATCATGAAAATGTGAATTGAATACGCCACAAAATAAGTACACTAAGAAGACGTCAGACAATGAAATAATCTTTAAATTTCAGTAAGTCTATTTGGATAGCTCCGATTAACGATATTAAAATAAAAGTAATTTTATTCTCAAAACGGGGGAAAAAATCAGACCGGTAAGGATTAAGCCAGCCGTAAAACTAAGCAGATCTATCATTGTATATAATAATCTCTGATACAATTTTTAAGACTTCTAAGCATCGAACATTTTTATATCGTCGTACAGGAGGGAAAGCACTTTTAAATGCAGATTTTTTTTTAAAACTGTACCTCAATTTATTTTTTATATATTACATTTTTAGTAGCTTTTAACACTGTTTCCTTAACGTTGGAAACTAAAGTGTTCCCTTTCAGTACAAAAGTGAATTTAGGAAAAAGAAAATAATAGATTATTATATCATTTTGTTATCATTTTCCCATAATTTTTTTTTAAATGCAATTAAAATACGTGGTATTTTAAAAAAATATAAATGAATGATTTTTGATAAATCATGGAGCTATTATAAACTCTATTTAGTTTTAAGTATCGATATTAATGTTACAGTCAAATGAAAGCATATAAATCATTAAATAATTGCCTTTTTTGTCGATTTTCTTGAATGGCGACATCACATTTTTACTGGATTTGTGTATTATTCTCTTATCTTATATGCACACTTTTCTATAGATGTTGTTTAAAGACTCGATTGTAAATGTGTTTTCAGCTGATTCTTCATTGGATGCAAATGACATCATTTTATATAAAATAAAAACGTGTCTTTTAAGTTTTGAAACTGAAATACCTTTCATACTATCTATATTTATATACATATATATTATTTTTTACATCGGGCGATATACTAAATTCTGAAAAGACAGACTTTATGTTTTCAGCTTCCAAATATATTTCTTAAAACGCAAATTTTTCAAAAGAAATTCTTCATAAATCTTTATCTAAATATAAGAATTCACCATAGCGAAATATCCAATAAAAATCTATTTAACTTTATGAAATTTTATCAATAGTCTTCATTCTGCAAAAAAAAAGGATGGAAATATATTTTCCATCCTTTCATAAACTCGACATTCGTTCGTTTTCATTAACTCGAAATAATTCTTTTCTATTTGAAGATAAAAAAAAAAAAAAAAAAAAAAAAAAAAAAAAAAAAAAGATTTTTTTTTAAATTATGAGTAGCAGAGAGAAAAGAATAATAATAAGGCCAATCGACATAAAATAATACATTTTCTCGATGTCTGAGATTACCTAAATTGAATTTGATAAAAGGATGGATTAAATTTAACTTAAGTCTATGAAGTAAAGATTGTAGAATAATTCGAATCCCTATATCAAATGCGGAGAAAAACAAATGATCGATGAGGAAAATTATTCATCATTTTAAACCATTTTTTTTTCAAATTTCAAAAACTCAATTTCATGTTTTAAAAAATCAAAATGCAAAGTTAACAAGGCCTAGGTTTCACACTTTAACTTTTTCAGATCCTAATCGATGGAATAGAGGAAAACAAATGTTTATCTTTATGGTTTAGCTCATAAAAACTAAAATACTATTGGATTTTTTGCACTTTGACTTAATCTTTTTCTGCAGTTCAACCTCGCTAATACGAACATTCAAAGGGACACTTTTTTTGTTCATTTTAAAAGTATAGGTGCAGATTCACAGTCGCCAAGTGGAGACTAAATTTTCTGACTTAGCTACTAAATTTTTGGCATCTAAGTTGCGATCATTTGGCGAATTTTGCTATTTTTTGCAATTATTTGAGATTATCGCGGTTCTTTGGCGAAACTCGTGGGTTTTTTAACGATCCTCTACCCCAAATCGCTTTTTTGCCGCGATCATTTGACGAAAATCACGTTTTGCAGCGATTCTTTGACGAAAGTCTCGGCGTTTTTTGAAAGATTAATTTAGCTTTTCTTCGGCGATATTTCAACAAAATTCACGTTGTTTCTTATTTTTTCTTAGAAACTAAGCCCTTGTGGTGACTGGAATATTTAGGAGCCACTGGTTCCTTATAAGTTTTTCAGAATTTGCATCTATACTTAAAAGTAGTTCGTTTTATTCGAATTTAAACACATTACATACAACTGGATGTGGCAATCGGAAACAGCTCGTGCTAAAATAGTTCGCGTTATGGGTGTGCATGTTAACAAGGTTTAACAATTGCACAATGTTTTTTCTGTTTGTTTGTTTGTTTTAAAAGCAAACCAATAAATGTCAACATCGATCCCAATTTCTTTATAAAATAAATATAATTTTTGTCTGAGTTGCAAAATGCGTTCAAGACGATGTAGCAAAAACATTTATTTTCATAAATATCTAACCTAAAGCTAAATACATATCTATCAGTACAGTGGCGGTCAAAAGTTTTCGGCCAGTCAGTTTCTCTGATTTATTTACCAGAAGATTTTAGCGAAGAAGATGCACGATTGCTTCAAAAGTTAGCAATATGTGAATGACCTCTGACGACGTGATCATTTTGATTGGATACTGGAAACGCTTCATGTAAAAGGGTAGAATTCGAAGTTCGCGTGTGCAAAAGTTTCCGGCCACTCATCATTTCTTTGTTTTTTCTGTCGGTAAAGTGTTTTTTGGTCGTGTTTGTGAATGAATCAATGTGAATAGCACAGTTTGAATTCAAAATTGAAAAGTTCAACAATTATTATCCGTAAACGAGTGATTAGTTTGTTGCTAAAAGCCCAAACTTCTCAAGGTATTGCGGCAAAGTTATTGATCGGTAAATCGACTGTGAATGATATTTAAAAATTGTATAAAGATGGCCATGACCTTCAAGACTTTCTGAGGTCCGGGAGACCCCGGAAAAGGATTATTTTTGTAGGCAAAATTATTAGGAGAAAATCAATTGATGACCCGCATAAAAATTCCATTGCAATATCCCGCGATTTACGGAATGAAAATATTGCTGAAATAAGTCAATCCACCGTCTCAAAATGCTGACGTAATGCAGAACTTTATGGAAGAGTCAGTGTTCAAAAATTTATCATGGGTAAAAAAAAAAAATCAAAGCACCCGACTGGCGTTTTCCAAAAAACACAAAGTCTGGTCAAGTGAAAACTGGACAAAAGTACTATTTTTCCATCAATCGAATTTAAAACTTTTTTTGGAAATGAAGGCAGACACTACGTCCGATAATCGAACAACAAAAGATATGGTTTGACCTATGTTATCCCTACAATGAAGCTTGGCGGAGGACACGTTGTGCTGTGGGGAGTATTTGCTTAAAAAAGTGTAGGTCCGTTATTTAAAATCTACGGTAAGATGAGTGATTCAGTGCATAAGAATATCTTGCAAAATTATTTGCTGCTTTATTAGAGGAAAAATTCTGGTCTCAACTATTTATTTTAACATGATAACGATTTAAAGATTGTTTACAATCCTTGAGAAGCAATGACATTCGCCCAAAAATTTCGCTTTTGTAATGGCCAGCCCAATCAACCGACATGAATCCAATAGAAAATCATTGGAAAGAAGTTGGCAAACGTGTGTAGAGCTATAAATATTTCAACTCAGCTAAATTTCCTAAAAATTGCAAGACAAATAGAAAAAACTTATCATAGGCGATCTTTAACCGGTGATTGTTTGAATGTCACGTTGCCGTGCCGCAGTACTTATTATTAAAGGTATTCTGATAAAATATTAATTGTAACTGTTGTTGATCACTGTAATTTTCTATTATAATGCCATTTTTTCCAAACTTGCGAAAGTGGCCGGAAACTTTTGAAAACATGCGTTTTCCTCTATGCTTAATTTTGTTAATTAAATTTATTGATATTTATATGTTATTGCATAAATAAGTACCTAGCTATTATGTCAATAAAATGTATAAGTATCACTTTGAAATTCCTCTTCATATGGGTATACCTACAAATTAACTGAAAAATTTTTGCTGGCCGGAAACTTTTGACCGCCACTGTACACTGAAAAAAATCTGCAAAAATACTATAAATTTTCTAGGAAACTGGGATTCCAAGAACTTTTTATGTAACGATAACAGGGAAAATTCATGTAACCGATTCTGAAACTTGAATTTTTGCTGTTACCGTTACAATAAAAGTTCTCGGCATCCCAGTTTCCTCGAAAATGTGTAGTACCTTTGGAGATTTTTTTTTACAGTGTACCTAACCTTCTACTTAAAAATAAAATATTTTGAGAATTTGGAAAAAAAAAAAATAATAATTTGCTTAACACTTTCAAGGGCGAAGCACTTCAGTTGCTAAATTGTTGAAATGAAGGAATGACATATCAGAATTTCCCAAATAAATTTTTTTCAAAATATAAAAAAGCTTATTTCATATACATGATAAACGGAAAATTGCGTACCTAAAATTCTGGTTCTATTTATGTATTTGTTAATTAAAATTGGGTGGTTTCATTGACATACCACCACCCTTGAAGGGGTAAACGACACTTCAATTTGCCATTGTGTAATTTTAGGTTACTGATAATTAAATTGATATTTAAGGGGATTTACAAGTTTTAGCTCTATGTTTTGTAAACCTAAATGATTAGTTACCTAAAGTTTTAATTTAAGTAAAAGGGCTTTTTCTGTCTTTTAGAATGTCATTTCGTTTGAGCAGAATCAATGTATGAATATTTGTAGTATTCTTTTAGCTTCAGGTCTAATGATGCTAACAATATCTCCGTGCTACTACTCCGAAGTTAAAAACTACATGCAGTATGTCCAAATTCAACGGTGGCCCAATGGCTAATTTCTAAACCGTTAATCCTAGACACATAGTTCCAATTGCAAAAATGTTAAAAGGTAAATAATATTATTAAAACGATTCAGGTAAAAAAAAATTGTATTAAGAAATTTCGAAAATTAAATTTTTATGCGGTCTCCTTGTCCTACAAGTGTTACTTAGTAAATTTTTATGCAGTCCCCCCGGTCCTATAAGTGGTATTTAGTGAATTTTTACCACTACTCTAACAAGTAAGGCAAAAAAAGTTCCATTCCTCTGAGATTAAAACTGATCGAGTAATAGCTGTTTAAAGATGGAGCATCTTTTTTGCTGCAAAATAGTTGTCAGTCACAAATTTACTGGAAATAAAAATAAACACCAATTACATTAAATGTTGAGAATAAAATAATTTTTACAATATTATTTTTAAATGTATATTGATGTTTACATATTAAAGCAAAATATACAAGGTGTACTAAAAATATAAGCAAAATAAATAACAGATATTTTTTTAATTAAATTATTAAAAGCAACATTCACAATTCATTACAAATTGATACACATTTAAAATTCTATTGGATTACATAACCTAACAGAATTTAGTGTAGTCTTATAAAATAAATAAATGATACGCACCTAAAATCGTATTAATATTGCATAAATACTGGATATAAATAAGTGTACGATTTGAACATCGATCGGATATTTGGAAGTGAGTTTAAATTTGAATACAAATGTTGAACTAGGAAAACATACATACGAACTTTGTAAGTAAAACAAAAGCTTATTAAAATAACACGACTTTTGAAAATAAAATCATGAAAAGAAACAGCTTCACTTCCTTACATAATAAAACAAATCTGAAAACAGAATTGAGGATGTGAATTTTAAAATTCGCTTTATCACTTTTGTTTTTCCTATCTGTCTATACCAATCTGCACTAATGTAACATTACAATCTCCAAATTTATAATGAAAACCAATGGACGCATTTAAAAGTTTTTTGCGATTTTCCAAAATTTAATTTTCTCTATAAAGAGAATTTTGAAACTCATGTCTTCAATTATTTTAACCAATCTAGAAGTTAATTAATTAAATTAACACAACCGTAAAACTTATACTTCGGCAGCTTCTTCAGTTAAATCGCTTTAAACTATTCCTTTATCTCATTTAAAACATTTTTGTAATTAGAACTATATGTTTCTGACAAATGGTTTCGGAATTAGCCAATAGACAGCGTTGGAAATGGACGCCCTTTAATATAATACTTTAAGAGCACACACTAGTCACACGCCAAGGCAAATCAAGATGGCGACGCGCTTTTTCAGCGGATTCGAAGGATGGGCTAAAATTACTTTGATTGACATTCATTCATCCAATTAGGAAATAGAATGCTCTTAACCAATTATCTGCGACGATTTTTCTCTTCAAAGGTGTGCAATTCCAGCCGATTTCATGTTTAAAGGATTTTTTTCAACTGATTTCCCAGTACTTTGCGTAAATGCATTCGAATCGGAGCTCAAAAGAATTTCAATCTCTTTACGATTAGCGTTCCAAAATTAAAATGGTTTGATTTTCAGAAAATAAACGAATGATTAATTTAGATAGATTACTATAAAATAAAAACTATTTTATTTACTTAACGCAATTAGAAAAAAATAAAAAATAAAAATAAAAAATTAATATTGAATGAGGGGGGGGGGAGATATCAGGTACAAGTAGTTTAAATAACTATTTTGGGGGGGGGGGTAAGAGGGGAGGGGATTCTTTTTAGAATACGAAACTTATCAAGATAAATAGAACTGAAGGTTGATGAATGAATTAATAAAATTATGAGAAAAATATCTAGACAAATTTAAATATTTAAACGTTGTTTATTTTTTGCGGAAAGGCAAGCAAGCAAGCAAGGGAGAACAGGAAATAGAAATTTTGAAGAAAGGAGAAATAGGTGTTAATCCCAGCCTAGTCGTTTATAGACATAATACATAATTTATTATTGTTTGTAGTGACAAATGTGACCGAAAAAGTGTAGCAAATTTTAAAAACTTTGTGTGATGTTAAGTCAATAAAGCAAAATATTTTGTCAATATTTCAGGTGGAAGAAAATTTAGATTCTTGATGATTTTTACAAGCATTATATAAATGCCGCAAGGAGCTCTAACAATTTTTAATTTTGAGCACTGACATAGCAGTAAAGTCTATAGGAGGGGGGGGGGAATTCTGAAAACTGTTTTTTAAATGATACAGTCAGTTAAGAATGGTTTTTGTTGTGAAAATCCCAATATTTTATTTAAATATCTCTCTAAAGATATTTTACTGTATGAAATGCACAAACACAATACGCAAAAAATGTAAACATGTGTTTTGTGTAGAATTTAATGCATATCTATCGCTTTATTTTTAACACTTTCCTACATAGTTAAAAAGATTTTGTTAATATTATAGTTAGCAGAGATTTATAATTAGCACTTAAAAAAAATTAAACATATTTAAAGACTTAATTATTTGTGCAGAAGGAGGATTTCAGTTTTTAATTATTTTTTTTATTAAAATACGGAGAGAAAAAAGAAAGAATTTAATTTTGTAAGCTGAGAAGGGGGGGGGAGGTAGAGGGAAAAAACGGATTTTTTTTTTTTTGGGGGGGGGGAGAGATAGTAGGATAGTTTTATAGATGACAGCTTATTTACCTTCTTGAATACTTATTAATAGGACGAAAAATATAACTTAAAAGTGTTTTAAAGATTTTTAATTTTGTGTACTTCAAAAGAACGAGGGGGGGGGGGAGGTATACAACGATATTTATGGGTTGTTTACGATTAATTATTTATTTTTAGAATAAAATATGTATAAACCTATGGAAAAAAAAAATTCAAAGATTTTAAATTTAGTGACATATGGGTAGGGGAGAAAATAGTGCAATGCCCCCCCCCCCTCAAAAAAGGGTGGAATTTGTGTTTGTTTAAAATTTGTGAGCTGAAGAAAAAAAGAAATAAGTACATTATTTATTTATTTTCGTGTGTGTGTGTAGGGGGGAGATGTTTATTAGATGACTTATTTATTTGCCTTTCAAAATATTTATAAATCGGTTTTAAAAAATAATAAAAGTGGGAATTATTTAAAGAACTAAATTTTCTGCACTTAAAGGAACAAAATGATAAATCCTAATTTCAGTCGTGGGGAGGGGGGGAGGAAATTTTGTGATTGATTGTTTATTGGTATACTAAAGTGACTTGTATGCTACAAATATGGGTATTGTGGAATAGACTACAAAACGAAGTGATATTTTTGTAAGGTGCAATTTAGAAGATAATGACAGATTCAAAAGGCGAAGCGAAATTTTGATATAAAGGGAGGCGAAGACCAAGGGCTGATCTTGAGAGTCCTCAAGGGGGGGGGGAGGATTTTAGAAATTTGGGTACTCCAGTGTAATGCACGGGTCGGAGCTCATTTTTTTTTATGTGGGTCGTGTTTTTCTTTTTTTACTTTTTTGCTGTGGGTCGGGTTTGGGTCCGGTTGGCTTCCATTTTTTGCTCCTGTCTGGGTTAATTCCTACTTGGGTCGGGTTGAGTTCCACTCTTTGCTGCTGTTCAAGTTAATTTCTGATTTTTTTTTTTTTTTTATTTGTCAGATTTGGGTCTCGTTGACTGCTACATTTTGTTTTTAATCTGGTTGACTTTTACTTTTTAGCAGTGCTTAGCGCATTTGGGACACTTTAGGATTTGGTTTTTAGCACTTTCCAACAAAGTTGAAAAGTGCTTAGGCATTCGGTTTGTCTGTCCGTCTGGTCGGATGGCCGTCTGTCTGTCTGTCCGCGCTCTAACTCCCGTAAATATACTCGGATTGCTATGAAATTTTTATACGTTGTTGATGTTTACCCTAGCACGACACCTATTAAAAATGAAGTATCTACCATAATTAGTTTATCTACAGAGAGAATCAAAAGTTTCCCATTACATTACGGCGTATGGGGAAAATCGTTAATATACTCGGATTGCCATGAAATTTTAGGACGTTATTGACGTGTACCCTAGCACGAATGCTATTGAAAATGAAGTTTCTACCATGACTAGTTTATCTACAGGGCGAATCAAAAATTTTCCATTACATTACGGCCTATGGGGAAAAATCGTTAATATACTCGGATTGCCATGAAATTTTAGGACGTTATTGACGTTTACCCTATCACGAACGCTATTGAAAATTAAGTTTCTACCATGATTAGTTTATCTGCAAGGAAAATCAAAAGTTTTCATTTACATTACGGCCCACGGGGAAAAATCGTTTATATACTCGAATTGCCATGAAATTTTAGGACGTTATTGACGTTTACCCTAGCACGAACCCTACTGAAAATAAAGATTAGTTTATCCCCATGATTAGTTTATCTACAGGGCGAATCAAAAGTTTCCCATTACATTACGGCCTATATGGAAAAATCGTTTCAAAAAATTTTTAAAGATGTTATACCCTGTCAAACATATTAAAATATGCATTCTATAAAATATAAGATGAAAATTTAGCTATTATTCATTTACATGGCCACACAAAAGAATTCCATTAGATAATGGTAAAAGGGGGAATTGTGTGTGGCATATTTTAAATATATTAAGCTGTTTCATGTATAATAAAATTGATATATGTCACTGAAGCTTAATATAAATTATACGCTACTGTCTTGCATAATATGAAGTACATAGCATTTACAGGGCCATACAAAAGATTTCAAATAGCATATTCTTTCCGAAGTACCGCATATGTGTCCGATGATGGCTGATGGAGGGATGAAATGCATTTTAATTATGATATGCGTTTATATTTCGCTAAAAATATGCACATTATATGGTGTGTATAAATGTTATAGTTGATATACAGGGCTACCCAAAAGAGCTCACCAACGTTACTGAATATGAGCATAGATTATTTAAACGTGGTTCTTAAATAAGCTATGCATTTTTACGCTGAGCTTCATTGAATTTACTGAGAAATGTTTGCAAAATATAGATAAAAGGATATACAGGGCCACGCAAAGAATTCGGTACATGGACGCCTATGAATGATAATCTATGAGAATGTGATTTCAGTTGTTTTAAAAGTGTTTTAGTTTACAATAAATTTTAGCCTAATGCTGACGTGTAATAAAGGTACAATGTAAACTACAGGGCTGAACAAAAGTATTCAAGTATGTTTCCATCTGATAGTATGAAAATGCTGAAAAATAAATTTTAAGCTACTGGGTATTTTCTTGCTAAACTAAATTTTCCCATTATATCAAGTGACATATGAAATACAGAGCTGTTCAAAAGTACTGGAATACATATTTCTGTATATTTGGCTATACACTATTATTTCCCTAAATAACAAAGTTTTGTTAAAGATTTCATTAAGTGTTGGAAAGTGCTTCATAATCAATGCTTAACGCGTTATTTTTCTTACTTGTTACTTTATCGAGAAGGGTTAGGGTTGACCCGAATTTATTGGGGTGAATTCTTTGGTAAAATGTTCGTTCTTTTTTGCAATTTTTGTACAAAATGTGCGTTTGTTTCACGATATTTTGAAGAAATTCGTGTTTTCTCCGCGATCATTTTACAAAATTTGTTGTCCGGTTCGCTTCTATTTTTTTCTGCTGGTCGGGTTTAATTTTTTACTTTTGTTGTGGGTTGCGTTTGAATCCGGTTAACTTCTACTCTTTCCTACAAACACGTGACGTTATACACAGCAAACACGTGGGTGGTTTACAATTCTCCATCGATATACAGAGTGATATCGGCTCATACAAATTGCCCTCAACTCCGGGAAAAAAAACCACAACGAGAGTGAAACAAAGAAAAAAGAAAGACAATAGAAATCAGAGGAAAAAGTAAAGAGAAAGATCATTCAGGTTTCTTGGGTTAGGAAGCCCGTGAATATTTAAAGAAGGTATCCTCCTGGGGGCGATTAGTTTTAAGAATTCATTGAATAAGTATAGGGGTAGAAAGGGTAGCTACTCGCCCCCCCCCCCCCTTTAAATTTAGAAAAAGTTTTTTATGCTGAATTACCACATTTCGTTCGAATATCGTAAATCATATAAATAATTGGTTTAAAATTTCCTTTATATAATTGTTGGAGATTTCTGAGAAGGAAAAAATGAAAAGTATTTATTTATTTATTTTGGAGGGGGATGAAGGGAATTTGTTAGATGACTTACTTTATATGACTAAAGATTAACAAATATGGCTAAACACAAAATAAAGAGATTTAAAGACTAAATTTTATGTACTTGGTAAGGAGAAATAGGGGGAAAACATAAATTTTTGTGGGGTTAAGAGTAAAACTATGTTTGATTATTTATTACTACAGTAAAAGTTTTAGAAAAATCGATGACTTTAAGGGTGTATTTCGATTAAAACTGCCTATTTTCCGATTTATTTTTGAACTCATTATTGCTCTCAAATACACCAAACTTTCAAAATCGCTTATTTGGAAAGTGCACAAGGTGCCGTAAAGGTCAATTCTTTGATAAGTGCACAAAACATTGCAAAAAAAGCAATCAAAAACGGCATTTCGAACCGATTTTTCCCAAGCGGGAGATTTGAGAACGAAAAAAGGGGTCATACTGAGAAGATAATTGTTTATAACTCAAATTGTAATCAATTGAGCGTAAAAAAATATCACTCGGTACCTCATACGTCCCTTCAAGAATCCTCTCAGCAAATTTCATGTTTCTACGTTTAAAAATGTGTCTGAAATTGTATCGGAAAATTTCGAGCTGTTGATGATGGAAAAGCGTTTTTTCGAATACACCCTTAAAAGTATAAAATTTGTGAGCTGGGGGGGGGGGGAGAAACAATTTATTAATTATTTATTTTGGTGTGTATGTGGGATGGAGAAGTTTTTTAAATGACTTACTTTTATTTGCCTTTTAAAACATTAACAAATGGACTTAAAAAAAATAAAATGTGGGAAAGTTTCAATGAATAAATTCTAGGCATTTACTAATAGGATGAGAGGGGAAAATCTCATTTTTAGTTAGTGGGGAGGAGTTATTGTGATAGATTTTTTATTGTTACAACAAAGTGGCAATATTGTGTAAACATGGATACAGTGAGATAGACAGCGAAACAGCGAAGTGATACTTCTGGAAGGGATAATATTGAAGGCTGTGATGAGAGCAAAAGGCGGGAACGAAATTTTGATACAAGGGGGGGGGGGCAATGGTGATATAAATTATTTTTCTAAATCAGAATTTCAGAGAACTCAGATTTTCACCTGCAATTAATAAATAACAGAAAACTTAAATATTTTTAAGGACTTTTTGCAAATTCTGCATAACGCTAACAAAGTTTTTTAAGGAGCAAAAATTACTTTTAAAAAATTAAATACTTTTTAAAAAATTGAAGAAACATAAGAAATGTGTAGGATCACTTAAAATTATTCCGCTACATTATGATCTATGTAGATAAATCATTTGCGGTGTTTCAAGGAGGGCTATACTAATTTAAAAGTAATGAAATTCATATACATTACAGAGGTACTCTGGAAGACAATTATAAAAAAATATGTCATGTATAGCACTTACAGTATACACACAGAGGATCTCCATAGTAATCTATTATATCTGGTCTAAAAATAATTTCGCGATGTATTGTTGTAATAATGTTACTCTTTTACAAACAATGAAATTTATACGAACTTCTAAAATGGACTTAAGAATGCTTGCGGTATAATATTTGGCGAAAAACATTTGCCATTCAATTACACAGTTACACAAAAGAATTCGGTTGTAAAAAGCTCTTCGGAGAAAAACTGTTCCTAGCGTATTTAAATTATGTTCACTACTTTGAACATGAAATGCAATGAAATGCTCTTTCGTGTATACTCTCTGTTAAAAAGAATTTCCATAAAATCATTCCATTTATATATATAATCAAATTAAACCTGTTGAAATTGGTCATCTGTTTCCCGCCGTCCTTTTTTTTTTTAAGGAAGATACCGCACACTCAGTCTAGCTTTATTAATGTTACAGAGTTTTACAATTAAGTTTTCTTTCAAAATTTATTATTCATTGCAGAACAATGTAATAATTCCCACGAACCATCTGTCGACTTATAAAAAGATGCAATTCAATAGCAAGATTTCAATATGATGAATACCAGAAGCGATGGGGCGATTGCCCCCTCCCTTTTTGAGCCCAATGAAGGGTCTGCAAAATGATATTAGATGTCCATAGGATAAATGAATCGTGTTTAAGATTGAGAACGGTGCGACCTGATCGGACTGGACGAAGCTGTCACTGCTCGGGTTGGGCCGGGCCAGTTTTAACTCATGAGACTAGGGCTTGCTTAGGTCTAGAGATCTGCATCGGCCTGTATCAGACTGGCAAAAAAAAATAATAATAAATAAACAGGCCGTATGGGCCAGTCCGATAAAAAAGTTTAACGGGCCTGCCGGCGTGTTATAAAGATTTCGGTAAAAACGCTAAAATGAGGTCTATTTTCAATGAATATGGGTTTAACGACCATAAGTATAAATGTGCGTCACGAGTAGATACTAGTTTAACAACATCAATACATAAATGTAACGTGTACAGCGTAGAAATCAGCATCGGACAGTTGCTTTGAGTCTATACGGGTATAATAATTTTTTGGCAAACTGGAGCCGGGTCAAGATCAGGTTTGCACTGTGTTTCTACATATAGTCGGGGTCAGAACTAGACTTAATTATTCGTAAGCCGTGTAGGGCAGACAACATTATTTGTAAAAGGGATAAAAACTATTAACGTACTGTTAATGTACTTTTTGGAAATATACTCCTTAGTGTTTCTTAAATTCATTTCTGAACAACACGAAAGTTTGACACATTTTCTGACGAATTTTTAACTATAAAGGTACAAAATTGACAAGCCTGACTATTGAAGGGATTTGGAATCGAACAGCATATTTCATTTTTGGTAAATAAGATATTTGTATATACTTGTTAAGGTATAAGAGATTCTTGTCACGTGGTTTCAGATTTTTCTCCTTTTGCATGTTGTCGCTTCCGGAAATGCGATTCAAAACTCTAATTTTCACAATATTTTCATAAATATCATGAAAATTAGCGTTTTATATAGTGTGTTGCGCATTGTATTTGCTTTTATCAAAAAATGGATAACGCCATTCCATTACATTGTTTCTGAATAAAAACACCTGTTAAACTCATGTGTTTCCAAAAAGAAATGAAATCAGAAATGCATAAAAAATAGCTCCTCTAAATTTGAGAAAATCTTTGATAAAATGATAAAGAAGTATTTTCATAAATGTACTTTTTATTACACAGCTTCAAAAGTTATGATAATTTTAACTTCCTTTTTTTTTTCTTTTATTCTAAACCATATTAATTTTTCAGTGCATCTTTATTTGAATGTTGAAAGTCTAAGAACCTAAGTAATCATTAATGTTCTTATTGTGTATTGTCAGTAAAAATTTTCTATAAAATCATCCAATAAATATGAATGCAGTAATCTTTAAAAAATCTTAATTGTATGATAAAAATCTGATTTTGCTTCGAAATAAAGATGCAGGCCGATTTCGGCCTGGACTGTTTTCACTGATTTCTGTACGGCCCGGGTCTGGCCTAGAAATGTAAAAGTGTAAACGAGCGGGCCAGGCTCGGGCCGAATATTTTGTTTTATACCGGGCCGGGCCAAAATAACAATCATTCGGTCCGGGCCGGGGCGAGACTGGAAACTCCAGCACGTCCAGACCTCTACTCAAGTCTTCACTCTTACGGAAATCTTACTTTTTTTCTGCAAAACTTGACCACACTATATTTTTTCTTCCACTTCGGGCCTGGCGTGGACTTCGTTCTTTTAGAGGTCTGCCCGAACCTAAATTTCCATGCCCAGGCTCAAAAAGCAATTCAATTTTAACCCAACCCAAGCTCGCTAAAAATAAATAAATAAATAAATAAAAGAAAAAAAATCTGATTCAGTACCGAATAGCCTGATACAAAACAGATCAACAAATCCAAAATGAAACAAAATCAATCTAATATTTGAAGGAAATTGGGAAAGGTATCCCATATAATTATAACAATTTTTTTTTGTTGTTTGTTTAAGTAGAAAAATGAATATATATATAATGTACTCGTCAATATTCAAACATATAGTTTTTCATATAAAAAATTGTCTGATCTATTGAAAAATCCAGTCATCAACCAGTTTATACTAGATCCGAATTTGTCAAAATCCAAAAGAAGAAATGTCCCGAATCCGAAACGTTTAAAGTCAACCCGACCAATAACATATCAATCCGAACTCAAAAATTACAAATTATGTCAAATCGAGCCCTTACCCGAACACCTGAAATTGAAATAAAAGAAAATAAGTTCATGTATTTTAATAGAATTAAAAAATTTGTATCTTCAACTTGAATGTTATAATTTATAGAGAAAAAAAAATCTAGTATTTGCTCTTTAGTGCAAAACCTATTCCTAAGTCAGCCTGCTCAAACTTGGTCCGTAGCAAAAAAGTATAAATCTATCCGGCCTACTACAAAATAGGTAGCTTTTTACTTTTTGTAATGAAAGCTACCTAAAACAAACTCAAAAAAAAAAAAAAAAAAAAAATCCCTAACAAAACTTTCTAATTAACTCGAATCCCCACCTTGTTCTTTGCGCAGCATATCCTGATGTAACTTTGCGCCATAAAACCCCATTCAACCAACCAATCAATCAACCTGAGTGCTACTCTCAGAAGTGAAATTTGATCCAGAACAGAACCGAATTTGAAAAATGTAAGTCAAACTGACCCAAATCCGACCCACAGCAAAAATCTCAAGCCGATTCGAACACGACTCACTGCAAAATTTAGAAATAATCTCCACCAGCAATGAAAAATATCACCTCCTGCCCGAACCTCCAAATTTTGAAATCGCTCCCCTTGAGGATTCTCGTGTTCCCCCCTTGAATCAGAAAAGAGCGTTCCTCTAAGAATTGCACTTAAAATAACTTCATTTTTCAAATATTCGACCAAAAAAAAAAATAAAAAAATGTTTGACCCCTGAGCGTATAGTATTGCCCTGCTTCCGATCCGAACGCAAAAATACCATTGGAAATCAAATCAAAACCCGACCAAAATTTTTTTTGTCAATTTAGAATCGAAATGAAAGAAAAACAATTCATGTTTTAGTGGAATTATAAAATGTCGACTTTTATATTTCTAATATCAATTTTATCTTTTATACAGGGTGTTTCGCTACCAGACCGACAAACTTTGAGGGATGATAGTAGACACGAAGACAAACATTATTAAATAGGAAACCATGGGGCGCAAACGTCTTCTGTAGGAGCTAGGGGCCATTAAAATTTAGGGTCCAAATTTTCAAACGATGATAAAAAACGGAAAAAAGGGTCGATTTGTTTGCGGTTTTCACTAAAATCATTCTTTTTATTACGATTTCTTTAGAAAATAATTTTAAAGGTTACTTTCAAAAATTATCGATAGAGGGCGCTTTAGACTTTAGAGAAACGAACAACTACTTTTTACCGTTATTTTGTGCATGTGGTTGAAATTATTCTAAAGTTTAGACTTTAACTTAAATTCTAAGCCCATAATCGGAAATATTGGGATCGGTTAACTGGCGAAAATTTAACTGTGAACAGAGGGGGCAATTTTAAATGCTCATAATTATTGGACAAACAAATCGATTTTGTTCCGGTTTCCGTGTAAGACATTCCCTTGGTAATTATTTTATTCAAAATGACGTACAGCATTGGTGTCCCCATTTTTTGATAGAGGGCGCTTTCGACACATCTCCGAAATTTCAATGGCATTACTCCTGTATGTTTTACTACCAGATCAAGATATTTCCAGGAAGTGTTAGGGATACAAAGATGACTCGGAATCATACTAGAATGTAACGTCGAAAATGCCTTTTTTACGAGTTAGGGTTAAAAGAAGCAGAGAAAAAAGCAACTTGATAATTCTACAACACGTTCTGTCGGAACTTCTGGTAAAAGCACATGTTTCTCTTTCGTTGCACCACTCTATAGCACGATGGAGCTCCTCCACATTTTACCAATGATGTTCGCAGACACCCCAACATAACATATGGACGGCGGTGGATAGGTAGTGGTGGCCCGGTTCGTTGGCCTGCCAGATCGTCGCACCTACTTCATTTTATCAATTACTTTTTTTTTACCTACCTTTATTTTATTAGTGTATAATTTTCTGTATTTTTTAAAATGAACGTTGCTGGATGGGGCTAGTTGAGCTCAAACCAATTGGTAGCCCCCCCCCACCTGGCTCAATCTGAATCTGAATCTGTATGGACTTCTTCTGCTGGGGTCAAATGAAAAGTTGAATGTATGAGACTCCCGTACCATCAGTGGAAGACCTCTCTCTCAGCTCGAATTTCTGTATTTGCCAGAAAGCTGTCCGAGATGCCAGGAATTTTTCAAAGTGAGAGGAATTGCATGCATCGCTGCTGTCAAGCATGCCCGACTACTTCTGGTCGTAATTTAGGACACCTTTTGTAGTAAAACCCTTAACTAAATTGTTTTCTTCCACATTAACGTGTTGCTGTTTCACTACCTGTTACTGTTTCTTTTTTCTCTGTTTCTTTTAACCACATCTCGCTAAAAAGGCATTTTCAACGCTACATTCCTATGTGATTCCGTGTCGCTTTGCATCCCTAACACTTCCTGTTAGTATGTTGGTCTGGTAGTTAAACACCTAGGAGTAATGCCATTGAAATTTAGGAGATGTGTCGAAAGCGCCCTCTATCAAAAAATGAGGACACCAATGCTGTACGCCATTTTGTATAAAATAATTACCAAGGGAATGACTTACATGCAAACCGCAACAAAATCGATTTGTTTGTCCAATATTTCTGAGCGTTTAAAATTTCCCCTTCTGTTCACAGTTAAATTTTTGCCAGTTAACCGATCCCAATGTTTCCGATTATGGGCTTAAAATTTAAGTTAAAGTCTAAACTTGAGACTAATTTCAACCACATGCACAAAATAACGGTAAAAAGTAGTTGTTCGTTACTCTAAAGTCTAAAGCGCCCTCTATCGATAATTTTTGAAAATAACCTTTAAATTTTTTTTCTAAAGAAATCGTAATAAAAAGAATGATTTTAGTGAAAACCGCAAACAAATCGACCCTTTTTTCCGTTTTCTATCATCGTTTGAAAATTTGGACCCTAAACTTTAATGACCCCTAGCTCTTACAGAAGACGTTTGCGCCCCATGGTTTCCTATTTAATAATGTTTGTCTTCATGTGTACTATCATCCCTCAAAGTTTGTCGGTCTGGTAGCGAAACACCCTGTATAGAAAATAAATATATAATATATACTCATAACGGAATCATCCAAAAAAGATGGCTAAATTGTTGAAAAGTGTTCGTTAAATAGGGGTATCTTCTATTCGAGACATTCCGTATCTCGACATATTAATGTACATGTTAACACTTGCGAATAGCAGTGTTAACATGTAAATTGAAATGTAAAATCTTAAATATTCATAATTAACTATTTGGAAATGTCTGTTATGGCGTTTATATAGTTTCATTTTATAGTATCTTCGATATTTTCTTTTATAATACTCTTTAAACTATTTTCGTCCATAACGGAGAAAATATTTAGACTTTCATTTAAAATATGGGGTCGAATCGAATCCTTCTTGCGAGATTGAAAATTCACTATGAATCAGATCAGAACCCAAAATAGTGTAAATTAATTTCACCCCAAAACAACTACAGGAACAAAAAAGAATGCAGAGAAAAGCAAATAAAAAGTAGAATTCCCCTCTATCCGTAAGAAAAACGTAAAAATCCACTCGACCAGTAGCAAAAAAGTAAGAATTCAACTTGACCGAAACTAAACAAGCGCTCATAAAATAGTACTCAACTCAACCCCCCCCCCCCCAGGGCCGTAGCTAAGAGGGCGCTATGGGCGGCTCAGCCCCCCCCTAAAATATTTTGAGCCCCCCCTGGAAAAGATTAAAAGGTCACTCAATGAATTTCTGTTCCGAAAATTCAAATGAAATTCTGTTCAAAAATCTAACTTAGTCTTGAACACCTTTCACAATTTTGCAGGATTACTAAATTGTATCTAAAATAAGTGTGTTCAACACCTCCCTCATCCTATTGGCACATAAGAAGCTAGCATGATGTTTAATTTTGATCAGCTATACACTCAAAATTTTCATCATCCTATAATTTTCTTAGTATAAAATGAAGTTATTAGAAAACTTTTTATATGAATATGCATAACTTTATCTTTCTGTGGAAATGCAAGAGAAAAAATTATGAGCCCCCCTTACATTCTCTTGAGCCCCCCCTACATTCACTTGAGCCCCCCTATTGTTCACTTCTAGCTACGGACCTGCCCCCCCCACACACACACAAAATAGAAAACAACCAGACCCAATACCAACCAGAAGCAATAAAGAAAGAGAACCGGACCCCAACCCAACCCGCAGCGGCAAAGTAGAATTGAACCTTACCCAAACACGACTCGCAAAAAAAAAGTATTTAACCAGAACAACGTCAAAAAATGAAAGTAAACTGGACCGAAACCCGACCTGCAACGAAAGAAATTAGCCCCGATCCTACTCATGATGAAAAAAAAATGTCCCGACACGAGCTGCAGGTGCGATTGGAATCTCCAAATTTCTGAAAAGTCCCCCCCCCCTCTTTTTTGAGGAATCTCCAGATCTGCCCTTGTACCAGGACAAACAAAAACTGCTAAAAACTGCAAAATCGTCTAAAAGTTTTACAATGTTATATTGAATTGTCACCCATTAAATATATACGAACTTGTAAAGTTTGTAAGTATCTCGACAAATCTTGTCCACGATACTATGTACTATGATGTTTTGGAACATGCAAAAGCCTTCTGCTCGATAGAAGCTGCATTAGTTGAACGTCGACAAGAAACTCCAAAGAAGAAACAATTCTGAAAAGTATTAGAGAGTAAAATTTGCTGAATAGCAGACTTTAAAAAAATTGCTATATTTTGCCTTACAGTTTCATTATTTTTACTTTTATACTATAACTAGCCGCCCGCCCTCACTTTTCTTCGGGTAGAGCAAGTCGCCCAGTCCCCCGCCACTGCTGACACCGCAAATTGTTTCTACCACTTCATCTCATTAAAATCAACTACTAAAAACATTACCCTCATTTTAGGTAGTCGGATAAAAAATAGCTTATATGTTAATCTAATGTGTCAGATACCTCCATACAAAATTTCATAAAAATCGATCCATCCGTTCTTGAGTTATAAATGGTGTAACTAACACGATTTTGCTTTATGTATATAGGTTATAGCAGCCCGCCCCGACTTCTCACGGATATTTAAGAAAAATTTCAAGTTATAAATTTTTACACACACACTCATAACCTAATAATTAAAATGCCGTCTCTGACATTGACTCTCCTCCCGTGCCCCAGTGACGCCTATATCACACATTATGATGCAGCCTAGTCGAGCGGGGTAAACGGCAACCATTAAATCAGTCTTGATTTTAAAGTAATTTATTTTGATAAGAATCAATACAAAAGTAACAATAAAGAGCTTTTACAGAAACGGCATTTTAATTATTTTTTAAAATAAAAAACACTTATTGTGACTTAACTATAACAGTTAGACATATGCTGTTGCGACATTTTTTGTAGATAATTACATGTTAACAAAGTCGTAGTACATTATTTTATTCTATAATCAATAGTATTCGCAACGCACGCGATGTAAAGATTTTTTAAGTTCATTTTTCTACACCTTGGGTTACAATATTGGCATTTTAATAAGGATTTGAAATAATTTTTTTGAAAATATAATATAGCCTATGTTCACCGGAAATAGTGTAGCTTTCATACGGTGAAAGAATTTTTCAAATCCGTCAAGTAGTTTTGGAGCCTATTTAATTCAATTCAAACAAACAAACAAACAAATCTTTTTCTCTTTATAATTTTATATTAAATTAAATAAGTAATATTTATTCCTAGGCTTATTGAAACAGTCCGCATTTGAAATTGTAGAAAACGTTACAATTTTAAATATTTGACTGCTCCCCCTAAAAAAAAAAAATCCTCCCTCCCCATATTTGATGCTCACTACTCTTTAAAATATTTACTATCTGTTATAACTTTTTTGAAAACTTCAAAACAATCGTTTCGTGATTTATTTTTAACTTTAATTAATTTGCGTTTCAGCATTTCTTTTCCTTTTTTTAGTAATTGCTAAATAGTTTTGAAAATTAAAAAACACGGTTTTATATCAGGTCGGTCTAAAAAGTTTAAAATGTTTTTTTTTTTTTTGGGGGGGGGGGGAGGAGGGGGGTGCATAGTTACGATTTTCATATGTGTTTCAGTGATTGTCATGTGTCTAGTGGGCCAGGTAACCTTTAGTTTCTCAAATTGCTTTTGATTCATTTATCCGGCGTTTTATTTTTATCCTTTTAAGCGGCGACTATAGCCTATGTTCACCGGAAATAGTGTAGCTTTCCAACGGCGAAAGAATTTTTCAAATCCGTCAAGTAGTTTCGGAGCCTATTCAACGCAAACAAACAAACAATCAAATCTTTCCTCTTTATAATATTAGTATAGATAAATAATGATAAATATTTGCAATTCGTTGTCTTTGCAAATATACCTTTATGTTATATTAAAATAAAATGTATTACGCAGGATAAATTCCCCATTTTTAACGACTGTTAAAAGTGTATCGTTTTCCTCAAAAGTAATAAATATTAAAAAATATTTCTTTAAAGTTTGAAACAAGTTAATCAACAATTTTAAAATTACCAATCTTTAAAACTTTCTAACTTTAATTTCTGCTTATTTTTGATAAAACTGTTTTTCGAACTGAAAATGTTTATTTTTTTTTACTGTTTTACTTAATAATACTGGACTGAAATTGGGCTGCCTAGTATCGTATAGTACCAAAAACAAACACAGGGAAGAGAAAACTGCGCCTGGGGCAAAATTTCAATTTGGCGTCCCCTTTCTCAACTTTTTCTTGTAACAGCCCAAGAATGATGTTGATAGTATAAATGTGGCGCCCCCCCCCCCTCGGACGGCGCGGTGTTGAATAAGCCTCCTCAAAATGTACTCCTTGCAGCGCCCTGCGAAAAAGAGGGGGACGAAGGGGGTGGTTGCCCCGTGATCGAAATTTAGGGGGAGCCAAATTTTTACTACTAACGTAATTTTTAGTCTGTCACAAGAAAAAGTTCAGGGAATGGGGCGCCAAACTGAACTTTACTCCGGGCGCAGTTTTCTCTTTGCACACCCCTCCCCCCCCCTGTTTCATGTATTTTGCTAGCTGTATAAGGAAATTTATAAATTCCAAATATAGCTCCTTGTCCTTTTAATGCTACCTATGTATTTCACAAAAGTTCCAATTATATTTTAAAATTATCAGAATTTCCTTTTTGCTAAAAAGGAGCTTACTGTAATTTGTATCAAATCTACCTTGTTTTGTGTGGACTTGAAAATATATATATATACAAAGAAATGTATAATTTTCTTCCTTGGAAATTAGTTATAATTATATAATAATAGTAAAATAGCGTTAGTTTTATAAAAACAAAAAATTAGAAGTCGTTGATTTTTTTCAAGTCTATTTTAGCTAAAATTTATCAATAATTGTAGGAAAAATAAATCAAAACCTTGAAATAAGGGAGGTTATTTTAACACGTTACTATAAACCAATAACAGAAAGGAAATACAATGAAGGGAAAAAAGTTACTTTCATTTGCTAAAATGGATTGGTGTTAACCAATTGTAATTTTCAAAAGGGCAGGAGAGGCGGAGACTGGCTGAGGCGGAGCGCATATAATTAAAACGTTTTTTTTATTCCATTTCTGATCAAAATATTTCCAAATTTTGCTCAGCCTAATTGCAGTAGAAATATGGAAAGCATATCATTGGAAAGCTTAAACACTAATATTCCGTGAAGCGTTTTTAATTTTTTCTGAATTTTGCTGAAATAGATTTTATAAGAGTAAAAAGGGCACAACACCTCGAATTTCACTGAATCCAAAATTTAAAGGGTCCTCAGAATTAAACTACAACGAAAATCAGAAAAGTACAAACTAGCCCGGTAATAGAATGTCCTCAGCTATCCTGAGAAAAAAAAATCATTTAAAAATGTTGAAAATTAAGCGAGATATTAGAAAAGAACGCTCCCATAGACTTTACATTAGCGCTCGGCTTTTACCGCGTGACTAGTGTGTGCTCTTAAGCACTTAGTGTACGTTTCCTTAAAGCTTAGCCCAACTCATGCGTTTTCAGTCACATAAAAGTCATTTAAGTCATGATATTTAAAGTATCATAACTCGGTCAATTTTAAATTTAGATAAATTCGACCTTTTTTATATTGTTTTTTAGAGTGATAAAAAATTTTTACTAAATATCACTTATAGGACCGGGAGACCGTATAAAAATTTAATTTTCGCAATTTAAAAAAAGTGGCCGAAATCGAATAAAAACAATTCTTTATCTTTTTAAAGCATTTTTGCAATTGGAACTATATATCTATGACTAACAGTTTAGAAATTAGCCATTGGCCACCATTTAGAGTCGACATACTGTATAATAAAAATGATGTTTTTATCTTCTTTTTTTTTTTTTTTTTTTTTTTTAATTTTAGCAAAAATTTTTACGGAATATGGCACTGTAGCATTCAAAAAAGTGTTCAATAGCGTTATACATTTTAATAAACACATGACATAGCTTTAATATTTAATATGCCGTAATAAATGTTTTATACGATCTATCGTCGACATCAGTATGTTATAATTGCAAAATCATATTTTCGAATATTAGCACACATATAAGCATTGTATTATTTTTGTAGACCCTAAACTTCAGCGTTATTCCGTGGCAAAGCTGCTCCGAGTGCCAGAATTTAGTATTTATCACTCTTTTAATATTTTTTATTTCCGTCAAAATTACAGTTATAAGTAAACGAAAGATATATCTATACTAATAAAAGAACAAAACGCTCTGTCTGTGTGTGTGTCTGTGTGTGTGTCTGCGATGGCTAGCAAAATCTACAGCACGTACAAAGCTCAAAATTTTTTTGAGAGTAGCCCAATATCTCTCCTGATGCACCTGAGCTTCAGAATTTCAAAATTCCAATTATTAACTGAGTAATTAATTAAAATCAAGAGGTCACTCTCATAAAAAATCATCTTTTTCCAAATTTTTTTCTCTTTCATTTGTTTACGGTTGGTTGGTTGTGTAAAAATTTTCGCAGAAGTAATAAGAAAGCTGAGACAGAATTAAAGAAACCCATGGAGGAATAAGATAAGTGGAGGTGAAGTAAGCTCAAAAAAGGTTTGCCATATGAAACCATTTATCGCTCAAATTTAATGTGGCAAACAAAAGGACGTGGAAGAGATTTTGTATTATAAGACGAATTGAAAGAAATGAATTACAGTTGAAGCATATTTCAAGAGGAAATAGCAAATTTTTAAAATGGTCTTCGTTCTATTATTATTTATTAGAATAAATATTCGCTTTTAAAATGAAGGAAATTGGAAAATTAGCAATAATTAAATATCAAATTAAAATTAAATAAGATATTGAAAACATTTGATACGAATTAAAAATTGTATAACTAAAAGTTTCCTTCATTAATGTAATTTTCAATACTTTATAACGTAGATGAAAAATGTTTATGACTTAATAATTGCATGTAAATAAATATTTAAAATATAATGATGAAAACATTCTTTTAAAATCATGTATGAAAACTTAAGTAATAAATATTAATCTAAAATATAAATTTCTGACTGCAGACGATTTTAATGTACTAACAAAATAATGTTATATTTTCAAGCAAAACGTTGAAATAATTTTCTATATTGATATTTAAAACACATATGATAAAATAATTAATAAATTTTTACCGGTGAAGCGATAAATTAGTTCTTTTTTTAAAAACGAGAGAAAAAAAATACAGGTTTAAACCTGTTTCAATTGATAGCGAAATTTTAAAATGGAGGGCCAAAATCACAGTCCGGTGAAATCCAAACACCTCATTGGTCATTGAGCCGCGTCCTTTTCAGGGAACAATCTCTTAGCAGTTGGGTAAATGTTGTCATACTCCTTTTTCCGAGAAAAAATCGTAGCGGCAGTTTTGAAGTAAATCTTATCTCTTTTCATTTATAATCTAAATTTTTCACTCTCATTTTATAAAATGGCATCAAAATATCTTAATTGAGTTAATTTCGATGGTTTATCTTAAATAAGAACAGGCGGTAACAATCGCTAAAAAAATACTTTCCCCCTCACCTTTTTCAAATGGAGAAACAAGTTCGTGATTTTCACCCTTACCACACGACCAATGGGGTGGCTGGATTTCACTTGACTGTGATTTTGGCCCTTCATTTTAAAATTTCGCCAATTGATAGGCGTGTCAAAGCAGGTGCTTTTGTTGGAACTTAATTGGACTTAATGTAGGGTTACATCTTAAGCATCATCTCCAGAGATAATACCTCCACTCTATTAATTTCTTTTTACTCTATAAAAGAAACCAATTTGAGATTTTGACATTTCAAAAGTGACTGTTTTTTTCCCAAAGACCTTTAAAATTCATAGACTGGCAAAATGTCAGTTTAACTTAGGATTTTTGGACATAGCTATTACGTCAGATCGTTGGTACTTCGTACATTAGAATGTATTTGTGGTTGGCTAAGTTGCAGTTAATATATGTATATGTATATATGAGGCTTTTTTAGCAGTTTTTTTAAATCATTGATTAAATTTGAATGCATTTATTTAAGTTAAAATTTTATTAAGACTTTAATTTGTTTTTAAAACAAAAATGAAATGGCTCTTTGACGTACAATTGTTCGAATAGGCAGACGATTCATACACAGTAATAAATTATCAAATAGCAAAATAAATTATATATAAAAAATAGTCACTAAAAGAATAGTAGCAAAACATAATATTTAGGCGTATTAACACATAACCCGACCCCAACCAGAAAAAAACAGACTATACTCCGATCCAAGCAAGACAAAAATTTCATGAGCATAAACGCGACCCGAACCTAAAAATTCCATTTGAAAAAAAAAACTATGGATTTGATATTTGACCCGAATCAAATCTGAATCCCACAAAAATATTCAAATGAAGCATACCCCAATTTGATCAAAGAAAAATAATGTTCGTGTATATGCAACCCGACCCGAACCTAAAATTTTTCTCTGAAATAACCCAAAAAATGACCAGAACGAAACCTGAAATCGATAAAAATATTCCAAAGAACTATAACCTGATAAGAGCAAGACAAAAAAACTTCCATGAACATAAACCTGACTCGAACCTAAAAAATTCCATTTGAAAAAAAAGCCTGAAGTTTTATGCAAACTACATCTGAATCCGATCAAAATATTCGAAAGAACCATAACCGGATTCGAATAAGAGAAAATAATTTTCGTGGACATGAAACCGATCGGAACCTAAAATTCCATTTGAAAAAAATACCTGAAATTTGAATCGACAAAAATATTCCACAGAACCATACCCGGACCTGAACAAGACAAAAAAATTTCCATGAACATGAACCCAATCCGAACCTAAAAAATGAACTAAATCTGAATCTGACAAAAATATTCCAGAGAAGCATATCCTTATTCGAACAATGCAGAATAATTTCCGTTGATGCGCAACCCAACCTGAAACTAAAAATTCCATTAAAAAGCCGAAATCTGAATTGAACGACATCTGAACCCGAAAAAAATATTCCAAAGAACCAAAACCCGATCCGAGCAAGACAAAATAATTTCCCTGGACATGAATCCAACCAGAACCTTAAAAATCAATTTAAAAAAATACCTAAAATCTGAATCGAACCAAATCTGAATCCGACGAAAATAGTCCAAATAACTATAACCAAATACGAACAAGACAATATAATTTCCATGGACATAATCCCCATTCCAAACCAAAAAATTTGTAAAAAAAAGAAAAAAAAATCCCGAAATTTGAACCAAACTTAATCTGAACCTAACAAAAATATTTCAGTGAAGTATAACCTCATTGGAACTAGGTAAAATAATTTTCATATAAGTACAACCCGACCCGAACTTAAAAATCCCATTTGAAGGGAAAAAAAAACCCCACGAAATCTGAATTGAACCGAATCTAAACTGAACACAAATATTCCAAACAACCATAACTGTATCCGAAGAAGACAAAGTAATTTCCATGAACTTGAATCCAATCCGAACCTAAAATTCGGATGTTCTACAAAACTTAATGCGCTCCGTAGCGGTGGAAAGTGAAACTAAGTACTTAGCGCGAGATGGTTAAAATATTTCGTTTATAGTAAATGTTAAATTAGAACTTGGTTACGGTTAGATAACAGTTAGGTTGCAATTACGTTCCGGTGACCCTTTTGTTATTTTATTTTCCGGTTAGGTTACAGTTAGGTCAAGGTTAAGTTACAGTTAGGTTAAGGTTAAGTTGCGGTTAGGTTGTGGTTAGATTATGGGTAGGTTATGATTAGGTGACGGCCAAGTTACATTTATGTTATATTTAACTTGCAGTTAGGTTACTGTTAAGATACAGCTAAGTTACAGACAAGTTATGATTCCGATACAATTAGGTTACGGTTAGGATTTTGTTCATAGAATGAACATTACGCATGTTTGATAAAAAATATACACCTATTTTTGTAAAATGGCTCTGAATTTATAATATTATATACTAACCTTTTAGCGAATCATCGAGAATCGATTTCATTCGCGGTATAGTCAGATTTAAGAGTGATATATAATTAGTTTGAAATTCAAAATATTTCACTTGGGATATCTATGTGAAAAAAGTATTTAGTTAAGTCACTTAACAGTAATTTTAAGGATAAATATCAACACGAAATCGTTGGACACATATTCCCTCCTGCGTTTCCCATTGCAGTCATTTTAGGTATTTTTGCAGCTAAATATTAGTTTTTTTAAAAAACCAATTTTTGACACAGTCAGGGGGCACGTATTTAATATAATGTACACTGTAAAAAATTTGACCCTTTTGCTGTATCATCACTCCCCCGCTTTTATAGAATATATCTCTTTTGACCTATGACAATGCTCCAAAATAGGCTGAAGTAATCATTTTCTATAAAAGCGGTGGAATGACGATGCAGCAAAAGGGTCAAATTCTTAACAGTGTATTAACACATATTTTGAGTTGAAGATAAAATCATAAAAATTTCAAGTTCGTTTAACATTATTATAACGGACCCGGGCAACGCCGGGCGGGTCATCTAGTTTTATTATAAAAGGAATAAAAAGTGAGATAAGGGAGTTATAAGTAAAAAGCCAAAATAGTAGAGCAAATCGTTGAAAAAAAGTTATTCATAATTATAAAAGTGTTATATGACTCCGAAATTTTATTAATTGAAATTTCATTAATATTTGAAAAGAATTATTTTTTTAAAACAGTTATATCGAATTACAAAATCCATGAAAGATATGTAAAATTATATCGAATGCATTTATTCTAGTTCAAATAGAGACAGAATAGTGTCTTTTTTTTGTCTACATCTTGCTACAATTCTCTTCCATTAAAAAAAAAAAAAAAAAAAAAAAAAAAAAAAAAAAACCTTTAAGCAGTTTTTTTTTTGTTACTTCTTGTATGATTAGTCGAGCGAAAAGAGGAAGGGCGAATGAAAAAAAAATACATCTTCTTGATAGCTGGGATTAACTAAATTGAATTTGATAGAAAAATTTCCATTAAATTTGACTAGAGTGATGAACGATAGTGGCACAATTCTGATTATCAGATAAAAAAGAGAAAATATATGTATTTGTTAAGTTATATATTTCATCATTTTAAAAAGTGATTATTTTATTTCGGAGCTCCAATTATTTTGATAACTGAGATAATTGAAAAAAAAAAAAAAAATCTTGAATTGAGAATGTGTTCGTATTGTCTTGTGAAGGAAGGTGTTTTCTGGATTTAAATTTCATAAAATATGATTGGTGGAATTGGAGTATCATTTTTAGTTTGTGAATTTGTGTTAATAATTTTTACATCTTATTTTTAAATAAAATGATAACTTTTAGCTGTTTCGATAAGATTTTTGCAAAGGTTCCTCTGTTTGAGACTTGCAAAAGACAAACAGGGCACGTGCTCAGTGTGGATTTTTCTTTTTTATAATGATAAACCCACATTCCAGAAATAAGCGATGGTCATGTAGAGACGAGTTCGATTATTCAGATCCTGAAACTCTAAATGTAAAAACATAATAGTACAGGTCACACATTTCCGTGAAGAATTTATCCCGAAACTTGACCATCAACAAATTGAAAAAGAATACCTTTTGGATAACTCTAACAAAACTAATGTAGTGAATGTGTTCAGAATGTAGATTATGATTACCTGACTTATTGTAATAAACTGGGTTCATCTTTATGCAGATAGCATGTATACTTGTAGAGAAAATAATGTTTTTATAAATAAAATCCCAAATTTATCCAAGTTTTTTGCTTATAATTTAAAATATGTAGTTCTAAATATAAAATAATGTTCTTTTTCGAAAGTATGACAAACTATATTGTACACAATACCCTGTAATCAGAATTAAATAATAATAGTAATTGACTAAAAAATGAGCAGGTTTGCTAAAGAATTTTTTATTGCGCATGCATGAACGCTATCAAAATTTCATTTACATATTATGTAAGCTAAATGTGTAGTGCAACTTGTTTAAAAGTCTCAAAAACACAGCTTGAAAATTCTGAAAATAATCGTCGATAGAAAAAGCTCAAAATACGTTATTCCCAAAATGAAGCAAAATAATGAATAGCTGTATCCAATTTATCGATTGATTAGTGTAAATATAAAATATACTACGATATTTCGATTTCCCGTATATCATCTCTCTCATTTAGAGGCATCTTCAATTATCATAACGCACCTCTCCGAGTTTTTGGAAATGCAGTTGCTCCCTTAATTATATTCCTTTACTTTCCGTAGATTAAAATATGATTTTGTGAACTTTATAATTATTGAACTCAAGAAATCTGCAATTAATAGAAAGGAAATTTATTTATTTCAAATAAAAATGAGTAAAACTGAAAAAATCTCGTTAATTTTAAGTTTGAGTACTTAGTGATATTCTTTTGTGCTCCGTTAAAGTTAGTACACGGCATGGAATTTAGTGTTTTCTCTAACTAAACATCTTGAAATTGTTAAAGGAAAGAGCTGCGTTTATGTTGATTAAGAATATTTATTGTGAATAAAAACCTGTGTAACTCATATTAGCTGTTTAAAAAATTACCTTCACTTAAGATTAACTCAATAAATCATTAAATTAAATTAAGTTTAAGCAATGAACTTACCTCCTCTGAAAATTTTCTTTGGTCATTCTCAGTCGCCTATTCAGTTTTGGTTTTAGGGCCCCGCTCCATATATTTAATCTCTTTCTTTCGCATCAATACTAAGACAAGAGGGAAGCCAAAAAATGGGCAGGGTTTTTCTTCTATTGTTTACAGCGCCATATATTGCTACTATTTTAAACTAAAATCGAGAACCATAGTTTAAAAAATATCTTACACATTACATCACTCTGCTGCAGGAATTTTTTCAATAGCTGTCACTATTTGCAACTATTGAACTTCAAAATCATTCGGTTCATTTAGGATACTATGTTTATACACGTATTTTCAAAGCTGCCAATTATAAATGTAATTAAAGAATGAGTAATTTGAAAATTAAATTATTTTAATAAAATATGCTTTGTTTTTATCTAGCAATTGCATAATTTTTACTTAATTCCATTTATAAAAGCTCTGTATAAAAAAAGTTTTTTTTTTTTTTTTTTTTTTTTTTTTTTTTTTTTTTTTTTTTTTATAAAGCGGGAGGTTCTCGAGAATGTATATGTAAATGTATACTTATATGTTGTCAAAAATTGTGAATATTTCATTTCAGCAAAGATTTAAAAAGCTAAATTTATCGTGATTCTTTTAATGGAAGAGAAAATATTAGTAATAAAAATTCCCTATGCACTGAAACTTCCTGGAAGCTCTTATGTAATTTAGTTATGAAGAAAACTTGGGAAACACATTTAGTCTTTACTCCTCTCATTACCACAGACCCAAAAATAAAATATTGAGGTTAAAAATGTCACAAGAACTGAAATTCATCCTATACCTGGTCTGATAAGGAAAGGTAATTTGTAAGTTCCTGAGTCTTATCTTACTATCCTGCCTGAATTTAATGATTCTATGAAGCTTATTCTGAACGTGTTTAAGGAAAAGTTTTGTTCACTTATATTACTAAAATTAATATGAATACGATATCAAATAGATGTAGTATATGGGAATAAATCAGAGCAATCGATGAGAAATGATATTTATTTAAGCGATAACTCGTCTATTCAATTTTTTAAAAAATTAAAAAAGTTTAATTTTCAACGATTTCTTGGAAAACATTAGCTTTAAAACAATATTTTTCTTTTTATTATAAATGAAAATATTCTTTTCAAAATAAATAACATTACTGAGTTAAGATATTGTAAACTTCACGCAATAGGGAAACTTATGAAATATATCTAAAGTTATTACTTCGGTCATTATTACAGGCGAGAAGATAAATTGTTAAAGTTTAAAAAATCAAATTCATTCTGTACATTTTAGGCTAATAAATAGAGGTCATTTGTAAGGTCACAAAACTTAACTCACCTTCCCGTATGATTTTAACGATCCTACGAAAGTTGTTCTGAACGTGTTTAAGAAAAAGCATTGATCACTTATCAAATTACTAAAATTAATATAGAAACGATATCGATTGGATGTACTGTATGGTAATATATGGCAGAGTAGTCGGGAAGAAAATATATTTGTTTAAGAGATAATGCGACTGTTTTATTCAAAAAAAATTTAAACAAATGATTAATTTTCAATGATGTCATTAGCTTTAAAACCATTTTTCGTTTAATAACAGAAGAAAATATTCTTTTTCAAACTACATAATGTTGCCGAGATAAGATATGAAATATTTTCGACAGTTAAAATAATTGGAATTTTTTTGTTACAGAAGCACATGGTTACCCAATTTACCTTTACTTTTGTACATTACCTTCCAACTGCCGCGACCGGATATATCCGTTCACAAGGCTGCAGGTTTCACTGCAGTTGAAGCATTATTTAAATTAATATAATTCTAAAAATATAATCCAATTATATGAAATTAAGTTATCATTGATACTCTCAATGCTTATAAACATATACGTAGCAAAACAATTATACCATATTAGAAGAACCCTCTTTTTTAAACATTTAAATTAATTACAGAGAAAACAAGATTACAACTTTGCCCTTTTGCGCGGCGGTCAGGGGTTTAAATGTGCTTTCTTAATTTATTTAAGGCATTGTAGAACATTCTCAATTTAAACAAATACATTTATATATGCAAAATGAAATTCATTTTTGAAAATAAAATTGATTGCTATAAACCATTTTGTCAGATAAATAAAAAAATGTGAATAAAATAAATTTTAGTTGGGTAAAGTGAGTAATCTTTCAAAATTTCATATGAAGTTTTTTACACCTACACTTCTGCTTCGTGCATCACAGGTGGGTCACGTTAAACTGTCCCATCACGCAGCATGGAATCTCTTTGATAATTATATTCGAGTTCAATTCAACAAATATGAGAAGAGGGGGGATCACCACATATAGTGTTTGAAAAAAAGAAAACACAGCGCCGCCAGATTAAAAGAAACATGATTGGGAATACTGTCTTACAGAAAAAAATTGGCGCGGGAATTAACATGTTAAATAGATAATTTGCATCCTTTTCAATATAAAAAGGAAGTTTATTATAACAAATACTTTTTTAAAATCTTTTTAATCATATATTCGAGAGATAAACTGAATATCTTTAAATTCATAAATGTTGATAATGTGGATATATTATGTGTGTGTGTAGTAAAACATAATTTATTTCACTAGTAGAAAATAAGATACAAAAGTGCTATGGATATTTTGCTTTTTAGTGACATTTAAACATGATAAAAAGTTTATTAAATTCATTAGATTTTTAAATCACAAGATTTTAAGAACTCCACAATTTATGTAAACATTTTAATAAATAATTTATATTACTTGAGAGAATTATTACAAAAACTAAAAACAAATAACAGTGACTTGTTTCGGTACCAATCTGATACGAATACTAATCATAGAAAAAATAAAAAAAAATCATCCCTGTCAATTGGAAACTTGAATGGAATGAACCGAGTTAGAAAATAATTTTAGATCGTGGTATATTTTTAATTTAATTTTTTTATAATAGAGTGTGTAGTTTTTGTTTACATCCCATTGTCGCGTATCATTTGTATTGATTGTGCGATTATGTATTTTTATTTTTATTATGATTATGGTTCTTATCAGATTGGAACCGAAACATGTCAATATGACTGTTTTTAGTTTTTGGCAACACCTCTCTTAAGTAATAAGGTACCTGTGTCTAATATGGACACCCTAAGGAAAATTATTTTTTTCACCCCCATGTACACGTGATAGGACTCCAAAAATATATGACTATGAACCCTGGACTGTTAACTAGCATTATAAAAATTAGCGATCTTGTATCTATTCCGGTTTAATTTATATGATATAAACAAAAAAGTTTACAAATGTCCATATAAGGAACCACCAGTCCCTATTATGGACAGGTGGCTCCTTATTGATCTACTACACAGGGTGCATGGAAGAACCACTATTCTATTGGATTTTAGAGAAGAGGGGATAAAAAAAATATCTTAAAGTATTCCAGGGGAGGGGTGGGCACAGTAAATATCTTCAGAACATGCACTTTAGAACGGGAAATCATTTTCGGCTGTGGCTCTTCGAAGACCGATCCAAAGAACCTTAGTTACTACAAAATATTATGAAACAATGTAGTTGGTCTTGCTTAGATTTCTATTTTTGTGAATCTGAAGATTCACCTACTGTACTTCCATTATGAACATAAGGTGTCCATATTGGGAATCGGGAGTAGTTTTATTAAATCTTGTAATAAATAAATAAAAGAAACCTTTTTAAGCAATATAAGCAACAGCAATCGAAAATATGTTTTAAAAGCTTTCTAAAACACTCCATGTTTCAATATTTAAAGTAGTTTTACAATATCTAATGAGAATTTAAACTTAGCTGTATTTACAATCAGCACACCACGAAACAATAAGTTTCCTTCTAAATGGCGAACAGCGCGCTTTTTTGTACTTTCCTGGCTTAATTATCTTTTCAACTGCTTTTCTGTAGCGCGATTCCTCTATCAAAATTGTTACTTTTAAAAATATTAGGGGTGTCCATATTGAGAGCACTGTCCATATTGGATACAAGTACCTTATAAATTGTTTATCAAAAATATATTTAAACATTTAAAAGTTTGACATTTTTCATAATCATTTAAAGAAAAAAGAAAACATTTGTAATAAAAGTTACCAGTTGAAAATTTCGTGCTACAGTGAATCTTGTAAAACATATCTAAACTTTTTATTCCGACCGTTACTACAGACACACAGATAAATTATTGATGTTAAACCGTCACAAGAGATCAGAATCATTCTACGTATTTTAGGTAGATAAGAAAAGGGAACTTGTATGATTATAAGTCTTATCTCATCTTCCTGTATCATTTTAATGATTCCACGAAGTCTAATCTGAAAGCATTTAATGAAGACAGCTGATTACTTATATTACTAAAATTAACATAGAAACAATATCGATTGGATGTAATACATGGAAATATACGGCAGATGGATTTGTGAGAAATGGTATTTGTTTAAGGCTATTCTTAAATAAAAAAGAGCAACTTTATGTCATAAGCCTTAATTTTTTTCATAAATGCATGAAACTATCAGGTTTTGTTGTTCGGAAACAATCTAATCGCAATTGGAGTTAAGAACAAACACAGTGCAGAATTCACTTTGTTTACTAATTTAAAACATAAAAATACATGTAACTGTACATAAATTACTTAGAAGGTGCATAATAAAACATATGAAAACTTAAAAACGTAAGCAACGGTTGAAAACGTTCTGAAATTTTTAAAATTACTTTTAATGTATTTTTAAGTTTTTATATGTTTTATTATGCACCTTTTAAGTACTTTATATACAGTTACATGTATTTTTATGTTTTAAATCTAATCGCATTCATTTTCCTGTTTAATTTGAAACACAATATACTTTTAAGAAAATAGTGTCAAAGTAGGCGTTTTTAATCGAATTACCACGCGAGAAAAGAATAATCAGTCAAACAGGGGTGAACAAGTTTTAGTCACGTGATCGAAAACGCTTACAAATAAATAGGTAATTTATTGATAGAAAATGGAAAATTCAGTTCGATTTCAAATCGCTTCAGTAGTCGCGCTTTCCATTTTTATATCCTTCCATTAAAAATGAATTATTAAATAGGTTAAAACGTTTTTCGCTTGTTGAGAAGAGCAGTTGAGAACAATCTCAAGAGATAATGCAACTTTTAAATTCCATAAGAAATCTTTTAAAAAAATGCTTGATTTTCAATTATGTCTTGGAAAACATTAGCTCTAAAACCATATTTCATTTCTTTTCCTTTTTCTTCTTTTTTTATGATAATGAAAGAATATATTTTTTTAATTAGATAACATTACTGAGATACGATAAAGAAATATTTTCGTGAGTTAAACAAAAAGATAAATATTTGTCGCTGAATTTTTTGAAAGTACGTAATTACCCAGTTTATCTTAAATTTAACTGATAAAATACGTTTTTCTAATTTAAGGCTTTTTAGAATATTTTGAATTTAAATTTTGTATATTAGTAAAATTCATCTTCGAAATTAAAATTGAATAGTATGGCGTATTTTCTCTAATAAATAAAAAATGTGAGTAAAATAAATTTTACTGAGTTTGAAATACAGATAAATTGTGTAATTAAAAAAAAATCATGCAAAATAACGGGTTTTTAAATAATTATCTTGTGTAAAATACAAAATAAATAGGAGATTTATTATAGCACATATACTTCGTTTAAAGTGTTTTCGGAATAATTTCTTTGAGAGAAAATTTAATGTTTTTAAATTTTAATGAATTATGTCTGTAAATGTATATGTATGTGCGTGTAATAAAACATAATTTATTTTATTTGCAAATGGAACATTCAAAAATAAATAAACATTTTACATTTTAGCAACATTTAAATATTTACATTTTTCGTGATCCTTTAAGCGAAAAGGAAAATATTTTTAAGTAAAACTCACTATCTTCTGAAACTTCTTTCGAAACTTTCATGAAACTGTGAAATTTGCTAAACATATCTAAAGTCTTAATTTCAGGTTCAAAAATAAATTATACAGGTTAATATGTCATAAGAACTCAAATTCATCACATACATTTTAGGCTGATAAGGAAAGGTAATTATTAAAATCATGAGACGTATCTCACTTTCCTGCATCATTTTAATGATTCTACGAAGGTTATTCCGAACGCGTTTAAGGAAAAGCACTCATTACTTATCATATTACTAAAATTAACGTAGAAACGATATAGATTCTATCTTTAGTAGTACATGGTAATATATGGAAGAATAATTTATGATAAATGATATTTGTTTAAGAGATAATATGATTTTTTAATTCGTAAAAAATGTAAAAAAATTCTTAATTTTCAATGATACCTTGGAAAACACTAGTTTTAAAACCATTTTTTTTTAAATCATAATAAAGCAAATATCCTTTTTAATTAGATAAAATTATTGAGCTAAAATATAAAAGTACATTCGAAAGTTAAATGAAATGATAAGTATTTGTCGCTGAATTTTGTGAAAGTATGTAATTAACCAGTTTATCTTAAACTAACTGATAAAATACGATTTCCTAACTAATTTAAGGCTTTCTAAATCATTTTAAATGTAAATTTATATGTATATATGGAGGAAAATTTATGTTTAAAATGAAAGTTGAATAGTATGGCGTATTTTCACATATAAGTAAAAAACGCGATTAAAATAAATTTCATTCTGTTTTGAAATACAGAATAAAGTATGTAATTTTTGAAATTTTCATGCAATAACATCGTGTTTTTAAATGGCTTACTTGTCGGCATTACAAAATAAAGAGAAGATTTATTATAACAGATACTTTTGTTCAAAATATTTTTAAATCAGAGAAAAAAAAGAAAATATTTTTAATAAAATTCCCTATTTTCTGAAACATTTTCGAAACTTTCATATAATAATGAAACTTGCAAAACCTGTCTAAAGGCTTTATTCCCGTCATTATTCCAGACGAAAAATAATTTATTCACGTTAATATGTCACACGAACTCAAATTCCTCCCATATATTTTAAAACTGATAAGGAAAGGTATTTATTACGATCATGAGTCTTATATCACCTTCCTACATAATTTTAATGATTCTTCGAAGGTTATTCTGAATGCGTTTAATGAAAAGCGCTGATTACTACTTACTTTACTAAAATTAACATGATAATATGCGGAAGAGTAGTTTATGATAAATAACGTTTGTTTAATAGGTAATGCAATATTTCCATTCGAAAAAAAAATTAAAAATGCTTCATTTTTCAATGATATTTTGGAAAATATAGCTTTCAAATCATATTCCGTTTTCTTCTTCATCTTCTTCTTATTGCTTTTATTTATATAATAATTGAAGAAAATATTCCTTTCAATTGGATAACATTACTAAGTTAAGATATAAAAATATGTTCGAGAGTTATACGATCTGAATTTTTATGGTAGCCCGTAAGTACCCAGTTTGCCTTAAATTTTTATATGATAAAATACGCTTTCCTAACTAATTTAAGGCTTTCTAATTTAAGGATTCTGAATTTGAATATATATAGGTATAGTAAAATTCCTATTTGCAATTAAAGTTGAATAGTATGACGTATTTTCTGAAATAAATAAAAAAATTGAGTAAAGAAAAAATGTACTCTGTTTTGAAATACAGATAAAGTGTGTAATTTTTGAAATTTTCATGCAAAAACATCATTTTTAAACCCTCCGAGCGTCTTGAAAATGGGTAAAATTGTAATGTTGTTTTCTCTGCATTTTGTTTTAAATGCTAATAAAACATGATTCTTTCAATATGATATAAAAAAACTTAATTACAAATATGAATGTAACCCTGAAAGTATTAATCATTCTTCAATGGATTGGAAATTCATTAAATCAATAGAACTATATTATCTTAAATATTGCTTATATTGTAGTGAAACCTGGAGCGTAGTGTACGGAATATTACGTTCCAAACACTCAGAGTGTTAAAAATAGCTTTCTTCCGCTCATTACAAAATTTAAGCGGATATTTATTATAACATATACTTTGTTTAAAATATTTTTAGATCATTTCTTTGAAAAAAATTAAATATTTTTAAATTTTTAAATGTTAATTATACATGTATATAAATGTATATGCTTGTGCGTATGATAAAATTTGTTGAATGCGTATGATGAAATTTGTTTCATTTGTAAAAGAAGGATTAAAAAATAAATAAATATTTTGTAATTTAGCAACATTTAAGCGTTTAAAAATTTACATTTCGTGAAAAATTTGCAATAAAACTGCTAGTTTCTGAATTTTTTTTCAAAAATTTCATCTAAGAGTGAAACTTACGAATCATATCAAAACCCTTTACTCCGGTCATTATTACAGACGCAAAGATAAATTATTGAAGTTAATGTGTCACGAAAACTCAAATTAGTCGCATATATTCCAGATTGATAAAGAGAGTTAATTATTACAATCACGAGTCTTATCTCACCTTCCTTCATCATTTTAATGATTCTACCAAGGTTACATTCAATGTGTTTAAAGAAAAGTTCTGATCACATTACTAAAATTGACATAGTATTAAAAGTAATGTAGAAACGTTATTGACTTAAAGTAGTGCATTGCGAACTGATTGGTGAGAAATGATATTTATTTAAAATATCACGTGACTATTAAAAAAATTAAAATAAACGACCCTGGAGAGCATTATAATTTAAAACCACATTTCTTTTTCGTGTTACTCAACCATCGTACGTACCATAGGGTAAATTTGGTAATAGTTTTAAAAATCGAAATAAAAATGACGAAATTGCAGATTTCAGACATTGATAATTAAGAAAAACTTGCATATTTTTAAAAATTTACCGTCCGTCTGCCTGTAAACGCTCTATCTTAAAAAAAAAAAAAAAAAAAAAAAAAAAAAACAAGTAAAGATTCGAAATTTAATATGTCGTTAATATGTAATAATGAGGAAAAGCCTATTGAATGTCACCTCGATTATCCGAAAGCATTTTATTTGGACTGTCGAAATATTGATTTTGATAAATGATACATGAACACTTTCAAAATTGTATATTAGAAGGAATATAAAAGTAATACAAAAAATACAAATTTTGCATACACAATGAAGTTGATTACTTTATTTCTTTCTAACTGATGGTCAGGCCCCTACCTGCCAAGTTACCGCAGCTTAACGGGTTAGATACCTCTTATCGGGACCGGTGACCACCTAATTGCCACCTCGTAGCGGCAATAAACCTGATTCCTTCGCTTCGCAAAAGTTAATTATTTTATAAGTTGCCTTGATATTTGTAAACATATTTTTCACACCCTGCGATTTTTAATGACCCTGTATTTCCTTCAAATTTCAATTAAAAGTTATCTTTTAATTGGAAATGAGATGCTTAATCCAACGCTGTGAACAGTTACTTAATATTATTGTCATTTTTGGAGAATAAAAATGTCTTTGTTATGCAATTCAGTAATGAAGCTTTTAAAGGTTATGATATCATAAAGCTACGATTTTTTAAAAAAAAAATCTATCTACTAAACAAATTGAGATAGAATATTAAAGTGTGTATGTATTTAGAATGTAATAGTGCGACAAAGCCTATTAAATTTCAGTAACTTTAGTTATCTAGAAATATTTCTTGGAACTTCCGAAACATTCTCTCCAATTAAGTGTATATAAAAATTTTCTGAATTATTTATTTTAAAGAATGAATGTCACATAAATTAATGTAACATAAAACAAGTTTAAACTTTATTAAACAGTTTACACATGCTTCATTTTCATATTTTATACTATGCATACCATGATATGTAATTATGGCAATTTTTCCCAACAACTTAAATTTTTTTGCTGATAATAAGAGAAAATATTATATATAAATAGATTTCGCGACTAAGTTTAGGTATAAATATATGTTCGAGCGTCAAAAGAGTTTAGATCAAGTGTCTTTAAAGAAAAAAAACAAGTTATATATATATATAAATTAAGCCAATTCCTACTTAGTTCAACAACAAAAGAATATTTTAGTTACTTTTTATTAAATAATTACAATTAACATAAATATTGATCTTCATATGACAGAATCACAATATTAAGTGGCAAAATAGAAAGCAAGTTTTCTTGCAATTTTCCATCTTTCTTTCTATATATGATGTTGGACTATCGTCTTTGTATATTACTAATTATTCGCTTTCTATTTTTTTTCTTTCTCTAGTCGTCACTTATGTTGTGTTGTAGTTTTCTTTCTTATTTTAAATTAAAATTAATTAATTAAAATTAATAAATGAATTAATTTAAAAAACTGCATAAATATATCAATTTTCATCAACTACAAATTAAAAAAAAATGTATTTGAACTTGAGTAAATGAATAAAAAGTATTTCATTAACGATTGAAAATTTGAACAAAATCTATCATTGTATGTAGGGAGAGTGTGAACTAACATTAGGAATTTAACGAAGTATAACTAACAAACAGGGCGTTGCTTGAGCCCATGATCATAGCTTTAATATTCCGAAAGATAGCGGCAATGAAAATATTTCGAATAGCACTTAATGTTGGGGACTTGACACTGTTTTTGGCAGAATACACCTGCGTATTGCCTTCTCACTTTTTTTTTACTAACAGGCCATTTAATATGTTTTTAAATGTACTTTGTTCACTCTTTCAAATGTTTATGAATTTTGAATGTAATTTTTCTGAAGTTTATGTAAAACATTCGTGAAGGAATATTGATATTTTATGGTAAAAGATTTTCTAAGAAATGTTTTCTTCATACTTTTTTCATATCGAGTAAATTAATATTAATACAAAATAGCTTTTATTTGCAAAGTCTTTAAAATTTTTATATATTACAAATACGATTTTTTTTTCGAAGCTTGGTTATAATTTTCGTGAAAAAATATTGAAATTGAGTTATTGATCTTCACGTTATTTCAGAATACTGATCATGATTTTGTAAATACTGTCAACTGAGATAATTTTGGACAAAGAGAGAAAAAACATTAAATCTGCTATATGTTTTATATATCTTGAGTTATCAACAATATATTGGTCTCAAAATGTAGGCGTTAGCATTAGATTGAAGCCTGAAACTCAATGTAATACACAAAGTTTCTATGATGACAAAAGTCAAAGAAAAGCGTGTGAAGACGGTTAGAATTTAGACTTTACAACTTTTTTCTACTAAGCTGTAAATTAATTCATTTGAACCTGGATAACTAAATTATTGTAAGCTCTTTAGTGTAGATCAAGGGCTAGTGTAGAATTATGGGTTGTTTTTCAACATAAAAAGAAAAGCTTTTTTCTAACTGAGCTACTTTTGCCCAACCACCTATCATTTATATTTTTGTAACATGTTTCCGGTGAATACATAAAAAATGTTATATTTGAAGGGAAGCTTTTTCTTATTTTATTCAATTTAAACATTGATGTTTTTGAAGTAATGTTTTCGTTTATTTTCGGCATACTTATGAAAATAGATATTTGTGTTTATATAAACAATAATTTTGCTAAAAATATCTAGTGTATTGTTCCAACTGAACCAAACAAAAAAGCGATTGATCACCGTAAATATAACGTTGGAAAGTTTGTATTTGTGATGTTTAATGGCAATATCTATCTCGGAAGCATTATTTTAAAATTAACGGAAGGTTATGTTGTTGACTGCATGAAAAAAAAAAAAAAAAAGAGAGAAAGTATTGGCATCGCCCACATCACCCGACTCAATGGTATATGAGGAAACGATATTATTGCAAAAATTAATTCCCTGAATCATCTGTCTAAGAGAAATGAGTATTTAGTTACAGATCTAAACAATGTTCATCAGCTTCTAATATTTTTTTAATTAAAATATGTGCTAATTTACTATCATTTTACAAGTTTACACGTCTTAAAAGTAAACTTTAGCCTCATTAGCCTCATTAACAATATCCTGAAGTATTTTCGACTTTTTTTTTCAAAAGTATAAGTAAGTCATAAAATTTTCTGTGCAATTTAAAATATCGTTGTAAATTACTTTTCATAAAAACTTAGTTAAAGATTGTGCACTATCACTATCCTTTATGACGTTAATTAGAAGATTCTATAATATAAAATTTTTAGCAACAGAGTAGGTATTAATTTCTATTCGTTGAAACAAACATTGTTTTCAAAAATGGTAGGACACCGATTATGGAAAAATATCTTACATTAAAAACATATTTTATAAAATGTATCATAATTAAAAATAGTTATTTGATTGGACGATTTCTTAATAGCGACAGAATGATGAATGACAGAATGATTTCTGATTTCTTGAAACAAACATTGTTTTCAAAAATGGTAGGGCACCGATTATGGAAAAATCTCTTACATTGAAAGCATATTTAATAAAATGTATCATAATTAAAAACATATATTTGATTGGACGATTTCTTAATAGCGACATAATGATGAATGAAAGAATGATTTCCGATTTCTTGAAACAGACACTGTTTTCAAAAATGGTAGGACCCACCGTTTATGGAAAAATTCCTAACATTAAAAACATGTTCAATAAAGTGTATCATAATTAGAAAAAAACATTTGTTTGGACGACTACTTGTTAATGACAGAATGATCAGTACTATCTTCATCTGTTAAAAACAGTAATAATCTGTGTATTGCATATATTGTAAATTAAATATGTAGCATATTGTCATTGCATAAAATATAATCTAACATTCGATCAACGGAACGTTATGCTGTATTAATACAAGATGAAAATCCCTTGTATTTCTCGTATTGTTACAGAACAGTACTTTATTTCTTGCCAAAAAACGTTATCAGTTCACTGATCCCTAAATACTGAATTCATGGTTTCTGTAATCTGATTCATCTGTATGTATTTGTTCTTAGTCGCCCATTGTTTACGTTGCCTTTTCGGTGGCAGGAGTTTATTGACTCATTAATGTAATCTTTTTTATGACCTTAGTAAAGGTATCCGGAGGTAGGGACATCTATGCCCTACAGACATAGTTAAGAAGTTCCCCCCAGGCAGTCAAATCTGATTTTCCAAATCTGGTAGATTAACTGATATAGGTTATATGAACTGTAAATATCTTGTATGTTTCCAATGTTGTACACTATGTAACAAAAAACGAGCAGATTTAGGGAATTTTATTTATTTATATATTTATATGTGTGTATATAATAATGAAAATAATAATAAACACTTAAATTGTATACAATAAAACACATCTCGCATACGCTTGTTATTCTAGTAGCTTTTAGGGACGAGCGACCGGTATAGGTGCCACTTAAAGTGCTCAGAATTCTTTATTATCCTCTTCAGACCCCAGAGTTTATTTATGTAAATTTTTTAATTTCTGCTATGGATTTATATTAATAAACTGGTAACAATGAATTGTTGAATAATGAAAAAAAAAATAAACTCTTTTTTTTACATAAAATATAATGATGCATAGGGACACAAAAATTATTTTTTTATTTTACTTTTTCGCATTGCAAAAACGTTAAAAAAACATAAAATAAACATGTATTTAAAAAAAAGCTTTTACTACTGATGGACTATATAAATGGTTTGCTTAAGAACAATAAAAACTATTACATTTTCATTTTTGTACACTTCGTACATTTCTGCTGTAAACCATTTTAATATAATGTTGCGTATATAGGGTTCTTTTGATCTTATGGTTAGACAACTTCAAACTCTTGTCTTTAGAAAAGTAGAAAATAATTTATTTACAGATCTTCAGAACAACAGAGTCTTCAAAACTCACAAATATTACTAGATATTCAAAAATAACTGTTCAAATCTATCGTACAAGTACAGATATAGGTCCCAGAGACTCTTCATACAATGTCTTAACGCTAAATCACATTCAAAACTACGTAGAGAAAACTCAAACAAACTTGCTTAAACAATCGCAGCTCACTCAATGACTGACTGATAAATAATAATAACAGCTCGTATTGCTCTCCTTATATAGGCTCGCAGCATGCGCTAAAAGTTTCCACAGGCTTCTCGAAAATTCCAGATACCAAGGAAAAACATTCAATTTATCAGCATACCTAAGGGGGGTTACCAGAGAGAGGGAAGGGTTACCATCGCCAACAATCGCAAGTTTGTCGCCAACTTGGGGATATATCGCCAAATTTGGCGACTAAAATTAGTCGTCAAAAGTGACGCCAACTTGGCGATATTTTTAATATTTCGCCAATCTGCCGTAGACATACTCTGAAAAATATTAGACAAGTTTGCTTGATAACAGAGACAATGTAACAAAAACTAACATTAGTAAAGGAATGGAGCTTAATAAGATTATTTACATTATTTTACAGTACAAACACTAACTATTTATAAAATCCGTAACAATAACAATTAGCTTGCTAAAAATTTGCTATAAAAAATTATATTTTTAACCGACTTCAAAAAGGAGAGGAGGTTATCAATTCGACGCGTATGTATTTTTTTTTTTTTATGTATGTTCACCGATTACTCCGAAACTATGCAGCCGATTAATTTGGTTTTGGTGTTAAATTAAAGAGCTTACTCTCGGATTGGTACCACTTCCATTTCATAGAAATTGGTTCAGTAGTTTTTTAGTAATTAAGCAAAAACTCTCAAAATTAGTGTTTTTTCGCTAATCAAAACTGTTGAATTAGTTCCAACAATTGAGTGAAGTCAGGATGGCCGAGCGGTTTAAAGCGCCTGATTTAAGCTCTGGTTCTCGAAAGTGACAATGGGTTCGAACCCCACTCCTGACATACGTGTGTACAATAATTTTCCGCATTATAATTTTTACATATATATTTTACAAATTAAATACTAATTATGCTATTAAGAATATTTTGTATTTAACCGTTATCACAGAGTATCAGAGATCTTTTATCAACTCAATACTTTATCAGTGAAAGAGGGCTAAAATAATTGACTTGCAAAAAGTAACATGACATTGAATAAGTTTCCGAACTTATTCCGTATTATAATTTTTAAATATATATTTCACAAATTAAATACTAATTATGCTATTAAGAATAGTTTTAACCGAATTCAAGAAAGAGAGGATGTTATCAATTCATCGCGTATGCATTTTTTTAAATGTATGTTCACCGATTACGCCGAAAGTATCCAACTGATTAATTTGATTTTGGTGTTAAATTAAAGAGCTTACACTCGGATTGGTACCACTTCCATTTCATAGAAATTGGTTCAGTAATTTTTTAGTAAACAGGCAAAAACTAATAAAATTAGTGATTTTTCGCTAATTAAAACTGTTGAATGAGTTCCTACCATGGAGTGTAGTCAGGATGGCCAGCGGTCTAAGGCACCTGATTTAAGTTCTGGTTCTTGCAAGATAGCGTGGGTTCGAACCCCACTGCCGAGATACATGTATATAACAATCTATTCCGTATTATAATTTTTACACATATATTTTGCAAATTAAATACGAATTATGCTATTAAGAATATTTTGTATTTAACCGTTAGCACAGAGTATCAGAGGTATTTTACCAACTCAATACTTTATCAGTGAGAGAGTGCTAAATTAATAGAATTGCGAAAAATAACATGAATTTGAATAAGTTCCCTGAGTTGAATGCAATGAGGATAGCCGAGCGGTCTAATGCGCTTGGTTTAATCTCTGGCTCTCGAAAGAGAACGTGGGTTCGAATCCCACTCCTGACATACATATATACAGAAATCTTTACCGTATTATTCTTTTTACAAATTAAATACTAATTATGCTATTAAGAATATTTTGTTTTTAACCGTTAGTACAGAGTATCAGAGATCTTTTACCAACTCAGTACTTTATCAGTGAAAGTGTGCTAAAATAATAGACTTGCGAAAAGTAACATGGCGTTGTTCAACGTTTAGATTGCAGTTAGGATAGCCGAGCGGTCTAAGGCGCCCGATTTAAGCTCTGGTTCTCGAAAGAGATCGTGGGTTCGAACCCCATTCCTGACATCCATGTGTAACATACAGTATTTTTTCCGTATTATAATTTATTTAACTGACTTAAAATAGGAGAGAAGGTTATCATCAATTCGACCGCGTATGTACTTTTTTATATTATATATGTTCACCGATTACACCGCAACTGTCCAACCGATTAAACTAGTATTGGTGTTAAATGAAAGAGGTTAACGAAAGAAACCGCGGGTTCGAACTCCACTCCTGACATAAGTGTGTACAATACTCTTTTCCGTATTATAATTTGTATACATATATTTTACAAATTAAATACTAATAATTATTAACCGACTTCAAAAAACGAGGAGGAGATTATCAACTCGGCGCGTATGTATTTTTTTTTATGTATGTTCACCGATTACTATGAAACTATCCATCCAATTTATATTATTTTGATTTATTGAAAGATGTTGCTCTTGAATAGTTACCATTTCCGTTTCATCGAAATTCGTTCTGTACTTTTTAAGTAACGAAGCAAAAACTAATAAAATTAGTGATTTCTCGCGAATTAATATTGGTTGTTGCAACCGTTTTCTCAATTATAAGCTAATATAAATCTATGCATTTATATGCGTTACCGTGAAGTTGTTGCCAAGCGTGGCGCCATTTTTTAAAATATTGCCAAGTTTGGCGACTAAAATTTTACCCTAAATAAGTATAATTTAATTTAAGTGACTGTTACCGGCCGGCATCCAGATTGATTTTTTGCTGTCTCCATTAGTCAATAAACTGCAAAGAGCCATCATATATCAGTACACATAATTACGAGGCTAACGAAAAAGACAGGTTACGGCGGTGCATCCCAAATGACCTTTTTACAGACCACTAGAATGACGTGACGTTCTTTTTGGACACCTTCATTGAAGCATTCGAGCATCACGCACTCCAGCGGTCTGTAAAAAACATACTAGAAATGTGCCGCGGTAGCCTGTCTTTTTCGTTAGCCTCGACATAATTAAGTATTACGGTATAAATAACTAAAAAGTAAGAAATAAAATAAACTTTTTCAAAAAAAAAAAAATATAACCGACTTCAATCAACGCTCTAAAAAGAGTTAAATAATTCTTTAAAATACCCTAATGATGAATTGTTATCTAATAACCACACATCAGATATCATGTACCGACAAAAAAATGGTTATAAGTGTAACACATAGAATTTAATATCCAGCAAACATGGTTTTTCGACAGAATATTTTTTACAAGAGATTAATTTACATATTTTTGATTTAATTTATGAATATATACATATAAAAAGTAATGAATTACTTTTTGAAGTTGGTGCCAAACAATCACAATCAATAATGATTTTTACCATTTTGTTTATGGTATTAGGCATAATGTAACCACAATTCTTACTGTACTTACAATAGTTTGGCACCAACTTCAAAAAGTAATTCATTACTTTTTATATGTATATATTCATAAATTAAATCAAAAATACAGTCGAGCCTCTATATAACGAAATCCATCGTTCCAGTAAAAAATTCGTTATATAGAGAAATTCGATGTATAGAGTATGATGTTAAAAATAGTATTTAATGTGTACATTTTGAACAAATATTATTTTTGATCTTTTTAATTAAGAATTTGAAATGTTTAAAAGTATATATTAACCTAACATTTTATTTATTAATATTATTTAAGCAGTTTCAAAAAAGAGAAAAGACATTTATTTGAAAGCTTAATGAAAATCAAATAAGGAAGACTTACATAAATTTCAGAGGAAGAAATCTGTAATTTTTTGTTGTTTTGATTTTAAAATTACAATTGTTACGCTCTCAAAAAAAATTCTCAAATTTTAGCAAGGAATGAAAAATTGTAGTTGATATTTTCCTCCATTTGAAGGTCTCTCTTATGTGCTCTCATTGATTCCTCTCTTATATGTGTAACAATTCAATTGACTGTGTTTTGAGAAGGATGTTGAAAGGTGTGTGGGAGGTGGAATGAACTTGTTAGATTTAAAGAATAAGGAGAGAAGTAATATTTATAAAAAAAAAAAAACCCTCCACTGAACGATAAATCAAAAATAAGTGATGGAAAATTGATTCCATATGATTTCGAAGCTTTTTTAAAACTGAATAAATTAAGATCAATTTATGAAAAAATTCGTTATATGGAGATAGATATTTCGCTATATAGAGTCTGTTTTTAATGTAATTATGCGAAAAGGGGACCGTTCTTACTAAAAATTCGTTATATGGAGAAATTCGATGTATGGAGTTTCGTTATATAGAGGTTCGACTGTATGTAAATTAATCTCTTGTAAAAAATATTCTGTCCAAAAAACCATGTTTGCTGGATATTAAATTCTATGTGTTACACTTATAACCATTTTTTTGTCGGTACATGATATCTGATGTGTGGTTATTAGATAACAATTCATCATTAGGGTATTTTAAAGAATTATTTAACTCTTTTTAGAGCGTTGATTGAAGTCGGTTATATTATTATTATTATTATTTTTTTTTTTTTAAAGTTTATTTTATGTTTAGTTCTACTATCTATTAGGCTCCATTCACACCAATGACTCTTTTTTAAAACATTATTTATATACGTGAAAAAAAATTGTAAAGACGTGTATTTAATAGGTTACATCAGGTCGGAAGATATTATTCCCACCAGTTATTTTCTATTATAAAGTTTACCTTTCTTAATTAAGGCATTTTTTGCGATTTGACAACAGAAAGTTTTCTGTTTTGAAAAACCATTGGTATAAAGTTTAAAATTAAGCAAAGTGCTCTCGTCGCGAAAAGAATTAAGATTTTCTAAATCAAATTGTGGAAAACGTGAATTTAGTATTTAGGGATAAGTCAATTGGTACGTGATTAGAAATGAAATACAGTTTCGACGCTTACCGCACTACAAGGGCATCATGTAGCTTTAATGTAAACGACACAAAAATCTGTAGACCAAATGCGCGACTTTCTTGTATTCAGTGCTTGAGGAATGTGTTTTTGTCTGAATAAAAAGTTTATGCAAAATAAACTCTTGAAATCTCGTGCCTTTTTATTTTTTCTCATTTATTTTTTTAAATACACAGGGTGTTTCGCTACCAGACCGACAAACTTTGAGGGATGATAGTAGACACGAAGACAAACATTATTAAATAGGGAACCATGGGGCGCAAACGTCTTCTGTAGGAGCTAGGGGCCATTAAAATTTGAGGTCCAAAATTTCAAATGATGATAAAAAACGGAAAAAAGGGTCGATTCGTTGGCGGTTTTCACTAAAATTATTCTTTATATCACGATTTTTTTAGAAAAAAATTTAAAGGTTACGTTCAAAAATTGTCGATAGAGGGCGCTTTAGACTTTAGAGTAACGAACAACTACTTTTTACAGTTATTTTGTGCATGGGGTTGAAATTATTCTAAAGTTTAAAATTTATTTTAAATTTTAAGGTCATAATCGTAAACATTGGGATCGGGTAACTAGCGAAAATTGAACTGTGAACAGAGGGGGAGATTTTAAACGCTCATAAATATTGGACAAGCAAATCGATTTTGTTGCGGTTTGCGTGTAAGTCATTCCCTTGGTAATTACTTTATTCAAAATGACGTACAGCTTTAGTGTTCTCATTTTTTGATAGAAGGCGCTTCCGACACTACTGTGACATTTCAATGGCATTACTCTTGGTTGTTTTACTACCAAACCAACATACTTCCGGGAAATGTTAGGGATACAAAGGCGACTTGGAATCGCATTGGAATGTAACGTTGTAAATGTCTTTTTTCAAGTTACGCTTAAAGAAAGCAGAGAAAAAAGTAACAGAAACAGCAGAGAAAGAGCGACACGTTAATGTGACAGAAAACAGTTTATTTAAAGGTTTTACCTGAAAAGGTGTTCGAAATTACGACCAGTCCGGCAAGTTTAACAGCGACAGTAAATGGTGCTGCGGTTTCCTTGCGGTAGATGGCGCTAAACGGTAATGCGCCTTAGCAGCGATCACTTTGAAGTGATCATTCGCGAACCGGTTCCAAAGGTATCAGAATGAAGTATTTGAACGATGAACAGCACGATAGGGCTCCTCCACATTTTACCAATGAGGTTTTGCCGACACTTCAAAGTAACATATAGACAGTGGTGGATAGGTCGTGGTGTTCCGGTTCATTGGCCTGCCAGATCGCCGGACCTATCATGTATGGACTTCTTCTGCTGGGGTCAAATGAAAAATTGGGTGTACGTAACTCCCGTACCATCAGTTGAAGACCTCCCAGGTGGTATTTCTGTATCTGCCAGAAAACTATCAGATATGTCAAGAATCTTTTAGAGCATGAGGAATTCCACGTGACGCCGCTGTCAAGCATGCCGGAATAATTCTGGTCGTATTTCGAACACCTTTTGTAGTAAAACATTTAAATAAACTGTTTTCTGTCACATTGACGTGTTGCTCTTTCTCTGCTGTTTCTGTTTTCTTTTCTCTGCTTCCTTTAACCGTTACTCGCAAAAAATGCATTTCCAGCGTTACATTCCTATGTTATTCCGAGTCGTCTTTGCATCGCTAACACTTCCTGGAAGTATGGTGGTCTAGTGGTAAAACACCCAGGAGTACTGCCATTGAAATATCAGAGACGTGTGGGAAGCACCCTCTATCAAAAAATGAGGACACCAAAACTGTACGTCATTTTGAATAAAATAATTACGAAGGGAATGACTTACGCGCAAACCGAAACGAAATCGATTTGTTTGTCCAATATTTACGAGCGTTTAAAATCTCCTCCTCTGTTCCCAGTTCAATTTTCGCTAGTTACCCGATCCCAATGTTTGCAATTTTGGGCTTAAAATTTAAGTTAAAATTTAAACTTTAGAATTATTTCAACTTCATGCACAAAATAACGGTAAAAAGTAGTTGTTCGTTACTCTAAAGTCTAAAGCGCCCTCTATCAACAATTTTTGAACGTAATCTTAAAAAAAATTTCTAAAAAAATCGTGATATAAAGAATGATTTCAGTGAAAACCGCAAACGAATCGACCCTTTTTTCCGTTTTTTATCATCGTTTGAAATTTTGGACCTTAAACTTTAATGGCCCCTTGCTCCTACAGAAGACGTTTGCGCCCCATGGTTTCCTATTTAACAATGTTTGTTTTCATGTCTACTATCTTCCATCAAAGTTTCTCGGTCTGGTAGCGAAACACCCTGTATATATAATATAGGAATGTTAAATATTGTATATACTGTAATCGGTAGGGATTTTGTAAAAGTATGAACATATGTAAAATAGATTTAAATATTAAAGATAGATGCGTGAACAATGGACAAATATAAAAAATATTATGCCGTTAAATGATTATGGATCTTGTAATCAACACAAAGAACCATAGACCAAATGTTGTGCTTTCTGGCGATTCAGGGCTTAAGGAATGTGTTTTTGTCTGAATAAAAAATTGGTGAAAAATAAATTCTTAAAATCTCTTTTTTTACTTTTCATTTCATTCAAATAATGTTTATAATATATGCTTGTCATATATTGTATGTACTGAATCTGTAGGCATTATTTAAAAATACAGACATTTGTAAAGTGAATTCAAGTATAAAAGATTGATATATGCATGATGGACGAATATAAATAAGTATACGTGTTTTTAAATAAACACACAGCAAATGAATTGATTACTGATTAAAAAAAATAAAATTAATAAAATAGAAAATCAATTAATTAAATAAAAATAGAAACAAGATATTTAAAAGTATGCATATAATTTTAAAATAAAAAAGTTCCTTAATGTTAGTTGTCGCAAGTACTAAATATGCCAACAAGAAAATCCTACATAAAAATGTATTTTTTATTGTACTATTTCTTCTCATTTTTTTAACCTTTTTTTCTTAAACTAGAGGAATATCTAACTTTCGAAATCCTTGATGATTCATTTAAAAAGATTTTAAAAAAGTTAAAAGAGAAAATGATTACCATTCTGAAATTCTTCTAGTACTTACATAATTTTAGTTAATACATGAGCACATGAAACATATCCAAGTCCTTATTCTAGCCGTTATTTCAGCCGCAAAGATAGATGATTGAGGTTCAAAACGTCAGAAGAACTGAAATAGATCTTGTAAGTTTTAATCCCGTAAGAAAAAGTAATTTCTAGGATCAAGGGCCATATCTCACTTTGCTGCATGAATTTAATGGTTCTGCGAAGGTTACACGGAACGTGTTTAAGGAAAAGATTCCGATCACTTGACATATTACTAAAATTAACACGGGAACGATATTGATTCAGCATAGATCCTGATGTATCTACAAAAATTAGAAAGATTATTACTTTCCTTCAAGAATTTTTAAGGGCACATAGAAACATAAAATGATTCAAAATTTTTAGTTTTTTATATATTGGTCTAAAAAATAGAGCTAAAATATTATGATGCTAAATGATTATGGATCTAAAAGATTGTGGTGCCAAAAAGTTTTTAAATAATCTATTTTAAGCAGTGTGAGTGTATATATAACTTTCTTGCCTTTTTCTCGAAACAAATTTTTTAATGCATTTATACATTTTAAAAAAAAAATTCTATTGTATTAAGCAGTTGAAACTTTCCTAAATTGTGTAACTAACCTGCTAATTAAAAAAATTCTAACAATATCGTTCTGAGTGAAAAAAATAAAAATAAAAAATGTGTTTGTACAATTTTTAGGATCTTCAAAGTTTTTTTAGTAAAATAGTTTTAATTTTATTAAGTTAGCGCAAAATAAGTTATTGAAATCTCACTCCTTTTAATTTTTTCTTTCTTTTATTCTTTTCTTTTTTTTTAAATGTATAAAAACAAACACAAACCTACAATAAAAACAAATACAAAAATTTAAACCTACCTTAGTAGGATTTGAATGCCTAAGAGGGACTGCTCAGACAAGGAAGCCTTGTCTATAGAGCATAGTATCCCTCCCAGTCGCCTTTATTAAGGTCTTAAAAAAAGTTTACATTATTTTTAGTTACAATAAAATAGATAAAATTTACATGATAAAACTCATCCGCTGGAGCACAGACTGCCCCCTCGAGACAGAGAACGGCAGAGAAAAAGATGAAATTATGGTGCACTGTCCGCTGGGGCCCGTGTCCCCTCGTGACAAACAACTGTGAGGTGGGATGGAGAACTCTCGATCTCCTGCTATACTAGAGAGAGACATACCGCTATGTGGTTAGAATGGAAATGAACATTAAGTAATTATAAATGTTTCTTAATTTGGCCAGCAACGCTGGCCGAGATAACACCCCTTGTAGTCAGGATTTAAGGGGAGAAGGGTGATATCTGAGATTCCAAGCTACAGTCAGAGTACAGTGATAGTAGGTATGATCTGGGGATCCCACTTCGCCACATTCACACAGTTGTGAAGAGGCACAATGGAATTCCTTTAAATATTGTTTAAAGGGTCCGTGGCCAGTGAGGAAGGCTGTGGTGGGTGGAGAAAGGAAATAAAGCTCTCTAGATACTTTTGGGATGAGGTTGCAGGAATGGCATCCCTTGTCAGACTCGTGCCACCCAATCTGCCAGGCGAGTATGATTCTTCCTTTTAGGACTCCTTTGACATGGGAGAAAGGCACTGGGAGTTCAATTTTTATTGTTGTATTTTCTGTCGCTGCCTTGGCCAGAGCATCAGCCCGTTCATTGCTCACCTTAGCAGGATTGTCATATACTGTACGTAATGCAATCTGTAGGCATTTTGTAAAAGTAGGAACATATGTAAAATGGAATTAAATGTGAAAGATGGATGCATGCACAATGGGCAGATATAAATAAATGTATATGTTTTTAAATAAATATACAGCAGATGAATTAATTATTGATTAACAGAAATAGAAACAAGATATTTAAAAGTACGCATATCATTTTTAAATAAAAAATAACTTTTTAATTTTAGCCGTCTCAAATACTAAATATGGCAAAAAAAAAAAAAAAAAAAAGAAAAAAAGAAAAAAAAATCCGATATAAAAAAGTATGTTTTACTGCGCTATTTCATCTCACTGTTCTTACCTTTTTTAAAAAACTAGAGAAATAATTAACAATAGAAATCCTTGATGATGCATTTAAAAAGAAAAAAATGTTAAAAGAGAAAATGATTACTATTCTGAAACTTTTCTATTACTTACATATAATTTAGTTAATACCTGACCACGTGAAACATTTCCAAGTCCTTATTCTAGCCGTTATTTCAGCCGCAAAGATAAATGATTGAGGTTCAAAACGTCGGAAGAACTGAAATAGATCCTGTAAGTTTTAATCCCATAAGGAAAAGTAATTTCTAGGATCAAGGGCCATATCTCACTTTGCTGCATGAATTTAATGATTCTGCGAAGGTTACACGGAACGTGTTTAAGGAAAAGATTCCGATCACTTGACGTATTACTAAAATTAATACTGGAACGATATTGATTCAGCATAGAGATTAGAAAGATTATGTTTTCCTTAAAGAATTTTTAAGGGCATATAGATACATTAAATTATTCAGAATTTTCAGTTTTTCCTTATTGCACTAAAAATTAGAGCTAAAATTTTATGATGCTAAATGATTATGGATTTAAAAAATTATGGTGCTGAAAAGTTTTAAAATAATATATTTTAAACAGTGTGGGTATATGTATCAATTTTTTGCCTTTTTTCGAAAAATGTTTTTTAATGCATTGGTGCATTTTTCTAAAATTCTATTGTATTAAGCAGTTGAGACTTTCCTAAATTGTGTAACTAACCTGCTTCTTAAAAAATATCAAACAATATCGTTCTGGTTGGAAAGAAAAATTAATAATGAAAAATTATTCTTAGAACTTTTAGAATTTTCAAAGTTTTTTAGTAAAATAGTTTTCATTTTATTAATTTTGTGCAAAGAATATTAGTGAAATCTCTCTCTTTTTATTTTCTTCTATGTTTTTTTAAATGATGTATAAAAACAAATATACACCTACAATAAAAACAAATGCAAAATATACAAACCTACATTAGTAGGATTGTCATATACGGTATCTAATGTAATGTGTAGGCATTTTGTAAAAGTATAAATATATGTAAAATGGATTTAAATATGAAAGGTGAATGCATGCACATTGGGCAGATATAAATAAATGCACATGCTTTTAAGTAAATATACAGCAGATGATGAGAGATTAATTATTGATTAATAAAAATAGAAACAAGATATTTTACAGTACGCAAATCATTTAGAAATAAAAAATCATTTCTTAATATTGGCCGTCTCAAATACTAAATATGGCAACAAAAAACCCTATATAAAAATATGTTTTACGGCATTATTCTATCTCACTGTTTTTACCTTTTTTAAAAAAACTAGAGAAATCATTAACAATAGAAATGTTTGATGATGTATTTAAAAAGAAAAACAAATGTTAAAAAAGAAAATGATTACTATTCTGAAACTTTTCCAATACTTACATATAATTTAGTTAATACCTGACCGCGTGAAACATATCCAAGTCCTTATTCTAGCCGTTATTTCAGCCGCAAAGATAAATGATTGAGGTTCAAAACGTCGGAAAGACTGAAATAGATCCTGTAAGTTTTAATCCCATAAGGAAAAGTAATTTCTAGGATCAAGGGCCATATATCACCTTGCTGCATGAATTTAATGCTTCTGCGAAGGTTACACGGAACATGTTTAAAGAAAAGATTCCGATCACTTGACATATTACTAAAATTAATACTGGAACGATATTGATTCGGCATAGATCTCTACAGATGTATCTATAGAGATTAGAAAGTTTATAATTTTCCCTTTAGATTTTTTAAGGGCACATAGAATATAAAATGTTTCAAAATTTAGACTTTTTATTTATTGACCTAAAGAATAGAGCTAAAATATTATAATGATAAATGACCATGGACCTTGTAATCAACACAAAGAACCATAGACCAAATGTTGGAGTTTCTTGTATTCAGTGCTTGAGAATGTGTTTTTGTCTGAATAAAAAGTTGAAGCAAAAAAATTCCTAAAATGTCATGTCTTTTTTTCTTCTTTTTCAGTTTTTTAAATAATGTATATAATGTATGTGTGTCATATATTATATGTACTGTAATCTGTAGGCATTTTCTAAAAGTATGGACATATAAAACGCATTTAAATATGAAAGATGGATGAATCGATGGTGTGCAGATATAAATAAAAATACATGTTTTTAAGTAAATAAAAGGCAAATGAATTAATTATTGATTAATAAAAATAGTAACAAGTTGTTTTAATGTAAGCATATAATTTAGAAACAAAGAATTATTTCTTAACTTTTTCAGGAAGGGAGTCATTTACAGAATTTTTAATCTTATATCACCGGGTTTTCGAAACAGATACTGTATTTTCGGGTGTATAGCCCGCACCCGGTGTATAACCCGCAACCCTAAATCGAGCAGTGCAGTAAAAAAAGTTCGTGTATAACCCGCGGAGATGCATCGGTGTATAGTCCGCGGGATATACACAATTTACGAACGTATATTTCGATCAGGGTTCGAAATCAGAAGCCATTGGTCATATTTTTTAACACAAATTTACCGAATTTTTTCGTGATGCATAATACCTACAGTAATTCGGCTAAAAGATTAAGATTATCAGTACCTTAATTTTCAGAAGAAACGCCGCGGCGCTTACGTGTTTTAAGATAAAATTTCAAGCGATGCGGCGTTTACGCGCATTTTTTTTTCAAACAAGCGTGATGTTTGTTCTGAATTTTTCCAAAAATTAAAAAAAAATCGGTGATGAATTTAAAATTTCGAACATAAAATGTATACGTATCTTAGGTCATTGTTTCCCAAAAGGAACGAATCCTTCGAATCTGTCCGAAATGCACCAACTCCGAAAAGGAACGATTTCTCCTGAAATGAAGCGACTCCGGAAAAGTTCAATTCCTTGAACTCGTTCCGAAATGAAACGACTATATTAAGAAACGATTCCTCGGAATCGTTTCAAAAAAGGTCGACTGCTCTGAATCGATCCGAAATGACATAAATCACGCACTTTTTTTTTTGTTCTTTGCAACAGGGTAGGGTACCAACTTCGAAAAGGAACGACTCCTCGGACCCTATCTGTAATGAAACGACTCCGGAAAAGTTCGATTCCTTGAACTTGTTCCGAAATGAAATGACTCTGTAAATGAACGATTCATTGGGAACGACACAATGGGGTGCTTCAGCAACGATTCGCTAGCAAATTATTTTCTGATATTTTATTTATAGATTTTTTTTAGGTCTCGCGTATAAGTTGACCCCCCTCTTTGAAGTTCTTTTTTTGTCTAAAATTTCACGACTTATACGGGAGTATATACGGTAACTATTATAGATCTATCAGTGCAATACTTGGCGGTAGTTGCGACAGTTCTTCCAAACCCAGAAATAACTGTATTTAAGCAGTAAAAAAAAAAAGCCTTTACAAACAAGGGAGAACTCTCTAAATTTCGCTGCATAACGAAAAAAATTTACAAATTTCGATGTTTTTTTTAAAATTTTTTATGTTTAAAAGTTGTAGAAAAAATATCATGATTGCCAATTAAAAAAAAAAACTTTGTATAACCCGCACCGTGTATAAGCCGCAGCGGCTTTTTGGAAGGTTTTTTTCTTGTATAAGCCGCGGACTATACACCCGAAAATACATAATTTTATCAAGCGAAATCAAGAAAATGCTCTGTATACATAAGGCAAAATTTACAATAAAAATTTACTAATGAGAATAATCAAGGATTCTCAGCAACTTAGGAGGCACGTATACTGGTCGCTCGTCCAAACGGTTTATGTTAGACGCCTCAAATTCTAAATATGCCAACAAAAAAATCTTAGGGGGAACTGGGGCACATTGGTACATTGGGCACATTGATACACCCCCTCTACAGCTCACAGGGTCATTACAGGAATTTTCAAAACAGCTGCAAAAGTGATGCTAATATACACAACTACACACGGATAGTCTTGGCATGATTCAGTAGTTTGATGAAATGGGACGGGGGATATATTGTTTTCGTAGGTCAAAATAAATTTGAGTTGTACAATTGAAATGATATTATACAAATGTTCCAGCATTTTCAACCAAATGGATTACTCTCCCTAGCAAGTAAAGATACTCCTTCTCAATTCTTCGTTATTTATTGTTAGGTAAAATTTGAAGTGTTGGATTTGAGACTCATTTTACTCAAAATGGCTCTATGGGGCACATTGATACAGTCTATCTCGGGGCACATTGATACAAGTTAAAGCCTTTCCTAATTCATTCTTTCATTACCTTTTATTATTATTTTTTACCATACACTCTTTAATCAAACCATTTATCGTAAAAAATTTCTAATATTAGTTTTTTTATTGAAGTAAAATAGATCTAATTTTTTATATTTGAACATTTTAGAGTATTTTTGCTATCAGAAGACGTAGGAAACTACCCAACATCTAGTGCTAGTCGAACTAACAAAAGAAAAGGACTGCAGCCTGGCAAACCTCGAATTTATATCGATTTTCCAAAGAAAAAAGTATTTTTGAGATGAGAAATGTTAAGTAATAGAAACAAGCTGCACAACAGCAAAGGATAATTATATTATAAACAGAAATTTTAATGTAATTATCCTTCATTTTCTGTTTATAAGCCAATTTATAAACAAAAAACCTGGTAATTTTTTCAATTTTCCTAAGAAAGAAGATAAGGCTGGGGTTGAAGTACCAGATATGACAAAGTTATCACAGCCAACAATCAGACAAGGAACATCTAGAACATCAAGTCATCATTCATTTGATTTTTATTGCTTTAATAGTACTTACAAATAAATTGTGGGTGATTTGAATTTCTATAAATAGATATCGAATGGTTTGCTAACTAATTTTCTATGGAAAATATGTTCCGGTGTTATTTTGTCTCCATTTTTTCCAAACGTATCAAAGTGCCTCATGAGGTGTATCAATCGGCCCCGGAGATGGGGCACATTGATACAAATGACTTTTTTTAATTTTATTTAAATTACATACAAAAATACTATATAAAACAACGATTGTAAATTTTTATAACACACTACACAAGTTTTGCAGACACTACATAGAAAAATAATTTGAAATTTCTACTTTCTGGACACCAAAAAAAATCTTAGGAAAAAAAAAAAAAACTGTATCAATGTGTCCCAGTTCTTCCTATATAAAAAAGTGTGTTTTACGGCACTATTTCATCTCACTTTTTTTACCTTTTTTTTAAACTAGAGAAATGTTTAACTAAAGAAATCCTGATGATGCATTTAAAAAGATAAAAAATGTTTAAAGAGAAAATAATTACTATTCTGAAACTTTTCCAATACTTATATATAATTTAGTTAATACCTGGCCATGTGAAACATATCCAACTCCTTATTCTAGCCGTTATTTTAGCCCCAAAGATAAATGATTGAGGTTCAAAACAGCAGAAGAACTGAAATAGATCCAGCAATTTTTAATTCCATAAGGAAAAGTAATTTCTAGGATTAAGGGCTATATCTCACCTTGTTGCATGAATTTAATGATTCTGCGAAGGTTACGCTTAGCGTGTTAGAAGAAAAAATTCCGATCACTTGAAATATTATTAAAATTAATACTGAAACGATATTGATTCAGCATAGATCCTGATGTATCAACAGATATTAGAAAGTTTATTATTTTTCTTAAACATTGTTTAAAGGCCCATGATACATAAAATTGTTCAATATTTGAGATCTTGGTGTAATAGCTGTTGCCTTCTTATGCAAAAATACATGACTATAAAATTTATTACAATTATATATTTGCATTAAATTTAGTAATACGGAACTAATAGGACTTCATCTTAAACATGATATAATCACCATTGCAACCTAAAAAAATCACTACCTATCGTGGGATAAGGTTGAATAAATTAAGTATTTAATAAAACAAAAAAATATTTCATTAATATCGTTATAAGTTTTGACTTTATTTTCCTAAAATTTGAAATGATTCGACAAAATTCTGTAATTTTTATATGTATATTAAATTTCAAAATCATTCAGTTGTGTATTTTTTTAGTTGTTATTGTTATATTTGCGGACAGACAGACGAAGGATCACGACTTTAGGTGTTGCATATTTTTATAATTATGAAAGCACATAAAAAATAAAGGGTCGCAAAAAATAAAAATTAGACTTTATTTATTATTTTCATTTTCGATTGGATAACTACTTTTAGACTTTTACAATTTCATTAAATATAAATTTTACATTACACAAATTTATATTTCATTTTATGTTTTATATGTTTCTGCATTATATTTATCTCGATGATACTGAAGAATACTGCTTTGCTAAGATTGCAGGATCGGAAACCTTCAAGAATATTCAATTCGCGAATATTAAATTATGATGAAAAAATATTTATACAGCTATTCAAATAACAAAAATTTCAGTTAAAAAAGACTATTTACAGTTTATTTAGATGCAAGAAATAAAATCTTATTACTCTTAAAAAAGAGAGTTCCTTTATTACCGATAGATTTCGATTCCGAATTACATCTACAAAGAATTAATAGTCTGTCCAGTACAACAACAAAAAAATTTTGTTGTCCACAGCAACAAAGCATCAAAATTGGCTGGCAAAACCAAACAGGCATTCTTAACAGATACTTTAAAAATAAATTGAGTCATTTTTCTGCTATATGTTCTTACTGTGATGTTGTCATTAATATGACGGTTAATCGGATTTCTTTCTTATCTAAATGTTTAAAGTAGCCAATTTCTCATTAATCAGATATCAATTTCCTGAAGTTAATATAACATCATTAAGAATTTTCTACGCGTATTTTCTTTATTCTTTCATTTCAATTCTTTTAGTTCTGAAATCAAGATAAATTACTCCCACTATTTATCAGTTTTTATTCCATATCTATTTTTTTTGTCTTTCTCGTACAAAAAAGTGTTGTTATAAGTCTTTTTTTCTTTAGAAGAAATCATATTTCTTCTTGTTTTTAATTTATTTTATTTTTCATCTTTTTTTTTTATTTGTCGACTTATTTTTCATGTCCTTTCATCTGTGTATTATTACGTTATATGTATCTCTTTATGTTATGATAAGATACTTTTAGTATTTCCAGTTTATACTACGTTCGTTTCTATGTATTTAATGTGTTTTCGCTCTAACGTCACAATTAGCGTATTAATCAGATTATCTTCCATATCTAAAAGTAAAAACATTGTGAACCATTTTTCCAGATTTCAAACTTTCTTAAGTTAATAAGCAGAATTTATTTGGAACTACTCGTATTTCTCTTTTTAATACACTTATTAAAGTTACTTTAGTCATGTAATAATTGTGGATTTTTTCTATCATCAATTTTTTTCATATCATTTTAGGTGCTTTCGTAACTATATATGTATACTCAGAGCCTATAGTTATCGTTCAGTCCGACCGTCTGTCCACATATAACAATGCAAAAACTACCCAACGAATCGTTTAAAATCTAAAATATATAATTGTTGCATAATTTTGTCGAATCATTTCAAATTGTATGAAAATCAGATGGATAGTTCAATTACAGGGACAATCAAAATTATTCCGTTATATCCCAGCCAATGGAGAAAAATAGTTTCAAGTGCATTTTAATGATCTAACACTCTTTCGAACATAATAAAATTAATATGCATCTCTATACTAAAATATTTGTTCTATACAAACTGTGGTGCAAAGAATATTTATTATTAATTACAAAGCATCACAAATGTATGTCTGCATAATGGTATAGGAAAAATTTTGTTTGGAATGAGTTTTAATCATATTAAACTACACTGTCTACCAATAAGTGTTTGAAAAATTTCGATTTTTGACATTTTCTCAAATATTTAAAAATATACTTGTCGGATTCTTCTGAAACTTCAGGATTTTGAAGATTATGTATGACCTCATATTTATCAACATCCATTTGATAAGCAGAGCAATTAGGGGGCCGACAAAAAATCTGTGATAAAAAAGAATAAAAGCTCTTTTCCTTTTCTATCACAGGTGTCAAGATATTCATTAGCAGCAATATTGTATTAGATATTGTATTCATTAAATAGTCAGTTAATAAAAAATGTCAATTTGTGCAGAATCCTTTATAATTCAGCCATTTTTTTGAGAGCAATGTAAAAACAGCTTACTTATAATAATGATATCTTTTTGAATTTTCCTGATATTTGATTGGATTTTTTTTATATGTTACTTTATAGAATTGACTATTAAGAGAATCGTTTTTATTGTTCGCGCATGCGCAGATAAAAATTATTTCATAAAACTACTCATATTTCATAAAATATTTAATATATTTATATTCCAATTGCACTGTATTTTTTCTAATAGATTTTGCCAATATTTTTGAAGTTTGCGTTAAATTTGGTCAAAAACCCTGATAAACAAAAAACATACCAGAATTTTTTAATTAAAAAAAAATCACTCTTTCTCCATGAATATACATTCTATTCTTACAAAAAACCAGTGTACATGTTGTGCAGTATCTACATATTTGTATTCTGCAGCGATAAATCGTTTCGTGCATTTTCATGTACAGGGTGATCCCAAATATTTCTGTTATTTTTTAATTTTTTGTCGGCCTTGCTTTTGCCCTGCTTATCAAATGGATGTTGATAAATATGAAGTCAGACATAATCTTCATAATCCTGAAGTTTCAAAAGAATCCGACAAGTATATTTTTAAATATTTGAGAAAATATCAAAAATCGAAATTTTTCAAACACTTATTGCTAGATAGTGTATTTCATTTTATGAAATTGATACATGTTGCTGAAGTTAATACTAGTTACCTCTCCTGTATAATAAAAAGCAGTTAGCATTTACAGGGACACACAAAAGTTTTCGGATACTATGCCCTATCTTAATTACTGTATATGTATAGTATTCCATCAAAATCTGAATATGTAAAAAAATTCATTATAGTACGAAAGCAACTCATTTGCTACGTTTGACATGCAATTTCCGACTAATTTTAATGTACGAAAGGAGAAAACAGAAAACATTTAAATACCATCCATAAATAATAGTTGAATTTGATAACATTGCCATTTCTTGTCGGTTTCTTCTAGTATAAATAAATCTATTTCTATAAGTTATGTATCTTTTGCTGAATTTCTGTATCATCCGGTGTGATGTTAATAAATGGAAGTAGAGAAATTTTGTAATAAGAAGCTATGTCTTGTTTTTCTTGTTCATCTACAAATTCAGTTATAAATCTGTACAATCACAAAACATGCATTTGACAGTCACAAAGAATAAGGTTTCAAAACTTTATGGTTTAGAATTAGTATTTATAATACCAGTGCACTGAAATATAAACCATTTCTGGTAAAGTAACATCACATTAAGGGAAATATGTACTTATTATAGTAAGTTTTGTTTTGGGTGTTCGTGTGTCTATTTGTCTGCAGTGGCCAACAAAATCTACGGCATCTATGAGGCCGAAAATTTGCGAGATGTTAATCCAAGGCATCATCCGATGCACTTGAGATTCAGAATTTTATACATCTAATAATTGGCTGAGTAGGCAATAAATAATCTCAATCTCATTAAAAAGTTATAAACATTCTTCCGAGAAGGAAAAACTGTTCGCACAAGGTCAGATGATTTATTTAGGCATCGGGAGGACTGAAAATCGAAAATAAAGAATTTTAGTTAGATATATTTTTATTATTTATTATCTTTCATTGGCCAAATTGCTTAGTAAGTTTAAAAACGGAATATACTGTAAAAATCGCATTTTTAATTCTCAAATGTTAATTCAAAAAAGTCTTACAATTTACGCTAAATAATATTAATATAATTATTAATAAAAATCAGTGCATGATAACTTTCTTACATTGATGCTTATTTTAATTTTCACCAATTAACCTAAAAATGTCTTGTATATTTCTTAAAATACTTAAATTCCTTCATAGAATATTGACTTAAGTAATGATATATAATGTATTCTACATTCTTTTTGTTACTACACATTATACCCAATTTTTTCATCCACGGAGTAAGTTTGTATATACGAGGCATCTACCTCAATATAGATGCACATTTATTTAATCACCTTTAAAGTAGCATTATCCAGACATGAACCACCGCTCCTTTCATTGCTGAAAGTAAAGATGAGAGTCCTGGTTAGGTATCTTTCTAAGTTCAGGCGACACATTGGTTATGATGGTCTTCTGCGGTGTCTAAACGGTTACTTTTGAGGGCCATTATGATAGTAAGTCAGAGACAGACATCACTATGCTTAACGAATTCATTTGACTTCCGTTTTCGATTGCCTAAGAGACTCAGAAAGAAATACAGCTCACCCACTCTTGGAAAGCCAACGCGAGGTATAGGAACAGTATGTCCAGGACGTAAAAAAAAAAAAAAAAAAAAAAAAAAAAAAAAAAAAAAAAGCTGCCCGGCACTACAGGCAGAGTGGCACAATATATTATGATATAAAAGAATACAATAGTTTACACATACTGCCTTCTTATTTGAAGGCAGTGCAGATACATATATATTAATGCAAAATGAATAAAAAAGGAAACTTTGTCTTTAGAGCATAGTGTCCTCCCAGCCGCCCGTATTAAGGCCTTAAAAGAGTACTGATTTCAATCAGAGCTCAAGCCACCGTCAGAATGACGACTGTTGGCATTGTACATATAAACCCGTGTTAGGGCGGTACCCACCAGGTGCAAAGGCATCTAATGCGGCATTGAGCAGGTGAGAGGAGTAAGGAGTCGAAAATTATGCGAGATTCTTTCCGCCGGGAACTGACCCCTATGCAACAAGGGGCGGAAGAATGTGCTACAAAACTACCTCGCGACCAGGGTTATCAGAATCAACTGCATACCGAGGCTACGTAGTTAGTACGGATTTTTTTTTAAATGTTTATTTATATATTTTAGTTTGTTTAGTAGGAGGGTGCGTGTAAGTATATCATGAAGCCAGCCTTCTGGTGGAGTATTTGTATAGTTAACTAAGTTTCTGAAGCAGAATTCCTTAATCTGCACATGAACTTGATTTTTGCCATTTATTCGAATTTCGACATCGCACCAACTGATCGCCACACACTCGTATCATCAGCTACACTTTACAGGCATTCAAAAAGCAATCATTATTGATGAGCTTTTTAGTTGACATCAACTTCATGCCTAGTCTATACATAGAATGTCTTTTTGTTGTATGAGCTAATGGGAATTGATTGTAATGTTGTTAAAGCTACCTAAAAAATTAAAATATTAAAAAAAAATTTTTTTTTAATGAAGAAAAGAGAAAAAAGAGGATAACTTAGAAAATAAAAAAGTATTATAAATATAAATGTTCATAGTAATTAAAAATAACAGAAGTATATATATGTTACTAAAACAAAGAATAAATTAAGATATAAAAGACTGAGAATAGCTGTAGCTATGAAAATAATAGTCATACTGCCTTTTATAAATCCTAGGGGTAATTCTAATGAAAATTAAAGTGTTTTAAGCAAATGAATTAATTATATTGCGGTGTTAAAGACTTGCAACGAAATTCTGCAAATTTTTTTTACTATCACTTGTAGTTTTATTTTTAAATTTTATTTTTTATTTATTTATTTATTTTAGATACTAAAGAAATAAATAAATGAAACGCTTACACAGTTTGATTCCAGGAAAACACATTACTTAAAGGAAATCAAAAATACGCGACTGGGATATATCAGGGAATCAGGATAATGTTCTTATCGCAAAGTTACAATAAAGCTAATGATCCATTTGCGAGATGTCAATTTCTTTCAGATACTAATATCATTCATGTAGAATTTACTCACACATGACCCTTTTTATTCATTTATCGGAATTGCTTCAGTTCTCTAATCAAGGTAGTGGATTAGTTACATTACATTATATTAACCACAGTTACGTGTATGTATATTTTTTCATTTCTGTTAGAGTCTGTCTCTACCTATTCCGTTTGATAAGAAGCAACATTTGCAAAATTTAGATTCTCTGATTGTGAAAGATTCTTCAAACTGCTGGAATGGAAATTGATTTTAGTTAATTACATCATTCAAACTCTTTTAAAATTTGAATTTCAAATATTTCCTACTCTTCTTTTTGTATTGTTATTGTTGTTCTTTTTTCCTCACTTTCTGTTATTTCCTGGTTTTTTTATTTTATTTATTTATTTATTTCATTTTTTTTGGTCGAGTTTTTTAAAATTTTATGAAAGTGGAATCCAAACTTAAAAATATATTATTAAAAATTTCCTTCACTCTATTAAATCCTATTATACGTAATTAATTTTATGGTATCCCATGTAAAAATTTTGTAAAAATATGTTTTTCGACCTTTAAAACGAGCAAATCCGTTCAAAATCGGAAAACGAAAGGAAACTTCAATTACAACAATTTCTTCTATGATAGATAGAAAAAAGTAAAACTGTAAAAAGTCCGGCAAACGTACAGATTGCCGGACTTTTATACTACATATCTAGAAATATAGACGCTTTTCAGAAGAATTTATTTTTTTCACATGATTCCCTCTCAAAATATTTCTTAAGCTCGCTTTTCTTCTTGAACATCGATTCGTTGTTCAGTCGACAAAAAGAGATATATTCCATGTATATTAACTTTAGGTAAAAGGAAATATCATATTTCCGCTTTAATCTAGTATTATTTTGTTAAGAATTATTTCATACTGAAAGACTTTAATACTTATATGAGCATATTTCGAATAATTTTCACGGTTTATTACTTACCCACCATACGTAGTGTAGGATAAATCTTGCAATTGTTTTGAAAAACGAAAAACAAATTTGACAGATTTACACGTTTCACATACGTGTAATTCTGAAAAACATATTTTTAGAAAAAAAAAGTTGCCGTTCATGTATCTGTGTGTGTGTCTGTAAACGCTCCATCTTCCGAAAAAATTGAGATAGAGACTTGAAATTTTGTATGTACTTAGTCTGTAAGAGTGTAACGAAGCCTATCTAATGTCAATAACCTCGATTATCCGGAACTATTTTTTTTTTTTGGACCCTCGAAAAATTCGTTCTGATGAAAAGTATATAAAAATTTTCAAAATTTTTATTTTAAGGAATGGACGCAAAAGAGAATAAAATAACACAAATTTTCCATAAAGAACGAAGACGATTGGATTATTAGTTACTGAGATATTTGTATTCCACATTCTTCGATTTTTGATGACCCTGTATTTCATTCAAATTTCATTTCAAAGATATATTTTAGTTAAAAATAAGACGTTTAGTTTAATGCAGTAAACTGTTAATTAATATGATTATTATTTTTGGAGTTATAAGGATGTTTCTTTTACGCAGTTCGGTACTAATTGAGTAGTTTGACGTTTTACATAATTTGTCGAAATTGGTTCATCAGCAATTCATTAATAGAGCATTACTACGTATATTAAAAATATTTAAATATACGTTGAAATTTTGTTTTAGAATTGCAATGCAATTTATAAATAGTTTACACATGTTTCATTTTCATATACTATATTATACATATCCATGATGGGTAAATATTACGGTGGCCCCCCAACGACTAGTTTTACGTGCATTCGTAATTATATTACATAGCACCAATATAGTGGATGTCTGCCCAAAAGTGACAGAGCAAAATCTACCCCCAACATATGGTTTCTAATTTAATACACATAATCCTTATAAAATTACGTCGAGTTATTTCAAATTTTTTGAAAATCGAATGAAAAATGATATTAATAATTGTTTTCTTCATTCGATTCAATCCTATCATTCTGTTAAGGAGATTTTTTTAAAAATGCATATTGAAAATGCTTTGCAAATTGCTTCGTATAATTATATCTCTGAGATTAAAACTACATTAAATAAAACTACACTAATTGAAACTACATCTAGATTTTGTCACATAACAGCAATGTACCACTAATTTTTAAAGTTTAACGCTTTACTTACTGGCTAGGAAAACGTTTTTCTGATGGGATGCTCTTTAATATTAACTATTAACTATTCCTTCATTTAACAACAAAAAAAAAAATTTCTATGGTACATTTATTTTAAATTTGCTCTTCTGTAAGTATATTGTAGAGATTTTTTTCAAAAAATGGTAAGAATAATATAAAGAAATACCGTAAGGTACCTATAGTAAGTCCCCTACAAACCCTCCCCCCCCCCCATGTTTCACTCTCTTGCTACAAAAGTGACGTAACTCGAAAAACTGTTTCAGATTGTAATAGGCTCAATGAAAATATTGCAAACACAACTGCTACCTGGTTGCTGGATTTTAAGTGCACAATCATCTACTTTAGCCTCTTTAGTCCCTGGGTCTCCATTTGGGGACCTCTGTCTCTCTCATTATAAAAATTTAGATGTCAGATTTTTTTTACATTTTCACACCACTTTTTAATAGCGGAATGTATTTTTGCGTTCAAAGCAAAATAATAAATAGCAGCATTAAAGCTGATTCTCTTATAAAAAAATTTTTGTCACTTAAATTTGCAAAATCTTTTCAAAACAGCTTAATTAAAAAACTGAGAAAAATTTATAAATATTTAACTCAAATCTTTTTAAATAAAAAAATTTGAGGATTTTTAAATTATTAACTTGTTTAAAGCTCTTAAATTTGTGATTGCGTTAATTTAAGTTAATGGTTATTAATTCGGTGTTTTAAGGGAATTTGTAGTTTTAGATCCATGTTTTTTAACCTAAATTACTAGGTGCCTGAAGGATCAATTTAAGAAAGTATATTTTTTTCTGTCATTTACAATGTCATTTGTATGGGAAAAACCAATGAATAAGTATTTGTATTATTATTTTAGCTCCACAACTGAAGAGGTTAGGAGATTAGCAGAGGGATGAAAACAACGTTGACTAGCAGCCATAACTCATTAAGCTTAATTTTTGAGTTGTGGCATTTTTGTAGCAAGGGTTACGATATGTGTATTTTTCATTATTTGAAAAAGTGCCATTTACCCTAGTAGCAAACCAATATTGGTCCAAAGTTGCGCCACTATTTCATTTATTGGAAATATTGCCAATAAAACACCAATATTGGTTAAATATTGGCATTTAATTAGAGATATTTCCAATGAATTACCGATATTGTACAAATGTTGGCGTTACATTGGAAATATTTCCAATGAATCCTCGATATTGTACAAATAATGGCGTTACATTGGAAATATTTACATTGAATTCCCAATATTGTACAAATGTTGGCGTTACATTGGCATAATATTAGCGGCAAATACTGGGTAAATACGGGCAAAATGTAAACACCCCAATACTGGAGCAATATTTCATGCCAATATTGCGCCAATGTGCCATTATTGCTCCAAGATGTAACCAATATTAGCCCAATATTTTTGGCTATTGGGATAAGCTTTCCTCTTCGTGTTGTATTTTTTCATGCTTTGAATCATTCTTTTTTCAGAAAAATATTTAAGACTCTGTTTCCCTATTTACCAAATGAATAAACCTTACATTAGTGTGTTACAACATGCAAATTATTTAGTTTATGTAAATTTGTTTCATGAATTTATTACTTTAATTAAAGAAAATTGCCTAGCTACTATGGAAGAGAATTTTAAAACCTAAAATGTTAATCTCAAATCATTTTATTTTGCAAATTGTATAAATCCTGTAAAATTTCATAAATTCCAAATGTGGTTCCCACCTTCCTAATATTCCTATTCTTTTCAGAAAAGTACCAATTATAAGCTCCTTTAAAATGATTAGAATTTTCTATCAGGTAAAGGTTGCTTACTTTTGATACGTCGCGGTAGTGTTGGGACGGCAAATGTCCCAACGTCGTAATCAAAATGTTAAAACAAGTCTAAAATACATATCTGAAATAAAAACTGAAAGAAATGTGATTAATATTCTTAAACGCTAACTTTCTACAAGATATTTGGAATAGTTATATTTTTTCTGCTGTTACATTTATTTATTTTCTAGAGTGTCTGCAAAACAGATTTTTTTAGCAAATTGTTAAAGATTTCTTTAAGAGGTAATTTTTTATTTTAAATATTGTTTCTTTAATGTTATGATTTAATTTAAACTAAGCTACTGCTTATATACTCTATTACATTGTAAATAATTTATTAGATAATCCAAAAATTTAAAGATTCATGCATTAAAAAATATAATATGTTTTAATTTAAACTAAGCTACTGCTGATATATTCTATTATATTGTTAATAATTTGTTGCATAAGCAAAAAGCTCAAAGTTTTATGCATCAGAAGTTCACTTGGCCCATTATCTTCCGTATAGAATAAAATACACTGTAAAAGAACGGACGATTTTACGGAAATACTACTGTAATCTGGACGCCAATCCCATTTGCTGTTTTTTAACGAAAAAAATTCCGTAAATTCCAAATAATATTTATGGGTTTTAAAATAGCTACGGGTCAAAAAATATTTATGGAATTTACGGGAAATTTTTCGTTGAAAAACAGCAAATTGTACTGACGTCCAGATTATCAGTAGTATGTCCGTAAAATCTTCCGTTTTTTCTTATAGTGTACATATTTTATTCGAATAATATATTCAGTGAAACTTAAACTAAGTCTCATTGTTGCGCATTTAAACACTTCATTATGAAGAAAATTCGTTAAATAGACATCAATTCGAATTCAGGAAATTTGTATAATAAAATAAGCATGCATGAAAAATTTCACATAAAATTGAAATATTGAAAAAAAAATTTATTTTAATTCGAATAAAAACTTTTTTAGACTAGGTTGAGCAAAAAATTATGGGAAATTTGTGGAAGTCGCGTTGTTATGCGCAAATCAACAACAAAAGTAACAAGGACTATTCTTCAAAGAAAGAGACCACCCATAGTCCGCGACTTTCTCGCCAGATCCCGGATTTGCTGGAAGTGCCATTGCGGCTCTTTGGTATCGAAAAACACTTTACAGGCTTCTTCAACTTCATTAACCCTTTAACTACCGTATTATGAGTTCATGAAAATTTTACATTCTAAAGCATTTTACTTAAATTGTTTAAACTAAATTAAAAGAGTTACATAATCATTTAATGGATTTTTGAAGTATTTTAGAAGGATTAAAGGATTTAGAAGGATTAATTAAATTTGAATTTACAGAGATTTTGTACAATATTTATAACCCCACTCAATTTTTTTATTTTAAATTGTTTTCTTAGCATTTTCTAGAATTATATAATGTTCTTACAATCAAAAAAAAAAAAAAAAAAAAAATAGTTCCGAATTGAAAAATTCCCATCCCCCTCCCTCTGAGCTATGAAATCTGAAAAAAAACAAAGGCAAAAGAAATCATCATTTTAAAAATATTTTTGTTTTGCATAACCAATAATGCTTTTGGAACAAAATAAAGTAATGTATCTGTAAGTCATTTTAAACAGTATTACAACTAATCGACGTATTAAAAGAATTTCATAATAAAAAATTTTAATGGTACTTATAAGTACCTTCGGTAGATAAAAGGTTAAAAGATTCAAATCGATGGTCCTAAAAAAAGTGTTGCATTGATCAAAAGGGGGCATGGTTGAATGCAGCCACTTCTGGACCGGAATTCTTGAATTTCTATAGATATACTAGTACTCCTACATACAATACAAATTCTGGTAACTATTAGATAAAAAATTTCCCAGACCTTTTTGCTTAACTTAATACAATGTACACTGGTGTCCAAAAGTTAAGCATAATTGGTATTTAAGTAATTAATGATAGAAATGTAAATTAGAATGTGGTGAAAGGTGATATGCGAGTGTAAAACGGCTATAAAGTAAGGAAACAAGTCAAAAGAACGATAATATTTACTTTTATTATCTAAAGTAGTAGTTTGAAAGAAAACTGAGCATAGTAAGGGTTCACACTTTAAAAGGAAAATGAAAGAAAACATTAAATAAAATAGTGATGCTACAGTTCAAAAAGGCGTGTGGTCACCTCTGACAGCCAGACACGTTACACAGCTATTTCCCATATCTGCTACGAAATTATAAACGAGTTCTGGGCTCAAACAGTTCCAAGCTTCTTTGAGAGCTTTTTTCAATTCTGGAACGGAGTGTGGTGGGTGCGAAAGAGCTGCAAATTGTCTTCCGAGCATATCCCATACATGCTCGATAGGATGTAAATCCGGGGAGTTCGCAGGACACGGCATGCGCTAGATGTTTTCCGTTTCAAGGAAATCGTCAACCAGTAACGCTCGGTGACAAGGCGAATTATCATCCATGAATATGAAGTCAGGACCGACAACACCTCGAAACAAGCGAACATAAGGCTCAAGAATTTTCTCTCTGTATCTTTTACCAGTCACAGATCCCGTGTCAAAGATATGGAGATCTGTGTGGCCGTCCAACATGATTCATGCCCACACCATGATGGAAAATCCATGGATTTCCATTGTGTTTCTTGGTTCAAAAAGTGTTCTACGTTCTCTACATATAGTTATCCGACGAGAACCACTATTCAGACTAAATCAGGACTCATCATTGAACAACACATTGGCCCACTCTCTCTCACTCCAATGTTGATGTTTCAAACTCGAGTTTAAACAAGCGCGTTTATGCGCAGACGTGAGGGGAATGCAAACTGCTGGCCTTCTGGCATACAGGCCTGCATCATTGAGTCTCCTGTAAACAGTTTGTCTCGAAATTCGTATTCCTGTGCCGACTGTGAGCGCCGAGCCCAGTTCTCAGGCAGTACTGCTCCTCCCACGACGCGCAATTATTGCGAGATAACTCTCTTGGCGATGGGTTGTGATTCTTGGTCTACCATGTACTGGTCTTCGGGTAACATCTCTTGTACTTTGAAACTTCTGCCACAGTTTGAGATCACAGACTGGTCCACTCCACGTTCAGAATTCGAGACACTTTAGTTTGTGATCATCCGGATTCCAGCATGCCAACGATTCTTCTTTTCGCAAACATGTCCAGTTGGCGTCTTTGTGCCATTATTAATCCTGTTTGATCGTAACAGATGTTTCTTGGCACATCAGTTGCACGAAATTCGTCTGAACTGCCTACATCGCGCGAACCGTTTTATAAGTGTTCCGACATGCTCAGGTATTTCGCGCATGACGTAGTCGACTGAAAAGTTTTGCATAAACCCAATGTTTCTTCTTCAATCACTTAATCTCCGCAAGTAATTTTGAATAATTTTGCGAATATTTACTCCACGTTTTTAGCATTTTTTGAATTATGCTTAACTTTTGGACACCAACGTAGACATATGAAAAAATTTTAATTTGAATAATGTCTAAAAAAACGTATAATAAAGATATGTAAACAAGGACTGAATTATAATATAATTTTTCTCTTTGTCTCAATTCCTTAACTTTAAAAATGTCTATAATATTACTTTGTACTGCCTTCTAAAAGAAAAATTTTCAAAAATGTTTTCTCATTTTTATAAGATCCCGATTATGTAGCATCTGAAACATTCTCGTAAAACTGGAAACCTCTTGTTATTGTTTTATTGTCCTCTTTATCGATGGCCCTTTTTAGCGTTTCTTTTGTTGAATAGGAATCATTAAGTAAATAATTATTTCATTTTCATACAAACTACTGAAAGAAATTCTTACCTCCATCGAAACAGCAAGCTCTCAGATTGTATGTTCTATAAGCACGAAAGTGTAATATAGTTTTCGTAATAGGGAGATTAATTTGCATGTTAATGGTATTGAAAATCAATGTTCTACAGAAACTTTTATTTAGTAGAAAATTTTGCTAAATGAAGATTGACAAAATTTGCTTCTCTAATATTAAAATGTTAGCAAATTCTAAACGATATACATTTTTACTTTCTTCTACCTTTAGAAGAGAAAAGTATTGGACTCGTGAAAATTACAAAATGTCTGTCGGTTTGTGATATAAATTTTGTAAATGCTCTATCTCATAAAATAATGCACGGAATTTTATAAAACATTATATTCAGTTAGAACTTCATAAAATTGGATCTGACTAGTTTTTGATGTATATCGCCCAACACGTGGCGCTTATATGCTGCCTTTTTCACGATTACCACAATAGCTATACCTTAAGAATTAACGTACAGATTTTCATAAATCTTAAGTTTTTGTAAGTTATTGATATAATGGCTATGATTGCGTTTTGGTGTAAATCGCCTAACACGTGGTGCTGCTATGAAGCATAATTCATGATTATCGCAATGGCTCTATCTCTGGAACTAATGCACGAATTTTTATCAAACTTCACGTTCAGTTAATCCCTGATATAAATTAGTATTCTTTAGTTTTTGGGGTAAATTGTTTGACAGGTGGCGCTGCTATGCGGAATTACTCATGATTATCGAAATAGCTCAGAGACTAATGCACAAATTTTGTACAAACTTCAAGTTCAGTTAGCCCTTGATATAAATTAACATTTTTTAGATTTTGGAGTAAATCGCTCAACGGATAGCGCTTCTATCCAGTTGTTTTATGATTTCTGTGCTAATTCTATCTCAACTATTAATACACGGATTTTGATATTCAGTTAAAACTTAAAATAAGTTGTTGCAGATTAGATTTCGGGGCAATTTTCTAACAGGTAACGCTGCTATGTTTCATTTTCTGGAAGTATTAACACTTATGAGATAGAAGAAAGTTTTGGGATTACCACATGCGACTAGTTTAGCTTAGTTCCAATTTTCATGGATCAGAATAAAGATTAAAAGTTTCAAAATACACTTGAACTTCCCTTAAAGAAAGTTTTCTACTTAGCAAAATTTCATCTAACAAATAATTAAGCAAATAATCATCCTTGATCTGCTATCAGTGGTTCTATTTAGCACAGCGTGAGCAATTTAGCTGGCCGCTGGTCCATAGCTCTTGATCTTAAATCCGTAAACAATTGCTACTTTTCTTTCTCCCATAGCTTGAAAGTGTAAAAAAAAACAGAGTGGTGGGGAAATGACTTTGATGCTGGATTTCCAAGTGCCAAATTTTTAAAATTACAAAAAAAAAAAAAAAAAAAAAAAAAAATGTAAAATTTTTTTGTGGGATTAATGGGAGGTATTTCTATAACATGATATACCTTTTTTATACATTATTTTGAATAATTTTACAAATTAGATTGTATTATTTCTGACCAACAATTAAAATGCATTTTTTTTTTTTTTTTTTTTTTTTTTTTTTTTTAGAAATTGCAAAATTTTTAATTATTTCGTATTCGTTTATTTCATTTTGGTGAGTTAAAATTTTAATATTATCTGAATATAACACTGAATATAACAAGCTTTTTTGTTTGAATGCGTTAAAAAAACACTTAATGTGCTGTTTATCGGATATCGATTCTCTTTAGATAATTATAACATTGGAACTCATTCAGAATTGCTGACACAAGTCTTTTTTACTCCTTTACCAGAGCTCCTACGTTTATCTGACGAAAGTGAGTTACTTCTACAATTAGATGAGTTTTGTTTCAAATTTTCTTTTCAACTGAAAAAAAAAAAAACTTCTTTAAGTTTTTTCTCTTTTGTAAAAAGTAGCTATTATTTGTTTTCTGTTGATCTTAAGTCGGTATATTCGCTTATTTTCATCCTTCGCTTCTGACATTTTCGTTTCCCCCCCTTTCTCCCATACCGTCATTCTCTTCTCCCAAGTTACAAATACCTGTGGGATCATTCTCCGACAAATGTAATCGCCATATTCCTTTCAAATGTACCAAACACAACCACGAATAATCCCACATGAAGCACCTTTTATCCTAATACTGTAATAGATGTAGATAGTACGCTATAATACTGTAGTAGTGATAGGGATAGACCAGACCATATGCTTGTACATTTATAGGTTTCGTGAACAAATTATTAATCGCAGTTTGAGATGATGATGACACAAAATTCAGCGTGTATACTGTAGTTGTTGAACAACTTTTTTGTCGGACTGCAACCAAAGAGAAACCGTCTAACATATTAACTTGCATCTTCTGTTACATTTCCATATTTTAGTTCCACCACGCAATATTCCTGGGAAGAATAATTCCTGATTGTCAGTCTTACTTTTTTCCTTAAAACAGTGCAAATTATCACATTTCTTAAGCCATTTCTCTCCCTACCTTTATATTATTACTAGCAAACCCCACATCTTTGCTCGCGTAATTTCCTGATATTAATAGGAGGTATTTCTATAGCATAGTAAAATTGTTTACAATCTTATTTTGAATATTTTTACTAATTAGATTGCATTTCTTGTAGCCAACAGATAGAATGTGTATTTTTTCTTTAGAAATTGGATAAATTTTAATATATTTTTTTTTAATTATAACGAGTTAAAGTTTTATTATCTGAATATGTCACACTGAATATAATAAGCTTTTATGTTTAAATGTATTAAAGGGAAAAAACACTTAATATGTTATTTATCGGATATCGATTCTCTTTAGTTAATTATATCATACGAACTCATTTAAAATTGCTAACACAACTCTTTTTTACTCTTTTAACGGAGTTTCCTCTTTTATCTGACGAAGGTGAGTTATTTCCACAATTAGTTGGGTTTTATTTCTTATTTACTTTCCAACGGCAAAAAAAGAAATCTTTTTTAAGCTTTTTTCTTTCCTTTGTAAATAGTAGCTATTGTATATTTTATGTTGATTTTTAATCGTTTATTTTTTTTCTGAAACTTGTATGTATTACTTTGTATCTATTTTTATTGTGAGAAGAACTTAATAAACTCATTCTTTTCTTCTTTGTTTATGCTTAATGTGTTGTAATCTGACTAAAAAAGCAATTAATTTTTCCTCCCGTATTTTTACATTCTTTCATCTTTACAGATTTAGTTAGAATTTGATATAAACTGGATCTGAATAATTTTTGGTGTATATCGCCCAACAGGTGGCGCTACTATGCTGCCGTTTCTCGATTTTTACAACAGCTATATCTGAAAAATTAATAGACGGATTTTCATTACCTAATGTATTTGCTTAATCGGTAACGGTGCTATGTTTCATTTTTTCGGGAAGTATTAATACGTATGAGAGAAAACAAAATTGGGATTGCCACATCCGACTACTTTACTCTAGTACTAACTTTCATGGAAGTTTCAAAATAGACTAGAACTTCCCTTAAGCGAAATCTTCATTTAACGAAGTTCTCTACTTAGCAAAATTTCATCCAACTAATAATTAAGCAAATAATCATCCTTGATCTGCTACCAGCGATTCTATTTAGCACAGCGTGACCAATTTAGCTGTCCGCTGATCCATACTTTTTTATCTTAAGGCCCCAAAACAGTCACTGAAAAAGATCCGGATGATAAAGTCAAGTCTGTGGGAGCGTTCTTTTCAAATATCTCGCTCAAATTTTAATATTTTTACTTGGTTTTTTTTTTTTTTTTTTTTTTTTTTTTTTTTTTGCTTAGGATAGCTGTGGACGATCTACAACCGGCCTAGTTTTTACTTTTTCGATTTTGCTTATATATTTTTTAGATTGCGACACTTTCCATTTCAGAACCGGTTTAAACCGGCTTTGAAAGTTAAAATAATTAAAAAGAAATCTGAAACCAAAACTTAAAAAGTAAAAAATAGGCCGGTTGTGGATCATCGTCAGTTATTGTTGAAATTATATTTTTGATAAATATTGACATTATACACTATATAACCATTGATTATGGGACACTTGCGATTTTAGACATTTTACTAAATATCTAGAAAAATACATGAGGAATCATCTCGAAACTCTTAGTGTATAAATATAATAGCATACGTAATACATCTCCGTGAAGATTTTTTACCGAAACTCCAAAGGGGACCGTCAACAAATTAAAAAAGAATGAATATCTTTTGAATAACCCTGTCAAAACTAATGTAGCAAAAGCGCTCAAACTCTAGATTATAATTGAATGCCTTATTGTAATACACTGTGTTCATTTTTATGCAAATAGGACGCATACTCGCAGAGTAATTAAGGTTTTTATAAAAATGGTCCCAAATTTTTCCAAGTTTTTTCCTTATAATTTTCAGAGTTCTTAATATAAAATAATATTTTTTTTAGAAAATATGACAAACAACATTGCACACAGTACCCTGTAATCAGAATTTAAAATAATGAAAATTGTATACAAAATGAGTTGGTTTACTAAATAAATTTTTACTGCGCATGCGTCAAAGATATCAAAATTTCATTTGCATATTATGTTAGCTAAATGTATAGAGCAACTTTTGTGAAAGTCACAAAATCATAACTTGAAAATTCTGAAAATAATCGTCAATTGAATAAGTTGAAAATCCGTTATTCTCAAAATGAAGCAAAAACAATCCATATATTCATTGATTAGTGTCAATATAGAATACACAATACGGGATGTTACGACTACTTTTGGATAAAATCCCTCATTTTTTTGCTTCATTTTGGAAACAACGGATTTTGTTCTTTTTCTAAAGGCGATTACTTTCAGAATTTTCAAGCTATAATTTTGAGACTTTTACAAAAGTTGCTCTATACATTTAGCTAACATAATATGCAAATGAAATTTTGATATCTTTGACGCATGCGCAGTAAAAAATTATTTAGTAAACCTACTCATTTTTCATACAATTTTTTTAATTTTTTAATTCTGATTACAGGGTACTGTGTGCAATATTGTTTGTCATATTTTCTGAAAAATATATTATTTTATATTAAGAACTCTGAAAATTATAAGGAAAAAACTTGGAAAAATTTGGGACCATTTTTATAAAAACCTTAATTACTCTGCGCGTATGCATCCTATTTGCATAAAAATGAACACAGTATATTACAATAAGGCATTCAATCATAATCTAGAGTTTGAGCGCTTTTGCTACATTAGTTTTGACAGGGTTATTCAAAAGATATTCATTCTTTTTTAATTTGTTGACGGTCCCCTTTGGAGTTTCGGTAAAAAATCTTCACGGAGATATATTACGTATACTGTTATATTTATACACTAAGAGTTTCGAGATGATTCCTCATGTATTTTTCTAGATATTTAGTAAAATGTCTAAAATCGCAAGTGTCCCATAATCAATGGCAATATAGCGTATATTTGACAATATATTTACATATAGTTTTTATATTATGATAGTTTCACTTTCAGAATCGGTTTAAACCGGTTTTGGAGTTTAAAGTAATTTTTTTTAAAAAAAATCTAAAACCAAAATCAAAAAAGTAAAAACTAGGCCGGTTATGGATCGTCCTCAGCTATTCTATGCAAAAAAAAAAAAAAAAAAAAAAAAAAAAAAAAAAAAAAAAAATCATGTAAAAATATTAAAATTTGAGCGAGATATTTGAAAAGAACGCTCCCATAGATTTTGCATTATCATCCGTGACTTCTACTGTGGCTAGTGTGCGGCCTTAAGGCTCCGGGCACATGCTTGTTTTGGTTCAATCACGTGAATTCGGCTAATTCTTTTCGATTTTTTCCTTCTGCGATTTAGCAACAAAAGGAAACGGGGAACGAACTATGAATCAGGAGATAAGAACTCAACCCTACTTGAAGGAAAGATTCCTGTTTTGCAGGTCACCATTCCCCTTACTTCAAGAGTCATTAAAAATCAAAAACACCGCGTCACCATAACAAACGAGCCGACGGTTACCGACGTTTTTATATGAGTGTGTTTGCACCTTAAATTCGTAAACAATTGCTAGGGGTCATAGATGACTTTGACGCTGGATTTCCAAATGCCGTAATTTTGAGGCTAGAAAAGAAAATTTTTAAAAAAAGTTAAAAACTTTCCTGGGATTAATGGAACCTATTTCTATAATAAACTTGTTTCCTACCTTATTTTGAACATTTTTACTAATTAAATTACTTGTAGCCAACAAAAAAAAAAATTGGTTTTATTTTCTACAGAAATTGGAAATTTTTTTATAATTTCGTATTTGTTTATTTAATTTCGAAAAGTTAAAATTTTAATATCACTGAATATAATAAGTTTCTTCTGTTTAAATGTGTTTAAAAAACAATTAATATGCTATTTATCGGATATCGATTCTCTTTAGTTAATTATATCATTCGAACACATTTAGAATTGCTAACACAACTCTTTTTTTTTACTTTTTTACAGGAGTGTACTCGTTTATCTGACGGAAGTGAGTTATTCCCACAATTAGTTGGGTTTTATTTCTTATTTTCTTTTCAACCGAAAAAAAAAACCTTTAAGGGGCTTTTTTTAATCGTAACTATTATTTATTCTCTGTTGATCTTAAATAGGTATTTTTTTTTTATTTTCTTTAATGTGTATGTATTACTTTACATCAGTTTTTATTATGAGAAGAACTTAATAAATGCATTCTTTTTTTCTTTATCTGCGTTTAATTTACTGTAATTTGACTAAAAAAAGGGCAGTTAAATTATCCTCCCTCTTTTTTACATTCATTTATCTTTACAAGAAAATGTATTAGATACGTGAAGATCTTCGACTTCTGGATTTTGACGGGTTTAAACGTTTTAGAAGATCATGAATACGATTTGAATGTTTTTAGAAAAATGTCTGTTTCCAAATCTGAGTGTTTGTGTGACAGAAATTTTGTGGCCGCTCTATCTCAAGAATAAATGCACGGAATTCGGTGAAACTTCTGATTCTGTTGGAGATTTATAATTTAAAATCATGATTAAATCACAATTCATCATTTTAAATTTATAATTTTTCCAATATTTACAGAAGTGTGCATGAAGTTAAAACATTCCTTTTCATGTCCGTAAGTTTTGGAAAAGAATTTTCTGTTAATTTTTGCGGGATTTATGTGGTTTTTTAACTGATGCTTTTAAGTAAATGGATTCAAAAGAGAACAGAAAGTTTTCAACTATCGTGGCTAACTATGAAGTTGCACTGGATTTTAATAAACATTTCTCTGTACAAATACAAGTTTTACTATTATTTTGCATTGCAGCAGTATGCAATTTGAATAATAATAATACAAATTTTTTGAACGCACAGAAAAGTGATATTCAGTGTTGAATTCAGGGGGCGGCCCGGAGGGGACATTCCCACCCCCGTAGCAATGAAATGCCCTCCCCCCGTAAAATTTGAAATTGGGCGTTTTCAATGGTCAAAAAGTACAATTCCCCCCCCCCCCCCCCACGAAACTCTATAATGCTCCTCCGAGCCACCGAAGTCCCTACCGGAGAAAAGTGTCTGAATTCAACACTGGTGTTATTTATAAAGTTTTGTGGCGATGCTATTTATTTAACAAAAGCTAAAAAACTAGTAGACATACATACAAAAAACCTTTATATAAAATGAATTTTAAGTGTTTTATTTAAAATGATTGAGAATGAATTTGAAACTCTATGCAAAATTTTATCGATATCATAAAATTTAAGGGATTGACAACAGTTTCAAAATCACCATTCATACGCATGTTTCTAGTGAACTACTAAAGTGATTTGAACACTTTTAAAACTGGTTTTTGAAATAACAAATATATATATATATATTGATTGTTCGGCACGAAATAAAAATGAAAAATACAGTAGTTACACAAAACAAAAGAAATCTATATTTTTTAATTACCATTTTAACTATTTTTTGCGAAACAATCAATATTTTTCAAAAACTCATTTTTTTTAATTAAATTTTCTGGAGTCGTTCTCATGAAAAGGTAAATCAATGTCATACATCTGTTTACATGTAAATTAGCAGCTGTTTCATTTAAAGAAAATTCACAGGAAATTTATAACAGCATATTTCAAATTATATAATATTTCAAAGGAATTTCTTTTTCTGGATGAAAGAAATTTAATGTAAAATGAATGCAAAAGTATCTAGGATAAAGTTAAAAGATATAAGATTTTTCTCGGTTATATATATATATACAATCTTATGTAGTTAAAAAACAGCTAAACATTAACCAAAGATTAAATAAACATGAAATGAGACAACATTATCTAGTCTTCATCAGCTCTTTTTTACCTTGCTGACACATCACAATTAACTCGATCGGTGAGCAAAAAAATCTTTCTTCAACAAATTATTTGATGATAAGACTATAATGGTAAAATTAATCGGAAAAATATCGGGATAAATTAATTTCAATTTATAGCCAAGCGAGATCAGTGGGATTTTATCAATGGAAGATATCAGAATTTAGTACATTCGTTTTTTTTAAATATTTCTTTGAAGAGTGCCTTTGCTAAAGAAATACACGACAGGGACGCCACCGTACTAATATTAATGTTACTCGAACATTTTAAACTCATTTATTATTTATAAATAAAATTTGTCTAAACGTTTAAATATACATTTCATATATTTGATAAAATTGTACAAGAAATTCAAAAAAGTTAAAAGTGTCCAAGTTTTTTAACTTTCCGAAAAACTACATTTTTCAGCTAACCACATTAACTCCTAAAGTACTCGAGCGTTTTTCCCTAAAAAATTCTTTTAGGAGGTAGAGTATTACAATATAAAACGAAAAAAAATTTTGCAATCAGAATTAATTTCATGTTATAAAAAATTACAAATAAGCAAATGTGATACTTTCTCGAAACAAACAAACAAACAAAAAATATCTTGAAATCTTAAGCAACAACATCTTGAAATGGCAGAAGTATTTACTGGTCGGATTTTATCTACCGCTAATATATAATGAAATTACCACAAAATATCTTGCTGAAATACAAGAACCTCTAAGATATCCCGAGAAAAGTAATCTATCGAGATAAATCATTTGCCTGGCGGAACAGAAAGATGTTGTTAAGATAGATTTCGTTTTACCTGGACATATTGTTTCGTGGAATGTAAAAAAGGGCTTATGAAAAAAAAAGTTTTAGACTATTTAATTTCACGTAAGTTAATAAATTTAGTTTCACCTAAGAAGATTTAATATTGATAGAGATTATTTGTGCATTTCTCAGCATTGATTTTCTATCTTTATAAAAGAGTGTATTGATAATTGAGTTACTAAATTACACACTGAAGTTTCGAAAGTTATGAACTGCTACATAACAATACCTCTTTTCAATATTTTCAATGTTCAAATTCAAAATATGTTTTATTAAAACCTAAAATGCGAATTCTGTTTGGGCCATTTTTATTTTTAAAAGAAATCAAAGGAAAATTGTTTTGTATAGTTATTTATATAACACATAAATATTATAAAATATATGGTAAATAAATTAACTGCTATGTAAAAGAAAATCATAATAAGCACGTGTAAAACTGAAATTGAAATTTCGGAATATTACAGCAATTTTTGTCATACAAGCCGAGGTTAAAATAGATTCGTTTCAAACCTGAAATTTTATTTAATAAATGAAGATGTATAAATGTCAAGTAGTACTAAGTTATATTTTTTAAATAAAATTTCTTGTATAAAATGGATTTATTTGATTCGTAATTTATACACGAGATTTTGGTATTAATTTTGGTATTAATAGTTTTCTAGATTATTGGATTTGTAAAATGTAAATGAAAGTTCATTTTGAGAAATAAGATATTATGTTATGATTTATATAAAACGGAAAAAAATATATTTGCAATTAGAATTAATGTCATATCGTAGGACAAGTTTACATGTATTAGCTAAAAATTACAAATAAAGTGCGATACTTCCTCAAAAAAAAAATTATCTCCAAATCTTGCGGAACAAGATCTTGAAGTGGCAGAAGTATTTCTGGTCGGATGTTATTTGTCACTCATATGCAATGAAATTACCACAAAATATCTTGCTGAAATAAAGCAAGCTCTAAGATAACCCGAGTAATGTAATCTATCCAGATAAATTATGTGCCTGATGGCACAAAAAAATGTTGTTAAAGATTCTGTTTTGCCTAGAGATATTATTTGGTGACAAGGGAAAAAAAGTGTCATATGAACAAAGAAAAAGTTTTCGGCTATTTAGTTTCACCAAAGTTCTTTTTTTATTGCAAGATTTAATATTGAAAGAATTTATTCGAGGCATTCAAAGTACGTGTTCTTAAATTTATTCACTGGCTGAAGAGTTTTTACTAAATGGGCCGAAACTGACAAAAAAATTTTTTTACTGGGTTTTATTCGTCAACACAAGGATTTTTCATAAATTATTTACAATATGGTGCCTTCAGTTTGTGTCCTTTATTGAACACAAGTATTTTTTAAACAGTACTTTTTACATTTTTGAAATACAATTTCTTGTAGAAAATAGATTTATTTGAATCGTAATTTATACACTGAATTTTTCGACTAAAAAAATGTATTTGAAGAAAACATTGCGTGCAAAAATTTAATATTTATTATTTTCTTGATTGTTAGATTTGTAAAACATAAATGAAACATCATTTTGAAAAATAAAATATTATATTATGAACTATATAAAATGAAATAAAAAATCTTATTTGCAATCAAAATTAATGTCGTATTGTAGGACAAGTTTATTAGCTAAAAATTACAAATAAACAAGTGCGATACTTTCTCGAAAAAAAATTATTTTGAAATCTTGAAGAACAACATCTTGAGGTGGCAGAAGTATTTCTGGTCGGATGTTATTTATTGCTGATATGTAATGCAATTACTACAAAATATCTTGCTGAAATAAAGCAACCTCTAAGATATCCGGAGAAAAGTAATTTATCCAGCTAAATCATTTGCCTGATGGCACATAAAAATATTGTTAAGATAGATTTCGTCTTACCTAGACACATTGTTACATGAAAAGATAAAAGTTTTACATGAAAAAACAGAAAGTTTTCGGCGAAAAAGATTCCATGCAAAAGTTTACTATTTATTATTTTCCAGATTATTAGATTTTTAAACATAAATGAAAAGTCATTTTGAGAAAAAAATATCATAATACTGTTGCAGCGTATATAGGGTTCTTTTGATCTTAATGTTAGACAACGTCCAACTCTTGTCTGTTAGAAAAATAGAAAATAATTTATTTACAGATCTTCAGAACAACAGAGTCTTTGAAAATCACAAATATTACTAGGCATTCAAAAATAACTGCTCAAATCTTTCGTACAGGTACAGATATAGGTCCCAGAGACTCTTTATATAGTCTGTCTCAAAAGTTTAAGCACAAGCATAAAATATCGATTTTTAATGAATTATAAAAAATTAGATTTAATAACATTTTTTTATTTACATATTTCGCGATATTATTTGAATAAACGATATCAAAAGTAGAAAAAAATAAATTACATAATTTTAAAAAATACAAATTTAAAAAAGTTATAAAAAAAAACTGTCTCCAAAGTTTATGCACAATGTCAAAAACAACCATATTTATAATTTTTACAGAATTTTTAGTAAAAAATCTTTTTCCATGTTTTCGGATTAGTTCAAATAAACGTGCTTTTGTCGAAATTATCAGTTTTTGTGGGGTTTCTGGTGGCAAAGAATACCATGCTTTCTCAATACCCTCTTGGAGTTCTTCAATAGAGTCATACTGCTTTTCATTGCCTAAACTTGGCGGGTTAAAGTATTCCAGACATTCTCAATCGGGTTTAAGTCTGAACTTAAAGCTGGCTAGTCAAGTACTTTATCATTTTTCTGAAAAATCCAAAGTTTTGTAGAATGGGATACGTGAATTGAGGCATCGTCTTGCAGAAAAGTTCATTCAAAACCCCCCAAGATGTCACCGAATGGAAGCAAATGGTGGTTTAGGGTCTCTTGAAACTTTTTTCCCTCTTCTCTTCCTTTTAAAAAAGCTAGAGGACTGGCAAATATCCCAAACGCCCCCTAAAGCATAACGGATTTACCGCCTTGCTGCCTGCTGAAAAATGTACTTCGGTTCTTGCGTAACTCATACCAATACGCATTCCAACCATCAGGCCCATCTAAGTTCCACTTTTTCTCATCGCTGAATAAAACAGGAAGCCATTTGTCCCCGTAGATCATATGTTTTTTAGCCCAGTTCATTCTTAACTTTTTGTGATGTAATTTAAGAGAAGGTTTGCGAGCCAATTTCTTTTACATGATGTAATCACACGCTTTAATACGTCTATTTACAGTGTCGTTGGACATCTGTGCTCTGAGATTATTTTTAATTTGCCGTATGGGGACATATTTTGTCTAAATACCAATCTCCGTATTTTCCGATCAATCTGAACAGTCGTCATACGTGGTCGTCTGCATCTTGGTTTCCGCTTAAAATTATCATTTCTAGAAAGTACTTGATATATACATAGCTTTGATCAATTTAAAGTTTTTTAATTTCAGAAAGTTTTATTTTGAGATTTCAATTTAAAATCTTTCAAAATCTCACATTTTGTGAATTCTTTACCCTTTGTCATGTTTAAAACATTAGGAAATAATTTCTCCACCTTTTATACTTGTATAAAGTGCAATATGATGTCAACAACGTCATTACACAATACCAATTCCGTGTTTCTAAAAAAATTTGCATAAAGTGCTTAAACTTTTGAGACAGTGTTTCTTCAAGAAAAAAAAGAAAAAATAAATAAAAATAAATATATTTTTTATTTTAACTACCCAAAATGGCTTATTTTACTTTATTTTGATTAAATGTTGAGTTATTTATTGTAAATTAGCATAAAATATTTTCTTCTTCAATTATTTTAAACGAGATTTTCAGAGTGCTTAAACTTTTGAGACAGACTATACAACGTCTCAACACTAAATAACATTCAAAACAACGTAGATAAAACTCAAGCAAACTTGCTTAACAATCGCTTAGTTGTTCAGTCAATGACTGACTGATAGATAATAACAACAACAGCTCGTATTGCTCTCCTTATATAGGCTCGCAGCATGCGCTGGGAATTTCCACAGGCTTCTCGAAAAATCCATAAAACCAAGGAAAAACATTCAATGTATCAGCATACCTAAGGGGGGTTACCATAGAGAGGGAAGGGTTACCATCGCCAACAATCGCCAAGTTTGTCGCCAACTTGGTGATGTATCGCCAAATTTGGCGACCAAAATTAGTGATCAAAAGTGACGCCAACTTGGCGATATCTCTAATATTTCGCCAAGCTGCCATGGACATTCACTGAAAATAATAGTCAAGTTTGCTTGATAACAGAGACAATGTAACAAAAACTAATATTACTAAAGGAATGGAGCTTAATAAGATTATTTACATTATTTTAGAGTACAAACACTATTTACAAAATTCGTAACACTATCCCCTCCTCAAAGACTGCACGTCCCGGGCAGTGCAATCCTTGAGTTAGAGGAAAACACTCAAAATAAATAAATAAATAAATAAATAAATAAATAAATAAAAATCATAATAAGATTTACATAAATAAGAACTAATTACTATTTACATATTTACAAAAAGTGACTTTCATGACCATGGTCTGAAATTCCAGTTTTGAATTTCTAATCACTTTGGCCAAAATAAGGAGCTAGCCGGTTATAATGCCTTGGGTTTGGTGTGTGGCGATTTTTGTATGCGTACGACGACTTCATTCAGCCTGTTGACGACTGTGTAAGTATCGTCCCAGTTTCTTTGTAATTTTGGCGACAGTCCCTTACAACGTGTGGGATTTCACAACCAAACTTTGTCACCTTCGTTGAACTCATGTCCAGTTGCCTTTGTGTCGTACCGTGTCTTCATTTCGGATGCCAGTCTGATTCGGTTCCTGGCTAGACGATGAATCTCTTCAATCCGTGCCTGGAGTTCATCCGCGTACTCCTCGGGCGATAAAGGAGCATCAGGAGGACGGCCAAACAAAAGATCCGCAGGTAGACGAAGATCAGGACCAAAGAGCATTTGAGACGGGGAATAACCAGTAGCCTCATGTGCAGCGATCTTGTAGGCAAGCAGGAAAAGCGGCAATTTCTTGTCCCAGTCCTGCTGATCTTTAGACACCAGGAGGGAGAGGCTATTTAGGATGCTACGATTGAACCGCTCCACCATGCCGTCCGATTGAGGATGTAGAGGTGTAGTTCGAGTTTTGTCCATGCCGAGTAGTCCACACATTTCCTGAAACACAGCCGAATCAAAGTTTCTTCCTTGATCGGAATGGATTTGAAGAGGAACTCTGTATCTGGATACCCAGTGTTGAACCAGCATGTCTGCTACGGTTACCGCCTCTTGATTAGGAATGGCGTAGACTTCAGGCCACTTAGTGAAGTAGTCCATGACAACGAGGATGTACTTATTGCCATCAGATATTCCAGGAAAAGGACCCAGGATGTCTAGAGCAATTCGTTCGAAAGGAGCTCCTAAATTATAACGCTGCTGGGTGTATCAAATCAAATGTTCATTAAAATCCAACGGGAGAGCAAATTAGATTAATAAATAGTTTATTAATTAAATAAATCAACGTTAGAGTATATGCGTTAGTGATATCAAATGTCATTCTCTCATAGAGAGCCATGAATCTATTTCAAGATTCTGAACTTACACATTTGTAGTTACAGAGCCAAATCAATATTCCTTTTGTACAAGGCCATGAAATTTCACAATCTTAATATGAATACAAAGTCATTTTATATATTGTACTCTGTCTGATTGCAGAGCCAGGACATACACGTTTTATCTGCTTGGTTGCAGATTCAAGAGTGAACCCCCTTTCTTGGGGAAATATAATAAGAAAAAGCATAAAGATAAAATTACATGATCATAAATTTAAAAATATATCATTAACTTGACATAAAATAACTAAAACTCAATAAATCTCTAATAATGATTTAAAAACTACTCAAGTTGACAACTTATCAATAAATAAAACATTAATTTTGACATAAAATAATTATAAGACCAATAAATCTCTTTAAATGAATTTAAATTAAATTAAGCTGTCAACTTGTCAAGAAATAAACAATAATTTAATAATAAATCAACATTAAGTATTTTAAAATCATTATTTTAGTCATAAATATTAATCAAGACTTTTATTTTGACAGTAATTGATTTTCTCAAGGTCAAATCCATTAATATCAAGAAATTTGAAATATCAAGAATTTTTATTTGACAGTAATTAACCTGTCAAGGTCAAATCCATTACTACCAATAAATTTATTTCTTTATTTAAGGCTTACGCCTAAACAGCTGCAATCGTCCACGGGTGCGCATCTTTCAACCTTTACGTGCTACACAGGTGTCACAAGTTCGACACCACTTCTCCACATCACTGCGGACATTATTCCAGTAGAAACGCTCTCGAACCTTCTGTAGGGTCTTCATTACACCGAAATGACCTCCTGTGGGACTACCATGAAGTTTTTGAAGGACCATAGAAATTCTCGACTTAGAAAGTAGTAGTTGCCATCTACATGTCTTTCCATCATCAGATTCCCATTTTCGGTACGAGATACCGTTCTTCAAATGTAGGGAATCCCAGAGAGCCCAATAACGTTTAGTCGTAGAGTGGTAATGGGCCATGTTTTGCCAGCTGGGCTTCCTGTTAGATTCCTCTTTCAGATCTAAAATTGGCTTAATTTCAGGATCAGCAAGTTGATCTTTACGCAGGCTCTCATCACTCCACTGATCTTGCGATGATGTAGACCCAGTTGTAACTTCTCTTACTATGAAACTTTTAGTATTAAATTTCTTCTCAACACGGCCGCAGTATCTACAATTCTTTGAGCAGGGTCTTCTTGAGAGAGCATCTGCATTTCCATGTGATGAGCCTTTTCGATAGCGTATCTCCATATCGTACTCTTGAAGCTTTTGTATCCACCTGGCTATCTGTCCTTTATTTATTTTATCCTCCAACTCTTCTTGGCCTTTATTCATCTTATCTGATAATCCGTTAATAGCTTTCAACAACTCACTCAGTTGCTCTTCCATTGCTGTTGTTTTCGCCATAAGGTCCCGAATTCTGGCACCAAATTTTGCAGCGTATATAGGGTTCTTTTGATCTTATGGTTAGACAACTTCCAACTCTTGTCTCTTAGAAAAGTAGAAAATAATTTATTTACAGATCTTCAGAACAACAGAGTCTTCGAAACTCTCAAATATTACTAGATATTCAAAAATAACTGCTCAAACCTATCGTACAAGTACAGATATAGGTCCCAGAGACTCTTTATACAACGTCTCAACACTAAAGAACATTCAAAACAACGTAGATAAAACTCAAGCAAACTTGCATAACAATCGCTTAGTTGTTCACTCAATGACTGACTGATAAATAATAACAACAACAGGTCGTATTTCTCTCCTTATATAGGCTCGTAGCATGCGCTGGAAATTTCCACAGGCTTCTCGAAAAATCCAGAAAACCAAGGAGAAATATTCAATGTATCAGCATACCTAAGGGGGGGTTACATTGAGAGGGAAGGGTTATCATCGACAACAATCGCCAATTGTTTCGCCAACTTGTCGATATATCGCCAAATTTGGCGACCAAAATTAGCCGTCAAAAGTGACGCAAACTTGGCGATATCTCTAATATTTCGCCAAGCTGCCATAGACATTCACTGAAAATAATAGACAAGTTTGCTTGATAACAGAGACAATGTAACAAAAACTAATATTAGTAAAGGAATGGAGCTTAATATGATGTTTTACATTATTTTACAGTACAAACATTAACTATTTACAAAATTCGTAACAAAATGAACTATGTAAAACGAAAATAAATTAAATGGATCAGAATTCACTTCTGTGGGATGTTATTCGGTACTTAAAATATAGAACAGAGGTGTTACAGTCACATTTTATAGTAGACGACACAACACATATCACATTATATACAAATCGCAAGACGAGCGCATCTCAATCAATTGAATATTCATAAAAATTACTTAGCACAAAGAACATCTCTAAGAGAGATGTATATCAAACACACATCCCAATCTTACATCTTAACTGAAAACTAAATTACTTCACTTCATTTCATGTCTTTTTAGAAAAGAAGCAAAATATCTCAGGATATTTTGCCGAAGGTGGCAATAGTGCCACCTATAGATTCTATAATTTAGGGAAGGCAGTCATCTCGTTACACTTCTTATTATAGGACAAATTTATTAGTCAAAAATTACAAATAAATAAGCCGGATACTTTATCTAAAAAAAAATCTTGAAATCTCGAGGAACAATATTTTGAAGTGACAGAAGTATTGCTAATCGGATGTTATTTATCGCTGATATGTAATAAAATTACCACAAAATATCTTGCTGAAAATCTAATACATCCCAAGAAAAGTAATTTATCCAGATCAATCATTTGCCTGATGACACAGAAAAATGTTGTTAAGATAGATTTTGTCTTACATGGAGATATTATTTGATGGTAAGAAAAAAAAAGGCACATAACAAAAAAAGAAAGTTTTCGGTTATTTATTTTCACCAACGATATTTTTCATCGGACGATTTAATATTGACAGAGGTTATTTGAGGCATTCAAAATACACGGTGACCTTAAATTTATTCACTGGCTGAAGAGTTTTTACAAAATGGGCAGAAACCGAAGGAAATAAATGTTATTGAGTTTTATTCCTCAACTGAAGGGTTTTTATGAATTATTTACAAAATACACCTAAAACAAAGTTACATTTTTATAGAAACTTTTGATAAAAAACAGATTTATTTGAGTAGTGACTTATACATCGGAATTTATTATAAAAACATTCAGCATATTTGAGGATTTTTTTAAAATTCATTATTCTGTTATGGATTATTATATTTGTAATTATAAATAAAAAATCCTCTTGAAAAAAGTATATTTTAATATTAATTGCATAAAACGAAAGAAAATTATTTGCAACCAGAATTTATTTCTTATTATACGACATATTTACTAGCCAAAAATTACAAATAAACAAGTGCGATACTTTCTCATTTTTTTTTTTACTTTGAAATCTTGGGGAACAACATCTTGAGATGGCAAAAATATTTACGGTTGTATGTTATTTATCGCTGACATGCAATGAAAGTACCACAGAATATTAGGCTAAAATATTGCCTCTCTAAGATATCCCGAGAAAAAGTAATCTATCCAGATAAATCATTTGCCTGATAGCACAGAAAAATGTTGCTAAGATAGATTTCATGTTAAACATCATATTATTTGATGAAAAGAGAAACAAAAAATGTCACATGAACAAAATAGAAAGTTTTTCCCTACTTACTTTCACTAAAGTTCTTTTTTATCGGAATATTTAATATTGACATAGGTTTTTCCGGCGTTCGACAATGGCCGTGCAGCCGGGGGCATCAGCGGACCAGCTTCTGTCATTTTGGGCGTGCTCGTTCGACGGTGAATAACTTCCCATCCATGATGAGTAGGTGGTCCCAGTCGAAAGGTGCTTGTCGACGTAGAAGTCGGCTGCATCTTTCAAGATATACGCGCTTTCTGTCGCCGGTGATGAGTTGAACTTTTTAGGTGCGTTCGTAATAATGTAAATACGTAGCACCTATTGTTGTCGCTCAGTCCGTCCCTCTGTCCGTTTGTCTGTCTGTCTGTCTGTCCGTCTGTCCGCATATAACAACGCAAAAACTACCCAACCGAATCTTTTGAAATTTAAAATATATAATTATAACATAATTTTGTCGAGTCATTTCAATTTTTATGAAAATCGGATGGATAGATCAATTACAGGGACAATAAAAAGGATTCCGTTACATTACGGTCAATGGGGAAAAAAGTTTCAAATGCATTTTAATCGTTTGACATTTAAAACATATAATTATTGTGTAATTTTGTCGAGTCATTTCAAATGTCATGAAAATCGGATGCATAGATCAATTACAGGGACAATAAAAAAAATTCCACTACATTACGGTCAATGGGGAAAAAAGTTTCAAATGCATTTTAATAGTTTGAAATTTAAAACATATAATTATTGCGTAATTTTGTCGAGTCATTTCAAATGTTATGAAAGTTGGATGCAGAGATCATTTACAGGGACAATCAAAAGGATTCCGTTACATTACGGTCAATGGGGAAAAAGTTTCAAATGCATTTTAATAGTTTGAAATTTAAAACATATAATTATTGCGTAATTTTGTCGAGTCATTTCAAATGTTATGAAAGTCGGATGCATAGATGATTTACAAAGACAACCAAAAGTATTCCACTACATTACAGTCAATGGGAAAAAAGTTTCAAATGCATTTAAATGATATTACACTCATTCGAACATAATAGAATTGGCATGAATCTATGAAATATATACTAAAATATGTATTTTGTACTATCTGTGATGCAAAGAATTTTTATTATTAAATTACAGAGCCACACAAAAGTATTCCACTACATAATGCTATACGGGGAAACATTGTTTGGGGCGTGTTTTAATTATATTCAACTATTTCACATGAATAGGATGATATATGAATAAGATATACGTTGCTGAGGTGTAATAAAAATTACTTCCTGCATATTTACAGAAACACAAAGATTTCGACTACTATACTGTATCCGAAGTATGCTGTACCATATCAGCAAGATCTGAATATTTTTAAAACTTCATTATCGTACGAACGCACCTCATTTGCTACGTTCACGTGCAATTTCCAACTTTTTTCAGCTTGTAATGGAGACATTCATTGGAGATGCTCTTTGGCTATTCGCCGAACCGATCTGTTGCTTATTGCAATATCATGAGTGATTTATCGCATCGAGACTCGAATTTCACCTAAGCCGCTCTTGAACCGGTTTTCGGTTGCTATATCGCTTTTGATGGTGTGCTTCCTGGATGGCGGCAACCATGGCCCAGATCCTTGTATGATCTGATTTTCCAAGAGACGGTGCCGGGTCGATGTCGAGAGTTCGAGCAATCACACAGTTGCGCTTTTTCAGGCTATGAAACGCCTAAACTTGTGTACGTATGGTGGACATCTGAAAATAATGCATAAAAAAAATTAAAAATTAAGCAATTAGACAAACTAGTACAAAAAACATGGGCTATCCAACTAATTATTATTATTTTTTTAATCAAACAATTGTGTTAAAACAACAATAACGTTGATGATTTTTTTTTTTTTTTTTTTTTTTTTTTTTTTTTTTTTTTTTGTCGCACCTTGTCTATGCAAGTTTTAAACTTAAGTAATTTTGAATCGGAGCCATTTTGACTATGCGACATACTCAGATTTGAGCATTTATTGCTCAGTTTTGAAAATGTCGTTTTTAGTACACAACATGTGCATACCTAACCCTAATTTCAAGATAACATATAGAAATTAAGTATGCATACAAAAAAAATAGTGATAAATATTTCAAAAGCACAAAATTAATGAAATTACGATAAGAAATTTTAATGAAATCTTGCAAATTCAATCTGCGAAGTCTTTTTTTTTTTATTAAATCATCAATTATTCGGTTTCAAAGTCTGAAGAACAAATTCTATGCTTTTACTATCCAATATAAAACTTTCAAGTATTCTTCCGTGATTACGATAAAAAATGTATAGTTCGCCACATTTCATATAATAAAATATTGTTGAAATTAGTTTTTTGCTCGAATTCATAACAAATAAAATAATATAAATAAATCCAACTAAACGGAAGAAATTTAGTACATTTAACGAACAAAAAAATAGTTAAAATACCTTCCGGTATTACAAAATTGAAAGCATGGGTCATCATATTTAAAACAAATACATTTTACATAGAAAAATAGCTATTTCTCAGTTTTGAAAGCGTTATTTTTCTCAGTACATGGAGTGTCATTTCTTAATAAATACATGACCAATTTCGTTTTCGGTATATGATAAATAAGTTCCATACTTCCCCGTTTACGTCGCTACCAGTAATTTCATTTTTTAGCGTGTGCTCCTTTTTCAATATTTAGACTCAAGACTTATAACTTGTAACTACATCCGTTCACAAAATGAATCAATTCGAAACTTATTCGTCTTACACTCTATATAAAAATTCCTATTTAAAATGAAATTATGCATCGATAATTTGGATTTGTTTCTTTCTATACGTTATTGCTTTATAGAATTTCAACAATAGTAATGATCACAAAAAGCATATAAAGCCTGAGATCTTAAGATATTGAAAATTTTCCTTTATTTTGAAAAATGCATTTAAATCTAATTTTACATATTGCTTTCAATTTCATCCTTTTCTGCACTTTTTTCGTAACAATGAATATCTGTCATAATTCAATATTTATTGAGTTGAAATTTTTCTATCTCTTCGACACTGTACATACTTTACTTAATTTGAAAGCTATTATTTCTTTATTTTAAAAATGGAATGCCGTAAAATTTAGTTGAAGAGTCGTCGAGTGTTTGAATATTAAAATCAATAAAATCTTGCATTCTGTGATACAATTTAAAAATGAATTAACATATGACTTTTAAAACAGGCGTTGACTTTTTTAAAAATTGACCGTAATTTATTCATTACAAAGTGTTTGCAAAGCTGGATTTTTAAATTCATTTCAGAAATGTGTGCCCTTTTTTACCGGTTTGATGTCAATAAATAAGTCAAAGAGAGAAGCAAATATGTTTCTAGTCCTTTGTAATACAACTTTTAAGACGAGATAGAATACAATTAGATAAATAAAAATCACTACACTGAATAAAATGAATACTCAATATTGAGTAAAAAGTACTCAATTTTAAATGCGTCACATTCTCAACATAGCTCCGATCTAAATGTACTCAAAATTGAGAAACACATGGACTCATTTTTGGTTCCATGGTTGTGTTTAAATATAAATTGTTATATACTGTACTCTTGAACCCCCAAGTTTAATTTTCGTTAAAAATATTAACAGGAAGCATTTAATTGATTATTTATTAAGAAAAATAGCAAGATTATTAGCAAGATAATCAAATTGAATATTTGTATGATGAGCATTATTTGTAAGCGTTTTCAAACTATTTTAAAATACCGCTCATAATTTAATAGTTACATTAATAAACATATCTTATTCCACCATAAGTAAAATAAACCGTTACAATGTACAAAATTATCGTTTCGTTTGAGTATAACATGTGATGCATTAAAATTGCGAAAACATAAAATCATTCTTGATCCATATATATTTAATTTGATGTTAAGTGCATCGATTTACTCATTAAAAGTATTAAGCATTTAAAATTAATGAATTTAAAACCATTTTGTTGAAAAATATATCAATACAATTTTTTAAAACCCCAAAAATGTACATATGACACACATCATAATACATCAAATTTTAGCTGAAAATTGGATTTTTTTTTACTATTTTTCCCATTATTAGACCAATATATAGATATCAACATTTCTTAGATGTAGAAATAGAAAAATCCGTGCAATAAAAGGTTAAAATTCAGCCCGACTGATCGAACATTTTCATTTAATATACCATTATTTAATATATTTTTTAAGTAATTGTTTCCAAATTTCATTAGAAAGCAGTTTTCGAATCATGTTTCCCCGTTCTCATTTATATTCGAGAAAACGCGTACTTTCAAAACTAAGAAATGTGTTACTGTCTTCATTCTTTCTATATGAAAACAGAAAAATGTATTGTCACGGAATTTCTATCTATCTTTCTTTATACCCCGTGTAATTGTTACTCCTTCTTTAGTACTATTAAAATAAAACAAGCCTGAAATTGTACGTCAAACATGGCAAATGAGATACGTTAAACAATTATACATATTTAGTTTACAAATATGCGAACAGAGAGGCCAGACGACAACTATGGTTCTATGTATTTATCTAATTGCAAACGCGCTAAAAACAGTTTTAAAATTATTATTACTAATTACTATATTTTTATGTAATTTTTCCTCATTAAACTAGCAATATTTTTGACATATTGTGCTTCTTTAAAAAAAAAAAAAAAGTTAAAACACAATTTCAGTGCCTAACACGTTTCATCTGTATCAAAAATGTTTTTTGAATCTTAATCTAATTTAGACAAAAGAAAAAATTAATTATAGAATGAAATACATTAACTAATCAAAAAATAGTGATAACTTCATAATTCATCACAGAACTTTCACGACTATCACGGCGCTTTTGAAACAAATTCTTGGAGAATATCGAACGATAATAAAACTACCCTCTTCCCCCCAAAATTACGTCATTGATTTCGTCCGCTATACCAACTTTCCTGCCGCACCGTCCGAGTATCCCGCTTTTCCGATAATTCATTCGCAATTCGACCGCCAGGTGTCGCGGAAGATGTTAAAGTTTTATCCCTTCGAAGTGACTGTAGCATCAGCATCAGTTTCTCTTCTCGTACTGTCCCGGGCTATTTCAAACTGTAGCTAGAGCATCGGGATGCTCTATTCTCATACACACCACAGACGGATATGCTCTTACAGGTAGTTGCGATTGTATAGATTACGCATGAATAGATAAATAAAGAGTAGTTTAGTATTGGAATTCATGCATGATAAATTCCTTTTAAAATAATTAATTGTTTTAAATGTATTAAGATCGATTTAAACTAATGTTTATGCATGTAGTCATATTCTAATGTTTACATTTCAAGTGTAATTTTTTAAAAAGCGCTAAATTGATTAATATTAGTATATTTATATGTGCGTACTTAATATAATACTTACATTTTTAGTACAATTTGTCAAAGAGCGCTAAATTATTAATATTAGTGTTAATAACACCTAGGAATAACTGTAAATGACATAAAAGAAATTAAATGCTAAAAATGAAAATGATTTTTTCCCTTTTTCCAAAGACATGCATTTCGGTTACTTTTAATAATGTGAGGAAAAAAGGAATAATATCTTTCAACAACATTTTTTTTTCTTCAACAAATAAACATGGAAGTTTAATAATAACGTTAAATGATTCACACCTAAGTTTTAAATATAAGTAAAAAAATATTTATATGTTTGTAGTTAATACAATACTTACATATTTAATGCAATTAGTTAATAAGCAGTAAATTATTAATATTAGTTTTAATAACTCTTAGAAACAACAAGAAATTATATAAAAAATTGAAAGATAAAAATGAAAATGAAGATTTTTTCCCTTTTTTTTCTTTTTTTTTTAGTTAATTATAATTATATAAGGAAAAAAAGGAATAGCATGTTGAAACAACTTTTTTTTCACAAATGCACATGGAAGTTAATAACATTAAATAATTCAGTTAGATTTTAAATGTTTGCAAAAAATGTTTACATATGGGTGTTTATAATAAATATATGTGTTTAACTCTTACATTTTTAGTGCAATTTGTTAACAAGTTGAAAATTGCACGTGAAGCGGAGCAAATGAGTTGCGTTCGTTCTATAACGAAGTTTTAAAAATATTCAGATCTTGCTGTTATAGTAGACAGTACTTCTAACACAGTATAGTGGTCGAAATCTTTTTTGTGTTCCTGTAAATGTACTGGAAGTAATTTTTATTACACCCCATCAACGTAAGTTGTATTAAACGTCAAAAACGTACATCAGTTTCAAAAAATGCGTAATAGTTTAATATAATTAAAAAACGCCCCAAAAAATGTTTCCCCGTATGCCATTGTGTAGTGGATTACTTTTGCGTGGCCCTGTAAATTAATAATAAATAGTTTGCATCACAGATTGTACATAATTTATATTTTCGTATATACTTCATAGATTCATGTCAATTCTATTATATTCGAAAGAGTGTAGCATCATTAAAATGTACTTGAAAGTATTTTTCCTATTGGCCATAATTTAATGGAATACTTTTGATTGTCCCTGTAATTAAACTATACATCCGATTTTTATAAAAGTTGAAATAACTCGTCAAAATTATGTGATAATTATATACTTTAAATTTCAAACTATTCGTTTGGGTAGTTTTTACGTTGTTATATGCAGACAGGCGGACGGACTGAACGACAACTATATATGCTACGTATTTACATAATTACAAACGCACCTAAAAAGCGTTGAATTATTAATATAAGTATTAATTATATTTAAAAATAACTAGAAAAGACATTAAAAAATTTAAATGCTAAAATTGAACATTTTTAAATATTTGGAAACAACATTAACCCATTACGTACTGTTATTCTATTTACGCAACGTTTAAAATAAATGCGCAAGTTAATTTTATTCACCTGCACACCACTATTTTTAAATTAAAAATCAGATTAAACTCATGGCATAAAACTTTAAGATAAATAATGCGAAAAATATTTTTTAGGATTTGTGGTGGCAAACGCCGGCTAAAAAAGCTAAAAAAGTAGAAAAACTCAACCTCATACTTTTGACGGTTAAAGGCTTTAATTAAAAAAAATAATAAAATAATTTGAAATGCTAAAATTGAAATTAGAATAAGATTATTCTTTTTCATTTCCAAGAGATGCATTTCATTTAATTTTAACAATCCAATGAAAAACAAGCAGAAAATTGCACGCCAGACGCCAAACGTAGCAAATGATGTGCGTTCGCTTTACAATTAATATTATAAATATTTAGAGTTTGATGCATTAGCTGTTAAACTCTTATTAAAAAAATGCATGAATACGAAATTTTATACGTTTATATATTTTCTATTCAGTAATATGAAAATAATAGAACTTCATATTAAATAGGACGTAACAATATAGCAAAACAAGAATCATTACCATGGAATATCGTAAAAATGCGTAACTCATTCGAAAACCACTTTTGAGCTATTTTTATTCATAATCTGTGACTCATTCAGACTCTGTTGTGTTACCCTGTATATGATTTGCTGCATTTATACATACAGTGCAATATGCAAAAATGTAGTTAAACTTAAAAGCCCATACCACAACTAAAAATGCACTTCCAACAAAAATCTGTCTCATACAGTATTTCTGGTACAGTATACTATATATGAAATATTTTGTGTGACGCTGTGAATGCTGTTAGCAGTATTAACTTGTAGTAAATCTCAGCAACGTATATCAATTTCAGTATATATAAAATAATTTAGCATTAGTGAAGTATGACGAAAAAATGTTTTCCTATATGTCATTATGTAATAGAATTCTTCTGTAAATAACTACATAATAAATATTATTGCACCACATCTTGCACAAAATGTATATCTTAGTACATTGCAGTCAATGAATATAAATTTTATCCTGTTTAAAAGGTTGTAAAACCATTGAAAGAAACTTTACCTATTGACCGTAATGTAAAAGAATATTTAATAATAAATTTGAAATGACTCTACAAAATGAAGCAATAATTATATATTTTAAATTTCAAATGATTCGGTTGAATAGTTTTTGCTTTGTTATATGCGGGCAGACAGACGGGCGGACTGAACGACGACTATAGGTGTTATGTATTTGTATAATTACGAATGCACCTAAAAAAAAGAAAACGGAAAAATATTGAAATAAGTTTTTTTCAACAAATTTACATAAAAGTTTAATAATAACGTTAGAGGATTCACTCGTCTGTTAGCTTTTTACAAATGTAAATAATTATTTTAAATACATAAGTAATTCGTTCTTCAAAATGTAAAAGTGATTCATAAACGTTTAAAATATAAAACGATTCGTAAAAACTCAAAATAAAAAAATAATTTAAAAACTTCATCACTTTACTTTAAATACAACGGAAGTTGTTAAAATATACTCTGCATGCCGTTAAATACTCGTTACTTTTAAAATTAAATACATTTACCGGGTGTCCCAAAAATGACTGATGGATTTTAAAACTCAATAGCTTGCAAACAGTGACAGCTATTTAAAAAAATTTGCAGGAGGGTTATGTATAATCAATGTCAAAAGTTTTTTTACCGTAATTTTTATTTTAGTTCGAATTTCAAACAATAGGTGGCGCTGACGGCGATTGAAGGCCAAGTAACCAGTGCTGAGTGATGCGTCGACTTGGCCTTCAATCGCCGTCAGTGCCACCTATTGTTTGAAATTCAAGCAAAAATACAAAATTAAGATAAAAATCTCCTGACATGATACATAACCCTCCTTCAAAAATTTTTAAATAGCTGTCACCATTTGCAAGTTATTGAATTTTAAAATCCATCACTCATTTTTGGGACACCCGGTAAATACATTTAAGGCTTGGAATTTCTAGACTTTCCGTAATTTCCTTTTTGTAAAAACTTTACCTATTTCTCCTTATCTTCAGCATTATATTATACCCCCCACCCTTTTTTTTTTAAATAGTTGCATTTTATATATTGATTAAAACATCGCATTGTAGTTCATGATAATTATTTAAATATTATGTAAAATATTTAAATAATTACGAGTCGAGGCCCATCAAATGTGGCGAATGAAAAAATGAGTTAAAAAAATTAATTTAAAAAAGAGATTGTCAGAATTTATGAAAAAGTACAACAAAAATAACTGCAAAAATAATCAATATTTATTAAACATGTTATCAAACTTAATGTTGAATTTGCCAGCTCAAAAATTGCATGTAAACACTTGCGCTCCTTACTTGAAGTTCTAATCGAATGCGACGAAATCCAGAAATTTACTTTTAGATGCATCCAGTTAGTTTTATATCATTTAGTTATATATATATGTAATAAAAGGACGGCGATGTTCTATAATAGTGTATAAGCTTGTAGAATACTACTATTCACTAAGACTCAATAGTGGGATGAGCAGTCGTTCTGGTAAGTGGATAAGCCATGGATTTGTTCTCGTAGGAGTTTCTCCAATAACAATGCAAGAAATCAGTTTTTTAGTTCTTTATTATTTAGAGTACGAACTTAAGTTACTCCACAGATCACCGTTCCACACATCTATCACTACGGCCTTCGCTCACTAAGCTGCAACATTCTCGGCGTTCTACATTCTCGGAAAAAATGACATGGCTTCCGAGTAGTTTAAAGTAAAGATGCATTCTGACCTCCTGAAAAGCCAAATGAAAATAATCATTTTCACGACAAAACTAGCGCCCTCCTACTCCGCGTCAATCATTTAAAAAATCCAACTAGGATGAACTCGAGAATCAAACGGACAAAATGATAATTCTAATTGGTCGTAGCAGGCGGTCCTTGGCAAGAACTATATTTTTTCCTCGGAAGAACAAGCCCTTTAGCAACGCGTAGTAACACCTGTCACGCGATGTTAAAATAAAAAATAAAAAATAAAATTAAAATCCCAGGAATATTCCAGAAAGTAAAAAGCTTACGAAATACCTCCCGCCTTTTTGAGAAGCAAGAAATAATTTATTAATAACTAAAGTAAGAAAAAGAATTTTAGCTGTTACAAGTTACGAAACTAAGATTGAAATATGTTCCACAAATTTAGAATTGAAGCTAAGAGAGAAAAAAATGGCGCAATTTTTTTTATTTTATTACAAATCCCCCCTCCCAGAAAGACGGGTGAAAAAGTAGGTCTGAGACCTGCAATTTCACAGTATTTAACAAAGTTAGTAATGTCTTGGGTCATATTTGGCCAATAATAGTTAGGAGAAATTAAATTTTGCATTTTTTGAACACAAGGGTGACCAAACTGTTCATGAGCAACACTAAGCAATTTTTTTCTTAGGGACATGGGAACTACCACTTTACGAAAACCTTTTCTTTTAACTATAATCAGTCCATTATCATTAATATAATTTGATCCACACACATTTTCTTTTTCTTGGATCTCAATAATCTCTTTAACGTCAAGAAGAAAAGTAAGGGGTTTACAAAAATGAGAAATAGGGTTTCGGGACAACATGTCGGCTTCGACATTTGTAGATCCCTTTAAGTATTCTATTTTGTAATCGAACATACTTAACTTCAATGATCACCTAAATAATCGACCTCTTAAATGTTTGACATTTTTTAACCAAACAAGAGATGCATGATCAGTATGGATGGTAAATTGTACACCGTGAAAGTAATGATAAAATTTATCTAAAGTATCAATGATAGCAAGACACTCTAGTTCGGTAATGAAATAATTTTTCTCATAACTTCTCAATCCTCTAGAAAAATAAGCAATTGGATGTAAAAAGTTATTATGGTCGGGTTGTTTAAGAACTGCACCTTCCGCCACCTGAGGAGCGTCAACAAACATGTGTAGGGGTAATTTTGGGTAATAAATCTTTAAAATTGGTTTAGCAATGAGGGCATTTTTTAATTTTTGAAAAGAGTTTTGACATTCAGTATTCCATTTTTTAATAGTTTCTATATTAGTATTAGCTGGAGTTAAAGTTCCATTTTGGATTTCATACCCTAGAAAATTGATTTGTTTTTGAGCAAAAGTACATTTAGATAATTTTAATTTAATGTTTTCTATTCGGCATAAATCAAAAATTTGGATGAGATGCTGTATATGTTCATCTATTGATTTAGAAAAAATAATTATATCATCAAAATAATAACAAGCAAAGTCTATTTTATATTTTGTAAGAATTCTTCTAATTGTCCTGTTGAAAATTGGGGGGGGCCTACCTTTACACCAAAGGGGAGAACATTCCATTCCCAGAGCCCACAATTAGTAGTAAAGACTTACTTTTCGGAATTGGCTGGGTGAATAGGTATGTGCCAATAGCCTGAGGCTAAATCTAGTGTAGAGAAATATTGGGCACCACTTAATTTGTCTAAAATTTCATCTATTCGGGGAAAAGGTTCAGCGTCATTTTTCATAATAGAATTTAATTTTCGATAATCAACACACATTCGGGTTTTTTTTGCCTTCATCTCGTTTATTTACTAACGTAACTGGAGAAGAATATGGGCTATAACTTTCTTTATTAACCCAGCAGCTGATAAGGATTGGATTTGCTGAGATATTTCTTTTTCATCAGCAGTGGATGTACGATAAGGTCTCAAAGATATTGGTAGGTCAGATTTAAGATAAATACGCTGAGGTTCAATATTAATTCTCCCTACATCATATTTATTTTTTGCAAAAATATCTAAATAATCCCTTAAAAGTTCCCTTACATTTTTATTTTGAATAGCATTCAGATTCCCCAATAGATTATAATCATCATTATTAGTTCGCGGCAAGGATTGAGGAGTTATGGTATTTCCATAATCGGGTTGCACAGTAGTATCATTTTTTATAATATCAAAATGAAGCAATTCTAAGTTATCACTGGATATGTTGACATATTGGTTTAACGAAATATTGTCTTGTAACACTTGGCTTTTTGCACAATCAATTTTCAATTTAAATTTGGCACAATCAGGTGAACCTAAAATAGCATAGTCCAAATCAAGCTTACTTACTAAAAAATTAACATATCTCTTTATATTACCAAATTTAATACATAATCGACAAGATTTATTAATTGTAAGAGTTCCCTGTGCCTGTTTGATAGTAATAGGGGTAACATTATGTAAATTACCATTTAACCACTTAACCGGCGATGGGTATGGGGAAACAGTGCTTTAACCCCTGACTTATCTCGGGGCAGCCGTTGAAGTGGTTAAATATCGAACAAATTTGAGGGGTAAAATTGAGATTGTTGATCCACTATCAACCACACAATACACTTCGTTATTGCCCACATGTCCAGGGATAAATAATTGTCAAATATTATTAGTAGGGGGTGGTTGAACATGAGGAGGAGTTTGAGATTGAAAGGAATTTGTGTTAAATATACAACTCCTCTCACAATGATATGCATTTTCTATGCCTCTGTTTAAACATATTCTGCACGGGCGACTAGGGTAGTTGTTTTGATAATGAGTTGCAGGCATTCTAGGAGTGAAAAACCTAGGATTAATTTTTGGGATGGATTGTTTGGAGTAGGTCGAATCAAATGTCTGGGCTGAGGATTAGGATTGTGCATAGGTCTAGTTTGTTGAAAATTTCTATTGCTGTTATTAGAGGTATGTTTTGGAATCGCTGCTAATTGTTTAGCAATGCGAAACCATTCACGAGTATTGGAAGGAGGGTTAACCATCAAACAATTTTGATACTCCGGCTGAAGTCCATCAGTTAATCCTTGTATAATTAAGTTTTCCCCAAGCTGAAGTTGCCTTCCAATCTCAACTTTCTTTCTAAAATAAGAATCCAAATCACTTAGATCATTTAACTTTAAGGAAGTAAATTCAGAAAATTTTAGAACTCTAACTTGAATGAATTTTTCAGTTAAAATCTCGACAATTTCCTCATAAGTAGCACAATCCAAACAATCATTTATATAAGCTTTTAGCGCTTCCCCCTTTAAATATTTTGAAATATTTTGTTTTTTCCACTCATTATCTTTTTTTCTCCAGAACATTCATTATCAAAGTGTTTAAACCACTTAAAAATGTCCATGCCTGACTCAAAGTCAAAAGAGACCATATCAAGTTTATTTTAGGACATTTTTTCTTCTTTTACTAATCCTGATCTTAATAACATGAAAGAAGGATAATTCATATGGAAAATATTTAAATATTTACTTCAATTATTAAAATTCAATTACTATACTTCAAATACTTCAATAAATAACAATAAAAATAATAAATAATAAATAAATCAATTCTGTTTGAATTCATGTGAAATAATTAAATAATAAATAAGTAAGTAATAAAATAATAAAATAATAAATATCGGTTTTCCATACATGGGAAATAACAAATAATTTTAAGAACAAAAATACTTTTCTTTACGTATTAAAAACACCTTTAAAACTAAATAAAATTTCTATGAGCAGAAAATTTCAATTAATTATAAATTAAGAACAAATTTATTTTTTAATATCTGTAATAAAAGAAAAAAAATCAAGAATTTAAACAAAGAAATTATTATTAAAATTTCTTAATCAATAAACAAATAAAATAATAAATAATAACTTACAGACACCTCGATGTGGCCTTGTTCAAATACCTAAAATTTATTAAAATAAACAAAAATAAAGCACTTCGTAGATACGACTCACAGGTGTAAATTTCAATTAGCTTATTTTACCGATGGTATCAACCGTAGTTTCGCAATCGTGATGAAGTGTTTATTTATTATGAAATGAAAATTGATCAAAATATTATTAGTTTTCTGCGCTTTTAAATAGAAAATACAGTAATAAATAAATAAAAGCAAATGATGTTGAAATTTGTCGTGCAGGTGTTCTTTGGATTAAATAATCAGTAAATGATTTCGTAGATGTTAATTATATATAAAAAATACTGAAGGGATATTTCACAAACACGGAATTTGTAGATGCAAATGCCGAACATAACCACAAACAAGACTTCATAACACGATCTTTTTTCACAGCTGAAAGGTTTATCATTGCATGCAACATCATGGGCATTACTTCGTAGATTTAGATGCGTTTCAGAACAAAACCATCACAACAGATGTTTCACCGAGTAATTTTTCATGGAACATGGCAAACACAAACAGCGTTGTGAAGCAATTCTCATACAAAGGTTCATTTTGTAGTTGATGAGCTCGATAATTCTTATTCAAAAATCGAACGCCGGTTCATCTCCATCCTGCCGGCTAAAATGTAATAAAACGACGGCGATGTTCTATAATAGTTTATAAGCTTGTAGAATACTACTATTCACTAAGACTCAATAGTGGGATGAGCAGTCGTTCTGGTAAGTGGATAAGCCATGGATTTGTTCTCGTAGGAGTTTCTCCAATAACAATGCAAGAAATCAGTTTTTTAGTTCTTTGTTATTTAGAGCACGAATTTAAGTTACTCCACAGATCACCGTTCCACACATCTATCACTACGGCCTTCGCTCACTAAGCTGCAACATTCTCGGCGTTCTACATTCTCGGAAAAAATGACATGGCTTCTGAGTAGTTTAAAATAAAGATGCATTCTGACCTCCTGAAAAGCCAAATGAAAATAATCATTTTCACGACAAAACTAGCGCCCTCCTACTCCGCGTCAATCATTTAAAAAATCCAATTAGGATGAACTCGAGAATCAAACGGACAAAATGATAATTCTAATTGGTCGTAGCAGGCGGTCCTTGGCAAGAACTATATTTTTTCCTCGGAAGAACAAACCCTTTAGCAACGCGTAGTAACACCTGTCACGCGATGTTAAAATAAAAAATAAAAAATAAAATTAAAATCCCAGGAATATTCCAGAAAGTAAAAAGCTTACGAAATACCTCCCGCCTTTTTGAGAAGCAAGAAATAATTTATTAACAACTAAAGTAAGAAAAAGAATTTTAGCTGTTACAAGTTACGAAACTAAGATTGAAATATGTTCCACAAATTTAGAATTGAAGCTAAGAGAGAACAAAAATGGCGCAAATTTTTTTTATTTTATTACATATATATATATATATATAAGTAATGAAATTAAAGTGAAAATAAATACTTTTCGAATTTTACCATGACATAATTTTCAAACACTGAAGATGTCTGAGATGATAATATCAATTTCAATATCAGCGGAATGAAAAAAAAAAATCCCTGTCGACTTGCTCTATAGGCAGATGTAGATTTCGAAGTTAAATGCTCATTTCAGCAACAAAAAATAAAATATAATTAGAGATAAACCCAGCGTAACAACTTCATATAGATGCTTTTGAAGAATTTTTTATTTCATTTTTCTGTAAGAGCTAGTTTTATCAGAATCATTTTAAGCGAAGTTGAGCTCAAAATACCTACTTTGACAGCATTTTTTGAAATTTATTATGACTTTATGAAAAAACTGACCAATACGGTTTATTAGATAGTTCCTAAATAAGAGAAACTGTCACTTTAATGCGTTTGAGAGCAAAATTGAATAAAAAAATTTGCCAGAAAATATGCAAATTGTTATTTGAATAAATCCTCAATTCTTCAGTCACGTTTGCTTCGGTAAATTCTGTTCAAATTGCCTATTTTGACAGCATTTAAAAAGTATATTTTGCCTTTATTAAAAAAAAAAAAAAAAAAAAAAAAACTTTGCCAATACGTCACATTATACAGTTCTTAAATAAGACAACCTGTCAATTAACGTTTGAGAGCAAAAATGGATTTAAAAATGAGTTTATCAAAACTTTATCAAGTATCTGTCATGAGTAAACTTTGGCACATTTTTTAGAAGAAATGTAAACTTTAAGCTGATTTGATATCTATTTTCATTAAGAAATTATAAAGGGGGGGGGGAGGATCTGTTTTGACAACCGAAAACTGTTAGGAATAGGCTCATTTCATCAATAATATTCAATGCCATATTGACTTGGTAAGGTGTAAATTAAGTGCGGGGACATCTACTAGAGTCGGCTATATACAGCGTTGATTGGCTCGTCATGAATAGATACTGTTATTTCAAATAACTTGATTTAAAATTGACTGTTAATACATTGGTGTGCAAAATTTAAGGACGAAGGGAGTTTCAAGCGATAATTTTCACGCGAATATTCAACAGGAAGTAATATAATTCGAATAATTACTATTCCTGCATAACAGCTAGTCCATATAACATCTCATTCAGGTCACACGTGGTCACAAGAGTCACAGTCACTACGGCGAAAAAAAAATGGAAAATTCCATGCGTCTCATTTATGAGTCTCGAATGACTACTATATGTGACTCTACTGTCAGGTCACTGCGACTGCTGCTTGTGACGAGTCACCAGATGACTTTACAGTGTCGTTTTATTGAGAGTTTCGTGTGACTGTCATTTGGAGGCTCAATTTCAAAGTCATTGTGAATGTTGCATTATTATAAATAACTAAATAATGACACAGTAAAGTCACATGGTGACTTTCTGTCACAAGACTTTGTCAAATGGTAACAGAGGCCCTACTGTGAAGTAACCACTGTGAAAAGTTGAGAAAACTCACCATGTGACTTTAATGGAACATTGTTTGGTGATTTATCATAATGCAACATTCACAATGATTTTGACATTGAGCCTCCAAATGACAGTCACACGAGAGTCTCAATAAAACGACACTGTAAAGTCACCTGGTGACTCGTCACAAAGCAGCAGTCTCAGTGACCTGACAGTGGAGTCACATATAGTAGTTATTTGAGACTCATAAAAGAGACGCATGGAATTTCCCATTTTTTGCTTCACCGTAGTGACTGTGACTCTTGTGACCATGTGTGACCTGAATGAGAGGTTATATGGACTAGCTGTTATGCAGGGATAGTAGTTATTCAAATTATATTACTTCCTTTTGAATACTCGCGTGAAAATTATCGCTTGAAAATCTCTTGAAAATTGGCATTTTGGGACTCTGTCCTTAATTTTGCACACCAGTATGTATAACAGACTTTTCAAATAAGTTACAAAAATTGGTATTTTTTCTGAACTGATTTTCGGAATAGCGGGATTCTACTGTAATTCTGAACAATTTACAAATTTTCTTTAAATAATTTTGAGTATTTCGATTTTTAATTTCATACGTTACAGTGCTGGTGCAACCTCGCACGGGACTTTAAAGACATTATGCAGAGATTTTTTAAATATACTTTTATGAATTATAGATATTTATCAATTTATTGATGTGAAATAATTTTATAATCATTTATTTATCTAATTTTTTTTAATTAAATATATAATTTTTTCAAACTTTTAAAAAATGCATAATATTTTTAATGATTCTGTAATTATAATTTAATACTATAAAATTAGTACTTTTATGAACTCGATCAAAAAATAAAATTTATATACGCTGAGTATTTTTTAAAATCTGTTATTTAGTAATAGTCTTTGAAAACTAAAAAGTGTTAGTGTTGTATTGCTTTTCTAAACATACTTAACAAAATTAATAACAAAAAAAGTGTTTCAAAAATTCGAAAAAAATGGCTAATTAATACAGACATTTTAATTACCAAAATGACATCAGCTAACATGATCTTGCAGTTTTCATCAAATAAATAAATTGCACATTTGTAATGCACAACTGCTTAAATTTTACTATTTTAGAGTTTCAAAGAAATGTAACAAAAATTTTTGGCTCATTTAATCGGCAAATTACAGCAATCAAAAAAAGGTAAAATTTACTATTAATTTTTTAAAATGTACAAAAAGCTCAAATGTTGCTTGCTATGGGACGATATTTACTTTCTAAAAATGACATTTCTCATATTCAAAAATTTACTGTTCAAATTAAAATTCTTGCGGTCTAAAGGATTTCTTGGATGAAAAAATAACTTTTTTCTGTCGATTTTTTAAAGTTGAAAATCATTTCAAATGAAAACCTCCAATAGAGTCATCTTTCCCGTTGCACATTACACTTGCGAATCGGTTTCGGAAGCAGGTAATATCGATTTTTTAACCGGCCTAAACAAGTAAATCTACATGAATAACGGCAATTTTCAAGAGAGTTATTTAAAAAAGGCCAGAAAAACTATTTTTAATGATGTGATAATTTTGATTTTGATTATATTTATATATATATATGATATATATTTTTAATTTTTACTCTTAAATTAAAAAGTGAATAAACTGAATTTTGATTTAAATAATTAAACTTAACTTCTTCAGATTTGATGTATCCTATAGGATATACGTCTTTAAAATGTTTTTCCTCGTATATAAATAATATTAAAAAAAGGAGAAATTGGTGTGAATGCAACCTAAGAAATAGCAGAACTAAACAAAATTGAAATTTGTTTTATATACTAATTTTTTAGCGAGCTATGTGTTATATAAAACTAGCTTGAAGCAGAAATGTTTTAAACATGTGAAAAAGAAAGCGTAAATAATTGTACTTTGTGTTAAGATACCGCTTGTAGAGTCCATTAGTAATAAAGCATTATTAAATGTGCATTTTCTTATATTTTGCATCTTTTTGCAATGCAACCACAAAAAAGAATCAATTGGGGTAATATCTCCAATGGATGGCGTTATTACTCCGGTATACTTATCGCACAGTACATTTTAAACTACAAATTACTTTCCAAACACATGCAAAATATTACACAACATCTTAAAAGTACATAAAATACACAACAAATTTAGGTAATAAACAAAGTTTTTTCTAATAAATATGTACTCTTAAGATAACAAATTTACATCTGAAATTTTAGATTGGGTATTCATTCTTGCATGCTTCTTCCAGCTGTAAGGACTACAAATGGAAAAAATAACTTTAGGGGTTGTTTATAACTGAAATGACTAAGAAACATTCTACGCGGAACCAATAGCAGTAGGTGCCATTTCATGGATTCCTCCATAATCAGGCACAATATTAGCACTTGTCATTATTACTCACCTGAAATTACTACTCCAGGACCCTTATTATGTAAAAATGTGAAACAAATAGTATGCTAACTCTTAATTTTACTGTGTGGATGTCCTATCGAGAGCGTCGTGCACATCCATTCGAACGGGTTTCAATAGATCACTGGAGCACATTTTCTATAAGGAATGACATCATGTTTATCAATGGAACCATTTTTCTGAGATTGCTGTTGATAAAAAGAATGAAAACAGAAAAATAATTGCACTTATCTTCATTTTGAAAGCATAAATTTTCTCGGATATATAAATACGATTGAGGAAGCATATTTTTTAAAGTTGCTTTCTTTTTATATTTGAAAACATTTACTTAAAAAATATAGTAATGCAAGTGATATTAATAAAAGTCTTTAGCCGTCGCAGCAGAATTTTAATAAAAGTATGCCGAACCTTCAGGAAAAGCTTTAAGGGAATCTGGGACATAAAATTCTTTAAATTTTCCAAGAAAAATATATATTGCTTTAAAATTTTCTCTATTTTCCATACTTAAAATGACGTTTAAATCATGTTTCTATTTTAATTAGAAGAGGAAATATTAGTTTTTTCATTTTGGTTTGTTTTCAAAGTCCAACTTTCAAACAATGCATGGCATAAAAATGACTTCTCGTGAAAATCCGTTTTTTTCATCATGTTTTTTTCCATCATTTTTTTTTTTCCATTTCTCTTATTTATTTTTATATCTCAAGAACCGTTAAAGATAAATGCTGTAAACTTGAAGCATGTCTTTTTTTTTTATTGTTTTATTTCAATTTTGATTCGGCAGATTAAATATATATTTACTTTTGAAAATATGATTTCTTGGATAAAATTTACGTAATTTTTTTTCAAATTTTTACTTTAAATATTTTTATTTTTTTAATTAATATTTTTAAAAATGCTGATTGAAAATTAAAATTTAGATACTTCTGTTTATTGAAATGTAAACGCATTGAAATTTTAAATACGAAATTTAATACTAAATTTAAATACCCAACTTTCTTTAATAAATTTTAAATTTTGAATTCTTGAAAAAAAATGAGATGTTTTATCATCTGATTTTGTTTGCAAATAATATGGCTTACCATCACAAAAAATTCAAAATTTTAACTCAATAAATAAAATTTATTTTAAAATGTGTCCCAGACGTGTTTCAGAAGATGTTCCAATGCTGTAAACGTAATTTATCATAGCAGTAACATAGACATCTCACTTTTTATTGTTACTGAATACCGTTGCTCTGAGGCGACAATATACAATGTTGCTAAAATACAAGTTGTATTATGCATTGTGAATAGTAACACGATATGTACTGATATTTTAAAATGATTTTTTCCCCTCAATGAAAAAAATGAAGTACTAAAAATTGAATATGTTGATGTACTCATATCGAAATGAGTATGTTTGAATCAAAAATGAACACATTGCCTTCTCAATTTCAAAACAGCATATGTTATCAAATCCAAACAAACGATAATTTTGTACACAGTATTGGTTTACCTCATTTATGGCGGCATAAGAGATGCTTATTAATGAAAATATTAAATTCTGCGCAATATTTTAAAATAATTTTAAAGTATACTCGCAAATAATGCTCTTATCATTAAAATGTTCAATTTGGGTATTTTACTTATAATTTTGCTATTTCTCTTAATAAATGAGCAGTTAAATGTTTATTGTTCATAATTTTGAGTAAGAAATAAGTACCAGCATATTTTCATTTTAGTTTGTAAATTCAGGGGGCAGATAATAGGTATTTATATTTGAACACAACTATGTAATCAAAAATAAGTACATGTGTTTCTCGGTTTTGAGAACTTTTGGATCGGAGCTATTTTGAGTAAGTGAAGTGCTCAAAATAGAATACTTTTAACTAAATTTTGATCACCCATTTTTTCCAGCGCTGCCTTATTAATAAGCATCTATTATGCCGCCATAAATGAGGTAAACCAATAATGGGTACAAAATTATCGTTTGTTTGGATTTGATAACGTATGCTGTTTTGAAATTGAGAAGGCAATGTGTTCATTTTTGATTCAAACATACTCAATTCGATATGAGTACATCGACTTACTCATTTTCGAGTACTCCATTTTTTTCAGTGAGTGAAAAAAATCATTTTAAAATATCAGTACATACCGTGTTACTATTCACAATGCATAATGCAACTTGTGTTTTAGCTGTATTGTAAAAGTGAGCATCAGTAAATTAAGTAGTGTTATTCATGATAACTTTGATCTACATTTTCTCTATTTCCATATGCCACACTCTTATTTTAATATTATTGTTGCAACTAGTGGTATAAAACAAGAAATGATCCTAAATCATTGTATGACTATCCAAAATTAAGGAATATTAATGATTAAAGCAATAAAAACTTAATTTATAGCCTGGTTCAAAGTTAGTCAGCCGTCAAAGTTAGTCAACTTTGCACCGTATGAAAAATGCCATCGAAAATAATTCATTATAACGAAAGCATTATATAGTTAGGACAAATTTGAACTCCAGAAAAATGTTTTCAGATACGTAAAGATTCCTAATTTACATTTTCGAACATCACAAGTTTTGTATAATTTATAGTATTACAACAAATATTATGCATAAAAAAAGTGGAAGAAGAGAACCATGGATGTTTAGAAATAAAAACGAACTATTTATTGTTTATATAAAACATAAAATTGCTGCGGAAAACAATTTTCAATGTTTCAACTTAATTTAATATATCCATAGTTACAGCAATACATAATAGTAATAGTATTATTAATCTCGTCTTGTATTATTCTGCCCTGTATAAGAAAAGAAGTAATAAACTAAAACAATTATATAAAGTCTTTTGCCCTAGCTGAAAAATACCTACATACTGTATCAGGTATTACAATTAAAAAAAAAAAAAAAGCTTTTTCTAAAACGAAAATAACTAAATGAGATGGAAAATTTCTTTGAAAAAAACTATAACAAAAAGAAAAAAATCCATTTTATTAATATCATTTTTCATTTTTTTCCAATCTTCTGTTTTATTAATATGAGTTTCTTTCAACTAAGAACGTAAGACAAAAAATGTAATGCAATTCTACTTTTGCAATTTATTATTTTGTGAAAAATGTCGTAAATTGTTCAACCATTAAATTATTCGCCATGCTTTCTAGAAAGACGTTCTAAGCCAGACTTGGGTATATTTATGCGTGACAGATTTAGAATATCATACATTTACTTTAAAAACATTTTAAAATGTTATTTATGAGAGTTGGCCTGAGTATTTTCTGAAATAAAAGCTTCTTTTATTTGCTTCTTACATTCTTGAAATATTATTTTTTTTTTGTAGAATAAACATTTTGTATGTAAGTAAGTGACTGTAAAGCCTTACAAAAACTGAATTTCTCAAAATTTATAATTTTGATAGCTCTCATCGAGTTTTTTTGTCAAAATGTTTAATTAATAGATTAAATGTGTCGGTTTTTATAATTTGCTTGTTCATATAAGACGACAATTTTATAATTTCGGGACTCTCTATACGTGATGCCACGCTTGGAGGGAGGGGGGGAGGGGGAGTTTGTGAAATTGTGACAGTTTGTTACAAATTGGTGGTAAGTGGTTAGAAAAAGTGCGACCACACATTTTCGCTAAATTAAAAGTATTTAAAATCAGCACACTAAATTTTGAAATTATCCGAATTATCCACATTTTTAAAATAAGCTAAAACAACTAATTATTCCAAAACTTATATCTTTATAATATTTACATCCAATTGCAAAGATTTAATTCAGTTGATTAGTTTTCAATTAATGTTTAAAAAATATATCTCCTTGTGCTATTCACTCCTATATTATAAAAGTAATAATAAACTAAAACAATTGTATAAACTCTTTTGCCCTGGCTTAAAAATACCTATTGTCTGCGTCAAGTATTAAAAAAAAATACAGTTTTTCAAACTCGAAAATAACTAAATGAGATGGAAAAATTCTATAAAAAACTGCAAAAGGAGAAAAAATCAATTTTATAAATATAAATTTTTATTCTTTCCAATTTGTTGTTTTATTAATATGAGTTTCTTTGAACTAAAAACGTAAGACAAAAAATGTAATGCAGTTTTAATTTTCAATTTATTATTTTGTGAAAAATGTCGTAAATTGTTCAACCATTAAATTATCTTCCATGCTTTCTAGAAAGACGTTTTAAGCCAGACTTTGGTATATTTATACGTGATAGATTTAGAATATCATACATTTATTTCAGAAATATTTTAAAATGTTATCTATGAGAGTTATCCTGAGTATTTTTTGAAATAAAAGATTCTTTTATTTAATTCTTATATTCTTGAAATATATTTTTGTTTTTGTAGAACAAGTATTATGTGTGTATGTAAGTGACTGGAAAGAGCTACAAAAACTAGATTTCTCAAAATTTATGATTTTTGATACCTCTCACCGTAATTTTTGATACCTCTCACCGGGATTTTTGTCAAAATATTTAATTAATAAAAAATATATGTCGGTTTTTATATATATTAATATAATATTTATAATTTATAATATAATTTATGTATAATTTTATATATAATTTTATATATAATTTATAATATTGTCGGTTTTTATATACATTAATAATAATATATTTTTCCAGTGTCCTTATTCTGAAAAACTGTGAAACAGATACTATGCTGTCACCTGATATTACTGATAAAGTGTAACACATGCAGAATGTGGCTTAAAAATACCTATTGACTGTTTCAGATAATTAAAAAAATACACCTTTTCAAAATCGAAACAAGCTAAATGAGATGGAAAATTAACAAAAAAAAAAAAAAAAAAAAAAAAAAACGACAAAAACAGAAAAAATCAACTTTATTAATATCATTTTTTATTTCTTCTAATCTTTTATTTTATTAATACGAGTTTCTTTGGACTAAAAACGTAAGACAAAAAACGTAGTGCAATTTTACTTTTTCAATTTATTATTTTGTGAAAAATGTCGTAAATTGTTCAACCATTAAATGATTTCCCATGCTTCTAGAAAGACGTTCTAAGCCAGACTTCGGTATATTTATGCCTGATAGATTTAGGATGTCATGCGTTTATTTCAGAAATATTTTAAAAGGTTATTTACGAGAGTTGTCCTAAGTATTTTTTTAATAAAAGGTTCTTTTATCTACATATTATATTCTTGAAATTATATATATATATATATATATATATATATATATATATATATTGTAGAACAAATATTATGTATGTAAGTAATTGACTAGAAAGCCTTACAAAAACTAGACTTCTCAAAATTTATGTTTTTTTATGTTTAATTAATAGATAAAGTAGGTCGGCTTTGTACTCTTTTTGTTAATACGAGACAATAATTTTAAAATATAGTAAAATTTTCAGGCCGTCCATACATGATATTACGTTTGAATTGGAGGGGAGGGGGGAAATTTGTCAAATTGTGAAAATTTGTAACAAGAGGGTGGGAGAGAGTAAGAAGAAGTGTGACAACATTTTTTCAATAAAATAAAAGCTTTTAAAATCAGCAGGTTAAATTTTGGTGTTACTTTGAAATTATTAGAATTTGAGAGTATTTTTTAATTACACTAAAACAACTACAGTTGGCAAAAAAAGTATTTGTACACTCTAAAATGTTTAATTTTTAACTAAATAAAAACAAATATTTTGGCAAAAATAGTTTTAATAGTCTGTTTACCGCGCGTTTTAAATTATACAATAGAAAATTTCAATAAATATGTAAAATAATTTTCTAATAAGCAATGTTTAAAAATTTCTTGCAAAAAAAGTATTTGTACATTTCTCCATACTGATATGTACTGTGTTTTATAGTGCTTATGGTTCAAAGAACTACTTATAAAGAAGCTGTTAACAATTTTTAACTTCATACAATATTTGTCTGACATTTAATTTAATTTGCACTTGAAGTAATTGAGAATAGAACCTAAAACTAGAGAGGTACCTCTAGATATATGAAATCCTATAACTGAGCTTAATAAAAATTGTAACTCGCAACAATAATTTGTAAAAGGTATTAAATTACCCTCTACAACTATTGGATGCATAGTGAGAAACTATGAATAAATTAGATGCATCGAAATTCAATGAAAACCAGGACTTCTCAGCAAACTTCTCAGTATAACGGAGCTAGCAGGATTCGAACCCACGTTCCTCCTACACTCCTAAGCGATTAGTGGCATAGTGCTTTAATTACTCGGTTATGAAGATCCTATTATTGTTGCTCTTGAATGTAAAAATGCGGTTATGCATCTGAAAATATTTATTTGAGAATTGTATTTATATTTGTAATTGTGACGGCCAATTATCAGCACGAGAGATAGAGGCCCTAATAGGGGAGGGGATAGATGTCCTCCGTGGGAGTCTTTCTACGAAAACCTAACTGGTATTTACCTAGGAAAATCCAAGGTTCAAAGAAAACCACGGAAAACTCCGAACGATTACGCTGACGGCCGCGATTGAGTTCGAACCTAGCACCTGCCGACAACCAGTCTCGAGAGCAGAAACTCTCAGTCACTGGTGGGGGCTATTTGAGAATTCATACGATACGGAACGATATTTCGTGTTCTGAAATCTGATTAATACATCGTAAAGTATTCGAAAATTACGAACCGCAAAGAATCGTTTGTTTTTGCGATGCTTTTTTTAAAACTCGGAACTCTATTCATTTTTGGTGGATAAAGGAAGGCTTTTCGGATTCGCGGATAAGTCGGAGGTTATACAATATCATCGTAAGCTATATGAAATTTCACAATATTTTCGGAAGCATTTATAATTTTTAATTTGTACTTATGATTTAAACCATGATTTCTAATGCAAATATTTGTACGCTACTTCTTTATATGCCTTGATTTTTGCGATGGAAAAGCACTCATAAATATTTGTTTATTAAAGTAATATATTACATATGTTTTTTAATTTCGTTTTCTGAGAAGAACTATAATATAATTGTGCAAATTAAAGAATAAAAATTCTTTATACAATTCATCATGATAATCGTACATGTTATTAATTCATTCGTAGTTTTGCTGTTTCAGCTGTGTCGACTTACAACAATGTTTGCAATATAAGTTATTTTCATTTTGTCAAAATTTACAGACACCTTTGCAAACTATTATAACAAACTAAGCCCATTAAAAATATCAAAAGAAGCAAAAACAATATTGTCTGTAAATAATTTACGTGTTCCGTTTATTTTTCATATAATACAGGTCACAAAAAAAATAAAACAACCTGTTTAATTGTATTACTAAAATAAATTACACTTAAATAGGATAGTGAAAGCAAATGAAAAAAAAAAACTTAACTAATGCTTGCAGATTTTGAGGCAATGTTTCGCAGTTTACATTGATAAAAATAAATTAGAAAAAAAACTAATAACTCCCTCTTATGATGATAAATGACACAAGTTTAAATCTTAGTTTTCAGTTCTTTAGCAATTAATCACTTTTACGGTATTCTTAAATAAATATAATGATCGATCAGATATTTTTCAACTCATCGTCTATAGCAAATATGAAGCACATAAAAAATGAACATTTGTCTTCATCACTTTTGACAAATAGAGCGTATAATTAATAAGATTGGTAACTTCTAAATATTAAAGAATTTCCGAAAATAGTTGTTTAACTTAAGAATACTTTCTGTATACAGTTGGCAAAAAAAGTATTTGTACACTCTAAAATTTTTAACTAAATAAAAACAGATATTTTGTCAAATATAGTTTTAATACAGTCTGCTTACCGTCCGTTTAAAATTACACAACAGAAAATTTCGATAAAGATGTAAAATAATTTTCTAATAGGAAAAGTTTAAAAATTTCTTGCAAAAAAAGTATTTGTACATTTCTCCATCTTGATATGTACTGTATTTTATTGTGTTTATGGTTCAAAGGATTACTTTTACAGGATCTGTTTATAATTTTTAAGTTCATATTATATTTGTCTGACATTTAATCTAATTTGCTCTTGAAGTAATTGAGTATAGAACCTAAAATTAGAGAGGCACCTCTAGATATATGAAATCCTATGATTGAGCATAATAAACATTTAAATTCGCAAGAAGAATTTGTAAAAGCTATTAAATTACCATTTACAACTATTGGATGTATAGTGAGAAACTATGAATAAATTAAAAACATCGAAGTTCAATGAAAACCAGGACTTCTTAGCAAACTAACAATGAAGAAAAAGGGAGTGTTGTTAAAAAAGCTTTAAAAAATCCTATGCGTTCGGTTCAAAAATTTGCTGGAGACCTTGCAACATCTTCTCGCATCAGAGTAATACCTCAAACAATAAAAAATATTCTTCTCAATGCAGATTTAAAAGAAAGAACCTCAAGGAAAAATCCATTCATCAGCGAAACAAATAGGCGAAAACGCATAGTATTCGCTTTCGCATACAGAAGTAAATCATTGGATTTTTGGAAAATAGTATTTTTTTCTGATGAGAGAAAATTCAGAATTTTCTTACCATCAAGCATATGAAAAAATTGGCGTAAAAATAAAACTGTTCTAGATCCAAAACGTATACTTCAAACTATCAAGCATGTTGGGGGGAATATTATAGTTTTGGGGTGTATAGCTTCTAATGGAGCAAGACATTTAAAATTTATTGACAATAGAAGGACATTTTTTACATACATTGATGTGTCACGCCATAATTTATTAAACTGTGCCAAGAAATTATGCATAGAGGAAGCTTTTCATTTTCTGCAGGATAACGATCAAAGCATACTGCTGTGATCACCAGCACATGCTTACGACAATACTCGAAGACGACTGGTAACTCCTCTAAAATCTCCAGACTTGAATCCAATAGAAAATTTGCAGATGCTATTGGATGCAAAAATCCGAAAAAAAAATATTTATCAGTAAAAAACAGTTTTAAAGAAGCTCTTATTGTGTCATGGAATATTATTAACCAGACCGCTATAAAAAAGTTGGTGGAATCTATGTCACACCATCTAGAAGTAATCATAAACGCTAAATGAATTCGCACAAAATAATAATTTGTATCATTTTACCAGGGCTGCGGAGTCGGTGGGAAAAATGGCCGACTCCAACTCCGACTCCGACTCCGGAAATTTTAACGACTCCGACTCCGCCTCCGACTCCTGGCTTCCTGGCTATCTAGTATACTAATGTTGATACTGGTTAAAGTTATGAGAGAACGAAAGAAAAATAAGGCAAAAAGTCATTATTTCGGTATTCAGTTCTTAGAGCTTTGGAAAAAAAAATATTTTTCGTTTTACAAATTCTTTAATTTTATGTACCACAAATCTAAAAAATTAAATTACCGAAATCTAAAAGAGATAACAAAACGGATATTTTACTATTTCGGATCCGTGGTCTCGAAATGGGGAAATTTGTGCAATTTTTATGTTAACTAGTGCTCTCCAGAGCAGAAAAATTTCAATGGAAAGGGAAAAAAATAGTCAGATGTGTTAATCTTAGAACTTTCTTCTATATCACACATCTTAATACTTCCTGAAAAATGCAGCATAGCAGCGCCACCTCTTATGTGATTTACACCAAAATCTAGTCAACAAGTTATATAAACTTCTAACTGAATTTGAAGTTTGGTGAAAATCAGTACATTAATTTCTGGGATTAGTCCGTTTTCTAATTACAGCTTTTCATAGGTCCGTGTGCAATTTAATGATTAAGTATCGTGAGTGGTCTCATGTTGTTCCTTATGTATTGTAGACTAAGAAAAGCGATGGTGGACATCTGGGACCCGCGACTAGGGAGGGGGAGGGGGAGGGGAAGGGTTGAAAAGTGCACGGCAAAAAAAAATCCATTTCATAAAAAATAAAGAAAATTATGCAAAAATATTAATGTTTAAAACATTTATAGATTAGGAAAACATTTGTGGACATCCAGGAGCCGCGACTGGGAAGGGGGGAGTTGAGAGGGAGGGGTGGGGGAGGGGAAGAGTCGCAAAGTGCAAGGGAAAAAATTCCATTTCATAAAAAATAAAGAAAATTATGTATAAATATTAATGTTTGAAACAATTATAGATTAGGAAAAACATTTATGGACATCCGGGACAAGCGACTGGAGAGGGGGAGGGGGAGGGGAAGGGTTGAAAAATGCAGGGGAAGAAAATTCCATTTCATAAAAAATAAAGAAAATTATGCATAAATACTAATATTTAAAACATTTATCAATAAAGAAAAACCTTTGTGGACATCCAGGACCCGCGACGGGGGAGGGGGAGGGGAAGGGAAGGAGAAGGGTTGAAAATTGCAAGGGACAAAAATTCTATTTCATAAAAAATAAAGAAAATTATGTATAAATATGCATGTTTAAAACATTTATAAATTAGGAAAAAACATTTGTGGACATCCGGGACTCGCGACTGGGGAGGAGGAGGGGGGGAGGAGAGGAATTTGAAAGGGGCAATGAAAAAAATTCTGTTTCAAAAAAAATTATGCACAAATATCAAAGTTTAAAACGTTTACAGAATGAGAATGGCATTGAAGGATATTCGGGACTTGTGATTAAGAAGACGGAGGTAAGGGAAGAGGAGGGGAGGAGAGGGGAGTGGAAAGTGTTGAAAGAGGCAAGAAAAAAATGCCATTTAATTATATATATATATATATATATATATTAGTATTTAAATATTTTATAGAATAAGAAAAGCAATAGTGGGCATCCGGGATCCGCAACTAGGCTAGGGGTAAAAGGTTGGGGAAAAGGTTGAAAAGGACAAGAAAAAAGATCTGATGCTTCAGTGGGACTGCATTCTCTTTCTGGATCTGACACCACTGGTTCATTCAGTGGTAAATCAAAAACCAGTTTTTGGAAGAGCTTCATAAATGCTGACGACAGAATTTTGAAAGCACTTGCCGCATAAGGTCAAACAGATATCCTTGAGAGTGAAACATATATTGCACTTGAAGAATACATATGTTCAGTGTACATGCCAAAATTAAACATTAAAACACTGAGTGAGCTAAGATGGTGGTTATTGACAAAAAAAGCAAGTTGAAGGAACAAATATGCCTCCAACTCAAGCCTTTCTTTAAGCAGCCATAAGAAGACTTTATTACCAAGCAATAATATGGCAAAGAGCACACATTTTAAAAACTAATATTCCACCTTCAACTGATTTTGGTTGGATAATAAAGGGAAAATAATACCTACCTGTCATGTGTAACATGCCATGTGCTCCTCAAGAACTGGTTTAATCGGTGCGTTGTTCGTGTGTCAAGTCAAGATGTGTAGCATCCTGTAAATATTCACAAAATGGATTACCTTGTAACTGAAATGTGTACATGCTTGGGTAAGACAGAAAAATGTGATAATGTTGGAGGCCTTGATGATGTAAATTATGATGACAGTGATACCGATGATCCTACTTTGTTCTGAAGTTAAACTTTTACTTGCAGTTTAAAATTTGAAAGATTTTACTATTTAGGTGTATGATGTATAATATAGAATAACAATACAAAGATAACAAATAATATTTAGCGTTACAAAATTTGTATCATTTATTATTTATCATCACTCAGTTCCTTTTCAATTACCTTTATTAATTATTTTTCCCTTCTACTTTTAAACCCGTCCCCTCCCTCTCTCCCTCTCCAGTCGCGGGTTCCGGATGTCCACAAATGTTTTTCCTAATCTATACATGTTTTAAACATTAATATTTATATATAATTTTCTTTATTTTTTATGAAATGGATTTTTTTTCCTATGCACTTTGCAACTGTTCCCCTCCCCCTCCCCAGTCGCGGCTCCTGGATGTCCATAAATGTTTTTCCTAATCTATAAATGTTTTAAACATTAATATTTATTCATAATTTTTTTTTATGAAATGGAATTTTTCTCCCTTGCAATTTTCAACCCTTCCCCTTCCCCTCCCCAGTCGCGTGTCCTGGATGTCCACAAATGTTTTTCCTAATCTATAAATGTTTAAAACATTAATATTTTTGCATAATTTTCTTTATTTTTTACGAAATGAATTTTTTTCCTTGCACTTTGCAACTCTTCCCCTCCCCCACCCCTCCCCCTCCCCCTCCCCAGTCGCGGCACCTGGATGTCCACAAATGTTTTTCCTAATGTATAAATGTTTTAAACATTAATATTTATACATAATTGTCTTTATATTTTAAGAAATGAAATTTTTCTCCCTTGCAATTTACAACCCTTCCCCTTCCCCTCCCCAGTAGCGTGTCCTGGATGTCCACAAATGTTTTTCCTAATCTATAAATGTTTTGAACATTAATATTTCTACATAATTTTCTTTATTTTTTATGAAATGGAATTTATCCCCTTGCACTTTACAACTCTTCCCCTCCCCCACCTCTCCCCCTCCCCAGTCGCGGCTCCTGAATATCCACAAATGTTTTTCCTAATCTATAAATGTTTTAAACATTAATATTTATACATAATTGTCTTTATATTTTAAGAAATGGAATTTTTTTCCCTTGCACTTTTCAACCCTTCCCCTCCCCCTCTCCCTCCCCAATCGCGGGTCCTGGATGTCCACAAATATTTTTCCTAATCTATAAATGTTTTAAACAATAATATTTATTGATAAATTTCTTTATTATTTATTAAATGGAATTTTCCCCCCTTCCATTTTTCAACCCTTCCCCTCCCCCTCCCCCTCCCCAGTCGCGGGTCCCGGATGTCCACCATCACTCTTCTTTGTCTATAAGACATAAGGAACAAAATGAGACCACTCACTATATTTAATCATAAACTGCACACGGGATGTAATTAGAAAACGGACTAGATAGGGTTATTGCTGAAATTTTAAAATTCTGCATAACAGCGCTACATGCTGAGTGATGTACATCAAAAACGAATCAGGATCAATTTCTATCAGATACTAACTGAATCTAAAGTTTAATGAGCATCCATGCATTAGTGATTGAGCCACAGCTATTTCAAAATCGTAAAAAAAATCAGCATATCAGCTCTACCTGTAGGGCGATTTACACCAAACACTAAACTATACTAATCTAGATTACAAACTAATTAAATATAAGGTTTGGTGAAAATTCGAGCATTTGTTTTTGAGATAGCGCTGTTGCAATATCATGAACAATGCAGTATAGCAGCGCCACCTATTGAGCGATTTGCACCAAAAAATCTGCAGCACCTAATTATATCAAGGACTAACTGAATCTAATGTTTTATAAAAATCCATGCATTAATTTTAAAGATATATCTACTGTGGAAATTGTGAATAATGCAGCATAGCAAATCCACCTGTCGAGTGATATACACCAAAAAATTAATCAGATCCAGTTTCTATCAAGATCTAACAAAATCTAAAGTTTTGTGAAATTCCATTCGTTAGTTCTTGAGATAGAGCGCTCCAAAATTTTTGCCGCATGCAGTCTCACGAAGTGACAGACATTTTCGAAAAACTATCAAATCATGTTCAGTTAAAGATCTTCTAAAACGTATAAATCCAACGAATGCCGGAAATCGAAATTTTTCAAGAATCCAATACTTTATTCTTATAAAGATAGAAGAAAATAAAATTGAAAATGAAAATTTTATTAGTTCGCAAATAATCTGGGATCTACTAGAGCTTTTAATCAAAAACAGTTTTCATCTCCTGTGTACGCTGGGCAGTTTATTGGGATTCTTTAACTTGGGTAGTCCGATATAATCCAAAAATAACAATAAGAATTGTTTTTATGGATTTAAAATTACATTTTATTGGTTTAATTTCACTTCAAACTATCTAAGAAAAAAACCGGAGTCGGAGTCGGGTTGTTTTTTACGACTCCGACTCCGACTCCTTTTTCTCAAAAATGGGCCCGACTCCGACTCCACGACTCCGACTCCGACTCCGCAGCCCTGCATTTTACTAAATTTTCATTAATTATATTACATTAAAAAAGGGTACAAATACTTTTTTTGCATTATATTTTTGTATATCTGTTTATTATAATGTAAAAAATCGATTCGTTTAATTTTGTTTTTGCTTCTATAATATTATAATGCATTAAATTAATGTATTACAGTATTTTTTGCTTAAATATTTTGCTTAATTTCATTATAATTAAAAAAAATGAAGTGTACAAATACTTTTTTTGCCAACTGTATTTTAGCGCGGAATTTTAAATAGCAAATAAACAGCAATTACTTTCTGTTCGCTTTAATGTGTTTAATATAACATTTAAAAAAAAGTGCTGCGACAAGTTTAAAATATCGTAGAAATTTTAAAAATGTATTAGAAAGTTGTTTACAGGAGTAAAACAAGAATACTATGCATATAATATTCATTTTTTAAAAGCTCATATAACTTTTTTTAAAAATAAATATCTACTTCATAAAATAATTTTATATCTCTCTTTCCTTTTACTGCCCGAAAGTTAGTACTGCCTAGACAAAGAAAAAAGTTTGTAGATAATGGATATCCTTATCTAAACCTATATCCTTCTTTTGGTCTGCTTGCGCATATCCCGATAGAAACTCTTGGCAGACTAAACATTATAACAAAAACTCGCAGAGTGACGAATTGGCGCCCGCTGCTGCTCATATATCGTATCAGTAAATGCCAAAGTAGACCAGTCATTCCTTAATCTAAATCTAATAATCTTGTCCTACATCTTGATTTCATACGGTAACTCTATGATGTAGTAATTTGTGTCGCTGCCGCCGTCCCTTCTATTTTGTCCAGTTTTTCTCAAAACATGAATTAAAGTATATATGAACACCTGGATAGAATTTATTTCATGATAAAAGATTATAAAATGTTTCATTGTACAAAAGCTGCAGTAGAGATTTACCTTAGCAGAGATTCCAGACAATGTCCGTAAAAAAACGGACTTTATTCCTATATCAACGGACTTTGACATAACATTAATGGTTTTTGCCCGTAAAACACACAAAAATACGCAAATTGGCCGTTTATGTGGAAAAAAGTGACATAATCTGTAAATTTACTGAATAATTCACGATAAAGTACTGTAAATTTACATTTTTTTTACAGTGTAGAGTAAAATTAATGTGAGTGGGCGTGGCATCTCAGTCGTGTCTTTCCTTAAGTTAAAAAAAAGAGTAAATTTAGAGGTTCTGAATTTTATATGGATTTATTTCAACAGTGCATATATTTAAATGTGTCTGTATGCAATAGATAGACATGTTACGTCTAAAAAAAGTAAACATCCCTATTAAATCTGCAACAAATTATTTTAGAAGAAAGTTACTCATAACAAACCATTGAAATTAAAGTCTGCTTTTAAAGTTTGCATATAAAATAATATGCATACTGATAATTTGTTTAGGGGTTCATCTGTATATAAAAATGAACTCAAACTTCGTTTTTTTTTCTATAACAATACTCAAGTTTGGCACCATAAATAATTTCTACACCCTTTATTTAGTCTAAAAATTTACATGAAATTCATATGATTAGTTCCAGAGAAATTAGTTAATTTATAATTACCCTTTCTATGGGTTTTACCTAATAAACCGAGAGGCGGCAGCACTGACAATCAACTAATCAAATTCACGGCTGAAATTCTAGAATTAATGAAAACCCGATTCACATATGCAATTGATCTGCAAAGTCATATCTCTATAGAAAACACCTAAAAACCAAATTTTAGCGGTTGACTCGAAGGTTTAGCAATGTGTTATCTTACACCCAGTTCTCCATGTTTTTACAGATTCGGATGCAGGAAGACAAATTGGTAAACCTACGAGTTAACCTTTAAAATCGGGTTTTTAGGTGTTTTCCACCAAGATATGACTTGGCAGACCGATTGTATTTTAACGTGCGTATCGTGTTTTAACTAATTCTTGAATTTCAGCCGTGAATTCGATGAGGTGATTGTCTGTACTGCCACATCCCGATCCATAAATTTAAATTCGGTATTCGATTGTTGAAATGCTACGGAATGACTGAAACTGTGAAATGGGTAGTTCCACGAGTTCTTGTAATGTAAGTCACATGCTACGAATTTTGGCTATCATTACAAACCTTCTGAAAAGGAAAAATGTGACTTACGTTATCGGAGATGTCTCATTAAAGGGTCTCAGGTGTCTTACTTTTTGATGCAATTCAGCAACATGTCACATTTAATTTTTTCTCAGTTCCTATAAACATAACTACATAAAATCTTTAATATAGACAATTTAAAATCTCTTTTATTCAAAATATTTTTTTTATTTCTACAATGAAATTTTATTTTATTTTTTTAATGTTTAATTTTGATTTAAAAAATTGAAGTCGTAATTTTTATTTGCACCTGCTGCGCGCAAGACTGTAGCAAAACTATTGATAATGATGTAAAAGTATTGTGTCTTGAACACATACTTCATTTTAAAGCAATTTATTTATTTATTTATTTGAAATGTAAATTTAATTTATAAAATTATGAAAAAATATTATTTTTTTATTGAAAAATTGCCAATTTTAACTAATCAATGTAATTATAACACAAAATTTGAAGTATAAATTATTCTTTAACTTAAAATGAAGAGATATATACTAAGTTTCATGCAATTTGTTTTATTGATTTTTGAGAAATTTTGCTCGCAGTCGTTGCAAATCATAAAACAAATTTAATTTTTTTGTATCAAAATTAAGCATAAAAATTTTTTAATGTAGAATATTGAAAAAATTATTTTAAATAGAAAATCTATTAAGTTGTCTGTATTAAAAGTTTTATTCATTTATGTTATATAGGGGCTGAGAAAAAAATTAAAGGTGACAACTTGCTAAATTGCAACACCAGGTAAAAAGTAAAACTTCTGAGATCCCTTAAATGTACAGGTGGAAGCAGATTTTTCGAAAATAACAGTGGGGAACAAACATAAAATGTTTTAGCCATGTGACTTATTCTACAAAAACCCATGGAATTAGCCTAATATATTATTTCATAACTTCAGGACCCTTTTACTCATTTAATATATTTCGACTGTTGCCAGACCAATAAAATAGACTATCTTTAAATCATCATTTTGACGTTTTATTAATCATAATTAAAAAACTACTTGAAAGAAAAATTTGAATTTGAAAATTTGAATAAATTAGCACATAATAAATATAAACTATTTAAAAAATTGTCAGTTGCAACTCATATTTTTTAATATTAGTTTAATAATTGACAATTCATATTATATAAAATTTTCAAAAGTCCAAATTACATGTATTTATGTTTGTGTTTTTTATTATTATAATAAAACATAAAATTATCATATTGGGATCATAATTTCCGGGGATATTAATAAAAATATGAACAAGTAATTTAATATTAGAAGTTCTAAATTTTGAAAATTTATAATTAAGAAACTTATCTCCCGAATGGCTTGAAACTTCATTTTTGGGCTTAGTTTGAACCGAAAATTTAAAATATATCATCAAAATTTGTTGTTGCATTGAAAAAAAACAGTTTAGTTTATGTTCGATTGAATTATGTCCCCCTAAGAAAATTTTATGTACATCATTTAAAAGTAAACGTCAGTTGCGATTGTTTGGTATAATTAACTTTGTTCTTTTATAATTAGTTGAGATTTTAATAGAAGGTTATTTTTTATTTTCCATGTCAATATATAATTTTGTACACATATTTCCAAGTTAAAAACAATGAACTCTGTTCAATAACTATGCTTATTATGCGTATAAGTTTATATATGCCTAAAACTACCTATGTGTAAACATAAAATAAACGCAACAGAAAATTTTATTTTATCACCAAATTCTCGAACAGAGATGCGAAAGTTGCGAGTGTAAATTAAAGATATTTTCGGAATATAAATACCGTTTTTGGTACAGACGTCGTCTCTTTATTAAATTTGTATCAATATTTTCTGAAATATTCATGGTAATATAAGAGAAAAAAATGTGCTAGGGATTTATCTATAAATATCGGGAAATTATTATTATTATTTTTCTTAGCGCAAGAAACAAGCAGAAAGTTTTGTTAGAGTTTGTATATTTAAAGATATATGTATGTATTTAAATAGATATGTTATCCCTTTCATGTACATAAAGTCGTATTAAGAGTTATACATGCTCAAAGTTACAAACGATGAACTCTCTTTGTATAGTTTGAACTGTGTCCGTCCATGGCGACTACGCGCGTATATACCTATACCTACCTATGCGTACATGTCAAAGAAAATATGTTGAAGCATGTGTCAATTTATCACCGAATTCTCGTTGATGAATATGAGAGACGTGACTCAGAATAAATCCATTTTCCAAATATAAATGCACTTTTTGAAATAAAGCTCATTTATTTACGGACATTTGTATCAAAACTCATTTTTCAAAGGATAATACCTACTTTTTAAACTTTATTTTAATTTTTTTTTGTGCCAAGAAACCTAATAAAAAGTATATTTTACCTACATTTTCATAAACATTTACGAAAATATATAAAAGAAAGTGTATTAGAGGTTTATCCACAAATTTAAAAAATAAAATAAAATCTTAGTAGGAAAAGTAAAATTAGTGTTCCATTAGTTAAACATATTAATATTAAAAATGCATTAATTTTATATATATAATAAATTTACTTTATATTGAAGAAACTTCTATATTTTTTATTAAAGTTTAACATTTTCTTTTATGTACGTGACAGTGGTAACAGTAGGCGGCAGCACAGACAAACACCTCATCGAATTCACGGATGAAAATATAGCATCATTTAAAAATTGATTCCTACATTAAAACGCAGTCTAGCTAGTCATATCTTCCTGAAAAACTCCTGAAAATACGAATTTGAGCTGTTGACTCGTAAATTTACCACTGTGCTTTCCTGCACCCAAAATTTTGAATATATTGAAGATTAAAAGCAGAAAGACATAATGGTAAATCTATAAGTCAACCGGTAAAATTGAGTTTTAAGTTTTTTCCATCTAGATATGACTTGGCAGATCAATTGTGTTTTAATATCTGAATTGAGATCTAACTAATCCTATATTTTCAACTGTGAAGTTGATGAGGTGATTGTCTGTGCTGCGCCTCCAGGTCAATATAGAACAAAGTAAAATTTCGCTATATATCAGAAAGTAATGATAGGAATAAGTTGTATAAGTACGTGGGGATAATTTTGAACAGCAATCATTCCTTTTGTGTAAAAAATAAGATATGTCATTATTTATTTCCATACACAATAAATTCGGCTCATTAGTATTTAACTTTAACTTTAATTGTATACTAATGAGCACAATTTTTTGTATATATATTATAAAACAGTGTAATAAGTCCTTTTAAAATATAATTTATTTCTTTATACAAGCGTATTAATAATTTTAATGAATTAAAATATGATTCTTAATCTAAAAAAGTGACCGGAATGAATCTGTTGTATCTCAGTAAAAAGAAGTAATCATATGGCGGTTGGATGAAGAAGTAAACTAATGCTTTTTTTCTAATGTTCATTTAATATTTGCATCCTGAAACATTCACTTTTTATGAAAACATACATAAACAATACATTTTCCAAATAAGTTTTATTCAAAGAACTTAAATAACATGCCAAAAGTTGTTCGAAAAATGGAAGTTGGTATGAGTTTTAATACAACTGACGACAAACTTCAGAAATCACATTCATATTCTTACATCAGTTATTATTATTATTATTACTATACACGACTAATTATATCTTGGTTAATGATTTTCTTTTTTTTTTAATATAGCAAATTCAGATTTAAAATATTAGCATCGACACATTTATCTTTATCTGAAAAAATATCAACTTCGCAAAATGTAGTTCGCTTACTACTACTACAAAATTTATTAACAAGGTTTTTATAATAATCTTCAAACTAGAATTGCATTATACTTTAAAGCATTTTTAAATTATGCATGTTAGCAAACTTCTAACTTATTTATGATGGATAATTGTGTTGACTATTAAACCTTTACTATTACCGTTAAATATTATTACCAAAAAGCGCAACTTTAAATATTTAGTAAACTAATTAATAAAAGACAATTAGTTTTGTTAAATTATAATTAATACAGAGATACCTTTTTTACAACCAAAGAATAATCGCAATTATTCGTTGTTACTTTAAAACTGCACATTTTCAAAAGCTATCAAATACATATATCGTATAGTAAAATTAATATTAATGGTTAAAATCATTCATTGGTGGTTGATTTTTAAAAGTCTCAAATGCTTGCAAAAAGTATAAAATGGTCCATGAAGGCATCAAGCAAAAATTTTCGATACAATATCTTTATTAAATCTAAAAATAAATAGTATTTTTACCAGCTAATTCTAAAATATAAAAAGTGTATAGTTAGTTTTAATGTAAAGAGATATTTAAATAATGAACTTGTTTTAACAACAGTTTAATATATATATAACATCCGGATAAATGAATCTGTTGTATTAAGTTTTAAAGATAACTAATATAAATATTTATATGTATATATAATTTTTTCCCGTTTTTTGCTTTCTTCTATCTTTAAAAAAGAAAGTATTGGTTTCGTAAAAAATTTTGACTTTCGGTTTTCAATAGAATATGTTTTAGAAAGCCTGAGTACGAAACGACGGATTTTACAAAATGTCTGTCATCTTATAAAACTGTATATGACAAAAAAATTTGGGCACTATATCTCAAGAAATAACGCCCGGATTCTTCATTCTAAGAATAACATATGTCGAATCATACATTTTGTTGTTAGGTCATCGAACGTAATGTCTGCCATCACTCCCAAAAAAATTGAACTTCTATTAGTGGGAAAATAGTACTTTTTTCGTGATTTCACTAGACCAGGCTTTGTATTCCTTGGAAAACGCCAGTGGGGTACGTTGATATATTTTTACTGATGAAAGATTTTTTTAACCTCGACTCTTCTACAAAGTTCTACGTCACGTCAAATTCTTGACACGCTAGATAGACTTATTTCAGCAAGATTTTCATTCCGTAAATTGCAGAATATTGCAACGACATTTTCATGCGGGTCATCAACTGCTTTTCTCTTCCTAATTTTGTCCATTAGAATAGACGTTTTCCAAAAGTTGTTAGACTTCAGAAAATTCTAAAGGCCATGTCCATCTTTATATATTTTTTATAATATTGTTAACAATAGATTTTACCGATCGATAACTTTGCCGCAATCTCACGAAAAGATTTTCTCTTTAACGATAAAGTAATCACTCATTTACGAACAATAATTGTTGAAATGTTCATTTTTGAATTTCAGCTACGTTATTCACATTTATTAATTCACAAAGACGGCCAAAAACTCTTTACTGTTAGAAAAAAAATAAGGAATTGCGAATGGCTGGAAACTTTTGACCATGCGAATTTCGAATTCCCCCCCCCTCTTTGCATCAAGTGTCATCAGTATCCAATGAAAATGATAACGTGGTCAGAGGTTATAATTTTGAAGCTATTGCGCTTCTACTCCGCTGAAACCTTCTGGTAAACAAATTAAAGAAATTAACTGGCTAGAAACTTTTGATCGCTAAAACATAAAACACAATAAAAAGCAACTAAAACATAACAGAATGGTGCGTAGATCAAATATTTTTTTTAATTTCATTATAGTTTTAAAAACTAATTTAAAAAATCTTTTTTACCAAATTTTATTATTCATTTAAACTTTTGTTCAGAAATATTTTGGCAATATAATATTCTTATATAAATATGTCACATACTTAAATTGTTAAATAAATTCTTTTTTAGGACACATTTTAAAGAAATTTTAGAGAAACAATTCTTTCCCTTATTTTCTAACTCATTGTAAAGATTTACTACGTGCTTCCTATTTCTACGTAATTTTTTTGACTAAACATTTTTAAATTAGGTAAAAAAAGAAAAATTTTACAGAAGAGAAATGCTTGTTATTGTAAAATTTCGAAATTTAAGTTTTTCATCTTTCTTTTATAAATAAACGTCCTTCATGTAACAAAGTTTCTAGTGTCAACTTCTAAGCTGCATTTCAGTATTATTATTTACAGCTTAAAGTTCAAAGGTGTTTTTTAAATGTGTTATGCATTTTTACGCTGATCTGCATTTAGTTTACTAAGAAATGTTTGTAGAATAAAGGTAAAATGATGTACATGCAAAGAATTGGATACAGCCCTTTATGCCCGTACAACAATTTTACTTTGAATAAAATTTGACGCAGTCTTGCTTTGTAAACCTGCAAAGTTACAGCAAGTTCGGTATGATAAAACTGTATGTTTATAACAAGACTGCAGCAAGATAACGCAAATGACATAGTCTCCACATTTTGAACTTGCCGCTAACTTATCATGCAATTTAATCTCTTGCTGCATCAAACTTATCGCAAATTAACGGCAAACAAATATAAAATTTAGTTCTGCTATGACTAAATTACTCCAAATTCTTTGCAAAACTAATAGAACATTTAGCTTTGTCTCGTCAAAAATACTGCAGACGTGTTGAAGAGTAGTAATTTTGTCATGCCACTCAATCTATTTACAAATAAAAGTTTAATCCCTTCAGGTTTATCAGTGCATACTCACTGACGTATACGCACTGTCAGCAAATAAATGTAATATTTGTGCATATCATTAACTTAGATATTAACATTAAGCGTTTTAAAAATGAGGGTCAACTGAATAAAATTTCTGTAAGCCACGAAAACTGCCTAGTCTTTTAACAGTCGGTTTTTTTGAATTCGTAAATGTAGTGAATTAAAGACATTCTTGAATCAATTTTACATCAAAGTATTCTTGCAAATAGGTGACGGTCGACCTTGCTGGAGATTCGCAGCGAATTCGTCAAATTAAATCTGTCATGGCAAGATATCAGAAACAATCAAACTTACTGCTAATGCAATTGCTATGATAATTTCTGCAGATTATTGCAGCTTTTTGCAAGAAGTGCACCCAGGTTTACATGACATTATGTCACAACATGTCAGACACCATATGTGGTTTCAACATGATGGGGCTTCTCCCCATTAAGGCAGATGTGTGTTGCGAACATTTGAATCAGGTAATCGGTCACCGGTGAAATGGCCGTGGTGGACTGGTTCCCTGACCACCATCCTCTCCTGATTTAAGCACCATAGGTTTCTTTGTTTGGGGTGTACTGAAAAATGCTGTGTACGGAATGCCTGTGGATTCTGATATTAATCTGATTGCAAAACTGTGCTACTGCGGATATCTAACAAAATCCATGTGTATTTGAGCGAGTTCACCAATCCAAGGGGTGTAATGCATGCATCCATACTAATCATGGAAACTTTGAACATCTTTTGTGGCATTTTCATAAGTCATCTGCCACAACACTTGAATATCTTTGACGAATAAATTGTTTCAGATGATTTCAGTTTTGTGCCTCTTTTTTTACTTGAACTTGTCAAAATACTTTCCCATCACGCTTCCGACCATGGGTTGCATTGCAAATCTGAATCCTTTTTATGTACCCTACCTCTCCTTAAACTTTGTACCAATAATCTTGGAATATCATGCATTGATAGAATCAGTCATGTTTGCTTTTATAAATGCATCTTGTTTATTATAACAAGAATCTTCTGATACATCCAACATTTACAAATTTTCTTTAGTAATTCATTTTAAGTATAAACAGGCATACCAGGCTCTCCAGTATAAGAAATTAACAATCTTGAATAATATTCTCTCATCAACAGCAAACACAATTCTATAATAGCATCACGTTTCTGGTGGCTTTAATTACTTTATGACTAAAATTAATTTTATGGCTAAAGGTGTAATTACATGTACAATACGTTCATTAATATTCGTCTTACAGAGTTTCTCGAAAGATGAAGATTACTGGGTGAATTTCATTTTGTGATACGTTATTGTCTTAAAAACAACTTCAATGCAGGCATTCATACGAGTATAGGGAATATTATTTTATTTTATTTTATTTTATTTATTTTTAAAATTCTCTCCATGCAACTTCTTTCAACAAATAATTAAAGTTACTTTTACGCGAATCAGCAAGTTTACGCATTTGGTTTGTCTGTCCATCTGTCCACGCTCTAACTGCTGTAAATATGATTTTTATGCAATTTATAAACCTTCTTTTGGGTCTCTAGGCATATGTTTGATATTGTATATAAAGTTTATAGATTAATAGTTCATTTACAGAGTTCCCGAAAGAATTTCGTCTGCAAAGTATTTTAATGACATTGCGCTATTTCAAATGTTTTGAAACTGATATAAATCACAGAATTTCGGTACAAGATTATTACGATCGATAAGGGTATTCATAGCATTTATCCTTCATTTATAGGGAAGATATCTGTTACAGTGCTGTCTTTGTGTAATAATTAAAGGAAATACGTTTTCAATTTCGGCGTCCATTTTTAAATGTAACTGTTTTTCCCTACATTTTACTTGTTGTAAATAAATTCTATACTTCCTATACAGGGCTGCATAAAAAAATTCAAGTAGCATTCTCTTTATTATCGTAAATTACTGACGGGAAATTTTCAACAAAAGCATATATGTATTTCTTAACTGAATTAAATGTTTGAATGCATGTGTTTAATAGATACAAATCTATGTATTATGCATAGTATATGCTGCTCAAAGAATTTTCATAATTTTTCGATTATTAATGGGAGCAGCTAAAATTGGTTTTTCAAATGCGTTATGCGTTTCCAATGGGTTGAATTAGACGTCCTATTTTAGCTTATTAAACGGTGCAGTTTTGAAACATTATTCTGAATTTGTTGGAAAGTGTTTCATAATCTATGCGTGACGCATATTTTTTTTCTCTCTTGTTTGAATTAGTTTAGCATTTTTAATCTAAGGACGCGAAATGCACTCACATAAATAGTATTTTTAATATCAAGAGAGCTGGCATAATTTAGTCTTTGTAATTTATTACAGAATGTTGGTGCAGAGTAAAAAAAAGAGATGAAATATCTTACTCTTGAGTTCATGACGTTATTAATCCCGCATACCGATGTAAAAAAATACAAATGATTTTCGCTTTGTGCTGTTAGTTAATTTAACCACTTAATCGTCACACCCGAGACATTCACGGGTGCAATCTTCACGGCTTTTGTTCAGAATTGATTCCCACCAGTTTTATAAAATGGAATAATTGTTTTTATTCTAGTATCATTTTATGTGTTATTAAATAAAATGAATATTTTTTTTTTCTAAAAAGTGATGACAATAATGAGTTTGAATTTTTAAACCGTAATTTAATGCGACCGTTAAGGGGTTAAGGTAAAACAAAATGCTTGAACGTAAGGTACATTTTGCGATTCATAATATGTAAAATGATTTTCTTGTGACAGTGCTATTCAATGGGGAGCAGATCATTCAGTAATATGTATGTAATATATTTTGATAAGTTTATTAAATTTGATAAAGTATGAACAAATTATAGATGTTGTAACGATATGATAGCTCTAAAATACATATAGTTATAAATCATAATAAATACTATCCACCAATGAATTCACTTTTGTAGCTACTCAGTCTCGAAATTTAATGCATTTATTTATTTATTTATTTATTTATTTATTTATTTATTTGTAATTATAAATCATTTTAACAAATGAAACATTGACCTTAAAAATAAAATACCAATAACCCTGGGAAACTTTGTATTGATAGAAACAGTCACGTTTTTTCTTTTATGAATGCATCTTGTTTATTATAATAACAAGAATCTTCTTATACATGCACCTTTTAGAAATTTGCTTTAATTATTCCTTTTAAGTATAAACAGGTACAGTACTACTTTCCAGTATAAGAAATTAATAATCAGGTTTATTCTAACAACAAACAAAATTGTATAATAGCATCACGTTTCTGGTGGCGTTAAATTACTTTATGATTAAAATTAATTTTATGGCTAAGGGTGCAATTATCTGTACAATACGTTCATTAATATTCGTGTTGCTTACATTTTTAAAGGTGAAGATTGTTGGCAAATTTCATTTTATGCTACTTTTATTGTCTTAAAAACATTACTTCAGTGCAAACATTCATTTGAGTTTAGAAAATTTTACTTATTTATTTATTTTATTTATTTATTTATTTTATTTATTTATTTATTTTATTTATTTATTTATTTATTTTATTTATTTTATTTATTTTATTTATTTTATTTATTTATTTATTTATTTGAGAATTCTTTGCAATTCAACTTCTTCCAACAAATAATTCATAAATTACTGTTATATGAATCAGCTTGTTTATGCATTTGGTTTGTCTCTCCGTCTGTCCTCGCTCTAACACCCGCAAAAATTCACGGATTTTTATGCAATTGATAGATCTTATTTAGAGTCCTAGACATGTTTGGTATTCTACATGAAGTATGTGGATTTACAGGGCACACGAAAGAATTCTAGTAGATTATGGTACATGTGGGTAAAATCGTTTGCAAAGTATTCTAATGACATTGCGCTGTTTCCAATGTATAAAAGCTGATATAAATCACAGAATTTCATATAACATTTTAACAATAAATAAAGGTATTCATAGCATTTATCATTCATTTACGGGAACGTATAAAGGCATCTGTTACAGTACTGTCTTTGAGTAATACTTATTGGAAGTGTGTTTTCCATTTCGGCATGTGACTGAGATTCTTTTTCTACAGTTTACTTGTTGTATATAAATTATACATCGTATATATAGACCTGCATAAAATAATTCAAGTACCGTTCTCTTTATTAGCAGAAATTACTGAAGGGGAATTTTCAACTAAAACATGTATGTATTTCTGAACTAAACTAAAGTTTGGCATAGATGTAGTTTACACGTTGAGTGCTAAGGTCACTAACACTGAACTTGTAGGCCGTGTCAGTTGCCGTTGATTAAAAGGTCTTTCTTTGAAATTCAGACAAAAAAGTTTTGTTCTGATAGTTGTATTTTTTAATTGCCTTGATAATTTTTTATGTTGACGTAAATCATATTTAATGATTAATCTGCAATTTTGAAGCCCTGAAAAAATTTTCTCTTCAATATAGAAAATATCAAAGTTCACGTTTGTGAATGCCATTTTTATGAAAAATGAAATCCCAATATTTTTGGGGTGGTATATCTCTGGCAAGCAACAACATCCCAATATTTTTGGGGTGGTATATCTCTGGCAAGCAACAACATCCCAATATTTTTGGGGTGGTATATCTCTGGCAAGCAACAACATCCCAATATTCTTTTGACATAAACTTATAGTATAACACTACCTGCTTATTAAAATTTATTTGCTTCCATGGGGAATTGTTATTTTACATTATGTTGCCACAAAGTACAGTCAAAATGACGTTTTTGTCCATTTTCCGCTCTTAATTTCTTATTTAAGCTATAATATCCCGAAGTTTTTCTTATAGAATATGAAAGTGCACTACTAGGACAAGTTAAATAATATAGTACTGCACGGAGAAAGTGTTGCTGTTAATAGCTATAACCTGTTAAATATTCAAAATTTCCAAAGTCTGCAACATTTAAAGTAGTTTAAAAAAGCGCCACAGTTGGATGAAAAAAAAAAAATATGTCACGCGATAGTTGAACATATGTACAAAAACATGGAAAAGAAAAAAGAAGTGTGGCCTCATGATATTTTTTAGTAAAAAAAATGACAAAATTTATAAGAAAAGTAATGTCTATCATAACGTTTTTCCCTAAGAGAAAGTGAAACATCCCGTTTCTCTTTCCGAAGAGACGACAAAAAAGGGATATTTCATTAACTCATAATGAAAATAATAGAAAGACAAAAGAGAATTTCGATGTTTCATTTTTTAATGCCAAAATAATTTTGGGATGTTGTTGCTTGCCAGAGATATACCACTCCAAACATATTGGAATTTCATTTTTCACAAAAATGGTATTCACAGCCTCGAGCTTTGATATTTTCTATAGGAAAGAGGAAATTTTTTCAGGGCTTCAAAATTGCACACTATTCATTAAATAAGATCTACTTCAAGATATAAAAAAAATCAAGCAAATCAAAAAATACAACTATGACACTTTGTCGGATTTTCAAAATAAGGGCTCTTAACAGTAAAATATATGCGATAAAACTAAAAAAAATATATTTTTTTAAATAATTATTAAGAAAGTATATTCCTATAATAAATAAAAATTAAGTAAATTTCTAATAAATTATCAGTAATTATTTAAAGCAACATTTTTTTTTTAGTTTTATCGATATATTTTACTGTTAAGAGCCCTTATTTTGAAAATGCAACAAAGTGTAATAGTTGCATTTTTTGATTTGCTTGATTTTTTTATATGTTGAAGTATCTTATTTAAAGAATAGTTTGCAATTTTAAAGCCATGAAAAAATTTCTTCTTTCCTATAGAAAATATCAAAGTTCGAGGCTGTGAATTCCATTTTTATGTCATATTCTAGACCGTCAGTTATCGGTGACAGACGCGGCCCAATCGGAAAGATCACCGTCAGTCATTGATGACTGACGTGGCACTCAACCAGTTAATAGATAAAAAATTTATGTATACATATTATGCGTAGTGATGCTCAAAGAATTAGGCACATTTTCCGATTGTAGGTGGGAACAGCTGAAATAGGGTTTTCAAATATGTTATCCGTTTACATCTGGTTGAATTAAACACAATATTTCATTTTATTAAATGGTGCAGTTTTGTAATATTGTTAGGAATGCTTTGGAAAATGTTTCATAATCTATGAGTCACGCATATTTTTTTTTCTTGTTTGGAATTATTTTAGCCTTTTTAATTTAAGAAGCGCGAAATAAATTCATTATAATTAGAATTTTTAATATCAAGGGAACTGGCTATCTTAGTAATTTATTCCAGAATTGTTGTATTATGTATGTTTTTGCAGAGTAAAAAAAAATTAAATTAAATGTGTTATTCTTGTGTTCATGACATTATTAATCTTGCATACTAATGTAAAAAAAAAAAAAAAATGTTTGGTAGTTTCTTTTAGGCAAAAAATATGGTTGAAAACATTGTTAGGTACATTTTGTGGTTCAAAATTTAAATGCATTTAAAATGATTTGATTTTCTTGTGATATTGCTATTTAACTGGGGCAGATTATTCAATAATATGTATGTAATATATTTTGATAAAATATAAACTATTTATAGATGCTTTAACGGTATGACAGCTGTAAAATACTTATAGTTATAAATCATAATAAATAATATCCATCAATGAATGCTGTTGTATTGTAGCTATTCAGTATTGAAATTTAACACAGTCAAGCTTTTTGTAGGTGCAAATTATTTCAACAAATAAAAAATTGATCATAAAAATGAAATCTTATACGATACCAAAACGCTGTACATTAAATTGGAATAATTTAAAAAGTAATGGGGAAAATTACATAAGGAATGTGAAAAACGCAAATAAAAATTAAAACTTATATTATAAAATTCTCGTCGGTAACATTATATCTGACATACTTAAAAAAAACACTACAAACAAGAAATCTGAAAAGTTACTAATTTTTTTCTAGGAAACTGGGAATCCTAGAACAATTTATGTATCGGAAAAAAAAAAAATCATGTATAAGTTCTACTTTTGCACCGTAAATCAAAACTTTTTTAAGGTTATTCAGAATTTTTTAGGAAACTGGGATGCCTAGAATTTTTTATTTAACTGCAATCCAAGTTTCAGGTAAAATTTTAATAAGATTATTGTAATTTTAGCAGATTCTTTTGTAAAGCTATAGATTTTTGTTGCCTTACAAAAACTAGCTATGTTAATTTGTACTTTTTTTGTACAGTGTAAAAATAAAATTTTAGTACGCATACAAATTTGTCTAACTTTACATCTTTAGTATTACATTTTTTTCAGTGCAATAAACTGTATATTTCCCTGTTTAAACCTTATATTTCCGTGTATAACCCGATCATTTATAAAACGGGCATACGATTTTTCAGTGAGTAATCTTCTAAAATCGCAAAACCGTATATAAAACGATCTTAAAAAATGGTGATTAAAATTTAGCGAACTTAGCAGTTTTTGGTACTCCGAAATTATTGATTTTTCCTAGTTGGGCGTATAGACAAAACTGCTTAATTGGGTTCAACTCATTTTGTTCTGACTTGTACGTTCATAAAAACATAATAACATATTTTCAGCTTGAATTACCACAAGGAACGATCTTTTTATCTTTCAAAAAAGGTTTCTTTGGTAATGCAATGGATTGAACTGGAAATGCTGCCATTTCTGAAGAAGAAATGGCAGCATTTTTTCTTCAGATTCTTCTTAAATTACCTGTATTTATGTAATTTTTTTTATATATACCAAATTTCAAAGTAATAGATAATAGTAATAGTAATAGTAGAATGATTTTTGAATAGCTATCTTATCACGTGACATAAACATTTACAAACAGACTTTTTTTTTAAAGGTTATTAAATGAATTTCTATTTATTTTGTATGATGATGGTGAATTAGACATTGACGATATTCATATTGATGTAACAATGAAAGAAAGCGAGATTTTAATAAATTGTTTAAAAAACTCTGATAATGGTTTGGATAATGATTAAAGATAGGTAACTTTTTTCTTTATAAAAGAATAAGGTTTTAATGTTTTTAGAGAAATTTGCAAGTAATTTTAAATTTTTATACATTGAACGTTCTTTTTTCTCATTTTAGAATATTAATTTTTAAAACATTCTTATACACGTGTATCAGCGGACCAGTGCCAGTAACCTCGTACTTCGGAGTTTAAAAAAATGCTCAAAAAGTATCAGCTTATACACGGAAATATATTGTAAGTAAAACAGTTAATTTCTGACTGAAAATGGCAAGCCAAGCATTTCAGACCCATTCTCAAGATGAAATATCAATTGAATACAGAAGGTTAAGAAATACGCATAACTGATTTGTATTTATTTTTATTTTTATATAAATTTTTTTTAAAGAAAACAGTTTTTTAACATTATAAATAATTTCATTTTATGGTAAATTTTTCATTTGTTAAAAGTGTTTATAATTTAAAAAAAATATTTTTTTTTTCATTTCTTGTGTGATAAATACTATATGCCATAATCCATATACTGTGCCCTTGAATATCATTCAAAGTGAAAAAAAATGTGCTTCAAGATCCCTTTTAACCTTAATAATGTTGAATAATTAGGTTTCTACCAACAAGAAAAAATCTATAATAGCATCACGTTTCTGGTGGCGTTAAATTACTTTATGACTAAAATTAATTTTATGGTTAAAGATGTAATTAAATGTGGAATGCATTCATTAATATTCATGTTATAGAGAAATTCTCTAAAGCTGAAGACTACTGGGAGAATTTCATTTTAAGTTTCTTTTATAATCTTTATATCAATACTTCAATACAGGTATTCATCAGTGTTAAGGACATTTTATGATTTTATCCGTTACTATGCAACTTCTTCCAACAAATAATTCATAATTTGCTTCCGTTACTGTCACATAAATCAGCCTTTTTGAAATTAATTTAGTCTTTTTTAATTAAAATGCGCGAAATGCATTCATGTAAGTAGAATTTTTAATAACAAGAGAAATAGTACAGTCTGTAGTTTATTCCTGAATGGCTTTATATATGTATGTTTTTTAAAAGTAAAAAATCATGAAATGATAGATATTACTCTTGAGGTCAAGACATTATTTAATTTCGCACACTGCTGAAAAAAATACTTTTGATTTTGCATTTATGATGGTTAGTACAATATAAAAATTAAATTCATGATTTAAAGTTTAATTATATGTGAAATGGTTTAATTAATATTCTTGTCGTATTCTTTTGAGATGGGACGGGTAGTAGAGTAAATTATATATAAGCACTATGTGAACCGCCCGGCGTTGCCCAGGCCCATAATATTATTCCTAAATAAACATTAAATTTAAATGATTTTATATACGTGGCTCACGCATTGCTCAAATGATATATGAAATAGCTTCCAGAAAAAAACCTGAAAAATTACAATTGTTAATACATATTCGTTAATTTCGGTCGGATTTCAAAGAAAATTAGATATTTGAATTCGCCATTAAAAAATGCAGGTAGGTGAGTAAATTTTAAATTCATAAAAAGAATGTTAAAAATTTTATGTCAGTAAAAAAAATTTTAGAGTACTTTCAAATGTGGCAACCTGGCGAACTACAAATTTCTGGTAAAACCTGGTTTCTCCTTATGAAGAAATTGAAAAAGGATATCCTTAGTTGTTCGATTAAAATTTATCCTTTTTCCCTCTTCAAATGGCCAGAGTCGATGCGATTTCAAGAATAACATGTTGATTGGTTAGCCGTGCGCTTCTCTCGCATCATGGTCTAATTCTATTCATCCTGTCGTTTAGAAGAAATAAATACTTTTTTAATTGGGCCGCTCTATGAATTTTTAAATATTATGCAAGCTAATTATAAGAAATTTGAAATTCTAAGTCTCGAAGCATTAGGAAAGGCCTTGAACTAACTCCACAAAACTTTTCAGCCTCGTACGGGCCGTATATTTTCCTATTCTTCATAGACACACAAAAACGCAGACAGAAAGACAAATACACGAGCTAAACTTATTTTATTAGTATAGATAATCCTTGCCATATTTTATTTCCTGGTAAGTTGTATCTAGTACTTTTTCAGCTTTTTGCAATTAATGCTTTGGATGTGTTAATTTCTTTCAATTTTCATGGATTTTTTGATAGGTTATAAGGAGCTTAGTTTTTTCAACTTTAAGTCTAATGCCGACAGTATTCTATGAAATAACGTATCTTTAATATGAATTATGCTTATGAAGCTTTTCTGAAGAATCCATTTGATAGTCATAGATTCTTATTTTTGGATTTCTAATTACCTATGTTTGTCATTTGATTTATCTTTCACATCAATTTTTAAATTTGTGATTCCATTCAAATTGTTTACTTATCTATTAATATGTACATAAATTCGGACAAGTTAGAATTTAATTGATTTTTTTATAGTTGATTGTCAAATCGTCAATCACTTATTGTATTCCTTCAAAATATTGACTCTAATTTGTCATATATAATTTTTTTTAAAGATGCAGTTTATATGATTGCATATTTTAAAAGTTTTAACTCAGCATGCGAAGACAAATGAAACTTAATTTTAAACCAATGAATGAGTTATTTTCAAATTTCTCGTTTGCATTTTATTTTAACTTTTTTATTTTTACAATACATTTGAAATGGATGTTTAAATCGGTATCTTCGTATTTTATCAGTTTTTAACCGACTTCAAGGAGGAGGTTATGATTTCGAGCACTATGTATTTCTTGTTCACTCATAACTTCCGTAATATGAACTGATTTTAATAATTCTTTTTTTGTTTGAAAGTGTAAAATGCCCATATGGCCCCACTGTAATTTTATCAAATTGTTGCTATTAGAGCTTTTTAAACATAAAAACATTAAAATTCTAATTCTTTTTGAAGCAGTTATCCAATTAGAAGCGTTCATTTTTCAGGTAATCCAGGCTTACATGTCGAGCACACAAGTCAGATTGTGTGTACAATAAATAAATAAAATTTTCCTAAATAATAATTTCCCTAAATATGAACCCATTTTAATAATTCTTATTTTGTTTGAAAGTATAAGACACCCATGTAGTCCCATTTTAATTTCATGGAGTTCTGATGATTAGAGCTTTTTAAAAAAAAAAAAAATATGTGGATTTGATTAAAAGAAAAAATGATTTTATCGCAAATTATTTTTCATTGTTGCAACCATTTTCAAATCATAAGCATATAAAACTATGCATTCAAATGCGTTAGCGCCAAGTTGCCGCCAAGCTTGATTCTTTTTTTGAAGTCGGTTAGTATTTTTTTTAAAGAATATTTTATTGATGCAATTTGTTATTCTTTCACAGAAGTCTTTTAATTTTGGAACTGATTATAAGAAAATAAAACTTTCCTTTCGAAGAAAACTTCTATGGAAATCGAAAAATGCCACCAAAGACATATCTACTTCAGGCGTGATATTAGCAAGAAACGGTCAAGTGTGAGCATCACTCGCGTTCACAGATTCCTTACAATAAATATGTGAATTATTAACTGCATTATGTTATTTAAAAAAATCTTTGGTAAAAGAAGAATAACTCATTGCAAAGTATACAACGTAGAGTTGGGCATAGCTGTGTAAGAAAATTGTGAATGGCTATATAAGAAAATTTCAAAAGCATATAAAGGCTAAATAATAACAGATATTGCTTTTTTGTATAACTCTTTTTTTAATCTTATTTTAATTTGTTTTTTTTTTTATGTTTTTCTTTTTCTTTTATGGACTAATTTCGGTTCTCGCAATAAAAATAGTGCATATTTAAACTTTATTTAGCATTTTACAAAACTGAATTCAACATAATAATAGTTTGTTTTTACAATTTAGCTAAAATAAAACCGTTGGCAGTGTGCTTACCGCGCTTCGGAAGTATGCCGAAAATTTGCAACACCGCTATGGTCTTTTTCATGTTATTTTAGGTAAGTTTTAACGTTAGAAAGATAAAAAATTTTAGTCTTTTATAACAAATATCACATACCGGAATTTTGATTTAAAATAGATTAATTTTTTTATTAAACATTTTTCTTCTTTGTATCTTTTTAACTTTTGTATAACAAAATTTCTGATTTGAATCAAATCTATTCATAGGATAGCAGTCAAAATAATCGTTCATAGCCATTATAGTGTTAATTAACTTTTAAAGACACGAGAGGTGTATTGAGAAATCCACTCATGAAAATATGTCGCGTATTCAATAGTATTTATCTGATTAAATCATTAACAGCCAGAGGCATAATTTTAAATCACTAGACTTTGTTTCAAAAAAGCATTTTTCACACCATTAAATATGTAGAAAAATATGTACTCCCTTATGTACCTTTGTATATGTACCAAAGGGAACTTTGTATATGTAAACATGCACCTTTACAAGAAAAATTCCTTGATAGAATAACATGAAAAATTATCTTCTTTCAAAAATAGTAAGAATTTTTAAATTAAAAACTTAACAAATAAATAATTTGGGCGTTTTGGGTTAATCCTATTTAAATTAGTCTGTTTTTAACAATTTGACATTTATTGCTTTTGTACTGCTACTGGCCATTGAATTACACAAATATATCATAAAAATTTGTTATATAGGCTTTAAAAATCGATAGTGCATAGTGTCTCTCATTTTTTTATGTATATCGAAACTGTCCGTCTACTTAAGCATTAATATCTCGGGGAATTAACAAATATTTTCTGCGTAAATCATTATCAACAATGCTTTTAGGATTCTGTTACAATAAGCTCCTCAATGCATTTGCTGAATGTCTGTAAATCGAAATTTGTGTGTAACTTAAAAATGCTCTATTATCGAAAACTATGTGACCTAGGATAATCACTATAGATTTACTGCAAGGTTTAAAATAAGGTCTACTATCTCTAATTTTTTCATAAGTCAAGTTTCAGTAGATTCAGAAATAGATAAGAAAGGAGAATTTTTTTACATTTTCGACGTTATATCTTAAAATATAATATCTAAAATTAAAAGAAATATGTTTTAAGTACAGCGTTATAAAACTTTCACACGATATGTGAATATAAGATTATTTTTATTCAAGTAACTTAATAAGCCCTTTTTTATTTTAACTAAATATATTTGTTAAATGTTTAATAATCTGTAAATATGCTAATTAAAAAGTCTTTATTACTTCGCTTAATTTGAACTTTCCGCGTTCTATAGTTTACGAGTAAAATAGCTGTGACAGTCAGATAGACAGAGGGGCGATCTTATGATGGTTCTGTTTTCACTTTTTAAGTACGGAAATATAAAAATAGTATAAACATAATAAAATGAAAAAAAAAAAAAAAAAAAAAAAAAAAAAAAAAAAGAAAAGAAAAGAAAGAAAGAAAAAAATGGAAAGAACTCTGTCATTGGTTTAACACTAGCTTTCCTATGCACTGTCAGAAATATACATCTATATACACTAAATTATTCCTCATTTTTGAAACAAATAATTCATGCACTCTTAAAAAAATCTGTTTTATTCATAAATGCACTCGAAAAAAGGAAATCCGTTGAAATTGAAGGGGGGGGGGGTATCCGTTTTATTCATAGAACGTATGCGTATTAGACCTATCAGTCCATCCAAATTCATTCTTGAAAAGGAAAAACAGAAAGTTCTGCAAATTAAGATTTCGTATTTACTCAAAAATAATAATAATAAAATCTAAAAAATAAATAACAATTAATTTTCTGGTTCATTTAAAATATTCACAATTTACTTTTTAAAACTGTAAAAAAAAGAAAATATTCGCATTTAAAATACAGTTTAAAAGGAACACATTTAAAACAGATAATTTGATTAAAATTTTCAATGAAAAAAACGAATATTGCGCATAAAATGTGTTGGGAAGAATGGCAATGTAATATTTATGTATTCAGTATTTGCGAATAAACTTTGCTAATCTTGCATAGTAAAGCGCCATTAAACTAGAATGTAATTAGCCTTTTCTCTTAAACGCATACGGCATTATTATTGTCTATCTTGTATTCACAAAACTTCTTAACTGTTGATGTTTCTTATAAATACTTTACTGGTTCATTTCATAGACTCTGCTCTATTTAAGTTTTATTCATCAGATTTGCTTAGCAAAAGTGCCTTTATCATTTAAACTCAAAGCAAAATTAAGTATTATAATTTTATAAACAGCTGCATTGTATTCTTTCTCGTGAATTATATAAATAAATACTGATCATGTAAAATAATATAAATGTACAATTAAATAAATGATTCAATACTTATAAGATGATTAAACAATAAAAAATATGCTAAAAATCGAATACTTTCAGCTAATACTAAGCCGTCATCAGGATTTTAAAATTTAAACAGCTCTTATGAACATTAGTTGTCTATGAGTTGGTTATTTATAAAAACTTTGCTTGAAATTCGAGTTCCGTAATCGAGTCCATACTAACTCGACGAAAATAGGTCGGATAAAAGTGAGAGATTTGTTTAGAAATCACTGCTCCCTTATCAAGCCCTTCCTGGCATTCGGTATGTTGTAGGGCAAAATAACTAGGTATTAAATACTAATCATTATTATTAACTTTTTAAATTATTATATGAGTAATTTTTAAAAAGTTTGCAATAAAAAGTAAAATCTCTATCGATTTCATCGGCTATAAACTTCTGGCATGTGACTAATACGAAGATACTTTCTAATAAATTTCAATATTTTATTTGAATAAACAGTCTAAAAGTATAAATTAAATGTAAAAAATACTATTAAACTTAAGAATTTGACCAAATATACCCTATTTATTTTAAAAAAACATAAGATAATATCTCAATTGATGTGCAGTTTTTTAAGACGTTGCATTAGAAAGAAAAGTTTTTTCGTATACACCTGTGTATAAATTTGAAATTGTTCGATGTATATTCGTATCGATAGTATTCTTGTTATTATAAAAAAGGTACTAAAAAGAAATTTAATTTCTCAAGTACTGCCACTGTCACTAGGATGCCAACTTACTTACAGACATGTTTTTTTTATACTTTCCAACAAAGTTGAAAAGTTTTTATGACTTCGGTTTTTCAGCGCTCTAACTCTCGTAAATGTACTCGGATTAAACCCTGTTTCTAACAAGTTAACTTTATTTTATGAGACAATCAAAAGTATTCCGACCAATGGGAAAAAAATCGTTTAAAATGAATTTTAAAGTAGTTAAAACCTTTCAAACATAATAAAATCGACGTGCATTTCCGAAGTGCACTAAAATATGCATTCTGTAGAATATACAGTGAAATGAATAATTATTATTCATTTACATTGCCACACAAAGTATTCTGTTACATAATGATATAGGAAAGAATTATTTGCGGCATATTTTAATCATATTAAACTATATCATGTATAATGAAATTGATATACGATGCTCTATAATATGAAGTGCATAGTATTACAGGGCAGACAAAAAATTTCGAATAGTATATTCTATCCGAAGTACTGCGTATTCGTGATTATGTCAAGAAATGCTTTTTTTAATTATGCTACCCGCTTTTGAGTTTTACAATATTCATGCATATAATACGATGTGTATGAAGTTTAGTTGATATAAAGGGCTACACAAATGACTTAAGGGTGGTTTTTAAATGAGTTCTGCTTTTATACACTGAACCGCATTCAGTTATTTAAGAAATACTTATGGAATATATATATATATAATGATATACCGGGCCACTCAAAGAATTGAATACATGGATGTCTATGGATGATAATTTCATGAATGTGATTTCATTAGTTTTAAGAGTGTTTTAGTTTGAATTAAATTATAGCTAAATACTGGCATGTAATAAAGGTACTAGGTAAAATACAGGGCTGAACAAAAGTATCTAAGTACATTTACACCTATTAGTATAAACTGTTGACAGAGAAATTTAAACCTAATATGCGTTTTCTTGCTAAACAAAATTTTCCCTTTATATATTACATATACCAACCTACAGATCGGAAACAATACTGTTCAAAAATATTACAATGCATATTTGGCAATAGACAGTAACAGCTTACATCCCTAAATAACGAAGTTTTGTTAAAGCGTTCATTAAGCGTTGGAAATGCTTCATCTATGCTTAACGCATGTTTTTTTTTTTTGTTAGTTTAGAATGCAGATACAATGAAAAATATATACATATTCCTCACTATACACTAAGCATCGATGAAGTAACAATTACGATGCAATTTCCGAGTATTTTGTAATCTACATGATTTGATGCATCATATGCATCGATTTTCCTATTATGAATAGTGATACATTGTTCATATATTCCTTATCCTCAAACTAACATTGAGTAGTAAACCATCATTAAACTAGGATGCAATTAGCCGTTCCTCTGAAATTCTCGTTTATGATGTGTGTCAATCCAGTATTCATAAAACTTCATAACTGTCATTGTTTTTTGCATATATTTTACTCGTCACTTTCCTATATTTTCTCACTCTAAATTTTATTCATCAGATTTCTTTTGCAAAAATTTCCCCTTAAAAGATAATAGAATGAACTCTCTTTATCTGAACACTCTCTAAAGTGAGCACCCCAGTATTATGATCACATTCCAACAGTCCTGGCAAAACTTAATAAATTTAGCAAAAGATGAACTCTCTGTATTCTGAACACGCTCTAATCACACTACCCCACTATTATGAACACTATTTTTGATCCCCATTTCTACTCCACCTCTCTGTAAACTGAACATGTGTTTGCAATCTGAATTCGAATTGCCCTATCATGGGAATTCGGAGAAACTGATACAAAATAATAAAATAATTCAACAAACTCAAACAAACAAACAAAAAAAATCACATTTAGATTTTAAGCAGGAACTTGAAGTTGTAATTTGTTGTCATATTGTTGTAAGCTGCCTGCTGTAAAAAAATTTATGATTTTATGTTTTTTTTTTTTTTTTTTTTTTTTTTTTTTTTGTATTAGAAAATGTAAAAATTTAGTTTTAGAGTAGTTGGAAACATTTAAAATAACTACTTAAGCATAATATTTTAAAAATTAATTTTGGAAATTTTGACTGATGTCTTCGAATTATAAACTACTGGTAAAATGGCAATTAAAAAAAACTGTTTGCTTATAATTTTGTTACTGTTTAATTTCAGCAGATTTTGTCCATTATAGGACATTCATTAACGGTTGTAGCTTTCATGTTATTTTACTTCTAAAATTAAAACAAATCGAAAGAGTAATAAAAATCCCGCAGCATCAACCTTATTTGATCAACTACTGACTCTGTCAATCTACATAATAGTAGTAGTAATATATTTTCTATCTCCCTCTATAATGAACATCCATATTATCTGAACATAATTGGTCGGTCCCATGAGTGTTCAGAGTAGACGGAGTCTACTGGACAGTAACAGTTTACCTCCCCTGAAGTTTTGTTAAAGATTTTAGGAAGCGTTGGAAAGAATTTCATAATTTATGCTTAATGCATGTTTTTTTTTACTTGTTAGTTTAGAATATAGATATAATGAAAAATATATACATATCCATCACTATATCCATCGATGAAGCAACAATTACGATGCGATTTTCGAGTATTTTGTACCTTACATGATTTGATGCATCATATGCATCGATTTTCCTATTATGAATAGTGATACATTGTTCATATATTCCTTATCCTCAAACTAACATTGAGTAGTAAACCATCATTAAACTAGGATGCAATTAGCCGTTCCTCTGAAATTCTCGTTTATGATGTGTGTCAATCCAGTATTCATAAAACTTCATAACTGTCATTGTTTTTTGCATATATTTTACTCGTCACTTTCCTATATTTTCTCACTCTAAATTTTATTCATCAGATTTCTTTTGCAAAAATTTTCCCTTATAAGATAATAGAATGAACTCTCTTTATCTGAACACTCTCTAAAGTGAGCACCCCAGTATTATGATCACATTCCAACAGTCCTGGCAAAACTTAATAAATTTAGCAAAAGATGAACTCTCTGTATTCTGAACACACTCTAATCACACTACCCCACTATTATGAACACTATTTTTGATCCCCATTTCTACTCCACCTCTCTGTAAACTGAACATGTGTTTGCAATCTGAATTCGAATTGCCTTATCATGGGAATTCGGAGAAACTGATACAAAATAATAAAATAATTCAACAAACTCAAACAAACAAACAAAAAAAATCACATTTAGATTTTAAGCAGAAACTTGAAGTTGTAATTTGTTGTCATATTGTTGTAAGCTGCCTGCTGTAAAAAAAATTATGATTTTATGTTTTTTTTTTTTTTTTTTTTTTTTTTTTTTTTTTTTTTTGTATTAGAAAATGTAAAAATTTAGTTTTAGAGTAGTTGGAAACATTTAAAATAACTACTTAAGCATAATATTTTAAAAATTAATTTTGGAAATTTTGACTGATGTCTTCGAATTATAAACTACTGGTAAAATGGCAATTAAAAAAAACTGTTTGCTTATAATTTTGTTACTGTTTAATTTCAGCAGATTTTGTCCATTATAGGACATTCATTAACGGTTGTAGCTTTCATGTTATTTTACTTCTAAAATTAAAACAAATCGAAAGAGTAATAAAAATCCCGCAGCATCAACCTTATTTGATCAACTACTGACTCTGTCAATCTACATAATAGTAGTAGTAATATATTTTCTATCTCCCTCTATAATGAACATCCATATTATCTGAACATAATTGGTCGGTCCCATGAGTGTTCAGAGTAGACGGAGTCTACTGGACAGTACCAGTTTACCTCCCCTGAAGTTTTGTTAAATATTTTAGGAAGCGTTGGAAAGTATTTCATAATTTATGCTTAATGCATGTTTTTTTTTTACTTGTTAGTTTAGAATATAGATATAATGAAAAATATATACATATCCATCACTATATCCATCGATGAAGCAACAATTACGATGCGATTTTCGAGTATTTTGTACCTTACATGATTTGATGCATCATATGCATCGATTTTCCTCTTATGAATAGTGATGCATTGCTTATATATTCCGTATCCTCAAACTAACATTGAATAGTAAAGCACCATTAAACTAAGAGCAATTAGCCGTTTCACTGAAACGCACGTTTATGATATGTGTCAATCCAGTATTCATAAAACTTCATAAATGTCGTTGTTTCTTGTATGTATTTTACTCGTCACTTTCCTACATTTTCTCACTTTAAATTTTATTAAACAGATTTTTATTTTAAAAAAATTTACCTTTAAAAAATAGTATTCGTAATTACAATTGTATCGTCAATATGCAAAACAAAATTAAATAACTAAAACTTTATAATTTTATTAATCACTATGTTATTCTTTGTTTTCAAGAAATTTTGCAATTTTTGTTAAAGTACTATATCTAAAATAAACATAAGGGCTGTGCATATCTAACGTTATCATTTTAGGGGGTAGGGGTGGATGGTACATGATATCGTAAGATATTTCCAGGGAGAGGAGTATTTACCTTTTGATATCGATATGATTTTTGATCTAATCAAAATTGTAGATTTATGTTTGTAACATAGTCTTTGGCTCAAAGTAGTATATTATCTTTTTTTAGTCTTCTATCTATTTTTACGAAAATACAAAGTTATTATTAAAATCACTAAATTATTATAAAATGATCTAATTCTGAAATATGGCGTACTATAGATACTCCAGCGTTTGACATTCCTATTCATCTTCATATGTGCATGCATAAATACCATAATGCACATTACATATTTGAAGCATATTTGAAATGAAAGTTGCTTTTATTAATGAACAAAAGAAAAAGAAAGTCCTCTACTTGTTTTGCTGGATTTCTATCTCACCACCCCCCCCCCCCAACTCCACGTACTTTCATGGCACGTACAACAAGACTTTATTACTGTTGAATACATTATGTAACAAAAAACTATTATAAAGTACTTTTAAATAGTAACTAATTCTTTTAAGTGCTATTTGAAAAAGGCGATATTTTATTGACTTCTATTCATTTATATCGATAAACTATGCGAAAAATAAACTTAACCAATTTTATACATTACTCTAATCAAAAAAACTAAATTCTAAAAATATCTTTGATATCAAATCTTTGATATCAAAAGGAGGGGAGGGGGTCCAAAATTTCCAAAAAGTTGATAACGTTATTTTTGCTCAACCCCATACTTCCTTGACTTAGGCACCAAACTACACCGGATAAGAAACATGCTGTAATGAGCTTCAATAATATATAGAGTTTTTCAGTATCAGGGCAGTCAGAAAAGAAGTGCGTAAAAAATATGAATATGGAGAATTTTTAGTGTTTGGAAATTTTTGTTTGCTTTCTTTCTATTACTTTTCCTCTTTATTAATTTTCTACTTATATTATTTTTCTTTTTACAAAAAAGAGAAGTTTAAAAATTCTAAGTAATTTTAATTGAATAAATTTAGTCATATTCTTTGATCCGCATTTTAAAGTCCGTTTATACAAAACGTTATTTTCTTAATTTCAATATAGCTTTTCATGAAAACAAAGTTAATTCATATACATTAAATTAGAGTTTGTAATTTTTTATAGCTATTTTATGAACTAGCTTTTGAAAATAATATGTGTCATTCCGCTTATGCTAGGATACTTTTAAGAGAAATGTGTCATAAAATAATATGCTTTGAAAAATTGTGGCGCGATCTTGTGGCCGCCTATCCTGACCTGTAAAATAAAGGGTTAAACGACATCCGCAATTTATCATACCATTGTTAGTAAAATTCATATTAACATTTAAATGGAAATTATTGTAACACTAAACTAATACACCGATTGTCTTCCTTTATAGATATTTAATTAAGAAATTAATCTTAATGAAAAAATCGTATATGAAGATTTTAAATACTGTAAAACCCAGAAAAGTTGCATAAAATATTTTATCAAGTTTCATTAATAAAGAATTTATTAATCTTTAAAAACACCGTCAGCATACTGAGTGCGCCACAGAATAAAAATTTATAATAATAATTATCTAATAAAATGTAATTTAACAAATTATAACCATTTCGAAAAGGATTTTTTCAAAGACTAAAACTTAAGAGTTATAAATAAATTCTATATTAAAAAAAAATTTCATTACTTTTTGCAAACAAGACATGTTTACTTTACAGTTAAATAAATGTGAAACATCTCCAAGAGATTATCATTTATACAGTCATTTGACTCCTAAAAGATTTAATAAAAAAAAAGGCAAAATAAAGAGATGATAGTGTTTTTACCTTTCTGAATTCATTATATTTCTATATTTATACCTACCCCATCTATCTATATCATTCCCATTTGGGAACTGTGGGTTTTAAACAGCTAAAAGAATAACAATCCTGCATTGCTTACCTCATGAATTAAACATTAATATTTCTGGACCATAAAAGTAAGAGCGGATGCCACAAGGATTCAAATATGTTTCACATACATCTAGTATCGATCGAAAACAAGAACCATTTTCCAAGTATGTAAAAAAGAAAACAGTGACCAATCATTTTGAATAATTAATCAATTAATTTTCATCAGTGAAATTTCTTAAATTGAATGCTGAAAATTAATTGATAAATTAATAAAAATTATATGTATGTAATCATCTATGCTGGGTTTCTTTAAGGTCTCTTGTTATGCCGCAGGTTTGTGTGCTCATGTAGACGATTCCATTTTCTGCTGTAGTTGCAGCCTTATCAACATATGGGAGTGAGAAACGACAAGTTGAGTATCGTCTTCGTAGCTTAATTTTTAGAATATTGGGCGCGCTATTCCAAGGGTTCCGGGTTCGATATCCGGCTTGTATAATGTAGACGATTCCATTTTTTGCTGTAGTTGCAGCCTTATCAACATATGGGAGTGAGAAATGACAAGTTGAGTATCGTCTTCGTAGCTTAATTTTTAGAATATTGGGCGCGCTATTCCAAGGGTTCCGGGTTCGATATCTGGCTTGTATCATGTAGACGATTCCATTTTCTGCTGTAGTTGCAGCCTTATCAACATATGGGAGTGAGAAATGACAAGTTAAGTATCGTCTTCGTAGCTTAATTTTTAGAATATTGGGCGCGCTATTCCAAGGGTTCCGGGTTCGATATCCGGCTTGTATCATGTAGACGATTCCATTTTTTGCTGTAGTTGCAGCCTTATCAACATATGGGAGTGAAAAATGACAAGTTGAGTATCGTCTTCGTAGCTTAATTTTTAGAATATTGGGCGCGCTATTCCAAGGGTTCCGGGTACGATATCCGGCTTTGGACCACTTTTCACTTTCTTAGGCTCATGTATCATTCTGATAGCTCATTTATTAAATTTTCCAGAATTTAAAACATAATTTCACTGCTCAAAATTAATTGATAAATTAATTAAAAGTATACATATGATTTACTTTGGTTTCTGTGGAACAATATCACAGGAATCGGTGATGTAGGAAATTATCAGTATCAATGCAGTATTAAACTAAATGTTTAATATTTCAGAATATAATTGACATTAGATACATACATTTTTTTGGTCGCCTAAATTTCCCTAATACAAGATAAATCTCTTGCAGTTTTTTTGTTGGCTCATTATTTTTCTTTATTATTGAGCTCAATATCTATGATTTTGCGTATATTTTGTAATTACCAAAACGTATTTACAGAATTTTGAACATGCATGGACAGATAGAAGCATTTAAATGTATTTAACTATAATGAAAAGAGTTAAATACATTAGAAATATTTACAATTGAAAATCACTAAATGCAGAAATCTTTTAATATAAGAAAATATCACCTTTGAAGCTTAACTGAGAGAAGGGAATTTGATATAATATTTGGGTGTTGAATTATACTGAAATTATTTTTATCAAGAAGAGATCTACCGAGCTTTGTGTGAGAGAATTTTATGAGAAATAGTAAAAGTAGAAAACCATCAATATCTATATAATGCTGAACTAGTCACTCTATATTTTGATATATAATTGACATTACATTAAGCATTTTTTTAAATCATCACATTTCACACAACGGATCTTACATTTATTGAAAATTTTTGTAATCTCTAATTTTGGTTTCCTCTATAAATGGCTTCATTTTATTTCGATTTAGACTGAAACACCATGTAAATATTTTGTGTTTATTTAATTTTTTTTATCCAATTCAGAATGTATAGGACAGATAGAGGCACTAACATTTATTTTATTGTATTTTAACTAGTTATACAGATGCATTATAAAAATTTTACAATTGAAAACCATCAAATACAGAAGCATTTTCCTATGAACCAATATCACCCATGAAATACTTATCATTATTAAGAAGTGAAGATAATTTGCTGTCAAATTTGAAAATTAAATTAGATAGAAGAGAGATCTTATTTACAGAAATATCCGTAGGGAATATGATTCCCACTTTATAATTCGTCCGAATGAAATTCCTGGAATTTTAGAGAATATGCGAGACTCTTTTATATTCCAAACGATTATCGAGGTCACCAAATGTCCCTTTCAATAGAATATTAAATGCAGGCAAAATATAAAGTGATAAGATTCTTTAATATGTTCTTTTACATCATTCCGGTTCTCCCCCCCACCCCCCAAAAAAAAAAATCAAAATTTACGAATTATTGAAAATTACATCTTACTGCATTAACACTAGAATTAACGGAAATTCAAGTCAAGTTTTATATAAGCATTTCCCACCAGTATTTTCATTTAAAACAGTTTAACTTTATTATTTAGCGATTTTGTTTTTTGTATCTGTTGAACTTATTTCATAATCTAATTTCTGGTGTGAACTGAAACCTTGGTAGACCTCAAAATGACGGCTCACGGTAGTTCTTGTGTTAAACATTTATTTTCATAATTTTAGAATCTTTTATAATCCGAAGGATGAAAAGCGTCATAAAATTCAATAATAGCTGCTTTTAATAGAATGATGAATAAAACAATGTAAAGTTATGAAAATAAACGTTCTTTAATACTTTTTCTTTAATGTAACATTGTTTTGAAGTGAATAAATGTATTCGAGCATCTAACTTGGTGTAAACGAAAAAATGTTTTTAAATTCCGTCAGAATTTAGGAAAATGATTAAATAATGTTTAAATTTTTATAGTATTCTTCGTTCACTAATAAACGAGTCGGATGTGCCAATCACAGATTTTTCTAGTATCAATCAATATCACCCATAAAATACTTATCATTATGATGAACGTAGAGAAGTAAATTTGCTATCAAATTTAGAAGTTTAATTGGATAAAGGGAAGATCTTATTAATACCAATGTCCGGAATGATTATGATTCCCACTTTATAATTCGTCCGGATGAAATTCCTGGAATTTCAGGAAATATGCGAGATTTTCTTTATATTCAAGGGTTATTAAGGTCATCAAATACATTTTTCATGAGAATAGTAAATGCAGCATAAACAGAAAGTGATAATATACTTTAATATGTTACTTTACATTATTCCTGTTTTTCCAGAAAACAAATTCTAAATTTACGAACTACTCAAAATAACATTTTATTGCATTATACATTCATTTTGATAATACTAGAACCTTTTATCATCTGAAGAATAACCAGCGTCATGAAATTCAAATAAAGCTGTTTTTAATAGAAAGGTGAATAAAACAAGTTTATAAAGCTATAAAAATAAAAATTCTTTACTGTGTCTTTTTTTGTCTGAAATATTGTTTTGAAGTGAATTAGTTTATTCGAATATCTAACCTGGTCTTGATAAAAAAAATGTTTTTAAATTCAGTTTAGAGTTTCAAAATTGACTAAACAAATGTTTAAATTTTTATAGCATTCTTTCAATAATAAACTAGTCGGATGTGCCAATCACAAAATTGTCTTCTATCAATCAATATCACCCATGAAATATCATTATGAACGTAGAGTAGTGAATTTGCTATCAAATTTGAAAGTTTGAATAGAAGGGAGATCTTATTAACAACAATGTACGAAATGATTGTGATTCCTACATCGTATTTCGTCCGGATGGAATTCCTATAATTTCAGAGAATAGGCGAGACTATTTTATGTTCTGGAAGGTTATTGAGGTTCTAAAACACTATTTTAAATAGAATAGTAAATACTGGAAAAACAGAAAGCGATAAGATCTTTTAATATGCTCTTTTAAATTATTCCAATTTTTCCAGAAAAAAAATTCAAAATTTACGAATTATTCAAAATAACATTTTATTGCTTTCATTTTACATTTCATAATTTTTCATTTTCATAATTTTTTATCTTTTTATCATCCGAAGGATGATCAGCGTCATGAAATTCAATAAAAGCCACTTTTAATGGAATGTTACATAAAATGAAATGTTATGAAAGCTTGTAAAGTTATAAAAATAAAAATTCTTCAGAACAGTCTTTTTTTTTTTTTTTTGGACTGAAGTATTGTTTTGAAGTGATCTAACTTATTCGGTGGTGTAAGCAAAAAGAGCTTTTAAATTTAATTCAAAATTTAAGAAAACGATTAAATAATTGTTTAAACTTCCACAGCATTCTTCGTTTCAGTAATAAACTAGTCAGATCTGCCAATCGCAAAATTTTCTTCTATCAATCAATATCACCCATGAAATATTATTATAAACGAGAGAACAGAATTTGCTACCAAATTTGAAAATTTAATTAGATAGACGCAAGGTCTTATTAACAACAATGTCCGGAATGAATATGACTCCCACTTTATAATTCGTTCAGATGGAATTCCTGGAATTTCAGAGAATAGGCGAGACTCAATTATATTCCAAATGATTATCGAGATCACCGAATGCCTTTTTCAATAGAACAGTAAAAGCAGTATAAACCGGAAGTGATAAGATCCTTCAATATGCTCTTTTATATCATTCTGGTTCTCCCAGAAGAAAAAATTCAAAATTTACGAATTATTCAAAATAAAATTTTATTGCATTAAGCATTCATTTTCATAACTTTAAAACCTTTTATCATCCGAAGAATAACCAGCGTCATGAAATTCAGTAAAAGCTGTTTTTAATAGAATGGTGTCTAATAGAAAACTGTCGTATACATTATGCCTCTTATATCAATTTACGCCCTTCACCATACGCTATTACGAATGCAGATAAGTGAACTTTCTATCTTTGGAAATTGAATTAGATAGAAGAGAGCTATATTTTTAACAACAATGTCCGAATTGAATGTGATTCCTATTTTATAATTCGTCCGGTATAATTCCTGGAATTTCAAAGAATATGCGATACTCTTTTATTTTTTGATGGGTTCTGGAGATCAGAAAACACTCTTTTTAATAGAATAGTAAATGCAAGAAAAACAAAGAGGAGTAAGATACTTTAATATGCTCTTTTATAATATTTCTGATTTCCCAGAAAAAAAATTAACATAAAGTTTAGCTCTGTCATTTTTTCCTCACCCTATCCTACATTTCTTTTCTTGAAATATTTTCAATAATTCGCAAACTCGAATAAGAGAGATACCATTATACGCATAATGTCAGGGCTTATGAAATGTTAATAAGATAATGAATTTGGATAAAGTAAATAAAAAAGGGTATGAAAATTATTTACTAAATAAGGAATTGTCAACAGGTAATCCACAAGAAAATTTCAAAAAGTTATTCGCATTTTAACGCATTCCAATTAACTTGAAAAGTATTTATGATTTCGGTTTGTCTCTCTATGTGGCTTTTTATGCACCACCTGTCTGTTCTCTAACTCTTATAATTTTCCTCGGGTTGTCATGTAATTGATATATGTTATTTAACTTCACTAAAATATGTTCGATATTGATAATGAAGTATGCATGATTCCTATTTTGTCTACAATGACACTCAAAAGAATTCCGTTACATTTTAATTAGCGGATAAATCCCCGTCTAAATTTTTATAATATGTTTAGGTTAGTAAGAAAATCTTACAGTGCGTTTGAGTAGAAGGGAAATAAATAGTGCAATTTTAATTTGATATTATATTTTATATAAGATATAAATGTAGAATTCACTATCGAAATTGTAATATACAAGGCAAATTCTTAACATAAAAAAATCCTATTTTGGAACAATGTTTTCACATAATTTACAACACATTGATGTGTTGTGGATTAGAAGACTTCATTTGCATAAAGTTTTTTTTTATGTGACTATTCTTAATAAGTTTCAAAAATGTTGTTTTCTAGAAATGTGTTCTAAAAAAGTATTGTTAATTGTGTTGAAAAATTGTTGCGAATAGTGTAGATAAAAATATTTTCTTACAATAATTTCTTACAATTTTGTTGTGTTTCGCATCATTTTTTCACCAAATTACCAATGTATTGTAAGCACCATACAATGTAGAACACTGTATAATAACACATTCAAAACACTTTCCATGTTTGACCTTTTAAAATTGCACAGTTTTTAAAAGGAAATAAGAGACTTCGCTTTATAGAAATTAAAATGCCGGGGATTACTGAGTGAGCTGACTAATAAATATCAGCCATAAATATTTGCCAATAAATATCAATAACTGCACTTTTGGAAAAATTATATAATTTTTAACGACATTTTTTGTACAAACTTTCTCCTTGCACAGAACATTCGCAACACATTCACAAGACAATTAAAAAGGATTTTAGTTAGAAGTGTTAATTATTATGTTCAGTAAATGCTGTGAAAGTGTTTCATGAATTTGCATTGTATAATATGTTTTCCACATCAATTGATGTCATTGATCACTCGTTATTAGGGAAAATATATGACTAATTGTTAAAATAGGAAACTGAATTTAATAGAAGTGAAAGCTCATGAACATTGATGTCCGATATGGATGCAATTTCCACTTTATAAATCGTCCGTACGGAATTCGCGGAATTTCCGAGACTCTTTAAGATTCCAGATGGTCTTTGGGGTTTTTAAATTCGATAACAGAAGAACAGAACTGTTTGTAAAGTAAATATAGGAAGAGAAGAAAATGGCCATTTAATATATTTTCCTACATTCGCTTTTATGCTGGAAGTATTTATAAAATTATGGGATGGTTGAAATGGCATTAAAATTTTATAGTGGCATGTAAAAAAAAAGAAAAAAAAACAGAGTCTGAAATTATACGTCAAACGTGGCAAATGATGTGCGTTCGTAGGATAACTAATTTTATAAATTTTCAGATTTTGGCGGAATAATTGTTGCACTTTTATATATAAATGCATCGATACAAAATTTATTACGTCATATCTACTAAACTCAGTAATATGTAAATAATACGACTCCATCCTAAATAGGACTTGAAATGCCGGAGCTCACGCCCCATATGCCCATATAATTTGCCGCTACTAAGTACAATAGATTTTTCGGTGCTGAATCATGAATGATACTTTGTACCCAAAATTACTATCTGCTATATCTCAGTAAGTAAGGTGTCCTTCTTGTTTCCAGAGATCTCGGATTCGAACCCAGGAAGGCTAAGAACAAATTGTGTAAATATTAAATCGTACTGCAGCTCAAATTTACTTGAAAAAGTAAAATTATTTGATGATAACTGAAGTTTGAAGGATTCACTAATTTAAAAAAATAGATTAAATAATTATAATTAAAAATACATTTTCAGAGTCTTGCATATTTTTAACGATGTTAATTTACAGATCCTGCTGTAAATTTACGGAATAACTTTTCTGTTATTTAACAGAATCTCGTTTTTTTCTAATCTCTGTAATTTTACATAAGTCTTAAGATAATGGATTACCCGTAAATTCTCTGTAATTTCACTGAATTTTTTATTAACAGTGCAGGAAACCAACAGGCTTTAAAAAAAAGACTCATAAAAATGGCATGTTTTTAAAATAAAGAATCTCTAACATTTGCGAACATTTTATAATATATAGCATTTAATTTCAAAATTTTAACTTTCTCTTTCAATTGTTTGATGAACTTTACTTGACATATGCAAATATGCTAACTAAATAATCCTTCCACTTTTATGTAGTTACTTATTGTAAATTAAATACGTATAATTGTAAGTTCACTTATGATCAATTTATCGATTTATACATTTTAAATGAAATTTAGCTTAATTCGTCGGTAGATTTTTTAGAAATAAAAGTTATCTTTTGCGCTAGTTTTTTAGCATCAATTTACTGCGTGCATTTTTCTCTAACTTTCCATTCTAAAATAAAGTGGAATCAATAAATTATCCACTAAAAAGTTTAACTTCGTAAATAAGTTTAAATTTAGGAAACATACTTCTTTTATTTTGAGAAATATTTATGAAGCAGTATATTTGATTGTTTGGTCCTTTTTTACTTACTTCTATATTCAATAAAAGAAAGTATTGTAATCGAAATTTTTTTCGACTTCCGATTTTCGACGGAACACGTTTTAGGGGTCAAACATTAAAAAAAAAAAAAAAAAAAAACATGTTTTTACAAAATGTCTCTGTGTATGTGTGTCCGTATGTCGCCATTCTACCATCAAAAAGTATATGAACATATGCAGAGAATTGAACCAAATATTTTGTGAATGTTTCTGGCTGTGTCAAGCAGAGCCTCCTTTTTTTTTGAAATATTCTGTCGGAGGGGGGCTCTGTAATAGCGATTTTTTTGCCATTTTCAATGTTCTATCGACTAAGAGTGTATGAAGTTATGCATCGAATTTAACAAAATTTTTTGTGTAAGTGTATGGCTATGGCTAGTTGGTCCTCCCTGAATTTGAAAAAAAAAATCCGCCTCAAGGAGGCACTGCAATCGCGATTTTTGTGCCATTTCCAATATTGTATCCCCTAAAAGTGTATGAAGTTATATATGGAATTGAACGAAATTTTTTGTGTGTTTTTAAGTGTTTAGCTATGGCTAATAGGTTTGCCCTGAATTTGAAAAAAAATCCAATGGAAGGGGGCGCTATAATCACGATGTATGCGCCATTTTCATTATTTTACCATCAAAAAGTGTATGAAGTTATGCATAGAACTGAACTAAAATTTTTGTGTATGATTATTTTTGGGTATGGCAAGTAGGTTCTCCCTGAATTTGAAAATAACTCTACCTATCATTCTATTGTCCATCGGCTCGGCTCGTGTAGAGACGGAAACTCGTTTTTACTCCAATTAATTGACTGAAGCTGAAATTTAAGATGAAAATCAAAGTTGGTCTAGTATTGAATTAAAATTATTAAAGCATTAACATGTGTAACTATTTTTTTAAAATATTAAATTATAAGTATGAGATAAAAGAAAGTTTTGGGACTGGCACATCCAACTAGTTTTTCTAATGCGTGTGCTTTGTATTTTAAAACAGTCGTCTCTTAATCCTTCTTTTTACGCTTTTTGAAAAAAATTATAACCAGGGCTTGGAATATTTTCTTATGATTGAGAAGTAGTTGTGAAAACCCGGTGGCGCCCCCGTTATGAAGCTACTTCAGTCACGCGAAAACATGCAGACCGAATTTCAATAAAAAGGAGGGTCCAGGAACATAAATATCCTTATTACGTTTTCGAATGAAATTGCATAGCTAACGAACTAATTTTTTCCTATCAAGTTCGTTGTCGTTGGCAATTCATTCATGTATTGTCAAGTACGCACCACAGTAGCAAGGTAGACCAGGAATAAAAAAATTCTTTCGCAATTTTGATTGAAATCACATATTTAAGAAACCAATTTTGTTCTAATTCAGAAAACTGTTGACAATAATACAATATTCATGAATTTTCAGTCTCAATGATAATATTTTACTGTAAAATGTCCAATCATTCCACTTTTTTGTGGATAACAATTACTAAACAGTAAGTTTAAATGATACTGACCATTGATCAGTTCATATTATGGTCAAGTAACCGTAATTTACAGAAAACGGTTCAATGATTTGATAGCTGCATATTCGTGACAGTCTACTTTACCTTGGTGGGCTCGTTGGTAAATCATTTTATTGCATTTTAGTTTAAAATAAAATATGCAGGGTGTTGTCGAATTCTAATCGACAAATTCAAAAAGGTGATAGTAGGACTCAAAAGGATAAAAAATTATTATAGAACATGTAATTGCAAACCACATATTTAATCAAAAATACAGGGTATTCTATCCTAACATAATTTGGGTTGATGAAAATAAATTTCAGAAAATTGATGTATATTGTAATAAAACTTGTAATAGAAATTTTCACATTTAGTATAAATGTGATCACATACAATATGATCAAAATTTCCATTATACGCATCAGCAGGATACATTGGGCGCTCCACATTTTGGACTGAGATTAATAATTCATATGGTATCACTAACTGCTTTAACATGCTACTTTTTAAAGAAATTTTCACAAAGTTATAACATTTCACACAAAACAAGGTACATATGGCTGCGTTTCATTGCAATCCTTTTATTTTTCTCCAAAATTATTACACCCATCCAAAGTTCAGTTAGAACGAAATACCCCATATTTGTTATGAAATAAATGTTTTTCGACTCCGTGTTCTATTGTGTCAATTTTTAATTCTCTTGATGCTTACTTTTACCACTATGAACTTGTCGGTCAAATTCGGCAATATTTTCTATGACGATTTTTTTCTTCAATATGTATGAGAAGTTCATTGTCGATGGGTAAAGTGGGAACAGACACAGCGGGTGGGACAGATACCGCAGAGATTGTGTAGGTGGCACTAGCACTCCCTAGATCAAATAAAGAAATTCATTATGTGCCTCTGGGCGTTCTGCTGAGTTGTATGAGTCTCTATCACTTAATTGATAGTATTTAAATACTTATGCCAGTTTTTATGTTCCAAATTTGTGTGATAAGCTTCTAAAATTTTTTTAATATAGTTTTATTACAATTTTTTTTTTGTTAATGTTAAATAAGCAGATCTTGTCACAAAACCAATTGTAACTGTAGACTAAATCCTAGTAGAATATAGACATGTGCTTACATTTTTCACGCGTCATTTACATGACACAAATTAACGGTGTGGTGTTTTACACATCTCTTTGGGACACATGACGCAACGAGATTGAGAGACAGATGCTGCATAATATGTCTTTATTTTTCGGTTTTATAAATTCATCAGTACAATTTTCAGTAGAACTTACATATACATGAACGTATATTGAGTGACTAAAGTGGCAATTCTTACAGATTTTAATGATGGTATTGGATTCGAATTTGATGGCTCTGAATGTACTGGTTGTCTGGAATCTTATCAAGAAACAAAATTCAAAGCGAACTGGATTCAGTAGACCAAATGCAATTGGCGTTAATAATGAAACATGCTCACTTTACTCTTGCAATGGGAAATGTGATGATTGTGGGCGAATAAAAATGAAAATGTAAGAATGAAAAGAAAGGCAAAAAGTAAGAAGACTATTACCTAAATAGAATATATCTAGTACGAACTACGTTCGCCTGAATGTAAACAAGTGATTTCTATCTTTTTTGTAACTATGCTGTCTGTTGTTTCCTGTAATTATGTTATACATTCATGTAAATTCAAATTTTTTCCTATTTAAATTTAATTTTTCTCTTAAGCTTTTTTTTGAGATTACACTGTTGCATTTTCGTTAAACTTTTTGCATCTTAATGATACATATACAATTTTTAGTCAGTTTAATGTTACTTATTTTTATTTTAAGTACTTTGGAAAAATAAAATGTGATTTGCTTGAAAAAAAAAAAGTATGTCTTTTTTCTCATGCGGAATCTGATCCTGCACAAAAAAAAAAAAAAAAAAAAAAAAAAGATGTTAAAAAATAGCATTTGTTAAAATAGTTATGCCTACTTTATTAAAAGGGTTTTAATTTGTTTAGCATAGAAAATAGATTCGAAAGAGTTTGGTTTATTATTTTTGGTGCTAAGTTTGTTGTTATTTGCTATATTGTACATTTTGCACGAAGAAAAGTAAAAGTATGGCTCTGTCTTTACTTTAACCTAAGTATTTATCTGTTTGCACCTCATCAGGGGTAAGGACAAGTTATGTTCGCTTAAAATCATATATCTAACGGACAGGATTTGATCATATCTTGCCTAAGTCCATATTTAATTACAACGTATTATTGCATTATACATTTTAGATTAGAAGCATATTACTTAAAATTTTAAATTTATATTCTCGTTTTATTTTTAAATTTCGTAAATTGTTATATCATTTTTTCACTATTTTCAGTATTTGTTTGAAAAAAAAATACATAAATATTTGAGAAATTTTCGCTATGCGTATTTATAATCATTTATCAAAATGTCGGATGCAGAAGAAGTTGAAAGTAATAATACCATTTGAGAAGGAAATGATGTGGTAAAAAATATCCCATAAAGTGGAATATAAATCATTTATAAGAAGTAAACTGTCTGGCTTTTTAACAGATTAGTTTATCTAAAAAACAAACATATGAAGACATTTACAATCAAACATTTTATAAGTTTTTATCAGCTTATATCGCTTTTTATATTTTGGCAGAAAATATTTGATTCTATCGCTTATTGAAATTCTTTGATTTATAAACATTGCACCATATAAACTGCTAAAAGAGTATTTTTTGTAGCGAAAGTCTGTTACGATATAAACAAGATAAGATAATTTTTGTCATACACATGTATATAAATATTGTATTATAGTTCAAAAATATGTCACATTGTTTATATTAATTGTAAAATGCATCATAAATAAGTGAAATATAAAATCCGACGTAAATACAAATAATGAAAATTAATTTAAATATAGTTATTTCTGTAAAGTTTAAAATACCTAATTATATAATGAGCACATTAAACATATTGAAGTTTTAAATTGAAATTTTTACTATGTAAGCAAATTCGGTAAAAATGTCCTTGTTAATTAAGTTATTTGTTGAATAACATAATATTCAGTTGCATAGAAAAACTTATAGAAAGATTTTACACTTTGAAAGCGCAATGCGACCGTCTTCTGCTATTGGTACACAGAAAATACTTTCCTACATTACAATATCTTGCATCACAGAATAGAACATTATAGAAAGTAACTGAAGAATTATATATTACTTCATAAAAAATACGTAATTAATTTAATGCCGTATATAAAATTTCTGTAAAATTTTCCCTGTGATTAATTAAAGATTCCCAGTATTTTCTACGGAAGAATTACATTTTTCTAAATTTATGAGTAAATTCCTAACACATTTTAATTCTCTATAAATATCTAAACGTAAAGCTACTTAATAATAGCTATATAAATATCCAGGTAGTAAGAAACTAAAGAATTGTAGTAAGAAACTAAAGAATGTTGGTATTACTATTTGAAAAAGAGAAATTGGTGCAATTTGAAGTATGTAAATTGTTTTTTGAACCTAATTTATGCATAGTATTAATCAGTAGGTATTATTTTCATACTATGCTGGTACCTATATCTGCTCTATATGATTATGTGCAACAGAATCAGAAGGATCGGATCATTTACTTCAGCGACTATAGATGAAGAAATATAAAAAAACCTTGCCTAAAATTTTAACAAATTTTGTCACGTTATATTATTAAGACATAAAATAAATTGCAAGTTTTGCAAAATATAATGAATTATTCCATGAATCATCAAAACATCGTCCATAACTCATAGCTTGGGAACTGCTGATTGCGTCATTAAAATTTAGAAAAAACTTTCCTTTTAATTCATATGCGTGTTATCTGACATGAAAACATAGGTAAAAATGCATATTAAAAGATCATATCCACAGTTATTCATTAATCAGTTAGATCATTTCCACAGTTAGATTTAGACACTCTTGTTATACATTGAAAAAAAATTACAAAGTTAATTTTTTTCTGAGAAACTGGGATTTTAAAAAAATTTATGTAGCGGGAACAGCAAAAATTCATGCAACTGATTCTCCTACAGAATTCTTTGCTGTTACTGTTACATAAAAAGTTCTAGATATCTCAATGTCCTAGAAAAAATTGATAATTTTATATATTTTTTTTTCTTTTTTACAGTGCAGCATTTTACAATCCTATTAATCATTCGAAGCCTGATGATAAAACAGTCCGTGTCTCTCTGAAACATCTGTGAAATGGCGGAAATTTCATCCGAATGATTTATAAAGCGGGTATCGTTTTCGCTTAAATTCCACACATTGTTCGTGATAAGCATCCTCAGTTTAATTCAATTTCCTACTTTGTCATCAAAGTCTCTGTCTTTATAATTGCATGTGATAAATTGATTACACATTTGATGTCGAAACCTTTTATCGATTGACGCGTTTGATTTGCAGACTATTATTAAGGATTTTAAATTTGAACATTGAAAAAATTAGGATCCCTTTTTTTTTCAATCTTCCATTCATTTAAACTTACAGTGGGTTGACTAATTATTAGGGACATCTTATTTTTTTCTAGTTTTATACTTCGAGTTCACTTGACTGCAGCTCTAAGTAGTTTAAGTGTAACAGGAATGTATTTTACCATTGTCAATATCTCTATAATTCAACTTTTAAGTACTTTTGGTATGTTAAAAGGTTTCTTTTCTTTCTATAAATAACGGTATAAATATTTTAATAACAGTATAAATATTTTAATATTGCTGTTGGGTTTTTTATGTAATATTGCCTAAATATTTGAACTATAACACTAAAACCTTTTTAACTTAAATCAATGTTACTTTTTTTTTCAAATTATATCCTAACAAACCTATACTTCATAAACAAAAAAACCTATACTTCATAACTGTCCCTAATAATTTGGCAACCCACTGTATAATCAATATCAGTGTTTTTCCAGAGATATGTTGATGCACGCATGTATGCCACGAGAGTACCATCGACGTCTCGCGATTAATCAAGTGAAATGCGAAAGCATATTTGAAATTTCCATAGAATCTGTATTAAAATTTCATTTCGTTTCCAACTCTTTCATTATTAATTAAGTGAATTGCATTTTCAGTCCGATATATTTCCTCTATGATCAAGATTTTTGAATTCATAGAAACTTATATTAATCTTTTCGGTTGAAAAAAATCAAATAATAATAACAGTTACTGTCCTATCGAATCATTTTAAATAGTTATTTATTTATTTGTTTAATGTTACATTAATTAGAAAAATTTTGAACTTTTGCTCATAAAAGCTTTATTTTTATGTTATTTATATTTTGAAATTATTCATAAATTATTTTGAAAACTTATTTTATTTTTGAAATGTCTCACTTTTCCGAAATAAGAATTTTCTATTTAACTACAATCCGAAATCAACGGAAATGTAACATTAAAAACATAGATACCAGTTTAGGAATGAGCAACTTTCCGGTAAGTTTTAAAAAGTAAATAATTGATCTTATTAACAATTTTGATGGGTGTATAATATCGTTTTAAGCATATACGCATGAACAATTTTATATCCTATAAGTAGTCATAAAGTAAAAAAAAAATGCTTGTTTTGCTCCATATTGCTTGATAAAATCCAGATCTATGGCTAATACAAAACTTTTAAGAAACACCAATTTGAATCGCAGACACAAAGTAACAACACTTTTGGAAAAATTTACTGGTCGAAAACATATGAAAAATAATTATTTAAAAATAAATTCGAGTCACCATCTATAATCTCACTCTTTATCCATGATATGAATTTTGCTTCTCTAGTGTGATTAATTCTCGTTCAGTTATTCCATAAATGTGTTTTAAATTTTGTCATATTTTGATAGAAAAGATAACGCATACAAAACTGCTCTTATAAATGTATATAAAAGAAGATATACTGTCAAAATAATAGAAATGTTTCTAAATCCATAAAAATATAATATAGCAACTAAGTAAAATATACAATACCTACTTCCCAGTTATCTATGATTTGAAAAAAAAACATTCTTTAGTTTTGTCAACTTTCAAATGCAATGTATTTTTGAGATTTAAAGAATCTTTTATTAAAAAAAGTTAACTTAAGGGATTTTCGGAAACATTTCCAAATATTTTTACATTGTAATATGCAGTTTTTTCAGTGATTAATATACAGGGTGTCCCAAAAAGATCTATACAACTTTAAAATTTCATTTTAAAAAGTGAATAGACCTACAATAAAATTGCTATTTTCAACTATAAATAGAATAACTCAAAAGCTTTTCTTTTCTACAGTATATTCCAGTCATATATAGTGCTAATTTACTAAACAAAATCCAATATTGGAACTCAAAGAAATTATAGAACGTTTTACGACAATCGGTTAGTGTCGATTGAAATCGAAAAGGTGATATTAATCGAAATCAAATGGTTAATGTGAGCATGCTAAAATGTTCGTGAATTTAATTGGAAAATCATTCTTGATATTCTTCGTACCTCGAAATGATCTCATGTTGAAGTTTAGAGCGGCATCAGAAAAAATAAAACTTTATGAGTTATTTCACCCTATTATCATATAACTTTTGCTGTAATCCAACTCATTTTTTTTAAATAAAACTTTGATATTGTACCGATGTTTTTGGAACACCCAGTATTAATAAGATTTCTAAATACGATTTGTAAGTTTTATCATGTTGCCAATTCTCCCGTAGATATTTTTAGTTGTATATTTGAATGTGTATCTGCAAGAGTAACAAAGTAAATTTAACTTCAGTAATGTGAATATATCATGTCTGTCTGTTAAATATGCCATTTTAACATCAAACTGTATACTTGAAGTTTGATAGGATTTTAAAAACCGATAGTCTCGTTAGGAAAAACGGATTAATATATTATAAAAATTACTCTGAAAGGTTTTCAAAAAGCAATGGCAGCAATAAAGGCTTTTTTAATTTTCAAAAATATATTAATTTACGAGATTATTAATGAAAATAATATTTGTCAGGATCGTAGGTAACCCGGCAGAAGTTTTTGTATATTTTCGTTGGTATTTATATTATATTTTTGTTTAATTGCCAATTTTAACACTTTCGTACATAGATGAAGGTGCGTATGAATTCGGTTTGTTTATCTATTTGTACCTTTGTCTCTTTGCCCGACCTTAATTTCACGTAAATAAAGAGATTGTCAAGAAATTGATACAATTTATTGGCATTTACCATGGCATGTCTGATATTGAAAATGAAATGCTTAATGTTTACAGTAAATTTACAAGGACACAAAAAAGAAGAAGAATACCGTTTGTGGTTTTTTTTAATGATATTACACATTTTTAAACATATTGAAATTTATGTATATCACTGGGGTGTATTATAAAGTGCTTATTGTAGAATCTGGTGGGCATAGAATTTGTCTTTCATTTACAAAGGCACACAAAAGAATTCAGGTTCAGAGCAAATATTAACAATAATTTAAGTGCGTTTTAAATTATGGTACTTATAAAAGAATTCGTTACAGAAGAAATTGAAAAGTACTGTTGAAGCCTATGAGCAATACTTGCTAGTGATGCTTATTCAAATGTGACACTCGTTTTTAAATAAAAATATTTTAAAAATTATTACTTCATATGCTGTAGATCATATGTACCAACTGCACAAAATTTCTCAAGTACATTTCCGTTTATGCGCGGAAATTTCTAAATGCAAAATTTTAGTTATGCTATTCGTTTAACAAAACTACGTTTTACGATACTGCGTAATATACATTCAAATCTATACATCATATAAAAGGGTTACTCAAAAACTTAGGATATTTCGCGACTGGGTTTTTTATAATTTGATTTCTAGATAGAAGTTGCTTTTTGACGGAGTAAAGATTGTGCTTCGTTTCCATAACATATTTAAATTTAGTAGCAATATAGGGGAGAATTCTTATAGGAATTACAGAAAGAAATACATTAAGAATCTAAGTGCAAGGTTAATTTATTTGTCCCTATTGTAATAACAACTATACATGATAATGATTTTCAAAAAGAAAAACACTATTTTTTGCCTTTAAAATGCATTTACTTGTAACAATCGAAGAAATTTGGCGATAGTGGTACCCTAGAGATACGTTAGGCAGTTATTATATTCTTAGATCCCTTTATATTTTGTGCGGGACCTCTGCGAAAAATCCCTTGAAGTCACAAAATATATGCATGCATTCAAAAGATGTAAAATATGCGAAATAAATCATTTTTTTCCACGGAAATACTATAGTTTTTCAATTGGTTCCTGACAGTTTCCTGCGGATCTGACCTTGGAATCCTTACTTTTCTCTAGGGATTGATACTAAGGTCGTTGCTAACTTAGAACCACATCCAAAAGCTTTGAAGTTTGAACTCAATGCAATACTGTAAATATCATACAACAGCAATACAATGTGCTCTGAACAGAAAAATTCAAAAGAAATTTTACGGTTACAATTAAAGAAACTGGTTCTGAAAGTGAGAGGCAGGTTTCATTTAAAACAGTTGCATAACTATGAATCATACTTAATCCTATAAGAGAGCGTTTTAAAGATACTATTATTGCTAAAATTTCCGAAATACGAATTAACTAATATGGTTAAAATTTTCCTAAAGATGATTTTTTTTCTATCATTTTCCTGTTTATAAGAACTCTTATAATATAAATTAATTTTCAAATACTTATTTCGCCATATTCTGGATTAAATTATTTTTCCATTGTCTCATATTTGTATTTCGTTACTTCAAAATTAAGTGTTGTTAAGAACTATCAAACTTTAGACATCGAGTTTCCGAAAAGTTTCCACTATTTTGACCACTAATATATGTAGGTATTATAAAAATAAGTAATTAATTTTTTCAAATATTTAAAAAATATTATCTCATAAAAATATTAAATTACCTGTACTTTGACAACAACAGTTTTAAAGTAATAAATCGGACAAAGATAATTAGAAATATGTTATAAGATAATTTAAAAACTCCTAAATTATTCTCATTTAATAAAACAGAGTAAGACAAATATATGAAAGGTTTATTACCGCCTGCTTCCATATTTAATTTATTCATAATTCTCTTCAGACAGACTATTACTGCATTTCACGACCTTCATTATGACTAGGAATACAAGAGAGTCGACTCGCCTAACGGGCACGTCTCTGAAATTCCAGAAATTCCATGAGGATGAGTTATAAAGTAGAATCGCATTCATTCCGGGCATTCTTTAGAGAAGCCCCTTCAATCTAATTCAAATTTCGATTTTGACAATGAGTCCTCGCCTCTTTGCTTATAATTAACTATGTGGGATTAGAAAGTAAAAATATTTCATATGGAATCTTTTTTCTAGGTGATAATTTTAACTAGTTCTACTTCTAAAGACTTTCAGCTTAATAACTTTTTTTTCCGTTTTCCTTCTTCTCCATGAGTGTTTACCGAAATATTTTTTCAACATAAATAAATTCATCCAATTAAGCGAATATCTTCTGTAGGCTAATTTATATGGGTAATAATTAATAAATGTGTTGCACAATTTAAAAATACTGGTATAACTTAAAGAGCAATCTGTAAAAAATTTTCTAATAATATGATGTAATTTTAATCTAATCGTAAAAGGCATTAGGAGATATGAAAAGAATTTTCTATATGACAATTTCGGCTTGCCGCATATTTTTATTTATTCCAATTTTAAATATTGCTAAACTGTAAAATGAATTCCCCACCTTTACTCAATACTTAAAAGGTTACTTTGAATTACAAATTAAAATAGTCCTGAAATCTAATTAATACTTATAAATGATTTTTGAAATTTTTACATAATGAAAACGTTTTGGTCCTACTATATACATCGCTTTTTAACGAAGAAAAAAGTCCAAGTTTATCAACAAGGTTTGGGTATTTAATTCATCTGTGGCATGAATCTGTTGGCCTATATCTTGTTATTTTATTTCAACCTTAATCGAACAAAGAATAATAATAGGTGTTATTTATAAAGGCCGATTATCAGCACTAGGAATTTAGGGCCGAGATGGAGTGCTCTCCGTTGGGGTATTTCTAAGGGATCCTAACCCGCATTTACGCAAGGTTATCCAAGTATCGAAGAAAATCTCGGTAAACTCCGAACGATTAGGCCGACGTACGCGATTGGGTTCGAACACAGCTATTAATAATAAACTGTGTCATTTGATTGTAATCTTTAACAACTTATTTTGAAAACTAGGATACCATTTATACGAAAAAGCTTTCACATTTGCCCAATAATTTTTACATGGTTATTGAATCGAATTATTATGCAGATTCTGACTTATGCAGATTCTGTTTACTGTTTAATGTTTACTATTGTCACAGATTTAATAGCGTTCTTGATTAAAGCAGTGATTGATATATTAGATTTAGTTCCGAATCAGTTTTTAGATTTACAAATTTATATGTTGACAGTATTGGACGTATATGTATATTTCAAAACATCTGCACATTTCGGGCAGTATTTTATATAGGGTGTCCCAAAAGTCCTTAACACATTTTAAAATTCAATATTAAATTAAGTAATTGTCTTATATGCATGGGCTGTGGACTAAAATACTTTATTTCAAATTCTTTTAACTGCTTACAGGCGCAAATGCCAACCTAGTGAAAACGTTTCCACGCCGGGAATCGAACCCGGGCCATCAGTACAGCGCACTGACGTTCTACCAACTAAACTACATGGAACAACACCTGCCCTGGATTTTCTCACTATTATATGTTGGCAAGGCTACAAACGCAGCACAAGATGGAATATATTCCCTCATAGCATGCATGGTCACAGTGACGTCACAATAACGTCACTGTGGTCACACCGCATCTGTGACCAAAATGCAAACACTCAGTGACGTCGCATTGTAATTGAGATGTGACTTTCTTAAAAATCTTTAGAAAATTACAAAAATTCTTCAAAACATGTTATTTACTTTAAAAAACACTTTTGTCACAGTTTCGTCACGATGCTAATGTCAAAGTAGTCACAAATGACACATTTTTCACAAATTTGTCACACCGTGACTTCACAAAGTGGTCAGAATGTGGCGTGACAAACGAGCTCTAAAGCGGCCATAACGACTTCACATTTTAGTCACTGTGACTTCACATCGATGTCACGTGACGTTATATCGATACGCGATGGTGGCAAAGTCACATTGTGACTTCACAACGACATCGCAGTGACGTCACCATGCCTTACGGGTTCCGTAAGCCACCGACCTGGAGCAAACATGAAACTCAAATAATTCCAGCATCGATTGAATATATTAATACGTGGAAATTTTTCCAGAGAAAAAATTCGCCTTAAATATAATATTTCGAATGAAAATAAAATTTCAAATTCTTTTAATTGCTTATAGATGTAAATGCCAACCTAGTGAAATGCCAACCTTTTTCATTTGAAAATTCTTTTTTTAAAATTTCATTTCCTTATGGAATGAAAATTTTAGCTTCTAAATCTGTTTTCATTTTTCCTGTACGCCTCTTAGAGATGAAACATGAGTTCTTTTTTAAATAAATTGGAAATTGCACGTGAAGCGTAGCAAATGAAGTGCGTTCGTACGATAACGAAGTTTTAAAAATGTTCAGATCTTGCTGTTATCGTAGACAGTACTTCGGATACTGTATAGTGGTCAAAATCTTTTTTGTGTTCCTGTAAATATACAGGAAGTAACTTTTATTACACCTCAGCAACGTATATCATATTCATAAAATGTGAAATAGCTTAATATAATTAAACATGTCCCAAACAATGTTTCCCCGCATAGCATTCATTATGTAGTGGAATACTTTTGTGTGGGCCTGTAATTTAATAATAAATATTCTTTGCATCATAGATTGTACAAGATGTATATTTTAGTATATATATATATATACTTCATAGGTTCATGTCAATTTCTATTGTATTCGAAAGAGTTTAACATAATTAAATTACACTTGAAACTATTTTTTCCTATTGAAATGGAGGCGGATTCCTTAAGTTTTTTAGTGCATGCACACTAATGATGTACCGTGGAAAAAAATCATTTTCTAAACTATTTAGAATACAGCCCAAGAGTATATTATAATACATCATCTTTTTTTTATATCCAATGCTTACTAAAATTAATACTATTTACTAAACATAAAAAATCTTTTTTTTTTTTTTTTTTTTTTTTTTTTTTTTTTTTTTTTTTTTTTGAAAATAAAAATGATAAGAAACATATAATATCTGTCAGTTCTCAAGGCAATATATAATGATAAACAGACTTTATAAAATATGTCTAAAGTAAAACATACATTTAATGATTCAGAGTTAATAGCTGTCTTTTAGATGCTGAGAAGTAAAAAAAGACACATGTAACAAAAAAAATGCTGTTAAAGTTTGCAGAAAAACTGAATATGAAATTAATATCAAGCAGAATTTTAAAGGTAATGCGAAACATTTTTAATAAAAATGTCATTAAAGGGTTTGAAAATAAATTTCACATTGACATGATAGCAGTATATATATATATATATATATATATATATATATATATATATATATATATATACATATTTAAAAAGTACTTTCTCGCAATGAATCTTTACACAAACATTTTTTTTTCTTACTACATTTGAGCAAGCTTGAAATAATATATGGGAAATATGATATTAGAGACTTTTTGTAAACATTATAACAAACTTAACTTCGCATTAACTAAAATAAAATATTTGTGTTTTATGATTTTAGAAATTATTTCAAATTCTTAAATTTATGACTCCTTATTATAGTATTTCTAATTTTTTTTTCTGTGTGTGTGTGTATGGCAGAATTTTTGATCACACGTTTATATTTATTATAGTGGTTGAACAGCGGCACGTTGTGAAAGAAAAGCAAACAAACAAAATAAGACAATGAAAAACTTATTCTTGGAAATACCATTAAACAAATAACGAACGAACCACAATGAAAATACACAATAATCTGTTTTGTGCTTTCCACCCTTCCGTAAAGCATTGTTGATACTTAGAAATAATAGAAACAAATACAGTCGGGTTTTCCTTTACGATGTCACAGTATCTTTGAATCCATCTATTCAATTTTGAATAATACTGTAATATATGCGATGGCACAAATTTAATACAAATAAATAAATAAAATTCTTGTAAAAACGCCCAATTTACTAAAGTTTTTTTTTTTTTAAATTAATTATTTAAAACTTTTAATACTTATTAAAACATGAATACATTTCCTTCGATTTTTTTACATATTCTTTAGAATATACTACGTAAAACTGTGCATGGATTATTGATGCATGAAAAAGCGCATATAATATTTTTTTTCCTCGTGTACATTAAAAAATGAAAAAAATCCACAGTTCTCAATTTAAATATTTAAAAAACTAATTATAAAGTTGAATGTTAAATAGATCACAAAAATATTAAATACACTATAGAGAAAAAGCAAAGAAAAAAAAATCAAACATCTATCTAAATTAGCAAAAAATCCTTAGTATTTTTCGAACAAGCAAGTTATAAAAATATGAACAAAGAGAAAAATAAGTTCAAGATTTTCATTTGCATGGGTAATTGCTCTGTAACAAAATTTTATAATATCTCGTGATATAATTGTCACATTGGTAAAAATGAGATGCGAAAAATATTCACAATTAAAGAAGCTTTCAATTAAAATAATAATAAAAAAAGAAATTCGATATTTTGAGTAATTTTGAGGTACTGTGTCCCTTTAACGAAGTTTTCTTTTTAACGAAATTTTCTGCTGAACCTTGACTGTGAAGACCAAGAACATGCAAATTAGTCTCCATATTACGAAAAAAAAGTATTCTATATAACGAAATATGTCCCATTTTCGTGGTTGTACAGCATTCAAATATTGAGTTTGCTATTACGATGGATATATGAATTTAATTCAGAGGATTGTATGAAAATGAATCCTTTTATTTATTTAATAATTTCCATTCAAAAGAAAAAATGCTAAAAGTCTTCGATACAATAAGAAGTGGATTTCAATTTCATGAGAATACTACAGATGAGAGATGTTCGGATACTTTCAAAAATGTGAAATGTTTTATGAATAACATATTTTTGTGGGAAATCTTTGCAAAGTAATGTTACAGACTTTTTTTAAAGTTAAGAAATTGGAATAATGATAAGAAAAAAAAAGGGGGGGGGAGAGAAAAGTTACGCCACGCTTCTGTTTTTCTTTTCCTCTCTTTATTAATATATTTTTTTCAGACATGATTCTAACTAAATTTTTTTTTCTGTGTATATTGCTTAGAAAATGTACCAGTCCGAATCAAACTACATTTTCCCGATATTTCCATTTTATCTGTATTTTTCATTTTATGCATGTTGAATTTTATTACACGAATTTCATGAATTTCATTTTATATTTATTTAACAAAATTTCTCTATAATAAAGGGTTTAAATACAATAATGATACTTCGTTAAATGGAAGAATCACTGTATATTTTATAGATCTAGCTTTTCTAAAAACAAAATTTCTTTTGCTGCTTGAAAACGTTTTCGAGTAGTTTTTGTAGTGCATTAATAAATTTCTTAAACTACGATCTCTCTTTTTAGATAACTATCGATGCCCAGTTAAGGTTGTTCGAAATACATTTTAAAATATTTTTTATTTATTGAGTTAAAATTTTGACATTTCTGTGATGGTTAATCATTTTATTTGTAAAAAGAAATCGTATGACAAAACTTCTCATAATTTTTTTAAATTAAAAAAAAAAAAAATTGTTTTAAAAAGTAGGGTAATTTAAAATCGTGATAACTCGAAATATTTTTTGTAGAATTTCAGTTTGTTTTTCATTAAAATAAATAGAAACATAAAAGACTTAATTTGAATTTTTGAATTTTTTAAAAATATTAATTACAATAAAAATTAAAAGTATTTAATAAAAAATTTGAAAAAATTTTTTTGTTAAAAAATCAAATTTATAAAAGTAAATATATTTTTTCAAATTTGCTGAATCAAAATCAAAATAGATTAACTGAAAAAGACAACTTCCAAATTTGAACAGTTTATCTTGAATTATAATAATTTGAACAAGAGAAATAGGGAAAAACCCACTATGAAGAAAAACGTGTTTTCACAAGAAGTCGTTTTCATAACAACTATTAGTTGAAAGCTAGATTTTGAAAACGAACCAAAACGAAAAGATTAATAGTTCCTGCTCTAATTAACATATTTAACATAATTTAACATATTTAACATATTTAACATAATAACACATTTAAAAACGTCATTTTAAGAAAAAAAAAAGAACAGTTGTTTTTTAGAAAACTTCAAGGATTTTGTGCCCCGGACCCACTTAAACATTTGTAGCTGCGAAATTGAATTTATGAATGCAAGAATAACAAAAAAACATACACAAAAAATAGTAATTTTAATGGCAGTGTGTTACATTTGTAAAACATGTTTGTTGAACATGGAAATGTTTAGTCGGTTATTGATATCATCATGAAAATTTTTATTACTTCTTATGAAAATTAGTTGATACACTGTAAAAATTACTCAGAATCGTTACGGTATCAGAATCGTAGCAGTAAAAGAAAGTTTGTTTTTATATTTGTAGGTCTGCCACAGGGGAATATTTTTATATTCTATTTGTACCACAATTTTTAAAATATAATTTTTTTAGTATATTTCTCTCTTTTTGGCAACGTATAGGTGAACATTTTTTGTTTTAAAAAATTGCTGAGAAATAGAACTAAAAAATAATCAGCCTTGCATTTATTTCTTTAACTCCTTTTGGGACCGACCAGTTTTACAGACCAGTATATGTATCGCGTAGGATGTTCATAATCCTCGATTATTCTCAGCAGAAAATTTTTATTGTATATTTCGCCTTATTTGTTTCCTAGGATCCGAGCATTTTCATGGTTCAATTTGGCAAAATTTTTTCCTTTAAAAAAACGGTGACAAAAATTCAAAAAGCCGCAAAAGTCGCTTGTTCCGAAGGGGTTAAAATTTTCATATCCACGAGATAATGGTATACGGGAAAACATCGTCTGGGGCATGTTTTAATTATATTAAACCATTTCACATTTTATGAAATTGATAAACGTTGCTGAGATTTAATACAAGTTACTTCCTGTATATTTTCAGGAATACAAAAGAGATTTTGACCACTATACTGTACCAAAGTACTGTACATACTATGACAGCAAAATCTTAAATTTTAAAAACTTTGTTATAGCTCGAACGCGCATCATTTGCTACGCATTACCACCGAAGCAATAGCGCATTACCAACGAGCAATTACCGAGCTATTTCCAATTTGTTTGGAAAGTGCTATTTAGTGGCAACACTGTAAAAGATTTTAGGAACGTTTCACATCTGAATCGAAACGTTTAATTTCGGAAAAGGCATTTCAGGTTTCATTTTATATATTATGAATATGGAACATCTCAAAAACGATCGGAAACCGTTCTGTTACTATCCGTATTTTCAGCTATTTAACATTATAAAATTAAAACGTTTCATTCTTAAAATGAATTTATCCTTTTCAGAAAAGGCAAATTGTTGTCGTTTCCAAAACAGAACCTATGCAACTTCTTTTACAGTGAAGTTCACATCCTGCGGCCCATGAAAGAGTTAAATCTAAAAAAGTTGAATTTGTTTCTGAGTTTTCTAGAAACAACAACAAAAAATTTGGTGTCATAGCTTGACAGGAGGAGGTCACTATATGTTTTCATTCGTGTCTGTAATACATTCTCGTACGTTAAATAACGCTTGTTTCTTGTTACTGTGTACGGACAGGATGATTTAAAACTACTGGAAATAATTGCATTCCATTTTAGTCTAATCTAATAGCATAAATGAAAAAGCTTTACAATTAAAACAAAAACAACAGATTGTAATATATCTTTATCATTTAATTTTTTACATTGAAATTTACTGCAATTTCTTGCTCTTGTTATTTTTTCCTCAAGGACTGAAGTACACCAGAGGCACACCAAATGTCATTTAACGAACCAGTGTGCACCCACCTAGTGGTTGAGAACTACTGCTTTAACAAGATCAAAGAAAAAAAAATCTTGAAATTTTCAAAAAAAAAAAAAAATTATTTCATTAAATATTTCTCTGTGTTTTGTTCCTGATTAAAATGTCCTTTAAATCATATGTTTATCTTAAGTGGAACACGAAGTATTATTAGTATTTTTTTTTTCATTTTTTTTTGTTTTCAAAATCTAGCTTTCAAGTAATGGCTGTCATGAAACGACTTTTTGCGAAAATGCGTTTTTCTTCATGATGGGTTTTTTCACCGTTTCTGGAATTTATTATAATTGCAAGTATTATAAATCAATAGATGTTAATTAAAAATGCTCCAAATTTTTAACATGTCTTTATTGATTATTTTACTTTAATTTTGTTTCAGCAAATGCGAAAAATAATATTTACTTTTGAAATTACTTTCAATTTTTTTAAAAAAGTTCCTTTTTACTTTAAATGTTTTTATTTTTTATTTAAATTTATATTTTATAAAATGCTAAATCAGAATTAAAATTTACATATTTCTGTTTATTAAAAGAAAAAAAAAGTGAAATTCTATAAATATTTTTTTGAATTATAACGATTTTAAATTGCACCGCCTTTTTCGAAAGTTTAAAAAAAAATTAAAGGAATTTTGAGAAGTTTTATCATATGATTTTGTTTACAAATCAGGTGGTTAACCATCATAAAATTTCAGATTTGTAACTTAATAAATAAAAAGGTTCTTATCTCTGACCTTACTTATATCTAAAGTATCTCTGACCCCCCTCAATGCATATTATTAATTGTTTTGATAATTTTATATGTCTGAAAAAGTATGTGTTTATTTTATATATGCACAAAATGCTTATTTTGTGACATATTTTTTCGTTATTTTTTAGGTGAGTAAATTACAATTTCTCGAATATTTCCAAAACGACAGAATTTTGGTGAGTATATATTTAGTTGTAATGTTAAACACATTAACATTTCTGAATGATTTAACTTTGTATATATAAAAAAATGTTTAAATGTTAAAAAAAGTATTTGAGAGATTTTAAAAGGAAAAGATAGTAATATGCATACTTTTCAGTAAAACAACTAATATAAACAAATGTTTTTATACATAAAGAAGAATTCCATTGGTAATTATTTGTTATTCTGTTTTACACTTTGGCATTTTTTATACTCTTTTAACGTACTTTTTGTTTTTGTTTAACGAGGAAAAATTCTATATGATCCTAATATTTCCGAGTTATGAAGATATTTTACACAAGTGCGTGTTCGATGTCTACATACAATTTAATATTTTTACAATTTAATTATAAATTAATAAATTAATTTTAAGACAAATTAGGGATAAGAAATTACCAAATATGTTTTACTTTTTACAAGTAAATTATGTGCAAATCATATTGGCCAAACTAGGCAGATTGGCTGTAATAGGGAAGCGTGAAAAATTTTAAACATTAAAAAGTAGATAATATATGCATAAAATAATAAGATAGTAGTAATTTGTTTTAAAAAATACACTTTAATTAGCCTATAATTTATAGGCTATAGTATTAATTAAATTAGATTAAGTTAATAAATCAGTTTGGAAATCCAGACTATATAATTTAAGTAATCCTCTTTCCTGCTGGCATGTCTTTAAAAAAGAAAAATTCATTTTTATTAATTTCAAAGATTTAATAAGCTTAAAAAAGTAGTATTTTTTCCATAATAGGGACATTTGCCAAATAAATATATTAGAATAGATACAAAAAAAAAAAAAAAAAAAAAAAAAAAAAAAAAAAAAAAAAAAACTTATTTACAGTTAGGAAATTAGGTTTGAGTGCTACTATAACCATTTTATATTTATAAAGCAATTTTTAAAACCATTTTTTTTCACATTTATACTTATTTTGATTTCGTACGATGGCTATAAAAGCAAGATATTTTTCGAATATTTTAGTGTTTAAAACGGCTGCTAGATATGATGATGTGTACATTTTTGTAAAAAACTTGCTTGAAATTTTTAATATCTGACAGTTAATAAGGTAATTTATATGTGTATAAACATAATTTATAAGATATGTCTAAACTTAAACGTATATTAAATTAGTTAAGTTAAAAATTTCCTTTTGGATACTGGGAAAAAATCAAGAGGAAAAACTTTCAACAAAATGTTTGAGAAAAACTGGATGGGAAATTAATATCAAGCAGCATTTCGGAGGAAATTTTTATTAAAAACGTCATTAGAGCGCTTGAAGATAAATTTCACAGTGACATGTCAGAAGGAAAAATAAACTTTCCAAAATGAATTATTTTGCGTGGTAAATATGTTCATAATCATTTTTTTTAAATCTCATTTGAGTAATCGTATTCGTAAATGATAATATTAGAAAAGTTTTTGTAGACATTATGTTAAACTTAGACAGTTAATAATCTAGTTTTTTTAATGTCAAAACTACAAAATGACAATAATAATAATATATAACCTTACAAAAGACAAATAAGATTACATATCAAAAGCACGTTTTTTAAGTAAAGTTGACATCACTGCAAATGCGTGAAACACTTTTGCAGTACTAACTGATAATAAGAATCAGCATTTCTAACTGAAATCATTTTCGACTGCGTTGTAAATGCGTTGCGAATGTGTTGTACGAAATAAAAAAAATTGTGCAAAAAGTGTTGTTAAAAATTACAAGACGAAAAATTGTGTTCTGAAAACATATTTCAAAACATTCATTTTTAAATTTGTGTAATTTTAAAAGCACGATGCCGAAAATATTTTGAAAGTGTTTTATATGTGTTGTTATATAATGGTCTAAATTGTGTGGCATTTACAATGTATTATTAATTTGGGGAGAAGGTGTTGTTTAGTACAACGTCATTTTAAGAAACTATTTTCATCAACATTATTTACAACAGTATTTCAACACAATTAACAACACTATTTTTAGAGCACATTTCTAGATAGCTATATTTTGCAACATATTAAGAAAAATTTTCTAGAGAGCAACACTTTTGAAACATACTAAGAACACAACACAAACAAGTTGGAAATTGCACGTGAAGCGTAGCAAATGAGGTGCGTTCGTACGATAACAAAGATTTTAAAATATTCAGATCTTGCTGTTATAGTAGGCAGTATTTCAGATATAGTATAATGGTCAAAATCTTGTTTGTTTTTCTGTAAATATACAGGAATAAACTTTTATTACACCTCAGAAACGTATATCATATTCATGAAATGTGAAATAGTTTAATATAATTAACACACACCCCAAACATTGTTTTTCCGTACTGCATTATATAGTGGAAAAGTTTTATGTGGCCCTGTAATTTAATAATAAATATTCTTTGCATCACAGATTGTTCAGAATGTACATTTTAATGTATATGTACTTCATACATTCATGTATTCTATTATATTCGAATAAGTGTAACACCATTAAAATACATTTGAAGCATCTTTCCCATTGACCGTAATGTAACGGAATACTTTTGATTGCCCCTGTAATTGATTATGTGTCCGATTTTCATAAAATTTGAAATGACTCGATAATATTATGTAATAATTATGTATTTTAAATCTCAAACGATTCGGTTGGATAGTTTTTGTGTTGTTTTTTCCGGACGGACAGACGGACTAAACGACAACTATAGGAGCTACGTATTTACATAATTACGAACGCACCTAAAAACGCTTCACAGCAGATTACTTTGAATTCGGGGACAAACATTGTTTCGAAATGTGTTTATTTTTTTGTTTGAGAATTTACAGTGATCATGTTGACATCGGTCTAATCAAAAAATTTTCTTTTATTACAATATTAAGGAGTTTTCGTAATAATATAATTACATGGCATTTACAGTCTTTGCCTGGTTCGTCCCTCCGTGTGTGCATCTGTCCGCATCAGCACAAAGTACGCATGAGCTCAATGGAGTTCTTAGTGCGTCAGAGCTAAAATTACTCAATCGAATGGTTAGAAATTTGATACATATATTCCTTTCAGAATTTTTTCGAGTCCTTTCAAATTTTATGAAAATCAAATCAAAACTTAAAACTCTACTAATAAATGTTTCCTTCATTCTGTTAAATCCTATCACACACAATTTATTGAATGATATCCCACTAAAGTTATTGATTGAAGGTTGCCATGCTGATTATCCTATATTAAATTCTATCACACGTAATTAATAAAATGATGATATCCCATGTAGGTAATGGGTCTGGATTGCCATGGTGATTACGTCTTATTTAAGATGGAGTCATATTAATTTCCATATTGCTGAAATAGTATATACAATTAAAAAAATTATCTATTCATGCATTTTTGCTTAAGAGTGCAGTAGCTATTGAACCAAGATCGGAATATTTATCAAACTAGTTACTACGAACTCACCTCAATTGGCACGTTTGACATAAAACTTCATAAAACTTCTAAACATCGCAAAAGTGAAACTTTTCTATTGATGACTAAGAAAGAAAAAGTAGCATCAAATGCATTTTGTTTGAAAACTGTATTTTAATTTACTTTTCCTTTTAAAAGTTCTTAAAACAATTTCCAAGCATGATTTTTGTGATAATCTATTTCTATTGTGTAGAATCCGACTAAGGAATATTTACTTGCTTGTACTTAAAACAATATAAATAGTTCAGAATTTTTTTTCCGGCTAATATTCCGCAACGAAATGAAAACCTCAATAAAAAAATTAAATACGACACAAATTCAACATACGTACAATCGAAGTAAGCGCTGAACACTAATAAAATCAGAATAAAAAAACTTTTCTATAACTAATAAAATCTTTGACGATTGTATTGGTTTTTATCTGCTGGCTTGCGGCTAACAGAAATGTATTATTTATTAAATTTAAAAATTATATAGTTGTGTGCAAAACTGATATTTTTAACATAAAATTTCTTTTTTGGAGTTGTTATTAGGCAATCTAAAAATATATTAAATATATAAGATGTAACAGAGATTTATTAATAAAGAAATAATAATAAATTAATAATATTATATAATTTAAATAATAATTAATTAATAATGATATTATACTTTAAATAATAATTAATTGTTTAATGGCATTTAAAAATGCTACTATGCATAAAAATGCTTCTATTTAAAAATGCTTTTCTTATTATAGTTATTTGAGAAGTGTATAAAAACTAAAATTTTAAATACTTAAAAAAAACATTGTTTGTACAAGCGTAACATAAAAATAAAAAGAAAATTTATTACCCAGCTTTACTGATGGCATTGAGTTCATAAGCTATGCACACTAATAGTACACTAACAAGGATGACCGAGCTAAACTCGGTCAAAATTAGCATTAGCTTCAAATCTATGTATTATTTTCACTACGTCATTCTTCCTATTTTAGATACAATTAGCTTGATCTGAGCCGTAGTGATCTAAAATGACCCACTAATCAATTTTTTTGAGCATGCGACCTAATCCAATGCTCTTCTTGAGCCCGAAAACAATAGCATATGATTTATTTTAATCGTTAGAGTTGGTTTCTAGATAAAATTAGCTTGATCCAAATACATTGTGATCCAAATTGACCCACTAATCGAAATTTCTCGAGCATGGATCCTTACCCAATTGTCTTCTCAAGTTCGAAATAGATAGAATACAGCATGTAATCAAATTCGTTACAGCCTTTTTCTAGTAAAAATTTGTTTGACCCTTAATGACCCAAAGTTGACCCACTAAATTTCTGGAACATGTGATTTATTCCAGTGTTCTTCTCTTACTATTCTAAAACGTTGTAATATAAAATTTTCTCAATATGTTTTGAACCGTTTTTTAGATACAATTAGCTTGACTTCTACCCATAGTGACTAAAAATGACCCACTAATCGAAATTGCTTGAACATGATCTTTTCTAACCTTTCCCTATGATCTTTTGGTATAATATTTCATACCCTGAAACGGTAAAATGCAAAATTTTGTCAAAATCGTTTGAGAATTTTTTAGAAACAATTAACTTGATTTTCAGACCCACTAATCGAATGTTCATGAACATATAACCTAACGCATCGATCTTCTTAAGTCCTAAAGCAAACAACAACAACAACAAAAAAAAAAAAATACAAAATAGAGTAAAAAAAGTTTGAGCCATTTTTTTCGATATATTTAACTTGACCCGCAATAAACCCAAAATGGCTAAGTAATCAAAATTTTTCGAACATCTAATCTATATTTATGATCTTTTTGTGCTTAAAAACGGTATAGTACAAATTCTTGTTAAAATCATTTGAAGCATTTTTTAGATATAGTTAGCTTGATTCAGACCCATAGTAATCCAAAAGGACCCACTAATCGAATTTTGTCGAACATGCGACGTAGAACAATGGTCATCTCGATCCCGAAAATACAATATATAGAATACAATGTTTAACCAAAATCATTCGAGTCGTTTTCTGGAAAATAACTTGACTCATAGTGACCCAAAAATGACCCACTAATCAAAATTTCTCAAACATGTAACCCAGTAAAATTTACCCAAGTTTTATGTGGCCCTGTAATTTAATAATAAATATTCTTTGCATCACAGATTGTTCAGAATGTACATTTTAATGTATATGTACTTCATACATTCATGTATTCTATTATATTCGAATAAGTGTAACACCATTAAAATACATTTGAAGCATCTTTCCCATTGACCGTAATGTAACGGAATACTTTTGATTGCCCCTGTAATTGATCTATGTGTCCGATTTTCATAAAATTTGAAATGACTCGATAATATTATGTAATAATTATGTATTTTAAATCTCAAACGATTCGGTTGGATAGTTTTGTGTTGTTTTTTCCGGACGGACAGACGGACTAAACGACAACTATAGGAGCTACGTATTTACATAATTACGAAGCACTTAAAACGCTTCACAGCACATTAATATACTTTAAATTCGGGGACAAACATTGTTTTGAAATGTGTTTATTTTTTTGTTTGAGAATTTACAGTGATCATGTTGACATCGGTCTAATCAAAAAAATTTTCTTTTATTACAATATTAAGGAGTTTTCGATATAATATAATTACATGGCATTTACAGTCTTTGCCTGGTTCGTCCCTCCGTGTGTGCATCTGTCCGCATCAGCACAAAGTACGCATGAGCTCAATGGAGCTCTTAGTGCGTCAGAGCTAAAATTACTCAATCAAATGGTTAGAAATTTGATACATATATTCCTTTCAGAATTTTTTCGAGTCCTTTCAAATTTTATGAAAATCAAATCAAAACTTAAAACTCTACTAATAAATGTTTTCTTCATTCTGTTAAATCCTATCACACACAATTTATTAAATGATATCCCACTAAAGTTATTGATTGAAGGTTACCATGCTGATTATCCTATATTAAATTCTATCACACATATATAATAAAATGATGATATCCCATGTAGGTAATGGGTCTGGGTTGCCATGGTGATTACGTCTTATTTAAGATGGAGTCATATTAATTTCCATATTGCTGAAATAGTATATACAATTAAAAAAATTATCTATTCATGCATTTTTGCTTAAGAGTGCAGTAGCTATTGAACCAAGATCGGAATATTTATCAAACTAGTTACTACGAACTCACCTCAATTGGCACGTTTGACATAAAACTTCATAAAACTTCTAAACATTGCAAAAGTGAAACTTTTCTATTGATGACTAAGAAAGAAAAAGTAGCATCAAATGCATTTTGTTTGAAAACTGTATTTTAATTTACTTTTCCTTTTAAAAGTTCTTAAAACAATTTCCAAGCATGATTTTTGTGATAATCTATTTCTATTGTGTAGAATCCGACTAAGGAATATTTACTTGCTTGTACTTAAAACAATATAAATAGTTCAGAATTTTTTTCCGGCTAATATTCCGCAACGAAATGAAAATTTCAATAAAAAAATTAAATACGACACAAATTCAACATACGTACAATCGAAGTAAGCGCTGAACACTAATAAGATCAGAATAAAAAAACTTTTCTATAACTAATAAAATCTTTGACGATTGTATTGGTTTTTATCTGCTGGCTTGCGGCTTACAGAAATGTATTATTAATTAAATTTAAAAATTATATAAATGTGTGCAAAACTGATATTTTTAACATAAAATTTCTTTTTTGGAGTTGTTATTAGGCAATCTAAAAATATATCAAATATATAAGATGTAACAGAGCTTTTATTAATAAAGAAATAATAATAAATTAATAATATTATATAATTTAAATAATAATTAATTAATAATGATATTATACTTTAAATAATAATTAATTGTTTAATGGCATTTAAAAATGCTATTATGCATAAAAATGCTTCTATTTAAAAATGCTTTTCTTATTATAGTTATTTGAGAAGTGTATAAAAGCTAAAATTTTAAATACTTAAAAAAAAACATTGTTTGTACAAGCGTAACATAAAAAGAAAAAGAAAATTTATTACCCAGCTTTACTGATGGCATTGAGTTCATAAGCTATGCACACTAATAGTACACTAACAAGGATGACCGAGCTAAACTCGGTCAAAATTAGCATTGGCTTCAAATCTATGTATTATTTTCACTACGTCATTCTTCCTATTTTAGATACAATTAGCTTGATCTAAGCCGTAGTGATCTAAAATGACCCACTAATCAATTTTTTTGAGCATGCGACCTAATCCAATGCTCTTCTTGAGCCCGAAAACAATAGCATATGATTTATTTTAATCGTTAGAGTTGGTTTCTAGATAAAATTAGCTTGATCCAAATACATTGTGATCCAAATTGACCCACTAATCGAAATTTCTCGAGCATGGATCCTTACCCAATTGTCTTCTCATGTTCGAAATAGATAGAATACAGCATGTAATCAAATTCGTTACAGCCTTTTTCTAGTAAAAATTTGTTTGACCCTTAATGACCCAAAATTGACCCACTAAATTTCTGGAACATGTGATTTATTCCAGTGTTCTTCTCTTACTATTCTAAAACGTTGTAATATAAAATTTTCTCAATATGTTTTGAACCGTTTTTTAGATACAATTAGCTTGACTTCTACCCATAGTGACTAAAAATGACCCACTAATCGAAATTGCTTGAACATGATCTTTTCTAACCTTTCCCTATGATCTTTTGGTATAATATTTCATACCCTGAAACGGTAAAATGCAAAATTTTGTCAAAATCGTTTGAGAATTTTTTAGAAACAATTAACTTGATTTTCAGACCCACTAATCGAATGTTCATGAACATATAACCTAACGCATCGATCTTCTTAAGTCCTAAAGCAAACAACAACAACAACAAAAAAATACAAAATAGAGTAAAAAAAGTTTGAGCCATTTTTTTCGATATATTTAACTTGACCCGCAATAAACCCAAAATGGCTAAGTAATCAAAATTTTTCGAACATCTAATCTATATTTATGATCTTTTTGTGCTTAAAAACGGTATAGTACAAATTCTTGTTAAAATCATTTGAAGCATTTTTTAGATATAGTTAGCTTGATTCAGACCCATAGTAATCCAAAAGGACCCACTAATCGAATTTTGTCGAACATGCGACGTAAAACAATGGTCATCTCGATCCCGAAAATACAATATATAGAATACAATATTTAACCAAAATCATTCGAGTCGTTTTCTGGAAAATAACTTGACTCATAGTGACCCAAAAATGACCCACTAATCAAAATTTCTCAAACATGTAACCCAGTGAAATTATCTTATCATGCCCGGAAACTGTATAGTATGAAACATTGTCAAAATCATTTGAGCTAGTTTTTAGATAAGTTTAGCTTGACCCTGACGCATTGTGGCCCAAAATAATACACTAATTGAATGTTCTTAAACATGAGACTGAGTACAAAAGTATTTTTGTGTCCCAAAACTTTTTATTACAAAATTTAGTCAAAATCTTTAGAGACTTATTATAGAAAATAAGCTTCATCCATTATGACTCAAAATGATCCACTGATCGATATATCTCAAACATGTGATCTAGCAAAATGATCTTATCCTGCCTGCAAATAGTATAATACGAAATTTTGTAACAATCGTTTGAGTAGTTTTTTAGATAGAATCAGATTGACCCTGAAACATTTCGATCCAAAATGACCCACTAATTGAGTTTTCTCTAATATGTAATTTAGCTAAATAATTTTCTCGTGCCATACAAAATCTCGAGCTCAAATACTCTTGCTCGTTAGATACAAAATATCGTAAAAATCAATCGAGCCGTTCTTTTGATTTTCATAGCTTGATCCTGATTTAGTATGACACAAAAGGACCCACTAATCGAATTTTCTCAAAAATGTGACCTAGGCCAATGGTCTTTTCATGGCCATTGGTAAAATGCAAAATTTTGTCAAAATCTTTAGAGCCGTTCTTAAGATAAAATTTACACACATACACATAATTTTTGCTCATATTATAGTATAAGATTACAGCCTTATATGATAATACCCTTCAAAAAACAAATTAAGGGAGGAAATAGACCCCTCACATTTCCTTTATTTATACTTAATTGAGCCCCCAAAACTAATCAGGGATACACCTTATCACACAATAAACAGTATCCAAATTTCGAAGCAAGTCAGATAATTCTGCATAAAACCCATTTATGTAATTTATCAAGAGTTATCCTCCGTTCCCTTTTTTATGCTTAACCATTAAACCTCCAAAACTATTCAGAAATTCAATTTATCAGAAATAACCCACATCCAAAATTGAAAGCAAATCGAATAATTCTGTATAAAACTCCATTTATCTAACTTAAGGAGGGGGAGGTAATCTCCAATACCATGTTATACTTAACCCCCCCCCCCCCCCGATTATGCTTAACAAAGAGCCCCAGAACTAACCAGAGAAGCGTCTTATCACTATAAATCTTTATCCAAAAATTCAAGCAAATTAGTTAATCCTGCGTGAAAAACCATTTCCGTCCATTGAGAGGGTTAGACTCCCCTATCCGTTCTTTATCTTATCCAATGAGTTCTGAAAACAAATCAGGGAAACGTCATATTAAAATAAACCTATATCCAAAATTTGTAACAAATCAACAAATTTTGCATGCAAAACCTATTAATCTAAATTAAGGGGAGCACCCCCATTTTCCTCTTTTACGCTTATCCTATTAACACCTAATAGTAATCACGGAGCGATCTCATCAGAATGATCCCACATCTAAAATTTGAATGAAATTTGATAATTCTGTTTGAAAAACCCATTTATCTAAATTAAGGGAGGGGTAGCCCTCCGTTCCACTATTATTCTTATATAATGTACTCCCAAAATTAATCATATAGAGGTACTCTCATTGGAATGATCCTATGTCTAAAATTTTAATGAAATCTGGTAATTATGCATGAAAAAGCCCTCTATATAAATTAAGGGGAGGGGCATTAGTCCTCGTTCCTTCCCTTATACTTATCGACTTCTCTCCCAAAACTAATCAAAGAAGCTCCTTATTAGAATAACATATGTTCAAACGGACATTTTTAACATGAGTTATCGCGTTACATACAGACTTACAGAATGGGCGGGCACATAAGCTCTCGGGCTTTGTTAGCCTGTGAGCAAATGGATAAATTTTATTAATACGCTCCCAAAAATTCCGAAATCGTTCATCTTCTTTTACTATATGAAGTTTACAGGCCAAAAGTAATTACTTGTCCTTTATTTGCATTCTTTGAGAATGATTTAGTTCATTCCACTTCTACTATGGTCATTGAGCAGACATAAAACGTTTAATTTATGCTTAATGTGTTGTCAGTTTTTCGAATCATGTAAAGTTTAAGGGAATTCATTGTGTAGAAATATTTTTAATATCTGATGAAAAGCAATAACTTAATTAAAATATTGTGGTTATAGTAATTGATAGTACCAATATATGTTTAAGGTATCAGCTTTTTCGAACACAGACTGATCCGCCGTTGCCAGGGCCCCTGATAATAATTCTTATATGAATCTCAATTTTGCATGATTTTATAGCTTTAAGTCCATTTTGTCTGAATTCACATTTTTTAAAAAGTAAATGGGGAAAAGATATTGAATTATAAGTATATATTATTTAATATTCTATTTTCTGCGTAATTTGATTTTAGGAGGCTATCCGTACTAAATGCGAGCGAAACCGCGATGAAACATTTAGGTTTTTACAGATTTCGTCGAAATTTTCACACATTTTTATTTTGTAAAAAATATTTCTACTCGCCCGGACATTTCAAATTTTTGTTGATGGCGTAAATATCATCTACTGAAATGCTCCAAGAAGACTGCGTTAAAGCACGGATGTTTAGTTACTTTTCGCGTAAAATAAATATTGCCACCGTGAGGCGCGAAATGATCTGTGTTCACCGGTAAATTTCAAAGGGTTAAAATTCATATTTTAAAAATCGGTTACTTTATCAATTAAAAGAAGATATCAGCTTTAAGAGCATATTTTCGATTTTTCGATACCTCTAAAATTGCGCCCTGAAGGAGAGTTACAAAAAAAAAAGGAATTTTTTTCGGGGAAACGAACTCTGAAATTTTTTTTCCAAAGATTAACCGTGATATCTCTTTTAGTTGATTGTGGCATTTAAGGCGCAATAGCAAGATCTTTCAGAATATGTCATCTGTTTTTAACTTTACTAAGCGGTTTGGCCGATGGAAATTAACAAGTAATTATAAAATAACCATAAAATTCGTTATTCCAATATTCATTTCCTCTCAATGCGTAAATAGAGCATCTGCGCATGTGCGAGTGTTTTAGCCCTTTTAGAAGATCAGAAATAAATTTTTAACGAAATTTATTTTTTGTATTTCTTTAATTAACCCAGCTAATTATTAGAATTTTAAAATATTGTGTATCAAGTGCATAATGACAGGTTTTGAATTAACCTCTAACAGATTTGTGCGTGCCGTAGATTTCGCTAGTCACCGAAAACAGACATACACACACAAACACATAAAAAAAAAACAGAGATTTTCTTTTTAGTATACTAGGTGATCCGGCCAGGCCCGTGATGAATGACTTTTAAATCAAACTTATATGTGTGGGATTTTATATCTTAAGACTTCATTTTATCTGAATTTATATTTTTAAATGAAAAAATATTGAATGAAAAGTGTGTACGAGCTCATATTTTATTTACTGCGGAATTTGATTTTTTGAGTCTATGCTACCATGAACGAGCGAATCCGCGACGAAATACTCATCTTTTTACCGATTTAGTTAAAATTCTTACACATTTTATTTTGTAAAAATATTTTTTTTCGTCCGAATGTGTCCCAAATTTTTGCAGATGTTGTAAATCTTGTCTATTGCGATGCTGTGAAAAGATTGCATTAAAATGAGGACATATAGTTACTTTTAGTGTAGATCAACTATCGTCTTCTTAAGGCGCGAAACGACTCGAGTTCGCTGGTGTATTTAAAATGTTTAAAAATCGTATTCTTAAAAATAAAATACGTTATTGATTAGACCAAGGTTTTAGTTTTAAGAACATAGTTTTAGTTTGTCAGCACTCTTTAAATTACTCCCCCGAAAGGGCGTTTTAATAACGAGGAATTTTTTTTGAAAAAACGACCCTTTTTGAAAATTATTTTAAAATGGCTAACTGTAATATTTTTTCTTAAATGACTGCTGCAGGGCTTCCAAATGGTCCGCGAACTGAACACCAATATTTTTTAACGGAAAATTTCATAGTAGGTTTCTACCTCATTTGTGCTAAAACTAACCTCCAAAGGCGATTTCTGCGCATTTTGCAAGAAAAATATAAAATGAAAATATTTCTAAGAAAATATTGATGTTCACTTGGAGGACCATTTGGGAGGCCTGCTGCTGCGTTTCAGATGTAATAACGCAATCCTTTAAAATATTTCTCGTTTTTTACTCTACTGCGCGGTGTAAGTTAATAAATAGTGACAAAATGCCCTCAAATTGTTTCTGTTCCATCTTCATTTAATGAGGATGCGTAAATAAGGTTTCTGCGCTTGCGCAAGTTCTTCTTGCCTTTCGCAAATACCGAGAGGATTTTTCGATGGGAGTGAGTTGCGATTTTAATGAATAACTCAACTAATTCTTAGAATTTTAACATTCTGCGTCTAAAGTGGATCAGGAGATACTTTGTGCTACCTTCACAAAAATTTTCAGCTTCGTACTTCCGCTAGATTTCGCTAGCCATCCTAGACAGACAGACATAACAAAATTTTTTTTATAAGTATAGATATAGATATGGAAAAATTAGTGTGTTTAACAACTACTAAAAAATAAGAGAAAATTTGAATAATGCATTAAAAGACTAAATATATATTTTAAGATGTCAACAAAATCCAAGGTGGTCAATAAATAAGTTGCCCCCTTCAGAGGGTTCTTGAAAGCATTCTATTAGTCCAAATGGGATCAAAACTGGAGGTAATTCAATTGATGCAATTATCATTTACTAAAAATAATTACAAAAATTAAGATTACAAAATTTCGCCACTAGTGTTTAAATGCATCACAATGCCCCCTAGCGGAAAAATTTTGTATTTTAATTAATTTATTTATTTTAAGACCAATAGAAAGCATTTTAGAGCCCTCTGAATTGGGCAACTTATTTCTCGATCACCCTGTACTTTAAATTTTTTTCGAAAACATTTATTTTTTTATTTATTGCTTCATTCTTATGCTACATAATTGTCTTTAGCCATAAGGAAAAATCGTTCATTAAATGTGATTAAAATGTAATTACTTGGTTTTTCTTCGTGTTTTGACAATGGAATAGGTTAATAATGTTTCATAATGTCTATTCAGAAGACAAAAGCCGATTATATTATGATTTCAATATTAATTTGATAGCATTTCTTTGAATTATTAGAGGAAGAAGCCTTTTTCTTATGATCTGAGAAAAAAAAAGAAAAAGATCTCCAAGAATTGAACTATAATAGGTATCTCTCTAGCTGATTACATAACAAGAATTTTGAATGAAGACTTTTTAAATTTAAGACAAAGCGTTTTAACAGACATATCTCGAATATTCCGTTTAATTCATTTTTTCATGTTCTACTGACATATATTGTTTTATAATTAGTGGTTTTATATAACACTTACACACATATATATATATATATAATAGTTTGTACTGACTGACTTATAATCAACGCAAAGCCCAAACTACAGAACGTAGTAGCATAAAAATTGGAGAGAAAATACTTCTTATGACTTAAGCGTGCACCAAAATAGGATTTTCAAAACTTCATTACCGTTTTAGGTAGAAGCTTAAAAGTCCAGAAAAAATTCGACTAAAAAAAATAATTAAAAATATATTTCAGCGATTTTACAAATCCCACAACGTAAGGCAGTTAAAAGGGGTAGGAAACTTTATAAATTTTGGCACGTCTCAACAACCGTTTTTGGTAGGAACGTGAAATTTCAGACAGTAAATCTACTAAAAAAATATTAAACACGCAATTCAGTGATTTTAGAAATTCCTCACTTAGGGTTTAACCACCTAAGTGCGGAATATCGAAAATTTTAGAACTTTTGACACATCCCAGCAAAAGTTTTAAAAAGGAACGCAAAATTTCAGAAAATAAATCCATTAAAAGAATAATTAAACATATTTTCCAGGTATTTTAAATTTTCCACACCGGAGAGAGGTTAAAGTGGGGTTCGATACCCTATTTTGAACCCGTCATGTGATATATCATCCGAAAGCTCTCGGACCATTCTATTATATTATGAACCTTTCTTCCCTGTCAGATAATTTCGACTCCACCGAATAGGGAATTTTTCAAATTTTTTGCAATCGTAGCGTTTTTACCATTTTGGATCGTTTATTACGTTAAATATAACCGTTAAATATAAACGAGTTTTCCGTTAAATATAAATTATAATATATGAAAACTTAAAAGTGATGGGAAGGTGAATTCCAGGGGGCGCGATAAATGAAGCCATATCGAATTATTACTATTATTTTAAATCTTTACTAGATATATTTCGATTGATTCAAGATTTTTTCACACAAACCAACCAGCCAGCGTAGCGGGCAAAGGCTGCCAGTGTAAAATATTTTATGAAAACATTTTGTTATGAAGTATGTATTAAAAGTTATTTTACTTAAAACTGTTTTTATATTGCATTCTTATTGTATACTTAACATATAAATATTTTAAAATTTAAAAACTTTTCCCAAAACTAATGACAAAATAAGAGCGAATATTTTTACTTAAATATACCCAAAAGTTTCAAAATCATTCACGCTCTTTTACTAACTAAAAATTAGAGATTTAAATGTAATCATTCGTATTTTATTTTCATCATTTGATAATGCTTTATGTTTTATATTAATTATTTTGTGATTTCAATATTAGGTTCATAGTAGTTTCTTAAATTATTAGAAGAATAAATATTTTTATGGTTTGATCAAAAGCAGCGAATAAAAATATTTTTAATTATATTATATAAATATTTATATTAATTATTTTGTGATTTCAATATTAGGTTTATGATAATTGTTTCAATAATTATGAAAATAAATATTTTCGTGGTCTGATCAAAAGCAGCAAATAAAAATATTTTATACACTACTCTTTACCTGATTCAATTGAAAGGAAACAATAATTTTTTATTTGTGTAAATAATATTTATTTAAACAGATAAACAAAACGTTGCTTCAAAACATTTTTTATTAATAAAAAAGCATAAATGCACAAGAAATGTAAACAAAATGCCCAAAAATTTCCCAAAAAAGTACAAATTTTGAGAGTTTAATAAAATACTTTTTAAAATCTTGGTAACTTTCACAAAATTTTTTATATAACAATAAGATATAGATAAACATTTTTTAGTGACATGCTTGGAAAAATTTTCGAAATTATTTACATTATCTTACCATTCAAAACTAAAAGTAATTACTTTACCTTTTTTGTCATATTTTGACAATTTCTAAGTCCATTTGTTTTCCTATAGTGTGTTCAAAAGACAGAAAAAAGTTTTTTTAAATTTCAATATTAAGCTGGTGGCATTTGTTTGAATCAGTACCGAAAAAAAAACTTATAAAAATACAGTAGCATTGTTCGGATAATTATTAAGATACTATTAACTCCTTAATTTATTAAATAACAAATATAAGAATCCAACTATTGTAAACATATAAAAATAATACAAATGCATGGAACTTTATGAAAAGAAATAAGATTAGTTGTGAACAATGTGTAAAATAAAGAGTATAAATGCAAAAAGAATATGAAAGTTCACTACAAAAACATCTTAATGAACTAAAAGTTTTTATGAAATATTTGAACTCTTTTTGGAAATTTATAAAATTGCTTATTTAGCCATAAATTAAAAGTGAATAACTTTTTCTTTCATGCATGCAATAATTCCAAAATCATTTACGTTCGCTTATTAACGGAAGTTTATAGGTTAAAAAGTAATTACTTGTCATTCTTTACTTTTCGTCTTTTCAGGTTTTAATAATGAGTTAGATGATTAATTTTCCATGATGCCCAGCCAGCAAACATAAACCTAATGCTTTTATGCTTTTAATATTAGGTTAATGGAAGTTACTTAAAATACTAAGAAAGAATGTTTTTTTTCTGATTTGTTGACAATCAGTAAAAAACTTAAAATTCATTATGAATTATTTTATAACTGATTAAATTACATGCATAAGTCAAGTATAACAGATTGTAGGCTCATCGTTACAGCTTGTGGAAACTGTTTGGTAATGAGCATTTCAGCCGAATTTCGCTTAAAATGATTGTGATAAAACCAGTTCTCACAGATAAAATAAATAATTTTTTTAAAAAGCGGCCAAATAAAGTTATTAAGCTAGTTCTTCGAAATCGACCTCCGCCTATAGGCCAAGCTAACAGAGATTTTTTTTTCTTGCTTCCAACTTACTGTGTAATTAAAATATCAACTTTTTACGAATTAAAGATTTTAAGATTGAAAGCTACGGGTTATTGGATAGCGAGATCGCTGAATCTGTGCTAAATAGAACCGCTGATATCGCTGATAGCAACTCAGAGAAATGAGATGAGGAGCTGACAAAAGAAAAAGTTTCACTGGCAAAATGCAGAACTTTGACCGAAAAGTTTATATCTGCTTTGGAGAAAAAAGACTGCATTTTCCCAAATCGTTATTATTCGCTTGTGTAAACTCCAAAAAATATTCATTAAAAAACAACCGGAAAAACTGAAACAAACTAAATTGATATCGATGTTTTAAAAACTACTCGAGAAAAAACGGAAAGCTCAGACAGTAATGGTGGTAAGTGACACTATCATCAGTTTGAGAAAATGATTTGTAAAATTCAAACTCTTTATTTGCGTTTATTGTAAAATGCATTCTTTATTAATTAAAATCTATGTGAGTAATATGGTTTTTGAAATCGTAATTTATCAGGTTGTAGAAGATCATTGAATATCTTCAGTCATATGAGTATTTTTTTTTCTTTACGTCATATACCAATTTTATAATCTGAACTCTTCAAATGACTTCACTGTTTAGTGTAATTTAATAGTAACATAGAAAATATCAGTTGAAATAAACTTTTATTTCTCTGGATATTAAATTTTCTGTTTTCTTTACATAAAATATTATTTGGCTATGAATTGAAATATGAATAACAACACCACTAAGAATATCGGAAGTACTTTTGATATTCTTTCAGATATTTGGAAATTCCTAACATCCGGCTTAGTTTCAACCCCGACGATACCGAATTTTTTTTAATTGTTTTAACCTTTATTAAAATACTGGTGTGAATACTGCATTATAAAAAAGGAAAACATGGTGAATGAATGTAAAATATAAGTGATAAAAAAACCGAATAAAGTACAATTTTTAAGACTTTATTAATTTTTATAATTTTACAGCATATTAATATATGCTGGAAGATTCTGTATTATGTACGTATGTATTTATGTTTGTGTGTAATGCTATAACTCTTGAAGAAATATTCGATTAGCTTCACATTTTGGATATAGATTCATTCTAATACTGATTCATTCTAATACTGAATTCCCTGATTAGTTTTAGGGGTTTATTCGTTAAATGTATAGGAAACAAGCAAGCGACTAATTCTCTTAATTTAGATAAATGCTTTTTGTGCAGAATTATTCGATTTGCTTCAAATTTGGTACATCAATTTATTCTGATAAGGCGCTTCATCGATTAGATTTGAAGGTTCTTTGGCTAAGTATAAAGGGGGAAATTTGAGGTAGATAATCCCCTTTTTAAATTAGACAATTTTTTTTTTTTGTTCTATTTTTTTTATTTTTTGTGGGGCTGTAAAATAAGAGCATAATATACAATTAGTGTGAATAACCTGTGAGTTCAATGCCATCAATTTATACGAGCATTTTTTTTCTTGCATAACATGGAACCATAAAGTATTTAAACATAAAATATAAGAGTGAACAATCTTTATAAATTCATCCACAGATAATTATAAAATGATTAAACTTACTGCATGAAATTTATAGGTTAAAAAGTAATCAATTGCTCATTTTTACATATATATATAATTTGTTAATGGGTTCCTAATTAACTTTTCAACGATATCTATTTAACATACAAAAAAAAGTCATTTTATGTTTTCAATATTGAATTAATGGCAAGTGTTTCAAATTAAAGGAAGGAGCTTTTTTTATTATTCTTTTAAAAGCAATAAATAATTACCGCTCTATAAATGACTCGATTTCCGCCTGAATTATAAACGTAAATAATTAAAGATAAGCTGAAACAGGTTTTTAAGGCTGAAACCAAAACCAAATTTCAGTGAAGTTCGTATTTTCGAACAAAGATTCCCCAAAAATTTTAAGTAAATAAACTGTAGCTATTAAAAATAATTAAAACATACACAAATATACGTAATTATTAATTAATTATATGTATTTATAAATATGCATGATAAATAATTAATCATGCGTATTTATTAAATACTGGGAAAAACCGCGGCTTTGCTCGCGTAATAGTTGAAATATGCCCAGGGATATTTGTAAGCCTGATTTTTATTAGAAGTAGTAATATATTACGGAATAATTCAAAAACTTCCATTTAAGCCACAGCTTGACTAAGTTTCAATATTACATGCATTATTTCAAAAAAAGACTTAAAATAAAAAGAATAACTAAACATAATTTTAAATAATTGATAATTTAGGAAATATTTAAAAACTTTTATCCTCAGTTCATACGTTCCATCCAGTATTCATCTGAAGTATTTAATTTTTTCGAAGCAATCTTCGAATGTATATACATCTTAAAATTAATCATCATGTCAAAACTCAAATTTCTTTTCTAAGGGTCTACCATCTCTCGAGGGGTACCCATAAAATTACCATAAAATGACTATGTTAAAGAAACGACTGTCACCATTAATTTTCAAATGTTAATTTTGAAATCGGTTTGATATTTCCTAATATTCCCTAGAAACGCAATTTAGAAAGTTTTTAAAGGCATTTTTAGACCATTTGTTGTTTTTGCTTTTCCCAAGTGGTAACAGCACCTTCATAGAACATAAGCTATGGGGGATCACAGAATGTCACTATTGATTCCCAAACATTGCTTTTAAAATAGGACTATTACTTTCTGAGCTTGCATAGAAATCGTAATTTAGGAATTTTCTAGAACGTTTTCCGCTCCGTCCCTTCACTTCACAACTTTTAAATTTCAAATTTATTTCTCACTGTTCAAAGCAGACATTTATATTTAATAACTAACTACCATGCCATATTTAAAATTCAATAAAAATCACCATTTTGAAAATCTTTGGCTTTTGCAAACTTCTGTTAATAGTGTACCCAACGTAAAATGTAGCTTATGTTTGTTATGTTTGTTATATAAATATATATATATTAAAAAAATCATTCTATTAAAATATATATATATATATATATTGCATTTCTGTTAAGTGCTTAAAATGTAAAGACTTTAAACTTTCGAAAAGTTAACGATAAAAGAAAAATGAACGAGGTTTACTTACTTGCACGCAAGAATTTAGAAATCATCTACTCTCTCTTTCTACATGAATTTTATAGGTTAAAAAGTAATTATTTGACATTTTTGTCGGGCTCTGACAATGGGTTCGGTCGTTAATTTTCCACGATGTCCATTAAGTACCATTAAGCCATTAATTTATGCTTTTAATATTAGGTTGATGGCAGTTATTTGAATTATTAAAGGAAGAAGCGTTTTTTATGATCGGATAAAAGTGTGTAAATGCATTATGGTTTTATGGTTGATTGCCTGAGTATATAAATTCGAAATATAAATAATTAACTTCTTTAAATAGTTGAAAATAATGTTTTAATAAATTAGTATGCATAAATATGTGAAGAACAATCTTGCTTTATTTCATATTGAGAAAAAAGGGTTTAATATATTCCTACATTCCAACAAATTCCGTGATTTAATAGTTTCAAACAATACATTACACACAATTCCTCTCACTACCGCTTCCCATTGTGTTAAATGGCGACCAAATGCTTCATTGGGCGAGTAAATGGGCAATCAGACTCGCCAAATTGCGAGTGCTCAATTTCTGCCCTTTTTGTGTGCGTGGTTACAGTTGAGATTCGTATCCATACAACTGCAAGATTGATGTTGCTTTACATTTTCAATCACTCGTATCATTTACATTATTATTTATTGAGATACTAACAACATCATTTCAATTTAGTAACAACTTTAGATAGAGAAAGGATTATGCTATACGATAAATATTTATATGTTGACTATTTATCATTAGCTATGCGCCGCTAAATTCACAAATAAAATTACTTGGGTCAATCAGCGAATCCAAAAAAGTTTTGCTGAAATGCGGCATTGAATTTGCCATTTATAATATTGTTTATTAGTTGTATGCAAACTATCATTGGCCAATCATCAATTTAATCTATCGGTTATAGTCAAAATCTCATTGCAATTTACTGCTAAAAGAATGTTTGCAACATTTACACATTTAGGAGAAATTTAGAATGAACTTATTTTTAATAGTTATTGTAATATATAATAAAATTCATATTTCCTAAGCAATGACAAAAAATTTTATTTTAGAACACCTAGAAAAAAATCGAATACAATAAGTGGTTAAAAACAAATTTTTAAGTGTTGCAAGGCAAATCTATTTTGCAGACTTTTTTTTTTTGCTATTGTTTTTTAGTTTTTATTCACCAAAACGCTAATTTTGATCAAATGGCAGTGAGAACCTTGCTATACACGACAGAAGAGTAAAATACAAACCACATTACAATAAAATTGCCTTACATGAGATAATGAAAATGTTGCAACATTTTACTACATATTTAACAAAAACAGTAAAAATACTTGTATTGTTTAGATTTAGTATGTTGTAAGAATAAAGAAGGGCGTGATATCTTTCTTCTTCGGGCTTTTGCTGGCTTTTGAGCAACATTAGGGATTTGGCGAATAACGAATAAAAAACAGTAGCCAAATGAAAAAAATGTTAGCAAAATAGATTTGGTGTGAAACACTGAAAAATTTACCATTACTTCCTTATTGTATCCTTTTTTTTCAATGTGTTCTAAAATACTATACTTTTTGTCATTTCTTAGAAAATAGAAATTCTACTATACGCTACAAAAACTATTTAAAATAAGTACATTTTAAATGCATCCTAAATGTCTAAATATCTCAAACATTCTTTTAGCGATAAATTGCTATAAGATTTTGACTATAACCGATTAAAAAAAAAAAAAAAAAAAAAAAAAAAAAAATACTGATTGATCAATGATACTTTGCAGTACGGCAAATTGCAAATTCAACGCTGCATTTCAGCAAACCTTTTCTCGATTCGGCGATTAATGCGTGTAATTTTGGCTCTAATTTTACCGACGCATAAATAGTGATAAACTGATAACAGAGAAATACTTACTGTACAATCCTTTCTATGTCTTTAGCTGTTGTTAAACTGAATTTGTGTTTAGTCAGTATCTTTATAAATAATAATGTAAATGGCACGGTGTGTTTGAAGATGAGCGACATCAGTCGTACCGTAACGTGGATAAGAATCTCAACTATTCCCTTGACCGACGAGCACAAGGGCAAAATTTTAATGTTTTTTTTCTATGTAATTTATTTTAAATGCTAATAAAAGAGAAATTTTATCAAGGTATAATTTTTTCGTTACGTATATGCTTATAAGCCTTGAAAGTATCAATCAAAACTTAAATTCTTAAAACTGAATTATATTTGTAGAATTATATTAACTTAAATAAAGCTTCAACTGCAGTGAAAACTGCAGCCTAGTGAACGGATATATCCGGTCGCGGTAGTAGAAAAGCTATAACACCGCAAAAAAAAGAAAGAAAGAAAGAAAAAGAAAAAAAAACCTGATCAGTTGACTAGAACCCTGATCACTATATCAGATGTATTAGAAGTTAGGGTTCATAAAATAAGTGGGCATGTGTGATCACAGAGAGTCTACTTAGTTTATAGTTGTTTATTTCAAAAAAACTTATAGTTTAATTAATAAATACAAATTGTTAATTTATAATTAATAAATTCTTACATATATGGTAGCACCAACAATTTTTTATTTTAAAATAATTATAAAAAGAAGTTATTTATTTTTATCAAATTAAAAAATGTTCAAATCAAATTATTTAAATAAAATCCAAATTTCTAAATTTTTAATAATCCAAAATGAAAAAAAAAATAAAATAGAGGAAATATAAAATAAATTTTAAATTTCTAAAAACGAAAAAAAAAATGTTTAAACGAAATTTAAAATGTTGAATCATTGATAAATCACAATAGTTTTTAAAAAATAGAATTAAAATTGAATTTCAAAAAATGTTATGAATCTAGATTAACGAAACCCTAATAATATAAACCCTTAAACTGGTAAAAGGCACAAAATCTCATTTAATTAAATCTATCTTAATAGAGAAATTTCAACTTGTAGCACCGGGGATCGAACTAACAATTTCTTGTTTAATAGCGAGACGTTTAACCTTCAACCTATGATATCTATATGCAAAAGGTTCAAATTAATATTCTCCTTTAAAATTTAAATCGCAAAAATAAACGGATGAAATTCATAAAGTTAATTAAATTAAAATTATGGACTTTTTAAAAATCTTATGATTTGCCGTGTGACACGAGGTATTTTTCAACTGTAATTAAACAAATTTTGAAGTCTCTGACTTATACAGTTTTTGTGTACGGACTCTGAAACAGATGGACAGACAGATGCAGAGACGAATAGGGTTTCATCAGATGAACGAAACACTAAAAGAGAAAGAAATAAATAAAAGAAAAAGAAAAATCAATGGTTTCTACAACCTCGCTGTGCAGGAATCCCAAAATACATTTTTTTCTTTTTCTTTGGAAGAACGATCGATTTACCTTATTAAAAAAACATTAATTATGTCGCTTTTACTACATTTTCTGTCGTTTTTAGACTTCGTAACGACATTTTCACTGTAAGATTTTCTCTTACAGTGAAAATGTCGTTACGAATTCTACCAAACGACAGAAAATGACAAAAAAACTTCATAATTTGTTTTACATAATCAAGCACCTAATCAAATTCCATTTGAATTTATTGTTGGAAAACAGAGATTCTGCTGTAATTGCAAAAATATTTCAGTAGAGTACAAATTTCTTAAATTATTATAAATGGTTTAAAAAAACAAAACGTCATACTCTTCGGAAGTTCAATCCTTTGTATGATCAATATTTTTAAGTTCGCTAACTAAGAAATGTTCTCAATTGTCAGATAGGGATTTTTGTCGAGAGGAGAGTCATTGGAAATATCTTACTAGGGGATCAAGTAGATGCAACAAACCTTCCGAAATGCAATTAGTGATGAGTTATAGTTTCTGTCATTTATTGATTTTTCCAGGTCACTATCTGCACTGTAAAAAAAAAAAAAAAAAATCTGTAAGGTTACTAAAATTTTTCTAGTAGATTATTATTCCAAGAACTTTTCATGTAACGATAACAGCAAAATTTCATGTAACCGAGGAAGGTTACATGACTTTTTCTGTGAAAAATCTTAGTAACTGTACATGTTTTTTTACAATGTATACAGGAAATACATTCTGCATAGTAGAAAAAACAGCTTACAATACAGTTCAGTAATCCGTTGCTGCCATTGTGAAGTTGGTAAAGACTCCGTGTTCCTTCTACTAAAAAACAGAATATTGCGACCACATTTTCCCAATCCTATGTACATAATTAGACTGCACCGACTTGGAATATGCTTTAAGATCGGGAACTACCTCCTTGCTCACCTTCGATAAACAATCGTCGATGTGCCGTTTTTATGGACTTAAATGAGAGACAAGGATTGTGTCTTCCAACCAATTAAACATGCATGTTTTAAGTTAACTAATAACACCTTTGTCAGCAACGAAACACATCCTTTCATTGTCTGTATCTGGTGTTGGAAACATTTCTGCTTAAGTCATTTCTATTCAGAAATGCACTACCATCCATGAAGTTATTTTTTCCACCAAGCACAAACTATCTTCTCTATAGTCACTAATTCATCACCTCTTTTTTCTACTACACAGAATGTCTTTCCTTCCCAGCCAGCAACCTGGCGAAATCAATAAATGGCAGAAATACATCGGCCTACACTCTCCACCAGTTGCATTTGGGGCGGGCAGTTGCACATATTTCCTTGATCTCCATAGTAAGAATTTTGCAATAACATTACACTCGACAAAATCCCGATCTGACAGTTTGAGACCTTCCGTAGTAAGAATAGTATAAGTGTGGTACGTATAAGTACCATTCTCTCCAAAGAGTAATTTTCACCTTACAAAATTATAAGAAATCATAAATTCAGAATAACAAATTCTGCGTTTAGGTAATGTTAAAAAAACACTAATAAAAAATATATGAAAAATACAAAAATTAATAATAACTAAAATATATTAATAAATGCAAAATTTACTAATAATTAAGAAAAACACTAATAACAGAAAAAATACTTTATGGTTAAAATTTACTATTACAAAAATGGTGCTTAAATATTGACACATGTTTGAGCATCATACACTGTAAAAAAAAGCTGCAAAGGTACTATACATTTTCTAGGAAACTGGGATTCCAAGAACTTTTCATGTAACGGTAACAAGAAAAATCCATGTAACCGATTCTGAAACTTGAATTTTTGCTGTTATCGTTACAGGAAAAGTTCTTGGAATCCCAGTTTCCTAGAAAAAGTTTAGTACTTTTACAGATTTTTTTTACAGTGTATGAGGACAAGAATCACAGATGTGACCCTCATCGCTACGGGATAAAAAAGTTCTTAATTATCTTTCTTGTGAGTTTAATTATCTAAAAGGAGATCTAACCAAAAAAATTGTTTTTGATTTTATATTCAGATTCAGATTCATAAGGATACGCAAAGTACGCAATGATCACACGGGCACACTGTAAAAAAGAATCTGTAAACATACTACACTTTATCTAGAAAACTGGGATTCCAAGAACTCTTCCTGTAACGGTAAGAACAAAAACTCAAGTTTTAGAATCGGTTACATGGATTTTTCCTGTTATCGTTACATGAAAAGTTCTTGGAATCCCAGTTTTCTAGAAAATGTTTAGTACCTTTACAGATTTTTTTTTACAGTGCAGTTAAATCAACTTTTTTATATTCCTGTTTTAATTAAAACGCCACATTCTTATTTAATTTTTTAAAAACACTTTTAAAAAGCAAAACTATAAAAGCTCATTTTCTTATGTACTATACAGCATTATAGTAATTGTCGAAAATCAAAATGAATACAGAAAAAATTGTATGCCCTACGGGATGCTATTTTTTTCAGGTCACAAGAATAAAACATCAGTTGATTATATTAGAGCATCCTGATATCGTAATTAATTGCCATTAAGAGAATTGTCAATTTCTAGGGCTGTAGAATTTGTATATCTTGAACTGGACAATTTACATGTCATTATTCCATCTTATTTCATATTTTGTTTGCATTAAGTAGTAATTGCCAAGAAATTACACCATTACATTTTATGAATACATATCTGCTAAAATAAAATTTCTTCTATGCATAGTCAATAAGTTGCTGTATCAAATCCTATATTTGTTCGAAAAAAATATCTAAAATTAAGCCGTGAAAATTGGTGGAACCTTAGCTTGGTCTTAAAAGAAACTTTAGTAATTCACCAAAAACTAATGGAACATTTGTGGATACTCTATGTTTTCATTAAGAATAACACAATACTATGCACATGATCGTAATCTTGTTAACGATATTTATATTTGTCAGTTTTAAGTAGTCATATTTTATTTACGTCATAGTACATGTGTATATTACGATTTTAAAATTTATGTATGTTTTAAAGGTATCCTGGTGTAATAACGCCGCATTAAGTTCTATAAATTTTCACGGCTTATTTAGATTTTGTTTTTTAAACAAATAAAGGATTTGATGCAACAACTTATTGATTATATACAAGAAGGAATATTTTAGCAGATATGTATTAATAAAATGTAATAGCCTGATTATTTTGACCAATGTTATTTGGCGTTATTGCTCTCGTATGCGTGTAATAATGCCATGCAAACAAGACTGTAAATTAAGGTAAATAATAATGACATGTAAATTGTCCAATTCTAAAGATATGTACTCAACAGCCTTAGAAATTGACAAATTTCTCTCACTTACCATTAATTGCGATATCAGGATGCTGTAATAATCATTTGATATTTCATTCTTCCGACAAAAAGAAAAAAATAGCTGCACTTGGGACATACACATTTCCCTGTGTACTTTTTTTTATTTGAGCAATGACTATATAATGCTCTCTAGTGCATAAAATAAAACATAAACCCTCTTCGGACGCAGTTTCAGAACTGAAAATAATCAACCGGAGTAATACCGCCAATGGATGTCGCTATAAACAAGGTGTACTTATTGTGCAGTATATTTTAAACTACAAACTACCTCGCGATCACATTCAAACTTTCCCTCAACATTTTAAAAGTACATAAAATATGCTACAAATTTATGCAATGAAAAAATTATTTTCTCATAAATATATAGTATTATGATCACAGAATTTAACTCGCAAATTTTAGATCGGGTATGACTATGAGTTTCTTCCAGCGATAAGCTTTAAAAGTGGAACAAATTTGCTTTTAGCGGAAGTTTGTGATTCAGGTATTCAGTACCCTTCCGCTAAGAACTCGTAAGTTTCATCGCCTGGATTCCTTCATAATTAAGCTTAATATTAGGACTTGGCGTTATTATCCATCTTGGCAGTATTATCCCAATACACCTTATTTTTATTTACTGTACTCGAACCCCGCACTATAGCGACAAGAAATTTATTATTTATCAATTTTTAGGTGCGATCGTAGTTATATAAATGCGTAGCATCTATACACATCGCCTGGTCCGACCGTCTATCCACATATAACAGCAGTAAGTTTGCGCACAAACATCACTACTTTCAGTTACACTAAATGAGCAATAAATCTAATCTTTGAGAAGCAGTTTTTCCGACTATCGGTGAGACGGGAACAAAAGGTTGCTAGTTTTGGACTTTCTTTAAATGGTTTTTGGGAGACGAAACATATCGAACTGACAAAGGAAGGGAAAATTTATCTCTCCCACCTTCAGTCGTAAAGCTATCAACTGATTTCACGTTCGATTTCTCTCTTGAAGTTCAAATTCAGTGCACTGAAAAAGCAATTTACATCAAAGCGCCGACACGAAAGATCAGAGAAAGCGATGCCTGACCACAAGAAATTAGTCCAATGTGACATGCTTAAAACTACCTAAACTAATAATTTGAAATTTAGTACATTTAAACGTTGCAGAATTTTGTCGATTCGCTTCAAATTTTATGAAAATCGTATCAAAACTTAAAAAATAATAATAAAAGATTTACGCATTCTATTTTGTCCTATCAGACATAATTAATTCAATTAGATCACATGATAGATAATGATTCTAAAATGTCATGGCGATTACATCTTATTTGAGATGAAGTCTTATTTTTCCGTATTACTGAATTTAATATTCATAATAAATGTTGATATTCATGCATTTTTGCATAAAAGTACAACAGCTATTGCACCACGATCTGAATATCTATAAACCTAATTATAGAATGAATGCATTTCATTTGCCACATTTGACATACAATTTCCGACTTTTTTATGTTATTTTATGCACCTTCGGCATTTATTCATTTTGTAAGCTTTTTAATTTTTAGTTGAAATTCTTCAAATACTTTTTAGATTAAATGAGTTTCAAGAGAGTTTTCAAATATACCCTTAAGAAATTATACATGTAACATTTTGTTCTTGTGACATACAGCAGAATGAGTGAAGAAGAAGTCTGGGTCAATAAGTTGTGGAAAATAAATTGTGCTAAAAATAATAAAATACAATCATAAATCTGTAAGTCGTAGATTATTTTTGAAGCAAATTGTCTCTAAAATATTAATTTTATATGTAATTATTTTTGTGTCTATATTATTTTCATCTTTTGGTTGAGAACATTTTAAAAATTCTATACAAAGAAGACTTATTTTATTTTTATTTTTGGATTTAGTAGATATTGCTGTTACTTTTAGTTTCAATATTACTTTTTCAAAATAAAGCACCCTCCGCCCTCAAAAAATGACAAGGAATGGGTTAGTAACGCTTTTGGAAATTATTCATTAAAAGCTAAATTACTTTCTTTGAGACATACACCCCGCGTTAGGAATTACTGCTTTGAGCCCTACGCGATGAACGTTATTTATAAAAAATTGTAATTTTTTTCAACCTGTTTTTATATAGAAGTATTTTAGTACAACACTTTTTATTAAATAAAATAAAATTTTCAGTACAGCTGTATTGCCAGCAATACGTCCTCAAATGTTGTCATGGTTGGAAGGGGGAGGGGGGGTGTTCCTGAAGCTGTGACAGTTTGTGACAAGTAGCTGGGGAGGAAGGGGGTAAGAAGAAATGTGACATCACACATTTTAGTTAAAATAAAAGGTTTGGTTTAAAAATCCGCAAATTAAAAAGTTATTTAAAGTTATTTTGAAATTAAAGTATTCGTGTAATAAAGTAAACACAAAATTTAAAGCCAAATATATTAAATTCGTTTCAAATTCCAAGATACTATTGTTTTTAATTACTCTTTATATTAATATTTTATTACTGTTGTATATGTATATATCTTTTGTTGTAACCCTTAAGCTTATTTTATACAAAATAAGTGCACAACTCATTTTTATTCTTATGCTCACTAATGTCATTAAAACACGTAGTTTAAGAATAAAATTTTAAATATGATTTATAACTTAGACCTTTGTTTCTGAATTTCAAGTATATACATATATAATATAGAGTGACATGTGACAAGGGAAAAGGAGCGTGTATGGAGATATGTGACACTTTGGGACAAAAGGAGACGGAGGGGTCAAAATTGTTGAAAAAAAATGTGACATCATTGATGGACAGCCCCTAATGAAGGATTTTGAACACTTTATGTGTCCTGTATACAAGCCATTCGTTAAAGATATATGATATAAATAATGAAATTTGAAAACTTTTTATCGAAATCTGCTATTTTTTATAGCTAATTTTACCGTAGAATAATAAATTGTTAAATAAACACGCTAAAGATTGTCAGACATTAAATATTTATAGCAATAAAATTGTTTTTCAAAAATCTGTTTTATTTTACCTATAAAATGAAATATTTTTCTTTTAAAATAATTATAAAAGCTTATGTAACAAACATTGTTTTGAAATAAGTATGACATTTATTAAAAAATATTTAGTCAATTTATGACGTTTACTTAATAAAATAAAATTTAATTATAGTTTTAAAAATGCTCGTATTTTTTAAAATAATGTAACTTACTTGAAGAAAAACAAAGTTAAATCCTTTAACACATTATTTCATTAATTTACGAAGCTGTAATTTGAAAATGACATAAAGCGTTTAAAAAAATCATGCAATAAAAAACTACCATATTACGAATAATTAAATATTTATATTATTTGTTAACGAAAGAAAAAAATGTCATTAAAATTTAATTACGCTTAAATCTTGTTTGATTTGAAGAGACGCAATTGTCTTTTCTCTTTTATTTTTGAAAGATTTTTTTTTTCATCTGGGGTTTAAAGTATTTTTTATGTTTAGAGTTTTTTTTTTAAAAGATGTATCTAAAGAAGTAAAACAATTCAAGATGTATTTGTTCTTAAAAGATAATTTAAATCGTTAAAAATTACTGTATTTTTAATTTAAAAGAAATTTTATGTACGGTGGGAAAGCTTCGCAACCATTTTATTGGTAATAAGAATTTATAAAAAGCATTTTTTCAATACTTGAAAATTTTTCCATAGAGAAAATTCACCTTGAATAAAATATTTCAAAATAAAATCACATTTGTTTGAGTTTCGTGTTTTCCCCATGACGATGGCTCTCGGACATATATCCCATCTTGTGCTGCAAATGTAGCCTTGCCACCATTTGGTTATAAAGAGAAGTTACAGGCTGGGCTCCTTCCATATGGTTTAGGTGGTATAACGCCTATGCCCTAAACTGATGGTCTGAGTTCATATCCCTGCATGGAAACTTTTACTATCTAGGGAACTGCAAGAAGTGTAAGTCACCGATTTTTTGAAAGGGGTTATCGTTGGAAAGATCTCATCTTGAGCAGTAAAAATCTCAATGGAACTACTAGTCGCAAATGAGTCCTTCTCGAGATATCCAACAATTTATGTCATGTAGTTAGTACACACACTTACAATGAAACGTAAGAAGAACGCAAAAGATTTTGTACTCGATTTTAACGAAAGTTAAAATTAAAGTTTAAGTTATATAAATTGTCGGATGTCTCGAAAACGACTCATTTCCGATGGGTTGCTCCGTTGAGTTTTTTACTTCTCACAATGATATATTTCCAACGACGCAACTTTCGCCAAATTGAGACTAAAAGTTTTTGTGGTCCCCCATTTACTGTGCTCTAACTATGTGGCATGAATTGTCGGATATTACGATAACGGCATATTTCTGATGAATAGTTCCACTGAGTTTTTTATTGCTCATGATGAGATCTTTTCAACGACACCACTTTCTTCAAAATCGGTGGGTTACACTTCTTGCAATTCCATAGTTATGCAGTTTCCAAGTAAATATGCTTTAGCTACGTGACACAACTTGTTGGATATCTCGAAAACGTCTCATTTCCGACGAGTGATTCTATGGAGTTTTTTAATCCTCACGATGATTTCTTTTCAATGATACCACATTCGTTAAAATCGAGAACAAAATCTTTTGCGGTTTCTTGTAAATGTGCACTAACTAAGAGACATAAATTGTCGGATATCTCGAAAAAGACTCATTTGCGATGGGTAGTTCCAGTGAGTTTTTTACTGCTCACGATGCGGTCTTTCCAACGATACCAGTTTCGTCAAAATCGGTGAGTTACACTTAATCGGTGACTTGCAGTTCCCTATTAAGTTGTCATTTGCGCCTCTTAAAATGCCATTCGATTCGCGTAAAAAAAGGATGATAATGTTTATTCTATGGGGGTATTACAGTGAAACCTCCAAATAAGGGACACTTCTAAGGGAGACCTCTATTTAAGGGATAAAAGTTTCGCTCCCATAGCTGTCCCTTAATCGGAGGTTTCACTGTATTTTCAAATATCTCGCTGAAATTTTAATTTCTTTTCTTTTCTTTTCTTTTCTCTCTCTCTCTCTCTTTTTTTTTTTTTTGCATAGGACAGTTGAGGACGGTCTACAACAAGGCAAGTTTTTACTTTTTCAATTTTGGTTACATTTTTTTTTAATATTATGAAAGTTTCAATTTCAGAACCGGTTTCAACCGGATCTGAAAGTTATAGTGATTTAAAAAAAAAATCCGTACAAAAATGTACGAATTGTACGAAAATGAAAACATAAATAATATTACTGTACATTAAGATACCATTTGTAGAATACTTTAGTAATAAAACTTTATTAAATACATGATTATTTCTTTTTTTCATTGTTTTTGCAATGGAAAAGGAATAAAATAAAATAAATATAAAGAAATTCCCAAAAAGTTGGCTTATTGTGTTCCCATGTATCCTCAAATTTTATGTGCAGAATATAAATTTCAATTTTCAATCATTATTAATTATCGGTTTTTGAATATAAATCCATAACTAAAGTTAAAATATATATATAATTCATGGGTCTGAAGAGGTTATACTTGCTTTTGTCATTTTATCATTCTTTGTGTGTTTCTTTCTTTTGTATATCAAAAGCACCTTCGATGTTATTTAGCATCTTTGTGTTTTAATTCCGATCATGCATTCTCTTGATACAAGGTGTTTTGTTAGAAAGAACACAATGTTCGCTCCTATACCATTATGCAATGAAATACTTTTGTGTGGCCCTGTAAATTAATAAAAAAACATTCTTTGCACCACAGACTGTACAAAATGTGTACTTTAATAGCGATTTCATAGATGCATATAAATTTTATTATGTTCGAAAAAATGTAGCATCATTAAAATGCATTTAAAATTATTTTTGCCCATTGACCATAATGTAACGGAATAATTTTGATTGTCTCTGTAACTGAACTATGTATCCATTTTTCATAAAGTTTGAAATGTCCCAACAAAATTATGCACAAATTATATATTTTAAATTTTAAAAAAACTCACAGTGGTAGTTTTTGAATTGTTATATGCGGGCGAACAGACAGACGGACCTATACACGGACGGACTGAACGACGACTATAGGTGCTAAGTATTTATATAAGTAGAATCGCACCTAAAAATATCGAAAAAGTTATCTTAATAAAACCGGACAAAAATCTGTTGCGTTAAAATGGCATACGTTTGAATTTCGTATAGAATATCTCATATGAAGTTACAAAACATATTTGAACAACAAAATTACTGAAACACCCAATTTAGAAATGGAATTTAAAAATCTCTATCATCATTCTATTCTATTTGTTAAGTTTTTTATGAATATTTTATAGAATTTAGTAGTGCAAAATTTTAAACAGCGTCCTAATTTTCCCGCCACAGTTCTGTGGATTATTAATGGCCAACTTTAAATTTGGAGTCTCAGTCACTTTGTTACTCGAATATGTTAGTTTGTATACTTCATATTAGGTGTTCTCTACATGAAAATAAAATTTATTATATTAAAAATAGAGATTTTTGTCACGTCGTGTTAAGAGAGCTTGTCAGATGTCTCCTGGTTTTCAAAGGTTTTATATTTATATACAAGGCGTTTCATAAATGATAGATGCAATTTTTAGAGGTTGGTTTAAAGAAGCTTGGATTTATTTGGAGAACCCTTCATTATTCCCACCAGTTATTTTTCATTGTAAAATTTACCTTATTTGATCAGAGCATTTTCATGATTCAGTTACAAAAATTTTTCTCTTTACAAAACCTGGTGATAAAAGATTAAAAATATAGCAAACGACTCTCGTCGCGAAGAAGTTAAAGATTATTTGACATAAAAACGTATTTTTTAAAATCCTGTTTCATCGACAATCGGTGATAAATTGCCAAATAAATGAAATATTCATTATTTTTTTAATACATGTCCTATCCGGTTTCGGCCAAAATTTCTTTTTTAAACGTATATATTATCATCAGAAGAACATTCTAAAATTTTTTTTTTCAGATTTTTCTGAGTATGCACGTATGTAGGCCTTCCTTGTGAGACATAAAAGAAGCAAAAAGTACACCCTAAAAAGGAAATGATTTAAACCACAAAACACATTTTTTTAATTGAGGTAAAAAATTGGTTTTGTTGCCCAAACAAAAAAATATTGTTAGCAGTCCTATAGAATTTTAACGAAATTTCATCAATTTTATTTGAGTCTTACTAAACTCTTGTATTTCCAATTTGTGATTTCAACAAAATTTTGTTATTTTTGAAAGATTTAAATTGGTGTAAAATAGTCATAACTCTCTCACGTAATTTTGTTTAATTGACTTATATAGCTTTAAAGGATTAACATAATTTTGAATAAAAAAACTTTTCAAACTCAGGCGGATTAATGACGTTATTATTTTGTAATAATGCATTTCGGATGAAAATTGCACCAAAAAAAAATCAACAATATTTTTTTTGTTTATTCAAACAAAATTTCCATTTACCCATATTTAAACGAAAAAATTCGTTGGGCCAAACAATTTTTTTTATTCAACAAAATTTTTTTCTCGGTGTAGTCAATTATTTCTTAACAGAAGTTAGTTATTTATAGAAAAAAATAATAATTTCATCCGATATCACAAGCCTGCGACTGTTATGTTTTTTAATGTTTGATAATTGATTTTGACGTATTTTTTAGCTCTGAATCCGAAAATGACCTTCATTTTTAACCATGCGTCTGGATGTTTTGCAAATCATAAATTTCAACGTTAAAAAAACGGAATTTTAAAACTTTAAAATAGATGCAAAAATTTTTTTTTTTGTAATAATTTATAATTTCTTTTATTTATACATACAGAAGCTTCATGCAGATAAACAATTCTGGGTCTGATGGGGACTTATTGACCTTGAGGAGATAATGTAGCATTTTACTTTAGAGAAGATTTGGAATTATCATTATCTATTTTTCGGTATCACACTTTAGCTACATGTATTTTTACATTTTATAGCTTTGAAATTTATTATTTCCGAAAATTCCTGATGTGATGTTTAAAAATGAAGCTCATTTTTTAAATCAATGCTGCAACATACGTGAGAATTAATTATTCAAAGCTAAAAAATAAGACGCAACACAAGTTTTGCAGACTTGTGAAATCACGTTTTCAAAAATTATTATCCATAAATACCATTTAAATCATTTTAATTTATCTTATGTATTCCGAATTATATCAACAGCAAAGTAACGACTCTATGAAAATACGTTTTGTGCGTTTTGTTACAAAAAAAGAATTCTGCAAATTTTTGAATCAAATATATTATTTCGCTTAACATCTTGAGAAAATGAGTTTCAATCTAAGCATTGAAAATTATTTTTAAAATGATCTGATCTATTTTTTAAAAATGATCTAGTGCAAATATGTGAAGGCAAACGTTTTGCGTATCATGCAGAAAATATCATTTTAAACTTTTATAATTTTACTTTACAATGGTTCATTCTTGAGGAGAAAAAAAGAAGGCGGTTGGCAAATTTTTTTTTTAAAGTATTAACATGGAAAATTTCCATATGTGCATACTGCGAAAAATTTGAAAAATTACAGATTGTTCTTCTTATAAGAATATAGATATCTATTAAAAATAAATAAATAAATCGGCGAAGCCTCAATAGAGCATCCGTAAAAAAAATAATGAAATTTTCTTCACATCATGGTTGCATCATGGATTGATGATAGAATACAATTTCAAAAAATACTTTTTTATGTCAAATACACTTTAAGGAAAAAATGTTTTACGTTGAACTTATTTGAATAAATTTTATTTAAATAATTTCGTCAATTTTAGTTTAACTATAATTTTCGCATATTGATATTCATATGTGTTTATATTGATATTTAACTATCAAAAATTAATATTTAAACTAAATTAAAAATTTAAATTAATTTAAATTTTTTTAACAGAAATAAAATCCGATTGAACATTGGAGATACAATTTTCTTGCTACGGAAACGATTTCATACCCCACTAAAAAAAATCTGAAGAAAATCTATAGCTTTTTGGCCCAAAATATGTGGGAAATCCGAAGGTATTTGGCCCATTATGCAGAAAGAATATCTTAAAAAATTCTGCAGATATTTTAGAGATAAAGCTAAGTCTGCAAATTTTCTTCACATTTCTATAGAATTTCTGTAGAAAGTGGCGATTTCTTCAGATAATCTTAAGATTATTTTTAGTGGGGTAGCTATTGAATTGCAATTTTTTTCATCTGGCATTTTTTTTTTTTTTTTTTTTTTTTTTGAATTTTTGACTATGCTTAAATGCATGAATTTTTTTTTCAGTAAGAATATACATATATACATATGAAAATATTTTTTCAATGATAAATTTTGTAACTGCAGCAACAGGTAATGCTGTATAAAAGTACTAATATATGTGTGGGTATAAAAATATATTAAACTCTCCCATTGTTTAAGTTTAAATTCGTTAAATATTATTTATATGTATTTTAAAATTCCATTGATAGACAATCTTCAGTAGCATCAAAATCGTGTGCTTTTGGCGAGGAAAAATACTGCTCGCAAAACCACATGGTGTTTTTGTCTTTCCACGGAAAATGCTCGAAAATATTTTATATTTTTAGATAGTTTCTAGTATAATTCCGCTGTTAAAATTGACTGATCCTTTATTGCATACATAAATAGTTTAATTAGTTTTTTTTTTTTTTTCAATATATTCTCAGTCCGCTCAGTAAAAAGACCTTAATTGCAAGTAAAATATTATGATGTAAATTTAAGAGCAAAAATATCAAGCTTTTTTTTTCTTCTTGAGATAAATAAATTAATAGTAATAATGTAGATTGATATTAGAATTATTAAAAATGGTTCTCTTCCGAAGTCATTTAAATCGATTTATTTTGCAATGCGTATTCTAGAATGTTTTAAAAGTAAAGAAACTATTGTATAAGAATTCTCTTTATAAGTTTTATCCAAAAAAGTAACTTCTCAAACATTTTAATCAATTAGAATCTATAGATTAATGCCTGAAGGAATGAACATCTTTCAATTTTCGGGAATTCTCTTCCAATATTGTTTATTTTACTCTGCGGATTTTAAAGGAACTAACCAAATTAGGAAAAAAAGTATTTATTTATCGAATAATTTCTATGATAAAGTCTAATGAAAATAAAAAAAAGAAAGTTTCTATCTTTTGTATATCAAAGATGATTGGTGTACATTGTTTGCAGAAATCTTTTTACTATGTATGCGCCAATTTATATGAAAAAATATTTAAATTTATTTACAGTTAAATGAAAAGATTGTGGAAGAAGAGAGGGGAAATACTTCGAAAACATTAAAAGATAATTTATGAAAAAATCCATTTTTTGTATGCAGATTAATTATTTATAAAGAAAAATAATAACTTAATTAGAAAACATAAATTTTAACAATGATTTTCTTATGAAATCCTTTAAATTTATTATATTTTATCGCACATATTACAAATAAAATTGAAAGCAAAGAACTTCAATGAGAATGTTTTTCTTTCTGTATTTAATCCTGAAAATATATTTTTTTAATTTTTCGTCTATAAACTTCTTTTGATTGGCGTCCTGAGGAACACTCGTAGGCCGATTTTGAGAAATAATTCACGCACTGTTGTGTTTTCTTTGACTCTTTTAAAGTAAATTTGGCTATAATTAAAAGAAAATTTTTTTTTAATCATTTCGACATTGTGTCTAATATAAAATGAAAAAAAAAAGTCCTTGTAGGCTTGGCCTATAGGCGGAGGTAGATTTCGAAAATAGGTGCTCATTTCTAAAAAAAAAAAAAAAAAAAAAAAAAAAAAAAAAGATTACAGGCAAACTCAGTTTAACAGTTTTATTTGTCACTTTTGAAAAATTTTCAATTTCATTCTTCCGTAAGAGCTGTTTTTATCTGGGCCATCTTAAGTGAAATTCAGCTCAGTATGCCCATTTTGATAGTATATTTTAAAAATGTATTCTGACTTTACCAAAAAACTGACCAATAAGGCGCATTATACAGATCTTAAGTAAGAGAACTTTTCAATTGGATGCGTTTGAGAGCAAAAATGTTTTTTTAAATGAATCAGAAAGTAAGCAGTCCGTTATTTGAATGCTTCCTTAATTTTTTCAATCACGATAGCTTCAAGAAATTCTGCTCAAAAAGGCTATTTTCAAAGCATTTTTTAAAGGTATTCTATCTTTATGAAAAACTTGGCTAATACATCACATTATAGAGTTCCTAAATAAGAGAGCCTATCAATTGGATACGTTTGAGAGCAAAAATGGATTTAAAAATGAGTCAGAAAGTAAGCAGTCTGTTATTTGAATACTTCCTTAATTTTTCAATCACGATCGATTCAGAAAATTCTGCTCAAAAAGGCTGTTTTCAAAGCATTTTTTCAAATGTATTCCATCTTTATCTAAAAACTGGCTAATACATCACATTATATAGTTCTCAAATAAGAGAACGTGTCATTTGGATGCGTTTAAAATCAAAAATTAATTTAAAAATGAGTCATTAATGTAAGCAGTTTTGATTTGAGATTTTCTTCAACCCCTATATTTTGTTATTTATTTTAGCTATGAGTATTGGTAATATAAAAAGCTTGTCAATATAAAAGTCACATATATTATTGAGAAGATGTAAAATAAATTTAATCAGATTTGATATCCTAAGAATTGACGAAATTATGGATTCTTTTTCTTTTTCCACCCCCCTTTTCGTTTTGGTTTTTAATTTTTGTTGTGCAGAAGGAACTAGTCCTATCAAAAACTTGTCAATACAAAAGTTTTAGATAATATTAAGGGCATTTATGAAAAATTATTCAGATTTGATATCTTGAGAATTGACAAAGTTATGATTTTTTTTCTCCCGAAAACCCCATTTTTTTCGTCCCTTGTGCCCATTTTAAGTTTTATCAAATATCTGTCATGGATAAACTTTTTAACCATTTCTTAGAAGTAATATAAACTTTAAACTGATTCAATATCTATTTTTGTTAAGAAGTTATGGAATTTTTTCTGTTTTCACAAAAACCCTCCCTATTCCATCCCCTTTGGTTCGATTTTGTCCATTAACGAACTTGACCGAGATTTTATGTCCCTTAATTTTATGTAAAATTTTGACAAATTGAGCATAATTATAGAAGTTATCATGTCTAGAAAAAGTGAAATATATATATATATATATATATATATATATATACAGATAGATAGATAGACCAATATATATTTATATAAACTTTTTTACTGATGGTAGTTTTGGGGTCTAGGACTCATGATCGCTGTAGCTCTGCAAAAATTTTTCAGAAATTCCAACATGGAAGAGAATGCAATAGGTAGTATTTCATACGAAATCTACCTAAAAGACTCATCCTAGATTCTTTGTACTCTATAGTGTATGAAACTGATATAAAATGATGAAATAAAATTTTTATGCAACATGATTATATTCACATACACAAGTAATTAGTACTTTAATGTTTTTATTCGTAATGCCTCACGTCTGAATTAAAAGAAAAAAATAGATGGAGAATGTGAAAAAAGAAATACGAAGATGTAAGTAAAATAGAATAAATAAATCAATAAAATTCATCTTTTTCTTCAAGATAAATTATTTTTACACATTTACAAAAGTTGCGTTATCACATGGAATCGTTACTTTTTTTTTGCAAAGTTTTAATCTGATAACGGAAATTTTGGGAATAATTTCTTTCCGAAATCATTTGAATCTACCTTACCGTACGAATTTCAGAACATATAAAATAAGATATGGCTATAAAAGAGAAATTTATATGCATTTTATCATAAAAATCCTTTTAATATATTAAATTTGTTTCATGATATCCTTGACGATTGGACTTTTACCAGCTTTTAATCTTTTTCCAAATCTTGACGACTGCTGAAGCTTTCTATGTTTAAATGAATGTTTTCTGATGTTTAAATGAATTATGTAAACTTAGAATTAAAATATTTTGTCGAATGAATTTCAATAATGATGTTCGATATAAATGAAGAAAAAACATCTTAATCATCATTTCGCTGCCATAAATAAGAGTAATCTGGTATAAATTGCTGGAAGCAGACTATTTTTGCAGCAGACACAAAATAGCATTGTAATACTTCTACATTTAATTTAGAATAATTTATTTCCGAAGATAAAAGAAGATGATTAGAGAATAGACAAGTTTACAAGTTAGCAAAATTAATGTAACTATCTATACTAAGTTATCTTTTTCGACTAAAAATAAATTAATTGATTTAAAAAAAATAATAATTTTATCGAACTATCCACTCAAGCAATATACTTTTTTCATGTATTTCTGGACTTATAACAAGTAGAATCGACAAGAGGAGAGTAATTTCAATGGAATTTTTCATAAAATAAATCTTTTTCCAAATTTCCAATAAATTAACTTAAAAAAAGTCTTAAAGAATGGAAATTTGTTAACATACTGTATTTTATCCTAATATTGTTTACATTCTTCTGCTTGACGCTTTTTAAATTAATTAAGTATATTTTTAAATAAATGGTTATTTTTCAAAGAATTTTGCTTATGAAGTTTAATATATATTAGGGTGGAGTGAAAAAGACCAAAAAAAATTTTTTTTCAGAATTTTTCCTTTGGATAGGTCTAAAAAGTTGTCTTTTGGCACACTGAATATAAGGTTAAAATTTCATTTCGTTTGGAATTCATCTTTAGTCCCCTACCAGTTCTTAAAGATTATACTCTTTATATGTGAAAATCAAGGTTTCACTTTGTAGTGTAAATGACCAAAAAAGTTTTTTTTTCGGAATTTTTTCTTTGGATAGGTCTAAAATGTTGCTTTTTGGCACACTGAATATATGGTTAAAATTTCATTTAATTTGGAATTCATTTTAGTGCCCTACCAGCTCTTAAAGATTATGCTCTTTTTATGTGAAAATCAAGTTTTCACAAAATAGTGTGAATTAATCAACTTTTTTTTTTCTTAAACTAAATTTCTGATTTCAGTAAAATAACCCACAAAAATGACTTCTTATAGTATTACTTGTGAACGATCTAAGTATCGTTGCATTTTAACTTCTTGAATCGTGAATAAAACCCTAAAATGTGAATCGTATTGTCGCACAGAAGAGAAAACACAATAATTTGACAGGCATTTCACTTTTATTTTTCGAATGCACATGAAAGATAATTCTCTAAATATAAAGGATATGCAGTTTTCTGAATATATAGTAATGAAATGAAAAGAATATCTATGATGTATTGTAAAACCATCCTTCCTATCACCCTAATTTATATCTTTCTTTGTTATCAGAATTAGGTATTACCTTTCGTGATTTGATTTTTGCTCATATATATCCGGTTCTTACTTCTACTACTACAGCCGTTAATGGCACTTCAACAACTACGTTTATGCATCTTTCGAATACTTGAATATAACAGGGAAATTTTTCAATTGAAAAGGTGGGACTTATAATTTTTTTCTGAGAATTTCCAGTTTCTCTCTTTGTACTCTTTTAAGAATTTGGGGTGATTTCACATTCTTGCCAGTTAATAACGTTTATATAGTTTGTAACACTGAATTTTAATATTGGAATATGAAACTGTATTATTGTAGAACATATAATATCCTTCATCTTCAATATTCTTCGGAATGCAAATTCTCCAACATTAATTTTTTTTTATCAGTTATCGTCCCTGTAAATTTTCATCTCAATGACAAAAGTATACGTTTTTTTTTTTTTTTTTTTTTTTTTTTTTTTTTTTTTTTTTTTTAATAACAGGATTGGGAATTTTCTTTAAAAACTCCCTCAAATAACAAAACAACTTAATTGTTTATAAAAAAAAAAACACATTTTGAGCTCTATATTTGCAAGAAGAATCTTTCTTGAAGTAAAACAACATAGACGAATGTACTTTCATTACAAATTCAGCCATAATCTTCAGATTTTGGGATGAATTCTGAGTTCCAATCTACAAACCAAGTAATCAATTGGCAGTTGTCAATCATTTAGAGTGCGACATTCTTGCTGGATCACGATTTACCAGATTTGAGGAGCATTAACCAGATGCAAATGTTTGACACATGTCATAAAATAATTTTGGTCTACACTTAACTCTCCAGAGTTCATTTCTTTGTGATAGGATCAGATATTTTTAAATTTTCATAACAAACTATTGTTCACATTTATCCAAGGACTTTTCAATTAGAACAAGAATAGCTCGTGAACCTTTATTTTGTTTATCAAGTTCAATGACTTAGTGGCAATTCGTTTGCAGAGAGCTGACATATTAATCACTACAACGGACAACTAAATCTTAGTTTCAAAAATCTATTAGCAGGATTTTTATCTTACTGTTTATAGTTGTTCCATCACATCCTATTGCCATAAATTTATCAAGGTTTAAACCTTGATATTTTTAGTGCAATATTTTAATACTTCCTGCAATTATCTTTCCTGGTCCAAAAGATGATGTCATGTGTCCCAAATGCAACTAATTTGACTCTTAAAATCAGAGATTATGTTTTTCAGTTATAGTTCTTCCATATATCTCCAATTTCCCATAATTTCCTTTTATTTGGGGGAAATAAATAAACTTCTGATATTCAGAAAAATTGTTGTGTATCATTTGATCATACGTTTTTTGAAAACTACAATAATTGATGCCTTTGATGTTTTCTCTTAGGATTTTTCTTACCTCTGATTTTGGCAAAACTTTACAATTACTGCTGTGTTTTATTTATTATTTTGCATAATAATAATATTTTATAGAATTCTGCTATTGTTGGCAAAACAGTTTTATTTAGTTTTGAAGAATCATCAACTTTTAGTAACGGTAAACTTCGTTTTGGTTACACACGTACTCATTTTGACTGTAAAAATAACAACATACAATTTTTAAAACTCAATAAACCGTTTCAAATATTTAAAAATAAAGACTTAAAGTTTGAAAATGATGAAAGGTGTCCGACTAAATATTTAAAATATAAAAATATCAAACGAGATTACCAAAAAATCCTGTTAATGTACAATTTATGAAAAGAATCTATCATATAAATCAATGAAAATATAAATGTCATAAAAATTTTTTTATAATTCACATTTGATTTTAAAGCAGTCAAAATGATTAGAGAATGGGAAAAAAATAATGAAAATACGAATGCTTATTAAAGATAAAATGAAAAGCTATATTTTATATCGTAACATAAATCAGTTTTAAAGATGAAGATATAATTTCTTTCGATATTGCAATTATTAAAAATGACTGTCTTCAAAAACCATTTAAATGAATTTGTTTTGTTGTAACTATTTCAGAATATATTAAGACCAAAGATATGACTTGATTTGAGTACTTTTTATGTATCTTGTAATTTTTTAAACTTTTTAATAAATTAGCTTATTTCAATTAAGCCCTTGAGGATAATTTAATTTTTAAATGATTCTTTTTATGTTGTTTTTTGAGTAAAATATGATTTTTTTCAAATTTGGCATTGACAGTGGGCTGCAGCCAAGAAGGGACCCCTTGTCCTTTCTCATGCTCAATTAGATGCTCTTGTCAAACACTTTTTCATACTTAAAAACATATTAACCTTTTTTGTTGCTCACCAGAGCATTTTTTAATACTTGTATAAAATATATACATATATATACATAGAATGTCCCTAAAAACCATTTAAATCCATTTTTTGCCTTGCGTATTTCTGAACTTACACGGTTAGCCTTAAAGATTCATCGGGTTTTAAAACACTGTATGTTGAGTGATATACGACATATATGAACAGGTGATATATGGCAATATACATGTACTCACCAAGTTTTAAAAACCCTCGTAGGTCGCGTGTGCAAAACATTTTCAACAAATAACTAATATAACGCTGGATAGGACGCGCTAGTCTTTGCGATATTCCTCTGTTGGCTGCCTCCTCCCCTAGGTCGCCAGATATCACTATTCTTGTAGGGTAATGTGAAGGACAAAATTTATGTATTCCCAATGCCAACAACAATCAAGCATTGCGGGAATTCTGCTGAGACGAGGATTGTCAGAAACATACTATTGAAAATATGGACGAAACTGTGTTACCTTTAAAGGTGTGCCGAGTGACAAATGACGTGCACATTTGGTAGTATGCTCCAGAAACTTGGTGAGTTTATGTATCTTTTCATGCTTGACCCGTCTTTGTACATCGTATGCCTAAAAGTCAGGCATGTCAAAATGTGGTTCGCCGACAACTTATCAGTAGCTCACCAAGCCTTTGACATTTTCCTTTTGTTTGATGAAGAAAATGAACTCTTCTACAATGACCGTATCGGTAATGCTGCCAAGTTGGAGAAAGTTTTAATTCAAAATATCTAACACTATTACACAATAGTACGCTGCAAATTCGTGAAACACTTTTGCAACACTAACTGAAAATAATAATTAATCCTTTTAACTAAAATCTTTTTCGAGTGTGTTGTGACTGTATTGCGAATGTGTTGTGACAGCAATAAGATTGTGCAAAAGTTTTGTTAATGATGTAAGTATAAATATGACTAAAAGGTCAAATTTCATAATTTCTCCAGAAATACAGTTATTAATAGTTATTGTTAAAAAAAAATAGTCAACTCACTCAGAAATCTCTTGCATTTTGTTTTTGTATAAAGACAGATGTCATTTGTAAAATTGTGTAATTTTTAACGCAAAGTGTAGCAAGTGTTTTAAAAATATTTTACATGTGTTGTTTTATAGTGTTCTAAATTGTGTTTTGTTTACAGTGTATTGTTAATTTGGTGACAAAGTCTTGTGCAGCAGAACACTATTGCAAAAACACTTTTTTAGCAATACTATTTATCACTGTAAAAATTGGAGACCCAAATTGGGTTGAAAGATTTTTGGGTATAGTAATGTTCCTAAAATGGTACAGTAAGGTTTTCAAAATGGTATTGTTCCTAAAATAGAGAACCCAAAATGGTTCAAAACAGAGCAGATCTTTATTAACATTAAATTAATCAAAATTTCTGAGATATAATGTATATACTACCTAAGATATTTTAATTGTTTTAATGTCATTAAAAATCAGACTTTTTTAAAACGATTTTGTGCTACAAGCTGAAATTTCCAAATTGGAACAATTCTGTACCCAAAAATATTTCAACCCAATTTGGGTATTTTGTTTTTACAGTGTACAACTCCACTTCAGTACAATTAATGACAACATTAGCAACACCATTTTCAGAACACATTTCTAGATAGCAACATTTTTGTAACATATTAGAACCTCAATCACAACGCAACAAATGATTTGTATATGAAGAATTCGAATAAACAATACATTAATATGCTGTTAATTTGGTGACAAAGAAATTTTTTAATATGTTTATTTTTGTGTTTGAAAATTTGCAATATAATCTTCCTGTTATATATTGAAAGGCATTCCATGATAAAATAAAAATAAAAAAGATTTCTGTAAAAATTTTTTGTTATTTTTGAATAAAAAATGTTTAGTATCTGGTAACGTTGTTTTGGCATTAATATGGCAAACAATATAAGAAAGTATATTATATGCATATGGTCGAATCAAACTTATTTGACGGAAATCCATATCTCTTCTGGAGAAAGAATCGAAAATAGCGGTAAAAAGCCATTTTAGCATTTATCAGTTTTCTGAAGGTAGTGAAAAAACGTGGTTTTTAAATATTTATAAACTTATATTTATGTAATACACGTTATATGTGCCACAGTATAAGTATATTAGTAAGATTTTTATACCAATAATTACATTCATATCTATATATATGTGTGTGTGTATATTACATGTAATGGTATCACATATGTAATTGTATATAGAATTATACTAATAGAAATACATCATACATACACCTATAAATAAATATTATATGCTTATACCGAGTGTCCAGTAAATAACTGACCCATTTTGAACTTAAATAACAAATAAACGGTTTGAGAAAATAATGCGCGGTTTGCGGTATTGTTATTAGAATATCAATAAATTTTTAAACATGCACTTTGTTAATATAGTTCAAATTTCGGAAAAAAATATCGCGCTGCGGTAACAGGCTGTTTGAATAGAGACATGACTCTAATTTTCATAAACATGAGATTTTCGGCTGAATCTGAATCTATATGTTGAATCGACTCTCGAATCAGCTTCAGAAATAGAGTACGTTGGTTGGAAAGTGATTTAAAATAATATTTATGATTGAACCATCTGTATTATACTTCACCTCCTCAGTCTTGAGACTGAGATATTATTTTAAATATTATTATATTACAGTAACAAAGTGCATATTTTAAAATTTATTTATATTCTAATAGCAATACAGCAAGCCGCGCATTTTTATCACAAACAGTTTTTTTTTTTTTTTTTTGTTATTTACATTCAAAATGGGTCAGTCATTTACTGGACACCCGGTATATGTAGTTTTGTAATTTTACATGTTTCATACATTTATTTTTTATGCCATATTAAAACAAAAGTTATAAGCAATTTCTTCCGAAATTAATATGCTAACTGCAAAAATTAGAGAAAAGCATGACAAAGTCCATTCCAGTATTAAAAAAAAGCAACCCTAAAGCCTGAAAATCACAACCACATCGATTCATTTAATGGTAAATAAAGCTCGCCAAGAAAAAACAGAATAGGATATGAAACTTTACTCTCTGTTCGACTGTTTCCGACATATCCTAGAGATTGTAGATTCAAAAATAAAATATTGGGAACAAACAACATAACATGAATATTTTCTGAAAATGCAAACATTATTAAAAAGTTTATTGTTTTCTTTTTGTAGATTGTTATGTGTTTTATATTGAAACTAATGCTTTAAATTATTGCTTCTTTTGATTTACAGCGTATTACAAAATAATTAAGTAGTGCAGTAAAGTAGGGCAGTAATTATTGAAATTAAAAAAGTATATGAATACTATTAAAAATGCAGCGCTAATTTAAAATAATAAATCATCTGAAAAACAGCTTCGGATTGTTTCATGTTTTATTTATACAGGGTGATTCAAAAAAGATGGGAAATTTTTTAAGAGGTGATAGTACACATCAAGACAAATAATATAGAGTGGGCGGCGGCGACATAAATGACTACGTCATCGAGTTACGGGATGAGATCATGATGTAGGACAAGATTATTGGGTGTAGATTAAGGAATGACTGGTCTGCCTCGTCATTTCTTGGTACGATATGAGTAACAGCGGGCGCCAACTCGCCATTTTGGCCTCACTTTCACGTCATCGAGTTACGGGATGAAATTGGTGCCAAATTAAAGCTAAAATAAAGTATTTTAAGAATATTTCGGTCTGCCTGCGCATATCCTGGTACAAACAATCGGCAGACTGAAATTTATAACAAAAAATGACGTTATAATGTAAAATTCAATATGACTAGGTCATCGAGTTACGGGATGAAATCATGATGTAGGACAAGATTATTGGGTGTAGATTAAGGAATGATTGGTCTGCCTCGTCATTTCTTGGTACGATGTGAGTAACAGCGGGCGCCAACTCGTCATTTTGGCATCACTTTCACGTCATCGAGTTACGGGATGAAAATGGTGCTAAATTAAAGCTAAAATAAAGTATTTTAAGAATATTTTGGTCTGCCTGCGCATATCCTGGTACAAACCCTCGGCAGACTGAAATTTATAGCAAAAAATGACGTTATAATGTAAAATTCAATATGACTAAATGATCGATTTACGGGATGAAATCATGATGTAGGACAAGATTATTGGGTGTAGATTAAGGAATGACTGGTATGCCTCGTCATTTCTTGGTACGATATGAGTAACAGCGGGCGCCAACTCGCCATTTTGGCATCAAATTCACGTCATCGAGTTACGGGATGAAATTGGTGCCAAATTAAAGCTAAAATAAAGTGTTTTAAGAATATTTCGGTCTGCCTGCGCATATCCTGGTACAAACCCTCGGCAGACTGAAATTTATTACAAAAATGACGTTTTAATGTAAAATTCAATATGACTAGGTCATCGAGTTACAGGATGAAATCATGATGTAGGACAAGATTATTGGGTGTAGATTAAGGAATGACTGGTTTGCCTCGACATTTCCTTTCCCTTCATCCCGAACTTATGTCTCGTACGGAGGTTGGGGGTGGGTGGGTGGGTGGGTCAACTGTTGCGTTGAGCGACCAATTTTCGTCGATGACCCCTACCTACAACCCAAACAGAACTAGTCTCTTGCGCGACAGCGCTGTCGCCGGTAGGCGACCACGGATAGCGCCAGGATACTTTACTTACGACCCGAATAGCCTTGGACTCTTAATAGAAAAGGAAAAAGAAATATAAGACAAATTGAAACCGGAAAAATTTAAAAAGAAAAAGTAGACAAATTAAAGATATTGAGAGACGGTTAGTGGGCGGGCGGGGCTCTGAGGCTATTGATTTTTTCCTGCCTTTATCCCGAACATATATGTCTTATATGTCATCATATTGAATTTTATATTATAACGTCATTTTTTGTTATAAATTTCAGTCTGCCGAGGATTTGTACCAGGATATGCGCAAGCAGACCGAAATATTCTTAAAATACTTTATTTTAGCTTTAACTTGGCACCAATTTCATTCCGTAACTCGATTATGTGAAAGTGACGCCAAAATGGCGAGTTGGCGCCCGCTGTTACTCATATCGTACCAAGAAATGACGAAGCAGACCAGTAATTCCTTAATCTATACCCAATAATCTTGTCCTACATCATGATTTCATCCCGTAACTCGATGACCTAGTCATATTTAATTTTACATTATAACGTCATTTTTTGGTATAAATTTCAGTCTGCCGAGGGTTTGTACCAGATATGCGCAGGCAGACCGAAATATTCTTAAAATACTTTATGTTAGCTTTAATTTGGCACCACTTTCATCCCGTAACTCTCGATGACGTGAAAGTGACGCCAGAAAGGCGAGTTGGCGCCCGCTGTTACTCATATCGTACCAAGAAATGACGAGGCAGACCAGTCATTCCTTAATCTACACCCAATAATCTTGTCCTACATCATGATTTCATACCGTAACTCTATGACGTAGTCATATTGAATTTTTCATTATAACCTCATTTTTTGTTATAAATTTCAGTCTGCCGAGGGTTTGTACCAGGATATGCCCAGCAGACCGAAATATTCTTAAAATACTTTATTTTATCTTTAATTTGGCACCAATTTCATCCCGTAACTCGATTACGTGAAAGTGACGCCAAAATGGCGAGTTGGCGCCCGCTGTTACTCTAATCGTACCAAGAAATGACGAGGCAGACCAGTCATTTCTTAATCTACACCCAATAATTTTGTCCTACATCATGATTTCATACCGTAACTCTATGACGTAGTCATATTGAAATTTACATTATAACGTCATTTTTTGTTATAAATTTCAGTCTGCCGAGGGTTTGTACCAGGATATGAGCAGGCAGACCGAAATATTCTTAAAATACTTTATTTTAGCTTTAATTTGGCACCAATTTCATCCCGTAACTCGATTACGTGAAAGTGACGCCAAAATGGCGAGTTGGCGCCCGCTGTTACTCTAATCGTACCAAGAAATGACGAGGCAGACCAGTCATTTCTTAATCTACACCCAATAATTTTGTCCTACATCATGATTTCATACCGTAACTCTATGACGTAGTCATATTGAATTTTACATTATAACGTCATTTTTTGTTATAAATTTCAGTCTGCCGAGGGTTTGTACCAGGATATGAGCAGGCAGACCGAAATATTCTTAAAATACTTTATTTTAGCTTTAATTTGGCACCAATTTCATCCCGTAACTCGATTACGTGAAAGTGACGCCAAAATGGCGAGTTGGCGCCCGCTGTTACTCTAATCGTACCAAGAAATGACGAGGCAGACCAGTCATTTCTTAATCTACACCCAATAATTTTGTCCTACATCATGATTTCATACCGTAACTCTATGACGTAGTCATATTGAATTTTACATTATAACGTCATTTTTTGTTATAAATTTCAGTCTGCCGAGGGTTTGTACCAGGATATGAGCAGGCATACCGAAATATTCTTAAAATACTTTATTTTAGCTTTAATTTGGCACCAATTTCATCCCGTAACTCGATTACGTGAAAGTGACGCCAAAATGGCGAGTTGGCGCCCGCTGTTACTCATATCGTACCAAGAAATGTCGAGGCAGACCAGTCATTCCTTAATCTACACCCAATAATCTTGTCCTACATCACGATTTGATCCCGTAACTCGATGACGTAGTCATTCGTGTCGCCGCCGCCCGGTCTAATATTAAATGAGAAACTAAAGGTCCCAAACGTCTTCCGAAGGAGATAGGCGCCATCAAAGTTTAGGGTCCAGAATTTGAAATAATTAAAAAAAAACGGAAAAAATGGTCGAATCGTTTGCCGTTTTCACGAAAACTATTCTTTATGTCAGTATAGTCGTCAAAATAAATTGTAAAGATAAATTTCAAAAAATGCCGATAGAGGGCGCTTTAGACTTTGGAGCAACGAACAACTACTTTTTACCGTCATTTTTTGCATCTCATTAAATTTTTTTAGAAGTTTAGACATAAACTTAAATTTTGAGCTCAAAATCTGTGGTTAAGTAGGGCAAACTGAACTGTGTTCAATGGGAGTGGGTAGGTTCAAATTTCAAATGATTATAAAAAACAGAAAAATTGGTCAATTGGTTTGTGGTTTTCACTAAATATATTCTTTATGTCAGTATTGTCTTAAAAATAAATTTTACACATAAATTTCAAAAAATGCCGATAGAGGGCGCTTTAGACTTTGGAGTAACGTGCAACTATTTTTTACCGTTATTTTTTGCATCTCATTAAGTTTTTTTAGAAGCTTTGACATAAACTTAAAATTTGAGCTCAAAATCTGAATCATTGAGAGTGGTTAAGTAGCGCAAACGGAACTATGTTCAATGGGGGTGGGGAGGTTCAAATTTCAAATTATTGTAAAAAACGGAAAAATTGGTTGATTCTTTTGTGGTTTTCTCTAAAATCATTCTTTATGTTCCTATTTCCTTGGAAATAAATTTAAAAATAAATTTCAAAAAAATCCGCTAGAGGGCGCTTTAATTTTTAAAGTAACCAACAGCTATTTTTAACCGTTATTTTTTTTATTTAAATAAATTTTTAAAAGCTTAGACTTAAATGTTGAGCTCAAAATCTGAATCGTTGTGAGTAATTAAGTAGCGAAAAATTGAACCGTGTTCGTAAGGTGGGCAGGGTAACATTTCAACTCCTGAACACAGTTCAGTTTGCGCTTCTTAAACCTCCCAACGATTCAGAATTTGAGCTCAAAATTTAAGTCTAAGCTTTTGCAAGAATTTAATTAAATACAAAAAAGTAATGGTTAAAATAGTTGTTGGTTACTCTAAAATTAAAGGCGCCTTCTAACGGAATTTAAAAAAAAAAAATTTATGTTTTTTTCAAGGAAATAGAGACATTAATGAATGGTTTTAGAGAAAACCGCAAACGAATCGACCATTTTTTCCATTTTTTATAATAGTTTGAAATTTGAACCTCCCCACCCCCATTGAACACAGTTCAGTTTGCGCTACTTAACCACTCTCAACGATTCAGATCTTGAGCTCAAAATTTAAGTTAATATCAAAGCTTCTAAAAAAACTTAATGAGATGCAAAAAATAACGGTAAAAAATAGCTGTACGTTACTCCAAAGTCTAAAGCGCCCTCTATCGGCATTTTTTGAAATTTATCTGTATAATTTATTTTCATGACAATACTGACATAAAGAATAATTTTAGTGAAAACCGCAAATCAATTGACCCATTTTTCTGTTTTTCATAATCATTTGAAATTTGAACCTACCCACTCCCATTGAACACAGTTCAGTTTCTGCTACTTAACCACAGATTTTGAGCTCAAAATTTAAGTTTATGTTTAAACTTCTAAAAAATTTAATGAGATGCAAAAAATAACGGTAAAAAATAGTTGTTCGTTGCTCCAAAGTCTAAAGCGCCCTCTATCGGCATTTTCTGAAATTTATCTTTATAATTTATTTTCAAGACTATATTGACATAAAGAATAGTTTTCGTGAAAACCGCAAACGAATCGACCAATTTTTCCGTTTTTTATAATCATTTCAAATTTTGGACCCTAAACTTTGATGGCGCCTATCTCCTTCGGAAGACGTTTGGGACCCTTAGTTTCCTATTTAATATTATTTTTCTTGATGTGTACTATCACCTCTTAAAATGTTTCCCATCTTTTTTGAATCACCCTGTATATATTTTTTGTAACAAAGTTATATATTTTACATACGAATTTCATTTTGTGAGATATTAATATAACAAAACTGCTTTTTGTTGTTGTCGTTTTTTGTAATGTGGTTCGCGTCCTTCTATATAATAGTTATTTGGCCTTCTGTCGTAATGAAGTTCGACATGCCTGCTGAAATAAAACTCTTTTACAAATCTTTTGAAACCCCGTGAATCAATTAGGCAAACCCTGTATTAAAAAAGCAACAGACACTTAAACAATGCATAAAAACTATGAGTTCCTCGATCCAGAGCCGAGTGGCTCCATGCGGTCCAACAAGGAGGTCACGAGACCTCCGATCCTAGAGGAACCAAGTGGCGACCAGTCTCTACGACAGCGCCGCTGCCGGCCAGGAACTGCTGGCAGGGACATCAGGTGCACGACCCAAGCGTCGCAACCAGACGAGACAATCAACCGTCGCCATCGTCCGAGCCCCACCGCGGAACAATATAGCAAGCAGTGTAGCAATAGCTGCCTGAGCACTCCGCTGATCAGCGAAACCAACCTTCAGGGAGGTATTTCAGGAAAGTGACTCGAATTCTTGTTACGCACAAGGAAAAAAACTGAAAAACCCCGTGTAGTCGCTTTGTCCGAATTGCGCCAACGAGTAGCCTCGGAATCTTCTAATAGAGTACTGCTTTCGAACAATTTGGAAATCTGCGTTCGATAAAATCTTCGGAACAAGACGGCCGAGATCTCAAGTGTCCAGCGACCAATCCGATCTAAAGTCTTTGTTAAAAGATCGCTGACTATTTCAACGATACCCTTCTTGCTGTAATGATCAAAGAAAAAATCGGTAAGCGTTCGAGTGCGGAAATTTCGGAGGAAACTCTTTTCCCTAATGGATCTCCACAGGGGGCACTTATAGACACAATGTCTAATCATTCTGATCCCGTTCCAGCAAAAGCACGCAGGGTTGCCTTTAAAGAAGCGGGCTTGGTGGTCACCGAAGGTACCATGCTCGGTTAGAACCTGGTTTAGATAAAAAATTTTCCCTGGACTATCCGAGCGGATACTCCTCTGAAAGATCGCATATGTCAACCTCACATCGGTCCCACCATTCCTGCCAATCTGTGAGTGCCCGGTCAAAGAGCTTCCTCTTGACTTGACGTCCTGAGAGAGGAACATACATGTTAACTGTCAGCCTCCTTATGAACAATGCATAAATAAGAAATATTTTATTATATTTAATTATTTTTTGCAAAAAATAACTTTTTGAAAAATTTTCACTTTCCTTTTTTTAGAGTAACACCCAGAACGTGTGTCGACTTTCAGTATTTCAAATACTATCCCTATATATACTCTCAAATACTATCTATTTTTCTCTGTCACGTTAAAAACAACCTTTGTGTATATCGAATAAATGACTTATACTTTTCAAAATTTCGAAAATAAAATTTAATAAAAATTTTAAAAGAAAATATCCTTCTACATAACATCAAAAGAAAATTTCTGAAAATATTTGTTTTTATAATATATCATTTTTATATTTTGATACAATTATTTTTAATAATAACATCTGATTTATTATTATTATTATTATTATTTAAGAAAATAATTAAAGAGTATAACAAAATGAAAAGAACATTCGAAGATATAAATTGAAAGTAAAAAATATATTTTAAAATAAATCAATCATAAAAAGTAGCAGCAATTTCAACCGATATCCCAATTCTTTAAGTTTTCCATTTAAATTCTATGGCCTCTAAAAGTTTGGTACGTAATATTCCGTTCACTAAGTTCCAGCTTTCACTGCAATATAAGCAATTTTTAAGATAGTATAATTCTATAGATTTAATAAATTTTAAGTGCATTGAAGAATGATTAAAACTTTCAAGGATAACATTCATATTAATAATTAAGTTTATTTATAATGTTATAAGAATCATATTCTCTTAGCATTTAAAGCAAAATGCAAGAAAACAACAGAACACATTAAAAAAATTTATTTTACCGTACATTCAAGGCTCAGCTTACTGTAAAAGCCAACGGACGACTCTAGTAGAATAATTCTATGCTTTTTTTTTCTATAAAAAATAACATTTCCATTTTTTTTCTAATTTGTTAGTTTCTTTTGCCTAGCTTCTTAAAAATGTAAACGCTTTTCAGATTCCAGAATTTTCCTCCAATATTGTTTTTTCTTTTGTTACTTTTAAAATAAACTATGTGTATATCGAATGAATGTAACTTATTTTCAATAAATTTCTAGAATGAAGTTTAATAAAAATTTGAAAATAAAATCATCTTCCACAGTCCCTCACAAAGAGAAATTGCATGAATTGATAGATGTAAACTTTATGTCTAATATGCACAAATTGAGATAAAATACCACTTTTATATTTTTATAGATTTTCGATTTAATTGTTAACTTTTGAATCGAGAAAAAAAGGATATGATTACAGAATATGAAAAAAATAATAGAGAAATATAAAGATATAAATCAAAATGAATACTGAAATGTAACTTTTTCTTCATATGATAGTTAAATTTCAAAAAGAGGTAACAATTTCATTCGCTCTCAAAACTTTTGCATATTAAAGTCTTCAGAAACCATTTAAATTATTTTATTTTACCGTACGACTTTCAGAATATATTAAAGTAAGGAGACAACTTAGTGTAAATACTTTTTATGAATTTTATCCTAAAGAATAATTTTTTCCATACGTTTCAATCAACTAGCTTTTTTCGATTAGCGCCTTGGGGAATGGAAGTTTGTCAGCTTTGGATAGATTTTTACCCAATATTTAACAAACTTCTCTATTTAAAAAAATTATTTAAGGATATTTTCAGTAGAAAACAGTTTTGTTTCCAAAGTATTTTGAGAATGCGGTTTAATACAAATAAATAAACAAAAAAGAAATCTTAATCAATTTTCTCGTACATTATACCAAAGATAATACATATAAAAAACTAGAAGTAAATTTCCTACGTAGCGAGCACAAATTCTGTAAATATTACAGGTTTTTATTTTTGGTTTCTTTTTAATTGTTCATTTCTACATGGAAATGGAGAAAAACAGTTGGAGTATCTGAAAAAGAAGATAAAATTCGGAAATACAATGTAAAATGTGAAATAAGTTTTTTACCCCTTAAGGGCGTAGCCAGATTTCCCTTCTCTTCCGAGTATAATAACTAATATAATTAATAAATAATATAATTAATTACATGCTTAAATATCTATTCGAGTGTTTAATGACTTCACATTAAGTAAATTAAATAACTGAAACCAAATTGCATTTGCGTAATCGCAATTTTGTTTTCGCTTGAGAAAGTTACTTTTACCCGAATTGAATTCAACCAACACTGCTAAAGTAATTAAGATAAATTAACTAAAATTATAGTAATTCCATTAACTCTTTTAAAATGACAGCCAGCCTTCTGCAATAATTTAAATCAATTTATTTAACAGATTCTAAAAGCTAAAGAAAAGCTCTCTGAGAATAATTTTCTAGGTTCTTTAAATTATGATTCTTCATAATTAACATCTATCAGTTTTAGTATTTCCCCCAAAGCATTTATTTTTCTTTGTTGCCTTTTTAAGAAAAAAAAATGGAATAAATAAAATCTCGCTTCAAAAGAATTCCACAATGGAATTTAATAGAAATAAAATAAGAAATGGAAGTAGCCTGCTACAGTATATCAAAGAGGACTGCTATATTTTGTTGCACGAGACTTTTCAAAGTAATATGAGCCAAAATAGGATAAAATTTCATGTTATTTCATGTATCCTCAAAATATTCCTTAGGTTTTGCTAATTCGTTAGTAGATTTCAGGCGTTTTACGAACAATACATAGCTTATCCCATTTGCGATTGTATTTTAGTTTTAAAAAAAGCTACAAGCCTTGTAGGCTAAATATCATCTAAACAATACACAATTCCACCCCATACGTACCAGATTGTATAAAAAAAGTCTGTAAATCATTGTTTTTAGTTTTTTTTATGTTTTTGGAGATTTAAAGGTATATCGCCATGTATGAAAAATAAAAAAAATATATACATATTGTCTATTACGAAGAAATAATATGTTACCAAACATAAATGAAAAATTAAATAAATAAATAAAAATAAAAAAAATAAAAAATAAAAAAAAAGACGATACTTTTGGGTTTATCATTAAATATGTTTAGCCGATATCTATCCAAATTAAGGTAAATTTTAACTTTAAAGCTATTTTACTCAAGTCAAATATTTTCACACAGTGCTCATCTTATTTCTCAAACTAAGTAACATAGAAATTTAAATTTGTGAATCATATTCTATCTTTTATATCTTCATAACGTCTACCTATTTTTATGTAAGTATCTGTAATACATTCATTTACTTATTAATTTTTATTGGAATTGTATCGTAGAATTTGGGTTTTTTGATACAATTGATTGAAAAAATTATTTTAACCTGTAAATTTCAATTTTAATTTAGGTTAAAATACGATATTGTAAGATAATATATATGCAGTATGAAAGGGCTATATCGAGTATATATTTCTTTATAATTCTGCGCACAGCGCATGTATGTTATAGACAATCCTTAATTAATTTTTTTAATTAAATTAAATTCTATTCATGTATTGTTAAAATTATTTAAAAGAATATGTAAACAAAGATTTGCACAATATGTGCAAAAATATCTTCATTGATTCGAACATAACTCTTACATTCTGGTCCAAGAAAAATTGTTTTTTATGTTTTTTTTTTTTTTTTTCATTATCAGTTGAGCAAAATTAATAAATTATAAATAATTTTCTTATTTATAATTTAGGATTTATTTATAATAACTATTTCTTTGCTAAAGTACGTTCTGAAGTATTCATTTGTACTCTAATTAATAATCTATATAAGGGTTCATACTTTTCAAGGACCATATTCGTAAAGTAATAGTTGCCTTTTTTAATGAAAAAAAAATTCTATCTTCAGATATTGCGACCAGTACTTTGCGAAATTCCTGAAAACCCTGTTTGTTGAAACTACCAAATTTTGGTTGATATAACCCCAACCAAAAATTTTGGTTGTAATGACCAAATTTGAACCAAAATTTTGTTGGATTAACAAAATCATTCGGTTAGGCTAACCACGATTTGGTTATTCTAACCAAAATATTTCGTTGGGGCTATATCAACCAAAAATTGGTAGTTTCGACAAACAATTATTTCCGTGTGGTATTAAAACTCCTAAAATTCCCTGAATCCCTTCATATATACGAACACTGTATCTATATTATAAAGGCCAAACGTATCTGTTCGTAACGCATACGTCATTTTCCGAATGGCAACACTTTTCTCTGCAATTTCCGTTTTGTAGTTTTTGCTAACGTAAATTTTTTACTTCAAAACATCGTATATTTTTAATTTGTATGGAGAGTATTTGTATAGAGAGTAATAGTTTAATTTGTATAGAGTAATCGCATTGTATAGAGAAAAAAAAATGTACTTTCAAATGTAATTTGTTTAAAAGCTGTATCTCAATTTATTTTTGAGATATTATTTTTTTTATAATTTTCAGTACCAATTTGTAATTGTGACAACAGAATCACTCCATTTTCTTTTAAAATCGAAGGGGAAAAAAAGAAAATAAAATGCGTATACTATTTAAAATTCGGTGAATTTCGGTTTTATTTCGTTTAATAATTGGGATAATTGAGTTTATAGTATTTTGTTAATTTTGGCTTAAAATAATATTTGTTTGAGAGTTACACTGAGCAATATACTATGTATTTTTTACTTAATTAATTTTGTGGATTTATTATAAATCAGTGAAACAGTTCTTTCTTGAATACTTCTTTCGTCAAATTTCGACAGGTTTCACCTCGTAAATTTAAAAGACAAGACTGTTCTTCAGTAATCTAAACTGAATTTTCTGCTAAACGATTTTTTTAAGTTCAGTAGAACCTGGATTAACCGAACTTCGGTTAATCTAACTTTCTATTAACCAAGCCAAAAACAAAGACTAACTTTTTTTTTTCTTCCTGAGAATGAGTTTTGGAAAAGACAACATATTTTAGTTCACTATTCGTGCATTGTATTGTGGATTCAAGGACAATATGTGATACTGAAATTGTTTAAGCAGTAACGACTGCCCTAAAATATTAGGAGCGATGTTACGTCGAGAGATCTTCTGTTATTCAACAATTTGCGAAATCGGATAGTTATTCATAGAAGATATAGACTTTTTCAATAGAAAGAAGCAGACATTTTTACAAAATAATGTAAGTTTAACGTTTTGATGTAGTTAAAGAAACAATTCTTGAGTTTTGTTTTACTTTTGAAAATGTATTGTTTTACATTTAACTTAGTACTGTTAAAAAAATTCAATTTGCTTTTTAAAATTAACTATTATGAGTTGATATCCTTTTTTAAATTTGCTGAACTGTGAAACATAACTTGTTTATTTTTATAATTTAAAAAATGCTTTATTGGCTTTTATTCTAAGAGATGTTGAATTCTCAAGCACAGCGAGTTTTTATACACAATTTCTACTAACCGAAATTTCCTATATCCGAGGTATTAGCGGTCCCCAGTTAGCTCGGATAATCGAGGATGTACTGTACTGTATTTGTATATGTGCTCGCTTTCGCTATTTTTAAAAAAATATTTTAATGTTTTATATTTTAACGTTATTGAATTTTTATATTTTAATTTAATTTTAATTTTAAAAGTCCTTCATTATTTTTTTCACATTGGTGGGAATCAGCTTACTTTTTTACCAGATCATTAGGGATGCCATTTTCCTGTTAGAGTTAAAAATATCTTTTTCTAAACTTTTGAACAGAAAATAACGTCATGATTTGAAAAAAATGCATTTTTACATAAAGCTGTAATATTTTAATATTCTTCTCATTTCTGTGAGACAGAGATTAAAAGACTAATCTCCGAGAGCTTCAGTGGTTGAAAATGATGTCAAAGTAACAATGAAATGAATATTTTCTTTGATGAAATTAAATGTTTTACAACTAATGCATTTAAAAGTAGATTTCTGGATTTAGCCAGCACTTGGTAAAGTAAATTACATCAAGTGAAGAGTGCAAATGTTTACACGCAAAATTAGAATTTCAAATGCGACATCATATTTAAGAATATGTTAATCTATTGCATAATAACATAGTTTTAAAATAGTGGATATAAACATGAAAAATATGAATGAAAGCTTTACGATGATGAAAAATATTTTCTTTCTAGATTTCAGTGAAAATAGAAAATTATAATTGCGTCATAGTGGCGCGATTTTTGCTGATTTTTCAGTGCGTAATACCAAAGATATCAAGTTGGAAATTGCACGTCAAGCGTAGCAAACGACTAAAAACAAGTTTTAAAATATTCAGATCTTGGTGTAAGAGTACATCGGATATAGTTGAGTATCCAAAATCTTTTGTGTGTCCAACAATGTCCTTAGCAACGAATATTAATTTCATAAATGTGAACTAATTTATTATTATTAAAACACGCTTCAGACAATGTTTCCCCCTATACCATTATGTAATAAAATACTTTTGCGCGGCTCTATTAATTAATAACAAGTCTTTTGTGTGTCCTTGTAAATGCTATCTGCTTTCTATTATACAAGAAGTAACTTGTAGTAAACCTCGTACATCAATTTCGTAAAATGGAAAATTGTTTAATAGTATTAAAGCGCGCCCCAAAGAAAGTTTCTCCCTGAACCATTAAAATTTGAAACGACACGACAAAATTATGCAACGATTATATATTTAAATTTTCAGACGATTCTGTTGGAATTCCACGGGTTTTGGCTCGTGTTATTTAACTTTCACACTGCCGCGACCGGATATATCCGTTCACTAGGCTGCAGGTTTCACTGCAATTGAGGCTTTATTTAAATAAATATAATTCCACAAATATAATCCAATATTAAGAAATTAAGTTATGATTGATGCTTTCATTGCTTATAAGCATATACATTGCAAAAAATTATATCATGTTAATAAATCCCTCTTTTATTAACATTTAAAATAAATTAAGGAGAAAACAACATTACATTTTTGTCCTTTTGCTCGGCAATCAGAGGGTTAAAGATTTTGGAATACCATATTCACATGTTAAAACTGTTGTTAGCTTTCGTTTTTTCAAAACTAAATCTAAAACAAAATCACTTCACCTTTTTCATTTACGTATAAAAAACATTTCATATTTATTTACTTAGAACAGGTATGTGTCACAAATAAAAATTAAAAAGTTGACATGTTTCGGTTATTACACTAAATGACTGTGTGTCATTTAGTTTTCTACTGATTTTATGTGTTATGAATACGGTTCTTATGAATGAACCGAAACATGTCAACTTTTTAATTTTTATTTGTGACACCTGTTCTAAGTAAATAAATATGAAATGTTTTTTATACCATATTCACAGTTTATTACTTACCCATCATACGTAGTATAGGACATTTCTTGCAATCGTTTTGAAAAAAAAAAAAAAAAAAAAAAACTATATTATTGATTTACGCGTTTGAGACACTGGAGATTGCAAGACATATCAAACTGCAAACATATTTTTAGAAAAAAAAATTGCCATTCGTCTGTCTGTGTGAATGTAAACGCTCTGGCTTCCGAACAAATCGAGATAGTGTCTTAAAATTTGGTATGCATTCACTATGTAAGAATGGAAAGAAGGTTATTTAATATCAGTAATCTCAATTATCCGTAACTACTTTTTTTGGACTCGAACTCTCGGAATAGTTGTCCTAATGAAAAATACATAAAAATTTTCGATTTTTTTTTAAAGAAATGAATGTAAAAGACAATAAAAACATAAATTTTGATAAGGATTGAAGTCAATCAGATAATTAGTTGTCGAGATATTTCTAATCATATATTCTACATTCTTCGATTTTTCAGGACCCTGCATTTCATTCAAAGTTCAATTCAATGATATATTTTAATTGAAGATGAGACGCTTAATCTAATACAGTAAACTGTTAGTTAATATAATTATCATTTTAGAGTTACAATGATACTTCCTTTAAAGAATTCGGTATCATTTGATTATTCCGTTGATCAAAAAACTATCGCCAAACTGTAAGATTAAATGTCAATAATGGCTTATCGTAAATGTGACATTCATTTGACATTAAACATGTTATATGTGTTTGTTACATCATCAAGTTTTTTTTAATTCGATATTTTATTTGTAATATTATTAATCTTTTGCTAATTTATTTGTTATTTCGTTATTTAAAAAACAATTAAGCCAATATGCATATTCACAAATAGTTTGGTGATTTATATTATGTGTCGAAATCGGTTGACTGAATAATCAAGTAGTGCCCGCAATTCCGTAATAGAGCATTACTATGTATTAAAAATATTTAAATAAATGTTTAAATTTTATTTTGGAATTGCGATGCATTTTACAAATAATCTACACATGTTTTATTTTCACATTTTATAGTATGTCTATCCATGAATGGCAAGAATTACGGTAGTCCCCAACGGCTAGTTTCAAATTTTGTTCAGCATTAGAATATTTTTGAGACCTACTTTTATTGGAACTTCCCTGTTCACAAAACTCGTGAAACATTTATAAATGGTAAAAACTTTTGAATATTCAAAACACTATTTGCATTTAAAATATGCTTACATAGATTATGAATACGAATTTAACAGCAAAACATTTGCAAGGGAAATATTTTCAGAAATATATACTACAGTTGTAGGCATTTCCACGATTGCATGCATTGTACATTATTAGTATTATTGCAAGCTAATATTTGGGGATGCCTTTATTTACCATGTATCTATGTGTAATTTGGAAAACAATTCTATATGGAGCTTGTAAAATTTCGAAATTTTGTCTTTCTACACAGATAGACATAAAACGGGAATGCAAAATTTATGATTTCTCTGATAAATGCATTATAAATTTTTTGTTGAAAGTTTAGTTGAAACTTGAAAAAAAAAAACTAGTACTTATTTGCATAAATTAAAAGAAATAATTCTATAATTATTTATAATTATTAAATGGACGATATAATCACTTACAATTTTCAATTTAATGTAATTTTTAAAGTTTTAAATGAGATGTGAGAAAAAGGGTTACGTCTAAGCGATAGGTAATTCTTTAATTTTTCTTTTTTCTTATTATCAATAACATAAATTTGTTATGCTGTACTTTGCGTCCTTATATATTTTTTTTGCTGAGATATGGTAAAATGAAATAAACTTTTAACATCTTTCCATTTAACAGATTTAAATGGAAAATTTCTAAAATCACTGAAATGCGACTTTAAATATAATTTTAATAGATTTGTTATCCTGAGTTTCATGCACCTACTGGGATATTACATGCTACTGGGATATGGTGATATGTCCTAAAACTTTCGATCACCCCCCCCCCCCCCCGAACACACACACATACCATTTAACTGGTATTATTACATTTTGACAGAGAGTTCTTATGTGGAAATATTATGGTGAGAGAAAAGTGTTCGAAAAAATGCAATTTTTTTTCCAAATTTACCTTGATTTTCTCCGAAAATTACATCGTAATGAACAGATATTTTGCTCGTTTTAGTCGTGACTCTTCTTTTGTAGCTCATAAAATGCTTAAAATTTTTAACACATATTCACCATTCTTAAACGTGTACCTGTTACAGTTACATCCGCACAAAATGAGTTACACTACATATTTTACTATATAATTTTATTATTATTAATTTTAATAATGTTCAAATTGATTAGAATACCCCTCTCTCTCTCTCTCTCTCTCTCTCTCCCCTCTCTCTCTCTCTCTCTCTCTCTCTCTCTCTCTCTCTCTCTATATATATATATATATATATATATATATATATATATATATATATTACGACGAGCGAAAATGAGGCTGATTTTACAGCTTTCCGTTTGGTAACAACCACAGCTAATAAAAGTTTTGGTAACAAGCTACGACAATTCTCAGTGGTTAATTTACGGTCACATGATATGACTCATTCTGTACATCAATATTCGGAAAGAACTCCTTTTTAAGACAGATCGTTTGATGGATGCAGCGCCGAAAGCTGATGGATATATGAATAGTAATTCCATCGTTTAATTTTATGATGATGTGTAGATTCAGCGAATTAACTTCCGGATCAATATTATCCATTAGACTTAACAGAAAACATTTTGTTTACATTTCGTTCGTGTTATACATAGAATGTTCGTAGGATTTTTCAAAGAGTTTTAAATAGATTTAAACCGTGCTGTGATATTAACACGTTCGCTGTCGCTGGCGTGAAGATGTGATGATAGTTAATGCCGCACTGTAGAAGTCGTTTTTTTCCAAAAGCCGATTTACTTTTTATAACAAAGAATCGGTGAAAGATTTTCGGTGAAAGATCGGTGAAAGAAAGCCAGCGCCTGACTGGCTATTGTACATCACCCCACATCACGCGCTGGTGCGTGAGTGGTCCCTTGACGTGGGCGCCATATCACGCGCTGGCGCGTGAGCGGCAGCGAATGTGTTAAAAGGTAGAAAAAGAATTTGTATTTGTATTTGCAACACAAATTTCTATTACATTTTTTAAATATTCTGGCTAGAGTTGATGCAAACAGTGGCGAGAGAGCTGGGTTTGCGTAGTGATCCTAATATAAATTGCATTTCAATGGAGGATATTCCATCTACGTCGTGATCACGTGGTTAAGGCTAAAACGAAGCGTAAAGAAGCGTACGCAATGTAAATCCCCACCAAACAGTGGAACAGGTCATGGAAAAAGCAGTAGCGGCCTCCTTTCTTATAAATCAGAAGTTCTTTGTGTAAATTACCGCGACCACGTGACTTTTTACAGACTCGAAAGCAGATTTGGAATATCCTCTATTCACGAGGATTGGAGAACATTAGAAAGAAGGGAGCTGCTGCCATCAATATACACAAAGTCAGAAGACACGAAATGTAACATCATCACTAATGGATCGACTTCCCACGAGTCTTGCAATTCACACCGGGAAATTTTTGAGTAGCAATTTTCTTTTATTTCATTTGTGGAATATCTATCACCAGTAAATTTAAACTACCTTACACCACTATTCTCACCAGTAAATTTAAATATTTGTTATTGTTTTATCAGATGATAGAACAGATTGTTATTCGTTTGATGGGATGCCTAGTTGCAGTCAACTTTACTCCCGGAAATAACTGTGAATAGTCATGCAACATGTGGAACCACAGGGAAAGAAAAGTTAAACTCTAGTAAAAACTACTTAAATTAAAAAAAGAAATTTAAAATTTTTAAATAAGGAAAAAAAAGGTTAAGATTTAAAAAATAATGAAAAAATTAAGATAATAAGTATAACTGTAGTTCGGGAACTACTAGAGTCAGATGGTAGATAATCCACAAATAAAATAAAATAAAATTATTATTCAAAATTTTGTGGTGTAAATTTCAACACTAGTGAAAAATCAGTCTATTAGTGATGATGTCACTAATAAACCTGTGGCCTTGATTAGTTTGTAGGCAGTGGTTAGCCCCCTAGTAAATGTAGAATTATGTTAGGATTGATAATTAATACAACAGCTTTGATATATATCACATTTATTTCGATAAAAATAAGAAACTTGACAAAAAACTATCATTCAAACGAACGTACATATACAAGCAATACAATTGAGAAACAGTACAAGGGAAACTAATTTTAAGTGGCAAAGAGATAAATTGAAAATTCATTGTTATATAAACCAAATAATTACATCAAATTAACTTTTGTATTTTCCTATAAGTATAGGTGAATTTAAAAACTTGAATTTAATCTGTAATTATAAAATACAATGTTGCTTATAATCATAAATGAATCATAAAACTTTGGTTTCTTAGATGTTTTAAATTAAGTGCTTAAAAGATTCACTTTCTTTAAATCTTTCATTATTATTTTTAAATTTAACTAATATAAGAGCAAACAAAATGCAAATCAGAAGGTTTTTAATTTATTCTTATACTTATGAACATAAAACTATTACATAAGCATACAAATAGGGATTTTAAATGGTTATTCAAGCCAAAACAAATTTCGAGATACAACATAAAAAAAAAATCAGCTTTTTGTTTTCTTGTTTTTTATTTATAAACTTCTGTTAGTAATATCTGTACAAACTTCTAAGGTATAAAAGAAATAAAATAGTTTTACGGTCTTATGCTTTGTTTATGCCATTTTTGTAAGCTTTATAACATTCTCACAAAAACTGAACAACAACAAAAATCACTTTGATTTCAAGATGTTTAAAAATAACAAAACCTCAAATTTAATCCTTTGTATTTCATTGTATATCCTTTTTACAATGCATTAGTTACTTTTATTCACTTCTAAAAGGAAGAAAAAAATAATTTGAGGTATTAAATGAGATTTAAGGAATCTGTAACTTTTACTGGATAAAGTTTCTTTCTTTTTTTCTAAAAAATTGTAAATTGAAATGAAATTAAGTCACATTGAAATACATGCGTAATGCAGAAACAAAAAAAAAGTGTTGTTTTTATATAGAAGTTTCCGTAAACAATTAAATTGTTTACAGATTGAATTCGTTTTATACAGATTTTTTTAATTCAAGGTGATTCATTAAGACTCGCCAGTTCAATTCTGGAACAAAAGGCACAACACAAGATTCATGTTTATCAAATAACATTTTTTGAAACAAGTTTACCACATAAACATCAGAATGTAACTTAAAATTTCCATATAGCAACAAAATATTGATACATTCTGTGACAATTCATCATACGCAATCTTCGTCCAACAATTTATCGCGACGTACATCATTAGAAAACATCAGACATCGTTCATGACACCCAAGGCTCTCATTGTCGATCGCTATTGTGCCACACAGCTACAAAATGCTTCATTTGTTGAGAAAAGGAACAATCAAAATCGCCAAATTGTGAGATATTTCGTGAGCTCAGGTTGCATTACGTTTACGTAGTTAACGTTGGATATAGTAAAAAGATTATTCTTTTTTGCATTTTCACAATTTTTAATCGTTTTACTCGTGTATAATACGCAGATTTTTTTGAAAAATATTATGGTTTAAAAACAAGATACCCATTATAAGGATGAAATGATTTGAAAATGATTTAAATATACAAATAGTTTCACTAAGCTCGCAAAAACTTTACATAGGATAAAATTGCAAAAAAAGAGAAAAAAAAGGAAAAAAAAAAGAAAAAAGAAAAGGGAAAAAAAAAGAAAAAAATAAGATTTTACAAAAAACATTCTTTTATAGACATTTAATGCCACAAAAGTCGCACGTAGTCATCAGAAAGCATTTTTTTTAATATGCGTTACATTTTGCATATGCCGCAATAATGAAAAACGCCCCGCTTTCATTTACGTCTGGCAGAAAGAGTAGAGCAAGAGCTCATTAAATGTTATTATTTTTATAATAAGGAAATATTCCGTGAGAAACCGGGAAAGTGGCGCTCACATAATGCTTACATATACACTTATATCTATTATAATTAAAATAAAAAAAACTTTGGAAAAATCATCATAAAATAAAAACAATGCAGGGCGCGTTTCGAGCTAAAAAAGTAACAGCTCGTCATCAGCTGAAGCAAGCATGTGTCCGTAAGGGGATAAGGTAAAAAATAAACTTTAGAGGATAGAGATCGCAAAGTGTGCAACAGGTAATGCTAGTTCAAAGTGTATTTTTTAGTTTATATCTACTAATTTATCAGTTGTTAATATATATATATACATTAAAATTAACAATATAACCTATATTTTCATATTAGCAAAGTTGTTTTAATTTGAGGGCATAATAGCATTGTTAAAACAGTAATATGTTGAAAAGCTGTAACACATGTGATATGGAATGGCCCTTTAATAGGTTTAAAAATCTTCACATTTTAAACCTTAGATCTTAGTAAACATTCAGTTTTTAATAATAAATAAATAATAATAATAAAAGATAAAGGAAAATCTTCACATTTTAAATTAGGCCTGCGAAATCTTCCTTTTTCAGATCTTTTCCATTAAAATCTGACATAATATCCTGCCGGTGATACTTACATAGATACCCATATATATAGACTTATAGGTTTTTAAAGCATAAAATATGCATTAAAAATAACAAAAAAGGGTACTTTACGTTTAGATGAACGCCGGAGCTATACATACATACATATATATCTATATATATGTATATATATATATATACACGGATATATGTTTTTATATAATCATATGTATATGTATTTGTGTATATAACGCTGGCGCTAGGATAATCGAAAAGTTCCAAAAAAACTCTAGCATTTCACATGGACACGTTGTTTTAATTTCAATACAACAGCAATATTCTTGGTAAAATAGCAAAAATAGCATTAAAGTTCTCCCATACGTGACAAGAAATGATATATATATATATGTATATTTACCATTAAAATTGCAAAGTTTTTCTTATAAATGTAATTCAGAATTATTTTGTTATTTCGAAACGCATTCTTCAATACAATACAAATCAAGGCCATTTTACAAATTGTTTTGAAAAAAAAAAAATCGTAATAAAACTTTCCAGATAAAACATTAGGTAAGCTCTAGAAATCCAACTTCTATCCACCCAGTTTTATTAGAAATTTTTCTCATTACATTTCTCAAATAAATTTTTTTTTCTCGATTTTTGTGTTAAAAAGCAGTAAAAGTTTTCTAGTTTATAATACAGCTATTTTCTTAACAACATACACAGTGTACCAATTTTTTATCTACAGTTTCTAGCAAATAATTATTTTTAGAAAAAGAATTTGTTTTCAGGTGTACTACAAACTGTTGTATTTACTCAGGCATAATGTCGGAATTTGTTTTTTTCAAAAATATTAGTGTTTAAAAACAAGACAAGCATTACACAGGTAACATTTCTGAAAACTGTTTGAAAATATGAATGTTTTCACTAAGTGGCCGAATACTTTATGCAGGATAAAATTGATTGTAGGAATATAGGGAATAATAAAGGAAAAAATCTTTAAAAGCATGAAGTTTATCGTAAAAATCGCGCTTAGTGCGATTGTTTTTTTTTTTTTTTTTTTTTTTTTTTTGTTTTTTTTTGTTTTTTTTTTTTTTTTTTGCAATGAAGTTTATCGTAAAAATCGCTCTTGGTGGGATTGTTTTTAATAAGTGCGATTGTTTTTTGGGTTTTTTTTGTCTTTTTTAATTTTAGGTGACATTTAGCATGGGTCCCGATTATGGAAAATCCTGCACTTTCTTTTACGTTTGGTAGAACGTTTGGTGGAAATCACGGAGCAAGGCTTCCTTAAATGTTATTATTATAATGATAAGAGGTCATTTCATGATAAACACACAAAAAGTCACGCTTGGGACACTATTATCTATAGACTGCATCACCTGTGATAAAACAGAAAACTATGCAAATAACATGTTTTATGTTTGAATTTCCTATATAGTTGATGTTGTTGCATTAAAAGAAACTTGTGTCATTAATTTGCCATAAAAATTAATTTCTTGAAATACATATATTTGCTGAATAGGTTCTAAAAGCTAAAAATGCATTATTTTGTAAAAACATGAAATAAAGTATTAACGTTAAATGAAGTAGATAATAATAAATTTCACATAACTGAGTCATGTTACATGAATGTTAATGTGGTCATATGTAAAAGGATAACTTTTATGCTTTTTGATTTGCCACGAACGGCATTTACAGCCTTGCAGGGGTTCGGGGCTGAAGAAATCAACTTCTGGATACAATGGTGTCTGATTTCGAGGTACAAAACTCTAATAATGTTGTACTTTAATTTAATCTTGGTAGCCTGTTTCTTTTTAGCAATTTTAGCAGTCATTACAAGCCAAAAATGTTCAGTTGGGTTAAGGTCAGGTCAGTTTATAGATTTTTTCAAGTAGGCCTGTATCTAAAGAGGGGAAATGAGCGAAAAATTATTTTATTAATTTATATTATGTTCTGGAAATAAAAACTTTCAAACAATACAATAAAATACTATTCGAATAAATTATATTAGACTTACAAGTTATGCTGTATGATAGATTATTAAGTCTTGAAAAAAATGCACTTTCCTGCATAATGAAATAGTTTAAATTGTAAGCTTATTTTAAATATTCCATTAATATAACAGTGAAACTGATGTTAAGTAATAATTTCGGATGGAATGGCTAAAATTATTACTTAACATTAGTTTCAAAGTCATCTTAAAGTAGTGCTTAAAGTCAGTTATTTAAAATATTTTAAAAGGAAAGTTTTTTTTTTTAACAAAACTTTTACTTTGTTACATTGCAAAATCGGTAAATGGAATATAACTTATTTTTAAATAATTTTATTATATAATTTAAGGGCTTTAGCTCCTCAACATAAAATAAATGAATAAAATAATTTTCACCCATTTCTCCAATTTAGGTGCAAACCTATTTGAAAAAAATTTAGTTTTAAAGCTATGGACCAACCTGAGAATAGTCTTGATCTAAATAGAATTCAAAATATTTGACTTTTAATGAGAGCCAAAATTGTTTAAAAGAAATAGATTACCCAAACTGAACTAAAGGAAAGCCTTACTAGTATTTTATACCTCGAAATTGGACACCATTGCATACAAAAGTTGATTTTTTCCATACCGGACACATGAGAGACTGTGAGCGCCGCTCATGGAAAATAAAAAAAAGTATTAAAATGATGTTGAACTCAAAATAGAATAAAAGAAAATCAAAAAAGTTTTAAAATGACTCTTGAACACATCACGATTCATATAATGTGATTCACTCATGGGAACTTTATTATTATTTATTGCATTTAAGGTTAAATACTTTGATCCATGTTTTGAGAAGGAATGCATTTTTCCATTTCAGAAGTTATTTAGCATCATTTTGCCTTTCAAGAAATTAATTTTTATGGAAAATTAATACTAAAAATAAATTTTAATGTAATGATATCCTCTTTACAAAAAAGACAAGAATAAAACATGGATATTTGTACACTTTTTCATTTTTTCACAAGTGATGCGGCTTTTTTCAATACCACTGTATATCTATTAAATTACAAGTTGCTAAAAATAAAAGCTATGTATTAAATTGACAAAACAACCAACCTATGTTTTCATATTAGCATAGTTATTTTAGCTTGAGGATACAATATCAATGTTAAACAAATCGAAAATTGCACGGCAAGCATAGCAAACGTGGTGCGTTCGTATTATGATGATGTTTTAAAAATATTCAGAATTTACTGTAATAGTATACAGTACTTCGGATAGATCATAGTGCCTAAAACTTTTGTGTGTCCCTGTAATTACAATATGCTTTTTACTATAAAGGAAGTAATTTGTATTAAACTTCAGCAACGCTTCAACAAACTTAATAGCATAAAACGCGTCCCAAACAATGTTTACCTCTATAACATCATGTAATGGAATACTCTATAAATTAATAAGAAATGTTCCTTACATCACAGATTATTAAGAATATATTTTTTGTACATATTTCATAGTTGCATATCAATTCTATTATGTTCGAAAAAGTATAACATCATTAAAATGAACCTGACCTCTTAATTCTGATTGCAACAATCGGATTGTTTGATTGTACAATCAGAACGGAATTAACGTAACGGAATGCTTTTGATTGTACCTGTAATTAAACAATACATCTGATTTTCATAAAATTTGAAATGATTCGACAAAATTATGTATCAGTTATGTATTTTAAATTTCAAATGGTTTGTTTGGGTAGTTTTTGCTCTGTTTTATGCGAACAGACGGAAAGACGGACGGATTAAACGACGACTGTACGGGGTAAGTATTTATATAATTAAGAACGTACCTAAAATGCCGCAATAAGCAAAAAAGCTGTTTCACACGTAATATGGAATGGCTTTTTAATGGTTTAAAAATCTTCTCATTTCAAACCCTAAAACCTTAGTATTGGTGCCTCGCTTTTAATAATAAATAAATAAAATTATAGGTAATAAAAATCTCGACATTTTAAATCCTAGACATAAGTAATCTGCCCGTCTCAGGACCATTCCATAAAAAACTGATAAAATACCTTGCAAGCGACACTTACATAGATATCCATATTTATTGACTCATAAATTTTTAAAAATAAAAATATGTATAAAAAATAACAAATTATAATTTTACAAAAATTCAAAATTGTAATTTAACAAATTACGAGGACTATTTAGAAAATGATGTTTTCCAAGACTAAAATTTTAAAGATTATTAATAAAATCTATTTTTTATCTATTTTTTATGCGTAAAATTAAATTAACAATAATAATAAACATCATTTTTAGGGTGATCATAACGAGTCATATGTTACGTACACCATGCATTAAACATTCATATTTCTAGACCAATAATAAAAAACAGTAGTTTATAGATATACAGCTTTAACTGTTTAAAATGTGCATTTTTATTTTATGGCATTAATGAGATTCACTTCTGAACGAATCATATTACGTACGACATAGATTAAACATTAATATTCTTGGATCCGTTATAAATAAATTCCAAATGAAATTTCAGTTTTACAATTTTCGGAACTGCGAATTTTTAAACTTCTAAATATCGCAAATTTAAAATTTTTAAACCGATGCGTAAAGAAAAAAAATGCACTTTTAAATGATATACAACTTTAACTGTTTAAAATGTGCATTTTTATTTTATGGAATTAATGAGATTCACTTCTGAACGAATCATATTACGTACGACATAGATTAAACATTAATATTCTTGGATCCGTTATAAATAAATTCTAAATGAAATTTCAGTTTTACAATTTTCGGAACTGCGAATTTTTAAACTTCTAAATATTGCAAATTTAAAATTTTTAAACCGATGCGTAGAGAAAAAAATGCACTTTTAAATGAAATTCCTTTTTATCTCATTTTATTTTCAAATAATTATTTCTTTTTTAAATTTTTATTACTTTTTTTGTCATTGTGGCAACAGAAATATTCCATTTTTGGACATTCAACATGGACCAATCAGAAACAAATAAAATGCGGAATTCAACCAATAAAAGCATTCAGATATACTTCAGATTTCCGAAATCTCTACCAAAGACAACAACTATTTTTCAAATTGTTAATAACTTCCAAATGACAAATGACTTTCATTTTCAGATGGTTGTTTTAAATTAAAGGATATAATAAAATTGTTAAAACAGCAAAAACATGTACAGTATTAAATATATATATATATATATATATATATATATATATGTGTGTGTGTGTGTGTGTGTGTGTGTGTGTGTGACGATTTAAGGAGAACTCGAATTATTTCCACTGGTTAAAAAGAAACACACAGTCATGGCAAGCGAGGGAAAAAACAAAATAAATAAATAAATGTAGAAGATCTAATAATTAGTCATGGGCTGCTGTAAATTCATTTATTAAATTCGTAATAATGAGGAAGGAAAAGCTCCTTTTGCAAAAATTCCATCATTATTTTAGCGAGCTGTCCTCATCGAAGAAGCAACCCAAGAAATCTTCTTTTTCATCTCGAGACTTCCACCTTTTTAAACTAAAAAGAAAGTTCTGGAACATTCTGTAACCTCAAACCATCATTCTTTTATGTAAACAAAATTCTTGTCCAGCTACGAGATTATTTTCCACAAACGATAAATTTATTTTAAAAAAAATATTATTTAACCAATTTATAATTGACTCAGAATTTTAAATATCTTAGGCAGACGATTTTTATAAATGATTAATTTTAAGAGAAAAAGAAAAGAAAAGAATTTATTAATATGCACACATCAAAGGTTGACGTAGGAAAAATAAATAAATAGATAAAATAAAATAATGATATTTTTTGAAAGGTATGGTTTTGGAATAAATTTAATAAGACTTTCTTAAAAAGGGTTGATAAAAACATAGAAGAAATCAGTTTTATTTGGAATATTAAGAAATAAAGTTTTAATTAAGAATATTTTTAATTTAGAGCCATCTTTTTAAATTTACGCATACTGGAATGTTTTTTAAGGCAAATTAAGAATTTATATCGTCTGCATAAGGATTAACAGATTAGATTTAGAAACAAGATTTTAATTTAATAATATGAAGTAAGTACGGAACATTATTATAAGAAAATTAAGATAGTATAAAGATTAGTTTTGGCGAAAAATTTTTAAATTTGTAATATATATATATACTAATAAAATCCGTGCGCCTGTGTGTATCTGTCTGTCTGTCTGAATCCGATTACAGTTCGCAACACGGGTGAGTTGGAAGTCGCGAAAGGTGTCTTTCGATTCGAAAAATTCCGGGAAAGTCATTTCGGGCACTTTCGAGACCGTGGGACCAAAATTAAAAAAGTTATGAATTAAAAACCGCTCGGAAAACGGAACACAAAACGTCTCATTTCCCAAACGGATCTCTCAAGCAGAACACTGCGCCACCTTGCGGTGAATGACTTGAACTTTCCCCCTTTGGCTAAAAGAAGAAGTAGCCGAAAACCTCTTTTTCTCCTCGCACTAAGAGCGCTTTGTTCCGCATCAATTTTTTTGACTTCCCGTCGAATATTTACCGTGGTTTTCGCTAAAATATTGAACTTAGAAATAAAACAGGCCGAAATATAGTGAAACTTTTTTTGCGTTTTTTCTTAAACCATCGTGCAGACAGTTTTTAAAGTAGAAAAAACTGATTACATATTCAGAACCTGCGTAAAAGTCTGCTTCTGATGAACCAAAAAATACGAAAAAATGTCTTATGGGCGCGTTGCGCCAACCGTGCAAAACCAAATATTCCTAACGGGACGATGATGGGCGCGAAGCGACCATGGCTCCGATCCACAATCCTTTTTTTTTTTCAAGTGCGCGTAGCGAAATCACATATTTTTAACGGGATAATGGGCGCCTAACAACCATAGCTCTTTAATTTACTTTGTTTTTGTGCTTGAGGATTCGAACACCAAGACTTTCTTATTAAATGAATTTTTTTGCTCATTATATACTACTTAATATCGAGGTTCGTTTGGAAAAAGTGGCCCAGCTAGCGGGCCTAGCTCGCTAGTATATATATATATATTAAAAACTGTAAAGTCATAAAAATGTTTCTAGAAAATTGGCATTACTAAAACATTTTATCTAGCCGCAACAACAGAAAATGATATAAAAGATATAATTTTGTATTGCAAATCAAAAAATCTGTAAGTTCACTAAGAATCTTTTAGAAAGTTGGGATGCCTACAACTTTTTATGTAACTGGGGCCAGAAACTGTTACAAATAAAATTTTAGTACAATTACTGTAATTGTAGTAAATTCTTTTGTAAAACTGCAAATTTCTGTACCTTTACAAAAACTAATTTTGTAAATTTACATCTTTTGTTCTGCAATGCAATTATAAAATTTTAATAAGCATACAGATTTCTTTGAGTTTACATCTATAAATTTACAGATTATTTTTACAGTAAAAAAAATCTGTGTCGCACGTTAAATGAGATTTTGCGGTCAATTAATGAAGTCACTAACTATACATTTTTTCTATTTTTTATTATATGGCAACAAGAAAAATAAAAAAAAATATTTTAAACTACGTATTTGGGATTTATAAATTATTTTCCGAACGTATAGCCATAATTTAATTAATGTTAAAATATTGATTCATAAAAAAGTATTCACCAGCATATTTTGAATGTCAATATTTTTCAATTTCATTTATTAAAATTAATTATAGTTCCTAATATTAACAGAAGTGCTGTATGTCATCATAATTATTGAACTGTTAAAAATCCGCAGTAAACTTTCCAGTCATTTAAAGCTTTTTTTACATAGCATTTATTTATGAAATATAATCATATTCATTAATTCATATTTAAATTATGAAATGTTTCCTTTGTTCAGAATAAGTATAAATTACTGTTATATATTTGAAAAATCAGTTCAATGATTGGACAGTTTTCTACAACTATTTAATAGTGTTTTTAGTACATGAATCAAACAAACATGTTTAAACCCAGAAATTTTATTTATGTGTTTTATTCGAACGCGCTCCTTAATTAGTTTTAATAGCCGTTTATACAAAGCCATTAAAACAAACAAAAAATAAGAAACAACTATTGGAAGTTTTATCCATTCTAGATGAATTGAGTATAAAATGTTAAAGCATTTTTTCTTTCAATGCTTCAATTCCAAAGTTTGCCTTTAATTGTAATTCCGTAGCTTTTGTTATTGCGGAACACACTCTTTAGCATAAATATAGACAACATTTTACAGCTTAAACTTTATCTAAGCTCCTGAATTCCAACCTAGATCTATGTATTTTTATTTGAGGTTTATTTTATTACATTTCTCATATAAAATGTTTATTCTTTTCTTCGATTTTCATGAGGAAATGCAGTAAATGTTTGGAGTTTATACTGTAGATATATTTTTATATTCACAATATAGACCTACATTATAGTTTCTAAAAAGGGAAACAAAAGAGAATGGCATTTGTTTTCAGCTATGTTATAAACAGGAGCAGCATTCTATGTTCTTTGTTTTGATATAATATTTAACACTGTGTTGTTCTGAAATAATATTTAAGATTGCATTGTTTTGAAATAAAATTATTTTTCATTACATTGGTAATTTAACTGTCCTATCATCTGAGATAGAGATGCTATCAAAATAAATCAAGTAAAACACTTTGTAAAATCACCATAAAATGAAAATAAAGTAGGACGCGTTTCGAGCTACAACAATAACAGCTCGTCATCAGCTAACGCCTGATGACGAGCTGATGACGAGCTGTTATTGTTGTAGCTCGAAACGCGTCCTACTTTATTTTCATTTTATGGTGATTTTACAAAGTGTTTTACTTGATTTATTGGTGTGCGGATACCTTAAATTTTCTTGTTTATTGGACCTCAAATTATACGCTGGAAATTACAGTACATTTATCCTTATTAGTTTTAGTAACCATTTACAGAAAGCTATAAAACAAACGAAAAACATGAAAAAACTACTGGAACTTTTAACCATTCTAGATAAAATAAGTATAAAATGGTAAAGCTGTTATTTTTTTCTTGCTTTTCAATGCTTCCAATGATTTTCCTATCTACATGTAATTCAAAGGTTTGTGTTATTTCGAAACTCATCCTTTAGTATAAATGTATAGAGAACTCTTGACAGATTGTTTTGGGCAAAACGTGATAAAAGTTTTCCTATCAAACTTTATTTAAGCTCCGGAATTGCAACCTAGACCCATGCAATTTTATTTCAGGTTTATCTCATTACATTTCTCGGATAAAATGTTTTTTCTTTTCCTCCGACTTTTGCGTGAAAATGTAATAAATGATTTGCAATTTATACTGAAAATATATTCCTACATTCGCGGCATAATTTTCTAATATTACTATTTTGTAGTTTTTTAAAAGAGAAAGCATTTGTTTTCAGCTATAATATGAATGGGAGAAACATTTCATGTTCCTTGTTTTGAAACAATACTAAACATTTTGTTGTTTTGAAATAAAATTATTTTTCATTCCGTTAGTACTTTAACTTCCATATCATCCGAGATAGTGATGTTATTATAATGAATGTAGTCTAAGTGGTAGAGAAAGGTATTCTGTTTATTATGCAATTTGCGAAATATTAATGCATTGTTTTATTTTTAAATTATCTCATTTTGTGGAAATGTCAGTTTTTGACATGATTTTAACTCTTAAAAAAATATTTCTGGATGATTGCTGAAAATTTTGTACTTTTTCAATTTTTTTAAAGAAAATGTCATTATAAAAGATGGATAACAAGAGATAATTACAAAAATTTCAAGAAATCACCTTAAAAATGTGTTCGGTTTCCTTAATATTTCGGGATTAAACATGTTTATTTAATCCACAAAATTGTATGCAGGAAATCACGGTACATTTCTCTCAATTAGTTTTAGTAACCGTTTAGCCATTAAAACAATCGAAAAATATATAAAAGAACTACTGGAATTTTTATCCTTTCTAGATGAATTGAGTTTAAAATGGTAAAGTACTCCTTTTTTCTGAGGCTTGTATTGCGAAACCCTTTCTTCCATATAGAGAACTTTTTACAGAATTGTTCTGGAAAAAACATGATAAATGTTTTTAGTTCAAACTTTAACTAAGCACCTTAATTGCAACCTAGATCCATGTAGTTTTATTTGAGGTTTTTCTCATTAAATTTCTCATTCAAAATTTTAGGCTTTTTCGCCGATTTTCCTGTTAAAATGTAGTAAATGTTTTACAGTTTATATTGTAAATATATTCTTAAATTCGCGGTATAATTTTTGAATTTTTTCTATATTATAGTTATTTAAAAGGGAAAAAAAGGAATGGCATTTATTTTTAGCTTTATTATAAATGGGAGAAACATTACATTTTCCTTGTTTTTAAATAATATTTAACATTGTGTTGTTTTGAAATAAAATTATTTTTCATTACATTAGTGTTTTAACTGCCATGTCATCTGAGATAGAGATGCAATTATAATGAGCGTAGTCTAAGTCCTAAAGAGAGTTATTTTGTTTATTATGCAATTTACAAAATATTGATACATTGTTCTATCTTTGAATTATCACAATTTACGGAAATGCCAGTTTTTGACATAATTTTGGCTATTTCTCTCTCAAAATATTATTTCTTGGTAATTACTAAAACTTTTTATATTTTTAACAATATTTTAAAGTATATGTCACTATACAAAATGGTTAAAAGAGAAAATTTCAAAAAAGCACTTCCAAAGGTACTTGGTACATTAAATTTTCGGGGCTAAAGATGTTTATTATAATCAGCAAATTAAGCACTGGAAATTACGGTGCATTCGTCTTTATTAGTTCTAGTAACCGTTTATAAAATGCCATTAAAACAAACGAAAGATATGAAACAACTATTGGAACTTTTATTCATTCTAGATGAATTAAGTATAAAATGGTAAAGCACTTCTTTTCTTTTCTTTCTTTCTTTTCAATGCTTAAATTCCAAAGATTTTCCTATATGCGTGTAATTCAGAGGCTTTTGTTATTGCGGAACTCAGTCTTCAGTACAAATATAAAAGATATCTTACAGATTGTTCTGGAAAAAAACGTGATAAAAGTTTTCAGCTCGAACATTATATAATCTCCTAAATTTCAACCTAGATCCACGCAATTTTATTTGAGGTTTTTCTCATTACGTTTCTCAGATAAAATGTTTATTCTTTTCCTCTGATTTTCGTGTTAAATGTAATAAATGTTTTGCAGTTAATACAGAAGGTATATCTTTATATTTACAATATAATTTTTGAATTTCTTCTATATTATAGTTTCTTAAAAGGGAATGTCATTTGTTTCAGCTATATTATAAACGAAAAAAGTATTTCATGTTCCTTGTTTTGAAATAACAATTTTTTTTCTGACTGTACCTTCCTGCTGATATAAGTCCACTTTTATAACTACTGTATGCTCTCTATTTCAGCATGTTTGAAACATTTTTTTATTATTCAGACATGTTTTGAACAAAAAAGAAAACGATACAGAGTAGGACTTAAAACTTTCTATCTATTGACTAGCTTTCTAACATAAAGTCATTGATTAACTTTTATTGTAACCCGCCTTTTTAGTTTCAAACTATGACCATTTTCTAGGAGACAAATATAAAAGTTGTAAGTGGACGTATCTTACTTTTAAACACTTCAAAATAAAGATTAATACTTTATCAAATACAATAAAAAAACACCTATATTTGGTCACCTATAGTCACCTATTTAAAGCAAAACAATTGCTCATATATACGAGGGCTGATATGTATATTTCTGGCAACAAGGAGTGTCATTAAGCTACCACTGACGATTTCAATTGAAAATTTGACATTTTTAACCATAAATTCTCCAGAACGATTTGCCATTTTAGCTTGATTTGAGTTATTTGCAGTAAATTGAAAAATTCATCTTGTGTAAAAAGTGAAATTGACTCGTGAACATTTTCGTGCGTTCATTTTTCATAAGTTTCGACGTGGATTGTCAAGATAAGAGTACTTCCATGAACTTAATTTTTATGCAACGATAAAGCACCATCTTAAAGCACAGTAGAAAACTGGTATAACGAAATCATTCATGTTCCATATTCGCTCAAGGACGCATTCCGTGAAAGTCTACCAAAATCGGTTGTGGTGCTAGAAAATATCGATGTGCCTGAACTGAAAGAACAAGATCGTAACATGACATACAGTGAGATTCAGAAATCGTCGGACATTAGTATGACAGGCATCAATCAATAAGATATTGCTTGAAAATTTGGCAGTAAAAATTATTTATTCGCGTTGGAGCCCGCATAATCTAACAAACGCTTAAAAGAAAGCTTGTGTCGATTGAGGCAAAGAAATGTTAAACAAATACGTTCAATGTTTATAAAAGTTGTATATAACATCTACATAGGTGACAAATTATGGATATATGCATGTGAGCCAGAAAAAACAGTAATCGACTGTATGGGTCTTCCAAGATGAGCCAAATTGAAGAAAATTTGTTCGAGGAAGAAGCACATCGAAGCAAATGGTTGTCTGTTTCTTCGACATTATCAGTCACGTGGCAACTGTGGCATTAGAACAACGCAGCATAGTAAGTTATGAATGGTACTCGACCATTTATTTGCCAGAAGTCTTCGAAGAAATTTGAAAAAAAGAAGAATAACAGGAGAAGAAATTTTTATCATGACAATGTGAGATCTCACACATCCACTCAAACAAAGGAACTTCTGAAAGGCCAAAACATGGAATTGATGGTTCATCAGCCATAGAGCCCTGATTTTGCCCCGTTTTTTTATTCCCACACATCAAAAATAAATTCATTGGATAATGATTTTCGACACCCGAAAAAGCGGTTATTGCGTTCAAAATGCATGTTTGGAGTTACCTCCATAGGAGTGGAAACAGTGCTTCAAAAATTAGTTCAAACGGATGTAAAAGTGTATTGATCTTCATGGCGAATACTTTGAAAAACAATAAATTCAACATGGATCATAAATATTTGTGTTTTCATTACTAGGCCAGAAATATAAATAGCAACCCTCGTACAAACAAAATTGCTAAGGGGGGAGAATCAATTTAACCTGAAGAGACTCCGTTCGATAAATTAAACAACATTTCAATAAGGAACGATATCTTTTAGCGTAAGTATCTTTACTACAGTTCAAATGGGAGTAGCTCTGTGAATTCAACTGCTCAATACATTGTTGCTGTGTGAAGAAAGTGATGAATCTTTAATAAGTGGCTGCTTCACACCACAAGTCGCTAACTATAAAATAGTTATTTAAAAATAATGTGTTTTATTCCCTCATTGATTCTGAATTGAAATTGCGTCCAGCAATAGGACTGGTGTTAAATTTGAAGAACCACAAAATAAATGTTACCTAAACATACATACTAGTACGTAACATTTTTCAAGAAACGCTATGTACCTAAATGTGAACGTGCTTTAATCTTTAGGAATCTTTAGAAATGTAAATGTAAATTTGACGCACTGTTTATCATTTTCTAATCTTGGTAACAAATTTTAATACTAATATAAATTATATACCAAAATGCGAACATACTTTTGATAATTTAACAATGTAACACGCGCTTTCCAAAGGAATAAAAGAAAAAAAAATAGACTCACGCGTCACGTGACCTGAGTTTTGCTAAATTAAAAAAAAAAATGTAGTTGTAATATTTCGCGTTTAAAAGAAATCTGGCAACACTAGTTCTATTAAAAATGTTCTTTTCTTAGTGATATTCGAATGTTGGTTGAAAACTGTGTTTTATATCTTGTGATGGTGGCGTGCGCCAGAATTATGTAAAAGCTTTATTTGTATATAATGTGTGTGCGTTAGTGTTATATTTGTAAGTGTCGTCTTTTCAAGTAATAAAAAGTTTATAAAGAAGAATGCAACCCCGAGATATTTATTAAGATAGGTTATCACTTCTTTCTTTCTTCTCTTCTACATTTGTAAGACGACTTCTTACAAAATGGCTACCCAACTTCGGGCTACGAATCAATTTCAAAGTATTCAGCTATCTTAGTTCCAGAAAAGTTCGATATTTTTACAATGAAATATGATTAATAAGAATGAAAAAAAATGGCTCGAGCGGTCGTGCTCGTCTGTTTGTGAAGTATATTTTAAATGATTAACATAGCAAGTTTGTTTCGTTGATCTGAAATCATTCGATTGTGAAATATGTACGAAATAAAAATGCATGCATGTTTAATGCAAGAAAATGGCACGAGCAGTCGTTGCTCGTTTGTTTGTGAAATGTGTTCTTCAAAGCTTGCATGTTCTGTGCCTTTAAAGTTCTCGTTCTTCGTTTGTGAAAAAATTTCTACGGAATAATCTTATGCCAAGCGCCATTTTCATTTGTTTGTGATATATGTTCTACGGACTGAATTTGTTTAATTTTCTGCTTTAGTCATCGTCGTTTCATCTTATATGTGTTTATTTTGGAACATTTTAAAGTTCGATACTTTTGTCATATATTTTCAATAAGTAAGCCAAGTTTTAAAGTATCTATAATTCTTTTCGCAAGTTACCACATTTTACCTGTCTGTAACATTTTGCATACCACATATTAGTTTTAATTTATTGATTACTTTACAATTTATTTATGTATTGTGTAATTCCCCTTCCCTCCCCATGCTTATATTTTTCATTCTTTTGTTTATTTTCATTCTCTGCATGCATGTTTAATTTTTATCTTGATTAAATAACAACTTTTCTTACTTCGAATAAAAAAGAAAAACAATTAAAAAAAAACAATAAAAAAAAGGGTTGATAAATAATAAAATAAGCATTTATTTACGTTGATATTATTTTTCTTTTTTTTTACAAATAGGGAAATAAATTGAGTGAAAAAAGGGAAAAATATATTAAAAGGTATTTATACTTTGTATTTCAAGTGTCATATGGTATGTGTTTATTATTTTTTGTTTGTTTTGTTGTTGGTTTCGCAAGATAACAGAATTTAATTAGAAATTCTATTTGAGTGTTCTGTTGTTAGTTATTTTTAAGCATTTAATTTAGAGTTCCTGATATATTGTGAAATAGCATTGAATACGATTTTTAAAACAGATTGAGTAAGTTTTTGCATTTATTTATTTATTTATTTTTATGAAATAAGATTTTCTTTTCTTTTAAAGTTATATTGAAAAAAAACTATATTACGTAGTCTTGTCTTGATAATATGATAATAATATTGCTTGACATTTTAATTATTCAGATATGTTTTGACTTATTTAGAACATTGTTTATGAATGTTGCCAACAATTCAGTACTAGTTTTATATCAGTTAAAATAATGTTTTGATTTAATGACACGTAATTTAAAGTATATTTTCTTAAAAAAAAATAAAGTTTAAATTTTAAAGATACTTTTATGAAGTTTTATGAAGTTTAATTATTTTAAAAGTATATTTTGCTAACGTTAAAGTTCACTGTTTTGTTTTATTAATGTCTTGTTTATATGAGTTGTAAAGCAAAGCTCACGTCCGGGGAACAATTTATTTAAATCGAATTTTTAGCATTTGTGGGTATATATCTTGTTGTTTGCTAAATTTACAAATGTCCGACCTCAACAAAGCACGAAAAGAAGACCTATTTCAGGTCGCTTTAGAAATGAATTTAGATGTACAACCCTCTATGACAGTTGTCACATTGCGTGATAAGATTAAATCCTCTCCCTCGTACGAAGTTGATTTCGTAAATTCGTTAGTCAGAAACCAAATTGCGACTCGCGAGGAAGAACAACGTAAACGAGACTTAGAGGAAAAACAAAAAGCAGCTGAGTTAGAACAGCGTAAATTAGAAGAGAAGCGTCGTTCGGAAGAACTGGAATTAAAAAAGTTTGAGATGAATTTTGAGCTTGAGAAGCTTAAGTTACAGGCTCAGAGCCAAAGTGTTTCCAGTGGAGCGGTAGGTGGTAATGCGGCAGGGATAATGTCTCATCCAGAGAGTAAAATAGATATCCAGAAGCTGTTGCCTAGATTTAAGCCAGAGACAGATGATGTAACACTGTTTTTGGTGCTCCTGGAACGACAGTTAAAGCTTTCGAAGGTACCAGAACACCTCTGGGTTTCTTATTTACTAAGTGTTGTACCCTCTTCTATATCTACGCTTATTGCTCGTGAAAAAGAAGAAAACGCTTCAGATTTTTCACATGTTAAAGGTCTACTTCTAAAAAGGTTTAAAATTAGCGCTGAAAGGTTTAGGCAGCTGTTTTTCACGCATTGCAAAGATAAAGAAATTACTTGGAGAGATTATTACTTCGAGTTACGTGCTTACTTTGAAAACTGGCTTAAAGAGTTAAATGTAACGTCTTTTGAAGCTCTTCAGGATCTGATCATAGCGGACCAGATGAAAAGGCGCGTGCCTGTCGAATGCAAACAACATATGTTAGATGATTGGGAACATTTAAATTCACCAGTCGACCTTGCCGGAAAATTAGATGCGTATGATACTATCAGGTCTACGTTTTCTAAAAAAGATTCGGTTGTACCCCAGGAGAAAAAAGCGTATTTTCGCCGAGAAAATACATGGAAGCAGAGTAAGCCTCCAAAAGAAGACAGATCTTCTCCTAAGTTTGCTAATAAACGTTTAGAATCCGATATATTTTGCTATGGTTGTGGCAAAGTGGGATTTATAAAGAAGAAATGTCCAGATTGTTCCCCTATGGTTAAGAAGCAAACAGTGCAAGCTCAACGTCTTAAGCTGTATAGTTTAAATACATCAACAGTTTCAGCTCTAAATGTACCTATTACGATCTGCAATAAGAAAGTATTAGTCTGTGCAGATACAGGAGCGAATCGTTCTATTGCAGGAGAACGTATGTATAAATTATTTTTGAAAGCTGGTGTTGCAATGAAACCTCATACTCATGAAGTAACATTAGCTGATGGAAGTACGATGGCTAGAAAAACTCTTTCTGCCACTGTGCGTGTAAAGATTGAAGGCCGAGTTTTCAAAACAGAGTTTATTGTATTACCAAATGCCAAAGGTAATAGAACTCTTTTAGGAATGGACTTCCTGCGCAAAGCTAACATAGTGTTAGACATAGCTAACAAAAGATGGCATTTTAGTGATAAACCACAGAAAAAGTTCTATTTTGTAGATGTATACGAAGAAGAAATAAGTACGTCTGCTCATGCGGTCGAAGTCTGTCCGTATGCCTTACCTGAAGATGAACGTAAAAATTTAAATTTCAGTAAAAAGAAGATATTTAATGATTTTCAGAAAAGGTATGGAAAATGTTTTCAACCAGGGGGAGCGAAGACCCCATATCTTAAACGTCCTGTAAATATTTCAGAAAGTGTGAAAGAGCCTGTTGAAATGAAACAAGATCAGAGGAAGAGATATTACGATAATAATCATAGACGATTATATTTCAAGCCTGGTGAAAAAGTATGGATTAAGCTACATCCAGTTAGCAATGCAGGAAGAAATAAAACATCAAAATTAATGTCTAAGAGAGATGGCCCATACATAATTTTGACTCAAAAGTCACTAGTGACATATGACATTGCTAGTCTAGAAAATCCTACTGAACGAATTGGATCTTACCACGTTTCTGCCTTGTTGCCTTTCCAAGAATCTGAAACTATTCCAGTTGCACCCTTGAGAAAAAGAGGAAGACCAAAAAAGCATCCTGTTTCCTCTCCGAGACGTAGATCGGAAACAGAGGGGGAGGATGTAACACGCGCTTTCCAAAGGAATAAAAGAAAAAAAAATAGACTCACGCGTCACGTGACCTGAGTTTTGCTAAATTAAAAAAAAATGTAGTTGTAATATTTCGCGTTTAAAAGAAATCTGGCAACACTAGTTCTATTAAAAATGTTCTTTTCTTAGTGATATTCGAATGTTGGTTGAAAACTGTGTTTTATATCTTGTGATGGTGGCGTGCGCCAGAATTATGTAAAAGCTTTATTTGTATATAATGTGTGTGCGTTAGTGTTATATTTGTAAGTGTCGTCTTTTCAAGTAATAAAAAGTTTATAAAGAAGAATGCAACCCCGAGATATTTATTAAGATAGGTTATCACTTCTTTCTTTCTTCTCTTCTACATTTGTAAGACGACTTCTTACAAAATGGCTACCCAACTTCGGGCTACGAATCAATTTCAAAGTATTCAGCTATCTTAGTTCCAGAAAAGTTCGATATTTTTACAATGAAATATGATTAATAAGAATGAAAAAAAATGGCTCGAGCGGTCGTGCTCGTCTGTTTGTGAAGTATATTTTAAATGATTAACATAGCAAGTTTGTTTCGTTGATCTGAAATCATTCGATTGTGAAATATGTACGAAATAAAAATGCATGCATGTTTAATGCAAGAAAATGGCACGAGCAGTCGTTGCTCGTTTGTTTGTGAAATGTGTTCTTCAAAGCTTGCATGTTCTGTGCCTTTAAAGTTCTCGTTCTTCGTTTGTGAAAAAATTTCTACGGAATAATCTTATGCCAAGCGCCATTTTCATTTGTTTGTGATATATGTTCTACGGACTGAATTTGTTTAATTTTCTGCTTTAGTCATCGTCGTTTCATCTTATATGTGTTTATTTTGGAACATTTTAAAGTTCGATACTTTTGTCATATATTTTCAATAAGTAAGCCAAGTTTTAAAGTATCTATAATTCTTTTCGCAAGTTACCACATTTTACCTGTCTGTAACATTTTGCATACCACATATTAGTTTTAATTTATTGATTACTTTACAATTTATTTATGTATTGTGTAATTCCCCTTCCCTCCCCATGCTTATATTTTTCATTCTTTTGTTTATTTTCATTCTCTGCATGCATGTTTAATTTTTATCTTGATTAAATAACAACTTTTCTTACTTCGAATAAAAAAGAAAAACAATTAAAAAAAAACAATAAAAAAAAGGGTTGATAAATAATAAAATAAGCATTTATTTACGTTGATATTATTTTTCTTTTTTTTTACAAATAGGGAAATAAATTGAGTGAAAAAAGGGAAAAATATATTAAAAGGTATTTATACTTTGTATTTCAAGTGTCATATGGTATGTGTTTATTATTTTTTGTTTGTTTTGTTGTTGGTTTCGCAAGATAACAGAATTTAATTAGAAATTCTATTTGAGTGTTCTGTTGTTAGTTATTTTTAAGCATTTAATTTAGAGTTCCTGATATATTGTGAAATAGCATTGAATACGATTTTTAAAACAGATTGAGTAAGTTTTTGCATTTATTTATTTATTTATTTTTATGAAATAAGATTTTCTTTTCTTTTAAAGTTATATTGAAAAAAAACTATATTACGTAGTCTTGTCTTGATAATATGATAATAATATTGCTTGACATTTTAATTATTCAGATATGTTTTGACTTATTTAGAACATTGTTTATGAATGTTGCCAACAATTCAGTACTAGTTTTATATCAGTTAAAATAATGTTTTGATTTAATGACACGTAATTTAAAGTATATTTTCTTAAAAAAAAATAAAGTTTAAATTTTAAAGATACTTTTATGAAGTTTTATGAAGTTTAATTATTTTAAAAGTATATTTTGCTAACGTTAAAGTTCACTGTTTTGTTTTATTAATGTCTTGTTTATATGAGTTGTAAAGCAAAGCTCACGTCCGGGGAACAATTTATTTAAATCGAATTTTTAGCATTTGTGGGTATATATCTTGTTGTTTGCTAAATTTACAAATGTCCGACCTCAACAAAGCACGAAAAGAAGACCTATTTCAGGTCGCTTTAGAAATGAATTTAGATGTACAACCCTCTATGACAGTTGTCACATTGCGTGATAAGATTAAATCCTCTCCCTCGTACGAAGTTGATTTCGTAAATTCGTTAGTCAGAAACCAAATTGCGACTCGCGAGGAAGAACAACGTAAACGAGACTTAGAGGAAAAACAAAAAGCAGCTGAGTTAGAACAGCGTAAATTAGAAGAGAAGCGTCGTTCGGAAGAACTGGAATTAAAAAAGTTTGAGATGAATTTTGAGCTTGAGAAGCTTAAGTTACAGGCTCAGAGCCAAAGTGTTTCCAGTGGAGCGGTAGGTGGTAATGCGGCAGGGATAATGTCTCATCCAGAGAGTAAAATAGATATCCAGAAGCTGTTGCCTAGATTTAAGCCAGAGACAGATGATGTAACACTGTTTTTGGTGCTCCTGGAACGACAGTTAAAGCTTTCGAAGGTACCAGAACACCTCTGGGTTTCTTATTTACTAAGTGTTGTACCCTCTTCTATATCTACGCTTATTGCTCGTGAAAAAGAAGAAAACGCTTCAGATTTTTCACATGTTAAAGGTCTACTTCTAAAAAGGTTTAAAATTAGCGCTGAAAGGTTTAGGCAGCTGTTTTTCACGCATTGCAAAGATAAAGAAATTACTTGGAGAGATTATTACTTCGAGTTACGTGCTTACTTTGAAAACTGGCTTAAAGAGTTAAATGTAACGTCTTTTGAAGCTCTTCAGGATCTGATCATAGCGGACCAGATGAAAAGGCGCGTGCCTGTCGAATGCAAACAACATATGTTAGATGATTGGGAACATTTAAATTCACCAGTCGACCTTGCCGGAAAATTAGATGCGTATGATACTATCAGGTCTACGTTTTCTAAAAAAGATTCGGTTGTACCCCAGGAGAAAAAAGCGTATTTTCGCCGAGAAAATACATGGAAGCAGAGTAAGCCTCCAAAAGAAGACAGATCTTCTCCTAAGTTTGCTAATAAACGTTTAGAATCCGATATATTTTGCTATGGTTGTGGCAAAGTGGGATTTATAAAGAAGAAATGTCCAGATTGTTCCCCTATGGTTAAGAAGCAAACAGTGCAAGCTCAACGTCTTAAGCTGTATAGTTTAAATACATCAACAGTTTCAGCTCTAAATGTACCTATTACGATCTGCAATAAGAAAGTATTAGTCTGTGCAGATACAGGAGCGAATCGTTCTATTGCAGGAGAACGTATGTATAAATTATTTTTGAAAGCTGGTGTTGCAATGAAACCTCATACTCATGAAGTAACATTAGCTGATGGAAGTACGATGGCTAGAAAAACTCTTTCTGCCACTGTGCGTGTAAAGATTGAAGGCCGAGTTTTCAAAACAGAGTTTATTGTATTACCAAATGCCAAAGGTAATAGAACTCTTTTAGGAATGGACTTCCTGCGCAAAGCTAACATAGTGTTAGACATAGCTAACAAAAGATGGCATTTTAGTGATAAACCACAGAAAAAGTTCTATTTTGTAGATGTATACGAAGAAGAAATAAGTACGTCTGCTCATGCGGTCGAAGTCTGTCCGTATGCCTTACCTGAAGATGAACGTAAAAATTTAAATTTCAGTAAAAAGAAGATATTTAATGATTTTCAGAAAAGGTATGGAAAATGTTTTCAACCAGGGGGAGCGAAGACCCCATATCTTAAACGTCCTGTAAATATTTCAGAAAGTGTGAAAGAGCCTGTTGAAATGAAACAAGATCAGAGGAAGAGATATTACGATAATAATCATAGACGATTATATTTCAAGCCTGGTGAAAAAGTATGGATTAAGCTACATCCAGTTAGCAATGCAGGAAGAAATAAAACATCAAAATTAATGTCTAAGAGAGATGGCCCATACATAATTTTGACTCAAAAGTCACTAGTGACATATGACATTGCTAGTCTAGAAAATCCTACTGAACGAATTGGATCTTACCACGTTTCTGCCTTGTTGCCTTTCCAAGAATCTGAAACTATTCCAGTTGCACCCTTGAGAAAAAGAGGAAGACCAAAAAAGCATCCTGTTTCCTCTCCGAGACGTAGATCGGAAACAGAGGGGGAGGATGTAACACGCGCTTTCCAAAGGAATAAAAGAAAAAAAAATAGACTCACGCGTCACGTGACCTGAGTTTTGCTAAATTAAAAAAAAATGTAGTTGTAATATTTCGCGTTTAAAAGAAATCTGGCAACACTAGTTCTATTAAAAATGTTCTTTTCTTAGTGATATTCGAATGTTGGTTGAAAACTGTGTTTTATATCTTGTGATGGTGGCGTGCGCCAGAATTATGTAAAAGCTTTATTTGTATATAATGTGTGTGCGTTAGTGTTATATTTGTAAGTGTCGTCTTTTCAAGTAATAAAAAGTTTATAAAGAAGAATGCAACCCCGAGATATTTATTAAGATAGGTTATCACTTCTTTCTTTTTTCTCTTCTACATTTGTAAGACGACTTCTTACAACAATAAAATCTTTAAGAATAGTAAATGTAAAACTGATATTTTTATTATGATGTACTAATATTTCATACAAATTTTCAAATAAATAAATCTGATGTATAAAAGAAAAACTTTATTTATGAAAATATAGTTTCAGGTGTTTTACAGCAACTAAATCAATACAAAGAGCACCTACACTTTTGTTAAGTTCTTAGTAATTATTTCTTAATATTCAAAAGAATATTTAAAAAAAATTGATCAAATAAAAAACTTACACACCTAATTGAGAACGTAGTTTTTAGTATTTTGATGCTACCTTTATGAATACAGTAGTAATTACTGACATTACAAGAAATAATAAATGCAACATTTGAAATATTTTTATTAAGAAAAGATTTTCTTCTGGAAACAAATATTTATTTTATTTTTACCGTCCTAAACGGAAAGTTTTTATGTGCAACTGTAGATTAAAGTTTTCTAAGTGCACATGTAGCATACATAGATTGTTTAAAATGAAGTGCAGAAATATTTTTTGTTGTGACTTGTTTTTGACTAGACAGACTTTTCACGAAGAAGTTAATTTATTTTCATTTTCGAAGCTTGTGTTATACGCCGAATATAAAATGTGATGCGAAATCATAAGAAGAAAACACTGCAAATTTTTAAATGATATGCATATGAATATAGACAAAGAAAGTTAAAATAAACATACTTTATAACAAATCTAATTTTCCTAATCAGATAACATGAAATGTTCGTTATACTCGTCCTCATTTATGTTTTCAAGAACGTCATCTTCAGCAATTGCCACTTTCAAGTACTTTATCCCCACTGTCACTCTCATATAGCCATAAATATAACTGTATTAGTTAATTGTATTACCTTGTAGCTTTGTCTTTTGTTTAAAAATTTACATTGATTATTAATCGATACTTTAGCTAAGCAATAAAGAGTCTTTGTGAAGTAGAATTTTTCACGTCCCGTAGATTTAAATGTAACAGTTTTTAATTCGTTTGTTTCTACACTCCCTCCCCCATTACACATAACATTATTAGCATTTTGTTCATATTTCCAATTTGAGACAAATTCTAGTATTCCTCCTTTCGTCTATCATTAACAAATTTTTGGAAGTTACAGTTTTTGTTATAAATATGCGTGTTACATAGCATTATGCACTTGAATTAAAAATATATACTCTCAAATCAGTGATGCTTGTTATACGCCAGGGTGTGTTATACGTTGGAATATACGGTAAATATTATTATTATTTTACATGAAAGGTACTGAAGTGTATTTTGAGTTATTGTGACGAAACGAATATTAATTATCACGTGTATTATTCTGAACTTTCGCTTGAACAATGCGAATAATTTAAAATAAAGTATATTAAGTTCTGAAAATTATAATAACTTCAGAATCGGTCAAATTTTTCTGTGAATAGTCTTTTTTTATCTTTTTGTTCATTATCTATTTTAAAAAACAACAGAGAAATTTAATACGCATTTTTCTTATATTTAATTCTAGTAATGGCAGTTGTTTCTCAAACACAAATTACGCAGTCATTCGTCCTTTATATAAATTTCTTACCCTGAAGCATACTGTTTTAATCGCAACAACTAACTTCAACCAACTTTAATTTTCTAAAACTTCAGATTCAATTAGTCCCATATATATATTAGTGTTGTTTAGTTTTTGCTGTAAGTTGCCCTGCAGATGGCGCTGCTATGCTTCATTTTCATGATTTCGCAATAAATGTATCTCAAGAACTAATGCATGGATTTTGATCAAAATTCAGATTCAGTTATTACCTGATAAAAAACTGATCTTGATTAATTTTTGGTGTATACCATCCAACATGTGACGATGTTATGCAGATATTTTTTATAGATTTTGCAATAAATCTATCTCAAAAATTAATGCACGGATTTTCATCAAACTTTAGATTCAGTAATAAGCTGACATGTTGTTGCTGATTAGATTTTGGTTTAAACCATTTAACCGGTGCTACTGCTGTGTTGCATTTTTCAAGAAGAATTAACATGCATAAGATAGAAGAAAGTTTAGGGATTACCACATCTGGTGAGTTTACTTTCATATAAAAAGATAACGATTTTCTTCGTAGATATTCAGTAAGAAACATCAAATAGGTGTAGACCGTATTTTTTAAGCTTCAGTGTCATTATTATTATAGTTGTTGTATATATATATATAGTTATTGAAAGAACAGAAATTATTCACTCTTTGGTACCTTTTGTACAGTTTATTTCCCTCATGCATATAGAGATAGTCACTAACTTTATTCATATGTGTTAATTTTATTCAAAAAAGAGAAGACATAGGCATACAAAAGCATTTTGAGTAGCAAAACCTTATGATGTAGAAGGAAAACTTTTGCAATAATGGAAGAAATATGGATATTCATTAATAATATGAATGTAAGTACATGCTAATTTCTTGGGAAAATTATTTAAATCGAACGATATTTATGAATAACTAGGTGTTAGAAAGATGTTGAGTCTTTGTAAAATTTTATTAAATTGAAAATGAATGCGGAAATGTAAATAGGTAGGAACATGTTTTAATAAAAGAATAAGTTTTCGCATAAGTTTTAAATGATAAATGATTCTTTTTTCCATTATTATTTAGTTTTCAGCATGTGTAAAACAAACTGGATTCCATAATGTTACACATTTCATGTTTTTGCTGTGCAGAAACATTTTAATCAAAATCGTTTAAAAATTACTCAAATATTTAATATACGAATATCATAACTCAAAAGATAATTTATTGATCACAAAAAGAAAAATTAAGTTCGACTCCAAATGGCTTTCATTGTCATTATCTTCTAATTTTAAATGCTTGAAAAATTTTTTAATGAATTTTTAAATGTGTCAAAACGTTTTGCGATAGTTGAGCGGAGCAGTTGAGAACAGCCTTAAATATATATATATATATTTGTATTGGATAACAGAAGTCCATCTCTACATCGCTCTTTTTTTACTTTTTTGATTTTGAATACATTTTGATTTTGATTTTGAATGAATTTGAATACCCGCTTTTAAAATTCTTTTGCAAATTTATTAGAAATATTAAACAAGAAAATTCCGTTTAAAGATTTAATTTTTTTAAAACTTAGAACGACTTTTTAGATTTTTTTTTTAAAACAAGAAAGGGAAGAATCATCTTACCTGATTTAGTATTGATTCCCTGAGCCTCCCTAAATTTTAAAATATGTATTTTGCACTCAATATCAATAAGTCCTATAACTTAGTCAGTAAAGTTTACTTTCCCTGTCAAGACTTCGTGTCAGGGACAGGTTTCAAGACAAACTCAAACCTCCGGACTTCTAGAAATAAATTTTGTTAAAGTTTAATAATACATCTGTTTAAATTTAGTCGAAAATTCTAGTTTTTTGAAGCTCAATTGAGACTGGATGATTCAATATTTTTAAAAACTAAATAAAATTATTATCATTCAAAGTAAATATACAAAATCCTTGGCATTTTTAACGGTGTTACTTTACAGAGTCTATTTTAAATTTACCAAATAACTTCTCTATTATTTAATGGATTCTTGATTTTTCTAATCTTTGTAATTTTACATAAGACTTAAGATAATGGATTACCCCTAGGTTCTCTATAATTTAACAAAATTTTTTAACAGTGTACGCCAATATATGTGTAGAAACTGAATATTTCACGGATATATATTAAAGAATGTTATATTGATAAGTATAATAAAGATTATTATACAGAATTATGCTTAAGAATATCCCGCAGATATATGTGTATTTACTGAATATTACTCCCATATATGTTAAGAGATATTTCACAGAATTAGGTATGAGGAGCATATTAAACAGAATGATATGATGAACAGCACATATTTCAGCATATTAAACAGAAATATGTACATTCATGTACACTCAATAAAAAAATTTCCTTTAAAATGTTGCTTTTGTAATCGAAGTTGGATGATTAAGGCTCTTGTCCCTGCAGGGGAAAACACTCGCGGGCTAATCCTAATCCTACGGGGAGTTTTTTTTTTCTTCTAATATCTTGTTTGTAGTTTGGCAATTATTTATTTATATTGCATTGCATAGACGAGGTTCACCTCCATATCGCTTTTTTTTTAATTTTTCGATTTTGGTAGCAGATATTTTTAGAATGACTCTTACACTTTTGACACAGTTCCGAAAATGAAAATAACATTCTTAAAAAATATCTGAACTAAAATCGAAAAACAAAACAAAAGATATGAAGGTAAAACTCAGTTATCCAATGCAATATAAATAAATAAATAGATAAATAAATGTCAAACTATAAACGAGATATTAGAAAATAAACTCCCCATAGGATTAGCCCGCGTGTGTCCTCCCCCCCCCCCTACAGGAACAGAAAACTTAATCATCCAACTTCGATTACACAAGCAACGTTTTAAATGAAAGTTATATTTTGAATGCACATGAGTGCATATTTCTGTTTAAAATGCTGCTCAGATATCTAGTTCTGTGTAATATTTTTTAACATATATCGGAGTAATATTCAGTAAATACACATATATCTGCATGATATTCTTAAGCATAATTCTGTATAATAATCTTTATTATACACATTAATATCACATTTTTTAACATATATCCGAGTAATATTCAGTTACTACACATATATCGGCGTACACTGCTAAAAAATGTGAAATTCCAGAGAATGTACGACTAATCCATTATCTTAAGACTGATGTAAAATTACAGAGATTAGAAAAAACCGAGATTTTGTTAAATAACAGAGATGTTATTCGATAAATTTAAAATAGATTCTGCAAATTAACATCGTTAAAAATACCAAAGATTCTATAATATTTTTTAATGATAATAATTTAATTTAGTTTTTAAAATTATCGAATCATTCAGTCTACAGTGAGCTTCTAAAACTAGAATTTTCTGACTAAATTTGGACTGATGTATTATTAAACGTAACAAAATTTGTTTTTAGACATCATGAGGTTTGAACTTGAGAACTCTTGACAGTGAAAGTAAACTTTTCTGATTGAGTTATAAGAACTATTGCTATTGAGTTCAAAGTATATCTTTTATAATTCAGGGAAGGAAAATCCTCACTAAGTCAGGGAAGATGATTCGTTTCTTTCTAGTTTTAAAAAAATCTAAAAAATTGTTCAAAGTTTTTTAAAAAATCAATCTTTAAACAGATTTTTTTCTTCTTTAATATTCCTAATAAAATTTAAAAAAAATTAAAAGTGTGTATTTTCAATTGCAAAATTTAACAAAAATAAAAATATCGTTAAATAAAGACATAGAAACCTCTCAGAAAATTAGATATAAAATAAGGTGTGTGAAATGATTACTGAGAAACTCAATCGAAGGCATTTAACCGAGAACTGGCGTAAATTTACAGAGAGTTTTGCTTTTTTCTGTATTTTTATAAAATTTTAACAGTTAAGTATTCCCCAGCATAATTATGTATTTTAACCTTTATTGCACATATTTTTCCGAAATATGGAAAATACGCAGATTTTTTGTGCATAGTTAAAAATTTGCAGATTTCTCATAGTTTTTATGAATGACAATAATAAGCTTTAAAAAAACTTACGCAGAAATTACAGCTACGGTTTTTATTTTACAGAAAAGAATAGGTATTTGTCAATGAGAGAAAAATATGCAATCACGAAGCTTTCGTAATTTTGTGTTTTTTGTAGTATTTGAACTAGTGTTGTCAGTTTTGTTCACAACAAACCAGTAGAATCTAGAAATGTCTAGATGAAATCGTTTGCCGGATTTATTAAGATGGCGGGTGGTAGAATAGATGGAAATGGGGTTGTCACAGGCCGATACTGTTAGACGGCTCAATGTGTTTCGCAATGTAGTAAAACGACTCTGGGAACAGTATGAATCCGAAGATTCTGTGTCCAGAAGGTACATTCCAGGCCACACACGTGTTACAACACCTGCAGAAGACCTGTTTTTAGCCGGAAGGAGAAGACGCACTACTGTGCCGCAACTCGTTGCAGACCACTTTGCAGCATCAGGGAGAAGATTATCGGCTACTACGGTGCGAAGACGTCTTCACAATGCAGGTTTCTATACAAGGCAACCAGCTGTGTATGTCCCCCTCAACAGACGACAGAGAAGGGCCCGCTTATGTAGGGCAAAAGAACATGTTTCCTGGAACAGACAAGAGTGGGTTTCTGTACTCTTCACAGATGAGTCCAGGTTTACACTGGAGAGTCACGACGTCTTCTGATCTGGAGAGAACAATGCACTCGATACCATCAATGAAACACTGTCGAAGCACACAGGTACAGAAACGGTGGAATCATGGTTTGGGAAGGGATCTCACTCGGAAGCCACACTGACCTGCATGTGTTCCATGGAGGAACTCTGACTGGTGCGAAATAGCGGAATGAGATCCTAGTTAAATAAGTGCGCCCATATGCCGGTGCTATTGGCAATGGTTTAATTCTAATGGACGATAATTCGAAACCACACCAAGCTGTGATTGTTGAGGATTATCTTGACGATCAAGGAGAGAATAGAATGGCCGGCTCACTTTCCAGACTTGAATCCAATAGAACATCTTTAGGAATATCTTGGAAAACAGGTCGCGGCTTTAAAGCCTCCTCCAAGGTCATTAAATGAGCTGGAACAAGGCTTATTCCATGTCTGGTCAGCGCTACCTATTTCGGTGTCCGACAATTTAATTGAGCGCATGGAATTAGAGATCTGCACTGGCCGCGGGCCGGGTTCGGGCCGATTTTCATTAACGGCATTCGGGCCGGACCGGGCCGGGAACAGGTTTTAAGTTTTTCCTGGAATATCGGTAAGGGCCTAATGTATTATACGGATAAAATGCCTAATGTATTTTATCCGTACGAAGGCGAAACTGATTTCATTCTTCTTAGTCTTCACGGACCAAAATAACCAGTTCCTGTTGAATCATCCCGTATGAAAATCCTTTTCTCGACGTGCCCAAGTCTGTTCATAAATCAATAAAATATGGCTTGATACAAAAACTTTTGCGAAAAAGGCATATACTTTTAACTCGTTATTATTTTACAATTAAAGATTAGAATTTATTCTTTTTAAAGAATTGTAGATTACTTTGCTTATTAAAATAGAGTTAAACACATGAAAAGAAAAAAAACCATGATTATGGCGGAATTTCCTTTTAAACTGAAAACTGCAAATTTCTTGAAAACTGTTCATCCATGCAAAATGAATTCAACAATACGCAAAAAAAATATATTAAACATTTACATCTGCTAAGAAGGGAGCGTATATTTTTTTCTTTCCAATGTGATTCCGTCTTAGAAGATTTTACTTTTACCATATACCATTTTTTAGATTTTTATGTCTGACATTGAATATGGATTAATAATACTAATGACAACTGAAATATGTACATACAACAAACAAAGGTTCATGCTGTATGTTGCGGCGATGCGTATTAACGTAATTAATGAACTCACATACTTTAGTAGATTGTAACATACTTTATTTTAAGACAGAGCGAAGCCTTGCTTGCTCTCCAAGCAAAACAAAACAACAACTAAAAAGAACACAGACAATTTGCTTTTCTATAGTTACATACATTAGCGAACTAGTATGATGCCACCTTTCAAAGATAAATTACAAATAACTCTAACATACCCCCGACATTGAAGGGTCAGCTTCAATAAATTATACAGTACAAATTATTAACATTACAAATGCTTAAGTAATATGATACAATACAACAATTTTCTTTTAACAATGAAAAATACAATTATGAACATACAGCAATAGGAAAACAGAAAAGAAAAATACATAACAAAACTTTTTGTTTTTACATTTCGTAATTAATTTTCTGAGACTTGTTGTAGCAATAACGCAATTTTTGAGATACTTCTTTTAAGTATTCCCCTAGCGGTTTTAACTTCTACCACCCTAATCTTACCATCTGCACCTGGGAAAATATTTATAATGCGTCCTAGTAAGTATTTATTTGTAGGGAGGTCATCTTTCTTTATCAACACTAGGATTCCTATGTTATTATTTTTTTCAAATTGCCACTTGGAGCGTTGTTGGAGCGTATTTAAATACTCTTTATTCCAACGATTCCATATCAATTGAATGTATTTTGAAATTCTATGCCATCTAGATAGTCTATTTTCGTTAACATTAATTAATTCTGGTTCAACGATGGCTGTCATAGGCCTTCCGATTAAGAAATGGCCAGGTGTTAAGGCCTCCAAGTCATTTACGTCTGAAGACAATGGAGTGATTGGCCGTGAATTTAATATAGACTCTATTTGAGCAATTACAGTTAATAACTCTTTGAATGTTAGCCTTTCATTACCTACCGTTCGCTTTAGATGGTATTTTACCGATTTCATTCCTGCCCCCCAGAACTTGCCAAAATTAGGTGCTCTGGGTGGAATAAATTTCCAAGTAATATTCTCTTCTGACAAATAATTCGCTAACTTCTCTTCAGGATGTCTTAGTAAATTATGGAGTCTCTAACTCGGCGTTAGCGCCAACAAAATTTTTTGCATTATCTGAAAAGATTACTGCGCACCTTCTGCGCCTAGCAATGAACCCTTTTAAGGTGGCAATGAATGCATCTGTAGTCAATTCTGACACTAGTTCGAGATGCACTGCTTTAGTTACAAAGCAAACAAAGATTGCCAAATACACCATATTAAGAATTACCTTTCTCTGTCCCTTATATTTTATGAAATGGGGCCACCAAAATCTGTTCCCACGTAATTAAATGGTGCGCTAGGACGCATTCTCTATCTGGGTAGGGAACCGATGATTAGTTGTATGGTTATGGTGTTGCTTTTACTACAAGTTACACACTCATGCGTTATTTTTCTAGTTAAATTTCTTCCCTGTAGCGGCCAGAATTTTTGCCTCAAGTAGCATAACAATGCTTGTGCACCTATATGAAGATATTTTTTATAATAGTAAATTGCAATTAGGCTACACAATTTACTCTTGGCTGGCAGAATATATTGATGTTTTTCAGAAAACTTTAGGTCTGCATTATCTAAACGCCCTCCTACTCTTAGCACATTATCTGCATCTAAAAAGGGATTTAACAATCGCATTTTTTTTACTTACCCATCATACGTAGTATAGGGTAAATCTTGCAATCGTTTTGAAAATCGAAAATTTTTTTTTTGACGGATTTACTTGTTTTCGATACTGGAGATTTCGAAAAACATATTTTTAGAAAAAAAATTGCCGTCCGTCTGTCTGTCAGTCTGTCTGTCTGTAAACGCTCTATCTCACGAACAAATTGAGATAGAGACTTGAAATTTTGTATATACTTAGTATGTAAAAATGGGGCGAAGCCTATTGAATATCAGCAACCTCAATTATCCTGAACTATTTTTTTCCGGATTCTCGAAAAATTCGTTCTGATGAAAGGTTTATAAAAATTTTCGATTTTTTTATTTTAAGGAATGCATGTAAAAGGCAATAAAAAAACACAAATTTTGCATAAAAAACGAAGTCGATCGGATAGTTAGTTGTCGAGATATTTGTAATCATGTTTTCCACATTCTTCGATTTTTCATGACCCTGTATTTCATTCAAATTTCAATTCAGAGGTATATTTTAATTGAAAATGAGATGCTTAATCCGACGCAGTAAACTGTTACTTAATATGATTATTATTTGTGGAGTTATAAGGATGTTTCTTTTACGCAGTTTCGTACTTCTTGAGTAGTTTGGCGTTTTATATAATTTGATGAAATTGGTGCATCAGCAATTCATTAATAGAGTATTACTATGTGTATTAACAATATTTCAATTTAGTTTTGGAATTGAAATACATTGTATAAATAGTTTTCACATGTTTTATTTTCATATGCATATAAATGATGGGTAAGTATTACGGTGGTCTCCAACGACTAGTTTTCTTAGAAATTTGCTTACCTTCTAACAATGCAGTATATTCTGCCTTAAATTCAACCTTTTAAATTTCCCGAATTAAAAATATTTCTGATCGTGATAATTCTTTTATACGTACGTGTCCCTTTCTTTTTTCAGCTAATTTTCTTGTGTTATCTAAGAACCTGAAAATATAACTTAAAACACGTAATATTTTAGTATAATTGTTACTTATACTTAAAATTTCATTTACAAATTCACTAGAATTTAAACTGATTAGTACTGTACTGTTTTTCAATTTTAATTCTGCTAAAAAGTCACTATTGTTTTTGACTTGTTCTAAATCAATGTTCTGATCTGATTCATGTCTCTTTTTCTTAAGAAGAGATGGCCATGCCACCAAAGTTCACAATCAATGCTCGAATTAGTCCTCGAGATACAAGGTCTACTGGATTGCCCTCTGAGCGTACATGTCTCCATTGAAAAGTTTGGGTCAACTCTTGAATTTTGTAAACTCTGTTGGCCACAAAAGTTTTAAGTAGATGAGGAGGAGTCTGAATCCACGCTAAGACGATGGTTCAATCGCATCATAATATTATTTTACTGATGTTCAACTTTAGCACATTCACTATCTTAGATACGAGTTGAGACTATAAGGCAGCTGCGGACAATTCCAATCTTGGGATTGTCAAAGGTTTGAGTGGTGCAACCGTAGACTTGCTGCACAGTAAATTTAAAGATGTATTAAATTTTGTGAAACAGCGTAAATAAATGGCTTCTCCATATGCGAGCTCGGATGCGTCGGAGAAGTCGTGCAGTTCAAATTCCGAATGTCCTTCGTTTAAAACAAAACGATTGATTTTTAAATTGTTTATATTCTGAAGCGTTCTGATAAAGCGTCGCCATTCATCTTTAATGTCATCTGGAAGTGGATCGTTCCAATCTAGCTTTAACAGCCAGAGACTTTGTATGAAAATCTTAGCCTTAGCTATTCCAGGACCGAGTAATCCCAATGGATCGTAGATACGCGCTAGGTCGGATAAAACAGTTCTTTTTGAGAATACAATTGGTTCCTTAACTGAGGAATTAAACGAAAAGCAGTCACGAACTGGATTCCATAACAATCCTAGAGTTTTAGTGCTCTGGTCCTCATTGCGATCATTGAATGTATACTCTTGATTGCTAGTTGCGATTTTCAAGAGTTCGGGGTGATTAGCACACCATCGGTGCAAATTCATGCCACCACGTTCAAGCAATGCGATTAATTGTGCTTGCACTTGTTGAGCCTTATTTAAAGTGTTAGCTCCTGTTAATGCGTCGTCCACGTAGAAATCTTGAAGAACTACACGTGATGCTTGCGGAAAATTGTCCTTTTCATCAATTGCAAGCTGATTCAAAGTCCGCTTGGCAAGATAAGGCGCTCTCGATGTACCGTATGTAATCGTCTTTAACTTAAATATCTTGACTGGTTCTTCTTCATCAGTTTTCCACAAAATTCGAAGCAAATCTCTCTGATTTTCCGAAATTAATATTTGGCGATACATCTTTATGATGTCAGCAGTAAAGACGTATTTATGAGTTCGAAATCGACAAATGATATCGAAGAGCTCATCTTGGACTAATCCTCCGTTTAATAAAATATCATTTAAACAAACACCAGTGGTAGTAGCTGCATTAGCATCGAAGACAACCCTTAATTTCGTGCTTGGCTTCTCGGGTTTGTATACCCCATGATGCGGCAAATAATATGAAAATTCGGGCTTATTTTCCAGCAAGATTTCTTCTTAGTGTCACAAATTGTTATATTCGTTAATAAATCCTTCGTATAATAATTTCATGGCTGGATTGTGCGCAAATCGCTTAAGTAAGTGATTTAATCGTTTAAGTGCGTTTTCCTTTCATTCTCCTAAACATGCAAGCCCACCAGTTTTAATTGGAATTTCCACAATATACCTACCATCTTCTCTTCTAGTATGTGTACGCAAGAAATGTTCCTCACAATACTGCTCTTCTTTACTTTTTATTGGGTTTTTATCATGAACCGCTTCAACTTCCCAAAATTTTTGCATAGTGCTGGATAAATCATCCACAGATCGAACAAGACCACAATAATTATTAAAATTTTGTTGCGGAACAGACGTAGAACCACTGGCAACATAGCCAAAAACAGTTTCTTGAAAAACCAAATTTTGCATATTTATTTTATTTTGTCTGATTAATTTAAAAAATACTTCGTTTGATAATAAAACATGTATTGGACCTGGTTTATCAAATTGTGAATCAGCTAACTGAAAAGTTTGTAAATGCTTAATAGGCATGATGTTTAGATATGTAGCTGGTGTTATGCGCGTAATTTTAGGAACAACAAAAAATTGCAATGTTTCGTTAAAACTTCTGTTTTTATTTGCTATGGTTGTTATAATACTTTCCTTTATATTCATAACTGAACCATTTAGCCCTGAAGCTGATGCGCTTATTTTCCTTCCTTTCAATAACAATAACTCAGAACATTCCTTCGTTATAAAGTTATTTTGCGATCCTGAATCTAACAAAGCTCTAAGAGGAACTAATTCTCGTCTAGCATTTTGTACATATATTTCCGCAGTTGAAAGCAGTACTTGTTTACTAGAAGAAGACGTCATACTCATTACAGTATTGTTAATAGTTGAATGCGTGTTATCAAATGAATGTGTATTTTCACCCAAAGCGGTAACAGACATCTGATTATTTGTGTAACTATGCGGAGTAAATGCGTTTACGGTTGGCGATAAATTACTTCTAATAGTATTTTGATCTTGAATTGCTATAGTCTTTATTAGTATCAATATTCCCCTCGCCGCGTTCCAGGTGGATCAATGTGTGATGACGTTTGTTGCATTTTCTGCACGTGCTTGAACTTTTGCACTGGCTAATGTTATGAACTGTTGATAAACAGTTGAAGCATATTTTTTTTCATTTTAACAATATTAAACCTTTTTTTTGCAGGTAAATTTAAGAATTGGGAACATCTCATTAAAATGTGATTGCCTTTACACATTAAACAAATGGGTGGACCTTCTGATAACAAAGTCAATGACTTAGAATTAAATGAACGTTTCTGATCCTTACTGAAAGCTTTAACAGACGTGACCTTATGGATATTTTCCAAAAATTGAGATCGTTTTTCTAAAAATAAAAGTAATTCATCTAACTTTGGAACTTCTTTTGAACTTATCGTCATTTCATAATTTTTTCGAGTATCTCTATCTAACTTTTGGAGAATGATGTTCAATATTAAATCATCTGAAAGATTATTTCTATTATAATTCAAAATCTTCAAGGCGCGAATGCTTTTTTTACATTATCGACTAGATTTCGAAGATCTTTAGCGGAAGGCTGTGTAAGTTTATCTGCGTTTAAGAGTGAATTGATGTGTATTTCTGTTACTACTCTATCATTTTCGTATCTGTATTTTAATGCTTGAAATAAAGATGAAAAAGTGCATTCTGTGCTAATCAAAACTCTTGCATCACTTATTAATGCTGCTGATAAATAATGCAACTTTTGCGCATCTGATAGTTCCTCATTTGATGTTATTAAATTGTTAAATTGTAATTCAAATAGACCCCATTCATCTGGTTTTCCAGAGAATTTTGGAAGAGATATATCGGGTAATTTAATATTTATCGCGTTCTTTATTTGAGTAGAATTTGGTTGAATTTCATTGGAAACTTTACTTTGTTCTCAATGTTTAAGTTGCTTTTTAATTTGAAATTTGGCCTTTATAATTTTTTCCTGGTATTCTTCTCTAGCACTAATGTCAATTTCATATTCTTTTTCTAAACTAATACCAGATTCTATTTCTTCATTTAGGTTTTTTAGAGTTTGTTCTCTGTCATTTAATTGTTCCGAAATTTCTAAATAACTATCAATATCAATATTTTTATCGTTTATGAAAGCTTCTAATTTACTAATTAATTTCGTAATTGAAGTGCGTAATGTTGCACGCTTCTTTTTTATTTTTGCAATATTTTCCATGTTCAAAAACTTATAATAATAGCAAAAGGAATAATAAATTATTCATTACCTTGATTGCTGCGAGCAGACGATTTTCTTTCTTTCTTCTTTCATCAGGTCAGCTTGTGGAATAATGTTCTAATAAAATTCAAGGATGAAAACAGTTCATTATTATTGAACTTTTCTTTTCGAAGTTAAGAAAAAAATATATACTGTCCGACTGACGCGACCAGATGTATGTTGCGGCGATGCGTATTAAAGTAATTAATAAACTCACATGCTTTAGCAGACTGTAACATACTTTATTTTAAGACATAGCGAAGCGTTGCTTGCTCTCCAAGCAAAACGAAACAACAATTAAAAAGAACACAGACAATGTGCGTTTCTATAGTTACATATATTAACGAACTAGTATGATGCCACATTTCAAAGATAAATTACAAATAACTCTAACACATGCAAAGTATAAATATCGCAGCCTACGGCACTTCTGCATAGATATAAAAAAAGACTAGGATAAGTTTTTTTGGCCTGAACTCTTCCGTAAGAGTAAAAGATCAATGTTCTGTAGAAATTTACTCGGGAGGGCCGGGTTCGGCGGAATTTTTTAATTTTTTTCCGGGCCGGGCCGAACTTTTTTCTCTTTGGACCGGGCCGGGCTTGGGTCTGAAAATTTCGGCCCGTGCAGACTTCTACATGGAATGTAGATGCCGCCAATGCATTCAAGTCCGGGGTGGGCTTATTCCGTATTAGAAGCAGTTTTTAATATTTCTGTCACAGTTTACTGCATATTGCTGCGATGTACTGATTCCACCAAGAATTAAATTTTCCACCTTGAGAGTTTTTTTGTTGTAATTCCATTTATACGTTTAAATTTAATAAATAACAGTTTAGCACACATTTCCTCCAAATTTTCTGTTTCTGTATTCATTCATTTGCAAATTAGAAGCAAAAAACTGGTTGTGCCTTAACTTTTGGAAGCCAGTCTATTTTAATATATTCACGCACACTTGTTTAAGTTTTTGAAGGAATAACAAATTATAAGTACTTCCATTAAGGTAAATACAAGTAATTTTTTTAGTACAATAATGTGAATTTTATGAGAAGACTGCAATTTTACAAATTTGCACACATGCTTATTTAAAAATGACTAATTTAAATTTATTTTTTATAGTGCATAATGAAAAGTATGTCACAAAATTAACGATACTCATTCTGTTAATTCAAAATCTGTTAACTTTTGTGTCTGTTTGTCTTTTTTTAAGTTTTACTTAGTAATAATCTGTCTATAATGAATGAAAAATTTCTATGATATATGTTATTAAATTTACATTCTATTCCATCTAAAATATCATGGATGCATTTATTTCCTAATTAAAATCTAAATTTCAATTAAACACGAAACTTATTTACTTTTCATTTGCATATCATTGAAATTCGCATTTAAAGAATAACATATTGAATGAATTTCGTGATTCAGCATAAATACGAAATAAAGATTTCTCTTCCAATTTCCACAGAATAATGCGAAAAGGAACCATGATTATTTATTTCTTTTATGCTAATGAAGGCAAAAAGCAAATAAGTCGCTCCGAATATGCTATTGCAATAAAAATATACGACTCCTTTTGTATTTCTATAGGCATATTTCTTTTTTCCATGTTGTTAACGTTAATGCTGTGATTGCTAAGGTTTTTTCAAACGAAGGTAATTGGAAAAGTTTTGTTTCCTTTTGTTGTTTGGATCAGAAAGGATATTTCATTAGGAAAACCTCGAAACGAAAGAGATTTTTATTGGGATATTCTTGTCGCATGACAATTTTTGCTGCAATAAAAAGTAATTCAACGAATATGTAGCACCTGGTATATACATATATGAAATAATAACTTTTTTGCCTTAATTTTAAATTCATTTTTTCAGTTTTTTTATACTTAAGGTTTTCCCTTTCGTTTTATAATATTTAACGTATTATATCTATATTTCATACCCTTTATTTACGCTTTCTTCATTTTATTTCGTTCTAAAAACATTAGTTAGTCAAAGCAAAAATTTCGCTGAAATCCAGTTACTTAAATTAATTGTTTCATTTTTTTCATAATTTATTTTTTTATTTTCGATCTAAAAAATCATTCGATTAACCAGATTTCTCAGCCAGCGACGCTAGGGGACGGATTGCGCAATTCCTCGGACGGCCTGAGAAATTTTTTTCTATTTGACGGTGATTAAATTTCGCATTGTTTATAGTAATATTTTCTAATAAATTAATAGGCAACTTAGAACTTGAGCCGCAAAATCATGTATCCTTGCGCGTTTTAGCATATAAAAATATTACTTTTATTTGGAAAAGAGAATTCTACATTTCTTATGTGCTAAACTAAACCCTGTCTCTTGGTGGCGTTCAATTCTTTAATATGGTGAAGCTCTATTTTTTATGATCATCATTAAAATCTGAATTTCAATTAAACACGAAACTTATTTACTTTTCATCTGCATATCATTGCAATAATAACATTCGTGTTAATCAATTTCGTGATTCAGCAAAAAAAAAAAAAAAAAAAAAAAAAAAAAAAAAAAAAAAAGTTTTTTCAATTTTCACAGAGTAATGCGAAAGAAACCAAGATTATTTATTTCGTTTATGCTAATGAAGGCAAAAAGCAAATATGTCGCTTCGAATATGCTATTGCAATAAAAATATACGACTTCTTTTGTATTTCTATGGTCATATTCCTTTTTTCTCTGTTGTTAACATTAATGCTGTGATTGCTAAGGTTTTTTTTCAAACGAAGGTAACTAGAAAATTTTGTTTCCTTTTGTTGCTTGGATATTCCATTAGGAAAACTTGAAATGAAAGAGATTTTTAATGGGATATTCTTGTCCCATAACAATTTTGTTTGCTATAAAAAATAATGCAACCAATAAATAGCACCTGATTTGTACGTATATATATATATATATATATATATATATATATATACGTACAAACTGACCAACTGACCAACTTAATAATAACTATCAACAGATTTTAATTTTAGAGATACAAAATTGTCAACGAAAACTTTACAACTTTATTTTCTTTAGTTTAGATTCAAGAGGGAGAAAAAAACATACCTTGATTGGACAGTATTGTTCATACAAAATAGTTCAACTTTGTATATTTATTGCATTGAAGCAGTAGTAATATACTGCCATTTACATTTGAAAAAAATATTCATTTGAAAGAAAATATTTAGAGCATTCAAAGGTGCTCCACCTCTCTCCTACTTTCATAAGAAAAGAAAAATTTATCCTGATATTTATGTTAATTTAAAACTGCGCTAAAATGCTTATTTAGATGTTTCAATGTGTGAAAAAATATTTTTTTTTCAGATTTTTCTCTAAATTTGTAAAGTATTTCACAATCTATGCTCAGTGCGTGATTTTTTTGTTTTATCAAAATATGACAGGAATTTTTTTAAATACTTTCTGTAAATGGACAAAAAAGTTTTGATGGCACTTATAATTAAACATACATTTTGATCTACAATTCGTTTAAGAAGTTTACTTTCCAATTAAAATCGAAATTATTATTGAAATTGAAACTAAATAATTTTTTATTTACATTGTAAAAAAAAATTTGTGAAGGTATTAAACATTTTCTAGGAAACTGGGATTCCAAGAACTTTTCATGTAACGATAACAGGAAAAATTCATGTAATCGTTACTGAAACTTGAATTTTCGCTGTTAACGTTACAGGAAATTTCTTGGAATCCCAGTTTCCTAGAAAAGGTTTAGTACCTTTGCAGATTTTATTTACAGTGTACATAAAATCAAAAGAGATATTCGTATTTAATGAATTACATCTTAAATAAAACTCATGATTAAGCACAATTAGTTTCCTAACAGTAGCATGATAATTCTTTCTTTCTTTTGTAAGTGCAATACAATAAAGGTTATTATTATTATTATTATTTTATACTAATGAATGCAAAAAGTGGTTTTAATATTATGTTGCATCAAATATTCTATCGCAACAAAAATATTCTTGTGCTTATGTATTTCTTTAATTATATTTCTTATTATTTGTTGTAAACATTAATGTTCTGATTGTAACTTAAACAATTGTAACCATAGTAATGAAAAAATGCGTTATTCTTTATCTGGAAGTGAAAGAATACCACATTAAAAAAACCTGGCACTACAGGAGATTTTCAGAAAAGATTTCTTTTAGCGTATCGCTATTATTATTATTATTATTATTATTATTATTATTTTGCAAAAAAGAACTCGTCGTTCAAAACAGATACTGTACTATATAACTAATCATGAACATGAAAAAGTTAATTTGCTCTCCATATTTATAAACATTTTGGTCTCCTTTCATGAAAATTTTAAAATATAATTTTATCCAAAATAATAAAAATAATTTAAATTTAAGATTATTTCAGTAGGTTTGTATAGAAATAGATCATGTTTCTTCTTCATATAATGAGTAACGAACACAGCTAAATTTTCGATAGCTAATCATTAACAGCTTTGTTCATGAGGGATTATATGCATATTAGTTATTTTAGAATAAGTAAAACAAATTCTGCAAGGATGCTAGCTATTTGGATTCATGTAATAGCTGGAACAGTTAAGTTCTAATTACTGTCAGTGGTAAGTTATTATAATTTTTTAGTTGTAATATTTTTTTTAGAAGTGGACTTTTCCTGCACTTTTTATGTGCATGTTTTAATGATGCGTTGGATTATAAAGTTTAGTTATTTTGATTTATTTTGTAGAGCTGAAATATATTGTGTGTAACATAGTTCACTGTAGTTGGTAGTTTACGAGTAAAATTTAAATAAAATGTACTTTTTCAAATAGAAAAATATGACTTAAAATTTTAGAAATTGTGTAAATAATAAATCCAATTAGACAAAGATTTAAAAGACTATTGTTTCAATTTCATGAAGAACAATTTAAATTATGAAAGAGGAAACTACTCAAATTATATTTGTTCATTTATATTTAGTTACTTAAAGATAAATGAATTATGGTTTAAAATTATTAAAATTATTATGGCTTATTATTAAAATTAATTATGGCTTACTTTGTAACTTTTCGACATCAATGTTATTAATCATTTTAATTAGCATAGAGTTCTGTTCAATGCGAGCTATGTTCACACACATTTATTGGAACTCATGGTGTTTAAAATCAGGCCAGATTGAACTATTTTAAAAATAGAAAAATAGAATTCTAATGTAAAAAATCAATAAACACAGTAAGTGCATACACTGTAAAAAAAAATCTGCAAAGTTTCTAAACTTCTTCTAGGAAACTAGTATTCTTAGAATTTTTTATGTAACGGTAACAGCAAAAATTCGTGTAATAGAAAAGGTTACTTGAATTTTTCCTGTTACCATTACATGAAAAATTCTAGGAATCGAAACTTTCTATAAAAATTTTAGTACTTTACAGATTCTATTTTACCGTGAGTAAAATATGCCTTAAAAGCATCTTTAATTTAAAATTTCCATTTCCAACTCCTCTAAGCCATCCTGACTTCATCACTGATACCCAGTGATTTCGGCTACCCAGTTTATCTTTAAATGTTCTGCATGTGTGCATACACTGTAAAAAAAAATTGTAAAGGTGCTAAACATTTTCTAGGAAACTGGGATTCCAAGAACTTTTCATGTAACGATAACAGGAAAAAATCATGTAACCGATTCTGAAACTTGAATTTTTGCTGTACCGTTACAGGAAAAGTTCTAGGATCCCAGTTTCCTAGAAAAAGTTTAATACCTTTGCAGATTTTTTTTTTTTTTTTACAGTGTAGTGCTATTGATTATATTTGCAACGACATCGCTCTTACATGCACACTTATTCGAAATGTATGATTTTTGATCAGGAAACTTTTTCGGGAACAATCTTTTAAAAAATCTGTTATCCCGAACTCGACCGACATAAGTGAAAAAATCCCTGTCGGCTTGGCCTATACACTGTAAAAAAATTCTGTAAAGGTACTAAACATTTTCTAGGAAATTGGGATTCCAAGAACTTTTCATGTAACGGTAACAAGAAAAATCCATGAAGCCGATTATGAAACTTGAATTTTTGCTCTTACCGTTACAGGAAAAGTTCTTGGAATCCCAGTTTCCTAGAAAATGTTTAGTACCTTTACAGAATTTTTTTTTACAGTGTAGGCGGAGGTAGATTTCGAAGCGTTTTCTTTTGAACAACAAAAAAAAAATATTATTAGTGATAAACCCAGTTTAACTATTTTATTTAGCCGATTTTGAAAAAAAAATTATTACATTATTTCTATAAGAATTGATTTTATCAAAATCATCTTAAACGAAATTCGGCTTAAATGCCCATTTTGAAAACATATTTTGAAATATATTCTGACTTTATTAAAAAATCGACCAATACGCACGTTATATAATTCCTAAATAACAAAAAATGTTCGATTAAATGCGTTTGAGAGCAAAATTGAATTTAAAAACAAATCAGAAAATAACCAATTTGTTATTTGATTACATTCACAATTCTTTAATTAAGATCGCTTTGGGAAATTTTGTGCGAAGTGCCCACTTTGTTAGCATTTTTAAATATATATTTAGCCTTTATCAAAAAACTGACAAATAGGGTCCATTACACAGTTCCTAAATACCAATTAACTGTCAATTGAATGCGTTTGAGAGCAAAATTGAACTTAAAAATGAGACATAAAATAACAAATTTGTTACTTGAATACATCCTCAATTCTTTTATCATGATCACTTTGGGATATTTTTTTTTACGAAGCGCACATTTGCCAGCTTTTAAAAAATATATAGTTAGCCTTTATCAAAAAATTGATGAATACGCACATTATATAGTTTCTAAATAACAAAAAACTGTCAATTAAATCATTTGAGAGCAAAATTGGATTTAAAATGGAGTCATGAAATAACCAATTTGCTATTTGAATACATCCTCAATTCTTAATCATGATCGCTTTGGGAAATTTTGTGCGAAGTGTCCATTTTGGTAGCCTTTTTTGAAACACATTCTGCCTTTATCAAAAAACTGGCCAATCCAACCCACTATATAGTTCCTAAATAAAAGGACCTGTAAATTGGATGTGTTTCAGAACAAAAATGGATTTAAAAATGACTCAGAAAAAAGGCAATTTGTTATACTTCCTCAATTTTTCAATCACAATTACTTCAGAAAATTCTGTTCAAAATACTCTTTTTGGCAGACTTTTTTGAAATATATTCTGCCTTTATCAAAACACTGGCCTATACTTTACATTATATAGTTCCTAAGTAAAAGGATCTGCCATTTGGATGTGTTTAAATTCAAAAATGAATTTAAAAAGGAGTCAGAATATAAGCAGTTTGGATTTGAGGTTTTTTTTCTCCAACTCCATTTTTGTTTAATTTCTTTTTGCTATACGAATTGGTCCTATGAAAAACTTGTTAATATAAAAGGTGTAGATATTATTGAGAAGATATAAAACAAATTTAATTATACTTGATTGCTTAAGGGGGTAGTAAGGTTAATTCGAGGGAAAAAAAGCATATTTTCTATGATTTTTTGTAAGGATACAATTAATATTTATTTATTTGAATAGTTATAGTATAATTATATGTCATTTAAAGAGTATTCTGTGAAATTTTCATTAAGAAATATTAAAAAAAGAGCCAATGACAGCGAATCTTCGAAGACGTCCCAAAAAAAAGTTGATTCGCGGTGAACCGCATATCTCATGACTGGATCAACTGAAATTAAAAAACCAAATTGATTTAATTAGTTAATAAGTTTCCTCAGGGAACGCCGTCGAGTTTTTTTTTATTATTGATTTTTCAATTTTTTACAAGGCTCGGAAATCAAAATACCGATTTTTCATCAAAAAAATCTGATATTTTGTTTTTTTAAAGTAAGTTAAAATAAAAAAAAATAAATAAACTCGACAGCGTTACCTCGTAATTTATGTAAAGAAAGAGTGTGTAAAATTTTAAAAAGATCGGTTCAGTAGATTTTGAGCTACAGAGTTCACCGGCTTTGAAAAAGCGAAGTCTTAGAAAAGCACGTTTAAAGTTTCACAGACTTTTTTTTGGCATTTTGCGCTTAAAAAACTCAAAATCACAACACAAAATTACGGCACACGTGTACACACGTGTACATGTACCTTCGGAAAGGTCCATTATTTTGGCAGTATGCCAGGACAGGTCTTTGAAACCTGGTCAAGCAGTAGCAGCTACTTTGTAGCTGATTGTTGCGGCCACATTCCTCAGTGTGAAATCGGAGGGCGGAGACTTACAAGTGTATATCTCCGTCAGTTTTACTTCAATTGCTTTCAAATTTTCACAGAATAATCTTAAGATGTTGTACATTAATATAATATAATAAAAAAAATGCAAAAAAAAAAAAAAAAAAAAAAAAAAAAAAAAAAAAAAACCTTACTACCCCCTTAAGAATTGAGTCAGTTATGGATTTTTTTCTTTTTCCTCCCCCCTTTTTCTTTTTGTTTTTAATTTTTTTCATTGGTAAAATTTGGTCCTATCAAAAACTTGTAAATACAAAAGTTTTAGATAATGTTGAGTACATTTATAAAAAAAATTTGTTCGATTTGATATCTTGAGAATTGACGAAGTTATGATTTTTTTCCCCAAAAACCCTGTTTTTTCGCCCCTTGTGCCCATTTTTAACTTTACCAAAAATCTGTCATACATAAACTTTTAGCTCATTTTTGAGAAGTAATATAAACTTTAAACTGATTCGACATCTATTTTATTTAAGAAGTTATCGCGTTTTTTCGGTTTTCACACAAACCCTCCCAATTTCCACCCCCTTGGTTCGATTTTGCCCATTAACGAACTCAACCGAGATTTTATGCTCCTTGATTTTATGTAAAAGTTTGAAGAAGATCTGAGCATAATTATGGAAGTTATCGTGTCCATAAGAAAGTGATATACACCGATATATCATCATCATCATCATCAACCGTTTTCGATCCGCTGCTGGATATAGGTCTCCCCCAGATTTTTCCAATGTTTTCTGTCAAGTGCTTTCGTCATCCAATTTACACCAGCCGCTTTTCTAATTTCGTCACTCCATCTTACTTGTGGTCGTCCTCTTGGTCGTTTTACATCTCTGGGATACCACTGTAGTATATTTGTACTCCATCTGTTGTCTTGTCTTCTTGCAATGTGACCAGCCCATTTCCATTTTAGTTGTTTGATTTTAACTTTTCCACTGATGGTAGTTTTGCAGTCTAGGAGTCATAATCTGTGTAGATCTGCAAAAATTTTTCAGAAATTCCAACATGGGAGATAATGCAATCGGTAGTATTTCATACGAAATCTACCTAATTCAATACAAACCCGCAAATCGAACTCTAAAGAGTTTAACAAGCCATCCAGATTCAGAAGGAAAAATAAGTTGATTTTTGGTAAAATTAAATTACCCAAGTCGACGCCGAACTTTGCACATATTTCCGTCTAATTTATAGTTAGGCCATAAAAATATTAAAATGTGGCATTTATCGCAGAAAACACATCTGCGTACATAATTTTTATAATTTTAACGTATCAAGAAGTGTATGACAAATCGATTACAAAATTCCATCCTTACATACATGAACTAAGTAAAATTAAATAATGAATGTAGAAATGAAACTGAAGTAAGTTAATAAATAATTTCAGTATGCCTACACGACAAGCTTCGCGTGAAAATTTAATTGAAAATTTAGCTCTGTACTTTGTGAAATGTTTGTTTTACACTTTCCGTATTATTTCCGACAGCTGTTTAGCAAATAATATTTCATTCGATAATGCATTTTCATTATGGAATTTATTTTATGCATGGCAGTTATCATGTGGTGCCTAATTTGTATATTCATATTTAATCTCAATATATTAATAGTACATTCTTTTACTTTTTAATTGTCAATTTTGGTGGCATTTGAATTGTTTGTAATAGTATCCCGAGTCTCTTTATAAGATTAAATAATGAATTTCCGAAATACAATATGTGTTGTTTGACTCATTGAAAAATCTACCTGACAAATTTCCATCATTTATGTTAACATTTCTGTCTCTTCAAATAGCGTCTCAAACTTTCACATACTTTCAACAATCTGTCTGATTTTTTTTTTTTGTAAATGCGTGATAATACGTAACCCTATGGTCGTCGTTCGGTCTTCCCGTTCATCTGTCCATCCGTCCATCTATCTGTCTGTTTGTATATAATAAAGGAAAAACTATCCAACCGAATCATTTAAAATTTAAAATTGTTGCATAAATGAAATTGTTGCATAATTTTGTCGTGCCCTTTCAAATTTTTTGAAAATTGGATGCATAGTTTAAATTACAAGACCAATCAAAAGTATTCCGTTACATTACGGCCAATGGGAAAAAACAGCTTTAAGTGCATTTTAATCATATTATACTTTCGAATATAATAAAATTGATATGCATCTATGAAGAATACAGAAAATATACATTCTATACAATCTGTGATGCAAGAATATTTGTTGTTAGTTTAAGGGCCGCATAAAAATATTCTATTACATAATTTTATAGAGGGAAACATTGTTTGGGGCGCGTTTTACTTATATTAAATTGTTTCACATTTTATGAAACTGATATACGTTGTTTTGATTTACGACAAGTTACTTCCTGTAAATTAAAAAGCAGATTGTATTTGCAAGGAGTCACAAAAGATTTCAGATACTATACTGTATCGGAAGTACCGTATACTATTACACCAAGATCTGAATATATTTACATTATGATCGCACCTCATATGCTACGTTTGAGGCGCAATTGACGACTAGTTCTGTACTCTTGCTTGGAATTATGCTTCTACACGTTGTGCTTTGCATTTCTATCTTGATAATTTGCATAACAGAGGAAGTAAAGTTTCAAAAAGTCTTATACGTACATATGGTGTTTAGAAGCCGAATTCTAATGCTTCTGTGTTTATTTATTTTTATATTACTAATACTTAAAATCTATTTTCATCTGACTGCATATATGGCATATCACATGTAATGTATCTGTTTAAACATCCCATATTTTCTTTTTCAAATCGTTATTGGATCATTTTCCATCTTTCTAAATATGCAATCTGATAAATAATCACTCTTCATTATTTTTGGAAAAAACTTTTCTTTTGCACAATTTACTGCTATCTATTTTTGCCCATCTTTGCTTAAATGAACATGAATAAAGAAGGGAATTTTTTTACTTCCTTCAACGAGCTTTGTTATTTTAAACAAATTTTCATCAAAAAGTAAGAATTTCTCGTGTAATTTCTTGTATATTTAAGTTCTCGTTTAATAATATAAAAAATCTTTCATAAATACTCAAACACGTTTTCAGAAGTAGCAAATATAATACATAACTACAATCTCTACATGGAAGTGGCACCCATCTGCATTCATGTAATTTATATGCCTGTTTAATCATAATTCTGTAAAATTGAGATAGGATTGTATTTGTGAATTTTTAAATGATCGTCAAAGCTTTTTTATTTAATACATATGGGTATAGATGTGCTGGCATAGATTAAAAAAATCTGAAGTGCAAAGTATTTATTCGAAAACGCAGAATTTCATGCAATTTTGATTTACATCTAAAATGGTTTAGAACTTATTCTGTAAATTGTAGGCCATATTATTGTCGAAAAAACGCATCCTGTTAATTGTGAGCTTCACTAAAAAAATATCTTGGAAATCTGTAGGCAATTAGCCTAAAAACATGTAGAAAATTTGTAGGAAATGCGACATGCTATTGCAAAAATCTGTAGGCATCTGGCGCCTTCTGCAGATATTTTTATGAATATCATTAAAAATTCTGCAGATATTTGTAAGGTAAAACTAAATCTGTAAAATTTCTTCAGACTTCCGTAAAATTTCAGGAGAAGGTGGAGATTTCATCAGAAAATTTTACGATTATTTTAATGGGAGAGGGTCATATTATTGTAGAAATAGCACCCACAAAGTCCGTTTTAAACAATCATCTACGCTTTTTCTTATGTAATATGTAAGGATGTAGATGCACTTAACTAAACAAAAATACTCAAAAGCATATATTCATTCGAAAAGGAGAATTTAGTTGTAATTTTGATTTACAGCTAAAATGATTTAAGACTTATTATGTAAATTGTGCACATATTATTGCAGAAAAAGCATCCGGAATGTCCGTGTACTTCCTTTGCCAGTAATAGAGCCTCAATATTATACATAAGAAAATTTCTATTTAATATTTAAATCTCAGAATTTGTGATAGTTTCATTTAATCACAGAATTTGTAATATTTTTCTGGAAATAAGAAAAAGATTTTTTTTTAAAGATTGCGTGCTATCTACTAAGAAATGCCTAAATTTACACATTAAAACAGGTAAACGAATGATATAAAAACGATTCGTCTACATGTGCAAAACGACACGTAAATTACCAGTTGCCGGGAGTGTTAATTTTAAGATGCATATTTTACTGTATAGCGCATTATGTATGTAAAATAACTCAAAAATTGCACATGGGCACACATATATATGAGTAATATGCAAAAAAGATGGATTTGTCTTCATAGTACATAACCTTGTAGTCTAGGATGTAAATTTTGAACTAAATATTACTATGGTTGCAAAATAAATTTTCACGAAGAACAAAACAAATATGCTTGTTTTTTTTTCTTTCCTGCAGATCTGTTTTTAGGCTACAAAATAGTGTACAATTAATTTACAAAAAAGGGTCGCCTGGAATTATATTTACTGCAAACAATTCTTTGTTAAAGTTCTTTATACCACTAAAAATAGTATAGGGACAATTTATGAATACGATCTGAATAAATGCACTACAAAACAAGATTTTGAAAAATTGTGGCACTATTTTCTTTTTATTCTTTGTTGCATATTTCCCCCCCACGAATTTTTGTCACAAATTTTGAAAGATACGTGTTTCACATAATCAAAGTCCCGTTTTCAGTTTTTGTCAATTTCGTTCTCAATCGTGGTTTCACGCATGCGCATTCACTTACATGTGTCAATGGCAAAGGACTGAAGTTATCTTTAGATATCTAAGTATTGCGCCTATAGATACCTAAGTCCTACATATTAAGAGTTTAAGATATTTAAAGAAATTACATATCCCGCCGTATGCGAGTTTTAGTCTCTCATCCGCTTTTTGAATGATAGAAACAATAAAAACCATCGGAAGCCGCAGAGAAATTTGAAAAGCTTGCGGTCAAAACGCAATGAGTGTTTCGATGGTAGTAGGTGGGTGGGAAATTTTAATGAAGGAAGAGAATATTTTTAGAATGAGATGGGTGGCCGTCTCGGATTGGCAATGATTTACTAATAAAAGTTGAAGAGAAGAGTATGAAGAACTGAATATTCACCATTACGACACTGTCAACGCATTTTCATCAACTTTATCGCTCACTTCTTTCACATGATTGTTTACACATGACTGGCATCACAGATGGCATCTTTCTATGACAAGGTCATACAAAAACTCTTGCTATGCTATGATAAAACATTCAAAAATGATAGTAACTATGTCAAAAAATAACATAACAATTGTAATTCATAATGCAATTTTCTCTGAATATCGTTTCTTTTATGTTTTACTTCTTCACTTCTTCACTTCTTCACGGAATGTACTTTGTAAATTACCTGCTATATCAGGAAGAGAAATTCACTGTTTAATTAAATCTGCATTAAACAAGCAATATTTACCGAAACAGGATTTAATCTCACGATCATCTGTTTTTTAAGCCATTAGCTTGACCAATCATCTACTATTACATAACACGTTTTTAAGTAATGCTATTTGTTGTGTTCACACTAGTACGCATATTTCTGTGCAATATTCTGTGCTTACACTTATTTGAGTAATATTGTTACGCATTACGCTGTATAAAATTCTCTTCTTACATATAAAATTGCACAAAACTTGTACGCATATTTATGTGTAAGGTTCTGTTCTTGCGAATATACATGTGTCTTATGCATATTTCGGTGTAATAAGCAAAATAAACACATGTTGTGTAATATATGACATTTATAATTTCTGTTCACACACCAATTTGGGTAAATCTGTAACATTTTCTACGACTTACACATTTGATTACGTTTTTGAAAAGAAATAAATTTCATACGTCTATCAGGCCAATAAACACATATAAATAGAAGTAAATGCTAACAACACGTGTTTAAATTTTATGACAAAAGTGTATATTTACAATTTTACACATATAAATATGTAAAAGTTACTAATTTACGCAGTTATTACTTAAAGTGTAGAATCATTATCCTGTTGTTTTATAATTTTTTCAAGGAAATTGATTTCTTCTAAAACAACAGTTACAATGCTTAATAGTAATTTTTGAAAGATAAAAATATGTCGAATTTATTCCTTGAGTATATTACAATTGCCCTACAAAAACAAAAATACAGCAAGAAGAAAAATTTGTAACGGCCTTCTGGTTCAATGATTGCTCAGCTACTTAAAACAAACAAATCGGTATTAAGACAGATTTTTTTTAACTATAATTTTACACCTCAACATTAAGAGGTTGCAATTCAAATTCCAATTGGGACGACATTCAAATGCTTGTAAATGGGCATTTCGGGAAGTGTCTTCAGAGAATACAAAACAGAAAGCGACTAGTAAAATAACTGAACATACGATCTCATAATGATCAATTAAAGTTATGTCTTTCGAAATTTAGTAAATGGGGATAAAATAAAGTACTTGATATTCATGTCTATAGATATATTCGTGATGTGCATTCTGAAAATAGTCCCTATTACTTATATGTTGTATGTATAAAGCTTGAATATTTGAATTTTTATCCAAGAAATACTAGACTTCAACCTTTCATTTAATCAAAAGAATTACAAATGAAAAATTTCCAATAAATAAAAGATATGATACATTTTTTGTCTAAAACTTGCTTCCTCATTTAGAACTTAAGATGACATTCATATCTTTGTAGATGGTATTTTGGAAAATGTTTGAGAGAAAATTGATGCATTGAACAGAAAACAATCTACCTGAGACAACTTTCACATAATATTTCTGAAATTTTAAAAAGACAATAGGATATTATTCGCTTAAATTATGAAAATATTTGAATAATCCTTTAAGCAGGGAGACGATTTTTTGTAGACGATTTCCAATACTTTCAGCGTACTTTGATCGAACTCTTATTAAACTCTAAAGTATCAAATGCATAACAAATTAACAGTTTGTAGTAATACAAATATTTTAATTGCTAAAATGTTGAAATGGAATCTTTAAAGGCTACTGTTACGGATTTTACAATTTCCGTCATCCTACACTTTTCATCAATTAAATGAAGTACAGTGGATTATTGGTTAACGAATTGAATCTGTTCAAAAATATGTTCACTAACAGCATTATTCGTTAACCGCTCAAATATTTAGTACTGATTTGAATAGGAATTCAATTAATTCGTTCATTAAAACTTAATAATGCACAAAATATAATATAATTTTGTATCTAAATAAATATTCTATGTATAATAGGGTTATACGCCCTTATTCAATATGGACAGATCGTATTTTTTTGGCTTTGTCTGTGTTGTGGCGTATTAAAAAATAAATGTCATGCCTTTTAAAAAACTGCTAGCTTTACAATCATCGACTACGACATTAAATCATATCAATTTCTAGCTTTGATCCTTTCAAAAACTCTTAATTTTCTACAATGTAAAAAAAAATCTGTAAAGTTACTAAGTTTTCTCTAGGAAACTGGGATTCTTAAAACTTTTTATGGAACGGTAATAGCAAACTTCCGTTCAACTGATTCTTTTAATGAATTTTTGCTATTATCGTTGCATAACTCAGTTATGGTCATAACTGTTGCATAACTCAGACTGGTTGCATAACTCAGTCATAGAAAACTCAGTTTCCTAGAAAAAGTTTAGTGACTTTATAGATTTTTGTGTGTGTGTCTGTAAAAGATTGAGTTTATTGAAAGGCCTGAAAGTCTAGAACCTGTTAATAATTTGGGGACTAAATTTCAATTAAAATAATTAAATTACAATTAAAAATATTTCTTTAAAAATGGACACAAAATATAAAAAATAATATTTCTAATCTGTTCATTCTAATTTGGAGGCCAAAACCCCGGGGTCTCATGAATTAATAATACCATATGTATACAACTGTAAGGATGTTCTCTACACTGTAAAAAAAATCTGTAAAATTGCTAAAATTTTTCTAGTTTAGACTTGTATTCTAAAAGTGTTTCATATAATGATAACTGCAAAATTTCATGTAACCGAGGAAAGCTGCATGAGTTTTTGCTGTTACCGTTACATGAAAAGTTCTTGGAATACAAGTTTACTAGAAAAATCTTAGATCTAAACTTTACAGATTTTATTTTACAATGTCAGATGACAATAGATGCAACTAAACACAGCTCGGCAAATCTGAAACACAGGAACTTCTTCTTGACTTTCTTTTGTGAGGTGTTCGTAAGCCGAATAGTTCGTTAACTAATCACTCACTGCATATCCTAAATATAAATTCTTAATGATATTCTTATTTATTGCAATGTCCAATAGGTAAAAAGGTAACAACAAGATGCTTCAGATTTCTTTAGCTTTACGAGAACTATTTTTGTAGATTTACAACTTTTTTTGTAGAGTGTACCGATAAAATTTTAGTAGACATGCAGTTTTCGCTAATTTTACATTTGTAGAATTAGAAATATTTTTACAGTGTATATTGGAAATAATTAACTCACGAATACAGGGACATCTGTATATAACTTTTAATATAATTAATTATGATCGATTATGTTTTAACATTTTCTTGTCCCGTAGTGAGATTGATCATTTCCTTGATTGATGCTTTTAATCTTATACTTTTAAGCAAATGCGTTTGGGAATGCGACAGATTTAACAAGGATACAGATCAAAAGGATTCGAATATTTTAACCTAAAGATAATTTTATAAAATTCCCAAAGTTAATACTAGTGTGCGTTGGAATCTATTCTATCATAGAAAACTAAATTTTTTTAAGTTTGATGCATGAATGTTTGAACTTTTGCTAAAAAAATCTGTAATCATTTTTTAATAATAATGAAAACTCAGAATAAATAAAATAATATATACCTTTCCTATTCAGAAGCTTACATTAACATTTAAAATAACAGTAATCAACCCCAAAGACAATCAACTAATCAGTCAATTATAAATAAACATTAAATTATAGATTAAAATACCTGACACTACAAAATAACCACTCTGTGGTAGAAAATCTAAATCTTAAAAGTTATATATTCTAATGCTTGAACTTTTGTTTAGAAATCTTTCATCATTTCTCGTAATAAAAATAAATTACAAATAGAAGATTTAGAGTAAATAAAAGATTTTATACCTTTCCTATTAAGATACTTACATTAACATTTAGAACCTGTAATCCTGATGTCCGCTTTGATGACATTCAAATGTTTGCAAATGGCCCGTTCAGAAAGTACCTACAAGAAATGTAGCAGAGAACGTTCTTAGTAAAACGACTTAAGACGAAAGTTCGTAATGATCAAATAAATTTATGTCTTTTAAGTTTTTAAATCAAAAACGAACAGTAAATAGGTATGAAAAATATTCTTAAGGGAGTACATAAAGTCACCTTATTTTTGTTGTTCTGGTTTAAATATAAAAGAAAGCTTTCTTAATAATAGGTAGAATTTTAAAATGCATGTATAATGTCTGAGAGTTTTGCGAATTGAGAAAAAATTTTGAAGTATGGTTTTGATCACAGATATCGTTTTAAATAAGAGAATAGTATCAATATATATTTTCAAATACCTCATGAATGAAGTAAAATTCTTTCTAAGGCTTTTGATAATTAAATAAATTTTTTGAGAAAAACTCCAAAGAATTCTTTTGGGAAAAGAATTATCCAAACATGTATTTTACTGATTAATTAAAGTTTATTTTTATTATTAAATGAAATTCTTATAAATAAAATACTGGCGTTAAAAAACTACTATAAAATAACATTTCTAATTAAAAATAATGATTTTGATTCATTATCTGTTATACTTATAAATATTGCTTTCTCTATTAAGATAAAAATGGTGTTTAAAGCCATTTGTAAAAGCATATTTACAATAAAAAATCTTTAATCAGTTTTTGTAATAAAAAAAAAAAATAATAAAAAATTCAGAATAAATAAAAGAATTTATACTTTACTATTATGAAACTTACCTTATCATTTAGAATAGCAATAAACGCATTTCACTATCAATTAATCAATCAATAGTAAATAAATATTCAATTTTAGATAAATTACTGGCAACACAAAATAAATTTTGCATAATAGAAATCTAAATCTTAAAAGATATTTTCTAATGCTTGAATGTTTGAACTTTTATTAAAAAATCTTTAACCATTTCTCGTTATAAAAAAATTACAAAGAAAGATTCAGAATAAATAAAAGATTTTATACCTTTACTATTCAGATACTTACATTAACATTTAGAACTTGTAATTTAGATGTCCGCTGGGATGACATTCAAATGTTTGCAAATGGCCCGTTCAGAAAATACCTAGAGGAAATGTAGCAGAAAACGTTCTTTCTAAAACGACTTAAGACGAGAGTTCGTAATGATCAATTAAACTTATGTCTTTCAAAAGTTTAAATCAAACACGAACAGCAAATAGATATAAAAAAGATTCTTTAGGGAGTACATAAAGTTACCTTATTTTTTGTTATTCTAGTTTAATTTTAAAAGAAACTTTCTTAATAATAGGAAGAATTTAAAGAGACATGCATAATGATTGAGCGTTTTCAGAATTGAGAACGAATTTTGAAGTATGGTGTTGATCACAGATATCTTTTTTAAAATGAAAATAATATCAGTATATATTTTTAAATACCTCACGAGAGATGGAAAATTCTTTCTAAGGCTTTTGATAATTAATCATGTCTTGAGGAAACCACAATAGAGATTTAATTCAAACATGAATTTTACTGATTAATAAAATTGATTTTTATTATTAAATGAAATTCTTATCAAGAAAATAATGGATTTAAAAAACTGATATAAAAGCATATTTGTAATTAAAAATAACGATTGTAATTTATTATCAGTTAAAATTTATTAATTTATTGTCTATTGAGATAAAAATGGGGTGTAAAGATGGCCGTGAAAACATATTTATAACAAAAAAATTATACCAATTTATTACCAAACAAAATTTATTGTTTTACTGTCTTTTAAGAAAAGATGATATTTATAAAGACTGCTATAAAAGCAGATTTCGAATAAATAAAATTACGATAGAAATTTATTACCTGTTAAATTTACTGACAATTCATTGCCTATTAAGAAAAAGATGGCTTCAAAAGACTGCTGTAAAATATTATTTAAAAAAATTATGATCGTAATATATTTGTTATATTTTGCAAATGCATATGAAGAAAATTATTTTGTGTAAAAACTGCTTTAAAAGCATATTTATAATTTAAAAAAAAAACATGATTGTAGTTTATTACCCATTAAATTTATTGATATATTTCCTACTGAGAATAAGTTAGCGAGTAAAGACTGCTGTAAAAGCATATTTCTGATTTTAAAAATTATGATCGTAGTTTTTTACCCATTAAATTTATTAATATATTCCCTATTAAAAAACGATGGCGCGTAAAGTCTGCTAAATACAAGCATATTTCTAATTAAAAAAATATGATCGTAGTTTATTACCCATTAAAATTATTTATATATTGCATATTAAGAAAAATATAGAATGTAAATACCGCTATAAAATACTAGCTTTAAAACAGCTATATAATAAAAAAATATATCACAATTTACTATCTGTTAAATTCATTGATGCTCATTAACCAATTGTCTATTGAGATAAAAATGGCGCATAAAATCTGCTATTAAAGTATATTTTCTAATAAAGATTTATGTTCGTAATTTATTACATATTAAATTTATTCATTTATTGCTAATTAATTGGAGGCCGATTAAGACGAGGACCTATTAAGAAAAAGAGAGCGTTCAAAGATCGCTATAGAAGCATAATCATAATTCAAAAATATTACTATACATTATTGCCTATTAAAATTATTAATTTTTTTCTATTACCCAGGTCAAAATTCATGCTAGTACCAGCAACAAAAATATGCTAGTTATTGCTATATTTTGCTTTGTCTGCTAGATATCCCTGCTATTATTTGCTTTAAATTGCTAGCCAGCATCACATGCTATATGCCTAGCTTACACAGCAATAGCATGGCAAGCTATGTACAAGCATCTTATGCTTATTTGCTGATTAAGCTTTTTCCAAAGCATGCAGAGGTAGGTACCTTAACATGCTATAATATGCTATTTTATGCTCTCCAGCATAATATGCTATGCAGCAAATTTAGGGAGAAATAGCATGATAAGCTATGTACAAGCATCTTTTACTTATGTGCTATTTAAGCTATTTGCAAAGCAAGCAGAGTTAGGTACCTTAATATGCTATAATATACTATTTTATGCTTTCCAGCATAATATGCTATGCAGCAAGTTTTGGGAGAAATAGCATGACAAGCTATGTACAAGTATATTTTGCTTATTTGTTATTTAAGCTATTTCCAACATGCACAGATAGGTACTTTAACATGCTATAATATGATTTTAATCTTGCCAGCATAATATGCTATGCAGCCAGTTTATGGAGAAATAGCATGACACGCTATGTATAAGCTTTTTATGCTTGTTTTCATTTTAACCTTCTTCCAAAGCATGGAGAGGTAGGAATATTATATGCTTTAGCATTACATGCTTTTTGATGCTTGCTGAAATGGCATGGTAGGAAAACAGCATGACGCACCATGTGCCAATAAAATATTCTAATTCACTAAACAAGAATAGCAGCAAAAAATTATTTGTTGGTTATGAATTTCTGCTAGAATAACAGAATCTAACTTTATAAGCAATATTCTGCACAAATTTGCAAAAATGGGAGATTGTATACAATAAATTCATAAAAAGTAAATATTTTTTAATATTGCAAAAGCATATTTTTTTCTGAAAATTATCTGAATTATTTAAGCTTTCATATCAAAGCATATTTTATGTTTCAGAAACTGGTCACATTGTTTGCATAATATAAGTGCATATTCGTTTATCAAAATTAAAAAAACTGGAAAAGGATTGTTATCACCACTTAAATTCATGATTACCTTTAACCATCGATTTGAGATTAATTTTTAACTTATAAACAAAAAAGAAGAAGAAGAAAAAAACAGAACAAATAATTTATTTTCGTATCGGATTTATAATAGTAAGTCTTCTCCTCTCCTATCAGAAAATTAACTGACATTTTAACTCATACTTTTCTTACTGTTGAATTATTTTAACTTATATGAAAATTATAAATTTATTATTTCTTTAAGAATCGGATGAAAATAAATTTTTGTTTATTGAATTTAAAAAGCTGGACAAGGAGAAGAATAGCTATGTACCACCATCTGAATAAAACACTGCCTTTTGAACTCGTTGGTTTAACAAAAAAAAAAAAAAAAAAAAAAAAAAAAAAAAAAAAAAAACAATTAATTTTTATAGGCTTTCCACCCTCTTCATGAAATGGAAAAAAATCACCGTCACTTTCTCATAGTATTTAGTTTTTTTAAGTTACTTCAAAAGTAAAATTTTATGTGTTTATTAAAATAAGGGGAAAAATATGTTTTTAAAATTTCAAAATCAAGAGGCTTTAGATCTTCTCCTCGGGCTAATACAACGTAAATTCAAAACTTCCTTCGTCCACCCGAAAATTATTAGCTTTCAATTTTGCTAGTGTTAAGTTATTAAAAAATAATAAATGTGTTTTTCAAAATCAGTAAAAAACAAAACTTAGTCATTTAAAATTCAATATTCAATTTTTCATTTAAGAATTATGTTTATAAGAATCGATTTAAAAATATGTATAATTGATTCCTCCTCTCTTTCCAATATGCATTATAGTTTTTAAATCCCCCATCTTAAACAGTATTTACTTGCAATTTTTTCTATCAAAAATACATTTCATAAGTATTTATTTCTTGATTTATATTAATGTAATAATATTCTAATTACTCATTAATTATTTAAAAAAAAACTAGAAATAAATTTATTTTATTCATTGAAAATTTGAGGTTGCATCGATAAATTCACTCTTAACCTTGTAAAAATAATAGCGCATAGTAGAATTAGCTTCGTCAACAATCACTAGCAGTTACAGGCGTCTATTGACAGGTCCCCGCTGGCGAGGTAAGTAGCGCGCGCGTCTCCTAAACCACAGGTAGTCAGTTCAACCCTCAGGGGTGAAAAAGTCCGATGCAGTTTCTTCCACCAATATCCGTAGACGCTTCCAGTGTTGTCAATAGATGGCAGCAGCTGCATTTTTTTAACTAGCAACTGATGCTAGAAAAGTAAAAAATTTAAAGCAAATTATGGTCGAAAAATAGTGCTAGACTAGCAGAAAATACTAGCAAGTGATGGTCTTTATTGCTGCTAGGCCAGCTACATATTCAAGCATCACATGCTGGATTATGTATGCTGGCCAAGCAGCAAAGTGGGCCAAAACACACCATGACATGCTGGTAATACTGCTAGAACCAGCAAATATGTAATGGTAGTTTGTGCTATTTTACTTGCTGGGATATAGCAAGTAATGCTTGTCTAGCAAACAAATACCAGCATGAATTTCGACCTGGGTAAATACCTATTAAGAAAACTATAGCGTGTAAGGACTGCTGTAAAAAGGTATTTCTAAGGAAAAATTATGATATTAATAATGTCATATTATACTTTTAAACTTCGTATTTAAATTACAATTGTATTTCCATTTTTGTTATATAATAGGTCATTTTTGAAAATAAAAATTTGTTATTTTCTTTTAACAGGCAACTTCAACGGGGCCTATGTAACATCACAACACACTCTTTTTTGAGCACCAACATCACAATTCGACAAAATGAACAGCTCTATCCACGTCAGTCATCAGATGCTATTTTGTACGCATCGGTAAGCAGAATAAATTTTTTATAAGGAAAAATTTTAAGTAACATTGTTAGACGCATCAGTTATTTGTTTTAATATTTCCTCACTACATACGTTCAAAGCTATTCGATGTTCTTCAAAATATTATGCTTGATAATTCTTAATCTCGATTAGCGGCAGTATTGAAAAAAGTTAAAAAAAAAAAAATGTAAGCTAAATGTTATATTTCTATACAAAAACTCGTTATGCTAGTATACGCAGTAAAAATATATATATATATATATATATATATATGTGTGTGTGTGTGTGTGTGTGTGTGTATTTACGGCAAAAACTGCTGACAGCAATGTTGCCACCAGTTTTTGTAGTAAAAATTGTAGTAGAATTAGATGCAATAAAAAATTTTACATCTAATTTTACCGTAATTTTTATAGCAAAAGGTGCTGGCAGCATTGCTGCAGGTAGTTTTTATCGTAAATTTAACGAATTTTTTTTTTAATTTTTTAATTTTTTTATACTGTTTGTTTAAAATTCTTAATATCGAATAAAGTAAAATTTTAAATTTTTTAGTGAATTTCGTATTTAAAAAAAATACTTATAAGAAAAGGCTTTTCAAAAATTTTTGTAGTACTAGATTTAGTTCTTTTACCTTATACTTCAATTTACCCGTGGCCTAAAAACGACACGCTACGGTTCTGTCAATTTTCAGGGCTTAATTTTAAACTTTTTTCAAACAAATATTTGATGTAGCAATATTGACTATGTTTGCAAGAAAAAATACTTTAGCCGATTTGTATTCATAAAATGTAATGGCGTGATTTCTTGACCAATACTATTTAGCTTTTTTACCAACCCATGTAGGTAATAATGGGATGCAAACACAACTATAAAATAAAATGGAATAATGGCATATAAACTGTCCAATTCTAAAAATACAGGGTGTTTCAAAAATGACCGGTATATTTGAAAAATCAATAAAAATTAAACGGGCAGCGATAGAAATACAAAAATACAACGTTTGTTACAATATGCTTGGGACAACAGTAAATTTTGAGCCAGATAAACTTTCGAAATTAGTTACAATTTTCAGCGACAGACGGCGCTGCATGTGATTTTATTGCTGTTATATTATAGCTGCACATGGTGGATATGTGGAAAATATCGTATTTTAGATTTTTTCAGACTGCAGCGCCATGTGTTGTTGAAAATTTTAACTAATTTCGTAACCTTATCTGCCGGAAAATTTACTGTTGTCCCAAACATATTGCAACAAACGGTGTATTTCTATCGCTGCCCGTGTAGTTTGTATTGATTTTTCAAATATACCGGTTATTTTTGAAACACCCTGTATAAACTCTACAGCTCTAGACATTGACAAAACACATTTACTTGTCATTAATCCCGATGTCAGGATGCAGTAATAATCATTTGATAGTTTGTTCTACTGAAAAAAAAATTACTAATTTTTGGGACATACAAGTTTTTTTTAATCCTTTTTACTTTTCAACAATGACAATAATGGCCTCTCGTACATAAAATAAATAATTAAAATTTAAAATGAAGTTCTGCCACTGAAAAGAATTAACCGGGAAATTAAGAACAACAGCAAATGGCGTTTATACTCCGATATATACAGGGTGATTCAGCTCGTCGGTGACAAACTTTAAGGATCGATAGAGCACACCTAGACGAACATTTTTGAATAGGGAATGTAGGGTCCCTGACGCGATGGTAAGGCGCTAGGCGCTTTCGAAAATTTGGGTGCCGAAATTCGAAACGTCATAAAAACTAGGGAAATGGTTAGATTTTCTTGCTTGTTGCGTCGAAATGATTCTGTTTGTTTAGACTTTCTTCAGTACCAATTTGATAAGCGTATCTTTTAAAACATGGATAGGGGGCGCTGCAGACTTTGGAGAGCTAGACAACAACTTTAAGCCCGTTATTTTGATAATTTAACACATGCTCGCCAAAGTTTATACTCTAACTTAAAGTTTGAACCCAAAAGTAGAGCCCTGCAAAAAGCCTAAGAGCCGGAATAAAATGTCAAAGTACAGGGTGGTCGAAACTCGAAGGCTCCTAAGAGATAAACAAACAGATTTCTTGACTTATGGCATGCATTTTCATGATTCTGTTTGCTGGGGCTCTCTGAAACTCAGTTGAACGGTACAAAAAGAAACATCGATAGGGGGCGCTTTGGGCAAAAAACATAATTCGTTGACATTTCGGACGCTAACTGGAAACGGGGCGCTACGATCAGTTAGTAATAATGAAAACACATTTTCTACCTCTGCTCAACACTTCTGAATAAATTTAGACCAAAAACATCAATGATACTGGAAATTTATTTACAAAAAATAACACTACAGAAGATGCTCGAAATTTCGACCTTGGGCCATGATGCAGGCTTCGCACCTCCGTCGCATTGAGGAGTGTGTGTTTCCAACAATGCCAGGAGTATCTCTGATCTGCCCTGCAGCTGCCACAATGCGCGCCACAAGTTCTTCAGCACTGCTGACAGGTGTATGGTATACCTCGGCCTTCAGGTAACCCCAAAGGAAGAAATCCAAGCAGGTGAGGTCTGGTGATCGGGCAGGCCAGTGAACTGGACCCCCACGCCCGATCCACCGCTGGCCATTCCTTGCGTTTAGATGGAGACGCACGTCGTTCGTGTAATGGGCCGGAGCTCCATCGTGCTGGAACCACATCTGGCGACGCGAACCTTCGGGTACGTGCGCCTCCTCCAGAAGCTGCAGCAGCACTTGATCCAGGAAAATCAGGTAATTTCCACCTGTCAGCCGTTCAGGTAACAAATAAGGGCCAATGAGGCAATCCCCCAGAATGCCGGCCCACACATTTACTGAGAAACGCTCCTGGGCTGCTCGGCTTCTGGTTTCATGTGGATTTTCATCACACCACACATGACTGTTGTGGGCGTTCCACATTCCCTCCCGGCTGAAGGTGGACTCGTCCGTAAACAAAATGCTGTTTACAAAACGGGGATCCCTGGATCTCATCGCCAAGTACCATCTTGAGAATTCCACTCGAGGGCCAAAATCCTGCTCTCTGAGCAACTGCACCCGCTGGATGTGGTAGGGGTGCAGATTCCGGGAAAGTAAGATGCGCCACGCAGTTGCTTGCGAAATGCCAACATTTCTGGCGATATCTCTCGTGCTAAGACCTGGGTTGTCCTCAACCAGGTTAAGCACAGCCTCTTCGTTGTCGGGGGTACTCACTGATCGCTCCCGTTCAGACCTGCCTCCGTCGAAAGATCCCGTTGTGGACAACCTCTGGTGTACTCGAGCGAAGAAGGCATGGCAGGGGATTTGCCTGTTGGGGTAACGCTCGGCGTACAACCGCTGAGCGGCTCGTCCATTACAACCAGCAGCGCCATACGCCAAATGCATGTCAGCCAATTCAGAGTTTGTGTACCGTTCCATCCTACTACCGATCTGCAGACAAGTAACCCGAAGCTTAAGTAGGTACCGCACGTTCAAAAGACGTGTCTGCGCATACAACTACGTCATCTCGCGTTGTCGTCTACGCATTACGTATCTTTTGCATATCGATATGGTACGATATCTTTTGCATAAATCAGCAAAAAGCACCTTATGTAAATTTTATTGCGCGCATTGTGCATGATTGAAACCAGCTATGTTTGTTAAAAAAAACAAACAAACTGCAGTTTTAATAGCTTCTTATGATAAGTAAATTACTCTCTTGTTTTGTTTCTAACTGATCGTAGCGCCCCGTTTCCAGTTAGCGTCCGAAATGTCAACGAATTATGTTTTTTGCCCAAAGCGCCCCCTATCGATGTTTCTTTTTGCACCGTTCAACTGAGTTTCAGAGAGCCCCAGCAAACAGAATCATGAAAATGCATGCCATAAGTCAAGAAATCTGTTTGTTTATCTCTTAGGAGCCTTCGAGTTTCGACCACCCTGTACTTTGACATTTTATTCCGGCTCTTACGCTTTTTGCAGGGCTCTACTTTTGGGTTCAAACTTTAAGTTAGAGTATAAACTTTGGCGAGCATGTGTTAAATTATCAAAATAACGGGCTTAAAGTTGTTGTCTAGCTCTCCAAAGTCTGCAGTGCCCCCTATCCATGTTTTAAGAGATACGCTTATCAAATTGGTACTGAAGAAAGTCTAAACAAACAGAATCATTTCGACGCAACAAGCAAGAAAATCTAACCATTTCCCTAGTTTTTATGACGTTTCGAATTTCGGCACCCAAATTTTCGAAAGCGCCTAGCGCCTTACCATCGCGTCAGGGACCCTACATTCCCTATTCAAAAATGTTCGTCTAGGTGTGCTCTATCGATCCTTAAAGTTTGTCACCGACGAGCTGAATCACCCTGTATTTTTGCGCAGCACATTTTGAACTTGAAGCTACCTCGAGAACACAATTAAAATCTCTCAAAACATTTTGAACGTGCATGAAGTAAACTACAAATTTATGTAATAAACAAAGTATTTCCTAATAAATATCTAGTCTTCAGATTACAGAAATCAGATAAAATTTCTAACTGGGCGTTGATTCTTATGTGCTTCTGCCAGAGATAAGGTTTATAAATGCAAAAAATTAATTTTTAGCGGTTACCTGTGCTTCAGATGACCGAGAGCTTTTCATCGCAGGACCCCGTGGTGTCATTTTTCCATTTTCATTCATAACTACGCGTAATATTAGTACTTGGTGTTAATATCCACTCTGGCGTTATTATCCCAGGACATCTTACTGTTAGTTTCTACTTAAATTATTCAGTCCTAATTTTGAGGAGCTATTATGATGTTTTTAAACAAGTTAGACAAGATAATACTAAACAAACATGTTTTTGCTCATGTTTCTCATTTTTACAAAATATTGCTCACATAAAGTACTGCAAAATGCATTTTTGTAGAAAACATTCATATTAAACTTTCTATAACAGTAAAAAGAAATGGAAAAAACATGTAAGTAAAAACTGGTTTTGAGCGAAAAGTAAGCTATTTAACTACTTAACTGATCAACATTTTTGAAAAAAGTTTCAAATAATGCCTATTTTTTTAATGTCTTTTGCAGAAATTTTGGTACTACTCTGTTATCTCATCGACCGATTTCGCCAAATTATACAAATCACCAAACTAATAGCCAAATTATACATATTGCCGTAATTTTATTTTAAATAATAAAAAAAAAACAAATAATTAGTAGAATATTAATAAAAATACAAATAAAAAGTCGAAATAAAAATCACTTAATGAAGTTTTAAACACGAGTATCGTATTTAATGTCATTGAATTGACATTCACGATCATCCACTTTTGACATTTAATCTTATAATTTGGCGATAGTATTTTGTCGACAATTACAAAGTAGTACCGAAATTTTAATCTTTTATTACCGGTTTTTCAAAACAGAAAATTTTTGCCTAATTTTATCATTAGGTTAAATAATACAAAATTTAAAATACAAATTTACTATTGAAAATAACAAACCATGATTGGAATGTGGATGTCTGTACGTTGTACGGGCAAATCATGATTGTCAAAAACACTTTGCCCGTATGACGTATGGTGAAATCAGGGATGCGGTTAAGCTGTCCTGGAGTAATAGCGCCACGTTAAGAACCCAGCAATTTCCATGGCTTAATTTTGCATTATTTTTCTTAAAAAAAATTACAGGTTTTGTTACAGCAACTTATTGTCTATGTATACAAAAAAGAATGTTTTAGCAGATAAATAATTATAAAATGTAATGGCGTGATTTCTTGTCCAATGCTTATCTGGCGTGCAAAGAATGCTACATAATAAGATGGAATAATGTCATTTAAATTGTCCGATTCTAAAGATACAAAATAAACATCTCTAGAAATTGACAAATTTATTTTACTTATAATTAGTTGCGATATCAGAATGCAAATAATCATTTGATATTTTATTTTTCTGACATGAAAAATTTAACAGCACTTCGAGCATACACATTTCTCTGAGTCATTTTTGATTTTCAACAATGATAATCATGCTCTCTCGAGTATAAAATAAAAAAAACCCTCTTCAGATGTAGTTCCAACACTGAAAAGAATCAACCGGAGTAATAACACCAATGGATAACGCCACATACATAACACCTATAAACCGTACGTAACTATCGTGAGCTGGTATCTACATATTCATAGCCTATACAGGATATGTGCAATAAATTGACAATAGCTCTCCATCTTTTTATTTTGTACGTCTTTTATTAATTATGACAAAATATATTTCTGATATTATGATTTAACATTTTAAGACGTATGTTTTAAATGCTGATACTTATAACGTTTATGACGCATTACGAAGTTAGATTAACTGTAATTACCTGAATTGAACAGGGGAACAATGTCAGTGTACACAGGTGGATGGCCCGGGGATGACATCCCTCCACAGAAAATTTGAGATTTTGCGTTTTCAATGGTCAAAAAGTGCAATTTCCCTCCTTTGACTCTAAAATATCTTCCCCGGGAGCATATTTCAGATGTGTATATTGCTGGGACGATTACTGTTTCTAAACCAATAGGAGACCGTCATTATCACGGTCAAGTACACGCCCACACAGTTTGATTGACAGGAACTCGTGGACAATTGATCGTGTGTGTTTATTATTTATTTGTACTCGGATTGTTTGAATTTGTACTCGGTAATTAAAAATTAAACGTACGAGAGAATTTTTTTTTCAAAATGACTGAATTTTATTTACTTCAATTAGAAATTATACTTCCTCTGATCCTGAAATAAATAAATAAATAAATAAATAAAAATTAAAGTAAGAATTTTGCTTATACGGATATTTTCGCAGAATACTTTTTTTCCCATTTGTTTAATATATATATAAATCATTTTGGAACGATATTTAGAATATTAAAAGGGTTTGAAATATATTTTTTTAAAATGTCTTATTTATTAATAAAAGACAGCCTCCAATAATTTAAAAAAAAAAAATCACCAACGGACTCTCGGCCCGCGATGGACTCGAACCCATATCCTCCGGTTTCAAGCTCGACGCTCTAACCATTCAGCCATTCAGCTCAATTTCATCCGCAACAGATTATCGTTATAATTAGTACCGTCAATTGTCCACGAGTTCCTGTCAATCAAACTGTGTGGGCGTATACTTGACCGTGATAATGACGCTCTCCTATTGGTTTAGAAACAGTAATCGTCCCAGCAATATACACATCTGAAATATGCTCCCCGGGAGCCCCAAAAGTCTCTCCCGAAGAAAAGTGTGTAAATTGAACACTTTCGGTGTATGAAAAAGTCACAAAAAGGCATTAATGAAAACAAAATGTTTTACATTTCAACATTAAACATACCGGAAATTTTCTTATGTTTCATAAAAATATTTCACACTAGAATTTTAATTTAAAACTATTCAAACTTTATATTTAATTTATTCTTGTCTGAATTTTTTATGGAGGTAATTCTGGTTCGAATCGAAATATTTTCATTTGGTACCGTTCAAATAACTGGTTGTTGGCCTTATATTTTTTGTTAATTAACATAAAACAAGCATATATATTTATGCATACAAAATAATTATTTTTATTATTCTATTTTCAGCTAGTTGCAATATTCTATGCTGCCATCATTCTCATCGTCGTGGGAAGCAACTGTCATCGCTTCCGGAAACAGCACCACAACCGATCGAATAAACGGTCATCTCGACAGCTAATAGCAGTCACTGACAAAAAATTGAACATTTTCCACATCGTGTTGAAGGGACACAGCAAAACCCAACCTGTCATGTCTACTGGACAGCCCGTTGCAGTTGTATAACAGAAATAAAATCCTTATTTTTCTATTTTATCACTTCCTTTTTATTCTTTTTAAAAAGTTAAACTTAAATTTTGTGAAATAGTGCAGAAATAACAACAGCCTCTGTCACGCAAATAACCAAAAGCACACATTTTCATAAATTTACTCTCTTAAAACCTCAGCTACAAAATAATTCAATTTGACCCAAAACTGCATATATATCAAGCGTTCCAAGACAGTGCTGGAATTTGTCATAAATTAACATAGCTGCGCCAGGTGATGACAGGCGTGCTAATGAATGCGCGGGTTTGACGTCATATATGCGCAGATGTTTATTATCTCCGCATCTCTTGCGCATATTTTCTGAATTTTCACTCAATCATGACAGATTAATCACGTCTACGAGATTTATTACAAAATATTTTTGTTACAGTTTGTTTCGATAAATTCATGTACATTTAAAAAATAGCCACAATATCACTTTAATTTCGGGAGAAAAAGTACTAATCAGTACTCATAAGTACCATATAATGCTACGTAAAATATTGACTTTTACCCTAAAATTAAAATGATAATGCGACTTTTTTTAAATACATAGATTTTTTTTATTAAAAGTATGTCCCTCAAAGTGTCATATTAAAAGCTTTGAGCCGCTTTTTAAGCACTGGATACGTTGTTCGACAGCCTTTTTAAAGGAAGACCAAAAGCAACAACTACACTCAAAAACCATTTTCTGTCATTTTTGACTCGAAAGAAACCGCGAAGTAAGTACAAGAGATTTGGATTCAGACCTTTAGGTTGCCCCAGAAACTCTAATTAGCCGATCTACTGTTGCACGAAGGGTTAATAAGGGTACACTGTATGCAAAAAAAAAGAAAGAAAAGAAAGAAACAATCATTAAATTGTGCCACACTCATTTTATCTTCCAAAGGGATTCGTTTAAACTGTTGCCATCGTCATGTTCAATGGAGCCAAGAAGACTGTGCTCGAACGGGGTATTTCACGGACAAAAGAAGGCAGTTACATGTTGCTTCCTCTATCTTGATCAAAACATTTCTAGAATGAGTGTTCAGTCTATATCTGGACTTGTCAGTAAAAAAAAAAATTCTCGAGTCCAGTCCTCTTGGCTCCATTGAACATAACGATGGCAGCAATTTAAACAGGCTCCTCTGGAAGTTGGAGTGAGTGGGACACAAACTAATTGGTCTTCTCGTATACAGTTCATCCTTGTTCAGCCTCGTGCAGCAGTAGTACGGCTAATTAGAGTTCTTGTGAAAACCTAAAGATATGAGTCCAAAACTCTTGTACTAATTTTCGGGGTTTTTTTTAGCCGAAAATGAAGAAAATGGTCTTCAAATGCAGATATTGCTCATAGTCTCTCTTAAATAGGCAGTCCATCAAAGGATCCATACACTAAAAAAAGCAACTCGAAGCTCTAGATATGACATTTTGAGGGATATTAAAATCTTGGGCGACATTCATTTGTGTTTGACCCTCCTCCATTCTACCAATTATTCGCCACTTTTGAACTTCACTAAAATAATGCCTTTGAGCTATAACTAATTAACACTGATCCTTTTCAAACACCACTTTATCTTTAAACAATATTACGCACCAGAATTTCAACATACATCCATTGCGCATCACATTGCCAACCACCTAAATGGTATATTTCCGACGCTAACGTATGCGCGGAAGTGAAATTTTGTATTCAATAGTAATTAATATAAATAATTGCATCATCGAGTACTGGTTGCAATATTCACTTAACGAGCATATTTTCCCCCATTACCTTTTAATTTTGATGACCAGTGTACATAGACCATTCTCAGGAAAATAGATATTTTATGTCCTTGAAATTTAAGGAGTAACATTAATGTTTTAATTTTTTTACAGATACATTAAAGAACTTCATTGTACAATGGTATGTATATGGAGAAAATATTATTTTGAATAGTTTGAAAAAATCAAAATGATGGATAGGTAATTACCATAATATGTCCCGAATATAAAACTTAATAACTCAGAATTATAATGTGAAGTGTTGGGAAGTCTTTGAGCAAGAACATAGCCAAAATAAGAAAGTTTAGTCTCTCTGATTGTAATTATTTAGGATTTTATCTTCAATGTTAAAATATTTTAATTCTTTATAATTAAAACTTCTTCCCTGGAATTAATTATCATTAACATGTCTTTTTAAAAATTTTTAATGATCCACAGACTACAAAAATGATAAATGAATACGTTCTTAATTTTCTAAGTTTCATTTAACTTATTTAAGATTGAAATACAATAACACAATTTTTAATGAACTTCTTTTCCCATCTTCTTTTAAGTTTATCAGCATGTTAAACAATTATCTATCCTTCTAAGCGTCTGGAACGTAATATTCCGTATACTAAGCTCCAGTTTTCACTGCAATATAAGCAATATTTAAAATATCATAATTCTATAGATTTAAGGAATTTTCAATACATCGAAGAATGATTGGTATTCTGGAGGATTGAATTCATGCTTATAATAAAGCATTTTTTTATAATATTGAAAAAATCATATTTTATTAACATTAAAAGTAAAATGTGGAGAAAACAACTTTACAATTTTACCCTTTTGTAAGACGCTTGGAGGGCTATTGCACTCAAAATGAGCAAGGTAATAATAATAATAATAATAATAATATTTTTTTCAAAAATGGTAAACGGAAAGAAAATGCTAATTGCATGCCATTGCCATATCACATTATAAATCAAATTGATTAATTATAACTAGAACCGAGATAAGGTGTCATTTTAATATCTACCCGTATTTTGGCTCAAACTACACATATTTTTATAAAAGAATGTTACATATCAAGAATGTTATATGATTTTGAAGATATTTTTCAAGGAGGCAGTGACCTCTCCCACGCTCTCCTGGAGTTTTGCAGGATAAAATAAACTGCATACGTATTAAGGCTGGATAATGTTAATGCTGGAATCTGGTGTAAACTTAAGGATCCTACATTGGAGAATCTAAAGTAATGTAGGATCTCTAGTGTAAACGGACACAGTTGCGCCATCTGGTGGAAGAAGTTGATGATGCAAATATACGAATTTTTAGTATGACTTCATATATGACAGAACATCTACTATCTGCGCATCCATTGCGCATATTTTCTGAATCTTTACTCACTTATTGAAAATGAGTCTTGTTTATCAGATTTATTGCAAATTTTTTTGTGAAAGTTTGTTGCGATAAAATTATGTACATTTAAAAAATTAATAATCAGTATGGAAGAAAACGAGAAGTATTTTGCGCTGTTAGCGAAACGAAACTGAACAATCAGAAGCCTGCCTTTTTGCGAACATTTCGCTGTTTAAAGTGAAGAAATTTTTTTATTTCATCATCCCTTTTTACTAACAGCGCAAAAATCTATCTGGATACCGACAATATCATTTTAATTTCGGGAGAAAAATCGCTAATTCTGCAAAAATATTACTGTCCTTTTCTCTTAAACTAAAATGACATTGCGATTTTTTTTAAATATACACATATAGTTATCAAAACATGTTGAAGCAAAAATATTTTGTAATAAATCTGGCAAAAAGGATTTACCTTCTGTGAGTGAAAAACAATTTGGAATTCATTTGAACTTTTAGCAGGGATTCTCTAAATGACTTTGTTAAAAAAAAAAGAATATAATCTGGCGAATTTAGAAAAAATTATTAAAGCAATTGTCTAGAATCACAAAATATTTAAATAAATGAATGAACAATATTTGCTCGTTTAATTGCACAACATTTAATGCATGCAATTTAAATAATGATTATTCCGAATATAAAATGAAATGAGTTTTAAATTTAATGAATAAAATATTTGTAGATTAAATATCATGATGGCAGTAGCATCAAGAGGATATTGGAAAGTCATCGTTTGCGCCTGACAAACAAGCAGACGAGAAAAAAAGACTTAAAATTAACTATTTTATTTGCTATTAAATTCTTTACATGTACTAAATATTCAAAACTTTGCAGTCTCATCAGAAATATAACTACGTACCTCATTTTTTTATAACTTTAGCACCTTAAGAATTCAGTAAAAAATAAGATTACAAAATTCTATTTTTTTCGTACTATTTACTTACCAATTTTTATGGGTCATTTTTCCTTACATTCAGAAATTATAATTTAAACTAGTATATAACCCCCGTTAAAAATGACGGAATTTTGACCAGCATTTTATTTTCGTAAGACTTCATACAAACAAACAGAATGAAGATTTTATTATCAAAGTGTTTGTATTGTAGAAAAGCATATTTCAAAAATAGCAATACAAATGATTTTTTTTTTTTAACTTGATATTAAATTTCTACAATGAAATTCTAGTTCAATCTAAGTTCTAAAAATGACGGAATTTTGACCTGCATTTTATTTTCGTAAGACTTCATACAAACAAACAGAATGAAGATTTTATTATTAAAGAGTTTGTATTGTAGAAAAGCATATTTTAAAAATAGCAATACAAATGATTTCTTTTTTTTTTTTACTTTATATTAAATTTCTGAAATGGTTCAACAATTGGGCAAAACATACAGCAGTATTTATCACAACAATGAAAATAATTAGCAAAGTACAATAATTAACTGAAAATAAAAAAATTAAATTTTCTGAAAATTTCACTAAACATTAAAATTTATTTATTTTTTTAATTTTAAAATGCATTATTTTATAAAAAGCAATGGTTCCGCAGCGATTGTAGTCATATATATTGGAAGGATATGAAATAGATTCCTAGATAATCGATTAATAAAGCTTTATCCTTTATTTTTAAATGTGGGTTTGGCGCCTTCTATTAGCAGTTAATGTAAACAAACAACAACATTAAAAAAATATTTGGAAATAAGATTAAAAAAAACTTTTTGGAATTTTCCAAAAAGTTTTTAAATTTGTAGTTACTTGTAGAAAATATCGAACCAAGATGCATTGATTTAGATCAAAATCAATTTTAAAAACTCTAACTATGTGACTTTGAAAATTCATTCCTTATTAACGAAAACCAAAATCGTTATTATTATTTCCTTCGTAAAATTTTAATTTTATTACGCCAATTTTTAAAAGCTTAGCTTATATTCACTTGCAATGTTCTTACATTGTAAAAGGAATTTACATTTCTTATGAAATGTCATTAAAATGTATGTAATATACAGTCATGTATAACTTATACTAATTACAACAAAGCAGATATATAAATATTTTTTTAGCATAATAATTTTTTGAATATAATAACTGAAAAAAAATTATACTTTAATAATAGAATGTGGAAAAATAATTTTCAATCTCATTAATGCACTCATGATAATACCTCATATATCCATTACACCTTGAGGAAAAATATATTTTCGTCTTGAGGAAAAATATATTTTCGTACTTCTAGGTTATCCCGTCGACCAAAAAATTATCGCCAAACTATAAGATTACATGCCAATAATGGATGATCGTGAATGTCGCATTCAATGACATTAAATGCGATTCACGTGTTTAAAATGTCATTAAGTGATTTTTATTACTACCGTAAAATGGAGAGAATCGGAACACTTTTCAAATTTAACGTTAAAAAAAAGCAACAACTGATTTTTTAATATTTTTATTTTTTTACTAGAAACTTCGGTCTTGTTTTGTTCTTTACTTTTTAAACAAAAACGAAACCTTTTTACTGTATATATATATATATTATTTAGTTTTTTAATGGTGTTCCGATTCACCCCGCAGATAGGGGTGAATCAGAACAAATGTTATAATCTTTATTTATTCCGATTAAAACTTTAATAGGGTTAATAAAAACCGGTAATAATCATAAGGAAAGAATAGGAACACGTAGTTACTGTGAAACCAAGGCTTTGTTTTATATATAATTAAAGATATGCCTTTTTAAAAATTAGAAAACAACTTTGAAATCAAGAAAAATTAAAATTTATTTTAAGAAATTATATTCGAATTGCAGAAGTAGAATTTAATACAAATTCAGCACTGTTCTGTGTTATCCTTTACTAGTAGTCATTGGGTAAGTGAATCTATTGAGTTGCCTCAATCGCTGCATGTATTAATATGATCTACTAAGACGCCCTCATCCCCAGCCCTTAATACTGTTTGCATCCTCTCTTTTTTTATTAGTTTTTCATTTTGAGATGTTTGCGTAATGTTGTCGATGTCAGAGAATAATTCTGTGCAGTTTTTCTAATTAATTTGCTATTTTAAATTATTTTATTGTGTGTTCTATGTCTGTTGGATGAGGCGTTGAATTTTTTGTTTAACCAAGTAATTTCTTGGCACCTTTAAACTCTTCAAGTAATTAGAACAAACAAAAGATTTGTTACAATACATATTCATGCTTATGTTTTCATATATTACATAAAACTATTACTGTATAGAAAAGTAAACCATGAAAGAAAACGTGTTCCGATTCACCCCGTAAATCTTAAACCTCTGATGTTACACGCCATTTTTCAATTTTTCATTATGTAGTTAACAAATAAGTAAAATTTAATACAGCATATCGTTTACAGGTCTATCATTAATTAAAAATCTCCTCTCTCAGGTTTAGAATACCTAAAATACTGTAGTTACATACAAAGTTTTGAAGACGTTGAAAAAATGAGGTTTTTGAGAATCCACTTGAAGTTTCTTTATAAACCCCAGTAGTGGTGCAAACATGTGAAAACTGAATTTCCCAACTCTTAATGTTATTACCTTCTTATCAAATAATTGGCAACTAAAAATATCATCACATATATTTATAATGAATTTATTTGTATGACCGGGAAGTTTCGTTCCTATTGACCCCGCTGTTCCTATTCACCCCATTTTACGGTATTTGTTTTTTCGTTTTTTTAAATAAAATTTATGTCAACATGTATAATTTGGCTATTAGTTTGGTGATTTGTATAATTTGGCGAAATTTGGGATAACCTAGAAGTACCATATTTTCTTTATAGTAGAAAACAAAATTTGAAAAATTAAGTTTATAAATGTTGACATCTTAAAAAAAATATCAATAATAAAACGAAATTTAAATTATATCTAAGAAATCATACTACAATTATTCTATTTATTTATACCTTGGTATTTTAAAATTATATAGCGGAAACGTTAAAGAGAAATCTCTTACACATTATTACATCTTGCAATTTTTATTTATTATTAGTATTATTATTTTACCATAAATCCAATGGAAAAAATTATTCAGTTGCGTTGATGCTGATAGATGGCAGCACAATAAAAGCTGAAGTCAGTCCACAGTGCATAAATCAATAAAAAACCATTGATTTTTTTTAAATGTTGTAAACTTATTGCCTATAATAAATGTAAACGAAAGTGAAAAATATAATTTAAAATGTATTTAAATGTTTTAATATGATTTTACAAATACTTTAAAATCAGAATTAGATATTTTTATTGTTTTTATTATTTTAATGAATCACTAAGAGTCATTCATTTCTTTTTTGTGAAACCGTCGATCGTTTATTTTTTTTGTAATAGCGTACTTTTAAATTGGAACTTAATGTATTGTAATTGGATATGATATACATGTTTTATATTGAAATTTGCTCAACAAACATTATTTTAAACAGAAGAAATTATCATTTAGCTGTCGTATGTTATCATATGTTATCATATGTTTTCCATTAGGCCTAACATGGCGTCTAGCAACTGTGGATTTGTAAAGCAGAATTGTACGAACTGGAAGCGTTCTACGCACTTTTCTCCAGACGCATTTTATTATAAGTAGATTAGCAACTTTTGATAACATATATTAAATTATATTTGATATTTTTAATAAATTAAAATAAAAGTACGTAAATAAGTTGCTCAAAAATTTGGAAAAATATAGAGATGAATTCTGCTAGAAAAAGAATTATCTTTCAATTTCGAAGACTACATCTATTAGAGAGACAATATTTTGCCATTTTAACAAGCAATGTTAATTCTAAAAATAACTTTTTTTTAATGATTAATGTTTTCACATGGGCTAAGGCATCTATCATGGGATATAGCATCTATCCGGCTCAGCATGTTTTCATGGACAGATGCTTTTCAAGCCCCCGTGTAAAAGTTTAATTAAAATAAATAAATTAAATAATCATGAATAAAAATTAATAGAATGTTCTGTACTCTAGGAATATAAATACTACAGGCAAATGAAAACATGATGTTTGAGCTTGTATAGTTATTTCATAGATTTACAATTAACAGATCATACAGAAGAAAGCAACAGGTATCTTCCTGTAGCTCAACCTTGTTTGCTGCGTTGTGTGTGATATTGTATGGTGTGACCTCATCTTTAATCTTGCTGTTACCTTTCTCATTTAAGATAGGACGCTTACTTTGTATACTGAATTGGGATAAAAGTAATAGCTTGGACGAAAAAATTAAATATGTTAGTAAAATTATCTTAAATAAAAATTAAATGTGAAACATTTTTAAAAATTTAAATAAAATTTCACGCGATTCTAACTAAAACTGTAAATTAGCTAGACGATATCTGCTGATACTTTTCTCTTTATGCCAGAGATGCAAACATTTTATAAGCTCAAAAAAAAAGCATAAAAACTTTTTTATCTCACCATTTATGTGTTAACATATGTGTTAACCATAAATGTTAACCTTATTACGTAAAGCCTTAAGCTAAAATTACGCTCATGGTTTTGTGCTCAATATAATAGATCGCATTTATGCCAACTAAAAATAATTCTGTTCATGAATAAGCTTCTTAACAATGGAACAAGTAAGTATAAAGACTTAGTAAATATTGAATAGCTTCTATTCGTACAACGAACTGGAAATAATTTCATTTCAAAATGAGCTTCGGCTGTCTTAACAATAGAACCAAATAAGTATAAACGCATATATATTGAGTCCCTTCCATTCAACCAAAATTAATATCATACAGATTTACAGCAAAAATTTAAATATAAAAGGTCACATGCAGCGATAAAAGTAATTTCGCGGAACACTGAGCATATTTACTACATAAACAAAGGTCACTGACTGCGTAATACATCTTTGGATTTCAAAACTGACATTAGATTTAATGGTACTTCATCTTGTAGTCAAGCATAGTTCAACAGTATATAGAACTCGAACAAAATATATTCTTATTTTTTTAATTAGAAATGTACAATTGTTTGGAAGAAACGTATTTTACGATTATACTGTGTTTCGTTTGAATCATGTTTATAGCATTTCAAACTAAAATTAATTTAGGTATTACATGGAAGAATTCAAAAGCAGAACTTGGATACATCGCAGCTTTTGAATACTACAAACAGAAGAAAATTGCTAAAGATGAAAAAAAATACGCTGTTCTTGATTTGCATTGTGTTTATAGAAATTCGTTAAATGGATTCATATCTTAAATGAGAGCGCTTACAAACAGAAAATTTAAAACATCGAAATTTCTGACTATAATAGATAGAATATGCATAATTCAAAAAATTACACTGATATTCACTTATGCTTTAAAAAATTGAGTGAATTCAGATATTAAAAGATGTCAAAACCGAGAATAATAATAGAACAAAATCTATCTGAAAATGACAAAAAGCATAAAACTGCAAAAACATTAATTTATTTTGTGTATTTTCAAAGCATTTAAATACAATAAAACATTTATACTTCATTACATTTGCATAATAAAAATGATGATTTGTCCAACTTTTGAGCTTATCACCACTATTTCCGAATATTTTTTTTACTTTATTTAATGACAGAACTTCTGTCATTAAATAATGCAATGATTTTTATTTTGACATTGATTTGTTGAATTCAAGATCTTTACGAAACTTGAGTTTAAATCTATTAACATTTTATTTTGGACAATGTGTTTTTTATCTTGCCATAACTGATTTTTTATTATATTTTAAAAAATGAAAAATTTGTTTAAAATGACCAGAAAATAGTTTAAAAAGCATTTAATAATATGTAAGCTCAAAACACACACACACAAAAAAAATATTATATATATTCTGGATGCGGAATAAAACATAAAATTTTCCTATTAATCTCTTCAAATGTTATATAATTTTCTTTCTTTTTTCTTTTTTTCTTTTTCTTTTTTTTTTTTTTTCAAATGGTAAAATGACAAGCTATATTCGATGTTAGATTAAAATTAATTAAATTATATCCAACTAATTTTTTATTCAACTGTTTTATTGATAAATAAGTCATGATGGTTGATTTATTTGCCTTCGATTTATTTTGTTGAGCTGATTCAAATATCCAACCAAATATGTGATCTTGAAAGCTTAGGCAGGTTTAATTAGTCCACCAGTCGTCTGGGATGTCTCCGGTCGGTAGAGCCTAGGAGGATTCAACCAAAACATCTTTGGTTCGAACCCTTGTACGGACTTTTTTCATTCACTAAGAAATTTTTAACTATCATAATTAAATTATATTCATTACCATACATTTTATACTGTCATCAACTTGAATTAAAAACTAGTCGTTGGGGGTCACCTTAATACTTACCCAACATGGATATTCATAATATAATATGTGAAAATATAACATGTGTTAAACTATTTATAAAATGCATTGCAATTCCAAAACAAAATTTAAACATATATTTAAATATTTTTAATATACACAGGAATCTCTGTTAATGAATTGCTGATGAAACAATTTCGAGAAATTATGTAAAACGCCAAATTACTCAAGTAGAATTGAATGAAAAAGCATCCTTATAGTTCCAAAAATAACAATCGTATTAACTAACAATATACTGCGTCGGATTAAGCGTCTCATTTCCAATTAAAATATTTCATAATTGAATATATAAATTGAATTAAAATTTGAGTGAAATACAGGGTTATGAAAAATCAAAGAATGTTAAAACAGGATTACAAATACCTCGGAAACTAATAATCAGATTAACTTCGTTCTTTATGCTAAATTTGTGTTATTTTACAGTCTTTTATATCCACCCCTTAAAATAAAAATATTCGAAAATTTTTATGCACCTTTCATTAGAACGAATATTTTGAGGGCCGAAAAGAATAGTTCCGGATAATCGAAGTTACTGATATTAAATAGGCTCTGTCGAATTCTTACATACTTAGGACATGCAAAATTTCAATTTTCTGTCTCAATTTGTTCGGAAGATAGAGCGTTTACAGATAGACTGACAGACTCACAGACAAACACACAGATGGACGGACGGCAAATTTCTTGTTCTAAAAAATACGTTTTTTGTAATCTCCGGTGTCTGAAAAGTGTAAATCTGTCATTTTTTTCAATTTTCAAAACGATTGCAAGACTTACCCTATACTACGTATGATGGGGAAGTAATAATTGCACTTCTATTGAACTATTATTATTAAGTTATCAACATTAAAATGAAACAATTAAATGTCTTCAATCCATCAGCATACTTGCCTACATTTGTAGACTGGGTGCACAATGTGATTGGGGTAATTATCCCAGCGCATTGTGCTGACGGGTTAATCAAAAAGATACTTCTTTCGTGCACACTTTTTGTCTGTCAAATCTTGGGAAAAGAATTATTTATCATTGTATTTAGCATTTTATTTCCCACTAAAATGATTTGTCAAAATTAATTTCAAGTAATAATTAACATAGATTCTCTGAATCACTTTTGGATTTCGTTAATCTGTAATTATTTTTTTTAAATTACATTCTTAATTGTATAAGATTGTAACCATATTTTTTAGCAATTTTCTTACAAAACAGCATTTATAAAAGAAAAGTTAAAAATAAAATAATATTGAAAACTTTATAAACTGTTTAAGCTTATCATTTTGTTCTTGTTCGTTTTGCAATAGAGATCTATTTTCTTCAGAGCGAATTTTTATGTCGTCTCCAAAAAATCGCATTTCTACTTTTGGCTATTATACACTTATCTAAGTAGCATTAATTTTAAAAATTTAGGCAATTGCGCTTAAAACTAAGCTACTGCTTCGAACGAATACAAAGGGCTTTTTATAAAGGAATCGTTATAGGACATGAAGTTAGAGATAGATCCTTTTCTAACCTTTAACAATTTTTTTTTAAATATTGCTGTCAAATTCAGTTCTATTTCCACAATAACGATGCCAGAAAAGATTTTCTCGCAAATTGTAAGTAAATTAAAAGTAAAAATGTCTGTATTTGGAATGAAATTTGAAAAGAACTATATATGTGGAATACAAAACATAAATGAAATATTTCTAAACTTTTTTGACGCATGGAGTACATTTTTGAGTAAGTTACTATGCGGAACACCATATAATTATGATGGATGGTTCTCCAGAATTTACGAGTGAAAAAGATCGTCATCTGGTAAAACATAACCCATACAGTTATTGATAACTAGCCAGAATTCACAATCGAGATATGCGACAATCGATCATTAAAGTCATTGTTTTTCCATGTTTATAAAATAGTTTTTAGTAAATACTGTTAGAGAATTGCTCTTTTGTACCAAAACTTGCCACAAGATGGTAGTATCACACAATTTTCTTCTTTTAGTACAACGCGCAGAACAATTAATTAACCAGTGACTCTGGTAGCAGTTAGCAGCAAAATATTGACATGGATTAAAAATCCATTATTATTCCAAAGGAATAATTACTACTCATCAAGAACTGCATCAAACTGAAGTTAATTTATGTTTTAATTTATGCTGTGAAGTGTTTCAATACTATGTGCAACATTATTCCAATGTATTTTCATCAAGTAATTTCTTTTTGTTCATCCTAAGAAGAATATATTACAACTAAATAGACCAAAACAGAAAGGTAAAGCGTTTAACTTTTTTTCTTATTGAGGAACTACCTACTCATGCCTTCCCGTGGAATAACATTCTAATATTTTTGATTATGATATTGAGATGGTCTCAAATTTAAAATGTAATAATGTCAAAACAGAAAATATACTATTTACATTCAAAAGAAATGATTATTTTCTGAATGTTGTATTTTTTACATGTGAATGATACAAAAGAAAATTCAAAGAAATTGAAAATTTTAAATTGCCGCCAGTTTGACACAAGATGGAGGATAAAAATGGTCAATAAACTCGGTCAAGACTCTGTACTATGTACACACCAACTTACATCCAAATCGGTTCATAAATACGCGTATTAACGCTTCTCAAAAATTAGATCGTTTCAAAATGTCAGCCATACTAGAAATTTAAAGTGCTGTAACTCAGCCTTTTTATAGATGAAACAAAAAACCAACAAAGAAAAAGCACTGAAATCTTTGTATCAAGGCCAAATACATAAGGAAAAAATCTTTTTCAATATCTAATTCTTTTGTACCTCATTTTAAATTTAAAATATTTAAATGACCGCCATTTTGAAATAAGTTGGCGGATGAAGTTGATCAACAAATTTGGAAGCCATTGGTCTGTACTATGTACATATAAAGTTATAAAAGTAGGTTCATAAATATGGTATTATCGCGTAAACAAAATCAGATCGTAACAAAATGTCAGATATACTAGAAATTCAAAGTGCTATAACTCAGTGCTAAATGATCTGCAGTGTAACATTTTTTAAGATATAGGCATAACAAAATATGCTCTAGAATTTTTGTATCATGGCCAAACATATGAAAGAAAAACCTTTTTAATTTTCTATTTTTTTTATCTAATTTTAAATTTAAAGAAAAATGACCGCTTTTTTTAAACAAGATAGCGGATGAAGCTGGTCAACAAACTCGATCGAGACATTAGTATGTACTATGTACACACCAAATTACATCTAAATCGGTTCATAAATACACGTGTTATCACATAACAAAATCAAATCGTTTCAAAATGTCAGCCACACTAGAAATTCAAAGTGCTATAACTCAGCCATTTTTTAAGATGCAGAGGAAACAATATATGATCTGTAATAGTTGTATTAATGCCAAACACATAAGAGAAAAGTATTTTTCAAATCATCACTTTTTGTACATAATTTTAATTTTAAAATTTTAAAAAATTTAATGGCTTTCCTTCTTAAACAAAATGATGGATGAAGCTCGCCAACGAACTAAGTTGAGACATTAGTATGTACTGTGTACACACCAAAGTACATCCAAATCGGTTTATAAATACGTTAGTTAAAGTATGACAAAGATCAGATATATAAATATATATATATCTAATATGTCTATGAATTCAAATAGAATCTGCCAGCCAGTGCTTTAACTCTAGTAAAGGCTCGGGTTAACTTGTAATTGTTATCTTATTTGGCTTAGCAATTAATTTCGGTATTGAAAGGGAATTGCGTACTACTTTTGGTTAATTTACTCGGATACACAAAAATATTTCGTTTCAATATATTCAATGAAAATCGTTTTTACTGTGCATTTTAATGTTCTTATATTATCTCAGTTACAATAAAGTTGTACCTATGCACCATTAAGATGGACGACAAACAGTTATCTATTACAGTGTACATAAGAAACAACTTGTAAGAGAAGTTTCATAACGGCCCAGCACCTAAAGGGTAGCCTTATATCCGCAATTTGGATGTTGGGCAAGGCTTCCCGTCCAGTTTCCGAATTGGCCGGCCAAAACCCGTAATACGCTATTCATTTCATGTATTTCGGGTTTTGGCCAAGAAGCTTGGCTAGTACGGGTACTGGCCGGTCATTTCTACAGATGGGGTACAAAATAATACGAACACCTGTGAAAAAATATAACGTATTTCGCACCTTCGGTACGGCCGCGCCACCTGCGACAGGAGTTTTCCACCTAGTGAGCGTGAAGAGGAAGGTATCAGCCTCTCAACAGCAGTCACCTGTGTTGCATGCGTCAATCAAACTGTATGTAATAAGTTCAAAGTAAGACCCATCAGATTTCCAAAGAGAAATGATTTTTGGAGCGCGTTTAAGTGAAGCATCGGTTACGGAAGCAGCAAACCTTTTAGGGGTTACAAGTAGTACGGTGCAGCAGTTACGACAGCGTACACGAAAAAGGGTAAGACGACGTCTTCAAAGCGCAACAGAGGCTGAAAGTCCAAGCTTACTGATAGGCATAGACTAGTCTTGAAGTCCATAATAGCCCGAAAGCCCAAGCAATCGTCATCCAAGATAACATCCGAAATGAACAGACATCTCCAGGATCCCATTTCAACAAAAACTGTCAAAAAAGAACTCCATTCTGCGAGGATTAATGGCAGAGTGCAATTCGAAAACTTTTGGTGACAGCAACTATTGCTTTCAAGCGACTTCAATGGTGCAGAGATCCCAAACGGTGGTCCCCACAGAGTTGGCAACATGAATTATTGTCACATGAATCTTTATTCGCCCTATTTCAGACGACCGGACGCGTTTATGTCTAGAGAACACCCAGAGAAGCGTTTAAACCTGAATGCCTGATGGTGAATTTGAAACATTCGGGTGGCTCCATTATGGTCTGAGGTTGGATATCTTGACACGGTCTTGGGCCACTAGCTATTCTGCATGGGAGGATCAAATCCAATCTCTATCTAACCAGTCTAGGGGATCATATCCATCCTTTTGTCCAAACTTTATTCCGTGGAGAGCGACCGCTTTTTCAAGACGACAATGCCCCTATCCACACTGCAGGTTATGTTCAACCTTGGTTCGAAGAGCTTGACGATGAAGTTGAACATCTTCTTGGCCCCCTCAGTCTCGGGATTTGAATATTATTAAACATATATTGGAAGATTTGGACTCCAAACTTCGTTCTCAATTTCTTCCTTCATCCAGCCTTTCGGAATTAGAGACCATTATGCAAGAGTGATGGCTTAATTTACTTTCAAATATTGTCCATGACCTTTATACATCTATAAAAGGTAACATTAAATCTGTACTTCAATCAAAGGGTAGACCAAACCCCTAGTAATAAAGATTTTCCATTATTTCACAGGTGTTCGTATTATTTTGTCCCCCAAATGTAGAATTGGCTGGCTCTGGATCTTGGCTGTAACGTATATATATTTATATTACTTTTAGGAAATTCATTCTATATCTCGGCATTTAAATCATACATATATTGTCATTAAAATGGATGTAAACACTTCTAAAGTTTTAAAATAACACTCTTTGAGAGCGTTAAGTCATATTTACTATTATAAAAATGTACCATCATAAAAATGAGAATACATTAATATAATATAAAAAATGACTTTATGAGAAAGGTCAACTTTGCGAGAACTTAGCTAATTAGCTAAATTATACAGGATGAGTCATAAATATCAAAATAATAGGCTATCACCTTAAATGTTACCCTTAGACCCATACTTCCAATTGCAAAAATTCATAAAAAGGTGAAATTTTTGATAAGATAAATTGCGACTCTATGGGGGGGGGGGTCTTTTGAAAAAATACGAAAATTAAATTTTAATACGGTCCCCATAGAATAAAAATTTCAATTAGAAAAACTTTCCTTACTCAATCCTTAATAAGATACAAAAAGTTGCATCTTCATATCTTCAAAACTCGAAAAGTTATAGCCATTTAAAAAACTCATTAGGTTTTAAGGGATTAGACACAAATTGAAATGTGCGCAATTCAAAAAACAATACTAATTTAACACTAATAGGAAACGCGTAAAAAATCTGTTTTTTAACTTAGAATTTTGATTTTTTTCTTTTTTTGTGATGGTTAGCCTTATAATTTGCTAAGAAAATTCTAAAATTTCTCATACAATTTATGAAAGTTTCATGTGGTTAGTACTGGTTTAAATGGGATAGTTAAAAATCGTAGTAACTCGTAACATTATTTATCGGATTTCAATTTCTTTTCTTTTTAAATAAAGATGAAAATCTGATTTTAGTTTTATTCCAGGGTTTTTGTTTTTTAATACTAATTTAAAAAATATTAAAAATATTTATTGAAAAAATAATACAACTTAAAAAAAATATTTTCAAAAGTAAATATTTTTTTCAAATTTGCCAAAACAAAACTAATGTAAAAAATAAAAATTGACGTGTTTCAAGTTCTTTTTTTCTTTAAAAATTCTTAACATTTAATAATTTAAAGACAAGAAATAGTGGGGAAAAGAACTCATTATGCAGAAAAACGAAGTGCACTGTTTAAATGTCCGTCAGTTATTTAAAAGAATGCTTTTTCTAACATGCAGATTAAGTCTTTTTTTTTTTAATTAGCTCTGACAACTTCAGGCTTTTTATCGTCCTGGAGAGGCTGTTAAAAAATCTGCATTCTGGGCCCAAGCCGGGCTAGGACCGATACCTCTCTTTTTACTGAAGACTCATCAGGAGGACCTAATGTACTTTTCATAAAGGAGGGCACTGCTTCCTTCTTCCTAGGTGTACAATGTACGAAATTTTCAATCCCGGTCTCGACAAAACCCGTATTAAAATCACTGTGTCTGACTGGCTTAATACGTGCATAAAATAAATAAACTTGAAATTTTTACGAAAAACACATAGATTTTAAAATCTTTATTTTGCAAAAAAAAAAAAAAAGTAAATAAAAATAGAATAAAAAACCCTCTAAAATTCATTTTTCAAAAGAATAATACATTGAAAGGTTAAAAAATTAAATACAATAAAACCAGTAAAATAAATCTGCCTATGACGGAATTCTGTCTTAAACGGTAAATATGTTGATCCATGCAAAATAAATACAATGATACCTGGGGAAAAAATTAAACTCCAGTTAAACCTCCTATTGGGGGGGGGGAGGGCATCTGCCTATAACATAGTTTTTCTTTCCTATGTGATTCCGTCTTAAAAGGTTTTACTGTATAACATTTTTCAAAGTCTCCAACGCATGGAATGCGGATTAACGATATTAAAATATAAGTGAAACATTCACATACAAATAGAGATTCATTGATAAAATATATATATTACAGCTTTTGGCACTTCTTTAATAATAAAAAGTATAAATATAAAAAGCGAAAAGCTATAAAAGGAATTTTTGGTCAGAATTCTCCCATACGAAACAATTTTTTCCCACACCGAATTAAAAACTATGTAGCAATTTGATGCTGAACCGGGTTATGATTTAAACTATTTTCCAGAACAGTCCGGGTTATGATTTTAACATTTTTTCAGATCGGGTCGAACTTCTTCCCCTATGGGTCGGTTTGGGACCGGACCTAGATATTCCTATCCATGCAGATCTCCATGGCAGATTACCAACATATTTTGAAAACAATTTTAGATTTAATTCCAGTAAGCTGCTTTGTTATGTCCTAATGAGAGACACTGTCTTAAATCGACATCTAATAATGGACAATTAATGGACGATCGCTCGCTTGCTTTCCAAATGAGCGAAAAACTCTTCGTTTACAGGCATGGTAAAGTGGTGTAAGTCAGGAATTTTGGAGAATTTTGGATTTTAATATGTCTGTCAGGTTTTTAGATGTTTAGATGAATTTTTTTTTTTGATCAATATAGGAAGAGATGAGGAATAATTTCCTAAATGACAATTTTGCTGTACGGGAGCCATATAAAAATTTAATTTTCATATTTTTTCAAATAGACCCCCATGGAATTGCAACTTATCTTATCAGAAAAGTCACCTTTTTTGATGAATTTTTGCAACTGGAAGTATGGATCTAGGGGCAATATTTAAGGAGACAGCCTATTTAGTCTATGAGCTAGCAACGTCAAGAAACACGTCATTTTATCAAAGCTCATTTTTTATATGTTCTTCCCCTTAATGGTGTAGTACATTTGCGGACGGTCTGGTAGTCCAGAGACGTTGCGTTTACCTGTGGCAGAAGAGGTTGTGGAGATCAAAAAACTTCAAAATTAAGTGATTTTATCAAAGTTCATTTTTTTATATATATTTTCTTCCTTTTTATGGTGCAGACGTTTGTGGGCGGTCTGGCAGTTGGGAGACGTTGCGGTTACCTGTGGGAGAAGGGGTTGTGCAGGTCAAAACACTTCACTATTACGTCATTTTATCAAAGCTCATTTTTTTATATGTTCTTCCCTTTTGTGGTGTAGAACGTTAGCGGGCGGTCTGGCAGTCGGGAGACCTTGCGTTTACCTATGGGAAAAGGGGTTATTCTGCAAATTATGTCATTTTAGCAGGATTTTTGTTTGTAACATTTGTTTATATTATTTGTGATATTAATGCCAGACGTTACCAATATAGCTAAGATCCTGACATATCCACATTTATAGATAACATATTACTCTTTGGCCTATCAGACAATCTAAAATTAATTTGCCAGACAAAATTTGGTTCCGAATTGAATGCTATACGGCTTTAAATATGACAACGAAAGTGCCTGTTTCAAGATTGTTTTACAGTTTAAAATTTATAAGCCATCTGTACATCAATTTATCAAGCATAAAAATTCCAAGATATTTCTCTTTATCTAGCAGACAACTTATAATTAATTTGTCAGCCATATTCGGTTGCAAAGTCAATGTCAGACGGCCTTAAATTTGGTAGAGAATGTGCCTTTTTCAAGAGTGGTTTATACTTTAAAAATTATAACTTATCTTTACGTCATTTTATCAAGGATAAAAATTATAAGATACTACACTTTAGGTAGCAGACAACCTGTAATTAATTTGCCTGACACAAATTCGGATGTAAAGATAATGCTACACGGCTTCAAATATGGCAACAAGAGTTCCTGTTTCAAAAGTGGTTTAAGTCGTAAATTAAAGCCGTCTGGCATTAATTTTGCAACAGAATTTGAGTGTGGCAAATTAATTATAGGTTGTCTGATAGCCAAAGAGTAATATCTTATAATTTTTATGCTTGATAAAATGACGTAAAGATGACATAATTTTTAAACTACACTGCTCAAAACAAATAAAGGATATCTGAAGTTTTATATAAAATAAAGATATAAATGAAATTTTTTTTGCCGAAAATAGAAGAAGAGAATCACAAATGCAAATTTTTCTAGTTTTCAAACTTTGGAGTATGCAAATTTTGAGTTCGACGTCAAAAACGTCGCTTTAGCGGTAGCGAATGAAATTTACTTTCAACTGGATAAAAGAGAATGAAGAGAAGGATGATCGGCATTCAATGATTGCTTTGTTTCGACGAGTACAATGTCTCAGCGAAGTCATTTGACAGATTCAGAAGCTTGGAGAATTGTTGGTAGGTTAGAAGGGGGCCAAACTCAAGCCGAAGTAGCGCAAGCCATTGGAGTGTCACAAAGTGTCATTTCCAGGATCTGGAACCGTTTTTTGGATAGTGGATGTGCAGGCCGAAGACTAGGGCAAGGTCGTAGACGGGCAACAACGCCCAATGAAGATCGGTATTTAGCGTTAATAGCTCGGAGACACCGAAACATGAACGCTACTCTTCTCCAACAACACCTCTCGGCTACAGGCACCACGATTTCAACTCAGACTGTTCGAAACCGGCTCCATGCTGTAGGTCCGTATGCTCGCCGACCGATGGTATGTGTTAGATTAACATCAAGGCATCGTCGCGACCGCAGGGAGTGGGCAACCGAGCATATCAACTGGAGGAGAAATGAATGGAGCAATATTCTGTTTTCTGACGAGTCCCGTATTTCTGTGCATCCGGATAATAGGCGTATTTTCATCTGGAGGGACCGTGGCAGTAGAAATAATCCTGCGTTCGTGCACGAAAGTTTCAGATTTGGCGGTGGAGGAGTGTTGGTGTATGGTGGCATCTCCATTGACGGGCGCACTGACCTCTAAATCATTCGAGATGGAGCTCTGACTGGTCGCCGATATAGGGATGAGATCCTCAGACTAATTGTAGTCCCTTACGCTGCAGCAATCGGAGACTTCATTTTAATGGACGGTAACTGCATGCCACATCGTGCAAACCTGGTGGTGGATTTCCTTTTCGAGGAAGGAATCGTTCGAATGGAATGGCCAGCGTGTTCTCCAGACATTAATCCAATCGAGCACGTTTGGGAAGCTCTAGGAAGACAAGTTTCTGGCCGCCAACAACCCCCACAAACTCTCCAAGAACTGGAAAGAGCTCTTCTAGAAGAGTGGGGCAGAATACCCCAACTCGTCATTAATAACCTCATTGAGTCCATGCCTCAAAGGTGTTCAACGTTGCTGGTCACCCGTTGAAACCATACCCCCTACTGAAAAGGATTTTCTTTGAAGAAAACACCTTTTCTTATTCTTTTTTTCTCATATGGACAAATTGTGTTTTTTTCCTTTTTACACAAATGCGCAATAAAATGCAATTTTTTTCTGCCAAACATGTGTAATTTATTCTCATATAACCTACTGTGTCTGTCGACCATGTATCAATCAGCTAAAAAGTTTCCCAGATACAAAATCCACCTAAAACTGCAATATCCTATAATTGTTTTGAGCAGTGTATAAACCACTCTTGAAACAGGCACTTTCGTTGCCTAATTTAAAGCCGTCTGGCATTAACTTTGCAGCTGAATTTATATCTGGCAAATTAATTACAGGTTTTCTGATAGCCAAAGAGTAATATCTTGTAATTTTTATGCTTGATAAAATGACGTAAAGATGATTTATAATTTTTAAACTAAAAACCACTCTTGAAACAGGCACTTTCGTTGTCATATGTAAAGCGTCTGGCATTAACTTTGAAACCGAATTTGTATCTGTCAAATTAAGTATAGGTTTTCTGATAGCCAAAGAGCAATATCGTGTAATTTTTTTTGCTTGATTAAATGATATAATATGACTTATAATTTTTAAACTATAAACAACTCTTGAAACAGGCACTACGTTGCCAAATTTAAATCCGTCTGTCATTATCTTTGCAACCGAATTTGTGTCTGGCAAATTAATTATAGATTGTCTACTAGGCAAAGAGTAATATCTTGTAATTTGTATGCTTGATAAAATGCTGTAAAGATGATTTGTAATTTTTAAACTATAACCCACTCTTGAAACAGGCACTTTAGTTGCCATATTTTAAGCCTTACGGCTTTAACTTGCAACTGAATTTATGCCTGGCAAATTAGTTATAGTTTGTCTGCTAGCAAAAATGCGATATGTTATCTGTAAATGTGGATCTGGGAGAGTCTTAGCGACATTGGTAACGTTTTATAATGGATTAATATCACAAATAGTTAGTAAAAGCAAATATTACAATCAATAATCCTTCTAAAATGACGTAATTTTAAAGTTTCTTCACTTGCATAATCCCTTCTCTCGCATGCATACGCAACGTCTCCCAACTGCCATATCACCCGCAAATATACTACAATATAAAAGGAAAGAACATATAAAAAATGAGTCTTGATAAAATGATGTAATAGTTAAGTTTTTTGACCTGCACAACCCCTTCTCCCACAGGCAAACGCAATGTCTCCTGACTGCCAGACCGCCTGCAAACGTTTTAAATCATTAAGGGGAAGAACATATAAAAAGATGAGCCTTGATAAAATAACGTAATTTTGAAGTTTTTTGACCTGCACATCCCCATCTGCCACAGGTAAACGCAACATTTTCCGACTGTCAGATTGCCCGCAAAAGGTTTACACCATTAAGGGGAGGAACATGTAAAAAGGTGAGCCTTGACAAAATGACGTAATTTTGAAGTTTTTTGACCTGCACAACCCCTTTTGCCACATGTAAACGCAACGTCTCCGGACTGCCAGACCGCCCGCAAATGTACTACACCATTAAGGGGAAGAACATATAAAAAATTAGCCTTCCTAAAATCAGGTGACGAAAACGTTGCTAGCTCTTAGACTAATTGTTTCGATATTTATGATTCACCCTATATTAAACATCGTCAGAACTTGATGGGTTAACGATGAAAATTATTCTTTTCATATGGTAATAGAGAAAATGAAATGTCAGAGCAAATTACTTCGATAATTAGAATCATTATTTGTATTCTTGTATAAGCTATTTAAAAAAATTACCACGATAAATTCTGCTTTTTAAAAGAAGCAAGAAAATAAGACTAAAAAAGCAAAACCAAATTAAAGTTGCGAAACAGTTTTTTACAGTCTTCGTTTTAACATTGTGTGCATTTATATCTAAATTAAATATAACGTTCATGATCGTAATTAATTGAAATGCGTTCTTCAACAGTTAATTGTGGCTCCGCTTTTAAAACAATTTCTAACTTGAACCTATACGCTCTGATAATAATTAAGGACTTTTACGTTGTACTATCTAATACTAACAAAATATATATAGCTATCCAACGCACACATTATTCATCAAATAAAAGTTAGAGTAAAATAAAACATAAATAAAATAATACTCAATGTTTTGCTTTACTCTTTAAAATCATTAACAGGAGTTAAATTTTCTAAAGTACATATAGGATTATTTGTATTTTAGAAATTTTTACTAATGATGATGGTTTTAAAAGTAAACAAAAATGTTGAGGTTTTATTTATTCATGTATTTATTTTACGATATCTTTTATTTTATGAATATTGTTTATAATGAAACTTAGGAGAGCAACATCTATTTTTTTAGTATTATTCCCTTTCATTTTATAAAGTTTTTGTAATTATTCGTGAATAATGTTTCTTTAAGGGTCACTTCAATAAATTTCTCTGATTGTGAAATCCCATGTTCAATAACGGAAAACGAGAAAAGAAAAACAATTGCTCTTTAAAATAATTATTAAAATTGGGTTTTCACCATGAAAAGTAAGTGTCATATTCCGAAAAATTACGTTTTTAAAAGTGCCGACAATTGTAATTCGACAAGTATATATATATATATATATATATATATATATATATATATTAATATTCTGCAATTGGGTCTCTATCTCAGCGTTGAAATCATAGCTGCAATGTCTATTAAAATGGATTTGAAAACCTCTAAAGATTTAAAACAACATATTTTGGATCGCCAAGTCTTATTTACTCGAAAAAGTCATTTAACTATGAACCGGCTACAGAAGAAAATCAATCAAAACATTAGATTAAAACGTTCGCTACCACTTACATGAAGACGTGATGATAGTTAGTGCCGCACTGTAGAAGTGGGTTTTTCCCAGGAGCCAATTTACTTTTTATAACAAAGAATCAGTGAAAGATTTTCCTGCGCCAGCGCGTGACTAGCTATAGAACATCACCCCCACATCACGCGCTGGCTCGTGAGTGCCCTCTGAACGTTGGCGCCATATCACGCGCTGTTAACCATGAATTTGGGTCAAACTGAAATAAGTTAATGAGAGAAAGATTTAAATTTCTTACGTTTCTAAATATATATTTTTCCTTTCCTCCAACCTTATAATTTTGAATTTATTGTAGTGAAAAGATATTTGACGAAAATAATTAAAAAATTTTTACCATATTGATAAATCCATTTTTATTATACTTGGATAATAATCATAAAAGTTAAATTGCGAACCTTTATAAAAAAAAGAAAAAAATAATGTAATTAGAACAAAAATTAGTTTTTGAGAAAGAGCGAAAAAATAGGTAATTAGGAAAATTATACTAAAAACCGTCGGAGCTTGCCGGATAATGAAGATATCCATTCTTTTCATCTGATAATTCAAATATGAAATATCAGAGCAAATTGCTTCGATAATTAGAATCCTTATTTGCATTCTTGCATAAGCCATTTTAAAGAATTACCACGATGAATTCTTCTTTTTAAAAGACTCATGAACATAAGACAAATAAAAAGAATATTGCCCAGTTAAACTGATGGCATTGAGCTCACAGGCTACGCATACTAATTGTACATTACAGCCTTGTATTTTCGTTAATTCCGTTCGAAAAAAAATAAGAAAGGGAAACATCTCTCCCCTTTCTCCTTTTTTATACTTAATCATTGAACCTCCTAAACTATCAAGGACATGCTTTATCATATAGAAAATCTATATCCAAAATTCAGAGCAAATCGGATAATTCTTAATAAAAACCCATTTAGCATTTATATAATTTAAGAGGAGTTATTCCCCTCTTTTATACTTAACCATTAAACTTCCAAAACTATTCAGAGATTTGAACGAAATCTGACAATTCTGCTTGAAAAATCCATTTATACAAGTTAAGGGGAGGGGCATTAGAACCCCCGTTCCTTCTGTTTATACTTAATCAATGAACACCTAATAACAGCCATGGTATCGCCTCATGAGAATGATCCTATATCTAAATTTTGAACAAAAACTGTTAATTCTGCATGAAAATCCCGTTTATATCAATTAAGGGGAAGGGGCATGAGCCCCCCGTTCCCCCTGTTTATACTTATTCAATGAACACCTAATAACAGCCACGGTATCGCCTCATCAGAATGATCCTATATCTAAATTTTGAACGAAAACTGTTAATTCTGCATGAAAATCCCGTCTATATCAATTAAGGGGAGGGGCATGAGCCCCCCATTCCCCCTCTTATACATATCGAATGAACTCCAAAAACTAATCAGGGAAGCGCCTTATCAGGATATACCTATATACAAAATTTCAAGTGAATCCGATATTTTTATCATGAGTTATCGCGTTACGCACGTACGAACGTACATACAGAATGGAAGGGCACATAAGCTCTCACGCTATGATAGCCTGTGAGCTAAAAAGCAGGACCTAATTAAATTTGTGAAACTTCGTGGTATTTACCAGCTTTTTTTTAAATAATGTGTGGGTCCATCCATTTCAAATGGTCCAGCACTGGTCGCTCGACCATTTTTAAAAAAATTGAAATTTTTTGTACAACAACCCTAACATGGTGGAAGTTCAAAATGACCGTTATTTTAATTTTACGATTTTTTGTTTGTGCATGGCAGCCATCTTTGTTTCATCATGTGCAAGCAATTTTCTCAGATACTAGGATACACAAAATTCTAAATATCTCGTCTTTTATTTTCCCAATTGAAATGGGGTTTGCAGCGTTTTGTTCAGAATAAAATAGGCTAAATGTGTGGTGGTAGAATAATTTTGGAAAATAAAATTTTACAGGGGAAATTTTAGCACAAAATTAAAGATTTTTTCCAAAATCTATCCGTTTGCAAGAGGAAATTTTTCATGCATGGAAAACCGTCACACTTACATAATTTTTTCTACAAATAGGTCAAAAGTGCGTGTACGCATACATCAAGTCCCAGATCTGGAAGTTGATTTCTCTTTGCAAAAAAAATTCCGAAATTCGTCAAAAATTTTAAAAATCGCACATTTTAGGCTTTATATCTCTAGTGGGGCACGAGATAAAAATCTGAAATTCTGGCCTTTGATAGTATTGTGTAGTAATGTTATGTGCAAAAAATTTCAAGAAGGAGATTTGACTACAAGTGGAGATATGATATGGACAATATGTGAAAACAATACTGCCAAATTATTGTAACCTACTATGTAATTGTTCAACAAGACCGTCAACCTTATACAATTTTTTCTAAAAAAAGGTCAAAAGTGCGTGTACTCATACAACATACAAGTCTCAGATCTGGGAGTTGATTTCTCTTCTCGAAAAAATTCCGAAATTCGTTCAAAATTTCAAAAATTGCACGTTTTAGGCTTTGATATCTCTGGTGGAGCACGAGATAAAAATCTGAAATTCTGACCTTTGGTAGTATTGTGTAGTAGCGTTACGTACAAAAAATTTCAAGAAGGAAATTTGACTATAAGCTGAGATACGGTGATTGAAAAATGTTATGAAATGCTATTATGAGTACATTAGGAGAAATGAGATTAGTCTCATTTATTACAATATTTACACAGAAAATATCGTTTGTTGAAAACAGTTTAGTAATAAATGTTTAATTTACAAAGATACTACATATGCTCAACAAAGAGCTTAACACTATTTACGAGAGATGTTATGAGTTCGATCAGTTACTGTTGTCAGTCCATCCGGCTGTTCTTTCTAAAAATTTTATTTGAAGCCCCCCAAGTCTTGTCATCCCTTGTTAACTTGAATGAAATTCTCTAGGTTTAATAATTGAAACCATGTCAACTCAATCAGTTGCAACCCATTGTCTGAAATTTACTTTTCATGAAATGTATACCGAGTAAAATTGTTGCAGTAGCATTTCTAGTAAGTTTGTTCCTCTGGACAAATAGTGTATTGGCTTAGCATACATTCTGAATAGTTTAAATCACACACACGCATTTGAAAAAGATATTTGTAATTAACATTTAACTTTGTACCATAAATAATTAATTTAAAATTTTGGAGGTATGAACAATTACATAGTAGGTTACAATAGTTTGGCAGTATTGTTTTCACATATTGTCCATGTCATAACTCAGCTTAGTCAAATCTTTTTCTTGAAATTTTTTGTACATAACACTATTACACAATACTATCAAGGGCCAGAGTTTCAGATTTTTATCTCGTGCTCCACCAGAAATATCAAAGCCTAAAAAGTGCGATTTTTGAAATTTTTGAAGAATTTCGGAATTTTTTTCGCAAAGAGAAATTAACTCCCAGATCTGGGACTTAATGTATGAGTACACGCACTTTTGATCTATTTGTAGAAAAAATTGTGTAAGGTTGACAGTTTTCCTTGCATAAAAAATTTCCTCTTGCAAATGGATAGATTTTGGAAAAAATCTTAAATTTTGTGCTAAAATTTCATCTGTAAAAATTTATTTTTCAAAATTATTCTACCACCACACATTTAGCCTATTTTATTCTGAACAAAATGCTGCAAACCCCATTTCAATTGGGAAAATAAAAGACGAGATATTTACAATTTTGTGTATCCTAGTATCTGAGAAAATCGATGAACACGATGAAACAGAGATGGCCGCCATGCACAAACAAAAAATAGTAAAATATACTATAACGGTCATTTTGAACTTCCGTCATGTTAGGGTTGTTGTATAAAAAATTTCAGATTTTTTAAAAATGGTCGAGCGACCAAAAAAATATTTTCTGGACCACTTAAAATGGATTGACCCGCGTGCATTGATATCTAACTTAAATTTAACGCTCTTGATAATAATTAATAGAATGCACTCTTTAGCAGTCAGTTGTGGTTGCTGTTGCAAAGGACCTTCTAACTTGAAATTAAACGCTTTCATAATAATTAAGCACTTTTACGTTCTAATATCTACCCGTAAGGCATGGTGACATCACTGCGGCGTCGTTGTGAAGTCACACTGTGACTTTGTGACCATCGATTGTCGATGTGACGTCACGTGACGTAGATGAGAAGTCACATTAACTAAAATGTGAAGTCGTTACGGCCGTTTTAGAGCTCTTTTGTGGCGTCACATTGTGACCACTTTGTGAAGTCACGGTGTGACAAATTTGCGGAAAATGTGTCATTTGTGACTACTTTGACATTAACATCGTGACGAAACTGTGACATAAGCGACGTTGGGACAAAAGTGTTTTTTAAAGTAAATAACATGTTTTGAAGAATTTTTGTAATTTTCTAAAGATTTTTTAGAAAGTCACATCTCAGTCACAATGTGACATCAATGAGTGGTGGCATTTTGGTCACAGATGTGATGTGACCACAGTGACTCACAGTGACATCATTGTGACATCACTGTGACCATGTATGCTATGAGTGTAATATTCAACAAAATAGAAGTAGATATCAAACGTACATGCATTCATAAAATAAAAGATAGCATAAAATAAACACATGAATAAAATAAGTCTCAACTTTTTGTTTTACTCTTTAACAACATTATTAGAAGTAAAATTTTCTAAAGTATAAATCGAATTATTTGTATTTTAGAAAATTTTACTCCTGATGATGGTTTTAAAGAGTAAACCAAAACGTTCAGATTTATTTTATTCGTGTGTTTATTTTACGGCAGTTTCTATTTCATGAATAATGTGTACGTTGAATAGAAACATCTTTTTTTTAGTTTTATTAATTTTCATTTTACAAAAACTTTATAATTATTTCTGAATAATATTTCATTAAGGGCTAAGTCTCTGATAGTGAAATCCATTTTGAATTATGGGAAAACTCAAAAGAACGATTGCTCTTTAATATATTTATTAAAATAAGATTTTCAGCACAAAAAAGTAGGTGTCATAGAACGAGAAAATACGTTTTTAAAAAGTGTCTCCGTAAAACAATTAAAATTTGACACACACACACAGATATGTATAGATATTACGGAAGATTAATATATATGCATATTAATCTTCCGTAATTTGTCTACACCTCAGAGTTGAAATCATAAATGCAATGTCTATTAAAATGGATATGAAAACCTCTAAATATTTAAATCAACATTTATTGGATCGCCAAGCCAAATTTACATGAATATGACATTTAACTATAGAACCAATTACAGAAAAAGATCTATTAAAACACCAGATTAATCATCAATTATGTCACTTTGGCGTTAAACTGAAATAAGTTAATGAGAGAAAGATTTGAAATCCCTATGTTTCTTAGTGTGTAGTTTTTCTCTCCCCTCCCCCTTTGTAATTTTGAATTTATTGTTGTGAAAATATTTTTATCAAAAGATAATTAAAATTTTTTAACCATATTGACAAAATCATTTTTACTATACTTGGGTGATAATGATAAAAGTTAAATTCCGTACCATTATCAAAAGAATAATAAATTAATATATTTAAAATAAAAACATTTCTTTGAGAAAGAGCGAGAATATACCTAATTAAGAAAACTATACTAAAAATTGGCCGATCTTGCTGGATAATCAAGACAGTTATTCTTTTGATATGTTATTCAGAAAATGAAAATCCGAGCAAATTGCTTTGTTAATTAGTATCATTATTTGTATTCTTCTATAAGCTATTTTAAAGAACTATCACTGTAAATTCTGCTTTTTAAAAGAAGCAAGAACACAAGACTAAAAAAACAGGACCTAATTAAATTTCTGAAACTTGGTGGCTTTTAACAGCTTCCTTAAATATTGTGTGCATTTATATCTAAATTAAATTTAACGTTCTTGATAGTAATTAATTTAAATGGATGCGTTCTTTAGCAGTCAGTTGTGGCTGTGCTTGTAAATGACCTTCTAACTTGAACTAATATTCTTTGACATTAATTAAGGACTACGTTGCAATATTTAATACTAAAGAAAATAGATTTTGCTATACAATGTACACATTTTTCAAACAATAAAAGGTGATGCAAAATAAACACATGAATAAATAAATTCTCAACGTTTTACTTTACTCTTTAATACAATTATCAAGAAAAAATTGTCTAAAATACAAATCGGATTGTTTGTATTTTAGAAAATTCTACTCTTGATGATGATTTTAAAGAGAAAACCGAAACGTCTAGGTTCATTTTATTCATGTGTTTATGCTACGGAATCTTTTATTTCATGAATAATGCGTATGATGGATAGCAGCAACTGCTTTTTTTGGTATTATTAATTTTCATCTTTCTAAAACTTTGTAATTTTTTGTGAATAATGTTTTAAGAGCCGTTTCACTGAAACTCTGACGATAAAAATCAATGTTAAATTACGGGAAGCAACAAAAGAAGAATTTCTGTTTAGTATAATTGTTGAAGTATGATTTTCACCACGAAAAATTTCGTAGGTGTCAGATGTCGAGAAGATTCGTTTTTAAAAAGTGTCCTCTTAAGGCAATTTAAATTAAACAAGTATAAACATACATTAATTTTCCGTAGTTGGGTCCACATCTCAGGGAGGAAATCATAGTTGCAACGTTAATTAAAATGGATGTGAAAACCACTAAAGATTTAAAACACTTTTTGGATTGCCATGTCATATTTGCTGGAATATGCCATTTAGCTATGGAACCGACTAAACAGAAAAATATCAATCAAAACATCAAATTAACCATAAATTAATGCATTTTTGTGATAATTTGAAATAAGTAAATGTGAGAAAGATTTATATTTCCTACGTTTCTTAATATATATTTTTCATTTCCGCCTCTTATAATTTGGAATTTATTGTTGCGAAAAGATATTTGACAAAAGATAATTAAAATTCATATAAAACACAAATAAATGTACTAAAATTACTTTTAGCTGCAAACTTATAATATAATAATTATTATTTAAAATACATGATATAAAAATGTAATTAATAATACGAATTAATTTATTACATAATATAATTTATGTATATAATTATTTAACATATATATATATGAAACGATAAGGCGATTTTCTATCTAAATGCATCAGTTCTCGTAGAACACTATCCCTGCTGTATAAGCCCCACCAGTGGCCGCGGGGTTCTGACCTCCAAACTGGTAGACGGTAGGTGCTGGGTTCGAACCCAATCGCGACCGTCGGCCTAACCGTTCGGAGTTTCCCGTGGTTTTCTTCGAACCTTGCGTAAATACGGGTTAGGTTCCCTTAGAAAGACCCCCACGGAGGGCATCCCACCCCATAGGGCCTATATCCCATAGCGTAGATAATTGGCCGACATGGATACAAACAAACCCTGCTGTATAATACGACTATTCACTTAAGAACCAATAGCAGGATGAGCATTTAAGTTGGTACGCAATGGATTTGTTCTCTTAGGAGTTTCTCCGGAATAAATGTAAGTCAATCAGTTTTTTAATCCATATTTATTATATCAAGCCATAAAGTTATTCCACTTGTCACCATTCCACACACCTAACACTACAACATTCGCTCTCCAAGCTGCCTCATTTCGGTGTTCTAAAGTATCGGAAAAAATGAGACGGGCATCCTAGCAGTTCAAGAGACAGATGCGTTCTCCCTGCTCCAAAAACCTAGAATGAAATTCCAACACTCACACGAAAAAACTAGCCCCTCCTCAGTCTGCGTCAGTAAATTAAAAATCCAATTAGGATTAACTTCGAGGCTACGCATCAGAAATCATCATCACTGATTGGTATACGAGGTGTGGCCTTCCCGTAAGAACTCCATACTGTTTCGCAAATAGACTAACCTGCTAACATCCGCGCATTAACACAGAGCAGACGGTCTTAATAAAAAATAAAATTAAAATCTCGATAATATTCTAAAAAGGAAAAATATTACGAAATCGTTTCCCGCACTTTTTGAGAAACAAGCAATAGATTATTAATAAGTTAAATAAAATAAGAAAAAGAACTTTAGCAGTTAAAATGTTAATACATTACGAAACTAAGATTAAAAATATGTTCCACAAATTTAGAATTAATAGCTCAGAGAGGGCAAAATGGCGCATTTTTTTTATTACATATATATATATATATATATATATATATATATATATATATATATATTATAATATAAAAATATAATATAATCAATAAAATATGATTTAAAGTACATTAAAATCTATCTTAAAATAAATGCTTCAACACCATTACATGGCCGTCATCAGTAAGGATTCAAATTCTGTTATTATTTTTGTTTCCGCTTATTCGAAATTTTGTACGTTGGATGAGATGCCAGCTATAGGTATTCAAATTTCCTTTATATTATAAGTTTGCACCTGAAGTAAATTTTAGTACATTTATTTGCGGTTTATATGAATTAAATTAACTCAAGGTGAATTTTGCACTAAAATTTGAATTTTCATTTATTGACAAAAGTTAATTAGAAAAAAATGTTTACCATATTAACAAATCCGTTTTTAGTGCACCTGGATAATAATAGTAAAAGTTTAATTCCGTGTCATTATAAAAAGAAGAATTAATTAGTATAATTAGAGTAAAAGGACTTTTAGAGTAAGATGAACTTACTGAGAATATATCTAATTAGGAATTTTATACTAAAAGTCGGCAAAGTTTGCTGGATAATGACGACAGTTATACTTTTTATATAATAATTCAAAAAATGAAAAAGCAGTGCGAATTTCTTCGAAAATTGGAATTATTATTTGAATTCTTGTATCGAGTATTTTAAAGAATCGCCACGATAAATTCTGTTTTTTAAAAAGAGGTAAGAACATAAGACTAAAAAAACAGGACCTAATTAAATTTATGAAACGTGGTGATTTTTAACAGTTTCCTTTAAATACTGTGTGCATTTATACCTAAACTAAATTCAACGTTGTTGATATTAATTATTTAAAATGCATTCTTTAGCATCCAATATTGGCTGTTCTTGTGAACTTATATGCTTTCATTATAATTTAGGACATTACGTTATAATATATAATATTAATGATGTTGCTGCCCAACGTACTTGTAATTCATAAAAGAATGGCGTAAAACTAACCATGAATAAAACAAATCTCAAAGTTTCGGTTTTCCTTTTTTAAAACTACCATCAAGAGTAAAATTTTCTAAAATACAAATCGGCTGGAAGAAATGAATATGGTAGATTTTTAAAAAATAAATTCAAATTGGGAAAAGCACAAGGAGCTTTAGTGAGTGATTCACCCTCTAACTGTTTGGAACGTAATATTCTGTTCACTAAGCTTCAGGTTTCACAGCAATTTAAGCAATATTTAAGTTAATATAATTATATAGATTTAATAATTTTCCAATGCATTTTAGGATGACTAATACTTTCAAAGATTTCATTCATATTTGTAATTAAGTCTTTTTTTTACATAATGTTGAAAAAATCATATTTTCTGAGCATTTAAAACAAAATGCAGCGAAAACAATATTACAATTTTATCCATTTGCAAAGACACTCAGACAGTTCGACAAAAATTATTTAGCGTTTACAGCTCATATTCAAAATATTAGAATAATTGAGAAAAAGTAATAAGAAAAAATTATTTGTCATTTATTTATTTTTTATACTAAGTAAATGCAATTAAATTTCTTATAAATTAAATCTGGAATGTTTAGATAAGATTTTAACATTTATAAAATATAAAATACAGCACAATAAATTAGGTATACAGCTTCCTTAAACACACCAGAATATTAGAATAAAATTTAGATTGGTTCAAAATATTAGAATATTTTATTTTACGCAACAATATTACCTTATGAATATGAAGTAAATGGTAGTTAATATTTTGTAGCATCCCCTTTAGCTTTCATAACAGCGTACAATTGATCTTGCATATTATATACAAGGTGTTTACAAACATTTCTATCAATATTAGCCCAAATAGACTTTATACGTGCCACTAACTCAGTTTTACTTGAAGGAGGATTTTCTTGAAGTTTTTTCTTCATTATACACCATAAGTTTTCGATGGGATTAAGATCTGGTGAATTTGGTGGCCAAGGAAGTACCTTAATGTTGCGTTGGCGGAACCAATTCTTAGTTGACACCGAGGTATGCGGGGACGCTAAATCTTGTTGAAAGATGAAATAATCTTCAAATAAATCTTCTGATGATGGAATCATGTAATATTCTAAAATTTCTTGATATATCAGAGAGTTAACCTTTTCGTAGACGATGCATAACTTTCCAGGTCCTTCTGCACTCATACAACCCCAAACCATGACACTAGCAGCAAATTTTACGGAACGTTTAAGGCATTCTTTATCAAATGCTTCTTGCTTCATTCTCCAAACTCGAATACCTTGATTACCATATGAAACACAAAACATACTTTCATCACTAAATAATATATTTTTCCAATCTTCATTGCTCCATAAACGTCTTGATTTACACCAATTCAATCTTATACGTTTTTGTCTTGCAGTCATGAGAGGTTTTGTTTTCGGTACACGAGATTCAAATTTAAATTTATGGAGACGTCTTAATGTTGTCAATGTAGAAACTTCAACTCCTTCTTCTTTCCATTTTCGGTGCAAGAATCGCACACTTTTAAAACGGTTTTTCTTAACTATACGCTTCAGTTTCCTGTCATCTCTATCAGATGTTTTTGGTTTTCGGCCACCATTTCGGCGATTATTTTGAAATTTTCCAATTTTTGAATATTGTGTTAGTATTTTACAAACGCTCGATTGCGAACAATGTAAATAATTCGCTATAAAACATTGATTTTTACCGTGCCGATACAAATCAACCATACGAAGTTTAGTAGATTCAGGAATATCACTCACACGGCCCATTTTAAGACGAAAAAGAAACAAACTGCAAAAAAGAATACTGATTTTAAATAAAATAGTCTGAATTTAATCAATGATGCCACCAGTTAAGAATTAGTAATAATTAAAGGAGAATTAATGTGAAATATTCTAATATTTTGAACCACTTGAATAAATATTCTAATATTTTGACTTTTCAAAATAATTTTTTTTGCAATTAATCTTTTCAAAAATGATATTAAATTTAAGATAACAAGTAAGTTTAATCAACAATAAGTTCTTAATAAAAATATCGTTTGCATATTTTCATTAAAAGACATTAAATTACCAAACGATATTTTCAATTTATAAAAAAAAGGTAATTATTCTAACATTTTGAATATGAGCTGTATATGAGGCTAGTGCAGAAGTTGGTAGCATTCAGTTTTTATATAAAAGTAGCAGCATAGTATAATTGAGGAAATACATCGTACATCAATTATGCAACATTGATTTCTTTCTTTGATCATCTTACTTTCATCTTAAATACAATTTTTGTCGCAATTTGACTATTTCCCAAACGAATTAACGAACTAAATCATCAGAGCCTGGTATTTTTACTTTTTTCTATCTTTACAAGAAGAAAGTATTGGATTCATGAAAATTTTCGACTTCCGGTTTTCGGCGGATTTATACGTTTTAGAAGGTCTTGAACACGTTTTGACTATTTTTAGAAAATGTCTGTCGTGAATCTGTCTGTATGTGACAAAAAATGTGTGGGCGCTCTATCTCAAGATCTAATGCTCGAAATTTAATAAAATTTTATATTCAGTTACACCTTGATATGATTTAGTGCCTATTGGTTTTTGGTGAAAATTGGCTTGCAGGTGGCGCTGCTATACTACGTTTTTCATGATTTTCAAGATTGCTATATCTCAAGATTTAATATACAGAATTTCACCAAACTTCAGATTCTGTAATCCCTTGATATACATAGACGCTGATTAAGTTTTGGTGTAAATTGGACAGCAGGTGGCGCTGCTATGCAACGTTTTTCATGATTTTCATGATAGCTATATCTCAAGAACTAATGCACAGAATTTCACCAAACTTCAGATTCCGCGATACCTTGAGATACATAGCCGCTGATAAGGTTTTGGTGTGAACTGCCCTATAGGTGGCGCTGCTATGCTACATTTTGCACGATTTTTGCGATAGCTATATCTCAAGAACTAATGCAGAGAACTTCATCAAATTTTAGTTTCTTTTACACTAGAATATATAACATAATTAGACGCTGATTACATTTTTGTATTAACCTTGCAACAGGTGGTGCAGCCATGCTGCATTTTGCACGATTTTTCCGATTGCTATATCTCAACAACCAACGCACAGAATTTCATCAAACTTCAGATTTTGTTACAAAATGACATATAACATAATTACACGATGATTACGTTTTGTTATAAACCCTTCAACTGATGGTGCTGCTGTGCTATATTTTATACGGTTTTTTTAACTAGCTATACCTCAAGAACTAATGCACAGAATTTCATCAAACTTCAGATTCTTTTACACCATAACATAATTAGACGCTTTTTTACGTTTTGGCATAAATTGTCCAAGATATGGTGTTGCTGTGCTACGTTTTTCAAATTTCTTGTTATAACTATATCTCAAGAACTAATGGACGAAATTCCATCAAATTTCAGATTCTGTTAGGTCTTGGCATCAATAGATGCTTATTAGGTTTTAGTATAAATTACCCAACATGAGGCACTACTGAACTCATTTTCTCAGAACATTAATTAAATTTTGCGTTTTAGGCTTTTCGGATACCAGAATCTCATTAGGCTAGGTCAAATGTTCGAGAAAATTCGATAGTGGGTAACTTTGGGGTCACCACTTTTTTTTTTTTTTTTTTTTTTTTTTTTTTTTTTAATGCTAAAATGTACTTTTATGAGATAGAAGAAAGTTTCGGGATTGACACATCCAACTAGTTCAATAACGCTATAAGAAATTAATTTTAAATTCTGCGTATTATATTGCTAATATTGTCATTAGAAACACATTACTCCATGTATTTTTTTTAACTGTAGCATAGCAGGAAATGATGAAATATCTTTCACAGAATTCTCAATTTACATACAAAAGATAAATTAAAGTTAATAGAAGAGTGTAAAATAACAATAATTATTTACTGAATATATTTTTTTGTATCCTTATTTTAGCTTAACTACGATTACTTAAAAAATATTACAGTTATTTAAAAATTTGAGAGCTTTGAGGAAAAAAATGGCCTGTTCAATAGGGTGGGCCGAAAAAAACTTTTTTCGATTTTCGATTATGGCGGGTGCGGAAAAGTGGCCACTGGTGGCACTCAGTTCACGCAAAAAATTTGAGATTTTTTTTACTTTTCCTTACCCTGCCGCAAATGGCTTGAAAATTTGCAAAAATGCTGATTTTTGAACTTTTTTAGCTAAAAAGTTAAAAATCTTAAATTAAATTTATTTTGGCTGTATTTACTTGAAAAGGCAGATTTAACGTACAAAATGCTTAAATAAGTTCTGATAATGCATTACTTAATTGCTATGTGTATTTTAAATACGCCGATTTTCATAGCTTTCTCACGTATAACAGGCAAAAATTGTATTGGTTTGAATCGTTTGTTAACCCATTAACGCCCAGCGTCCTCATTTGAGGACGGTTACAAAAACAGCAATAAAACGGTTTTCCCACCAGTAAAGAGAAAGATAAATATATACCTTATTTCACGAGACAGAATCCTCGATAAACTTAGATAAAAGTTAATTTGATTTTAAAACTGGTGGGAAATACAAAATTTAAATTTTAGCGAAGAAAATAATACGGGCGTTATTCGGTTAATTTCTCTCTTATTTATGTTCTCTAGTCTTTAAATTTTTTCTATGCGTCAAAGGTCATATATTTGGGCAACGGACAGCAGTATAACTCAAAAACAAATCTGGAAAGTGAGAAGCAGGGATTTTCGACCGATGTTTTGACTTCATGGATGTAAACAGATTCGCAAATCACTATTTATTTTTTGCTTCAGTTTCTTATTATATTCATGTCAAAAAACGATGATTTTTCCCCTTGTAATTTCATTTTTGAGCAAATTCATAATGTTTAGGAAGTATTTACATTACATTGTTTTCGCCGAAGAATGGAGAATTGCATATGAAATGAAAATATGCCCAGTCATAAACAGCTTTGTAAATCATTAATATTTATTTAATGTTTCACTTTCTTTGTGTTGACTCGAAGTTCCCTTTTTAAAAAACAGTACCCTTTTTTTTTTAAGTGTTCCCGTGACAAAATTTGCTGAGTTTTTTTTTGGGGAGAAGGAGGAGGGAATATTTTGATGAAATTTGCTATTTTTTTCAATCGCTTGATCTTGATCTCTCAGCAATGTTTTTTCAAAAATATGAAGATCATTATAATCAACAAAGAAAAATAAAATTAGCAGAAGAGATCCCTCTTTTTGCATAATATTCAATCATTATAATGCAGTCTTTATATACAATATTCATCGCTTGCTCTTTTTTTTTTTTTTTTTTTTTTTTTTTTTTTTTGGCAAAATTTGCATTTTTTGTGGTACCTAGACAATTTGAAAATTACAATATAGAAAATGCTTTATCGGCCAAGAACGTAAATAAACACTTTAATCATTAACTATTGAATGTTTCAATTTCATATAAACATCTCTAGATTAAGCCTAAGATTGCCGGCAATAACATCGCAAGGTTTAAAGGAGGGAATAGCGTTTAACACGAAAAAAGAATACAAATGGAAATAAAATAACTTATGTAAAGTGAAAAAACCAATGTATTTCGATCATTATAAGATAAGTAAAGAAAAAAAATATAATCATCATATCATTGCATTAAACAGTAATAGCAAAAATGCAGCCTTATCCCTTATTTACCAACGCGCTTTGCAAATGCGTATACAGAGAGTAAGTAAAGTCTTCTCCGATTGATTCTCAGATTTCTGCGCAAGCGCGCATGCGTAGAGACCAGTTTTAGCTGTGCTGAAAAAAGATCGCTACTGTTTTAAGTATGTATCAAAAACCTGGCTGGAAATCACATTGTTTTTTGTTTTGTGTTTTGTAGGGGAAGCAGGGATTTTCGACCGATGTTTTGACTTCATGGATGTAAACACATTCGCAAATCACAATTTATTTTTTGCTTCAGTTTCTTATTATATTCATGTCAAAAAACGGTGATTTTTCCCCCTTATAATTTCATTTTTAAGCAAATTCACAATGTTGTTTTCGCCGAAGAATGGAGAATTGCATATGAAATGAAAATATGCCCAGTTATAAACAGCTTCGTAAATCATTAATATTTATTTAATGTTTCGCTTTCTTTGTGTTTACTCGAAGTTCCCTTTAAAAAAAAGTGCCCTTTTTTAAAAAAGTGTTCCCGTGACGAAATTTGCTGAGTTTTTTGGGGGAGAAGGAGGAGGGAATATTTTGATGAAATTTGCTATTTTTTTTTTCAATCGCTTGATCTTGATCTCTCAATAATGTTTTTTCAAAAATATGAAGATCATTATAATCAACAAAGAAAAATAATTGTAATCGATGTAATTTGGCGTTTTATCGAATTTATCGTTTTTTTCGTGATTTTTTTGAGAAATTTGTCGTTTTTTCGTTATTTTCAGAAATTTGTCATTTTTTTTCACTTTTTCTTTTGCAAAATTTGCCTTTTTTATATTCTTTTGATGAAATGTGCTTTTTTTCATCTTTTGACAAAATGTGTTGTTTTTCACTATCTGTTTACCAATATTCGCGTTTTTTAAAGTACCTAGACAAATTTTATGTATTTTCGCGATCTGTTGATGAAATTCAAGTCTTTTATGATACCAGGACAAAATTATTAGTTTTCTCGGGGAGTTTTGTTGAAATTTGTCGTTTTTCTAGCGATCTTTCGATGTAATTTGCCGTTTTATCGAATTTATCCATTTATCGGGATTTTTTTTTAATTTTGTCGTTTTTACTTTATTATCAGAAATTTGTCATATTTTCGCTTTTTTTTTTTTGCAAAAATTACCTGTTTTGCGATCTTTTGATGAAATGTGCCTCTTTTTTTTCATCTTTTGACAAAATGTGTTGTTTTCTCACAATCTGTTTATCAAAATTTGCTTTTTTGGAGTTACCTAGACAAATTTAAAGTATTTTCACGATCTTTTGACGAAATTCATGTCTTTTATGATACCAGGACAAAATTATTTTTTTTCTCAGGGATTTTCGGTGATATTTGTCGTTTTTTCTCGCTATCTTTCGATGTAATTTGCCGTTTTATCGATTTTATCTTTTTTTCGTAATTTTTTGTGAAATTTTTAGTTTTTTGTTATTTTCAGAAATTTGTCATTTTTTTCACTTTTTTTTGCAAAATTTACCTTTTTTGTGATTTTTTGATGAAATGTGCCTCTTTTTTTCATCTTTTGACAAAATGTGTTGTTTTCTCACAATCTGATTACCAATATTTGCTTTTTTTGAAGTACCTTGACAAATTTAAAGTATTTTTACGATCTTTTGACGAAATTCACGTCTTTTATGATACCAGGAAACAATTATTTGTTTTCTCAGGGATTTTCTGTGAAATTTGTCGTTTTTTCTCGCTGTCTTTCGATGTAATTTGCCGTTTTATTGAATTTATCCTTTTTCGTGACTTTTTTGTGTGAAATTTTTCGTTTTTTTTTTTTTTTTTTTTTTTTTTTTTTTTTTTTGTTATTTTCAGAAATTTGTCATTTTTTTCACTTTTCTTTTGCAAAATTTACCTTTTTTGTGATCTTTTGATGAAATGTGCCTCTTTTTTTCATCTTTTGACAAAATGTGTTGTTTTCTCACAATCTGTTTACCAGTATTTGCGTTTTCTGAAGTACCTAGACAAATTTTATGTATTTTCACGATCTGTTGATGAAATTCGTCTTTTATGATACCAGGACAAAATTATTTGTTTTCTCGTGGATTTTCGGTGAAATTTGTCATTTTTTCTCGCGATCTTTCGATGTAATTTGTTGTTTTATCAAATTTATCCTTTTTTCGTGAAATTTTTTTTTTTTTTTTTTTTTTTTTGCGAAATTGCCGTTTTTTGTTATTTTTTTGAGAAATTTTTCGTTTTCCCCCTATTTTTAGCTAAATGAACCTTTTTTGCGATTACCTAGACAAATTTTATGTGCTTTTTGAGATCTTGGACTAAATTCACGTCTTTTATGATACTTGGACAAAATTCGTCATCTTCAGGTCTTTCGGTAAAGTTTATCGTTTTTCTCGAGTTCTTTCGATGGAATTTGTCGTTTTGTCACGATTTTTTGATGTAATTTGTCATTTTATAGAAGATCTTTTTGCAAAATTTGTTGTTTTTTGCGAAATTTATCTTTTTTGTGATGATTTGATGAAATTTGCTTTTTTTCAATCCTTTGACGAAATTTGTTGTTTACTCACAATCATTTGTCAAATTTTTTTGTTTTCTCACAATATTTTGGATTTTTTTCACAATATGTGTACAACTTTGCCATTTTTTAGGGGTTTTCTTGACAAAATTTGCCTTTTTTTCGAAATTATTTCATAAAAATTGTCAATTTTTAGACGTTTTGGCAAAATATTGAATTTTTGCAATACTTTCGCAAAATTTGTTTTATGTGGGATAACTAGACAATTTTTTTTCAGTTTTTTGAAAAATGTTTTAGAGATCTTTTGAAGAAATTTGTTGTTTTTTGCAATCTGTTGACGAAATTTGCTGTGTTTTTTCCCACATTTATTTACAAAATTTCCGGGTGATGATTTTTTTTTTTTGGGGGGGGGGGGGGAGAATTTTGACGAAATTTGCTATTTTTGTGATTATTTGCCAAAATTTGCGTTTTTTATGGTACCTAGACAAATTTTGATACACAGCAAATGATTTCTAGCATTTTTTTAAAAAAAACTTTAACAGTTGAAAAAAAGTTTTCAAACATTTTCAAGAGTCTGTGACGTGTGTCGCAGCGTTGCGCCGATTCTGCGCCCGGGATCATGTCATGTTGGTGTTACATTGGTAAATGGAAAAGCATATTGAAATCTTTAATAAATATTAATATTTAAAAAAAAATTATAACGGGAAAATACTTTTTTTCTATTGGTTCCTTCATATTGTTGCTGTCAAGTTTTGACGGGTTTCACCTAGCCAGAATAAATATTATCATTAATTTTTTTAATATGTGAAATTTACATGTATTTTTGATTTATGAAAAGGTAATAGAAAAGTTAGTTGAAAATGCAAATGTTTATTAGTTGAATGGGGTGGGTAATGTAACAACAAATTAACCACTGAGAGGATCATTGTTACAATTGTTGCTAAATGGCAAACTATAAATTCAGTCTTATTTCGCTGCGAAGTAAGTGAAGTATGTATATTTTGTATGAAATGAGTAATGACAGTAATTTATGATTTATTCATATCATGTACAATTTATTGATGCTGTATTTGTAAATGGAAAATTATCAAATGAGAGAGATTCTAATTCTATGAAAGCATGTTTGAATGTAACTCGGCCAATTGTAGGTCATTTGCCTGGCTGTAATATGCAGGTTTTTCTTTTATTTATTGAAATTTTTGCTGAAGATTAGTCGTTAAAAATCCTTTAATAGCTGGAAAATACCTTTTTCTTTCTTTAATGCCGTCAAGTTTGACGGGTTCCATCTAGATTCATCACATACATGAAACAAAGTATGCATTAACACTTTTATAAGATTTACTTACATATAATATATATAAGTAAAATTGTAATATAAATGTAAATAATTACAGTAAAATGGGCGTGGCATCCCAGTCATGTATTCCCTTAAAATAAATACCTACCTTCGGCGCACTTTTTTTTTTTTGTCATTCTGCTTTTTAATGTAAGAGACAAATGTTTTACTGTTCTTTTACTTGATTAATTCGATTGCTTGATTTTACTTGACTACAATAGAATTAGGCAAATAACGAAGGATATGCAATTTACTAAAATCTTCCCGAAAAAAAATAAGAAAAGCTAGCAGTACAATTCTCATTAATATCCGTCCAGAAAAACCTTCTTTAAAGTTTAATCTTTTATAATCAGACTCGCATGGTTTTAGAATTTCCCTCTATAATTTTATAACTAAGCAACGTAGAAACAGGATCCGTACAGGATACGAAACCTGTATCTAAAAAATATCTAATTAACAAAGCAAGTCTTATCAATATCTGCCCAGTAAAACTTTTTAGGAAGGATAAACTTTCATAATCGGGCTCGCCCGACTATAGAACTCATCTGCCTTGTAACCCAATAATTCTACATTTAAGCAAACTAAAAAATATGTGGTATACTAAAACCTTCTTTGAAAAATGCACTGAAACTAACTATGAAAGTCCGATTAAAATCCATTCAGCAGAATTCAAATTATAAGCAGCCGAAACGAAATTCTCATTTGCACTTTGTATATCTAGTAGAAAATGATTTTTTCTTAAGACATAGATGAGAGCTTTTCGTTTATTTATTTCTTTATTTCATAAAATACATTCCTTCGAACCAGAAAATGTATTAAATAGTGTGCGATTTGACTCTGTGTAGTTCGCATTTGAAATCATTCATTGATGAAATTTCTAGTTTAAAATATAGTTATTTGACACACGAAAAAAAAAAAAAAAAGAATGTTTGGCAGCTATGCTAAGTTTAAAAAAAAAGAAAGAAAAAATATTTAATATGTAAACCTTTCAGTTACTTTAACATGATAAATAGCATTTTCATTTATTACATATGGATCTTATATTTCTATTTTAATTTATTCTCATCTGCTTAAATTTATCAAAATAATGCACCATAACTAAATTATATATTTAACTATATGAATAAATTGTACATTTATTAAGCCATTGAACGATCAGACGCCATCATTAAAGTAATTAAATATCATAAATAAAATATAATTATTAAAATAATGCAGACTGATTTTAATATGAGTAGCAATTTCACAGACAAGATAATTCATTAAAAAACTAAAATGATGAACTTTAAATGGGAATAATAAAATACATTTATTAAAAATCCCGCAATTTTGATGTATATTAAATTCACAATTATTTATAAAAATAGTGATCTTATAATTATGACTACTTTTAATCTTAAAACAAATGTGATCAACATTTATTTATAGACACAGAAGTATTCTAGAATCATTTTTTATGCTCTCGTATCACATGAAGTCTTTAGGTTAGAAAGTTATTACATGGCCTCTTATCATTCTTCGATAATGTGTTTTTACATCATTAATTTTGGCCGTAATGCTTAATTCAGCAGACATAAAACAATTAATTTATTCATTCTACATTAAGTAAATGACAGATGTTTCAGTTATTAAAGGAAATATATACATTTTCATATGAATTTCATAGAAGAAAATATATTTGGTTTTAGATTTTATAAATTCCTAATGTACGAAGATTTTGATAAGTAAGAAATTTGTGCATATGTGTTTAATGCAAACATGTAGAACTTTTATAAATAATTTAATTAACAATGATATAATAAAAAAACAAAGATTATTTTTTTTCTCTTTGCTGCTATATTAATGACTTTTACATTTTTATGAATACTGATTACTTTGATAAACAAAGTTAGAAAAAAATGTCTATGGCCTTGTAACAGTAAACATTAAAATAAAAAAAACGAAATTAAAATCTATATATACATAATATTTATTGAAATTAAACTTAAAAATTTAAGTCGTGTATATTTGGATTCGTGCAGCATTTAAAGTATGAATGCAGTGTAAATTTTTGGTGAAATCTAGCTACTCATTCGAATACAAGAACTCGATTTTAAGCAAAAAAAGTACCCAACCGTTATCAGACGGCGTTCGTGATTTCTAATCTAAAATAAGAAAATAAATTATAGATCTGAACTCCCCGGGCCAGATTCGTTTAATTGAAGTCACCTGACCCGATGTGGAATCGTCAGACAGCTATATCCAGAAAAGCAAGTGCCAGTTCATAAGCTTTATGCAGAATCATCCCATATGTATCAAATCCGTAGCTAAAAAATATATCTCAACTTTCTGGATCAATTCAGGGGAAAATCTGGCTAAATAATCGTCTCAAATATCACAAACCTGTTGAAAATAATTCCTATCCAAGGTTTCAGTATTGCATTCGGATAAAACCTGATCACCCGACCCCATGCCGAGTCGGCACAAATGTCAAAATATCCTCTTTGAAATCACATGTCGAGGTCACAGAAAGATTTGAAAACGGCCATAATGGCTTCACAATTACGTTACGGAGACGTTACATCCACATCATGTGATGTCACATCGGTGCTCACAAAATCACAAGATGACGTCATTGTTAATCCACGCGTGAGTCACAATCTCTTACAGGTTATATATTTGTCAATAAACTACTACTTTTCAAATTGATAAGTTGGAGTCAATCAATTTACGAACAAATTTTGTCTTTTATTTATGATTTTAATGAATCATAATTTCTCATTTGTTAGCAAGGTGCCATTATTAAGCTCATTTCTCCTTTTTCACATTTATCATGTATTTTAATTAACCATTCTTTTCCATTAGAGAGTGTTTCAAAAATTTGGTTTTAAACTAAATATCCCCTCTCCCCTCGGAGTGGAATCAATTCTTTAATTTTTCGGACAATGCGCAGAAATATGAATTAGAATGAATTTCAGGAGGGAGAGGAGAGGCGCATGTGTATCCATTTAAGGTTTTCGTACCCCTTCGGAAGTATTTTTTTTAAATTCTCTTTATTTTCATTTTTTATAAAAACATTTACTTTAAAACTTTGAAAAAAATAAAACTTTTAGTAATTACCCAGAAAAATAATTTTAAGAGAAAAATAATCAAAATTACGTCAAAAAATAGCATTTCCGCAAACATGATAACTCAAAAATATAACAATGTTACTTTTTGTAAAATGCATTATAAACAGAAGGGACTTAGACTAATAATTATAATCACATCTCTATCTCAAATGATATAACAGTTAAAGTACTAATGTATTGAAAATTAGCAAAATCTGTCTCAAGTTTGTCATTTATACGAGTGTAAAATTATGTGTGTCTATTTAATATGTTATCATGAGTGTAGTCTATTCCCTCAAAAGACATTTGTAAAGGAAGGACAGAAAATTTCGTGGAATTTCATCCATAATTTTTCGTTTTAGAATATTTTGCGTATAGTAAAATTCTAAAAAATTTCATTTTGAAAAAAAAGCTAAAAATAAATTTTTAAACATAATTCAAAAGCTGTAAGAGCTGTAACTTTAAACAACTGTAACTTTGATTATAATTAAGATACATACACAGTAAGCAGAATTCGACAAATAAAAGAGTCGATTTTAATGTTATTACATAAATTAAAATTCGATGTTTTCAGCGAAAATTACATTTGAAAGCTGTTCGATATCTTAACAAACTTAACTGTCTGCAACACGACACCACGATGCAAGCTCGCACTTAAACATCACATATTATGGTCAGGTACAAAAATATAATTGGTATTTTGGCTGTAAAATCTTTATAAGGAACATTTAAATGTTATAATCATTTATAATTTTACGACAATTATTTAACAATTATATATATATATATTTAAAAATTATTTTATCTTTAAGTAACTTTATTTGCAGACACGCAAAAAATAATTATATTGTCTTGAAGCATTATTTCAGTAGCATAAGATATTTTAATTTAAATGTGATTAAGAGCTGAAAAACCATTTACACATTGAAATTACCAAATTACGAATAATTAAATATTTACTTAATTTAAAATTAAAACAAAAGAAATTCTTTAAAATTTAATCATAGTTAAAGCTTGTTTAACTCAAGGAGAGACGTTATTTGCTTTTTTTACTTTCTCCTGAGAGTTCTTTGAAAGACATTGAAAATAATTATTTTTGTCATTTTTTTCCCCTTTTACAGAAGCGCTATTTTTATTTAAAAAAAAATCTTCTAAATTGTTTTCTAAATTGAAAAGTAGGCGGACAGTGATTCTTTTTTTCTTCGTTTAAAGAAATTATTGCTTTAGTACATATCATATTTACTCCTATTTTTCTCTTTTAATAAATCTCGTGTTTTAATTTTTAAAGTTGAAAAAGGATTTGAACAATTTTATTACGTTACCCAAAGTTAGTCATGTTCTTATTTTAATAAAATACCAACATATTTCTAATAAAAATAAGGAAATTTATGTAACAGAATAATAACAAGCAAAAATCACTTCTGATAACATCGTGAGAAGCATGTGTGTTTTGCAGCTTAAATATAAGCACATTTGATGAACTTTTGTTTATATCTAGAAACGGGATAGAAATGTGTTAATTTTTCTATGTTTGTATGTTTTTAATAATTATTATTTTAAGCCTAATTAGCTTCATCTTGTGAAAGAGTTTAATTATTTAGTATTAAGAAACGCAGTTTCACAATTTATACTGTGTTCGGCAGTCACTATACGAATTATAACTTATAAAAAGCTACTGAATATCTGAAAATTTGAGTAGAAGATGTACATTAATATCGATAAATACCAATTGATTAGATTTAGATGAGTTTGATTTTATTTACAGTATATTTTTTGAACGGAAAAAAAACCGTAAAGGCTAAAGGAGGTACACTATACGGGTATTAAGGTATCCACAAATCTTGAAAAGAGTTTTTTTTTTAATTTTCAAAAAAATTTCTTATAATCTATTTTTTTATATTGACATTTACCTTAAAACATTGAAAAATATGTAAAATTTAGATATTATCCAAAAATAATTTTCTTAAAGAGAAAAATAGTCAAAATTATGTCAAATTGACATTTCTGCAAAACGTGGTAACTCAAAATTAAAACAATGTATTGATATTTTGTAAATTATAGTAAACAGAGTAACTTTCTCCAGGACGTAGACTGCACACATTATAATCGTAACTCTATCTCAAATAATATAGCAGTTAAAATACTAATGTAATGAAAAATTCGCAAAATTTGTCTCAAGTTTGTCATTTATACCAGTGTAAATATATATACCAAAGTAATATATTATCATTAGTGTGGTCTTTTCCCTCAAAGAATATTATAAAATAAGTATAGAAAATTGCGTCATATTTCATTCATCTATATTTTTTATTTATTTTATTTTTTTATTTTGTTTTACAATATTTTGAGTACAGTAAAAATCTGAAAAGCTTCATTTTGAGTAAAAGCTAAAAATAACTTTAAAACGCAATTTAAAAGCTGTAATAGATTTAATTTTAAACGAATGTAACTCGGATTTTATTTTAGATGCATACAAAATTTAAACAGATTTCGATAAATAAAATGTTCGATTTTAATACGGATGCAAGTATTAAAAAGTGAAATTTTGATCGAAAAGTACGTTTAAAGATGTTCGGATACCTTAATAACCGGACACTATCAATTTTATACATTTTGTCGAATATTTAAAAATATACTGTATTTTCCATCATAATTTTCCGTTTCTTTAGAATAAATAATAAGGGAGATTACTAAGCCTATTTATAAAATTATAGCATACACAAAGTTTTGTACGGAAATTTGCCAGCTTCATTTGAAATTTCTGTTTCCGTTTATTTTTTATTTTTCTCATTTTTCTAACCTGAAAAAATATGTGTGTGCGGGCATTTATAAATATATTTCAGATTAATTCTGTAGTGCAAGAAAAGATGGTAGTAGAAGGTTCTGTTCACACATAATATAGTGATTTTTTGACATATTGTGTTTATATTGTAGTAATCTTTAATCTTAATTTCTGTCTAGATTCAGATAGATTGCTTTGTTAACATCAAGAGTTGACGTGATATTTTATTTTTTATAATGTGTGGTGTAGTCTGCAATTACTATATAAAGTTGATGCAGCAAGCCAATGGGAAATCATGTTTTAAATTGATAGCAGTGGTCACAGGGACGTTAAATAAGCCTGATTGAATCTGTGGCGATCTATGTGCTGGATTCTCCGAGACAAGAATATATCTCCTGATAGTACTTCTCGTTCATTAGTCGGTCGTTAATTATTGGATATTCTCGTTTTCTTTTTTATCAGATTTAACTTTTGCAAATTTCTTGTTTTCCTTTAAAAATGAAGATGATGTCAGAATGTCGCCATTTTTACGCTAATGTTGTGATTGAGCGAAAATCTGAAAGGTTATTATAATGCTCACACAAAGTCACTTCCAATCCACACTAGATCAGTAGAAGATTCCGTGCATGGTGCATTATTATGCAAGATATCTATTTTGAAAAACACTCTTTTCAGACTGAATGTATTTTTGTTAACGGAATTAGTTCGAAAACCAGTTTAAAAATTCCTCATATTTTTATAGCATGAGTTCATTAATATTCATAGTGGGATCAATATTTAGCATTTTAATGTTAATCTGGTTTATAATCCTTATTAACATAATTAATTTGGAAAAAAACATAAACTGTTTATTTTTTAATAACATTTCTCTTTGCCAAAACCCAGAGTGGATCTCTCATAAAGCTGTGTATCGTCTTCGTAGCTAAATGGTAGACATTAGAGCGTTATTCCAAGGATCCGGATTCAATACACGTCTCACCCTGTTGGTTTACGCTTAGTTAGCGATGCGAAAATTTTCACGTATTCAATAACCAATAACTTCTGGCGTATTTTTACAGCTGAAAATTAATTGAAAAATTAACTAAAGTTAAACTTATAAAATTATGGTAACAAACATTGGTAACAAGCTAATTATGCTGCATTGTTAAAAATTTGAAACTTCTGCTGCATCATCTCTCTACAGCTTTTATAGAATACTAGCTGTCCTGCCCGGCGTTGCCCGGGCCCGTGATGTTATTCAGTTTTCAGATGTGTTATTTGCTTTCTAAATGACCCTTAAATTAAACTCAAATTTCTATGATTTTATATCTTTAAGTCCATTTTGTCAAAATTTACATTTTTAAAACGGAAAAATCGTGAAAAGATATTGAATTGAAAGCACATGATGTTTGGTATTTTGTTTTCTGTGTAATTTGATTTTTTGGAAACTATGCGAACCGAAAGCGAACGAAACCGCGACGGAACACTCAGATTTTTACTGAATTCGTAAAAAAAAATCACACATTTTATTTTATAAAAAAAGAATTCTATCCATACGAAAGTTCCAAAATTTGTGAAAGTAATGTAAGTCTGGTTTATTAAAAGGCTCTAAAAAGATTGTGCTAAAATATGGGCATCTAGTTACTTTTAGCCGGGATGTAATTCGTGTTTGTCGGTGTATTTGTACGGGCTAAATCTCATATTTTTTATAACAAATTGCAACATAAATTATGAGAATGTTTTAGCTTTAAGAAAATATTTTCGGTTTGTCAGGACGTATATAGAATTGCGCCCTGCAAAGGCAAAACCGCGATGAAACGATCTAGTTATTATTGATTTCCTCAAATTTTTCGCACTTTTTATTTTGTAAAAATTATTTCTACTCGTCCGAACGTTTTAAAATTTTTAAGAAGGTGTAAATTTAATCTATTGAGATGCTTTTAAAAGTTTGGGCTGAAATATGTACGCTTACATACTTTTAGCGTAGAAAAAAATATTCCATTTGTGAGTCGCAAAGTGCCTCCTTTTGCCGCTGTATTTCAAAGGGTTAAATCTTATATTTTAAACACCGATTGCATCATATATTATAAAAATGTTTTTAAGATTAAAGAATATGTTTTTTGTTTACCGGTACCTATAGGATTGCGTTTTGCTAAGTCAAAACCGCAATGAAAACGATCTGTTTTTTATTGATTTTATCAAATTTATCGCACATTTTATTTTGTAAAAAATATTTCTATCCGTCCGAACGTGTCGAATTTTTTGTAGGGAGTATAAATTTGGTCTATTGAGAAGATTTTAAAAGATTGAATTGAAATATGCACGTTAAGATAATTTTAGCATGGAAAAATATCCTCTCTGCAAGTTGCAAAATGACCTTCTTTTGCCAGTGTATTTGAAAGGATTAAAATCCAAATATTTTAAAACCAATTACACCATCGGTTAGAAGAAAGTTTCAACTTTAATAACTTTTTTTGGTTTGTTTATATGTTAAAAATTACGCCCTGGAGGGGCATTGACAAATGAGAGAATAATAGTTTTCGAAAAAACGACCATTTTTGAATAGTTGTTTTCAAAGGGTTAACTGCAACAATTTTTCCGAATTGATTATTGCGTTTGAGACCCAAAAAATATGATATTTCGAAATATATCTCTTAAGTTTAACTACGTTGAGAAGTTGGTTGATTTGGATTTAGACAAAATGATCCAAAAACAGAAATAAACGGGGGAAAATGTTCTTCCTCCGTTTAGATGCGTAATTGAGTTTCTGCGCATGTGCAAACGTTTTCTTTCTTAGAACATTTAAAAAATGACTTTTTGATGAGAGTGAGTTCCGCTTCATAATTAATATCTATGAAACTAATCAAAAAATTAAAATTCTGAGACTCAGGTGTATCAGGAGAGGTATTGGGCTACTCTCAAAAACATTTTGAGCTTCGTACGTGCTGTAGATTTTGCTAACCATCACAGACACACACACAGACAGACAGAGCGTTTTGTTCTTTTATTAGTATATAAAGATCTCTATTTTGACCAAAGAGAATGCTCCACAATACAGTGAAATAATCGTTTTCTATATAAACAGTGGACTGATGACACAGCAAAAGTTTCAAATTTTTAACAGTGTGCCCTATATCATTCTATATTTTTTGATAATTTTTTATAGAAAACCCTTTTTTTCTTAAATAGTCTTTTAGGAAACAAATGCTTCAAAATTCAAACCACAATGAATGAATAAAGAAAAATAAGTCTATCAAAACGAAGAAAGCGTTCCAGTAACTATTAAAGATTGGAAATCTATGAGAGTAGCAACGAATAAATGTACAACAAGAATCATACCATATTAGAAAATGATCTTTTTTTTTCGAAAAACATTTAGTTTATACTTTTTCCTCTCTCGGGTATAAACTTTCCTAAGTGCTTGTCAAGCATAGATTGTTCTGAGATACATGAGTATTTTCTCTTCGGAAATTTTTTAATCCAAACTATCTTTTTGAGAATCATATTGCTTTTTTTATTTTAGAGTTCTCAGTAAAGATATGATCACATTCTTATTTTCTATACTCAAAATTATTATTATTATTATTATTTTGCAATTTATTTTTCAGTTAACTTTTAATTGTGCCTGGAGGATACAATCAAAATAAAAGAGATTTTTTTCTTTTATTCTTACGTGTAATATTCGCGTTAAAAAGAAAAAAAATATGAAAAATCATGCATCAGTCATAGATTATAAAACATTTTACAACAAATACTGTTAAAAATTTCGGTAAAAATACAGAAAAAAACAAAATTCTGTATATTTACAGCAGTTCTTCGTTTAATGCATTCGATTGAGTTTCTCGGTCATCATTTTACACACATTTTCCATATCTTATATATAATTGTCTGTTGGGATTTCCATGTCTTGATTTAAAGACACTTTTATCGCTGTTAAATATTGTAATTCAAAATGCACATTTATAGGATTCTTTTGGGGTATTATTAGAGTTGTTATTTGAGATGGTTTTAGAAATATTACAGAAGAAGATTTAGTTTTAAAACTGGATTTTTGAAGCTTATAATAACTTAGGAAGGGGAAAATCATCTCAGATTTAGTGGGGACTTTCCCCGCTGAATCATAGTAGCCTTATGCAGTTCAAACAACAAGATGTAACGTTAAGTAATAGGCGAAACAATGTAAGCTCAAACGAGATGCAAGTACGGCAGAAATGATGCCATGCGAAGCGAAGAAATCAGGTTTATTGCCTCTATGCGGCAATTAGGCGGCCACTCGCCCGCATACCAGGTATCTAACCCGTTAAGCTGAGATAACACGACAGGTAGGGTTTTGGTCATCGGTTAGTAAGAAAGAAAAGACATACTTTATACTCATCAGCAATAGCTCCTATAACTCTGTCAGTATGTTTTTCTTCCACTGCCAAGAGGTGTCTGGCTCAAACCGCATAAGGCTGGAAACAAATTGTGTTGAAGTTTAATGCTATAGCAGTTCAAATTTACTCGAAAAATTCAATTTCTTTGAATGACGATTAAATAATTTAAAAAAATAAATTATTATCATTAAAAGTAAATTTACAGAGTCTTGAGTATTTTTAACGATGTTAATTTTCAGAGTATATTCTTAATTTACCGAATATCTTCTCTTTTATTTATCAGAATCTCGGTTTTTCTAATCACTGTAACTTTAAAAAAGACTTAAGATAATGGCTTACCCAGGCCTAGGACCACTGAGTCACTCTTAAAAAGAGAGAAAAGAGACTAAATCGCAAGAAAAAGAGACTAAAAGAGACCAAAATTTAAAAAAAGAGACTAAAAGGAGACCAAATAAAAAACATTTTTTACTCTTCACTTAATTTTTTTTTTTTTTTTGGTATACAGACAAGCACTATAAAGACTTAACACAATATGCGGAATACATTTTCAATGCATTTCAGTCGGTTTTGAAATAATTGCAAATATTGTTGATTGGTTGCAGAAAAATATCTCAAATCGCAACAATTCATCATGAAAGAAAATCAGAAATTCACCAAATGACCACGGGGACAAAATCATGAAATTCCAGGAATTCATCAAATTGTCTCAAAAAACAAATCATAAAATTTGTCGCATGATCTCGGGAAAAAAATTCTCGAAATTTGTCAAATGTTCTTAGGATAAAAAAAAAATTACGAAAATTATCAGATGGCCTTGAAAAAAAAAAATCCCGATATTAGTCTAATGGATCTTGTGTTAAACATCGTAAAATTCATCAATGGGTCTCGAAGAGAGGGATGAATCACAAAATTCATTAAATGATTGCGAAATTCCAAGAGCGATCATACAAATAATTGCTAATTTTGTCGAAGGTCACAGAAATAAATATTGAAATTTATCAACTAGTCGCCAGAAAAATAACGAATTTCGTCGAATAAAGCCATAAAAAAATCAAGGATGCCTGTCAATGGGTTACATTAAAATGTGCGAAAATCAGTTACAGTATAAAACAGTGAAGTTTGTCAAATTATCTCAGGAAAAGAATGGCGAAATTTATCAAATGGTGTTGGTGAAAAAAGTAAAATCAGGGGTTGTACTGGTGCCAAGTAATATTTCAGACAAACTTTTTTGGATATTTTAGGGCACATTTAACTGGCATACTACATTTCCTACCAAGACCATTTGACGAAATTAACAGTCCCCTCCCCCCCGCTACCAATTGCTGCAAATTAATATGAAAATTGTGATTTTTCCACACTATTGCTTACGGAAGTACACGATTTTTCTACCACGATTGTTCGCTGACATTTGCAATTTTTTTCCAGTAAAATTTGTGATTTTTTTTTGGCTTTCATTTGCCAAAATTCGCAATTTTTTTGCCATTGTTTGCAGAAATTTACTATTTTTCTGTGTTTATTTAACAAAATTCGCAATTTTTTTTCCTGCGATCATTTGCAAAATCGCGCGGAAAAAAAATCGCGATTGCAAAGAAAAAAAATCACGAATTTTGAAAAATAATAGACTGTCAAAATTCGCGATTTTTTTCTGCGATCATAAAAAAGATTAATTTCCGCAAATAAACGCGAAAGAATTTTGAATTTCGCCAAACAATAGATGAAAATTGCTGAATTTCGGTAAATGATTGCGGAAAATATGACGAATTTTGTCATATAAACGCAAAAAAAAGCAAATTTCTAAAACAATGGCCCAAAAAATTATCATTTACTGTATTTTGATAAACGATCGCAGAAAAAATCGCAAATTTTAACTACCGATCGCGTAAAGAAATCGCATGTTTTCGGCAATCCTTTCACGAATTTCGCATTTCTCTGCGATTATTTTTTCCGCACACAAAATCGTACAATCGTATTGTTCATTACTATAACCGTACACTTCGAACAAAATCTGTACATTGTACTCTTCTGTGCATTGTACTGCTGGCCATACCGTACAATTTGGCATCTATGAATATCCTTTTCGATTTTACGATCATTTGACGAAAGCTCGGTCTTATTTCGGGATCGTTTGACGTAAATCTCGGGAGTTTTTTTTTTTTTTTTTTTTTTTTTCCCGCAATCGTATGGCAGAAATCACAAGTTTATTTCGGGATTGTTTGGAAATAACGATTTCATTTCGGGATCATCTGGTGAAAATCGCGGCTTGATTTCGTGATTGTTTAATGAAAATCGTCTTTTTTCCGGTGATCAATTAATTCGAATCGCAGTTTTGCCAGTGATCATTTTATGAAAATCGCAGATTTTTAAAAATTAAAAAACGTGAAATTCTGCCGTTTGTCGAAAAAGTGATCCCTGTATATGTAACGACCGAAATAAGAATTTTGAGATTCCTTCCTGCAATCCTCTGAGGAATTTCTCGATTGTTTTTCAGAAGATCGACTGACAAATTTTGCAATGATTTTGCCACTGATTGACGGATTATACGCTTTTTTCTCGTCAAAATGACAAAATCGTGATATTCTTCTCGCGACCGAATGACGAAATTTATGATTTTTACCCCTCGAATGATTATTGAATTTCGCGTTTTTATCTTGCCACAGATTGACCAAATTCACTTTTTTTTCAGTGTCCGACAGAAAAGTTTTGCGATTCTTGCCTATACTAATTTCGTATACTAATTTCGATATACTAATACTAATCAAAATACTTGATATACTAATTTCGTAACCATTTTTCCACGATAGAGTAACGAAATTTAGAATTTTTTCCCCTGCAAAAGAAGAGACAAATTTGGCCATGCAGCAGAATTTTTATTCTGCAGTCTGCAACACATATAAAAACTTACAGTCTGCAGACCAATTCCTCGCATTACATTATTTGCACTCAAACCTTGAAGTATTTGTGATAGACATAAAAGTAAAATATACTTTAAAAAAGAAGTTGCTTTTGTTCTCAGAATTTTTAACGCCTCATACATTGTCCTAAAGAGGGGGGGGGGGCTCCTCTTTGAGAAAATTTGCGTTTTTTTCATAATCTTTTGGCGAAATTTGCATTTTTTTCGCGATCTATTGACAAAAAACGGCCGTTTTCTTGCGATCTCTTGAAGAAATTTGCCGTTTTTTCGCGATCTCTTGAAGAAATTTGCAGTTTTTTCGTAATTTTTTAACGAAAACTGCCGTTTTTTCGCGATTTTTTGAAGACATTTGCCTTTTTTGCTAACTTAAGGAAAAAATGTTACGTTTTTCCGTGATTTTTTTGATGAAATTTGCCGTTTTTTCGCAATTTTTCGGAGAAATTCGCTGTTGTTTTGTGATCATTTTACGAAACTGCGGTTTTTTCGCGTTCTTTTGAAGAAATTTGCTATTTTTTTCGTGATTCTTTGAAGAAAAATGACTTTTTTTCGTGATCTTTTGAAGAAATTTGCCATTTTTTCGGGGTTTTTTTAACGAAATTTGCCGTTTTTCGCAATTTGAGAAAATTTGCCATTTTTTCGTGATTTTTTGAGGAAAACTGCCGTTTTTTCGTGATCTTTTGAAGAAATTTGCCGTTTTTTTGCGATGTTTTGAAGAAACTTGCCGGTTTTTTCATGATGTTTTGAACGATTTTTTTTTTGAAGAAATTTGTCGTTTTTTCGCGATCTTTTGAATAATTCGCGTGTTTTTCGCGATCTATGACGAAATAAATTTCTTTTTGAAGACTGTCAAAATTCGCGATACGCTTTTATGTCCGAATTTTTGGATTTAGGACAGAATTTTTTTAATTTTTGCTAATTTTTTAACAGTTGAAAAACAGCCTGTGGACCTTCTCAAGAGTCTGCGACGTGCGTCGTAGCGTTGCGCCGATTCTGCTCCCGGGAAATTTGGTATACTTTTTTTCCGCGACTAAGTTTCACTATCGTTCCACGGAATTTCAGGGTTTCATCCTAAGACAGATTAACATAACCCATGATTTTCCGCCGGTTTCCGACTGAAAAATTTTGCGATATTTACCCGCGAACAGTTAACAAATTTCGAGATTTTCCTGCGACAAACTGACAAGTTTTCCGATATTTCCTCACAACAAATTGTTGAATTTCGCGACGTTTTTCCCGCTATCAAATGAGGAAAGTTACGATCTTTTTCCTGCGATCGATCGATAGGTAAGGAACAAAAAAATAATAAATAAAAAAAAAGTGAAAAAAGAGACTAAATTTGAAAAATATAGACTAAAAGAGACAAATGCAAAAAAATAGCGAGAAAAGCGAGTTTAGCGACTCGCTCCGAGGCCTGCTTACCCTTAGATTCTGTGTAATTTCATAGATTTTTTTAATAGTGTATGCCGATGTATGTGTAGAAATTGAATATTACTTATATAATTAAAGAATGTCACATTAATATATAGTATCTCATAAAGCTGGGTATTATCCTCGTCGCTTAGTGGTAGAAAATTGTAGCGCCATTTCAGGGACCCAGATTCCATTCCCTATTGGACATGTCTCACCCTGTTGGTTTACGCTTAGTTAGCGATGGGAAAATTTTCACGTATTCAATAACCAAAAAATTTGAACGTGTTTTTACTGCTGAAAATTAATTAAAATTAAAGTTATAAAATTATAGTAACAAACATTGTTAAGTTAAATGTACTGACCTATATTTTTTGATAATTTTTTATAGAAAAACCATTTTTTTTCCTTAAATAGCCCTTTATTAAACAAATGCTTCAAAATTCAAACCACAATTTACAACTATAAAACAATAAGTCAACAACAAGTATCAAAATAAAGAAAGCGTTCCTGTACTCAGTAAAAACTATTAAAGATTGGAAATCTATGAGTGTAGAAACGGATAAATGTAGAACAAGAATCATGCCATATCGGAAAATGATCTTTTCTTTCGAAAAACATTTATTTTATATTTTTCCTCTGTCTAGTATAAACTTTCCTAAGTGCTTGTCAAACATAGATTGTTCTGAGATACATAAGTATCTTCTCTTCGGACATTTTTTAATCCAAACTATCTTTTTGAGAATCATATTGCTTTTTTTTTATTATTTTAGAGTTCTCAGTAAAGAGGTGATCACATTCTTATTTTCTATAATCAGAATTATTCTCTCTCTTCAGATTTAGTGGGGTTTTTTCTACGCTGAAACATAAAAGACATACTTTGTACTCATCAGAATTAGCTCCTATAGCTCAGTCAGTAAGTTGTTCTTTCACTGCCGAGAGATTTCGGGTTCAAACTCCTCTGTTATTTAACAGATACTTGTTTTTTCTAATCTCTGTAATTTTACATAAAACTTAAGATAATGAATTACCCATAGATTCTGTGTAATTTCACAAAATTATTTTTAACTGTGCATGAAGAATAATGTAACAAAACTTCATCGTTTAATAAGTTAAAATAGGGTGTCTAATTCAACCATTTGGGATTGGTTTGAGTTTACCATTGTAACCATTGTAAAGTTCATTATACTACCCTATATCATTCTATTTTGTTTTTTTTGAAATTTTCTATGGAAAACCATTTTTCCTTAAATAACTCTTTATCAAACAAATACTTCAAAATTCAAACCACAATAAGTAAATAAATATGTAAAAACAAGTCTATCAGAACAAAGAAAGCGTTCCAGTAACTATTAAAGATTGGAAATCTATGAGTGTAGCAACGAATAAAGGTACAACGAGAATCATGTCATATCGGAAAATGATCTTTTCTTTCGAAAAACATTTAGTTTATATTTTTTCTCTCTCTAGTATAAACTTTCCTAAGTGCTTGTCAAAACATAGATTGTTCTGAGATACATAAGTATTTTCTTTTCGGACATTTTTTAATCCAGACTATCTTTTTGAGAATCATATTATTTTATTTTCACATTCTTATTTTCTATACTCAAAATTATTATATATTTTATTTATTATTATTATTTTATTACTATTACTCTTATTATTATTATTAGTAGTAGTAGTAGTATTTGCTACTTATTTTTCAGGTAATTTATAACTGTGACTGAGGATACAATTCCGTTATTCTTATATGTAAAATTTTTATTTAAAAGAAAAAATTAAGAAAAATTATGCGTGAGACATAGATTATAAAATATTATACAACAAACACTGTTAAAAGTTTCTGTAAAAACAAAGAAAACAGACGAAACTCTTTAAATTTACAGTAGTTCTTGATTTAATGTTTTCGATTGATCATCGGTCATTAATTTACATCTTATATCTAATTTATCTGTAGGGATTTACATGTCTTTATTTAAAGACATTTTTATCGTTGTTAACTTTTGTAATTCAAAATACACACTTTTAAAATTCTTTTGAGATGTTATTGGAGATGTTATTTGAGATGTTATTTGAAGTATTAAAGAAGAAAGCTTAGTTTAAAGATTTTTTTTTCGTTTTTTAAATTTAGAATTACTTAGAAAGAAAAAAATCATCTCATCAGATTTAGTGAGGGTTATTCCCCGCTCAATCATAAAAGATAAACTTTGTACTCACTAGCAATAGCTCCTATAGCTCAGTCAGTAAGCTGTTCTTCCACTGCCAAGAAGTCTCGGGTTCAAACCCCAGAACGATAATGTTTGCAAAATTGTCGATTTTGCAAACATTTTTGCAAACAACAAACATTGATTAATTTTGATTAGGTTTACACTTAATCACAATTTTTGTGATTTTAATTTTTCGGCTGATTTTTCTAGATATAGGCTTTTAAATTAAATGCAAATTCTTAGCAGTACATACTGGCTTATATGCATGTCTTCTTAATAATAAAAGAAATAATGAAGATAATTCAATGAGATTGCTTCAGGACATTTGGGGGCATTTCTAAAGAATACTGTGTACCACAAAACCGTGAACATCTAATGCCATAATGAAGTCGACAAACAAGAGAACCACATTTGGTGCTGCTCGCACTTATCAATTTGGAAAATCACTTACTAGATTTTTAAGATAGAATTTTTTTTGTTTAGGAAAAGTTTAAAAAAATACAAAATAGCCAATAATAAATATAAATTATTGAAGAAAAATTCTTCAAGAACCGAAGAATTTGATTTTGAAAAATTACATTATATTTGCACTGTTGGCAGAAAAAAAAGAAAGAAAGAAAGAAAAAGAAAAAATGCAGTTTTTTTTTCAATGTACAGCTGTTCGGCAATCCTAGCCGAAAGTCATTGCTGTTTATCGTATGTGAGCAATGATTTTGAATCGACTAGAAACTGTAATGTCCGACCTAATCAAGCATCTTATTTCTATTTTCGAAACTATTGAGTAACGAATGCCACAAAACTGTTTTTAATATTTTAATCTTACACCTTTTTAGCAAATGGAAAGAATGCATTATGAATACTTTAACAATAAAAACATAGTTTATGTATTCAGTTGAAACTTTGATTTCAAACAAAAGGCTAAAATAAATTCCATAACATCTAACTACTCTACTCAAAGTGCCTGAATGATTTATTACAGTTATTATCTATCGAAACACTCAACTTAAATCAACTAACATATTTCATAACTTCGACGACGATGTCACTAATATTATTTGTCGAACGCATATTGTTCTGTCATTTGCATTTTTGATGAATCTCCGTTTGCCTCATCCATATGGATGTTCTTCAAGTATTAAGTCTGTTCGCATAGGAGAAGTCAGATATCGCAAAACTTTTCCTAAGTGGTTATAGCTTTATTGTGAAAGGGGAAAACTTATTTTGTTTCAAAAGGAGACGCGTCTATACTCGAAAATAATTTGAATATAATTATGCCATGATTATTCACCTGATTTTATATTACACCTCGATAACATTTCTAAGTATCTTCAAATTGGGTAGAAATTTGTTTCTTCATTAAGTTTTATGAAACATAAAAGTAAAACATAAATAGATGCAAAAACACGATTTTTTAAATAAAGATATTTTATAATTTCCTTATTAACACATTTTGAAGCACACTGACAGGAAGATAATTCTACAATTTGCTTTTGGTAAATATGTATCTCTATTCTAAAATAAAAGTCACTAATGATGTTGCAGATGCCGTAATAGGATTTGTTTCGGTATATCATTATATTTTCTTGGCTAATAACAATACAAAAAACTATTGGATATAAAAACATGAAAATTTGTAGTTTTAAAAAGATATTTAATGATATAAATATGCAGACAGATTTCTCAGATGGTTATTGTAAGTGCCATTTCAGTTTGAAATTGTTCAAAATAGTTCGATTTGATAAGTTTGATATGATATTTATGCATAACAATTTTACCGTACTTTCTAAGTCCATACTTGAATCAATTGTGGTGTGCAATGTCTAATCATTTTTATTATTTGCCTAATTATTTTTAAGTTGTTTTCCATTTTGTATTCAAAACTTCTTTTTTAATTAGAGATTTTATTTATTGATTACAAAAGCGGATTTTTAGCTACTGTTCCCATAATGATAAGAATAATAATATTTACAAACACTTTTAAATCGCAACATATATTTACAAGTAAATATTACAAAAAGAAAGGAACGTTTAAGAAAAGTATTTTTACAGTCAAGGCCATAGCCTGAAAAATATTTCGGAGAGGGATGTGAGGCCTAAACTTTTATTGTCTTATTTTATAATTATTTTTTACTTATTGCCAAGTAATACGAATCTGATTAAGTTATGTTGTGAATTGAAATGATTTAATTTTGATTTAAATGATTTAACTTAAAATAATCACATAAGAAAATTTAAGTCTTTTTCATTGCAAATTAAATTATGATTTCATTTAAATACCTCTGTGGTGATTTATTAACGTTAGTATCAACCAAATTAATGATTAAAATTTAGTTATATGTATTTTCAAATTTTATATTGCTGAAAATATTTTCCCAGTAACATGAATCGGAACAGCTGAGTTTGTGATATTTTAAAAGAGGCTGATTGCATTCTTCAAAAATTGGGGCTAAACAATTCTGAAGATTTGTATCAAGTTGTTCTACATTTTATTGACATTCTAGTCTTACAGTGTCCCATTCCAAAAAAAAAATCAAATGAATTTTAAGGATTTCTTAGAAATTTCATTTCTTTTACCATCGGAAACATTCCATTTCTTTTTAACGGAATCAAACAAAAAATATGCTAGAATAGTATTTTGATTTTAGAATCTTGGCTGTAGTTGATATTTGAAACTTCACCGATAGTTATAGCATAATTATAATCATCCTGACAGAAATTTTGTAGGGAGGATCAAACCCTGGTGATACTCCTGAGATAAGGTAAACAAAAATGTCTCCCCAGCTTTCTAGCGAGATAATGGACGTCATGAGAAAATGACATTTTTAAATAAAACAGACCCCGAATAGGCTGTTTTTTTAACGAGGGTTGGAGAGAAATCGTCTGTTTGTATCTGGACAGGTGTGTTGATGTTCGCTTGGTAGAGTTTTGGAGAAAGGATGTAGGCTTTTGGCTATAATAAGCGTATCAAAAAGATCCAGAGTGATCTCCGATAAATCTGTTTTAACGAACCTAGTGTGAGAGAGATATAGAAATTTCAATAAGTAACCAGTACGCAGAAGGTGTTGACTGTATTTAACTTAATGTCGGACCGTATCATGTATATTCGATTTCTTAATTACAAATATTGTTTTGTTATATGTAATTAATGTGTAAACAAATTTGTCATTTTTTTAAATTCATTTCGCACAAAGTGTCCTATATTACGTAGTTATATCGATGATGGCACCATACCGAAACACAAGAACATTCTTCAAAGTTATGTGGACTAAGGAAAAGTGCAAGAACGAATTGACAATTATTGTGAATCGCTTTTACTTACCAATCATACTTAGCATAGGGTAAATCTTGTAATCGTTTTAAAAATCTAAAGTTTTTTTGCTTGCCCATTATACGTCGTATAGGTTAAATCTTGTAAACGATTTGAAAAAAAAAAAAAAAAAGTTTGCAGATTTTCTCATTTTAGGTACTGCGGGTTCTAAAAAACATATTTTTAGAAAAAATTAGTCGTTTGAGTATACTGTAATACTTACTCATCATGGATATGCGTAATATAAAATATAAAAATAAAACATATGTAAACTATTTATAAAATGCATTGCAATTCCAAAATAAAATTTAATCGTACTTTATGTTGCATTGATTTTTTTTCTTTTTTATATAATTCCCAAAATTTTTATCTTCGTTTCATCTAAAAGAATATTTCGATAGTCTGAAAAAATAGTCCTTCAACACTGGGATTATTGAAATTTAATAGATATTGTCGCTCTAATAGTATATAATATTTAATAGATAGTGCCGTCTGTCGATTTACGTTCTAAGCACATACCGAATTTCAAGAATCTATTTCGATTTGATCGGTATGTAGAATGTTTAAAATCGTGGCTTGATGACGTCATAAACTTTAAATGTTCTAATACTGAATTTCGTAAAAGGAACACCCTTATTAACCAAAAATTATTATAATATTAACTTACAATTTACTGCGTCACATTAAGCGACTCATTTCAAAAGAATATACACCTTTCAATTGAAATTTTCATGAAACACCGGGTCTGTACAGAAAAATCAAAGAGTATGGAAAATATTATTGCAAATATCTCGGCAGCTAATTATCCGACCGACTCCATTTTTTATGAAAAATTTATGATGTTTCATTGTCTTTTATATTCACTCATTTAAATAAACAATTTCGAAATGTTTTATATCCTTTTGTTACAACGCAAACTTATACCCGAAAAAATTTGCTACAGATAATCGAGGTTATTTAAATTCAACAGGCGTCTTTTGGTTATTACATGCTAAACAAAGACGAAATATGAATTTTGGTATGTATTTAGAATCAGGATGGCGAGTGGTCAGGGAAAAACATAGTCCAAAAACGAAGAATCTACCTTCTTTTTATTATTTAAATTACTTCAAATAATGTAAAAACCTTAAAAGAAGACGGGATTCTTTATTAAAAAAATGTTGGTATTTAACACTTTTTTTACTGCATTTTTCCTTGGTCACTCGCCACCCACACAGGAAAAAAGAAAAAAAACGGTCGATTTTACGGAAATACTACTGGTAATCTAAACGCCAGGACAATTTACTGTTTTTTAACGGAAAAATTACTGTAAATTCCACGAAAGTACAGAAAATTTTTCTGTTAAAAAACAGTAAATTGTACTGGCGTCTAGATTATCAGTAGTATTTCCGTAAAATCGTCCGTTTTTTTTCTTTTTACAATGCAGTGAATGTAATAGTGACAAAGAATATTAAATTTCAGAAACTTTAATTATTCCTGGATATGCATTTTATAAATAGCTTACACATGCTTTATTTTCATGCTTTATATGATGCATATTGAAGATCGATTAGTATTACAATGGCTCCCAATCAATAGTTTTGCGTAGCAACAATCTTTACTTTTAAACAAAGATCTATAATAGAGGAGAGTTGTAAAATTAAAAGCTGTTGCTTTTAAATTCTGTATATATAATATTAGCGCAAAGAACTATCTGTTCTGTATAACATTCGAACACCATTATTTCAAAATAGCAAACAATTCATATTTTAACCTCAATTTTTTGTTACTAATTAGACAAATTATTAATTTTCAAAATTTGTCATGGGAATTCAGAAATTATATGCTGGCAGGAAATTTTTATCACAATGGGCTAACATGCAGCTTTGAAAACCTCTTATCAATTATTTTATTAATCAAATGCATATTATGCTGCCATTTGTATTTTTGATTAATTATGTATACTTCATACATATGGATATTACCGAATGCAAGTTTCGTTCGAAAAGATTTCGGCAGCACAAACATTTTTGAGTGCTTAACTTTTCGAAGAAAAAGGAAAAGCTCCTTTGTGAAAAATAGTATAGCGTGGATATAATATAATAATATTTTTAAACAATTTGAATGTAATTATACGCTGATTTTAGAACCTTCTGCAAAAAATGTAACAGATGTTTTCGTTCGTATAATATTTAAAGGTTTTTTATGGTACTTTAAAATCTGTTTGTGAATCGTAAAGTAACATTTTAAATGTAAAATTCAAATTGTGGAAAGAGATTTAGACTTTTTAACCACCTATTTACAAATTTTTAAATATTAACAAATACATTTAGGAAAAAAATTAAAGAGGCTACTTAAGTTACATAAAAAAAATAATAATCTTTTCTTTGTATATTATGCGGGGTATCGTGTTAAAGGTCAGTAAAGCTGAAATGGAAAACACATTTCTTCAAATTCTAGATGTTATAATTTTAGAGATAACGTCGAAAATATAGAGCAAAAATATGTCCTCCTCCGTCTATTTATTAATCTACTGAAACTAAAATTATGAAAAAATTAGAGGTAGCAGACATTAATTTAAACTTGCAAGAACACTATAGCGATTATTGTAGTCACAGTTTTTGAGAAAAAGGCATTTTTCCGCTACACACAAATTTCGATTTATGGGCATTTAACAAAAATGTTGAGAAGCGTTGGAGGTACCTATTGTAACAGAATTATAAAAGCATTATAAAAGCACAAAAGTTGTCGGAAATTTAGCTAGATGTTAGCACTTAAAGATACTGACAGTTTGGGTACACATAGCAGCAGGGGGGGGTGGGGGGGTGGGCGTACTTTATATAAGATCGTATTTTAAACCGTAGATAAGAACTTTTAATACTATATTTGTGCAAATTAATACCCGGTAGCAGTACAAAAGCAATAAACGTCAAATTATTAAAAACGGATTAATTTAAGTAGAATTAATCCATTAACGCTTTTATTATTATTATTATTATTAAGGTATTAGTCTTGAAAAAGAGAGCATATATTTATCTTCATATTTACCAATGTGAAAGACGTTTACTTGCCACTAAGTCTAATGATCTAAAAATATGCGTCTGTGTGTTAATGGATAAATCAGATAAATACTAGGGATTTCTTGGACTAATTTGGCTGGACTAATGAAATCAAAAGTTTCCAGCGCCATCTGTCGGATGCTTCAGTTATTTTTTATTTCTGTCTTTAAAAAAAATTCCGTGACCTATAGATGCTAACCCTATAAGCCATTTTTTATTTTGGTTATTTTTCTGGCTTTTATGATTTTTTAAAGTTTTTACTGATTCTTTGCTAAACCAGTATGTTCATTCGTGAAACAAAATTTGAACACCCAGTCCGAACTTTGTAAAAATTATTGCAGAAGAAAGTTACTGGTACAAAACTATTGGAAATAGTCTATTTTTAAATTATGTACATAAAATTTCCTAAGGGGGCCACTACATATTAGAACAAACTCTAACTTTATTTTTTTTTTCAGTAGCAGTAGCTAATTTTGACAGCATAAATGAGCACCACGCCCTTCAATTAGCTTAAAAACAAATTATCATGCAATTCGTGCGATATGTTTCTGAGAAAATATTTTAAAATGAGCAAAATTTTAGGGTCTGTATTCAAATTGAAGTTCGGTTTTCGATTGTTGTCGGCGAGAGCAAGTACCCTTCTTGGTCAAGGTATCGTAGGCGCCACTCAAGCATACATTAAAGGCTGTTTGTTTACAGGATACCATAAGAAGTTTCAAAACATTTAGTCACTTCTATTGTTGACGGCCTCTTTAAAACCAAAATTTTGTCATTTTTTAAGCACAATTTGTTAATTATTCAAAAGAAAAATTTGAAAATTTAAATTTCCATAAAGCAAAGCTTAATAAATTTAAATTCATAAAAAACTGTAAGTTGTAATTCATATTTTATCAAATATTAATTTCATAACCCATTACATAAATTTATAAAAATTGTAAATTCACGATATTTATTTTTGAGTTATTTAGCATTACTGCTGCATAAAAAATGAGTGTATTAGAAGTACAATATCAGGAAATATTAATAAAAATATGAAAATATAATATGCAGTAGTAGTGTGAATAAAAGTAAACACACCTACTGACAACTCAACAAACTATCGTAGAAGAAAGTTACTGGTACCAAACTATTGAAAATAAAGTCTACTTTTAAATGATATATATAAAATTTGTTTAACATTAGAAGCACTAAATTTTGAATGCTTATTATTCAAAAACTTATCATTCCAATGACTTGTCATTTAGTGTATAGGGATAATTTGAACCGAAGATCGGAAATACCTTGTTAAAATTGGATACTGCCACTGAAAAAAATGAAGTTAGGGTTTGTTTTGGTATCAAGATAACCCCTTAAACAAATTTTATATATATCATTTAAAAGTAGACTTTATTTTCAATAGTTTGGTACCAGTAACTTTCTTCTACGAGAGTTTTTTGAGTTGTCAGTAGGTGTGTTTACTTTTTTTCACACTACTACTGCATGAAACGCGATAACTCTTAAAAGAAATATCCGATTTCCATCAATTTGGTAGTATGTAGGTTCATTCGTTTAATCATTTGTCTTTAAGGTTCATTGGTTAAATATAAAGAGTGCTAATCTCATCTGATAATTTAAATGCAGGAGGCTAATTCCATCTTAATTTAGATAAATGGTTTTTTCATGCAGAACTATCCGATTTGCTTCAATTAAGTCAGTTTATCTTAAAAAGGCGCTTTTCTAACTAGACTTGGACATTCAACGATTAAGTGTAAAGGGTGTAATGGCGAGCTGATCCCTATTTAATTTAGATAAATAAGCAAAAAACAAGAGGGGTTGTATCCATATATTTATTGATTACTGTCACTAAAGAATACACAATATTGGACGTACTACTACATTTGGATAAAATCCCTCTTGTTTTTGCTTCATTTTGGGAATAACAGATTTTTAACTTATTCTGTTGACGATTATTTTCAAAATTTTCAAACTATGATTTCGCGACTTTCACAAAAGTTGCTGGATACATTTAGCTAACATTATATGCAAATGAAATTTAGATATCGTTGATGCATGCGCAGTGAAAAATTATTTAACAAACCTGCTCATTTTTCATACAATTTTTATTATTTTTTAATTCTAATTACAGGGTATTGTGTGCAATATTATTTGCCATATTTTCAAAAAATAATGTTACTTTATATTAAGAACTCTGCAAATTATAAGCAAAAGACTTGGCAAAATTTGGGACCATTTTTATAAAAACCTTAATTTCTCTACGAGTATACATGCAATTCGCATAAAAATGAACACAATTTATTACAAAAAGCCATTTAATCATAATCTAGAGTTTGAGCGCTTTTGATACATTAGTTTTGACGTTATCCAAAAGATATTCATTCTTTTTTAATTTGTTGACGGTCCCCTATGGAGTTTCAGGAAAAATCTTCACGGAAATGTATGACTTGTACTATTATATTTATCCACTAAGAGTTCCGGGATAATTCCTCATGTATTTTTCTAGATATTTAACAAAATGTCTAAAATCGCAAGTAGAAGCTCATCAATGACCATGTAGTGTATGTAAAAAGTTAAAGTTTTGGATCACTTGAATGACTAGACTCTGAAATAACATCACATGAACTTTAATATAAATTCATAAATATGTTCACAACGTTTCATAAACAGCTTCTTCAAATACATTAAATTTATCACATAAAACATATAATACACTTTCTTTCGAATAATCCAATTAAGCCTAACTTGGGCCGTAGCGAGAAGTGAATAATCGGGGAGTAGGAGGGGCTAAAAAAAAATGTAGGGGATGTTCATATTTTCTCGCTCTCTGACGCCTAAAGATAAATTATTGTATATTCATACTGTGGGTACTATGTTTCTTATTCAACTGTTGCAATAACGTCTTTTTAAACTAAGAAAAGAATATGATGGTGAAAAACTCGAGTGTATAATTAGTGCAATATTAAACATCATATTAGCTTTATATGTGCAAATAAAATGAGTGATTATTCAAACTTTTTTTTTTTTTTGTTTGCAATTTAATATTTCTTCAAAACTGCGAAAGGGATTAAAAACTAAATCACATTTTTGAATAGAATTTCATTTGGATTTTAGGAACATAAATTCATTTAGTGACTTTGGAAGTTTTTTAGGGGAGGCTCAAAATGTTTTAGGGGGAGGGGGTGTGAGCTCCCTAGCATACCTTTAGCTACGGCTCTGGACCTAACCCTGTCTTTATTGACATATCATGAGCCGATGTTCCATGAATGATAAAAATTAACGGACTGCAGCATTTCTAATTTTGAAAATCTCCAAACCTTGAGCTTGTTATCGAGAATTTTCATAAGTCAAACTTTTAAATCATGGTTAATAAAAAACACTAAAGGGCCAGTTATTTAATGATTGCACACTTCAGAAGGAAAATAAATTATGTTTAAATTAAAATCCTACATGTATAAAATCCTGTGCATGTAATCCTGATATATATATTTCATTCATTGGCCGACTGTATTTTTTGACAGACATACTTTAATTTTTATGTAATATTTTATCCTACAGAAAGATGTTATCGAACTAAGTTGAATCTTTAGCTAACTTTTCGAAGAACCGAAAAAAAGCTTCTATTGTGTAATGTATTAACAATATATGTAAATTATACAGTCTTTGTGTGCGTTATGATTTATGAAAAAAAAATTAAAAACCTCCCAATTTCGTTCCTGTGAAAAAAATCCAAAAAGCTAAGGTTTAACTTATAACTAAATGAAAATTTATTGCAAAGTAAATAATTAATTTACCTTAATTTAAGGAGCAAAGAAATGTACTATTAATCCTAATAGTAAATAATAGCAAAAATAATAACATAAAACAATTATCCATCCAAGCACGAGGAACATATAAATTATGTATTGTTTTTGGTTTCTGAGCATGTATCCTGTGAACAAGTGCAACACTGAAGTTCTGAACCCATTGTTCCCCATGTTTATCTTAAGAAAAACGCTTCAAGCAAATAGGGCATTCTGCATCATTGTCGTCATCATCACTTATATTATCATCATGAGGAATTTCAACAGAACAGTCACTTTCGTCTTAAATGATGTTAGATAGGACATGTTTGGACTTTTTACATGGTGGATTTTCCCCTTTCCCTTGAGAGTGCTAGTTGTCAAAAGTTTTTTTTCAGCTGAGCGTTTTTTTTTTCGCCTGGGAATTTTTCAGTTTGTTTTTAATCAGAGATCCAGTGATCAATGTTGCTGAACCTTTTCGGGCAGAAGTTGCTGGTGTGATCAGTGGCACTTCCCTGATATCTTATTAGAATGAGCTTATTTACAAAATTTGAAGCAAATCCTCAAGATTAGGTCTATACATACCTACATAGAAAAGTGCAGGCATATTATTTATCAGGATTTGACAGCGCTGAAAAGGAGTCTTAATTTCGTCCCCGGTACGAAAATAAGAAGGAGGACGAAAGTGGAACAACGCTACTTTCCAATGTGGTAATGCTTCCGTTTTTGTAAAATAAACTGAACATTGTAAAACTCACTATGCGATATTGTTAACATCTTACCTACGTAGAATACATGCAATGAATAGGAAATAAATAATTAGGGTAAAAAAATATCATTCTAAAAATGACGTAGCAAGCAAATTACAAATCTTCTCAATTTCGACAATATAAATGAATGTCATTGCTCTTTTTTAGATACCTCTTCGGCTCAAATTGTCGTTTCACCGGAAATAACGATTTGCAACATTTTTCTAATATGCTGTAGAACCCTTGTATATATATGTTTGTGGTTCTTAACATTTTAAAGATTTAAAATCGGGCATGTCTTATTAAAAATTTAATATAAAGAGGAAATTAATTAAAAATTCACATCATCTTTTATAAGATTATTCTGTCGCAGTTTTATAAAAAATAAAAAATAAATAAAAATAAAAATAAAATAAAAAAAACTAGCGTGATATGCCGATCCAAAAACTTTTTTTATCGTAGACATTTTAATATTTCAAAAATTAGCTACACATCTTAATACTGCAATATTATTAGTTTAGTACTATACAAACGTTGATTTTTATCTTAAATTTTTGTTCCAGTCAATTAATCGAAGTAAAAAGGTGTTAATGTGGATCATGATATTTATTAAAATCAATAGTTTTTCCTTATTTTATTATTATGAATTGTTTCACAATATCAGGCTTAGCAGGACGCGAGTTTCCGTCGCTGTACGAGCCATCAATGGATTAAAGTACTACGAAAAATCGAGAAAATCATATAAAAATCGCTATCACAGCACCTTTATCCCCAGAATATTTCTAAATTCAAGGAGGACTGCTGGCCAAAAAAAACATGCACAAAATATTTATTCGTTTCTGTGTATAAGTTTATACAGTCTTTGATGGTATAATAAAGAAAAGAGCACAAAATTCGCTATTACAGCGACTCTTTTCAGTAGAGTATTTTCATATTCAAAAAAGAGCTGCTGTTCATACCCCCCCCCTTTTAAAAAAATGGTTCAATTTTATGCATAACTTAATACAGTTTTTGATAATACTATAATGAAAATGGCTCATATATTGCTATTATAGTTCTTCCGTCAGACTTTTTTCAAATTCAAGAAGGAACTGCTTGCCATAGCCAAAAATGTATACACAAATTTGGTTCAATTCTATTCTTTGTATACTTTTTTATGGTACAATAATGAAAATGGCACAGACATGGCTATAACAGCAAACCCTTCCGACGGAATACTTCCAAATTGAAGAAGGACCTGCTGGCCTTAGCCGAAAATAAACACAAAAAATGTTGCTAAATTCTGTTCAGAACTATTACACTTTTCGATGGTACAAAAATTAAACAGCACAAAAATCGCAATTATAGCGCTCCTTCCCACAGTATATTTTCAAATTCAAGGACCTGCTGGTCATAGGCAAAAAATACTCAAAAAACTTGCTTCAACTCTATGCTTAACTGCACATACCTTTCGATGGTAAAATGATGATACAGGAACACACTAACATACAGGCATTTTGCATAAACATGTTTTTTTTAGGATCTCTGACCCCTAAAACGTATAAATCTGCCGAAAACTAAAAGTCGAAAAGAAATCTATTACAATGTTTTTTCTATAGAAAAGGAAATAAGAAGAAAGTAATAATTAGTTTAAAATCTATTAAATTTAATTTTATCGAATCTTTTTCAAACTATTAAATAATTTGTAAAAATAATTCCTCATATAAATATCTTCTTTGCGAATTAAAAAAAAAGTATAATTTATATTTTTTATTGGTTAAAAATAGAAAACATTATGATTCTGATGCTCCCCATAACTTAAAAACAGAAATAAATAATTTTAATATAAGGACTTTTTAACTTGAAATATTCAAGCTCAATTTAAAAGAAATTTTGCATTTTATAAACACGTTATGCTGTGATTTTCAAAATGACTAGACACAGAAATGAAAAAATAAATAAAAATAAATAAATAAAAAATAAAATAAATAGGAATAAATAAAAAATATATTTACAAATTCAATTTATGAAATTGCAAGTAACAAAATAGTCTTGCTACTAAAGAATAAAATAAAAAGTATCATTAAATTTATTTAATTTCAAAATACATTACATTTTGATCTTTTCTTTAGAAAGTTTTAAGAAAACTTTGTCTGGAAGTTTTATTGATGTTTCTATTGTAGCATTTAAGAAAAATGAAAGTGCTTTTCCGAAATGATTTTCTCATTATATATATACATAAGTTCTAAAATGTTTTTAATTAATTATATATTTTTTCGTGCAGTGACGTTTCATTTTTCTATTTTATAGAAAAAAATATTTGGTATGTGCTTCTTAAAATACAGTTTTTTAAAAATAAGTTTTGATGCATTTAAATTTAAAAAAAGAACTTTACATTCCTGTACGCAAACTCAAAAGCATATGTTATTCCCCTTTACATATCAATCCTTATTTCTCAGAATATACTTAAATCAAAATTATACGCTCATTTTAAATTAAAAACAATTAAAAAAATACGTTGTGTAAGGATGCAATATCACATTTATATTACTATTTCCCTATCGAAAACAATAAACCCAGGTGTAATGATTTTTAAAGGTGAGTAATTTTCAAATATTTTTAAACCATTTATTAAGTAGACACTAATATAAATTTTAATCAAAATACTTATACTGCATTTAAATGAAACAATACAGTTTTTTTTTCAGTTTTTTTATTTTATTTTAAATGTTACTTATCGCCAGTTTTCGTACTATTTCCACTTACACAGCATATTATCATAATAATAATTACCATAGTTTTCATACTTCAAAATACTAAGCGTATACAGATCTTTATTTTACATAATAAAGTTTCTTAAATAATTTTTAACTTTGGCGCAACTTTTACAAATGGCAACATCTGTACCTCAAAAAGAGAGCTGAATTGGCATATGAGAGTATTTTACTTTTAACAACTTTTTTGGCTACGTTCTAATAAAAATCTCAACCTTTTATTCACTAAAATGAATTTTTTAAATAATATTTGAATCACATCAACTCTTTGAACTCTGGTGTGTAAATTTCATTAAAATTCAAATGTACAATGGCATAAGTATTTTGCAAATAACAAATTCGGTTTACGATATACACGAAAAAATGCAATAAGCCTTTTCCAAACAAATTTGATCGAATATTCCGGTGCTGTAATAACATTTCGGAATTAAAATTAAGTGGTAAAAAAGTACACCATCAGAACTCAAAGGGTTAACATATTATGCAGTTTAAAGTTTTCACATAGTACATCTACATTTATAAGTACTAGTAAATAAGAAACAATTCTGAAAATGTACACCCAAAAAAGACATTTTATCTATCGTAAATATACTTTAATTTTGCTACATTTGATTGCACTTTAATTTTTTTAAGAACACATCGGCTGTAAAAGAGAAACAAAAAATGAATAAAGCAAACATATACTAAATTGAAATAAAATCTTTATTTTCCACAATTTTATTAAAGTATCTTCAAAAGTATATTTCACGCCTCCTTAAATCTTTTCTCATTCATATTTTTGTTTCAAATTTCTAGATTTTTAGTTTTTACAGATAATTTATTTTTCTATCTTTTCGGTATGACGATGCTAAAAATGCTGTTGCGCTTTGCTGCCTTTCTCAATATTCTTTTAGAAAATTATAATTTATTCTCATGGTTTAAAAGCTCTCCTTTGTATTATCAAGCACATAAAAAAGACAAGTTCACAAAATATTTTTCGTTAAAATTTTAATGTAGCACAAAATGCAAAGGTTATTTTAAATTTCTTTGTGTTTGAGTTCTTTTTACGATTGCTATTGTCTTAGAATACTTCAATTTTTATTTTATTCTTGCATTTTAACTGAAAATAATACAATAAGGTTTCCAATAAAAATTGGTGATTCATGGAAAATGTAAGTGTAAGTATGTATCGAATTAAACTCATTTGATATTTCCATTATTACTTTCATACAGATTTTCAATTTTTAATTGAAAGATACTGTCGATATGTGGTACCACATTTAGTTCTAATTAATTTTAAGAAGCTAGTTTTATTTGCGAGAAAAATTAGCTAATTATGCCATGAATATTCTCATTACAGCCTTGTCTAAGTACCCTCTGACAGTCTTGCAAAAGAGCAAAATTGTAATGTTGTTTTCTCAGCATTTTGTTTTAATTGCTAAAAAAATATGATTTTTTCAAAATTATATAAAAATCTTATTTACGAATATGAATGTTATCCTTGAGTGTGTTAATCATTGCAGGATGTATTAAAAATCCATTAAATCAACTGAGTTATATCATTTTAATTATTGCTTGCATTGCAGTGAATCTTGGAGCTTAGGGAACGTCTATAGACGGGCTTGTCAGTGAGAGGGTTAAAGTATTGTAGCATTACATGCCGATTTGTATCACAAAAATCTGACTAAAGAGATATTGGGCAGTTAATTATTTTTCTGCCATTGTTAGTTTGATGTTGTTTTGCAAGTCGACTGCAATTGTAGAAGAAGGTTCTTGTCAAGAAGGTTCAGCTTTCATTTTGACGGAACATTCCGGGCAAGTATGTTTAGTTTTCGATGCCCCCCCCCCACCTACACACGCATTTCCGAATCTTACCTGAAGGCATGTTATTTTTCGATTAGCACTTCTCTCCAAATTACCAACCTCCAAGCGAGAATATTCTTCACACAGCTTATCATATATGCAGGTAAGTGGCATCAAGCCAAAAACAGCCGAAGAGCTTACCCTGTCAAATGCAGAGTGGTCATAAAAATACTTCCCCGCTATATAATCACCTAGTGACCTAACCGCTAAACCAATCGAAAATTAATTTTAAATGTGATTTTTTTAAGGTATGCACTCGAGATCGTGTATATTTAAAATAATAAAACTCTCGCGGTTACGGTAGCAGTGAAAAAATTTCGAAATTATTATTTAATGGCAACACCGATTTCTTCATGCACAACTTCATCAGCGCATTGAAAAATCATAAATGGCGTTGGATTTATAAACGTACGATGAAAAATATTGGCGTGAAAAACTCACAAAAAAGACCATTGCAAAGGACTTTTCGATTGTCATTCGTCAGCTCTTTTAAGCAAATGTCTTATATCGGCGTAACGACTCCAAATATCCCTTGGAATGCATACCGTTTCGTAAGATGTGAAACCTCAAATAAATTCTGGATAAATCATGAGATATGAAAACAGAATTTGCTCCTGAATTTGATTCCTTTTAACTTGTGTCTCACTAACTTCACTATTGTACTGATGGAGGAAATTTTTTGTATGCGAAGAACGAAGAAGTGACCACAAGGCATGTATTTCAAAAGCAGATTTTTTTTCACTTGCGAAATGAATAATGTTGTAAGATTTGTTTCAAAATGTATTTTTGAGTTGTGTTTGTATGCACATAGGGAAAACAAAAATGTAATAAATTGTTTTAGAGTGTTGAATTAATATTTAGGAACTGATTGAGATTGAGTGCCACGATATTACACAGCCAACTTTAGTCATATGATAGTATCGTCCCATTGCCATTTATGGTTTTTCAGTGCGCTGATAAATTTGCGCAGGACAAAAAAGGGTGTTGGTATTCAAAAATTTCGAAATCTTTTAACTGAAACCGTAACTTTGAAAGCTCTATTATTTTAAACTATGACGATGTCACAATCTCAAAACAAATTGCAACATCAGCACTTTTCTCATAATATCTCAATAAGAGAACTGAATTAGCATGTGTCAATATTTTACTCTTTAACAACTTTTATGGCTAACTAGGGAACCTTCTCAGGTGTAAGTTGTGGATATGGATGAGTGTGGTATCAAAAGAAAGATCTCGTCATGTATATTAAAAAGTGCAATGGAACTACCCGTTCAAATCCAACCGTTTTCGACATATCAGCTCTTAAAGTGTAATTAAATAAATAAACTGACAGGCAATTATATAAATCGTACGCAAGTTAAAAATTTCTTTGCATTGTTTTTAATCCTCCTGCCAATGCTTTTTCCCGAGCTACAAGCAAAATACTTTACACCCACACATTGCCAGATATTTCCCCTCTCTTAGACAGGCACTTCGCATTCTACGAAATTTTCGTGTATGGCTGCATTCGAAGAGATTTCCCACCTGTTTTTGTTATTCCAATTTCTTGTTTTATGCAATTTTTTCGGCAAATGTGTGGCGTGACATAATATATAAACTGTATGTGTATATAGTGTGTAAAAAAGATGTTTTTCTTCAGCTGGCTTAACTTGTGAACAATTTATATACCTGCCTGTCAATTCATTTATTTATTCATTCACAATTCCTGTGCTGATATCTCGAAAACGATTGGATATGAACGGTTAGTTCCATTGCACTTTCTAAAGTACATGACAAGATATTTCTATTGATACCAAACTAGTCCAAATCCACTACTTACATGTGGGAATGTTCCCTAATAAGCTGTAAAAAAATCAAAGCCATATATTCAGTGAAATTTATTTTAAAATAATATCTGAAGCACATTAACATCTTGTGCAGTTTAAAGTATGCATATAGTATAGCGACATTTATAAGTATCAATAAATAAGCAACAATTCTGAAAATATAGGCACAAAAAATTCCTTTGTCTATTGTAAATATGCAGCAATATTGCTATACTAGCTTTCCGCCCGCGGCTTCGCCCACGTGGAATTCGGTTATATTGTGGTATAAAGCACAACTATAAGAAAACTTCACATTTCCACGGAAAAATGTAAGAAGCGCGATGTAACGCTGGATACGATTAGTTGTTAAACTAAAACTGAATGGTACACTATATTATGTGTTTTCCCTTGTGGAGCAAAAACATGCAGATTTTGGGCACTGGAAACCCGGGAACACGCTACATAGAGCTGACCATGCTGATGTTGAGCCTGTTGCGATAAACGGACTTGAGTACGAATATCATTCTCAGAAGCCCTCAAAGAAGCTTGGCGAGCGGCTTGCTCCTCAAGTCTTTGCTGGTGCTGAGATGGTAGCTCAGCAGCTCTCGAAGCAGCCTGACGCTCTGCTTGTTCGCGCCTTCTTAATTCAGCATGGAGAGACGATTCTTGAGATCGGGCAATTTTCATTGCCCGAGCTTTAGATGAGGTGCTCGACAAATTAGATTTACGTTTGCGAGGCATTGTGAAAATATGAGTAAACTATAAACCTAAACTAAACTAAAATCCCAAACTAAACTATAACAATCTAAACGACGAACAAAGCGACGTAATTACCTATCAAAAAAACAATAACTACTTTAGATATCTACCTAGAAAAAAAGCACTAAACTAACCTAACCTAACTATTATACAGCTACTGCACATCGTTACCACGTTTTAAAAACCCCCAGCGCCATCTATCGCATACCTCAAGAATTAAATAACGTAACTAATACTTATACCAATTAGTAATTCGTTGACTTATAGTTATTTCAGGATAAGTAGATATATAAAAAACATTTTAGACGATAAAACAAATAGTACGTCATCCCTCCGGAATTCCTCATTTTCGAGGATTCATTATCGTATCATTTAGCTTCTAAATTTACATGTTCATATTCGTTTGCAATATATAAGTAGATGTAAAAAAACAGTTTAGACGATAAAACAACTTGTACGTCATCCCTCGGGAATTCATTATCGTTTCATTTAGCTTCTAAATTTACATGTTTATATTCGTTTGCAATATTTTATCTTGTTTTAAACGACACACAGCGCCATCTCCAATCCATCCATCAAGCAAACTATATTTTTGTTTTCCCTCGGGAATATCAATTTTTACCGGGATAAAAAGTACCCTATTATTTAATCCGGACTTCCAACTTTACGTCTGCAAAATTTCAAAGCAATAGGTTCAGTAGTTATGGCGTGAAAGCGGAACAAACAAACAAACAAACAAACAAACTCACTTTCCGATTTATAATATTAGTAAGGATTTGATTGCATTGAAGTTTTTTAACACGTTCGCTGCCGCTTATGTGAATATTTGATGATAGTTAATGCCGCACTGTAGAAGTGGGTTTTTCCCAGAAGCTGATTTACTTTTTATAACAAAGAATCAGTAAAAGATTTTCCCGCACCAGCGCATGACTGGCTATTGAACATCACCCCACATCACGCGCTCCCGCGTGATAGGGAGCGAATGTGTTAAATACATCGGCTAATTAAGAGAAACATTATTTAAAAAAACACATATTAAATTGAAATAAAATCCTTATTTTCGATCATTTTATTAAAGTGTCTTTAAAAGTATATTTCACGCCTTCCTAAATCTTTTCGCACTCACATTTTTGTTTCAAATTTCTTGATTTTTACTTTTCAGCACGACAAAGCTAAAAATGCTGTTGTGCTTTGCTGCCTTTCTCAATATTCTTTTAGAAAATTATAATTTATTTTTATGGTTTAAAAGCTCCGCTTCCTATTAGTGAGCGCGGAAAAAAGACAAATTCACGAAATATTTTTCGTTTAAATTTTAATGTCGCACAAAATGTAATGGTTATTTTAAATATCTTTATATTTCAGTACTTTTCACGGCTGCTATTGTCTTAAAATACTTAGATTTTTATTTTGTTTTTGTATTTTTACTGAAAATAAAGCAATAAAGTTTCCAATAAAAATTGGTGATGCAAAAATATAAATGAAAGTAATTATCAAACTAAACAAGTTTGATATTTTAAATTTTTTATACAGATTTTAATTTATTAGTTGAAAGATACTACCAATAAATGGTACCACATTTAGTTCTAATTAGACATTTTACATTATTTTTAAGGGGCTAGTTTTATTTGTGAGGAATAATAACTAATTATAGCATGAATATTCTCATTCTAGTCTTGTCTAAGTTTAAAGTATGGTTGTATTATATGCCGATTTGTATCACAAAAATTGATTAAAGAGATACTGACAGTTAATTATTTTTCTGCCATTATTAGTTTGATATTGTTTTAAAAGCCAACTGAAGTTGTAGAGAGGTCCGAGAGGCAATTGGCAAGAAGGTTCAGCATCCATTTGACAGGACATTCAGAGCCAGTATGCCTAGTTTTCGATGTCCCCACATCTCATTTCCTAACCTTACCTGTAGTGACGCAATTACCCGACTAGCGCCTTTTTCCTAACTACTGACCTCCAAATGAGAAGATTCTTCATACAGTTTATTTGTAGGAGCAGTCGGCTCTTGTTAATTCGAAATCGGATAAATCGAATCTTCGCTTAATCGGAACTAAACATGAAGTCCCGAAATTTTCAATGGCAGATTTAACGATGAAAATGATCATTTATGCGAACTTATTTTTTTTTAATTCGATTAATTCGAATGAATGCGCATTTGTATTTTTCCTTTTTCCGTACTTTCTCACGGTTTTCAGATCCTTGAAAGAATTTTTTTTTCCTTTTATTTTTGTCAGAATTATTCTGAACTAGTATACATATAATCCCATGCATTTGATATCCGCTTTCTTAGCCCATCAATGACACCTACACCCTTGCTTACATTGAACTTGTTATTAATTCCTTAATTACTTTATACATTTACATATTTTAATTTAATATTAAGTCATATTCTAATGATAACAGCTGAAATAAATTCCTTTGGCATAAAATTCTTTGTAATAGTACTCCATTAAACGTATTTTCCTCTCCTTCTCTCCATATTTCGAACATTGTATGATTCGAACATTTCTTGCGGTCCCGACGAGTTTGAATTAACGGAAGCCGACTGTATGTGATATCATCGCGGAACCAAAAACAGTTCTGTCAAATACTTTCCACGTTCAATGTTTCAACTTCAGAGTGTTGCGTTGAACCACTAAGTAAAGTAGATGTCCGATTGGAAATCGGAACCTTACAGTATAATTTTCGCTTAACCGTACTTTTCTATCTAGCGATAGAGCCGATTTAAATAAAAGAAATGAATTAAAAAATCCAAACAGTATTATAATGGAAGGATTGGTTATACGACATTCTCATTCTTATCACATAAAAAAATGTAGAACATTGATAAGTTGAAAATGCATATTCCAAATGTATGCTTTTGAATGAAACTGTCTTATATTTTTTTATTTTGCAAATAACTTAAATATTACTTGTAAACCCGTGCGAGACTTCCTCACTGCCATCTTTGATTTTATTGTAAGATATATTTTATTAATTTATAATTAAGTGCAATTTTTTTGTCAAATAACTTTTTTTTATGAAATATGAGTATACCATGTAAACAGCCTATTTAAAAGCCTGTTGTATAATTCCTTATTTACCGTTCTGCGTACTACATGTGCATAGAAAAGGGGATGTTCACGATAGAAATAACTTAACCTCTTCATTCCTGGAGTACCCATTTGGGTACATTAAAGCAATAGTCAAAATTACCCCCAAAAAATTATAATAAATGCATAAATTTCTGCTATCGCTATTCAGATACAGATATTTGACTATATAGTGAAAACAATTTAATATCTTTTTTCAAAGGGAATACTGTGTACTGAGACAGTCATGACTAATAGAATAGGTGATGTTGCAAACAAAATGCATGCTTTGAAAGACAGTGCAATGAAACGTGTTGACTGGACTGAGTTTTCTAGATCAGATAATAAAATAATGGTGTTGAAATGGCAGGACAAGAAATAAGTGCATATGATGGTATCACCACATGTGGAAGTGAGTCCAGTGATACATGTGAGCGCTGGTGTAAAGATAAAAAAAAGCCAAGATTCCTGTAACCAGACAACAATAATAAGAACGTATAAAACAGATATGGGTGAAATCAATCTAAACGATAGGTTCATTGCTTGTTATCGTACTTCTATGTGAACACGTAAACAGCCAGTTCGGATCTCTGTTCATTTTCTCGACTTAGTTACGGTGAATAATTGGGTTTTGTATATAAGAGATTATAGATCTTCCCATATTCCGAAAAGAGATCTAATGAGTTTACACGAATTTTGTCTTTACATTGCTGAAGTCCTTATAAATTGTTAAAAGGAAAAATCTACTGTTGGAAGACCATGAAAATCATAGCAATCATCCAATGAATCTACATCTTCTAAAAAAGGAGATTAACCAAGTCTGTTCCCAAAAATGAGGTTCGCTATGATAGGTTTGGACACTGATGTACTCTAGTAATAGATTCTGGCCTATCTCGATGGCGCATGGAAGGATGCAAAGAAAAATCAAGAGTAAAATGTGTGAAATTAAATCGATTTATTTGTCTTCAGAACAATAACTATTTCAAAAAATTATATTATAAATGACATTTTATTAGAAGATTATTATTACAAGGTATGTATAATATTACATGATATGTATAGTATATGCAGTATAATAGCAATATATGTATTACAATTATTACAATATATGTATTAAAATTATTACAACATATGTATAATATTTTTGCACAGTACATAACTTTTGGTAAAAAATCACTTAAGTTGTTTAAATTGATATGATTTTTAAACAATAAATAGGTCTATTTATTGTAAAACAATACAGGTCTTATTTTTTAAAAAAATGATATTTTTATTTAATTGTGACCTGCTGTACCCATATGGGGACATAAATTTTAACTATTTAAAAATGTTAAAAATAAAAAACTAATTTTATTGTCTCTTTTCTAAGTCTAAAAATGTCATAATTTGCTAATAAAATAATTTTTCTATGCAGCAAATTTTCCTCGGGACTGAAGAAGTTAAATAAGGTAGTGCAATAAAAAAAGTACTGTTCTCTTTTATTATGAAAAACAATTGAATGTTTCTTACACAAGCAAATCTAACAAGGGAACTACTTATGGTGCTGCTCGCACTTATCATTGGGACTTGGTGTATTTTAAAGTCGTGTAGGGGAAGCCGGAGTAAGATGACGAATGTCTTAATTTTTCTGTTTTTCACTGGGTGGCAGCATAAACCGGACACTACTGGCTCTCCTAGCGGTCGGTCGGTCGGTAAAGAATAATATAAAGAAGCTGGAATCGCCATTTTTGTGTTAGTTGTTAAGCTTTGATTAATTACCGCTGCCTCATTATAACTTTTATGCATGTATAAATAAGCACTGCTACAGATACAGATAAGATATATCGTTTCTCTTTAATATTTATGAGTAACTTAGTTTAAATACTACCTATTACTATGAATAAATGTCTATTAAACGCCTTCCTTCATGGTAATGAAAACGAATATTTTTAAACAGGCAGTCCGGGACAAGATGGCGAGCTCATCATCTTGCACTTTAAAGGATGGTGTTTTCAGGTGTCCTGCTTGTGACGAGGAATATTGTGACCCACCAACAAACGAATGGATCCAGTGCTGTAAATGCCAAGAGTGGCCAAGTGCATATTGCTTTTGCGCATAATGCAAATTTCTACCACTTTTGTTTGGTGTTATCATATTTAAAACAAAAGTGAGAATGTCTGTTAAAAGTTTTATTAAAATATACTGCAGTTTTCTGAAATTTGTTACCGTCAACCCAAATTGAATTAGGAGGAAACACCCTGTATTTGTGACCCAATAAGTGGTTTGCGGCCCCATGTTCCTAGGTGATTTTTTATTCTTCTCGTATGCCTTATTTGTCATATCAATTTGTCTACGTTTTTTTTAATCAACCTGTATAAAATGTTCTAAGAATCTAAGTTTCCTAGAAAGATTTTAGTAACTTTGCTGGTTTTTTTTTTAAATATTGTAAGTGACATTATCGTTCTTCAACGAATATTTGAAAAAGTTCTTTTTATCGGTATGTTGTCTTCTCAGTAATATTTCATTTTTTTTATTGATGTATAAGAATATATAAATTTTACTAAATGTTATTTTCCTTCATTTCTAATACTATAAGAACTCGACATATTTTAAATTATATAATGCACATGAACAATTTTATTTTAATTAAAATATTTCTGAAACATTTATTTAGAGTAACGAAATTTCTGACCGTAATGAATACAGATTTTTTTTTTCAAACTCTCTAAATGAAACATCTGGAACAGTATTAATAAATACATTTATACAAAAGTAAACAAGAAGCCGTATAACAGAAAATCTCCCAAGTTAAACACATTACTGTTTAAAAATTCTCTAAAAAGGAACGGATTTTTTTATAAAAATGCAGGAAGTATAAAGATGTCTAAGTAATTTTTGAAATACGTCTTGCAGAAACATAAAATGTGCCTGTTGCATTTATCATGTTTAAAATATTTTCTTTTTTAAAGCTTTATGCATGAAAAATTAAAAGTTTTTAAGGGCTAATTTTATTTTCATTTTATAAACTTTTTTTTTTTAAACTACTATTGTGTATAAAAATTCTTTGGACTGTAAAAATACAGTGCAAAGGCATTAAGTCCTATAAACCCATATTAGACTACATCCTTAAACAATATTTTCTGCTTCATGGCTAGTTAGGCCAGTCAAATTGTCATAAATAGATGCAAAAATTCTGCTAGAAGATTTTATGTTTTTAAACTGCTTATGGGGATGCTAGTAACAAGAATTAATGGTTTTCCAATAAAATATCTCGAGGCTAAATTTTGTGCAGCCAAAAAACCACAAAATTTTCGTACTTTTTTCAGTTTTTTGCCTATAACTCAAAAAATATAAATTTTTTGCATACCATACTCAGTTACAAAAAGAAAGAGCATTAAATTTTCTACAAATTTTATATTAAAACTGTTTTTCTAAAGCCAATATTAAGCGCGCTACAGCTTTCTGAAAGTGGCTCTTTTTTTCTAACTTTGTGAAAAAATTGCAAAAACGAAAATTTGACACAATTTTTCATTATTTTTTCCTCTTTAATGTAACTTATTTAAATTACAGGTATTTGCATGATAACAATCATGATGATTTACAACGGTAACATTGTAAAAAAATTATAAGAACATAACTTTTTTGTATTTAGAGCTTTAGTGGAGAACATTATAACTTTTTTGGTATTTAGAGATTTAGTGGAGAACATTAATATTAGGTATATAACTGAATGTAAATACCTAATAAATAATACTTACGGTGACAATTTTACATCCCCTTCTTCTGTATAAATAATGTAGTTGACATTTTCGTAGTTGATCCCATTACATTTTTTACTAATTGCCGAGAATTTGAGTCTTAATTTATGAAAAGAACATGCTTTGCTGCACCATTTTCTACAACTACATGACACAACATGGAGCAAGGATGCAAGTGCCGGGTCTTGGCACATTTGAACTGGCTGAAAGAGATCCTGTGAGCCCACCCACATCCTAAAGGAGGGATGTTGTTTCCTAGCCTAGCTTATACCTGATGGATGATGACATCGGAGAAAATTATACTGCGCAGCCTCTTGTGTTGGTGGTAGTCTTGTAAAACGAACTTTGCTTTTTTGAGTCAGATTTAGCAAATAACTGTATCCTCAAGGTGTTCAATTTCTGTGTGGTATCTCTGCATTCACTGTATCGTGCAATAATGAACTTTTCAGAAGTCTTAATGATTTCTCGACGGGTAGAATCTGGTTTATTGAACATGCAGGCTATTTTTCCAAGCTGATCATGTTTTTTCAATGTGTTACAAAACTTTGACTTTCTTTGCCCAAAAAGAGCGGATGTTGTATCGCATGCGCAGATTGCATGAGTGAAAAGAACATTGTTGTAATTTTATTTGAACGACATGGTTGAAAACCACTTGGTTTCGATGTTATCTCTTTCTGGATTTTAGAAAAACACATTTTTCTGCTGATAGCCTAAGCTCGTCATAATCACGAGAAATGTCTTCCTGACAATTACGACGCTTTTAAAAGATTCGGCTCTTGAAATGGCTGAGGTAACTATCATGACACCCGCTTTTTCTTTTGCCTGCTCAACTTGAATTATGTTACTTTGAAATTATTGTTTTGAAATTTTTAATTTGTTTTAAGCAATGAAATAACGCGGCTCTTCTTTTTGTCATTGGCTTCGTCAGCGGATGATGTGGATGCTCTCTTTTCTCTCCACTTGTTACAGATTGATCCAGTTTTACGCGACAAAAACTATAATACCATGCGTCTGCAACTCAGATTGTCATCTGCAAGTCAGGTTCGTGCTGAATATGCTCAATTACTTTCTGGGACCCTTTATCCCCACGTTTTTCAGCAGTTTTCAAAAATGTAATTTTCGCTTCTAATTTCATTACTTTGTGAATCAAATTTCTCTTTGCGTAGGGCTTTTTTTGTTATTTTTCGTTGAAGTCACCGGGATTACTTAGTCACATAAGAAGCAATTATCTTGAATCTTGAAAGAAATGCTTGATCTGAGAGACAAACAATAGTCTGTGCGAATCTTCACCCCGACGAACATATGCTGCTTTCATTCTCTCATTCGCATATGTTTTTCATCAGTCATCCTGTATTCTAAATTCCTTGGTACTTTTCAAAAAAAATATGAATATTACTTTTGATGAATATCACTTTGACGCTAAACACTATATTCAAAGAGCTTGGCAAGTCCTTTCTGGCGCACAACGCGAGTATCACTATTTGAAGCCGGTTGGAAAATGAAGCACAATTTTGGTTAGAGCTGACTCATTTTTCATTACTACACTAGAAGAGATGCAATAAACTTAATAGCAGCATATTAGAAGAGTATGTCTTTAAAAAAGAACACTTGCACCTAAATGAAAGCGGCTCGGGAACGTCACTGACCACAGTCTTCCATCTGCATTCCCTTTTTTTTATCCCCGGCCCTCCCCCCTTTGTAATTGTTTTTTTATAGGATTTCTAGAATTTGTGCATCTTCTACATGCCTTTCTTAAAACTTTCATTTTTCATCAATCAATAGGTCTATTTAATTTTCATTTGTCGGTGATGGAAAAAAAATGAGATTGGAGGCGAAAAATAGGTCACTTTCTGTAAAGTTAAAGAAAAGTGACATTTTCAAAAAACCATAGCGCGCTTAGTAATGGGTTTAGAAAAACGTTTTTATAACAAAATTCATAGAGAATTTAATGCTCTTTCTTTTTGTAATTAAGTATGTTACGCAAAAAGTTTATAATTATCGAGTTACATGCAAAATATTGAAAAATTTTTTGCTTACATTCAGTTAAATACCTAATTTTAATGTTCTTTACTAAAGCTCTAAATACAAAAAAAGTTACAATGTTCTTAATTTTTTTACAATATTATCGTTGTAATTGATCATGATTTTTATCATGCAAATACCTGTAATTTAAATAAATTACATTAAAGAGGATAAAATAATAAAAAAATTGTGCCAAATTTTCGTTTTTTTCAATTTTTCCACAAAGTTAGAAAAAAAGAGTCACTTTCAGAAAGCTGTAGCGCGCTTAATATTGGGTTTAGAAAAACAGTTTTAGTATGAAATTTGTAGAGAATTTAATTTTTTTTCTTTTTATAAATGAGTATGATACGCAAAAGTTTTATGTTTTTGAGTTATGGGCAAAAAACTGAAAAAAGTCCGAATATTTTGTGGTTTTTTGGCTCCACAAAATTTAGCCTCGAGATATTTTGTTGGAAAACTATTAATTCTTGTTACTAGCATCCCCATAAACATTTTAAAAACATAAAATCTTCTAGCAGAATTTTTGCATCTATCGGCCCTTTTTTCTGACAATTTGACTGGCCTAAGTTTGATTGCCAGATTATAAAATATGCAAGGCATTCATATTTTACAAAATAATAAAAAATGAATAAAACTTTGAAATTTTATTAACCAGATTAAAATAACTTTAAAGCATATATTTATAAAAGTTTTGTTGTTATTACATTTTTGTTCGTATAATTTAAAAATTAAATTCGTCTATTTAGATTTTCAATTAAGTCAAAATATTTTATGTACTATAAACACCACCGGCATCACATTTTTAGTAATGTTTACATCGGGTGACCATTACTGGAAATTAACTATTTCCCATCCCAGTAATGGGGTTGAGTGGTAAGAGGAGTTGACACCCCTCTTAAAATCTTAAAAATAAGTAAAATTTCATCAATGACTGTTTGTATAGAAATTCAAAGTTTTCTACTACTAACAAAACAAAAAAATTGCAAATTTTTCTAGAAAATAATGAGTATATAAATTTATTAAATGAAGCTAGCTCTTCATTTAATGCATGTTCACTCTAGCATGTTCCTTCAGATTTTAACTGAAAAATAGTGGAACTTCCAAACATTATTGTCTGCTTCTTGACTGCTTTGATTAAAAGTGTCAACAATATTGCAAAATTATAGAATATTCAAATGGAATTTTGTTAAAAAAATTAATGCACATATATCCTACACTGTGAAAAAATATGTATCATGATAGGAATACATTAAAATACACATTATACACTACATGGCCATTAATAACCGGACACTTGTGATTTTAGACGCTTTGTTAAATATCTGGAAAAAGGATTATGAAGACATAAAGAATTATTCTACATGAGGAATTACTCGGAAACTCCAAGTGTGTACAAAAAAATTTGCAGGTCATATATTTTCGCGAAGATTTTTTCCCCGAAATCCCATAGGGTACTGTCAACAAATTGAAAAAGAACGAAGATGTTTGGATAAAACTAATCCCTGTCAAAACTAATGTAGCAAAACCGTTCAAACTGCAGATTAGATAAAGTGGATTATTGTAAAAAGTTGTGTCCATCTTTATGAGGCTAGTATGTATACTCGTAGAAAAATTTAAATTTTTATAAAAACAGTCCCAATTTTCTTAAAATTTTTTGCTTATAATTTTTCAGATTTCTTAATAAAAAACAATGTTTTTATCAGAAAATATGACAAAAGTCATCGTAATAATACTCTGTAATCAGAATTAAAAAATGATAATAATTGTGTAAAAAATGAACAGGTTTACTAAATAAAGTTTCACTGCGTATTCCTGAATGCAATCGAAATATATTTTATATACAGTCACAGCAAAAAAAAATTACATTTGCGATTTCAGACTTTTGTCAAATATCAAGAAATATAGATGGGGAAATATTCATGAATCTCTAGATATATAAACAAAATAGTACAGGCCATATATTTTCGAGAAGATTTTTTTCCAAAATCCAATAGGGGACCGTCAACAAATTGAAAAAGAACTAATATCTTTTGAAAAACCCTGTGAAAACTAATGTAGCAAAAGCATTCAAACTGCAGATTATGATTTAATGGCTTATGGTAATAAACTATGTTCATTTTAATGCGGATAACATGCATACTCGTAGAGAAAATAAGTTTTTTATAAAAACGGTCCCAATTTTTGCCAAGTTATTTGCTTAAAATTTGCGGAGTTCTGAATAAAAAAATAACATTGTTCTTTTCAGAAAATATGTGAAACAACTTTGTGCATAATACTCTGAAATCAAAATTTAAAAATATTAATAATTGTATGAAAAATGAGCAGGTTTACTAAATAAATTTTCACTGCGCATGCGTCAACTTATAAAAATTTAATTTGCATATAGTGTTAGCTAAATGTATAGAGCAGCCTTCGTTAAAGTTTCAAAATCATACCTTGAAAATTCTGAAAATTATCGTCGATAGAATAAGATCAAAATCCGTTATTCCCAAAATGAGGCAAAAAGATGAGGAGCTGTATCCAACTACAGTTGTACGTGCAGTATTGTGTAGACACTAATCAACGGAATATGGATACAGCCCCTCATTTTTTCGCTTCATTTTGAGAATATCGGATTTTGGTGTTATTCTTTCGGCGATAATTTTCAAAATTTTCAAGCCAAGATTTTGAAACTTGAACAAAAGTTGCTCTGTGCATTTAGCTAACACAAAATGCAAATGAATGTTTTATAGAGTTGACGCACGCGCAGTGAACATTTATTTAGTAAACCTGCTCATTTTTTATACAATTGTTAATATTTTTAACTTTTGATTACAGTGTATTATGTACAATGTCGTTTCTCATGTTTTCTGAAAAGAACATTGTTTTTTTATTACGTTACTCTGCAATTTATAAGCAGACTATACTCTGCAATTTATAAGACAATACTTTTTTTATTAGAAAATGTAAAAATTTAGTGTTTGATTAGTTGGAGACAATTGCGTAAGCTAAAATGATTCACTCCCATCGTTCTTATTTCAAATAATAGTTCTATATGAAATATTTTTAATAACAGTCCAGGTTTGATATTTCAAAGATTAATTTCTATAACATGTTTCACACCAAGATGAAAAAGGATCTAAATTAGGTTTTATAAAAAGATTAAAATAAACCAAAAATAAAGTTAATCCATCCACGGGACCGTTAGCTACACTTTGTTGAATTTTAAATCTTCATTTTTTCTAAAACAAAATGAAAAATAAAAAACTACAGCAAACTACGATATTTTTTTAATGATATAATTTTGTCTTGTCGAGTTCTATCTTTTGAAAAAAAATCACTGTCAACTGGTTCGCCAGAAATTTCAAAAAGAAGTTTGGATTTTCCATTTCTTAAACATATTATACCAAACTCTACCGCGTTCGCTATAATTTATATCCTGCGACAACCCTCGTATTTATAAACCAATTTTGGGTGAGATTAATTGCATGCATAGTTTCACATAACAGTGTCTCGACGGAGTTCTTTGGTCATCTTCATCCGTCATCTTGTATCAAAATGATGGCCATTTAAAAATTTAAAACTTTTATTAACGGTTCTGTACAATAATAACTATATATTACATTTGTAATTTTAAGAATTTTATTTTATCATTAGACTGCGTGTTTGGTATTCATTAAAATATTTTCATGAAAAATATTAAAAAGAAAAATTACAGTAGGCTTTTTTTCTTCAAATTTGTTTAAGGTGAATAAGATAACAAATTAAAAAAAATAGTTATTCAAATCTATAAACAAATAAAAATCCTTAAAAAGTATGTATAGTAAAAAAATTCTAAGGTTTTTTTCTGGACGAATTTGAATATTGAAATTTCTGCTCATCATACCAAATATTTTCCATATTTTTACAAGGAAAAATCTGGAATGGCATTTTAAGTACATTTGCATAAAAGTAAACAAGTGAGCGTAAAACATAAAACCTAACAATATAAATGTGTCGCTTTTGAAGTGATTTCTTACCAGGCATTATGTTCTTTAAGAAAAAAGAAGAAGCAGTGCGTAAACGTTTTCAAATAATCTTTGAAATGTGATTCAAACCAAAGATAAATATGCCCTTTTTTTGTTTATTTTGTTTAAAGGAAATTCCCTTGTAAATCGTGTGTACGAGAAGTGGAAAGTTCCTAAAAATATTTTGAAAAGTCGACTGCGCCTTTTAATTTAATGCTTTACTTTGGGAGTAAAAGCTCATTTTATTAATTGAATTTTTCTTTGGCTGTGCTGGTGATAAATGAACGATGAAACATATACTTCGAAAGAAGTTTATTAGAATTTTTTCGGATTACTTATTGATGTGAATATCAAAATACTTTTTTTTCTCTAGCTCCAAAATATTTTCATGAAAAATATTGAAAAAAAAATTACAGCAGTCTTTTTTCCTTTCAAATTTGTTTAAGATAAATATGATAGCAAATTAAAAAAATATTATTAATAAGTAAATATCCTTAAATATATATATACAATAAATAAGTACTTACTCTTTCTACAAATTTTGAAAATTGTGTTTATCATAACAAATATTTTTCATATTTTCATAAGGAAACATCTGGAAGGGCATTTTAAGTATATTTGCGTAAAAGTGAACAAGCGATCCAAAATATAAAACCCAACAAGATAAATGCGTCACTTTTGAAGTGATTTCTTACAAGCATTTTGTTTAAAAATAAAAAGTCCTTCCGGCAATGCCGGGAGGAAGAGGTAGCTTTCATATACTTATATATTTATTTATTTATTTTAAGGTAAGTTACATTGTTCAAAAATACTAAGCTCAAATTAGTGGAAATAATCTTATAAAATTAGTGATTTTATAAGATTGAAACTAGTTTTTGTCAAGACTGTATATTAATAGGAATTTTTAGAAATTAGTCATCTTTTATTCAACCTGGTTTTATTTTAAGCGATTTAGAGAGTCACCAAATTTCACGATATCATAAAGTGTATGCCATTTTAAAGCAACATTGTGGATCGTTCAGATCAGACCGTTTCAAAATGTCAGCCATAAGCAAAATTCAAAGTGCTATAACTCAGTCATTTTTTAAGATATAGACAAAATAAAAAGTGTTCTGGAATCGTTGTTTTAAGTTCTAACACGTAAAAGAAAAATATTTTTCAATTTTTAATTTTTTCGCACTTAATTTTAAATTTTAAATTTTTTAAAAAATTTAAAATGGCCACCATTTTGAAACAAAATGATGGATGGTGCTGGCCAACGAACTCGGTCGAGACATTTGTATGTACTATGTACATCCCAAGTTTCATTGAAATCGGTTCATAAATACGCGTGTTATCACGTGACAAAAATCAAATCGTTTCAAAATGTCAGACATAAGAAAAATTCAAAGTGATATAACTCAATCATTTTGTAAGATATAGACAAAATAAAAAGTGTTCTGGAATTGTTGTTTTAAGTTCTAACACGTAAAAGAAAAATATTTTTCAAATTTTGATTTTTTTTGCATTTAATTTTAAATTTTTAAATTTTTAAAAAATTTAAAATGGCCACCATTTTGAAACAAGATGGCGGATGATGCTGGCCAACGAACTCGGTCGAGACATTTGTATGTACTATGTACATACCAAGTTTCATTGAAATCGGTTCATAAATACGCGTGTTATCACGTGACAAAAATCAGATCGTTTCAAAATGTCAGCCATAAGAAAAATTCAAAGTTCTATAACTCAATCATTTTTTAAGATATAGACAAAATAAAAAGTGTTCTGGAATCTTTGTTGTAAGTTCTAACACGTAAAAGGAAAATATTTTTCAACTTTTAATTTTTTCGCATTTAATTTTAAATTTTAAATTTTTTTAAAAATTTAAAATGGCCGCCATTTTAAAACAAAATGCCGGATGATGCTGACCAACGAACTCGGTCGAGACATTTGTATGTACTATGTACATACCAAGTTTCATTCAAATCGGTTCATAAATACGTTAGTTATCGCATGACAAAAATCAGATATATATATATATATATATGGTTATATATATATATATATATATATATATATATATATGTCAACATTTGAACGAAGGGTGCTTTTGGGGTCTGGGGGTCATGATCGGTGAAAATATACCAAAATTTTCCGGAAGTGCTTTCCTCCGGACGGCTGCAATAGGTAGCTTTTTACTTTTTGTAATGAAAGCTACCTAATAAATGAATAAAGAAGTAGTACGTAAAAGTTTTCAAATAATCTTTGAAATGCGATTCAAATGAAAGATAAACGAAAGATAAATTCGCTTCTTTTTTTGTTTATCTTGTTTAAAAGAAATTCCCTTGTAAACCGAGTGCATGAGAAATGGAAAGCTCCTAAAATATTTTGAAAGGTCGACTGCATCTTTTAATTTAAATTTTCGCTTTGGGAATAGAAGCTTATTTTATTAATTGTGTTTTTCTTTGGCTGTGCTGGTGATAAATGAAGGATGAAAAATATACTTCGAAAAAAGTTTATTAAAGAAATTTTTCAGATTATATTTATTGATGTAAATATCCAAATATTTTTTCCTAGCTACAATCATTTTCACGGTTAATTTAACACCTCTATCTGTTGTTGTGAACGTGTACAATAAATTGATCGGTGCTTTATCGTGAAGTTTTATCATTATATTATTTACTTATTAAGAAATTACGATATGATATAAGAACGATTTATTCATTGCGATTTTAGAATATGGTACTATAAATTATAGGAATCATTGCAATAATTCATTCATATTAAATTTTACATATTTTTAATACTTAATAAATCAATTACTCATTTTTTTTAATAATGTTTTTCATTAAATAAATAATTTAAATTTTACTTATATTTCTACTGAAAGTATATGCTTAATAGATATATAATGTATTTAATTGATTTATAATCATAACAATCCGTTTTTATGCATCATTTTAGGAGTAACTATAGTGTCTGATATTTTTTTTCATCAATTTTAATAAAGATTTTGTGATTCATTTTTAATTTTTTTCTCCATTTTATTTTGTTTTTATGTGTGTTGGTAGCACCAAATTTGTATTATTGTACTTTTTCATGGCTGATACGAATATGAAACCGCACAATTTATTCGTAATTTTAAATTATTTGTGGGCCTGAAGATTCTGCTTTGTTTCTACAAATTTCGATTGTTTGCATTTTAATTTATTTTTCCATATTCGTATCCCTTTATTTTTCTTTAAGTAGATCAGCTTGAGAAAAATTTTGTGAAATGGCAACAGTTAAACGGCCAAATACTATAATGGAAACCGAAAAGACATTTTTAATATATAAAGATTACCAATGAAAATCTGGATAGAAAGTTGGTAGTGTAATGAACCTTCAAAATGTAGCGGAAGCAAGCTGGATTTATGTTACTGATATCGGATTTACCGAAATACAGATCTCCTCTAGCACTATTACAAAAAATCATAAACTGCGTAACATTGATTGAAAAAAATCAGGCACTTTTCTAAGTGCCTTTACGGGACCTTTTATATGATAATGATGATGAGTTATGGAACTAATCTAACAAACTTTTACTTTAAAACAGTTTTAGAATTACTGTTACTGTTAAACAAAATTTGTGTGTTATATGTCTGTAAAGCACTGGACTAATCTATTTTACTGTTGTTACCTATAGTTATTTCATTATCTCAATTACTTTTTGTTATATATCTTTATTTACTGTATAATTGTGCTGTATTTTTTTTAATAAACATTGCTGAGTTGGGCTTGTTGAGCTCAAACCAATTAGTAGGCCTCCCCACCTGGCTGAATCTGAATCTGAATCTGATGCTGAACTTACTGGAATCTTAAGTCTTGCTGCTTCTGATTTAAAAAAAAGAAGTGATGCGTTAATTTTCAAGAGGGTATCTTATTTTCAAAGTCTTCGTGGGTCAAGGTGGGAGAATGTTCCTTCCTCCATGTTCATTTTGTTTAATATTGTTTTATTTGAGTTTTATTTTATTATTTTTATATATTAATTTAAAAAACAGTTTTGATTATAGTTATAGTTGAAATTGGATTGATTGTTTTGTTCTAAGTTATATTACATAATTTTAAAATCTCTTTTTGAATTCTTTTTGCTACACTATGGAATATGTCGGCTGACCATACCCTACGAAACCTGCGAGGACATATTTTTAAATTGTTGATGCCTATTTCTTGTTTCCTTTCGTCTTTCGACGAGCAAGGAATTGTTAGTTTTTATAGTTCTAGCTTAATTGTTTAATAGTTTATTGTGTGTCGGTTTAGCACCTTCCTTCCGTAATTCTCATCTTTTCAGACAAAAACTTACCAGTTTGTTGTTTTTATAATATGATCTTCAACGGAATTAGTGCATGAAGAAGGAAGATGTTTATTCTTTTGTCTTCAGACTGTGCAGCTATAAATGCCAATACAATAGTCAACATTTGGGTTGTGTCAGGTTTTTTAGATCTTAAAACTTGAGTTTTGTGGAGCAGATGCTGAAAATTATCTTAATTTTCAATCATCATGCCAGAATCTTCGCAAATCATAAATTTCAAAGTTAAAAAGTCAAAATATAGAGAAAATCTGATACTATAAAATAGATGTGATGGTAGAGTATCTTAGCTTTTGATAGTTGATTATTTGTATTTTATAGCGATGAATCCGAAATTTTTTGAATATTGCAATTTTTTTAAATTTTTAAACAGTCTACGTATTGCAAAACTCCGATGACATGAAATAGACGTAAATCTTTTTTTATTTTATGAATTATTTATTTTTGATACCTTACTAACTACTTTTGCAGTTAAACGTGTAAAATATTGTGTATTTAAAATGTTTACAATTTTATTCCAGGTTCTGATCTATAAAATAAAATCTGATACTATAAAATAGATGTGATGGTAGAGTATCTTAGCTTTTGATAGTTGATTATTTGTATTTTATAGCGATGAATCCGAAATTTTTTGAATATTGCAATTTTTTTAAATTTTTAAACAGTCTAAGTATTGCAAAACTCTGATGACATGAAATAGACGTAAATCTTTTTTTATTTTATGCATTATTTATTTTTGATACCTTACTAACTATTTTTGCAGTTAAACGTGTAAAATATTGTGTATTTAAAATGTTTACAATTTTATTCCAGGTTTAGAGGTTTATTTGCAATTCTCACGCTCTGAATCACGCTTTTCCTTTTATTTTGCGTATGTGTTTATGTCGGTGCAATATACAACCAGTAACCACCATCACCAGTGAGGTCCGCCGCAATTAACGCTCATATAATGTTTATAAAGTGTTTCTTGTATATCTATATATTGTCTACAGAAACACCAAGTAGCATACAAAAAATGTGTTTAAACTTACAAACACATACTAAGACAGAAAATGAACTTCCGATATTTAACATTCTTAGGTGACGAAATTCTTCTGCTCAGCATGACCCCATAAATTTTAAATGAATGATGGTTACTTTACGCTCCATATTCTACAGGATCATGTGTTAATGCACTTCAAAATGGAATATCAGTTTTATTGTACTTGAATTAATATAGCATGATTAAAACACACCGTAAACAATATAGCACAAATGACATATACGCACCCTTGTAAAACAGCGCAATATTTGTCAGACATGCTAACGCTGCTATTATTGTTTATTTATTAATTGCTTATTTACTTTTATTTTAAAATTATATAAATTGCTTTATTCTATTGTTATTCATGAAACTTTTTTTATTTATTATTATGTCCTTTTATAAAAAAGAAATGAAGATAATTAAAATATATATATACGTATTTGATATTCGTCAACGACGTTTTCGCCAAACTGATGTAAAAAAATGCCAAACCCGGTACTTATATGACATGTGTGCAAATGATTTTTTCCATAGGCCATTATGTAATGGAACTATTTTGAGCGATCCGATATATGAAATAAATTGGCTGCACTCTTCATTTTTAATATTAAACATGTCACACTGAAGCATACATATATAAAATACATGGCAATCTGAGAATTTTTACTATAATTAAAGCACAGTATACTCAATACATTATACCTCAACGTTAATAATAAGATATAACAAACTGTAGATTTTAGAAAAGAAAATCTGATTTCATTTTTCTTTTATTATTATTTAACATTTCTGAAAATGCTTCTTCAAATATCAAAAAGTCTGTTCATTATAAAAAAAATATATATATATTTTTATTTTACCTTAAAATATATCTCGAGTTGCATTATTAAAGACATTACACTGTTAAAAATCTGCTGCATTTTGCTGCAACGCACTCCCCTGCTTGTATAGAAAACGGTTAGTTGGCCGTGAAATGGCGCTTTCTCATTGGTTGGAATAGAGATATTATATACGAGTGGTGGAGGGCGTTGCAGCAAAATGCAGCAGGTTTTTAACAGTGTAGAATAAAAGCAAACAAATCACCGTGAAATACAATAGAAAATTATAAAGAAAATGCAATGCTTTTGAAAGTATTTTCTTACTAGAAAACTAAGTGTTTGCATAAAAACGCTAACAGAAATCCATAAAAGTTTTTCAATAACCTTTGAAATGTATCATATATGAAAGAAACATGCGCTTGCTTTGCTTATCATATTTTGAATACTTTCTTTCAAAAGCGAAATGCATAAGATATTGAAAATTTAGAAAATATTTGAAAAAGCCGATTTTAATTTTTGAGATATTTATTCACTTTTCAAAGTTTACATATTGCTAACTGAAAAAATATACAGTAGAACCCCGATAATTTGGACCGCGATAATCCGGATCGATTTGGTCAATTTTTTTTTTTCCAAGTTTGAAAAGCGATTTGTCTAATTTCCATAACATTAACTTGTTTCATCGTCGTATTCTGAATAAAAAAACTTTTTTCTGAATCTTTTCGGAAGAATACCTTAAGCTTTCTTATTTAAACTCTTATTTAAATTACACCCAACGAACTACTTATGCTCAAGCGGATGCGTGACCGTACGGCTCGCAAAAGGTATAAAAAACTGGCACATCAAAAAATTACAAACTTTTTTTATTACAAAGTAAACATTTTTACTGGCTGTAAATAATCAATATGTTAAACATAAAGGTGATTTTCTGTAAGTATGTTTTATTTTATTGCATTTTTTTTAATTCTCCGGATAATCCGGATTGGGTCTGGTCCCAATTAATCCGAATTATCGGGGTTTTACTGTACTACAGTCTAGATTTTTTCATGCATGAAGTGGCAAAAGACGCTCAAGAAGTTTCTTAAGAAAAGTTTTTGCTTTATACAGTAAAAAAGTTGGAAATTTTACGTCCAAGAGTAACAAATGAGGAAGTTTTAAAAATATTAAAATCTTGCTGTTATAGTATACAGTACACGTGTATAATAATGTGGTCAAAATTTTTTGTGTGTCCCTGTAAATAGTACATGTTTTCTACTCTACAGGAATTAATTTGTCGTAAACCTCAGCAGTTTATATCAATTTCATAAAATAATCAAATAGATTAATGTAATTAAAACGCATCCCAAACATTTTTTCCTCTTCTACCATTATGTAATTGACTACTTTTGTGTGGCCCTGTATTCCTTGTAATTGTTCTGCATCCATTTTCTCTTCGAATAGAATTTTCTTCAATACAGGGGCATTCGTTTCAACATTTTAATCCCTTTTTTTTTAAAAGAGTTCAACTTGAGAATGTCTTTAGGTATCTCTAATGAAAGTCCTACAATATAAAGAAGTACTATATTTTAGCAATCTAACGAAAAGTTGTTTTCCCCTTTAAATAAAGTTTGAGTAGATTTTGAAAGAATACATTGAGTTTGTGTGAATATATTTCAAAATGTTTTAAGCTTCTTCTGTTTTACATAACTATACAGTTTTAAAACATTCAGTATAAGAAATATCTGGTTTGAAACGTAAAATGAGAATTTATTAATTTAATGAAAATTTATTAATTTTTTTATCCTTGATTACAAATTATTTTTCAACATATTACCCGAAATGTGGTTAGACTTATACACGAAAATTTATTTATTTATTTATTTATTTATTTATTTTATTTTGCTTAAGAATTGGGGGGGGGGGGGTAGTCCAGTTATACACGCGTATATATGGTAAGTAAACTTGAAAAATTATTAAGCAAATAAAATAAAATATTTACTTAAAGCTTTTAGTTACTAAAAATTTTCGAACGTTAAAATATTCATGCATATTTACTTTATTAAATATTACATGTCAACGTATGAAGTAATAACCTAATTTCCATTTTATTAACACATTCCGTTCAATACTTGATTTATAAGTTACTTCCTTGAATTAATCTAGAAGATTAAATGCATTTCTCTTAGTCAAGCAGCTGCTAGAGAGTTTTCAAAGTAAAACTTCATGCAATTAATCAAATAAATATTATTTTCACTTAACTAATATATCATCCCTTAGGAAATTTAATAAAATTCTCTTCCCATTATAACCTCGCTTAGAAGTAATTAATAGAATGTATAACCTAATAATTCCTTATGTGTAATTAAACTAAATTACTATTGTACTCATTCGCTACTTTGAAATTTTGTGTAATAACTATATTAGGTACCATTGGAAATTTCCTGGACAGTTATTACTGCGATTGTTACTGTGAAAACGGAAGTAAAAGTACATCATAATTGCATTTCCTAAATCCTCGTCAACGCATGTCACTGCTTAACTTTGATGTATGTAAAAAAATCTGTAACTCTATAGATGTAAAGTTCCATAAATTTATATGCTCACTAAATTTTTATCTGTACACTGTTCAAAACAAAGATGTAAATTTACAACAGTAATTTTTGTAAAGCTATAGAAATCTTTAGCTTTACAAAAGAATCGACTAACATTACAATAATCTTACTAAAATTGTTTCTGTAATTCGGGCTGTTGTTACATAAAATATTCTAGGCTTCCTAATTTGCTGAAAAAGTTCTTAGTAACCTTACAGATTTTTTTGATTTATAGTGCAAATATCTATCTGTTACACGAATTTTTGTTATTGCTTTTACATGAAAAAGTTCTATGAATACCAAATTCCTAGAAAAAACTTAGTAACTTTACAATTTTTTTAATAGCGTACGCAAATTGTTGTCGACTTTGTTTCGAGTTTGTGTTTTGAACAGTTTGCGATTTAGTAATGATTTGTGCATCAAAGTTTGTGTGTAATTCAGTAAATCTGCAACCGAAACTCTTGGAATGCTTTGTACGAATTTGATGATGAAGCTTTAAGTCGGACAGCGGCTTTTGAATGGCTCTCACGTTTCAAGGCTGGCCATCATTCATTTGAAGACGACAAGTATTTAGAATGTTCAAATGCCAGAAAAAAACAGATAAAATGTGGAACAAACTGGCAAATTCATACGAGGAGCGATTCATGCACTGCTGCAGTTTTTAGCACTTTCCAACAAAGTTGAAAAGTGCTTATGCATTCGGTTTGTTAGCACTTTCCAACAAAGCTGAAAAGTGCTTATGCATTCGGTTTGTTAGCACTTTCCAACAAAGCTGAAAAGTGCTTATGCATTCGGTTTGTCTGTCCGTCTGTCCGTCTGGCCGTCTGGCCGTCTGTCCGCGCTCTAACTCCCGTAAATATACTCGGATTGCTATGAAATTTTTATACGTTATTGAGGTTTACCCTAGCACGAACCCTTTTGAAAATGAAGTATCTACCATGATTAGTTTATCTACAGAGAGAATCAAAAGTTTCACATTACATTACGGCCTATGGGGAAAAATCGCTAATATACTCAGATTGCCATGAAATTTTAGGACGTTATTGACGTTTACCCTGGCACAAGTCCTATTGAAAATGAAGTTTCTACCATGAATAGTTTATCTACAGGGCGAATCAAAAGTTTCCCATTACATTACGGCCTATGGGGAAAAATCGTTAATATACTCGGATTGCGATGAAATTTTAGGACGTTATTGAGGTTTACCCTAGCACGAACCCTACTGAAAATGAAGTATCTACCATGATTAGTTTATCTACAGAGAGAATCAAAAGTTTCCCATTACATTACGGCCTATGGGGAAAAATCGTTAATATACTCAGATTGCCATGAAATTTTAGGATGTTATAGACGTTTACCCTAGCACAAGTCCTATCGAAAATTTAGTTTCTACCATGATTAGTTTATCTACAGGGCGAATCAAAATTTTCCTATTACATTACAGCCTATGGGGAAAAATCGTTTCAAAGGAATTTTAAGGATGTTATACCCTGTCGAAGGTATTAAAATATGCATTCTATAAAATATAAGGTGCAAATGTAGCTATTATTCATTTACAGGTCCACACAAAAGAATTCCATTAGATATAATGGTAAAAGGGGGAACTGTGTGTGACATTTTAAAAATATATTCAGCTTTTTCATATATAATAAAACTGATATATGTCACTGAAGCTTAATATAAGTTATACGCTACTGTCTTGCATAATATGAAGTACATAGCATTTACAGGGCCATACAAAAGATTTCAAATAGTATATTCTTTCCGAAGTACCGTATATGTGTCCGATGATGGATGATGGCTGATGGAGGGATGAAATGCATTTTAATTATGATATTAGCGTTTGTATTTCGCTAAATATATGCGCATTACATGGTGTGTATAACTGTTATAGTTGATATACAGGGCTACCCAAAAGAGCTCACCAACGTTACTGAATATGAGCGTAAATTATTTAAACGTGGTTCTTAAATAAGTTATTTATGCATTTTTACGCTGAGCTGCATTCAATTTACTGAGAAATGTTTGCAGAATGTAGATAAAGGGATATACAGGGCCACGCAAAGAATTCGGTACATGGACGCCTATGAATGATAATTTATGAGAATGTAATTTCAGTTGTTTCAAAAGTGTTTTAGTTTACACTAAATTTTAGCCTAATGCTGACATGTAATAAAGGTATAATGTAAACTACAGGGCTGAACAAAAGTATTCAAGTATGTTTCCATCTAATAGTATGAATTGCTGAAAAAGAAATTTCAAGCTACTAGATATTTTCTTGCTGAGCTAAATTTTCCCATTATATGAACTGACATATGAAATACAGGGCTGTTCTAATGTACTGGAATACATATTTGGGTATATTTGGCTATACACTATTATTTCCCTAAATAACAAAGTTTTGTTAAAGATTTCATTAAGTGTTGGAAAGTGCTTCATAATCTATGCTTAATGCATGATTTTTCTTACTTGTTTCCACTAATCCTGATAAACGATCCCTAAAAGACAACACAGATTTTAGATTATAACAACAATATTTTTGTTCCTCCAAGGATGACGTTTTGGAACTGTGTCCGGCATTCAACAAGAATCGCAGGCGGTCCTTGACAGCTTTCGAGAGACTGATTTCAGGCGTGCTTTCGTGAAGTAGAAAACTCGGTGGGATCGGTCTGTTAGTTCATAAGATGAATATATTGATGCAGACGGCAGCTAAAATTATGTGTTCAAACAAAATATGTTTTTTCCATCAAGTCCGGGATATTTCCAATAGCATCTGGTAATTACAGAAAAACAATATAAATAGTTAAAACATATTCGGCCTAGTTAATAGTTACATCATAAAGTGCCTTTCAAAAATATCTGCAAAATTTAAATGACTATAACGTATTTAACATTAACACGCATTGGTTTCGAACTGCGAAATGGAATAAGAATAATCAACATTTTATAAAATTAGCTTCAGTAATTGTTGGCCGTTCTCGCTCAGACTCTGCTAGTAACGTTCAGCAATGATACAGTTTCAATTAATCGCCTTCATGATTTTCTGTGTTTGTGGATGACCGCTGTCTTGACGAATATTTTAAGCATTCGGCTTGAGAAAATTTTGAACAATTCATGTGTTTCAAAATTATTCATAATTCTAGACTAGAATTATGAATAATTTTGACGAATTAACTACGAACAACTAACAATCACTAGAAACATATTGCATAATGCAATATTTTTCTAGTGATTGTTAGTTGTTCGTAGGGGATGTGTTTAATAGTCCAGGTGCCTTTTAAACTACAAATTGCGTATAAAACGGACCATAATATGAATTACAGTAACTGCACATCGAACTTAGTTTTGAACTTAATATTCTGAAAAGAGTCTAGATGCAGCTAAAGTTTTTTAATATAATTTAAAATTTAATGCTTTTTTAACGAATTAATTCACTTTAAAGAAATTACATGTAGTACTGAGCATAATATGGGTTGCATTAACTCCGTATACTGTACTAAAAATTAAGGGCAAGCAAAAAAGTTAAGAAAATCGTGTGAGACAGCCATATATTGGTATAAAATGGTAGTACACGCGTATAAATGCACAATACAGAAAAAAAAGATGCATTTTTTTTAATTAAGCTTTAATTCTTTGAAAAGATGGAAAAAATGAAAAGATGACTTAGGGCAACAATTTGGTTATATGTAAATTATTAAAAAGCATCGTTTAGAAATGATACAATATTTATAATATGGCATGTGGTATCCTCGAACAACTAAGACTGCCGCACAGATGTTTTCGATGGATGCGATGATGTTCTCAAAAAGATTTTGGAAAATACTGTTCCACTCCTCAAGAGGTTCAATCTCTATGTCTCGGATAGTAAAAAGAGGCCTTGGTGTCGCAAACATTCTCGATCAGATTCAAGCATGGAGAGCACGCTGGATATTCCACAAGCTATATTGTTTTAGCTTCAAGTACATTCTCCACAAGACGAACTGTATGCGGTCTGGCATTATCATGCTGGAAAAAGAAAGGAATCTCTAATGGCTGAAGCGTAAGGTATGACTTAAAGTCTCAGTATCTCGTCTGCATGTATTTGCGCCGTTAAAGTACCATTCCGATTGTTATTCAAGTCCATACGTCCATTTATGCTGATTCCACCACATACCATCAAATCTCCTTGTCTGTGTTATGACCTATCAAGAAACGAATGAGGGGTTATTTCGAGTGCCCCTTTCCTTCCATACCAAAACACGCCGGATGTCAGACTCAATACTGAATCGGGATTAATTAAACAGCACAGGGATCCAATCATGTTGTTCCCATTTTCAATGTTCAGCAGCCTATCTTCTTCGGGCCTCACGGTGGCTTGAGGTCAACGAAATGCAGACCATTGGCTTACGTGGATCTCTTTTATGAAGCTGATTAAGTATTATTTGGCTGGACACCCTTCGTCTTGCTGCCAAGAGCAACCGTCTTTGCAGCTGAGTAGCACTGTCTGATCTGTTTCGACGAGCTGTTAACAGTATATACCGGTCACCAGTTGTGCGTGGCCGACTTTACACTGGTCGACGTCTAACATTCCCTGATTCTTGGAGTCGGTTCCACAGCCTTGCATGGACATTTCGAGTGAGTCCAACAACGTCCGCGACACTTCGTGACGCTCCGTTACGTTTTCTTGGATTCAATTCTGCCTCCACGCCATGGATTCAAGAAAATCACATTGTTGAGACAATTTCATGTTACCCTTTCTCAATGATAATAATAATAATGATAATCTAGGCAATCGAATTTCACAGTTAAGGCAGTGAAACAGACGTTTCTGCAACATACCTATTTCTACCCTTATGTTCTTTTTCTGGTTTCTGACGTCATGAACTTTGATTTCCATATGAAGTTTTCTTCGTCTGTTGTCTGCTAGCATTTAAAATATGGATATTTATTTTATGTTATTTATCGGTGTAAGTATTTGCATAATTTTCTTAAACTCATGCTCCCCAAATTGTGTTGAGCAGTGTTATAATTAATTTCAATTAAGGATGTAAATTTGCGAAAATATATGTACTTCATTGCATTTTTCTTTATGTTAAAAGCTTTTCTTTGCTTCAAAGCTTTATTTTCTGTCTAATATAACCAACACATAATCGTATTTAACGAATTCTGTTTAACAAATTTCTTTAAAATTTATTCCATTTACAGTTAAAAAACATACTTCGAATCATTTGTCTCATTTTTCATATTTATACTTTTAAGTTAATTATAAAAATATTTAAATGCTTTAATCATATCTAATACATTTCCTAAAATAAGGAAAATAATTTTTATATCTTTATTTTTTACATCATAAAATTAATGTCAAGAAGAAAATAATTTCTATTTCACAGAAATGACAACTTGATTAAAATTTAAGTCAATATTTCTATATTGGAAAAATATTCTGAAGATTGCAAACCCTCTTCATATATTATTTTATCTAAATGAAAGAAAAAGAGCTTCTATACCTTAAATTTTTACAATATTTTTTTTACTAAAGAAGTCATATCAGAATTAAATAAGAATTAATTAGAATTAAATTTAATTACTATTATTTTTCTCTTCTCTTTTAAATAGTTTCATCATTTAATTAATTGATATCAAATGACTTAATGGCTTTAATTTATAAGTGATTTTTTTCATTAATTTATTTTCTGTACTTATTAGATTTGTAATTATAACTTTTGAATTTGTAAAATAAAGGACTTTGATGAATTTCAACTTGTTTTAATCTGTCAAAGAAATATGTTTTATAAAACGTTGGATTTTTTTTTATAATTATGTTTTATATTAGTTTCGTATTTGTACTATAAGCGATACGTTTTTGTATTAACGTATCATACACTGTAAAAAAGAAATTCTGTGAAAGTACTGAACTTTTTCTAGGAAACTGAGATTCCTAGAACTTTTTATGTAATGGTAACAGGAAAAATTCATGTATCGGTCGCATGAATCCATTTTATTGAATTTTATTCTTTTAGAAAAATTTTATTGCGCTTATTAATTAAAATTAATCAGTTGTAAATAGAAATAAACACATCAGAGAGTTTTTAGTGTATAACAATAAGAATGATAATTTCCCGCTTATGCTTTATTATCTAACATACTGCTATCTCAAGATAAATATAAAAAAATTACAATACATCATATTTTATATTTTATTTATATTTTAAGGATTTATTTAAAAATATCTTTATTAAAAGAAATAAGAAATTTGGTTTTTTTATAGCTTTAAAGTTAGAAGTTCATGTAATTATTTATATATTTTTAACTTTGCCATCCTGATATTTTCTGTTTTTAGTAACGTTTACATACACTGTAAAAAAAAGGGTCGATCTACTAAAAAAACTTTAGTGATCCTTGTAATTACTAAAAAAATTTTAGTAATCTTAGTCGGTTACAAGAAAATCTGTAAGAATTACTAGAAAAAAGTTAGCAACGAATAGAGTTAATAGTTTTATATTTTAATAGCTATTACTAAAACTCACTTGGTGTGGCCTTGATAGCATAGTGGTTATGGTAACGGACTCCAGGCCAAAAGGTCCCGGGTGCGATACTGGCCTACGCCCCGAATGTATGTAGTGTAAGTACTCGTTAATAAAGAGATTATGAAAATCTGTCGGAGCAGGTAGCAATGTTTGGTGCTGACATCTATTGCGGTTTTGCCGAAAATCTTCCGCTTCAGAAGTCTGAATGCAACTCGAAGGAAACTCATGACCTTCGGGCGCACGTAATGGTTATTAAAAATAATTTTGGAGCTACTACTAAAATTTGCTTTGTGGCTCATACTAAAAACTGTTAAGTTAGTTCTACAAAAAATTCTTTTGTTCACTTTACAAAAGAAATGTTTGTTTCACTTGCAAAAAAAAAGTTTGTAATGGTTACTAAAAAATTCTGTGGAATACAAATTTACTAAAAAAGTTTTTAGTAACCTCTTGAATTTTTTTTTTACAGTGTATACAAAGTTTTCCAAAAATGTTGGATCGGATTTTAAGCCTTTTTCCTGTTATAAATAACTAAGCTATGCAAATTTAGAAAGTGTTTAAAGTATGGTCGGAAAAATCCACAATATTCACTTCTCGTATAACTTCGTCAATGTCGAATTTAGCACTGTTTGTCTTTCTTACAATATATATTACCTCCGTGTCTAGCAATCATCCAACAATATACGAATTCCGCGAATGTGCCCCGAAAAAATTGTTTTTCGATTCCTTTCCTCCGTTCTGGATTTTACATTCCCTTATAAAACACTCATTATGGAATTTCACCACTGATAGATTGAAATTTTGCCGAGAGTGGTGAGACCGGAATGTGCTTATCATGGGAAACTAAGAAGTGTATGTAACTATACACGTCTTGAATTCAACTGATGAAGATTTATAGACTGATGTATTAGTGTAATTTTTTTTATTTCTCCAGATTGCTAGTTATATAAGAGGGACACTCTGTGCACTGATAAAAATTTCTGTAAAAACACAGAATAAAAAGCGAAACTTTCTGTAAGTTTACTCTAGTTGTCGCTTAAATGCATTCTATCGAGTTTCTCGATCATTATCTTACCGGCATTTCCTTTATATTATATCCGATTCTCTGTAGAGATTTCGACTTTATTTAAAGATATTTTTCGCTTTTTTAAAACTTATAATTCAAAATATATTTAAAAAAATTATTTCGAAATTTTATTATAAATATTTTAAAAGAAAATTTAGCTTTAATTTTTTTTTCTTTTTAAGTTAGAATAATTTAGAAAGAGAAACATCACCTTCTCCGTGTTAATGGAGATTTTTGTCGATTTTACTCTTACAATCATTAAAGACATACTTATTTTGAACAAAACAGTAACAGCTCCTATAGCCCAGGCAGTAGGGTGTTCTTTCATAGTCAAGAGATCTCGAATCCAAACCTTAGGACGGCTAGAAAGAAATTGTGTAAAAAATAAGTGATACAGTGTTTCAAAGTTACTCGAAAGTCAAATTATTTTAGGCTTACTGAAGATTGGGCGATTTCCTGATTTTGAAAAATAAATTAAATTATTATCATAAAAAATCAATTTATAGAGTCTTGTGTATTTTTACGATGTTAATTTACAGAGTCTGTAGTAAATTTACTAAATAATTTTTCTGTTATTTAGTAGAATCTCAATTTTTTTAACCTTTGTAATTTTACATAACACTTAAGAAAATGAATTATCCATAGGTTCTCTGTAATTTCACAGAAAACTTTTTAATAGCATGTGATAGAAAAAAGAGTTGGCGGATTTCACAGATTACAGAAAAGACAGTTTATGCTTGATTGAAAAAAAACTTCAGGGATGGTAATACATTACTGAACAGAAATGGCTAAAGCACGAGTTACACAGCGTACGTACACTGAAATGATGTGTTTCGAAGTTGTCACAGATATTATTATGACAGTTGTGTTAAAGCACGTCTGTTTAACTGATCAAAAGACAGGAACCATGTATCTAATTTAAAGCCTTTTGAAAGGCATTCCGACACATGTCATAGAAGTTGGGCAAGGAATTAGTTCCTAATGTTCTTAGCATACTCCAAGTCAGTTCAGACCAATTATTTATATAGGATTATGAAAATGTAATCACAATCTTCTGTTTCTTATTATGTGAAACATAGCACCTTCTCCAATTTTACGCTGGCAACAGCAAGTCACATAATTGTATTGTAAGCTGTCTTTTCTACTAGACAAAGCGTCTTTTCTGAATAGCTAAAGACTTGGAGAAATGAATAGATGGCAGAAAACACGGCCGATAACTCTTTATTACAAGTTGCATTCAGAAGGGTTACATTTCCTTGGAAGGTTACATTTCCTTGATCTCCAAGATAAGAGCTGTCTAACGACATTACTCTTGACAAAATCCCGATTTAGAAATTGGGGACCTGACCTTCCCTATTTAGGAGCTATTTCTTAACAAATGTTTCGGCCAATGCTGACATTACAGAATTTCGTTTAGTCTTAAAAATATATTTACTTTCAGCGCAAAAAAATCACTCGAATCAGTTATAAAACAAAATATATTTTTTTTTCTTTTGTTATAACAAAACAGTACAAAGTATAAATATGCAAAATTTCGAAAACGGTGAGATTTTATTGAAGTACACAGCAGATCATACACTGGTCAAACAAGCAGCAAAAAAGTAAGAGTCAAGAGACCTTTCACCCTGTCAACAAATGAAAAACTGGTTTGAACACTAGAATTTGTCTTCTGTCTTACGCTTTTGTCGGCTTATTTGCTCAGTGTGCGATATGTCTAGCCTGCTATTTTTTCCAATAACCCGCTTCCATCTCTCCAGGAATCTCATAATACCTTCTTTCCAAAAGCATTTGTTATGGTAAAATACTTATCGAGGTTATTTTTTCTCATTCAAAGAGTCATTTTTTGAAATGGAATTTTTGAGAGAAACAAAAGCAAACAGTATTCGAATATGTGTTATGTCCGGATAACATAGAGAGAAGGCCAGAACGTATCAATCGAATGCAAGGAGTTTGTTTCAGACAGTAACAAATATACTATGTGGCCTGGATTGTCATAATGGAAGACAACACCTTCCCCATTTGCTAATTCGGGTTGATTTCTTTCTATTGCTGCTTTTAGTTTATCCTGTTGCGCGCAGTATTTTTCAGAGTGTGATCTGGGTCGGTGGAAGTAGTATTTAGTAGTTATAATCCCTGTTGAAAGAAACTAATAATCACCCTTCAGATGAACTAAATAATCTACTTAAAATAGACTGATTTGTTTACGATATAAACTTTTTTCGTATCATCAAAAGAAATAATTATTTCTTCAACGATTTCGAAATGAAACTGAAAAATGGTTTGAAATGATCATTTCAAGGACAATTTATCCGAATACATTTATTACCGAGTGAAAGTCACGTGATCAGAAATCAAATAAATGAAAAAATGGAAAAGAACTGAAAAAGAACTCTTTTTTGTTAAAGAAATTTTGACATTTATTTTTCGTTGTGTGGTTTTGATTGTGTAAAAAGTATGTAGCGTTTTTTCGGAGCTGCTAAAACAGCATTGTATTAACCCTTTCCGGCACACTGTGCCCGGTCTGGGATACCTAATTTTAATTCCAAACTTGCAAACGGCACCAGTAATATTTTAGTAAAATTTTACTTTTACAATAAAAGCTTAAATTAAGGAATTCAAAATATTTAAAAATTCGTTTGTGAATTCCGGTGTCAGTTGATAATTTCTCATTTTAGTGCAGATTTTGCCCGTGCCGGAAAGGGTTAACATAAAGCATTATAATCACATATGTTTTGTTCAAGAAGTTCAGTGGAGTATGTTATTTAATGAGTCCAATATTAATCAGTTATTCATTATTCTAGATCATGACATCTATTAAAAAAATAGCTAATATAAAAGGATTTAGAGTGCCATCAAAATAATGGTCAAAGCTTCAAATGAAGGATGTGACTGATCAAAGTGCCGAAGACAAAGATGCATAAAAGTAGGTTTCATCTTGCCTAATTATTGATTTATCTATTACCTAATTATATATATAAAACCCCTCCGTGTATAACAATTCCGGGGTCAACCTATCCACGAGAAAAAGAAACTCATTCACCAATTAAAACGTTTCATAGTCGTAATGGAGCGTTCTCATTGGTCAGATTTACAGTGGGAGCTGTAAATTACGTCACTACATTTTACTTCGCTTTGAAATCTTTCCACGATTTCAAAAAGTACACTGTTAAAAATTTGACTCATTTGCTGCAACGGCACTCCACAGCTTTTATAGAATATCTCTTTCATGACCAATGAGAATGCTCCATAACACAGTAAAGTAACCGTTTTCTATAAAAGCGGTGGAGTGACGCTGTAGCAAATGAGTCAAATTTTTTACAGTGTATATTTAATTAAAACTTTTTATTAAAGGAAAGCGAAGGTGTGCTTTAAATGCAATATTGTTAAAATGTTTATATTCGGGTTGCTTTAATTTTTTTTTCTTTACAACCGTGAATGACTCTTGAGAATTTAAAATCTATAAAAAACATTGTGAAAAGTTACCTCCGATTTTAAAAGCAATCTATTTTCTGACCAATGAAACCGTTCCATAGTCGTAATGGAGCGTTCTCAATGGTCAGATTTACAGTGGGAGCAGTAAATGACGTCACTATATTTTACTTCGCTTTGAAATCTTTTCGCGATTTCAAAAACACTATTTAATTAAAACTTTTTATTTAAGCAAACCACGGGTGCGTTTTAAATTTCATTATAATCCCCACTCCCTCTACCAGATAGTTTTGCTATAGTTTTAAATGCAGATTTCTGTTGAAATTTTCTTTCTTTCTTTCTTTCTTTTTTTTTTGTTAGATTTTTCCTCTTCCAAGTTTAATCGCTGTATTTATCAAAATTGTTTCAGCCTAAAGTGGCTATGATTGACCACAGTTGTTGTAATTTTTTATCATCCTTTAAAAATGCAAACACGTCATTTTGACGGGCTATCTTCTAGTTAATTAATAACAATCAATTAACATTTTAAAAAAGACCATCATTATCTTATACACATTCTTCTGTGACAGCGTCGCGTTACAAAGGAAAATTTTATACTTTATTTTCAACTACAATCCCATCAAACAGACAAGAAAACATTTCATCTTATGGACACAGGTGTTAGCGGCAATAATGAGAGCTTTGTCTCGCTTGGACAAGGATTATTTGTCCACCCCCCCCCCCCCACATGATATCCTAAAATATCCTACTTTTGTTCTCGATGACCATTCTTTTCAAAGAAGAATCTTTTCGGAGATGGAAATGCGGTCTTAGAATGTTCGCTTTGCCAAGTCATGAGCAGGAGGGGGGGGGGGGGGCACTGCAGAATATTCTTATGTTCAGTTCGTTCAACTATTTTTAAAAACGATTAGTAGTATATTTCTTTTGAACAACCCGGAACAGTAGAGCATCACTAAGGGGTTCTCTAGTTGATCAAAGCTTAACAAATTTAAAACGAATTACAATTACAGGAAAAGAAGGATGAATTTAAAATTTTAATAAAATATTGAGTATAAAACATGGATATATATGTTGTAGAGGAGAAGTTTATTATGGATCGACGAAGTTACTGGTGAGAAATGACCTGAGAGAAATGAAAGCTTCGGCACAAATTCCTTTCCAATCCGAAAAAAATAAATAAAAGGAAATATTCAAAATTTAACGAGCAAAACAGCCACAGCCACATTTTTTCTTCATATAATACAAATTTCTAAGATTATTTAAAAACTTTTATGAACTGTTTGCATTTCTATATTAAAACGCAATCGGTCTGCGAAGTTATAACCTAACCTATAAACATGATTTTAGCATTGGACTCGTAAGTTTACCATTGTTTTTTCTGTATCCAAATGTATGAAAACTTTGGGCTTATTGGGAGTAGGAAAACACAATGATAAACATACGGTGAAATCGCGTTTTCACGCGTTTCCCACCAAGACTGTTTAATATGCGAATCGAGTTTTAACTAATTCAGGATTTCAGCCGTGAATATCGACGAGGTGATTATTTGTTCTGCCGCCTTCTGGTATATTTGGTGCATTCGATTTGTGATAAGAAGGATTTGTGGCATCTCATTTATTTTCTTATTTAGTATCTATTGTGTATTGATCAAAGATCATTTACAGCTAATAACAAATTTATCATTACGAGTTCATAAACTTAAATGCACTTAGTTCCTAAACGCTTTTAACAAATAATTTTTCGATTGGTATCCTACTAAATAAAAGTTATAGAAGAATCCAAATATAAAATCAAAATTAGATTTTCGTGTTTAAACTTTTACTGTCTGTCATGCAACCATCCTCTTTTCAACCTTTTTCTAAAGGTAAGTAAAGTGAAGCGAAAAGACTGACTTCCCGAAGGATAATGAATGGTGTAGAGAGGAGTACTGAGTCAGTAGTAGTGGTTTTCTTCTTATATGTAGGATGTGAGAAAGCATGCGAGAAAACATTGCTTTTGTTTTTGGAAGTATATGTATAGTTTGAGGGAAGACTGGTAGTTCTTAGATGGACATCCGTGGCCTAGTGGTTAAGAAGCCGCTCTGATAATCTGGAGGTTGTGGGTTCGATTCCAGCTGGCTCCATTGCACTCACACTTTGTGTGGAGCTACTGGCTGTATTTCTCTTATGATGTAAATTTCCTTGTGCTATCTCGTCCTTGTATATTGACGATGACTTATAAGCAAGCTTTCATGTCGAGCACACAAGTCAGATGTACGTTGTTCAAATAGTTCTTAGATAATAGTAATTGTGTACACAGTTCTCTCCAAATGTAAATATTTTGTACACAGATTTTTATGTTTAATAAACTTTGTAAATAAGAATTCAGTGGAAATTGGTTCCGTCATCGGTCATCGTGACATTACACTGTTATAATTTCATCATGCAAGCGATCATCTAATAATCTTTTTTTACATAAATCGGAAGAATTCCGAATCGAATGACTATTTTTCCGTTTTTACAAGGGGTAATATGGTGATAAAATGTTCTAAAATGTATATAATGCTCTCTCTCTCTCTTTTTTTAGGCAGTATTTTTGTGAATTCTAAAACTATTCTTTAACATCGGTCGACTGTTGTACTCTGTTATCTGAAGTCTTTAGGCATCTGCCCTATATTTTATTTTGTTTTTTTTATTTATGTGTGTAATTTTGTGCCTGGTTTTCAAACACTGCATTAATTTTAACTTATTTTTTTCAGCCGTAATTGAATTTAAATATATTTTTGTATCTTATTCATCAAAAGGGAATAAATTTTAATTAATATTTTTGTTGTTTAAAAGTTGTTATTTGAAAATCGTCAAGCACAAACAATTTTGATGGGAAAAATCGTTCGTGCGATAAAACTGTCTAATTATAGTTAGTATAGTTTGTTTTTTTACATAATAATAAAATCAGAAAAAAAATTATAAGTAATTAAAAGTAATGATAAATAGTTAATGCTTGTATATTTGGAAATAACTAATTAAATTTTAATTTTTAAAGATTTTCTTGGAAAAATTATCCTATTGATATTTTTCTTTATTTTCAAATTTTAAGGAAAATAAATTAAATTCTAATTTTTATTTTTAAATTTTATACCGAATTTAAAAGAAATGAGCTACACAATGTTTTTCTCATTGGAATTGATTTTTTTTCATTTATTTAATTTGGTAATTAAAAATAAATTTTGGCCAATTAAGAGTTAAATTTCTATCTTAGAATTTATTAAACATTTAAATTTCTTTAAAATGAAACGATGTTTATTAGTGCTTGTGCAAATTAAAAATGATTCCTATCTTATTCAATTTTGAGAATTCTTAATTTTCTATATCCATATAAATTGAAAACTATATACAGGGTGTTTCAAAAACGACCGGTATATTTAATAAAATCAATAAAAATTAAACGGGCAGCGTTAAAATTACACCGTTTGTTGCAATATGTTTGTGACAACAGAAAACTTTCAGGCATACAACTTTCGAAATTAGCTAAAATTGTCAACAACAGATGGCGCTGCAGGCAATTTGAAAGCTATAGTAGAAAACGCAATATGTGAGTTTGCCATTCTATAAAGCCTCTCTCTGTCCCTTCCTGCGGAGACACTCGTGAGCTAATGCTATTCCTATGGGGAGGCATTTTTTAAATAACTCTTTCGCATTTTGACATTTTTTAATAATTGTTTTTGTATTGCATAGCTGAGGTCCATCTCAAGATCACTCCTTGATTATATTTTTTGATTCTGGCCGCAGGTACTTTATATAAAGTTACTTTTACTTCCAAAACCGATTTCGAAAGTTGGGGGGTCTTTCTAAGGGATCCTAACCCGTATTTACGGAAGGTTACTAAAAGTTCGATGAACATAATCACGGAAAACTCCAAACGGTTAGGCCGACGAGCGTGATTGTATTTGAACTCAGCACCTCCCGTCGACCAGCTTCAAGAGCATACCCTTTCAGTCACTGGTGGGGTGGTAGTTTCTTAGAAGATCACTATGTCGTTCCACTTCCTCTTAACACTTCTCAAAGATCTATTATTTTGCCAAAGGAATACCTGACACACAGAGAAATCTGTTGCAGAAAATGTCGGAAGACCTAGTGAGGTCAAAAAGTCAAGAATCTAGAGCTCTCTTTCTTAAAAATCATCTTTGAAAACAATAAATAAGAAAAATCGTGCGTTAAGCATAGATTATAAAACATTTTCCAACACTTCTTGAAATCTTTAACAAAACTTTATTATTTAGAGAAATAATATGCTACGTTCCATAGCCAAATAAGTATTGCAATATTTCTGAGCAGCCCTGTATTTGATCCGTTGATTTATATATGTATATATATATATATATATATATATACTATATACTATATAACAGGAAAATTTAGTTTAACAAGAAAATGCTTAACTGGTTATATTTCCCTTTCAGCATTTTATTCTAATAGATGGAAAATACTTGAATACTTTTGTTCAGCGCTGTAATTTACTTAGTGCTTTTATAATACGCCAGTATTTTGTTAACATTTAATTCAAACAAAAACATTCTTAAAACTACTTAAACCACATTTCCAGAAATTATCATTTATGGGTGACTATGTAGCTAATTATTCGCCTGATCCTGTATAACACTTTATCTGTATTTTACAAACATTTCTTCGTAAACTGAAAGCATTTCAACGTAAAAATGAATAACCTATTTTAAAACCACCTTTAAGTTAATTACCCTCGCATTCAGTAACCTTTATGAGCTCTTTTGTGTAACCCTGTATATCAATTATAACATTTATACACAACATATAATTTGCAGACATTTAGTTAAACTTATAAAAGCATATCATAACTGAAAATGTATTTCATCCATCCATCAGCTATCATCGATAATATACAGTACTTCGGATAAGAATATAAGATTTGAAATATTTTGTGTGTCCCTGTTGTGGTGATTGCTTAAGAAGAGGATAAGATGAGAACACTTATTTTTTGTTTCATCTCAAATATAGGCTAGGTGATCGTGTTAATGGATAAAGCACATTGTGTTGGATGAATGCCAGCAAACGACCCAAAAAGGCAACCATTATAGTTCTTGAATAGTGCAATCTTTAACTATAATAATAATAACTCAAAGCAAAGCTGTAAAAATATAAAATAATAAGAAGAAAAGTTACCTGGAATTTTCTTGGCTGATGAAGACAAATTCAGGTAGACAAATGAATAGGCTTTGACGCAATTAAATGAAGAGAAAAAAAAATTGAAGAAGACAAGCATATTTATTTATAATCACTTGTGAAATACTTCATGACTTGAATATTTTTTTACATATATTTGTTATCATGTACATTTTTATATAAGTAGAATTATTATTATTTTCGTACAAAAATGTTCCACAAGGATGATATATATAAGTCGACATATTTTAACACAACCTTTCTTCATGTATGTATTTGTATGCATTTTGATAACATGATAACATTTTCTTAATGATATGAAGACAAAAATTATCTTTGAATATCAACCAAATATTACTTCAGAAGGAATATGCCTGAAAAATCACAAAAGATATTCAATACCTTCAATTGCGGATGCCGTTTTATGCCCAGATAATTATATTTACGCTTAATGGCCGATTTATCATGAAACGAAGAGGAATTAAGTTATGATATATTTTAAGTAGGAATCACATTCTCTGCATTCTCTTCAGAGGAAAAATGAATTCACTAAAAATAATGATATGGAAATCGGTTTGAAGAAACTTGAAATAAATTGAAGAGAGTTCTTTGGAAAAGAACTATGATAAATCATTTATGAAGACAAATAACTGATTTTTATCACACCATTAGAACATACTGAGTAGCCGGAATAAAATGAACAAAGGAGTTTAGATCGCAGCAGTAGAGGTGCATTGCCGCTCGCAGCTTAACGACGATTTTGGAGGATTTACCATCCATCTTGCAGCATCCGCTCAACTGCCTCGGGGCGCGCTCACTTGCCCCGGTGCCCGCTAAATTTTCTCGACATCTACGGAACTTCTCAGCATCACTCTCAACTGCCTCGGTGACACTCAACTGAACTCAACTGACGCTCAACTGAACTGGACTGCTTGGTGGCGCAGAGCCAGGAGAGAGAAAAGAACAAGGGTTACTGTAAACCCGGAATACGCCAAGTTGGCAACGTTCGAATGGGGAGAGCGAGGAAAAAGAAGCCAAGCTACGTTTTAATGTATGGTGAAATATAAATTTAATAAGGAAAAAAATAACAAACTCTTAAAGAAGGAAGGCCAAAGAAGGTGGCCAGGCACTTAGCTGGTTAAATCACGTCACCTGTGGATTTGAATTTGATAGGCCAAGGGGAGGGCCCGATTAACCGGAAATACCACCCATAGAACGATCGAGATAATGCTAGAAGCTTTCTAAACCGGAAGGAATGAATTCAAACAAGATTTTACCGGATTAGAACATTCGATAAGCTATGTAAGGAAGAAAAATTTACAGGCGACGGTATCAAAAGAAACGAAATCGAAATAATATTTAAATTGAGAACATTAATAAAAAGGAGATGATAGGAAATAAAATAGTTAATAAAATTGAATTAAAACAAAAATATGGGGGGGTTATCGAGTAACCACCACACCTGTAAATTCTATGCCTTTTATAATATGCGTTAAATATTAAGTCTCAGCGGCGTATATGAATTTTATAATACTGGAAATCGTTTAACATAATTAAAATATGTCGCAAACAATTCCTCCTTTATTATTGTGTAACAGAATTCGTTTGAGTTGCCCTGTACATGAATAGTAACTATTATTTTTACTGCATATTTTACAGAATACATATTTTAGTGCACTTTGCGAATCCATATAAATTTGAATATGTTTAATAGGGTGTAACACCTTTAAAATTCATTTGAAACGATTTTTTCCCATAGGCCATAATGTATTGGAAAATTTTTGACTATCCCTGCAAATAAACTAATCATAGTAGAAATTTCATTTTCAATAGGGTTAGTTCTAAGATAAACATCAATAACATATAAAAATTTCATAGCAATCCGAGTATATTTACGGGAGTTAGCGCACGGACAGACGACCATCCGGCCATATGAACAGACCGACAGACGAACAGAATGCATAAACACTTTTCAATTTTGTTGGAAAGTGTTAAAAACCAGACTGTAATTGAAAAATTACTTTCAGCACCCGTGGGTAATAGAAAATAATGTAACCGAATATTTTTGTGTGTGTCTGAAAATGAAAGATGAATGTTGCACTCCCTATTCCATCGTAAGCACTTTGTAGTGTACCCATTGACTTTCTAATATACGTAGATGCCACATCCCATTGTTCTCTCGGCATGGTTTCGAATCCAACATCTTTGGCGAAAAGATGCCGTTTTTTGGCGGTGTTCGCTTTATTCGCAACTTTCAGATTTCACAAAGAGAAAAGCAGAAGTGCGGTCAACTCAAGACAAACATAACAATATGAATTTCGGCGGGAGAAAAACCGGTTTGGCGCGCTAAATCTGCCCTCCGTCACGTGACGGAAGGCAAAGATGTCGATCTAAGAAAAGGTTGCCAGTGTGGTGTCTAGTGTACCTCTGCGAATAATGCCAGTCATCAAAATACACCGTAATGGAAGAGAATTCTTTTAAATCTCCCTGTAAATAAATCGTGAGCGCTACGCACTTTATTTTTAATACACAACCTGTCATGCTCATCGGTCATAATCATAGAAAAGTATATTAAATACATAGCGATCCGAATATGTTTATGCGAGTTAAAGCATGGCCAAATGGTCAGACAGACAGACAAAACTATTAAACAAACCGAGGATAGAAACACTTTTAAATTATACTGAGAGGCCTTAAGAAGAACAAATGTGATACCCAGATATCCAGTTTTTTTAAAAAACCTTAGCCTTCTTAAAATCTAAAAAGAGCTGTATTTTGAATGTCGTCGTAATGCATTTAGAAATAAGTCGTTTCTGAGGAAAAAAATATTTTTCTCTATAATTGCGCTGACGCCAACAAAATCGAAATTAGTATATAGATTGAGTTCAAAATCGGGACGTAAAAGCAAAAGTGCATTTTGAAATGAGAAATCTGAATTTCCTTAATTCGCATCACTACTCGCATTACTACGTCAGTTTCCGCCTCGACAAAATGCCTATCGCTCTCAGCGCCATTTATTGTTTGTATTTTGTACTAAAATCCAGAATCGCTTTAAAAAATCTTTTGACATCATACATGTGGGATCCATTCACAAGGCCCTTAGTAACAGCTGCGGCAATGAACTTTCTATTGCTGAGTAAGCATCTAGAGGCTCGTGATGAGAACCCTATCATCGCGACTAACGGTAAAATTGTGATGGTGAAGTAGTTTTTTTTAGAGAAGAGGACAGATGCTCGCGGAATTCAGCGGAGAACAGACAGTTCTGTAGCTGTCCGATATCTTGGAGCGAAACCCAGGTCAGACGGGCCTGTGGGAAATGGAATAACGGCAAGCTTGGATAGGCAGACGGCCTGTTCCAGTTCGTTCTCTTATTTGGCACATCCATAAAAATGATACATAATTGTGTTCCAGTCTACATATGTGTATTTATCTAACCCAGAACATTAAACAACTAAGTTTTTCACCAAAAAAACGCCTGGGCCATCTTTTTACCCTAGACACCGCTTCAGAGCCATTCAAAACTTTTACTACAACGTGGGTGCTCGCCCTTGGATCAGTTTCCGGAAGGAGAAATTTGAGGGAAGGATTAGATGAGAGAATCCCCCCCCCCCTCTCGTAAGACGGTCATCGTCGTCAACCAGCTTCAACGGAGTGAAACTTGTGGAGACTTGTGGCCCCCTCCCTTCCGTAGACAGTCACCGCAGATGTCGTGTCAATCTTCAGCAAGGAGCGCCTCGCCTAATGTTTGAGGGTTATGAATCTTCGGCAAGAGAGAGAAAAAAAAAACAAAAGAAAAATCTGTGTTTTCCCCCCGCAACTACAAAACAGTTTTCTCGTAAGTGAAAAACTAATCAAGAGGCCGCTGTTTTATTTCATCTAGTGGCATTTTTTTTTTTTTAAAGTCTGCTGTGCTTTTTTTTTCGCAGACTGTTGATATCTTTTTTTTCATCTTTTGATAAATTTTTTAATAGTCTGCTGTGTTTTTTTTTTCGCAGACTATATTTTTTTTTCTCTTTTTCAAAGTGAAGTTGACTATTTTGTGAAGTACGTAGTGAAAAAACCTGCTGTGGTTTTTTTTTTTGCAGGCTATTTATTTTTTTTTAAAAATATGCCAGTCGTCGAACTTGCATAAATTTTTTTAGATTAAAACAAAAAAAAAATAATATCTGGATTATGTAAAGTAAGTACTATGTTTATAGATATATATATGTGTGTGTGGAAATAATTTTTGAAATATATATAAAAGGGTATAAAATATATTGAGATATAGATATATTTTTTATTATATGTGCATTGATATTATTTGTTTTTATGTGTTTAAAAAATAGTTATGAATCACTTAATTCGATCGAAAAAAATAGATCTGATTACTTTGGTGATCGAATTGGGCCTGAACCCACCCGAGAATGCAACTAAAAGTGCATTGGCTGATATGGTGGTTAAATCAGATGGGTATGATGAAGACTTTGTTAAAAATTTGCTTAGTGGGATAGTTAGCGAACGCGAGGAGGAGGAGAAGAATTTAAAAGCTAAAGAAACGGAAGATCGCGAATATCAATTAAAGATATTAGAATTAGAGAATAATAAAACTCAAGTAATAAATTCAGCGGCAATAGGGAAAGGTCCCGATGTTTTAAAACTGTTAAAAAGATACGATAATGAGGAGGAAATTAGTGTTTATTTAACTTTATTCGAACGGCAGGCAAAACGGTTAGAAATTCCTAAGGAAGAATGGGTAACATATATTCTGGCATTACTACCGCTCGACATAGTGAGTTTAATAAATCGTGAAAGTGAGGAAAAATCGAACGAATATGATCACGTAAAGAAAATACTATTAAGACGTTTTAAACTTACGCCCGAACAGTTTCGACAAAAATTTTTCTTACATAAGAAGGAAAATTTAGCATCGTGGAAAGATTTCTCGTTTGAACTTTCAAATTTTTTGAATGAATGGTTAGAGGGATTACAAATATCAACGCTTGAGGAATTAAAAAATATTCTAATTATTGAACAAATTAGGAGAAAGTTGTCATTTGAAATGAAACAACATTTTTGTGATGAATTACCCAAAATTACAAATTTAGAGGAATTGACAGGTAAGTTGGATGATTTTGAAACTGCCCGAATTAATTTGCGGAAAGATGAAATCAAACATCCAAAGACGGAATTTAAGAAACGCCTAAATCAGGGTATCGAAAATAATAGAGTGTTTCACCGAAATGATACGAGTCGTGTATCATATGAAAAAAATTTCACGGGTGCGCAGAAAAATTCAAATGAAAAAATTCGCTGTTTCAATTGTAATGAATTGTCCCATATATCGAAACACTGCCCCCGAAAAAAAGAAGGCCCGATTTGCTGGAGGTGCAAAACACCTGGTCACAGATCTGACCAATGTACATATAATTCCGCAAAAAATGCGAATGCAGCCGTAAGCAATACCTCGAATTCGTTAGATAAAATAATGAAAAATGTGAGAATTCTAGATAAAAATATAGAAAGTCTTGTTGACACAGGCTCCGATGTGAACATGTGTAGTAACGAAATTTATAAAACTTTGGGATGCCCTAAATTACACGACAACGATTTAGTGTTATCAGGAATTGGAGGTAACCAAATTACTCCCCTAGGATTCATAACAGTAAATATTGAAATAGATGGCTATTCAGTAAATGCAGATTTATACATCGTAAAATATTTGAATCACTCCATAATTTTGGGGAATAATTTTCTAAAACAGTTAACTTTCAATATTACAGAAAAGGGATTGCAAATTACGGGGAAACGGAAATTAAAAGAAGTGAGAGTAAATTACGTCACTGCGTTTCCACGAGAACAAGTCGTGACAAAAATCAAGCGCGTCAGCTATATTACACCCAGATTTCTTACGATGTTGCGGTCAGAAAAGCAAAACAGTCCCATGGTAGAAAAGATTGCTTCGACAGCTGAATGTGTGGGAAAAGAACAAATTAAACAGAATGAGACAGCTTTAGACTGCAGTGAAAGCGTAAACATGCAAACAAGCATTCATGAAAATAAATTATTAGAAATTGAACCGTGTTTAGACTTAACAAAAAATACAGAAATTTATTTAGCTGAAACAGCCGATTCGATTAATTTTCAGGAAATTGAAGTAAATCACATTTCAAACAAAACCATCAAAAAAGAGCTAACAGAATTGATCTCTAATATTAAACCAAATAAAATTAAGGATACGGAGTTGAAAGTAAACATAATATTAACAGATGATATTCCGATAGCACAACGACCGCGTAGGTTAGCATTTCCAGAACAGGAATTTGTCGACAAACAGATAAACGAATGGCTGGAAATGGGAATCATAAAGGAAAGTAACTCCAATTATGCATCTCCTATCGTATTAGCGCGAAAGAAAGACGACTCTTGGAGACTTTGCGTTGATTATAGACTCTTAAATAAAAAAATAATTAAAGATAATTTTCCCTTACCGAGGATTGAGGACGTGTTAGATAGCATTGAGAGCGCGAAGGTGTTTGCTACTTTGGATTTAAAAAATGGTTTTTTCCACATAGACGTAGCAGAGGACAGCAGAAAATACACAGCATTTGTCACACATAACTCTCAGTACGAGTACCTAAAACTCCCGTTCGGACTTTCACTTGGCCCTCAACAGTTTCAAAGATACATACAAGCTGTTTTTAAGCAGTTAATTAAAGAAAAAATAATGTTAGTTTACCTAGACGATGTCATAGTACTCACGGAGACTGAGGAAGAGGCTCTACTGAAACTGAAACGTGTACTAGAAGTTGCATCGGATTACGGATTAGAATTTAATTTTGCAAAATGTCAATTCCTTAAACGGAAAATTGAGTTTTTAGGTTATATTGTCGGGAACGGAACTACTAGACCTTCGGAAGCCAAAACTTTGGCAGTAGAGAAATTCCCTGAACCCCGCACCCTTAAACAATTACACAGTTTTCTAGGTCTATCTTCTTATTTCAGAAAATACATCCCCCATTATGCAACTATAGCGAGACCTTTAAGTGATTTATTAAAGGCAGGAAATACATTTAAATTTGGAATTATTGAAAAACAAGCTTTTGAGACGCTTAAAGAAAAACTAGTGAACCCCCCAGTATTGCATACATTCCGACGAGGTGCTAGGCTAGAATTGCATACCGATGCTAGCGCCATAGGGTTTGGCAGTGTCCTACTACAAGAAGATGAGAACAAAAGTTTACATCCTATTTATTACATGAGCCGTAAAACTACCCCTACTCAAGCGAAATATTCAAGTTACGAATTAGAGACTCTCGCGGTAATAGAATCAGTTAAGAAATTCCGAAATTACTTATTAGGCACTAAATTTAAAATTGTGACAGATTTTTCCGCATTCCAAAAGACCATGGACAAAAAAGACATTACGCCAAAAATAGCCAGATGGGCTCTGTTCTTACAAGAGTTTGATTATGAAATTGTTCACCGATCAGGATCCCAAATGAAACATGTAGACGCATTAAGTAGAAATACAGTACTAATACTCACCCGATCGCATGATGAATTAACATTAAAAATAAAGAATGCTCAACAAGAAGACGAACACATACAAGCAATAAAAAAATTGATTGGAAAAAATGAAAGTTCAGAATATCTTATAAGAAACGATATCGTATACAAATATGAAAATGACCGAGAACTTCGAATGATCCCTACCGACATGCAAAAGCAAATAATACGCAATATTCATAGCAGAGGTCATTATGCCGTAGTTAAAACCGAAACGCTTCTGAAAGAAAATTAATATATATCCCAATTAAGAAAACAAATTGAGAGCGTCATAGCCAACTGCGTAGAGTGTATACTTTGCAATAAAAAGCAGGGAAAAGGAGAAGGCCTACTAAACCCGATTCCCAAACAAAATATACCCCTCGAGACTTATCACATAGATCACATTGGTCCCATGCCATCTACAAATAAAAATTATAATCATATTTTTACCGTTGTGGATGCATTCACTAAATTTGTTTGGCTGTACTCGGTTAAAACGACAGCCGCTAAAGAAGTCATTGATAGGTTAACCCGACAACATGATATTTTCGGAAATCCGTCGCGGATAGTCACCGACAAAGGTCCGGCTTTCACTTCTGCCGATTTTGAAGAATACTGCAAGGAAGAGAATATAGAACATATTCCAATAACAACAGGGATTCCGAGAGGGAATGGACAAATAGAGCGCATGCACAGAATTCTTATACCAATTTTAGCAAAACTTAGCATAGAAGACGACACCAAATGGTACAAATTTGTCGCGCCCGTACAACGCATCATAAATAGCACCGTATCGAGAAGTACCAAATTCCCACCTTTCGAACTATTGACAGGAGTAAAAATGCGGCAAAAAACCGACATGCGAATTAAAGAGTTGTTAGATGATGAGGAATTAAATTCCTTCGTATCGGAAAGGAATTCTAATAGAGAAATAGCGAAGCAAAACATATTAAAAATACAACAGGAAAATGTGAAAACGTAGAACAGAAAGCGAAAAAAGGCCAACACATATAAGCTCGGTGATTTGGTGGCCATTCAAAAAACACAGTTTGGGACAGGCACCAAACTAAAGCCTAAGTTTCTTGGCCCTTATGAGATCACCACAGTAAAAAGAAACGATCGTTACAATGTGAGAAAAATTGGAGACCATGAAGGTCCACAGATGACCTCTAGTGCTGCAGATCATATGAAACCGTGGACTACTACTAACTAAAGCAAAGCAACTGTGCTTTGACATAAAATGTGTGTGATTATTATTATTGTTTTTATTAGTATTTAGTATTATTTTTTTGTTATTGTTATTATATGTTGTGATGAACGATAGACGAAATTTGTTTTGGACTAATATAAGTAAATCAAGGACAGAACTGTGTCCAAGAGACAATCAAGAAAAAAAAATTGACTTTAATATTATCTTGTGCGTTTTATTTATTTTATTTTATTTAGTTTGCTGTGAATATTAGACGCCTGTAAAAAGTCATCCGGTACCAGTCTGTTTTAAGAGCAGATGATGACTGGGAGGACCCAGCACGGTCAGGTAGGCCGAGTTGTGGGATCCATTCGCAAGGCCCTTAGTAACAGCTGCGGCAATGAACTTTCTATTGCTGAGTAAGCATCTAGAGGCTCGTGATGAGAACCCTATCATCGCGACTAACGGTAAAATTGTGATGGTGTAAGTAGTTTTTTTTTAGAGAAGAGGACAGATGCTCGCGGAATTCAGCGGAGAACAGACGGTTCTGTAGCTGTCCGATATCTTGGAGCGAAACCCAGGTCAGACGGGCCTGTGGGAAATGGAATAACGGCAAGCTTGGATAGGCAGACGGGCTGTTCCAGTTCGTTCTCTTATTTGGCACATCCATAAAAATGATACATAATTGTGTTCCAGTCTATATATGTGTATTTATCTAACCCAGAACATTAAACAACTAAGTTTTTCACCAAAAAAACGCCTGGGCCATCTTTTTACCCTAGACACCGCTTCAGAGCCATTCAAAACTTTTACTACATACATAGCACTCTTCTAAGAATTTCCTAAATATCTATCACCGTTCGAAAGTTATTGAATTTTAAAATATGTCAGTCCTTTTCAGAACACCCAGTATATATATATATATATATATACTGACTATGGTATTTTCCGACGATAGGCACTTCTCATTTTGCTAATTAGGCGAACTAAAACAGCATTTTCATTATATGGATTTGATTAATCATTATTTTAAGGATTAACCGACTTCTAACGTGATATGTAAATAAAGCAGTAATTTAATATGGAGATCAATGGTGGTGCGGTGTTGAAGTCATAAAATTGAAGTATTGACAAGAATAATAACTTTTTGATACATTGACATACATGAGATAGATGAAAGTTTTGAGACAGACACATCCAACTAGTTATTTATAATTTTTACTTTTGAATATAACATTTTTGCAGCTGCATTTTCATAGCCAGTTGACATATTTTAGCGGGAATGATTGGTAATAATCTATCAGATTATTTTTCTAAATCGTGAGTGATTGAAACCATAAAAAGCAATTGACAATTCGTCACTTCACACCAGATGAACCCAAAAAATGCCTTTAAATTAATTTATTAACTTAATATTTAGTTCTAAAAAAAATTTAAATGTCGTATAATCATCGGAACAATTATATGTACAATATGTTTATAATCATGTCAGGAAGCGAGCAGTGAATAAAACTAATTCCAAATTTGCACATACTAAAACCAAGTTAAGTAAATAAAAAGAAAAGAAAATATTATTATTTTTTCACTTTCTCTTTGACATTTTGTAGATAAGTTGAATGTGACGTCACGAAGCAGCATCTCTCGAGTCCAAATGTGTTTTTGTACATAATATAGGCAAAAAATAGCAATTCATACAGTTCTTGTTATTCATTATACAGGTACTATGAATTGCATATATGACACTACATGCAATATAAAGTAGCCATAACTACATAAAAATTATAAGCAGTTTGCATTTTTGCCGATCCCACCGAAGCTAGCATAGTGGAGAAAAATACGGGCTTCTGATTGATCGAAAAATTGTTTGCAAATAGATCATCCTGAATGCTTATGTACATATTAGGAGCGTATATGCATATACGCTCCTAATGGATATATCATTAAAATAATAATAAGAAGAAATTGGATTTTTTTTTAAAAAGTAATGTAGAACAATTGAGTCTGACGCCGTAAAATGAAAATACTATTATTTCTAAATAAATTATTCTGATTGTGTATATATGTGCATATCATGTTTAAAAAAAATAGAAAAAAGAAATGGCAATTCTATTTTTATTATTTTCTAAAAGTAATACAGAACAATTGTTAAACATCCTGATTAACTTCTTTAATTATAAATTCCGAATTATCTATTTCTTTATCTGTTAATAAATATGTAAAAACAGAAAGAAAATCTAGCTTTCAAAAACAAATCGGGCAGTTGCAATTGACGTCATACTGGAGGTCACACACTAGAAATAGACAGTTCTGATTGGTGGAACTACCCTGACTTCCACTTGAAATACAATGGCTATCAGCTGATTGCAAATTCCCTATTGATGATTAAATAAACGTAAACTCAAAAATGAAGGAAAGCAAAATTGTTCAACCAATCAGAAGCCCGTATTTTTCTCTCCTATACTAGCTTCGGTGGGATCGGCAAAAATGCAAGCAGTTTAGCTCGAAATTTTGCCCACGTCGAGTTGAGTAAACTTCAACAAGTCAATTTGTTGACAAACATGGAAGTTACATATTGCATGTTGAAAAGAAAGGAGAATATTTTCTCTTAGTCTAGGTGGCTTTTATTGATCATTTCTAAACCTTTTAATGGCATTCATCTTATTTTCTTTTCAAAGTCAGCTGTTGACAAAAAAAAGTTTCATGTTCCATTTTAAAATATCATGCGTTTGACAAAATCACCTTATGTTTAAATTCTTCTATTGAACTTTAAATAAAGCTTTATTTAAACTTTAAATTGTGAATTTAAATCTACAAACTTGAAAATACTTTCGATATGAATCAAGAGCAAGAAGAAAAATTGTGTGATTTGCTTCTTCCGTATCTGCAAAAAGCTCTTGTTGACAATCCTCAAAATTATATCAATCATGCTGCAGATTATTTTACACGTCTTCGAGACGAACAACATCGCATAGAGGAAATAGAAGAAGGGTCGAAGGAACAAATAGAAAAAACTCTTGGTAGCAGAAGTAAAAAAAGATTCTCAGTTGTTGGAGAATCATTTAATCCGGATGAGACAGATGAAGACGAAGATGATGCAGAAATTGTATCCAAAACTGATGAAGAAAGAGAAAGGATTATAAGCCGGTGCGAGGAAATTTTCATATTTCGTACGTTAGATAAAACGGATTTACATGCCGTTATCGACGTAATGGAGCGGCGACCTGTTGAAGAAGGGGAAGTCGTCATAAAACAGGGAGATGACGGCGACTATTTTTATTTAATAGATAGAGGAAAATATAATGTGTATATTGAGGACCCACAAGGAAATGAAAAGTTAGTTATGGAATATACGGATAATGGATTTTTTGGGGAGTTGGCTTTACTTCATAATCAGCCCAGAGCTGCAACTGTCAAAGCAGAATCTGAAGGATTTTTATGGGCTGTTAGTAGGAAAACCTTTAACAGACTAATAGTTAAAAGAGCCTTTCAAAAAAGGAAAATGTATATGAAGTTGCTTGATGGAGTTCCCGAGTTACGCCCGTTGTCGGAATATGAGAAAATGCAAGTCACTGATGCTTTATTTGCAAAATCTTACTCCACAGACGAGGTTATAGTTACAGAAGGTGACGAAGGCGATGGTATGTACTTCATAGTTGATGGAAAAGTCAGTGTGAGACAGAAAAGAAAGACAGAAGATGGTGAAGAAGACGTAGAAATCGCACAATTGGGAAAAGGCGAATATTTTGGAGGTAAGATTTATATCCGTTCATATAGATGAGAATTCATATAGATGAAAATTTATATAGATAGGAGTTCAATATGCAAGAAAATGAAATCCATGTTTAAAGGCTTGCAATGTCTCAAACTAAACAAATTATCTGCACAAATGTCATATAAGCACGGGAGTATTAATTCGCGCAAAAATGGCGTTATTTTGCCTGATATGGTAACCTGGCTATTGTTGTTTATTTACTATAATTTTCCTTTTTAAAGTTATATAAATTTTTTTGTTCAATAGTTATTTATTTTTTTAGTTATTGTTATTTCTATTTTAAAACAATGTAAAATAATTTAAAAATACATATGGGCACAGATGTCATATACGCGCCACATTTGCGCGAGTGCAACAAAATGCCGATTTTACCCCTCACATGGTAACCCTGCGGTTGTTGTTTATTTATTAATAAGCTGTTAATTTAATTTTATTTTATTTTTTAAAGGCTATAAATAATTTAGTTCAATAATTATTAACTAAATTTTTTTATTTATTATTATATCCTTTTTAAAATAATAGAAAATAATTAAAAAATATACAGGGAAGAGTTCCATAATCGTGTTTTGGTAGTTTTGGTGAATTTTTTTGGAGTTAAATGAATCGATGTAGTTGCCTTTGGGGTTGCTTTTTTACTATTGGAATGGATTTTAGCCATGCGTTTTTTTGTGTGTTTTTGGTTAATTTAAAAAACAACTCCATTCGTCAAGATGAATTTTTTTTCTTTTATTGTCACGATACATCTGTGTATATATGTTTATAAGGTACTACTTGGTTATCCGGTCGACCAAAAAATTATCGCCAAATTATAAGATTAAGTGCCAGTAATGGATGATCGTGAATGTCACATTCAGTGACATTAAATATTATACACATGCTTAAAACGTCATTAAATGTTTTTTATTTGGACTTTTTATTTGTATTTTTAGTAATAGTCTACTAAATATTTCTTTTTTCGTTATTTAAAATAAAAATTATATCAATATGCATAATTTGGCAATTAGGTTGGCGATTTGTATAATTTGGCGACATTGGTCGACGGGATAACCAAGTACTACCGTTTATACATGTATGAACACATATGCAAATATATAATATGTGTATGTATAACACTGGCTTATGTATGTATATATGCTATAGATAGATATATACATGTGCATATATAAAATCGTGCCAATTTGGCGATTTTTGAAAATCGCGCCTAGGCGAAGGGGGTTGTTTTGCATTCGCACCGTTTTTCTTTAATTTAATAGACTTTTTTTTGGAAAAATTTATACCTTTTAGTACTACTTGGTTATTCCGTCGACCAATTTCGCCAAATTATAAAAATCGCAAAATTAATAGCGAAATTATACATGTTGACATAATTTTTATTTTAAATAACGAAAAAACAAATATTTAGTAAAATATTAATAAAAATACGGTAATACTAGATCATCCCGTCGGCCAAAAAATTATCGCCAAACTATAATATTAAATGCCAATAATGATGATCGTGAACGCCACATTCAAGGACATTAAATACAATTCCCGTGTTTAAAATGTCATTAAGTGATTTTTATTTCAACTTTTTATTAATATTTTTATTAATATTCTACTAATTATTTGTTTTTTCGTTATTTAAAATAAAAATTATGTTAATATGTACATTTTGGCTATTAGTTTGGCGATTTGTGTAATTTGGCGAAATTGATCGACGGGATAACAGAGTAGTACCAAAAATACAAATAAAAAGTCCAAATAAAAATCACTTAATGAAGTTTTAAACACATTTGTCATATTTAATGTGACATTCACGATCATCCATTATTGGCCCTTAATCTTATAGTTTGGCGATAATTTTTTCATCGACGGGACATCAAAGTAGTACCATAACTTCAAACACACGATTTGGCAAAGTATTAATTAATTTTTTAAGGAATAATTAGGGAATATTGTCCCCTTTTTCCATTATGGCAATTTCTAATTCATATGTTGAATGATATTGCTTGTTATTTTCATACAACTGATGATACAAAAAATTCCATAAGTTTTCTATGGTATTTAGGTCAGGGGTTCGACTTGGCCACGTTAAAACATCGATCTTTTGGCACAGATGTCATATACGCACCACATTTGCACGTGTTTTTTCCACCGCCAATTTGGTGAAAATTTTGTTTTTGAATATGGGTTACGAAATTCATGCAATAACAGCTCTTGATTTTTTTTGCAATATAAAAGTAAAATAACGTGAAAAAAGTAAGAAAAATCATGCGTTAAGCATAGATTATGAAGCACTTTCCAACACTTCATGAAATCTTTAACAAAACTTCGTTATTGCCGAAACTTCAGAGAAGGCTTACTTTGGAGACACGAAATTTTTTGGTTTCTGTCTGTCTGTCAATCTGTCTGTCTGTTCCGCGTTAATTAGCGCAAAAAGCATCCGATTGGCTTGAAATTAAGTGGGTATGTTAGTGAGGCACTGGGATTAAGCTGTATATTTTTTTGTTAGATTTGATTCATTCGTTCGGAAAATATAGAATATTTTATTTTGCGCAATAAAGCTTTTCTATGGCAAATCCAATGATTTTCAATTTTTTTTCTTGAGAGAAAATGACACATTTCATTAATGGAATTCAATGATAAATATAGACTGAAATTTACCAGTTAAATTATTCGTATTGCTTTGAAATTTTGTCTGCGCATTTGTCAGATTTTTAAAGTTATTACTGTAAATTTTGGAGATTTTTTATAAATGTGTTCCAATAATATAAACTAATTTGTTTAAGAGATTTACTTAATTCAAATGTTTTTATTTCATTTCTTTATTTTCTCTTAATGGTTGCTAGGCAACCATTCATCTTAATCCTTATTTTTATAATGTTATAAATTTGAATGTGTGTACGAAAATTTAAATGAAGTCAGCGTCAAAACTGATGAATTAATTAATGTCTTTGTATCTTTGCGTATAAATATAACATAACCCAGAAAAGAACATAGGCTATGTTTTATTAATTTTATTCAAATATTTTCTTTAATAATTCAAAATTTCCTTCTTTTTCATACAGAATCAATAGCAATTTTTTAGATAAAATTTAACCAATTTCCTTAATCGTTGCCAAAAAAATTCAAAATCGGGAATACTTTTTCAATGGCAATAAGTTTCAATTGAGCAATTTCCATTCGAAAAATTAAACTAAGAAAAAATAAATATGACGTCAGAATTAAAATAAAAATAAATATAATACCTTGTTAAATATTAAACACGGAAATTTGTTTCGTTAATAAGCATTTTTCTGACAAAAATGGGGACATAATTAAAAGTAAAAGAAATAAAAAATAATTATATTTTTAACCAATATTTCACATATTGATTATTTTATATTTTTAACCAATATGTCATAATAGTTGACGAAATAGTCGAAATAAAACGGGTATTTTATAGTAGTCGTTAAAAATACAAGAAACATGGATGGCAATAACTCATGAATAATGACGTCATTGCCAAAACTTTAGTGAATGCTTTTTTTATCGACACAAAATTTATTGTTTTCCGCCTGTCAGTCTGTTCTTCAGTCTGTCTGTCCGCGATAACCGCCACAAAATGCAATCAAAACTTCTTTTTTTCGGAAACAAAATTGTAAAACATTAGATTACTAAGTTTACACTTTCAAAAGATCCTGATACATCAGATTTAAATGTTTGTGGTTGGCAGATATGTAGAAGTATGAGGATAATGAAATAGGCTTATTAAAACTGTTACTTATCCTTATAATTCAAAATGTATAAAGAGATACAAGATATACGATAACCATTAGCAAATTGTTAGAAAGTTACAAATTTAAATTTAATGAGACTTCAGGGAGGCTCCGCCCCCCTGAAGGAATCTACTATGTTGTAATAAAGAAACAAAAATAATACATCATGAAAATTTCAGAATATTTTAACATAACTAAATCTTTAATTTAACGCTTTTGATGGTTGAAAACTTCTTATTCTTATTTTATTTTTATAAATAATTACGTAATTTGAAAATTTTAAATTACAGTTGCCAGGAAGTTGAATATTACCCAAAGTGTGTTTTAAAAAAATGATGTGCAAAGCTGACGTTAAAGCTCCTGATCTGCAGATTTACTAGTGAAGATTATTGTTTGAAAAGGGTAATGCCGAAATAATATTTATTTCAAGTGCAGCTGAAACCTCTTATTTGCATTTTAGATTAATTCACCAAAATTTTTCTAGGCTTGTTGCCTAAACGTCAGTGAAGGCTTACTTTGGAAACTCGAAATTTTTTGGTTTCTGCCTGTCAGTCAGTCAGTCTGTCTGTTCCGTGATAACTGACGCAAAATTCATCCGATTGGTTTGAAATTAAGTGGAAATGTTAGTGAGGCACTGGGATTAAACTGTATAGTTTTTTGTTAGATTTGATTCATTCGTTCGGAAAATATAGAATACTTTATTTGGCGCAATAATGCTTTTCTATGGCAAATCCAATGATTTTCATTTTTTTTTCTTGAGAGAAGATGACACATTTCATTAATGGAATTCAACGATAAATGGATACTAAAATTTACCAGTTAAATTATTCGTATTGTTTTGAAATTTTGTTTACGCATTTGTCAGATTTTTAAAATTATTACTGTAAATTTTGGAGATTTTTTATAAATGTGTTCCAATAATATAAACTAATTTACTTTAGAGATTTACCTATTTCAAATGTATTTATTTCACTTTCTTTATTTTCTCTTAATGGTTGCTAAGCAACCATTCATCCTAATCCTTATTTTTATAATGGTATAAATTTGAATGCGTGTACAAAATTTTAAATGAAGTCAACGTCAAAACTGATGAATTAATTAATGTCTTTGTATCTTTGGGTATAAATATAACATAGCCCAGAAAAGAATATAGGGTATGTTTTATTAATTTTATTCAAATATTTTCCTTAATAATTCAAAATTTCCTTCTTTTCCATACAGAATCAATACAGATTTTTTGGATAAAATTTAATCAATTTCCTTTATCGTTGCCAGAAAAAAAAATCACAAGTTGAAAGTAGATACTGCCATTGCAGAATTCAGTTTCGCCTCCGATAAGAAAAAAAAATCGATAGAGGTTTTTTAGAATAGCGACCCCGTTTAGAATGCAATGAACTAACTTCATTTTTCTTGTGTTTATCAATATAATAGCAAACAGAACGGCGTGAAATACCCAATTGATTAGCAATTTCTCTCTGAGACTTTGGAATTGCGGGATAATAAAGAGATACAATTTGACGTGCTAGTTCTTCATTGACTAGATTCATCAAAAACGGAGTTTTCTTTAGTTTAAACGATTTTACATAGACTCTGAGAAAAAAAATGCATTTTAACAATAAAACGAGTGGAATGCCGCCGAATTCGAAGAATGAAATGTTTAAAAGACCCGATAGATTTAGTTTTAAAAAAAGCAAAAGTAATTACATTATTGAATCAATATATAATAAATATGTTTCAAACTTAATGTCAAGTTTGCCAGTTACAATTTTGCATGCATGCAGTTAAAATTGTAATCTGAGGGCCGGCGAAATCCAGAAATTTTATTTTATATGCACTTACAGAAAAATAGTTTTATTTAAAAAAAAAACTAATTTTATTATTATTATGACATTATTTTCACTAACTGAAGTCATCTGAAAGTAAAATCTCAATCTCAGTGTCCATAATAAAAAGAAATATTGAAATGTAATATCGTTATGAGTAAAAATGCGATGTTTTAAATAGTGACGTCATTTTCTCTTCAAATGTTTTTTAAAAGTTACTGTTATTAGTAATATGAAAAAGGCGTCCGTAATAATATTGTAAATCCCAATTATCTGGTTGCTGAATGACATCATTTTCCTCATTTGAAATATTTCTTACTTTGCTTAGACATTAATTTTTATCATCAATTATTTTCTGTTATTTTATTTACATTATTAATATTTTTTCTCAGTAAATATATTTTTTTACCTCAATTAGTGCATAATTATATGCAATCATTTTATTCGCGTTTGAAATAAAATAGACGCCTTCTCGCGGACAAAGTCTGCAACGAAATAGAACTGATATCGTGAGCATCTTCCGCTGAAATCAGTGTTTAATATGCCGATAAATAAATAAACAGTTCTATAATAAATAAATAAATAAACAGTTCTATAATGCATGCAACGTTGGGTTCTTTGTATTAAAATTATCTAAAATCAAAATTTTATACACAAAGTTTAGATCTATAATATAAAAAAGTACATTTGACTTACTCATGGCAAAATAACATGACAGCAACACAATGCTTGCATGATTCGATTGCATTTCTTGCATGGAACAAACAGCAAGCACTACGTAAACAAACGATTTTCAGGTCTATACAACGCCACCTTTCGGTCATTACTAACGCGAATTGTGGTTAAATTTTACGAAAACAATTAACTTTTTCTTTTAAAAGCTAGGACATGTTCACTGATGAAATAAAGTTTCTGACTTGTGGAAAGTAATAATGGAAAATAAATTTTTATTATCGAGAGAAAAGCTAAACTAAGAGGCCACCATTTTGAAGAAATATCGTAAAAAGCATTTAAAATTAAAAATAAAATATAAAAATGGAAATAAATTTTAAAAAAAGCTAAAATGGGCACAACTACAAATAAATAGCTTTCATTTAAAAAAATAATTATCAAAATCGGTTGAGTAGAAAATTCAGGGCTGATGACACGACATTTTTAGCTTGTCTGAAAGAAATAGCATCGGAGGCTAAAAATCTGGAATAATTTTTCAAGGGCAATAAGTTTCAATTGAGCAATTTCCATTCGAAAAATTAAACTAAGAAAAAATAAAAACAATGTCAGAATTAAAATAAAAATAAATATAGTACTTTGTTAAATATTAAACACGGAAATTTCTTTCGTTAATAAGAATTTTTCTAACAAAAATGGGGGCATAATTAGAAGTAAAAGAAATAAAAAAGAATAAAATTTTTAACAAATTTTTCACTTGGCAAATTTTGACGTCATAATTGAAATAAAACAGGTATTTTATAGTAGTCGTTAAAAATACAAGAAACATGGCCAGCAATAACTAATGAATAATGACGTCATTGCCGAAACTTCAGTGAGGGATTATTTTGGCGACGCAAATTTTATTGTTTTCCATCTGCCTGTCTGTTCTTCTGTCTATCTGTCAGTCCCCGATAACGGCCACAAAATGCAATCAAAACTTCTTTTTTTCCGGAAACAAAATTGTAAAACCCTAGATTACTGAGTTTACACTTTCAAAAGTTCCTGATACATCAGATTTAGGTGATTTTGATGGGCAGGTATGAAGAAGTATAAGGATAATGAAAAATGCTTATTAAAACTGGCACTTATCCTTATAAATAAAAATGTATAAAGAAATACAAGATATACGATAACCATTAGCAGATTGATAGAAAGTTAGAAATTTAAATTTAATGAGACTACGTTGGGTTCAGAGGGGCGGAGCCCCCCTGAAGAAATCTAATGTGGTATAATAAAAAAACAAAAATAATAGATCATGAAAATTTCAGAATATCCTAACATAACTGAGTCTTTAATTTAACACTTTTGATGGCTGAAAATTTCTTATTCTTATTTTATTCTTATAAATAATTACGTAATTCGAAAATTTTAAATTACAATTGCCAGGAAGTTGAATATTACTCTAAGTGTGATTAAAAAAAAAAGATGTGAAAAGCTGACGTTGAGGCTCCTGATCTGCAGATTTACTAGTATACTATATAATGGGAAAATTTAGTTTATCAATAAATGCCCAGTAGCTTGAAATTTCTTTTTCAGCAATTTATACTAATAGATGGAAACATACTTGAATATTTTGTTCAGCCTTGTAGTTTGCCTGGTACCTTTATTACACATCACTTTTAAGATAAAATTTATTTTAAACTAAAACACTCTTAAAACAACTGAAATTACTTTCTCATAAATTATCATTCATAGACTCCATGTACCTAATTCTTTGTGTGGCCCTAATATCATTTTATCTATATTCTGCAAACATTTCTTGGTAAATTTAATGCAGTTCAGCGTAAAAGTGCATAAATTTATTTAAGAATCACCTTTTAGTAATTTATGTTCATATTCAGTAACATTGGCGAGCTCTTTTGGGTAGCCCTGTATATTAACTATAGCATTTATACACACCTTATAATATGCATAAATTTAGTGAAACTTATACGCGCATATCATAATTAAAATGCATTTCATCCATCCATCAGCTATCATCGGATACATATACAGTACTTCGGAGAGAATGTACTATTTGAAATCTTTTGTGTGTCCCTGTAAATACTATGTATTTTATATTTGGGAAGGCTGTATCATATAATTTATACTAAACCTCATTGACATACATCAATTTTATTATACATGAAACCATTTAATATATTTAAAATATGTCGCACACGATTCGCCCTTTTACCATTATCTAATGGAATTCTTTTGTGTGGCCCAGAAAATAAATAATAGCTACATTTTCACCTTATATTTTATAGAATGCATATTTTAATGCACCTCGTAAAAGCATACAAATTTAATATGTTTGACAGGGTATAACACCTTTAAAATTTCTTTGAAACGATCTTTCCCCATAGGCCGTAATGTAATGGGAAACTTTTGATTCTCCCTGTAAATAAACTAATCATGGTAGAAACTTCATTTTCAATAGAGATCGTGCTAGGGTAAACGTCAGTAACGTCCTAAAATTTCATGGCAATCCGAGTATATTTACGTGAGTTAGAGCGCGAACAGACGGACAGACAAACCGAATGCGTAAGCACTTTTCAAATTTGTCGGAAAGTGCTAATAAAAATGAAAGCGATTCTAGTGTTTTAACAAGTAAGAAAAATTATGCGTTAAGCATAGATTATGAAGCACTTTCCAACACTTCATGAAATCTTAATTAAAACTTCGTTAATTCGGGAAATAAGGGTATATAGCCAACAATATTATTCCAATATTTTTCAACAGCCCTATATTTGATCTGTCAGTTGATACACATATAATAAAATGGGAAAATTTAGTTTAGCAAGAAAAAAGCTTAAAATTTCTTTTTGAGCAATTTGAAACATACTTGAAAACGTTTGTTCAGCCCTGTAGTTTACTTTGTAACTTTATTACACGTCAGTAAGAAGCTAAAATTCCTTTTAAATTAAAACATTCTTAAAACAACTGAAATCACATTGTTATAAAATATCATTCATAAGTGTCCATGTACACAATTCTTTGCGTGGCCCTGTATAGCATTTTATCTATATTCTGCAAAAATTCCTTTGTAAATTGAATGCAGCTAAGCGTAAAAATGTATACCTTATTCAAGAAAACACTTTAAGTGATTTACGCTCAAACTCATTAACGTTGGCTAGCTCTTTTGGATAATCCTGTAAATCAACTATAGTAATTATTGATGGGAAATAAAGAGAAATATTCTATCTGATTTTGAATCTGATTTATACACACCCTTATAATGTACAAAGATTTAGTGAAACTTAGTGAAACGTGTATCATAATTAAAATGTATTACATCCTTCCATCAGCCATGTACTTAAATGCGTATATCATAATTAAAATGTATTATATTCATCCATCAGCTACATCGAAATCCTCTATCCATCGAAAACATATACAGTCCGTCGTAAGGAATATACTATTTGAAATCTTTTGTGTGTCCTTGTAAATGCAATGTACTTCCTATTATGCAAGACAGTACTGTATAATTTATATTAAGCCTCAGTGACATGTATCAATTTTGTTATACATGAAACAGTTTAATATATTTTTTAAATGCCGCACCCTATTCCCCCCCCCTTTACCATTATGAAATAGAATTCTTTTGTGTGGCCCTGTAAAGGAATAATAGCTATACTTTATAGAATGCATATTTTAGTGCACTTCTTAAATACATGTAGATTTTAATATGTTTAATAGGGTGTAACATCTTTAAAATGCCTTTGAAACGATTTTTCCCCCATAGGCATAAAAGGGCGGGCGGAAAAAACACGTGCAAATGTGGTGCGTATATGACATCTGTGCCGTGTATACAACTACAAATAAATGTTAAATACTGATGTACCTCATTTGATAGTGTAACGATCTCGATCAGTATAAAGCGAGTTACTACCTGCGAGTAACTGGCTTGGCCTTTTGCTCAACGGTTAACGCACTCGCTTCCTGATCACGAGGTCCTCAGATCAAAACCAATAGGCGCCAATTCCCTCATTGGTGACCCTGGACACGCACGCAACTCTCTCTCTGATCTTCAACTTCCAGCGCACAACAATCAACTCACCTCATCATCAACAGATGGCAGCACCAAACAAAATCTCTCAACGCAAAGCCTATCCTCGCATCACACTATGCGTACGACAGCACTCAATCACGAGTGCATATCGCTCGTCAGACGTCAGTAATACGTCTTTCTCACTGGGGGCATACTCTGTAACGATCTCGATCAGTTACTCAGGTTACTCAGTTACTCAGGATTAGACTCAGGTCCTCAGATCTCTTCCTGATCTGGGGACCTCGTGATGAGGAAGCGAGTGCGTTAGCCGTTGAGCAAAAGGCCAAGCCAGTTACTCGCAGGTAGTAACTCGCTTTATACTGATCGAGGTCGTTACAATAGGAACCTGGACAGATCTGCGCATGGCCGAAATAGACTAGTCCATGTCAAAAATGGGAAAATCAGTAGTATCCTGAGATGAGTTTGTTTATTAAACATCCTAAATAAGTCGAATAATTTTAGCGAATACCTTTTTGTTTCTGTCATTGGATTATATGTTTCTAAATATTACTTTGTAATTCTGTTATATTAAAATAAGTTTTAAAAAGTAAAAAAAGATGATTTAAAGGTATGGATATTAAATTTAGCGTAACAACTTTTCCCCTCGCAATGTAGTGTATGTAATCTCTTTAGAATTAACGACTGCGTGGCGTAATTTTAAAAATTGCCAAAGTGGTGGTTTTTAAGAATTATTTCTTTACATTATTGTTTACTTTATCTATTTAAATTATTTGCATGCATTGGGTATGAATAGGGCACAGTTATATACGCAAAGGGATAGAATGAATTTTTCCAACGTCAATTTGACGAAATCCTCGTTTTCGAATACCAGTTACACATACATTTTTCAATTATTTTCTATTATTTAAAAAAGCAAATGACAATGAATAAATTTTTTTTTAAATATATTAAATGTTAAAAACAAAAATATTTTACATTATTTGAAAAAAGAAAATGAAAGCAAATAAACAAAAATAGCTGGGTTACCATAACAGGCAAAAAAGACTCCATTTTGGTTCCAAGTAAAAGCCCTTGTGAGAATATGATATATATGTGACCTGAATAATTAGGTTGTTAGAATTGGTGAATTTATTGCACAGCCATCAAGACAGAAGCAAAGCTGCCAGTTAATCTGCGATTTAGCCATAAATATAATTGTAAAAAAAAAACATGGTTTATTGAAATTCACAAAAATATAGCAAATATTTATATATATATTTCGGAAAAGCCTAATCCGTGAATTAATGGAAGATGCACGACCATTTAATATAAAATTTCACTCAGAACAGGAAAAATATTGAACATGATCTTTTCGGCCGAAGAAGCTGTGCTCCCTACAAGCTATATAGAATTGGATTGGTATTCTGCCAAGCAGGACTCCATCAACTCTGGTCTAGTGATGGGCGATTCTGGAAATTTTGAGAATCGATTAAAATCGATATCGTATAAAACAGCATCGATCATTATAAGAATCGATTTCTCATTTCTAGAATCGATACTAGAATCGATATTTTGATATTTAGGTTCACACAGAGAAGATCCAAATTACTAATTCCAAGTTTGAGTTTGAGTTTGAGTGAACAATGCTTTGAGGTCTATAGCTACAAATGGCTGTTACCTCGAATGATCCATAAACCACAGGAACAAATACAGAACACTTTATTATTACAAGAAATCCAGTACATACATTTTTTTTAATACACATCACAGGGACAACACCCGCACACCCATGCCGCTAGCTGGACTCGAACCAGGGTCCAGCGGTGTGGGAGGAGCTCACGCTACCGACCACGCCACTGGATCGGCTACTAATTCCACCATTAGACAATCAGCAGGACCGTAATTACCGCCTCCCACCCCCCATCCCCATTTAGGGAGGCATAGAATTAAGCTATTGCAGATTTTAGAGTCGGATAATAAGAACTTTAAATTTTAAAATGATTGTCACTTATGGTTGTCACTTACACAAAAACTTTGAAAAATTCGAGAGACATAACTCAACTAATAACAACACTGAGTAACTTGGCATTAAACCGAGTATAAAGAGTGCCAAGAGCGTATAACTAGGATGGGGAAAAACTGTTTTTTTTCTAATGCCAACCAAATGTTACACGAGATAGTTTGGAAGAACAAAAAATATGCCCCATTCCCAAGGGCGCAGGTAAACCCCACTCTTGACGGAAAGGCGACCATAGCCCAAATGTATCTTTTGTCGAAGTTTCAAAATGAGGATTTACAATAAAATAGAACGAGAATTAGACATTTTAAAAATTGCATGCATACTTTGAACGGCCCATTTAGTAAAGATTGGGGAGGAAGGAGGGGGGGGAACGGGGGATTACAACGGACGAACTTGAAAAAAAAATAATTAACTAATAACCCAAATAACTGAGCTTCTAAACAAAAATATAGTGTTTAACTTAGTGTTGAATTCATGGTGTGGCCCGCGGGGAACATGCACTCTTTGAAACTATAAAAAGTGCCAAGAGCATGTAACTAGGTGGAGAGAGGGGTAGTAACAGAAAAAAACGAGGAGATAAAAGCTTTATAACGATATGTTACATGATATGGTGTGGAAGAAACAAAAAATATGCCCTACACCCAGGGGGGCAAGGTAAATCCCAAACGGACAGAAGTTCGACTCCGGCCCAAATGTATCTTTTGTTGAGATTTCAAAATATGGATTTATAACAAAATAGAACGAGGATTAAACTTTTTTAAAATCGCAGTCATAATTTGAACGAACCTGTAAGTTAAGATTGGTTAGGAAGGGGGGGGGGTTATAATGGAGATTCCATTATATATAGTTTTTGGGTTAAAATTTATTCCTTTTATAAAATTGCATTTTTAGTTAATCTTTATAATTTAGGAAGTAGGTATTCATTACGCCCTTTTCCCACAGTTTAATATTCTATTAAGCATGGAAAAGCTTTCATTAATTCTTTTCTCTTACATGAATTTTCCGAGGTAACGGCTAACTGAAATAAAATAAAAGAAAAGCAATTTCTTTCAATCTGCGCTTCTCATAATTCCGTTGAAAATTATCTTTGCGATTTCAATAACTAAAATAAAATCTAATCTTTGTACAGTTGCTAACGATTTCCGTTCTCTTCATAAACATTTTGTCCTGCAAAGTATTTCGTGGGTGCGTCTCTTTGATTTAGAGTATAATATGTAAATGTAAGCAGATGGTTTCGCATCGTCCGTTGAGAGATGATGCAGTTCTCACGAATTTAATCTATTAACCCTTTTGTGCCTGCTCCCATAATTTACAGGTTATCAATTGGCTGTATACTTAACAATGTGTTCTGTCTCTCTCTGCATAATTATCGCCAAGGTCGGCAATTATACAAAGAGTTTTGGCGAAAACCGCAAGCCAAATCGCTAATCAACATCTGTACTAATTGTAAGTTCAGTTTGATTTTGTCTGTCGTCACAAAAAGACGTACTCCCAACATGTAGCACTGTGAATTGTGTTTCCAAGGGGTCACTCCCTGAGGAGTATAAGTCTCCGCTCATTCCTGCATATTCTAATAAAGAACTTCGAAGAGACATTACTGGTGTTTTCATTACTTCGGCGGACCTGTCTTATTGCAAACACTTCTTGGAATTTACAGCATAACTTAAATGATTTCTTCTAAAAAAGGTATTCATACGAGCTGTCACTAGAACGCCACCGAAAATCTAGGACGGGCGAACATGAAAAACAAAATAGTGGCACTCTGAGAGTGCCGATAGAAGTGAAATCTTGAACAATTATGTGTGTATTTTTTGAATCGTTAGGATATATAATTTTGAATCGCCAGGAAATACTTTTAAATGAATAAAAAAAGGTTCTATAATATTAAAGAATATATCAATATCTATAAAAAAAAACCGCGCGAAACCATATGTCTATTGTAGGTAACGCACTGTAACTACTTTCTTACATTTTAAAACGCGATAAATACACCAACCAAAATTAGACCATACTATCGATACCTTAATCCTTATCCTAATAAATCATTTTGTATTAATGCCTGTTACAATATCTGTAGATTACTTTTTGAATTACAGTCGACTCTCGTTAATTCGAAATCGGATATTTCGAATCTTCGCTTAATTCGAACTAAACTTGAAGTCCCGAAATTTTCAATGGCAGAATAACGTTAAACCTTTTCATTAATTCGAACTCATTTTCTTTTGACATCGTTTAATTCGAACTAACGAGAATTCCGATTTTTCATTCTTCCTTTCTTTCTCACGGATTTCACATCATTTGAATAACTTTCTTTGATTTTTGTGAAAATTGTTCCAAACGAGTATACATATAATCTTATGCATTTGATATCCACTTTCTAAGAGCCCCGTCTGTCCATCAGTGATGCTTCAAATTTTTCTTTTGTTTCTAATCTTTTAATTAGTTTATGTATTTATACATTCTAATTTTAATATTAAGTCATATTCTGATGATAACAGACATAATAAATTTAAAAAACACTATAATAATAATACATTTGTAATAGTACCGTATAAAGCATGTTCTCATTTCATACTTTCCATAATTCGAATTTCGGATAATTCGAACATTTCTTGTGGTCCCGACGAGTTCGAATTAACGAGAGTTAACTGTATTCAAATCGGACATTCCATTGAAAAGATATTACGAATTTAAAGATGACAACCTAAAGAAATAATAGCGCTGCTGAGCACTCGGTGGCCAATAAGCTTAGGGATTACGTGTGCAATCAAACGATCGCGGGTTCGAACCCCAATTTCGCTGATATGTATCAATGTTTTTTGTTTGTTTGTTTGTTTTCAAAGAAGTTTGAAAAATTAAAATTTTAACACATTATGGGTCCGAACGTGATCTGAAATGATGGGAGAAAATTTCTTATGCTAGATTTGTAATGTATGAAGCATAAGCTTTCAATAGACATATTGTATCAAGAAATGAGAAAAAAACCCTCTGCCCCCCCCCCCCCCAAAAAAAAAATAGGTCCTATAAGGAAAACCGGGAAACTGGAATAGCAAAAAGAACGGCGGGAAATGGTTAGCTATACTAGAATTTTTCTCATCACTGTAACTCCTATAGAAGTAAAGTTATAGCCTTTTAAAGATTGAAATGAAGTGAAGAAATAAGCAAAATTAGGTGAGTGATCGACAGGTTGGGGGATCCACAGCTCTGTGGATGCCATGTAGCTTAAACTTTTAAGTTAAAAAATGGTAGAGAGTTAAATGAGAGAAATTTTAAGGTGTATATTGGGGGAGGGTGCAATCCCCCCCTTCAAATTTTTTTTTGTTTCTTTTGAAGAAACAAAAAAATATGCCGCCCCCCGGCGGGGCGCAGATAAACCCCAAACGGGCGGAAAGGCGACACCTTTATTTATCTTTTGTCAAAGATTTAAAATGTGGATCTAAAATAAAAAAGACCGAGAATTGGACATTTTAAAAACTGTATGCATATTTCGAACGGCCCTGTAAGTTAAAAGTGACGCGGAAGGGGGGGGGGATTAGAAGAGACGAGCGTGAAAAATAAAACATAATGAACTAATACTTCAAATAACTGGACTTCTAAAGAAAAATATAACGATTTAACCTAGTGTCGAATTAATGGGGTGACCCGCAGAGGATTACCCCCCCCCCCCCTAGAAGTTATGAGATGCTTTTTAATGCACAAATTGCGATTCCCCCTCTCTTACAGAGCTGTAAAACATGATGCCTTCCTCCGGAGTCGCCGAAAAATACCTGCATTCAACACTGATTTAGCCTAGAAAAAAAAAATCGAAATCGAATCTAAAGATCGAAATCGAATCTAAAGATCGAAATCGAATCTAAGGATCGACATCGAATCTAAAGATCGACATCGAATCTAAAGACCGATCTTACGGGCAGAATCGAATTTACATTTTTACTTTCTTTTGTAACTTTACAAGAAGAGAGTATTAGATTCGTGAAAAATTTTGACTTCCCGTTTTTGATGGATTTATATATTTTAGAAGGTCTTTAACACGATTTCATGGTTTCTAAGAAATATCTGTCTGTGTGTGTTTCTGTCACTCTGTGTGTCTGTATACGACAAAAATTTCTGACCGTTCTATCTCAAGAAAAAAAGCACGGAATTTCACAAAACTTTAGATTCAGTTTGACCTTGATATAAACTGAATCTAATTAATTTTTGGTGCATATAGCCTAACAGGTGGCGCTGCTATGCTGCATTTTTTGCGATTTGCGCAACAGCTATATCTGAATAACGAATGAACGGATTTTCATTATATTTTAGATCTAGTTAGTCCTTGACATGAATTGATGTTTTTTTGCATTTTGATGTATATAGCTTCTCAGATGGCGCTGCTATACTGAATTTTTCACAATTTCCACTCAGCGCCATGTGAAAGGGGGGGACGAAAGGAAGCGGTCGTTCCGAGCACGAAAATTTAGGGGCGCCAAATTTTTACTACTAACATCACTTCTAGGCTATCACAAGAAAAAGTAAATAGGGGGGGGGGGGCTAAATTGTAACTTTGAACCGGACGCAGTTCTCTTTTCGCACGCCCCTGTTTCCATTTTAGCTTTATCTCAAGTAAAATTACACGGACTTTCATAAAAATTTAGATTCAATTAGTCCTTGATATTATTTGATGGTAATTACATTTTGGTGGAAATCGCTTAAGAGATGGCGCTGCTATACTGCATTATTCATGATTAACGCAATAGCGCTATCTCAAGAACGAATTTTCATCAAAATTCAGATTCAGTAAATCTCTGACATAGATTAGTGTTATTTAGTTCTTGGTGTAAATTGCCCTACAGGTGGCGCTGATATGCTGCACTTTTTATGATTTCGCAATAGCTGTATCTCGCGCTTTCATGGATTTTCATCAAAATTCAGATTCAGCTGGTACTTAATAAAAATTGATCCTGATCAATTTTTGGTGTACATCACTCAACAAAAAACGCTATTTTGTAGGGGGGGGGGGGGGTTCTGAAGTTTCTTTAATTCTTCTATCTTAGAAACTAATACACTGAAATTGTGGAACTGCACATCCGTCTATTTTATCTTCGACTTCTAAAGGAAAATGAAAATTATATTACCTTCAGAGAAATCGATTAAAAATTTTAAAGTATCGATTAAATCGAGTTGGCCGTAGTATCGATTAAATCGATTTAAAAAATTGAAATCGCCCATCACTACTCTGGTCTGGTACTTATATATATATTTATGAATTAATAATTATCATATTACTTATTTTATATGTAAATTAAAACAAAAGCGGCAAGAGGTCCGTATCCTGTTCTGGTTGGCACGATTGACGAAAAAATTGAAAATGGCACCAAGAGGTCATTTTAGAATCTTACCATTTTTTTTTCAAAATGGCAGAAAAACATGGTTTTTAAATTTTTATAAACATACATTGGTACTACTTGGTTTTCCCGTCGACCAAATTACTGTCGCCAAATTTAAAGATTAAATGCCAACAATGGTTGATCGCATGTTACATTTACTTGACATTAAACATGACCCACGTGTTTATTACGTCATCAAGTTATTTTTAACACTTCCCAACAAAGTTGAAAAGTGCTTTATGCATTCGGTTTGTCTGGCCGTCTGGCCGTCTGTCCGTGCTCTAACTCACGTAAATATACTCAGATTGACATGAAATTTTAGGAAGTTATTGACGTTTACTCTAACACGAACCCTATTGAAAATGAAGTTTCTACCATGATTATTTTATATACAGGGATAATTAAAAGTTTCCCATCACATTACGGCCTATGGGGAAAAATCGTTTCAAAAGAATTTTAAAGATGTTATACCCTGTCAAATATATTAAAATTCATATGCTTTTACGAGGTGCATTAAAATATGCATTCTATAAAATTTAAGGTGAATATATTGCTATTATTCATTTACAGGGCCACGCAAAAGAATTCCTTTAGATAATGGTAAAAGGGGGAATTGTGTGTGTCATATTTTAAATATATTAAACTGTTTAATCTATAATAAAATTGATGTATGTCAATGAGGCTTAGTATAAATTATATAATACTTCCCTAATATAAAGTACATAGTATTTACAGGGACACACAAAAGATTTCAAATAGTACGTTTCCGAAGTACTGTATATGTATTTGATGATAGCTGATGGATGGAGGAAATGCATTTTAATTATGATATGCGCGTAAAAGTTTCCCTAAATTTATGCATATTATATGATGTGTATAAATGCTATAGTTAATATACAGGGCTACCCAAAAAAGATCGCCAATGTTACTGAATATGAGCATAAATTACTAAAATGTGATTCTTAAATAAATTATGCATCTTTACGCTGAAATGCATTAAATTTACTAATATATATTTTCAGAATAGGGATAAAATGATATACAGGGCCACGCAAAGAATTGGGTAGATGGAGCCTATGAATGATAATTTATGAGAAAGTGATTTCAGTTGTTTTAAGAATGTTTTAGCTTAAAATAAATTTTATCTTAACACTGATGTGTAATAAAGGTACCAGGCAAACTACAAGGCTGAACAAAGTATTCAAGTATGTTTCCATCTATTAGTATAAATTGCTGAAAGAGAAATTTCAAGCTACTAGCATTTTTTGCTAAATTTTCCCATTATATAATATGTATATTAGCTGACAGATCAAGTACAGGGCTGTTTAATAGCACTGGAATACATATTTGGCTTTATATCCTCATTTACTTAAATAACAAAGTTTTGTTAAAGATTTCATGAAGCGTTGGAAAGTGCTTCATAATCTATGCTTAACGCATGATTTTTCTTACTTGTTATTAATTTTACATTTTATTTGTGTTTTTATTAATATTCTATTACAATATTTTTTTTTCGTTATTTAAAAGATAACTGTGTCAATTTGTATAATTTGGCGAAATTGCTCGACGGGATAACCAAGTAGTAGCCATACAGTTTTATGTTATAAACGATATATGTGTATATAAACGAGGTGATATAATATGTATATAAACGAGGTAAAATTTAAAAAAAGTTGCTCTATATATTAAGCTAACACAATATGCAAATGAAATTTTGATATCGTTGACGCATGTGCAATGAAAAATTATGTAGTTAACCTGCTCGTTTTTCATACAAATGTTATTATTATTTAATTCTGATGACAGGGTGTTGTGTACAATATTGTTTGTCATATTTTCAAAACGAACATTATTTTATATTAAGAACTCTGCAAATTACAAGCAAAAAAACTTGGGAAAATTTTGGAGTGTTTTTATAAAAACCTTAACTTCTCTAAGAGTATACATGCTATTCACATACCAATGAACACGATATATTACAAAAATCCATTTTATCATAATCTAAGTTTGAGCGCTTTTGCTACATTAGTTTTCACAGGGTTATCCAAAAGATATTCTTTCTTTTTCAATTTGTTGACGGTCCCCTATGGAGTTTCGAGAAAAAATCTTCACGGAAATGTATGACCTGTACTATTATATTAACACACTTATAGTTTCAGTATAATTCCTCATGTATATTTCTAGATATTTAACAAAATGTCTAAAAGCGCAAGTGGCCGGTCATCTTTGGCCATATAGTGTATGTCCCAAGGTACAATACAGTATGTCACCTGATATTGTACCTTGGGACAGTTTGCCTTCCCTACTTTAAATAAATGGCAATATTTTCGCCTGAATATCTAAATATATATTATAAAGAAAAATGTTGGTGTATTCAAATTCTGCTTTCGAATTTTAAATTGGATTATAATTATGGAAGTAAAAAGTTAACATGTGAAATCTCTCCCAAGGTACAACACTCTCCCTTACAGTAAACATCCTTTAATCTGGCACGTTCGAGACCTAATGCATGCAGGATTATGAAATTTTCCGGATTACAAGATAAATGTTGATAAAAAACTGTAGAAGTTAGAATTTACTTATCTGTCCGGATTGTTTCGTTAAGCCTGGACCATGTTTTAATACACATATACATAATACTCGTACAATTATTTAATTCTGGCATCCAAACTGCCGATTTGTATAGGATTACACATTTTTATATTATGATTAATGTAACAGACGTTTGATTTTTTTCTTTGTATAGATGGTCTAATATTTCACATTTTCTTTTTATTTTAGAACTTGCTTTAGTTGAAAACCAGCCTCGAGCTGCCACTGTGATTGCAATAAAAAACACTAACGTTGCTTTTCTTGAAGTAAAGGCTTTCGAAAGACTTTTGGGACCCTGCTTGGAAATCATGAAGCGACATGCGGAAGGATACGAAAAGGAGAAAGAAAAATAAAATGCAAATATAACTAATATTGTAAATTATACTTTGTAAATTATAGGAGAAAAAACTTAAATAAATTATGAAAAGTATAAGCAGATATTTTTCTCAACACTACAATATATTCCTTAAACAATACGAGCATCCAGAGTGTTGATTAAACTGTTTTGAAAGAATAATATCTATGTGTATATATTACGCTAACGTATGTGGCACAAAAATCACGATTATTTGTTAATTGTTTAATAGTAACATCTAAATGAAACACATGTTATTGGTTATTCTGCGAAAGTCCTTTGGTAAGGTTTAGGTTGTGGTAAATTGGTTTTATTTATGTTTTGCTCCTTCGCTGCAATTATGGAGTTTCAAAATTTCATTTTTTTCTGTTCTTTTTACTCAAAAATTAAATAAATGTCATTAATTTTAAACTTTTCAGTTTCAAATTAAAGTTGTGTATTATAAATGAAATGAGTGAAAGGATTATATTATTACATTTTAAATAATTAATAAAAAACGATGAAATGCCATGGGTACAATATTTGGCGATTTATTATCTGGGCCATGCTAGCATAAAAATACTGATTTCTTGATTTTTCAGCCCAGATGTCTTATATGCCTCCCCTTTGCGAGTTATTTTTCTGACGCCGGTTTTGCTAAAACTTCGTTTTTAAATACCACTTACATACATATTTTTTAAATAATTACCATTATTTTAAAAAGGAATTAATAATTTTAAAAAAAAAGTTTAGTTAATAATTATAGAATAAAAAAATTTATATTATTTTTAAAAAGAAAATAAAAATAAACAAACAGTTGATTAATAAATAAATAACATTAGCCGTGTTACCATGTGAGGCATATATAATTGCCATTTTGTTGCAATCGCGCCAGTGTGGTGCGTATATGACATTTGAGTCTATTTCTCTAGCAGAATCTTCTAATTTGGCAAAAAATTAAGCAACTAAAATAAATTATGAATCAAAGCAATATGATTTAATGATTAGTATACATTCAAGGGAGATCAAAGTGGTCGCCAAGGCCGGCTAGTACTATATTAATATTTTTTTTGTTGTTGTTGTTAAGCAATAAAAGAAGCAAAATTTGTAATAATATTGTAACAAAATAACGTTTTTTTTAGGGGGGGGGGAATCTTTGCAACTACCGAATTGATTTCATAAGTAATGATGGCAATATGGTCATTAGGTTCCTTTTCTCCATCACAGGCTATATTGTTGTAGGTACCACAACCCTCTAGAGGTCCAGGTACAAAAATGTTCTAAAATTGAGAATTTTGTAATACTGAAGAGGCTAGAAATTAGGCATGATGGTTACTTATAAAAAATGTAAATGTTTTCTAAGAATGGTTGATAAAAAATCGAAATTTAAAAGGATGAAATGCGCTGAAAAAGTTCTAAATAACGGTTTATTTTTTAGAATTCTTAAGACAGAAACTTGAAATTTGTCCTAGCTACTAAATGTAATACATAAATGTTCACTGAGAACAGTTTTTTATTCGTAATTTAAAAGATTATCGAAAAAAAAACCTTTTATAATTTGAATTACTTTGGTATTGCTGAAACTAGAAACTAGAAATTGGCATGGTGGTTACTTACAAGACGTAAATGCTCACTAAGATCAATTTCAAACTAGTTGGATGTGCCAATCCCAAAACTTTCTTCTATCTCATACATACATTTTAATATTAAAAAAAATAGTTACTCATTTTAATGCTTTAATAATTTTAATTCAATACCTTACCAACTTTGATTTTCATCTTAAATTTCTGCTTCAATCAATTAATCGGAATAAAAACGAATTTCCGTCTTTGCACGAGCCGATGGACAATAGAATGATAAGCAGATTTTTTTTTTCAAATTCCGGGAAGACCTACTTGCCTTACCAAAAAATAATCATATACAAAATGTTTAGTTCAGTTCTAGAACTAACTTCATACTCTTTTATGTGGTGCAATATTGAAAATGGCATAAAATTAGGTATTGCAGCGCCACCTTCCGGCGGATTTTTTTCAGATTGAGGGCGATCCAACTAGCCATAGCCATACACTTACACAAAAAATTTCGTTCAATTCGATGCATAACTTCATGTACTTTTGGTCGGTACAATATTGAAAATGGCATATAAATCGCGATTGTAGCGCCCCCTTCAGGCGGATTTTTTTCAAATTCAGGGAGGACAAACTAGCCATAGTCATACATATACAAAAATAATTTGGTTCAATTCGATGCATAACTTCATATACTTTTGGTCGGTACAATATTGAAAATGGCACAAAAATGGCGATTGCAGCGCCCCCTTCCGGCGGATTTTTTTCAAATTCAGGGAGGACAAACTAGCCATAGTCATACACATACGCAAAGAAATTGGTTCAATTCGATGCATAACTTCATATACTTTTGGTCGGTACAATATTGAAAATGGCACAAAAATAACGATTGCAGCGCCCCCTTCCGGCGGATTTTTTTCAAATTCAGGGAGGACCAACTAGCCATAGTCATACACATACACAAAAAATTTGGTTCAATTCGATGGATAACTTCATATACTTTTGGTCGGTACAATATTGAAAATGACACAAAATTCGTGATTGCAGCGCCCCCTTCCAGCGGAATATTTCAAAACTGAAGGAGGACCTGCTTGCCACAACCAGAAACATTCACAAAAAATTTGGTTTAATTCTATGCATAACTTCATACACTTTTTGATAGTAGAATGGCGACATACAGACAGACATTTTGTAAAAACATGTTTTTTGGAATCTCTGACCCCTAAAACGTGTAAATCCGTCGAAAACCGGAAGTCGAAAAAAATTTCGATTACAATACTTTCTTCTATTGAAGATAGAAGAAAGTAAAAAGAACTCGAAACTTTAAAGATTGATAGGAGCGAAAATCGTAATATCAGTAGGAATATTTAAAATATGTAGTAGGATTTCATTTAATATAAAAATGGTATACAAATGCTATGCTTGGCATATTTCAAAAACTTCGAGTGCAAAATCGCGGTTTTTGTTAGTTTTCATAGTCCAAGAGCCGAGGCCACAAAAACCTAAAGATCGAGCACAAAAAAACCCTTTATTTTAAGCAAGAGTAGTAATAGAGGGATCTAATGATCTATGTCTGCCGAAATTGAAGTGGTGCATGAGCCAAAAATTAATACCGCCAGTAGTTTATTAGTAGGTTATCATTGTGTTTGCCGTACAATCAATGCATACCTTTAATTCAATATAAAATGTATTGTAAAATTCACAGAGTTATAACAGATTCATATAAATAAGTCTGTAATATAATTACAGTAAATTGTGTAAATACAGTCACATAATAAAATAATTGTGTAAGTACAGTCTGTAAATTGTGTAAATACACAATTTACATATCCTTATAAACGCAAGAAGGAAAAAGTATCATACTTTAAAAATAATTTTAAAATATCATCATTTTGAAAGAAAAAAAAAAATCCTCTATTTTTTTTTCTTTTTTGAGGCAATCTAAATCTGCATTGAGAAAAACGAAACTTTCAAATCTGAATAGTTCGATTCTTTCAATTTGTTATGAAACTTTTTGTCTCAAATATGAAGATCCAATGCTTTAAAATCTGGAATATCAGAAATACCCAGACTGAAACAAAATTACTTTTTGTTCGTTAAGTATATAGTATAATACTTCAACAGAATGTTTAAATATTTATTCGTATTACTTCATCTGTTAAGATTTCGAACGAAATGCGCCTTTCAGTAATATTTATAACATGAATTATGGCGAACTACAGTTTTATCGTGTTCGCGGAAGAACATTTAAAAGCCGCCGTAGTGTAATCGCAGAAGCGTAGAGTTTATTCTTCAGCATTTAAAACCGAAGAATGGTTGAATTCGTAAAAGAAAGACTTCGCAGGTTGAATTGGACAATAATCAACAATACATAAATACAAAAAACATGCATTATCATGAATAAACATTATTAATAAACATTATGAATAAGCATTATATGCTCATATTTGAGTATGTCCATGTTTTCAGAAATGAGTACATACATGTTTCAAAGTTGAATAATTTTGATTCGGAGCCATTTTGACTATGTCATATACTCAGATTTGAGTATTTTTTTGCTCAGTTTTAAAAATGACGTTTTTAGAGTCTGAGCCCATTGAAAAAGATGAAACTATATTATAGGTTTGAATTTGCCTTTCCCTCTATGTAATATTCTATTTTTATTTATTTATTTATTTATTTATTTATTTATTTATTTTTATTCTAATGCAATTTCAGATTCTTACAGTATATCCAAAGATCGATAGGGAGCTATGGATCAATGCTTTTACATTTTAAGTTCGTATAATTACTAGAAATAAACCTAACTTAAAATTAAAAAAATTGATAGACAAAAAAGATGTATTTAAGGCTTAGAGTAAAAGAAAAGCACACTTAAAAAATAAAACGTTTCAAGTACAAGAAAAACTTGGCAAAAAATAGTAACAAAATGTTACAAATTCTTAAAAAATATCACACCGTAATTATTGTGCATTTAAAGAAATCGCAGAAAAAATAAGTATTGTCATAAAAAAAAAATAAAACAAAAAAATTCTTAAAGAAATCTGCAAAAAATGAAATAAGAAAATTATCTGAGGTAATCCAAATCTAAATCTATTAAAAACGATGGAACATTTTTATAGGTTTCAGTTTCTAAAGTTATTTTTTCTCTTAAAAATATTCTTTTCCTCTCTTTCTTTGTTTCTTTTATGTTCCTTTTTATAAGATAATTTCATGCTGTTATATCATATATGTTAATCCCTAAAGTGAATCATAATATGATCATAAGGAGATCAATACGTCATAAGTTTTCTAGTTTTCGACGGTGATAGTATTGGATACTATAATAATTTAAAATGCAAAGATAAAAGGAAATACAAAGGACAATTAAAGAGATCTCGACCATTTTTAAGCACGCATGTGTAGAAGAGATTGACAAAGCAACTACATATGCTAAAAATTCACAAAGAATGTGTGATATATCAAGGGTTTTTTTCTTTTTTACAAAACTCTCTATTAATTGCTCGTAGATTAGTTTGATTTTGAAAATTTTTCCTTTCAACTAGTATTTAATAAATACACAGTTAAATTAAAGAATCTTTTATAACTGGAATGTCTCATGCTATTTCGCAACAATACATTTTAGTAAACGAAATAATATATAAAACGAAAAAAAAATATGCTTTTTATTGTCTCTTTTTCTCAAATCCTTTTAGTTAGTAGTAATCTATGTGTTTGAAGTACATATATAAAATAATATATTATGAAATCTTAAAAGTTTACTTCTATATTTCTGTTATACTAATTTAAAAAATGATATTATACATTAATAACTATGGGGACCGCATTTCTTTCAATTTAACTTAGAGTTGCAATGCACTAATAAATAAAGAATAAACAGCATTGCACAATGTCGTCCCCTGTGGGGGGATAATTATGGGATATATAATCTCATAAATTAATCAGCATTTACATATCTAATTAATAACCTGAAATCTGTATTTTAGTGTATTTTTATAATATACGATATGAGATACTTTTATTATGTTAATCTTAAAATTCATAGGACTAATATTCCATTACTCGTGTTCACATAAGCCAACATTTTCATAAAAATCGAGCTATTTTCGCAACCGTATAGTGGAACGTGTGGAACAGACACAACAATTGAGTCTATCTTAATACAAACTACATTCACTAAATTGCATCAGTTGGTTCTGCATCAGACTAAGAAACTTTCACCACGCATAGGATGCAATGACAGCATGTTCGGATGATTGATCGAAACAAAATGTTAAGCAGTATATCCTCTTATTAAAAAATCTCAGATATTAATTTTGGTGGAAATCCACATAATATTTATAGTTAGCACTGAATTGTCACTACGCAATACATCAAAGACATCTTTTGAAAATGCATGCCAGAATGTAATCAGTACTAATTTAGGTCAAGGCATAACATAATATGTTCTCTGAAATTCCGAACAGTAGCATTTTGTTCGCAACTAGAGCAGCTACAAAATGTGTGCCATAAACACACATTGACAGACATTCCCAAAATCATCAAATTACATTCAGAACATACACGAACATGTAAAAGCTACAAAAAAATTAAAGTAGAAAATTTTCATGAAGGGAATATTATCTTTTTTTATGTATTAAAGAAAGTAGATATTATGCTTATCATTCAAAAATCTAACACGTTCCTAAATCTAAAAAAACGACAGTGGGTAAATCACCAGAAATTTACTCTCAACATATTTTTATTAATCATCTTTGTCTAGTTTAAAATTCTTCGAGACCCATTATTTTTATTTTATGCAGGTACACAATTTACACATCATTAAAAAAGCACTCAAATATACTTAAAAAATAACTTGAAAGATTGGTCTTTTCCTTATCTCTGGAGAAAAAATAAAAAATTAATCCACTGACACAGCTCAAGGCAAATGGCAGCCTTGTCAGATAGATCATTTAAATATTTTATTTCAATTATTTATGAGGTGAGCAACGTAAATGTGCCGACATGATAGTAATGTATTTCTTGAAAGAAAGGAAAATCTTCTGTACTTCTCTTTTTTTTTTAAACTTTCAAACAATTTCTTTTCATTAAAATTTTTGAAGATAATTAATGCGTCAAGTTTTGTAAATTTAATTGGGGGAATATTTTAATGTCCGAAGTTTTTATTAATATTTCTTCTTTAATATAAAAATTTAAGTTTTAAAATAAGATTGCATTAAAAACGTTCCACAAAGTTATACATATATACAAGTAATTGTCAGTTATGACTTTGAAAACAGGAGTATAATCAGCTATGTTTATCATGAATATTTTACCGCAAAATTTATTTAACGCATTACTTTTTTAGCAGAATATATATGTATCTGTACAGGGTGATCAAAAAGTCAGGACGAACTTTAAAAACGAATAGTTCAAAAGCGAATCAAGATACAAACATACGGTCAGCACCAAACGGATGAAAAAAACGGGTTTTGTGTGGCTACGAAAAAAATAGTTCTATCGGCAACCATCAGATGTCTCTGTTGGATTTCTGAATAGCAAGCACGACAGGCACTGCAAACATTCTCCTTTATGCAAGATGGAGCGCCACCTCAGATTGGTCTGCCTCTGTAACGCCTGAATACGCTCAATATTTGAAGGGATGATCACATTATCACTCTGCTACTTTAATCGCGCATGGCCTCCAGGATCTCCCGATCTGAAACCCTGGGACTTTTGACTGTGGAGATTATTGAAATCAAAAGTGTACCGGCGATCAACCGGCATCTCTAGCAGCACTGAAAGATGCCATCCGCCAAAATGTGTCTGCCATAACGCAAGAAATGCTACTTTAAGCTGTGAACGGTGAGGTGCCTCGTCTCACAGCTTTACTTCTGAATGATGGACAGTACATTGAACATTAACTGTAGTACTAATTAACTGTAATTAAGCTAAATTGTAAGTTGACAACATTTATTTCATTTGTAAATCATATTTTGGTGCATTAAATCCCTATAGCGCCATCTGTTAATCGCCAACAGAACTATTTTTTTCTTTGCCGCACAAAACCCGGTTTTTTTTTATATCCGTTTGCTACAAACCATATATTTGTATCTTGATTCGTTTTAGAATTATTCATTTTTAAAGTTCGTCCTGACTTTTGAATAACCCGGTATATACCGGGTGTCCCAAAAATGACTGATGGATTTTAAAATTCAATAACTTGCAAACGGTGACAGCTATTTAAAAAATTTTTGCAGGAGGGTTATGTATAATGTCAGGAGTTTTTTTTTTACCGTATTTTTTTATTTTAGTTCGCATCTAAAACAATAGGTGGCGCTGACAGCGATTGAAGGCCAAGTCGACGCTTCACTCAGCATTGATCACCTGGCCTTCAATCACCGTCAGCGCCACCTATTGTTTGAGATGCGAACTAAAATAAGAAATTACGGTAAAAAAACTCCTGACATTATACATAACCCTCCTGCAAAAATTTTTTAAATAGCTGTCACCGTTTGCAAGTTATTGAATTTTTAAATCCATCAGTCATTTTTGGGACACCCGGTATATATTACATGATGATTTATTGTAACAGAATCTATTTAATTCTATTACTGAAATAATCTTCTATTCGGTAATTTGGAGAACCATATAGAAAATAAAAAATGTAAGGCAAATGAAATATTTAATTTATATGATTATCATTTAATTACCACTTGCACATTTACGGACTAAAATGTATTTTATAATTCTGGGAAGAAAAAATCCATCCTTTACGAATTCTGTTGCAAATACCTATGTGTAACATACACACGCACCAATCAAGTGCAAACATTGTCTACTAATGAATGTTGTACATAAATTAACTCTTTGTAGTTAGTTCCGCTGTCACTTATTTTAGTTGAATATGACCCACTACGAACATCAAAAATTGGACTATTCTAAAAATGACACTTTCCAAACTGAGCAAAAAAAAAAAAAAAAAAAAAAAAAAAAAAAAAAAAAAAAAAAATACAAATCTGACTATGTTGCATAGTCAAAATGGCTCCGAATAATAAAAAAAACTCAAGTTTTAAACACGTATGTACTCATTTCTGAAAACATGGACATATTCAAACATGAGCATATGCCGCTTCATGCATGATGTTTATTAACGGTTGTACATGATATTTGTATTTATATATTGTAAATGGTTGTCAAATTCCAATTGCGAAGTCTGTCATTGCTAATCTATTCTTTCTTCGATTTCGAAGGCTGAACAATTCAACATACGCTTTCGCAATTATATTACGGTGCTTTTTAAGTGTTCTTCTGCGAACACCCGGCCATTTTATGTTATAAATTGTTAGTAAAAGAAACATTTCTTCAAAATCACAACAAATGAAATAATATAAATAAATTCAACTAACCTGATAAAATTTACTACGTATAATGAATAAAAAGTAATTTTGTTTGAAACAGAGCACTTCTGGTAATTAAGAATTGAAAGCATTGAGAAGTTATAGTTAATATAAAAATACTCATAGCAAAATGAAAATATCGATTTTTTTCAGGTGTGTAAGTGTCATTTTTCTCAGTGATATTGCCCTCAGAAATGAATAAGCGCTGATTTTGCAATGTCGCGAACTACTTTCTGCTTTGGATCATGTTAACGACATCTAAAGAAACAAAGCTTGGAAAAAAGCGTCCAGATTATGGCATAAGAGGCTGCGCAAATGTAACGTTATCATATTTTTCGTAAATTTGAACCCCCCCCCCTTTCGAAATCATACGTTATCATCTCTTGAACCCCCCCCCTCTCGGTAATAATATCGGTATCAAAGTGTATTTATTTATTTATTTTTATTTTTATTTATTTATTTATTTATTTATTTATTTATTTATTTATTTATTTATTTATTTATTTTAGAATTTAGAATTTTTGTTTGGGTATACAAAATTAGTTGCACTTATTTTTCACATGCTTTATTTACTCATATGAAGGAAAGTTAATAAACTATCACTTTATGCCAAATAACATTAATAGTTACCATTTTATGTTAATTGTCACTTGGAAAAGGGGTTGGGCGCATATAGAAATTCTTATTAATCAAACAAGTTCACAGCATTCTTTCTTTTTCTGTTTTGATTATTAATAAACTTTTCTACCAAAAATTGAACCGACTTCAAAAGCTACTGCAAAGTGAAAAATAATTTTTTTACAGAATAGTATTAAGAAATTAAATAAAGAGCGTAGTATTTATCATGCGTATTATTATATTTATGTTGATTAATTTGATTTTTTTAAGTCGGTGCCAGCCAAGCCAAGTTACATGTAATTTTCCAATAGACAGGCATCCAAGTATCTACGAGTTTTTTTACTATTTAATATTTAGTTAAACATTTAACTTTATTCTTTTACGATTTGCATTGGATAATTAATTTTAATTTTGAACTTGGCTTGGCTGGCACCGTCTTCAAAAAATCAAATTAATCTACATAAATATAATAATACGCATGATAAATAGTACGCTCTTTATTTAATTTCTTAATACTATTCTGTAAAAAAATTATTTTTCACTTTGCAGTAGCTTTTGAAGTCGGTTCAATTTTTGGTTAAAAAGTTTATTTTTCTCTTTTTAATTAAAAGTTAACGATTTTTTGAAGTCAGTTAATAAAAATTGTAATACGGGAAAAATCACTGTAAACCATACACGTATGTCAGGAGTGGGGTTCGAACCCACGATCTCTTTCAAGAACCAGAAATCAAATCTGCTGTCTTACACCGCTCAGCCACATGACTGCACTCCATTCGGCGAGTTTAGATATCGTCCATGTTACTTTTAGTTTGCGAGAAATCACTAATTTTATTAGTTTTTACTTAATTACTAAAAAAGTAATGAACCAATTTTAATGAAATGGAAGAAGTACCAATGGAAGAGTAGCCTCTTTCATTTAACACAAAAAACAAATTAATCGGTTGGATAGTTTCGGAGTAATCGGTGAACATACATAGAAAAAAAATACATGTGCGCCGAATTGATAACATCCTCTCCTTTTTTGAAGTCACTTAAAAAATATATAACACGGAATTTTTTTTTGTCTACTATACACATATGTCAGGAGTGAGGTTCGAACCGACACTCTCTTTCAAAACCAAAGATTAAATCTGGTGCCTTAGACCGCTCGGCTGTCCGGACGTCATGTTCGTCAGAGAACTTATTCAATATCATGTTACTTTTCGCAAGTCTATTCTCTTTTTGAGTACTTTTTCACTGATAAAGTATTGAGTTAATAAAAAATATCTGATACTTTGTGGTAACGGTTAAATACAAAATATTTCTAATAGCATAATTAGTATTTAACTTGTTAAATATATATTTAAAAATTATAATACGGAAAAGATTATTGTACATACGTACGTCAGGAGTGGGGTTCGAACCCACGCTGCCTTTCGAAAGCCAGATTTTAAATCAAGCGCCTTAGACCGCTCGGCCATCCTGGCATCGGCAATAATTATTCGACATACATATTACTACTGATTTGCGAGAAATCACTAATTTTATTAGTTTTTGCCTAATTACTAAAAAAGTACTGAACCAGTTTCTATGAAATGGAAGTGGTACCAATTGGAGAGCAAGCTCTCTCATTTAACACCAAAATCAAGTTAATTGGTTGGATAGTTTCGGAGTAATCGGTGAACATACATAAAAAAAATACATACGCGTTGAATTGATAACCTCCTCTCCTTTTTGGAAGTTGGTTAAAAACAAGCTTCATTTCAAATGCACTTCACACATGATTTCTTGAACCGTGATTATATATGTAGAAACATATGAAGAAGAATTGGAATGCCAACCATTGGGATATTCTATAATTTAGAATGGAATATTTTTATAATTTAGTAATTTTAATAACTTTTCATTTTAATAATAATAGCTAATAGATTGAAAAAAGATAAGATAATAGACTGAAAAAAAACATACTATTTTAAACTAAAGACCATATTACAAATAAAAAGAGAAAATTTTGATTGGATCAAAAAAGATATCGATAACAAAAGACAACCCTTCCCTTCCCCTTGAGATATCTTCCGATATCATGTGCCGGACCCCCACTCCCCTCTAAACTGATATCGTTATATACTCACAGCCCCAAAAAAACTCACTGCTAACGCCTTCTCTCCCGGGACCTATGGAGTGAACCAAGATTTGAGCCTGACACCTTCGAATTGTAACCAGCTTCATAACCACTAATAAATTCTTTTTTATAGTGTTTTGTAACATCATGTAAAATGAAATGACGCTTCCGCAGCTCACTAAATAACCATGTTATGTTTTTTTTTTAGTAATATTTCTTTTTGTATAAATTATTTTAATATTCCAAATTTAAAAAGTACTCTTGTTAAGATATTTTTAATACGGCTTTTTATAATGCTTTGTGTATCTCATATTTAAAATTAGTCTTCCTTTTTTTTCTTAGTAGCGAAAACCCTGGACATTTTCTTTTTTTTTCTATTTATTTTATGATCGTTCTCGTTCTCACGAGAATAAAGGCATTGTTGTGTATGAAAGTGAAAGTTTCCCATCCCCTTATCTAGCGTAAATAACACCCGTTCGTACGAATGCTTTTACTGTCCTGGAATTATTGTACTATTTGAGTAAAGTGGTCCTTTGTTAATTTTTTTCGAAGAAGAGTAGCTTCTGGCTTGTGTGTTAAGGGCATATATTCAGCCTTGTTAAAAATTGGCCCACACGCATAGTTTATTGCTTGCGTACGTGAATGAATAGTACCCTAAAATTTTATAACCCATGACAAACGTTGACTGTCATTTGAGGCGGAGTAGATATTTTCCCAGACCCTTAAAGTTTTTATGACCGATTTGAGATAATAGGGAAAATTCACGGATATCGGCGAGCACTGGTTTGCAAGCAGGTGCAAAACTTAGAGACAGCTGTCCCTGCTATCTGACCACGTGATTGAGGGTAGGGGATGCGAGCGATGACCATATTTGGTCATGAGAGAGGGTGACTATTGCATTGGCCAATGAGGTGGACTCTAGGAACAGGAGAGAAAGGGGAAAGCATTAGTCTTCCTAGTTTTTGGTGCCCCTTTTGATTTGCAGAGGGACGTGCAATTGGTTTTTTGGAAATAAAGAGAGTCTTGGTCAGAGCTTCGTATGGAGAGCATCTAGGAAACGATTGCGGATAAGTCTTGTCTCCCCCCCTCCCCTGTTTTTTAATCTGGGAGAGGGGAGGCCAAAAGAGTTCTTGGAGATTGGGAGTCTAAGAGAAAGCACTCCAAGCGTAAGTCAGAAAAAGTGCTACTTGCTGGAGAGAGCCGAGAGCTTACCCTGAAAGAATGTTTCCTCCGTCCTAGCCTTCACCGTGAGCAGTGGAATGATTTGCGGTCTAAGACAACACACTCCAAGTGTAAGTCAGGAAGAAATGCTACCTGCCGGAGAGAGCCGAGATCTTGCCGTGAAAGAATATCCCCTCCAATCTAGCCTTCACCGTGAGCAGTGGAATGATTAGCGATCTAAGACAACACACTCCAAGTGTAAGTCAGGCAGAAATGCTACCTGCCGGAGAGAGCCGAGATCTTGCCGTGAAAGAATATCCCCTCCGATCTAGCCTTCACCGTGAGCAGTGGAATGATTAGCAATCTAAGACAAAACACTCCAAGTGTTAATCAAGAAAAAGTAATACCTGCCGGAGCGAGCCGAGAGCTTGCCGCGAAACGATATCCCTTCCGATTTAGCCTTCACCGTGAGCGGTGGAATGATTAGCGGTCTAAGACAAAAACTTGAAAGAATTCAGCTGCTGCTTAAACTGAGTATAGACACTGGGAATTCTGTGTAGAGACTGTTGATCTAGTGCATGGAAGACTCTGTGTGCTATTGCCCATCATATAAATGAAAAATGCCCAAAATGGGTAAATGAAGGAACTCAGCTGCTGCTTAAACTGAGTATAGACACTGGGAATTCTGCTTAGAGACTGTTGCTCTAGTGCATGGAAGATTTTGTGTACTGTTGTCCATCATATAAATGATAAATACCCAAAATGGGTAAATGAAAGAATTCAGCTGCTGGTAAGAGATATATTATGTATTTAATCTTAAACGATTTTTTTATCCTAGTGATTAATCTTGTAGTGATTTAGTATTTCCTTATGTTTACAACAAAAGTTGTATTAGTGAATTCAGATGTTTTTTTTTGTTTTTGTTTGTTAAATTAAATAAAGGAGAATGTATATATAAGGGATATGCTTTAGTATAGTTTTTTTTTGTTTTTTTTTATTTATCCTACCTTGATATTAACTTAATTGAATTTTAACCTCTATAGTATCGAAATAACTATACTAAGTTTTGTAATACCATAAAATTAAAGTAGTTTCTTTAAATGTTTGGAAGTAAAAGTTTCAACCATTACCTATTTCTTTTATTTAGAACTTTTAAATAACTTTTTTAAAAAATAAAAAAAATAATTTAATAAATAATTAAAAATCATATTAACACTGATTAATTAATATACTATTGCTTAAACTGAGTAAAGATATTTGACTAAGTAATAGATTTTTTTTTTAAAGCAAAAACTGTTAAGAAATTCACTTGATTTTAAATGAATTAACTTATCTTATAAACAAAATAAAAGAAAAAAAAAGGAATAGAGAAATTAAATTAAATGTACTAACACTTTACGAAATTGGCCAAAAATATCATTGTTGATTTCTGGGGTGTTTATGTTTATTATTTCTAGTTTTTTAATTTATTCAAAATTATATCTTTCTTTGCCTTCTTGAAAATAAGAAGGATTTCAGGATCTTTCTTCTCTCTTTTGTAATGTTAGATTGAATCTTGTATTTTTAAATTATTAGTATGAGTTTAATATCTCAGGAATCAACATTGATAAATGTTGGGTTCTACTGCAGATCAAGGTTTAGTACTTGAGACTGGGTCAGGTTGAGAATCTTGCTGTGTTCTCTCTTATTTACTTGTATTCATTAAATTTTAAAGAATCTTAAATAATATTTGTGTTTATCCTTTTTATCGTTTTAATTTGTCGTTTAGTTTGTTTATCTTAATGATTTCTTAATGTTAACTGGTGTAATCTTAACTTAATTCTTTTTTTTATATAAGCATCTAATTTATTTAATTAAATCTACAACAGGATTCATGTAATTGGAAATTTGACCCAGATCTCATTAAATTCTTTAATAAAGCTGAAGAGTATTTATTGATCTATATTAACTAAGTATAATTTGCTGAGCAGAAGTTGCAATTAATTAAAGTAATGATCTGTTGCAGAAATTTAAATAAAAAGAACCCAACACAATAAATGGTGCCGTGTGTGAAAAGCCTGGTTATTGTGAAAAATAAATGGCGCCGTGTGTGAAAAGCCTGGTTATTGTGACAAATAAATGATGCCGTGTGTGAAAAGCCTGATTATTGTGTCACAATAAGTATAAAAATAGTACTATGAAGTAGAGCCTATTTATTACAACAATAGCCTGAATTTTGATATATATTTACTATATTAAGAGTGAAACGAAATGAAAATATATGTGTTTTGTGATTTTATTGTGTATTATGTTTGATTATTTTAGTGTATGTTATGCATAACCAATAGGGGTGTACATAGCTTACTAATTTCAAATGCTTTTTTTTAGTTAGGCAATTTTACCGGGTTTTCAAAAAACTATTTAATTTGAAATTTTTACTGTTATTTGTACATTTAAATGAGTGTTTGGGCTTACTGAGAGAATTATATGCCAATATAAGTTATGTATTTATGTATTTTTTATTTATTTTTTTTTCTCTCTTTCTTGGGCATCTGAGAATTAAGTAGCAGTTAAATTACTTCATTTTCTATTATTTTATTTTTAATTCGGTGTGAAGTTTTGCCTAAAAATGACAGAAAACCAGCATTTCAAAGAGCTCGCTCTTATTCAGAAAAAGAGCGCATTAATCGAAAATGTCAGTCTTATTCCCCCTTTTAGTGGCGAAGGCAACTCTTGCTCATTTTCTGCATTTTTAGAAAAGTATGAGCAGTTGTCCGAGTTCTTTAATTGGTCAGAGGATGAGAAAAAATTTGCCCTACTAAGTAGATTAAGTGGGAATGCTGCTAGGATATATAAATTGCACCGCACTAAGGGAACTGTAGAAATAATTAAAGTACTTAAAGAGAGATATACGCAAGAGCTAGCCCCTGATATTGCTTTGACCCAATTTTTGAATTTTAAACAAAATCACCATATGCCTGTTCACTAATTTTACGACAGAGCATATGATTTGTCCCTTAAAGCATTAGTAGTGGAGGGTGTAGAACAGGATGTTGCTGATAAAAGCAGGGAAGCTCTACTGCATTCTATGTTATTAAGTAATTTAGTTCCTGAGATAAGAAGAGGAGTTATAACTAGGTGCCCTAAGACACCTGTTGAAATTTTAGAATTTGCCCTCCTTGAGGAAAAAGCATTAAAGAGTGTTAATCCTTTATATAACATGCCGGTAGAGAATATGAACCCTTTTTTCCCCCAAATTGCCCAGCAAAGTGTTGCATGTGCTGCTATCCAGCCAAGTCACCCTAATCAGTCAGAGCAGGAGATTAGTAAACTGCGGGAGCAGGTAGAAGCTCTTACTAGTAAATTAGAGAGATTTTTAGAGGGTAGCAATCAGCAAAGAGACTTTCACACTACTGAGAGGCCTCAGTATAGAGAAGTAATCTGTTACGTGTGTTCCCAAACTGGACACATAGCCAGATTTTGCCCACAAAACCAAAATGCTAATAGAGGGAACTTTCAGAATTTTAGAGGAAGAGGTAGGGGTAGTTATTCTCAGTCCCACCAAAATCGCAGGGGAGGATATAATAATTACAGAGGTAGAGGGAATAGAAATAATGATAATGGTGTAAATATAGAAAGCGAGAATGTTCAGAGCTCAATTAGTGAAGGGAATAATCAAAACAATTCTTTAAACAGGTAAGGGCTGGTGTCGATTTGGTCGAATCGTCTCCATCAAGGCCTCTAGACCTCCCAATTATTTTTAGTATGTTTTCACCCCAGTCTTATCATTTACCTACTGTCCTCATAAATGTAAATAATGTGTTTTTTAATGCGCTATGTGATACAGGATCTGCTATAAATATTTTAAGTAATACAATACTTAATGGTTTAGATTCTTATGAAATTGTGGAGTGCAACACCCCTATTTTAACGGTGACTGGCGAGAGAGTGCTTTTAAACCATAAAATTTCCTTAAATTTTAAATTTAATAATTTATTATGTCAGTCTGAGTTTTTTATTGTCCACGGTAAGTTGGCCGATGAGTTTAGTGTAATTTTGGGGATGCCCTTTTTAAGTAAATATCAGGCTGTAATTAATTGTAAAAATAACAATGTGGTTTTAGATGTTCCTACTGAAACGCAGTGTAAGCAAATAGTAGAGAGTCATATGTCAAATGTTTTACCTGTGAAAAATTCTAGAGAAAAAAATGTTGTAAATAGTATCAGTGTAAATAGTATAGGTTTGGAGAATAATTATGTAAATACTTGTAATGTGCAATCTAAAGGCAAGCAAAGTTCTGATAGTGGACAGAGAAGTAAGTGTAGTAATAAGAGTACTCCTAGGAAAAGTGTAAACAAAAAGAGTAAGGAATGTGTAAAAGAAAAATTTGGGAATCTGAGTAGTGGAAAAGAGACGGTTCAGGGTAATATGTATCCCATTATGGAGGAAAGGGTAGACTCAAGCATAACATTTAATGCGAAAGAGTCAGAAAGTGAAATTGCTCAGGTTTTTTGTTTGCAAAGTGTACCAGGGAGTAACTCAAGTACTAATGAGTGTGAAATTAATGAGAATAATGTGCCTTTAGACCTTAGCCAGCAATCAGCGAGTCAAATTGTACAGGAAAATTCAATCTATGTCCATGAAAATTTTCACATATCTGAAGATAATGAAAATGAATTAGTAAATAGAGCAAATCAGACTAATGAGTCAGGCATTGTTGACAATAATAACAGGAATAGTGAAAGTACTTCCTTAGCTATTTTATGCGAGCGAATTTCTGTTCCCCCCCAGTCAAAATTAATAGCTGAAGTTAAATGTAATAGAAATAATTTTATAAAAGATAATGATATACTGATATTAGAACCTTTAGCGAAGAATTTAAGCCAAGGGCTTCTTATTTCTCGAGCCATTTGTACTCCAGAACATGGCCTTTTTGTTTCGCTTGCTAATTTTTCGAATAAAACTGTTAAGCTAGGAAAAAATACTTATGTTGCTAAAATTCAGAAGTGTGTAGATAAATCTAATATACCCTTAAATAATAATAATATAACTTGTAATGTAAATTTAACCACTCCAATAGCTGACTTTGATCACGCTGATCTCACTTGGAGCTCTGATATTGATTTAAGCCATCTAGACCCCCCCTTAAAATCTAAAATGCAGGAATTTTTAGACCAAAATAAAGATGTGTTTGCAGCTTCTGTCCTAGACTTACCAGGCTGTAATACCATACCCCATGTTGTAAATTTAACCTCTGATAAACCTGTAAAATCCAAAGCTTATAGAGTCCCATATAAATTACGCCAGGAGATGGAAGATCAACTTAATATTTTACTGCAAGCTGAAATTATTTCCCCGTCTATGTCTGAATTTGCTTCACCAGTTATTCTTGTAGAAAAAGCAGATGGTTCTTATAGGTTAGCTGTTGATTTTCGTAAACTTAACAAGAATCTTGTCAAAGATGCATATCCTATCCCAAACATTACTGACTCTGTTGATGCGTTAAGTGGAGCTAATTTTTTTTCAACACTAGATTTAACTAGTGGCTTTTTTCAACAGGTCATAAGACCCGAAGACAGGCATAAAACTGCTATTATCACGCATAAAGGTCTTTTTGAGTGGAATAGAAATTGTTTTGGGTTGTCCAATTCAGGCAATAGTTTTCAGAGGCTAATGAATGCCATTTTTGGAGATTTAGGAAATCTAGGAATTTTAGTGTATATAGATGATATTGTCATTGCTTCTTCTGATGTAGAATCCCATTTTGAAAAACTTAAATTAGTATTTGATAGACTAAGACAACATAAACTGAAACTTAAGCCCAGTAAATGTAATTTTCTTTCGAATAAAATACAGTATCTTGGCTTTGAAATTAATAGCGGGCAAGTATCCCCGGTTAATAAAAATATGGAGATAATAGAAAAATTGCAACCACCTACTAATCGTAAAGGTGTCAGGTCTTTTATTGGAACCCTATCATTCTATAGGCGTTTCATACCTGACTTCACAAAAAGGGCATTAAATTTAATCGATTTGACTAAGGAAACTGGACATTTTGCCTGGACAAAAGAAGCCCAGGAGGAATTTGAAGATTTAAAAAAGGCTTTAATATCTAAACCGTGCCTAGTATTGCCTGATTTTACTAAAGAATTTTATCTATATACAGATGCGAGTGGAGAAGCACTGGGGGCTGTTTTGTCACAATTGGATGATGAAAATAAAATTCATCCAGTGGCGTTTGCCAGTAGGCGACTAAAAGGTGCAGAGACAAGATATTCTGCCACTGAGAGAGAACTTCTCGCTCTGGTTTGGGCAACTAGTCATTTTAAGTGTTATCTAGCTAACACTCATTTTAACATTTTTACTGATCATGCACCACTTACTTTTATGTTAAAGATTCATGACCCCACTTCACGTATAGCCAAATGGGTATGTACTCTTTCAGATTTTAATTTTACTATTAAATATATTAAAGGGAAATGCAATAGTGTAGCAGACTTTCTATCTAGATTTGCTAAAATTGATGAATCACCTGAGATTAGTAAGAGTAATTTTTGTATTCAAGTAGAAAAAGAAACTACTTTTGTTCCCCATTCAAATTTAATTGAGAAAATCAGTGAATTACAAAAAATTGATAAGAAATGTTGTGAAATAGCTAGAAAATTAGACAAAAATATAGATATAGCGCCTAAATACATGAAGTTTTTTTTTAGAGATGATATTCTCGTATGTGAAGATACCAGAGATTCAAGTGTAATAAATAATCCTATTAAATTAGTAGTTCCTAGGGATATGATTGAGCAAGTGTTCGCTCTAACACACGATTCTCTAGCGGCTTGTCATCAAGGGTTTAAGAAAACGATTGACCGCATCCGGGAGCACTTTTACTGGCCCGGAATGTCGGCCGATGTCAAGCATCTAGTAGAATCTTGTATTAGTTGCCAGCAGAAGAGGGCGTATAAACCAGATCAACAGGCACCCCTTCAACGGATGCCTACACCTGAATTTCCCATGAACAAAGTTCATCTAGACCTAATTGGCCCATTACCGGTCACGTTTTCTGGTAACACCCATATTGTTACGTATATAGACTCGTTTACTAAATGGCCAGAAGCCTATGCTGTTAGCTCTACCACGTCTGATGTTATCGCAGATACACTTGCCGATTTCATTTCACGTTATGGCGCTCCTGTGTATATTGCGACAGATAATGGAAGAAATTTAATATCGGAAGCGATTGAGCATGTATATAAAATGTTCGGTATTAAACATATAACTACATCTGCCTTTCACCCAGCCTCGAATGGACAGATTGAACGGCAGAATAAAACTTTAAAAAACGCACTCAGTCACATTGTAAATGAGAACCAGTCAGACTGGGATACTAAGCTAAAATTTGCCCTATTAGCGATGCGTTCGGCTGTGCATTCTTCGACTAAATTAACCCCCGCAGCAGTTTTATATGGCAGAAACTTAAATCTACCATATAATCTATTTTCGCAAGCGCCGAGGTTTAGCTATAACGACGCCCCATCTTTTTGTGAATTATTAATACCCGCACTCCAAAAGGTATATGCTGAGGTGTATGATAGTTTAGTTAAGGTGTCTGAAAGCCAGGAAAGGTACAGAGAAAAAACTGCAGTCGTTAAGGATTTAAAAGTAGGCGATAGAGTGTGGTTATTTAACCCATCCATCACTGCTGGCAATACGAAAAAATTGTCAAAATTAAATAACGGACCATTTACTATAATTGAGAAGCTCAGTGAAGTTAATTTTAAGATAGCATTAATTGCTAATCCGTCTAAAACTCAAATTGTCCATGTAGACCGCCTCACTTTATTTAAAGATAGGCATATTTCAGGTGTAAATGAGCAAAATGGAGACGATATTGTAGACCAAAACAAACGCCAACCTCTCATACCAACTACGAATGATTCGAGTCATTCTCAATTCGATTTCACTACGCGAAGGAAAAGGAATCGATTCATAAATAGATTTCCCCCTCCCATTCCATGTCAAGGAACCAGCCACCCTGCAGTGCAATCTACGAGCAGACGACAAGAGGGTTGCGAGGAAACGGTTGGTGGGTTGCTCTCAGAAGCACGGGAAAATACGGTAATAGCGAGCGCTGATAACTGTGAGGGAGTAAGGCAGGTAGAAACGCCTAATGATTCGGGGCGCGTGAGTCGTTCGCGAGATCGTAATGGCGTCTGTTTATCTAGGCGAAACAAATCTTATTCAATTCCGAGAACTGAGTATGCGTTTCGAAAAAGGGATTCGCGACCGAATTATAAATTTTAGGGCGGTTTAACTTTATTTTTTTTTAGATTGTATATAAATACTTGTGATTTTAGTTATTCTAGGAAGGTTTTATGCGCGAGTTAGCTAAAATTTAAGTAATTTTCGAGCCTCGATATCGTTTGTTTTGATTTGGTTCCGCTGTTATTTAATGTGGATTTCCGCCAGTTCCGTATTTTCTCTCGGTGATTTATGGATTATTTCGATAGATTAGGACCGTGTAAGTGCTCCACCCCCTATATGTGTTCTTTTTTTTATTTTTTAGCGGGTTTTAGCGCTAATTTTGGGGACTTAGACAGATTTCAGGTCAGGAAATTTTGGAGTAGAGACTTGGTGGCAGTACATGTGATGCTTGCGTATTCCTACTGCCCCCTTTTTTGTATATAGTATAGGTACTGTTAGGAATGTAGTTCATCTTTTATTTTTTTTTTTTTTTTTGCATTTCTTTTAACTTTGTATTTTTTTTGGATATTTTTGGTATTAGTTCTCTATTTGGGAAGTGGGGATTTAAGATACAGGTAGTGTACACCCCACAGCCCACAGATATATTATCTGGTTTATGTGTATTATATATGTATATATTTTGTTTATATAGTCTGTTTTGTTATTTCATGTGATTTTTCTAACAATATACCCATTGTTTATGTAAATTGGGTATTTAAAAAAAAAAATTAGTGGTACTTGTCAATGAAATTGGCGAACTCTCTTGTGAAATTATCAGTTCATTTTAAGTATTATGTGTAGCATTTTATGAATTTTTTTTAGTTACTACCAGTATATGGAATATTTACCCATTGATAATAACTAAGGCAGACAATTATCAGTCTAGGCTACACAAGGTAACCTATATAATTATAATGCTGTGATATAAAATGCCCATACACTTATGTAATACTGTGTCACCGTTACAAGTCATTGAACTGTTTTTTTTGTTTATATGCACATGTTATGCCACTGAATATATACAGGTATTAGTACTTTTTTTTTTTATGTGTACCCTATAGATGTACTGAAAGGTTATTGCTATTTTTGTTTTGTGTATGTGTATACAAAATGTTATCGTGCTATTATATGTATATATTTGTGATACCTACAGCTGGCAAGTAGTATATCTATTGTATTTTTTCAGAAATTGATTGTTTCGGTCCTTTGGCTCTATCCTGCTCACAGGATTCAAAAATTTTTAAAAAAAAAAAAAATTTTTAATTTATTTATTCACTGGACAACTCTTCCTTGCATTCTACTTGTGGAAATTTTTTTTTAGGATTTTTTTTTTCTTTTTACAGAGGTGTTAGCAGATAGGGATATCCCAGTGTGATGGTATTCTTGACGGTATAGCAGATGTGGAGATTTAATTAAGTATGCCAGGTATATAGTGTAGATTTGAATAGCATCTTAGGCCCTAGTATATGTTTAACTTCTAGATGTTTTGCCCAAGCTTCAACTTAGCATTTCCGGTGTGCAGAGTTGGTGTGGTAGCTTAGTAGGGTGAGGTTATCAACTTTTCGGGTCGTCGTCTGATCTGTTCTAGGCGATTATCTTTATTCTACTATTCAACCGGGGTACTGCATTGTTTTTTTTATTTAATCTTTTCTTTCATTTTGGATTTAATTTTAAATTTTTTTAGGACTTTCTTTAACTGACCTTATGTGGTCATTTAGCTAAAAAAATAAAATTCTTGTTTTTGTTCAAAACTAATAATGTTTATTTTTTTTTCAACGAGGGGGAGCTCTTGTTATGTTTTTTTTTTAGTAATATTTCTTTTTGTATAAATTATTTTAATATTCCAAATTTAAAAAGTACTCTTGTTAAGATATTTTTAATACGGCTTTTTATAATGCTTTGTGTATCTCATATTTAAAATTAGTCTTCCTTTTTTTCTTAGTAGCGAAAACCCTGGACATTTTCTTTTTTTTTCTATTTATTTTATGATCGTTCTCGTTCTCACGAGAATAAAGGCATTGTTGTGTATGAAAGTGAAAGTTTCCCATCCCCTTATCTAGCGTAAATAACACCCGTTCGTACGAATGCTTTTACTGTCCTGGAATTATTGTACTATTTGAGTAAAGTGGTCCTTTGTTAATTTTTTTCGAAGAAGAGTAGCTTCTGGCTTGTGTGTTAAGGGCATATATTCAGCCTTGTTAAAAATTGGCCCACACGCATAGTTTATTGCTTGCGTACGTGAATGAATAGTACCCTAAAATTTTATAACCCATGACAAACGTTGACTGTCATTTGAGGCGGAGTAGATATTTTCCCAGACCCTTAAAGTTTTTATGACCGATTTGAGATAATAGGGAAAATTCACGGATATCGGCGAGCACTGGTTTGCAAGCAGGTGCAAAACTTAGAGACAGCTGTCCCTGCTATCTGACCACGTGATTGAGGGTAGGGGATGCGAGCGATGACCATATTTGGTCATGAGAGAGGGTGACTATTGCATTGGCCAATGAGGTGGACTCTAGGAACAGGAGAGAAAGGGGAAAGCATTAGTCTTCCTAGTTTTTGGTGCCCCTTTTGATTTGCAGAGGGACGTGCAATTGGTTTTTTGGAAATAAAGAGAGTCTTGGTCAGAGCTTCGTATGGAGAGCATCTAGGAAACGATTGCGGATAAGTCTTGTCTCCCCCCCTCCCCTGTTTTTTAATCTGGGAGAGGGGAGGCCAAAAGAGTTCTTGGAGATTGGGAGTCTAAGAGAAAGCACTCCAAGCGTAAGTCAGAAAAAGTGCTACTTGCTGGAGAGAGCCGAGAGCTTACCCTGAAAGAATGTTTCCTCCGTCCTAGCCTTCACCGTGAGCAGTGGAATGATTTGCGGTCTAAGACAACACACTCCAAGTGTAAGTCAGGAAGAAATGCTACCTGCCGGAGAGAGCCGAGATCTTGCCGTGAAAGAATATCCCCTCCAATCTAGCCTTCACCGTGAGCAGTGGAATGATTAGCGATCTAAGACAACACACTCCAAGTGTAAGTCAGGCAGAAATGCTACCTGCCGGAGAGAGCCGAGATCTTGCCGTGAAAGAATATCCCCTAACCAAAAAATTTTGCATATGTTTAATGAAGTAACAAATAGCACAGCTAAAAACATTTTTTTATTAATAATCCAAGAACCGACACACAGTGTGGTATTTCGCTCGAAAAGCTGGCCAAAAGTCAAAATTTTAAATTTCGCATTTAGCTGATTGTTTTCTGGTTGGTATAAGAGGACTATCCTATGCATATGATAACGGGTTCATTTTGTTCTGTAGACTATCCAATTGTCTGGTATTTTGCTTGGAAATCATGGTTTTTGCATTTCTCATTTTATGCTTCTGATCTTTGCATCATTTTATCGAAAGTCTAAAAAACTATTTTAAGTCGAACTTCAGAAACATTTTACGGTTTTTAAAGACGAAGGTATATACTCCCTTTTACATAAAAATTTTTGTAAATACAGTACATGTTCTTTAGGATTTTCAAGTTTGAAACCATAGATTTTTTTGAGTTAAATATTTTATATAAATTTAAAATTTTATTAGTGAGTTAAACTGAGTTCATCAAGAACTCTTGTGTTTTCATAATGTACAGACCTTCTAATTAAAAGATATGAAATAAAATTTGCCCCGATTTGCCCCCCATTTTTTTAATAAGTAAAACAAAATTTCATGAAAAAGTTTCTGAAAAGCAGTTTTTTTACTTTATTAAACTTTTAAAATTTATTAACTGTTTACATTCAATATATATTGTAGTTTTTTATCCCTACTGAATACCCTTTGGTGTACAGATGATAAATCTGCAAATTGAAGGAGAAAAATCCTTTTTTTAAGTAGTTGGATGTTTCTTTTTCTTTTCTTTAAGTAAAACGTTTTTTGATCGTACATCCATAACGCGGACTTAATGATTTTTTGTAAATAATGTAACATTCTGGTTTTGTACCAAGAGTTTGTAATATGTGAATTGTCTGTTATCTTTTTGAATAATATATTTTAAATCAACCATAAGGAATTGCGTTCTTCACTCACTAACGAGGTAAGAAAGTTTTATATTATTAAGAAGAAATTTACTAGACATACATACTATTTTTTTATTCTATTGAATAAAAAAATCAGTAGAAATATCAAAAAAATATATGCCTGATGTAATAAAAGTATTGTGACACATAAAAATTAACGATTTAAAGTTTCTAAAAGAAAAACCTATCGAAATTTTGAAATGTTTATAAAATTAAATACATTTAATTACGTCTGAAAATGAAATCTTTCAAACATAGTTATAAACAAAAATGAGCTTCTTTGGGATTCACTGAACAATGTTTTTGTGAAAACAATGAGGAATGACTGAAAGTAACACTTTATTTTTCTAAAAGGATAGTAGAGAAACTCGGTCACCCAGCAAAATAGTTTAAAAATTGTATTTGCAGAAGTAAGAGACATAAAATGGAACAATTAAAATCTGAAATTAGCCAAGAACAATTACTGTTCAACTGAGCAAAAAATCTGCAGGGCATGCAGATGTTTCACAAATTAATAAAGACATTGCATTCAGGCAAACTAGGGCAGCAAAATATCGAAAAAAGTTTAATAATTTCTCGTAGACCGCAAACCTAAGTACATTGCAGTTATTACCAACTGAGGCTTTGGCCATGTTTGTTGTAGCAGATTTTACATACAATCTTTTTGATACCACCCGAACATTTAAAAAATATGTATGTTCTCTCTATATACATCTTCAGAGAGCTAAAAAACAATTTTATCAAAAAGATAACTTCATTACTGAAAACATTGCAGAAGTAAAACTTTAAAATCTTTTAGATCACTTTACTTAAAGACTGTGTTAATACTTAGAAAATGTTTTCACAATAGCAAGTGAAGCAGAATTGATAAGTTTAGAACTCCTCTGCAAATGAGGTTGTGACAGATCTCTACAACAAATAATTAAACAAAATCTGAAAATCCCTTTGACTCAAACATGACACAAACATTTCAATGATTTAAACACTTTCAAAAACTCTTTAGCTTCTTTGAGATTAATAAGCAATAAATGGGTTTCAAAAGTATGGTGGCAGAACCCTGTATCTTCATATCCACGCTTTTACTTTCTCATACTAATAAGATTTATTCATGAAAAAAATGACATGATCCCAGAGGAAGCAAAATACATTGAACAGCAAGCACAAAATTTAATAAATACAGAGATCCTCACAGCTTATGTTTTATTAAAAGTCCTATTCAGATTAGTGCTGACTAGTGTCGATGCTAAAGTTTGCAATACTATTACTAGCAATCAATTCATCGAGGCGATGCTATATTTGCAAAAAATCATAAAAAAGATTTTAATAAGCTAAAAATAGTTAAAGATATTGATTCTCATTCTTTGAAATTCGATCTTTCAATATTCTATGTTAGAATCCGATTTTTGGAGTCAATTTTACATCTTTTTTGTAATTAAAAAGCTTCCAATAAAAAATGGTTAGCAAGAAGCAAAAATGAGAAAGACTATCAATAAAAGAAAAAAAAAAACTAATGCAAGATATGTTTTAAACTAAAATGCGATACTTGTACACACTGCAAAAGCTGGTTTCGGAAATACCTCAAAAAAGTGTTTTCTCAGATCGAGAAACATCAGCTTGGATTACAAGAATTGAGATAAAATTTAAAAGCTATTTAAAAGCTATTCTAGACGTGCTATCTAGTAATTATAAAATAGATACTGAAAAATTTCAAGAAATTGCGAATCACATTTCTAACCTTTGTTTAAATCTTTACGGTTGGGATCCAGTGTCACATACACAAAATTTAGATTCACGAATCTACTATTAAAGAACATGCATATCACCTAATTCGGCAGCTATCAGAGGTGGCGGCTGAAGCCCGCAACATGCATTTTCATTCATATAGTCAAAATTTTTCAAGAAAAGACTTGCTCATAGACTGCAATGAAAATGTACTTAATGGCTTACTTTATTTGTTTCTATCTTTATTTAAGAGGTGTCATTGCCAGAATCTAGTTTTCGAGTGATTCTGAAGAGGAAGACGTGGAAGATTATGCTCGAAAGAATGGTGGTTAGTAGGACACTAATTTGCGTAAATCGTTCGAAAAATGATTTGTTTCTAGCATAATAATATATTTTACGTTTACTTAAAGCATTTTATCTGCAATTGAACGCACAAAATAATTTAAATAATTTTGGCCAGGTTTTTCAGCAAAATACCACACTGTGCGACAGCACAAAACACTATGTTATCGTGCACAAGGAAAAAAAACCTTTATTTTGCGGAAAAGTAGTAATAGGAGAATCTAATGATCCATGTCTACCGGAAGTGAAGTGGTGCATAAGCCAAAAATTAATACCACCCGTGGTTTACTCGTAGGTTTAACATTGTGTTTGCCGAACAATGAAAAGTATGAAAGCACAGAAAACTGGGAGCAGGACAGCAGAATGATAAACCTACGAGTGAGCCACTAGTGGTATTAATATTTGGCTTATGTACCACTTCACTTTACAGACATGGATCGTTAGATTCCGTTATTACTATTCTTCCATAAAATAAAGGGTTTTTTTTCCTTGCGCCCGACAACACAGGTTTTTGTGTTGTGAGCTCTTGGACTACAAAAAGACCATAGTAAATGGGCTTTATTTTCTTTTGCAGATTTAAAATTATCAGTATGAAATTGTTCCTCTTTTTAATTGCCGTTCTGTATGGAATGTTTTGAACACATGGCTAGTTAATTCCCATATGTGGTCTCGGAATGGACAACAGCATAACAGAGCCCTACTCAAAGAGGAAAAAATTTGATGGCGGCAAGTAAAGATATCATAATATTATTTTCGTAATCTAAAAGATTATTAAAATTTTTAATTACAAAATTGCATCTACCATCTCAGAAAGAAGTTATCTATATTAGAGTAGAAATTTTAAGTGATTGCTATTAAGAGGTAATTCTCACAAAAATTGGTAATTCTCACAAAAAAGAGGTAATTCTCACGTGAAAATAAAATGTTTCAGAACTTAGATAATAGAAAATGCTTTTTTTTAACTCTTTTAACTTATTTTCAAATCTAATGTGTATTTATTTTTTTTTTTAATCCGTTTGATCGGACAGAAACTTTTACCTCATCCAAAACTTTTCTTTTCCTCTAAAATCTGTGAACAATTAACAGAATTAAAGAAAAATTCTTACTGTTTATTCCATTTTTCAGAAAATCTTATATTCGACGCTCTTTAAAGATTCAAAGCTTTTAGATTTTATTTTTTTATTTAAAATCATAAATAAGCCAAAAATTTTTTTAGTTATTACTAATTTACGTTTTAAAAGAATTAATAAAACGGATGATGTTAGATTTTATCAGGTCTGTCTGAGCATTAAATTTAATTTCCATTCATAAAATCTGCTTAAATAATTTATAGTATATTGCAGTAGATTTTTATTAAATATTTATTATATAAATATACTTAAAGCACGCTTTCACCCAGTTGTCAAAATATTGGTCTTGTAGCAAGTGGATTTCAAGTTTGGGAATTTATTAGCCAGTGGTGTATTTATTGGATATGCTGCGTGTAATATACATTAAATTAAATGCAAAGATTTCGGAGCTTAAACTGCCGATCTCTATGATATCCAGTTAGGTAAAAGTCTTGTTAATTGGCACGAACCGAAAATTAAAAAACAACTTCAAGTCAACTAAATCTTCCTCTATTTTATTAACTTTCTAATTCTTTTACTCTTCTGAAGTTCATGCAAAGTTGATAAGTAGGAGAAGATGGGGATACTTGAGCCATTTTTTTAATTTTTTTATAATTTCTTAGAACAAAATAAAATATCGAAAATGAAAATTTGATATTTTTTCTTCAATTGAAAACCACCTTCAATTAATTTTGAACTATTTTTCTATGTCTAATAAATTTTTACGTTTTCTTTTACATCGTGGCTCAAGTATCTCCATGGAGGGGATACTTGAGCCAGATGTCACATTCGCACCAGTATTTTGCAAATAAAAAACCGATTTACAATATAGGCGAAACAATTTTGGTCGCGAAAAAATTTCAAATAAATTTGGTCGAATTTTCTGGTGTCTTTGTAACATTTCAGAATTAAAATTATGTGGTAGAAAATTCTACCAGTAGAGCTGAAAGAGTTAATCAACATACTTTCAAAATGGTTACCAAGGTATGTGATTTCTTTCTTACATGTTCAGAACTATAAATATGTTACCATGTTGCCAGTTTTAGAAAGAAAAGTTGACCAACTGTAGAGATAATAGGGGTGGCTCAAGTATCTCCTATGCTCAATTATCCCCACTCTCCCCTACATGACAAAAAACATTGTTTTAAAATCGCGTTTTACAAAATTTTACTTTGATTTATACTTTTAAATATACAGGCTTTATGCGTGTGATATAAATAATTTTTTTAAACAATACTATTATATAGGGTAATATTTTGACTTGTTAGAGATTATTTTAAAGGAAAGTTCCTGTCTTCGATTATAATTGCAATAAGGCTTATTGATATTATTGCATACTCTCACATTATGTATACTATGAATTGAAATATGAATGTACGATCTTAATATATATTATATTTCTTTTTCTTTTCCCTGTGCATGCACATATATTAATACTTACAATCATCACTATCCCGTAACCCGTAAGACATGGTGACGTCACGGTGACGTCGTTGTGAAGTCACATTGTGACTTTGTGACCGTCGATGTGACGTCACGTGACGTCGATGTGAAGTCACTGTGACTAAAATGTGAAGTCGTTATGGCCGTTTTAGAGCTTGTTTGTGACGTCACATTGTGACCACATTGTGACGTCGCAATGTGACCAATTTGTGAAAAGTGTGTCATTTGTGACGATTTTGTCATTAACATTGTGACGTAATTGTGACGAAAGTGACAATGCTTTCAAGTCACATTGTGACCAAATTGTGAAATACAGGGTGAGTCCAAAATCATGGAACAAACTTTGAGGGGGCGGTAGGACTCACTATAGCAAATAATGATGGCACAGAAATATATGACCGGAAGTGACCCGTCAAGACGCTACACTAGTCACCAAAAAAGACCCGGATGGTAATGTTATGTCTATGGGGGGGGGGGGTGTTGTTTTCAAATATCTTGCTCAAATTTCAATATTTTACATGATATTTTTTCCATAGGATAGCTGAGGACGATCCACAACTAGGCTAATTTTTACTTTTTCGATTTTGGTTATATTTTTTTTATATTACAATAGTTTCAGTTTTAGAACCGGTTTAATCTGGTTCTGAATTATTGTGGGCTCTTAATCTGTAACCAAAATCAAAAAAGTAAAAACCAGCCCAGTTGCAGGTCGTCCTCAGCTATCCTATGGAAAAAAAATATGCGAAAATATTAAAATTTTAGCGAGATATTTGAAAATAGCGCTCCCATACACTTAACATTATAATCCGTGTCTTTTACAGTGACTAGTGTGGCGTTTTAACGCGTCACTTCCAGTCATACATTTCTATGCCATAATTATTTATTATAGTGAGCTCTACCACCTCCCTTAAAGTTTGTCCCATTATTTTAGACTCACGATGCAGATCGTTTGTGACAAAACTTTCGTTAACACTGTGATGATTCTGTGACGATTTAACTTTTCTTAACGATTCTCTAACAATTTAAAAGAAACAGGATCTGCTGAAGCTATAACTCCACGCCATGTTCTGTTAAAATAGGGTTTGAGTCCTAAAATCATATATTGACAATTTATGAACAAATACTGTATAATATATAAAATAGTTACCTGCAGTAAGGAGACTTTCTTCTAAATTAAAGTTAAAAATTCGATTTACCTCACATGCCTTACAACTCTGGTGTTGTTTTTAAAATTTGAAAAATATTGCCTTTCAAAAATATTTATATATTTTACCCACATGCTGAAAATTGCATAGCTTCAATTTTATTTATAACTGACACACATTTTGTAATATGCTGTTCAAACTGTTTAATCTTTTTGAACTTTTTTAAAAAAAACTTTTACTCGCTTTAATATCCACAAATTTCAGCACATATCTAAAACTGTACAGCTTGCCAATATTTCTGACCAATAATCCTGATGTCTATAAATATATAGGGTGGATGCTCCAGTGTTGGCCACATTAAGAGAAAAGTTGAAATGGAAATTTTATAGTTTTAGACTGAATAAAGCATATTAAATCGCAATAACAGTATTCTTTAGTAAATTTAGTTGTCTTTCTGTTAATTATAATAACTTTCTATCAAATATTTTAGATTGTGAGTAATAACTCGTTAAGTTATTTCTTTCAATTTGCACCAGTTTTGGCCACCCCTGCACCAGTTTTGGCCGCCCTAATATCTTGTAATTTTGCAAACATTTTAACTGATAATAAGTAAAAATAAAGCATTTTTGTGCAAAATCTGTTTTGCCACACAGATATTTGTTTGCTGTATAAAAAAGATTTGCATTTTTTTAAATGAAATCATAAAAACATCGAATAAAATATACTTAAGCTGATTTTAACTGAACATTTAAATTTAAAAACAAAAAATATATTTAATTCATAAAAAAGACTTATAGGACATAAAAAGCTTATTTTAACATTTTGCATATTTTCATTTATATATATCATATGTTATACTATACCAATATTTACAGTTATATGACTAGAATCTTGAAATTATTCCATTTTTACATGAAATAGTATTTTGACAATCTCTAAAATCCATTTTTTTCAACTGATTTTAAACTTTAATTCTTCGTACTTAGCTGCCTGTCAGCCTAATCATTTGGAGTTAGTTTTCTTCAAACCTTAGATTTCCTTGTGTAAATATTGGCTAGGATCTTAGAAAGACCTTCACAGAGGGCATCTCCCTTCTTTTTTGGCCCATATCTCTCATATAGATAATTGGCCATCATAAATAGCACAACCCTATTACTTGAGATTCAAAAATAGTAAAAACTGGTCTCCATTCTGTAAACTTGTGTTGCAAGGTAGAACGAGATACTACAAAACTTAACCATCTTGAAAAGCTGACAATGAATTTTGAAAAGCCATAATTTTACTTCCTATCTTATAACAGTGTTTAATCTAGACCATTTTTAAGAGTACAGAATTGTCTTTTTTAAACTTGTTAAAATGAATCCTATTTATAGTATAAAGATTTTCACATTATTTGTTATTTCTAAATTCATGTGCTTGAAATTTTGCAAAAGTTATGCAACTTCGTCATTTTGTTTTGAAAAAATACAAGAAACCACTAAATCATGTATAAAAACATTTCATATTTATTTACTTAGAAGGTGTCACAAATAAAAAATAAATTAAAGAGTTGACATGTTTCGGTTCATTAATAAGAACCGTATTCATAACATATAAAATCAGTAGAAAATTAAATGACACTGGATATAAATATAATTTAAAAATCAAAACAAAACATTGCGCCCGCTATGATCGTGAATACAGCCATTGCCAACGCGGCATATAAATAATAAATTTTGACCATATATTAAATTTAAAATGTATAAAATTAAAATTAAAAAGAAGAAAAACTAAATGACTCTGGATATAAAGGTAATTTAAAATCCCCAAAACATAAAATATTGCGCTCTCTATGATCGTGAATAGCCAATGCCATCGCGGTTCCTCCTATTAGACTCATCCTTTAAATATTTATTAAGTAATTCTAACCACAAACTCGGAATGTCATAAGAATAAGAATCATTACAAACTCTATCCCTCCTAGAATATATCTCTATGGATTCACGGATGATTAATTTTCGGAATAAACTGGAAATGAACACTAATCTACTATCTTTAAAACAAATTTTAACCCCCCTCTTTAAAAACAATCTTGATAACGCAGTCTTATCCCTACCAAATTTTATGTCACATTCATGCTCTTTCTTTCTAACCCCAAACTTTCTACCTGTCATACCGATATAAAAATTAATATCTCCCTCTTCATTCTCATATGGAATTTCATATACCCCTGCTAGATCATCTTGTGGAACCGGATCAAAAGCTCTGTATAGAAGATGTTTTAACTTAGGAGGTGGCTTAGCAATTAATTCTATTTTAAACTTTTTTAATTTAGCTTTAAGCCTCTCAAAATTACCCTTTATATAAGGAAACGATAGTCTTTTAACCCCAATCTCTTCCCCCTTCTCACAGGCATTATCAACCAAATTACAATTAACCTGAGAATTATTTTTATCCCTATAATTTTTAACCAATTTATTAATTTTATCCTTTTTGTAACCATTCAACTTAGCAATATTAAAAATATAATTCAACTCTTCATACAAAAATTCATCAGAACAAATAATAAACGCACGATTAACCATGAACCGGAATGTAGAAAACTTATACCCAAAGGGTGAATACGCAGAAAATGGAATAATATGCTGACTAGCTATATCTTTCCTGTAAACTTTCCTTTTTAACATAGAACCCTCTCTAATAAGCCACACGTCTAAAAATGAAATAGCACGATCATTTTCCAATTCAAACGTAAATTGAATATTCCTATCCAGTTTATTAACTTCATCTACAAAAACAATGAAAGATTCAACTCCCCCCTCCCAAATTAAAAACACATCGTCAACATACCTCTTCCAAAATTTAGGAACTTTCTCGAACTTTGCGAAAATATTCTCTTCAAAAGGCCTCATTTTAAACTCAGCTAAAAAACCCGAAATAGGAGAACCCATAGGGGCACCCATGTTTTGTTTATAAATTTTACCATCAAAAACAAAATAATTACTTTGTACAATCAACTGTAATCCAGCTTTTAAAGTACATTTTATACTGTCATTATATATTTCTGCTTTGTCAATCTTCTTTTTAATATCGTCACAAACTTCAAAAATGTCAATCGACGGAAAAAGTGATTTGACATCCAAACTAGCTAATAAACAGTTATGAGGAATTTCAAGTGTCCTTATGCTTTCAACAAAACTTGCAGTGGAATCCACAACATACTCTGATGGCGGCAGTAACTCTTTCAAAATAAGCACAAACGCCTTTTCCAAATAGTAAGTCGGTGCTTGGCATCTTGTAACGATGGGGCGTAGAGGATACCCCTCTTTATGATCCTTTAATCTACCTATCAAACGTGGAATCACACCCTGTTTATTAATAAACAATCTAACTTTAACATTATCTGGCCAACAACCTTTTATAATAATATCTTTCACCTTTTTGTGGATTTTATTCAAAGGAGATTTTTCAATTAAGGAACAATCCATATCGGCAATAGCTTTTTGCATTTTAACTTTATACTCATTACGATCCAAAACAGCAATCCTGTTGGACTTGTCAGTCTGTATGAACAACACTTCACTATCCTTTTTCAAATTTTTAATAATATTTAACTCAGGTGTATTAAGATTTAAAGGCCTTTTCATATATTTATCTAATTCAGTAAACATTAAATTTCTAACTTCCTCCTTATTTTCGCTATTTACTTTACTAATTATACATTCTGCCTCCATAATTAAATTCTTAACATTTTGCTTCTGTTCAAACATAAATTTAGGGCTTTTATTCAACAGATCTAATTCTCTATCATTAAATTCCTTCTTAGATAAATTAACAATTTCCACTTTCTCCATTTTCTCCATTAATCCAAGGACCACGAACAGATATTCTTGACATTAAAATCAACTTCTCCACTTTTTTCTTAAGTTTAGCCACTTTATAACAGTTTTGAATTTCCCTCCATCTTTCTAACTTTCTAATCAATAAATCAAACTTCTCAATCCAAACATGATTATTCCCAAGTTCGACATTTTTATGATCACAACATTCAACTAGCTGCATATAAGCTTCATATGTCCTAATATTCAAATCATTAATAACAGAATATTTCTTCCTGATAAATAGTGTCAGACATCTTCTTTCAAAAACACGTACCATACTATTAAATAATTGTTTAATAGTCTTGTTTTTAACTGATAAAAAGTTCGGAACAACATTAACTTTCTTACAAACCTTTAGAAATCTCAAATTTTTACCACTAAATCATGCTGTAATTTTATTGAACTTTTAAATTTATAAGTCATAAAACATTTCTAAATATATTGCTGAAATTTTCACTATAATTAGTCTTGTGGCCAAAAGTGGAGCATATTGTTGTGCCATTTTTGACCACACAATGGCCATAACTGGTACACATAGCAAATTTAAAGCACGTACTCTCTTAAAACGAAAGAGTGGATTTGGCTGCTCAAGAAAGAGTTCTAATTTATTGGATCGTGAATGAGTTGATTTTTAACCGATTCAGTCATCTTGGTTTGATTTTTTCTCTTTTTAATCCACTCATACAGCTTTAAAACTAAACAACTCAACTCAATAATGAAACAGCTCTTCTCCCGCGCTGATTTTTGCCGCTGACTCGTGACGTGACCTTGCAAGATAAGATGGAGACTTCCGCGTTCGCCGTTCGCTAAACAATTTGCTGAAAATGCCTTTTTTACGAAGTAAGTTTTATATAAGTATTTTATTTTAATTATGCTTTCTTTTAATAAATTTCCCTTCTCTTTTTAACAGACTAAAATTCATAACAGTATCATACCTTGAAATTAAAATGTCGTGTCACGCGGTAATATTGAGGATGTGTTTAATGCATTTCTATATTAATAAATGGTGTTACAGTGCTGCTACAAAACTTTCGTGCTTTAATAAAATAAATTAGTATATTTAATCAGAGTAAAAATTGTTAATGCAATGTAAATATCTCGTTATTTAATTGCCTTGTATTAAAGTTTTGTAATTATTATATCTTTATTCATAGAAATTTATCAAAACATTGTATTTACTTCTTATTTGCAGTGTCTTGGTAAAAACGTGCTCCGGATTACATATATATTTATATATAGAGGCTACATATATGGCATAATATGTAGTTTTTGTACACATTTCTAAGATTTTTTTTTTTCATTCTTAATGTTGAACTTGTGTTACTGTTTTGTTTGGCAATGTTTCATACTGTTATTGGGCAAAATTATTGCATGCATGGTCTGTATTATAATAATCTGCTTAATATTTATAAATTGTTACATAATGCATGCAGAAATAATAGTTTTCTTGTGCCTTCCTCCCAGGTAGCTTTAAATGAGAATTTATAAATAAAACGAAAACAGTGGACAAAAGTTTGTCTTTCTATACTGGTAAATGCAAGTATTTCCTAAATATTATGCAACGATACCAAAAAGCAAATCCTCTTTCTCTTTAGAAAATACCTTGTAATATCATTGCTTTCCCTTTCCCTTAACATTTTTTATGCATAGCCCAGTGGTAGAATTGATTTTTAAAAAAGTTACTGGTTCCAAAGACCAGTAAGCATGAGAGTTTACTGGTCAGAAATAGTCATCAGTAGCCCGCTACATAAAATTCTATAAAATACTTTTAACCGTCCCCCCCCCCCTCTTCACACACACACTCCTACTAGAATGTAAAATAAACCAAACTTCCTTTGCAGTTATACAAAATTTTTGGCATAATAAAATGGAAAATTACTATTTTATAAAAAAAAAGTATGCAGTATGTAAACTAAAACTATAAAATTGTGTATTTTATTTCCGATCATTTATTTAACAGATAGTAAGGATTAATGCAATATTTTCTTATAATTATCTTTTCAAGTAATATTTTATGGTTTGTGTTTGGTACGGTTTTCTCAGGCAGGAAAATTTATTTACTTGTCAGAGATGAAGTGGATGTGCAGTGGTGTAGCTAGGATGGGTGACATCCCAGGACAGATGTAAAAGGTGTCAAGCCCCCCCCCCTCCTCTGTTCCAATCTGTCATATTTTTTCAATCTCAATTCTACATTCTTATAAAAAATAACCTTACCATTCCTTATTTACCTTTTGTCCTGCATAAAAAACCGCAGAAGTGAATCATCACTCGACCCATAGTATGCATAAGTCAATGCCGTGTCTATACGTAGAAGAAAATTCTTTCTTTTAAAGTTTGCTTTTGTTACCCACTCGTTGAATAGGTGGGTTTTTGTTCCCTGGTGCATATCTTATTTAGACACACCATTCTGTATAAAACTCCACTTTAGCAAAGAAAAGAAAACTAGCTGTATTGCATCGTGAGTTAAAAATCTCATTTTATTTCCTAATTAGTCTCCAAAATCTTATAAAATTGTATTTTTTATTTGCAAATAAAGATTTGGTGTCACCCTTTAGAGGATGACACCCGGGTAATTTCCCTAATCAAGAAGAATTTCTTTTACAGCTTGACTAAAATCTTAAAGATCAATGAGTTATGTGTCTCTCTTCAGAATCACCATGCATATTATGACAGATTACTTAAATAATTTGCTTTTTTAAAAAATATTTTATACTAAATATTATCAAATGTTTTTAATCTATTTTAAGTTTGATAAATTCACATGTTTAAGCTTTTTCTTTAGAACAATAGGTATGTTCATCAGCACAATTTTAAACCTATCAATACAAACGCAGGAATAGTGTTAAAAATAGAAATTATTTATATCCAATAATTTGAAACATTTAAACTAAATATAAAAAGAGAGAATGTCATTATGTTTTTATTAAAAAAGAAAAATTTTTGAAGGAAAAAAACAGTTAATTTAAACTAGGGGTGCACAATCTTTTCAAGAAAAGGGCCACTTACAAATATGCCTGGAAAAAAAACCTATCTTTTTTTTCATAAAAAACCAAAAAAGTTTTTTTTTTTTGGTTTAAACCGGGGTTTTTTAACATCCCTTCTTATTACATTACATGCATATTTATTGATAAAAATGGACATTGGATTATAAACTGTAACTTCATTTTAAAATGATTTAAATTAAATATTTACAATGAATTTATCTAAAAAATAAAAGAAATTAAAATTTAATTTAAACAGTATTAGCAAACTGCCTTATGTTCTAAGAATAAAGTGCTGTATACAGTGAAGCATTGATACTCTGAAAATCTTTATAACTAATCTTTTAATTACTAATAGTAAACATTTGAAAGTAGTCTGATAGATAAAATATTCTTCTCCATAGCTATCCAAATAATAAATTTCAAATACTTCTTGAGATTTTGTTTCTTGAATGACAATTTGAAGTCAACATTTTTGTCATAGATTCAGCAGATAACTAACAGGGGGGGGGGGATCACTATTATTAAAATGCTATCCAATCTTTGTAAACTCTCTTATTCGACTTTGTATTTTGATTTTAATGCTTAAGATAACCTCCCCAATTAAGATTGGGGATTTCTTTTACAGCTTGAAATCTTATGGATTGTGTTATATTATTGCGTTAAATAATCTGCAGTTTTCAAAAAATTAAGATATTTTCTATTAAATATTGAATATTTTTATCTATTTTATATTAGATCAATTCACATGTTCGAAGCTTTTTCTAAAGAGAAATAAATATATTCACCAATGCAGACTGATTTTAATCCTATACCCAAAAAATGATCTAAACCTGCTACATCCAATGCTTATTACTGATATAAAGTGTTAAAAATAGAAGTTATTTATATTCAATAATCTGACATACATAAATTAAGAAAAAGAGAAAATGTCATTAGATTTCTTCTGAAAAAAAACATTTTTTTTTTTTTAAACCAATTGGTTAAACTAAACCGTTGTTTAAACCAAAAGGAGTAAACAGTTGTTTAAACCATAGTTAAAACCAATTGGTTTAAACCGTGCCAACCCTGGTCTAATTGTTGTAGGTTCTATCTTGTATTATATAAATATGCAAATATATAGAAAAACAACTAAAAATCCACAAAAACCTGTATTGGTTGGGTATTTGCCAGCGCTGATACATTTTGAAAGTAGCAACAAAGGTGAATTTTCAACAAATGTTGCTTTAAGAACTTTCATTTTAAATTTGTTTTTAAAATGGTGATTTATTTTAAGATTGTATCAGAAGTAACACCATGATTTAAACAAGCAGATAAGTGTAATCGCACAGGATTTATTTATTCTATTTCCATTTTATTCATGATTGGCCGAATTTTCAGTAGTGTAATATTTATAAAGCTAAAATTTTTAGTGTATGGTTCATTTTTTGTTTAGACTATGTATGGGAAATTTTATAAAACATTTAATCTGAAAGCTGCAAAATATTTTAATATGTTCATAATCATTCCTTAACATTATATTTATTGCTATTTAACTTAATTTCAATATTTTCTTTTAACACAGGAAGATGGTGATTTCATGGAGGAGTAAAATTCTACTGTGAGGAGTCAAATTCAACAATCTTATTTAATCTCAAGGATCTTCAAGAAAGTGTCTATTTTGCCTAAGATTTTAAAAGTTGGACAAACCAGTCGACGAATTACAATATGCTCTTTATGTATTTAATGTTTAATGCAAATGGACTGTTATACTTATAAAGGTCCTGTTAAAGATGTTATTGAAACTTGTTTATCTGATGTTGGAAAGAATTGTTATCAATTAATGTTAGGTTTATTTTGTTCTTGCTAAATAAAATGTTTTTGTTGTTAAATAAAATTAGTTTTTTTTTCTTTCTTGCAACATTCTAAATTGCACATTTGGCTCTAACTTTTGACATAAAATGCTGCAGTCTTATGCTTTTATATTTATTTAAAAGTTAATTGATTTAAGAAACATTGAATAAAAGCAAAAATTAAAAGATTAGTTAAGAAGAAATAAGTTATTCTTGAATATAAATTCAAGTTTTAACAAATGTTTTAAATGATATAAAGAATAATTGCACATGGTCAATAAATCCATTTCTCAGTTATTTCTGTATTTAACTTTTGTACTACAATATTTAGTGGAAGGTTCTTCATACAATAAAATAATTGTCCATAATCAAAATTTTAGCTATACAAGTTTTTTAATGGCATTCCTCCACATTTCCCAATTGCAATGTGCTTATATAAATGCTATGGGTAACAATTATTTTATCTAAGATTTCAAAGCCATTTCAGATTTCAAACTAAACAATTAAAATATTTTTTTAAATTTTAATCAGTTTAAGAAATATAAGATTTTGATTGAGATTTAAACCGAGGAATAATTACAACAAGGTATCATGGGTTGATGTTTATCCATTTAAAATATTTTCAATTTCATTTATTTAAACCCTGCACTGTATATGTGTGTGTGTGGGGGGGGGGGGGAATACTTTTTTAAATTTAGGTTTTATGTTTTTTAATACTTTCTTTTTCAAAACTGGTTCTGAAACTCCTATTAATATTTTTTTAAAAAAAACTAACCAAAATTGCAAAAGTAAAAACTAACCCACTTACAGATCATCCTCAAATATTTTATGCCACCCCCACCCCCCCCAAAAAAAAGGTAAACATTTTAAAATTCAAACAAGATATTTGAAAATAACTTCTGCATAGGATTATCTAAACTCTTAAGGGGAATAATCATCTTCTGATATTGTGGTGCTGTAGTTGAGTCGGGCTGATATCAAATTTATTTTTTCAATATTTTTTTAGTAAGATGCCTGAGATTGGTTTATTTAATTGAAATCGTAAATTTTTAATAAAAAAATAATTGTTATTTACAATTAAATCAGAAGCTAATGAAAAAATTAAAATTGTATATAAGCATATCTGAAGCTATAAGTATCATTGGAAAATATGTAAACTTGAAATTGCCCAAGAAAAGAAAGGAAAAATCCCATTAGCACCACAGCATCAGAAGCTGATATTCTGTTTAATGTTGTTCGGGTGCTGTTGTACAGTTGTGCAAATTTAGGCAGTTTGCATGAATAAGTGTTTTCAAATTTGCAATTTTGAGATCACCAGTATTTTTAATTTAATGAATATATGTACTTTTAAATTTAACAAAAGAAAATACTGATGTTAAAAATTTCTGATTTGACAGAATAATAAAAAAATCATGTAAGCTCTATTTAATTTTGTATAACGATTCAACTACCTTTTCCCCTAAATTGACATAGGGAACAGTTTCATTGATTTAGAAAGAAAAAAAAATGTTTTTATGATTCATTAGAGAACTTTCAGTCATGTAAATTAGAATGTTTTAAGTCTTGTTAATTAAAGACTTGGAAGAAATATTGGAGAATCCATGTTACAGTTTTCCAATCTCTCTCTCTCTCTCTCTCTATATATATATATATATATATACCCTTGTAATGTCAATAAACAGAAATTTAAATCCAACACTTGAAAATGTGGCAATAATTCCATGTTATATTGAATTTCATTGATAAAAATTAATCGAGGATTACTGAATTTAGTTTTAAATGATGCGATTTTATTTAGACGATTTAGAAATCACTTGAAGATTTTTGCAATTTTAAGCAATTTTGCTTTTCTTAAGAGTGAATTTATTTAATTCTACAAATTCAAGGAATTTTGGATTAACTCTTAAATGAGTTGATTTCATTCATGTATGAATTGGTTACAAATCGCCTAAGTGCTACTGGATTAAATCAAAAATGACAACATTTCACTCCAACTTGAATTGATAACAAATCACTCAAGTGCTACTGGATTTGCCTTAAATTATTTCACTTCACTCAAATACGAGTTGGCTGCAGCTAACTCAAGTGCTACTCGATTTAATCCTAAAAAGACTTCATTTCACTCAAGTATGATTTGGTTACAAATCGCTCAAGTGCTACGAGATTCAGTCTTAAATGACTTCATTTCACTCAAGTATGACTTGATTACAAATCACTCAAGTACTACTGGATTTAACCTTTATTGATTTGATTTCACTCAAGTATGAGTAAAATAGAGATCACTCAATCATGAGTTGATTAAAAACAACTCATTCACTTGAGTTGTTTCAGCTCTTCTTGAGAAGGTTCCTTTCAACATGGGAAAAGAGTGGATTTCAGCTCAACTTGAGTTATTTCAGCTTTTTCGTTTTAAGAGAGTACTAGCACGTAAAGCAAGTAGTTTTGGCCACCCCTACTTTAAGCTGTAAAAATAATTAATTTAAATATGAAATTGCAACAGAGAGAAAGCCTACTTCATAAAGCTTCATAGCAATCTGTTTCAGAACAAATAAAGTTCGATAAATCCCTAATATTGAAAGATTGTGAAAACTTGTTACCTAAGCAAAAACCTTAATATATGTGAGTGCACACTATAGTTTTACACTTTTTTCTTTTTCTTTTTTTTTTTTTTGCAAGTCATTTTTTATCAAAAAATAAACAAATGGGATTGAAAATAATAAAAGAGTGTTAGATTAAGGAGTAAGAATGCATATAATTTGTTAAAATCAATTTGCAGCCTAAATAGAGGGTAAATCATTCCAATGTGGCCAAAACTTGTGCAGTTGCCAAAACTGGAGCATCTACCCTATATCTTTTAATTATCTTTTGTTGTAATTTTCCAACTGATTGAAAAAGTGTCCAGGTCAGGATTCGAACTAAGCAGTCTTTCGCGCAAATTGTCAATACTTTGTCGACTGAACTATCCTGGAAGAATCTGACGCACACAATTCACACAGTGAATACGAACGCATACTTATCATTATTATATATAACCCTATGTAATAATACTTTAATTTTTTTTTCAAACTACTCGTATGATAAATGCATACTATTCGTATGAGTATATAATGATATTTCTCCGGGTGAATTGTGCGTGCTAAGTTGCTCTGTTGGAAGAGCATTGGCAGCATACATCGAGGGTCTCTAGTTCGAATCCTAATCTAAACATTTTTTTACTCATTTTGGAAAATTAATATTCGTTTGATTAATTTACCAATTAAAATCATTCTGTTAAATATAATATAGAATTATCTTTTGATAAAACTACGTGAAGTTTATGCGCAATATTTGTAATATACAGATTTTATTTAAAAATCGAGTACTAATGAAGATGGTTGGTTGGTTGGTTGATTTTTGTCGTCCGATTATCTACGCTAATGGGATATAGGACCAGGGGGAGTGCCCTCCGTGGGGGTCTTTCTAAGGGAACCTAACCCGTATTTACGCAAGGTTCGAAGAAAACCACGGAAAACTCCGAACGGTTAGGCCGACAGCCGCGATTGGGTTCGAACCCAGCACCTGCCGTCTACCAGTTAAGAGGCCCGAACCTCACTAATGAAGATGAGACAATTAGTTCTAGTATTACGCTTAGTTATTTCCTTACTATAGTGGCCTGTGCGCATGTATGATTACACCAAGGTTTAAATTCGTAGTTAAACTCATATATATATATTGTATATGTCATATAGTGTAGATGTGCCGGTAAAGATCATCCTTATGGAATTTATTTTTAAAAAGTTTCCTTATTAATAGTTATAATTATTAGATTTCATTTTTTTTTCGTATTAGATGAATCTATTAATAGTATTTAAGTATTCTCAGTCTCACTTCCCAATATTAGACAAAATTTTATTGAAAATAATAGAAATGCATCAAACACTAAAAATTTCAGTAATGTACATCCCACAAAAAAGTACATGGAATTGTTTTTATGACTATTTAGAACCAGGATTTAATGAACACATACTAATGGAACAAAATTGTTATTTTCAGCACCATTTAACAATTAAGATATCAAAAATTAATAAAATAATGCGATAATTACTCATTTTTTAAAATCAATAATTGTTATTATCACAAAATCAATATCTTAATTATTTTAGATACATGGTTTAAAATAATAAATGTCATGGAATTACAGTTATCAAATTTTTGGGATTATGAGAAATTCAGAAAGGTAATAAAAAAGTTTTAAAAAATTTGTTTTTGCAATATTAGTGCATAAATTAATATATTTATCACTATTTTCAACAGTTAAACAACCCCAAACTCCTTTATATATTAATTATAACGTTAACTTTTGATTATGCATACATTTTTAAATTTATTAATATTTGATTTTAACCATGTAATTAAAAAAATGTCATTAAAGTGCATTTTAAAAATAATGTTATTAACTATTTTCAAATCGTTGACATGCTGTTCCGTATTTCAACAAAATAAATGTTAAATTTATTGAATTTACTAAGGTAAGTGGATTCAAAAAAGTTAAATTAATATGATACTTATTCCTTTTATAACATGTTTTTTACGAAATTCACAGAAATCATTATAAAAAAAGCAGGAAAAATAACATTTTCTTACCTCTTTCTTAACGGCATTATCCTCTAATTCAAGTTTCATAATCCAAATAGCGAAGATAATTTCGAAGTCGGAATGTCCGAATGAAGTACATTGACATTGGCGCGCTCATATTAACGAAACGCCACTGACAATGTATTTTTTCGGACCGGCATTTTATATAAAATGTCAACTGATCGCATTCCTGCATAACTTTTTAAAAATTTTCAACTTACGTACTAAATATACACGCATAACATCATAACCAAAGTTACTAGAGCAGCTGGCCTAATATTCTAAAGAATAAATACACTAGTGTCAACTATTCTGGTTGTTGCCAAACGATATTTTTTAAGCAGGTGATTTTTTGTTATTATTGGTTGTTTGAGCTTCGAAGATTTATAAGTTGAATGCGCATGCGCATTAGTTTTATGAGGGTATCCCTAATTAAAATTTTGAGTTACATTTTTTTTTTCACGCATTTCTATTTTACTTTCAATTAGTTTCAAAATACAGTGGAACTTTCATTTAACGAAGCGCATATTTAATGAAATTATCTACTTTTTTAATTTTCTGTTGAACCTTCTTTTAGAACGCAATTAACATTTAAATTAATATTCATATTAAAAAAAAATTCTTCTTAGCAAAATTTGTTGCACTTCCGTGCATGCACAATATTCAAAAGGATAGATTGCTGTTAAGATTGATTGGTGAATATATTTCAGCGGATTGTACGAATTGAAATTATGTATTTATTTTATCTTTTAAATAAAAGGAAAAAATGCGAAAATTTTTCGATATGCTAAAAAAGGGATTCTAGTTCCGCGAAAATATTATAGGTCCATTCTCTGAATACTTAAAAAAGATGCGAAAGTTTTTATGAGTGTATCTTTCATAAGAGATCGCACACAAAGTAATATTCGAATTTTTTTTTAAATTTTTCGATTTGAAATACAAGAGAAAACGAGAATTAGAACGCTGCGATTCAGTTTTTGTTTCCCTTCCTTTATTACGCGGTTTTTTAGATATTATACTAATGATTTTTTTTTATGTGGCTATATTGCATAACAAAAAGTACTACCCAAATTAAAACACAGTTTTATAATATTTCCATTTTTATTTGTAGTTTACTATACAAATTTCATGAATTTTCGTGGATTTCTATTCAACGATATTTTTTTCATAACGAAGCATTTAAGTGTAACGAGAAATTTCCTTAAATGGAAGTTTCACTGATAGGTTCATTGCTGGGTGCTTAGTTTCATATGATGGGAGGTTTATCTCATATATGTGATATGACGTACATGTTACATGCAGTGCATGTAATGTGTGACATAAGAGCGATTGCACAATATTCTTCTGCAATGCCAGAAAACACGTTTTTTTACCAGTAAATAACATGGTTTGGAGAATTTTTGTAATTTTCTAAAGTTTTCTAAGAAAGTCACATCTGAGTCACAATGTGACGTCACTGAGAGGTGGCATTTTGGTCACAGATGTGACGTCACATTTCAGTCACAATGTGACGTCACTGAGGGGTGGCATTTTGGTCACAGATGTGACGTCACATTTCAGTCACAATGTGACGTCACTGAGGAGTGGCATTTTGGTCACAGATGTGACGTGACCACAGTGACGTCACTGTGACGTCACTGTGAACATGCATGCTATGTGGGAAGGCATGGTGACGTCACTGCGACGTCGTTGAAAAGTCACACTGTGACTTTGTGACCATTGATCGTCGATGTGACGTCACGTGACGTCGATGTGAAGTCACAGTGACTAAAATGTGAAGTCGTTATGGCCGTTTTAGAGCTCTTTTGTGAGTCACATTGTGACCACTTTGTGCAGTCACGGCGTGACAAATTTTTGAAAAATGTGTCATTTGTGACTACTTTAACTTTAACATCGTGACGAAACTGTGACAAAAGCGACGTTGTGACATAATAGTTTTTTAAAGTAAATAACATGTTTTGAAGAACTTTTGTAATTTTTTAAAATTTTTAAGAAGTCACATCTCAGTCACAGTATGACGTCACTGAGTGGTGGCATTTTGTCACAGATGTGATGTGACGACAGTGACGTCATTGTGACGTCGCTGTGACCATGCATACTAAGAGGGATATGTGAAAATACACTTCAATTACTAAGAATTTAGAATTAAACTTCAATTCTAAGTTATATTCTAAGTAATTCTTCCTTGTGTTGAAAAAAGTCTTTACTTATTTATTTATTTATTTTACTTTTTTCACTTTTTGGTCATCCAAAATTTTATTCAGCGAATTGGGCTAATGTGATTGTGATAATCATTTTTTTTTTCTGTTTTTTTCTGCCTTTGCGATGTCGGTTTGTGTGCAGCGCATCATTTTCCCTCGATAGCCGCTAAATCATGACTACCTAGGGGTTTTCCCATGCCTGTTCTCGGATTTTTGTTCAGAGCACATTCATCAGCAGCCCTTGTCATTCTTGTGTTCTGTTTTTGGATTTTTCGCTTCTGCATGCATGCTCCGTGTGGCACACGCATAAGGAGCTATGCTTTACTAAACAAATAGAACAATAGTTTCCTTTTCGTGGTTTTAAATTTTCTCCCTTCAGATTTTATATACGAGTTTTAATGTACGCAATTTAAAACTCATTTTTCCTTAAAATTTGAAAGCCCCGCATGCTTATCATTTATACTAATGCATTGAAGTTTTATTTTCAGAAATTAAGAAATTTTCATAGTATATTTTCGATAGTATAATTGTCCCTTTTAAATTCGGGCCAAACGACTGATTCGAAAAGTCGTAATTATAGTTCTATAATTCCTGTTCTTCTAAATCGATGTCATGTCAATTGTAAATTTTAAAATTCTGCATCTCAACTGTTAAATGCTTTATCAGCTCAAAATTAAAGATGGAATCTTAGTTTGTCAAGAATTATCTCTTTACATTTTATCAGCCAGAAATCTTTATGCTAGGGAATTTTAAAGGGATTCTCCTGTGGAACTTTTAACGGTAATTGTACGGTGACCGGCCAAAACTTCATTTTTGTAATCCTTCCACCTCTCAATATGAATGCATAATAAAGTTGGATTTCACAACAATATGTGTTTTCATTTCATCATTAAAAAGTAAGATCATTTAGATTTAAATTGCTAATTTCCCCATAAATTTTATAAATAACGGCACATATTATATATATACCGAGTGTCCTGAAAAGGACTGAAGGATTTTAAAAATCAATAACTTGCAAACTTTTACAGATATTTAAAAAATTCTTGCACGAGAGTCATCTAAAAGGTCAAAAGTTTTTTTCCTGCGATTGTGGATTTTAGTTCGAATTATAAACAATAGATAGCGCTGAGAGCGCTAGGTGCTGTATTGAGACGGATATTGACGTCACTTGGCACTGAAGCAAAATAAGGAGGTTAAAGCTATGGAGTGGATCTTATTCAAAAATGAACTTTTGCTTTTACCGTCCGATTTTGAATGCAATCCATATAATTTTGATTTTGCTGGCGTCAGCGCAATAATAGAGAAAAATATTATTTTCATTGGTACGACTCCTTTGAAATCGAAATGCGTGAAACAACAGCGTTCGAATTACCGACTTTTATTTTTTTTTTTATTTTTTTTTTATTTATTTTTTTTTTTTTACATTCCAAGAATGTGAACAGGGTATCTTATTTATCTATTTATTTATCTGGGTATCTTTTAAACCATTTTTATGTCACCTAGTCATGTCCTGTATTGTATCTTAAGTATGTGGGATTAACAGTTAATTTACAGGTACACCCAGAAGATTGCATCACATCATAGTCAATGGGGGAAAATCACTTGCAGTGTATATTAATGAAATACACTATTTCAAATGTATTGAAACTGATATAAATCACTCAATTTCAGTATAAGATGATTATGATAGAATAGAGTATTTGATATTTATAGCATTAACGTTCATTTACAGGGGCACACAAAAAGAAACCGGTTACTGTACTGTCTTTAAGTAATAACTACTGGAAATGTGCTTTTAAATGTAGCTGTTTTTTAGATACATTAGTAATTATATAAATGCATATCACCTATACTCGTCTCTGGTGCGTCCGTCCGTCTGTCTGTCCGCATATAACAGTGCAAAAATTACTCTGTCGAATCGTTTGAAATTTTAAATACATATTTATTGAAGAATTTTATCCAGTTATTTCAAATTTTATAAATATCGATTGTGTTTTTCCAATACAGGGACAGTCAAAAGTATTCCGTTACATTATGGCCGACGGGGAAAAAGTTTCAAGTGCTTTTTGATGATATTACACCCGTCCGAACATAATGAAATTAACATGCATTTATGAATTAAAATGAAATACAAATGCTGTAGAATATGCTGCACAAAGAATAGTTATTATTCATTTACAGGGCCACACAAAATAATTATGTAACATAACGGTATAGAAGGGAACATACTTTGCGGCATATTTTAATTTTGTTACCATATAATAAAATTGTTATTAGTTACTCAGGTTTACTACGAATTTCTTACTGTGTAGTAGAAAATATGAAATATTTACAGGGACACACAAAAGATTTCGGAAACTATGCTGCATCAAAAATGCTGTACGCTAACGATAATTGCTTGAAGTTTTAAGTTTTGATATGATTTTTTTAAAGTTTCACTACATTTTTGCATGTTACTCTGTGTATATAATTGGTGCAAATCATATACAGGGCTACACAAACACTGCAAAAAATGATTGTTAGTTTTGCAGTATTATACTGGCGTCCCAGCTGCCAGTAATATACCGTAAAATTAACAGTAATAAACCGTAAATAAGCAGTAGTATACCGTCTTCTAAACACAGTAGCAGTAATACACGGCATATTACTGTTTAACGGTATATTACGGCTTGTTTTACAGTTTATTGCGATAGATTTCACAGTATAATACGGGCAGCAAGGGTGCCAGTATTATACCGTAAAACTAACAATTATTTTTTGCAGTGAAAGAATTCGCACTCCTTACTAAGTGTGTAAGTAAATATATTAAAGGTGGTTTGTAAATGAGTTGTGCATTTTTTAGGTTGAACAGCTTTAAGTATGTTACTATATGTTTAAAGAATAGAAATGAAATGATATACAGATGCACTCAAAAATTGGATTAACAGCCGGCTCTGGATGGTAATCTCTGGAAGTGTGATTTCATTAGTTTAAAGCATGTTTCGGCTTTAAATAGATTTTAGCTAGATAAATGGCTTGTTCGGATGAGCGAAGCGAATCCTCTAGTAGGCCACTCAAATGACATTTTGTCGTACACTTTACAAAAAAACTATACAGTATTTTCAATTGAAATTAAACACAAATATAAATTATGATCTGTAGATTTGCAGAATATTATTTTTTTACAGAAATAGTTTTCAAAAAATTATTATTTTAATTAATTTATTTTACATGTTTTTCCATTACGAACGCATTTTTTCAAATGAAAAGTGAAATACGTACGTTTTCAGAAGAAAAACTTAAATCATGGGGTCAGTAATTATAGCTAGAATCATCATTAAATAAATAAATAAATAAAATATATTTTCATTATTCTGATAAAATATCTCAAAAACTGCTTTCAGATTTTCAAACTATGCTCATTCCTTTAACTATGCATAGTTTCATGATTTCTTTTATAAAATGTATAAAATACTTTTTTTTAGAAAAATTATAGCATATTTTTAATGAATTAAAATTTGTGAAAATTCTTTTATTAACATTCAATTATAAAAGTATTTTTCTGTGTTAGGAATTCAAATACACAATTTATTCTTATTTTGTGAAATCATTTAAGCAGACGATATTTATGAATTTTAAAAGAATTGCATTATGTTTTTGTGAAGTGGCAATAAAAGAATTGTAAACAAATAAAACTAATTAATATTTTGTATAATTCTACTTCGAAAATATTTTTATTTATACCAGTCTTATATCATAAATAAACAATATGAGGAAATTCTTAGTTATTTGGTTGAAATACATTTTAAAATTAAAATGCGCCGAAACATGAAATTACATTTTTGCTTAATAAAGATGCAAAAATAATTTAAAAAATATATTATTACTTTCAAATATTTATCTTATAGCATAATACTTCGCGAATCCAAACAAAGCATGGCTTTTGCTAGTATTTAAAGATAGTAGGAAAAGTACAGGGCTATACAAAAGAGTTCAAATATGCTTCCATCTATTTAAATAAATTGCTAAATGTCAAATTTCAACTTAACATGTGTTTTTAACGCTTTCCAACATAGTTTAAAATGTTTATGATTTCTTTTTAATTAGCCGTCTACATGTCTGTCTTTCCAAACTCTAACTTGCGTTGAAATAATTGAATTGGTCTGTAAATGATATATATTAATAAGATTTATTATGTCGTGTTGGGCATTGTAAACAAACTATGCATAATTCATGATTCAGTTACACAGACACTCAGAACTATGCCATTACATTATGTTCTGTGAGGATAATTGTATATGTAGCTCCTATATTCGTCATCTGGAATGTTCTTTTATCTGTCCGCACATAATAGCGCAAAAACTACCCAACAGAATGCTTTGAATTATAATATATATACTCGTTGCAGAATTTTCGTTACCCATTTAAAGTTTTATGAAAAGCGAATCAAAGCTTAAAAGGATATTAATAAATGTTTCTTCATACTATTAAAACCGATTCTGCCTGACTAATTCAATGATATTCAATGATAGGTGAGGATTCTAGGTTGTCATTATGATTATGGCTCATTTAAGGTGGAGGTAGTATTATTTCCCTATTACCATGAATTTAATATAAATAATCGTAATAAATTTTGTATTTGGGTATTTCTACAAAAGAGTGCAACAGTTATTGCACCAAACTTTCAATGTTTATACTCTGAATATTCTTTGTTCTAAAGAATAAACCATTTCCGCAATTTTTGTACAACATACATAAAACTCTACTAAAGAATTTCTTTAAAACAAACTAGCATTTCTTAGACTATAACAAATTTTTTAAAATAGCAAAATTGATTAATTTTTAACAAAAAAAAAAAAAAAAAAAAAAATTGTAATTTAAGAAATTACCCCAACCATTTGAAAAATGTTTCACTCGATACATTCATCTATCATTTTAAGCTAAATACCAGTTGTTTTATTGTGTATTATCCGTGCCACTGCTATAAATGACTTTATACATGCTGCAATTTGAAGGTACGGTTCGTTTAAGTTATATCACTCTATTGTCGCCAAGCATAAAAGTTGGCGACGAAAGAAACATTTCAAACTATTTAACATTGTTGGTGCAAAAGTAATCATTATTAAAATACAGCTTTGGCATATACTGTTATACTTGTAAGACTTTGGCATATATTGTTTGATTTTACAGAGCAGAATTTTGGTGATGGAGGTTTTAAACCAAAATCGATCGCAGCACATGCATCTGTGAATGGGTCCATCAGACATCGAATCAAAAAAGTTTTTTCCCAGTTTTTCCCAAGCCGATTGCTTTTTAGTTTTCTTTTTAGGTGGTGGAAAATCAAGAGTAATAGCTATAACATTTTCCGGCTTGTTAGAATCACTATTGGCACTCAAATTTTCCTGGTTAGAACCGACCGATAGTAAAACGCCATGGCTAGTGGATTGGTCGCCCTGGCGACATGATGTTTTACAATTAATCGGTTCGGCATTAAATTGCTTCCTTTTTCGTGATCGCCTTTCAACACGTAATTGGTTTTCAGCGGCTCAATAATCTTTTGATTTTATCATTTTCTGCATTGAAAGACGTTTTTGCGCCAAACCAAATACAGTATTACTCAGTTATCCCGTCGACCAATTTCGCCAAATGATACGAATCGCCAAACTAATAAGCAACTTATACATGTTGACTGTGTTTAATATCATTGAATGCGATATTCACGTTCATTCATTTCTTTGGCTTCGGCTTTTTCCGTATCTGTTAATTTCCGTCTACCCATTTTTAAATTTGTTAGTTTTCTCCTTTATTACAATGATTTTAACCATTTTAATTTACTATTCAAATAAAAATTCTTCTAAAAGTAAAGAATTTAATTTAAATTCAAATAAAAATTCTTCTAAAAATAAAGAATTTAATTTAAATTCAAAAGTGGTAACATCATTCAAAAGTGGTAACATCATTCAAAAGTGGTAACATCATCGGGTCCATTCTCCCGAAAACAACAACCATTTTTCAAATGGTTAAAAAAAAAAAAAAACTTTACTTTAATTTAAAATATGATGCACAAAGTATTCTTTAAATTAGATGATAAAAAGTGATTTAATCCGAGAAAATACGGTTTTCTTAAATGTAAAATCGTCTGCAAAATTCCTATGCTGCTCGTTAAATTCATTTCCAGTTTCCTATCGCTGCTATTATATAAAAGGATTTATTATTTCCATGACAACAACACATTTCATTGAAATTATACCGACTGAGTCCAAAATTGGGCTTCATAGCGAGTGCACGGGTCAAATGTATGTTGTTCAATAAAAACAAATAAACAAAAGTTCAAAATCGGGCGCTAAGAGCAAGATTGCATTGTCAAACGAGATCCACTCCACAGCCTTAAACTCCTTATTTTGCTTCAGTACCAAGTGACGTCAATATCCATCTCAACACCGCACCTAGCGCTCTCAGCGCCATCTATTGTTTGTAATTCGAACTAAAATCCAGAATCGCAGGAAAAAAACTTTTGACCTTTGACATGATTCTCGTGCAAGAATTTTTTAAATATCTGCAAAAGTTTGCAAGTTATTGATTTTTAAACTCGTTCAGTCCTTTTCAGGACACCCGGTATCTATATAATAAAGGCCAAACGTATCTGTGCGTAACGCATACTTCATGTTTTGAATGGCAACGCTTTCCGATGAAATTTCGGTTTCGCAATTTTCGCTATTGCAAATTTTTTCACTTCTGGATATAGCACGTTTTCAATCTTCATACTATCGTATAGAGAAAAAAATGCTCTTTTAAATGCAGTTTGTTAGAAAACTGTATCTCAATTTGTTTTTGAGTTGTTAATTTTTTTGTAGTTTTTAGTTCAATTTCTCTAATGGTGGTAACTTGAGTATCGCATTTATGTAAGAAATAAAGGAAAAATAGCCATACAGGGGAAAAAAAGAATAGAGATGCAGTTTGGTGGCTGGAGGTGACATTAAATTTTTTTTCATTATTTTAGAGAAAAAATGATGTTAAAGAATTCGGTATCTGTTCCACGTGATTGTTTTGTTTGGGCCGAATAAGAGACTTAAATAGTAGAATAACGCCCATTCAAATCGCTTTAATTGCATACTGCACCTCCATCTATCTCTATTCTCCATGAAAAATAACAGATCACTGTATATTTTAGTTACCATTTTTTCATAGCAACTGAAAAAAATAGCAATTAAAAACCTGTATGACAAAATATTGTCGGTTATAAAACCCGGTGAATGTTGTTCGTTTTATTTCGTTTTTAACCATCAATTTAATGACTTTTAGTTCGTTGTAAACTTACTTTATAAAAGATACATCAATTAACCTGTACAAAAATGTATTTTAAAGAATATCTGTGTGTCATATTTTCTTAGTTGGTTTTAAAAACTGAAAGAACGCAATTTTATTCGTTACTTCTAGGTTATCCCGTCGACCAATTTCGCCAAATTGTACAAATCACCAAACTGATAGCCAAATTATACATGTTGACATAATTTTTATTTTAAATAACGAAAAAACAAATAATTAGAAGAACATTAATAAAAATGTTAATAAAAAGTCGAAATAAAAAATCCCTTAATGACATTTTAAACACGTGAATCGCATTTAATGTCATTGAATGTGACATTCACGATCATCCATTATTGGCATTTAATCTTATAGTTTGGCGATAGTTTTTTGGTCGACGGGATAACCTAGAAGTACCTTTTATTCTTTGTCTAATAACTTCTATCTTGCATCTAATACTGAAGTATCGATAATTTTCAAAGCTTTATCTGATTACATAATTATTATGTTTCATATAAAATTGCTGTTTGGATTTAGTTGGCAGTTTAAAAAGCATACTATGTCAGAAAATTTTATTACGCTTTTCAATTTAAAATTTTAAAAATGTTTTTCACCTTTACACTGTGACCTGGGAACCCCGGGTTGGATGTACTAGTATATATAACATCAAAACTTATTTAACATTTTAATAAGGCTAATAATCAGAAGATGTTTAAGTTAAAATAATTCATCTTTCTCAGATGTTTCTGGAAATACATTAGTGACAATTTTCTTACTGTTAGAACAAATAGGTATTGCAGCAATAAAAAAAAAAAAAAATACTTGGGATTATATCATATGTTCTTGAATAAATTCTATTTCTTTTCACATTTTGTCAATTATTTTTTGAGTAAGTAATTTCTCAATGCTTTGTTCGGTATGATCAGTTTTCACTAAATTGCAAATTTTGTTTCTTCAGTTATATTTCGCGAAAATTTTATGATTTTGCAATTTTCAACCTTTTTTATACATTATTTAAAGCATATAAGTGTAACAATCATATTAATAAGAGGGTAAGTGCAACAGATTATAGTGTCTAAATTACTAGTATTGATTTATACATTTGGATATTGGTGGCTGCATTGCATGGTATCATTCTGGATTATATTTGTAATTCTGGTTTCGTATAAATACTAGGGTGATGATTTGTATTAGCAAAATCTCTCCAAGACATTTGGGTTGGTTGGTTGATTTTTGTCGTCCGATTATCTACGCTAATGGGATATAGGACCAGGGGGAGTGCCCTCCGTGGGGGTCTTTCTAAGGGAACCTAACCCGTATTTACGCAAGGTTCGAAGAAAACCACGGAAAGCTCCGAACGGTTAGGCCGACAGCCGCGATTGGGTTCGAACCCAGCACCTGCCGTCTACCAGTTGAGTGGTCCGAACCTCTCGGCCACTGGTGGGGCCCCAAGACATTTGGGACACTAATTAGCTAGAAACCTTTAACTTTTGCATCCGTTAAATAGTATGTTCTTTTATTTTTATTTAGATGTTTTGTATTATTCTATGAAAAATGAAGCCTTGGTATAAATATTTTGAAAATTTTCATAATCTGTAGATGATGCAGGATTTTCCCTGTTAGTTTGTTATTGTTTTTTAAATGAACAAAAATATAGATCTTTAATCATATTATTACTACAACAGCTTTTAAAATTTTATTAAAATATTTTGCATAGCATTTATTTAATCATAAACATAAAAGTCATATTTTTTATCATGAAAGATTGTTTTTCTTTCGTATCAGATATGCATCTTTATTCTAATATTTTGCATCTTGTAAAGTTAATCCCACATTTTTATGCCCTCGTCAGCGAATAACCGCAAAGGACATATTTTATTTTACTTTCTAAAACATATTAGCATAAAAAGTAAATATGAGATTTCAAAGTTAAGAAAATGTTAGCATGTATTACTTTATAACAAAGTCGTTGACTTTGAATGAAAATGCTGAGATTATGTAAAAATTTCAATATATAAAGTAATGTTAAAAGAAGATAGTTTATTTTCTATTTAAAATTTTCTGTTTTAAAATTTCGTCAGTTTTTCAGAAAAATTATAATATTTCATAAAGTTTTTTAACCTGCGTACTATCTAATGATATATAATAGCAAAACTTCATCAAAAGCAGCGACTATTGTAGTTCCTCTAATTGTAGCGCACTTTATTTACGACTACTGATGCTGGCCACTATTTCATTTTTCCATCATACATAGCAACTTTTTCACGTTATGTTTTTGCCACTAAAGATAAATGGCCATTGACTCTTTAAGACGATATTTTTTAGATATTAATTTTTGGAGCGATTCTGCTGCCTTAAGGGGTTTAAAAGTAGTCAGAATTTTCAAAAGATCATTTTTTTATTTTATGAATTTTCTTAAAGTATAATACCGTAAAAAATATATTTAAAAATTTAGAGTCGATCCGACAAATACTTTTCGAGTTATTCGGCAATTAACAAAGGGCACTTGGACGATCGAGAATACTCTAAGACCTATTCAAGAATTATAAAAGCAGTTCCTTACAATAATGCAACCGAAAATAAAGGGATGTATAGGGGAATGTTCAGAAGAAGATGAAGACTTGATTACGTACATTGAAAACTAAACAAAAAGATCTTGGTTCTAGAGGTAAACTTACAGGACAAGCAATTAACAAATTAACTGTTTACTATGCCTTATCAATAAATACGTCGATATTTTGATTCTATTGAAGATATGAAATCTGCTATAATGGTGACTTTTTATCATCATGGCTCGAGAGATGAAAATCCGAATCACGTTATGGATAAGTTAGGAGACCTTCCTTCTAAGGCAGCTCCTCTATATTATTAAAAAGGAAGTTTTGTTCGGAAGTATTCTGATAAAGGTTTTTTTTTCTTCAAATTGTGTCTTTATGCATCCAGTAGCTTGGGATAAATTTTAATTAACACATTTAAATATAAATATGAAATCAAATTACAGGATAAAATTTTTCTATCAAACTTCTAACGTTTCGCAGCTGTTTTATATTTTCGTCATATTTATGCACACAAAATTGAATATCTGGCTAGATTTTCATGCATCCCACAGCTTTCTAATAAACTCATAAGTAATATATGAATCAATATCAACGTAACAAATTTAACAATGTGTAATTACTGATTCAATAAGTTGGAAATTGCACATGAAGCATAGCAAATGAGGTGCGTTCGTAATATACCGAAGTTTTAAAAATATTCAGATCTTGCTGTTATATTATACAATACTTCAGATACAGCATAGTGGTCTAAGTCTTTTGTGTGTTCCTATAAATAATATCTGCTTTCTATTATACATGAAGTGACTTGTATTAAACCTCAGTAACGTAGGGGAGAGGGGGGCACCTTTGAACATTTTTTCAGAAAATCAATATATTTTTTACTTGAATTATATTTATTGAGTTTTAAATTTTGCATAATAAAAACAACACATTTCTTCATCATGTGAACCATAAATTAAACATTTTCTAAAGAAATTAAATAAGTTGTAAGGATTTAAAAAGTTGAAAGATTTTTGTTCAAACTTGTCCCATGTAGGGGTACCTTTGAACAAGTAAGGGGCACCGTTGAACAAATGAATAAAATATGAAAATATTGATAGTTTTTATAAAAATTTGCATATTTTACTGAAATATAAAGTAATATGAATAAAATTAAATAACTATATTTTGTTGAAATTACTAATTCTTGTGTTATTTATCCAAACTTAAATTCGTCAAAGCTGTTGTCAAAACTCATTGATGATAAAACACAAAGTGTCCCTCCAGTTGTGTTTGGTTGTGAAAACGTTCTTACAATATCCTTGAAGTACACCAATGTGATATCTGATGCTTCTAAAAAAATAAAATTTTTCATTCGCTATTTTTTTTTTTTTTTTTTTTTTTCAGAGACCTGGTATAAAATTCCGTTTTACCAGCTACGGAAACAAGAAATAATGTTTGGAAACCTGTTAAATCATAGATCATTATTTTTTTTTCAGGATTTGCAATTATCCAATAAATGAATTTAGATTTAAAATTTCCCATCACTGATACATACAGAGGTTGGAACCTATGTGTGCAGTAAGGGGAATTGTTAGCAGTATAAGTCCATGTTCTTTGACATTCTTAATTAAGCTCTTTTCACATAAAATATTTCAGAAATAACAATACTTAGATACATTAACAACTCTTCACTTCATAGTTTTAAGTGTTCTCTTTTAATTATTTCAATTATTATCTATCACCAGTTTATTTGGTGTTTTTTCGCTGTTCAATGGTGCCCCAACTTTTTTGTTCAATGGTGTCCCATCATATCGAGTTCAACATTACAACGGTTTACTCAATTCGACTGAAGAATTTGAATAAAATAAAGCTTATAAACTAAAGTTTAACTCTTTGTTTAAGCATTGAACAATAAATTAAAATTTTAGGAATAGAAGTTAACAAAAAGCTTACAACTTTATTTTCTTAAGTTTAGATTCAAGAGGGAGGAAAATGCATATCTTGTTTAGACAGAGCTGTTCATACAAAGTGGTACAGCTCTGTATAATTATGCCCTTGAAGCAGCAGTAATGTATTACCATACATATTTTTTTTAAATAATTTATTTGAAGGAAAATATTTGGAGTGTTCAAAGGTGCCCCCAGTTCAAACGTGCCCCCCTCTCCCCTATATCAATTCCATACAATGTGAAATAGTTTAATGTAATTAAAACACGCCCCAAACAATGTATCCCCTTATATCATTATGTATTACCTTTACTTTGCGGGACTCTGTAAATTAATAATAAATATTCTTTTCATCACAGATTGGATTTGCATCACAGATGTTTATTTTAGTATAAACTTCATATATTTTATTATATTCGAGTGTGTTTTAAGAGCGTAACATCATTAAGATGTACTTAAAACTATTTTTTCGTATTCATCGTAATGTAATGGAATAATTTTGATTGTCCATGTAATTAAACTATACATCTGATTTTCATAAAATTTGAAATGACTCGACAAAATTTAACAACTATTATATATTTTAAATCTCAAACGATTTGATTGGGAAGTTTTTGCTTTGTTATTTGCGGACAAACAGATGGACGAACGGATAGACTGAACGATGACTATTGGTGCTACATATTTATATAATTACGCACGCATCTAAACGTATTCATCTTGGTTTAGCAGTATACAGTATTCCGGATATAACATAGTAGCCGAGATCTTTTGTGTGTCCTTGTAAATACCATCTGCTTTCTATTACACAGGAAATAACTTGTAGTAAACCTCAGCAACGTATATCAATTTCATAAAATGTTAAATATTTTAATGCAATTAAAACGCGCAGCAAACAATATTCTCTCTATACCATAATGTAATGGAATACTTTTGTATGGCCCTGTAAATCAGTAACAAATATTTTTTGTACCACAGATTGTACAGAATGTATAATATAGTAGATTTTCATAAATACAGATTAATTCTATTCTATTCGAAAGAGTATAACACCATTAAAATACACATGAACATTTTTTCCTCATTGATTGGAATGTAACGGAATATTTTTGATTGACCCATTAATTGGACTGTGCATCCGATTTTCATAAAATTTGAAATGACTTGACAAAATTATGTAATAATTATATATTGTTAATATCAAACGATTCGGTTGGGTAGATTTTGCGTTGGTATATGTGGACAGACAAACGGACTAAACGACAACTATAGGTGCTACGTATTAACAAAATTATGAACGCACCTAAAAAAAAGAAAAAAAAAGTAATATATTCAGTAAAGGGATAAACGACATTTTTATAAACTACATATTTTGAAATTTTAATAGCGCTTAATAAGAAACACACACGTGCCAAAAATATGCATATTATATCGTTTCTTCAATACATCATAGCGAGTTTAGAAAAAAAAATCCGCACGAGACAACTTTTAAAGAGAAAATAAATTTTTGAATGTCACTTGAGTGATTAAAATTTGGTGTCAATTCTGTAACTTATCGATGCATATTCTCAGCGGGGAAGTAAGCCAGTTTCTAAGCAATAATGGCATTGAAACAAAAATTTGTGTCTTTAAAAATGTATTTAAAAAATGCTTGAATTTTTCTGATCTTGTCGTTGTGCAATTTTTTTCTATAAAAAAATTGAAAATTTCAAGTGTAATTTCGATTAATTAATTTTAAGAAGAGTTTTTTTAAATACTCGAAGTTTTTGTAAAATTTTGCTTTTTCCTAAAAAAGAAATATTTATTAAAAAAAGAAAAAAAAAGATTTTTTGTTGTATCTTAGTTGATTTCTTAGATGATTGATTTTTAGATGTTTAATAAAACAGAGGATTAAATTTTAAATCCCACAAATACACGGTGTCGCAGAAAAATTGAAACGAACTTTAATTTTTTTACCTGTTTGTGATACGTTAACAACGTAAATTTCAAAAGGGGTCGAACTAATATAGGAATTAAATTTATGTTTATAAAATTGGCCTTTCATATATTTTTTTCAAAAAGTTACAATTAAAAAATATTTACGTGGAACTGTTGTTAAGTTTACATTATATTTAGAAAAGTTAATTTTATTAAGTTTATATTCATAAAATAGTTCTGAAATTTTTTTTTCAAAAAATTTGCTTTTAAAATTTTTTATATATGATTTATAATGATTAATTATTTATATTATTAAACAGAGAAGTTTTTTTAAAATATTCAGATAATTTTTTTTGTGTGTGTTTATGCATCCAGTAAATTAGAATAAACTTTATTTAAGACTTTTAAATATAAACTAGAAATCAAATTGTAGGATAAAAATTTTCTATCTAACTTCTTACATTTCGCAGCTGTTTCATACTTTTGGTATATTTATAAGCACAATATTCAATATTTCTTGCTTGATTTTCATTTATCCCACATCTTTTTATTAAACTCATAAATAATATATGGATCAATATCAACGTAGTAAATTTAATGGTGTAATTATTGATTCTAAAAGGTAACAAAAAATTTGTAACATCTGCAGTAAAGAGATTTTTTAAAATGACATATTTTGAAATTTTAATAATTGTTGTCAAAAGGAACAGATGCACACAAGCGCCAAAAATGTATATATTATATCGTTTCTTAAATACATCAAAGCGAGTTTAGAAAAAAAATCCGCACAACACAATTTTTAGCGAGAAAATAAATTGTGAATGTCACTTTAGTGAATAAAAATAGTTGTCAATTTTCAAGCTTATTGATGCATATTCTCAGCGAGAAAAAAGCTAGTGTCTTCTCTTAGAAATAATGGCAATTAAACAGAAGTTTGTGTCTTTCTAAAATAAATGATTTACATTTTTATGAGGATGTCATTTTGAAATTTATTTCTACTAAAAAATTGTAATTTTCTTATATAATTTCGATTAATTAATTTTAAGAAGATATTTTTTTTAATATTCAAATATTTTGTAAAATTCTTATTTTCTTGTAGAAGAGGAATATATATATAAAAACAGTTTTCTCCGATTGTATCTCAATTGATTTATTTTAAATGTTTAGTAAATCACAGAATTAAATTTCAATACATTTACTTATGCGCGGTGTCCCAGAAAAATTGAAACGCATTTTAAGGGTACGTTTGAATTTAAAAACCAAATACCTCTATTTCATTGGACTCATATGAAAATTGACCGAAGTGTTAACGGTTAGCTCAAATAGTTATATCCAAAATTAGGTGAAAAAAATTAAAAAAAAAAGATTTCAAATTATTCCATTTTTAATTTACTAAGATAACGAATAATTGTCATATATTGTCATATTTTAAAATGTCCCATGCGCATTTCTATTGCACACAATACCACAGTATTTACTCATAAGATACTTTTTAGACATTACAATGGAGTTTGGTCTGAATTGTAAAAGTTTGCCGAATATATAAGTAGATTTTTTTTATATAATTATGCTTCCTTTTCCGAAAAGGAAGCTGTATTTTTTCATATTCATTTAAATTTCAATATTAAAATATTATGAAATTTAAAAGAATCTGGTAATTAGAAATGCGCATGGAATGTTTCAAAGATTAAACATGTGCAAAAATTTCACTTATGAGAAAATAGCTTTAAACAAATTACATAAATATATACAGACTTTATCAAATTTAAAATATTATACTTCTACGAAGAAGCATCAGAATTGAAAAATTCTTTTTGTATCAAATAAATTTGAGCATTTAGTTTCATTAATCTCGAAAAGATAAAAAATCTATTTCTTTGTCAAATTTTGTGAATTTGAATGTCCACTGTTGTCTTGTTTTTTTTTTATCTGTTTATGATACGTTAACAATGCAAAACACAAGAGGGATAGAACTAAGGAAATTAAGTTTACGTTTATAAAATTGTCCTGTAAATTTTTTTTCCAAAAAATTACATTATAAAGATATTTATGTAGAACGGTTGGTAACTTTACGTTATATTTAGAAAAGTTTTCTTCATTAAGTTTCTATTCATAAAATAATTTTGCTTTTTTTTTGTTTATAAAATTTTCCTGTCATATATTTTTTCTAAAAAACTACATTTTAAAAATATTCATGCGGAACTTTTGGTAACCTTACGTTATAATTTTCTTCTTTAAGTTTATATTCATGAAATAGTTTTGCTATTATTTTTCTCTTGAAAAAGTTACATTTAAATATCGTGTTCCTTGATGGCTGTAAGTTATAATTAGAAAACTTTTCTTACATTCTTGAATTACCAGTATCATCGAATTTGTGATATTTTGAATTTCATAAAATTTCTGGACGGAAGACAGAGAAAATTTATAAAATTTAAACTTTTTTCACTGGTGATTAATCTCTGAATCTAGGAGAAGAGCAGTATCTCAGAAGTAGACTTTTTGTAGCTTCTTTCCATACAGAACAACTTTTCTAAATTCTACATTCATGGCAACTTTTCAAAGCAACAAATATTATTGCCTGGATGGGCTTAGCTCAGTTCAGATATTTCATCAAATAGCCTTTTTCATTTTCCCTGTATATAATGTAAATAGAGAATATGTGTAATATATAAGGAGAGTGGGACGAATTGAACATATGGGTGGCTTAACAGACCCCTTCAGTTTTTATATTTAAAAGAATTTTAATATATTGCCAATAGGTGGTACCCAAAGCTTCTGAAATTTTCAAATAACAGTCTTTGTATCATACACATAATTGAAAATTGGTTTTGAATCGACGTCAAAAAATCAATTGCGAAGAGTTTTCAGCTTAAAATGTGTATTAGAAATATTTTATACGATTTTCTCACATAAATATATTATAGACCATTAAATAAGGAGGTTTTAAATAATGCAAAAATATAGTGCTGTCATTCCAGGCATAAAGATTTTACAGTAAATTAAGCTAAACATAACCATGTGCTATACTTTTAGCAGAAATAGTAAATAAATCTGGATAGAAGCGCCACCTGTTAAGTGATTTGTTCCAAAAAACTAAAAAATACTAATTAATATCAGGGACTAACTGAATATGAAGTTTGGGGAAAATTCGTTACATTAATTTCTGAGATAGAGATATGGCACTATTCATGAATAATGCTGCATAGTACCGCCACCTGTTGGGCAATTTACACCAAAAGGCAGTCAGCGCTACATTATATTAAGAAGTAAAGGAATATGAAGTTTTATGAAAATCCGTCTATTAGTTCTTGAGATATAGCTATTGATGAAATCGTTAAAAAGGCAGCATAGCAGCGTATATTTGTGTACAGCGTACATCCTGTACATTTGTACAGGAGATTCAGCGCACACAAATTTTTGCCACATGCAGAGCGACAAACAGACTCAGACATTTTAGCAAAACATGTTTCTTGTGTTCTCTTACCTCTAAAACGTGCAAATCCATCGAAAACCGGGACTTGAAAATTTGCACGAATCCAATATTTTCTTCTTGTAGTGATAGAAGAAACTAAAAAATTAATGAAATATGTACAAATTGGAAAACTGATAGGAACTTTTATTTCATTTAAATACTGCCTTTAGTAGGTAAATAGAAAAGTTGAACAAAAACTAGAAGAGATTATAACAGCAGGCTTAAGAAATATTAAGCGTTCATGCTTCTGCAAAAGAACATAACATTGATGAAATCACTTTAAGAAGGTATGTAGACACACATCACCAAGATAAACACAATGAGATGAAGCCGAACAATATGGCAACTACTGTTGTCACGTCGAGTGTCACAAAAAGTGTGTTTTTAAAACATAATTTTTCTTCTGTGCCTTCATATCTATCGAAGCAGGTTTTTTTACACGTCACTTTTTCCTAAATAACTTTCAATAATAATTCATCTATGTAGTATAAAGTCATTCAGCATTTTTAAAAACTTATTTTTATTTTCCCTAACAAATGTTTTAACGGGTTATGCGTTCCATATGTGGGGAGCTGTGACCCATTATTTTTTCATGATTAAGATCAATCATTTTTACAAATTCTTATATATTACACTTTGTCTTTTTTTTTTTTTTTTTGTGATATTTGAACAACATTACAATTTCGATATCAGAATATTGTTTCGAAGTCTAAAATTCGAACTAATGTAAAGAAAATGAAAATCTTGCTCTGAATTCAAATGTGAAAAGAAATAATTCTGTAATATTTAATAATATTGCATCCCGTCCCCTTCGCGACGGAAGCCTTCTACGAAACTTTTTATGTTTTCTCACTGGTTTTTAAAAACAGAAATTTTTATCTCTACTAAATCGAGAAAATTCTTCGATTAAATAAGGCAAATTTTACAGCTGGGGGACTAACAGGGATTCTGGGCGCTTTCTTGCGGCGCGGCGCGTATACGGGTCACTCTTCCCCAAGGAATCAATACTCAGTATCAAAGTGGTTCTGCAAATTATCTTATTCAACAAAACTAATAAAGCTATGCAATATATATATATATATATGTATATATACACACACACACACACACACACACATATATATATATATATATATATATAAACGGAATTAGATACTTCATTTTATAGTCATTTTGGAATCCTCTTAAATTTTAGAGTGAAATTTTGTGCACTTTTTGGAATGATGCCCTGACTATCACAACTCTGTGTGTTTTGGTCTTAGAAGAATGAATTTTTTTACTTCTGTACATCATGGAAAAAATATTTTCAAATAAGAATTATAGTTAGTGTTGTCAAGTGTCCCGTGTAAATCGCGACACCACTGATTTCTTACAGTTTATTTCGCCCATCTTTAATCGCAGATAATCGTGTCATTAGAAAAGTTACAAAAATTACTTTAAAATACTGGTTTGTATATTGTTTGGAGCACCTATTTATACGAGAAATCAGTCAATACTAGATATAAGATCCCAAAAAAATATAAATATTTAAAATTTCAACTTATTGAAAATTAATATCAGAACTGTTTTATTAACATAATCTTTATTTCCACCCCATTTTGAAGATTATGCATTTTATATAATCTAGATAGTTCGAAGTGGTAAACACTTAAAGCTCTTTTCAATCTTTTTAAAATATATTGTATAGTTTTAAGGTAGGATGCAAATAATTTTCTAGAAATGCTTCCTTACACGCGCACTAAGTTAGTTATATCTTTAAAAGTTTCGATATAGAATTTTAAATTAAAATTTAAAACTCCAATTATATTTCAGAATTTTATTAGCAAAATTTTAAATTTAAGGGGACAATTTAGCTCAAAATTGCTCAAATTGTCGTTTTTTTTAAATATTAAACACTAGCCCGTTTAATTTTGCATAATTTAATATCCTTTTGTTACACATACATTAATTATATTGTAAATTTTGTCAATACAACCAGTGCAATTCCCCATATAAGTTAAACCTTTAAATGGATTTTACTTCATTGTTATATTTTCTTTACTATCATATTTTCAAAATGTTAAGTTTTTTTTGTACTTGAGATAAAGATCACAAATTTTTTGTAAATGTTCTTTGCAGGCCGTTTCGGTCCCGCCATTTCGGTCCTGCCATTTCGAACCCGCCGTTTCGGTCCCAAGACATTTCGGTCCCGAGACACTTCGGTCCCGAGCCATTTCGGCCCCAAGACATTTCGGTCCCTTCTCCTGCAAACTGAAATTGTGTGAAATAAGACATAATTTTATAGGGAACATTGCAGAGTTTTTAAATTGAGGGCCATAAAATTTTAGTATAATGCGATTATAAGTGCCCGAAAACCGCAAACACGTATAACTCTTATAAAAAATATTATAATTCACACAAATTTTGTATGGTAATCCTAATAATAATTGGTAATCCTAATGATAATTGGTAATCCTAATTCTCAAAACACTAATTTTAATATAAAAATCAAATTAATATTTTATTAAATAAATTTATTAATTAATAAATTATTAACTTACATAATGAATTTTACTTTAAAATAAACCCAATACATAATTAATTTTATATTCAATCATCATTATATTTCCTAGTAGTTCTAAACTGAAATTTATCTTTTACTTGTTTATTTATTGTACATTTAAAATTACAGAAATTAGTTAAAAATAAAACTAAGATAAGACCTATTATTATTAGTAGGAGCGAAAAGATAATACAAATAAATAAATATATAAAAGCTTAGTTTTGACACTTAAAAATTGAAAATAAAATTATTTAAAATAACATTATATTACATTTTAATATACTTTATTTAATTATACATTATATTTTATATATAACATTTATATTATTATATTTTAAAATATTATTATATTAATTTTATGTAAATAAAAAAAAATAATCATCTTATTAGAATGAAATAGGCCCAATTTCAATAAAATTAACTCACAAAAATTGTCTTCATGGCGTGAGAACACTGTTAAACAGTGCAGTCAATTAAAAAAAAAGTGGCGGAGGCAAATTTTTAAAAACAATTTTTTTTCATAACATGCCCAGTTATTAGATCACTACTGCTTTCGCAATGTTAATAATAGAAAGTAACTTATGAAAACAAATTTATAAGATGCAACTTTGTATTATAAAAATAATAAAAAAAATAAAAAAAATTGTTCTTCAATAAATATATCTCATTTCTAAATTATCAAAGGAGAGGGTGTAGATGGGTGATTTGAGGAAATATGCATATATTATAACTTATGACTGTCTTGTTGATTTATTAAAGACATTTATTATTAAACTAATTGGAAGAAAAAAATAACCACTTTTTTTATTATTTAATTAATGCTAATTTAATGGTTCTAAAAAAATGTAAACAGCCAAAAATATTTGTGGCAGTTTATATAAAATACTTTTTAGTTTATAGTAGTTTATAGAAGTTTATATAAAATACTGATACTAATAATTAATAATAAAATTTAAAATAATTATTCTGATTAATAATAATACTACCAAAAGCAAAAGACAATATTCCCTAAACTATATCACATTGTTTAATCAAACAAAATTTTCAGCTCGTTGTGATTTCCTTATCACGAGTTGTAAGTTTAAATTCATCGGACTCTTATATTCAACTTTTTATAAAACTTGGGAGGAGGGAGGGACAGAATTAAAATATTTAAAAAAGGACCGAATAATGTCGAACTTATACTATTTTGCAGGCCCACAACAATTAGAATCTGACTTATAAGGTAGGGAGCAAAGAAATAACAAGGGACCAAAGTTGCTGGGGACTGAAATGTCTTGGGACCGAATTATCTCGGGACCGAAATGTCTTGGGACCGAAATGTCTCGGGACCGAAATGGCCAGGGACCGAAATGTCTCGGGACCGAAATGGCCAGGGACCAAAATGTCTCGGGACCAATATGGCCAGGGACCGAAATGTCCCGGGACTGAAACGGCGGGACCGAAATGGCGGGACCGAAGTGACGGGACCGAAATGTCGTGTACTCCTTGGTAATGTAATAAATCTGCGTATGGAATTAGCTTTCAGGTTTTTTCTTAATTAAAAAAAAATAAACATATGTGAAAATGTGTAAGATTTCATTATTTTACGCTATTTATATCAGTAAAACAATTACATTAAATGAAATATTAGATTAATCTAAAAATTCAAATGCAGTCTTCTGCAATATACATTTGAAAATCTTTAAACAAATGAGCGTAAATATTGTTACGAATTTTGTAAATAGTTAGTGTTTGTACTGTAAAATAATGTAAATAATCTTATTAAGCTCCATTTCTTTACTAATATTAGTTTTTGTTACATTGTCTCTGTTATCAAGCAAACTTGTCTATTATTTTCAGTGAATGTCTATGGCAGCTTTGCGAAATATTAGAGATATCGCCAAGTTGGCGTCACTTTTGGCGACTAATTTTGGTCTCCAAATTGGGCGATATATCGCCAAGTTGGCGACAAACTTGGCGATTGTTGGCGATGGTACCCCTTCACTCTCTATGGTACCCCCCCCCCTTTAGATATGCTGATACATTGAATGTTGTTCCGTGGTTTTCCGGATTTTTCTAGAAGGTTGTAGAAATTTCCACCGCATGCTGCGAGCCTATATAAGGAGAGCGATACGAGCTGTGCGGTTTTTATTTACCAGTCAGTCATTGAGTGAACAAGGCGTTTGTAAAGCAAGTTTGCTTGAGTTTCATTTATGTTGTTTTGAATGTTATTAAGTTTTGAGACGTTGTATAAAGAGTCTCTGGGATCTAAAGCTGTACCTGTACGATAGATTGGAGCAGTTATTTATGAATATCTAGTAATATTTGTGAGTTTCGAAGACTTCGTTGTTCTGAAGATCTGTAAATAAATTATTTTCTACTTTTCTGACAAGAATTTGAAGTTGTCTAACCATAAGATCAAAAGAACCCCATATACGCTGCAACAATATTAATATTTAAAAAAGTAGTATGTATTCTTAAAAATTAGAATTTTTGTAAAAATTTAAAAAAAAAAATAAACAAGCAGCTTTTTTTTTTTTTTTCAAAGTTTACGTTTTTTAACATTTAAATGCAATGAGTTCACCATCTAAACCATATTTAAAAAAATAAACCAAAAATAAATAAATAAATAAATAAATAAACTGCCCTTTAAACATACATTTTTCTTTTTGTCATATTTACATGTTCAACAATGACGTTTTATATGTGAAATTTATTTCTTTTACACATATTCATTAACATGCATAATTAACATTAATAAATGTTCAAGTTGATCTAGTGACATGACATTTCCCTTTAAATTTCAAAGAAGAAAAAGAATAAAAGAAAAAAAATGAAGAAGAAGCCTTCAAGACCTAAAAAACTCTGACATGAACAAACTACTTCTCTTTATCTATACTGAAATAAATTTAAAAAAATCTGCATGAAAGCTTGAATGATGAATTAGTGTAATATTCTTTTTTTAAATTTATTTATTTAAAAATCATTGAATATTTTCAACGCCATTTAAATAAATACAATTTTACAAGATCCATTTAATTTTAAATACCATGGTAAAATTTTGATTTTGCACAGAAAAATGATTGGAATTTGCCGCTTATTGAATATCGATAAAAACATTTTAAAATGATTAATAAAACAAAATTTGTTCAATTTATGAGTACATGTTTTTAAAAAATTTGAAATAAAAATAAAAAGTAATAGAAATATGTTTTTATGAAAACGTCAGATAATAAATTTTAAATTTAAATTCTGCTTATACTTTGAAACTTTGTTAACCACGTTATTAAACTAATCAATTACCTTACTTTATAACATATTTACGTGCATTTATATAGTGAGAAAATTTAGATAATACCAACTCTTATCGCAAAAAAGTTTTTCTTTTATTTATTTTATTTTTATTTTATTTTTTAAGAAAAAAAGGGGGGGGGTGGGATTGAAAGAAAAGAAAATGCATAACTTCCTCTGTTTACAAGATATCCAATCATTTTAATTTTATTTTATATTTTCTTAAAATTATTTATAACTTTTGTATGGACCAGATTTTGATAAAACCAATTCATACAGCAAAAACAAATTAAATAAAAATAAGGGTTGAAGAAAAAAATGTTGTATTAAGATAGTACTCAAATCCAAATTCCTAATTTTCTGACACATTTTTAAATTCATTTTTGCTCTCAAACACATTAAATTGGCAGTTTCTCTTATTCAGAATCTCTTTAATATGTAGCATTGGTCGATGTTTTTTATATAGGCTGAATGTATTTCAAAAAATTTTGTCAAAGTGGGCATTTTGAACCGAATTTTTTGAAGCGATACTAGTTGAAACGAAAAAAAAAATGGTAGTACTGAAAAAAATAATTGTTCATAAATTAAGTTCTAATTAACTGAACGAAAATAAAAAACACAGGTCGCTTATAAATCTTCTCAAAATAATCACGTCCTCAAGTTTTATATGTTAATTATTAAAAATGAGTCTAAAAGTATTTTATAAATTTTAGAATTGTGGGGCTTGGAAAAATATTTTTTAATACCGTCGTAATATGATTCTGATAAAACCATCTGTTACAGAAAAATGAAATTAAAAACTTATCAAAAGCAACCAGATAAAATTTTTATATGGGGTTTCTAGTTTTAGTTTTTGTTGGTTAAATTAGTACTTAACTTAGAAATCTTCCTCCACATAAGTCGAACCAGTGGGGATTTTTTCCCATAACTTTTGTTCGATTGCCTTTATTCTCTAGTATAGATATTGATTTGTTCCGGAAATAATATGCATCGATAAACTTAAAAAATTTCTATATTATTCTTCCCTCAAGTAACAGTCAACATTCTTTTCTTTGGATAAAAGTTTTTTTTAAACTTGTTCTAGTGTATTCAGAAAACGAAATAATTTATCCATTTCTATATGTATTAATGCTTGAATGCTATGTCTTTCGATCTTCTTTTTTCAAATGTCACTTTCATACTTTTTTTTTAAACATTCCTTATTTACCGGTACTTATTCTTTAGGAACCCTTATAGTCTAGCTTTGGAAATTTTCATAGTAAATCAACAGAGGAATATAAGTTAATATATATGTTTTTAATTTTTTCTTTAAATGTGCTATACCGATTTTCCTTTCTACCATATTTTAATGTTCTGGTTTAACCGGAAATGCCTTATAGGTTTTATTTTCATAATTTATAGGGTATTTCCGGTTGACTTAGAGCCTCAAAATTAGACACAAAGGAAAATCGCATAGCACATGAAATATAAGAAGTCTAAAACTGCACTTCAAGCGTAATAAATGAGGTGCGTTCGTACTATAACAAAGTTTTAAACACATTTAGATCTTGATGTAATAGTATATAGTACTTCGGATACCGTATCATATCCGAAATCTTATGTATACGTCTCTGTAAATACTATCTGCTTTCTATTATACAGGAGGTAACTTGTAGTAAACCTCAGCAACGTATATCAATTGCATAAAACGTCAAATAGTTTAACGTAATTAAAACGCGCCTCAAACAGTGTTTCCCCTTATACCATTATGTAATGGAATACATTTGTGTGGAACTGTAAATTAATAAAAAATATTATTTATACCACACATTGTACAGTATATTTTAGTGATACTTCATACATGCATATCAATTTCATTATGCTCTAAAGAGTATAACATCACTAAACTGTACTTGAAACTATTTTTCCCATTGGCTGTCATGTAACGAAATACTTTTGATTGTTCCTGTAATTAAACTATACATCCAATTTTCATAAAATTTAAAACAACTCGACACAATTATGCAAAAAATATATATTTTAAATTTCAAAAGTTTAGGTTGGGTAGTTTTTGCTCTGTTATAGGTGGACAGGCGGACGGGTGGACGGACTAAACGACGACTATAGGTGGTACGTATTTACATACTTACGAAAACACCTAAAAATTTTGAAAATCTGTGGTGAGGAAAATGACGCCACATACTGGGTACATGATTGAGTAGTGGTTAGTAAAAAATATATAATGATAATACCCCATTCAGCATTGTGAAAGAATGATCTGGATATTACCAATCAATAAAATTTAAAACCTTGGAATAATAATCTAAATAAAATAAATTTGCAATAATATAGAATCAGTTTATTTAACGTTTGAATTTGCAATTTAGGATTTTATGGAGATAATTAAATACTTAAAATAACTGGCTTCAAAATTTAATTTTAATAATAAAGAATCTGCATCTATTAATTTACTTAAAGAGAATTAAAGAAAAGAACACATCAAAGAAAACAAAGATATATATACACATACAAATATTTATTTCAAAATATCAATTTCATAATTCGAAACACATTAAGAAAATACCATTCAAAAATATCAATTTCATAATTAGAAACACACTAGGAAAACACAATTAAAAATATTAGCACATACATTTTTTTTATCATCCATTATTACTCAATTTAATATTTTTTTCCTTCTTTTGCATTTTATATAATCACTAGCGGCCTTCGCCCGCTACGCTGGTCGGTTTATCTAAAGAAATCTTGAAGAAGTAGTTAGATAAGGTTCAGACATACATTAAAAAAAAAAAAAAGCAAGTCGATCATTCAAAAAACGTTGGGAAATATCAAATATTTACTGTAATTTTTTAAGAAAAACAAAGTTTCGAAAAAAAAAATTAAATCGAAAAAAAAATTACACTGACATATTAATGCAAGGAAATTTTCCCAGAGAGAAAATTCGCCTTGAATACAATATTTCAAATTCTTTTAATTGCTTATAGGCGTTAATGCCAACATAGTGAAAAAAAATTCCATGCTGGGAATCGAACCCGGGCCATCAGTATGGCGCACTGACGTTCTACCGACTAAACCACATGGAACGACAGCCAGCTTGAAACTTTCTCATACTTAAGTAGACTGGCGAAAACATAACGATAGCGCGTTTTAAAATCGCACAGTGACATCTATTGGATTTTATATGTACTAAAAAACGTGAGCAGCGCACCTAATAGTTTCTTTTGTTTCTTTTTGTTACTTTTTTGTCTGTTGTCCGATTTTGATGAAACAAAGCCTATACACTGCCCGGGAGTGTGCATTCTTCATTAGTGAAAACCGCATAAAAATCCATTCAGTAGTTACGAAGATAACCTCGAACAAACAGACAGACAGACAGACAGACAGACAGACAGACAAAAAATTCAAAAAAAAAATTTTTGTGTTTCATTGGTTTTCTTTTATCGCCCTGACTCCATTTTTGTCAATTATCTTCAATGTACAGACACACCGGGTCCTACTGTTTTATTATATGTATAGATAAGCCTTTACGCTCGCTCATACAGCACAACTAAAAAGGCGTAGCCTAAATTTATGCATTAAATTTTTATTTGAAAATTCCTTAACTTAATTTTAAGCTAATAATTGAATTTCAATAATAAATATTATACTAAAATATGAGCAAATGAATCGTTTAAAATTTTTGAACACCCACATGGGAAAGAGTTTAAATTTTTTCAGCATTGTAAGACAGTTTGCAGATAATCCACAGAAGTGTCCTTCAAAAATTCGGGGCACTATTCACAAATGTCTATCAGTAATTCGGGGCACTATTCACAAATGTCCATCAGCAATTCGGGGCACTATTCACAAATGTCCATCAGAACGCATAAAGTTTTTTCTTTTTTTTTTTTTTTTTAATGAGGATTCGTATTATTTCGTCTTAAAGCACTGCTCCTGCTCATTTCTCGATTAGCTGAGGTTATGCAGTCCAAATGAGCTCAAGGTTGCAATCCATTCATTAACTGCATGTTGATCATTAAGTCAAAAAAAAAAAAATTCTAAAGCGTTCACATCGAAGCGAGATGAATTCTTTTTCGGAATCCGCTCCTCATGACAACATTCTGGTCAAATCCTTCCGAATCTGAAAAATTTTCTCTGAGAGAGCTTATTTTCTTCTTTGATTACTCCTTCTCCAATCCTTTTTTCTTTATTTTATTATTGGTTTACGTATAAACGTTTTCATTGGTGACAGGTGAACTTCCGCATCTCATTGACCTGAGCTGTTCTAGGAGGAAGTCCATCCCCTATACGATCTTCCCCTTTCTCTCTTTGTCTGACCAAATTTTCTTCCCACGGATGCTTGGATATGGGACCTCTGGCCACACATGTAGAGTCATAAATTTTGGGGCTCGAGATTGTAAATCCTTGTATTGTTGTCCCCGCTTGTTACATCAAAATTGGCACCAAGCTGATTTTTAAGGTCTAGACGAACGGCACTAGTTTTTATTACACTAAAAGAGCAATCAATCAATCATTGTTTTCGAACTGAACAAGGGTGAAACCTCGTTAAATGGTTTTTGAGGGACTGACCCTTACCAATTTGACAAAGGAAGGGGAACTTTTATCTACTCCATCTTCGGTCGTAAACCTGTCAACTGATATTCCTCTCTTGAAGTTCAGATTCAGTACACTAGAAGTGCAATTTATACATCAAAGCGCCGAAACGAAAGATCAAAGATAGCGCAAGAAGTTAGTGCGAAAAACTGTGTGTGTGCCCGCAGCCTTATAGCCTTCTACTATTGTTTACTGTCTGAACTTTTTATGGTGAGAATTTCCAAACTCGTTGCATCTGGTCCTTTTACAAATACATTTAGGCCGTGGGGCGATCGTTGAAAAGAGGCTTAGAAACAGATTTCCGTTGCAACTTTGGGGGGGGGGCAACTTAACTTTACATTTTTATCCTATAAAATGTTCTCAAACATTGAAATTGTCAAAGTTCTGGACGTAAAAGTTGCTCATTAATAAGAAAATAAACAAAATATATAACGAATTATTTTCTCATAACATCTAACAGTCGATTGGCTCAATCTCTCCCTTCGCTGACGTATTAACCAATCGGAAGCGTCCGTTTAGGAATTCGCCGTGGATAGCGTAAAAAATTAGCGAAAATTTCACTTTTTTTGTTTAAAAACTAACTTACAGTGCTCCAAAATGAAATATTTTGACAAAATAATTTTGAAATCATGTATATGCTATGGCATATTTGCAATTTTAAAAGTACACCAAAGATGATTTTATCAACATTTTACTCTAGATTTCAATCTCAATTTTATTTATTATGACTTCTTTAAGTACTAATATCAATCAAAACAGCCGTATGCTCCATTATGCAAACCGTACATCTGATTTTTTTTTACATATATTCTTCACAATATTGCAGAAAAAAAGTATTTTTATATGAAAAAAATATTTTTATTTTTATTTTATTTTATTTTATTTTACAAATCTTTAATATTTGATGGACAATTTTATTTAAAATATGCCAGTGATGGATACCCTTAAAAAATCTCTTAAAAATATTTTTTTAATTAATAATTATATTTCAGTTTTTTTTTTTCAACATATTAATCTATTCATTCTCATAGTCTCATTACCAATATTAATCAAAATTTAATTTAAATAATAGAAATATATTGAAACAATTAAGATTCCAATAATGGATGCCCCCTCCCCCCACACACAAAAAAAGTAATAAATAAAATTGTTTTATAACTGTATTTAGTAACAGAATTTAATGAAAGCTTACTAAGGAAACAAAACAGTTATTTTCAAATAAATTTAGCAATTTTTAGTTAGACATTTGTGAGAATTATTTATTGTTCAACTTAATTATTGTGATTATCACATTATGAATATTTCAATTATTTTAGATGTTTTAACTTACTAAATGTCAGGAAACTATAGAAATTAAATTGAGAGAGAGTTGAAGGAGGGATAATAATAATAAAAAAATAGCAATAGTTAGTTTTGCATAGATTCATGTATTTCCCACTATTTTTAATATTTGATCTCCTCAAAACTATTTGGTATAGTAATAGTAGTGTTTAGTATTACAACTATAAAAGAAATGATACTGTGGTATAATAAATACATAAGGTTGAAATTAAAAAAATATATATTTAGCTTTTCGTATACTCATGCAGCATGAAAACTATAAATTTTATTCAACTTGACATCCATTTTTAAAAACTTTCAACACATTTTCTTATTACTTACCAAGATTTTAAAGTTGCTCAAAACCTTTTCATTATAAAATTTTTAATTTAACAGATTTTATAGTAAATTACTTCATTCGAAAATAAAGCACCATCTGTATAATTGTAAACAAGCACTAGTTTAAAAAAAATCTTATACACTGTGTACAACAAAAGCATAATTTAAGGCATGTTACATGAAGTGAATGATTTTTTTTTTCAGTTGCAAAGTATTTATTAGAAATTTAATTCTATCTTAAATATAATATTTCTCGGGCCATTTTTGCTTTCTGCTTAATATGGCATTAAGATAACATTAAAATCATAAAAAAGATTATTGTCAAGGAATTATTTGATCAGATTTATAATACAGACATTATAATACATATTTATAATACAGACTTCTCAAAGCACGCTTGGATTGAGAATGCAATTCATTTTCACTATCTTTAACAGATACTGGCTTGTTTACAGATTCTTTCTGAAACCTCTTTTCAGCTGCCGAAATTCTTGTGATATCTGTAAATTTGCAATAACATTTTTTATGGTATCCAAAAGTATCCAGTAGCAAATTTGATGTTTCATCAAGTGGAATTTGATTCAAAAAATCTGTTAGGCTACCTTCAAAACCTCCAAGTGCTTTCCACTTATCTTTACAATCGGCTATTTTCTGCCAACTTTTCTGAGAAAAGGAAATTATCCTATCATTTTCTTCACCTCCAAAATGTATACAACATGTTTTCGGTTTCGACATGATGACACGATAACGTTTTTATAAATATAAGTATTAACTAAAAGTTAAGAATATCAATAAATTGTATAAAGATTTAAAGAGAAACGTATTGACAGTCGTTTTCGCTTTTCGGCTAATCGACGACAGTTTGTTTACGTTTTTCATCGGAGAAACATTTGTGAGATCGCTTTTTATTGGCTGTTGGGGTAAAAACGCGCCAATCGCAGATCGTTTTACAAAACCTATCAGAAAAAGAGTTCCCTGTTTTTATTGTAATTATTAATTAATAGACAACTTTCGGATCCAGAACTTTTGTGATTTCGAAAGTTTTAACGATTGTTATAATATTCATGCAGGAATTAAGTTGGCCCCCCAGTGTGGCAATGAAGTTCAACGATAATGCTCATCGCCCCACGGCCTAATTCTTTATTATCCAAAAACGTTGTAAAGCAATAAAGATTACGGCTTTAATTAATACTAAAAAAATGACTTTTATCTTTCCTAAGAATTTTTATTATTATTATTATTACTTGTTTATAATTACTGAATAAAATAAATTTAAAAATTTAATTTTTATATATATATATATATATATATTTGTGCTGTGCTATATCATTATATATATATATATATATATTTAAGCGATGTCGTAACGTTATCGTCGTGACAAAATCATTGACTTGTTATTATCTCGATTTATAAGTGTTTTTTTTTCTTTTATATAATCGGAATTTCCAAAGTTAGCCTGTAATGGGTTACGTATATACAGGGTGAGTCATAAATATCGAAACAATAGGCTATCTCCTTAAATATTGCCCCTAGACCCATACTTCCAATTGCAAAGTTTCATCAAAAAAGGTAAATTTTTTGATAAGTTGCAACTCCATGGGGGGGTCTATTTTAAAAAATACGAAAATTAAATTTTTATACGACCCCCAGAGAATAAAACTTCCAATTAGAAAATTTTTCCTTATCCTCTTCTGAATCGAACAAAAAAAAATTCATCTCGATATCTGCAAATCCCTGGATGATATTAAAATCCAAAATTTTTAAGAATTCGTGACTTACACCACTTTAGCATACATCTGAGTGCAACGATATCAGTTCATTTGAAATACAATTTAGGGATCGACCATTAATTTACGCATTGTTAAATGTAGACCCAAGAAATACTTTAACTTTTAAATATAAAATAAAAGCGTATAGCTTTTTGCTTTAAACTTCCTTGACATATGCTAGATGTCTGCAATATCTCGAGCTTGGCGCCAGGCTCGTAATTGGCGCGACCCATTGGCCGGACCGTCTTATTAAACACTTATTAAAAGTGTTATTAAATTAAGTGATATTAATTAAACTCTCATCAACCGTGTCTTTAAAACTTATTGCCGCAGGCAATAAGTTTAGTAAAAATAGTAATAGCGATAATGACCTTTATATTAACTGGATCATATGGAATATATTTTAATGTTACTGTACATTTTAATGTTAATGGAAATATATTTTAATAAATTACTTAGAATTTTTTTCAAAAATCTAGTTTGTACTACTCAGCTTCAAAATTTATGTGGTTTTAAACATATTTTTACTTTTTTCTATCTTTACAAGAGAAAAGTATTGGATTCATGAAAATTTTGAATTCCGGTTTTCGACGGATTCACACGTTTTAGGGCTCAGAGATACCGAAAAACATGTTTTTACAAAAAGTCTGTCTGTGAGTCACTGCTTCTGTATCTCTGTATATGATATACATTTTGTGAGCGCGCTATCTCAAGAACTAATACACAAAATTTAATAAAAAATTATGTTTTCTTAGTTCTTGATATACATTGATGCTGATTAGTTTTTGGTGTGAATCGCTTAACTGGTGACCCTACTTTAAAGGCTTTTGTGCGATTTCCGCGATCGCTGTATCTCCAGAATGCAAGGAATATCATCAATCTTCAGATTCAGTTATTCCTTGACATGAATTGATGTTATTTATATTTTGTTGTATATGGCTTTATGAGAGGCGCTGCAACACTGAATTTGTTACGATTTCTGCAATAGCTCTACTTTAAGAACTAATGCAGGAATTTCCATAAAAAGTCAGATGCAGTTACTCCTTGACATGAATTGGTTTTGTTTACGTTTTTCAGTCATCTTTCGGATGGCGTTTTCATAATGAATTTCGTATAGTTTACACGATTTCAGTGATATCTTGTACTAATCCACGGAATTTTGTATCTTTAGAGTTCTCCGATTGCTACATCCAAGTAGTTTATTTATTCCAAACGGCATTAAAAAAAAATATTTATTCGAATGTTAAAGTCGAAGAGTATAACGTTTCTGTTGCGTATTTCTTTTATGCTAAGCTCCCACTAATATTTCATTCTAAGTGTATTTAATTGATCAACACTGTAAAAAAAAAAAAAAAAAAAAAAAAGTGTCGATCTACTAAAAAAACTTTAGTGATCCTTGTAATTACTAAGAAAATTTTAGTTTTCTTAGTCGGTTACAAGAAAATCTGTAAGAATTACTAGAAAAAAGTTAGCAACGAATAGAGTTAATAATTTTATATTTTTAATAGCTATTACTAAAACTCACTTGGTGTGGCCTTGATAGCATAGTGGTTACAGTAACGGGCTCCAAGCTAAAAGGTCCCGGGTTCGATACTGGCCACTGCCAAATACGCCCCGAAGGTATGTAGTGTAAGTACTCGTTAATAAAGGGATTATGAATATCCTGACGGAGCAGTAGCAATGTTTGGTGCTGCCATCTATTGCGGTTTTGCCGAAAATCTTCCGCTCCAGAAGTCAGGAAGCTCCTGCCCTTCGAGCCTACGTAATGATTATTAAAAATAATTTTGGAGCGATTACTAAAATTTGCTTGGTGTGACATACTAAAAATTTTTAAGTTAATTATACAAAAAATTCTTTGTTCAGTTTACAAAAGAAATGCTTGTTTCGCTTGCTAAAAAAAAGTTTGTAATGGTTACTAAAAAATTCTGTGGAATACAAATTTACTAAAAAATTTTTAGTAACCTCTTGAATTTTTTTTTACAGTGAAGGTTTAATGCGTTCGAACCAAACATCATTTAAGAAATTCAATTGAAAGATTCAATTGATTCAATTTAAAAAGATGACTGATTCGCAACTTAAACAAAATTTAAAATGTATTTGTATTTGAACTGAAAACTGTATGTTAAACTCTAAAAAATGAAAAAAAAAAAAAAAGCGCAGCGGCCTTTGAATCCGCTTACAGCGGTTAACACGTTGGGGATTGTTTTTTTTTTTTCTTTTTATTCCGGCCAATTATCTGCAATAGGAAATCCGGGGTTCGAAAAAAACCACGGAAAACTTCGAACGGTTAGGCCGATGGTTGCGATTGGGTTCGAACCCAATACCTACCGTCTACCAATTTGGAGGCCCGTAATTAGAGGCATCTTTTACGCATCGTGTAGTGGCAATTTCAACAAGAAAAATATGAAGTTGACAGGCATAAAACAATGAAAAAAATTGAAGTCGGCGTGATAAAAAAAATTAAGTTTAAATAAGCTGACTCATTTAAATAGTAATTAAAGAAGGCGAAAATGGCAAAACTTAAACAAAATCTGAAATCGAAACTACACAAGAAGGAGTTAATCACCTAGACACTTTTAAAAAAGCATTTAAACGTTAGGAGCCAATCTTTGTTTAAAACTAAATGCACTTTTCTTCATCAGATGTTTTTATTTCAGTATTTCTCATTTTTAAACTTACATCATAATTCTGTAACCCTTGCGCGCGTATTCCCGTCAAACACTTATCGTTCGTAACTCTCTTTCCTCCGCATATTTACGGATGATAACTAAATGAGCGATTCTTGTCAAACCTGCGGAAGGTTTGAGCTATCGTAACTGCGCGTGTCACGTGATCATTTTTGCAAGAGGTAAATAGCTCTCGTAACGTAACGTCGTTCGTAACTCGTTTGTAAAAAAGATGGCGGCGTAGCCATGCAGACACATGTGACGCTGATTTTTTATTTTATTTTTTTACATTTATAATGAAATTATCAATGTGTTATTTGTATGAAGTTATTTCTGCGAAGCAAATAAACAAAAGAACATAAATAATTCATACAGTCAAGTACCCGAAATTAAAAAACAAATAAAGATAGCTGATTCATTTGAAAGAAAGGTATGTGAAATGTTTTCAGTGTACTTTTTGATATGTTGTATTATTATGAATCAATTCTTAACATTTTTTTAGTACTGCTATAAAACTTTTATTTTACTTCTTTAGTTATTACAAAGATAAGATATACCAATGTAAATCGGTGTTGAGTTTTCAATTTAATCTCGTAAAAGCGAAATGATGTCGCTTCTATTGAAAAATATTTGTTTACTTTTTATCAAATTCATATTTATAGCTCAAAATTTAATAATAAAGTTTTTGTATTTTCGCTATTAATCTCCAATAATTAGATTTTATAATGCATAATAATAATAAAAAATAAATCTGGCACATAAATTGCTGTATTTAAAAAAAATATTTATTTATTTATTTATTCTGCAAGTAAGCAACTAGAGAATTTCTACGATTCACATTGTTGATTTTCGATAGCATGTAACGTATTAATTTTTTCGCTATCTGATGTTTACTTTGAAATAAATATTAAATGCACACATAAATAAATTTTGAAAAGAAATAATTTGAAAAGTTACTTTTATTAATTAACATTGTTTCTTATAGAGATTTTATTTTTAAAAGCTTATCTGCGCAAGAAGAAAAAGTAAAAATATATCTGATTACATAACATGAAATATTAAAAAATCAATAAATCATAATTCTTGAAATTATATTTTAAAGTTTATAGATATCTTATCTTGTTTTTTTTTTTTTTTTTAATAATACAACATGTTAATAATAATAATACGCTGAAAACATTTCACATTGTGACTGGTTGAATATATGTATAATTGAATATTGTTTATGTGAAAGTTTTAAATTCATTTAGGTCATATATTAAAAATTATTTGGTTTAAGGGGGGTCGGGGAGTGTAAATAAATCTCTTTATATTAGATCTAAGATAAAATAATAATAATAGTAAAGATAATAAATACTAGGCAGGTTGCAGATAACAAAAATCTGTATTATTTTCAGGCTGAAAAAAAATCTAATTATCTGAAAGTTATTATTTAATGTTTATTAACAAATTTAAGGTTTTATGTAAAGTGACTTCAACATTTTGGATTGAATAACATCAACATTTTAATTAGTACTTATTTCTATAGTACTTTTTGGCACCCTTTTTTTTATATCCTGCTACAAAATACATTTCTTAAATGTATTCATTCCTCCATGAAATTATTTCTCTAAAAATAATATAAATTTTGTCAAAGCAAATTAAGTATTTTTTAAGAGTTTGAAAATGTTTTCAAACTTGTTCTTTAGCATAAACAGCTTGCTTAAAGTTCTGAGCTCTTCAAGATTGCTAAATATATTGAAAAAGGCATTGATAAATATGTTATCGTGAAATTTAATGTTTAAAAACTCTACGCATAGCACAAAAGAACATCTTTAAGTGTTCCTCTTCATTTATATCAAATCATTAGAAGTAACATAAAATGAAATTGTGTAACAAATAAAAATAAGTCTCAATAATTACTGAAAATATATTTTTAATTTTCAGTAATTATAAAAATATTATGTTATAAAAATTCGCAGATAGCACAGTTAAAAATTGTGAAAAATATTAAATTGATTTAAATTGGATGGTAGTGATGTGTGTGTGTGTGGGGGGGGGGGGGGAGGTGTCTTGTGAAAAAGTATAATTGTGTATAGATGATGTTTGGGATTGAGCTTGAGCCTACATTATTCTTGTTATAAAATCCAATTTAAAAAAGCAATAATAATTAGCATTAAAAAAACTTTTATAAGACAGTTAATTATAAAAATAGTCTGTTGTAAATCAGCTGAATGAAAAGAACAAGTAATAAAATAAATTTAACATTCACCTGTTTCAAAACTTTACAAATGAGCTATCTATCTGTCTATTTATCTATCTATCCATTTTTATCTGTCATTTTTCGGCATTGAAGAAGGTGCTATTATGAAGCTTTGAAATAAGTACAAGATAAAATTTCTCTAAATATTGTAGTTTTTTTTTTTTTTTTTCGTTGATTTTTAAAGATTACATATTAACATTATCTTAGCATTCCCCCCCCCCCCCATAAGGTATCTAATCAAGTTTTAACTCTTCTTAGATACATAGGGAAATATAATACAAAAATTCATAGGAACTATAAAATACTAATATATAAAATTGGCAATACCATATATGTATCCACATGTACTTTAAAACTCCAGCTATTACGACACCTATATTAATTACTTATGTGGGACCTTGTGTATAATTCATATTTCTTTTTTTTTTTTTTTTTTTTTTTTTTTTTTTGGCTCCACCAGTGGCCGAGAGGTTCTGCCTCCGAAACTGGTAGACGGCAGGTGACGGGTTTGAATCCAATCGCGGCCGACGGCCTCACCGTTCGGAGTTTTTCGTGTTTTTCTTCGAACCTTGGATTTCCTTTCGTAAATACGAATTAAGTTCTCTTAGAATAACTCCCATGGAGGGCATACCCCCCCCCCTTTAGGATCTATATCCCAAGTGTAGATAATTGGCCGTCATAAACTCAAAAAAGTATCTTTTTTTCTTTTTTCGTTTTTTTTTTTTTTTTTTTTTTTTTTCAAAGTATATGCTTATTTAGCGTGTGTGGTATTCATGCATTCTGCATTCAGAACCGTTTTAAGGCATTTTACAACGTTGCGCCTGAATGTGATTTTCGAAGTTCCAATGTATTAATTTATTCTTACTATCAGGGCCGAAATTAAGAAGGGGGGGAGTGTAGAAGGGCATATGCCCTGGGCGCCAGTACGAAAGACAAAGGAGAGCGCCAAATAAAGATTTTGTTTGTCGTTTTATACAAAGGTGCATATTTTATGTATATATATATGACACACAAAGAAACTCACAGGCTAATATTAAATCTAAGCCCTTTACAAATTTGTAAAAATGAAAGTATCTGTGTATATATATGTATATAAAAGAAAAATTCTGCAGCCAAAATCGAAAAAATAAACACTAACCAGGTTAGAAATAAATCTGAACTATTTTAGGTAAGAAAAAAATAAACCATAAACTATTATTTCAAAAATATGCATTAAAATATTTAATTGCTATAAAGGACGTTAAATACTAATAAAAACATTAAAAGATCTTAATACTTTTTACATGTTTCGATTGAATTTACTCAATCATCATCAGAAAAAGAAAATACAAAAGAAACACAAAGATGGAAAATGACAATAAACTATTACAAATGAAATTATTTATTTTTTTTTTTTTCCCGAGTTCTGAGCACTTTTCTCTAACCGGTTGTGTGTGTGTGTGTGTGTGGGGGGGGGGGTGATTGCACTTTTTTACCATTGAAAACACAAAATCTCAAATTTTCCGGGGGAAATGTCCGCCCTTGGTTACCCCTATTCTGGAGGGAAATGCACTTCTTTATCATTAAGGATACAAAAACTCAAATCTTCCGGAGGGAGGGGGGGGGGGGTGCCATCGCCTGAAATCAATACTGTATCTGATTGCTTTTTTGGAAGTTACAATATACTAATATATTATTACTAATGTATTAATCTGTTATTTCTTTTTTAATGTATTTAATTCTGTGAAAAAATATCATCATAGAAATGCCTATACTTGAAAGTAAAATGTTACCACCGTTCCATAATTTTACATTATTGTATTTTTTGTTGATAGGAAAATAGATGATACATTAAAGGGAGTGGGCTAGAGAAATAAAAATATTAATATGCAAAATGAGACTGTTATTAAACTATTCCACGAATTTTAAATATTTTTCAATCTAACATTTAAAAGAATATTTCATCGTCAACTGATTAGATAAATCTGAATTCTAGACGTTCTTTTCCAGGAGGGATATCTGTGGCTCTGAAGGGGGGGGGGGGGGGGGGGGTAGGGGAAATACCCTTTTTTGTCATTGCAAACAAAATCCCAAATCTTCCGCGGGGAAACTCGTTGCTCCGGGAGGGGGGGATGTCCTAAGGCAATTAAAATATTAATATGCAATATGAGCTTGTTATTTAAATAATTCTTGGATTTTAAATATTTTTAAATACATTTAAATGAAATATTCTTCTTCAACATATCAGCTAAGTCAATGTTCTAGACATTTTTCTCCAGGAGGGATATATGTAGCTCCAGAGGGGGAGGTGCATTTTTTTTACCATTAAAAACATAAAATCTCAAATCTTCGGTGAAGGAACTCATTGCTCCGGTGGGAATATCCTAGAACAATTAAAATATTAATATGCAATATGAGCTTGTTATTTAAATAATGCTTAGAATTTAACTACTTTTAAATTTAATATTAAAAAAAAAAAAAAAAAAAAAAAAAAAAAAAAAAACATTTTTCATCTGGTCAGCTAGTCTGGGTTCTAAAAGACAGATGATGAGTCACTGATAAGACAGCATAGAGTGTATGAATTCAAAACATTATATTTTGTCCCTTTAAAAATTGACGTCTTTTCATTGGTTAAAACATGCTAACATTCGATTAAACATCGATTCCCTTATTCTACAATCGTACGCGACGTCATCATTTGCGGAAGGTAAAAGATGTTTGGCAAGAATAGCGTCTTCGTATTCTTTCCCCTTCTCTTCCGTAAACCCCCCCGTTTGCAGAACAGCTTTCGTAAGTTTGCGGACGTTTGCTCTGAATACGCGCGTTGGTTACGGTAAAAATTCAATAGCTTTTTAACACCTCAATTAAAAAAAAAAATTTTTTTAAATTGCCGAAAGATGTTTTCACCTCAGAAAATTTACTTTTAAAAATATGATCTGATTACAAAAAATTGCATCTTTTTTTAAATTGCTATTTTAAATGCTTTTATTTTTAAAAAATATTATTTAAAATGCTGAATCAAAAATGAAAATTAAACATTTTCATTTAATTAAAAGAAAAAAATTCAACACGACAAATAATATTGTGAGTTATGACAATTTTAATTTACTCTAAATTTTTTGAAAAAAAAAATTATTAAGAAAGCTTATGATATGATAGTGCTTACAAATTATGTGGTTAACCATCACAAAACATTCAAAATTCAAACTCTATAAATAAATAAATAAAATAAATGTTTCCTAGACAACATACAGCAACATTGTTTCTTCAATTACACGCATTTCAATTTGTGTCTGATCCCTTGAAACCTCACGATTTATTAAAATTGTCATAACTCTCTGAGTTTTGGAGCTATCAAGATGGATTTTTTTTTTTTTTTCAATTCAGGTATGGATAAGGGAATTTTTTCTAATTGGAAGTTTTATCCTCTGGTGGTCGTATAAAATTTTATTTTTTGTATTTCTTAAAATAGACCCCCATAATGGAGTTGCAACTTATCTTATTAAAAAAATTACCTTTTTTGGTGAAACTTTGCAATTGGAAGTATGGGTCTAGGGGCAATATTTAAGGAGATAGCCTATTGTTTTGATATTTATGACTCACCCTGTATGTAATGTATATTGCATATACGAGATGTAACCCGTCGAATTTTGACGAAAGAAAATGTTTAAGAAGGAACTGTTTCATTGATTTATAATAAACCTACAAAATTAGCTACAGTAAAAAATTTATCGTATATTGGTCTGTCTAATTCCTAAACAAATATCATTTGAAGCTAAAATTAATAAAATACTACTTCTATAAAGCTCAGTTGTCTAAATTATTAAAACTAAACTTTAACCCCATATGTAATCTGTAAAATATAACAAAAATCAGTTATAATGATAAAGTTATCAACTGAGGCTCTTATGCATTGTATAAATGCGAATGAAAAAAACATAAATGTTATTAAAAATTGACTCGATCATAGAATTTCACGTGAAATCTAATCCTTTCAACATTTTCATCTTTCTCAAAATTTACCTACGCACTTCTCATATCTGTATTCACATTGTTTAAAAAAATGGTATTTTAATTTGTACATTTTAAAATCACTTTAACCTTCCTACCCTGTTGAAATTTTACTGAAACTTGATCAAAATATTTCACACCAGAATTTTTATTTAAATCCATTTAACATACTTATTTAACTTAAATCTTTGTGTTATTTATTTAATTTATTTTATGAAAAATTTTCGGGTTTGAATCGAAAAAAACGCATTATAGGACTGGGTCGATTAGACCCATTTAGGGTAGGAAGGTTAACACAAAACTTAAAGTCACGAGTGATAACAACATCTTTGCATGTGAACAATCGGACTCTGAACTTCAGATGCTAATCTCAGAACTGAAGAATAGAAATTGCGGTAAATTATGATTTTTTAAATACATTTATGATTAAATGTTTAGTTTTATCTAAAGAAAATGATCGTTTTCCTTTAAATATAGCGCCTTTTCAATTGCTTAAGCATTTCGCCTAATCTCTCAAAATTAATTTCAGTACACACGGGGAAAAAAATATGGAAAGTTTATAAGGAAAATGCGTGTTTTCAAAAGCAGTATGTAATTTTCCGTCTAAAATATTTTGGCGGAGTATGTTCATAATGGAATTTTGCGCCATTAAACCTTACACAACAAAATTTAAAACACAGAAATTAATTTTTTTTTTTCAATTTTATCAGAAAATGGTATGAATGAAGATATAATACATCATGATTCTCTCAATTCAGCAATAATGAAAGCTAAAGCTATCTAATTACTACCATTTTGAAGAACTTTTTCATAATATTTTTTAAATTTAAAAATAAACTACTTGTTGGGGGCCACCCATCGTGGATATATATAATATATTATATGAAAATAAAACATGTGCAAACTATTTATAAAATTCACTGCATTTCCGAAACAAAATTTAAAAGTATATTTAAATATTTTTAATATGCATCTATTAATGAATTGCTGATGAACCAATTTTGACAAATTACATAAAACGTCAAACTACTCAAGTAGTACCGGATTGTGTAAAAGAAACATCCTTATATCTCCAAAAATACTAATCATATTAACTAGCAGTTTACTGCGTCAGATTAAGCGTCTCATTTCCAATTAAAATATATCTTTGAATTGAAATTTGAATGAAATAAAGGGTCATAAAAAATCGAAGAAAGTGGAAAACAGGATTACAAATATCTCGACAACTAATAATCCGATCGATTTCGTTTTTATGCAAAATTTGTGTTATTTTATTACCTTTTACGTCCATTCTCTAAAATAAAAAAACTAAAATTTTTATATACCTTTCATCAGAACAAATTTTTCGAAAGTCTAAAAAAAAAAAAAAAAAAAAAAAAAAAAATAGTTTCGGATAATCGAGGTTACTGATATTAAATAGGCTTTGTCCGATTCTTACATACTAAGTACATATAACATTTCAAGTCTCAATTTGTTTGGGAGATAGAGCGTTTAGAATCACACAGATAGACAGACAGTCACACACACACAAACGGGCAGACGGCATTTTTTTTTTTCTAAAAATGTATTTTTCGGAATCTTCAGTATCTGAAACATGTAAATCCGTCAAAATGATTTTCGATTTTTAAAACGATTGCAAAAGTTACCCTAAACTACGCATGATGGGTAAGTAAAAAGAGGTTTTAATAAGCTCAGGTCAGAGGACTAAAAAACAGTCTTATGGTACAGTCACATAATACATATGTATATACAGTCACATAACTTATGATAAAATAAATTAAGCAAATTTTGTTATTTTTATATAATTATAGTTGAATGTTGAAAAGAACAGCAATAAAAGTTTATTAGTCAAGACATTTCTGGAGAAAAACTTGGGGAAACTGATTTATTGTAAACCTTAAATTATTGCCAAGGTCTTCACTGTTTGCTTCTAACTCAATAAAGCAAATTTATCCAGGCGAGAATCATTAGGTACTTCAATATTTATCACTATTTTTTTAAACAAAAACTTTCGATCTGTCCACGCACACTGTATGTCACTTCTTTTCTATAAATAGGGGAGAGTGGGGATGAATGGGACAATTTTTACATTTTTATTAATAACTTAAGCCATATACAGTTGTTAATTTTAAAAATATTACTTAAAGAATACATCAGCATTTAGCAATTTATTGACATACTAATTTCAATAAACAATTGTTTTTTTTAAATTTTTAATAATATTTTTTATCATGCATGCATATTGTCCCATTCATTCCCATGGTGGGTATGAATGGGACAACTTTGGGGATGAATGGGACAGGCAAAAAAATATTCTAAACATATTTTATTTTAAAACTGAGTTATACATTTTATTTTACTACATATCGACTGAAGCTATTATCAAATGGCAACACTCCTTTGGTTGTGGCATTTCCCAGAGGTCTGGGCTTGGGTAGTTTCATAAAAATATCCTCCAGATTAACAAAATAAACTGCTGGTGGATTGGTACAGTAAAATAAGGATTTATTATCCTTTTTTCTCAAGAATTGTACTTGAAGGTCATCATTATTGTTCTTTAAAACCCTTGCAACATAATGATAAATATGTTTTTTCCAGATATCTTTATTAAGAGAAAGTCGTCTTCTATTATATTATCCTAGCTGCAAACTTGGTGATGCATATCACTTGAAATCATGTTCAAATCACTTTCATCATCATCATGAAGTGATAAATTATTAACTAAAAATATTTCTTGAAGGTAGGCAATTCATTTTTCTTGGTTTCTGTTTTTTTACAATTTCCTTTTCCAAATATTGTTTTCCTGGTGTATTGGTTAAGACATGACAGTGGCCTCGTATTCTCCTCTTAACATCTGGTTTCTAGGTAATGACAAAATGTAATTTTATCTATTATGGAATAGCCCTGGGGATGAATAGAACTGTCCCATTCATCCCCATAAACACTGTCCCATTCATTCCCATAGCACATGGTTATATAAAACAGTGATTAAGCTTAGTAAGCACTGTCAGTATTGTTCATTTGCATGATAAGTATAACAAGCAATTATATCATTTTAACATTAAAAAAATATATAAGGTTTTGAGAAGGTTAACTATTAATTAAATACTAAAAAGTTTAAACAGAAAAACTTACTTTGGTTCTTGAATAATGCACTTTGTACAATAGCTAATCTTCTGTTATGGATATTGCTTTGAAACTATGTCTGTTGAATGACCTCAGTACTGCCATCAGTCAGGTAAATTATCAAATTATTTATGTTTGGAGAACGTATATAAACGTATATTAGTTACATTATTTTTCATTGATTGATTTATTTCTACAACACTTGAGGTTCATGTTAATTACAAGCTACATTCGCCAACCACATTCAAACACCGCCATCTGTTTAAAAAAAAAATGTCAGTCAACGGTGACTGACGTGGCTTATCGCAAAGTTCGGTGTCAGTCAACGGTGACGGACGTAACACTCAACATGTTAAATAAGTTCAATTAACCATTTTAAAATGAGCTTATATAAAATGACAAAGTAAAAAAAATGTTGCTACCTGAAGGAATTTTATAATGTCGCTATAATAAAATCTCTTTAAATAAGAAGTATTAAATGTATCATTTTAAATGCGGCGTAATTTTGACCAAAGTTTTCTTTCTTTTTTAATATTCACACATGAACATGTTTTTAAATTGATTAGCAATATTGTTACTTGTGGTTTTGTGGTTTTGTGGTATTGATACTTGTGTTCGTATCAATATTTAAAAAAATGCACCTTCCAAAACATTAAATAAACTATGATCCGGATGATGAAATTTTGAATAAAGTATTGAAAAATCCCCTAAAACAATAATTCAGTGATTGTGCACTACACACCGGAAGCTTGTCAAATGTGTTCTTGCAAAAGGTGGTTATTTTCCTATGCATAGTTTGTGATCCTATAAAACTTTTTAACAGAATTATTTTGACTGACTTCTACATTAAATAGTATTTAAAAATATTCTTCAATTTCAAAACTGTCCCCATCGTTGTCTTTATCGAACATTTCTCGATAAAACTATCAAGTTGAATACTTTTATAGGCGATAGTTTTCTTAATACAAGACAAGACCTCTGGTCACAAAACTCCATTTGTAGTAGGTACACCAACGTCAATTACTTCTTTTTAGAATAGAGATATTCACTTAACTGTTTAAGAATAATTTATAACGTACTTTCTTTTAAATAACAATTATGCTTGCTTATTCCTTATGCTTGCGTATGTGAAAGTCAAAGTTATTTATTTTCGACCTACTTCCTGCTAAAACAGAGCTTTGAAATTTGGAATATAATATGTATTTCTGAGGACAATACATGAATTTGATATTTATCTTTCAGAATTCGATCACAAAAGGTGGCAACGGTGGATTTTTTATGGAGAAACCAGTATCAGCTTTAAAATGTGGTAACCTTACAAGTAGTACTTGTTGAAACTACTACTTGTAAGGTTACCACAACAGTGTAAATTTTATCCAACTTACGGGAAATTGAGTTGATATGCATAACGCCAACTTGGTGATAGCTAATTTAGCGAATTTTTCTTTTAAATCCATTAATATTCATAGTCGAGCTCATCATAATTTATTTTAAATAACGCGCATTGAAGAATTTTTCGAGCAATTGGGTCAGAATTTAAAGTACAATTTACAAAATGTACATCTTTACATCTTTATCCCAACACGACCAATCACGCAAAATCCACTGGACAACGTTGTACTATTTGAGCTCCTAACTGCAATATATTAATGTGTTTTATCCATCCAGACCAAAAATTTTTTATTATTTTTCTGTATTTGCACTATATATTGTTCTGTAGTTAAGATGGAAGATCAAAAATTTTAAAAGCGAAATTTTCTATAAAGCATCATAAGACTAAAAAATTAAATATAAAATAAGGCTATAAAAGAGCTATAAGAATGAATAATATTAATAATAATAAACATGCTTTCAGTAAAATTCACAAATATGAAGAAAATACATGAATTTTTTAAGTGGGCTAAAAATTAGAGGGTAAATTTGAGCTAAAAAAATTATTTTGTTTTGTTATGTTTAAAGAAAACAAGTCAGATGTGGCAATCCCAAACCGGTTAGGCAGTTTAAACCAAAATCTAGTCAGCAACAAGGTACGTCAACTTACAACTAAATCTAAAGTTTAAGAAAAAATCGTGCATCAGTTTTTGAGATAAAGCTATTGCAATATATATATATATATATATATATATATATATGTTGCATAACTGCACTACATGTTGTGTAATGTACACCGAACACTAATCAGGATTATTTTTTATGAGGTACTAATTGCATCTGCAGTTTGATGAAAATCCATGCATTAGTTCTTGAGATACATTTATTGCAAAATCGTGTAAAATGCAGCATAGCAGCACCATCTATTGGACGTTTTATACGAAAAATTAAACAACGATAATCTATATCTGGGACTAAATGAATCTTAAGTTTTCGAAAATTTCGTGCATTTCTTCTTGAGATATAGCTATTGCTATAATCCCAAATGATGCACCAGGGCAGCGCCACTTTTTGAGCAATTTGCACGAAAACGTAATTAGCATCTGAAGTTTTGTGGAATTCCGTGCGTTAGTTCTTGAAAAAATTCACCCACAAATCTTTTGCCACATACATGCAGACAAACAGAGAGATACTCACACAGACATATTGTAAAAACATGTTTTTGGAATTCTCTGACCCAAAAAACGAATAAATATCTCGGAAAACTGATTTCGAAAATTTTTAAGAATCCAATATTTTCTTATTGTTAAGATTGAAGTAAGTAAAAAAAAAAAAAAAAAAAAAAAAAAGTGTGAAAGACAACTTTACATATATGCTCATACATATATGACATAATATAAAAATTTTAAATAGAAATAAAATTGCACTGGTCCGCACACACATCTTTTTCTAATACCAAACTTATTTTCTAATTTTAGTGCATTTAAAGAGGAATTTTTTTTTCTACATGTTTGTGAATAAAATTATGTTTTATTTTTCTTTTACATTTTTACATCCTTTTATATTCATGTAACCGTCATGATTAAGATAAATCAAAGCATTAAATTAAAAGTCGTATTAGTAGAAGAAAAATCTTTGATAAAATAATAAACTAAAATCTAAGTTAAAGAATTTTATTGCAGTGATAGAATGCATACGTTTTACAACCGGACAAAAAAATCCCACTCAAGCACAATAAAGCGCTAATACGAACAAACTATTTCTTTTTCTGAATACACCGCAAAAAAATATATGTAACGTTAATTTTATCAAAAGAAAAATTTTTGACTGTGCCTTAAGTGAAAAATAATTGAATTGTTTTCTTAAACTTATCGACTTATATTCTCCACGGGAAGAACAATCGATATTTTTTCTAGACAATAAATTAGTCTATCAGAAATAGCAATATTTAAAAACTTATTATTTTTAAAAAATGACTGAAATTGATTAAAATGTTATTCAAAAATTTATATCTTTTGGAATATTTGAATTTTTCAATGTATTTTTAAGGTTTTAATTTTGATAAACTATTAATTTAATATTCAATTCTCTTGTAAAATTTAGATTTTTTTTGCATAAAAGATAATATTTTTGGAATAAACTTATCGGAATACATCTTGATAGATTTTTTTAATTACTTGATAAATCTCTCTATTCCAAAAAAAGATAACTAAAATTGTCATCGCCGCCGCCATAAATAACTTTTTTGTAATCCGGGGTCTTTATTCGCTAATATTAAGAAAACTACAGCATGAAAAAAATATAATTTGATTGTATTATAGCAAAATATTTCATAAACACGATGTAACAGACAATTCCCAAATCGAGTATTATTTTATGAGCTACTTTTTGTTAAAGTTGGTTAAAATCATCCCATTTAAAACGTTTTGTAGCAGAAAAAAACTATACATTGAAATTTGAACTTTTGTTTCTGTAGGTATACATAAAAAGCTGGCGGCAGACTTTTTTTTCATTTGGTGCATTTTCTGAGTATTTTTCCATTTTAAATTACATTTTTCAGCATTTCGAGAGATATTTTTTACATGTTTTAGAAAAACTAACTAAATTATTGCCAATTTTAAAAAGAGCACGAAATATAATGTTTTATTTAAATTAATTTATTTATACATGACTATTTAAAACAGAAAAAAAGATTTTAAAATTGCTTTCAAAAAATTACAGCTTAAAAAACAGAAATTATTGAAAATTACGTTATAAAAATTGTATTTACGTGTGATTATTCCAAAAAAGAACTAAAATTTAAAAATTGTGAATTCATTTGTTTTTAGTTAAAACAATAAATGGTGGAAATTATGTCATATCTAAAACGGATTAATAAGAGTATTACAAACAGCTTAAATTTAAAAAGTATATTTATAATGTTATTTTATTGATTATTCCTTATCGTAGATCTCGTATGGAGTGATTTTTCTTTAATTTTAACATTTCCGAATTATTCTAAAGAATAAGAAATTCCGCTGCCTGACAATTATAATTCTGACATTAGGTTCACAGCTGAACAGCAGAAGATGTTTCCGATATAATCAGAATAATTTTCGTCATTGCAAACAAAAATTACAAACTTTCCTAAGTCAACTTCTATTTTTGGAAAAGCAAAAGATCGAAAAGCACGATAATCAATCAAAGAGATTAGTAAAAAAGTCATTGAGTAGTCAGGTTAAGAAACTATCATGCTCTGGGCAATAACAGTTACTGCTGCATTTAATGTCGAAGGCAAGTCAATCCTCTGAAAGTATAAACGTGTTTAAAATGGTTTGTTGGTTTAAAAAGTAAGGAGCATGAGAAAAAATCTGCAGCTCAGCGTGGGTAGAGTGTTATTTATCATTATTGAGAAATTTTCAATAATCGGATGTCATCTTATGGCTGACTTCGAACAAAAATGCCGCAGAGATAAAACAGATAACATTCAAATTTTTATAGGATTTTTTGTTTAATCCTTAGAGATATTAGTTACATCCAATAAATTCATCTCTCTATGTAAGAAAAGTTCTGTAAAAAAAGGCATTTCCTAAACAAACAATGCTTAAGGTATTTCAAAAATGTATCATATTAACAAGCTTAACGAGACAAAATGACAATCAACAAAGACTCTTAGTTTGCTTTCCGTGGGTCAAGTTTTAGACAACCTCCCATCCGTTATGCAATGACGAAACGTTACATTGCTTCCGGCTGAACATGATTGGTTTCAAGATCTATATGTCTTTTCCTCGAAAACAAGCAAACTAAAGAGCATAATAAATAAGTACTGCTTAAATCAAAGTTGTCGATGACAAGAATATCAGCAGACTACAATAATTAAATAGCAAGATAAAATGCAAATGGTCACGTGGCTGGACTTCAGGCAGTTAGATGCAAAGTTATGTTACTTAGCAATATCTGTACGGAATTAGGATTAGTAAACAGTGTCCTGTGTACAGTAAAAGATATTGTCTATAACCCAAGATTTTAATTTCTATTCTTGCCATAGGCTAAAATGGTTCGTTTTGATAATTAAAATGGGCCATATCTAACTGAAAAAGTTATCGTTATCAAAAATATTTGTAAAAATTAGAAAAAAGGTAAAATGCTTATGAACCAAGTTACCTTTAATAGTTGCACATCGTGCCGCCATACACGAATCCCAGATTTTAACTTTATCAAAAATTGCTGTGGACATTCGCGCAAAAGAGTTGTCAATCTAAAATAATTTATGTCACTTTTAATATAATTGGTCGTTTGTAGAAAATTCTCATTGAAACGCTTTTCTCTAAGAGTAGGCTTGACAAATTAGAACAATGGGAGCACTTGATGATAGATTAGAATTTGAGCATTGGGACAGACAACTGACGACTAAATTAAACACTTTAATGAGAAGATTCGACGGCTGTTATTTCAAACTTGTTTTTTATTATTAAACAGTAATCTTGAAAATAAAACTTTATTTTTATATTAAAATAATTTATTTTAAGTTTACGTGACTTCATGCTCCGATATTTGGGCCTGACAGATGTTAGAAAGTGTAGATATGCAAGGGCCGGTTTCGGCCCGATTTTTATTAACGGCATTCGGGGCGAGCCAAGGCTTTACTTTTATCTGAAGACTCGGGCCGGACCTAACTTATTTTTTCCGTACAATGCCGGGACTGATTTCATTCTTTCAACTCTTTAAGGTCATCTCTAGTTGAATCATTCCATGTGAAAATCATTTTTCCGACCTGGCCAAGTCTGTTCAAAAATCAGTAAAATTTGGCCTGGTCCAAAATTTTTTTTGCTAAAAAGGCACATTCTTTTAAATCGCCATTATTCTACAATAAAACATTAAAATTTATTCTTATTAAATAATTGTAGATTTCTATACTTAATAAAAAAGCGTTAAAGTCAGAAAAAAGAACTTGCCTATGACGGAATCTTCTTTTACAATGAAAACTAGAAATTTCTTTTAAATTACACAATACATTACATTTCTTTTAATACAATAATACGCGAGAAAAAAAATTATATTATACATTTGCACCTGCTAAGAAGGGAACTTGTCAATAACGTATTTTTTTTCTTTCTAATTAGATTTCATCTTAGAAGATTTTACTTTTATCTTGCACCATTTTAAAGATATTTATGTCATATATTTATTACATGGAATACAGATTAATAATAGTAATGATAATTGAAACATTTACATATGACAATCAGAGGTTCATTAAAAGCATAAATATAGCAGCTAAGGTACTTCTGCATAAATGGAGATTATAAACATAAAAAAAAAAGACTTAGATAAGGTTTTTGGTCAGAACTCTTCCATAAGTGTAAAAATTAATGTTCTGTAGAAATTCTCACCGGCCGGGCCGAAATTTTAACTTTTTCTCCGGGCGGGACTCAGGACGTGTTTTTAGTTATTATATCAGGTGCGCAACTCCAATAATTTTTTCTCTACGGGCGGAGTCGATTTTTTTTTCTATGGATCGGGTCGGGCTCTGACCTGAAAGTTTCAGCCGTACAGATCTCTATACTAATAAGTATTTTTTACATTCATAATTAAGATTAACTACCAAAGAATTAAATTTATCATCGTGTAAGTATTGTTTTAAGAAAAGGGTGAAAGAAAAGAGAAAGAAAAAAGTGTGTATTAAAGAGATTGATTTCGTTGTCATAGTATTCACGTTATTAAACTTAAAAAGAAGAAGTAGCACTCAAGAACTAAAACAGATTTGGCAAAAAAATGTACAAAAAAACGCAACATACAAAAGCAAGTTATATGTAAAAAGAAAACCTATATCACAATAATTTTAATCGAAAGAAAGAATTTTGACTGTCACATGGGAAAAATAATTTAGTTATCATTTCTCAAATTTATCAATGAATATTCTCAAAGGGAGAAAAATCAATACCTTCCCTAGGCATTACTGGCGTTCGAAGAGAAGTTGGGATTTTTTTAATCCAATTTATTACAAAAAATAACTCAAATGGGTCGAAAATGCTGGTTTTAAGTTTATTTCTTTCAAAAAGTTAGTTTTTTTTCAATGCAATTTCGATAAACCTATTTTACTAGGACATCGATAAAATTTTCATATAATTATAAATTTCAGTGACGAGATGTGTTTCAAAATTTATTTACTTTTTAATAAAATATTAATAATGATTTTTTCATTTGAATTTGTATTAGGTGCTGAAATAAAAAGCGGTCTACCATGCATTCATTCGAGAAAAATAAAATCCATTGGACATTTAATCGTTTATCAAAATTGTGATTATTTATCAAAATTCTTATCACACATTTTATGATATTATAACTATTTAAAGTTTTTTTTTTATAAAAATAAGTTACATGGTAATGACTTTTAGAAAGATAATTTACAGATCTTTCCTTAAAGGGGTAAAAACAAAACTTTTGCATATACTACACATACACTGTCATCTAAAATTTTAAAGAAATTTTTGCAAAAACCTTGATTACCCTTTTTTGTTTTAAAGAAATTATCACACAGGATTACATAGGCGTAAGCGAAAATATGAAAATAATGAAACTTGATTTTCTGTAAATATTGTTCATGATATTTTATTTTCAATTGTTGTTGGTAATATCGTTAAAAATTCCAAGGAGAGTCTATCAATGTCTAAGAGAAGTCGTTCAAGATTCATAAAAATGGTGTGCGATCGGATGAAGGAAAATAAAATTGTCATGAACTAATGATGATAGATTTCAAAATGTGTTTCGCATTGTGGTCCAATGAGTGTCAGTTTACATCAGATGATTCTGTTCTTAGAAGACCTGTTTCAAGCCATCCACGTAATCATTATAACTCCTGCGAGAAACCGCTATCTAACTCTTTCAGTCTGAAGAAGGAGAATTACTTCTGTGAGTCTGCTTGTTTCTCATCCTTTTATTCCTTTAGGGACAAGAATATTTACTACTACACTGTAAAAAAATCTGTACAGCTACTAAACTGTTTATATGAAGCTGGGATTCCTAGAACTTTTTATGCAACAGTAACAGCAATAATTCACGTAACTGAATCGCTTACATGAATCTTCATTGCTACCGTTACATAAAAAGTTCTAGAAATCCCAGCTACCAAGAAAAACTTTAGCAATTCAACAGAATTTTTTTTTACAGTGTACAGAACGAAGTCACATTTATAATCCCAATCTCTATGAGAGGCGATTAAATGCATGTATTCCACTGAACCGTCTGCAAAAAAATTTCCATTTATGTTGAGCAAGATAATGCGTTTATTGTGACCATGCATCAATAAGCTTCTGTGATGATTCCAGGTTCATTCTGGATTGCGATTCACCTCGTCTACTGATCTGGAACGAACAGCGCACCAGATGAAATCATTCGGACATTTATGAACGGCAGAAAGGCACTGTTGCAAAGGGGATGGAATCATTGCTTGAACAAGATCCTCTCTCGGTGGTTATACTGATCTATATCTTCCAGGGAGGATAGGTCTGAGGTATCCGAGGTATGTCTGACGAGATCTGAGATTAATATTTCCTCTCATATGCTGCTGCTGTTGGTAAAGATTTCATTCTAATGAATGACAATGAGAGACTTTGACAAGCTCTGCTTATTGCGAATTACGTTAGGGCTATTGTTTGGAGCGAATAAAACAGTCTGCTCAGTCTCCAGATCAGAATCTTACAGAACTTGATTGATACTACCTCAGCAGAAAGCTAATGCTTTAAATCTCCCTCCAAAGTGAGTATACAGGGTGTCCCCTCTCAACGGTGGCCAATGGCTAATTTCTAAACCGTTGGTCATAGACATATAGTTCCAATTGCAAAAATGCTTTAAAAAAGGCAAAGAATTGTTTTTTAAGCGATTTTGGTCAAAAAAATGTTTTACTAAAAATTTACGAAAATTAAATTTTTATATGGTCCCCCGGTCCTATAAGTGATATTTAGTAAAATTTTTTCACCACTCTAGCAAGTAATACAGAAAAGGTCCCATTCATGTAACATTAAAATTGACCGAGTTATGAAACTTTAAATTTCTTGACTTAAATCACTTTTCTGCAACTGAAAATGGATGAGTTGGACGAAGCTTTAAGGGAACGTACACAAAGTGCTAAAGTATTATAAAGGGCGTCCATTTCCAACGCTGTTCAATGGCTAATTCCTAAACTATTTGTCACAGACATATAGTTCCAATTACAAAATGTTTTAAATGAGCGATTTAACTGAAGGCGCTGTCACCGTATAAGTTTTAAGGTATTGTTAATTATAATTAATTAACTTCTAGATTGGTTATTAAAATAACTGAAGACATAAATTTCAAAATTCTCTTTATCGAAAAAATTAAATTTTGGGAAATAGCGAAAAAACTTTAAATGCATCTATTGGTTTTCATTATAAATTTTGAGATTGCATTGTTACAATAGTGGAGGTTTGTATAGACTGACAGAGAAATCAACAAGCGATAAGTCGAGTTTTGAAATTCATATCCTCAATTGTATTTTTACGTATGCTTTATTTTGTAAGCAAATGAAGCTGATTCTTTTCGTGATTTTATTTAAAAAAGGTATGTTATTTTGATAAGCTTTTATTTTATTCATAGTTTTCGTATGTAAATTTTCCTAGTTCAAAACTTATATTCAAATTTTAACTCACTTCCAAATATCTGATTGAGGTTCAATTCCCATACTTATTAAAACCCGATGACAATGTAATAATACGACTTTAGGTGCGTTCCATTTATTTATTTTATAGGACTACATCAAATTCTATTAGGTTGAGTAATCTAATAGAGCTTTAAATATGTATCATTTTGTAACGATTTGTGACTGTTGCTTTTCATAGTTCAATTTAACAAAATTTCTGTTATTTTTTTACTTATATTTTTAGCACAAATTGCATATTTTACTTTAACATGTAAATGTCAACAAAAATTCAGAAACAACATTGTAAAAAAATTTTTTACTCTCATTGTTTAAAGTTAAATTTTCTATCTGATGTTTATTTTTATTTCCAGTAAATTTGTGACTGACCCCTATTTTGCAGCAAAAAATATGCTTCAACTTTGAGCAGCTATAACTCGGTCAATTTTGATCGCAGAGGAATGGGACTTTTTTTTGTCTTACTTGTTAAAGTAGTGGTAAAAATTTTCTAAATATCACTTATAGGACCGGAGGACCGTATAAAAATTTAATTTTCGTAATTTTTTAGTAAAACATTTTTTTGACCTAAATCGCTTAAAAAATAATTCTTTACCTTTTTTAAAGCATTTTTGCAATTGGAACTATATGTCTATGACCAACGGTTTAGAAATTAGCCATTGGCCACCGTTGAGAGGGGACACCCTGTATGATACGGAACAAAGTTTACATTGTGTTTGCTCTTTGGTACCCATTCAGGTGTTCGGCAACTTAATTGTCAGGATGAAACGTTGCTGCCGACAATAAACTGCAACAAAGGATGGACATATTCCCCATTAGAAATCATTTTTCGGGTTCCGTACTTATAAAGTGAAAAAAAACCACTATCACTCCCCTGTCCGTCTGTCCGTCTGTCACAGCCATTTTACTCATAAACTATGAAACGTAGAAAGCTCAAATTGGAGGAAGGTAATGAAGACTATTGACCCACATATTTACAGATTATTAAACATTTACAAATATATTTACAAGGGGGGGGGACTAATAAAGTTACTCGAAGAAAACAAATCTTTTCTTTGTATTTCGTGTGGGGTATCTTATGAAAGCTTTCATTACGCTAAACTCAAAAATACATTTAATTTAATTTTAGGTATTGTATTTTCAGATATATCGTCGAAAATATAGTGCAAAAATATGTTGCCGCCCATCTAATTACGAATCTATTGAAACTAAAATTATGAAAAAATTGGAGGTTATAGATGTTACTTTAAACCTGGTAGAAAAAATGTAGCGATTACTCTAGATCGCATAGTTTTTGAGAAAAGCACATTTCTCTGATCCACACAAATATCAATTTGCAATGAGCAAATGTGTTAAAGCGTGTTAGAGGTACCTATCCTAGCAGAAGTATAAAAGCATTGCGGATAAGGATTTTTAAAAAAATTCGTCGGTAATTATCCGAGAAATTAACCCTCAAAGACAGGGACAATTTGGACATAAATAATGACAAGTGCGGCCTTCTCTACATACCATTGGCTTTTAAAGCCTAGATAACTATTTTTAACAATATATTTGTGTAATGCAATACCTAGTATCAGTATACAAGAAATAAACTTCATACAGTTGGAAACATACTATTTTAATTAGAATTTATCACATAAATCAAGGTTCGTGCGCATAAGAAATCCTTCTATAGCCAAAAAAAAAAAAAAAAAAAAAAAAAAAAAAAAAAACTAGTCTTAAAAACAAATCTCCAGGAATGGCTCCTGGAATGATGCTGATGTGTAGGGTTTCCGGAAATAACACGTCCGGGTAGACCACACCTTCCATGAGTCGAATAGACCAATCAGGAAAGGACTCCGTCTATGCTTCGACCAATGAGGAGAATGATGAATTCCAAAATTGAGAGTACACTGTTAAAAATCTGCTGTACTTTGTTGCAACGCACTCCACCGCTTGTATATAATATCTCTATTCCAACCAATGAGAAAGCTCCATTTCACGGCCAAGTAACCGTTTTCTCTACAAGCAGGGGAGTGCGTTGCAACAAAAGGCAGCAGATTTTTAACAGTGTATGGGAAATAAGGTATCGCGAAGCGATTCCAACCGGGATTGCAAAGCAATACTGAACGGAATCGCGAAGCGATTCCATGGGGTATTGGCGAGCGCAGCAAGCAGGGGTAGCCAACAACTTGGAATCGCGAAGCGATTACGCGGGGGGTTGGCGAACGTAGCGAGCAGGGGGGCGGAGCCCTCCTAGTTTAAAAAATTATCCTTTTTAGTATCAGGATTTTTTTAAAGTATTATTTGCATTATTTAAGGCAAAGCATTTCGTACATCGTATATAGCGACCACTGCGTTACGAATTTCTAGTATTAAAATGTTTTTTTTTTTTTTTTTTTTTTTTTTATTATTATTCCTTATGCATGCGAACCCTTCATAAATGTTGTATAGTTCGTGACTAGTTTGCATCGAGTGGGTCTCTCATTACGACTCTTGTGTGTTTAACCCTTTCAGGGGCAAAAGAATTCTGTTCATAAAATGATGAAATAATAGACTGACACCAAAATATTCAAACGAATTTCTTAGAAAATAAAATTCCGGTATTTTGAACTTTCATTAGAAAAGTAACATTTTATTATAATATTACTGGTGTCATTTGTCAATTTTGGCATTAAAATTAGGTGGCTAGACCCTCTAGCCACCGCCCTTGAAAGGGTTAAAAGTAAATTAAAAACCTATCTGGACAAACGCTTTACGTACCATAACCGCTTTTGAAATTTATGAGCTCCTTTCTACATAAGCTTCTTTAGCAATATTTCAAATTTAAACATTTAATAAGGATTTTGTGTTAGCTACACTGATAAAAAAAAAGGTTATTACTACGCTGAATTTAGTTTTATGAAATGCTAAATGAAGTATAATATGCACTACGTTTTTTTTTTCTCTTTTTTTCTTTCAAGAGTTAAGTTCCTTATAAATAGATAAGGATAAAATTAAAAAAAAAGAGTTATACAGAATAGCGATATTTGATATTATTTAGATTTCATTTTTCTTTGAACTTTTATGGTACACTTATTCTTACTTTTCTAGTTAGCTATGACCAACCCTACTTTGTATAGTTTTTACGAAATCTTATTATTCTTTCAGCATCAATTTTCTTTTTATAATGCAGTTAACTCCTTCGCGATGTGCGACACTTTGCTTAATATTTAACATTTAATCACCGGTTTTTCAAAACATAAAAATTTTCTGTATTCGAATCTCGAAAATGCTACAATTAAAAGAGGTAAACATTACAATAAAAAATAACTGTTGAGATTAAGGAAGGCTTCTGAGAATTTTAAATGTTGCACGTATATCGGTCGCTCATCTCTAAGGAATTAATAATACATATGTTTATTGTACGGAATCCTCTAAGCGCGATTTATACGCGCACTTGATCGTTTTTTATGTTTCCACATAAATTTTTTCCATATAAAACAGTGATGTACTGTTTTCACCAAGAATGAAGTTTTTTGCCAAGGATGTTTTTTTGTCGTAACTCACGTAAGTTATATAAATTTATTTGACGCATTCAATAAAAGACTATTTCATGCGCATTTCCTCGAAATTGCTTGTTTCACTGTTCATTCACTTTTAAATTAGGTATCAACATTAGACATTACTTTAACTTTCAGAAGGCAAAACAAATATATTAATATCTGTTGCTTCCGGAAATGACCAGGTAAAGCACATTTTTAATATTTTGAATTATTAACGTTTAAAGTTTTCAAATGTCTTTTTATCATTATTTTTATAAAGTAAATTAGAACTTAATAATTTTCACTACATTCAATTAAGATATAAGAACCTCTTTTTTGCCAAAATAGTTATATAAAAAGGGTTTTTATTAATTGAGAACCAATTAAAAAGAATTTCAATTTTTAAATGAAAATTTTTAGTCGCCATATGACGGGAAGTATTCGATGGAAGATGACAGTACAATGGCAGATGAAAGTATTCTTTTAAAGTTACATTTTTCCAAATTATCTCAATTTTTTAAAACTGTTCCTTTCCTGGTTATTACCGGAAGCCTCATTTCCGCTTCACTTCAAGCAAATATAGAGAGGTGTTAACGACTAATGATCTATATTGCAAAAAATCTGCAACTTCTGTTGCATAGTCACACCACCGATTTTACAAAAAACGATTATTTGGCAATATTATGGAGCGTTTTCATTGCTCAGAAAAGAGATATTCTATAAAAGCGTTGAAATGACAGTGTAGCAAAAGTTTAAAAGTGTACGATTACTTTCTTTTATTGCTTGCTTATTTTAAAAAGAACAATAATATCCGTAAATGTTTTCACGATTTTTTATTAATCGGTAAATAATAAGTTAAGGTTAAGGACTTTAATTAGAAAGAGCCATATATCATTTTTATACATGAAGAAAATAAACTAAATATCTAAAGGATAAACCAAACAATTCGTTATAGATAAAATAGACACTGAAAAACTATCAATAAATCATAATTGAATTTAAAAAACTTCATGAAACAATACAGAATACCAATACATGAATATACGGAATCAGTTTTAGTATAAAAATTTTAACATCTCATCATCAGCAAATTCAAACATTTTTCCTTAATGGTGAACACAAATAAACATTAAAAGTAGAGGAGTGAGCTAGAGGTCTGCACGGGCCGGAATTTCCAGGCCCGGGCCCGGCCCGGCCCGTAGGAAAGGTATTTCGGCCCGCCCCGTTTTTGTAAAACTCAAAAGTTCGGCCCGGGCCCGGCCCGTTTAGATTTTTATATTTTAGGCCCGGCCCGGCCTGGCCCGTACAAAAATCAGAGAAAACAAGCCCGGCCCGGCCCGTTTTGGCCCGTTACAATTTCTACGATTTCTAAAAAATTCAGATTTTTATCATATAACTAAGATTCCTTTAAAGAATACTGCATACATATCTATGGAATGATTTTACAGTATATTTTACAGCAAATGCACATTAACAACATTAATGATTACTTAAATTCTTAGACTTTCAACATTCGAATAAAGATTCATTAAAAATTAATATGGCTTAGAATAAAAGAAAAAAGAAAGAAAGCTAAAAACATCGTTAATTTTGAAGCTGTTTAATAAAAGAAGATTTATAAATATATTTCTATATCATTTTATTATAGATTTCAAATCCAAATTCATTCTTAAATTCAAAGAAGCTCCTTTCTGATACATTTCTAAATTCATTTTTTTTTCTCAGAAATGCATAAGATTAGCAGATATCTTTATTCAGAAACTATATAATCAAATGACGTTATCCATTTTTTGATACAAGCAATTTAAGAATACTTCAACCAAATAAAATACTTTCATAATTAGCGTTTTGAATAGAATTTCCGGAAGCAATAGCAAGGGAAGGGAGAAAAACCTGCAATCATTTGAGAAACTATTATATCTCAACAAGGTTATACAAGTATTTTACTTACCAAAAATGAAAAACGCTATTCGATTCCAAATCCCTTCAATAGTTAGGCTTATCACTTTTATACTTTTACAATTTAAAATTAATCAGAAAATGTGTCAAACTTTCGCATTATTGAGAAATTAATTTAAAAATCATCAAGAAATATACATCGGAAGACTAAGCTAACATAAGTTCTTTATCGCTGTTAATAATTTTACAAATCTTGTTTTCTGCCAATAATTAAGTCTAGTACCGGTCCGGCCAGTCTATATGTAGAAAAATAATGCAAGCGTGATCTCGGACCGGTATGAGTCAGCTAAAAAAATATTAAAACGGGTTACACATAATGTAATTCTTCGATGCCGATACACTGTGCATTTTTATATTGATGCTGTCAAACTAGTATGGCCACATTTATATTTATTCTCGTTAAAACCATTTTCGTTGAAAATAGCTCATATTTTATCGCTTCTATTTAAATCTTGAGAAATTTTTTTTATCGGCCCGGCCCGTCTGGCCCGTTCAATTTTTTTGCCGGCCCGGCCCGGCCCCTTGAAAAAACTATTCTAAATCTGCCGGCCCGTTAGAAAATTCGAAACGATTCCGCCGGCCTGGCCCGTGCAGACCTCTAGAGTGAGCTCAGAATAAATAAAACAGATGACGCAAGCTGGAAGGAAAGCATCAATAACAGAAGAGCACATACTATAAAAAATTCACATAACATTACTCCATAAAATTGGTATCAGCGTGCTTCCTCCAATTTAATTTCGGTATTTATATCAGTTGCATTAGTTCATAAGTTGGAGGTAGCAAGCAAGCTTGCTCCCAATTTTACGGAATAACAATACATATCTTTTTTATTATTTTAATTACAAGGTGAAGAAGAGAAAGGAATGAATGCAAGTCAAAATGACAGAAAAATATAACTAACAAATAAAGAAACAATAATTAAAGAAACAAACAAATTAAAGTAAAAGATGAATAAATATTTTTTAAAATATTAATAAAATTTGTGTCAGACTGCTGCCTCTAATTTTATTTTGGTTGCATTAATTTCGGTATTTAAATCGGTTGCTTTACTCCATAAAATGGAGATAGCGAACAAACTTGCTACCAATTTTATGGAGTAACGTTATATTTTTTTTCAGTGTGAAAAAGAGAAAAGAATGAATGCAAGTCAAAATGATAGAAAAAAATAACTAACAAATAAAGAAGCAAACAAATTAAAACAAAAATGAATAAATAATTTTTAAAATATTAATTAATTAAAAAATAAATATAAAGTAGAAAAAGTAAAAAGTTTTTTTTCAGAATACTTCGTTTGTGTCTAGAACATATTGAATACCTTCAGTTTAATTATAGTGTTATATATACTTACATGTGGTGCGTTTGAGTGTACGCAATTGCATAATTAAGGAGTAAAATATGTAATTAATATTGATATAATAAGCTGCTCAAAAAATAGGCAACAAGCAAAAACAAAAAGAAAAACATGTTTGACAGCTAGTATAAAAATTGAAGTGCTGACAAATTGCAATATAAAAATAAGACACCAAAACATCGTGTATGGTAATTTTTTTCCTTAAAATAATGTCATGAACATGAAGAAGCGTTCTAAGGTACCAATTTATAAAGTTGTAAATAATAAAAAAAAGTGGTGCATAACAATAAAGTTCTTTAAATATGGTGCACGGTTCCGTTCAACAGTTAAGAACGTAACACGTCTGTTTTTTGTCCATGCATTGAGTTTGTAGAAAAGACTTTGGAGAACTCTGTTCAAAGCTTCAAAAATTCATTTGCCTAGTCCTACGTTGGAATTCGTTTTTGCTTCAATGCGTCAAGCGTCATCCGAGTGTAACTCAGAAATACTGGATCAAACTTATTTTAACAGCGCATGCTGGGTATTCCATAAGCTGTATGGGGTTTCAGTTTCAATCGTGTTCTTTCGAAATCGAAATTTATGAAACCTTAGATTTAAGCTTACCTTAGATTAAACTTTAGATTAACCTTACCTTAGATTAAACCTTAGAACTAAAGATTTAGGCTGTGGTAAACTGCTTTTATTTAAGTTTTGTTCCTTTGCTGCAGTTATGAAACTTCAAAGTATCGTTTTTTTTTCTTTTTTCTCACAAAAAAATAAATAAAAGTCATGAAATTTAAACTTTTCAGTTTCAAATTAAAGTTATGTATTATAAATGAAATAAGTTAAAGGATTGTGTTATTATATTCTAAATAATTTATGATATGCGAAAAAATGCCATGGGTATAATATTTGGCAATTTATTATCTGCGCCGGGCTAGCATAAAAATATTGAGTTCTTCATTTTTCAGCCCAGATGTCATATATGCACCGCATCGGCAAGTTATTTTTCTGACGCCAATTTGGCAAAAACTTCGTTTTCAAATATTAGTTACATGCGTTTTTTTAAACTAATTTCTATTATTTTAAAAAGGAAATAATAATTAAAAAATGCTTAATTAACCCTCTAAGCATCTGGAACGTAATATTCCGTATACTATAATTCCATAGATTTGATGAGTTTTCAATACATCGAAGAATGATTCTTACTCTGGAGGATTACATTTATTTTTAAAATATATATATTTTTAATAATGTTGAAACAATCATATTTTCTTAACATTTAAAACAAAATGTTGAGAAAACAACATTACAATTTTACCCTTTAGTAAGACGCTAGGAGGGTTAATAATTATAGAATAAAACAATTTATATATTACATCATTTTAAAAAATAAAATAAAAGTAAACAAACAGTTGATTAATAAATAAATAACAATAGCCAGGTTACCATGTGAGGCACATATAATTGCCATTTTGTTGCAATCGCGCCAGTGCGGTGCGTATATGACATCTGTGTCTATTTCTCTATCAGAAACTTCTAATTTGTCAAAAAATTGAACAATTAAATAAATTATGAATAAAAGCAATATGATTTAATGCTTAGTATATATTCAAGGAGGACCAAACTGGTCATCAACGGCGGCTAGTCATTCATTAAAAGAAAATAACAGCCAACAGCGGCATAAGGTACAGCATGCGATCTGAGTATCTCTTCTGCATAGTATTGGGACGTGCTATATCATATTCAGATCGTACGTCCACCTCTGCTGATTTAAAGTTACAAGAGTAAACAAGAAATACATACAGGTCGAAATCCTAACCTACTCCTTGAAGTCGTTTAGAAAGTACTACCAATGAAAAAGCATGAATTGAAAAAAAAATAGCTGTGAAATAACATTATACGAAAAAGCTCTTCGATAGACCCAATATAAATCGTCACCTGAGAATAATAAGGTTCTAACTGACATTTTGAAAAAAACTGACGTTTTGGCATAGGAATATTCTATTTGTATCAATGAATGCATTTCTGCATTAAAATTTCAATATATATAACTTACATCCGTTTGCGAAAGAGAATAATATAGTTCCATGAGAAATTGTTGAAAGCAGTCAGAATAACAGAGTTCTATATGCAAAGTAATCGCAGACAGCATATAAGATAATATATTATTATTTTATTTTACAATATATAATGAAAACCGACAACCTTTTATTTCTTGTGAGAAAGAATATATTATTTCGATAATTAAATCGTTTTTCGGTAAAATATAGATGAAATTTTTATCAGTAAAAATCCTTTTAAATATTTGTTTTAGCACATCGATATGCAAAACGAATTGTGTTTAATTTTATTAATGGACCTGATCCAAGCAGGGATGAAGAATTAATCCTAATTCATTTATATTTAGAAAATCATGAGGGAAGAATGGATGACAGTTTAGATGAAACACCAGCTCTAGATATTTTTGGTGCTAAAACAATTTTAAAAAATCAGTAAAAGTAATTTCTGCAAACCCAATTGATAGCAGGACTATGAGTTTTTCGCAAGTTAAAAGTGCCTTTGTGTAGTTATGCGTATCTTACTGGCAATACTTTGCCTCCAGCTGCGAACAAAATATCCGAGGTAAATTTTCAAGCAGAATAATCTCAAATGATATCAAGAGTAAAATAAAAGATCATATTGAAAGTTTTCCCGAAACACCACAACAGAGCTAGCACTAAAAAAATACTTAGAATCAGGGCTTAACTTACAAAAAATGTATGATTTGTACTTTCAGAAATGCAGAGGAAGCAATGTAGAGCCAGTGAAACTTTCAGGTTATAGGCACATATTTAGTGAGCAGTTCAACATAGAATGCAATGAACCAAAGAAAGATAGGTGTGATCACTGTGGGAAGTTTAAACATGCTGAAACCCAGGGAGAAATTAATAATGACATGCAATTTAAATATGATCTGCACAAAAAAGAAATTGAATCCCCCAGAACTCTCTGAAACGATGACAGAAATTCCCCTGTTAAGTCAGTCATTTGCTTTGTATTAGAAAAGTTATAACATGTCCGAATCATGATGTCAGCAACTTTTTCTATAAAGAAAATTAACTTGTATAACATGACAGCGCATGCAACATGGAGAAAGAAAAGAAAGCATATTGTTGCTTATGGGCAGACGACATGTCAGGCAGAGATGGTAATGACATAAGCTCTGTTGTATCAACGACTGTTCGGAAGATACTGATAGACTTTCCACATGCTGATAGTTTAATTTTATACTGTGACAGTTGTGTTCCTCAGAATAGACACCAAATGATATCTTATGCAATTGCAATACTTATACAACCTCATCCACATATTATGGACATTACTCTAAGATATTGTACACCTGGACATTCATCTGTGCAAGAAGTGGATAATATTCAGAGACAAATAGAAAGAGCAATGAATGTAGCAGAATAGTTTTCACTACTTTCATTTATACGTCTGTTGCTGAGAGTAAATCGCAGTAATCCATTTACAACCCTGAGAATGAAATCAAAACAGTTCTTATCGGTCTTAAAAGTCGTGCAGCAAACAATTGTCTATAACTGTGCCTATAATTTGTCTATAATAGTTGTGCGAATTATGATTCACACAACTTCTTTACAATATTGAGTTTAAGACAAGAAACTGTTGTGACCATAATTTCACAGAGGTGAATTTGCAAAGGATCCCCTCCAAACGACGAGGAGTATCAACATCATTTCCACAAAGGACTTTACCATATCCTAAAGTAGCACAGAGAAAGAAGGATTACACTAACAAAAATAAAATAAGAGCATACTAAAGTAGTTTCCGAGAAAGGAAAGGTTCTATTTTCAAAACATGTTTAAAAGAAAATAGCCTAACTGTAATATAAAACATTCCAAAATTTCGACTAACATATTTTGTTGTTTTAAAAAGAACAAGAAAGTTTTTTCCTTGAAGATATAAAGTCCTTTCTTTTGATCAAGAGTATACCTGACTGTAATACGAAAAATTTCCTTTATAATTCATTTCAATTTCATTTATCAATATAATCAAAATTTATTGTATTAATTTTCATACTCCTCCACTCTCCCCCACTGAAATAACACGATAAAAAAGCAAAAATGTTGTGTTCCTATTTAATAAAAATATATATTTAAGCTATCTTATGTTCAGTTAAGTAATACGTATATTCATTAGTTTTGTGAAAATAGTTTAATTAGTATGAATAAGTGGAAGCGGCAATTTGCTGTCATTGTTCTCTAATATAGATAGTAATAAATATTTTACTATCCATTGAAGTTTATTCGAATTAATCAACAAAATTTCACTTTGTTAAATTATAAAACAATACGCAAATTAAGAAAAATATTGTTTTTTATGATAGAACCATCTTATTCTAAGGATAACACGACGTTCGAGAATAATATGGTTCTATCAAATTTTTTAAATGTAAAAAAATCCATGAAAATGTTATTTAAAAACTTTGATTTTGTAGAATCACTGTCTATACCTACATATGAACCTATTAGTGCCAAAAGTTTTTTGCAAACTTTAACAGCTGCAAGCACACAGCATGTGCTGATTTTCAATGTCTTCTAACTCGAAATTTATTTTTGGCCAGATAGAACCATCTTATTCTCAGGTGACGAAATGTCGTTGCTGCGAACACAAGTTAAATCTTGACAGATCGTTCACGTTAAAAATCGTTCGTTCACAAAAAAATTAGGGCATCTTTGTAAGAGAGTAATTAATCGACTGCAGGGTTGTTAAATGGTTGGGAAATAGTAGGTATAAATAACCCTGTAATTTAAAGTATATTTGTATACGAGTTTGAGCAGCAAAACGTTTGAGCACTGTTGTTTTTTTTGGCAAATATTTGCTCGCTCGCTAATCTATGCTAATGAAAAACTAACGTTTCTTACTGTAGGCTTACATGGAACACCAAATAGACAGTGTTTTGTCCAAAAAATTTCTTTGTATGTATGTATGTAATTGATTAAAATAACCACATTTTTCAGTTTTAAAAGAAGAAAACATCAAATTGGTAAATTCTCTTCATACTTTTATTTAAAAAGTACAACAATATCAATTTATAAAAAAAAAAAAAAAAAAAAAAAAAAAAAAAAAAAAGCTTTATTTCATCTGAAAATAATGCATCCATGAAATTTAATCACGAATGTTTTATTGATAAAAAGGAAGATAACATTATTTAAGATATTGCTTTTACCTTGAAATATAATGAAATTAAACATACTTTTAAAAAACGAAACAAGTTTTGTAAAATAAAACTGAATCAAGGTGATAAAATACTGTATAATACGAAAAAGAAAATATTTAATTTCTATTTAAATTAGGTGAGATAAAAAAGTTATTTTATTATTAATTTTATATTCTTTTTCAGATAATGTTTTTCTGCTTTAAAAAAATCAAATTATTTTCCTGCTATAGTTTATTTTTAAATTAAATTTACATAAAAGAAGTAATTGAAACCTTCAACACTGTATTTCTACCACGTATTTTAAAGAATAAAAAAACTACATCTGCACGTTATTAATATGCAAAGCAGGCGATTGATCGTAAAACATATCTTGGCCTTTTTTTATGTTTTGAAAAATTATAGCGATTACTCAAATATAATTCGAACTTTTTTGTTTCATAAGTTTACTATCAAAATATTTTGAACGTGTTTATCTTTTTTTATACATATTTTAAATTATTGTTAATGTATTTTATTAAAAAAATATTTATACTTGAGTTCATCTTGAATTAATTTTGCAAAAAAGTGTACTAAGTTTGTGTTTGCGCTTTTTTATGTGTTTTGAAATATTTATAATTTCATTATTGAGCGATGTTTGAGATAATAAGCTACTGATAAATAGAACATTAATAAAACGATAAAATTTACGAATATTTACAATTTCCTTCAAAATATAATTATTATAAAATCACAAAAATAATAAAAATTCTGACTTTATTTAACTACATAACAGTGAAAAATATTAATTTTTATTTCAACAAGTGTAAAAAATTTTAAAAATCTATATGAACAAGAACGTCAGTATATTAAAAATCTATCATGCATATATATTGTAAAGTCCTGGTTCTAATCACAAGCACCGTGTCAATAGATACAGATGTGATACCTAACCCCCCCCCCCCCTTCTAATACAAGAAGGATACATTTTGTGTTTCATTAAATTTTTAACTACCGTATAAAATTAGCAATGAATTTACGTTCAGATCTATATATCTGATAGTACGAAAATCATTTTAGGTCAAGATTTAGCTTTCAGTAAGGTTTTAGCAAGATCTTAGCTTCGGCAGTTTCTTAGACATTTCGGTTGCAATAATTTTTACTTCAAATGCCTCTTCAAGTGTAGCCTTTTTCAAAGAACTTTGCCTTCGATATATGCAGTTGCATTCTAATAATAATAATAATAATAAATAAATAAATAAATAAAACCTGTTGATTTAACAGAACAAATTTGTCAGCTATGATACAAGATATATCCTGTAATTTCTACAGAGAAAATTTGTTAAACTGCAACAGAGTTTCTCTGTATGCAACAGAATTTTTTCGTAGTATAGGCAGAGAAATTCTGTTATCCGACACAGATTATCTCTGTATACATTATTTCCCCCACCTCTTCTGTAATATCGACAGGAGAATTGATAAATTTTCTCTCTATCTGTATTTCTCAAGCACTTCTGTGTATATTTGTCTGTAAATTTCTAATCAATAATTTCGTTTCGCGTTGAAAAAGGTCAATTTATTTGATGAAATAAACTTATTTTGTTCTGTTTGATGTTTTTCTGTATCTATAGAAAATTCATTTTAAAAAGAAAAACTTTTAATTATTTAGTGTAAATGAATAATAAACTTTGCAGAATTATTTAGCTCATGACCTTATTGACAATAAGAAAAATATTTCCAGTTTTATTAGGATAAATAATTAGACAGTTATTTTTTAAATAAGAAAATTTTTTATGAATAATGTTTAAAATGAACGGTCTAAAAATATAGTAATTAAGGATGCATTATTATGAGATTTTTCTGCTAAATAGTAGTGACTTTTAGAGAGGAAAAACACAGTTTAAATTTTTTGATAAAAAAGTGTAGAATGATTGAATTTCAAGGTTTGAGAAAGATTGCATCAGTGAAAATTGAACAACACGTTGAATTCCGCAATGACTGACACAAAAATTTCCGTTTAATCCGGATATGTCATCGGTTATTGACAGTGAAAGACAGGATATAAAACTAAAAAACAAATAAGAGTTAAGTAAATTTTAAATAAATTTTTTTAATAACATAAAATCATACAAAGTTTTTAGTTTTATGTAATATTTTAGACTGCGAAAAATTGGTCGGCAGATAATTCAATATCAGTCACTGGTAACTAACGTGGTACTCAGCCTGTTAATTATATATGATTCCTTTTTTATGTTGATAAGTCTGTTGAATACCATGCTTAGTAATTTAAGTTTCATGAAATTCATGGAAATTTAAAATAAGTTAAATATTATTGCATAATTTAATTTCGTAAAGCTTATTCTCCATCTATATAAAAACAAAATTTAGACTTTCTGATTAAAGTTAGAAAATGCATTTTTTTTTTTTTTTTTTTTTTTTTTTTTTTTGAAATTTTATTTTAAAAGACTTTATATGATCTACATGTTGCGTTATTGATTATTTTTAGGTTTTATTAAACTCTTTAAACATATGATTTTTATTTATACATAATTCAATTGCTTTTCAGAATCGTTTGTACCTTGCATAATATTCATAATCTTGTATATATTGATGCTTCAAATTTGAATTCTATTTAAATAAAGTAAATTTAATTGCATTTTTCGACTCTTATTTTTTTCTAATTTTTTTTTTAAACTATGTAATCTACATTTTCAAAATGTCTTATGTATGCTATTGTGTACATACAAAATTTCAAATATTTCAATATATTGAAGAAAAATGCATCTTACTTTAAAATTTTATACCAATGAAAAGCATTAAGAAAGTTTCATAATAATAATACTTGAGAAATAAAGCAATTTGCACAAAAACCATTTTAAAAAAGCAATTAAACAAATTAGTAAGTTTGAATAAATTAAAGCTCAAATATTATGTAAAACAAGTTATTTTTATTAAGCAATTGAAATGTTTGACGATATTTTAAGCGGATGATCTATAAACATTTAATTTTAAAAGTATGCAGCTTTAAATGGATAAGAATGTAAACAAATAATAATAAAATATCATTCTCTCATTTATTAGAAAGAATTTGTACAAAACTACAACATACTATAACAGCTTAAAACAATTTAAACATAAGTGAAAACTGCATATTTTTTTTTTCTAATTTCATCCAAGAATAACTACAGCAACCAATGCTTTCAAGCGACGTTAATGGTGCAGAGATCACAAAGGGTGGTCCCCACAGCAATGGCAACAGGTAATATGGTCAGATGAATCGTCATTTACCCTATTTCAGGCGACCGGACGTGTTTATGTCTGGAGAACGCCCAAAGAAGTGTTTAATCCTGAATGCCTCATGTGGACTTTGAAGCATGGGAGTGGCACCATTATGGTATGCGGCTCGATATCTTGGAGCGGTGTGTGGCCACTTGTTATTCTGCATTGGAGAATCAAATCCAATCAGTATTTAAGCCTTCTAGAAGATCATGTCCACCCTTTTGGCCAGACATTATCCCTTGGAGATCAACCGCTTTTCAGGACAATCCCCCAATACACACTGCTAGGTGTGTTCAAGCTTGGTTCGAAGAGCATGACGATGAAGTTGGACATCTTTCCTGGCCCCCTCAATCTCCAGATTTGACTATTGTTGAATATTTATGGAATTATTTGGAGTTCCCGATTTCCTCCTCCATACAGCCTTTCGGAATTAGAGACCGTTCTGCAGGAGGAATGGCTTGATATACCATTAAATATTGTCCATGACCTTTATACATCTATCCCATATCGCATTAAATCTGTACTTCAGTCAAAGGGTGATCCAACCCCCTATTAATAGAGATTTTCCATTTTTTCACAGGTGTTCGTATTATTTTGTCCTCAATCTCTCTCTATATATATATGAAATACTTTAATAGCTGATCACATTTTTTAAGTTATTGATATTTAAAATCAGCTAGTCCATTTTGGGATCAGCCAGTATATATATATACATAAACATGGATTTTTTTCCTATTTCTTTATTTTTATTTTTAGTTTTTGTATATATTTTTTCTTTTATATAAAATAAAACTACTTTATTTTTATAGCGAAGTACAACTGTAAGAACGTTATCGAAATTGTAATTAATTACATGATCACAAAGACCAATTTTGATTTTTTTTTCTCTGTTTAGTTATTTTATCTTAATACAAACAATTTACGTTTTTATTACCTCAGTATTAAATTAGCCCTTTAAGCGTCCTAACCGGGGTTTTGCATAACGTAACTTTTGGTATCAAGGCTTATTTAACACAAAATCGATATTAAAGCTAATTTTTTGAAATGAAAGAGTATTGAAGTGATATATATAAGATTACCAAATAAAAATTCTAATGCCAATACTTTTCATAGATACTGTTATATGAATCGTTAAAGATGAATGGAAAATGTTGCAGGACGCTTAAAGGGTAAATTAAAGAATACCAATTTAATCTATTTAAATTATTCAAATACCTTTAAAAATATCTTTCTTTTGTGCCTGCCAACCTGACATGTACACTGAAAACAAAATAATGCTTTATTCAATCAATGATCTTCATAAACTGAGAATCATATTCAAAGCTTACAAGAAACATATCCTCGAATAATTTCGTGTTCCTTAGAAAACTTGATAAAAGGATTACATTAATTATGAAAAACAAAGAATGAAAGCCCTTTATTACAAAGAAAGTAACGCACGAATAATAAAGATTGCGTTTAAATTAATTATTGCAAAGAGTGTTAGATTTACATTCTGTGTAATTTAAATAGTATCTTAAACATGACAGAGTTATGGTATAAAATGAGATGAAAACAATTTTCTTGCGATAAATTAATCGTGTCATGTTTTAGAGTAAGATTTTTGCATAATCTCTGAATGAAAATGGATACACCAATTATTATAATTACTCCCTGAATTGAAAACAATGTCTTCATGTTTCAATATGAAGAACATAATTATTGTAATTACCATTGTTAAATAGAGCAGTTTAGAAATACGAAGTGGTTTTATCGAATTAAATTATGAAGGTAATAGATTGAGTTTATATGTTTTTATTAAGTGTAGCATTAAATATATTTTATTAATACAATGTTTCTGAAACGTCCACTGTGGAAGTTAGTTCGAAATTAAAATTATCAAACAGCGTTGATTATTTTCTGATTATCAGTGAATAATTTCATAAACGTTTATCTCTCTTCTAAAAACAAAAGTAACTAACTCTGTCACTGACTCTGACAACGAATTTTTTGTGACCGCAGGTTTCTATTCGTTAATATTAAGAGAACTGTTATACAGAAAAATATGAGAATAGGTGGTAATATAGAGAAATGACTGATGATGACGCTTCACTCAGCACCGATCACCTGGCCTTCAATCGCCGTCAGCGCCACCTATTGTTTGAGATGCGAACTAAAATCAAAAGTTACGTTAAAAAAACTCCTGACATTATACATAACCCTCTTGCAAAAATTTTTTAAATAGCTGTCACCGTTTGCAAGTTATTGAATTTTAAAATCCATTAGTCATTTTTGGGACACCCGGTATATGCTATATATATATAGGACTATAGTGCTATATGCACTATAGTGCACGTGTAAGGAAGCATTTCTAGAAAATTATTTGCATGCTACCTTAAAACTAATATATTTCAAAAAGATTGAAAAGCGCTTTAAATGTTTGCCGCTCCGAACTATCTACACAATAGAAAATGCAAAATCTTCAAAATGAGGTGTAAATTAAGATTATGTAAATAAAAGAGTTCTGATATTAATTTTTAATAAGTTGAAATTTTTAAATTTTATATTGTTTTGGGGTCTTATATCTAGTATTGTCTGATGTCTCGTATAAATAGGTACTCTAAACAATCTACAAACCAGTATTTTAAAGAAATTTTTGTAACTTTTTTAATGACACGACTATCTGCGATTAAAGATGGGCGAAAAAAAAACTGTAAGAAATTAGTGGTGTCGCGATTTACACGGGACACTTGACAACACTATCTATAATTCTTATTTGAAAATATTTTTCCCATGATGTACAGAAATAAAAAAATCTTCTGCTTCAAAGACCAAAACACCACAGAGTTGTGATAGTCAGGGCATCATTTCAAAAAGCGCACAAAATTTCGCTCTAAAATTTAAGAGGATTCCAAAATGACTATAAAATGAAGTGTCTAATTCCGCTTATGTATATATATATATATGGGGTTTTAAGTGAACAACTAATGATTTAAGCAAAACTAATATTCTTCAAAATATAAAGAAGGTTTAACAAGCATAAAATATATACGTAACATTCAAATACAACAGTAGAACCGAATAATAGGTAGCATAATCAAGCTTCTCAGAGCTTTCGATTAAAAATCGACGGAACTCGCTATGGCTGAAATCTATAGAACACGTCGTTCTTTCCATGCATCATCACATGAGTCTCACTTGGGCTATCACGCTCATTAAATCCTTGAGTTTATTACGTTTTATTGTTGAACACTTCATCCTTTATTCCCACATATATATATATATATATATATATATATATATATATATATATATATATTATGTATTATAGAAGCAATAAATTGAGTAGTTGAACAGAAGGGCATAAATGGTTAAAAGACGCTCCCCCCCTTTTTTTTTTCTTTTGTGAGCGGTGGAGAGATAAAAATTGAATACTTATTCAGTCATTTCCTATTAAATGTTCAATTATTTCATTAAATTTTCCTATTCAGTCACCCAGAGACGAAATCATTAGAAACAATTTTAGTTCAGATTCCCATTTAAAAAAAAAAAAAAAAAAAAAAAAAAAAAAAAAAAAAAAAAGTATATTTCAGTTTTAACTGAGTACCAGCGCACAGTGTGATATTTTACTGAAAAACCTGGTCAAAATTATTTAAAATATTTTGTGTGCTCTATAGCAGATAAAATTCTTTAAGAAAACGTAAAATGTATTATCTTTCTAGAAACAAATCACTTTTCGAACAATTTACGCAAATTAGTGTCCTACTGCCTATCATTCTTTCGAGCATATTCTTCTATGTCGTTTTTTTCTGTTTTGTGGCGTTTTTTCACATACTAAAACTTAAATACAGATCGAAATAAAAAAATTAAGCATTAAGTACATTTTTATTGCAGTCTATAAGCAAGTCTTTTCTTGAAAAGTTTTGACTGTATGAACGAAAGTGCACGTTGCGGGCTTCAGCCGCCATCTCTGATAGCTGCCCAATTGGGTGATATGTGTATTCTTTAATCATAGCTCATTGATTTAAAATTGTGTGTAATGTATGTGGCGCTGGTATCTAATCTTAAAAATCTAGATAAAAGTTTGAAGTATCATTCGCAATTTCTTGAAGTAGTTTAGTATCTATTTTATAACCACTAGATAGTACTTCCAGAATAGCTTTTATGTAGTGCATTAATTTTATAACAATTCCTGTAATTTAAGCCGATGTTTCTCAATCTGAAAAAACTTTCTTGAGGTGCTTCCGAAACCAGCTTTTGTAAAGGGTACCAGTATCGCATCTCAGTTTAAAACATACCTTGCATGAGTTTTTTTCTTTTATTGAAAATCTTTCTCAATATTACTTCTTGTTTACCACTTTTTATTATTAGAAGCAAGATGTAAAAGTGACTCGAAAATTCTCATTCTAACATGGAATTTTGAAAGACCGAATTTCATAGAATCAGGATCAATGTCATTAATTATTTTTAACTTATTAAAATCTTTTTGATGATTGTTTGCGAATGTAGTATCGCACTGATGAATTGATTGCTAGTAATAGCTTTGCAAACTTTAGCATCGACTCTAATCAACACTAACCTGAATTGCACTTGTAATAAAACATAAGCTGTGAACATCTCTGTGTTTATTGAATTTCAATTTTCATTGTATTTTACTTCCTCTTGGATTATGTCATTATTTTCATGAATAAATCTTATTCGTAAGAGAAAGCAAAAGCGTGGATATGAAGGTACAGGGTTCTGAAACCATACTTTTGAAATCCATTTATTTAATTATTAATCTAAACGAAGCTAAAGAGTTTTGGAAAATGTTTGAGTCAAAGGAATTTTCAGGCTTTTGTTTAAATATTTGTTGTGGAGACAACAAATGACAACCCCAACTGTGACAACCCCATTTGCACAGGGTTCTAAACTTATAAATTCTGCTTCACTTGCTGTTGTGAAAACATTTTCTACGTATTTACACAGATAGTTTTTGAGTAAAGTGATCTAAAATATTTTGAAGTTTTACTTCCGCCATGTTTTCAGTAATGTAGATATTTTTGATAACATTGTTCTTTAGCTCTCTGAAGGAGTATATAGCTAGGACATACATCATATATATTTATTAGATATTCGTGTGATATTATATAGATTGTATGTAAAATCTGGTTTAGCAAACATGGCTAAAGTCCTAGTCAGTGATAAGTTAAATGTACTTAGATTTCAGGTCTAAGACAAAGTATTAGATTTTTTTTCGATATTTTGCTGTCCTTGTTGGCCTGGCTGCAATGTTTTTAATAATTTTTGAAACATCTGCATGTCCAGCAGCTTTTTTTTCATTTGAACTGCAATTGTTCTTGGCTAATTTCAGATTTTAATTCTTCCGTTTTATCTCTCTTACTTTTGCCAATACAATTTTTAAACTATTTTGCTGGGTGACCGAGTTTCTCTACTATCCTTAAAGAAAAATAAAGCTTTCCTTTCAGTCATTCCTTATTGTTTTGACAAAAACACTATTCAGTGAATCCCGAAGAAGCTCATTTTTGTTTATAACTATGTTTGATAGATTTTATTTTCTGACTTAGCAAATGTATGTAATTTTATAAACATTTCGCAATTTCGATAAGTTTCTTTTTTAGAAACTTTAACTTGTTAATTTTTCTGTGTCACAATACTTTTATTACATCACTCATATATTTTTTCGATATTTCTACTGATTTTTCTATTCAATAGAATAAAAAAAATAATATATGTATGTCTAGTAAATTTCTTCTTAATAATATAAAACTCTCTTACCAGTGAGTAAAAATCACAATTCTTTATGGTTGATTTAAAATATATTATTCAAAAAGATAATAGATAATTCACATATTGCAAAAACTTGGTATAAAACCCAATTGTTACATTATTTACAAAGAAGCAGTTAGTACACGTTATAGGTGTACGATCAAAAAACGTCTTACTTAAAGAAAAAAACAGAAACACCCAATTACTTAAAAAAAAAGGGATTTTTGCCCTTCAGTTTGCAGATTTGTCATCTGCACACCAAAAGATATCCAGTAGGAAGTAAAAAACTACAGCATATATTAAATGTAAACAGTTAATAAATTTAAAATATTAATAAAGTAAAAAAACTGCTTTTCAGAAACTTTTTTTTTTTTTAAATTTTGTTTTACGTATTAAAAAAATGGGAGGGGGGGGATCAGGGTAAATTTTATTTCATATCTTTTAATTAGAAAGCCTATATATTATAAAAACACAAGAGTTCTTATTGATCTCAGTTTTAACTCCCTATTATAATTATAGTTTTATCTAAAATATTTAGCCGAAAATATCTATGTTTTCAAACTTGAATATCATAAATGAAGATGTACTGTATTTACAAAAATATTTATGTAAAACGGAGTATATACTTTCGTCTTTAAAAACTGCAAAATGTTTCTGAAGTTCGACTAAAAATAGTTTTTTAGACGTTCGATAAAATGATGCATAAATCAGAAGCATAAAATGAGAAATGCAAAAACTATGAAATCCAAGTAAAATACCAGACAACTGGAGAGTCTACAGTAAGAAATGAACCCGTTATCATATGGGCTAGATAGTCCTCTTATACCAACCAGAAAATGATCAGCTAAATACGAAATTTAAAATTCTGACTTTTGGCCAGCTTTTTCAACAAAATACCACACTGTGCTGCGCATTATGATGCCAAAGCAAAATAGAAAGTTGTTATTAAAACATTAGAACTACACCATAAGAAAGATTATAACTTTATGTAACTTTTATATTATTTATATAACTAAAGAATAGAATTTGTTTAACAATAGGGGAAAAAGCGTAGAATTCCTGGCTCCAAGGTGGCGTAATATAGTTTTATGCTATGAAAGCGTAGGAATCAGATCTCAAAGCAAACTTCAGACAAACTAACTTCATTCAGAAAGTTCACTCTCACTGAGGAATGGGCGTAGTTTCTCAAACAATGGGGAGTGTGAGGGTTCAATAGGGAAAGAGCTCCAAAATTGGCTGACGAAATGATTGTGATGTAATAAGGCCAACCTAGGGCTACTAGATTTAGGGCTACTAGAGGCTCTAGGCCAACCCAGGCAGGGATGAGGAAAACTGACTCTCAATCAATGCTGGGATAAAAATAATAGAGTAAAAATGGCTTTTAAAAAAATTCTGAAACAAAAAGTAGCTTCTCTCAGAATATTGTAGGTTAGAAATTGATAAAACTTTGTGAAATGAGTTAAAGTTTCTGATTAAGAATTCGAATAAAATAATTATTAATATGTACGTTTTGATTTTAAGAAATTAGATAGGAATAAATTGTAAATTTTAAGAAATAAGGAAATAATGAATATCCCATAGATTTAGAATAATTTAAACGAGTGTCTGATTAATGGCATGATATGTTAAAATATTATAAAAGACAGAATAAAAGATAGATATTATAAGAATTTGTAATAATTTAATTAAGGTAAAATGGCAAATTTTTTTTGTTATTACACACAATTGTAATCAATATTAAAATGTAAAACATGTATTTAAAATACCCCCGACGTTTCGAACTTTGTCTTTAAAGTCATCTTCTAGTGTTTGACTCTCGTTTGGAATTCACTGTCATCATTAAATCATTTGTTGAATGAAAAACACTTCTGAAAAAAACATAAGCTAAAAAAAAGGATTGAATTGAGAGCATAGCACCATCTACTTGCAGATGAAAACACTAATATTTATGGGCGGAATGAAATGAAATCTAATATTATAGATATACTTCTTTAAAACTCTTTGCTAGAACTATACTCTCAGATCCAATCATGTTTAGAAGTTTTTGCTTTTCATAAAGTTGTTTTTCATTCATCAACTGGTTTGGTGATGTGCACACAGTGAGATCCAAATCAAATGAAAATCAAACCCAAGAAGATGAATTTAACACTTTGACTGCCATGGCTATCATATGTGATAGCCAGTGATGTTTCTGTTGGAACACTGGCTATCAGATATGATAGCCATGGTGTTTCAACACTTCAGGCCTTGGTTATCAAAAACTGTAGGAGTTAGATGAAAATGGTATCAGAGTTTGATTGTTGTGGTCCTTACGATGTGCTAAATGTACGTAGTTTGTGCAAATTGATGTATGTGCCGGTTGTATGAGTTAAATTTTGTAGAAAATGAAGTATCCAAAGTTAATTTTCTCTTGCTCCTCTTGCTCACTGTAATAAAAATTCAAAAAATTCTAACCTAAAATATTAGAAAAAATAAAATAATAGAAAATAAAATAATAGAAAAAGTAATAGAAAATAAAACAATAGAAAAAGTAATAGAAAATAAAATCTAAATCAATAATCTTCCAAGCTCATCCTTTCATATGTTTAAAAATTTTCCGATTTAAGAGATTACACTGCAGAAACATCTTAATAAGTGATTTTAGTGATAAATATCAAATAACATAGCCATGACCACTCATAGAAAAATTTACACTAACTTTCGGGGGGTTCTATGGCTATCATTTTTGATAGTCAGGATGAAAATCTCCCTATGGGCTGCAAAATGAATCAGATTGAAAAATATTGATTTTATATATAGTTTTATGTTGCAAAAATTCAAATTACACACACACACACAAAAAAAAATGGCACTCTGGGTGAACATTAGCAGTTTTTGCTTGGCAGTCAACGTGTTAAAGATAAAATTTGAAACATTTGTTGTATTTAAAAAAAAGTATTTTAAGTTTCAATATTGCTTGTATATATGTGTGTACGCTGATTGATTTCTAGTGTGTTTTCAATAAAACATTTAGCAGCATAAGTCAAAGTTTTATTGTTCTCTACTTAAACTGAAACAAAAATCGTGAAAATCGCTATTTTCACGTTGATTTTCTCCAAAATTCTATAAAATCATCAACTAACATTGAATATCACTTCTAAATTCTAACTTATCTATTATAATTTCAAAAAATTTGCGGCAAAAAAAAAAAAAAAAAAAAAAAAAAAAAAAAAAAAAAAAATCGTATTTAAATTTGTTATTACAGCGCTTCCTTGAGGCACTTTTTCTCTAAAATTTTATACAATCTCCGACCTACAATATTACATCAAAATATAAAATCTAAGCAGAGAATACTCACAAAATCTTCAATTAAACTTCACCCAAAAATTGGTATCATAGCGATCCCTTCTGCGGAAATATCTCCATTTTTAAGTTGTGTCTAATATTCATAACCAAAACGCAGGTATGAAGTTTGGCCCATAACTTTATACAGCTTCCGACGATGCAAAAGAAAGATCGCATCTAAATTCACTATTGCACCACCCCTTTATAAGAATTAGCTCCAAAATTGTATACAAAACTCAGCCTACGAAATTACATTAAATATAAAATTATGTCAGAAAATATTCATAAATTCTTCACTTAAAAAGCAAAATATGGAGAAAATCTCACAAATATCGCATCACAGTTCTTATCTCTCTTTTCAACTGCGACCTAACGTCCGTAATCAAAAGCGTATATATGAAGTTTAGTTCAATTCTTTGCATAACTTTGTACACCTTAAAATAACATAATAAAAAAAGCGGCACAAAAAATTACTATCACAGCAACACTCTTCCGAGATAATAGTCCCATTTTTAACTAGAACTATATGTATAACTTTATAGACCTTTCGATTATATAAAGGAAACAAATGGGCATTAAAACTGTTTTTCCGGACTTCCGAACATGTAAATCCACTAAAGCCGGAAGTTGAAAAATATTTCAATTACCATGTTTTATTATGTTATATATCTAGAAGAAAGTAAACGAAAAAAAAAAATATCATGCGTCAAGCATAGATTATGAAGCACTTTCCAACACATTGTATGAATAATATAACAAAATTGCCCAGATTAAAAAACTAAAATATTACTTCTCATTTCACCATTTGAAAATGTATAACGCATTTCAAAACCGAATTTCAGCTGTCCCCATCTACATTCGAAAAATTATCTGAGTTTTTTAGATGCCCTGTTTACGATATGGAGATTTGTACCTATTAACAACATGCATTCATAAATTTAGTTCATTTAAGAAATACATAAATTTCGGTTGAAAATTCCCCTTCAGCAGTTTTCTTTTATAAGGAGAATGATATACGAATACTTTTGTGAAGTCCTGTATATGAGGTATAGAATATATATGTATATAAAGAATGATATGCAAAAAACTAATTAAATTTAAAAACGCATAACGAATTTTAAAATGTACTATCCAGTAATTATTGCGCAAAGACAGTACTGTAACTGATTTCTTTTGTCTGTCCCAGTAAATTAATAAAAAAATGCTATTAATTCTCTGTTTTAACGTGAACGTAGGGAAATTCAGTGATTTATATCAGTTTCAATAAATTTGAAACAGCGTAATGTCATTAAAATACTCTCCAAACGTTTTCCCCATATGCCATAATGTAATAGAATCTGAGTGTCCCTGTAAATGAGCCAATAATCATCATATGAAGATATGAAGATATGCAATATTAACCACGCTTTTGTGACCCTAAATGAGCTTTATTAATTGCATGAAAATATTTATGGGAGTTAGAAAGTAGACAGTTGGACATAAAAACCGATACATAAGCATTTTTCAAATTTTTGAAAAGTGCTTAAAAGGATATTTACTTTTAAAGCTTTTGTGATTTAATTAATTAAAACCACTATGCATGTTTATCAGCTTACACAATTTTAGGATAATGTTGGAATAATTATTCCCTTGATACTGAAATATGAATAGATTGTTTTCGCTAAATCAAGTAATTCAATAACTGGAAACAGTATATTCATTGTCATTCAGATTTTATGAAAAAATATCTCTCTAACCGTGTCTTCATTGTTTTCATGACGTTTTATTCCATAATTCCATCACTTTAAAGATACCGTTAATTTAAACCAAAGTTAAATTTAATGCTCTTGGTAGTAATTAATTTAAACTAGATTTTTTGTATTCATTCTTTACTTCTTTTGTATAAAGAACTTTCTCTTTAGCCATCGCATTAATGTAAACCTTGTTTGTTACTTTTTGAAAAAAATGAAGTTATGTGGACATATATGTTTTAAAGATCTTCATTATGTATTTTGAAATTTTCAGATGCGGTTCAAATTTTATTTTGTGTGTGTAGTGTACAGTATACGAAATCAAGTAAGCAGAAAACCGATGTGTAGAAAAGTAAATTATGTAGTTTCATGCCATCTTTCAATTTTAGGTGTGCCCGTAATTATCTAAACAAGATAGAACCGTCCGAAAAACCAACGAAATAAAATGTTTAAGAATTAACTGTTTTATTGATTCATAATAAACCTACAAAATTATTTATAATAAAAAATGCCCCTTATATTGTTAAGTCTAAATCTCAAACAAATGACATTTAGCCTAAAGTTAACAAAATACATCATTTAAAGAATGTGTTGGAAAACTCACAAAGAATATGTTTTCTAAAACAATACAAGAATCTGCATTCCCTCAAAGAATGTATGTTGTATTTGATGCACACAAGCAGGTGTCAATAAAAAAGGTATTAACAAAAAAATCAGCTTTTGGTGATGCTATAAAAGTTATATACTCCTGGACACTCAGAACGAATATGGAAGCAGTTTCTATCTGATGAAGTGAACAAAAAAGAACTCATACGTTTTATTTCAGAAGAATGGAAATATGATTATACATAATGAAGTATTATCTGAAATAATTGAATACACGAGTGATGTACGTTACCTGCAGAGAAAAATGCTATAAATTCACGACTTAACTAGTTGAATAACTTATTCCTATGACAGGGTAAAGCATTATAACTTCAGTGAGATGTATGAACTTCAAGGTAAAGAGGTATGTAATCCATTACCTGAAATGCATTCACTGTCAGATTACAATACAGTAAGTGCTTTTTTGGGCAAGGAAAAGTGGTGGTTCAGAACACTAAATTTTGAGATACGCATAAGGTGTTTGATACTGTAGCTGATATGCATGAAGATAGATATAGCAGAAGGAGAACAAAGACGGCGCTTCCACTTTCGTCCCTAAAGTCTTTCCGAGTCTGGCTGGCATTTCCGGCAGTTTGGGAGCAGATGAAATCTAGCGCCCCCTACGTCCCGCTAGCTGACTAGTCGAGAGACCAGTCAAACAGGTCATGTGATCGAAAGTGAGTGCAGCATCATTAGCGTCACGCTATGCACTGGGCAATACTTTGGGGCTAAGTTCTGTTGGGAAAACCCTACCTTCTCTATTCTCCTTCTACTATTCTATCTCCATGCTGATATGTCAGAGGAAACAAATAGCTTATATCGCAAGTCCAGCTCTATTATGGAAAGCAGAGATACTCTGCCATCAGTGTGATGCTCTGTATTATATATTTTTTCTGTAAAAGGGTGCTTTCGCCTTCCTCCATGATGTAATACATACAATCTATAGGTAATGAGAGCTAATTACCATGACTTTGTTTGGAATAAATGCTTACAGGCTGATCCAGATCGTCCATCTCCAGGTAAATATGGTTAGAGTTTTGGAACTAGTAGCGAGGAAAGAGACTATCAAGATGTTCAGTGGAATAGCAATCCTCCTGCTCCTGGAGCTGTTTTGGAACATGTTCTTGTTCAAGAACATGTGTCATGTGCCATTAGGGTGGAGCTTATTTTTTAAGTTTGAAAATGCAATCTTCTCACCCTCTAAATTTGTTAATTTTTATGGAAAAATAAATCAGGCAAAATGTTAATACATTTGAACAATATTTAGAGGTAGCTCAATAAGGGTAAAGTTTCTAATGTATAGGCAATGGTAAATTGAAGCATATTCGTATGTTGTGCCATAGAAAATAATTTTTTTTCTCCATCTTTAAAAATGTATTTAAAGAATAAAATATATTTAATAAAAAATCAATTAATCGACAAAGAATGTTTGATAGAATTAAAAAATATGAAAAAAAATAAAAAGAAAATTTCAAAACAACGTTTTTTTGTCATTTATTGGGAAGTAAAACTTTATGTATGATTTGACTGGACAAGAAAATATTTATCGATTGCCGGTATTAATTTTTAGGAAAGATGTTTCTAAACTACAGATTGTTCAACATCTGCAACAGGAGAAACTCAGGCAGAAACTGTTCTTGAAACTATTTAAGACTGGGCAATATTAGATAATATTCGAGCAATGTACGTCGACATTACAGCTTCAATACTGATTATAATTCTGATGTATGTGTTTTTATAGAGCCAAAGTAAAAAAGAAGAGGTTTTATCACAAGTTTGCATGCTTTATATTTTGGAATTGGTAATTAGTGCTTTAAATAATATCGGAGTTTCATTGATAGAGACAAGTGCAAATCAGGAATTTTTTTTGATGATGTCGCAATATTTAGAGGTAGCTCAATCAGGGTAAACTTTCTAATGTATAGGCAATGGTAAATTTAAGCATATTCGTATCTTGTGCTAGAGAAAAAAATTCCATCTTTAAAATATTTAATTTCATCTTTCATTGATAGAGACAAGTATACAACAGGAATTTCGTTTGATGATGACGCAAATCTAGTATAAGTTAAATTGCAAGAGACGATCAACTATGAAAAGAAGAGTCTAGAAGAACAAAAAGAAACAAAACTAAGGGGTGGTATTATCAAGAATTATTTGAAATAGTGGTTATTGTTCTTGGTACTGTCCCAGAAAAGAGAATCAGATTTATGTCACCAGGTGCAAAGTACCTTACATGCTACATGTCAATAATGATATATTGTCTCAAGATCTGGATGATCTTTGCACTTTTTCAGGAATAAAGTGGATTGAGAACTCATAATGAAACGCAACTACAATTTCTACTACAAGTTATTAAAAATCATCGTAAAAATCTACCCAAATAGCAAGAAAAAAATACCTGTCGGCTTGGCCTATACGGGAAGGTAGATTTCGAAGAGTGTTCATTTCAATTAAAAAATAAAATAAAAATAAAATAAAATAAAATAAAATATGATTAGAAATTAATCCAGTTTAAAAACTTTATTTGGCCGCTTTTGAAATTTTTTTTATTTATTTTTATGAAAGAAGTGATTTTTATCAACATCATCTTAAGCGAAATTCGGCTCAAATTCCCATTTTGACAACATACTTTGAAATATATTCTGACTTTATTATTAAAAAATCTACCAATACGTACATTATATAGTTCCTAAATAACAAAAAACTGCCAATTGATTGCTTTCGAGAGCAAAATCGAATTTAAAAATGAGTCATAAAATAACCAATTTGTTATTTGAATACATCCTCAATTCTTAAATCACGATCGTTTTGGGAAATTTTGTGCGAAGTGCCCACTTTGACAGCTTTAAAATACATATATTTAACCTTTATCAAAAAACAGACCAATATGACACATTACACAGTTCCTAAATAACAAATAACTGTCAATTGAATGCGTTTGAAAGCAAAATTGAATTTAAAAATCAGTCATAAAATAACCAATTTGTTATTTGAATACATCCTCAATTTTTTAATCATGATCGCTTTGGGATATTTTATGCGAAGTGCCCATTTTGGCAGCCTTTTTTAAAAAAATATATTCTGCCTTTATCAAAAAACTGGCCAATCCGTCAGATTATATAGTTCTTATATAAGAGGACCTGTAAATTGGATGCGTTCGAGAACAAAAATGAATTTAAAAATGAGTCAGAACAAATGCAATTTGTTATACTTCCCCAATTTTTTCAATCACCATCACTTTGGGAAATTCTGTTCAAAATACCGTTTTTGGCTGTCTTTTTTGAAAAATATTCTGATTTTATCAAAAAACTGGCTAATAAGTCAAGTTATACAGTTCCTAAATAGGTGGATCTACCATTTTTATGCGTTTAAAATCAAAAGTGAATTTTAAAAGGACTCAGAATATAAGCAATTTGGATTTGAGTTTTTTTCTCCAACTCCTATTTTTGTTTAATTTATTTTTGCTATAAGAATTGACCCTATGAAAAACTTTTTAGTACAAAAGTTGTAGATATTATTGTGAAGATGTAAAATAAATTTAATTAGATTTGATTTCTTAAGAATTTAAGTTATGGATTTTTTTCTTTTCGTTTTTTATTATTATTTTTTTTCATCGGTAAAAGTTGGTCCTATCAAAAAATTGTAAATGCAAAAGTTTTAGGTAATTTTGAGAACATTTATAAAAAATTTAGTTGGATTTAATATCTAGAAAATTGACGGAGTTGTGAACTTTTTTCTCCCAAAAACCCTGTTTTTTTCACCCCTTGAGCCCATTTTTGACTTTATCAAAAATCTGTCAAGCATAAACTTTTGGACCATTTTATAGAAGTAATATAAACTTTAAACTGATTCAATATCTATTTCAATTTAGAAGTTATCGCTTTTTTCTGTTTTCACAAAACCCCTCCCTACTTCCACCCCCTTGGTCCGATTTTGCCCATTAACGAATTCGACCGAGATTTTATGCCCCTTCATTTTATGTAAAAGTTTGAAAAAGATCTGAGCATAATTATGGAAATTATCGTGTCTAGAAGAAAGGGATATACACCGATAGATAGATAGATAGATAGATAAACTTTTTTACTAGTGATTGTTTTGGGGTTTAGGGGTCGTGATCGGTGTAGATCTGCAATTTTTTTTCAGAAATGCCAACATGGAAGCGATCGCAATAGGTAGTATTTCATACGAAATCTACCTAAAAGACTATCCCGATTTATACAAAGGCAATAAAATTTTAATGTAAAATAAAAAGCTAATAATTTCTATAATAAATGAAATAAGTTGTTACAATTATAACATTAAAAAAATGCAAATATATATTTGTAATATGTGAAGTTAATATTCTTAATTTTTTTAAATAAATTTTGAGTCAATTGACCTACTTTTAAATATTAAAATTTATTGCTCAAACTTTTTATGCAATGTTTTTGTATCAAAAGGAACAAAATAAGAGAGTGAGACTTGTAAAAATACTAATATAAAAAAAATCATGGTTTTTAAGCTCCACCCTAGCCACTATGTGTGCGTCTTTTTGGTATTCTTATGTGTACAAAGTATTTGCGGAATATATAACAGTTTAACTATGATGATAGAAGTGATTTGGACACAGGAATGTCAATTAATGATGATATCAGTGAAGAAGACTAAGATTTGTATTATTTGCTTCTTAAAAGACTAAGTACATTATTTTCATCAGTATTAATTATTTCTGGAATTTCTGTGCCTTACCCGAATGGAAAAAAAATTCATTAAAATGTGAGACACGATTTCAGTTTTCTTTCATTGCAAATGTATTTTAAACTGCTTATCCAACTGAAAATGATAATAAAGTTAAATGTAAAGTTAAACATCATGTTAAAATAAAATTTTAACAAACATGTAATTAACTTAACGTTTTATGTTCAACTATTTTTTGTTCTTTTCATTTTTTCATCGTAATCTTTTTAATTATGAAATAGGGGCAGAAAAATCATATGTACCTATACAAGATAGATGGCACTCATTTTTTCAGTATGGCACCTATAAGTTACCGAACATTTTGTAGTATCATCATAAAATAAATTCCTTGCACCATTGTGAATCCAAAAATTTATATATCATCAAATCCTAAGACATGAAACCAAAAACAATAATTTTGTCTTCTGGTTCAACAACTATATAGAAAATTTATAGAAAATACCTTACATACATAAAAAAAATAAACTACAATTATAAACTACTACAAAAATAAACTTCTTCTATTGAACATAGAAGAAAGTAAAACTAAAACTGCTCAGTGCTCTCTAAGCTTAGTAGAACTTAATGCATATTGTTTCCAATTGGTAACACACGCAAAAATCTGTTTACAACAAATATTTTACTTTTAAATATCCCAAAACAGTCATAAATATATACTACATATCTTACATATCCATGTAATAAATTTTATTTGGTTACTGCAGAATAAAATATGGTATTTTGCAAGCTTTTGAACAAAACAAAAAACACGTAACAGCATCTGAAAAAATAACTCTCTCTTTAGCAGCATTATATAATCAGAAGGGATAAGCAGCGCTAATTTTGCCATACACATGTTGAAAATTAATTTAATAATATTTTCAGTATATTTTTTATTTGTAATATTTGGCATTAGAGCTTTGGTGTTATTTGACTAAATTCGGTATGTTACCGGGAGGTAACGCTCGACTTTTAAGCGTTAAAATGAAGTCTTTTATATTATACAGCGTAGCATATTACCCCAGAAATGAGTTTTGGAACTATTTTTTTTAGGAACTTTTTCTTCCCTCGTTTTATTTAATTTTAAAATTTCTCGTGCCACTCGATAGAAAATACTCTCAATATTTTCAAATTAATTATTTCCGCCTTCGATATTAAATTATTGTTTTGAATGCTATTAGCCTTCCACATTGACAGATATAATTGGTAATTACCAGCCATTTTCAATGATCTATCTTCCTTGCATGAATAATACACTAATATCAAATTAACTAATGATGCATTTTTAAATTTGATTCATTAAGTATTAACTAATTAATAACAAATGCATTCTATGACATTAGTTGAGTTTGTTCACATTCCACTTCTTCAAGGGAAGCTCGTGAAGGAAGGTGATTTATATAGAACTTCGCCTTGGAATGGTCTTAAACACTGAATGGCTTAAGAGCCTCGAATTATTTTTATGTTGCAAAATTGACCACTGGGGAACATGATTTGCGAATGCTTACCTTCAAGGTTTAATATTTTTATTGCTCATGACAAACGAATCATTTGTGTTTGTTTACTTTGACGAAATAAGATATTGGCCTGTCGAGATTAATTGCAAATGAAGTTATCTCAGATAATATGTATACTTGTATTTGGAATTAAACTTATTGTGAGATAAGGTCTTACAGCTTTTCAATTTTAAATATTTTTGTTCATTTTAGTTGTTTAGCATCGGTAATTATTAATTCTGTCAAACATTGGTCTGTCATGATTAATTGCAACTGAAGTTATCTCAGATAATATACATGCTTGTATTTGAATGAAACTTTTTGTGAGATAAGGTCTCATAATTTTTAAATTTTATATATTTTTGTTCGTTTATGTTGCTTAGCATCGGTAATTATTTAATTCAGTCATATGTGTCTCGCAGCACAATGTTAAACTTGTTGATAAGTGCTGTTCCTCGCTGTTAGCAGAGATCGTATTTAACAATTTACGACATTTTCATAGGAAAAGTTACATGGTTATTGTAAAAACAAGTCGAAAATTGTGGGTCAAAGATGTCAAATGAGGTATGTTCGTACCACAACTAGATTTATAAACATTCAGATATTGGTGAAATAGCTGTTGCACTGTTATACAAAAATGCATGAATACAAGATTTATTGCGATTTTATGTATATTAAATTGAATAATACGGAAATAATATGACTCCATCTTAAATAGGACGTTGTAACTTAGAATCATTCCATATCTTGAGATCTGATTGAATTAATTACATCTGACAGAATTTGATAGAATAATCAACATGACAACCTACATTCATTACCCTTCATGGGATATCATCGAATTACTCACGTATGATTGTATTTAATTGAGTTAAGAAAAATTTTGTTAATATATTTTTAAGTTATGATTCAATCTTCGTTAAATTTCAAATAATTCTACAAAATTCTACAGCGATAATACATACTAAATTGCAAATCATTTAGTTGGGTAGATTTTGCGCTGTAATATGCGGACAGACGAACATGTCAGACGACTAGTATAAGTGCGTATTTATTTATGTAATCACAAGTGCATCTAAAAATTGGGAAGAATATTATTCAGCTGTTTTGTTGAAAAGAAGTTTTGCTTCCCTCCTTGTGCAAGGAGCAAGTAAAATAAAAAATTTTTATTGTTGAATACATTATTATTGCAAAAAGATATTAAATTTTTTTAAATAGTAAGTGTTTCTGTAAAATGCTGTTTCACGTGACGGTATTTAATATAAGTAAAGATATATTTTATTGTCTTCTTCTCTTCCTTTGAACCGTTAAAGTATACGAGTCATAAATGTACATTCATGTCTGTGTATCATTGCAAACGCATAAAAAGAAAAAGAAATGATAATTTGTAAAAATAAAAACATTTTTTAGACTATGATAATGATATCATTATAACGATATTATTAGGGCTGATAATGATATTATTAACGCTGATATAACGCTGATAACGGTATTATTAGGGTGAGGGGATTCTAGGTGTGATAACATATGAGGACCTCAGATGCCAAGGAGGATAAGTGACAAAAATTGAATGTATTGAGTTAATGTGTACAGATTATCTGGAAATAAGGCTATATGTTTGGAGGTAAAGAAACACAAGTGATTTTCTAATTATATGCTGCGTGCTGCAGGTCAGTTATTTAAGCTCTTTAAAATACTTAACTATGTAACATTTTAATCCTTACTTTTTAAGAGTATATATATATATATTGTATACCGCTTTTCTTTCACAGTTATTGAAATGACAGTTTTCAAAGACCGCTATGAAATAAGAAACAATTTCACATTTTAATTTGATCATTTACATAGATGTCCCAACTTTGAACTCAATTTACTCCAAATCTAAATTTTGTCCCCGGTATCCCTTGGTTTCTGAGGTCCTCATCTATACTAATAAAAGAACAAAACGCTCTGTCTGTCTGTGTGTGTGTGTGTCTGTGTGTCTGCGACGGCTAGCAAAATATACAGCACGTACGAAGCTTAAAATTTTTTTGAGAGATCAGATTATAAGAATAAAATATATTTAATAAAAAATCAATTAATCGACAAAGAATGTTTGATAGAATTAAAAAATATGAAAAAAAATAAAAAGAAAATTTCAAAACAACGTTTTTTTGTCATTTATTGGGAAGTAAAACTTTATGTATGATTTGACTGGACAAGAAAATATTTATCGATTGCCGGTATTAATTTTTAGGAAAGATGTTTCTAAACTACAGATTGTTCAACATCTGCAACAGGAGAAACTCAGGCAGAAACTGTTCTTGAAACTATTTAAGACTGGGCAATATTAGATAATATTCGAGCAATGTACGTCGACATTACAGCTTCAATACTGATTATAATTCTGATGTATGTGTTTTTATAGAGCCAAAGTAAAAAAGAAGAGGTTTTATCACAAGTTTGCATGCTTTATATTTTGGAATTGGTAATTAGTGCTTTAAATAATATCGGAGTTTCATTGATAGAGACAAGTGCAAATCAGGAATTTTTTTTGATGATGTCGCAATATTTAGAGGTAGCTCAATCAGGGTAAACTTTCTAATGTATAGGCAATGGTAAATTTAAGCATATTCGTATCTTGTGCTAGAGAAAAAAATTCCATCTTTAAAATATTTAATTTCATCTTTCATTGATAGAGACAAGTATACAACAGGAATTTCGTTTGATGATGACGCAAATCTAGTATAAGTTAAATTGCAAGAGACGATCAACTATGAAAAGAAGAGTCTAGAAGAACAAAAAGAAACAAAACTAAAGGATGGTATTATCAAGAATTATTTGAAATAGTGGTTATTGTTCTTGGTACTGTCCCAGAAAAGAGAATCAGATTTATGTCACCAGGTGCAAAGTACCTTACATGCTACATGTCAATAATGATATATTGTCTCAAGATCTGGATGATCTTTGCACTTTTTCAGGAATAAAGTGGATTGAGAACTCATAATGAAACGCAACTACAATTTCTACTACAAGTTATTAAAAATCATCGTAAAAATCTACCCAAATAGCAAGAAAAAAATACCTGTCGGCTTGGCCTATACGGGAAGGTAGATTTCGAAGAGTGTTCATTTCAATTAAAAAATAAAATAAAAATAAAATAAAATAAAATAAAATATGATTAGAAATTAATCCAGTTTAAAAACTTTATTTGGCCGCTTTTGAAATTTTTTTTATTTATTTTTATGAAAGAAGTGATTTTTATCAACATCATCTTAAGCGAAATTCGGCTCAAATTCCCATTTTGACAACATACTTTGAAATATATTCTGACTTTATTATTAAAAAATCTACCAATACGTACATTATATAGTTCCTAAATAACAAAAAACTGCCAATTGATTGCTTTCGAGAGCAAAATCGAATTTAAAAATGAGTCATAAAATAACCAATTTGTTATTTGAATACATCCTCAATTCTTAAATCACGATCGTTTTGGGAAATTTTGTGCGAAGTGCCCACTTTGACAGCTTTAAAATACATATATTTAACCTTTATCAAAAAACAGACCAATATGACACATTACACAGTTCCTAAATAACAAATAACTGTCAATTGAATGCGTTTGAAAGCAAAATTGAATTTAAAAATCAGTCATAAAATAACCAATTTGTTATTTGAATACATCCTCAATTTTTTAATCATGATCGCTTTGGGATATTTTATGCGAAGTGCCCATTTTGGCAGCCTTTTTTAAAAAAATATATTCTGCCTTTATCAAAAAACTGGCCAATCCGTCAGATTATATAGTTCTTATATAAGAGGACCTGTAAATTGGATGCGTTCGAGAACAAAAATGAATTTAAAAATGAGTCAGAACAAATGCAATTTGTTATACTTCCCCAATTTTTTCAATCACCATCACTTTGGGAAATTCTGTTCAAAATACCGTTTTTGGCTGTCTTTTTTGAAAAATATTCTGATTTTATCAAAAAACTGGCTAATAAGTCAAGTTATACAGTTCCTAAATAGGTGGATCTGCCATTTTTATGCGTTTAAAATCAAAAGTGAATTTTAAAAGGACTCAGAATATAAGCAATTTGGATTTGAGTTTTTTTCTCCAACTCCTATTTTTGTTTAATTTATTTTTGCTATAAGAATTGACCCTATGAAAAACTTTTTAGTACAAAAGTTGTAGATATTATTGTGAAGATGTAAAATAAATTTAATTAGATTTGATTTCTTAAGAATTTAAGTTATGGATTTTTTTCTTTTCGTTTTTTATTATTATTTTTTTTCATCGGTAAAAGTTGGTCCTATCAAAAAATTGTAAATGCAAAAGTTTTAGGTAATTTTGAGAACATTTATAAAAAATTTAGTTGGATTTAATATCTAGAAAATTGACGGAGTTGTGAACTTTTTTCTCCCAAAAACCCTGTTTTTTTCACCCCTTGAGCCCATTTTTGACTTTATCAAAAATCTGTCAAGCATAAACTTTTGGACCATTTTATAGAAGTAATATAAACTTTAAACTGATTCAATATCTATTTCAATTTAGAAGTTATCGCTTTTTTCTGTTTTCACAAAACCCCTCCCTACTTCCACCCCCTTGGTCCGATTTTGCCCATTAACGAATTCGACCGAGATTTTATGCCCCTTCATTTTATGTAAAAGTTTGAAAAAGATCTGAGCATAATTATGGAAATTATCGTGTCTAGAAGAAAGGGATATACACCGATAGATAGATAGATAGATAGATAAACTTTTTTACTAGTGATTGTTTTGGGGTTTAGGGGTCGTGATCGGTGTAGATCTGCAATTTTTTTTCAGAAATGCCAACATGGAAGCGATCGCAATAGGTAGTATTTCATACGAAATCTACCTAAAAGACTATCCCGATTTATACAAAGGCAATAAAATTTTAATGTAAAATAAAAAGCTAATAATTTCTATAATAAATGAAATAAGTTGTTACAATTATAACATTAAAAAAATGCAAATATATATTTGTAATATGTGAAGTTAATATTCTTAATTTTTTTAAATAAATTTTGAGTCAATTGACCTACTTTTAAATATTAAAATTTATTGCTCAAACTTTTTATGCAATGTTTTTGTATCAAAAGGAACAAAATAAGAGAGTGAGACTTGTAAAAATACTAATATAAAAAAAATCATGGTTTTTAAGCTCCACCCTAGCCACTATGTGTGCGTCTTTTTGGTATTCTTATGTGTACAAAGTATTTGCGGAATATATAACAGTTTAACTATGATGATAGAAGTGATTTGGACACAGGAATGTCAATTAATGATGATATCAGTGAAGAAGACTAAGATTTGTATTATTTGCTTCTTAAAAGACTAAGTACATTATTTTCATCAGTATTAATTATTTCTGGAATTTCTGTGCCTTACCCGAATGGAAAAAAAATTCATTAAAATGTGAGACACGATTTCAGTTTTCTTTCATTGCAAATGTATTTTAAACTGCTTATCCAACTGAAAATGATAATAAAGTTAAATGTAAAGTTAAACATCATGTTAAAATAAAATTTTAACAAACATGTAATTAACTTAACGTTTTATGTTCAACTATTTTTTGTTCTTTTCATTTTTTCATCGTAATCTTTTTAATTATGAAATAGGGGCAGAAAAATCATATGTACCTATACAAGATAGATGGCACTCATTTTTTCAGTATGGCACCTATAAGTTACCGAACATTTTGTAGTATCATCATAAAATAAATTCCTTGCACCATTGTGAATCCAAAAATTTATATATCATCAAATCCTAAGACATGAAACCAAAAACAATAATTTTGTCTTCTGGTTCAACAACTATATAGAAAATTTATAGAAAATACCTTACATACATAAAAAAAATAAACTACAATTATAAACTACTACAAAAATAAACTTCTTCTATTGAACATAGAAGAAAGTAAAACTAAAACTGCTCAGTGCTCTCTAAGCTTAGTAGAACTTAATGCATATTGTTTCCAATTGGTAACACACGCAAAAATCTGTTTACAACAAATATTTTACTTTTAAATATCCCAAAACAGTCATAAATATATACTACATATCTTACATATCCATGTAATAAATTTTATTTGGTTACTGCAGAATAAAATATGGTATTTTGCAAGCTTTTGAACAAAACAAAAAACACGTAACAGCATCTGAAAAAATAACTCTCTCTTTAGCAGCATTATATAATCAGAAGGGATAAGCAGCGCTAATTTTGCCATACACATGTTGAAAATTAATTTAATAATATTTTCAGTATATTTTTTATTTGTAATATTTGGCATTAGAGCTTTGGTGTTATTTGACTAAATTCGGTATGTTACCGGGAGGTAACGCTCGACTTTTAAGCGTTAAAATGAAGTCTTTTATATTATACAGCGTAGCATATTACCCCAGAAATGAGTTTTGGAACTATTTTTTTTAGGAACTTTTTCTTCCCTCGTTTTATTTAATTTTAAAATTTCTCGTGCCACTCGATAGAAAATACTCTCAATATTTTCAAATTAATTATTTCCGCCTTCGATATTAAATTATTGTTTTGAATGCTATTAGCCTTCCACATTGACAGATATAATTGGTAATTACCAGCCATTTTCAATGATCTATCTTCCTTGCATGAATAATACACTAATATCAAATTAACTAATGATGCATTTTTAAATTTGATTCATTAAGTATTAACTAATTAATAACAAATGCATTCTATGACATTAGTTGAGTTTGTTCACATTCCACTTCTTCAAGGGAAGCTCGTGAAGGAAGGTGATTTATATAGAACTTCGCCTTGGAATGGTCTTAAACACTGAATGGCTTAAGAGCCTCGAATTATTTTTATGTTGCAAAATTGACCACTGGGGAACATGATTTGCGAATGCTTACCTTCAAGGTTTAATATTTTTATTGCTCATGACAAACGAATCATTTGTGTTTGTTTACTTTGACGAAATAAGATATTGGCCTGTCGAGATTAATTGCAAATGAAGTTATCTCAGATAATATGTATACTTGTATTTGGAATTAAACTTATTGTGAGATAAGGTCTTACAGCTTTTCAATTTTAAATATTTTTGTTCATTTTAGTTGTTTAGCATCGGTAATTATTAATTCTGTCAAACATTGGTCTGTCATGATTAATTGCAACTGAAGTTATCTCAGATAATATACATGCTTGTATTTGAATGAAACTTTTTGTGAGATAAGGTCTCATAATTTTTAAATTTTATATATTTTTGTTCGTTTATGTTGCTTAGCATCGGTAATTATTTAATTCAGTCATATGTGTCTCGCAGCACAATGTTAAACTTGTTGATAAGTGCTGTTCCTCGCTGTTAGCAGAGATCGTATTTAACAATTTACGACATTTTCATAGGAAAAGTTACATGGTTATTGTAAAAACAAGTCGAAAATTGTGGGTCAAAGATGTCAAATGAGGTATGTTCGTACCACAACTAGATTTATAAACATTCAGATATTGGTGAAATAGCTGTTGCACTGTTATACAAAAATGCATGAATACAAGATTTATTGCGATTTTATGTATATTAAATTGAATAATACGGAAATAATATGACTCCATCTTAAATAGGACGTTGTAACTTAGAATCATTCCATATCTTGAGATCTGATTGAATTAATTACATCTGACAGAATTTGATAGAATAATCAACATGACAACCTACATTCATTACCCTTCATGGGATATCATCGAATTACTCACGTATGATTGTATTTAATTGAGTTAAGAAAAATTTTGTTAATATATTTTTAAGTTATGATTCAATCTTCGTTAAATTTCAAATAATTCTACAAAATTCTACAGCGATAATACATACTAAATTGCAAATCATTTAGTTGGGTAGATTTTGCGCTGTAATATGCGGACAGACGAACATGTCAGACGACTAGTATAAGTGCGTATTTATTTATGTAATCACAAGTGCATCTAAAAATTGGGAAGAATATTATTCAGCTGTTTTGTTGAAAAGAAGTTTTGCTTCCCTCCTTGTGCAAGGAGCAAGTAAAATAAAAAATTTTTATTGTTGAATACATTATTATTGCAAAAAGATATTAAATTTTTTTAAATAGTAAGTGTTTCTGTAAAATGCTGTTTCACGTGACGGTATTTAATATAAGTAAAGATATATTTTATTGTCTTCTTCTCTTCCTTTGAACCGTTAAAGTATACGAGTCATAAATGTACATTCATGTCTGTGTATCATTGCAAACGCATAAAAAGAAAAAGAAATGATAATTTGTAAAAATAAAAACATTTTTTAGACTATGATAATGATATCATTATAACGATATTATTAGGGCTGATAATGATATTATTAACGCTGATATAACGCTGATAACGGTATTATTAGGGTGAGGGGATTCTAGGTGTGATAACATATGAGGACCTCAGATGCCAAGGAGGATAAGTGACAAAAATTGAATGTATTGAGTTAATGTGTACAGATTATCTGGAAATAAGGCTATATGTTTGGAGGTAAAGAAACACAAGTGATTTTCTAATTATATGCTGCGTGCTGCAGGTCAGTTATTTAAGCTCTTTAAAATACTTAACTATGTAACATTTTAATCCTTACTTTTTAAGAGTATATATATATATATTGTATACCGCTTTTCTTTCACAGTTATTGAAATGACAGTTTTCAAAGACCGCTATGAAATAAGAAACAATTTCACATTTTAATTTGATCATTTACATAGATGTCCCAACTTTGAACTCAATTTACTCCAAATCTAAATTTTGTCCCCGGTATCCCTTGGTTTCTGAGGTCCTCATCTATACTAATAAAAGAACAAAACGCTCTGTCTGTCTGTGTGTGTGTGTGTCTGTGTGTCTGCGACGGCTAGCAAAATCTACAGCACGTACGAAGCTTAAAATTTTTTTGAGAGTAGCCCAATGTCTCTCCTGATGCACCTGAAGCTCAGAATTTCAAAATTCTATTTATTAACTGAGTAATTAATTAAATTCCAAAACTCACTCTCATAAAAAATCGCCTTTTTTCGCTTTTTTTCCCTTTCATTTTCTTATGGTTGATTGGTTGCATAAAATTTTCGGAGAAATAATTAAAAAAGCTTGGACAGACCTTTAAAATTCATAGACTGGAAAACTGCCATTTTAAATGAGGATTTTTTTTTAATCACAGCTGCTGTACACCATGGAGAAAAGATAGGTGGAGGCGAAGTAAATCGAGAAAAAGGTTTGCAATATTAAACCATTTATCGCTGAAATTTTAATGTCTCAAACAAAAGCACGAGGAAGGAATTTTGTATTAATAAAACGAATTGAAAGAAATGAATTACAGCTGAAACATATTTTACGAAGAAATAGTAATTTTTTAAAATTTTTTTTTCTATTATATTATTTAGGTTAAAGTTAGATTAAAGTTAAATTGCATTTATGTTATGGTTAGAATAAGAATATGTTAAAATAAAGTGAAGGCTAGGTTACATTCCTGTTATATTTAATTTACGGTAGGGTACTGTTAAGTCACTGTTAGGTTACAGACAGGTTCTGGTTACGGTACAAAAGTTTAAGGTTAGGAATTTATACACAGAGTGAACATTACGCAAGATTTGATTAAAAATAACACTTACTTTTACTAAATAGCTCTGTAATTATAATACTATATACCAATCTTTTAGATACCATCGTGTATCGATTTCATTCATGGTATAGCCGGATTTAAGAGTGATATAATTAGTTTGAAATTCAAAATATTTCACTTGGGATTTGTATGTGAAAATAATAATTAGTTACGTGACTTACGAGTGATTTTTACGGGTAAATATGAACTTTTTAACACGAAAACCACGCAATCGTTAGATACATATTCCCTCCCGCGTTTTTCATTGCTCATTTCGAGTATTTTTAGAGCATAATATTAGTTGTTGTTTTTAAAACAGATTTTTCACACAGTCAGTGGCTACGTATTTCAGACAATGCATTTCTGCATGTAACGAGTTAATGATAAAATCATACAAATTTCAAGTTCGTTTAATATTGTTAATACGGACCCGGGCAACGCCGGGCGGGTCAGCTAGTATGATATAAAAAGGGAGAGAAGTTCCAAAACCGCCAAACTGTTGATAACGCTACACATGTACATGTTCAGCTCTTTATTGGTGAAAGTGTCCATAAATTTAATATATCTATGGTTGAATTAATCAATAATTGAATAAATAACGGAATCTCAGCAAATAATACAGGATTTAACGATAATAATTACTCTCTTGATGTTGAAATATAAAGAGATTATTTTCGTTTTGTAAAGTAATTCAATAATTTGAAACAGTACATCCATTTCTATTCAAACTTTATACGAAAACATCATTCTTAAGACTAACATGATTAATTTGTCTTAAGAAATTGTTTTCAGCACCCTGTATTTCTTGCTTATGTTGCAATAAATACAGGTTGCCAAATTAAATTTTATGCTCTTGGTCATAATTAAGTTAGGCGTATTCTTTAGTATTCATTCTTCACTTATTTCGTATAAAAGACTTCCAGCCTTTGTTTTTCATAGGTTAATGAAATCCTTTTATCTGATTTTCTAAGAAAAGCGTATAATTTATTAAAGTCTTTCATTAAACGTTTTAAAACTTCCAGATGAGGGTCAAAATTTTAATAAAATTTGCTTTCTTTTTAGTATTTAATGAATAGATTAATTTAGGGGAAATTCATAACTAAAAATTTTGAATAAAATATGCTTTTTTAAAAAAATACTAACCAACTTCAAAAAAAGAATAAAGTTTGGCGACAACTTGGCGCTAACGCATCTGAATGCATAGTTTTATTTTAATATGCTTATGATTCGAAAACGGTTGCAACAATGAAAGATGATTTGACCCAAATCATTATTATTTTTAATCAAATTTACATTATTTATCTAAAAAAATCTCTAATCATCAGAATTTAATGAAATTAAAATGAGATCACATGGGTATCTTATACTTTCAAACAAAAAAAGAATTATCAAAATCGATTCATATTTAAAGAATTTATGAGTGAACAAGAAATACATACAGGTCGAAATCATAACAGCCTCCTTGAAGTCGGTTAAAAAGAATTTAAATAGCTTTATTTACTACAAATATACATGGTGTCCCAGAAATTTGTGTACGAAGTGGGAGTAGGGGGTACAGAACATTGTTAGGAACATAGATTATTAGATAGTAACCATTATTATATAGGGAATCATGGTGGAAAACCACAGGTGGAATTTTAGGTGATCTCTGAATATGGAAATGTGTGGCTTTCTCATTGTAGACTTCAACTGTGCGTGCAGTCAACATGAATCCCACGGGAACTTAACCCTTTGAGCTCTGATGTGTAAATTTCTTCAAAATTCCAAATGTCACACTGGCACCAGTATTTTGCAAAGAAAAAAAAGGTTAAGGATAAACACGAAAAAATGCATTAAACTTTCTACAAATAAATTTGGTCGAATTTTCTGGTGCCATTGTGACATTTCGGAATTAAAATTATGTGGTAGAAAATTCTACCATCAGAGCTCAAGAGGTTAAGTTGCGAATAGACCATCTTTCTAATTGTTCTCAGTATCCGCGCCTTTTTTTTTTTTTTTTTTTTTTTTTTTTTGACCACGCGGTGTTTTAATTATTAATGACATTTAAAGAAAAGGGACTGATGTGGTGCAAAATAGAAATCCTTCCGTCAAATACAGTTGAGCTTATTATTTCCTAACTCAATGTTGATTCCGCATATTCTTTTTTGAATAAACCGCAGAAGAATCCGGAAAAAAAGAGATTCCCTGAAACTATAGACGAATGGCAAAAAGAATATTTATACGCAGTCAAGCCCGACCGCACAACAACGTTTCAGTAATGATGTGTAGACTAATATCATTTGCAGACAGCATAAAGCAATTTTCACAAGCATCTCGTTTTTATTCGGGAGATCTTCTGGAAATGCATAATAATGTGCCTGTACATGGTATACAATGGAATTTGGTCACAACATGATGGCAATCTATCTCATTACGCAATCTGCATAACTGATCACTTGGATCAGGCATTTTTGAAAAAAATTGATTATGCATGCCTTTTCCATTAATGTTTCCACTCCCCCTAGATCACCTGATTAGTTTCCTCTTGATTATTTTCTCAAGGGCTTCCATGAAGAGCATCACGTATGACACGCCTGTGAATTCTGAAATGTGACTGATTTACTACTGATAGATAACTTATTGCTGAGATCCTATTTTCCGATTTATTGCAGCACATGATTTCCAAAGAATTGTTAATGTAGAAACAAGTTTATAATGTAATTTTTTAAGATCAAATTAGTTATTATTATTGTTTTAGAGAAAAAAATATTAAAAATAATGCAGAACACGCCAATTTGTTGTTACCAGATTTATCTATTAAAAAAAATAGGAGATTTTATTTACACTGATTTATTTTCATATCATCAGACTACTGTCATTTTTCACTCCCTAATAAACTACTCTGAATGTTCTAGTGATGCATTCTTTAAATAATTCTCCTTAAAAGCAATTATTTATTAATATTTCGAATATTATTTTCCAAATCTATTTATATTACAGTATTTAAGTTTTAAATAACTTTTAAGCCGTTCTTCCCATTGTCAATAGAAAATTAATTGTAGTAGCAGAAACAACATCAAAAATACTAAAACTATTTAATGGTCATGAAGATTTAAGTGCTAGAATAACTTTTAAAAAAAGTCTGTATTTTAATTTAAAACAAGGTAAAGAAAAAATAAAACATCAAACTCATAGATAAGAATGTAGTATACTGAATTAGAATTTTTCGAAAGTAGGTACAATTCAGTTACAACACTGTAAAAAATATCCGTAAAAATACAAAAAGTTTTCCCTTAAATTTAACGGAATACTTCCGTTTTTATTAAAAAACAGTAAAACTTCCGTTTTCTGGTAACTTTTCCGTTTTCTTTTCAAAATACAGAAGTTTTTCCGTAAATTTTACAAAACAATTTGATCATCCTTTCAGAACAGTATAATTTCCGTTAATTGACGTTCTGGATTGTACACAGAGATGGCGCTGTGTTTGGACAAAATACGGAATAATGAATTGTATTGTGAACATATGTTGACATTTTAAGACTTGGTTTGTTATCGTCATTTCATTCTCTTACTCTGTCTTTTTTTTAAGTAAATATGAGCCAAAATCTTTTCACAGACCAATTGAAATTCGATCTATGTATACATATTTAATTTTTCGAAGTTAATGCCACATAAAATACCGCATTAATAATGACCATGAATTTAAATTTAAATTTAATTCATTCAGTCTTTTTTAAGAAATTTTTATATTTATCAATTAAAAATTAAACATTATGCAACTTACTAAGCTTTAAAAGTTTGTATTAGATTTTATATTATTTTAATATAATATTATTAAAATGATACGATAAATATTGCTTCTAGTAAGAAAAAAAAAAAAAAAAAAAGATTAATTTCTAAGATTTTGGTGGAAATTATATTTTCTAAATGTATACAATTTTGAAAAGAAATCATAATTGTTCCTATTATATTTTGATGTAATTTTTTTGTGGTGTATTAACTGTTATGATGAACTGAACATTATGATAATTCTTTTTTAAATTGTAATATCAATTAAGTCGAAAATAAATTAACAAACTCATTTAATTAGAAATTAATTAACATATATATCTAATGAACGTTCTGTAAAAATGTTAAATATTGCATAACTTAGTTAGAAAATTTATTTTTGTCAAAATTTTGAATCACGCGGATCTTTAAATTTTGTTCAAAGAATTAATTGGGAAAAAACATACTTAATAAATTTTATGATCGGAATAAATGCGTACATCAATATTTAAAGATTTTTTTCTTTTTTAATGATAGTTTGTTTAAAATATGTAGAATCCAGTTAAACTTAATATATTTTAACTTGAGTATAATAAATTGCAATCAAGCAAGAAAAAAAAATCGAATGGTTAATATTCTTTTCACAACTTTTACATTCATTTATTAGAACTTTGCATATTTTTTATTGGATTCTTGAAAACTGCCTTTAAAATTATCTTTCTAAGAGTTAAAGAGTAAAAATGCTTTTTGTATTTTTACATTTTATTTTAAATTTTTTATTTATTTATTTATTTATTTTTTAGAAATTAGGTGTAATATAGATTTTGTTGAAAAAAATAAAAAATAAAAAAAAAACTATGAGGGGGAGGGGGTAGAGTTCTGCATGGTTCGGAATTTCTGGGCTCCGGTCCCAGGCCCAAATCGAATCAATTTCTTAAAGAAATTCAGGATTTTCTTAACATACAATTGAGATTCCTTTAAAGAACACCACATAGACAATTGTGTGATATATTTACCTATGTTTTAAAATTACAATATGTTCGCAACACAGAGATTACACAATAGCAACATTAATTATTACTTAGATTCGTAGATGTTTCAACATTCAAATAAAAATTCATTAAAAAAAATTATAATGTAATTTAGAATAAAAGAAAAAAAGCGAATTACATCATAATTTTTGGAGCTGTATAATAAAAAGTGGATTTGTAAAAATATTTCTCTGCCACGTATTAAAGTTTTTCTGAAACTCAAAAAATCTACCTTCTGACATATTTCTGGATTCAGATATTTTCAGGTTGGCACGTCGAATCGCTTTTTCCATTTTTAATAAAGGCGATATGTCTTTCAGAAAATGCTGTTAAAGATAGTGTTTTGAATCGAATTTACAAAAGCTTTATCACGGGAAAAGAGAAAAAGAATCTGTCGAATGGCTACTCCTTGTCTTGTCGAAAATGGAAAACTTTTTCATTTCCAAATCCCTTCAATAATCAGCTCAGGCTTGTCAATTTTATGCCTTTACAGTTAAAAGTTAGTCAGAAAATGTGTCAAAGTTTCGCATTGATGAGCAGCGAATTTGAAAAATACTTTAAGTTATATTTACTTAGATATATATTTTTCTAATAATAAAAACTATTTTCTTAAATAGGAAAATGCTACACAGATGTGAGCCATCCATTCTTGGAACAAAAATCTATCATTACCGGTCTATAGTACTAGAATTCGGGGAAAGGACTAGTGTCCTTGAAATGACTGACCTCTGCCTGATCCCTGAATATGACCCCCCCCCCTTGCCTGAGGCAACATACGGGTCATCTGAGACATGTATCGCAGAACAAGTTCACAATTTTTAGATAAGAGAATTTTCTCAAAGTCTTAAGTAGATATACTTAAATATACTGTATAGTAATGCATTAAAATGAAATAAACTTTTTTTTTCCTATTGCACATAATTTCAGAATTTTTAAAAAGCATTAAATGTTTGTACAAGAATTTTAAAGTAAAAGCATTGACATTTTGAAAAAAAAAAAAAAGACTACCCCCCCCCCCTCCTTTTTTTTAAATTCTCCATTTTTTTCTCTTTATTTTCAATATTTTTACTAAGATGAATTTGGAAAAAAAAGGTAGTAATAACTCTTAAACAAGCATTGTTAAAATTATTTTAAATAAATAAATACATTATTTTACTGAAAAATAAATAAATAGTGTGAAAAAAATGGAACTTTTCCGAACTGCAATTTGAGAAATATACCTAAGTATCACTAATTTTATATTTTGAGAAGAAAATATTTGGCAAATCGTTTAATATTTGATACGACTTATTTTAATTAATAATAATTTATATTTCAAAGCAAAGATCCTTTGCGGTAGAGGAAAAATGGGAATTTAAAATCTAATAATAAAATTTTATTCTGTAAACAAGTTATTTTATAAAATGTAATTGAAAAAAGTCTCAATTCTATTCATGTAGCACAAACAGAAAGTATACGTCAGACGTCACATGTAAAAGAGTAAAATAACAGAAAAAAAAAAAAAACCCGAACAGCCAATTTTAATGGTAAACGGTATAATAATTATAATTATAATTATTTATTATTATATGCATAAATATATTATTCACATAATATATTTATTAGAAACATACTTATATATTTTATGTTATTTTTTATTAAAAAAACATATATTATTATTAAATTATATGTTAAATTATGAGATTATTTATTAAATAATGTATTGATATATATAATTTTATATTATAGTTATGTATTATATGAATTAATTTTTATAAATAATAATATATAATAAACAATAATTTTAATATAATATGTAGATAATATTTTATATAATATATATAATTTAATAATAATAATAATAATATATAATTAAAATTATAAATAATCGATACAAAATACATGTAATAATAAATAAATATAAATAATATAAATGTAATATAATGCATATTATATACATATGCATAATGTATGTTAAATATATATATGTTAATATATTTATAGCATTATATTTTTTAATTTATATTTATTATTTTAATTATATATAACGTATATATTATCATTATTATTGAATTATATATTAATATTGTATTATATTCATATATACATAACATATTTATATGTTATAATATATGTTATATAAAAATAATATAATAATAATATATTAAATAATAATAGTCATAATTATATAATATATAATAATAATAATTTTTTTCATTAGTAATTATCTTTATTCAACCAAATAATAAGTCAATAAAAAATTACAGTGTCATTTCTAATATTTTTCTGATTCTACCATTACAGAACATTATTTTCATGTACACACTGCAGAACCGCTACGTATCCCTAAGGCCTACTAGAATGATATAATTCAGACATTTGTTACCACTTTAGTTTTTATCATTTATTTATTTATAAATTCAATATTCATCAATTCCTTGTCACTTTTTTCTGGTCACTTTCTCCCTTGTTACTTTTTTCCGTGTCTCTTTTATCCGCTTCTGTCACCTTTTTCCGGTAACTTTTTTTAGAAAAAAAAAAGGCACCAATAAAATAACAAGTAAAAAAGAAAAGAAAAGAAAGAAAAAAAGAAAAGAAAGAAAGAAAAAAAGAAAAGAAAAAAAGAAAAAGAAAAAGAAAGCCATCCAGATAAAATGTATGGGGGAGGGGGAGATTACGGTAAAAATTAAACAGCTGCGAACTGAAACTTGAGTAAAGGGTATGTTGAAAAATTCAAAGTATTATGTTATTAAAGGAGGCTATGGACATCATTTATTTGACAAAACATGTTCATGTATATTTTCGCCCTAGCGTGTGCTTGTGTGTATGGGGAGGGTGGATTTACAGGGTGAGATATGAAAATTACGTAATTTTAGAAATAGATTTCTATTAAATAATTTACAGGTTGTTAAACACTAGTCAATCCTTTTCATAAAACTCATAATTTTTTTAACTTTTTTTTTTACAAAGATAATTTTGTAAATTTTCACAGAAATGTTTTTACATATGTATCAGAGTTTCCCCCAGAGGGTTTCAGGGAGGCGCTCCGCCCCTCTTGTCCCTCATCCAAAAACTAGCGCCCCTCTTGTCGCTCATTCAAAAAAAATAGCGCCCTTCTTGCCCCACATTTGAAAAAAACGCAGCTCTTCAGTGATGATGAGGACGCGCTATAACGCGTAAATTACGTAAAAAATCGGCGACGGAACTCAAAAAATAGCTCTTACGCATCACACAAAACGTGCAATTTCGTCAAAAAATCATGAAAAAAAGTCAAATTTCACTAAAAAAAATCACAAAAAAATGGCTAATTTCGTACAAAATTCTGTAAAAACGGCAGATTTCCTTAAAAGATCGTAAAAAAAGGATAAAGTTCGTGCAAAAATTGCGATGAAACGGAAACGTTTGTAAAAAAAAATTCACGAAAACGGCAATTTTCGTCAAAAAATCGCGATAAAACGGCAGATTTCGTATAATGATTTGCGGAAAACCGCAAATTTCACCCGAAGATCGTAATAAAACGGAAAATTCTGTCAAAAGATTTCAAAAATTCGCGAAAGAATGCAAAATTTGTCAAAATATCTCGAAAAGACGGCAGATTTTGTCAAAAGATCGCAAAAAATGCAAATTTCGTCAAAAAGACACACACACAAAATAAGTTAATGATAGAAGTGAATTTTTCTGTTCTAAAAATTAATTTTCCTGCTTCAAAATTGTGTTTTTCATGCTCAAAAAGGGGATTTTCCTGCTTCACAATCAATGCGTGTGAAGAGAAAATTGCACCTGGGGCATAATTAGAATTTGAGGCTTCCCCCCCCCCCACTCCCAACTTTTTCTTGTGAGAGCCCAAAAATGAAGTTTGTTGTATAAATTTGGCACTCCCTAAATTTCTGCGCCCGCGGCAACCTCCTCCTCCCCCCCCCCTATGTTCACAATCCCCTTTTGACTGTCCAAAACTTTCTAAATGTGAATCCTGAAAGCACCCGTTTATGAAACAAAAAGTATTCTTAAAAAAAAAAAAAAAAAAAAAAAAAAGTCTTTTTCAATAAATCGGGCTTCTCACTTAACAATTTAACAAAATCGGCCGTTTTTCCTCGATCTTTCATGGTATTTGTCGTGTTTTCGAATTTTTTTAACGCAAAATATGCCTTTTTGCGATATTTTAACAAAATCGACTGTTTTTTCCTTTTTGTTCAATTTTTTTGGCAAAATTTTTGTTTTTTCTCGATTTTTTAGCGAAATTTCTGTTTCTTCACGATTTTTTGAACCGCTAGATACTAGATTCAACTCTATAAAAGTGCCCTTAAAAATCAAAAAAGTGCCCTTTAGAGAACAGTAGCGCCCTGCCCCTTTTTAAACCTGGGGGAAACTCTGTATATGTATATATATATATATATATATATAGTAGGCAAATTCAAAATTACAATCCAGTTTTCTAAGCAGTTTTTAATTATAAACCAAATGCAATTTTTTTTTTTTTTTTTTTTTTTTTTTTTTTTGTAATTTTTAAAAAGGAATTTAACATTAAATGATCTAAATTACGAATATTCATAACTTCATCATTTTGAACGATTTGCTGAATAATGAGTGTCTATTTCCTACCCTAATATAAAATTACAAAAAAGGTAAAAATTTGATAATACTGCTGAATGTTTCAGCATTTGGTTCTATTTGGGCAGGAAGATGACCCCTAACATATATTTTTACAATTTGAAAAGTACACGATCCCCATATGAATAGCTATTTCTGTTTTCTTCCTTGTGTGTGTGTGTTTATCTGAAGATTAAAATGTTTGGGGTTATTCTCAATCACTTAACTTTTATTTATTTATTTATTTATTTATTTATTTATTTATTTATTTATTTATTTATTTATTTATTATGGAACAGGATCGGCTTTCCAGAGCATCTCTCCCCCCTCCCACCCATCTCGGAAATTTACGAACAATAGTACAGTTAATAAACTGTGTTAGCCTTTAGATTATTTTATTTTCAATGTGTAATTGTTTAAGGTCACTTGAAATAATTTTTTAAAATATCTAAAGATTTTACATCAAAGGTATATTGACAAGTGTCCCTCCACGACTGTAATTTCCCGTGATAGAAAATTTTTATTTCTGTTTTTAATATTTTAAAGTATTATCTTAAAGGAAAGGAGAGTTGGATCTCACCTGATGAAAAACAGATTAAATTATTTCTATTTTTTCAACATGCACACATATATTCGAAAATCTACCCCCTTCAGGGATTTCGATGCCTACGATAAATTCTTTAAATTTATGCACTGACTTTATCTCCCTATAGTGAAACTCTGAGCGGAAAGATTTACCAATAAAAAATAACGTCATAAAAAATTATAATTACTTAATAATGACATATTGTTTCATTAAGGTTTTAGTCATCATCACTCTGCCAAATTGGGTGAAATCATATCCAAATCAAATCTTTCGGCAAAAAACATTCAAAACGTGCGAAAACTGCTACCCAAACCAAACTGAATCCTGAGTGCAAAGAAATTAGAAGTACCTTTTGATACCTTTGCTGATAGAGCTAGGGCACAGCACCAAGTAAACTGTCATTTTCACTGTTTGGGTGGCAGAAACATCGCCGTTCCTCGTTTGTCGTCATTTAAGGGTGTATTCGGAAAACGCTTTTCCATCTTCAACAGCTCGAAATTTTTCGATACAATTTCAGACACATTTTTAAAAGTAGAAACATGAAACTTGTTGATGGGATTCTTGAAGGATGTATGAAGATCCCTGTGATGTCTTTTTACGCTCAATTCATTAGAATTTGAGTTATAAACAATTACCTTATCAGTATGACCCTTTTTTTTCGTTCCCAGATTTCCCGATTGGGAAAAATCTGCTCGAAATGCCGTTTTTGATTGCTTTTTTTGCAATATTTTCTGCATTTATCTAAGAATCGACAATCACGGCACCTTGTGTACGTACTTTCCAATCAAGAGATTTTGAAAGTTTGGTGCATTTGAGAGCAATAATGAATTCAAAAATAAATAGGAAAATAAGCAGTTTGAATCGATATGCACCCTTAAATCCATTATAATCTTCCGGATATAATGCCTTTTTCGTCCAATCATGATTATTTTTAGAAAAATATAGTTACGTCTGGCTATGCTTAATCTTTTTGTAATGTTTCATTCCTCCCTCTGCCCCTCCCCGATATATGTATATAAAAAAAATTAAACATTTAATGTTGTTCTCTAAAGTTTAAAAATTATGTTCCGTTTACGGTTTTTTACTTATAATAAATCAATAATGAATAAAGAAAATTAGGTTCCTTCCGTTAAAAATTACACTTTCCGTCCTTTGTTCCCCCCCCCCTCTCATCATATACAGTTTCATATTTTTAAATCTTTATTTTATTTAAATAAAATTTGCCGCATTTATTTCTGACTTATCACAATAAAAAAATAATAATAATCTAGATTATCTCGAGCTTATCCTAACTATGTACGTTTTCATCCTTAGCTCCCCCCCCCCCTTCCAATCATGCAAATAAGCTCAAAATATTTATAAAAAGAATTGTAAAAAAAAATATTTTTTACTATTTTTTTTTCTCTCTCCAGTGACAAAACAATTAAAAATATCAATACAAATATATCAATTTTTTTATCATCCCCTTTATACCTAAAAATTTTCTTCCCTCTTGCCCTCCCCCCCCCCCTCTGTAGCAGAATGAGGTTTAAAATTTTGAAATTCTTTATTTAAAAGAAAACTGAAATATTTGTTGCCCACTAATAAAAAAAAATAAATAATAGTTAAAATCACTTTTTTACGCTTCCCCCTCTTCCGGAATACAAAGGAGTTTTTTTAAATCTTAATTTTACACAAAAAATCTTTTCAATTTATTGTTCCGTAGTCGCAAAAATAATTAATCATTTAACTTGTACCCTGTTCCTGAAATTCTCAAACCGTTATCTCTTTGCACCCAAACCGCAGTTTGCTGATTGTCAAATTGTTCAATGGCCGGTGCTATTTTCATATCGGCCGAATGGCAACACTTGACTTGCGCCATCTTTATTTTCCTTTCCTCGTGTCTCGTGTGTTTTGTGTTTGTGTCATGAAGGCTTCGGCTGTAAGGGACCTTGTTTCCTCGTGTGACTTCGTGTAAAGGTTATTCAGGTATGAATTTTTCTGTTTTTTACTTTATGTATTCTTAATTAATTCAAGTAATCTCTTTAAAAATATGTTTATGTTTTTTCATGCGTAACTTTTCGTAGATAGTCGCAAATTTCGTTTGAGTTTCACTAATGAGAAAATGCATTTTGAGGTTCAACATTCTTGATTGCCTGAAGACTTGGAAATATTTTAATGCATTATATAGTGTATGTAGGGAGTCCTATAAAGTATAAACATATTTTAAGTGATTTTCAATGCTTAATAATGCTTTGTTTTGATAGGTACAGATGTAGTTTATTTTTGTTAAATTACTTATTAGTTGTAAATTATTCATTTTTCAAGTATTATTGTTTTGTATTATGTAGATTTTTTTTAAATCATTGATTTAAATCCGTTTTTATTGTTGTTATTGCTATTTTAAAATTAATTTAAGCTGTAAACAAACTTAATGTACTTTAATGTAATTTAGTTTTATATAATACAGATAATTAAACTGCTTTCAGAAAGATAAAACTTTATCTTTGTAAAAAGTAAGGTGAAATGTGAAGTTTGTTTAGAAAATAATTCTTCCAAATTTCATTTGAATTAAATTATAAAATTTTTCAACTGTAAGAAAATCTGTGCATTAATATATTATATATTGGAATAATTTATTTGTTAATATTTAACTTTTGCAAGTTGAGATAAAAAAAAACTTTTTCTCCTGTCTTTGGAGATGACTATTACTTTAAAATTTGAGCAAAATTTGAAACATAATGAATATTCATTTGAATCTAACATAGTGGATCTTGGCCCTTTAGAATGTGGAAGGTACCTGTACAATTATTGTAAAGGTTGATGCTTAACAGTGTTTTCGGATTGATGGGGAGGGGCAGGGGGTTCTTTGATGGCAGTGGTATAGTAAAGTGTGGAATAATCAAGCGTCAGCATTATTTCTTGCTCTCCCCCCCCCCCCCTCAATCCTCAAATCAGGAAAAATTATCAAGACATAGATGCAAAAATAGTAAAATTTTCCAATATGAAGTCGCAAAGGATTGATGAAAAATTTCAGTCCAATAAAATAGTTTATTCTTGGAGGAAAATTTTCAAGCTATGTTTTTGCCAAAAGTATGAAAGGAGAGCACACTGTGCAACATGAAATATCCTACGGGGGGGGGGGGATTCCCCTCACATCGCCAGGTTTCCCAAATTGGCTTTCCAGATTATTACCTTGTTGATTGTTATATAATAACATTTTCATTAATTTTGTTTTTTTCTGGAAGTTTTTTTTCTTGTAATAGAGACAGCGCTTAAAAATGTCCATTTCCTTGAAGGGGGGGAGGGGGAGGGACTATGGCTCTCCCAAATTAGAAATCGACTGATAAAGTTGATACATTTTTCTGTACTAGCAGTTAAAAAAATTAACATCCTAGTTTCTTCCTAAGTTAGTTCAAAAATGTCATGCCCTGCAGTTATTTTAACTAAAACACTGATGAAATTAATTTTTGATACCTGATTTGTAGTTTTCAATGCATTTTGTGTAATAAAGGTTTTTTCATTCCCTAAAATGTTACATTTTAATCATTTACGTAAATTGTGTGATATTATACACTGATAATTCTTATTATATGCATCTCTGTGTGTGTATAGTTTTTATTTTAAAAATAAGAAAAGTCATAAAGTTGTGCAAGATTTAAAAAAATTAAAACCATCACGGATGCTAGTGTGCAGTTAGTTGTGCAATATATCATTGGTTTATAAGTTTATTTTTCTAATCTCCTGAGTATTATTTCTAAACTCGCTTCTATATATATTTTTTCTTTTTTTGTTGCATGTTATTTGATACTTGTATACATTCTAGTAAGTTATTTATTTATTTTGGCTAAACAGTTCTCTCTACTACACTTTTCAATTTTAAAAAGCCTGTATACCAAATCTCTCAAAATAATGCCATTTTGGCATCAATTTTGTATATCAGTGAGTGCATATATGACATGTGTGCCGTCTTTTAAAAATAAAAATGATTGTTTGCAGTAACAATTCATTGAATAATGAAAAAAGTTTGTATTTCTTGTGGGGGTCGCATTGCTTTTGCTGAATTTGTAATTTTGTTGTTTTGGCAATTATAGTTGATTAATTACTAAATAAAATTTCATTACTTATGAGCTTGATCGTAAATTAATTATACATATGAAACAAAGATATGCCATATTGTATCCTGTAGAGTATTTATATATTCCTGATTTTTGTTATTATTTCTTTAATGGATTGTGATTTCTGAAAATAAACAGTATTGCCAAAATTGAGTATGATTTCTACTTGGTGATTTTTTTCAGAAGTCGAATGCTAATCTAGGAGATGTTGAGTTGCTCATCATATGAGTGAAAAGAAAGTAATGAAGCTCAGAGCAGCTATTTGTGTCCACTCTCAAAGCATCAAAAGATAGGTGATTATTTGTTTAATTGTATGCTGTAGTTTATACAAGATGTTTTTAAGACAAAATTTCAACCCAATTACTAATGTTAACTTTTTTATATTATTTTAGAAAATTAATTCTAATGCTAAATTAATGTTTGTTCAGATGGCACGGTTGAAATCAATTGGTTTTTTCTAAAAAAAAAAAAAAAGTTTTCTTAAAATAAGTCAGATATTTTCTCACTTTTCTTTATAATTTGTTTTTCAGATTATTGGATATAAAAAATTTTTACTTTTAAAACAATTTTTCAGCAGTAAGCATTGGATATAGTGAGTTAGGTCATTTTTTATGTATAGGATTAAAACCAGTATGAATTGGTGAACATATCAATTGCTCAACAGAAAAAGTCAAACATGAATTGATCCATGATGAAATAGATTAAAAACATTCAATATTTAGATATTATAATGAATTAAAATATGTGCAGCACCCTGCCCCTTTTCAAATTTACAAAATGCACCCTGTCTTTTTTTTTTTTTTTTTTTTTTTTTTTCAAATAGTAAAATGCACCACTGGTTTTACCCAGAGATTAATATTTTTTATTATTCCATAGTATTTTAAATTTGTGTGCTCAAAAATGATGGAATTTTATTTCTTTCTGGAAAAGAACATGAAACTATTCAGTCATGTTTTAATTGTATTTTTAATTTTTATATCATAAAATCATTTAAAATTAATGTTACCTGACTTATCATATTTAAAATTTATGCATTTTGCCGCTTTCTTTTTTCTTCTCCTAAAAGTAATAAAAAAATTTCTTGCAAAAGTACCCTTTTTATTTCTAGTGTGAACACTAGCATTTTAGTATATATATATATATTCCTATTATCTGCTGACCAAAAATATTGACTTCAATTTGTCATTCAAAAAATAAAATTCCAGTAAGTATTTGAAATTTATCATTTGAATAACTGAAAAATATTATACTTATCAAACTACATCAAATGCTTATCATTAATAATCAAAAGATTGTTTATAAAGATTTTCTGAGTATCAATGTTTCATTTTATAGAATAGTTTATTTTTTGAACATAGAACTGTTTCCTAATACTGCTTAAATTAAAATATGAATTTTTTTCAATTTTCTGCACAAATTCATAATTATTTTAAATAAATGTTTACTTTAATTAAATAATTAAATAAATTTTAAAATGAAGTTACACCACTTATAATCCAACAATATCTATTTTTATCATTATCTATGCATAATATATAATAAAAAAGGATGTCTTAAAAAAAATCTGGTGTTAAACCAAAAAAACTGGTTTTGAGAAAGGTTTAAAAAAAAGGGGGGGGGGTATCAACTTTGATTAAGAGTTCTGTTTTTGTGAAATTGTTAAGTTTTTCTTATACTTGTGAAAATTCTAGTCATATAGTTTTGTGAAATTTTTATCTATATATTGAGGTCCAATAATTGATACATAATAAAATTCAGTAATATATTCTTTGACGAGTTTAACTGTTTATTTACAGACCAGATTTTATTTTTAAATTATTAAATTTGTAAAAAGATTAATATGAAGGTGAAAAAGTTTTGTGAAGGGTCCTTTAAAGTATCTAAAACTTTCTTAAACATATTCCTCTGTAGCCCTAATTCTCTTATTTTATCCATACCAAGCTGTCACATTTCTCTGATAAGTATTATTTATTTGAAAAATTTCAAAGAAGGAAGTGGAGAGGGGATTTACTTTTTTAAAACCGTAGAGATTTCTTATATGTCATTTTAGATGTTGTTTTTCGATTGAGCCTTTTGGTAAATATTAAAGAACTTAAGAAAACTCGTATTTTTAATTTTTTATTCCTACAAAGGAAAAAATACTCTAGTACAGTAGACTCCTTCAAATCCTCACAGCTCAGGATCAGAGGTTGTGCAGATTTTAGAATTTTGTGGATTTCTGGTCATTGCTTTGTTTACATTTAAGCCTTACTTTGAACCCAATGATTAATGCAACCAAAACTATAATGAATTCTTATAATGTAATAAAATATTAAAATAAATAATAAACTAAAATAGTAAAAATTTAGATATTTTTTTAATTCTTAAAAATTTAAAAGCAAAGGTAGACTTAGGTAATAATGAATAATGTATTATTAAATATTCATTATAAAGATGAAATGTATTTTTCCTAACTTATTCAGTGTAATTTATCTTATAAAAGTACATTACTAATTTACGTGAAAATTATAAAATAAGGAAGCTTTGTTCCAGGTTTAGCCAGACTTAATAACCAAAAAAGCTTGATTAATATTTAAATATATATGGTAAGAAGACTGATTACCAATGATATCAGCAATAAATTAACAGAAATAAATTAACTTATTCATGAAAAAACATGAATTCAGTAATATTAACAAAAATTACAAATTAAAAAATATATGAAATTGATATAAAATTAATAAAGTCAAATTTCCTTCCTGTATCAAAACTGAATGTTTCATTGTTTACATCCATAAATTATCTGCAGATTTTAGGGTTGCATATTTGAGGGAGTCTACTGTATATAGTTTATAATTCATTTTTTTAATAATATATAAAAATGTGTTCATAACATATGTATTTTTGCAGTTGAGCTGTATTTAATATTTCAATTTTATTTATATCCAGATTGTCTAAATTAAAGGAAAGAGTTTATTATTCAGACAGGTGCAGATAGGAAATGTTTCCTTTATCAATTTCTGATTTTCATTTCATCTGTTGCTATAAGTTATACAATTTAATAATAAAAACGAGAATTTTTGAATGTAAAACGAAAGGATGTATTCTAATCCAAACTGTCTGTTTTCTGATTTATTTTTAAATTCATTTTTGCTCTCAAACTCATCAAACCTGTAAATTATCTTTTTTAGAAACTACGTCAGTTGCCTTGTTTGTTGATTTTTTTTATAAGTGCAGAAAATACTGTCAAAGTTGGCGTTTTGAATCGGATTTTCCAAATTGGAAGATCTGGGAACAAAACAAAAGGTATCATACATAGATAATTTTTTTATAATTCAAATTCTAATGAGCTGTGTGAAAAATGAAATCACACCATCTCTTATACATGTTTTCAAAAATCATCTCAACAAGTTCCATGCTTTATGTTTAAAAATGAGTCTAAAAATCTCTCAAAATTTTCAAGCTGTTGATGGTGGAAAAATATTTTTTCAAATGCATCCTTAATGAACATGTATTGCATCATTTGCACATAGTAGTAATTTCACAAAGTTAATAATTCTGGAAGTGTGATTTAATCAGCATATTGTAAAACTATATTTAAAATGCTAGCTAAAACCTTTACTTAGATATTTTAAAAGTACATCTTAATTACATTGCTTCACAGATATCTTAAAACACCAGATATATACAAATAAACAGGGATGTAGTGGAGGGTATACTGAAGTATACACCGTGTATCTTCTGGATTTTTAAAGAAAGCTCCGTATACCCTCTTTCTCAAAGAAGCATTAACATATGCCCTATTTATTAACATTCATAATGATAGCGACCTTCTGCCTTTACCATACACTCTCTGCTTTTTTTATGACTACAACACTACAAATAAAATGTCTTTTTCTGGAAAAAAAAATTTCAAATTCAAACAAAAAATTTGCAAGATCAAAGGGGGGAGGGAAGATAAAATTTTGGCACAATTTATAGTTTTGTTTTTTAATTGAAATATTACTTAGAAATGCACATAAATAAATAAAAAAATGTAAGTACCAACTCCTTTCATATTTAATTAAAAATAATAAGAAAATAAAAACCTTAACTGCGTTGTTTTCACGAACTGATGAACTTTTACTAATTTATTAGCTTTTATAGTCCCTAAGGTATTTTTAAGTTGAGAGCATACTAAACCACACATGAAAAATAAATCTAATAAGCTAAGCCAGCTATTAGCATGTATATTGTATAGTCGTGAAAAATCCCCCCCCCCCTCCTTATTAGCTTCTCAACAAATTATTGTAAAAATAAAATAAGATAAAAAGCTACTGGTAGTGAACGAGGCAAAATATAATCTACTTTTAAATGATGTATATAAATTTTGCTTAGGGAGCCATCTATATATTAAAACAAACTTAAACTATTCTTTTCATTGTCAAGTAATTCATATAAAACTACTAGGAAAATTATAAAAATTAATAATAAAGGTGACATTTTTTTTTTATAAACCAAAAACTTCAAAGGGTGTATTACTGGCACATCTACCCTACATAGGTTTATGTGTGTGTGCACATAAATTTTATTTGGAGATTTTTTTTTTTTAATTGCTGTCTTTTATTCATATACTTATGGACTATACTCTTCTCAAATAATGAATCCTTCCTAATTTTTTTTTCAACATTGTTGATTCTGTGACTTAATCTTTCTGTTCTGACATGTAAGAATGTTTTAATGTGTTACATTTTGTCGTTGTTCAATTTAAATATGAATATGATTCTTTAGAATGTGTAGTATATGTAGAATCTGTGTAATATAAAATTTCAAAACACATTTTTGAAGCATAATTTATGTATTAAAAATAAATTAATTCAAATTTAATATGAATTAGCTGTAAATTAAAAAAATAACTAAAATAGAAAAATAAAGCTGGCTTTTTTTAAGTGGTTAATAGAAACAATAAAAAAAAAAAAATGCTGATTTCAGAACAAATTTGTTTATTATGGGGACATAAATTCCCCAATAAAATTCACTTGAAGAATGGTTATTTCAGAAAACATCTCCTCACATGAATTTTGAGAGAAAGAGTTTCAAAATGTTGTTGATGTTGAATGCAAGAAAGGGTTAAAGTAAAATAAATTCTTTGCATTTTAATAAAAATAACTTATCATTCTCTGGGTACCTGATAATCAATGTGTATTTTAGAATAAAGGATAAAATGGAACTTCATAACTTTCTATGCTTAAAAGAAATATTTCAAATTTACAAAGTACATTTAATGGAACTTGGTACAAATATATTCTAACTATAATCTATACTGCTTATAAATTCATGTTCAAATAAAGCATAGTCATAATAGATCATAAAAATGCTAAATTTTCAATGTAGCAATAGCTTTTAAAAGTAAATATAATTTTTAAAAAGTTTAAAGTTTCTTTTTCAATTTTTATATTTGATAATTTTTTCTTTATTCAGATTTCTTTTTCTATAAATCTAAGTATCAGATTTTTGACCAGTCCATTAGATCAGCAAGGGTGGGGGGAGGGGGAGGGGGATACAGAGTGCACATGAGAAAACATGTTTTTAAATTCATATTTTATTTATTTATTTTTAAGTTGCACATATCAAAAAATATATCATATTTTAGACAATTTGATTAATTATTGTGAAAGCTTTAGCACTTTTATGTATATATGTATGTATATATATATATATATATATATATATATATATATGGGTCATTCCACAAGAATCGGGTAACTTTGTGAAATTGCAAAAAATTTATTTACCGTTTAATGTATTCAAAATTTGAAAAATGCCCATTTGTAGACAAAGTTGATTCTGTTTAGGAGCATGTATAATATTTTGAAAATTGAAAAATGTTTTTATTAAAATTTAGCTTTTTGACCCCAAAAAGTCAGTCCCCTGGCGTGTACCACTGGAAAAAGTGAAGACTTAAGTACTAATTATTTTTAAACTAATAGATTTAGGCAGAAAAAATGAAGGTTGTTACATTCTGAGATAGTTAATTAATAACTATTTGTGCATGTTATGTGATTTTTTTAAAAAAAGTATTACTTTTTTTAAATTTCATGTTGTGTACCCCTACTTTGCGCGTCAGTCCCCTGGCTCATGTTAGATTCCTAAAATTTATGATATTATTCATTGTTGATAACGTAATTCTCTTTTTCATATTTATTTATCATATAAAGATGGCAGTGAAGACTGATATTTATCCATCAGCAATTTTTATTCAATGTTTATTGCCATTCTTGTGTCGATAAACAGATTGCAAACACTCAATTTATCAGTCCCCTGGTAAGTAATAATTTAATATTTTATAAATAATTATTATTGATGCGTGCTGCTTTTAGCGTCTTTTTATTGCTATATTTAATATTAAAACAGAATAATATGGTATTTGGTTTCAATAAGTAGATTTTTTGTGTTTTATAGTGAAAACGTCAGTCCCCTGGCATCAGTCCCTTAGCAGTTTTTCAGATTAAAAACTCCCAGGGGACTGACGTAAAAGCAAAAAACAGTTAAACACATTAGTGAATGCTAGATAACATGATTTCTATAATAATTTTACATTATTTTAAATTCTCTTATTAATTAATAATTAGTTACTGATCTATACTATTAAAATCTGTGCGCGTAACTATGTAATCTCAAAAACTTGGAATCCACAGCGCGCAGGGCTATGAAATTAGGCACATGGATTGCTGATAGGGGGTCCATGAACGATTGGGGTCAAAAATTTGAATATATATTTTTTAAATTATATATATATTTTAATGAATGTTTGCCCTTTTCAATCATTTAGAAAATGGCTGCTGTTTTCGGACAAGAATAGGTATATCTGTTGCTTATCATACGTACATTTGTTGCCACAATGGCAAAAAAATATTAAAAACTACAAAAAAATTAACTGAAAAAAAAATTGAGATATAGCTTTCAAAGAAATTAGATTTAAAAGTCATTTTTACATATACGACTGTGTAAAATTTTAAAATGTGCGATGTTTAGAAGCTCAAAATTTTCAGTACTGAAAATTGTAAAACTGAAATTTCATTTAAATTTTGTTTGTTGTTGGTCCATGTACATCATCCTAACAGTCTTGTTATGAAATCGTTTGAGTTGCTTCTGCGATCCTATAACTTGTGAACATTACGAATTAGGAACGATTGAATTTGAACAAAATAAAAATCTTTCAGGGTGTTGTTCAACACTCACAGCTTCCAATGAAAAAAAATCACGTAAAAAGCCTAGTAAAAAATTTACAAGTGAGCAACGGATCAAGTACAGTGTTTGAGACTTTATTCTAGTCAAATTTTTAATAAGAAATAAAGAATACCGGAGTGCCGCAATTTGTTCGCATGTTAAAGAAAGCGGAGGGAAGTTGGTTGTGACATTGTATTGGAAAAATTACCAATACCTGTTTCAAGTACCAAACTTAATAAAGTCACTTATACATTTAATAAAACTATTGATGTTTCAGAAAAAAATTACTGTTACTGTTTGCTTTGGTTTTAAAAGTTATAACTTGTTTGAAAAAGTTTTATTTAAAGCTTTAAAAAATTAAATTAGTGTTATTAAAATAAGTAATAAAGCATGTATTCATTGATGATTAATATAAAAAATATGTATTGAGATTATGTATTAAACATGTTTTTATTACTCTTTTGGATAATTATTAATAATTATTTTTTAAAAAAGTTTGAATTATTCATTAAAAAGTTCATTCTAGAATATAACTATCGGTTTCTGTCAGTCGCTTGGAAGTCACGTCAGTCCCCTGGAATCTACTTTTTAAAAAAAGCTCGATTTTTTGAAAAATATTTAGATATTTGAGTGTTGCTTTAAAAATATAATAAAATTAACTTATTGTTCGTTGATATAGCAAAAAAAATTTGAAATCTGAGGTAAAAATAGTACATTTCAATTTCACCTCTAAAGTTACCCGATTCTTGTGGAATGACCCATATATATATATGTGTGTATGTATAATTAGTTATATATGTAACTATATATATTTAACTATGATTTAAAAAAACAAATTATGAATTGAGAAAAATAAGTTTAGACACTGTATTTACAAGAGCATTGAATGGGAAGGGTTAGGAAAATTAAGTATATATCTATTATTTATCAAATCATTTTGAAGTATGGGAAGAAAGTTCTACAAATACTAGCACACTAAAAAAAAAAAAAAAAAAAAAAAAAAAAAAAACACACATTTTAAATTTACTATTAAGTTATGCTATTATAATTTAGATGTAGTAAAAGTTGTTTTATTAGAAGTATCCAAGGTGTTTGATTGACATACTACAAGAATAAGAGATGTATCAAATTATTAAAAAACCTTACAAATTAATAATAAACATTAATTTGTTTTTTATAACTTTAAAATTTTATATGCAAATATATATAATAAAAAGATATTTTCCTTATCAGAAAAAAGGTTGGCATTCAGCCTAAAATTTGGTGAATATTCGGTATTTGGCCGAATCACTATTTGTTCCATTCCTTATATATATATATATATTAAATGTTATTTCTAAAATACACTTTTTTTTCTTGCTGGAAATTTTACCAAAGTTCTTTGATTTAAATCACCTCATTTTTGATCATGATTTAAACTAACTTTATACATAAAAAAATTTGAATTTAGTTCCTAGATATTTTGTAATAAATATTATGTTATGCCACAAACACATTGTAAATTTAAAAAGTGGGAAAGTCTGAGAGCTCAAAATGCTGCTTTTAATTTTACTTGAAACAAATATATTTAAAAATAAATCCTTATTTAAAAATAAAGAATCTCAGCTGGAAATCAGCCGAAATCTCAGCTGAAAATGATTAATTCATATAGTTACCTATTGGAGCATATCTAAATCTTGTGGCAAAAATTTCCTTACAAAAACATACTTTTTTGAATGCATATGGCAGAATAAATAAATATAAGTCATTCAAACATATTTTGATTCATATTTCTGTAGAGACATCATTATGTCCTTGTGAACATTGTTTAATTCTCATCTTGGTTTATGAAAAATTTGGAAAATAAAATAAGGAATTATGATTAGAATAATTTTAAGTATGTTTATATGATTTTAAAATGTTATTTTAATACTTATAAAAGTCAGCCTATTAAAAACAATTTTATAATTGTTTGTAAATACAAATCTGGTAAAAATGTGAAATATGTGTGGTAAATTTAATGCAGATTCACTCTAAACTTTGTAATCGTTAGAAACTCAATGCTGTAAAGTTGGTGTTTATTTTTTATTATTTTAATAACAAATATAATTTTTTTTCACTTCCATTGAAATTTATAATTTATAGAACGGCAGCTCACACAATCATTTATTTGAGTTCATGGTTGAAATTCCAGGATTAGTTAAAATTCGATTTGCATATTAAAATACTGTAGATCTGCCAAATCCTATTTTAGGGGAAAACACCTGAAAACGCGATTTTGAGGTCGACTTATAGATTTACCATTGTGTTTTCTTGTTACCAGTTTTCCATGTTTTCATACATTTAAATACAAGAGAACATAGTGCTAAACCTATGACTAAATTGCTAAAATTGGATTTCATTGTGTTTCTCCAACTGAATTTTTGTAAGCTTTATGAATTATTAATTTTAATTATTTTATAAACATTGTTTTACATTAAAATTACATTTAGAATTAAAAAAAAATCATTTTAAATTATATATATATTTGTGATTTTTTTTAAAAAATAAACTATTTCTATTATACATATTTTTAAAAAATATGAAGGAAAACAAAAAAATGAAAACAATTTTGAATAAAAATAATGAATTTAATGTCTTTTAACTTTACTTGCACATTTGCTTAAGATGCTGTTTACCTAAATTAGTTATTTTTTATATTTGTTAATAATATTTATTTATAAATGTTAATGTACAAGTGTATTATTCCAATAACTATGTCACACACAGTTTCTGTGTGTTTTTGTTGTCTGTTTCGCAGATTTCTAAATTTTAAGAACATTAATGTTTTTAAAAATTTACTAATGGTATGGAGTATTTGAAATCTTTATTTTCTAATTGTTTGTTACATAGTTTTTTTTTTTTTATGTAAACAATATCACTTTCTCACACCTTTTTTTTTAATCATAAGCATTTAAAGAATTGTTTTCATAACTTATAATTATGAAATGTTTTATACATTTTTAAATCATTTAATAAAATAGTTTCAAACATCCTCACACAAAATTAGAATTTTTACTTTCTGCTTGATATGTGTGTGAATATTGAATAATTATGCATAGATTTGTAATTTTAGAAACATTAGAACTTCTTTCAAAGTCAAGAATTTTAATCTGTTGATTTAAATCAGCGATTAAATCTGCTTAAAAACTTCTTTCAAAATGAATTATGGGTATGGAATGTTTGACTTATTAATCTGGTTGCTTTAGCATGCAGTTGAATCTGTCATTTTAAAAATGTGGATCCCTTTTGACTAATTCAATTGATATAAAGTTTTTTGTTTTTATTTGGGAAAAATATGTATCTGTGTGTGTGCAGACCATTGTTTTTCTTCACCTTATTTTTTTTTAATAACTTGTTTTAAAATGTCTTTAAAACATTTTCTCACCTTACATAAATTAAAATTTTTATTTGTGCTTAAGTTATTTGATAAAATATATTTTCATGCATACATGCAAGCATGAATTTGAAATGAAAAGTGATATTTTTGATTGTCATTATAACTTGATTTTTGTGTAAATTATTATGGGATTTAAGCATAGATTTTTAATCCTAAAAACATTTAAACTTTTTTTGAAAAAAAAAAAAAAAAGTCAAGGGATATCACACAGTTTATTTTAAGTCAAAATATATATATTCCTTCTTACAGAGTTTATACCTTGGAAAATATTGATTTTGAAATATTGAAGCTTATTGTTTGCATAATGAGGTGCTTGTGATTGCAATGACATGTATGATTTGGTTATTTTTTATGAAAAAAAATCATTTATTTTGTTTATGGTATTTCTGCATGTTTTAATTATAATTTTGTCTTCCAAATAACATTTTTAGATCTTAAAATTGTCTTTTTTCTGTTTTTAAAATAGGTGGAGTAATTAACCAGTTACTTGGAGCGATTCAATTTTACCTGTCTTAAAAGATTTTTTTTCTTTTTATTATATCAAGCTTAAACTTTTTACATCAATGATGTAAATCATGTGTTATTTTTTAAAAATTCAATATTTTCAGACTTTGTAAAAAAAAAAAAAAAATCAAGATAACTGAAATGTGTAAAATACTTTGATAAATCTGATGTTTAATATATATATGTATCTCTGTACTTTTAAAGCAGAAATTATGTTCAATAAATAGTTTACAGTAATGCAAATAGGCCTAATTATTACTTTATTGTGTCTCTGTCCACACCTTATTATTTTAGCTGTAAGCCTAGCAGAATGAGTATTTTAGGATGAGGCACAAAAGTAGCTACATGCGCACAATACTTTTGATTAAGGCTACAGACACACTTGTGTTTTCTTGGTGTATACAAGCAAAAAGTTGAAAACTGGATTCTGTGCAAATAGAAGAACGAGGCTTATTTCAATGTTATAGCACAGATTCTATTACTTTGTCAAGCTTTTATGCCGATTGTGTGGCCACACTTGCTTCAAATAAATTGTTGAAGCTAAATGCTCTTTTTTGTTTACTAAGCTTATTTTCTTATTAATTGGGATCCCAATTTTTTTATTAATTGACACAAAAGAAAAACGGTGAAACTTGATATGATTAATTAGTCAAAGCTCTAACTTCAGCAATGAAAATATGCAAATATGGTTATAGTATCTATGCAGATGTGGATCAAAGAGAATATACAACTCAGAAACCACAAGTGTGTCCTTAATTTTAAATACAGTAATAAGGAAAAAAATCTATTTATTGAAATTTTATTTTGAATTAATTTATTTAAAATGTGTATTAGCATAACAGCATATTGTTTTAAGAATATTTGATTAGTTCATAATAAAAAGTTAAAATGTAATTAAATAGGGAGATTAATAAAAATGATTCACAGTTTTTCTGTATGAGTATAAAGTTAATGTTTAATATCACCTGTAAATTTCAATATTGTATCAATATCAAAGGTAAGATTGTTCTTAAATCAACAGGGGATGCTTTCTGATACATTTCTGTACTCTTTATTGTATGCATGATTAACTATTGTTTTATTCAGAAATTGGGTAATTAAATCTTTCCATATTTTGGTAAATGCAGATTTTTCTGAAAATACAGTACAAGTGGGTATCTTCAAACATTTGACATGCCAACGTAAGAAAGGGATCATTGTATGACTTAATTGCTTATGTTCAATAAGTAATTTATTTTTAAAAAATGGGAAATTATTATTCTAAACCATTTCAGTACTCACGTTTACCAATTTTATGCCTATGTGTTTAAATATCTCTATGAAAATTTCGCATCATTTAGCAGGGAATTTGGGGATCACATTAAAAAGTTTTAAAGTTTGAAATGGATTATGTTTGATACAAAGTTTTACACTTTAACTAACCATTATATTAATAAACTTAATGTAAAAGAACATGAATTGTGGGTCACTGTATTCATTTGATTTATATCCCCCACCACCCCTATAAATTTGCATTATTACAATTTTATTTATATGCTTTCTGCAGATTAAGTAATATATGCCTCTCTCATGAGAAAAATGCTTGTATAATTTAACTCTGACTTGATATTGAAGTATAGATAAAAACAAAATTACATGAATAAATCTTTTTTTTTTCTCTTTGAAGCAAAATTTGTGTACGAAGTTGGAAAAAGGTATATGTGGAAAAACAGAGTATCAATAGATATATATAAATAGGTGGTGAGCAGTACATATAATGATCATATCCTTTAAAAAATATTCATTTTAATAAAAAATAACTCCTTACATTTTTTTTTTTTTTTTTTTTTTTTTTATTGGTTAGAAATGCAAAACTTCAAAAAAAAAAATAATAAATAAATAAAGGGGGAAAGGAAAGTCACCAGAAAAAGAGAATTTTATCAAAGTTACTACTATTAATGCTTTGCATGGATTCAAGGAACTGGATCAAAAATAATAATTTTGAGACAAAAACTGAAATTTTTTAAATACAGAGATGTGTAAAATGAAAATACTTATGCGAAAAAGCGGACCTTTTTAAAATACAGAAGCATGAAAAATGAAGGAAATCTTTGAGAGAAAACGGAACTTTTTAAATGCAGAAGTATGTAAAAAGAAGGAAAAATGTATGCTGAAAAACGGAACTTTTAAATACAGAAACGTGTAAAATGAAAGAAATATTTATGCCAAAAAACGGAGCTTTTAAAATACAAAATTATGTAAAATGAAGGAAAGCTTTGTGAAAAAAAAACGGAACTTTTAAATATAGAATTATGTAAAATGAAGGAAAATTTTATGCAAAAAAACGGAACTTTTTAAATACGGAAGAATGTAAAATGAAGGAAAATTTTTGTGAAAAAACGGAATTTAAAAAACGGGAGTCTTAGAAATCACGGAAGTTTTCCTGGAATTTACGGAAAAAAAATTTCCGTTAAATAAGGGAAATAGTACTGGCGTCTAGATTACCAGAAGTATTTCCGTTTTTTAACGGGAAAATTTTTTACAGTGAATAATATCAAGTTTTAGTAACATCATAACAATAAAATAAAAGTCTTAGTCCATGATATCATCTGAGTGAAATAGTCAATTATGGCACAAAAGATTTCCGACACAAGATTTTTGAAATATTTAATATAAACGTGCATAAAAAATAGGTAATACATTAATAAAAGCAGAATAAATAGTCGTACGTGAATGCTTTAGTTTTATAATGTATCATAAAACATAAAAACGTACAAATAACAGTGAAAACGTAAACCTTGACCATCCTACTCCGATTAACGTTAAAATCAAACCCTGATTTTGTTAAGTACGTTATTTGGAGAATACAAAAAGTAGCGGTGTGATTTCACAAACATTTGCAGAAGTTTTAGTGTTTTACGCATAGTAAAGTATTAAAAGAGAAGAAACTTTAAAACTTCTTTAACTTTTTTAAGTTAAAATTCTCAATTTTTACCCATTTTTTTTCTTGTCAAAATTAGTTTTTTTTTTAAGTATTACCTATAATAATATTTGTATGTAATAAATAAATGTACATGAAAAAAAATTATTCTTCAGAGTTTTTCAAAAAGCACTGAGTCTTCTAGATGTTAGTTTACAATAGTGAACTCAAAGGAACGCTCGGTTTGGAGTAAAATGGTTCATTAAGTGAATTGGGATTCTAGTTTCCTGTGCAAAAATTGTTTTTAAAGTACCCTACTATGAATTTATTTATCCCCATTATATTATTTTTTAATCACGTAGATTATAGATGACAGAAAATATTCACAAACAAATACAGAATATGAATTTGTGTTGTGGATCAAGTACAAAGCTATTGGAGAGCAAAGAATATTTTATTTTAGCTTCTAACATTAGGATCTGTGTAAAGCGTTACAGAATGAGCCCACGGCAGGGTAGTTGCTGACCACCTGAAGGGGGGGATAATATTCTACACTGCAAGTTCAATAATAAAGTGCAGCATAGTGAAAAATACATTTTCTGGAAGTCATCGAATATTGGCGGAAATACCTGTCGTTCACCTGTAAGAAAAGTAACACATCTCGCAAAAACTCCTTTTTGCGTTTAATAGGTCTGTCATTGGTGCGTCTCTCTACACAAATTGTTTTATAAGTGTACTTAACAGGAATTCACTTTATTGTGCAATATGTTCATCCGTGACTGCAGAAGAGGGGAGGATTGTGTAAGGTGGTGAACTAATACAACCCTACAAACCTCATCATACTTCTTCATTCTTAAGGATTTTACACTTTTTACTCATGCATGCAAAGCTAAGTACTATAATTTCAAGTTATAGTAAAATCATACAAATTTTGTTTTGCCTCTCCTGTCAAACTAACTTTTGTCGAGATATGTCACTTTTCTTGCGGCTGACTGATATGTACACAAATATAGCCAATAACGCATTAAATGGTGAGAATAGTTTGAGCAGAGGCTTGTGGTTTTTTTCTGTTGGTTAAATTCAATTGGGGAGCAAAGACCAAAATATGAAATATTCAATGCCAAATGATAATCGACGAAATGCGAAGTACAGAAAATAACAAGAATAAAATTCTACAGGGTGTTGACAAATTCTCATGGTATTAAAGAACAGAAACGTTAATAAAAATATTAAGCTAAAGGCAATGTACCAATAATAAAATATTTAATAATGAAATAATTTTATATGTTGAAGAAATAAAAGATGGCTGTAATAATGGGTCAAAAGCAAATGTTGAGCCTCTCGGTAAATTCCGCATCACAACTAAATTAAGTATTTGTGTAGATCAGCCATACTTTACCTGCGGCCCGCAAGCTGCATTTCGCACGGCAACCTTTTATGTGCCGCCTCAGTCACATAATCATTGCTTCACTTTTATAAAATAATTGAGATGTGCGCAAACAATATTTCAGACATTCACCGCAGTTTTATATTTTTTCATGGGAAGACAAAATCTGTCATGCTATTTATAATTAATTTGCAATTTTGTTAAAATATCTTAAATGCCGTTTTCTTATTAAAATAATCTTTTTACATGTAGTCCTTCTTGCGCTTAAATTCAGTACTGATTTGAGTTTAACCTTATTCAATTTTTATTCCAAATTAATTAAATGTGCTTTGCATGTTTCGATAATTAAAAGAAAATAAAGTCTTTGAATTCAGAAAAAGACTATATTAAAGAAAATCTCCTAATTTCTGTCTTTAGAACTTGGAAAATCTGCATTTTTGTTATAAGCGCTTTATAATTTCTTTTATATAACTGATTCTACCTTATTAGAGTTAAACGTTTGTCGCGAAAAAAAGCATTGGAACATGAAAATTTTTTTTGTATTATTTCTAATCAACAAACTTTTTTGCAATATTTACAGTGCAAATCTACCACGAGGTTTATTGTTTGGAAGTTGTGGTGAAATCTTTTGGCAGCATTTCTTCCGCGAGAAACGCTTAACCATCGATAATATTAACATTTTTATATTGATTTGTCGTACTACTTTTTTGTTTTGCTATTTTAGCTTTTCTTTATAAAGTGGGTTTTCGCCTAAAATCGCAAACACATGTTTGCGACCCGCAGGAAAAAAATATCGAGTATGGCTGGTGAAGTGTGAGAAGCGTTGCCAGGCGGAAACATTCATTTTATTTTAATGCAGTGTTGCGGTTAAAGAAATAAAACTGAATGCTTAATTTTATATAAAATAAAACGATTGTTTCAAAATAAATGGAATCCAAATAAAGACTGATAGTTACAGTTAAGAATAAAAAAAAAAGAAAGGATAAAACTGCTAAAAATTAATATGTGATGATAAACACCTTCACTCCTAATACCTCTTCAAAAAATTTGCGCAATCCTTTCAAATAACACTGTATAGCAAATACAAAATCTAGGAAAACATTGCCAGATATCTATCATAATGGTTTACTTGTATCATAATTATTATACGATGACGTATATAACAGATGTGTCGCATGATCATTTCTAAACTGTCTGAGAATCTGAAGCATGTGTTATTATAATGTAAGATATACAAACACAATGTACATGATAAACTATTCTCCATACACAGCACAACAAAAGCCGGACAAGAATTGTGCATAAGTACAGTGATTTGCATATTTGATCGTATTATTACATTAGTTCATCTGAGTTATAGATTGAAATTTCGAGATTAGGGCGTTCGATGTCACGAAATTAGTATTATGTGTAAGCAACGCTATCTGAATGGAAACTAGAAATGGGTAATATCATTTAACAACAATGATGTAGATGAAAGTAGGTTAATATACTAACTGTTTTGTTAATCAATGTGTGCATGCTTCACTTATGCAGAAATTAATAAAGCTGTGAATCTAAAAGCAGAGTTATGTTGAAATAATCAAAAGTATTGTTTTATGTTAATATGTTCGTTTTGCAAATTTTAAATGAAAAAGTATGAAAAATAAACAATATTTAATGAGTTAGTTTATCATTGGGAAGAATAAACGGTTCTCTTACGTCCACATCCAAGTCAAGTAATAAATTCTACCTCAAGATAACTAATTATGGAATATTTAATAATTTAATTTTTTTGATTGATTAAAACAAATAATCAAAATACATTATTTGTATATTGATTAAACACAATAATGTATTTAATAGAACACCTTAATTGTAGATTACACAAATCAATTATTAGGTTTAACTAATACGAAAATACATAAATAAATTTAATTCTTCAGTTTAACATTAATTTATTAATAATATCAATATTTAGATTAATAATATCTATATTTAATAATATCAATACCTGTTCTAAGTACCAGTACTAGGACGATGGGTAAAAATGTTGATTTTCATTTAAAATTTGAAACAATTAATAAAAATATTGACACAGCTATCTCAGACGCACCGGAGTTGATGCGATGTTTTATTACGTCATTTTGTATAAAAACCTCAAGCATAGCCAAGGCAAATAGGACTGAAAAAAGCCTGGCGCCGATTTTATATTTCGGTATAGGAAACTTGTCTGTTTAACCTCTTCAGTCCCTGAGTACCCAAATTGGTACATCAGTTTTGTCCCATTTTATTAATGATACTCAAATATAAATGAAATTTCGACATAAGAATAATATGTTTCGAATTCTAAGATTCGAGTTAATGAAAATAAAACAAAAATCTCGCTCAGAAGTCAAACGAGAGAAGAAATAATTCAGTAATAATGAAAAATACTGTAATAATCGCCAGTAGCGAAGAGTCTAATATCCCCTTTAGCTAATGCTAAAGTGCCATAGAAATAAATCTTTATTGTAAGTGTGATTGAAAGCATTGAATATTTAAATTAGGATAAAATTTTATTTGTCATATAATTCGGAAAAAAAATATCACATGAAATCTGAAATTGTGCAAAGAAAATTACCTTTCTGAACAAATCAAAATTATTATGAATATATTATTTAATCAAATTTTATGCTTTCGAATTCAGTAAAATTCAATACTTTTTTAGTTTTTAAACCAATACCACAATATTTATTTACATCAAACTTGATTCTTCACCTTTTATATTTCCGCATTACACACGTGAGATAAATACTAACTTGGATCAGGAGTTGAAGTCAATTGATTCCATTCGATTTTCATCATGTACGCATTGCTCCTACACGAAATTTCTTACTGCTATAATCATCTAATGTATTAAAACTAATCTACTCATATTTTTAATCAATTCATCAGATGTTTCATCTCGCACTTCTGAATTATCGTTCATCAAGTTGCTTAAAATATAAATACTATCTTTATAGTTTTAATGATATATAGTATACATGGTTTATCTTGAGTTAGCACTTCCATAGTATTAATCAAATTATATGTTTCATCTTGCACTTGATCTTAATGATTTCATCTTGCATCTGAATTATCGTCCATCGAGTTTTTTTTAAATAATAATATATTTATAGTTTTTGATTATACATAGCATGTATGAATACAATCTTTAATTTTAACATTTCATATTTCAAATAACCTATTTCCGAAACCAAGCTATGTGAATTTTACCACAATGCTTATTATCATAGAATAATTTGTGTTTCACACTTTTCTAAAAATTATCAGATATGTACCCCTCAGAGAAATTACTATCATATGAATAAATGAAGAAAATTTAATTTATATTAAATGTACATGAAATTGATTGCAATATACATGTATTTAATAAAAATAAATAAATAAGCGATTATTTATACATTAAACCTTTACTAACTATATATTTCTTTCATTATACAGATGTTTCAACAAGATGAACCAAAACAGCAGCAAACTTCAGAAATTAATGATCCGAATGATTCATCCCTAGCACATGTAGCGTTAATGAATAACACATATGTGAGTACTTATATGAGAAATACTAGAATTCGTATATGAAACGTAATTAGAGTAAATACAAAATGATTTGTCTTACTACCTACACTTTAACAAGTGCTTTTTACCTATATTATTGAAGAGAATCCTAACTGTGTCCATTTATTTCTATTACAGATGTGCTCTATTTGCTACAAACACTTCTTAAGTAAATGGAATTTAACAAAACATACAAAAATCTATACAGGTGAAAAACCTTACACTTCGAAAGATTACCATAAATGCTGTTTTCAAGGAGACGTGAATCAAAAATGCACACATCATCATGTAAAGCATCGTCAGATATATGTAAACTTAGTGAAGATATTCAAAAATTAGTCAGACTTTTGAAGAATTTAGAAATAAAGGAAGATATTTAGGCTATTTATCCATCATATTTTCACAACACTTACCACAATATCTCAAACTTAAAATTTGGAAGACATACACACTGCTGAAAAGTAATTTTGTGATTCTTCTAACCAGTATGAATGTATAGATATTATTTTGCAGTGTATTCTTTAAATGCTCACATTAAATATTCTTTTATATGCATATATCGTTGTGTTTATTTTTTAATACCTATTACATTAATGAAATACATAACATTTTAAGTGAAATAACACTCTCACAATTTAAAAAATGCATAAGAACATACAAAAAATAAGCAGATGTATGAAAAAATATGCAAGTTTACAAAATAATTTCATTGTTTTCTAGAAATATTTACAAAAAATATTTACAATATGAAAAAATTGCAAAAGTGAAAAGAAAAAACACAAATGTAAAAACAAAAACCACAAAGTGAAAAACTCATAACAAAGTTTTTGAAAAAAATATTTACAACAATTTTTTTTTTTTTTTTTTTTTTTACAAAAACCAAAACTTCCAAAAATATTTTTTTCAAAAACATTTTTTCCAAAAAAATTTTTTTTTTCAAAATAAGTTTTTACAAAAGTAAAAAAAAGAAAATCACAACGTTAAAAAAATGAAAAATTTTTGTTAAAAAAAATGTAAAAAAATTTTAAAAAAATGTTGCAAAAATTTCAAAAAAGTTATGTAAAAAGCTTCAAAAATTTTGTTGTTTTTAATAGCAAATGCAATGGTTTCGCCATTGCATACTGCATTAAAACCAACGAGATTTTTGAAGCTTTTTACATAACTCTTTTGAAATTTTTGCAACATTTTTTTGCAATTTTTTTATATTTTTTTTAACAAAAATTTTTCATTTTTTTAACGTTGTGATTTTCTTTTTTTTACTTTTGTAAAAACGTATTTTGAAAAAAAAATTTTTTGGAAAAAATGTTTTTGAAAAAAAAAATTTTTGAAAAAAATATTTTTGGAAGTTTTGGTTTTTGTAAAAAAAAAAATTTGTTGTAAATATTTTTTTCAAAAACTTTGTTATGAGTTTTTCACTTTGTGGTTTTTGTTTTTACATTTGTGTTTTTTCTTTTCACTTTTGCAATTTTTTCATATTGTAAATATTTTTTGTAAATATTTCTAGAAAACAATGAAATTATTTTGTAAACTTGCATATTTTTTCATACATCTGCTTATTTTTTGTATGTTCTTATGCATTTTTTAAATTGTGAGAGTGTTATTTCACTTAAAATGTTATGTATTTCATTAATATAATAGGTATTAGAAAAATAAACACAACGATATATGCATATAAAAGAATATTTAATGTGAGCATTTAAAGAATACATTGCAAAATAATATCTATACATTCATACTGGTTAGAAGAATCACAAAATTACTTTTCAGCAGTGTGTATGTCTTCCAAATTTTAAGTTTGAGATATTGTGGTAAGTGTTGTGAAAATATGATGGATAAATAGCCTAAATATCTTCCTTTATTTCTAAATTCTTCAAAAATCTGACTAATTTTTGAATATCTTCACTAAGTTTACATATATCTGACGATGCTTTATATGATGATGTGTGCATTTTTGATTCACGTCTCCTTGAAAACAGCATTTATGGTAATCTTTCCAAGTGTAAGGTTTTTCACCTGTATAGATTTTTGTATGTTCTGTTAAATTCCATTTACTTAAGAAGTGTTTGTAGCAAATAGAGCACATCTGTAATAGAAATAAATGGACACAGTTAGGATTCTCTTCAATAATATAGGTAAAAAGCACTTGTTAAAGTGTAGGTAGTAAGACAAATCATTTTGTATTTACTCTAATTACGTTTCATATACGAATTCTAGTATTTCTCATATAAGTACTCACATATGTGTTATTCATTAACGCTACATGTGCTAGGGATGAATCATTCGGATCATTAATTTCTGAAGTTTGCTGCTGTTTTGGTTCATCTTGTTGAAACATCTGTATAATGAAAGAAATATATAGTTAGTAAAGGTTTAATGTATAAATAATCGCTTATTTATTTATTTTTATTAAATACATGTATATTGCAATCAATTTCATGTACATTTAATATAAATTAAATTTTCTTCATTTATTCATATGATAGTAATTTCTCTGAGGGGTACATATCTGATAATTTTTAGAAAAGTGTGAAACACAAATTATTCTATGATAATAAGCATTGTGGTAAAATTCACATAGCTTGGTTTCGGAAATAGGTTATTTGAAATATGAAATGTTAAAATTAAAGATTGTATTCATACATGCTATGTATAATCAAAAACTATAAATATATTATTATTTAAAAAAAACTCGATGGACGATAATTCAGATGCAAGATGAAATCATTAAGATCAAGTGCAAGATGAAACATATAATTTGATTAATACTATGGAAGTGCTAACTCAAGATAAACCATGTATACTATATATCATTAAAACTATAAAGATAGTATTTATATTTTAAGCAACTTGATGCACGATAATTCAGAAGTGCGAGATGAAACATCTGATGAATTGATTAAAAATATGAGTAGATTAGTTTTAATACATTAGATGATTATAGCAGTAAGAAATTTCGTGTAGGAGCAATGCGTACATGATGAAAATCGAATGGAATCAATTGACTTCAACTCCTGATCCAAGTTAGTATTTATCTCACGTGTGTAATGCGGAAATATAAAAGGTGAAGAATCAAGTTTGATGTAAATAAATATTGTGGTATTGGTTTAAAAACTAAAAAAGTATTGAATTTTACTGAATTAGAAAGCATAAAATTTGATTAAATAATGTTTTATGTAAAATATTAAGTTTAAATGTGATAAAATTATGAAAATCAGTTTGTAAACTCTCATTTTTATAAGTACTACTATGAAAATATTCTTTTAATATAGAATTTCTGTTTATTGATGAGACTAAAAAATTATATTTTTGTTAATTTTGAATATTTATTGAGTGTATGTAATACTAGGACTAAAATCTTACAAATTCGGTGTTAAATTTTTCAAGAAATTGTGGTTTGTAATCCAGAAAAAGGTGTGATTTTAATAAATTTGTAAATATGTTCATTAACTTTTTTAGTTATTTCTCTAACTTGTCATTCATTTGTTAATTTTTGTAACTTTTGCAGAAAAAACATTTGAATTTTCGATAATCTGTACTATTTTTTTGTTCAACAGTTGATTTTATAGATTATTAGTATTCTCATTCGACAGTAATTTCACGTATGAGGTTATTAAATATTAAATATCTATTAATTTCTTTACTGTTTCATATGATAGTAATATTTCTGAGGAACAGGTGTGATAACTAGACTTTGATTGACTTATTTTTCTGATAAATGTTTGAAAAGAGTTGTAAGTGTGTAATGATGAAATATCTATATACTATCGAGAGTCGATATTGATGTAGATAAGTATTTAATAAGAATAATAATAGATAAGTAATAGTCAATTCTTTGTTGAATTTCAAGAAATTGTGTGAGAACATGGTTTTTACATTAAGTTTATGTAATTTCAGTTACAGTTTTTCGACATTCAACCTAAAAATGGATAATTATCATAATTAAAAATTATGATGAAAAGATCTAAGCAATAAAAAAAGTTAAAAAGTTCGTCTAATGATTGCTCTTATGATGTGAAAATTTCGAAAAGTTTGGTTTGAAATATGAAATGTTTGTAAAAATTAAACTTTGTATTCGTGTATGTTTTGTATTATTAAACTGTAAAGATAATATTCATATTTGGAAAATGTTGTTGGGTGTTTTAATAATTTTCTGATAAGTAGATAAAAACAGATGCTAAAATTCTGTACTCCTAAAATATATAGGATCAAGAATAAATTTTGATGAAAATAAGTATTGTAAAAATTCAGAAATTTTGAAGTGTAAGATGAATCATGTCCTAATTTGATTATTATATGGGTAGAATATCTCAGAGTAGTTTTAATATGTCAAGTGTTTAAAGCAGCAAGAAATGACTTTTTAGGTTTTCTAGAATAATAATAATAATAATAAAAGTATACTTTTGTTGTAAGATTTCGAATGCAGTAAAGACGTGAAAAATATAAATATGAACCCTTTGTAAAGACATTCAAACTTTTTAAAAAGTTTAAGTTTAGTAATATATTGTAACAATATATGTAAACAAATGTATTTCAAAGTTGAAAATTTGTGTAAAAAATTGTCTTTTCTTGAAAATTGATATTTATTTTTTGTTTAATTAATGATACTTATTACATTTTTGTTCTTAAAAACTAAAATATGCGTTTAATTCTGTTAAAATTGATATATCCGTGTTGGAGATGAGAAAAAATATTGTAAAACTAATAAAATTTGTTTAAATTCGTCTTTTTATTCTTAAAATTAATATTTTCTATTGTTTAGAATATATACTTTTGAGGAATGTATAACCGGAAAATGTTAAAAAATGTTAGAAAATTGGTGTTAAAAATATTAAATACAGTTGCTTCAATGATATCTTTGCGATAGGTAAAGTGATTGTAGCATTTAGAAATGTACTTATGAGGAATGTATAATCGGAAAATGTTAGAAAATCTTAGAAAATTGGTGTTAAAAATATTAAATACAGTTGCTTCAATGATTTCAAAAACAAACTCTGTTAAAAAATTCTGTATGATTTCAACTGAAAATAATCTGATCCTGAATACACGGTATTTAAAATACAAAATTCACGATTATGAACTAATGTTGAAAACATGGGTAACATTAAATATACAGCTAATATATAATTATAGATTAGGAAATTCTTAAAGTGTATTCAAATTTATTAAATATAGTATTGAATACAGTGAATAAGTGAAATATGTGAATAAGTATTGATATTTCCATGTTGCTTTTGAAAATACTAGTGTAAAATTATTCAAATTCGTCTTTTCTTTAAAACTGATATTTATTTTTGTTTAATTAATGATACTTGTTAAGATTTTGTTGTTAAAAACTAAAATATACGTGTAATTCTTCTATTAAAATTGATATATCCGTGTTGGAGATGAGAAAAAATAGTGTAAAACTAAAAAAAAAAAAAAAGTTTAAATTCGTCTTTTTCCTCTTAAAATTATTATTAAACTAGTGTAAAACTAATAGAATTTGTTTAAATTCGTCTTTTCCCCTCTGAAAAACTAATATTTCTATTATTTTGCTTAATTAATTACACTCATTATGATTTCCAAATTTTAATTCGGAGATGTTGTGGTAACTGTTATAAAACTAGAATGGATAAATAGCTTAAATCTCTTCTTTTTTTTCTCTCTATGTGATACTTTTTCTTGAACGTAACCATTTTGTTGTATACCTTTGTAAGTTGTGACGTCAAAATTCTTTGTTATGTTCCCCTACCTGGAATGCATGCATGGAGGGGTTGCAGAAAAAAGTTTTAGTTTAGATATGACGTAATAAGAAATGCTCTGCAGGTTCACATTTGTGTGTAGAGGATTTCTTTAAATTATTCGTTTATGTATTAAAATTCTACTTAGTTGGTATATATAAAGTACGATGAAATTTCCTATCAATTTGATAGAAAGAAATTTAAGCATGCATTCCAGTTTTGGACAACCATTTCCTTCATGAACATTATTAATTAAGCAAAACAACAGAAAATATTAAATTTTTAACTGATTTCTTCATTTTTTTTTTTAATATAAAATCAGAATACACAACTTAAAATAGAAATTTAAACATATTTTTTAGTTTTTGAACAGTCGTTACCTCAAAGAATTTCGATAATTGAACAATTAACAAAGGAAACTAATGATTTTTTAACGAAAAAAGACGAATTAAACGAATTTGGTTAACTTTTACTCTGATAGTCTGAAGTTTGAGTTGAAAAAATCGTAAGAAATCAGTATTTTTCTATAAAACTTGATATTTTCCATTGTTTTTTATTTAATTAACGATACTCATTAAGATTATAGCTGTTGAAAAACTAGAATGCATGTTTAACTTTCAACTTGTAAGTCGATACACTGATGTTGCAGTTGATAAAAATCGTAAGAAATCAGTCTTTTTCTATAAAATTTGATATTTTCAATTGTTTTTACTTAATTAACGATACTCATTAAGATGTCTATCAAGCAAAATTCAAATATATGTTTAACTTTCTTGTGCTAAATTGATAATCTCATCTTGTAGTTGAAGAAATCTAAATAAAATGGTTGAAAACTGAAATTTTAATTGTTTCGCTTAATTAATAATACTCATTAAAATTACTGTTCTTCAAAATTCAAATATAAATTTAATCTTCATCATATAGTATGATTCTGTGTTGAGATGTGATTGACAATATTTTTTGAATAGGGAAGGTCGTTCACCTATCCTGTTATAATAGAATGTTCCTTTTTTCGGCTAGGGGGCGTTTGTGGAGGGGGATGCATGGTGGGGGCAGGAGGTACCGCAGGAGGGACGGTGGTGGCGGCGGCGGGACGGTTTGCTGCGGCGGGGGCGGCGGGACGGCCCCGCCGCCCCTCCGCCGGCTGTCCCCGTACTGTTATTTTCCTACTACTTACCTCCCTTTTTTCATTGTCAGGGCATTTTTGTCCAGCATACGTAAGGAGAGGAGGGGAAACAGGTAAAGGGTTACCTATTTCTCGTCAGATAATTCCAAAGAGGATTGTCTGTAGAAACCATGAAAATGAAGTCAATTCATTTATAGTTTTTGAAAATTTTAATATCCCTCTTAATGACAGCATTGACGCGGTTCATATGGGCATGGACCCTGGTAACCCTAGTGGCTTGCCTCGAGTGTCGGAGACTGCTACGCTGGCGAATTTTGAGTTTAACATCTCTAGAAAGGGATTGATAATTTTGCTGTGCCTGATGACATTTAAATGTCTCAAAGGAATTTCGAATTATAATTTAATAAAGTTAGTGACAGCCATTCACTGTCCTCGACGGAATAGAGTTTATCGAAAAGAGGAAGATCTTCATTGATTGCATTTATAATATTGTCAGTGCAACAGCCGAAATAGGAGCGATGGTGTAAGCTAAAGGAATGTTATTGGGCAAAGTCAGATCAATAGTCGTGCCGTTTCCCCTAAGACTAATCGAGAAAGGGAAGATGGAGCAGCAATTTCAACACAATTGTTGATACAGTAATAATAGAGAGTTCCCCCTAAATAGCCCATACTACTATTGGAACACCAACTGGAATGAAGGGAATTGAAGTCATCTGCGAGAATAGAATCTAGACTAAAGAGCTTGTTGAGGTCATGGGGAAGAGCTGAATAATTCGAAACCCGGATGTAGATGGTGAAACAAGAAAAGAATTTCGTTGGTCTAAACATATTTTAATGTTAGCACTTTCAAACAAATTAAGAGATAGAGAGGGAATATCAAAATGAGTGACGTTTCTAATCACGAAAATAGCCAATAAAACGTATAAAAATAAAGTAAATAACACCATAAAAAGTAAGTCTGAAATTACAGGTATGTAAAAGAACCAGTTGAAGAAACAGCCAATAAAAAATCAGAAGGCAACATTCAATCAAATAAGTGCATTACCCAATCATAAAAAGCAGAGTAGAAAGAGAATTTGGAAGCAACTGATTTAAAAAATAAAATAAAATAAAGAAAAGAAAAGGAAAACACATAAAAAAATTCTATTATTGTTATTATCTGTTTTTTTTTTTTTTTCAATATATTTTTCATATCGATGTGTATTTCTTTCATTTTCTTTATTTTTTTCTTTTCAATTTACTTTTGGTTTCCCCTTCTACTCTGTTTTTCTGATTGGGTAATTCTCCTGCTGATTGGCTGTTATTTCCCTTCTTTCCTGTTTGCTATCCCTTCAGCTGGTTTTTTTGTCTTATCTTTCATTTTAGTCTTGCTTTTGATGCCAAAATAGAAGCACATATTCTCGCGTCTGATGAAGAAATACTAAGTTCTTTCGAATGGTCTAGCGCATTTATATATATTTTAATGATGTTTTAAAAGAAGGATTTTTTTCGATTCTTACTGATTTACACCAGCTTTTACTGATTTTAATTATCAAATATTATACTTGTAATATAACTGTTTTCGACTCAGGTTAATTTAAAAATTTGCATCAAATCTGTTCTATTATATGGTGAAAAGTATATGGGTACTTTCTGTTGTAACATTAATTTTAATAAATATGTTATTATTCTTCTAACATTTATGTAGAATTTTTCTGAGATTATTGCATATTTTAAAAGTTTTATTAACTACAAGACAAATAATTTAATGTCTATCGTCGAGATTAACCTAACATTCTCGAATCTTTTCAGACGATAATTTTTATTTTAAAAGATTATTATTTAACTAATTTATAATCGAAATCAAAATTCGAATATTCTACAGACGATATTCAATTACAGACGATTAATTTTAAAACAGAAAAGAAAAGACGTGAATTTATTGATACGCAATAAATATCAAACGCGAAGAAAAAATAAAAATAAATAAAAAGAATGATATTTTTGAAAGATATGGTTTTGGAATAAATTTAATAAGTCTCTCTTAAAAAGGTTGATAACAACAGGGGGAAATGAGTTTTATTTGTAATATTAAGAAATAAAATTAAGAATATTTTTAATTTAGAGCCATTTTTAAATTTACGCATAGCGGAATAAATGTTTTTTAAGGCGAATTAAGAATTTATATCATTTCTGTAAAGATTAATAGGGCCATTCCACTGTCACGTGCAGGACAATCAGACACCATAACTCCACCAAAATTGTGTTATAGGGCTTAAAATTCTTCAGAAACAGAAATAAACACATTTTTGTCAGTTTATATTTGGTATAACAATATCTCAGGCAGGGACAGATTTTTCCTAAATGGTTTTATGATTTAGTTATTAATTAATTTGCATGCGTCACGTGCAGGACATCTGAAGTCAACCACTTGTAATTTGCTCTATGATCCAGCTAACATTTCTGCTCTACTAGTTTTGCAATTTCAAAAGAAAAAATATGTATTAGAAGCTCAAGGTCTAATGTTTATGAAATAAACATCATTTTTGGAAAAAATAAGTTTTTAAACTGCTAAAAAAATATAACGTATAGTGTCACGTGCGGGACACTGTTGTCACGTGTGGGACATTTGCAAATATCATTCAAGTAACTATTTCAAAAATCAGAAAATAAAGGAATACAAAAAAGAAAATGCATATTATACATTTTACAATACAAAAATATTTATTTTAACTTTTTTTTGTACAAAATAAATGTTCAAATTGACATTTTTAAACATAAAATAAAGTAAATGTATAAACAGAAACTCAAAAGTTTTCCATAAATTTGAAACAACCTCTATTTTTAGCTACAGTGGGAGTTGATATTTTCTTTACCACATCTTTAAATGAATATAGAATTTTATTTTTATACTGTGGTCACTTGTAGAATTTACCACTCTTTATCATGACAGACACTTCAATACTATCATGATTGGTGCTTGTAATAATTTCACCAGGATAATTAATGCCATCATATTTTACAACTACCCATTCACCCATCTTAAAAGAAGCTGCTGTTTCTGAAGAGATGTTTAATATAATTGCTCCTGGAGGATTCATAGCACCATTTTCTCCCTTATCTTTTTCATTCTTTTAGCACTAGTAGACTTAGATCTTTCCATTTCTGCTAAATAAATAACAAACTTTATCAATTATAAATGCTTTTGTCTAAATTTACTTAATTTCATAGAAACATTGAACTTTAATTCTATTTTAACTTAGAAAAACAGAATATAAATAAAACAGTTTTATTATTTATTTTCTGCAGAATAATAACAAGTTCTTAAACACATGACTCTTCTTTTTATATAGAAAAAAATCCCTATAAATTAAGTAGATCAATTCTTATTAGAAAACAATATGTTCTTATAATAAAAATAACCATCAAAGTGTTCAAATTTTATTAAAAAATAAATTTATAAAAAAATAGAAATAAAAAATATTAGCAACACATAAAAAAAGAAAAAAAATGGCTCTATCATAAAAAATGTTTTAAAAAAATCTTAATTTCGTTTTAGTTACATAGAATATATTCTTAGGGCAAAATAATCATTAAACTGTTAAACCTGTGCTATAATAAATCTCTATTTAGCATTCAGAAAACAAAAATAATAGTCTTGCTCATAAGGTGTCACGTGCAGGACAATTTTGTTTTTATATTTTTTTTCAAATAAAAATTTGGCCCACATTTTTAACTAGCATAGGATAAGTGTACTACACTAAACTGCTTTAGAAATGCCAATTAAACAAAATAAATGAGTTCTTTTTTTCTCCTAATTTAAAAAATTCATCTTTTGTGTCACGTGTGGGACACAGAAACAAAGCATTTTGTGTGTGCTGTAATGATTATTTGAAATTATCCTAGATTTTTAAGTTTAGTGAAATAAAAAGAATGAATATTAGACTTACCTAAAATGTTGATTTCAAAAGTTTCATTGGATTTTCATTATTAAAAAACTCACTCAAAATGCATTATAAAACTCAACATACTTGCTTGCACATGCACGCCATCTTTAAACTGTTGTGTTGCCAATCCACAAAAGACAAACTTTAAATTCTTACTCAAAACATAAAATTTGACATGTTGCCATTCAGTAAATACGAAACATGTTTATTTACACGAACTTTTTGAAATGATCAATTTACCTTTTTTCATGGAATGGCCCAATAGATTACATCTAGTTGCAGGATTTTAATTTAATAAGTTGAAATGAGTGCGGAATATTGTTAAAAGGAAATTAATATAGTATAAGGTTAATTTTGGAGAAAAAAAATTAAATTTGTAATATATATATATACATATACTAGCAAGGGTGACTGAGATAATCTCGGTCTGAATAAACTTTGTGTTCAACTCGATATAATATTCTCATTGTATCATTTTCTCTGTATTGCTGTCATAAAGCATGTTATCTATAACAGTATTATTTATAAAAACTTTTGATATGTAAACTATGTATGTACATATATGTTTATAAATTTTACACTATTTTTACATTTAGAACAAATGGACATCAAATCAAATCATATTTTTAGCTCGTTCCTGATTCATTTAACCATGCATATTAGTGAGAATGTTTAAAAAATTTCTTCACCTTCTGAAAGCCTTTTTTCTCCAAATATAGACAAATTTGGCGATATTTTTTCATTTGGAGCCAAATACATGTTTTAGCATTTTAATCTTGAAAGTCAAATTTTAGTCCAAATGTCATATATATTTTGTCAAATATTGCCAACTGGCTGTTACAATCTTCTATGCTTCGTGATCCGAACCCGCATTACCCAAAATAACCCATTAATCAAATCTGTTCAAACACCTGACTTAGCCCAGCGGTTTTCTAGTAATCAAAAACGGTAGAACATAAAATTTAGTCAAAATCATTAAGTCATTTCTTACATAAAATTATCTTGACACGCAGGGAACCACAAAATGACCCATTAATATAATTTTCTATAACATGGGACCCAGCCCAGCTGATCTTTTCAAGGTTGGAAACCGTAAAATACCAAATCCAGTTAAAAATTGTTAAAGCCGTATTCTAGATAAAATTAGCTTGACCCTTACTGTTCCAGGAATGACCCATTAATCGTAATTTGTCGAACATGTAATCTGGCTCAATTATTTTGTCGTGCCCAAAACGCTATAATACGAAATTTTGTCACTATCATTTTAGTCGTTTGTTAGATATAATTAGCTTGACCATCCCCCATAGGGATCCAAATATGTCCACTAATCGAATTTTCTCGAATATGTGACCTAACCAAATTGCCTTTTTGAGTTCAAATGCGATAGAATACAAAATTTAATCAAATTCGTTAGAGCTGTTTTCCAGATGAAATTTGATTAACCAATGGTGATCCAAAACTGATCCACTAATAGACATTTCTCGAATATGTGATCTAATCCTCGTGCCCAAAAACGGTATAACGTAAACTTTTTTAAATATCATTTGAGTTGTCTTTTAAATACAATTAGCCTGACCCGGACCCTTAGTGACCAAAAAAGACCCACTAATCGAAATTCCTCGAACATGAAACCAAGCCCAATGATCTTCTCATGCAACATCATATTACAAAATTTGATCAAAATCATTTGAGATGTTTTTCAGAAGCATTTAACTTTATTCCGACCCATTGTGACTTAAAATCGAACTAATCGACACTAATCGAATGTTCTGGAACATGCAACCCAGTCTGCTGGCCTTCTTGAGCACGAAACAGAAAAGAAGCAAAATTTAGTTAAGCCATTATTAAGATAAAATTTGTTTGACACGCAGTGACTGAAAAATGACTCACCAATTGAAATTTCTCGAAGATATGATCTAGCTTGTCCAACCCATTATGACCCAAAATGACCTACTAATGAAGTTTTCTAGAATATGTGACTCAGTCCAATGATTTTCCCATGCCCGAAAATGATAAAATACAAAATTTAGTCAAAATAGTGCGAGCTATTTTCTGAATAAAATTAGCGTGACCCAAACATGACCCACTTATCGAATTTTCACTAACATGTGGCTTAACCCAAAGGTATTCTCGTAACCCAAAATTGTAAAATACAAAAATTGATCAAAATCGTTAAAGCCGTTTTTTGAATAAAATTGGTTTGACCCACAATGACCCAAAAATGACTCACTAATTGAAATTTCTCGAGCATGTGATCTAGTCCAATAGTTTTCTCTTGCCAAGAAACGATTGGATACAAAATTTTGGTAAAATCTATCCAGCCGTTCTTTAGATATAAATAGCTTGACCCTAACCCTCAATGACCCACTAATCGAATTTTCTCGAAAATATAACCCAGCCCAATGACTTTCTCGTGCCCGAAAACGATAGAATACAAAATTTTGTCCAAATCGTGGAAGCTTTTTTCTAGATAAAATTAGCGTGACCCACAATGACCCCAAAATTATCTACTTATCAAATTTTCTCTAACATGTAATTCAACCTAATGGTTTTCTTGTAATCCAAAATGGTAGAATACAAAAATTAGTGAAAATCGTTAGAGCCGTTTTATAGATTAAATTGGTTTGACCCTCAATGATCGAAAAATGACTAACGAGATTTTTCGAATATGTGACCCAGCCCAATAGTTTTCTCGTGCCAAAAAACGGTTGAATACAAAATTTCTTTAAAATCGATCCAGCCGTTCTTTAGATATAAATAGCTTGACCATGCCCCTCAATGACCCAAAAATGATCCACTAAGCGAATTTTCTCGAAAATATGACCTAGCCGAATGGTCTTCTTGTGTCCGAAAATGGTAAAATACAATTTTTTGCCAAAATCATTAGAGCCGTTTTTGAGATAAAATTTACACACACACAATTTTCGCTCGCATTTTTTTATAAGATCTTTACTTTTAATCTTTACTTTTACTCTAAGTGCAATCGTTATCCCCGCAAAATTTTCTTTTTATATTTTGTCAGATTTTACACGAGCGTATTCTTGACGTTATTAACTTACGTAGATTAACGCAGATTGCTACTGGTGACAGTTAAATTAAAGCTTTTCAGCGTAGGGAGGTCACCACTGTTTATGTTTTCCTCTTCTTTCGAAAAAAAATATAGTTTTCCCATAGTTTTTTCTGGGTTATTGCCTGGTGGACCTTTACGGGAAACGATTTCATTGAATCACTGCTTGTAATGCTTTGCGATATAGATTTACGATTACTTCTCATCGTTTAATCAAATTAAATTGTGTTTTCAAAAATCTCTCTCGGCTTTTTTTCATGTCGGATAGGCACAGACAGATTTCGAAACTTACTGCTTCTTGTAACAACAAAAAATAAAATATGATTATAGATAAACCCAGTTTAACAACTTTATTTCGCCGCTTTTGAAAAATTATTTATTTAATTTTTCTGTAAGAGCTGCTTTTATCAGAATCATCTTAAGTGAAATTTATTTGAAATATTATTATGATGTTTATGTAATGTTCATTTTTTGAAATATATTATGATTTAATGAAAAAATCGACCAAAACGGCACATTATATTGTTTCTAAATAAAAGAAACTGTCAATTGAATGCGCTTGAGAGCAAGATTGAATTAAAAAATGAGTCAGAAAATAAGCAATTTGTTATTTGAATATATCATCAATATTTCAGTAACGATCGCTTAAGGAAATTCTGTTCAAAATGTGCACTTTGAAAGTATTTTTTGAAATATATTCTGCCTTTATCAAAAAACTGACCAATACGGCAAACTATACAGTTCCTAAATAAGAAAACCTGTCAATTGGATGCGTTTGAGAGCAAAAATTGATTTAAAAATAGGTCAGAAAATAAGCAGTTTGTTATTTGAAAACTTCCCCATTTTTTTAATTACGATCGCTTCGAGAAATTCTGTCCAAAATGCTCAGTTTGACAGTATTTTTTTAAAAAATATATTCTGTTTTCTCAAAGCCCTGGCCAATACATCACAATACATAGCTCTTTAAAAAGAACCTTCAAACTGGATGTGTTTGAGAAAAAAATGAATTTAAAAACGAGTCAGAATGTAAGCAGTTTGGATTTGAGTACACCGTTAATACAATTTTTCCTTCAACTCGTAAATTTGTTTAATTTGCTTTTGCTATAAGTATTGGTTTGGTCCTATCAAAAACTTGTCAATATAAAAGTTACAGATATTATCGAGAAAATATATAATAAATTTAATCGGATTTGATATCTTAAGAATTGATGAGGCTATGTTATTTTTTCTTTTTCCTTCCCTTTTTTTTTTTTTTTTTTTTTTTTCGTTTTTCATTTTATTTATTTATTTTTTGCGATAAGATCCTATCAAAAACTCGTGAGTACAAAAGTTTTAGATAATAGTATGTAAATTCATAATAAATTTAACTGGATTTCATATTTTAAGAATTGACGAAGTTGTGAATTTTTTTCTCCCAAAAACCCTATTGTTTTCACCCCTTGAGCCGATTATTGGCTCTATCAGAAATCTTTCATGCATAAATTTTCGGTCCATTTTTTATAAGCATTATAAACTTTAAACTGGTTCGATATCTATTTTAACTAAGAAGTTATTTAGAAGTTTTTTTCGGTTAACACAAAAACTCTCCCTAGTTCCACATCCTTGGTCCGATTTTAACCATTAACGAACTTGACCGAGGTTTTATGTCCCTTGACATTATGTATTGATTTGAAAGAGATTTGAGCAGAATTATAGAAGTTATCATGCCCATCAAAAACTAATATAGATAGATATATAAAGTTTTTTACTGATGGTTGTTTTAGCGAACAGGAGTCATGATCGGTGTACATCTGACAAAAATTTTCAGAAATTTCAACATAAGAGTAACCGCAATAGGTAGTATTTCATACGAAATTTACCTGAAAATATGTTGACGCTTGACACCGCCATGGGGCGCATTGAATATCCTACTTTATGATTCTTTACTCCTTCTTTATGATCCTTTAACCTTACTCTACTTACTATTTCACATTAAATCTACCTAAAAATTTAATACAATCTAAGCGAATTTCATAATAACTGGTCTAAAGTTTCTTCATAATGTTTTTAGTAGAAAGCGAAAAACTTATCGTTATTTGTTCTCTGTTATGATTTTTTTTTTTAATTTTTATTATTTATGCGAACTTTCTCCCCATCCAATATTTATTGTTATCATTATGTTCTTCTTTCTGAAACCACTTTAGAGAAGAAATGTATCTTTTCCCAGCTATTTCTTTAACTCACAATCATGTTATTTGAAGAGTTTTCATTTAATATTGTGTCTTTTATATGATTTTTTCAAAATTTAAGATTACTGATGAAATAATTTCCTCTTCTTTTGTGAGTGATTTTTTTTGTGTTACTTTTTCAATATGTCTTCCCTGACAGTTAAGTGAAACTTATTTTTCTGATAATAGGACTTGAGTTGAAAAGTTGAAAGTACGAAAAATTATTAAATGTAAAAAAAAAAATCTTATTCGTTAAATAATTTTTTTTTAATTTGGAAAAAATAGTTGTTGTTCTCGGTAGAGAATTGGAAAATCTAAAGTATATCTAAATCTTTTTATTGGTTGAATTCCACAACTTGTTTAATTTTATTCTTTCCTAATTGGTCCAAGTTTAATGTCCAAAAATGGAATACTTTTGTTGCCACAATGACAAAAAGAGTAATAAAAACTTTTTTTAAAGTTGATAATTTAAAAACAAATTGTGATGCAGATTTCAAACAAATTTCATTATAAAGTGCATTTTTTTTCTCTACAGAACGGTGTAAAACTTTAAAATGTGCTATATTTAGAAGTTGAAAAATTCGCAGTTCCGAAAATTGTAAAACTGAAATTTTATTTACAATTTTTTTTTTTTTTTTTTTTTTTTTTTTTTTTTTTTGATGAGTCTAGGAATATTAATCTTTAATGCATGTTGTACGTAATATGAGGCGTTCAGAAGTCAGTCTGATTAACTCCACCTAATAAAAATGCACATCTTAAACAGTTAAAGTTGTCAATCTTTAATCTACTGTTTATTTTTATAATTGATCTAAAGATAGTAATGTTTAATGCACGGCATACGTGATATATGACTATGCTAAAATCATCCTAAAAAGAATTAATATTATTATTATTAATTTAAATATAGAATTTATTTATACGTCTTTAAAATTTGAACCTTTGTTGAACCTTTGAACCTTTCAAATTTGTGTCTTTGAAAATGTCATTTTCCAAATAGTCGTTGTAATTTGTTAAATTACAATTTTGTTATTTTTTCTTTTATTTTTAACTATTTGTTGTCCGCTTAAAGGTACCTTTTCTTTTTTTAAGAGGAAGACAATGCGGAAAATAAAGGAAAAATCAATTTTCTAATTTATTTATTTATTTTTAAGAGGACATTTTGCGAAAAATGAAGGAAATAGCTCTTTTCTGATTTGTTTATTTGCTTAATTATTTAATATTAAAATGGACACTTTCTGAAAACTGAGGAAATGTTACTATTTTATTTATTTTATATTATATTTTATATTTTTTATATTATTCTATAATTTTTTTAATAATTTAATTATTACTTTAATCTATACTTATTGTTTATTTAGTATTATCATTTTTTTAACTTTATTTATTTCATTTTATTATTTATTCATTATTATTTTAATTTAATTTAATTATCTATTTATTATCATTTATTTAATCTTCTTTCTTGCTTAAAATGTGTTTAGACATCTCTAGTATATTCTCCCGAAGTAATGTAAAGACACGATGATTATAAGTATGTTAAAAACACTTTTTAGTTTTTACTGCAGCCGTTTCTTTTTAAATAAGCATATTACATTTGAATATTTAAATTCATTTTCTCTGTTTTTATCTTTTGCATTACATCAGAATAATCAAGATGTATTTCTCACTTTTCCTTTTTTATGATTCTTAAAGAGTATTTCAAAAAATTACAGTTAGTTTTTTGTAATATAAATAATTTTTGCCAAAGTAAAATGTTAAATAATCAGTCATTGCTATTGTATTTATGTATATGTTACAACAATCTATTTTTTTTTCTTAAAGTATTTAAATTAATTTCTTTAAAGAAGTCCTTTTTGGATCTGTACCGGAAATTTGAATCTCTACCATCATTTATACAGAAATAAAAAAAAAGGAAGAAAGAAAGAAAAATAAAGTTCAAAAAACCTTTTAAAACAATATAGAAAATAAGTGTTCAATTATTTAAATTTTTTTTCAATAAATAAATTCTTCAAATTTTGCCTCAAGAAATGCAATTTTTCTCTTTTAAATTCCATAAATCTAAAATTATCTGCAGATTTTTTTTTTTTTTTTTTTTTTTTTTTTTTTTTTTTTTTTAAGTGGGATAAAAAAAATAGTCTATAGATTTTTTTTCAGATCGTCTTTTTTTAGTTTCCGCCAAGACCTGAGCGCAGCTTTGTAATGGCTGGATGAGTGCTGGAGACTGGAGGGAACGATAAACCCCAAGTGAGGCGCCTGTGCCGCCAGAAGAGATGTTCCACAACTTCGCCTTTGGTTCCTCTAGTAGCGGCTTCTATTTTTATTGGTTGCCGACTATATATGTCTTTACTCATTATTGCAATTTAATCTGGAGGATTATTGTAAAGCAACACCCCTTCGGGAACCTTGGAAGATAGGCTATCCGACATATGCTGGACAGTGATCAGCCAAAGCCGGAATCTCCATGAAAGGTGGATCTGTTTGAATCGCGGTCATAAGGTTTGGAATTCCACGGGACGGGGAAATGGGACTCCCAACGTCCCAATTACATTTCACTAATATGCACAATGAGAGAAGTTTCTATCATTTTAATGAGCATTTAATAGGGAATATTTACTTATTATTTGAGTGATTTTGTTTTATCATAGCAAACGCGGTAGCGTTTGGTATAATATGTTTAAGAAATGGAAAATGCAAATTTCTTTTTGAAATTCCTGGAGAACCAGTTGACGTACGACAGTGATTTTTTTTTTCAAAAGATAGAATTCGACAAGACGAATAAAATGATTGCATCAAAAAATTATCGTAGTTTACTGTAGTTTTTTTATTTAACTTTTAACAAAAAAGTGAAGACGTAAAATTCAACAAGCTATAGCTAACGATCCTGCGGATGGATTAACTCCTTTTTGGTTTATTTAAATCCTTTTGGTAAAACTTAAAATAGATATTTTTTCATCTTTGTATGTTTGACGATCGCTGAGAAAATCGAATTTGTGTTTTAAAGTTCCAGTTGAACATTGTTCTTGTTGTTATTGTTGTAGTTTTTTTTCATTCATTGCCACCAAGTTTAAATAAATATAATTTTTTTATGTATGTAACATACTTTATTCAAATTAAATAAATCACATAATAAACATGGTTATTTGTTTTTGTTGCGAAACATTTAGTTTCAGTTCTTTGAATAAAGTTGTGAGCGCGCTGTAATTTTTTTCAACTCCTTGGTTTATTTTTCAGACATTATGCATTTTATATGGCAATGCAATAATTTTCTTTATTATTCTAATACAAAAAAAAAAATTGACAGCAGCAAACATTTTGCTTTTCAAGATATAAAAAAAATCTTCAGTTTTTATCAAAAAATTTAAATGGCAAGTATTAAAATATGCTCTGGTAAGCAACAAAAAAGGTTAATATGTTTTTAAGTATGAAAAAGTGTTTGACAAGTGCTTCAAATTGAGCATGAGAAAGGACAAAAGGTCCCTTCTTGGCTGCAGCTCATTTTCAATGCCAAATTTGAAAAAAATCATATTTGCGCTTTTCCTATATAAAATGAATTTGCGTAAAAGTTCCCGCCTTTCTGTTTAGTAAAATTTTCAATCCTGCTTTACATGTGAACTGCACTGTTGACTCTGCAGTAGAACTACACTACAAATCAGTTTTCTGTGGAGTTCTACACTGCGTGCATGCTTGGTGGTACTGCAATGAGTATGATACGTTGCAGGAACTAAGGTTTCTGGTGCTATTTCGCCTTACACTCATGTTTAATTATGCTGCGTTTTTTCTGGCTACGTCTTTGCACTACACATTTTTATCGTAATTGTGACTAATTTCTTTTATTTAGGAAAAGCGCAAATATGATTTTTTCAAATTTGGCATTGATAGTGAGCGCAGCCAAGAAGTTTGCAGGAGAAAGGGGAAGGTGTTTATGCGAAATGGGGGTATTATTTAATGAAAACCCCGAGAAAGCGTTACGTGAAAAAAAAAGGTTAAGAAGCGCTGTTATAGAAAATAAATAAAATCCAAACTATAGTATATACAGTATAGTAATACATTAAAAACTTACAGCAAGAAAAAATCCCAAGAATGCTAAAAATCAAATTTAAATCTGATTAATCTTTTTAAATTAAAACATAGCCTGTTATTTTAACACAGTTACGTGTTAAATCCGTATCAACTTTTATTTAAAAAAGTCATTTTTTACTCTGTTTAACATACTGCCTTTAACAACAAAGAATCATTTCTTTAATTAAAAAAAATATCTTTTGTTTACAATCCCCATTCTAGTTTGTTTTAACTTACAAGAAACGTTAATGGATAGAATTCTTTTAATTGAATAGTCATGTTGCAAGTGCAACTACACAACTTTGTTTTCACACTCGTCTTGTTTTATTTTTTTTTTCACAAATTTATGCTAAAGACAAACTAATTCATGCTTAAAAGTCCTTTTATATTTAAAAGTCACTTGTTTTATTAATATTATTTTTTTATTATTAAAAAAGCAAGAAAAAATTAATTAAATATTAATACAGTACTCTTAAAGAATTAACTAAATTTATTGTTAATTTAGCATTTCTTTCACCAACTATTTATAATATAAAATATGGTTTTAAATAATAGATTTTATATTCTTTCTAGCTTTGAAAAGAAGACACTTTTATGAAATATAAAATGAAATAAATTTCTATTACGCATCTCTTTTTTTAATACATTAAAATATATCCCTTTTATTTTACTGTACCGATAAAGCAAGAATAGCGATACCATGAAATCATATAGGAATATTGAGAATATGTTTATACATCATAAAAATGCATTTTTATGTCTGTATTAAACCGTTATGCTCCGACAGCACTTTTAAGTTCTATTGACGGAAATTCAATGCAACATTTATTTAATCCGTTTATAAAATAAAAGTATATTCGACTTTTCATGCCAAATACTTCAATAAAGCTCGATCGCTTTTAGAAAACACAACGAAACAGTCCAAGCTAATTTTTTTTAAAAAAATAGTTATTTTTTAAACATGTTTCATGCATGTATCTTTTCTATTATTAAACAATATTATATGAAAAATTTAGAACAACAAAAACCTTTTATTTATAGATAGGATCATCATGTACTTTTATTTACATTATTTTCACTAACGCAAATTACGAGATTTCGCTAAAGGGCTACATCAGTCAGGCGAAAATAACCGGTCACTAATGTTAATCCAATGGGAGAAATTTTCTAAGCTATCTCCAATTTTTGTTGACTATTTAAAAAGATTTTTCCTGCACTGGATAACTGGGGTAGATTTGTATGCAAGCCGAATTTTATTTTTTTTTCGTTTGCAGGTTTTTTTATGAGGATTCTTTCACTTTTGAAATCAGTTCCGAAATGTTCACACTTTCACTTTCGAAACCAGTTCCGAAAGTGAAAGTGTGCCCATTAAAAACATCTACAAGCATAATCCAAAATATACAAAACGATCTACAGATCTACCCCATCTATCTAATGCAAATGAAAAAAATAGTTTAAAATATTCAAATGGAAAAGAAATATTTTTTTTTTTTTTTTTGAAAATGTCTCTCATAGGATTTACATTAGCTAATATGTATTTTTTCCTGCCTGGAGTCGCTCCCTAATAGCATATTTAGTTAATTAATATAATTATGCTTGTAAATACTCGTATTGTAGATAAATAACTATAACCTATAACTATCGATATATTAAATCATTTATAATAAAAGTAAATTATCTAATATTCATACTCTTATTATTACACAAGTTTTATGATACATCTTCAGACATTTAAGAAGAAAATTAATGAGATGGAATAATTATTTGAGTCATAATTTAGAACATTACGTTTTAGAAAACTTTTATGGTACGTTAAGGAAATACAAGGTCGAGTGCAATCTTATAGAAAATATATTAAATTTAAGGCCCAATTCCTCGGAAACTACCCGGCGGATTTTGGTGAAATTTGAAATCCATATTCACTAAATTATGCTCAAGACTCATTTTTTATGACAAACAGTTTTTTCTGTGACTAAAACTTTTTATAGTTATGTCATTTTTTTTTAATTTCATTTTTCAGGGCTTTTTTTCTTTTTGAAACTAATTAAAGGTTTTTTTTTTTTTTTTAATGTCTGCCATATATGATCTTAAATGAATGCTCTACCACCAAACCAAAAGCTATCAAAATTATTCGAGCACTTTATGAGATAATAGGACATTTAGCAGAAAAGTACAATTTTTCAGGAGAGTAAAAAAAAGTACGTGTGGCACTCGGGGACTGCCGCGGTAAAGCTATTGCATAGCATTTTTTATCAACTTATGCAATTATAATTATTTATGCAGTTTTTTATTTATGCAGTTTTTTTTTCTCTTTAATATTATTTCAAGTTACACTTTTTGAGCGTGATGACCGATAACTTTTTTTTTCCTTTTATTGAATAAATGAGAAGTTAAAATCGTTTAAAATATTTTTATTATCTTACAATACATGTAGGTTAATCAGGAATTTTTATCATTGAAACTTTACGTTTATGGTAGCTGAAATAAAAAACATATGTTTGAGACTTGATATTCTCAAAATCTCTGAAAAATACAGCGTCAATGTCTACCGAAGTCTGCCAAACTGGCCGCGATACGAAAAGTAGATCGCGAATTATAAGCATTTTAAATTTTTCAACCCTCACCGTGGGGGGGTCACCTGTCACCAAAAATTAACACTGTCTCATAATAAATTGCCAAACAAAATTTGGCCGCGCTACGAAAATTAGATCGCGAGTTATAAGCATTTTAACTTTTTCGACCCTCACCGTGGGGGTCTCCTGTCACCAAAAATTAACACTGTTTCACAATAAATCACCAAACAAAATTTGGCCGCGCTACGAAAATTAGATCGCGAGTTATAAGCATTTTAAATTTTTCGACCCTCAACGTGGGGGGTCACCTGTCACCAAAAGTAACACCGACTCATAATAAATTACCAAACAAAATTTAGCCGCGCTACGAAAACTAGATCGCGAGTTATAAGCACTTTAAATTTTTTGACCGTCACCATGGGGGATCTCCTGTCACCAAAAATTAACACTGTCTCAAAATAAATTAACAAACAAAATTTGGCCGCGCTACGAAAATTAGATCGCGAGTTATAAGCACTTTAAATTTTTCGACCGTCACCATGGGGGATTTCCTGTCACCAAAAATTAACACTGTCTCATAATAAATTACCAAACAAAATTTGGCCGCGCTACGAAAATTAGATCACGAGTTATAAGCATTTTAAATTTTTCAATCCTTTCGATGGGGGGAGGGGTCTCCTGTCACAAAAATTAACACTGTCTCATAATAAATTAAAAAACAATATTTGGCCGCGCTACGAAAATTAGATCGCGAGTTATAAGCATTTTAAATTTTTCGACCCATACCGTGGGGGGTCTCCTGTCACCAAAAATTAACACTGTCTCATAATAAATTGCCAAACAAAATTTGGCCGCGCTACGAAAATTAGATCGCGAGTTATAAGCATTTTAAATTTTTCGATCCTTACCATTGTGCGGGTCTCCAATCACCAAAAGCTACATTATCCTACCTTGTTTTATCTTAAGACGATTCTTTTCTATACACATTCTATCAGGAATTTTTATTATTGAAACTATACATTTATAGTAACTGAAATAAGAAATATAAGATTGAGACTTGTATCCTCTAAATATCTGAAAAATACCGTGTCAATGTCTGCCGAAGTTTACCGAAGGATACCATGCCGAAGTCTGCCGAGTTGGAACGACGTTAGCCGAGTGTTAGGTTTTTCGTTACGGATGTGTTAGGATTTTTCGCGTTACGGAATTTTTGGATTCGGTCGCCGCGCTCAAAGCCCGCGATAAAAGCTATGCAATAGCTTAAAAACTGGGCACTTCTAGCTTGTGTGAATATCTTGCACAATTTTATCAACCATATGAATTAAATATTTTAATTATAATTGATTTTTCAATTAATTATAAGCAGTGAAATATTCTTGAAATTCTTGAAATTTTAATGTGTGAATATCACATCGCTAGCTAAAGTGTAGAACCAACAGTATGATAAAGGTCCCAGCCGGTGATCTATCTCCGAACCCTTAGAATAGCGCTTTCAGGTCCCACACTAGGCACAGAAAAAGACTCGGACGATAATGTAAAGTCTATGGGAGCGTTCTTTTCAAATATCTCGCTCAAATTTTAATATACTTACATGATTTTTTTTTTTTGCATAGGATAACTGATATGGGGCTGATCTACAACCGGCCTAGTTTTTACTTTTTCGATTTTGCTTATATATTTTTTATATTACGATAGTTTCAATTTCAGAACCGGTTTAAATCGGTTTTGAAAGTTAAAGTAATTAAAAAAATGTGAAACCAAAACTGAAAAAGTAAAAACTAGGCCGATTGTGGATCGTCATCAGCTATCTTGTGCAAAAAAAATCATGTAAAAATATAAAAATTTTGGCGAAATATTTGAAAAGAACGCCCCCATAGACTTTACATTATCATCCGGGTGTTTTTCTGTGCCTAGTGTTGCGCCTTAAGTGCTCTACCATTTAAGCTACAAGGATGATGCCTAGGTTGATATTTCTCACTCACATTTATTGAAAAGGCTGCAACTGCAGCACAAGATGGAAACATCTACATGTGCACACAAACCTGTGGCGTAACATGTGACACAAATAAACCCAACATCGGTGAATATATATTTTAATTATAATTATTTTTTTACATAATAAATCTGATGATTCCCATTCTGATAATGATGGTAATTTTGGAATTGATAAATTAATTATAATTAAAATATGTATTCACCGATGCTGGGTTTATTTGTGTCACATGTTACACCACAGGTTTGTGTGCTCTTGCAGAAGTTCCCATCTGGTATTGCAATTGCAACCTTACTAACAAATGTGAGTGAGAAATACCAGTTTACCCATCGTCTTCGTAGCTTAAATGGTAGAGCACTTGGAGTGTTACTCCAAGAGTTCCGAATTCGATCATATTTAACTTTGGCTTGGACATAAAATTGAAACTTAAGTCTATTATAATAAAATATTTAACAGAGATCCTCGTTTTTGTTGTAAATGTGATAACACGAAGAGAATGTGTTGGAAATTTGCATTATACGCGCCAGTAGTATGCAATTGACACCCCACATTTTGAACTGTGATTGTTCATACGGTATCATCGATTGCTTGAGCACTCTGTCTTTCAAGAACTTTTCGTGATGCTATCCCATTTCATACAAAACAAGGTGCATACCATTGCAGTTTAATTACAATATTTTTATTTTTCTTGAAATTTTTATTGTCGGTTAGAGCGAAACACCCTGTATTTGTGACTAAATAAATGCGTTTTGTGAGCTCATGTTTAATGGAAAATTTTCATTCTCTTGAAGCCCCTCTGGATTTGCCTCTCTTATAAACCAAGTTTTGTTTATTAGTGAAACATTGGAGATCCAGATATTGGCCGGAAAGACTCAGGGTTAGAGCAACAACCTGGTCCGTTTGGTCCCAGATTGGATTCCTGTCTCCGGCTAATTTTTCACTCCATTTGGTTTTATTTACTGTGAAAAGCACTTTATTTACTGTAGGTATGTATGTATAATATTTGTATACATTTTTAAAATTTGAATGCAGGCGTTATTTGTGTGTGTATGGGTATTTTAATATTGTAGATCGACGGAGCAGAAAGATCTATTCATCGTTGTCTCGTCATCCAAGATGTTTATATCGGCCGGAGCGACTCAATGCTTAGAGCAACAACATAGTATGCTGTAGTTCCAGGTTTGATTCCTGGCTTTGACTAATTTTTCGCTCCAGTTAAACTATTGTATTTTTTGTATATATATGTCTGTATAATGTTTGTAAATATCTACCTTTAAAACTTGAGTGCACATTATTTGTATGCTAATTTTAGATTTGTTAAAAATTATGTCGCCAAAAATAACTATCATGTACTCAAAAGCTACGCTTTTCTGTAAAATGACTTTATTTTTTATGCGTAAGGGGAGCAAAATCACCACATCACTAGGATCCAATGTAGATCATATTTGTTCCACCCGGTAAGTTCCCTGTCAGACGGAAACTCATTACAAAAACTTACAGTCCTCAGACAGAGAAGGCACATAAAAATATTATAAAAAATATCATTAACACATAAAATGCATAATAAATAAACCGCTAGAGCATAAAGATCCTTCGTGACAGACAGTGGTGTGTTGATGCTGGAGAAGTCCATAAAGTCCATTGATAAAGAGAAAACGGTACTTCTCTGTTATTCCATCGACCAAAATACTATTGCCTAATTATAAGATGAAATGCCAATAATGGATGATTGTGAATGTTAATTCAATGATGTTAAATACGGTACACGTGTTTAAAACGTCATTAAGTGATTTTATTTTCGACTTTTTATTTGTATTTTTATTAAAATTCTACTAATTATTTGTTTTTTTTTTATTATTTAAAATAAATATTACGTCAATGTATATAATTTGGCTATTAGTTTGGCGATTTGTATAATTTGGCGAAATCGGTCGACGGGATAACAGAGTAGTACCGAGAAAACATCAAGATCATGAATCAAGACCTCATAGCCACAAAATTATGCGTACCAAAAGCTTGCTCCTTCGCGACGAAGGGAGAAAAATTACTTTTCAACTAGTTCTTTGTATTTTTTCTTAATTATTAAAATAAAGCGGCACTTTTCTGTCAAATTCTATGAGAGCCCAAACTAGATTTTTTTTAAATTAGAAAATTGTTTTTATTGTTCAAAACATAATCAATATAATTATTTTTTTCGCATTTCCTTTTTAAATTCTTCTACTAATTTACGTTATTTCCTCTCCGGACCTAGTCCATGAACATTACAATAAGCATCTTTTAAAGTTACTATTGTTGTTGTTTTTTTAACTCATATTTTTTAAGAATCCTTCATTTATTCCAAATTTCAATATTTAATACGTTTTGGCTGATATTTTTACAATAATTCTATATATTTAAAGCATACACAGTTTTGTGAGTACTAAAAAATATTATGTAATTAAATTATGCAAATAAAAGCTCTAAGATGCACAAAATTCCTTCTGATGTTAAAAGTACCTTACAAACAAATAGATAGTGAAATAAAGAAATTGATTTTTGTATAGAGAAGAAATGCATTTTTATTCATAATATGTGTTGTAGTTATAGTAACTACAGAAAAATGTTCTAATGAAATGAAATGTAAATGTTTTAATGAATATCTGTTCATCTTATCATTTATTTTACTTCTTTAGAATATAAAATTAATTTTTTTAAGCTTCGGATAAAAAAAGAAATGTACAAATAAATAATATTTAATATTATTTTTTTTTAAGTAAAACTAAATTATATTGTATCCTGTTGTAAAAACCAAACTACAATGACCGAATTACAAAAATGAATTTAATTTTTAAAAGTAACAGTAAAACTATTTAGAATCAGGTTCTATTCTCTTTTAATTCAAACCTTAAGATCCTTTTAATAAATTAAATTTTGATACTTAAAATTTTACGATAAATATTTTTAGACTGTTTGTATTTGAAGCATTAAAAAACTTGAAAGACCTAAAGAATGCAATTCATTTCAATTATAAAAAATACGTAAAAAGTGAAAATAATTCTATTTCAAATTGAAATTGCAATGTAAACAAATAAGTAATGAATAGTAAAATGAATTTTGAGTATGAACAAAAGCATTTTTATTGGTAAAGCATTCAGAATTTTCTGTAAACAAAGGGAAAACAAAATAAAAGCTTTTTAGAAAAAAAGGGCAGATAGATACTTTTCAAAATACTTCTCTTTTTAATACAGTTTTTGATTTATAGATTAAACTTTTCTCCTTTAATAACAAGGTAAAATTCGAAATTAAACTTCAAGTTAAGAACACGAGAACACAATATATAAATAAAGAATGAATGTGTAACAAAATACTAAGTTATCAGTAATAATTTAAAATAACTCAACTTATATTGATATTTATTTTATACACATCGTTATTTGAAAATCTGTAGATAAGTTATCCAATGTCAGTTTAGTGCGATTCCAACATTGTTGAAATATATACAGTTCCAGCACACATGTAGACACATACAAAAAGAAGCCAAAATCATGCGGTCAATCTTCCATGATCAGGTCCATAGCCAAACGGCTAATTTGATTTCCGAAATTATGAACAAGTATATTTTTTTCTTTTATATAAATCGATTCAGCATTTTGCATTATATTTAAAACAAATATAATCTAAAAAATAATCATTTGACTTAATTCCAAATTTACTAAAATTATTACCAAAAAGCTGAATGACATGATACGATATTTTCAGGCTTTATTTAAAATGTACATGAATTCAATGTCATTGAATGTAAAATGGGGAGATTTCCATTCCTGTTCAGGTTGGCGCGATTGGCGAAAAAATCAAAAATGGCAACAAATGTCATTTTAGCAACTTATCAGATTTCTCAAGATGGCGAAAAAAACTATTTTTAAATAATTTATAAACATACATCTCGACTCATCGCTGAAAAGAACACGCCTATTCTTGTTGTGTTCAAGACGATTCTTCATCTCCACAACAACCAGGTTCTCATGTTGAATATAATGAAAAGGACAAGTACGACTAGACGCCGGGCATTAGGGACAAGGCCCTTGAAGCCTATGTGAGGTTGTTCCGGAGTGCTGTAGGCCCGTACTTCATGTTTATGGACGATAATGCGAAGCCAAACAGAGCTCACATTGTTCTTGATTTTCTTAAAGAGCACAATATCCATCGTATGAATTGGCCCTCGAAATCCCCAGACCTCAATCCTATTGAACATGTTTAGGATGATATAAGAAGAGCCATTGCGCAACTTAATCTCTCTTCTAGGAACTTCAGAATTTAAAAGCCGCGCTTTTCGAAGATTGGGGTTTGTTGCCACAAGCCTTTATACCTTCATATGCAGTATGAAAGCTCATAGTCAGGCTTGTAGTGCACGATGGTCACATTCCATATTAGATAGACTTTTTCCGAGATAAATGCTTTATGTGTTTGTCATGTTTTAACACTTTTTGATATACCCTGCATCTTAATTAACAAATCTTTTCCAAATCGTTATGTTGTTATATTCTTTCGCCTATTGCAATGTATCTCAGTGGCAAATTTCTTGGTAACACAGTGATTAGTTCATGAGTTTTCATAGATTTTACGTTTGTGATCTTAATTTTGGACATGAGTGTATTTCCGTATAATTGGATTTAATATAATTACCAAATCTTATCAAATTATGTATCCATGCATTTTTGCAAAAGAATGCAATACTTATTGCGATAAGCTCTGAATATTTATAAAATTAGTTATAGTACGAACACACTTCATTTGCCACGTTTTATGTACAATTTTCGACTTGTTAAATTATGCCGCATATCATACGTAATGAAAAAGTCTTTTCATTAAAAAACCTTCTTTAATAGAAAAATATATTAATTAATGCATGACTTCAGCGTATTCGAACCTCATTAAAATAAAACAGATGTTTCAATTTGCAAAGTTAAAAATATAATAAATAAATAAAAATTTCTGTATGTTAATGAAAAGAAAAAGAATAAGTCTTAAAGAAAAACATTAATATTTTTTTTTCTTTTTAATTTTTCCCTTTACACTAGGATTTTCGAATCGTCAATCCCTGAGCTTTTCTTCTCTAAATTCTTTAAAATAAAAGAAAGAATGGAAGAGTAATGATATGCATTAGTTGTTTGAAACTCCAGAAACAAATTACTATTTAAAATGATAATGTTACTTTTTCATAAATTTTCATTAAAAGATAAGATATCTTTACAAAAAGGGGATATTTCTGGAACTTATAAAAAAACATGAAAACATGTTTTATTAATATACAAATGTATGATATCTCAAAGGGATAATTTACCTCAAAACTGATTTAAAACTAGTCAGAATTTCAATCCCAGAACTTTCTTCTACCTTATGCATGTTAAAAATACCTGAAAAATGCAGCTTAGTAGCAACATCGGTTAGATTGTTTACGCCAAAATCTAGTCAGAAACAACTTATGTTAACTTATAACTGAATCTGAAATTTTATGAAAATCTGTGCATTAGTTTTAGAGCTAGAGCTATTGCAAAATCTTAAAAAAAAGGGCATAACAGCTCCACATGTGGTGTGATGCATATAAAATCTAATCAGAATCGATTGTAGATCTAATCAGAATCAATACCAGGTACCAATTGAATCTAAAGTTTCATGAAAATTCACGCTTCAATTTTTAAGATACAGCTATTGCGATATCGTGAAAAATGCTGCATAACAGCGCCATCTATTGCACCAAAAATTTTATAATACCAATATATATCAAGAACTAACTTAAACTGAAATTTTACAAAAATTCTTCCATTAGTCTGAGATAGAGCTATTGAGATAATCACGAATAATGCACCATGGCAGTGTCACCTGTTGAGCGATTTGTACCAAAATGTAATCAGCATCATGTTATATCAAGTGCTAACTAAATCTAAAGTTTTATAAAAATCCACCTGTTCGCTCTTGTGATTTGGCTGTTGTGAAAATTTTAAATAATGCAGCATAGCAGCGCCATCTGTTGTGCGATGTACACCAAAAACTAATGAGATCTAGTTTATATCAAGATAATACAGAATCTAAACTTTCGTGAAATTCTGTGTATTGGTTCTTGAGATAGAACGCCCACAAAATGTTTGTCACATACAGATAGACAAACAGACTGACTGACTGACAGACAGACCTACTCACAGACATTTAGTAAAAACATGTTTTTTGGATTCTCTGACCCCTAAAACATATAAATTCGGCCATTTTGAAAATTCTCATGAATCCAGTGCTTTCTTCTTGTAAAGATAGAAGAAAGTAAAAAAAAAGTATCTGACTAGTTTAAGTAATTAGACTGATTTCATAAAATACATTTATTTAAACATAGTTTTACAAACACTTATTATTCTTCAAAATAGCCTCCTTCTGTATTAATTCACCGATGTCAACATCTCTGCCACCCAATTATACCCCCTCCTCTAGAAGTCTGCAAAAAAAGCTGCTAAGAAAACGCGTTACGTTGTTCTGAATGTTCTCCAGATTGTCAAAACGATGACCTTAAGCTGTATTTTAAGTAAGCTTATAGAAAAAGGCTGGGTAATGGCAGATTGAGGCTGTACTGTCATTGGAAAGCTTTGAGATGCTGTGTTCTGCCAGGAACTGGGTCAATTTGAAAGACAAACTCGTCAGAAATTTTCCGCGTTCAAAATGACAGTTTGATGCACAATCGATTTTGCAAATTCCAACTTCTCCGCAATCATTCGAACACTCATCCGTCAATCAGAAAACAATAGAAATCTCATTTTAGCTACATTATCTCAAGTTCGAGAACTTGATAGACGTCTAGCTTGTTGTTCGTCAACGATACGCCATCGATGTCTCTTCCGCCTTTGATGGCTTTGTGCCACCTAAACGTCTGAGATTGGGACAAATATCCTTCCCGTAGGCTTAGTAGTCCCGTAGGATTTTACGCAAGCTTATAGAAAAGGGCCAGACGATGACAGATTGAGGCTGTACGGTCGTTTAAAAGCGTTGCGATTTTATGTTATGCCAAGAACTAGATTAATTCGAAAAACCAACTTGTCAGAAATTTTAAGCATTCCAAGTTCTTTCATGACAGTTTGATGTGCAATCGATTTTGTAAGCCCCAAAATCTTCGCAATCATTCTGATACTCATACGATGATGAGAGGTCCGAATGAACCTACATTTAAAGACATTGTCTCAAGTTCGAGAACTTGACAGACGTCCAGCGTGTTCTTCGACATCGATACGGCGTCGACATTTATTCCGCCTTTGAAGGTTTTGTGCCACCTAAACATCTGAATCTTGGACAAACAATCTTTCCCGTGGGCTTCTTGTAATATGGAAAGCCTCCCAGTAGCCATTTGTTGGAAATTCAATTTTTAAAAAATTCTAATTTTGCTTCTATTTAATTTATTTTTTGTCTACAACAATACTTAAAAAAAGATATGACAAACTGATAATGAAAAGGTGAGCAACAAATTTGTAACTTTCCCTAATGGGGTGTTAGCCCCACGTTGGGAATTACTGGACGAGAGGATTTAAGTCACTTCATTTTAACTCTCTTAAAAAAAGCTCTTAAAAGTATATCTTAAAAGTGAAGTTCTAAACATCCTTATGCATAGGTAAGCCAATCATAATTCCGAGGCACACACTTAAATAAAAGAATATTGCCCAGTTAAACTGATGAAATTAAACTCACCGTCTATGCATACTAATTGTATATTACAGCCTCATATTTCTAAGTTAATTTCGTTCGAAAAACAAATTAAGGGGGGGGGGGGGAAATAGCTCCACCCATTTCTTCTTGTAATCATTGAGCCCCCTAAACTAATCGGGGATATGCTTTATCAGAAAGAACCTACATCCAAAATTTAAAACAAATCCGATAATTCTGCATAAACTAAAAAAATCATATTGAGAGAAATTATCTTCATACATTTAAGTGTATTCAAAAATAAACGTCATATGTTTCCATAGCAACAAAATCTAATCGACAATTCTCAATTGGACTTTGAGATTGAAACAAATTTAATTAAATTTAAATTATGAATTTCGTTTTAAATCTTAAATTTTAATGATTAAATTTGAATATAAATTCATATAAATTTCGAAATAATAAAATTATACTTAAAAAAATAAAGTTATTTTAATTAAATTTATCAGAACAAGTTCCACATGAAACTTTTTTTTTCTTGAAATGTATTTGACGTAACTTTTTTTTTTTTTTGAAATTACATTCTATTGCCGACCGGCGATAAACCGCCAAATAACGAAATTTTCATTATTTTTTTACCGTTACTGAATGGAGGTTCCGCCGAAATTTTTTTATAAACGTATATATCCACACAAGAGCATTCTGTAATTTTTTCAGATTTTTCGGAGTATGGCCGTAGGGAGACCTTCCTTGTTAGACTTATCCAATGAACTCGCAAAACTAATCATGTAGATCAGAATGATCCTATGTCTAAAATTGGAATGAAATCTGATAAATCTGCATGAAAAACCCATTTATCCAAATTAAGTATGGGGTATTAGTCCCCCGTTCCCCCTCTTTATACTTATCCAATGAACACGTAATACTCATCACGGAGGTGTCTCATCAGAATTATCCTATATCTAAATTTTAAACGAAAACTGATAAATCTGCATGAAAAACCCATTTATATAAATTAAGGGGAGGGGCATTAGTCCTCCGTTCCCTCTGTTTATACTTATCTAATGAACACCTAATACTAATCATGGAGGTGCCTTATCAGAATTATCCTATATCTGAATTTTAAACGAAAACTGATAAATCTGCATGAAAAACCCATTTATATAAATTAAGGGGAGGGGCATTAGGCCTCCGTTCTCTCTGTTTATATTTATCTAATGAACACCTAATACTACTCACGGAGGCGCCTCATTAGAATGATCCTATATCTAAATTTTGAACAAAAACTGATAATTCTACACGAAAATCCCATTTATATTAATTAAGGGAAAGGGGGAGCTTCCGTTCCCCTTTGTACACTTATTCAATGAATACCTAATACTATTCACGTAGGCGCATCATTATAATGATCTTTTATGTAAATTTTGTACCAGGGGCGTGCCGACCCAGTGTGCAAAGTGTGCGGCACACACAGGCGCCGAAATAGTAAAGGCGCCAAAAGATTTCAGTTGAGGAGCAAATATTTAAACAAAATAATAATAATAATTTATACTAAAATGTATCATATTTTCTTTGAATCTGAATTATCTTTTGTAGATTTGCCTTATACAAACTAATTTATAAATATTCAATTCTTTGTTAAAAAATTTATTTCCTTTTATTCTTTGAATCCACTAATAAGTCATTTAGACAAGATCTGTCAAACCTTTATAAACAGAGACGCACCTCATATAGTTGTAAACAATGAGAGGCACCGTATTCACACAGCTGAAAATATGCAACACTAATATCTCACTGTAGTGGAAAAGCATAATATGCAGTTGGGGCTAAATTCCGCTGTTTTTTATTCTTAAATAGCAATTGTCGTTTTACTTCAGAATTTGTCATAAATAGGAAGAAAATTATTATTCGTAAAAATTGGTAAAAGTTTCCTGTATTGTATAGTATCAGGCCATGAATAGAGTTAGACTTATACATTAGAAACATCTTGCATGATTCACGTACATCTCACGGTGATAGCTATAAATCCCCTATGATTAGAAACTATTTAAAAATAATTTGCAGCAATAATTTAATTCAGAATAAATTTAAAATTAGATTTTCAGCTGGGCAATCTATCTTCAAAAGTTTTGTAGATGAAGAAGCTATAAACCTTAATCGCTGAATAACAACTTAAATAGTATTAAAAAATTAAAACTTATTTAAGGTCACCGATGACTATTAAAAGAAACCTACTCAAACATATTTTATCTTTAAAAATGTATCCTTTAAGATGGATTTTTAATTTTAAAAATAGCTAGTAAGAGGAAACATTCGAATGGGCGCCAAGAAAACCTTCTAAGGGTGCAATCGTGTCGTCCGCAAGGGACACGTTGAAGAATCCTGAATAGAGAAACAGTGTAAAACCAGAACTTGGGGGCTATGCATATATAACGTTGTTACTTTAGGGGGGTGGGGAATCGAGCATGTGATATCGAAGGATATCTCTAGTGAAGAGGAGGGATATCTTTTGATACATTTATCATTTCTGAATGATCCAACCAAAATTGTCTGTTTCTGTTTGTAATTTGTTTTTGACATCATAATTTTTTCTTTTTACTTATAACTTGTTCGTTACATCAAAATAGTCTGCAATCTTTTTTTTTTTTAGTTCGTTATCTATTCTAAGGAAAATACTCATTAATGGAAATTAAAATAATTAAATGACGATAAAATTATTTATTTTCAAAATATGGAATACCTCAACGTTTAGCATTGCTATTTTTCTGTCTTATGTGTATGCATATGTAATCTGCGTTTAAGAAAACAGATGTAAAGTATGCTTGAAACAATACTTGTGTTTACCAGTAAAGAAAATACAATGTTGTTTAACTGTTTTATTGATAAAATGTTCTACCTGTCTCCCTTTCTCGTTCAGAGGCAAGTGCAAAAAGACATTATTACTGTTGAATTCTTTATATAACAAAAGCTTCTTACTAAATACTTTTAACTAGTAACGGTTTCTTTTTTAAGTTTTTTTTTTATATAAAATTATTTCATATATAACAGTGATATTTTAATGACTTCTATTCATTTGATTTAATGAAGTATGCAAATAATAAATGTATAAGCATATCTGTAATATTTTGCAAATCAAAATTTCAAAGAATTTATAGACATTGATAACGATATCATTAGGGTGGGGGTTAAAGAAAGATAACGTATGGTATCGTAAAGGGGAGCAGACCCTCATAGCATGCATGTTCACAGTGACGTCACAATGACGTCCCTGTGAGTCACTTTGGTCACATCACATCTGTGACGAAAATGCCACCACTCAGTGACGTCACATTGTGACTAAGATGTGACTTTCTAAAAAAATTTTCACAGTTCGTCACAATGTTAATGTCAAAGTAGTCACAAATGACACACTTTTCACAAATTGGTCACATTGTGACGTCACAAAGTGGTCACAATGTGACGTCACAAAAAAGCTCTAAAACGGCCATAACGACTTCACATTTTAGTCACTGTGACTTCACATCGACGTCACGTGACGTCACGTCGACAATCGCTGGTCACAAAGTCACAATGTGACTTCACAACGACGTTGCAGTGACGTCACCATGTCTTACGGGGAGGTTCAAAATTGCCAAAAAGTTGATGACGTTCGTTATATTTCTATAATTCCATGTTATATTAGTATTCAGTTCAATGTACAGATTTCAGATTGAAGATACTGGCGTCAGTTATGAGACAGATTTTAATTGTAAAAATGAAGCACCAGCCGTTTGTCAAGGAAGCTGTTGGCCTTCTGCGCCGTAGTTTAAATGTGTGATTTTTGCACTTAAAGAGTAAAGTTTACTTGAGGCGGCCTGAACAATAATTTTGTTCAGCACTTCTACAAATGATTATTTCTATGGAAATTATTATGTATTGAACAAAAATTGTGTTTTTTTTTCACAACATAGATTTTTGGGCGAAATAAATACCTCTTATCTATATTATTTGGTACTCTGGATTTACCATAGTGGTGAAAAAGGCGTAAGGTTAATGAAAATAGACAAAATTTGACCATATATGCCCAAATATTCTTATATTTTCGAAGATTGAGAGAAAGCCTTTCCCTGTACTCTCAGCGTACGCTCGTGTCTATTCAAATACTGCACAAATAATTGTAATCGTTGTAAGATTTGTACATTTCATTTCAGAACATAAAATTCAATTTTTGAAATATGAGCACTTAACTAGCATTACACATAACAGTAGACGTTACAAAGACTAAAAAGGCAAAAAAAAAAGTTCAATAAAGACATAAATAAATTAGAAACTACAATGATGGTTGTAATATGAATGGAAAAATATAGAATTATGAAAATTTTGTTTTAAAATCCCGTGCATTTTATGTCCTACCGACCGCATTAGATCACTTAGTCCAGTTATAACAATCTTAAATATCCTAAATTCAAATATTGAATGTCATTTTTTCCAAACGTATCTAGAGATGGGGGAGGGAGAGGGCAATGCTTTTAGCAGCATATTGATTTGATTTTATAATTTTACATGATAATCTTTTCAAATAAACTTACTATTTTTTTTTTCATTTTTAAATGAAAATCCACCCAATCGAAGCTCGAATGGATTTCCCACTGACTTCAGTAACGTACATCGGGGGATACTATTCGTGTTCCAGGCTGATTTTTCAAGCTAACCGTCTATTTGTATTTTTAATTTCTGACATTTAGATATAAAACTCTGAATTTTGATGACTTTCTTGATAAAACAAATAATGAAAATGCGCACAATCCCTCATTTTTTTAAAATGCCAAGTGATATCCAAATCACATATTTCTTAATTAGGAAACGATATCTTAAGATAATTTGCACCGAGAGAAAAAAACATATTTGGCGAATCCTTGAAATGATTTATAAAAAATTGTTTAACAGTAAATATTAATATTTTTCACACCAAATCTATCATTAGAACCTGAAAAATACCGAGAATGTATCATTTTTTGTTTGTTTGTTTGTTATTGCTTTTTAAGTTTGAAACTTCAGAGAAACGGAAAATTTGTAAACGAACGCGCGATATGGCGGCCAAATAAAAAGTTTTTTTGAAATAGTAATGAAAGATACCATTGTAATCGGAAATAAAGAAATTTTCTCTTTTTCTTTTTTATTTAATTATTTTTTATTTATTTATTTATTATTTAATAAATTAAATAAAGTACGAACTGTAAAGAAACAAGACACATTTTATTAAATAAATTTTCTTGTTCAAAAAACTTTCTTTGATCTGGTAAAAAACTCCAAAACAATGGCAACTATGCATTTATAGATACTCATAGAATTTCCTTTCTCCTTTTTTGGGGGGGAGGGGGGGGATTTTGATTTTTCGATGCAAGGGGTAAAGGGGGTATAGGACGCCAAATGAAGTTCTGCACACAGGCGCCAAATACTGCTGGCGCGCCCCTGTTTTGTACGAAAACTAATAATTCTGCATGAAAAAAACCATTTATATAACTCAAGGGAGGGGCATTAGCTCTCATTCTCATTCCTATACTTATCGAATGAATTCCCAAAACCAATCAAAGAAGCGGCTTATCAGAATATACTTATATCTAAAATTTCAAGGGAATCGGATATTTTAATCATGAGTTATCGCGTTACGCACGTACATACATACAGAAAGGGTGGTCATATAAACTCTCAGGCTTTGGTAGTCTGTGTGCTAAAAACTTGAGATTGCAAAATTCTGTAATTTAAACAATGTCTAATGTTCCTCATTTAAATGGATTTGCAGAAAAACAGTGACCTTATATACTAGACATGTCTGATATTGTGATGTCATTGATATTACCAGTGTCAGAGATGTTACAACACAGAGACATAGAAGATCCGTTGCCGGATAAAGAATAAACAATCTGCATTGTTACATTTTACCAAATCCGACCTCACTCAACGTTTATTTCACCGTGCGATTATCACTTTTTCAGATAGTTACAAACAGCTAAGTATTAGTGATTTCACAATGAAGATAGAGCGATAATAAAAATCGATGAATTCATATAGCCTTTTCACTTTCTTTTATCTATTTATAATAGAAGACAATATCGTAATCAAAATACTAGACGCCTATTTTAGACGCCTAGTTTTCGATGAATTTACTCGTTTTGGAGGTGTGAGATCCCGAAAAACACGTTTTCCCAATGTGTCTGTCTGTCCGTGTCTCTGTGTGTCCTCTTTGTATCATCAAAGATATATGAAGTTCTGTATAGAAGTGAATCAAATTTGATATGTTTGTTTTTGGCAATGGGTAGCAGATTCCAGTTGAAATGAAGAACATGCTGTCAAAAGAAGCACTTCGATAAGGACTTTTATGCCATCTTCTTTATTGTAATCATTAGCATATTAACATCATATTATATTCTACATCATCATAGCATATTATAAAGCTATGCCTAGAATTTAACCAAATTTCATACGTATTTGAATCTTGCATTACTCATCACTCATTTTACATTATTTGAATTATTCATCATTGATGTCGCCTCTCCACCCAGTTGAAAATAAAGATATTTCCCCAGAAGACAGTGCTGTGCTAGCGAATTTTGTGCAATTCTGTCGATATCTTGCAGTTTAAGCGGTCGTCCATAAATGATGTCACGTTCGAAGGGAGGGAGGGGGGATCATGAAATTGTGACAGTTTTTGACAAGGGGGTAGGTGGGGGTAAGAAGAAATGTGACATTACACATTTTGGAGAAAATAAAAGCATTAAAATTCAGTAGATTAAATTATGTAGCATGAAGTTATTTTAAAATTAAAATATTTTGTGTTCATAAAGATAAGATTTAAAGCTAAATATGTTAAATTCCATTTTAAATGTCAAAATACTACTGTTTTTCTTTGCTCTTTCGTTTTAATACTTTATTACTATTCTATATTATTTTTTTTTTTTCGTTGTAAACTTTATTTCATGCAAAATAAAAACCTTTTTTATTGTTCAACTCACAAATGTCATTAAAATACATAGTTAAAGTTTAAAAATAAAATCTGAAATGTGGTCTAAAACGTAGTGCTTTGTTTCTGAACTACAAGTATATGTTTACGTAATATAGAGTAACATGTGACAAGAGCGAGGGGTAAAGTGAAGTATGACACTTTGTGAAAAAGCGGGGGAGGGGATTCAAAATTCGGATAAAACGCGTGACATCATTTATGGAAGGCTCCTAAGTGAAGAATTTATGAATATTTTTCGACAAAATTTTAAATTTCGATGTAACTTATTTGCCCGGAGTTTGTTGGTAGTCAAGTTTAAAGTAATTAATTTACAATTATACGTTGAGAAATCAATAAGGACATCATAAAAAGATAAATTCACTTGTTTGCGCTTTCTACCAAGTGTAAAAAAAGCAGCAAATCTTTTATAATCCAGTTCGGTTCCAAAGCCAAATGAAAGTACTGTAACGGACATTTTAGTGAAAAAAACATGGCATGCAGTCAGAAAATTTGGCGTGATTTTCAAAATGAATTTTGAATGCTTATAAAACAATACTTTTACAAAATAAATTTCACTTTTACACTTTTTTTTGTTCTTAAAAATTATTTGTTTATCACCCCCAATTAGATTAAATTTATCATTTTTAGAAAACTTTCACTTCTCCTTTTTGAGGAACTAATATAAGGCGAAAAAGCGTCTTAATAAGCTGAAAAAAAAAAAAATACAAAGTCATACATTAGTTTATTATCCATCTAAACTTTGAATGTAGTAATTCAGAGATTTAAGAATCACTAGTTTTAATGTGTCTATTTTTTACGAATACGTTTACTTTGCAAATGTTAAGAGCCCACAATAGTCACAGAAAAATTACTCAAAAAGACCCGGATGACCATGTAAAGTCTATGGGAGCGTTCTTTTCTAATATCTCGCTCAAATTTTAATATTTTTGCATGATTTTTTTGCACAAGATAGCTGAGGGCAATCCACAACCGGGCTAGTTTTTACTTTTTCAATTTTTGTTTCAGATTTTCTTTAAAAAATTACTTTAACTTTCGAAACCGGTTTAAACCGGTTCTGAAGCTGAAACTATCGTAATATAAAAAATATATAACCAAAATCGAAAAAGCAAAAACTAGCCCGGTTGTGGATTGCCCTCAGCTATCTTGTGCAAAAAAATCATGCAAAAATATTAAAATTTGAGCGAGATATTCGAAAAGAACGCTCCCATAGACTTTACATGGTCATCCGGGTCTTTTTGAGTAATTTTTCTGTGACTATTGTGGGCTCTTAAATATTTACCAAAGAAACTTCCCAAACTACAGAAACCCGCGCATTATAAATGCCGGTAAAAGGATTTATTTCGAGAAATGAAACGAAAATGTTTGAAATGCAGAAAGGGAAATAAATACACATCATTGCTTCGAGAGAATAAGTTCTTAGAAAGTTTCGAAATTCAGAGACAAAAGCGAAAATTGTATGCATTGATCACTCTCAAATATGTTACAAGTATTTAAAAAAGATTATGTAGAGATAAAGAAAGATGAATTATACTTTTGACATATGAAATATCATTCAGAGATATAAGCAATTAAAGCTCCAATTTCTGTATCTTGAAAAATCACAATTTTCTGTTTCTTAAAAAAAATGTTTAAAAATGTACCCCGCATTTTTCCTCATAAAAATTGTTGAATTAAAAAAAAAATCCGATGATACTGAGCTTAATAAGCGAAATTTTTCAGTGAGTGAAAATGACATCATATTTAAGAAAAAATAAAAAGAATATTGCCCAGTTAAACTGATGGCATTGAGCTCACAGGCTACGCATACTAATTGAACATTACACCCTTGTATTTTCAAGGGTTAATTCCGTTCGAAAAAAAATTAAGAAAGGGAAACAACTCTCCCCTTTCCCCTTTTTTATACTTAATCATTGAACCTCCTAAACTATCAAGGACATGCTTTATCATATAAAAAATTTATATTCAAAATTCAGAGCAAATCGGATAATTCTTAATAAAAACCCATTTAGCATTTATATAATTTAAGAGGAGTTATCCCCCTCTTTTATACTTAACCATTAAACTTCCAAAACTATTCAGAGATTTGAACGAAATCTGCCAATTCTGCTTGAAAAACCCATTTATATAAATTAGGGGGAGGGGTATTAGAACCCCCGTTCCCCCTGTTTATACTTATTCAATGAACACCTAATAACAGTCACAGAATCGCCTCATCAGAATGATCCTATATCTAAATTTTGAACGAAAACTGCTAATTCTGCATGAAAATCCCGTTTATATGAATTAAGGGGAGGGGCATGAGCCCCCCATTCCACCTCTTATACATATCGAATGAACTCCAAAAACTAATCAGGAAAGCGCCTTATCAGGATATACCTATATACGAAATTTCAAGTAGATCCGATATTTTTATCATGAGTTATCGCGTTACGCACGTACGAACGAACATACAGAACGGGCGGGCACATAAGCTCTCAGGTTATGATAGCCTGTGAGCTAAAAACTATAATTTTCGTTGTAAAAACAAAATATTTTACTGCGAATGCGTCTAAAACACATAAATTTCTGGACTTTCTATGCAACGGTACTGATGAGATTAGATCCTCGAATTATAATGTTCGCCGACAAAATTTTAGTTGACAAATGTGATTTAAAATTCAGAAATACATTATTTAATTGTCTATTATGTATTAAAATATTTTTAAAGAGTGAATACGGATACAAACTACATGTGTAAATTTTGTGACTGTAATAATGAAATAACATTCTGAATACACAGATGAAATAATTTATTACGAGAAATAAAATGCAAATGTTTAACTTACGGTAAGTAATATAAATGTGTGTCATTACGGCAAGATAATAAATTCCTGAAAATTTATGATTTTCAGAGATAAAGGAGAAAAATTTATGCAACGATCTCTTTGAATAAGTTACAATTGTTTGCGTGAAAATGAAGAAAAATAAACGATACTTTTGACATTTGAAATGTTATTCCCACATATCCAACCAAGTTCGAGTTCTAAATTTTTAACCGACGTTATGTCCTCCAGTTTAATTAAATGCACTGTACAACATATTTTACAACCATTTTGATCTTATAAATGGATCTAGGAATTTTGTGTAAATCGGATGGGTGAAATTGAAATGTGCAGTCAGACGGTTTATATCAAATATAGATTTTAAAGAAAGGTGCATTTCAGCTGGGATTTTTGCCGATTTTTGCCTAATTCAATACACTACAAAGTAATTTCATATACAGGGTGTCCAGCAAATAAAACCCTGCTTTCAAAATTAAATTTCTCAAAAACAAAGATAGATAGAATTATGCAATAAACGGCTTGTTTATTAGGTAAGATATAAAAATCTCATACAGAAGTTTCGAACGGTGAATATTTTGAAAAGATTGTGTTCTGATTGCAAAATTGCTTGATTTGACATTTATCTTGTTTTTGATTGCTTGCAGAGAACGAGTTTTTCGGCTTACAGTGCCAAATTTTAACGATTTTTTTTAAATAAATTTTTAGAATTTCAAAATTTCAAAAAATTAATTTCAAAAATCTTTATAAAATGGCACTATAAGCCAAAAAACTCGTTCTCTGCAAGCAATCTAAAACAAGATAAATGTCAAATCAAGCATTCTTTGCAATCAAAGCACAATCTTTTCAAAATATTCACTGTTCGAAACTTCTGTATGAGATTTTTACTTTTTTCTAATAAACAAATCGTTTACCGCATAATTCTATCAATCTTTGTTTTTGAGAAATTTAATTTTGAAATCAGGGTCTTATTCGCTAGAAACCCTGTATATAAAGGTGTTTAGCATGAAGTGAAAATTGCAAGTTTTCTCGGAATAAATGGCATATTTTTAAAAAAAATCTTACACGTCGAATTTTAAAAATAAAAATTTTCAGTGAATAAAATGGAGAATAGCTGATAACATTGTTGCTTGTACATATTTCGTCTTTTGGTGGGTTTTTTATTTCTTTTAAAAGTGGCAAAGATATCCGTTACCATATTATATATAAGTCTTATCCTAAGTATAAAAGTAAAAATGTTACTTAATTTACTCATTTATAAGTATTTAATGCTTATCTTGAAAATCATGACTGTTATTCATGACTTTTCAAAATAAATAAAATAAAATAAAATAGAATAAAATAAAATAAAAAATAAATTAAAAAAAAAGAATTAAAAAATACTGTAATTGATGAATTTGAGTCTACTTTATTTAAAATTTTATGTATATTATATAATCTGTAATATAAATCTGTTTTTAAGTCATATTAAGTTATTTTGTGTTTTGTTTTACTGCTCAATCGTTAAGTTATACATTGTATGAATTTTAGCTGCACATTTTTTTCATGTTTTTTAAACGTGGAATTTGGCTTTATTAAATAATTTTCACTACATGTATCACATGGCTGTTTTCAATAAATTGTATTGTTTTCAGATGCTTCTAAAATATAAATATTTGTTTATTTCTAACTTTTCTTGGCGCAGCATATCCCAAAAGGGACATTGCGCTTTAAAACATCAAACAGCCAATCAACATTCCAACCTTAAAAGAGAACAAGGAATAAGAATGTAATTTTTGATATTTGAAATGCAAAGAGCTGTGAAAATATAACGTTATCAACTTTTAAGTAATATTAGAGTTCCACGACTCCTTTCGATATCATACGTTATTATCCCTCACCCCCCTCTGATAATAATATCGTTATCAAACGGTTATTTTTTGTATACTTTATTGATTCAAATGAAGAGAAGTCAATAAACTATCGCTTTATTCAAATGAAACTTTAAATAAATAATTACTATTTAAAAGTATTTTATAATAGCCTTTTGTTAAATAATGCTTTCAACAGTAATAAAGTCTTGCTATACTTGCCCCGAACAGAAGAGTTGTCTGTGTATGTGGGGAGGGCAGATAGAAATTCTTAGCAAATAAATAAATGGACAAAACTCTTTGTATTTTATTTATTAGTAAACACAAGCTTCATCTTAGATATACGTCACATATGGTTTCTCGAATCGTGATTACATATGCATACACATATGAAGATGTAAAGGAATATCAAATGTTGCAGTATCCCTTATTTTTGAATTAAATAATTTTACAATATTTTTACTATTTTCATAATAACTTTGTATTTTCATAAAAATAAATTATCTATTTACTAGTTTGAACCAAAGACCATGTCACAAATAGAAAAATACAATTTTGATTGGATCAAAATGATATCGATATCAAAAAGCAAACCCCCTCAAAGTAGAGATATCTTACGAAATTACGTGCCTGACCTCTCTTCCTCCCTAAAATGATAATATATGCACAGCCCCTAATCTCCAGAATTATAAATTCTAGACAGAGATTTGGAAGAAATAATGTAGCATTTCATAAATCACTAGATTTTAAAAAATGTAGCAATATTTAGTGCGAAATTCTTACGCATATATTTACGTTTCAAATATTAAATATTTTCTCGACAAAATTTTCAATGCAAATAAGTCCCAAACGTTTTGAATACACAGATGAAATAATTTATCACGAGAAATAAAACGCAACTGTTTAACCTTACGGAAATAAATGCATGCCGTTACTGCAAAAGAATAAATGCCTGAAAAATTATAAATTTGAGAGATAAAGGAGAAAAATTTATGCTGAGATAACTTTGAAATAAGTTACAATTGTTGGCGTTAAAATGAAGAAAGATAAACGATGCCTTTGACATTTGAAATGTTATTCCCAGATATTCAACCAAGTTCGAGTTTCTAAATTTTTAACCACCGTAATATTTTTCAATTTAATTAAATGCACTGCACTATACATTTTACAACCATTTAGGCCTTATAAAGGAATATAGGGATTTAGTGTTGATCTGATGTGTGGAATTGAAATGTGCAGACAGACACTTTATATCAAATATAAATTTTAAAGAAATTTGTGTTTCAGTTTGAACCGATTTTTGACTTATTCAATACATTATAAGTAATTCCACACATATAAAGGTGTTTTAACATGAAGTGAAAATTGCAAGTTTTCTGGTAATAAATGGAACATTTTTTTAACTCTTTTACACGTCGAATTTTAAACATAGAAATTTTCAGTGAATAAAATGGAGAATAGCTGATAACATTGTTGCCAGTACATGTTTCGTCTTTTGATGGACTTTATTTTTCTTTTAAAGTAACAAATATATCCGTTGCCACTTAAAAAGTCTTAACCCATAAGTGCCTAGTGTCCTTTTTTTTGGGACAGTTTTAAAAAATTCAAATAAGCGCTTTTCACACCCCTAAAAATGAGGATAAATAAATACTTTCTTTCTGGAGACAAATTTCTCGATAAATTAAGATAAAAGTTATTCTTGTTCAAAAAGGGGTTGAAAGTGCAAAATTTTAATTTTAACGAAAAAAATAATTCAGGCATTAATGGGTTAACCTAAGTATAAAAGTAAAAATGCTTTTTTAATGTACTCATTTATAAACATCCAATGTTTATCTCGAAACTCATGTTTGATTTTAGGACTGCTAATCATGATTTTTCAAAATAAAATAAAAATAAAAAAAATAAGAAGAATCAGAAAAGAAAATATTGTTTATGATGAATTTGAGTCTACGTTATTTAAAATTGTTACACATGTATATTATATATAATCTGTTTTTATGCCGTATTTAGTTATTTTGTATTGGTTTTACTTCCCCATCGTTACGTTATACATTGTATGAATGTTAACAGTAATTTTTTTTCATGTCTTTTAAATGAGGCATTTGGCTTTATTGAATGCTTTTAATTTTACGTATCACATTCCTTTTTTCATAAAATTGTGTTGCTTTGACATTGTTCTAAAATATAAATATCTCTTTATTTCTAACTTCTCTTGGAGCAAAATATCCAAAAAAGGACTTTGTTGAAGCTTTTAAAGCTATAGACCATAAAGTTTCAACAAACCAGAAAAGAAAACAAAGATTAATATGATATCTGAAATGCATTCTTCAGGATTATAACTTCTTGACTGAGATTTAAAAATAATAATGTAGCATTTTATAAATCACCAGTTTTTAAAAAATGTAGCAATATTTAATGCGCAATTCTTACGCATATATTTAAGTTTCAAATACTAAATATTTTCTCTGCAAAATTTTCAACACAAACTAGTCTCAAACATTCTGAATGCATAGATGAAATAATTTATCACAAGAAATAAAACGCAAAATTTTTAATGTACGGAAAGTAATATATCAGTGCATGTCACTACTACAAGAGAATAAATTTCTGAAATTTTATAAATTTCAGTGATAAAGGAGAAAAAATTGTGCAGCGATCTCTTTGAAACAAGTTACAATTATTTGCATTAAAATGAAAAAAGATAAACGATACTTTTGACATTTGAAATGTTATTCCCAGATATTCAACCAAGTTCGGGTTTCTGAATTTTTAACCATTGTCGTATTTTTCTGTTTAATTAAAGGAACGTTTAATATTACATGAAAAAGTAGCAATGCATAATATTACAACCATTTTAGTTTTTTAAATGAATCTGGGGATTTTGCGGAATACGGATAGGCGGAAATAAAATGTGCTATCCAGGCATTTTTTTTTCTTTTTGTCATTACGTTATGCATTGCATGAACTGTAAATATTTTTTATATCTTTTAAATGTAGTATTTGGTTTTATTAAGAGCCTTTATTTTGAAATTCAGACAAAAAAAGGATGTTTTGATAGTTGTATTTTTTAATTGCTTTGATATTTTTTTATATTGAAATAGATCATATTTGATGATGAATCTGTAGTTTTGAAGCCCTAAAAACTTTTGTCTTTTCTATAGAAAATGTCAAAGTTCAAGGTTGTGAATGCTATTTTTCGTGAAAAGTGAAATGCTGGTATATTTAGATCGCTATATCTCTTGCAGGCAACAACATCCTCAAATTCTTTTGGCATAAACTATTAGTATAACACTATCTATTTGTTAAAATTTATTTGTTTCCATGGGCATTGTTACTTTACATTGTTATGTTGCCACAAAGTACAGTCAAAATGACGTTTTTGTCCATTTTCAGCACTTAATATCTTATTTAAGCAATAGTATCCCAAATTTTTTCTTATAGAATATGAAAGAACACTCTAAATCAAGCTAAATAATATAATACTGCACGGATATATTGTTGCTGTCAGTAGATATAACCTGTTAAATATTCAAAATTTCCAAAATTCCGCAGTAGTGGGGCATCGTCATATTTTTAAGCAAAAAAAAATTACAAAAGTTAGAAGAAAAGCAATAGCCATTATCACATTTTTCCTCTAAGAAAAAATGAAACATCCTATTTCTCTTTTGGAAGGTTCAACAAAAATGGATATTTCATTTTCTCATAGGGAAAATCACAGAAAGAGGAACGAGAAATGGGATTTTTCATTTTCTGAGAGGGAAGAAATATTATCATCGACATTTGTTTATTTGAAAATTTTGTCATTTTTTAAAATAAAAATATCACGAGGCCCCACTTTTTTTTCTTTTTCTTTTCCATGTATTTGTACATATATTCACCTACTGCGTGACATATTTTGTTTTATTTAACTGTGGCGCTTACTTGAAATAACATTGCTTTAAATGTTGCAGATTTTGAAAATTTTGAGTATTTAACAGGTTATATCTGCTAACAGCAACAATATCTCGGTACAGTACTATATTATCTTGCTTGTCCTAGTAGTACACTTTCATATTCTATAAGAAAAAGTTTGGGTTACTATTGTTTAAATATTAAGTGCGGAAAATGGACAAAAACATCATTTTGACTGTACTTTGTGGCAACATAACAATGTAAAGTAACAATGCTTCATGGAAACAAATAAATTCTAATAAGTGGGTATGGTTATACTAATATTTTATGGCAGAAGAATTTGGGGATGTTGTTGCTTGCGAGAGATATAGTGCTCTAAATATACCAGCATTTCACTTTTCACTGAAAATGACATTCACAACCTTGAACTTTGACATTTTCTATAGAAAAGAGAAAAAAAAATTAGGACTTCAAAATTACCGATTATTTATCAAATATGATCTACTACAACATATAAAAAATCAAGCAAATCAAAAAATACAACTATCACACTTTGTCTGATTTTCAAAATAAGGGCTCTTAAATGCTTTTAATTTTACGTACCATATTTCTTTTTTCATTAAATTGTGCTGTTTTGACATTCTTCGAAAATATAAATATTTGATTATTTCTAACTTTTTTTTTTTTTTTTGGCACAACATATACCAAAAAGGACTTTGCTCCATAAAATCCCTATCAAACAATCAGCTAACCAACCAGAAAAGAAAACTAGTCGTTGGGGGGCCACCACAATACTTACCCATCATAGATATGCATACTATATAAAATATGAAAATGAAACGTGTAAAAACTCTTTACAAAATGCATTTCAATTCCAAAATAAAATTTAAATGTATATATAAATATTTTTAATACATAGTAATGTTCTTTTACGGAATTATGAATACTACTTAATTATTCCGTCGGCACAATTTCGAAATAATATAAATCACCAAACTACTAGTAAATTATACAAATTGGTATAATTTTTATTTTGAATAACGAAATAACAAATAAATCAGTAAAAGATTAATAAAACTACTAATAAAACTTAGAATTAAAAATCACTTGATAAAGTTACAAACACATCTGATGTGTTTAATGTCAAGTGAATATGACATTTACGATAAGCCATTATTGGTATTTAATCTTACAGTTTGATGATAGCTTTTTTTTTATCGAAAGGATAGTCAAGTAATAGCGAAAGAGAAAGCGAAAAAGAAACATGCTTAGAATAAAAAAATGATAATTATATTAACTAAAAATTTACTGAGTTGGATTAAGCGTCTCATTTCCAATTAAAATATATCTTTGAACTGAAAGTTGAAAGAAATACAGAATCATGAAAAATCGAAGAATTGGAAAATAGGATTACAAATATCTCGGTAACTAATTGTCCGATCAACTTCATTCTTTATGCAAAATTTGTGTTTTCTTATTATTATTATTATTATTATTATTATTATTATTATTATTGTCTTATACATCCATTCCTTACAATTAACAATATCACAATTTTTATATACCTTTCATCAAAATAAATATTTCGAGAGTCCAAAAAAAAAATAAATAAATAAATTTCCAGATAATCGAAGTTACTAGCATTAAATAGGCTTTTTCCCATTCTCACATTTTAAGAACATACCAAATTTCAAGTCTCTATCTCAATTTGTTTTGGAGAGAGAGTGTTCCAGACTACACACAGACAGACAGATGGACGGCAAATTTTTTTCCCAAAGTATGTTTTTCGTAATCTCCAGAGTCTGAAACGCGTAAATCCGTCAAAAAAATTTCTATTTTCAAAATGTAATTTCGATTGCAAGACTTACTCTATACTATGTATGATGGGTAAGTAAAAAGGAATAAGAATGTATCTTTGGCTATTTGAAATACAATTTCCAGGATTATAGCTCCTTGACAGAGATCTGAAAACAATAATACTGCATTTTATAAATCGCTAGTTTTTAAAAAATGTAGCAATGCGCAAATGCGCAATTCTTACGCATATATTTACATTACAAATATTAAACATTTTCTTGAAAAAATTTTCAACACAAACAAGTTCCAACCATTCTAAATACACAGATGAAATAATTTATCACGAGAAATAAAACGCAAATGTTTAACGTATACGGAAAGAAATATAAATGCATGTCATTACTACAAGAGAATAAATTTCTGAAAATTTATGAATTTCAGAGATAAAGGAGAAAAATTTATGCTGCGATCTCTTTGAAATAAGTTACAATTGTTTGTGTTAAAATAAAGAAAGATAAACGATACTTTTGACATTTGAAATGTTATTCCCAGATATTCAACCAAGTTCGAGTGTCTGAATTTTTAACCATCATCGTATTTTTCTGTTTAATTAAAAGAACGTTTAATATTCGATGGAAAAGTAGCAATGCACAATATATTTTACAACCATTTTGGTTTTTTAAATGAATCTGGGGATTTCGTGGAATAGCGGTTCGCCGAATTAAAATGTGAAATTCAGTCACATTGTATCAAATATAGGTTTTTTAAAAAAGTTTTATTTCGTTTTGAACCGATTTTTGCCTGAATCAATGCACTGAAAACTAATTCCATATGTAAATATTTTTTTTCTTATATGAAATTTCTATCTATCGAAGGAAACTTTCAATTTGGAGTGAATATCGTACAATACGGTCGTTTCGACGGCCAACAGTACATGAAAGATTTGTTATCGGATTTTGAGAATCAGTTTATTTCATTTTGTTGAAGTGTAGACAACAGGTGGCTTTTATTTGAAGGTGTCACGTTTTGTGCAAACAAACACAACGTCCGGGAAATGTTACATTTTAATTTTCATTCGAAGAAACTGATAGTTTAAAATCGTCGTTTGCTGATCAAAGCTTATATGAATTACGCTCTATGGATTTCAATATGTAAGTGCTGATAAAAGAATGGCGAATTTAATTTGGACGATAAGAAACGTCCTGGTCAACTGAAAACATTTGTAGACGTAGAATTGGAGGCATTTCTGGAAAATCAATGTCAAACGCATAATGACTACCTCGAAATATCTGAAGTCGATGGAAATTCTTCAAAAACAAGAAAACTCGGTGTCATACGAAATATAGCCAAGAGACATGGAAAGATGCCTTTGCGCTGTGGATTGCTGCTTTAACCACTGTTGAAATCAGGGGGTGGTCCGGGCGGGGACATCCCCCGGAGCTATCAAATGTCCCCCTCCAGAAAATTTTTTAATTTTGTATTTTCAATGGTAAAAAAGTATAATTTCCTCCCGCCTGAAACTCTATTGTGTACCCCCCCCCCCCCCCCCACACACACACACCGGAGACACAGAAGTCCACCCCCGAAAAAAGTGTCTGAATTCAACACTGGCTTCAACGGTAAAGAATGAAAGATTTTTTGCATAGTATCGTCATTGGAGATACAAAGTAGATATATTACAATAATCCCAAGTACAGAAAATCATGTTGTAAGCCCTGCACAAAATCCACATTAACAGGAAAGGCGAAAATCCGTATTTTAAAGGTGATGATCTGTGTTCGATGTATTCAGGATTGAGTCTTCTGTTTGGATCTACTAAAAAGATGGTCAAAACATGACTGTGAACAACGGAGTTTGTGGTACCAATACCTACGTCAACTCGTGCAGTTGAACCGTAAATTGAAAGCAAAATAACTGCAATATTCATGAAGATGCAAAAAAGAGTTTTCCAGCTCTTCAATGATTTCCAGTATGACGCAACAACTGTGAAGGAAATTTTGGAGATGCACAAAAGGGATGTTATTCCCATCCGCTTGATTCCAAAGGCCTTGCTATTTCGGATTACCATTTGTTTTGATGCATACAAAATCATTTTTCTGATCAGCTACTCAGCACCTCTGAAGATATCTAAAAATGGCTCGATTCATAGACAGCCTCCAATATACTAGTCATTCGTTGATCACTTATACTGTTATCACAGTCATACTCATTAGTCATACTTATCATTTTATCATGTAGTTAACGTTTATTTTCCATACAAAATCCCTTTAAAACTAAGTTTACTACTCAATTTAATAATTTGGCGGGGGTACCGAATTCCAATTATGGAAAATTCACAGCTATTTTATGCTTGACAGAAAGAAAAGCTAGCGAGTTTATTAAAAACTGTACAATTTTTTTAATATTATACTTTATTAATTTTAATATGTGGCAACAGAAAAGAAAAATAATTATCTAAATTATCTTTTCGGGACTTGTAAACTGTTTTCTTAATGTACAATCCAATTAAATTTAAACTGCTAATTTATAAAAGCGTGAATTTTGCAATTATTGCCTTCATTATTATTTTTTTTTACTTTTTCTAATTTTTAATGTTTAAAGTATTGCATGGTTACAGCTTCCCGCCAGCCCATTCTTCTTTTTAAGCAAGCGTGCTTTGATGCACAATTAAATCTTTTGCCACTGTGGTTTGTATACATTTGTAATCATAAAGAATATCTATTGGTTTATTACCTGTTAAAACTAACTTAAAAGTGACTTAAAATTAAGTTAATATTTCTAATTCAGATATAATAATATTCAAATGATTTATTGTCATCTTAAATATACTTTTATTCATATTGGAGCAATTTTTTTGTCTAAAAAGATCCTCACATTTAGACTGGGAGGCGGTAGCACAGAGAATTACCTCGTCGAGTTCATGGATGAAAATCTAGGATTAGTTAAATCTAGATTCGTATATTAAAACGCAATCGGTCTGCCAAGTCATACCTTGGTGGAAAATACCTAAAAGCCCTATATTAACGGTTGACTCGAAAGCTAACCATTGTGCTCTCCTGCATCCAACAGTAAGAAAATATGGCGGATTTGGAGAAGGAAAACATAGTGATAAATCTATGAGTCAACCACTAAAATCGTGTTTTTGGAGTGTTTCCTAACAAGATATAGCTTTCCAGAACGATTGCATTTTAATATGTGAATCGAGATTTAACTAATCATAGATTTTAAACCGTGAACTCGATGAGGTGATTCTCTGTACTGCTGCCTAACAGTCTAATAGCGTAAAGGACGAATGTAGCAACTAAACTGCATGAACAGCAAATGAAAAGTTTGAAAAAATGATAAAGAATGACCCATTATAGTTGTGTTGTACTATTTTTTGTCGCTTCAAATTGTTCTCAATAATAGAAACTTTAAAGATCTTTACTTTCTTCTTTATCTTCAGAGCCAAAGTACTTTTATTTAACAGAGCAGCAACATGTGCAAAAATAAATTTTCATGTTTACAGTTTTTCAAATTATGGCAAATCACATTACTATGGAATAATTTATCGCAGAACTATGCGATATGCGCTTGGACAAAATTTTAGATCGGTAAACAAGTATTAGCTGAACGATGATGGCAGTTCTTAAAATCTGTTGCTATGAAATCAAATTTTATGCAATTTTAGTCAGTATGCTACTAATCTGATACAAAATATTTCTATCAAAAGGTAACCACGCATGGACACTAATAGAACTCCAATAAATATTTTTTTTATTTCGATTAGAAGCACTCGATGAATCAAAATGAACTTACTAATATTCAAAAGCTTATACAATAAATATAAAATAATAACCAATTTGTTATTTTATCTTTTGGAGATATATCTAATTGAATAAATGTAATTATAGTTCAAAAAAAGAGTCGAAATATAAAAAAGGCAATTGTGTTTAATTTTTATGGTTATTACTTACAACTTACTCTTTTTATGAATTTTAAAACATATATGAAAGTATTAATTTCCTGAAAATTATTTGTTTAGCTATGAAAAAATATAACATTTGCATATTTTAAGGGAAATATTCGACTTTTATGATATCTATAGGCGAAAATACGTCTTATCTAGGCTTATCTTACCTTGTTTCTTTGAAAAATAGATTTAAAAGTTTTCCTAGTTTACTTCAAAATAATATTTTCTAAGTGATGAATCTTTACATTGTTAAGTAAAGCAATTACAACTTTTATCCCTAAACCTGTTCATGACGGTCGTCTTTATTTGAAACTTAATGTTTAGTTTTCTCTGTAATAAATTTAAAATGTCAGAAATGATGGAAGACATTAAATGTAAAGGCATCATTCATCCATTTGCCTGTTCAGCAGATCTTTTTAAAAGAAAACAATCAGCATAATCTTTAATTCTATTGTGTAATATCTAGAAGTTGAAAATAGAGAAACGTTGAAGTTATAATATTGAATTAACTCGCACTTTTGGGAAAGGACAAAAAGTATAACGACACTAAAAGCCACCGCAGAATATTGTTTAAGTGAAATTATAAAGGTAATTATTCTTGAAATCTTGTTTTGAGTTCTAAAATTCAATGTTCATGCTTTTCAGATTGAAAGATGTTCTTTTCATTTAATATTTTTACATTTTTTTGAAAAACATAAAGCATAATATAATAACAAAAACTTTAAAGAAAAGCTCTAAATATGTTAGTCAGCTATGAGAAATATTCCAAAAAACTCACAAATTGACATAATAGTGAAAAGATTACATAATAAAACTAGTCAGGTGTGCCAATCCTTAAACTTTCCTCTACCTTATGCATGTTAATGCTTCCTGAAAAAAACAGCATATAGCGCCACCGGTTCGGTGGTTTAAACCAAAATCTAGTCAGCAATAACTTAAGCCAACTTATAACCGAATCTGAACTTTGATGAAAATCCGTGTATTAATTTTTGAGATAGAGCTATTACAAGCAAAAATAATCTACATAACAGCGCCACTAGTTAGGTGATGTACACCAAAAACTAATTAGGGTCAATTTTTCATCAGGAGATAACTGAATCTGAAGTTTGATGAAAATCCATGCATCAGTTCCTAAGGTACATTTATGGTGAAATCGTGAAAAATGGTGCATAGCAGCGTCATCTGTAGGGTGATTTACACCAAAAACTAAACAACACTCTTATATATATATCAGTAACTAACTAAATCCAAAGTTTTAGAAAAATTTCGTGCATTTGTTCTTGAGATAGAGCTATTGCGATAATCAGGAATAATACACCATGCCATCGCCACCTGTCGATTGATTTGCACCAAAACGTAATCAGCACCGTACTATATCAAGTTTGAACTAAATATAAAGTTTTATGAAAATTTATGTATTAGTCCTTGAGATATGACTATTGTGGTTGTTGTAAATAAATTAGCATAGCAACACCACATGTTGAACAATATACAAAAACTTATCAGATCTAGTTTTTAACAAGGTCTCACATAATCTAAAGTTTTGTAAAATTCTGTGCATTAGTTCTTGAGATAGAGCTATTGAAATAATCACCAATAATGCACCATGGCAGTACCACCTGTAAAACAACTGCACTAAAACATAGTCAGTACTATATTATATCAAGTACTAACTAAATATAAAGTTTTATGAAAATCCGTTTACTAGTTTTTGAGGTATGGCTATTATGGAAATTGTGAATAATGCATTACATCAGCGCCACCTGTTGAGTGATATTCACCAAAAACTAATCAGATCCAATTTATATTAAGGTGTAACAGAATATACAGTTTTGTGTAATTCCGTGCATTAGTTCTTGAGATAGAGCACCTACAATATTTTTAACGTATAGAGACAGACAGACTAACAAACAGACTCACAGAGAGACATTTTGTAAAAACTTGTTTACCGGGCTTTTTGACCCCTAAAACGTGCAAATCCGTCGAAAACAGGATTTTGAAAACATTCACGAATCCAATTCTTTCTTCTTGCAAAGACAAAAGAAAGTAAAAAATAAATAAAAGTATTACTTTCATACCATCTTCACTGACTCAAAATTATCATCAATGGTATTTCTGATTGAATGATTTGAGTATTCTTCAATTTTTCAATCTGATCCGCAAGATAATTATTCTATCAGAATACGAATCTTTCAATACCTAAGACAGCATCAGTGTTGCTCGTTAGGCGGATATTTTATACTGAATGCTTGATTGACACCTTTTTTCTAAGTAGTAATACTTTTGATCTGTCATTAAATAAAACATGTATAGTGGAACACCGCTTATACGTTTCTGGTTCATACATTTTTATCATTTATATTTTTCTTTAATGATCCCGGCAAAATCTAATGTATATTGATGTTAAATAATCTTATTTATACATTTATCCTTGAATCCAAAATTTCATTTATAAGCTGTTTTTTAACAAGCCAAGAAGAGAGAAAATGAGCATTTCAATCTCAGATTCCCAACTCCCGATTGTCCAATCTTACAAAAGACACTGTTCAACATCTGCCCAGCTGAACAAAAGCCGTACCCCTAAGGAACATGGACATCCCACTTTCTATAAATAAAGGGCATGATTACCGCATAGGCCAACTAGGCACGGCTTTGTTCCCTTTGCTGCAAGGGGCCCAAATTTAATTTATTATTAAGCTATTGCATAGCTTTTATCGCGGGCTTTGAGCGCAGCGACCGAAGCTAGAAATTCCGTAACGAGAAACCTAATACTTCGGCTAACATCGTTTCAGTTCGGCAAACTTCGGCACGGTATCCTTCGGTAGACTTCGGCAGACATTGGCGCGGTATTTTTCAGATATTAGGATATCAAGTCTCAAACTTATGTTTCTTATGATCTAATTTTCATAGCGCAGCCAAATTTTGTTTGGTAATTTATTATGAGACAGTGTTAATTTTTGGTGACAAGAGACCCCCCCCCCCCACACGGTGAGGGTCGAAAATTTTAAAATGCTCATAACTCGCTATCTAACTTTCGTAGCGCGGCCAAATTTTGTTTGGTAATATGTTATGAGACAGTGTTAATTTTTGGTGACAGGAGACCCCCCACAGTGAGGATCGAAAAATTTAAAATGCTCATAACTCGCGATCTAATTTTTGTAGCGCGGCCAAATTTTGTTTGGTAATTTATTATGAGACATTGTTAATTTTTGGTGACAGGAGACATCACACGGTGAGGGTCAAAAAATTAAAAATGCTTATAACTCGCGATCTAATTTTGGTAGCTTGGCAAAATATTGTTTGGTAATTTATTATGGGACAGTGTTGATTTTTGGTGACGGGAGACCCCTACGGTAAGGTTCGAAAAATTTAAAATGCTTATAACTCGCGATCTAATTTTCGTAGCGCGGCCAACTTTTGTTTGGTAATTTATTATGAGGCAGTGTTACTTTTTGGTGACGGGAGGCCCCCCACGGTAAGGGTCGAAAAATTTAAAATGCTTATAACTCGCGATCTATTTTTTGTAGCGCGGCCAACTTTTGTTTGGTAATTTATTATGAGGCATTTTACTTTTTGGTGACGGGAGACCCCCCCCCCCACGGTGAGGGTCGAAAAATTTAAAATGCTTATAACTCGCGAACTAATTTTTGTAACGCGGCCAAATTTTGTTTGGTAATTTATTATGAGACAGTGTTAATTTTTGGTGACAGGAGACCCCCCCCCACCGTGATGGTCGAAAATTTTAAAATGTTTATAACTCGCGATCTAATTTTCGTCGCGCGGCCAAATTTTGTTTGGTAATTTATTATGAGACATTGTTAATTTTTGGTGACAGGAGACCCTCCACGGTGAGGGTCGAAAAATTTAAAATGTTTATAACTCGCGATCTAATTTTCGTAGCGCGGCCAAATTTTGTTTGATAATTTATTATGAGACAGTGTTAATTTTTGGTTTCAGGAGACCCCCCACAGTGAGGGTCGAAAAATTTTAAATGCTTATAACTCGCGATCTACTTTTCGTAGCGCGGTCAATTTTTTTTGGTAATTTATTATGAGACAGTGTTAATTTTTGGTGACAGGAGACCCCCTACCGTGAGGGTCGAAAAATTTAAGATGCTTATAACTCGCGATCTAATCTTCGTAGCGCGACCAAATTTTGTTTGGTAATTTATTAAGCTATTGCATAATTTTTATCGCGGGCTTTGAGCGCGGCGACCGAATCTAGAAATTCCGTAACAAGAAAAATCCGAACGCTCCGGCTAACGACGTTTCAGTTCGGCAGACTTCGGCACGGTATCCTTCGATAGACTTCGGCAGACATTGACGCGGTATTTTTGCATAAGTTGATAATAAATGCTATGCAATAGCTTTACCGCGGAAGTCCCCGAGTGCCACTTACATTTTATTCTTTTTACATTGCAGTTCATGTAATGATCTTCTCAAAAACCAAAAATGATTTTAGTTAACTTGGCAACCGTATAATAATCTAAAACGGTTCGAATACTCTTGGATTGGGGAGGAGGAGGGAATCTAGCTACAATTTTAGTGCAAGGGGCCCCTGCACCATTGGAGGCCCAGTACCTTTTAGTTACAGCCTTAATCGGGCTCTGCATAGATAAGAGTTCTTGTTGTGCTGTCCCCAGACCAGCAAGGCAAATTCTTTCTCTGGCAGCTTCAGTGTCTATATTTGTATCGTTCACTAACGGTTCACGATGACTTCGCATAATAGAAAATATCTGTCGTTGAAGAAAAAAAGTGGATGAAAATCAACATTTAAAAAAGAGGGGATCTTGCCAAAAAACTAGGTTTACACGTTTCAACTTTAAACACGCTAATTTATAAGCATAAGATTATCGAGGAAAGTTACCATCAAAGAGGAGTAGTGCTTCAAAATAGCTCCAAAGCGGTTAATTTCGATGTTGAAAAATTGCTTTTACAGTGGTTTAATCAGTGTAAACGAATATGAATAGTAGTAAGTTGTAAATTAAAATCGAAATAAGAAGTTTAGCATTACACGCCTCTTGTATTTCATGTATTTTAATTTATCTGCTTTATGTATTATTTAATGTATTTTAATGTATTTTAATATTTTTTTAATTGTTGGCACATAAGGAAATGTTCCTGTTTTAGTCAATTTGATTTATACGTTTTTACTTTCTTCTACCTTTAATAGAATATTTACTTTCTTCTATCTTTAAAAGAATAAAGTATTGTAATCGAAATTTTTTTCGACTTCCGGTTTTCGATGGATGTACACATTTTAGGGGTCAGAGATTCCAAAAAATTTGTTTTTACAAAATGTCTGTCTGTCCGTGCGTGTGTCCATATGTCAGTACATCCATGTGTCGCCATTGTACCACCAAAAAGTGTATGAAGATATGCATATTATTAAACCAAATTTTTTGTGTATGTTTTTGATGGTCAAAAGCAGGTCTTCCTTCAGTTTTGAAACACTCCGCTTATGTTGGCGCTGTAATACCGGTTTTTGTGAGATTTCCAATATTGTACCATCGAAAAGTGTACGAATTTATGCATAGAATTGAACAAATTTTATTGTGTAAGTTATTAGCTATGGCTAGTGGGCCCTCCTTGAATTTTAAAAAAATCCACCCGAAGGACGCACTGTAATAGCGGTTTTTGTGCCATATACAATATTGAAGTGTATGAAGTTATGCATAGAAATGAACGTAATTTTTTGTGCAAGTGTTTGGCTATGGCTAGTATGTCCTCCCTGTATTTCAAAAAAAAAAATCTGCCGGAAAGGGATGCTCTAACAGCAATGTCTGTGCCACTTTTACCTTCTTCTATCTTCAATAGAAGAAAGTATTGTAATCAAATTTTTTTCGACTTCCGGTTTTCGACGGATTTGCACATTTTAGGGGTCAAAGATTCCAAAAAACATTTTTTTACAAAATGGCTGTCTGTCTGTGTGTCTGTGTGTCCGTATGTCACCATTCTACCATCAAAAAGTGCGTGACGATATGCATAGAATTGTATCAAATTGTTCGTGAATGTTTTTGGCTGTGGCAAGCAGCTTTACCTTCAAGTTTGAAATATTCCGCCGGAAAGGGGCGCTGCAAAAACGATTTTTGTGCTATTTTCAATATTGTACCGACTAAAAGTGTATCGAATTGAACCAAATTTTTTGTATAAGTGTATGGCTATGGCTAGTTGATCCTCCCTGAATTTGAAAAAAATCCATCGGAAAGGGGCGCTGCAATAATTATTTTTCTGCCCTTTTCAATATTGTACCTACTAAAAGTGTATGAATTTATGCATCGAATTAAACCAAATCTTTTCTGTAAGTGCTTGGCTATGACTAGTTAGTCGTCCCTGAATTTGAAAAATATCCGCCGGAAGGGGGCACTGCAATAACGATTTTTATGCCCATTTTCAATATTTTACGACAGAAAAGTGTAAGAAGTTATGCATAGGATTTAATATTTTTTTTAATAAATGTGTGACTATGGTCAGCAGACCCACCCTGAATTAGAAACAAATCCGCCGAAGGAGGCACTATAATCGCGATGTCGGTGCCAGTTTTATTATTTTACCATCAAAAAGTGTTTGATGTTATGCATAGAACTCAACTACATTTTTTGTGCATTATTATTTTTGGGTATGGCGAGTAGATCCTTCCTGAATTTGAAAAAAAATCTGCCTATCGTTCTATTGTTTATAGGTTCGTACAGAGACGGAAGCCTGATTTTTCTCCGATTTATTAACAGAAACAAAAATTTTAGATGAAAATCATAGTTGGTATAGTACTGAATTTATAATATTTACGCATTAACATGTGTAAGTAAATTTTGAAATATTAAAATGCACGTATAAAATCGAAAAAAAGTTTTGGGATTGGCACATCCAACTAATTTTTAGTGTACCATCGAAAAATGTTTGAAATTATGCATAAAACTGAACCAAATTTTTTTGCATGTTTTTGCCTATGATCTTCAGATTGTCATTGAATATGGAAATATTCCAAGAGAAAGGAGGGGCTGTGATAGCGAAGTCTGCATCATTTTCTCGATTTTTTTCTTAGTTCTATTATCTATTGGCTCGTGTAGAGACGGGAGCTTGCATTCTATTAATCCGGCTGTTTGCAAACAGCTGATGACAAAAGAAACTATTGATTTTAATAAAGGTTATAATCTACATTAACTTTTTTTTACTCCGACTAATTGACTGAAGTAGAAATATTATATGAAAATCAAAGTTGTTACAGTATTGAAATAATAATACTAAAGTATTCACATGTGTAATTACTTTTTGAAATATTAAGGTGTACGTATGAGATCGAAGAAACTCTTGGGATTGGCACATCCAACTAGTTTCACTTATAAATTTATTTTTTCTTTGGTCCCTTGAAAACCATATGAAAGGTGGTTCTCTATATTACTACTTCAAAAAAAAAAAGCAATCAAACAATCTGAATTTTTTAAAAAGCCGCCCAACTGACAACACTGGTATAATATGTGCTGCTATGGTCAGTATAAGGTTAAAATCAGCAAGGAAAATTTTGTAGTCTAATCAAGATAGACGCAGGCTTAGCAGAAATAAAACTATTCTGCCAATCAATGTTGTTTATAAGTTCAATTTTCAAACAGTCATTAACCAAAAATCATATTATAAAATACTTTTTATGATGTAACTTTTTTAAGGAGAATTGATCAAATAACACATTGTATAATATAACTATTGTATGCAGTTATCCCAGCTGAAAACATCGTTTATACGAGGAGCATTTAAATGAATGTATTTCTTCACTTTTAACATAAGTTTTTTTTTCTTGTTATGCACCATAATTTCATTCCATTTATTCATGGATAAAGGCAGATGAATCATCCTGCTTGATTATCCTAAGGTCATTGATACATTTTCCTAGATCTGTATGAAAAGCGATTCGTGGAATCTATTATCCAATCTAGTTTAGTTTTCTACCAGCCTTTTTCGAAAAACCTACGAACCATTAATCAAAAAGGACAAATATTTTTCATGAAAATAATTTTCATGCTGTATATAAAAAAAATAGCAATCAGCACAATTTCATCGCCACCAGTTTCTATTAAAAGCAATGTTAGCAACATAAATTTAGCCTATATTTTTTGGTTTACACTTACCAGATTTCAATGCGCACATTGAACATAAACTGTGCCTTCCGGAGTAGTGGTTTGCTATTGTGTGCTATTGTGCTAAAATGTATTCGTGTTTGTTATAAAGCAATCGTTTGAAATGAATCCATGGCAGCGCAAATGTCCGTTATTGTTCGTGTGGTGTTCGTGCATTTTCTATAATTTCATTGCATTTACTGCTGTATCAATCAAGGTGAATAAAGCCTTCACTGCAGTTAATTGTCACAAGATCTTTTAATATATTTTCCTGGAGTTTTCTGAAATGCAATTTATGGATGAAAATTCTGTTCACAAGCAGCCGTGAAGATAGCTATTAATTCCATGAGTTTCATTCCTTTCAAAAAGCATTCTGAATATTCTTTGGTAGTTATTCAGGAAAATAAGGATTAAAAAAATGTTTTGCCTAAGCGTATCATAAAATAATTGACATTTATCCTCATCACCAACCCATATAATCACTGTAAAAAATAGGGTGCCACATTACAAGCCGAACCATGAATTTTCCACATGGATTTGACAATAATGAATGCATTTTAACAGGATTTCCTTGTGCCACGTAAAATATTGCAAAATCATGAGAATTGCGAAAGTGCAATGTATAGCAAAATCTACAAAATTACTTAAATTTTTTCTACAAAACTGGGACTTTCAGAACTTTTTATGCAACAGCAACAATAAAAACTCAAATAATAGATACTTGTTTGCACTATAAATGAACAAATATATAAGGTTACTGAGAATTTTTTAGGAAACTGGAATGCCTGTAACTTTTTATGTTATTACAAATAAAATTTTTTAAAAATTACTGTTTTTTTTTGTAAAGCTACAGAAATTTAAAACTTTATAAAGGCTAGTTTTGTAGATTTACATCTTTTTTTGTGCAATGTTTTTAGTAAATATACAGTTTTCTGTAAACTTTACATCCGTATAAGTACAGATTTTTCTTTACAGTGTAATCGTCATTCTGAAACAAATGACGCCAAATTAAGCGATTTTAAAAATATGAAAGATGAACTTTAAAATGTTCAGGTTTACTTAAAATTTTTACTTAAAACAACACTGTTAAAAATAAATCTGTAAATTCACGGGGAAACTACTGTCAGCAAAGTAGCCGAACTTTCACCGTTCCGTTAGTAAATTTTCCGTTTGGGAAATAAAAGAAAGAAAAACTCCGTTTGAAGAAACAGTAACTTTCTGTTACAAGGTTTGTTTTTTACTGATAATAATTTAGTATAATTTTTAAAATCAATAAATCGATTATTCGTAAAAGAATTTGAAAGTTTCAAGTGACTATATTATTCTACTTTATTTATATATATATATTTTTTTTGCATAATTTTCCTCAAGCCGTCCTGAGGATCGAACTCGAGACCTTTCGATAGCGAAACAAATCCTTACTGATTAAGCCAAATCTGCTGATGCCGGCTTGTATGCCTTTTTATGAGTTAGTGGGAAAATCTGTTGTGCTTTTTAAAGATTTCCTTTCAAATATATTATTTAAAATATTTGTAAACGGTTTAGTTTATTTTGTTTTAGACTGATGCATAATACTTAGTATTTTTTAAAATCAATTTTAATTTTTTAACTAGTTTAAATTTTAAAAAATCACTGTTTAAAGTCACTGCTTTTTTTTTGAATGAATGAATGAATGAAAAAAATTATTCATTTTTTACAAAAATAATGTCACAGACACTTTTTTGAAATTGTCATACACTATTTATTTATCTATTTTTTGGCTAATCGGTTAAAAGATTTTTTAATAAGGAATGCGAGAAAAATAAACAGAAAAAATGTGATTTAAAAGGGATTTTTTTATCTTCATTATTTCATGACGCCATAGGGATTCGAGCCCACAATCTGTGCTCGCGGGCGATTAGCGGCGTGGTGCTTTGACCACTCGGCCACAGAACCCTTCGCATAACAGAGTGTCTCCGTTTTTTGTTTCTATTTCCACCCATTTCGTTATTTTCAGGAAATCTGGTGGAGTTTTCTGATTTTTAACGGGAAATGCCCTTTTATTGTGAAAAAAGACTTTTTCTGTGAAAAAAAATATTCGTGAATTTCAGAAATTTTTTAACAGTGAATCAAATATAGATATATTTAATATTTAATTTCTTTAAAAACATCTTAATATTTTCAAGCTTCAATCGGGCTCTTCCTTAGGGAATATTTTTATTTATTTATACAAATGCATGATTGTGATTATGATTATAATTTTTGGTTTATTCATTTTCAAAACGTAATCATGTATTTGTATAAATAAATAAAAATATTCCCTAAGGAAGAGCCCGATTGAAGCTTGAAAGTACTACCATGTTTTAAATAAAACTAACTATTAACATCTCTATTTGATCATTTTAATCGCCTTATAAGAAAACCTGAACAATTTAAAGTTCATATTTTATATGGTGTGGTAAAAACAAGGTTCAAGTTGCTTTTCGTCATATATTTTTATTTTTATTTTTATTTATTTCTATTTAAGCGTTTTCTATTTCGGGATGAAATTTACATTACTCACGGTACCATTTACAATTCCAATGATCTCATCGAATTTCACATAAAGCTTCTCAAGATTTTGTCAAAAAAAATTCCACAATCATGTACCCTGTAATTAGTTCTTGTCGAATGGATTGCCATTTTGGTTTATTACGCAAACATTCTTCGCTGCACTACAAGCCCGTAGCTAAGGTGGCGTTATGGGCGGCTCAGCCCCACCCCCCTAAAATATTTTGATCCCCCCCCCGGAAAAGATTCCAAGATCACTAAATGAATTTCTGTTCTAAAAATTCAAATGAAATTCTGTTCAAAAATCTAATTTAGTTTTGAAAACCTTTCACCGTTTTACTAAATTGTATCTAAAGTAAGTGTTTCAACACTCTCTCATCCAATTTGTACATATGAAGTTAACATGACGTTTAATTTTGCACCAGTTATAAACTCAAAATTTCCACCATCATATACTTTTTTTAGCGTAAAATGAAGTTATTACAACAGTTTAATAAGAATCATAGTACCTACTATATGAATATGCATTAATTTATCTTTTTGCATCAGAGAAAGAGAGAGAAAAAATTATGAACCCCCCCCCCTACATTCTGATGAGCCCCTCCCCCCTATAGTTCACTTCTAGCTACGGCCCTGCTGCACTACCACTATTATAACATTTGTTAAATTTTTGCAAAAATAGAACAAACTTCAATATGTGGGGATGAAATTCCGTTACTGATGTTGAAACAGCAACAATGTCAAAATTGCATTTTTTTTAGAAATACAATTAAAAGGTATGCGTTTTATCAGCTTTTCATTTTTTTTAAATTTTTTTATCAACGATATATTTTTCAAATTTTTCATTCATTTATAGGGCGAAACCTCCGTCGAATTCTCTTAACATTTATAATGAGCATTAAATGTAAGGAAAATTTAATTTAATTTAATTTAATTTAAGGGAGCATTAAATTTAAGACTTAGAATGTCTTAAAGCCAAGCTGATAAATAAGCTTGGCAGCTATAAAAAGGTTTATTCAATATTGCAATAAATTTAAATACTATTTATATTAAGTAGATGTAATAAACAAGAAAAATAGTAAATAAAAATAAAAACTTTTATCTTATTAAAAAGCCTCCCTTTACTAATATAGACTATTTGCTAAATAGATTGTTAGCCAATCGCATATAAATTAGCACAAGTAAGTTCTTTCTTTTATTAATAAATTTCTTTTAGTTCTTCAAAAAAAGTTACATTCTTAAATCCAAATTATCTTTGCTCTATCAACATTTTTCAAATTCCTCTTTTTCTCAAACGAATCCAACTGACATATTTACTTCTTCAGAAACTATGTAAATGAACTTTTTTTTTTCCATTCTTTGGTAAAGGCAGAAGAATTTTTGAAAATTCTATCACATTGGAATTTTTTTAACGAATTTTTGAACGCAATAGCTGGTGATTTAAAGGAAAGAAACCATCGCCCTGAGATGATAATCGCTTGTGACTCCAGTTCTAATTGCTTTATCAAAAAACCAAATACTCTATCTGATTACAAATCTCTTCAACAAGCAAACCTATAGCTGTCAGACTTAAAAATGAATATCATGTTTAAAAATGTCAGAAATTTACTCGTTATAGAGCAAGGAAAGGTACTTTTCTGAATTGTCTTAAAAACAAAAAAGATAAAACCTGATTATATAATATCAGCAAGTTTTAAAGACTTTCCCCCTCTCAAACATAAAAAAGGTTAAATACAATACATACTTACTCAAAATTAGGGGAAAAAAGCTGAATTAGTTTAGGAGAGTGTTGCAAGAATATTTTCCTTCTAAGATGTTAAATTATTTTCTCCACGTCTAAAATTTATAAAAATAAAGTAAATGAAAAATAAACGGTAAGTAGTACAAGATAAAAAAGAAAGAAGTCCTGTTTTTATTGACAAAGAATTTTTTCCGTATATTCATTTTAACTTAAAAGTCTTAGTTCTTTGATTAAGGATGGAATTCAATATTATCCTTATCCATTTTTTTATATGTGGCAGAAGAAAGATAGATATAATGAACATAACATAGTAATGTGAAATTAATAATATCCATTTCCTAAAATATTTTATTCAGTATAGAGATCCAGAGTTTTAATAATTCTTTTTACTTGTGTGAGATATTTCTTCAAAAAAAACTACCACTTTGCATTGCGGGCAATTTCTCTGTCTTTGGTTGTAAACAATTTAATATCTTTTCGGAACAATTTCTTCTCATTATGTGTCGAAATCCTCACAAAAGCTATCAATAGATAGATTTATTATAAATAAGTTCATCATAAAGTATCATTCATCTTTATGCTGATCTCCTTGATATTTAATCAACTGCTTCAGACAATCAAGTATATTTTCTGGTGAAAATCTATGCAGTTTTCCCGTGTATATGAACTGTATAAAGGGACTGAATGCATCTACCTCGCACCTGTCTATGGTTACCAATAATTATCTGGTGAAAGTCTATCCATCTTTCCAGTGTGAAGAAAAAGAATTGCAGTTAGATTGGCGCTAACACGCTATGCAATTTTCTTAACTTCAACTTCCACTTTTAGAACACTCTGATTTTTGAAAACAGAGTGCAGCCTATTTTTTGTTTTTGATTAGAATGACTTGATTTCGGTAAAAATATGTGACTATTATAGTCGAAAATAGATATGAAATGGAGTATTGTGTCTCCCGATGATTTAAAGTTGTGCAAATATGTACAAAAAATTGTAAATACTTATTTTTATCTTATTAAATGTTTTAGTTAAAGAAAAGTTCTTCGAAGAATTTACTGAGTTTCGATTTGATTCTGCTACGCACTTTTTCTTTTGTGTATTTATTCGGAAGACAACATTTGAAATTAGAATGTTTTTATAGATTTTATGATTACATATTTAAATATGATTTACTCGACCTTGATACCTTCGAATGAGAAACCTTGATTTGAAGATAACATAATATTTTTTTCACCAGTGTAAATGAACTGTATAAAGCAACTGGAAGTATCTACCTGGCACCTCTCGATGGTTACCAGTAATTATCTAGTAAAAGTGTATCCATATTTTCAGTGTATATGAACTGTATAAAGGAACTGAATATATCCACCTCGCACTTGTCGATGGTTACCAATACCTGTAGACTTTTCTTTCCTGTCGTTCCAAGACATCAATCCGAAGTAAAGATACACGAGCTGCCAAAGATGCTTGTATGCCATGTCAAAATTTTTCTACGCTGCCAAAATGCTTCTGAGTTCAAGCTCCTCTTCTACGTTGACAGACATGTCACTGTGATCTCCATCCAACGCTACTGTTTTAAAATCTTGCGACAGTCTTTCAGAAGCTGAAAAAAAAAGAAAGATTGTACCGACTGTGGTTATATAATTATTTTATATTTTCTGTATTTTCTTTATTTTTTATATGATAACAACATTTTTTACAGAAAGATTAATAAAAATAGTTTTTCTTGTATTAGAAAGCACAGATTATAATTTACTCATTACCACAAGTATTACGTGTGATTGTATCAAATGGACTATGCATCAAAGATTTTCTTTGCTTTGTTTTAAAAATATTAGCCTATCAGAAAAATAATTCTTGTTGTTTTATATTTGGCTGTAACGAATTAATCGACAATAACGCATTGCTTGAATCATGTTTATCTTCATTTAGTATTCCAGTAGGTCCCATGAAAAGAAATAGTGAGTTGTAAGTTAAATTCAATTATACCCAAATTGTATACATAAAAATGGCATCAAGTGAAAGAAAGGTCCTTTTTTACTGAAATGAATACTTTAGTAAACGGATAATTTAATATTTAAGTTTGAAAAAAATAACTAAATCATATAAAATATAAAATCAATTATAAATAATCTAAATTCACCCATTAACAAGGGAGAACTCACTAGTGACAATTTCTCTCACGGTGCCCAATTGCTTTTCTTTTACTTTGCATTCACTTAGTATCAACTATTTTGTTTGGCTTAGTACTTTTATTCACAAAAGAGGTAACGTAATCGAAATCACATTTTGAAATTTTCATTAATATGAAAAATGTTTTAAATAAGAGTCTTAAAGAAGGTACGACGGAGAAAGAAAATCTCATGCAGCGAGTTCTCCCGGGTTAACAAAATTTAAAGGTTTTAAAAAAGCGAATGATTTACCAATCCCCATTTTTATTGTACATTGTTTATGTTAAATAAGTTTCTTCACCTCTCAAGACGGAAATTTCGAAAACATTTTGCAAACTCAGATGAAAATAACATTTATTTTATGAGGAAATACATATCAGTGTTGTCATTTGTTGGTTAGGTTTAAGAACAAAAAAAGACAAAATTCAGCAAAATTCAGACAAAAAAAAGCTTGTAAAAGTAATGTAAAAATATAAGAAAAACTAAATAAGAAAAATTAAACTCTTAGTTTTTATACGGAAAAAATAGTGGCCCCTAATCCTGCACACTAGGGCTGAAGAGATTACATTCATAGTTTTATACCAACATGATATAATCCCATTATTTCGTTAATAGAATCAACTGCAAAATAAAACAATATGATAAAGATTATTGCTTTGAAGCAATAAAAATCTGTGTGTTATACCTTCTGCTCCTGTCTTCTGGCATTTATGGTCGTACCAATTCTTCAAAGCGACAACATCACTACAGTCTGGGCACTTTATAGGTCTGTCCATGCATTTTTGCTGATGAGATGAAAGTTCTTCATGCGCATCTAAACATGATTTACAGTAAGAACATTTCTCGGTTGCAGTTTTACCTAAAATCATTAAAAATACATGAAACAGTAACACTGATAGGTGTCCAGTCACCGCAAAAAAAATATTGACATTTGCGATTTCAGATGTTTTGTTAAATATCTAGAAATATACGTGAGGAATGACTCTGAAAACTAATGTAGCAAAAGCGCTATAACTGCAGATTATGATTAAGTGGCTTATGGCAATAAACTGTGTTCATTTTTATGCGGATAGCATGTATACTCGCGAAATTAAGATTTTTATAAAAAACTGTCCCAAATTATGCCAAGTTTTTTGCTTATAATTCGCAGAGTTATTAATAAAAAACAATGTTATTTTCAGAAAACATGAGAAACGACATTGTACATAACATTCTGTAATCAAAATAAAAGAATATTAATAATTGTATGAAAAATGAGCAAGTTTACTAAATAAATTTTCGCTGCGCATGCGTCAATTCTATAAAAATGTCATTTGAATATTGTGTTAGCTAAATGTATAGAGCAACTTTTGTTAAATTTTCAAAATCATAGCTTGAAAATTCTGAAAATTATCGTCTAAAGAATAAGAATAAAATCCGATATTCCCAAAATGAAACAAAAAAAAAAAAAAAAGGCTCTCCGGGAGTGCCGACAGAAGTGAAAACTTGAACAATTATGTGTGTATTTTTTTAGTCGTCTGGACATATTTTATTGTGCAGAAAATACTTTTAAATGAAGTGTTTTTTATTCATTATTATAAACTACTGCTACAAAAATTGTATTACAATTTTCATTTAATGCGCTATTGTACATGAAAAATAATGCATATTATTTTACATACAAAAATTGCAATCTATTGCTTAAAACATAAATTTACAAATGCATGAAATATGAAATATCGTCAGTTGGTATTCTTTGAAATAAATACCCATAAAACTTATGAATTTTCATCCCCATTTCAACAATTCTTCCATCATCATCATCATCATTATTATCATTATATTCTAGATTTGATATTATAGGTTTATGGTAAATAAAATATACAGCAAACAATTTTGATTCAATTCTATTTAAATATCTTGTAATGACTGCATCAATTATAATTTTTTATCTCTCTGTGCTAAGATTGCGATGGTTGGTCATTGTTAAATCAAATTTTCTATTTAAAAATTCAATTAATTGTAGATTTTCATCATCCACAAAGTTGATGTTGAAATCCCTACTCAAAATCATCGGCAAATCATCAAATCTCTTTCCAATTCTATCTTGAAGTAATGCAGAAGCCTCTTTAGAACAAATAAATAAATTTTCATACAAAAATTCTCATTTGCACTTAAAGACATATCCGGTGAAATATAAATGGCAACCAATACAATTAGTTTTTCATTTTCAGAGTGGCAACAACAAACACATATATCACTGATATCAAAAACATTACTACTAAACATACTGGTGTACCTCACATGCACATTCATATGAATTGTGGAAATATATGCCCATTACATCAAACAACCTTTTATAAATAACTATTCCTGCTGCTGGACGACCGTATCTTCTGAAACTTGCAACAAATTGAATAGTAATCAAACAATATAAGTTGTTAAACTTTAAATACAATTTTTTAAAAAATGGTTGGAAAGTGCAGCATAATCGATGCACAATATCATGATTTTTCTTTCTTAACTTTTTATTCCATCTGGTAACAGTATATTTTGTTAAACTTTAAATACAATTAAAATTTTTAAAAATGGTTTTGAAATGTAGCATAATTGATGTGCAATGTCATGTTTTTTCTTTCTTAACTTTTTATTCCATTTGGTATCAATTTATGTTGTTACTATTTAAATACAATCAAAAATTTAAAAAAAAAAAAGAGAGAGAAATGGTTGGAAAGTGCAATGTAATCAATGCGCGATGTCATACTTTTTCTTTCTTAACATTTTATTCCCTCTGGTAACAGTATAAGTTGTTAAGGTTTAAAACAATTACAATTTTTAAAATTGGTTGGAAAGTACTGAATAATCAATGTACAATATCATGTCTTTTCTTTCTTATAATTTTATTCCATTTGATAACAATATAAGTTCTTAAACTTTAAAAACAATTGAAAATATATATATAAAAAAAAGAAAAAAAAGGTTTAAAAGTGCAGCATAATCGATGTGCAATGTCATGTTTTTCTTTCTTAACTTTTTATACCATTTGGTATCAATTTATGTTGTTACTATTTAAATAGAATCAAAAATTAAAAAAACTGAAAAAAGTGGTTGGAAAGTGCAGCATAATTGATGCACAATGTCATATTTTTTCTTTCTTAACATTTCATTCCTTCTGGTAACAGTATATGTTGTTAAACTTTAAATACAATTATAATTTTAAAAATTGGTTGAAAAGTGTAGTATAATCGATGAGCAATGTCATGTCTTTTCTTTCTTAACTTTTTATTCAATTTGATAACAATGTAAGTTGTTAAACTTTAAATACAATTGAAAATTTAAGGTATTGAAAAAAATGTTTGGAAAGTGCAGCATAATTGATGTGCAATGTCATGTTTTTTTCTTTCTTAACTTTTTATTCCATTTGGTATCAATTTATGTTGTTATTATTTAAATACAATAAAAAAAATGAAAAAAAGTAGTTGGAAACTGCAGCATAATCAATGCACAATGTCATACTTTTTCTTTCATAACGTTTTATTCCATCTATTAACAGTATAAGTTGTTAAACTTAAGTACAATTATAGCTTAAAAAAACACACACGGACATTCGCGCAAGCGCCCTGTGCCGCCTAAACGGAGCAGCACACTCAGACACGGTAGAAAGAGTGGGAGATACTAGTTCCTCTCCCTTCCCCTCGATCTTACGCTTTTTCGATCAGCATCACGTGACCCTGACGCGAATATGGAAGTTTTTACCCATACAAAAAGTGCTCAGCGCCACTAAAGAAGTTTTCACTTCAAAAATGAGGGCCTGTATCCATATTCCATTCATTAGTGTCTACTCAGTATTGCACGTACTACTAATATTTGGATACAGCTCCTCATCTTTTTGCTTCATTTCGGGAATAACGGATTTTGATCTTCTTCTATCGACAATAACTTTCAGAATTTTCAAGCTATGATTTTGAAACTTTAACAAAAGTTGCTCTATATATTTACTAACACAAAATAGAAATCACATTTTTATAGAGTTGACGCATGCGCAGTGAAAATTTATTTAGTAAACCTGCTCATTTTTCATACAGTTATTAATATTTTTTTAATTTTGATTACGGGGTATTATGTACAATGTGGTTTCTCATATTTTCTGAAAAGAACATTGTTTTTTATTAAGAACTCTGTAAATTATAAGCAAAAAACTTGGCAAAATTTGGGACCGTTTTTATAAAAACCTTAATTTTTCTACGAGTATACATGCTATCCGCTTAAAAATGAACACAGTTTATAGCCATAAGCCACTTAATCATAATCTGCAGTTTGAACATTTTTACTGTATTAGTTTTGACAGGGTTATTCAAAAGATATTCGTTCTTTTTCAATTTGTTGACGGTCCCCTATGGAGTTTCGGTAAAAAATCTTCTCGACCTATACTATTTTGTTTATACATCTGGAGTTTTCCTCATGTATATTTCTAGATATTTAAGAGCCCACAATAGTCACAGAAAAATTACTCAAAAAGACCCGGATGACCATGTAAAGTCTATGGGAGCGTTCTTTTCGAATATCTCGCTCAAATTTTAATATTTTTGCATGATTTTTTTGCACAAGATAGCTGAGGGCAATCCACAACCGGGCTAGTTTTTACTTTTTCAATTTTTGTTTCAGATTTTCTTTAAAAAATTACTTTAACTTTCGAAACCGGTTTAAACCGGTTCTGAAACTGAAACTATCGTAATATAAAAAATATATAACCAAAATCGAAAAAGTAAAAACTAGCCCGGTTGTGGATTGCCCTCAGCTATCTTGTGCAAAAAAATCATGCAAAAATATTAACATTTGAGCGAGATATTAGAAAAGAACGCTCCCATAGACTTTACATGGTCATCCGGGTCTTTTTGAGTAATTTTTCTGTGACTATTGTGGGCTCTTAACAAAACATCTGAACAGATGTAAATTTTACATTTTCAAATTTACATCTGTTATAATTAATTTACCGATTGAATAATCGTGTTTAAAATTAATCTAAAACATCTGCAATCGCAAATGTCAAGATTTTTTTTGCGGTGACTGTATAAATAGGGAAAGTTTATAAATACTTAGGGGGCTCTCCCCCTACGCTCGTCAACCCCCATTTCTCTTTTAAAAATCAGTTAATTTGATCGGCTTTAAAAAATTTATGGAAGATTGGATAATAATAATAATAATAATAATAATAATAATAATAATAATAATAATAATAATAATAATAAAACAGTAAGCAATAAACCGATATTCATTCTTTTCCATTTTACGGAGGAGGATTTAAGGCAGACTGAGGTGCCGTTAGTGACTGTTTTCGCGTTTAATTAAATAAACTAATTTAAAGATTTCAGAATTAGACAATATAAAATAAACTTAATCAACAGAGACTTAGATTCACGGTATTTTTAACACTGTTATTATAAGATAAGGGTTTTAAATAAGCGATTTTTAAATGTAACATTTAAAATTTCACGTATTTTTCACCAATTCATTTTCTTTTTGTAATATTCGGGCGAAAATATTTTTATGATTAGAAAGGAAATATTATTTACACCGTCTTATTTTTATTATTAACGCTCGCCACGAAATGGGTTAAAATTAGCTAAATGTTAAATCGATGTTTGTACATATTGATAATTCGATTAATTTTTGTTGCTGTGATGTGTTTTTTAATTTGTGTATCATTGATAAGTGAGACGTACTCTCTTTAATAGAAAACTGCCTTACTCTTTTTTTAGTGAAATGAATAAACTAAAAAAAATTACACATAAGTTTACTAAAGGGTGTGAAGGGTTAAGAAAATTTTAAAAGAAAGCCTATCATGGATTTCTGGAAAAATTCTTACTATGAAAGAATCATACTTATGCAAGATTATTTATATATCTCTATAAAAGTTCACATGGTCACTTATTAAACCTTCCTTGGAAATTAATAGCAAAAACATTTTGTTCTTTTTGTAAATACATTCTAATTAACAGGAATGAGAGGTAAATATTAATAACATTATAAAAATTACTTTCCTTCTAAACAAGAATGGGAGGTAAATATTAATAACACTATAAAAATGACTTTACCCGCTCTCCGATCTGGTTCTGAATACGTCACATAATGAATATAGAAAAAGAATTCATGCAGACTCCAAAAAGTTTAAACATTGAAAAACATCTTTTATTCCCAACACACCACAGCAAAATGGAATTGCTGAGAGAGCAACTCTTATAGCCATGACTAGGTGTGTGCCAAATGTAATACAAATTATAACTAATATGAGACTGTTTAATTTTGAGTGCAACTACTGAACTGTGTTTAAACCGCGATGTTGTTATTCCTGCATTAATGAAGCTAAATGTTTGTTATTTCTGTTAATGTTCTTAACCTTATACGTAATCCTTTCGTTTATTAAATTTTAATTTAAATTGAAATTGAGTCAGTTTAAGTTGTGGCATCACCACGATTCGAATAGACCTTGAGTTCTCAAGTTCTAGTGTCTGTAGTTTTCAAAGCTCAGTTTTTCAATGGGTATTCGTCAGAAATTTTCTACAGTAGAAAAATAGTTGCAATAAACATCAACTTAAGCTAAACACTTCTTATTTAACTTATTTAACGAGCTTAAATTAAATTTTAATAGCTTAGATTAAATTTTAATTTAAATTGAAATTGAGTCAGTTTAAGTTGTGGCATCACCACGATTCGAATAGACCTTGAGTTCTCAAGTTCTAGTGTCTGTAGTTTTCAAAGCTCAGTTTTTCAATGGGTATTCGTCAGAAATTTTCTACAGTAGAAAAATAATTGCAAAAAACATCAACTTAAGCTAAACACTTCTTATTTAACTTATTTAACGAGCTTAAACGTCTGAGCCCATAATCTCACACAATTTAAAATTTAATTAGTTTGGCAAATAAACAAAATAATTTCTCAAATCTGGGAACATCATCATGAACAGTAAACATCTCACTTCGTGAACATGGGAACAATAACGAAACGACTTAAACACAGTTAAGAAACTGCAATCATATCAGTTATAGTTTATACGGCATTTGGAATTATTTTGAGTTCAAATTACAAGAAGACTAATTTGCAGATTTTCACTGTACCGCAAATGAATATCAGTTATTTCAAATACAAATAAAAGTACTTACTTGAAAGGTCAGAAGTCTTGGGATATTTTATTTTGCAGACCACTGTGAGAACACCTGAGGGCACTAATCTAGACTTTATTTTCAAAAGCGTAGATCTGTTTAAGATTTTGAAATTGCCAAATCCCTGTGTCATTTCAAAGTTATATGAGAAATTTCTCATTGGACTTACTTTTTCATCTAATGTTTTTAAACCTAAAGAAAAGTGCAAATTGATCGGCGGACCGGAAGATGCCCTAAAAAGATATAAACCAATAAATCCTTCTGAATTTATAACGGTACCGTCTTTTGCAATGTCTTTTTTTCTGCCATTTGGATAGATTCTCAAACGCCAGAATGTATCAGCAAAGGAAAATACAGGACCCTCGTAAAATCTATCTATTTCTGCTGGAAGGGAAAAGAACTCTTTAATCGTCCATTCAACTGAAAATTCACTTAATTCACCAATAATCTCCATCATACATCTATTTATTTATTCTTATATTGTAGAACGGCTTGTTATGAAAATTGTGTTGTAGCAGTTTATCTAAAAGAAAGCAAAAAAAAAAAAAAAAAAAAAAAAAAAAAAAAAAAAAAAATTCAGCCAATGAATTTCATGCAATATTATTCTTTTTTTATCACAATCAGTTAATTTGTTTGTTTAGTTACAATAATCTCTGACAGAAAAAAAACTGGATATTCACACTATAAATGAATTGATATATAAAGGGTTAATGTTTTACATGCAATGTCTAAATTTCAATGACGAGACTATAGACTAAATGCGGTGCAATTTTACATGTTACTCATAATCAAGGCATGTTATGCAATTCATTAAGTATAAAAGCCGAATATAACTAGTCAGATGTGTTAATCCTACAATTTTCTTTTATTTTATGCAGGTTAATACTTCAAAATTCACCACAGTGCGAAAGTTAAATGGTAATCTATGCCTATCATTGGGATTTAAAGGTATGAAATTCCGTACATTACTCATTGAGATAGGACTATGGCTAAAATCGTGTAAATACTGTAAAATGCAGTAGATCAGCGCCACCTGTTAAAGGAATTTAGACTAGCAACAACTTATTTCAACTTCTAACTCAATCTGAATTTTGATGAAAACCCTTTCATTAATTTGTTAGAATGGGCTATTGTAAAAATCATGAAAAATCTAGCATAGCAACGCAGCGTATTAGGCGATTATCATCGAAATCTAATAAGCAACAAATTGTGTCAACATCTAACTGAATCTGAAGTTAAATGAAAATTTGATAATTAGTTATTGAGATAGAACAATTTCGTAAATCATGAATAATGCAGCATAGAAGCATCACCTGTTGGGCGACTTCCAGCAAAACGTAATAAGAACCAAATTTATCAGGGACTAACTGATTCAGAGCAGGGTTGCAAGAGCTGCGCAACAAATGACTGTTTTTTACCACTAAATTTTAATGGTATTATTCGCTTTATTTAATATCAGAAATTCTGTTATTAATATAGGTGAGGAAAACTATAAATAGTCAGTGGTAGGAACCAGCCATTTGTAGCGCAGCGCTTACATCCTGATTCTGAAGTTAGAAGAAAATCCATGCATTGGTGCTTGAGATAGAATAGAGACTATTGCGGAAATTGTGAAAAAGGTAGCACAACAGCTCCACCACTTGGACAACTTACTCCAAAAACTAATCAACTTTTATTGGGGACTAACTGAATATAAATTTTTATTAAATTCCGTACATTAGTTCTTGAGGTAGAGAGCCCACCAAATTTGTGTCTCATATAGACAGACAGAATTAGACTCACACGCAGACGTTTCGTTGAAACACGTTTTTCCAGAGCTTTGACTCCTAAAACATATAAATCTTTCAAAAATCGGAAATCGAAGTTTTTCATGAATCCAATATTTTTTTTTCTAACAAGGCAGAAGAAAAAAAAGGATTGGATACTATTTCTTTCAGTCCAAAATATTTTTTTAATTAAAGAATTATTTATTAATTAAATAAAATTATATCACTATCATTTTTAGATTATTTTTGCCACATCTTCAGCTAGAAGCCGTCCATAAATGATGTCACACATTTTTTCAATATTTTTGAGCCCCTCCCCAACTTTGTCACATAATGTCACACTTCGTCATAACCCCCCCCCCCCTCTTGGCACATGTCACGCTATATTACTTAAACATATACAAATAGTTCAGCGACAAAGCACTACATTATAGATCATATTTCAGATTTTATTTTTAAACTTTAACTATGTGCTTTAATAGCGTTTGTGAGCACAGTAATAAAAACTAATCGAGTACTTATTTTGTAAGATATAAGATAAAGTTTACAACAAAAAACTAAATTAACATATAATAATAATAAAATATTAATATGAAAAATAAACTGAAAATTGAAATGGAATTTAATATATTTGACTTTAAATCTAATCTATACTTTATGAATAGAAATTTCATAATTTAATCTGCTAATTTTAAATGCTTTAATTTAATCAAAATATGGGATGTCACACTTCTTCTTACACCTACTCACCCCCTTGTCACAAACTGTCACAATTTCACAATCCCCCTTCCGCCCCATCCATGTATGATATCATTCATGGATGGCCCCTTAGCTAAAATCTAAATGAGGTTTCCTAGGTACCTAAACGCGATAATTCTAGATAACTGGACACTCTTGTTATATTTTTTTTATTTAACTCAATCTGGATTTTGTATGTAAAGATGGAATAATTCTTATTATTTTCAAATATTATTGTACAATTATAGCATAAAGACATAAATTTTGTTTTCCAGTAACTCTAGAAAAAGACCTAATCAGTTGTGATTTAAAAAAACTCTGATTTCAAAAATATTTACTTAGGTGTTAAAATGAATAATTTTAAGCATAAAAAACATATTAAAAACACTTAGGACATGAAAATAAAAATTATTAACAAAAATGGGCCCTTTTTACTTACCCATCATACGTAGTATAGGGTAAGTCTTGCAATCGTTTTGAAAATCGAAAATTTTTTTTGACGGATTTACACGTTTTAGATAGTGGAGATTCCGAAAAACATATTTTTAGAATTTTTTTTTTTTTTTTGCCGTCCGTCTGTCTGTCTGTCTGTCTGTAAACGCTCTATCTCCCGAACAAATTGAGATAGAGACTTGAAATTTTGTATGTAGTTAATATGTAAGAATGGGACGAAACCTATTTAATATCAGCAACCTCGATTATCAGGAACTATTTTTTTCGGACTCTTGAAAAATTGGTTCTGATGAAAGGTATATAAAAATTTTCGAATTTTTTTGTTCTAAGGAATGGACGTAAAAGGCAATAAAATAACACACATTTTGCGTATAGAACGAAGTTGATCGGATTATTAGTTGCCGAGATATTTATAATTTTGTTTTCCACATTCTTCGATTTTTCATGACCCTGTATTTCATTCAAATTTCAATTCAGAAGTATATTTTAATTGGAAATGAGATGCTTAATCCGACGCAGTTAATTGTTAGTTAATAGAATTATTATTTTTGGAGTTATAAGGATGTTTCTTTTACGCAGTTCGGTACTACTTGAGTAGTTTGGCGTTTTGTATAATTTGTCGAAATTGGCACATCAGCAGTTCTTTAATATAGCATTACTATGTATATTAACAATATTTAAATTTTATTTATGAATTGCAATGCATTGTATAAATAGTTTCACATGTTTTATTTTCATATACATATCCATGATGGGTAAGTATTACGGTGGCCCCCAACGACTAGTTTTATTTGCATTTGCAACAGATTTTTTTTAATAATAAAACGAAAAAGTTACTTCTCAGAAATATTGTAAATTTTCTAATACAAAAGTAAAATACATATGAATTTTTTACAGAAAAAAATTATTAAGGGACCTCTCTAGCATTTTTAATTTTACAAAATTTTCAAAGCTCATTTTAGCAATAGCAATGCAAAATTGCTCAAATCTTAAATAAAACTTGACATGAAAAATTAACTCAGTATTGCCGTCCGTTAATAATTCTGTTGAAAATTTATAATTCACTGCTGGATTTAGAGATAACATGAATAAATAAAATCGTATTTTAATACTTCCTCTATAAGTACATTAACGTTCATGTATGCTAAAAATATGCAATGCGATGATATAAAGGGTTAAAGCAGAATACGTGAATAGTAAAGGTATATTCTATAGCTTCACTTTGTTTCAAACACTGACCGTGCCATAGCGTCTAAATGAGATGGAATATTTCTCTTTATACCCTATCAACATCAGTTCAATTCCATTACAAATCGATTTTTACAGGATTGTAAAACACTTTCAGAAACTTGGACTGCAGTCTTTTTCTCAAACAAGTTAATTATTTTCCAACAATTTATGAATAAATAAAATTTTATCTTTAAACATGAGTCCGAACACTAGTAGAACAAAAATGAAAAATCATGCGCCCCGCAAAGATTATGTAATACATCCCAATACATTAAGAAACTGCGCTAAAATTTTTGAGCTTTTAAAGATACGAGGTAGAACCCGTCGAACTTCGACGAAAGAAAATGTTTTAGAAGGAACTGTTTCATTGATTTATAGCAACGTGCAAAATTAGCTACAGTAAAAAATGCATCGTATATTGGTCAGTCTAACATTCAAACAAATATTATTTAAAGCTAAAATTAACAAAATACCATTTCTATAAAAGTCAGTTGTCCAAATTATTAAAATTAAACTTTAATCGCATATGTAATAAGTAAAACATGATAAATATAAGTTATTATGATGAGGTTATCAATAAAGCCCTTATGCTTGGTAAAAATGAAAAAAAAATTAAATTGACACGATCATAAAATTTCACATGAAATCTAAACCCGACATCATTTTCATCTTCTCAAAATTTACATACAAAATTTTAATTTCATTTTTTTTTTTTTTTTTTTTTTTTTTTTTTTTTTTTAAGAAGAAGTGTTTTTGTTGTCACAATTACAAAATTCGCACAAAAACTATAAAAAATAAATAATATCTAAAAAATAAATTAGGGTACAGTTTTCAAAGAAATTGCATTTAAAAGTACATTTTTTTCTCAATACGCCGATGTAAAAATTGAGAATATGCGGTGTTTAGATGTATAAAAAGTGCTATAGCAAAAATTGCAACCGAATTGCATGGGAAAGTGTTGCCATTCGCAAAATGACGTATGCGTTAGGCCCGCCACACACTAGGGCTACTAGATTTACGAGCTGAAGCATAATTCTAGAGGCTCTACCACACACTAGGGACACATGCGTCAAAAATCGTGTAACACGACGCAGTCAAACCGGTTTTTTCTTTGTTATCAGGATGGAATTGTCGCATGTTGCACATTTTTTCGTTCAATGTTTCACTAGTGTGTGGCGGGCCTTACGCAGAGATACGTTTGGTCTTTATAATATAGAAATGTGCTTGCCTTCAAAGGATTTTTTTTTTTTTTTTTTGAAAAATATTAACTATTTATCAAACGCAAGTGCTTTTCGTTAAAATAGGGAATAAAATTATGAATTCATATAAATTTTTAATGAGAAATTTCAAATAATTTTTTCCAAATTTAGGCAATATTTTGTCAGATTTTAATAAGGAATTTTCGCTTATGTCAAACGTTCAATAACAAAATCTATTCAGTATGTTTCACTTTTTTCAAAAATATATTAGCAAACCACTTACCTGTGTTTTGAAACAAAAGATTGGTAATATCTCCTAAGTTTACTAACATATACCAAATTTTGTAAATAAATATGTTTTTTATGTGCATTTTTCAATAAAATTGCAATTAAACCATATAATAGTTTATTTATGGTAAAATTTTAATAAAAATTATTTTAAAAAATAATATATGCAAGTTTTAAAAAGGTACAAGTTATAAAAACATATAAAATACAATATAGTACAAGCTATTACATTTCTATGTTACTTAGTTTCGTAGAATGTGAAAAATGTCTGTTTAAAAAGAAAAAAAAAACAGACCTAATTTCAAATTTACCTTTGTTTGAATAGGTATCACTCCAGAAATTTATGATGAAACCATTTCTAATTGGAATATCGTCATACTTTTTTTTAATTTGGTAACACGTTACTTTTTAAAAACATATCTTTTTCGACATTTTAAAATGTTTTAAGATGTCGATCATTCCCTTAAGAAAGTAAATATTTTTTCGTTAATTTGATACCATTTTTTAACATAAAAAAATTAAAGAAAATAAATGTAATAAATTTGAATATTGTCACATTTTCGGGACATTTTAATAATAATTAGAAAATAATTTAAAATTTACAAAAATTAAAAGAAAAATATTCCAAGGATATACAGATACTTTAAAGACGATTTTTTTCCTATACTTCAGTTTATCTGACACTTATAAAATTCAAATACCTAGAAAAAAATTAAAGAAATTTTAATTCCCTTACCTGTTATGAAATTATTTTCAGCTGTTAACAGAGTAAAAGAAACATTTTTCCTTAAGCTTTATCATTGGCAAATTAGATAAGGGTAAAACGTTATCATGGCCCCAGATTGCAAAATACGTATTTTTATTATAATATTAGATGAATGTGTCACACAAAAGACCGCTGTAATCGATAAATTGATAATTTTAAAATGAAACTGGCAAGTGATAACGGCTACTGCATGTTTCGGGCATTGCTTTGCTACTCTATCGAGTAATTCCAAAGACATTTATTAGGCTAATTATCTGTTAACACCTTGAAGAGCAGTGATTCCTTTTTGAAACATTAAATGTTAATCCCAAATTACCACGTTGGCACCAGAAATTTTGAATGAAATTTTTCCTTTAAGAAAGTGGAGAAAAGTTTTTGCTTTTTCGGAATAATTTCTTTGTAAATTTTGATTTCATTCAACCATTTCAGCATTTTACGAATAAAAATACTTTGCCTCTGATATGGTTAAACTAGTGAGCATTGAAAAATTCTTTTAATTACAAAAAATTCATGCAAACGAAGTAAACTTATCCAAAAATAATCAAACAAGTGCAAATTTTACTCGCGGACAAAGGTATCCATAAACAAAAATCTTGTACAAAGTTTAATCTTGGTATTGAACGAAGGGCGTTTCGAAAAGAGGTCGCAATGTTACAATATTGTCTTGGTCCACGCTGATGTTTCCTAGATATATTTTTAGTTAATATCTCGACTAAGTAACAAAAATTGTTTTCGAAAATCATAATTAACAATTCTTGAATGATACCGTACCAACAGGTACCTCGAACGTTTCACATCTTTCCCGCTGCGCACCCGGTATGTAAAGTTTTGAGTAACGGAAAAATACGATTATTTTCTCACGTAATTCACGTTATCTTTTTTTTTTATTTTACTTGGATGTTTATTTCTATTTTCGAAACCACTGAGTAACTTGAGCTACAGTTTTAGCAAATTGGATGATGCTGTATCATTACACATGTTACTTTTATGTCTTAGAATCTCTATTGCTTCTCTTATAATGGAAGGATAATATTAGTTGGAGGAGGAAACATCTTGCTTTCATTGAAATTTATATAGATAAATTTTTTCTTGATGCCAGAACTGTGGTTTTTTTATTACATTTAATGTCAGCTGCGTGTTCCTTTTTCCTGTATTTAAATTTTCTTGCAGTTTTTTCCAATACAATAATTCTTCGATTCGTCTGATCTAAATAATGATTTTTCATATAGCCTTGAATAATTCTTTACTCCTAAATACTTTTAAATAAAATATTTTTAGCAATTAAAAATAATATATTATTATAAGGTGTTAAATTGTAATACATTTACATTTTAGTGTTGTTAATAATCAATTTACAAAAGTATATTAAATGCAAATTATAGTATATTAAAAGTATATTATGCAAAAAATTAATTAGATTTTCCAATTAAGAATGGTTTTCACCTATATTATGTAGAACCTATGTAGAATCCAGGAAGCCCGCATTGGACATTCTGGTTATTTTAAAATAAAATCTTCACAATATTCACGCGAAAAATTAACACTACAGCTCATATTCAAAATATTAGAATAATTACCTTTTTTTTAGAAATTGAAAATATCGTTTGGTAATTTAATGTCTTTTAATGAAAATATGCAAACGATATTTTTATTAAGAACTTATTGTTGATTAAACTTACTTGTTATCTTAAATTTAATATCATTTTTGAAAAGATTAATTGCAAAAAAAATTATTTTGAAAAGTCAAAATATTAGAATACTTATTCAAGTGGTTCAAAATACAGATTATTAGAATATTTCACATTAATTCTCCTTTAGTTATTACCAATTCTTAACTGGTGGCATCATTGATTAAATTCAGACTATTTTATTTAAAATCAGTATTCTTTTTTGCAGTTTGTTTCTTTTTCGTCTTAAAATGGGCCGTGTGAGTGATATTCCTGAATCTACTAAACTTCGTATGGTTTATTTGTATCGGCACGGTAAAAATCAATGTTTTATAGCGAATTATTTACATTGTTCGAAATCAAGCGTTAGTAAAATACTAACACAATATTCAAAAATTGGAAAATTTCAAAATAATCGCCGAAATGGTGGCCGAAAACCAAAAACATCTGCTAGAGATGACAGGAAACTGAAGAGTATAGTTAAGAAAAACCGTTTTAAAAGTGTGCGATTCTTGCACCGAAAATGGAAAGAAGAAGGAGTTGAAGTTTCTACATCGACAACATTAAGACGTCTCCATAAATTTAAATTTGAATCTCGTGTACCGAAAACAAAACCTCTCATGACTGCAAGACAAAAGCGTATAAGATTGAATTGGTGTAAATCAAGACGTTTATGGAGCAATGAAGATTGGAAAAATATATTATTTAGTGATGAAAGTATGTTTTATGTTTCATATGGTAATCAAGGTATTCGAGTTTGGAGAATGAAGCAAGAAGCATTTGATAAAGAATGCCTTAAACGTTCCGTAAAATTTGCTGCTAGTGTCATGGTTTGGGGTTGTATGAGTGCAGAAGGACCTGGAAAATTATGCATCGTCTACGAAAAGATTAACTCTCTGATATATCAAGAAATTTTAGAATATTACATGATTCCATCATCAGAAGATTTTTTTGAAGATGATTTCATCTTTCAACAAGATTTAGCGTCCCCGCATACCTCGGTGTCAACTAAGAATTGGTTCCGCCAACGCAACATTAAGGTACTTCCTTGGCCACCAAATTCACCAGATCTTAATCCCATCGAAAATTTATGGTGTATAATGAAGAAAAAACTTCAAGAAAATCCTCCTTTAAGTAAAACTGAGTTAGTGGCACGTATAAAGTCTATTTGGGCTAATATTGATAGAAATGTTTGTAAACACCTTGTATATAGTATGCAGGATCGATTGTACGCTGTTATGAAAGCTAAAGGGGATGCTACAAAATATTAACTACCATTTACTTCATATTCATAAGGCAATATTGTTGCGTAAAATAAAATATTCTAATATTTTGAACCAATCTAAATTTTATTCTAATATTCTGGTGTGTTTAAGGAAGCTGTATACCTAATTTATTGTGCTGTATTTTATATTTTATAAATGTTAAAATCTTATCTAAACATTCCAGATTTAATTTATAAGAAATTTAATTGCATTTACTTAGTATAAAAAATAAATAAATGACAAATAATTTTTTCTTATTACTTTTTCTCAATTATTCTAATATTTTGAATATGAGCTGTAATTTAACCCTCTGTATCACCGAGTAGCATATCAGCAAAATACCCGAAAGTCAATGTTACTTAGACAGTGGACTTTCACAAACGATTTTATTTATTGTTCCTATCTCCAAATCCAACAAATAATATCAATTTTCTAAAGAACACTCAACACACACTTATATTTTTAATACCAGATTTATATTTAAAGTGTCATTTGAATTGTTTCACATCGTTGTTAAAATAAATTTCATAAATTTTGAAAAATTAAAAAGGCTGAAGAGGGCCAAGACTAGATTTTTTTTTTTTTTTTTTTTTTTAGAATTTTGAATAAGAATATTCAGAATATTTAGGAGAAGTGTGAAAAAGTATGCGTATGAAAAAAGTAGCATAAAATATTTAAGGACTTTACGTTGTAAAATCAATAAACAAAATAGAGGTTGCTATCCAACTTATACTTTAATCATAAATTTAAAGATGATGTAAAAATAAAAACTCGTGAATAAAATAAAACTCAACGTTTCGGTTTAATCTTCAAAACCATCATCAGAAGTAAAATTTTCAAAAAACATAAATCTGCAGAAACATTCGAAAACCATGTAGCATGCAAATCTGCTGATTTGTGATTTTTGGAAATTTTTACTGTTGTAAATAGGCGTGAAGAAACATTACTTTATCTGAAACATTACTTTTTAATTTTATTTTTTACATCATCTTTAAATTTATAAATAAAGTATATGTTGGATAGCAACCTGCTATTTTGTTTAGTAAGTATTATTTTGATAAATATTTTGTTAATTTAATGCTCTTTTTTTCATATGTAAAATAAAGTATCATAATATAATAGATTCTTGCTAATGCGTTTCTGCTTAAGGCGTATCTCCAGTTATTAAAAACAGTTTGATCTCACCCATCATATTCTATTGGCAATAAATATTAAAAGCATCACATTGTGTGCAAAACTTCCAATATATTCCATATTCTTAGCATAGAGAATCTACTACTGGTCTGACGCTCAAGGACATACAGCAAATGACAGCGAAGTTAGAAACGGCATCGTCAGTCTTTCCTGATGACAGTTCCTATCTTATATAGCAGGGCTGTCCAACGCGGCGCCCTTTGCCAGTTTTCTTGGCGCCCTTTTGAAGGTTTCCAGTTACTGATCTTTTTTTTTTATTATTATTAAAATTCCCTTGTAAAGGATTCTTTATTTAAAATCCTTGATAGTCTTTTGTGAGATGTTTTAAAAATCTTTACATTATATATTTCAAGCCTCAACAATTATAAAGTACGCAACACATTAAAAGAAAGTCAATGGCATATGATTAGTTTTTTTTTAAGAAACAAATGATGCGTTGTTGTGTTTCTTCACTAATTTCTAGTTATTCTTTTTGTATACTTTTAAGGAAATTATGCCAATAGAAATTAATAAATATCGAGAATGTTTTTTTAATATGTTAAGAAGTAAAATGTAAAAAAAATTAAGTGATCGTCTCCCTCTTTCATGCATAAAAATTCAGCATGCTTCTTATCGTTATTGACGTTGTTTCATTGTCATTGGATTGTTTTATAAGACAGATAAAGGCTGTCTTTTTCTCTCCCAGACCTTTGATACTTTAAGTAATTTTGATGATTTTGTTTTTAAAAAAATATAAAATCATGCGAAAAGATTCCCATCAATAAAAATTATTTCAGGCTCTCTCTTTGGAGTCAACCATGACATTGTTTCTGTACTTTTTTATAATAAAAAATTTACACTCAAAAAAAAAAAAAAAAAAAAAAAAAAAAAAAAACAGTTATTACAGAGTAACAATACATCGGATTATATTTTATCTTAAAAATAGGTGATATTTCATTTTCTGGCTCCTTCCAATTCAAAAATATTTGACAATCGACAGAAAAATGTATTATTCGAAATTTATTACACTTTAGAGTTATTTTTTCCCCTTTTTTGAGTGGCACGATAGAACTAAACAGACATTATGTCTCTATAGCGTTATGCATTTGCCTATATGTATTGCTGCTAATATTTAAAGATTATTTTCTTGCATGTTTTGAGCCATTTTAATAATGGCGCCCTTCATTGCTTGCCAAAAGCTGAGATGCGCCCCTGCTTAGTCAAAGGTTGGACAGCCCTGCTATATAGTAATTGCGCAAACTAATTCGGATATTTTTACGCCGATTGATGTTAATTGATTAAAGTTAGATTTTCAACTCTGCGGTTTGCAAATTAATTACTTTAGCATCACTTTTCCCCTTATTAAACAGTGCATTTTTATTGTAGTATTCTGAATGTGTTCGAAAGTGTTTCATATTCTATGTCTGGCGCAGGATTTTTCGTTCTTATTATTTATAATTCGTAGCTGAAATCAATCCCTAAGTGCAGTCAGTTTTCGATTTCAATTGAAGATTTTTTTTTTTTTTAAGAAGGCATGGAAGTTGGAAATTGCACTCCAGGCATAGGAAATGATGTGCATTTGTACTATAAGGACATTTTTTAAATCATCAGATCTTGGTGTAATAGTATACAGTACTTCGGATACAGTAGAGTATCCGGAAATTTTTATTTATATCTGTAAATACTGTTTGCTTTCTATTATACAAAAAATAACTTGAAGCAAACCTCAGCAACGTATATCAAATTCATAAAATGTGAAATAATTTAATATTATTAAAACGCGCCCCAAAACAATGTTTTCTCCTATACCATTATGTAATAGAATACTTTTGTTAGTCCTTTAAATTACTAACAAATAGTCTTTGTGACAGAGATTATACAGAATGTATATTATAGTATATACTTCATAGATGAATATCTATTTTATTATGTTCGAAAGAATGTAACACCATTAAAAAGCACTTGAAATTACTTTTTCCCATTTGCCATAATGTAACGAAATATTTTTGATTATCTTTATGATTAAACTATATGCATCCAATTTTCATAAAATTGGAAATGACTTGACAAAATTACGCAACAATTATACATTTTTAATTTCAAATGATTTGATTTGGTAGTTTTTGGTCTGTCATATGCGGACAGACGGATGGGCTGGACAATAGCTACAAGTGCTCGTAATTACCTAGTTACGAATACACCTAAAATAAAAAGAATATTGCCCAGTTAAACTGATGGCATTGAGCTCACAGGCTACGCATACTAATTGTACATTACAGCCTTATATTTTCAAGGGTTAATTCCGTTCAAAAAAAATTAAGAAGGGAACACAGCTCTCCCCCTTTCCACTTTTTTATACTTAACCATTGAACCTCCTAAACTATCAAGGACATGCTTTATCATATAAAAAATCTATATCCAAAATTCAAAGCAAATCGGATAATTCTCAATAAAAACCCATTTAGCAAATATGTAATTTAAGAGGAGTTATCCCCCTCTTTTATACTTAACCATTAAACTTCCAAAACTATTCAGAGATTTGAACGAAATCTGTCAATTCTGCATGAAAAACCCATTTATATCAATTAAGGGGCGGGGCATGAGCCCCCGTTCCCCCTGTTTATACTTAATCAATGAACACCTAATAACAGTCACGGAATCGCCTCATCAAAATGATCCTATATCTAAATTTTGAACGAAAAGTGTTAATTCTGCATGAAAAACCCATTTATATCAATTAAGGGGAGGAGCATGAGCCCCCTGTTCCCCTGTTTATACTTATTCAATGAACACCTAATAACAGTCACAGAATCGCCTCATCAGAATGATCCTATATCTAAATTTTGAACGAAAACTGTTAATTCTGCATGAAAAACACATTTATATCAATTAAGGGGAGGGGCATGAGCCCCCCTTTCCCCCTCTTATACATATTGAATGACCTCCTAAAACTAATCAGGGAAGAGCCTTATCAGGATATACCTATATACAAATTTCAGGTGGATCGGATATTTTTATCATGAGTTATCGCGTTGCACGTACGAACGAACGAACATACATACATGCAGAATGGGCGGGCACATAAGCTCTCAGGCTATGATAGCCTGTGAGCTAAAAAGTGACTTAATAAAAAAAAATCTAAAAATAAGAAACCAAAATTAAAAAAATAATAAATGGGCCAGTTACAGATAGACTTCTTTTATACCTTTAAGAAAAAAACAATAATTTAAATATTTTGAATTTCAAATGAGAAATTTATTTGACAATGAGAAATTTGTTGAGTTCTTGAGCTTGCTAGTGTTGTCGCGTGACTGATATAAACTTCTAAGTTTGAAAATCTTCTGGATTTCAAACTGAACAATTTATTTTTCACCTCGCATTCTGTGAAACTGTTTGTAAATATTCTTCATTCTTTATCGTGTTGAATATTTTGGCAAAACACCGATCTTTAAAATGCATATAAATAGGAAACAATGCAACTTAAGCAGTTTTTGCGGGGAAAAGTTGAGATATTTCTTTTCAAATGCAAGCTGACAGTTTAGATTTGCATATTTATTTTAGCTCTTTTTATCTTATGTGCAAGGAAAATGCTTTTTTAAAAAGTTTTAGAAAATAACGAGGAATATTTATGAAAAGACATCAGATAACATTTATTTAAGAAAAATATCTTATATAATTAGTTCTTTTGTCAATTAACTTTGTCTCTCAAAAATTAGTTTTAAACAGATAAATACATATTTCGTAATTAAAGTTTAAATATTTAAAATGCAATACTATGAACACACAATGTGGACTCTTTATCTGAAATGATATTTCCATCTTGTTTTAAATACTTTTATAGAGATCAATATTTTAGATTCTTATGATGTCAGTAGTAAAATGTTTTTACTTCTAAATTATAAGCCGGGAGGCAGAAGACAGACAATCGCCTCATCGAGTTCGCAGATGAAAATCTAGTATTAGTTGAATCTCGATTCGCACATTAAAACGCAGTCCGTCTGCCAAGTCCTTTCCTGGTGGAAAACATTGCAAGACCAATTTTCGTAATTGACTCATTGGCTTACTTACTATTGTCTGGCTCGAATAAGAAAGACTCTAGAACTGGTTTCCAATCGGTCCTATTGCCAAGGTAACGGAACAGTCCACTTTATTTTAGGAAAGTCCGACACTTCCTTTTCTCTTATTCAACCGATCTTTCCGAGAATTAGCAGTCTTTTTTGTCCTATGGATGAAGTTCCCTTCTAACAAGTTTTGGAACCTTCGAAAGCAGAAAACCTACTCAGGGTTTTTCTTATCTCGGTCGGACAGTATTATGTTTTCCTGCTCCAATCCTTTATGTTTTCAAACTTTTGGGTGCAGGAAAGCACAATAGTAAGCCTGCGTGTGAACAACTAAAATCGGGTTTTTGAGTGTTATCCAACTAGAAAGGACTTGGCAGACGGACTGCGTTTTAATGTGCAAACCGAGATTCCTAGATTTTTATCCGTGAACTCGATTAAGTGATCGTCTATGCTGAAACCTCGCGGTCAATTATACTATGATTACAATAAACTGTGTCAATTTTGCGCACGGTTTTGAAATTTTTGTATGCAAAGTTGGAGTTCTGTAATAGACTTTTAACTGACCTATTGATATTTTAGAATTATAAAATATTTGTACATAAATAACTTTCCAATGGTCCAAAATTTAAAAAAAAATTAGAATTTAATTAGAATTATTAATTTAATTTTAAGGTATTTTTCTGTTAAATCGGCCACAGATTATAAAGCTCTAATTATTCTTTGTGGTTTTAATTCTGTATAAGTTATAACAAGAATGTAGTTAAATATGCACAAAACGACACTTGCCAAAAACCGATCAGCTGTCTGTGAATTAGAAGTCTGCACGGCGCCGGGCTTAGCCCGATGCCTGTATCCGCGACGAATTGAAGATAATTTTTGTAACGACCAAGCCAGACCGATGGAAAAATAATCGCTTCAGGTCGAACTGATAAAAAAATTTGGACCGATATAAAATTTAAAAGGATCAAACTCAGCCAATAAAATATGAACATTTTGAAATGGACGTGACTGGGGCGAGGATAAGTATGCTGCACGAGCCGATGCTAGATTCACATGAGTACAAGAATGTATCATGTCCTATGTACGATTCGGCATAGTTGCATTTTATTAGAAACAGGGCTTAATTATTTCAGTAGACTCAGTATTAGGCTTATATTTTCTTTTTACATTATGGCGGACCGGTACTTGCTTATGGTTAGTGAATAGTAATCTGAAACATAAAGTTATCTACTACGTTAAATTTTCCTAAATATATTAGCGCTATCTTTGATCTTTCGTGTCGCTTAAATATAGAAAAAAAACCTCAATTAAATGTTTAAGAAACTCGATTTTTTTTTCTTTTTTTTACATTTAGTCCAGTCAAAATAGACATTTAACCTAGGAAAAATTAGAGAAGAGCTGAAAATTTGCAAAAACGTTTAGAATATCATTCCAAATGAAATCCCAAAAATCTTAATCAATCTGGCTGGAGCAAAAAATTTTATTCAAGGTCAAAGGTCAAATATACAAAAAAATCGTTTTTTCAGATATCTGTTAAACAATAAGTTTTATCGTTAACATAGTTATTACATAAATTTAAGGTTATTATAAAAAATGAAATTTTCTACAAAACAGTCATTACACTTTTAAAAGACTACTTCATTCAAACGAAAAGACCCATTCATTAATACTGATCCTATGAAGAAAAATGCATAAAGCTTTCTCGGTTGTATTTTAATATTTTAAAAGGATTTTTTTTCTTTTTTTTTTTTTTTTTAGTGGGTAGCTGAAATCGATTTATATGCAAGCCGTTTTACACTTTTTTGATTTTATTTACAGGTATTTTTTACAAATACGCTTTCATTTTCGGAACCGGTTTGGAAAGCGAAAGCACTCTCCCAAAAAATATCTGCAACCAAAATCGGAAAAGTAGAAAACGGCCTGCATTCAGATCCGTCTCAGGAATCCAATGAAAAAAAAATCATTTAAAAACACTGGAATGCAACTGAGATATCTTTATAAATTTCTTCCATAGGATTAGCATTAGCAAACAGATCTTTTAATTTGACTGAAGTAGCTTCTTAATAAATTTATCTTACTTGTTAATTATTCATCTGCGAATTATGTTTCTTGTTTTATTTCCATCTTCTTCTTCCCCTAGTTTCTAAGTTCCTGTCCATTTCTCTGAGAAATCCGATGGATCTGGTATTTCTTCACTGATGTCAGAAACATCATCATCTTTTGTATTTGTGGCAACATTTGAACAAAACTGGCCATAACAATTGTTATAAATTGGTGAACAAACCAAACCACCAAGTTTTTTCCACCCATAATTTAAATTTCAACCTTTTTTGTGTAGTTACAAAAAATTGTAGGGAACGATATTTATGGTACAAGCGAGAGTAGAGTTTTAATTGGATGTAAATCGTTATTGTTCAATACCCATCCCCAGTTTTCAGGGTCAAGTTTATTACCTAACCATATTTGGACTTGAAAATAAACTCGGTATAAATTTTGGAGAGCAGCACTAGATGTTAGTGGAAAAAATGATATCTGAAAAACTTTATTGTGGAGAGTTCTCTTCGCAAAACTTAGATATTTACAGCTATCTTTAGAATCAATGTTTTTAGGAGCTCTGTACATCGCAAGAAGTAAACAAATTTCATTAGCCATAATGATATTCAGAGAAGAGTCGATTTTCTTAAATGTTTCAGCATAGCAAATTAAGTCATTACTTTTTTCAAATAACTTGAATATTTGAATTTTATCGTTCCTGAAGAGAGCTGATGATGCGTCACAACCAGTTATGGCACCTAAAAATAATCTATGATCTCTATAATTTGGATATAATTCCAAACTTTGCGATGAATACATTTTCGTTTCTATCTGAACTTTTCCCGGTTTCAAGAAATAAACTGTTTTATCAGTAGGCGTTCGTACAATTTATATGATTAACAAATAACATCTTCCACAACAACAATAGTTGTACCTCTACTTGACTGTTCTATAGTTGTTTTAACTATGAGGAAGTCACCCTCGTTATCAGCGTGTTTAACAGAAATACCAGCAGCATTTAATTTTTCGCATAATATTGAAATAAACCGAATCTTTTTATGAGTATTAGAAAGGAATTGTTTTTGGTTTGTAGCAGGGTTGGGTTTCTTCCAGGACAGTGGAAAAAACCGGAAGAAATGGAAGAAACCACCAGAAATCAAAACAAATGCTCAAAGTTAAAGCACATTAACTATATAAAAGAATTAAAGTATAATTACATGAAATCTAAATTAGAAAATTTAACTATTAAAAATATTTTTGTAAAGATAAGTTATTTTTTTTAATAACAAACTTCAAGTTTGGCAGATTTTTTCAGGTGACAGATTTTTACTACTCTAGAGGTTTTTGCTACTCTACGACTCTAGAGGATTTTATTATTATTATTAGTTACGCTATTTATGTAAAAGGAGAGAAAAAAACACATACAAATTGATTATTTTTTATATAAAGATATATATTTTTTAATATAAATACCTTATTTTAAACTGTGCAACATAGTAAATAAATAAATTTGTAATTATTAATACTAACATCTAGCATAAATATCTCAACGCTGATTTTAAAAGATTAGTGCTCTATAAATATCTATGGGTATGTCAAAATGCTTTTAAACTATCCTGAAGTATAGGACTTGGGAGGGAAAAATCTTCATTTTTTTGCATTTATCAAATTTAAATTGAGAAATTGATTGCAGCCTCCTACTGCTAAAAAACTTTTATGCTATACTATGTTACACTGTACTAAGAAAAATTAAAATTTTATAAATTTTTATTAAATACTAAGATCGACCGATACAGATTTCTAAGGCCAAAACCAAATTTTGATGACCTTCCTAGCTTCAGCCAAAAACGAAAACACCCCAAAAATATTTAAATAATTAAATTATATGTTTTAAAATAATTAATACATACATAAAAATGCTAATTTTAAATTAATTATATGTATAGTAGTATTAGTATTTATTAATTATGCACAATTGTTTATTATCCAAAAACTTTATTTTCATATACAATAAAGCAGAATTAATTCATCAATGACACAGAGGAAGATTTTCTAACTATACGAATTTCATTTAATTAAAAAATATTTTAGTTTTAAGTATACACATCTTTATTTTTCTTCTATGATAATTTTTGCAAATAATCATTTGTTATTCTAGAACCTTCTCAAAGAATATTTGAAACACTAATGCAGTTTAAACTAAAAATTTTTTGTAAGATGATTGATAATTCATGACTGATAATTTTAAACAACAAAGTTCATTGCAATAGATTTATTAGAGCCAATAAAGTTCAAATCAATGATTAATGTTAAACATTTCCAAAGGAAGAAACAAGATTTTTGGAATACAGAGAGTTTCAGTCAAGCCAAATTTTTAGCCAAGTGTTTAACAAAACTCTGATTTTGGACCAAAAAGGAAACCATATTTTTGATTAATCTCTATTTAATACAGTAATTGCTGTATATTATTTACATTAATAAAACTGATGTAAATTAAAAGCTTTTATTTAAATGGGTTTCATTCTATCATTGGTAAAGAATCCCTACTATTTACTACTAGTTTCCGAAATTTAATTAAAAAATATGTTGGTTAAATTGAAATGAATAATATTCAATTAATTTTGTGTATTTTTGATAAAATTCTTTTCATTTAGCCAATGGTTGAAGATCTTTAGACAGGCATTGTATATGATCTTGACTAAAAAATTGGTGTAATTATTAATTTAGCATGTATATTTAATTAAATTTGTTTTGGTCCAATGGAATTAATTTATATAAGATTATAAGGAAGAATATATTTATTATATCTTACGAAGTTGAAAGTATATGGTAGATTCTTGGAGAAAACAGTTTCTTCCGTTTCTTCACTTGGAAGAAACCTATTTCTTCCGGCCGGTTTTTTCCATGGTTTTTTCCGCGGTTTTTTCCACTGCGGAAGAAACTTGCCAACCCTGGTTTGTAGGAAGAACCATAAATCGATCAAAAAGTACATTAGCAGAAGATATTTAGTAGCGATGTTGTTCTGCCGCTTTTATTTATTTTTTTTTTTTTGTAATCCGCATAACCAACAAATACTATAATAACGTTGTGACCATAATGATTATGTACATATCAAATGTACATAATATCAAATCAATATTTTCTGAACCTGAGGAGATGGATTATATAAGAAAACCGGACATCCAATTTATCTCCAGTTGCAGGCTTCAAGAAAGAACCAAAGCAATCAAGATTATACTTAGCTTCAACAGCAACTAAATCGTATTAACATCCTATATATACAAGAAAAGTCTTTTCAAAATTATTCGAATGTTTTTTGCTACCTCAACGATAGTATCTTTAAATGAAATTGTTACAACTCGATATATTACGCGTCGAAGATCCTTCGTTTTTTTCTTTTCATTTTCTTCATTCGCTTTATTTCCACAAAATAAACAAAAATTTCCTAAAGCAAAAAGTTGGCTCATCTAATAGCGCCCTAGTCCAAGGTGGGATGGATGCTAGTAGTTAATTACAAATGAAGCAAATTTCTGACATTTTAATGAGAATATACAAATTAATGTTTCGATATTTTTATTTAAACAAAACAGAATAATCTCCGCACAAACGAACTGGAAGGTAAAAGTATGCAATTAATCCTAAAAAAAAATACATTTCCAAAAAGGAACCATTTGACCGCGGAACGGCGCGCGCTTCTATTGCTCAGTGGAAGGAGAGGGAGGGGGGAGGAGTTTGATCACAGCTTACCTCGAGTGTATAGGATAAAGTACGCCCGTACCTCACAATATTCTACTTAATTTTAGTATATCTACTTATATCAATCCCATTCAACAGTTAACAACATGAATTACTTTCAAGAAAATGTAGATATGCGAAACATGATAATTTTTTTAATTTTTAATTTTTACAATTTTTGAAATTGCAATATTTTATGAAGAAGGTGACGAAGGTGTGTATAGACCATTTTTGTAGAAAATCCTGAAATATTCAATTTTTATGACAGTTATTTTTACGATAAAGTCACCGTTTACCAGTTAACTGAAAAAAGCTGATTATTTTATCTTTGACCTTTGACCTTGAATAAAATTTTTTGCTCCAGTCAGATTGACTAAGATTTTTGGCATTTCATTTAAAATGATGTTCTAAACGTCTATACAAATTTCCAGCTCTTCGCTAATTTTTCCGAGGTTTCCATTATTTTTTGTCTATTTTGACTGGACTAATTGTGTTGGGCCTGATTTTATAAATTTTTGTATGGGCCGGCCGAGTGGGCTCGGGAATGGAAATTCCAGCCTGTGAAGACCTCTTTTGGATTATTCACAGAAGAGGCCTCTCCTTTCTTATCTTCTCCCACCCCCTTGTCACAATTACTCGAACTCCCCCCCCCTCCAAAAGTGACATTATTTGTGGATGGACCTTCAAGGTCCACGCACATAGCACTAACTTCTTGCGGTCAGGTGTCGCTATTTTTGATCTTTCGTGTCGGCGCTTTGATGTATAAAGTGCTTTTTCAGTGAACTTTTTTGAACTTCAAGAGAGAAATCCAGCTCGAAATCAGTTGACAGCTTTACGACTGAAGATTGGGTAGATAAAAGTTCCCCTTCTTTTGTCAATTTGGTAGGGTCAGTCCCTCAAAAATCATTTAATGAAGTTTCACCCTTGTTTCGTTCCGAAACAAAGATTGATTGATGGCTCTCTTAGTGTAATAAAAACTAGTGCTGTCCGCTCGCAGCCTTAAAGTCCACGCACATAGCACTAACTTCTTGCGCTATCTTTGATCTTTCGTGTCGGCGCTTTGATGTATAAATTGCACTTCTAGTGCACTGAATCTGAACTTCAAGAGAGGAATCTAACGCGAAATCAGTTGACAGCTTTACGACTGAAGATAAGGTAGATAAAAGTTCCCCTTCCTTTGTCAATTTGGTAAGGTCAGTCCCTCAAAAATCATTTAAAGATATTTCACCCTTGTTCCGTTCGAAAACAAAGATTGATTGATTGCTCTTTTAGTGTAATAAAAACTAGTGCTGTTCGCTCGCAGCCTTAAGGAGCTCGAATTTGGGCCAGGAAAATAAAAGTGAACTCTGAGACGGGCCAGGACGTCCCGACAGAATTAACACAATACTCTCAATGGGCAGGGCCGAGAAAAGAAAAAAAATTAGCAGATCTCCTATGTCTATAAAAAATTAAGCGGACTTAATTTAAACGAAGAGGATATAAAAATTTAAACAAAAGCTATAAAATATGAGCCATTTTTAATGAAGTTGTTCAAGCACAAACAATTGCCCTAAAGCATTTGGAGCAAAAAATCGATGTCACGCTGAAAGATCTGTTGCTCAAAACTGGTGTGATCGGGCAGTCACTAATAGAAAATCTGGACTTTTTTAATGAAAGTTAACAAATTTTTCTAAAAAATAATAATGTAAATATAACAAATTAATCCAATTATTTTTTTAAATATATTCTTTTAAGACTTGTTTTAATTTTTTAAAGCATCTATCACTATTTAACTTACTATAGTTAAAAAATTTCAATAATCTTTTCATAATTTACTACTAGTATAGGTGATTTTTTTTAATTCTCTGGGATATGAAACATAAATAGAATGTGTATACGTTTATTTTTATCCACTAAAAAAGTTCAGTTATTATTTTATTTATTTTAGAAGACATTAAATTGAAGAACACAGCGATTTCTTGTATCCAAAATTTGTCATATCCGAGAAACTAGCGGTGCCGCAGCTCGGATAATCGAGGTTTCATTGTATTATTAAATTTCCCCCTTTTTAGGTGCGTTCGTAATTATGTAAATACGTAGCACCTATTGTTGTCGCTCAGTCCGTCCGTCCGTCCGTCTGTCCGCATATAACAACGCAAAAACTACCCAACCGAATCGTTTGAAATTTAAAATACATAATTATTACATAATTTTGTCGAGTCATTTCAAATTTTATGAAAATAGGATGGATAGATCCATTACAGGGACAATCAAAAGGATTCCGTTACATTACGGTCAATGGAGAAAAAAGTTTCAAATGCATTTTAATCGTTTGAAATTTAAAACGTATATTTATTACATAATTTTGTCGACTCATTTCAAATGTTATGAAAATCGAATGCATAGATCAATGACAGGGACAATCAAAAGTATTCCGTTACATTACAGTCAATGGGGAAAAAAGTTTCAAATGCATTTTAATCGTTTGAAATTCAAAACGCATAGTTATTACATAATTTTGTCGAGTCATTTCAAATGTTATGAAAATCGAATGCATAGATCAATTACAGGGACAATCAAAAGTATTCCGTTACATTACGATCAATGGGGGAAAAGTTTCAAATGCATTTTAATCGTTTGAAATTTAAAACGTATAATTATTACATAATTTTGTCGAGTCATTTCAAATATTATGAAAATCGGTTGCATAGATCAATTACAAGGACAATCAAAATATTCCGTTACATTACGATCAATGCGAAATAAAGTTTCAAATGCATTTTAATGGTGTTACACTCATTTGAACATAATAGAATTGACATGAATCTTTGAAGTATGTACTAAAATATACATTCTGTGCAATCTGTGATGCAAAGAATATTTATTATTAAATTACAGGGCCACACAAATGTATTCCACTAAATAATATTATACGGGAAAACATTGTTTGGGGCGTGTTTTAATTATATTAAACTACTTCACATTTTTTGAATAAGATATACGTTAATGAAGTATAATAAAAATTACTACGTGCATATTTACAGGAACACAAAGATTTCGACCACCGTACTGTATCCAAAGTACGCTGTACTATATCAGCAAGATCTAAATATTTTAAAACTTCATTATCGCACGAACATTTGCTACGCTTCACGTGCAATTTCCAACTTGTTTAGTTTAGTTTTTAGGTTCATTTCTGTAATTGTTTCCACTGAAGTACTCTGTTTCAGTAGAAAATAATGAGAAAATAATTAGAAAATAATTAGGATGAGCGAAGCGAATCCTCTTATAGTCCACTCAAATTACAATTTGTCGTAAGCTTTACAAAAAAAAACTATTCAATATTTTAACTTCAAATTAAACACAAAAATAAATTATGATCTGTAGATTTGCAGAATATAATTTTTTTTTACAGTAAAACGTTAAAAAAATTATTATTTTAATTAATTTATTTTACATGCATTTCCAATACGGACGCATTTTAGCAAATAAATAAAAAATGAAACGCGTATATTTTCAGAAAAAAAAAGTTTAAATCATGGAGTAAATAATTATAGATAGAATCATGATTTATTTATTAAATAAAACATGTTTTCATTTTCCCGCAAAATCGTTTGCACAGATGACACTTAAACTTTTTAAAAGAATTGTATTATGGATTTTTTTTTTTTTTTTTTTTTGTAAACTGGCAACAAAATAATTGTAAACAAATAAAATTAATTCTTAAATTTGTTATATAAATGAAAAATTAAAAGATCTGCGTGAAGTTGTTGGTTCAAGCTCTTTATAAAAAATTTTGCGAAGGTCGTATTGTGGCTAAATAATATCGACTCATTAATCAGAAGGATTTTATAGAAAAATAAGACTTTAATAAGTTCGCAAACACAACAATAATTATTCGTGAAAACGTCACTGCGAGAATGAGAGAGCGCTTCGTTTAAAGGTAATTCCATTGAGTTGCCATTCGCAGAAAGTAAAAAGGTCTCCCACGCGGAGAGAATTACAGCAATTCTCATACGCTAACATGTATAAAAACGAAGAAATTAAAATAAAATGTTTTACAGTTAAAAATTCATAGTATCAACGAAAGCAGATTTCAAATGTTTTTTCCAGAAAATAGGATTTTGAAGAAGTAACTTTCTTCAAGCTTTCTTCAAATATATTATTCTAAAATAGCTATCAAAGATTATCGGATGTTGATTACAAAGATTGGAAACATGCATATTTCAAACAATTAAAAAACACCAGTGGCTACTTGAAATTGTAAAAACATCTTTAAAAGAGCTTTTAGTTGAAAATTTAAAAAAAAAATTTTCGAAAATATCTTATTATGCCAGTTTTACATCATAAATAAAAAATTAAAATGCGCCAAAACATAAAATAACGTTTTTGTTTAATAAAGATGCAAAAATAATAATAAAAAAATATTGTTACTTTCAAATATCTGTTTTATAAAATAATGCTTCGCGAATCCAAACAAAGCATGGCTTTTGCTAGTTAGAAAATAGTTGATTACTATATGTTTTTGTTGCCATTTTCATATAAACTCTGAAAAAAATGTAATTAGAATACGTGCTGTTTTAATAAAGTGAATGATTTCTGATAAAGCATGAACCAATTTCTAACTATATTTAATTTTAAGCCTTCCTATTAAAGCCACAAACAATTGAAGGTACATGAATCATTAGACAGCCGATTTTTAGGTGCGTTCTTTATTATTTAAATACCTAGCACCTATAGTTGTCGTTCAGTCCGTCCGTCTGTCTGTCCGCTTGTCTGTCCGCCTGTCTGTCCGCATATAACAACGCAAAAACTACCCAACCGAATCGTTTGAAATTTAAAATATATAATTATTATATAATTTTATCGAGTCATTTCAAATTTTATGAAAATCGGATGCATAGATCAATTACAGGGACAATCAAAAGTATTCTGTTGCATTATGGCCAGTGGGGGAAAAAGTTTTAAATGCATTTTAATCCTTTGAAATTTAAAATATATGATTATTACATACTTTTGTTGAGTCATTTCAAATTTTATAAAAATTGGATGTACAGATCAATTATAGGGATAATCAAAAGTATTCCGTTACATTACGGCCAATGGGTAAAAAAGTTTCAAATGCATTTTAATGGTGTTACACTCTTTCAAATCTAATAGAATTGACATGAACCTATGAAATATAGTATATAACTAAAATACACATTATGTACAATCTGTGATGCGAAGAATATTTATTATTAAATTACAGGGCCAGACAAAAGTATTCACTACAAAACGCTGTACGGGGAAACATTGTTTGGGGCATGTTTTAATTATATTAAACTATTTCACATTTTTTGAATATGATATACGTTAATGAGGTTTACTGCAAGTTTCTTTCTGTATATTTACAGGAACACAAAAAAGATTTCGACCACTATACTGTATCCGAAGTACTATCTGCTATAACAGCAAGATCTAAATATTTTTTAAACTTCGTTATCGTACGAATTCACCTTATTTGCTAAGCTTCACGTGTAATTTCCAACTTATTTTCCACGAGTTTTTTCAATGGAGACCTCGCTTTTTGCTAGTTTTTGGCATTTTTCCGGGATAGTAACGTCATAACATACTGTGCATACTTTTCTATAGATATTGTTTAAGACTGGGTCGTAAATGCTGAATTTTTCAGCGGATGCAAATGATGTCGCTTTATATAAAATAAAATGTATTTTATGTGTTTTGTACTATCAATATATATACATTTCCTTTTTTTTCATCCGGGGCGACACTAAACTCTTAAAAGCTTTCATAAAACTCTATGCTTCATCTCTAGTTTTTCTTTTCCCCAGACTTTTCTTTAAAAAAAAAGGTAAAAAGAAAGAAAAAAATCTTACTTTTATTAAATTTAGTAGCTCCCACTTTTTATAAAGCGTAAAATAAAGATTAAGTTTTCCATAATACGATTCAGTTCCGACATCAATTTAATGCAATATTATAAAGGAACTTATTATTGAAAAATCATGAATTATAGTAATGAAACTAGTTGCGATTTTCAAATGAACATTACATGATCATAAAAGAATATTTATGCATAAAAAAGCTGTGCTTACTTTTATATTTATTTGCTTAAAAACGCTGACATTACTCATGCATAAAACATATAATAAGAACTTTTAAGTAAAATATTTTTCTTCCTTTTCAAAATTTGGTCAAAGATTATAACGAATTTGAAATATTTTTAAACAACCGATTCCATATCCCTTTGAAATATCTAACGAAAATTTCTTCTTCGAATTTCAAAGAACGAATTCTAAAGATAAATAAACAATTAGGATACGCGTATCATTTATATTTCTACGACGAAAGGATTTATTTTCTCGAAAATAATGCCGCCGCACAGTGTTTGGGGATCTCACAAACGAATTCAGTAATAAACCCGGCATTACGTAAATTTTGAAAACGGAAAATCACGAGAGTGAAAATATTTTCAAAAGATATCCCTACGGTAAAACCTGACTTATACTGAAAAAGACGATTCCATCAAATAGATGTATGAGGAAATTTTGTTAGCTAAAAGAAATTGTTAAACTTTAAAAAAGGTTTTAAAATTTGAGATACCTATTTTTAACTATACGTAAATACTTATGCATAAGTATACATGTATATATGTGCCTATATACATGGATATATACACATATCTATGTACTTGCGGAACCACCCACCGTTGTCTGGGCCGCATATCAAATTCACAAATTACATCATTGAAAATTACATTAAAAAATTACATATGCTTAGTAAATTTATTTTTTAATTTTTAGTAAAACTAAACGCACAAAAAAAGCATTTTCTACGATATATGTACATGACTGTTAGAAGTGGAGATAAATGCAGTCACAAAATAATAGATACCACATGTCGCGACATAAAGTGTTATGTTTAAGTTTAGCGTTAATAAGGGATACGTTTGTGCTTTATAACAAATATAATAAAAGACTAGGAGGTTTTGTCTCTTACGAGATATGCCCGCCAGCCACTCAGGCACAGCAAAGTTCAAAACAGTGTCAGTTTTGTCTGTTTTAAAAAGATTGCCGAATACGGAAAATTGGACGATGTTATCATGATCATTGGCGATCTCATGCAATCGGATAGTCATTCATTTCCTTCAACTGGGAGATTTTTCAGCTAACAATACAGTCGTTATCGCTGTCAAGATAGGTGACGGCTGTTTTTGTGATTCATTAAAAAAGACCAATTACATATTTTGTAACTAGCTTGTGTACAATGGTTAATTAAAAATGTCACTGATACTCGGACTATAACATTTATATAATATGTTTTCTTTTAGACACTGTTGAATTTGTTTTAAGTATGACATTTTAAGTATAACTGAAATAACTTTAATGATTAACGAACTTTTCGCACAGTTTACTAAGTTTTCCTTTTCAATATCCAAGTATAAATATATATTTAAATTGAAAACGCAGTTTAAAAGTTTTCTTGTTTTGGAATTTTTTTAATCGCGGACAACCAATAGGCGAAAAAGGCTATTTCAAATTATAAATTTAATCCTTATTCAAACAGAGAAAAGTGAATAAAAAATTAAAAAACCAAAACCAACTAGTCGTTGGGGGCCACCGTAATACTTACCCATCATGGATATGTATATGAAAATAAAACATGTGAAAACTATTTATACAATGCATTGCAATTCATAAACAAAATTTAAATATTGTTAATATACATAGTAATGCTATATTAAAAAACTGCTGATGTACCAATTTCGACAAATTATATAAAACGCCAAACTACTCAAGTAGTACTGAACTGCGTAAAAGAAACATCCTTATAACTCCAAAAATAATAATTCTATTAACTAACAATTAACTGCGTCGGATTAAGCGTCTCATTTCCAATTAAAATACACTTCTGAATTGAAATTTGAATGAAATACAGGGTCATGAAAAATCGAAGAATGTGGAAAACAAGATTACAAATATCTCGGCAACTAATAATCCGATCGACTTCGTTGTATATGCAAAATGTGTGTTATTTTATTGCCTTTTACGTCCATTCCTTAGAACAAAAAAATTCGAAAATTTTTATGTACCTTTCATCAGAACGAATTTTTCGAGAGTCCGAAAAAAATAGTTCCGAATAATCGAGGTTACAGATATTAAATACGGTTCGTCCCATTCTTACATACTAACTACATACAAAATTTCAAGTCTCTATCTCAATTTGTTCGGGAGATAGAGCGTTTACAGACAGACAGACAGACGTACGGCAAATTTTTTTTTCTAAAAATATGTTTTTCGGAATCTCCATTATCTAAAACGTGTAAATCCGTAAAAAAAAAAATTTCGATTTTCAAAACGATTGCAAGACTTACCCTATACTACGTATGATGGGTAAGTAAACTAGTCGTTGGGGGCCACCGTAATACTTACCCATCATGTATATGTATATGAAAATAAAACATGTGAAACTATTTATACAATGCATTGCAATTCATAAACAAAATTTAAATATTGTTAATATACATAGTAATGCTATATTAAAGAACTGCTGATGTACCAATTTCGACAAATTATATAAAACGCCAAACTACTCAAGTAGTACCGAACTGCGTAAAAGAAACATCCTTATTACTCCAAAAACAATAATTCTATTAACTAACAATTAACTGCGTCGGATTGAGCGTCTCATTTCCAATTAAAATATACTTTTGAATTGAAATTTGAATGAAATACAGGGTCATGAAAAATCGAAGAATGTGGAAAACAAGATTACAAATATCTCGGCAACTAATAATCCGATCGACTTCGTTCTATATGCAAAATGCGTGTTACTTTATTGCCTTTTACGTCCATTCCTTAAAACAAAAAAATTCGAAAATTTTTATGTACCTTTCATCAGAACGAATTTTTCGAGAGTCCGAAAAAAATAGTTCCAGATAATCGAGGTTGCTGATATTAAATAGGGTTCGTCCCATTTTTACATACTAACTGCATACAAAATTTCAAGTCTCTATCTCATTTTGTTCGGGAGATAGAGCGTTTACAGACAGACAGACAGACAGACAGACGGACGGACGGCAAAATTTTTTTTCTAAAAATATGTTTTTCGGAATCTCCACTATCTAAAACGTGTAAATCTGTCAAAAAAAAATTTTCGATTTTCAAAACGATTGCAAGACTTACCCTATACTACGTATGATGGGTAAGTAAAAAGATGATTGAACATCACACTTTACCTTCTAGTCAAGTCTATGCTTGCAAAAAATAGTTTAATTTGTGTGATAGTGTTCGATCTTATAAAACTATTGCAAATAAAATATCTGTATCAATTTCAACATTCAATAGCGTTTAAAATAATCAAATTTAAAAGTTTGTTTGCTTAAAAGTTTTTATCATATATTTCACTGTAAAATTGCCAGCTTTCATGCTTTTATATGTGTTATAGTGTTCATTAAAAGGTATAAAGGAATTAGAAAATTTAAACTGAGAAAAAATAATAAGAATAAAATTATTTGTAACAATAGCCTGATCACGGCACCAGTGTTATGTATTTTTTTTTCTTACTTTATATTTACTTAAAATATTTAAAAATTAATTGATTATTTTAAATTTTATTTCATTCATAAAGTAAAATGATTACTTTTATAACTGCATCTTTTTTAAATTGATATTTCCATAGAATATACATAAATTTTTTGCCCTTTCTACTTATTAATATTTAAACCCTATATTCAACAAAAAAAATTGTTAAATTTAAAATATAAGTTCACGATGGTCATTACGGTAGTCAGTTACGATGGTGGAATTTAGTCTTGGTTGTTCATGTGATGGGATATCTATGTTTTTGCAGTTGTACATGGGTGGGGATAGATGAAAGTATTGAATTTCAGCATATATGAGACGTTTTTCTGACACGGCTTTAAGCTTTTGAAGGGTTAAACTCAAGAGATAAGTTTCAGATTAGTTAATCTTACCAGTTGGACTGGAGAGTTATAAATTTAGCAACGAATGTCAAGAATAATTTTGTGGATTATTAAAAAACATTTATTATTTGAAAGGGTCAGCGGTACATACAAATTCAAGCATTATCATTGCGTCAGAAGGACTGTTGGCAATTTTAGCCAATAATTAAAGCTGGGGAGTGTTAGGGCATCTTCAATGTTGAATAAGGATAATAAAATAATATAGAGAGTATGGATTATGAATTTTCATATATGAGAAACATTCACTGTTTGATGAATAGATTGTTGTAAGGTTGCCTGTCCAGAAGGGTTAACAATAAAGAATACATCTCTAAACTCTATCGGATGCTTGGTTCTTTAGCGTAATTAGAGACTCATGATCAGGGACAAACGAATCATCTGAGTATTAGGGATTGCTCTCTCTCTTTCTCTCTCTCTTTTACAAAGTTCTAATTTTCTGAACGGGGTACCAGTGAAACACTGATGAAGGGGTACTGATACAGAGATCTATCTGACGGGATGGCCAGTAAAAGAATGATCGCACTAAATTGTGGCAAAACTAACTAAGCCTCTCTCCCCATCCACACATCATTACGTGAGAATGAATTGTAATGTAGAGCATTACAAAAAATTAAAAAGCAAGACATAGAACCCTGTGTTACTCAATCCCGCCACCCCCGAAAAATAGGGGACATTAGAAGAATTACTTCCACTGGAAAAAAATAAATAAAATAAAAGAGCATTAAAAGAAGTTTACTATCTCTGCAACAAAACAAAAAAAAGGGCATTAAAAGACATTTACTTTTTCTGAAACAAAAAAAGGGGGGCATTAAAAGAACTTAACTTTTTCTAAACCCCCCCCCCCCAAAAAAAAAAAAAAAAATAAAAATAAAAAGGGGGCATTAAAAGAACTTTGCTTTTTCTGAACAAAAAAAAAAAAAAAAAAAAGGCTTTTAAAAGAACTGTACTTTTTCTGCACCAAATAAAAAAGCACTGTGTGCACAAAAAAATTAATAACTGGCATTCAAATGCACCATAAAAATCGAGCTATTTGCGCTGTAGTAAAGTGGTAGTCTTTTAGAGATGAACTGATGGCCCACGAGCCCATTCATGAATACAGGCGAAGTGATAACAGCCATCATAACAAATTAAATGGATGAACTGATAGCCCTCGAGCTTAATATCACAGAAATAAGCAAAAACTAACAAAGAAAAGTGTACTTTACGTGACTTACCTACTTTATGTGAAAACAGACATCTCTTAAAATAATAGACGAACTAAAGGCTGACCAACAGGCTCCACCCTATAGCGCACCAAGAAGATATCTTACCAGTGAACAAATTGAAAATATCAACTAATTACAACTATTAGAGAAAATATCAACTGGTAATCCCGATTGTGACTACAACAACCAATATATGTGACATCAACTACCAAGATATGAGAAAATGAATATAAGACAAATAGGAATATATGGGCAGCGGTGGCCCGATCGTGGGTTTGAGGCTCACCGCTAGCACACCATGTACGCTAACGGCACCTGGTGCATGTAAAATCCGTCGTGGATGCAAAGTCCTCCAAGTTACTTGTGAATTATACCTCTGGGGATGCCTTGTCAGGTGAAGATCTCGCCATCCGATCAAGGCTCTAAATTACGAGATCAAACTCGAGTATCGGTTGTCGTATAGGCAGCTCGTATGAGCTCCGTGGAAGAATTCGCGTTACCCCCTTTCTTTTTAATCCCTTCCAATTACAACATCGTACGAATGAACCCAAACAGATAATTAAAAGTAACCTAGAACAGGCCAGGATAGTAACTAATATTATAAAAATAATAGCGATACAGCCACATTCAGGTAGATCTCAGCTTGTGCAATCAAGCGGCTTCTATCCCGCAGCCAGGTAAAAAAACCCGTTAAGCTAGGCATATTGCCCGGCAGGCAGGGGCCTGGTCTGCGGTATAATAATAATAATACCAGCATGGTTTTCAGTTTGGTGTAATCCGGATGCACCGAGATTAGTTCAGACGGACATTTCTACACGGTATTAGTATATTTAAGAAGCGGATTTATTAAGCTGATTTTGATGTAATCCTACCTGACATGTAACTGTCGCAAAATATATTGAATCTAACGAATCTCGCGGTCTGAACATTCGGGAATATTTAGCGTGAGATGAACCAGTACGAGGTGGTTATTACAGTTAAAAAGAAAAAAAAACAATGATTTATGGTTATGCGCGATAGTTTCTGCGTTGCGCCTGTAATTTTTGATCCGTGGAGTAAGAGAAATCAACTGATGTCATAATTGACAATTCGATGAATAATCGGACTGACTCAGTAACTGTGTTTTGAATTTTCCTTTGTATAATATGGTCAAGTGTATTGCACGTTAACTAAAAAGTTCCTAATTTATATTTAAGTATTTCAAAATAAAATAACGGTTATAAGTTTTAAAAATAAAAATTAACTGAAAGGAACTTCACAAGAAACTATTGTTAATCTTGAAATGCTTTAATATAATTAAATTGTTGTAGTTTATTATTATTATTATTATTATTATTATTATTATCATTATTATTATTATTTTATTATTATTATTATTATTATTATTATTATTATTATTATTATTATTATTACTATTATTATTATTAATGGTGATCTGTGAAATGTTACCAGCAGATTATCAATAAGTTGAATCGTTAATTTCACAAATAAAATGTAATACATAGTAAAGTATTTGAATTTGAAATGATTGTTGTTACTCTTTTTTTTTAATCCTGATTGTTAAACTAATATTTTCAAGTATTGAACATTTAAAAAGTATAATTATTATTTCATTGAGCATTGACCTATGAGCATCATAAGAAATACAACACGATGCAATACCTTAACTTTGTAATTTATATGAAAGTGCAAACCCATACTTTAAATGAAATGTAACCATTTTACTTTATGAAAGAACGAAAATTTAAAATAATCATTTAACTTTAAATATTTTTTATTTAAAGCAAAAGTCTATATAAAAGAAGAGAAGTAAATACAAAAAACCAAAACATACTATATGCAATAGTTTTTGCAGATGAACAGAGAAATTAAAATGAATACAATAGATTTCATTTTCCTCAACATCAGTGTCAGTGGCAGTGACAGCAATAGCAATAGCGTTATAATTTTTTTTTTGTTTTTTTTTTTAGAATGGAGGCCAATTAAAACTTATTTCTTTTATTAGCTCACAGGTCATCAAAGCCTAAGAGCTTATGTGACCACCCTTTCTGTATTTGCGTGCGTACGTAACGCGATAACTCATGATAAAAATATCGGATTCACTTGAAATTTTGGATATAGGTATCTTCTGATAAGGCACTTCCCTGATTAGTTTCGGGAGTTCATTCGATAGTTCATTCGATAAGTATAAGAGGATGAAGGGGGGGGCTAACACCCCTCCCCATGATTTATATAAATGGGTTTTTTATGCAGAATTATCAGTTTTCGTTCAAAATTTAGATATAGGAACATTCTGATGGGGCGCCTTCATGATTAGTATTAGGTGTTCATTGAATAAGTATATAGAGGAGGACGGGGGCTAATCCCCCATCCTTAATTTCGATAAAAGAGTTTTTCATGCAGATTTATCATATTTCATTCAATTTCAGACATAGGATAATTCTGATGAAAGCACCACCATTGTTAGTTTTGGGAGTTCATTGGATAAGTGTAAAGAGGGGAAATGGGGGATTAATTTCCCACCCTTAATTTAGATAAATGGGTTTTTCATGCAGATTTATCAGATTTCATTCAAATTTTAGACATAGGTTCATTCTCATGTGGGCACCGCCATGATTAGTTTTGAGCGTTAATTGGATAAATATAAAGTGGGGGAACGATCTGCGAATCTCCTGCCTTTAATTTAGATAAATGGTTTTTTTGCAGAATTATCAAATTTCATTCAAATTTTAGGCATAGAATCATTGTGATGAGGTTACCTCCATGATTAGTTTTTTTGCAAGTTCATTGGAATAAGTCTAAGAGTGCGGAAATAGGAAGTAACCCCCTCCCCCTGTTTAATTTAGGTTAATGGATTTTTTACACATATTTTACCGATTTGTTTCAAATTTTGTATATAGGTTCATTCTGATAAGGCGCTTCCCTGATTTGTTTTGGGAATTCATTGGATAAGTATAAAGAGGTGGACGGGGGCTAATCCCCTTAACTTAATTTCGATAAATGGGCCTTTCATGCAGATATATCAGATTTCATTCACATTTTAGACATAGGAACATTCTGATAAGGACACCACCCTGGTTAGTTTTGGGAGTTCATTGGATAAATACAAAGAAGGCGAACGAGAAGCTAATCCCCAGACTTTAATTTAAATAAATGGGTTTTACTTGCAGAATTATCAGATTTCTTTCAAAGTTTAGACATAGGATCATTGTAATGAGGGTCCCTCAATGATTACCTTTGCAAGGTCATAGGAATATGTCTTAAAAGGAGGTAAATGGGAGGTAAATCCCCTCCCTTAATTTAGGTTAATCGGTTTTCCACGCAGAATTTACTGATTTGCTTCAAAGTTTGGATATAGGTTTATTCTGATAAGGCGCTTCCCTGATTTGTTTTGGGAGTTCATTGAATAAGTATAAATGGGGGGATCGGTGGGACTACCTCTCTTAATTTAGGTAAATGGTTTTTCTTGCAGAATTAACCGATTTATTTCAATTTTTGGAAACAGGATCATAGTTATAAGACGCCTCCCTAATTAATTATGGTGTTCTTTTTTAAGTAAAAGGAAGGTACGGGATATTACCCCTGTCCCTTAAATTTGATAAGTGAATTTTTATAGAATTATCTGATTTCCTTTAAATTTTGGATGTAGGTTCTTTTTGATAATGTGAATCTTTGAATAATTTTAGAAGTTTAATGGTTTCGTATAAAGGAAGGAAATAACTCCTCTTAAAATACATAAATGGATTTTTATGAAGAATTATCCGATTTGCTCTGAATTTTGGATATAGGTTTTTTATATGATGAAGCATATCTCTGATTAATATAGGTGGCACAAAGATTAAATATAAATGGGGGAAATGGGGGTAGCTATTTTCCTCCTTAATTTGTTTTTCGAACGCCGTTAAACCTTGAATATATAAGGCCATATACCATTAGTGAGCGTAGCCTGTAAGCTCAATGTCATCAGTTTAACAAAGCAATATTCTTTTTTCTTTTTTTGTATTTTTCAAACACTGCAACACAGTTAAAATGCCATTCAAGAGAACATTGCTTTAATTAAGGTATCCTGGGGTAATAACGCCACGTTAAAGTTCTACCAATATTCACGGCTCAGGTTTAGATTGTATTTTTCAAACAAATATATGATTTGATGCAGCAACTGATTGACTATCTATATAAAAAAATAATTTCACAGATATGTATTCATAAAATGTAATGGCGTGATTTCTTGACCAATGCTATTTGGCGATATTACCCACCTATATGGGTAATAACGCCATGCAAACAAAACTATGAAATAAGATGGAATAATTGCAGGTAGGTTGCCCAATTCTAAAAATACAAACTCTACAAACTTAGAAATTGACAAATTGCATTTTAAGCTATTGAAAATGTTAAATTTTTTTGTGAAAGTGCAAGAAAAATAAAGGTTTGGTGTGTGTGTGGGGGGGGGGGGGCAGGAGGCAAAATAATATCAGACCGTGAGCTTCTTTTTGCTTAAAAAGAACCGCTTAAATAGAATTATTAGAAACATTGCACAGTTTTAACTGTGTTTATTTGAATCAGTGTTTAGGATGTAGCTTGGCCACTGTTGGGAATCAACCGGGGAATTAAAGCCAAGGTTTGGCGTTATTACAACGGTATAGTTATTACGAAGTACATTTTAAATGACAAATTATCTCGAGAGGATATCCGAAATCTTCAACAACATTTTGAAAGTACATGAAATGCACTACAAATTTATGAAATTAACAAAGTATTTCCGGATTTAAAAAAAATAGTCTTCACATCACAAAACGTATCGCAAAAACTTTAGATTAAGCGTTAATTTTAGTTGCTTGTAAAAACAATGAAACCTACAAATGGAACAAATTAACTTGAAGCAGTTTTTTGCGATTTATATGACTCAAAACCCTTCTGCGCAGAGCACGTGGGTGTCATTTACCAGATTATTTCATAATTATGCATAATGTTAGCACTTGGCATTATTACCCCGCCTGGCGTTATTATACCAGACCACCTTATTTTAATATTCAATATTTAGATTACATGAAATAGTACATGAAAAAAAATTGAATCATTTGAAACGCTTGCAAAATCATTGTACTCGTTTTCCAAGAACGATGCGCAGAAAGCACCGAAAGATTTGAAAATCGGAAATTTAAAGAACACATATCACAGGATTTACATCATTGTAGAGGAGATTTTTATGAGCTTACATTACGTGACCTACTTAAAATATGGGGTATTTATTCCAGTTTCAGATTTTTTGCAGAAGGCTTTTTTTGTAATAAAAAAACAAAGATCATTAATATGAATACTTTTCAGAACAAGCTTTGTGGTTTTGAATGTCAATGTTATAAAAAATACAAAAATATCCTTTAAAACGCATGTCATTACCCTATTTTGCTTTTTTTTTTTTTTTTTTTTTTTTTTTTTTTTTTGTTCTTTTACACCCAAATGGGTATTATGCGAATAGAATATAAAATTACGTTTGTTTTAGCTGTTGTTATTTTAATACGCAGCGAGATCCCAGTATCCTGGAACATTAAAAAAGACGTGAAATAGAAAAAACGCGAGCAATGTTTGGCCAGAATCAAAATCATTATCCACTTGTTTGTATTGAATTACAAACTGTATTTTTTTATGCCAAACCATTATTTTCGTTCATGGTTTTAAAAAATATCAAGATATTATAATAGAATTTTTAATATTCATGCTCCTTTTGAAAAGTTTCGACATCATTAGAAGACCTAAAAATGCACAATACTGTGGTCTGTAGTGCAGCTACGTTTAGAAATAATAAAAAAGGCAATGCAAATGTAACTGTAGTGGTCTACTAATTTTTAAGGTTTAAAAATAAGACTACAATGCATTTTTAAAAAACTACTGAAAGAAATCTGATTGACTAATATTATTAAATGTAACTTTCCATAAACTCTTTGAAATAATTGGTTTTTTTTTCCTTAAAGCTTTTCTACAAGAATTTAGAGGAAAGCAGCATTTTTCATTTTTCTTTTTTTCTGAAGTATATATATTGGAAGTTTAAATGTTTATTCTGATATATAGAAGTTAGGAATAGGCTTAAAAATACATATCTTTTGGAATTCACAAAGACTTTAATAATAATTAGATAAATATGCTTAAATGACCCAGTACTAAGTTATGTACACCGAGAAAAAAGTTTTGTTGAACCAACAAAAATTTGTTTGGTCCAACAAATCTTTTCGTTTAAATATGGGTCATTAGAAATTTTGTTTGAATAAACAAAAAAATATTGTTGATTTTTTTTTTTTTTTTTCATTTTCCGTCCACAATTTTCATCCGAAATTCATAATAACGTAATAATAACGTCATTAATCAGTCTCAATATGAAAAGTTTTTATTGTCGAAAAATTATGTTAATCTTATAGCTATCTAAGTCAATTAAACAAAATTACGTGAGAGGGTTATGGCTACTGGCAACCAATTTAAATTTTGAAAAAACAACAAAATTTTGCTAGAATTACAAATTGAAAATACAAGGCTTTAGTAAGACTCAAATAAAATTGATGAAATTTTTTTTTAATTTTATAAGAGGTTTAACAATTTTTTTTTTTTTTTTTTTTTTTTTTTTGGCAACAAAGGCAACAAAACCGATTTTTTACTTTAACTAAAAAATTTACCTAAAACAACCAATATGTACTCAACAAAACATGTTTTGTAATTTTAATCAATTCCTTTTTCTGGGTGTACTTTATTCTTTAAAGATGGATAATGATCAGTTCCAGAAATTTATATTACATCAACAGTTCACATAATATCAAATCTGTTCAGATTTAATAAGCTCTCCCAATTGAAATCATAAAATGTTCATATACCAGGATGCAAAATTATAGGAACGTTCATGATGCAAACTATTGTCCAAATAAAAAATATAATTATATTAATCCATATATAAACCACATACATTTTATTTACCAAACTAAATACTCAATATAAACATACAGAAAATATTATAAAACAATTGTTATAAATTTAATATAGGCTAGTTCCATGGGTTTTGTAGTGTAAGTCACATTACTTTATAATTGCTATGCTTGTTTGCCACCTTATTTTCGAAAAGTCTGCTTGGCCTTATTCAATTAATGAGAATGTGCCGATAAAATAAATCACATTTTTTCGTACTAAAATACTGGTAGCCAAAAATCGTAGCCTGTGACTTACACTACACGTACTCATGGAAATAGCCTATAATAAGTTGCAAATTTATGCGATATCAACAGGGAGGAAAATGACAAGAACGGAAAAGATTTTTCCAAATTATGGAAATATTACATCTCAGATGAGCATCTTTTGTGTTTAATAATTTCATTGCGACATTGTTGCACTGTTTAATTAGTTTCAAATTTGTTGAGGTGACAAACACGCTGTATCTTCTTAATTCCGAATACTAAATCTTCTTTCAATTTATATCTCACGATTTTACCAATTTTTGTCACATATTGCACACTACAATATCTTAAACATTCTTCATGGTATTTAGATTTGATCCACTGACTAGCCAGTTAAATTTGAGAGTCTTATTTATCTTCAAACGAATTGTTTGTGCCTATTCTAGAGGGCATTTAAGCCTTACCTTGTTGAAAATTTTGTTAAAGCCGATACTTTTTTCACCCAGGTTGAACAAATGGCTTTCTAACATGTTATTATAAGTATGTTTATTTTGTTTATCTGTCTAAACAAGCATTTCTGAGAATACCTTACGAGGAAAATGAAGGCTAAAACTTTGGGAAGCCTATACTTCATTGACGCGTGGAAAATACTAGCTTTTCCTTTTGAAGGCCATGCCTGTATAAATGAATACCATTCGGAATATTAGAGTTTCACTTCTTTTCAGCACTGAAGATAATTTTAGACCAATTCGTTTGTGGTTTCGGCGGGTTTTTCTCTGAATATGTTTTATTTTATTGCCAAATGCTTATCGCAGACATCGACGAGATTTTACATTTTTCGGAACTCTCGAAATTTTTATTGATCTTCGTACCGTCGATACTGATACTAGCTTCTTTATCTGGCTTCCAATTTTTATGGATTTTTTTCTGATATTTTTTTACTTGGAAACGTGTAAACAATAAAACTTCCGGATAGTTTTGTTTCGGTTTCCCTGCAGATTTTGTAGTAACATAAATAGTTGGATTGTGTAAGAAATTAAAAATGACTGTCTTTGAATGCTTAATTTTACTAGCAATTCTTTGAAATGACAATTTGATGTTGTTATAAGCTAGATCGCCATCTTTTGACGTTAGAAAGTATTAGGTTTCAACCTGTATTCCAACGAATGCACTCAGAATCTCTTTTAAATGCGATTTTTTAAAAAAATGTCAAAATATCCGCAAAACACGTTCGGCGGTTATGAAATATTTACTGTGTTCTTATCATTTTGCTCTTGCGTAATTTTTGAAAATATATATATTTAAATATATTATATATGTGTATATATATATATATATACAATTTTTGTAAGTTAACACCTTAATGTTAATGGGAATATTATATATTTAATTTTAATAAAAAAATTTTTTGTAAATTTACACAGCAAACGCGAACTGATTTGCTTGTTTTTGTATCATTTTTATCATTTTGCACCCCACTGTACAATCAGAGTCTTCCAAGTTACGAACGATAGGCTTGTAATTTTTACTTTCTTCTCTTTTTATAAGAAAAAAGTATTGGATTCGTGAAAATTTTCGAATTCCGGTTTTCGACGGATTTACACGTTTTAGGAGTCAAACATTCCAAAAACATGTTTTTACAAAATGTCTGTCTGTGAGTCTGTCTATCAATCTATTTGTCTGTATGTGACAAATTTTGTGGGGGTGCTCAGTCTCAAGAACTAATGCACGGAATTTCACAAACTTTAGATTAAGTTTGATCTTGATGTAAACTGGGTCTCATTAGTTTTGGGGGCATATCGCTCAAGAGGTAGAGCTGCAAAGCAGGCTTTTTTACGATTTCCACAATAGCTATATCTCAAGAACTAATAGGCGGGTTTTCATAAAACTTTAGACTTGGTTAGTCTTTGATATAAGATGGGTCTCATTACGTTTTGATGTAAATCGCACAACTGTTTGCTCTGCTGTGCGGTATTATTCACAATTAATCGCAATAGCTCTATCTCAGGCACTAATGCACGAATTTTCATCAAACTTCAGATTCATTTAGTCCCTGATATACACTAGTATTCTTTAGTTTTTAGAGTAAATCACTCAACAGCTGGCGCTTCTATCCAGTTTTCTTTTATGATTTTTGCGATAATTGTATCTCAAACATTTATACACGGATTTTCATCAAATTTCAGTTCATGGTTTAATTCACAGATTTTCAGCAAAAGGTATACTAGTATACCTTTTAATAAAAATCTTTCGTGTTTAAATCTATTAATATATGTTTAATCACTTAACTGGAAATTGTTTCAATGAACAATTGCAAAATGATAATCTTTTAATCGATCAAATATCAATAAGTATATTTCTGTTTTTTTTTTTTTTTTCCTTAACAAAAAGTAAGTTTTTTTTTTTCCTTTCTTCATCAATCATAGAGTTAAGAAGGAAATGTCTACTATTAACTTATATTTTTTACAGCAAACAAAACTTTTTTTTTATGAAACAACTAATATTTTTTCATCTATCAAAAAATTTAATGCTAAAAGGAAAACAAAAACTTTTCTTTTCCCTTTTGTAAATATCATGATTAAAAAGAACTATTATCTTTTTATTTTCATATAGAGAAAAAAAATTGCTTCGATTTAAAATTTTATACTTGTATATTTTCTATCTTTTTTCTCTTTTTTGATTCAAATATATTTTATATGAGTAAATTCAAATTTATATTTTTACATGTTCTAATTATCGTGTTGTTTTGCTTTTGAAACTGATGCATATTTGCGATGTTCAAGGCGTCGTCACATCTGTCAAATAATAAACAATAAAGAAAAAATCATGCGTCAAGCATAAATTATGAAGCACTTTTCAACACACTTTTTTGAAGCAATTTTTTTTACATTCAGAAAAATGTAACAAAACTGTACCACTATAAAAATTAAAGTATTACGTCAATTTTATCACATGAAAATGTATAATGCATTTCAAAACCGAATTTCAACTGTTCCTATCTAAATTATCCAAATTTTTAGTAGCCCTGTATATGATATAGAGATTTGTATCTATTAACAACATGCATTCCATAATTTAGTTCATTCAAGAGGTACATATATTTCAGAAAATTCCCCTTCGGCAATCTCCCCTATTAACAAGAATAGTATGAGAATACTTTTGTTCAGCCCTCTATATGAGGTATGGAATTTACATATGAAGAGTAATATGCAAAAAAACTAATAACATTTAAAAGAGCATACCGAATTTTAAAACGAACTCTTCAGCAATTATAACGTAAAGACAATATTTTAATCAATTTTTTGTGTGTCCCTGAAAATTAAAAAAAATTGCTATGAATGCTCTCTTTTAACGTGATTGTACTGAAATTCAGTGATTTATATCAGCTTCGATACACTTAAAATAGCATGATGAAATCAAAATATTCTCCAAATGATTTTTCCTCATATGCCATAATGTAATCGAATTCTTTTAAGTACCCCTGCAAATGAACTATTCCCACGTACTTTATATTCAATACCAAACATTGTTTGGTGATCCTAAATAAGGTTTATCAATTGCATGGAAATCCGAATGCATTTATGGGAGTTAGAGCGTGTACAAATGGACAGACGGACAGACGAACCAAATACATAAGCATTTAAACTTTGTTGGAAAGTGCTAAAAAACAAAAGCAAACATACATATCTACTGTAAAGCATCCCCCTTCATTCCCGTCCACATAAAAACTGTACGTTTCTTATAACCCTGTTTCTGAAAGTCTTAGAATAAAGGTGCTTAAATGAATTCATTAATTTATTAATTTCTAAATTTTTAATCGGATTTTTCTTGCTCCGAAAGACTATCTATACATAAAGGTAATAAAGATAAGTCAGAAAACACGAAAATGACTTTTGAACGGATAAAACTAGGATTATAGAATGAGTGTCTATAGTTAAAAATTGTGCATTATCAAACTCAAGAGAATGCAGCCACCTTGTGGCTAAATATGAAACACAATTAAAAAAGACAATTAAAAAAACTGTAGAACAATTTAGTTTTATATAGATTCTAACGTGTAAAAGTGTTTTTATTTGAAGTCCCGAATTGTAAGATTTTTTATATCCATCACCGATTTAAATAAAAATTAATCTCGCGTAAGTATAGCATTATAACATATATACTAATAAATATAATATGTAAAGGACTGTGCATATATAACATTATCATTTTAGGGGGACTGTGGGATATCTGGCAAATGATATTGAAAGGTGTCCCTTGGAGTAAGGGGGCTGTCTTTTGTTAGCGTTATCAATTTTGATCCAACCAATTTTTTCTCTTTTTTGTGTGTGTGCGTGTTATTTGTTCTTTACATCAAAATATACTTTTTTTAGTTTGTAATCTATTTTTATGGAAATACAAAGCTATTATTTAAATCATTAAATTATAATAAAATTATTTTATTCCAAAATATAGAACGAAAATAAAATACAAACTTTATAAATGTGTAGTCGAACTACGTGTTTAAATTACTGAAAAAAATTAATAAGGTTGCTGTAATTAGCACCATTATTGATTTTTCCGGCTATTAACTTTTAGCATACCTTCATCAACCAAAAAAAAAAACTTTTGTATGAATACGTAATCGATGTTTTTCATCTAAAAATGTTTTTTGGCACTGTTTTGGGGTTAAATGCAAAAAATCTGTTTTCAATAATCAAAATAAATGGTTTTAGTCTATATTCTGTAAACCGGTAATTACATAAAGGATACTCTGGTATGCATAGTATAGAAAATTGAAATAATAGCGATTAGAATAAATTATTTAATTATACTAAATAATTTCCGTTAATTTGGTCAGTTCTTTATTTCCCACATAAGCGAATTCTAAGTACTTTATGAGAAAAAGTTTATGCGTAACAAGTACTGTAATTAATTTACTTATGCATCAGTACATTTTCTCACTCAGAATCAATAAACGGAATTACTGTTCTTTCATTTTTATTCTTATGAAACATACAATTACTACTAATTGTTATCGCGTAAATTTATGAAACGCGAAATTTCTTTGAACAAAGTTGCATTAGGGGACTCAGAACCTTTGAAACCATCTCCTTAATTTTGAATAATATTGTAATATATGTGGTGGCACAATACTTATTACTAAAAATAAAACAACAAAATTGTAATTTAACAAATTACAACGACTATTTGGAAAATGATGTTCCCAAAGAAATTCTATACTTAAATTAATAATAATAAATATCATTTTTAGGCTAATTATAATGAGTCATATATTACGCACGCCTGCATTAAATGTTAATATTCCTAGATTAATGATTAAAAAACAGTAATTTATAGACAGACAACTTTGACTGTTTAAAATGTGCATTTTTATTGGATGGAGTTAATCAGACTGACTTCTGAGCGCCTCCTATTACGTACGACATGGATTAAACATTAATATCCCTGGATCCATCACAAACAAATTTTAAATGAAATTTCAGTTTTATAATTTTCGGAACTGCAAATTTTTAAACTTCAAAGCATCAAACATTTTTAATTTTTACATCGTTGCTTAGAGAAAAAAATGCCCTTTTTAATGAAATTTGTTTGAAATCTTTATCACAATTTGTTTTTAAATTATAAATTTTTTTAAAAGTTTTTTTTTTGCTCTTTTTGTCATTATGACAACAGAAGTATTCCGTTTTTGGACATTAAACATAGACAATCAAAAAGTGAATAAAATAAAGAACAGGAGTTTTTCATTTTTGGCCATTAAACTGGTACCAATCACGAAACGAATAAAATAAAATAATTTGCGGAATTCAACTAACTAAAAGATTCAGATATGCTTTAGATTTCCCAATTCTCTACGAGAACAACAACTATTTTTTACAAATAGTTAAAAAAGTAAAATAATTTATTTTTCCTTTTTAAAACAGCGTATTTTACTATTTTTTTTATTAACTTTTTAAATATCCCTACTACTTTTATAAATATAAATATTTTCCAATTCGATTTTTTTCCACATTCATTAGAATATACTACATAAAACTGCGCATGGATTTTTTAGATGTATAGGATTTTACATTTAACATAGATTTTTTTTTCTGATTTGTATAAAAAATGAAGAAAATCCAACAAATTCTCAATTTAGATACTTTAAAAAAAAAAAAATAGCTATAAACACGAATTTTAAATCTATACACAAAAATATTAATTTCTCCATGTCGAGCAAGTAAAATAAAAATTCAAACCTCTATTTAAATTAGTAAAAATGCCTTAGTGTTTACCGAACAAGGAAGTGAAAAGTGAAAAACCAGTTTGATGTTTTCCTTTTTATAGGTAATTGCGCTGCATCTATTAAAAAAATTTACAATATCTCACGATACAATGTCTTGTCGTATACGTAAAAATGAGGTGTCAAAATACTCACGATTAAGGAAGCTTAAAGATTTTATTTAAAAAAAAAAAATGATATTTTGACCAATTTCAAGGTACCGTGTCTGTATAATGCTTAGATTATAATTTCATGGTGTTAAGATATGTGCTTATAATTCCGGCACTTTTTTGAAAAAAAAAATGAAATTTTTATCAAACACACGTGTTTTTAGTTAGAATAAGGAATAAAACTAAGAATTCGTATAAGTTTTTAAAGGAATTTTAATTAACTTTTCAAGTTTGGACAATATGTAGTCAAATTTTAGTAACGAATCGTGTTTATGTCACACCTTCTATAACGAAATCTATCCAGTATGTTTCACTTACTTGTGTTATGAAGTAAAAAATTTAGGGAACCTCTTAAATTTACTAACATACTCGAACACCAAAATTTGGATACGTAAATTTTTCTACCAAAAATAAAACCTACTTCAAAAACTGTTGCAAAGTAAAATTTATTTTTTTTTTTACATAATAATAATAATAATAATAAATTAGCGATAATAAGCATAGTATTTACCATGCTTATCATTATGTTTGTGTGTATTAATTTGATATATTGGAGTCGGTGCCAGCCAGCCAAGTTCAAAATTAAAATTAATTATCCAATTAAAATCTCAACAAAATTCAGCAAAAAAGATTCGAAAAAAACTACATTGTCAATCAGTCAACTCTGACAGCATCCTAAATTATGAAATATGTAGTTAACTACAATGTTTTTTAGATAACAGAATGTATAAACTCGTTAAATTTCGATAATCGTTATGAATGACGATTAACAAATACAAAGAAATCGATTGGAGAAGATCCATTATTGAATCGGAATGGGTGTGTCGCCAAATTAATCAGCTACAACCATGTTGGCATTATTTATGATGACTTATTTTGGTCGCCAAATTTGACGATATTTTACCAAATGGTGCAGAGCTAGGCATCAACTTGGAACTTATGCATTAAAATACATAGTTTAAAGCTTTTTATTGGAAAAACGGTTACAACAATGAAAGTTAGTTTGCGAGAAAACATCAATTTTTTAGTTTTCGCTTAATTACTAAAAAAAAAAAAGGAACCAATTTTAATGAAACGGAAGTGGTACCAATCCGAGAGTAGCCTCTTTCATTTAAAACAAAAGCCACGAATCGATGAAATAGTTTCAGATTAACCGATGGACATTCATATAAATATATATATATGTGTGTGGGTGTGTGTGTTTTGTGTGTATACCGTGAAACCCCGGTCTATTGTTCCCGCATACATCGTTTTCCAGCATTTATCGTTTTATTTTTAAGGGCCCTGCATAAATTATTCTTAAATAATGTTAACGAAACCAACAAGCATCGTTCTTCTAAAAGTCGTTTTCCCGCATTCATCGTTGTAATTTTTTTTTCACTGAAATGAAATTGAAAGTCATGCGAATCCATATGACATACAAACAGGAATTACTTCTTTTATCCTAAAATAACTCATTTGTGCTTTTTGTGTTGATGATGGTGAATACAATGCACATGAAGTGTGGTTGTATATAGCAGAGGATACGATTATGTTTCCACTGATCTAGATTTTGCGACATGTGGTGTCCTAAACATAGGAGAAATATGTGATAATACTAAAGGTTAAAATAACGGCGAAGAAGTTAAGTATAACATTCATTCGAATGAAGCTGAGCCACCAGTACCAACTCTATCTTATGAAATATGGCATTTGTATCTGTATGAACTTTTATATGTGCATGTGAAGTTATATAAAATGATCAGAAAATTGCTTTACGTCTTGAAAATTAATTTTTTTATTTAAAAAAGAATGGACGAAAAACCAAACAATATTATCGATTTTTTAAAATGAACATCAATTTCCTATAATTTCGATTTATCTCTTTAATAGATTAGCGACAAACTGTACTTATTAGTATACTGTGTATCTGCATGATTATTCATGCATAAGCATTGTGTTTCTTCATATTTTGAAATTAATCCGCATTCATCATTTTCCATAAATTCATCGTTTTTTTCCCGCACCCCTTGAAAAACGATGGATTGCGGGTCTATTGTATATATATATATATACTATAAATTTACGCATCAAATTGATAACCTCCTCCTTTTTTAAGTTGGTTAAAAATATGAATTTTTAATGCGTATTTTTTAATAAAAATAGTTCTTAAATTAATATATACAAAGTTAAAAGGTATATTTCGCTTCCTAACATACTAATAGATGATCAGAAACTTGTGAGAGTATTTTATTTCAACATCTTAAAAACTTTTTAAGCAATGATGTTTCAAGTAAACGCACAGAATGAAAAACGCAGCTTTTCAGGAAACGCAGATTAAGATTTTGATATAACTAAAAAAATGATGAATAAAGTTTAAAATACACCATATTTTTAAGTGTTTATATAGTTGTGTAAATAGTATATATTATATATTTGTGCATTAACGTGTAGTCTTTATCTTTCTGTTGTTCTTGGAAGATCACTTCTGGTTTCAGAAAGTTAATTTCTGGTTTATATTTTGGACTATAACTTTCCTTCAAATTATCGCTGATCCAAAAATAAGACATTTTTAGAATTACAAATGTTTGAAATTTCGTTCAAGATAATATTCTAGAAATTTCGCGTAAACAATTATTTAACGGTAGGCACATACTTAAAACAATTAATAAACACTGGTGGTTCAATGTAATTTATGTAAAAAATAGACGTACAAAATATATTATTTCATTTTAGTGAAAAATTGTATCAAAAATAATATAACTAGGGTGGTTTAATTATAAATGCATTGAAATAGTATTTCACATCCGCTAATCTTCATTCTTAGTAACCACGTTTTCTTGATTTATTGTACTTTAATCTTTTGTATCTCAAATTATAAATTCTTGAAAATTTCATCTTCTGAAACATATTCCATGAATTTTTTAAACTACAATAATATCCATACAACCATTTAATAAGTTGTAGAAGGTTTTGGCAGTTAAAATTAATTAACTAAATTTAGTTTTTATAGAGATTTTGTGCCACATTTATAATTCCAGTTAAATCTTTTATTTATTTTTAAAATTTCTTCTATCTGTACAAAAAGAAAGTATTGGATTCATGAAAGCATTCAAATTCCAGTTTTAGACGGATTCTAACATTTTAGGGGTCAGAAAACACAAACAAATTTTGTGTCTCTGAGTCTGTTTCTCGCTCTGTATGTGACAAAAATGCTGTGGTCACTCTACCTCAAGAATTAATGTACGGAATTTCACAAAACTTTATGTTCATTAAACATCTTGATATAAACTAGAGCTGAATAGTTTTTAGTGTATATCGCCCAACAGGTGGTGCTGCTATGCTGCCTTTTTCGAAATTTTAGCAATTCAGGATTTTCATAAAACTTCATATTCCGTAAATCTTTAATGTATTATGGTGCTGATTACCTTTCGGTGCAGATCACTCAGCCGGTGGCGCTGCAAATGCAGCATTATTCATAATTATCGCAATAACTCTATCTCAAGAACTAATGCACGAAATTCAATCAAACTTCAGATTCCGTCAGTACATGATATATATTAGTGCCGATTAATTTTTTATGAAAATCGCTCAACAGGTGCCGTTGGTATGCAGCATTTTTTACGATTTACACAATAGACCAATCTCCAGAACTAATTAACGGATGTTCATCAAACTTTAGATTCATTTAGACCCTGTCATAAATTGACGTTTTCTACAAGATTTAAAGAATTATTTATTTTTTTTATTATTATTATTATTTTTTTTTTTTTGCTGCTAATTTTTGAAGCGTTTCCGAGTAGTTTTATAAGACATTACTCCGGATTTTTTTTTTCTTTTCAAGTCAGAAAATCTGCTTTTAGGAGGCTAATCATTCGCAAATAAATATTTTATATCTGCATAAATGAATTCATGCATTCAAGAATAACAAAATTAAACTATTTCTAATGTTAATGCTGTTAATTGATCATGTTTGCCTATAAAACTTGTTTTGAGCATTAAAATGTTTACTTGAGATTAGATAACCTCTGAAAAACCTACATTACTGGTTGAGAAAACAAATTAATAAAATAGAATGCGACAGCACGGATAGTCAACTCATCGAGTTCAAGATTGAAATTCCAGAATTATTGAAAATTCGATTCGTATATTAAAATGCAATTGGTCTCCCAACTCATATCTTCGTAGAAAACACCTTAAAACACAATTTTAGCGGTTAAGTCGTATAGGTTTATCATTGTATTTTCCTGCTACCAATCCACCCTAATTTTTATACTTGAGCGCAGGGGGTCAAATGTTAAAATCGGATTTTCAGGTGTTTTCCACCAAAATATAACCTGACAGACCGATTGTGTTTGAATATGCGAATTGACTTTTAACAAATTCTGGAATTTCAGCCGTGAACTCGATGAGGTGATTCTCTGTGATGACGGCTCTCGACCTATAAGATACCGAAAACATTTCGGAAACTTTCGGAAAATTAGTGGCATCAAAAAGTACTTTGTTTTTTAAATGCTTATTAAAAGCTCAATAAGTTGAAAGTTGTACGTCAAACATGGCAAATAATGTACGTTTGTACTCTGACTAGTTTCATAGATATTGAGATCTTGATGCAAGAGCTGTTGCACTCTTATACAAAAATGCATGAATGCAAACTTTATTACGACTCTATATATTAAATTAAGCAAAATGGAAATAAGATGATCCCCATCCTTAATAGGACATCATTTACATGGCACCCTAATTGTTATCTGTCATGTGATATCATTGAATTTATTACGCATGACAGGGTTTAATAGAATGAAGAAAACTTTTACAAATATCTTTTTAGGTTTTGATTCGATTTTCATAAAATTTGTAATGACTCGACAAAATTCTTCGACGATAATATTTATATTAACTTTGAAACCATTTTGTTCTGTACAATTTGCGCTGCTATTTTCGGATATACGGACAAAGCAGACGACATATACAGTTGCTATGTATTTATACAATTACGAAAACACCTAAAAATATATTGACTAGAAAATTTTCTACAGAACTCTTTTCTGAATTGTGGGTAGCTCATAAGAAGTTATTTTACATTTTCATTTGTGGTTATAGTATACATGCCTCAGAAAAATAAAACATCTGTCAGTGCATCCCCAGACTCACTTATGTCCTTTTAAACGCTTCCCTGTTTTGCCCATACGTCGTATGGGCAGCGCGTTTCTGCGTTGCATCCATACGGGTACGGTACAGGTACGGGCATCCATATTTCAATCATAATTTATCATTCTCACTAGTAAAATTTTGCTATAAATTTTGTATTATTTAATACGAGAATTTTTCTGACACAATTAGGCAAAAATTTCTGTTTTGGAAAACCGGTCATAAATGGTTAAAAATTCTGTAAAATACATGAAAAAAATAGATTTTTCGAAAGATCTTTTTAAAAATATATTGATCAGTTAACCCTTTTAGGGACAAAGCACCTCTATTCTTTAAATTCTAAAATGATTGTTTGGCACCAAAATTAAAAAACATATTTATCTTAAAATCGATAAAAGCCTTTCTCACTTACTTGATGAAATTAAAATTTTCATTTCAAAATTCTGGTGTCAATGTAGGTTTTTGCAATTAAAATTAAGTGGAATGTATTTTATCCCACCGCCCTGCAAGGAGTTAAGTGTCAAAGCATTTCATTGAAAGTTTACCTGTTTCGCACATCTCTAACTATTACTTTTATCGGAAGAAAGAAATTATTTTCTACCTTAGAAGAAAATAACTATAAAAGTTTTTTATCACTCCCTGCTTCTGTCGAAAGACTCCATAAAAACATTTTGTTGCCGGCATAAAAAGTTTAACAATCCCTGGATCGATTTTGTGTATCGTCGTTTACTGGAGTTGCGCTACAGTTAAAATATGGTGGTGTTTTACTATCCTGATACATATCATGCTATATAGAAAACAAAAGACATGGTGAAATAAGATTATAAAGATTATCTTTAATGATAAACTTATCTGTATTTTTAGTTCGTTGCTCAGTAATTACTGACTAATAACATAATTAATAATATTTAAATCTAAAAAGAAATTATGCATAAAGCGCATTAAGCATACAAGACATTTCAACACATTCAAAATAATGTAACAAAGCTTTCCTGTTTATAAGTTAACAGATGTAAACAAACTAAATAAATAATTTGAAAAATTCATAAAACATTTCGAAATATAATGCTGAAAATTATTGTCTTTAGACGCAAAGTATTCGAGCTATTTTGTGAATCCCTGTTTAAGATCTATACTAGTATATAACCCGGTCAAAAATGATGGAATTTTCATTTTCATTTCATTTTCATAATACAAACAGACTGAAGATTTTATTATTGAAGAGTTGTATTGTAGAAAAGCAAATTTTAAAAATAGCGATAAATTTCGACAAATACAAATGATGAAGATTTTTTTTTACTTGATATTTAGTTTTTGAACAAATTTTAATTTCAAAACAAAGAGCAGTATTTATTACAATAATAATAATAATAATTAGTAAAATAAAACTCAATTTCTGAAGGTTTCACAAAGCATTAAAATTAAATATTGAAGTTTTTGAAATTTTTAAAATGCATTATTTTTATTAAAAGCATGATTCGGCAGTGGCTTTAGTCATGGGTATATGATTGATTTTTAGTTCGATGCTAGGCATCAATTACAAAGAATTTTTTTTTTTGATTTGGTGCTATCTATACGCAGTTAATTTTAACAAAACAGCTTTTTTTTTTTTAAATAGTAGTTTCTTATAGAAAATAGCAGAAGCAGGAGGCATTGATTTAAATCAAAATCAATTTTAAAAAACTTCAGTTAGGCAACTTTAAAAATTCAATCCGTAAATTATGAAAAATTATTATTATTATTATTTCTTTTGTAAAATTTTAAATTAAATGTACCAGTTTTTAAAAGCTTAGATTATATCGAATTCGAAATTTCCTTGCATTGTAAACGAAATTTATGTTTTTTATCAAATGTCATTTAAATGTAAGGAATGTATAATATCATGCACTAAATAAGGTACCCTGGGGTAATAACGCCAGGCGGGGTAATAACGCCAAGTGCTTATATTTTGCATAATTATGAAATAATCAGGTAAATGACGCCCATGTGCTCTGCACAGAAGGGTTTTGAGTCATATAAATAGCAAAAAACAGCTTCAAGTTAATTTGTTTCATTTTTAGGTCTTATTGGTTTTACAAACAGCTAAAATTAACGCTTGATCTAAAATTTGCGAGATACGTTTTGTGATGTGAAGGCTATGTTTTTATCCGGAAAGACTTTGTTAATTACATAAATTTGTAGTGCATTTCATGTACTTTTAAAATGTTGTTGAAGATTTTGGATATCTTCTCGAGATAATTTGTAATTTAAAATGTACTGCGCAATAAATATACCGGGGTAATAACGCCAATCCTTGATATTAATACCCCGGTTGATTCCCTACAGTGGCCGAGCTACATCCTAAATACTGATTCAAATAAACACAGTTAAAACTGTGCAATGTTTCTCATATTTCTATTTAAACGGTCCTTTTTAAGCAAAAAGAAGCTCACGGTCTGATATTCTTTTGCCTCATCCCCCCTTCCGCACCACACCTTTTTTTTCCTTACACTTTCACAAAAAATTGAACATTTTAAATAGCTTAGAATGCAATTTTTCAATTTCTAAGTTTGTAGAGTTTGTACTTTTAGAATTGGACTATCTACATGCAATTATTCCATCTTATTTCATAGTTTTGTTTGCATGACGTTATTACCCATATAGGTGGGTAATAACGCCGAATAGCATGGGTCAAGAAAAAACGCAATTACATTTTATGAACTCATATCTGTTAAATTATTTTATTTTATATAGATAGTCAATGAGTTGCTGTATCAGATCCTATATTTGTTTGAAAATTACAATCTAAAACTAAGCCGTGAAAATTGGCAGAACCTTAACGTGGCGTTATTACCCCAGGGTACCTTATATTAATTACATCAAAGCAGATAAAATTCTGATTTAAGAGAATGTAAAAAAATATTTTTCAGTTATACTAATGCAGCCATGATAATATCTTATATATGCATTACAACTTGAAGAGGGGGGGGGGGCAAAGTTATTTTATTTATAATAGAAAACAAAATTAAAAAAAAATAAACGGATAAATGCTAGCATCTTAAAAAAATAATAAAACTAAATTTAAATTCAAATGCGCAACCGCTGAGTAGCACAATGTTTTAAAAACAGGTTTGGGAGTCCTTTATTAGTTCATAGATGACAGCACAAAAAAGTGTGAGAAGAGAGCAAGACGGCACCTTGAGTCCATAAAATACAATCGTACTCTTAAATGATAAAAAACTAACAGTTCAAACTTCCGCTGATATCTTTATGTATTATAATTAGGTATCATATACATGTTTTATATGAAAATATTCTGAACAAACATTATTTCAAGTGGAAGAAATTTTAAAGGCATCATTTTAGCATCTTTTTCAGCTAAGTCTAACGTGGCGTTTAGCTACAGTGGATTCCCAGATCAGAATGGTTCGTCCCAGAACCGTTTCTACACTTTTCTCAAGTCGCATTTTATTATAAGTACATAGTTGCATATGTGATGACTGATGATGTGTTTTTTTGTTTTATTTAACGGCGGCGCTTCTTTTCGTCACGTGACGAGCGAGCTAGAGAGAGTGAGGAGAGGAGGGGGTACGGAAATAGAAGTGTGTGTGGCGTAGGTAAGCTGTAGACCTGCGAATGTTTTGAGCAGGTAAAAAGAAGTTAAATATTATTCTGTAATTGGAATATGGGTGTGCTACGGGCACGATGTTTAGATGTGTTCGAAGGATGTATGTAGAAGTACTTGAAGGAGATGTGTAATAGTTATATATATTTAATTGTGTGTTCATGTCAAGATCTGTGTTTGTGACGTCTTTGTGTTCTACATGTTCTAATTAAACTTTTGTTTTCGTCCAAGCCCCTTGGATTATTTCTTTTATTTGGATATACATTTTATACCGGTGTTCCGCAGAGTAGTGTGAAGAAACAGCAATAGCGTGTATGACACGCTCTCTTTCGTCAAGAACAAGAGAAGTAAGTGGAATTATTTTTTATAGTCCTGGAATTGTGTTTAAAAGAATATATAATTTAGGATCTTTTAAGAAAGAAGATAATAAAGTTGAAAAATATAACTTTTGTGTATTAACTGTACAATCTTGAATATTAGATTAATGAATATGTTACAATGATTTTAAAGAGATAATCGTATTAGAATTGAAAGAAAATATTCTTCTTTATATAGTGAGTGATTATAGTATTTCATGATTACAATTATTGATAAAAATAGTAATATTTAAGGAAAAGAATATGTTTACTGTTAAAGGGTTAAAGAAAGAGGATCTGGTTATTGTGGCCACAGAATTAGGCTTAAAAGTAGAGCCAGATCATAGAATAGTGGATTTAAAATCACTAATCGAAGGGAGTGGACAATATGGCAAAGACTTCGATATTGTTAAGGAATTTCTTGTAACAACGGTATCAGACCGCATTCAAAAAGAAAAACAGGAGACAGAGGCCCTCAAAAATGAAAAAGAAAATATTAATTCCGAACAGAAAACAGCTATAGAATTAGAAAAAAACGAAACTAGAAGTAATTAAACACCAGTTAGAAATAGCTAAACTGCAGGTGGGGAACAAAAATTCTGATAGTGGGGGGGATGGACAAAATCCCAAAACTAATTCGTTAGAAGCTCTAATTAAAAGCTTTAAAACTTTAGCTATTGCGATTCCTACCAAACCTGAATCGTGAAATTTATTTTTTTCTTCGCTCGAAAGAGCGTTTGAATTAAAGAATGTCGCGGAAGATTTGAAAGTTGAAATATCGTTTAATTTAATAGAGGAAAAAGCTGCGCATTTATTAGTATATGCAAATGCAGATGAAATGAAGGATTATCAAAAGGTTAAAGCTTTAATTTTAAAAGAATTTCAACCCACTCCTGAAGCTTGTCTTCAAAATTTTCTTTCGGCAAAGAGGGCGAAAAATGAAAACCATATGCAATTCGCATCTAGGTTAAGGGCGAATTGGGATTTTTATTGCGAGCTTAGAAAGGTAAATGATTTTGAAACACTTAATGAATTAATAGTTAGTGATAGATTAATGGACGCGTTAGACTCAGAAGCGCGAAACTATGTCAAAATAAAACAATTAGATAATTGGTTGAAAGCGCGAGAGATTGCGAAATTATGCGATAATTGGTTTACTTCGAAAGGTAGAACATTTTCTGAGTTATATGATAAATCGACAAATTGTCGCATTTCTGATGATTCTGTAACTTACGGTAGTAGCAAATATATACCACCTCATCTAAGAAACAATTTTAATTTGCGTAATGATAGGAAAAAGTCTGTTTGTAAATTGTGCTGTCAAATCGTTCATTTACGTTTTTGTCCTAATAACAGAGAAAAAGACAAATCGGGAAATCCTCCTTGTCAAATGAAAAAAGATTCTACCGGAAAGAATAAAGACGAGAGATTGACTACGAAAGTGACAGCTTTATGTTTTGAGAATGACGCAATAAGTACTCAACCGTTGCAATACGATGAAATTTGGGTGGGGAAACAAAAAATAAAAACATTAATTGACAGCACCGCCGAGGTTCCTGTTATTAATTCGAACTAAATACCAGAATCATTTTAAAATATTGAAAATTAAAAAATTCAGTTGATTTCAGTTTTTGGTGAGCAAATTACGGCTGATCTTTTAACATTACCGGTATCTCTAAACATGAGTGAATCAAATTGTTTATTTAATAGTGTGCATGTATTATTTGCAGTGACAGATAAATTATGTGGGTCATGTATTATTACTCCAAAGGTTTATGAATTATTACAACCGGTACAAATTGGAGAACGGAAAAGATTAGCCGACATTGTGGCACCGATGAATGGGTTGAAATTAGAGAAGGGGGGGGGGGGGTTAGAATATATGTAAAAAGTCGGGGGAGGAAGTAGAACAGAATACGAGTGATAAAGATTTATGTTTGCGGGTTGAAAATGAAGCGTTTGTGGGGAATTTGATTATTAATTGTATTGGAATGAAAAATGATTGTGAGGATTTAAATTCGAATCAGTATTCGGAAACGACCATTTACAGGGAGCAACAAAAGAATCGCGAATCTTTACAGGGGGCGTTTAAAGATGCTAAACAAGGGAAAAATGGGTTTGTTATGGTGGACAATTTACTTTATCATAGGGAAAAGGTTTCGTTAGTAGTGCCTAAAATTAGGAGAGAGGAAATTTAAGGGTTGCACATGAATCAATTTTTGCGAACCATCTCGGTATGAGGAAAACGAAGAAAGAATTCAGGATTCATTTTTTTTGGCCAGGCGTGTCGCGGGGTGTAGAGCAATACTGTAAATCGTGCAAGGACTACCAATTGCGAAGCCGGGAGAGAGCCAGTGATCAGATACCTATTCTTCCGATCGAAAGACCGGAACTACCATTTGACGTAGTAAATATTGACATAATTGGAAAAATTGAACCACCTTCAGCGCGTCGGCATCAATATGTACTTACTTTGGCTGACAAACACAGTAGGTGGCCCGAAGCAGTTCCTTTAAGGACAATTTCAGCTAAAGCTACTTGTGATGCGCTGTTAGAAATATTTATGCGAACAGGGATACCCCACGTAATAGCAAGTGATCAGGGGGGAAATTTTGTCTCAGGTTTGATGCAGAAGTTTCATGCTAGGCTGGGAGCGGCTCCTAGATTTGCAACACCGGGACATCCACAAAGTTCGGGATTGGTTGAATGGTATAATCAGGTATTGAAACGCATGTTGCACCATATCATTCGGAGCGATCTAAAAATTGGGATAAACCACATTCCTTATTTATTGTTTGCGTATAGAGAGATTCCTAATTGTACGACGGGGGTGTCGCCATTTAAGTTGATGTATGGAAGGGAGACCAGGGGGTTATTGGCGGTATTAAAATCCACATGGTCAGGCGAAATTCCACTACCTATAAATCCCGGGAAAAGTGCCACCGAATACTTGCAGGATTGAAAAATTAACTTAGAAAAAGCGGCGGAACAAGCTTCACTAGTAGCGTAGGTCAAACAGGGCGCGTATGCGAAGTATGCGAATCGAAGGGCAATTTATAAGGAATTTAGACCGGAGGAGCAGGTATATTTATTAATCCCAGACTCTAGTAATAAACTTTACGCTAGATGGACAGGGCCAGCCGAAATAGGGGCGAGGTGTAATCCCGATTCTTACAAAGTCAGGTTAACGAACAGAAACATTAAAAATGTTCACGTGAATAAGATCAGGAAATTTACTCCTAGGGTACAAGCAGTGGGGGTAATTTTTGAGAATGAAGAAGAATTAGGGGAAATCCATCCCACCCCTAGTACAAAGGATAACTCGACCTATTTCAACATCGAAGAAGTAAATTTAAATCATTTAGAAAACGTAGAAAGAGAAAATATCTTAGATTTATTGTTTAGATATAAAGAATTATTTTCAAAGAAAATACAAATAGCAAAAGTCGGTGAACACAAAATAAGGTTAAATGATAATGAGAAGAAGAAACCTTATGTTTATCGAATTCCAGAAGCCCTAAAACCTCAAGTAGACAAACAAATTCAAAAATTACTAGAATTAGGTTTGATTGAGGAAAGTGATGAAGAAGCACCGCATCCGGTAGTGTGCGTAATGAAGAAAGATGGAACTCTGCGTCTTTGCGTAGATTTTCGGGCATTGAACGCAATCACCAAGGTCGATGACTTTCCTATGGAAAATTCTACTGATCTCCTATTTAATATTGGCAAGGCGAATGTTATTTCAACCTTAGACTTACTCAAAGGCTATTGGGCCATACCATTGGAAGAAGAGAGTCAAAAGTTAGCCTGTTTTAAGACGCACAGAGCTCAATATCGCTTCAAGGTCATGGCTTTTGGACTCAGGAATGCTGCTGCGACGTTTCAACGAGGAATCAACAGAGCGCTTTCCGAATACCAGGACTTTGCAAGAGCTTATATTGACGATATACCAGTGTTTTCCGAAACATTCGCGGAACACCTGGTGCATTTAGAGAAGGTATTTTCCAAACTATCACAGTTACAATTTTCAGTTAATTTGAAAAAATGTGAATTTGCAAAACCCCAAATAAATATTTAGGGCATATCATCGGGTCCGGCAGCCATCAGACCGATCCGGAAAAAGTGGAGGCCATTCGTAAGTTAGCTGTGCCTCAAACCAAGAAGCAACTAAAAAGTGTATTAGGGTTATGCAACTACTACAGAGACTACATACCAAAATATGCAGAAACAGAATATCCCCTCACAGAACTGACGAAAAAGGACAGCCCGGAGAAGTTGTGCTGGTCAGTGGAGCATGACCAGGCGTTCAACGAGCTAAAAAGAGGTCTCATTGAAGCGCCCAGTTTGCATACCCCTGTTATTGGATTATCTTTCATCATAAAGTGTAATGCATCTGCAGTCGGTATCGCAGCTTGTTTATCGCAGAGAAGAGATGGAGTAGTGTATCCGGTAAGTTACGCCAGTCAAAAACTCACCAAAACTCAACAGGCATGGCCAACAATTGAAAGGAAGGCCTATGCAGTGATCTGGAGTTTGAAGAAGTTCGAAACTTGGATTTTCGGTTCACCTGTGGAACTTATTACGGACCATTAACTTTTGTCACCAAAAATGCCCCCCAATCTTCAAAGCTGCAGCGATGGGCATTAGCGTTACAAAAGTATGCCATTACGATTTCGCACCGCCCGGGTGCCAAACTTATTAATGCTGATGCATTATCTCGCTTGGACACTGTATAGAACATTCAAGAACTTTTGAAGTATCCTATGATTGAACATTCCTTGGACATTGTTGAACTATATATATATACTTTTTTTTCAGCAGCTACAAGTGTTCTATGTAATGTTTATTAAGTATTTGTGTATTGCCTTTTGTTAATTGTATGTTATATTGTGTACATGAAGTATTAATTTAATTCTATTTTGTATTAGTAGATAGGAAGAACCGCGGAAGATGTGTCTTCTCCGGATACGGTTGTATTTGTTGTATTATTTTTTATATATATATATTATAATTTGGGTAATCATTGTTAAATAGTGTAACATCATCAGTCGAATTTCAGAATAAAAATAAGTGTGTACCGTATTTTCAATCTTGCGTGGGGGGTGTGATGACTGATGATGTGTTTTTTTTTGTTTTATTTAACGGTGCCGCTTCTTTTCGTCACGTGACGACAGAGCTAGAAAGAGTGAGGAGAGGAGGGGGTACGGAAATAGAAATGTGTGTGGCGTAGGTAAGCTGTAGACCTGCGAATGTTTTGAGCAGGTAAAACGAAGTTAAATATTATTCTGTAATTGGAATATGGTTGTGCTACGGGCACGATGTTTAGATGTGTTCGAAGGATGTATGTAGAAGTACTTGAAGGAGATGTTTAATAGTTATATATATTTAATTGTATGTTCATGTCAAGATCTGTGTTTGCGACGTCTTTGTGTTCTACATGTTCTAATTAAACTTTTGTTTTTGTCGACGCCTCTTGGATTATTTCTTTTATTTGGATATACATTTTACACCGATGTTCCGCAGAGTAGTGTGAAGAAACAGCAATAGCGTGTATGACAGCATACATAAAGTAAAAAGAAAGGAATGGAGTGGAAATGTAGTGGCTTGGGGTGACGCCAAAAATATAACCCTAAAATCCGCTACATTAAGCCTAAACAAAACCACGTGCTTTCACAAAAAAGCAGTTAACGATTAGTAATACAATTTTTAATTCATAATACAATGAATTGCTACTTTAGAATGTTTAAGGTCATTCCATGGTAACTTATGTTACATTTAGAACTATTTTCAATAATTTTAGTAATATAACACACAAAAAAATATTTAAAATGTAAATTTGACATGGTTTGCTAATTAAAATTATTTAAAGTCCAATTTAGATGAAAATTACCAAATTTTAATGTTATTTCTTAAATTTTGGTAGTTATATTATATATGGTAACTGACAATATTGAAAACGGAATGTAAGTTAGCATATAAATTGTAATTTTCATTATCATTTTTTAGGTAATTTTCATCCAAATTGACCCTTATATAGATTTCATTGACAAATCGTGTTAATTTTACATTTGATATTTTTTAGTGTAATATTTCTAAACTTACTGCAATAAAATGTTCTAAATGTAACGTAAGTTACCATGGAATGACCACTTAAATAAATGCAACTCATTTTCATTTAGAGAAAAGAATGCACGGCTGATGTCAAAGAAATCGATCCTTGTTCCACATGATTGTTTTATTTAGGCCTAATGGGGACATTAATATTTGAGCGATAAATGGTTTCATTTGCAAACTTTTTCACGGCATACTACATCTCCATCTACCTTTTTTCTCCACAAACTGTATACCGAAGGCAACTTTGAAATTTTTGAGACAGGCGCAAACAATATGCGGAAAAAAATAGTCACATATGTAAATTTGATACTTTTACGTCTGAGGAAGATAATTTGCGGGAACAACTGCAATTTAGCCGTTGTGGAATAGATGTTGAAATAAGAGAAATTGGAGTTGAAGTGAGAACAGAATCTCAGCTAGGATTTTAAAAAAGTGGGTAATTTTGTCATGACATAAATGAGCATGTTTATATCTTTTAATACCAATATATATATATATATATATATATATATTTTAATCATATACATTTTAAGATATCAAATGTCTAAAATTATCCTTTTTTTGCCAATTTTAGTTCTTTTGAGACGCTTTAAATGAACTTTATTTGGCAATTTTATCACGTACGATCTTTTATATTCTTTGAAGTATAAATTGAATTTAATGGTATCAGAAGTAATTAATTATAACCTTCATTCATTGGTATTCGCTCTTCACCTTATTTTTTAAAGCATTTCTTTGATCTACTTTATTATTTCATTAGCATCTTCTGAATAAGAAAATAAATAAGCAAAATTAACAAAAATATTTCTTTGAACTTTTCGTTTGCGCGTTTTGAATTTCAAGATAAGTGAAAAGTGCACTATGTGATCAAATTAAAAATAATATGCTGAAAAAAATCCATTGAAAGTTTGGTGATTAAGTGAAGTTTATCATTAATCAACAGCTCGGCGATTATTAAAGCTTTCAATATGAAAAAGAATCAAGTCCATAAAATGCTATTCAGAGCTTTGTATAAACATGTAAAAATTCAGAATAAATTTCTCCAAATTGTATTATACCCATCATTCTTCAAATTATTATTATTATTATTATTTTCAGTTTTAAGAGTTTTTCCTTATTGCAATAGAATATTTTTGCTACATTAATTAAGGTATGTGTCTACCTCAAACCGCCATTTTTGCGAAAATCGTCGTTTATAAATGCATTCGTATGCGTAAATATGTAGCACCTTTAGTCGTCGTTCAGTCCGTTCGTCTGTCGGCATGTAACAGAGTAAAAACTACTCAATCGAATCGTTTGAAATTTAAAATATATAATTGTTGCATAATTTTGTCGATTCATTTCAAATTTCATGGAAATCGGAGGTATATTGTAATTACAGGGACAATCAAAAGTATTCCGTTACATTACGGCCGATAGGGAAAAAAATAGTTTCAAATGCATTTTAATGGCGTTCAACTATTTAGAATATAATAAAATGGATATACTAAAATATGCATTTTGTACAATCTGTGATGCAAAAAATATTTGTTATTAATTCAAAAGGCTACACAAAATTATTCCATTATATAATTGTATAGGGAGAAACATTGTTTGGGGTGCATTTTAATAGTATTAAACTATTTCACATTTTATGAAATTGATATACGTTGCTGAGATTTAAAACAAGTCACTTTATGTAGAATAGAAATTTTAATAGATCTGTATAATAGATCTTGGTGCAATAGTAAGCAGTACTTCGGATACAGTAGAGTGTCCGAAATCTTTTGAGTATCCTTGTAAATACTATCAGCTTTCTATTATACAGAAAGTAACTTGTAGTATTGTAATCATTTTTTTTTACTTCCGGTGGGCCACTCCTTAAACTAGTACTACTAGCCAATGACCACTAATGAAATTTTTGAGTTTTCCCTGGTATGTCATAGGTTTGTCTCCAGTGTGACTTCAGTGTGTTTGTCTTCAATTATTTATGTAACGCTACTTTTCAAAATTAAATTTTAATGAAAAGTAAAAAAGATACTTCTTTTCAGCAAACAAATTTAATTTAGCTTAAAGAATTTGAATTTAATTTAAATATACAATGCCATGCATTAAATATATTAATTACATCAAAGCAGATGAAAATTGGATTTTTAGCGTAGTAACTTTCGAATTTAACTTTAAAAAGTAAACAAAACTGCAATTTATTAAGAGAATGTAAAAAAAACAATTTTTCGTCTTACTAATGCAGTCATGATAATATATTATATTTCCATTACACCTTGAAAAAAACTTATTTTAACTATAAAACAAAATTTTATAAATTAAAAGGATAAATGGTTAATTAAACTAAATTTAAATTCTATCAAAGCAATCGAAAAAAAACATTCGTTTTAATTTATACCTATTGAATGATAATTTAAAATTGTATAATGAAATGTTTAAAAAATTATCTCGATTTACGTTATTACATTCTGCAATTTTTTTTTTAATTTGATTTCAATCGAAAGTTCCTTCATTTATATTGATATTGATGTATGGCTCCAAATCAAAAGTTGAAATCACTAAAATAAAGCCTGGTCGATGCATGTATCCATTGACTTTAGAGTCGTTCATTTATTTCTATATTTGGAATTTGTGGCTTTCAAATTTTGTAAACTTATTGCTTATAAATGTAAACGAAAGTGAAAAATGTATTTCAAAATATATTTTAAGACTTTAATATACTTTTACAAATACTTTAGAAGCAGAATCGGGTGTCATTTTTTTATGGTGATGATTCGTTTAAAGAGTCATTCATTTGTTTCTAGTTTTTGAATAGCAACGATATCAGTATAGTTTGTTATATATATATATAGTTCGTTAGTTTATACTGTTTATAAAAGCTTATTTTTAGTTTAGAACTTAATACATTTTTATTGGATATGATAAACATGTTTTATGTGAAATTATGCTGAACAAACATTATTTCAAATTGAAGAAATTAGCACTTACTAGTTAGCTGTTATATGTTAGCATACGTTTTCCATTAAGCCTAACATGGCGTTTAATTAAAGCTGATTCGCAAATCAGAATGGTTAGCGCCAGCATGGTTACCTACCCTTTTTTCTACTTGGATTTTATTATAAGTAGATTGGCAAAAGCTTAAAAATTTTAAATTGAAAAAAATATTAAAAAAATTTCGAAATCCAAATTTATTTTATATTTAAGTATTAATTGTATAAGTGTTTTATTTTTTATATCTAATTTAAAACTAGTTGGATATGCCAATCCCAAAATTTTCTTCTATCTCATACGTACATTCTGATATTTCAAAAGAAATTATAACCATAAATACTTTAATATTATAAATTTATTATTATACCAACTTTAAATTTCATCTTAAATTTCTGCTTCAGTCAATTAATCGGAGTAAAAACTGTTAATGCGGATCATGATATTTATTAAAATCAATAGCTTTCCCTTATTATGTTATCATCAGCTGTTTGCAACTAGCCGGCTTACCAGGACGCGAGTTCCCGTCTCTGCACGAGCCAATGAATATTAGAATGACGAAGAGTCGAGAAAATAAGACAAAAAGCGCTACGCTATCACACTGCTCCTTTTGCATGGAATATTTTTAAATTTAAAGACGATCTGCTAGCCATAGCCAAAAACATACACAAAAAATTTGGTTCAATTCTGTACATAACTTTATGCATTTTCCGACAGTACCAGAATGAAAATAGCACAGAAATCACTTTTACAACGCCCCCTTCCGGTAGGCTTTTTTTAAGTTAGGAAGGCACTTTCTTCTCGTACCGAAAAATTAATCGTACACAAGAAATTTAGTTCAGTTCTATGTATAAGTCCATACACTTTTCGATAGTTCAATAATGAAAATGGCACAGACATCAGGATTATAACGCCTCCTTCTAGCGGATTTTATTCAAATTCCGGGAGGTCCTACCAGCCATAGTCAAACACTTACACAAAAAATTCAATTCTATGCATAACTTCATACACTTTTTGATAGTGCTATATTGAAAATGACATAAAAATCGCTATTACAGCGCCTTCTTTCTGCGGAATATTTTAAAATTGAAGGACTTGCTTACCAGAACCAAAAACATGCACAAAATATTTTGTTCAATTCTTTGCATAGCTTCATACACTTTTGGTGGTAGAATGTCGACATACGGACACACACATGTATACACACACACACACACACACGCACACGGACAGACAAACATTTTGTAAAAACATGTTTTTTGGAATCTCTGACCCCTGAAACGTGTAAATCCGTCAAAAACCGAAAATCGAAAACAAATCCGAATACAATGGTTTCTTGTATTCATGACAGAAAAAAGAAATAACAAGTTGGAAATTGCACGTGAACGTAGCAAATGAGGTGCGTTCGTACGATAACGAAGTTTTAAAAATATTCAGATCTTGCTGATATAGTAGAGCGTACTCCGGATACAGTACAGTAGTCGAAATCTTTACGTTTCTGTAAATATACAGGAAGTAATTTTTATTACACCTCAGCAACGTATATCTTATTCATAAAATGTGAAATAGTTTAATATAATTAAAACACGCTCCAAACCATGTTTCCCCGTATAGCATTATATAGTGGAATACTTTTGTGTGGCCCTGTAATTTAATAATAAAAATTCTTTGCATCACAGATTGTACAGAATGCATATTTTAGTACATATTTCATAGATTCATGCCAATTCCATTATGTTCGAATGAGTGTAACATCATTAAAATGCATTTGAAACTTTTTTCCCATTGACCGTAATGTAACGGAATACTTTGGATTGTCCCTGTAATTGATCTATGCATCCGATTTTCATAACATTTGAAATGACTCGACTAAATTACGCAATAATTATATGTTTTAAATTTCAAACGATTAAAATGCATTTAAAACTTTTTTCCCTATTGACCGTAATGTAACGGAATCCTTTTGAATGTCCCTGTAATTGATCTGTCCATCCGATTTTCATAAAATTTGAAATGACTCGACAAAATTATGTTATAATTATGTATTTTAAATTTCAAACGATTCGGTTGGGTAGTTTTTGCGTTGTTAAATGCGGACAGACGGACAGACGGACGGACTGAGCGACAACAATAGGTGCTACGTATTTACATAATTACGAACGCACCTAAAAAAGGGGGGAGAGTTAGGATACAGTGGTGTGAAATTCTAAGGTTTTTGACATTTTAAAACAAAATTACAGATTATGAAACTCAGGGGTAGATTTATGTTTTACGGAACATGTCTTTTCGCAATTTTTTTTTATTTTATTATAATAGCCATTTTTCCAACCATGCGCATAAAATTACTAAACAAAAACATAATTTGCTGAAAAAATTAAATAGCAACAACTAGAAAGGAATAAGCATAGTTTTGGCGCGCAATGCTTAAATACAGGATTGTTATAATTAATGTTCGCCTATTCAGAACGCTCTAGAGCCGGTTCTATGGCCCCAAGCGAAACAAAATTTCACTAATACATAGTTAAAGAGAAGAGCTTTGCGAAAATCGAGAAAAAAATAGTCAAATATTTTGTAAATTTTTGGCATTGCGCTAATATTTAAGGCGATGTGTGCAGATTCATGATATCAATTTCAGTCAATCCAGACGAACCACACAAATTTAAAAATTTCAACAAACTTCGACGAACTGCGAATTGTTATAATTAAAGTTCATTTAAACGGACAGCTCAAGAGCCTGACCTATGACTCCAACCAATACAGAAAAATGAATATCATTCAATGTGATGTAAACTGCATCACAAAAATAAAACATGTCGCTCAGCAGCGAGGAAATAACGAAGAATAACATTACGCATGCTCAATGAATCCTCCACCATTTTCAATAACGCATTCCATTCTCAGAACTGTGCTTTCTACAGCATTGCGTAAACTTTCCTGTGAGATTGAACGAATGAGAAATCTAATACTGTCTTTCATATCAGAGATTGTCTGACTTTTATCTTTAGATACAGAATCTTTCAAAATTCCCAACATCCAAAAATCGCAGTGTTAGATAAAGCGATCGTGGTAGCCAGACTGTTTGAAAATAACGACTTATGATGCAGGTCTTCTGTAAAATGGCTTGTTAAGAAAGTCAGAACTGATCTAGTAATCTGCTGTGGTGCACCGTCTTTCAGAAACACGATATTTTGAAGGCAGCCTCGCTGTTGCAGCTCGAGAATTTGACAACATATTGAGATACTTTCTCCCATTTACGGAACATGTAACGGGTTTTGTGGACGTTAGTTCCTCAAACAAATATGGCCCTATCATAAACGTAGCAGTAAAACCGCACCACACCATCACTTAAGCTGCATGCAATGGAACTTCTTGGACAACATTAGGATTATTTTTCGCCCGAATTTGACAGTTGTGTGTGTTCACTTGTCCGTTTAAATAAAAATGTACTTCATCTCTCCATAGAATATCCCAGGGCCAAGAATTTTCCACGTTTATTCGTGCAAGAAACCGCAGTGAAAAGGATAATCGACTTTCGGTGTCAGTCTGTACTAGTTGTTGCACCCTCTGAATCTTGTATGGATAGTAGCGCAAAATTTGACGCATCACTTTTCTCACAGTGGGAATCGGCCTACACTGTTAAAACTAAAGGTTCCGGTTCACTTCTAGGGGTGAAACGCTTCTCCCGTCAGCGACACCCCTAAGGGAGCCAGAATTGCACCTCCAGAGGTGCCCTAGGGCACCCCATGGCACCGCATAGGGTGCCATGAGGGTGCCTTGGAGTGTCATGTTGTGCCTTGGGGTCCCATGTGGTGCCATGTGGTGTCTTAGGGCACCTCTATTGGTGCAATTCTGGCTCCCCTAGGGGTGTCGCTCACGGGACAAGCGTTTCACCCCTAGAAGTGCCATATGCAACCTTTAGTTTTAACAGTGTATCGACTTCATTCGCAATAGCCGACGCACTTGCATTACCAAATGATGACTGGCTTGCTAAATCCACGGCAGCAGTAGCAATATCTTCAATGCTAGAAATGTCTACCCATTTTTCGTCCTCCACAAGGAAGAATGTCGAGTTTTCCTCTTTCCTCGAACTCTTTAATCATTTTGTGAACTCCACCATCCGACATTCGTCCACGTTTAATATCTTTTAGTTTCTGGAATTCTCCAAGAGCTGCAGCTGCGTTGCTGTTAGTTTGATAAGATAATTTTACAAGAAGTGCCTTTTCTTTCAAAGTTACCATTCTCCACAAAGTGTAGATTCAAATGCTTTTTAAAAACAATCATTTGTTCCAGTTTCAAAGAAATCACAGACACACTTTATCAGCAAGTTTTAAAACGTCAGTCGGTTAGAAGGGTATTTAGAGTATTCGAAGGTAAGGCGTCACTTTGACGTCGTTCGTCGAAAATTTGAATAAAATGTGATCTTTTTCAAGCGTTGGATGAAATTTTGTAATTTTGTGTGTTTAATCTGGATTGACCTAAATTGATATAACGAATTTGAAAAAGTTTACTTTTACCAACTGTGAAATAAAATTTCCTGTCCTAAAGTTTTGTTTTTAACAAAAGAAAAGAATCTTCAAATATCGGCTTAAATATTGGTGCAGCGCCACCTATCGACAAAAGTTTTAACTACTTTTTTCAATTTTCGCAGAGCACATCTCTTCAACTACGTACTAGTGAAAATTTGCTTCATTTGGAGCCACAGAACCAGTTCTAGAGCCTTCTGAAAAGGCGAACTTTAATTATAACAACCATGTATATTCATATTCCTTAGCATCAAATTCTCGCGAAACTTGGTGACACTTGGGGAAATATTGCAAAGTATGGCTATTAAAAATAAGTAGCCATAGAAGAAACCAACTTGGTTAAACCTCAGTAATTTGGCGAAATTCTCATTTGAGTTCGTTATTGACGAAAAGGAAACTTCACATAATGTTTAACTTTGTATAATGTTTCAATAAAATTAATTTCGAGTAAACTTTCAAAAACTTTAAAAACAAGAAATAGGGAAGAGTCCATTTTTTTCAAGTAAGGGGCCAGGAGGACGTTTCAATATACATGAGTGTAGACACTTTATGAGATGTAAATTTCCGATTAAGTAAAAAATGTCTATACCAGGATTCGAAACAGGAATCCCTTGGATAGAGCTGTCAATGCTGTACTATTTTATCTATCTTTCACAAATTTAATGGATATAATTTGACATAGCTAACCTTGTTGATTAACCCTTGCTATGTCATTTAACCTCAGTTGTGCCAAACCTTAGATGATTGATTAACATTAATTGTGTTAAAATTAATCAAGAGAGCACAAATTTCAATGAAAGTGTCATCATTTTATTACTGTGGAAATTGAGGATAAAAACATGTAGAACTATCTGTAAATTAATTTTATGAGCCATCCTGCACTTTATTCAGAATCCTACCTGACTAGTATAATTTATTGCCCGCATTTTCAACCTATCACATAAATTGTTACAGCACCGATTAAACTGTCTTATCTCAAACTCGGTTGAACTAAAAAACGGGACTTAATCCACTTTGATTCTAACGTTTCATATTATATGTGTGCTTTTGAATGTACCGGGTGTCCCAAAAATGACTGATGGATTTTAAAATTCAATAACTTGTAAACGGTGACAGCTATTTAAAAAATTTTTGCAAGAGGGTTATGTATAGTGTCAGGAGTTTTTTTACCGTAATTTTTTATTTTAGTTCGAATTTCAAACAATAGGTGGCACTGACGGCATTTGAAGGCCAGGTGATCAGTGCTGAGTGAAGCGTCGACCTGGCCTTCAACAGCCGTTAGCGCCACCTATTATTTGAATTTCGAACTCAAATAAAAAATTACGGTAAAAAAACTCCTGACATTATACATAAACCTCCTGCAAAAACTTTTTAAATAGCTGTCACCGTTTGCAAATTATTGAATTTTAAAATCCATCAGTCATTTTTGGGACACCCGGTATATTACATTAAGAAATAGTATAAGCTTTCTTTTAACCTCGTTGAGCTGCAACTTTGCTTCTAACAGATGTGTAAGTGTTTCCGAAACATCAGAAAATTAATGAATAATGTACAGTGTATTAATCTGTTGTCTCCATCAGGAATAAGGAATTATCAAATGCTTTTAATTTACAATTAAACATTTTCAAATGCCTAACAGAATAAATAAATGTAAGAATAACAAAAAAATATTAATTTTAATATTATCATTATTTATATTAATTTTAACAATTTTGATGCTGTTAATTTGCCATGTTTGTTGAATACGAAAATGTTCACTTGAAATAAGATAGCATATGAAAAACTGATATTTCGTGCCGATTAATAAGCTGCAAAGACTACTACTCGAAAAAGTTTAAGAAAATTATGGACAGGAAAACAAACTTTTTCTTTCTGAAGCGATTATTTAACTCTCAGAAAACCAATCGTTCTTGAAGTTTATAAAAATAAAGCTTGTCGGAAACGTTGGTAACTTGGAAGATGTTAACCTGCCAGAAACACTCATCTATATACACAAAATTATCATTGTATAACAAATAAGTTCCGTACTCCTAGAAAACATTTTTCATCCAAGGGATGCAGTACTTTTGAAACCATCTCTTTAATTTTGAATAATATTGTACTATATGTGGGGGGCACAATAATTAATACCTAAAATTAAATAAAATAAAATAAAAATCCCTGTCGGCTCGGCCTGTAGACAGAGGTAGATTTCGAAGTTAGGTACAAATTTCACCAACAAAATCTAAACCAAGATTCTAGATAAGTAGTTTCATCACTAAGAATGAGCTCTAGGGACCTAAATCTTTCGTGAAAATTCTAATATACGCGCATATATGTAGAATAAATTTTAAAATGGCTAAAACAAAATTAGAAAGCTTCAAAATGCTAAAATATGCCAATATTTTCAGAAGCCTGGTTTTTATCATGTTTTAATACGTTTTTACAAACTCACATGACTCTTCGTCTTTTATATATTTATAAGGTGACGTAACATTTGTTTCTTTTTTGTTGTTGTTGTCTGTTTTATTATTATTATTATTATTATTATTATTATTATTATTATTATTATTATTATTAATTTCCGTCAAGCTATTTTTTTTCAGTTTTCATGTGGAAATCTTGCTAGAGAAAAGTTGTGCCGTAATATATAATTTTTCTTAAATTCGCCAAACTAGTTTTTCTTCATTTTTCACGTGCAAATATTGCAATAGTAAAAATAATAATTGTAGAAAATTTTTATTTCTATTTTTTTTTAAATTGCTGGCCACTGCTATAACGAAAAATGTTTATTTTTTTCCTATCATTGCTCTGTATAAGCTGTTTTTATCAGAGCCATGTTAAGGCGGTATTCAAAATTTTGAACGCTCCCCATTTCCATCCCAATGTATTTACCAATGTATAACCATCTCAATGTATTTGATGAATTTGAAAACGATTCGTATTTTACTAAAATTTTATTTTTTAGAAATCCCTACTGCGTTTTTAAATATGAATATTTAGGCTCCGATTTTTTTTTTTTTCACATTCATTAGAATATACTACATAAAAGTGTGCATGGATTTTTAGATGTATTCGATTTTACATTTAATACGATTTTTTTTCTCTCCTATACATTAAAAAATAAAGGAAATTCAACAAACTCACAATTTAAATGTTTTTTTTTTTAATTATAAACTTGAGTAACTATAAACAAAAATATTAAATGTACCATGGAAAAAGAGTAAAAAAAAAAATCAAACACCTATCTAAATTACCAAAAAGCCTTAGTGTTTATCGGACAAGTTATAAAAATATGAATACGGTGAAAAATCAGTTTAAACTTTTCATTTGTATGGGTCATTGTGCTGGATCAATTAACAAAATTTACAGTATCTCGTAATATAATTGTCGTGTGAGTAAAAATTGATGTGTCAAAATATTCACAATCAAAGAAGCTTTCAGTTAATATTAAAAAAAGAGAAATTGATATTTTAACCAATTTCAAGATACTGTGTCCCCTTGATACTAAAATTTGAATTTAGTTTTAAAAGTAAAAAAAAGTAAAAAAATCTATGTATATAAAATAAGACATGTCTGTCTGCCTGCCTCCCTCACCGCGGATAACGCCGAAATTATAACACCCAGGTTTCTGAAATTTTTGTCGTGTGTAGTACACCGGAAATTGCACTTCACAGACGGATTTTTAAATTTCATTTTAGATTTTTTTAAATTAAAACTTACTGGATAAAAGGATATTTGCAGCTTTCCACGGCAACGAAGCAGCCAGGTTAGAGGCTATTTGCATCTCGCCACCAATCCCCGGCAACGAAACAGCCAGACAATGAGAGTATGTGGTAAATATGGGATTTAACGACAGCATTTCAAGGTTGAATGCTAGCAACAAATTACACACGCATTTGCTATTTTTTCTTGTTTTGATGATTTTATTTTTCCGGATTGATTTACAATCGATCTTGAAAATCCATCCATGGGACCATCCAAAAAGTAGTAAATTAGATAATTATTCTTTTTATGTTTTCTTAGGGTTTGTTCAAATCTGCAGAGCACGTCGCACGCGTGCTCAGAAGATTTTTCATGGAGTAGGTCTCATTGAAGATTGGAATTTTAAAATAATCCAGTTATCGCATTATTTTTGTGGTTCAAAACAGCTAAAATCGACGACAATAATTCTTTATTCTTCCAAAACATGGTTTTCGTAACAGAAATACATACTTCTGTTCACTCAGATAAAATTTAAAATATACTTCACATATTTTTTTTTCTATTTTACTATGAATGGAGATTTTAAATATTAGCAATTTGTCTGATAACCTCTATGGTGACGAGCAACGCCGAGCGGAACAGCTAGATTTCTATAAATTAAGATTTCTAATTTGCTTTAAAAAGAAAAAACAAACAAAAAAGTTTTCTAGTTTAAAAATAAATTATTCATTTTCTCATTCATTTAAAAGTGCTCGCAATTTATTTTTTAAAGCTATAAATAAAGATTCGTATTTAAAATACATCCTAAATAAACACATTTAAAATATATACATTAATTAAAATAAAAGTATTAAACAGAAAATCATCGATTTTAGTAAAAAAAGAAACTGTAATTTATTCCGGAATGAAAATTAAATATTTATATTTTACATCAAATGATGGACTTAAGATGTTTACAATTCGCATTTTTTTTTCCTATATTAATATAAAAGTGCTCAAATTCCAACTATAATCTCATTAAAGACGAGATCTTCTTGAAATTAACTTCAAAATTTTCAGTTTTCTATAGAAATTAATCTAAACATATCCATTTGAAGGAAACTTATAATAATTATTTCTTACAGTTCCAAATGGTTTCAACTGAAAACAGTAAGATAGCTAGTTCAACTGCAAGTTCAGTGCCTTTATTGTTTGTTCCCTCTCTCTTCATTTGACATATATACCAGTAGTGACTATACATTCTATAACGGAAAAATAAAAAACTGAGATCTTTCAAACATTGGAAATATCCCGCTAGCGCTGCTGCCAGTACAATTTCCGTGAAAGTATTTCTGAAAGAGTAAATATATTTTAGTAATCCACGAAAAAGGTTAAAGCTAACTGAAGAAACATTTGTTCTTTTCTAGAATGTAGTAAGAAAAAAAAATACTTAACAAGAAATTGGATATAAGAATGTGAAATATTTTTTGTTAATTATTTGCTATAATCTATCGAATAAAGTAACAAGATTTTTTAAAGATGTGTGAAATATTTATATTGACATAGAATGATTTATTCATACGTAATGAAATATTAATGATTTGTATATTTCTATTAAATTTCATTACAATTCTTCATTTTCAACTTAATGCAATAAAGTACCTTTTATCCAACTGCTGTCAATTAAATTTAATGGAACATGTATTAAATTTCTCTTAAATGTTAAGAATAAAACTTAATGTATATCAACTAATAAACATTGATACACAATGTACGAATGAAAGAGGATCATTGAAAATCAGTCGAGACCGAGAAATATTAAAAATATAATATCTAATTCATAATACTCTGCTCCATATTTTAAAATGAAATTAATTTGTGTTAATTGATGCCAGAAATCCATATCTACGACTTAAAATCATATTTTCTCATCGTCTCAGGATGTTACAAATCTAAAAGGGAGATTATTCAATCATAAATTAAATTTTATTAATTATTAATAACAATAACTGCGATCATAAATTATTCGAATTACTTTATCAAGAGGGAAATGTGTGATTTTCTCTAATATGCTTACTGTCTCTTTTTGAAATATGAAGAAACACACATATTTTAAGCATATTGCTTTGATTAATTTTCATTATTGAGCAATGAAGCAAACCTACATTTCATTACTATTCAACTATTACCATTCAACTATTACATGCCAAACTTATTTAGATTTAAACATGTTTTCATACTACATATAAGTACCATTTGAAATATATTGAAAATGTTAAATCATTCGTATAACTGTGTTATAATTCAACTTAGAAATTAAGTTTATTATAAATAAGTCCAAAAGGATAAAAGCTTGTTATCCATTTGGAATGTTTCATTGTGATATTATGATAGAAAAAAATTCATACATGAACAGAACATATGTAGGACTAGCTTAAAATGCTTTTATTTAATATACATAACAAACGCATAAAAGATATTTTTCAAAGATGAATGAATGAATATTCAAATAAATTATCAAGTATCATGCATAACTTGAACTTTTATGCTTTAAATATTTTAAGTAAATATTGAATAATGAGAGCTATTCAGGGTTCTCGCTGTCGCTCGCCATTGCGCCAAATTGCCACAAAATGCTTCATTTAGGGGGTAAACCAACAATCAGAGTCGTCAAATTGCGAGTGCTCGATTTTTGCTTTGTTTTTGTCTGTGTGACAATACAGTCAAGATTCTTACACGCATTTATGAACGATTGATGTAATTTTACATGTTCAATCATATCGTGTCATAAAGAAATTAACTTAATACCAATTCATTTTAGCAAAAGTTAAAGTCAGAGAAAGGATTCTGCGACAGATATTTCTCTATTGTCAGTTTTAATCACTATCTATACGCTGGCGTCGCGCTGGTAAAAACACAAACAAAATTACTCACATCAAGTGCCAAATAGGGAAAAAATTCGCTGGAATGCGGTAATGAAATTAAAAGCTTTATTAATTCTCTTTTATCGACAGAAATGCGCGTGCTAATTTAACCATTTAATGCAAGATTTTTCACTTTGTTCTGAAAACAAATTAAGTATAACTCTATTTTTGTTAATTATTCACCAGAAAAATAGTGAAAAAAAATTAATTACTCTGGTGTCCAAAAGTTAAGCATAATTGGTAATTAAGTAATTATTTTTAAGTAATGAAAGAAATATGAATCGGAATGTGCTGAAACTCCAGGTGTATAAACAAAATAGTACGCGTCACATATTTTCGCGAAGAGTTTTCCCCGAAATCGAACAGGGGACCATCAACAAATTGAAAAAGAACGAAGATCTTTTGGATAACCCTGTCAAAACTAATGTAGCAAAAGCGTTCAAACTGCACATTATGATTAATTGGCTTATTGTAATGTACTGTGTTAATTTTTACAAGGATAGCATGTATACTCGTAGAGAAATTAAGGTTTTTATAAAAACAGTCCTAAATTTTTCCAAGTTTTTTTGCTTATAATTTGCAGAGTTCTTATTATAAAATAATGTTCTTTTCTGAAAATATGACAAACATCATTGTACACAATACCCTGTCATCAGAATTTAAAAATAATAAAAATTGTATGAAAAATGAGTATGTTTAGTAAATAATTTTTCATTGCGCATGCGTCAAAGATATCAAAATGTCATTTGCATATTGTGTTAGCTAAATGTATAGAGCAACTTCTGTAAAAGTTTCAAAAACATAGCTTGAAAATTCTGAAAATGGGAGCCTATAGAATCAACTAAAAATCCGTTATTCCTAAAGGAAGCAAAAAAATCAGGGGTTTTATCTAAATATAGTTGTACGTGCAATATTGTGTAGGCACTAAACAATGGAATATGGATACAGCCCCCTCAACTAAAAATCCGTTATTCCTAAAGGAAGCAAAAAAATCAGGGGTTTTATCTAAATATAGTTGTACGTGCAATATTGTGTAGGCACTAAACAATGGAATATGGATACAGCCCCTCATCTTTTTGCTTCATTTAGGGAATAAAGGATTTTGAGTTGATTCTATAGGCTCCCATTTTCAGAATTTTCAAGCTATGTTTTTGAAACTTTTACAGAAGTTGCTCTATACATTTAGCTAACATAATATGCAAATGACATTTTGATATCGTTGACGCATGCGCAATGAAAAATTATTTACTAAACATACTCATTTTTCATACAATTTTTATTATTTTAAAATTCTGATGACAGGGTATTGTGTACAATGATGTTTGTCATGTTTTCAGAAAAGAACATTATTTTATAATAAGAACTCTGCAAATTATAAGCAAAAAACTTGGAAAAATTTAGGACTGTTTTTATAAAAACCTTAATTTCTCTACGAGTATACATGCTATCCTTGTAAAAATTAACACAGTACATTACAATAAGCCATTTAATCATAATGTGCAGTTTGAACGCTTTTGCTACATTAGTTTTGACAGGGTTATCCAAAAGATCTTCGTTCTTTTTCAATTTGTTGACGGTCCCCTGTTCGATTTCGGGGAAAACTCTTCGCGAAAATATGTGACGCGTACTATTTTGTTTACACACCTGGAGATTCAGCACATTCCGATTCATATTTCTTTCATTACTTAAAAATAATTACTTAATTACCAATTATGCTTAACTTTTGGACACCAGTGTATATTTCTCTTCGACATATGTAATAATGTCAGTCATGAGTTATGCGTATCAAAAAGTACTCAAAACAGGATAATTTAAAATTATATAATTACTAAAAAGTATTTATACCGCACAATAATAACTATTCAACTACATAATAATTTTTATAATACTTTTAAGAGTTTGCAGAAATAATAAGACTGCCTTTTAAAGAGAGAGAAATAACGCCAGTCGAGCACATTGCAAGCAGTATCGACAAAAGATGTTATTATCGTGATAACAAATCAGAAATCAAACTTCAAGACCTTAAATGCATGTTATTACGAGTAAGTAAAACAGAATAGTTCACAAAAAGACACAAACAAAGCGCCAAATGACAAAAAAAAGAAGATATGTAACTCCTGACTTACGCTATGCATATAAGGATTAATAAGTAGCAATCAAGAAACATTAAAATTTCAATTTACTTCTAGTGATAAACGAGGTCTATATCTATCAATGTTCTTTGAGGAACATTTGAAAAGCTTCTTTGATTTATTTTTATATTATATCTTTTTACTTTCTTCTGTCTTTACAAGAAGAAAGTATTGGATTCGTGAAAAATTTCGAATTCTGGTTTTCGACTGATTTACACATTTTAAGGGTCAGAGAACCAGAAAAACATCTTTTTACAAAATGTCTGTGTGTGAGTCTGCGACTCTGACTGTCTGTTTGTCCGCCTGTCTTTATGTGACATAAATTTTGTGGGCACTCTATCTCAAGAACTAATGCACGGAATTTAATAAACATTTATATTCAGGTAGTCCTTGATACAAATTGATTAGTTTTTGGTGTAAATGACTCAACAGTTGACGCTGTTATGCTGCCTTTTGTTCGATTTTGCTTTTCGAGTTGTTTTCATTTTGGTGTAAATCGCTTAACATGTAGCATTGTCATGCGGCATTTTTCATGATTTTCTCAATCGCTATATCACAAGAATTAATTCACGGATTTTCATCAAACTTCAAATTCAGTAAATCCAGGATATTATCTAGTTCATTTTACATATTAGTGGAAATCACCCAACTGGTGGTGCAGATATGCTGATTTTTTTACAATATCTCTGTCTCAAGAACTAATGTACAAATTTTCATCGAACTTAAGATTTAGATATACCTTTATAAGTATTATTGCTGTTTATATTTTACTATAAATCGTCCAACCACGTGGCGCTTTTATGTTGCATTTTTTTTTCCAATATCTGCAATATTTCTATTTCAAGAACTGATATACGGAATTTCATGTCTTTTGAATCCACACAATAATCATAGATTTATATATAATTTTGGCACCGTGGCAGCGAATTTCGATACATTAACATGCACGTGATAAAAGAAAGATTTGAGATTGCAACATCCTACTAGTTTAAATTAGTTACAAAACAAACGTACCTCTTTTCCTACGTTTGATGTAGAATTTCCGTTTTATTAAATATAAAGAAACAGAAACATGTGCGATAAAACTGTCCTTGTTTCCATTCATTACTGAGTAATGAATCAAAATTGATATGCTAAGCATTAAATTGCTCTAGACTTCTAAGAATTTATTTACACCACATATTAAAACATTGAAATTTCCGTGTTATAAATGTTGTAAAAATTTAGTTCTTGTTAATTTAATCTGGCATCCAATGATATTATTCCATTAACATTTGCATTAAATGTTGCATAAATCTGTTACTTCGAAAATCCTCATACAAATATTTTTGACATCTGAAAGAACGCACAAGGATATGCAATCAAATTACTACTTTTATGCAAATGACTAAAAGATAACCGCGTTATTAACATACAGATAACGAGACAAGCAGTGCATATTCTAATTGCATTTGTATATCCTTTACGATAATTGTGTTCAATATCTATTTTTAATACAATTAAATAACAATGTATTAGAATGATAGTTTTCTAAAATACATTTTTGATTTCTTTTCCCAAATGTAAAGTGTCACTGGTAGAATTAAATAAACATTATATATTTTCAAAAAACTGCACTAAATGTCACACATAACAAGAAAAACTGTTAAAATTCGAAAAGATAGACTATAGGTATTTACGTGAAAGAATTTAAATGCTTTAAAAGGTTTTTTTTATTTCATAACTGTATTTAAAATAAATTTCATTAATTAATGTTAGATTCTGTTGTATGGTTTAGTGATAAAGCATGAATATTTTTTTTTCTTTTTTCATTTTCGAAAAATATTTTTCAAGCAGCTGTTTCTTTACTTTATTCTATTTTTACAAGAAAATACTCGATTCGTAAAAAATTTCGACGGATTTACACGTTTGGGGGTCAGATCTACAAAAAAAGGGTTTTAACAAAATGCCTGTCTGTCTGCCTATATGTATCTATGCGACACAACGTTTCTGGATGCTGTACTTCAAGAACTACTGTACGGAATTTATAAAAAATTTATATTCAGTTAATCCCTGATATATATTGCTGCCGATTAGTTTTTGGTGAAAATCGCTCAACAGATGACGCTGCTATGTAGCATTTTTTATCATTACCGCAATAGTTCAACTTCAAGAACTAAAGCAAGGATTTTCATCAAAATTCAGATTCGTTTAGTACATCACATAATTTGATATTTTCTACATTTTGGTGTACATCGCTCAACAAGTGGCGTTGCTGGGCAGCATTTATGACAATTTCCGCAATAGCTGTATCTCAATATAGCTGTATCTCTGTATCACGTAATAGCTGTATCTCTGTATCACGTATTTTCATCGAACTTCAGATTCAGGTATACCTTGATAAATATTATTGCTGTTTATGTTTTGGTATAAATCGATCAACAGGTGGCGATTTTATGTTGTATTTTGCCTGTTGTGCGCAATATTTCTATTTCAAGAACTATTATACAGAATTTCATGCCCTTAGAATTCTTACAATGAGCATTGATGGTTATTTAATTTTGACACTGTAATAGAGAATTTTGAAATATTAACATGCACGTGATAGAAAAAAGTTTTCAGATTGCCACATCTGACTAATTTAAATTAATTACAGAACAAACGTACCTTATTTCTCACATTTGATGTATATTTTCCGGATTGATTAAATACAAAGAAACATACGCCATATAATAATATTAAGACCTTGTTTTCATTCATTACTGAATAATGAATCGAAATTGATATGCTAAGCATTAAATTATTTTAGACTTCTAAGAATTTATTTACACCACATAAATTCTACTCTAAACATAATGCACATATTAAAACATCAAAACATTCAATATTAATATTTTTACTTTCTTCTATCTTTACAAGGAGAAAGTATTGGATTCGTAAAAAATTTCGACTTCCGATTTTCGATCACTTTATATGTTTTAGAAAGTCCTCAACGCGATTTGATAGTTTTTAGAAAATGTCTGTCTGTGAGTATGTCTATCATTCTGACACTTCTTCACTTTGTGAGTCTGCATGTGACAAAAATTTTGTAGGCGCTCTATCTCAAGAACTAATGAACGGAATTTCACAAAATTTTAGATTCTGTTAAAGCTTGATATAAACTAGAGCTGATAAGTTTTTGGTGCATATCTCTCAACAGGTAATGCTGCTGTGCAGAGTTTTTTTTTTTTTTTTTTTTTTTTTTTTTTTTTTTTTCAGTTGCAGTTGCAGTTAAGATACTTTTGATATATTTTAATTGGTTAATTTGAGCATAGATCACTGCATTGTCTAGTGACGCGATTTTGTATTATTTTTTTAATGATTGCATGCAAAACTTATGATCAACAGGAATTATCAAGCTCTAAATTTGGAACTCATAATGTGAAATTAATTTGTATAGATTACGATAAAGAGATTACAATGCATGTATGTTTATAAGCATAATTTAAAAATTACTTAAAAGGAAGATCTCCCTCCATGGGCATACTTAGAAAATTCGGAAAAAAAATTACAGAATGTTTTTCTCATGTGGATAGATACGTTTAAAAAAAATTTCGGCGTAACTCCGATAGAACGTTCGTAAAAAAATAATGCAAATTTCATTTATTTTGCAATTTATCACCGGTTGGCGAAGAAATAAAATTTCAAAAAATATTTTTTTATCAAATACGTTTTAAGGTAAAAATGTTTCATGGTGAACTATTTTTAAAAATATTTATAAAAATAACTAGTTTTGTCGGTTTTAGTTTGTTATAACTATAGTTTTGTCATATATATTTATAATGAAAGTTTACAGTGAAATTTTATGAATTAAAACAAAAATTAAATTAATTAAATTTGTTTCAATCTTAAAATTAAGTCTAGTTGAGTATTGTCGATTCACTTTTGTTGCTATGGAAACAAAAACTTCTCTGATATTGAAATGTATTACTGCAGCATTCTTTATCTAGCCTTAATTTTGGAATACGCTTAAATATATGAAAATATATTTTTCAATATGAAAATATTTTGTATATATAAAATTATTTTTGAAGCATTAAAATTAAATAACAGCTGCAACAGGCACTATATATATATAATGAATATAATAAATATATTAAAATCTCTCATTGTTTAAGTTTAAATTAATTAAATACCATTTACGCGTATTGTAAAAATCTATTAACAATTTTCTCTTACATGAAAATCCCTTGCTTTTGACGAGGAAAAATGCTGCTCGCCAAATCGCGTGGCACTTTCGTCTTTTGACGCCAAATATTCGAAATTTTTTTATTTTTTTACAAACTTTCTACTCTATTTCCGCCGCTAAATTTCACTGATCCTTTATTACATACATAAGTAGTTTAATTAATATTATTTTCAAAGTATTCTGAGTAGGGGGAGACTGGGGTTAGTTGTGCCAGGCGCAAGTTGTAAAATAAAAATTCTTGATGGAGCCAATAGGTTATAGCACCTGTCGCGCCATGTGAGTGAAGAGGCTGATTGTCTCAATGTGCTGCTTATTTTTTAAAGTATAGCGTCGCGTTGTTTTCGAGATAAAAATATTTATCTGTTTTCTATCGTAAAAGTAAATTTTGCGACCTACATTTGAATCGTTATTGCCACTAGCGATACTGAGATATGTAAACTTCCTAACATTATTTAAATTGTTATATTTTGAGCTGTTATTCTATGTATTTCATTTCTTAATCATGCCAACATTTCAAAAATTAAGGAATAAAGTTCAAAATGGCGTAACGCGGGGCTAGTTGTGTCGAAATCTAAAAGTCACGTTGTGACAGTGTCACTACTTACCCCACCTTATTTTTTAATGAAGGTTTTTATATTTCAGGAAAAATGGTGCGAAATTACTAGAAGCGTACTGAAAGATATTTAGTAAATTATGAAAGGGCTGCAATAGAAGTTAAATCCGGAAAGTGCAGTTTAAGGAAAGCCCAAGAACTTTTCTATGTAAACCGAATGTCCCTTTTCTTAGATATATGAATAAAAAGAACAGTACTAATACGAAGGAAATATTGAAATGGGATATAAAAAACCACGTATGATATTCACACTTAAACAGGAGATGGAGTTGTGTGAATACGCAAAACAATAAGAGAATATGTTTTATGGAATTAATCCTGCAGAACTCCGAAATTTAGCATATGAGTTTGCCATTAGAAATGGCATATACATGCCTGAAATTACTATTATTTTAACACAATCAATTTTTCGCTCAGTTGGAAAATATTCAAATTCGTATGCCTGAAATTGGTTAACAAAAAAACTGCAAGTGCTGGTTGGTTGAGTAAGCTTATGCAACGACATCCTACAATTTCCTTTCGAGTTCCTGAAGCAACAAGTTTGAGTAGAAATACAAGTTTCAATAAACATAATGTAGGAACTATTTTTTTAATAACTTAGCATCTGTATTAGAAACCAATAAATTTAATTCAAATTACATATGGAATATTGATGAGACAGGAATAGGAAAAGTGCGGAAACCTGTAAAAATAATTGCAGAAATGATAAAAAAAAGAGTTGGGGGAATGACCTCTGCAAAAAGGGGAATAAACATAACTATGTTTAATAGCATTAACGCTCTGGGAAATTCAGTCCCACCGATGTTTGTATTTCCACGTAAATTTTTTAAAGCTCATTTTATTCGTGACGTTCCCACAGGCTGTTGTGGAACATCAAACCCAAGTGGATGGATTACAGGACCTGACTTTTTACTTTTCATGAAACATTTTGCTAAAAATATAAGGTGCTCGAAAGAGTCGGCAGTCTTAGTATTGCTTGATAACCATAATTCTCATCGAAATATTGATGTCTTGGATTATTGCACGGGCAACGAAGTGATTTTGTTATCAATTCCACCTACACGAGTCACATATTACAGCCCCTTGATGTGTCAGTATACGGGGCGTTCAAAAAATTCTACAATCAGACTGTATGTGGATGGTTGAAATCGCATCCTGGAAGCACGGTGTCGATCTACGACATACCAAGTATTGTCAAAATAGCCCTTCCTAGTGCCGCCACTCCAAAAAACATTCAAGCAGGATTTCGTTGTAGTGAAATTTGGGAATTTAATAGGAACATTTTTACAAATGAAGACTTCCCTATGTTCCTCAGTAACTGATCGACCGTTATTTATCAGAGATAAGAGCGTTAAAGACCAGAATGACAATAAAAAAATAATAGTAAATATATAATTGTTAATAAACAAAGCACTTCAATAATAACTTTAATCAATGATAAGATTGCAGGACAGTCTTCAGAAGTAAGAAATCTCATTGAATTGGATGATTCTATGACCACTGATAATAGCAATGTGTCAGTGGTAAGTCTTACAGAAATAAAACCACTTCCTAAATCAGGACCTCGAAAAGGCAAGCGATCTATTCGTAAATGTTTGAAATCTGCCATTGTAACAAGCACACCTGTAAAAGAGAAAATTCGAGTGGAAATTAACTGCGAATCAGACGCTGAAACAAGCGAAGACAATGAGTGATTGAAAATATAGGATATAGGCCTACACGTTGTAATAGACTCCCGAGTCAAAGATCAATATGGCCAAAGATTAGTGTTGGCTTACTTATATTTCTTTCCCGATTAAGACAGTTTTCTTCTTTTTATTGCTAAGTGTCTCTAAAAGTATCTTTGTAAAGGATTAAAAGTTTACAAGTGTTAACAATTTAACTATTTTATTTTCATTTGATTTACAATATTATTAAAACATGAAAGTGTTTTATTGTGTTAAGAACGTTATAAATGAACAAATTTCTCATTCTTGATTTAACATATCCCCTTTAATCGCATTTCTTACATAATTTGTATATGTTACAATGTACTTGTATGTGTCATTTATGTGACAAAATTTGCCCCAAGCATGTCACAACTTGCGCCATACCGGGGGTTAGTAGTGACAAATTTTGAGGTTACGCAGAATTCATTTTGTGTTATGGTAAATGTTAATAATGTTAACAGTAGTTTTATAAATACGTTACGCAAGACTTACTCTAAAGATATGATACACTAAATGTTTCGCTTCAGTTCAAATCTTACAGCTAATATATAAAATGTCGAAAACGTCACTACTAGCCCACTATGGTGACCATCCTTGTTAGCTGAATGAGCTGTAATATTATATTTCGATAATTTAAGTTTCTAGAAATCAATTTCGAATTAACAATTCATGAACTACAGTACAAAAACTCCTTTAAAAAAGTCTTTTTTTATGCAAAAATAGCATTTTTTGCGTGGCAATCCAAAATTACAGCTCATTGCGCAAGTAGTGTTTGAGTTGTATTTAAAGAGATACACACATTACAATCTTTTTTAAACAACTACACATGAATTTTTCCAAACTATAACCGTTCACTGCACTTGTGCCACGTCTGGCACATACCTAAAACCATTATGATGCTCATTATATGCCATGAATTTGACCCATATGATCGCCGTAACTGATCAAGAACAATTCAAAAAATAGGTTGACATTTATTCAATGTGAGATGACTGCATTTGACAAAAAATTGAAATTTATTCTTCGGAAACAAAAACAAAATTTCGATTAAACTATTAAGGTTAAATTTAAAAATATTAATATAAAGAAACTTGCAGAGTGTTAAGCAGATAAAATAAATTAATTTGAGCTCATTTATTTTCAAAACATAGGGATACAATATTTAAAAAGCCTAAATGTGTAGATAGAGTATACAGTATAATATATAAAATTTTAGCTGAAATTTTGAAATTTTTTTATTCTTATTTTTAAATTATTTTTCCTGCTATTAGACCGATATATAGGTTTCAAATATATTTTTCTTTTTCATAAAAATAGAAAAATCATGCAGTTAAGAGTTAACCCTTCATAACTTTTAAATTACTTGAACGGTGTTACACTTTAGTAAAATTTGCAGAAAAAGCCATGTATGTCAAAAATGGATTTTAGTTTTGAAAATTTGGGAGTTTCAAATAATTTGAATAATATATGAAGTTTTTGTATAGCATGAAGTCAAACTCCAGTCGCAATTTTCATTTTTTTCTGTTTTATTTAAGCGATTAAAATACATAAGCCATATTATTATTCACTGACTGCATATTAAGAAGACATAAAAGAAAAATTTAAAAAAAATGAATGCAGAACACATTCATATACGAGAATTAAGTATATTTTATATTTATTGTAAGGATTAATACGCATCATCAGAAAGTACTAAAATATTTCTAAAAATTTATTTACAAAATGCATATTTTTTAAATAACATTGTTTTAATTTTAAAATAAGATAAGAGGCTTATTACCATTATCTTAACAGTAAATACAAAAAAGGAATTATTCTACTTTCACATTTTTCCCCTAGCAAACAATTGAATGAAATTAGTTGTTTCAATTCATAAAAAAATCTAATGAAAAAATACATTTGCTTTTTTATTTATCTGTATTATTAAAGAAATGTTAAAAAATTTTCGATAGTTATTATTTTTTTTTTGTTCAAAGCAAAAGTATTGATTTTACACATTTTTATTAGGGTTTCGTTCATTTGACGAAACACTATTTGTCTCACTCGTCTGTCTGTCTGTCCGTCACAGAGTCTGTAGATAAAAACTATATAAGTCAGACATTTCAAATTTAGTGTACTAACTGCTAAATATCACACGAAATATCATAAAATTTTGAAAAAGTCTATTACTTTAATTAAATCATTTTTTTTTCAATGTCATTCGCTTATTTTTGCGATTTAAATTTTAAAAGAGAATCTTAATTTAATCGTTTTTCGTGTAGACATCATAGCTTGAAGATATAACATCTTGCGAGTAAACAGAAGGTTCTTAGCGTGAACCCCAGGTCTGCACCCTGAAATGTTCGTATTAAAATGGATTTAATTAAAAGAAATTTCGTATTTTTGTAAATTTAAGAGTTTATATTATTTTTTATCACTAGCATTCATAATATTTTTTAATTAAATTTTATTTTGATTTTAAATAACTATTGTCATTTATTAATGATTCAGTATTTTAAAGTTTGTTTAAATATATATATATATATATATATATATATATATATATATATATATTTGGTTTTTAGGAATTTAAAATTTTATATATATCTCAATTCAAAAAATAATAGGCATCATTTATCGGTCTAAAATAAATTAAAGCAAACCGTTTTCGAATTTTCTGAGGAATATATTTGAAGAGAAATCTTCGAAAAGCACAATAGATTTTTTACTGCTGCTTCATGAGAGACATACTTTATAGTCCAGTCAAAATAGACAAAAAATAATGGAAACCTCGGAAAAATTAGCGAAGAGCTGGAAATTTGTATAGACGTTTAGAACATCATTTTAAATGAAATGCCAAAAATCTTAGTCAATCTGACTGGAGCAAAAAATTTTATTCAAGGTCCAAGGTCAAAGGTCAAAGATAAAATAATCAGCTTTTTTCAGTTAACTGGTAAACGGTGACTTTATCGTAAAAATAATTGTCATAAAAATTGAATATTTCAGGATTTTCTACAAAAATGGTCTATACACACCTTCGTCACCTTCTTCATAAAATATTGCAATTTCAAAAATTGTAAAAATTAAAAATTAAAAAAATTATCATGTTTCGCATATCTACATTTTCTTGAAAGTAATTCATGTTGTTAACTGTTGAATGGGATTGATATAAGTAGATATACTAAAATTAAGTAGAATATTGTGAGGTACGGGCGTACTTTATCCTATACACTCGAGGTAAGCTGTGATCAAACTCCTCCCCCCTCCCTCTCCTTCCACTGAGCAATAGAAGCGCGCGCCGTTCCGCGGTCAAATGGTTCCTTTTTGGAAATGTAATTTTTTTTAGGATTAATTGCATACTTTTACCTTCCAGTTCGTTTGTGCGGAGATTATTCTGTTTTGTTTAAATAAAAATATCGAAACATTAATTTGTATATTCTCATTAAAATGTCAGAAATTTGCTTCATTTGTAATTAACTACTAGCATCCATCCCACCTTGGACTAGGGCGCTATTAGATGAGCCAACTTTTTGCTTTAGGAAATTTTTGTTTATTTTGTGGAAATAAAGCGAATGAAGAAAATGAAAAGAAAAAAAACGAAGGATCTTCGACGCGTAATATATCGAGTTGTAACAATTTCATTTAAAGATACTATCGTTGAGGTAGCAAAAAACATTCGAATAATTTTGAAAAGACTTTTCTTGTAGATATAGGATGTTAATACGATTTAGTTGCTGTTGAAGCTAAGTATAATCTTGATTGCTTTCGTTCTTTCTTGAAGCCTGCAACTGGAGATAAATTGGATGTCCGGTTTTCTTATATAACCCATCTCCTCAGGTTCAGAAAATATTGATTTGATATTATGTACATTTGATATGTACATAATCATTATGGTCACAACGTTATTATAGTATTTGTTGGTTATGCGGATTACAAAAAAAAAAATAACTAAATAAAAGCGGCAGAACAACATCGCTACTAAATATCTTCTGCTAATGTACTTTTTGATCGATTTATGGTTCTTCCTACAAACCAGGGTTGGCAAGTTTCTTCCGCAGTGGAAAAAACCGCGGAAAAAACCATGGAAAAAACCGGCCGGAAGAAATAGGTTTCTTCCAAGTGAAGAAACGGAAGAAACTGTTTTCTCCAAGAATCTACCATATACTTTCAACTTCGTAAGATATAATAAATATATTCTTCCTTATAATCTTATATAAATTAATTCCATTGGACCAAAACAAATTTAATTAAATATACATGCTAAATTAATAATTACACCAATTTTTTAGTCAAGATCATATACAATGCCTGTCTAAAGATCTTCAACCATTGGCTAAATGAAAAGAATTTTATCAAAAATACACAAAATTAATTGAATATTATTCATTTCAATTTAACCAACATATTTTTTAATTAAATTTCGGAAACTAGTAGTAAATAGTAGGGATTCTTTACCAATGATAGAATGAAACCCATTTAAATAAAAGCTTTTAATTTACATCAGTTTTATTAATGTAAATAATATACAGCAATTACTGTATTAAATAGAGATTAATCAAAAATATGGTTTCCATTTTGGTCCAAAATCAGAGTTTTGTTAAACACTTGGCTAAAAATTTGGCTTGACTGAAACTCTCTGTATTCCAAAAATCTTGTTTCTTCCTTTGGAAATGTTTAACATTAATCATTGATTTGAACTTTATTGGCTCTAATAAATCTATTGCAATGAACTTTGTTGTTTAAAATTATCAGTCATGAATTATCAATCATCTTACAAAAAATTTTTAGTTTAAACTGCATTAGTGTTTCAAATATTCTTTGAGAAGGTTCTAGAATAACAAATGATCATTTGCAAAAATTATCATAGAAGAAAAATAAAGATGTGTATACTTAAAACTAAAATATTTTTTAATTAAATGAAATTCGTATAGTTAGAAAATCTTCCTCTGTGTCATTGATGAATTAATTCTGCTTTATTGTATATGAAAATAAAGTTTTTGGATAATTAACAATTGTGCATAATTAATAAATACTAATACTACTATACATATAATTAATTTAAAATTAGCATTTTTATGTATGTATTAATTATTTTAAAACATATAATTTAATTATTTAAATATTTTTGGGGTGTTTTCGTTTTTGGCTGAAGCTAGGAAGGTCATCAAAATTTGGTTTTGGCCTTAGAAATCTGTATCGGTCGATCTTAGTATTTAATAAAAATTTATAAAATTTTAATTTTTCTTAGTACAGTGTAACATAGTATAGCATAAAAGTTTTTTAGCAGTAGGAGGCTGCAATCAATTTCTCAATTTAAATTTGATAAATGCAAAAAAATGAAGATTTTTCCCTCCCAAGTCCTATACTTCAGGATAGTTTAAAAGCATTTTGACATACCCATAGATATTTATAGAGCACTAATCTTTTAAAATCAGCGTTGAGATATTTATGCTAGATGTTAGTATTAATAATTACAAATTTATTTATTTACTATGTTGCACAGTTTAAAATAAGGTATTTATATTAAAAAATATATATCTTTATATAAAAAATAAACAATTTGTATGTGTTTTTTTCTCTCCTTTTACATAAATAGCGTAACTAATAATAATAATAAAATCCTCTAGAGTCGTAGAGTAGCAAAAACCTCTAGAGTAGTAAAAATCTGTCACCTGAAAAAATCTGCCAAACTTGAAGTTTGTTATTAAAAAAAATAACTTATCTTTACAAAAATATTTTTAATAGTTAAATTTTCTAATTTAGATTTCATGTAATTATACTTTAATTCTTTTATATAGTTAATGTGCTTTAACTTTGAGCATTTGTTTTGATTTCTGGTGGTTTCTTCCATTTCTTCCGGTTTTTTCCACTGTCCTGGAAGAAACAGGTTTCTTCCGGAAGAAACCCAACCCTGCTACAAACCAAAAACAATTCCTTTCTAATACTCATAAAAAGATTCGGTTTATTTCAATATTATGCGAAAAATTAAATGCTGCTGGTATTTCTGTTAAACACGCTGATAACGAGGGTGACTTCCTCATAGTTAAAACAACTATAGAACAGTCAAGTAGAGGTACAACTATTGTTGTTGTGGAAGATGTTATTTGTTAATCATATAAATTGTACGAACGCCTACTGATAAAACAGTTTATTTCTTGAAACCGGGAAAAGTTCAGATAGAAACGAAAATGTATTCATCGCAAAGTTTGGAATTATATCCAAATTATAGAGATCATAGATTATTTTTAGGTGCCATAACTGGTTGTGACGCATCATCAGCTCTCTTCAGGAACGATAAAATTCAAATATTCAAGTTATTTGAAAAAAGTAATGACTTAATTTGCTATGCTGAAACATTTAAGAAAATCGACTCTTCTCTGAATATCATTATGGCTAATGAAATTTGTTTACTTCTTGCGATGTACAGAGCTCCTAAAAACATTGATTCTAAAGATAGCTGTAAATATCTAAGTTTTGCGAAGAGAACTCTCCACAATAAAGTTTTTCAGATATCATTTTTTCCACTAACATCTAGTGCTGCTCTCCAAAATTTATACCGAGTTTATTTTCAAGTCCAAATATGGTTAGGTAATAAACTTGACCCTGAAAACTGGGGATGGGTATTGAACAATAACGATTTGCATCCAATTAAAACTCTACTCTCGCTTGTACCATAAATATCGTTCCCTACAATTTTTTGTAACTACACAAAAAAGGTTGAAATTTAAATTATGGGTGGAAAAAACTTGGTGGTTTGGTTTGTTCACCAATTTATAACAATTGTTATGGCCAGTTTTGTTCAAATGTTGCCACAAATACAAAAGATGATGATGTTTCTGACATCAGTGAAGAAATACCAGATCCATCGGATTTCTCAGAGAAATGGACAGGAACTTAGAAACTAGGGGAAGAAGAAGATGGAAATAAAACAAGAAACATAATTCGCAGATGAATAATTAACAAGTAAGATAAATTTATTAAGAAGCTACTTCAGTCAAATTAAAAGATCTGTTTGCTAATGCTAATCCTATGGAAGAAATTTATAAAGATATCTCAGTTGCATTCCAGTGTTTTTAAATGATTTTTTTTTCATTGGATTCCTGAGACGGATCTGAATGCAGGCCGTTTTCTACTTTTCCGATTTTGGTTGCAGATATTTTTTGGGAGAGTGCTTTCGCTTTCCAAACCGGTTCCGAAAATGAAAGCGTATTTGTAAAAAATACCTGTAAATAAAATCAAAAAAGTGTAAAACGGCTTGCATATAAATCGATTTCAGCTACCCACTAAAAAAAAAAAAAAAAAAAGAAAAAAAATCCTTTTAAAATATTAAAATACAACCGAGAAAGCTTTATGCATTTTTCTTCATAGGATCAGTATTAATGAATGGGTCTTTTCGTTTGAATGAAGTAGTCTTTTAAAAGTGTAATGACTGTTTTGTAGAAAATTTCATTTTTTATAATAACCTTAAATTTATGTAATAACTATGTTTACGATAAAACTTATTGTTTAACAGATATCTGAAAAAACGATTTTTTTGTATATTTGACCTTTGACCTTGAATAAAATTTTTTGCTCCAGCCAGATTGATTAAGATTTTTGGGATTTCATTTGGAATGATATTCTAAACGTTTTTGCAAATTTTCAGCTCTTCTCTAATTTTTCCTAGGTTAAATGTCTATTTTGACTGGACTATTATACTCAAAACCAATATCTCCTTTAGCTCAGTTAATAAAGTGTTCTTCTAATGTCCAGAGGTCTCGGGTTCAAACCTTAGGACAGCTAGATACACATCGTGAAAAAATTAAATGATACAGCAGTTCAAAATTATTTGAAAAATTCTGATACTTAGGAGCTTTTAGCTGTTATAGTTATTCACTGATTTTTAAAAATAAATTAAAATATTATCAGTAAAAAAAATTGCAGAGTCTTGTGTATTTTTAACAATGTTAATTTACAGAGTCTATTGTAAATTTACCGAATAACTTCTCTGTTATTTAAAAGAATCCCGGGTTTTTTTATCTATGTAATTTTACCTAAGATTTAAGATAATGGATTACCCGTATATTCCCTGTAATTTTACAGAAAATGTTTTAACAGTGTATGTCTTCATTAACGTTTAAGCATATAATAATAATAATAATAATAATAAATATTTGCTTAATTCTCTTTGCACCGTTTAAGATTCTGTTATTTTAAACATTCATTTCACTATTTAAATTTTAAACATAGGTTACTTTCCTTAAAAAATCATGTATAATGAAACGCAAAAAGTTGTAACATCAGTTAAATCTTGTTGCAAAATAAGATTTTCTAAACATTTTCAAAAATTCTTCCTCATCGTATTGTCATATGAATATGACTTGAATAGCACCCAAAACAACAATATTCGTTATGTTTCAGATGATGAAATATTCGTTAAACTCTGTCTAATCTATTTGGCTATCTAATCTTAATGCTATTAAGATAAAACTATTTTTGGTAGGAAAATTGAAAAAAAAAATGAGACATGTATGGTTTAATAAAAGACATTAAATAAGATATAAAATATAATAAATACTAATCGGTCTCTACCAAGTCATTTTTATAAGAGGATTTGTGAGGAGTATTTTTTCAACCACGGCGCATTACGATGACTTAAAAAGTTTTACAAAAATAACCGCTTGAAAATTAAACTGAAATTCATTAAAAAAAACTAGTCGTTGGAGGCCACCGTAATACTTACCCATCATGGATATGCATAGCACAATATATGAAAACATAACACATGTAAACAACTTATAAAATGCATTACAATTCCAAAACAAAATATAAACGTAAACGTATATTTAAGTATTTTTAACACATAATCATGCTCTATTAATGAATTTCTGATGACCTAATTTCGATAAATTGTATGAAACGCCAAACTATTCAAGTAGCACTGAATTGCGTAATAGAAACATCCTTATAACTCCAAAAATAATAATCATATTCCCTAACGGTTTCTTGCATCAAATTAAGTATCTCATTTCCAATTAAAAGATATCTTTCAATTGAAATTTAAATGAAATACAGGGTCATGAAAAATCAAAGAATGTGGAAAATAGGATTAGAAATATCTCAACAACTAATTATCCGATTGATTTCGTTTTTTATGCAAAATTTGTGTTATTTTATTGCCTTTTAAGTCCACTCCTTAAAATAAAAGAATTCGAAAATTTTTATATACCTTTCATCAGAACGAAGTTTTCGAGAGTCCGAAAAAAATAGTTCCGGATAATCGAGGTTACTGATATTAAATATTCTTCGTCCCATTCTTACATACTAAGTAATTACAAAATTTCAAGTCTCTATCTCAATTTGTTCGGGAGATAGAGCGGTTACAGACAGACAAACAGACAGACACACAGACGGACGGACGGCAATTTTTTTTTCTAAAAATATGTTTTTCGGAATCTCCAGTATCTGAAGCGTGTAAATCCGTCAAAAAATTTTTTTCGATTTTCAAAACGATTGCAAGACTTACCCTATACTACGTATGATGGGTAAGTAATAATACTGAAAATCATTCTTTCAAACATTCTAACAGAGAAATCATATTTTTTAAACAAGTTTTTAATTAGACTAAATAATTTGTTTTTGTTAGAATATTTCTGAACATAAATATGCATTTTACTTATTATATCATGAAATGACACATATATACAAACATAAGAACAAAGAAATGTGGTTTTTTTTTAGAATAGATTCTAAAAGGACCACATTTGTTTTTTCTTATATATATATTTTTTTCATTTTATGATATAATAAGTAAAATGCATGTTTAAGAAATTCTTCCAGTGTAATGGACAATCATCTTTTAGTGTTTATCTTGAACATCTGTGTAATAACACATTCCATCGTTAAAGAAAATGTAACGTGATTACCATTTTTGTAAGATAAATGCTACCGTCATAAAGTTTAAATTACTTTTCCAATAACATTTACATAAAAATGAAACTTAGTGAACGCTTAGATAAAGTTTTTGCGAATGAATCTGATTTAAAAATTATGCCTCACAAAAAAGTAAAACGAGTAACATTAAAAAAAAATAATATTTATTTAAGTTAAAACTGATAGAAAAATTAATATATGATTGCGCATTTATTACGTTTTGTTTTACAATATTGCCTGTCAAAGGCAAACATTTCAAGTATAATAAAATTGCTGAAAGTAGTTGTCATACCTTTTTAAGCAATGAATTTACATCGAAGTATCTTTTACGATAAAAGCAAATTATGAAATTATGAAAAAAAGTTGTTGATGTACCATTTTTCTATTAGAAAAACAAGTATTATTAATTCATTTCTGTTTGAAATTCATCTTAATCCGCTGTTCATAGTACGTAGCTTTGCATATACAGGGTGGCCCTAAACTCATGGTACATATGTTAGGGGGTGATAGAACACATCAAGACGAGTAAAAATAAATGGGAAACCAAGGGTCCCAAACGTATTCCAAAGGAGACAGGTGCCATCAAAGTTTAGGGTCCCAAATTGCAAATGATGATAAAAAAGGGAAACTAGTCGTTGGGGGCCATCGTAACACTTACCCATCATAGATATGCATAATATAAAATAAGAAAATAAAACATGTGTAAGCTATTTATAAAATGCATTGCAATTCCAAAACAAAACTTAAACATGCATTTTAATACTTTTAATATACATAGCTCTATATATATATGCTCTATAATGAATTGCTGATGAACCCATTTCGACAAATTATACAAAACGCCAAAATACTCAAGTAAGTACTAGATTGCGTAAAAGAAACATCCTTATAACTCCAAAAATAATAATCATATTAACTAAAAATTTACTGCGTCAAATTAAGCGTCTCATTTCCTATTAAAATATATCTTTGTATTGAAATTTGAATGAAATACAGGGTCATGAAAAATCGAAGAATGTGAAAAACAGGATTACAGATATCTCGGCAACTAATAATCCGATCGACTTCGTTCTTTATACAAAATTTGTGTTATTTTATTGCCTTTTATGTCCACTCCTTAAAATAAAAAAATTCGAAAATTTTTATATACCTTTCATCAGAACGAATTTTTCGAGAGTCCGAAAAAAATAGTTCCGGATAATCGAGGTTACTGATATTAAATATTCTTCGTCCCATTTTTACATACTAAGTAAATACAAAATTTCAAGTCTCTATCTCAATTTGTTCGGGAGATAGAGCGGTTACAGACAGACAAACAGACAGACACACAGACGGACGGACGGCAATTTTTTTTTCTAAAAATATGTTTTTCGGAATCTCCAGTATCTGAAGCGTGTAAATCCGTCAAAAAAAATTTTTCGATTTTCAAAACGATTGCAAGACTTACCCTATACTACGTAAAATGGGTCAATTTATTTTCGGTTTTCGCTAAAATCATTCTTTAAATTAATATTTTCTTGAAAAAAAAGTTTTAAAGAGAAAGTTATAAAAATGCCGATAGTGGGCGCTCTAGACTTTGGAGTACCGAATAACTATTTTTTACCGGTTTTTTATTAACACTGTTAAATGTTTTCTAAAGCTTAGACCTTAACTCCATGTCCCCCCTAGAAATTTGAGATTTTGTGTTTTCATGGTCAAAAAGTGCAACCCCCCCCCTCTCGGAACTCTATAATGTCCCTCCTCCCGGAGCCACAGAAATCTCTCCCGGAGAAAAGTATCTGAATTGAGTACAGAAACAATAGTCCAAGAGCCGACAGCACAAATCCCTATGTCATCCAGCACACAAGAAAAAACGCTTTATTTTATGGCAGAATAGTAATAAAAGAATCTAATCATGCATGTCTGTCGGATGTGAAATGGAGCATAAGCCAAAAATTAATACCATTAATGGTTTACTCGTAGGTTTAGCACTGTGTTTGTCCTACAATCAAAAATATGAAAACATGGAAAACTGGGAGCAGGAAAAGCCTATGAACCAACCACTAATGGTATTCATTTTTGGTTTATGCACTACTTTGCTTCCGGCAGACATGGATCATTAGATTCCTCTGTTACTACCCTTCCCTAAAAAAGGGTTTTTTATGGAAGATTTTGAGACATAGTATGACATAGGATTTTGTGCTGTCGGCTCTTGGACTACAAGGAGATATTAATGTAGGCGAAACATCAAAGTCGGGTAGATTTTGATTATTAGGCCTGTTAATTTAAGCTAAAGTATCTAATAGCGAGAAAATTGGTAAAATATTATAGCTTTTCAATAATAATTAATTATAATTAAACATTTTTGGCTTGTCAATAAACTAATCATACCTATATTATTTTGTTAGTACGTGGACTTTTTATTATCGATTTATATAAGCACAGAGTTGCGAGTAATCAAGAAAAACATAACTCAAAAAGAGGTACCTACGAATATTTTCTTATAGAAAATACTTCCGAAAATAAAAAAGATTAAGGAAGGTAAGTTTATCTTAGTAAAAATACTGGTATTTGGTACTTTTCTTGACTGAATTGACTACCTTGACTACTCGCCACCCTCAAATATTTTCAATTTCATGATCATGGGGCTTTTAATGACACCGCTCCCTTACCTATAAAATTTTTCGGTTCTTCTTGATTTTTGTGTCGACTAAAAATTTTCGCCAAACTATAAGATTAAATGTCCATATTGGATGTTAATAGATGTTGCATTTATTTGACATTGAACGCAATACATGTATTTGTTACGTTATCATATGATTTTTAATTCGACTTTTTATTTGTATTTTTATTAATAGTTAATTTTTTTTTTTTCGTTTTTGCATAAACGTTTGTATAATTTGTATATTTTAGCGCATATTTAAATAATCCTGTAAAATAACTATAAATACTACTTATACAATTTTCAGTAGGGAACATGTTATGATGACAGTTAATAAGGAGTCAAAATACCGTAGCAATAACATAAAATTTACGAAATTTAGAGGGTGAAGAAACTGACACCTGATCCGAAATCATACACACTAGAAATATGTTTGAAAGGGTTAAAAATAAAGATTAATACTTGTTCGTATCGCAATATTTTTATTAAAATTGATGACTAAAGATAATTTAGGTTGAAAATTTAAGTTTAATTAAATTATTAATGATCATTATAATTATATGCGTGAAACTTAGGATTAAATTCATTAAAAGGAAATTAACCAAGATTGAATAATTCATAGGTAAAATTTAAATCAAATAATTAATTAATTTAAGACATTAGTTAGTTATAAAATATGCTTTAAAAAAAATACTAACCGACTTCAAAAAAAGAATCAAGCTTGGCGACAATTTGGGGCTAATGCAAATGAATGCATACTTTTAATATGCTTATGATTTGAAAACGGTTGCAACAATGAAAGATAATTTGCGATAAATCATTATTTTTTTTTATCAAATCCTAAGTATATTAAAACTATGCATTCATATGCGTTAGCACCAAACTGCTAGAAAAAAAACTAGCGTCAATCTGTCTTCGCTAACTTCACAAAATTTATCTAGATCCTGACCATTGTTCAGTGCAGATTTCGCACTTTGAAGAAAAAAGATCTCGTACCTGTGTAAGAGTAATTGCCTGACAAATGAATGCTTTTAAATGGACGATTGCTTCAAAAAGAATTTGAATTTTTAAATTTTTTGTTTTAAAAAAGCTCTAATCATCAGAATTTAATGAAATTGAAATGGTACTATATTGGTATTTTATACTTTCAAACAAAAAAAGAATTATCAAAATCTGTTCATATTTAAAGAAGTTATGAGTTAACAAGAAATACATACAGTCGAATTCATAACCTCCTCCTTTGAAGCCGGTTAAAAATTCGCCCAAATGTCATAAAAATTAATTAAATCAAAGCTTTGTACACTGTAAAAAAATTACGGCAAAGTAATCGATCTATAGACCTTTTTTATAGAGAACGGTCATATAACCGTAATTTAACGGTAAATCTGACCATGTTATTGTCTATATTTCGGTTAAAATCGTTAAATTACGATTGTATAACCATTTTCAATAAAACGGTCGATGCTAGTTACTTTGCTGAATACTCAAACTATCAAGATAATTTAATTAATTTCGTTAAAAAATTAAACATATCATTTAATTACATATTCACTAACTAGAATATATATGTATGTATTAAAATTACTTTGAATTTTTCAAATTTATTGTGTTCCTACTTAATTAATGATCAATACAAATTTTTATAAAAGTAATCTTTTATTGCATTTGATTACTCAAAGTATCATCATCAATTTTATTTTATAATAATTATTTACCGAAATTTTCCCGCTGCATTATTACGAACATGCAATGTTTCAAATTTAAATTTTTCTTTTCACTCTATAATTTTCTCGATATAAATTGGAAAATATAGAGACATTTTTAAAAATATCTTGATTAATGAATGAATATACTTCGAGAATTTTATAAAATAGTATTTATTTTTATAAGCAACAAGACATGCAAATAAAAAGATACAAGCATGGAATATAATTATAGGCTGTTGTTTCATAAATAAGGAAAACACAGTTGCTATACTCGTTTATAATAGGAGAAAGTTGCTATTATGTCATTTTTTGTAATAATTATAGAATATTATATTGCTGTGTAGCGCATCATTAAAATGGATAAAAAGTTTTATATTGCTATTTTTGTAATAAGAAATTTATAATAATAGCTATACTGTAAAAGACGTTTTAATTTAATTTATATGTTCAAATAATTGAAAATGGGAAATAAAACAAACTATTCTAAGGCAAAAATCAGCTAAGATTTATATTTTACTAAGTGCATTGCACTAATTTTTTCAATTGATCTTTTTAATACTTTCCAACGTAGTTCAAAAGCAGTGTTGAATTCAGACATTTTTCTCCGGAAGGTGGCTCCGGGGGATTGGGAAGAGAAATTATAGAGTTCCGCGGGAGAGAAATTGCAATTTCAGGCCATTAAAAAAACAAAATCTCAAATTTTCTAGGGGGGGAGACATTGCTCCGGGAAGGAGGATTCCCCCCCCCGGGCCACCCTCTGAATTCAACAATATTCAAAAGTCTTTATGAATTCCGTTTGTCTCTCTGTTCGTTTGTCTGTATGTCCGCGCATTAACCTGCATACAAATACTCGAATCGTCATGCAAATGATATAGCTTAAGGAGATTTACTATAGCAAGCTCGTTAGCGAAAAAAAAGTGTGTGACCTTTATGATATATTTAAAGTAAAATGATTCTGTTATATTATTATTAATCAAAAAAAATTTTTTTAGTGTATTTTAACTATGTAATACTATCTCAATTATGTTGAAATTGATATATAGTGTATTCACTCTTAACGGTGGCTAATGGCTAATTTCTAAACCGTTAATCATAGCATATAGTTCCAATTGCAACAATGTTTTTTAAAAGATAATGAAGTATTTTGTTAGCGATTTAGGTTAAAAAATTATTTAAAAATAACAAAAATTAATTTTTATACCGTACCCCGGTCCCATAAATGATATTTAGTAAGTTTTTACCACTACTCTAACAAGTAAGGCGAAATAAGTCCCATTTCTCTGCGATTAAAACTGGCCAAGTAATAGCTGTTTAAATTTGAAGCATCGTTTTAGCTGCAAAATAGGGGTCAGTCACAAATTTACTGGCAATAAAAATAAACATCAGGTATAAAATTTAACATTAAACATTGGGGGGGGGGCGGGGGGTAAAAGAATTTTTACATTGTTATTTTTAAATTTGTGTTGATGGTTGTATACTAAAGCAAAATATACAACTTGTACTAAAAATATAAGTAAAAAAATAACAGAAATTTTGTTAAATTATGAAAAGCAACAGTCACATTTCGTTACAAAAATGATACATATTTAAAATTCTATTAGATTACTTAACCTAATAGAATCTGGTGTATCCTATAAAATAAACAAGTGTTACCCACCTAAAATTGTATTAATATTACATTGTCATTGGATATAAAAACTATACGAATTGAACCTCGGTCAGATATTTGGAAGTGAGTTAAAATTTGAATACAAATTTTGAACTAGGAAAACATACATACAAACGTTATAAGTAAAAATAAAAGCTTATCAAAATAACACACCTTTTTAAAATAAAGTAATGAAAAGAAGCGATTTAGGTCAAAAAAAGATTATTAAAACATTACGTAAACTAAACTTTTATACGGCCCCTGAGTCTTATAAGGGATATTTAGTAATTTTTTACGACTTCTCTAACAAGTAAGTAAAAAAAAGTCCCATTCCTCTGCGATTAAAACTGATCGAATAATAGCTGTTTAAAGTTGAAGCATCTTTTTTTGCTGCAAAATAGGGATTAATCACAAATTTACTGGAAATAAAAATAAACATGAGATATAAAATTTAATATTAAACATTGATAGTAAAGTAATTTTTGCAACATTATTTTTAAATTTATGTTGATGTTTACTATCAAAGCAAAATATAAAACTTGTAATAAAAATATAATAAAAAAATAACAGAAATTTTGTTGAATTAAATTATGAAAAGCAACTGTCACAAATCGTTACAAAATGATATATATTTAATATTCTATCAGATTACTTAACCTAATAGAATTTGGTTTAGTCCTATTAACTAAATATTAAGCACCTAAAATCGTATTAATATTACATTGTCATTGGATATAAATAAGTATACGAATTGAATTTCAATCGGATATTTGGAAGTGAGTTAAAATTTGAATAAAAATTTTGAACTAGGAAAACAACGAACGTTTTAAGTGAAATAAAAGCTTATCAAAATAACACACCTTTTCGAAATAAAATCATAAAAAGGAACAGCTTCATTTCCTTACAAAATAAAACATATGTAAAAATACAATTGAGGATGTGAATTTCAAAACTCGAATTATCGCTTTTGTTTTCTCTAACAATCTATAGCAATCTGCACTAATGTAACACTACAATCTCCAAATTTATAATGAAAACCAATGGTTGCATTTAAATGTTTTTGTCGATTTCACAAAATTTGATTTGCTCGATAAAGAGAATTTCGAAACTCACGTCTTCAATTATTTTAACCAATATAGAAGTTAATTAGTTAAAATTAACACTACCATGAAATTTATATGATAACAGCACTTTCAGTTAAATCGCTTTAAAAATATTTCTTTATCTCATTTAAAACATTTTTGTAATTGGAACTATATGTCTGTGACAAATGGTTTAGGAATTAGCCATTGGGCAGCCTTGGAAATAGACGCCCTTCATAATACTTTAAGCACTTACTGTACGTTCCTTTAAAGCTTAGTCCAACTCATCCGTTTTAAGTTACAGAAAAGTTGTTTAAGTTATGAAATTTAAAGTTTCGTGACTCGGTCAATTTTAATGTTAGATTAATAGGACCTTTTTTGTATTGCTTGTTAGAGTGAAGGAAAATTTTTGCTAAATATCACTTATAAGACCGGGGGACCGTATAAAAATTTAATTTTCGTAATTTTTTTAATAATTTTTTTTACCTAAATCGCTTAAAAACAATTCATTACCCTATTAAAAGCATTTTTTTGCAATTGGGACTATATGTCAGCGACTAACGGTTTAGAAATCAACCATTGGCTACCATTGACAATGGACTCACTGTATATCACTGAGTTTCATTACAAAAGGCTTATTATAAAACAATGTAAACTTTAACAACAACTTTGACAACAATGTGAATAGAATTTCGTCAACAAATGTAAAAATACCTACTTCGTCAGAATGTAGATCGTCTCGTCGTAAAGTAGTTAATATTATATTCCTCGATAATTTTCTAACAAATACTCGAAAAAGCATAATAAGTTATTTATTTCCTATTTACGCTATTCCAATTCATAATCTACAATTGGAACATCCTTATATTAACTACCATCAATTAATGAGCTCGATGATTTGTCGACCGTTTTCCAATATGAATCACTCAATCCAAGTCCATTAATGATGATATGTCAATAACGAAAAGAACATTTTACCTCTGCTGAATTGATCGGAATTATATTAAAGTAGTTGTCAGCAAAGCATTGTAAAAATTCATTATTTTGTCAGATTCATATGGCTTTAATAAATATTGAGTGGCATAAGATACACAATTTATTATTCTGTAATTACCATAAATCACCAAACTGAGTATGTATCTCTGTTATAAAGAACAAATATTTACGTGAGAAAGGCTGACTTCACAACGACCTTACAAATAAATTTCCCACTACCCAAATTTTTTTAAACTTCTAAACTTTGCATAATTTTAATTTTTACAATATCGAATAGAGGAAAAAATAGACTTTCAACTGAAATTTATTTGAAAATTGCATTTCAATTTACTCATTTTTATGGCTTTTACATCAATTTTCAAGTATGAATATTTTTCTTTTAAGTATATTGCGTGCAGCCTAACTACAAAAAATCGAACCGTTTAACTTAAAATAATATCATAAATTTAGCGTTTGTTTCTAACTGATAATCCATAAAACGGACTAAAAGCTTCATAAATATATAAATAATATAAAAAAGCCCAAGTTTAATAGATATGTAATCGAATTAAGCGAACACTGAAAATATAAAAAAAGGCTCTTGAAGTAACAAAAACTTCGTCTAATAATTTCTGGCATGAGTCTAAAGCGAAAGTAGCGTATATAATAAAAATCTCAAAAAATGTTTTAAAGGAAAATTTATATAATAAATCTCAAAACTTTATTTGAATGCAGAACTGATAGTATCAAATAAACTTATGCGTTGCTGTTGCTAGAAGTCAATAAAAAAATATTTTAAATGCAGAAACAATAATTATGATTTTCAATTTTGAAAAAGTTTTCTTCCAATGTCTATTACTTTAAAAATTGGATTTTTCTTTGCTTTTAGGTTGATTTCGTAAGAAATATTATCTATTACATTCTCCCTTACTTTGGAATTTTTGAAAAAGTTTTGTAGATCTTATCCCGATCATGATCTCCAGAACAAAAAATCATCCCTCGTTAAAAATATCATATGTATGTATACAGTGGCGTAGCTATGTTTTTTGGCGCCCGGGGCCAGCAAGAAATTTTGCTCCCCCACCCCAATATAGATATATAACAATTTCTCTCAATTTGGCGCCCCTAGGTTTCGGCGCCCGGGGCGGACGCCCCCCTTGCCCCCCTTTAGCTACGCCACTGTATGTATATATGTTATAATAGGCATTTTTCGCATTAATTCTAAATTAATTACTCTCAAATTCTTAAAATATCTAAATTTTCCCCTGTCTTTTAATATTATCTTAACATATTTATTATATTTTAATCTAGGTATTCTTTATTTTCTTATTCTCGAAAAACCTTAATCTGTTAAAAACAACACTTTCTCCAAAACTCCATTGGTTTATTTTACTCTTTCATTCGTTCCTAGTACCTTTTATTTACGTTTATGAAATATCATTTTATATCCCATCATTCCCTGTGAAGCAACGCGCCAAACGCCCGATTACATAATGTATTCATCAAATCGGCTGTGAATTTTTTTTTTTTTCGCACGTTTTAAATTTTGTATTGGTTAAATACTCGCTATCTAAAAAGTTGATTAGGTAAACGCTGTGTATGTGTTGTTAAATTCAGAATTCGCACGTCCTTTGGTACATAACGATTTATATTGACTTGGAAGATGGATTTTTATGTTTATTTTTAAGCGTCTAACATAACCTTGTCGTCTAGTTTAGAAAAATGATTTAAATAAGTACAGTTCTCATCGTTCAATATCATCTTTCTGTTTTACTATGGCAGCATATTACCTAGTACTAAGTTAAAACCGGAGTAGTATCCATATGATATGATTCACAAATAAATTTATTTATAATGATATCGTCTCTGATTGATTTTATAGGAAAATTTCCAAGGAATTCATTATTTGTATTACCACCTTGTACCATTCATAACTGCGAATTAAATATTCTACGAATGAGTTACTGGCCGAAAATGGCACATCAAGCGTTAGCCATCACATACGGCTTTGATATAGAAAAGTAATCATTCTTTTCTGAACACGATAACTTCCATAACTCTGCAGAAATTGCTTCCAAACTCACACATAAAATGAAGGGGCAGAAAATATAGGGATTGCTGGACATTGTATTATGGAAATACATCATGAAAAGTTGTTATCTAAGCCTTTAAAGCCTATAGCGTATTGAATATGCCATCCATATCTTTAAAAGTTGATACATAGGCTAATTACCGATAATTTATTTTTTTTAATCATTATCGACAATTCCTTTTATACTTCTGCGACGATTAGAAACTTAAACACCCCTCACTATTTTAATGAACTCCAGCAAATAAAAAATTAGTGTGTAACGAAGAATGCGATTTCATGTGATCCAAAGTCATTGCTATAATTTCCCCGCAAGGTTACCTTCTATTATCCCTAATTTTGTTCATATTTTAAGTACATACGGATATATAGAAGGTACGAAACATATTTTTGCATTACATTTTGGACAATTTCTGTGTATTTTTTTGCTTGGCGTTAAAAAGTCTTTGACACGATAATCCACACCATTCGCAAAGGAAATAGTTCTTTTAACTTCATTAGTCCTTCTACATGTTTTAAAAATATATTCGTGAATGACTGATAATCTATAAATATGTGGTCAATAGCTTTTATCACTTCAGCCAAATTTGAACTTTCCATAATTTATGATTAAAATGATTGTGACAGATGGACAGGCAGATACAGGATAGGTAAGGACAGCTAGTTTTAAGGCTAATTTTTACTTTTTCGATTTTGGTTTCAGACTTTTTTTTAAAAATTACTTTATTTTTTGGAACCGGTTATAATCATTTCTGAAATTAAAACTATACTAATATTTTAAAAAAACTTTTAATCAAACTCGAAAACTTAAAAGCAAGCATTAATAGTGGCCTTTCTCAGCTATCCTATGCAAAAAAAACCATGTAAAAATACTAAAATTTGGGTGAGATATTTGAAAATAATGCTTTAATAGACTTAACATTATCATTCGTGTCTTTTTGAGTGACTAGTGTAAGCTCTTAAATACGGAACCCTGAAAATTACAAAAATGTTACTTTACTTCTGTGATGTGCATATCCAACCGACTTTTTAATAGCATCAGTAATTTATTTATTTATTAGTTATAATGTCTAAATTCAAAATATCGTGTTATCATGTTCTGAAATCAATTTAATGGTATTAATTAACTCAGCCATTTCCCGTTTATCTTCTACTATTTATCAATCAATCTAGCTTCATCCATTAATGATTAAATGACAATCTTCCGAAAAGAGCATTTTAGTCGCAGTGCCGGTCAAAATTAAGGCTAATGCATCTGTCATCTATGCATTGCTATAACTCATTATTTTCTCATGACTTGTAAGGTCCTGTGAAATTTTGGATGACACGTGACATTCCATTCATTAATCCAATATTTATCAAGTCTGACAATGTATGTCACATTTAGTTGCCTAAAGATAAATTTATCATTCTCTTTCTTCAACAATGTTCAAGTTTATGGTTCGAGTGCATATTAAAATGTAATAAAGTAAATTGCAATGAAGCTTTAATGAATGTTTATTATTTGTTTTATTCTAAAAAATTACTAATAACAAAAATGATAAAATCTTTTAATACATTTTTTTTTACTTTGATAGAATAAAGAATCCGACTGGCATCCAATACATGCTTTTATTTCGTTGTTAATATTATAATCGTGCTACATATGTTTTTGAATATTCATCGAAATTAGGTAAATTGGCTCCATTGTGATTAACTATAAATATCGTTTCTTTTTCTTTAATGAGTTATAACTTACACGAAGCTATCCAAATCTTGCGAGAAAAATCTTGAAAACTCATCATCATCACTGAACTGCATTAAATGCTTTGATATCCAAAAGCGAAAAAAAAAGAGAATTCCATACAAATTATCGAGACCTAACTGTTTTAAAGAACCCAGTTGTGATACCACTTTTTAAATAAAATAGTTAAAAAATAAATTTTATTTTTTTTTTCAGTAAAATTTCCAAGTCAAAATAACTCACAAAAGAAGAGATGTGATAATGGTAATGAATAGGTCAGCGTTTGAGTAGTATAAATTATGTATGGGTGTTAAATCGCTCTACAGGTGACACTTCTATCCAAAAATTTTTATGATTTCCCCAATCGTTCTATCTCAAAAATATACACGTAGATTTACATCAAACTTCAGATTTTGTTAGTACTTGACATTAAGTTGTTAATGATTAGATTTTGATGCAAATCACATCAACTAACCAGTGGTGCAGCTATACTTCCTTTTACAGGAAATATTAACATATATGAGATGCCAGTTAAGAAATAAATTTGCTCTTAAAACAATGTGAATAAATTACGATTTGTTTGTGACTAATTTTTTATAGTAAATTAAAACTTCAACAGTAAATAAATAAAAAAAATATTTATTGAAAACACAAATTTAAGGCATATCAAATTGAATAATTTAAAGTTTTACTAAGCGGAATTGGGGGAAATATGTCTTTTGAAATATAATTTGTTTGGAAATTGTGTCACGTTTTACTGATTTGATGTTTCAAGACGCTGAGTAAAAAGTAAAAACAGAAAAAAGGAAGAAAATTGATTTTCTTTAAATAAATCACGAAATAAAACCTTTGAATTTCGCTTATACCACGCATAATTATACACTGTTGAAAAAAAAATCATTAAAATACGGAAAATGCACTGGTAATCTAGACATTTAAAAAAAGCAATTAAAAAAGTCCTTCTACTTATTCGGCAATAGTTATATACTGTTGAAAAAAATTAATAAATTAAATTATACAGAATTCTGGAGTGAACGATAGGGTCATTTCATGTAAAATGAGCAAAAATCTAAAAAAAGGCTTGGCTCCATAGGAGCCGATTTTGATAAAATTTTATACACATGTTCAGTTCATATTCAAATGAAATTCGGCAAAATATCTCGACGAAATATAACTTTTTTTTAGCTGTTTTGGACCTTTAAAAAACTTGTGATTTAGAACGGCGTGCGCACAATCGTCCAAAGTTGCAAAATTTGAAGTCTTGTATTTTGAAAACTATTCAACAAAAATTATTCTTTTTTACAACATTGTAATCTCTGAAAAACAATCTTTATATTTATTGAGTAAAAAAATCTTATAATATCATAATTAATCTTAAATTGGTTGTAAATATTGAAAATTTGTAAATTTTTGAAAAATTATAAACGTTATAAAATTTAAAGGATTTAAAAAAAAAATCTGTGAAATTGATTACTGGTGTATCTCAACATATGAAGATTGAGTTGTCCAAGTTTGAAAGTTGTTATTTATTTCCTTCATATTCAAAAAAAAAGTAGAAATTTTTAAAAAAATTACAAAATCATAATTTTTCCTCTTATTTATCCGCACAAAATAAATAAAGGAAAGGTTCAACAATAATAATATTGCACAAGCATAAAGATCAAAAAGTCCAAGATACACTCAAACAATTTCAATAGTGCCTTTTGGATTCATAACATAAAATTGACGACCTCAGAAGCCAAGGGGTACAAGTGACAAAATTTCGATTTGGAGTAAACTGAGTTTAAAGATAATTGATGTTAAATTGGAACATCAATAACATTTGACTAAATTGAAATAGGAAACTTCTGCTTGTTGCATTCTGGCCTTTGAATTCTTATTTCAATAACTTTTTAAAAAATAGAGTACAATTTTCTTTAAATGTATAATTAATCAATATTGTTTGTTTTTCGAAAAAAGTGGTTTATCTCTATAACTCAGCAAATAATAAGAAAATCACCTACATTTCTTTACCTGAAATGAAAACAGCATATTTTCAGGTCGTCTGTGTACTTAATTTATTTTTTCAATTTTGTCACTTATACCCCTTGGCTTCTGGGGTCCTCAATTAAAATGGGTCCAAAAAAGACATTCGAGACATTCTGAAGATATCTTTCTTTGGAAACACGCGCTTTTTGCAGGATTCTTGCTGAAAAAAGGAATATGTGCTGCCATCTACATTTGTTATTTGATTTTAAGTTTAAAATACAGTTATTTATTGAAGAGTTCTTTTTTTACTCAAATTTAAAATATTCTTGAGGCCAAAAAAAATTGAAAGCAAGAAAAAAACTTCGTATATTTAAAATATACACTTTTGTCTATAATATCAAATTTAAAGATTCTGAAAGCTTTTATTAAAAGTCAAACAAATGATAAAAACTTTGAATTTTTAATCACCAGTTTCATTGTTTAATTCTTTTTCTCATTAAGGAATAAAAAAGGCAAGGAATAAATTTTAGATGTATTAAATATATTCTATTAGCTATAACGTCAAAAATTTTTGAAGCTGTAATAAGTGTCCTTCTTTATAAAAAAATAACTGAAATATTTCATTTTTTCCACAATTTTTTTAATTATTTATTTATTTTAAAATTACTGAATAAAAACACAATTACTAAATTGCGTAATCTGTTACATATAGTTCATTCTTAAGTGTAAATAAATTTTAATACGGTCTTTTCATTCCTAAGGCTAATAATCAAACTTGAAATTTTGAGCATGTACACTGTAAAAAAAAATTCTGTAAAGTTACTAAATGTTTTCAAGGAAACTGGGATTCCTAGAACATTTCCTGTAACGGTAACAGCAAAAATTCAAGTTTCAGAGTCGGTTACATGAAATTTTCATGTTACCGTAACATGAAAAGTTCTTGGAATCCCAGTTTCCTAGAAAAAGTTTAGTAACTTTACAGAATTTTTTTTACAGTGTACACAAGACCTCGATTTCGTATCAACTTTAATGTAAATTTTTGGACTGAAATAAACAAGTCTGAAACCTAATACTTTGCGTTTCCCCGTAAATGATTGTGATCTATTTATATGATGATTTTCAGTAAAATCTGTGGTATGACAGCCATACCTGATTTGCTCATTTTGTGGAATGACCCGATAAGGGATAGATAAAAAAATGTCAGACAGCCTAGTAGGCAAAATTAAATGTTCTCTTTAATAAAAAGCTACATGTCGCCGACGGCAGGATTTTTTGAAAATCGTTGCCACAGATTAATTTCGGAAATTAAAACATTTTAAGTTACTGAAAAAATTAATATCTTGAAAAATATTTGTTAAAAAATGTTAGATAAACTGCATAAAAAGGTAAAAAAATTTTTTTTTTTTTTATATATATATAAATTTCAAATCTAATGATTAAGCCATTTTCAAATAATGAATTTCAAACATTACCAAATTTCACAATAAAGTACCATAGCGATACCTTCAAGCATAAAAAGATAATGGTAACGGTAATGTTATGTGTCCTGACCTGTATACTGGCTGTGGCACGAGTCAAAAATTATAGTAGCCTTATTTTTCTGATAAATATAAAAATAAATTATGATGTCACGAGTTCGTTTTAAATCGTAAATTCGTTTTAAATCTCAAATTTTAATGGTTAAATTGTAATATAAATAGAGATAAATATCGATATAGCGAAATTATTCTTAAAACAAACTAAAATTGACAAAACCAAAGATTTTTCATTTATCTAAAGAAGTTGAACATGAAACTTTATTCCTTTAAAGTGTATTTGACATAAAAAAGTATTTTTTTTTAATTGATTTTCATCACCAACCGATTATAAATCGCGAAATAAGCAAATTTTCGTTATTTTTTTACGGACAAGGTACGGCGATTCCGCCGAAATTTTTTTCGTAAACGTTTAAGCTCGGGATAAGATCATTCTGTAATTTTTTTTGAGATTTTTCGGAGTATGCCCGTATAAAGACCTTCCTTGTTAGTTGAAAACCAAAATATCGTTTCAATGTCAGAAAAACGAGTTCAAATCTCTACTGGATCCACTGTCTCTCTCTGCGACTGAGTTGAAAGCCATAGCATCCTTTCAGCAGCAAAAGCCCGAGTTTGAATCTCTATCAGACTCACTGTCGCTCTCTGCAGCTCAGTTGAAAGCCAAAACACCCTTTCATCTTCAGATGCTCAAGTTCGAATCTCTATCAGACTCACTGTCGCTCTCTGCAGCTCAGTTGAAAACCAAAACATCCTTTCAGCTTCAGATGCTCAAGTTCGAAGCTCTATCAGACTCACTGTCGCTCTCTGCAGCTCAGTTGAAAGCCAAAACATCCTGTCAGCTTCAGATGCTCAAGTTCGAATCTCTATCAGACTCACTGTCGCTCTCTGCAGCTTAGTTGAAAGCCAAAACATCCTTTTAGCTTTAGATGCTCAAGTTTGAATCTCTATCAGATTCACTGTCGCTCTCTGCAGCTCAGTTGAAAGCTAAAAATTCCTTTCAGCAATATAATCCCAAGTTTGAATCTCTACCGGACCCACTATCTCTCTCTGTGGATTAGTTGAAAGCCAAAATATTTTTTTCAGTGGCAGTAATCCGAGTTCGAATCTCTGCTGGACCCACTATCTTTCTCTGCGACTCAATTAAAAGACAAAATATCCTTTCAGTGAAAGAAGCCCGAGTTCGAATATCTATTTTACTCACTATCTCTCTCTCCGATTTAATTTAAAGCCAAAACACCCTTTTAGCTGAAAAATATTTATTTTGTTAAACTGTTGAAATGACTGAAGGACATCTGAATTTAAGAAACAAATTTATTTAAAAACTAGCTGAGACGCCCGGCGTTGCTCGGGTCCGTAATTATATTCTAAAACAAACCAGAAATTTGTATTGCAAAATGTCCCAATCTCGTACCGAATCCCCGCTGCCTACGGTACCTTTTAGTATGCACGCACGGCAAGAAAAAATATGGTGGGGGGTTCTGGAATTTTTTAGTTTCACATTTCACCATCAGGAGGCGAACTCAACAAAACTGTTTCTGGACTTAAGAAAGATATTTAATAAAACTGTTATTCGAAAATAGGGGTAAGTACTTTTAAAATTTTATATTAAATAATTTTTTACCTCTGGGCTCTGAAAAATCCGCATCTAAAACGGTACGGTTTTAAATATTTGATCACGTTCTTCCAAAAATAATTATTGCCTCCCCTGATTGGACGTCCCCTACACTTTAAAATCTATATTAGTGTTATAATCTATCTGAAAGTTTTATGTAAGTGATATTTATCCCTGGGCTTAGTTCGCATTTGAAATGATAGAAAACGTTACAATTTTAAATATTTGACCGCTCCCCCTAAAAAAAAATCCCCCCGCCCCATATTTGATGCTCACTACTCTTTAAAATATTTATTATCTGTTATAACTTTTTTGAAAACTCAAAAACAATCGTTTTGTGATTTTTTTTATTTTAATTAATTTGCGTTTCAGCATTTCTTTTCCTTTTTAATAATTTTAACTAAATAGTTTTTAAAAATAAAACACACGCTTTTATCTCAAGCCAAACTAAAAAGTTTTTTTTTTTTTTTTTTTTTTCATAGTTACGATTTTTATAAGTATTTCAGTGATTGTCATGTGTCTAAGGTGTCAAGTAACTTTTAATTTCTCAAATTGCTTTTGATCCGTTTATCCGGCGTTTCATTTTTATCCTTTTAAGCGGTGACTATAGCCTATGTTCACCGGAAATAGTGTAGCTTTCCAACGGTGAAAGAATTTTTCAAATCCTTTAAGTAGTTTCGGAGCCTATTCAATTCAAACAAACAAACAATCAAATCTTTCCTCAGTACTATAGATAACGAAACTCGTTTCTTCGGGTACATTGTAAAAGAAAATTTGAATTATAAAATACTAGCGCCATTGTTGTAGGTATTTATAGGGATTAAAATTAGTCTATAGATGCACCATCCCACAACAATACTGCGAATATAACAGGCATATACGTCAAAAATTCGAGAAACCCAACATGTGTTCGAGTTTTTTTTTTAAGAGAGAAAAAAGCATCATGGAAGTAAAGCGAGGAAAAAGAGAATAGAATCCGAATTATCAGTTTCTCATTCGGAATTAACGCAGGAACTTGATCATAGCTCGCAAAATATACAATATTTTTAAACTTCCTTTTACGAAAACCACTGCTTATTATATTCGTTTTTATGTATGTACAGTTGTGGGGAAAAAAAGATACTCCATACAAATTTCATATCATATCATCATATAAAAATAATACTTGTAGCTACTGACTTGCATTGATGTCTTTGATTAACAATTGTGAATGCATTAAAATTTAGATTAGAAAGTATCTACATATTAAAAATTACACCTTCTTTTCCAATTCTCATACCAACCATTGACATCATATTTGTGTTTCGTGGATCAAATTAGCCAGAAAATATTTATTCGATTTTTCTTAAATCTTTATAAGTTTAATCAGTAAATAGGTTAGATTTTAGTTCATAAATTTAGAGAAATTAAATTATGGTATTTCGGCGAGAGAAACAAGAACATTAAATTAATTGCCAGAAAATTTTTATAGGAAATTTAAATAAAATGTAAGTTAAATCTTTACAATTGCGTAAAAGTTTTTAAAATCCTCCTTTCTGTTATGCTAGGAAACCATAACAGTAAACAGACCCCTTGATATTAATTTAGTAACTTTTAACAGATATCATTCTATTCCCGGATAGTGTCTTATTATTTAAACAGTCAATCTAGCAAAAACCATTAATGATTGCATGTAAGCCGTCTGAAAAGAACGTTTTAACTCAAGCGAACTAACTGATCAAAGTTAAGCTAATGCATCCGTCACTTAGTCTTTGTAGTAAATCTTTACTTACTAAAGTACCTATGTTAAATACGATAGACGCTGAATTTATTAATCAATTATTTATTAGCTAATGCAGAACCAAGTATGACTGATTATATTTTAGCTACTGAAAAAATTACTTTAACTCGGCAGAATTAATGAAAACTAATGTCATACATCTGTCAATTAGACGGTCTAAAAACGTAATTCTATATGCTCTGATAAATATTTCACGATACCTAACATTTTGTTTATTAATTAGTTTTTTATTAACCCTTTCGGGTCATCCGATTTTTTTTTCCATTTTGGGAACAAAATTGGATTTTTTTTAATAACATTAATCGTAGCAATCCAAAAAGACTTAATGGAGTTTAAAAATTATCTCATTGCTTGAAATGTAAAGCAATGTACTTATTTTTTGTGCTATTGAATTCATATTTGTACGATGATAGGCTAAGGAAGAGTTTTTGAAGGCATTTGGAGAATGAGGTATTATAGCAGGATTTGAGAAAGTATTACAACCTTATAATGTTTTTAAGAAAAAGAAAGGTTCACAAAAGCAACTTATATTTTATATTTCAACAGCGAAATATGTGTATAAAATAAAGGAGCCGCCAACGGTGCAAAGAGAATTAAATAAACTTTTATAATTATCATTGTTAACAAATGTAAAAACTTAAAGAAAGCATAAAAAGGAAGACATATCCTATATAATAACATTTCTGTAGGTCGAAAGTGACTAAGTAATAGTTAAAACAAAATAGTACTCGATGGAAAGCCATATATTATTAATAGTACACCAGACTCGAAAGGGTTAAGGGCACATGAAACATCTTGGCAAGTAAAATAAAGCAATTTTTGCGAAATATTTAACATCATGAATTTTCGTTAAATAGAGATAGAAATGAAAATTTTTTTAGAATAAATAAACACATTATAATGCATATATAAATCAAAAGGAAGATTCTCAATGTTCTTCTGCGCAAAACCCATAGGTGCCATTTCCCGGATTATTTCATAATTATGCGTAATATTATCACTTGTTACTATCACCTATTATTAACCAACCTGGCGCTATTATTCCAAAAGATCTTATAGTATATATGAAATTCACATTTGAATTATCTATTTTTATTTCTGTGAAAAAAAAAGCAGTAAAGATGCCTCACTTTTTTATGCTTCTATTTTAAATATTAAAACTGCCTTAAATTGTTTAAATACTCAAGAGATATACCATCGTGCGTCTGTAATATAAACAATAATCTTTTGAAAACTGAAAAAAAAAAATACAAAACCTCTTTGCCCTTTCCCAAGCGCCAAAAGAAGAAAAACATTGAAAGAGGGAATTTTTAAGCTCTGAATAAAAATTTATCTTTGACAGCAGTATTCAAGTTTAAAAGACATGACATTTTATAGAGTGTATACTTCTTTTGATTTTATTGCACTGGAAACAAAATTTATCAAGAGGTAAACGTACAGATTTATTCTAAACATCAAAGTATATTTAACCGCTTAAATCTAGTTTTGATATTTTCTTAAAGTTTTTACTTTCAAATTCGAAGAAATAAATTATAGACTGGGTGATCCTAACAGGTTGCCAGGGGTGAAGTTATGCGTCAAAACAAATTAGTTTTATTTAGGAAAAAAAAATGTTAGGGTTCGAATCCGGCATCAGTTAAAAGTGAGGCTGATCTTTTTTATTGTGGGTCGGGATCAGGTCAGGTTGATTTTAAATTTTTCGGGTTATAATTTTCGATGTCTCAATATAAATAAAAACTAGCAAAAGGCGTGCTTTGTTTGGATTCGCGAAGAATTATTTCATTAGATAAATATTTGAAAGGAACTTTACTTTTTTATATTATTTTTACATCTTTATTAAGCAAAAACGTTACATCATGTTTTGGCGCATTTAAATTTTAGCAATGTAAATTCAATTTAAAAAAAATATTTTTTAATTTTTAACTAAAAGTTTTAAAGATGCATTTACATTTTCCAATGGCCAGTAACGGCGTTCGTTCTGGCCAATAAGTGTTCTTTTTCTCGACATTTTTAAATTATTAATACATTCCAGAAATTATTTATAAACCAGGGTTCGTGATTTTTTTGATTTTTTTAATAAAAATCAAAACAATCGGATTTTTTTGATTTAAATCGGATTTTTTTGATTTAAATCAGATTTTTTTGATTTTTTTTAAAAATTGCCACACATTATTATTATTTTATGATTTTTTGATTAATTTAAATAATATACAGTTTACATACATAGAGATGCATATTATAAGTATTTTCTATTACTAATATTACACAATTTACATAAATGATTCATACTATTTCAAGGTAAAATTTTAGGCTATGAAAAAAATCTTGAATACACAAAATGCATGAAAAACTACAAATCAGATGTCAAAAATTAATTCAACCTTCAATATTTTAATTAAAATAAAACAGATCTGCAACACATAAAAAATTTACACAAAATTGGAAGTTTTTAACTTTTGTTTTTTTTTAAGTGTTGACTGAGAAAAATGAGTTCAATTGCTGCCATCAAAATACTTAAGGCCATAGGACACAAATTGAGATGTCATCACTAATCAACTGACTTCTCAGTAGTGTTGGAATTTACACAGGAAAATTTTGAATAGCAATTTTATTTTACTTGTGGAATATTTATCATCTTATAAAACAATAACTATTTAAACTCACTAAAAAGAACTTGTTGTTGTTGTATTGACCAAAATATTGGTCCGGTGAGCAGCTTTACATTAAAAAGAACTTGGAATCCCTAAATAAAAATTCAGCCAGAGAAGGAATGCTACAGTGTTGCCGCATCTGGATATTTTTTTTATTGGGGGATTCCAAATTCTCATCTGTATGTTTAAGAAGTAATTAATCATAAGTTAATCAGTATGTTCAGTGTTTTATACGAAGATTGATATTCCACAAATAAAAGTAAATTGTTATTCAAAATTTTCTAGTGTGAATTCCAACATAAGTGAGAAGTAAATCAATTAGTGAATACCTCACAATTTGTGTCCCCTGGCTTTGAGCATTTCGATGGCAGCGGTTTAACAGTTTTATCTGTTGATTTCTAATTTCTGAAAGTATCAAACTGAAGGCAAAAAACATTTGTTCGATTGAAGCAGATAAATCTATCGCAGTAAAAAGCTAGTTGATCATTAATTCTATTTTTAGTATGAGTTTTTTTGATAACTGTAACAAAAATATCTTCCACCATTCTAAAGGGCTGAGATCAATTATATTAAATTAGATAAATCAATTGCTGATTCAGATTTTGATCAAATCCTTATATAGCAGGCTTCACCAAAATACAGCACATAAAGTCATACAATTTTATTTTACCTCAACTTGCAAAAGTTTTTCTAAATACTAATGAGTAAATATTCAAATATTCAATATATTTCTGCTTAGATTTCTTTACCGTTGCAAGATTATTTTATAATTTGATTCAAATGAAATTTGAAAGCATTTTTTTTCTGAACTTTACATTTATTTTACTTTTTTACTAAGCTTAAGCTTTATCTTTCTGAAAGTTGTTTGATTATATATGGTATATAAAACTAAATTATATTAAAGCACATTATTATGTTTGTTTATCTGAAATTTATAAAAAAATAACTTAAAAGAAAAACTGATTTAAATCAATGATTTTTTTAAAAAAATCAGTTGATTTAAATCGTGATTTAAATCATGATTAAAATCAAGCCGATTTAAATCAACGAACCCTGTTATAAACGTAGTTAATATATTTAATTTGGTTGAATTAAATTATTCTTCAATCAATTAAAATATTCTTAAATTATTCTTTAATCTTTAATTTCGAATACCAGACTTAAGAAACTTACCAAATTTAACAAAATATTCACTTTAAATACCAAATATAAGAATTAATTTTACTTGTTTACGATTCTTTTTGTTGCCACTTTACCAAAGTAAATACCTAAATAAATAAATTATAATGTAATTCTTTTAAAATCCGTAAGTATAAACTGCGTAAATAATTTTGGCAGAATAATGAAAATATATTTTATTTAATATATTAATCATGATTCTATCTATAATTACTAACCCCATAGTTTATTTTCTTTCTTAAAATAAAAAGATACGGGTTGATTTTTTTTTTTTTTTTTTCAAACGATTTTGAAGGAATAATGAAAATATATTTTATTTAATTAATTAATCATGATTCTATCTATAATTACTAACCCCATGGTTTATTTTCATTCAGAAAATAAAAAGATACGCGTTCAATTTTTTATTTGCAAAAATGCGTCCATAATAGAAAAACATGTAGAATAAATTAATTATTAAAATAATATTTTTTAAAGGTTATTCTGTAAAAAAAAATAACATTCTGCAAATCTACATATCATAATTTATTCTTATGTTTAATTTCAAGTCAAAATACTGAATAGATTTTTTATAAAGTGTACGACAAAGTGTAACTTGAGTGGGCTAGTAGAGGATTCGCTTCGCTCATCCTAATAAGTCGCAATTCTTCGGCAAATTTCGCTTTATTTTTCCCCTGGAACCCTTTGACGAAAATCGCGTTTTTTCGCAACTATCTGACAAAAATCTTTTTTTTTTTTTTTTTTTTTTTTTTTTTTGATGAAATTAATTTGAAATTGTTTTTACACTAGTAAAAAAATTAAAATTTTGATAAGCTTTAATTATCGGACCCCTTAATCTAACCATTTCAAGAATGACAATAACGCTGTCTCATGCATAAAGTAAAAAGTAAATCCCCAACGGATGTAGTTCCGTTACTGAAAAGAATCAACCGAGGTAATAACGCCAAGGAAGGATGTTATTACCCCGGTATACTTACTCTGAAGTACATTTTAAACTATAAGCTATTTCCGCCAATACATCCAAAATCTTCCACAACATTTTGAAATTACATGAAGTGCACTACAAATTTATATAATAAACAAAGTATTTCCTGATAAATATTTAGTCTTCACAACACAGAACTTACTTCACAAATTTTAGATCAAGCGTTGATTTTAGACGCTTCTGAAAGAGATAAGGTCTACAAATAGAACAAATTAACTTTTAGTTGTTATTTGTGTTTTAGATGACTCAGAGTTCTGCGCAAAACCCATAGGTGCCATTTTCCGGATTATTTCATAATTATTCGTAATATTAGCACTTGACGTTATTGCCTAACCTGGCGCTATTACCCCAGATCATCTTATAGGATATATGAAATTAACATTTGAATTATCTATTTTTATCTCTGTGAAAAAAAAGCAGTAAAGATACCTCACTTTTTTATGCTTCTACTTTATCTATTAAAATTGCCTTAAATTGTTTAAATACTCAAGAGATATATCATCGTGCGTCTGTAATGTAAACAATAATCTTTTAAAACCTGAAAAATAAATACAAAATCTCTTTGCCCTTTCCCAAGCGCCAAAAGAAGAAAAACATTGAAAGAGGGAATTTTTAAGCTCTGAATAAAAATTTATCTTTGACAGCAGTATTCAAGTTTAAAAGACATGACATTTTATGGAGTGTATACTTCTTTTAATTTTATTGCACTGGAAACGAAATTTATCAAGAAGTAAACGTACAGATTTATTCTAAACATCAAAGTATATTTAACCTCTTAAAAGTATTTTTGATATTTTCTTAACGTTTTACTTTAAAATTCGAAGAAATAAATTATAGACTGGGTGATCCTTAGAGGTTGCCAGGGGTGAGGTTATACGTAAAAAAAAAAAAAGAAAAAAATTGGTCGTTTTGTTTAGAAAAAAAAATGTTAGGGTTCGAATCTGGCATCAGGTAAAAATGACGCTGATCTTTCATTATGGGTTGGGATCAGGTTAAGGTTGATTTTAAATGTTTCGGGTTATAATTTTTGATATCTAAGTCTCATTTCTTTGGCGAATTTTGCGTTTTATTTCTGAGACCCTTTCACTTTTTTTTTTTTTTTACCGCAACTTTGACTTTTTTTTTTTTTGTCCGATACTCTGATGAAATTTCTGTTTTCCCGCAAACTTTTGTGGAAATTCATTAGCGGAATGTATTCCGAGGATGTTTTAAAAAATTTCCGATCAAATTTTCATAATTTTGATTTGGGTTCATAATTTTGACATGATGGGCTGAATATTTTCAAATGGGATTATCATTCAAAAATACATTTCTACAATTTCCACTAATGTATATAATCTTTATTGAAAAAACTATAAATTTTAATTACATTTGTCGCAAATTTTTCCTTTGATATTAACTAAAACTTAAGTTTTCTATAAACTCAAAAAAAAAGTAAATTAAAAAATTGATAGGAATTTCTCTAAAAATTTTGTGTTCTAAAAGGTGTTTAAATAGCCAAAAGAGATTTTTTAAAAATATGCAGAGAAGTTTGAAAAAACATTTATAATATTAAGAAACGTGCAGGATTTGTGGGCATTAAAAGTGGGATACAGTTGCGACAGAAAAGGAGCCGGCAATTAACTCTCATATTATTATGGAGCTCAATGATAAAGGCTGAAAATCTTTTCTTTTAATGTCTACCAAAAAGATCCCTCTACCGCAGCCATACTCAACCTGCGGCCCTCGGGCCGCATGTGTCCCGGCAAGATTTTATGTGCGGCCCGAGGTACATAATCATTAATCAATATTTATAGAAATAATTGCGATGCGCGTATAACAGTATTTATGATCTTCAGCGTTGTTTTATATATTTTATGGGAAGATAGTTATATGTAACATAGTTTTTAACTGAAAATTGTATTAAAAATCGGTTCCTTGGTTAAAAATTCTTTTTGCATGTGGTCCTGTTTGTTCTACTGTGATGTATGCATTTTTTAATCTTCAACTATAATCAAACGTCATGCCAAATTAAATTTCACTGTATATTTTTAAAATTTTATATACATTTACAAGAACATGGATTCATTTTTTAAAAAATCTCCTAGAAATTCAGAATTGTTATAATATTACATTTCATGTCTATTATATAGCTAATAATTATTTTTAGGGTTAATATCTTGTCGCAGAAAAAAATTGGCGCCGAAAAATTTTTATAGTATCATCAATTTCAAACAGCAAACTTCGCAGCCTATTTCTACATTATTTGGAATGTACTACGAAGTTTATTATTTGAAAAGAGTGGTACTAAATTTTTTAATGATATTTCTTCAGCGACAAACCTAGTGATAATAACTTTGTTATATTGCATTGTTAGGCTATTTGTGTTATTTTAATTGCTGTTTTTTAACCTTTTTATAAGTGTATTGCGGTGCGCTTAAAGTCTGAAACTTTTGTTTGTGGACAGCGTGAAAAAAAAAAAGAATGAGTATGGCTGCTCTATCGCAAGCTGTAGCAATCAGTGTCTTAATTTCGCTCACCCATAAAAAAAGGTGACACATCTCAACAAAAATAAATTTCACAGCAGAGACAAAAGAAAATTTGTATGATTTTAATGTAACAGGAAATTATAGTAGTTAGCTCTGCATGCAGGAATAAAAATGTGCCTAAACGCATAAAGCCCTTAAAAACGAAGACGAAGGATGAAGTTTGGATGGTTGGGTGATATTACTTCCCCACACAACTCACCTTTCTTCTGTGATCACAAATGGGCATAGCGTAATAAAATGATTTTCCGTATAACTAAAATTTATAAAACTTTTTTGTGTACAAAGGCACAGCTATGACAAACTCATTGTTGGAATAAAACGCAAAATGAACTTTTGCAAGATATGACGCTTTTCTTGTGTGTGAATGATTTGTCCACTACCTGCAGCAATGTATGATTATGAAGGATAATACATGTGTATTGTTGCCAGCCAGTGATGGACAGATCGAGAATAACTGATTCGCTTTTCAAAATAAGTTTTATCTTACTTTACTGTGTTACTTCTGTTATACACTTTGCATTTGTTTTTATAATGCCACGTTTTGGCATGTGATTGTAAGATCTTTATTGCCTATCGAAAATCTTACATTTCAAAACTTCGAATGAAGTATTTTCACACATAAGACATGATCTTATACTAAATGGCTTTATGATTATACAATCTACTGTCAGGTACTGATGACCAATACTATTTAGAACTATTGTTAGATTATATTCTCTTTTTACTAGTGTGTTGTATTCGTGTCACTATCTGTGTACTGGGGGATTTTTAAAGTAACATTTTTTTTTATCTGGAAGTTAATCCAGACTAGTTTGAGTTGGATAGTATTAGTTGAAAGAATGTATTGTATCAATAGAGTGGGGTTCCTCTTGCCATTCAAAATGCATATTTGAGCCAATGCAGACAAAATAATTCACCCACTATCTAGTGAGAGAAAAGACGTCATGAGAATATGACATTTTGAAAGGGCATAGGATTCATAGATATCCCCGTAGACTCTTTTTGAGTGGATTTGGATAGCTAACGGAAGGCAGTCTGGTGTTAGGACCTCATGGTGAGAGGTTCACTTTTTCCTGTGCAGAGTTCTCGCACAGAGAGTTTTTAAAATTGTGTGAGGCTTTTGGAGGATAGAGCTAATATACTGGGAGATTAAGAGTAATTTCCGATAAATCTAATTTAACTAGCATAGTAAGAGAGAGATATAGAGTAGCTTAGCAGTACACAGAAAAATGTAAAGTGTAAGTAATTCAGTTAAATACAGGAAGTATTTGCTGTATTTAACTTAATATCGGACCGGATCATCTATTTCCAGGTTCTTAAAGGTAATATTGTTTTGTTATTTGTAAATAATATGTAATTAAATCGTCCGTTAAGTTCTATTGAATGAATTAGTATTCTCTCGATAAGTCTCTCATAGCGTGCCCGATATAACATAATTAAATTGGAGGTGGCAGTACATTAAAATAAAAGATCATTCTACGTCGTGTGGAATAAGAGGGAATGCAACATTTACTTTTCGCGTTGACTACCTATCATAGATTTTGAGATAGGGTCAATAACTTTCAAATTTTGCGTTCGTGAGGCGCTGCCATTATTCTTATTATACAGCAGATTGTCGTTTCATCATAAGCAGACATTTGTTTTCCATCTTTCGCATTATTTATTCGAACGTTATTTGTGTGTATAAGGATATAAATACTTTTAAACATTAACTATGTCCGTAAACTGACTTATTATGACTAATTCTTTTTAACGTTTCCAGCATAGTTGATATGTGTGTGTTCCACGCTCTAACTCGTATAAATATACTCAGATTGTCTTGCAATAAATAAAAGTTAAATAATGTTTACCACAGCATGTTCGGTTATAAATAGGAAGTGTATAGCATTAATGCTTCATTTACAAAGTCACTCAAACGAATTCCCTATCAATATAGTCAGTGGGGAAAAAATCTTTGCAGTGTATTTTAATGACATTACGCTATTTCAAATGCATTGAAACTGTTATAAATTACGTAATTCTAGTACAAGATGATTATTGTATATCGGACATGCGTAATATTTAACGTTTATTTACAAGTAAACACGAAAGAAATCGTGTGTGTTCCACGCTCTAACTCGTATTAATGTACTCGGATTGTCTTGCAATAAATAAATGTTAAATGATGTTTACCACGGCATGTTCGTTAATAAATAGGAAGTGTATAGCATTAATGCTTCCTTTACAAGGTCGCTCAAACGAATTCCTTTACAATATGGTCAGTGGGGAAAAAATCGTTTGCAGTGTATTTAATGACATTACGCTATTTCAAATGTATTGAAACTGTCATAAATTACGTAATTATAGTACAAGATGATTACTGTATAATCGGACATGCGTAGTATTTAACGTTTATTTACAAGTAAACACGAAAGAAATCGGTTACAGCGCTGACTTTGATGAATAATTGCTAGAACAGCGTTTTTAACTTTTAAATTTAAATAAGTTTTTGTATGTTCCGGCTAATTAGCGAGCATCGTATTTAGGCTTCAGCTTGGACGTTCTTTAAAGTATAGACTCTTTTATAAACTGAAATGAAATAATCTTTTTCTTGATATTAAATTCTTAGATATAATAGAATGTCGAATATTTCTCAAACTTTTATTTTATGTTTTTTGTAATTAAATGTTTTGTTTCGTCCAAAGATTTGCGATTGATCTAGATTTAAATTACACTGAACCACAATATTAGAACTGTTGATCGAGAATAATTAATAGAATAGAACAATTTCGTAACATTGCTGCATCGTACCGGGAAGAATTCGGGATTTCAAGCTATTGCGCAGCTAGAAAAATGTTTTCGTTTCGATGACAGATTGATGAGTTGACTTTTTGTTGTATTTTATTTTCCACAATGAATGAAAATAAGGAAAGAAAGATGCATGACACGCATCGAAATCTTTTAAATAAGTTAATTGAAGATATTGATTATTATTGTTCGAAATCAGAACATTCTGTGACATATTTTGAGGAATTACTTGATAAATTAAATACCAGATTTAATGTTATTAAACAGCTAGATAATAACATTTTAAGTTTAGTAAACGCTAAAAATGTTGAAAATGAAATTTTAAATATTGATGAATACGATCAAAAAATGATATCGTATAGATGTAAATTAAACTTGAAGATTAAAAGTTTGAGTACAAATGCAAATGTTGTTAATGCTAATAATATTGATTTAGTACGAGCATGTCCTGTTTCTACCGAATTCAAGAAAATAAAGCTGCCTAAACTACAAATAAGTCGATTTTTTGGAGAACCAGATAAATTCCTGGAATTTTGGAATGAATTTGAAACAGCTATAGACAAAAATCCAAGTCTTACCGATGTTGAGAAGTTTAGCTATTTGAAAAGTTTGGTTGCAGGATCGGTTGCAAACACAATCAGTGGATTTAGTTTGACAGAAAATAATTATGCGGCGGCTGTATCGCTCTTGAAAAAAAGGTTTGTTAAGCATGATATGCTCGTACACGCTCATCTAAATAATTTATTAAATGTGAAATGTTTGAAAAGGTCTTCTGACTCTTATGGTTTAAGATGTTTGTATGATAAATGTCTAGTACAAATTCGAAATTTAGAGTCGTTGGGTGTAAAATCTGATACATACAGTGGGTTGCTTTGTCCAATATTATTGAAGTTAATACCTCCAGATTTAGCATTAGAATTTAATAGACATCTAAAGAATGGTGAAATATGGAAAATAGATAATCTTATGAGTTTTCTTAAAAGTGAAGTTGAGAGTAGAGAAAGGGTATTAACTATCCATGATTTAGATTCTGAAAAATCATTTTCTAATGATAATAACAATTAATACAAACCCAAATTTTCAGATAAACAATCAAAATTTAAGTCGAAATATCAATATACTACGAAAGGTTATAAACAAAATAATGTTTCAGCTGAATTAATGGCTTCTGTAAACAAAAATTCATGTATATTTTGTAATAGTGTTGAGCATGATAGCGAATTCTGTGAATCATTAACCTTGGATGAGAAAAAAGAAATACTAAAAACAATAGGAAGATGCTTTTTGTGTTTAAAATCTAAACATAGAATCAAAGACTGTGAAGAAACCAAAATGTGCGATATTTGCGGTAAAAAACATAATAGGGCTATTTGTTTCCAATTAGAAAATCATTGAAAAGTAAATGTTGATAAAAGTGTCGTATCCATTTCTCATTGTGATAACACTCCCACTAGTAAGGTACCAGACGAAAACACGCATTGCAATATATTTCTATAAACTTGTTCAGCAATAATAAAAGATTTGAAAACTGATAAAAATGAACCAGTTCGTATTTTATTAGATAACGGCAGTATGAGAACATTTATAATTCGCGATATTTCACAAAAGCTAAAATTGCCAGTTATTAGAAAGGAAACCTTATCAGTTTATGCTTTTGGAGCCGAAAAGGCGACTGAGAAAACATATAATGTTGTAAAAGCAAAACTAGAAAATAGGGATCAACCCTCTTTGAACATTGATCGAAGCCCTTGAAACAGATCAGATTTCAACTGCTTGCTTACCCAATCCTGATAAATACTTTTGAAAATCATATAATAAATTGAAAGGTCTACAACTAGCTGACAGTCATGAATATAGTAATCAACAAATTGCAGTTTTAATAGGTACCGATAATTATAATATTATTGTAACTGCTAGAATTAAACGACTAAAGTATAATCTCGTAGCTACTGAAACTCTTTTTAGCTGGTGTTTGCAAGGTTATATGGGGTCAGACAATGAATTATTTAGCATGAAAATTATAGTTGAAGAAAAGGATTTATTTGAGCAAATTAGAGAATTTTGGCAACTGGAAAGCTTAGGAATCGAATCCGAAACTCAAGCTATTTTTAATGTAAATAATGACGTCATATCTGACTTCGAGTCTAGTATTGTTTTTAAAGATAATCGGTACAAGGTAAAATATCCATGGAAGAAAAATTAAAAAATGTCCCTTAATAACAATCGCGAAGTGGCGCATCGACGATTTTTGAAGTTGAGAAGAAACTTTAGAAACGATCCTTCGTTATTCTCAGAATATAAATCTATTCTAAACAGTTATTTAGCAGAGAATATCATCGAACCTGTTGAAAACTAAAACTCATCTGAAGTAAATACATTTTACTTGCCCCATAGAGCAGTAATTCGAGAAGATAAGTCCACAACTAAACTTAAAATTGTATTTGATGCAAGTGTCCATTCTAAAGGTGAATTATCACTAAATGGCTGTTTATATACTGGTTTAAATCTTATCCCCGATCTGTTCAGTCTTTTAATCAAATTTAGAAACTTTCCAATAGCGGTTACCGCAGACATTCAGAAAGCTTTTTTGCAGATCGAAATTGGTGAAGCAGACAGGTACTTCACAAGATTTTTTTGGGATGATGAGCCATGGGTTGAAGATCCAGGTAAGGAATTTAAAATATTTAGACTCAAGAGAGTACTTTTCGTTGTGAAGTCAAGCCCCTTCCTTCTTGCAGCTACTATCAAGCATCACCTACGAAAGTATGTAGAAACATTTCCTGAATATTTCGATATTTTAAATTCATCCTTATATGTTGATGACTTTATCAGCAGTCAACCAAATGTTGAATCAGCTTTTAAAATTAGTAAGGGAGCTTATGAAATCTACCAAGAAGCTTCAATGATATTTAGAAAATGGAAAACTAATTCGTATGAATTACGTCAAAAATGGGAACAATATGGTTTGCATACTGATGACGCAACTGATAATTTTAATCTTAGTAATCAGCACTTGGTAAATTCAAAAGTTTTAGGGGTTTCTTGGAACCCAGATAATGATACATTGTCATTTAAATCTCATAATATGGAAAATTTCCTCTCGAAGAGACTTAATACTAAACGCTATTTATTGCAAACTGTTGGTCGTATTTTCGACCCAATTGGCTTTCTTAGCCCCTATACCATTAGAATCAAATGCTTAATTAAAGCAGTTTGGCGTTTAGGCCTCGATTGGGATGAGAATTTACCAAAGCATTTGGACAATTTATGGAATGCATTGCTTGAAGAAATAAAGGAACTGAATAGTATTAGCATCCCCAGATATTATTTGTCTGATATAGCTCCTGATGAAGTTGATTGTTTTGAATTACATAGTTTTTCAGATGCCTCAAAAAAGGCATATGGTATAGTAGTATATCTTAGAGCAGTTTTAAAGAACAAGAGCATAGTTACCAGTTTTGTAGCAGCAAAAAGTACAGTCGCCCCTTTAAAAACTGTTTCTATACCTCGTCTTGAACTTTTAGGAGCCTTTTTGTCTGCTAGACTTTGTCATAAAATTGCTAAAGAGTTAGTTTTTCCCGTAAGTTGCTACTTTTGGACTGACTCAACTATTACATTGTATTGGATTAAGGGAGAATCAGAAAGATTCAAAATGTTTGTTAGAAACAGAATAAAAGAAATCAGAAATCTTAGTGATCCATCAAATTGGTTTCACTATCCTGGACAAGATAATCCTGCCGATTTTGTTACTAGAGGCTTGAAAGTTCCAGAGTTGAAAAATAGCCATCTTTGGTTGGAAGGTCCCCAAGGGTTAAAGCAAGACAGATGTCTTTGGCCAAAATTGGCTAGTTCATTTGATACATTAGACATTTCTGAAACTAAAGATGAGTTAGAACTAAAGAAAAATGCTACTGTAAAATAAAAAGTTGTTGATAAAAATCAAGCAAACATTGATTTAATTAATTGATACTCGTCTTTTATGAAATTAATAAGAGTTACTGCATATTGTTTAAAATTTTTGAATAACTGTAAATTAGAAACAGGAATCAGAAAATATAATTATTTAGATACTTCTGAGTTACAAAATGCAACCAAGAGACTGATAAAGATTGTACAAAATTCTGCATTTAAATCCAGTGTTTAAAGGGAAAACGTCCTCTCCCAAACAACAGTAAACTCTTAAGTTTAAACTTATTTCCAGATGCAGATGAGCTGTTGAGGGTCTGCGGAAGATTGAAATTTTCGAATTTAGCGGAATCACAGAAACATCAGTTAATTTTACCAAAGTCTCATTATTTCACTGAACTTTTGATTCAACATTATCATAGAAAATTCCTGCATTCGGATACTCAGACAACCCTATCATTATTACGACAGTTTTATTGGATACCATCTGGTCAAAGCCAAGTAAAGAAAATTATAAATAGGTGTATAACATGTTTTCGGTCTAAGCATCAAACTATTAAACAAATTATGGGAAATTTACCTCGTGATAGAATTGTACCATCTAGACCATTTGAGAAGACAGGTGTAGATCTAGCTGGTCCTATTATAACAAAACCTAACTTGAAGCGATCAAAGATTAAAATAAAATCATACATTGCTATATACATATATTTTTCTACTAAAGCAGTACACCTGGAAATTGTTTCAGACTTGACCACAGAAGCATTTTTAGCCTGTTTAAGAAGATTTGTTTCTCGACGATCGAAATCCTCTGTTATATGGAGTGATAATGCCACCAATTTTAAGGGTACTTATGCTCTTTTAAAATCCTTCTACCAAATTTGTGTTTCGGAAGAAATTCAGAGATTTAATGCAGATGAGGGAATAAAATTGAACTTTATACGACCTGCATCTCCATATTTCGGTGGACTATGGGAATCGAATATTAAAGCTATGAAAAGAATACTCTTGAAAATAACTAAATCATCTATTTTAAATTTCGAAGAGTTGACAACACTTGTAAGCCAAATTGAAGCCGTCATGAGCTCACGACCATTAACCCCATTATCTACAGGTATTAACGATTTACAGCCATTGACACCTGGTCACTTCCTTATTGGAGGTCCTCTTTTAAATATTCCTGATAATAATGAAGTTTTAGATTCTTTGCCTATTTCTTCTAGATGGACCTTAGTTCAACACTTAAAAGAGCAGTTCTGGAGACGCTGGAACCGAGAATACTTAAATGAGTTGCGAGTTCGAAGTAAATGGAAAAAGACCTCGTAAAATCTTCAAGATGATCAACTCATGTTACTGAAAGATAGAAACGAAGAGTTCAACAACTGGAGGTTAGCAAGAGTTTTGAAGATCTACAAAGGAGACGATGGACATGTCCGCGTCGTCGATCTCAAGACCTCCACAGGTATACTACGTAGGAACATCACAGGAGATGTTCCATTGCCTATTTATGATGTTGGACAGTCGTCCAACGCCGGGCGGGATGTTCCGGCTAATTAGCGAGCATCGTATTTAGCCAGCTTGGACGTTCTTTAAAGTATAGACTCTTTTATAAACTGAAATGAAATAATCTTTTTGTTGATATTAGATTCTTAGATGTAATAGAATGTCGAATATTTCTCAAACTTTTATTTTATGTTTTTTGTAATTAAATGTTTTGTTTCGTCCAAAGATTTGTGATTGATCTAGACTTAAATTACACTGAACCACAATATTAGAACTGTTGATCGAGAATAATTAATAGAATAAAACAATTTCGTAACTTTGTATATTAATTATTATATATAAATTTCATACTTCGTGTACATACTTCACCATTCTTCTTAATAACGGAAATTCTGAAGGGGAATTTTCAACTTTAATTTCTATTTCTTAGCTGAACAAAATTTTTGCATGCACGTAGCTAATAGGTACAAAATAATGTAGCATATACAGGTCTGCTCAAAGAATTCGGATAATTTTCCGACAGCAGATGGAAATACCTCAGATTGTGCTTTGTCTCGAGATGCCTCAATCAAACATCCTATTTCAACTTATTAAATGGTGAAGTTTTGTTACTTTATTCAGAATGTGTTGAAAAATGTTTCATAATTTATAATTGATGCATGACTTTTTTTTTCAAAGACAATAAGAAATTCTTAAACAAAACAGTTTCCCCTGTTAGTTAATACTCTTACTACTGAACATCAGATAAATAACATTTCAAACGTTTACCAGAAAAGTACACAGAATTTTTCTTTGCATTACTTTCTTAAGATATATTACATTCTTCTGAAGAAAAGTTATTCTAGAATGGAATGCTTCATAAATGTTTATAAAGAGAAAAATATGTAAAAAGAGTTATTTTCGATAAGTATCGCTCTCATCTTTTTTAAATGTCCCACTGGAAGCTTCTCCAGGGAAAATCAATACTTTATGCAGCCGTTATTATATTACATTCTAAAGGCACTCTAATATTCATGAAATATTTTCAACAGAAAATTTACTTTAGAAAATTTTGTTTGGGTAAACAAAATTGTGTTAAGGGGATTGATAACAATTGCCGAATCGCATGTAAAATAGTTGACATGTTTACTGTGCAATCGGGAGTAAAAATACTAAAACGTTGTTGTAAAATCTACGATATATATATATATATAAGGTCCTAATGAAACAAATTTATGAAACAATTTCATGAAACTACTGATTAAACGACTGATTATGTTTCACAGTTTATTTCTTCTAAAGTATGCAACGTTTGGGGGTGAAATTATCTGTATTGATTAACGGGTTTCAAAAGTGTTTTAAAGTTAAAATTGACTTGCAGAAGCACATCGATAAAGAACTGAATTTCAGATTCTTCTATTATTTTTTTTACGAGTAGGGAACTTTTTAAAATTCTACATATCGTTCTTTAGTGTCTAATTAAATTTTACATGATTATTTTATGTCGAATTCAATTTTGTGTCATTATTTTTCGTAAACATGAAGAATTTTACATTCAGATTCATGTAATTCAATAACGTGTTTCCTACAGGACCAAGACCCAATGTTTACTTTATTAGACACGCTAAAAAACGAAGCATTTTTAATTTTTTTCAATAATTTCAGATGCTTATTGCGTTGTATATTAAAAACGAATAGAAACCTAAAATAATATAACATTTTCTCAAAAATATGACTTTGAATCACAATCGGTTATAGGCCAAATTGCTTAGAATATGTTTCAGAATTTGGATTATTTTAAATCAATTTAATAGGCAGTTTATATCTTACTCAATTCTCCCTCCTTATATCTTAAAATTCCAAACTCTTAAAATTGCAAATGACTTACTTTTTTAAATGTTGTTCAATAATAAACAACTACGAAATTTGCACAATGGTTAGATTTAATCGGTCCAACACTCGTGCTGATCCGCTATCATCCGTGACGTCATAACTCAACTTTTAAGCATTATAGATAAGATGGTGCTGGCTTATTCCACCAATATTTTACTTAAGACACTAAAATGGCAATAACATAGATCAAATTGAATACACCAAAACATTATCGCTTATACCAACTGGAACTCCATAACAAAATAAAAAAGTCCTTCCCGCAATGCCGGGAGGAAGATGTAGCTTTCATATACTTATTTATATATTATTTATTTTAAATTAAGTTATATTATTCAAACATACGTAGCTCAAATTAGTGAAACCCGATTTTATAAGGTTGAATGCTAGTTTTTGTCAATACTGATTATTAATAGGAATTTTTAGAAATTAGTCATATTTTATTCAATCTGGTTTTATTTTCAGCGATTTAGAGAGTCGCCAAATTCCACGATATCATGAAGTGTATGCCATTTTAAAGCAACATGTTGAATAAAACAAGCCAATGAGCTTGGTCGAAATCTTAATTCATGTGGACATGCACTCTCATATTGAAATCGATTAATATATACGAGTGTTGTCGCGGGCAAATTGATTTTTTTTTAAATGTCACCCGCATTAGAAATTCAAACTGCTATATCTCAGGCGTTTTATTAAGATGAAGACAAAGCAAAAAATACTCCGGAATTCATTTTTAAGATAAATACTTTCGAAAGAACCTTTTTTCAATTTCTAATTTTTTATTTGTATATCATTATATATTTAAAAGATTTTTGACAAACTTAAATAGCCGCCATTTAAACAAGATGGCGGATGAAGTTAGCCAGTGAACTCGGTCAAGACATTGATATGTACTATGTACACACGGAGTTATATCCAAATCAGTTTATAAATGTGTGTATTATCGCGTGACAAATTTCAGACCGTTTCAAAATGTCAATCACACTGGAAATTGAAAGTGCTATAACTCAGCCCTTTTTCAAGATATAAATGAAACAAAAAATGTTCTGGAATCTTTGTATCAAGGTAAAATACACAAAAGAAAAATCTTTTTCAATTTCTCACCTTTTTGTACCTAATTTTAAATTTTAAATTAAAAAATTTAAATGGCAGCCATTTTTAAACAAGATGGCGGATGATGTTGGCTATCAAACACAGTTGAGACATTTGTATGTACTATGTATATACCAAGTTTCATTCAAATCGGTTCATAAATACGCTAGTTACAGCATGACAAAAATCAGATCCTTTCAAAATGTCAGCCGTAAGAAAAATTCAATGTGCTATAACTGAATCATTTTTTAAGATAAAGACAAAATAAAAAGTGTTCTGGAATCCTTATTTTATGTTCTAACACATAAAAAAAATATTTTTCAACTTTTTTTTTTTTTTTTTTTTGCATGTAATTTTAATTTTTTAAAAAACTTTTTTAAATGGCCGCCATTTTGAAACAAAATGGCGGATGATGCTAGTTAACGAACTCAGTCGAGACATTTGTATGTACTATGTACATACCAAGTATCATTCAAATCGGTTCATAAATACGTTAGTTACAAACGTTATTACAACATGAACAAATACGTTAGTTACAACATGACAAAAATCAGATCGTTTCAAAATGTCAGCCATAAGAAAAATTCAAAGTGCGATAACTCATTCATTTTTTAAGATATAAACAAAATAAAAAGTGTTCTGGAATCGTTATTTTAAGTTCTAACACACAAAAGAAAAATAATTTTGAACTTTTATTTTTTTCGTATTTAATTTTAAATTTAATTTTTTTTTTTTAATTTAAAAGGCCGCCATTTCGAAACAAGATGGCGGATGATTCTAGCTAATGAACTTGGTCGAGACATTTGTATGTACTATGTACACACCAAGTTTCATTCAAATCGGTTCATACATACGATAGTTATCGCATGACAAAAATCAGATATACATACATATATATATATATATATATATGTCAACATTTGAACGGAGGGTGGTTTTGGGGTCTGGGGGTCATGATCGGTGAAAATATACTTTCCTCCGGACGGCTGCAATAGGCAGCTTTTTACTTTTCGTAGTTAAAGCTATCTAAAAAAGGCGTGTAAATAACACGATTTTTTAGCTCACTTGCAAGCAAACCATAAAAAATAGTTACAGTATATACTCGTGTAGAAGTCGACCCCCCCCCCCCCCCCGACACCTCCAATTCTTAAGCAAAATTTTGTAAAAATAATAATGAATTTTCGTGCATAAGTCAAATTGCATTTGCTTAAGAATTCCCCCCCCCACACACACACACACACACACAATCCAATTCTTAAGCAATTTTTAAAAAAAAAGTAATTTTCGTGTGCAAGTCAAACAGCATTTCTGATTGTATGTTGACAATGGTTTGTAATAGGAGATAAAAAAAAATTAGAATTAAAATGTTTTCATAAAATTAGTAAATTTATTTATTTATTTATTTATTTATTTATTTTTTTTTTACATTTCTAATCAGACTTCTATTTTAATTCAACATTTAAAAACTTTATAATTAAGTAAAACTGAGGGGTCTTAAATTATTTTGAAACATATTCACATGAATTTAAAAATACTTACGAAAAAAAATTCAAAAATCTATTCAAACCTTTTATTACAAAGGTAAACAACTTCTTATTAGACAGCTGAAACATAGCACTTAATCACGGGGAAATGACCATTGTCGGCTTTTACATCTCTCTCCAACCTAAAACCATAAATATTTACTTAAAAGACTTGCACATTTGCCGATGCGAAAAAAAATATTGTTTTTGATTATCTCGTGTATAAGTCTACCCTCATTTTCAACACTCAAATTTAGTCCGAAATTCTCCGACTTACAAGTATATAATTTATTTAAAATTATATTATTTTTTTCTTTCAAAATGGCTTGTTTTCATATTATTTTAAAAAATATCGATGTACATAGCAATAATTGTAAAAGAATTTTTTACAAGTTAGTTAACTAACAAACTAACTGCATGAACTCAAATAAATAAAAACGAGAAAGAAAAATAATTCGTCAAGAATAGATTACATTTATCAACACATTTAGAATGTTTAATAAAATGAAATAGTGTGTCTAATTATTTGCCAATAATCCATTTGAAAACCCATTTTTGGCTATTCTCATCTAAAGTCAGAAAATCACTTTAATTTTACGATTAACCCTGTATTTGGTGTACAGGGTGTATCAAAAATAACGATACGTTTCTATGAAAACTCTAATCTATTGATTTCTTTCACAGGTGTTTGAAGAAAAAGTAGCCATCGTTTCCTTGAAACTAGGTGATACAACGCATGATGAGTTGCGTCAGCTGTATCATAAAAAAAAGAACAGAAAACAGCCACCAACAAGGACCCATAACAAGTTACTTGTGAACAAATTCAGATTAACCAGCAGTGATTTAAAAAGTCCTGAACAACCATCAACATATGACGATACCGTATAGAACATTTATGAAGCAATTGAAAGGAGCCAACGTTCACAAGTAGCATGATATTTACCCTTGTTGGTGTCTGTTTTTCCGTATTTTAAATGGTAGACCTGAAGCACCTCTTCATATGTTTTATCACGCAGATTCCAGGAAATGTTGACTATGATGACTAGCGGATGAAAAACGACCTGGACGACCATCAACATATGACGATACCGCACCCAGGAAAAAGAATTGATTAAAACTACAAAACATGTTTTATTGAGTACATTTTGGTTGTTTTAAGCGAATTTTTTAGTTAAAGTAAAAAATCGGTTTTGTTGCTCAGACAAAAAATATATATATATATATATTGTTAACGCTGTTATAAAATTTTAACAAAATTTCACCAATTTTATTTGAGTCTTACTAAAGGCGTGTATTTTCAATTTGTAATTCCAACAAAGTTTTTTTTATTTTTTGTCTTTACAAAATTTAAATTGGTGTGCAGTAGCCATAAAACTCTCACGTAATTTTCTTTAATTGACTTATATAGCTATAAAGGATTAACATAATTTTTAGATAATAAAAACTATTCAAATTGAGACGATTAATGACGTTATTATTACGTTATTATGCATTTCAAATAAAAATTGTGTACGGAAAAAAAAATCAACACTTTTTTTTTGTTTATTTAAACAAATTTCCATTGACCCATATTTAAAAGAAGAGATTTGTTGCACCAAATAAATTTTTGTTGATTCAACAAAACTTTTTTTCTGGTTGAGTATAGAACATTTGTGAAGCAATTGAAAAGAGCCAACGTTCACAAGTAGCATGATATTTACCCTTGTTGGTGTCTGTTTTCCCTATTTTAAATGGTAGACCTGAAGCACCTCTTCATATGTTTTATCATCCAGATTCCAGGAAACGTTGGCTATTCATTCTTTCAAGGACAACATTTCTTATGACACCAGTAAAAAAATCAATAGATTAGTGTTTTCATAGAACTGGTTCGTATTAACTTAAGAAATAGATTTGTATCTGCTAACTACATGTATCGCAAAATTTAGTTCAGTTAAGAAATAAATACATATTTTAGTTGAAAATTTCCCTGTAGCAATTTCCACTAATAAGGTGAATGGTAAGTAAATTCTTTTGTGCAGCCCTGTGTATGAAGTATAGGATTTATATAAACAGCAAAATGCAAACAAACTGCTAAATTTAAAAGCGTATGCCGAATTTGAAGACGCACTTCCAGCAATTATTATTCAAAGACAGCTTGTGATCGATTTTTTGTGTACCCTTGTGAATGAACGATAAATGCTATAAATGCCCTGTTATATAGTAATCACCTTGTAATGAAATTTAGTGATTTATACCAGTTTCAATACATTTGAAATACCGTAATGTCATTAAAATGTTACGATAAAATAGCTGACCCTAAATAAGTTTACCAGTTGCATCAAAATTCGAGTTAATTTACAGGAGTTACAGCGTATAGAGATGGACAGACAAACCGAATACATAAACACTTTTCAACTCTGTCTGAAAGAGTTAAAAATTGTATAAAACTCTATTAGAGAAACTTTGATAAAATGGATTTTTAAGCTATTATTGAATGAAACTTGTCCAAGAAGGAAATGTTTCGTCTGTATTTCCAAATCTGAAAGAAGCATAAAGAGTTATTCCGGACAAAACTTCTCTTTTTGTATTTTTCAAATACAGCGTCGTTTCCTCGGGCAAAGTCGATATATTCAGCAACAGTTATTTCATGACATTTTAAAAACACTATAGAATTCATGAAACTTTTTCGAGAGACTTTGTTATGGTAAAAGAAACTATATTGAAGTTGTTGTTAAAACTGAATGCATGCCAATGTGTTTTTCCGTAAATAAAATACAGAAAAGTTTATTTTTTTTACTTGTGTTTATATTAATAATTTATGAGGAATTCCGAAATAGAAAGTAATAATAAAATATAGAAACGAGTGGGTAGGTACAATTGCACATGGTAGAAGGTTTCATTTAATATTTCTTTCATAACAACTCATCTTTTAAAAAATAAAGCCAAATTGTTACTTTATAATTATTAAATAATTACATAGATGGTAACACCAATAAATTTAATTTTAAAATAATTATAAGAGGAAGTTATTTATTTCATTCAGGTTTAAAATGTTCAAAGCAAACTATCTATATTATAAAGGCCAAACGTATCTGTGCGTAACGCATTAGTCATTTTGCGCATGGCAACACTTTCAAATTTTAAATTAATTTTGGTATTGCAATTTTTGCTACTAAAAGTTTTTTAACTTCTTAATGTCACACATTTTCAATTTTTACACCATCGTGTAGGGAAAAAATGTACTTTTAAAGGAAATTTGTTTGAAAGTTGTATCTTAATTTGTTTTTGAAATATTAATTTTTTTGTAGCTTTTAATACCTCTTTTCTAATCGTGGCAACAAGTGTACTCCATTTCTATTTAAAGCAAACAAAAAAAGGAAAAAATTGAGTGCTGTATCTTTATGTTTCCATTTTTTCATTAAAAGGGAAAAAATAGAAAATTAAATATCTTCTGTTATAAAACCCGGTGAATTTTGACTTAATTTACAAAATTTCATTTAGACGTAAAAGAATATCAACAGTTAATATCTATTTTAGCATACAGCGTTGAAACTTCAAGTTTTGAATCAAAATTATCAAATTAAAATGCCAATTTTTTAAAACGTGATTACAGATGTGAGTTGTACATTTGTAAAATTTGATATGGTCAAAATGATGCCGGGTTTATATTACACGGGAAAAATATTCTGTGATTGAATCAAAGTTGAATAAATTTTGCTTTTTATCATTTTGGAATACTAGCATAAGAACATTAATTGATAACTTTATCATAATAAGATATCTTTATTATTTTTTACTGCTTACATATACGATTAAAGTTTCATTTTAGAATTTCTACAACTGCGTTTTATAGAAATAGTATTTTGTTAATTTGACGATAAATATCGTTTGTTTAAGAGTTAGACGTACCAATATAAAATGCATTTTTTACAATAACTAATTTTGTAGGTTTATTATAAGTTAATGAAACAGTTCCTTCTTAAACATTTTCTTTCGCCAAAATTTGACGGGTTCTACCTTGTTTAAATAAAAACCAAAATTCCAAATTTTTTGAAAGTACGAAATTAAAAAGAAATTGTAGGGAAAAAATAACATTTTAAATTTTAAAAAATGAAAAAAAATGTTTAAACGATAGTTGAAATGCTGAATCATTAATAAATCTCAATAGTTTTTAAAATAAACTGAAAATGGAATTCCAAAAAAATATTATGAATGCCAGATAAGGGAAATCCTAATATTGTAAACCCTTAAATTGGCAAAAAAAATTCTCTTAATTAGATCTATCTTAATATGAAAATTTATCTTTCCAGCACTGAGGCTCAAACTAGGAGCCTTCTGTTTACTAGCGAGGGTTTCCCTCCAAGCTACGATGTCTATATGCAAAACGTTTAAATAAATGGCCTGTTTTAAAGTTTAAATCGCAAAGATGAAAGGATGATACAAAAAAGTTTATTTAATTAAAATAATAAACTTTTTCAAAATTTTATTTTTCGTCATGTGACACGATATATTCAGCTGTAAATGCACAAAATTTGAAGTCTCTGACTAATACAGTTTTTGCGTACGGATTTTGTAACGACTGACAGACAAATAGGATTTCGTCAGGTGAACGAAACCCTAAAAAAAGAGTATATCATTAACAAATTCCGAAAATGTTTCCGTTTTCAAAAGGTTTCTATCTCCACAGAAACTATATGAGGAGAGATTTTCATAAGAAACAAGAATTTATCTGTGTTTAAATAGCATTTCTAAATGAAGTAGGAAAAATTTCCAGACAGAAAAGAAAAATGTTTTCTATTTCTTGGGATTTGATTCCGTGGTGGTTCGGAAAAGTTACTTACCTTTCATTAACAAATTCTTATCTAAAAGCAATCCTGAAACTGACAATAACAATAAATAAAAACTAGTTGGATGTGAAAATACCAAAACTTTCTTTTACCTCATGCATGTCCAAAAAAAAATGAAACATAGCATCTCCACAGGTTAGGTGATTTACACTAAAATCTAATCAGCAACAATTTATGTCGAATTTTACTTGAATATGAAGTTTGTTGAAAATCCGTGTGTTAGTTTTTGAGGCAGAGCCTTTGCGGAAATCGTAAAAAAATCTGGATAGAAACGCCATTTGTTGAGCAATTTACTTCAAAAACTAAAATTCGCTAATTCTTATTAGGGACTAATTATATCTGAAGTTTGATGACAAATCGTGTATTAGTTCTTGAGATAGAGCTACTGCGATAATCATGAATAATTCCATATAACAACGTCACCTGTCAGACTCGCAGAAAAAAGTCATGAGCATCACATTATATCATGGATTAAAAGAATCTGGAGATTTATGAAAATCTGGCCGTTAGTTCTTGAAATATAGCTATTGCAAAAATCTAAAAAAAAAAATAAATAAATAAATTAAAAAAAAATACAGAAATGCCCCTGTTGGGCTATTTACACCAAAATGTAATCAAAACCAACTTATATCAGGGACTTGCTTTATATAAAATTTTAATGAATTCCATTATCAGTTCTTGAGATATAAAGAGCAGAAAATTTGTGTTCCATACAATTGCGCAGACAGACAGACTCACAGGCTATAACAACATGTTTTTCGGATTCTTTGACCCCTAAAATTTGTAAATCTGTCGAAGTCAAAGTTGAAAATTTTTACGAATTCAATACTTTCTTCTTTTAAAGATAGAAGAAATTAAAAATAAGTACATCATCAAAATACTCGTAACTATAATTGCCCAAATATTTTGGTACACGTATACAAACTAATAGTTAGTTGTGAAAAAAATACAGTGCACTCTGCATTCATACATAGCACCCTTGAAGAAAAAATCTGGGTCATTTTCATTAATGAGCAGTCCGCATACATCTCCTCCAGTAGGACACACGATTAAAAGATCATATAAATACTATATACAAATGCATACATTTTCTTCTTAATTTTAATAGATGCTTTCACTTTTGACGTCAGTCATGACATTTTAATTGGAAGCTGACTTCAAGAAAGCAGATGTCATGTTTTATTTTCAATCTTATTGGTATATCATAGCTATATCTTATAGGTACACTTTACTGTTTTAATACATTAGATAAGGTGCCCACTAAAGTATATTCGCACCTTCTTAAGTATCGATTGCAGCTATAGTCATAATAATGTTATTTAGGTATATTAAAATGGCTATGCTCTCCTATATGACACACCTTACAAAGCTACATGTTGCAAAACGTCGGAGTTAACGTTCCTATCTCAAAAGCGCCATGATATGTGGGGAAAAAGAGAATTATAAAGTTGTAAAGCATAGCATCATTGATTTAGTTCGAAAAAGACACCTTGTGAGCATGAATGCCAAAGACGGAACGTATAAAACGGAAATGTGTTTGTTCGTTATTTCCGGAACTGCAACGTCATGAAAATTGCACGAAAGGAAAGATTATCCTTCAGACGAAAAACGGACCCATACCACATCACAGCGTGCCTGCGCACAAGGCAGCGCCCCCTGACGTATACCTGGTAGAGGGATTCAGGGAACACATAATCTGATATAGTTGTTTCGTAGAATGGCTTCCACGTTCAAATGATTTAACTCCAATTTCAGACTTCTCATATAACACTCTAAAGCCGCAATTATATTCACCAACATTCAATAAGACTTTTGAGCCAACACTTGATTTCCTCCAACTTTTCGTGAAATGTCCTCCCAACACCCCGTGTAATAGCAAATTGCAATGTCTCCCCAACTTTTTTCGGCAGTCGCAAAAAAGTCTGGAGTAGCCCAGATTTTTCATCCAACATCGAACATTTCAACGAATCAGAGATAAGCGATTGATAGGAGTAGGCGATAAATCTTAACGCCTGGCACGAGTAGAAACTGGTTTTCCAGCTTTTCCTCCGATTTTTTCAAAGACTATTGTAACCTTTGTCCCCCTTTGAACGGGAAAATGTTGGAGTTAAAATCCGCTGAAAAGTTTGTCTCGCCTAAAAGTCCGTGAATTTAATAGCAGCTTAAAGGACTTTTTTCGGTGGAGGTAACTGAAACAGCACATGTATGTCAACCTTCTGCCAACATTCCTCCACCAACTCATTAACGCATACTTCTGCACACGTGGTGTCACCGATTGTGTCACAAAATGTTTCACATGAAGTCCAAACAGACGTTTAGACGTGAATTATAGCTGATGAGGAGAAGTCTGAATATCGAAAAAAAAGGCATCATAATTTCCGACGTATAATCCGCAGATCTAACAATCATTTTTCAACCCAAAAAAAAATTTAAATGAAATGTAATTTTTTAGATCGCGATAAATATTTGACTTCGATTACAAAATAAAATTTCTGGGTCGAAAAAGAATTGTTTGATCTGCGGATTATAAACAGGAAATTACGGTATTTGTGATAACTAGTTTTTGTTTTTTCTTTTTAAAATTTTCTTCGTCAAATCACAATATAATAAATCGTCAGCAAATTAATGCGAGTTTTAAGCCTTCTGTTTCTAGCATTCATGTTTACAAAGTGGCTTTTTCTACTAAAACTCTTATGTTCTTTTTTTTTTCCCATATTTCGTGTCGTTTACGAAATTTTCTACCGCCATTTTACACCTGGTGGCAGTCTAATCGAGCAGCACAAAGCCACTTTACAATAAGTAGGCACTTCTTTTTTTTCATACGAATTAATTGTTTTTAACTGAGTTGCAAAAATCCCTGCTGGCTATCGCCCAGTTTGCTTAACAGGTAAAGCATTGGCCTTGTAAGCCAAGTATCTGTTTCGATTCCCGGTCTGGGCAATTTTTCGCTCTGTTGGAAATAATGAATTCGTATGATAAATTTACCAATCAGTTTGACTGTGTTAAAATAATAGTACTACTTTTATAACTATAGCTGCAGTAGTTCGGCAGTTAAGAGGGTGAGAACGAACTTTAGTGGGCACTCTGTAATTTTTATGTAAACATTTTCTATAATTTATATTTTATAAGAAATGAAGCATGGCAACCGTTTGTATGAAATCAGTTTATAATTCTTGGTTCTTTTTTGAAAAGAAACATTTCGCGTAAATTTTAATTTTAATTTTCAGATTTTTATAACTGCTACTTAATTTTTGCGAAGTTTAAAAAAATACATTTTTTGGTTTTCTGAAAATCAGATGGTAAGAAAACATAAATTATGACTTTGATTTTGCTTTTATGTTCAATATACTTTTAGCAGCGATTCTAAAACCCTGAAATCTCCCAATAAAATCTTCCTTCTTCAAATGGCAGAAAGAACCCTCCTGACATGTGCTTTGGATAATTAGATATTTTCCTGACATTTGGATACAATCTCTTTCCCTTTAAAAATTCTTCTTCGATATTGAAACAGAAAAAAAGCCAGCTGGAGCATGATTAGGTGGCTATGGTGGATGATTGAGGGCTACAACTCTTCTATGGAACGATTAATTGTTTCACGACAATATCGAAAGTGCGTGGGCGAATTCAAAACCATGTAATGGGTATTCTCCATGCAATACCGAGAAAACAATAATTTTCGTGAACTGTACCATCGATGTTGAAAGTAGATTTCATTTTATCTCGACAGATACACATTTTATCTCGAATGAATGAAAAGCATTTTTTCCCAGTTAGGCTAATATCTTGTTTATGAACGTATTCACAGCACTTTAGTGTTATACAATACATTACTATGTCCCCTTATGTTAAAATAAGGAACCTTGTTAACAGTCGTACAAAAAAATAATTTTCCATGAATTTCTTAAGGTTGAAAACATTTTAACAAGGTTACAATGTTTCAGTATCGAAATTTATTTTAGAGCAATTTTATTTTTGAGGATAGAGGGGCTCAATGAAAACATATCGAGATGTGTGTAAAAATTCTGAAAAACATTTCTTTCAGTAATTTACCTTAACAAGCATTTTACAAAACGTTAACAAAATTATAAGAATTGTAGAGTATTTCTAAAAAGCAATACAAAAATTTCCTTACAATTTTATTGGAACGCACTTTAAAGATTATAAAAAGAAAATTTATTCAAGGAAAAATTTTCAATAATCAGAAGTATAGCATGTATCTAATACGCGAAAAAGAGAACAACATGAAAGTAATTGTTTAGCACGGCTTCACTCTTTTTTTTCAGAACTTCTTTGAAAACTTCCCAGGTAAAATCAATATTTTACGCAACAATTATTATGCAACATCTTAAAATCACTGTAGCATTTACATTCGTAAAATATTTCAAAGTTTTGATGCATTAAAAGAAATGACATTATGGCTATTCACATAACCAAACTCGCTATGCATTTTTCGGCAATATTTCTGTAAAAGTTTTAATATCAATACATTTTCTCGGATAATCCAAACGGCATAATAGCTTAATTTGTTTAGACAAATAATGTATCTTTTTGAAAGGCATGATCGAAGAATTTCATGTATTTTTTATTTTGCTTGTTTATTTCTATTTTTGAAACTATTTAGTAACTCGTGTTTTGGTAAGTTGAATGATTTTGTATCATTCCGTATGGAAATTTTACGGGTTTTTTACGAGTTACTCAATGGTTTCAAAAATATAAATAAACGTCCAAGTAAAATAAGAAATAATGTGCATCACATGAAAAACTGAATGATGGCGTTTCAGTTTAATACAGTGCAACTTTGGAATATCATTTTCATTTGCTTTGAAAATGACTCGGTGAAGAGTCGAAACATTCATTTACTTCATATTTTGATATGATCGTTTTTTACTATTGTTCCGAATACTAAGACGGCAGAAATAATATTACCTTTCAAACAACAAAAATATTTTCAGGTAAATATTAAAAAGAGAGAAAAAATGGTGAAAATTACATCAGATTTAAAAGATACATTAAAATGAATTAATTAGACCTTTTTTTTGCCTCGGTTCAACAAAGCCAGGAGACAAACACTCTGTCTATTTTACTGTTTGACCGATCTTGTTTAATCAAACATATAACCTAGTATTAAAAAATGCTCTAACGAGCACCAAAAAGGTTAATATGTTTTAAAGTATGAAAAAGTGTTTGACAAGAGCTTCTAATTGAGAATGAGAAAGGACAAGGGGTCCCTTCTTGGCTGCAATTCACTGTCAATGCCAAATTTGAAAAAAATCATATTTGCGCTTTTTCCATATAAAAGAAATTTGCGTAAAACTTTCTATCTTTACTTTTTAGTAAAACTTTCAATCGTGCTTTACATGTTAACTGCATTGTTGACTCTGCACCGCAACTGCACTACAAATCAGTTTTCTGTGCTGTTTTACACTGCGATAGTTTATGGTGGGACTGCGTGAATGTGATACGCTGCAGGCAGTGTTGAATGCAGAAGTGGGCCGGGGGGACATTCCCTCCCATAGGTATCAAATGCTCCCCCCCCCTTTAATTAAAATTTGAGATTTTGTGTTTTTAATGGTAAAAAGTATAATCCCCTTAGAACTCTATTGTATCCCCCCGAAGCCACAGAAGACCCTCCCGGAAAAAAAGTCTGAATTCAACACTGGCTGCGGCAACTATGGTTTTTGGCCCTATTTTGCTTTACATTCATGTTTAATCACGCTGTGTCTTTTCTAATTATGCCTTTACACTACACAATTTTATCGTAACAGTGGCTGATTTCTTTTATATGGAAAAAACGTAAATATGATTTTTTCAAATTTGGCATTGACAGTAAATTGCAGTCAAGAAGGGACCCCTTGTCCTTTCTCATTCTCAATTAGAAGCTCTTGTCAAACACTTTTTCATACTTTAAAACATATTAACCTTTTTTGGTGCTCGTTAGAGCATTTTTTAATACTAGTCATTTAAATTTTTTTATAATTATATATTGAATATAAGAAAACCTCAGTTGCTTTTAAATATTCCCAGTACTTTTTCTTATTTCGCTCAATATTGAACTATTTAATCAGTGGACAAAAAAAGGTGAAAAAACTAAATTAATTTTAATTTGTTCGTACAGAAATTGTCAGTTTCAATTAATTTTAGATAATTACATGTTTTATAGAAAAATAATACAAATAGAAATTTTTATTCTTTTCGCATAAGATTCGTGGCATTCTTATCTACTTCTTTTAAAAATCAGATGTTATATATATGAAATACTTACGCCATTAGCGTGATTTTTGTGATCATGGCACCCAAAGGTCATTAAACATAATTTTATAGTCAATGCGAATTTTCCCACTTAAATTTTAAAAAAAAATTAAGTAAAATATTTTTATTTCTCTTTCCTGATATCTATTGGAATAGCTTATTCCAATTATTAAATAATATTCTAGGACATTTTCAAAGAAATTATAGGTTAAATTATCTTCCTTGGAGAAAATCGCTCGAAATACAGCCTTAATAGATTTGCGTCAAACCAAGGATCAAAATATACTGAAAATTCATGTCTAGTATTATTTGTAAAATTGACATTGAAATCACCAGCTGTAATTAAATTTTTATATAATATATAGTGGAACCTCAGTTCACGATCATAATCCATTCTTGTATCTGACTTTCTGCATGTGATATAAATTTTTTGGGCGCTCTATCTCAAGAACTAATGCATGGGTTTAAAAAAAAATTATATGGGTGATTCTACGATAAGAGGTTCAAAAACATAGAGAATTCGGCCAAAGAGAAAAGTTTGAGTTTGATCAAACACATTTAAATTATGATTTTTTTTCCCGTTTATTTACTTTTTCATATAAAGGCAAGTCACTTTATATATATTTTATAACTTTTTCTGGTCAGTGACTCGCTCGACTGGCAGTTATCTTGCCAGGGGAAATACGGCAGAGGAGAGACATTTTCAAGTAAGTTCAAATTTTTTAACTGACTGAATTAGTTTTTGGGTTAATTGTGTGTTTCACTTTAATTATTACCGTATTGTTTAATTAGGGCAGTAAATGCAATTGAATTAAATGAATATTATAAGTTTTATGACTTACCAGGGGAGATACACGATCACCGTGCGAAACTACTACACCGCACGGTCAAATCGCAACAACTAAAAATGGCGACGCTTATATGGCTTGCGGGTTTAGTATTGCTAACTTCAAGCCGATAGATGTCCTTAAACGCTAATTCCGATATAGTCATCCTTGAATTTATATTTGTTTCAGCGGAACGAAATTTGACAGGGTAGATACACAAAAAAAAGCGGGACAAAAGTTAATTTTAAAAATTATTTGAAATTAACAAAATTATTTTATTTTTTATTTTATAATACGTAAGTATAATTACTTAAATTCCAATTAAACATACTTTAGCTAAGCATCTGACGGAAAAAATATATGTATTGTTTGAAAGTTGAATTGAAACCGGCAAGGGGACATGCCAGGGTAGAGACTTTTTTAGACTTTTTAAAAAATTTCAGAAAAATCCCAGCTAAAAATGAACTGCAGTTTTTTTGTAGAAGTGAAGTGTTTTTGAGGTTTTTCTAAAATTTCTCTAGTCTTTCTGTAGTGCAATCTCAACTATAAAATCACTTCAGTTATTTTGTAGTTAATTAAAGGTGATTTTGCAGTAATTTATTTTCAACATTCTGTGCGGTATTAACTTTGAAAACACTGTAGTTTTTAAAGTCATTTTATAATCAAAAATTGAAAAATATATAAGACTTTATAACCGTAGAATCACTGCAGTGAATTTGAAGTTATTATCCAACCATTAATTTAGAAGTACATTTCCGATGCATCTCTCTTATAAATGTAGTTATTGTCCGATAAATTCACAGAATTTAATCAGAGAAAAATAATTTCAAATATGCTTCAAAATTGAACTAGGGATTTCTCATCCCATCGAACCACTTCCGTAGTAAAAAAATTATTAGTTCCTACTTTGTTTTGTTACTTGGAAATTACAAGTTTTAATACATTAAAATCCATTTTTTTTTTTTTTATTCAGACATGAGCATTCCTATCTATGCTTCCTTCCCCCTAACTTAAAATTCTTAGTTCCTTTATTATTTTAAACTAAGAGAAAAAAAAATTAATTTCACTAAATTACATTTCGAAATCCAGTGAGGGGTAGTGACTACCTGTGCCCCCTGCATACAACGGAAAATTCTTAGTTCTTTTATTTTAAGTTACTCTAACGGAATAAAATTTGCGAGGTTTATCAAAATCAGAGAAAAAATATATTAAGTTTCAAAAGTTATAAAGAACAATGGGCCTTTCACTCACCAGCCCGTTTATGCGAAATTTCTTCTTACTTTTTATTGTAAATTTCTTGAAAATTATACATTTTACTATGCTTTTGAAAATATCAGAAAAGAAAAAATTTGTTAATGCATATATATGTTTTTTTTTTAATTTAGGAAGGGGCAAATACTTTCCTCTACCTTCCTCCCCCTAACAGAAAATTCTTAGTTCTTACATATTAAGCCAAAGAAAAAATTGAATTTTAGTATTTTTTCAAAAATCGGAGAAAAAAATTAGTTAAATTTCAAAATCGAGTGAGGGAAAATGGCTCATCTATCCCCCCCCCCCCTCACGGAAAATTCTTCTTTTCTTTATTTAAATCACACTAAAAGAATAAATTTTATTATGCTTTTGTAAATTGGAGGAAAAATTGCTAATTAAATTTCAAAATCCAGGGAGGGGCAATGAGTCTACAACCCCCTCCTTAATTGAATTTTTTTTTTCTTTCTTTCTAAGTTACTCGAAAAATTTACATTAGGTTTTTGAAAAAAAAAAAGAGGAAATTTTATTTAATTAAATTTTAAAATCCAACGAGCTCCTCTGCTTCCTGCCCCCATACATCTCCATCTTCATAAGTGAAAATTACTTGCAATTCATTTACTATTACTTCATTTTGAAATCGACATACAAATATTTGAATCATCAAATAATTTTTTAAATCGCTCTTTAAAATTATTATTCGATCAAACTTAATGAATCGTAGAAAGAAAAAAAAAATACTTCATCAGTTAATTGAAGTGTATTTTCTAATTATGTATTCATTTTAAAAGCACATCAAAGTTTCTTATTTCATGCAAATATTAAATTATTAAAAGTGTTTAAAATTATTTTACAAGTCATAAATATATTGACAAATCTAGTCATTTTTAATATTTAAAAAAAAAAAAAAACAGAAATTTCCCTTTGTAAAAAATTATTTACCAAAGAAAAAAAAAGAAGAAAATTAAATTAATGTTTCTATTTTATTTTTAGGTAAAAAATGTAGATAAGTTAACAATCAAATCTATCTACAGAATCATTAAAAACATATGCTACATTAAAAAATAAAAATGATATAAAATGAGTCCTTATTCTAATTCAAAGTTATTAATTATGAACTTCTTATTTTATAAAAGTAATTTTTCCTTTTTACAAATATATATTTCTTAAATTAACACATTTAATTACATTATAATTCCTAAAAAAATTATATTATCAGAAAAACTTCTAAAATTCGTTTATTTTTTTTTTTTTTTTTGCAAGAAAGATTCAGAAATATTCCCCATTTAAAAAACTCACTACCATATATATATATATATATATATATATATATATATATATATATATATATATATATATATATATATATATATATATATTATTTTTATTTAATTTTTAAATTAAAAAATGTTTATAAATAACAAATTATTATTCTAACACAATATTATATTCTTATTTTATAAAATTAATTTTTCCTTTTTACAAATATACATTTTTTAAATTAACACATTCAATTACATTATAATTCCTAAAAAAATTATATTGTCAGAAAAACCTCTAAAATTCGTTTATTTTTTTTTTAATTTGCAAGAAAGATTCAGAAATATTCCCTATTTAAATAACTCACTACAAATATATATATATATATAATTTTTAATTAAAAATTTTTTATAAATAACAAATTATTATTCTAACACAATAATAAAAAATATGTTTTACCGTATCATTAAACGACATAAAATGAATTTTTATAATAAGTAAAAAATATTAATTTCCGACCCATAATTTATTAAAGTAAGTACATCCATGTCAAAAATATATATTCCATAAAATTAACACAACGCATGTAATTACATTATAATTCATAATAAAAACAATTATTATTTTCGCAATTAGCCTAAAAATAAAATTATTTTATTAAATATTTACTGATTTTTAAATTCAGAAGAAAAACCAATTCATTTGCTTTAGCTAATTTGCTAAAGTATTTGTTTAATTCATTTAATATTAAATTGTTTTTAAAATACACGCCCATATAAACGAATTACAATAAATAAATAAATAAATAATAAAATAAAAGCACATTAAAACATCCAATTTTTCTGCCTGCCATTCAGCTTTAGCAACAAATAACCTTTAATTGAAATGCCTCCCCTTTATACCTCGCACAACACTAACCACACAAGTCTCAACGGGCAAGTGGTCAAAGCGTGTCTCTCCTGAACCTGCGATCGTCAGTTCGAGTACAGCTGTTTCCACAGTCAGAATCTGCCTTTGAAATGTTAAAAAGGAAGCTTACCAGTATGGTCAATAGATGGCGCCAGCAGAGCCAATTTTTTGGGGTGGGAGGGATTTTTAACTTCAAATTTACTGCAGAAAATGTGTAGTTATGAACTACACATTCACTGTAGTGATTTTGTAGTTGTTGACTTCGAAAAAACTGCAGTGATTTGTGCCAAATCACCACAGTTTGGCAACTGCATTTTCTTTGCAGTTTCACTAGAGTTCATTTTTAGCTGGGATGTGTTTTAATTAGGCATTTAATCGTGATGTTATTTAATAAAGTATATTAAGATGATGCGATTCATTGCAAAAAACAGCAACATATGGAATAAAAAATCTGTTTTAAACGGATTGCCGTGCAAATTACCTCTTATCGTAGAATCACCCATATTCAGGAAATCCCAGATATAAATTGATGCTGTTTACATTTTGATTTAAATCGTTCAAAAGATGGCTTAACCGTGTTGCATTTTTCATTATTTTTGCAATAGTTCTATCTCGAGAATTAACGCACGGATTTTCATCAAACTTCAAATTCAGTTAATCTTTATATGAATTGGCTTTGTTTACGTTTTGGTTTCAATAACCAAACACATGGCGCTGCTATGCTGAATTGTTTCGATTACCACAATATCTCTATTGCAGGAATTAATGCACAAATTTTCATCAAACTTGAGATTTAGGCACACTTTGATTTATATTATTGCTCATTGCGTGTTTTGGGTAAATCTCCCAACAAGTGTCGCATGTATGCTGTATTTTTCCCGATATACGCAACAGTCCTATTTCAAAAACTAATGTTCGGAATTTCATATCTTTAGAATCCCCAAGGTGAGCATATGATTGTCATTTTATTTTGGCACTGTAATAATGAATTTTGGAGCATTAAATGCATGAGATAGAAAATAGTTTTGGGATTGCCGCATCCGACTAGTTCTTTATAATCGGAGTAATCGACGGTTCATCTACACCATATTGTTTAGCTATTTTGATTACACTATCATCGTTCTTAAGTTTTGTCACTACTTCTTTTCATAATTGATCAATTATTCGCCTAAGCTTCTTACTACTGCTATCACAAAATTCTTTTTCATTCTTAGAAGTCATAATAAAGGCTAAAATTTTCGCAAAACTGATCAAAATTAAAACAATAAGTTAATTTTTTTACTGTACTGAAGGTCACAAAGCACTCTGATACGTGCACTTTACTCCAAACTTGACTTATAACAAGAATTATGTGAGGGTTGCCAACTGAACTATTCGACAGCTTTGGTCGCGAATCGAGCTATCCTATGCCGAAAGAGTAAAATTTTGATCACTAAAATTGGTCATAAACCGAACTTGTCAAAAACAGAGGGGACCGTAAACCAAAGTTCCACTATTTTTTGACCGATAAGTTTGCAAATATGGCATTATTTATATATTCAGTGGCGATGATCATTATGCAACTTGGCGATTTAGCCCATTAAATTTGCGATTTTAAAGTAGCTTTTGATAATAACGGAAAATTGACAATTTCTATTTGAAAAATTAGGATAATTACTATAATTTTTATGCACGGTTTTAAGTAAACTCGGATTTTTTTTCCATAATTTTAAATTTAGTACATTTGGAAATGGAATGGAGAGGGAAAGAATATTTTGCTTATAAATGCTTTTTAGACAATATCTCAAGCAAAAATACTTTTAAATGCCAATAATTGCTGATCGTAAATGTTACATTCACTTCACACCATCACAAAAGTTTTTTGCATCACCATGTGTTTTTTCATTTGATGCTTTCATGGCACAGATGCCATATATACACGACATTGTGCGATATTCTTCTGATGCCAATTTCGCAAAAGCTTACTTTGCAAACTTCATTATATACATATATATTAAAGTACTACTTACTTATCCCGTCCACCATTTTCGTCAAACTATACAAATTACCAAACTTATAGCGAAATTATACATATAGACATAATTTCCATTTTAAATAACACAAAAAAATAATTTGTAGAATCTTAATAAAAAATACAAATAAAAAGTCGAAATAAAAATTCCTTAATGGCGTTTTAAACACTTGCATCGTATTTAATCTCATTGGATGCGACATTCACGATCATCCATTATTGGCATATAATATTATAGTTTGGCGATGGTTTTTTGGTCGATGGGATAACCAAGTAGTACCTCTATTAACTATTTTCTATTATTTTCAAAAGAAAATAATAATGAATAAAAACCGGTGATAATTGATTATCCCTTCGACCAAAAAATTATCGCCAAATTATAAAATTAAATGCCAATAATGGATTATCATAAATGTTACATTCAGTTTACAATAAATAGGTTACCCATGTTTGTTATGCCATAATGTGATTTTTAATTCAACTTTTTATTTGTACTTTTATTGATGTTTTACTAATTTATTTCTTCTTTCGTTATTTAAAATAAAAATTATGCCAATATAAATTACATGGTGAATAAATTGATGATTTGTACAATTTGGCGAAATTGATCGACGGGACAGTCAAGTAGTATTGAAAAGTCTAATTAATAACTACAGAATGAAATGATTTATAAAATTTAACAAAATAAAATAAAGCTAAATATATATATATATATTTAATAAACATTAGCCCGGTTATCATATCAGACAAAATAACAAAATTTTCGTGTCAATTAGGTATCCTAATGCTTATTTGACATCACATCCCTATTTAAAATCAATTGAATGCTATTTAAGATATGGACAGAGTGTGAAGTTTTTGTTTTACTCAGTATCTTTTCCTTATGTAAATTAGGACGTCATATGATCATAATTAAAAAATCTTACATTTAGTTCCTGAAAAGAAATTTTGGTTTTCCCAGATACTTTTTTCCGATGTACTTGCTTTTTTCCCATTTTTTTCTACTATTAAAATTCAAAATGTTAGGACACTCGAGAAAATCATCCCATGGTCATATAAAATGCATGTTATTTGAAAAATTAACCATGGATTCAAACAAAAAAATAACACTGCGTTCACAACTTTATTATTTAAAGAACTGAAACTAAAAGCTTCGCAATAAAAACAAATAGCCATGTTTTTCACGTGATTTGAATGAATTATGATACATACATGACAATTTTTATATTAAATTTGGTGGCAATGAATAATAAAAAAAAAACTACAATCGCAACAGAAAAAGAATATTCAACTGGAGGTTTAAGACATAAATTCGATTTTCTCAGAAACCGTCAAACATACAAAGATGAAAAAACTGTTCTAAGTTTTATCAAGACGATAAAAATAAACCAAAAACGAAGTTAATCCATCCATAATAACGTTAGCTATTGCTTGTTAAATTTTTTGTCTTCATTTTTTCGTTAAAAGTTAAATAAAAAACTACAGTAAATTGCGATAATTTTTTGAATGCTATCATTTTATTCGTCTCGTCGAGTTCTATCTTTTGAAAACAGAGTCACTGTCGTACGTCAACTGGTTCGCCAGAAATTTCAAAAAGGCGTTCGCATTTTCTATTTCTTAAACATATTATACCAAACGCTACCGCGTTTGCTATGATAGCCAGTAGATGTTTAACAACAGCTGATGGACCTTAAAATTACCTAATCAAAGGGAAATGAATGGAAACTCGTTTACAAGGAGAAAGCCACTTAAAATATATAGATATATATTTCAATGTTTCGCAATCTTTAAAAAGCGGATCAAATTAGCATGTTTTTAGAGATTGTGGTGTCTCAACAGGAGTTGACGAGCGTAGCTCGTAAGTGGCAGAATCCCTAATACTTTTATTTCTTTTCTTTATTTCAAATTGAACCATAAAAATTGCATTTTTCTTGATTACATCTTTTCACTTCATGAAGCTAGTTAATAATATGTTAAAAAATATGTTGAAATGCTCAACAAATTTTTGAAAAAAATAATGAGAAAAGTAAAAAGTATCCTTAAATCAAATAGAATTATATATATATCTATATCTATATCTAAATAAATATATATGTATATATATCATACATTTTAGATTTATTAACTTTATTCAGTATTTATAATATCCTGAAAAGACTATTTCAAGCGCAAATTTCGTATAAAGGTTTCCTTAAAAAGTCTCCTTCTGCATCCTTTGAAAAGTTCCAAAATCTTTGAATGAAAGTTTTACCGAAATAATTTGTTTGACAGCAACACTTGACTTTGAGAGACGGGGCGCTTTCTTTACTGAAGCATATTCACCTGACTCAGATGTTTGGGAAGAAAATTAAACTTTTTGAAGTTAGATTAGTTTCACTTATGATGTTGAAAAGATGTACAAAAATAAATATAAATCTTTAAAAAATGAAAAAAAGAGCATGCTTTGATTAAAATTCGCAAAAAATTTTGAAAAAAAAATACATATTTTAAATACACTGAAAGTAGAAACGTCTTGGAAAAAACCTGAAATGCGTGGAGTTTAACTTAAATCGGGGTGAGTTTGATTATGGAAAACTAAAGGATTTAAACGGGAATTTCGTCAAATTAGCGAGATAAAGATGAGTAGGTTTCATAAATGTCAACTTCATTTTCGCCATCCAATTTGTCCAAAATTTTTGCGCTATCCTATCATTAGTACTGCTCAACAAATACTCATTGTTAAAACTGATACTGATTTCAACATAGGAAATTAAACTAAAATTGAGTAACCAATAAAGAAATGTGCTCCCGTTCATCTCTTCCTCCCCCTTAGTAATTGAATTAAAAATCAATGTCCAACTTATGTATTGCCAACAGGAATACTTTTATATCCCAAATTTCAAAAACTCTATCTCAACAAGATGTGGGTTTGCATTTAAAATTTATATTTTCCTTTACTTGCATGAAATAGTCATTTCATTCTTAAATGAAATAGGCAGTGAAAATTATGATGGAATGAAGGAGTTAAAAAATCAAGGATATCATTGGAAGCTCTATCTCAACAGGATGTGGGTTTGCATTTAAAATTTATAGTTTCCTTTACTTGCATGAAATAATCATTTCACTCTTAAAAGAAATGGACAATGAAAATTATGATGTAATGAAGGAGTTAAAAAATTAAGGATATCATTAGAAGCTCTATCTCAACAGGATGTGGTTTGCATTTAAAATTTATATTTTCCCTTACTTGCATGAAATAATCATTTCATTCTTAAATGAAATAGGCAGTGAAAATTATGATGAAATGAAGGAGTTAAAAAATCAAGGATATCATTAGAATGAGTAAGTACTGCAGTAAATCTTAGAAGGAAAAACAGAACAATCACTATGTATTCGACCAAAAAAAATGAAAAGAAGAAAACAACTCACACATAATGAAGCGAACAAAGATTTTGTTGCTGTTGTTGTATATTGACGATGACTTATAAGCAGGCTTTCATGTCGAACACACAAGTCAGATGTATGTGGTTCAATAAATAAATAAATAAATCGAATTCATGTTTTGAGGAGCACATAATTGAAGTCTATTCCAACAGAACGAAAAAATGTCCAGAACAAGAATCGAAGCTGGATAATTGGCTTGCCGTGCCAATGCTTTATCTGTTAAGCTATCCCGAAAGATGGCTGGCTGACATAATCCTTTCTTATTTAATGGACAATGCCGGAAACTGCAGATATAGTTTCCTTATCTGAGCTATAGCTCATTTATATGATACAGTTCGCAACCATGTCCAACAAAAAAAAGTGAATTATGTCTGCCAAGTATCGCCCGAATAGCTTAACAGGTAAAGTAGTGTTACAGTGAGTCAAGTATCCAAGTTTGATTCCTGGTCTGGATACTTTTTGCTCTTTTAAAGTAAACTGCACTACTCCAACCTTGAATAAACTCATACATTTAATGTCTAAATTGTCGCAGAAAATAAAATGAATAGAGCCATGCGGTTCGAAATTATGTCTTTTTTCAATTTATTTTAAAACTAGTCGGATGTAGCAATCCCAAAACTTTTTTATATCTCATACACGTTAATACTTCCAGAAAAATTATCATAGCAGCGTCACTGATTAGGTAATTTACACAAAAATCTAATCTGCTACTATTTCAAATTCTAACTTAATCTGAAATTTGAGAAAATCCGTGTATTAGTATTTGAGATAGAATTATCACAGAAATTGTTTAAAAAAAAAAAAATGATAGAAGTGCGACCTGTTGAACGTTTTACACTAAAAATTAAAGAATACTAATTTATATCAGGAATTAATTGAATTTGAAGTTTGATAAAAATTCATTCATTAGTTCTTGAGACAAAGTTATTTCGATAAACATGAATAATGCCGCATTGCAGCGTCACCTATCGTGATATTTACATCAAAGCATTGTGAAAACTATATTATATCAAGTACTAACGGAATCTTCAATTTTAGGAAAATCCGTTTATTAATTCTTGAGATATAGCTGTTGTGTAAATCGTTAAAAAAAACACATAGCAGCGCCACGTGTAGAACTATAAAACTAATCAGACATCGTTTATATCAAGATCTAACTAAATCTAAAGTTTTGAGAAATTCCGTGCATTAGTTCTTGAGGTAGAGCGCCCACAAAATTTATGTCACAGATGGACAGACTCACAGATGATCATTTTGTTAAAACATGTTTTATGGAATCTCTAATATCTAAAATGTGTAAATTTTAGACCGGTTACGTGTGTAAATTTTACCGAAATTCAAAAATTTCCATGAATCCAATATTTTCTTCTTGCAAATATAGAAGAAAGTAAAAATAAGTTTAATGCGGTCATTTTCATAAAGAAATATTACAAAATTGTTAATTTTTCAATTGTAATAACCAACTTTGATATGATATGTGACTATTGTGGCAAAATTTATTTTAGTATAGCCCCACCAGTGGCCGCGAGGTTTTGACCTCTAAACTGGTAGACGGTAGGTGCTGGGTTCGAACCCATTCGCGACCGACGACCTAACCGTTCGGAGTTTTCCGTGGTTTTCTTCGAACCTTGCGTAAATACGGGTTAGGCTCCCTTAGAAAGATACCCACGGAGGGCATCCCATTCGTTAGGGCCTATATCCCACAGTGTTGATAATTGGCCGACATAAAATTCAATACAATTATTTTACTATAACCAAACGGGATGAGATTTAGAGAAGTATTTTAGGGATTATGCAGATTTAATTCTGGATCTCTAAATGTTAAATTTAAGTGCGATGTTTTCAAAACGGACTGCAATACAGGTCTACATAATTCATGAGCTGTAATTTTGGAATTAATTGTAATTACGCTCATACACATTAATGAATTCGAATTATTTTGTACAGCCCTGTTTATGATCCATAGAAATTATACTGTGCCATAAAAAATTTAGATTCAATGACCTAAAGCAAAGGAAATAAGAACATACATTTATTTAGGGTGAAGGAATAATTTTAATAGGGTGAAGGAAACTTTACGAAAATAACGGTGGCCGGCAAACATAATGATTTTTAGTTGTGTGACAGACAGGACACGTTTTTATGGAACACAAAGAAAACAGTTTTTAATTAAGGGCACATAGAAGATCTCAATAAGTAAAATAAAGCAGTTTTTGCGAAATATTCAATAATATGTATTTTACTTTAAAATAGAGATACAAATGATTTTTTTTTTTACAGTAAATGTACACATTATAGGTCATACATAAATAAAAAAAATTAATTTCAGACATAAATCAGTTTTCAAGAAGTAATTAACTTTTTACATATCTTTATTGAACTTTTTGACCAATATGTCCGTTCTGTACACTTTTCTAAAAAACTGTTGAATAGATCACTTTAAAATTTGTTGTGGTATCAGAAAATATACTAAGGTAACTTGGCCATTATGGCTCACCCAAGGTTTGATTGCTTTTTTCCCCATGTTAATATTATTTTTCCCAGAAACTACTTATGGTGCCGTTTAGAGAGATTTGTGAGGTAGATAAAAGAGAAGACTTTATACTTGTAATTATGCTATTGAAAATTATATAAGCTGAAATGTAAAAAGTGTCATATGCAATGGTGTAGTCTTAAAAAAGTCAGAGGGTGTACGCTCTTAGCAGAGAGTATACCCTAGGATGTATATACTATAGCTTTTTAGAGAAACAGAGGATATGCGGTGTTCCTTAAAAAAATACGGAAGGTATACGGCATATACCCCCGTATACCCTCCACTGCATCCCTGGTCATCCTTAATAATATTATAAATCGGAAAGTGAGTTTGTTTGTTTGTTCCGCTTTCACGCCGTAACTACTGAACCGATTGCTTCGAAATTTTGCAGACGTAAAGTTAGAAAGTCCGGGTTAAATAATAGGGTACTTTTTATCCCGGAAAAAATTTATATTCCCGAGGGAAAACAAAAATACAGTTTGCTTGATGGATGGATTGGAGATGACGCTGTGTGTCGTTTAAAACAAGATAAAATATTGCAAACGAATATAAACATGTAAATTTAGAAGCTAAATGATACGATAATGAATCCCCGAAAATGAGGAATTTCCGAGGGATGACGTACAATTTGTTTTATCATCTAAACTGTTTTTTTACATCAACTTATATATTGCAAACGAATATGAACATGTAAATTTAGAAGCTAAATGATACGATAATGAATCCTCGAAAATGAGGAATTCCCGAGGGATGACGTACTATTTGTTTTATCGTCTAATTTTTTTTTTTTTTTTTTTTTTTTTTTATATCTACTTATCCTGAAATAACTATAAGTCAACGAATTACTAATTGGTATAAGTATTAGTTACGTTATTTAGTTCTTGAGGTATGCGATAGATGGCACTGCGTGTTTTTAAAACGTGGTAACGATGTGCAGTAGCTGTAAATAGTTAGGTTAGGTTAGTGTAGTGCTTTTTTTCTAGGTAGATATCTAAAGTAGTTATTGTTTTTTCGATAGGTAATTACGTCGCTTTGCTCGTCGTTTAGATTGTTATAGTTTAGTTTGGGATTTTAGTTTAGTTTAGGTTTATAGTTTACTCATATTTTCACAATGCCTCACAAACGTAAATCTAATTTGTCGAGCACCTCATCTAAAGCTCGGGCAATGAAAATTGCCCGATCTCAAGAATCGTCTCTCCATGTTGAATTAAGAAGGCGCGAACAAGCAGAGCGTCAGGCTGCTTCGAGAGCTGCTGAGCTACCATCTCAGCGCCAGCAAAAACTTGAGGCGTAAGCCGCTCGCCAAGCTTCTTTGAGGGCTTCTGAGAATGATATTCGTACTCAAGTTCGTTTATCGCAACAGGCTCAACGTCAGCATGGTCAGTTCTATGTAGCGTGTTCCCGGGTTTCCAGTGCCCAAAATCTGCATGTTTTTGCTCCACAAGGAAAAACATATAATATAATGTACCATTCAGTTTTGGTTTAACAACTAATCGTATCCAGCGTTACATCGCACTTCTTACATTTTTCCGTGGAAATGAGAAGGTTTCTTATAGTTGTGCTTTATACCGCATGTGCGCTCCCGAAGTTTGATTAAGAGATCAGAGCCACCTAGCTGATAAATGATGAAACTCTCAGTTGAGCTTCGTTGTCCCTCGCACAACACGTCTGTATCGAGCGCCCTCGCTCTCAAATCAAAAGCTCATTTAAATGTTTGCCCCCTGGCGATAATCAATAAAAACCTATGGTGAAATAAAATCAGTCCACTTTTCTCTAGCTGCCGACATATGGTCCTAGCCGACCGGAGAACAGCTAAATAAAAAATGACCACTTTAACTACTTTAAATCGCCAACGCGGCGTATTGAAAACTAAAGTAAATAAAATTACGAAATTCATTAACGAATATGAATGCATTCATCTAAAAGAATCGCAAGAAGAGCAGCAAGAAGAACGACTCGTCTTAGAAAGCAAAAGGGCTTCTATTTTGGAAATTAAAACGTCATTACGTAATTTGATAGTGTCGTATACAACTCTTCCGGAAGATGTCGACATTACAGATTCTTTGGAAATAGCAACTGAGCTAGAGGATGAACTGGAAGATTCAGAGGTAAAACTTAACATTATTCTTTCTAAATATGAATGTGTTATCAATAAAGAAAATCCTACTGTTAATAATAGCTTTAAAATTCCAGACTTACCTCTACCCAATTTTTATGGAAAATATGATGAATTTCAAAATTTTAAGACGCAATTTATGTCTATTATCGGAAATAATAAAAATCTGAATTCAACTCAGCAGTTATGCTACTTAAAGGGCTGTTTAAAGGGTGACGCCAAAAGGCTTGAATCAGCTCAACATACTTACAAATCTCTTTGGCAATCTTTAGAAGAAAGATATGAAAATAAAAGAGCTGTCATTGATTGCCATATTATTAAACTACTTAATTTTTCAAAAGTACCCGATTCGCCTAACCATTTAATGCAATTAATTGATAATACAAAATGTAATTTGCGTGCATTAAAATTACTTGAATTTGAATCTAATGAGCTGTCAGATGCTTTAATAATGCACATCTTGTTTCAAAGATTGGATTCTGAAAAAAAAAATCGTTCGAAAAGAAATTAAATAAAAACTAAATTCCTAAATTAGCTAGCTTTTTAAGCTTTTTGGAAGAAAGAAGTCGTATTCTTCAAAATACTGTTATTTCAAAGGAACAAAAAAAGTCTCCTTATAATAACTGGAAATCTGGCACTAAGCCAAACATGGAAAAATCCTTTTTAACAAAATCAAAACAGCGAAAAGGGTGTATTTTAGGATGTACAGATTCACATTCTTTATATAGATGTGAGAAATTTAAACAAATGAACGTGATAAAGAGATCAGAAGTTGTTAAAAGTAACAATTTATGTCAATCTTGCTTAAATAACCATTTACCTAATCCTTGTTTATCTAAAAATAAATGCCTTTCTTGTGACAGCAAAGAGCATAATTCATTACTTCATCCATTAAATGAAAATAATAATATCATAAGGCAATTCATTGTTGAAGACCAGACAGTAGATAGGCGCCAATTGGATCCCCCCCCCTCCCTTTCTCCTGATAATCAAACATTTTTCGCGAAGGAAAATGAAATAAATAAATCTTGTGTAATTTTAAACACAGCTGTGATATATTTGAAGGACGGTTCTGGGGAATTTCAACCTTTAATTGCTGCATTAGACAGTTGTTACAGTTCGCATTTATTGACCTCTCATGCCGCAAATCTATTAGGATTGCGTAAACAAAAAACTCATATTTCCATTTCCGGACTTAATGATTTATGTTTAAACGCTAAATCATTTGTTAGTACGGAATTAACGAATAAAAACAAAACTAAATCTTATCAATTAGATATGTAAGTTGTTCCAAAAATCGCTAATCTACCACCCAAATATATAAATACGTCAAAATTAAAATTGCCTTCGAACATAGAATTAGCGGATAATAATTGGAATAAGCCGAAACGCGTACATGCACTGATAGGAGCGCAGTTATTCTATGAATTAACACTCTAAAAAAAACTTCCGTCTTTTCACAGAAAATGCACTGGCAGCACTGCTGCCAGAAATTGTCTGTATATTGACGATTTTCTGTTTATTTTTTTCTCTGTCAAAAGAGGAAAAATATCCGTCACTTGAAAAAAGTTTGGAAAAAATCAATGCGGAAGAGGCGGGGATCGAACCAAGGACCCCAGGATTACCAGACCAACGCTAATCCACGGCGCTACGGCTGCTCATGATGATTGTGCGTTAAAATAGAACTGTTCATTTCATATGGTGTGGGTTGGTGTATTTCGTTAAAAAGCTTTTAATTATGCAGTTAATCTCGGAAAGATTTCATCTTTAATGAAACTGTGGCTGGGTTTTTTTTACGTTTAGTATTAATATAGTATAAAAATGTGAATTTTAAATATATTACGTAGAATGTTAGAGAAAAAACATGGATGTTCTATTTGTGAGAATTTTTGAACGAATAAAGAAAGTAATTGTTATTTATTTTTAAATTCGAAAACATTTTTGTCTTTTAAAACTAAATTAGACATTTTAATCAATAGAATATTTTTGTTTTTCATTTTAAAAATAAATTCGAACTTATTACTAACAGACCCAATGCGCATGCGTGCTGGATAGAAACGGAAACTTTTCCTCATTTTTCGACGCTCGGAATGAACTCACAGAACAAATACGTTTTCTGGGAGAACAGAAATTATTTGTGAAAAAATAACGATAACTTAGTGTATATTGACGAATTTTTCTGACAGTGAATAGAGTCTAATAAAATTAAAATTGATGATTCCCAATTAATGTTAGTAGAAACGTTTTTCGGGCACGTTATATCAGGAACTGTATGCAATTCTATCTCAAATTTAAGGGAATATTCTGATTCTTGTTTTTTAGTAACAGATTATAAAAATTTGGAAAAAGAAATAAGTTCTTTTTGGGAAATGAAGCAAGTAAGTGAATTAAAACCCTTAGTTAGTGAGGAGTTAAATTACTGTAATGAACATTTTTTAAAGACTCACTATCGGAAACCGGACGGCAGATATGTAGTTGAATTACCCTTTAAGATTCAAATGTTAGATAATTCTCTGGAAGATTCAAAACAAATTGCCGCTAAAAGATTAAATCAGTTATGGAACCGTTTACAGCGGGATCCCAAATTAAAGGAATTATACTCAGAATTTCTAAAGGAATACACTACTTTAGGACACATGGAAGAAAACTCCGATGACATAAATCCTGACAAAGGATATTTTTTCCCTCATCACGGTGTTTTGCGACCATGCAGTACTACAACTAAACTGAGGGTTGTTTTTGATGGGAGCTGTAAAACTACTAATGGGAAGTCTTTAAACGACTTATTGTTTAAAGGAGGGATAATACAGAATGATCTTTTTTCAATTATGATTCGTTTTAGAAAACATATTTTCGCATTTACAGTTGATGTAAATAAAATGTTTCGACAAATAGAAGTAAATTCGTCGCATACTAGGTACCAAAAAATATTGTGGAGAGAAGGGAGGGAGGAACCTGACAAAATCTACACTCTGAAAACGGTCACCTACGGTTGTGCAAGCAGTCCATAACTTGCCACTAGAGTGCTCCAACAGTTAGCGGTAGATGAAGCAAACAATTTCCCATTAGCTGCCGAAGTTGTAAAGAACGATATGTACATGGACGATTGCCTGTCAGGTGCATCAGGCATTTCCGAATTTTTTGAAATTAAAAAACAATTAACAGACATTTTCAAAAAAGGTCAGATGGCCTTGCATAAATGGCGTTCTAATGTTATTGAAGAAATAAATCCTGATTATCAAACATTTCCCTTCAATCAAAATGCCGAAGAAACTTCGACAAAAACTCTCGGAATACTGTGGGACTGCACTAGTGATACATTTAACTTTAAAGTTATCGTCAACAGAAATTCTGACTACACAAAACGCGAAATTCTAAGTCAAATTGCAAGACTCTTTGACCCCCTTGGCTTGCTCGGTCCTGTAATTTGCCGTGCAAAAATCTTCATGCAACAACTATGGTTGCTAAAGTGCGACTGGAATGATAAAATTCCACTTCATGTTGCTCAAGAGTGGGACAATTTCCTCAATTCGCTATTTCTTATAGAAACCATCAAAATTCCCAGATGTATTCTTATTAAAGATGCATCAACTATCCTCTTACATGGATTTGCTGACGCGAGTGAGAAAGCATTCGGAGCTTCCCTTTATCTTCAAACGAACACTGACTCAAATTCGCCTGTTTGCCACCTCATTTGCAGCAAAAGTAAAGTTGCCCCTATTAAAACTGTCAGCATACCGAGGCTTGAACTTTCAGCCTGTCTATTGTTGTGCCAACTTGCTCAAAAGGTAATTAGAGCCATGAAACTTCAAATCGACAAAGTAATACTTTGGTCGGACTCTACAATTTCCCTAGCATGGATAAACATGTCCCCACATCTTCTAAAAACTTTCGTTGCGAAAAGAGTGTCTAAGATTGAAGAACTTACCAAAAACTACGAGTGGAGATATGTGCCGTCAAAACTAAATCCAGCGGATGTGTTATCCCGAGGTCAAGATGCAAAATCACTTGCTACAAATAAACTGTGGTTTGAAGGACCCGATTTGCTGAAACAAGACATTGTAAATTTTTGTCCACAAAAGGACTTTCATACTAAAGACGAACAATTTTTAAGGGAACTAAAGTCAGTTCTGGTTCTCACTTCTGTTATAATTTATGACTTTATGAACTCTTTTCTTACCATTTCAAATAGTTATATTAAATTAATGAGAGTGTTAGCATTTATTTTCAGGTTTGTCCATAACTGTAAACAAACAAAACAGACAAAACTTAAGGGTTCCTTAACTCTAGATGAACTAAGGGTTTCTAGAAATTTCTTAATTAAGAGAGCTCAAGGTGAGTATTTTTCATCAGAAATTTCGGCATTGAAAAAGGGCATGTATGTCCCTGTAAAAAGTAAGTTGAGATTTTAGATCCCTTCTTAGATAAAGATCATCTATTAAGAGTGGGTGGTCGTTTGACCAACTCAAATTTAAGCTATGACCGATCTCACCAAATCATTTTACCCCCAAGTAGTAAATTGACTAAAATTATCTTTCTTTACTATCATAAAAGAGACTTGCATGTTGGTCCTCAAGGGCTATTAAATAGTGTAAGACAATTATTTTGGCCCATTAATGGAAGAAACATTGCTCGTCAAGTTGTACACGAGTGTGTTCAATGTTTCAAAATAAAACCTTCAATTGTAAGTCAAATAATGGGTAATTTACCCCCTGAGAGAGTAATACAAGGGCCACCGTTTTCCAATGCAGGTCTTGACCTATGCGGTCCATTTTTTATTAAATATCGCAACCAGAGAAAAGGGATATTTAATAAAGTTTATGTGGCCATTTTCATATGCATGGTTAGGAAAGCAGTGCATTTAGAACTACTTTCTGACTTAACTTCTGCTGCATTAATTGCAACACTTAAAAGATTTTTTGCTCGCAGAGGCAAAAGTAATACTATCTTTTGTGACAATGCATCCAACTTTGTTGGAGCATGTGCGGAATTAAAGAGATTATTAAATACTATAAATAAAAACAATGATGATGTATCAAATTTTCTGTCATCCGAGCAAGTTCTCTGGAAATTTCTTCCCCCTCGTTCCCCAAATTTTGGAGGACTCTGGGAGAGAGGAGTCGGACAGTTCAAATACCACTTAAAAAGAACTATTGGTGTTACGAAATTAACCATTGAAGAATTTTTAACTATTACTACTCAAATCGAAGGTATTCTAAATTCGCGCCCTCTTTCCCCATTATCTTCTGAATTAGAAGACTATGAAGTTTTGATCCCAGGACATTTCTTGATTGGTAGACCAATTAATGCTCTTCCTGAGCCAAATTTGATTAATGTAAGAGAAAATTTGCTCGACCGATGGCAGAAAACTCAAAAAATCGTGCCACTAATTTGGAAAAATTGGTCCAATTCTTATTTAAGCCATTTGCAGCAGAGATCCAAATGGCTCTTTAAAAAACAAAATGTTGCACCAGGTATGATGGTTCTGGTAAAGGATGGAGACCTACCAGTTTGTAAATGGATAGTAGGTCGCATTTCAGAAATCATCAAGAGAAATGATGACAATGTTAGGGTTGTAATAGTCCGGACTCCATCCGGAACTTACAAAAGAAGTATCTCTAATATTTGTGTTCTACCAATTGTAAATAACGATAATATTAATTAAGCTTAACCTATTTCTATTGAATTTATTATTTCTTATTATTGTATTTATATTAAGTGCTTTATGTGTAACCATTAATTTGTAATAGTATCTGTATGTTATTGTATATTTAATTGTTGTGTATCATTGAACTATCAGAATACTTCAATGGGGGCCTGTATGTGCGCCCTCGAAGTTTGATTAAGAGATCAGCGCCACCTAGCTGATAAATGATGTAACGCTCAGTTGAGCTTCGTTGTCCCTCGTACAACACGTCTGTATCGAGCGCCCTAGCTCTCAAATCAAAAGCTCATTTAAATGTTTGCCCCCTGGCAATAATCAATAAAAACCTATGGTGAAATAAAATCAGTCCACTTTTCTCTAGCTGCCGACACCGCAATATAACCGAATTCCACGCGGGCGAAAAGCTAGTATGGACTATATTGGGAACGGCCCGTTTTCAACATAGCCCATGTTATGGTTTATAATTTTAGTTTATAGTTAAAATAACAGATGGCAGCACACAACATTTCTCCGTATTCCATGGAATTTTAAAAAGCTTACATTCTAGTCGGTTCTTTGTTTTCCTTGTGATGTCTGCGATTCGTGATGTAATGTTGTGATCGTATGTATATATTAAATGTTTATTGTTTATTAAGAATGGGTGTTACCTTTCATTTTGAATTGTGATAATTATTCATTAAGTAGTTATCTAAATTTTTTAAAAAGCACATTTTGCAATTTTTTAGAAAATTTCAAAAAATTGCAAATTATTATATGTTATATAAAGTATGTATCAAGCGCGGATCTGGAGAGTCCTTAAGGGGGGGGCGATTTTAGAAATTTGGCGACTCGACTTTAATGCGTGGGTCGGGGCTAATTTTGTCACTGCGGGTCATGTTGCTTCCATTTTTTTGCTGCGGGTCGGGTCTGGGTCCGGTTGACTTCTATTTTTGTGTGGGTCGGGTTTGGGTCCGGTCGACTTTTTTTTTCTTTATGTTGGTCGGATTAATTAATGTTTATGCTGTGGATCGCATTAGCAGGTGCAGAGTTGAATTCAAACATTTTTCTCCGGTAGGGACTTCTGTGGCTCCGGGGGGCGGGTCACAATGGAGTTCAGGGGGAAAATAACACTTTGTTACGATTGAAAACACAAAATTTCAAATTTTCCGTCGGGAGGGCATTTGATAGCTCCAGGGGGGGGGGATGTCTCCCCGGGCCACTCTCCTGAATTCAAAACTGATGCAAGGTGTTTTTTATTCAGGAACTATGGCGTTATCCATATTTTGATACAAGCAATTTAAGAAAATACTGTCAAAGTTAGCGTTTTGAATAGAATTTCTGGAAGCGACAGCATGAGAAGGTAGAAAAATCTGCAACCATTTGAGAAGAATCTTTTATATCTAAAGAAGGTTGTTCAAGTATCTTATTTACCAAAAATGAAAATCTATATTCGATTTCAAATCCCAGTCTTATCAATTTTATACTTTTACAGTTAAAAATTAGTCTGAAAATGTGTCAAGCTTTCGTTGAGAATTGAATTTAAGAACGACCAAGAAGTATATATCCAAAGACTGCGTTTACATAAGTTGATTTTTGCTATTAATAATTTTACAAATTATATTGTGTGTCCTACACATCTTGAGAACAATTAAGTCTAGGTCCAGCCCGGCTCCTTTATACGTAGAAGAACCATGCAAGCCTGATCTCGGCCCGGCAAGAGTCTGCTAAAAAAATATTAAACCCTGGTTACACTCAATGTAACTGTTCGATTTCGATCTCTACACTGTAATAGTTACATTTCTGCATTGATGTTGCCAAACTAGTATCGGCTGGTGACGCACATTTATACTTATTTTCGTTAGACCCATAATCATTGAAAATAGCTCATATTTTAACGTTCCTGCTTAAATCTTTATAAAGGGTCAGTAGGCCCGCTAATTTTTTTTTATCGGCCCGGCCCATATGGCCTGTTCAATTTTTTTCCCACTTGGCCCGTTTATTTTGTTTTTTGGCCCGGCCCGTTGGAAAAATTATTCTAATTTTGCTGGCCCGTAAGAAAATTCGAAACCATTTCGCCAGCTATGCCAGGCCCGGACCCGTGCATACTTTTAGGCTGGGTCGGACAAAGACCGAAATTTAGCTTTTATTCCGAGCCGAACCCCGACCAGGGAAATTTTGTTCAGTGCGGACTAGAGATAAATTCGCGCTCTTATTCCACAGCCCGGTCCCGCCTGAGCCAGAAACATTTTACGTCATCAAGAGCAAAAGCCCGATAATAAAATTATACAGTAGGAAAAAATTGCATAATACTTATAAAAAAATTTCCAAAAGTAATTATTTTAAAACTATTTTTTTTTTATATAAAAATGGCTGTTCCGAAAATTTAAATTTAATATTATCAAAAGAACAGTTTAGTATAAAATAAAAATGTACTTTAAACATAAAAGAATTCTTAGATTTTGTTTTAATAAGAAAATATTATGGACATGTTAAAGAACTGTGTTTCATTAATAAATGCATGGAACTAGAAAATAATGTCTGTTATCTGTCAAATCGAACAACATTTTAAAATTTTCTGCAAAAAATGCACATTTTAACTATAATAATTTCATATTTAATAACAAGCCTTCGTTATAAGCATGACCCAGGACCCAGAAAATAACGTTAAATTAAAAATTTTAAAGTTCAACACTTTTACAGGAACAGAGGAAACACTACTCGATGGGAAGAATATGGTAAATACATTTACTTACAGCTGCGGCATCAGTAGAGATCCCAAAATAAATCATTATTAGTACAGTTACTTCCATAAGAAGAGCGATTACGACTTATACACGCTGTATACACGAGAAATCTAAATTAGTCGGTAATCGCAAACTAAACTCAGAAGAAAATATTTTTTTCGCGTTAGATGTCTAAATAATAATAATTATAAAGGATCCAATAGCAAAATAATCTCTGCCACAAACAAAAATCGAAGTAAAAACAAATTCATTATTCCCGCCTTTTTTTTATCATAGGCGCCAGAACGTCGGTCGACAGCAATTCTTGAACATACACCTATAGATGTAGATATGACTAATTGTTTTTTTTTTTTTTTTTTTTTTTTTTTTTTTTTTTTTAGTATTATTGAAATACTAAAATATAAAAAAAAGTGCTTCACTTTCATTTTGATCAAAATAGCCAGACATTGATTTGAAAAGGAATAAGAAATTCTTAAATGGAAAAATGTTTTTTTACTTTTTCTATTGATCGATAAATAAAATTTTCAGGTTTCAGAAAAAATGAATCCGACCCCGTAGGCCTGCCAGGAGTGTAGTCGTAAAAATAACAGAGGCTATACGCTCAAGGCAGAGGTTATACAATAACAGAGGATATACGCTCAAGACAGAGGGTATACCCTAGAGTGTGTATACTATAACTTTCTTGAAAAACAGAGTATACGGTGTTCCTTTAAAAAATCCAGAAGGTATACGGCGTATACCCACGTCTACCCTCCACTACACCCCTGGGACCAGCGTAAAAATGGAGCCCGACCTTGTATCGGACACGGGCTCAGTCTGAACCTGTCTCCTCTCTAATACAGACATCTAAAAAGAATGACTCCATAACCAGACACAGACCGACCCTCGCAAATTAAAAAGGCACGCTTCATGATGGGCCGCGCCGGATTCGAGTTAGGATCTAACTTATTTCCTGCGAGATGCATATCTTTCTGGGAAACTTTTATTAGCCCAAGAGGGAGGAAGGACAATCACCCCTTCGTCCCCCCCCCTCCTTAGACTCGCCATTGGCCCCCACCCAAATCTGAAGAAAAATAATGATCACGATACGGCCCGGGTCTGAAAGCGAGAAGACCTGACAGAGCCCGAGTCTCGTGAATTTAAAAAGGCGCCACCCGGGGCGGGCCGTGCTGCACCGGACTCGAGTTAGGCTTCAACTGATTTCATGCAAGGATGCATGTCTTTTTGGGAAACTTATTAGCCCAAAAGGGAGGCGATTGTCCCTTCGCCCCCGCCTTAGATCCACCATTGTACAGGACAGAGCCTGGGCTTGAAAATTTTGGTCCATGTATACCTTAGTAGGGAGGGAATCGAAGCCCGGCCCGACCTGGAAAAAACAGTGTGGCTCGGTCCAGCTCTGCAGAAAAAAATAAGACCCGATCTGACCCGGTTTTGAAAGTGTAAAGACCTGAGAAATCCCAGTATAATAAATTTAGGACCGGCGCGACCCGGGTCAGGTCGCGCCGTTAGTTAGTTAATAGTTAGTTAGTACTATTACTATTAATTAATTACTATTACTATTAATTAGTTAATAGTTAGATTATAAATATCTAACTATTATTTATATCTCGAGTTTGGGATCAACAATTTTTTCGTGAGGGCAACTAATGTCGTTCTGAAGCCCCTTATTGGGCTCAAGGGGGGAGGGGCGATCGCCCCATCGCCCCCCCCCCTTAGATCCGCCATTGGTATGTATGTATATCTATTCATTTACATATACATATTATGTATATAATAATTGCAATTTTTAAAAAGCCAGAAAAATCATTAAAAATCATAAAAATTCAAATTAAATTTATTTTTTTAATATTCATTTTTGCTAAGAAATACATTAATTGAAGAACAGAAGTGAAGGAAAATTATATTCGTAAAATATGTATGTACGCTTAAAGTCGCTACAAATTTTGAAATTGGAAATGGCCCAATCTGGACATAATGGTAACCTCCGTAATTTTTTTTATTTTGCCCCCCTCTTCCCCCCTTCCCTAAGAAATGGATCTAATTATAAGTAAAGATAAAACTATTAATAGCACCTTAACGTAGCTTAATGGTGTTATTATATTCATTTTTACTTGTAATAAATACTAAAAAATATTAATAATACGAAATATTCCTTTAAGAAATAATAACACGAAATTATTTTGCCTAAACTTTCCCTTCCTCTGACGGTAGCGTCGCCCACATGATACGATTTTGCCTTTTTTTTTGTTTTGTCCACTTTCTGTCGTCATGAGGGTCGAACGTAAACTGCCATTTATTGAATTAAAAAGAAAAAAAAATGAAATATACGACGTGGGCCATATTAGGCCCAGGTACCTTATTTCAGAATAATAAGAGATTTTCAGTTTGGCTTAAAAAATAAAACTAAGAATATTTTAATAAAAGAAATTATAAGTCAAAAAATTATAAGAATATATTTTACATTGTTTTAAAATACTTTTATCTCAGGGTCATAATGATAGATAATTTTAAAGAAACGAGTAAGTTACACAACTTTGGAAAATTTCAACTGTTTACCTAAAATAGAATTTTAATAAAATTTATCAAAGCATTTCGAGAAAAAGGCATAAAACTGTATACAAATCAACAGTGCTTAAATTTTATTATTTTAAAAACTTCTAGCACCACAATCCATTAAGCCCATAATTATTTAGCACCATAACCTTTAAGCAATACAGAGTGATTCTAAATTGTTTTTGCAATATAAGAGTATACATCCAGAGGAGCAATAATTACCATAGGGGCCGTCCATTAATCATGTGATTTTTTTTTTTTTTTTTGGCATTTTAAACCCACCCTCCACCTTGATGATACATGGTGAGGTTCAAGACTACCCCCCTACTCCCTACCCTATATCACGTGTATTTTTTAGTACCTACGAAGAATCTTAATTTTTTTTAGAAAATTTATTATAAAATACAGGTTGAAGTATCATCAAATTTTGTTATAGAAAATAAAAAAAAACTACAATAATAATCTTAAGAGGTAAACAGAAAGGTTGCAAGTTGTTTTGGACTGACATAAAAATAATGAAAGAAATGCGAAAAACTTTTTTGTAGTAATACATAAACATTTTTTCCCTTCTTATACTCTGCAAATAGGTCTTTATACAGATCACCTATTTTAGACATTGTTTTAATGCAAAACGTACAAGGTTAAACAATTTACGCATGTATTCAGTGCCAAAACAACAGAATAATTGACTCTGACAAGCTGAGTCCGGCAGGTGCTTGTTGCGGCTCGCGAGAACGTCACTTCGTTCGTTGCCTGGCAACGGGGAATCAAGGTCACACTACAAGCCGCTTTCGACTTTGTACGCGTTTGACGAAAAAATAAATACACGAAATGCCGCTTTTCGGTTCAGTATCGCACGTTTGCCGAAAAAATAAATACTCGTGATATATTACTACACCCCCCTCCCCCCTTGTGATATTTCGTGATTTTTATGGACCCCCAACCGCCCCCTCTCGAGCTTCGCATGATTAATGGACGGCCCCATAGAACATAGAGTTTCAAACATCTTATTTAGTCACAAATAGAGTGTGTTTCATCCAAACTGAACTCTGTTTGACGGTAATAATTTTGAGAAATTATAGCAATATTGCGATGACATTTAATGATCTGTATTAACTTGTTTTGTATGAAAAGTGATAACAGCACAAAAAGTTCTTGGAAAATAGGGTGTTCAAGCAATTGATGATACCGTATGGACTGGTCATTGCAATCCAAAATGTGAAGCGTCCAGCGCATACAGGCCAAGAGCTGATATTACAAAAATCAAAGGTATCGAGCACAAGAAAGAAATCTTTATTTTATGGAAGATTACAAATAGGAGAATCTTATGATCCATGTCTGTCGGAAGTGAAGTGGTGCATAAGCCAGAAATTATTACCACTAGTAGTTGACTCATAGGCTTATAATGTGTTTTTCAGCTCCCATTTCTCCATGCTTTTATATCGTTGATTGTAGAACAAACAGAATAATAAATCAACGAGTGGACCACTGATGATATTGGTTTTTGACTTATGCACCACTTCACTTCCGTAAGACATGGATGATTAGATTCTCCTACTCCTATTCTTCCATAAAATAAAGGAGTTTTTCCTTGTGCTCAATACCTAAGGTTTTTGTGCTGTCAATTCTTAGACTAATATTTTTGGTGCTTATAGTGGAAACTTCTACCACTTTTTTATATTTTCACACTTACAACAAAGATGAGAACGTCAGTTAAAAGTTTTATTATAACATACTTAATTTTTCTGTAAGTTATGGCTCTTTCGTTCCACTTGACGTCACACACTTCATAACTATTTTTGCGATTTCCTCTCACTAAATGCGATTTGCAATCCCATGTTTTATGGCAATTTTTCATCCTCTTGATGCCTACTATCACCCCTCTGAGTTTGTAAGAACAATTTAGAATCATCCTGTATTTTTAGACCAATAATTAAAAACTCGAAAATGTAAACAATTTTTAAGGTCCATGGTCACTTAATCATGTGTAATGTTTTTAAGATGCATTTTTAAAAACATTTTATTCCAACCTTCTATTAATGTATTCCTGCCTATATAAAAAAAGAAGAAAAAATATGTTTCTCATAATATAATAAAAAATATCGCAAGATGAGAGCTTTAAATGATAATACCGTCCAATAAATGGAGTACTTATTCCATTCGAAGCAAAATAGGATTTAACAATGTTTACACTGTAAATTTCTGTCGAAAGATATTTCTCTAAATATAATCTCAGCCTTCTGAAACCGTAAAATTGTTTTATGAGATATTTCAGTCATTTACTGCTTAGCTATGAAAGAATATCGATCTTTTAAAATGAGTATCGGAGAAAGAAAATTCTAGGACTTTATGCAATTCCAAAGAAAACAAGAAAGAAAAACCATGCAAAAGTATAGATTATGAAACACTTTCCGACACTTCCAGTATACTTTAACAGAATATTGCCCTTTAATATTTTAAAGAATATACCTAAGTAAAAATTTATACGTTTCAAAAAAACTAGATTTCAGCAATTACTGTCCATAGCATGCGAAGTGGATTTTTGGTTACACAAATGACACCGTTATTTTAATGATATTACGATATTTTCGGCTGATAAGGTGATAGTCACATCAGAAAAGGTGTTCTTTAAATAGGGAATAAATCTTATAATACAGATTCATAAATGTGATCGTTAAATCATATACTTCTAATATAAAAAATGCTTCAAGACAGAAGCAGAAACAGTTAAGAAATTTCGATGTATTTACGTCGCAAAAATGTTTTTGGAAATCTTAGCGTTATTTTCTGAAATCATTTTTAGAAACATCCATTATAAACATCAAAAAAGAATAAACTTCCAAAAATTACAAAAAAAAAAAAGTGACATTTTTTGTAGTCCGCAATTTTTGAAAAAGTCTTTTCAGTTATTTTCGGAAATTTATTAACATCTCGGATTTCTAGCAGTTCTTCTCCTAAAGTCTTCTGATAAATGTCCACGTTCAATGTTGATCATCGCACTAGTTCGTCCTGAGATCCGAACGCAGCGTCAGAAACCGCTACTCAATACATGGTAAAGAGGCTGGAACAGGTTCACAACATGGAAACCGTCACATCAAATCCTCACGTGGAACCGATTCCAAAGATTATTGAAGATCACCTCACAACACCACAATCTTGCTTTCTCGCCAGCTGGAAAGGATGATTCCCTATTATCAGGCTATCTCTGTGATTTAAGCAAGCACATGGTCAAAACACAAACATATATTTACAAAAACAAAAACTTAATAAACTTAAACATAGTAAATAAGATATAGGTAAAAAGAAATTGAAAAATTAGTCCATCGTGATTATAAAGGTCGACTATATAATCCAAGAAGTCAGGGCTGCTGGAGTATAGAAAGACAGTACAAATTCGGCTACATATGGTAGCAGCTGTCTGTGTCCTGTTCGTTTACCGTTTCATGAAACCAGGCTATTCACCTGCTTAAAAACACACAAGGAGGTCTGTGCCACACAGACCTCCAAGACCACAAATATGTGTTCCTTAGTGGCCAGTGGTTATTCTGCATGAGGTTACTCCAGCGGCAGGCCATCCAGATACACGTTACACAAAGATGTAGTCTCTAAGCTGGACGTGGAACTCTATTAGCGACCTGTACCAGTCAGGCACCAAGCTTTAGTCTTCTTTTGAAAGGAGAGCAATCACCAAGGCGTCCACCACCAAAGTCAGGTCGATTCAGGAATACCTGGACCTGGGCTTGTCCAGAATCATGAGTAAATATTTTGTAACATTAAATTTTCATAAATATTTTTCTCGTTCAAAAAATACTTTTGTAATTTATTTTTTTCACCGTGGAATGTTGTATACAGTAATAAAGAAATCGGTATATCAGATTTTTCACTCATATCCTAAAAGATAAAACTTTCAAATAATTCAGTTATAGCACGTAAAGTAAGGTTTATTAATGTTTACAATTTAAATAGTATAGTACAAATAGCCCAAAAATAGGTCATGCCTTGTAAAAATTTGGGTAACTCTGATATTTTTAAAACTGTATAGGTTGACTCTTTAATGAAAAAAACAAGTTTTCGAACTTCTTGACCTTGTGCGTTTTTTACAATAACCAAAAAAACCAAAATTTTTTTGCGCTTGAAGAAGGTTTTATCAGAAAAGTGATTCTGGAGAGTACATTAATTATCAAACTTCTAAACTAAGTTTAGATTTTTTTTTTTTTTTTTTTGTATTTCCAATTTTTAAGTGTTTAATCTCTTTTGTGTCTTTTTATGCAATGTATTTAATGACGACGATTTATGAATGACGGTCAATAACCTCTCCTGCCCTATTCTGTCACGAACTCTCAAAGAAATAGTTCAATGAAATCGCCATTATTTGTTGCTATCCAAAACAATTTGTATTTATTTACTGAACGCCGGAAGTATTTGGAAATAAAAGCTATAAAAGATAAAATCATAAAATCAAAGCAAACGTCAATGCATACATTTTTTGACGATTTATGAATGACGACGACAATGACGACGATTTATGAATGACGGTCAATAACCTCTCCTGCCCTATTCTGTCACGAACTCTCAAAGAAATAGTTCAATGAAATCGCCATTATTTGTTGCTATCCAAAACAATTTGTATTTATTTACTGAACGCCGGAAGTATTTGGAAATAAAAGCTATAAAAGATAAAATCATAAAATCAAAGCAAACGTCAATGCATACATTTTTAAACACTTCAGTAATTTACTTATGTAATTAACTTTTGTTTTGATACTTGAATTTTTATATTTGTTCCTAATCTGAAGCATAAATTTTAGTAACATTAATTGTTACTTTTTTTCAACAACTAAAATCTAGATTTAAACATAACCTTCATTAAGAGACCAACTTTTATTGGTACGGAAATGGTTACTTTAGAGAAGTTTTACTGTATGTTTGAACTTTAACTTAAATAATTAATAATAATAAATGTATATAGAAATTTTTTTAAAACAGCAATTTGAGGCGAGGCACATGCCTTAAGATTATTATCACGAGCACGGGCAACGCCGTGAGCTAGTTTAACTATTCTACTTATCTATATAATAAATCATATATTTGTTACACTTATGAACGGGTCACAAGTTTTTACATATTTCCAAACAAGTCAGGAATTAAGATTAAAAAAGCCAAAATTAAATAAAAATTATTTAAAAATCACTTCATACAATTTTCATACTTTACTTCTTTAAAAATTCGATACCTTACTATTTATATCCTACTTATTACTTTTTAGGTGCGTTCGTAATTATATAATACGTAGCACCTATAGTTGTCGTTCAGTCCGTCCGTCTGTCCGTCCGTCTGTCCGTCCGTCCGTCTGTCCGTCCGTCCGTCTGTCCGCATATAACAACGCAAAAACTACCCAACCGAATCGTTTGAAATTTAAAATACATAAATATTAGATATTTTTGTCGAGTCATTTCAAATTTTATGAGAATCGGATGGATAGATCAATTACAGGGACGATCAAAAGTATTCCATTACATTACGGTCAATGGGGAAAAAAGTTTCAAATGCATTTTAATCGTTTGAAATTTAAAATACGCAATTATTACATAATTCTGTCGTGTTATTTCAAATTTTTTGATAATCGTGTGCATAGATCAATTACAGGGGCAATCAAAAGTATTCAATTACATTATGGTCAATGGGGAAAAAGTTTCAAATATATTCTATACGTTTGAAATTTAAAATACATAATTATTACATAATTTTTTCGAGTTATTTCAAATTTTATGAAACTCGGACGAATAGATCAATTACAGGGACAATCAAAAGTATTCCATTACATTACAGTCAATGGGAAAAAATGTTTCAAATGCATTTTAATCGTTTGAAATTTAAAATACGCAATTATTACATAATTCTGTCGAGTTATTTCAAATTTTTTGATTATCGTGTGCATAGATCAATTACAGGGACAATCAAAAGTATTCAATTACATTATGGTCAATGGGGAAAAAGTTTCAAATATATTCTATACGTTTGAAATTTAAAATACATAATTATTGCATAATATTTTCGAGTTATTACAAATTTTATGAAAATCGGATGCATAGATCAATTACAGGGACAATCAAAAGTATTCCATTACATTACGGTCAATGGGGAAAAATGTTTCAAATGCATTTTAATCGTGTTACACTCATGCGAACTTAATAAAATTTATATGCAACTATAAAGTACATATTATAATATACATCTTACATAATTTGTGGTGCAAAGAACATTTGTTATTGATTTACAAGGCCACACAAAAGTATTCCATTACATAATGGTATAGGGAGAACATTGTTTGATGAGCGTTTTAATTGTAGTTCACTATTTACAATGTTATGAGATTGATATATGAACGTAATATTTTTAAAACTTCGTTATCGTCCGAACGCACCTAATTTGCTACGCTTCACGTGCAATTTCCAACTTGTTTGTCTTTGAGATAAATCAGTTCTTTCGTCGCTCAATGTGCTATTTATTGTTTTAATAAAAGCTTTAAAGATTTTGCTTCGGTGGAAATTGTTGAAAGGGAATATTAATCAAATCGTTCTGGATTCTCATTTTCAAAGTCCCAGTAGGAAAATTTTCTACTCGATTTCCTTTAAAAATTTACTTCTAAAATTGCCACTAATAAAGATTTAGGCATAACTAGTGAATAAATCTTTTAGAGAACAGCCTACGTTAAAGCACGCTTCAGAAGTTAAAATATTTGAAGTCTTTTAACTATTTTTTTTTCATTTATTATGCATTTTTCTTATTGTAAAGAGAAGCTTTTTATGTTAAAGATCAATAAAATTTAATTTATCTTTGTTGTAATAATTAGTTTTTACATAAATGGAATTTCTGGAAACTAGTTGAATGTAAGATCCTTTTGCTAGGATTTAATGAGAAATATCTACAAATTTGGGTATATATGAGCATTGCTTTTTATAGAGATCAAAATTCAATTTCGTTTTCGGCCTTAAGTCTGAGTCTAGGTGAAAATACTGCTTAGTTTTAGACTGGACCGAAACTCGAACGAAACTATCTATATTCCAAAAAGCTCGATTTTTCCTTCTGAAATTTTTAAATTACGGACTGATTTGAGTTGTATCGGCTGAAATGAAACACATTTTATTCATTGCTAAAAAACTTTGCAATTATTAGTCATAAATGATCAGATACGTGAATATAAATTATGAAGCAAGCAATGTCTATAGAACTTTGAAGAAGCTTTTCACATGCTCATTAAAAGCTGCATGCTTAACAGTTAAAGAAAACTTTTAGTTTACAACCGCAGAACAGTTTTTTCGTTCAGAGAATTCTAATGTAACAGATGATTAGTTGCAAAAATCATTATAAAAATAAATCGAGGAATGTATACCTAAACCATTTTTAATTCAGATGAGATTCGTTGAATTATAAATTCAGCCTGTATCGTTGATAAATTAATCATATATTTTTTATATATAAGGTATTTGTACCCTATATGGACAGGGCTCTCAATATGGACACCCCTAATATTTTTAAAGGTAATAATTTTAATCGAGAGATGGCTCAACATTTTCGCGAAGAAAAGCAGTTGAAAAGATAATTAAGGCTGGAAAGTGTAAAAAAGCGCGCTATTCGCTATTTACGAGGAAACATGTTGTTTCGAGATGTGCTGATCTTAATTACTTGTAAGCTTAAATTATTATTAGATATGGTAAAATTACATTAAATGTTGAAAAGTGCAGTATTTTAGAAAGCAGAGGGTATACCTTAGAGTGTGTATACTATAGCTTTATTGAGAAACAGATGGTATACGGTGTTCTTTCAAAAAATCCAGAACATATACGGCGTATACTCCCGTATTCCCTGCACTACATCCCTGGCCTCCTGAGTCACCTTTCGCCCCACATACACGCTTTTTGACACTTTCCATCTTGGATGTTTATGAATTCAGTTTGCCTGGCTGCCTGCCTATCCGTGCTTTAACTCGTGTAAATATATTCGCATTTTCATGCAACTGATTTGTTTTTCATTGCATGTTCGGTATTGAATATGAAGTGTGTAACGTTAATACAATAAAATCTTTCTAAAGTAGCCATGTTATATGTGTCGATTAAAATTGACCGCTCCAAGAGATGTTCTCTTAATGGAGATCATGTTTAAATCTAAATTTTAATTGCTGAAAAAAGGTAGCAATTAATGTTACTTAAACTTTTTTTCACATTAGCAAAAACATAAAAATTTAAGTATCAAAATAAAAATTAATTACATAAGTTAGTTACTGCAGAGTTTAAAAAATGAATGCATTTACGTTTGCTTTGACTTTACTGTTTTATCTTTTATCACTTTTATTTCCAGATCCTCTCGAAGTTCAATAAATAAATGCAATTTTTTTGAACGTGAACAAATAATAACGATCATTTTTTAATCTATTTTTTGCGAATTTCCTGACAGAATCGGGCCGAGAAATTTATTGACGATCATTCTTAATTCGTCTGAGTTAAATTCACTGCCTAAAAATGCACAAAGAGGTTTAAATACATAAAGTAACCAAAATATAAAAAAAATCAAAACTTATTTTGATGTTTGATGAATAATGTACTCTCCAAAATTATCTTTCTTTTAAAACCTTTTTCAAGCTACCTGGGATAAACAGAATTTATTTCATTTTCTTCAAAAATATTGGTCGCTCATGAAGGAATTCAACGGGATGGTTTCTGAATGAAGGTAAAATTAGTGTTGAGCCTACGGGAATAAATTTCATTCCTCGAAAAAATGGTCGTTAAGGGAGGTGGTCGTTTAATTGAGGTGGTAATACAGGGAGGTTTTAGTATAATTCATTTACAAGTATCCTACATCCGTTCCTTTTTTATCAATATGACAAAATCATTTGCAGCCATATTTGAATGACATTATGCTATTTTACATTGAATAGAAATTGGTGTATGTATCACTGAATTTCACTACAAGACGATTACTATACAACAGGGCATTCATGACATTTATCGTTTATTTACAGGGACACAAAAAGGAAAGCAGTTACTGTATTGTTATTGGGCAGTAATCACTGGAAATGTGTTTTAAATTTTGGAATACACTTTTAAATTTAACTAACTTTTTTCATATTACTCGTTATGTATAATTTCTATATTTCATATATAGGGTTGCACAAAGGATTCTATCTCTCTTACTTTTGAACAATATTAGCGATTAGACGAATAAGAAATAAAAGATGTGTAGCCAAATAGAAATAAATATAAGCAAAATAGATTCGACATGAAACACCAAAAAATCTATTTTTAACTTTTTATTGTAGTCCTTTTTTTTTCATATGTTCTAAAAAAAATCTATTTTTTATTATTTAGAAAATAGAAACTCTACTCTCCGCTACACACGCATTTAAAAATAAGTAAATTCTAAATATATCCTAAATATTTAAATGCTTCAGATATTCTTTTTTCACTCAAAATAAAAAAATCAAAAGAATTATCTTTGATTTACCTTAGTGAAAATCTGCATTAAAATTGCTATGGACTTCGAGTCTAACCGGTAGTATAAAATCACCGGCCGATGTTACTTTGCATGTAATTGATAAATATTATGTTAAATGGCTAATTTCAACACCACATTCCTGCAAAATATTTTTCTGTTCGACTCCAGCGAGTAATTTTGTTTGTGTTTTAACCGAGGCTAACGAAAAAGACGGGCTACCGCGTTGCATCCGAAGTATCTTTTTTTTACAGATCTCTAGAATGACCTAGTGCTCAATTCGTGCACGCTCATTGGTGTATTCGAGCATCACGTGACTCCAGCGGTCTGTAAAAAAAGATACATAGAATGCATCACGGTAGCTTGTCTTTCTCGTTAGCCCCGATTTTGACTAGCATGATGTCGACGCATAAATAGTGATTAACTGAGACTAGACAAATACACATCCCATAATCCTTTCTGTTCTTTGCCTGTTGCTAAAATGAATGGGAATCGAGTTAGTATCTCTGTAAAGAGAGCAATGTAAATGGCACTGTCCGGTTAAACATCTAAAATAACACCAGTCGTTCAGAAACTCGAATAAAAGTTTCGACTGTTTTCGTCATATTCACACACACACAACAGAGAAAAAATTCAGCAGTCTCAATTTGGTGAGTCTGGTTGTTCGTTTACTCGCCAAATGAAGAATCTTGTCAAGATTTGGCTCAATGGCGAGCGACAGCGAAAACACTGATTGCACAAAAGAATTCACTTGCCATTCTCCTGCAGAAAATGCTTAGGTGGAATTTCCAATTTTGGAATGTATTTTTTAATTTGACTAAAATTTGACATACATGTAGTTAATGAGAACTGATTCATACATCATATACAGGGCTACTCAAAGCATTCGGATAATTTTCCAACTGTAGATGGGAATTGCTTAAATTTCAAATGTAATATGCGTTTTCTAATGGTTTAATTATGCATCAGATTTCAATGTAGTTAACGATGAGGTTTTGTTACATTATTCTGAATGTGTTGAAAATTGTCTGATAATCTGTGTTTAAACATTTTTTTTATTAATAGAAATTGGACTTTAACGTTATACTGATCAAGGTATCACCAGAATTGGTGTATTGTGATTCCTGCATCCAGGGATTTCTTTTATTTCATTTAAGTTTTATGCCATTTAAGTTTTCTCGATAACTGTTGTTCAGAAATAAAAATTTAATACATCTAAACATAAAAAATTATATCAGTAATTTCTATAATAAGTTTTTCTATGCTACTTTCCTTAGTTCGTTAGCGAAGATTTTCATTTAAAAACATAAAATGGCACAAATTTACGGCCTCCTATTATGGGGTTCGATTTCTGGCTGTTTCACGAGGATCCTATGACCTCTACTCCACATCCCTGTCACATAATAAATTGGAGACACTAATGAGAACATTGGGTTCATTCACTGAAAAAAAAATGGGTACTTGAAACTGAGTAAAAAGTGTTCAATTTTAAATGCATCACATACTCAAAATAGCTCTTATCCAAATTCACTCAAAATTGAGAAACACGTGTAACTTATATTTGATTCCATGGCTGTTATCAAATACGAATCGTGGTGTATCGCCCTTTTGAACTACAAATTAAAATAATAATGTACTGACATTTATTTCCCGCTCAAAGTTATTAACCAAAAACGGTTAATTGCTTATTAGTAAGAAAATTGGCAAAATTATTATCGAGATACTCGATTCGAATATTTTTTAATGACAAAAGCATGGCGTATATTTTTAATGATATTTGCAAATAATGACATTTGCAAGCACTTGTAAATTATTTTTAAATACTATGTACATTTTAATATTTACATTAATAAACATCTTTATGCCCTCATGAATGATATAAACCATTACAAGTACAGAATTATTGTTTTATTTGTGTTTCATAACTTGTGATGGTTCAAAAATGAGAAAGTATATGATCATTTTGATCCAAAAATACTCAATTCGATATGAGTAAAAGGAACTGGGGCATATTAATGTTTTTTTTTTCTCTCTCAAAGAATTATTTGGTATCCAGAAAACAGAAATTTCAAGATATTTTTATTTGAGATGTCAAAAAAAGTAGTCTAGTGTATAATTAAAAGGTCCAGTCGTTGTTTTAGATAGTATTTCTGCATGTAATTTTTAAAACAAAATCTAAAAAAATCATTTGTATCAATGTGCCCCATCCGCGGTGTATATTTATGCACCTCATGGGGCACTTTGATACAGTTGGGAAGAGTGGAAACAAAATAACAGTTTCCTCATTATTTTCATAGAAAATGAGTTAGCAAACCATTTTATATTTATTTAAAGAAATTGAAATCCCCCACCATTTATTTGTAAAGAATATTAAAGCAATCAAAATTAAATGTATAACGACTTGTTGCTCTGGCTGTTGCTTGTCCGATTGTTGGCTGTGGTAACTTTGTCATATCTGTACTTCAACTTCCCCATTATCTTCTTTCTTAGGAAAGTTGTAAAAGTTAACAGGTTATCTGTTTATAAATCGGACGAGATGGTCACCATCATCAGCTTTTACATTAACTTTTCTTATGAAGTGAACAACCGGTCTCTTTTTTGCAAACCACACTATAACAAAATCATCATCAACAACATTTTGATCACAAGTATCTGCTTCTTCTATTGTATCATCTTCCAAAGTATCATTTTCTTCACTTAGCAGGTCACTTAGATTCAAATCATCTGATGTAGAGTCAAACAATTATGCTCAGAAGGTTTCAGATTCATCTGATGAATATAATTCTTTCACCTTTTTTCCTCTTCGTCTGTCGCTTTATAAGTTCGGTATCTTCAATATCCAGTAGCATATTTGCGTTTTTCAGTTCTTTGTCTCAATTCCTTTGCTGTGCTGCAGCTTACTTCTCTTCTTTAACATTTTTCATGTCGAAAAGACTTTTTTCTCTGGAGAATCAATATAAATTCTAGATTTATTAGACTACGGTCCTTTTTTTTTGTTGTTGTTAGTTCTACTATCACTGGATGTTGGGTAAGGTCTTCTGTTTGCAAAAATACTATAAAATTTCCTAACATAAAAAATTGGAGCTATTTCACTTCAATAAAAACTAATATTAGACATTTTTGGCTTAGGGAGTATACGGTAAAAAAAAATAATAAAATATAATGAAAAAATGAACTAGAAAAGGATTTAGGTTGCCTGTAGCTATCATGGGGCACATTGATACGTATCAGTGTGCACCGACATTGACAGTATCAATATGGCCCATACAGCCATTTTGAAAAACATGAACCTCAAATCCAACCCTTCATAACTTACCTAACAATAAAGAATGAGGAACTGATAAAGTGTAGCTTTACATACCAGCGAAATTTTTTTTTCTGTTGAAAATACTGGAACACACATCTGTATAATACCACTGCAATTATATAAATACATTATTGTCAAGTCTTTAATTTGTGCAATTGTACAAATTTACTTTTGACCTAAAAGAACAATAAATCAGCCGTCCCATTTCATCAAACTACTGAATCATGCCAAGACATTCTGCATGTAGTTGTGTACCCTAGCATTATCACTTGAAACTTCCAATAATGACCTTATGAACAGTAGAGAGAATGTACCAATGTGCCCCAGTTGCCCCTACATCAATGTACTCATTTTTGAGTACTTCACTTTTTTTAGTTTTGGAAAAGATTTTCATCAACACTGATTTGACATACCTTATCACGTCCCGCGCAATGCCAGGCATGTCAACTAGTAACAAATAAGTCTCCTTAACTTTTATAAGTAACATAATTATTAAAAGACTGATTTCATACTTTATTTTATTTAATAAATTCATAAATAAAACACTGTTAAACGAATACATAAATAATGCCTTTGAAATAAATATAAGTAGAAAACGTAGAAAAACAATTTCGCATTTTAATAAAATTTTAATCAAAATCAAGTGCAATTTAATTAAATCAAATTGTATTTATTGATTTCATCTATCAGAAGTAGCTTAAACCCGCTTAGAAAACCTGTGTCATTTATTTATAATTCTATTATAATTAAAGAAGCGCATCGTAATCGAAAATATTTTGATTCATATTCAATTCGTATACTTTCAATAAATATCAACTACAAATTCGAAAGCAGGATTCAAGAAAAGTTATTCATAAGTCATTCACTTTACAGTTTAAATTTCATAAACGTATGCTTCAAATAAAAGGGATGCATAAAATACTGTAATTAAATTTTGCTAAAATTTTTTGGAAGGTACTTTCCTTTTAAACTCAGAGAAAAGATAATTTTTAGTAATTATGTTATGTGTTTTATTTGAAACACTTTTATTTAAAATTTAAATAAATGAGATATAAATAAACCACAAACTCTTTGCTCTATGGGTGTACAAACATTTAATATCGAATAAAAACATTAAAATATTCTACTGTTTCAGCACACTTTCATAGCTATCCTAAGAAATGAAAATGAATTAAGGGGCCGTCCATAAATGATGTCACACTTTTTTCAGTATTTTTACTCCCCCCCCCCCCTCCCAGCTTAAATTACATCTGTTATTCACAGTCCTTACTCTGCTCTACAAACAGGGTAGGCGAAATAATGATAAGTGTATTTGTGGCAAACGCGGTGACGTCGCGCACTATTTATTTGACGGTTGTTGTGTTTCAGCAGACAAGTTTAACCTAATTAGAAATAGAACCATAGAGTGGAACATCAGAAATCTTCTATTTTCGCATTTTAATTATAAGAAACTTTGTGCTATTTATAATGATCTGAATGCACACTTTACATTCATTCGTTACAAATTCTGATATTGTAACTTGGTTTTATTGACAGGACTGTGAACTTTAAATCTTTGGACTTGCTCCTGTTGTGTAGCATAATATATAAATTTGACTCTCGGCTAAAACTGTATTGAAGTTTTCTGACTTTTACTTAGGTGTTTTTTTTTTGTTTTTTTTTTAAGGCTTGGTGTTTATCTTAGTTTTATTATATTTTTATTTTTATTTATTTTATTTATTTATTTATTTATTTTTTGGAACTTGTATGATTTGTTCTTGCATCTTACTTTATTATGTATGTGTCTTGTTAAGTTTGTTTCTTTGTTCCGACAGTCAGACGTTTGTGAAATTGTTAACAGGTGTTTTTCATTTTTATCAATTTGTGTATTTTAGTGCCATGGCATATTATTGATGTATATTTTACTTATATTAAGGAATGGCCCGTTGTTTGTGATTTGGCTGGTGTTTGATAAAAGGCTATTTAATTTTCTACTGACTTTGTCACCTAGCAACCAAGGTATACCTAATTATTTCAAAATGTAAAAAGTTTTCTGTGCAAACGATTTTTTGTGATAAATACATTATTTGTTTTATTTCTTCAGCTTTTACCTAAGCTGTGTGAAACAATATTCTTTTTGTTTTGAGTTTGATTAGAATGTTTTTTATGAGAATATGTGTAAAAATGTTACGGTTTTTATTGGAGTTGTGTTTTGTTAAATTATTAATGTTCGAAAGAACCTGAGTTGAGTTTACTCATCAGAATAAACTGTTTTAAAACAAGAGATGAGTGTTTAATTTTGAGTTGAGTAAAATATTAATAAAATAATCTTTCGAACAATTGGAAATTCTTCATATGGTCCGTCTCTACGGAGAAAAATCAGCGAGTTGTTCTACGTCAATGATTGAAGGATAACTGGTGAATATTTTGTGCTGTTTTGCTATTTCTTCGATGTTAGAACTCATCTTTTAAAGAGCCAAGAGGGGTAAGTGCACCCATTTAATTTTTATTCATTAAAAATGAGTATGAAAGAATTAAAAGCAAAAAAGAAAATTTTCAAAACAAACTTGACAAAATTAAAAGAAAAATTATCGAATACTGAGCTAGAATTAAATGAATTAATTCTCATAAAGGAGAAACGGAATAAATTAGAGAAAAACTTTTCTGAGTTATTTGAGTCTATTTATAAGATAAGTAAAGAAGATGAAATTGAGGATTTTATTAAGGAAAACGAAGAAATTAATGAAATTTTAGAAATAATGGAATTTGAACTTACAAAAAAGTTATAAAAAATGAAAGTGCAAACTGTTAATTTAGAAAACGCCACAAAGGCTGATAATAACATTAAATTGCCAAAGTTAACTCTTCCTGTATTTACGGGTAATTTACATGAGTGGCTTTCTTTCAAAGATATATTTAAGGCTACTGTACATGAAAATTCTAATTTGTCAGGGGCAATGAAATTACAATATTTGAAGTCTTCATTGAGAGGAGATGCCTTTCGTATAATTCAATCTATTTCAATCGTGGATTCTAATTATGAAGTTGCATGGTCCCTTTTGGAAGAACGGTTTTCAAATTCGAGAGAACAAGTTTACGCGCATTTAAAACATTTTTTAAATATTCCTGTTATTCAGAATGAGTCCCCAGCAGCATTATTAAATCTAATAGATATAACAAATGAATGTATTAGGTCGTTAGAGATTTTAGAACAAAAAGTTGAGGGATTTTCTACTACTATGTTTGCTTATATTTTGGCTCAAAAATTAGATGTAAATACAAAAATGTGGTGGGAAAGACATCTTAAGCGGGATAATTTACCGAGTTTAACTGAATTGCTAGAATTCTTGAGAGACCACGCGCGTACACTAAGTGCGTCCAAACAAGTAAATACAAAGCGAAATTTTCAAAACGAAAGCCAAACAAAGCATAGCTTTTCAAAGGTAACATCCATGGTTGCGAGTTTAAATGAGAAAAATATGCGCAAATGAGTTGTATGTAACCAGGAAAATCACAGTGTTTTTAAATGTCCCAAATTTCAAAAATTTAATGTACAGGAAAGAGTAGATTTTGTGAAAAAAAAAACAATATGTGCTTTAACTGTCTTTCAGAATTCCACTGCGTCAAAAAATGTAACTCAACATTCTCGTGTTCAAAATGCCATAAACGCCACAATATACTTCTTTGTTTTGATAGGCGTGAGAGAAATTCCAATGCGGTGGGAAACACAAAAAATTATAGTGATAAGGAAGTGCCAAATGCATTGTCAACAAATGAAAGTAAACCAACATTGAATGCTGACGCCATACCATTTGAGTTAAATAACCAAATTCAAAATTTCACTGGTACTTCAAATGTGAGCTCGAATAATGTTAAAACAGTTCTTCTTTCCACTGCTATTGTTTATATGAGAGATAAATTCGGAAATAAAGTTCCGGTGCGTGCTTTATTGGACAATGGTTCAATGAGCAATTTTTTAACATTGCAGTTAGTTGAAAGATTAGGAATTCGAAAAGAAAAAAGTAATATTTCGGTATCGTGTTTAAGTGGATCCTCTGTAGCGGTAAAAAATAAAACTACTGCCTTGATCAGTAATAATTCGGGAGATTATAGTCGGGAGTTAGATTTTCTTATCATACCAAAGATTTCGCAAATTATGCCCTCGAAATATATTAATATTTCAGAGCTAGGAATTCCAGAGTCTATTATTCTTGCTGATCCTGAATTTAATAGACCAGGGAAAATAGATCTTTTGCTAGGAGCTGAAGTATTTCTAGAATTGATAAAGGTGGGTCGTATGAAGCTACCAAATTCTAAATTAATACTGCAAAATACGGTGTTTGGTTGCATAGTAAGTGGGAGTGTTTACGATTGTAACGATCAGGAACAAATACATTGTGGGTTAATTACTGAAACAGATTTAAATTTCGAAATGAAAAAATTTTGGGAAATTGAAAGAGTAGAAGAAAGTACACCATTGAGAAATACAGAAGAATTAGCATGCGACACCCACTTTATAAACACACATCAGAGAGATATAACGGGCAAATTCATAGTACAAATGCCGTTGAAAAAAGATCCTAGTTCTTTGGGAGAATCAAAGCAATTTGCGGAAAATAGATTAAATTCACTTTGGAATAGGCTAGTCAAAAATCCAAATCTTTTAGAGTTATATTGCGCATTTATGGCAGAGTATAGAGAGTTAGGCCATATGGAGGAAGTAGAGAAAACAGATGAGCCAATACATGCGAATTATCTACCTCATCATGCTGTTTATCGCCCAGATAAAATTTCTACAAAATTGAGAGTTGTCTTTAATGGTTCACATGCAACTTCATCAGGAGAATCCCTAAATTCCATACAGCTGAATGGAGGTGTCATTCAAGATGATTTGTATAGTATAATACTTAGATTTCGTACACACCGCTATGCATTTACAGCAGATGTAAAAATGATGTATCGCATGATACTTATCGATAAAAGTCAACGTGATTTACAGCGCATAGTTTGGAAAGATTCTGTAAATGGTGAGATGAAATATTACAGACTATGTGCAGTCACATATGGCACAACTAGTGCCCCTTATTTAGCCATGCGCTGCCTTAAACAGCTTGGTATAGATGGTGAATCTCAATTTCCGTATGCTTCTGGTGTGGTACAATCAGACTTTTACATGGACGATGTCCTGACTGGAGCAGCTGACCTAAAATCGGCTAAGAGACTGCAAATTGAGCTTATTCAACTATTAAATACGTGTGGCATGAACTTACATAAATGGTTTAGTAACCATCCAGAATTAATGGAGCCAGCCTTTAAAAATGAGAATTACACTTTTGAAAATATGAGTGAAACTAAGGCACTAGGACTTTGCTGGAATGCCAATGATGATACTTTTACTTTTAGTGTATCATTCAGTGAGCAAACCAAGGTAACTAAAAGAAGTGTGCTGTCAAATATTGCTCGCATTTTCGACCCCTTGGGTCTACTTGGACCAGTTGTGACGAAAGCAAAAATTTTCCTACAAAGACTGTGGAGACTGCAAATTGATTGGGATGAAAATCTCCCTACAGCTGAGCTTGATGATTGGTTGCAGTTTTTAGAATCATTAAGAGCCATCAATAATATAAGTGCTGTTAGATACATTTTTACAAATAATCCAGTGCAAATTAAAATTTTTGGCTTTTCAGATGCTTCGGAAAAAGCCTACGGTGTGGCATTGTATGCTGCGTCTTCAAATTCTTCAGGAGAGCAAATTTCTCAGTTGCTTTGCAGTAAAAGTCGAGTTGCACCAATCAAAACAATCACTATTCCTCGCTTGGAGCTCTGTGGTGCAGTTTTATTAGCCAAATTGATGAATAAGGTTGCCAAAACCTTAAAAGTTCCACAAGAATCTGTTTACTATTATTCAGATAGTACTATTGTATTATGTTGGATTAGAAAACAGCCGTGTGACTTAAAAACCTTTGTGTCATCACGTGTGGCTACGATTCGGAATCTTTCTGATATCAGTCATTGGGGACATGTGGCTTCTTCTGATAATCCTGCTGATCTTGTGTCACGAGGTGTAGATCCAGACAAACTTCTCCAGAGTAACTTATGGTGGAAGGGTCCACTATTCCTAACACAACAAACTGAACCTTCTTTAAATACTGTCGAACTTGAGCAAAATGATAAGGATCTATACAGAAGTGAACTTAAAAAGACTTTTTCAGAGATTTCACTTTTAATATCAGACTGTTCATTTTTTATTGACTATTTTTTTTATTGAGTAATAATTATGCTAAATTAATAAGAATTCTTAGCTATGTTTTCAGGTTCATTCAGAATGTCAAGAAGCCAAAAGAAAGGTATTCAGGTAAGCTAACATCTGCTGAATTGAAGAAGGCTGAGCAGTTTATCATAAAATCTGTTCAAGAAAAAGAGTTCAGTTCTGAATTCACATTGTTATCTAAGGGTAAGGAGTTACCAAAAAATAGTAGATTACTTTCATTAAATCCTTTCTTGGATAAAAATAATTTAATCAGAGTTGGAGGTCGTCTCCAAAATAGCACGGTAAATTATGCCCAAAAACACCCAATTGTACTGCCTTCTAAACACAAATTAACAGAATTAATTATCGAGTTTTATCACAAAAAGTATCTACATATAGGACCACAAAATTTACTTTATTGTGTTCGAAGAGAATTTTGGCCTTTAAACGGTAGGGCTATTTGTAGAAAAATTGTACATAAATGTATTACATGCTTTAGGGCCAAACCTAAATTGTTAGAGCAAATTATGGGCGAGCTCCCAAAAGAAAGAATAAATGTAGACTTTGTTTTTAATTGCACAGGAACTGATTTCTGTGGTCCATTTTTGATTAGATATAGAGGTCAACGTAAAGGCATTTATCATAAAGTTTATGTTTGTATTTTTATTTGTATGGTAACAAAGGCAGTGCATTTGGAATTAGTCAATGATTTAACATCTGAGGCTTTTATTGCAACATTAAAGAGGTTTTTTGCCAGACGAGGCAAACCTCGAAAAATTTTCAGTGATAATGCAGGCAATTTTGTGAAGACTAATGTAGAGCTTAAAAGCTTGCATGAATTGGTAAACAAACCAGACCAGAACCTTACTAATTACTTGATATCTGAAGGTATTGCTTGGGAATTTATTCCCCCTAAAGGTCCAAATTTTGGAGGTTTATGGGAATCGGGAGTCAAGTCCTTCAAGTATCACTTTAAACGTGTTGTGGGCAACTCTAAATTAACTTATGAAGAAATGTTAACTATAATTGTCCAAATTGAAGGTATCTTAAATTCGCGCCCGCTTACTCCCTTGAGTACAGATATTGATGACTTGGAGGTCTTGACCCCGGGACATTTTCTTATTGGTCGCCCACTTAATGCCATTGCTGAATCTGACCTGAGTAATATTGAAGATAATAGACTAAACTTGTGGCAAAAGACCACTAAAATGGTTCAGACCATCTGGAAAAAGTGGAAAAATAGTTATTTAAGTACATTGCAGCAAAGGCATAAGTGGATGATATCAAAAAACAACCTCAAAATAGGAGATATGGTTGTAATAAAGGAAAATGATCTTCCAGTGTCTAAATGGTTATTAGGGAGAATTGTAGAAGTATTTTTTGGTAATGATAATAGAATAAGAGTTGTAAATATAAAAACTCCAAATGAAATATATAAAAGAGCAGTATCCAAAATTGCTGTATTACCTCTTGAAAAGTAATTCAGTTTTTATAAAGAAAGTGTACATTATTGTAAAATTTCTTTATTTATTATGTATTATGTAAAATTGTTTAAATATTTGCTTAAATTTAACTTAACTGTGATTCATTTATATTGTATTTAATTGTATTGTTCTTTATATTTTTTACAATGGTTGTAATTGCAGTGTTTTAGTTTGAAACCCCCCTCAGAGGTTTCAAGAGGGGCGGTATGTTTGATAAAAGGCTATTTAATTTTCTACTGACTTTGTCACCTAGCAACCAAGATATACCTAATTATTTCAAAATGTAAAAAGTTTTCTGTGCAAACGATTTTTTGTGATAAATACATTATCTGTTTTATTTCTTCAGCTTTTACCTAAGCTGTGTGAAACAATATTCTTTTTGTTTTGAGTTTGATTAGAATGTTTTTTATGAGAATATGTGTAAAAATGTTACGGTTTTTATTGGAGTTGTGTTTTGTTAAATTATTAATGTTCGAAAGAACCTGAGTTGAGTTTACTCATCAGAATAAACTGTTTTAAAACAAGAGATGAGTGTTTAATTTTGAGTTGAGTAAAATATTAATAAAATAATCTTTCGAACAATTGAATTCTTCAGCTGGTTGGTAGTGAAATATTTCCTCCGGGGATTAAACACCTATGCCAAGTTTTTGGAGGGTGCCCCGGGTGGGTGATCCCCCCCCCCTTTGTCACAAAGTGTCACACTTCACCATACCCCCTCCCTCCCCTTTGTCACATGTCACGCAATATTACATGTACATATACTATTAGTTGAGAAACAAAGCATTATGTTATAGATCATATTTTAGATTTTATTTAAAAATTTAATTTGTTTTTTAATGATATCTGTGACTATAACAATAGAAATGATTCGTGTACTTATTTTTTATGAAATAAAATTAATAGACAATATTAAAAAAATTTAATATGAAAAAGCAATTGAAAACAGTAGTATTCTGGAATATGAAATGGAATTTTAATTACTAGTATTTGAATTAAAATTTTATGTTTACACAAAATATTCTACTTTTAAAATAACTTCAAAATTTAATTTGCTGATTTTTAATGCTTTTACTTTAATTAAAATGTATGGTGTTACATTTATTTTTACCCCCCTCACACCTCCTTGTCACAAACTGTCGCAATTTCATGATCCCCCCCCCCCCACCCTCCAAGCGTGACATCATTTATGGATGGTCCACAGACTTCTAATATACGTATCAGAGGTCATTGGAATGGTCCCTAAGCTGGATGAACAATGTCAAAACCTTGTCGGATACAAAATCTTCCTTAGAAAAAAACAACGGAAACAACATAAACTAGTTGGATGTGCCAATCCCAAAACTTTCTTCTATCTCATACGTACATTTTAATATTTTTAAAAAATAGTTACTCATTTTAATGTTTTAATAATTTTGATTCAATACCATACCAACTTTTATTTTCATCTTAAATTTCTGCTTCAATCAATTAATCGGAGTAAAAACGAATTTCCGTCTCTGCACGAGCCGATGGACAATAGAATGATAGGCAGATTTTTTTTTTTTTCAAATTCAGGGAGGACCTACTTGCCTTACCAAAAAATAATCATATACAAAAAAATTAGTTCAGTTCTAGAACTAACTTCATACTTTTTTAACAGGTGTAATATTGAAAATGGCATAAAATTCGCTATTGCAGCGCCCCCTTCAGGCGAATTTTTTTCAGATTCAGGGCGATCCAACTAGCCATAGCCATGCATTTACACAAAAAATTTCGTTCAATTCGATGCATACCTTCATGTACTTTTGGTAGGTACAATATTGAAAATGGTACAAAAATCGCGATTGCAGCGCCCCCTTCCAACGGATTTTTTTCAAATTCAGAGAGGACCAACAAGCCATAGTCATACACATACACAAAAAGATTGGCTCAATTCGATGCATAACTTCATATAATTTTGGTCGGTACAATATTGAAAATGGCACAAAAATGGCGATTACAGCGCCCCTTCCGGCGGATTATTTTCAAATTCAGGGGGACCAACTAGCCATAGTCATACACTTACACAAAAAAATTTGGTTCAATTCGATGCATAACTTCATGTACTTTTAAACGGTACAATATTGAAAATAGCACAAAAATCACGATTGCAGCGCCCCTTCCGGCGGAATATTTCAAAACTAAAGGAGGACTTGCTTGCCACAGCCAAAAACATTCACAAAAAATTTGGTTCAATTCTATCCATAACTTCATACACTTTTTGATGGTAGAATGGCGACATACAGACAGACACACAGACACACGGACAGACAGACATTTTGTAAAAACATGTTTTTTGGAATCTCTGACCCCTAAAACGTGTAAATCCGTCGATAACCGGAAGTCGAAAAAAATTTCGATTACAACACTTTCTTCTATTGAAGATAGAAGAAAGTAAAAAATCATCGACTTTTCTGGCGCCATCTGTTGAGATATGATGATAAAACGTCTTACAAGTCATCCTGTCGCTATCTATATGTAAAAATAGCAATGAACCTCATAACACAAAATTTAATATCTCTTAGGATATTTAACCAAAGTTTTAGAGTATTATATGATATATTATCATTATATACTTTCATATTTTCTTAATGAAATTTATATTGCTTCTTTAACCGTTTGCGGTGCAGGGCAAATTCATTGCTTAAGTATTGAAATAAATGACTGACACCGGAATTTTAAAACAACTTTATTTGTAAATAAGAAAACGCTATGTTTCACGCATTCAATAAACCGTAATTTTCTTTAACAAAATTCTGGTGCCAATGTGGCGTTTGGGGATTAAAATTAAGCGGTATATCTATGAAACCAGCGCCAGGCAAATGATTAATTAAATTCTCATTTTTGTCATTCCCTGGGATAATAATGCTAGCACACTCAAAATAAACTTGCCAAATATAATTACTGATATAAAACTTCACAGGGCTGTAGATTGTTTTTGATGTTTTATAGTATTATGGTACTCTTTTAACCTTTACTAAAAACTTTCACTTACAAGAGAGGTCTCCTACTGGGTATACTCAGAATATATTTTTAAAAATGCTACTTGTACAACTTACCTATGTAATAAAGGATCAGTTAAATTTACCAGCGGAAATTCAGTAGAAAGTCTATAAAAAAATAAAATATTTTCTAATATTTGGCAAGAAAATATGAAGGCGATAAGAGATTTGGCGAGCAGGATTTTTATTCGTCAAAAGCAAACTATTATAATGCATCTGAAAATTGCTTGTTATTGTCGCCTAGAATCCTTCATTATTCCCACCAGTCGTTTTTCATTGTAAAGTTTATCTTATTTTATCAGAGCATTTTTGCGATTCAATTACAAAATTTTTTCTTTTACAAAAATTGGTGATAAAAGATTAAAAATTAAGCAAACGACTCTCGTTGCGAAGAGATTAAAGAGTATTCGACATAAAAGCGTATTTTTTTTTTAATTCTATTTCATCGTACATCGGTGATAAATCGCCAAATAAACGAAAATTTCATTATTTTTTTATGGGCGCTCTTTCGATTTTTTGCCAAAATTTCTTTTCATGAGAAGAACATTCTGTAATTTTTTCAGCTTTTTCTGAGTATGCCCGTGTGGAGACCTTCCTTGTTAGTTGCACCTATATAATAATTCCTTCTATTGTCCATATTTTTTCTCGCCTGCTATTGTCCTCACAGGAAATATTATCCAGGACTAGACTAACAAGGAAGGTCTCCATTGGGGGCATACTCAGATTTTTTTGAAAAAAATACGAATCAAACTACTCATGTAGGTAATAAAGGATCAGTGAAAATTAGCGGCGGAATTACATTATTAGATATGTAAAAAAAATAAAATAGTTTGGAATAATTGGCGTGAAAAGCTGAAAGCGATGCGGGATTTGGCGAGCAGTGAATTTCCTCGCCAAAAGCAGACGATTTTAACGAATCTGAAAATTGATTTTAATTGACTTCACTGTTAAAAATCGGCAGCATTTACTGCAACGTCACTCCACTACTTTTATAGAATATCTCTCTTCTGATCAATGAGAATGCTCCATAGCACGGTGAATTGACCGTTTTCTATAAAAGCGGTGGAGTGACGCTGCAGAAAATGGTACAGATTTTTAGCGGTGCTGTAGCTTGCGCAACACTTAAAAAACTGCTGTATTTTGCTGCAACGCACTCCACCGCTTGTCTATAATATCTCTATTCCAACCAATGAGAAAGCTTCATTTCACGGCCAAGTAACCGTTTTCTGTACAAGCAAGGGAGTGCGTTGCAACAAAATACAGCCGATTTTTAACAGTGTATTTTTCATTTTGGAACAATTTTAATCAATTTAAATTGTGTTTTAAATGATAAAATATATTAATTTCATTTTGTTATAAGTACATATAAACGTATATGACAAAATTACACTTAAAGGAAAGTAAACATGCAAAACTAAAATTACTTAAACTAAACTTATTTAAATAAATTGAACATAGAAAGTTTTTTCTTTAAAAAGTATTCGAAGCGTAAAAGCGTATTTTTCAAAATTTCGTTTTTTCGCCAACCGGAGATAAATCGCCAAATAAACGAAATTTTTATTATTTTTTTACGGACGTTATAAGGAGATTCCGCCGCAATTTTTTTTATAAACATATATAACTATATGAGAAGAACATTCTGTAATTTTTTCAGATTTTTCTGAGTATGCCCGTATGGAGACCTTCCTTGTAAGACAAGCCTGAGAAAAAGAACTTGAGGAAGGTTAAGAGAGCACCTTACTGATACAAAACAGTGGTTCCCATCTTGGATACGCGTGCGTGACGGGGGGTTTTGTAAGAAAAAAAATTATAATGGTGTAAATTACAAAAATGTTAGAAATTATAATATTATTTGTGTGGATTTATTACTTTCATCTATCGTTACAAGAAGAAAATACAGGGTGATTCAGCTCGTCGGTGACAAACTTTAAGGATCGATAGAGCACACCTAGACGAACATTTTTGAATAGGGAATGTAGGGTCCCTGACGCGATGGTAAGGCGCTAGGCGCTTTCGAAAATTTGGGTGCCGAAATTCGAAACGTCATAAAAACTAGGGAAATGGTTAGATTTTCTTGCTTGTTGCGTCGAAATGATTCTGTTTGTTTAGACTTTCTTCAGTACCAATTTGATAAGCGTATCTCTTATAACATGGATAGGGGGCTCTGCAGACTTTGGAGAGCTAGACAACAACTTTAAGCCCGTTATTTTGATAATTTAACACATGCTCGCCAAAGTTTATACTCTAACTTAAAGTTTGAACCCAAAAGTAGAGCCCTGCAAAAAGCGTAAGAGCCGGAATAAAATGTCAAAGTACAGGGTGGTCGAAACTCGAAGGCTCCTAAGAGATAAACAAACAGATTTCTTGACTTATGGCATGCATTTTCATGATTCTGTTTGCTGGGGCTCTCTGAAACTCAGTTGAACGGTACAAAAAGAAACATCGATAGGGGGCGCTTTGGGCAAAAAACATAATTCGTTGACATTTCGGACGCTAACTGGAAACGGGGCGCTACGATCAGTTAGTAATAATGAAAACACATTTTCTATCTCTGCTCAACACTTCTGAATAAATTTAGACCAAAAACATCAATGATACTGGAAATTTATTTACAAAAAATAACACTACAGAAGATGCTCGAAATTTCGACCTTGGGCCATGATGCAGGCTTCGCACCTCCGTCGCATTGAGGAGTGTGTGTTTCCAACAATGCCAGGAGTATCTCTGATCTGCCCTGCAGCTGCCACAATGCGCGCCACAAGTTCTTCAGCACTGCTGACAGGTGTATGGTATACCTCGGCCTTCAGGTAACCCCAAAGGAAGAAATCCAAGCAGGTGAGGTCTGGTGATCGGGCAGGCCAGTGAACTGGACCCCCACGCCCGATCCACCGCTGGCCATACCTTGCGTTTAGATGGAGACGCACGTCGTTCGTGTAATGGGCCGGAGCTCCATCGTGCTGGAACCACATCTGGCGACGCGAACCTTCGGGTACGTGCGCCTCCTCCAGAAGCTGCGGCAGCACTTGATCCAGGAAAATCAGGTAATTTCCACCTGTCAGCCGTTCAGGTAACAAATAAGGGCCAATGAGGCAATCCCCCAGAATGCCGGCCCACACATTTACTGAGAAACGCTCCTGGGCTGCTCGGCTTCTGGTTTCATGTGGATTTTCATCACACCACACATGACTGTTGTGGGCGTTCCACATTCCCTCCCGGCTGAAGGTGGACTCGTCCGTAAACAAAATGCTGTTTACAAAACGGGGATCCCTGGATCTCATCGCCAAGTACCATCTTGAGAATTCCACTCGAGGGCCAAAATCCTGCTCTCTGAGCAACTGCACCCGCTGGATGTGGTAGGGGTGCAGATTCCGGGAACGTAAGATGCGCCACGCAGTTGCTTGCGAAATGCCAACATGTCTGGCGATATCTCTCGTGCTAAGACCTGGGTTGTCCTCAACCAGGTTAAGCACAGCCTCTTCGTTGTCGGGGGTGCTCATTGATCGCTCCCGTTCAGGCCTGCCTCCGTCGAAAGATCCCGTTGTGGACAACCTCTGGTGTACTCGAGCGAAGAAGGCATGGCAGGGGATTTGCCTGTTGGGGTAACGCTCGGCGTACAACCGCTGAGCGGCTCGTCCATTACAACCAGCAGCGCCATACGCCAAATGCATGTCAGCCAATTCAGAGTTTGTGTACCGTTCCATCCTACTACCGATCTGCAGACAAGTAACCCGAAGCTTAAATAGGTACCGCACGTTCAAAAGACGTGTCTGCGCATACAACTACGTCATCTCGCGTTGTCGTCTACGCATTACGTATCTTTTGCATATCGATATGGTACGATATCTTTTGCATAAATCAGCAAAAAGCACCTTATGTAAATTTTATTGCGCGCATTGTGCATGATTGAAACCAGCTATGTTTGTTAAAAAAAAAAAAAAAAACTGCAGTTTTAATAGCTTCTTATGATAAGTAAATTACTCTCTTGTTTTGTTTCTAACTGATCGTAGCGCCCCGTTTCCAGTTAGCGTCCGAAATTTCAACGAATTATGTTTTTTGCCCAAAGCGCCCCCTATCGATGTTTCTTTTTGTACCGTTCAACTGAGTTTCAGAGAGCCCCAGCAAACAGAATCATGAAAATGCATGCCATAAGTCAAGAAATCTGTTTGTTTATCTCTTAGGAGCCTTCGAGTTTCGACCACCCTGTACTTTGACATTTTATTCCGGCTCTTACGCTTTTTGCAGGGCTCTACTTTTGGGTTCAAACTTTAAGTTAGAGTATAAACTTTGGCGAGCATGTGTTAAATTATCAAAATAACGGGCTTAAAGTTGTTGTCTAGCTCTCCAAAGTCTGCAGCGCCCCCTATCCATGTTTTAAGAGATACGCTTATCAAATTGGTACTGAAGAAAGTCTAAACAAACAGAATCATTTCGACGCAACAAGCAAGAAAATCTAACCATTTCCCTAGTTTTTATGACGTTTCGAATTTCGGCACCCAAATTTTCGAAAGCGCCTAGCGCCTTACCATCGCGTCAGGGACCCTACATTCCCTATTCAAAAATGTTCGTCTAGATGTACTCTATCGATCCTTAAAGTTTGTCACCGACGAGCTGAATCACCCTGTATTGCATTCAAAAAATTTTCTACTTCCGATTTTCGACGGATTTAGATGTTTTAGGGATCAGGGATACCAAAAAACATGTTTTTTCAAAATGTCAGACTGTGAGTCTGTGACTCTGTATGTATATAACACAAATTTTATGGACGCTCTATATCAAGGATTAGTGCATGGAATTTAATCAAAATTCATATTTAGTTAATCCGTGATATAAATTGGAGCTAATTAGTTTTTGGTGTAAATCGCTCAACAGCCGGTCAATAGCAGGTGGCGCTGCTATGCAGCGTTTTTCATGATTTCTGCAATAGCTCAATCTCCAGAACTAATGCACGATTTTCATCTTACTTCACATTCAGCTAGTCCTTGACATGAATTGTCGTTTTCTTTATTTTGGTGTAAATCGCTCAACAGATGACTCTGCTATCTGCATTTTTGCGATTTCCGCAATAACTCTATTATAAGAATTAATGCAAAAATATTCATCAAACTTCAGATTTAGTTAGTCTTTATTATGACTTCATTTTGTTCACATTTTGGTGTGTATCGCTCAACTGGTGGCGCTGCCATGTGACATTTTACACGATTTCCGCAATAGCTCTGCCTCAAGAACAAATCCACGGATTTTCACTGAACTTCAGATTGAATAGAAGTTGACATAAGTTATTGCATATTAGGATTCAATGTAAATAACCTAACAATGGTACCGCAATGCTCCATTTTTCATCATTTATGTGATTTTAGCAATAGATATCTGAAGAAATAATGTATGGAATTTCATATTATCACAATCCACATGAATAGCATAGATTGCCATTTAATTATGCCACTGTCATTAGCGAATTTTGAAATATTAAAATGTATGAGATAGTAGAAAGTTTTTGGATTGCCTTATCCGACTAGTTATTTGGTTGTAATAAGAAAAATCAAATAAAGAAATACGTGAAAGATAAAAAGTTGGGAAGCGGTGATATAAAATACAAAAAAACATCTACAGCCCTGTCAAGATTTTATCGTAATAATTTATAATTTTTTATGTTTGTATTAAAAGCGTTGGAATTATTTCTCCATGTGGTAATGAATGACATAAATAAAAATTTAATTAGAGAATCAATAGAAATTTTACTAAGAAAAGATGAAGTATGTAATAATAATTAGTCATATAATATACCAAAACTTTGGTTAAATATCCTCAGAAACATTTAGTTCTGATTTATGTAATTCATTGCAATTTTCAGAAACAGATGGCGACATTGTCTTTTATAAGATTTGTATCATCATTATATCTCAAGAGATGACGTCATAGACCGGAAGGCGTAAACATAGACAAACATCTCATCGAATTCACGGATGAAAATCTAGGATTAGTTAAATATCGATTGGCATATTAAAATGTAAAATTACTAGTCAAAACATGACTCAGATTTATATAAACAAAATCATTTATTAACTAATTACAAATTTAATCATTTATATGACACGCTCGGGGAGTACAGAGTCGAGCTGACTGAAATACGTGTTTAACCGGCGATAGCTCCGAGCGAAGGGAGATGCGAGTACAATCTTGAGAGCGCTTGCCTCGTCGGCCAGGATTGCCAGGAAGAGACTGGTTTTTCCTGCAGGGGAGCAAGATTTGGCGCGTGCAGCCACACACTCCCCCCGCAATATTACACATCATTCTTTTAACCGGCACGGGAAACGCAGAGTCCCGATCCAGTAACGGTAAGTTTTGTTTATGTTTGAAGAGGTACAGATGTACTAGGGGTGGGAATGTCAGATGCCAGAAACGCTGGCTTAATTCTGTCGATGGAGATGGTGGATTTACGTCCATTCATGTCGAGTATGAAAGTTTTGTCACTTTTCTCTATGACCTTAAATGGGTCATCATATGGATTTTGTAAAGTTTTTCACTCCGTCATATCTGACAAACACATGAGAGAAGACTTTCTGATGTGGATGCATAAAAATTGATTTAGTCCCATGTCTAGACGCAGGCGTTGAACGGATGTCCTTAAAATTCTGCTTTAGATCTTCAACCAACTGCTGCGGTGATGGGTCAGTTTCAGAGGGGACAAAAAATCCTCCAAGGAGCCGAAGAGTTGTGCCATAGACAAGGTCTGCTGCTGTCGCCTGGATGTCCTCTTTGAACACTGCGCGGAAACCAAGTAGAATGGTGGGCAATGCTACGGTCCACCGGTCAGTACTATGTGCCTTCAAGGCGGCTTTCAGTGCGCGGGGAAATTCTTCAATCAAGCTGTTTGCTTGTGGGTGGTATGTGGAAGATCTAATTAGTTTTATTCCTAAGAATTGGGACAGAGTTTGGAAAAGTAGATTTTCGAATTGCCTTCCTTGGTCTGTTGTGATATGGGAAGGGCAACCGAACCTGGTAATCCACTGGTTGTAGAAAATTTTAGCTACCGTGTGAGCACTAATATCATGGATAGCCACAGCTTCTGGCCATCTTGTGAATCTGTCTATCATTGTGAGACAGTAGGAGTTACCCTGGGAAGGTGGAAGAGGACCAACGAGGTCAAGATGAACATGATCAAATCTCTTAGATTGGTTAGAGAATGAACCCAATGGGGATTTAGTATGCTGTTCAACTTAGCTTTCTGGCAAGGTATACATTGTCTTGCCCAAGTTGCATAGTCTTTGTTAATCGAGGGCCATATGAATCTAGTTCTCACCAACCGATTTGTACTCCTTATTCCAGAATGAGACAAATTATGTAATTGAGAAAAAAATTATTTTCGTAGAGAGATAGGAATGTATGGTCTGGCAATGCAAGTAGAAAAATTCACAGTGTATAGAAGTTGTATGACCAGGTAAGGTTACTTTTTTTAGTTCTATACTTTGTAGTTTATCAAGTAGGTTTTGCAATTCGGAGCCATTTATTTGTAATTGTGAAGTTTCACCAACGTCAATAGGATTTGGCATAGCGATTGAAGCGATTCTAGAAAGAGTGTCTGCAATGACATTTTCCGATCCTTTTACATGTTGGATATCGGTTGTGAACTGAGACATAAAATCCAGTTGTCTAGAATGCCTTGGCGAATGTTTATCTGGGCGCTGTTGGAAAGCAAATGTTAAGGACTTTTGATCAGTAAAGAGTGTGAAATATCTCGCTTCGAGCATATGGCGAAAATGTTTAATACCAGCATATGCTGCAAGTAGCTCTCTATCGTATGCACTAAGCACGTTCAGCTGGAGAACGTTTGCGGAAAAAAACCCAAGGGGTTGCAGTTCTTTTTAGACTAATTGTGATAAAGCTCCACAAATTGCAAAATATGAAGCATCTACTTGCAAAACTAGGTTAGCATCTGGTTTTGGATGAGCCAAAAGACTTGCATTTACAATTAATTCTTTACATTTTTTAAATTCTCTGTCAGCCTCAACCGATTACTCAATTTTCGTTTTGTCATTTTTCTTAGCGCCTTTTAAATAGTTACTAAAGACAGTTTGATGTTTAGAAACATTTGGCAAAATCCGACGAAAAAAATTCAAAAATCCAAGGAATCTTTGAAGATTTTTGATAGTTTGAGGTTTAGAAAATATTCGTTTTCCATGGAGAGCATCCTAAATATGGGAAATCGGATACCCGTCTGGTGTAGTGCATGCATTTAATTTTCTATAATCTCCCACTAGGTGGATGCTATTCTACTACAATTTTTAGTAACCGCATGTATTGGCAAAGACCATGGCGATTTAAAGGGTCTACATATGCCTTGATCAATCATGTATTGAAATTCTTTTTTAACCAATTCGTATAATTTAGGATTTAATTGCCTCGGCATACTATGAACTGGTGAACCTATGGTTTCGATATAGTGTACAGTATTATGTGGCACTGGTTCATGTTTAGAGTTTATTTTAGTGAGATTAGTTTAGAGTTTATTTTAGTGAGCTAAAAGTTTATGGTATTCTGAATTGCCGGAAATAAGTTTGAAAGAGCTTATAGACTGTTGTGCAAATGTTCCGATTAGTTTATTACACTATCAATCAGCCTACGACGTTTAAGGTCAATTAGAAGGCCAAAATTTTCTAGGAAATCAGCTCCAATAATCGGCAGTGGTACACTTGCTATTAAGAATTTCCAATCGAAACTACGCCTTAACCCTAAATCCACATTGAGTAATTTTGTGCCGACTGTTGATATTTTGGTATTATTTGTAGAAAACAATTGTAATGAATCCGGGAGTAAGTTTTTAGCATTTTTAGGGGGAGGGATACACGAAAAATCAGATCCGGAATTGACGAGGAATTTTAAATGTGGTTTTTTTATCAAAAACATATCAGCGACATTGTTTAAGGGCTATCGGTGTTGAAGTCACCCAAATTTGTATGTCGATAGCCGAATTTAGTTTTCCGATTGTTCTTTTATATATTTATAGGGCTCTTGACATTTGCGCGCTTTTTTGCCGTAGGTTTGATGATAATAACAAAATTCGTCAGAACTGAATTGCAGATGAGGGAATTTGAAATATCGCCCGCGTGATTGATTTCTCGAACGTGAACGTGACTGCGACAATCTTTCTACTTTCTGACTCAACGCCGAAATCTCCGCGCGGAGGGCGAATATTTCGTTTAGAGGTGAGTCGGCAGCAAGCGCCGATTTACCGTGAGAGCTTTCGCCGATCGCGTACACACCGCCTGAATCGGATCGTACTTCGGCGATTTTGTCGGCCATTTTTGCAAGGTTTTCCAGCGATTCACAACTTACTTCCAAAATATTCTACATATCAGCTGGAAGCCTCTGAAACCATAAGATTTTTAATAAATCGTCCGTAATCGAATTTTTAGCAAGCGAACTTTTTATCTCCTAACTGTAGTTTCGACAGCAATTTTTTAATTTGTTTATTTTCAGATTCGGAAAATTCTTGAATTAGCCTATCCTTTAGTGTTTTGTACTTATCATTTGATGGAGGGTCTAATAAAATGTCGGACACTGCAGACAATGTTTCCAGATCGATTGCTGCGACGATGTTATTGTATTTTGTCGCATCGACAGTAATTCCTGATAGCTCGAAATAACTTTCGGCTTGAGCAAACCACAATTTGATATTAGTTTTCCACAGAGGCGGTAATTTAACACCTAATTTGACAATTTGGATGTTACTCGCATTATTGCTTATGTAGTCCGGCATACTGTCCCCCAAAATGTTAAATTATGTAAAATACAAATTAATATTTAAAGAAATAAATTTTGAATGAAAGGTATTAATTTAGCATTGGGTACAATTCTTAACCAAACCAGAGGAGAAATGAAACATTCATCTTACCATTTTGCATCGCGCCGTAGCACGTGGTCCTGTCATCAAAGAACATCTTCCACTCTAAGAAATCAGATATATGCTCGAATATTCCGAGGTCACCATTATAATTACTAGTCAAAACATGACTCAGATTTATATAAACAAAATCATTTATTAACTAATTACAAATTAAATCGTTTACATGACACGCTCGGAGAGTAGAGAGTAGAGCTGACTGAAATACTTGTTTAACCGGCGATAGTTCCGTGTGAAGTGAGATGCGAGTACGCTCTTCAGAGTGCTTGCCTCGACGGCCAGGGTTGCCAGGAGGTGACTGGCTTTTCCAGCAGAGGAGCAAGATTTGGTTCGTGCAGCCACAAATGCAATCAGCCTGCAGAGTCATATCTTGGTGGAAATCCCCGATTTTAGCAGTTTACTAATAAGTTTACCTTTATATTTCTTGTTCACTTGTGTGCAATCGTTTAAAGTTGCATGTTTGAAGTTCCGTATCTTGAAGACTATAAAGCATAAATTAAATTGTTTTGTACTATTCTAACCTCTGTAAAATTAACTTAAAACTTATTTAGTAATAAGAATTTGGCAATTTATGTTTAATCTTAAATTGATTGTAAAAACTGAAAATTTGCAAATTTTAAAAAAATTAAAAACGTTTTCAAAATCAAAGGAACTTAAAAACATCCTTGAAATTAGTGTCTGATGTAATGTTACTAAGGGGAATCATATTTCTAAAGTTTCGAAGTTGACATTTATTTCCTTTACCTTCAAAATAACTTCGAAATTAAAAGAAAAAATTCAAAATCACAATTATTACTCTTTTGTAGATGCAAAAATTATCTAAAGGAAATATCAAAAATATATGATATTATACAGGGTTTATTCCATATAAAATGAGTAAATCAGCTGTGGCTGACATGTCACAGATAAGGAAAATCAGTATGTAAGTAGAACCTGCTTACTTATGAGTAAGTGTAAAATAATACATTTCAGTATTGTTTAAGTATCAAACTTACATTAAAAGTTTACGTTAAATCGAAGTTCTGTCTACATGCTTGAAATTTCAATTTTGATTTTTAGTCTGGGGAATAGAAAGACTATATCAAAAATAATTTATAATTAGCAATGAATAAGTAACAGTTTAGCGTAATTTATTGTCTTTATTTTCCTTAATAATAAAAAATAAATTATGAAAAACTTTGAGACAAAAATAAAATATATCTATTATCTGTTTAAACATGAAGGAAAGCACTTAAAGTTCTGAAATTTTTTGTCACTATTGATAGAAATATAAATTTAAATACAGAAACTTGCATTCTTGCTTTTTAGTTCCTTAGTTATTAAAAAAGTAAACAATGAAAAATTTTCAGATCAAAATACAATGTTCCTATTATTTGTCTGAATATAAAATAAAGCTTTAAAAAAATAAATTGTTTTATATTAAGGTACCCTGGGGTAATAACGCCAAGTGCTCATATTTTGCATAATTATGAAATAATCGGGTAAATGACACCCATGTGTTCTGCGCAGAAGGGTTTTGAGTCATATAAATCGCAAAAAACAGCTTCAAGTTAATTTGTTTCATTTTTAGGTCTTATTGTTTTTACAAGCAACTAAAATTAACGCTTGATCTAAAATTTGCGAGATAAGGTTTTTGATCTGAAGACTATATTTTTTATCCAGAAATACTTTGTTTATTACATAAATTTGTAGTGTATTTCATGTACTTTCAAATTGTTGTAGAAGATTTTTGATATCTTCTCGAGATAATTTGTAGTTTAGGATTTACTGCGCAATAAGTATCCCGGGATAATAAAGCCAGGGATTGGCGTTATTACCCCGATTGATTCCCAACAGTGGCCGAACTATATCCGAAGGGGGTTTATATATTAATATGAGACAGCATTACCATCATTGTTGAAATGGTAAGATTAAGGGGGGGGGGGGTGCCCAATACTTAAAAATAATCTCTCTATTTTATTTTTTATTATATTATTATTATTTTTTTTTTTACTAATGTAAAAAATAATTTTTAACTCTTGTAAATAAAACTATATCAAAATTTTTTCGAGATTCAAATTCGAACATCTTCAAAATCAGGTTTCTATTAAATTTCCACTGGATTGTTCAATTGAGTTCGAAATTTTAACTGTCCGTTTTCTCAGCGTTCGGTTTTTCAAAACTTTATAAATTTAACCTTTAACAGATGTGACAGAAATTCTAACGTATGAATGTGATGCGGTTTATGAGACCACAAAATTGAAAGATGAATAAAAGGCGGGAATAACTCATAGGATTGTGTTTTTGTACTAAACTTTTTATACAAGAGTATTATACTTAATATTCACCTATTTAGTCTCTGGTGATAGTACTAAAATTCCAAATGAAAGAAAATTTCGGTAGTGTTTGCAGTTAAAGTGAAAATTACAAGTTAAACTGAAAAATAGTGGTCTACGAGACCGGTAACATTATTTAAAGGTTAAAATGCGATCAATGATTAAAAATCAGAGAATACTGTTCCTGCGCTAAACTTTTTGTACAGAATTAATTCTAATTAAATTTAATCTATTCAAATATTTCTAACAATATTACGAGAACTCCAGACTAAAGAGAATTTCAGTTGTAACTATAGTTAAACTGGAAAATACAAGTTAAAAGCTTTTTTTTTGGGGGGGGGGGGGGGTACAGTGTTCAGTCAGATTGCTAACAGCAGTTAAAGGTTAATTTTGTTGTTAATATAGAGATAATGATATATAACCATATGAATTATGTATAAAATTGAATAAGAGATCTCTTTGGAATAATATTTTTTAATCAAAAATTTTATTCAATTTATTAAAAATTTATTAATGCATGCTCTTTAAAACGTCGACAATTTAACTGTAGGTTTGGAGAATCCGCATTAGTGTGGAGTTATGGGTTAAAAACTATTTACTAGATTACTTTAATAGTACTAACCCTTAACTGCTGTGACAAAAATTGTCGCATAACTTACTGTGAGCGGCCTGTCAGACCGCTTAATCTAACGATGAATAAAATGTTAAATTAACTTTTAGAATATTATTTTTGTATTGAACCTTATACACAGGACTATTATAAATAAAATTTAGCTATTCAAAAGTTTCTAGCGATAGTAATAGGACTCCAAATGAAACAAAAATTTCCCGGTATCTATAGTTAAACTAAAAATTGCAAATTAAACTCTGAAGCTTGAGAAACTCAGCGGTATGTGAGACGCTAACAGCAGTTAAGGTTTAGCAAAAATATTTATTACATATAACTCTAGTTATTATAAAACTTCAAATGATTAAAGTATTACATTATGAATGGTTAAAACCATGCAATTTTTCTTATAATCATATTTAAGCGGGACTTTTTAAGCAAAGAGAGACACAGGGTGTTATATTCTGTTGAAGCTCCCCCCTCGCTCCTTTTTCTTTCACTTTCACAAAAAAATCAATAATTTCTATCGCATAGAATGCATACATGGGAATATAAATGCTGATTCAAATAATCCGTGCAATGTTTCTAATAATTCTATTTAAATGGTCATTTTTAAGCAAAACGTAGCTTAGAATCTGATATTCTTTTGCCTCCTCCCCCCGCCACCACCACAACTTTTTTTTTCTTTCAGAGTCACAAAAAAATTTTACATTTTCAATAGCTTAGATTGCAATTTGTCAATTTCTAGAGCTGTAGAGTTAGTATTTTTAAAATTGGGCAATCTATATGCCATTATTCCATCTTATTTTATAGTTTTGTTTGCATGGCGTTATTACCCAAATAGGTGGGTATTAACGCCAAATAGCATTGGTCAAGAAAAAACGCCATTACATTTTATGAATACATATCTGTTTAATTATTTTATTTTATATAGATAGTCAATGAGTTGCTGTATCAGATCCTACATTTGTTTGAAAAATACAATGTAAAACTAAGCCGTGAAAATTGGTAGAACCTTAACGTGGCGTTATTACCCCAGGGTACCTTATAAATAAAAGTGTACATTTTAAATGCAGAAACTGAAATTCTTGCCTTTAGTATACCTTTGCAAATCTACATTAAAATATTCTTGAGCAAGAATGCAGAATAGAATTGAAAAAATAATTAAATTGTAATCTTAACTCAATATAAATGGCAGCACTATTATTTTTTCTGAAATAAATTATAATATATTTAAAATAATGTAATATCGTTAAAATACACCTTAAACGATTTTTCCCTATAATGTAATGGAATTCTTTTGAATGTGTCTGTAAATGAACCGTTAATGCCGTACACTTTATTTAAAAGACGGAACATTCTACCCTGAGTACCAATAACATGCAACAATTTCATATGAATGTGACAATGTTTACGCGATTTAGGACATGGGCGGACAGAAAGCCGGACAAACTGAAATCATATACACTTTTCAACAATTTTGCAAGATGTTAAAAATTGAAAGAATTCAAATACTATCTTTTGGAAATATGAAGATGAATCGCATAAGCACAACGAAAAATAAATGACTACACGATGGAGAATCTTTTTTGTTTTAACTGGCTTTGGCGTTATTAAATTATTAGAATCTTTCAAAAATTTTCAGGCATGAATAATTCAGTAATCCCTGTGTACAATAAATCAAATCTTTAATAATCTTCGCTTTCAATAAATCAGTCTTGTTAATTACTTTTGAAGATGCTACGGTATTACTAAAGAGAAAATTACATTAAACATTTCAGACTTCAGAAAGTGATGTTTGCATTTCTAATACCGATTATCTTCAGAATAATGCAGATTGATGCTTCCAGTTGTACATAACGATGTGTGATAAAAAGGAAATGTTAAATAAATATGCGCAAAAGGATTTTGCATTATTAGTATTTTTATGTTACTTACTTTATGACCGAATAAACTACAGACTTATTTGAATGATTGTTGTGGTAAGTCGTATTCTTTTGATAAATTCGTGCATTTGTTCGTTTATCAAAAAGAATCTTAAGTAACTATTATGCTAATCGGGTAATTTAAATGTTCTTAAATACAAAGGAACTTCTTTCTGAGACAATTCGGAATTCCTCTTTTTTCGCAAATGCATAAAATTTGTAAGTGTTCTTATTCAGAATTATTTATTTACCTGTTATTATTATTTACCTGTGTAATTGTAATCGAACGGTGTTTTCCTTTTTTATTTTTATTTTATTTATTTATTTTTATTTATTTATTTATTTTTATTTATTTATTTATTTATTTTGTTTTGTTTTGTTTTGTTTTGTTTTATTTATTTTTATTGTTGTTGGTGGTAAAGGCAAAAGATCTTTTAGAAAACACTGTCAAAGTTATAGTTTTTAACGGAATTTTTGGAAGTAACAGCGCGGCAGGGGAAAAAAGCGGTCACGTGCCATTAATCGCTTATAACTCGTTTAGCAATTTATCAAAAAATGAAAAATGCCATTCAATTTCAAATCACTAGACTACTCAGAACTGCCGATTTTATGCCTTTATGTTTAAAAGGGAGTCAGAAAATGTGTCAAAAATTGTTTCGTACAGGGTATTTGAGAAACGCCTCAATGAAAGTTAATTTCACTTCATATAGGATTTCAATGTCAGGCGAAAATATGTGTCCCCATAAATTCTGAATTACAAACTTTTTAACAAAATTTATTAACAAACTCTAATTATTTGATCTTATGTTAAATTCAGAAATTTCGACAGCTTTGACAGGCCTTTTGACCCAACTTATATTAGCGTGCAAATATGTATCTCCACAGTAAAAATGCAGTTCTTCAAATAAAGCGAGTGTACTGCCGAAAAAAACTGTTGGTATTATTTATGACGCCAGATATTTGCACAGGGGATATAGGCCCGAGGAGGAGTACCTTCCGTGGGGGGGGGTGTCTTTCTAAGTGATCCTAACCCTTATTTACGCAAGGTTACGCAAAGTTCGAAGAAAACCACGGAAAACTCCGAACGGTTAGGCCGATGGAAGCGAATGAATTCTAACCCAGCGCTTCCCGTCTACCAGCTTCGACAGTATAACTTCTCAGCCTCTGGTGGGGTTATCTCAGAAAAAAAAAATCCTGAATAAATTGAAATGTTTTACAATATTTTAATTATTTTTTTCTGATTATTTATGTTACAAAAGTTTCAAACGTTAAAACATTGGGTTTTTTTTAATTTTCCTACAACAATACAAGAAATAAAAGGAAGAGAAATAAATAAGGAGGAAAATTGCCTGGTAAAGACTTTCGCGCCAAACATTACGTCACTTGATGCAAAGCTATGAAAATGAAGTATTTTAAAGCTATTTATTTATTTTATTTTATGGGGGAGGGGTTCTTGTTGTTGTTGTTGAATTTCTAAAAACGTGCTGTACCAATTTTGATGAAATTTAAATGGAATATATTCAAGAGTAACCTCTTTCAATAATAATAATAATAATAATAATAATAATAATAATAATAATAATAATAATAATAATAATAATAATAATAATCAATAAAAAAACGTGATTTGCCGCTTAGTTTTGGAGTAATCAGTGAATATAAAAAATGTAAACAAATGGGTAAGTGTGATCGCTTAACGCTTACGGTTTCGTTTGATAATTCCATTAAAACAACATATCATTTAATTAATAAATCAAAATTGTTAATTTATAATTATTATATTCTTACATTGATGGTAATACCAATAAATTTTATTTTAAAATAATTATAAAAGGAAATTACTTATTTTAATTCAAATTAAAAATGTTCATGTCAAATTATTTAAATAAAATTCAAAATTCCATATATTTTGAGAATCCGAAATTAAAAAATTTAGCGAAAATGTAAATAAGATTTTGAATTTCTAAAAGCGAAAAAAAATTATTTAAACGAAATTTAAAATGCTGAATCATTAATAAATTACAATAGTTTTTAAAATAGAAAAAAAATTAAAAAAAAATATTAAGAATGTAAAAATGTTAAAATAAGCCCTTAAGGTAGCAAAAACTGTGAAATTCCTTTTAATTAAATCCATCTTTATATGAAAACTTCAACTTGCAGTACCGTGGATCGAACTAAGAATCTACAGTTCATAAGGAGACGTTTTACCTCCAAGCTATGATGCTTACACGCAAAATGTTCAAATTAAGGTTCTCTTTTAAACTGTGAATTGCAAAAATGAACGGATGACACTGATAAAATTAATTTAATTAAAATAAAGACTTTTTCAAAATTTTACGATTTGTTCCGTGATGTGAAGTATTCAGTTGTAAGTACACAAAATTTGAAGTATCTGATCTTTACAAATCTTGTGTATGGACTCTGTGACAGACAGACAGACAGAGGACAGAGACGAATAGGGTTTCGTAAGATGAACGAAAGCCTAAAAAAAAGACGAATTTTCGTAGTTCTGTGGCACATCGACTACTTGCGCAGAGATGGGCTCTTCGCATCCAGGTAATTCGCAACGTAAAACAGAATGCGGAAGAAAATATATTTTACTAGCAGCCTTCGCATGCTACGCTAATCCGTTTCTCTAAAAGAATCTTGAATCAAAGGAAAATCTAGTAAAGTTAAATAATAATTAATCAAATATCCATAACTGTTGTCTTATTCACATAATCATACATTATCCGATTCAAAGTTGAAGTTGACAGCACAATAGAGCAAAATAGCTCTGAACTGTAATACCTATGTTTAACCATTTTTTTTATTTGATTTGTTATCTTGAATTTCCCGCTTCTACCTAAAACTGCTGCAGACATATAGCGAAATGTCCTAAAATTAGATTAGGAAAAAGATGACGCTAGAAAGTATATCACATAGCTTCACTTGAGAAATAAAAAAAGCGTCTAATAAAAATCCAAAACATCTGCGGCGTATACCACAGTATACCCTTACACATTGTCTTTTAAATGCATTTCTTTATTTAAAATTTCATTTTTAAATCTAATAAAATGTATTTTAATAATAACACTTGTATAGATTAGTGAAACAATGCATCGGCCTACATTTAATATTCATCACTTCCTTAAACACTTTTATTCGGAAATTTCTAAAATAGATAAAATACATATTTAAGTTTGTTTTAGTAGATTAGTTATCTTCAAATCATGCCTCTGTCTAAAACTGCTTCTGAGGTGTGACAGAATGACTTAAAAGTTTCTTACCTCTCGTTAATCCTATTGTAGGAAAAAGGGGAATTTCTAAAATTGTTGAAATATTTTTTGCTTAATGATCTTTTTAATAGGCTTGTTATCTTGAATTTCACGCTTCTATTTAAAACTGCTGCTGGACTAGTAATGGCGATTTTCGAAAATTCACCAACTGGAAATAATCGTCATCGTAAAAAGACACAATCGATACAGTCATCGATTACTTCCCAGCATCTACTATTGAGATATTCGGCAATAAATTATTAAAATCATTGTTTTTACATGGTTATAAAGTAGATTTTAGTAAATACATGGCAAGTATATGACAAGGGATGACCACCTAGGGAACTCAGCTTATGCTTTAGAATGGTTTGGTTTAGTTTGGTTTATTTTATGTGTCGGCCGATTATCTACACATGGGATATAGGCCGAAATGGGTGGGATGCCCTAAGTGGGGGTCTTTCTAAGGAAACCTAACCCGTATTTACGCAAGGAAATCCAAGGTTCGAAGAAAACCACGGAAAACTCCGGACGGCCGCGATTGGCTTCGAACCCAGCACCTGCCGTCTACCAATTAAGAGGCCAGAACCTCTCGGCCACTGGTGGGGCTATGCTTTAGAATGATTAGTGCAATTCCGAAGGGCAGGCTAAATACATGGCAACAAAATACTGATGGAATTAAAAAACAGCAAACGTAAGGCAGGCTATAAGGGAACAACAAAAGTGGAAAAATCATATGGCGGTATACCTTGGTTTCAAAAAGTTGAAAAAGTCTCCAATAAGTATAAAATGATAAGGGAGTTTAAATAACAAAAATTAGAATTTTTCGACAATTAACAGCAAAATGTTCAAAGAAATAAGACTTAAAAGCACTCCTGGTGGTAAAAACAAGAATTGAAAGTATTGCAAATGGGATCAAAATTTTTTATCGATTTTTCTACGTCAAATTTTAAGACATTTTATTAGTTCCACAATTTAAGATTAGTTCCACAATTTTCCGATTATTAAAAGGCCTCTTACTGGTATACGTTAAATGTATCCCTCGAGGAAAAAAACGAGGGGAGGGGCAAAACAAGTTTACAATATGAAAAAGTGGTCACAGAGCTTTCCAATGATATATCACATGAGAGGAATCGGCAAAAGTTAGAAAACTGTCTCTCAAGTTTTCAACTATCACATCCCCCGAAATACAGCCACCCTCTCTCTTTGAAATTTGCATATATTATAAATAATATTTATTGGGGGCTCCATAAAGAAATCCGATTTAAAATGATAAAACGCTCTGATTTCAAAAAAGTTAAAGAATTCCCTCCCCCGGAGGGTCCATATTTGGCAGAAGGAAATATCCCTAATATGAAAGAGTGGCCGAGGAATTTCCAATGATATATCACATGACAGTTCCAAAAAAAGTTTGAAATTTTTTGACCCCAATTTTAACCCCCCGCTGAAATCGCTGAAATACACGTTTAATTAATTTTTAATAGATTTATTTTCTGCAATTGCACACTCCTACTTAAAACGGCTACTGGGATGTGCTATATGTTCTAAAATTTTCGACCCCCTTTTAACCGTGGGAATTTTTTTAATCGCTGATATGCATGTTTAATAAATTTTTTATTAGATTAATTTTTTGCAATTTCACACTTCTAACTAAATCGGCTGCTGAGGTGCTTCAAATGTTCTAAAATTTTCGACGCTCCTTTAACCCATTTAGAGGGAAGGGAATTTGTAAATTCGTTTTTACTGTTTGCGAATGTGAGCATAAATATGAATAAAAAAATGTCGATAACTTTAACAAGCGGACTGTTTAAGTTTTTACATAATGTTTGCTTTTAGAGCTGCTACTTATTTTGACAGCGTCCATACAACTAACTAAAAAAGGAATGGTGAAAAATCTGTGGGAGGGTAAATGCAGTGACGTCATAAGAACAAAAGTAGCGCCAACACGTTGAAATAAATGTTTAATTATTTTTTTAATTGATTTATTTTCTGAAATTTTAAACTCCTACCTAAATCAGCTGCTAAGATATAGAAGATATTTTATAATTTTTGAGTTGAGTCCCCATTTAAATCCCTTGCGGAGGGAAATTATTGTAAATTTTACCTTATTTAATCCGAGAATTTTCCCTATTCAATTAGAAATAAATTTCTTTTTTCAAAAATTGGTGATTGAAGATTAAAAATTCTGTAAAAGATTTCGTCGAAGAAAGTATTAAAGAAATGAGAGTCATTTATGCAATATAAAAATTTGTCACGATTTCAATAATTAATTTAAAAGCAACTAATTAAAATTTAAAAAAAAAATAATGAAACATTTAAGTTATTTAGCATCAAATCTTGGCGGGGACTATTAATTACTATATAAATGAGAACTATCACCTTCTGACGAATTCACTTGAATTCACTATTCTTGGATTGACTCTCTGAATCTATATTATAAAGGCCAAACATATCTGTGCGTAACACATGCGCCATTTCGCGAATGGTAACATTTTCATTTGCAACTTGGTTTTGCAATTTTCGGCACTGCAAATTTTATACTTCCAAACATCGCGCATTTTCAATTTTTACACCATCGTATAGAGATAAATATGTACTTCTAAATGCAATTTGTTTGAAAGCTGCATTTGAATTTATTCCTAACATATTATTATTTATATATATATAGTTTCTAATACAAATTTTGTAATAGTGACAACAGAAATACGGCATTTTCTCTTAAAATTGTTAAAAATTGAAATATGTGCATGGAAGTTTTGAGATGTAAATTATGACGGGTTTAGATTTCACGTGAAATTCTAAGATCGTGTCAATTTGAATTTTTTTTTCATACGCATTTATAATAAATATAAGAGCCTCAATTGATAACTTCATCTTAATAACTGATCTTTATTGTATTTTGCTTTATTATTATATTTTTACATATGCGATTAAAGTTTAATTTTAATAATTTAGACTAGTGAGTTTTATAGAAAAAGTATTTCTTTTTCTTAATTTAGCTTTGAATAATATTTGTTTGAGAGTTAGACTGACCATTGTAAGATGCATTCTTTATAGTAGCTAATTTTGTAGGTTTATTATAAATCAATGAAACAGATCCTTCTTAAACATTTACTTTCGTCGAAATTCGACGGGTTCCACCAGTTATTGTAAAAGCCATTTTGAAATGCAACAGTAACTAGCGAAAACCGGCATTATAGAAAACATAAACAAATATAGTGGGACTTAAAATAGTAGGACTGTAGATAAAAAATTTCTAAGCAATATTCCTAAAAAATATATTACAATGAAAATACTGAAAACAAGTACGGAAAATAAAGCGAATTCTCTTTCATCGATGGGATTTTTCTCGTCATTGCATGACATGCAACGCTAACTACACAAACACGAAAAAAAAAAACGAAAGTTTGGTGTGCGAAAAAATGACTGATCCTTTAATTACGTGACTGGAACATATGTCATCCCAGCTACTATTTCTCTATACCTGGTACTGAAACCTGGTGCATTTTAATGCCCTATAGGAAGTTTGAGAATCGATAAACATTTTCTGTTAAAACAAGATTTTTGGATTTTATAGCAGTATAATTTTCTTAAAATGCAATTTTCTAGATCACTTTCCAGGCTATTGGCGTAGAAGTAAAAAAAAAGGCAGTTTAAAATTTGAATTAGTCAATAATAAGTATAAAATATCAAAAAAAGTTTTAAAATTTCCTTCAACAACCTTATGAATTTGAACTGTTGTTTGGATATTTTATTGTTTGGAGTTGTATATTTACCTGGTTACATTTATTTTGCGCATATTTTATTGATTCAATTTAAAAAAAGTCGATAAAATATCACATTTTATATCAAATAACACTTAAAAGAAATAGTTACTATTTAAAAGTACACTGGTGTGCAAAATTTAAGGACGGAGCCTCAAAATGCCAATTTTCAAGGGATTTTCAAGCGATAATTTTCACGCGAATAAGCAAAAGGAAATAATATAATTTGAATAACTACTATCCCTGCATAACAGCTAGTCCATATAACCTCTCATTGAGGTCACACATGGTCACAAGAGTCACAGTCACTATGGTGAAACAAAAAAATAGGAAATTTCATACGTCTCTTTTATGAGTCTCAAATGACTACTATATGTGACTCCACTGTCAAGTCACTGCGACTGCTGCTTTATGACGAGTCACCAGGTGACTTTACAGTGTCGTTTTATTGAGACTCTCGTGTGACTGTCATTTGGTGGTTCAATTTCAAAGTCATTGTGAATGTTGCATTATGATAAATCACCAAACAATGTCCTATTAAAGTCACATGGTGAGTTTTCACCACTTTTCATAGTGGTTACTTCACAGTAGGGTCTCTGTTACCATTTGACAAAGTCTTGTGACAGAAAGTCATCATGTGACTTTTATGTGTCATTATTTGGTTATTTATAATAATGCAACATTCACAATGATATTGAAATTGAGCCTCCAAATGACAGTCACATGACAGTCTCAATAAAACGACACGGTAAAGTCACCTGGTGACTCATCACAAAGCAGCAGTCGCAGTGACCTGACAGTGGAGTCACATGTAGTAGTCATTTGAGACTCATAAAAAGACGTGTGGAATTTCCTATTTTATGTTTCGCTGTAGTGACTGTGACTCTTGTGACCATGTGTGACCTGAGTGATATGTTATATGGACTCGTTGTTATGCAGGGATAGTAATTATTCGAATTATATTACTTCCTGTTGAATATTCGCGTGAAAATTATCGCTTGAAAATCCCTTCGTCCTTAAATTTTGCACACCAGTGTATTTTATAACAACGTTTTGTTTCATGATGCATTCAACAGCAATAAAATCTTGTTGCCGTCCGAACGGAGGTGGAGGGGGGGGAATGAAAATTCTTATCAACAAAACAAATAAACAACATTCTTTCTGTTTTATTTATTAATAAACACAAGCTTCACTTCAAATATACTTCACATGCGGTCGATTTTACTAATAACTTTGTATTTTCATAAAAAATATTATTAGATAACCGATTTTAAAGAAAGTATACTATTGAATCAAGGGCCATGTTACAAATAAAAAGATAAAATTTTAATTGGATCGAAAATTATATCAACATTGGAGGTATTCCATATTTTAGAATTAAATACTTTTATAATTTAGTGATTCTAATAATAATTTTGTATTTTCATAAAATAGATAATCTAATAAAAAAAAGCGATAACATAGGGGAGAGTGGGGATACTTGAGCATAGGGGATACTTGAGCCACCCCTATTATCTCTACAGTTGGTTAATTTTTCTTTCTAAAACTGCCAATATGGTAACATATTTATAGTTCTGAACATGTAAAAGAGAAATCACACATCTTGGTATCATTTTGAAAGTATAGTGATTAATAGTTGTCTTTTCCCTATCTGAAGTAAATATTTGGGTGCATGGTTTTTTTGTTTTTTTGTAATTAAAGTTTTGTTTAAAGTTGCAACTATATACATAAATTTAATAAGCATAATTTCAATTGTATTTTGAATCTAAAATAGTTCTAATAGCTGCATGCTTTATTTAGTAAAACTCTAGGAAACAAAAATAGTGGTAGTGGGGATACTTGAGCCAGTGAGAATGGGGATGCTTGAGCCATGTCTCAACCACCCCTACTAGAAATTAAACATGGGTGAAACAAACAAAAAATAAAATTTCATCCTTATATTCACTAATAGATTTTTTTCTGGATAAAAGGGAGAATAATTTTTCATTTTTTTTCTTAAAAAAAATAACGACCTAAAAATGTTTCAAAATGTACATTTTTTAAATGAAAATATCCATTTTATTTTTCATTTTGACTAACAAAATAGCCTGTCTAGATAAGTGTAAACATAGTTTTCAATTTAACTTTTATTAAATTAAAATAACTTTTAAAAACTGTTTTACAGGCTATAATCTCTAATACTTTAATTAGTTAAGTCCAACATATTAAAATCTTTATTTTTTAATATAACATATTAAGATTATTATTTTATATTGAAATCGTAAACTCTGTTGCTGTAACTTTTTTTTTATTTAACTAAGAAAATTGAAGAAAAATTAGTAAAAAAAAAGCGCACAAAAAACAAGAAAAGCAACAAAAATCCCAGTTCAAACTTACCTGCATGAAGCCAAAGAGGAAGACAAAATCTTTTCCTGTGAAATCAAAAAAGTGTTTAAAATTGTAGAATGATACATCTGGCTTAAATTCCGACAGCTACTAAATTAAAAGCATGAGTTCGACAGTATCATCAAAGGAAAATTCTGTCAATGATGGTGATGATGTGAAAAGAAAATCTTCTATTGATGGTTGGTTACTAATAAAATATGCCAGAAAGAAAACTGTAAAAATATTTGTTGGATAAGTGCTTAATATTTTGAAAATGAAATTTGCCCAATGAATTGCAGATTCCAAATTTAAATGGCTCTGAACTGAGGGGGCTTCTACCGTCGTTATAAGTCAAGTTGAAATTATCCTTCGACAGCCAGTTCTAATGGCAAAAAATGATCTTATTACTAGCTTTGTTTTCTCAATTGGTTTTGAAGGACTTTATGTTTCATAATTTATCATTCTGTAAAATGTTTGTGCAAAAATAAAGCGAAAAAAATTACTTTTGTAGGTATTTTCCCGTCGTGGCTCAAGTATCCCTTCACCATGGCTCAAGTATCCCCCCCATGGGGATACTTGAGCCACGATGTAAAACAAAAAATAAACACTTATTATACATAGAAAAATAGTTCAAAATTAATTGAAAGTGGTTTTCAGTTGAAAAAAAAATGTCAAATTTTTATTTTCAATATTTTATTTTATTCTAAGAAATTATAAAAAAATTTTAAAAATTAAAATTCAAAAAATGGCTCAAGTATCCCCATCTTCCCCTACTATTTTAGACTGACGAGCATGTTGTAAAAAAAAAAAAAAAAAAAAAAAAAAAAAAAAAAAAAATGTTGGACAAAAAAAAAAATTATATCGATATTAAAAGACAAACCCTCCTCCCATTAAAGATATTTTACGCTATCATATACCAGACCCACCCTCCCATTTAAAATGATAAGATTATATTTGTACAGCCACTATTTTAAAACGAGAATGTAAACTAAAAAGCACAAATTCGATTTTTATTTGAACAAAATAAAATAAAGGCATTTGTTCACCCCATTTTGGATAGCAGACGATATTTCATTATTTACTCTTTTCTTTTTATGGAGCTGTGCAAACATAACATTTTCATTTTAGGGGGGAGGGGAGGGTCTGGCATATGATGTTGTAAAATGTCTCTAGGAAGAGGGGGTTTGTCTTTTGACATCGATATCATTTTTGATGCAATCAAATTTTTCTCTTTTTATTTGTAACATTTTGTTTGGTGCAAAATAACACATTATCAATTTTTAGTTTGTTGTTCATTTTTATGAAATACAAATTTTTTAATAAAATCAATAAATTATTGTAAAATTATTTAATTCTAAAATTATAAAATGTTCCAACGTTTGACACTCCTATTTTTCTTCATATGCGTATGCATATACAATCACAGTTCGAGAAACTATATGAGAAGTATATTTGAAATTAACCTTGTGTTTACTAATAAATAAAAGAGAAAGAGAAAGAATGTTGTCCACTTGTTTCGTTGATAAAGATTTCTGTTTGCCCCCTACCTGTCTTACTTCGAGGCAAATGCAACAGCAATGTACTAAGCTATTATAAAATACTTTTAAATAGTAACTATTACTTTTAAGAGCTATTTGATATAAAGTTTTTTCATATGAAAAAGGATATTATATTGACTTCTCTTAATTTGAATTATAAAAGTATGCAAAAAATAAATCTGACTAGTTTTGCATATCACTTCGAACAAAAGAAATAAATTCTAGAAATAAAAAAACTTTTACACTTTGATAAGGATATTATTACCTTGGAGGTGGGGGGGGGGGGGGTTCGTGAGATAACAACGTTTGATATCGGAAGGGGGGAGGGCATCCGAAATAACAAAAAAGTTGATAACGTTATATTTGCATAGCCCACATTCCTTTTCTTTTCACAAAAATTGATTAACGTAGTTGCCATCTTAGGAGAAACTTAGTTAAAAGTTTGAAAAAATAATATCTGGGGAACTAATTCATGTTTTAAAATTTTGAGATCTTATGTGTCTACCTCAAGTAGGAATAACTGGCGTTAATCTCACCACGCTGCGTTTCTTATTCAAGAAATAGTTATGAAATACACACAGAAGTTTTAATACAATGGATCGGAAATTTCGCACAATTTCAACGAAAAATGACTGAATATTTGATGGGCAGAGGTAAGTCTCTTTTAATCTGTTTCAATATTATGAAATTTTTGGAATATTTTACAAAATTTTTATGTATAATTAAATCAGTAATCTCTGTCTACAATAAATCAAATCTTTAATAATCTTCCCTTTAAATAAATAAGTCTTGCTAATTAATTTTGAAAATGCTACCGTATTAGAACAAATTTAGTTAAATTTATTAGATTTCAAGATGTTATGTTAAAACTTTTGCTGTCGACTTTACCTGACTAATAATGAAGATTATGAAGGTGATACATATGGTGATACATAAATTTATACGAACGAACTTAACATTATTAATATTTGTTTTTAAGTTGTTTAAAATTAAAATTAATCTTACAGGATTAATATTTTAATAATAACTGTTGTGGCAAGTTGCTTGCACCTGACAGACTCGTTTATTTTTTTTTTTTTATTATTTATTTAAAAGAGTGTTAAATAAAATAAATGTTATGATAATCTTGTAATTCGATTAAAGAAAATTAATTCAAATATAGCTGACAAATATGTGCGTCATCCAAAGATGTAGTTCAACCTTTTGGAAACAAGTGACGCGTATACGTGCCGCAAAAAGGATTAAGAATCCTTGTTTATCCCCACCTTATAAAATTTTACTGTAAAATTGTTTTATTTAATCGGAGCATTTTCTCGATTTAATAAGGCACAAATTTCTGTTTTTAAAAACCGATGACAAAAGATTATAAAAGTTTCCTAAAAGGCTTCCGCCGCGAAGGGGTTACCTTAATTTCTGGCGTATAATCCGCGGATCAAACAATTTTTTTTTTCGACCCAGAATTTGTTTTTAAAAAAAATGTAACTTTTTAGATCGCCGTAAATATTTGTTTTCAATCACTAAATAAAATTTCTGGGTCAAAAAAGAGTTGTTTGATCCGCGAATTATATGTCGTAAATTACGGTAATAACATCGTTTAAATTATATAAACGGCGCGCATAGCACAAGTTTCTAAATGCAAAAATTTAAACTACAGAGAAATCTCCTACAACGGTAACCTCCGAATATCGCTCATGTTTTAGTGTTAACGAATCTCTTTCATAGAAATAACATTACAGTAAACCTCTGAACTACGAATTCCGAACAACGGCCACCCCACAGCTTTTTTTTTTTTTTTTTTTTCAAATATTATATGTTCTCACATTCTTTTTATATTTATCTGGGCTTTTTTTTTCTTTTTTAGAATTAAAGTTAAAATTAAAACTTAGAATTTAAATTTAAATTTAAATGAAAAATTTTGTTAATCTCGAATCCGAAAATGCAGAAATAAACGTAGAGGATGCTGAGTTAATGATATTTTAAAAACATCGGAATGACCATTAAATCCAACGAATACGTGAATGTAGATAATAATTTGGCAATTACTTTCAATTCAACATTAGAATTGATAGAAAGTAAAATTAATAAGAATAAAAGTTATGGCGAAAATGAATCAGAGAAAAACAAAGGAAATATCACAAAATTATAATGTAAAATCATACTCTGGTGTCTTTTTTAGCTGAGAGAAATTAAAATTGCGCTCATTTAAAATGATACAACAAATCTGTGAAAATGATTATGCATTGAGAGAAAAATATATGTTTAAAAAAGTTATTTCTTTTGTATAAAATAATAGTATGTATTTTTTGAATGTAAAAATATAATAAAATTTGACATTTATTTTGATTTTAGTGTTATGTAAATTTGATCTTTTAAAGTGTGGAACTTCTGAATAACGACAATCTCCGAAGTACGCTCACTTTTTCGTGCTCCCAGTGGTGGCCGCTATTCGAGGTTTTACTGTATAAACATGCAGTTTGATTAAAGAGAAATAATTATAAATTTGACAGATAAATATGTGCGCCATCCTTAAATATATTTTAATAACATCGTTTAAATTATACAAAGGACGCTCATAGTACTAGTTGTCTAAATGCAAAGATTTAAGCTTTAATCTTGTAATTTGATTAAAGTGAATTAATTTCAAATTTAACGACGAATATGTGCGTCATCCATAAATATATTTTAATTAGATCACTTAAATTATACAAAGGACGCTCATAGTACAAGATATCTTAAATGGAAAGATTTAAATTTTAATCATGTAACTTGATTAAAGTGAATTAATTTCAAATTTGACTGGAGCATATATGTGTCATTTATAAATATATTTTAATAATATCATTTAAATTATACAAAAAGCGCTCATAATACTATTTGTCTAAATTAAAATATTTAAACTATAATCATATAATTTAATTGCAGTGGATTAATTTCAAAGTTATTTGACGAATGTGTGCGCCCCAGATAAATATCTTTTTAATAGCATCATTTAAATTATATAATGATAACTCATAGTACAAGTTGTATAAAAACATTTAAACTACAATCATATAATTTGATTAAAATGAATTAATTTGAAATTTACTGATGGACATGTGTGTCATCCATAAATATATTTTAATCCATTCGCGCCCAGTCACATATTTTAGATCACTAGACTAAGTGCAAAAAAGCGTTTTTCACACCAGTAAATGTGAAGATAAATATGTAAATTCAATAACGAGACAAATTCCTTGATAAAGTAAGGTAAAAATTACTCTTCTTTTAAAAATGATGGAAATTCCAAAATTTAAATTTTAACGACGAAAATATTTCGGACGTTAGTGGGTTAATAACATCATTTAAATCAGTCGTTCATAGTATAAGTTGTCTAATTGCATAGATTTAAACTATAATCATGTAATTTGATTAACGTGAATTAACTTCAAATTTGACTTACCTGGCGTTAAGTAATGATTATATTTTTTTTAAAAAATAAGATTTTGTGCATTGGCCGTACAAGGGAAAAAAATTTAATATAAAATATATTTACTCTGATTTTATATGAAAGTGTATTTCTCTTTCCACGCAATAAAGACTGTTCGATCAAATTTAGATAGCATAGAGAAACAACGCTATAAATATTTTCAAAAACTGCTTATATTTTTAATTATTTTCATAGATTGATATATTAATTGTTCTTAAAAAAAAAAAAAAAAAAAAAAAAAAAAGGTTAAATGGAACATTTTCAATTTCAAAAAACTCTTTCAATTTACACATAATATCATAATACATCTAAATACATTGCTTTTATAAGATTTGTGATATTTCTAGAAGAGTATTTTTGATTAATTAATCTGATTATTTTTATAAATATTTTACAAAAAAGTTACAATTGCTAATATATTTAACACATTGAGTGCCACGGTGACTGACACTGAAGCTGAAAAATTTACAATGTTTTAAGTAATTTTTAAGAAAATATACTCTTATATAAATAAAAATTAAGTAAATTATAAAGTAAATAAAAATTATAAATAAAAATTACAAAGTAAATTTTAGATAAATTTTCAGTAATTACTTAAAAAATATATATATATTTATTTATTTTTACATCATTTTTGAGATCGTCAGTTACCGTTGAATGACGCGTTCTAAATGGAAAATTCAGTGTCAGTCATCGTTGAATGACGTGGCGCTTACCGTGTTAATCAGTTTTAATGAAAGAAACATACCTAAATTTTACATTATTATAATTTAACAAGTCAGATGTGGCAAACCCAAAACTTTCTTTTATCTTATGCATGTTAATACTTCCTGAAAAATGCAACATAGCAACGCCATCAGTTAGATGGTTTAAAGCAAAATCTAGTCAGGAACAACTTATGTCAACTTATAACTGAATCTAAAGTTTGATGAAAATCCGTGCAGATTTTGAGATATACAATGGCGGTCAAAATTTTCCGGTCAGCAAAAGTTTTTTTGTTAATTTGTAAGTATACCTATATGAAGAGGAATCTCAAAGCGATACTTTTATATTTTATTGACATAATAGTTGGGAAGATATTTATGAAGTAACATATAAATATCAATAAATTTAATTGACAAAATTAAGTGCAAAGGGAAATCATGTTTTCAAAAGTTCACGGCCACCTGCGCAAGTTTGGTAAAAAAAGGTTTTGTAAAAGAAAATAACAGTGATCAACAACATTTCAAATTAGTATATCACCACCATACCTTTAGTAATAAGTACTGCGGCGCAGTAACGTGACATTGATGCAATCAATGGTTGAAGATCGTCTATGATACGCTTTCCCCCCATTTCTTGCATTTTTTGGAAATTTCGGCTGAGTTGGAATATTTATAGTTCTGCGCACGTTTGCCAACTTATTTTCAAAGATTTTCTATTGGATTCATGTCGGGCATTTGGGCTGGCCATTTTAACCCCTTGCGACGCAGTGGTTTCATAGATATACCACTTAATTTTAATTCCCAAACGCCATATTGGCACCGGAATTTTGTTTAAAAAAATTACTGTTTATTGAATGCGTGAAATATAGAGTTTTCTTATTTACAAATAAAGTTAGTTGTTTTCAAATTCCGGTGTCAGTCATTATTTTCAACCCTTAAGCAATGAATTTGCCCTGCGCGGCAAAGGGTTAAAAGCGGAACTTTTTTTTGTGCGAAAGTCATTGCTTGTCAAGCTTGCATACATTCATTAAGTCGTTATCATGTTAAAACAAATAGTTGTGATCACCATTTTTCCTCTAATAAGTCAGCAAAAAATCTTACATGATATCCTTATACATTGCATCATTCATCTTGCCGCGGATTATAAGTAACGGACCAAAACTTTTTGAAGAAAATACTCCCCACATTATAACGTGTCCTCTGCTATGCTTCATTGTAGGAAAACATAAGTAGAATCATATTTTTTGTTGTTAGGTCATCGGATATAGAGTCTGCCATCACTCCCAAAAAAGTTTGCAATTCAATTGATTGAAAAATAGAATTTTTCTCCAATTTTCAATTGACCAGACTTTGTATTCCTTGGAAAATACCAGTCGAGTACGTTGTTTTCTTTTTACCTATAAAAAATTTTTAACACCGACTCTTGCATAGAGCTCTGCATCACGTCAGCATCTTTAAACGGTAGAGTGATTTAATTCAGTAACATTTTCTTTCCGTAAATTGCGGGATATTGCAACGGCATTTTTATGCGGGTCATCAACTCGTTTTTTCCTGTTAATTCCCTTTGCAAGAATAGTTATTTTCCGGGGTCTCTGGATCTCAGAAAGTACTGAAGGTCATGGCCATCTTTATACAATTTTTAACTATCATACACAGTTTGTTTGCCGATCGGTAACTTTTCCGTAATATCTCGAGAAGATTGGCCCTTTAGCGACAAAACTATTCACTCATTTGCGAACAACTATTGTTGAAATTTTCATTTTTTAATTTAAACTATGCTATTCACTTTGATTCATTCACAAACGCGACCAAAAATCACTTTACCGATAGAAAGAAAACCTAAAAAATGATGAGTGGTCGGAAACTTTTGCACACGCGAATTTTGAATTCTGCCCTTTTGCATGAAGTATCTTCAGTATCCAATTAAAATAATCACGTGATCAGGAGTCATTCACATATTCCTAACTTTTGAAGCAATTGTCCTTCGCTGAAATCTCCTGGTAAATAAATCAAAGAAACTAACTGGCCGGAAACTTTTGACCGGCACTGTAGCTATTGCAAAATTTTAAAAGAAAATCTGCATAACAACGCCACATGTTGGGTCATGTACACCAAAAAAGTCAAGAACAATCTTTTATTCGGTGCTAACTGAATCTAAAGTTTTATGAAAATCATTAGTTCTTCAGATACATTTATTGCGAAATCGTGAAAAATGCAGCATAGCAGCGCCTTCTGTAGTGTTATTTACGCCAGAAGCTAAACAACACTAATCTATATCAGAGACTAACTGAATCTGAAGTTTTAGAATATTTCGTGCTTGAGATAAAGCTATTGCGATAATCACAAATAATGCACCATGGAAGCACCACTTGTTGAGCGATTTGCATCAATACGTAATTAGCACTATGTCGTATCAAGTACTAACTAAATATAAAGTTATATGAAAATCCATGCTCTAGTTCTCGAGATATAATTAATGTGGAAATTGGAAATAATGCAGCATAGCAGAGCCTCCTGTTGGGCGATATACACCAAAAACTAATCAGATGTAGTTTATATCAAGGTCTAATAAAATCTAAGGTTTTGTAAAATTCCGTGCATTAGTTCTTGAGATAAAGCTCGCACAAAATTTTTGTCACATACAGACAGACATTTTGTAAAAATATACTTTTCTGGTCCTCCGACCCTAAAGCGTGTAAATCCTCCGAAAACTGGATTTCAAAAATTTTCACGAATCTAATACTTTCTTCTTGTAAAGATAGAAGAAAGTAAAAATAGAAGATAATTATTGAGATGAAGCAATTTCTTCATAAAAAAAATTCCATAGATAAAGGATTAATATGTAGAATATTAAATGAAATGAAGACCTGAATTTCCAAACTCGCCTTAACCAAGTAAGGAAAATTTGATAAACGAAGCTTTTCTCCGAAATCCCTAGAATATAAAGCAAATTTTGAAAGTAAACCAGGATTTGACACCAGAAATACCGCAAATTGTAGTTTTTCTGGATAGATGAATAGAGAAAACACGATTTTATTATTATTACAGTAGAATCCCGATCCATCGTTTTTCAAGGGAGTGCCGGAAAAAAAACGATAAACGCGAGAAAACGATGAATGCGGATTAACTTCAAAATACGAAAAAACACAATATTTATGCCTTACTATTGCATGCAATGTATACAGTGTACTAATAAATACTAATATGTTGCTTACTAAACTGTAAAAGAAATTAATCGAAGCTATAAAAAATTAATATTTATATTTTAAAAAATCAATTTTTTTTTTCATTTTTGTAAATTAAAAAATAAATTTTCACAATATACAACATTTTTCTGGTCATTTTCTGTAATTTCATATGCGTATAAAAATTTTATTCAATTTCAAAAGCTGTAATTACATCAGACAGAGTTTAGAACTATGATGGTTTAGCTTCATCAGCATGAGCGTTATCTTCTGCTTCTTCGGCATCATTTTAATTTTTTGCATCATCACACATTTTCATATGTTTAGGACACCACATGTCGCAAAATTTTGATCAGTGGAAACATAATCACATCCACTGCTATATACAACCACTCTTCATCTGCATTATTGTCGCCATTATCAATACAAACAACTCAAATGACTTATTTTCGGATAAAAAAAAGTAATTCCAGTTTGTGTGTCATATATGAATTCGCATAACTTTCAATTTCACTTCGGAGAGGAGAAAAAATTTACAACGATGAATGCGGGAAAACGACTTTTTGAAGAACGATGCTTGAGGGTTTCGTTAACATTACTTCAGTATAATTTGTGCAGGGACCGTAGAAATAAAACGATCAATGCGGGAAAACGATGGATGCGGAAACGATAGATCGGTGTTTTACTGTATTATTAAAGAGAGTTTTTCAAAAACTTGAGTCCTCAAATGAATTCAGAATTAAAATTCTACTTGAAGGGTTAACAAATTTGCTAGTAAGAAATGAAATAAATATTCTTACTTATTTTGTTATGTACAGAATAGGACTTTTGTTTGTTTACATTTCATAGAAATTAACTGTCATTAAATACAGAATATAGTACTGGATCACATCGTATAATTTACAAGATTGTTTAGATTTTAATGGATAGAACATGTATACATAAAGGAGCTCACAACCATAGAAAGTCTATTTGGAAGAAAATTCGTTTTGAAAAAAAAAAAAAAAAATAACGCATTTAGATGGTACGTAAAATTTGTTCTATCTACTCCGAGAGTAAACCAAGGGTGTAAACAGATGACATATATGAGAAAGTATGTGGAAACAGATATGGTTTAATGTGGGAGTGGGTATAACAGGTTTTTCGCGTGACCACTTCATATATATAACTGTACCACTTTAAGGGGGAGATGGTCTACCACTTGATGCAAGAATTGAAAAAGAGGCAGGATCAGATCAAACCCGAAAGCCCGGGCCTGATTCGGGCTCTGGCTCTATTTTCATTTTAGTCTTTGTGCCCGGGCGGACTCGGAGGAGTTTCTTTTGATATCGTTGTCAATTTTGACTCAAACAAAATTTTGTTTCTTTGATCATCTTTTTCTTTACATCAATACAGTCTGCTCTCTTTTTTTTTTTTTTATCTTTTATGTATTTTTAAGCGAATACAAAGTTATTATTAAAATCATTTCATTCCAAAATACAAAATATTCCAGCATTCGCCATTCTTATTCTTCTGCCATATAAGCACATAATTAGTTATTAGAGAAACCAGGTTCAAAATTATACTTGTTACTAGTAAAAAATGGGGAAGAATTGTTCTTCCCTGTTTTGTTATTAAGTTCTGCTGACCACCATGTAAAGAAAAAACACAAAAAGAAAATATTACTATTGAACGTATTATGTAACAAAAAACTGTTATTAAATGGCTTTAAATTATAAGTATTTATTTGAAGTGATATTTGATGTAACGTTATTTCATATATAATAATGGTATTTTATTTAATTTCCTCTCTTCATTTAAATCAGTAGAGTATGCGAATAATAAATGTTGGTATAAAATAAATTGCAAATGTGTAAAAAGAAAAAATAATCGTTGGGGGCCACCGTAATACTTACCTATCATGGATATGTGTACTATAAAATATGAAAATAAAACACGTGTAAAATATTTTTAAAATGAATTTCAAATTCCAAAATAAAATTTAAACGGATATTTAAATATTTTTAATATATAGATTACGGCTCGATTACAGAATTGCGGGTACGATTTGATTATTTCATCGATCCACTTCGACAAATTATACAAATTGACAAACTACTTGTAAATTATACAAATTGGCATGCTTTTTATTTTAAATAGCGAAATAACAAATAAATTAATAAATGATTAATAAAAATACCAGTAAAACGACGAATTAAAAAACTTTCATGATATGCAAACATATGTAACGTATTTAATATCAAGTGCAAGTGACATTTACGATAAGCTATTATTGGCATTTAATCTTATAGTTTGGCGATAGTTTTTTGGGTGACGTAATAATCAAGTAGTAAAAGAAACATCCTTATAACTCCAAAAAATGATAAACCTATTAGCTAACAATTTACTGATTCGGATGAAATATCTCATTTCCAATTAAAAATATATATTGAATTGAAATTTAAATGAAATGCAGGGTCGTAAAAAATCGCAGAGTGTAGAAAATAGGATTATAAATATCTGGACAATTAATTATTCGATCAATTTCTTTCTTAATGCAAAATTTATATATTTTTATTGTCTTTTACAGCCGATACTTAAAACTTTAAAAAATCTAAATTTTTTTACATACTTTTTATCAGAACGAATATTTCAAGAGTCCAAAAAGACAGTTCTGGGTAATGGAGGTTACTGATATTCAGTAGACTTCTTTCTATTATTACATACTAAGTACACACCAAATTTAAAGTCTCTATCTCAAATTTTTTGGGGGAGATGGAGCGTTTGCAGACCGACAGACAGGCGGACAGCAATTTTTTTTTCTAAAAATATGTTCTTCAGAATCGCAAATGTCTAAAACGTGTAAATCCGTCAAAAACTTTTTTTTTCGATTTTGAAAACGATTGCAAGATTTACCCTATAATACGAATGATTGGTAAGTAATAAAAAGAAAAAATTTGTAAAAAAAAAAAAAAAAAAAAAAAAAAAAAAAAAAAAAAAAAAATTTAACACTGATAGCGATATTATGAGGACGATAGGCGAGTTCGAGGAATGATAACCTATGATATCGTAAGGAAAGAAATTGCGAAAAAAGAGGGAATTGCAGGTCCAAAATTGCGAAAAAAGTTTATAGCTTTATATATGAAGAGTTTGAAACCCATGAATCGAAGCCCATCCTATCTGATGTGTCTATATACATTTTTTAGAACGTAGTGCATTCAATGAGTAACCCCATTGCTATTTGCCGTAGCTAAAAATAAACAGTAATTGAAATTCTTTTTTTTTTTTTTTTTTTTTTTTTTGCAAGATTTTTAATTAAATAAATTTTAACTAAGAAATCTCAATCTAACAAATATAGCTAACATTCATACCTTATTTATCTCTTGCATTATTTTAGCATCATATGCATTAATCGAAGATTATCACATCCTCGCATCAATTTCATGTTGTTAATCAACTTTCTGGATCTCCCGATAGCCTTTTTGATAAATCACGCTATTTGGCTTCAGCCATAAATAATTAAAAGCCTTTCTGCTGATTTATTAGTTTTAGTTGAACAGAACTGATGAAAACTGTGTTAATGAATCAGTGGTCTGAACTTTATTATGCTCAGTATTTTCGCAGGGGTTTATGGATGCGATTAATTTAGAACGACATATTTGCGCTCATTAAGACACCGTTAATGAAATCTGACGACGCAAATTAAGCATTATTTTCTGTCAGTTTTCCATAATATTAAAGCTATGTAATAATTTTAAAAGCGTATGATTTGTTAATTTACATAAATGTCAGCCTCCGATTGTTTTTAAAATATTTTTTGTAATGATAAGGGATTATAAGTTTAGAATAAAGTTTTCTCTTTAATTGTAGAGCTTGCACAAATAAATTAAGTTTCGGAAAACGAAATTGGATTATTTTGTCATTGTTGTTGTTTTAAATCCCGACAACCCAAACACTTAATTAAAAAAAAATAAGATCTTTAATTAAATAAATTTTAACTAAGAAATCTCAATCTAGCTAACTTTCATCCCTTATTTATCTCTTGTATCATTTTAGGATAAAAAGCATAATCGAACATTGTCGCATCCTCGCATCAATTTCATGTTGTTAATCAACTTTCTGGATTTTCCGATAGTATTTTTTGATAAATAACGCAAGTTGGCTTTAGTCATAAATAATGATTTGCTGATTTATAAGTTTTAGTTGAGCAGAATTCATGAAAACCAGGGATGTAGTGCAGGGTATACGGGAGTATACGCCGTATATCTTCTGGATATTTTAAAGGAACTCCGTATGCCCTCTGTTTCTCAAGAAAGCTGTAGTATACACACTCTAGGGTATACCATCAGCTAAGAGCGTATATCATCTGCTATTTTTACGACTACACCACTGATGAAAACTGAGCTAATGAATCAGTCGTCTGAACATTATTATGCTCAATATTTTCGCAGGGGTTTATGGATGTGATTAATTTAGAACGACATATTTGCGCTTATTAAGGCAACGTTAATGAAATCTGACGGCGCAAATTAAGCATCGCTTTCTGTCAATTTTCCATAATAATAAAGCTATGCGATAAATTTAAAAGCGTATGATTTGTTAAATTACGTAAATGTCAGCCTCAGATGTTTTAAAAATATTTCGAATGATAAGGGATTAAAAGTATAACGTTAAGTTTTGCTCTTTAAATATAGAGCTTTCGCAAATAAATTAAGTTTCGGAATACGAAATTGGATTGTTTTGTTATTGTTGTTTTAAATCGAGATTTTTTAGACAAGTAGTTGAAATGAGCCAAAAACATTTTATTTCTATTTTTGTTAAGTTTTTTAGTTTTGAAATATTAAAACTTATAAAATATGAAATAAAAATAAAATTATTTAAAATGAAAATTTTTTTTATAAACGTTCAATGGTCATATCGAAAATCCCACCTAATTTGTTATATTGAAATTCGAGTTTTTCATCGAAAATTCCCGTTATGATTTGACGTGAGCAACGAACGCGATTATGAAAAAATTCACTGATTTTTTGCATTTGTTAGAAAGACCAGCTAATGGATTTATTATATGTATGACGTCATTTACATCCGCTGGAGAATAGAACATTTATAAGTCTTAAAAAACTTAAGTATGCGTATGACGACACTATCAAGAAACTCGATAAAATACGCTATCTAATGATTTATATACCTTCATTTATTTGTAACAGAATAATAAATACACTTGCCTCCAAAAGTTAAGGTACAGCCCCTTTTTTGCGCCTAATTTGCAAATGAATGAATATAGAATCAACAAATTTGGCGGAAATGTGCGCTAAACTGTTATTTATTAAATACGATACAGGAATTTACTTAAGTTAAAAGTATAAATGAAATTACAGCAAAAAAGCACTCATGGTGGAAAATTCCATTCTTGGAGAAATCACTACATAGCAGTATTATGCAATAAAATGTGACAGAAACATTAAAAAACTGGTTCTAATACGGAACATGTCCACCCTGGACTTGGATGCATTAGCGGCATCGATTTTCCATGCTCTTAACCCATTTTCGGCCAAAGGTTCGTATACGAAACATTTCGATAAATATATTTTTTTAACACTCTGACACATTTTTTTCAAGAATTTTATTTTTCTTCTATTTTTTAAGGCTTTTGAAAACATCCATAAAATATTAGTAATTCAATTGGAGTAAACACTTTCTCTTAAAAAATTTTCAAAATACGCTAGAGTTTTAATTTGAAACGCCTTTGACAAATTCGACTTTTTAAAAATATATTATTATTCCAATTGAAATGAATTATATGTTTTTAAAATAGATTAAAGTTGCAAATTCTGTATATGAAATAAGAATAAAACAAAAGTCATAAAAATATTATTCATATTCATATTATTCATTATAAGAAATAATATTTTATATTATTATATAAAATATTATTTCTTATATAAAATATTATTTTTCATGCACGAATCTTTTTTTGTGTCTTAATGTATGTAATTTAAGCATATTTCAATAAAAATAATGCTACATTTTATAAAATTTCTGTGCTTGGCCTAAAATGGGTTAATTAAATTGTCTGACATCGAAATAGGTAACGCTGACCAGACATGGAGTAAGCCTCTTTTCCAACTCATTTAATGACCTTGGAGGAGGATTTAAAGCCGCAACCTGTTTTCCAAGATAATCCCAAAAATGTTCTATTGTATTCAAGTCTGGAGAATGAGCTGGCCATTTCATTCTCTCCAAACCGTGTTCTTCAAGATAATCCTCAAAAACCGCAGCTCGGTATGATCTCGCATTATCTTCTATTAGAATGAAACAAATGCCAATAGCACCGGCATATGGGTGCACATATGAATCAAGGATCTCATCCCGATATCTCACATCAGAGTTCCTCCAACACAAGCAGGTCTGTGTGGCCTCCGAGTGAGATCCTTGCCCAAACCATGATTCCACTGTTTCTGTACCAGTGTGTTTCGACAGTGTTTGATTGATGGTATCGAGTGCATTGTTCTCTCCAGATCACAAGACATCCTGAATCGCTCTCCAGTGTGAATCTGGACTCGTCTGTGAAGAATACAGAAGCCCACTATTGCTTGGTTCAGGAAACATGTTCTCTTGCCCAACATTAGCGGGCCCTTCTCGTCGGCTGTTGAGGGAGACACACACAACTGGTCGCCTTGCAAAGAGACCTACATTGTAAAAACATCTTCACACCGTAGTAGCGGAGATTCTTCTCCCTGATGCTACAAAGGGATCTGCAATAAATGATAAGGTAAGGAACCTGCTAGAAACCGGTCTTCTGCAGGTGTTGTAACACGTGAACGGCCTGGAATATGTCTTCTTGACACAGAATCTTCGCATTTATACTGATCCCAGAGCTGTACCTTAACTTTTGGAGGCCAGTGTACTTAGAATTAAATATACTTTATAATATTTCCAAATTTTATCAGAAATCATTCATTTGTATTTTTTTTTCAAAGTAACACGAATTTTAATAAAAAAAATTTTCGTTGTTAGGGGGAAATTGCAACAAAAGAGACATGATCAAAAACGTGATTTACATAATAACAGAGTTATAGATGATGCATTCAGAAGTCAATCCGACTAACTCTTTTTTATTTCATTTTTTTAGAAATTCGGGTAATGATATGATTGTGTTGAAATTTTCCTATATATCTATACAGAGCTTTTAAAAGTTCGGCTAAACGACAGTATAAGCTCAGCGAGAATAGCCGAAAATGAGTGAGATAATTATCAGCACTTATTTAACCTTTTTCTAGTGTTGATTTGAGACACTTTTCTCCGGAAAGAATTTCTGTGGCTCCGGGGGGACATTAGGGAGCTCTGATAGGTCGACATCTCCCCCCCCCAAAAAAAAAAAAAATAAATAAAATAAAAATAAGAACCCTTTTTGGAAGTAGTTCCACCACAGAAAAGAATGATCCGGAGTATCGCCATAACGCCAGTGAATGGAATCATTAACCCGGTATATTCATTGCACAGTACATTTTAAACTACAAACTACCTCGCCAACTCACTCATTGTCTTCTAAAACATTTTGAAAGTACATGAAATACAGAAATTTTTTTGTAATAAACTAAATTATTTCCTAATAAATATATAGTCTTCAGAGGCCTCGATAAGAAGGGGGGACAGGAAGTGAGCCTCCCCCCAAACGTTTGCACATGCTCTTACAGTTGGCAAATTTACAAACTAAACTGGAAAATTAATTCAAAATTTCAATAAAAAACTATAATACGCTTTCTATTTCTCATACATTTGACGAAAATTATATCACATTTTCTAATTGTGATAACTTGGTAAAATTATAAAATTAGTTAGCAAAGGCCGAGAACTATTTATGTTTGCTTTTAACAGAGTTGGCAAATACTTGTCAATTTAAGGCTCTCTCCCCCATTAATAAAAAGTCTTCGCGAAGGCCCTGATAGTCTTCAATTATAGAATTTACATTGCAAATTTTAGATCGGGTGTTGAATATATTACGAGCTTCTTATACTGAGATAAGGTCTATAAATGAAACAAATAAACTTTTAGCAGTTATTTGGTATTCAGATGACACAAGGCCCTTCTGCGCAGAACCCGTAGGTGCAATTTCTGGGATTTCTTCATAATTACGCGTATTAACACTTGACATTATAACTCACCCTGGAAGTTATCACTCCAGATCACTTTAGTAAGATATTTTTAAGCACTTTTTTAACCAATTTTCATTTCTGAAATACATTTTCTTATTCTTATTTATCAAATATATTCTTGCGACGTCTACATCAACACTGCCTAGTAGGGGCCTCCGTGGCCGAGTGGTTAAGGCTCTTGTTCCTGCTAGCAAAGACACTCGAAAGCTAATGCTATTCCTATGGGGAGGTTATTTTTTAATATCTAGTTTGCATTTTCGACATTTTTATTTTTAGCTCACAGGCTGTCAAAGCCTGGGAGCTTATGTGCTCGTCTGTTCTGTATGTGCGTTTGTGCGTAACGTGATGACTCATGATAAAACTGTCTGATTCATTTGAAATTTTGGATATATGTATATTCTCATGAGGCACTTCCCTGGTTAGTTTTTGGAGTTCATTTGATATGTATAAGAGGGGGAACGGGGGCTAATGCCCCTCCCCTTAATTTATGTAAATGGGTTTTTCATGCAGAATTATCAGTTTGTCGTTCAAAATTTAGATATAGGATCATTCTAATAAGGCACCTCCGTGATTAGTATTAGGTGTTCATTGGATAAGGATAAAGTGGGGGAATTCGGGGATCATGTCCCTCCCCTTAATTGATGTTTTCCAATTTGCTCTGAATTTTGGATATAGATTTTTTATATGATAAAGTATATCTCTGATTACATTAAGGGGTTCAATGATTAAATATAAAACGGGGAAATGGAGGGATCTGTTTCCCCTCCCTTAATTTGTTTTTCGAACGGAATTAACCCTTGAAAATATAAGGCTATATTGAACAATTAGTATGTGTAACCTGTGAGCTCAATAGCATCAGTTTAACTGGGTAATATTCTTTTATTATTATTTTTTTTTTCATTGGATAGCTTAGGTCTCTCTCCACATCGCTCCTTTTTTACTTTTTCGATTTTGGTTGCGGATATTTTTTAGTTAGTTTCACTTTCAAAACCGATTCCGGAAATAAAAGTGTTGTATAAAAAATATCTACTACCAAAATCCAAAAAGTAGAAAAAGAGCGATGTAAAGATAGACCTAAGCTATCCAAAGCAAAAAAATTATTTAAAAATGTCGAAATGCAAACAAGTTATTAGGAAATAACCTCCCTACAGGAATAGCAATAGTTCCCGAATGCCTTCGCTAGCAAGGAAAGAAACCTTAAAAGTGTATTTCGATTCAAACTGGTTATTTTCCGATTTATTTTTAAATTCATTTTTGCTCTCATATCCATCAAACTGGCAAATTGTTTTATTTAGAAAGTACTCAAGCTGCCGTGATTGTCGTTTCTTTGATAAATGCAGAAAATATTGCAAAAAAAGCAAAAACGCCATTTTGAACAGATTTTTCCGAAGCTGGAGATCGGTGAACGAAAAACAGGGACATACTGAGAAGGTAATTGTTTATCAATCGAATTCTAATGCATTGAGGGTAAAGGGACATCACACGGCACCTTATACGTCTCTTCAAAAATCCTCTCAGCAAGTTTCATGTTTCTACTTTTAAAAATGTGCCTGCATTTATATTAGAAAATTTTGAGCTGTTGGAGATGGAAAAGCGTTTTTTCGAATACACTTTTAAAACACCACGCCGCTAATCACTTGCGAGCATAAAAGGTTGTTTGGGTTCTATTCCCACTGGCTCCATTGCATGCACTCTATATGTGGAGCTGCCTGTTGTATCTCACTTGTACTGTAAAATTTCCTTGTACTATCCGTCCATGTATATTGACGATGACTTATAAGCAGGCTTTCATGTCGAGCACACGAGTCAGATGTATGTTGTTCAATAAATAAATAAATAAATAAATAAACTGCATAATCTAAAATAATCATATCCTCACATCAATTTCATGAGGTTGTTAATCAACTTTCAAAATTTTCTCATGTAATTTTCTGATAAATCATGCCACTTCCATTAAGCAATAAAATAATCAAATGTCTTTCCTCTGGTAGTTAAGTTTTGTCTCTATAGAATCGGTGTAATTTGTTCTAATTCATGAGCCACTTGATGATTGTTATCTTCGCAGTTGCATATGGGTGCAATTAATTTAGAGCGACATATTTACGTTTATTAAACTGCTATCTTTAATTAAATATGACAACTTAAATTAAGCAATATTTTCTGCAAATTTTCCATAATATATTTAATTATTTTTAAAGCATGCTGTTTCTCCCATTTGTCTTTATATTATAAAAGTTAAACTTGAATATTTTTAAAATATTGAAAACGATTAAGTATTCAAATTAAACATTTTTTTTAATTGTACATTTTAAAAATCTATATGGTGTTAGTAACAGAATAAATTAAAATGCACATCAAATATAATTGTTTCTTTTAAAAACTGAAATTTTTTGGCAAACTGAAAACAAGAGTATTGTGTGTGGCTGTGTCTAATATTATTTGGTATGTGATTTTGTTTAAATTGAAAGCGTATTTAGAAAATTAAAAAATGAAAGCCCTTTCGTTCAATGCTGGGAAGAAGAGACAGCTTTCATGTGTGTTAATTTTTAAATTTTGCAATTTTTACTAAAAGTTAAATTTAAATTTAAAGAAGAACTTAAATTTAAAGAAGCTAAAATGCAAGAAGGTAAGAGAACATTCGTCAAAGATGAATTTGAATGAAAATTGCGCCAAATTAGTAAGCTATAGCCAGTTGGCACCATTTATGATTACTTATTTTTGGTCGCTAAATTTCGCAACATTACGCCAAGTGTCGCCAAGCTTGGCGAGAATTTGAAGCTAACGAATATTACTAATATTTAAGAATTGCGCGGGAATGCACGGTGCAAATGGCGCCATTTTGAAACAAGATGACGGCTGAAGCTGGAAAACGAATTCAGTCTAGACATTTGTCTGTACTATACATACAATCAATCTCATCCAAATCAGTTTATAAATAAGTGAGTTATAGCATGCCGAAAATCAAATCGTTTCAAAAATGTCAGCCATCCTACAAATTCTAACTTCTATATCTCCGTCATTTTTTAAGGTAAAGACAAAACAAAGTATTCTTCGGAATCCTTGTAGTAAGTAAAAAGATAAAAAAAAAAAAAAACAGTTTAGTTTTATGAGGTACACATCAATGCTGCTGCTTCGGTTTTTTATTGTATTTTAAATCTAAAAATATTCAGTTATATAGTAGACGTAGAGTAAAAAGGTAAAAAATAGAAAAAAAAATTACAAGATGAATGTAGATTCTACCATTGCAGAATTCAGTTTCGCCTCCGATCAGAAAAAAAAATCGATAGGAGTTTTTTAGAAGGGCGACCCCGTTTAGATTGCAATGAACTAACTTCATTTTTCTTGTGATTATCAATATAATAGCAAACAGAATGGCGTGAAATACCCAATTGAATAGCAATTTCTCTCTGAGATATTGGAATTGCGGAATAATAAAGAGATACAATTTGACGTGCTACTTCTTCATTGACTAGATTCATCAAAAACTGGTTTTTTCTTTAGTTTAAACGCTTTTTTTATAGACTCTGAGTAAAAGGAAATAGCAATTTAACAATAAAACGAATGGAATCCCGTCGAATTCGACGAATGAAATGTTTAAAAGACCCGATCGATTTGGTTTTAAAAAAAGCAAAAGTAATTACATTATTGAATCAATATATAATAAGTATATTTACAAAGTAAATGTCAAATTTGCCAGTTACAATTTTGTATTCAAATATTCGCACATCTACAGTTAAAATTGTAATATGAGTGCTGGCGAAATCCAGAAATTTTATTTTATATGCACTCACAGAAAAATAGCTTTATTTAAAAAAAAGAAAAAAAAGTAATATTGGGTACTACTAGGTTTTCCCATCGACCAAAAAATTATCGCCAAACTATAAGATTAAATGCCAATAATGAATGATCGTGAATGTCACATTCAATGACATTAAATACGATTCATGTGTTTAAAATGTCATTAAGTGATTTTTATTTCGACTTTTTATTAATATTTTTATTAATATTCTACTAATTATTTATTTTTTCGTTATTTAAAATAAAAATTATGTCAATATGTATAATTTGGCTATTAATGTGGCGATTTGTATAATTTGGCGAAATTGGTCGACGGGATAACAGAGTAATACCTAATATCGTTATGAGTAAAAATACGATGTTTTAAATAGTGACGTCATTTTCTCTTCAAATGTTCTTTAAAAGTTACTGTTTATGAAAAAGTCATCCATAATAATATTGTTATTCCCTTTTATCTGGTTGCTGAATGACATAATTTTCCTCATTTGAAATTTCTCTTATTTTGATTTAGACATTAATTTTTATCATAAATTATTTTCTGTCATTTTATTTACATTATTAATATTATTTCTCAGTAAATATATATATTTTTAACTCAATTAGTGCATAATTATACGCAATCATTTTAGAAAATAAATTTTTATTATCGAGAGAAAAGCTAAACTGTGTTGCCACCATTTTGAAGAAATGTCATAAAAAAGCTTTTAAAATTAAAAATAAAATATAAAAATGGAAATAAATTAAAAAATAATTAAAATGGGCACAACTACAAATAAATAGCTTTCATTTAAAAAAATAATTATCAAAATCGGTTGACTAGAAAATTCAGAGCTGATGACACGACATTTTTAGCTTGTCTGAAAGAAATAGCATCGGATGCTAAAAAAGTTTAGTTTTATGAGGTACACACAAGGCTGATATTTATTCGATTTTGTCCAAAACTAAAAATCTTCAGATATGTAAATTGTTGAACAATGCAAAGTAAAAATTAAAAAAATAACTAAATAAATAAATAATAACAAAAAAAGTAATTTAACAAATTACTACGACCATTTGGTAACTGATATTTTCAAAGACTAAAATTTTAGACTTATAAATAAGTTCTATATTTAAAATAATAATAAACATCATTTCTATGATGATCAAAATGTGGCTACCATTTTATATTATATTTCTAGACTATCAAGAAGCGGGTTAGAAATAGATTGCAAAACCCCATCTTTATACATACAACAAGTCGGAAATAGTACGTCAAACGTGGCAAATGAGGTGCGTTTGTACTATAATTAAAGTACGAACATTATAAACATTCAGATCTTAGTGCAATAGTTGTTACATTCTTTTGCAAAAATGCATAAATGCAAAATTTATTGCGATTCTGTATATTTAATTCAGTAAAACGGAACTAATATGACTTCATCTAAAATAGGGCGCAATCACCATGACAACCTAGAATCGTTATCTATCATGGGACATCCCCGAATTTATGACGTATGATAGGATGTAATAGAATGAAAAAAACGATTATTAATATCTTTTTAAATTTAAATTCGATTTTCATAAAGTTTGAAATGTCTCGGCAAAATTTGGCGAAGATTATATTGTTACGAATTTTGTAAATAGTTAGTGTTTGTACTGTAAAATAATGTAAATAATCTTATTAAGCTCCATTCCTTTACTTATATTAGTTTTTGTTACATTGTCTCTGTTATCAAGCAAACTTGTCCATTATTTTCAGTGTATGTCTACGGCAGATTGGCGAAATAATGAAGATATCGCCAAGTTGGCGTCACTTTTGGCGACTAATTTTGGTCGCCAAATTTGGCGATATATCGCCAAGTTGGCGACAAACTTGGCGATTGTTGGCGATGGTAACCCTTTCCTCTCTGGTAACCCCCCTTAGATATACTGATACATTGTTTGTTGTTCCGTGGATTTTTTCGAGTAGGTTCTAGAAATTTCTAGCACATGCTCCGAACCTATATAAGAAGAGAAGCGATGCGAGCTGGGGTTATTATTTACCAGTCAGTCATAGAGTGAACTTCTAGGTTTAAGCAAGTTTGCTTGATGTATTGAGTTTTATCTACGTTGTTTTGAATGTGATATAGTGTTGAGACATTGTATAAAGAGTCTCTGCGACCTATATTTCTACTTGTTCGATAGATTTAAACAGTTATTTTGGAATATCTTGTAATATTTGTGAGTTTCGAAGACTCTGTTGTTCTGAAGTTCTGTAAATAAATTATTTTCTACTTTTCTATAAGCAAGAGTTTAAAGTTGTCCAACCATAAGATCAAAAGAACCCAATATACGCTACAACATTTGGTGTCAGGAGTCGGGATCTTATGGCGAAAACAAGAACAATGGACGGTCAACTGAAAGAACTGTTAGAAGCTATTAATGGAATAAAGGCAGAATTGACGAAAGGCCAAGAAGAGTTGGCGGTAAAGATGAATAAAGGCCAAGAAGAGTTGGCGGAAAAAATGAATAAAAACGAAGAAAGAATGGAACAGTTGACAAATAAAATTGATAAAGGCCAAGAAGAGTTGGCAGAAAAAATGAATAAAGACCAAGAAGAGTTGGCGGAAAAGATGAATAAAGGCCAAGAAGAGTTGGCGAAAAAGATGAATAAAGGCCAAGAAGAGTTGGCGAAAAAAATGAATAAAAACGAAGAAAGAATGGAACAGTTGACAAATAAAATTGACAAATGCCAAGAAGATGTGACTGAAAAGATCAATAAAGGCCAAGAAGAAATGAAGAAAACTTTAGAAGAAAAGTTCTCGTCGGTAGAGAGAAGAATAGGCTCGGTAGAAGAGAAAATGGCGGAAGTAGAAGAGAAAATTCAGAATGAAGTTTGTAACTTTGAAGAGAAAATCAGTAACGTTGAAGAGAAAATCAGTAACGTTGAAGAGAAAATACTAGGTGAAGTAGATGAAAAGCTAAATAAAAAAGTACAAGATCTTGAGAAGAAACTTTCAGCGTTTAGTGGTAATTATGAAGAATTTAGGAATCCGCCTGCTTCTCCCGTGCACATTAAGCTGTCGACATACGATGGAAAGAGTTCCTGGCAAGTTTACAAGACCCAATTCACTATTGTAGCTGAAGCGAACAAATGGAGTGACGAGGTGAAAGCTTGTCAACTGGCAGCATCTTTAAGAGGAGAAGCCGCCGACGTGCTGCAAACATTGCCCGATATGACGCAACTCAATTTTGAGACTCTAAGTTGTGCACTTGAAATGAGATTCGGCGAAAAATTCTTCAAGGATTATACGAGAATACAAATGAAGAGCCGCCATCAAAAATCGAGTGAAACCCTTCAAGAGTTTGCCTCGGAAATTGAACGACTTGCAAATTTAGCATTCAGTGACTGTCCAACAAATGTACGGGAAATGCTCTCACTGCAATATTTTGTAGACGGAATAAAAGATCCAGAAGTGCAAAGAGCGGTACGAATGGCAGATGTACAGGATTTAAAGGCTGCACTACTATATGCCTTAAAGTTGGAAGCAGCTACACAAGCCAGCCGAAGAGATCGTCATTCAGTCCGAGGGGCAACGGTGAACAAAAGCTCAGACAATGAAATCGACATCTTGAAAGAAATTAGGAAAATAAATCAAGAGCTTGAAGCTTTGAAATACGGAAGAACAAGCTCAAGAAGACAGAATCTCACGTGCTGGGGATGCGGTGATACAGGACATCTCCGAAGAAATTGCCCCAAAATCCACGAACGTGAGATAAATTCAAACAGTCAGCAGGGAAACTAAATTTTGGCCATCTCGCGGGGCGGAGGTTGCCAGAGAATGAAAAGCCCCACCTGAAGATCCTCCAGATATCAAAAATGAGCGGCGGTGATAACGAATTATATGTGATAGGCTTTATTAACGGAATTCAGTGCCGTATGATTGTCGATACAGGAGCCAATGTGACAATAATAAGAGAAGATTTGGCTCGAAAATTGAAATGTAAACTCATCTGGACTCCACCATGCGTTACCCTGCAAACTGTGACAGGCGACAAGATTGGCATATATGGAAAGGCCAATTTAACTATCAACTTTGGAGGAACGAAATATTACCATACGGCATATGTGGCTGACATAACAGATCCTTGCTTAATCGGACTAGATTTTCTGAAGAAGTTTGACTTCAGACTTGATTTCAAAAATAACAAAATGATCTCAAAATTTGAAGAAATAAGTCTTTTTGGATTAAATAACGAAATTGAATGTAAACAAATAGTAATAGCCAAAGAAGACATTAATCTAGATCCAAGAACAGAATTTTTAGTTCCAGCTGAAATTAAAAATGAAACTAATTACCGATTTGGCCATATAGATTATCCAGTAGACAATAGTACACAAGCAGGAGTATTGGTGGCTTCTTCTGTAGTAGACCTCTCGAAAAAGACCATTCCAGTCAGAATTGCTAACATCAGTGATAAGACGAGGACTATCAAGAAAGGAGAGGTGATAGCATCATGTGCTCCTGTGACGTGCGTAAGTCAAAATTCCTATCACTCTCAGAAATCTTCAGATAATTTAGTCAAGGATTTGTTACAAAATACGGACTTAGATCCAAACCAGAGAGATGCTGCTGAAAGTTTAATTAGAGAATTCCAAAGTTTATTTTCCCAAACATCTGAAGACTTTGGACGAACTAAAATGGCACAACACCGAATTGACACGGGAGATCACTCTCCTATTAAACAGCACCCTAGACGATTACCTTTTGCCAAGCAAGAAGAGGTGCAGAATTTAATTAAAGATATGGAAGAAAATGACGTCATCGAACCATCAACAAGTCCATGGGCGTCTCCCATTGTATTAGTAAGAAAGAAGGATGGTTCTACAAGATTTTGTGTAGACTACCGCCGACTGAATGACGTCACCAAAAAGGATAGTTACCCTCTGCCAAGGATTGACGACACTCTTGACACACTTGCGGGCAACACTTGGTTCTCGACTTTAGACCTGAAGAGTGGTTACTGGCAGGTAGAGATCCATCCCGACGACCGCGAGAAGACTGCCTTCACAACGGGACAAGGATTATGGCAATTCAAGGTAATGCCTTTTGGTCTATGTAACGCACCTGCAACTTTCGAACGGCTTATGGAAACGGTTCTCCGGGGGCTGTCGTATGAAGCATGTCTTGTTTATTTAGATGACATCATAATCATAGGAAAATCTTTTGATGAACATCTGAACAACCTCAGACGGGTGCTACAAAAATTAAAGGAAGCTAATTTGAAGTTAAGCCCTTCGAAGTGCAGTTTGTTTCGCAATGAAGTCGCCTACCTTGGACACATCATTTCGGCGGAAGGAGTTAGGACTGATCCGGAGAAGATATCGGCCGTGAAAAATTGGAATCGTCCAGCAGATGTTCACCAGCTTCGAAGTTTTCTAGGATTATGCACCTATTACAGAAAATTCGTCAAAGGCTTCTCGATGATTGCAAGACCACTTCATAAATTAACAGAAGCCAATCAAAAATTTATGTGGACACAGGAATGTGACGCTGCTTTCGAAAAGCTTAAGGAGGCCTTGACATCCACTCCAATTCTGTCGTATCCTCAAATCGATAAACAGTTTATACTTGATACGGATGCAAGCAACGAAAGCATTGGCGCTGTACTGTCCCAGGAAATCGACGGTCAGGAGCGTGTTATCGCCTATTTCAGCAAGTGCTTGTCAAAGGCCGAGCGAAACTACTGCGTAACAAGAAAAGAGCTTCTTGCTGCAGTGAAAGCCATAGACCACTTTCATCACTATCTTTACGGTCGAAAGTTCCTGATCCGAACTGATCATGCTTCTCTAACTTGGCTATTGAATTTTAAGAACCCTGAAGGCCAGATAGCCAGGTGGATACAAAAGCTTCAAGAGTACGATATGGAGATACGCCATCGAAAAGGCTCATCACATGGAAATGCGGATGCTCTCTCAAGAAGACCCTGCTCAGAGAATTGTAGATACTGCGACCGGGCTGAGAAGAAATTTAATGTCAAAGGTCCTATAGTAAGACAAGTTACAACTGGGTCTACATCATCGCAAGATCCGTGGAGTGACGAGAGCCTGCGTAAAGATCAACTTGCTGATCCTGAAATTAAGCCAATTCTAGAGCTGAAAGAGGAGTCCAACAGGAAGCCCAGCTGGCAAGACATGGCCCATTACCATCCTACGACTAAACGTTATTGGGCTCTCTGGGATTCCTTACATTTGAAGAACGGCATCTTGTACCGAAAATGGGAGTCTGACGATGGAAAGACATGTAGATGGCAACTACTACTCCCTAAGTCGAGAATTTCTATAGTCCTTCAAGAACTGCATGGTAGTCCCACAGGAGGTCATTTTGGTGCAATGAAGACCCTGCAAAAGGTTCGAGAGCGTTTCTACTGGAATAATGTTCGCAGTGATGTAGAGAAATGGTGTCGAACTTGTGACACCTGTGTAGCACGTAAAGGTCCAAAGAGGCGCACCCGTGGTCGATTGCAACGTTATAATGTAGGAGCTCCTTTCGAACGAATTGCACTAGACATCCTGGGTCCACTTCCTAGAACATCTGATGGCAATAAGTACATCCTCGTTGTCATGGACTACTTCACTAAGTGGCCTGAAGCATATGCCATTCCTAATCAAGAGGCGGTAACCGTAGCAGACATACTGGTTCAACACTGGGTTTCCAGATACGGAGTTCCTCTTCAAATCCATTCTGATCAAGGAAGAAACTTTGATTCGGCTGTGTTTAAGGAAATGTGCGGACTACTCGGCATGGACAAAACTCGAACAACACCTCTACACTCTCAATCGGACGGCATGGTGGAACGGTTCAATCGTACCATCCTAAATAGCCTCTCTCTCCTGGTGTCTAGAGACCAACAGGACTGGGACAAGAAATTGCCTCTTTTCCTGCTTGCCTACAGGAGTGCCACTCATGAGGCCACTGGTTACTCCCCTTCTCAAATGCTCTTTGGTCGTGATCTTCGTCTGCCTGCGGATCTTTTGTTTGGCCGTCCTCCTGACGCTCCTTTGTCGCCTGAAGAATACGTGGTTGAACTCCAGGCACGGATTGAGGAGATTCATCGTCTAGCGAGGAACCGAATCGGACTGGCAACGGAAAAGATGAAGACACGGTACCACACAAAGGCAACAGGACATGAGTTCAACGAAGGTGACAAAGTTTGGTTGTGGAATCCGATACGTCGTAAGGGACTGTCGCCAAAATTACAAAGAAACTGGGACGGTCCTTACACAGTCGTCAACAGGCTGAATGACGTCGTCGTACGCATACGAAAATCGCCACACACCAAGCCCAAGGTCATACATTATAACCGGCTAGCCCCTTATTTTGGCCAAAGTGATTAGAAATTCAAAACTAGAATTTTAGACCATGGTCATGAAAGTCACTTTTTGTAAATATGTAAATAGTAATTAGTTCTTATTTATGTAAATTTTATTATTATTGTTATTATTTATTTATTTGTTTATTTATTTTAAGTGTTCTCCTCTAACTCAAGGATTGCACTGCCCGGGACGTGCAGTCTTTGAGGAGGGGGTAGTGTTACGAATTTTGTAAATAGTTAGTGTTTGTACTGTAAAATAATGTAAATAATCTTATTAAGCTCCATTCCTTTACTTATATTAGTTTTTGTTACATTGTCTCTGTTATCAAGCAAACTTGTCCATTATTTTCAGTGTATGTCTACGGCAGATTGGCGAAATAATGAAGATATCGCCAAGTTGGCGTCACTTTTGGCGACTAATTTTGGGCGCCAAATTTGGCGATATATCGCCAAGTTGGCGACAAACTTGGCGATTGTTGGCGATGGTAACCCTTTCCTCTCTGGTAACCCCCCTTAGATATACTGATACATTGTTTGTTGTTCCGTGGATTTTTTCGAGTAGGTTCTAGAAATTTCTAGCACATGCTCCGAACCTATATAAGAAGAGAAGCGATGCGAGCTGGGGTTATTATTTACCAGTCAGTCATAGAGTGAACTTCTAGGTTTAAGCAAGTTTGCTTGATGTATTGAGTTTTATCTACGTTGTTTTGAATGTGATATAGTGTTGAGACATTGTATAAAGAGTCTCTGCGACCTATATTTGTACTTGTTCGATAGATTTAAACAGTTATTTTGGAATATCTTGTAATATTTGTGAGTTTCGAAGACTCTGTTGTTCTGAAGTTCTGTAAATAAATTATTTTCTACTTTTCTATAAGCAAGAGTTTAAAGTTGTCCAACCATAAGATCAAAAGAACCCAATATACGCTACTAGTGTTACGAATTTTGTAAATAGTTAGTGTTTGTACTGTAAAATAATGTAAATAATCTTATTAAGCTCCATTCCTTTACTTATATTAGTTTTTGTTACATTGTCTCTGTTATCAAGCAAACTTGTCCATTATTTTCAGTGTATGTCTACGGCAGATTGGCGAAATAATGAAGATATCGCCAAGTTGGCGTCACTTTTGGCGACTAATTTTGGTCGCCAAATTTGGCGATATATCGCCAAGTTGGCGACAAACTTGGCGATTGTTGGCGATGGTAACCCTTTCCTCTCTGGTAACCCCCCTTAGATATACTGATACATTGTTTGTTGTTCCGTGGATTTTTTCGAGTAGGTTCTAGAAATTTCTAGCACATGCTCCGAACCTATATAAGAAGAGAAGCGATGCGAGCTGGGGTTATTATTTACCAGTCAGTCATAGAGTGAACTTCTAGGTTTAAGCAAGTTTGCTTGATGTATTGAGTTTTATCTACGTTGTTTTGAATGTGATATAGTGTTGAGACATTGTATAAAGAGTCTCTGCGACCTATATTTGTACTTGTTCGATAGATTTAAACAGTTATTTTGGAATATCTTGTAATATTTGTGAGTTTCGAAGACTCTGTTGTTCTGAAGTTCTGTAAATAAATTATTTTCTACTTTTCTATAAGCAAGAGTTTAAAGTTGTCCAACCATAAGATCGAAAGAACCCTATACACTATAGCAACCCTATAGCACTTGCTTAAACCTAGATGTTCACTCTATGACTGACTGGTAAATAATAACCCCAGCTCGCATCGCTTCTCTTCTTATATAGGTTCGGAGCATGTGCTAGAAATTTCTAGAACCTACTCGAAAAAATCCACGGAACAACAAACAATGTATCAGTATATCTAAGGGGGGTTACCAGAGAGGAAAGGGTTACCCTCGCCAACAATCGCCAAGTTTGTCGCCAACTTGGCGATATATCGCCAAATTTGGCGACCAAAATTAGTCGCCAAAAGTGACGCCAACTTGGCGATATCTTCATTATTTCGCCAATCTGCCGTAGACATACACTGAAAATAATGGACAAGTTTGCTTGATAACAGAGACAATGTAACAAAAACTAATATAAGTAAAGGAATGGAGCTTAATAAGATTATTTACATTATTTTACAGTACAAACACTAACTATTTACAAAATTCGTAACACTATGTCTTAAATTTCAAAAGCATTCGATTGGACAGTTTTTTAACTGTTATATGCAGATAGATAAACGGAACAGACGACACCCGTAAGTGCTATGTATTTATATAATTACGTACGCCCCAAAAAAGCATGCTAACTTACATAGAAGGGTGTAAAAAAATATTGATTTGTCATGAAGTAATAAAAGTTAAATAAGAGTTTTAATTTAATGGAATAATAAAGAGTAAATAAGATTGTCAAATAATCGAGATCTATACATTGACATATCGATAACTGCATTTATCCAAACGTATTTCGGGTAGCTCTTGAATTTCAAGTCATTCATTGAGTGCTTTCGAAATCAATAAAGGCACCTTGTTTACATCTCGTCCATCATTTTACCTCAATCTAATCCTTTCTGAAAAGGATTAATCCATGTACCTACTCGCAAACGCGCATTAATGAAACTCTCATTCATGCATTCAAAAATGTCCTGTGAGCTGGAAAACATACAAGAGTTGTTTAAATATACTGCTTAAAATAGTTTTAAGGGGGGGTCAAAACTTCTTAAAGCTTCAAAATTTTCGAAATTTTAATTTTTTTAGATGTTAAATTCTTATTTTTTCTGAATATTCATATATATTTTCTGAACATAGTCTATAATTGTCTCCTTGAAATGTCTATTAAAGCAGAAGTTGTAAAATTTAGAATTACACTTTGTCAGTAGGTGAAACGGCATTTCCTATAAACTTTGAAGTCATTTTTCTCCAAATGACGTTTTTAGGTATGATGCGCATGATATCTCAAAAACTTCTGATAATTTGAATCCATGATTGATGACTCCATCTGTTTAATATGACTTCATGATAGTCTGTATAAATGAAACCTAACATTTTCTTTTTATTGTTAAAAAATATATATATATAACTAATTATGCTGCTAATTTTTTTTTTACATTTTTTATCCGGTAAATACAGCTTTGTATTAAAAATATAACAATGCTTTAAATACAAAATTATTTAGGTTCAGGTTCAGAGTAATTATTACAATCTGATGTACGCGTATAGGCACCGAAATTGTCAATCTGGTTGCAATATTTATTTTGCAGTCCAGCCCAAAAGCTGTTACATTCATTTTCTGCTCTTCTAATCCCTGATAGTTTCGAACGCCCTATAAATATTAACTCTGTATCTTGCAATTTTTTCTATAGATAAAATGAAAGAACGTACTTATATCGCTTATCCCAGTAAAAATTTTGTCTTAAAATCGTATATATTTTCAGATATTAAATGTTGAGTATGGTCTTTTTTTCTTGCATTTTTTTCCAAATTTAAGTCGAATAATAAACCGTAAATAAGATTTTTAACTTCTTGGGGCGAGCGACCGGTCTACGTGCCACGTGCCGTTTAAAAATCTGAGGCATTTCGTTATTCTCATTAATTAATTTTTATTTCAAAGTTTACGTTATTTAATCACAGCATTTTCGTGATTCAGCTAGAGAAAATTTCTGCTTTGAAAAACCGATGGTAAAAGATTAAAAATTCGCCAAAGTGCTCTCGTTGCGAAGGGGTTTAAGCAATCAAGATCCATAAATGGAGATCTCGATAACTGCATAAAAATTGTTTTATTATTGTTTTATGGAATTTTCAGGTACTACGTATTTATATAATTACGTATGCAGCTAAAAAAACAAGCTGACTTAAATAAAAGATTGTAAAAAGAATTTTGATTTGCCATGAAGTAATAAAAGTTAAATAAGGCTTTTAATTCAATCAAATAATAAAGAGTAAATAAGATTGCCAAATAATCGAGGTCTATACAATGACATTTCGACAACAGCATTTATCTAAACATATTTCGGTAACCCTTAGATTTCAAGTCATTCATTTGTGCTTTCGAAATCAATAAAGGCATTTTTTTTTACACTTAGTCCATCATTTTACCTCAATATAATTCTTTCTGAAAAGGATCAATCCAACTGTTTACTTTCAAACGCGCATTAATGAAAATCTCATTCATGCATGCAAATGCCTGTGAATTGGAAAATACAAGAGCTATTTAAATATATTGCTTAGAATAGTTTTAAATTTAAATAGAAATACTCTCAAAATCGATTTATAAAAAATTACTTTAAATATGAAAAACATTTTTTGTATTATTATAGACTGGGAGGCGGCAGCAGAGACAATCACCTCATCGAGTACAAAGCTGAAATTCTAGTAATAGTTAAAGCTCAATTCGCATATTAAAATACAATTGGTCTTCCAAGTCATTTCTTAATGGAAAACACTTGAAAACCCACTTTTAATAAGTGATTTGTAAATAATTGACTTGCGCCGCGAGAAAGAATTGGGAATATAAAAGAGAGAGATTAACGAATGTAGAAGAGCGATCATGGTAGTGGCCAATATTGTTTTATCAAACATTTTTTTTTTTTTTTTTTTATGCAAGACTTTTTTAAACAAACGGATTTCTTCTCTTTTTCAGATAATTTTAATCAGAAAAGTGTTTTTTTTTTTTTTTTAATAAATAATTTTATTTTTAAATGAAGTTAAAAAAAAGCTATTGGAAAAAAATTGCATAAAATAAATACAGCTTTTTAAACAGTTTTTCAGCTTAAACTCTTCCGAATTTAATACATTATGTACTATATTTAGACAATTTAACAATAGCTTCCTCATTCCTCCTCCCCTTCTTCTTAGCTCCATGATGAAAACACATGGTTAAACGTACGAGTGGTCCGTCAAAGTCGAGTTTTCTTGTGTTTGTCACCAAGTTGGCAGACCTATTGCGTTTATACGAATCGAGCTTTAACGAATTCTGAAATGTCAGTCGTGAACTCGATGAACTGATTTTCTGTCCTTCGCCTCACGGTCTATCTATCTACCTATCTATCTATATTATAAAGGCCAGACACAGGCCTTTATTACTGCATGGGCAAATCGGGACTTTGCCCATGGGCCCCAGACTTTAAGGGGCTCCCAAATCCATACATTAAGTTATAAAACATTTACTTTATTTTTCCAATTTCAATTCTTCCATAAGCTGAAGTTATTAAATTCGTCTTAAAGTAAATACAACAAATTGCTAAAGTTAAAAAAGAGTTTTATTCTGCACAAAGGAAAAAAATAAGTGTACTTTTATTTATTAAGGTATTTAATTTAGTATTGACGGAACTAAGAATTTTTTCTATTTATATCCAAGATTCGAAAATATGTTTATGCATTACATGTACACACATGAGTGACCATCATTTCTATTTGAATAACGTTACAATGATTAGAAAGGGGCCCCCTAATTTTTCTTTGCCCAGGGCCTCAATTAGTCATAATCGGGTCCTGGCCAGACATATCTGTCCGTAACGGAAATTTCGGTTTTGCAGTTTTCGATACAGCGAATTTTTTAATTTTTAACTGACGCATATTTTTAATTTTTACACCGTTGTATAGGGAAAATGTGGACTTTTAAATGTAATTCGTTTGAAAACTGCATCTAAATTTATTTTTGAGAGATTAAATTTTTTGTAGTTTTTGATAGCAATTTTGTAATTGTGACAACAAAATACCACCATTTTAATTGAAAATAAATGGAAAATAGTTATGGAAAAAAGTGATATGTGGAGATGCAGTATGCCGTAAAAACGGTTTGTAACCTGATGCATGTTATTTTTTAATTTTAAATGTCCTCATTCGGCCCAGACAAAAAAAAAACATATGAAACAGAAACCAAGTTCTTTGACATCACCCGTGATTTTTTTTCTTCTAAATGAAAATTATCTGCTCATATTTAAAAATTCTAGAGTAGCATTTCATTGTATTATGAATTAAGAATTGTACTAGTAAAAGATTTTTCTTTCTTTACGAAAGCCCTTGATTGTGTTTTGGTCGAACGTAACGGATTTCAGGGTTACAATTTTGGTGTCAAGCCATCATGATCCAGCTTCTTCATCTCTATTCTTTCTATTTACTCTATGGAAAATAGTAAATTACCGTACATTTTTGTTGAAATTTTTTCATAGAAAATGAAAAAAAGTTAAATTAAAACACGTGTTATATAAAGAATATCGTCTGTTATAAAACCCGGTGAATTTTGGTTTTATTTCGTTTTTATTTATCAATTAAATGGGGGGGGGAGGATTTTTAGTTTATTTAAAACATACTTTACGCATTATGTGACATTTTCTCTTTACAAAAATGCATTTAAAGAAATAACTGTGTGATTTATTTTTTTCGGCTTTTACTTAATTTCTATCAGAAAACTGAAACAATGCTGTTTTATTAATCCGTATGTAGTATTTTCCGAATTAAATATATATACATATATATGATTTCGGATAAAACATGGATTTATTATAAACAAACGAATGAAGACATGTGAATCATTAGATACTCAATTAGTTTTGCTAAGCTTCTGGAATAACGATATTGTTTTTTGACGGGTTTGTGTATTTTCCGTAATAATGACGGATACTTTTTAGAGATGTTGTATAAGAGTGGATCGTAAAAGTGGAATACTTTGACCGATGTAAATGATGTCGGTTTATTAAAAAATAAGCGTGTATTTCAATTCTTAAAATTGAAATTTGTATTGTAGAAGTGCGTCATTTTCGTCACATCTGTTTTGAAATTCTTCAAAGATGAAAATATTTCACTTTTCAAAATAACATAATCAAAATCACATACTGATAAAACGAAATGTTTTACGAAAAATTAGAGCGCCTTCATAGAAGAATCGTAAGATATAAGTAGTGTGCATGGCCTTATCGGAGATTTTTGTCTAAAAAGTAGCGATTTATATTACAGAACTTAATAATTCTCGACTGGATGAATTTATTTTCCCGAGTTAGGCAAACAAACAAAGAACATCTTGAAAATATTTTGAGGATTAAAATAATATCAAGTTCCCCAATATTTTGCCCAAAATTTTCTCGACTAATAAAATTTTACTGGTATTCCAAATAGAAGAATGTTCAAATTCTAGACCAGCAAATTATGACACATCAATATTGAATGCTAATGCTGAAGAGTTCGTTGAGAAAACTTTTATTAGTAACTATTCGAATAAAATAGTAAAGTTTTACTGTCAACTGTGATATGTTTTCTAATTGATGAATCGGGATGTAAATATAGAGTAAAGTGTTTTTAACATGTAGGCAACGAATCTAATTTTCTATCCTGCCATTTAATAGAGATGATGAATTTGAAAAAAAAGATAGAACAAGTTGAATGTAGATTCTGCCATTGCAGAATTCAGTTTCGCCTCCGATTAGAAAAAAAAAAAAAAAAAAAAAAAAGAAAAAAAAAACGATAGAGGTTTTTTAGAAGAGCGACCCCGTTTAGATTGCAATGAACTAACTTCATTTTTCTTGTGTTTATCAATATAATAGCAAACATAACGGCGTGAAATACCTAATTGAATAGCAATTTCTCTCTGAGACATTGGAATTGCGGAATGATAAAGAGATACAATTTGACGTGCAACTTCTTCATTGACTACACTGTTAAAAATAAATCTGTGAATTCCAGGTGAAACTACCGGCAGCAATGTAGCCGAACTTTCACCGTTCCGTTAGTAGATTTTCCGTTTGGAAAATAAAAGAAAGGAAAACTTCCGTATGGAAAAGCGGTAACTTTCCGTTACAAAGTTTGATTTTGTAATGATAATAATTTAATTTAAATTTTAAAATTAGTTAACCGGACATTCGTCAAAGAATTCGAAATTTCCGAGTGACCATATACTTAATTTAAATCATTTTTAATCATTATTTTTTGCATAATTTATTTCAAGCCATCCTGAGGATCGAACTAGGGACGTTTGCGTAGAGGATCACGTCCGTACTGATTCAGCCAAAGCTGCTGGTGCCTGTCTGTACAAAGTATGTCTTTTATGAGTTACTGGGAAAATATGTTGTGCTTTTCAAAGATTGCCTTTCAAATATATCCGTTAGAATATTCGTAAGCGGTTTATTTTATTTTATTTTAGAATGATGCATAATACTTATTATTTTTAAAACAAATTTTATTTTTTTAACTAGCGTAAATAAAATAAAAAATCATTGTTTAAAATCACATTTTTTTTTTTTTTTTTTTTTTTTTTTTTGAATGAATGTATGAAAAAATATTTTTTATTCATTTTTTACAAAAATTAGATAATTTTTTGAAATTATCGCGCGCAATTTATTTATTTATTGGGAGGCTAATTAGTTAAAAGATTTTTTTAATAAGAATAGGGGGGCGCCGCCCCCCTGCTCGCTATGCTCACCAACCCCCCGCGTAATCGCTTCGCGATTCCAAATTATTGGCAACCCCTGCTTGCTGCGCTCGCCAATACCCCATGGTATGAATAAGCAGTTGCAGACCTTTCAACTAATGTGTCACACGACTGGTGTTGTAAAGAAATTAAAAATGTGCCCCCCTGGGGGGCAGAGTGGGAGGCGACACAAAAGACATCCATAATATGAATAAGCAGCTGCAGACCTCTCAAATGATGTCACACGACTGGTGTTGTAAAAAATTGAAAATGTGCCCCCCTGGGAGGCAGAGTGGGGGTGACACACAAGACATCCATAAAATGAATAAACAGTTGCAGACCTTTCAAATGATGTGTCACACAACTGGTGTTGTAAAGAAATTAAAAATGTGACCCCCCCCTGGGGAGAGCAGAGTGTGGGGGTGACACACAAGACATCCATAATATGAATAAGCAGTTGCAGACCTTTCAAATCTTGTGTAACACGACTGGTGTTGTAAAGAAATTAAAAATGTGTCCCCCCCTGGGGAGCAGAGTGGGGGATAACACACAAGACATCTATTATATGAATAAGCAGTTGCAAACCTCTCAAATGATGTATCAAACGACTGGTGTTGTAAAAAAATAAAAATTTGGCGAAATATTACAGTTATCGCCAAGTTGGCGTCACTTTTGACAACTAATTTTGGTCGCCAAATTTGGCGATATATCGCCAAGTTAGCGACAAACTTGGCGATGGTAACCTTTCCTCTCTTTATGGTAACCAATACGGCGATGCATAGAAGGAGCCCTTTCCTGATTGGTCTATTCGGCTCATGGAAGGAGTGGACAACCCGGATTCGTTAGTTCCGGAAATCTTCCACATCAGCATCATTCCAGGAGTCATTCTTTTTAAGGCTAGTTTTTTTTTTACTATAAAAGGAAATAAGAGAAAAATAAACAGAAAAAAAATAATTAAAAGGGACTTTTCGTGTTTTCATTATTTTATGGGGATAGTGGGATACGAACCCACAATCTATGCTTCCAGACGTTTAATGGCGTGGTGCTTTAACCACTCGGCCACGGAGATCCCCGGGTAACGGACTGTCTCCGTTTTTTGTTTTTATTTCCATCCTTTTCGTTAGTTTCAGGAAATATCGTGGAGTTTTCAGATTTGTAACGGAAAAAGCCCTTTTGGTGCGAAAAAGGATTTTTTCTGTGAAATTCAGAAAAAATATATCCGTGAATTTCAGATTTTTTTAACAGTGTAGATTCATCAAAATCGGATTTTTTCTTTAGTTTAAACACCTTTTTATAGACTGAGTAAAAGGAAATGCAATTTAACAATAAAACGAGTGGAATTCCATCGAATTCGACGAATGAAATGTTTAAAAGACCCGATCGATTTGGTTTAAAAAAAGGCAAAAGTAATTACATTATTGAATCAATATATAATAAATGTATTTACAAATTAAATGTCAAGTTTGCCAGTTACAATTTTGCATGCAAATATTCGCACATCTTCAGTTAAAATTGTAATCTGAGTGCCGGCGAAATCCAGAAATTTTATTTTATATTCACTCACAGAAAAACAGTTTTATTAAAAAAAAAAAAAAAAAAAAAAAAAAAAAAAAAAACTAATTTCATTTTTACTGCGACATTATTTTCACTAACTGAAGTCATCTGAAAGTAAAATCTCAATCTCAGTGTCCATAATGAAAAGGAATATTGAAATGTAATATCGGGTACTACCAGGTTATCCCGTCGACTAAAAAAGTATCGCCAAACTATAAGATTAAATACCAATAATGGATGATCGTGAATGTCACATTCAATGACATTAAATACGATTCATGTGTTTAAAATGTCGTTAAGTGATTTTTATTTCGGCTTTTTATTAATATGTTATTAATATTCTACTAATTATTTGTTTTTTCGTTATTTAAAATAAAAATTATGTCAATATGTATAATTTGGCGATTTGTATAATTTGGCGAAATTGGTCGAAGGGATAACAGAGTAGTACCTAATACCATTATGAGTAAAAATGCGATGTTTTAAATAGTGATGTCATTTTCTCTTCAAATGTTTTTTAAAAGTTACTGTTATTAGTAATATGAAAAAGGCATCCGTAATAATATTGTAATTCCCATTTATCTGGTTGCTGAATGACACCATTTTCCTCATTTGAAATTTTTCTTATTTTGCTTTAGACATTAATTTTTATAATAAATTATTTTCTGTTATTTTATTTACATTATTATTATTTCTCAGTATATATTTTTTTTTTTTTTACCTCAATTAGTGCATAATTATACGCAATCATTTTGGAAAATAAATTGTTATTATCGAAAAAAAAGCTAAACTGAGTTGCCACCATTTTAAAGAAATATCGTAAAAAGCATTTAAAATTAAAAATAAAATATAAAAATGGAAATAAATTAAAAAATAACAAAAATGGCCACAACTAGAAATAAATAGCTTTCATTTAAAAAAAATAATTATCAAAATTGGTTGAGTAGAAAAGTCAAGGCTGATGACACGACATTTTTTAGCTTGTCTGAAAGAAATAGCATCGGAGGCTAACAAGTATTTTAGTGTCAGGTCTAAATGATGCCATCTTGGTAATAAATCTTAATGTTAATACATCAATATGCAATAGAGATGAAAGTTTTGTTAAAAATTTTAATTTCTTGGTAGTTTCATAAATAACTGCAGATTTAACGCTTTCGTGTCCAATTGAAATCTCAGCACAGTATTTCCCTGACGTAATATTAGCGGATGATAGATTCAATATCCCATATAGAACATATAGATATGCTCCTTGGAGCAGGAAATTTTTATGAATTTTTAAGACAGGGACAGATTTGTATGAATAATTCTGATCTTATTCTGCAAGACACAGTTTTCAGTTTTGTTGTATCCGGAAGTTATCCAACAGAAAACGAAATCAAAGTTCATTGTGGGTTTATAAAAAAAGAAACTAACCTAGATAAAACACTTAGAAAATTCTGGGAAATAGAAAATATCAAGATAGAAAAACAAAAGGTAAAGAGACTTTAATTTGTGAGAAACATTTCATAGAAAATTATAGATGAGAAAAAAGCTATAGATACGTAGTTAAAATGATCGTAAGAGACGATCCAACTACATTAGGAAGCTCTAAACAAATTACAATGAAAAAATTGAATTCTTTATGGAATCGCCTAGCAAGAGCTCCCGAGTACTTAAAATTGCATTCAGATTCTTTAAAAGAATACTAACAGTTAGGCCACATAGTCGAAGATAACGAAAATCAGGAAGACGATATCTTATTTAGAGCTGATTCTTTAAATTCTGCATTAGAACTCCAAAATCAGTTAATAGACATTTTAAACAGCGGAGGAATGTTATTACATAAATGATGCAGTAACGCTCCACAACTTTTCCAAACAAATTACAAGATATGCCCCTTTGGTGATTCAGAAGAATCTTAAGCGTTAGGTGTTTTGTGAAAATCGTGAAAAAATCTTTTAAGTCTCGATGTAAAAATTCATAATAATGTAAATGTCACTAAGAAACAAGTGTTATCAATTATATCAAGCTTGTTTGACCCTCTTGTATTAGTATCTCCTGTTATAATTAAAGCGAAAATACAAGTATTTATGCAGAAGTTATGATTATTACAATTAAACTGGGATGATTTGTTATTGGAAAACGAAGCTAAGGAATGGGCAGAGTTTTCTGATACTCTACAGTTAATTAACAAAATTGCGATTAGTAGGTGTATTTTATTGAAAAATAGAGTTATGATCAAGTTACATGGTTTTAGCGACGCTCCTGAAGCAGTTTATGGTGCGGTAATTTACTGCAAATCAGTGTCAAAATCTGATCAAATGTCAGTGAAATTAGTGACGAGTAAATCAAGAGTTTCCCCCTTAAAGCAATTGGCTGCTCCCAAACTCGAGCTGTGTGCAGCAGTTTTATTATTGAAACTAATTAAACGTGTGATTTCTGCTCTCAAAATCAGTGTAAACAGAATCTTCTTATGGTCCGATTCCATGATAGTATTATCCTGGGTTAAAAAAGAGAAATGCATATTAGAAACATTTGTTGTGAACAGAATTTCAACAATAGAAGAGCTAACTGAAAGGATGCAGTGCGACATGTTCCTTCTCAACATAACCCGGCTGACCTTCTAACAAGAGGAATTAATCCTGATAAGCTAATCTCAATTTTGTTGTGGTGGAGTGGCCTCCTGTTCCTAAAAGAAAAAGACTATTCCAATAAAATATACCCGAAGTAGTTAATTCCGATGACTTTTCTAATAGACTGAAAAACTTTAAAGTTCATAACTTTGAAAACAAGTGTTTTTTTTTTTGTTTTTTTTTTTAATTTTTTATAATTTTTTTGTGCATGATATAATTGATTTAACCCCTTGGGGACGAGCGACACGTATACGTGCGGCAAAAACGCTTAAGAATCCTTTTTTATCCCCACCAGTAACATTTTACTGCAAAATATGCCTTATTTTCTCGATTCAATAAGGCACGAATTTCTGATATTAAAAACCGGTGACAAAATATTAGAAATTTCGTAAAAGGTTCCCGTTGCGAAGGGGTTAAGTATTAACTATTGTTAGATGATTCGTATTTTAGAATTTATTTTCAAGTTTCTTTGTAATTGTAAAAAGGAAAGAAAAGAGAGTCCTTTAGACATCAAAGCGCTCATCACAGTAGAGACATTTTTATTAAAAAGTATTCAACGAGAATTTTTTGACAAGGAAATAAAATCCTTGCAAAAATCAGGCAAGGTAAATGATAATAGTTAGATAAGAAACCAGTAGTTTTAAAAATAAGCTATCGACTACTATCATTATTCTTATTCTTCTTATATTATAATGCGAGCAAAAATTGTGTGTGTCTGTGTGTGTAAATTTTATCTCAAAAACGACTCTAACGATTTTCGCAAAAATTTGGATTTTACCGTTTTCGGGCACGATAAGATCATTGGGCTAAGTCACATGTTCGAGAAAATTCGATTATTGGGTCATTTTGGGTCATAATAGGTCAGGATCAAGCTATTTATATCTAAAGAACGGCTGGTTTGTTTTTAAAGAAATTTTGTATCCAATCGTTTTTTGGCACGAAAAAACTATTGGGCTGGGTCATATGTTCGAAAAATTTCGATTAGTGGGTTATTTTTGGGTCATCATGGGTCAAGCCATTTTTATCTAATAAACGGCTCTAACGATTTTGACCAAATTTTATATTTTATCATTTTGTATTACAAGAAGACCATTGGGTTAGGTAACATGTTCGAGAAAATTCGTTTAGTGGGTCATTTTTGGGGGGCCATTGTGGGTCATGCTATTTTTATCTAGAGATTTTCTCACGCAATTTTGACTAAAAATTACATTACATGGTTTTCGGGCATGATTAAGCTAGGCTACATGTTCGAGAAAAAATTTTAATGGGTCATATTGGGTCATTAAGGGTCTGAGTCAAGTTATTTATATTTAAAGAACGGCGTGATCGATTATAACGAAATTTTGTATGTAACAGATTTTTGACATGAGAAAACTAGTGGGCTAAATCACATGTTTGAGAGATTTCGACTATAAGGGTCATTTGTGGATCAGGATGGGTCATAATGGATCATGTCAAGCTATATCTAAAGAACAGGTAGATCGATTTTAACGAAATTTTGTATATAACATTTTTTGGCACGAGAAAAAGAATGGGCTAGGTCACACATTCGAGAAATTTCAATTAATGGGTCATAAAGTGTCATAAAGGGTCTGGGTCAAGCTATTTATATTTAAAGAACGGCTGGATCAAATTTTAACAAAATTTTGCATGTAACATTTTTTAGACACGAGAAATCTAATGGGCTAACATGGGCTAGGATACATGTTCAAGAAAAACTTTTAATGGGTCATTAAGGGTCATTAAGGGTCTGGGTCAAGCTATTTATATTTAAAGAACGGCGTGAACGATTTTAACGAAATTTTGTATGTAACAGTTGTTTGACATGAGAAAACTAATGGACTCACATGTTTGAGAGATTTCGACTATAAGGGTCATTTGTGAGTCATGATGGGTCATACTGGATCATGTCAAGCTATATCTAAAGAACAGGTGGATCAATTTTAACGAAACTTTGTATATAACATTTTTTTGGCACGAGAAAATCATTGGGCTCGGTTACACGTTCGAGAAATTTCGATTAATGGATCATAAAGGGTCATTAAGGGTCTGGGTCAAGCTATTTATTTTTAAAGAACGGCTGGATCGATTCTGACGAAATTTTGTATGTAACAATTTTTAGACACGAGAAAACTAATGGGCTACGTCACATGTTCGAGAGATTTCGATTATAAGGGTTATTTGTTGGTCATGATGGGTCATGCTAATTTTATGTAGAAAATGGCTCGTACCATTTTGACTATACTTTGTATTATATTGTTTTTGGGAAAGAGAAAACCATTGGGCTATGACACATGCTCGCAAAAATTGGGTTAGTTGGTCATTTTGGGTCATAATGGGTTAGGGTCATTCTAATTATATATAATAAAGACTCAAGGAATTTTAACTAAATTTTGTAACGAAACGTTTTTTGTCACGAGAAGACTATTGGGCTAAGTCGCACGTAAAACAAAGTTATATTAGTGGATCATTTCGCTTTATTGCTGAATGCTGTCAAGCTAATTTTCCTAATAAATGGCTTAAACGATTTTAATTAATTTTACATTCTATTGTTTTTAATTACCTGAAGATTATTGAGCTAAGTCACATGTTTGATCAAATTTGATTTGTGGGTCATTTTGGGTAATACGGGTTAGAGTTACGAGAATATGGCAACAGTCAATAAGTTGGCGATATTTGACACAATATTGGCGACATTTGGCCGAAAAATCGACTATTAAGATTACGAAAGCTAAAACACGTATTTGTCGCCAAATTAAAATATGTCTCCAAATTTGGCTATATCTGGCAAAAAAATATTGTCTTTCAGAATGTGAAGGAATTTTTTATACATTCTTAATAGGATTCAAGACGCATGGTTAAACCATTCAGAGTCGAACTAAAAAACTGATTTGGATCGATATCCTTTCGTTGTAAATTTTAAAATAAAGTAAAATTTATTAACATGTGCATACAAACATAGTTTTCTTATTGATTGTTTTTGAAAATACTACTTTTATAAATAACATGTTTTACAGTCATAATATAGAGTGAATGATACAGTGATAATACTATATCCAGTTGAACATAAAGTTAATTTTGACCGAGTTTAACTCGGTCACTCCTGATAGTTATTATTATTAGAATAGAGAAAAAGCAATCATTAAACCCACTTGGTTTAAACAATGGAAGCTTAGTTTTTGTCACATTTTTATGACATTCTTAATAATGATTAGCAATTTGATTGGAAGTTATGCAGACAGATATTTTTTTTAAAAAAAGATCATTTTAATGAAATTTGATTAATTATAATGCAAATTCATTTTGCTTAATCAGGTAGAATATTTGAATAGATCATTTGAATAGATATGTGTACAAAATTGTAACACCTTAAAATGCATTATAACGTTTTTATTTCATAAATAAATTTAAAATCCTGTAATTAGGCAAAACAAAAACACTTCAATCCCAAAGTACTTGAGCATTTCAAAATAAACAATTTTAATTCCAGCGACATTTTAATGACATCATTAAAATTTTTATGAAACAAATACATAATAGAAACGTTGAAAAGAAGAATAGTATTCATATAATGTAACCGTCTTGAAAAGTGCATATTTACTGCATTTATTTAAGTGCTTTTCTAAATACACTATTTTTCCAAATTCCACTTCTAAATAACAAACGCGAAATATAATTAAATATTTCGTGCTTTCGAACAATCAAAATGTGTGATGCTCATTAGAGTCAATCCCTTTTTTATTTACAGGTAATTCTATGAAATAATGGATGCTAAATTTCTCGGCAATGCATAGTGCTACTTTCGTACTCAATCTGGTTCTTGCATGTAAGGGGCTGTACATATATAACGTTATAATTTTAGGGTCTGGCAAATGATATCGAAAGAAATCTCTAGGGGGATGGGTTTGTCTTCTATTCTCGTTATCATTTTTCATCCCCTCGAATTTCTCTTTTTTATTTCTAAGTTGTTCTTTACATCAAAATAGTCTGTTATGTATCTTTTAATCTGTTATCTATTTTTATGGAAATACAAAATTATTATTAAAATCATTAAACTATTCTAAAATTACTTAATTCCAAAATATTGTCCCACCAGTGGCTGAGAGGTTCTGCTCTCGAAACTGGTATGCGGGAGGTGCTGGGTTCAAATACAATCACGCTTGTCGGCCTAACCTCTCGGAGTATTCCGTGGCTTTCTTCGAACCGTGTGTAAATACGGATTAAGTTCCCTTAGAGAGACCCCTTTAAGAAGGCCACTTCCCCTTTGACCTACATACCTTATGCAGATAATCGGCCGTCATAAATAACATCTAACATCCAAACAACAGAATACGATAATATTTGGCATTCCTATTCTTCTGTCACATGTGTATGAATACATAACTTACTGTTCGAGAAACAAATTGTGAAGTAGGCATAAAATGATACCTGTTTTAATTGGCAAATAAATACAAAAGAATATTGTTCGCTTGTTCATTTGATAAGTTCTGTCTGCTCCATTATTATCCCCCCCCCCGTGTAGGTACAATTCCAAAGACATCATTAGTGTTGGAAGCACTGTGTAAAAAAAAGCTAATATTAAATATTTGCTGAAATTGTGAAAAAAGGATGCATAGCAGCGCCATCTGCTGGGAAATGTACACCAAAAACTTATCAGCTCCAGTTTATGTTAAAATCTAATAAATCTAAAGATTTGTGAAATTCCATGTATTTTTTCTTGAGAGAGAGCGCAAACAAAATTTTTCTCACATACCGAATGACAGACAGACTCAAGGACAGACACTTTTTAAAAATATATTTTGGGGTTCTTTGACCCCTAAAACATGTGAATCCGATGAAAATCGGAATTCGAAAATTTGCACGAATCCAATATTTTCTTCTTGTAAGGATAGAAGTAAGTAAAAATAAACAGAGCAAAGACTAAACATTTATTAATAAATTCGTTTGCTCAAGCTTTCTATCAAAAGTTTAAAAAAAACTTTCTATCAAACATTTAAAAAAAAAGTAGTGATTTTTTTACTATCGAGTTTATTGACCACGCCGAATTAATGTATCGTAACGAAAATTTTAAAAAGGAAAAGGGAACTGGAATAAAAAAATACACTATATGGCCATTAATTGACTCTTTCAATTTTAGACGTTTGGTCGAATATCTAAGGTGTACTTATCGGATTTTCTAGGAACTTCAGAATTGTGAAGAATACGTTCGATTTCATAGTTATAAATGCCAACTTAATCAGCGGGATAATTTGGGACCTGTGAATATCGCATAAAAATAATATTTAGGGTCACCCTGTAAAATAAAATGCACGAAATAATCTATCGATATAGCTTACAAATATGTGGATATTTTACAATAATGTTTTCATTTATGTAAGAATAGCATGTATTCATTGGAGTTATATCGATTTTTTTTTAGTTAAAAAAATTATGGCATGTTTTTTGTTTATATCATTCAGGGTTTTGTGCCAAATTTAACGTCAGTTTCTGAAAAATTTACAAAACATAGTAGAAATAATGCAGTATAATTAGAATGTAAATAAATTAAACATTTAATAAGATATGAGCAGTTGTATGAAATATTTTTTATCTGCGCGTGCTCCCATGATAGCAAATATACATTTTTTTTTTTTTTTCATGATTTCATAATCAACTCTATCGAGCAAAGCCAAAAATAAATAAATAAAAAAATAAAAGCCAGTCAAATATGAAAATTCAGAAAGTTATCGGCGATAGAGTGAGATGATTTTTAGTTGTTTTCTAAAAATAGCTAAATGATAAGACGGTTTCCTAAATCGTCATTTTTATTTTTATTTTATTTTTTAATTTTCATATTTTATTGATTCTTTAGTTCCCCTTGGAAAACCATCATAATAAATGTCCATCATAAACCGAACAGAAAACCATCATAAATATAAGTCCAAGAAAAAAAAGAAGTATCAAAATCTGCGCATTTCTTCTAAATTTATTCGTTGACATCTATATACCTTTGCTTAAAGCCAGTTAATAGATAATGACAATTTGAGGAAAATCCTTCATCATTCAGCAACTTTTAGAAAGCAACTAAAAATTGGCTCACTCAATTGCCGATATCTTTCTAAATTTTCATGATATTTAATATTTGATTAAGTTGCTCCATAGACTTGACTATGAAATCATGAAAAAAATAATAATAATTTGTTATGATGGGAGCATGTGCAGATAAAAGATATGATACTTACGTATTACCGCAGCAGAAGTTGCGCTAATGCACCAAAATAGAGCAATCTTGTTGTTCGCATGTGCACAAAAGACGTCAAAATGGCGTCAAAAATAAGCAAAAAACCACTAAAAAAACTCTACAGCTCTAAAAAATGGCGTTGAATCGAGCTAAAAAAAGCACTAAAAAGCACGAACAAGAAGATTGCTCTTTATTGGCGCATTAGCGCAACTTCTGCTGCGGTGGCGATAATACGTAAGTACCAAAAATATTTCATACAACTGCTCATATTTCATCAGTTATTTAATATCTTTACATTCCAGTTACACTATATAATACTTCTACTACATTTTGTCAATTTTTTGAAATTGACGTTAAAGTTGTTAGAAAACTCTGCATGGTTTAAACAAAACACGTGCCAGAATTTTTTTAACTTTTTTCAAAAAATTAATAAATTTCCGTGAATATACGTGCTAGTCATACACAAGTGAATACACATATTATACAATATCTGCAAATTCATAATCTATGGCAATAGATTATTTCGGGAATTTTATTTTACATAATCTTCATAATCTTGAGTGTCAAGTTCTGATGAAAAATACTATTTAGAGTTATTGTTATATGGAATTATCTTTTTACTTCGGTGTTGTATTCGTGTCACTGTCTGTGTACTAGGAATTTTTATAGTAATATTTTTTCTTATCTTAAAGTTAATCGAAGCTAGTTTGAATTAGACAGTATTAGTTGAAAAATGTATTGTATCAATAGAGTGGAGTTCCTCTTTCCATTCAAAATGCATACCTGAGCTAAGGCAGACAAAAAAATTCACCCACTATCTAACTAGAAAAAGAGTAAGTAAAGATGAAATTTTGGTAGCACAGGGAACTGTTGATATATGAGTATCCCCGTAGGTTCTTTTGGAGTGACTTTTCATAGTTAACGGAATTGAGTCTAGTGTGGAGACCTTGTTGTGAAAGGTTGACTTTTGTAGAGCTCTCGTAGAGAGCGTGTTTAAAGTTGGGCAAGGACCTTGGATGATGTAGCTAACGTACTTGGAGATTAAGAGTAATCTCCGATAAACTTAATTTCACTAGCATAGTGTAAAAGAGGTATAGAATAGTTTAACAGTACACAGAAAGTCCTTGCTGTATTTAACTTAATGTCGGGCAGGGTCACCTATATCTGAGTTCTTTAATGTAAATATTGTTTTTTTTTTAATAAAATGTCAGTTAAGTTTAATTGAACAGTTAGTATTCTTTCGATAAGTCTCTCATAGCTTGCCCGATGTCACGTAATTATATCGGTGGTGGCAATATATCAAAATAAAGGAGCATTCTTCGAAGTTATGTCGACTAAGAGGGAATGCGACACTGAAATTCCAGGAAAAATCGCCAAGTATATCTTTAAATATTCGATAAAATTTCTAAAATTGAGCGTGTCCGGTTATTAATGGCCATATACTGTAGGCAATAATTTCAAGTTGACCATTGAATGATTATAAAACAGTGTTTTAAAAAAATATGTTTCTTTCCCTTTCTTTTATTGTATATTAGCGTAATTTAAGAAATTATTCTTTTAGTTTATTGAAATGGCTGTGAAATTAATTGCATGAATAGCTGGGGTGTGTAAAACAATCTAACTAACAAAAGACAAGTTTCAAAATAGACAAGATTCAACTTTACCTAATAAGAATCCTACCTACTCAACTCATCAAGATTCAATTTTGCTGAAGGAAACTACAACCAAAACTTGGATTGCTGATTGCTTCCTCTAACCTCTAACGTACTAAATTTGATTTGTAAGACTAAACCTGAAGTTAACTTACGTGCAATGTATATGTACGTACTCATTTTAGTTGCTGACAGGTGTAAATTAAAACTATAAAAACAGTTTAGAAAGGTTTATTTGACTTTTTACATATTTTGACTTTATCCGAGTCATTTTTAATATAACTTTGATTTTTTATCTTGAATAAAACTTTTTAAATATAAATTAAATTAAAAAGAGAACAAATATTAGCATTTGATTAAAATTTTTCCTTGATAAATCCCTTGAATTTATTCACCTTAACCTTTCAATTCTCATGTCCAAGTTAAGAAAGATTTTTCTTTTCTTGATAAATGAAATAGCTTATATACATTTGGTTATGACAAAAAAAAATATATATAAAATAAATAAACTATTCCCATTTTTTTACTGGAAGGTCACCTGCAGATGACACGGCATATTTCCAAAGTTGTAATAAACATGCTAGTTGTTTTGGCCATACAATACAATTGTAATATAGCTTATTTATTCAGTTACCTAATTAAACTCTTCGGCATTACAATCCATGACGCATCAGCGCCGACAGTACAAATCCCAGTTCACTAGACCCTGGGCCCAGAGCTGCTATGACTCCCGGCCGGGTGGTCAGTCTAAGGCCCCCCGCACACCAGTGAGAGATCGACCGAAAAAAAGTGAGACGTGCAACAATTTCACCCTGAAAACAAATAAAAAACCGGTTTGACTGCGTCCTATTGCACGATTTTGGATGCATGTCTCCCTGGTGTGTGGCGCGCTTAACTCAAGACCCTGGGTAGTTAGTTCAAAGCAAGCTTGGCACTCGTTTTATCGATCCCGAGAGGATAAAAGGCTGGATGAACCATGCGAAGTCGGAAAACGAACTCTCGACCTGCGACGCCGCAGTCAGATGCTCTGACCACTACACCATTGGGCTTTATTCATTTAAATATGCGGTCCAGACATTTTTATGTCACAAGAGATCACACCAACTCAAACTGTTCCGATTTCGTGCGAAACATCTGAAAGAATTTGACAAATGAGGTATAGGTTGCCAGAAAAAAATAATTGAGAGTCTTACTAATTGATTTTGCCACAATAGGTGTAGAATATGAAAATAAAATCTCCGTGTAGTTGAAAAATATAATGAAGTTCTATCACCTGCAGGTGACTCTGAGAATTGGTGAGTTAAATCAGTCTGAGGGATTTCAGCCGAATCAAGTTTTTACAGGCTTCCATTATTAAAATCCTTAACGAAAACTTACCCTTGATTATTATGGCAACTATTGAGTAAAAAATAGACATTGTATTTTTAATCCTTTTGTAACGGCACTTTGATTATTTTTTAATCTTTTATAACCGAATTTCAAAATAGAAGATTTTCTGTAATCGAATCGCGAAAATGCTCTGATTAAATAAGGTCAACTTTACAATAAAAAATAATTGATGGGAATAATAAAGGATTCTGGGCACTTTAAGTGGCACATATACCAGTCGCTTGTCCCAAAGGGTTAAGGGAATAGTGAATATTTAAACAAATCAAATTTTAAAAATATCATTTAAATTTTTAAAAAAGCAACAAATATCAGCGTTAAGTTTTAATTTTTCCCTTGATAAATAATTTTCATTCACCTTAAATCAGTCCGAATGTGATTTCAGTCGAATAAAGTTTCTAACTAATTTTACGCAGTTTTAAAATCTCTCCTATAACCAAAGGTAAAAAAGTCCCATGCGAATTCATTTTACTCCAATCAATTTGGTATTTTAAAAGCACGTTAATGGTTTTAATCTTTAAACTCACATCTTTAAACTGCATTCTGTGTCGGCTGTCTGGTATCGTCCGGAAGTCCTAGAACCCAATGTGAGATTATACGCTGCAGCAGTTGGTCCTACTTTTGTTTTAATGGACGATAACGCACGTCCCCATAGAGCTGGCGACGTCGATGACTACCTGGAGAGTGAAGGGATTTCGTGCATGGCGTGGCTAGCATATTCGCCCGACCTTAATCCCACTGAAAATCTATGGGATGCTCTCGACCGTGCTGTATGTTTACGTTTCCCACCTCCAGCCACTCTTAATGAGCTGGAAACTACTCTACAAGAAGAATGGCAATTGCTTAATTCTGCGGTGGTTGACAGCATGGTCACAAGGTGTAAACTTTGTATACAAATGAGGAAGGGATCACATACACTATTAATGTCATTTTTTCATTTTATGCTGTTTATTTTCACTTTATACATAATTCTGTTTAAGTCTCTAGTATGTCATTATCTGATAACTTATAAAAATTTATAATTGTTTTCATTTCTGCATATAATTATTGATTTTGTTTTACGCATAAATATATATGCTACTTTCCTTACGAATTTTGTAACAATCAAAGCAGTATTTGTTGATTTGTTTGTGTTTTACATCTTCGTGATTAACTTTTGGAAGTGAGTGTAGATTAGAGGTCTGCACGGGCCCAGGCTTGGCCCGTGGCAAGGGCCTACCGGCCCGTTTGCAATATTTAAGCAGATACAATAAATATATGAGCTATTTTCAACGAAATGGTTTTAACGAGAATATGTATAAATGTGCGTCACGAGCCATACTAGTTTGACAGCATTAGTATAAAAATGTACAGTGTAGAGATCGGCATCGGACAGTTACATTGTGTGTAACCCGTTTTAATATTTTTTTAGCTGACTCGTGTCGGGCCGAGATCAAGCTTGCATTATTTTTCTACTGGTAGACTAACCGGACCGGAACTAGACTTAATTGTTCTCAAGATCTGTAGGACGGACAACATGATTTGTAAAATGATAAAGAACTTATGTTAGCTTAATCTTTGGATATATACTTCTTGATGGTTTTTTAATTAATTTCTCAATAATGCGAAAGTTTGACACATTTTCCGATTAATTTTAAATTGTAAAAGTATAAAAGTGATAAGCCTGACTATTAAAGGGATTTGGAATCGAATAGAGTTTTTCATTTTTGGTAAATAAAATACTTGTGTAACCTTGTTGAGATATATAATAGTTTCTCAAATGATTGCAGGTTTTTCTCCCTTCCCATGCTATCACCTCCGGAAATTCTATTCAAAACGCTAACTATGACAGTATTTTATTTACATGCAGCATTGTTAAATTGCTTGTATCAAAAAATGGATAACCCCATTCGATTATATAGTTTCTGAATAAAGATACCTGCTAAACTTATGCGTTTCTGAGAGAAAAATGAATTTAAAAATATATCAGAAAGGAGCTTCTTTGAATTTAAGAATGAATTTGGATTTAAAATCTTTAATAAAATGATATAGAAATATTTTTATAAATCTTCTTTTATTAAACAGCTTCAAAAGTTACGATGTTTTTAACTTTCTTTCTTTTTTCTTTTATTCTAAGCCATATTAATTTTTTAATGAATCTTTATTCGAATGTTGAAAGCCTAAATATCTAAGTAATCATTAATGCTGTTAATGTGTATTTCCAGTAAAATATACTGTAAAATCATTCCATAGATATGTATGCAGTACTCTTTTAACCCCTTGCGGCGCAGTGGTTTCATAGATATACCACTTAGTTTTAATTCCCAAACGCCACATTCGCACCGGAATTCTGTTTTTAAAAAATACGGTTTATTGAATGCCTGAAATATAGCGTTTTCTTATTTACAAATAAAGTTGTTTTCAATTACGGGTGTCAATCATTAATTTCAATACTTAAGCAATGAATTTGCCCTGCCCCGCAAAGGGTTAAGGAATTTTAATTATATGATAAAAATCTGAATTTTTTAGAAATCGTAGAAATTGTAACGGTCCGGACCGGGCCTGGTTTCACTGATTTCTGTACGGGCCAGGCCTAAAATATAAAAATTTAAACGGCCGGGCCGTGCCCGGGCCGAACTTTTGAGTTTAACAACGGGCCGGGCCCGGGCCTGGAAATCCCGGCCCGTGCAGACCTCTAATGTAGATTAACACGAAATGATGTTGCGATGCAGACAGTATACTAAGCAATTTAATACTTTTTTTTCTTTTAACGTGAAAAAAAATCGTTTTCGATCTTTAGTGGCCTATTTGCTTCGAGTAGCCATGCGGAATTCTTCAAAGTAGTAAATATTTTGACATCTCAAGAATCTGCTGATATTGAGACTCAGGCCAAATTCCATAAATAGTTTGGGAAAGTCTCAACATTATTAGACTGTCTTATAATATCATTAAATGAACATTACAGTGCTACTTACAGTTTACATGACGGAACTAAACTCTGCGGCATTAAAATCCATGAAGGATCAGCGCCGATAGTACAAATTTCAGTTTACTAGACCCTGGATCCATAGCTGCTATACATCATACCTCCCAACCTGGTGGTCAGCCTAACGCAAGACCCTGGGTAAATAGTTGATGTGCCTGCAGAGGATGTATCTACTAGAGGTCATAGTATATACCCTCATGTCAGGCGGTTCGCAAAAAGTTTATTACTTAAATGTGGGTTGCGAAATTTTTTTTTACTGTGAGTAGTGTACAATAAAGATTAGGAACTGCTGGTCTACAGCACCAACTCAAACTGCCAAAGAGATTTTGGAGATCCTTCATTATATAATTGATTTAACCTATGTAGATTCCGACGAGGAATCTGACAACTGAATCAACAATTGCTGTCCCCACTACCGTAAAATGGGGTGAATCGGAACACTTTTCAACTTTAACGTTAAAAAAAAAGCAACAAATGATTTTTTTATTTTTTTATTTTTCTACTAGAAACTTCCATCTTGTTTTGTTCTTTACTTTTTTAAGCAAAAACGACACATTTTTACTGTTTATATACATATTATTTATTTTTTTAATGGTATTCCGATTCACCCGGCAGATAGGGGTGAATCGGAACAAATGTTATAATCTGTAGTTATTCAGATTCAAACTTTAATGAGGTTAATAAAAACAGGTAATAATGATAAGGGAGGAATAGGAACACATAGTTACTGTGAAACCAAGCCTTTATGTTATATATAACTAAAGATATGCCTTTTTAAAAATTAGAAAACAACTTTGAAATCAAGAAAAATTAAAATTTATTTTAAGAAATTATATTCGAATTGCAGAAGTAGAATTTAATGCAAATTCAGCCCTGTTCTAGGTTATCCTTTACTAGTAGTCATTGGGTAAGTGAATCTATTGAGTAGCCCCAATCAATGCATGCATTAATACGATCTACTAATACGCCCTCACCCCCAGCCCTTAGTACTGTTTGCATCCCTCTCTCTTTTAATTGATTTTTCATTTTAAGATGTTTTTGTAATGTTGTGGATGTCAGAGAATAATTTTGTGCAGTTTTTCTAACTAATTTGATGTTTTTAAATTCTTTTATTGTGTGTTCCATGTCTGTTGGATTAGGCGTTGACTTTTTTGTTTAATCAAGTAATTTCTTGGCACCTTTAATCTCTTCAAGTAATTACAACAAACAAAATATTGTTATAATATTATATATTTCATATATTACATGAAACTATTACTGTATAGAAAAATAAACCATGAGAGAAAACGTGTTCCGATTCACCCCGTGAATCTTTAACCTCTGATGTTACAAGCCATTTTTGATTATTTTAATTATGTAGTTTAAAAATAAGTAGAATTTAATACAGCATATCGTTTACAGGTCTATCATTATTTAAAAATCCTCTCTCTTAGGTTTGGAATACGAAAAACACTGTAGTTACAGACAAAGTTTTGAAGATGTTGTAAAAATGAAGATTTTGAGGATCCTCTTGGAAGTTTTTTTATATACCCCAGTAGTGGTGCTAATTTGTCAAAACTGAATTTCCAAACTCTTAATGTTATTACCTTCTTATAAAAAAATTGGCAACTAAAAGTATCATCACATGTATTTATAATGAAATTATTTGAATAACCGGGAAGTTTCGTTCCTATTCACCACGCTGTTCCTATTCACCCCAATTTACGGTACTTTAGAAATGCAGAAAAGGATTAAAAGTATGCGCAATTATTTAAATGGAGTAAAGAATAAAACAATGGAATCTCGAACAATTTGTGGACAATATGGTGCTGAAAAAGACACTTCAAAAAACGTATGTGATTCCCCTCCTCTCCCCAAAAAACAATAATTATATTACCGTAAATTTTTACGGTACCCATTTTACGGTACTTGCTTTTTTTATCCTAATGGATGCAACCTATGACATATTCGGATCCATGCAGATAACTGGTGTTAATAATATGCTAACAAAAAATGGCGTAATTTAGTTGCTATCTTAAGAGAACTTTGGTTAAAAGTAGCAAAATAATAATAATAATAATAATAATAATAATAATAATAATAATAATAATAATAATAAGTATCAATATATACTACTACTACTAATAATAATAATAAGTATCAATAAGTAATAATAATAATTGTAGAACAAAGCAATATATAATAACAAATTGTAGTTTAACAAATTACAACGACTATTTGCTTTCAATAATTTCCGATAATGTTGCTTTCAATGTTTTTGAAGGAGTTGTGAAATGCAGAAGTGATATTTTAAAGTAATAGATGCATGTAAAATGTTTTATCAAATACAGTTTTCTTTGGCTTACTGTACTTCTTTTTCTAATACCAGGGGGCTCCGCCCCCTACGAAGCTACGCTCGTGAACCCCCGTACCACTTCTAAAACTCAGTTAATTTGATCGGCTTTAAAAATTTTAAGGAAGATTGTATTATATTAAAAAAAAAAAAAAAAAAAAAAAAAAAAAAAAAAAAAAGTGGCAATCATCTTATAAAGGGGTATTCGTTATTTTCTGGTTTACAGAGGGATTTAACCCTTTGAGCTCTGGTGGGTAAATTTCTTTACAATTCCAAATGTCACATTGGCACCAGTATTTTGCAAAGAAAAAAATCGGTTAACGATATACACGAAAAAATGCATTAAAACTTTTTCGAATAAATTTGGTCGAATTTTCTGGTGCCGTTGTAACATTTCGGAATTAAAATTAAGTGGTAGAAAATTCTACCAACAGAGCTCAAAGGGTTAAGACCGAATGAGCTGCAGCAAATGACTGTTTTCGCGTTTGATTAAATAATATTATTTAAACATTTCAGAATCAGCTAACATAAAATTAACTTAGTCAACAAAGTCTTAGCTTCAATGTAGTTTTAACAATTCTATAAGGTATTGTTTTTAAATAAGTGACCCTTAAATGTAACGTTTTAAATCTGACGTAATTTTCACCAAGCTTTTTTTCTTTTTTGTAATATTTACGCGAAAATATTTTTATCGTTAGAAAGGAAATATTAATATTTGCACCGTCTATTTTGTTTTTTAAACCGGAAGTATTTTTTTCTCCATTTACGACTTTTAATGCGTATTAATGTATTTATTATTTTAAATTTTTCTTTCACTTTTTAAATGCATGTGTAAACATAGTTTTTATGACATAATTTGCAATATTTTCCTGCTATTAATACGTTGTATTCATTTAGTTTTAACTCGAAATTTTTTATATTTATAATAGTCACGTGACAATAAATTTTTAATTTTAAGGAACTTTTATTTTTTGAGCTGTTTTTTATTGTTGGCAACAATTTAAAATAATTTTCTTTTCTAAAATATGTAAAAATTATCGCTCCAAATGCTGAAAATTTGAATTTAAAGGAATAAATACTCAAAAAATGAGTCAAATGAAAATGAATAAATGCAATCTCCATACCGGGAAGTTCTAATGTATAAAATGGTCTAAAAAGGATTAAATTCCTATGAATGGTTTTTGCTCCCACAAAACTATTTTAATAGAAAGGTTTTGAGCAACTTTAACATTTAATATATCTTAAAATAATTATTCGATTTTGTTCCATGTAAGCAGACGATACCGTGCTACCTATAATTAAAATCTCAGTGTACAGAAAGTGAAGAGAAGTGAAGTGTTTTTTTCTGTTTTTATTCTAAAGTTGTTTTTGAGATAAGTGCAGACGATAACGCAGCAGTGAGCTGCGAGTGAGTGTTATTCCTTTAATGAAGTGTTTTTTAAAGAACCAGTGCATATGGAATAATTTGTGTAGTGTGTGCTTAATAATTAACATGGACCGCCGAGCCGTAAGGTGAAAATAATTATTTATGAGAGTGAAAAATCATGGAATTTGAACGATGTGCTGATGTGATATTAAGAGTTCTATTATAGATCTATCAACGTTCAACATGAGAATCTTCGAATAATATCGTGCTCAAACAAGTGAAATATTGTGTTGAAGATGATAAATTTAAGAATTATAATGAGTCTTCCTCGGAATTTCGAAGCGATTTGAGTGAGGTAAGAGCAATTTTTTAGTTTATTTTGATTAAATTATGTCTGTTATTGATAATCTATCTATATATTTAAAACAACTGGCTGTTTTTTTTTTTTTTTTTTTTTTTTTTTTGTCATCAGCCCTGAGTTTTCTACTGGCCCGATTTTGGTAATTATTTTTTTAAATGAAAGCTGTTTATGTGTAGATGTGCCCATTCTGGCTAATTTTTAATTTATTTCAATTTTTATATTTTATTTTTAATTTTAAAAGCTTTTTTGTGATATTTCTTCAAAACAGTGGCAACAGGTTAAGCTTTTCTCAAAATTTATTTTGTTTCATTATTTTCCACCAATCAGGAGCTTGATCTCATCGGTGAATGTATAATCACATTTCAAACAAAAAAAATAAAGGTTTTCGTAAAAATTAATCATAATAAAATGATTGCATTCAGTTATTCCATGCAATACACAGATTATTTACTGAGTAATATTATTAAGTATTATGTAAGTAAAATAACAGACGATAAACTTTAATAAAATATAATATCTAAAGTGAAATTTTGTCGATGGAGAAAATGTCGTCTGACAGAAACTAGATAAATTTATTCCATGAATATAATATACATTGTTATAGCAGCTGTGTCAGTGATGATGTCATATTCATTGACTTTAATTCCTGCATCTAAATAAAGTGAACTTCTATTAATTTAAAGGTCCGTTGTTGTGCACAAATAAAAAAATTTCTATAAACTGCTTCATTTCTATTTAATTATAATGAATATTTTATGAAACTAAAGAATTCTTAAATAACTGCATAAATCACGCTTTTTATTTAAGAAAAAAAGAGTATTTCTGAAGGTGTAAATGATGTCATATTAGAAAAAAAAAAAAGAATAAAACCTGTGATATGCCGGTTTTACTATATTTTTTTATCTTACATAATATCAAAAAATATTTAAAATCATTTCATTGTATTAAGTTATTGTTAAAAAAAAAAATCCGCATTTCAGCAACAAATACCTCAATTTTATTCTTTTTAATAACAGAGATATCTTTTTTTTTTTTTTTTTTTTTTTTTTTTTTTTTTGCCATAAGAATAAAATTAACTTTTACAAGTTCATGGAGGATACAAACCAATAAATAAATTAAATTTATTGCAAGTGCTGTAAATATGTAGTGGGTTGGTTACGCAGTTTAATAAGTCCCTGTTTCTTTTATAATTAAAATGTTTTATTGATATTATAATTATTGTGCAGTTATCAAGCGATATTTAAACAGAGAAAAAATAAACTATGCAGATATTTTTGAATTCGTCTTTCGGGATATAATATTAACTTCCTAAATTATTTGGCATTTAAATAATATTTAAGGTTTAGAAACCGCATTAAAAAAAGATTTGTAGCTGAAATTAAGTCCAACATAATAATTTGTGAGTTGTTTTCCTTATTTTTTGTTATTTTCTGAAGTTTGTGTATCTTCATCATGAAAATCTATGTTATCCCTATTTTAAGAGGTGGCAATTGTTTATTTCGCTCAGTATTTTACCGTCTATATAAGATTGATATGTATCATACCTAATATATGTGAGAAATTTCTTTATCATTGTTGTACGTAACTGTAACTGTAACTCATTTTTCATTGTTCCAATTTCTACTTTTATTGTATGTGGCAACGGTCGTTGAGATATGAACGTCACGTGACGGAATAGAGAAAAAGCGGGAGTAGTTGGTTTTTTGGGCTCCGAGGAGTGAGCCGCGTTTTTGTGAGGATGCAACACTTTTGTGTTCTGTGTTTGCTGTTCTGAACGACATGCAGAGACCGCGTGTCACGAGTATGCGACCTTGTAATTATTGCATATTTTTAATTTGTGTGTGCGGTTTTGTTTTCCTATTAAATGTGTTCGTCTCAACAAAAGACTGTGTGTAATCATTCGATTATCCCTAGACACCCAGCCAAACCCCATAGTAATTTGGGGGCTCGGCGCGGAATTATTATGATATTGTGATGAAATAGCGAGGCATTTTTGCTCCCGCTCTAATAGTTAGAATCATCCTGATTCATCCTGCGAAATGTTCTCCACATATAAACTGTCGTTTAGAATCATCCTGATTCATCCTGCAAAGTGTTCTTAGCCTATCAACTGTTGTTCAGAATCACCCTGATTCATCCTGCGAAATATTTTTCACCATTCAACTGTGATTTCGAATCGCCCTGGTTTGTTTTTCGTCGTGGATTCAGCATCTTTTTGTGAAATATCCTGCAATATCAATGTTTTCAAAATCCTACAATATCAGTTATTTGTGAAAACGTTTTCTTCGTTCGTGAAATTGAAGAACATAAAAGCCATCCGGTTTTATGATAGCGCCTTTATATCATAGTGCTTCGCTTTGTTTCCAGTGGAATAAAAATTGCGTCATTTGTCACAAAAGAAAGTGTATATCTCTCGTGTTTATCTCTTTTCTTCGGCAGGAGAAAGAAAATTAACTGTGAAGAGAACAAGTGATTTTTTTTTTTTTTTTTTTTTTTTTTGTTCTTAATCTCATTTTTTGAGAAGTGAAAAAAAAAAGTTGTTCTTTTTTATTTTAGTTAAGTGATACATCCACTGTGGTATTTGAAAGACAAATCTATTTTTATTTTTTTTTTCTTTCTTGTGCGTATATAAGTTACATGTTTATTAGTGTCATTTTTATTTTGTTTTGCTTTGATTTAAATATGGTAAGTTCTGTTCTTTTCAGCAGTTTTAGGAGATAAAAAGGAGAAGTCTGCAGACTAAATTTATTGTTCTTATCATTATTTCTTATTTAATTGTGGTATTAAAAATTGAGTGCACTCAAGCGAAAAAAAATGGTTATTCTATTTATTTACTAGCGGCCTTCGCCCGCTACGCTGGTCGGTTTATCTAAAGAAATCTTGAAGAAGTAGTTAGATAAGGTTCAGACATACATTAAAAAAAAAAAAAAAGCAAGTCGATCATTCAAAAAACGTTGGGAAATATCAAATATTTACTGTAATTTTTTAAGAAAAACAAAGTTTCGAAAAAAAAAATTAAATCGAAAAAAAAATTACACTGACATATTAATGCAAGGAAATTTTCCCAGAGAGAAAATTCGCCTTGAATACAATATTTCAAATTCTTTTAATTGCTTATAGGCGTTAATGCCAACATAGTGAAAAAAAATTCCATGCTGGGAATCGAACCCGGGCCATCAGTATGGCGCACTGATGTATTTTACCTATGCCTGAAACCCATAGTACTTAAAAAAATGTATATATATATATATATATATGTGTGTGTGTGTGTGTGAGTGTTATATTGTTTTTTCTTTCAATTTTATATTTAAGTAACATATATAGTGACCTTTTGTATTTATTTGTGTAATTAGTGTACTTAGTAAAAAAAGAGTTATTATTGAATGTGAAACATGTCAATGGGGGCCGGTATGTTCCATGTAGGCAGACGATACCGTGCTACCTATAATTAAAATATCAGTGTACAGAAAGTGAAGAGAAGTGAAGTGTTTTTTTCTGTTTTAGGTAGCTTTCATTACAAAAAGTAAAAAGCTACCTATTGCAGCCGTCCGGAGGAAAGCACTTCCGGAAAATTTTGGTATATTTTCACCGATCATGACCCCCAGACCCCAAAACCACCCTCCGTTCAAATGTTGACATATATATATATATATATATATATATATATATATAACCATATATATATATATATATCTGATTTTTGTCATGCGATAACTAACGTATTTATGAACCGATTTGAATGAAACTTGGTATGTACATAGTATATACAAATGTCTCGACCGAGTTCGTTGGCCAGCATCATCCGCCATTTTGTTTCAAAATGGCGGCCATTTTAAATTTTTAAAAAAATTTAAAATTTTAAATTAAATTCGAAAATATTAAAATTTGAAAAATATTTTTCTTTTACGTGTTAGAACTTAAAACAAAGATTCCAGAACACTTTTTATTTTGTCAATATATTAAAAAATGATTGAGTTATAGCACTTTGAATTTTTCTTATGGCTGACATTTTGAAACGATCTAATTTTTGTCAAGTAATAACACGCGTATTTATGAACGGATTTCAATGAAACTTGATATGTACATAGTACATACAAATGTCTCGACCGAGTTCGTTGGCCAGCATCATCCGCCATTTTGTTTCAAAATGGTGACCATTTTAAATTTTTTAAAAAATTTAAAATTAAATGCGAAAAAATTAAAAGTTGAAAAATATTTTTCTTTTACGTGTTAAAACTTAAAACAATGATTCCAGAACACTTTTTATTTTGTCTATATTTTAAAAAATGATTGAGTTATAGCACTTTGAATTTTGCTTATGGCTGACATTTTGAAACGGTCTGATCTGAACGATCCATCATGTTGCTTTAAAATGGCATACACTTTATGATATCGTGGAATTTGGTGACTCTCTAAATCGCTTAAAATAAAACCAGGTTGAATAAAAGATGACTAATTTCTAAAAATTCCTATTAATATTCAGTCTTGACAAAAACTAGTATTCAATCTTATAAAATCACTAATTTTTAAAGATTATTTCCACTAATTTGAGCTTAGTATTTTTGAACAATGTAACTTACTTTAAAATAAATAAATAAATATATAAGTATATGAAAGCTACCTCTTCCTCCCGGCATTGCCGGAAGGACTTTTTATTCTAAAGTTGTTTTTGAGATAAGTGCAGACGATAACGCAGCAGTGAGCTGCGAGTGAGTGTTATTCCTTTAATAAAGTGTTTTTTAAAGAACCAGTGCATATGGAATAATTTGTGTAGTGTGTGCTTAATAATTACCAGATTTAAAAACTGTTTACACCAACATGTTTATCAAACATTTCACTATAATACCACCAATTTTCATACTTTTGTGTGTAACAACTCTCTTAATATTAACGAAGAAAGCCCTTGGGTCACAAAAAATTTATTGTCAGCAGCGGGAACAGCATTAGTTACTTTTTTTAGAATAGAGAGATATTTGTTAATGAAATTTTAAGAAACGGAAATTTAATAATCGTCTCATTTAAAATTTTATATTTAAGAAAAAATTAAACATTTTCCTGAGAATTAATAACGTTTTATAACAAATTCAATATTTTAACTTTCTGAAGCTGAGATTTTAATAATCTGAAAACTTAATCATTGTAAAGAGATGCCTTCATATATACTAATTTAAATATTCACATCAAGCATCATTTACGTCGACGTAAATATATTTCGTAAAGGTAAAATATTCTTGCCTTCCCATTCAGCTCGCAGAATATTCAAATAAACTGAATATATTAACTTAAATGACTTTATATTAAAATCTTATTTAAATAAAATATTAAATATTTCATATCTTTTTCTTGGAAACTACGTTGATTTTGATCAAATGAAATCTTGAAAGGTTTATTTAAAACGCTAAAATTTATGCCCTCAAAATTTGAATTAAAATAATCCGTTGAAAGCTATTTCCTTTGAAAGAAACATAAACATTTGTATGTGAAATAACGGTCCTTTTTAAGTAATTTTAATAAAAGAAGTTTCTATTTTTCATTTCTGCTAATGTTCGAAATTTATGTGTTCGTCGGCTAAAAGAATTCATATCGTATAGTTCGCAACTTGGACACGCGTTTGGGGACCTTAGGACTCCGCTTATCTTTAGGAAAATAAAAGAAAATTTGAACGAAACCAACACACTTCTTAAAATGTTTTTATTGTCTGTTGCCCCTGTCCGATTAATTTCCAAACTTTTTTTATTTTTTTTATTTTTATTTTTTACATAGAGTTGAATACTCCCTGGCTTTGCCAAAAACAGAAACTTTTGAAAAAAAGTCTTAATAAATGCATGTTATTGATTTTAAAAAATGCAATTAAATGTTTATATGACATATTAAAAAGGATACCCGATGGAAAATGCTCAAAATTCTACAAAAGCATTGATTTTAATCAAACCGTAACGATTTAGGCGAGTAAGTTTTTAGTCACTTTTATAAATGTAAAACCACCAAAAATTCAACTGTCCATACTTTTGGGACAGCACATAATTATGTAATTTAATGTATTTTTTTATAATTTCAAACCTTTGATCATAATTTATGTTTGCATATTAGAAAAACTGCTTCTATTTATTACCTACCTCACGAATTTTAATTGTACCTTATTACTTTTTTATGTCAATGCCAATTTTATTGATTGTCTAAACTTTTGGGACAGGGTGTAGTATTTTTTTCAAACACTTCTGAGTATGCCCGGTATTAGTCCTTTCTTATTAGTAACATTTTATCCAATCCAGTTCTTCGTTCGACATCGCTCTTCGTCCAACTCTTCTTCGTACATATACTACCTATTTACAAAATCCGTAACAATATTATTCTCTGTCTCTGTACTCTGTAATCTTGCCTAAATACAGAAATCCCTTAACATTCGCGAGTTTTGATTATTCGTGAAATAAAAAAATTAAGGCCATTTCAAGATTTGCGAAAACCTAACTTGGTTATTCGCGAATTTTGTTTTATAAAGGATATTTTTTTTAATAAGATGAACTCGCTTGCTTTACCAATTCCATAAATTATTTGACAATTTCCAACTGAATTATACAACGTAACCTAAGTTCCAAGGATTTCAACTTTTGCATTGAGGAAAAATAAATAAATAAATAATTCTGAGAAACCCGACACATGACTTAATGCTAAAAATAAGAATTTCTAAATTTTCTCAAGCTCAAAATTTTTATTACAAGAGAAAAATTTTCTGCAAAGATTTTGTGGGACTTTTTAAGGAGTATATTATTTGTTGAAAAAAACGATAGAATGTGATCCTTTACCCGTGAGGAGTCTTAAATTTAAAAGAAAAACTTAGTTCCCAACTTTTCTTTACATGGAATGTCATAAACAAAACATCTGTTCTTCCAACAACCGCATATAAAAAAAATTAGCAGCTAACTTTGTACAATATATTTATAATTATTCAAATTTGTTTACAGCATATGCTTTTTAAGGTTTAATAAATATATTTTTAAGTTTCAATTGTTAGTTTTTTTTTTTTTTCATTTAAAATTCCTAAAGCCTATAAGCCCCTTTTATGTATGCGAAGAAAGTCTCCACATTCGCGATTTTGACGGCCGTTGCTTCCCTGGCGAAAGTTAAGGGATTACTTTATTTTACACTCTTATAACGAAAGAGTGGTTTTGGCTTTTCATAAAAAAAAAAAAAATAGCTGTAATTTATTGGATAGTGTATGAGTTGTTTTTTAAACGTTTTACTCATCTTGATTTAAATTGTTTATTGAAATTACTCATCTTGATTTAAACTGCTTAAAAACAACTCGTTCACTCGAGTTGCTTCAACTCTTTATAAGAAGCTGACTTTCAACTCGTGAGATGAGTGGATTTCGGCTCAACTTGAGTTATTTAATGGCTAAGGTTTTAAGAGAGTACATAGACTCCTAATCAATCTGAAGTAAACTTTTGTTAAAATATGTACAAAATTCACATATTACTTAACATTTTGTTAACATATATATAAAGTTTTATTTAAAAAACTTTCTTTAGAAAAATGCAGTTTTTTGTTGAAAAAATTTTGTTATTTAAATGTGATTTTTATTTTTAATAACTAAAGATATCCGCTTATAGATTTTGACTGCCTTTAGCTAGGAATTATTTAAATTATTTACACTAGCAGGAGTGACCGAGCTAAGCTCGGTCAAAATTAACTTTGTGTTCAACTGGATATAGTATTATCACTGTATCATTCACTCTGTATTATAACTGTAAAACATGTTATTACTTACCCATCATACGTAGTATAGGGTAAGTCTTGCAATCGTTTTGAAAATCGAAAAAAAATTTTTGACGGATTTACACGTTTTTGACCCTAGAGATTTCGAAAAAAATATTTTTAGAAAAAAAAATTTGCCGTCCGTCCGTCTGTCTGTCAGTCTGTCTGTCTGTAAACGCTCTATCTCCCGAACGAATTGAGATAGAGACTTTAAATTTTGTATGTACTTAGTATGTAAGAATGGGACGAAGCCTATTTAATATCAGTAGCCTCGATTATCCGGAACTATTTTTTTCAGACTCTCGAAAAATTCGTTCTGATGAAAGGTATATAAAAATTTTCGAAATTTTTTATTTTAAGAAGTGATCGTAAAAGGCAATAAAATAACACAAATTTTGCATAAAGAACGAAGTTGATCGAATTATTAGTTGCCGAGATATCTGTAATCCTGTTTTCCACATTCTTCGATTTTTCATGACCCTGAATTTCATTCAAATTTCAATTCAAAGATATATTTTAATTAGAAATGAGACGCTTAATCCGACGCAATAAACTGTTAGTTAATAAGATTTTTATTTTTGGAGTTATATGGATGTTTCTTTTTCGCAATTCAGTACTACTTGAGTAGTTAGGCTTGCTGCATAATTTATCGAAAGAGATTCATCAGCAACTCATTAATACAGCATTACTATGCACAATAAAAATATAAATGCACGTTTAAATTTTGTTTTGGAATTGCAATCCATTTTATAAATAGTTTTCAAATGTATTATTTTCATATGTTATATATGCATATATGATGGGTAAGTATTACGGTGGCCCCCAACGACTAGTTTATAATAGTAGTATTTTAAAAAACAATCAGTAAAAAAACTATGTTTGTATGCACATGTTCATAAATTTTACTTTATTTTAAAATTTACAACGAAAGGATATCGAACCAAATCAGTTTTTTAGCTCAACTCTGATTGGTTTAACCATGCATCTCGAATCCTATTAAGAATGTATAAAAAATTTCTTCACATTCTTAAAGACAATATTTTTTTGCCAGATATAGCCAAATTTGGAGACATTTTTTTAATTTGGCGACAAATACGTGTTTTAGCTTTCGTAATCTTAATAATCGATTTTTCGGCCAAATGTCGCCAATATTTTGTCAAATATCGCCAACTTATTGACGGTTGCCATATTCTCGTAACTCTAACCCGTATTACCCAAAATGACCCACGAATCAAATTTGATCAAACATGTGACTTAGCTCAATGGTTTTCAGGTAATTAAAAACAATAGAATGTAAAATTGAATCAAAATCGTTTAAGCCATTTCTTAGGTAAAATTAGCTTAACAGCATTCAGCAATAAAGCGAAATGACCCACTAATATAATTTTGTTTAACGTGCGACTCAGCCTTCTCGTGACAAAAAACGTTTCGTTACAAAATTTAGGTAAAATTGATTGAGTCGTTATTATATATAATTAGAATGACCCTAACCCATTATCAGACTTGTATAAAACCAAAAACTTTCTGCGCACATAAATTTTAGGTCAAAACTTTCTGCAAATTTAATGTTTAATAAATTTGCATGTTTTATTATTTTGACATGAACGAAATTCGCGTTTTCTGCGCAATTCACAGAAGGAATCCCCGTTTTTTACGTGATTCACGGACGAAATTCCCGTTTTTCATGCGATTCGCGGACCTGATTCCCGTTTTTTATGCGATTCGCGGACCTGATTCCCGTTTTTTACGCGAATCACGGACGGATTTCCCGTTTACTATGCAATTAACGGACGAAATTCCCGTTTTTTCCCCCCGATTCACAAACGAAATTTCCGTTTTTTTTACGCGATTCACGGACGAAATTCCCGTTTTTTGTGCGATCATTGGACGAAATTCCCGTTTTCCGCGAGATCTTTGTACGAAATTTCCGTTTTTCCAGCGGTCTTTGAACCAAACTTGCGTTTTTTGCGTAGTCTTTTGTTGAAATACGAATTAATTACGCGGTCCTTTGCAAAATGTGGGGTTTCTTTTACGCAATTTTTTCGAGGTCTTTTTGATCTCGTAAACTTTTAAAAAAAAATAGTAATTTTGTTACTATTGTATAAAAAATATTACAAAAATTAAAATTGCTGCTTTCCTAAAATTTTCTGCAAAGCCCATAAAATTTTCTGCGCACGGCGTGCGCGCGTGCGTCTATATTATATAACTCTGCCCATTATGATCCAAAATGACCCACTGATCGAATTTTCGCGAGCATGTGTCATAGCCAAATGGTTTTCTCTTTCCCGAAAATGATATAATACAAAGTATAGTCAAAATGGTACGAGCCATTTTCTGCATAAAATTAGCATGACCTATCATGACTCACAAATCACCCTTATTGTCGAAATCTCTCAAACATGTGAGCCCATTAGTTTTCTCATGTCAAAAAACTGTTAGATAGAAAATTTCGTTAAAATAGATCACGCCATTCTTTAAATATAAATAGCTTGACCCAGACCCTAAATAACCCATTAAAATTTTTTCTCGAACATGTAACCTAGACCATGTTACCTCATTAGTTTTCTCGTGTCTAAAAAATGTTACTTACAAAATTTCGTTAAAATCGATCCAACCGTTCTTTAAATATAAATAGCTTGACTCAGACCCTTTATGACCCATTAATTGAAATTTCTGGAACGTGTGACCTAGCCCAATGATTTTCTCGTGCCAAAAAAATGTTATATACAAAATTTCGTTAAAATCGATCTACCTGCTCTTTAGATATAGCCTGGCATGATCCATTATGACCCAGCATGACCCACAAATGACCCTTATAGTCGAAATCTCTCAAACATGTGATTTAACCCATGTCAAAAAACTGTTACATACAAAATTTCGATGAAATTGATTCTGTCATTCTTTAAATATAAATAGCTTGACCCAGACCCTTAATGACCCAATATGACCCATTAAATTTTTTTCTCGAACACGATACCTAGACCAATGTTTTTATTGTGCCCGAAAACCATACAATGCAATTAATGCAATTTTTAGTCAAAATTGCGTGAGAAAATCTCTAGATAAAAATAGCGTGACCCACAATGACCCCAAAAATGACCACTTACCGAATTTTTTTGAACATATTACCTAACCCAGTGGTCTTCTTGTAATCCAAAACAGTATAATATAAAATTTGGTCAAAATCGTTCGAGCCGTTTTTAAAATAAAAGTGGCTTGACCCATAATAACCCAAAAATGACCCACCAATCGAAATTTTTCGAACATGTGACCCAGCCCAATAGTTTTCTCGTGCCAACAAACGATTGGATACAAAATTTCCTTAAAATCGATCCAGCCGTTCTCTAGATATAAGTAGCTTGATCCTGACCCAAAATGACCCAATAATCGAATTTTCTCGAACATGTGACCTAGCCCAATAGTCTTCTCATGCCCGAAAATGGTAAAATCCAAATTTTTGCGAAAATCGTTTGAGGTAAAATTTACACACACAGACACACACAATTTTTGCTCGCATTATAGTATAAGATATAATATATAAATATTTATATTATTTAAATGTAATATATAAAAAAAAAATTCAAGTGAATGTCGCTGATAGTGTCTGAGAATATGTATGACATAAAGTTTACATGACTGGTATAGAAATTTCAAACAGACATTATGTATAAAACTTTCAATTTGATGCTTAAATTTCCATAGTTGTTGTTGCAAGTATTCAGCTATTATTTTGAATAAATATTTTAGCAGTTTTAAACAAACAATTCAAACATTGTTAACATTTAAAATTAATTATTTATTTTAATGAGACACAAGGCTTGATTAATGGAGGGGAATGCGGGGGCAATAGCCTCGGGCTCTTCGATTTGAACCCCCCCCCCCCCCAAAGAGAGACATAAATTTTCTTAAAGGGTAGCCAAATGATAAAAAATGGGCAAAAGTGAATAGATTTTAATTTAAAGTGATTTTCAATCTGTGGTATTTAATTTCTTCCTTACTGATTTCATAATTTTTTTAAATACATAAATTTAATTAAAATATTACTACAATCTCACGCATCGCTTATCTGTTGCTTTCTGTAAGTTCGTATTTCTATAAATATAATTTTTGTTTAAACGAATTTGTCATAATAAGAAATTTTATACCAGAGTACTTTAGTATACCATGAGGGAATGCTGTAACAACATTGCAAGTATTGAAATTTGATGCTATTATTACTAGTAAATGCATACCACGACTTACTTTTCCTTATGATGGAATCGCCCAAATGCATGAAATAATGCTTGAAATAACTGTATTTACAATTTTAACAGCTCTCATTTATCTTTATATTCCTATAACAGAAAAAAAATGTATTCTATAGTTTCTTAAAGTTATCTTTCTTGCGCTATTCTGTATATAGATGTAAATAATATTTAGTATGAAATTTATGTATGCATACAATAAGTATGAAGTTAAATGTTAGTCACATCCACATTATTCACGAAAAATTTCAAAAAATTGAAAGCTCCCCCCCCCCCCCAAATAATGTCTGCCCCAGGGGCCCCCAACTGTCTAAGTCGGGACCTGATGAGACAGCAACCGAGCATTTCTTGAAAATTCTATAGTGAAACAAGATATGATAGTTATACAATAATTTGTTTTATCGTAGAAGCAACTTTTTAACAATTAATTCTAACGCTATTATCAACAAAACTTTTCTTTTAATGACCTTTAATTATTCAGAGTGTCGCTTCAAATCGAATACTTAAAGAAGCTATATTGATACTGGATTTATTTTACTGAAAATTTCTCAGATTTAATTACCAAATTCTTTTCCTTTTATCAGGGTCCTAATCAGAGAATAATGCCTTTAATTGAAATAGCGGATTTTTTTTTCTTTCGAGAAAATGCTCCGCACATCCTTTTCTATTTGCATCAGATTCTTGGGAAATTCTTTGAAGTTTTAAAAACAGAAGAGATTTGCATTAAATCGAGAACTTTTATTCTAAGAATGAAAGACTTTAGAAGCGTATTATGTAACTCTCAGCTTTTGTCGAACTCTGCTCTCACATTTTGTAAAGCACTTTTTATTCTGTTATTTGGAATTTTCCTAATTCAGAAGATTCAGAAAATAGAAGAAAATCAATATTACAAGAGTTGTTAAAGCTATTAATTAAACATTAGAAAAATCATGCGTCAAGCATAAATTATGAAACACTTTCTAACATCTCTAGAATATTTATACAGGGTGGGCCAAAAGTTTGTAAAAACCTTAAAAATTCATAAAAATTGGGAAAATAATGGAAATAAAAAATTTAGCTGTTTCTTTTGTGTCTTAGCAGTATCTTCTTAACTCTCTTGTGTTACTAGATCACGGGAATTATTTTAAAACAAGAAAAAAAAATAATTCAAAAAACAGCCGACAGATGTCGCTGGTGCGAGCAACTTCGGTGAAAATATTAAACTAAAACGGTTATAAGAATTTTCGCTACTAATCTAATACTAGTTCACCATTGCAAACCGTGTATGTGAACAAGGACGTTGAATGTCTTGAATGTTGGTTGAAATGGACGTTGAATGGACGTCGAAGTAAACTTTGTTAGAGTAGTTATTTAATAAGAACCAGGAATCAGCAACCATTGCCTTGTGCAAATATCAAGTTTTGAAGAGTGACAGGACTGAAAAAGATCCTTTCACAGACACAGGCCTCATGCAGTTTGTTCAGCTATTTAAAGAATCTGAAACATTAGAGGAGATAGTGGGCTCCTATAGACTCTTCGTTCTCCAGATTTCACATCGGCAAACATCTGGTTACAGGGATATTCTAAACTCCTTGTATATCGATACGATCCATCTTATCTGTCGGAACTGAAAAATACGATCCGCTAGCAGGTACCATGTGCATCATGTGTACATTCGGACCTATTACACTCTATCATTGCCGAATATATGAATCGTCTGCAACGTGGTATCCCCTCTAGGGAGTCATGTAGAACAAATACACTATATGGCCAAAGGTGACCGGCCACTTGCGATTTTTAAAATTTTGTTAAATATCTAGAAAAATACATAAGGAATTATTCTGAAACTCTAAGTGCGTAAACGTAATAGTACAGGTCATGCATTTCCGTGAAGATTCTTTCCTGAAACTCCATAGGGGACCGTCAATAAATTGAAAAAGAACAAATATCTTTTGGTTAACCCTGCCAAAACTAGTGCTGCAAAAGCATTCAAACTGTATATTATGATTAAATAGTTATTGTAATAAACTGTGTTCATTTTTATGCGGATAGCATATACACTCGTAGAAAAATTAAGGATTTTATAAAAGCAGTACCAAATTTTTCGAAGTTTTTTTGCTTATAATTTGTAGAGGTTTTAATAAAAAGCAATGTTCTTTTCAGAAAATATGAGAAACGACATTGTACATAATACCCTGTAATCAAAATTTAAAAATATTAATAATTGCATGAAAAATGAGCAGGTTTACTAAATAAATTTTCACTGCGCATGCGTTGGAGCTGTCAAAATTTCATTTGCATATTATATTAGCTAAATGTATAGAGTAACTTTTGTGAAAGTCTCAAAAACATACCTTGAAAATTCTGAAAGTGTTCGTCAATAAAATAAGCTCAAAATCCGTTATTCCCAAAATGAAGCATAAAAATGAAGGGTTGTATCCAAATGTAGCAGTACGGGCTTTTGTAAAAATCTCAAGAACATAATTTAAAAATTCTGAAAATTATCGTCGAGAGAATAAGATCAAAATCCGTTATTCTCAAAAAAAAGAAAAAAAAAGAGGGATTGTATTCATATATCCATTGATTAGTGCCAATAGCATACACATATACACAATATTGCACGTACTACTATATTGAAATACAACTCCTCATCTTTTTGCTTTATTTTAGGAATATCGGATTTTTATCTTATTTTATCGACGATTATTTTCAAAATTTTTAAGTTATGTTTATGAGACTTTTACAAACGCTACTCTAAATATTTAGCTAACATAATATGCAAATTTTGATAGCCTTCGTGCATGCGAAATGAAACGTTTTTTAGTAAATCTGCTCATTTTTCGCACAATTTTTACTATTTTTCAATTTTGATTACAAAATATTATGTACAATATTATTTGACATATTTTAAAAAAAACAATATTTTATATTAAAAATTCTAAAAATTTTTAATATAAAAAAATTTGGGACTGTTTTTATAAAAACCTTGATTTTTCAACGAGTATACATGCTATCCGCATAAAAATGAACACTGTTTATTACAATAAGCCACTTAATCATAATCTACAATTTTAAAGATTTTGCTACATTGGTTTTGACAGGATTATCCAAAAGATCTTCGTTCTTCTCAATTTGTTGACGGTCCCATATGGAGTTTCGGGGGAAATTCTTTACGGAAATGTACGACCTGTACTATTGTGTTTACACACTTTCAGTTTCAGGATAATTCCTCATGTATTTTTCTAGATATTTAACAAAAGAATCAAAAATCTCAAGTGGCCGGTCCTATTTGGCCATATAGTGCATAACTATGACAAGCGATTTTAATTTCTACGCCTTATTTGCATGTCTTTCTTTGACTTCTGTAAGTCAGCGCCATCTATCGATTATTTTTTAGCCTTTTTTTTCTTGTCTTAAAGAAAAATTTATGACATACCGATGATAGCCCTGCAAATCGTTTTTTATTTAGGTTATTTATACGGATTTTGTTAAATTTTAGATGGACGGTGATGTTCTGAAACAAATCTGTAAATTCTGAAACAAATCTATAAATTCTGCGTAAAAGATCCATTTACCTAAATTAAGGGAGGTAACCCCCATCCCTCCCCTTTATGTTTAACTAATGAACACCAAAACTAATCATGTATGCACCTCATCAGAATGATCCTATTCTAAAATTTCAATGAAATCTGATAATTTTAGATGAAAAACTCATGCATCTAAATTAATGGGGAACTAGCCTTTTATTCCCCCCCCCTTATATAATGAACTCCGAAAACTAATCAGGGAAGCGCCTTATCAGAATAAACCTATATCCTAAATCTAAAGCAAATCCCATATTTTTATTATAAGTTATCGCGTTACATACATAAATATGTACAGTGGCGGTCAAAAGTTTCCGGCCAGTTGGTTTCTTCGTTTTATCTACCAGAAGGTTTCAGCGAAGAAGAAGCACAACTGCTTCAGAAGTTATGAATAGTGAATGACCTCTGATCCCGTGATCATTTTGATTGGATACTGAAGATGCTTCATGCAAAGGGAAAGAATTCGAAGTTCGTATATGCAAAAGTTTCCGGCCACTTATCATTCCTTAGAATTTTTTCTATCGGTAAAGTGATTTTTGGTGGTGTTTATGAATGAATCAATGTTTATAGCATAGTTTTAATTCAAAAGTAAAAAGTTCAACAACTATTGTTCGTAAATGAATGATTAGTTTGTCACTAAAAGGCCGATTTTCTCGAGATATTGCGGCAAAGTTATCGCTCGGTAAAATCGACTGTAAACGATATTTAAAAATTATATAAAGATGGCCATTTCCTTCAGGGCTTTCAAAGGTCCGGGAGAAGCCGAAATATGACTATTTTTGTGGACAGAATTATTAGGAGAAAAAAAATTGATGATCCGCATGAAAATTCCGTTGCAATATATTGCGATTTACGGAATGAAAATATTGCTGAAATAAGTTAGCCTACCGTGTCAAGATGCTGACGTGATACATGACTTCTTGTAAGAGTCGGTGTTCAAAAATATTTCATAGGTAAAAAATAATCAACGTACCCGACTGACGTTTTCCAAAAAACACAAAGTCTGGTCAAGTGAAAACTGGACATAAATGCTACTTTTACATAAATCGAATTTAAAACTATTTTCGAAGTAATGACAGGCACAACATCGGATGACCTAACAACAAAAGATATAATTCGGCCTATGTTTTTCCTACAATGAAGGATGGCGGAGAACATGTTATGCTGTGGGGAGTATTTTCTTCAAAAAGTATCGGTCCGTTATTTGAAATCCACTGCAAGATAAATGATGTAATGTATAAGGATATCTTGTAAGGTTATTTGCTGCCTTATCAGAGGAAACATTTTGGTCGCAACTATTTTTTTAACATGATAACGGCATAAATAATGTATGCAAGCCTCGACAAACAATGGTTTTCGCACAAAAAAATTCGTTTTAGACATGGCCAGCTCAAACGCCCAACATGAATACGATAGATAATCTGTGTAAAGAAGTTGGAAAAAGTCTGCGAGTTATAAATATCCAACTTAGCCGAAATTTCCCCGAAAATAGCGAGAAATATGGAAAAAACGTACCATAGACGATCTTTAACTGTTGATTGTATGAATGTCACGTTGCTGCGCCATAGAACTTATTACTAAAGGTAATAAAATACTAATACGATAAAATATTAATTGTAAATGTTGTTGATCATTGTAATTTTCTATTATAGTACCGCTTTTTCCAAACTTGCGAAGGTGGCCGGAAACTTTTGAGAACATGCGTTTTCCTTTGTATTTAATTTAGTTAGCTAAATTTATTGATATTTACATGTTCTTCCATAACTAAGTTCCTAACTATTAAGTCAATAAAATGTATAAGTATCATTTTGAGATTCCTCTTCATATGGGTATACTTACAAATTAAATGAAAAAGTTTTGCTGGCCGGAAACTTTTGACCGCCACTGTACATACGTATACATACGGAACTGGCGGGCACATAAGCTCTCAGGCTTTGATAGCCTATGAGCTAAAAAGGAGCAAACACATAGAATTAAGGTATCAGGCACCTTTAAATTGTCAAACGTAACTGTAAGGATTAAGCTTGTTATTTTAACACTGCTATGCCCATTTTTGTTAAACCTATTGTCCATGTTTTTTCATTTTATTTTTTTTTTATCCTTTCACCTTTAATGCTCGTGTCATTTTTTGGCATGTGATGTAACGTGAAAAGAAATTGTATTTTCTAATGTTTTAAAAAATTCTTATGGAAAAAGGTATAAGGTTTACCGGTAAATAAATTATTAGTGCTGAAGAAATTTATTTACTTCTTTCTTTTATTTTTTTATATTTTAAAGTATTTATAGGCGTCCGCATTGTTTTTTTAGAAAGCTGGGGTGTTAAAATAACATCTTTTGAACGCTTTATTCAATATTCTGACGTTTTGCGACAGGACTGTTTATTAAATTTATTCAAAAGAAAATGTTTCAAGCCGTGAAAAATTTTAAAAAGGCTGATTTGAAGTTTGTAGCAGAAGAGATTGGGGAAATTATTCCTCAAGAGTACACCATCGCAACTCTAAAGCAAATCATTTTAAATAGCGAAGAATACAAAATAGATCCTGCTTTTGTACAAGAAATTTTATCTAACGCTGTTGCTGAGAGAAAGGAAAATGAAGAGTTAAAGAAGTTAGAAGAGTTAAAGAAGTTAGAATTAAAGGAAAAGTTAGAGCAAGAAATTGAGCTAAGAAAGCTAGAATCGGAAATTGAGTTAAGAAAGCTAGAATCGGAAACTGAGTTAAGAAAGCTGGAATTAGATCATCAATTGGAACTAGCTAAAATTCAATCTCAAGGACAAATACAAAATGAATATATTTCAAGTGATTATGATATGAATAATTCAAAACGAAAATTTACTTTACCGAAGTTAGAATTTCGCCAATTTGATGGTGATTTAAAGGAATGGTTGCCGTTCTGGAGTCAGTTTGAGCAGATTCATAATGATCCTAATATTGCACCAGAAAATAAATTTCAATATTTGATCCAAGCAACAGTCACTGGATCTAGAGCACGAGAAGTTGTTGATAGTTTCCCGCCAACAGGTACCAACTATGCCAAAGCTATTGAGAGTCTTAAAGCTCGTTTCGGCAGGGAAGATCTTTTGGTAGAAGTGTATGTCAGAGAATTGTTAAAATTAATCATTTCTGTTCAATCAAAAGGAAAATTTTCTATTACAACGTTATATGATAAACTTGAATCGTATTTACGAGCTCTTGAGACGCTAGGAGTCACAATTGATAAATGCGCTTCAATTTTATATCCAATGGTAGAATCTTGTTTTACAACTGATTTTTTGAAAGCGTGGAATCGAACCTATACGACTCCCGTTAGTTCTGATGCAAAAGAACGTCTGGATAATTTAATGATGTTTCTCAAATCTGAAGTTGAAGGTGATGAAAGAATTAATTTAGCTGTATCAGGTTTTGGTTTAGCGAAAAAAGATGATGCAAACTTTAGAAAAAATAAAGGTTACAACGAGCCTACTAAGCATTTACCAACTGCTGCTACCCTCTTAACAACTACTTCAAAACCAGAGTTAAGAAAAAATTGCGTTTTTTGCAACGGAAGACATCTGAGTTCAGAATGCTTTTCGGCACGAAAGATGACTTATAATGAAAAGCAGAATATATTAAAGGATAAAAAATGTTGCTTTTTATGTTTGGCAACGGGTCACACAACGAAGCAATGTAAAGCTATCTTGAAGTGTTTCGTTTGTGATAAAAGACATGCGTCTGTGATGTGTCAAATGCTAGATAAAAACAAGCCAAATGAAAAGAAAGAGGAAGAAAAGTCGTCTGGAAAAGAAGTTAATATGGCTAATTTTAATAGAAATCCTAAAGTATTTCTTCAGACGCTCAAAGCAAAAATCCTTTCTGACAACAAGAAGAAAGATGTTCGACTAATTTTAGATTCAGGTTCTCAAAGGTCGTACATTTTATCACAACTAGCCGAAGAAATGGACTATCTACCGCTTCGAGAAGAAAAGGTTACGCATTCTCTTTTTGGCGGAGTCACAACAAAGGATTATAATCATCGTTACTACAAGGTAAGATTAAGTGATTTAAAGGAAAATTTTAAATGTAATTTTGAAGTATTGGATCAAGACATTATATGTGAAAATGTTATGCCTGTAGAAAATGGATCCTGGTTTAAAGAATTATCGAGAAAAGGCATCACTTTGACGGATGTTGGTAAGACTCCTGAATCTATTCAAGTACTGATTGGAGCCGATGTAATGGGAAAATTACTGACAGGTCGTAAAGAAATACTCTCGTCAGGATTAGTTGCATTAGAAACATATTTGGGATGGACCTTAATGGGAAAAGTACCACAAGATAATACATCTAAAGATAACTTAGCTTTATCAGTTACGTCTATGTTCGTAAAGGAAGCAGAAATTGCCGATTTATGGAAATTGGATTTACTAGGAATACATGATCCGATTGAAAAACAATCTAAAATGGAAATTGATCGTCAGGTTAAAGAACATTTTTTACAGACAGTAAGAATGAATGAAGATAATCGTTATGAAGTTTCTTTGCCTTGGTCAGAAGACACACCACCTCTACCAGATAATCTGAGTTTAGCCAAGAAAAGATTAATTAATGTTACGAACAAGTTGCTTTCCGATAACCTTTATCAAAAGTATGAAGACGTGCTTCTAGGATGGCTTGATGATAAAATAATTGAAGAAATTCCACAGTCTGAAATGAATCGTTTTGGAAACTACTTACCTCATAGACCAGTGATAAAAGAAAACAGTACAACCCCCATTCGTCCAGTGTTTGACGCATCAGCAAGAATGCAAAATCACCCGTCTTTGAATCAATGTTTACATTGTGGCCCAAATCTTATTGAATTAATTCCTGACATTCTCTTAAGATTTAGAAAAAAGAAATTTGGTGTTGTAGCTGATATCAAGAAAGCATTCTTACAAATAGCTGTTCGTAAGGAAGATCGAGACTATTTGCGTTTTTTGTGGTGGAGTGATGTAGAAGAAAGAAATATTAAAATGTTTCGACACACTAGAGTTGTATTTGGAGTCAAAAACTCTCCTTTTCTTCTTGCTTCCGTCATCGAATATCACATTAAAAACGATGAAGAATACGACACCAATTTTAAACAGCAGATGCTAAGAAGCTTTTATGTTGACAATGTCGTTGCTAGTGTCCAAACAAAGGAAGAATTGGAAAGGTTTATTACCGATTCTAAGTCTCTTATGGCTAAAGGTGGATTTGATTTGAGAGGTTGGGAACAGACAGAAGACAGAAATAATAGCGAAAATAGTGAAGATACTACTGTATTGGGATTACAATGGAACAGATTTCTAGATGTTTTAAAAGTTAACGTAAGCTGGATAAAAGATATAAATATAGAAAAAATAACAAAACGAGTCATGCTGTCAGTTGCACATAAAGTTTTTGATCCAGTTGGCTTCACTGCTCCTGTTATGATATGTCCCAAGATGATGTTACAGAAAACATGGAAAGAAGGAATCTCATGGGATGAAGAAATCACTGGAGATATAAAAAACGAATTTATTGAATGGTTTCGTGAATTAAATGTTTTACAAGAAATTCAGATTCCTAGATATATTCAATTCATCCCAGAGAATTTAAAAGCTTGTACCCTTCATACATTTTGCGATGCAAGTCAGTATGCGTATGCTACTGTTATATTTTTAAGGGTAGAAAATAAAGATCGTATAGAATTATTCCTCCTTGCTGCAAAATCCCGCATCGGTCCATTGAGATGTGTAACTATACCTAGAATGGAACTTTTAGCTGCTTTGATTGGTGCTAGATTGACTAAATCAGTAACTGACGCAATGGGCTGGGAAGATATGGAAAAATACTTTTGGAGCGATTCCACTACAGTGCTTGCATGGATATCCAGAAAAGAAAATTGGTCTGTTTTTGTTAGAAATAGAGTTCAAGAAATTAAAAGATTGAGTGATCCGATTTTATGGAAACATATACCTGGTGAAATTAATCCAGCAGACCTGCCATCTAGAGGGTGTAAAGCAAAACAGCTGGTGTCTCTCAAATGGTGGGAGGGACCACATTGGCTTAAAGATGCTGAAGAATATAATAAATACATGAATTTCACCTGTCAAAACATAAACGAAGAAGAAATTGAAAAAGAAAAATTGAAATCTACAAAATTACTTGTAAATGTTGATGAAAGTACAGACAGAAACTGGTACTACCGATATTTTTCCAGTTATGAAAAAATTGTTCGCCTTGTTGCTTGGATACTTCGTTTTAGATATAATTGTTGTAATCCAAAGGAGCAGGTCAAAGGAGAATTGACAAGTCAAGAATTTAAGAGCGCAGAGACGAAGATAATTTGGATGCTACAAAAAGAATATTTGGGTCTTCTTATTCAACGACCGAATGGTAGACGAGCCCAACGTTCAATTGAGGTAGGAGATATTGTCTTGGTGGGAGTAGATAACAAAAAAAGGATCAATTGGCCATTAGGACGTGTTACAGAACTCATTCGTGGTCAAGATGGAAAAGTTCGCCTTTTGAAATTACAAACGTCTCATTCACAAATGATTCGGCCCATTCAAAGAATCAACCCTCTCGAGGTGTCATCGATTGATTGTACTGAAAATATTTTTCCCAAACTAACTTTGCATGAAAACCATGTCGATCCTCCAAAAGACGAGGCACAAATCAAAAAGACGAGATCTGGCAGGACGATAAAGATTCCAGAAAGACTCGATTTGTGATATTTATGTAAATGTATTTATTTAGTATAAAGTTTTAATTATAGTGTATAATCAAAAGGTGGGAGGATGTTAAACCTATTGTCCATGTTTTTTCATTTTATTTTTTTTATCCTTTCACCTTTAATGCTCGTGTCATTTTTTGGCATGTGATGTAACGTGAAAAGAAATTGTATTTTCTAATGTTTTAAAAAATTCTTATGGAAAAAGGTATAAGGTTTACCGGTAAATAAATTATTAGTGCTGAAGAAATTTATTTACTTCTTTCTTTTATTTTTTTATATTTTAAAGTATTTATAGGCGTCCGCATTGTTTTTTAGAAAGCTGGGGTGTTAAAATAACATCTTTTGAACGCTTTATTCAATAATTTTCATATAATTTTAAAATTTCAAAGTTTGAGAAGATTTATTCATTCATTTGTATATTGTACATTCGAATGACCGTGTTTCTCGTGTCGGTTCCCTCGTTCGTAGTGTGCATACAGTTCTACAACAATCCTTGATTAGAATTTTTCGCCTTATTGAAATGCAGAAAAATATTACTATCTTATAAACGAGAGAAATACAAATTGTACAGTTTCCTTAATTTTCTTATTAATTAGAAATTTTTTTAATCGGAATTACCCGCATCAAACAAGTGTTAAATACATTTTTTTTTTTTTTTTTTTTTTTTTTTTTTTTTTTTTTAAGGATGGATCTTGCAGAAACCGGGGGAGGGGGTGGCAATAGGTAGTTTCGGAGAAGAAATTACACTTCTAGACCATCAATGTGCATAAATTCCCAAATTTTCAAATATAAAATATTCATTTTTGCATCATCCTTTTAAGTTTGCATTTTCCGATAGAGATCTGCTTCCTCTGCATACTTTATTTAAACTCAAAAATGGAGCGTCGAAAGAAATCTTTGCATAAGACAGCGTCTTGTGTTTTCATTTTTTTTTTTTTTTCTGAATGTTTTTTAATAGTTATTTACAAACACAGCATTAAAATCTAAATGCATGTTTGATCAGATTAAATTTTTATTTTGTTTAGAAAACAATCTTAAGTATTCTCTCAAGAAATTCTCATGCATAATATTTAGAAAGCATTTTTCATTGTATCAATATAATTTTCAAAGGCAACGAGGCTTTTTCGCTAAAAATTTCTATTTTGGGATTAAAAGGTATATCTTGTTGAATACTTTATAAGTAAAAACCTTTCAACACATTACTTCGCTGATCCTTAGAGTAAATTTCAAATATGTATTATATAAATTGAAATAAATTGAATCTGATACTTACAAATTATTTTGTTGTTGTTTCAGCAAATTCTCTAAACACTTCCAAATATAAAATATCAAAAATTCATATTTAAAAAAAAAAAACAAGCATTTTTATTTTAATATGTTATTTTTTCTCTTTTACTATTGAATGATTTCTGAAAAAAGTGTCATAATATACATATATTTTTTATATAAAAAATATATCATATTTCAAATATTACCAATTTTCAATACCGATTGTAACAAATTTTATGTTATTTACCTTGTATTTTTATTTAAATATAAGAATGTATTACCGAGTACTTTATTTTTTTTTTTTAATTATTTGTTTTATTTTATTTATGTATTTATTTTTGTAATACAGTGAAAGATTGTAAATTATTAAAATGAAATTTCTTTTACATGAACTACAAGCAATAAACATAGATTTCATAGACTACGTGAGAAATCTTTTTAGGTCTGTTTTTCATTTTTAAGAAGAAAATTATTTTTTTTGTTAATAATGTTATTAGTAGCCATCCAAATAGTTTTATTGGAGTTTAACGAATATGCAATTGTCTGAAATATAAGGAGTGTAGTTAGTCTAGGTATTATTCAATTCATTTCCATAAGACAATAGGATAAGGAATAGTTTGGAAGGAGATGTTTGAAAATGTCACATTACAGCAAGATTTGCCAAATAATACAACTTTCAAATTATGTTTTTTTTTTTTGTTTTTTTTTTTGTTTTTTTTTTTTTTTGCTTTTTATCGTACATGATACCTTCAGAAAAGTAACCTATATTTTAAATTTTAAGTGTGAAATATGTGTTTAAAACAAAAGAATCATCAACGGTGCAAGAAAAGTTAATAAAATTGTATTTTTATGTGGGTGGTTCAACAATTATTGTCCCTGGCATATATAAAATATTTGTACTGCGATGGTTGGTGTGGAATATCGAATCCTGATGTTTTAGATGCTTATATGCTCGATTTCAGAGTCGTAACTGCTATATTAACATAGTTTAGAAGGGTCTGGTGAAGTTTTAAAGACCTATTTTTGAGGGTGTTTTGCAGGAGGAGGTTGAGGATGAAATTCTGGCTTTGGAGCTTATGAGGCTACATTTGTGTTAGTGGATGAGATGTGGATACATCACGATGATTCCAAGTCTAAACGACAGTAGTTACGTCTCACCCACTGTCACAAATCTAGCTTCATAAAATCAGCCTTTAACTCCCCCTTCCCCTCCCTTTCACTCCTCCCGCAAAAACTATGTTAATATAGCAGATACGGTTCTGAAATTGAGCATATACAGCTATCTAAGACATCAAGCTTCGATATTCCACAACAGCTATTACAGTAAAAATATTTTATATACATTAGGGACAATAATTATTGAACCACCCTCGTATTACTAAGAGTCGATGCAGTGGCGTAGCTAGCGGGGGGCGGAGGGGGTGTCCACCACGGGTGTCACCCTCTAAGGAGTGACACCTAATCTTTGTTTACAGAAATGTATATATATAATCTTAGAAGATTTTTAGAAAATATTCTAAAATAAAATGGAATTTTTAAGATAATTTATATTGAAAATAATATTACTTTGTTAATATGGAATTCTTAAAAGTTATAGCACAAATGTTGAAATTTTATTTGTAATAACGTAGAAATGTAATTGAAAAAAAAACCGGATTTTTTTTTTGGGGGGGGGGTTGACACCATTGTGGGTAGGGGTGCCACCATTTATATCCGACCCGGATGTCACTCATCCAAGCTACGACACTGAGTCGAAGAATAAATAGAGTCATAATAAGAAAGGAATAGACACATACTATAGTTACTACATGTCGATCGTAACAAAAAGGATTTTTAAGACAACATAATACTCAATGAAAAGACATGTACAATAAAACACCAGATCCGAATGGGTTAAAAATATGTGACCAGATCCATTAAGGCATTTGAAGTGTTAGGAAATGGAAAAAGATCCATACAAACAAAAAGTTTATTTATTAATTACTCTAGAAATCTTCAAAAATATTTGAATATGTGATAAATCATCGATTTGTCAGGCTTTCTTTAGAAAAACATTTTTTTAAAAAAGATATTATTACGCAGAAGTAAAACGAGGAATTCCACGTTTTTAAAACAATTTTGGACATTTTCTGAATTGATTCAAAAATGTTCGAAGCGTAGAAGAGAATGCGGGGATGTCTGAAAAATGTTATAATCAGGCATCTTGTTTGCTCAAATCTCTGGAGTTTGTTTGAATCGTCAAATGAAAAATAAGCTTATATTATAAGCATTGAAAGTCATGCAAATAAATTTATTTAAATTTGAAGGGTCTTTCTTGAGAGATTTTTTTATGTACTTTAAATGTGTAAGGAAATTTCAAGATTCTTTTCAGAAAAGGATATTTTGTTTTATTTATACCATACTTTTGGGTAATTTCAGTGATAAATTTCTACAATAAATATCGATTTGACATGTATATAATTTATCTTGGATATATTTTTTTCTTTTGAAAGAAGTGTAAAACTTTAAACGGTCGAAGTGTAAATTCTTAAAATTAATCGCTTTATTTCACATAAGTTCATAAGATAAGTAAGTATATTTGGGTTTCACTTTTATCAAACTGTCTTGAATTTATTTATTTTTTTATTTAATGAATCTGTATATTTAACGCTAGTTTAAGTTTGTTCGTAATACTTTCTTATTTACGAAAAGAAAATATTAATCATAATTCATTTCACTGTAGAAATAACTCTTAAAATATATAATTTTTTAAAAGATTATACGAATATATATATATACAATATTATACAATTGGCGCCATAGTGTAGATAAAAAAAAATGTCTATCTTTTTTTTTTTTTTTTTTTTTTTTTTTTTTTTTTTTTCCTATTTGTCACTATTATGCCCGATTATGTTAATTAAGATTAATAAATATTTAATGTTTAAAAGCAAGTTTTAGCCCAATTTTAGAATTACAATACATTACATTTTCTTGATTTTCTGAAGCCAAATTATCAGAATGTTGAAGAATAAATATTTACAAAAATAATATATTCAAAAACTTTTTTTTTTACCGCTAAAAAAGGTCAAAAGAATAATGTTCCTATAATATTTGAAAATTAGTTAAGATTTATGCGTAATACAACATTTTTCTTTCCTATTTATACTGGAAAAAATTATTGGGATATAGAACTTTTAATTTATTTTAATTCCAACACTGATTTAAACAGAATCCCCCTCCCCCCTAGGTAATTTTTGAAGGGTGCTAAGCTCTGGCTGTCCTATGGTTTACAAATTGCACCCTTTTTTATTCTCATCAAAAAAGTTAGCACCCTTCTTGTCTCTTATGCAGAAAAGTAGCATACTTTTTTTCCTTCAATCAAAATATTAGCGCATTTCTTCCCCCTCAGTTTTAAAAAAGTGCCCTTTCATCTTTTCCCAATTCGTTCAGAAAGCTAAATTAAAAAATAAAATTAGCTTGTGTGGAAATTTTTCTTAATCTTCAGTTAAACTAGTTGGATGTGCCAATCCCAAAACTTTCTTCTATCTCATACATGTATGTTAATACTTTAATATTATTCTTTCAGTACTATATCAACTTTGATTTTCATCTTTAATTTCTACTTCAGTCAATAAATCGGAGTAAAAGCGAGTTAATGTGGATCATGATACTTATTAAAATCAATAGCTTTCCCTTATTCTGTTATTACCAGCTGTTTACAAATAGCCGACTTAGCAGGATGCGACTTCCCGTCTCTGCATGAGCCGATGAACAGTAGAACGACGAAGAATCGAGAAAATGATACAAGAAACGTTATTACAATTATTGTACGTTCCTTTCTCACTGAATATTTCCAAATTCAAGGAAGATTTGCTGGCTGTAGCCAAAAACATACACAAAACTTTTGGTTCGGTTCTGTACATACATTTGCCCTCTTTTTTGTGGTACAATATTGAAAATGGCACAAAAATCATTATTGCATCGCCCCTTCTGGTTGATTTCTTTCAAATTCAGGGAGGATCTACTAACCATAGCCAAATACTTACAGAAAAAAATTGGTTTAATTCTATGCAAAACTTCATACACTTTTCGATGGTACAATATTCAAAATGGCACAAAAATCCCTATTACAGCATCCCGTTTCTGCGGAATATTTCACAATTGAAGGAGGGATTGCTTGATACAGCCAAAAGCATGCACAAGAAATTTGGTTTAATTCTATGCATATCTTCATACACTTTTCAATGGTACAATAGCGACATACGGACACAGATATAAGGATAGACAGACATTTTCTAAAGGCATGATTTTTGGAATATACTGATCTCTAAAGCGTATAAATCCGTCGAAAATCAGAAGTCAGAGGGGAAAAAAATGTAGAATACAATACTTTCTTCTATTGAAAATAGAAGAAAGTAAAAACACTTTGCATCATCGTTTTCATTTTGTGTGAAACATGGTCGTTTGTCCGATGCAACGGAACTTACAAAACATGGTATTATTGATTTGTATAAAAAAGGTCGTAATCAGCAATACATCGCCTTATTACTTAAATTGCTCTTAAACAACTGTTAGTAATGCAATAAAGCAGTACTTTAACGGCTGCCATTTTGAAAACAGCATCTGAATAGCGGCCGAAAACCAAAAAACTACGATATATAAATCTAAAGTAGGGGTCTGCACGGGCCGGGCCTCGGCCAGGCCAGGCCCGGCCCGATTTCCATTAACGGCATTCGGGCCTGGCCGGGCTCGGGCCTTGCTTCTGAAGACTCGGGCAGGGCTGTACGGGCCCAGTCACTAATCTTTTTGAGCCGGTCCGGGCTCGGGCCTTAATTTTTTTTCCTGGAATATCGGGCCGGGCCGAAGCTAACTTATTTTTTCTGTACGAAGCCGAGACTGATTTCGTTCTTCCTAGTCTTCACGGACCAAAATAATCAGTTCCTGTTGAATCTTCCAGTATGAAAATCCTTTTCTCGACGTGGAAAAGTCTGTTCATAAATCAGTAAAGTTTGGCTTGGTCCAAAAATTTTTGCAAAATAGACATATACTTTTAAGTCGTCATTGTTCTACAATTAAACATTAGAATTTATTCTTTTTAAAGAATCGTAGATCACTAGACGTCTTAAAATAGAATTAAACACAATAAAAAAAAAAATTAAGAATTGTGGCGGAATTTTCGTTTAAACTGAAAACTGCAAATTTCTTTTAAACTGTTCTTTCATGCAAAATGAATACAACAATACGAGAGAAAAAAAAATATATTAAACATTTATATCTGCTAAAAAGGAAGCATGTTTTTTTCTTTCCAATGTCTTAGAAGATTTTACTTTTACCATATATCATTTTTTAGATTTTTTTATCCTATGTATTAATAATACTAATGATAACTCAAACATTTACATACAACAAACAAAGATTCATTAAAAGCGTAAATATCGCAGCCAATGGCACTTCTGCATAAATAGAGATTATAAACATAATTTTAAAAAAAAAGACAAAGGTAAGTTTTTTTGGTCTGAACTCTTCCGTTAGAATAAAGATCAATGTTCTGTAGAAATTCACCCGAGTCGGGCCGTGTTCGGGCCGAATTTTAAACTTTTTTCCGGGCCAGGCCGAGCTCGGGCCGAAATTTTAACTTTCGGGCCTGACTGGGCCAATATTTCTTTCATTAGGGCCAAAATTTTAACTTTCGAACCGGGCTCGGGCCTGGAAATTTTGGCCCGTGCAGACCAGAATATGATTTGCATAATGCGTTACATAAATATACAGAGTAACTTTTGTGAAAGTCTTAAAACCACAGCTTGAAAATTCTGAAAATGATCATCGATAGAATAAGCTCAAAATCCGTTATTCACATAATAATGAAGCCAAAAGATGAGGGGTTGTATCCTTACATCCATTGATTAGTATATACACAAAATAGCATACAAAACATTTCACGTACAAGTATATTTGGATATAGACACTCATCTTTTTTGCTCCATTTTGGAAACAATGGATTTTGAGCTCATTCTATCGACGCGACGATTAGTTTCAGAATTTTCAAGCTATATTTTTTAGGTTTTCACATTACTTGCGATATACATTTAACAAACAGATTATGCAAATTAGATTTTGATTGTATTCACGAATGAGAAGTGAAACATTATTCAGCATACATACTCATTTTTCATACAATTTTTATTATTTTTAAAATTGATTACTGAGTATCATGTACTATGTTGTTTGTCATATTTTCTGGAAAGAACATTTTTAGGTGCGTTCGTAATTATGTAAATACGTAGCACCTATTGTTGTCGCTCAGTCTGTCCGTCCGTCCGTCTGTCTGTCCGCATATAACAACGCAAAAACTACCCAACCGAATCGTTTGAAATTTAAAATACATAATTATAACATAATTTTGTCGAGTCATTTCAAATTTTATTAAAATCGGATGGATAGATCAATTATAGGAACAATCAAAAGGATTCCGTTACATTACGGTCAATGGGGAAAAAAGTTTCAAATGCATTTAATCGTTTGAAATTTAAAACATATAATTATTGCTTAATTTTATCGAGTCATTTCAAATGTTATGACAATCGGATGTATAGATCAATTACAGGGAAAATCAAAAAAGGATTCCGTTACATTACGGTCAATGGGGAAAAAAGTTTCAAATTCATTTTAATCGTTTGAAATTTAAAACATATAATTATTACGTAATTCTGTGGAGTCATTTCAAATTTTATGAAAGTCGGATGGATAGATCAATTACAGGGACAATCAAAAGGATTCCGTTACATTACGGTCAATGGGGAAAAAAGTTTCAAATGCATTTTAATCGTTTGAAATTTAAAACATATAATTATTGCGTAATTTTATCGAGTCATTTTAAATGTTATGACAATCGGAGTATAGATCAATTACAGGGACAATCAAAAGGATTCCGTTACATTACGGTCAATGGGGAAAAAAGTTTCAAATTCATTTTAATCGTTTGAAATTTAAAACGTATAATTATTACATAATTTTGTCGAGTTATTTCAAATATTATGAAAATCGGTTGCATAGATCAATTACAGGGACAATCAAAAGTATTCCGTTACATTACGATCAATGGGAAAAAAAAGTTTCAAATGCATTTTAATGGTGTTACACTCATTTGAACATAATAGAATTGACATGAATGTATGAAATATGTACTAAAATATACATTCTGTACAATGTGTGATGCAAAGAATATTTATTATTAAATTACAGCGCCACACAAATGTGTACCACAGTGTATATAGTGTATTTGCTTACTCCTAAAAAACTGTTGAAGAAGTGTAAGATATTGCATTGGAAGTGGAAAGAACACTGTATTCATGTAAATAAATCTTTAACACTAAGACGATATCATAAACATGGATTTCAATCTGATGTACCAAAGATAAAACACCTCATGACAGAAAAGGGAGAGAGCGAAATGGTGCCAAAAGAGGAGAGCTTTCGTGGGATCTGGATAATTAGACAAAGGTATTGTTTAGTGATGAATTTAATGAATTGGTGAATTTGAAATTAAACTATAAATACGTTTCCGGCAGTTATTGTTCATAAGCAGTTATTGAAGCAAAATTCTTTTGTGTATCTCTACAAATCAACGATAAATTCTATGCACTCCGTATTATACATTAAGCATCTTATAGTACTTCTTAATGATATATAAGTACTGTGTACTGTGTGTACTGTGTGTGTGTGTGTGTATTAAAATCTGCTTAAAATTATTTAATATCATTAAAATGCCTTTCAAACGATTTTTCCACTTAGTAATGGAATTCTTTTGAATGTTCCTGCAAATGAACCGTTAAAACTATACATTTCATTTTTAATACAGAACGTTTCAAAGAAAATACCAATAACATGTATTAGTTTCATGGCAATCTCACAATAATTACATAAGTTAGACTACACTGTAAAAAAAAATTCTATAATTCTACAAATGTAAAGTTGCAGAAATCTGCATGCTTACTAAAGTTTTGTGTGTGTACGCTTTACAAAGAAAAGATGTAAATCTACAAAACTAGTTTTTGTAAAGTTACAGATATCGATGGCCTTACAAACGAAACTACTAAAATTACAATAATTTTACTAAATTTTTATCTGTAACCCGTATTGCAGTTACATAAGAAGTTCTAGGCAACCCAGTTTTTTTTTAAACATACATACCCTAATAGCATGCATAGTCACAGTGACGTCACAGTAACGTCACTGTGAGTCACTTTGGCCACATCACATCTGTGACCAAAATGCCACAACTCAGTGACGTCACATTGTGACTGAGATGTGACTTTCTTAAAAATTTTTAGAAAATTATAAATATCCTTTAAAACATGTTATTTACTTAAAAAAACATGTTTCTGGCAATTTAAATATCGTCGCTTTTGTCATAGTTTCGTCACAATGTTAATGTCAAATTAATCACAAATGACACATTTTTCACAAATTTGTCACATTGTGACCACTTTGTGAAACGTCACAAAAGAGCTCGAAAACGGCCATAACGACTTCACATTTTAGTCACTGTGACTTCACATCGACGTCACGTGACGTCACATCGACAATCGATGGTCACAAAGTCACAATGTGACTTCACAACGACGTTGCAGTGACGTCACCATGCTTTACGGGTAGCAACCTTACAGATATTTTGATTGATAGTGCAAACGTGTATCTGTTATATGATTTTTTGTTGTTACCGTTACATAATAAGTTCTAGGAATCCCAGTTTTCTAAAGGACTTATAGTAAATTAAAAGATTTTTTTAAAATACAGTATACGGGCAGATGGCAGACTGACAAACAGACAAACTGAATTCGTAAATATTTTCAATTATTTGTAAAGTGTCAAAAAGTATGTTTCATTTCATCGATAAAAAGACAATAAATGTTTTAGCGCGAAAATTTTCCATTTAAGAATTCACAAATGTATTTTACTGAAAATTACAATTAAATAACATTTTAACACGGTATTCCGTCAATCTTTAGAAATTTTTCAAATGTAAACTGAAACAAATTGATTTAAATTATGTTTTTTCATTTTGTTTCAATAAATTATGCGTATCCGCTGTGAATTAATACAAAATAACTTGTACCAAGAAACACTGTTTCCAAATGTAAAATATTTAAAGAATCCGTATTTTCTCTAAGACAAACATCTCCCGTATAATTATTTTTCTCTCTGCTCATAAATAGATAGAATTTAATGGATTTTGAAAGAGATGTAATTCTTTTTGACTGTAATTAAATCTTTTAATAGAAATTAAGGAATCTTAAAACTTAGGAACAATCAGTATCGAATTTAAAAATGCGTTATTTATTTTGTGTTTTTAATTACGACTGTGATAGTAACTAGTATTTTTATACTTTTTAATGCCATAAAAAAATTTTAATAATTTCTATCGATATAATAATAAAAATTTTAAAATAATTTCTATCTATAGAATAAGTTTCAATCGATAAGCTTATAAAAAATTCATTTAATCACAATTGAAATCTAGCCACATTTATCATTTTCCTGTAAAGAAAAATAATGCATCAAACATGGATTATGACCACTTCTCAATGTTGAAATCAGAAAATTGTCGCAAAAGGTTCAACAAGATCAACTTTAGACTTTATACAGTTAAAGATTGTACTTTTCGATTTTATACAGTTGCATCCACTTTATATGTAGATACATATAGGCACTATACACTCAAGTTAAAAACTCATGGATAAGTGACCGAACGTTTTCGATTTTTCACGGTTTGCCGAATACCTCCTGAAATTCTTGATGAATTGTTGTTGAGCTCCTAGGATGTAAAGAATTTGTTTGACCTCACAATTGTCTTTATTTTATGTTTCCGTTTAAGTATGGCTGAAGTACTACATATTTTTATATTTTGAAATGCAGTAAAAACCTTTAAATGATTACTAAATTTTTATTGATAAGTTTATAAATTTATGTGATTTAGCCATATTTACCATTTTTTATTTTAAAAAAGGAAAGAAAAATGATGCATTAAGCATAGATTATGATCACTTCTCAACAATGAAATAAAAAAATTGCTTTGAAAAGTTCTCCAAGATCGACTTTACACATTTCAGGATTACGAATTTATACAGTTGCAATAATTTTATTTATAGCTATATATAGGCCATTATAAATAGATAAATATGTAAAAGAAATGACTCTAAAAAACTGCTTATGCTATTTTATCTATATTTTTTTTAGCCTACCCGATAAAATAAGCCGATTTTTTTTTTTTTTTTTTTTTTTTTTTTTTTTTTTTCGATTTTCGATGATGGTTAATATGGATAAGATTCACTGATGAAATCAAATTCACAAAAAAATATTTGAGGTTTTTAAGACAATCACTTGATTTGCCGCGAAAGTCTTGAGTTTTGTTAAAATGCTGATTTTTAAACTTTTTATCAAAATTTTTAAATTATTTTTTTATTCTACTAATATGGAAAGTCATGTGTAGTGACATTTTTTTTTAAGTTTACCTAAAAGAGGACAAAAGATGTAATTATTGTTGAATCGTTCATCGGTTTCTCTCTTTTCTGTCTCTTAATGTTTCTTGCTCTTACTTACTATTTTTCGATGCTTTGAGAGCCGTATATTTGGATGTCGGATCACAACATGCCTGCACAACAAATCTTGAAAGAAAGGAGAAGGCGGAACGGAAACCAATATTAGAATACAATAAGACATCGTGAGAGTGAAGGAGGAAAAAGAAGAGCTAAGAAAATACAAAATAGGATTTTTTTTTTTTTTTTTAATCTAAGATACAGAAATTTGCAGAATATTCAAGCAGTGAGAGATTTGAAACAGACAGTTTGATTGAATCAAAATTTGAACCAGGGCCTTCAAAAGCAGATACTCTCAAACGCATATGCTTTTCTCACACCGTGTTCGCCTCATTTAGAACTGATTTACCAGTGGGTTACCGTGTTTCAATATGCAGGAATTATGATGGCATAGGATAAGGATCTCGTCATCGATAAAAACAAGCTCGTGAGAGAAAAAGAATTTGGTTTGAAAATACAGGAGGAAGAAAATCTTGAAAGAAGAAAAATTGAAACTATATTATTTTATGGTATAAAATGTAAAACGATTTTCATTGAAAAACGGGGACAAATGGCACCATCGAGATAATATAAAGAACATATCACCATGTTGTCTGAACCTGATTCAGAATATTTGAGTCTCTTGACACCTCGTTCCGGTCAAGGCGATTAAATTGCAAAATCATAATATGTAATTTTTTAAGCCATAACAAAGCTGATTTTTGTGAACTTTTAGCATCACAGTGTGACGGCACTGCTGTTTGTACAGAAAAAAGCAACAGTGTCATTGCTTGACTCGAAAAATAATATAAGAAGAAAACTGCAACATTTGATAGGCAGTCTTAAAACTAACGAGATTCCACTTCGACATATATCGTTTAAACTAGATGGTAGAACCTTGGATCCTAATATCTTTGCCGATCTAATCGTAACTAGACTAATGGGTTTCGAAAAAATTCATGTCGCTTTGGTTCGAATCTATTCCTGCTTCATGAATATCAGAAGTGCAAAGTGCAGAAGATTTGAACACAAAAGCTATCTATATTATATTTGTGTGGCGATTTCAACCGTAAATGTTCTCGAAGATTTGAAAACAGAGAGCCAGGACCAATAGCAAAAATTTGTTGGATCACAACTTCCTGTAAAATATTTTGCTTGTACGTTAGTAGTTAAAATCCTGATGAAGCTTTCAAATATCTCTCCCACTACGTGTTTATGCACAAGTGCGATTTGCTGCAAGTAAATGGTATGGTTGCTCAGATGTCAATAGATATTTGTTGCAAATTATTCAATTCTCATCGTTTCTATGAGCTAACGAAGACAGAGCATTCAGTCATTCAAACAAATGGACATTGGGGTCATACCGGAAATTTTCTGGTAGTATTTTCAATTGATGAAACCAAAATATTAGAAGAATAGCATGGAAAAAAATTTCAAAATGTCGCAGTTTAAATAAGAAAAAAAATCAAAGTGCGTCAGTTTCAGGACTATGACTGTACCGACCGGGTCTTCACCTACATCGGTGAGCCTGTAATAACAAAAATTCTTTCATCGAATGAAATTGAAGACAACATAATTTCAGGATCCATGTTAGATTAATTGTTAGCCAGCTTCCTAAGTCATGCCTAAGCTGTGGAAAGAGCTGTTAAAATTGTGACAGTAACTGCATCAAAGATATGTGGGAATGGAGGAGGAGATTCCTTCATCAGAGCAAAACTTCAAGCATAAAAAAAGATGCCAAAATCCACTTCAAAGAAGGACTTCGTAACCTATAAAGGTGAAAATTCTGTCAGCTTAGCTGAAATTCAGAACAATTTTGTTCTCGGTGTATCCAAGTCCTCATAGTGAGTTCTGGGCTGTTTTGTGTTTGTTCCGAACGCAAAGCATACTAAAAGCGTTAAAATACTACATAATCAGATTTAATTTAAACATTTGGAACACTAAATATGACTTTTTAAATAAATACAACCAAAATAAATGTTAAACCAAAATAATATTAAAAAAAATTACTAAAAGAGTTCAAAATCTATCCTACTAAATATTTAGCATTTTTAGTTGAGAAAAACTTCTAGACAATAGATAATTTTCAAAAGTTGGTAATCGAAAGCACTTCCATGACATAGTGAATATGTATCTTATAATTTCGAAGAAGAAATGTTTTCTTTTCCTTTTATTTTTTTCCAGAATATGATCTATTCAAATTCATAAAGAAATGAAAATTTTTAGTTTCGTTAAATAATATGCATATTAATTTTTCTTTTTAAAAAACTGGTCATGATATTTTATCGATATACATATCGTCGGTACCATGTCAAACTATCCAATGTGCAAAAATGCATTTTTCATATTTTGTGCCATTTTGTTTTATTATGCAAGATATGTACTATGCAAAATCGGCACGGTCCTAACTCGCTTAGAAACTTAGATAATGTCTGTGTCAAAGTATCCAATGTGCACTTTGTTCTAAAACGTACCATGTCAAACTATCCAATGCACATACGGGTATTTGACCAATCTAGGCGGCCAAAAGTCAATTTTTTAAATTAATAAAACCGTTAAATGAATGACAACCTGAGTTAGAGGACAGTTTCGTGAACAGTAACCAACCATTTAACCTTTCCTCGGCCAACGCATCTCGTTAAAACTGCAGTCGGAATTTGATCATTCAATTTGTTGTTTGTGACTGTTCTTGGCGTTCTTGTATAGACGTTACCTTTGAAGTGAAATATATATTATTTTACATTTACTTTTTAAGTGCTTGTGATGGATCCTGGTACAGCAGATAATAATACAAAAGTTTATTATGTTTTTGGATTGTTTTATCGTTAAGAAGTTTAATTTATGCACTTTTAAGGTACCTTCATTTTAGAGTAAAATTATTTCTAAAATATTTTATTTAATCGACTTTTTGTTGTATTACCCAGGCATATCCTGTTATAATTTTTAACTAAATTGAAAGTTTAAAGCTTTGAGTAATGAAAAATTAAAGAAACTGCCGCGGAAAAGCGCGGATGTGTAATGTGTGATACTTTGAACATTTTCTACGAAATATTAAAAAAAAATTGACCATCGCATATAGTATTCTAAAAGAAAATATTTTTATTGTAGGTTCACAAGATACCTCGAGAGAAGAGGTGTGATCTGTAAATGTTTGTTTAATCGAATGCAGAGTTTTGATTTGTTTAATTTTGAAGATAAATTAAATTTCTTAAAAGATCAGCTGATATCAGGTGAAGGTTACACAGATGAACAAATTCACGCTTTAAATCACAAATTAAGAAGATATGGATAAAAGTACATAAGAAGGATGGCATATTTGTCAAAAACAATCAATTTTGCCTAGAAGGAAATTTTGATATACCTGTCATACGACAATCTCGGCCTGGACGACCATCTAAATTTTTTATAGAATCAAGTGAGAGAACTAAGAGAAGAAAAACAGAAGTACGATCTTCTCTAGAAAAGGAAGTAATAATTCATGCAGCTCAGGTTGAGTTGCAGAAATCTGGAAAACGAAATGCTTATGAAATAATCAAAGACAGCATAATTAGTCGGAAACGTGCAACAAAATATAAAAAGGAGTTTTCTAAATCAGAGAGCGCAAAAAGTGACTCACTCACGCCAACACAAGCATTGCCCATGTTTTTAGAAGCCGATTTAAACCGTCGACAATAATAAATAGCGAGAAATACCAACAAGAAATTCTTTCCTTGTTATACCTTGCTGCAAAAAGCGAAACAAGAAACTATCCGCTCCCAAAGTCATACAGAGTAACAAGTATTTATGCCGAAAATGATTTACAGTCTTTGGTTGACCATACAGTTAAGCGTTTATCCATGTTCCTGGAAGAGGTTCTAAGAACAGTGAAAGAGCAAGAACAAGAGAGTTTAAAGTTAATTTCTAAAAGGGGTTGTGATGGTTCACAACAAGCACAATTTAAGCATAACTTTGTAAACGATGCGGACACTGTGCGAACATATTCCAAAGTAGTTTCGTCCTTTTACGATTAGTTTCTGGTAGTAAAAACGAAAAGCTATTCTGGGAAAACCTAACACCTTCATCCCCTCGTTTTTGTCGTTTTATAATATTTTGTTTTGTAAAAGAAAATACTAATGTTACGAAGGAAGAAATTAACTTTATAAAAAATTCTGCGATGTCACTAAATGCCAGAAAGGTTAATTTAAATGGGAACAGGTCCAGTAAACATTTCTCGAAGAAACAGATTTACTGGTAGACATGCCAAAGGCAAATATTGGCCACACCATTGACGGTATTGCAAGTAGGTGTTTTGAAGATACGAAATTGACTTCTGACATAACAGGCATTAGTTATGATTTAATATATTGCTTAAAAGTCATACTCGAGGCAATTTCAAGCGGACATATATTTAGCATGAGAAATATGCATTAGAAACTGCTCGCTTATATGTAGATTTGTACCTGTGGCATCCAATGTCTTCAACTAGGCATAAAATATTAATTCATGGTTCAACTATTGTTAAAAATGCATTATTGCCCATTAGGCAGCTTTCAGAATTGGCCGCAAAAGCGTGCAATAAGCATTTTAAGCTATACCACCAAGACATCGCGCGAAAATTCTCGAAGGAAAGCTGCAACAAAGATATTTTGAATCGGCTACTTTTAGCATCAGACCTTTTTATAAGTAGCATGAGAAAAGTCATTGGTAGAAAAATTAATTCCTTTTCGCCAGAAACAATTGCTCTTCTTTTACCTGCGAAGCCCAATGTTAGTGATGATTCTTCAGAAAGTGACGAAAATTAATATTAGTGTTTAAAAATGAAATTATTTTAATAAATCGTCTTTAAAAATTTAATAAATGTATTTTTTCTTTCAATTGTATCACTTAGAATAGTTATGTGCAATAAAATAATTTTTGGCCACCTAGATAACGCAAATACCCGTATGTGCAATGTGCGTATTCGATCGTCTGCCACGAAAATTGTAATAATTTTCATTTTCTGATTATTTGTACCATGTCACACTATCCAATATGAAAACAGCCATTTTTCGAGGTAGCAAAAAATTTTTGATATTGCTGATTTAAAATCAGCTCCAGACAGAAATAGGAAATTTGCTATTTTTTATTCCATTTAAGCATGATGTCACTTTATTGTTCTTACTAGGAAAAATAAAATAAAATAAAATAAAAATAACTTTCATTAGTTTGAATTCTTTACTTGTACTTATCTGATGATCATTGCTTCAAATTAGTAAATCTGTCGCATTCAATAGTTTGGATTGTATAAAATTTGGTATTTACGTATTCAATATTAAGTACTTAATTTCTTTTAATAACTTAAAAAACGAATGTACAGTAAATTGATTAAAAAAAATCATAAATAAAAACTTGTTTTTAAATGTTATTTAAATTTTATAAAAAATGAGATGAGAAAACAACAACAACAAAAAAAAACCCTCAAATAGAGAAATGGAGAATAACGGTAGAGTTTACTTATTTATTTATTTTTTATTTGAGTAGTTACCTTTGTCTTATTTAAGAATGAAGTAGTTGGGCCAATGACTATGAAATTCCGAAGAGTAATAATCTTATTATTAACGATTATTGTTATTTCCAAAGTGTAGTCTTCCTTTATTCAATCTCTATAATATGAGTTGGAAAAAATGCCTTCAAAGAATATTTGAAATCATAATGCATGATAAGCTCTTATTAGGTGCATTCGTAATTATATAAATAAGTAGAATTTATAATTGTTGTTCAGTCCGTGCGCCTGTCTGTGTGTTTACACGTCCGTCCGCATATAACAATGAAAAAACTCTCAAACCGAATTCTTGGAAACTTAAAGTAGATAACAGTTGTATATTTTTGTCGCCACATTTCAAGTTTTATGAAAATTGGATGTATAATTTAATTATAGGGACTATCAAAAGTGTTCCGATACATTACGGTCAGTTAAAAAAAAACAATTTGAAGTGGTTTTAATGTTACACTGTTTCGAACATAATAAGACTGATATGCATTTATGAGTAACACGAAAATATACATTTTATAGAATCTAAGGTGCAAAGAATATTTATTATTCATTTACAGGGCCACACAAAAGTTTTTCGTTGCATAATAGTATAGGGGAAACATTGTTTGGAGCGTAATTTAATTATGGTAAAATATTTCATCATATATACTGAAATTGATATTCGTTGCTGAGGTTCACTACAAGTTATTTTCTATGTATAATAGAAAATGCAAAGTATTTACAGGGACACACGAAAGATTCCGGCTGCTGTGTATCCGAAGTACTTACAGATGATTGTTTGAAGTGCATTTTTATTTGTGATATGAGTTTTTAAGTTTAAAATATTTCGTTGTATGTATAAACGCTCCAGATCATATACAGGGCTATGCAAAAAAGTCGAAAGAATTATTACACAAGAACGAAAATACATTTTTTTTAAAAAATGAGATGGATTTTTACGCTTAACTGCATATAGTGTACTAATATAACTTTATATATCATTGAAAAAATGTATAAAAAACCACGCAAAGAATTGGATAGATGGCCGTCTATGGATGATCTCTGGAAGTTTGATTTTAGAAGTTTTAAAGTGTGTTTTGATCTTTATTAAATTTTAACTGAATAGTTACGTGTATATAAATATTGTAGGTATGTATAATTTAGGGCTGTACAAAAAAAATCGTCTATCGATAATTTCTGAAAGGAAAATTTGAAACTATTATGCATTTGTAGCACTTTCCAACATAGTTAAGTAGTGTTTGTGAATTCCGTTTGTCTGTCCATGCGATTGTCTGTCTGTCTTCCCGAACTGAAACTTGCATTAGTATATTAATAGTCATTGCATTAGTTTAAGATTAGTAATTGCATTGTTAGTAATGCATTAGTTTACACATGTCTCTGTAATTGATATATGTTATTCAGATTTGCAATGCCATAGTTCGGTATCGGAAATAGAGTATGTAGCGTTCACAGTTTATTTACAGAGACAGTCAAAAGTATTCCATTACATTATGGTCTATGGGGAAATGTCTTAATTATTTAAATACGTAGCACCTCAAGTCGTCATTTGATCCATCTGTCTGTCTATCCGTCTGTTTGCTTAAAACAGCATAAAAACAACCCAACCAAATGATTTCAAATTTAATATATGTAACTGCTGCAGAATTTTGTCGAGTCATTTAACATTTTATAAAAATCGAGTCAGAACATAAAAAGATATTAATTAAAGTTTTCTTTATTCTATTAAATCTTGTCATTCATAACTAATTCAATCACATCCCATAATAGGGGATGATTCTAGGTTGTTATGGCGCCCTATTTAAAATAGAGACATATTATTTCCGTATTGCTGAATTTATAGAACAAACAAACAAACTAACAAAGAAATAAACAAACAGACAGACAGGCAGGCAAACAGACACACACACAAACAAAACAGCAGACAGACACACAAACAAACAAACAGACAGACAGTAAAAAAAACGACAACCAGACAGACAGACAGGTACACAAACAAACAAACAAACACACAGACAGACAAACAAATAAACAAACAAACAGACAGGCAGACAAACAGAAAAACAGATAGACAAACAAGCAAGGAAACAAACAAAAAACAGTCAGACAGACAAATAAACAAACAAACAGACAAATAAACAAACCGACAAACAGACAGACTGACAGACAGATAGGCAGACAAACAAATAAACAGACAAACCGTCAAACAAACAAACAAATAGACAAAAAACAAACAAGCAAACAAACTGACAGACAGACACAGAGACAGACTAACAGACAAACAAACAACCAAACATAAATACAAGCAAACAACAAACCGACAAACAAACAGACAGACATACAAAAAACAAACAAGCAGACAAACAAACAAACCGACAGACGGACAGACAGACAAAAGAAAGACAAACAAACAAACAAAGAGACAGACAGACAGACAGACAGACATATAGGCAGACAAACAAACGAACGAACAAACAGACAGACAAATAAACAAAAAAACAGATAAGCAAACAAACAACAGACAAACAGGCAGAAAAACAAATAAACAGACAAACAAAACGACAGACGGACAGACAGGCAAACAACCAGACAGACAGATAAACAAACAAACAAACAAACAGACAGACAAGCAAACAGACAGACAAGCAAACAAACAGACAATCAAACAAACAAACCGACAGACGAACAGACAGACATATAGTCACACAAGTAAACAAACAAACAGACAGACAGACAAACAAACCGACAAACAAATAGAAAAACAGATAAATAAACAAACAGACAAACCATTAGACGGACAGGCAGACAAACAAACAGGCAAACAAACAGACATACAGACAGACAAACAAACAGACATAAAACAAACAGACAGACCGACAAACAAACAGACAGACAGATAGGCAAACAAACAACTCGACAAACAAACAAACAAAGAAAAAACAGACAAACAAATAAACAAAAAGTCAGAGGAAGACAAACAAAGAAACAGACAAAAAAACCGACAGACAACACACAAACTAACAGATGGACAGACAGACAAACAAAAAATCAAACAGACAAATCGATAGACTGACAAAGAAACAAACTTACAAACAATCAAGCCGACAAACAAACAAAAAAGCAAACATACAGACAAATAAACAAACAAACATACTTACGTACGTTCGTCTTTTTAAGGAAATACTAGAGATCCATTTACATCTTATAAGTAATTACCGTGCTAAATTTATGCTTGTAGTCCCTTTAGTAACACAAAAATCGCATTTTAAAAATATTTTTTTCTCCTGCCTCGCCTTTGGATTTGTGGCACCGACATAAGATAAATCCTATCTTTGATTCCGGGCGAATACCATCATTTTAGTACCCTGGCTTTTGAAATCGGTTCGTTAGTTCCAGAGATTACCACCAACAAACAAAAAAACAAACTTTTCCTCTTTATAATACAGAAATAGATTATTCTATAAAATAATTCTTTTTCATGATAATGAAATTAATTTATACATTCACACAATATGCTACAGAACACAAGTGTTAGTGCACTGAATAACAACATATCAATTTCATTATGTTTGTTAAAATACACTAAATCATATCTTATTGAATGGAATGTAATGTGTTTATTTTGAGAGTCCCTGTAGATGACGTAATTCTATGCATTCCATTTTGATCAAAACATGTATCATAGTAAATGATAAAACCATATAGAAATCCCATATCAATCTTAGTATGGTTACGAGAGTTAGAAAACGATGAGACAGCAGAGAAGCAAAACAAAGTCATTAACAATTTTTAATAATTATGGCGAAGCATTTTTAAAAAGTTCTACAACATTTTAATAATTTATCACGTGAGAGAAACTTTTGAAATTATTGTATTAAAAGATCCTATAAAGATTTGTTCTTTACATTCAAATTTTATTGAAAGGTAAAAAATCCAAGTTGTTTTAAAAGGAATTAAATAAATCGACGATTACTATTCAAAAATACTGGTAAGAAATACCCCATCGATTCCGCTTATTAGTTAGGATATGCATAATATTCAACAAGTTGGAAATTGCACGTGAAGCGTAGCAAATGAGGTGCGTTCATACGATAACAAAGTTTTAAAAATATCACTATCATATATCAATCTCATAAAATTCTAAATAGTTAATTACAATTAAAATGCGCACCAAACAATGTTCTCCCTATACTATTATGTAATGGAATACTTTTGTGTGGCCTTGTAAATCAATAACAAATGTTGTTTGCATCACAGATTATGCAAAATGTACATTATAATATGTACTTTATAGATGCATATCAATTTTATTATGTTGGAATGAGTGTAACACCATTAACATGCATTTGAAACATTTTCCCCATTAACCGTAATGTAACGGAATATTTTTTATTGTCCCTATAATTGATCTATGCATCGGATTTTCATAAAATTTAAAATAACTCGACAAAATTATGTAATAATTATGTATTTAAAATTTCAAACGAGTAAAATCCATTTGAAACATTTTTCCCCATTGACCGTAATGTAATGGAATACTTTTGATTCTCCCTGTAATTGATTTATGTATCCGATTTTCAAAAAAAAAATGAAATAACTCGAAAAAATTATTTAATAATTATATATTTTAAATTTCAAACGATTTAAATGCACTTGAAACTTTTTCCCCATTGACCGTAATGTAACGGAATACTTTTGATTCTCCCTGTAATTGATCTATGCATCCGATTTTCATAAAATTTAAAATAACTCGACAAAATTATGCAATAATTATGCATTTAAAATTTCAAACGAGTAAAATTCATTTGAAACATTTTTCCCCATTGACCGTAATGTAATGGAATACTTTTGATTGTCCCTGTAATTGATTTATGCATCCGATTTTCATAAAATTTGAAATAACTCGACAAAATTACATAATAATTATGTGTTTTAAATTTCAAACGAGTGAAATGCATTTGAAACATTTTTTCCCTTTGGCCGTAATGTAGTGAAATACTTTTGATTGCCCCTGTAATTGATCTATGCATCCGATTTTCAAAAAATTTGAAATAACTCGACAAAATTAGGTAATAATTTTGTATTTTAAATTTCAAACGATTTAAATGCACTTGAAACTTTTCCCCATTGACCGTTATTTAACGGAATACTTTTGATTGTCCCTGTAATTAATCTACATGCATCCGATTTTCATAAAATTTAAAGTAACTCGACAAAATTATGTAATAATTATGTATTTAAACTTTCAAACGAGTAAATTCTATTTGAAACATTTTTCCCCATTGACCGTAATGTAATGGAATACTTTTGATTGTCCCGGTAATTGATCTATGCATCCGATCTTCGTAAAATTTGAAATTACTGGAAAAAATTATGAATATTTTTATTAATTATTTATGAATTATATATTTTAAATTTCAAACGATTCGGTTGGGTAGTTTTTGCGTTGTTATGTGACGACGGGCGGACAGACAAACGGACGGACTGAACGACATCTATAGGTGTTACATATTTACATAATTACGAACACACCTTAAAACTGGACTGGGAAACCTCTCGTGCTTGCCCGCGTCTTTGTTAGAAAATTGTTTCCGTCTATTCTTACATTTTGTAAAATTACATACCGTCTAAAAACAAACTTTTTCTTTGTTAATTCCCTGTATATTTGTTAATAGAATTATTAAAGAAAATTCCGAAGTGTTTAAAAATTCAATATGCTAATAACAAAATTTTTACAAAACAAACTATCGTTTGTGGTACATTCGTTGCCATGACGCAGTGAACCTGAGAAATTTACCATGTCAAACTATCCAATGCGCACATTCGATATTTTGAAACAACGAAAATAGGAAAAGGACAAAATTTGTACCATGTCAAACTATCCAATGTGCGTATTGGATAGTTTGAAGCTGAAAAAGTAGAGAGAAGCTAAAAACGTACAAATAATCATACCATTTCAAACTATCCAATGTGATTTTTAGACGAGAAAAATTATTGAAATGATTTATCTCGATAGCATGCTTAAAGAGGATATAAAACAGCACCCGAAAAACGTAATAATTGTTTACTGCTGTTTAGCGCTGATTTTGAATCCCCAATTAAAACAGTTTTTTTGCTCTCCTGAAAAGTGGCTGTTTTCACATTGGATAGTTTGACATGGTACCGACGATATTTGTGAGCCAACCTTATATTATTAGGTATTTCTTTTAATTTGTCACCGCTTCAAAAGCGTTTCCATGACATAGCGAATATGCATCTTATAATATTCAAAGAAGAAATGTTTCCTTGCTCTATTCTTATTTCCTTTCTGATTTTTTGCATAATATTCGCATTCATAAAGAAATGAGAATACCTATTTCCATGAAATAATATCCAATATCCATTTTCTCTTTGCACTGCTGCAAAGTTATTGTAATATATGTATATTTTCTTTTAAATATACATCAAGAGAAATTAAAAAGAAATAATAATGATTTTAAAGAGAACAATTTCTTTCAAATATTTTTTTCTGTAAAACAGGATTAGAAGCAAAAAAAAGATGATCTTTTTCTGCCATTATTACTTCTTCTAAAGAATTAATTGAATTTTAGCGGTCGATCTCTTCAAATTCAAATAAAATGAATATTTCAATGATGTCTTTCCTTATTTTAAAATATTTTAAATTAAAGTACAAATGTTTTATTTTTCCATTCTACTTAATTTGATTTTTTTATATTCAAATAAAATATTTATTAATGAATTAAATTTTAGAGTAACAATAAAAGAATTCTTTAAGGGAAAAGTATGGCTTTTTTAAAATCTATGTGCATGTATTCCAAGTAAAAACAAATTACAAATCATTTAATGAAACGAGAGGGGGGAATATTTCCATTGCTGGTTATACATCAAACTCATTAAATGCGAAATGTGCAGAAGATCGACTACGGATATTTCAGCAGCAACCATCCCTCAACAAGATGCATTTAATTTGACTACGACTGCGCGATGTTGTGCCACCGGAGTTGCATCTACTACGGCTGCCATAGCTAACGGCTGTTTTTTCGAATGGTTATGTGAGATCAATTACATATTTGAATATCAGCTTGTGTGAAATGGTTCAGTAGAAAAGTAACTGCTTCCTGAACTGTAAACCTCCACAAACTAACTACATCTACCCGGTAGGAAATTTAGTCTCTTAATTACAGGGATAATTTGAAGGGACAAAATTTGCAGAAAGATAAGGATCAAGGCTTATTCTTCGTTAGTTTTCAAAGTATTTCGTTGGTTATTTCAGGCACTATACGTCCTTTAAGGTAAGTTTACCTGACGAAAATTCTTAATCTTTCAATTGGCCATAATTTCCAAAGCGTACTGTGGTCAATAATAAAAGAAAGGGGCAGAAATGAACTCTTCAACGACATTTATTGGTTTATTTTGACCTCTAAACATCCTATAAAAAAGTTATAAAGCATGAAAGTGAGATCCTGATAAGGCCATGTAAAAGGTTCCGAGGTGAAGAATTGTAGTATGAGCCTTAATACCATATAATAAGGGACACACTATAGGCGATAAAATTACTTTACCAGTGAAAATTTTGTATAATTTTAATTAGTTTTCCAAATGATTGTCATCAACGAAATTACGCCCGAAATTATCAGTTAATAAATACGTGAATTATCGCATTGCTAACTAAGCGTAAAACAAGCGTAATGAAAAATGTCGAAGCCGGGAATGGAACCCGGGTCCTTCGAATAAAGCTCCAGTGCTCTGTCATTTAAGCTAGGAGGATGATACCCGACCTAGCGTTACTCACTAACATACGTCGGTAAGGCTGGAATCGTATCACAAATTAAAAAAATCTTCAAGAGCACACAAATCTTCGGCGAAACATGATACGCAAATAAATACCAGCATGGGTGAACGCATATTTTTATCGGTGTGAATTAAAAAAAAATACGGAAATTGCAGTCCGCACAATTCCCATTAAACGTTATATAATGCAATTTCTTTTGATACGTTCTCATAAAAAATTATCCTTAGAAGTTTTTCAAGAGACATTACATTTATAATAAGATAAATAAAACAATTTAAATGCTTAAAATTTCAGATTGTCATTTTCCTGGCACGTCACACTGTGATGAGTACGAAGTAAAGGACCTTCTGCTATATTGTATAAATATCTTTTTCTAGTTTTTTTTTTAATTTCTAGTTAATATTTATACCTTATGAAACAAATATATTAGGAAAGTAACAAATTATGTATTTTACAAGTAATTTTCCATAATTAAAATATGCCAATGAAAATGAGTGTCATTTTCCTGGCCGCATTTTATCTCTTTATCATACATAAATATGGCGCTACGCAGTAAATCTTCTTATTTTTACATAGTTCGGGTCAGAAATATTAAAATCACAGCTTCCAGCAAAATCTTTTATATATTTCTTTGAAAATAATGCGATCAAAGTCATTGTAAAAATTGAGTAGACTTTTATTATGTCATTTTCCTGGCTTCTAGAAATTAACAAATAAAACTGAACATCGCATGGAATTTGAGCTGCTATATTGAAAACATGCTCCTTTAAATAAAATTAAAATGTTAAACCTAAAAATAAAAACAAGAATGTAAAAAATCTTTTAGAATGAAATTGCCATTATCTTAGCTGTCATTATTCTAGCATACATATACCAAGAAATGATACATAATCACATAAAAATTAACTAATTATTTAAATTCTTCAAAATTTAGCAATTATTCACGGAAAATCCTTTATTCTCTACTAGAAAATAAATTTACCTCTTGAAATTTTGAATTGTTTTCAATGGATACTTTCAATGATAAGATGATCAAAAATGAATTTCAATCTGATAAGATGATCAAAATCTGACATTTTTTATTATTCATCCCACTGCTGAAAATTAATTGAAAAATAATATTAAATTATACAAATTTGTGTTCATGTTGGGATTTATTTGCGTCTCATATTTCGCCCCGGAGTCGTATGCTCATTAAGATTTTTCCATCTTGTGCTACGATTGTAGCCTCACCGGCATAATGTGAGTGAAAGGTGCAACAATGGATATCGTCCTCGTAGCACAAATGATTAAGTATTGGAATGTTATTTTAAGGATTCAGATTCGATTCCCGGCTTGGACATTTTTTATTATGTTTGTTTTAGGCTTAGTTAGCTATGCATTCAAGTATTTGTTATTCAATAAAATATTGTTTATTTGGAGCAACTTTTTTAAGCCATAGACTAACAATACGACGATCGAGAGTAGCGGCAACTTTCACGTCTTGTATAATTGGGTCATAAGTGTCCTAAATGGTCACCTGTCATGGCAATGGCTTAAACATCATAAAAGATGTCATAAAATCCTTCCAGAATTTTCTCATACCCAAGTTTGGTAGAGAAAGCTGCTTCAAAATTTATTTGGTTATACTGGGAAAAAATAATGCTTTATAATGACAAGTGTAACAATGCGTGATAAATTAGTAATTTGAGTGAGAATTTTTTCTGCTAAAAACCGTGTTGGTAATGTACACTAAAAAAAGGGGCAACTTGCACCGTTTTAGTGCTTGGTTTTTAAACAGTTGGCAAACCAACTGTCTAAAAACTCTAAAAAGGCGAAAGAAAAAAAAAACAAGAAAATTAAACTTTTTGATTCAAATATTGCATTTAAATCATGAAACTTATATTTCAATGAAAAATAAAAGAAATAGAACAGCATTTACAAAAAACAAATCATACATTCTTTTCATAAAACGAGATTTTTCTTTTATTTTCTATGTAAGTAGATTCAACAATATACACAGCATTGGCCACGTTGATGGCCGACCCGTCCGGAACTGTAGAAAAATTGGAATTTTACCCATTGATTTTCGTTCTAAGGTACGAAACCTCAAATTCTCCATGTTCATAATAATAGTGATTTTTTTTAGTATAATTTTTCACACTTTTATATCATCTTATACTAACTTAATTAATTCAATCATTGGTGATTGATTATCATATTAAGGAACACGCTGTAAAACATTTGTGTGATTTTACTCCATAAAATTGTGGCAGTCTCGGCTGCCTCCAATCTTATGGGTTACCTTAACCGATGTAACCGGTGTAACATTGTAATGTTACACAGTTATATAGGTTTAAATTACACCATTACATGAGTGAAAAAAATTACTCCATAAAATTGGAGGCAGCAGCTGCCAGCAATTTTATGGAGTAACATTAAATAATTTTTTACAGTTGCAATGCCCTGCAAGTTGCAATGCCTCTTCGATGGGTTAATCATGTTGCTCATTTCTGCATCTTTTTCGGTTCTCTTTCTTCTGCTTTTACTAACTTTCTTCAGATTCTGATTCAGATGTCTGATAATAATTGAAAAACCTCCTATCTAAAGCAAAAACATGAAAGAATCTAGTGAAATGACAAAATTCTATGTTGGCAAAGTTGTCCCATTCCACTCTTTCCAATATTTGAAGTACAGCTTTGCCAATATTATTAACTTTAAAATAACATTAGATTAAGTTCCAAAAGTGAAATCTTATTATATACTCTATCAGATACAACAGACAGTTTTTAATTACGTTCGGATTAGAAAGGTGAAATGGAACACTTTTTAGATATTCAAAATTGCCTGTTTCGCAGTTACAAAATATTTTCATTGATAATTGTCATAAAACAACTGATAAGTAAGGATAGACCGAAATAGTATTTTGAAACCTAAACTGAATTTCGAATAATCTTCCTGTTTTCGACAGGAAACGATAACGACGATGTCCAAAAAATAATTTAATCTTTAAAACATGCATAAATATTCATAATGATTAATTAATTATGCGTGCTTATTAAATATACATAATTATTAATTAATTAGGGGAGAGTCTGGATGAATGGGACAACAGAAATTTATACGTTCCACAAATGTAAATAATTTGATAATTTACCTGATAGATGGTAGTACTGAGGTCATTCAACACACATAGTTTCAAAGCAATATCCATAACAGAAGATTAGCTATTGTACAAAGTGTATTTTTCAAGAACCAAACTAAATTTATCTGTTTAATCTTTTTTAGTATTTAACTGATAGTTAACTTTCTTAAAACCTTATAATTTTTTTTATTTTAAAATGATATAATCTCTTATTGTACTTATGATGCAAACGAACAATATTGACCGTGTTGTGAAGCCTAATCACTGTTTTATATAACCATGTGGCTATGAATGGGACCGTCCTATCAACAGGGCTATTCCATAATAGATAAAATTACATTTTGTCATTACCTAGAAACCAGATGTTAAAAGGAGAAAACAAGATGTGTTCTAACCGATACACACACACACAAGAAAAAAAAAACAATATTTGGAAAAGAAAATTGTAAAAAAAAAAAAAAAGACTTATAAGAAAAATGAATTGCCTGTCTTCAAGAAATATTTTTAGTAAAGGTATGGACAGTAGTGATCATTTTGACAATTTATCACTTCACGATGAAGATGAAAGCGATTTGAACATGATTTCAAGTGATATGGACCACCAAGTTTGCAGCTTGGATAATACACTGCTCAAAACTATTAAAGGATATTGCAGTTTTAGATGGATTTTGTATCTGGGAAACTTTTTAACTGATTGATACATGGTTGACAGACATAGTAGGTTATATGAGAATAAATTACACATGTTTGGCAGAAAAAAATGCATTTTATTGCGCATTTGTGTACAAAAGAAAAAAAAACACAATTTGTGCATATGAGAAAAAAAGAATAAGAAAAGGTGCTTTCTTCAAAGAAAATCATTTTCAGTAGGGGGTATGGTTTCCACGGGCGGCCAGCAACGTTGAACACCTTTGAGGCATGAACTCAATGAGGCTATTAATGACGAGTTGGGGTATTCTGCCCCACTCTTCCAGAAGAGCTCTTTCCAGTTCTTGGAGAGTTTGTGGGGGTTGTTGGCGGCCAGAAACTCGTCTTCCTAGAGCGTCTCAAACGTGCTCGATTGGATTCATGTCTGGAGAACACGCTGGCCATTCCATTCGAACGATTCCTTTCTCGAAAAGGAAATCCTCCTCCAGGTTTGCACGATGTAGCTTGCAGTTAACGTCCATTAAAATGAAGTTATCTCCGATTGCTGCAGCGTAAGGGACTACAATAGGTCTGAGGATCTCATCCCTATATCGGCGACCAGTCAGAGCTCCATCTCAAATGATGTAGAGGTCAGTGCGCCCGTCAATGGAGATGCCACCATACACCAACACTCCTCCACCGCCAAATCTGACACTTTCGTGCACGAACGCAGAATTATTCCTACACTGCCACGGTCAACTCCAGATGAAAATACGTCTATTATCCGGATGCACAGAAAAACGGGACTCGTCAGAAAACAGAATATTGCTCCATTCATTTCTCCTCCAGTCGACATGCTCGGTTGCCCACTCCCTGCGGTCGCGACGATGCCTTGATGTTAATCTAACACATACCATCGGTTGGCGAGCATACAAACCTACAGCATGGAGCCGGTTTTGGACAGTATGAGTTGAAATCGTGGTGCCTGTAGCCGAGCGAAGGTGTTGTTGGAGAAGAGTAGCGTCCATGTTTCGGTGTCTCCGAGCTGTTAACGCTAAATACCGATCTTCATTGGGCGTTGTTGCCTGTCTACGACCTTGCCCTGGTCTTCGGCCTGCACATCTACTCTCCAAAAAACGGTTCCAGATCCTAAAAATGACACTTTGTGACACTCCAATGGCTTGCGCTACTTCGGCTTGAGTTTGGCCCCCTTCTAACCTACCAACAATTCTCCAAGCTTCTGAATCTGTCAAATGACTTTGCTGAGACATCGTACTCATCGAAACAAAGCAATCACTGAATGCCGATTATTCTTGTCTTCATTCTCTTTTATCCAGTTGAAAGTGAAATTTCATTCGCTGCCGCTGAAGCGACGTTTTTGAGGTCGAACTCAAAATTTGCATACTCCACAGTTTGAAAACCACAAAAATTTGCATTTGTGATTCTCTTCTTCTATTTTCGGCAAAAAAAATTTCGTTTATATCTTTATTTTATATATAACTTCAAATATCCTTTAATAGTTTTGAGCAGAGTATAATAGTAGACGACTTTCTCCTAACAAAAATATGTGGGAAAAAATATTTATCATTACGTTGCTAGGATTTTAAAGAACAATAATGATAACCTTCAAGTACAATTCTTGAGAAAAACGGATAACAATTCCTTATTTTAATATACCGATCCACCGGAAATTTATTTTGTTAATCTGGAGGATATTGTTATGAAACTACCAAAGCCTAGACCTCTGGGAACTACCAGAACCAAAGGACTATTGTCATTTGATATTAGCTTCAGTCAGTATGTAGTAAAATAAAATGTGTCACTCAGTTTTCAAATAAAATATGTTTGGAATAATTATTTTTTACCTGTCCCATTCATTCCCACCTTGGGGATGAATAGGACAGTATGCATGCATGTTTTAAAAAATATATATTAAAAATTTTAAAAACAATTGTTTATTGAAATTAGTATGTCAATAAGTTGCTAAATACTGAAATATTCTTTAAGTAATATTTTTTAAATTAACAACTTAATATAACAATAACAACTTATACAACTTAAGTTGTTAGTAAAAATGTAAAAATTTCCCCATTCATCCCCACTCTCCCCTATACGTGTGGCCTAAGTTGGCTGTTTATATCTCTGATCAAAACTTTTTTATTTTCATATAAAATGTAACAAGTTCAACGCAGGATAATTTTCTGATTATACGAATTTCATTCAATTAAAAAAGGTTTTACATAATCATATTTTTTTGTCAAATGTAATTATAATAAAGAAATTTAAAATATTTCAATCCTTCCAAGATGATATGATAACTTTTTAAAAAACGCTAAGGCATCCAAAATTTTTTTTTTTTTTTTTTTTTCTGTAAAAGAAACAGACACTTCAAAATATTTTTTTCATTTTCAGAAAAATTAATTAAGAGAATATAGACCGGGAGGCGGCTGCCTCATCTAGTTAGACCAGTTAGTTAGTAGACTAGTTAGATCACCTCATCTAGTTAGAAGCTGAAATTTCGGCATTAGACAACTCGATTAGCATATTAAAATGCAATTGGTCTGTTAAATCATACCTTGGTGGAAACTCCCTTCAGACCAGATTTCAGTGGGTGACTCGTAGGTTTAACATTGTTTCCTGCACCCAAAGGTATGAAAATATGGAGTACTAGGATCAGGAAAACACATTGTTAAACCTATGAGTCAGCCGCTAAAATCGGGTTTTCATGTGTTTTTCACCAAGATATGGTTATTTGGCAGACCGATTGCATTTTAATATGCTTTCGAGTTTTAATTACTTCTGGAATTTCAACTTCCAACTTGATGAGGTGGTTGTTTGTTTTGCCACTTCCCGGTCTAATTTGGTTAGTATTAAAAAAAGGTATAAGAATAAATTTTCGTTCCTTTTAACATTGTTCGAATACGCTTTGAATATTTTAAGTTTTTTTACAAAAAGTAAAAGTAAAATTTAATTAACAGTGTCAATATACATTTTTTTCTGTTTTTTCTATTTTAAATATAAAAGCAAGAATGCAACAACTCTCACGACAATATAGTACTGAAAATATCTTATGCAAAAATATTCATGTATGTCCAAATAAAAATTAAAAAACTTTTTATCGTTTTTCTTTAAGGTCGAAAAAACACTTTTAAATAACAAAGCTTTTAAAAAAAATGTTATCTTCCTTATTCGGCTGCGTAGTTTTTACCGGTTTAAGTGTATTGAATGTTTTAAGCTGTAAAAATTGACGACTAAAAACTAATAGTTAATTAACAATGTTAAAAAATAAACTATACTTTTAAATATTTTACTCGCAATTATTATAGTATTTGTCATGTGTATTTGATAGCAAAGCAAATTTAAGACCCTTAGAACCGGTGAAAAAATAATTCTTTTACAAAAATTCTTAACACTTTTAGGAAAATTATGCCAATTTTTAAGAATCTTTTCGATATGCACGAAGGGGGGGGGGAGAGTAAATGTAACTAATTATCCTACACTCTAAAAAAATTTTGAAAAATTACAAAAAAAAAAAAAAAAAAAAAAAAAAAAAAACTAGTAAAATTATATTTCAAGAACTTTTTGTGCAATGGCAATAATAAAAATTCATATAACAGATACAGATTTGCACTTTGAATTAAAAATTTTCTAAGATTACTAAGAAATTTTTTAGAAAATCGGATTCCCAGAACTTTTTAAGTAACGGTAACGAGGATTACAGATAAAATTTTAGTAAAATTACCAAAATTTTAATAAATTCTTTTGAAAAGTTACAGATGTTTCCAATTTCGCTTACACGTTTTGTAGATTGACATCATTTTCTTGTACAGTGTATATATAAAATTTTAGTAAGCATAACAAATTTCGATAAATTTATATTACTAAGGTTACAGATATTTTTAACAGATATTTTCATCCTCTCTCAAAAAGTTTTTATTATTATTATTATTATTTGTTTAAATAATTTTTACAAACATCATTTAATTTATTATTGTTATTGCAATTTATAATTATTAATCTACATCTCTCTATTCTTTAAAAAAAATTACTAACACTATCGTCGTTGCTGCAAGTGATTTTATTGTGATCGCGGTTCTTTCACGGTCTATAAAAAAAAGACTATTGCATATAAAATATGTATACAATGCGTGTGAAAACTTTAAGGACAGCAAAAAATAAATTTTTTTTATAAATTTCAAAACAAATTAAACTTTTTTCGTTATAATATATATCATCAAGTTGAAAATAGCTTCACGTGACCATACGCTCGCAACGATTCCGGAACTGAAATTGGCGTTACAAGAGGATATAATTTTTTCCTGTCAGGTGCCTGTAAGAAAGATGCTTCTGTCTTCTCTGCATTTGTGCTCCAAGTGACCTTTAGAATAAAGTGCTAATGTATCCTTTTGATTCTTTGTCTAGATGTTTTTTAACACTTGTCCCATATTTTCACATCTTGAAGATCTTATGTTATGATTTTGGTCGATGTGTAAAACTTTTGGGCGACGACACTTTCGAAAAACCCTCTCGTCCTTAATTTTTGCACACCAGTGTATACAGGGTGAGTCATAATTATCGAAACAATAGGCTATATCCTTAAATATTGCCCTTAGACCCATACTTCCAATTGCAAAAATTCATTAAAAAAGGTGAAATTTTTGATAAGATAAATTGCGAAACCATGGGGGGGGGGGTCTAGTTGAAAAAATACGAAAAATAATTTTTTATACGGCCCCCGTAGGATAAAAATTCCAATTATGACAACTTTCCTTATTCAGTTCTGAATAAGACAAAAAAAAGTTGCATCGTCATATCTTAAAAACTCGCAAAGTTATAGCCGTTTAATAAATTCATCAGGTTTTAAGGGATTAGACACAAATTGAAATGTGCGCAATTCAAAAAACAATGTTACTTTAACAGTTCTAGGAAACGCATAAAAAATCTAATTTTTTAGTTAGAATTTTTATTTATTTTTTTTTAGTTTATTTTTATTTATTTATTTATTTATTTATTTATTTTGTGATGGTTAGACTTATAATTTGCTAAGAAAATCACATCCAAAAATTTCTCATACAATTTATAAAAGTTTCATGTGGTTAGTACTGGCTTAAATGGAATAATTAAAAATTGTTGTAACTCGTAACATTATTTATCGGATTTCAATTTCTTTCAATTTAATTAAACATGAAAATCTGATTTTAGTTTTGTTCCAGGGTTTTTGTTTTTTTAATATTAATTTTAAAAATATTAAAAATATTTATTGAAAAAATAATATAACGTTTAAAAAATTCATATTTTCAAAAGTAAATATTTTATCAAATTTTCCGAAACAAAACTAACGTTTAAAAAAATTAAAAATAACGTGTTTCAAGTTCTTTTTTTAAAAAAAAAATTCAACATTTAATAATTTAGACAAGAAATAGTGAGGAAAAAATTCATTATGCAGCAAAACGAAGTGTTCTGCTTAAATGTTTGTCAATTATTTAAAAGAATACTTTTTTAAGATGCAGATTAAGTTTAAGATTAAGCAATTTTTTTTTTTTTTTTAAGCTATTGCATAGCTTTTATCGCGGGCTTTGAGCGCGGCGACCGAATCCAAAAATTCCGTAACGAGAAATATCCTAACACATCCGTAACGAAAAAACCTAACACTCGGCTAACGTCGTTTCAGCTTGGCAGATTTCGGCATGATATCCTTCGGTAGATTTCGGCAGACATCGACGCAGTATTTTTCAGATATTTAAAGGATATCAAGTCTCAAACTTCTTATTTCAGTTACTATAAATATATAGTTTCAATAATAAAAATTCCTGATAGAATGTGTATAGAAAAGAATCGTCTTAAGATAAACAAGGTAGGATAATGTAGCTTTTGGTAATTGGAGATCCGCCCAATGGTGAGGATCGAAAAATTTAAAATGCTTATAACTCGCGATCTAATTTTTGTAGCGCGGTCAAATTTTGTTTCGTAATTTATTATGAGACAGTGTTAATTTTTGGTGACAGGACACCCCCACGGTGAGGGTCGAAAAAGTTAAAACAATTATAACTCGCGATCTAATTTTCGTAGCGCGGCCAAATTTTGTTTGGTAATTTATTATGAGACAGTGTTAATTTTTGGTGACAGGAGACCCTTCACGGTGAGGGTCGAAAAATTTAAAACAATTATAACTCGCGATCTAATTTTCGTAGCGCGGCCAAATTTTGTTTGGTAATTTATTATGAGACAGTGTTAATTTTTGGTGACAGGAGACCCCCCCCCATGGAAAGGGTCGAAAAATTTTAAATGCTTATAGCTCGCGATCTAATTTTCGTAGCGCGGCCAAATTTTGTTTGGTAATTTATTATGAGACAGTGTTAATTTTTGGTGACAGGAAATCCCACATGGTGACGGTCAAAAAAGTTAAAATGCTTATAATTCGCAAACTAATTTTCGTAGCGAAACCAAATTTTGTTTGATGATTTATTATGAGACAGTGTTAATTTTTTGTGACACGAGACCCCCTCCCCCCCACGGTGAGGGTCGAAAAATTTAAAAAGCTTAAAACTCGCGATCTAATTTTCGTAGCACAGCCAAATTTTGTTTGGTAATTTATTATGAGACAGTGTTAATTTCTGGTGACAGGAGACCCCCCACGGTGAGGGTCGAAAAATTTAAATCGCTTATAACTCGCGATCTAATTTTCGTAGCACAGCCAAATTTTGTTTGATAATTTATTATGAGACAGTGTTACTTTTGGTGACAGGAGATCCCCCATGGTGAGGGTCGAAAAATTTAAAATGCTTATAACTCGCGGTCTAATTTTCGTAGCACAGCCAAATTTTGTTTGGTAGTTTATTATGAGACAGTGTTAATTTTTGGTGACAGGAGACCCCCCCCCCCCCACGGTGAGGGTCGAAAAATTTAAATCGCTTATAACTCGCGATCTAATTTTCGTAGCGCGGCCAAATTTTGTTTGGTAATATATTATGAGACAGTGTTAACTTTTGGTGACAAGAGATCCCCCATGGTGAGGGTCGAAAAATTTAAAATGCTTATAACTCGCGGTCTAACTTTCGTAGCGCGGCCATATTTTGTTTCGTAATTTATTATGAGAGAGTGTTATTTTTTGTGACAGGAGATAACCCAACCACCACGGTGAGGGTCGAAAAATTTAAAATGCTTATAACTCGCGATCTAATTTTCGTAGCGCGGCCAAATTTTGTTTGGTAATTTATTATGAGACAGTGTAACTTTTGGTGCCAGGAGACCCCCTCATGGTGAGGATCGAAAAATTTAAAATGTTTATAACTCGCGATCTAATTTTCGTAGTGCGGCCAAATTTTGTTTGGTGATTTATAATGAGACAGTGTTAATTTTTGGTGACAGGAGATCCCACATGGTGACGGTCGAAGAAGTTAAAACAATTATAACTCGCGATCTAATTTTCGTAGCGCGGCCAAATTTTGTTTGGTAATTTATTATGAGACAGTGTTAATTTTTGGTGACAGGAGATCCCACATGGTGACGGTCGAAAAAGTTAAAATGCTTATAATTCGCAAACTAATTTTCGTAGCGAGGCCAAATTTTGTTTGATGATTTATTATGAGACAGTGTTAATTTTTTGTGACACGAGACCCCCCCCCCACGGTGAGGGTCGAAAAATTTAAAATGCTTAAAACTCGCGATCTAATTTTCGTAGCACAGCCAAATTTTGTTTGGTAATTTATTATGAGACAGTGTTAATTTTTGGTGACAGGAGACCCCCCACGGTGAGGGTCGAAAAATTTAAATCACTTATAACTCGCGATCTAATTTTCGTAGCGCGGCCAAATTTTGTTTGGTAATTTATTATGAGACAGTGTTACTTTTGGTGATAGGAGATCCCCCACGGTGAGGGTCGAAAAATTTAAAATGCTTAAAACTCGCGATCTAATTTTCGTAGCGCAGCCAAATTTTGTTTGGTAATTTATTATGAGACAGTGTTAATTTTTGGTGACAGGACACCCCCCACGGTAAGGGTCGAAAAATTTAAATCGCTTATTACTCGCGATCTAATTTTCGTAGCGCGGCCAAATTTTGTTTGGTAATATATTATTAGACAGTGTTAATTTTTGGTGACAGGAGACCCCCCACGATGAGGGTCGAAAAATTTAAAACGCTTATAACTCGTGATCTAATTTTCGTAACGCGACCAAATTTTGTTTGGTAATTTATTATGAGACAGTTTTAACTTTTGGTGACAAGAGATCCCCCCATGGTGAGGGTCGAAAAATTTAAAATGCTTATAACTCGCGGTCTAACTTTCGTAGCGCGGCCATATTTTGTTTCGTAATTCATTATGAGAGAGTGTTATTTTTTGTGACAGGAGACCACCCACCCACCACGGTGAGGGTCGAAAAATTTAAAATGCTTATAACTCGCGGTCTAATTTTCGTAGTGCGGCCAAATTTTGTTTGGTAATTTATTATGAGACAGTGTTAATTTTTTGTGACAGGAGACCCCCCCCCCCCACGGTGAGGGTCGAAAAATTTAAAATGCTTAAAACTCGCGATCTAATTTTCGTAGCGCAGCCAAATTTTGTTTGGTAATTTATTATGAGACAGTGTAACTTTTGGTGACAGGAGACCCCCTCATGGTGAGGATCGAAAAATTTAAAATGTTTATAACTCGCGATCTAATTTTCGTAGTGCGGCCAAATTTTGTTTGGTGATTTATTATGAGACAGTGTTAATTTTTGTTGACAGGAGACCCCCACGGAGGAGGTTCGGAAAATTTAAAATGCTTATAACTCGCGATATAATTTTTGTAGCGCTGCCAAATTGTGTTTGGTAATTAATTAATGTATTGCATAGCTTTTATCACGGGCTTTGAGCGCGGCGAAAGAATCTAGAAATTCCGTAACGAGAAAATCCTAACACTCCGGGTAACGTGGCTTCAGTTTGGCAGACTTCGGCACGGTATCCTTCGGTAGACTTCGGCAGACATTGACGCTGTATTTTTCAGATATTTTGAGAATATCAAGTCTCAAACTTATGTTTTTTATTTCAGCTACCAAAAACGCATAATTTCAATGATAAAAATTCCTGATTAACCTACATGTATTGTAAGTTAATAAAAATATTTTAAACGATATTGACTTCTCATTTATTCAATAAAAGAAAAAAATTGTTATCGGTCATCACGCTCAAATAGTGTAACTTGAATTAATATTAAAGACAAAAAAAGGTGCATAAATAAAAAATAAATAAATAATTATAATTGCATAAGTTGATAAAAAATGCTATGCAACAGCTTTTCCGCGGCAGTCCCCGAGTGCCACATGTATTTTTTTTTTTTTTTTTAGTTCTGACTTCAGGCTTTTTATCGTCCTGGAGAGGATGTTAAAAAATCTGTATTCTGGGTCCAGGCCGGGCCAGGACAGAGAGGTTTTTTTTTCTCTGAAAACTCGCCAGGCCGGACCTAACGTACTTTTCATAAAGGAGAGGACTGCTTCCTTCTTCCTAGGTGTACGCTGGACGAAATTTTCAATCCCGGTCTCGACAAAACCCTTATTAACCCATTAGTGCCTGAATTATTTTCTTCGTCAAAAATCACATTTTGTATTTCCCCACCACTTTTAAAGCAAGAATAACTTTTATCTTAATTTATCGAGGACTTTGTCTCGAGAAAGAAAGTATTTATTTATACTTTTTTTTTACTGGTGTGAAATGCGCTTACTTGAATTTTTTTAAACTGTCCAAAAATGGGACGCTAGGCACTAATGGGTTAAAATCCCTGTCTCTGACTGACTTAATACGTGCATAAAATAAATAAAATTCGGGACAATCTAAATTTCTACGAACACATAGATTTTAAAATATTTATTTACAAAAAATAAAAAAAATTAAAATTCATTTTTTTAAAGAATACTATATACAGAGGCTAAAAAATTAAATACAATAAAACCAGTGAAAAAAAAAAGTCTGCTTATGACGGAATTCTGTCTTAAACGGAAAATATGTTGATCCATGCAAAATAAATACAATATTACCGGAGAAAAAAATAAACTCCAATTACACCTCCTAGGGAGGGTATCTGTCCTGTCTATAACGTATATTTTCTTTCCTATGTAATTTCGTCTTAAAAGGTTTTGCTGTATGACATTTTTCGAAGTCTCCAACGCATGGGATATGGATTAACGATAAGTGAAACATTTACATATAGAGATTCAATGATAATAGAGATTCATTGATAAAATAAATATATTACAGCCTTTGGCGCTTCTTAATAATAAAAAGTATAAATATAAAAAACGAAAAGCTATAAAAGGAATTTTTAGTCAGAACTCCTCCATACAAAACAATTTTTTCCCACACCGAAGTAAAAAACTATGTAGAAATTTGCGACTAAACCGGGCCATGATTTAATATATTTTCCAGACCGGTCCGGGTTATTATTTTAACATTTTTTCAGGCCGGGCCGAACATTTTCCCCTATGGGTCGGTTTGGGACCTGACCTAGGTACTTCGATCCATGCAGACCTCCAGTGCAGACTACCAACATATTTTGAAAACAAGTTTAGATTTAATTCAATACGCTGTTTTGTTATGTCCAAATGAGAGGCACTGTCTTAAATCGACATTTAATAATGGATAATTTATGGACGATCTCTCAATTGCTTTGAAAATCAGCCAAAAACTATTCGTTTACAGGCATGATAAAGTGGTGTAAGTCACAATTTTTTTTAGAATTTCGGTTTTTAATATCTCTGTCAAGTTTTTAAATATTTAAATATATATATATTGTTCAGTTTAGGAATTGATAAGGAATAATTTCTTAATAGAGAATTTTGCCCTACGGGGGCCGTATAAAAATTTTATTTTCGTATTTTTTCAAGTAGACCCCCCCCCCCTCATGGAGTTTCAACTTATCTTATCAAAAATTTCACCTTTTTATGAATTTTTGCAATTGTAAGTATGGGTCTAGGGGAAATATTTAAAGAGATAGCCTATTGTTTCGATATTTATGACTCACCCTGTATACATACGTACACACAGACTGGCGGGGCGGACACTTTAGCTGTCAGACTTTGATAGCCTATGAGCTAATAAAACTTCTCAAAATCACAAATTTGTAAGTTCTGAGTAATCTTTCTGATTTAATACAATTTATTTCAAAATTCATATTTGATCATATTCCTCTCAAAAAAAAAAAAAAAAAAAACGCAGGTCTAGAATGGAGAAAAAAAAAAGGTATTTGATAATTTTAACTATTTTTAGTGTAATTTTACCAAAACTTGAATCTATAATATTACCGCATTTGATTCATAGAGTTTATGAACTCTTGATTATTATTAATGAAGAAGTTTTCTACCTCATACGTTCTCCGTTATTGACGTTATGGAAAGGAGTTTTCCCCAATATATTCGATACCCCATTCTCAATTTCCTTCAAGTTCCTCCTTAATTAAATGCATGCAGTTTAATATATTGGTGAATAAATTTATCCTGAACGCAGATTGACTCACGAAGTTTTTAGCCCGATGATGAATTAAAAATAATAAGGAGAAGTTCAGAGAGAAAGCTTAGTTCATTTATGCAGTATTTTTTTTTTTCTCAAGATTTCTGGTTAAATCGCTTTAAAATGTTAGAAAATGAATTTAAAAATGTTTTTTTTAATACGTTAAAAAAATTTAATATATTTTTGATAAAATGTAAGCATTCTAAATATGTTAATATGTGTCATATTTATAATAGTGTAATGCATAAAATTATGTTTTGTCTAGATTTATGCAAAATGGGCTTTTTATGGCATACTGTAATTAGTGTTTTTATGTACAACTAAAAAAATATATTTATTTATTTACAGAGATTATTATTATTAAACTAAGATTAATCCTATTTGACGCTTCCAATGAGAATGCTAAATAATATCATCAAGTAATCGCTTTCTATAAAAACGGTACTATGTAAAAAAATTTGCAGATTTTTAACACAGTGTAAACGCATTTTACGCAAAATAATTTTTTTCAAATTTTGCGAGATCAGAACGTTAAAACTATTAAACCGATCTTTTCTAATTTTTTTCTTAATTAAAGTCGATAGAATTTATTGAAGCTTTGACCCCTTTGAGTCATTTCTATAAAAAGATAAGTATTTTTTATTAAAATGACTCACTCATGAAGCACTCCAAAGTGCGAAAAAAAAGTCAGAAATACATCTTTTTTTCAAATCACTGTGACTTTCTTGATTTCCCACTTAAAAAAATCTGAAAATGATTGAAGCTCTAGACCAAGAGTTCTCAAACTATGATATGCGTACCAACACTGGTATGTGAAACTTTCCTTACTGATATACTCAGAACTCCAATACTGGTACATGAAATATAATAATAATTCAGCATTTGAAATTTAAAATTAAACCCCTGCATGTTTGACATACAGGCAGAGGTACGTTGTTAAAAATAAATCTGTGAATTCCAGGTGAAACTACCAGCAGCAATGTAGCCGAACTTTTACCGTTCCGTTAGTAGATTTTCCGTTGTGGGAAATACAAGAAGGGAAAACTCCGGTGTAAGAATCAGTAACTTTCCGTTACAAAGTTTGATTTATAATAATAATAATTTAATATAATTTTTAAAAACGATTTACCGATTAATCTTCAAAGACTTCGAAATCACCGAGGGATTTTAAGCTGCTATGTTATTTTACTTAATTGTTATTTTGGATAATTTAGTTAACGCCGTCCTCAGGACCGAACTCGGGACCTTCAGATTGCGGAACAAATTCTTACGAACTGAGCCAAAGTTGCTGATGCTAAACGGTACAAAGTATGTCTTTTATGAGTTAGTGGGAAAATCTGTTGTGCTTTTTAAAGATTTCCTTTCAAATATATTCCTTAGAATGTTTGTAAACGGATTATTTTAGACTGATGCATAATACTTATTATTTTTTTAAATCATTTTTAATTTTTTAAATAGTTTAAATTAAAAAAAAAATCACTGTTTGAAACCACTGTTTTTTTTTAATAAAAATTTTTTCATTAACAATTTTTTTACAATATATATATATATATATAGACTTTTTTTTTTTTTTTTTTTTTTTTTTTAATTGTACACTTTTTATGTTTTTTTTATTTTTTTATTTATTTATTTTTTTCGGCTAATAAATTAAAAGATTTTTTATAAGAAAAAAAGAGAAAAATAAACAGAAAAATGTAATATAAAAGAAATTTTTAAGTTTCATTATTCAATGGCGCCAATGGGACTCGAACCCACAATCTGCGATCGCAAGCGATTAGCGGTGTGGTGCCTTGACCACTCGGCCATGGAGCTCTCCACACAACGGAGTGTCTCCGTTTTTTGTTTTTATTTCCATCCGTTTCGTTTTTTTTCAGGAAATATAATGGAACTTTGTGATTTGTAACGGAAAATACCCTTTAGTTGTTAAAAGGGAGCTTTTCTGTGAAATTCAGGAAAAAAAAATTTCGTGAATTTCAGAATTTTTTTAACAGTGTAGGTTTCGAAGTAAGTACTAATTTTACCAATAAAAACTAAATCAAAACTAGAGATAAACCCAGTTTTTTTTTTTTTTTTTTTTTTTTTTTACTAAGAATGAGCACTAGAGATCTAAACTTTCTGTGAAAATTCTAATTTACATTCAGTACATTTCTAATGTACAAACAAAGAACCTCAAAATGTTAAAAAAAAAAATCCCTGTCGGCTTGGCCTATAGGCGGAGGTAGATTTCGAAGAGTGCTCATTTCAACAACAAAAAATAAAATGTGATTAGAGATAAATCCAGTTTAACAATTTTCTTTGGCCGCTTTTGAAATTTTTTTAATTTATTTTTATGTAAGAACTGGTTTTTATCAATATCATCTTAAGTGAAATTCGGCTCAAATGCCCATTTTGACAACATATTTTGAAATATATTCTGACTTTATTATTAAAAAATCGAACAATACGCAAATTATATAGTTCCTAAATAACAAAAAACTGTCAACTGAATGCTTTTGAGAGCAAAATCGAATTTAAAAATGAATCATAAAATAACCAATTTGTTATTTGAATACATCCTCAATTCTTAAATCATGATCGCTTTGGGAAATTTTGTGCGAAGTACTCACTTTGACAGCTTTAAAAATATATATATTTAACCTTTATCAAAAAACTTACCAATACGGCGTATTACACAGTTCCTAAATAACAAATAACTGTCGATGGAATGCGTTTGAAAGCAAAATTGAATTTAAAAATCAGTCATAAAATAACCGATTTGTTATTTTAATACATCCTCAATTCCTTAAATCATGATCGCTTTGGGAAATTTTGTGCGAAATGCCTACTTTGACAGCTTTTTAAAAATATATATTTAGCCTTTATCAAAAAATGAACGAATTCTCACATTATATAGTTCTTAAATAATAAAAAACTGTCAATTGAATGCGTTTGAGAGCAAAATTAAATTTAAAAATGAGTGAAAAAATAACCAATTTGTTATTTGAATACATCCTCAATACTTTAATCATGATCGCCTTGAAAAATTTTGTGCGAAGTGCCCATTTTGGCAGCCTTTTTTTTTAAATATATTCTGTCTTTATCAAAAAACTGGCCAATCCGTCACATTATATAGTTCCTATACAAGAGAACCTGAAAATTGAATGCGTTTGAGAACAAAAATGGATTTAAAAATGAGTCAGAAAAAAATGCAATTTGTTATACTTCCTCAATTTTTCGATCAATATCATTGAGAAATTCTGTTCAAAATACCTTTTTTGGCAGTCTTTTTTGAAAAATATTCTGCCTTTATCAAAAAACTGGCTAATATGTCACATTATACAGTTCCTAAATAGGAGGATCTGCCATTTGGATGCGTTTAAAATCAAAAGGAAATTTAAAAATGATTCAGAATATAAGCAGTTTGGATTTTAGTTTTTTTCTCCAACTCCTATTATTGTTTAATTTATTTTTGCTATAAGAATTAATTCTATGAAAAACTTGTTGCTAAAAAGTCGTAGATATTATTGAGAAGATGTAAAATAAATTTAATTACATTTGATTGCCTAAGAATTGACTAAGTTATGGATTTTTTTCCTTTTTCCATCCCCCCCCCCTTTTTCTTTCCGTTTTTAATTTTTTTCATCGGTAAAAGTTGTTCCTATCAAAAACTTATACATACAAAAGTTTTAGATAATTTTAAGAACATTTATAAAAAATTTAGTTGAATTTGATATCTAATAAATTGACAAAGTTATGATTTTTTTTCTCCCCAAAACCCTGTTTTTTTCGCCCTTTGAGCCCATTTTTAACTTTATCAAAAATCTGTCGTGCATAAACTTTTGGCCCATTTTTTAGAAGTAATGTAAACTTTAAACTGATTCGATATCTATTTTAGTTTAGAAGTTATCGCGTTATTTCTGTTTTCACAAAAACCTTCCTAACTTTCACCCCCTTGGTCCGATTTTGCCCATTAACAAACTTAACCGAGATTTTATGCCCCTTGATTTTATGTAAAAGTTTGAAGAAGATCTGAGCATAATTAGGGAAGTTATCGTGTCCAGAAGAAAGTGATATACACCGATAGATAGATAGATAGATAGATAAACTTTTTTACTAATGGTAGTTTTAGAGTAGGGTCGTGATCGGTGTAGATCTGAAAAAAAATTTCAGAAATTCCAACATGGGAGCGATCGCAATAGGTAGTATTTCATACGAAATCTACCTAATATGCTAATATTTCCATAGTCGGGTTTTTATCATGTTTCATTGTTTTTTTTTTTTTTTTTTTTTTTTTTCCATTACATATTAACCCGGTATCAGCTATTATGTTTCTAATATGACATAATATTCGCATTTTTTTTTTTTCAATTTGTTAAATTATTTATTGCCTTTTCAGTTTTCACGTGGAAATCTTGCTATAGAAAAGTTATAACAAATATTCATTTTTATTTATTTTTTTTTTTTTTCCAAAAATTCATCAAACATTTTTTTTTTTTTTTTTTGGTAAGAATATTATAATTTTTTTATTTATTTATTTTATTCAATTTGTTAAACTATTTATTGCATTTTCAGTTTTCACGTGGAAATCTTGCTATAGAAAAGTTACAACAAAATATTCTTTTTTTTTTTTTTTTTTTTTTTCCAAAAATTCATCAAACTTTTTTTCTTTTTTTGTAAGAACTTTGTAGGTTTTCTTAAATTTTTGAAAATTGCTATAACGAAAAATGTTTTTTTTTTTTTTTTTTTTCTGCCACTTTTTGTAAGAGCTAGTTTTATCAGAGTCATGTTAAGGTTGTATTAAAAATTTTTAATCCTGCCCGTTTACAACCCCTTCGGCCGATTCTGACCATTTACAATCTCGCCGAGATATTAACCATTTCAGTATTTTTTGGCAAGTTTGAAGACCATCTGTACATAATTTCGACTTTTATCGTGCGGACAAAATTAAGTACATGTATATATTTATGTGTGTATATATAGATATATATATATACATATATAGATATATAAATGTATATGTAATATATATGCATATAAACTTTTTAGGTGGGGTGGTTTTGGCTTCTTGGTGTCATATAATATCATATAATGAAAAGTTATGAAGAAATTTTTCAAAAGTCGTTACCTTGGTGACGACTGCAATAAATAATATTTCTTACGACATCGAATTGATATGCATCTATGAAATATACTAAAATATACATTCTGTACAATTAGTACAACAAAGAACATTTTTTATTAATTTACAGGAGCACACAAAAGTATTCCATTACATTATTGTATAAGGGCAAAACACTGTTTAGGCGCATTTTAATTATATTAACTACTTTACAATTTATGAAATTGATATACGTTGCTGAGGTTTAATACAAGTTATTTCGTGTATAATCGAATGCAGATAGTATTTTCTGGGACAGACAAGATATTTCGGCTACTATACTGTATCCGAAGTACTATTACACCAAGTTCTGAGTGTTTTTAAAACTATTCGTTATAGTACGAACGCATCTCATTTGCTACGCTTGACGTACAATTTCCGACTTGTATTAAGTATCAAAATATTTCTAAAATATATTTTTAATTTTATGTGAAATGTTAAAATCTTGCCCTCGGTTCTCCAGTTTTTTAACAAATAAATATTAAGTTTTCTTGGCATTTCTAAGTCTAATGGGAGTCTCGTTATGTTTTGTGATTGAACTATGAATTCTACCGCTAAAATATTCTCTTCGAATTATCAATTTTTTTTTTAAAAAAAAAGTCATATTCTATCTTATGAAGATGGTAAATTAATCTGCTTAAAAATTTCATGAATTAAATTAAGATTGGAGAAATTGGATGCTATTTTTCTTCTACAAGCTCAAGAAATTAAATAAACAGTCTTCATTTGAATTTAAAATCGTGTTTTCTCTGCCGACACAACATTTTACTCCAAGCAAGTAAGAACTTTCCTTTTTAAAAATTCAAATTAGTGACGTTGAAAGAATGACTTTTAAAAGTCAGTGGGGTTAATATCTATTTTATTTAAAATTTAAATTATAATCACAACTGCAAGTATAAGAATATTATCATGCCAAGTGCAACAAATAATATTTCAGCAGACTAAGTCAACCCCTTATCATAGAAAATTACGTTTTTATACTTTACAAACTCATCAAATGTAATTTTTTTTTCATATCACCATATTTGGTAAGCTCTTATACAAAACATGTCAAATTCGTTTACCATTCAAATTAGTACTATAGACAAAATAGCGAGCCACATTATATGTAACAAAAAATTACAAATTAATTTTATTACTATTACTCAAAATGAAATCTCTACATTAATGTACAAACATTGAAAACAAAAATGTATAAATTAAAGCTACTTATTGAAAAATTAAAAACACGCACCAGAAATTTTTATAAGAATATTTATTAAGTAAAAATAAATTAATATTTATAAACTTCTGATATTCTGTGAAAAATAAAAACGGGCAATATTTCGTATAAAAGTGCGCTGCCAAACATAAAGAAAAATGTGTTAAAATAAAAATACAAACATGTTAAAGATGTTAATTAACAAGCATGTTATTTAAAAATTTAAATCGCAATCAAAATTATACAAAAATGTATTATTAAATTGTTACACATCAATTTCCCTTTAAATTGTAATTGCTTCTTCTTATAAAACAAATAGTTGCAAGAACGCACTTAATTTGCAGTCTAAACTTACTTATCAAATGACAAAAGTTTCATTAATTCAGCAAAATATACCAGCTGTGATGATTGTACAAAGCATAAGAATAACTTTCCGAAGCATTATTTTTGTATCCCCAATCAATTGGAGCCGAAATTTTAAAATGAGTCAAATTTGACCATAACATATAATATTAGTTATAATGTTTTCATCTCCTCTATGCTTGGGTAGTCTTGCTAGATTTTGGAGTTTTACATCAAAAATCGATACCAATATTATTTACTAGTAATTTTCTCTTTAATGAATCATGTAATTTATATCATTAAATGCAGCAAAGATTAATATTCTAAAACAGAGGTAGATATTTTAAATAAAAGCATTCTCAAACCTTTGTAACACTGCAACATTTGCAAGTGTGTTCCGTGCAAAGTGCATTTTCTTTATCAAACAAAAACTGAATCAAACAGAGAAAATATCAAAAGTTTGGCGAGCCACACAGAAATTGCCGGCGGGTCACGTGATTGACATGCCTGTACGAAGTTTCCTTAACGTTAATTTTCGATATCAATGTACATTTTTGTATCAATGATTTTGGCGGCTGAAATAAGAAGCATTCTATCACTAAAATAATAATAGTTTTAAAATGAAAATTATTAAAGAGGGTTTTTTTTTTTTGGGGGGGGGGGGGGACAGCCATCAGATGGAAGCATCAAAATATGTACTCTGACTTATCCCAGAAACTCTTCGTTAGCGAAAGCGATATGATGTCCAACGTCACGTTGGACTTTTCAAACTTGTTACTCGTCAATCTTGTTCAACGTCAATTTTTTTTCACACGTTATACGTTGGCAAAGTGTAACAAGTCCAAAATAATGTTAAAATCAATGTTTCATAAAATAATCTACTAATAACATGTTGCTGTTCTAAAGCAGCGGTTCCCAATCTATGGGTCGCAACCCACTGGTGGGTCGCGGCTGTTGTTTTGGTGGGTCGCATAACAATCGAATCATCAAAATATTTCTTTCATTTCATCTGTTTAAAAAGATATGACAATTTCAACAGGAAACAATATTTCAAGGGAAAATCCTTAATTTCCTTCTAGATTAATATACGAACAGAATATCCAGAAATATTTAAATCAGGTTTTTAGTTCTTGATAAAATTCAACACTTCGCGTTTATGAGAACATGCCTTTTCTATTTTGCTATTTTTGAAAGACAAGTACTGATGAGACAAACTGCATGTTAATACTTGTTCCCACATTCGTAAACACCAGTATCAGAAATCTCATTGATTATAAAGTTATATTTTCATAATAATTAAACATATTTTTAACTATTTTTGTAATTTCTTCATTGTTTTAATTACTATTCGTTTACACACTTTATGATTACCGATTCTTGTCTTTGTTGATAATGTAATCTTCCGTACGAAAATTTGCGTTTTTCGTAGGATAGGCTAGCCGAGCGTATAGAGAGCGTACAAAAATTGCTATACTGATATGCAACTTTATTTGGGTGGGTCGCAAAAATTTTTTTCATTGAAAAGTGGGTTGCGTAGCAAGAAAGTTTGGGAGCCACTGTTCTAAAGGAATTGATGTAATAAGCATTACTATGTTATACTGGTATGTAAATATTTTCTTTTCGGGTTTTTTATTATTATTATTATTTATTTGTATTTGTTTGTTAATGAACGTTGTAAACTGTGCTCAATATCCGTGTGATGTCCTGCGTCATAATAATATTGATTTTTTTTACTTTATTTATTTAACAAGAAAATTTCAGTTAGATTACACGTAGACTATAAAGGTATAACTTTTATAGCCATTTTATTTTTTGATTTACTCTAGGGAAAATAGTATCCATGCTTTCTAGTGGAATAACATTCCAACATAACTCGACTTTACAATTGAGCTCGAATTAAAATAAATGTATCGGCTGGATGAATATAAACTGAAATAGATCTGCCAATCGAATTCAACTGTTATCTCCCTAGTAAATAGAAAACAGACTTCGGCATCCAAGAAAATGCACAAAACCTGTCCTGATTTTGACATGAAGTATTTCTCAAACTCTGCATCTCGTCTTTTTCTGGATGCCGCAGTAAATCATTGAAGTGGAAGAGAATGTTGCTGACTATTTATAAAATAAAAATAAAACTACGAAAGTAACAGTTTCTGTTACACACTCGCTCTATTCTTTAATAACAAACAAGTAAATAAGTGTGATCGCAGATCGCACAGAGGGTTTCGTTTTATATTTCTTTCAAAACAACTTGCCCGTTAATTAATAAATCCAAATTTTTATTTGTAATTATTTAAATTCTCACACATATATGCCAGCACCAGTAAGCTTAATTTAAAAATAAATGTAAAAGTAAGTTATTTATGTTAGTCAAATTAAAAATGTTCAAATCAAATTACTATGTAAATAAAATCAAAAATTCCATTTTTTCGAAAATTTAAAAATAAAAAAAAAATTAACAGAAATGTAAATAAAATTGTAAAGCCTTATATTAATATGTATAATTTTTAAAAAAATATTTAACTTCGCGTATCAAAATAGATACTAAATATGATGTAATACGATGAAAGAATAACAAATAAGCGCTTTTTCACGTGATTTATTTAATCCATTAATTTATGTTACATGTATAATATTTTTTATATCTATTTAAACTTTCGTGCAACAATTAGAAGGGAAAAAAACAAAAAAAAATGAACTGATGATATTAAAAAAATATTTTAATTAAAAGAATAGTCTTTGCAAAATTTTATGATTCGTTGTGTGACAAGAGGTATTCAGTTGTAAGTACACAAAATTTGAACTCCCTGACTTATATAGTTTTTGTGTACGGACTCTGTGACAGATAGGTAGAGGGCAGAGACGAATAGGGTTTCCTCAGATGAACGAAACCCTAAAAAGAAGGTGGTGAAAGATTGAAATTATTATTATTTTTTTTTTTTTTAATATAAGTTTGCACAGGGAAAAAATTTTCTGCTTTGATTTATGTAATGCAATTTAATATATTCAATATCGATTATCACACTGCATTTTGTCAAGTATACATTTCAATTTTTAAAATAAAAAAATTCTGATTTTTTTTTTTTTTTTTTTTTTTTGTTTATGGCAAGCTGTACTCAATTTCTATGTGATGTCCTGCATCATAATAATATTGTTTTCCATATTTAACAAGAAATTTTTCAATTAGATTACACGCAGATTACAAAGTTATAACTTTTATAACAATCTTATTTTTTGATTTACTCTAGGGAAAATAGTATCCATGCTTTCTACTGGAATAACATTCCAACATAAATCGACGTTACAATTGAGCTCGAAATAAAATAAATGTGCGAGCTAAATGTATATAAACTGAAATAGATCTGTCAATCAAATTCAGCTATTATCTCCCTAGTAAATAGAAAACAGACTTCGGCATCCAAGAAAATGCACAAAACCTATCCTGATTTTGACATGAAGTATTTCTCAAACTCTGCATCTCGTCTTTTTCTGGATGCCGCAGTAAATCAGTGAAATGGAAGTGAGAATGTTTCTGACTATTAGAAAATAAAGTAAAATTCTGAAAGTAACAGTTTCTGTTACACATTTGCTCTATTCTTTAACAACAAAAAAGAGGAAGTGAAACATCGAAAAAAAAATTTCATGTGAAATGTCATAGGTTTGCGTAGTGAAAAAATTGTCTGTTCTGAGTTATATAATGCAATTTAATGTATTCAGTATCGATTACCACACTGCATTTTGTCAAGTATACATTTCAAATTTTAAAATAAAAATTTTTCACCTTTATATATATATATACCTTTATATATATATATATATAAAGGTGAAAATTTTTTATTGCACTGTATTGCCCGCACTGTAAAAAAAAGGGTCGATCTACTAAAAAAAATTTTGTAATCTTACTCAGTTACAAGAAAATCTGTAAGAGTTTCTAGAAAAAAGGCTAGCAACGAATAAAGTTAATAGTTTTATATTTTTAATAGCTATTACTAAAACTCACTTGTTGTAGCCGTGATAGCCTAGTGGTCATAGCACCGAACTGCAGAATGGAAGGTCTCGGATTCGATGCTCGTCACCACCAAAGACGCACCAAGTGTATGCAGTGTAAGTACTCGTTAAATAAAGGGATTATGAAAATCCTGTCGTAGCCATGGGTAATGATCTAAGGACTTTCAGAAGCATATCAAGATTGAGCTGGTGGCAATGTTTGATGCTGCCATCTATTGAGGAGTTGCCGAAAATCTTCCGCTGCAGAAATCTGTCTTCTTACCCACTGGATGCAGTTCAAAGGAAGCTCCTGGCCTTTGGTCACACGTCAACAACAGAACTCGTTTGGTGGTTCTCGCTAAAAAGTTTTAAGTTTTTTATACGAAAAATTCATTTATACAGTTTAAAAAATAAATGTTTGTTTCACTTGCTAAAATTGCGTTTGGAATAGCTACTAAGAATCTGTAAGTAATGGTTACTAAAAATAATTTTGGAACTCTTACTAAAATTTGCTTGGTGGCTCATACTAAAAAGTTTTAAGTTAATTATACAAAAAATTCTTTTGTTCAGTTTACAAAAGAAATGTTTGTTTCACTTGCAAAAAAAAGTTTGGAATGGTTACTAAAACATTCTGTGGAATACAAATTTACTAAAAAAATTTTAGTAACCTCATGATTTTTTTTTTACAGTGTGATGGCGTTTTATATGCGACCCGAGGCACATAATCATTAATCTTTATTTATACAATTTTTCGAGATGCGCATAAAAAATATTTATGATTTTTAGCATCCTTTTATATAATTTCGTTAGAAGTTAATTATATATGGGTGGTTCTTCAAAATTTGATTAACTTATGGCCTAATTTTGGCAAAGGATTTTTTAGATGGTTATCAGTAAAGTTCTAATTCGATACTGTGGGTATAATATCTACTAGTTGTATCTAAGAGGGCCAGTCACTTTTATAAGTATTTTAAGGTACAATAAGTATATATAATAAGTGTATAATAAGTATTTGAGACCTTTTACGACGAGGGCCTGGCGGTCTAGGAACTGGCGAATCAAAGTAAAATCAAACACAACCTATTATCCTTACTAATATTATAAATCGGAAAGTGAGTTTGTTTGTTTGATTGTTTGTTTGTTTGTTTGTTCCGCTTTCACGCCGTAACTACTGAACCGATTGCTTTGAAAATTTGCAGGCGTAATGTTAGAAGTCCGGATTAAATAATAGGGTAATTTTTATTTATTTTATTCAAATATTTTCCTTAATAATTCCAAATTTAATTATTTTTCATACAAAATCAACAGGCATTTTTCAGATAAAATTTAACCATTTTCCTTTCCTGTTGCCAAGAAAATAAAAAATTGGAATAATAATTTTTCAGCGGCAATGAATTTTTAATAGAAAACTTCCACGCGAAAAACTATAATAAAATAATTTAAAAGAAAATAAATATGACGGCATGTTTGAAATAAAAATAAAAGGTGTATTTTTTATAATACATTTAACAAGGATATTTGTTTAGTTAATGGGAATTTTTGTGTAAAATATGGTGACATAAATTAAAAGTAAAAAGAATGAAAAAGAATTATATTTTTAATAAAATGGTTCACTCATGAAAATGTGACGCCATAGTTGAAATAAAACAGGTACTTTATAGCAGTCGTTAAAAATACAAGGGGTATGAATATCAGTAGCTAATGGAGCGAGATAAATAATGACGTCATATTTAAAAAGAATCAGAAATATTTTTTACTTATACTAATTAATTCTTACTAATATTATAAATCGGAAAGTGAGTTTGTTTGTTTGTTTGTTCCGCTTTCACGCCGTAACTATTGAACCGATTGCTTTGAAATTTTGCAGGCGTAAAGTTAGAAGTCCGGATTAAATAATAGGGTACTTTTTATCCCGAAAAAAATTGATATTCCCGAGGGAAAACAAAAATATAGTTTGCTTGATGGATGGATTGGAGATGGCGCTGTGTTTCGTTTAAAACAAGATAAAATAATGCGATAGATGGCGCTGGGTGTTTTTAAAACGTGGTAACGATGTGCAGTAGCTGTATAATAGTTAGGTTAGTTTAGTGCTTTTTTTCTAGGTAGATATCTAAAGTAGTTATTGTTTTTTCGATAGGTAATTACGTCGCTTTGTTCGTCGTTTAGATTGTTATAGTTTATCAATTTAATTTAAATGCTTTAAGTGATAAATTAAAATAACATAAAAAGATTATAGCTTGACATGTTTCATTGCTCTTACGGCAACATTTTCAAAAGCAAATAAATGATAAAAAGAAGTATCTCGAAATAAACAGAAAAAACACAAATCACGTGAACATTTGCAACAAAATTTTGAAACATTTGAACAAATCACGTTGCAATGAATTTGCCTCCATGGAGTTACCTAAAATATGGAAGGAAATGCTTCAAAGGTTTTTAAGACAATAATTTGTAATATTTCACGCTCACAATTATTTTTATTCATTTTTATTTCCAGTTTTATTTTTATATGCTCATGTTCACGTGATTTGTGTTTTTCTGTTTATTTAAACAGAATTGTATTTAAACAGAATTGTATTTAAACAGAATTGTTTATTTAAACGGATTGTTATAGTTTAGTTTGGGATTTTAGTTTAGTTTAGGTTTATAGTTTACTCATATTTTCACAATGCCTCGCAAACGTAAATCTAATTTGTCGAGCACCTCATTTAAAGCTCGGGCAATGAAAATTGTCCGATCTCAAGAATCCTCTCTCCATGCTGAATTAAGAAGGAGCGAACAAGCAGAGCGTCAGGCTGCTTCGAGAGATGCTGAGCTACTATCTCAGCGCCAGCAAAGACTTGAGGAGCAAGCCGCTCGCCAAGCTTCTTTGAGGGCTTCTGAGAATGATATTTTTAATCAAGTCCGTTTATCGCAACAGGCTCAACGTCAGACAGCACTAAGGGCGTTAGAGTCACCTCTTCAAACGCAGCTACGTTTGGAAGAGCAAGCAGAAAGACAAGCTGTTTTGAGAGCTAACGAGACGCCCCTTTGAAACACAGCTTCGTTTAGAGGAGCAAGCAGAAAGACAAACTATTTTGAGAGCTAATGAGACGCCTCTTCAAACGCAACAACGTTTAGAGGAGCAAGCAGAAAGACAAACTATTTTGAGAGCTAATAAGACGCCTCTTCATACGCAACAACGTTTAGAGGAGCAAGCTGAACGACAGGCATCTTCTAGAAGGGCGGAGACTCCAGAAGAGTCTCTGGCGAGAAGAACCGCGCATGCAGAAATGCAAGCTGAACGGCGTCGAGCTTTTATGAGAAATACTTGGTCTGTGTTTAATAATACTGCATTTGATACGATCCTTTGATCGATTACAAAAACCATTCCTTGGTCGTCATCGGGTTAATGAATAAAAAATGTAGGTTTTGTGATGCCCTTAAATGGAAGGACGAAACGGCAGGTCTCTGTTGCGTCAAAGGGAAAGTACGTATTCCTACATTGGATGCACCAGAAGAACCCCTCAAAACTCTTCTTTTGTATGACTCCGATGAGTCACGGCGCTTTTTAAATAGGATTCCAAAATATAATTCCTGTTTCCAAAAGACATCTTTCGGGGTAGACCGGGAAATAATCATGCCCGGATTTTCACCAACTTTTACTATCCAGGGCCAAGTTTACCACAGGATCGGTTCTATGCTTCTCGCGGCCAATGAACAACATAAATTTCTTCAGATATATTTCATGGGAGATGAAGATAATGAAGCAGATCGGCGATGTCAGTACATTCAAGGAGTTGAGAGGGAAATCGTACTAAAAATCCAAAGAATGTTGCATGAGCACAATCGACTTATTAATGCTTTTAAAACGGCGTTAGACCGCATGCCTCACGAACAATACAAATTGGTTATTCACGCAGATCGCACTCCGCACGGAGAACACGAGAGACGATTCAATGCGCCTCTCATCAATGATGTTGCTGCAGTGGTTTGTGGTGACTTTTCTTCATCACGCGACATCGTTCTCCGAGCACATGATAATACTTTGACACGCGTACCCGATACTCACAAGTTCTATGACGCCCTTCAGTATCCCTTGATTTTCAGCAAAGGCCAAGAAAGTTATCATTTTGAGCTGCCATTAATCAACCCAACTACAGATCAACCCATGCCTAATAAAAAAGTATCCTGTATGAAGTTTTATGCTTATCACATGATGTTACGTGAGAATGATTTTAACTTGCTGCCCCGTTTCAGGCAAACTTTCCATTAGTTTTTAATGGACATGTGGGTTAAAACTGAGAGTGAGCGCCTCCGTTATATAACTCTTAACCAAAAAAAAATTACGAGCTGAACAATACATTCACCTGCAAGATGCAGTAAGTAACGATGCCAATGTAAATCCCAGTGATTTAGGAAAGATGGTTATTCTCCCATCAACTTTTATCAATAGCCCGCGCTACTTTCACGAATATACGCAAGATGCTTTTGCATACGTACGTGCTCACGGCCGTCCCGATCTCTTTGTTGCATTCACCTGTAACCCATCTTGGAAGGAGATAACCGATGAGTTAATGCCAGGTCAGAAACCAATTGACAGACACGACTTGATAGCGAGAGTATTCAGATTAAAAGTACAGAAACTTATGAGTGTCATTACCAAAGGTAAAATATTTGGCGACGTGCATTGTTATATGTACTCCATCGAATGGCAGAAAAGGGGGCTGCCACATGTTCATATTTTGATTTGGCTCAAGGAGAAATTGCGACCTACCCACATTGACAATCTGATTAGCGCTGAAATTCCTGATCCTACAGAAGATAAGGAGTTGCACGACACTGTGGTTAAAAACATGATGCATGGTCCCTGCGGAATTCGTAACTCTACGTCACCGTGTATGAAGGAGGGGAAATGCACAAAAAAGTACCCGCGATCACTTATAAAAGACACTATCCACAATGAACAGGGCTATCCGTTATACAGAAGAAGATCACCTGAAGACGGGGGCCGAACGGTTACTATCAAAACCCGCAGCGGAGTTTTGAAACTATGGACAATAGTTGCATTGTACCGTACTCGCCAATTTTATGTAAAATATTTAATGCCCATATAAATGTGGAGGCCTGCGGTTCCGTGCGCGCTATCAAATATATTTGTAAATATATTAACAAAGGAACCGATCAAGCCGTGTTCAATTTTATACAGGAAGCTGGATCGTCTGTCATAAACGAAGTGCAAGCTTTCCAACAGGGGCGTTATGTGAGCAGCAATGAGGCAGCATGGCGACTTTTAGGATTCCCATTACATGAAAGGCACCCCACTGTCACTCATTTGGCCGTGCATTTAGAAAACGGACAGCGTAGGTGTTCCGGTGATGCTCATGCGTAATCTCGATGCCCCTAGACTGTGTAATGGTACCAGGCTGCGTGTCACTCAGCTTGGGCGGAACATTATTACAGCCACTATTTTAACTGGCGCAGCAAAGGGTGAAAGTGTACTCATTCCTCGGATTCCGATTATTCCAACAGACCTCCCATTTCAATTTAAAAGACTACAATTTCCTATAAGGGTTTCATTTGCAATGACCATTAATAAAGCACAAGGCCAAACTCTAAGGGTTGCTGGAGTACACTTGGAAAAACATTGTTTTTCGCATGGTCAGCTCTATGTAGCGTGTTCCCGGGTTTCCAGTGCCCAAAATCTGCATGTTTTTGCTCCTCAAGGGAAAATATATAATATAGTGTACCACTCAGTTTTGTCATAAAGTCATAATTTCATTTGTCATAATCGAATTCCACGCGGGCGAAGCCGCGGGCGGAAAGCTAGATAGATTTTAATGTAACTTACATTGTGTTTCAGAAATTTTGTAATAAATAAAATATAGCAATCTATGTTTTTTAATTGACTTCTTATGGAGATGTTTTAAATCAGATGAACCCAATTGCAAAAGGTTGGCTTTATTTGAAAGTTGCCGCTGAATGAATTTTTATTTGATTAAAACTGTTAACATGTTGGCCGTTACGTACATTCATTGGTGACTAACATTGAACTTTCCGTTTAGATGACTGACTTTTCACCGATGACAGATTAAAATATGATATAAAACTAAAAATTACTATGATATAAAAATTTCTTTCGAGTCAAAGTTTCTTTTAAAAAAAACTGACCAGCGTAGCGGGCGAAGGCTGCTAGTTTTAAATAAACATCAAAATCTGCAGGTGATCAAAATAACAATGCCGATAAAGCTCAAATTTACAATAAGTGATGAGATCAATTACTAACTGACTATCTTTGAAACGACTTACCTAGCGACAGATAGTTTGACTGGCACAGCACGTGTTTCCGTAACAAAGTCGGCGACCGCACTAAAAACAAAATGGCTGCCGCGGCATTGGTCGTGTTTACAGCTAACTTCATATCGATGCTTTCGCTTGATCAAGATATAAAAAAACGCCATAAGGTTAGATGCCGCATATTTTTTAATTTCGAAAATAGCTAGGGACTGATATTTTTTAACGCTTTCCCTTTTTTATTTGAAATAATCTGATAAAAAATGTTGTTATTAAAAAGTAAATCGCAATGACAAGGTTAGTAATGCAATACTAAACGTGTTTAAGTCAAGTTAAATCAAAGTATTATATAAAGAATTAGAATAACAATGGAATGCTTGCTAAATTTGGGAGATCTTACATGGCTAGGGTTTGATATTTGGAATAGGAAGATATGATTTTCGGAAATAAAAAATATTGTGATATAAATCAAAGTGAGTGACAAAATTACACGGGCTTCATAATATCGCTTAGTAGCTGCAAATATTGGATAAAATACATATAAATATGTGAAAACTGCTGCTAACACCAAGTTAACCAAATTTTGGAGAACCACCCATATAACAGGCCAGATTTTAACTGAAAATTGTGTAAAAGTTGTTTAAGTCAAAAATTCTTTTTTTTCATGTAGTCCTATTTGTCCTACAGTGAAGTACAGATCGAGGACAAAACAATACGAACACCTGTGAAAAAGTTTGACTTACTTCACACTTGCAACAGCAGTCTGCCGCCTACTGAGCGTGAAGATTAAGGTATCAGTCTCACAACAGCAGTCACCTGCGTTGCATGCGTCGATCGAACTGTCTGTGATAAGTTGAAATAGACGCTTTCAGTCATGACGTCAGTTATGACGTTTTGCTTGGATACTGACTCCAAACAAACGGTTGCTACGCTGCATTTTCTATTTTACTTGCATATTACAGCAACATTTTTCAGCGATATATAATTGACACACATTTAATGCTTTATATACAATGATACCATTCTCTATGATTTATATTTAATGAGATATGAAGCATAGCAACTGTTTGTTTGGAGTCAGTATCCAAGGAAAATGTCTTGACTGACATCACACTGAAAGCGTCTATGTCAGACCTGTCAGAGTTCGAAAAAAGACTGATTGTAGGAGCTTATTTAAGTGAAGCATCGCTTACGGAAACAACAAGCCTTTGGGGGGTTGCAAATGTTACGGTATCAGTAGTTATGAGAGTGTACAGGAAACAGGGTAAGATGACGTCTTCAACGCGCAACAGTGGCAGAAATTCCAAGCTTGCTGATAGGGATAGACGAATCATGAAGCACTTAGTAGCCCGAAACCACAAACAATCGTCATCCGAGATAACATCCGCAATATACAATCATCTCCAGGACCCCCATTTCAATAAAAACTGTCAGAAGGGAACTTCATGCTGCGAACAATTATAGCAGAGTGGCAATTCGAAAACCCTTGGTGACAGCAACTAATGTTTTCAAGCAACGCCAATTGTGCAGAGATCACAAAGGTTGGTCCCCAGAACAGTGACAACAGGTAATATGGCCAGATGAATCGTCGTTCACCCTATTTCAGATGACCGGACACGTTTATGTCTGGAAAACGCCCAGAGAAACGTCTAATTCTGAATCCCTCATGCCTATTTTAAAGCATGAGAGTGGCTCCATTATGGTATAGGAATCGATATCTTGCCGCGGTCTTAAACCAATTGTTATTCTGCATGGTAGAATCAAATCCAATCACTATTTAAGCATTCTAGCTGATCATGTCCATATGTTTCATGCCGAATGTATACCCTGGAAAGCAACAACTTTTTCAAGGCCCCTATCCACACTGCTACATGTGTTTAAGCTTAGTTCGAAGAACTTGACGATGAAACATCTTTACTTTCCCCCGCAGTCTCAGGATTTGAATATTATTGAATATTTATGGGAATACTTGGAGTTCAAACTTCGTTCCCGATTTCCTTCTCCATCCAGCCTTTCGGAACCGGCCTTTAGTGACCGTTCTGCAGGAAGATTGGCTTAATATACCTTTAAATATTGTCCATGACCTTTATGCATCTATCCCACATAGGGGCCGTCCATTAATCATGTGATTTTTTTTAGCATTTTTAACCCCCCCCCTCCCCCTTGGTGTTACATGGTGAGGTTCAAGACTACCCCCCCCCCTAACCTTACATCACGTGTATTTTTTAGTACTTACAAAGAATCTTAATTTTTTTAGAATATTTATTATAAAATACAGGTTCAAGTATCATCAAATTTTATTATAGAAAAAAAAAAAAAAAAAAAAAAAAAAAAAAAAACTACAATAATAACCTTAAGAGGTAAACAGAAAGGTTGAGAGTTGTTCTGGACTGACATAAAAATAATGAAAGAAATGCGAAAAACTTCTTTGTAGTAATACATAATCATAATTTAATTTACAATGTCCTCAGACCACAGATTAGCAAGACTTTCTTCAACACCAATAACTGGATAAGCATCTTGAAAGTTAGTTGCAGGCACAGTGCTTTGTTGAAGATTAACATCGGTTTCATCAAGCCACTCGGCGTCATCATTTTTGCGCACTACGCAGAGAATCTCTCTCGCGGGAACTTCACTTCGTTCGTTGCCTGGCAACGGTGAATCAAGGTAACACTACAAACCGCTTTCGACTTTGTACGCTTTTGACGAAAAAAAAATACACGAAACGCCGCTTTTCGGTTCAATATCGCGCGTTTGCTGAAAAAATAAATACTCGTGATATATTACTACACCCCCCCTCCCCTCCTTGTGATATTTCGTGATTTTTGTATGGACCCCTCCCCCCCTCTCGAGCCTCGCATGATTAATGGACGGCCCCATAGCATTAAATCTGTACTTCAGTCAAAGGGTGGTCCAACTTATTAATAAAGATTTTCCATTATTTCACAGGTGTTCGTATTATTTTGTCCTCCATCTGTACATGTTTCTTAATCTTCAACAGTAATAAAACATCATTCCAAATTAAATTTGCAAGATATATTTCTACAATTATTTTTTTTCCATTGAGTATAATATGGATTTATTGGAGAAAACTTCCTTGGAAATGCTGCATTGTTATAAGTTTCATACCTAAAAGTTTATTATTTGGAAAGAGAGGTGTTAAATTATTTGGTGATTTTTTTTTTTTTTTTTTTTTTTTTTTTTTTTTTTTTTCCCACAACAAATATTTTACCCCGGTGGTAATATTAACATTGTTATATCGAATTGTTAGACAACTTGAAATTATTTTAATTTTTTCAGCCTTTCTATAAGGGTGTCGCGGCCCGTCTAAAGTCGAAAACTTCTGTTTGCGACCCACCTAAAATCTGAAACTTATTTTTGCGGCTCGCAGAAAAAAAGGTTGAGTATGGCTGGCCTAGCTGATTTCAAAGTTTAAAACATATTTCTAACAACAAATGACATGAGCTTGTATTTTAAAAGTAAGAAAATTCCGGAAATTTATGCAGCTAAATCAATTTACAATTATGAAATATAAAATCAACAGATTCATCATATCTTTTTCCTCTTCAAGAATTATTAGAGTTTAGAAAATATATAAGAATATAGAGATATAGTATGATGGAAAAAAAATTAAGAGCACAGACTAATTTCGTTGTTTATAATAAAATTCCGAAAAGAGTTATACATCTTGAAGTTAGACACACATATCTGATATAATATGCGAAGTTATTCAATTGTAAATGTAAAAAATATATTTTTTTCCTACGAATGTTAAAATCTTGTAACATTAACTAATCGAAATAAAGTTAGAACAAGTAGCTTTTTTAAAATCTTGCAAGATAAGATGACGACATGACCATAGTATTTTATGCGATAACGAAAGCCAGGTCAAAACTACAAAAGCATTTAATGCAAGAATAAAATTAGCATCGTCAAGTGTCTAAAAAATTTAATCTATGACAAAAACTGGTTTTTACCAATGAAAAAAAAAAAAAAAAAAAAAAAAAGATTTAGTCTTGATATACTATATGGTTTAAGGCTGTTCTTAAATCAAGAAATCAAAGAGCAATTTTATTGCATAAGTTTTAATATATTTTTGTTCGGAAATACATGAAACTAGCAGCAGTTATTGTTCAGAAACTACCTAATCGCAGTCGTTTTCCCCTTTTTTAGCTCACAGGCTATCATAGCCTGAGAGCTTATGTGCCCGTCCGTTCTGTATGTATGTGCGTATGTGCGTAATGCGATAACTCATGATAAAAATATCGGATCCACTTGAAATTTTGTATATAGGTATATCCTGATAAGGCGCTTCCCTGATTAGTTTTTGGAGTTCATTCGATATGTATAAGAGGGGGAACGGGGGGCTCATGCCCCCCGTTAGTTGATATAAATGGGATTTTCATGCAGAATTAAGTTTTCAAAATTTAGATTAGGATCATTCTGATGAGGCGATTCCGTGACTGTTATTAGGTGTTCATTGAATAAGTATAAATAGGGGGAACAGGGGTTCTAATCCCCCCCCCCCGTTAGTTGATATAAATGGGATTTTCATGCAGAATTAAGTTTTCGTTCAAAATTTAGATTAGGATCATTCTGATGAGGCGATTCCGTGGCTGTTATTAGGTGTTCATTGAATAAGTATAAATAGGGGGAACAGGGGTTCTAATGCCCCCCCCCCCCGTTAGTTGATATAAATGGGATTTTCATGCAGAATTAAGTTTTCGTTCAAAATTTAGATTAGGATCATTCTGATGAGGCGATTCCGTGACTGCTATTAGGTGTTCATTGAATAAGTATAAATAGGGGCAACAGGGGTTCTAATGCCTCCCCCCCTCTTAATTTATATAAATAGGTTTTTCAAGCAGAATTTTCAGATTTCGTTCAAATCTCTGAATCGTTTTGGAAGTTTAATGGTTAAGTATAAAAGAAGGGGATAACTCCTTTTAAATTATATAAATGCTAAATGGGTTTTTATTAAGAATTATCTAATTTGCTCTGAATTTTGGATATAGATTTTTTATATGATAAAGCATGTCTTTGATAGTATAGGAGGTTCAATGATTAAGTATAAAAAAAGAGGAAAGGGGAGAGCTGTTTCCCCTTCTTAATTTTTTTTTCAAACGGAATTAACCCTTGAAAATATAAGGCTTTAATGTACAATTAGTATTTGTAGCCTGTGAGCTCAATGCCATCAGTTTAACTGGGCAGTATTCTTTATATTTTTTAGCCTCGATGCTATTTCTTTCAGACAAGCTAAAAAGTGTCGTCTCAAAAATTGTGGCCCCCTTTTTCATAATCTGGCCGTTAAAACGAGACATTCATACAATCTATATATTTAAAAGACCTGACTGTTTTTTTTTTAGTCATCAGCCCTAAATTTTCTACTCAACCGATTTTTAAAATTATTTTTTTTAATGAAAGCTATTTATTTACAGTTGTGCCCATTTTAGCTATTTTTTCATTTCATTTCTATTTTTTATTTTAAATGCTTTTTATGATATTTCTTCAAAATGGTGGCAACTCAGTTTAGCTTTTCTCTCGATAATAAAAATTTATTTTCCATTATCACTTTCCACCAGTCAGAAGCTTTATTTCATCAGTGAACATGTCCTCGCATTTAAAAGAAAAAAGTTAATTGTTTTCGTAAAATTTAACCACAATAAAATGATTGCGTATAATTATGTACTAATTGAGGTAAAAATATGTATATATATTACAAATTTTAAATTTTTTTCGCCAAAACTAACCTTTATACTAGCTTAATTTTCTTGTAATAATATTCCGTACTTTCTTCAAATTATTAAATTAAAATCTTGTTTCTAGATCTAATCTGTTAATCTTTATGCAGACGATATATAAATTCTTAATTTGCCTTAAAAAACATTATTCCAGTATGCGTAAATTTAAAAAGATGGCTCTAAATTATAAATATTCCTAATTAAGTTTTATTTCTTAATATTCCAAATAAAACTCATTTCTTCTATGTTTTTATCAACCCTTTTTAAGAAAGTTTTATTAAATTTATTCCAAAACCATACCTTTCAAAAAATATCATTATTTTATTTTATCTATTTATTTATTTTCCCTCCGTCAACCTTTGATAGTGTGCATATCAATAAATTCATTTCTTTTCTTTTTCTCTTAAAATTAATCATCTATAAAATCGTCTGCCTAAGAAATTCTGAGTCGATTATAAATTGGTTAAATATATTTTTTTTTAATAAAATTATCGTCTGTGGAAAATAGTCTCGTAGCTGGACAAGAATTCTGTTTACATAAAAGAATGATGGTTTGAGGTTAGAGAATGTTCTAGAATTTTCTTTTTAGATTTAAAAGAGAAAGCTCGAGAGGTGGTAAGGGAGAAGAGAAGAAGAATTCTTGGGTGCGCTCTTGCATGAGTACAACTTGATGTAGTAAAGCATGAATATTTTTTGGATGTTTCAGTAAAATATCGTCTGCAACAGGAGCTTTTCCCTCTATTATAGCTACAGTTTAATAAAATGAACTTGCAGCAGCCAAGGAGTGTTTATTTTGACCTTCTACATTTATTTATTTTGTTTTTTTTTCTCGCTGGCCATGACTTCTGTGCGGAGAAAGGAAAACCTGGCGATGATGTTTCTGCCCCCCCCCCCCTAACTTTAAATCGTCACATATATATATTTACTGAGAAATAATATTAATAATGTAAATAAAATAACAGAAAATAATTTATGATAAAATTAATATCTAAATCAAAATAAGCAAAATTTTAAATGAGGAAAATGATGCCATTTAGCAACCAGATAAATGGGAATTACAATATTATTACGGATGCTTTTTCGTATTACTAATAACAGTAACTTTTAAAAAACATTTGAAGAGAAAATGACGCCACTATTTAAAACATCGCATTTTTACTCATAACGATATTACATTTTAATATTTCTTTTCAATATGCACACTGCGATTGAGATTTTACTTTCAGATGACTTCAGTTAGTGAAAATAATGTCATAGTAAAAATAAAATTAGTTTTTTTTTTATATATAAAATTATTTTTTGTGAGTGCATATAAAATAAAATTTCTGGATTTCGCCGGCACTCAGATTACAATCTTAACTGAAGATGTGCGAATATTTGCATGCAAAATTGTAACTGGCAAACTTGACATTAAGTTTCGAAATATATTTATTATATATTGATTCAATAATGTATTTACTTTTGCGTTTTTTTAAACCAAATCGATCGGGTCTTTTAAACATTTCATTCGTCGAATTCGACGGGATTCTACTCGTTTTATTGTTAAAATGCATTTCCATTTTCTCAGAGTCTATAAAAAAAGCGTTTAAACTAAAGAAAAATCCGTTTTTGATGAATCTAGTCAATGAAGAAGTAGCACGTCAAATTGTATTTCTTTATTATTCCGCAGTTCCAATGTCTCAGAGAGAAATTGCTAAACAATTGGGTATTTCACGCCGTTCTGTTTGCTATTATATTGATAAACACAAGAAAAATGAAGTTAGTTCATCGCATTCTAAACGGGGTTGCCTTTCTAAAAGACCTCTATCGATTTATTTATTTATTTATTTATTTCTAATCGGAGGCGAAACTGAATTCTGCAATGGCAGAATCTACATTGAACTTGTTCTTTTTTTTTTTTTTTTTTTTTTTTTTTTTTTTTTTCAAACACAATAGAAAATAATGAAAATGAATCAGACAATAATGTCAAAATCGACGAGTTTTGAACCGAATTTCCGCGTGAATGACGAATGACCACTCAAAGTGGTGTGAAAAACATGTTAGTCACGTGATCGAAATCGCTTATAACTCAATAGTTTATTATTGGTCAAAAAATGGAAGATTCCGTTCGGTTCTATATCCCTACCATAATCAGGCTTTCTATTTTTATATCTTTCCGTTCAAAAAATAAGTTTGTAAATATGTCAAAACGTTTTGCGCTTTTGGAGCAGAGCCGTTGAACACAGCCTAAATAGTCCAGGCATTTGGTAAAAAATAAATGCAAGTTTTGGTGTAGTTTTGATTTTTAGTTCCCTTTATGTTTTTTGGGTCGCTGAACACGAATCTGGCATTATCCAACAAAATTTCTCCCCGGAAACACGTTTTTTTGGTAAAAAATGTGCCAAAAACGTGGCTTTTTTTCGTTTTTTCTGAATAACTTCAAGATTATGCATTCTACATAAAAGTCATCAATACATAAATTAAAGAGCACAAAATTTCCTACATTTTATGTATTTAAAGTTTTTTCTATGATCAATGGTTTAGCCGTGAGAGAGCCGCAAAAATGGGTGTGAAAAGCAAAAAATCCTGAAAAACGTGAATTACAGCACCGTACATCGATGAAACATGAAAAACAACCATTTTACCCAAATTTTCCCCACTTGATAATACTTAATATATTACTATTGACTATATTTTATTAATCTGATGTTCATCGTTTCTTTCATAACTAAAAAATAAATAAAAATGAGTATATCTGTGATCAAAATCTTCATTTGCTATAACAAAATTATAATAATAATAATTTCTTAATTTGACTTTTAAATAATGTAAATAAAATAACTAAAATCGGCTTTAACTGATCCCATTGTTTAACTAATTGCATTGTTTTAACTAATTGTTTCCCTCTTGATTGAAGGGGTACAAGTGTGAAATAACGTTGGTCAAGCGCCCACCCCCGCATCCCATGTCCACGTTCAGTAGAATACTAACCCCCCCCCCCCTTCTCCGCCAGTCTCACCTCTGTTAGAAATATGTGTCGCACAGATTACTAGCTTATCAGGAGGACACATTCCTCTCAGTTTCCATACGTAACTGCTTACTTATAATTTAGTAATTCTCTGTTTGTGTCTTCGTGAATATAGTGAACAGCTAAAGTGGTTTTGCGCGATGTCGCTGTGTTTTATTTGTGACTCTCCTTTAGAAGAGGAGCCGGGCCGTCAGTGAAAGTTAGTCGAGGTATTCTAGCGTTAATCAAGGCAAATACAGAAAGAAAGGATGGAAAGGCAGTTTTCCTAAAGGGGAAAACCTCAGGAGATATGCATGTTAAGTGTAGAAAAGCATACGTAAATAAACGGATGATTACTGCTTATGTGAAGACAGTTGAGGAACAAAGTGCTAGCATTTCTCAAATTTTAAGATCATGAACTCCTCAGTTTAATTTTCGAACTAATTGTTTTATATGTGGACTGTGCATTTCGGAAGAGTTCATTGCAACACAAGCGAAAAATCCACCAAGCGAACGCAGTACTGTATACAGTGTGCGACACATGGGAGTACAATTCTGAAAGCAGCAAGAGCTCGCAATGATGATTATGGGCAGGCTGTAATTCAGCGCATCGAACCAGTGGATGATTTTATCGCAGCAGATGCTCAATACCACATCAAATGTTTTAAATATATTTATAGGAGGCCGAAGGTCCAAGAACAGAAGAAACGTGGTACGTTTGCCGAGGCAATCGACAGAGCAATGCAAAGTACATACGATTACCTTGAAAATCATGATGACGAGTGTCAATTCTCCATGGAGGAGCTAATGAAACAGGTTACAGGGAGTTATCAACTTAATATGAGAACTATAAAGTTTAACCTCATTGAGAGATATGGAGACGACATACTGATCACAAAGAAACAGAAAAAAAAATCCATTGTGTGTTTCAAGAATATAGGAGGGAAGATACTGACTAATGCATGGTATCAGCAAACATGTAAATCTGATCGAGATGAGAGACTGCGAGTGGTTGAAGCAGCAGCAAAAATTATTTGCGAAGATGTCAGATAGAAGATTTGCTTCGGGAAACTGCAAAAACATCGCAGTTATGTCTCAAGACGAAGAGGATGAACTAGACTCTGAAACCGATCTGGAAATGGATTGCCCACACGATGAATCAGAGGACCCAATGGAAGGGGAAATAGTTATGCCGCAGGGTATCAAATATTTACTATTAAAAAAACTTTTATGTATAATATTGAGAGTTATAAAAACACCCACTAATTCCATTCGTCTATTTTCTATTTTGTAGATGTCGGTGAAAAGCAGGGATCCTCAAATAAAAGAAAGCGAAAATAGAACTTTTTTTTTAAGTAAATGTACTTACTAACGTATATAATTATTTATTATTAAATAATAATTCATAATGAGTCGTCGTTTTTATTGTTAGCAACTTCATTGTAAAATATAGTCGATCATAATATCTTCAGTATCATTTAAAGTCAATCTTTAAAAAATGATCATTTTTCATGTTAAATCTATGTACAGTGCCATAATTCGTATTTTCCGGGTTTTTTTAATTTTCACACCCACATTTTGAACTTCTAGACCTTTAAGAACTGGAATCCGTGTCAGCTTTTATATGTTAAAACCTGTTTTAGTTATTTTATTTACATTATTTAAAAGTAAATTAAGAAATTTTTACTATTAATATTTTGTAATAGCAAATGAACATTTTGATCACAAATATGCTCGATTTTATCTATTTTTTAGTTATGAAAGAAACAATGAACATCAGATTAATAAAATATAGTCAATAATAATATATTTAGTATTATTAAGTGGGAAAAATTTGCGTAAAATGGTTGTTTTTCATGTTTCATCGACGTACGGTGCTGTAATTCACGTTTTTCAGAATTTTCTGCTTTTCACACCCATTTTTGCGGCTCTCTCACGGCTAAACCATTGATCAGAGAAAAAAACTTTAAATACATAAAATGTAGGAAATTTTGTGCTCTTTAATGTATGTATTGATGACTTTTATGTAGAATGCATAATCTTGAAGTTATTCAGAAAAAACGAAAAAAAGCCACGTTTTTTACCAAAAAAACGTGTTTCATGGGAGAAATTTTGTTGGATAATGCCAGATTCGTGTTCAGCGACCCAAAAAACATAAAGGGAACCAAAAATCAAAACTACACCAAAACTTGCATTTATTTGTCCTTTTTGAGCACGTAATGCCTGGACTAAAACATAAACATACCACGTTCTTTCAAAGGATTAATACAAAAGGAAAAATGAGTTTATTTTTTCACTCAGACAAATATGGTTGTTGTATTTTGTGTCGGCCGATTATCTGCGCTATGGGATATAGGCCCTATGGGGAGGGATGCCCTTCGTGGGGGTCTTTCTAAGGGAACCTAACCCGTATTTACGCAAGGTTCGAAGAAAATCACGAAAACTCCGAACGGTTAGGCCGACGGCCGCGATTGGGTTCGAACCCAGCACCTGCCGTCTACCAGTTGAGAGGTCAGACCCTCTCGGCCACTGGTGGGGCGCTCAGACAAATATGGACTCCTTTGGCTATCAAGATATTCTTAGTAGTAATTGTGTTCCACTTTAAAATGAATTTATCCATCAGAATTCGATTTTCTTTCAAGATAATTATTCATTTGTCAATGCCAATTTCAGATTTGTTATCCGAAAATATCATTCAAACTTCTTACTTTTCAACTAAAAATCCTGACCTAAATCCCATAGAAAACCTGTCGTATATCTTGGTTCGTCAAGTTTATACCAAAGGAAAACAATTTGATTTCAATGTTCAATTGAAAGCAGGGGCACTTTGGAAAAATTAAACCAAGTATGCATTTCCATATGCAAATCTTTACCAAAGCATCCTTCCGAAGTCAAAGATCTTATGAGGAAGCGAACAATGTACTGAAAATTAAAGCACATACAGGACCCCTGCCCCAGAACTTTCCAATGATATATCACGTGAGGGGTGTCAGTAAAAGTTAGGAAAGTGCTCTCTCGGGCAGCAACATTATCGTAACCCCGGAATACAATACCCTTCTTTTAAATTTCATATATTATAAATATTATTTATCGGGGGGCTCCGTAAAAATATTCGATCTAAAATGATGGAAATGCAAAAATGTTCAAAAATCGCCTCCCGCCGCGGGGACCAAATTAGAGAGGGAAAAGAAAGTCTCATAATATGAAGAAGTGGTCTGAGAGCTTTCCAATGATACATCACATCATGGGTCCAAAAGAATTTCAAAATTGATCCCATGTTGGCAAGGTGCATTCTGGAGAGGCGCAATAATTGAACACTGCAAAAATTAATCTTTGCACTCCAAAAATTCAGTTTCAATCCATACATTTAGTTGATTAAAATAGTGAAATGCATACAATATACAGTCTACTCCCTTTAATACGCAACCCTATAATCCGCAAACGCCTATAATCCGCACTATATTTTAGATGTAAACAAACAGTTAAAATTTCCTTTTTTTACCAAGATAATGCACACTTTGACCATAATATAACTTGAACTGTACTGATGAATTTAGAAATTTTTAATGCATTTCTGCATTTATTAGAAGGAAATGCTTTATATATCTTATAAATAACTATTAAGACTGCTATATTCTGAACACATTTGCTAGCTGTATAAAAGATAAAATAGCTCTTTAGGATAAATATCTAATTTTTTAAGAGAAAAACAAACTTATGTCACTGATCAAGAAATCCTGACTCTTAAGGGCATCAAGATTAAACTGCATAGCATAAATAAAAAATGATAAAGCAAACCACTATCACTGTGATGTTTGATAAATTTAAAAATAAATAAAAATGTTTTCAATTAATTTTGTATTATTATATCATTTAAATGTGTTCTTATTGACTATGGCTTTTTATGCATAAAAAAGTATTTTCTTTCATTTCTGTGTTATTTATTTGCTGTATATTTACTACATTTGTTGATAAATTCCAAATATTAGAATATAAACAAAGAAATGACCTATAATCTGCAAAATTCTATAATCCGCAAAACCCTTGGTCCCGACCTGTGCGGATTAGAGGGAGTGTACTGTAAAACAAACAGCCCAAAAATAGTTTTTTTTTTTTTTTTTTTTTTTTTTTTTTTTTTTTTTTTTTGAGAAAAAATATAAAAAATTTTATTTTATTTTAAAATGGATGAGAAAAATAGAATCGGTGATTTTGATTTTGAAAAGGGGTCAATTTCTATGCTAGCATAAGAGTTGCTAGTGTATAGGAGCTGCCAGGGTTTTATGGGTAATATAACGTGAAATTTTATGCTTATTGGATCTCAATTTTACTAGATGATCGCATTTTCTGTCATAAATTTCAATATGCTGGGGTTTTTAACAAGATATGCACCTGGGCAGATCAAAATAATAATGTACTATTTTTAATCTTTAATTTGGTTACAGTTTCATTTAGTAACTCTATGCTATAGCATAGGAGTTAATCCCTTTTCAAATGATTGATTGAATTGTAAAAAAAATCTAAAATAAACACAACTATCCGCTTCGGCTCATACTATTATTTAATAATGTTGCTCATCATACATAATGTACTGTATGAGTTTTCTTTTCTTTTTTCTCGTATTTTGATCAAATTGATGTAATAGAAACATTTATTCAACAATAATTATTACAATTTATCATTTGCTGCTTTAAAAAACATATAATTGATATTTTTAGCTGAAAGATACATTATGTACATTTTTTTTTTTAATCTGCATCCTAAATTAAGGAAAAATCATACTATAAACAAGTTGGATGTGCCAATCCCAAAACTTTCTTCTATCTCATACGTACATTTTGATATTTTTAAAAAAATAGTTACTCGTTTTGATGTTTTAATAATTTTAATTCAATACCATACGAACTTTGGTTTTCATCTTAAATTTCTGCTCCAATCAATTAATCGGAGTAAAAACAAATTTCCGTCTCTACACGAGCCGATGAACAATAGAATGATAGGCAGATTTTTCTTTAATTCAGGGAAGACCTATTTGCCTTACCAAAAAATAATTATACAAAAATTTTAGTTCAGTTCTAGGACTAACTTCATACACTTTTAGGGGGTGCAATATTGAAAATGGCATAAAATTGGCTATTGCAGCGCCCCCTTCCGGCAGATTTTTTTCCCAATTTTAGGGATTACCAACTAGCCATAACCATACACTTACACAAAAATTTGGTTCAATTCGTTGTATAAATTCGTATACTTTTCGTCGGTATGATATTTAAAATGGTACAAAAATCGCACTCTACACGAGCCGATAAACAATAGAATGATAGGCAGATTTTTCTTAAATTCAGGGAAGACCTATTTGCCTTACCAAAAAATAATTATACAAAAATTTTAGTTCAGTTCTAGGACAGACATTTTCTAAAAGCAGGTTTTTTGGAATCTTTGACCCCTAAAACATGTAAATCCGTCAAAAAACGGAAGTCGAAAAAAATTTCGATTACAATACTTTCTTAAGATAGAAGAAAGAAGAAAGCTGGATGAAATTACTACAAAAATTGAGAGTTCATCATACTGAAACTTATTTAGTTTAGTTTGTTTTTTGTGTGTGAAGAGGATAGTAGAATTAAAAGCCTCTCCATATGTTTATATTCTTTACAATGAAGTGTATATCTTTTGTAAATAAACATAGTATAAACACTAATGCATGCTAACATTTTATGCTATTAAGTAAGTTATGCTCATCATAAATCTTATATTGCATGAGTTTTCAGTTAGACGGGAAATAGCATTTTATCTAGCAATACTAGCATTTTACCTCTACAGTAAATTCTAAAATCATACATGATGCATTTTTAAGAACGGGTTGTCGATTATAAATTTTACCATACAAACACAATAATTTAGGTACTCAGAATACAAGTTCATGAAAATTGATTTTAAGAAATAAAGGTTTAGAGTAGGATGCATCCTAATAAATCCATACTTAAACTGTTTATTATACTTATAAAGATTAAAATACTATATTAAACATATTTTCAGTACATTTTCATCCCTAAATCACATGAATTTGGATGACTCAGGTATTATTCAGATTTCTTTAGAAAGTTGTCATAATCATAATACAATAAAATAATTAGATTTCTGTGTCATTAAACAATGCAAGATTTTATTAAATACAAAAAGATTTTTAAAATCTTTAGGAAATATTTAATATTTACTTGGAGTAATTTCAATTAAGTAAGGCCATGGCCCTGAGGTATAAAACAACTAATTTTTAATTAGAATAAAATACAGAATCAAAACTGTAATAGGAGTCGTAAGCCTGCATGTCAGTAGGTCGATTGTTACCACTATTTCTGTATAATACTTCATCACAGAAATTCTGATATTAAAAATAGATTGTTATTCAGAAGTAGTGGTGACAATTAGTATTTGGGTTTGTCAATATCGTATCTCATTCTGTCATAGGGGACCTTTAATTCAGTTTAATTAACATGAGCTCTCTTATACGAATGATCGATCTGCATGGCATAATCATAGCATTTTATAATCACACTCTTTGTCACATACTGTTATATAATCATATATCCTATTCATGTATTATATAGTAGTATAGTATTTTACTTAAGTAAAATGTTGTATAATTATATAATTCCTTTTTTAAGTGATTAACTAATGCTAATTTTAGTATGCAAACACAATTTCACTAAGTCAAAAACCCAGTATATAAAATGATTCAAAACCGACATAACAGACATAGACATAAAAACTGATTTTTAGCCATTTACAGAAGATAAAATTTCTTATAAAGTAGAATAGACTGTTATGTACAAAGACAAATTACAGTGCTGAGTTAAGATTTTTAATCAGACAGATTTGAAATTCTTCTGGCTAATGCTAAACCTATGGCCGTAGAATGCATTCGTATATTTAAATATCTCCTCAGAAAATTAATATTTTTAAATTTTTCTTTCTGTGTATCCTTCAACTCTTTTTTTAAAAATGTCTTTAAGTTGTCAAAATATTTATAATATATAATTATATGGGCAGTGGCAGTATTAAAATTTTATCATAGTTTGTTAACTTTGAATTTGTAAAATATGAAATTAAGTGTAGAGTTTAGAAATATTTTGACAACTGACAAAAAAAATTAAGAATATCACACAGAAAAAAAGTAGTTTAAAACATTAATTTCTCACGCAGACATTTTAAATGTACAAATAAATTCAACCGCTATATATTTAACATTAGCGAGGGGGGATTCGGAAGTTGACTAACTAGCAGTCTTAAGCATTTTTAGAGTTCGCTCCAGGATTATTATGCTTGTTGTCTCATTTATAATAAACATTTCTTCAGAAATTTATTAAAAAACTAATGTCCATTAAATTACTAGAACTGGATTTCTGTTTTTTGGAGGATGCAAGAAGATTTAAGATTCCAGAAAGAAATTTGTTGCATGTACTAGGACTGTATTTCTATTATTTTTCAGTTCAGAATATCTTGAATCAAAAATAACAGAAATATAAAATCGAATTATTTTATGATGCATTTGAAGGACATATTAACAGTCATACTTTAGTCATCACTTGTGAAAGGGGCCCTGAACGATAATTTATTTTAATTACAGTAAAGTAATAGCAACAAAAATGTCACAGTGTGAATATGCGTGTCATTAGGTCGATTATAACCACTATTTCCGAATAGTAATCTTTGCCTTATTTACTGGCATAAATTTACTAAAATGAATGAATGTTGCTATTCAGAAATAATGGTGATGACTGGCGCCTGTGTTTTTATACTATAATGCACTCATTACAGAACAGAGCTAGCAGAATAAGATTGCATAGATGTGATATAGCATAGTTGTGCAATGTGATATAGCATAGTTGTGCAATGTGATATAGCATAGATTTTCTATGCGAAGCAATGTAGAAGTTACAATGTGGCGTCACATAGATCTCACAATACGATATCGCGTAAATGTTTCATGCGATGCACTGTAGATGTTACTAGGTGACGTTGCATAGATGTTACAAAATAGCGTCACATAGATGTTACAGCGCAACGTCGCTGGTCACGGACATTCAGCAGTCGCCAGAACATCTCTGAGACGATCAATGCGACATCACAACATCGCAGCCCGATACTTTCAATCACTGCAATACCCTACTAAATTTCTAAGTATGTTGGCAAGCATATATATATTTTTTTCATTTTAGCTCGTTCTCATGTAATTATTTTCAGTAACATGAATTTTCTTTCTCATAAAGACGATGATAATAGGTAGTAAACTCAAAAACGCGAAATGTCATTAGATTAGATCATATCGCCAAATAAAATTATTGATCTTCAACAAAGACTCCATTTTGAAGGAAAAACATCGGTAAATAAAGCTCAGAACAACAAATAAAATCCCGCAAAGTATAGAAAATAAGTCGTTTTCCGAATATAACCGTCCCTGTTTGTTTTTCTCTCTGGCGCTTTCAATCTTTGTTTTTTTCAGGAAATTTTTTAAGTTTTTTTCATAAGCCCCTAAATCAGGACTGACCAACGTTTCAGCAAGCACGGGCGCCTCTTACCTAGTTACAACAGTGAAGGGTGCCATTATTAACATGACTTAAACTATACAATGACCTTATTTTGCTGTTGTAGCAAACAGAATCTGTTTATAACAGGGGCTAACTTCCATCAGTATTTTTGTATATTTATCGTTGCCCTCTAATTTCTTGTGATAGCATAAAGCATCTACAATTCATCAATTCCGTGTGAAACTATTTCGAAAAGGTAACATAAAGTAATAAATTTAGAATGACATTTTTTTGAAAGAGAGTGGGATAAAGGGTTTTTTTAGCAAAGGCGCCAGAAACATTTTAATAACAATTAAATATATATATTCAAACATTATTTATTTTTCTAAAAAAGCATTTTTTAAAATTTATCTCTATTCTCACAAAAACTTAGTGACATACGAAAGGCCGCCAAGAATGCACTATGGCGCTGATACCAATCTCCGTATTCACCGATCAGTCTGAACAGTCGTCATACGTGGTCGTCCATATCTTGGTTTCCGCTTAAAATTATCATTTCTATAAAGTACTTTATATATAACTCGCTTTGATCGATTTAAAACTTTTACAATTTCAGAAACAGTTTCATTTTTCGATTTCAATTTAAAAACTTTCTAAATCTCACATTTTGTGTATTCTTTACCTTTCGGCATTTTTAAAACGAGAGGAAATAATTTCTCCACCTTTTATACCTTTATAAAAATGCAATATGATGTCATATAACGTCATTACACACGGTTAATTCCGTGTCTCTAAAAATATTTGCTTAAAGTGCTTAAACTTTTGAGACAGCGTTTATCAAGAAAAAAGAAAAATTAAGTAAAAATAAATGTATTTTTGTATTTTAACCATCCAAAATGGCTTAATTTATTTTGATTAAATGTCGCGCATTTCTTGTAAATTAGCATAAAATATTTTCTTCAATTATTTTAAACTAGATCTGCAGAGTGCTTAAACTTTTGAGATTGAGACAGACTATAAACCTTTAAAAGTAAAATTCGTTTTGAAGGATACTATTGTTGTTTTCTTTGATTTTTGTACTCTACGATTTAATAGCTATTTATATTGAGTTTAAATTTTAAAATTTTTGTTCATATTTCTTTGATATCTAATTTAAATGTTATATGTAATTTTTTCTCATTAATTTATTATTTTTATTAAAGAAACTATTTAGTTTCTATGAAAGGGAATATTAAAACCTAAAAATGTTAATTTAATCTGATTGTATTTGCAAATTACGAAAATGCTGTGAAATTTCATAAATACCAACTATGGCCACAACCTCCCAATTTTCCTCTCCTTTTCACAAAACATCCATCTATGTTCGGAAATTCATAAAATACGGTACTGAAATAACTCGTGGGGATGCATATTTCAGATGTGTATATTGCTGGGACGATTACTGCTTCTAAACCAATAGGAGAGCGTCATTATCACGGTCAAGTACACGCCCACACAGTTTGATTGACAGGAACTCGTGGACAATTGACGGTGCTAATTATAACGATAATCTGTTGCGGATGAAAGTGAGCTGACTGGCTGAATGGTTAGAGCGTCGAGCTTAAAACCGGAGGATATGGGTTCGAGTCCATCGCGGGCCGAGAGTCTGTTGGTGATTTTTTTTTTTTTTTTTAATTTTTGGAAGCTGTCTTTTATTAATAAATAAGACATTCAAAAAAAATATTTCAAACCCTTTTAATATTCTAAATATCGTTGCAAAATGATTTATATATATATTAAACAAATGGGAAAAAAAAGTATTCTGCGAAAATATCCGTATAAGCAAAATTCTTACTTTAATTTTTATTTATTTATTTATTTCAGGATCAGAGGAAGTATAATTTCTAATTGAAGTAAATAAAATTCAGTCATTTTGAAAAAAAAAAAATTCTTTCGTACCTTTAATTTTTAATTACCGAGTACAAATAAATAATAAACACACACGATCAATTGGGAACTAAAACGGCCTATAGAGGCGCTGCTCGCAGCCTTCGATACAGGATAACTGTCCCTTTAATTTCCCTTTAACTAATGTTAAAGTCCCATTGAAACAAATCTTTATTATAAATGTATTTAAAAGTTATAGATATTCAAATTCGTATAATATTTACTTCGTCACATAAGACAGAAAACAAATGTCACAGGAAATCTGAAATTGTGCAAAAGAATAATTTTTCTGAACAAATTTAAAACGCATGTAATGCAATGAGCTTACACGGCGTTATCCTGAATGGAGAAGTTACGTCTTTTCTCCACCAGATGGCGTATTCGAGCGCTTGAATCGCCAATTGTCCACGAGTTCCTGTCAGACTGTGTGGACGTGTACTTGACCGTGATAATGACGGTCTCCTATTGGTTTAGAAACAGTAATCGTCCCAGCAATATACACATCTGAAATATGCCGTGGGGATACTTCCCACAAAATCTAGCTCAAACTTTAAACGACTCTAGAGATTATGTTCCGATAGCAATGACCTTAAAACTCTGCTCACCAGATAGCGCATTCAAGTTCTGAGTTTAGAGAACGTACAAGGTTTTACTTACCTCAATGATCTGAAGGATGATTTCTTACTAGAAATCAACTAATAAACCAATCAATCGTGTTTTGATTCAGCCGATTATGACGTTGGTTTGCACTTATTGGTTTTTTAAACAGCTGGTGTTGAAAATTATGAATTTTAATCTTATTTAAATTAACTTGTCATATTAAATTGGATATACTTAGAACATTTATAAGTGAAAGATGAAAATGCTCATCGTTTAAATTAGAATTACATAAACATATAGTAGTCTATATGCGACGGTAATAACATATTTTATATATTTGTGAAATATGTGTACGTTTAAAGTAGTTTAATTTTTTTTATATTATTATAGATTCGCTATGATAATTTTCAATTATCTTCAAACGTGTTGAAATATTATTTTACAAATCGCTATTCTATTCTTGTTTTGTGAACCGATCGCTACTTGTTTAATTTGCTTCTCCATATTAAGTACATCTTTACATTTGATTTTACTAATTATTTCTTATTTTAACTTTTTTATTTGTTGTAATTATATAATTTTATTTCTAAACAGGGCTATTAAGTGGGTATTTTGATCCATATGTTTGATCCGAAGAGAATATAGGAATTTTTTTAATTTATATCTTTGACTTATCATAGGTCATATTTGATAGGTGATTGATCTAAAATGTATTTAGTTTCATTATGTTATTATTTTGCTCTTGTTTTCATTTCAATAATAGTTTAAATACAGATTTTTTTCATATTGATGCCTTAAAGATAATCCAGTGTATTAAAATACAAGAAAATCTGCCGGTTGACATTCAGTTCTTTATATTTGTTTTTGTTTAAACTGTAGTGTTTAATTATGTCAATATTCGGTACTACTCTGTTATCCTATCGACCGATTTCACCAAATTATACAAATCGCTAAACTAATAGCCAAATTATACATATTGCCGTAATTTTTATTTTCAATAATAAAAAAACAAATAATTAGTAAAATATTAATAAAAATACAAATAAATAGTCGACATAAAAATCACTTAATGACGTTTTCATTTCAACACATGTATCGCATTTAATGTCATTAAATTGACATTCACGATCATCCATTATTGGCATTTAATCTTATAATTTGTCGATAGTATTTTTGTCAATGGGATAACAGTATTACCCAATATTCTTATGAAATGTATACAGTAAATTAGAGTTTCCCCGAATATTCGGTTAGGCCAAATATCAAACTATTCGATTAAGCCGAATATTCGGCTTTGCCAAATATTCGGTTTGGCCAGGGCTCGAAAAATAGCGTTCCCTGGATCCCGGGGAACCCAGAAATAATTTCTGGGAACGTATATTTTTTCACTCAGGTTCCCGGCCGGGAACCTATAAAAAATCGTCATGGTGCCAAAGATGCTGCGCCCGCGTTATATCGCGTAAATTACGCAAAAATATAGCTCTTGAGCGGTCCGTGAAATGCGTAATTTCGTCAAAATATTATGGAATAAATCCGAATTTCATCAAAAGATCAGAAAAAACGGCAAATTTCGTTAAAAAATCGTGAAAAGACAGCAAATTTCATTTTAAAAATCACTAAAAAACGGTAAATTTCGTCAAAAAATCGCGCTAAATCGGCACTTTTCGTCAAAAAATACTGAGAAAATAACAGATTTCGAAAAAAGATCACAAAAAAGCCTGAATTTCGTCAAAATATCGCGGGAAGCAATGCAAATTTCATTAAAAGATCACGAAAAAACGGCAGATTTCGTAAAAGAATCTCGAAAAAACGGCAAATGTCGTTAAAAAATATATTGAAAAACGATAGGTTTTGTTAAAATATCGCGATAAATCGGCAGGTTTCGATAAAAGATCATAATAAAACGCCAGATTTTGTCAAAAGATCGCAAAAAACAGCAAATTTCGTCAAAATATTCGCACTTAAATTTTATTGGGAACCTACATTTTTCATCTGGGAACCTATACTTTTCATGTAGGTTCCCAGCTGGGAACCTCAAAATTTTTTTTATTTTCGAGCCCTGGGTTTGGCCGACTATCAAAGTATTCGGCTGAATCAAATGCTTAATAAAGCCTTTTAAAACACATTTTAAAAAACTTTTCACGATTTCTGCTTTTAACTGTCAATTTATAAATATATTTAAAATAGTTAGGAATAAAATCATATTTAAATAAAATAGAATGTTTTTACATTATTTATTTGCTGTTTGTAAAGTTAAACTTAAGAAAACTTGTGTTTTCATTTGTTGCATTAACAATAAAGAAGATACCATAACTATATTTTCAACTCGCTTTGATTTCTGTAAAATGTGATATGATGAGAAGGATGGAAAATGCCACCATTCATAAGTAAAGAACTATGAGCTAGGCATTCCTTTATTCAGAATTAAGTTGAAAGTATTTAATACTTTATATTGAAAAAGTCTGCCTTGAGTTATTTAAAAAGAACAAATATGAGACTGTACAGTTTTTCTTCAACTATTTTTTCATTATTTCTTTGATTTCAAAATGTTTGTTTTAATTCGTTGAAGAAATCATGATATTTAAGATGATTTTATTAGTTGAAAAAGTCTCATAATTATGCTTCTTAAATAAAAAAAAGGCAGATTTTTTTCAATACTGAATGTTCTTATAAAAAGTTCTTGTTTATCAAAATATAAGTCTCTTTTATTAAATATTATGTAAAATTGTTTTAAAATGTAACATTTTAATACCTTTAAACTTTGAAATATAAAAAGTATTTGGAAAGCTGAATATTCGGTATTCGGCTGAATAGTTACTATTTGGCTGGCCGAATATTCGGTATTCGGCCCAACAATTACTATTCGGCCAGCCAAATACTCGGTATTCGGTTCAGCTGTAGGCCAAATATTCGGTATCCGGCCAAAATCGCTATTCGGTGCATCCCTAATCTCAAAGTTAAATTAGATTTTTGAACAGAATTTCATTTGAATTTTCGAAGCAGAAATTCATCTAGTGACCTTGGAATCTTTACCAGGGGGGGGGGGGAGGAGGCTCAAAATATTTTAGGAGGGACTGAGCCGGCCATAGCGCCCCCTTAGCTATGGCCCTGCAGTTAATCATCATCTATACACAGACTTTGCGGCTGTAAAAACTTAAACAAAATTACTTGTATCTTGTATCAAAATGCAAAATGCAGAAAAAATTTGCTGGAATGTGGTGTTGAAATTAGCCATTAACTTATTGTATGCAAAGTATCGTTGGCCGAGCAAATTTTTTTCTGTTGATTAAGAGTCAAAATCTCATAGCAATTTTTAGTGTATATTTACACTTTAGTAAATCAAAGATAGCTATTTTTATTTTTTAATACATTTAGGAGACATTTAGATGTATTTATTTTTAATAGTTTCTGTAGTCGATAGTTAAATTCCTATTTTATACTCAATTACAAAACATTAGGTTATTTTTAAACATTTGGGGAAAAAAGAGACAATAACGCTTTAAAGATACATTTTTCAGTGTTTCATGCCGAATCTGAAACATTTATTTTCTGTTGGCTATTGTTGTCATTCACCAAAACCTAATGTTCATCAAATGTCAGTGAGAACCCTGCCTGCCACATTCAAAATATGAATATTTTAAAATTGAATTTTTAACACCACTGGTTATATACTTTTGCTGAAATGTGTATTTTTTCACAGATTTTTGTGCACTGAGTATGAGAAAGTCTGTCATGTCTAGTTTTTAAAATATTTATAAATACTTAAAAGCAAGGTTGGCAAAAAACCTGGTTTTTTTCAAAAAAAAAAAAAAAAAAAAAAAAAAAAAGTTCTTTTTGGTTTAAATCTAGGGTTTTTTAAAACTCTCTTTCTTATTATATATACATGTATATTTATTGTTAAAAGTAGACATTGTTAGATTATAAGTAGTGTAACTTCATTTGGTACTTACTCTGTTATCCCATCGACTAATTTCGCCAAACTAACAGCCAAATTATACATATTGACATAATTTTTATTTTAAATAACGAAAAAACAAATAATTAGTAGAATATTAATAAAAAGTCAAAATAAAAATCACTTAATGACATTTTAAACTCATGAATCGTATTTAATGCCATTAAATGTGACATTCACGATCATCCATTACTAGCATTTAATCTTATAGTTTGGCGATAATTTTTTGGTCGACAGGATAACTTAGTAGTATCCTTCATTTTAAAATAATTTAAATTAAGTAATTAATTACCTTGAATTTATGTAGAAAATTGAAAAAAATCATAATTTAAACATTAGCAAAGAGTCTGTTCAAAGAATAAACTGCTCTATACAGTGAAACATTGATACAGTAGACTCCCTTAAATCCATAACCCTAAAATCCGCACATAATTTATAGATGTAAACATTGAAACATTCAGTTCAGATGTAGGGGCAAAATTTGACTTTTTTATTTTTATATCAATTCCATGTATATTTTAATTTGTAATTTTAGTTAATGTTGCTGAATTCATGTGTTTTTATGAAGGAAGAATAGATTAATTTTGGAAAAAATAAAGATATTGCTGATATCAGTGGTAATCACAATCTTTTTGCCAAATATATCTATGTATTAAGCAAACTTTTTTCGTTATCTGTTACTGTAAGTCTGGCTAAACATGAAATCAAACTTCCTTATTTTATGATTTTGATTGTGAATTAATAATGTATCTTTATAAAGCAAATTTCATATGAAAAATACATCTTATCTTTAGCATAAATATTTAATCATACATTATTGATTATTAACTTGACCTATACTTTTAATATTTTAATCATGTTAAAAATTATCTTATTTTTTTATTATTTTAGTTTATTACTTATTCTAATGTTTTATTATATTGTAAGCCTTTATAATAGTTTTGATTTCATTGTTAATTACATTCATTCAAGTTACTGTTTAAAAAATTTAAACAAAGCAATGACCAGAAATCTGAAATTCTAAAATCCGCAAAATCTTTGGTCCCAAGCTGTGCGGATTTGAGGGAGTCTACTGTACTCTGAAAATCTTTTTAAACAATCTTTTGGCTACTAATAGTAAACATTTGAATATAGTTTGATAAATATTTTTTTTCCACAGTTATTCAAATAAATTTCAAATACTTCTTGGGATTTTGTTTTGAGTGATAATTTAAAGTCAACATTTTTGGTCATTAAATTCAGCAAATAACAGGAAAATAGAAAAAAAAAAAAAAAAAGATCGTTATTATTAAAGGGTGGCGCCAGAATTTGCCTGACAGGGGGGGGGGGGGGGAACAAATACATACATATAAAATATAGCCTGACAAAAAAATAAATAAATAAAAAATAAAATATCTGTTTGCCCGACTCTTTTTCTACAAAACGTGAATTTTTACTTCGATATTCTTCGATTATAAAGTGTTTAGCACAAAGATTTCTGATAAAAAAAAGTCTTTTATTATTATTATTATGATTATTATTTTTTTTTTTTTTTTAAGAAATGTTTTAGGCAGCAATATTTATTTATTTTGAATTAATATCTATTTGCATGTAAATGCTTCAATTACCATTCAGTTATCGTTCCTTATTTCATGTATTAAAGACTTAAAAATCAGAAAAATGCCCCACAGTAAAATCTTCTAAAGCAAAATCGCATAGGAACAAAAAACAAAAAAAAAAAAAAAAAAAAAAAAGAGAGAGCGAGAGAGAGATAGTTATAATTAATTTGCCTCATAGAAGGTGTTGATGCATTATATTCTTTTCTCATGTATTATATTCATTTTGAATCAACATATTTTGCATTTAAGGGGACGCTTCACACATTTGAAAACACCCACTCTGTCATGTTAAACACAGATTATTTTCGAATTTCTCGATTTAATTAGAATATTTTTAAAAAAAAAATTTTTAAGATACCTTTACTTTCGGAAACGGTTTTGAAACTGAAAGTACTTTTTAGCGTCATAGGCAGGTTTTATTTCACAGGTTTTACTGTATTCAAATTTTTGAGTGTTCAAAGCCAAAACAGCTGATTTTTTTTTTTTTTTAAGCATAAAATGTTTTGGGCAATTCTATATTGAATAGGTGCAGAGATAAAAGAAAAATCAAGAAAGAAAAAACAGTATAAAAAACATCTGTAGGGTGATATACACCAAAAATGCAATCCATAATAACTGAATATGATGAAATTTGATAAAACGGTCTATCGGCACGCCTGTAAACTTTAGATTTTTAACAATCAAATAAATGCATCATAAAGCAGGTAATTATTTAAAAAGGTAACCTTTTATGTGGTACTTATTTCATTTCAATTTGATTTGTAAATATGATCATTTTGACTTTTGAAAAAAAAAAGCTTTGGATGCATGTCACGGTAATTATTAAAAACAAAGCATAACAAAACCACTGTTGAGTGATGCATAACAAATTTTATCAGCATTAATTTATTTGAAAGCCTAAAAAAACTATGAAATTGGATTAAATTTTGTGCGTTAATTTTTTAGACATAGTTATATCGGAAATCTTGAATGTGCTTCTATATATAACTTTGTACCAATTCTGTAGAAAATAAAATTTTAAATTTTATTTAAAAAAAACCCTTCTAAATAAGCCATTTTCAATGTGCTAAAATATGCATTATCACTGCTGACAATCTAAAACCTGAAAAAAAAAAAAATGTGAAGGGAAGTTACCTAAAAACATTGCCATATGCATTTTTTAAAGTTGGACAGCTTTTTTTTGTGCCTTTTTTTTTTTGGCAACATTTTTTTTTTTTTTTTTGTATTTTTTATTAACCGGATCGATTTTGGTCTAGACCGGTCCGGATAATCGAAGCTCTACTGTATGTATTGCTGAATGCAAAAATGTAAGTGAAAAACTTCCATAAACATTAGTTAAATTATTATTATCAACAAAAGTACGAATTCTGCGTATAAAGAAGTTTTAAAATTAAAACACTTGGGTAAAAATATCAAATCACATATAAACGAAAATAAACAAGAAATCATATGTACTTACTGTTATAAAAGTCTTGAAACTTTTTGTATACAGCAGAGACAGCTTAAAGCCGATAACTTCGTAAAAAGAAGGAACTCATAAAATATTTATAACTAGTAGAACTGATAATTATAATGCAAAATTTGCAAAGTCATAAATTCCGATTTTTCATACTCAAATTTTTTCTTTAAAATTTCATTCCAGCATTGTTTTACTGTCTGATTAATTACATGAATTTTGTAAAAAAAAAAAAATGCATTGAACAGATGAATAATAATTTAAAAAATCTTATTTCTATGTACTAAAATAAAAATACTAGATCAGGAAAAATAACTCCTTATATCTGTGGTCAATGGACAATTGATGAAAATAGAGTACTGCATCTATGTAACTCTGCAATATCCTTCCGGTCTATCACACTATAAATGATTTTTTTTTTTTTTTTTTTTTTGTAATTACCATAGCAACATTGTGATATATAAACGATTTTTTTTTTTCAACCAATCAGTAAGAACACGTCTGATGAAGCTAAACAACAATATTCATCAAACTTTTTATTCCAATTGTCGAAAAGTTTGTTTAATATTAACTTGCACATCGGAATTTGAAAACTAGTCAAAACAGACTGGCATGTATTTTCTTTTAGTGAATCGCAGCTGCTCTTCTCTGTGGTTTAAACATCGTAGATTGAAATCTAAGTGAGAACAAAACTTGTATAAAATTGAAATTTCTCCATCATATCCTTTTTCTTTCCATCTGAACACGTTTCTATGCTAAATATTAGTTTTCTTTGTTCGAATTGAATGTATTTACCGGAGTGAAATTAATTAGTCAAACTACAATTTTTGAAATATGTACCTTATATTATTTTATAAATTCCACGTTTTATTTATTTTTTTTTATTTTATTTTTTTATTTTATTTTTTTTTTAATTTTTTTTTTTTTTTTTTTTTTTTTGTTGTTGTTGTTGTTGTCACTTTTGAGAAAATGTAATTATTATTCCATACACTCTCAAAAAACCTTTCGCCAAAAATAAAATATACAGACAATAAGTTGCCGGGACGCACATGTTATTGGAACGGATTTTTCTATTATTTGGAGAAATTTTGATTGTAGGATTTCAAAAAATTTGAGATTAAGTTCACGAACTTTTCATTATTTTGAGAGAAAATACGTAATAAATCAGTTTCAAAGAGAAAAATTTTGTGTACAGTGTTACTGCTCAGTAAACTGAACAGTCTTTTCATTCAACAAAAATATAACTTTAGATATTGGAAGATTTCAGGTAGTTTTAGCATTAGATTAATGAATTTTTTATATTTTCGAGAAAGTGTGTAAATTAAATTAGATTTTTTTTAGCTATAATTAGTAACAATAAAAACAATGGGAAAAACATCTTCAATTTCCATTTTTTTTAGGGTGTATATTGATCGAATGCAGAAAGTTCGATGTTTAAAATTTTGATAAGATGCAAAATTTAAATCTGAAACAAAAACATAAATACAAAATATCCAAATTAAAAACAAAAGATAAATGTAAATGAAGTGAAAACTTGCAAAATAGTTAGAAATCTAAAAGTGTGTTATTTTAATATCAGCAAAAAGCGACCCCTAATTAAAAATCTATCACCAATCCGAACCACGAGTTATACAGGAGATCTAACCACGGATAGAAAGTCTGCGTTGGCCGAAATTTCTTACTCTGAGTCTGTCGCAACAATGCCGAAATATCCCTGTGATTTGAAGATTTGATTATTTTAAGCAATTTCTGCCTTCTGACATTTTTCGAAAATTTTGATCTCAGATTTCTGTTTTTTATGCATATTTAGATAAAATGGATTTATAAATTCCGTTTCTAATGCGAAAAGAGTACTAAGAAGCATAGCTGCCAGAACACCCATGTAATTTGATGAATATGTTGCTTTAGGTGTGAATATTTCAGGTAATCGGTGTTTTATCTGTATTTTTGCAGGAGGGGGTAGAAATAGCAAAATTTAAAGCAAATTTTTCGGTTTTAACGGAATGTAATCAATGGAAAAAATAGTTCAATTCACAGATTATTTTGTGAGCGTAGAGTCCTCTGCGGATTGGGTTACACCCAACCTGAATTAGTTAATGCTATATCCATTCAACCTGAACCAGTTTTAAAAAAGTATATAACCCGAACTCGACAAACTTCGACCTAAAAGTATTCAATTCGAACCCAATCCCAACTCGAAATGCTAGAGAAAATTGAAAAAGAAAATCCCATTTTATAAAGCAATAATGGAAAAATAGTCTACAATAATACCTCCAATATTGGTTATATATTTTATGTAGAAAAATTAATATCTATATATGCACTCATATATAGTACCTATGCATATAGTATCTATATATGCACTCATATATAGTACCTATGCATATAGTATCTATATATGCACTCATTGACATTCAAATAATATAATTTTGCATTTTAAAATATATTCCGGCGATACTTTTGAGAAATGAGGTAGAATTGAATCCATACGCTAAAATAATTAAAACTAACCCGACTTGAAAAATAGAAGTCAATCCAAACCTCTCCAAAAAAATATTAATTTTAGCCAGATCCACCTCAAATTGCAGTCGAGTTGGGTTTAATTTCCCAAAGTGATGCAGGACTCTGCCCGAAACACAATCTCAGCCCGACATCTCCATATTTCAATCTGAACCCTAAATATTTCAACCTCAACAAGACCCTAACCGTAACTAATGAAAAAATATATCCATTACTGTAATGCAATTTTGTAAAAATATATATACAACGATATCTCCAGTATCAGTTTTAACTTTTAAGTAAAAAAAACAGCATATGTAGACCTATTAACATTCAATATATAATTTTCCAACTTAAAAAAAAAAAATTTCAAATTCTTTTGAGAGATCGATCTTGAATCAAGGACCATACGTGTCAACATTCAACCCGAACCTGAAACAACTAAAGTTAACCCAACTAGAATCTGACCCACAAAGACAAAAGACCCAATCCGAACCAGATTACGAGTCATGTCAGGTTCAGTTTGCCCGACCCGATGCAGCATTCTACTTGTCATCCAAGACAGCTCCAACAAAACTTTACTATAAATTTTATCTTTTTTGTTAAAAAATATACATGTACAGATTCATTCATGTATCATCCTATGTAGTCATCCATATAAATTTTTATTTTAAAAAATTCGTTTTTTTTTTTTATTTTAAGAAAGATTGAGTTTGTCTGAACTCAATCTGCAAGATTCAAAATTCAGTCAGAAACCACCTCGTACCCAAAAGAATTAGTTTAGTCAATCTAAGTTTAATTCAAAAAAAAAAAAAAAATGAAATTTGAAAATCAAAATATTTTTCCCGACGACATTGAATTTTGACCCCGATGGGGGGGCCAGGTATGTCCGACGCGGGGGCATATGCCCCCACTGGTGCCGCCCTTGGTTATTATTAAAATGTCATGACTAGCACCCAATCTTAGAATACTCTCTTATCTTCATATTTTGATTTTAATTCTTCAAGAATTGAGACTGTTAATTTTCATCATTTTATTTAACAAAAATTATATATGAGGACCCCAGAAGCCAAGGGGTATAAGTGACAAAATTGAAAAAATTGAGTTAAGTGCACAGGGTATCTGGAAATATGCTTTTTTCATTTCAGGTAAAGAAATATAGGTCATTTTCTTATTATTTGGGGAGTTATAGAGATAAACCACTTTTTTCGAAAAACAAACAATATTGATTAATTATACATTTAAAGAAAATTGTACTCTATTTTTTTAACAGTTATTGAAATGAGAGTTCAAAGATTGGAATGCAACAAGCAGATGTTTCCTATTTCAATTTAGTCAATTGTTATTGATGTTCCAATTTAACATCAATTATCTTTAAACTCAATTTACTCCAAATCGACATTTTGTCACTTGTACCCCTTGGCTTCTGGGCTCCTCATACATTTTTTCTTTTTATATGCTTATTACAAATTCTACATTTTACATTAAAATGTCAAAATGATTAAAGATTTCAAATTTTTTTTGCAATATTACTTTTTACTCTCATTTTTTATGTATCGGACAAAATTATTTTCTACTAAATTTGTGAATTACCCTTAATTTGCAACAAAAAATATGCTCCTATATTAAACAGTTGTTATTCGAACAATTTTAATCATAGAATAATGGGACTTTCTTTGTCTCACTTGTCAGTGTAAAAGGAAATATTACTAAATACAACTTATAGGACCAAAAACCATAGAAATATTTAAATTTCATAATTTTTTAATGAATGTTTTTATTGACTCAAATCGAATGTAAAATCTTTCTTTACCTCATTTAAAACATTTTTGTATTTGAAACTATATGTCTATGACTAACAGCTTAGAAATTAGCCATTGGACACCATTAAGAGTGAACACCCTGTATAAAAGAAAGTAAAAAATGTGACATGATAGATTTTTTTTCAAATACCGCCGTTCATTAATAAGAGATAGTATAATAAGAAAATAGGTGTTTCATCAAAAGTATATAAAAAAATGTTTGTAAACCAGTGTAATGATTGTCTTTTAATTAAAAAAAATTATACATTAAATAAAGTATTGCTAATCTAATTAGTTTTTTTTTTTTTTTTTTTTTTTTTCAGCCATAAAAATGGATCCACCCTTGGATAACGCAAACTCACCTTGTAAAGATTGTGAACATTATAATTCGGGAGATGATTTTGAAAATGTAAATTTAGTTGAAGAATATCCTTCATGTTCAGTGTATAACGATGAGTAAGTATTTTTTTTTTTTTTTTTTTTTTTTTTTAATTAGTGAAATATGCTTATTATGAAACTAGTTCATATAAAAATGGCAAAACATTTAATAAAGAAAGTAATTAAAATGTAAATCATTACAATATTTCATTATATAAATTTATGTCAAATGGGAAATGTATTATTTCTAAATTCAAAATTTTTTAGTTTATTTATATATTTTCGTCTTTGTTGGTATTTTTAGAAAATACAGATAATTAATTATAATGGTATTTTGTAAATTTTTAATTTGTTTGGTACAATTATTATTTGTTCCAAGCAAGTTCATTCATGTTTCATGATGTGGAATTCGTTCCTTATTACACTTAATTATACACAGAACATTTTTTTATGAAAAAGTTTAGTTGTACTCTCATTGATTCAAGAAAATCATAATTTGGCAGATTATATCTTTGAGTCATATATGCTCAGTGTAAATGTAATGTTGAATGATTTCTTACGAGCGTAAATGTCTTTATTTGCCAGCAAACTATACATAAAACTTATTAAATCACATAATATCCACAATATTTTCTAATTAATTTAGCAAAAATTCCATTTTTTTTTTAATGTTTTTTTTATATTCAGAAAATGTTTAGGAATACTTGTATTCTTGTAACCCCCTTGGGTAAATTGCTCTAGTTTTAAGTAATAAAATGAGTTAAGGTTTAAATTATAAATGTAACAATATCTATTAATTGTATCAGAACACAATCACAAAAACTTGCACTTCTTAATATATTTTTATGATAAAGAGCAGAATTAGCAACAGCCACTTTTATGTAAATGAAAAAAATGTCTATTAAAAAGTTATTTGCTCCCCTCAAAATACCCGATATCAGACACTGCTAACCTTTAAAAATGAAAAATCATAACCCACAAATTTAAAATTCATCTGACAGGTTGGTTTTTCATGCTTTGCGACTATTTTTGGACATTTGTAAAAGAAATAATGCTTTAGTCCTTTGACTGAATATATTGTAATTTTTTCCTTCTGCAAATTTTTATACGATTTTTAGAGCATCTTCTCATTTCATAGCAGTTTTTTTTTTTTTTTTTTTTTTTTTTTTTTGACATACTGAAAGGAGTCTGGTTCTAATTTTTTAGTCCAATGTAGTAAATTCTTGCTTTTTATTTTCCGCAATCATTTCATGATATTCAGCTTTTCTGTCACGATTTATTGTTTAAATATGCACTTTTTACCATGAACTTTTCGCAAAATTTACATTTTTTATTCTAATACTTTCATGAATTTTGCATTCTTTACCATTCTTTGCCATGATCCCTTGATGAAATTCAGGTTTTCTTTCTACAATCTTTTAATGAAAATTTCATTTTTCTAACTGATCTTTCTATGAAATTTGCATTTTCTTCCTGCGCTATTTTGATGAAATTAAAGGTTTTCTACTGCTGTCCTTTGACGAAATTTATTATCTTCTGCAACCGATTGACGAAATTTTTTTTTTTTTTTTTTTTTTTTTTTTTTTTTTTAATGCAGACATTTGTTGAAATTTGTGATAGTTATCTCGACAGATCAGCAAATTTTGCACCAGTTTTGTGCAATCTTTTGATGAAATTTGCAGTGACTTTCTGAATTCTTAACAAAATTAGCAATTTTATTCAGTGACTAACTGAATATAATCACTACTTGTTTTTGAGCTCTTTGACAAAATATCAGATGATATTTGTTCATGATCATTTGAGGAATTATCCATTTTTTTCCTGACTGGTTCACAAATAGATTTAGGTAAATTTCAAAAAAGAAAAAAAATTCACAACCTTCCAATAAACTTTAAAATATACTTGCTGAAGAATCAGGTCTGTGGGAAAATATGCAGGGGGAAATACTGCACAGAATTTTTTGTTATGCAACACTTTCCATTTCTCTGTGCAAACCGCACGATTCTGCACAATATTTCAAATTCAGTTCCTCGAAAAACTGCTTATCCCTACTCTCTCAAGAAACTCTTAAAATGTCGTCTCTGTTTCTAAGAAAAACAAATCCTGTAAAAATATTTATAAACACATGATTCACTCATGGTTTCTATCTATTAAGAGGGTTTTTTGTTATGAAATTTATTTTGCAGCCCAGATTTCTCTCTCTCTCTCTCTCTCTCTCTCTCTTGAGCATCATTAATGCCCAAATTTTTGGACTAATGCCCAATTTTTTTAAACTTTTGTAAACAAATAATTTAAAATTTAGGAAATTTCAGAACAGAATTTCTTGAAAAATATGCTGCATGGATTAAAAATTGCAACTGAAAAATAAATGTGTGTTTGCTATTTGTAAAAAAAAAAAAAAAAAAAAAAAATCATAATTTGACTGATTTTTGTAACATTGTAGTTTATAAGTCCAAATCATTGCAATTAAGATTTTTTTTATTTATTTAGTTATTTATTTATTATTTATTTATTTATTTATTTATTTGTAGCAATTAGCAGGTCTGTCTATATATACCAAAAACATTACTTCTCTTCTTTGTCCTATTGTATTTTAGAAAATTTACAATCAATTCACTCTCCTATGTCTTAAATATTATCCCAATTAGCATTTATTTGGACTTTTTAATTTAAGATTAATACTGATCAAAATTTTGGCAAAATGTTTTTTTTTTTTTTTTTTTTTTTTTTTTTTTTTTTTTTTTTTTTTTTAAGGCACAAATGAAGTTTCTCAGTTTTGTCATTTAATTCATGATTAAGTAGACATTTTTAGCTCATACAGTATGTAACCAAGCAAAATTTATCTTAATTTTACAACTTCTGAATGAGATTATGATTTATGATAACTTTCAAACTACTTTAGAGCATGATTTATAAGACATCTTTTTTATAGACCATTTGAACTCGGGAATATGTTGTTCCAGTTTTACTTTTATATATATTTTTGTTTGTTTGTTTTAAATGTAATAAATTACAGCTGTTTTATTTCGAAAATTTCAATGCATATTCTTTCCAGAATATTAAATGAGGCTGATAGATTGCACAGGCTTGAAGAAGAACAGGAACAACTTAATTCATCTTTGATAGCTTTGACCTCTCATTTTGCTCAGGTACAACTTCGTTTAAAGCAGATAGTAGAAGCTTCAACAGGAGAGAAAGAGGTATACTAATGTTATGATATAAAAACTCCATTGTTATGTTTTTGTCACACTTTTGTATAATTCATTTTTCCTTTTTTAACGTGCTTGAGATTATTTAATTTCATCATTATAGTTAATCATGTAACATTTTAAATAATTTGACAGAATGCAGCATGTTTTATATTTCAACAACTCTTTGTTTGACTTGTTCTTCATTATATTCAATCAAAAATTTTTGTCAGTGACCTTGAGTTTTCTGAAAATTTATCACTACTGATGTTGTTGGCCTTTTTATTTATGTTTCTATTACAACTGATTTTTATAGCCATTTGTTTTATTAAATTAGTCAGTTCTAATGTATAAATATAAATCATCCTTTCTTGTTTTAATATTTACTGAGTCAAATTCTACTTAAATTCTTATGGTACATTGCATCAAATGTTTAAGGGTTTAAAAAAACATGTTATAATTTTATACTTACTTATACATATTTAACTTTTGAATTTTAAAACATGCGATTTAAACCAAATCTACCTATAATTAGACATCTTCAAAAATATTTGGGGTTTTTTTCGTTTTTTTTTTTTTTTTTTTTTTTTTTTTTTTTTTTTCCCTTGTTGTTTGTTTTATATATATATATATGTATATAATTATGTTTGACTTCTCATAATATCAAATAAAGTAATTACAGATCAGACTTATGTACAAAATAACTTAAGTAAAATTAAATTGTAATATATAAACCGTGATGCCTGGGTGATTAGCATGTTGAACATGTAACCATAGAATTTTGAACTTAATTCTTAATCATTTAACATAAATTTGTGTCTACATTACTTTTTAAATCCAGCTCACTGAGACTGACTCCTCTGAGTCAGAGATTGATAAATAGAAGAGGCAGTATGGAACAAAAAAATCCTCTTATATTTTTAAAATAGAGAATTAAAGTAAGCAGTACTACTGTGTAATTAACAATTCTTTCAAATTTTTGGGAGTTTTTTCCTTCAACACTTGAAAGTTTTCTGAAAAATTGGAGAAAATTGGCTAATGTAGTACCGACATGTATGTTAAATATTAGAAGCAATACGCTTCGATCTGGAAAATTGAAAAATCCAATCGTTTAAAACACAGTTGTAAGTTTACCATTTTATTCAATTTATAGCATAGTATCTTTATTAATCTTTTGGTATTGGATAGTTCTATCCAATAGTTTAGTAGGTCTTATCACATTTTTATAACAATAACAATGCTGATGATTTTGACATATTTTACATTAAGTGGTACAGATAATGTCTGCTAACACGCCAGAGAAGATTGTTTATGTAGCAACATCACAAGCAGGGTTCGATTTAAGCAGTATCACATTGCAATTTGCGATTCAAATTTAACTAAAATGCGATCCAAGAAATGCATTAAATCGCAATCATTGTGATGCATATTTCCCACACCCTTTGTTATGTCATGTGCACTTAAAGACGTTTTCACTCTCCCGAAGTGTTTATTTACAATGGAAGTACAGCGAGACGCCATTGCTGGGCGCAGTTTTCCAGTAAACACATGATTTGTTCCCGCCCTGACACTGTGATTGATTAATGAATCATTGTTACTAGCTAATCACTTATTTTTTATTCTTTATATAAATTTATCTACTTTCATTTATTCTTTTGGTTCAATATTGCTTTAAAAAAAAAAAAAAAAAATTTAAATTTTCAAGATTTAAAAGTTACGTTAGCTATTTTTTACTTGCTATACAAAAGTGTCTAATTGCTATTCAAAACTGACTTTGTATAGCAGTTGCTGCTATGCAACTTTCTTTTTCTAAATCGACCCCTGATCACAAGCCTGCTGCAAAGTAAAATAAATGGTATCCTTATAATGGATGTTGCTAGCATAATCATTTTCTTTCTTTCTAACCGATAACCAGGCCCCTACCCGCCAGGTTTCCCCAGCAAAATGGATTTTATAACTGGTATCGGGTTGGGTGTTATCTATTGGGTGTTATCTATTGGGTGTATCGGGTTATCTAGTTGCTGCATCACAGCAATAAATCTGGCATTGCTGAGGAGATGAGACTCCACTTCTACCGCACCCTGCCGTGTGAAGATTGGCTCCATAGGCTGTCCCTTAAGAGGGGATCTAGCTGCTTGTGCAGGTTGCAGCCTATGTGTTATGTGCACCTAATATGGAAGCAGCAGCCCAAAAAGAAAAAAATAATATCTGAAAGGATAGGGGATTAGTTGGACATGTTATTTACACTTAAAGATTAGATTTATTACTTTAAAAGAAATTATAATTATCCTATGCACTAGGTCATAGCTATCTAAATGTAAAGGTTGTGATATTTGCCTAAATTGCTGTAACTTAATGTTAGTTAAGAATGCTAACCTATTGAATAAAAACAATTTACAATCAAGATTAAACGTTAAATGTTTGCACATGAATATTAGACTAACCCTATTTGAAAATGTATGTGCAAGTGTGTGTGTGTGTGGGGGGGGGGGGGGCACTCGGTCTTGCTTGAGGATGACAACTGCTGTTGCACAGTTAAGAATGGAGAAACTGAGAAATGTCTCAGATTTAACAAAAAAAAGGGCAAAAATGGGAGAGTAAGGGTGAGGCCAACAAGAACTGTCATTGATTAATCTAAAGTTGCTTAGTATTACATTAGATAATTTGCTAAACTTAATTGATGGTTACTTTAAATATTCTTGAATAAACTATATTAACCTAAATTAACAAGTTTACCTATTTATGAAAAGGGGGGAGGATTGTACTTTGTGCTTATATATAACTAAATGAATAAACAACATTAAAGAACACAAATGTTATAAAATAAAAGATGTTAAAGGCATACAGCTGTTTTGGGACTTCTAAAGTCACATCATCAGTGCTAAAAAGGTGTAAAACATAAAAGAGAGTCACATCGTTAAATAAAATAAAATAAAACCTTGCATCTGAGCTCGCCGCTAGAAGTCCCGAAACAGCTGTATGCTTTTAACATCTTTTATTTTATAACATTTGTGCTCTTTAACGTTGTTTATTTATTTAGTTATACCTATTTATGGTTTACTTTAATTTGTTTTGTTAAAATATTTTCATTTTACTTACCTAGTGATTTTGTTTTTCTTGGGTGTTTTAGTTTGTCTTCTTTGAGATATTTTTCTCATATTTCCATGAGATGTTTTGACTGGCACTTTTGTTACTTGTACTAACCAATCTATCATATATACCAAAATCATTTATGCCAAAATTGTTCGCAAAAATATGATGTTACCTCATGGACTATAAATCCTATATCTACAGACAAAGCCTGCTATTTAACACTTTCTGGTATTCAGGATTGCAAAAAAGCCGGCTAATTTTTTTTTTTTTTAAAGCCAGGCTGGTGGCTTTTATTGGTTTTAACTGGCTTTTTTAGCCAAAATTTGTTTTTTTTTTTTTTTTTTTTTTTTGTTTTTTGTTTTTTGCCATAATTGTCTTTTATACAGTGAAGCATTTTAATTAAAAGCTACACATTTTTAAGTATCTTTTAACTAGTTTTAATGAAGTTCAATTCACTTTGAGTTTAATAAATTTATTTATTAAAATGAAAAATTGGGATTTTAATTATGATTCATTATGAGAAATTGGGTTATAACTAGAGATGGGAAAAACGGTTAAGTTTTGTTAACAGGTTTCATCATTACACCATTAGTTTGGTAACATGTTACAATAACCTGATAATTTTTTATCTTTTTACGAAAGACTAAAAACTTGTTTAAATTCGCACTTTTGGGAATCCTTTTTTAAATTTAGGTCATTTTTATAGATGTTTGATACATATTTGTAAGTAAAGAACATTTTTTGGACTTTTGAGTAATATTTTGCATATTTTTTTTCTTTGAAATACAGTAAAACCTCCATAACGGACACTCCCGAATAGCGGACACCGCTATTTAACGGACAGTTTTCAAATCCCCACTCCCAAAACTTTATTTTTTGTATGTTAAACCTCTGAATAACGGACATTCCGAATAGCGGACAGTAATTTTGGCAAAAAAGAATGAAAAATTATTTTTTTACGAGGAAAAAAAATAAAAATCCTCTAAATTTATCAGGGCAATGCATCACAAATTTTGTAATCTCAGATAAATGTGGGGATGAGCTGGAGAAAATCCCCTCTCCCCCTACATTTATCTGTGATCACAACCCCCCCCCCCCCCCACTTCCTCGAATGATTTGAGATTGTATAGTTTTAAGAAACAGAAAAATGCAGTAAACAGTTATACATTTTTTTCTTTCCTTTTTTTTTCTCTTCTTTTTTTTTTTTCTTTTAGAAAAAGGGGATTCAAAAGAATTAAAACTAATGACAGAGTAAAAACTTCACATTGAAAAACAAATTATATAAAATCGCAAGTAAAAGCAAATTTTTGTAATAAATTTTTTTGTAAAAATGTGATAAGATATGCACAATTTTATTTCAGTTTTATTACTTTAAAAATTTTAATTCTTTACTTTAAAAATTTTAATTTCTGGTTAATCATATAATAGAGGTTTTAGGACTTCAAAATCGACTAGTGAAACATTGAGCATTCATTAGGAATTTTTTCTTTCTCTGTGGTTTTCTCAATAGCGGACACCTCCGAATAGCGGACAATTTTGGCGCTCCCAAGGTGTCCGTTATTTAGAGGTTTTACTGTATTAATGCCTGAAAAAGGGTCAAAAACGTAGTTTAAAACGTAGAATTAAAATTTACAAAAAATCAAAACAAGTTTTTGTACTACAGCAGTGAAGATAGGAAAACACAGAACAGTATTCAGGGATCTGATTAGAAAGAAATCTGATCTTTTAAAGGACCATTCACAAAATTTTCCATCTTAAAACTGGACGCTTCACATTTTTTTTTTTTTTTTCTTCAAAGGACCTTTTTCAAAATCTTTCACCTTCAAATAGGGCCCTTTACAAAACTTTTCTCCCTTCAAGCAGGACCCTTCTCAAAATTCTTTGTATTAAAAATATACCTTTTGCGAATCATTTCCATCTCCAAATTGAACTTTTTACAAATTAAATCATTTAAAAGTAAAATCTGACGTGTCACTTTTACATACACATTGAAAATATATGTTTTCATGTGCATATATCATCTTAAAAATGTATAAACAAAAATCCAAATATAACGATCATTTAAAATTTACAAAATTATGGCTCGATTTTTCACAAATATAAAAAATTGTCCACAATTTCACGACAACAGGACACTGTTTGAAAAGTATGGACAGACTTCTTGTATTATATATTTGTTTAACATAAGAGTCTATTTTCAACATGATTCTTCGGTTACAAACATATTCCCATTTGACATTAAAAAGGGATGCTTCAATCCAATATCTATAAAAGAGACTAAATTAGAGTAAATACATATTAAAATCCCACTGTTTACATATATTCAATAAACAAGATTGATCATATTAAAATAAATGTTTTATTTTATGTATTCTCAAGCACTTTTTCTCATTTAAAAGTTTTTTTTTTTTTTTGCTTTTTCTTAAACACTTCACTTTTTCATTTGTGCCATTTATCAAATAATGGTGATACAATCAATTATGATGGTTTAATCAACCAGGACCGTGCAAAGAGAAAACTGCACCTGGGGCAAAGTTCAATTTGGCACCCCCCAATTTTTTCCTGTGACAGGCTAAAAAATTACATTGGTAGTATAAATTTGGCACCCCCTAAATTTCCATTCCCAAGGCAATCTCTCCCTTCGCCCCTGCCCCTTTTGCACGACGCTGCAATCAACTGTGTATTTTAACTTATCCATTTATGACATCCAATAACATTATGGGATATAAAATGAATTATTTAAAATAATTTTATAAAATCTTTTAGGCCTAATTAGGTTTAAGGCAAAATTTGTTAATTTAGATATTCCATTATCAAAATTATATGAACAAGTAGTTTTTAGAATGTCGTCTTTGCTTTCATATTGACAACAGTAGTATTATTTTTTCCAAATTGATTAAAGTATTTTTTTAGGTTTAACAAATCGCCCAATAAAATAAAAATCTCATTGCTTTAGTAAAATTAATTCCAAGAAAAAAGTTTTCTAGTAATCTTAATTATGACAAAATGTACAATAAATAAATTGTACATTTTTTGTACAATTTATTTATTGTACATAAATAGCTTCACCACACCCGCTCCTAGCATCAAAAAACATGTCCTTCAACACACAGTCAAAAACTTATATTGCTTCACCTTAAAACATCCCCAACAACGAAGCAAACGCAATATTAACTTACCAGCTACCTCAATATATCAGCAGCTATCAGATGATGCACGATTCTAACTTTCAAGCTTTGAAAAATCTTTCCTTTTTTCCCAATAACATAAAATTCTCAGATTCTAGATAAACAACATATTCAAACTCAAAGCAACAATACATTTTTAAAATAATATAATTGCTTCATAGTTATATATTACAAGTAACTGTAATGTCTTAGAGGAGTGATTAAAGTTTTTTTTTTTGCATTGAAATTGAAAGGAATACATATCTCATATTGAAAGCAAACATAATATTTGAACATTTAACAATTGGTATAGAATATTTGATACAGACAGATAATTAAAACAAATAAGATAATTTTTATTCATAACAACAGTAGGAGGACAAAGTTTTCAATTTCAGTAAGCTTCTCGGGCGCCCAGATGAGTTTTAGGACATATCCATTATTGTTAGTGGAGAGTGGCTAATGAATGAAATGAAAGGGATTTTGAGTTGTGGATTTTCTTTTCCATTCATAGAACAGTTGATTGTTTTTGGGTTTTCTTTTTTTCTCTGAAATAGGATTTAATTGACTTGTTCGTAATAAGGAAATCATTTTTCGTTTTTTCTTAGAAGATTATTGAAAACATATTAAGAGATTTTGCAACTTTATTTTCATTACAGTAAAAAGTTAAAATAAAACTTTTTATTTTTTGTTTTATTTTCAGATTTTTTTTTTTTTTTTTTTTTTTTTTTTTTTTTTTTTGCGATGCAAATGCATAAATCATTATAAAATTAATAGGGAGTTTTTGATATTCTGTTACTAAAAAACAAATTTCAAAGCAGTAATAGTGTTTTTTAATTGTTGCCCACCCCTATTTGTAACCCAATTTTTCAATAATGAAGACATTAATACTAAAATAACACATTGATAGAGTTGCTAGTGGTTTATAGTCAGAATTGAAAATGTGTCAGCTAAATTATAAAATGGCCATACCAAGTGCTTTTTCTGATTTACATTGACCTTTAATCCTGCCTTTGTTTTTCCATTTTTAGTGCTTTATAAAATTAAAGAGGACAGTGGTTAGTTAGTTACATGTTTTATTATGTAACTAATTTTTTTGAGTTTTTAAAATGTCATGTTTTATTCCCTATAAACATTTAAAATCATACATATAAAAAAACACCATTTCTCATTATTGAAAACAGTATTATGAATTATGCATATTTCATAATATATTATATTTCACCATTTTTTTCAGTATTCTCACTTAGCATATGCTTGAATATATTCACGCGAGAGGGCATATATGCACTTTTAAATAACAAAGAGCTATTCAAAATTTTAATTCAACAAATTTTACTGAACATTTTTTGTTGTTGTTTAATCTTATATAATTATGTATTAAACTCTCCTAAAATACTGAATCCCCTCTAATTTCTCTTTGAACATTGTTCATTCTATGACTAAATCTTTACATATTGACCTGTACGAATGTTTCTATGAATGCTTTGATGTGTTACATTTTGTCATAATTCCATTAAATATAATTCTTAAGAATGTGTAATATAAGTAGAATTATGAAATATAGAAGTTTAAAACACATTTTTTGAGTATACAGTAGACTCCCTTAAATCCGTGAATGCCAGAAATCCATGCATTTTTTCAGATGTAAAAAATGAAATTAAAGATGGCACTGAAGTCAGTGGCTAACGCAATACAAATAATTCTTTAAATATATATTTTTTTAAATCCTTTTAAACTTCTTCCTTTTTTAAATGTCTTTCGATTTAAATTCTGCAGTGTTAAATAATACATTTCTTAGGCATACGATGATCGATATTTAATCGAATTAATCATTAATGTATCATAGTTGCAGCGTAATGTAACTTTCAATGGCCATTTGGTAATCTTTGCAATTTGCACGGCAGGATAATTTTTGCCATATAAAATTATTATTTTAATAATTCTATTACTATTTTTGTATCCCTGCTAGTTAGGAAACGAGTTTGGGGTCTACATCTGGTTTATTGATTACGATGATCAATATTTAATCGAAATAATCATTATCATATCGTAGTTGCAGCGTAATATAACTTTCAATGACCATTTGGTAGTGTTTATAATTCAAGGGGCAGAATAATTTTTGCTGTATAAAATTAATATTTTTTAATTAATCAAGCTTTTTTTTTGTTTATTAACAAAGGCAAATATTTTTCTTTATAAAAAAGATTGATTTTTCCTCATCATTATTTATATTTAGTATTGCATCTTAATTATTTACTTTATTTTAATGTTTTTCTAAAATTTTATTTTGCTTAATTTTTTTTTATTATTTTTTAAAAATAATAACTTGCTTTTTAACTATTTATTTTTTTAAATATTTTACTTAAATATTTTAATTTTCAATTTATTATATGCATTAATTACAATGCTTAACTACCAGTCAAATTAATGTTTCAAAATGCAAACAAATCAATGACCAGAAATCTGCAAAATTCTAAAATCCGCCCAAACCCTGGTTCCAAGCTTTGCTGATTTGAGGGAGTCTACTGTATTTTCTTTTTTCCAAGATTTATATATTTTTTTCAGACATAATGCTTTCACAGTTGACTTCTAGCAGTTATAAAGACTTATTTATTTGAAAAATTAAATAGAAATTTATAACTTTTTTAGTAGTAAATAATTAAAAATGTATTTAAAATAAATCAATCCAAATTTAATATGGATTTGATACAAATTAACTCTTTAAAAATAAAAGCCGGCTTTTATTAAGTGGATAAAACCAATAAAAACCCTGCCGTCTTTTTTTGACTCGGCTAACAGCCGGCAACCCTGGTGGTATTAAATGTAAACTATGGAAAATTTAAATATTTTACAATCTTTTGAAATTTAGTAGTTTTTTTTTTTTAAATCATAGGAATGTTTGAAATTTTTAGATTATTTAATGATCTATTCAAATTAGCAGATTCCAACTGGTATTGAGGTTGCTGAGCTTCAAATTTATTAGTTTAAATATTTTATAGTTGAGTTTAAATATTTCAATGTTTCTTTAGAACTTCAATTTTTTATATTCTATTGTGAAAACTTAATTTTACTGTAAACGTGTTTTTGTGTGTATGTGCGTGTGCTCTTTAAGGCATTGTGGTTTTCATTTAAAAGATTATTTAGAAATAAGAATTTCAATATTTTTTAATAATTTAAGCATTATAACTGATACTATTTTTCTATAGATGTATTCTTTATAAAGGATTTTTTTTTTTAATAAACATTTTGTGATTTAATTTTTATGTTTAATTTCTTTAGATTTTGTTAAAGGAATTAGAAGAATTTGCATTTAGAGGTATTCCAGACATCAGAGAATATGAAAATGGATTAGATCTGACTCAGATTATTGTAAGTAACATTTTTATTACTTTGAACTGGTATGCAGCCCAGTGGCACAATTTAAATTTTTATGTAGTCAAATAGACAATAAACCTACTTTCAAATGCATTTTGTTATCATTATTTACTGAATTTATGGATTTAAAGTAACTTTAAGCAGTATCTTTTCTAATCTGTCTCTGTTGCATTTAGCCTGATTATGGGAAATTAAACTATTTCCACTCAAAACAATTTAAATAGTTTTGGTATTTGTTTCTGGCTAATATTCTGTAATGAAATTAAAAAATTCAATCAATAAATAAAACTCAATTTTAACAATTGAAATAATTAGAATTATCCTTTGTGAAACCTGATTAGTTGCTTGCAAGTTGAGCTTAACATTTGCTAAGTTCCGTTCAACAAGATGTAGTGAAATTAAAAAAAAATAATAATACAGATTAAAGAAAAAAAATATATTAACTGAAATACATCAGCTGAGAATTCCCTCTTTCTTTGTTGATGATAATACCAGGTTATTATTAGCGGTACATGCAGTGAGCAGTTTTATTGACCAATTAAGGTTTCTTGATGATGAATGGCAGCTCTCAATCTCTCTTGGATGAATCTCTCTCAGCCAGAAATATTTTATTTTGTTTTAATTGTTTTGTACATAGATTGATTTTTAACAGATACTTCGGACCAGATACCATTTTGAAGTTTAATGAACAAAGTTATATTACCATCAACTACTGTTACACTTGTTTGCTCTATGTGATTCAAGATTAAAAGCACAAAAAGAAAACAGAAATCTATGTTCGCTGTAATATGTACACATATTTTATAGGTAACTTCTAGATGTGTAATATAATGGAGTCCTGGTTATTTAAATTAATATGAATCAACCTCATTTTGGATAAGCATAAATCTCGGATGAACTAAATTTTCATAAATCTTCTCTAATTAAGGAAATAAAATATAAATTTACTCTTAATTTGCTAATTTTTATGTTACTGCTCAGAGTCCTTATGATGTACATTATTTTTTCATTATTTTATAAAAGTAAAGAATTAAATTGTTATTTTAGAAAGATTTTGATTGTTTGTTGATTGATAAGAGTTTGTTTGCTGCAATTTTACATCATTGTATTAATGTCATAAAAATTGCTCTTCATGCTTTTTACATTTATGCTTCATGCTCATATATAATGTATACAATAGTTTTTCAGTTGAACTTAAGCTTTCAGAGTGTATCATCTGAGGGACATTGTTTTTATCATCATTTCTTTCTTGTTTGTAGTTTTTAACCATTCTTCTAGGCCTGACCTTTGAATCGATTTAAAGCTAATATCAGTAATTCAATTTGGTCATTGCCTTGAATCAATTGAAGGCTAACATTGAAAATCTGATTTTAACTATTGGTCTTAAATAGATATAAGAAAAAAAAGATTTAAAGCTAACATTGGAAAATAATTTATCTATTGGCTTTAAATTGATTTATAACAAAATACTGATTCAACACTAGCATAGGGAAACTGATTTATCTACATGATGATGACCACATGTCTGGCAAGCCGATGTTAAATTGATTTAGCAGGATCCAATTTAAGAAAACATCACAAGACTCAATGTTCTCTGATTTAAGGAAAAGGTGATTTAAGAAAAAAGATTTTAAGAAAAAGATTATTTAAGCTAAAAATTGATGATTAAATTATTTATTTATTGTTTTGTTTTATTATTTTTGGGAACATGTCGCAGTGTTTATACGACTAGTATGTGTATCTTTTGGAAGCTAAACATTTTTATGGTTGAAAGATGAAAAGAAAAAAATAAAGTTTAATAATGAAATTCCAAATTCATCGAATTTAATTTTATTTGCTAAAGCTGTCTTTTGATGAAAGTTTTGGATAATATTTATTTATTTTTTTATTATTAATTAAAATATTTTAAAGTTGAATCTTCCTTTGTTTCATTATTCTTCTCTTAAAATTGATTCAGTATTAAATTATTGAAAAGTTGTACTTTTATATTTAGTTTATATAAATAGTTTTATATTTAGTTTATATCAATAGTTTTATATTTAAAATTCAAAATTGTTTGACTTTCAGTTCATGTTTTTATTCATTCTTTTGATGAAAAATTAATTTTTTTATGTTTTCTAATAAATAAATAATTTAATTATCAATTTTTAGTTTAAATAATCTTTTTCTTAAAATCTTTTTTCTTAAATCATATTTTTCTTAAATCGTAGTACATTGAGTCTTACAATGTTTACTTAAATTGGATCTTGCTAAATCGATTTAACATTGACTTGTCATGCATGTGGTAGATAATCAATGTAGATAAACCAGTTTTTCTAGGTTAGTTTTGAATTGATTTAAAGCCAATAGATAAATTATTTTTTTATGTTAATTTTAAATCATTTTTTGATAATTCTATTTAAGTTCAATAGTTCAATCGAATTTCCAATGTTAGTCTTAAATTGATTTAAGTCAATGGCCAAATTGAATTACTGATGTGAGCTTATATCGATTTAAGACAAATGGTTAAATCTGATTTTTAATATTAGCTGTAACCCCTTGAGTACAAGCAACGTGTATATGTGTCGCAAAAAGGCTTAAGAATCCTTGTTTATTTTATAGCCACTAGTAAAATTCCACCGTGAAATTTGCATTATTTAATCAAAGCATTTTCTCAATTTAATAAGGCACAAACTTCTCTTTTTTTTAAACCAGTGATAAAACATTAAAATTTTCATAAAAAGCTCCCATCGCAAAGGGGTTAAATAGATTTAAGACTTAAATTGATTTGAGGATCAGGCCTAGTAGAATGATTGAAAATTACAAACAAGAGAAAAATGATGATGAAAACAATCTCCCTCAAAAGACAATGATGCACACTGAAGATGTAAGTTTTGTTGTAAAACTATTGAATACAGTAAAAAAACATGAAGAGATTACACCTGCATATCTTATTTAGACCTTCAGTACCTTATTTAATAACATAATTCTACAATTAAATAAGGTGGCAATTAATTTTCTGAAATAACCAGGAGTGGGGAATTTTTCAAATACTTACCAGCCAAGGATTTATTTCTCCAGCCTGCAAAATGCAACACACATGCATTTGAAAATAGTTATGACAAAACCGCATGCTATTACAGACGAAATTACTATTACTACAATGTATTTTCGTAATTTTTTTTTTATAATATTAAGAAATATATACAACAGAGGTACTTAATATAAGATAGAACTTAGTACCATATTTACACTGTAATAATTCTAAAAGTTAAAATATCTAGATTAAAAAAGTGCATCTGATAATACCTCTATCGCCTAGTTTTTCAAAAACTAAAAATGCAATCGCCTAGCCAGAAAATCCACTTGCCACTGGCAAGCAAAATGATGCATTTCCTCATCCTTTAGAAATAACAGTAAGAAAACACACATTATACTTATGCAAAACATGGCTCTGTTGGTGAAAATTGTCCTACTGTAAGGAAAATGCCCTATTTCTGTAAAATGTGCAGGCATTCTCTGAAGATGTATTTATATGTTCGAGACAGTTAAGTAGTTAAACTAAAATAAATCTTAGAGTAACAATGCTTGCAAATTTGAAGATATGAAGCACACTGTGCTAAAAATATAAAGTACTGTTACTGTTTATTTTTTTTTTATTAAAAATATAAACTTTATGAATATTTTTCTCTCTTATGACATTTCTCTAGTGACAATTTTAACTGCCAAAGCCATTCTCTTCTCATAGTCTAGTCCATAGAGAAATGGTGTAATTTCTTGCTTTTAAACAAAGATCTTTTTTTTTTTTTAACTATTACTCTGAAGTACTTTCTTATTGCATTACAGAATGAACAAACACAAGAGGTAAAGCTTGAGCAACAGCGAACAAAACAAAAAGAACTCATCAATAAACTGAAAGAGCAGTTAGAAGATCTTGAACACTATGCATATGAGGTAAGCATTTTTTCAGTTATTTTCATGTTTTCTTTTTATAATCATGTTATTCCCTAAAGTTTGTCTTACTTATAGACTGGGAGGCAGCAGTACAGACAATTACCTCATCAAGTTCACAGATGGAAAATCTAGAATTAGTTAAATCTTGATTTGCATATTAAAATGCAATTGGTCTGCCAAATTTTATCTTGGTGAAAAAACACCAAAAAACTCGATTTTAGCAGTTGACTCTTAGGTTTACCATATTACTTTCCTGCACTAAAAAATATGAAAACATGGGGGATTGGGAGAAGAAAACATAATGATAAACCTATGTGTCAACTGCTAAAATCAGGGTTTTAGGTGTTTTCCACCAAGATGAGACTTAACAGACCGATTTGCATTTTAATATGCGAATCAAGATTTAACTAATTCTAGATTGTCGTCTGTGAATTCAATGAGGTGATTGCCTGTGCTGCCGCCTCCTGGTATGTTACGTAACAACTTTATCCTTTCGAAATTTTGCATTGTTGTCTTTTTTAAATGAAATTGAATATTTCTTCACCTTTCTCTTGTTGAATATTTTTAATGGTACATACATATTTTTTTAATGGAGGGGATAGGGAATTTTGTTATGTTATATTTTTCCCTTTCAATGCATTGTTAATTTTTTCTCTTAACTTAAAGTAAAAATTCAAGTTAAAGTTGTTTATTGTTTTGCATTTTAAATAACTTCTTCATTTTAGAAATATTTGTAATTTTTATTTGATAATTAGAGTGAAGATTTCTTTTTTCCATGCCATACAGTTTTTTATAGTTTTAAAATCATATGTTAAATTCAGAAGGAAAAGAAAAAATTTATTTTCATAGCGGTAAGAGTTTTTCAAAATTTATATCATCTTACAAGGAGAGGACTAACCTTAGTAATCACAGATTTTGATTATTTTAATATATGTTGTTAGGTATACACCCCTTATCTCTGATTCAACAGATATAATACAATGCTGCGTAATTCTTGAGAAACAGGCAGGGGGGAGGACTAATATTATAATGCAATTTAAATTACTTTGTAATGGAAAGATAACCATTAAAGTTCAGTTTAAAACAACATTAAAACAATTAAAGTTGATTGTAGCTCAGTTGTTATGGTGTTTGCAAATTCTACTGCGAGCTCAGATTTTTTAATACCAGAATGCACTACATTTGTTTTTCACTTTTTTATATCATAAATATACTTGTAATTATAGTTTAATAATCTCATTGTCAATCAAAAAGCATAAAATTGTGTATCAATTGTTGTTTTAACCTAATTACTTTTTATTTGCAACTAAATAGTTGTATAAAACATCATAAAACTATTAATTTTTTAAAAATCACTTTTAAAATGTATTTCATATATTCTTTATCAATGCAATGATATTGAATAATTGTGTCAATTTGTGATTTTTAAAAAGCATCATTTATGTATTGCCTTAATAATGGTAGTCAATATGATGATAATATTACTCTGTTTTTAAAGTAAAAAACATAATTAAAAATTAGTATAAGAATTAAATTACAACCTATTTTTTGCATATTGAAGATTTTTAAATTTGTAAAATGCTCTTTGAGTTATTTTGCTTTCACGTTTATTTTCTTTCTGCTTTTATATGTTTTATTTTCACACAGCTGTATGGTGTCACATGGATTTTGTGTTGATTTTGGAATTTTTATTACTTAATAATAGATCCAATATTTTTTAAAGTATCTTTAAATGATTAAAATAATGGTTTAAAAATCAAAAATGCTAAAGGTAAAATATATTAATATTGTAATTGAGGATATTAAGTTTTTTAATTCAGATTATTAAATTCTAATTACAAGCAGTAGTGCCAACTTTTGAAAAATATTGGGTTGGCTCAAAATATTGGGTGGGTTCGAAAATATTTTTGTGAAATGATGTGACCAGTTTTTTTTTTTTTTTTTTTTTTTTTTTTTTTTTTTCCTCTCTCTTTGAAGAGTTGACAGATGGTGAAAGATGAGAATTTTAAGTCAAGCTATCATCTTTTAATAAAGTTGCAATTTTATTAAATTATATTACCAAGCATTTTTTCTAATTAAGACACTGATATTTATTGCAATGTCATGATATCATGAACATAACTACAAAATGAATTAGCAGAAAGTTAAATATGGAGCAAAGCATTTCAGTCATTTGGGATTTATGGGTGCCAGTCGGGGAATTAAAACACATGGTCATTGGCAAAATAAATTTTATTCTAAGGAGAAAAAGGAATAATAAAATAAATAACTAGAACAATAAAATTGGATATGCTATGATTCAAAATTATTGGGTGGTCTTGGGCTCCACTGGCCCATATAATTGGGCACTATTATATTTTTATTTGGTTTTTATTTTACTATATTTTATTTGGTATATTTATAAAATCAAAAATAAGACAAACAAATGTAGTGTGTTCCAGTATCAAACCTGAGTTCACAAGACAATAAGCAAATGCTGTACTAACTGAGCTACGAACAACATTATCCTTCCATTACAAAGTAAGTATTTAAGTTGTGTTATAATATTAGACCCGCCATCCTCCCTGATTTTCAAGATCTAAAAGGCATTGTGTAAATTCTGTTGAATCAGAGGCTCTCTACACTACAACATACATTAAAAAATCAAAATCTTGGTTCACAAGGTTGGCCCTCTCCTTATTAGTTATTGAACAGTAAGATGGATGACATTTTTGTGACACCATTAGTTGTCAAAATATTTTAGTGCAATTAAAAGCATCAGCATGAAATGTTCTAATGATGCTTCACGTAATTGTCACTAGATTATTTCTTTTATTATTATATTATTACAGTAGACTCTTTCAAATCTGCAACTCTCTAAAATTCACACATAATTTACTGATGTAAACGGTGAAACATTCAGTTCAGATATAGGGACAAAATTTGACTTTTTTTATTTTTATATCAATTCCTTATATATTTAATTTGTAATCTTCATTAATATTACTGAATGTATGTGTTTTCATAAAGAAAGGATAAATTTATTTTAGAAAAAATTAAGACATTGCTGATATCACTGGTAATCACTTTTTACCAAACATATTTATATATTAACCACTTTTCTGGTTATTAAGTCTGATTAAACCTGAAATAAAACTTCCTTGTTTTATGATTTTGATGGGAATTAGTAATGTTGTAAAGCAAATTTTATGTGTAAAATGCATCTTATCTTTATAATAAATATTTAATCATACATTATTGATTATTAACTTGACCTTTGCTTTTAATATTTCAATCATATTATTATTATCTAAATTTTTATTATTTTAGTTTATTTCTTATTTTAATATTTTATTATATTGTAAGTATTCATTATAGCTTTGATTTCATTGTTAATTACATTCAAATTACTGTTTTAAAAAAATGTAAACAAAGCAATGACCAGAAATCCATTCTAAAAGCTGCAAAACCCCTGGTCCCAAGCTGTGCAAATTTGAGGGAGTCTACTGTATTGTTCCTTTTATTATAATGTCTATTACCAGAGAACACTTTTGATAATTTGTGTTTTCAATAAAACTAATCCAGACATATATAAGGATGTAGCAATTGGCAGTATCTAAAAAACAAAAATTAGAAGAATCAAATTTTAAACAATAACAAGTAAGAAAAATCATGCGTTAAGCATAGATTATGAAGCACTTTCCACCACTTAATGAAATCTTTAACGAAACTTTGTTATTGCCGAAACGTCAGTGAAGGCTTACTTTGGAGACACGAAATTTTTTGGATTCTGTCTGTCTGTCAGTCTGTTCCGCGATAAATGACGTAAAAAGCATTCGATTGGCTTGAAATTAAATGGGTATGTTAGTGAGACACTGGGATTAAGCTGTATAGTTTTTTGTTAGATTTGATTCATTCATTCAGAAGATATAGATTATTTTATTTCGCGCAATAATGCTTTTCTATGGCAAATCCAATGATTTTCAGTTTTTTCCCCTGAGAGAAAATGACACATTTGATTAATGGAATTCAATGATAAATGAATACTAAAATTTACCAGTTAAATTATTCGTATTATTTTGAAATTTTGTCAATGCATTTGTCAGATTTTTAAAATTATTACTGTAAATTTTGGAGACTTTTTATAAATGTGTTCCAATAATATAGACTATTTTGTTTTAGAGATTTACTTATTTGAAATGTATTTATTTCATTTTCTTTATTTTCTTTTAATGGTTGCTTAGCAACCATTCATCTTAATCCTTATCCTTATAATGCTATAAATTTGAAAGCGTGTGCGAAATTTAAATGATGTCAACATCAAAACTTAGGAATTAATTAATGTCTTTGTATCTTTGCTTATAAATGTAGCATAGCCCGGAAAAACAACATAGGCTATGTTTTATTAATTTTATTCAAATATTTTTCTTAATAATTCAAAATTTCCTTCTTTTTCATACAGAATCAATAGGGATTTTTTAAATAAAATTTAAGCAATTTCCTTTATCGTTGCCAAAAAAAAAAAATCAAAATTTGGAATAACAATTTTTCAACAGCAATAAGTTTCAATTGAGCAATTTCCATTCGAAAAATTAAACTATGAAAAAAAAATATGATGCCAGAATTAAAATAAATGTAGATATAGTACTTTTTGTTAAATATTAAACACGGATATCCATTTCGTTAATAGGTATTTTTCTGACAAAAATGGGGACATATTTAATAGTAAAAGAAATAAAAAAGAATTATATTTTTAATAAATATTTCACTTAGCAAAATATGACGTCATAGTTGAACAAAAACAGGTATTTTATAGTACTCGTTAAAAATACAAGAAAGTCGTACACGAAACTCGTTAAAAATACAATACCTTCAGTGAAGGCTTACTTTGGAGACACAAAATTTATTTTTTTCATATGTCAGTCTCTTCTTCTGTATGTCTGTCTGTCCCGCTATAACTGCAGCAAAATGCAATCAAAACTTTTTTTTTCGGAAACAAAATTGTAAAACTCTAGATTACTGAGTTTACACTTACAAAAGTTCCTGATGCATCAGATTTAGGTGTTTATGGTTGGCAGGCATGTAGAAGTATGAGGATAAAAAAAAATATTTGCCCAAACTGTTACTTATTCTTATAAACGAAAATGTATAAAGAAATGCAAAATATACAATAACCATTAGCACAATTATTAGACAGTGACAAATTTAAATTAAGTGAGGCTCGGGGGGTTCAGGGGGGCAGAGCCCCCCTGAAGAAATCGACTATGTTATAATAAAGAAAGCAAAAATAATAGATCATAAAAATTTCAGAATACCCTAACATAACTAAATTTTTAATTTACCGGTTTTGATGGCTGAAAACTTCTAATTCTTATTTTATTCTTATAAATAATTACGCAATTTGAAAATTTTAAATTACAGTTTCCAGGAAGTTGAATATTACCCAAAGTGTGTTTTAAAAAAATATGAACAAAGCTGACGTTGAAGCTCCTGATCTGCAGATTTACTAGTTTAGGGAAATAATAGTGTATAGCCAAATGTACCCAAATATGTATTCCAGTACTTTTGAACAGTCCTGTATTTCATATGTCAGTTGATATAATAGGAAAATTTAGTTTAGCAAGAAAATACCCAGTAGCTTGAAATTTCTTTTTCAGCAATTTATACTATTAGATGGAAACATACTTGAATACTTTTATTCAGCCCTGTAGTTTACATTGTACCTTTATTACACGTCAGCATTAGGGTAAAATTTATTGTAAACTAAAACACTTTTAAAACAACTGAAATCACATTCTCATAAATTATCATTCATAGGCATCCATGTACCGAATTCTTTGTGCGGCCCTGTATATCCTTTTATCTATATTCTGCAAACATTTCTCAGTAAATTGAGTGAAGCTCAGCGTAAAAATGCATAGCTTATTTAAGAACCACGCTTAAATAATTTAAGCTCATATTTAGTAACGTTGGTGAGCTCTTTTGGGTAGCCCTGTATATCAACTATAACATTTATACACACCATATAATGTGCATATATTTAGCGAAATATAAACGCGCATATCATAATTAAAATGCATTTCATCCCTCCATCAGCCATCATTGGACACATATACGGTACTTTGGAAAGAATATACTATTTGAAATCTTTTGTATGGCCCTGTAAATGCTATGTACTTCATATTATGCAAGACAGTAGCGTATAATTTATATTAAGCTTCAGTGACATATATCAATTTTATTATACATGAAAAAGCTTAATATATTTAAAATATGTCACACACAATTCCCCCTTTTACCATTATCTAATGGAATTCTTTTGTTTGGCCCTGTAAATGAATAATAGCTATATTTTCACCTTATATTTTATAGAATGCATATTTTAATATGTTTGACAGGGTATAACATCTTTAAAATTCCTTTGAAACGATTTTTCCCCATAGACCGTAATGTAATGGGAAACTTTTTATTCGCCCTGTAGATAAACTAATCATGGTAGAAACTTCATTTTCGATAGGACTTGTGCTAGGGTAAACGTCAATAACGTCCTAAAATTTCATGGCAATCCGAGTACAGTAGACTCCCTCAAATCTGCACTCCTAAAATCTTCAACTCTCTAAAATCCGCACATATTTTACAGATGTAAACAATGAAACATTCAGTTCAGATGTAGGTGCAAAAATTGATTTTTTCAGTTTTATATCAATTCCATACATTTTTTAATTTATAATTTTTGTTAAGGTTATTGAATTCATGTTTTTTCATGAAGAAAGAATAATTTATTCCTGAAAAAATAAAGATATTGCTAATATCATTGGTAATCACAATCTTACCAAATATATTTATCAAGCTTTTTTAGTTAAGTCTGGCTAAACCTGAAATAAAGTTTCATTATTTTATGATCCTGATGTGAATTAGTATTGTACCTTTATGAGGCAAGTTTCATTGAATAATTTAGGAAAAACACATTCCCTCTTTTATAATGAATATTTAATTGTACATTATTGATTATTAATTTACCTTTCCTTTTAGTATTTTAATAATTTTTAAAAATATCTAAATTTTTATTATTTTAGTTTATTACTTTTTTTAATATTTTAGTATATTGTATGCATTCATTATACTTTTGATTTCATTATTAATTACATTCAAATTATTTTTTTTTAAATGTAAACAAAGCAATGACCAGAAATCCGCAAAATTCTAAAATCCGCAAAACCTCTGGTCCCAAGCTGTGCGGATTTGAGGGAGTCTACTGTATATTAACGATTTTTCCCCACGGATCGTAATGTAATGGGAAACTTTTGATTTGCCCTGTAGATAAACTAATCATGGTAGAAACTTCATTTTCAATAGGGTTCGTGCTAGGGTAAACATCAATAACGTCCTAAAATTTCATGGCAATCTAAGTATATTAACGAATTTTCCCCATAAGCCGTAATGTAATGGGAAATTTTTGATTCTCTCTGTAGATAAACTAATCATGGTAGATACTTCATTTTCAATAGGGTTCATGCTAGGGTAAACCTCAATAATGTATAAAAATTTCATAGCAATCCGAGTGTATTTATGGGAGTTAGAGCGTGGACAGACAGACATCCGGCCAGACGGCCAGGCAAACCGAATACATAAGCACTTTTCAACTTTGTTGGAAAGTGCTAAAAAGGATGAGTTATGTGCAGAATAATTTTTTAGGGTATTGCATGCATTATTCAGCTAAATTTTGTAAGTGTATGGAAATGAGTTTAAGCTTTTATGCTTGCAGAAGTATAGCAATTTAAAATCCTAGCTTTTTTTTTTTTTTTTTAAGAATCTGAGTTTTATATTGAAAGTGTGAAGTAAAAAATTGTTAGTATTTTATGTTAGTTTCAATATTTATTCATTTAAGATCGTTTCTTACATAGAAATAAATATTAATTTTAATTACTTTCCTATGACAACATTTTGTGACATTCATATTCATGTCCTTGAAAATCTAGTTAAACCTTAAAATAACAAATTTATTTTAATTACCAGAAAGCTTCACAAGAGAATATTTCTGGGAACTATCGGGAACATTGTTGGGAACTCCATGATTCTTTATTGTAAAATAAAACTTATCATTCTATTAAAGAAACCCTGTAATCTGGCCTTGAACTTACCATGAATTTTAAATGAATATTTAATTAGGAATATTTATGTAGGTTATTTCACAATACTTTTGTACATAATTGTGTTTAAACTGTATTATCCATAGAAAATTTAAAAGTTTATTGCTTTACTTCTGATTTTTTAGACTGGTGAAGCTGGCATGCCACAGAGCATGCTACTTGAGCGACAATCGGTGATAATAGAGCAACTGAAGGGAAAGTTACTTCTTAATTTAGATGAATTAGATAAGTTAAGTCCCGATGAGTTGCGCTCTCAAGTAGATTCAGCTATAAAAGAGGTAAGTTTTTATTGAATTTTGTCAAATAAGTGCATAAAATATATTTGTTGAATTTTCTAGTAAAATTGCATAATTCATATTAACATAATGCCCTATGTATTGTTTAAGTGGAAAAAATCCCATTTTTACCTAAACTTTTACTAAAATTATATTATGTTACATACTTATGTATTATCTGGGCCTGCTCAGATATAACTGCACCAAGTATGGCACCAATCATTCTAATTACTGTATTCATTTATCCAATGTCATAAATCTTTGTTGATTTATTATATCCTGCATATAAATTTGTATTGTTCAAACTTACTGTAATATCTTGCTTATATATTGCAAATTTTCTATTTAAAAAATCAAAATATTTAACTTGCAGATTTTAGGCCATCATGGATTATCTAAAAAATAATTTTGAAGAAATCAAGAAAAAAAAAGTTAAATGTGTTTGATGCTAAAATTAAAATTCTTTTTGTGCTGATTACTATTGTACAGTCGAACCTCGATATCTCGAACCTCCTTATCTTGAAAAAAGAAATTTCTCCTGCATTTCCATCAAAATTCTTATGTATTTTCCATGTTTATCTCGAAATAAAATTTACAAAACCCTCGATATGTCGAAATATTTTTCACAAAAATTAGTTTCACTTTTACTTTTGGCAATTGTTAGTTGTAGAAGCAGTCTGATCTTGATGCTGCTTTCACATTCTTTTATCCTTTTTTTGATACAAAGAACATAAAGAGTAAGAATGGAAATCTTTTGAAGCGAAAATAAAAGATAGAACATTGGTTTTTTGAAAATTTTGAGGTGAAAGAGCATTGAGTGATGCAACTTCTTGTGAAAAGTAGCTGTCAGAATTTCTTTCTCTTTTAAAGGCTATAAAGCAACTGTGTTTAATACTTTCCAGCACACTGTGCCCAGTCTGGGATACCTAATTTTAATTCCAAACTTGTAAACGGCACCAATAATATTTTGGTAAAATTTTGCTTTTACAGTAAAAGTTTAAATTAGGGGCTTCAAAACATCTAAAACATTCGTTTGCGAATTCCGGTGTCAGTTGATAATTTCTCATTTTACCGAAAGATTTTGCCTGTGGCGGAAAGGGTTAACACAGATGAAACTGGGCTATTCTACCATTGTTTTCCCTACCTAATGCCTGCATTTAAAGACAACGAAAACTGGTGTGGCAAATAGAATAAACATTGTGTAACTATACTCTTAACAGCAAATCAAAATGGTAAAGAAAAGCTTCCTCCTCTTACGATAGGACGATCTAGAAAGCCTATGTGCTTTGCTAAAATTAAGTCATTTCTATGCCTGTACGGGTCAAATATAAAGTCTTGGATGTCAAATGCAATTTTTGTTGATTGGCTGATAAGAATCGATAAAACAATTACTAAAAGTAAAATGTACATTCTCCTCTTCATATAAAAAATTGTCTAATCTTCCAATGCTAAAACTCTATGTTAGAGGGAACTGTGCAAATGCAAAGACCTCCTGGGAGATGGCAGACTTCAAATAAGGGCTTTTTCTTCCAATGCTTTTCTTAATGACGAATTGGATTGTATTTAATCAAAACAAGTATGTGTGTAATCAGTGTTCTCGCTGACATTTGACCAATGTTAGTAATTTGGCTAATTAAAAATAAAAAACATTCGCCAAATGAAAAGAGTATTAGCAAAATAGATTTGCCGTGCACAAAAAAAAAATAATAATAATAATAATAATAATAATAAAATAAAATAAAATAAATTTAATTTTTTAATATACCTTCCTTTTTTTTCAATTTGTTCTAAAATAACCTAAGTTTTTATAACTGCGAGAACGATTGTTATTAATCTAATTTCAACTATCCACTACAAATATAAAAAATATGTATTTATTGAAAATATGTATGTATGCATATGTATGATAAACGAAAAAGAAAAGAAAGAAAAAGCAAAAATTGAGCACTAGCAATTTGGCGAATCTAATCGCTTGTTTACTCGCCAAATGAAGAGTTTAATCGCAATTCGGTGCAATGGCGAGTGACAGCGAGAACCCTGTGTGTAACTAAATTTTGAAATGATTAAAATTGAGAAGTGTAATTTGTTAATTATTAGTAGATTACATGTACTTTTTGATAAATCTAATTTTTTACAGCAAAATGCAGTTGGTGACATTAGATTTTTTAATTTTGTTAAAACCTTGATAACTTGAAGTCTCTATATCGCGAATTTTTTAATGCTCCCGACAGATTCGAGATATCAAGGTTGTACTGTATACTGTATGTATAAATTTACTTCACACAAAAACACATTTGTTATTATTTACAAAGATCTTCTGAAACACATGAAGTATGTTATTATCATGTGTTTCTATTATTTCTTTGTCTAATTCATTTAACTGTGGGTATGTTAAAAGACTTGTTTCTGTTTAGACACAAAATAAGGAGGATTAATTTTGTCTGTTAATTATACAATGCTTCAGGTTATCTGTCGACTTTTTTTTTTCTTACCTCAAGAAAATGATTTTCTCATTATTTATGTCTAAAAATAACTTTCCTCTTAGTGGGAAAAAGAGAAAAGAGTTGGCATATAAAGTACATGTGTATTTTGAGAAAAGGGATAAAATAATAAATGGTTGGATAAAAGTTGCAATATCAAGTTTCTTTAAGCTTTTCTTCAAAAATCATTTTGATAATAATTAATATTTTTTTTAATTTTCATTGATATAAGAGGCTTTTTTTTTTTTTTTTTTGGTCTGTTGTGCCCTGGCCTATTAAATTTAATATTTAAATCCAAATATATGCTTACATTATAAATTTCATTGGCTTTTCAGAAGAGGTTTTTGACAAATTATCTATAGTATTTGTATGATTACTTTTAATGAAGAGGTTTGCATGTATTATGAGCAATACTATTTATTTACATTATAATCTTTTTTTTTTTTTTTTTTTTTTCCCCTATACATTTTTCAAATAATGTATTTTCACTTCAACTAAATACAATTAAAGAGTTTCAAATTATTATGGGGCCATTTTCAATTGTGAAGCATCTATTTAGGTAGAATTTTGGGTCCTTTAAATAATTTCCACAAAATATTTTATCTTAAAACAGCTTTTTACAAAACGTTTTCATCTCAAAAATCAATGCTTCACAAAAAGCATGGACACCAAAGAACCCAATTTTGAAACAAACTTAAATTGTTCCTGGGCATTATACTAAAAAAAAAGTATGCAGCCACTGAAGATATAGTGTTGTACTGAATTTGAATACAATGCCACTTTAAATATGATTTTTAGATTTTTCTACTGAAAACTTGATTGGTTGAACAATAATGATTAATTTTAATATATATTAATTTCTATGATAAGCACTTGGCAATATTCAAAGAATGTTTATTAATTTGTGCAAAAGGTTTTAGTTGAGACTTTGGAGGTAGAAACAAAATAAATAATATCCTAAGGTTTTTTGGGCTGATCTGCAGATAATTTCACAATCTGATGCCCAACTAAATGTTTTAAACAAAGTAAAAGTTTTGATGCATTCAAATTTTTCAGAAAATTTCACCAGGTGTACAAATTACACTCACAATATAATTTCTGTCTATCTGGATTCATAACTTAAAAAAATATTCTTATTTTTATTTCAAAGAACAGATCAGCAGTTAAAATAATTTGTCTATCAAATCATAATATAAATTTAGTTTTTCAACAATACCCCCCCCCCCCAAAAAAAAAAAAAAAAAAAAAAAAAAAAAAAAAATTCATCAGTCATTTATAATGTATATTTTAGTTTTATAGATAAATGTAAATTAATTTGCTAACTTAAATTATAATTTAATTTGGCTTAAATCCAGTTGCTTGGAAATAAAATTCCAAAATCTTAAAATTATAAGAATTAAACAATTTTTTCAATGTAGCCCAAAATATGAATTTGATTATAATTATTTCAGACAGTATTTTCCTAGAAAGGCAAACAATCTTTCTGAAACTGGTTTAGAATTGGCATTTTAATCCAATTTCGGTGAAACAACAATCAGGAGAAGTTCATTGTTGGTAAATAATCAATAAAGTTGTTTGTATAAAATAAAGTGTCATAAAAATAACAGTAAAAATGAATAATGCATGTCCAAATTGAATCTGAAAAATGATTTTTACATGCAATGCATTCATCATTATTATATCCTCTGTTATGGATGTCCCACTAATGCCAAAGTGAGCAAAAAAGACTGTCCAGTCTATGCCTCTGCTGGCAAGTAAGGCTTTCCTTAAAATTAGTTACATATTTACCTGCAATTTAGCTACATATATATGAAATAAATATGTATACTGTTACATCATGTTAAATAATTAAAAAAAATAAATAAATAAAAATAAAAATTATTTCCGTTTTTAAATTAACATATTCCTTTTCAAAATTTCATTTAGCAAATAGAACGATCTTTCATAAATTTAATTACTTAAGTTTTAAGTCTTTTTAAACATCCTTCGAAAATAGTTGCTTTTTCATAACAATTTAATAACTTTCGTAATGTTCTTACTTTATTTCTAAAATCTGTAACATTTAACAGTATTTCAAATCTCAGTCTTATCAGTTTAAATAATAATCTTTTAAAATTAAGTCTTTTAAAATTAAAAGTTTTATACAATATTAATTCTAGATATCTTCTATTTCTCATTTTTAATTTAATAATAAAAATAATAAATCGATCTTATAGCGTAATCTTTAATATGAAAAAATTAAATATTTCGCTATACATGACGTGCACCATTTTTCCTTTGTTTTATTATGCAAGTAATTAAATATTTTTATTTCCGATTTTTTTCAATACTATCTATATTCAATAGATAGATAAAATTTTTCTGGTTATTTTGACATAAATAACTCCTAAAACTACCATGTATTTGCTGAAATATGTTATTTTGTATGTTGTAATGTTTTTATATTTTGAATATTCCCGCTGTAAATTGGTCCGCCATGACAGTGAAAAAATGTGTTCTTCCCTTCAAAATAGACGCCATTTTTCGTCATCTGTAGGTCAGTGGTGTTAGGGATGAATCATCATTGAATTTTCGAGAACATGCTAGAAACGTGTGCGCTCAGGATCGTCTCTGATTGGCTGTGCCGAGACTGGTGTGCGAGGCTAGCGTCTGGAAAACTCATCATTCTACTCTTATCCACCTGCTATGTAGGACGCGGCTTGTTTTTCTCCCTCGCTCGGGAATTTTTCCCGTAGCGTTGGGGCAGAGTGATAGAAGGACGACGGTGAAGAAAGTCCCTTAGAATATTGATCCCGAAGTCTAATGAAGAATAAATTTTTTTTTGTTTGTGCTGACCTTGTTCATATGAAAAATCAGAAGCAGCAGAGTATCATCAATATTTTTCTTTGAAAGTGTCTACAACAACATTGCCATCTTCCAATTTTCACCGATCCAGACGAAATATTGCCGCAGCTATCTTTTAATGTGAGCAAGAATATTTCTGATGTGTCTACAACAACATTGCAATCTTCCAACTTTCACCGATCCAGACGAAATATTGCCGCAGCCATCTTTTATTGTCAGCAAGAATATTTCTGATGTGTCTACAACAACATTGCTATCTTCCAATTCTCCCTGATTCAGACAGAATCCGATAAATCTCTTCGATATTATAAAGGCTTCAAAAATTCAAAAAATCGACCTACACAAAATATATCCCTAAGGAATGATCAGTTTTACAGACTATCAAGGACTTATTAAAATGAACAATTGTTAAATTTCTTCTTTTACGAACTTTATGAATCAGGACTTAACCTTTTTTTTTGAATGAAAATTAAGTAAAATTTACTTCCAATATCTAGAATGCAACTTATCATATACATATATAGTTATAAAAAATAAAATAATTTGATGAGCTTTACGGTGTGTTTCCTGATTTTCATACACAAGATGGGTGAGTTCTTTCCTTTTATTTTATTTTAATTTTTTTTTATTATCAGGGGTAAACGGTGTTTTATTTTTGATAAATTTAAATTTCTTTATTTTTGATTAATTTTAATTTGTTTTATTTTATTTTTATTATTTTTCCCACTATGCGATTCGGCCGATTACGTGTGTGCTTTGGATGTTGGAATTTTTGATGCTCCTATGTTAAATTTATGCAAATCATCCATGATTTTGAAACATTTTTAATAGTTTTGCATTGAATTTTTTGGCATCCGAAGTCCACATGTAACATATACGTAAAAAATTATATAGTTTTTAATGCATTTGTGTAAATTTGTTTAGTAAAGCAGGACCTTTTAAAATGTCTAGATAGTAACCTGTATATAATACTAATTTCAGGTTCACAAATTTTACTTTTTTACAATATATATATATTAAAACAGGCTGGTTACTAAATTTTTCAAGTAATCCCTTCAAAGATCCTTCCAGGTAAAAAAAAAAAAAAAATCCTTATAATGTAATTTTATTTGAAAGTTGCTTTTAAATTAAGTAGTGTTTTGGAAAAATGTCTAAAGTTGTTGAACTTGGGTGTGTGTTTGTTTCTCCCTCAATGGTCTGATTGCCAATTATTTTGTTTAATTCGGAATTTTTGTTGAACATAAATCTGTTAAACATAGTAGAAAATAACTTCTAAGCTCGTAGACTTTTAATGTAAAGTTACTGCTGGTAGACTTATAATTTAATAAATAATCATCAGTGAAAGAGTTTTGATAGTACTAATCCATATCATTTGTGAATCTCTTAGATTTATTTATGCTGAAATTTGAAAATGAAATTCCTTATTCTGAAAGGTATTCTAAATATTACATTTACCGAATTTGTATTACCGTAATTTTAATGTCTGTGCATTTTATTTAAAATATTATTGATCTTTTTTAGTAGAGTAAAGAAAGTGTTTTCTCTCAAACTTTTTTAACCATACTAATTAATATTAATACTGATCACTAAAAACTTTACTAATACAATATAACTACTAACTTTCATCTTTCCTAACCCTTTGCATGAAGCTTGTGAATCCAGCAAAAATGAAAGAACAGCTTGTAGGTCAGTTAAAGACCCAGATATCTGATCTGGAAAGATTTATTGAATTTCTTCAAGGTATTCTCTTTTGTGCTATTTCACTTTTTATTTTGCATGTATTTATTTACAATAAAGGTTTCTTTTCTTTAAATGTAAAAATAAAAATAAATAAATAAATAAAGTATCTCATTTTTTCTGATGCATTGTGAAATCCTATTAATTTGGGATCCAGGTATTATGAAAATTCACTTAATTAAAAAAAAAATGCAATATATTATTATATTGTTTATGCAAACAATAATAAAATATTTTCCTCAATTTGAATATACTGTCCAAAAATATGCTTTTTTTGAAAAAAAAAAAAAAAAAAAAAAATATCATGGAAATTTCTATCTGTCCTGAAATTTGATATGATAAAAAATGTGCCATCTCAAAATATATTTTAGTACATTCTGCTGTAATTAAAAATGATACTGAAAAAATAATAGCATTAATATATCCCTTGACAATGCAATCAATTCAATAAAATGCTTAATGAATTTTATCTTCACTTAAAAAAATTATGGATGAATTTAATTATTTGCTAATAGTTAAAAAAGTATTTGTTAATTTCCAAAAAGAAAAGAAAAGCAGTTAACTTTTTTTATGCATAATTTTCTAAATTTTTCATTGATGTAAATATATATATATATTAACTTGTTAAAATTCATATTGTGTCTTGCATATATTAATATGAATATTGATCTTACTAATGAAATAAATAAATGAAACTTGAAATTGGGATAATGAGGATATGAATAATATACCTATTTAATTGTCAATATGGCGTACCTCATTTGGTCATGTAATAATTTTTAAGTGTGCAAAAATTTTCTTTATAAAAATGATATGGCCTTTTTTTTTTTTTTTGTAATGCGTTATATCTATTCATAATCCGTTTCAGATAGTAATTATAATACTTAGCGCTAATTATATTTTATCAGATTTAAAATTTACATGTTAATATATTTATTAAAGATAGAAGTACTTGTCTGAGTTTTATTTCAATATACTATTTTTTCCCCTGCTTGAACATCTTGAATAACATATTCTCTTGCACTTAACACATGATCTGAGATAATCTTAATTGTAATAAAAATCCCTGTGATTAAATTAAATGCTACTTTTACTTATTGTCTGCTACCACTAACTTCATCCCTAAAAGTATTTATAAATATGTATTATGTATTAATAATGTATATTAACTTCTAATATTAAGTGACAGTTTTATATGTTTAAACTTACTGTAAAAAAAAAAACTATATATGTCATTATGGTATTTCACAAATATCTTGCAGATTTCAAATAAATTATGCAATTTATTGATATGATTCTTCATAATTAATAAATTTTGTGAAGATAGGTTAATCAAACAAAAAACAAGTATCATTTGTAATCACTTGTGAAAAATATTTAAACAATTAGTTCTTTATGTAATTTTATAAAAATTTTAAATCGTCTTTCTTCTTTTTCTCCATATTTATTTTTAATTTCTATATCTTATAGTATGGGAGGCGGAAGCTCAGACAATCACCTCATCAAATTCACAGCTCAAATTCCAGAATTAGCTAAAACTCGATTCACTTATTAAAATACAATTGATATACCAAGTTGTATCTTCGTGAAAAATACCTAAAAACCTGATTTTAGTGGTAGACTCGTAGATTTATCATTCTGTAATCCTGCACCCAGTCTTGCATATTTCCATAGATTTTGGTGCAGGAAGACACAATGTTAAATCTACAAGTCAACCTTTAAAATCAGGTTTTTAGATGTTTTCCACCAAGAAATGACTTCACAGACCGATTATATTTTAATAATGCATATCAAGTTTTAACTAATTCTGGAATTTCAACCGTGAATTCAGTAAGTGTGCTGTTGCATCCTAGTCTATCAGCTAATGTTTTAATAATTGTAATTAAATTATAATGATAAATTTTTATTTTATATTATTTTTTTTCTCAGTTAATAGTTTACATTGAAAAGTATATAATTATTTTGCTATGAATAATTATTTTAGAAACATTTTTACTTACTGCTGTTGAAATTTTACCTCTAAAATTAATAAAATAAACTATTGTAGGTGAAGGTGTATCTAATAGTAAAGCTCATTGCACTTGCAACTGTCCTGTTCATGGAAAAGTAAGTCAGAGATTTTGATATATGTTATATAACTGTGTGTTGTGTGTAGTATACTCCCAATACTTGTACTTCTATTATAATGAAAAATTTTTATTTTATTTTATTCCTTTTCCTTTTTTTACATAAATACACAGAAAGCTATATATATATTTTTATTAATTTTCTATGCTTGTATTCATGTATGCATGTCCTATGCCTTTATTTCTATTTTTGATAATTGCATATCATAAAAAAAGTTGCTATCTGATCAAAACTGCCACAGGCAACTAAAAGAAGACTATTTTCAATTATGGAGGATTTTTTATTCCCTTGAATTTTCTTTCAAATATATTTTTAAATCCACCTGTTTGTAACGCAGTTTTCACCAGTAATGTTTCAGTTTTGATCTTAACCAAATATTTTCTATAAAACTATGCTTTCTTTACCTCTACATTCATACATAATTAAAATTTTACTCAGAAAATGTTTTAATTATTTCATATTTATAATATCATTCCTCAAAATTTGATCTGAGATTTGCTTTTGGTGGTATAGTTAAATTTTGTATTAAGGATATGGGAATAACTATTTTCTATTTTTATTAGTTATTTTTGATACTTATGTCAGTTAAACTGGTTATTTTTTGGTGGCTAAGTGTAATAACAATTATTTTAGTGACTTTATTTTTGACTGATAAATCTATTATTTTTTATGTACTTTTCTTATAACAATCCTGTATAATGATGATATTATATATTATTATTCTAGTGTTAGTGAATCTTATTAATATTTAACTTGTTGGTTCTATAATTGTTAGGTTTTTATTGTGTGTGTTACATGCTTTTAGGTTTTGTATTATATTCTGATCAATTACAAAGAAAAATCACAAGTAAAATTTACACTGACTTATTTTCTAAAAAATTAATATATATTTCAAGTCAATCAATAGCTTTTCAATATAATTTTTTAATTATTCCATGAGATGAAATATGTTGTATTCTGTTAAAAAATACAACATTTTTACTTGAAGAGAATCAGTAAAATGTAATGGGTTATTCTCACATTTTCATACCATCAGTATCATCAGGCATAGTACAAGATTTACCTTAGAAGAGTCTGAATATATTTCTAAATAAAAATGTTTCTTTTTCACTATAAATTAGTATAAAATCATGTACAACAAGAACTCTTTCTGATTATTTTACATTTAATATTTTTATGTCAGTGTTTTATTAAGTTTATGTATTTTGCTCTATGGAAAATTATTGCAAATTCAAGGCAATTAAATTTAATAGAAAAAAATTAGATGAATTGGAAATGTAATTAAAATAGATAAGTCTTTCCTTAAAATCATGGCCAAATTCCATGTTATTAGATTTTGTTAATTTATGATGATTGATTCTAAAGAATAGCACAGGGGATAATTTTTTTTAGATAAGTTGCTTTTTAGCTCACAGGCTATCATAGCCTGGGAGCTTATGTGCCCATCCGTTCTGTATGTTCGTTCGTGCGTAATGCGATAACTCATGATAAAAATATCCGATCCACTTGAAATTTTGTATGTAGGTATATCCTGACAAGGCAGTTACCTGATTAGTTTTTGGAGTTCATTCGATATGTATAAGAGGGGGAACGGGGGGCTCATGCCCCTCCCCTTAGTTGATATAAATGGGATTTTCATGCAGAATTAAGTTTTTGTTCAAAATTTAGATTAGGATCATTCTGATGAGGCGATTCCGTGACTGTTATTAGGTGTTCATTGAATAAGTATAAATAGGGGGAGCAGGGGTTCTAATCCCCCCCCCCTTAATTTATATTAATGGGTTTTTCAAGCAGAATTTTCAGATTTCGTTCAAATCTCTGAATAGTTTTGGAAGTTTAATGGTTAAGTGTAAAAGAGGGGGATAACTCCTTTTAAATTATATAAATCCTAAATGGGTTTTTATTAAGAATTATCTCATTTGCTCTGAATTTTGGATGTAGATTTTTTATACGATAAAGCATGTCTTTGATAGTATAGGAAGTTCAATGATTAAGTATATAAAAAGAGGAAAGGGGAGAGCTGTTTCCCCTTCTTATTTTTTTTTTTTTTTTTTTTTTTTTTTTTGCGAATGGAATTAACCCTTGAAAATATAAGGCTTTAATGTACAATTAGTATTTGTAGCCTGTGAGCTCAATGCCATCAGTTTAACTGGGCATTATTCTTTATTTCTTTTCCTTCTTTTCCTGTTCTTGTAGGGAATCATGAGAAATGTCTCTGTACTTTTTAAATCTTTAAATTTCTTATTTTGTAACATGATTACTCAAATTGTAACTATGTGAAAGCATAGATAGGGATAATTTTATGTAAAAAAATTTTACATTTGTACTGTTGTCTTCTATTTTTTCTTTATTGTGTTGCTTTATGAAAGAATATTTATTTTTAAATGGCATAATAGAATAAAAATATGCAGTCTAATGATTTATGTTAATAGAAATTTGGCTTTTGTGCAAATATGTCTAAGTATTAATAAAATATCTTAAATTTATTATTGCATAGTAAAATAAATTGTTTAATGAATGATTTTCTTTGCTAAAATATCATTTTTAGTACCATTCATAGAATATTTTTGTTCTTTTATTTAAGTTTAATCATATATTTTAACTAATATTATAAATTTTATGCATGCACAAGTAAGTATGTTTATATTATAAAAGTTTATATTTAAAGTTTTTCATCTTGATTTGTTGATTGTAAGTATTAATTATCAACATAAAATTATAATACTTATTTTTTTATTTTATTTTATAGAACAAACATTTGCCTTCTGATTCAGATTCTCAGAGTGACAGTTATTCTTCTAAAAATTCCATGAAAAATCAAGTATGCAGTTTTGTTATTAAACACTTTTTTTTTTATCACATATGATTTTTATATTTCAAAGCTCAATGTAAAGTGTATGTCTTTCCATTTCTACCTTTATTTCTCATTAACTATAAAATATGTTTGATTTTGAAACAAACTCTAATTTACTTAAATGCAGAGGATGGAAAATCTGCTTCAAACTGCTATAATTTTTATTTCATAATCTTAAAAAAAGCAAAGTAAGAAAAGAAGAAAAAAGAAAACCTTCAAATGAAACGTATACATTTGAAGGAATGTCAATAAAATTAATAATTACAAGTGAGGTTAAATATGCATAATTATTTATTAATTATGCATATTTATTAAATATACATAATTGTTAATTATATGTATGGCCCAAGTTGGCTCTCTGTGCCTTAGACCCAAAACATGTTTTTTAATATAAAATATAATGTAATTCATCAACAATGCAGAAAGATTCCTAATTATATTAATATTATGTATTGTTAGGTATGCATATCTCAATTTATCTTTTATAATGTTTTTTAATTATCATCTGCCATACTAGATCTTTCTCAAAGAGCATTCAAAATATTTCTGTGGTTTCAAACTAAAAATTTTCTATTACTGTGAAGTCTATAGCTTTTAATGAGCATGTGAAAAAGTTTAGTCATATATATACATTGCTTCCTTTATAGTTTTTGAACTCATATCTTGAGTTAGTCATGACTGATAAATATAATAACAATGAAGTTCATAGCAATAAATAGTCTCATTTGAGCAGATACAGCTCAAATTAATAAGTAACATTGAAAATTTTTGAAAGAAGAAACAAGGTTTTTTTTTTGTATTGCAGATAGTTTGGAGCAAGTTTTGGTCTGGCCAAATTTTCAGGGGCATTTTTGTCACAACTCATATTTTTGGCCAAAAATAAAACCAAATTTTTGTTTGATCTGTAATTGCAAGCTCTCAAGCAGTAATTATTCATTTTATTTGTTTTTGATAAGTACTTTTTTACAATTATACATAAAAAAAAATTTCATATTGCTCACAAATATTTTTTTATAAACTTTATTAATTGTTATACATAAGGTTGGCATATAATTAAGAAATAATTTACATCTGTACTATTACCTAAAGTGATCTTGGGACTGTCAAATGACATAAAATTTATATGACTGATGCAGGTTATTCAGAACTTGACCCCGGCAAATCTTGCATCATGTAAATGTGGGTACTAGACGAGTGACAAAATCTAAGAACCTTCGTATAGAATATGTAAATAATTATTATGTCTAAATACATAATTTTTATCACTGTATAACATTTTTCTTGTTTGTTTCTTACTCCTTAAATATTTATGCTCTTAATTAGTACTATTATACAGGGTGTCCATATATAATCTGGCCAACTTTTTTCACAACTGTTGGTCCTAGATGCATACTTCCAGTTACAAAATGGTTTAAATAAGGTAAAAAATTATTTTTAAAACAATTTGTGTCAAGAAGAATATTTATTAAAAATTTGCGAATTTTTAATTTTTATACATTCCCCCAATCCTATAAGTTATATTTAGTAAAAATGTACTGTTGTGTGTGACACTAACAATTAAGATAAAATAAGTCTGATTCATCTAACATTAAAATTGACCGAGTTATGAGACTTTGAAATGCATGACTTACACCACTTTTTTGCATCTTAAAACAGATGAATTTGTCTATGCTTTCAGGGGTGGTATATAAAGTACTTAAACTTATTTCAAAGTATCTGCACTTTGAAAGAAATTGTACAATCATTATGATTGAGTTACTTTTATTAGTTAAGTTTAGATTAGTTAAAAAAATTGTATTTTAGCATATGTTTTATTTTGTAAAGATTTGAGGCTATGATTTCTTTTAACAAAAATTATATCATTTTCTTAAGATTTTATTTAACTTGCAACAATCGTCATTCCAGTTTAAAATTTGCACTCAAACTTTAACTCATTTTCAAATGTCCGATCTAAGTTAAATTTTACATACTGACTCAAATATGATGACAGTGTAATATTATTATAGTTTTTTATGCTTGCCATCTTATACACTCTTATATAAGAGGAAAACACAAAAAAATTGAAATAGATACTGTCAACAAATTTAAGAAAGAGTTTTAGATTGGGTAACATAAACCTGCAATGTTTGAGTTTTTTAACTTTTATAAATACGTTTTATATATTTTTTAATGCTGAATAAAAAAATTACCTTCTTTTTTTACCATCATATCAGGTTCTTTTGCAAATCATAAATTTCAAGGTTAAAAAATAACAAAAAATCTGGTACTGTAAAATAGATGTAAGACTATTCCATTTAATTTTATTGAATTCAATAATTTTTTCAATTGGCTTATACTAGATTTCTTACACTGAGTTACACCGAACAGCTCAGGAGTCTAATGAGGTTGGAGAGGGGGGAACAATTTTAACTTTGAAATTTGTGATTTAAGAAAAATTCTGATGTGATGGTTTAAAATGATGATCATTTTCAGATTCAGCACTAAAAAATGTATAAGAATCAATTTTTTAAAGCTAAAAACTTGGCAGAACCCAAAATTTGAAAGACAGCGTAGTCTAAAAGCATTCATCTGATCATTTTGAAAAGAATTCAGCCTGTTGATTTTCATCCTTTTATTTAACAAAAATTCTGTTATTTTTATCCTCTTATATGTTCAATACAAATTGTATATTTTGCATTAATATGTCAGAATGATTAAAGATTTCAAATCTAGATTGCAATGTTAATATTACTCTCAACCTATTTTTTTATGATTAATATAATAACAAAATTATTTTTCTACTAAATTTGTTAATTACCCGTAATGAGCTGCAAAAAATGTGCTCCAACTTTAAAGAGCTATTACTTAGTCAATTTTAATCACAGAATTATAAGACTTTTTTTTTTCTCTTACTTGTCAATGTAATAAGAAAATTTTACTAAATATGACTTACAGGTCTGGGGAACAGTGGAAAAATTAAAGTTTTTCAATAAATGTTTTCTTGGCCCAAATCACTTCAAAAATAATTCTTTACCTTATTTAAACCATTTTTGTAACTGGAAGTATGCATCTTAGACCATCAGTTGGGAAAATAAAGGTCGTTCAGGTTATATGTGGACACCCTGTGCTTTTTTTTTTTTTTTTTTTTTTTTTATGTATATATAGGTAATATTTTTATTACTCTCCTGAACAGTTCAAGATAATTTCTTCATAGTTGAAAAAGTTTAAAATTTCTTTAAATGATATTAATATTGAAGAGTAGCAAAGTTACTCATATCCCTGCGTTTAGCAGTCCTCTGCTTAATAAAAAAAAAATCTTAATGATTCTTAAATGCTATTTAATTGACTGAGTCACAGAATTATGTTAGTCACCATCATATGTTCCAATCCAGAAAAGATTTTATTCAGAGAGCAATGTGTATAGTGACTGTTATTTTTTATTTAATTTTCCTAAAAAATGAATTCAATATCTACTTAGAAAAGAAATGTGTTAATAAGAATTGGAGTCATAAATAAAATAATAAACCTAAGTATTTGTAATATTGATTAAAATAATTTATTAATCTAATCATAAAATCTTTAATACAAACTTAGTAATGCATGCTATTAAAAAAATGGTTTAAAATGTTGTAGGTAACATGCCTTGATTGTAATGTTCTTATCACATTAAATTATTCTTTTGTAAATCAAGCATTATTATTGTTAGATATAGTAATACAGAATGTATGCAGTGATTCAGTGTTAGTAAGCAGTAATTGGGAAAATGTTTTCTTTTGAAAAGATTCTTCCACATTCCTCTTTGATTGCAAAATCTTTTGTTAAACTAGGGCGAGAAACACTGTATTCAACAAAAGATTGGTGATTATCTAAGGTTCTTATCAAAGTTTGATTTTCATCTTCAGAAAATTAATATCTTGACTTGTTAAAGAAATATATTTAAAAAATTACTTTTAAAGAAAAATTGCTGAAGTCAGCTACATCATCAATTTTGTCTGCTAAAAAATTGTCAAATGCAGCTACAAATTGCAGCCTGTTTTACTACAAAACTGTTAAATTCTGCTTCATATCTACAATTTATCTTGCTATAAAAACAGATTTATGACTTTCCATTTCTGTAAGTGTTAAAATATCCGGTTCTCAAAATTTTTATTTTAGTTAAAGCTAACTTTAAGAAAATATTTAAATCTGTGATAGTTAAATTTTTATTTCACTTTTGACTCATATTTTCAAACTCACTTCATTTCTTAGAAAATTTGCAATCACGGAATCTTGCAAATAATACTATAGAAAGCCAATCATGTTTAGATCTAGATTTTTCTCTGTTTAATGATAATCTTTCTTTTTCAAAAGCAATAACACAACTATACATAAAACATCTCAGATCCATGAACAAAATTTATCTCCAATAAATTTATTGATTTAAAAAGAAAGAGAAGATAAATACTAGAAAATTTTATACTATTTTTTTTAGAAGAAAAAATATTTGAAGATTTTGAATAACGAGTGTTACTTTGCTGATAATAGCCAAACTCTGTGAATAAAGAAACTACAAAATTTAAATCTATCTTTAAATTACTTATTTAAAAGTAACACCTGAAAACCTGAATGACTTGCCAAGTGGTTGATGATTTTCAAGATTTTTTTCCATAACTTGTCGATAAATTTTATGATTTTATTCCACTTGGCTAATCAACAAATTTAGCAATTTTTTTTTTTTTTTTTTTTTTTCATTAGATTGATTAAATTTTAGGGAAACATATTTATAAACAACAAACTAGTTGATCAGTGCAATTTATAGAGATATCAGAACTTGACAATTTAAAGTCAACCTAAATTTTTCATGTAATAGAAAAAATAAATTGATGTTTTCCCTTTCAAACTTTGGACATTGCTTTAAAATTTCAATGCATAAAACTTCATTCATTCAAAGAAAATACCTGATATGAGCTTTCGTTAAAGATGCAATAAAACAATTTTATTCAGAAATGGATATGGAGGATGCCATTACAAAATAATCTTTCTTCATGCAAGTAGTTATAAAATAAAGGTATATCAGATCTTGAAAAGTTTTCTGAACATTTTTTATTTCAGGTTTGCAATCTCGTGCTTACTATATATATAATATATAGTAATACTAATATATATATCGTGCTTACTATCGAATAACTCGAAAAATACATATGAGATTGAAAAACGTAAATATACGTGTTAAATATTTTTAAATAAGCTACTTAGTGATACAAAATTTGACTTTCGCAACCGACCCCCTGGGGGTCAGACGGGGTCCAACTTTGAAATCTTAAATTATAACCCCCATTTTTTATTGCAGATTCGGATTCTATGGACAAAAATACGTAACTTTTGTATTTGATGTTTATTTTGAATCCTCGTTTATCACGGTGTAATCAAGCATATTAAATTGATACATATTTCGGCTTTTCCAACCGGATTTTCCCTAATCGAAACTAATTGGGAAGAATTTTTGACATCAAATTCCTCGTCTTTTGCAGGAATAGCGTTTCCTGAAAATCACCTGTACCGATTATTTTGATAGTGCTACACAGTTAAAAATTTGACCCATTTGCTGTAGTGTCACTCCACAGCTTTTATAGAATATCTCTTTCATGACCAATGAGAATGTTCCATAACACAGTAAAGTAACCGTTTTCTATAAAAGCAGTGGAGTGATGCTATAGCAAATGAGTAAAATTTTTTACAGTGTACAGGGTTTTTTATATATTTCTCTAGAAAAATTCATTGAAATATATTAATTTAGTTTTTTATTTGGATTTTTATTTTATCTAGTAAATGGTTTTTAAAATACGACATACTTGTTTTGATGTTTAAATGTGTAAATAAGAACCTCCCCTCCCGAAAAGAAAAAGTATATTTTCAGTTTTTGGGGTCAGGGTATGTAAATATTTTGCGTTTCGATAAGTTCTGCCTTCTTTTCTTTTTCTTTCTTTTTTTTTCAATCATTTAATTCAGTGGGGCGGATGGGCATGCATGGAGTTTTTAAAATAATTTCTACTATGTAGAATAACATGTAAGGCAAATTGAGCTGCGTGTTTTGATCTTTTAACGTATAAATATGCACCTCCTCTAAGAAACAGAAAAAGGATAATTTTCATTATTTGACGACGGGATGTGTGTATATTATGCGTTTCCATTGATTCTGCTGTTTTTTAAAAAATTTATTTTCTTTCTATTTCGTAGGGGGGTGCATATTTATATGATAAAAGATTGTAACACACAGGTCATTTTGCCTTACACTTTATTATACATTGTAAAAATTATTTTAAAAACTCCATGCACGCCCATTTGTCCCCCTGAATTAAATGATTAAAAAAAAAAAGCAGAACTCATCGTAACGCAGAATATTTACATACTCCGCCCCAAAAAACTGAAGACATACTTTTTCTATTCGGGAGCGGAAGTTCATATTTACACATTAGAACATCAAAACAGGTCGTATTTTAGAAACCATTTACTGGATAAAATAAAAATCCAAATAGAAAACTAAATTAATATATTTCAATGAATTTTTCTAGTGAAAAGCATAAAAAACCCTATACACTGATAAAAATTTGACTCATTTGCTACAGCATCACTCCACTGCTTTTATAGAAAATGGTTACTTTACTGTGTTATGGAGCATTCTCATTGGTCATAAAAGAGATATTTTACAAGAGCTGTGGAGTGGCGCTACAGCAAATGGGTCAAACTTTTAACAGTGTAGCACTATCGAAATAATCGCCTAGGGTGATTTTCAGGAAACGCTATTCCTGCAAAAAATGAGGAATTTGACGTCAAAAATTCTGCCCAATCAGTTTCGATTAGGGAAAATCCCGTTTTAAAAGTCGAAATATGTATCGATTTAATATGCTCGATTACACCAGGATAAACGAGGATTAGAAATAAACATCAAATACAAAAGTTACGTATTTTTGTCCATAAAATTGGAATCTGCAATAAAAAATGGGGGTTATAATTTAAGATTTCAAAGTTGGACCCCCTCTGACCCCCAGGGGGTCGGTTGCGAAGGTCAAATTTGGTATCACCGAATAGGTTATTTAAAAATATGTAACACATATATTTATGTTTTTCAATCTCATATGTATTTCTCGAGTTATTCAGCCATTTCCAGACTTTTCGGACACCCTGTATATATATATATATATATTCAGTTTTATTTTTACATTTTGCAACTCAATTTTTTATTCCTTGAATTATTGTTACCCTTTTCATAAATAAAATATTACTTTATGGCACTGTAAATTTTAATATTTTATGGTTTCTTTCAGAAAGATAATGGAAGTGTGTTTCATATCATGCGAAGAGTGTTAACTTTACTACAAGTTTTTACTATAACTCAATTTGGTTGTAGCCGCCATAATTTTCAGAAGAATACTCTGAAAAAATCAAATAAAACCAATCACTGGGGGTAAGTTTCTTATGCATAGTAATTAGTTATTAAATTGTTTTAAATTATTTTAACACTTTGTCATTACCTAGATGCCTTCTGTTTTCATTTAGTCATTATTTTCTGGTTTCAAGTTAAATTTAATTCCTTATATACTTTCTTAAAATCAAACTTTTTTCAGAGACATTTGAACTTTCTAATTAGTATTTCTTATGTATCAAAAGCATTTTGGTATTTTAACTATTAAATATGTTTTGAAAACATTTAGTCAATATTTTCAGGGCTTGGAATAAATTAGCATGCATATAGTAGCTGCTTTTATTGTTCAACAAAACAACATCAATTCTGTTGAGTCATATGGTAGAACTTTAAAAACATTTCATCAAAAGATACAAACCATTAAGTGTTGGTTATTAAATTTATCATGGAAGATGACAGTATTCCTATGATGCAGCTTTAAGCCTAAAATCAAATCGCAGAAAGGTTGAAGGGCAAAACTCATGTATACAGCTAATTTGAGATCGAAAGAAATGTGAAAAATTGCCTTTTAATAACTCAGAAAATGTAGCTCATATTATTCTAATTTTTTAAAAACAGTCTGATATCTGCAGTCTAATCTTATTCTGAAATTTTTACACTTCTATGTGCAGTATATTTTGAGATTTTTTAACCCACTTTTAAGCTATTTCGATGATCTATGTTTGTTTGTTTTTTTTCCTCGGAATCAGTCTAGCAATTTTTTTTAAATTAATATATAATATTAATTTGTTTTATATCAATAGAATAACTCTAGACTTGTTTCTAGATAAAGTAATGTTTGTTATATAATCCTCATAAAATATCAAACTATATAAATATCAAACCATCTGTGACATTACACATTTCTATGGGAATCTCAACGCAAATACTTAATAAGTCTTTTAACCTATTGTGTGCATGCTTCCTTTTTCTCCACTCTTTCCCATAAATGCAATGTCCCCATAGGCATCATTTAAATTTTATGTCATATCTTTTAAAACTCATATTTTTAATTTATAAGAGATATGTGGGAAAAAGCATCAGTGAATAAAGTGTTATACATCTTTTCATGTTGAAAACTTTTGTGCATGCTATTTATTGTAAATAGAACAAAAATAAAATGATGAAATAAACTAGCAAAAGCCATGCTTTGTTTGGATTCGCGAAGCATTATTTTATAAAACAGATATTTGAAAGTAAAAATATTTTTTAATATTATTTTTGCATCTTTATTAAACAAAAACGTTATTTTATGTTTTGGCACATTTTAATTTTTTTGTTTATGATGTAAGACTGGCATAATAAAATATTTTCGAAGCAAACTTTTACAATATATTTTTTAATTTTCAACTAAAAGCTCTTTTAAAGATGTTTTTACATTTTCCAGTAACCACTGGTATTTTTTAAAGTTGTTTGAAATATGCATGTTTCCAATCTTTATAATTAACATCAAATAATCTTTGATACCTATTTTAGAATAATATATTTGAAGAGAGCTTGAAGAAAGTTACTTCGTCAAAATCTTATTTTCTGGAAAAACATTTGAAATCTGCTCTCGTTGATACTATGAATTTTTAACTGTAAAACTTTTTTTCTAATTTCTTCGTTTTTATACATGTTAGCGTATCAGAATTTTTGATATTGTAGAATTTTTCGTAAGGATTATTTCTATTGAATGCTTAATTTTGAAGGATTTTCACTCTCGACAACATTACATACGTTTTTAAACTAACTGGTGTCTATATATCCTCAATATCTACAACTGCTTCATCTAATGTTAAACCTTGGGATTTATGAATTATAACAGCAAAAGCTAAATGCAGAAGAAATTCTTTCCTTGAGCAATTTATGCTTCCATTTTTCCAGAATTTAATTATTGGGGTAATTGGTACACACCAATTCTTATAAGTTAAATTATTGTAGTATTCAAATTTATCCATGATTATTCGCGATATCTGGCTGGTGGCTTGTGATTTTCTTTATTACGTGCAACAAAATCTAAAGTCCCGTTCACTAAACCTTTTTCGGTCCACAAATAAGATTTTTTATTGGTGGGGGAGAAGACCTTAAATTGCCAAGTCAAATTTTCATATTTGCCAACTCGTTTTATAATTTTGCCAAGTTACCACACTTAGAAAATGTAATACAGTTCTTATTTGTAAAAAGTTTAATAATATTTCCAATTAGAGTTGTAACTTTTGCAATTTCTATCAAAAATAGAAAATGTACTACAATTTTTATTAAAATTTTCATTAAATTTGCCAAGTGTAACAACATTTGTGAATGTTTGGGGGGGGGGAGGCTGCCCCCCCCCTTAGCGAGGCCCCTGTGCTTAGTGAAAAGTTGACAAGCCTGTTTTATAGATTTTTTTTTCCATGCATTTGTTTTCTTAATTCAGAATTATCATTGGCAATTGTAGTTATTCTTTACATTGAACCCAAAATTACTGTATTTGATAAATAAATTATTACATTTTAAATTCTGTTGAATAAAGTTGCTTTGAAATTTTATTTATTTACATATCTTTTTCAGATATTATTTCAAATATTTATACTTATAGTGATTATATATATATATATATATATGTAATAAAATAAAAAAAAAATTTGCGCCATTTTTATTTTTGTTCTCTCTTAGCTTCAATTCTAAATTTGTAGAACATATTTCAATCTTAGTTTCGTCTTGTAACAGCTAAAATTCTTTTTTTTACTTTAGTTATTAATAAATTATTTCTTGCTTCTCAAAAAGGCGGGAAGTATTTCGTAAGCTTTTTACTTTCTGGCATATTCCTGCGATTTTAATTTTATTTTTTATTTTTTAACATCGCGTGACAAGTGTTACTACGCGTTGCTAAAGGGCTTAGTGTTCCGAGAAAAAAATATAGTTCTTGCCAGTAGACCGCCTATTACAGCCAATTAGAATTGATCATTTTGTCCGTTAGAGGCTCGAGTCCATCCTGATTGGATTTTTAAAATGATTGACGCGGAGTAGGAGGGCGCTAGTTTTGTCGTGAAAATGATTTTTTTTCATTTGGCTTTTCAGGAGAGTAGAATGCACCTTTTCTTTAAACTATCAAGACGCGCGTCTTATTGCTCCGCTGAATTAGAAATGTCATTTTTTCCGAGATTGTAGAACGCCGGAATGTTGCAGCTTAGTGAGCGAAGGCCGTAGTGATAGATGTGTGGAACGGTGATCTGTGGAGTAACTTAAGTTCGTGCTCTAAATAATAAAGAACTAAAACACTGATTTTCTTGCATTGTTATTGGAGAAACTCCTACGAGAACAAATCCATGGCTTATCCACTTACCAGAACGACTGCTCATCCCACTATTGAATCTTAGTGAATAGTAGTATTCTACAACCAACATGGTATTCTATTAGTGATTATACACTATTATAGAACATCGTCGTCGTTTTATTACATTTTAGCCGGCAGGATGAAAAATGAACCGGCGTAAAACTTTTGAGAATAAGCTGCATGCTCTTCATACACTTACAGTTGTTCCTACATTTTTCCTGGTATTGCTTTCATCTTAACATTTAATACAGAAAAAAAATAACTATGATATCTTCCATCTAAATGGTATGTCCAAGACTGAAGATGGATGGGATCAACTGCTGTGTGTTAATACTAATATTGTAATTTTGTTTCCTGCAATAAGACTCAATGTGTGTTACTAACAGTCAGAGTTTTTGAGATGCTAGCTGCACGCATCTTTAACCTCATCTGCGTCTACTTCCACCCATGTTACGACGAGATGGCCTGCATGGAAAAACATCTTCATGTGCATAAATGATAAACCTTTCAGCTGAGAAAAGATCGTCTTATAAAGTTTTGTTTGTAATTATGTGTGGTATCTACATCTACAAATATTTTAAGTGTGAAATATACCTCGCATTCTAGTGAGAAACTTTTCAACTGTGAGATATGCAACCAAACTGTGAGATATGCAAAATAAAAATTACAAAAGATCACCTGCATGAAATCAATTCGACATCATTTTCTTTTATTTATTTATTTACTGTATTTTCTAGGTAAAAGTGCATAAATATTTTGATAAATTTTCATTTCATAATAAATGAACACCTGCTGTGTGGTTGCGAAACTACGGTATATTCCATCAGTAATACAAGATAATTGAAATTTGCACCTGTGAGTCGTATCTACGAAGTGCTTTATTTTTTGTTTAGTTTAATAAAAAATTAGGTATTTGAACAAGGCCACATCGAACATGTCTGTAAGTTATTATTTTATTTGTTTATTGGCTAAGAAATTTTAATAATCATTTCTTTGTTTAAATTCTTGATTTTTTCTTTCTCTTTTATTACAGATATTAAAAAATAAATGTGTTCTTAATTTATAATTGAAATTTTATGCTCATAGAAATTTTATTTAGTTTTAAAGGTGTTATTTATTTATTTATTTTTTTTTTAAATCGAAAGATGGATTAATTTGTTGTTAAAAAAATACTCTGTTGCAAAATTTATTTTCCATACGTAAAGAAAAGTATTTTTGTTTTTAAAATTATTTGTTATTTCCCATGTATGGAAACCCGATATTTATTATTTTATTACTTATTTATTTATTATTTATTTATTTTTATTATTATTTATTGAGGTATTTGAAGTATAGTAATTGAATTTTAATAATTGAAGTATAGCATTTAAATATTTTCCATATGAATTATCCTTCTTATATGCTATTAAGATCAGGATTAGTAAAAGAAGAAAAAATGTCAGAAAATAAACTTGATATTGTCCCTTTTGAATTTGGGTTGGGCATGGATATATTTAAATGGTTTAAACATTTTGATCGAGAATGTTCGGTAGAAAAGAAAGATAATGAGTGGAAACATCAAAATATTTCAAAATATTTAAAGGGGGAAGCGCTAAAAACTTATATCAATGATTGTTTGGATTGTGCTACTTATGAAGAAATTGTCGAGATTTTAAGTGAAAAATTCATTCAAGTTAGAGTTCCAAAATTTTCTGAATTTACTTCCTTAAAGTTAAATGATCTAAGTGATTTGGATTCTTATTTTAGAAAGAAAGTTGAGATTGGAAGGCAACTTCAGCTTGGGGAAAATTTAATTATACAGGGATTAACTGATGGACTTCAGCCGGAGTATCAAAATTGTTTGATGGTTAACCTTCCTTCCAATACTCGTGAATGGTTTCGCATTGCTAAACAATTAGCAGCGATTCCAAATCATACCTCTAATAACGGCAATAGAAATTTTCAACAAACTAGACCAATGCACAATCCCAATCCTCAGCCCAGACATTGGACTCGACCTACTCCAAACAATCCATCCCAAAATTTTAATCCTAGGTTTTTCACTCCTAGAATGCCTGCAACTCATTATCAAAACAATTACCCTAGTCGTCCGTGCAGAGTATGTTTAAACAGAGGCATAGAAAATGCATATCATTGGGAGAGGAGTTGTATATTTAACACAAATTCCTGTCAAGCTCAAACTCCTGCTCATATTCAACCACCCCCTACTAATAATGTCTGACAATTATTTATCCCTGGATATGTGGGCAATAACAAAGTGTATTGTGTGGTGGATAGTGGATCAACTGTCTCAATTTTACCCCTCAAATTTGTTCGATATTTAAATGGTAATTTACATAATGTTACCCCTATTACTATCAGACAGGCACAAGGAACTCTTACAATTAATAAATCTTGTCGATTATGTATTAAATTTGGTAATATAAAGAGATATGTTAATTTTTTAGTAAGTCAACTTGATTTGGACTATGCTATTTTAGGTTTACCTGATTGTGCCAAATTTAAATTAAAAATTGATTTTGCAAAAAGCCAGGTGTTACAAGACAATATTTCGTTAAACCCATATGTCAACATATCCAGTGATAACTTAGAATTGCTTCATTTTGATATTATAAAAAATGATACTACTGTGCAACCCGATTATGGAAATACCATAACTCCTCAATCCTTGTCGCGAACTAATAATGATGATTATAATCTATTGGGGGATCTGAATGCTATTCAAAATAAAAATGTAAGGGAACTTTTAAGGGATTATTTAGATATTTTTCCAAAAAATAAATATGATGTAGGGAGAATTAATATTGAACCTCAGCGTATTTATCTTAAATCTGACCTACCAATATCTTTGAGGCCTTATCGTACATCCACTGCTGATGAAAAAGAAATATCTCAGCAAATCCAATCATTATTAGCTGCTGGGTTAATTAAAGAAAGTTATAGCCCGTACTCTTCTCCAGTTACGTTAGTAAATAAACGAGATGAAGGTAAAAAAACCCGAATGTGTGTTGACTACCGAAAATTAAATTCTATCATGAAAAATGACGCTGAACCTTTACCCCGAATAGATGAAATTTTAGACAAATTAAGTGGTGCCCAATATTTCTCTACACTAGATTTAGCCTCAGGCTATTGGCACATACCTATTCACCCAGCCGATTCCGAAAAGTTAGCCTTTACTACTAATTGTGGGCTCTGGGAATGGAATGTTCTCCCCTTTGGTGTAAAGGTAGGCCCCCCAATTTTCAACAGGACAATTAGAAGAATTCTTACAAAATATAAAATAGACTTTGCTTGTTATTATTTTGATGATATAATTATTTTTTCTAAATCAATAGATGAACATATACAGCATCTCATCCAAATTTTTGATTTATGCCGAATAGAAAATATTAAATTAAAATTATCTAAATGTACTTTTGCTCAAAAACAAATCAATTTTCTAGGGTATGAAATCCAAAATGGAACTTTAACTCCAGCTAATACTAATATAGAAACGATTAAAAAATTAAAATCTCCTACTAACACTAAAGAATTACAAAGATTTCTTGGTTCTATAAATGTGTATCATAAATTTATTGACAAATATGCTGAAATTAGACACCCCCTAAATAAATTACTTAAGAAAGATACTATTTGGGAATGGAATACTGAATGTCAAAACTCTTTTCAAAAATTAAAAGATGCCCTCATTGCTAAACCAATTTTAAAGATTTATGACCCAAAATTACCCCTACACATGTTTGTTGACGCTTCTCAGGTAGCGGTAGGTGCAGTTCTTAAACAACCCGACCATAATAACTTTTTACATCCAATTGCTTATTTTTCTAGAGGATTGAGAAGTTATGAGAAAAATTATTTCATTACCGAACTAGAGTGTCTTGCTATCATTGATACTTTAGATAAATTTTATCATTACTTTCACGGTGTGCAATTTACCATCCATACTGATCATGCATCTCTTGTTTGGTTAAAAAATGTCAAACATTTAAGAGGTCGATTATTTAGGTGGTCATTGAAGTTAAGTATGTTCGATTACAAAATAGAGTACTTAAAGGGATCTACAAATGTCGAAGCCGACATGTCCCGAAACCCTATTTCTCATTTTTGTAAGCCCCTTACTTTTCTTCTTGACGTTAAAGAGATTATTGAGATGCAAGAAAAAGAAAATGTGTGTGGATCAAATTATATTAATGACAATGGACTGATTATAGTTAAAAGAAAAGGTTTTCGTAAAGTGGTAGTTCCCATGTCCCTAAGAAAAAAATTGCTTAATGTTGCTCATGAACAGTTTGGTCACCCTGGTGTTCAAAAAATGCAAAATTTAATTTCTCCTAACTATTATTGGCCAGATATGACCCAAGACATTACTAACTTTGTTAAATACTGTGATATTTGCCAGAAAAATAAAAAACCTAGACAGAAAAAATTTGGCTTATTACAAGCTATGCCCACTACAGATCAACCTTTTGACTGTCTGTCTGTTGATACTGTAGGAGGGTTCAATTATTATAATTCTACAAAAAAATATCTCCATATTATAATAGACCATGCCACAAGATATGTTTGGGCATTTCCTTCCAAAAGTGTCACTACAGAAACTTATACAAATTGTCTGAAACAAATTTTCAATATCAAAATCCCTCAACAATTATTCTGTTTTAGTAAGATTTCAAGTGTACAGTCCCCTCAAAAAATACTTAGTGACAGGAATGCTGCTTTTACTTCTTCAAGATTCAAAAAATTCCTGCGAAATCATAATATTAAACAACGTTTGACCACTGCCCATCATCCACAAACGAATGGGAAATGTGAAAGAGTAAATCAGACAATAGTAACTAGATTAAAATGTAAAGTAAACTCCACTACCTCTAAAATTCCCTGGACTAAGCTTTTAACTGAGGTAATTAATGAATATAATAATACACCCCATTCTATTACCAAATTTCCACCTGCGTACTTACTTTTGGCCAATTACCCTATGACTCCCCCTTACAACAAAATTATTATCCCCCTGTTCATGAAGCACTTAAAATTGCTAAAACAAGAACTGATGAATTTCATTTAAAAAATAAAAGATATTATGATAAAGATTATATCGAACCAAAATTTAAAATAGGAGATCTAGTTATCTATGAAGAATTTCAGTACCCTAATACTAGAAAGTTGTCACAAGTATTTAGTGGCCCTTATAAAATTCTTAACAAATTATCCGAAGTAAATTTTGAAATTGATAGGCAAAACCAGTTCAAAAGTTCAGAAATAGTACATGTATCTAAATTAAGGCCTTATTATTCCCCTGATAAATTTAAATTAAGTCATGAGCAACAACCCCCTAATCAACAACAACAAACTCAGGTAAAAACTGTAGCTTAAACTATATCTCTAGTTTATCATTTTATAATTTTTTCTCTTAAACAGTAAATTTCTTTTCATATTTTACTTCAGATAATATCCTGTAATTCTCACAGAATGGCAATGATATCTCTTGACTGCAGCGAGAGTGTCACTTGTCTGGAAATTTTTATATTTGTTTATTTATGCCGGCGTAGACGAACAAAGTGGAAATTTCTTATTCTGTACTGAATTACTCTACTTAGAATATATTTTTTTTTTTTTCTCTTTCAACTGAACCTATTTGTAATATTAAATTTAATCTATCAATTATTAAATTAATTATTTGCCAAGTAACAAAAATTTTATCACTTTATTTTAATATATTTTTTTTTTCTTTCTCTCTTTCTTTGCTTCTGCATTCCAGTCCAAGTACATGTCAATTATAATATAATTTTGTTTCTTTTTCTCTTTCCTACTTGCATCTTGCAATGTTTTATCACACCGAGAGAATATTTATTGCGTAATTATTTGACATGAATAGATCTTGTTTTTTATTTTTATCATTTATTAATATTTCTTTTTAAGAATCTTAGTAGTTTAAAGGTCACGTGCATTCTCAAACATGAACAAAAATTTTATTTATCTTTATTTTATTTTAATTTATCATATTATATTTTAAATTTTTTTTGTACATATTCCTACTTAATCCTGTACTCGGATTACCAGATTAAGTAAATGATTTCATAGTTGATTGCATTTTTTATTTTATTCCACTTCTCTCTATATTTCATCCCAAAAATATGAGATGAGATAAACGAGATTAAGTATTTAAAGAATGTCTTTTGTGATATTTATTATTACTTATTAAGAGATTTACTTATACCCATTATGAGATTTACTTACACTTATGATATTTATTATTATTGATATTTTTCCTTATTATGTTTCTTAATTATATTGTTTATTATTTACATTGTTAAATTTTATTATTACTATATTATAAAATGTGTTATTAATTAAAAATACAATTATAAAAGTATTTTCACAAAGATTCCAAAATGGAACTGTTATGAATGTTCAAGGACTTACTCACACAAAAACTGAACTAATATTATAATGTTAGCTGATGAATTTGGACAGTTAAATGAATTAGACATCCTTAAAATGAGGTAATGAACTATGCCATTCCAAATATGACTTTAAGAAGATTTTTGAAATAAACTTTTAAAAATTGATTTCTAGATTTGACATTGTTAAAAAAGAATTTAACGTTATTGTTTTTCAATTTTATGTTTCATTTTTATGTTATTACTATGGGTAATTGCTTATGTTTTCAAATTACTTTATGATGTGTACTTTAAACAAGATTACATCTTGTATTTGTACTGATGCCTATTTTATTGTATTTAAATTTAAAGTTATTCCACGCATCACCTTAGTGTTCTTAAATTTGAATTCTATATAAAAAAGAGAAATTAATTTAAATTTTTTTTTTATTCAGTATCTAATTATTATTACTTATATCAACAACTTCGTGAGCTAAGTCTGCATCATCTCCCTTTCTGTGAAATTGCAGGTCTCAGACCTACTTTTTCACCCGTCTTTCTGGGAGGGGGGATTTGTAATAAAATAAAAAAAAAATTTTGCGCCATTTTTATTTTTGTTCTCTCTTAGCTTCAATTCTAAATTTGTGGAACATATTTCAATCTTAGTTTCGTCTTGTAACAGCTAAAATTCTTTTTTTTACTTTAGTTATTAATAAATTATTTCTTGCTTCTCAAAAAGGCGGGAAGTATTTCGTAAGCTTTTTACTTTCTGGCATATTCCTGCGATTTTAATTTTATTTTTTATTTTTTAACATCGCGTGACAAGTGTTACTACGCGTTGCTAAAGGGCTTAGTGTTCCGAGAAAAAAATATAGTTCTTGCCAGTAGACCGCCTATTACGGCCAATTAGAATTGATCATTTTGTCCGTTAGAGGCTCGAGTCCATCCTGATTGGATTTTTAAAATGATTGACGCGGAGTAGGAGGGCGCTAGTTTTGTCGTGAAAATGATTTTTTTTCATTTGGCTTTTCAGGAGAGTAGAATGCACCTTTTCTTTAAACTATCAAGACGCGCGTTTTATTGCTCCGCTGAATTAGAAATGTCATTTTTTCCGAGATTGTAGAACGCCGGAATGTTGCAGCTTAGTGAGCGAAGGCCGTAGTGATAGATGTGTGGAACGGTGATCTGTGGAGTAACTTAAGTTCGTGCTCTAAATAATAAAGAACTAAAACACTGATTTTCTTGCATTGTTATTGGAGAAACTCCTACGAGAACAAATCCATGGCTTATCCACTTACCAGAACGACTGCTCATCCCACTATTGAATCTTAGTGAATAGTAGTATTCTACAACCAACATGGTATTCTATTAGTGATTATACACTATTATAGAACATCGTCGTCGTTTTATTACATATATATATATATATATATATATATATATATTAAGTTTAAAGATGTAACTTAAATTTAAAATTTACTGTACTTAATGTTTCTTTCATAGTGATTTACGTGCTCAATTAGAAGTAGCTATCAATGATGTAGTCAAGATAGCAGCAGAATCAGAACCTCCATGTGAAGATAGTGATTATACAAGTGATTCTGAAGATGTAAGATGTTTGCATATTCTTCAAAATAACATAATTTTTCAATTAATATTTTACTACTATTTCTCCATACTATATATTTTTATATTTTCCTTTAAGTTTATAATTTTTTTTCAATCTTCTTAATATTCTGGATTTGTGTTTAGGAGGGGATTGCTTACTTATCACAAATTTTATTTCTGTTTCAGGCTCCAGTTGTTCAGTGCAATGAAAAACTAACAACAGCTGTAAGAAAAGATTTAGCTTCTGCCATAAGAGATCTTATGCAACATGGTCTCATGCCAGTATGTAAAATTTAAATTTTGTTAGAATTTATACTATCTATAGAATGTGCAGTTTTACATTTTAATCTGCATACATTAATAAATGTGTTAGTTTTAAAAAATTCTAAAGTTTTTTTTTTATTTTTAATCATTCAACTATTTTTTAATGTTTCTGAAAATCTACTTTCAAGATTTTGTAATGTACATGTGTACAAATATGCAAAATCATGAAAATATCTCTTCAAAATAATATTCACAGTGTTTTAGAAACAGTGTAAAAAAGATTCCTCTATTAATTATTTTTATTTGGTAAAGGTATATATAAATATAGATGTAAATTTCACTCTATAAAAAATAGAATGATCTGTGTAGAATGTTGAATCGTGTATGTTTAAGATTTTGGGTTCACTTGGAACTTTCATCTTCCACTTATCAAAAACCCTTGGAATTGAGTTTTTTCCACACTTTGTACTGAATGGACTGTTTAGGTTCTCGTTCTTTATTACATCAGCGTGTAACTTATAGTTATGAACCCAAATTTTTAAATTGGTTATGGATTAATTGGATATGGAAAGTGTTAAAAATGCCTCTTTTTCCATAACTAAGTTTAAGTCACCAGTAAAGTTCAGTCCGTATTTTCAATAGTGGACTGAGCTATTGAAAGTATGGCTAACACAAATTTTCGAGCTTGTTTTCAAAGCACGAAAATTTGTGTAATTTCATGAGCTTTACAGATAATCTGATTCCACTTCTTTTCTATGCACTTTTTACATTGAAAATGTTTGCCAATTTGTTACTGTATCATTTTTTAGATCGACCTCTACTTCTCTCTCTGGTTGTTCCAGTTTTTTATATGATTTTTAATAGTTTTGTTAATTATATGCAAAATTTTGGCCCTGTGATTTTATGTCAATACCACTGATTATATACATTGCAGCCAATCGAATTTCAAATGTTACAAGTATTATTTGCACTTTGCTTTTAAAATAATTTTTTAAAGGGAAAATGTGTGACGTAAAAAAATATAGTAATCTCTCTGACAAAAGTGCTATATTGTGATTGTGATCTGACATTTTGTTTGGATTTTACATCATTCTGTATGGAGAAAGATGTATATTGTAGCTTTATATTTAGGTTGATAATCGCTGTTCAGTTTGTGCCCTAAACTTTATGAGAGTTGTAGATTTTAGGCTCAACACATTATTGTCAAGTATAAGATGTAAAATATGCATATTAAGTACCAAAAATTGGTTTGAAAGAGAGAAGATATGAATAAAATCTCCAGATCTGTTAATTTCGATCGAAAAAACACAGTAATGTCATGTTCACTTGTGTATTCCTTGCACTTTTTTGTCATTTATTCAATGTCAATATTAGAGAATGGAATATATATATATATATATATATATTATATATATTTATAAAATATATATATTATATTTATAAATATATATATATATGTAATAAAATAAAAAAAAAAATTGTGCCATTTTGCCCTCTCTGAGCTATTAATTCTAAATTTGTAAAACATATTTTTAATCTTAGTTTCATAATGTATTAATAGTTTAACAGCTAAAGTTCTTTTTCTTATTTTATTTAACTTATTAATAATCTATTGCTTGTTTCTCAAAAAGTGCGGGAAATGATTTCGTAATATTTTTCCTTTTTAGAATATTATTAAGATTTTAATTTTATTTTTTATTAAGATTGTCTGCTCTGTGTTAATGCGCGGATGTTAGCAGGTTAGTCTATTTGTGAGACAGTATGGAGCTCTTACGGGAAGGCCACGCCTCGTATACCAATCAGAGGTGATTATTTCTGACGTGTAGCCTCGAAGTTAATCCTAATTGGATTTTTAATTTACTGACACAGACTGAGGAGGGGCTAGTTTTTTCGTGTGAGTGTTGGAGTTTCATTCTAAGTTTTCGGAGCATTCAGAATGCATCTGTCTCTTGAACTGCTAGGACACCTGTTAAATTTTTCCCGATAAATTGTAAGATGGAATGAGGTAGCTTAGTTTACGAAGTTTGGAGTATTCAATGTGTGCCAAGGTAACTGCTGGTATAACTTCATGTATTTTATGTTTTCCAATAAATATGAATTCAAGATTGAGTGATTTAATTTTTTACGGGGAAATTCTTAAAGACCAAAATCCATTGCTTGGTAAGTTACACTACGGCTGCTGAACATGCTGTTGATCTTTTAGATGGAAAAATATTATTTTAATTTTTACGTTACACACACACACACACATATATATATATATCAAAAGAACATTAACAGCATAGAAAAAGAAGACTTTTTAGTTTCCTTAATAGATTTTTTATTTTCATATCCACTTCTTCAATGTTTTCATTGTGCTTGAGACTTCTGGAGTTTATTCTAATTAAAAACATGGCCAAATTTTAAATTCTTTTTTTTTTTTTTAAGATTATCTAAAGTTAAATGCATCCTTTTTTACTTTATCTGCCTTTTTACTTTTAAAACAGATAGAATAAGGAAAATATTGTATCAGAATTATAATGTATGTTTGTGAGTGAACACGATAGCTTACAAATGAAACTTCTGATTAAGCTCCTATTTGGAAAATATGTTATGGACCTCTATTTTAAAAACAGTATACATTTTCAGAGACTCTTCTGGCAGATTTTTAACCATTTTGCAGTTCTTTCTGTCAGGAAAATCCCTAAGGGAATATGACAGTGTATTCATAAATATAGTGGCAGTCTAATCAAGCATTAATTGCTCTGAAGCAGGTCTCCAGTTTTAAAACAGGAGGCCTAGTGTTTGAATTCCACTGATTCCATTGTTCTGAAATTTTCTAAATCCATAGTATTCTATACATAGTTTTAAAAAGTTGAGTAGAGTTACCATAAACTACAAAAAGTAAGCCCCTTTCCAAATATAAGATCCAACCACCTTCATATATGTGAATTTTTTCTTTTTTGAAAAAGTGCCATTTATAAGCTCATTCCTTCAAATTGCATTTTCTGATGTTTTTAATCCTTCTGTTTTTTCAAGAAATTCCTTAAATATTTTTATTCCATATTAATTAAATAAATATATCTTATGCAGTTTATTTTTATCTAATATCTTTACATATCATTGTATCAGAATGGCATTCTTCACTATGTGCACTACCAAATTTTTCCAAGGAATTTGTCTTTTGATGGATACTATTAATTTTTTCCTTTATTTTTATGCACTAAAATTACATATTTACTTTAAGTTTTATAATTTTTCTTCCTATTTCTTTGTTAGCAAATTTAATAATTTTATGTAAATTTGTTTCATTAATTTATTATTTTTATTAATGGGAATTACTTGACTTCTTTGAAAGGGAATTTTGAAACAAAAAATGTTAATTTGATCTGATTTTATTTTGCAAATTGTAAAAATCCTGTAAAATTTCATAATATTTTACATATATCCCCTCCTCCAATCTCTCTTCCTATCCTTTTTACAAAAGTTCCAATTATAAGCATGCCATAAATACATTAGAAATTTCTGTCTGCTAAAAGGGTGCTTACTTTCTGTAATTTATTGTACTTCAGATTTTTAGTTAATGCTAGATAATGTTATTAAATATAAAAAATTGATTAAATTTTATTACAAAATGTTAGATGAACTGAAAGACATTCACATGAAAAATCTCTTTTTATTTTCATAAAATTACCATATAAGTAATCTTCATACTTTTTTTTCAGAAGCAGTTAAATAAAGATCACTCTTATTAAATGAATCAAATTGTGTATGGCTTTTCCAGACTTGTTTCTGTTTTTTTTTAATTACCCATGCTGTTCTACACTTGATTAAAGTGAATTGTTCCTAAAACTGTAATCGTGTAACATGTTTTTTTGTGAAATTTAAAGAATATTTCTTTCTTTATACTAAGGTGCTTTCTAAAATATTTGTTTAAAAAGAAACATATATGTTTTTAAATATATGTTACATAATATGTTGTATCATCCAATGTTTCTTGTCAATTTCACTTTCATTTTCTTTTACAGATAGGTCAAAGCACTAGTCTAGTTCCATTTGGGTGTTTTGCCGTCCATTCATCAGCATCTACAAAAATGATGCATGCATGGGATCTTGTTCTCAAATATTATGAACTGAAAGTATGTATGGATTATCAGTAAATTTTTGGTTACTTTTTTTCTTTCAATGTAAAGTTCTTTATGTTGTTTGATAGGTAGTGTATTAAACATAGTCATTGCATCAATATTTGTATAATAATTAATAGTTCTTCATTATGCCATTCTATTAAAAATTTCCTTCAGTAAGATTACTCCTTTTAAAAAATATCTGAATATAGAAATTTTCTTTTAATTATAACTTTATTAACAAAAGATTTGTATTTCACTCATAACATCATTTGTAAAAGTTCCAAAATTATTCATTAATTAAAATTGTATGACATAATCATAAAGTTATCATATTTTGATTTAATTGTAAAAATATACAGTAGAACTCTGCTAATCCAAAGGAACTAGCGCTTGTTCAGATTACAAAACATTTTGATTGCCTGAAACTCTGTAAAAGTAGTTAAAAAAAAAAAAAGATGTGTGCAAAAAAAAAAACTAATTGTAAGTACTCAGCAGTACAGAAAAGATCCTGAAATCCAGCATGACTTTCAGAAAAAAATAGCATTCCTTATTTAATCACTCCTGATATTTATAATAATCCAATAGAATTTTAGAATTAGGAATTGCACAACAACCCACTACAAACATTTAAAAATCGCAAATATATAAATAGCTCTGTCACCATGTTGACAAGAGGAAAAAAAGAAAAGTATTTATGTAGATAATGTCAAAATTGAGCTATTGAATGGAAAAATAAATTTTATCATCTAAATTAAATACTTTTTGCATTTTAGAAAATAATTTTAAATAATTTTATAGTGACTGGCAAATAAATTGATATTCAAGATTTCTTTAAGATAGCTTCTATAAAATAACATATAAAACGTTTTTTTTTTTACATTGTAAACATATGCATTATTAAGTTTTTTAATTCTCTTCAAATTATTTAAAGAATAAAAAACATGCTTTACTGCCATTTTTTCTTTAACTTCAATATATTTTTCCTGGCATTCATCCTGTAATCTGGAAATTTTCATAAGTTATTCTTTTCAGTTGATCTGTTAAAGTATAAGTTTAAAAAATATCAGTTTGTATTAATAATCAATATTTATAAGAGATTAGATTTATAATCTTAATATATTTAGATTTATAATTTTAAGAAACAGAAAGACAGTGTGGTAAGAAAAGAACACAAATGAAAAAGTATTTATGTGAAAATCAGACATGTATTTGGAAGCTTCTAAAGTTTCATCATCAGTACAATAGTTAAATTGGTACTTACATATTATCTAGGCCATAAGATAAATCGCCAAAAATGGTTGATTAATGCCAATCTTTTTTTATTGATGCTAATCATTTCAAATTATGTAATTTAACATTATTAAATGCATAGCATTGTTAAAAAATACAAATAATATAAAATAAAATAAAACAAATAAACCACAATAAATACTCTAATTATTAGAGTGATTATTGGTGATTATAATAAAGTATAAGCTATAAATTACAAAAAAGTAAACTGCAAACTAAAATTAATTAACCCTCCAAGCGTTTTGCAAATGGGTAAAATTGTAATGTTGTTTTCTCAGCATTTTGTTTTAAATGCTAATAAAATATGATTCTTTCAATATTACATAAAAAATCTTATTTAGGAATATAAATGTAATCCTTGAGAATCTTAATCATTCTTCAATGCTTTGAAAATTCATTAAATTTATAGAATTATGTTATCTTAAACATTGCTTACATTGCAGTGAAACCTGGAGCTTAGTGTACGGAATATTACGGGCCAAACGCTTAGAGGGTTAATAAACTATGCTGTTGTAAATAGAAAAAGAAAAGAGTGTTACTATAATTAGTATTATTGGTGCAGTTGCATCTAATATGACCTAGATAGAACGTAAGTACTGTTAAAATTACAAAAAATAAATGTATAAAACCATAGAGTATGTGAGAAATGATATTTGCAGTGACATGTAAAATGGCAATAAATGTGAAAACAGTGGAGTCAAAAATTACCAAATGTATAACCCAACCAAAGAAACCAGTGAAAAGGCAGTGCATAATTCATTCAAAGTGAACTAGGAAGAGTTTAAGTGGGAAGGATTTGGAGTAGAGTAATGTAAACAGTCATCGATGTAATGGATGTAAAATAGTAAAGATAACTTAAAGTGGCTTACTTCAAAATGATGTGTATAAATGTTAATGAGGTTGAAGCTTAGGAAGGGAGCCCATAGATGAATTATGAGCTCTGTCGGGCTATAAAAAATAACTGCATCTGTTGTATGATAAAAATTACCATTAAATATGAATGTATTGTATGATAATCAAATGCTAGTGAATTTTATCAGTTCATTTACTTCAAATAACAAACATTGTTTTTTTCTATAAATTTGTGAAACTTACAAGTGTACACATTATTAGAGAGCAAAAAGAAAAAAAAAACAGAAACAAGATAGTTTGCTAATTTATAAAGAAGAGGTGCCAATTATAGAAACATTTGGTCTGAAGAGTATGTCGAGTTTGTGCAATACAGTAGAACACAATTGCACAGTGCAACACAAGAAATGAGATAGAATTTGTTGGGAATGAAAACGGAAGACTCAATAATGGATTTAACTTTTTTGAATTCATTATGAAAAGGGCCTATCTTAATCTTTTTTAAGAATTTTCATCAATTAAATGTTATGTTTTCAGTTAGGTAATCTGATAATCCATTAATTTTAATTCTATCATAATTTTCCCTGATCTTTACATGGTGTAATATAAGCCCCTCAGAAGTCTGCCCATACTGTCCTGTTTTGTGGAATTGTGAAGTTTTTCTAATACAGTAGATTCCTTTATATCCTCACAGCTTGGGACCAGAGGTTGTGTCTATTTTAGAATCTTGCAGTTTTCTGATCATTGCTTTCTTTACATTTTTTAAACAGTAATTTGAGTGTAATTAATAATGCAATTGAAACTATAATGAATGCTTACAATATAATAAAATATTAAAATTATTAATAAATTAAAATAATAAACAATTAGATAATTTTTTAAATGATTAAAACATTAAAAGCAAAGATCAAGTTAATAATCAATAATGTATGATTAAATATTCATTATAAAAATGAAATATATTTTTCTAAAATTATTCAGTGAAATATGCCTCATTTAAAGATACATTACTACACATCAAAATCATAAAATAAGGAAGTTTTACTTTAAGTTTAGTCAGACTCAATAATAAAAAAAGCTTAATACATAAATATATTTGGTAAGAAGATTGTGGTTACCAGTGATGTCAGATGATACCAGTACTTTGGCTGTTTATGTACAGGTCGGATTTTATTTTTTAATAATTAAATTTGTAAAAAGTTCATTTTGAAGGTGAAAAAATTCTCTGAATTGTTTATTTAAGAAACAAATAATTTTGTGAAGGATCCTGTTTTGGAATAAAATGTTTTGTGAAGTGTCCTGTTTTAAGATAAATTATTTTGTGAAGGATCCTTTAAAGGATTTAAAATTTTCTTGAACACAACCCTGCTCCTAATGCTACATAATAAACCTCTACAAAAAATGTATATAAATTCATTATTTAAATTCTTTTCAAGCAAATTTTATTTTACCTTTTGAAATTTTATGAAATTAATAATTCCTATTAGTTTTTGAACTATATTATTATGTTTTATATTTAAAATATTCATTGTGATTTTTATGTTTATTTTAGCCTATACAATCTTCATTGTGCATTCCTTTTTGTTTTTTACTTTTATTTCTATCTATTTTAGAATGGGTATCAGTACAATGCATCTCCAGCCAGAAAGCTTTGCCAAAGTTTTAATTTAGAAATAGTCGGTGGAGTGGCTACAACACCAAAACAGGTTTGCAAATCTATATTATTTCATATAAAAAATTATGGAATAAATAAATTTACCTAATTTATATGAAATTTTTGGCTTTAATTATTGCAATTGTTGAATTATGTTTATTTTTTAACTTTAGAAATAATGACTAGTGTGAAGAATTGAATTGTGTTTACTAAAAATATCTTGTTGAAAATGATATTGATGATTCAAGATTTTACTAGTATTAAAAAATGCTCTGACGAGAACAAAAAAAGGTTAATATGTTTTTAAATATAAAAAAGGATTTGACAAATGCTTCTGTTAACAATTGAGCATGAGGAAGGACTAGGGATCCCTTCTTGGCTACAACTCACTTCAATGCCAACTTTGAAAAAATCATATTTGCACTTTTTCCATATAAAAGAAATCAGTCACCGTTACTATAAAAATGTGCAGTGTAAAGACGTTAAAAGTAAAGATGCGACTTGATTAGACATAAATGTAAGGCAAGGCAACATAGGACCAAAAACCTAGTTATGCAGGTATCACATTCATGCACTGCCACTAATCACGTCCACAGAGTAGAATTGCACAGAAAATTTATTTATAGTATACTGCAGAGTGAACAATGCAGTTAACAGGTAAAACTCGGTGGGAAGCTCTTCTAAAGTACCGCAACATTCTTTTATATGTAAAAAGTGCAAATATGATTTTTTCAAAGTTTGCATTGAAGTGAGTTGTAGCCAAGAAGGGATCCCTAGTCCTTCCTCATGTTCAATTGTTAACAGAAGCACTTGTCAAATCCTTTTTTATACCTAAAAACGCATTAACCTTTTTTTTTTTTTTTTTTTTTTTTTTTTTGTGCTCATCAGAGCATTTTTTAATACTAGTCATTTAATTTTTTTGATAAAAACTAAAGATTTTCTAATATCTTAAAAAAAAAAATTGCTGCTGTAAAAAATTTATAAAATGATGACAGCAGCAGAAATTTTTGACGTATTGTTATTATTGAACAACATGCATCTGACTTGTGTGATCTACATGAAAGCCTGCTTAAAAGTCATCGTCAATATGCAGGGAAGAGATAGCACAAGGAAATCTTAACCACTCGGCCACAGAAGCCCCTTTTAATGTATTAGAATAATCAAAAAAGTCATTGCATGTCATTGCATTGCCATATAAAATGCATGATATGAAAAATAAACCATGGAGTTGAACGAAAAATAAATGTGTTCACAATTTTATTCAAAGAATTGAAAACTATAATAAAAAAATGTATTCAAGGTACTTTCTCGGATGGGACAAAAAATTGTAGAAAGTGAATATTTCTAGAAATTGAATAACAATTAACCTAAAAATATTCCCAAAGGAATAAGATCTAAACACAAAAGCATTTCTAAGCAAAAACAAATTTACGCAACTTGCATCCAATGGGATGTAAGTACCACTACCCGCTAAATATGTTACCACGAGACTCCCAGTATACCACCAGAGATGCTGACAATTTTAATATAGTACCTATATAAATACCTATATAAGTTATGTGACTGTCATAAAGAGCTCCCGTCTGACTGTTTCATTTTTTATATGCCAGATGGCTACTTTGCCACTTTTATTTTAGCTAGCTCAAATGGTTCAATTGCCAAATAGGTTTCCTTTGCCATTATTTTATTTTAAATATAAAGCTGTCGCTGACTTTATTTAAAACACACAAATTTCATTTAAAAACACATAAATTTAAAATATATTTATATCAGATACATTTAAATTATTCGTTTTTCTTTCATCTTATTAAAAATACTATAAGTAAATAAATGAATGTACTTTTTCAGTAGTTATACATGACGAAAAAGTTCTTGGTGGGAAAAGAAATTTGGCAATGTATATTCTAGCAACCTATTTACTGTTTCATATACATAAGCATTTATTTTTCTGATGTCAGTACAATGTATTTATGGTACTACTTGATTATCCTGTTGACAAAGAACTATACAGAAACAGTAAGATAAATGCCAATAATGGATGAACATAAATGTTACACTCACTTGACATTAAACACTATACTTGTTTGTTGAGTCAACAAATGATTTTAAATTCGATTATTTATTTGTATTTTTATTAATGTTTTACTAATTTATTTGTTCTTTTGTTATTTAAAATAAATTTTATGCCAATAAACGAATAGCTCTTGATATTAAGTGAGAAAAATATAATATATTTTATTAATGTTATTTTATGGTTATATCCGCCTACATTTTTTGACTAAATAAGAAGCATTTGGCTCCTTACAAACTTCCGCTAACATTGATATGTTTTATGTCCCTTAATAAATTCTATTAATACATTTAAAATACTTTAATGTTATTCACATATGCGATATCTTAAAAATATCTCTTTATGGTTTGATTTAATAAATTCTGGATTAAATTATGAAAACTTTTATTTGGATTATTTTATTAGAAATCATCTAAATAAATCAAATTTTATATTTGGTACATCTATATGCCATAAATAAACGTCATCATTAAAATAATCCCTTTCATTAGGGATTTTTTTTTTAAGCTAAATTCATTAATTTTCTAAACTTAAAATTTTAGAATGGCAACATTTTTCCTTTTGAGTAAATTGGCGAATAGTTTGACGATTTCTATAAATTGATAAAATTGGTCGACCTGATAATCAAGTAGCATCGTATGTAATGTAAATAAACCAAGTACGCATTTTGGAACACATATCATATACGCACCACATTGGCGTGATTTCTGCTAATGTCATATATATATATATATAGAGAGAGAGAGAGAGAGAGAGCATGATAATTATTGATCTATATGAAATAAAACATAAATTATTTAAAAACTACTGAGTGTACAAACTACACAAAGTGGAAATAACAAGAATAATTTGGAAGCAATAAGTATATTTACAATAATTCATAAAAATACAATTTTATCAGAGAGTAATTAGATTCCAACTATTAACAGTTGGTTAATAGTTGGAACAATAACAGTAACCTGGGAAGATTTTGCAATGAAGAAAGAAAGTAACCAACAGAAACAAGTGGTAGAGAAAATAGATTATTTAATGAAAAATTAGATTCTGCCAATATGTAGCTGTGATTGTCACTTTAATTAATAATAATAAACATTATCATCAAAATTTCTTTTACTCATCAGCCAATTTATTGTGGACATCACATATGCACTGATACACTGAAATATAGAATTCAGAAAAAATGAGATAAATAAATTCCAAAGAAAGAAATTAAAAATTCTTATATGTATATTGAAGCATCTATATTAATAAAAGTAGCATGTATGTCCTATCTGTTGTTGATTGTTAGAATCTTTTGCATATTTTACAACTAACCGGTTGGTTGAAACCTATGGTTTGGGGGCTGTTGAATTAGAAGATTCTTTCATTTATAGAGCAGAGCATACACACTTCTATAAATGTTTAAAAAACATTCCTAGAGTTACATTTTTACTCTGACAGGAATTTGTACAGTAATATTATTTATACTTTCATGGAATTGGAAACATTTTGTTTGCTATTGTTATGTAACAATTATAAAAATGAAATATAATATATGTGTTATAAAATATTATGCATATCATTAATTCATTATTATCATAGCAAACGCGGTAGCATTTGGTATAATATGTTTAAGAAATAGAAAGTGCAAACAACTTGCTAAAATTTCTGGCGAACCAGTTGAGATACGGCAGTGAAATTTTTTTAAAAAGATAGAACTTGACGAGACGAATAAAATGATAGCATTCAAAAAATTACTGCAGCTTCCAATAATTTTTTATTTAATTTTAAATGAAAAAAAATGAAGGCAAAAAATTCAACTAAGTCTAGCTAACGTTTCCGTGGATGGATTAACTTCGTTTTTGATTTATTTTAATCCTTATGGTAAAACTTAAAACAGTTTTTTTTTTTTTTTTTTTTTTTTTTTTTTTTTTTTTCCCATCTTTGTATGTTTGACGGTCGCTGAGAAAATCAAATTTATGTCTGAAACCTCCAGCTGAACATAGTATTTTTCTTATATTTGTTTCTTCTTGTAATTGTTGCACGTAAATTTAAGTGAACATAAAAATTGCTATGTATGTAACATAAATAAATAGATTAGATAAATTACGTGAAAAAAATACTTATTTGTTGTTATTTTCATGTATCATATTCACTATCTATTTTAACAAGCGAAGTGAAATATTTTTTATTTATTAAATTCCTATTTATTTAAGCTACTAGTCGCCTAAGGAAACCAAATCGGTCTCCTTAAATTTAAGCTAAGCATTGTAATATATATTAAATTCCTATTTTTTTAAGTTACTAGCAGCCTTTGGCAACCAAATTGGTCTCACTTAAATTTGTGTTAAGTATTGTAATATGATACTTTATTCATAATTTTATTTGCTTGAGCATCTTACTAAATCTGAAGGTTCACATAATGAAATCAACAAATTTAAGCGATCAGGGCAACATTTAAGGGAAGAAAGAGTTCATTATTTCTTTTCTATTGGTGCGTTTGGCGAATAAATACAAATTGGCGCCGAAAGACCATTTAGCAGATTCTTTTAAGAAGCGTAAAAATATGGTTTTAAATTTTTATAAACATATATTTGAGCCTTTGTGACCTAAGGGAAGGCCATACCGGTAATATATCCGGTTTGGCGCGACACAAGAGCGGTGCACTCCCAGATGATTCGGACGTGAGAATGTGTCAGCTTTTTTTGAAGGTACGTTAGATGATTCTAGATCAATTATTACTAATGTTATGTGGGTTAGATTAATACTCATCCATTTGCCAAAGCTTGGTGCTATTCTGACTTCAAAAAGGGAGATATAATGCCAAAATATATAAATAGCTCTGAAAAAAAACTTATGAACTTTTTATTTTGTTTTTGTATAAATTATTTCTGTTTCTATAAAAAAAAAAAAAAAAAAAAAGTGCGGCACAAATGTCATAAAAAAAAACCACATTGGCACCTTTTTTTTTTTTTTTTTTTTACTCTGCTGCCAGTTTGACGAAAATATCGTTTTAGAATATCAGTTACATATACATTTTTAAAGAGGGAATAACAATAAATAAAAAAAAGTTTATTTAATAACAATAGAACAAAACAATTTATCTAATTTAAAAAAGAAATAAAAGTAAATAAACAATTTATTGTACTACTTGGTTATCCCGTCGACCAAAAAAACTATCGCCAAATGACAATATTAAATGCCAATAATGGTTGACCATGAATGTCACATTCAATGATATTTGTCACGAAATGCATGTTTAAAACGTCATCAAGTGATTTTTATTTCGACTTTGTATTTTTATTAATGTTTTACTAATTTATTTGTTCTTTTGTTATTTAAGATAAAAATTATATAAATATGCAAAATTTGGCTATTAGTTTAGTGATTTGTATAATTTGGCAAAATTGATCAACGGGATACTAAGTAGTATCCAATTTATTAATAAATAAACAATAACATCCGCGTTACCATATCAAACAAAATAACGACACTCTGGCACCAGTTAAATACCTCGATGATGGATGATAACGTATGATATCAGAAAAGGGGGAAGGGACCCAAAATTACCAAAAAATATATACAACGTTATATTTGCACAGCCGCTTTTCATTTGTCTGTTAATAATCATTTCGCAGAACTTCATAATTCTAATAGTGATCTGTTTTGTTTGTTTTTAAAATAGGTTATTACTTTTTTTTTGGGAAGGGGGGGGGGTCATTACATATGTTTAAATATAGTTTATCAGTTAATCTTACTGGATTTTAATTCTTCATAAATATCAATGTTGCAATGGATTTATTTATAAAAATTTATGTATATTTGTGTGTGTGTGTGTGTGTGTGTGTGTGTGTGTGTTTTGTTCAAATGTCATCTTTTTGTACAGCTTTATCAATTGAGCAATATTTTTGAAAATTGTTCATTTTGTTTTTTTCAGTCACTTCTTAGTGCCATAGATGTCATAATAACCACCCATACACCGTTGAAGCGCTCAGCTGATTCGCACTTCAAAGCATTTATTTGTGCTGCTCTTAAGTAAGTTGTTGTTTCATTTCTAAAAGCAATAACTGTCTTGTTTGTTAATAATTTTTCTAATTATTATTTATTAACAATTTGCAGTGAAAAGCGCCTTGTTCTGTGGTTGAAACTTATTTATAAAACTAGAGTGTTGTTAGAACGTTTTTATCAGCCTTGGAGTTATGCAGTTAAAACTGGTAAGTAAAAATTTCTTGTTTGTGGTTTAAAACAATTAACATATTTTTGGAAATAGTTCTTAATGTATTATCATTAAGATTAGTCTATATCGTGGTAGGAAGTTTCATTCTTTGTTGTTGCCATAAATTTATCAATTTCTTTTTACAATAATCAAATTAGTTATGCTTCCATTTATTAATGGTAAAAAAAACTTGGTCCATAAGGCTAGACTAAAAAATCTGCTAGTCATATTGACTTGCTCGTGAAAAAATTTGGAGTCAAATTCGTAAATATATATCAGTTAGTTTTAAAATGTATAAGTAGTTAAGATAATAAGTAAGTTGATTAATAATAAGTTGTAAAATAACCACTCACTGATTGTAAAATGTCCAGAATATTTGCCTAGACATATTTTTAAAAATTGAACTGAAAATGGGATATTTTTCAAAAGGAACATCTTTTTTCTACTTTATTATCATGTAACCTCTTCAATGCTGGGAACTGATATATCCGTTCACTATACTGCAGGTTTTATTGCAGTCAAAGTATTGTTTAAGCTTGAGCTATAATCATATTTTAAGAAATTGAATTATGATTAATACTCTTAGGGCTTACATGCCTATATGTAATTAAAAATATATATCACATTAGAAAACACATTATTTTTAACATGTAAAAAAAATTAGAGAGAAAACATTACAAGTTTGCCTTTTTGCTCGGCAGTCAGGGAGTTGAATCACTACAATTTGAGGCACTTTTGGTGACTTGTAAAGAAACTGGAAAAATAAATGATAAAACAATATTCAAATAGCAAGTTTGTGAAATACATTACTGAAGGTTATTGAAATGTACTTCAAAATATAACTGCTTCACATGTAGCAATGTTATTTAAATATCAAAATTGCAGTTTGTTCTGCTGTAAAGAGCAATAATAATGTAATTAAAAAATAAAAGTTTATATAGATCACAATAAAAACACACAGAGCATCTTTCAAGCTGGAAATTTTAGCTATCTTGTCTTCAAATGGAGTAAATTGGCATGTTTGTTAAAGGATGAGGTTACAAATGAACTAAGATATAGGAAATAGAATTTACTAAAAGTGTGACATGTAAGTGCAGCAATTGTAAATGTGCTCTGTAGCTATTAGCTCATTGTTCCCTTACAGAAATGATTTTACTTTAGCTTATAACAGACTGTTAAAATTCACAGTTCAATATACATCCTTTGTGTTTTTGTATTTTTATGGTGATTTATACAGGATTGCAAAAAAACCCACCTGGGTTTTTTGGACGATAAAACCCACATTGAAGCAGATTTTATTGGATTTATACAATTGATGATATTATTATTTAACACTTAGCAGCTTTTATATTAGTTTTTTTAACTTTTGTTTTTAAAGAGTTACACTATCCTATCAAAACACATTGTGGGTACATTGCAAACACAACTATGACAGGGCCAAAATTCTCAAAATAAAATAATGTGCTTAATTCTTTTAAAAGCTTGTTAATATTAAATATTAAAAATAAATAAATAAATAAAATCAATATATGTAGTTAATTACAACATTTTCACAATGATGAAAAATGACAAGATCTTTTATACCAAGATTTAAAAATATGAAATTTCATAATGAAAGTTCCCAACTGGATACAAATTTGTCTTATTCACTTTTGACCAGAGTTGGTTTAAAAAAAGGGGGAGGGGATAAGGTTGGGGGAGGGAGATATTGAACTTTTTTTTTAAACCCAAATAAACATTTTTTGTTTGTTTAATTTTTGTTGTTGTTGTTGTTTCTTTAAATCAAGTTTTTTGTTCCTCTTTTTCCTTAAATATAATTTTATATTACATATTGTATCATCCATGTTTGTTGATAAAAATAAGCATTGTTGAAATTATATATATTATGATTTCTCATCAAAATATTCAAATTAAATAATTAAACTTGGTTATGTAGATAATTGAAATCATTTATAAAATATTTTTAGTAACTGTGTATGTTCAAAGAAGAAACTGTTTACAAGTGTCACATCTACCACTTATGTTTAATTTATATATTAAAGATACTTTTAATTGAAATAAGGAAACAAAATTTTTTGTACACTTACCTAATTAATGTCACTATGGAAAGTAATGCTGATATTCTATTTCAAAAAATGTCTTGTATAAACTTTTACTTCAATAACTTTGGAAGATTTTTTACATAACACCTTCTAAAACAAACAAATTACAACAATCATTAATCAACATGGCTGATTATTCTGAAAATTCAGTCAGAAGTACTACTGTATAATGGTAATTTTTTAACTTCAGATTAATTGAGTGAAATATATACTATTCAAACTAGCCCCCTGTCCCCTATGTGATACATTTTATAGCATTGTATCATATTTTTTCAATAAAAAAATAATAATGCATTTCTTTTAGGCTTTGAAGATGCTTTAAAATCTCTTGACCGGCTCACTCAATACGACTTTGACCTTCCTGTTGATCTTGCAGTTCGCCAACTTCAGGGCATTAAAGATGCATTTTGATTTTCGTGATCTGATTAATATTTTAAAGACTACTTTATTATCCAAATTAAATTATTCTCTATTTCAGTGATATTATTTCATCTTGTACATTATACAATAGAAACTATTTTATTTGAAAAATAATATGATCAGCATTTATTGTTAAATAGTGAATTAGGAAACTGAATTGACTGAACCATATGAAATGTTATATTTTGCTTATAACATATTTATTAAGGTTGTGATTAAAAATTGTTATTTAAATTCTTGTTTTGGTATCATCAATTCATTTTTCTAATAGATTGTTAATCTGTGTATTTCCTTTGAAATTTTGCAATTACCCTAGATATATGGGATACCTTTTTTGGGCTAAATTTTAAGTATAAGCTATTATTCTTGATTTAAGAATTTACAAATCATTCAGAATTTTTTTTAATTGTATTAATATCTATTATTTATTTATAATTCAATCTTTTCAGTTCTATACTATTTCACATTTTAAATTAACTTCATTAAATTTTAAAACTAACTTCATTAATTTTGATAAAATGTTAAGATGTTAAATGTAAAGTCTAACGTAGCCAAAGATTTTTTATTTTGACATAGGATGAAAATAAGAAATTTTAATATTGCTACAACAGTAACAACCATAAAAAGAAATTACTCTGGTCTTATATTATTAATGTTTTTCAAAAGTTCAATCTTATACAAGATGTTCTTTCTCAATGATGTCCCCTGGCTAATTTCTAAACCGTTAGTCATATAGTTCCAATTATAAATAAAAGAAAAAATCATTTTAAAAGTCATTTTAATCAATAAAAATATTTCTTTCAAAGTTACGAAATAAAACTTTTTATATGGTCTCCCAGACCTATATGTGAACAAATAAGACAAAAAAATTCCTATTCATCTAACACTAAAATTGACCAAGTTGTGAAACTTTGAATTGTAAGACTTATGTCATTTTCTTGCTCTGAGCACAGATGAATTGGACCATGCTTCGAGGGACCGTAAAATATATAAGTGTTTAAAGTACTAGAAGGATTCATTGTGATGAAAGATATTGATGATGAAGGATTTGTTATGATGAAAAGCAACAGTGATGTTGCTTTTCACAATTTCATTTAACAAAAATTCTGTTATTTTTTACCTATATTTTTAGTACAAGTTGTATATTTTTTTTCTTTAATATGTCAGAGTGAAAATGTATTTCAAATTTGTATTGTAAGGTTGGTTTTATCTCAAATATTATTTATTTGTATCTGGCAATTATTAATATTGCTCATAAATTTGTGAATAACTCCTGTTTTGCAGCAGAAAAAAAATACTTCAACTTTAAACAGCTGTTATATCATCAGTTTTAATCATAGAAGAATGAGACTTATGTCTTACTTTTTAGCATAATAGAATATGCTTACTAAATACCATTTATATACTTACTAAATATTACTTATAGGACCAAGAGACCTTATAAATATTTAAATTTTGTAATTAAAAAAAAAATTTTTATTGACCCATATTGCTTTTAAAATACTTCAACTAATTTAAAACTTTGTTGTACTTAGAACTATATGTGTATGTCTAACTGTTTAGGAATTAACCATTGGACATTATTGAGAATGAGCACCCTGTATTCAGTAGATTCTGATTACTTGGTACTACTACTCAATTGGGACAAAATGTCAAGAGCCATATAGAAAAATATCATTTGTTTTTGCCAGAGTTGGCACGGTTTAAACCAATTGGTTTTAACCATGGTTTAAACCACGGTTTAAACCAAATGGTTTTTTTCTCAAAAAAACCAATTGGTTTTTTTAGAAGAAATCTAATGACATTTTCTTTTTTTTTCTTTATAATTTACGTGTTTCAGATTAATAGACATAAATAATTTCTATTTTTAACACTTTATTTCAGTAATAAGTATTATAAATAGTGGGTTTAGGTCTTTTTTAATGCATACGGTTAAACCAATTGGTTTTTTCTATTAAAAAAAGCAATTCGTTTTTTAGAAGAAATCTAATGACATTTTCTTTTTTTCTTTATAATTTACGAGTTTCAGATTATTGGATATAAATAATTTCTACTTTTAACACTTTATTTCAGCAATAAGCATTAGATATATATGGTTTACATCTTTTTTTATGCATAGGATTAAAATCAGTACACATTGGTGAACATATCTATTGCTCTAAAGAAAAAAACTTCAAACATATGAATTGATCAAAGATAAAATGGATTCAATATTTAGTATAAAATATTTTAATATTTTTAATAATGCAGATTATTTAATGCAATTAATAATGTAACGTAATGAACGTAATGATGTTTAAGATTTTGCACAAGCTGTAAAATAAATTTTTCTTTTGGGAGATTATCTTGAAGAATTAAAAGCAAAGGCTGGTTGCTAATTATAGCATTTCAATAATATTTTTCCCCCCTCTGCTATCTGCTGAATCTAACGACTAAAAATGTTAACTTCAAATTGTCACTCAGAAAGAAAAAATCCTAAGAAGTATTTGTAATTTATTATTTGAATAATTGTGGAAAAGAATATTTATCAAACTACATCCAAATGTTTATTATTAGTAATCAAAAGATTGTTTACAAAGATTTACTTGTCATCAATGGTTCACTGTGTAGAACATATAAAACTTTCAACATAAGATTGTTTGCTAAAACTGTTTAAGTTGAAAAATGAATTTTCAATTTTCAGTACAAATTCACTATAATTATTGAATTTAAATTATTTTAAATGAAGTTACACTGCTTATAAACCAATAATGTCTGTTTTTATCAGTAAATATGCATGTATATGTAATAAGAAAGGATGTTTGTAAAAAAACCTGGTTTAAACCAAAAAAACCTGGTTTAAACCAAAAAAACCGGTTTTTTTGGTTTTTTTCGAAAAAACCTGGTTTTTTTCCAACCCTGGTTTTTGCCACTTTTTTTAAACAAATCATACAGAACTGATGTGTCTCAATTAACCAGAATCTACTGTAGGTACATATATATATATATATAACAAAATAATGTCCTTCTAATATATGATTAAATTATTTTTATTTAATTTTTTTGACATCATTTATCTTTTCGTATACTTTTGTTTTTTATTATACTAAAATTTCATAGGTAGGTTGTATTTCATTTTTTTTCCCTTCTGTATCAGTTAAATTAAATATTACTAAATGACATCTCTAAATTTGATTTTCAGTTGATTTTGTCATTTGAATTTTTTTTATTTATAGTTATTCTATATGTAAATTAATTGCAAGTCATCTTTAAATTAGTGATTTGGTTAGGTTTCCTTAACCCTCGGACTACTGAAAGAAAGAAAAAAAAATACAAAATTTACAATAATGCATTGAAGTGCAGTTAAAATTCGTTAGTTTTTATTCTATATTATTTTTTTTAATTTCTAGATTTGTATATGAATTTTGATCTTAAAATATGAGTTTACAAACCAATTTCTTAGTTTTATCATATTCATCTGGATTTGATTGTTTTTAAACTAATTCTATCTTTCTTGTCAGGTCCAATGGGTTTGTCTGGTAGGTAAGGGCTGTAAAAAATTTGATTGTTGTGTTTTGATTTCAAAAGGTATTGTGTATATATCTATAATGTGTTCCTTAATCTATTCTATTATGTATAATTAATTCAAAATACTATGTCTTGTTTCATTTAAATTAATATAATTTCATTTAGATTTCATAAACCTGAGAATTGCAGACTTCAAATTGAAAATAATCTGATTATTTCTAATTGCTCTAATAATATTTTGTGTAAATCACAGAAAAATCTATCATTGAACTGAAGAAGCTGTTGCAATAAAAATTATTTTAATGTGGTTATATAATGTGTATTCTAAAGGGGGAAAATGCATTTTATAATTTGTTGCATGGCATTAATGTAGTTTATCATGAGTTATAATTTGTAGTGTTATTTTTTCCCCTTGCTTATTTTGTAGAATTACTGCTTGCAAATTTATTCTGTGTATGAAAAGAGGATTTGGAAATTTAAACAAGCTTAGTACAAAATGTTTTGAATGTTTTAATCATAACCTCTCAGTAATCATTATCATTACAAGCATCTTTGTTTTATACAGAAATACTCTACATGTTGACTATAATTTATATAAATTTGAAAATTTTATATTTTTATTTTTTCATATGGCACACTTCATGCAACTGCAACTTTTAATGAGCTTTTACATGCGTGTTTCATATGTACATGCATTTTATTTGTCAATGAATATAAGTACTCATAAATGCCATTTTTATGGATTTATTATCTATTTTCTATTACAAATTCAATTCAGATTTTAAAACAAAAAAACAGAATCTATATATTTTTTATTAAAGATTATGTAACAATGTAAGTCAAAATACTTAATATAAGTATTAAATGCATTCTTTAACAGGAAGCAAGACGTTTCGGTCCCGCCATTTCGATCCTGCCATTTCGGTCCCGCCGTTTCGGTCCCGAGACATTTCGGTCCTGAGACACTTCGGTCCCAAGTCATTTCGGTCCCAAGACATATCAGTCCCTTCTCCTGCAAACTGAAATTGTGAGAAATAAGACATACTTTTATAGGGAACCAGAGTTTTTAAACTGAAGGCCATAAAATTTTAGTATAATGCGATTATAAGTTCCCGAAAACCGCACAATTGGTAATCCTAATTCTCAAAACAGTAAGTAATTTTAATATAAAAATCAAATTAATATTTTATTAAATATATTTATTAATTAACAACATTATTAATTTACATAATGAATTTTACTTTAAAACAAACTCAATACATAATCAATTTTATATTTAATACATCATTATGTTTCCTAGTAGTTCTAAACTGAAATTTAGATTTCACTTGTTTATTTATTGTATATTTAAAATTATAGAAACTTAAAACAATTAGTATAGTTAAAAATAAAACTGAAATAAGAATTATTATTATTTTATCTGGGAAAGTAGGAGCAAAAAGGTAATACAAATAAATAGATAAATAAATAAATAAAAGCTTAGTTTTGGCACTTAAAAATTGAAAATAAAATTATTTAAAATATTATTATATAACGTTTTAATATATTTTATTAAATTATATATTATATTTTATACATAATATTTATATTATTATATTTTAAAATATTATTATATTAATTTTATGTAAATAAAAAAAAATCATTTTATTAGAATGAAATAGGCCCAGTTTCAATAAAATTAACTCATAAAATTTGTCTTCATGGCGTGAGAAGACTGTTAAAAAAATATAATTAATAAATACTATTATTATTATTATTTTAAAAAATGGCGGAGACAAATGTCTAAAAACAAATTTTTTTTTATAACATGCCCAGTTATGAAATCACTATTGTTTTCGCAATGTTAATAATGGAAAGTAACTTATAAAAACAAATTTATAGAGATGGAACTTTGTATTATAAAAATAATAAGAAAAATAAAAAAATTGTTCTTCAAAAAATATATCTCATTTCTGAATTATCAAAGGAGAGGGTGTAAATGGGTGATTTGAGGAAATATGTATATATTATAACTTAGAACTGTCTAATTGAATTATTAAAAACATTTATTATTAAACTAATTGGAAGAAAAAAAATTAAACACAGTTTTTTTGTTATTTAATAATATTAGTTTAAAGGTTCTAAAAAAATGTACGTAAACAGCCAAAAAATTTTTATGGCAGTTTACATAAAATACTTTTTAGTTTATAGTATTTTATAGAAGTTTATATAAAATACTGATACAAATAATTTATAATAAAATTTAAAATATTTATTCTGATTAATAATAATACTACTAAAAGCAACAGACAATATCTACTAAAGCTATATCACACTGTTTAATCAAACAAAATTTTCAGCTCGCTGTGATTTCATTATCACGAGTTATAAAAGTTTAAATTTATCGGACTCTTATATTCAAATTCTTATAAAACTTGAGGGGGAGGGAGGGGATAATAAAAATTTTTTTTAAAAAGTCCGAATAATGTTGAACTTATACCATTAACTAGGCCCACAACAATTAGAATCCGACTTATAAGGTACCGAGCAAAGAAATAAAAAGGGAACGAAATGGCAAGGGACCAAAGTTGCTGGGGGCCGAAATGGCCACGGACCGAATTGTCTCGGGACCGAAATGTCGTGTACCCTCTTTAACAATATCATTCAACTTAACAAAACACTGCATACATTTCAGATCAATAAAATTTCACTCAATCCTTTAATAAGTTTGTAAAGAATATGTGCAGGGAGGCAGTAATACTTTAATTAAATAAAGGTCTTATCTTTACTTAAAATATACAGCATTTTGTGTGATCCTTTGGAATTACCTTAAAATAAAAATTAGTTTATAATTTTTAAAGAAAATATTACTTGTCTTAAAACAAAATATTTTTTATTCCTTAAATTACTTGTTTTAATTTGATAAAGCATATACCTTAAAAAAATAATTGCATTTATGTAATAACTTGTATTGTAGAAGTCTTGCTCCTTTGAAAGCTATTTTAATTTGTTGATTATGAATGTTTCAATACAATTACTAAATATTTTTTATGCATTTTTTTTTCTTTTCTTCTACATGCTTCTTACTTGTGTATTATTTTTATCAATCTCATCTATTGCATAAAATCAGTTTTTACTGCATTTCTAATTATGTTAGCACTGATTTTATGAAAGCTGCAATAGTTATTATAACTGCATATGTTTTTCGTGTCTATTTGTTTCATTCACAGAAATATGTTTGTTCAGAAGTAATATTCTTTATTTAATTTACTATATATATATATTGATTCATGTGTAATATAAAATGAGCAGTCACTTTTTGTCATTTTATATTAAGCCTAAATATTATAGAAATTTCAAGATGTATATTTTCCAAATTATATTCTATATCTTAAATTTTGATTCTGTAATGGAAAATAATGTGTCATACTTTATTATTATTATTATTATTTTTTATGTTATTCTTAATATGTAAACTTTCAATGATTGCACAATTATACTGCTATTTTCTGCTAATATATAACAGCATATATATTTTGAATACACTGCTTACTGAAATTTCTTTCTTGTCATTTATTATAACTAATAGTAATGTAGTGTTTTGAAACTTAATTATCACTTACTTAATTCAGTTATTTGAAACTTATTTATTTGTGCTGACCTGGAGAAAATTGCCTTTTTTTTTTTTTTTTTTTTTTTTTTTTTCCGGTTGTGTGTATCTATGAGTACATTAGAAGTCTGCATGAGATAAAATTGTCAGGCAAATCCTAACCTGGAAGAAAGCTATCTTAACACAGGCCTTTTTATTTATTTCAGTTTATGGCCCAACCAAAACATAAACTGGTGAAATTAGCCCTGACTCAACTTGATTTCTACAAAAAATGTTGATATTTCTTAACCAACATTATCCTGCAACTAACATTCTTTTTAAATTGTATTGCATGTGCAAAAATGTTAAAAGTTCAGCATTTTTCTAGATTATGCAGGAGTCTGGAGAAAATTTTTCATTTTAGATCTATTTTTGTCTTATCAAGTGTTGTTCTATGTTGTTCCCTCTTTTAGCCTAAAAGAGGGAAAATTTTCATTTAAGGCAGGATTCTGTTATTCCATGTTTTACTGTACATTATTTATAATCTCTTAGTCCACCATATTTAAATAAATGCTCAGTGAACTATTTAATGTAATTTAAAAAGGGGAAAAAACTGTATAAAGTCATGCTTTTGAAAACTGTAAAAATATAGAGGAAAGTAATTTTTTTCAATATTCATTTTTAAAATATTAACATAAATCTCTAGAGATTTCAATAAATTTACAATATGTAGTCCAGTACAATGAAGTCTAGCCTTGTTTGTAATGAATCAAAAAATGAGACCAAGCTCCATCGATTGTGCAGACCTCTAGTATAAATTATATACAGAGAAAAAAAGTGAGGTATATTTTCATATAATAATCAAAATTAATTTATTTTATAAAAACTTTGTTAATCAAATATTTTTAAATGCTTCTGGAATAAATAATGTTATTGTACTCCCCTTTTTTCTCATTTGTGTTCATTTAAATTCATTAACCACTTAACCGGCGACGGGTATGGGAAAACAGTGCTTTAACCCCCGACTTATCTCGGGGCAGCCAGTGAAGTGGTTAAATAAATGAAAATTGATAATGGCTTTTATTAAAAGATTTACTGTACTTGTTATCTCAATATAAACTTACATGTGAAAAACACAATGGCAAATTTGTTTAGGTCAGCATATATGTCTCATGTTTTTCAAATGTTCATGATTATTTTCTGTTTTTATTAATGTGGTCATCAAAAATAAAGACTTATTCTCATCATATAGCAATTAAACATTTAAAAAAATATATAATTCAAAAAGTTATTGTCTTTTTAACCTCCATTTAAGAAGTAATATGTAAGAACTTATATTAATAACAATTTTAAGACCTACTGTAAGCAGGTCTAATCTAACACTATATCGTAATTATATTGCCAGCATGAAATGTTTCATGGGCTCAACATGTTACAGCATTATTGTTTTTAAATAAAGTATTGTCTTGTGCAGCTGATATGCAAATTTTAAAACAAAGTAAAAACTAAAAAGTGCCAGTCATTGCCTATTTAGTAAATTTGTAAATTTTTACCTTTAATGGCTGTACTGTATCATTAAATCATTTTACTTATAGCAAAAAAAGAATTTCTATTTTGTTTCAGAAGTTTATCTGTTTAATGCAAAAAGTTTTTCCTGATCTAAATCTGCTGTATATAACATCTTTAACAAATTGCATTCGAAAAAGTTATGTTCTGTGAAAGTTATGTTTATTTTGTTATTTGATTCAATATGAATTTTCATTGTAAATTTCTGAGTTCTTATTTAAATTTCTGATCTAAATCTGCTGTATATAACATCTTTATCAAATTGCATTCGAAAAAGTTATGTACTATGAAAGCTATGTTTATTTTGTTATTTGATTCAATATGAATTTTCATTGAAAATTTCTGAATTCATATCAATAATTCCAATTAATGTCAATTCCAATTGGTAATATAAAAATTGTTCTTCCAAAAAATGTCACCTCATTTTCCTTATATTACCAATTTTTGAACCAAAGTATCATTTTGTCTTGAAGTTCTGTTTATGTATTTAAAAAATTTAGTAGCGATCATTCTGTAAATATGTTTCATTTGTTATTTAATAAACCAGAGCATATTACTTGATGTTTCGTTTTTAATAAAAAAAAAAAAAAAAAAAAAAAAAAAAAAGTTATACACATAAGCTATAACGAGGCTTATTGTGTTAAAACTTTATATTTTGATATTTTTTCCCCTGTTACAGAACTAGAATTCCAATTAATTCAAAAATATTTTTCATTCATATATTCAAAATGAAAACCATCCTTATAAGCAATCCACTAGAAAAATTCAAAATTTGGTCCATTGTCAGTATTCTAAATAATAACTCTTATTTAATTCATTTTCATTAATTTGGAATATAAATGTGGGTCATTTATGTCTGTTGCAGTGTTCTGACAATAATAATGAATTTTTTCATTCAAATTCTGCAAATCATGCTTCTTTTTTCCCATTGTTAATAAATAAATAATGAAATAGTATACTTATATTATCATTAATTAGGCTTATAAACTCATTAGTGGGACAGTAAAATAATGCTATAAAGGAAATTAGTGAAAAAAATCTTGATTAACGCAAAGTATAAGCAATTATACCACACTTATATCTACTGTGATGTCACAGGAATACTGTTCAATGCAATATTATATGAAAAAAGATGTCAATATTTATTTTTAATCATTAAAGTGTTGCAACTCATTCATATTGTCATAAAACAGGGGGATGGCAGTGGGGGAGTATTATATTATCTGATTTATCATTAATGTTTGATCAGAATTAAAAATATAGCATATATCTAAATGTTAAAAACTTAATTGACAATCAATATATCAGAGTCTCTTGCTAATGAATGGAAATATATCCTTTATTATTATTTTTATTTATTATTAATTTTTTTATGTTTATTTTATTTCATTTTTTTTTTCATTTTATTATATATATATAAATAAATATACTTTTTTTTTTTTTTTTTTGTGCTAAAAATATCATTTTCTATTGTACAGTCCACTTGACCAGAACATAATTTTGATGCCTGCTCAAAGTTTTGAAACATGTTCCAATTTAGTTTGTGGATGAATTCCGCCGCTCCCACTACTGAGATTGTTAGCAGCCAATAGAGTAGGGCCTTTAATCATGAGTGCAAAATTTTCAGTCTCAAGACTGATTTTAGTCTTGGAAAGGTTTTTGATTGATGGTAAATTAAACTTAATAATAGTTATAGCAATAATAGCAATTTTACAAACAAAAACTTTAATCACTTTCTTTTACTGTAAAAGTTACATTTTTAATTATATTGCAAGACAAATTTAAATATTTTAGCACATCTCCTTTAATTATATAATATTCACGAGATAATTATCAATTTGAAAATAGTCATAGAATAACAATTGTCAATTGAGAACATTGAGAACTATCGCATTAATCATGACAAGGATTAGTAGAAGAACTTGAACCAGCAGACTCTTGGCCCTTGGGATGGGTAACAGAGATCTATCCCAGAAAAGACTGACATGTCCGTGTGATTACAGTTAAATGCAGAAGCTCCATTTTGAAACGACCCGTAACCAAAGTTGCCCTCCTCCTTATATATCAGGACTAAGGCCCTGATAGGGTGGGAGGATGTTGAATGTTTATTTTAAAACAGTAATTTTTATAAACAATAAATGACTCCATAACTCAGAAGTGACATTAATGAAGAACAATTTGATATCATTGTTTATAAAACAAAGCATAAGTAGAAAATGATTGCACATGATTACGAAATAACTTTGATTACTTCAAGGACATTTTATGTTTAATTTTTTACTGTTAGCAAACTTACGAGAGAGTTCACTTTCTTTTAGGACTTGGAAAAGCACACATCGTGTTTTTATTTTCTTTTATCACACTTTAGTTATGATATTTGTCACTCACTTGAGTACAACGCAGCAGGAAAATGCAATCCTGTTTTGTTTATTTGTGAACTGCTATCTCTGTGATTTAAGTTGTAATATAATTCATATACAGTAGACTCCCTCAAATCTACACTCCTAAAATCTGCAACTCTCTAAAATCCGCACATATTTTACAGATGTAAACAATGAAACATTCAGTTCAGACGTAGGTGCAAAATTTGACTCTTTTAATTTTATATCAATTCCATATATTTTTTAATTTTTTAAGGTTATTGAATTCATGTTTTTTCATGAAGAAAGAACAATTTATTTATGAAAAAATAAAGATATTGCTGATGTCATTCTTAATCACAATCTTGCCAAATATATTTATGTATTAATCAAGTTTTTTTAGTTATTAAATCTGGTTAAACCTGAAATAAAGTTTCATTATTTTATGATTTGGATATGAATGAGTAATGTACCTTTATGAGGCAAGTTTCATTGAATAATTTAGGAAAAACACATTTCATCTCTATAATGAATATTTAATTGTACATTATTGATTATTAATTTGACCTTTGCTTTTAGTATTTTTATCATTTTAAAAACTATCTAATTTTTTATTATTTTAGCTTATTACTTATTTTAATATTTTAGCATATTGTAAGCATTCAATACTTTTGATTTCATTATTATTTACATTCATTTTTTTTTAAATGTAAACAAAGCAATGACCAGAAATCCACAAAATTCTAAAATCCACAAAACCTCTGGTCCCAAGCTGTGTGGATTTGAGGGAGTCTACTGTATTAATTTGTGTGTCAAGTTATTTCGAATTAAAATACATGAATGAGCTTTGTAGTGAAAAATAGACATTTAAGTTGGAGGCACCTGCCAGACAAGTTGAATTAAAAAGAATAGTGTGCACATTGGATTTTTGGATAAAAAGTCGCCAGAAAGAAGTACCTTACATCCCAGCTATTTCATATAAATACATTTTGTTTATTATCGGTTTCGCTTTGTTTTTAATTGGTTTCCTCATTATTTTAATAATGAGTAAAGAAGATTTAGAAAAAGCAGTTATAAATTTACATGGCAGAGCTAAATTTGCATTAACACGTATTACTAATTTCATTGATTCAGATCAAGCTTTTCAGAAAATTGATTTATTGAATAAATTGGAAAAATTAGAAACAGTTTATTCTGATTTTGACAAATATGACTCCCAATTACCAGAAGAATCCTCGGAAATGGAGGAATTTGAGACAAAATATTATGAAACCAATGCCAAACTGCAATCAGAACTTGAAAAATTTTCTATGAATATGAATGCACATTCTCAAGTTTTTAATGAACAGTTACCTGTGGTTAATACAACTAATAATTTTAAATTACCTAGGTTGAATATTGAGAAATTTGATGGTAACTTTAAAAATTGGATGTCTGTTAAAGATTTATATGTATCTTTAGTGCATAATAATGCCAGTATAGCAAATATTCAAAAGTTTCAATAGTTAAGAGGTTTACTAGGGGAAGAACCAGCTTCAATTATAAAACATATTCCCATCTCTGAAACCAGTTATTCAGAAGCATGGGAAAAATTATTGTCAAGATATAATAAGAGAAAACAAATAGTTTTAGCTCTTATCAAAACATTTATGGATATACCTCCCGTTAATCATGCTAAAGCACTTAACTTATGCAATATCTCAGATATATCTGATGCTGTAATTCGTGCTCTCAAATCAATCAAAGCATCTGAAAGAGACATTTGGTTAATTCATATTTTATTACAAAAAGTTGATTCTAAAACAAGTGAAGAATGGGCTCAATATTCATCAAAGGATGAATTTCCTTCTTTTGATTAATTTATTCAATTCATTAATGACAGATGTTTATCATTAGAATTGTATAATAATGATTATACAGAGTTACATAAAAAAGAGAAGCAATTTAATTTTCAAAAGCTCCCGCCAGTAGCATTATCAAATGTTTATTTTGTAAAGCTAATCACTTACTGTTCAAATGTATTAAGTTTAAGGAATTAAACGTAAGAGATAGAAAACAATTTGTAAGGAAAAACAAATTATGTAGCAATTGTTTGTCTGATAAAAGATTACACATATCAATGTAATTCTACATTTAGCTGTCATCATTGCCAGCTTAAACACCTTATGCTTTTATGCAAAAATAAACTACAAAATTATGCGATGTCAACTTCACGTTCAAATGAAAAACAGAGTCGGAAAAGCAAATCTGATTCAGAGAACCTTTTGATTCCTGATGATAAAAAAAAAGTTTCTCCTTCAATAAATTTTGTTCAAACATCCAGGGTTCGTACAGACTCCTTAGAAACTACTCAGAAATGAAAACGTTCCCAAGTAGTACTTAGAACTACTTAGATAAACAAATACTCCTTAGAAACTCCTTAAATTGTATTGCGGTTTTGCACGTGAGCGATATTGCTCCCGAAAAAAGAAAGAAAATCGCAATTGTAAAGTGCACGGTTAATCCTTTATGCACGTCATTCATCAGAAGCACAGCAGTGACTGGTTGGGATCATACTAATAGCCACCAAAGTGATTTACTTTTCACGGCCATAAGGTAAAGAAAAGTGAAAAGAATAATCCAGACAACCTCTAAAGCTTCTAATTTCAAAAAGTGATTACACTGTTTAATTCCTTCACAGCTAGATATACAACCTTGATTTCTTCTTCATAATACGATTTATCATGCTCAATTTTGCTGATAACGGTGGATTCAGGGGGTGATTCTCGTCCGAAAATTTAAGGCATCCTCTTCCGAAAATTTGAAATTGGGTTATCAGTTCCGCATAGTTGCCAACTTGTATGGTTTTGCGGGCGGAAAAAACAATCGCGGAGAAATGCAAATTTCGCCGAAAAAGCACATATTTCGTCAATATTTCGTTGAAAAACGACGATTTCGCCAATGTTTTTGTCAACGAACTTTGTCAAAGGATCGCTGAAAAACGCGAATTTCCTGTGCGGATCGCGGTTAAAACGGCAATTTCACCAAATATCGCAGATAAAACGCTAATTTCGTTAAAAGATCGCGGGAAAAAACGCAGATTTCGTCAAAAGATCGTGGGGATAAAACGCCGTTTTCGAGAAAAGATCACTTAAATATTTTGTCAAAAGATCATTGAAAAAAAAAGCGCCGATTTCATCAAAAGATCACGGAAAAAACGCCGATTTCGTCAAAAGATCGTAGAGATAAAACGCTATTATCGGGAAAAGATCGTCGAAAAAATGTCGATTTCATAAAAAAAATAAAATTACGCTGGAAAACGCCGATTTCGTCAAAAGATCGCAGAAAAACCGCCGATTTCGACAAAAGATAGCAATAAATCGCCGATTTTGCTAATATATTACAGATAAATCGCTGATTTCGGCTGAAGATCGCGGGGAAGCACCGATTTCATCTGAAGATCGCGGATAACCCCTCCCCCTCTCGCAGGGGGTAAGTCGCAGAATCCCTGCAGAATTGGGGCTGTGCAAGTGCATGCCACATAGATAACAACAAAAGTGGCAAGTCCTAAAAATTTGTTGGACTCCTTGGATTTTTTCTTCCGAACTCTGTATGAATACTGAACATCTTTCGCACTTTTGCCCACTGCTACGGTATATATTTATGATTAGTGATGGGCGATAACGAGAAGTTTTTCTCGATTGTATGAACATCTCGATAACTTTCGATTGTGTAAAAATTTTCTCGATGACTCCAGTTTACAATTGCTTTTATACCATACAGGATTCAATTTTATCAAGAGTCGTCTACAGGTGAATGAGTCGGTGTTAATAAAGACACGACGGATTCACTCGCTAGTGAGCCCCTCCTTTCATTGGTGTATCTAATTTATACGCAATCTTTTAATATGAAATCTCGAACTGGGTCCTCATTGTATATGGCATCATATATCAAACGCGGTGTGCACGCACAGCAAAATCTTGTAAACAAAGAAAAAGAAAGAAAAAAAAAATTCGAATTGAACGAACAACCGAACGTAATCTCGAATCGAGCGTTAAATTTTGAAAACTGCCGCCCCCCCCCCCAAGGTAACGTAGTAGGGGAGAAGTATATAACATCAGGCGCATAAGAAGTAAGTGGTCACATGCCAAACAACAACTTCCTGCTTTTCTAAATTCCATATATATTATAAATATAATTTACTGCAAGCTCCGTAAATATATATATATGTATAGTGGCATTTTGGGAGTGCCGACAGAAGTAAAAACTTGAACAATTACGTGTGTATTTTTTTTAATCGTCAGGAAATATTTTATTGTGCAGGAAATACAAGGGCCAAGTAACCGCGGTAAATAAACGCCTACACGCGAGAGGAAGCCAGAGTCCCAACAGTGGTGAACAATATTTATATGATACAGATGTCATACACGCACCACATTGGCACGATGTTTTTCAGATTCCCATTTAGCGAAAACTTCGAAGAAGTTTGAGAAATTTAAATTTCAACCCATTATGGGTCCGTAACGTGTCTTAGAATGACGGGAGAAACTTTTTTATGCTAAATTGGTAATGTATGAAACATAAGCTTTCAATAAACATATTACATCAAAAAATGAAAAATGGCCCCCCTGTCCCCCCCCCCCAAAAAAAAAAACCCGGTGCTGTTGGGAAAACCGTAAAACTGCAAAAAGAGCGGCGAAGAAAAGTTAGTTACGTTATAATTTTCTCCCCGCTGTAACTCCCATAGAAGCAAAGTTATAGCCTTTTAAAAAGTGAAATGAAGTGAAGAAATGAGCAAAATTATGTTGGCGAATAACCAACAGGAGGGGGGAGCAATAGCCCCAGTTGTGCCACATAGCTTGAACTTTTAAGTTAAAATTGGCAGAGAAAAAAATGAGCGATATTTTAAAGTGTATGTTGGGGGGGGGAGGGGGGGTTCAAGCTCCTCACCTTTGGAAGAGGCCCTCAAAGAGGGAACTTTAAAACAATTTGCCTAGATTACGGTAACAATGTGACTTGTTCAATGGTTTTTTTCCCATCTCAAAAATATTTCCAATGCGCCTAAGAACGTTTTCAATTCAAAAATTCGATCTAAAATGATAAAAACGCAAAAAGCTTCAAAAACTGCCCCCGCCCCCGACGTGGGAACCAAATTCGGAAGGGAAAGGTAAGAAAGCATCATAATGTGAAAGAGTGATCTGAGATCTTCAAGATGATATACAATATGGAGGGTTTAAAAAAAGTGAAAATTGTCCCCCTTCCCCGCCCCCCGTCAGTCCACCCTTTCGCCCTCAATTTCCTGCAGCAGACATTTTAATTTTTTTACATTTGATAAATAATGTTTACCGAATGATTCGATGAAAAAACCATACTTAAATTGATAGGTATTGTAGAAATCGCTACAGTTTTATCCATACGTTCATCCTCTCTCCAGCCCCCTCTTTGAAAATTTTTTTTAATAAATAATATTTCTTGGGAGGTTCCAAATACGTGACAGCATGGTAAGAATAAAATACGAGAAATTTTGAAAATTAGGTCTTCATTTCACAAGTTATTGTCATATTCTCATGCTTCTTTCTGTACCTCGTTTCTCGATAAAACTTTCATTTCACAAAACTTCATCGACAAAACTCTCCTCGATAAACCTCCTCACTCTATTGTCAGCGAGAACGAAAATCATCCTTATCGAAAAAGGCATTCATCAGAAAACCACAAGCTTCTCGAAATGCCTCTTTTTTCAAGGTTAAATTTCATCGCTATCCTTCGATAAAGCTATTTCATCGCGAAGAAAGACTTTCTCGAAATGTCTGACTATCGGAATGAGATTTGCTGAAAAGAGAGGCATATGCGAAAGCTCTTTTAACCATTCTTTCATATTATGAATCTTTCTACTTTTCGAGTTGAATTTTAAGGGGTGGGAGGAGAAAGGGGGGAGCGATGAGGGGGTGAATTTTTTAAATTGCAGCTATTTCGACAATAAATGTTATTTTTGGTGTGGATTTTTTTATGGAACCCTCCAGTAAATATTTTTTATTAAATATAAAGATTTTAAAGTGGGAGCTGCATCATTTTTAGGTGTATTTGGGGAAAATGAGTGAACCCACGGGTGACATGTAAATTTCAAACCTTTTTTTAAAAAATCCGTCATGTTATATATGCATCATCGGAATGTTTTGGCACCTCCTTTCCATTTTACGAATCTTTCTCCTCCTGGAGTTGAATTTCAGAACGGGGGGGGGGGGGGGGAGAAAGCGATAAGAGGGGTTATTTTTTAAATCGTAGCTATTTTGACACAATAAATATCATTTTAGATGTGGAGTTTTTTTTTTTATGGAACTCTTCGGTAAATATAACTTATTAAATATAAAGATTTTAAAGTGGGGGCTGCGTCATGTTTAGGTGTATTCTGGAAAAATGAGTGAACCCACAGGTGACATGTAAATTTCAACCTCTTTTTTGGTCCCGTCATGTTATATATATGTGTATCATCGGAGTTTTTTCGCACCTCTCTTTCATTTTAGGAATATTTCACCTCTTGGAGTTGAATTTCAGGAGACGGAGGGAGAGCGATAAGAGGGTGATTTTTTTTTTAAATCTTAGCTATTTCGACAATGAATATCATTTTAGATGTGGTTTTCAGAGGAGCGCTCCGGTAAATATTATTTCATAAATACAAAAGTTTAAAATGGGGACTGCGCGATTTCCGGGTGCATTCTGGGAAAAAAAGTAACATTACGGCCATGGGTGAGGAGTAAATTTCACTTTTTTTGGACCCGTCATGTGATATGTCATAGGAAAGGTTTCAGAATACTCTTTCATATTATGAACCTTTCTCTTCTTGCAGTTTAATTTCAGGACGGGGGAGCGACGGGGAGTGAATTTTTTTAATCGTAGCTATTTCGAGAATAACTATCATTTTAGAAGTGGTTTCTTGATGCAACCTTCTAATAAAAATTGCTAATTATAAACATTTTAAAGTGGGGGATGCGTGATTTACGGGTGTATTCTGTTAAGAAAAAGTAAACCTGCAAGTGAGGAGTAAATTCCAAACATTTTTGGACTCTTCATATGATTGATTATTGGAATGTTTTTCGAACCACTCTTTCATATTATGAACGTTTCTCCTCCTGGAGTTGAATTTCCGCAGGAAGGAGGGGAGCGATGAGGGGTGAATTTTTTAAATCGTAGCTCTTTTGAGATTAAATTTAATTTTAAATGTGATTTTTTGATGGACCCCTTTGGTAAAAATATTTTATCAAATATAAACATTTAAAGCGATGCTGCGTGATTTCCGGCTGTATTCAAGGATGAAAAAAAAATAGTGGAGTAGTGAGGAGTAAATTTCAAGCTTTTTATGGACCCGTCATATGACGTATAATCAGAAAGTTTTCAAACCACTCTCTCATATTATGAATCTTTCTTCTCCTTTCCTCAATTTGGTCTCCTTACAGAAGCGCTTTGCAAACTTTTTTGAAATCATTTCGTTTTTTTTAATTCAGATCTGATTTTTTTTTTATGGAGACTTCCAATATATAATTTATAATGTATGAAAAATTCACAAACAGTGAGGACAGGCTGTATTCCGGGTGTTGCTATAGTTGGAATTCTAAGGGGAGTGTTTTTTATATCTTTTGTTGACTCTTCTTTCGCGATATATCATTAGAAAGCTCTGTAATTACCATTTTTTTTTATATACCTCCCGTGCTCATCCTCCCTCACTTTGCCCCCGTGGGAAGCTCTTTAATAAATTTAACCGGCACCCACCATGCGATGTATTGTTGGAAAGCCTAATGACCATTTACTCATATTATGCATTTTCATTGCTCCTACAATACTTTGCCCCCCGGGTGGTCCGTTTAATGTAATGTCAATAGAGAGCCTTCTAATAATGGGGGAATTGTTTATTGTATCTCGATGTACAAAAATCAATAAAAGGTTTTGATCTCTTTTAATATCCTTTTAGTTCATGTTCTTTACACTAGGAGTGCTTTTGATTATTTTTTCTTTGGCCATTTTGCTACTCGCGACTTTACAACTTTTTGCAACCAAGGAACGCCGTTACATGACTTTTCTACTATTGCGGCTCCATTATAACATCCTTTTGGTTTGTTGTTGTTTTTTAAATTCATTTGTTTTCAGTTACCATGTATTTACTAAATTATGCTTTTTAAACATGTAATAACAAAGATTTTAATATTCGATTGTAAAACATCTCGATTGTAGATTCTCTAAATTAATCGGCGACTTTATCGAATGTGCTTTTTTACGATTACGTTTTTTATCGAATAGGAAATTTTCGAGAATCGCCCATCACTATTTATGATTGCATGGGTCAAAAGCATACTCCAAGAATTATATGTGACAGTGGCTCAGAATCTACGTTCCTGTTAGAATCATGCATGAAAGTGTTAGGAATTAAAAGAAAAAATGCCAGATTTCCCGTGAAAGGTCTCTCTAATTCGAAGATCGCAGTAACAAAGGGTTATGTAATGATTGATCTTATATCAATTCATCATGCTGACAGTAAGCTGTCAGTGAAAGCTTTTATTTTAGATGAATTAACAGCTGCATTACCTTCGGAAAAAATAAATGAAGAGCATTACTCCCACTTAAAAAATGTAAACTTGGCAGATCCACGTTTTTAGTCTCCAAATAAACTAGATATTATTTTAGGATCTGATTTTTTTTTTCTATTTTGCTTCCTGGTCAAATAACATGTTCACAGAGCAGTTTAATTGCACAAAATTCCATCTTCGGCTTTCTCATATCGGTAAAAATGCCACATCTTAACACAACTCCTAATTCAATACATAATTTGCATATTTATGAAATTAATATTGATAAAGATTTAAAACGGTTGTGGGAAATTGAAGAAGTATCAATAATGATGCTCAAATTCTGTCTCCAGAAGAACAATTTGTTTAATCACATTTTCAGAAAACTTACTCAATTAACTCCGAGGGTCGTTTTGTGGTAAAATTACCTTTTGTTAAACCTAAGACAGAATTAGTTAATTCTAGACCTGCCGCAATTTCTCGCTTGTTGGCGATGAAAAGGAAATTTAAAGAAAACCCAGAATTCAAAAAGCAATACAAGGATTTTATGCACAAATATATACAGTTAGGTCATATGGAATTAATAACACAAAATGGCATTAACGATTCTGAAAATGAACAATATTTTCTTCCTCATCTTGCGGTTATTAAACCTTCTAGTACTACTACCAAGTTGAGAGTTGTGTTCGATGCATCATGCAAAACTTCAAAGGGTAACTCCTTGAATTCAATTTTGGGAGTAGGTCCTAAATTACAACGGGACATATTTGAAATTTTAATTAATTTTCGATTTCCAAAAATTGTTTTTTGCGCTGACATAGAAAAGATGTATCGCCAGATTTTGGTTTCTGAAGAAGATCAAAATTATCAGAAAATCGTTTGGAGGTTTAATTCTAATCAGGAAATAAAAAAATTTCAAATTAAAATTATGCACTAGCCCCAGAGTCTTATCTAGCCACTAAATGTATCAAACAAATTGTTGATGATTATACAAAAAATGCTATAATTTCTCAAACATTAGAGAAAGATTTTTACATGAATGATCTTACTTTCAGGCTCCAATACTGTCAGCGAGGCAATAGAAACTTGTAAAGAAATTACCGATGTTTTACACGCACATGCTTTCCACTTTAGGGTGTATTTCGATTCAAACTGCTTATTTTCCGATTTATTTTTTAATCCACTTTTGCTCTCAAACTCATCAAACTTGCGGATTATCTTATTTAGAAACTACACAAGGTGCCGTGACTGTCAATTCTTTGATAAATGCAGAAAATGTTGCTAAAAAAGCAATCAAAAACGGCATTTTGAACAGATTTTTCTGAAACGGGAGATTTGGGGACGAAAAAAAGTGTCATGCTGAGTAGATAATTGTTCATAAATCAAATTCTAATGAATGGAGTGTAAAATGACATCACCCAGCACCTTGTACGTCTCTTCAAAATTCCCCTCAGAAAGTTTCATGTTTCTACTTTTAAAAGTGTGTCTGAAATTAAATCGGAAAATTTCGAGCTGTTGAAGGTGGAAAAGCGTTTTTTCGAATACACCCTTAAGAAAACGGAATTCAAATTCTAAGGAATTTCTTAGAAAGTTTAAAGATGATTCCTAGTGATGACGGAAGCTCTAAAGTTCTAGGCTTAGGAACTCTTCTTCAGATACTTTTATTTTCAAGGTTTCACTAAATCTCACTCCACCTCTTAAAAAGAGGCATATTTTAGCGGAATCTGCTAGAATCTTTGATACACTGGGTCTAATTTCACCATGTACTGTAACTTTAAAAATATTTTATCAAAAACTGGTTGACAAAAGGGGACTGGGACTCTATTATTCCAGAACATCTAACCGAGGAATTGCTCAAATTTCAAAATTCATTTAATGAAATCAATCAATTTTCGGTACCAAGATGTGTTACGCTTTCATCCGAGAATACCTTTGAATTGCACGGATTCTCCGATGCTTCAACGCTAGCTTATGCTGCCGCAATTTATTGCCGACAAACTTGTAATGGAAAAACAAATGCTTTTCTTTTGGTTTCTAAAACAAAAGTTGCACCAATCAAGCAAATTTCTGTCCCTAAATTAGAACTTTGTGGTGCTCACTTATTATCTAAATTATTTCGCACAGTTATCGACTCACTAAAGAATTACAAGTTCGATATTTTTGCATGGACTGATTCTAAAGTAGTCCTTTCATGGTTATCCGAACACCCCCGCAAATGGAAAACATTTGTTGCGAACAGAACCTCTCAAATAACAGAAGTTTTACCTACTAAGCACTGGGGACACGTTCCCTCAAAAGAAAATCTCGCAGATATCGCTTCTCGTGAGTGTTTACCAGAATGCGAGTTATGGTGGAAGCTGGCTGCTTCTAGACCCATCTAATTGGCCGAAAGACGACTTAAATGTTGAGGAATTCAATGAACAAATCAAATCTGAGCAAAGGTCTGATCCAATTTTTTCATTTCACACGCATCCTTCAAATGATGTACTAGATAATTTGTTTCAAAAGCACTCTTCACTTTCAAAAATTATCCGCATTCTAGCATACTGCCTAAGATTCATTAAAAAATGCAAAAGTGCTAATGAATATCAAATTCCTTCGACAGTACTTACATTCAATGAAACAAAATTTTCCGAAGAAACAGTCGTTCTTTGGATTCAAAATTCTTACTTTCAAGAAGAATTAAAATGTATCAAAGAACAAAAACCTCTAGCTAAGAAAAGCAAATTACACTCTCTATATCCGTTTATTGATACTAAGGGTATCTTATGGGTGGGAGGATGCCTACAAAATTCACAGTTAGCATTTAATCACAAGCATCCGGTAATACTTCCATCACAACATAAAATGAGTGAACTCTTGATAATACAACAACATATTGCCACTTTACATGCTGGATCTTCTCTACTATCGCACATCATAAAACAATCCTTTTGGATAGTTGGTGGAAAGAAGCTCATCAACAAATGCATTAATAGATGCTTAAAATGTTACAGATAAAAAAAAAACTATTGCAACCCCTCAATAAATGGGGAATTTACCTAAACCTCGAGTAAATCTTGATTTTGAACGCCCCTTTTTTACCAGCGGAGTTGATTACGCAGGCCCTATATCCATTAAATTTAGCAAAGGTAGGGGTGCAAAAACAACTAAGTGTTACATTGCCTTATTCATCTGTCTTGCTACTAAAGCTGTGCATATAGAAGCTGTGAGTGATCTAACAACTGAAGCATTTATAGCAGCTCTTCGACGTTTTAGTGCAAGAAGAGATACCCCACGTCACCTTTATAGTGACAACGGGAAAAACTTTCTCGGTACATCAAGAAAACTAGATCAAATACAGAGGATATGGTTGTCATTTCCTAAAAATGAAATCATGTCTCAATATTTAACTGAAAGGTCCATTGAATGGCACTTTATCCCTCCTTTTCCCCCTTACTTTGGCAGAATTTGGGAGGCTGCCATAAAATCCACAAAATATCATCTGAAAAGAATTATAGGAGAGACACTCCTAACATTGGAAGAACTAGCAACATTACTTAGCCAAATCCGAGGCATTACTGAATTCGCAACCTCTTATACATTTAAATGACAATGATAGTGACTGCATAAATGTTCTCACTCCCTCACATTTTCTTACAGGGGATGTAATATTTTCAATACCTGAGGAGTCCGCATCAATTACATCGAATCCAAGGAATCGTTGAGAGCTGCTGCAAAATTTGAAAAAGGGATTCGTCAAAAGATTCAAGACAGAATAAGGAAAGGGCAGCTGACGTCACTGTGGACGAATTACTGTGGATAAGCGAGAAAAACATGTCCGTTCTTTAACGACTGACACTTTACGGATGAGCTCCGGGAATTTGATTGGTCTATGTTTGCCAATGTAAAAGTAAGTATGATATGATTGGGCTACGTCGTCAAGATGATTTCTACAATGATCGCTATGGCAAAAAATGTAGCGGTAGATTGGTTGACAGAAGTGTTTGTTTGTAAACATGCCCTTTCCTTATACTTGTGCTCTCTCCAAAAGAGAGGCAAGTGGAGAACAGATCTTCCTAACCTCCAACCAGGTCAAGATGTGCTGCTCCTTGATGATGCCCAACCACCAGACTCTTGGCCCTTGGGACGGGTAACAGAGGTCTATCCCGGAAAAGACGGACATGTCCGTGTAGTTACAGTTAAATGCAGAAGCTCCATTTTGAAACGACCCGTAACCAAAGTTGCCCTCCTCCCTATATATCAGGACTAAGGCCCTGATAGGGTGGGAGGATGTTAAATGTTTATTTTAAAACAGTAATTTTTATAAACAATAAATGACTCCATAACTCAGAAGTGACATTAATGAAGAACAATTTGATATCATTGTTTATAAAACAAAGCATAAGTAGAAAATGATTGCACATGATTACGAAATAACTTTGATTACTTCAAGGACATTTTATGTTTAATTTTTTACTGTTAGCAAACTTACGAGAGAGTTCAGTTTCTTTTAGGATTTGGAAAAGCACACATCGTGTTTTTATTTTCTTTTATCACACATCATACTTTAGTTATGATATTTGTCATTCACTTGAGTACAACGCAGCAGGAAAATGCAATCCTGTTTTGTTTATTTGTGAACCACTATTTCTGTGATTTAAGTTGTAATAATAATTCATATATTAATTTGTGTGTCAAGTTATTTCGAATTAAAATACATGAACGAGCTTCGTAGTGAAAAATAGACACATGGTAATGTTTTAGCTTTATTAGTGGAGAATATGAATGGTAAAACTTTTTTGCCCCTCTCTCGCTTTGTGTTTTTAACACATTCGCTGCCGATCACGTGCCAGCGCGTGATATGGCGCCAACGTTACGGGGCCACTCACGCGCCAGCGCGTAATGTGGGGTGATTCTCAATAGCCAGCCACGCGCTGACGCAGGAAAATCTTTCACTAATTATTTGTTATAAAAAGTACATCGACTTCTGGGAAAAACTCGCTTCTACAGTGCGGCAATAACTATCATCACATCTTCACGTAAGTGGCAGTGAACGTGTTAATAAATAGTTGAATATGTTGATCAATCAAATGAAAGATTCTTTGACAGAGTGCTGTGAATGACTGATTTTATTTACTTTTTTAGTTTTCTAAATAATCATGTTTTATATAGGAATATGGGTAAAACCGTGAGCTTTTAGGTAGATGTTTAAGCAGACTGAAATTTTTAAACAGCTAGGTAAAGTCTTTTTTAGCATCCGATGCTATTTCTTTCAGACAAGCTAAAAATGTCGTGTCATCAGCCCTGAATTTTCTACTGAACCGATTTTGATAATTATTTTTTTAAATGAAAGCTATTTATTTGTAGTTGTGCCCATTTTAACTATTTTTTAATTTATTTCCATTTTTATATTTTATTTTTAATTTTAAATGCTTTTTTACGATATTTCTTCAAAATGGTGGCAACTTAGTTTAGCTTTTCTCTCGATAATAAAAATTTATTTTCCATTATTACTTTCCACAAGTCAGAAACTTTATTTCATCAGTGAACATGTCCTCGCATTTAAAAGAAAAAAGTTAATTGTTTTCGTAAAATTTAACCACAATAAAATGATTGCATATAATTATGCACTAATTGAGGTAAAAAAATATATTTACTGAGAAATAATATTAATAATGTAAATAAAATAAGAGAAAATAATTTATGATAAAAATTAATGTCTAAAGCAATATAAGAAATATTTCAAATGAGTAAAATGATGGCATTCAGCAACCAGATAAAATGAATTTACAATATTATTACGGACGCCTTTTCATATTACTAATAACAGTAATTTTTAAAAAAACATGTGAAGAGAAAATGACGTCACTATTTAAAACATCGCATTTTTTACTCATAAGGATATTACATTTCAATTTTCTTTTCATTATAGACACTGAGAATGAGATTTTACTTTCAGATGACTTCAGTTAGTGAAAATAATGTCACAGTAAAAATGAAATTAGTTTTTTTTTTTTTTTTTTTTTTTTTTAAATAAAACTATTTTCTGTGAGTGCATATAAAATAAAATTTCTGGATTTCGCCGGCACTCGGATTACAATTTTAACTGAAGATGTGCGAATATTTATTATTGTAAAATTGTAACTGGCAAACTTCACATTAAGTTTGGAAATATATTTATTATATATTGATTCGATAATGTAATTGCTTTTGCTTTTTTTTAATCCAAATCGATCTCTTTTATCTTTTAATCTTTTCTATATTTTTCTATATTTTAATCTTTTAAATATTTCATTCGTCGAATTCGACGGGATTCCGCTCGTTTTATTGTTAAAATGCATTTCCTTTTTCTCAGTATCTATAAAAAAGTGTTTAAAGTAATGCAAAAATCCGTTTTTGATGAATCTAGTCAATGAAGAAGTAGCACGTCAAATTGTATCTCTTTATTATTCCGCAATTCTAATGACTCAGAGAGAAATTGCTAATCAATTGGGTATTTCACGTCGTTCTGTTTGCTATTATATTGATAAACACAAGAAAAATGAAGTTAGTTCATTGCATTCTAAACGGGGTCGCCCTTCTAAAAGACCCTATCGATTTTATTTTTAACCATTTGAAAAATGGTTGTTGTTTTCGGGAGAATGGACCCGATGATGTTACCACTTTTGAATGATGTTACCACTTTTGAATGATGTTACCACTTTTGAATTTAAATTAAATTCTTTATTTTTAGAAGAATTTTTATTTGAATTTAAATTAAATTCTTTACTTTTAGAAGAATTTTTATTTGAATAGTAAATTAAAATGGTTAAAATCATTGTAATAAAGGAGAAAACTAACAAATTTAAAAATGGGTAGACGGAAATTAACAGATACGGAAAAAGCCGAAGCCAAAGAAATGAATGAACGTGAATATCGCATTCAATGATATTAAACACAGTCAACATGTATAAGTTGCTTATTAGTTTGGCGATTCGTATCATTTGGCGAAATTGGTCGACGGGATAACTGAGTAATACTGTATTTGGTTTGGCGCAAAAACGTCTTTCAATGCAGAAAATGATAAAATCAAAAGATTATTGAGCCGCTGAAAACCAATTACGTGTTGAAAGGCGATCACGAAAAAGGAAGCAATTTAATGCCGAACCGATTAATTGTAAAACATCATGTCGCCAGGGCGACCAATCCACTAGCCATGGCGTTTTACTATCGGTCGGTTCTAACCAGGAAAATTTGAGTGCCAATAGTGATTCTAACAAGCCGGAAAATGTTATAGCTATTACTCTTGATTTTCCACCACCTAAAAAGAAAACTAAAAAGCAATCGGCTTGGGAAAAACTGGGAAAAAACTTTTTTGATTCGATGTCTGATGGACCCATTCACAGATGCATGTGCTGCGATCGATTTTGGTTTAAAACCTCCATCACCAAAATTCTGCTCTGTAAAATCAAACAATATATGCCAAAGTCTTACAAGTATAACAGTATATGCCAAAGCTGTATTTTAATAATGATTACTTTTGCACCAACAATGTTAAATAGTTTGAAATGTTTCTTTCGTCGCCAACTTTTATGCTTGGCGACAATAGAGTGATATAACTTAAACGAACCGTACCTTCAAATTGCAGCATGTATAAAGTCATTTATAGCAGTGGCACGGATAATACACAATAAAACAACTGGTATTTAGCTTAAAATGATAGATGAATGTATCGAGTGAAACATTTTTCAAATGGTTGGGGTAATTTCTTAAATTACAATTTTTTTTTTTTTTTTATTGTTTGTAAACAAAATATGTGACAGAAAAAGAAAACAAGACCTTTTGAGTCAGACAGAAAAAATTTAAATATTTTTTATTTTGTTTTATGATACTGTGAGAAATTTACAATATCTTATTCAATATTCCTGCATATTTCTCAGAAACCAACACAGGGATAACATAGGTAAAATGAACTCCGTTCTGAATTTGGGCTAAGTCCAGAAATATACTGCAAAGCTTTAAAAGTTTTGATTGGTCGTCGCCAATCCTCTCTGTAGACAATATATTGAAAGCTACTTCAATATATAGGGCTGAGAAACATTTCTGTCAATCTGCCGAAAACCACTTGGAGATTCCCACATCTTTAAACTTCAGCTTCTGTTGTTGCATACCGCTGAGTTCATTTAAAAAAGCTGATAAATAAGTAGCTTAGTATAAAGCTGTTTGATTTGGAGGCCGAATAACTACTAGACGATTATATCCACTATTACATTTAATAAAACAAAAATTAAGAATTACATATTAAAGTAAAATAGTTACAGGAAAAATTGAGCAGATAACGTACGTCAAACTAGCACGAGCTCGTGAACCGAAGTAAATACGAATGAGTTCAGTTCAGTTCAGGCAATGCCGTGACGGTTGCCGTTAGAGTTAAAATAGCAGTTCGCAAGTGCCTGTTGAGTTACACCAAGGAGTTAGCAGTGTTGGTGCGTTCAGTAGAGGACACTGCAGTACCTCTTCCTAGTGAAACGTTACCTGAAGCGTGCTGGAAAATGGACTTGCCGTCCAGAGCGAGTGCACTTAACCTTCGGAAGTTCTGGTACATCCTCGATTTCCGGCTGTTGGACTTCTGGAGTGGGCTCTAGAGTTTTGGTGACAGGTATTGATGTCGAGTCTGGGCAGTTGAGTATGAATGCAGGCTTAAGACGGTCAATGGACGCAAACTTTGCTTTATCACCAATCTGCAGCTTGTAGACTTTATCGGACCGCTGGAGAACAACAAAAGGTCCATCGTATGGTGGTTTAAGAGGTGGCTGAACTGCATCGTGTCTCACAAAAACTTGGCTGCAGCTCCTGAGATCTTTCGATACAAAGGAACGGTTCTTGGTATCATGGTTGTTAGTGGGAGCTGGGGACACCTGCTGCATGACTTCTTTTAAACGTGTGACGAATCTGGCTGCGTTGACGTCTGCAGGAGTTGGTGCAAAAAATTCCCCAGGCAATCTCAAGGCTGTACCATACACCAGTTCGGCTGTGGTCGCTTTAATGGTGTCTCTGAGTGCGGAACGCATTCCAAGCAATATTGTGGGTAAGACCTCTGTCCAACGATCAGTTAAATGAGCTTTTAAAGCGGCTTTCATTGTGCGATGCCAATTTTCAATTAAACCATTAGACATTGGGCGATATACTGTGGTGTGTATGTGTTTAATCCCTAATAATTTCATTAATGTTGTAAGTAAAAGAGACTCAAATTGCCTGCCCTAGTCTGATGTGACCAGCCTAGGAACACCGAAGCGAACTATCCAATTTTCGTAAGACGCTCTAGCTACAGTTTCAGCAGATATATCTGAAATTGGACAAGCTTCCACCCAACGTGTGAAACGGTCAATCTTTGTTAAGCAATCTGCATATCCCTGGGAAGAGGGGAGGGGCCCAACGATATCGATATGAATATGTTCAAATCTTTTATCTGGAATTTTAATGTTTTGTTCTGGGCTGTTCGTATGGCGATATATTTTGGATCTCTGACATGGAATACATGTCCGAGTCCAATTAGTAATATCCTTTTTTATTCCTGGCCACACAAAACTTGGCTGCAGCTCCTGAGATCTCTCGATACAAAGGAACGGTTCTTGGTATCATGGTTGTTAGTGGGAGCTGGGGACACCTGCTGCATGACTTCTTTTAAACGTGTGACGAATCTGGCTGCGTTGACGTCTGCAGGAGTTGGTGCAAAAAATTCCCCAGGCAATCTCAAGGCTGTACCATACACCAGTTCGGCTGTGGTCGCTTTAATGGTGTCTCTGAGTGCGGAACGCATTCCAAGCAATATTGTGGGTAAGACCTCTGTCCAACGATCAGTTAAATGAGCTTTTAAAGCGGCTTTCATTGTGCGATGCCAATTTTCAATTAAACCATTAGACATTGGGCGATATACTGTGGTGTGTATGTGTTTAATCCCTAATAATTTCATTAATGTTGTAAGTAAAAGAGACTCAAATTGCCTGCCCTAGTCTGATGTGACCAGCCTAGGAACACCGAAGCGAACTATCCAATTTTCGTAAGACGCTCTAGCTACAGTTTCAGCAGATATATCTGAAATTGGACAAGCTTCCACCCAACGTGTGAAACGGTCAATCTTTGTTAAGCAATCTGCATATCCCTGGGAAGAGGGGAGGGGCCCAACGATATCGATATGAATATGTTCAAATCTTTTATCTGGAATTTTAATGTTTTGTTCTGGGCTGTTCGTATGGCGATATATTTTGGATCTCTGACATGGAATACATGTCCGAGTCCAATTAGTAATATCCTTTTTTATTCCTGGCCACACAAAACGAGACGTTAGAAGTTTTACGGTAGCTTTGACACCTGGATGAGCTAAATCGTGAAGAATTTTGAATGCGGTTTTTCGAAATTCGTGAGGAAGATACGGGCGAACGTTCTGTGTAGAGGTATCACACAAAAGTTTAATTTCAGTTCCCGGTATGATCATATGTTGAAATTATAAGGTTGTGCCAGATTTAATTAGATTTTGCAACTCAGCATCAGCATTTTGGGCTTGATCCACTGCGGTATACTCCAAAACATTTGGGAGTTCTAAAGCCTCAATTCTCGATAGCATAGCTGCTGGTATATTATCGGAACCTTTTACAAATTGGATATGTACTAAATTGACCAATAAAATCCAAATGACGCAGTCGTCTGGGAGAACATTTATCGGCTTTTTGTAAGAATGCACATGTGAGTGGTTGATGATCCGTGAAAATTGTAAATTGACGGTCTTCAAGCATATGTTTAAAATGTTAAATGGCGGCATAAATTGCATACAATTCGCGATCATATGTGTCCCATCTCTGCTGTGCAGGAGACAACTTGGCTGAGAAAAATGTCAAAGGTTCGAAACTTGTCTCATTGTCAATTTTTTAAAATTGGTTTAGTGAAGATCCTACCGCTGAATCACTACCATCTGTGAAAAGAGTTGAGTGTGCTTCTGGATCTGGGGAGCCAAGATTGCAGCATCGACAAGCTGTTTTTTGCAAGCTTCGAATGCTGCTTTTTCAGCTTCTGTCCAGTCAATAGTAATATTTGATTTCCCTTTTTAGTGCCTTTTAGCATCTCATTGAGTGGGGCCTAATTATGTGCAGCATGCGGTACATTTCTTCGATAATAATTTAGTAAACCAAGGAAACGTTGGAGTTCTTTTACAATTTTAGGTAACTCATACTTTAATATTGGCTCAACGCGTTCAGGCTGAGGCTTAATTCCATTTTTATTTACCAAATAACCTAAAAAAGATAATTCAGGAACACCGAAGACGCATTTCTTTAAATTAATTTGAATACCATAAGCGGAAAGTCTTTTAAAAACACATTCGAGGTGTGCTTGATGTTCTTCCTCAGAACTGCTTGGAATTAAAATGTCATCGAGATAATCAAAAACAAAATCAAAACCGTGTAACACCTTATTTATAAATCTTTGGAAAGTTTGGGCTGCATTGGACAACCCGAAAGGCATATATAAAAATTCAAATAAACCGAAGGGTGTAGTAATTGCGGTTTTTGGGATATCGTCTGGGTGAACTGGGATTTGGTGATATGCCCTAACTAAGTCCACTTTAGAAAAAATAACTTTGCCATGTAATTGGCTTGAAAAATCCTGTAAGTAAGGAATAGGGTAGCGGTCTGGTATTGTTATTCTATTTAGAGCTCTGTAGTCACCAGTAGGGCGAAAATGTTTACCAGAGTCTTTCCGGACAAGGTGCAATGTGCTAGACCAGTTAGATGTGCTTGGTCTGCATATCCCTTGCTCTAACATATATTCAAATTCACGTTTAGCTGCAGCTAATTTTGCTGGGTGAAGTCTACGCGGACGTGCAAAGACAGGTTGCCTTTTGGTTATAATTCTGTGCACCGTATTATGTTTTACTTCTTTCAATTTTGGGTATGGGCGTACAACATCACTGTATTTTTCTAAAATATTTTTATGTGCCAAAATGTTTGCGATCGATGTAACCTGTGGAATATTGTCTGTTGATTGATTTTGTCCCGCTGCTTTTCAATTTAGTGAGTCGATCTCTGAGACACCCCTGTTTAAGATCAATTAACAGGCCATAGTGACGTAAAAAATCAGCACCTAATATCGGCTTGCTAATGTCTGCTAGGACAAACGGCCACTGAAATTTGCGACGTAAATTTAAACTGAAATTTATTACTTTAATGCCATATGTTTTGATGGTAGATCCATTTGCTGAATATAAATTAGTTTTACGTTATCTGATTTGGGAATTGGTTTGTGGTATGGTAACACACAAACATCGCTACCACTATCCACTAGATATGAAAGTTTTGATAATGGGTCATAAACAAAAAGGCGACTCTTGTTATTCGGCTGGAAATCGCATTGCGCCACATGCGATTTCTGCTCTAGTTTTCCTGACGCTTGAATTTACATGGGGATTTGCAACGCCTGGCGGACTCTCCAAATTTAAAATGATACCAGCACTGGTCATGCGGGCCTCTGTTTTTAGATGTTTTTGAGCGTGATCGCCTGGATGCAAATCTGTTACGAAAATTATTTTGCCACTCACGGCTTCGCGAAAGATGCTCAACCTGTTTAGGGAGTTCAGCAATTTGAGCACGTAACTCACTGAAATCCGAAAGTGGAGTTTTCGAGCAATGCACCTCATCGATACTTGCGCCAGCAGTCTTATGAATTTTATCACCTATTAAGGCTAATTTATCGAGGCTATCTTCCTATACGGAAAGGATAGCTTGCACCTGAGTGGGTAGACGCTGTAGCCAGAGCGTTTTTAAGAAATCCTCGCACAATGTTTTCCCTGGAAGTTGTTTCATCTTGCGCAACAAGTGTGAATTCTTGTCATCCCCTAAAACTAATTCAGAAAGTAAAGCTTTAATTTGTCTCTGTTGAAAGTCGGAAAAATCAGAAATAAGCCGTTTTTTAACGGATTCATATTTATCCGTCTCTGGAGGTTATAACACTATATCGCTAACATAATTTAAAATATCGGAAGTTAGAGCTGTATTACACAGTAATACTTAGTTGCATCCTGAGTGATGCCTGATACAATAAATTGTGCTTCTATGTTAGCAAACCACAATATGGGGTGTTTATCCCAAAAAAGTGGCAGCTTTAGGCCTACTTTATGAACCTGAAGTTCGGACTGAACCGCGTCGTCTGGCATGGCAAAATGATAAAAAATATGTATCAAATTTTTAAGAAAGCTCAAATAACCGATGTAAACAGAAATAATATGAGGTCTTACATTGAAAACTACAGGATCATCGGTTACTGCATCCCCTTAGAAGCACATGACGTAGTCAGGCTTAGAACGGCGAAAACAGTCCGCGCCGGTGGCGAATTTTACCATAAAAACAAAAATACGATGCTGCATCTCCTTGAATCATAGATTTCCACAGTCTACTATATGCTGTTGATCATCACTTAAAAATCTCAGAAGGATTGCACAAGATTGCATCGCTGCAATCTAAAGTTCGAACGAGGTTCACCACTTCAGCTTCTGTTGTTGCATACCGCTGAGTCAGGGCCGAAACTAGAGGGGGGCAGAGGGGGCACATGCCCCGGGCGTCACCAGAACAAAAGCTGAAGGGGACGCCAAATTAAGATTTTGTTTGGTGTGTTTGATATAAAGAATGCATATATATGGGGGGTGGGGGGGCGCCAAAATCCATGTTTGCCCGGGCGCAAAAAAGGCTAGTTTCAGAGCTGCGCTGAGTTCATGTAAAGAAGGTGATAAATAAGTAGCTTACAAGGAAGGTCTCCATACGGGCATACTCAGAAAAATCTGAAAAAATTACAGAATGTTCTTCTCATATAGTTATATATGTTTATAAAAAAATTTCGGCGGAATCTCCTTATAACGTCCGTAAAAAAATAATAAAATTTTCGTTTATTTGGCGATTTATCTCCGGTTGGCGGAAAAACGAAATTTTGAAAAATACGCTTTTACGCTTCGAATACTTTTTAAAGAAAAAACTTTCTATGTTCAATTTATTTAAATAAGTTTAGTTTAAGTAATTTTAGTTTTGCATTTTTACTTTACTTTAAGTGTAATTTTGTCATATACGTTTATATGTACTTATAACAAAATGAAATTAATATATTTTATCATTTAAAACACAATTTAAATTGATTAAAATTGTACCAAATTGAAAAATACACAGTTAAAAATCTGCTGCATTTTGTTGCAACGCAATCCCTTGCTTGTATAGAAAACGGTTACTTGGTCGTGAAATTGAGCTTTCTCATTGGTTGGAATAGAGATATTATATATAAGTAGTGGAGTGCGTTGCAACAAAATGCAGCAGATTTTTAACAGTGTATGACACGGTCAATTCACCGTGCTATGGAGCATTCTCATTGGTCAGAAGAGAGATATTCTATAAAAGTAGTGGAGTGACGTTGCAGTAAATGCCGCAGATTTTTAACAGTGAAGTCAATTAAAATCAATTTTCAGATTCGTTAAAATCGTCTGCTTTTGGCGAGGAAATGCACTGCTCGCCAAATCCCGCGTCGCTTTCAGCTTTTCACGCCAATTATTCCAAAGTATTTTATTTTTTTACATATCTAATAATGTAATTCCGCCGCTAATTTTCACTGATCCTTTATTACCTACATGAGTAGTTTAATTCGTATTTTTTTCAAAAAATTCTGAGTATGCCCCCAATGGAGACCTTCCTTGTTAGCATAAAGCTGTTTGATTTGGAAGCCGAATAACTACTAGAAGATTATATCTACTATTACATTTAATAAAACAAAAATTAAGAGTTACATATTAAAGTAAAATAGTTACAGGAAAAATTGAGCAGATAACGTGCGTCAAACTAGCACAAGCTCGTGAACCGAAGTAAATACGAATGAGTTCAGTTCAGTTCAGGCAATGCCGTGACGGTTGCCGTTAGAGTTAAAATAGCAGTTCGCAAGTGTCTGTTGAGTTACACCAAGGAGTTAGCAGTGTTGGTGCGTTCAGTAGAGGACACTGCAAAACCAAAGTTTTTGATCCATAAGGTTATTCTCTTTCATCCTGTCCATGCGCGTAGTCAAGGGGGGTGCCCCGGGTGCCCGGGCACCCCCCCTCCCCACCGCGCTCGCGCAGATCCAAGATTGATTATTTTAAAAAATAAAAATTTATAAAAGAAAAAAGAAGAAAAACGTAAGCAAAGTTAGTTCAATTAGTTAATCAAAACTAACAGTCTATGTTTTGAAATGTGATAAAAGAAGAGACCTTGATTCTTTCTTTTTTTCTTTTTAAGAAAATTATTTTATTCATCTTTTTTAAAACTAGAATATTTACTAGAATCTGTATTAATCGCAGTAAATCAAAAGAGTTGGTTTTATAATCCCAATTTGATGTCGCTTCTTTATGGAATTTTTTTAACACCTTTCCATTGCATGCATATTTCCATAAAAAATTAGAGTAAATTCTCGACAAGAATAGAAACTACTATTTATATATTTTCTTTTGTTATCTAAAGTCTAGATAGGAGCAAAAAAAATTGAAAGGAAATACAGATGTGAAATGATAATTCCACCATGTGATTAGCCTGGAGAACAGAGGGGGTGGAAGGTTGTACAAATTAGAGATGAGACAGGCTCAGCCCCAACACGAAAGCCCGAGCCCATACCCGGGTCCGAAGCGGGCACGGGCTCTATTTTCCTTTTAGTGTTCGGGCCCGGGGGCGGGGCTCGGGCTCCTGAGAATTAAAAAACATTTATGTGCAGAAAAGATTGAAAGAACTACTATTTTCCTTTTAAAATTATTTATTCTTTTTCAAGTCATTTCAGTGTTATTTTGATCAAAACGAAAGAAAAATAAAAATATTTTTTGTATATATTTCAATAGTTGATTGTTGCTTCAAAAGAAAATTTTTGATGTATTTCCGTCGACGATTAATTGATAAGGCGCCTATCAAAATAATCATAAATAATAAATTAGCTTCTGGTTGGATTTTCGTTTGAGGCAGAGGATATTTTTTAATTCGATCGTTTATTTATTTATTTTGTTAGAGAATGATTTCTTCGTTTTTGATGCAGACTAGATGCTTGAGGTTTGCAAATTATTTGATTGTGCACGAATCATAATCGTTCTTCATATGATAACAGCATTGTGATTTTTTTTTTTCTGTTTGTCATCATAAATTTTGCTTATGCTGAGGATTTCCCTTCGTAAGTAAACATATTTTACATGTTATTTCGATTGAAGACATTCGATTAATGTTTCTTCTTTTCCCATAAAAACAACGGAACTTTAAGATAACTATATCAATGTTTTAATTTGCGTTGATTTTAAGGTTCTCGTCAGTCATGGGGTAATTGTTAAGAGAAATGAACTGATTATAGATAAATGTACAGGGATGTAGTGGAGGGTATACTGGGGTATACGCCGTATACCTTCTAGATTTTTTTTAAAGAACACCGTATAACCTTCTGTTTCTCATGAAACCCATAGGATGTACTCTCTAGAGTATACTCTGTGCCTTGAGCATATACCCTCTGCGTCGATCGTGTAACCTGTGGTTTTTTTTACGACTACACTCCTCAAGATGTTAGAGGTCTGCACGGGCCGGAATTTCCGGGCCCGGCCCGGCCCGTAGGAAATTTTTTTGGCCCGGCCCGTTGTAAAACTCAAAAATTCGGTCTGGGCCCGGCCCGGCCCATTTTGGCCCGTTACAATTTCTACGATTTCTAAAAAATTCAGATTTTTATTTTATAATCAAGATTTTTTTTTAAAGAATACTGCATACATATCTTTGGAATGTTTTTACAGTATATTTTACAGGAAATATACATTAACAACATTAATGATTATTTAGATTCTCAGGCTTTCAACATTAGAATAAAGATTCATTCAAAAATTAATATCGCTTAGAATAAAAGAAAAAAAAAAGAAAGCTAAAAACATCGTTACTTTTGAAGCTGTTTGATAAAAGAATATTTATAAAAATATTTCCTTATCATTTTTTAAAAGATTTTAAATCCAAATTCATTCTTAAATTCAAAGAAGCTCCTTTCTGATACATCTCTAAATTCATTTTTTTCTCAGAAACGCATAAGTTTAGCAGGTATCTTTATTCAGAAACTATATAATCGAATGGCGTTATCCAATTTTTTGATAAAAGCATTTTAAGAATACTGCAAGCAAATAAAATACTTTCATAATTAGCGTTTTGAATAAAATTTCCGGAAGCGATAGCATGGGAAGGGATAAAAAAAACATGCAATCATCTGAGAAACTATTCTATCTCAACAAGGTAACACAAGTATTTTATTTACCAAAAATGAAAAACGCTATTCGATTCCAAATCCATTCAATAGTTACGCTTATCACTTTTATACTTTTACAATTTAAAATTAATCAGAAAATGTGTCGAACTTTCTATTATTGAGAAATTAATTTAAAAACCATCAAGAAGTATATATCTAAAGATTAAGCTAACATAAGTTCTTTATCGCTATTAATAATTTTACATGAGTAAGCTAAAAAAATATTAAAACGGGTTACACACAATGTAATTCTCCGATGCCGATCTCTACACTGTAAATTTTTATATTGATGCTGTCAAACTAGTACGGCTCGTGACGCACATTTATACTTATTCTCGTTAAAACCATTTTCGTTGAAAAAAGCTCATATTTTATCGTTTCTGTCGGAATCTTCGCCCGAAAAATATTTTAATCGGCCTGGCCCGTTATGTTGTTTGTCGGCTTGGCCCGGCCCGTTGAGAAAACTATTCTAAATCTGCCGGGCCGACCCGGCCCGTTAGAAGTTTCGAAAGGATTCCGGGTACGGGCCACTGGCCAAGCCCCGGGCCCGTGCAGACCTCTAGAAGATGTACTCTTTTTATAGGAAATTGAAAACGTTTTTTGATTCTTCAGCATACAAATAGTAATTTCTATAAACAATATCCATTTATTCATTACACTTCTTTAATATGTCCATCAAATTTTCTTCTTAAAGGACAAGAAATATGGGAATCATTTTAGGTATGAAGGATATTTTTATTTGATTCCAAATTGCTTTTTTCATAAGCTTGAATTTAAATTTTTATTTAATAGTAAATTTTATAAGAAATTTTTTAAAATGGGATATCACATTTGAAACAATTTTTAAATATCATTAAATCTTTTATTTATTTATTTATTTATTTATTTTTGTATACTTTTACTTACCCATCATACGTAGTATAGGGTAAGTCTTGCAATCGTTTTGAAAATCGAAAAATTTTTTTGACGGATTTACACGTTTTAGGTAGTGAAGATTTCGAAAAACATATTTTTAGAAAAAAATTTTTGCCGTCCGTCTGTCTGTCTGTCTGTCTGTAAACGCTCTATCTCCCGAACAAATTGAGATAGAGACTTGAAATTTTGTACGTAGTTAATATGTAAGAATGGGACGAACCCTATTTAATATCAGCAACCTCGATTATCCGGAACTATTTTTTTCGGACTCTCGAAAAATTCGCTCTGATGAAAGGTATATAAAAAATTTCGAATTTTTTTGTTCTAAGGAATGGACGTAAAAGGCAATAAAATAACACACATTTTGCATATAGAACGAAGTCGATCGGATTATTAGTTGCCGAGATATTTGTAATCTTGTTTTCCACATTCTTCGATTTTTCATGACCCTGTATTTCATTCAAATTTCAATTCAGAAGTATATTTTAATTGGAAATGAGACGCGTAATCCGACGCAGTTAATTGTTAGTTAATAGAATTATTATTTTTGGAGTTATAAGGATGTTTCCTTTACGCAGTTCGGTACTACTTGAGTAGTTTGGCGTTTAACATAATTTGTCGAAATTGGTACATCAGCAGTTCTTTAATATAGCATTACTATGTATATTAACAATATTTAAATTTTGTTTATGAATTGCAATGCATTGTATAAATAGTTTCACATGTTTTATTTTCATATACATATCCATGATGGGTAAGTATTACGGTGGCCCCCAACGACTAGTTTTGTATCGGGCTCGGACTTTAATGTACTAAAAATCTTTCGGGCGCGGGTTTCAAAAATCGAGCCGGAACTCATCTCTAGTACAAATCTGTGCTTCCTCTGAAAATAAGAAATGATGCTACGCAAAATTCAAATTAATATGGAGGTTGGTTTGTTGGTTTGCTAAATTTCGTTTTTTGGGATCATATTTTGACATTCGTACGGGCTCATTTTTAACCATTTGAAAAATGGTTGTTGTTTTCGGGAGAATGGACCCGATGATGTTACCACTTTTGAATGATGTTACCACTTTTGAATGATGTTACCACTTTTGAATTTAAATTAAATTCTTTATTTTTAGAAGAATTTTTATTTGAATTTAAATTAAATTCTTTACTTTTAGAAGAATTTTTATTTGAATAGTAAATTAAAATGGTTAAAATCATTGTAATAAAGGAGAAAACTAACAAATTTAAAAATGGGTAGACGGAAATTAACAGATACGGAAAAAGCCGAAGCCAAAGAAATGAATGAACGTGAATATCGCATTCAATGATATTAAACACAGTCAACATGTATAAGTTGCTTATTAGTTTGGCGATTCGTATCATTTGGCGAAATTGGTCGACGGGATAACTGAGTAATACTGTATTTGGTTTGGCGCAAAAACGTCTTTCAATGCAGAAAATGATAAAATCAAAAGATTATTGAGCCGCTGAAAACCAATTACGTGTTGAAAGGCGATCACGAAAAAGGAAGCAATTTAATGCCGAACCGATTAATTGTAAAACATCATGTCGCCAGGGCGACCAATCCACTAGCCATGGCGTTTTACTATCGGTCGGTTCTAACCAGGAAAATTTGAGTGCCAATAGTGATTCTAACAAGCCGGAAAATGTTATAGCTATTACTCTTGATTTTCCACCACCTAAAAAGAAAACTAAAAAGCAATCGGCTTGGGAAAAACTGGGAAAAAACTTTTTTGATTCGATGTCTGATGGACCCATTCACAGATGCATGTGCTGCGATCGATTTTGGTTTAAAACCTCCATCACCAAAATTCTGCTCTGTAAAATCAAACAATATATGCCAAAGTCTTACAAGTATAACAGTATATGCCAAAGCTGTATTTTAATAATGACTAGCGGCCTTCGCCCGCTACGCTGGTCGGTTTATCTAAAGAAATCTTGAAGAAGTAGTTAGATAAGGTTCAGACATACATTAAAAAAAAAAAAAAGCAAGTCGATCATTCAAAAAACGTTGGGAAATATCAAATATTTACTGTAATTTTTTAAGAAAAACAAAGTTTCGAAAAAAAAAATTAAATCGAAAAAAAAATTACACTGACATATTAATGCAAGGAAATTTTCCCAGAGAGAAAATTCGCCTTGAATACAATATTTCAAATTCTTTTAATTGCTTATAGGCGTTAATGCCAACATAGTGAAAAAAAATTCCATGCTGGGAATCGAACCCGGGCCATCAGTATGGCGCACTGACGTTCTACCGACTAAACCACATGGAACGACAGCCAGCTTGAAACTTTCTCATACTTAAGTAGACTGGCGAAAACATAACGATAGCGCGTTTTAAAATCGCACAGTGACATCTATTGGATTTTATATGTACTAAAAAACGTTATGTACTAAAAAACGTGAGCAGCGCACCTAATAGTTTCTTTTGTTTCTTTTTGTTACTTTTTTGTCTGTTGTCCGATTTTGATGAAACAAAGCCTATACACTGCCCGGGAGTGTGCATTCTTCATTAGTGAAAACCGCATAAAAATCCATTCAGTAGTTACGAAGATAACCTCGAACAAACAGACAGACAGACAGACAGACAGACAGACAAAAAATTCAAAAAAAATTTTTTTGTGTTTCATTGGTTTTCTTTTATCGCCCTGACTCCATTTTTGTCAATTATCTTCAATGTACAGACACACCGGGTCCTACTGTTTTATTATATGTATAGATTACTTTTGCACCAACAATGTTAAATAGTTTGAAATGTTTCTTTCGTCGCCAACTTTTATGCTTGGCGACAATAGAGTGATATAACTTAAACGAACCGTACCTTCAAATTGCAGCATGTATAAAGTCATTTATAGCAGTGGCACGGATAATACACAATAAAACAACTGGTATTTAGCTTAAAATGATAGATGAATGTATCGAGTGAAACATTTTTCAAATGGTTGGGGTAATTTCTTAAATTACAATTATTTTTTTTATTTTTATTTTTTTTTTTTTTTTAACGGGGAAATTTTATTTATTCATGAGTAGAAAATATAAGAGCTATTTTTCACTTTAAATTGCATACTACAAGTTATTTTAATGCGGTTTTTATCAAAATGACGGGGGAACTAACGTTGTGCTTATTTATTTTAGTATCTCATTGCTGTTTGAAATGAAAACTTGTGATAATTACAGATTTATGTTTACGGATATCTTTATTTTATATCTATCATGTTTTATCTATGTTTATATATCTTTTTCTTGTTCATTAGCAGCGCCGTGCGAAAGGGGGAGCTTAGGGGGCAGCTACCCGGGCGTGGAACTTTAGGGCGCGCCAAATTTATACTACCAACGTCATTTTTGGCCTGTTACAAGAAAAAGTTGGGTGGAGGGGGCGCCAAATTGTAACTTTGCCCCAGGCGCAGCTTTCTCTTCGCATGCCCCTGTCCATTAGATTTAGTTTTAAGCAACTTCTCATCCTTCTTCACGCAATGAAAAATTGCGTTTGGGTCTTTTTTAAAAGAAATTCCACACAACTATACCTTCCGCAAAAAACCTGTCTAAAACGGAAATTTGATAGGTTTTATGGGGTTCCGTTTTATTAGGTTTCATTACATAAGATGTTGTTTGTACCCAACATGTTCAGGTTAAAAAATTTGAGCACCCCCCCCCCCCGTTCAAAAGGCTGGCTACGCCTATGCTGTCAGAATGATTTTTTATTTTATTTAAACAACATACATCTGACTTGTGTGCTCGACATGAAGGCCTGCTTATAAGTCATCGTCAATATACAAGGACGAGATAGCACAAGGAAATTTACATCACAAGAGAAATACAACCAGGAGCTCCACACAAAGCGTGTGTGCAATGGAGCCAGCGGGAATCGAGCCCACAACCTCCAGATTAGCAGAGCGGCATCTTAACCACTCGGCCACGGAGGCCCCTCAGAATGAACTTTAGTCACTGACATAATATACCAGTAACGTGAGACTAACAAAAAAGACAGGCTATCGTGGTGCATCCCACGTGTCATTTTTTACAGACCACTAAAGGGATGTGATGCTGTTTCATAAGCAAGCATTAGTGCATCCGAGCATCACTTGACTCCAGCTGTCTATAAAAAAATATGTGGCATACACCATGAGAGCCTGTCTTTTTTGTTAGTCTCACCAGTAATCTAAGTGGCTAGGAAAAATAACCAGTATTCTCTGTGAAAGGGCAAGAGGATATAAGGCAATGTAAAATCATTCTAAGCATCTTTTTTGGTATGGAATTGTGATTCCCATTTACTTTAAGGTTCTTATATTTTTAATAGACTATATAGGATTCGCGATGGTGACGAGTAAAAGTAAAACTATCGCTCACCGCGAAGTGGTGAGCCTTCCTTCCTGCGATAGAGGCAGTGTGAAGCCCAGAATGCAGAGTTGGCATGGGACGAGTTTCCTTGTGTGATGCTGTCGCCGACCCTCAGTTACCCAAGGACAGTAGTCAGCTAGGTGGGTAGGTGCACCAAGTGGCATAAACTCTAACTAGCTCCACTTAATTGCCCAAGGACATGCACTGCCAAATGCATGTCACATGTCCTGCACCTAACAGTCTGGAGTCCGATCGAAACGACAGAAACTCTACCAAGCTCAAGGAGCTGAGCGATCCTTTCTGGTGGCTCCCCCCCCCCCCAGTTCACCCTGATGCAAGCCCACAATCACTGCCAAGGATACCTAAAAGTGCTATTACACGTGTCGTGCTGCAGGCGTCAAATTGCAGGCGTCTCCATGTTATCCTATGGGACCAGGGGAGTCGCTTGGTTAGTGCGCAATTCTCCTGTGTCGGAGCGTCTTTGACGCCTTGAACGAAGCGAGTCGCCAGTAAGAGCCAATCAAATACTTGGAAATTCAAATGAAGGTAAAGACTCTTCTCGAACAGCCAATGAAATGCTAAGAAAACGAAAAAACGCAGGCGATATTTGTCGCTTGCAATTTTTACGTGTAATAGCACTTTAAAGGGGAATTTGTTTTACAGAGTCTCTAAGATCAACAACTATAACACTAAACACATTTATAGAGAGAAACCGATGGAAAGACTGATGACTGTAGCTGGATAAAGAGAGCCGAGGAAAGTGTCTCTTGATGGCATACCATGGTCCCTACCTAAGTTGGGGGGGGGGGACACACTCGCTCCCGGACGTACCGATTTACGTACATTCCTTTGGGTGCACCAGCTATTTACTGCCCGAAGACTCAGACTAGACGCCTCTGGTGGAACCCAGAGAATCGAGGGAAAATTCTCCTTGGCGACATAGACGTCGCCCCACTTAGATCAAAGCTCGGGTCCTCCCTTCTGCAATGTAGCGATTTACGAACACTCCTTAGAGTGCACCTTCTATTTGCCATTGCGTTAATTCGGGGAAAAATCACTAGCGGAAACCGAAAAGCTGAAAAAATATTACCCCCCCCCCTATCGTTAACTTCTAGCTACGGCCCTGGTCTCTACGCCTTGTTCTACAAGGACCATACTCTTCTTTCAGGCTCCCTCTTAGTCAATTGGTGGTGGAGGTCCTATTCCCCCAGTTTAACCTTTGCTCGGAGTCACCATGCAACCCTTCAAGTCCCGGACATTGCATGTGAGATCAGTCTACGTACGCCACTCTCCAAGTTAACACGATAATCGTGGCTTTGAAAAACCGCAACATCCACGACCTACGGCCCACAATGTGATGCCCATTTATTCGTGGCCGCCGGACACGCAATAGTCCCACTTGGAGACCGGGATTCGTTTTCGATCGGCTCCCATCAAGCATCGTGTATTATGAGTGCATCCGGGCTCTCGGACACTTCACCCACTCAAAGGGTCGGTCCGGTTGAGATCATCTGGAGGAGTGGCCACATGACGAACCGGTTATCATCGCTCAAGTTTAACTGCCTTCATTCGGTTGAAACAAGACAATTTCGTAGAAGAATGGCTGTATGACTCAGCCGGGCAGAGATTTTCAAAGCAAGTCGCACATAAACCCTGTGGAGTTACTTGTGTTTGTACTGAATTTTGACCGACTTGCAGCATTCACTTTTACCATCACGTCGAATCAAAATACATCATCTCCATGTGTCTCTCACCTCGTGAAATTAAGGGGGGGGGGGGTAAGCTGGGAATGAGCAACTCAATCCTCCGGGGAATTAAGCTGGTCCAAAATCATCTCAAACCAATTAAATCTTATTGGGAAATAAAACAGCCTATAAAGGCGCTACTTTTAGCCTTCGGTACTGGAAAATTGTTCCTTTAATTCTTAGATGATAAATTGAGTAGATAACGACCCATACAGCACAGTTTCATCTCGAGAACGTCGCAGGTTCGTCACATTGCGACGTTGTGATGTCCCATTGATCATCTCAGAGACGGTCTGGTAACTGCTGAATGTCCGTGACCGGCGATGTCGCATTGTAACGTCTAAAGAACATCGCAGTATAACATCTATGTGACATCGCAGTGTAACATCTATGTGACATTTCACTGTAATATCAGTGAGACATCACAAGGTGACATTTATGAGATGTCACATTGCAACATCTACAATGCATCGCATGAAATTTCTATGAGATATCGCATTGTGATACTCATGCGGTATAGCTCTGCTGGTGCTGTACTGTGATGAATGCAATATAGTAAACCCAGGTCAGTTGTTACCACTATTTCCAAATAATAATAGTCACCTATTTTAACAAATTTCTGCTATTAAATAAGAGAAACATTATTTGAAAATAGTGCTGACATGCAGGTTCATTCTTCGATATTTTTGTTGCTGTATTTTATTCTTAAAAATTACCTTTCAGGATCCCATGTACAAGTATGGATACTTAATGCGTGACTATCGCAGTGCCCTTGAAAGGTACCACAATATACTGTTTCACATTTCTGTTATTCATTTCAGGATAATCCTATTAAATGTCATTTTCTAAATACCAGAATTTTCTTGCATCTTCTAATAAAACAGAAATGTAATTATTATAATTTATTGTACGTTTATTAATGTCTGACATGTATAAGTGTGTAACACAGTACTGTACTTTTTTCTAAGTATATAAATAATTGCATAAAACATTTTATTTTACTCTAAATTTCTAAAAAACTTCGATACTTAAACTATTAGAATTGTGTTTTGATACTATAATTTTCAGTTGTTAATCACTTTAAAGGGAAAATTACTAACATTTTGCAGCATTATGTATATACTAATCTCTTAAGAGATTAATGGACATTAATTAATGTCAAATGAACTTCATTTGTGTATAATAGTATGGTTTCTCGAGTGATTACTTCTAATAAAATTAGATTTTACTATCTTTTAATTATAAACCAGGAAGCAGCAGCACAGACAATCATCTTATAAATTTAATGGTTGAAATTCCAGAATTAGTTAAAACTCAATTTGGATATTAAAGTGCAATCAGTCTTCCAAATCATATTGTGATGAAAAACACCTGAAAATCAGATTTTAGCGGTTGACTCATAGGTTTACCACTGAGTTTTCCTACATGTTTTCTTTACCTTTATTAGCAAGAGAAAACAATGGTAAACCTACGAGTCAACCGCTAAAATCTGATTTTCAGGTATTTTCAACCAGGATATGACTTGGCAGATCGATAAGTTTAATATGTCAATCAAGTTTTAACTAATTCTGCAACTCGATAAAATGCTACCTCCCTGTCCATTAATTTATGTAAATTATGAGATTTATTTAATATTCAAATGTAAAAATTACTTTCTTATAGATTATTGGGAGAGTCTTCTTCGCTGCTAAGTTGGTCACTTAAAATATGTACAACACATAAAAAAAGTCATTCACACATTGCCTGCCTATTTTGAAGAATTATGATTAGATCTTAACCCATTAGTGCCTAGCGTCCCATTTTTGGGACAGTTTTAAAATATTCAAGTAAGCGCATTCCACACCATTAAAAAAGGAGGATAAATAAATACTTCCTTTTTCGAGACAAAGTTCTCGATAAATCAAGATAAAAAATTTTCCTGCTTTAAAAGTGGTGGGAAAATGCAAAATTTGAATTTTAACGAAGAAAATAATTCAGGCACTAATGGGTTAAAATTCGTAATACATCAATTCAAAGAAACATGTTTAAAATTTTTTTAAACACATTTCTTGAATTAATAACTAATAGGGAATAAAATATTTTATCTTAAGACACATCTACACCATAAAAATAAGTTTTGTATCTCATAAAAAGTTAACACAGCTCTACTCTTTTTTTCTTTCTTTTAAATAGAGTAGAGGAGAAGGGGAGGGGCTATATATATAGCCCCCCCCCTTCTCCTTCTTCTGATCTATATCAGAAGTAGATTTGTTTGAAGTTACTTTTATAATTATTACTATAGTAATGTATCAGAAAATTTTTTAAATAAATTTCTGGAGAATTGCAAATTTTAAATGCATAGCTGTTGAATTTATTTTTACATTTAAAATGCCTGTGTGGCGAATGAATGTTTTTAACTATTTTTTTCTGTATAATATTCTTAAAAGTTTTTTTTTCTGCCAGTTGTCAAAATATTTCTAAACTGAGCATAATTTCATATTTTGCACATTAAAAGTTGACGAACTATGATAAAATTTTAATATTTCACATAATTATATATTATAGATATTTTGACAGCTAAAAGAAAAAAAAATCTTTTATAAAAAGAGTAGAGATGTACACAGAAAGAAAAAAAATTAAAAATATTAATTTCCAGAATAGACATTTAAATATATGAATGCATTCTACGTCCGTAGACTTAACATCAGCCTGAGGAATTCTGAATTTGACTAACAATCTTAAGTGCTGTATTCTTCCTATGAGCATAAGTCTATCCTACTTTATTAGGAATTTTATCCTCTGTAAATATCTAAAAATCATTTTTCATGTCTATGTCTGTTATATTGGTCTTTAATAATTTTATATACTGGTTTTTAAGTTATGAAAGTGTGTTTGTATACTAAAAATTGCATTAAATAACTCCTTAAAAAAAGAAAAAACATAATTATACAATATTGTAAAATACCATACAATAATTTACTTAAGCAAAATATTATATTACTAAATAATGTATGAAGAAATTTATGATACATGATTATATAACAGTATGTGAGAAAGAGTATATGGTATGGAATGCAGACTGATCATCTGTATTGAAAGTCCAGAATAATTATCCACCTGAATTAAAGGTCCCCTATGACAGGATGAGGTATGATTTTGGCAAAATCAAATACTAATTGTCACCACTACTTCCGAATAACAATCTATTTTTAATAACGGAATTTCTGTCAGGGGCGTGCTAAGAGAAAACTGTGCCCGGGGCAACGTTTCAATTTGGTGCCCCCTTACTCAACTTTTTTCTTATAACAGGCCTAAAAATGACATTGATGGTATAAATTTGGCGCCCCCTAAAAGTCTGCACCCGGGGCGACTGCCCGCCCCCCTTTCGTACTGCGCTGATTTCTGTGATTAAATATTATACAGAAATAGTGATAACAATCAGCCAGCTAACATGCAGACACTTTGCTATTACGACGCAGACTATTACTCTTTTCATGCTCATCTTCATGCAGATGTTAAATATTTGGTAACTTTCAATAGTTTTAAAATGCCTAATACATTGTTTAAATTATTTTTTTTATTAATTAAATGTAAGTTATTGAGTATAAATAAACAAAAACAAATTTTCTTATACTAACCATGTTGAAATTGAAATATTTCTGCTTATCTTATACTCAGAATATTTAAATGATAAATAAAGTGTGATGCATAATTACAATATCTTGAAGAGTATTTATTCAGTTACTAGCTTTCCGCCCGCGGCTTCGCCCGCGTGGAATTCGGTTATATTGCGGTATAAAGCACAACTATAAGAAAACTTCTCATTTCTGCGGAAAAATGTAAGAAGCGCGATGTAACGCTGGATACGATTACTTGTTAAACCAAAACTGAATGGTACACTATATTATATGTTTTCCCTTGTGGAGCAAAAACATGCAGATTTTGGGCACTGGAAACCCGGAAACACGCTACATAGAGCTGACCATGCTGACGTTGAGCCTGTTGCGATAAACGGACTTGAGTACGAATATCATTCTCAGAAGCCCTCAAAGAAGCTTGGCGAGCGGCTTGCTCCTCAAGTCTTTGCTGGCGCTGAGATGGTAGCTCAGCAGCTCTCGAAGCAGCCTAATGCTCTGCTTGTTCGTGCCTTCTTAATTCAGCATGGAGAGACGATTCTTGAGATCGGGCAATTTTCATTGCCCGAGCTTTAAATGAGGTGCTCGACAAATTAGATTTACGTTTGCGAGGCATTGTGAAAATATGAGTAAACTATAAACCTAAACTAAACTAAAATCCCAAACTAAACTATAACAATCTAAACGACGAACAAAGCGACGTAATTACCTATCGAAAAAACAATAACTACTTTAGATATCTACCTAGAAAAAAAGCACTAAACTAACCTAACCTAACTATTATACAGCTACTGCACATCGTTACCACGTTTTAAAAACACCCAGCGCCATCTATCGCATACCTCAAGAACTAAATAACGTAACTAATACTTATACTAATTAGTAATTCGTTGACTTATAGTTATTTCAAGATAAGTAGATATAAAAAAAAACATTTTAGACGATAAAACAAATAGTACGTCATCCCTCGGGAATTCTTCATTTTCGAGGATTCATTATCGTATCATTTAGCTTCTAAATTTACATGTTCATATTCGTTTGCAATATATAAGTAGATGTAAAAAAACAGTTTAGACGATAAAACAAATTGTACGTCATCCCTCGGGAATTTCTCATTTTTGGGGATTCATTATCGTATCTTTTAGCTTCTAAATTTACATGTTTATATTCGTTTGCAATATTTTATCTTGTTTTAAACGACACACAGCGCCATCTCCAATCCATCCATCAAGCAAACTATATTTTTGTTTTCCCTCGGGAATATCAATTTTTTCCGGGATAAAAAGTACCCTATTATTTAATCCGGACTTCTAAATTTACGTCTTCAAAATTTCAAAGCAATCGGTTCAGTAGTTACGGCGTGAAAGCGGAACAAACAAACAAACAAACTCACTTTCCGATTTATAATATTAGTAAGGATATCAGTGGCTGATACGATTCTATTATCTTGATAAAAGCCTATAAAAGTTAACATATATATATATATATATTAGGGTGGACCTTAAATGCCATGATTTTTTTAAATTATTATTTTTACAAGTCTCACGCCTTTATTTTGTTCCTTTTGACACAAAAACATTATGTAAAAAGTTTGAGCAATAAATTCAAATATTTAGAGGTAGCTCAACTGACTTGAAATTTATAAAATTAGGAAAAAATTCAGAATATTAGCTACACAAATAAGTAGGCACTTTAAATGTTTTAATTATTTAATTGTGACAATTTATTTAATTTACAGCTCAATTATTAGGTTTTCTTCTTACATTAAAATTTTATTGCATTTGTGCAGGTTGAGAGAGACACATTTTTCTGCTATCTGAGTACATTTTACGATGATCTTCAACAACTTGTAGTAAAAATTGTAGTTGCATTTCATCATGAGTTATCAATCCATTGTATTCTTGAATAAGTGCAACTGCACGTTCGGCATGGTCATTTACCACTTGTAGAGATTTTAATACCTCTTTTTGCCTGTTTATAGTCTTCTCTTAACTCCCACTATTCAGGATCTACTGTAAGAAATCCATCCAGAAGTTCCAACAATTGAAACAACATCATTGACTTAGCTGTGACAAAATCTTCCAATCTTTTATTTTTGAATAAATGTAGAGCAACACTGACTAGTTTGGAATAAATTTGAGCTTGTTTTTTAGAATAAGCTTCATTCTGTAAAGCAATAACCATGCGTCTTTTAGTTAATAAACTCACACGGCTATCAAATAAAGATAAACAAACAAGTCCTTCTGACAAATACCACAAGTGATTAGCAAATTTACGTGATGATGACTTGGAAACAGTTGAATGTATTGATGAGTAGTCAAGTAGTGATTTGAGAAACAACAGTTCATTATATAGGGCACATGAAGCTTGAGGTGCAATGATCCAAGCTTTCAAGTATACACGGACTGTAAAAACACACATGTCACGTATACCTTCTTCCTCTTTTACAGTCAATTTAAACTGAGCCTTGAACATCCAGATCTTGAGACACTATATTACTTTGGACATCAAACGGGCATGGTGCATTGCACCTGGTGACATAAATCTGATTCCCCTTTCTGGGACAGCACCTAGAAATATAATTACAAGTCTAAAAATTCCTTATAATCACCTCTTAGCTTTGTTTCTCTTTGCTCTTCTAGGTACTTCTTTCCATAGTTGATAGTCTCTTGCTTAATATCTTCTACTAGATTTGCAACATCATCAAATGAAATTCCAATTTCGTACTTGTCTTTATCAATTAAGCTCTAATATACCTGAAAGCATTTAAATAATGCAACTTTAGGTGAAGATTTGACTCCTATGCATACTTCAAATACAGTACTAATTATCAGCTCCATAATGTGATGTCTACAAGCAAATAATAAGAGCTCTTTTTTCAATTTATCTTCTAAAAGAACACATGCACCAGAATTATAACCAGTGTTTGAGCTGGTAGTGTCAAAGCACTTTGCACGTATGTTACCTGCTATACCCCAGTATTCAATGGCTTCAAAGACTGCTATTTGCTAAATGCAGTTTATTGTTTTAAATATTATTTTGCATAGTACTGACATCTATGAATAAAAATGTAAAGCTAAATGCATTTTAAAATATTTTAGAAGATAGAATTTATTTTCTATGACATAGCATGCGAATACGCATATGTTTATAATTGCTCATACATTGGAAACTTCTACATCATTGAGCTACCTATAAATATTGTTCAATTGAGCTAATATTTTACCAGAATTATTTTTTCATAAAAAGGAACAAATTTAGAGGGTGAGAAGATTACATTTTGAAACTTGAAAAATAAGGTCCACCCTAATATATATATATATTTTTTTTTTTTTTTTGGTAAAAGTCATGCTTTTGCCCAGTTTTATTTAATTACATTCAATAAGAAATTTATTGTTTTTCATTAAAAAAAAAAAAAAAAAAAAAAAAAAAAAGGATGTTGAGCAATAATATCAGTGGTTGATACAATTCTAATTATCTTGATAATAGCACATAAAAGTTAACATTAAAAAAAAAGTTTTGTAAAACTCCTGATTTTGCCCACTTTTATTTAATTGCATTCAATAAGAAATTTATCAAGTGTTTTTCATCAAAACAAAAAAAAAAAAAAAAAAAAAAAAAAAGAAAGAAAAAAGAATGTTGTTAATTTAGATTTAGATAAAAAGTATGAGCTTTGTTGTAAAATTATAAATGCCTAGATCCATTTATAATTCAGTCATCCCCCCCCCCCCCCACATACACACACTTGTACAAGCACCAATACTAAAAAGTAAGCTTCAATATGATATACTCTCAAATTATGTTGTAATTTCGGCAAGCTTTCTTGCAATATGTGTTTTCTTTTATCCTGTATATTTGCAGATTTACCAAAAATAAACAAATAAATTTAAACATTCCTTCAGCTAATAAAATTAAGTATATATAAAAAAACAGCAGAAGATAACTTATTGAATAATTATTACTATTATATCAATGGAATAAAAAAACATAAAAAAATATGCATACACAAAACATAATTCATTATGAGCAAAACTATACGAAGAAAAATTTTAGTGTTTATTCCGTTTTTGTTTACATATTTTCCCATTCATTTTAAACAGACATTATAAAACAACTTTTTATTATTATTCTATTATTAAATATTTCTGTATTGCTATTTATAAATCATATATACTTCAACCTATGAACTGTATTACTTCAAATTTAATTGTTTATAAAATTTACATTTATGAATGTAAGCTTTTTATATTTGATGAAGATTAATTGTTAATCATGATTAATAGTAGATCACCATAAAATGCTAATTTTTATGTATGTCCCACATTTGGAAGTTGATTTGTATGATTAAAATTTATACATTAATTTATTCAGTATTAATAAAAAGTTTATTAAGCAATGTATTGATGCACTGTATCATTATACCCCTTCTCTTCCTTCATAATTTTCAGAGTGCAAAAGATTGAATTTTGCAGTCTATTGAATTCCCTTTTTCTTTACTAGTAGTCTTCAAAGTGAAAAGGATTAAATTTTGCAATCTGTTGTACTATCACATAATATTATAAATGTATAAATACTTGATTAATCATAAAATTTCACATATCTAGAAATTAAAAAAGAATCAGAAAAATAAGTTAAAATTGCTTTTCTTAATCATAAGAGGGATATTATTGATTAATTGCTTTGCATATACGCAAGTTGTACATGCTCTAATACAAATATAATTTCATTATTTGTAATGACAATTTTTATTCCAGTTATTTACAAATGATCTATTCTAATTACCATGTCTTTTTTTTTTTTTTTTTTTTGGGGGGGGGGGGGGGGAGAATCGAACCTTTATTCTATTTACCAGATTGAAATTAAAATATTCCCGTGTACTTATTGTGCAAAAATATCAATGACTAAAAAACTCTTATCTTGAAATAGGATACAGCAATTTACATATTCAAAAAACACACCCACACAAAACACAAAAATCATACACCTCTTATCCCATTTTTAACTACAATTAATAAAAAAATTGTTAATTGCCCTTCATCAAAACAAAAAATTTCAATATTTTTTATCAGATAAAAATATAAACTTTATTATAAAAATATGAATGCCGAAGCCTGAAGATACTTATAATTTCTATACCCCCCCCCCCACACACACACACACAAGCACCAATAATAAACTAAATAAGTTTCAATATTATGTTTTCTCAAATTATGTAGCAATTTCAGCAAGCTTATTTTCAGTTTGAGTTTTTTTGGTATGTGTTTGTGTGGGTTATTTATTTATTAGCCTCCGAGGCTATTTCTTTCAGACAAGCTAAAAATGTCGTGTCATCAGCCCTGAATTTTCTAGTCAACCGATTTTGATAATTATTTTTTTAAATGAAAGCTATTTATTTGTAGTTGTGCCCATTTTAATTATTTTTTAATTTATTTCCATTTTTATATTTTATTTTTAATTTTAAAAGCTTTTTCATGACATTTCTTCAAAATGGTGGCAACACAGTTTAGCTTTTCTCTCGATAATAAAAATTTATTTTCCAAAATGATTGCGTATAATTATGCACTAATTGAGTTAAAAAAATATATTTACTGAGAAATAATATTAATAATGTAAATAAAATGACAGAAATAATATATGATAAAAATTAATGTCTAAATCAAAATAAGAGAAATTTCAAATGAGGAAAATTATGTCATTCAGCAACCAGATAAATGGGAATTACAATATTATTATGGATGCCTTTTTCATAAACAGTAACTTTTAAAGAACATTTGAAGAGAAAATGACGTCACTATTTAAAACATCGTATTTTACTCATAACGATATTAGGTACTACTTTGTTATCCCGTTGACCAATTTCGCCAAATTATACATATTGACATAATTTTTATTTTAAATAACGAAAAAATAAATAATCAGTAGAATATTAATAAAAATATTAATAAAAAGTCGAAATAAAAATCACTTAATGATATTTTAAACACATGAATTGTATTTAATGTCATTGAATGTGACATTCACGATCATCCATTATTGGCATTTAATCTTATAGTTTGTCGATAATTTTTTGGTCGATGGGATAACCTAGTAATACCCGATATTACTTTTTTTTTTAAAATAAAGCTATTTTCCTGAGAGTGCATGTAAAATAAAATTTCTGGATTTCGCCGGCACTCATATTACAATTTTAACTCTACTTGTGCGAATATTTGCATGCAAAATTGTAACTGGCAAATTTGACATTTACTTTGTAAATATATTTATTATATATTGATTCAATAATGTAATTACTTTTGCTTTTTTTTTAAACCAAATCGATCGGGTCTTTTAAACATTTCATTCGTCGAATTCGATGGGATTCCATTCGTTTTATTGTTAAATTGCATTTCCTTTTACTCAGACTCTATAAAAAAGCGTTTAAACTAAAGAAAAAATCCGTTTTTGATGAATCTATTCAATGAAGAAGTAGCACGTCAAATTGTATCTCTTTATTATTCCGCAATTCCAATGTCTCAGAGAGAAATTGCTATTCAATTGGGTATTTCACGCCGTTCTGTTTGCTATTATATTGATAAACACAAGAAAAATGAAGTTAGTTTATTGCAATCAAAACGGGGTCGCCCTTCTAAAAAACTTCTATCGATTTTTTTTTCTAATCGGAGGCGAAACTGAATTCTGCAATGGTAGAATCTACATTCATCTTGTTTTTTCTTTTTTTCATTACGTAAACACATAAATTATAATTTTTACACCCAAAGGGGCATAAAACTTGAAAATTGGGTTACTGAATTGTTTAGACAAAGATATAATTTAGCAAAGTTCTGAGGAGGTGCGAATGCAGTTTACTCTCCTTCTTGGGGCGATTTTTAAAAATCGCCAAATTGGCGCGTTTTTGCGTCTTGTCTCCCGGAGCTCCTTGCTCCAAGGCCGCCACACACTACAGAGACATGCGTCAAAAATCGTGCAACATGACGCAGTCAAACCGGTTTTTACTTTGTTATCAGGGTGAAATTGTCTCATGTCGTACGTTTTTTCGTTCAATGTTTCACTGGTGTGTGACGGCCCAAGAGACAAAGCACATAAAATACAAATCTAAACAAGACAAAAAAAGGAGAATTTTTACTTACCCGGAGCAGCTGTTTTGCTCCGGATTGACTGGTCAATCATATACTTTTTCCCGCAAACTTTCAACAGCGTAAAGTATCCATTTGAATACTTTACTTCCTCATTCAAACAATCAACAACATTCTTTCTGAAATCAACAACTTCCATAGTAGTTACTGAACGATATCTAACTAAATATAAAAAGAGGAAAATGCAAAAACAATAAACTCACTCGTTGAATGCAAGACGCAACTCAAAAAAACAATGCTACCTGAAGCAATTTCTAAGCGGGAATAACGATATTCAAAAATTTAAAAGCTCTCTTTCAAGTTCTCTTCTTTCGTCCAATCAGAAAACATTTAACAAAAAGGAGCGTCCAATCAGAAACGGCTTAGAAATCGGTAGAATGTGTAAACCGGAGCACTCCTTAGGGTTGCCATATTGAAGATCCGAGAGGAGAAAATGAAAATGCAGGGTTGCCATATCGAAACTTTTATCGCTAAAAAAAGTCGCTTTGGCGAAGGAGAGTAAACTACATTTCACCCTCCTCTTTTTATATTTAGTTAGATACCGTTCAGTAACTACTATGGAAGTTGTAAATTTCAGAAAGAATGTTGTTGATTGTTTGAATGAGGGAGTAAAGTATTCAAATGGATACTTTACGCTGTTGAAAGTTTGCGGGAAAAAGTATATGATTGACCAGTGAATCCGGAGCAAAACAGCGGCTCCGGGTAAGTAAAAATTCTCTTTTTTTTTTGTCTTTAGATTTGTATTTTATGTGCTTTGTCTCTTGGACCGTCACACACCAGTGAAACATTGAACGAAAAAACGTACGACATGAGACAATTTCACCCTGATAACAAAGTAAAAACCGGTTTGACTGCGTCATGTTGCACGATTTTTGACGCATGTCTCTGTAGTGTGTGGCGGGCCTTGGAGCAAGAAGCTCCGGGAGACAAGACGCAAAAACGCGCCAATTTGGCGATTTTTAAAAATCGCCCCAAGAAGGAGAGTAAACTGCATTCGCACCTATAAATGATAATTATCATTAATAAATATGGTAATTTTTAGGATAGTGTGACTTTAAACTTCATCACTGAATAAAAAAATCCAAACACGGAGGAGCAATCACATGGAATGCGAACAATAAAAACAAACACACCTAACTTCACAACGAATTCTTCTTCAGACGCCATTAAATTTGCGCATGCGCAAATAACTGAAAGTACTCGTCCCTCCGCCAAAACGACAGCCCGCGTTCAGAGCTCTCGTCCCCTGTTTGTCGCAGGAGATCGTCTCAGTGACAGTCTGCTTTATCATTTCAGAGATGCTCTGGTTACATCACTCTGAGATGTGATGATAAAGGGACGTCGCGACTGCTCTGAAACATCCCTGAAACCAAGTGTGCTGTATGGGGAATCCCTCTGTTCTATCCGTCGAACCTTGAAGCATTCACCTCTGAGATTTTTTAGCTGATCTCTTTCTTGGAAAAAGCATGCTTACAAACACTTCCATCAACCAATATACCACTACATTTTATCGTTACGATCAACGTAATACCCTGTTCACACTATAGATAGTTAAGATATCTGAGGCCTGGAACTCTCTCGGCGAGTCTCTCGGAGAGTTTCAACTTGCTCGGGCTAGATACAGGATACCACTCACTCTCATTGGCTATAAGCTTCGCTTTTACTGATTGGCTGTTGTGGCCATCTTTATTTCAAGCTCATGCGCATACGTTACATTTGTTCAGTTCAGAGATACAGTGACATTCACTGAGATATCTTAGGTGAGTTTTTCAATGTGTATAGGCATCCAATTCCGGGAGGGTACCACTTCAAGCACGGTGTTGTAAAATGAAATGAAGTGAAACTAATTGAACGCGTAAATTAAGAAAATGAAAATATCGTCTGATTTTATTTATTATCTTTCGAAGAACTTTGACAAGTGTGTGAGAACGATTGAGTTCTCTGAATGTAATGAAGGAATGTGCCTTTTAGATGGAATTAAACTACATTTTTTATAATATATGGACTTTTAGATGAATTTGAACTTAGAATAAGTTTATCTCAACAGATGATTTTCGATTTTAATTCAAAGCTCCGCGCATCGCATAGATGCAACCCGCAAATGAAGACTTGCATGGTTAGTAAGTAATTTTTAAACTAACCCTATTTTCGAATTCTAACATTCTGGTACCCTCGGTTCGGGACAGGAGTTTTTGAATTTTAATTAACTTTAAATGAAAAAATGAATCTGAGTAGTTTGAAAACTCAGAGAAAAGGACTGAGAGCTGCTTTTACTCTCACGTTTAAGAAAATTGAAACTGAATTAACTAAAGAAATATGTGAAATTAAAGAACTTTCTATTCTGAAAACTCAACTGTTTGATAAGTTTCAACGGATGGACACTTGTCAAAGTAAAATTTCGGAAATATTGTTACAAGATAAGGACGAAAAATTGTTTACCGAAGATTTTGAAAGTGCAGAAGAATATCGAGAAAAATATATAGAAATATGTGCACGTATTGATGAAAAGATACAGGTTTCTTCATCTCCTGGCGAAGAAGTAAAACGCAAATTTAAATTACCGGAGATCGAGCTGAAAAAGTTTAACGGCGAACCAAAGGAATTTTTATCGTTTTGGAGCCAGTTCAAGAAAATACACGAAGACGATTCTATTGCCGCTGAAGACAAGATGCAGTACCTATTCCAATGTATGGAACCGAAATCAAAAGCGGAGCGTTTAATATCAAGTTATCCAGCTACCGCGGAAAATTATCCGAAGGCTATCGATCAATTAAAACAGAGGTTTGGACGAGATGATCTTCTTGTGCAAATTTACGTTAGGGAATTATTAACCCTCGTAATGAAAAATGCCACTGCGCCTAAAATGAAAGTTGACTTAGCCTCTTTATACGATGAATTAGAAAGCAAACTTCGTGCCTTAGAAAGTTTGGGAAGAACTCAAGAGAAGTATGGAGACTTTCTCATGCCCTTGGTTGAGAGCTGCCTGCCTGAAGAAGTTCTTTTGACCTGGGAAAGAAGTCGAAATCACGATACATATTCCAGTGAAAATTCCAGGACTTTAAAAAATCTGATGGACTTTCTACGCCAAGAAGTTCAAGGAGATGAAATGGTGTTTTTAGCAAGAAAAGGTTTTGATTCTATTGTTAGAAAAAAGAACATTTTATCTGAAATTATTAGCAAACCTGATCCAGCCACCGCCTCTGCATTGGTGAGTATAGAAAATAAAGGTAAGAAAAACAATTGCATATTCTGTGATAGGTTTCACCCCTCTAATAAATGTTTTGGGGCTCAAAAAATGTCTTTAACTGATAAACAAAAGATTTTGTTAAAAAAGGGGATTTGTTTCACTTGTTTGCAAAAGGCTGGTCATCTGAGTAAGAATTGTAATATTAAAAATAAATTAAAATGTAATTATTGCCATAAACCACATTTTGAAATAATGTGTCCAGAACAAAATATAAATAATAATCAAGATGATTCTTTAAAATCTGAAAATTCTCTTTCTAATTGTAGTAGAAATAAAGTTGTGTATATGCAAACGCTTGGCGTGCGCATTCGATCGCAAGGTCGCCAAAAAGTCGTACGCGCACTGCTAGATTCAGCGAGCCAAAGTAGTTACGTAAGCGAGAGAATAACGAAATCACTAAAAATGCATCCTATAAGAAAAGAAATAATTATTCACGCGCTGTTCGGGGGGGATGAAACGAAACCTAAAAAACATGATGTGTTTTCGGTAGAAATCAGTGAATTAGATGGAAATAATGCGTTTTGTTTTGAAGCATTTTCCGAAAAAAGGATTTGCGGATTTGTACCTAAAATTAAAGATTATAGAATATTAAATGAATTAAAAAGAAATAAAATAAATCTATCTGATGATTTTTGTAAGGAATCTGAAATTGATCTTTTGGTGGGGGCTGATATGATAGGAAAATTATTGACAGGAAATTTAATTCAATTAAATTGCGATTTGACTGCCATAGAAACCAAGCTCGGTTGGACAGTGATGGGGAAACAAACGTGTGGCAAGAAACATAACGTTTTGACAACATTGTCTATGCACGTTAGAAATATTCCTTTGAATGAATTATGGGAACTTGAAACCATAGGAATTTCTGACCCCATTCAGAGTTTTGAAAAGCGGGAAAACTTTGATTTAAACGATTTTAAAGAAAAAATGAAAATTCTTCCCGATGGCAGATATGAAGTAGGGCTTCCATGGAAGTGTAATTTTAAGAATTTGCCCGACAATAAAGTTTTAGCTCGGAAGAGATATGAAAAAATGATCAATAAATTGAAATGTGGGGGATTTTTCGATGAATATCAGGAAGTATTTAAGAATTGGGAAAAAATGAATATTATTGAACGTGTTCCAGAAAATGAATTAAGTAATAAATGTCATTATTTACCGCATAGGCCCGTTATCAGGTTAGATAAGGAAACCACAAAAATACGCCCTGTATTTGATGCATCTGCTTCTGAGAAAGGGAAACCCTCGTTAAATGAATGTTTGTATAAAGGCATCAATCTTATAGAATTAATACCTGATATTCTTGATCGTGTTAGAATGTATCCTATCGGTATAACTGCAGATATAGAAAAGGCTTATTTAATGTTATCTGTTATGCCTAAAGATAGAGATTTTCTTAGATTCTATTTCCCATGTAATGAAGGACAATTGATTTATAGACATTGTAGAGTTGTATTTGGTGTCTCTTCTAGCTCTTATTTACTAAGTGCATCTATAATGCATCTTTTAGAAAATAGTCCTCCTGAATATAAGGAAACTGCTGAAAAATTAAAGTGTTCATTTTATGTAGATAATTGTGTATCAGGTGTTTCTAACATTAATGAAGCTGAAATGTTTATTGAAAATGCAAAGTTATTAATGTCTAAAGGGTGTTTCAATTTGCGTTGTTTTGAAAGCAATGTAGCTTGCAAGAATGTTGATAAACATACTGGGGATACTTCAGTTTTGGGGATTATTTGGGATTTAGATAATGATTCTTTGAAATGTTGTTTAGATTTAGAAACATTAACGTGTGAAAGGAAAATTACTAAGAGATTAATTTTGAGCATTGTGCAAAAGATTTTTGATCCTATCGGTTTATTCTCTCCTGCTACATTGCTTCCAAAATTATTGCTACAAGACTCATGGAAACAGAAAATTCCATGGGATCGAGAATTACCTTGTAACATTGTGAGTGCTTTTTTGAAATGGTTGAAGAATATTGATGTTTTAAAAGAAGTAGCTATACCTCGATACTTAGAAATTAATGCTTCATCTGAACTTCATGTTTTTGTTGATGCGAGTAAAGGGGCATATGCAGCATGTGTCTTCGCTAGATCAATAATTGATTCCGATGTCAAGGTTACGCTTGTTAGAGCGAAGTCTAGGGTTGCTCCTCTCAAAACTTTGAGCATGCCGCGTTTAGAGTTAATGGCTTGTTGTACGACTTGCGAGTTCTATCATCAAGGCAATAAATATGCCAGGTCTGAAAATCACATTCTGGTCAGATTCTACTACCGCAATTTGGTGGATAAAGGAACATGGGAATTGGTCGGTTTTCGTGAGCAACAGAGTCAAAGAAATTCGACAGATGTCCAATATAGAGTCATGGAAGCACGTTCCAGGAAATTTGAATATAGCTGATATACTTTCACGTGGATGTTCTCCGCAGAAAATGCTTGATTCGCGATGGTGGGAAGGTCCTAAGTGGTTAAAAGAAAATCCTGAATGTTGGCCAATTGGCGCGGTTGACTGTCAGCCAAAAGATGTTGATTTAGAAAGAAAAAAGATCGAAATTACGAATATTGATCTAGCTAAAGACACACCCCTTTGGCTCTTAGATAATATATCTAATTATGATAAGATGATAAGAATATTTGCTTGGATTCTGAGATTTGTAAATAATTGCCGAAATGTTTCTAATAAGTGTAAATATTCTAATCTTACTCAAAATGAAATTGAAAATTCTGAAAAATATCTAATCCGTTTAGTTCAGAGCTGTTATTTCTATAATAAAAGGTCATTAAATGATATTGTAACATTCACACAGATGATAATGGAATTTTAAGAGTTAAAACTAAAATAACTGAAAGAAATGACCGAGAATCATTTTTGTATCCAATATTGTTACCAGGCAAATGTGAATTTACTAAATTATTGATTAGATCAGTACACCAAAAGAATTGTCATGCAGGTATAAGAACAATGCAATCTTTAATAAGAGAAAGATTTTGGATAATTAGAGCTAGAAGAACTATTAAAAATGTATTGTACGACTGTATTGCATGTAAACGTTTTAAGGTAAAGTCTTTGTCAAGCGAACCAACACCTTTGCCACCAGATCGCGTTACAGATTGTGCTGTCTTTGAAATTATTGGAGTAGACTTAGCCGGGCCGTTATTTCTAAAAAATGGCGAGAAAGTTTGGATAGCATTGTTTACTTGTGCCGTTTATCGCGCGATTCACCTTGAACTAGTCAATTCGCTATCTTCTGATGCTTTCCTGCTAGCACTTAGACGTTTTATAGCTAGACGCGGTAGGCCCAGCACTATTTATTGTGATAATGGAACAAACTTTAGGGGGGCTTCCAATGAACTTTCAAAATTAAATTGGGATAAAATTTTAAAAGAAACCATGACGCATAAAATTGTTTGGAAATTTATACCTCCCACCGCAGCTTGGTGGGGAGGCTGTTGGGAAAGGTTAGTTCGCATTGTAAAAGAATTGTTAGTACGTACTTTAGGTAGATCTGTATTGACTTATGAAGAATTGAATACACTTATATGTGATTGTGAATCTGTGATTAACTGCAGACCTCTAACCTATATCTCAGAGGACCCACTGGAGCTAGTACCTCTCACACCCGCTATGTTTCTTACTGAAAACCGAAGTTTCAGCAATTCGGATATTATCGAATTAGATTCTCAAAGTTTAAGGAGAAGGTTGAATTACAGAGCTAAACTTCTTACCGATTTTAGGCAACGTTTTAGAAAAGAATACCTCGGCGAATTAGTTCAAAAACATACTGAAAAATATACACGTGAACCGCGAGTGGGAGAAATAGTCTTAGTTGGGGATGATAACAAAAAACGTTTATTTCGGCCTTTAGCAAAGGTGATTCATTTAATTCCAGGACGGGATGGTAAAGTTCGTGGTGTTAAGTTGAAAACTCAGCACGGCACGGTTTTACGTCCGGTGCAGCGCATCTTTCCTTTGGAAATATATTCGAATGAAATAATTGAAATTGCATCCAAACCGTCGGGTGAAGAGAAAACTAGTTCCAGTGAGCATGATGATCATGAAAATGTGTCTTCTCCTGATAGTGTCATACTTAAGAAATATACCTCTTCTGGAAGATGTGTAAAAGCTCCAAAGAGGTTGGATCTTTTTAATAATAATTGTTATGTATTTGAAACTCTCCCCAAGTTTCAAAGGGGGGAGGATGTTGTAAAATGAAATGAAGTGAAACTAATTGAACGCGTAAATTAAGAAAATGAAAATATCGTCTGATTTTATTTATTATCTTTCGAAGAACTTTGACAAGTGTGTGAGAACGATTGAGTTCTCTGAATGTAATGAAGGAATGTGCCTTTTAGATGGAATTAAACTACATTTTTTATAATATATGGACTTTTAGATGAATTTGAACTTAGAATAAGTTTATCTCAACAGATGATTTTCGATTTTAATTCAAAGCTCCGCGCATCGCATAGATGCAACCCGCAAATGAAGACTTGCATGGTTAGTAAGTAATTTTTAAACTAACCCTATTTTCGAATTCTAACACACGGCAATCTTAATATATCTTATATTTTTGTAGTGCAAACAGGGTATAGGATTCATCTTGGCGACGCGACGTTGGCCAATCATATCACAGACCTGTCGAACGCAGGCCAATGAAATCGCTGTAACTCATGTGCCATGTGCACTAGAGATCTGCACGGGCCGGGCAGATTTTCATTAATAACATTTGGGCCGGGTCGGGCCTAGTCACTAATCTTTCTGGGCCGCATATTTCAGATGTGTATATTACTGGGACGATTACTGTTTCTAAACCAATAGGAGAGCGTCATTATCACGGTCAAGTACACGCTCACACAGTTTGATTGACAGGAACTCGTGGACAATTGACGGTGCTAATTATAACGATAATCTGTTGCGGATGAAAGTGAGCTGACTGGTTGAATAGTTAGAGCGTCGAGCTTGAAGCCGGAGGATATGGGTTCGAGTCCATCGCGGGCCTAGAGTCTGTTGGTGATTTTTTTTTTAATTATTGGAGGCTGTCTTTTATTAATAAATAAGACATTTAAAAAAATATTTCAAACCCTTTTAATATTCTAAATATCGTTCCAAAATGATTTATATATATATTAAACAAATGGGAAAAAAAGTATTCTGCGAAAATATCCGTATAAGCAAAATTCTTACTTTAATTTTTATTTATTTATTTATTTCAGGATCAGAGGAAGTATAATTTCTAATTGAATTAAATAAAATTCAGTCATTTTGAAAAAAAAAAAATTCTTTCGTACCTTTCATTTTTAATTACCGAGTACAAATTCAAACAATCCGAGTACAAATAAATAATAAACACACACGATCAATTGTCCACGAGTTCCTGTCAATCAAACTGTGTGGGCGTGTACTTGACCGTGATAATGACGGTCCCCTATTGGTTTAGAAACAGTAATCGTCCCAGCAATATACACATCTGAAATATGCTTCTGGGCCAGGCCTTACTTTTTTCCTGAAGAGTCGGGCTGAGCCGGGCCTAACTTATTTTTTCTGTACGAAGAAGAGAATGAATTCATTGACGACGTAGTCTAATCATATCATATTTTCTTATACATTGGCAAACTTAGACTAATCAAATTCTCGTAGCTCATCCGTAGAGTATCAGTCGTTTTAGAACGGACTGACAGGTTTTTCTCGCTGATCCACAGTAATTCGACCACAATGACGTCAGCTGCCCTTTTTTTATTCATTTTTTGTTTTGCACCACTCATGTCCGGCAGACATGAATCATTAGATTCTCCTGTGACTACTCTTCCATGATATAAAGGATTTTTTCTTGTGCTTAATGATTTAGGGTTTTGTGCGGTAGTCTCTTGGACTAATAGTTTTATGTAAGTTTCAGTGACTACAGATTGTCATCTAGAATGGAGGATATTCCAAATCTGCGTTCGAGACTGTAAAAAGTCACGTGGTACTGGTAATTTACCCAAAGAGCGCGAAATTTTAAAATGGAGGGCCAAAATCACAGTCCGGTAAAATCCAAACACCTCATTGGTCATTGAGTCGCGTCCTTTTCAGAGAACAATCTCTTAGCGATAGGGGAAATGTTGCCTTATTCCTTTTTTCGTTAAAAAAATCGTAGCGGCAATTTTGATGTAAATCTTATCTGTTTTCATTTATAATCTATTTTTCACTCTCATTTTATATAATGTCATCAAAATATCTTAATTGAGTTAATTTCGATGGTTTATCGTAAATAAGAACAGACGGTAACAATTGCTTCAAAATTACTTTACCCTTCACTCTTTTTCTAATGGAGAAAGACGTTCGTGATTTTCACTCATACCACACGACCAATGAGGTCGCTGGATCACACCTGACTGTGATTTTGGCCCTCCATTTTAGAATTTCGCCAAGGCAACACTAGATACCGGGCTTGCTCATTCCTTTCATGACGTCACAAAAGGTGGCTGAATGACGTCCAGCGATTGGTACAAAACGATGGGTGCGTCACTTTGAGCCCTGTTTTTACCAATCACAGATAACGGCCAGCCACCTTTTGTGACGTCGTGATAAGGAATGAGCAAGCCCGGTATCTAGTGTAGCCCTGATTTCGCCCAAAGAGCTTCTAACCAGGGCTACAATAGATACCGGGTGTTCCGCTTCTGTATTGTGATCTTGTAACATCACCTTGGCGACAAACACAGCCCACGTCAATTATACGCCAATCGGCAATTTAGGTAATCCTGCTCACGTGTTGTGTGACCCAGTGGATTGAGAGAAACGGTCTCTTAGCAACAAGCTCTTTGCTGCAACAAGCAGCGACTCTTACAAAATAAACATTCCATTAAATTTACAGTCTACTTGCTTTTTCTTTTTAATTTAGTTTTTCTTTTCAATATAGTACACCTCCGTACATTTTGGTCCTAGCGACCCGTAAGTATGAACGAGCCAGTTCTTTTCTATTGAATTAAATATTGAGTTTATCGAATTTCGTCAACAAGATGAATAATGTCGGAAAGTGAAATAACATCGTTAAACAGAAGGCGAGGGAATATCAAGGCCCAAGTCACTAGAATATTTAACGCAACGGGTGGAAAAACATTTAATTTATCCGAATGGAAAGCCCACCTGGACTTACTGTCGAAAACAGAAGAAAAGTTTGAAGCTCTTAAACTAGAGTATTACAGAATAACAGAGGAAGAAAAGTTGGAAGAAACGGAAAAAATCCTCTCGCAACTGGACGAAGATATTCTAAAACTAGAGGTAAGCTTAAAATCCTCTATTAATGCTTATTATGAAAATACTGATTCTAATAAAAAAATCCATTGAACAGGACCAAGCTAAAACGTCTAGCATTAAGCTACCTAGGGTCATATTGCCGGTTTTTAGTGGCAGAATTGAAGAATGGTCCGTATTTAAAAGTACTTTTAATGAGCTTATTAATGATAATTCAAATTAAAAAAATAATGAAAAATTATTTTATTTGCGTTCTGCTTTGACTGGTGAAGCGAGGAGTTTGCTTACACCAGATGAAAATTATGTTTCACTTTTCAATGCGTTAGAACAAAGATACGAGAATAAAAGAGTTATGGTAGATTGTCATATAAAGAATATTTTAAATCTTTGTGTAATTAAACAGGAATCCGCTAAGGATCTCCGCATTTTATTAGATATTGTAAAGAAAAATTTAAGGGCTTTAAAGATCTTAAAGTATGATAGAGATAATTTCTCGAACGCAATTTTGCTGAATATTATTTTAAATAAACTAGATAACGAAACTCGTAAACAATACGAACTAACATTAAAGGATAATAAAGTGCCTAATTTTGATGAATTTTTAGAATTTCTTGAGCGAAGATGTCAAATCTTAAATAGTATAAGTTCTAACGTATCCTCTAAATATACTGCAAAATCCTTATTCATAAAAACAAACAAACCTCAAAGTAAATGTTGCGTAATCTGTAAAACCGAAAATCACCCCTTATATCATTGTGTTAAATATAAAAACATGAGGTTAAGTGAGCGAATTAACCTTGTTAAGAAAAATAAACTTTGCTTCAATTGTTTAAGTTCAGCCCATCTCATTAATTATTGTAATTCAAAAAGCACTTGTCATGTTTGCAAGAGCGCAAGCCATCATTCATCATTACATAATTATACAACACCAGTAAAAAATCCTATAAACAATCTCCCAATACATGAAACAATAAATAGCAATTTTGTTTCGGAAGATTTATCACAAAACGAAACTACTGCTCATTCATTTTTTTCGTATGAAAATGATAATAATAAATCTGTTTTAATTTGCACTGCAATAATTTATTTGACAGATGTAAATGGCATCAAAATTCCTTTCAGGGCAATATCAGATTCCGCATCGCAGAATTGTTTTTGTACATTTAAAGCAGCACAAATATTAGGCTTGAAAAAAAGAGAAAATAAATATTCCTGTAAGTGGAATAAATAAATTGCCTATTTACATTAAATCTAGAATCAAATCAAAGTTGTCAAATAAAATGAATAGTACCAGTTATGATATTGAGTTATTAATCGTTCCAAACATCTGTGAATTCACGCCCTCGAAAAAGATAAACATATCAGATTTAAAAATTCCAGCAAATATTTGTTTAGCGGATAAAAAATTTAACATTCCAAGCAGTGTGGAGATAATTATCGGTGCTGAACTGTATTTTTCTCTTTTAAATGAAGAAAAAATAAAGTTAGGCAATAATTTATATTTGCAATCAAGTATTTTCGGTTATATTGTATCTGGTTGTATTTATGACAAAACAGTAAATAATAATAATACTAATTATTGTTTCTTAACAAAAAAATCTTGAAATACTTAATGACACTTTGAAGTCTTTCTGGGAAATTGAAGAAGTACAAAATTTAAAACCCTGTAACAGTGAAGAATTAGAATATTGTAATGATCACTTCGATAAAACGCACTTCAGAAAACCGGATGGTAGGTTTGTGGTCACGATGCCGTTTAAACCACAGGTTTTAGAACCCGATTTGGGAAATTCCAAAAATCTTGCATTGAAAAGATTAAACTCTCTGTGGCAACGTTTAGATCGAGATCCTGTTATGAAAAATTTATACACAGAATTTATTAAAGAATATAGAGATTTAAATCACATGCATGAAATAAAAGAAAACACGAACTTTAATGATGGCTATTACTTACCACATCACGGCGTTTTACGACCCTCTAGTAAAACCACAAAACTACGCGTCGTTTTTGACGCTAGTGCCAAGTCAACCAACGGAAAATCTTTGAACGATTTATTATGTAAGGGTGGAGTTCTGCAAGATGATCTTTTTTCGATATTAATTAGATTTAGAAAGCATATTTATGCTTTTACTGCGGATATTAAACAAATGTTTAGGATGATAGAAATAAATCCATCCCAGTACAAATATTTAAAAATTTTGTGGAAAGACAGTATGTCATCCCCGGTTAAGGTATTTCAGCTAACAACAGTTTCGTATGGAACATCTTGTACTCCTTACTTAGCCACCAAAGTATTACAACAATTAGCTCTAGATGAGAAAAAGGAATTCCCGTTAGCATCGAAAATTGTTTTGAAGGACTTTTATATGGATGATTGCCTATCGGGCTCATCCAATTTAGAAGAATTCAGATTAATGAAATCGCAATTAACAGAACTCCTCTTAAAAGGAGGGATGGTTTTACACAAATGGTGTACCAATGAGGTCCAATCTACTGATAATCACATGTTTCCCCTGGACAGAAATTCTGAAGAAATAACTGTTAAAACATTAGGGATGTTGTGGAACAGTTTCAATGATACCTTTAGGTATAAAGTTAATATTAACACAAAAAGTGATTTCACAAAAAGAGATGTACTTTCGCAAATTACCCGCAATTATGATCCTCTCAGTCTCTTAGGGCCAGTGATTGCTAAAGCAAAAATATTCATGCAGGAGCTATAGCTTCTTAAAATAGAGTGGAATGAGAAGCTGCCCTCTCATGTTGCCAAACAATGGGAAACCTTCCTCGAAAGTCTTAAAGAACTGGAATCCATTGAAGTGCCAAGATGCTTCCTAGCTGTGAACCAATCAGTGGTGCTAAATGGTTTCGCAGATGCGTCTTCCAAGGCTTATGGCGCAGTGATATACATGCAAACATCTAATTCTAGTGAAACCATCGGTCACGTATTGTGTAGTAAATCCCGCGTGTGTCCAACCAAGGTAATAACGGTGCCACGTCTCGAAATGTCAGCATGTCTTCTTCTGGCTAAACTCACTAACAAGGTCTTAAATTCATTAGACAAACAAGTAGCTTCAGTCAATTTGTTTTCTGATTCAAATATTGCTTTAGCTTGGATAGACACTGCTCCTCATCTCCTGAAAACGTTTGTGGGAAACCGCGTTGTGCAAATTAAGGAACAAACTAAGAACTTTCCATGGTTTCATATTCCGTCAGAACACAATCCAGCTGACTTGATATCAAGAGGTGCAAGTGTGGAAAACCTGTCTTCTAACCAGTTGTGGTGGCATGGCCCGCCTCTTTCAATTCTTGAAGAAACAATAGCAAAAACTGACTCTAATATAAGTGACATTAAAGATGAACATTATTCTAGTGAGCTTAAAGTTCCCAGCAACTTGACATTAGCTATTCATACTGACTCTAATTTCTGTGATAATTTAATTAATCTTAGCAATAATTTCCAAAAATTAATTAGAATTTTAGCTTATATTTTCAGATTCATACATAAATGTAAAAAAGCAACATCTGCAACCGGCCCTCTGTTGCTGGAGGAATTAAGAAAGGCAGAAAATTATTTAATAAAAGATATACAGGTAAAGTATTTCAAATTTGAAATTTCGGCCCTCCAAGCGGGATCTTCGGTTCTTCGCGCAAGTAAGTTAAAATTCTTAAATCCCTTTTTAGATGGAGATAGCTTATTGAGGGTGGGAGGAAGACTAGCAAAATCAAATTTGAATTTTGACCATAAACACCCCATTATACTTCCGGCGAGCTGCCGCTTGACGAAATTAATTTTTCAATATTATCATAAACGAGATTTTCATGTAGGACCCCAAGCTCTTTTGAACACTGTGCGTCAAAAATATTGGCCGCTCGGTGGCAGAAATATTGCGCGTAAAATTGTACATGAGTGTTTACAATGCTTTAAAGTTAAACCTATAACGGCTAGTCAAATGATGGGGGATCTCCCTCCTGAAAGAATAGTGCCCAGTTCCCCATTTTCAAATGTGGGATTAGATTTAAGTGGGCCTTTTGAAATAAAATATAAAGGTCAAAGAAAGGGTACTTTTCAGAAAATCTATGTTGCCATATTTGTATGTATGGTCACTAAAGCTGTGCACTTGGATTTTGTCTCAGATTTGACATCCGAGGCTATAATAGCAACTCTAAAAAGATTCTTCGCTCGTCGTGGGAAAAGCTCTGTAATCTTTAGCTACAATGCTACAAATTTCGTTGGGGCTGCAGCAGAACTAAAACGTTTACGCAGACTTGTTACGAGTGATGAAGTTTCGAACTTTTTAGCTTCTGAAGGTATTAACTGGAAGTTCTCCCCTCCTAGGGCGCCAAATTTTGGTGGCCTTTGGGAGGCAGGAGTCAAATCTTTCAAATACCACTTAAAAAGAGCTGTGGGCTCAGCTCATCTCACGATCGAGGAATTCCTGACAGTTATCACACAGATAGCGGCTATTTTAAATTCGCGACCACTTTGTCCTTTGTCAACAGATCCTGACGATCTTCAGGTGTTGACTCCTGGTCACTTCCTCATAGGAAAGCCTTTTAATTTAATTCCAGAACCCAATTTAAGTGAGGTCAAAGATAATTTGCTAAATAAATGGCAAAAGACTCAAAAATTAACGCAGTTAATATGGAAACGTTGGCAGAATAATTATCTGAGCCAGTTACAAGAAAGAAACAAGTGGCTATTTAAAAGGCCTAATATTCTGCCAGGAATGCTAGTTTTGCTTAAGAACTCACAACTACCCATTTGCACTTGGTCACTAGGCCGCATTAATAAGGTATTCCCAGGCGCGGACGGGATAGTCAGGGTAGTTGAAGTTCGTACCGCTAAGGGTAATTTTAAACGACCTATTTCAAAAATAAGTATATTACCCATTGAGGACAACATCATAGATCCTAAACTTTAAATGTGCTTTATTATGTATTAATTTTCATGTATTATTTGTGTTTATTTATTTATTTATTCATTTTTGCTTATAATTGTATCATGTTGTGTTATTACTTGTATTGCATATGTATCTTGAAATATAAAAATATTTCAACGCCGGGCGGGATGTTCCGCTTCTGTATTGTGATCTTGTAACATCGCCTTGGCGATAAACACAGCCCACGCCAATTATACGCCAATCGGCAATTTAGGTAACCCTGCTCACGTGTTGTGTGACCCAGTGGATTGAGAGAAACGGTCTCTTAGCAACAAGCTCTTTGCTGCAACAAGCGGCGACTCTTAGAAAATAAACATTCCATTAAATTTACAATCTACTTGCTTTTTCTTTTTAATTTAGTTTTTCTTTTCAATTTAGTACACCTCCGTACACCGGGCTTGCTCTTCCTTATCACGACGTCACGAAAGGTGGCTGGCCGCTATCTGCGATTGGTACAAACAGGGCCCATCGTTTTGTACCAATCGCTGGATGTCATTCAGCCACCTTTTGTGACGTCATGGAAGGAATGAGCAAGCTAAGGCTCCTACAATACGGGCTGAATCACGCCTCCATTAAGTTTCCAAAATGGTTGCCTGACTTGGCGTCTTATCGCGTAGATGGCGAGGCGAATTTTACTTACTCAATCTCTTTCATGGGAAAATGTGAGAATAGAACATTCGAAGAACCGGTTTGTTGTGTACAAGTGATTAGGTTGGCGCGATATTTGGCGAAGTTCTCCAATCCAGATCTATTCTTTTAAACATTTATAGACAAATTATTCCACTTTTCTTCATTTATATGGAATTTAAATGCTCCAAAGCCATTCCTGAACATGTCAGAATAATTTTCTGCTCAACAACCGCCCATTTTTAATGATTTTGTAGCTTTAAAATCATTCAAACGTTTCTCGCCTCATAGGAATCAATGGGAAACAAACGGTAACTGGGAAACAAGATGCTTGATGATTCAGCCTGAGTTATAGGAGTCCTAGAGCAAGCCCGGTATCTAGTGTGGTCTTGTTCTAACTGATAAGAGGAGAGGCTGTGGAGCTTTCCCTCCTTTATGCTAGAAGTTTTTTCCTGGACCACGTGATCATACGTAGATGGAATATCCTCCATTGTAGATTTTTCACTCGACCAATCAGATACCACAGACTTCTCATATAAGTGGACGCCACATTCCATTGTTATCTCGGAAAGGTTTCGAATCCCAACATCTTTGTTTTTCATCGCCAAAAAGATGCCATTTTCTGGAGATGATCGCTTTAGTGGCAACTTTCAGATTTATTCTCGTAGTAAAATAAATGCAAACATAGAAGCGAAACTACAATCTGTTGTTGCTGTAATTGTCATTTTGGAAGGTAAAATAATAAGTTCCTAAAAGAAGTATTAAAAGGTAAATTAAAGAGAAAAGCAGAAGTGCGGTCAACTCATGACAAATATAAGAATGGGAGTTTCGGCGGGAATGCGGTGAAAAAATTCCGAGGAGATTTCGGCGAGAGAAAAACCGGTTTGGTGCGCTAAATCTGCCATCCGTCACGTGACGGAGTCAGATACTAACAATTTTGCGAACACTTCACTGTTTGTAAACATGCAGGATTTTGGTTGGTCAATTGCTAACAACGAAAAGTCTAATTGGATCCCTGGCAATATTTTGACTAAATAATTGAAAAGGTGATTTGCCGATAACTTCCTTATAATTTTCTTATTTTGCTACTATTTGTGGCAACTGCTTTAGCGCCTACTATGGCGTATTCTCCAAAAGCAGACGATATAAACTTTTTAATTAATGATGTTCCTGAACTCACGGAAGAAGAAAGAATTACCCTTATGACTGCCATGAAAAAAGCACAAGTATGCGCTAATATTTCTTATGTTCAAATACTGTCTAATACCTTACATTATTTAAAAAATACTTAGTTTTCACTCGACAGGACTGCACCCACTATTCCGAAACATTTACAGGACAACATTAAACAACATCTGAAGTTTTATTTACATTTCTTATCTATACTGATTAAAGATTTATGATTTTGATCACTGCTTAATTCGCACAATGGCGGTGCTTTATTTTTCTTTTGTCTTTGTCTGAAATGATAATATATAGAAATACTTATCTCTTTTGTTGCATATCGGTATGTGTAGATCGCAATTATTTTTTAGTTTTGAATGATGGAATTGTGTGTTTTGACTTAAATATTTACTTATGAACTTTGTTGTAACTTTTTTTTCTGTTTGATTGCATGTTTGCATCGCTAGAAAACATTTTTTCCCTCAGTTAATATAAAAGAATTCATTATACCTATTATTTTTAGCGATTTAATTCTTATAATTTTTTTCACCACATTTTGTTTTTTCTAATAATATGAGCGGTATTCTTTGTATCAAAAAATTTACTACATGTTTTTTCCCCAAATATATTAATTATAATAATAAATGTTTGAACGATTCATTACTCATTAATGAATGAATATATATCATAATAAAAATATTTATTTGTTTAATTTGCACATGCATTTTATTACAATAATTTTTGTATTTGTGTATTTTTAGGAGCTGGATGCTCAGGAAAGAAATAAAATGAAGTATGTTTCACTTTGTTTATGAAGTTTTTGCATTGCATTAAAAATCCTGATTAAACTTATGTTATGCTCTAAAATTATTATTGTTTTAAATGCACTCACTAAAAATTATTATTTCTTTTTCTTTTTTTTATTAATTACAGTAAACTTTGTCTAAGGCAATGAGAAAGTATTGTATCATCCACAGTATTCTGCTTTAAACAAAGCTTACTTTTTTAAAAACTCTTTTACGTAACTCAAACCTACTTTTTGTGTGTAAAGATGGAATTTTGTGATCAGTTTTTAACCCAAATCCTAATAAGCTAGAATTATGTTCATTGTGTTTTCGATGACACTATAACATTATAATGTTATAAAAATTGAGTTTATCAATAAATATATTAAATTAAAACATTTTTGTGCTGGTCTGCCCAGGGTTGATTTTTTTTTTCCAACAACTTGGGTGGGTTTTTTTTTATTTTTCTTTTAAGAGGAGAGGGGAGTTTTTTAATTTTGTAAGGTATCTGTATTAAACTAAGAAATCTTATGTATTTTTATTAACTTAATCTATACTAATAAAATAAAAAATCACTCTGTGTGTGTGTGTCTACAATGGCTAGCAAAATCTATGGCACATATGAGGCTCAAATATTTTCTAAAGGTAATCCAGGGTCTCACCTAATGTACCTGAAGATTAGAATTTTAAATTTTTAATTAGTTTCTGAAATATTAATTATAAAGCACAACTCGCTCTCATCAAAAAGTCAATTCTTTGATGCCCAAGGAATGAAAAATCTTGCACTTGCACACAAAACACATTTACACACCAAAACAATAGAAGGAACATTTTTCAGAGTTTATTTTTATTTCTGGATCATTTTGTATAAAGGGTCATTCCATGCCAAATCAACCAGTGACTCAACCTGACCCTTCCAGATTTTGGATGAAACTTTCAGGAATCGTTTTGCCTGATGATATAAATGAGAATGTAGCTCATAATTTTTTTTTTTTTTTTTTTTTTTTTATTTTTTCACATCAAAATTTTATGCAAGTAATTATTTAAATTTTGAATAATCGTCAATTTTTTGGCTTGCTTATATGATTTTAATTTCTCAAGTTCTATCAAACGTAGAAAATTTCATGACCACTCATTTTAAAAAGGAGTGTATAAGGTTTAATTTGATATGCAAGTTAACTATGCATAGTTAAAATAAATAAAATTTATTTTTTTTTTAATTTGAAAAATTTTTAGATACTCATTTTTAAAAAATTTGAAAAAATTGTATGTTTGTTGTAATAATATAAGCTTCTGAAATTTTAAGAGTGGGATCTCAATGGGATCAGGAGTTATTAAATAAAAGCAAAAATAACCATTAAAATAGCAATTTAATTCTATCTATTTTGTTATTTATTTATGATTTGTATGATAATTTTCAGCTTTTACTTCATAATTTCTGATCCCATTGAGATCCCACTCTAAAAATTTCAGAATTTTACGCTTATAATATTACAACAAACATACAATTTTTTTCAAAATTTTTAAAAATAACTATCTAAAAATTTTCAAATTTCAAATTAAAATTTTTTTAAATTCTATTTATTTTAATTATGCATAGTCAACTTGCATATCAAATTAAACCTTATAAACTCCTCTTTAAAATGAGTGGTCATAAAATTTTCTATGTTTGATAGAACTTGAGAAATTCTAAATTGAAAATATTTATGCAAGTCAAAAAATGATGATTTTTCAAAATTTAAATAATTAATTGTATGAAAATTTAAAGTGATAAACAAAAAATAAAAATATGCTCTAATTCATATCATGATAGAAAATTATCCTTGGCAGTTTCATTGAAATCTGAAATGGTCAGGTTGAATATTGAATTTTTTTGGTTGATTTGACATGGAAAGACCTTAAATCCAAATTAACTAAGCTGCCCGGCATAGTTAAACTTGAAAGACATATTTCAAAAGATTGTACTTTGAGGTCTCAAATGCTATAACCAATTTTAAAAAATGCTGCAATTAAATCTTTTGAAAAAAAAAAATCAAAAAGGGTTATTTTTCTAAAAGCATCTATCTTCCTTATTTCAACACCCATGCAGAGTGCAATTTTAGAGATATAAACAAACCACAAATATGCTCTTAATTTTAAAACTTTCTTTTAATTGATGATGTAATTTGTTTTAAAAAATATTAATTTTTACCCTTTCAAACACACTGCAAACGGAGATCACTTTGCGTTTTACAGACAAGATATTTTTTCTATGCTAAAAGTTTCTAAAGGTACATATTTAACACAATCTTTTAAAAGCATCGCAATAAACCAGATTTACATTCCCTACTAAAGTTTCGAAATGTTTCAACAAGTAGAAATATTTTTTACAAAATAAAATGTGTGAAAAATTTGACAAAATCAATAAAAACCAGATTTTTTTAATTGTGATTTTGCCCTTCCGGGGTGCAATTTTATAGGTACTGACAAGCCAAAAATATATTCTTAAATGTAAAACTTTCTTACAATCTATGTTGAATTTGGTTTTAAAAAATATGAGATTTAACTCTCACAAGGAGAGGGCCAACTTTGATAATTACATATTTTCATTATTTTTCCTTAGTCTAAGGTTCAATGGATTTTATATAACACTCCTTAGTTCGTGAGAAACAGGGGGGGGGGGGGAGATCATGGCTCACATGGTATAGAGTTTGCTCGCTGGCTGGTGGGCCCAAGATCGATGCCGGTCACGCTACATTTGTTTTTGTGCATTTTTTGTTTCATAATTTATAATATAATCATCTTTATTAAATAACTTAATATTGTACCTTAACCAATATGTTACCACATTTAAAAATTAAATTAGCATTTTTAGTTTTTAAATCATTTTTTTTCATCATTTAAATAAATTAAAAAAAAAAAAATCAATCTATATTGAATAATAGAAATACCAAAATTTGTTGTGGTGCCATCTGTTTATCATAAAATGAAACATTTAAGCAAAAATAAAATCAGTAAAAAAATAAATATTAAGCAAAATAAAAAAGCAGTAAAATTTAAACAAAATAATTCAAAAAGCAAATATACGTTTTACAAAATTTCAAAATATTTTTGCAACAAGAAGGTTGTAATTTAATTCTTATGCTTATTTTTAAAATAATTATGTTTAATACAGGGGTATTCTCATCTGAAAATTTGAAATTGGGTTATCAGTTCCACATAGTTGCCAACTTGTACGGTTTTGCGCCCGGAAAAAACAGTTGCATAGAAATGCAAATTTCGTGATAGGATCCCCGAAATAGCATACATTTCGTCAATATTTCGTGGAAAAACGCCGATTTCGTCAATGTTTTTGTAAACAAACTTTGTCAAAAGATCGATGAAAAACGCAAATTTCCTGTGCAGATCGCGGGAAAACGGCAATATCACCAAATATCGCAGATAAAACGCTGATTTCTTCTGAAGACGACAGGAAAACGTCGATTTTGTCTAAAGATTGCAGATATAACGCCGATTTCATTAAAAGATCGCGGGGAAAAACACAGTTTTCGATAAAAGATTGCTTAAAAATATTTTGTTAAAAGAATATTTGAAAAAATCCGCCGATTTCATCAAAAGATCACAGAAAAAACGGCAATTTCGTCAAAAGATCGCGAAAATAAAATGCCGTTTTGAGAAAAAATCTTGTAAAAAAGCAAATTTTGTCTAAAGATCGTCGGAAAAACGCCGATTTCACTTAAAAAAACATGGGAAAACGTCGATTTCGTCAAAAGTTCGCGGAAAAACCTGCCGATTTTGCTAAAATATTGCTGATTTTGTCTGAAGATAGCAGGAAAATGCTGATTTTGCCCGAAGATCACTAGAGGGGGGAGGGGGACTCACAATTGCTGATTTCAAAAAATGCGATGCGAATTTCTGAAAAAAAAATTTCATCCCGAATCACCCCTGGTTTATTAATTTAAAAACAGACTAACTTTATCATTGTATTGACTTCCCTTGTTAAAGCAGTACATAAATGATGTTTCTTTATGCTTGTAAAATGGTGTTTTTATTAAAATAATTTTTACTCTTATATTTATATATGTATTAACTGACACTTCAAAAATCTTCTGCATAGACAGATTTCTGACTTACACAGAATTTATTTTATATCAAAATCCGTGAATATTTTCTTTTCTAAATATGTTGTGCTCTGTATTAAAGTGAATTAATAAGTGTCTTAAATTAATAAATATATTGTTATATATTTTGTATTTAAACAAATTTATTTCATTGTTTATTTATGTTTGCTATTACCTTATTTTATTTATCTTAATTTCTATATCATTTATTTTTTTAGCCGACCTTTAGAAGGGCAGCTTTACAAATATACAAATGTTGTGAAAGGTTGGCAGTATCGATGGTTTATACTTAACCCAGAAACAGGAATTCTCGAATATTATATGGTTAGAAAAATACTCATTGTAATTCTTTCTTGCTTCTACATTTTTCTTTTCTTATTCAATTTATACGTGTTATGATTTTTAGTTAAATAGATATTTATGCAGTTTTTTTAAAAATATCTATATGTAGCTTGATGAAGTTGAGAAGAAAAGGCCCAGAGGAGCTGTATATTTAGCTGTAAGTATGGCTTATAAATTCATTCATTTGCATTTATTCCAAAAGACTTTCTTTGACTTATTCATACATTTATGTTAGCTAGCTGACAGTGTCAAATCGCATATTGTTTCAGTTGCCCTCATTGATATTGCAATCATAATCCCGTCATTATTCACCAAGAATTAGTTATTTGTAATTTGAATTAAAAAAACTGCTATAGCTCAATAATCAAGACTCCTGTTTAATCAGTTTCCCAAGCATTTAATTAGCTGCTAGGGGTGATACTGCTCTTTTACATGATTAAAAAAAATTATCTTGTACAATATATTCAAAGTTTAGCTTGTTCCATGTTTATATTCTTTACTTTACAAAACACTGCCTTTGTTGCAACATAAAGATGTGTCTGTCCGAAAGTCTTTTCCTGGCCTCTTCCTAGTTCCCATGTTCCACAGCTAAAAATAGATTTAAAAAAAATGTTGTTACCTTTTTACCATGATAAAAATAACATAAAAATGAAAAAATAATTTTTTAGAAATAATGAGTTATATTAAAAAATAAGTTAAAATTAAAGCATATTTTCCTTCAATTTATTAGTTTTATATTTTAATTGACTTAAATTAATTTTTTAAAGAACACTTCTCTTTCACTCCCTTTTTTTGGGAGGGGAGGGCAGAGGGGGTGCCACCAGAACAGAAGGTGAAGGGGACGCCAAATTAAGATTGTGTTTGATATAAAAAATGCATATATGTACAGATTTTTTTTTTTTTGATGTTTTGCAGTAGTAAAATTTAATAGAAACCGGTACCAAATGTATTAAAATTTGCAAACATTAAAAAAAAAAAAAAAAAAAAAAAAAAAAAAAATTCAAAAACAAAAATCATCTATGAAACAAAATTTCAAATGAATAAGAACTGTTCTTTTAGGCTATTTTCTTCTCCTATTCCAAACGTAACATGTCTCTCTTTCTGAATAGGAAAATCACCTTTGTGTTTCATTTCAAGGCCAGTCTATTTTAGTACAGCGTCGAGTACAGATAATTGTCAAGTGAGCCCTCAATCCAACATTTCTATTAGATGAAAAAATTCCATGAAGGCTGTTTCTTTTCTTTTTTGTTTTTTTTCCCTGGATAGCATTGTGCTTCCTTTCTTTATTTTCATCTTCTTATGGATGAGGTCAGGTGTCCAGGACAAAAAAACAAATGGGAGGGGGAATATGCAGCAAAAGGAAATTCTTTGTAAAACATCCTTTTTTAAAAAAGATTATAAGCATTTCTAGTAGTACAGTAAAAAATCTTGTACAGAGTGTCATGACCAGTAAAGTTGCTCCTTCTCCTCTTTTTTTCTCACTCACATTTTAATATTTTTAAATTGTATTTTTTGTATAGGATGCCTGAAATAGATATCTATTGCTGAGTGTTTGTACTTTTTCATTTTTTGTTAAATTTTTTTACATGAGGCTCTTTTAACATCGGTTCCAAAAAAAAGCTATCCTCAAATAAAAAACTGTATTAAAAGCAAAACAATATATGCACAACAATATAGATATCGACGTCATTTATCATAACAAAAGTCATTTAAAATATTAAAAATGGAATTTGGTTCCTTTTGATACTGTTTTGAAGAATTGACTGAATGTTTGACAAAGTTTGACATAGTTCAGTTCTATATATTTAAAATTTAAAAATAAGATGTCTATTGGATAGGTAAGTAAAATTCTTTTTGTAAATCTACTTTTAAGTGTGGGGGTGTCAAAATCATTGTTGCTCCAGGCACAAAAAAGGCTAGTTTCGGCACAGAAGGGGGGGGGGGGCAGGAGAAAATGTGGAATTTTTATATGAAATATAATGTACCTTTATTAGTTTTTTGTTTTCAAGTTCAGAAAACTAAAGAGTAAAATTAAAGTTTTTTTCTTTTAATATTTAAAAATAAGAAAAAAATGTAGTAATTTTTTTTAATGAAGTTTTAATAAAATACTTAAAAAAAAGGCAAATATGAAATAAATTGCCATTATGATGATTATTTAAAGTAATGTAACCTAATTTATAAAATATCTTAACAACTTTGACTCAAAATTCCCCCTATAAATCCAGTTAAACATGAAAATGTATCAAAACTTGTTTCTGTGGAAAACTTACTGTTTCTGTTTTTAGGGCTTCGTTCATCTGACGAAATCCAATTTATCTTGTCCTCTGTCACAGAGTTTGTACAGAAAAACTGTATAAGTCAGAGACTTCAAATTTTGTGTGCTTATCTTGTGTCGCACAATAAATAATAAAATTTGAAAAAGTCTATTATTTTAATTAAATTAATTTTATCAATGTCATCTGTTCATTTTTGCAATTTAAACTTTAAAACAGAACTTTAATTTCAACATCTTGCGTGTAGATATCATAGCTTGGAGCTAAAGCACCTCACTAGTGAACAGAAGGTTGTTTGCTTGATCCCTGGGGCTGGAACTTGAAATTTTCATACTAAGGGGGATTTAATTAAAATAAATTTCATATTCTTTTACCAATATAAAGGCTTATATTATATTTTTACTTACCCATCATACGTAGTATAGGGTGAGTCTTGCAATCGTTTTGAAAATCGGAAAAAAAAAATTGACGGATTTACACGTTTTAGATAGTGGAGATTCCGAAAAACATATTTTTAGAAAAATTTTTTTGCCGTCTGTCTGTTTGTAAACGCTCTATCTCCTGAACAAATTGAGATAGAGACTTGAAATTTTGTATGTAGTTAGTATGTAAGAATGGGACGAAGCCTATTTAATATCAGCAACCTCGATTATCCGGAACTATTTTTTTCGGACTCTCGAAAAATTTATTCTGATGAAAGGTATGTAAAAATTTTCAAATGTTTTTGTTCTAAGGAATGGACGTAAAAGGCAATAAAATAACAAAAAATTTTGCATATAGAACGAAGTCAGTCGGATTATTAGTTGTTGAGATATTTGTAATCCTGTTTTCCACATTCTTTGATTTTTCATGACCCTGTATTTCATTCAAATTTCAGTTCAGAGGTATATTTTAATTGAAAATGAGACGCTTAATCCAACGCAGTAAACTGTTAGTTTACATTATAATTATTTTTGGAATTATAAGGATGTTTCTTTTACGCAGTTCGGTATTACTTGAGTAGTTTGCCGTTTTATATAATTTGTCGAAATTGGTACATCAGCAATTCATTAATAGAGCATTACTATGCATATTAACAATATTTAAATTTTGTTTTGGAATTGCAATGCATTGTATAAATAGTTTTCAGATGTTTTATTTTCATATGCCTATCCATGATGGGTAAGTATTACGGTGGCCCCCAACGACTAGTTTTAATTACAGACATTTATAATATTATTTAATTCAATTTTTTTTTCATTTTTAGAAATTAAAAAATTTGTTTACATTGCTGCTAAAGTTTTTTAATTTCAAATTTTCAAAAAATTTGAAATTTCAGATTTTTTTTTTTTTAATAATCTGATTTGAATCTTTTTAATTTGATTAAAATAAGTAACTTTCTTTTACATTCTTTTTTTTAAATTAAATTTATTGATACTACCATCTATGCAAGAATTCAATAATTATAAATTTACAATTTAGATTTATTAATTAAAGGATAAGTTGTTTTGAAAGAAATATTAAACAAAACCGTCTTATTATTTTAATGAAGTAATGCCTTTTTTTTTTTCTTTCCTCTCCACAAAACTTTGTATTTAACAACACTGTTTGTCCTATTTCTGATTTGACTTTATTCTACACTAGCTGACCCGCCCGGCGTTGCCCGGGTCCGTATTAGCAATATTAAACGAACTTGAAATTTGTATGATTTTATCAATAACTGGAAGCATGCAGAAATGCATTGTCTGAAATACGTCGCAGCTGACTTTGTGAAAAATCAGTTTTAAAAACAACAACTAATATTAAACTCTAAAAATACTTAAAATGAGCAATGAGAAACACGGGAGGGAACATGTATCCAACGATTGCGTTAGTTTCGTGTTAAAGTGTTGATATTTTCTTAGCAGACGATTTTTTGTGATAAATACATTATCTGTTTTATATTTCTTAATGATATTCCTCTGGACCGAGTTGGCGCATTGCCAAGATTTGCTTCCTCTGGACCGAGTTGGCGCATTGCCAAGATTTGCTTTCCCCTGTGCCTCAATTAATTAATTATCCTCGGAATTCCTTTTATTTATAGAGATATTTTAGTTATAGTTAAGGATTGAACTAACTCAATTGAGGAGTGCAAAACAGTTCAACTTTCATGGATTTAAAATTAATTTGAATAATATATATTTTTCTTTATTATATTTCTTACTAGTTATTTAATTTGTTTAACTATTTTGTCATATGTAGGGAGCTGTTATATCACCAAGTGATGAAGATGATCAGTCATTTGCTATTAGTGCTGCCTGTGGTGAATTGTATAAATTAAAAGGTATTTAAAATGGTTGTGTAAATTATATCTTCCATAAATTCTCATGTTTTATTATTTAGATTTTGCTTTTCTGTATGCTTTTGAAATACGTGAGTTTGTGATTACGCCATTTTATTTGTCACAAAAATGTTAATTTATATGCTTATTACATTTTCTTAGAGAAACTGAGAGAGATATATAATAGAATAAACATTTATGTGCACTGTAACCTTGAAAATCAATATCAGTCATCTTCTCTCCCTCTTTTTTTCCCCACTTCTGACTCACGATAAAAAAAAAAAAAAAAAAGCAATTGCTTACGAATTAAAACTTTCAAGATTAAAAAGGATAAATTAATGGACAACAAAATCGCTGCCGATGTCTTAATAGAATTACCGTAGCAAATTAAAGGAACAAGGACGAAAAGCTAACAGAAGAAAAGACTCTACTGGAAAAATGCATAATTTAACTGGAAATTAATGATTGCTTTAGAGAAGCAAGATTGTATTTTGGAAATCAATATTCTTCACTTGCAAAAAATCCCAGAAAAATATATTAAAGAACAGCTGAAAAAAAATGGAGCAAGTACAATTGACATTGATGTTTTGGATATTATAGAAGTTATGATTTCACTGCTATTATTATTTTTTTTTCTGTAACATAAAACATATCAATCAAAGTAAGTTTTCTTAAATATTTAATTTTTACTTTTTCTCACATAACTTTTTTCACACTTGCTTGTGAATTTTTGAAAGCACTTTCGATATTCTTTCCAGAAATAAAAGAAATCTACCTTAGTCTCGGTCCTGGATACACCGGATTTTCAAGGTTATATTGCATAGAAATTTATAAACTGCAATTAAATTATAGTTTTATCTATTTTTTGGAACACTCAAAAATAGAGCTTTTTGTCTTTAGCTACTATTTCATGTGACATATTTATGCATAATTTTATTTACTATTCTTACATTAATTTGTCGCTGTTATTTGCAAATTGTTGTGCAGAATGCATTTCGGATTTTGCACAAGAAGCATGTTGTGATTATGCTATTTGCAGAATGGTACATATTTCATCTTCCTTCCTGAAGTAGTGTCAGTGATTATATCATTCATTGATACTTAAGATTTTTTCTAAATGTACCGTATTAACCCTCTTGCTGGGTAATTTTTTCTTTTATCAAAATAAGTTAAAAATTGCACTTTTGTTTTATTACGTATTTGAAAATTACATATGTTTTATAGTTAAAATATGTAAAAAAATTCAAAACATCATAACATATATTAGATCATAAAAAAAAAAAAAAAAAAAAAAAAAAAAAAAGATTACAGAAATGCAAAAAAATTTTGTGCAAATTTTGCTATTTTTATGTTGCTTGTGTTTCTAAGCTATTTTGAAGATGAAGCAAATAAATCCCAATTTCCAAACTTCAGCAATATGATTTTCATATGTAACACTACATCAGGCATCAATCTCAAAAATGTTTTGAATTCCTTTAATTTTCATAGCATTTTTAATTTTTTCAAAATTGACAACTTTTCAGTTGTTACAACCAATTTAAAATTAATCATGGCGTTATCAGATTTTTATTACTAAATAAATGTATAAATAATTTTTCAAAGATTGCAATATCTATACTTATAAAACAACAAATCGCTCTGTCTGTCATTGTGTGTCTGCAATGGCTAGCAAACACTATGGTATGTTCAAGGTTAAAATTTTTTGTGAAAATTGTTCAAGGCATCTCCTAATGTATCTGAGCCTCAGAATTTTAAAATTCTGATAATTAGTTGAGAAATTAATTAAAATCTCTAAATTAGAAGAATAGAAAAGTATTCATAATTCAATAAAGTCATAGATTTTTATCAAACTACAGAATATTTCTTTGAAAATTGGAATATAGGGAAAGGGGTTAATGTAAATAGAGGACTGCCATGGCAATAAATGTATTGGCTTTTTTATAAAAGGCTGTATTTTAAATTCTGCTGGGCCTAAAAACTCAAAAATTAGATAGCTACATGCAGAAAAAAATTTCTCTTTCAGAAATTCCAAAAATTATTTTCATACTTCTGTAAATAGTTGAAAAATCCATTTGTAAAATCTCATTTTATTTCCGTTCAAAGAAATAGATTTTTGAAAGAGCTTTCTATCGAGAGCAAGTGTTTTGCAATGCAGACAGCTGGCTGCGAACGAGTAATGACATTTATAAATAACCTGTAAATATTTTTAAATATTAGGTTTATAAATTTAATTTTTTTGCATCCACATGAAAAAAATTTTGTAGATTTCAATTATGTAAATTTCTTCACAGTCGCTCAATTATAACCTCAGATATTAATTATTAATTCATTACTTCGAAGACTTGCTCTATTTAAAAGCAAGTTAGCATAGCAATATTTTCAATTCAAAATAATTTTTGTTTTTAATTTCTTTAATTATAAACAATTTGATATTTGATTGTTTATGTATTTTTTTCTTACTTCAATTAGCAAATAATCCTAAAGAGAGGCAATTTTGGGTTAACAGAATTCGAGCAGTTGCTGAGCAACATACCAAAAGTATAGCAGAAGTAAGTTAACATTAGTTATGAATTTTATTTATAGTTTTACAATTTTTAAATCAAAGTGTTTTTAAGTAATGAAGTACAGTAGACTTACTCAAATCTGCACAGTTTAGGACCAGATGTTGAATTTAGAATTTTGTGGATTTCTGGTCAATGCTTTGTTTATATTTTTTAAACAGCTTTTTAAATGTAATTAATAATGTAGTCAAAACTGTAATGAATGCTTACAATGTAATAACATATTAAAATAAGTAACAAACTAAAATAATAAAAATTTAGATAATTTTAAAACTGATTAAATATTTATTTAAAAGATAAAATGCATTTTTCCTAAATTACTCAATGAAATTTGCCTCATAAAGGTACATTACTAATTCACATCAAAATCATAAAACAAGCAAGTTTTATTTCAGGTTTAGCCAGACTTAATAACCAAAAAGGCTTGATTAATACATAAATGCATCTTTTGAAAAAGATTGTGATTACCAGTGATATCAGCAATATCTTGAATTTTTTCAGAAATAAATTTATTCTTCCTTTATTCAGGAAAAAACACGAATTCAGTAATGTTAACACAAATTATAAATTAAAATATATAAGGAATTGATATAAAGCTTAAAAAAAATCAAATTTTGTCCTTATATCGGAGTTGAATGCTTCATTGTTTACATCTATAGATTATGTGTGGATGTTACAGGCACTCTAAGGAGGAATTCCACCTTTTTTAAAGCAATTTTGGACGTTCTCTGTATTGATGCAAAAATGCAAAGAAAAATTTGGAAGGAGATTTGGGGGGGGGGGGGGAGCTGTAGTAATGGGACATTTTGTCTATTTAAACCTTTAGAGTTAGGTCTTGAATTATTCTTCAAATGAGACAGAATGAAAGCTGAGCTTATATCATATAAGTATTTGAAAATCGTGTAAAATAGAGATGCACAACCTGTGGACTGCGGGCCAAAAGTGGCCTGCAATGCTTTAACGTGTGACCCGTGAGTTTTGTCAATTTACAACTGGAAAAAATTGCAATTTTCGTGCATATGTCATGGGGAAAACCGCAAATTTCATCAATTTATCATGGAAAAATATAAAATTTCGTCATTTAAGAACTGCAAATTTCATTGATCAGCATGGAAAAATCGCGAATTTCATTGATCAAGTGCGGAAAAAAGCGAATTTTTGTCCATGAGAGTTTGAAAAATTGCAACTTTTGTTCATCAGGTATAAAAAATCACGAATTTTGTCCATGAGACTAGAGGGAAAATATTCCCCAATAGGGCGTAGAAAAATCTCGAGTTTTGTCAATTAGGCGTTTGAAAATCGCGAATTTTTTCGATTGGACACAAAAAAATCACACATTTTGTTGATCAAGCAAGAAAAAATCGTCAGTTTTGCTGAAGATGCTTGAAAAAATTGCAAATTAAATTCATTGGATGAAAGCATATTTTTTCGGTTTATAGCATGAAAAAAAGACAACTGCAAATTTCGTTGATCGGGCATGAAAAAAAATCGCAATTTTTGTCCATCAGGGATGAACTGAAACCATATTTTTTATCCGATTATGTGTCACAGATGACCTCCTGTAAATCGAATTCTCTGTGTTATTGGTGTGTCCCTTCTCTTGAAAAGGTTACGTACCCCTAGTGTAAATGAAGTTATTTAAGTGTCTTTCAAGAATGAAAAAACTTTTTTAGGCTTTAGAAATTCAAAGTGAAATTAAGTTTCTTTTTGGAGTAGAATATTTTGCACTATTTATACAATACTTTTGGATTATTCCTGTGATACCCTTTTTTTTGAGATGTATTTTTGAAGCAGAAACCACTTGACCTTAGAATTTTTAAGAAAACAAAAAGACGGAGGGAGGGATTTAAAGCTAAACCATTAAGAATAACATTTGTTTTGGAAAATTAATGACTGTGCTTCACATAAGTTGATCAGGTATATTTGGATTTACATCTTTAGTATTGTTCCTGCTTTTTATGTTTAAAAAAAGAAAATAAAGCAATCATACATGCAGTTACATTTAATTTTATTGTATAAATAGCTATTAAAGTGACATTTAAATTATAAGAGTTTAGCATCACTGTATAGATGGAAAAAAATTTCCACCTTTTTTCTCATTTCCCATTTTCATGCCTGATTTTAAGAGAGTTGTGGATTTTATGGTTGTAGATTTAAGAGAGTCTGTATTCATTATTTTATTTATTCAAGTAAATCAGTTGTGTACAATTTATTCATTATAATATTTTCATTTAATATCTTATATGGTAAATTTTAAGGCATACTAACGTAAATACCTGTCCAAGGACAGTGAGCAAAAATTGTGTTTTTTCTCAACATCTGCCATGTTTTTGCATAAATTTTTTTACATTAAAAAGCAAAATTTCCCTTCATATTATAAACAACAATAAAAAAGATGAATCATCTAAAAGGTAAGTGGAATAAGGAAAGCACAGAAACTGTAAACAACAGCTTGTGCAGTGACTCAGGGCAAAACATTATAGACTTTGATATGGCAAGCTGTGTATTTTTTGACAATACAGTTATTTTAATTTGCACATCTATGCAAAAATTTGAACTTTCCAGTCAAAATAAAGTGTATAAATAAATTAAATGGAATGAATGTTCATGCATATCAATTACCAGACCTGTAAACTATATATCAAAATGTGAATAGGGAGATAATTACATTTATAAAAGCATGTTCATATATTTAAAAGATATTAATGTATGCACTAAAAGTTAGCTTTTTAAATGGTAAAATGATATTTTAAAATGCAATGATAGCTATGACAAAAACCCGTTTAAAATAAAAAATTTCCATTCTTTTGAGATTTCATCTTAGCAAGTTTTATTCTTCTCAGCCCCCGCCCCTTCCTTTCTGAAATAAGTCTAGATTCATCACTATAATTTAAGATAAAAAATCACTACAATATTTTAAGGTTTTAATCACATTTACATAGAATGAAATATTTTTAAACATACTAAAAAACCAATACACTTTTTTAATAATAAAAAATTAACAAACTTTTCAATATTTTTTCAAAATATTCTGAAAAACATGTCAATAAATAATTTTCAACATAACAATACTATACAATGGGAAACAACTTTACTCATGTGTCTACCCATATATTATTTAAATCAGAACAATAATTATTATTTCAAACTTATCACACTGACTGTAGTAAATAATATGAAAAATAAGTAATTTTTGAGAACGAGGATGTATAAAATAAATTCTAATACAAATCTCATCTATTGAAGAAAAATAAACTTAATGTTATGAACAATACAATTTCTCAATGTTTTGCCCTGAATAGCTCACAGCTCATAGTATTTGATTACCTGTGCTTACTATTACGTGATACTATTTCAGCATGTATGCCATCAGAAACAGGAAGTGGCTTAGCGAATCATGAATCAAACATTTGTTAAAAATTATTTTGCTTAAATTAAAGCAAGCAATTTGGCTTAATCAATAAAGCATATCGCTGATAATCTTAAGGCATTATGTTTTTTTTTTTTTGGGGGGGGGGGGGGGGGTAGGAGGGAGGTTTATTAAACAAATTTAAAGAATAATTAATACAAGGATCTGTTGATCTGTATTATCAGTTATTTTGTAATTTTTTTTATAAACAATTGGTTAATTAAATTAATTTTAATTACAGTTATAATTAAGGTAAATAAAATTTTAATTATAAGAAATTTAAATTTATTCTTTATAAAATGAAATAAAAAGTAATTTTAAATAAATTTTATTAGACTATTATTTTTGATAAAAAAGTTAAATAATAATTATTATTGTTTATAAATTACAATATAAAAAACATGTAGAAATATATATTATAAATTTTATACATTTCCCCTATATAATTAATTGATATTTGATGTTATGATGATTAATTTGGTCTTGGAAGGGGGAGGAAGGTTGCTTTATATAAATAGTTTTTTTATTTACTTTTAGGATATCTTTTTTTTTTTAAAGCAAACAATGGTCATAAATTATTCCTTATTAAATTTAACATATCATACAGCACGATAGTGCTCTATAGTAGAGCTCAGCTGCAACTCTAATGTTAAAGTCCAAAGTTTGTCTGTTAATAACTTTGGACCCAATCATCGGATCGCGACGAAATTCAAAAGGGGAAATGTCCTACCCTAGATCTCAAAGTCTACAAAAATTCATCCAGAGCCACCAATTAGTTTCGGAGATCCAGAACCCCTGTTTTGGCACTTTTTGCTCGTGAAACAACAAAAAAGAGAAACAACTCAATTATAACCCGAACCAGGAAACATTCAGCTACATGTAATAGCTTGTTCGAAAGCTTTTAATTTAGGGATGTGCCTTTTGAAGGTCCGGTAAAAAAAATATAAAAAATTAAGGAAGTGGCACCCATTTAAAATTTACATGACGCTATTCCTTTCATAATTTAAAATTATAGAAATCTCTCCTTTTTAATTGCTTATTCGATTGCTGCTTTCGAATTGCCACCAAATAAAAAAACTATTCAATAATTTAAAAAAGAAACGATAACACATGCTCTTTTTTATAGATCAATAAAAATTCTGATTCTCCTGATAGTTTTGAACCTTTGAAATTGACGTCATTCGAAACAGAAAATGCATATTTTTCATAAACATATATATAAACTGTAATTAAAGATGTGTTAAAATAACATCGCACCTTTATTTGAGTGTTTTCGAAGTAAAACAGTTACTACAATATAGATATTTCAATTAAAAAGGGATAATTAGGGAAAAAAAATTCTTCTATATTTATAAAAATAACTATTTGAAAATGAAGCTATGAAAATATGTGTAGATACCTATCGTCATAAGAAAATCTACGTAGATACCGAAAAACTGCAGTGGGACTACCATCTGGGAGGGGGCGGTTCTGTCGCCAAACGTCGCCAAGTTTTTCGCCAATTTGGCGATATATTGCCAAATCTGGCATCCAAAATTATTTGCCAAAATTAAAGCCAACTTGACGTCATTTCAAGTATTTCGCCAAACTAATAATTTTAAACTAATACTAATAATAGTTTAGATTTGTAGTTGAAGGTGATGGATAAAGTTCCTGAAAGGATCTGAAAAAGCTATGAAATCATACAAAAACTAGTGGAACCAGAGAGAAAAGTAGAGTTCGATTAAAAAAAATATTGCAGTAAAATTTGGGAAATATTTTCAATGTGCATGCAAAAGAAAGGGAATCAGATGATCAGTAAAGCTTATGAAATAACCCAAATTTTTATTAGCTGAAAATGAGGACTGAACTTTACTGGTGCTTTAAAATCAATCAGGGAAAAAGAGGCATTTTTAACTCTTTCCGTATTTCAATCATCCATAACCAGTTTAAAAATTTGGGTTCATAAGTCATAACTATATATTACAGGCTGATGTAATGAAGCATGAGAACGGCCCGTTCTGTACAAAGTGTGAACACAATTCCATACCAGCTGTTTTGATAACTGGAAGATCAAAGCTCCAAGTAAACTCAAAACCTTGAATAGATACGATTCAATCATCCACTAAATATTTGTGTTCAAACATACTTATCTACATCAATTCCTCAACAACTTGATTATATTAATATTATACTTCAATTATCACATCATGGTGTATATTTGTTTAGCATTGTGGGGCTTAACCGATTTGAGACAACATAACAATATTGATTACTTTCCTCAGTAATCATTTTGAATGGATAATAGTATAATTCTGAATATAAGGCACCAGTACAGCTCAGTCCTCATTTTCAGCTAACAAAAATTTGGGTTATTTCATAAGCTTTACTGATCATCTGATTCCTTTTCTTTTGCATGCACATTGAAAATATTTCCCAAATTTTACTGCAATATTTTTTTTTAATCGAACTCTACTTTTCTCTCTGGTTCCACCAGTTTTTGTATGATATTTGTAGTGTTCAATAACGTTTTGAGGAAGTTTGTTTATATTGGCTCAGCACTCCATTGCATATGATATGACATCATTATTTAATGCATTGAGATTGCCTGAATCTTGTTTGGGTCAGTTTTTGGCGATACTGGATGATACAGAATAATTTTAGTTAAATTTCATTAGGTTAGTTTCTGGTGTCTTCACATGCAACACATATTTACTTTTAGCAACAGTCCAGTTTTTTTTTTTCTCTTTTGTTTCCAAAAAAATTTCTTTAGAATTTTTTTTTTTTTTTTTTTTTTTTGTAGGGACGGAGATGGGATATGTTATGTTGATTATTTTGGTCTTAAAAAAAAAAAAAAAAAAAAAAAAAAAAAAGTTGCTTTATTTAAATAGTTATTTTTTTTTACTTTTAGGATATCTTTTTTTTTTTTCCTTTCAAACAATAGTCTCAAATTACTCCATATTATATCTATTACATATTTGTGTGTTCAATAATTTTTTAAACAAGTTTTATTGCTATTGGCTTGGCACACACCGATATAAAGCCCCTTTTCAGATAATTATTAATATTGTGTGTATAAAATTTAGATTTATCTTTTTAAAAAGAAATGTTTTATAGCTAATATGTAATTTCATTTTAGAAGTAATGTAATTAAATGTAAAAATATTATTATTTTAAACATTTTTAGCAATACTCTGTTAAAAAATCTGCAAGTATACTTAATGATTTGATTTTTTATTATACATGTGGATTCGAGCAACGGTATTGTATTCATGCATGACAAGCGGTTCACATTTTTGACACACAATATTATTTCCTTTTTTAAATCAAAATGTAGCTGAAAAAGAAAGTATACAATATATAAATACAGTTTCAATTAATTAAATTAAAAAAGATGGTGAATGATCAAAATTAGATAACTTTACAATTGTCAGCACGCAATTGAACTATTTCTGTTCATGCCAAGAGAAGTAGCGAGAAAGTAAATTGATAAATGGGGGGATCGTGATTTTAGGAGAGGAAAGAGGTGGTTTGGCGAGTGTAATGATGAAGAAAGAGAAGGAGAAACGCCAATTTCAAAGCACAATGATCCTACGAGGCTGGATGAGGACTCTGGATGCTGGATGGAAATGATTGATTACCTGGATATAAGCAAAGCGGCCAGGATTTGAAAAATAAAGGATAGAAACTGATTTGGGAACAGGGTTGGATTTTTGCCTTCAAAAAGTGGTTTCTGCCTTGCCAGTGGCAGAAAGTGGTTATAACCGGTTTTAACCGACAGAAACTGGCAACAACTGGCATAAAGACATTCTGTGACATAATCTCCGATTTTTTTTTAGTAATATTAAATTTATTAAGTAGTTCATCCTTAAATAATTAGTACTTAAATAATTCTGAATAAATATATGCACACAAATAAAATATTGTGGATAGTTTTAATTAAAAAAAAATTTGATTTTTGAAAAATTGAGTAATGTAACAGATATATATATTTTGTTACATATGTATATGTAATTTATGTTTAAACAATTATTTCATACAACTCAATATTTTATACTCAACAAATTAAGAAATAATCTGGGGGCAGAAAGATTAGCAAAATTAGTCCTATGTTATGGAATGCTTCGTGGAAAAAATACTAATAGTATATTTGAGTGGTAATTTGTTTCTTCAATATTGTAAGATAATTGTACAAGATATTTCATTAAATTTTCTTTGTCTATGTTATTTTTTGTGCTTCAATTATTTACTTATATATTTTCACAAGAAATTGCATTATGTTATTTATTTAAAAATAACCTGAAAAGTAATTTGTTATTAAATCAGAATTTTTTGTAAATTTTTTTTAAAAAGAAATAGAAATTCAACTGTAAACAATAATATTAATAATTAAACTTGTACAGTATCAGGTTATTGTTGTGAAAGTTTCTGTTTTTCAAGTGAATGAAAATTAGTGTTTTAAAAAAGCAAGGTATGTATTTATATGATCATTTTTAAACATTTTGATACTTTGAATAACATTCATAATCTTATGTTTTAATTTTTAGCTCAATGGTTTACATATCAAATGTAAGTGTGAATTAAGAATCATTGCTGAGTAAAGTTCTTATTTAGTACTGTTTCTTAGTTTCTGCCAGTTTTTGCCACATACTGGCAGAAACCAGTTTCTGCCATGCCGGTTTTAACCGGTTTCTACCGCTGGTTTTAACCATCCTGGCAGAAACTTGCCAACCCTGTTTGTGAAGCAATACTTGTTACTATTAAATGTCATGTTACTATCACCATGTTACTATTAAATGTCAAGGTATAATTCAGCTTCCTATTACTCCGGAGTATATAGAATTGATTATGTAAATTGTTTTAGTTCTCTAGTTTTAAACTTATTATGATTCTTATTATTTACTTAAATTTATGCTAAATTAAATAAAATTGTAAGTTAAAGTTTAATACAAATTTTGGCATTTTTATTTCTTTCCACAGCAGCAAAATATATTTATTCCCCCCCCCCCCCCTTTAGGTTTTTTAAGTCATTGTCATGAAAAAAAATCTATGTGATCTATAGTTCTTAGACTCTTACTTACTTTATTTATATTATAAATAATTAGGTTTTTTTATGTGTTTGGTAGAAAATAACTTATTCTAGCCTGAGTAGGCATGGATACAACACAACATTGATGGTAAATTACATGAAAAAAAATTACATTAAATACATTTTGGTTTTTAAAGTAATTTATTTGTATTATACATTTATTTTACTCCAAAATTTATTAATTATTTTATAAACTTACTTTAGTTATTAGAGTTTTGTAATCCCTGAACCAAATTTTGTGTTTCTTTGTAATCTTCTGACTAAATTCGCATTTTTCTCAGGACCTTTTAATGAAATTAGCAATTTTTCTTCGAACAATTAATGAAAACGGGTTTTTTCCTTGACCATTTGTTGAAATTCGCGATATATTTTAAATCTTATCAGAATTTTCAGATTTATGACTTCTTTTTTTACTTTCTTCTATCTTCAATAGAAGAAAGTATTGTAATCGAAATTTTTTTTGACTTCCGGTTTTCGACGGATTTACACGTTTTAGGGGTCAGAGATTCCAAAAAACATGTTTTTACAAAATGTCTGTCTGTCCGTGTGTCTGTCTGTGTGTGTGTCTGTATGTCTGTCTGTATGTCTGTGTGTCTGTCCCTTTTACCATCAAAAAGTGTATTGTTACGAATTTTGTAAATAGTTAGTGTTTGTACTGTAAAATAATGTAAATAATCTTATTAAGCTCCATTCCTTTACTAATATTAATTTTTGTTACATTGTATCTGTTATCAAGCAAACTTGTCTATTATTTTTCAGTGTATGTCTATGGCAGCTTGGCGAAATAATAAAGATATCGCCAAGTTGGCGTCACTTTTGACGACTAATTTTGGTCGCCAAATTTGGCAATATATCGCCAAGTTTGTCACAAACTTGGTGATTGTTGGCGATGGTAACCCGTCCCTCTCTATGGTACCCCCCCCCCCCTAGGTCTACTGATACATTGAATGTTGTTCCGTGGTTTTCTGGATTTTTCTAGAAGGTTGTAGAAATTTCCACCACATGCGGTGAGACAATATATAGGAGAGCCGATGCGAGCTGTTGTTATTATTTACCAGTCAGGCATTGAGTGAGCTACTAGAGATTGTCCAAACAAGTTTGCTTGATGTATTGAGTTTTATCTACGTTGTTTTGAATGTGATATAGTGTTGAGACATTGTATAAAGAGTCTCTGCGACCTATATTTGTACTTGTTCGATAGATTTGAACAGTTATTTTGGAATATCTAGTAATATTTAGGGATGGGATGAATATTCGGCCACTATTCGGTATTCGGCCTATTCGGCCCTTTTGCCGAATATTCGGTTGGCCGAATATTGAAGGCTTGTTGACCGAATACTTCGGCCGAATACCTATAGCCGAATATTTAGACATATCTCGCCGAATAGTGAAAGATATCTTACCAAATAAATTTAGGATTTGAACAATTTCATTTCTTGCAATTTTTTTTCTTCTAATCCAAATTGGTTACTTCATTTATGAAGTCATTTTCATTCTTACTTCCAAAACATAGTTATTCAGATACCAAAAAATATACAGCCTTTCTGTATTTCCTATAAAGGTTGGTGATATTTTAGAAAATGCTGCCCAAGTTGGAGATTTAATTGTACAGGAAATGTCTTCATTAGAAAATGATATGTTACAATTCAAGATATAAAAACACTTATCGAAAAAAAAGAAACTCTACCTTATTTTAAAACACTTGAATACTTATTAATGCCTGCAAATTCCATGCATATGTAAAAAAAGGTTCTTATGAAATTCATAACTTATTTTCTATGAAGTGAGAAATGAAAAAAATCATTCACTAGGTATATTAACGAAGATTTATTTTCAAAATTAAATATCAAATATTACTAATCCAAATACAATAATACATCTGAAAACAGAACTGGTGTCAAACTAGAGATCACAACTTGCTTTATGAAGATTGTTTTATAAATATTTAAACATAAATTCTAAATGCTGAACAAAATAATTTTTTTATTCTATAGTTTTCACTTTTAAATAATTATTTGCATAATTACTGACTTAAATATGTAACATTATTATGTATATATTTTTAATTTACATCTTCCTTCATTCATGTTATCAATTTCTGTTTATCCTTTTAATGCTTGTTGAATAAGTAGAATATTGTATGCACCGATTCAAATGTCAAAGATTTTGTTAACATATGCATTCTACTTTAAGCATAACCTGTTGCTTTAACGTAATTTGTAATTTAAAGATTGACAACTGATTGACAACTTATTATTAGGGGCACAAACTCTTAATGATAAAATTTACTTCATTAAAGGTTACTTCTGAAAATATTCTTTTGTGAATTCTGAGAGAGAGATATTAAGAATATTATTAATTTTGGATGCAAGAAAAGATAAAAGTATCATTTGATAGTAAAAGTGAAATACAATGTTCATATTTTAATGGAAATATTTTACCATCCTGACTTACTGAAAATCAATTTGATGTACATGAAGATAAAAGAATATGATGCAATTTCATAATTTTTTTGTGTTAAAATAAGTGTTTCAAATTTCAGAATGCATTTAAAAGCACATTTAAGAGTAATAATTATTAATCAGGGCTCGAAAATTCAAAAAATGTTGAGGTTCCCAGCTGGGAACCTACATGAAAAGTATAGGTTGCCAGATGAAAAATGTAGGTTCCCAATAAAATTTATGTGTGAGTATTTTCACGTAATTTGCCGTTTTTCGACAAAATCTGCCGTTTTATAACTATGTTTTAACAAAACCTACCGATTTATCGCAATATTTTAACAAAACCTGTCGTTTTTCAATTTTTTTTTTTTTTTTAAATTGACATTTGCCATTTTTTCCGGATTTATTACGAAACCTGCCTTTTTTTTTTGCAATTTAACGAAATCTGCCGTTTTTTCGTGTTTTTTTTTAAAATGAAATTTGCGGTGCTTCTCGCGATCTTTTGTCGAAACCTATTGTTTCTCGGTATTTTTTGACGAAATTTGCCGTTTTAGCGCGATTTTTTGACGAAATTTGTCGTTTTTTCGCTTCATTTTTAAAATGAAGTTTGCCGTTTTTTCCGATTTTTTGACGAAATTTGGGCTTTTTCTGTAATATTTTGACGAAATTACGCATCCCAAGGATCGCTCAAGAGCTATATTTTTGCGTAATTTACGCGATATAACGTGTGCGCAGCATCGTTGGCGAACATGACGATTTTTAGGTTCCCAGACGGGAACCTGAGTGAAAAAATATACGTTCCCAGAAATGATTTCTGGGTTACCCGGGATCCCGGGAACGCTATTTTTCGAGCCCTGTTAATGAGTGCCTATTTTTTAAATTATACATAATCAAATTTTTTTTTCTTTATTGGGGAAAAAAAAAGTTAGTATTCGGCTGCCGAATATTCGGTATTCGGCCTAAAATTTGGCCGAATATTTGGTATTCGGCTATTCGGCCAAATCACTATTTGTCCCATCCCTAGAATATTTGTGAGTTTCGAAGACTCTGTTGTTCTGAAGATCTGTAAATAAATTATTTTCTACTTTTCTAAGAGAAAAGAGTTTGAAGTTGTCTAACCATAAGATCGAAAGAACCCTATATACGCTGTAACATTTGGTGTCAGGAGTCGGGATCTTATGGCGAAAACAAGAACAATGGACGGACAACTGAAAGAACTGTTAGAAGCTATTAATGGAATAAAGGCAGAATTGACGAAAGGCCAAGAAGAGTTGGCGGAAAAAATGAATAAAGGCCAAGAAGAGTTGGCGGATAAAATGAATAAAAACGAAGAAAGAATGGAACAGTTGACAAATAAAATTGATAAAGGCCAAGAAGAGTTGGCAGAAAAAATGAATATAGGCCAAGAAGAGTTGGTGGATAAAATGAATAAAGGCCAAGAAGAGTTGGCAGATAAAATGAATAAAAACGAAGAAAGAATGAAAGAGTTGACTGAAGAATTGAAGAAAGAAGTTAATAAAAGTCAAGAAGAAATGAAGAAAACTTTAGAAGAAAAGTTCTCGTCGGTAGATAGAAGAATAGATTCGGTAGAAGAGAAAATAGAGAATGAAATTAGTAAGGTAGAAGAGAAAATTCAGAATGAAGTTAGTAATATTGAAGAGAAAATAGTTGAAGTAGATGAAAAGCTAAATAAAAAAGTACAAGATCTTGAGAAGAAGCTTTCATCGTCCAGTGGTAATTATAAAGAATTTAGGAATCTGTCTGCTTCTCCCGTGCACATCAAGCTGTCGACATACGACGGAAAGAGTTCCTGGCAAGTCTACAAGACCCAATTCACCATTGTAGCCGAAGCGAACAAATGGAGTAATGAGGTGAAAGCTTGTCAACTGGCAGCATCTTTAAGAGGAGAAGCCGCCGACGTGCTGCAAACATTGCCCGATATGACGCAACTCAATTTTGAGACTTTAAGTTGTGCACTTGAAATGAGATTCGGAGAAAAATTCTTCAAAGATTATACGAGAATACAAATGAAGAGCCGCCATCAAAAATCGAATGAAACCCTTCAAGAGTTTGCCTCAGAAATAGAACGGCTGGCAAATTTAGCCTTCATCGACTGCCCAACAAATGTACAGGAAATGCTCTCACTGCAGTACTTTGTAGACAGAATAAAAGATCCCGAAGTGCAGAGAGCGGTACGAATGGCAGATGTACAGGATTTAAAGGCTGCATTACTATATGCCTTAAAGTTGGAAGCAGCTACACAAGCCAGCCGAAGAGATCGTCATTCAGTCCGAAGGTCAACGGTGAACAAAAGCTTAGACACTGAGATCGACTTCTTGAAAGAAATTAGGAAAATAAATCAAGAACTTGAAGCTTTAAAATACGGAAGAACAAGTTCAAGAAGATAGAATCTCACGTGCTGGGGATGCGGTGATACAGGACATCTCCGAAGAAATTGCCCCAAAATCCACGAACGTGAGATAAATTCAAACAGTCAGCAGGGAAACTAAATTTTGGCCATCTCGCGGGGCAGAGGTTGCCAGAGAATGAAAAGCCCCACCTGAAGATCCTCCAGATATCAAAAATGAGTGGCGGTGATAATGAGTTATATGTGATAGGCTTTATTAACGGAATTCAGTGCCGTATGATTGTCGATACAGGAGCCAATGTGACAATAATAAGAGAAGATTTGGCTCGGAAATTGAAATCTAAACTCATCTGGACTCCACCATACGTTATCCTGCAAACTGTGACGGGCGACAAGATAGGCATATATGGAAAGGCAAATTTAACCATCAACTTTGGAGGAACGAAATATTACCATATGGCATATGTGGCTGTCATAACAGATTCTTGCATAATCGGGCTACATTTTCTGAAGAAGTTTGGCTTCAAACTTGATTTTAAAAGTAATGAAATGCTATCTAAATTTGAAGAAATAAGCCTTTTTGGATTAAATAACGAAATTGAATATAAACAAACAGTAATAGCCAAAGAAGACATCAATCTAGGTCCAAGAACAGAATTTTCAGTTTTAGCTGTAATTAGCAATGAAACTAATTATCGATTTGGCCATATAGATTATCCCGAGGACCATAGCAAACAAGCAGGAGTATTGGTGGCTTCATCCGTGGTGGACCTCTCGAAGAAGACCATTCCAGTCAGAATTGCTAACATCAGTGATAAGACGAGGACTATCAAGAAAGAAGAGGTGATAGCGTCATGTGCTCCTGTGACGTGCATAAGTCAAAATTCCAGTCACTCTGAGAAATCTTCAGATAATTTAGTCAAGGATTTGTTACAAAATACAGACTTAGATCCAAAACAGATGGAAGCTGCGGAAAATTTAATTAGAGAATTCCAAAGTTTATTTTCCCAAACATCTGAAGACTTTGGACGAACTAAAATGGCACAACACCGAATTGACACGGGAGATCACTCTCCTATTAAGCAGCACCCTAGACGATTACCTTTTGCCAAGCAAGAAGAGGTGCAGAATTTAATTAAGGATATGGAAGAAAATGACGTCATCGAACCATCGACAAGTCCATGGGCGTCTCCCATCGTATTAGTAAGAAAGGAGGATGGTTCTACAAGATTTTGTGTAGACTACCGCCTACTGAATGATGTCACTAAAAAGGATAGTTACCCTCTGCCAAGGATCGACGACACTCTTGACACACTTGCGGGCAACACTTGGTTCTCGATTCTGGATCTGAAAACTGGTTACTGGCAGGTAGGGATCCATCTGGATGACCGCAAGAAGACTGCCTTTACAACGGGACAAGGATTATGGCAATTCAAGGTAATGCCTTTTGGTCTATGTAACGCACCTGCAACTTTCGAACAGCTTATGGAAATGGTTCTCCGGGGGCTGTCATATGAAGCATGTCTTGTTTATTTAGATGATATCATAATCATAGGAAAATCTTTTGATGAACATCTGAACAACCTCAGGCGGGTGCTACAAAAGTTAAAGGAAGCTAATTTGAAGTTAACCCCTTCGAAGTGCAGTTTGTTTCGTAATGAAGTCGCCTATCTTGGACACATCATTTCGTCGGAAGGAGTTAGGACTGATCCGGAGAAGATATCGGCTGTGAAAAATTGGAATCGTCCAGCAGCTTCGAAGTTTTCTAGGATTATGCACCTATTACAGAAAATTTGTCAAAGGCTTCTCGATGATTGCAAGGCCACTTCATAAATTAACAGAAGCCAATCAAAAATTTATGTGGACACAGGAATGTGATGCTGCTTTCAAAAAGCTTAAGGAGGCCTTAACATCCACTCCAATTTTGTCATATCCTCAAATCGATAAACAGTTTATACTTGATACGGATGCAAGTAACGAAAGCATTGGCGCTGTACTGTCTGGGGAAATCGACGGCTAGGAGCATGTTATCTCCTATTTCAGCAAGTGCTTATCAAAGGCAGAGCGAAACTACTGCGTAACAAGAAAAGAGCTTCTTGCTGTAGTGAAAGCCATAGACCAGGGCTGTCCAACGCGGCGCCCTTTTAAAGGTTCCCCGTTACTAGTTTTTTTTTTTTTTTTTAATACAATTTTTCTGTAAAAGACACTTTATTTAAAATCCTTGATATTTTCATGAGAGATGTTTTAAAAATAACTACAAGTGTATTTCATGCATCAACAATTATAATGTATGTAATTTATTAAAAGAAAGGCAACAGCACTATATATATTTTCTTTTAAACTAATCATGTGCTGTTGCATTTCTTTACTAATTTATATTTATGCTTTATAAATCTTTTTATAAGAAGAGATAAGAATTAATTAATGTCGGCAATAATTTTTTAATACGTTAAGAAGTAAAATGTGAAAAAAATAAGCGATTCCTCTCCTTTGTGCATGAAAGTTCAGCATTTTTGTTTTTGCTATTGGCGCTGTTTCACTGGCCATTAAGCTGTTTTATAAGAGGGATAAAGGTTGTTTTTTACTCCTCCTTACCATTGAAACTGTAGGTAATTTTGTTTTTTTTTTTTTAAATATCTGTAAAATCATGCGAAATGATTTCCATCAATGAAAACTCTTTGGAACTACCCTTGACTTTGTTTCTGTACTTTTTATTATGACTAATTTACACTTCCAAAAAATTATAGTTATTGCAGAATACTTGCGTCCCCCCAAAAAAACCTAACTACATCTCTGATTATCATTTTATTTTAATAACTAGCAGGCTATGCCCGCTGCGCTGGTCCATTTTTCTAAACGAATCTTGACTTAAACAAAATGGTGATTTGAAATTTCGTTTTTAAAGCAGTGTATACCATCACCTGGAATGTCCTTCCGCAATGCTGAAAACGTTGTCAGTGCCAATGACATTGCGATATTTCACTATTGTATGCCTTGGACAAAATTTGGGTAATTAAGTACTATTTCTCTTGTTTTATCATTCATAGTAGAGTTTGATATGAAAATGAGACCTTATGACAGCAGGAATCAAAATGTTCTCTACTCATCACATTATTTTGTTAGAAAGAATTGCAATGATTATCAAACTCTATTAATTTTCATATTGCACATTATCGTATGTTAGTTCTTAAACTCCCGAATCTGAACTTGCACTATGTGTAGATCTGGTAGCCTAAATACAATCTCCATTACATGTTGCGTTACATTTTTTAATAATCGTACTCTCCTGGCAGGTCTACTACAATTTTCTCTCTACCTTGGTCTGTTCCAGCAAAGTACATAGCAAAATATATAAAAAAGAATGTTTAACTTATATATTTATTAGAACAATGAAGCATAAAAGGTGTGTTTTAAAGCTGAATTATTTGAGTAAAATTAAAATTACATCAGTTTCATTGCCTCTTCATTTTTTTAAACCAGTTGCAAACATGTAGCTTTTGAATAGGGGATAATCTTTATGCTAAATTTTGTAGAAAAATAAAACTTCAGCTTGTAATCAATTCCATTATGATTTTTGGCGCAAACATTTATAACAATAGACTTATTTCGTGTCTATTGTCAAAATGAAAGTGAAGTTTACAATCATCTATTATTGGCATTTAATCTTATACCTTGGCAATAGTTTTTTTGGGGCGGGGGTTCGACGGGGTAATTGAAGTAGTATTTAATAGTTAATTTTTGATAAATTTCTGTTGATAGGACTTAAATGTTAATTAAAACTGCAACATAAACATTAAAAATTTTCTACTGTCGTTATTTCATGTATATTTTTTTCTTAGCCAATTTTAAAGTATTTTTTTTTAACCTGGATGATTGATAAATTAATTGCAAATATTTTTTTTAAATTCTATATCATTGTTATTCCGAAGATTTTTCCTGCGCATTGCAAATATTGCTTTTTAGTGGTAGTAAAATAACTGCAGATGAAAAATACATAATAAGGCTAAAACCCAGAATTAACGACAGCTTGGCGAATGCCTCTACGGAGACTTGAAAAGTATGCGAGTTCTGTAAACTTAAATATCCAGATAGAATTTTAACAAATAATAGGTACTACTTTATTATTCCATAGATCAATTTCGCCAAATTATACATATTTCAAAACGATTCACCATATTATACAAATGGATATAACTTTTATTTTAAATAACAAAAGAATCAATAAATTACTTAAATATTTATGGAAATACAAATAAAACGTCGAATCAAAAAATAGTTGATAACGTAACAAACACATGTAACATGTTTAATGTCAAATGAATATGACATTTACGATAATCCATTATTGACATTTAATCTTATATTTTAAATGCAGCAGTTTTTTGGTCGATGGGATAATTAAGTAGTACCAGATAATATAAAAATATATAAATAATAATATAGCCAATAATATTTTGGCCAGGTGTCATGTATGTATCAGGTTGGTGCGATTGCAACAAAATCGTGATTTTATGGATTGCATGGTAATCTGGTTATTGTTGTTTCTTTACTAATAAACTGTTTCTTTACCTTTCTTTATTGTTTTGTTCTATAGTTATTAATTAAACTTCACTAATTTATTATTGTTTCCTTTTTAAAATAATAGAAAATAATTGAAAATAATATAATATGTAACTGGTATTTGAAAACTTAGTGTTTGCCAAACTGGTGTCAGATTTAAAAAAAAAAAAAAAAAAAAAAAAAAAAAAAAACGCGCTAAGGTGATGCGTATATAAAAATGGAAAAAATGATTATAAAAATGTAAACAAAAAAAAGTAAACAAATACATAAAAAATTGCCTTTTCGATTTAAAATAAATAAATAATAAAAAAAAAAACACTAAGCAGTCGTTAATTCTGTGATTGCATCAATAGTAAAATTTCTTTTCTTCGTTTGTTTCATAATGAAAAACCATAAATTTAATAATCTCAAATAAAATAATCTGACAAATTTTCTATAACATCGTTGATGATCTAGAAGTCTCCTTAATACATAAACAAAATGGCAAAGATGTCATATGCGCCGAGTTTGGCGCGATAATTTTTTATGCTAATTTGCCGGAAACATTGTTTTCAAATACCAGTTACGTGTGCATATTTAAATTATTTTATATTATTTAAATAGTAATAAAAATTAATGAAAAAAGTTTAATTAATAAGTATATAACAAAACAATTTATACAATTTATAAAGTAAATAAACATTTTATTTATAAATAAATATTAATAGTCGGGTTAATATGTCAGACAAAATAATGCCAATTTAAAGTCTATTACTTACCTCGGTGATATATAATATCTGTGCCAGTAAAACTTCCAATAATATAGTACATATGCTACTTGGCGGTGTTCAATTATCGAAGATTAGTCCAATATCATTTTAAATATTATCTAACGCAGGAAAAATATGAAGAAAATTGAAGAAGAAATGGCTAATTAAAACAGATTTGTAAAATATTTTGGCACATATGCCATATATGCACCACATTTGTGCATTTTTTTTTCTTTTTTTACACAAATTTGGCAAAAACTTTGTTTTTAAATATCAATTACATATATATTTTTAAATTGTTTTCTATTATTTTAAAAAGGAAATAAAAATAAATAAATAATGTTTTGTTAAAAATTATAAAATAAAACAATTTACATCATTAAAAAAAAAAAATAAGAGTAAATAGTTTATTAATAAATATATAATAGCCGAGCTACCATATGAACATAAAATCGACGTTTTGTTGCAATCGCGCCAATGTGGTGCATATATGACATCTGTGCCATTTTTTCCACAGGCAATGTTTTTTTCAAAATGTTGAATTTATAGATAGTAATAACGCGAAATTGCATAAATTTAATTTAAATTGCATAGATTTCCTTGTTCAGTTTGTAAATTTTAAAACTAATTTTCCCTGGAAGAGAATTTGACAAAATGGCGCAAAAAAAGGTTGTTTGTTGATTACAATTTTCAAAATTACGGTGAAAAACTTTTGAAAAAGAATGACATTATTTTACAATATATATGTGGGTGGCAGAATTTCACACTGAAGCTAAAATTTAAATATTTGATTACAATTTTTAAAATATTAACTTATGTTTATTGAACTTACAATTGAATACTAAAATATACTCCAAAAAAAATCTCCTTTCGGAAAAAACAACTTTATTGCGACCTAATGTTAGACATATGCATTTTTGGCTTAATTCTTTGCCGACAAAAGTTTAAAAAAAAATCTCAAAGAAACAAACATATAACTCACAATTACTTTTATAATTAGATCTGCCTTTCTCTGGAGTAAGTTATATACTATCGAAATTTGATAAAAAAGAGAAAGGAAATAATAGAAAGGAAAATAAATATCGTTCAAAATTCATTTAATCAAATTTTCAAGTTATTTTTTTTAATTCTAACTTAAGGATAAGTCGTCAAATGTTGCATCAAATGTAATAGTTCACGTTATTTTTTAAACGTTACAAATATTTCTTTTATTTTTAAGATAAATATTTTTTTTATGATATCATGTCTCATTAAATGGTTTTTCTTTATTATTATTATTATTATTATTATTTTTGTTATCAATAGTTATTTTATTATCAGTAAATATTTTCTGCCTTTATTTGCAAGATGTTTGTAATATTTCTAACAGATATATCCTTTTTAATTTCTTTAGTAATGATAATTTTCGCCAAAAAATAAGTACTGGCAACCCTTTTGTCAAAAATAACCGAAAAATACGAAATTTAGTACGAAAAATCAGAGTTTGTTGTATTTGTATCATAAACCTCCGCAAAAATATTTCCTATCGAATGATATAATCTGCAAAAAAAATCCATCGGGTAGTTTTTGAAAACACCCGTTTGGAAGTTTCAGAACTTCTGCTTTATAATATATATGATAGATGAAATTTTATTTTTGGTTCCTAACAATTCAAAAATGTTTGAGATAATCCCTCGCAGAAAAATGTATTATTAGAAATTTATTATAATTTACTGTTACTGTTTTTTTTCTTTTATTTTTTTTTTAGATTTATAGGAGCATTATGACTCATTTGCATATATATATCTATATATATATTACTACTAATATTAAAAAAATGTTTTTTACATGTTTTGAGCCATGTTAATAATGGCGCCCTTCACTGCTTGCCAAAAGCTGAGATGCGCCCCTGCATAATAAAAGGTTGGACAGGCCTGCCATAGACCATTTTCACCATTATCTTTACGGTCGAAAATTCCTGATCCGAACTGATCATGCTTCTCTAACTTGGCTATTGAATTTTAATAACCCTGAAGGCCAGATAGCCAGGTCGATACAAAAGCTTCAAGAGTACGATATGGAGATACGCTATCGAAAAGGCTCATCACATGGAAATGCAGATGCTCTCTCAAGAAGACCCTGCTCAGAGAATTGTAGATACTGCGACCGGGTTGAGAAGAAATTTAATGTCAAAGGTCCTATAGTAAGACAAGTTACAACTGGGTCTACATCATCGCAAGATCCGTGGAGTGACGAGAGCCTGCGTAAAGATCAACTTGCTGATCCTGAAATTAAGCCAATTCTAGAGCTGAAAGAGGAGTCCAACAGGAAGCCCAGCTGGCAAGACATGGCCCATTACCATCCTACGACTAAACGTTATTGGGCTCTTTGGGATTCCTTACATTTGAAGAACGGCATCTTGTACCGAAAATGGGAGTCTGACGATGGAAAGACATGTAGATGGCAACTACTACTCCCTAAGTCGAGAATTTCTATGGTCCTTCAAGAACTGCATGGTAGTCCCACAGGAGGTCATTTTGGTGTAATGAAGACCCTGCAAAAGGTTTGAGAGCGTTTCTACTGGAATAATGTTCGCAGTGATGTGGAGAAGTGGTGTCAAACTTGTGACACCTGTGTAGCACGTAAAGGTCCAAAGAGGCGCACCCGTGGACGACTGCAGCGTTATAATGTAGGAGCTCCTTTCGAACGAATTGCTCTAGACATCCTGGGTCTTCTTCCTAGAACATCTGATGGCAACAAGTACATCCTCGTTGTCATGGATTACTTCACCAAGTGGCCTGAAGCCTACGCCATACCTAATCAAGAGGCGGTAACCGTAGCAGAGATACTGGTTCAACACTGGGTTTCCAGATACGGAGTTCCTCTTCAAATCCATTCCGATCAAGGAAGAAACTTTGATTCAGCTGTGTTTAAAAAAATGTGCGGACTACTCGGCATGGCCAAAACTCGAACTACACCTCTACATCCTCAATCGGATGGCATGGTGGAGAGGTTCAATCGTACCATCCTAAATAGCATCTCCCTCCTTGTGTCTAAAGATCAACAGGATTGGGACAAGAAATCACCTCTTTTCCTGCTTGCCTACAGGAGTGCCACTCATGAGGCCACTGGTTACTCCCCTTCTCAAATGCTCTTTGGTCGTGATCTTCGTCTACCTGTGGATCTTTTGTTTGGCCGTCCTCCTGATGCTCCTTCATCGCCTGAGGAATATGTCGATGAACTCCAGGCACGGATTGAGGAGATTCATTGTCTAGCGAGGAACCGAATTGGACTGGCATCGGAAAAGATGAAGACACGGTACGACATAAAGGCAACTGGACATGAGTTCAACGAAGGTGACAAAGTTTGGTTGTGGAATCCCATATGTCGTAAGGGACTGTCGCCTAAATTACAAAGAAACTGGGACGGTCCTTACACAGTCGTCAACAGACTGAATGACGTCGTCGTACGTGTACAAAAATCGTCACACGCCAAACCCAAGGTCGTACACTATAACCGGCTAGCCCCTTATTTTGGCCAAAGTGATTAGAAATTCAAAACTGGAATTTCAGACCATGGTCATGAAAGTCACTTTTTGTAAATATGTAAATAGTAATTAGTTCTTATTTATGTAAATTTTATTATTATTGCTATTATTATTTATTTGTTTATTTATTTTAAGTGTTTTCCTCTAACTCACGCACTGCACTGCCCGGGACATGCAGTTTTTGAGGAGGGGGTAGTGTTACGAATTTTGTAAATAGTTAGTGTTTGTACTGTAAAATAATGTAAATAATCTTATTAAGCTCCATTCCTTTACTAATATTAATTTTTGTTACATTGTATCTGTTATCAAGCAAACTTGTCTATTATTTTTCAGTGTATGTCTATGGCAGCTTGGCGAAATAATAAAGATATCGCCAAGTTGGCGTCACTTTTGACGACTAATTTTGGTCGCCAAGTTTGTCACAAACTTGGTGATTGTTGGCGATGGTAACCCGTCCCTCTCTATGGTAAACCCCCCCCCCCCCTAGGTCTACTGATACATTGAATGTTGTTTCGTGGTTTTCCGGATTTTTCTAGAAGGTTGTAGAAATTTCCACCGCATGCGGCGAGACTATATATAGGAGAGCCGATGCGAGCTGTTGTTATTATTTACCAGTCAGGCATTGAGTGAGCTACTAGAGATTGTCCAAGCAAGTTTGCTTGATGTATTGAGTTTTATCTACGTTGTTTTGAATGTGATATAGTGTTGAGACATTGTATAAAGAGTCTCTGCGACCTATATTTGTACTTGTTCGATAGATTTGAACAGTTATTTTGGAATATCTAGTAATATTTGTGAGTTTCGAAGACTCTGTTGTTCTGAAGATCTGTAAATAAATTATTTTCTACTTTTCTAAGAGAAAAGAGTTTGAAGTTGTCTAACCATAAGATCGAAAGAACCCTATATACGCTGTAACAGTATGAAGTTATGCATAGAATTGAACTAAATTTTTTGTGAATGTTTTCGGCTGTGGTAAGCAGGTCTCCTTCAGTTTTGAAATATTCTGCCGGAAGGGGGCGCTGCAATCGTGATTTTTGTGCCATTTTCAATATTTTACCGAGCAAAAGTATATGTAGTTATGCATCGAATTAAACGAAACTTTTTGTGTAAGCGTATGGCTATGGCTAGTTGGTCCCCCCTGAATTTGAAAATAATCGGTCGGAAGGGGCGCTGCAATCGCGATTTTTGTGCCATTTTCAATATTGTACCGACCAAAAGTACATGAAGTTATGCATCGAATTGAATGAAATTTTTTGTGTAAGCATATGGCTATGGCTAGTTGGATCGCCCTGAATCTGAAAAAAATCTGCCGGAAGGGGGCGCTGCAATAGCGAATTTTTATACCATTTTCAATATTGCACCACATAAAAGTGTATGAAGTTAGTTCTAGAACTGAACTAATTTTTTTGTATATGAGTATTTTTTGGTAAGGCAAGTAGGTTCTCCCTGAATTTGAAAAAAAAAATCTGCGTATCATTCTATTGTCCATCGGCTCGTGCAGAGACGGAAATTCTTTTTTACTCCAATTAATTGATTGAAGCAGAAATTTAACATGAAAATCAAAGTTGGTATGGTATTGAATTAAAATTAATAAAGCATTAAAATGAGTAACTATTTTTTTTAAAAATATTAAAATGTATGTATGAGATAGAAGAAAGTTTTGGGATTGGCACATCCAACTAGTTTTTTTTTAATTTTCAGAAATGATTGTCTAATTCTTTTCAAAAAATCAAAACAGAATCATCCCTAAACTTACATTAAAATATGTAAAAGAAAATTCTTTGTAGGAAACAAAATGATGTTAAGAAATGAAATTTTGGTACAGAAGGAAAAAATGAAATGGCCGTTTTGGAACAGAAACAGTGAAAATAACTCATTTGTAGCAGATATTTTCATTTCGCACAAATCTGTGATCGATGTGCTTTCATTAATCACTGAATTATTTGTCAGCATAGATCTGCGTTAGAATTTGAGTTATTTATTTTTAGTGCTGAATGTTTGCATTAAAAACACTCAAAATGAAAGCCTTGAGAATTAATTATAATATAAATATAAAAATAATATTTTAAAAACACTGTTTTATAAGCATAAAAAAATTTCATTTTTGTCATTTTTTGCAATGTTTACTAAAAACTAGATAAATAAGTGTCATTATATGCTTTTCTATCTTTCATTTATTTATTATATAGGTAACTGATAAAAAATTCTGGTTCATTTTTCTTTAAATTATTTTTTTCTGTTTTGCATTTATTTCAGAAAAATCCACCATTACCTCCCCGTGAACATAGAACTCCCCTGTCAGCCATTGAATTTAGATCTTCAGCCAATACAGATTTGCATTCTACATGGTACACAGGTTTTCATAGCTCTAGTATTATGGACTCTCATCCCACAAGAAGAAGGAGTACTCGCAGAAAACCTCCAAGTGTCACACAGAATTCTGTTCTTCAAAGAGCCTCCAATGCAACTGAAGCATTGAATAATGTTCGTGATATGTTAAAACAGACTGAAGCGTTTAATGCTTGTCTTTCAAAAAAAATTGAGGTAAATAATTCTTGTGAAATTTAAATTGTAACATTTAAGCATTGTAATCTTTATTTTGTGCAAATTCATTATAGTAAACTCTTGATAAGTTATCTGGATATGTTTTCACAACTATGCTTTGCAGAAGTATTAATATTCTACTAACTAATGAGTCTAGTAAGACTGATTATTTTTGTAGCCAATCGTAAAATTCTACTAGCCACAATCCAAAGAAAACAACATATATATGTGACATTTTAAAGTTAGGAGCCAGAAACATCATCGCCATGGTCCCTGTTCTACCACACAGAAGTCATGGCAAGTGAGAAAAAAAAAAGTAAATAAATGTAGAGGATCCAATAAATTACTCATTGGCTGCTGCAAGTTACTTTATTAAACTGTAGTCATGAGAGAGGGAAAGGCTCCTTTTGCAAGCTGTCTTTAACAAACTATTCCATCATTTACTTCAACAAGCCGTAAGCCGTACTCATCGAAGAAAAAAAAACCCAAGAATCTTCCTTCTCACCTCTAAGCTTTCTTTCTTAAACCTAAAAAGAAAATTCTTGAAAATTCTCTACTCTCGAGCCATCAGTTTTCCATGTAAACATAACTCATGCCCAGAGTCGAGACTGTATTCCACAGACGATAATTTTATTTTAAAAAAAATATATTATTTAACTAATTTATAATCGACTCAGAATTTCAAATATCCTGTGCAAACGATCTTTTTGCAGACGATTAATTTTAAGAGAAAAAGAAAAGAAATGAATTTATAGTTATGCGCACATATCGAATGTTGAAGGAGGGAAAATAAATAAATAGATAAATAAAAATAATGATATTTTTTGAAAGGTATGGTTTTGGAATAAATTTAATATGACTTTCTTAAAAAGGGTTGATAAAAACATAGAAAAAATGAATTTTATTTGGAATATTAAGAAATAAAGTTCAATTAAGAATATTTTTAATTTAGAGCCATCTGTTAAATTTACGCGTATTGGAATAAATGATTTTTAAGGCGAATTAAGTATCTATGTCGTTTCCATAAAGATTAATAGATTAGATCTAGAAACAAGATTTTAATTTAATAAGTTGAAGTAAGTACGGAATATTGTTTGTTTCGTAATAAATATTAAAATCTCTATTAATCTAAAAATCTCTTACCTCGGTGTAGGTTATTCGCTTTTAAGTGGTTTATCTCGTCTGAATGATAAGCATATTCTTCAATAAAACATTCCTTTGGACGAAACTATGACATTTAATTTACAACACGAACATAAATATTACAATAATTCTTCTCGTTTACATCTCAATTTATAATGCGTACAAATGTACGTCTCATTCTCGTTTGCTCAGAACAATCATAGAACAACTACAAAACAAATCAAAATAGAATACAAAAAAAGTCATTAGTTCACGCAGCTTGCAAAATGTTTGTGAGCCATGGAGTTTCGAAGGTGAGAGTATGAAAACACAACATCCTCAGGCCCAGAAAGATAAGCTATTCATCTTTACAGGAAAGTTCCAATGGGTATAAGTGTTGGACTGCTCGCCGAATAAAATTACCTGTTGCTAGTCTTATGGTGCATGCACGAACCTTTCCGTCTCTACCAGGATGGATATCTGTAACAATGCCTAATTTCCACAAGAGCCTTGGTTGATTGTCTTCTTTGATCTGAACGACAGCTCCTTTTATTATATGTATGCCTTTGGAGTGATCAGTATAATGGAGAGATTTTAATTCCATCAGATAAAACTGTTTCCACTTCAACCAAAATTGTTGCACTAAACTTAACCTGTATCTATATCTGCAAGTTAATTCATTTTTGGTAGAAGGAGTGATTCTTGTCTTTTCCGGTGGCAACGCTGTAAGTCTTTTTCCCACAAGAAAATGTGCTGGACACAAGGGAGTTGGCTCATTGGCATCACTGGACACAAAGGTTAATGGGCGGGAATTCAAAATAGCTTCCACTTCCAGTAAAGTAGTTTCAAATTCTTTGTAGTCTAATGAAGATCTTCCAAGGATTTTCTTGAGGCACATCTTCGTTGAACGCATTAGTCGCTCATAAAATCCTCCCCACCACGCTGCTCTTTCTACGATGAATTTCCATTTAATTCTTTTTTCACTAAAATAATTTTGCACCTCGGGATTCTTTATCAAATTCCACAGTTGCTGTAAATCCTTATCCGCTTTCTTGAAGGTCTTAGCATTGTCAGTGTAAATAATCTTGCAAATTCCACGCCGTGAGATGAATCTTCGAAAAGCCATTAAAAATTCGGTTGTTGTTAAATTCATAACAATCTCTAAATGTACCGCTCTTACTACTGTGCAAGTAAATAAAGCAACGTAAATCTTTGCACCATTTTTTAGATATAGGGGACCTAGAAAATCAGCTCCAGTGACTTCAAACGGTGATGCTTCTTTAATTCTATCTGAAGGAAGGGGAGCAATATCTTGGCAATAAGGCTTAGTGCTGAATTTTTTACAGATGATACAACCTCTTATTATACGCTTTACTTGCTGCCTACCTTTTAAAATCCATAATCTTTCTCTTAATTGGACAAGTGTTTCGGAAACTCCAGCATGAGCTACTTCTTCATGAGCTTTTCTGATTTGAAGATCTGTAAAATGACTTTTGCTTGGAAGGATAATTGGATGAGCTTCTGCATAACTTAAATTTGAATTTTGGAGTCTTCCTTTTAATCGAATGATTCCATCTTCGTCTAAGAACGGATTTAAATTTAGAATTTGGAATTTCTTGGGACTAATTTCTTCTTAAATAATGCTTCTTTTTCTTCTGGAAAGAACCTTTCTTGCGTCTGTTTTATCCAATATTGCTCTGCTTTCAACATTTCTTCAGCACTCAAAGGTCCCGAAAGTTTATTAGCATGTTTCTTTGCATTATTCGCAAATCTTAATATCCAACAGGTGATGCGTAGTAGTCTAGTAATCGTACTGTAATTTTCATTTTTAAAAATTGTATTCTCTCCTTGAGTCACACAGCTAGTTTGGACAATTTTTGTTCGCTTTGATTTTCTTTTCTCTTCTTCAGCAACTTTGACATCAATTACTTTTGTTTCTTGAGGCCAGTATGTTTCATTTTCTTGCAGCCACTTGGGTCCGTTAAACCATGCATTATTTTTTAAAAGTGATTCTGCTTTTTCACCTCTGGTTAACAGATCGGCTGGATTTTCTGAGCCAGGACAGTGTGACCATAAACTTGGATTTGCTTTTTGTTGTATTTCTCGAATTCTATTTTGAACAAATGGCTTCCATTCCTCGACATTACTTCTGATCCAATGCAGGACAATCATTGAATCCGTCCAAAAATGTAGACTAGTTTTCATTTCTTTGAAAAGATGTTCATTAACATAGGCTGTTAGTCTAGTCCCTACTATTGCACTCATTAATTCTAATCTTGGAAGAGATAATTTCTTGATTGGAGCAACTCTGACTTTGGAAATGACAAAACTTGTAAATATTTGTTCATTAGCACGATATCTTAAATATATAACAGATCCATAAGCTTTGGAACTAGCATCGTTAAAACAGTGTAGTTGTACATCTTGAATTGCATCTTTTGAGTGTTCACCAAAATAATGTCTGGAAATCTCTACAGCTTCAATAGGACTTAGTTGCTCGTACCACTTAATCCATTTAGTGTGCATGTCTTCATTTAATTTATCTTCCCAATTCAAACCTTCTTTCCAAATTTCTTGCATAAGAATTCTTGCAGTAACTGTAAACGGGTTTAAAACTCCTATGGGATCATATATCTTTCCTATCATCATTAAAACTTCTCTTTTGGTTACACCGCTGGTCTTATTTTCATATTTTATGAGATTCTGCAATTCAACTTTTAAATTATCTTCTTGAGTATTCCATTTATAACCTAAAACTTTTGTACAAGCAAATTTTTGATGGACAGCTTCTTCTTTTGAATCAAATTGCGATTGAAGACTTCTGGAATTTGTAGTCCACTTGCGCATATTGAAATTAGCATCTTTCAAAATGCTCTTAACCTCAGCATATACCTTCAGACCTTGAGCTTCTTCATTCACACCAGTAAGTAAATCATCGACATATAGACATTTATTTAGTATATCAAATGCTTCTGGAAATGTGGATTTGTATTTATTAATATGATGTTTTATCGTTGCAGATAACAAAAATGAACTAGGTTTCGCTCCGAATAAAACTCTTGTCATTCTTAATGTTTTCAATTTAAAATCTGATTCAGTATTAGGGAAATTTCCAATCCATAAAAATCTAACAGCATCTCTATCTGCAGGATCTAAACTAATTTGCAAATATGCCTGTTCAATATCTCCAGTAATTGCGATCTTATGTAATCGAAACCGAAGTAAAACATCAAGTATATCTGGATTTAAATTTGGGCCGGCATGTAAACAGTGATTCAAAGAAATAGATTCGGCAGAGTGAGAAGACGCGTCGAAAACTACTCGAAGCTTGGTTGTTGTTTTGTCTTCACGTATAACTGCTTGATGAGGCATATAATAAGATACTGAGCTTGGCTGCGAATTGACAACTTCTGCCAATCCTTTCTCTAAATAATTATCTATAATATTAGCGTATTTTTCATAAAATTCTGGACGTTTCTCAAATTTCTTATTTAAACTGTATAGCCTTTTCTTCGCTAACTCATAATTATCTGTTAATTCTACAACTCTTTCATTCCAGGGCAATCGCACTTCATATACATTATTCTTAAATTTAACAGTCTTATTATAATTTTCTAATACGGCATTCTCTATATCAGATTGTTCCTTTTCTGGTTTTATTCCTATAGATTCTAACTCCCAGAAAGCTTTTAAAGTATCATTTACATCTGCATTTCTGTCCAACTGAACATGCTCCGAAACTGTTTTCATAACACTAATCGAAGTTTGTAAAATATTAGCATCTTTAGATGCAGTAGAACCATTAACAGTCCACCCTAAAATTGTTTCCGAAAGTACAAGATCATCCGAGAGTCTACGAATCTTCCCTGTTACCATTTTCCAATAATAATCACTTCCGATTAAAATTGATAGTTGAAAATATTTTGAATCGCCATATGTTCTATCAGCTAATTGCAATTTATTTCTGAATACAAAATCTCGAACTTTCTTCTCGGGTACGGCAAGTAAAGCTTCGCTAATTTCTGGTGTCTCTAACACTTCAATTGTAATACCTTTATTTTTCACTTCAGGATTTTTCAAAATAATTCTGTATCGCTTGCATTTCTGATTTATCGCGTCTTTAGAACCAAAAGCGTAAATCGTAACATCTTCCTCACCCACTTCTTGTAAGCCTAATTTTTCTGCAACGCTACTCAATATAAATGATCTCTGCGATCCTAAGTCATACAATAAGCGTAATTTCGACTTATGTTGTTTTCCGATAGCTAATGCAGTAGCGGTTTGCAAATAAATATCTCGTGTTAAATTCGCATTTTGAATTGATGAAACTAAAGTATCGGTTATTTCTCCTTTATTCTCCCTTTCTTCACAAATTACCGAATTATGCTTCCGAAAACAAAATTTACATCTATTTTTAGACTTGCAATATTTAACTAGGTGGAATTTTTTCAAACATAAGAAGCATCTTGCTTGACTTTTTATAATATTTTTCTTCTCCTCTATAGTTTTAGAATAAGTTTCTATATCATGGCATTCTGAACAGAATATGCATCTATTTTCAACATTTGCATTCAAAGTAGCTGTCGTAGGCATTCTGTGCTTAAATGATTTACTATTAACAAAATCTGTATCTGAAATTTCTTTTTTTACGACTACTTTGTTTTCAAATCTTTTGTTTTCATCTGATTCTGTCTTGCGAAACGAAAATGTACGTTCTCTAGTTTCTATTTCCGTTCTTAAATAATCTAACAGCTTTAAGACATTCCACGATTCTGTTTCACTTTTATTTTCTCTATTATAACTCAACATTAAATTACTCGGTAATAATTTTGTCATTATAGGAAATAATAAACTTACATAGCTTTCTAATTCGATTCCCAATGATTTTAAACTGCGAATATGTATTTCGCAAGTATCATACAAATTGCGCAATTCTTTCAAACTAGACGAATTACGGACAGGTGGCAAATTTAATAACTTGTTAATGTGAGATCTGATTAATATTTCCTTTTTTCCGTAGCGGTTCTGTAAAATATTAACAGCGATATCATAATTTTCTTCAGAAATCGATAATCCTTGAATAGCAGTTTGCGCCGATGATTTTAGAAGACTTTTTAAATATGTAAATTTATCTATTTTACTTATTTCATCGTTATCATGAATTGCTGATTTAAACTGACTATAAAATTCTTGCCAATTTTCTAAATTACCATCAAATTTCTCAATGTTCAGCTTAGGCAGGTTAACACGAATTCTATGTTCAGCCATCACAGGCAAATCATTGTTTATATTACTAAAGGCAGCAGCCGAATTGAAAGCGACATTACTTTCACTTTTCTGTAAATCTTTCATTTTGCGATTCAATTTAGTTTTCACGGAAATAAATTTTTCCCTATACTCTTGGCTTGATTCAAAATCTGACTCTAAACTTTTTAAATCTTTTATTTCTGCTTCAATACATTTACACAATTCAAGAAATTGATTTTCTTTATCATTAATTTGCGCAGACGATTCTTCTAACCAAAGCATATCAATCGTACTATCATGATTTTGAAAAACATCATTGATATTATTCATAAGCTTTGTTGCGCTAGTCTTAATACTTTTCCGTTTTAATTTTAAAGCATCTAAAGTTTCCATTTTGATATTCTCAAAAGAAATAAATATTTATCAAAGAATAATATTCAAACCAAATAAAAGCGCGACGTATGGGCGCCAAAATGTTTCGTAATAAATATTAAAATCTCTATTAATCTAAAAATCTCTTACCTCGGTGTAGGTTATTCGCTTTTAAGTGGTTTATCTCGTCTGAATGATAAGCATATTCTTCAATAAAACATTCCTTTGGACGAAACTATGACATTTAATTTACAACACGAACATAAATATTACAATAATTCTTCTCGTTTACATCTCAATTTATAATGCGTACAAATGTACGTCTCATTCTCGTTTGCTCAGAACAATCATAGAACAACTACAAAACAAATCAAAATAGAATACAAAAAAAGTCATTAGTTCACGCAGCTTGCAAAATGTTTGTGAGCCATGGAGTTTCGAAGGTGAGAGTATGAAAACACAACATTGTTATAAGGAAATTAATATAGTATAAAGGTTAATTTTGGCAAAAAAAATTAAAATTTGTAATTTATATCTAAAAAAATAATTTAGATTTATGAGGATTCTAAAGCAATGCTTATTGTATAATAGGTTGAATCAAAAATTCTTAATTGAAGCACATCAGGTTAGTTTGTGTTTGAAATCATTGTACTACTGTACAGTTTATCATACCACAGTTTAAAGAAGCTTTTATTAGAATACCAAAATCAAAGGGAAATAGAATGTAGAAAAATAAATGCTACATTTAAATTTCATTGCTAATTTTTTCTTTGCACTGTGTGTAATGACTGGTGTGTAGTATATGCATCACGACAATGCTTAGCCAATTATTGAAGACTGTTGCTAACTTAATGACAAAACAACCCACAAGGAAAATTTTAAGGTGATTTTCACTAAGCAAAGGACATCAAAGAACTATTTAAGAAAGTTGAATTGCTTAATAATCAACAAACAAAGGCTGCTTGAAGCTTATTCATTGCACTTGTGTATGAAGAAATGGCAGAGAACTGTCAAATGCCTGTATGCACTACAGCAATATTTCGCCTGATTATTTTGAAAATAGAATAATCATTAGAATTTTGAGTTTTAAATTCTCAGGCCACAAATCCAAAAATTGAGTTTTGAAAATTGAGTTTTCAATTTTGTGGTAAGTCATAGTATAATTTATCTTGTCATTGCTGTAAAATAGTATCATTCCATTGTCAGATTGGATCAGATATGTAATATGATCTTGGATCAAAGGATTTATTATAAATATTTCAAAATATTCAAATTAACTAAATAGACATAATATTTAAGTAAGTTATATATAGTTGCATTAATAAATCCCCATATCCAAAATCACATCACTGCTGTATTGTGTCGATTTAAAGGATATAAGCATTTAGTAAAATATGTATAAATTCTTAATTGTTAAAAAAATAAGTTTTGGTAAAACTTCTAAAAAAACGCAAGTGGTAATTCTGTTAAGTTTAAGCTAATCATTAATCAATATCATACTCATAAATGGTGATTAAATAGAAAAAATAAAAAAGACTCGTCCCATGCAAGAATTTTCCATGTGCAGCTGTAGCCACATCTCACATCCATATTAATCCAGCTCAGTATACGGAGGGCGATTTTAAAAATAGTCAATCCAAAGCATTCAGACTTAGCATCTTCCACGAAATTGGCAGGGTGAATGCCCAGGGAGCATGCAAACATAGAGGCCACAAAAAGTTATGAAAATGGTTGCCTTTATTCACTTAACATGTATTTTAAGAAGTAAATTGAGCAGTGATTGAAATTTGGCCTGCCGCATGTATTTGAAAGAGAGAAAAATAGAAAAATATTATCTTGAATGTCTAATCTATTTTTCAATGAATTTCTCTGGAAATTTTAGTAAAATAAAGAAAAAAAATATACTTATATTGATTATAGATAAAATACAGATATATATATGGCGGAGAGTGGTGTTGTCTGGATAATTATTAAAAGCAATTTGTTTATACAATGGTTAATTATTAAAAGAAACTGAGGGGGTATCTGCTAAATTGCAACATTACATTTTATACTGGATGTTGAATTAACACATATATATGAATAATTGTATAGTTGTATTAATTAAATCTATTAATGTAATTTACCGTATTTACTCTTGTAAAAGACTCCTACTTTAGAAGTAAAAATAGTGATTTCTTAAAATCTCATGTATAACGTGCACCATAAATTTGATATGCTAATGAAGAATGACCAAATGAATTTCAGTAAAAAAAAGTCGAAACAAACATTACACCAGACCAGAAAAAAGGACAAAAATGCAAATTTAGACTTCTGGTTATAAGAAAATGACAGGAAATAGGAGTGAGTGACGGTAAAGAGAATTGCTAATTAGCGTTTAGATAATGTCACTCACTAGCTCTGTTGTATAAAAAACTGCAAGGAGTGAAATAAATATGCAGTAATACTTCAATTAAGTAACATTTTCTGAGTTTTAATATCTTCTTTGAATAATTTCTTGTTTCATATGTATATAGTTCGACTGCATCCAACAGTAAAAAAATATTCCATGTATAAGGCGCACTTAGGAGTTTTGCCCTAATTTTTGAAAAAAAAGTGCGCCTTATACACGAATAAATACGGTAATAAATAACATTAAAGATTAACTTGAATTTAACTTTCAACAATTTGAATTTTTTAGAAATAATAAAATATTATTTCTAAGTGTATAAAATGCATACATTATCGATTTTATTCCTTCTTTTATTTTGCATTAAGATATTGGGTTTAGGTTAGTATTGTCAAATTAAATGAAATTAATTTCAATTTTTATTTTTATTATTTTTTCGCTTCTGTTTACATTTTATCCTCTTTTTCCATATCTAAACATTAGTGTCTGGTATGTTTTTTCCTTATCTATCCATTAAATAATGTTGTTATTTTTTATTTTTAATGTTTTTCTTTATTTTATTTTGGTTTTATGTCTGGTGGTAACCCTTAATTAGTATTATTTTGCTTTTCATAGCTGATGCGAAGATGAAACCATACATTTATTTGTAGTTCTATAATATTTGAGGTCTGACGAGTCTACCATAGTTCTTCAAATTGCAAATACTGTTCCTTCTTATTTCATTAGTTTTATTTTCTTTATTTTGAAAACACTTTAATCTTTGAAAGATCATTTGTTAAGAGTTAAAGCTGAAATTTAAATAATTAAACTGTTAATTTGAAATAAAAATAGATAAACTATATTTAAATTTAAAATGTTTTATTATATTATATAATGTAATATTATGTAATGTAACAAGATATACACTACATGGCCATTGATGAGCGTGCACTTGCGATTTTAGACATTTTGTTAAATATCTAGAAAAATACATGAGGAAATATCTCGAAACTCTTAATGTATAAATATAATAGTACAAGTCATACATTTCCGTGAAGATTTTTTCCCGAAACTCCATAGGGGACTGTCAACAAATTAAAAAAGAATGAATATCTTTTGGATAACCCTGTCAAAACTAATGTAGCAAAAGTGCTCAAACTGTAGATTATGATTAAGTGACTTATTGTAATAAACTGTGTTCATTTGTATGCAAATAGCCTGTATACTCATAGAGAAATTAAGGTTTTATAAAAATGGTCCCAAATTTTGTCAAGTTTTTTGCTTACAATTTGCAGAGTCCTTATTATAAAGTAACATCTTTTTCTGAAAGTATGACAAATAATATTGCACACAATACCCCGTAATTAGAATTTTAAAATAATAAAAATAGTATGAAGAATGAGTAGGTTTACTAAATAATTTTTCACTGTGCATGCACTAACGATATCAAAATTTCATTTGCATATTATGTTAGTTAAATGTATAGAGCAACTTTCGTGAAAGTCGCGAAATCATAGCTTGAAAATTCTGAAAATAATCATCAAGAGAATAAGTTGAAAATCTGTTATTCCAAAGATGAAGCAAAAACAAGAGGTGTTGTATTTATATATTCATTGATTAGTGTCACTATAGAATACACAATATTGGACGTACTACTACTACATTTGGATAAAATCCCTCTTGTTTTTGATTCTGTTAGGAATATACCCTATATTCTTGCCCCTGTAAACATGTTTTTCTTGACTTACATTTATTGTGAGACATGTCCCTTAGTAAATATTATTCATCATTCATTTCATTCATATGAGACTTAATTACAGCACAAAAATATCAAAAGTTTATTTTTATTTACAGTTAGATATTATTTAAAGTCTACTTATCTTTACAATAGAAGTTTGGTTTTAGTTCAAGTTATTATCCATAAGTTGTAAAGTTAAATTTTATTTTCATACTAATTCATATCTCCCAGCGGACTTGTTTTTCACGCACCTAGCAAACGTAAACACTGACATTTGGCATAGTTTTCCATATCACCATGAGGTGGCATATTGATGAAAATCGACGACGTCATCGCTTACGCGATCTGACATAACGATCTCATTAACCATTCATTCTTCGGTGATTGATGGGTGTATCTCACGGTAGGGAGAAACTTGACCTTCGATCCTTTGAAGAGTATTTATACTCGTGTCCAGCGGGGGAAAGCAGCTTCGTACTTTTTCTTGTTTAGTCTTCCCAGTTTTTAGTCTTCTGTTTAGTTTGTTTTTCTGGAAGCCAGATATACATTGATGAAGTTGAACATTACTAGTGTGGAACTTTAACTCAGTAATAAGGTTTATCCCAATTTACACTTCGTTTGAGCTGATACTGTGATAGTGCAACTTTAAACGTTATATTTCAACAGTGTAATATGTTGCTTATCAACGAGGAAGATGACCGCTGCCGATATGAGTTCATTGACCCTGTGACGGAATAGATTGTCAGCGACGTTACGATGTGTCTGGGGGAAAGAATCCAGTTAAAGGACTAACTTTTTCCTTTGATTATTTTGCTACTATTGCCTGGATGGAGTCGTCGTACTTTCCTGGTTGTGATTGAAGACTTTTGGGGACTCGATTGACAGATGCATATGTTTTTAAACATTTTGAATTGAATCCTTTTTCCTCTCTGTTTGTAAGCTCCGGTGCACTTGATATGACTGATGTTTGTTATTAAGGACTCATGAACTTTTTATATATTTATTTTCCATCAAATAAGTTTAATTTTGTTTATTGCTTTTTTATTTCTATTTATACAATATATATAAATACTTGATCCATAGAATTATCTAATAGAAATATATTTTTGTTTAAAGATGATGTATTTTTGTTTAATTTTATGTTTTATATTTCACTGTTTATTTTATCTTATGATCTAATAAATGTTAATTGTTGAGTTTTAATTTTGTATGTCATATTATTTCATTTAGTTTAAGTTTATTTATGACTAAACGTTCAATTAAACATTTAATTGGGCATTTCATCAGAATATACTTAATTAATTTAATTAAAATAAATTTAATTATTTTGGGGTTATATAAAAACAGCTTGATACGCTTTCACTGTTTGATATGGCTCTGCTGAATATCTAACCCCATTGGGATTAAATTTTTAATCCCAACAGCTTCATTTAGGGAATAACGGATTTTCAACTTATTCTGTTGACGATTATTTTCAGAATTTTCAAGCTATGATTTTGTGACTTTCACAAAAGTTGCTCTATACATTTAGCTAACATAATATGCAAATGAAATTTTGATATCGTTGACGCATGCACAGTGAAAAATTATTTAGTAAACCTACTCATTTTTCATACAATTTTTATTGTTTTTAATTCTAATTACAAGGTATTGTGTGAAATATTATTTGTCATATTTTCAGAAAAGAATGTTACTTTATATTAACAACTCTGCAAATTATAAGCAAAAAACTTAGCAAAATTTGGGACCATTTTTATAAAAACCTTAATTTTTCTACGAGTATACATGCTATTCGCATAAAAATGAACACAGTTTATTACAATAAGTCACTTAACCATAATCTAGAGTTTGAGCGCTTTTGCTACATTAGTTTTGACAAGGCTATCCAAAAGATATTCATTCTTTTTTAATTTGTTGACGGTCCCCTACGGAGTTTCGGAAAAAAATGTTCACAGAAATGTATGACTTATATATTATTATATTTATACACTAAGACTTTCAGGATAATTCCTCATATATTTTTCTAGATATTTAACAAACTGTCTAAAATCGCAAGTGCACGCTCATCAATGGCCATGTAGTGTATAAGAACATTTGCTTATCTTAGGTTTGCAATACTTCAACAACAACAAATATTTAATAAGAAATAATGTCATAAAGTAAAAACATTTTACTTCAACATGAAAGTACTGTTTATGATTTATGCATGTTGAAATTAAAGCAACTATTTGTAATGAAAAAAATCTGCTATTGGCAAGATTTCTATTCATCTAATACAGCATTTTCCAATCTTTCTTTTCTTTCTTTTTTTTTTATGTACTCTTTTCTTAGGCTTTTTATTTCTCAGTCCTCCAATGTTTTATAAACACTTTCCCTCTCCACTCAACTAGATAACACAAACATGCTTTTTTTCATTAATAATCTTTTGATCACAACCATATAATAAATGGATACAAAATACATTGACATTTCTGAAATTTTTGTCTTTTATCTAATGATTTTTGTGATTGCTGCCATTATCAATATTATTTTCACATACCTCCGCCAGGCCCACTACATATCCCCTGTTGATCTAAAGAATAAGTTCTAAATTTTTATCTACTTTTGGCAGTCCTTTTGTAAAATTATAAATATCAGTTTAAAAAATTCTGCCAGATCAATCTTAAAATCCAAAATGTGAAACAAAAAACAGAGAAAATTGAAAATACTATGATTGTAAGATATATATAAACAAGTTGGAAATTGCACGTAAAGCATAGCAAATGAGGTGTGTTCGTTGATAAAAAGTTTTAAAATATTCAGATCTTGCTGAATAGTAGAGCCTACTTTGGATACAGCATAGTGGTCAAAATCTTTGTGTTCCTGTAAATATGCAGGGAGTAATTCTTCTTATACTTCATTAACGTATATCTTATTCATAAAATGTGAAGTAGTTTAATATAATTAAAACACCCCCCAAACAATGTTTCCCCATATAACATTATTTAGTGGAATACATTTGTGTGGCCTTGTAATTTAATAATAAATATTCTTTGCATCACAGGTTGTACAAAATGTATTTTTAGTACATATTTCATAGATTCATGTCAATTCTGTTATATTCAAATGAGTGTAACACCATTAAATGCATTTGAAACTTTTTTCCCCATTGACTGTAATGTAACGGAATACTTTTGATTGTCTCTGTAATTGATCAATGCATCCGATTTTCATAACATTTGAAATGATTCGACAAAATTATGTAATAAATATACGTTTTAAATTTTAAACGATTAAAATGCATTTGAAACTTTTTTCCCCATTGACCGTAATGTAACGGAATCCTTTTGATTATCCCTGTAATTGATCTATCCATACGATTTTCATAAAATTTGAAATGACTCGACAAAATTATGTAATAAATATACGTTTCAAATTTCAAACGATTAAAATGCATTTGAAACTTTTTTCCCCATTGACCGTAATGTAACGGAATCCTTTTGATTGTCCCTGTAATTGATCTATCCATCCAATTTTCATAAAATTTGAAATGACTCTACAAAATTATGTAATAATTATGTATTTTAAATTTCAAACGATTCGGTTGGGTAGTTTTTGTGTTGTTATATGCGGACGGACAGACAGACAGACGGATGGACTGAGCGACAATAATAGGTGCTACGTATTTACATAATTACGAACGCATCTAAAAAGCATCACTATAAAAACATGAAAAAATTTAAAACCAAAAATATAGAATATAAAGGAGTTCAAATAGAAATAAAAAGTTTAAATTCATAAGATTATAAAAAATCTATAACAGTAATAATTATAATAATAATAATAAATAGAAAGAAGACAGACACTAATTATGAGAAACAAAATAAGCATTGGTAAAATAAAGCATTTCACAGATCCAAAATCAAAATTTTACACAAAAAATGTCATCCATTTTAAAATTAGACAAGCATATTAGTTTTCATCAATGAAAAAAAACTCAAGTTTATGACTACATCTTTTAAAGTTCAGACTACTGTTACTTTTTTTATGACATTCTCTCAAGTGAATATGTTAGTATACAATAGACTGCTTATTTTTTTTTTTTTTTTTTTTTTCCAAACTAAAAAATCAAAGTTTTTGCTATTTTTTGATAAAATTGGAAAATTTCTTAGAAAGTTCTTTCAAAATTTGTGATTTTGAACAACATATCCAGATGCAGCAGCCTGATAAAAGTCTTTATGAGCCAACAATCGCTTACAGTTCAATATGTAATTAAAGTGTCTAAAAATGGAAAACTATTCTATTTTAAATCAATTCAATAGATTCTGTTTATTTTTCAAATAAATCTGTGTATGCATTAGGAACTTCTGTATGCCCCCCCCCCCTTCAGAACACCTTTTAATTAATTTTTTATTTTTATTTAATCTTTTCCTTTTTTTTTTTCTTTTTACCCCAAATGCGAAACCCTGTACCTGTCACCCCAGCTCTAATTCTCCCAAATTGCTCTTTAATGTTTTTTAAGGGTGTATTTCGATTCAAACTACTTATTTTCCGATTTATTTTTAAATTCGCCTTTGCTCTCATATGGATCAAACTGGCAAACTGTCTTATTTAGAAAGTACACAAGGTGCCGTGATTGTCGATTCTTTGATAAATGCAGAAAATATTTCAAAAAAAGCAATCAAAAACGGCATTTGGAACCGATTTTTCCGAAGCGGGAAATCTGGGAATGAAAAAAAGGGTCATACTGAGAAAATAATTGTTTATAAATCAAATTCTAATGAATTGAGCATAAAATGACATAACATGGCACCTTATACGTCTCTTCAAAAATCTCCTCAGCAAGTTTCATGTTTCTACTTTTAAAAATGTGGCTATTAAATTGTGGTATTTTTTATAAAGTAATTTTTTTTTTAACTCAATGTTCTCTTAAGAACTATTTCACCCGTGGTACAATACGTTTTCTAAATTTCTCAGATTCATACAAACCTGCTGCACTTCAGTTATGGATATTTGATTAACTGGTTTACTTTTAAAAAAAAGTTGTTTATTTTTATTTCATAGGATAATTGTATTCAAATATTTTTTAACTATTAACTTTTATCTTAAAATAATTTATTGCATTGAATTTATAATCTATATTATAAAGGCCAAAAGTATCTGTGCGTAACACATACGTCATTTTGCGAATGGCAACATTTTCCCATGTAATATCGGTTTTGCAATTTTCAGTATTGTGAATTTTATACTTCTAAACATTGCACATTTTAAATTTTTATACTGTCGTTTAGAGAAAATAAGTAAGAAAAATCGTGCGCTCTCGCTCTCATGCATAAGAAAAACAGCCCTCTATTTGATCTGTCAGTTGATATGCATACTATATAATGGGAAAATTTAGTTTAGTAAGAAAAAAGCTTAAAATTTCTTTTTTCAAAAATTTGTGCTAATAAATGGAAATATACCTGTAAACTTTTGTTCAGCCCTATAGTCAGTGTTCTCGCTGTCGCTTGTCAATGCGCCAAATTGCGACTAAATTCTTGATTTGGCGAGTAAACAAGCGATTAGATTCGCCAAATTGCTAGTGCTCAATTTTTTCTTTTTCTTTTTCGTTTTTCATCCATATGCATATATGTTTAATCTACACATATTTTTTATATTTGTAGCGGATAGTTGACGTTAGATTAATAACAATCGCTGTCACAGTTATAAAAACTTGGTTATTTTAGAACATATTGAAAGAAATGGACTACATTAAAGAATTAAAGTTTTTTGTGCTGCACGGCGAATCTATTTTGCTAATAATTTTCTCATTTGGTGAATGTTTTTTATTTTTAATTAGCCAAATTACTAATGTTAGTCAAATGTCAGCGAGAACACTGCCTGTAGTTTATCTTGTACCTTTATTACGCATCAGTAAGAAGCTAAAATTTATTTTAAACTAAAACACTCTTAAAAAACTGAAATCACATTGTTATAAATTATGATTCATAGGCATCAATATACCCCATTCTTTGTGTGGCCCTGTATATCATTTTATCTATATTCTGGAAACATTTCTTTGTAAATTGAATGCAGTTTAGTGTAAAAATGCATACCTTATTTCAGAACCACCTTTAAGTAATTTACGCTCATACTCAGTAACGTTGGCAAGCTCTTCTGGGTAGCCCTGTATATATCAACTATAACATTTATACTCACCATATAATGTACAAAGTTCTAGTGAAACTTAAAAGCATATATAATAATTAAAATGCATTACATCCATCCATCAGCCATCATCGGAAATGTATACAGTACGTCGGAAAGAATAAACCTTATTGAAATCATTTGTGTGTCCCTGTAAATGCAATGTACTGAATATTACGCAAGACAGTATTGTATAATTTACATTAAGCCTCAGTGACTGTATCAATTTTATTATACATGAATCAGTTTAATATATATAAAAAAATGTGCACACTATTTCGCCTTTACCATTACCCAATAGAATTCCTTTGTGTGGCCCTGTAAATGAATAATAGCTATATTTTCACCGCATATTTTATAGAATGCATATTTTAGTACACCTCTTAAATGCATATAAATTTTAATATGTTTGACAGGGTTTAACATCTTTTAAAATGCCTTTCAAACGATTTTTCCCCATAGACCGTAATGCAATGGGAAACTTTTGACTCTCCCTGTAAATAAACTAATCATGGTAGAAACTTCGATTTCAATAGGGTTCGTGCTAGGGTAAACGTCAATAACGTACAAAAAATTCAGGACAATTCGAGTGTATTTACAGGAGTTAGAGCGTGGACATACTGACAGATGGACAGACAAACCGAATGCAGAAGCACTTTTCAAACTTTTGGAAAGTGTTAACAACGTTAAAATTCATCCTAAACAATTTTTCCCCATAGGCCGTAATGTAATTAAAAACTTTTGACTGTTTCTGTAAATAAACTAATCGTGGTAGAAACTTCATATTCAACAGGTTCATGCTAGGATAAACCTAAATAACATCCAAAAATTTCATGGCAATCTGAGTATATTTACGAGAGTTAGAGCGCGGACAGACAGCCAGACAAACCGAATGCATAAGCACTTTTCAACTTTGTTGGAAAGTGCTAAAAATGTACTTTTTAATGCAATTTGTTTCAAAGCTGTATCTTGATTTATTTTTAAGATATTAATTTTTTATAGTTTTTAGTACCAATTTTATAATTCTGGCAACAGAATCACTCTATTTTCTCTTAAAATAGAAGAAAAAATTGTTTAATTAAAATGTGTATACTTTGTCGTAAATATCGTCTGTTATAAAATCCAGTAAATTTCGGTTCTATTTCATTTTCATTGATCAATTAAATGGGGGGGGGGGGGACTTGAAGTTTTGCGTTAAAGTGATTTTAAAATGATCAAAGTAAAGTACCATTTTTACCATTTTTAAAACATGGTGAATACGGATATGAGAAGTGTGAGTGTAAAATTTGAGATGATGAAAATGATGACGGGTTTAGATTTTGCATGAAATTCTGTTATTGTGTCAATTTGGTTTGGTTTATTTTATGTCGGCTGATTATCTACACGTGAGGTATAGGCCCTAAAGGGGTGAGATGCCTTCCGTAGGGCGTGTCAATTTGGAATAAATTTTGTTTTTTTCATTTGCATTTTTATCAAGCGTAACACCCTCTATTAACAACTTCATTATAATAACTAATCATTATTATATTTTATTGATTACATGTGGGATTAATGTTTAATTAAAAAAATTTGGGCAAATGAATTTTATAGTATTTGTTAATTTTAGCTTAAAATAAATAATACTATTTGTTTAAGAGTTAGACTGGCCAATATAAGATACATTATTTACTGTAATTAATTTTATAGATTTATTATAAATCAATAGAACAGTTACTTCTTAAACATTTTCTTTCATTGAATTTCGATGGGTTCTACCTCGTTATCTTAATGTAGCAAAGCATAAATGAGTGAAGTGATTTTGTCCCTTTTGATTTATCAAGGTTTTATTATATGTATTTAAAATGTTTGTTCTGTAGTAAATTTATTAAAATTTTATTCTTTATTAATTTTATAAAGATAGTTCATTGAGCAAAAAGTTTGTAGTTACAAGTTAATTTTCTTTATTTCATCTAGGCTCTTCCACATACAGGAAATGGTCCAAAATGCTGTGATACTGTAAGTTACTTTTATAATTATTTCACAGTTTCTTTCATTTTGTCAATTTTAATGATTAAACTTTAAGGTTTAAATATTTCAAAATATTGTGTGAATGCACCAATGTTAAGCAATATGCAATGTACCTTTTCAGTTGCTAATTGAATCATTTTTTTTTTCTCTTCAGTTTAATTTTCTTTTTCTGTCATGCTCTTATTTTTTTAAATCATGCATATAAATATTTTATGTTCGCCTTCATTTATCAAATAAGCTAAATTTAAAAATAGTTTTAAAAAATAATGAAACAAAGAATAAAAGTATGTATCAGAATTTGTAGATAGTATGTTGAAAGTTATGCATGTTTCTTTTTACACCTTTGTTTAACTCAACTTGATTTTTGTATGTAAAGATGGAATTTTACAATAGATTTTTTTATTCACTTCTTGTTATTCTAAAATGATACAAAAAAATTCACAGCTGTGTTTCTGATGATAATATACAGGGGTGGGGAAATACATCATTTTGCTCGCCAGTGGCGAGTAGATATTCTGGCAAGGCGAGTACATTTTTAGTTTTTGAAAAACTGCAGGCAATAGAGGCATTATCAGAAACGTCTTTTTTAATCTAGGTAGTTTAGCTTTCAAATTATTACAGAGTAAATATGGTATTAAGTTCTATCTTATATTAATCTTACCTTTGTTGTATATATTTCTTAATTAAATCGAACAAAAGACTCATGAAAATGCAATCTAGTAATAGTAATTCCGTCTGTAATTGCGTGTGATTTTTGTCATATTTATTTTCAACTGTGTGCGTGCTGCATCTTGCAGGCTGGTAAAAAAAATCCTTGGCTGGTAAGATTTTTGAAAAATTCCCCACCTCTGGTAATTTAACATTTTATATTTTTAGAACTTAATTGTATTTTTCCAGATTAATTTTAAATAGTTTTCTGTTAGCCGACCACAGGTGATAAATCACAAATGTTTTTTATATTTACTATTATACATTACAACAACAGTGGATTTAATTATGTGCCAAAACCATGTTTGTCCAAAGAAGGCCTACAGCTGATGGAAATGCAAACTATTTCAAAATTAAAAAGTGGAAAAAAAAAGTTTAAAAAAAAGTTTAGTATATATTTTTAAAAATATGCTTTAATCAATTAGGTTTTATATTAATTAAATTATTATATGCTGAGAAATCAATTTAGAAATCATTTAAAAGGTAGTTTAAATGTTTATTTTTTTTTCTTTCCTATTGTCATATCTTAAAAAACAAACAAGGCAAAAATTATAATTTTTTATCCCTTTAAGCGTCTTGCAGAATTGTACATGCAAGTTTAACAATCTATAAAATAATAGCTATGGAAAGTGTTAATATAGAGATTTGTATTGTATAATCTTACGTATTTATTTATCATATGGAATTAAAAAAATTAACATTAATATCAATTTTGAATTAAATAAGTCTTTGAATCCAAAAGTATGTGACGGAAAACCCCGGTTAGGCTGCTTAAAGGGTTAAAATAAATTTACCAGCTTGAGCTTTCTGTTTCTACCAAGTGTTAAGAAACCCCATTAAATTTTGCATAATTCGTTGCCCGAAACCCATCAAAAATGGCACAAAAATGAAATAAAACTAAAAAATACAATGAAAAATGGTAAACATTTTTCAAATTTCTGAATAAACTTTAATGTGAAGAGAAAAAAATTACTACATTGGGCAAAAAGTTTTAAACTGGATACCTTTTACTTATGTGAAAAATTGTAGCTAATCATTAAATTTAAATACTAAAACTTGTTAGAGCATAAAAATTACTATATATTGCTAACAGATGAAAAACAAGATTTTTTCTATGAATCTCAAAAAATCTGTGCAAAAAAAAAAAAAAAAAAAAAACCTTAAAATTCTAAATTTAAAATTTCAAAGTTCAAAAGTTGCTGTGAATACCATTGTAAATACTACAAATAAACTTTATTGAAAAGAGGACAGAATTTATTAAAACTTTAGATCAAAAAATCACCACAGATCGTGGTGAAATGTAAAAATCACATAGGACAATTCTTACTATATTAGGATAAAAGTTTGAAATCTAATTCAAATTACAAATATTAAAAAAAGCCATAAAATGCCAAAAATCTCGATACATAGGCCAAATAATAATAATAATAATAATAAAATAATAATAAAATAAAATAAAAAATCATGTGGGTAAAGTTTAACGTGGTTTCCCCACTTTTTGCCAATGTTCCGAAAGAGAGAGAGAGAAAAAAAAAAAATTCAAATTTAATTACGTTTTCTTCCCCCCCCCCCCCCTCTTTAAAACGTAAGTTTATCTTATTTTAAAAGTAACCTATTTATTTCTTTTCACTTACGTTTATCTATTTTCATTTAAGCTATTAAATTCCAGTTGCATCGCATATGTTTACGTTTTTTTTAGCGCAAACTGAAGCGCATGCATGGTTGGTTGTCGCATGGAGTCACTTCAGGTAATCGTCAGTTACGCTGACGCAAAACGCAACGCAATCTCCCTGCGTGGAGAGCAGTTTTTCGTAAGTGACAATGAACTTCACAAATTGTGAAGTTTATCAGCGTATTTCTTTTTCAGCCAATCAGAGATCGGTTCTTGAGTCCTTTGGTTTTTCGTTTGAATTTCAGTACTTTTTCTGGCAATGCTTTTTAGATCAGCTGGAAAAATAAATACCGGCAGTTTTTAAAAGTCCGTACGTTCAACGGTATCGGTGCTTAGCTCTGGAATATGAAGTTTTAGCATTCTTTTATGAAAGTTACGCCGGAATTTTTCAAAGATACTACGTTAAAGGCAAGGGAAAGGAGAAAGAACCAATCTCTGAAGGATGAGTATAAAATATGTTTATTGTTTATTTCATTAATTTTACTGACAAATAGTCAGTTTATTTCAAGTTGGTTTTTCAAGTTACGTTATTCCATTTTTGTCTATTTAATAAAAGTTAGTGTTTTAAATCCATGTTTCATCATTTTGAAAACTCACTTTGCATAAATTTTTACAGATTGAAGATGAATTTAGTGAATGATATATCATTAAGAAAAATATATTTACTTGATTTAATAAAAATGTTAAGATATTTTCAAGGTTATAACAATGCATTATCAACACTTCATACTGATTATTCTCTGTATTGCTAGGCTAACATTATCAAGTTTATCAATTTTAATGTCACTAACCCACCAGGGGTGTCGACTTGAACATCTCCGCAACGACATAAGCTTAAAGCTCCGACCAGCCCCTCTTTTCAACTACTTTTAAAGTTGTTTTTCAGAAGTTTAAATTTCATTTAATGAGATATTTTACTAAGTTATCAGTAGGAGTTGAGGCGCGCCCACAGATTGGTAGCCGAGTAGCGTGGTTAAGATTCAAAGCTCTTTTTCATTATGCTGCCTAGTATATAGAAAACATTTTGGTTTAAGTTTAAATGTATTTATGAATGTGAAACACTCACAGCAATGAAGTTTAAAGTTAATATTTTTGTATTCTTGTTGTTTTACTACTAGTTTGAAATATATATTTAATGAAAATTTGAAGTTTAAAAATTTTATATAGTAAGAAGAGATAGTGAAAAGAAATGGCTTCTTTTAATGATAATGCAATCTTAACTCGAGATAATTATCAAGCCTGGTCTTTAGAAATACAAAAAGTTTTAGATACAGAGGGACTTACTCTTTGGTTAAATAAAACCCAATGGCCAGAGGAAAGTAAGCTTACCCCTATTGAAAAACTTCGATGTGATCAATGGAAACTGCGTGCTTCCGGTATACTTAAAACTTACATTTCTAGTGACATTAGTCCTTTAGTCGCAAGATTAAGTGATCCTGCAGAAATATGGGACACTTTAAGAGAGCATTATGAAGTTACAGGGATAACTTCCAAAATAAATAGTTTTAATGATTTCTATGATATTCATATGCACTCAGACGAAGATATATCAGGTTTTCTATGTAGATTTGAGGAATCTTATAAGCAGGCAACGAATGCCGGGGTTATAATATCCGATTTAGATAAATGTTACAGGCTAATAGGTCATCTCCCAGATCAGTATCAGTACTTAGTACGTGAACTTAAAAAGTTACCGGATGATAAATTTATTTATAAAAATATTAAAGAAGAACTTTTAAGCGAAGTATCAGCTCGGGAAAGTCGTGAAAAGCGTAAAAATGAATCCTTGGAAACATTTCAAAGTGTGAGCAGTATTGATAAAAACGAAGAAGTTACAAGTATTACACGTTGTCGATACTGTGGTAAACGAGGTCATAAATCAGAATTTTATAGAAATAAAAATTAAAGTTTAAAATCTAAAAGTGACAAGCCTAATAACACATTTTTTACTGAATTAGAAACAAATGATTGTTATTCTTCAGAACTGTTACCCCCATGTTGGGAATGGACACTTGACTCTGCAAGTACGGCACATGTTTGCCAAAATAAAAACTTTTTTGTTTCTCTTAAGTTATTCCCTCCCGGAGCTATTGTCCGTATGGGAACCACTCCCCATCTAGTGAGAGGTGTAGGAAGAGTTTCTTTTCAAATTAAAGATAAAGATAAAATTCATACTCTTGAACTTACTGACATCATGTATGTGCCAAATATACACCGAAACCTCATAAGTATGAGTAAAATGGACTAGGCTGGTTTACATGCCAAACTCGATAATGGTTTCAAAATTTATGACAGTAAGTGGAAATATTTATACACCGCTTAACGTAAAAATAACTTTTATGTTCTTAAAGCTCTAAAAACAAAATCCAGAGGAACGGAACTCCAACATGAAAAGTTAACCCAAGTTAAATCAGATAGTGGGGAAGCGGAGAAAGAAACTAAAGTAAAATTTCGGTCAAATTCTTCAACCCAAGCTAAATCGGAAAATAAAGTTTCTAATATTCTAACTTCACCCAGTCAAAATTATATCTCATATGCGAGTAAAGCTAAAACTTCGTCCAGGCCAGAATTGAAATCTAAATCAAGTTTAAGTTCAAAATCTAATTCAGCCCAGGAAGATAAACCAAAAGTTGAACCTAATTCCAAAATAGTTAACTCGGGATGTAATGAAGTTTCTGACAAAATTGAAACGCAAACTTATAATAGTAGCAGATTACCTATTCATAACCGACTTAACTTTAATCAAGCTTATGCAGCAGATAGAAATAACATCATGCTGTGGCACGAGAGACTCGGCCATAGTAACATTAAAGTCATTAAGCAGATGGTCAATAATAAACTTATTGAGGGTTGCGATAAACTTCAAGGTTCCGAACAAAAATGTGAGCCATGCATATTAAGTAAGAGCACAAGAGCTACTCATCCAAGGCTTTCACATATTCGTTCTAAAGCAATTTTAGACCTCATTCATTCTGACATCTGGGGTCCTGCGCCAATAGGCTCTAGAAACGGACATAGGTATCTTCTGACCTTCATTGACGACTACAGTCGCCGAGCTTTTTGTTATCCCCTGCGAGCGAAAGATGAGGTCCCTTCGAAAGTAAATAATTTTATAAAGTTTATTGAAAGACAATCCGAAAGAAAAGTAAAGGTCATTCGTACCGACAACGGCCTCGAATTTTGCAATAAGCAAATAAATGATTTAGTCACCAAATTAGGGATTAAGCACGAAACAACTTCGGCATACAGTCCACAACTAAATGGGGTTGCTGAGCGTTATAATAGAGTACTTTTTGAAGGGGTTCGCACCTTTAGTCAAGCAGCCAATCTCCCTCCCAAACTCTGGGTTGAAGCTGTAATGGCAGTGAACTATATTCGTAATAGAATCCTACATACAGGAATTAATGCAATCCTGTTCTCAAGGTGGTATGGACAAAAGCCATTAGTTCGCCATTTTCGCCGTTATGGCTGTGTAGCATATGTCCACCAGCCAAAGCAACAACGTAACAAGTTACAGCCCAGGGCTAAACGTGGTGTGTTTATTGGATATGGACTCGGCACAGCCGGTTATAGAGTCTGGTTTCCTCGTGAAAACCGAATTATTGAATCAAAACAGGTCACATTTGATGAAGCTCAATTAGGAAATCCAAAGCAACAACCACAATTGTCTCATAACAGTATTCACGATTTTGAAGAACCGTTTACTGTAGGTTCATCCTCTAGTCATGTTTTGCCTGATGTACATCCCGAAGAACCTTCTACTTCTAGCATTCCAACATTAGCAGAAATAACAAAAGAAAAGAAGCCAGATGATGAAAACAATGACCTAAGTGCCAGTAAATCACACGACAACTCTTCAGATAAAGAAAGTTCGGAAGATGAGTATGATTTTGTTAAAAAGATTGAATATGACACTACTGGCGATAGCAACGAAGAGGAGGATAATAAACTCATTTTTACAAGAATCGTCACTACAAGAAGAAAGGGTGCGTCAGCAGGTAGGCATGACATTTATATAATTGCACTCACTGGTGAACGTTTACGAAGTACTAAAGACCTTGATGAATACTGTAAGCAAAACAATCTTTCATATGACTCTGACATAGCCAATTTTTCAACAAGTAATGATTATCAAGGATCCATTACCTTTTCTAAAATTCATGAAGCTAACTTAACAGAAATTGTCATTCCAAAGTCTGCAAAACATGCTGCGACTCTCCCACAAGCGGAACAGTGGAAAGATGCCATGAATAAAGAAATCTCAACCATGTTGGCAAGGAAAGTCTGGACTCCAGTACCATTCGACCCCACTAAGAAAGTCATCGGTACGAGATGGGTTTACACGGTAAAACAAGATGCATCTGGGGAAGTTCAAACTTACAAAGCCAGATTGGTTGCGCTTGGAAACAACCAACGAGAGGGTTTAGACTACAATGAAACTTTTTCTCCAGTAGTCAACTTTTCTTTGATACGTCTTTTTATTGTTTTATTCTCAATGATATTCAAATGGAAAAACTGCCTACTTGATGTAAAGTGTGCCTACTTGTATGGAAACATCGATAAGGAAACGTATATTCGACAACCATGTGGATACGTAATACCAGGTAAGGAAACTTACATTCTTAAACTTAATAAAGCAATTTATGGCCTGCACCAAGCAGGAAGGTGTTGGTTCCATGACCTCCATACAAAACTCATCGCAAATAATTTTTCTGAAGTACCTGGGGTAAATTGCGTCTACGTATATTAGAATATTGCAATAGTTTTGGTCTATGTTGGTGACCTCCCCATTTTTGCAAAAGATGAGGATGCTTTACGGGAAGTTATTGGTGTAATAGAAAATATTTATGAAGTTAAAAATTTGGGAGCCATTCGCACATTACTGGGAATACAGTTCAACAAAGAAGATAATAAGTTTAAAAATATAACCTGCTCTCAATATATTGAAAAGTGTATGCAACAGTTTAATGTTCAATGTCTTTCTAGGATAACATTACCAGCTTCTCCTGGCTTTATCCCAGTTTCAGCTCAAGAGGGTGAAGAACTGCCCGAAAACCTTCCATTCCGAAGTTTGCTGGGTTGCTTGCAATACATAAGCCACAGATGTCGACCCGATATTGCATGGTACGTATCTTCAATCTCGCAATATACAGAAAAGCCATCGCACCAGCACTATCGGACGTTGTATCGAATACTGCTCTACCTGGCCAACACAGCTAACCTGGGACTGAAGCTCCAATCATTGGAACCACCTTTACAAATCGTAACCTACGTCGATGCATCTTGGGCAAACGATCTAGATGATCGTAAATCCTGGTCAAGTCACATAATCCTTTTAAACGACAATCCCATACAATGGCGTGTCACCAAGCAGACCTGCACGGCTCTCTCTCCAATGGAGGCCGAGTTTATATCAGCTAGCGAAGCTGCAAAAGAAATAAGGTTCCTATCTGATACTATCCAGGAAGTATCGAAATTCTTTCCTCAACTATTTCAACCAGGCTCAATACAGCGACCTATCATGTTGTGCGATAATACAGCAGCCATCTCTTTTACAAAGACAACAACAGACAATGTCCGAACTCGTCATATCGACCTAAAATACAAGTTTGTGAGAGACCTTTATCAAAACAGTGTCTTTGACATTAAACACGTGTCTTCAAATGAAAATTTAGCCGACTTGCTTACTAAAGCACTGAGCAAAGATCAGTTTCTGAAATTTCGACAAATATTGATGCAGTAAAAGTAATCAGTGTTTAAAAAAAAAAAAAAAAACTTTCTATCCCCTTAGGATATTATCTATGGAACTATGCCATATGCCGTAGTCCTGTTAATTCTTTTTCTTTAGTAAGTCAAAGAACTTTATTCGAACTTTTCACGAACTTTTAATATAGAACTTTAAAATCAAATTCTTTAAGTCAAGTTGGACTGTGAGCTATTCCAGCCATTTTCTACAATTAAGTGTATCTGCATCGTGTATTTTTCTTTTGCATCATATATATATATTTTCAAAGTAAATTTTCTGTACTTGTATTTATGTTTAATGTTACGAATGTTAATTCAAAGTATATATATGTATATTCTAAGTGATTTAAAAGTGTTTAACTCAATAACTCCATGTGGCAACCAGCTAGGGGGGGGCGGTGGGGAAAAGGGGGCGTTCTGTGGGTAAAGTTTAACGTGGTTTCCCCACTTTTTGCCAATGTTCCGAAAGAGAGAGAGAAAAAAAAAAATTATGTTTTCTTCCCCCCCCCCCATTTAAAACGTAAGTTTATCTTATTTTAAAAGTAACCTATTTATTTCTTTTCACTTACGTTTATCTATTTTCATTTAAGCTATTAAATTCCAGTTGCATCACATATGTTTACGTTTTTTTTAGCGCAAACTGAAGCGCATGCATGGTTGGTTGTCGCATGGAGTCACTTCAGGTAATCGTCAGTTACGCTGACGCAAAACACAACGCAATCTCCCTGCGCGGAGAGCAGTTTTTCGTAAGTGACAATGAACTTCACAAATTGTGAAGTTAATCAGCGTATTTCTTTTTCAGCCAATCAAAGATCGGTTCTTGAGTTCTTTGGTTTTTCGTTTGAATTTCAGTACTTTTTCTGGCAATGCTTTTTAGACCAGCTAGAAAAATAAATACTGGCGGTTTTTAAAAGTCCGTACGTTCTACGGTATTGGTGCTTAGCTCTGGAATATGAAGTTTTAGCATTCTTTTATAAAAGTTACGCCGGAATTTTTCAAAGATACTACGTTAAAGGCAAGGGAAAGGAGAAAGAACCAATCTCTGAAGGATGAGTATAAAATATGTTTATTGTTTATTTCATTAATTTTACTGACAAATAGTCAGTTTATTTCAAGTTGGTTTTTCAAGTTACGTTATTCCATTTTTGTCTATTTAATAAAAGTTAGTGTTTTAAATCCATGTTTCATCATTTTGAAAACTCACTTTGCATAAATTTTTACAGATTGAAAATGAATTTAGTGAATGATATATTATTAAGAAAAATATATTTACTTGATTTAATAAAAATGTTAAGATATTTTCAAGGTTATAAGTAGGAGTTGAGGCGCGCCCACAGATGGTTATGGGCCCAGCACGCTTCCACTGCGCCACTCTGCTCAACTACTTTTAAAGTTGTTTTTCAGAAGTTTAAATTTCATTTAATGAGATATTTTACTAAGTTATCAGTAGGAGTTGAGGCGCGCCCACAAATCACATAGGAAAGAATTTACTATATTAGATAAAAGTTTAAAATGGAATTTCTTTTCCAAATGTCAAAAATTTAGCAACAATCAAGGAAAGTTTTTTAAAAAATGTTAAAAACCATGTTAAAAATAGCTAAAATTCAGAAATCACAGAGGAGAAAATTTACTATAATAGGTTAAAAGTTTGAGAGAAAATTCAAATTAAGCTAAAGATTTGATGTTTCAAACAGTTCTTTACAAATGTTTTAATATTGCAGTAAAATCTGAAAATTTGTATCAAAATTGCTAAAAACTCAAAAAGGCAAGGTGAAAAAAATTTAACTACATTAAATTAAAAATTTAAAAACTAATTCCATTTCAAATGTCAAAAAATTGCCATAAAACTTGAAAAATTGTTAAATTTTCAAAAAAAAAAAAAAAAAAAAAAAAAAAAAAAGGGGGGGGGGGTAAAATTTTACTATAATATTTTAAAATAAAATAATTGAAAATTTTTCATGAAAGAAAAAATCAATATGAAATGCCAAAAATCACTAAAAACAACATTGACTATTCAATAATAATAATAAAAAAAATAATAAAATAAAATTAATATTAAAAAATCATACAGAAAAAAATCATATTTTGCTAAGTTTGAAACCAAATTCCTTTTACAAATGTAACAAAAAAAAAAAAAAAAAAAAAAAAAAAAAAAAAAATGGAATCGAGAAAATTATTAATAATTTGCATAAAAAAAAATCTTTGCCTATTGGTGGAGGTAGATTTTGATTTTAGGTACAAATTTCCCTAGCAAAACCTAAATCAAGATTAGAGATAAACCCAGTTTCATCATTATGAATGAGCTCCAGAGACCTAAACCCTTTGTGAAAATTCTAATATACATGCATACACAGGGTGGTTATAATTAAAGTTACCCTATTTAGAACTATGTAGAGACAGCTCTAATAGACAGATATCTATGAAACTGGAATGTATATTATATGGCCCATGGGGAGAAGAAATCTACAATAAAAAATTTTAGTTCAAATTTCGTATGATAGATGGCATTTTTCATCTTGAGAAAGCACTTTATGCAAATCTGGAGCTATTTAAAAACCTAGTAGTTGCGGCCATAAAATCATTATGCATCATTCCATTAGAGAAGAAAGGATGTGCATTATCCGTGAAGCTTTTTTTTTTAACACAATGGCAACAATGTGTCAACAGTACTGCGAGAATATTGTTGCTTGAAATTAATAGAAATCACCATTTTGAATGTTTTTTGCTCCTGCAACCCTCTGTTGATAGTGCCAGTGACATAAAATATAGCTTATGCTTGCTATGTTCTAACAGGTTCAATCACCACCAATTTGCTTTTAAAATTGGTTGATACTTGCTAAGATTGCTTACAAATCGACATTTAGAACATCTTTAAGATGCTTTTTGTGCATTTCCACTCCTTTTCAAATTTTTGAGGACATGTTAGAGATCATTTATATAAGTAACTACCATGCTAAATTTCATGTTTCTAGACCCTTCAGTAACACAAAAATTGCATTTTAGAGATTTTTTTGCTCCTGCCCCTCTTAGGAGTAGTGACACCAACATAAGATATAGCCTATGTTGAAGCACCATCATTTTGACATCATTATTTTTTTAATCATTTTGTTATTTCCTATGATTGCTTAAAAATCTCAATTTAGAATGTTTTTAGATCGCATTTTACACATTTTCATCTCTTTTAAATTTCATATTTTTCATGAAATGTTCTTAAAAATTATTTATATCTTATAAGTAATTAGCATGTCAAGTTTTATTTTTCTAAGTCTTTCAGTAACACAAAAGTTGTATTTTTAGAATGTTTTTTGCTCCTCACCCTTTTTAGGGTAGTGACATTGACATAAGATATAGCCTGTACTGGAACAAGGACTGTCATCATCATTTTGACATCATTACTGTTGAAATCGGCTTGTTACTTGCTGAGATTGCTTTAAAATCACAATTTAGAACACTTTTCATGCATTTTCATCCTTTTTTAAATTTCATATTTTATAGCAAATGTCCTTAGTGATCATTTATATCTTATAGTTAATTAACATACCAAATTTCATGTATCTAGGCCCTTCAGTAACACAAAAATCACACTTTTAGAACATTTTTTGCTCTTACATTCCCTTTGGATTAGTGACCTCGACATAAGATACAGCCTATGTCTGAATCGGGGCAAACACCATCATTTTGGTACCATTACTTTTGAAATCGGTTCGGTAATTCCAGAGATTAGCTTCCACAAATAAACAAACTTTACCTCTTTATGATATAGGTATAGATAGAGCAAAGCATCAAATTAGGTAGAATTTGTAAATTTATTTACACTCTATCATCAGAAGAGCCAGTTTATTTTATTTCTTAGGGTAACTACAATAAAACTTATAAAAAAAGAATTGCTATGAACTATAAAAAATTTCTATTTTATACATGTTTCTATTAGCATGTATAATAGTTATAGTTTTCCTTCCGTCTGGTGATCATAAAATTTTTCTGCTCAAGACATGATTCTGTTATAGATTCAGTTATCACAGCTTTTACTTTATTGTAATTGTAACATATCTTATAACTTATAGAATGGTATATTTATTTCTCCATTTCAGCATTTGTTATTGCTCAAAGCTACTTCAGCCGCTACGCTGCATACACTTCAACAGTGTTATTCTATACTTCAGCACCAGCAAGTGAGAATTAATTTTAATTTAAACTTTTAATGTGTGTCTTGCCTGTATATCCTTTTTTAATTACTATGTGGAACTATCAAATGTGATTTTTTGCTATTTACGATTACTATTGGTAAATAGCATATTTCTTGAATGTGGAATTTTATCGAAACGTTTTTAACTGTTTTTGCAAAATATTGCAAAATATTTTTTTATTTAACTTTTAAACAGTTTTTTGATCTCATGAAAGGCAGAAACTTTCACATATGATAGTCCACATTTTAGCAATAATGCCATACTGTCAATTTAGCAGAGTGAGTATGACATATGTAAATGATGCACATTAATTTGTTTGGTACAGGATGTCCCATAAAGTTTGAAATGCATTTTAATCTTTTAAGAATAAATGACAGTGTAAATTAAAAAAAAAATTCAAAATGTGATAAGGCAGGAAATAAAACTATGTTAACCAAGTAGTTCTCCCATTAATTTAAATGGGGAGGGGGCATTTATGTATCTTTAGATGTCTGCAGTCCCCATTATTCTGTGATTAAATCTTATTATTTGAAAGGTACAATATTTTTCAGCCATATATGACAGAATAATAACATTGATGATTACTTTGACAAGTATCTTAAAATGAAGGTGCATTAAAAAATTAGATCAATTTGCAATAAAGTAAAACATTTAAAAAAAATTGCAATTTTGAAGCTCTATAAATGAAAAATAGTAGATTTTTAAAAATGTTTCTTTGTAATTTATTAAATTGAAATAAATTTCTAGATATTATTTTATGAAAATCTATAGTTTCAATATTGTTTGTATTAAAAAAATCAACTCTGAGTACAATGAAAGAAAGTTGACCTGAACAAAGGATATAATGAATAGTTATTTCGCCAAATAGCTTAATAAAGAATATCTAACCTAATTTTAAACTCTGATTTTGAAATAGAAATTAAATTAATCATAAATGAAAATTAATTATTTTAATATTGTATGTTTAAAACTTTAAACAGCTTGACATATTTGTGTAATATTTCAAACATCTTGATGCTAATAATAAAGCAACATGGCTTTTACTAAATATAAATCAATAATAGCACAGGTTTATATATACAGTTGAGTGCCGATTATCCAGACCAGTTAAGACCTAACCCAATCCAATTAATGAAAATCCAGACAATTGGACTACTTTAAAAAGCAGCTATGGTAATATTTTTTAGGTAATTTCCCTCCTTACTTTTTCCATGCTTAGGACTGTCAATTGTAGTAGTGCACATTTTAACATATTACAAATGGTATATTTAGAAATTATTTTTGTAACTAATAATAATAATTCTATAAAATTATTTAAAGTTATACATAGAAGTACACTTAGAAATTCCTGCATATATATAAGCATACACTGAATGAACAAATGTGAGCAGTGAGAAAAGAAGGTTCTGTCTTTCCAAGGACACCAAGGGACTAAAGAAGCAATTTTTTGCCCCCCTTCAGGGAATTGGGAGATACAGGGGTATGTTTTTCTGAAGGGGGAAATATGTGTGGTACTCTTTCATATTAGAAGTGGAACTTCTTAGGTTCTAGAAACAGTTTATTTTATGCTTTGCTTTCTTACCATTTGTTTTTAATTTTATTGTTTCAGAACTAGGAAACAGGTATTTTATAGTAAATTTTAGTGACATCCAACCATAGCAATTTACCATACCATGACTAAAGAAATTTCACTTCAAAATTTTTGAAGAAGGCTGGAATAAAGCATATGGTTTTAGGTCGATCCAATTAATTGGACAATCCAGAGAATCTGTGTCTGGATAATCAATGCTCTACTTTACATGCAATTCATATAAATTTCATCTGAAATAATAACTAATTATTACTACTGTTAAAAATACTTTTATTTTTTATTTAATTAGGGAACTTTATTCCCTATGCGTTATGCTTGCTACTCATAGGCAAACCCGGCAGGTTCTAATAACTTTAATTTGCCTTATTTTTGAAATATTATCTGATTTTAGAAGATTAAATAATATTATCACAACCGGTGATGTTCTTCTGTAACATAGTTTGATATCAATTTCCCTTTGATTATAGAATTTTTCAGTGCCCAAGGAGATGTACATTTTTTGCATGACAGGTAACCTGAGAATGAGGAAGTAGGACATTTCGGTCCTGCCATTTCGGTCTCGAGACATTTTGGTCCCAAGACACTCTGGTCCCTAGCCATTTCGGTCCCAAGACATTTCGGTCCCTCTCCTGCAAATTGAAAATTTGTGAAATAAGACATAATTTTACAGGGAACATTGCAGAGTTTTTAAACTAAAGGCCATAAAATTTTAGTATAATGTGATTATAAGTGCCCGAAAACCGCACACACGTATAACACTTATCCAAAATATTAAAATTCACACAAATTTTGCATGGTAATCCTAATCATAATTGGTAATACTAATGATAATTGGTAATCCTAATTCTCAAAACAGTTAGTAATTTTAATATAAAAATCAAATTAATATTTTATTAAATATATTTATTATTAATAACATGATTAATTTACATAATGAATTTTATTTAAAAATAAACTCAATACATAATCCATTTTATATTCAATACATCATTATATTTCCTAGTAGTTCTAAACTGAAATTTATCTTTTACTTGTTTATTTATTGCATATTTAAAACTACAGAAATTAAAAACAATTAGTATAGTTAAAAATAAAACTAAAATAAGAATTATTATTTTTTTTTCTGGGAAAGTAAGAGCGAAAAGTTAATACAAATAAATAAATAAACGCTTAGTTTTGTCACTTAAAAATTGGAAATAAAATTATTTAAAATATTATTATATTATATTTTAATAGATTTTATTAAATTATATATTGTATTTTATATGTAATATTTATATTATTATATTTTAAAATATTATTATATAAATTTTATGTAAATAAAAAAAAATAATCATCCTATTAGAATAAAATAAGCCCAGTTTCAATAAAATTAACTCACAAAAATTGTCTTCATGGCGTGAGAAGACTGTTAAAAAAGACAATCAATAAACACTATTATTATTTAAAAAAAAGTGGCAGAGGCAAATTTCTAAAAACAAAATTTTTTTATAGCATGCCCAGTTACGAAATCACTATTGCTTTCGCAATGTTAATAATGGAGTATCATAAAAATAAAAATAAAAAATTTGTTCTTCAATAAATATATCTCATTTCTGAATTATCAAAGGAGAGGGTATAGATGGGTGGTTTGAGGAAATATGTATATATTATAACTTATAACTGTCTAATTGAATTATTAAAAACATTTATTATCAAACTAATTGGAAGGGAAAACAATAAGCAGTTTTTTTTTATTATTTAATAAACACTAATTTAAAGGTTCTAAAAATATGTGCGTAAACAGACAAAAAAATATTTATGGCAGTTTATATAAAATACTTTTTAGTTTATATAGTTTATAGAAGTTCATATAAAATACTGATACTAATAATTAATAATAAAATTTAAATTATTTATTTTGATTAATAATAATACTACTAAAAGCAAAAGACAATGTCCCCTAAATTTATATCACATTGTTTAACCAAACAAAACTTTCAGCTCGCTGTGATTTCATTGTCACGAGTTATAAAAGTTTAAATTTATTGGACTCTTATATTCAACTTTTTTATAAAACTTGGGGGAGGGAGGAGGGGGAGAATTAAAAAAAATTAAAAAAGGCCCGAATAATGTTGAACTTATACCATTTGGTACGCCCACAACAATTAGAGTCCGACTTTTAAAATAGTGAGCAAAGAAATAATAAGGTACTGAAATGACAAAGGACCGAAATGGCAAGGGACCAAAGTTGATATGGACCGAAATGGCCACGGACCGAACTGTCTCGGGACCGAATTGTCTCGGGACCGAAATGTCATGTACCCTGAAAATGAGCTTGTATAAAAGGGTTAAGTAAAAAACACTGCTACCTCCCAACTTTTCTTATGTTTAAATGAAAAGTTTTCCTTTAAATATTATAAGTAAATCATTTATGTAGCATAAATATGACATATTAAATATATTGCTTTAAGTATGATGTAGCTATCACCATTAAAAACTTTTTACATGTAATAATGATTATTTTGATATTATAAAGTTTTCTTTCTTTTCCAGTAAATATATATTTCGGTTGAAAATGCAATACTTGAAAACACCAAGAAAATGGTTTTAAATGTTGCATAAATGCTTTTCGCACATACTTGATTAATTGTTTTTAAACTTTCTTTTTAAAATTCAAGTTTAAATATATTTTTCAATTGAAAAATGTTTAAAAATGTTATTTGGGCTTTTAAAAATATGTTAATACAGTAGACTCCCTCAAATCCACACAGCTTGGGACCAGAGATTGTGTTAGGTTTTAGAATTTTGCGGATTTCTGGTTATTGCTTTGTTTACATTTTTTGAACAGTATTTTAAACAGAATGTAATTAATAATGCAATCAAAACTATAATCAATCCTTACAATATAATAAAATATTAAAATAAGTAATAAATTTAAATAATAAAAATTTAGATAATTTTTTAAATGAATAAAATACTAAAAGCAAAGGTCAAGTTAATGTTCAATAATGTATGATTAAATATTCATTATTAAGGTGAAATGTATTTTTCCTAAATTATTTAATGAAACTTGCCTCATAAAGGTACATTACTAATTCACATCAAAATCATAAAACAAGGAAGTTTTATTTCAGGTTTAGCCAAACTTAATAACCAAAAAAGCTTGATTAATACATAAATATATTTGGTAAGAAGATTGTGATTACCAGTGATATCAGCAATACCTTGAATTTTTTCAGAAATAAATTTATTTATCCTTATTGAAAAAACATAAATTTTGTAATACAGTAGACTCCCTCAAATCCGCACAGCTTGGGACCAGAGGTTGTGAGGATTTTAGAATTTTGCGGATTTCTGGTAATTGCTTTGTTTACATTTTTTAAACAGTAATTTGATTGCAATTAATAGTGCAATTGGAATTATAATGAATGCTTACAATATAATAAAATATTAAAATAAGTAATGAACTAAAATAATAAAAATTTAGATAATTTTTAAAATGTTTGAAGTACTAATAGCAAAGGTCAAGTTAATAATCAATAGTGAATGATTAAATGTTCATTATAAAGATTAAATGTATTTTTCCAAATATATTCAACAAAACTTGCCTCATAAGAGTACATTACTAATTCACATCAAAATCATAAAATAAGGAATTTTTTTTCCACGTTTAGCCAGGCTTAGTAACCAAAAAATCTCAATTAATGCATAAATATATTTGGCAAGAAGATTGTGATTACCAGTGATATCAGAAGTATCTTGAATTTTTTCCAAAAAAATTTATTCTTCCTTCATAAAAAAAAGCATGAATAGAGTATTATTAAGAAAATTACAAGTTAAAAGATATATGGAATTGATACCAAACTAAAAAATCAAATTTTGGTCCAGTATTTGAGCTGAAAGTTTCATTGTTTACATCCATAAAATATGTGCGGATTTTAGAGAGTTGCGGATTTCTGGTTTGCAGATTTGAGGGAGTCTACTGTATTAACAAAAATTACAAATTAAAATGCATAAGGAATTGATATAAAATTAAAATATTCAAATTTTGTCCCTATATCCGAACTGAATGTTTTATTGTTTATATTCGTAAATTAAGTGCAGATTTTAGGGTTGTGGATTTGAGGGAGTCTGTTGTAGTAGGTTTAAAGGCTATTTCAATTCAGGAATTAAGCCTGTATTTAGATAATTAAATTTTGTATTTAAAAAAAAATATACAAATTAAAAAACTGTTGGACATTGCATACTACAATCAGAGGAGCCATTTGAGGAGGGGGCAATAATCTTCCCCAGGGAACTTGAAATTTCAGAAAATTTATCAACCATTACCATCAAATATCAGACTCAAGCAAAAATTTAAAAATTATTCTAATGCTAAAATAATTTATCATATTTGATTGCAATAAAAATATATGCATCAAATAAATGCTTTATGTATAGAAGTTAATTATCAAAAAAATTTCCTAAAGCTTCAATCAACATTTCTGAAAGTGAAATACATTGTTAATGAGTATTTTGGCTAATTTTAAAAATACAAGAGGAATTTTTTTTTTTTTTTTTTTTTTTAATCAATTGGCTCACAACTGTGTACAACTTGATTGTAAAGAAATTTGTTCAATAGAGCTACAAATTCAGAGGTAGAGTTTTTAGACCTTTGTACCTAAAAAGTAAAAGCAGAACCATTATAAGATCACTCTTGTGTCTGTCTGTCTGAGTCATTTTACTTGTAAACTGTAACACATGGAAAGTTCAAATTGGGGGAAATAATAAAGACTATTGACCTACATATTTACAGACTATTAAACATTTACAAATATATTTGTTTTGAATTATATTAATTAATATGCAATTTTTTTTTATATACATGATGCTTAAAAGTTCTGCAAGAAAAATGTTATATTCATATAATATAGGATCAATGCAAAATTTTTTGGCTTATTTTGTAAAAGCTAAAGTTATTTTTGTAAAAAGTAACATTATATAATGAAAGATGAAATCAATTACGCAAGTTCAAATCAGCATATATTAATAATGATTTCTTTAAATCCTTCTGCTAAAGATTTCTTTTCTGGGGAATTTGTTTTGTTTGCAAATTAAATTTTTTAAAGTGTAACAAAATAAAAATAATTAAAGAAGAGTATTTTTTTATGGAATGGAATTTTGTGAAGGATGCAATCTCTTTTATTTAGAAGGTTTTGTGAAAAGTCTTGTTTTATTAAAAATAATTTTGTGAAGGACCTTGAAAAATATTAAAGATTTGTCTTATATTTTAAAATTTAAGACATCTTTAAACTTGTTGAGTTGACCTAAGCCACATGCAAAAGGAGGCACCTCAAAATGAAAAGGAAATATTTAGGATATGCTGAATGTAAAGTGATTTGAGAAAAAGGAAATTGCAAAATTCTTTGAATGCAATATCAGACATTTTGAAAATTGTGATTATGAAAGCATAGCTGTAGAAGATCTTTGTGAGGAAGAGATTGTATCTTTCATCACAAATAGAAAAATAAATTATTAGGGTTTCTTCTAATAATTGAATAGTTGAAAACATAACTGATCTAATTTTTTAGTCTGTGTGACAGCAGCAGTGGGCATTATTCATAAATATGCATTCTCTGTAACTGTTAAAGAAAAAAGATTAAACTCACTTCAAATTAACAGTCATTTTGATGCACTTTATCTTTAGGCAATCATTACAAGAATAAATCGTCTGTTTTTTTGTACATTAAGGACAAATGATGAATACATAATTTTTTATTTAGTATTAAAAGAACCTATTACATTGTATTATAATAAATAAACAACAAGTTTGACTTAATATATACAAAATATTTTAAAATCTATAGTTAAAATCATATACTACTAGTATTTATTTTTGAAAATTGTTTAATGTAGATATTGTAACGTTTTGATGTTTTTTCTTCAATATTTCCCTGATGATGGGCAAGTTTTATTGTGCGAAATTGCTGGAATATAATTTACTTTATTGTTGTAAGTGGTGTGTGCTTTTAATTATAGATTTAAAAATATTGCATATATTGATGAGCCAAACTTGTTTTATTTATTTTTTGTCATTGTTTTTTGTATTTTATTTTGTTTATTACCTTTTTTGATTGTTAGAATTTTACCCCTTATACTTATAACAATACTATAAGTTTTGGTACTTACGTATTAACACCACCGCAGCAGAAGTTGTACTAATGCGCCAATAAAGAGAAATCTTGTTGTTCGTGCTTTTTATTGCTCTTTTTTAGCTCATTTCAATGCCATTTTTTAGTGCTTTTTTTGCTTATTTTTTTATGCCATTCTTTAGTGTATGTGCAAACAACAAGATTGCTCTTTATTGGTGCATTAGCGCAACTTCTGCTGCGGTGGCGTTAATATGTAAGTACTTAAGTTTTTAAATATTTTGTCCATTACTAACTTTTAGACTTTATTTGAATATAATGAACTTTCAGATTTTGATCTAACAAACTTACAAAATATATGTATGATATAAAAGAGTTTGTTCTGTTTTCTGAAATATTTGGTAAGAAAATTATTCTATCACTTTTACTTTTCCATAATTTTTATTACTTGTGATATATTTGTACTTTTTCATCAAAGGTTGCTGTGAATTTTCCTAAGCCAACTATAGAAAATCAACTGCCAGAGATTAGAAAGTTAACAGAAAACTTGGTTGAACAAAGGTAGGTTTTATTACAATGGTGCCTATTTTAGGAAACTGTGTAATTTAAAATTGAACCATAACAGTGATTTCCTGAACAAATGATGTGCTACAGTGTGTCATTTAAGCAAAAAATTAAAAGAGGTATTCATTCATATATATATATACATATATAATTTTTTTTTTGGGGGGGGGGAGGGGGGGTTCGGGTGCATTGCATAATTTTTCTCTCAAAGAATAAAATATTTTGTGGACAATCACAAAAGAGGCACATTTTGTGTTGTTGCTTTAAATCTATCTCATTTCTAAGAAGATCCAGTTTTGTGAAAAATGTCTTTTTTGGAAGTGCCTAGGTCTTTAAGACTAAAATTTCCAGAAACTTTTTCACATTGCAGCGTATTATTGAAGGGATTTTCTTTTTCTAATTATAAAAGCTATATTAAATTTTGTATCATTAATCAAAAAACATTTATTTTTCCAATCTAATTCAATTGTGTATGTATATAATTAATGTTATGTTAGTTACATTAACATAAAATTATGTATTTACTTTTTAGTGTCCTCTTTTGTCATGTTGAAAACATCAAAATAAAGTTTAAAAATACTGTGGGTGATTGATTAACAAACTTAATTCTTTTGAAAATAGCGTTCACTAATGTATCATAGATTTTGTATTGATTTGTATGGGAATTCAGTTAATTCATTGTTAAAAGTTAAATAATGTATAGAAAACAATACAATTCATCTCTTTATAATATGATTAATGTGTGTCTCTATTTAATATGAACAAGTCATATTTTGGTGCCTTTGTCCATGTTGTGGTACATTAAAAAAAAAAAAAAGCATTTTTTTTTCAAACTTTTAGTATTACATTCAATGACTATATTATTACATCATCTCACTTTGTCATTTTGACCTTTCAAAAACTTCTTATTTCTCTGAAAGATCTTGTTTATTGCATCACCCATTAACGATCAAATGAAACTAGATACTGTTCATGATTTGTGAACTAAATATCGATTAAAATTGTTAATTTGCAATTAAAAACTTTCTTTAAAAAAGTATTTATAATCTTTTTGATCTGTTCATTCTAATTTGGCTGCATTAAAATGTAGAGACTGAACTGTCAGTAGCCCATGAATTAATTAGGCATACATATACAATTATAATGAGAAAGTTTAAATGTGCTAGTTTGGCGAATCTGAAACACATCATTGCTTCTTCTTAGCTTTGTTTTGTGAAGTGTTCATTATCCAAACATAAAATTCTCTTGCAAAAGTGCTTGTCAACCAATCTATTCGCAAGCTGATCAGTTCATTAACTGATTACCCACTCTATTTTTTTAAATAATTAAATTATTTCTAGACTTTTTTAATCTTATTTAAAAACATTTATCCAAAATTATCTTGGTCAAAGTTTTTTTCTTTTTATATTATAAGTAAAGTCACATGGGCAAAACTTTTAAAATAAAAACTTTAAAAGCAATGTAATAAGGAATGTTTTTGTTGCTTGGTAATTTATATAATACTAACAAGGTGACCACTAAAGTAGTAAGATTCACTCCGAAGCCATTATCTTTTAAAATAACAGATATGTTTCTCATTATATTAAACATGAAACTTTAAGCAACTGGGTGTTTTTATTTATTTTTTTAATAAATTTTCTTTCTAGCGAGGACTATCTAGATAGGTATCTAATAAAAAAAATCCATTTTGTATTATTAAAACAAGCTCTGTTCAAAAGGATGGTATTATTATTAATCAAAAATACTTCCTGTGACTTTTAAAAAACAAGCCTTATTTGAAAATGAGACAGCCATCCAACTAAGATTGGACTTCAAAAACTTTGTTTTGATAGTTTTATGAAATGTTTTTCATATTTAATTTTCTATAATTGGAATTATCGCCAATACTGTTCACCATTGATCATCAACATGATAAAATTCAGCTAAACGGTTTACCTTCTATTCTAAACCAAGCTCAAAGCAGTAGCCTATCTGGCTCCCGAATACAGTAAAATTATTTTAAATGGGTTAGAATAAATAAAATTTATTGATTTTACCAAATGTTGATTTGGAGAATTTAAATATTTTCATAAACATCCTGTAAACATGCTAACTTTTCTTGATAGATATTTATGCTATGTTAAAAACCATTATCATATTGTTACAAACATCCCTTAATTTAGATAAATGGATTTTTCATGCAGAAATATCACATTTTTTTCAAATTCTAGATATAGGATCATTCTGACAAGGATCCTCTGTGATGTGTTGTGGGTGTTTATTGTTTAAATATAAAGAGAGGTTCACTGGAATTAACTCCTCCTGCCATAAATTAGATAAATTGTTTTTTAGCACAGAATTTACGAATTTGGGAATTTGCTCCAAATTTTTGAAATGGGTTCTTTCTGATAAGGCAAATCCCTGAATAGTTTTGGGGTTTAATAGTTAAGTATAAAGGGAAGAATGAAGAATTCTCCTTTACCTAGAAAAAACTAGTTTATCCGATTGACATCAGGAGAAAATAGTTTGGCCGGTAACAAACATGTCTTTCACGAAAATAAGCATAAATATGTGTCATGAGCCAATGATTATAACATCAATGCAGAAAATGTAACTTGTCCACTGTAGAGAAATGATACATTGGACATGGTAACTGCTTATTATTATTATTTTTTTATCAGCAGACTTGTGATGTGCTGAGATCAGACTTGCATTTTTTTTTTGTACATATTTGAGCTAGATTAGAACTAAACATAAGTGTTCTCAGGATGTGAAGAGCAAGCAATATGCTTTGTAAAAATACAACAGCAATAATGAACTTCTGTTGACGGAATCTTTGGAAATATACCTTAAGCTGGCTTCAGATTCACTGCTCAACAACAGAAAACATTGAAACATTTTCTTGCAAACTTTTAACTGTAAAGGCTTAGCATTGACAAACTTGACTATTAAAAAGATTTGGAATTGAAAAGCATTTCCCATTTTTGATAAATTAATTACCTGTTGACACATAAGATACTCTGGTCTGGGCATAAAATTTTTCTTTCTCATCATGTCACTACCAGAAATTCAATTCAAAGTATAGCTTTAGTAGTATTTTCTCAAAGATACATTGCTTTTATCAAAAAATGGTTAATGCCATTCGATTACATAGTTTTTGAATGAGAATGCCTGTCAATCTTATGCATTTCCGTAAGGAATTAATTCAGAAATGTGTTAGAAAGTAACTCTGCAGCAATGAAAAAAGCAAATTAGATCTCCAAATATTTAATAGTGAACTTCGATACACAAAAATAACTTTAATTGAATGTTTCTTGATTATGTTTCGGTCATTTTAATTGTTGACAGTAAAAATAAAAAAATAAATAAAATATATAATAAAATAAATTCAAATTATAACATCAAACGATGATCAAACCTCCAGTGTCTGGCGATAGTGGCTTGATTTTTTATTCTATCGAAAATCAATTTGAAATATATTTTTTTTAAGTTGCAAACCGGAAAATTTACATTGTAAAATAATTTTTAAAATTATTTGTTGCTTCATGTTAGTAAAACAAAAGTATTTAGTTATTTTTTTTAGGATCATAAGAGGATGACCGAATTTCATAGAATTCTCAACCTGCCCCCCTCGAAAGCCAAATTGACCCCCTGTGGGGTGTGCGCCCCACGTTGTGAACCACTGCTCTAAACAGAAGGTATACGCTGAAAATAAAGAGTATACTCTAGTGTGAGTATACTATAGCTTTCTTGAGAACCAGAGCATATACGGTGTTCCTTTAAAAAATCCAGAAGGTATATGGTGTATACCCCCGTATACCCTCTAATACATCCCTGGTTATAACCTTTCAGAAAATTTGCTGTGAATTTTATTTTATTTTATTTTATTGCTTAGGATCACCTCTGTGATTCTGATTTTTTCCAAAATAAGAAAAATTAAGGCAGTTATTTCCGGAAAAAGGGTGAATTTCGACAAAGAATCTCAAAAAAGGGACATTTCATGAAAAAATCACAAAAAATGACAAATTTCGTCAAAAGATCGCAAAAAAAAACAGGTTTTTTCTGCAGCCTTTTGATGAAATTCACGTCTTTTGTCTGTCGTATTTTGATGACATTTGCATTTCTTCAGCGGCCCTTTGGAAAAAAAATCACATTTTTCTGTGGTCATTTGACAGTATTCGCTTTTTGTCGGCGATCATTTAACAAAAATTGTGTGTTTTCCCCGGCTCTTTGACAAAATTCGATCATTCTTTCACGAAGCTATAAGTATTTCTAATTTTTATTTGCATTGTTTCTGTGACTCTTTGACGAAATTTGCATCTTTCCTTGCTACTTTTATAAAATTTATGCTTTTGCTTGCTACATTTTGATGAAATTCATGCTTGCTTCTACTATCCTTTATAGAAATTACCGTTTCAGTTGCGATTCGTAAGCTTTTTCCAATGATTCTTTAAGGAAATATGCCCATTCCCGTGATTCTTTTTGAAATTTAAAAAAAAAAAAAAAAAAAAAAAAAAAAATTATTTTTTAAAACTTTGCAAACGATTAAGGCATTGTGTCATCTACCGGGAATTTGACTATTGCGACTTTGACCTATCAAGACTTGTCTACTGCAAGGCAAGCTTTAAAAATGCACGATCCTAAATGTATGAATGAGAAGACAACTAGCAAGTGCGCATTCAGTACCGACGCAACAGCAGTAAGGGCCAAAAATAAAGCTGGACTTGATAAATCCAAGGTCCCCGGGACCAAGGACATCTAAATTTCTGGGTCCATTTTTTACAAAAGCATGTATCTACTATTAATAATTCATATTTTTAGATGCAAAAATGAAATGCAATAATTATTGTTTTAATAATAATAAATAAATAAATAAAACCAATATTAATTTTTTAAAACTATTAAGAGAATTTTTTTTTTACTTTTTAAAAAAATAAATGGGCAAGATACAAATTTAATTATGAAATAATGCTTATTTGAGTGTAAAAGATAGCAAGTATCACTATTGTTCACATTTCTTTTAAAAGGGGACAAGATGGATTTATTGAAAAAAAGTTAAAAAATTGGTTGCCTGTAAAGTCGGTATACGGGCGAAAGTTTTACGTGACAACGACTTTGAGTTGTAAAATAATTTTAATGTGAATATTCATTCGTATAGTAGGAAGAAGGATGAAATAATAGTAACAATTTAAAACATTTATTTATACAAAGAATTATATTTAAAACATTAATTTATACAAAGAATCTCGCACTGAATTTCATATTAACAAAATTTTATTTTTACCTTTACACATACATACGTATTTATATACAAATATACATACAATAACTTGCAATACACTGTGTTTGTTAAACACATTTTACTTCATGTTTATTGATGTCAAATGTTGAATTTTGTAAACAGCATATTAAAGAATTTTTCAATGAGCAGAATATAACTAAAGTAAAATGGCTTTCACTAATCACATATCATTAGTTTTCCATAATATACCACCGAATTACGAAATAAACTACACTTATTTTCTTTGTACTTTATACTAATAACTAATACATAACGTATTTCGTCTTAGTTTGATACTATCTAAAATTCCTATTAAGCACCGCCCCTTCCTTGCAGCGAATTCACATTCACGTTCAGAAAATGGTCCCACAAGTGACCGGAAAAAGTTAAGAGAAAAGTGAGCGCGTATCGTGAGCGGAGCGTAACGTAACGTAACGCAGTTTCTTGAAGTGTCTCCCGGCAAACCAATTTACAAGACGTTGTCACGTCAAAAAAATACATTTGTTGAATAAATGTTTTTTTTTAATGAACGGATGCTTTCAGGAATCACATTTAGAAAGATTTAGATAGTCAAAAACGGATTGTGAACAGAACCGTACGAAAGGTGGGAGGGGGGTGAAAAGGGCAGTTGCCCCAGGCACGGAAATTTAGGGGGCAGTTAATTTATAATACAAACGTCATTTTTGGGTTGTCACAAGGAATTTTTTTTTTTTTTTGGGGGGGGGGGGGGGTCAAATTCTAATTATTCTCCGGTGCAATTTTTTTCTTCTCACGCCCTTGATTGTGAAGCAGGAAAATCCGCTTTTGGAACAATAAAAACACAATTTTGAAGCAGGAAAATTAGTTTTTAGAACAGAAAAATTCACTTCTGGCATTAACTTTTTTTTTTGTGTGTGCCCCTTTGACGAAAGTTGCATTTTTCTTGTGTCTTTTGACAAAGTGGGCCTTTTTTTTTTTTTTTTTTTTTTTTTTTTCGGGATATTTTGGCAAAATTTGCCGTTTTATTGCGATTTTTGGACGATATTTGCCGTTTTTTCGCAAATCTTTTGACGAAAGTTTCCTTTTTCCGTGATCTTTTGCGAAATTTGCCGTTTTTCACGAATCATTTAGCAAAATTTCTTGTTTTATCGTGACTTTTTAATGAAATTACACACCCTGTGGGACGTTTAAGAGCTATTTTTTGCATTCCTTTGCCAATTTTTTACGCAAATTACGTGCTCTATCGTATCCACATCATCGCCAAAAAGCTGCATTTTTTCATTTGTGGGGCAAGTAGGGCGCTGATTTTTTGAATGAGCAACAAGAGGGGCGCTACTTTTCAGATGAGGAGCAAGAAGGGTGCTATTTTTTAAACTAAAGGGCAGGAGGGGCAAAGCGCCCCCCTGAAACCCTCTAGGGGAAACTCTGATTATAACTTTCATGCATTTAAAACAATATTTTGCTACCATAACTCTTTTAAAACAAACCTGGCTTGTGCATTTGAATGAGGAATATTAGTTATTTTTCTTGTACAAAGATTTTATAATATAATTATTTCCTTCTGCATACGATATACTATTTGCAATTTCAATATTAGTTCTTTTATGTTAGCCTGTGCAAGGAATTAAATCCCCAAATATTGTTTTTGTGTCAGATACAAGTTGCACTTATTTCATTTGAAATATAAACATTTCACTCATTTCATTTAAAATAGACGCATTTAGAATACATGTTTTTCTCAAATTTCATTTAAAGTACTAAAAATAAATAAATAAACAAAATAATCCCATAGTCAAAACATTTTATTTAAACTTCAAATAAATGTTTCTAATTTATGCATGCAAAAATATAATTGTTATTAGTGATTAAAAAAAAAGCAGCTCACGAGATTTGCAGAAAATGTGTATTACTAAATTATTAAGTTTTTAATATAGAAAAAATTTGGATTTTTTTTCCGAGTTTGATTAAATTGCAGTTTGTTTTGTTGTATTCTAATATTAGTGTATACATCAAATTTTTGTCTATGTGCTCTGATCAAGTTGTCTAAGAAAATCTTCTACTTGTGAAAATGACATACATACTGAATTTTCGTGATGTATCTGTTTTAATTGTGCTTTTTTAAAGTTATTTTTTAATATTTGCAAACGGTTTGATGTTTATTTATGGAAAGTTCCATTGTCATCCTCATAGATACCTGCTGCGAAAAATAGAATAAAAGGAACCATCAAATATTTTTTGGATTATACTTATCAAAATGTTTCAATATCTACAGTAGCTATATATGCTCGAAAAATAAAATTGCACTGTGCATGAATCTTCCAATCAAAATTGCCGATTTTGCTAAAATATTGCTGATTTCATCTGAAGATAGCGGGAAAAAGCCGATTTTGTCCGAAGATCGCTAGAGGGGGGGAACTCACGGACCCCCCCCCCCCCCCAGAAATGCAATGTGAATTTCCGAAAAAAAAATTTCATCCAGAATCGCCCCTGTTCTCACCATTGCTCTAGATTATTGTGTTCTAAACAGAAGATAATGTTGTGGACAGAACTGTAAAATGTTCGGTTTGCTAGAGTTGGTATAAATTTTTCAATTTACAAGCAACTAGATATCATTATTTCACAGCAAATTATTCTTGCCATTTCATTAATTGTACCATCTTTTCCATATTCAATCTTCTGAACATTTGTGCAGTATAAAATGGTGCAATAAATGCCAAAATAGTAACTGCCTGCCAGCATTTAGATATTTACTTACTTAATAGAATTTATATAACTTTGTGATTAAAAAGAAATATTCTTTGCTGTGCTACATGTCACTTTTTATTTTGTGCCTACTGATTCTTTTTTTAATTAAATTCTTTTTCATTATTGTTTTATTTTAGTTTGAAATTTTCATTTAACCATTTAAAATGCAATAATTTACCTTTTTTGCATTTATTTTGTGTTTCTTTTTTTCTTGAAAGAAGTTAAAAAAAAAAGTAAATTAAAAAGTTTGAAAGAAAAGAGTTTTTTTCTTATGGTATAGCCTCGAAGAATCTCTGATATGGCTTGCACTAAAAAGTGCCAAATATTTTTATGCATAGACATACACAATTTTCAATAGTATCCTCCATCATTTTTTATTTCAAGATAATTAATATATATTTTTTATTTATTTAGTACAACACCCCCTAAATCAAGGGAAGCATCAGCATCCATAAATATAGGCAAGTATTGAATTTCAATTTATGAGTAGTATCATACAATTTATAGCTTGATGCTTGTCTTATATGTTGTTTTTTCTTACATTTAAAATCTTCTGCAACAACTAATATCAGTCAGTAATAAGGTAAAAATATTTTTTTCTAACAAACTTTTTTTAAGAATTGAGACGCAAAAGAATATTTGATATACAGGCATGAAAGAGTTCCACCTAAAGGAAGAATTCCACCTTTTTAAAAGTAATTTTAGATATTCTCTAGATTAATGCAAAAATCAAAGAAAATTTTAGAAGGATAATGGGGAGAGGGACTGGAAAATTTAGTAATCTGGACATTTTGCCTACTTAAACCCAGATGCACGCATGCACACCGTGCGCAGACAATTTTAAGAAAGAAACAATTTTTATTTTTGTAACTTTTTTTAGTACTGTAGCGACGCCATCTTGCGCAGTGAGTAAAACAAGTTTCTCCCAAGAAGCGATCGAGCTAGCCTTTTGCTCGGCACTTACGATCTCGCTTTCTGACCGTTGGTTCTCCGGTTCGAACCCTGCCTGGGCACCTCACCTGCAAGTACAAAAAAATAAATAAATAAAATAAATAAAAAATAAAATAAAATTCCCTCAATTTCATATACGAATTATTTATCGTTAGCGCGAATATCATCAAAAAACATTTTAAAAAATCATGAATTTCAACAAAGAATCTCATAAAAAAGGTGCTTTTCAACAAAGAATCACGTAAAAAACACATGTTTAGGCAAAATACAATGCGAAAAATGTGAATTTCATCCAAAAGCCACGTAAAAAACGCAGATTTCGTGCATGAGTCTCGTAAAAAACACAAATTTCATGCATGAATCTAGTAAAAAACGTGAATTTCGTGCATAAATCGTGTAAAAAATGCGAATTTTGTGCATGAATCACTCAAAAAATGCGAAAAACGTCCATTAATCTTGTAAAAAGATGCGAATTATGTTTGATAGGATTTAACATCAGTAGGATACTAGCAGTTCTTATCACTTTTATCTCCTTTCTAATATTTCTGTTTAGCACTAAAGGTTAAATGATATTTAAAGCAAAGGCTAAAAAGTTGATTTATCAATTGTTAAAAATTAAATCTAAAGTTAAAGTTCTATTTAATCAATAATTGAAATTAATTGTAAAGCCTATTTTTCACTTAATTGTACTTTCAAATATTTTTATTCAAATTACATTTATTATCGAAACTACTAAATCTTTATTAACGTTATCCTTTATTAAAGTTTCATTTAAAAAGTAATATAATTTTGTTAAAGTCTTTTATAAATATATCTTTAATAAATTAATTCCATTTTTATTTATATGAAATATATGATATATATCAATTAAATCATTTGTAAATTAAGCTGTTACCTTTTTCCAATAAAGTTTATTTTCTTTTTTATTCAATTGAAATAGCTTTTAAATGACCGGACAAACTCTTGGTTTTTTTTCACCGTACGTCCTTTAGCTAAAATCTCCACTGGACTAAGGAAGTACATTTAATGACCAATAGATGGCATAAGTTACCTAGGTTGTATTTTCAGCTTCTGCATTTGTCTGGGTTACGTCACTGGGTGGATTGTTCTAGAAGGGAGAAGGCATGTGGACATCGGCGATATATGTACCGCAGTCATTTAAGTGAATTTCAGCTTCGTTTTGGTTTCTTCTTTTCGTATCGTATTTTTAATCACTTTGCCAGGTGGTTAGTTAAAAGAAAGTCGTTCTATTGTTTTGACATTTTGAAGATATGTGTGAACCGTTTTCCTTCTGGATAGGTGGTAAATGATTTCTTCTAATTGTGAGAAATAAGTGTTCTGAATAACTTCACTCATGTTAAAGGAGCAATTATATGCTGGTAAAATTTACGGGAAATTTTTCAGAGATGATCGTTCTTAGTTATCTATGGACGTTAAAATATAACAAGGTGCCCTGCAGAGGAAATGAGAAAAGGTCAAGTGTCATTTTTCAAATTGCCTTTTAATGGTTCCACTTTCCAGCGGTTGGTATCGTCAAGGGTATTTTTTTTACTTTGTTGTCATTATAATATTTCGAGATTTAACCGGTTTTACATTTAAATGATTAAGATATCTATAATTGAGCTTTTTCATGGTTTCTAAATGTTTGATAGAATAAATTAAGATTAAAAAGTTAATATGAATTTGGTCACTGTTTCAGTTTATCCCTTCACCTATAAACAAATGTAGTGGAAATTTAAAAGATTGTTTGAATATGATTTAGATAATGGATATTTATGTTAAGAAGAAATTGATGTTACCTTTTATTAAAGACCTGCATAATATGTAAAAATCTATTTTTATTTTATTTTAAATAAAAGTTTGTTTTTAAAACTTGTTACCTTTATTTCTGAATATTTAATTTTACTTCATTTTAATAGAGTAAATACAGTTTAATATCTTTCAGAACAATTTAAATTAAATGCCTTATTGCGTTAAAGCCTAGATAAAAACTTAACCAGCTTACTTCCATCTGCGTGACAATCTTCGGATCAAGCTCTGCTCGTGTAAATTTAAGTGTTAGACTTTGATACGTCAGTTTCAAACTATCAACATAAAGTGCATAAAAACACTAATTACATCCCGAAATTGAGGAAAAGATGCGAATTACGTACATAAATCGCATAAAAAAACACGAATTACTTCCATAAATCACTCAAAAACGCGACTTTTGTCAGCAGAAAGCACATAAATCGCAAATTACGTCCATGAATTGTAAAAAAAAAAAAAAAAAAAAAAAAAGAATTACGTCCATAAATCGAGTAACAAACACAAATTGAGTTCATAAATCGCATAAAGAATGTGAATTACATCCATAAATCGCTCAAAAAAATGCAAATTACGTCCATGAATCGTGTAAAAAAATGCAAATTACGTTCATAAATTGCATAAAAAACGTGAATTACATTCATAAATCGTGTAAAAAACACGAATTACATTCATAAATTGCATAAAATAACTCTAATTACGTTCATAAATTCCATAAAAAAAACGCGAATTATGTCCATGAATTGTGTAAAAAATGCGAATTCGTTCATAAATCGCATAAACACGAATTACCACCATAAATCGCTCAAATATCACAAAATTTGCCTCCAGAAAGCTCAATAAAAGCAAATTACATTCATGAATTGCATAAAAATAGCAAATTACGACCATAAATCACATAACAAATGCGAATTACGTTCATGAATTGCATAAAAATCGTGAATTACGTCCATAAATTGCTCAGAAAACTCATTACACCCAAAACGCAAATTACACCCAACATTAAATTAATTTGCAGAAAGTTTTTGACCTAATATTGCGTGCACAGAAGTTTTTAGTTTTATACAAGTCTGCTCAAACCATCGCAGTTTGTTCTTGAATTGTTGTGCAAAAGAGACAAAATAAAACGGGAGCTTATATCATATAAGCATCTGAAAGTCATACAAATGAAGTTTCTCAAAGAGTCTTTCAAGAATGAATTTTTTTTAGACTTCAAAAATTCAAAGTGAAAGGAAGTTTCTTTTATAGAATAGAATATTTTGTACTATTTTTACAACACTTTTTGGTTAGTTCTGTGATCTTTTTTGAGATGTATTTTTGATGAAAAGATCAATTTAGCAGGCAGATTGTTTTCTTTTGAATAAAAACACGGTGGAGGGGATTTAATAGCTATAAACCATTCATAATATTTTATTATTATTGTTATTATTATGGTAAATTAATGACTGTACTTTACATAAGTTTGATCAGATATATTTGGATTTATATCTTTAGCATTGTTAGTCCTTTTTAAATTAAAAAGCAATCAAACATGCAGTTATATTTAATTTTGTTGTATAAGTAATTATTAAAATGACACTTAAATTATAAGAGTTTGGCAATGCTCTATAGATGGAAAAAAATTCCATGTTTTTTCTCATTTCCCACTTTTATGCCTGGATATACTACAATTACGATTGATAATGCACTATAAAAAAAAAGTGCCTACTGATGAAAAAATGGTTTTCTCAAAATATATCTTTCTAGCATTAATAATACACTAATTTATATGTAATTGTTAAACAGATTTTTTATAAATCAGTGTGAATTACATCTAGAAATGTATTTTGGAAATCATAATTGTAGAAAATCAGGTGTTTATTATTATTATTTTACAAGTGCAATAACATTCTTTTGTAATAAATATCAAAGTTCTAGGTCAACCAATAGTACCTTTATAAGTTTTGAGAATAATATACATAGGGTACTTTTAATTCACGTAGATCTTTGAAATTTGGCACAAATAAGGTCATGTAGTACATGTATAGGAAAACAGTGGTATAGTTACATTTTTTGGCACCCAGGGCAGGAAAAAATTATGCATCCCTTCTACCACATTATTTTTCCTCAAACTGAAAAAAAAGCCCTATCAATTACAGTCGAACCCCGTTATAGCGAACCCGGTTTATAACAAACTCCCGGATATAACGAACAAAAATTTTGGTCCTGCCGTTTTCCTATTGTATTTAATGCTATTTTACCCTTATATAGCGAACCTCCAGAATCTTAAGAATCGGTTATAACGAACTTTTTTTTCTTGTCGACCATGATTTTTTTTTTTTTTTTTTTCTGCTGATGTGAAAAAAGGTTTTCGACTCTAATTTTATAAGAAAGTGCATGCCGGCTAATAAAACATGTTGCAAATTAGCTATTATCTCTTTATTAAAGTGTAGTAAAACATGCATTCTTTCTCTTTTATGGTAGCCATTCTGCAGGTGTGATCACGCCCACCCATCAGTTATTTTCCATTACTTCTGTCATAAGCAAATCAGTAATGCATTTAAGCTAGCTTATTTAACTAATGTATTTAAGAATTGTTCGAGACATGACAACATTGAAAAGAATATCTTTAAAGCAAGCAATAATCAAAAGCTTTTTCCCTTAAATTATACTCTCTGGAGTTTACAAGATGATGAAAAAAAGGAAAATTTAAATGAAAAAAAAAAAAAAAAAAAAACAGTAAACAGACAAAATAAAAATAAAACGATTTTTAATGCACCAATAATTAGTGTTACTCATCCTAAGTCTGGATAAAGTGTAAAGATTTTAGTATAGTCAGGATCATTCTTTAAATTGTCTGCTCATTTATCCGAACTAGGGTTGGTCTCAAATGTTTAGATAATCGGCGCTTTACTGTATTCCTATTTGTCTTTCTTTTAGTTAATTTAGTATTGTGCCAGTTTAATATTATCAATTTTAGTCAATTTAATTCATTAATAATCATATCTAAATGAATTTACGTTTTCTTTCTTAATACATGATTATTGAACATATAGGTATTGGGTAATTATATACATATTTTGTAAACTCTAACATTTTTTAACGGTTGAGATATAGCGAACCACCTGATATAGTGAACAAAAACTTCGCTCCTTTGAAGTTCGTTATAGCAGGGTTCGACTGTAGTACAAAAAATAAGACAGCTTCCCTTTCTTTGTTTTTAAGAATTCAGCTAATTTTATCAAAACATACAGAACTAAAATTCATAAAACTCGATTTTAGAGGATTCTAAGTTTTCATCAATATTAAATCTTATACAGTAGACTCCCTCAAATCCACACTCCTAAAATCCCAAACTCTCTAAAATCCGCACATAATTTACAGATGCAAACAATGAAACATTAGTTCAGATGTAGGTGCAAAATTTGACTTTTATAGTTTTATATCAGTTCTATATATTTTTTAATTTGTAAATTTTGTTAAAGTTATTGAATTTATGAAGAAAGAATAATTTATTTCTGAAAAAAAAAATCAAGATATTGCTGATTTCATTGGTCATCACAATCTTATAAAATATTTTTATGCATTAATCAAGCTTTTTTAGTTATTAAGTCTGGCTAAACCTGAAGCTTTGTTGTTTTATGATCCTGATGTGAATTAGTAATGTACTTTTATAACAATACTGCAAGTTTCTTTGAATAATTTAGGAAAAACACATTTCATCTTTATAATGAATATTTAATTTTACATATTGATTATTAATTTTACTTTTGCTTTTAATATTTTAATCTTTTTAAAAATTATCTAAATTTTTATTATTTTAGTTTATAACTTATTTTTAATGTTTTAGTATATTGTAAGCAGTCATTATGCTTTTGATTCCATTATTAATTACATTCAAATTATTATTTTTTTTATAATATAAACAAAGCAATGACCAGAAATCTGCAAAATTTTAAAATCCGCACAACTTCTGGTCCCAAGCTGTACAATTTTGAGAGAGTCTACTGTATATCATTTAGTTAGTAGCAGGATCAACCATTTGATTATTAAGGTTTGGATGCATTTTCTGTTTTACGAGAAAGACTTTGGAGATGGATTGTAATTATTATTATTAGGCAACAGTGCGGAATAATATAAATTTTAAAACAAGTTTAAAAACACCAAAATAGGTAAACTTTGAGTAGACCAGTTTCTATAGTGATGGATTGTAATTATTATTATTATGCAACAGTGCAGAATAATATAAATTTTAAAACAAGTTTAAAAACACCAAAGTAGGTAAACTTTGAGTAGACCAGTTTCTATAGCTTTAGCTCCTCAATGCAAAGAATAAAGGAAACTTGCTCAGTTATATAGATAGGAGAAGCGGATTCAAGTAAGAAGTTTATGGACCAATAGGAAAACACAAAGTACGAGAACCAGCCAATAGGAAAATAGAATAGGTATTGCAACCAAAAGTGTGGAAAAAAATAAAAATAAAAATTCTGGTAGTAATTAAGAAAAGGGGGATTTGATGTAACATTTCCAACAATCTGATAAAAGGGGAATAGCAAATTCACAATCAACAATATTGTCCAAATTTTTATAAATATGAAATGCTTCAAGAAAGTTGAGTATATGTTTAGAAATGATTTTAGTTGAATTGAAATCAAAAGAAAGGTTCTTCTCCCGACACTGTTTAGCAATTGAGGGTTTATTGGTTTCCTGTTTTTGAATGTACTGTTGGTGTTCTTTAATGTGAAATTTTAAACCCCATTTGGTCTGTTTCAATATAGGAAAGACCAAACAGGCAGTGAATATTATAGATACTCCATGAGTTGTATAACGCAGTAGGATCTTTGAGTTTTGAAAGGCTAAGTTTATTTGTGAGGGGATGAAAATTATTCTGAAATTATGCTATCAAAGAATTTTTGCAATAGGAAAACTGGATTTAGAAAAGAAAGGTACACAATTCTAGTACTGGAAAAAAAAAAAAAAGAGGACTGATTTGAGTTACAGGAATGAGACTGCTGTAATTTATGTAAAGCACTATTAATAATTGATGTATTATAACCTCTGTCAATCGCAATAACTTTGAGATATTTGATTTCACTGTTAAGTGCATGGGAGTTAGAACATTCATGTATGGCATGATTCATGAACATAACTAGTTGTTGAGTTGCCACTGTAATACCTACCCATCATGTATATGCATAATATAAAATATGAAAATAAAACGTGTAAACTATATATAAAATGCATCGCAATTCCAAAATAAAATTTAAACATATATTTAAATATTTTCAACTCAGTAATGCTTTATTAATGAATTGCAGATGGACCAACTTCAAAAAATCATATAAAAAGCCAAATTACTCAAGTGTAGTACCTAATTGCGTAAAAGAAACATGCTTATAACTCTAAAACTAATAATCACATTAATTAAAAGTTTTCTGTGTCAAATTAAGTATCTTATATCCAATTAAAATATATCTGAGTCGAAATTTGAATGAAGTACAGGGTCATGAAAAATCTAAGAGTGTGGAAAATAGGATTACAAATATCTCAGCAAATAATTATCTGATCGACTTCGTTCTTTGAGCAAAATTTGTGTTATTTTATTGTCTTTTACATCCACTCCTTAAACGGAAAAAATTCGAAAATTTTTATATACCTTTCATCAGAACAAATATTTCAAGAGTTCGAAAAAAATAATTCCAGATAATCGAGATTAATGCCATTCAATAGGCCATTATTACACACTAAGTACCCATCAAATTTCAACTCTCTATCTCAATTTGTTCAGAAAATAGAGCCTTTACGTTTACATACACAGAGACAGACAGACGGCAATTGTTTGGGGTTTTTTTTTTTCCTAAAAATATGTTTTTCGGAATCTCTAATGTCTGAAACGTGTAAATCCATCAACTTTTTTTTTCCCGATTTTATTGCAATATTTACAAGGCAAGCATTTTCTAGCTAAAAGAGTGATAAGAACAAGCATGTATGGAATGGGAGGGGGGGTGGTAGAAAAACTGCAAAACTTTTGTGATAGACAGATGTGGAGAAACAGTCTTGCATTTTTGGTTACCATTTTCACTTGTAATATAGACAGTTATGAAAAATGAATTTTTTATTAAAAGAATGCATGAAACTGAAATTAAGGCATTTGCATTTTAAATATGAAACTTTATTCTTTTCTTTAACACTTTCCAGCAAAGTTGAAAAGTGAGAAAACACCATAAAAATTGGCGATAAATGATAAATAAATGAAAACACTTCGTAAAATCACCATAAAATGCAAAATAAAGTAGGACGCATTGACAGAGAAAAAGTGAAAGAGAAATTTCAATGCGTCCTACTTTATTTTACATTTTATGGTGATTTTACAAAGTGTTTTCAATTATTTAAAATTGAAAAGTGTTTATTTTTTTGGTTTATCTGTTCATTTGTGTGCACTTTAACTCTTGAAAATATGTCTGGTTTGCCGTGAAATTTTTGGAAGTTATTGATGTTTACCCTGGCACCTGGCACGAACCCTATTTCAAATAAGTTTCTAGTATGATTAATTTATTTGCAGTGAAAGTCAAAAGTTTTCCATTACATTACGGCCTATGAGAAAAAATCGTTTCAAATGAATTTTAAAGATGTTACACTCTGTCAAACATTAAAATTTATTTGAATTTATGAAGTTCACTGAAATATGCATTCTGTAAAATATACGGTGAAAAGAACAGTTATTATTCATTTACAGGGCCACACATAAGAATTCCATTACATAATGGTAAAGGGGGAAATTGTTTGCGACATATTTTTATTATGTTAAACTATTTCATGTATAATAAAATTAACATACATTGCTGAGGTTTAATATAAGTTATTTCATGCATAATATGATGTGCAAAACATTTACAATGACACACAAAAGATTACAAATAATATATTCTATCTGACTGTGTATTATCGATGGTGGCTGATGGGTGGATGAAATGCATTTTTAATTCCGATATGCGCTATTAAGTTTCACTAAATTAATGCATATTTTATGGTGTGTACAGGCCGCGATTATGATTAATTGGGGCTCTGGGCAAGCATAAATTAAGGGGCCCCTTTCGAATCATTTCACAGTTTTTCATATAGAACTGATGGTTGCTCATATGTGTATGTGTAATGCATAAGCATATTTTCGCTCTTTGGATATAAATAGAAGAAATTCTTAACTCCATTAATTCTAAATTAAATACCTTATATAATAAAAATACACCTTTTTTTTCCTTAGTACAAAATAAAACTTTTTTATATAACTTTATCAATTTGTCATATTACTTTAAACTATATTTAATAATTTCAACACATGTAAAAGTTGAAATTGGAGAAAGAAAGAACTATTTTATAATTTAAATTATGGATTTGGGGGCCTCTTAAGGTCTGGGGCCCATGGGCAAAGTCCCGATTTGCCTATGTGGTAATAAAGGCCTGGGTGTGTATAAGTGGTATAACTTGATTTTGATATACAGGGCTACACAAAAGAGCTTGTAAAGGTTACTGAATATTAGAGTAATTTACTTGAAAGTGGTTTTGAAAGAAATTATTCTTTTTATGCTCAATTGTATTCATTTCACTAAGAAATGTTTGTAAAAGATAGGTAAAATGATATACAAGGGTCACACAAAAAATTTGATATATGGTCGCCTATGGATGATAATTTTTGGAAATGCCTTATTTCCCTAAATAACAGAAGTTTTGTTAAAAGATTTCGAGAAGTGTTGAAAAGTGTTTCACAATCTATGCTTAATGCATGATTTTTCTTACTTTTTTTTTTCAACCATAAATATTAAACTATTTCAGAAAAAAAATCCTATTTGAAAAATAAAAATGTTTCATCCAGATCACAGCCAAATTGAGATACACAAAACAATACAAGACTCTACTTTAAAATATTTTCGTTAATTACAAAATAGTAGAAAATAAAAAATATATGTTAAAATGTTATTAAAACATGTAAAAAAAGTAATTTTTCATCATAAGAATGTATAAAAATATAAACTGAAAGTTAATAAATTTTAATTTTAAATATAAAGCTTCATTATTATATAGTTTTTAGCTCACAGGCTATCATAGCCTGAGAGTTTATGTGCCCGTCCATTCTGTATGTATGTTCGTATGTACGTAACGCGATAACTCATGATAAAAATATCCGATCCACTTGAAATTTTGTATGTAGGTATATCCTGACAAGGCGCTTCCCTGATTAGTTTTTGGAGTTCATTCGATATGTATAAGAGGGGGAACGGGGGGCTCATGCCCCCCGTTAGTTGATATAGATGGGATTTTCATGCAGAATTAAGTTTTCAAAATTTAGATTAGGATCATTCTGATGAGGCGATTCCGTGACTGTTATTAGGTGTTCATTGATTAAGTATAAGTAGGGGGAACAGGGGTTCTAATGCCCCCCCCCCCCTGTTAGTTGATATAAATGGGATTTTCATGCAGAATTAAGTTTTCAAAATTTAGATTAGGATCATTCTGATGAGGCGATTCTGTGACTGTTATTAGGTGTTCATTGAATAAGTATAAGTAGGGGGAACAGGGGTTCTAATGCCCCCCCCCCCCCCCCCGTTAGTTGATATAAATGGGATTTTCATGCAGAATTAAGTTTTCGTTCAAAATTTAGATTAGGATCATTCTGATGAGGCGATTCAGTGACTGTTATTAGGTGTACATTGAATAAGTATAAATAGGGGGAACAGGGGTTCTAATGCCCCCCCCACCCCCGTTAGTTGATATAAATGGGATTTTAATGCAGAATTAAGTTTTCGTTCAAAATTTAGATTAGGATCATTCTGATGAGGCGATTCCGTGACTGTTATTAGGTGTTCATTGAATAAGTATAAATAGGGGGAACAGGGGTTCTAATGCCCCCCCCCCCCCCCGTTAGTTGATATAAATGGGATTTTCATGCAGAATTAAGTTTTCGTTCAAAATTTAGATTAGGATCATTCTGATGAGGCGGTTCCGTGACTGTTATTAGGTGTTCATTGAATAAGTATAAATAAGGGGAACAGGGGCTCTAATGCCCCCCCCCCCCCGTTAGTTGATATAAATGGGATTTTCATGCAGAATTAATTTTCGTTCAAAATTTAGATTAGGATCATTCTGATGAGGCGATTCCGTGACTGTTATTAGGTGTTCATTGAATAAGTATAAATAAGGGGAACAGGGGTTCTAATATCTTCCCCCCTTAATTTATATAAATGGGTTTTTCAAGCAGAATTGTCAGATTTCGTTCAAATCTCTGAATAGTTTTGGAAGTTTAATGGTTAAGTATAAAAGAGGGGGATAACTCTTTTTAAATTATATAAATGCTAAATGGGTTTTTATTAAGAATTATCTAATTTGCTCTGAATTTTGGATATAGATTTTTTATATGATAAAGCATGTCTTTGGTAGTATAGGAGGTTCAATGATTAAGTATAAAAAAAGAGAAAAGGGGAGAGCTGTTTCCCCTTCTTAATTTTTTTTTTCGAACGGAATTAACCCTTGAAAATATAAAGCTTTAATGTGCAATTAGTATTTGTAGCCTGTGAGCTCAATGCCTTCAGTTTAACTGGGCAGTATTCTTTATTAATTGTATGAATACTGAATCAATTTAAGGAGAACAATCTTGAAATAATGCAGATTTCTACTTTAAATTATTTTAATTAATTACAGAATAATAGAAAATAAAGTGCATACTAAAATGTTTCTCTATGTGAAAACTTTACAATTTTACATCAAGATTGCATTAGCTTATAAACTGAAATATGATGAATTTGTATTTTAAGAATCAAACTTTACTTTTTCTTTCCAACTTTCAATCACATAAGTTCTTAATTTGTATAAAAAATACATGTTTCAATCTCATAAAATCTGAATCTCATTTACAAAATAAATAAATAATTATCAATTTTTTACTTAAATCATCTACTTCTTGAATCGCTTTTTTCTTACATCAGAAATTAGTTGAGGCTCGATGTTTGCTTAAATCGGATCCTGCTAAACTGATTTAACATTAACTTGTCTTATTTTTCTTAAAATCAAAAAGTATCGAGGCTTGCGATGTTTGCTCAAATAAGGTACTGCTAAATCGATTTAACATCTGCTTGCCATGTATGCAGTAGATACTTAAATATAGATACAGTAGACTCCCTTAAATCCGCGAACGGCAGAAATCCACACATTTTTTCAAATGTAAACAATGAAATTAAAGATGGCGCTGAAGTCAGCTCCATCACAATACAAATAATTTTATAACAATATCTAATTTTAAATCATTTTCAACTTCTTCCTTTTTTATTAATGTCTTTCAATTTAAATTCTGCAGTGTTAAATAATATGTTTCTTAGACTTACGATGATCGATATTTAATCGAAATAATCATTATCAAATCATAGTTGTAGCGTAATATAACTTTTGATGGTCATTTGGTAGTGTTTGTAATTCGCGTGGCAGGATAATTTTTGCTACATAAAATTATTATTTTATTGTTCTATTACTATTTTCTTATTACTGCTAGTTACGAAACGAATTTGGGATCTACATCCGGTTTACTAATTAGGATGATCAATATTTAATCAAAATAATCATATCATATCATATCGTAGTCCCAGCATAATGTAACTTTCAATGATCATTTGAAAGTGTTTGTAAATCGAGGGGCTGATAATTTTTGTTGTATAAAATGAATATTTTAAAATTATTCAACCTTTTTTTGTTTATTAGCAAAGGCAAATATTTTTCTTTATAAAAAAGATTGATTTTTCCTCATCATTATTTATATTCAGTATTGTATCTTAATTATCTACTTTATTTTAATATTTTTCTATAATTATATTTTACTTAACTTTTTTTGTAATAATTACTTGCTTTTTAACTATTTATTTATTTAAATATTTTATATAACTATTTTAATGTTTGAATTTATTATATGCATTCATTATAACGCCTAACTACCATTGAAATTAATGTTTCAAAAATGTAAACAAATCAATGATTAGAAATCTGCAAAATTCTAAAATCCGCACTACCCCTGGCCCTGAGCTTTGCGGATTTGAGGGAGTCTACTCTATATCAATTTTGTGGTTAGCTCTGGATTGGTATTTTCGTTTTAAATCAATTTAAAGCCAACAAATAAATCTTTTAAGTTATTTTTAAATCAATTTTAGACAAATAGTTAAATCAGATTTTTGCTATTAGCTTTAAATCACAGTGTTAGACAATGACTAAATTGGGATTTAAATCATTGGCTAAAACATGATTTAAAATATTGCTGAATTGTGATTTCTGATGTTATCTTACATCGATTTAAGATCAATGATTAAATCGGATTTCCAATCTAAGTTTTAATTCAATTTAAGGTCTAGGCTTACTGTCTGGAATTATGGAAATGTTAAAAAAAATTATATCAAAATGTAAAAAAAAGTAAGTAAATGATTTATTAAATAATAATAATAACTGTTATTAAATTAAGCATAAAGCACTTAAGTAAAATATATTTTTTTTTATTATTAATTAACTGTTAATTATTTTATGATTAATTAATCCATGTTTCATATAAATAAATGTACAATACTTTAAAATATTAATATATTTAAACACTTTCACAATTACTTTTATTACTTTTATTTATAATAACTTTTACTTTGGTAATGAAAGAAATGGCAGTTATAATCATAGCTTCATGTTGGATGGTTCCACAATGCAAATGGCATAGAAGTATATAAGAAATTTCTCATCTCTGAAGGGTTGCCAGATGAAAAAGGCCATGTGTTTTATTAATTGAATGATAAAATGGGCCAAACTGGTTATCCTGCCGAATTTGTGATTATGAGTCATATAGGCTATATCCGAAGTGAGAAGGTAAAAAAACTGAAATGTAAAAAAACTAATTATTAGATCTTATTTTTACAATTTCCTTACATATATCTATCTGTCTATCTATCTATACATATATATATATATAATAAAACTTTTTTGGTTATTAACTATAAATCTCATGAAAAATTGACTTATATAATTAACATATGCTTTAAATGATGTGCCCAACTTAGATGGTTGCTTGCAACAGTGGCTCACATGGTGAACACCACCAGTGTTGATAAATGATAACTGTGCCATCAATAATAATTTTTTGAAGTCTCCATAAAGTTGACAATTGAAACTGACAATAAAATGAATATAATTTTATTTTTCTAAAAATTACCTAGGAATATATCAAATAACATGTTTGGGCAATTTGGATAGCATGCAATAAGTACGAAAATGAAAGGTAATTTAAGTACTATAATATAGGTACATACTTTAGATATTGTTAATAAATTTAATAAACTTACTTTTGAATTATTTTGCATCTTTAGTGTAAGTTATGAATAGGTTGATGGAATCATGGCAAATTTAGAAATTTACTAATTTAAAATAAAGAGATTTGTGTGTATTTATCTTTCTCATTGTTAAATAAACCACATTTGTATAATAAATGGGTAACTCTTCATCTAGATCCTAGTGGTGAAGTGTCTGATACAGATGAATATGAAGTGAAAGATACTCCTATAGAAGGTGACAGGCATTCTGCAATCATGAACGTGTTGTCACAATTAAAACTTGGTACAGATTTAACAAATGTAAGAATTTTAGAGAATTTTTATTTTATATGGAGCATACCAAAAGCTTATATCTGTTGAAAATAATTTCTATTTGTAACATAAATAAAGTTTACATTAAAAAATAATATACATACAGTACAACCTCGATATCTCGAATCTGTGGGGAAGAGAAAAAAAAATTGATAAATAGAGGTTTCAAGCTATCAAGGTTTTGACAAAATTTGGAAAATTTAATGTCAAACTGCTTTTTGCTATAAAAAATAAGATTCATTAGAAACTACACATAATGAACTAATAATTAGCAAATTGCTCTTCTCAAACTTTAATACAGTAAAACCCCGATAATTCGGATTAATTGGGACCAGACCTAATCCGGATTATCGAAAATCCAGATTATCCGGAGAATACGAAAAAAATGAAATAAAATAAAACATACGTACAGAAAATCCCCTTTATGTTTAACTTATTGATTATTTAGAGACAGTAAAAATGTTTACTTTGTAATAAAAAAGTTTGTAATTTTTTGCTGTGCCAGTTTTCTATACCTTTTGTGAGTCATACGGTCACGCATCCGCTTGAGCATAAGTAGTTCGTTGGGTGTAGTTTAAATAAGAGTTTAAATAAGAAAGCTTAAGGTATTCTTTCGAAAAGATTTCAGAAAAAGTTTTTTTTTATTCAGAATACGACGATGAAACAAGTTTATGCAAGGGAAATTAACTAAATCATTTCTCATTCGCTTGACCAAACCGATCCGGATTATCCGGAGATTCGGATTTACGGGGTCCGGATTTGCAGGGTTCTACTGTAATTCCAAAATTGTGTTACACAGTTACTTATTTTGATTAAATAATATTCAATTTGTCATTAAGAAATGCATTCAATTGTTTCAGAAAAAAAAGTTCTTAATTGAAGCCTACCATTTTGCGGAATCTTTTATGCAATTATACAGTTTCCTCTAACAGTAGTGGTACCAAATGTGTTCGAATATTTTCATCTGATTCAAGAAATCTCCGTTGCAGATCAGCAATCTTTTTGACTTTTTTCACTGTAATTTTTTTCATGCTCTTTGTTGATCTTGTAGATCTTTAATTTCTTCATCAGAAATTTCTGCATTAATGCTCGAAACAATCTCTTCATCTGTCATAGTGCCACACATTTCAAGCTCATTATCTACTACATTCAAGAATTCTTCAATGAAATCTCAGTGTGGCATGCCCTTTGTATCGATTTGCATTGTTCTGGATTCAGTTCTCCTTCTCCAGTTGCTTACTTAATGAAATCTTCTTTTATACTGGATGTTACATATTCTAAAAATCCTGCTTTTATGAAACAGTTTCTTATAATTGTCTTCATAACTTTTCCCATGCATAGTCAGCCATTCAAATTGATTATAAGATGTTGATAGATTTGCTAGAAGGTTTACGTAGTCAATATTATTCATAAGTTTCTCACAATCTGGGCTTGATAATCAATGTTGAAGCTAAGGATTAACACCTGGTCGAATGGTTGACAATGGTTATCCTGGTCAAAATTTCAAAGTCGTTTTGACGGCAAAAATTTAACATCTAAATTTCTAATATTTTTTAGCGTTGTAAGATTAGAGTGCGATTTACAACTGTTTGTGAGGAGGAGAACGTATATTTTACTAGCTTTTACCACTTTGTTTGACCAATTGTTTTTATCGATTCCTATCAGCCAATCAGCAAAAATTGCATTTTCCATATAAGCCTTTATATTTGACCTACACAGCAGTAGAAATTATTTAGCTTTAGCAAAGCACCTTAGAGTTTTAGATTGCCCTATCATAAGAGGAGGCATCTTTTCTTTATCACTTTGATTTGCTGCTAAAAGCACAATTACACGAAGTTTACACTGTTTGTTAGGTCGAATTTTTTAATCTTTAAGTACAGCCGTTTTGTTGGGAAGAATAATACAGTTTCATCTACGTTAAACCCATCATCTGCTTTACAGTTCTTTAAAAAAGAAGAAAGATCTGAAACTACTCTTCAAAGGTAGCTGCATCACCCCATGGATTTTCATTACAAGGTTTCCAAAAAATGATGATGTGCCTTTTTTCAAAAAATATCCATTTTTACTCTTTCAGTTCTTTGTATCAACAATAGTATTAAAAAATGTGAAATCAGCATCTTGATCACACTCGTTTTACAGCTGACAATCGCAAAAAGTAAAACATCAAACTAAATTCTGTGGAAAAATTTTTGGCATATCAAGGCAAGGGTTTTGGTAAATATATTTCGAGATAACTACAGAAATGCAGGGGAAATTTCTTTTTTCGAGATATTAAGGGATTTGAGATAAGGAGGTTCAAGATATCGAGGTCTGACTGTATTTAACAATTATTGTTGATGATTATACATATGTGTCAGAAAATAATGTTCTTGTGTATTTTATTCTCTTGTGACTTAACAAAATCTCAATTTCACAAGACTATGTTCATTTTAAAGGTAAGTTAAAAGCAAAATAAAACCAAGTTGTAATCAACATATCAAACGGTATGAATAAAGAGGAAGATAACCAATTTTCTGATAATTTGAGAAATAACTGCTAAATATGTAAACAAATTATTCTATAATTTTTGAAAAATTGAGACTAGTTTTACAATTAAATTAATGAAAAATGTTCTTTATTTTTTCTTCTTTCTTTGAGAAGATACTATCAGTCATGTTTGAAATAGTCATGTTAATACGAGGGTTACTCTGAAATTATTGAGATACACGCAGATGAGAATTTACAAAATAAAATTACCAGTTTAATTTTAAAATACAAAATATTTTAACACAGCAGATGATTTTTTACTGACTGACTTCAACTTGTTTAGCGTAGAATAAATTTTAAACAGAAGAGAAAATAGAACATTTTTGCGCTATGATTTTCTATGATTTTAAAGCAGGATTAAATCAAGAAGAATGCGTTCAACGGTTGAAATTAGCATTTGGCGATGAATCTCCAACTCGTGCTACTGTATTCAGATGGTTTAAAGAATTTAGCAGAGGTCGCAATTTTCTTCAGGATGAATAACACACAGGAAGGCCACCTTCTGCAGTAATCCTGGATGATGTGCCTGCCATACGAAAAATGTTAATGGATGATAATCGCTGTACCTATCAAATGATACAGAAGGAGCTTAACATTGGATCCGCAGCCATACATAAAATTGCTCATGAAGAATTGCATATGAAAAAAGTAGTTTGCCATTGGGTTCCCCATAATCTAACTGACCACCAGAAAGAGGAGCGTGTCAGAATCAGTAAACTCACTCTTAAACTGCTAAATGATGGTGGCCATTGCATCATTTCTAGAATTGTAACGGGTGATGAAACATACATACCATTTTTTGACATTCCAACACGTCAAGAGAGTAAAGTATGGGTCTTTGAAGATGATCCCACACTGACAATGGTAAAAAGATAACCTGCACTGAAAAAAGTGATGTATGTCGTTTTCTTCAGAAGTACAGGATTGGTCAAAATCATCAAATTGGAAGGACAGAAGACAGTAACAGTAAACTGGTATACCACTAAATGTCTTCCAGAAATTCTACAAGAAGTGAATGTTAGGGGACTAATACTTCATCATGACAATGCATCTTCACATACAGCCAGATTAACAGTTGAGTTTCTTAAACAAAAATGAATTAAAGTGATAGAACATCCACCGTATTCACCTAATCTAGCTATGTGTGACTTTTGGTTATTCTTTAATCTTAATCTAAAAAAGAACTTACATGGACATCGTTTTCATACGGAAGAAGAGATTGATGTGGCTATAAATGCATTTTTTCCATCTATTCCACAAAATGAATAGCTTGAGACATTTAATCTGTAGAAAATTTGTCTACAAAAGTGCATTGATGCTGGAGGAGACCACTTTGAACACACATAAAATTTTGTAAGTATAACTGTAAAAACCTAGTTGTATGTCAAAAATTTCAGAGTGACCCTCGTATAGATTTTAGACGATATTTAAAATCATGTTTTACAAAAGTTAAAAAAAAAAAAAAATAGATTTTTTACTAAAAGAAGAAATTAAAAATTTATTTCATCCAGCATTTTCTTTTACTGTGTTTTAACTTTTGGTTTGCCAAAGTAAGAAAAAAAGTAAAACAAAGAGGATTTTCATGCTAAAATTGTTTTACTTACATGTTATTTTCAGTGATATATTTAGAAATAAGTAATTTTTGTAAGCAAAACATCTTTATATAATTTTTGAGGATACAAAAATATTTTTAGATGCCAAATATGCTCTTGAAAAATTAATATTAAACCTGTAACTGGCGGGCCTGGATTTTTCCTTTCCAGAAATCATGTTAAAATGGCTGTAGACAAAAAAAAATTTAAACAGAATTCTATTTTGAAACATTTATAGACAGAAGAGATATGAAATATATTATAGCATCAAATGATATTTTTCAATTAGCCAGACGCCAATGTTATACATATATACATATATATGTATATAGTTTGTGTATATGTACAATGTATGTATATATATTTGTACATATACATGTATGTATCAGAGTTTCCCCCAGAGGGTTTCAGGGGGGCGCGCCTCCCCTCACGCCCTTAAGTTTGAAAAATAGCGCCCCTCTTGCCCCTCATCCAAAAACTAGCGCCCTTCTTGTCGCTCATTCAAAAAAATAGCACCCTTCTTGCCCCGCATTAGAAAAAATGCAGCTCTTCAGCGATGATGCGGACGCGTAAATTACGCAAAAAATCGGCGACGAAACACAAAAAACTAACTCGTAATTTCGTCAAAAAATCGCGAAAAATAAGCAAATTTCATTGAAAAATTGCGAAATAACGACTAATTTCCGGCAAGATTCGCGAAAAAATGGCTAATTTCGTCACAAAATCCCGAAAAAACGGCAGTTTTCCTCAAAAGATCGTGAAAAAACGTCCAAGTTCGTCCAAAAATCACGATAAAGCGAAAAATTTTGTCAAACGATTCGCGGAAAATGGCAAATTTCGTAAAAAGATCACGAAAAACGGCAACTTTCGTCAAAAAATCGTGATAAAATGGCAGATTTCGTCAAAAGATTTGCAAAAAATGGCATATTTCGTCCAAAAACCGCAATAAAACGAAAAATTTTCAGAAAACGGCAAATTTTGTGAAAAATTCGTGAAAAAACGCAATATTTGTCAAAATACCCTGAAAAAACGGCAGATTTCGTCGAAAGATATCGCGAAAAAAAAGCAAATTTCGTTAAATGGGCACAAAAAAAGTTAATGCAGAAATGATTTATTTTTCGGAATTTGTGTTTTTTCGTGTTTAAACGTGACAAAATTGGTGTTTTTTGCTATCTTTTGACGGAATTTGTCATTTTTGTGATCTAACAAAATTTGCCGTTTTTTCGCGATCTTTTCACGAAATTTGTCGTTTTTGCGATTTTTTTAGACAAAATCTGCCGTTTTTTGCGATCTTTTAACAAAATCTGCCGTTTTTTGCGATCTTTTAACAAAATCGGCCATTTTTTCACGATCTTTTAACAATATTAGCCTTTTTTTCGCAGTCTTAACAAAATTTACCTTATTTTCAATTTTTTAACGAAATTTTTGAATTTTTTGCTCGATTCTTTGACGAAATTTCTGTTTTTCCACGATTTTTTTAACCGCTAGATTCTAGATTAAACTCTATAAAATTGCCCTTAAAAATCAAAAAAGTGCCCTGAAGAATGTAAAAAGTGCCCTTTTCAAAACAGTAGCGTCCTGCCCCTTTTTAAACCTGGGGGAAACTCTGATGTATATATATGTATATGGATCATTTTCAAAAAACTTGTACATTCTATGTCCCCCAACTTTAAGAATTTTTAATAACTAAAATAAAGTTTTAAAAATAAAATTTAAGCATTTGCATTACTTGTCTGACTGTTTAGAGTAAATGTGGGCTAAATATTATCCGAAATTAAAAATAATATTAGTGTAGTTATGGTTTCAATGTATCAGCTATAGCTAAAATGCTATGTCCCCTCTTCCTTTTTTACTTTTTCAACTGCTATAAAATTATAAATAAATTGTCAAAAGTGTTAATTTTTTCAGTTGTGACAATTGTTGTATGTCTTATCTGTAGCATAGACCATATAATATATTTTTTAAAACTTTTTTTTATAAAAATGGAACAATTTATTGTTGTCCCCAGATTTTTTCCCCTCTGTTACTTCCACTCTGTTACCATATTTATTGTAATAAATTATTACTACTAAGTGTTCAACACAAGGTTCTGCGGTTCTTCGAACAGTCTATTTTTAGATGAGGCCACCATTTTTTAAATTATTAAGCTATTTTCACCGTGGTGTTGAACTAAAGCATTTACAAGATAAAGATGTTTTTTTCCGTTTCCCCTCTGTTACCAGCTTATTTATGTGAAATTTTTTTTTTTTTTTATACTTTTATAAAATTTTAACCATAAGATCAAATGGTGCTTCTTAAATAAATAGGCTTAGTTTTTCTTGTTTTTAATTCACTTTGTGCTGATAAAATTATTTGTAGTTTTTTTCCCCTCTGTTACCATTCCCCTCTGTTACCATGCTTATGGTAACAGAGTGGAACAAAGTGTAACAGAGTAAGAAACTACTAAAAAACAAGTTTATTTAAACATTGTTCTTGAAGGCTGCACATTTTCGTTTCATGTTCTTAAAACAGAATTAAAAATATGCATTTTTCTTTTTAAAAATAAAATAGTAGTTTTTGTGGTAAGCTAGTTGCCATAAACATTAGGCTTTAATCTTCTCAAACAAAATGCTTCTTTAATTGTAGTCATTTATATTTATGAATCAATACTACTTATTTATGAAAAAATAATGCAGCGTGAAATGCCACTATTTTCTAATATTAATTTTTGTAAAAGCCTTTAATTCTTGCTTGGTCTGTTTCAAATTTTAGGATATCATATAACACATGATAAAAATGTATTAAAGAAGAAAAGATCATTATTTAAGTAGAAAAGAATTCATAAAAAAGATACACCGCGTCAAATACTACTATTTTCAAAAAGTAATTTCTGTAAAAGTCATTCTTTCTTGGGTTAAAGCGTCATCCAATTGGCACACGAATTTGTTAAAATTTGAAAATCTAAGACGAGCTGTTAGAAAATGAAACACAGATTATAACATTTGTTAAAAATTTACAAAAACAATGCCACGTGAAATACCAGTGTTTTCGAATAGTAGTTTTTTGCAAATATCTTAAATTCTGCCTTGATCTGTTTGAAACATTGAAACTTTGTGATAGCTTATAACACATAATAAAAAGTTGTATTAAAAAATTGCCTGGTCTAATCCCATTATTTTTTAATAGTATTTTTTGCAAAAATCTTAAATTCTTGCTTTAAAGCACCACTACCTCCACTAATATATGATGAGATTTTTTTAAAACTAAGCAGTGCGTTTGTCATAGCACATGATATAAATTTACAAAAGAGAATGCCCCGCCAAATACCACTATTCTCCAATAGTAATTTTTGTAAAAATCTTATTCTTGCTGGATATGTTTGAAACATTAAGATCGTATATAATACATGATATAAACTTATAAAAAAATATACCACATCAAATATCACTCCACTATCAATCAGCGTTTCCTTCGGTTACTTTTTTCCCACTCTGTTACCGTCAATTTAAGCTCATTTATTTTACTAAAAAAAAATATCAATCATCATTTTGAATAATTAATTGTGTAACTTTAACTAATATTTTATCTATGTAATATTTTTTTTATAATTTAACGGAAAAAATGTAAATGCACATTTGATTAAAACTTATGATTTTTCCAAAAAAGTAACAGAGAGGAAATCCTTTGTATTTTACAAAAATAAAAATAATCATAATAAAACAACAGTTAGAATTTTCTGAAAGTAGCAATCATGTAATTAAAGGAAATGTGATATTTACTATTTTAGGTATTTTATTTTTTAAAATAAAAATTTTTGACTGTTGGTAACAGAGGGGAACATTTTACTGTTGCAAGCTCATACTTTATTTTTTATTTGGCGTTCCAAATCGAAAAGTGAACTGCTGTTTTCAGTTTTATATACAAGAAATGTTTTAGTATCATCTAAAATTTTTATAAGTTGCATTAAATTTTTTTCTTTATTATTTGTGAAAAATTTCCCAAATGTACAAGTTTTTTGAAAATGACCCATATACAACACTGGCACTCGGTTAATCAAAAATACCCATCAAACTGCAATTAAAAAATGTATATATCAAAGGATTTACAAGCATTCTTATAAATGTATAGGAAAACCTTTAAACGGTAAAAGAGTTATTTTGTTTAATTAACCTTTATTTTTATAAACTGATTTTTTTTTTTGGGGGGGGGGGGCTTGCTCCTTATATAAAAATTTATTTCCATTTTAAAAAGAATTTTTTTTAATTTATAGAAATTATTAAAAAAAATTTTTATTTGCAATTTCTTCTAAATCTAATGTATTTTTACAGGTTGTACTCCCTAGTTTTATTTTAGAGCCACGTTCACTCTTGGAAATGTTTGCAGACTGTATGAAATATCCTGATTTGTTTGTTAGGTAAATATAAAGTTCTTTAACATGATTGTTATATAACAAACTAAAAAAATTCCTTGTTGAGTTTTATTTAATATTTTTTTTTATATATAATTAATATATATAGTCGTTGAGCCAGAAGTCAAAATTAGGGTTTTTGGTTTCATCTCTGGGGACTTAATGACATGTACACTTTTGGATTCACAATGGTCCAAGGAATTCATTTTATGATGATACTGTGAATTTTATGGTAGCTTATAGACGACAGAGCATGTATTTGAATTCTTAAAACTGAAATATGCTTGTAGAACTGTGTCATTTCACAGCAGCTACTTTGAAATTAATCACATGTAAAAATACTTTGTTTTTGAAAATAACATATCAAAATCACAGACTAATAAAATGCAATATTTGAAAAAAATTTAGAGTATCCTTATGGAAGAGCAATGGCAGACAGTGCGCATGCTCAGATTAGAAGACTTCGTCCGAAAAGTAGCAATTTATATTATAGGATTTGATGTTACTTACCTGGATGAATTCGCTTCATCAAGTTAAACACACACATACAAAGACTATCTTGGCAATAATTTGAATTTTAAAATAATATCAAGTTCCCCAGGTTTTTGTCCAAAATTTTCTTGACTGATAAAATTTTATTGATATTCTACTACAATTTTATCAAATAACAAAATTTGCATAAATATTTTTTATAATTTTTATAATCCATATATTTAAAATACAATGTTTTTTAGTATCTGCCCTGAGATTTCTATGGAACCAATTTTAATAATAATTTTTTTGTAAGCTGTTCAATTGTAGATGTTCACACACTCACTGTTTTTTAATATCCCCTTTTTATATTTAAATTTTAAAAATATGAAATTTCTTCAAAATAGCGGCAATAAATTAGATAGCTTTCATTATTGCAGAGAAAAGAGAAATTATGAGATTTATTTATCTTTTATTCTTGCTATTTCTAATAAAAATAATTATTTTTTTTTAATTTGTATGATTTAAATTTTGTTCTGTAAAGTTTTTTACCGTATTTAAAAGAAAATGTTCATTTTCTTAGGTAAAATTAAACATTTAACACAAATGCATCTAAAAAAGCATAAATTATGATAGTTTTTATTCTCCGGCTCAAAGATTGCAATCCGAAGTGAAGATCACATGCAAATATGTTGCTGGCAATCATAACTTTAAGTTTTCAGTTAAAATAATTTTAAAATGATCAAATCAAAATACCAATTTTTTTTAATGATGACTACAAGTATGAGAGGTTTGTATGTAAATTTTAAGAAGGTAAAAATGATTTCAGGTTTAGATTTTGAAGAAAAAATTCTATGATTGTGTCAAAATGGAATAATTTTTTCTGTTTTCATTCTGGGTTACCAAGCATATGAGCACCAATAGATAACTCCATCATAATAACAGATCTTTGTTGTAACTCATTAATTACATATACAATTAAAGTTTAATTTTAATGATTTGGACAACAGAGTTTTATAGAAATAGTGTTTGTTAATTTTAGGTAAAAATGTTAGTTTCAGAGTTAGTTTTTAGTTTTTTATTGTAACAATTTTTATAGATTTATTATGAATAAATAAAATTGATCTTTCTTACACATTTTCTTTTGTCAAAATTTGACAGATACCTTGTGCTAGTAATAGGCAGTGGTGTATTCATAAAAATAACAGATGGTATACATTCTAAGCAGAGGGTATATGCTTAAGGTAGAGAATATACCCTTAGAATGTTTACACTATAGCTTTTTTTGAAAAACAGAAGATATACTCTGTTCCTTAAAAAAAATCCAGAAGGTATCTAGCGTATGCCCCGCTTATTCTATCACTAGATCTCTGGTAACAGGAAGACATTTGCAAGCTAATGTTAAATCAATGACAACATTCTTTTCAAATTTCTTGTTTGCATTTTAATTTTTTTCTTGTTTCCTCAAAGAACATTTAAGGTTGATATTTAACCAGGAAACTTTAATTAATGTATTTTTTAAATTTTGGATGCAGTTTTTTCCTTCTCAGAACACTCAAATTTTAAAAGAAATTCTGAAAGTAAAAATATCTTCAGATTAAAAATTGCAACCAAAATCGCTGATGTTTGCTATACAAAAATACTGCGAACATTGACCTCAGATATCATACGTAAAGAAAATCATTTAAAAGTATTAAAATGCAAACAAGAAATTTTAAAAGATTATGCCATTGGTTTAACATTAGTTTGCAAATGTCATTCTCTTATTAATGCAGGCTTTAAACTCTTTCACTCCCAAAGAAAGCGTACAAAAACATTCCACTGTGCCATGGCTACATAGACCACAATACATGGAACATTAGGCTATGCCTAGAAGCTTTTTACCATTAAGTTAAATTTTAAATGAAAACTAATATAAATTCTATAATTTTGGCATCTGTATATTTAAAAAAACAAAGCGAATTTTTTAAGACTAATTTGAGCTGATCTTAACATGCACAATGAAAACTTTAGGATTCTTTTCTGTCACTAAACAAAGTAGGAAACCATTTTTGAACTGGTTTCATTTTCACGTTTTCAACAATTCGTTCAAAGCATGTTTAGAAAGATGGGCAAAAAGCTACTTTCGTATTTATCTTTCTCTTACTCCATCCTTCAGAACAGTGTTTTTGCATGCTCAATGCAATTTTTTTCTAACCTCTTTTTAATTGCAGACTTTAATATCTTTGCTAATTAACAAAAAATGGAACATTTGATTCTCAGGTGCATTAGAAACTACCTTAAGCTATCTTCATCAAAATTTTCAAACCTCTACGCATAGATTCTCCCAGCGTTCATGCATAGGCAGACATCTCTCTTTTATTAATGCAGATAGTAGTGCAATGAATTGATTTTAAATATTTGTTAAATCTCTAGATATTTTTTTTAATATTTATTACAAATGTTTTTCAATAATTTCAGGATACCTGATCATTCATCACCAGTATCTAGAATGCTAGCTGTTGTACAGTGGTATTTAACATGTTTTAATGCTGCACGAGATGTATGTATTTAACCTTTTATTTCTTGTGGTCTATGTTTTGTTCTAATGAATTAAAAATAAATTAAAAATAGAGAAACTTTTTTAAATTGTGGAAATTTAGTGACCTTTCTCAATCAACACTCAATTTTTCTTAGCAGTTTTTTTAATATTGAAGCATGAACATGAACACAATTCTTAATGATACATATGCAACTTTTTATAGTCACAAATTGAAATATAAGCAAGCTAATTGAGATCTGTTAAATAATTTTCAAATAAAGAATTAAAAATAATATTTTATGTGTATATTTTTGCAAAGTTTTATACAAACAACTTTATTATTTTTATCAGATGACCTGCTTAGTGTTGCCTGGTGCCTGGGATAATAACCTTAAATGCATCTAAAATCAGAGTTGAAGTAAGACATTTTTCTTCAGGGGTGATTTAGTGTCAGAAGACCACACTGCCTTTGGAAATATACATCCTAAAGTTTGTGTTATTTTATGTTCCAAAACAAAACTCAATCCGAATGAATGTAGAATTTGAGGCCCCATTGCCTTTGACAGAGAACACCTGTGTTTACTGTGCATAATCTAGTCTATTTTTGGTAAATGAAGCTCGAATTTTTCTCACTGTCTTTAACAATCTACACTCTTAATTTTCTATTATTTTACATTTTTAAATGAAAGTCTGTCCAAATGAATCTAGAGTTGGGGATCCATTGTCTTCAACAGCATACACTCGGGCAAATTGCACATGCTTCGGTCTGTATTTGTAAGCAAACTTTAAATTTGCATGATTTTTTATGATATTAACTAAGGGGCCCCCACTGTAGTTATTGCCTATTTAATTTCAGAGATTAAAGTATTTAAGATGCATTACCTTTACAGTTCTGAACAAAAGTTCTCCAGGATAATCTAAATAATAACAAAACAGAACCCTTTTAGTTTTATTGATCTTCATATAACCTATTTTGTTAATTTCCTCTCTTTAAATAAGAAAATAGCAAAGAAACCCATCAAAATTGGTCAGTTAACAGTGGGCTTATTAAACTATGACATTCAACATGCAAAAAGAAAACAAAACTTTCTCAGCCTCTTTTAAAACATAAAATGATATTTCTAAGTGTTGAAAATGGAGAGAATTTCTCAAAGTAATTCCTGGCACAATAGCAATCATGTTCATCAACATTTGATGAGTTTTTTTATGAAATCTGCCTGCAGATTTTTTTAAAATAGTAAATATGAATATTTTTTAAACAAAAGATGTCATTACAATGAAGGAGGTATCTTTATCTTGCATAAATTAACATTGTTTGTCTTCTTTGTATTTTTCCTTATGGGAAATGATGATAGCAGTTGAAATACAGAAAAAATTAAAAATGTAAAAAATAACATATCGCCAAAAAGTTGTTTTTGAAATAGAAAATATTAATATTTTTTAAAAGATACCATATATATATATAGTAATTGTTCCAATATTGCTAATTCGATTTGACTGTCTTGTTATGTTTAAGTTTGTTATATTGGGTTATTCTATATTCATCGTAGATGTTGAATTGTAGTATTATATAATGGTTATATATATGTGTAATTCTATCCAGTTTTTGCTTTAATGTTTAATCCAATATTAGTTGTTAATATTTATTAATATATTTTAATTATTTATTAGTTTTTATTTCAAGCAATATATTTTTCTAACAATAAATTCTTGTGTAATCATTTTAAATGTATCACTAGCTGCACCCGTCGAAACTCGACGGAAAAGAATATATATTAGATATGATACATATAAATCTTATATAGACAGTAAAATACTGAGCGACATGAACAATTGCCACCTCTTAAAATAGGGATAACATAGCTTTTCATGATGAAGATACACAAACTTCAGAAAATAACAAAAAATAAGGAAAACAACTCACAAATTATTATATTGGACTTAACTTCAGCTACAAATCTTTTTTTAATGTGGTTTCTAAACCTTAAATATTATTTAAATGCCAAATTATTTAGGAAATTAATATTATATTCCGAAAGACGAATTCAAAATTATCTGCTTAGTTTATTTTTTCTCTGTTTAAATATCACTTGATAACTGCACAATAATTAGAATATTAATGAAACATTTTAATTATAAAAGAAACAAGGATTTATTAAACTGCGTAACCAACCCACTACATATTTACAGCACTTGCAATAAATTTAATTTATTTATTGGTTTGTATCCTCCATGAACTTGTAAAAGTTAATTTTATTAAAGTTATGGCAACGAAAAAAGAAACAATATCTCTGTTATTAAAAAGAATAAAATTGTGGTATTTGTTGCTGAAATGTGGATTTTTTTTAAACAAACTTAATACAATGAAATGATTTAAATTTTTTTTTGATATTATGTAAGATAAAAATATTGTACTACTGGCATATCACAGATTTTATTCTTTTTTTTCTAATATGACATCATTTACACCTTCAGAAATACTCTTCTTTTCTTAAATAAAAAGCGTGATTTATGCAGTTATTTAAGAATTTTTTACTTTCATAAAATATTCATTATAATTAAATAGAAATGGCGCAGTTTATAGAAATATTTTTATTTGTGCACAACACGGACCTTTAAATTAATAGAAGTTCACTTTATTTAGATGCAGGAATTAAAGTCAATGAATATGACATCATCACTGACACATCTGCTATAACAATGTATATTATATTCATGGAATAAATTTATCTGGTTTCTGTGTGACGACATTTTCTCCATTGACAAAATTTCACTTTAGATAATATATTTTTTTAAAGTTTATCTTCTGTTATTTTACTTACATAATACTTAATAATATTACTCAGTAAATAATCTGTATATTGCAGGGAATAACTAAATGCAATCATTTTATTATGATTAATTTTTACAAAAACCTTTATTTTAAAAAAAAATTTAATTTTTTTTTTAAATTTTTAATTTTTTTTTTTTTTTTTTGTTTGTTTGAAATGCGATTATACATTCACCGATGAGATCGAGCTCCTGATTGGTGGAAAATAATGAAACAAAATAAATTTTGAGAAAAGCTTAACCTGTTGCCACTGTTTTGAAGAAATGTCACGAAAAAGCTATTAAAAATAAAATATAAAAATGGAAATAAATTAAAAATTAGCCAGAATGGGCACATCTACACATAAACAGCTTTCATTTAAAAAAATAATTATCAAAATCGGGCCAGTAGAAAGGTCAGGGCTGATGACCAAAATAACAGCCAGGTGTTTTAAATATATACACTCCTGGACAAAATTATAAACTCAGAAATTTTTTTATTTGTTTACATCATAATATAAATTAGGTTTCACTTTACATTAATAAAATAATGATGACTATTTATAATAAGACATCTAAATTTAATGTAACTCTAAATTTAATGTAAATAGAATGGATTAAGTAGCTTAAATAAGAAAATACATAACTTAAAAAAAATAACATTATGTGAAACCTGGACGAAATTATAAACTCAAAGTTATAAATTTCTATATTCTGGCATATTTTGTATAAATGCATTTTGTGATAAGAGACTAATAAATGGAGTCATTATGGATCAATACATTTCAATACATCAATGCATATTTTAATTTTTCTCATAAAATAACATTATATGAGACCTGGACATAATTATAAACTCAAATTTATGAATTTCTACACTCTAGTATTTTTGATATAAATAAAGAAATTTTGTGATAACAAACTATTAAATGGAGTTATTAGGGATGAATATATTTCAATACATCTATGCATTTTTATAATTTTTTTCACAAAATATGAGTAAAATATAAATACAGTACATGTGTACATTGGAAACATAAAATTATAGAGTTTAAGAAGTAAACGTATTTTTGAATCCTGGTGCAAAGAATTAACGCATGCATTCAAAAATATGTTGAACTGCAATTTTTCTGAATGACTTTGAATATGCGACTCGTTGTAGATTGAACCATTTTTTGCAGCTGCTCCATAGACAACTGGTTCCGGGCTGAAAGTATAGCCATATTTAAATCATTTGTGTTTTGATATTGACGTCCATCGCGATAGACTATTCGAACGATTGCACTCCTGTAATTTTTAATGTGTTTTAGATTAAGGCTGTGGGCTGGCCAATTCAAGACATTGACATACCTATCGCTGCAGCCACTGTTTTGTAATTTTTGCAGAGTGTATTACTGCATTATCTTTTATAAATATCCAGTTTTCTCCAGCGGTCAACGCTCCATATGGCAAAAGATTATCATCCAGGATTAGCTGGTAGACTTCTGTTTTTTGTTTTCCATTAAGAAAATGCAGAGCAATTTTACCATTTGGAGAAAAAAACAGCCCACACCATCATTGATTGTTCACCAAAGTTTCGACTAAAGATATGCCGTTTTTCAGGCTCCATATTGTTCCAATAGTATCATATGCCACCTGGGTTGTCTAAATTAAACTTCTTTTTGTCTGACCAGATGATTGTGCTCTACTATGTTGTCCATGACAAGTGCTGTTGTGCAAAATGAAGTCTGGGTTTCATGTGATGGGACTCAAGTTTGACTCAGCTTTCATTTTCTTCCATTTCATATTCAGTGCTCATTGAAGAATTCGCCTGACAATTCGAGAGCTTACATTTAGCTTTAAAGTATTTACAATTCGGCTAGAAGAAGCTCCATTACTAAATGCTGTTCGTCACATAGATCTTCGATTTCTTTCTGAATCTTTGGACGTTAACCACTCTGTTTTATATACAAAAACCAAATTAATAAACCATATTTAACAAAATTGTTTAACTAAATATTATAAAAGGGCATTGATGTATTGAAATATATTCATCCCTAATAGCTTTATTTATTACTTTATTATCACAAAATGCATTTGTTTATATAAAAAATACTAGATTGTAGAAATTCATAATTTTGAGTTTATAATTTTGTCCAGGTTTCACATAATGTCATTTTATGAAAAAAATTAAAAGACGTATTGATGTATTGAAATGTATTAATTCATAATGACTCCATCTATTAGTTTTTTGTCCCAAAATGCATTTATTTATATCAAATGTGCCAGAATATAGAAAATCATACCTTTGAGTTTATAATTTTGTCCAGGTTTCACATAATGTTATTTTTTTTAAGTTGTGTATTTTCTTATTTAAATTACTTACTCCATTTTATTTATAAGTTACATTAATTTTAGTTGTCTTATTATAAATATTCATAATTATTTTATTAATGTAAAGCTAATCGTATTTATATTATCATGCAAACAAATTAAAAAATTTTTGAGTTTATAATTTTGTTCAGGACTGTAGATTTGGTGACACATGGTAGCATCATATACTGCAGTAGAACAAATGTTTTTTGTTTTAATATTTAAAACTGCTTATACTCAGCATTATTACTCCTTGGCTCTACTCATATTTATTCAAAATATTTTGGGAACTTGTAAAAGTCATTTCTTATACTTTTTTTTTGGGAGGGGGGGGGGAGGGAGGGAGGGGGGGGTGTTTTATTATGTAATCCTAGATTACATCATCAATTAGTGATATATATATTTTTAATCCATTTCAATCTATGTATTTTTTTTTTAATCTTAGGTCATTTCTGACTTGATATTTTCTGGATTTATTGTTTTGCATTTTTAGCACTTTCCAACGAAGTTGAAAAGTGCTTTGGTTTGTCTGTCCATCTGTCTGTGCTCTAACTCCTGTAAATATACTCAGATTGCTATGAAATTTTTATACATTATTGATGTTTACCCTAGCACGAACCCTATTAAAAATGAAGTATCTACCATGATTAGTTTATCTACAGAGATAATCAAAAGTTTCCCATTACATTACGACCTATGGGGAAAAATCGTTAATATACTCGGATTGCCATGAAATTTTAGGACGTTATTGACGTTTTACCTAGCACGAGCCTTATTGAAAATGGAGTTTCTACCATGATTAGTTTATCTACAGGGCGAATCAAAAGTTTCTCATTACATTACGGTCTATGGGGAAAAATCATTATTATACTCGGATTGCAATGAAATTTTAGGACGTTATTGAGGTTTACCCTTGCACGAACCCTATTGAAAATGAAGTATCTACCATGATTAGTTTATCTACAGAGCGAATCAAAAGTTTCCCATTACATTACGGACTATGGGGAAAAATCATTTCAAAGGAATTTTAAAGATGTTATACCCTGTCAAACATATTAAAATATGCATCCTATAAAATATAAGGTGAAAATGTAGCTATTATTCATTTACAGGGCCACACAAAAGAATTCCATTAGATAATGGTAAAAGGGGGGAATTGTGTGTGACATATTTTAAATATATTAAGTTTTTTCATGTATAATAAAATTGATATATGTCACTGAAGCTTAATACAAATTATACGCTACTGTCTTGCATAATATGAAGTACATAGCATTTACAGGGCTACACAAAAGATTTCAAATAGTATATTCTTTCCGAAGTACCGTATATGTGTCCGATGATGGCTGATGGAGGGATGAAATGCATTTTAATTATGATATGCGCGTTTATATTTCGCTAAATATATGCACATTATATGGTGTGTATAAATGTTATAGTTGATATACAGGGCTACCCAAAAGAGCTCACCAACGTTACTGAATATGAGCGTAAATTATTTAAACGCGGTTCTTAAATGAGCTATGCATTTTTACGCTGAGCTGCATTTAATTTACTGAGAAATGTTTGCAAAATATAGATAAAGGGATATACTGGGCCACGCAAAGAATTCGGTACATGGACGCCTATGAATGATGATTTATGAGAATGTGAGTTCAGTTGTTTTAAAAGTGTTTTTGTTTACAATAAATTTTAGCCTAATGCTGATGTGTAATAAAAGTACAATGTAAACTACAGGGCTGAACAAAAGTATTCAAGTATGTTTCCATCTAATAGTATGAATTGCTGAAAAAGAAATGTCAAGCTATTGAGAATTTTCTTGTTAAACTAAATTTTCCCATTATATCAACTGACATATGAAATACAGGGCTATTCAAAAGTACTGGAATACATATTTGAGTATATTTGGCTATACACTATTATTTACCTAAATAACAAAGTTTTGTTAAAGATATCATTAAGTGTTGGAAAGTATTTCATAATCTATGTTTAACGCATGATTTTTCAAACTTGTTTAACTTGTTATAGCTAATGCAAAGATGAAAATGTACATGTTATTTGTGGTAATCAATCAAGGTTTAGGACCTTTTGTTAGGTAGATTTCGTATGAAATACTACCTATTGCATTGTCTCCCATGTTGGAATTTCTGAAAAATTTTTGCGGATCTACACGAATCATGACTCCTAGACCCCAAAACCACCATCAGTAAAAAAGTTTATATATCTATCTATCTATCTATATATATATCTATCGGTGTATATCACTTTCTTCTAGACACGATAACTTCCATAATTATACTCAGATCTTCTTCAAACTTTTACATAAAATCAAGGAGCCTAAAATCTCGGTCGAGTTCGTTAATGGGCAAAATCGGACCAAGAGGGTGAAAATAGGGAGGGTTTTTGTGAAAACAGAAAAAACGCGATAACTTCTTAATTAAAATAGATATCGAATCAGTTTAAAGTTTATATTACTTCTAAACAATGGGCAAAAAGTTTATGCATGACAGATTTTTGATAAAGTTAAAAATGGGCTCAAGGGGCGAAAAAAAACATGGTTTTTGGGAGAAAAAAATTCATAACTTCGTCAATTCTCAAGATATCAAATCCAACTAAATTTTATATAAATGTACTCAATATTATCTAAAACTTTTGTATTTACAAGTTTTTGATAGGACCAATTTTTACCGGTGAAAAAAATTAAAAACGAAAAGAAAAAGGGGGGAGGAAAAAGAAAAAAACCCATAACTTACTCAATTCTTAAGCAATCAAATCTAATTAAATTTATTTTACATCTTCACAATAAGATCCACAACTTTTATATTGACAAGTTTTTCATAGAACCAATTCTTATAGCAAAAATAAATTAAACAAAAGTAGGAGTTGGAGTAAAAACCTTAAATCCAAACGGCTTATATTCTGACTCATTTTAAAATTCATTTTTGATTTTAAACGCATCCAAATGACAGATCCTCTTATTTAGGAACTATATAATGCGACGTTTTGGCCAATTTTTTGATAAAGGCAGAATATATTTTTAAAAAGGCTGCCAAAAAAGGTATTTTGAACAGATTTCCCGAAATTATCGTCATTAAAAATTGATTAAGTATAACAAATTGCGTTTTTTCTGAGTCATTTTTAAATTCATTTTTGTTCTCAAGCCCATCCAATTTACAGGTCCTATTATTTAAGAACTATATAATGCGACGTATTGGACAGTTTTTTGATAAAGGCAGAATATATTTTTTTAAAGGCTGCCAAAAAGGGTATTTTGAACAGAATTTCACGAAATTATCATGATTGAAATTTGAGGAAATTAAAAAAATTGCATTTTTACCGAGTCATTTTTAAATCTTTTTTTGTTCTCAAGCGCATCCAATTTAAAGGTTCTCTTATTTAGGAACTATATTATGTGACGGAGTGGCCAGTTTTTTGATAAAGGCAGAATATATTTCAAAAAAAAGCTGCCAAAATGGGCACTTCGCACAAAATTTCCCAAAGCGATCATGATTAATGAACTGTGGGTATTCAAATAACAAATTGGTTATTTTATGACTCATTTTTAAATTCAATTTTGCTCTGAAACGCATTCAAATGACAGTTGTTTGTTACTTAGGAACTATATAATGTGCGTATTCTTCGATTTTTTGATAAAGGGTGAATATATATATTTTTAAAAGCTGTCAAAGTAAGCACTTCGCAAAAAAATTTCCCAAAGCGATCATGATAAAAGAATTGAGGTTGTATTCAAATAACAAATTGTTTATTTTATGATTCATTTTTAAATTCAATTTTGCTCTCAAACGCATTCAATTGACAGTTTTTCGTTATTTAGGAACTGTGTGATGTGCCGTATTGGTCAGATTTTTGATAAAGGCTAAATATATATTTAAAAAAATCTGTCAAATTGGGCACTTCGTACAAAATTTCTCAAAGCAATCTTGATTAAAGAATTGTGGATGTATTAAAATAATAAATTGGTTTTTTTATTACTCATTTTGAAATTCAATTTTGCTGTCAAACGAATTTAATTAACAGTTTTTTGTTATTTAGGAACTATATAATGAGCATATTGGTCAATTTTTTTTAATAAAGTAAGAATATAATTCAAAATATGTTGCCGAAATGGGCATTTGAGTAGAATTTCGTTTAAGAGGATTTTGATAAAACCAGTTCTTACAGAAAAATGAAATTAAAAAATTTTTAAAAGCGATTGAATAAAGTAATTAAACTGGGTTTATCTCTAATCATTTAATTTTTTTTTTTTTTTTTTTTTTTTGAGATGAAAACTTTTCGAAATCTACCTCCGCCTATAGGCCATGCCGAAAGGGATTTTTTCTGATTTCAGCTGTATTCAAACCTGTCTTCTATCTTTATCCAAATTTGGAGATTTCTACATTCAGTGAATTTCTTTAGCCACAGTGGATAGAAACAAATACACAGGCAAAAACTTTTTTTAATTAACATAGATTACAATTCTGTACATCTATACTAATATTATAAAGAGGAAAGATTTGATTGTTTGTTTGTTTGTTTGAATTGAATAGGCTCCGAAACTACTCGATGGATTTGAAAAATTCTTTCACCGTTGGAAAGCTACACTTTTTCCGGTAACCATAGGCTAATTTTTAATTGATTTATTCAAATATTTTTCTTAATAATTGAAAATTTCATTATTTTTCATACAGAATCAATTAAAATTTTTCCGATAAAAAATAACCATTTTTCTTTCCCGTTGCCAAGAAAATGTAATCTGGAACAATAATAATAATAAATTAATTAATTCAATTAGTAATTATGGAACAAAACAATCTGTATAATTTTAAAATACAAAAGAAAAATAATGAAATAGTTTACTGATAAATAAACGACTATTACATTACTGGATTACCCACGTGAGGCATAAAATCGCAATTTTGTTGTAATCGTGCCAACGTGATCCGTAGATGATATCTGCATCTAAATATTATTGACAATATCATTGTTTATATAATTTGTTTACATTATTTGGCAATACTTGATCTCCCATCGACCAAAAAACTGTCGCCAAAGTATAAGGTTAAATGTCAATAATGGATGATCGTAAATGTCACATTCTTTTGACATTAAATATGTTTTACATAATTGTTACGTCGTCTACTATTTTTAATTCGATGTTTTATCTCAATTTCTATTAATATTTTAGTAATTTATTAATTCTTTGGTTATTTAAAATAAAAATTATATCCATTTGTATAATTTGGCGACATTGATCGACGGAATAATCAAATGGTACCAATTGTTTGTTTACACTCTATCTGGTTATTTAGGTTCATAGAATTAGCGTACTTATCGAGTCTCCGCCAAGTCATATGCCAAGCAGTCATTAAATCTGTGTTTTAGCCTTACTATTATATCTTTTTCATTTGCAGTTATTTTACCATCACTAAAAAAGGGTACTTCTAGGTTATCCCGTCGACCAATTTCACCAAATTAAACAAATCGCCAAACTAATAGCCAAACTATACATGTTGACATAATTTTTATTTTAAATAACGAAAAAACAAATAATTAGTAGAATATTAATAAAAAGTCAAAATAAAAATCACTTAATGACATTTTAAACACGCGAATCCCATTTGATGCCATTGAATGTGACATTCACGATCATCCATTATTGGCATTTAATCTTATAGTTTGGCGATAAGTTTTTGGTCGACGGGATAACCTAGAAGTACCTAAAAAAGAAATATTTTGAATGTGAAGGAAAAATCATTATCATGAAAAAATACTTGCAATTAATTTATCATTCATTCTAATAAAAAAAAAAAAAAAAGGTACTACTAGGTTATCCCGTCGACCAAAAAATCATCGCCAAACTATCAGATTAGATGCTAATAATATTTGATCATGAATGTCGCATTCAATGACATTAAATACGATTCACGTGTTTAAAATGTCATTAAATGATTTTCATTTCGTCTTTTTATTAATATTTTTCTTAATATTTTAGTAATTATTTGTTTGTTTAGTGCATATTTTAGTGCATTTTTTATGCTTAATTGAATGGTACTAAGCAAATTCTTTTAAATCCAGTACTTTGTGAGATACTTCACATTTTCTTAATTTGGCGATGGCTTCGGCGCAAAAAACTCAAATTTTGAATCCTTATCTATCTATATATATATATAAATCTCTCCTTTAGGAAGTTCATCGGATGGTCTAAAATAATAACATGTTTCACCATATCTGAGAAGCAAATTCAGGTAGAAGCAATTCAAGTGGAATTCAAGATAAAAAAACCTACTAAAAAAATTTTAATTACTTTAGTACTTTTGTAATTTGTCAGTTATTTAGTCATTTTAGAGGTATTTTGTCACCAAAATGAACTTTGAACTGACCAATGTAAGATTACATAAATCAGACAAAAATTGTGGGTATTTGATTCGATATTAAGATTGTTTATTTAAATATATTTCGTTTGATTCAAGATTATTTTAGAGAAACTGACCAGCGTAGCGGGCGGAGGCTGCTAGTATATTATAATTAGGTAAAGTTCTTTTATTTGTAAGGGCTAATCTCTAGAACTGCTGAACCAATTTCAAAAGTAATGGTACCAAAATGATGGTGTCCGCCCCAAATCAAACATAGGTTACATCTTATGTCAATGCCACTAACCCAAAGGGGGTGTAGGAGCAAAAAAGTTCTAAAAATGAGATTTTTGTGTTACTGAAGAGCCTAGAAACATGAAATTTGGCATGTTAATTACTTATAAGATATAAATGATTATTAAGAACATTTATTAAAAAATACAAAATTTAAAAGGGGTGAAAATGCACAAAAAGCATTCTAAAAATGCTCTTAATAGCGATTTTTAAACTATCTCAGAAAGTACCAAACCGATTTAAAAAGAAATGACAACAAAATGATGATGACAGTCCTTGTTTCAACATAGACTATATCTTATGTTGGTATCACTGCCCCATAAAGGGTAGTGAGTGTGTTTTTGCAGACTTTAAAAATGTGACTTATCTTACTGAATGATCTAGAAACATAAAATTTGGTATGTTGATTATTTATGTATAGAAATGATATCTAAGAAAATTTCCCTAAAAATATGAAATTTAACAGGGTGAAAAGCATCCTAAAAACATTCTAAATTGCGATTTTTAAGTAGTCACATCAAGTAACAAACCAATTTCAAAAGTAATGATGCCAAAATGATGATGACTGTCTTTGCTCCAACGTAGGCTATATCTTATGTTGATGTCACTAAGCCGGAGGAAGAACAGATACAAAAAACATTCAAAAAATGTGATTTTTGTGTTACTGAAGGGTCTAGAAAGATGAAATTTGGCATATTAATTATTTACACGTTATAAATGATCACTAAGAACATTTGTTAAAAAGTATGAAATTTCAAAAAGATGAAAATGCATAAAAAGTATTCTAAAAATGTTCTAAATAATGATTTAAAAAATAATGATGATAAAATGATGGTAATAGTCCTTGCTTCAACATAGGCTATATCTTATGTCGGTGTCACTACTCCATAGGGATGGTGGAGCAAAAAAAACTTCTAAAAATATGATTTTGTGTCACTGAACGAGCTAGAAGCATAAAATTTGGCATATTAGTTATTTATAAGATATAAATGATCTCTAAGAGAATTTTTCAAAAAATTCAGAATTAAAATTAATGAAAATGTACGAAAAGCATTTTGAATTGTAATTTTTGGGCAATCTCAGCAAGTAACAAACCTAACAAAAGTAATGATGATGAAAGTCCTTGCTCTAACATTGGCTATATTTAAGTCAATGCCACAAACCCAAAGGGAGTGCAGGAGCAAAAAACTTTTTAAAAATGTGATCTTTGTGTTACTGAAGGGCTAGAAACATGAAATTTGCATGTTAATTATAACAAATTTTAAATGATCCACTAAGAACACTTTCTAAAAAGTGCAAAATTTAAAAAAGGTAAAAATGTGCGAAAAGAATGAAAAACATTCTAAGTAGCGAATTTTAAATATCAGGATGCAACGAACCAATTTAAAAAACAATGATATCATAATGATGGTGACAGTCCTTGCTCCAACATGGCCTGTATCTTACGTCGGTGTCACTACCCAACAGGGGGTGCAGGGAAAAAAACTTTCTAAAAATGCAATTTTTGTATTACTGAACAGCCTAGAAACATAAAATTTGGCATGTTAATTATTTATGTGTATAAATGATTTCTAAGAGCATTTCCCCAAAAATATGAAATTTAAAAGAGGTAACAATGTGCAAAAAGAGTTCTAATAACATTCTAAATTGTGATTTTTAAGCAATCTCAGCAAGTAATGGATTGATTTTAAAAGTAATGATGTCAAAATGATGGTGACAGTCCTTGCTCCAACATAGACTATATCGACATCACAAATCCTAAGGGGATGCAGGATTAAAAATTGCGACTTTAATGTTACAGAATTACCTAGAAACTAAAATTTGGCATGTTAATTACTTATATAAATGATTTTTAAGAACATTTTCTAAAAAATATGAAATTTAAAAGAGGTGAAAATGCGTCAAAAGCAATCTAAAAATGTTGTAACTTGAGGTTTTTAAGCAATCACAAGAAATAACAAACCGATTTAAAAAATAATATTGTCAAAATGATGTCCTTGTTCCAACATAGACTATATCTTATGTAATTGTCACTACCCCAAAAGGTGATGCAGGAGCAAAAAACGCTGTAAAAATGTGATTTTTGTGTTACTGAAAAGCATAGAAATATGAAATTTGGAATATCTTACATATAAAATATAAAAGATCTCTTAAAAACATTTCCAGAAAAATTCAAAATTTAAAAAGGGTGAAAATGCATAAAAAGAGTCCTAAAAATATTCTTAATGTATATTTGTATGCAATCTCAGCAGATATCAAGCCGATTTTGTAAATAAATTGATGATGATAAAACCTTTTGAAACGTAACAAAAATGAGCTATATTTTATATCGCTGACACTATCAACAAAAGGTTACAGGAGGAAAAAACATTCAAAATAGTGATTTTTATTGTATTCAAGAGTTTAATGGCATGGTATTTACTTATAAAATATAAATGTCGTCTAAGAACAGTCAGCAGTGAATTCAAAATATAAAAGTTGTGAAGTGAAGGAAGGGTGCAAAAAGCATTCTATAGAATTCTAAAAATATGATTTCTAAGCAAGCTCAGGAAGTAATAAACTGATTTTCAAAGTAATGGTTGCTAAATAATGGTGACCTTCTCTGATCCTACAAAGTCTATATTCTATGCCAGTGCAACTATCACCTGGAATAAGCAGGAACTTCAAACATTCTAAAAAAAAGCCTTTAAAAACTGTCTAAATAAAGTTTCTATGGAATATTAGGAAATACCCAACTGATTTTAAAATTAATGTTGGCAAATTAATGATGTTGGTCCTTTTTTCAACATATCCATTAGTGCTACTATCCCTAGAAAGATGGTAGACTCTTAGAAAAGAAACATGTATTTTGAATTGTTAGTTAATTTTAAGATGTAAATGCATACTAAGAAGATTGTTTCTAAAAAATTAAGTACTTCAAATGAATATCAAAAGCAATGTATAAATTGAGCATAAAAGTTTCAAAATATTTTCTAAATTATCATTTATTTAGAATTAGCTTTAATTCTTATTATTTTAAGTCTCATTTCAGAATGATGCTGCGTAATAGTGAAATTTAGTTTGACTGTGGCTTAAATTAAAATTTTGAATTATGCCAACATATATTATTGCTTCTAATAAAAATCAGACATACAAATATCACTTGGCATATTTCAACTATTACAAGAGCAAAGCTGCAGTGTTTTTCTACTTATAAATATTTTGACTTGATAAGATTAAGGAATGACAGAGGTTTGTAGCTTTTAAAGAGAGGATTTTTAAATAATATAATTTTTAGTTTTCTTTTCAAGTTTGAGCCTGGGACTTAGAAAAACCTTTTCTCGGATCCAATTATTTCTTCATTATACATTTATTGTTAAATTCAAGTCTTTTAATTAAAATTTCTTGTAACTCACTTAGTTCAGGTTTGAACTTTATTGGCTTGTACGATTTTTCCCCCTTTACCACTTCTTGTTGTTGAGTACTTTCTCTCTGCAATTAGAGAAGTAATGAATGGGCTAAACATCTGCAATCTTTGATGCATCAATAAATGCCTCACATTAAATTTTTTAATTTCATATAAAATCTTTTGTAATATCTCTTTATATTAAATCATTTTTAACTTTGAAAAAAAAAACGTTTTGCCATTGTGTCATGTTATAATAATAAGTGAATAATGAATCTCCTAATTTCCTTCTCATCTAAATTTTTTTTTTTTTTTTTGCCTGTTAGCAACAAAAAATATGGAATACATTTCTAAATGTTGGGGAGTGAGACAAAAGATTTCTTTTATTTGGTTATCCCCTACCCCCTCTACATCCAACACACAGAATTTAAGATCTTTAGAATGATTTTTTTATGTTTTTAGTTATATCTCACTTTTTTATTTATTTTTGTTATGTTACCTTGTAATAACAATAATTAAATATTCTGAATTCTTCTCCTTCAAATTTCCATTTTTCCTTTAACCTTCAAAAAAGAAAGACAAAAAAAAAAAAAAAAAAAAAAAAGTAGCAAAGATGTTTCTCCTTTTTTCCAATTTGGTTTATCTAACCCTTAGAAAATTTAAAAAAAACAACTAAATTGCATTAATTTTGCTATCAGATTTTATAAAGCAGTTAGAAAAATCATTGAAAAAAATTAACATATACATTTTTATAGTGAGGTTTAGCTTGTCTATATTAGTAAGTTAAAGTTGCATTTGCTCAGTTCTTAAAAACTGAAGCTCAGATCTCTACTCAAAAAATAGCATTATTCTTACAAAACTTTATAAAAAATTTTAGTATTGATTGTATCAGGCATTTATGTTCTTTTAAATAACTCGATCTTTCAATGGGAGGATTTAAGGTTGAAAAGAATGTGATAATCCTTCATTTATCGATAGTATTATAGTGAAAGATAAACACATGAAATCCATAAAATACCATGGCCTTGGAGATATTGGTAAAACGGTCCTCAAAGTTTGTATATCATTTATACTTAAGTGTATAATTGGATAAATTACACTTTTATCTAATATATCAGAAAAAAAATTTAACAATGTTTTAACACACAAATATATACAAACATGATACAGAAAAAAAAAAATAATAATAATAATAAATAAATAAATAAATAAATAAATAAATAGTTTTTTTGAAAATTTCTTAATTTTTTTCTTCAGTGCAAAAAATAAAAAATAAAAATAAGTTCAAAGAACTCCTTAGTTACAGCATTGGCCCTGAGTACTGCCTAATAAATTGATTGAAAAAGGCGAATGCATGAGTTTATAAACCTAAAAGAAATGATGTCATTGCCCAAAAATTTATGAAATATAGATGTTACTGCACAGGATCCCTTCACTCTAGCAAGGAAAAAGGATGTTGGTCATATGATTCACTAAAGGAGATTTGTGTTTATGAATATAATATTTTTTGTAAAAGTCTGAATCGAAAACTGAAATACATTATACAGGGTTTCAAGTGCTGCACATATTTGCACAAAAATATAATTGCTATGCATATTTGCACCAAGATAGCATTTTTCCTTAAATTTACACCAAACTTGCACCAAAATGTACTATCATACCTAAATAAAATTCAGCACATTTTGTCAATCTAATAAACAAAGAAAAATTCCATATTCAATTTTCTCTAGACCTCTAATTTCATCAAAAAATGAAAAAAACTGTGGTCGAAAGATCACAAAAAAATATGAATTTTATCAAAATATGACAAAAAATACGTGAATTTTATCAAAAGATCACGAGAAACATTGCATGTTCATCAAAGGATAAAAAAAAAAAGAAAAAAAAATGTGAAATTTGACAAAAATAAGCAAAATGTCAAAAAATTCACCCCCCCCCCCCCCCATGAATTTTGTAAAATGATCACCAAAAGCTGCAAATTCTGTCAAAATACTGTGGAAAAACAGCAAATTCAGTCCAATTACAAAAAAAAAAAAAAAAAAAAAAAAAAAAAAGTGAATTTTGTCAAAAGAGTACTAGCATTGTTAAAGAACAAAATGCAGTCAAAAAAAAGCACAAAGTTTGCCAGATCATGGAACAACACAAATTTCTCTGAAAAATTGCATAAAAATGCAAACTAAATCAAAAAGTAGCAAAAATCATACAAAGTTTGTCCAAAAATTGTAAAAAACATGTCAATTTCACCAAAATATTACGAAAAACATACCATTTTCATTAAAATTGCAAAAAATATGTAAATTTTATCAAAAGACTGAAAAACATGCCATGTTTTATAAAGATGAAAAAAAAAAATGTGAATTTTGCAAAAAATTTAACATGTGGTCAAAAGATTGTAAAAAAATGAAAATTTCGTCAAAAGATCACAGAAATCCTACAAATTTTGTCTTAGTACTTCAAAAAAAAAAAAAAAAAAAAAAAAAAAAAAAAACAGCAATTTTCATTGAAATATTACAAAAGACACCTGAATTTGATCAAAAGATTGCAAAAAAAGGTGAATTTTGTTGAAAGAGTACTAGTATTGTGAAAAAACAAACAAAACATGATCAAATGATTGAAAAAGAAAAACCTAAATTTTATCAAAAAAGCACAAATTTTGTCAGATCATGAAAAAACGCAAATAATTTTGCAAGATTGAAAAAAATCAAATTTTACTGCTTCAAAATCAAATTTTTATCCTCCAAAATCAGATTTTTGCTCCTCCAAAATGGCTTTAGTGCACTTTAATCCCTGATTTTAGAATAACTATAGCCTCAGGATAATTAAACTGGTGGTTGAAACTGTGGTAAATTTCAACTATGCTTGGCTTTTGTAAATTTGTCGAGTTTTTTTTTTCTTTTTTTTTTTTTAAACATATTTTTAATGTTTTTTCAGTCCAATTCTAAGAGCATTGCTCATCTGCCCAATATGAGGGAGGCTGCATTCACCAACAATATTGGACAGATAAAAAAGGCAGGCTCTTAGAATTAGGCTTGGGGAGGTAGTACTTCTTACAAACTCTTGTGGGAGGGAGTTGCCTCTTTGTATAAATGTTTTTGATGTTTTCATACATTACCCCTTTTTTAAGACATCTATTAAAAATGAAACCTTTTTTCTAGGCAGGCTCTTCAAAAAAACCTTACAATCCTATTTTAGGAGAAACGTTCCGTTGCTCTTGGAATGTTTCTTCTAATAAAGATGTTGAAACTCTAGAAAATATCTGTAAAGTGACATATGTGTCTGAACAAGTATCACATCATCCACCTGGTAAGTAATGAGAAAAAAATAACTTATTGCTCACATTAATCAAAGCATAATGTAATTATAATTTTACAAAAATTCAGGAAAATGAATTATATCGTATAGATCTTTTTATTTTCTAAAGAATTTGTAAATTGACAACTATAGTTTTGAGAGTGGTTAATTAGTGGCTCCATTTATCATGAGCAGCAATGAACTGTTTGACTAAAAAGAGTAAAATTCCTGTAAATAATTAATTAGCTCACAGGCTATCATAGCCTGAGAGCTTATGTGCCCGTCCATTCTGTATGTTTGTGCGTAACGCGATAACTCATGATAAAAATATCCGATCCACTTGAAATTTTGTATGTAGGTATATCCTGACAAGGCGCTTCCCTGATTAGTTTTTGGAGTTCATTCGATATGTATAAGAGGGGAAACGGGGGCTCATGCCCCTCCCCTTAGTTGATATAAATGGGATTTTCATGCAGAATTAAGTTTTCATTCAAAATTTAGATTAGGATCATTCTGATGAGGTGATTCCGTGACTGTTATTAGGTGTTCTTTGAATAAGTATAAATAGGGGGAACAGGGGTTCTAATGCCCCCCCCCCCTTAATTTATATAAATGGGTTTTTCAAGCAGAATTTTCAGATTTCGTTCAAATCTCTGAATAGTTTTGGAAGTTTAATGGTTAAGTATAAAAGAGGGGGATAACTCCTTTTAAATTATATAAATGCTAAATGGGTTTTTATTAAGAATTATCTCATTTGCTCTGAATTTTGGATATAGATTTTTTATATGATAAAGCATGTCTTTGATAGTATAGGAGGTTCAATGATTAAGTATAAAAAAGAGGAAAGGGGAGAGCTGTTTCCCCTTAATTTTTTTTCGAACGGAATTAACCCTTGAAAACATAAGGCTTTAATGTACAATTAGTATTTGTAGCCTGTGAGCTCAATGCCATCAGTTTAACTGGGCAGTATTCTTTATTTTATTCTTTGATACAAATAGTAAAGAAAGAACAAGAAAAACTAATGAAGTAGTAAAACTGTCATTGTGAGATAGGAACAACTTAAGGGTCACACTGACAGTTTTATTTGTTACAATTTACCTGTACTTTATTATTATTATTATTATTTTAAACCTCTTATATTAAAGAATTGATAACTTTCTAGATTTGTGTTTACTTTACTATTGATCCTTCTGATGAAAGGAGTAGCTAATTATTTCCTCCAAAAACTGTAGTCGTGAATTCATTAAGGAGTAGGCACAGTATTTTTTTTTTTCTGTGTTTTTAATCACTAGTGAGTACTATTATTACTCTATATTAGTTGTTAAGATACAGGATTATAGAAAATATAGAAATATCACCTTATCAAAAATTTATTTTATTATGGTATTTTTCCCTATTACTACATCATTTTTTAAAGTTTTCATTGGTTTTAATATTGATGGTATATGATTAATGTAATCTTCTGTGCCTGTGCCAAAATTATCTTCCTTCTAACCAATATTCATAAAAGTCTTGCTTCTTCGTTTGATTTTTTTTTTTCTTCTTTCAAACATTGTCTTTTATACTAAGTCAGAGTTTGGTATGATGACTGCATTTGACATGAATATTGACGAATTTTAATTAAAGTAGTTGGTAATTTTTTCACATTTTTTTTCAAAAGATGAGTAAGACATCACATATGTCACTTAAGATCAGATAAAATTGTAGCTCTTTTTTTCTTTAATCTTTTTTTTCTTTTTAGGTGCGTTCGTAATTATGTAAATACGTAGCACCTATTGTTGTCGTTCAGTCCGTCCGTCTGTCTGTCCGCATATAACAATGCAAAAACTACCCAACCGAATCGTTTGAAATTTAAAATACATAATTATAACATAATTTTGTCGAGTCATTTCAAATGTTATGAAAATCAGATGGATAGATCAATTACAGGGACATTCAAAAGGATTCCGTTACATTACGGTCAATAGGGAAAAAAGTTTTAAATGTATTTTAATCATTTGAAATTTAAAACATATAATTATTGCGTAATTTTGTCAAGTCATTTCAAATGTTATGAAAATCGGATGTATAGATCAATTACAGGGACAATCAAAAGGATTCAGCTACATTACGGTCGATGGGGAAAAAGTTTCAAATGCATTTTAATGGTGTTACACTCATTCGAACATAATAGAATTGGCATGAATCTATGAAATATATACTAAAATATGCATTCTGTACAATCTGTGATGCAAAGAATTTTTATTATTAAATTACAGGGCCACACAAAAGTATTCCACTATATAATGCTATACGGGGAAACATGGTTTGTTACGTGTTTTAATTATATTCAACTATTTCACATTTTATGATAAGATATACGTTGCTGAGGTGTAATAAAAATTACTTCCTGCATATTTACAGAAACGTAAAGATTTCGACTACTATACTGTATCCGGAGTATGCTCTACTATATCAGCAAGATCTGAATATTTTTAAAACTTCGTTATCGTACGAACGCACCTCATTTGCTATGTTCACGTGCAATTTCCAACTTGTTTATTAGTACATTTAGTTTAGCTAAATCTTCAGTTTACTGTAAGTTGTAAGCGGAATTGACATTAGAATTGGTATTGGTAATTTTTTCACTCCCTTTCCCCTTCAAAAAATGAGTAAGACATTACATATGTCATTTCAAATCAGATAAAATTGTATTATTATTTTTTTTAATCTGTAATTTGTTTAAAATTGCTATATTTAATTTAGTTACATCATTAGTTTACTCTAAACTGTTATAAGCAGAATTGTCATTAGATATTTTGCCATCCAAGATAAATATATTATATTGCTATCTCATTCAAATCTGTATTTCTGTGTAGAAATCAAATACTACCTTCTTAAAGATATCTCAGCCATGATAAATGATTGGGAATATTTTTTACCAACTATTTAAAGGAATCTACAGATCTCTCTCTCTTTCTATCTCTTTTTCTCTCTATCTCTAATAAGAAAATGTTAAGAAAAGTTCTTCAATGATGGAGGAAAAATGCGGTGATCTGTGCAAGCACACATCACTTGGGGGAGAAGGATAACAGCAACCTCACAATCAATGGTGATCGTTAGTAAAACACCATAATTATGCTTAGAAGTTAAGATTGCCGGGAGGAAAGGGTAAGGAAAAAGAAACATACATGATCCTAATGTGGTGATCAAAAATTAAATGCATGATATTAGAATCTTTCCACAGTGTTCCACTTTGGAAACCACTGGTTTATTTATTATTATATTATTAAAAATCTAATGATACTAAGAACTAATGATCTAAGAACACTCTTTATGATCATTCTGGTAAATGTTTGAAAATATTATCATCAAAGCTTTGGTGACATAAAAAAAAATGTTTTGCAAATAAAGTTTTTGTGTATACTTTTAAAATATTAATTCTCCTTGATATTTTTCAACATTCTACATAATTTTCTTTTGATAGTTATTAAAAGGAACAATTTTAATAAAGTGTTACATTGCAAAAAGTTTTATAAATTAAACTTAATTTAAATTTTTCAATTAAAATATTGTTATTTATTTATTTTTAAATTTTCTTTTCAGTTTCCGCTTTTTATGTAGAATGTCCGAAGAAAAGAATGTCCATGAACGCTCATATTTGTTTAAAGTGTAATTATTTGACATCTTATGTTGCTGTAAACTTTATTGGTGAAGGTAACTTGTACTTTATAATGATACTTTTTAAATTCTATATAGAATTAGCTTTCTTTATTTTTAATCAATATTTTTAAAAATTCTTGCAGTATATCATTAAATATTAACATAATTATGGTGGGGTAGTAAAAATGCTTTAATTAACCTATGCTCTTCTTGTTTTATTTTGTAACTTTTTTTTGAGTGAAATACAATCATTTTAAGATAAAATCAACACCCAAGTTCTAGAAAAAACTCCCAATTTCACAAATATGAATTACAAGGCTGGTGTATTTAGAAGGTTTCAATTTTTATTTTATTTTATTTTTTATTTATTTATTTGAGCTGCACATTGATGTTTTCTAATTTCATATTTATTATTTGAAAAAAAATAAACAAAATTTTAAAAACTGCTAAAATTTCTGCAAAATGCAATTATTCAAATAAAATATCAATAATTTTCCACAAGATGTATGTTTGTTTCCTTTGATCTAGTCTTGTGAAATTTATATTTTAATCTTTAGCCACGAGTAAGCTTCTTAGTCATAATATCTATTAGGACTGGGCAATGTAGAAATTTTTTTAATCAATTTATCATCCATCTAACAGAGTTTCCCCCAGGTTTAAAAAGGGGCAGGGCGCTACTCTTCTGAAAAGGGCACTTTTTACATTCTTCAGGGCACTTTTTTTTTAATTTTTAAGGGCACTTTTTATACAGTTGAATTTAGCGGTTCAAAAAATCCTGAAAAAACAGAAATTTCGTCAAAAAATTGAAAAAGAACAAAAATTTTGCCAAAAAATTGAGCAAAAAGAAAAAAAACCCATTAAATTTTGGTAAAAGATCGCGAAAAACAGCAGATTTTGCTAAAAAAAATCACGAAAAAACGACAAATTCTGTTAAAGATCGCGAAAAAAGGCAAATTTTGTTAAAAGATCGCGAAAAAACGGCCGATTTTGTTAAAAGATTGTTAAGGGGCAGGCCTGATTTATTGAAAAAGACATTTTTTTTTTGAGAAAAAAGAATACTTTTGTTCAATAAAAGGTTCTTTTTGTTTCATAAACGGGTGCTTTCAGGATTTACATTTAGAAAGTTTTGTACAGTCAAAAGAGGATTGTGAACAGAGGGGGGGAGGTCGCCTCGGGCTCGGAAATTTAGGGGGTGCCAAATTTATGCTACAAACGTCGTCATTTTTGGGCTGTCACAAGAAAAAGTTGGGAGGGGGGGGGGGCCTCAAATTCTAATTATACCCCAAGAGTAATTTTCCATTCACACGCCTAGATCGTGAAGTAGGAAAATCCGCTTTTTGAGCATTAAAAACACAATTTTGAAGCAGGAAAATTAGTTTGTAGTACAGAAAAATTCATTTCTGGCATTAACTTTTCTGTGTGTATGTCTCTATGAGAAAATTTGCATTTTTTTACAATCTTTTGACAAAATCTGCCGTCTTTTCGAGATCTTTTGCGTTTTTTTGCGAACTTTTGGCAAAATTAGCTGTTTTTCGGAAATTTTTTGACAGAATTTTCCGTTTTATTGCGATTTTTTGACGAAAATTTGCCTTTTTTTGCAAATCTTTTGACGACATCTGCCGTTTATCGCAATTTTTTGACGAGAATTGCTGTTTTTCGTGAATTGTTTGACGAATTTTTCCGTTTTATCGCACTTTTTGCATGAAAATTGGCTTTTTTTACGATCTTTTAAGGAAATCTGCCATTTTTATGGGATTTTGTGCCGAAATTAGCCATTTTGTCGTGAATTTTGCTGGAAATGAGTCTTTATTTCGTGATTTTTTCTAGTGAAATTTGACGTTTTTTTCGTAATTTTTTGACGAAATTACACGTTTTGTGGGACGCGTAAGAGCTATTTTTTTTTTTGTTCCGTCGCCGATTTTTTATGTAATTTATGCGTTATAGCGCGTCTGCATCATCGCTGAAATTCTGTGTTTTCTCAAATGTGGGGCAAGAAGGGCGATATTTTTTTTCAATGAGCGACAAGAGGGGCGGTAGTTTTTGGATGAAGGGCAAGTGGGGCGCTATTTTTTAAACAAAAGGGCAAGAGGGGCGGAGCGCCCCCCTGAAACCTTCTAGGGGAAACTCTGCATCTAACATTGCGATTTAACACTGATTTTACTTTTTAGAATATGAAATCTTTTAATTTTTAATAACAAAATATAGTCTTTTTTTTTGTCCCCCACCCCCATCCCTCCTGTATTAGTTAGTATACTAGCTTTTAATTTTTCAAATAATTTTCAAAAAAAAAGTGTATTGCCAAAAAAAACTTTTAATTTTTTTTTAATTAGTGACTTATTTTAATACATTTTATAAACTCATTCTTAAAAAAAAAAAGTTTTTTTTGTGTGTGTGTGTATCTGTCTTATTTTGGATGCTGCAATCTAGATTACTTAAGGAGAGGGTGGATGCAACTTCTCCTAACACACTCAAATAGCATTTCATTGTTAACAACATGCACATACAGACACAGAATTAAAAACAGATTCAATAATGAATTTAACCATTCATTTACCATGATGAGAAAGACAGTTAAAAAAGGGGGAGGATGGAGTATGAGAAATAAAGTGCAATTTCATTTCTTTTTAACTTTTAGATTATAACAAAATTTGTTTAACATACATGCTGACATTCATATAATGGATGGAGAAGGATTGATAGGCTACATTATTGAAATTGCTGATTTTTTTTAAACCACTGGCATCCTGTAAGATTAGTAATAAAATACAATCTTAAAATATATCTCTTTTTAATGATAAGAAAATGTCAAAAATGGCAGATCTGCAGAAAAATCCATTGAATGTCCCTTCATTCTGCTGTAAAAATCAAATTGCCTGATGACTAATACAGAACTCTAGTATTTTTAATTACATATTAAATATTAAAAAGTAAAATATTCTAATATTACCCAAACATATGAATATTATTGTTTCATCAAAATGATGCATAAAAATATAAACTAAAAATGCATAAATTTGAATTTTAACCTTGTTTTTTTTTTTACTAACTTTATCGGGAAAATAGCTTGCACAATTTTGACTAAATCTTGTATTTTATTGTTTTTAGGCACGAGAAAATCACTGGGCTGGGTCACATGTTCCAGAAAATTTGATTTGTGGGTCAGAGTGGTGTTAGAATGGATGAAAATGGCACGCGTTATTTTGAAGAGAGGAAAAATCTAGGAAAATAATATGACGCATAACTGGTTAAATAATGGCTTAATCTCACTGAACTTTTATCAGAGGAATAAGAAAAAATAGTTTTTTTGATAAAATATAGATCGAAACATGAATATTAAAAAAAAAGGCTTTAGACTTTTTTATATTTAAAACTTAGTGAATATTGCAAAGAAAATAATATCGTGAACCTTTAAAAATAAAAGCAAAGTTAGTAGATTGCTAAAAGTAAATAATATTGAGTAAAATTTATTATTTCGGAAATGTTATGTAAGGTTTTTATAACATAACATTTAATAATTTCGATTAGAGGGTCATTTTTGGTCACTACAGGTGTGGATCAAGCTAATTGTATCTCACAAATGGCTCAAATGATAGGGACAAAATTTTGTATTATATCGTTTTAGGGTACAATAAAATCAATGGCTAGATCGCATGTTCGAGAAATTTTGATTAGTGGGTCATTAGTGGTACACTACGGGTCAAGCTAATTTTGTCTAGAATATGGCTTTAACAATTTTTAACTGAATTTGGCATTTTACCATTTTCAACCTTGAAAAGACCCCTGGGCTGGATCCCATGTCTAAAAAAAATATACACTGTAAAAAATATATATGTAACGGTAACAGCAAATAAAATTCATGTAACAGGATCAATTACATTAATTTTTGCTGTTAATGTTACATGAAAAGTTCTAGGAGTTTGTTTCCTAAAAAAAAGTTTGGTAATTTTAGACTTTTTTTTACAGTGGGTCATTTACGCATCAAGGTAATTTTATGCAAGAAATGACTTAAATGATTTTTACTAAATTTTATATTCTGCATTTTTGTTTACCAGAAAACAATTAAGCTTAGTCGGGTGTTTGAACGAATTTTACTAGTGGGTCATTTTGGGTGATATGGGTCAGGGTCACGAAGCCAAAAATATTGTAAAAAAGTAGTTATTGTTCTTTAAATGTGTTATTCATTGTTACACTGAATGGCATTTAGTTTACTAAGACATATTTGTAGAATAATATAGATAAAATGATATACAGGTTCATGCAAAGAATTGGATATATGCTATTATTTTTAACACAATCAAACTGATTGGTAAAGTTAGCATACGAATTGATTATTTCCAGCTGAGTGAAAAATTGCCCAGGCCGGGAATCGAACCCGGATACTTGGCTTACAAGGCCAATGCTTTACCTGTTAAGCTGGAAACTTTTCACTCAGAACTTTTTCACTCAGCTGGAAATAATCAATTAGTATGCTAACTTTACCAATCAGTTTGATTGTGTTAAAAATAATAGTATATCCACTTATCCATCGTTATATGGAGTTCCATTACCTGCGGTTTATTCTGCAAGCTGTTTCAAAATAACAGACCAGATGTTACAACCAATAAGGTTATCTGAGCAAAAAATCCCAGCCGGCTATCGCCCAGATAGCTTAACAGGTAAAGCATTGGCCTTGTAAGCCAAGTATCCGGGTTCGATTCCTGGCCTGGGCAATTTTTCACTCAGCTGGAAATAATCAATTTGAATTGGATATATGATCATCTATGGATGATAATTTCTGAAAATGTGATTTCATTAGTTTTAACAGTGTTTTAGTTTGAATTAAATTTTAGCTAAGTGGTGGTGTGTAATAAAGGTACTAAGTAAACTACAGGGCTGAACAAACGTATTTAAGTATGTTTCCATCTATTAGTAAGAAATGCTGAAAGAGAAATTTCAGTCTGTTATGCATTTTCTTGCTAAGCTTTTTTTTTAATGTAGTGTATATATTAACCTACAGATTAAATACAGAGTTGTTCAAAAATATTAGTATGCAAATTTGGCTATCAAACTTAACTGCTAAAATCAGATTTTCAAATGTTTTATCTGTGTTTTAAAATGTTTATTTAGTTATCTTATTTAAATTATTTCCTAAATAACAAAGTTTTGTTAAAGATTTCAGGAAGTGTTGGAAAGTGTTTCATAACCTATATAACCTGTGCTTAACGCATGAAAAGGTTATTGTATTGCATGTTATATTATTAAGTGTATAATATTAATGGTAGCCTTTCAGCATATTAACTATGAATATGAAGAGCTCAGAATCGAAGTTCATCGGTTTGACCCTGTGTACTCAAGATACATACAATTTTCTTAGTATAAAAATTTAAATTCAGATAATTTTCCATCTAAAAAGTCTTTTTTGAAAATTCTCTTCCTTTGATAGCTTTTTCAAAACTGACTGATTTCTAAAACTATTTCTCTTAATCTAAAATTATAATTGGAAAAAAAATAAATGTTAAGTGTAATTTTTAGTCTATTATTGCAAGTTATTTAACATATCTTAATTGTAAAATTATGTAATTGAAAAATAAATGTTTTTTAATATTTATTTAATTATTCTGTCATTAAGTATTGTTTATGATATTAAATATTTCTTTATGTAATGTAGTTTTATTCTTATTCTTTGAAATAATATTTATACTTGTTTTTTACATTTTAACACAATATGTAACAGAAAAAAAATGTTTGCATTTAATCTATTTTATATTTAAAAAAAAAAAAAAAAAAAAGTGGCCATCATTAATGTTCAAGTAAAAAATCATGCTAGATGTTGGCAGGGACATGCATTATCGATTTTGCTTTGTCTTTTTATATCTTTATACTTACATGTTGCATAATTTGTCTTTGCTTCATCAAATAGAATTTTAAAAAATTTCTGGTATAAAGTAAATGATACAATTTTTGAAGTCTCTTATATTGATTTAAGTACAGAATAGTTGACATCACATGAAATAATATAATAATACTTTGTTTCTATGTTTTTTTTAAGTTTTAAAAAATTTTTCTTTTCTTGCTGAATTCTTAATGTATTGCTTATTTGCAGTTTTTTAAGTTTCTGTAACATTTCTTCATTTTTAGTGACACTTAATTTATTAACTCATGGTGAAACGTATGTTTTCACCTTTCCCTGTGCCTATTTACGTTGCATGCTCACTGTGCCTTGGATTGAATTAGGTGGTCGAGTTTCGATTGTTTGTTCATCTACAGGTTACAACGCCTCTGTCACATTCCAAACTAAGGTGGGTCATGGTAGTGTATTTCAGAACATTTATCTCCTTATCTCTATTTTCAATGCATTAAAAAATATTTTCCTGAATTGTTGAAAACAACCTAACATTCTTTGACTGAGTTTGTTGTTTTGAAGATATTTAAGGTTAAGATATTATAATCTTTTCAATGATAATTTTTCTTAGTATTTCAAAGTTTCTTCATGTAATTCTGAAGTTATTTATTACAGTTGCTTGAAAATTTTTTGAGATGCATTTGAACATATTACATTGTATTTACTAGTTGCAGATAATCTTATTTTTGCTCAATATATAAATGCACACTTACTTGTCCATAAGAAATTGGCCAAAAGAGAATAATACTAATAATAAATAAATGCTTTTATATATATATTATTTATTGTACGTGAGATGAGAACTCAACTGTCTAAATTTCTGTCTTAGATGCACATCATATAGTTATTTGTCAGAGGTAGTGAGTGATGAAAAGTGTCACTAACTACCTGTAGACTATGAAGATCAATAGAAATTCTGAAGGATGTGCTAATCTAATATGTAGTGATGAGCTGATTAAGGATTTTCTATATTTCAAAATTTCATTTCTTGAGAGCTTTTCAGAATTGAATAATTCATATTTTGTACTCAAGTATAAAGTAGGGTAGGGTGTAGGTAGTAAGTAGGGTGTCAACGATTTTAATCAGTTGATTAAAATCATAAATTTTCTAAATATTTAAAATGACATAAAGAAGTATTAAAATCTAAAATGAACATAATTTGGAAAGTTTCTACAGATATTTTGACTTATGAATACACACACACACACACAAAAGCTCTAAATAGTTGTTTCCAAGCTTAATTCCTAAGTATTGTAAAAAAATTAAATTTGTAAAAAGTATAGTTTTTATCTTAACATAGCATAAAAAATGTTTCATTTAAAAATAATATTTAAATCTAACTTGCGTCCTTTTTGTTAATCAAGTTATTCATTGTTTTATTTAAAGTAAGCATAGCAAGTATAGTAAATTTCTGCAAGCAAAAGAATAAAATAACCAGAATCTTATTTTCTGAAATTTTTTTGAGGGTTTCAGATACAACTGGCTATTCCTTATATTTATTCTATATTTGTGTTTGAATGGGTTTTCACATTTTCATATTTTTGGGGGGTTAGCATATGCACACATTAAGTATACATATAAGTAATTAACAGTATAAATGTAAAATGAGCTGCAAATAATATTTGTTAGTATTTTTTATCTGTGCTGTGCAAACTAATTAAAATTTTTATTTTCAGTTTTTATTTATTCTGTGATTATTTACTGTTTTCTCTAGGCTCTAACCATCTTTAGAACTCTACAACCAGCCCCTTTTGAAATTGGCAAAATGCATCCTGTCTCTTTAAAAAATAATTAAATTCACTTGTAGTAGGCAGAGACTTTTTGTAAAAAAAAAAAACACAACATCCTACAGTATTTCTAAATCTATGGGCCCAAGATCTTACAAAAATGATAGAACTTTATTTCTTTAGAAAAAAATTAAAACATGTTATGTAATTGTATTTTTTAATTTGTAATTCATTAAGTTATTAAAAATTAATCACCCTTTTTTTATTATACTAAGGAACTATATATATATATATTATCTAATTACTAAACTCATTACTAATGTTATTTATTTCCTTATGAAATAGTGTCCTTTTTAGAGGTAGTATCTTGTCTCTCTTTCTTTCTAGAATAAATTCTAAATAATTAATTACCATTTTAGTAACTAACCCTTTCCAGCATGGGCAAAATCTGTTAGCAAAATGAGAAATTATTGACTGTCACCGAAATCAAAAACTAATTTTTTAGATATTTTGAAATTTTAATTTGAGCTTTTATTGTAAAAGCAAATGTTTACTAAAATATTATTGGTGCCATTTCCAAGTTTGGAATTAAAATTAGGTATCCCGGACCAGGCACAGTGTGCCAGAAATGGTTAAAACTTAAAAATGTAAATTATGATTCTAATTATAGAGTTAATTGTTTAATAATTGTTAATTTTCAGTAGTGTTAACAATTTAATATTAAATGCAATTATTTATAGTTTTAATAAATGTCACTAGTATTTAATATAGTTTTATGTAATTTTTATAAAATATTAATTTATATAACCTTTCTGTATGCTACTAATGAAATTATTAAGTTGTTTTTATTAATGAAACTAATTATAATTTCTGTAATCAGTAATTGATAATTAGGATGAACGAAGCGAATCCTCTACTATGCTACACAAATTACATTTTGTCGTACACTTTACAAAACTAGTTGAATGTGCCAATCCCAAAACTTTCTTCTATCTCATACGTACATTTTAATATTAAAAAAAAAAAAATAGTTACTCATTTTAATGCTTTAATAATTTTAATTCAATACCATACCAACTTTGATTTTCATCTTAAATTTCTGCTTCAGTCAATTAATTGGAGTAAAAGCGAATTTCCGTCTCTGCACGAGCCAATAGACAATAGAATGATAGACAGATTATTTTTTTCAAATTCAGGAAGGACCTACTTGTCTTACCAAAAAATAATCATATACAAAAAATTTAGTTCAGTTCAAAAATAACTTCATACACTTTTATGCGGTGCAATATTGAAAATGGCATAAAATTTGCTATTGCCCTTCCGGCAGATTTTTTTCAGATTCAGGGTGATGCAATGCAACTAGCCATAGCCATACACTTACACAAAAAATTTCGTTCAATTTGATGCATAACTTCATGTACTTTTGGTCAGTACAGTATTGAAAATGGCACAAAAATCGCGATTGCAGCGCCCCCTTCCGACGGATTTTTTTTTTTTTTTCAAATTCAGGGAGGACCAACTAGCCATAGTCATACACATACATAAAAAAATTGTTTCATTTCGATGCATAACTTCATATACTTTTGGTCGGTACAATATTGAAAATGGCACAAAAATCACGATTACAGCGCCTCCTACCGGCAGATTATTTTCAAATTCAGGGAGGACCAACTAGCCATAGTCATACACTTACACAAAAAATGTGGTTAAATTCAATGCATAACTTCATATACTTTCGGTCAGTACAATATTGAAAATGGCACAAAAATCGCGATTGCAGCGCCCCCTTCAGGCAGAATATTTCAAAACTGCCGGAGGACCTGCTTGCCACAGCCAAAAACATTCACAAAAAATTTGGTTCAATTCTATGCATAACTTCATACACTTTTTGATGGTAGAATGGCTACATACACACAGAGAGACACACGGACAGACAGACATTTTATAAAAACATGTTTTTTGGAATCTCTGACCCCTAAAACGTGTGAATCCGCCGAAAACCAGAAGTAAAAAAAAAATTTCAATTACAATACTTTCATCTGTAGAAGATAGAAGAAAGTAAAAAACTATTCCATATTTTGATTTGCAATTAAACATAAAAATGAATTATGATCAACAGATTTGCGCAATATAATTTTTTTACAGAATAACCCTAAAAATTTATTATTTTGATTAATCTATTTTGCATGTTTTTCCATTACGAGTGCATTTTTGCAAATAAAAAAATGAAACACATACATTTTCAGAAGAAAATATAAATCATGGAGTCAGTAATTATAGATAGAATTATGATTAATTAAATAAATAAAATATCTTTTCATTATTCTGTCAAAATATCTCAAAACTGCTTTTAGACTATGATTTTTCTTTTTAACCATATAATAGTTTCACAATTTCTTTTATGAAATTTTTAAAATTCCTTTTTTTAAAAGAAAATAATAGCATATTTTTAATGAATTAAAATTTATAAAAATTCTATTATGTATATTCATTTATAAAAGTATTTTTCAATGTTAAGAATTCAAATACGCAATTTATTCTTTTTTTGAAAATTCGTTTATCGAGACAATACTGATGGATTAAAAAAATTAAATTATGATTTATTTTTGGAAAGTGGTAATAAAAGAATTGTAAACAAATAAAAATAATTAATATTTATAAAGTATACAAGTATTTCATATTAAAACATGAGAAGGAGTGAGATTAATTAATATTTTGTGTAATTTTGTTTCAAAAATATTATTTATATCAGTCATATCATAAATAAAAAATTCCCAAGGAAATTCTTAGTTATTTGGCTGAATTTACATTTCTAAAACTAAAATGTGCTGAAACATAAAATAACATTTTTGCTTAATAATGATGCAAAAGTGATTAAAAAATATATTGTTACTTTCAAATATTTATCTTATGAAATAGTAATTCGTGAATCCAAACAAAGCATGGCTTTTGCTTGTTATGATTATTTTAATTAAAGTGTCAAAACATAGAGTCATAACTTATGTTAGCAATTAGTGGTTTGTTTTTTAAACCTAAGATTTCTTGTAGCTATTCAGTATTTGCACTTGGAAAAAAAATTAAATAGAAATCTGATTTAAATTAAAAATCTGATTTTTTTAATTTATTTTTTTATATCCTAAGTGTGAGTAACACTGCGAACTACTCCAGATTTTGAACCAAATGAGTGGTGACATTTCATCTCTTACACTTATCAAATGTTTATTCTAAATTTTAAATACAAATTTATTTAACTTTCTTTATTATAATCACTGTCTTAAATTTAACTTTTAAAAAAATGTGTAGCTTAGCTGAGATTTAGAATTTTTAGAAATTATTTTTATAAGCAAAATTATATATATTGATATAAAGCTCAATACACACACACAAAAAAAAAAAAACTTCATAAAAGTGAAAGCACTCATTGCATTTCTAAAGATTTTTTACTTTTTCCACCTGAGGTAAAAAAAAAAAAAAAAAAAAAAAAAAAAAAGGTTATCTCAAAACCACTTTGAGAGAATACACTCATTATGTCTCTAATGAAAAAGTTTCTAAATTGTACATTTCTGAACATTTTGTTATTCCAGTCATAGTGTTAATATTCAAATTCTGCTAAAAGTATTTTTAATCTGTTGTTTTTAATTCCTTATTAGATTTTCTCAAAAATAAGCTTTGTATCTCAATTGTGACATTATTGCTTTAATGAAAAGTCAGATTTCATTGTGCTTTCTGCATCTTAACATTTGTTGAGATTAAGTTTTTATTTTATTTTTAATTTCAAGCATTTTTTAACTTAATTTTTTTTCTTGCATCGTTATTATTAGTTTTTGTTTTAAAAAAGCTATTTTACTATCTCATTGTAAAACAACATATGGTTCTTTGTTTCATAAAAAAGATAATCCACTCTTTATTTATTTATTTATTTATTTAAGAAATGAAAAAAAAAATGTAATTTTTAATTTTAATTTTCTTTGCAAACACCATAAGAAAGATATTTTTCTAAACCATGTAATAAAAGGTGATTAAAAATAAGTGTTTATTGAAAATTTGTACAAAAAAGTAAAAGAAAATATGTGCAAAAAAGTGCAGAAAAATAAAATAAAATATGGTTCATTTTGCTAAATATCCATTGCATGATTACTATATCACAATGTATTCAACTGCAGAAAGCTATGTTCTTTTTTCCAAATAAAAAAATGGGAAGAAATCCTGCATTGTAAGTTCTTGACAAATAGTCAGCCTGTACTACTCACAATTAGCCAATTTAAAGTCACAATGATAATAAATCTAAACTATGTTTAATTTTATCAAGACAATGATAACTCCCGTATATCTTTAATTGAATAAAAATGTAGTTCTATTGTGTTAGACAGACACCATTGTACTTTTTGGTTAGTAGAAATGTTGCAATGAAAGCAAGCAAATACATCATTTGAAAATATTACTAATAGTAAATGTGAAAGGTGATTCAGACTACAAGAATGATAATGCTGATGAGAAACATAAAGTTTAGTGAAAAGTATAACTCTTATATTAAATGCAAGATATAGAAGAAATTCACAGAGAAGAAAAATAATTAATATTTCTTTGTACAGCCAGCAGAAAGTTAACGATTTCATTTAACATTGCTGAAAGTATTTTTTGTTTTTTAAGTTACTTGTGCCATGTAAATTCAATTAAGTACAGAAATTTGTGAATGTACATCAGAATTATATTGAATAGTATTTATTCAAAGAATGTGGGGATACTGAAGTCAAGTTTTTGTAAATATACAAAAATACATCCATAAATATATATTTGTATCCTCATTCTTTAGTCATAGTCCCATTTTGGTGCTTTGAAATCAAGATTACATTACTTTGTCATGTAACAAGCTCACAATATGAATTATAGCTTTTCATTGGAAGAATTCCATACAGAACATTCATCATTTGGGAATTATGGAAAAGACCATATTAAAATATTTCTGGAGAAAAAAAAAATCATCTATCCATCAAAAAAGAACATCTTGAAAGAAAAAAATAATTTACATTTATTATCGAATTACTTTTCTTGTCGAAAAGAAATTAGCAGTTCACCACATTTGTTGCTTTGATATAAAACTGCAACTCATGTCCATCTAGTGTAGAAATACCACAAAAAATTGTTAGAACTGCTAGAAGATTGTTAATTAGTTGGGATCTTCAGATGCATTTATTATATTTACAAAACATTACATCTTCAAAAAATTAAAAAATATCGTTATATAATTATTTGATGAACTTGAAGAGAAGGAAAGAGATTAAGCATTTCTGTGTTAAAAAAACTTTTTAATCAAATGAGCACAGTTTTCAAGTTCAACAAAATAAAAAACAGAGAAAAGTTGGGGAACAACTCTTTATGTAATGTTTTGTAAAATTGTGTTTATTTAAATGAAAAATGTGCAAAAATAGAATCACAAGAGATTGGAAAAATAAGAATTCTGTTTTAAACAGGTATTGGCTGGCATATCAGTTAAAGCCATAATTTCTTTCATTTAAAATAGGATTTTATTATATACATATTTTGCTTTGGCAGGTTTTAATGTATGTATTGAGCATTTAAATTCATTACCTTTGAATTGTTCTTAAAAAAATAAATTCAAACTTTTCATGCAATTCAACAATTACATTGTTCTTAAATCTTTTGAGGTAGATTTTGCAATTTACTGGTTATATACAATGTTTCTATATTTATTTTATATCTTTTTATTATTTTTTCTTTTATTGGCACTTTTTTGAAAATGTTTTACTTATACAATATACTGTAATGCTAAATATTTTAAGTGTACAAATAAGCATTTTAGCAAGATTTTTTACATGTATGCTTATTTAAATTGCATTCTAAAGTGCTTAAAAATTCATTTTTATACTTAATGTTTATCATAAATTTAAAAAAAATTAGATAATGACTGTTTGTCAAATTAAAATTATAAATAAAAGTATCAAATTAAAAATTATTATTATACATTCACTTCCATGTTATATGAACATTTTCATATAATTATGTATTTAGTTATGTAAAATTGAATTTTATTCATTATTCTACATTATAAGGAATTTTAAAATTTATACAGTAAAACCTCAATCCATCGTTTTTCAAGGGGTGTTGGGAAAAAACTGATGAATGCGGGAAAACGATGAATATGGATTAATTTCAAAATACGAAAAAGTACAATGTTTATGTATTACTAATGCATGCAATGTATGCACTAGACTATTAAATACTAATTTGTTATATTCTAAACTATAAAATAAATAAAGCGAAGTTATAGGAAATGTTTATTTATTTTTAAAAATCAATAATATTTTTTGGTTTTTTGTTAATTTATTTTATTTATTTTTTTTTTTAATTAAAAGTTAAATTTTTAAGATATACAACATTTTTCAGGTTTTCTGTAATTTCGTATGCATATATAAAAGTTCACACAGTTTTAAATGCTGTAATTGCATCGGACAGAGTTGGCATTGGTGGCTCAGCCTCATCGGCCTGAACGTTATCCTGTGTTTCTTCACCATTATTTTCAGCTTTTGCATTATCACACATTTCTCCTATGTGAAAGACACCACATATCATAAATCTTGATCAATGGAAACCAGGGTTGGAAAAAAACCAGGTTTTTTCGAAAAAAACCAAAAAAACTGGTTTTTTGGTTTAAACTAGGTTTTTTTGGTTTAAACTGGGTTTTTTTAAAACATCCTTTCTTATTACATATACATGCATATTTACTAATAAAAACAGACATCATTGGTTTATAAGCAGTGTAACTTCATTTAGAATAATTTAAATTTAATAATTATAGTGAATTTATGCTGAAAATTGAAAAAATTCATTTTTCAATTTAAACAGTTTTAGCAAACAGTCTTATGTTGAAAGTTTTAACTGTTCTACACAGTGAACTATTGATGCCCTGTAAATCTTTACAAACAATCTTTTGATTACTAATAATAAAAATTTGGAAATTTGGATGTAGTTTGATAAATATTCTTTTCCACAATTATTCAAATAATAAATTACAAATATTTCTTAGGATTTTTTCTTTCTGAATGACAATTTGAAGTTAACATATTTAGTAGTTAGATTCAGCAGATAGCAGAGGGGAAAAAATATTATTAAAATGCTATAACTAGCAACCAGTCTTTGTTTTTAATTCTTCAAGAAATTCTCCAAAAAGAAACATTTCTTTTACAGTTTGTGCAAAAACTTAAAAGATCATTGTGTTACATTATTAATTGCATTAAATAATCTGCATTATTAAAAAAATTAAAATATTTTCTACTAAATATTGAATCTATTTTATCTTTGATCAATTCACATGTTTGAAGTTTTTTCTTTAGAGCAATAGATATGTTCACCAATGTATACTGATTTTAATCCTATACATAAAAAAATGACGTAAACCCAATATATCTAATCAGGGTTCGCACAGACTCCTTGGACTTCTTAGAAACTACTTAGAAATGAAAACGTTCCCAAGTAGTACTTAGAACTACTTAGATCAACAAAATACTCCTTAGAAACTCCTTAAATTGTATTGCGTTTTTGCATGCAAGCGATATTGCTCCCGAAAAAGAAAAAAAAAATCGCGATTGTAAAACGCACGGTAAACCCTTTATGCACGTCATTCATCAGAAGTACAGCAGTGATTGCCGGGATGCCGCGGACGCGCTATAGCACGTAAAATACGCAAAAAATAGGCGATGGGGCGCAGTAAAATAGCTCTTACGCGTCCCGCGGGACGCGTAATTTCGTTAAAAAAACGCATAAAAATGGCGACTTTCGTTAAAAAATTGCAAAGTAAGGACTATTTTTTGGCAAATGTCAGATTCACGAAAAAATGGCTAATTTTCTCAAAAAATTTTGAAAAAATGCAGAGATTTCCTCAAAAAAATCACGAAAAAACGACAAATTTCGTCGAAAAATCGCAATAAAAAGGCAAATTTTGTCAAAGAATACGCGAAAAACGACAGATATCGTCAGAAAATCGTGATAAACCGGCAAGTTTTGTCAAAAAAATTAGGAAAAGCAGCAAATTTTGTCAAAAATTTTCGATAAAACGACAGATTTCGTCAAGATACACGAAAAATGGCCAATTTTGTCACAAATTGCGAAAAAAGGCAAATTTCTTCAAAAGATTCGCGAAAAAATGATTAAGTTTGTCACAAATCTCGGAAAAAAACGGTAAATTTCCTCAAAAAAATGCGAAAAAACAACAAATTTTGTCAAAAATTCGCGATAAAATGACAGATTTCATCAAAAGATCGCGATAAAACGACAGATTTATTCAAAAGATTCGCAAAAAAATGACTAATTTCGTCACAAAATCTCGAAAAATGGCTAATTTCCTCAAAAAATCGCGAAAAACGGCAAATTTCGTCAAAATATTTGTGAAAAATCGGCAAATTTCGTTAAACAATTCTCGAAAAACGTAAATTTCGTGAAAAATTTTTTGAATAAACGGCAGATTTCGTCAAAAGATCGTGAAAAGACTCAAATTTTGTCAAAAGGGCACGAGGAAAAAAAAAAAAAAGTTAATGCCTGATTTTCTTGATTCAAAATTATTTTTATTGCTGCTGTAAAAACGGATTTTTGTGATTCACTATCCATCTTTGAATGCTCCAAGTCTTTCTGAGTAAAAGTGACTCAGGAAAACACCCATTCATTAAACATAAAGTCTCATCACTTTATTCAACAAAAGTATTCTTTTTTTTCAGCAAATATGTCTTTTTCTATAAATCAGTCTTACCCCTTTTTTTAAAGAAATTCAAACAATAGTGATACTTGTTATCTTCTACTTTTAAATGTTCAATATTTTATAGTTAAATTTGTATCTTGCAAATTTATTTTTAAAGAAGTAAATAAAATTTCTCATAATTTTAAAAACAATTAATATTGGTTTTATATTTTTATTTATTATTAAAACAATAATTATTGAATTTCATTTTTCTAATGCAAATGAACAAGTTCAATTTTTGCATCTAAAAATATGACTCATTAGTGGGAACCCGCTTTTGTTAAAAAGGGACCCAGGATTTTTCAAGTCCGTGGCATCCCTGGATTGGTTGGGATCATACTAATAGCCACCAAAGTGTCACGCAGTATGGCAGATAAAACTCTAATTTCGTCTAAAGACCGCAGGAAAACGTCGATTTCGTCTAAAGATTGTGGATATAATGCCAATTTCGTTAAAAAATCGCTGGAAAAAATGACGATTTCGTCAAAAGATTGCGGGAATAAAACGGCGTTTTCGAGAAAAGATCGTAAAAAATGCAAATTTTGACTAAAAATCCTCGAAAAAACATCGATTTCATAAATAAGAAAACAAAAAAACACCGATTTTATCAAAAGATCGCAAAAAACCAGCGATTTCTACAAAAGATTGCAAACAATCACCATTTGTTCTAAAATATCGCAGATAAATCGCTGATTTTATCTGAAGATCGTGGGAAAACACTGATTTTGTCTGAAGATTGCAAATACCTCCCCCCCCTTCTTGCAGGGCGGTAACTCGCAGAATCCCTCTGGAATTGGGGCTGTGCAAGTGCATGCCACATAAATAACAACAAAAGTGGTAAGTCTTTAAATTTTTTTGGACTCCTTGGATTTTTTATGTACACCTTGGATTTTTTCTTCCCAACTCTGTATGAACCCTGCTAATGCTTATTGCTGAAATAAAGTGTTAAAAGTAGAAATTATTCCAATAATCTGAAACTCGTAAATTATAAAGAAAAAAAAAGAAAATGTCATTAGATTTCTTCTAACAAACAAATTGCTTTTTTTTTTTTTTTTTTTTTTTTTAAGAAAAAACTAATTGGTTTAATCCTATGCATAAAAAAAGACTTAAACCCACTATATATAATACTTATTACTGAAATAAAGTGTTAAAAGTAGAAATTATTTATGTTCAATAATCTGAAACACGTAAATTATAAAGAAAAAAAAAAGAAAATGTCATTAGATTTCTTCTAAAAAAAACCAATTGGTTTTTTTGAGAAAAAAACCATTTGGTTTAAACCGTGGTTTAAACCATGGTTAAAACCAATTGGTTTAAACCGTGCCAACCCTGATGGAAACATAATCACATCCTGTGCTATAAACAATCCCAGGGCTCCCAAATGGTCCCCTTTTCCCCCCCAAAAGTCCCCCTTTTCGAAAAAGGTCCCCTTTAGTCCCCTTTTTTGTATTTTGGTCCCCCAAGTCCCCTTTTCTGTGTCTGAAAAAAATCGCCACAAAACAAAAATAAAAAACTCTGAAAATCACTAAAAGCTTAAAAATCTAAGAAGACAAAATTTATTAAAGTGGACGTAAAAAACAGCATTATAATGGGTATAAAAAAGCATTACTGAAATTCTTTCGTAAATCTAAATCTTAAAAAATCACCACAGAATACAGGCAAATTTTAAGAATCTTATTAAAATTCTTAAAAATTAAAAAAATGCAGAACACGAAAGTTACTACATTAAGCTACTGCTTGACCTGTCTTCAATATGGGCCTTGGCATGCGTCAACCCCCCCCCCCCCTTAAAAAATGAAGCTTTTTGAATGGAAAGAATCATTGAATTGTGAGGAAACAGACAATTAAAACTAAGAAAAATGAATTTAAAGTTCACAACTCTGAATCATATTAAAGAAAACGAAGTAAAATGCATTTTCAAATATTTTTACTTTTTTCTATCTTTACAAGAAAAAAATATTGAATTCATGAAATAATTTAGACTTACAATTGATGTATTTATACATTTTAGAAGGTCCTGAACACGATTTGGTGGTTTTTAGAAAATGTCTGTATGTGGCAAAAATTCTGTGGGTGCTCGCGCTGTACCTCAAAAACTAATCCACAAAACTTTATATTCACTTAGACCTTGGTGTAAACTAGAGCTGATTTATTTTTAGTGTATATCGCTCAACAAGCGACACTGTTATGCTGCATTATTCATGATTTCATTCATAGCTCTGTCTCAAGAACTAATGCACAGATTTTCATAAAACTTCATATTTTGTTTGTCCTTAATATAATTTGGTGTTGATTATCCTTTGATGTAAATTGCTTAAAAAGTGGCACTGCCATGTTGTTCATGTTATCATCATTGCGATTCATGTTTATCGTAATAGGTTTATCTCAAAAAGTAATACATAAAATTTCATCAAACTTCCGATTTCGTTACTCCCTGATATAGATTAGTGTTGCTTAGTTTTTCATGTAAATCACCCAACAGGTGGCTCTGCTATGCAACATTTTTCATGATATCGCAATAGTTGTGTCTGCAGAATAAATTTGTGGATTTTCATCAAACTTCAGATTCAGTTATTACCTGATTAAAATTGATCCTGATTAGTTTTTGGTGTACATCACCCATCAGTAGGGCTGGGCGATATCAGAATTTTAATATCGTGATATATCGCTGACCAAATATCGATAATTTTCAATATATCGATATATTTCAATTCATATGTCACTCCATTATAGGGTCATAAATGTAACTGTCCTCTGTATAGAATACTACAAACACATGTATATATATATATATGTGTGTGTGTATGTTAATTATCAAGAAAAAACAAAAATATCAATATCTTAACATATTCCAAGGAACATAAATTTTAATTTTTATGTATTGATTCAAAATATGCAAACCTTTTACCTGCAAATCTGATCTAAAATATGTGTTATTGGAAACTCTTGGAAAGTTAAACATTATAAATCATTAAAATGAAACAAGAAAATGTATACAGTGGCTCACAAAAGTGTTCGTACACTTAGGCATTTCAATGAAATAAGGCTCTATCAATTAATTAAAATTAATATTTTAGAATGGTTATTTAAGAGTAAGATCTATGACTCATTATTAACAAAATTACATAAAATATTTTGAAAACATAGCAAAACTTTATTTTGAAAAAATCACTAATCAAAAAATAACAAAAAAATTACCTCACAAAAGTCTTCGTACACTTTAAAAAAATCGCTGTATATTTGTAAATATTGTAATATTTCTCTAAAGTTGTACTTAATAGGATATTATTTAGCACCCACAAAAGTTTTTCAAACACCTGGGAATAGATTTAATTAGTGTTTTTGTAATTTCTGCATGAAAGTTGATGCCTTCATTGAACATTGCTGTTTTTACTTCGCTTTTTGTTTCAATGCTGTGTTTTTGTGTTCTAACTTCCAGTTATCTCCAAATATGTTTTACTGGGTTTAAATTCAGCAATTGAGGTGATGTTTTCAGAACTTGTGAACAGTTATAAAGACGCCAGAGTCGAACGTTGAGAGCCATGTGCCTTGCATCATTATCCTGATAAAAAGCAAAGTTGTATCTGTTACCCATATATTGGCCTGATAATTTTAAATTGCCTTTTAAAATATTGGAACAAAGATCGTGATTTATTATGCTATCAATGTATACCAAATTACCTTATTCTGATGCTGATATGCACCCTCACACAAGGATAACTCCACTGCCATGCTTAACTGTTCCAACTAAGTTCTTTGAATTAAATTCTTAATTTTTTTTTCTCCATACTATTATGCACGCATTGAACCAAGAATGGCATACTAGATTTCATCTGTAAATAAAACAATATTTTAATACGATTCGGGTTTATTTATCATTGATTTTGCTAAAGAAAGCCTAAGCTTTCTGTTTTTCGCCCTAACAAAAAATTTTCTACGGGCAGAATACCTATATAATGCAGCTGGGCTCACCACTCGTGGAACAGTTTCAAGTGAAAATGAAGTAGAAACTGTTTCATTAAATTCTGTAGCAACTTTTATAGCACTTAAACGCGGATTTTTTAAGACTTTTCTAATTGTAAGTATTTGATCTCATTGCGTTAACTTAGATTAACGACATTTTCATGCCTAGTTTTCAATCCATTTTTTTTCTACAAAGCCTTTTATCGCATTCTTTACCATAGAATGGAATAAATTAACTAATTTTGCAATATTTTGAATTGATTTACTACTATTATGAAGAAAAATAACTAATATCAAACGCTATTAGTCGTGACATTACGATTACAAACCATTTTTAATTAATAAATATAATATTACGGACCAATTCTGCAAAATATAAAGCCAAGCGATATTTTAAATGTCAATACAATGCAAAAATAAAAATAAAGCGACAAACAATATTTTTAATAATGAAATTATCCGGAAATGTTTCTGTGTAGGAAGACTTTTGTGGCGTCTTCTTTCTGTGGCATTTTCCGTTTTCATTTTTAGATTTAAAAAAAAATCCCTTAATGTTAAACAAAAAGGTTGTGTGTTATTTAGAATAACTTGGAGATAATATAAAAAATTTCTCGACTTCATATACGAATTTAGTTTCATGGAAATTTCTTTTTAGTACAAATTTTTAAAGTGTACGAACACTTTTGTGAGCCACTGTATAAGACAACAAATAGACATTAGATATATTGAAAGAAAATACTTTAATTACCTATAATTGCATTTCTGCAATTTTGGGCAGTAAGGAACACCTTTTCATTGTTATAATAAATAATTCTATTATTAGCCAGAATACAAATGAAAGCATTAGAATAATCAAATAATTTTAAGAAAACACGAAATTTCTTTAATAGAGTACAAAGTCCCAAATCAGAACGTTTTGCTAACTACTGTTTTTTTTTTTTTATATATATATATAATGCTGAATTAATCTCTATAATGATCTTTTACTTTTTCGATTTTGTTTACAGATTTTTTTTCTAGGATGCTTTTACTTTCGAAACCAGTTTCAAAAATGAAAGTATTCCAGTAAAGAAAAAAAAAACTTCAAAACAAATATTAAAAAACGGTTTTTGTTGAAAAAGATCAACCTCAGATGTGCAATTCAAAAACAAAAAAATAAATAAATATACAAATAAACAAAAATATGAAAATGCAAACGAGGTATAAAAAAAATAAGATTAACATTGAGCGGATGTTTTTGCATTAGTGAACTCTTGAAATAAAAAGGAGCCATGATATTCAAAATCAAAACTATCCTCATTCTTTTATGAGAGATAAACTGTTAGATTTTTTTTTTTTTTTTTAATTATAAAAAGGGTTTTGTGAAAGTATCAACTAGTTTCAGTTGTTTAAGTGCGCCAAAAACACATTCAATGGCACATACAAGCGAAAAAAAAGGGGGGGGGAGAAGAAAAACAAAACCTTTTATTCTTTACCATTAAAAGGGAAAAAAATTCTTAACTCCTAAGTTAATTTACCGATTTTTTTCAAATTTTCAGCAATTTGCAATAATAGTAAATTAGGCTGTGTAACAAATTTTTATTAAAATATAATAAGTTATTACAAAATTTGAGCGTCTTTTACAAGTGTCCAGTACAGAAGAACCTCAAAGAAAATGTAGGAAACTATCCATCGTTTGTTTTTGTTTATCGAACTCAGCGAAATCGGAACTTTAATGTTTATACAATAATCATATTGTCATCTGCTGTGGATGGGTTACATGTTTTGCCAAGCAGAAAGACACCATCCATAGAGTTTTAGCGATTTTTCGAAATGAAAAGTACAGTAAAACCTCCATAACGAACACTCCCGAATAGCGGACACCTCTATTTTACTGACAGTTTTCCAATCCCCACTCCCAAAACCTTATTTTTTATATGTTTAACCTCTGAATAACGGACATTCCGAATAGCGGACACTAATTTTGACGATGAAGGATGAGAATTTTATTTGTAATGTGAAACGAAAGTGAAAAAAAAGCAAACAAACTCTAAATTTATTGGGACAATGTGTCATAATTTTTCTGATCACTGATAAATTTAGGGGTACGCTAGGGAAAATCCCTTTTCCGTGCCCTGCATTGAATTCAGGGGATGAGTTGGGAGAGAATGTCCCTTCCAGAGCATTGGAATGCTCCTCCCTCGCCAAAAATTTGAGATTTTATGCTTTTAAAAAGAGGCAAAATATGGTGAGCAGTTATGCAATTTTTTATAAGAAAAAAGATGATTCAAAAGGATTAAAACTATTGATTTCACACTTTGACTAGATTTTGACACTGAAAAATTTTTTACATGTAATCGCAAGCAAAAACAAAATGTGTGCACAATTTCATTTCAGTTTTACTGCTTAAAAAAATTTAATTTCTGAATAATTATATTATAGATTATGGTATATTTTTACGGTCATATATTTAGGACATATATGAGTCAAATAAGGAAACATACACATTTCTTGTCAATTTTTGAATCGCGGAGGTTTTCCCAATAGCGGACACCTCCGAATAGCGGACAATTTCAGCGATTCCGAGCTGTCCGTTATTTAGAGGTTTTACTGTATTTCCCTTCCTAATTTGAGAAAGATTTTCAATTATTTTTTTATTTTTATTTTTATTTTTGTTTAAACTTGTACGCTTAAAAATACAGTAGAACCCCGATAATCCGGATCGGGTTTTTCGCTTTTTTTTTCAAGTTTGAGAAGCGATTGGCTAATTTCTTTAACATTAACTTGTTGCAGCGTCGTATTCTGAATAATAAAACAAAAACTTTTTCGCCAATCGCTTCTCAAAGGTGAAAAAAAAATGAAAAAACCGATCTGGATTATCGGGGTTCTACTGTACTAGTATCCAATAAACTCTAAAACTAAGGTGAATCACAATGAAAAAAGAAAAAACTTCCGCTTTAAGTAAAATTTCTGCTTAAAATAAATGACATAATAGAATTATCATACATGTAAATTATTAATGTTATTAATAAAAAATGTAAAATAATATGTGATTTAATATAATTATTTATTAATGCTATTAATAAATGAAAAACAAACATACAAGAAATGATTAATTGTGCTCACATTCTTGAAAATATGTCAATCAATTTTGCATTCCGGCTGCAATAACTGTACATAAACTCACAGGAAAACAACAGTCAGCCACCGATATGGAGTCAACAAGTGATTGTATCGGAAATGCCCGATCCTTGAACCAGGGCCGTAGCTAAGGGGGCGCTATGGGCGGCTCAGCCCCCCCTAAAATATTTTGAGCACCCCTCCCCCCCCTGGAAAAAGTTCCAAGGTCACTAAATGTTCCAAAAATTCAAATGAAATTCTGTTCAAAAATCTAATTTAGTTTTGAGACCCTTTCACAGTTTTGCAGAGTTAATAAATTGTATCTAAAATACGTGTTTCAACACTCCCTCATCCTATTGGTACATATGAAGCTAACAGGATAATTTTGCACCAGCTATACTCTCAAAATTTTTATCATCATATATTTTTCTTAGCATAAAATAAAGTTATTACAACAGTTTAATGAGAAACATAGTACCTACAATGTGAATATGCACTAATTTATCTTTCTGCATTAAAGAGAGAACAAAAAAATATGAGCCCCCCCTATTGTCCCCCCCCCCCCTAGCGTTCACTTCTAGCTACGGCGCTGCCTCGAACGAGTGCTTCAACTTCGATTCTCGAACGAACTCCGATAAATAAAGTGGTACATCAGAATAGTAGAATATTCGCCCATATTCCGGTATGTGCGCGACACCAGCACAAAAAGTAGACAGTTCACCCATATTCCGGTATGTGCGCAACACAGCGCAAAAAGTAGACTGTTCGCCCATACTCCGGTGTGTGCGCGACATCGGCTCAAAAACAGAAGTATCAAGCAAGTGCCGATTACGGCGCGAACATTTGCAAAAGTAAACAACTTTTGCGCCGATAGAGGTAGATTCGAAATTCCGTAATTCCGAAAGTAGGATGAAATACCGTTTGAAACGATATATCGGAAGGATTGAAATCTCAATATCGTTACCGCGGTCTTAAAGAAATATCGCTATATAACGATATTACGGTATATCGCCCAGCCCTACCCATCAAGGTGACGCTTTTATGCAGAATTTTTAAAATATTTTACAATAGCTGTACTTCAGAAACTAATGTGCAGATTTTCATCAAATTTCAGATTTAGTTAGAAGTTGGCATAAATTGTTGCTGACGTTGGCACAAGTTGTTACTGATTAGGTTTTGATGTTAATCTTTCAATAGGTTATGCTCATAAGCTGCATTTTGTGGTATTTGAACAAGTTTAGCGATAATCATATTTGAAGAACTAATGCACTGAATTTCATATCTTTAGAATTCTCATGATGGACATAGATTGCAATTTAATTTTGTGACTGTGATAGTGAATTTTGAAGTATTATCATGTATGAGGTAGTAGAAAGTTTAGGGATTGCCACATCCGATTAGTTTGACAAGTATATTTCCTGGGTGTACAGAATATTTACATGTACTGCATTTATAGATTTTAAACTTGTGCATATATGCCTATTTTTTTTACACTAATTCTGAATGTGTAATTTTCATAAAAATTGATTAAGATTTTATTTTATTCAAATATTGCTTTTTTAAAAAGAAAAAGAAATGCTTATGTATGACATGGTATTTAAATCTAAGCATTTCTCCACTAATTATCATTATTTTATGTCTGATTTGTTATTGTAGGCTATATAAAATGAACTTATTGGCCCCATTTATTTATGAGTGGTAGCACTAATCCAAATGTTAATTTTAGCCCAAAAAAAAAAAAAAAAAGGAACGAAATTAAGAACAGTAATCAAGTCATAGATTTTAAAATCTCAGATATTTTGTATAATGCACAAAAAATTTTAAGAAATGTCTGTGGGGTCAGTGGGATTAAATTTCAAAGTTTCTTTTTTATTTCTCCAGGCTCTAACTGAAGTATTTTAAGAAATTTTCTAACTCAACCCATAATTAAACTACAGCGAGATTCAATCTCATTTGAAGGGTAGACCGAAAGAGATATCTCATCAAGCCCAACATCTTGCTAGAGTCTATTTTGACCCCAGACAATTAGGGGCATTTCTTCATGGTGTGGGGTGAGGAATCAGAAAAATGATTTTTTTTCACACATTCTTTTAAAACTCTTAGCCTAAGTACCAATTTCTCATCGTATTAACTCATTTTTTCACCACTAGCAGATGTTTCAATGTTTAATTGCGTTCATTACCGTAAATTTTCTAAAAAATTAAGAAAAAAAAAAATGTGCTCAACATATTTCAACAATTAGCATCTTTTCATCCCTTTCTGTCGCCATAGGATGCTATTGAAATAAATTCTCAAAAAATTTAATCTATAATATGTCATGTAATATCTTAAATGAAATGACAGGTTATGAATAATGTTATTCTTCACTCTCTCTCTAACTCCATTCTCACTGCCTTATATCATCCCCATCTATGTAAGGATTTAATCATTATAAACAATTATTAATTTTTAATGAATTTAATTATTAACAATTTTGGTTTATTAAAGGTTTGAATGCTTTGAAAGGAATATTAAATAAAACCCTCTGAGTGATCTGTGATCATACTTACCCACTTACTTGTTTTTATTCACTGATCACTATTATTTTTTACCTGTAACAAGAATTATCAAGGTGAATTCCGAAATATTGAATGCTTTATATACTTTTTCAGTAGGATATTTAAATGTGCTTAAATAAAAATTGCGAACATTTTTTAATGAAATCTTTTAAAGATAACCATCTAACATATTTTTGGGGGTAATTTTAAAATTTTAATTTCTTATTTAAGAAAATTTGTGCTATATTTTTACACACACATGATCCTTTTTTTGGTTTCCCTTTTTAATAAAATTCAAAGTCCCCTTTTTTAAGCAAAAATGGTCCCCCAAAGTCTTCTTTTTGAATAAAAATGGTCCCCTTTCCCCCTTTTTGTGGACTAAAATGTGTTGGGAGCCCTGCAATCCCTTTTACTCTGTATTATTGTCGCCATTATGAACTATTTTAGAATAAAAGGAGTAATTCCAGTTTGTATCACATATGGTTTCGCATGACTTTCAATTTCATTTTGATGAGGAAAAACATTTTACAATGATGAATGTGGAAAAACGACTTTTTGAAGAATGATGCTTGTGGGTTAATTTGTGCAGGGACCATGGAAATAAAACAATCAATGCGGGAAAACGATGGATGCAGGAATGATAGATCTGAGTTTTATTGTATTAATATCCATTTCTGTCGTAATAGTCATGATAATAATTTTAGTAAATTTAATGTTCTCTTATGGTTTGATTTATTTTATGAGTATTAATGTTTTAGAGTATTTGTAAAAAATAATTAAATAAAGCGGAGTACTTTCAATAAAGTATTTTGACTTTAGCCACAACAATCGGGAGTACCTCACAAAGTATCCGGGGAAATCAAACATGGTGATGATGTTGCCTATCGTATAAGTGGAGAGTGGAATAATAATTTGCAGTTCATCTCTTCTGAAGTAAGTCTATATTCAGTTTATTTATTATATGTATGTAAAAATAAAAAAATTTCGCCATTTTCTTGTTTCAATTTTGTTCTAAATTCTTATAAGAACATATTTTCATTATTATTTTCTGAAATCTACAAATATTTAATTATCAGCTAAAGTGCCTTTTCTTTTTTTTCTTTAATTCAGCATAATCTATTATTTATTTTCATAAAAAAATTTAAATGTATTTTTTAAATGTCAATACCTTATTTCAAAATATTAAAATCATTCCACTAATCCATTTCCTCTTTTTAAAATAATAAACATTTATCAAAAGCTTTAATTTTGTTTTATTTATTTTTTATTAAATTATCGTCTGCCTGCAGATCCAAATCAGTCCGCATGTGGGCTGTACTAATGATGGGCGATAACGAGAAGTTTTTCTCGATTGTATGAACATCTCGATAACTTTCGATTGTGTAAAAATTTTCTCGATGACTCCAGTTTGCAATTGCTTTTATACCATTCAGGATTCAATTTTATCAAGAGTCATCTACAGGTGAATGAGTCGATGTTAATAAAGACACGACGAATTCCCTCGCTAGTGAGCCCCTCCTTTCATTGGTGTCTCTAATTTATACGCTATCTTCTAATATGAGATCTCGAACTGGGTCCTCATTGTATATGGCATCATATACCAAACGCAGTGTGCACGCACAGCAAAAACTTGTAAAAAAAAAAAAAAATCTCGAACTGAACGAACAACCGAACGTAATCTCGAATCGAATGTTAAATTTTGAAAACTGCTCCCCCCCCCCAAAGTAACGGGGTTGGGGGGGGGGAATATATAAGATTGAGGTGCATAAGATTAGTAAGTGGTCGCATGCCAAACAACAACTTTCTGCTTTTATAAATTCCATATATAGTATAAATATTATTTATTGCTAGCTCCGTAAATATAAATATATCCTTATATATATTATAAATGCAAACGTGTGTCCGAAAAATTGGAATGAACTTGGCTTCAAAACGGATGGATTAATGTCTTTGAATCTTTGCATATGGATAGATTATAGAAGTAGAATGAACATAGGCTAATTTTTATTTATTTTATTCAAATATTTTCCTTAATAATTCAAAATTTAATTGTTTTTCATACAAAATCAATAGGCATTTTTCAGATAAAATTTAACCATTTTCCTTTCCTGTTGCCAAGAAAATAAAAAATTGGAATAATAATTTTTCAGTGGCAATGAATTTTAAATAAAAAACCATGCACGTAGCCAGGGGGGTGCCCGGGTACCCTCCCGTTCACACAGACACATGAAGGATTTTAAAACCTAAGTAAAATAATCAGTATTCATAAAAAAAGAATAATTGAAAACAATGTAATTAAAAACAATTAACAATTTTTATTTTTCATACATCCTGTTCATATATCACTTCTGCGGAATACAACAACAATTTCTCAAGTATCATGATGCAGCAGCTGATAATTAATATTTTCACATTACATTTGCACTCATTTATCAATATTTTATAAAGTAGAGTATTTTAGATTTTCAAATGTTCGGTAAGCAGGCGCCAGACACTACTGGCCTGTAGTTAATCCAACGTTTGCAAGACCCCATTACATTAAATGTTCTCACTGACAATAGACTCCCCCCCCCCCCCCCACACTCACACACACACTGAAGATATTTGAGAAAAAACAAAAACATTTGAATCTAGATATGGAAGCTATGCTTAATAATTTTATCTTTTAAATAATAATAATAATAATAATAATAATAATAATAAATATTAAAGCCTGCCAGTCACATTATAGGGTTTTCCGAGAAGAGAAAAATCTGTTTTATTCAGTTTTCATTATATTGGCCTGTATCATTCCGAAATGGGCCAAAAAATTATATTTAATTTGTTAATATATACTTCGCACTTTACCAAGCGTATTTAAAAAATATGGGACGGCCAGAAAAGAGAAAATGAGCTTTAGAAAAACCTGCAAAAAAATGCAAGACAATTCAGGATATTTTTAAAGAAAAAATAACTGTCCAACATGATGTCAAATCTCCAAAAGCCACAGTAACCAAAGAAAGTAAGAATAGTTTATTATGCTCTCTTAAAGCGGTTCTGAAATCTGTGCTTAACAAACACAAAACTTTCCGACACATTTTATAACTTTTTTTTTTTTTTTTTTTTTTTTTTTTTTTTTAACGTAAAGGCACAAGATTCGATTTCAATAGACATGTACATTGAAGCGATTTGGAATCGAATTGCGTATTCCATTTTTTGATAAATATAAAGTTATCGAGTTTAAGTGACTTTGTACTTAAATTTTTGTGTTTACTTTGTTTACTTATGACTGAATCCATCAGTGGTACGTCTAATCCGACGTGGTACCTGGTTACGAAACACCAGCAGTAATATATTTATTGTGGTACTGAGATCTGAGTTTGTTATGTGGTTTTATCATAAAATTTGACTAAATACTTTAACTTTTTTATTTATTGTGACATTTATTATTATGTTCATAATTATGCTGCTGGTTTATGTATATATGCACATCCACACTAGAGATGAGACGGGTTCAGTCCGTACCCGAAAACCCGAGCCCGGACCCGACACGGGTACAGGCTCTATTTTTATTCTAATCTTCAGGCTCAGACGGGCTCATTTTTTTCTGAAATCGAAAATTTTATTTATTCATGAGTAGAAAAGATTGAAAAAACTTTTTTTCATTTAAAATTGCATACTTATTACTTTTCAAATCATTTTGATCAAAATGACGGGGAACCGAAGTAGTGTTTATTTATTTTAGTATTTGATTGCTGTTTCAAATGAAAATTTGTGATAATTACAGATTTATGTCTACATAATTTCCGACGACAATCTCTGAATGGCGCCATTCAAAATAAACACCAGCTGTGAATTTGCTTTTAGTTGGCTTTTCGTTACTAAAAGTTTTTTTTTTTTCTTTTAATAGGATCGTTTTTTTAATTTATTTAGTTACATAACGCAAAGAGAATACTTTCTTTTGTTATTAATAGACGAAAGTTAGCTGAAGGCTTGCAGATTATTTAATCTTCTATTGTGCACGAGTTATTGTCGTTTTTCATATGAAAATTAGTGATTGTTCTATCTATTTGTCAACATGAACACTGTTTCATGCTGAGGACGGTATACATTTTCGAAGTAAACTTTCCTCCGTAAGTAAACATAATTACCATCTTATTCAGGTACAAAGCAATTGTTCAGTGTTTCTTCTTTTCCGATAAAAGGATTGGACCTTTAAAATAACGTCAACTCTTTTTAATTTTACATTGATTTTCTGGCACCTATCAAGTAAGGAACATTGTTATGAGAAAGGAATCGATTATAATTAAAGTTATACATTTTTTACAGAAAATTGAAGAATGTTGTTCGATTCGCCAGATTACAAATAGTAGTTTCTGCAAATTTCATGCATTTATTCATTAAGTTACAAACATGTACATGAAATTTACTTTTCAAATAGGGGAAAAAATTGAGATTAATTTTAAGAGTCAAGTATATATTTATTTGATACGGATTATGATAAGATTGAATTTAAATTTTCATTTAACAATTTTATCTATGTAAGAAATTTTTAATACCATAATAATAAATTTATATTTATAAGGGACCATTCAAGTATTACATAAGCACTAAAGGGGGAGGGGGGGGAGGTCCAGAGTCTGCTTATTTTTTTCTGACAAGGGGGAGAGGGGGGTCACAACAGTTCTTACATAAACATTAAACAACGAAGCAACTGCAGTTCAAATTCAACAAGCAAACAAAGTATGATGGGGAAAGAGCGTTCTACCGTCCATACCAAATTCTCCGTTTATTTTCGATTTTATCCTTTGCTTATCCATCGGCAGTCGCGTGACCCCGTACCTCCCACTCGCCCTTTGTCTTCATTGCTGTCTGTTAAGTTGTGTGCCAAATCAAGTACATTGCAAGACTAGAAAAACATAGGAACCAGTGTGGCTGGGTTCTGTTGCCAGGGTAACTGGTCAATTGACTTTATTTTAGGTAAGTCCGGAATTTTCTTTTCTCCCACTCAATTGGTCATGGAATTCCAGGAATTTTTGCAGAATTTCTGGAATTTTCTGTCTTTCCACTCCTATTGCCGAACTTCCTTCTCTATAGGTTTTGGAACTTTATAAAGCAGAAAACCTACTTGGGGTTCTTCTTGCTTCGGATACACAGCACAGATATTTATTGTTTTAGCTCAGTTGCATAGTGAATTTTTTATTGGTTCGTAATTTTAGTTATGATGCTTAGTTACGATGCTTAGCGAGTAAGTTAAGACTTCTTGTATATCTTGTTTTATATTTCAATGACAATATATTTAAACGATTTTGTATTCTGTGGCTTGTTTAATGCAATAAGCAAGAATATATTAAAACCATTTTATATATTTGGATATCACAATCCCTATATGCCTATATAAATTTGTAGGATTAATAATGTAATTGATTGGTAACTTTTTATAAGTCAAGAAGTATTGATGTAGAAACTGTCATAAAATCTTACGTAAGCAAAGGAGGGGGTCTAGCATTTGCTTATATTTTCTTACAAGGGGAGGGGTACAAAATGATAAATATGCTTACGTAATACTTGAACGGTCCCTAATACAATAATAATAAACATAAATAATTAACATAAATAAGTAATTAACATAATAATAAATTTTTAATACCATAAATACCATATAATTTTGTTTTGTATATTTTTGGTATCGGGCTCAGGCTCTGGTAACAAAAAAATTTTCGGGCTCGTGCGGTCCTGGGTCCCGGAAAACGAGCCCGAACTCATCTCTAACTCACACACATGTATGTGTATTTTGCCGGATGAGATTTATCATCCGACTAAATTTCATCTACAAGACTTTGATTAATACGATATTTTGATCTCATACAGCTTTCTTTTGCGCCTATAGAAGTTTCCAGCATAATAAAAATCCTTTTTTAATTTTTATTAGACGTTAAGGTGACTAAAAGTTTCACACTTGTGTCCTCACACAGTCTCAGTCTTATAACACTGCTGTAAAAAAAATTTATATCTTTTTTTTTTTTTTTTTTTTTTTTTTTTTTTTTTTAACCATTAGATTTAGTTTAGAACCTCTTCCAATACCCCTCACAAAAACAAAATTGTGTTTGGGCCCTTTAAAAAAAAAAAAAAAAAAACTACACAATTATACCTTCTAAGATAAAAGCTTGTTTAAAACAAAAATTCGAGCAGTCTCATGAAATTCCGTTTTAAAAGGTTTTATTATATAAAATATTGTTTGTACCCAACAGGTCCGGGTTAAAAAATCTGAGCACCCCCCCGTTCAAAAGGCTGGCTACGCCTATGAAAACTTCCACGCGAAAAATTATAATAAAATAATTTAAAAGAAAATAAATATGACGTCATGTTTGAAATAAAAATAAAGGGTGTAACTTTCATAATATATTTAACAAGGATATTTATTTAGTTAATTGGAATTTAAAAATATGGTGTAAAATATGGCAACATAAATTAAAAGTAAAAAGAATGAAAAAGAATTAAATTTTTAATAAAATGGTTCACTTATGAAAATGTAACGTCATAGTTGAAATAAAACAGGTACTTTATAGCAGTCGTTAAAAATATAAGGGGTACGAATATCAGTAGCTAATGGAGCGAGATAAATAATGGCGTCATATTTAAAATGAATCAGAAATATTTTTTACTTATACGAATTAATAAGTTATAAGTTACATACAAATGAATATTTTTATTCAAAACTCATAATTATCAATGGAAGAAATTTTTTGTGGGGAAAAGGCGGAAAATAAAACTACTGATTAATATATTTTAGGCTGGATTTTTTAATACTTTCGAACAAAGTTGAAAAGTTATTATGCTTTTGGTTTGTCTGTCTGTCTGGTCGCTTTCTAACTTTCGTAAATATTCTCTGATTTCCATGAAATTTTTGGACGTTATTAATGTTTACCAAGCACGAATACCTATTGAAAATAAAGTTTCTACCATGATTAGTTTATTTACAGGGATAGTCAAAAAATTTCCTTACATAACGGCATTATGGGGAAAAATTGTTTTAGCTAAATTTAACGATGTTACACCCTGTGAAAACATATTCAAATTTATATGCATTTACAAAGTGCACTAAAATATGCATTTTGTAAAGTATGTAGTGAAAAGGACAATTATTATTCATTTACCGGGTTACACAGAAGAATTCCATTGCATAAGAATAAAGTGAGGAACAGTTTCCGACATATTTTAATTATGGTAAACAATTTCATGTATAATCAAATTGATATACGTTGCTGAGGCTTAATGTGAGTTATTTCATACATAATACGAAGTGCATAGCATTTACAGGGACACACAAAAGATTTCAAATATTATATATTCCATCCGAAGAACTGTATATGATGGATGATGGTTGTTGCATGGGTGAAATGCATTTTGAATTAAGATATGTGCTTTTAAGTTTCGCTAAATGTATGCATATTAAATGGAGAGTATAAATGGTAATAGTATAAATAGTTAAATTTAGATATACAGGGTTACACAAAAGATCTCAGAAAGGTTACTGAATATGAGCGTAATTTACTTAAAGGTGGTTTTTAAATAAAATATGCATTTTTATTTTGAACTAAGTAAACTAAGTTCAGTAAACTAAGAAATGTTTGCAGTATATATATAAAATGATATACAGAGTCCCGCAAAGAACTGGATACAAGGTTGTCTTCGGATGATAATTTCTGAAAATGTAATTTAGGTAGTAATAAGAAATATTTTTGTTTGAACTAAATTTTAGAAAGATACTTTCGTGTATTAAAGGCACTTGGAAAACTACAGGGCTGAACAAAAGTATTCAAGAATGTTTCTATCTATTAGTGTTAATCGCTGAAAGGAAAATTTTAACCAGCAAAAAAATTAGCAAATAGGGATTATCAGAAGTTTTTTACCATAAATTTGCAATAAAAAGTTAATTACACATGCTTTCCATCATCGAAATTTTTTGCTTGATTGATCAATTATTTCTTCTTTAAATGTTATGTGAACGAAGTCACGAGTAACTGCTAGTATATATATTTATAGTAGCATTTTGGGAGTGCCAACAGAAGTGAAAACTTGAACAATTACTTGTGTATTTTTTTAATCGTCAGGAAATATTTTATTGTGCAGGAAATACAAGAACCAAGTAACTGCAGTAAATTAACGCCTACATGCGAGAGGAGGCCAGAGTCCCAGCAGTGGGGAACAATTTTTACATAATACAAATGTCATACACGCACCACGTTGGCGCGATGCTTTTCAGATGCCGATTTAGCGAAAACTTCGAAGAAGTTTGAGAAATTTAAATTTCAACCCATTATGGATCCGTAACGTGACCCAGAATGCTGGGAGAAACTTTTTTATGCTAAATTTGTAATATATGAAGCATAAGCTTTCAATAAACATATTACATCAAAAAATGAAAAATGGCCCCCTTGTCCTCCCCCCCCCCCCACCCAAAAAAAAGAAAAGGTTCTATGGGAAAAACCATAAAACTGCAAAAAGAGCGGCGAAGAAAAGTTAGCTATGCTATAATTTTTTTCCCCCTTGTAGAAGCAAAGTTATTGCCTTTTAAATATTGAAATGAAGGGAAGAAATGAGCAAAATTATGTTGGTGAATAACCAATAGGGAGGGAGACAACAACCCCGGTTGTTCCACATAGCTTAAACTTTTATGTTAAAATTGGTAGAGAAAAAAAAGAGTGATATTTTAAAGTGTATGTTGGAGGGGGGGGGGGGGGGGTCAAGCTCCTCACCTGTGGAAGAGACCCTCAAAGAGGGAACTTTAAAACAATGTGTCTAGGTTACAATAACAATGTGACTAGTTCAATGGTTTTTTCCCATCTCAAAAAATTTTCCAATGCGCCTAAGGACGTTTTCAATTCAAAAATTCAATCTAAAATGATAAAAACGCGAATAGCTTCGAAAACTGCCCCTGCCCCCGACATGGGAACCAAATTCGGAAGGGGGGAGGTAAGAAAGCATCATAATATGAAAGAATGATCCGAGATCTTCAAGATGATATACAATATGACGGGTTTAAAAAAGTGAAAATTGTCCCCCTCCCTTGCCCCCCGTCAGTCCACCCTTTCATCCTCAATTTCCTGCAGCAGACATTTTAATTTTTTTACATTTGATAAATAATGTTTACCGAATGATTCGATGAAAAAAAAACACTTAAATTGATAGGTATTGTAGAAATCGCTACAGTTTTAAACATATGTTCTCCAGCCCCCTCTTTAAAAAATTTTTTAAATAAATAATATTTATTGGTGGGTTCTAGGTATGTGACAGCATGGTAAGACTAAAATACGGGAAACTTTGAAAATTAGGTCTTCATTTCACAAGTTATTGTCATATTCTCATGCTTCTTTCTGCACCTCATTTCACGATAAAACTTTCATTTCACAAAGCTTTATCGACAAAACTTTGCTCTGCTCGATATAAACTTACTCATTCTCAGCGAGAATGAAAAGCATCCATGTCAAAAAAAAGGCATTCATCAGAAAACCGCAAGCTTCTCGAAGTGCCGCTTTTATCAAGGTTAAATTTCATCGCTATCCTTTGATAAAGCTATTTCATTGAGGTAAATTTCCATCGCGAAGAAATTAGTTTTCTCGAAATGTCTGACTCTGACTTTATCGGAATGGATTTGCTGAAATGAGAGGCATATACGAAAGCTTTTTTAACGATTCTTTCATACTATAAATCTTTCTACTTTTGGAGATGAATTTTAAGGGGCTGGGAGAGGGGAGGGGAATTGATGAGGGGGTGAATTTTTTAAATCGTAGTTATTTCAACATTAAATGTTATTTTTGGTGTGGATTTTTTTATGGAACTCTCCGGTAAATATTATTTATTAAATATAAAAATTTTAAAGTGGGGGCTGCGTCATTTTTTAGGTGTATTCTGAAAAAAAATGAGTGAACCCACGAGTGACATGTAAATTTCACACCTTTTTTTTTTAACCCGTCATATTATACATACATCATCGGAATGTTTTGGCACCTCCCTTTCATTTTACGAATCTTTCTCCTCCTGGAGTTGAATTTCAGGAGGAGGGGGGGGGGGAGAAAAAGCGATAAGAAGGGGAATTGTTTAAATCGTAGCTATTTCGACAATAAATATCATTTTAGATGTGGAGTTTTTTTTATGGAACTCTTCGGTAAATATAACTTATTAAATATAAAGATTTTAAAGCGGGGGGATGCGTCATTTTTAGGTGTATTCTGGAAAAAATGAGTGAACTAACAGGTGACATGTAAATTTCAACCTCTTTTTTGGACCCGTCATGTTATATATATATATATATATATATATATATATATATATATATATCATCGGAATTTTTTCGCACCTCTCTTTCAACTCCAGGAGGAGAAATATTCGTAAAATGAATTTCAGGAGGGGGAGGGCGATCGATAAAAGGGTGAAATTTTTTTTTAATTTTAGCTATTTTGACAATGAATATCATTTTAGGTGCGGTTTTCAGAGAAGCGCTCCGGTAAAAATTATTTCATAAATACAAAAGTTTAAAATGGGGACTGCCTGATTTCCGGCTGCATTCTGGGACGAAAAAGTAACATTACGGCCACGGGTGAGGAGTAAATTTCAAACTTTTTTTGGACCCTTCATGTGATATGTTATAGGAAAGGTTTGCAGTTTAATTTCAGGACGGGGGGGGGGGGGGGGTGAATTTTTTTAATCGTAGCTATTTCGAGAATAACTATCATTTTAGAAGTGGTTTCTTGATGGAACCTTCTAATAAAATTTACTAATTATAAACATTTTAAAGTGGCGTATGCGTGATTTCTGGGTGTATTCTGTTAAGAAAAATAAATCTGCGGGTGAGGAGTAAATTCCAAACTTTTTGGACCCTTCATGTGATTGATTATTGGAATGTTTTTCGAACCACTCTTTCATATTATGAACGTTTCTCCTCCTGGAGTTGAATTTCCGCAGGGGGGAGGGGAGCAATGAGGGGTGATTTTTTTAAATCATAGCTATTTTGAGAATAAATTTAATTTTAAATGTGATTTTTTGATAGACCCCTTTGGTAAAAATATTTTATTAAATGTAAACATTTTAAAGCGAGGTGGCGTGATTTCCGGATGTATTCAGGGAAGAAAAAAAAATAGTAGAGTAGTGAAGAGTAAATTTCAAGCTTTTTTATGGACCCGTCATATGACTTATCGAAAAGTTTTCAAACCACTCTTTCATATTATGAATCTTTCTTCTCCTTTCCTCAATTTGGCCTCCTTACAGAAGCGCTTTTCAAACTTTTTTGAAATCATTTCGTTTTTGTGTATTCAGATCTGATTTTTTTTTTTTTTTTTTTTTTTTATGGAGACTTCCAATATATAATTTATAATGTATGAAAAATTCACAAACTGTGAGGACAGGCTGTATTCTGGGTGTTGCAATAGTTGGAATTCTAAGGGGAGTGTTTTTATATCTTTTGTTGACTCCTCTTTTGTGATATACCATTAGGAAGCTTTGTAATTACCATTTTATTTTATATACCTCCTGCGCTCCCCCCCCCCCAAACTTTGTCCCCACGGGAAGCTCTTTAATAAATTTAACCGACACCCATCATACGATGTATTCTTGGAAAGCCTAATGACCATTTACTCATATTATGCATTTTCATTGCCCCTGCACTACTTTGCCCCCTGGGAGGTCCGTTTAAAGTATTTCAATAGAGAGTCTTCGAATAATGGGGGAATTGTAGATCATATCTCAATTGATGTTTAAAAATCAATAAAAGATTTTGATCACTTTTAATATCCTTTTTGTTCTTTACACTAGGAGTGCTTTTGATTATTTTTTCTTTGTCCCTTTTGCTACTCGTGACTCTAATCTCGACTTTACAACTTTTTGCAACCAAGGAACGCCGTTACATGACTTTTCTACTATTGCGGCTCCATTATAACATCCTTTTGGTTTGTTGTTGTTTTTTAAATTCATTTGTTTTCAGTTATCATGTATTTACTAAATTATGCTTTTTAAAAATGTAATAACAAAGATTTTAATAATCGATTGTAAAACATCTTGATTGTAGATTCTCGAAATTAATCGATGACTTTATCGAATGTACTTTTTTACGATTGCGATTTTTATCGAATAGGAAATTTTCGAGAATCGCCCATCACTAGGCTGTACACCCCTGCATACTAAGCCGATGGATAAAGAGTACCAGCATTAAGCTCTGCCTATAATCTAATGGAAGTGCTAGAAATGTTATAACTCTACCGTCAAATGAACATTATTGGGGTTTAATAACGTGCGTCAGCAGGGAGGCAGGGCCAATTTCTCTAAGAATTTTCAGAGCGTCAGTTTTCGCTGTGAGAGATCAGAATTGACTGACTTTCCAAATGTTGGAATACTCAAATGTTGGAGTAATGGTTGGTCCACATACATTACCTCTTCTAGTAATTTTAGAATGTTTTCTCATAGTGGTGGTATTTTCCTGAAAATGGCTTTGGCCCTTTTTTGTTCTTTTGTTATTTTCCATGACATCGGCTTGGAGAATCAGGAAGTCTAGTTGTTATGATGGAGTAACATTGAAATTGAACTATAATAAAATGTGATATTCACTGATTTTTCGTAGAATTTTAATTATTTGAAATGACAACATCATTCATTGAGTTCCATCTGTTAACTTGCTTCGACCGCAAATGCATTGGATGTGATGCGATTTATGATGACAGATCAACCATCGGCATTGTTTGCGCCATCATTTTTACTTTGTCGGATCACTGTGTTTTTGCGGGAACAGCCCTAAAATATCATCACAACACATATATATATATATATTATATATGTAGAAAGAGTGAGAGAGTGTATGAATATAATAATACGAACTGAATATTTCCAACTGAGCAAAAAATTGCCCAGGCCGGGAATTGAACCCAGATACGGGTCAATTAATCAACCCAGTCCTGGGAAAATTTTCAACTTATGTTTAAAAAAGGTGTTAGAAATTGAATTTGTTTCTGATGATTTTTATGAAATAAGTCTTATTTGAATACAATTAAATCATCCATCTAAGACTTAACTTCAGATTTTTTTTAAATATAGGTATAAGAGTTTTTTTATATTGAATCTTAAGTAATACAATACCTTACAATATTTAATGCTAATACTGTTGGTCTTTGATCCTCAACACGATAAATTATAATCACCTAGATAGAACCAATGGTTTTTTGCCAGCTATAATAAATCGTGACTCTGATGTCATATATGCACCGGGTAACTAATTTGAGCCAAAATGGCATTATTTTGTCCCCATGGTAATCCAGCTTATTAAATTATTTATTAACTTATCTTTTCTTTTTTTAAAATAGATAAATTTTTTGGTTCTATAGTTATTAATTAAACTAATGTATAATTATTATTCTTCTTTTTTTAAAACAATAGAAAATAATATTAAATTAAATATATATTAACTGGTATTAAAAAACCCTGAGATTTTCAGCAAATTGGTGTCAAAACACAAATCATGCCAATCCCGGTGTGTATATGACATCTGTGCCTAAATCAGATATGAGATAAAGGCCTATATAAGTTTTAGATACGATAAAAGTTGGCTTAACTGTTTAAAGAAAAATTTGACATATTGTAATAAACATTGTTAGAATTTGATATCATATTGCAATACACTCTGGTGCAAAATTATAACAATTTTAAATGGTTGAAAATTTTCTGTCAAAGTTATCACATTGTTGCCAAAGTAACTCATGTTTCTCACCAACTATTTTATTGGACAACAATTATTGAAGAATTATAATTTTAATTTTTATAAAATGTGAAGAATGGTAGGATATGCTTGACAGGTAATTGCATTCATATTGAAACATTTATTTTTATTTATGACCACATTTCTTGCTTTATACAAATATATTTACAATAATGTTTTTCATGTACTCGAACGAAATTGTCGGTATAAAAAAAGATAACTCTGCACTCCTTTTCAGAAAAATGTCACCATATGTAAACGTAAACAAGCATTTTTGTATTTAAATAAAACATGCATCCTTTTGCACCGATGTGACATTATTTTCACTGACTTTTCAATTTCGATCAGGCTCAAACTGTGATCCGCAGATTGATGGTTTGCATATAGTAACTTTCACATTTCTATGTTTGTTGGGAAAAAAGTTGAATACAAGCGGGAAGCAGAAATTCTGCATTTTCAAAATTTAGAGTCGCTACTGATAAAAATACATATATACAGGGTATCTCAAAAATATTACAATAAACTTTTAGGAAAGGTAGGATACATGAAAAGGATTGAGAACTGCATTGCGTTTTCAAAATTTAAAGTTGGTACCAATGAAAATATGTGTTTACAGAGTATCTCAAAAATATTGCAACAAACTTTTAGCAAGGTTCATACAGACTCCTTGGACTCCTTAGAAACTACTTAGAAATGAAAACGTTCCCAAGTAGTACTTAAAACTACTTAGATAAACAAAATACTCCTTAGAAACTCCTTAAATTGTATTGCAGTTTTGCACGCAAATAAATATTGTTCACGGGGAAAAAAAAAAAAAAAAATCTCAATTGTAAAAAAATAATATTTTTTCATGTATATTGAATAAACTTTTTTTTTTCTTTTTGTACCTTTGAAAAATTTTTAAAGATGCATGCGATATACATAATAAGAATTTCGAGTTTGACTGATCTTTTTGTATATGACCATTGGTCTCTGCATAGAAAAGTTGATTCTGTATTTTTTAATTTAAACTTCAAAAATCACCAAGGTTATGAACTCTGTGCAATTTCAGCCCCAATAATTAGATTCTAATAGAGAAAAATTTGTTTGAAATGTTCTTCTCTCCAAATGGGGCATTAAAAATTGGGGTGTGCAAGTGCATGCCATAGAAATAACTACAAAAGTGGCATGTCCTTAAGATTTTTTGGACTTCTTGGATTTTTTCTGTACTCCTTGGATTTTTTCTTCCCAACTCTATATGAACCCTGTTTTAGGAAAGGTAGGGTACATGATAAGGATAGAGAATTGCATTGCAGGCCATGACGAAAAACATCAACATGTGTCGCTAAGTATAGAAAATACAAAACATATTTCAGTTTTATGCCTTAAAATACACGTTTTTATTTTGTATAAAATGATGTCATTTGCATCCATTGAAGCATTATGCATTGACGATTCATTCTTAAAGAGCATATATAGGAAATTATACTTATGACGTTACTATCATGGAATAATGCACAAATTCATTAAAATATGTTGTCGTCTTTCAAGAAACTCAATAAAAAAACAAGCATCTAATGATTTACATGCCTTCATTTGTTTATAATATTAACCATTTCACCGACATTAGGTGTAAGGAAACATTGAACACTGAAAATTAAATATAGTTTATTATAAATCCACGTTTTATAGAAAATCATTCATTCATATTTTTTACAAAATCCGGAAAATGTTATTACATACAGATTAACAAAATTGCATTCTTTCAGTTTTTTGATAGGATTTAAGTAAATGCGGAGAAAATAGGTCACACAAATATTCTTTAAAATACATTTTTGTAGAAAAAGTGTTGTATCATTTGTAAAATAAGTTTGAAATAAAATAAAAATCCCCCATTTAATTCATAAATAAAAACAAAATAAAACCAAAAATCAACAAATTTTAAAGATGACGATATTTTTGGCATAGCACATATTTTTAATGACTTTTTTTTTTTTTTTAGTTGTTATGAGAAAATGGCAACAAAAATGTATAGTAATCTATTATTTTTACTTTGCTATTTTACAGAAATGTGCTATTACACTTGCCACCATTATGGAAATGGTATTAAAAACTACAAATAAATTAATACCTCAACAGTAAATTGAGATACAGTTTTCAAACCAATTGCATTTAAAAGTAGTTTTTTCCCCCTATACAACAACACAAAAATTTAAAATGTTTGATGTTTAGAAGTTAAAAAATTGCAGTAGATTATCAGTATTTCTCTGTAAAATGATCGCTTGCTTTATTTTGCAGGTGACTTAATCTTAGCTGTAATTTATTTTTTTAGTGACGCTAGTTTCATTGTTGTCTGAAAAATATAGAATCAGAGGCTAAAAAGGAAAAATAGTTTTTCTAAAAACACTCCTTTATAAGCATTCAATGGTCACCTTCAAAATACCATCTATATTTTTTACTTCGTTTTTTCCTCCAAAAACTTCTCAGTGATGCCAATAAACCCGATTAAGAAAACTCACTTTTTTCTTTTTTTAATGCTTGATTGAAAGCTCTTGAAAATTAATTTATTTAAAGAATATATAATTTTCAATCTGTTACTTTTTTTTTAAGAAAGTGAACAGGAAATAAAAAATGAAACATTTTTAAAGCTATCTTTTTAAGATTTATTAATTGATTTGTCAATGTATACATATAATCGTAAATCTATACTAATAAAATAACAAATAGCTCTGTCTGTCTGCGTGTGTGTGTGTGTCTGCGATAGCTAGCAAAGTCTATGAGACGTACGAAGCTCAAAAATTTTTTGAGAGTAGCCCAATACCTCTCCTGATGCACCTGAGGCTCAGAATTTTAATTTTTTGATTAGTTTCATAGATATTAATTATGAAGCGGAACTCACTCTCATCAAAAAGTCATTTTTTAAATGTTCTGGGAAAGAAAACTTTTGCACATGCGCAGAAACTCAATTACGCATCTAATCGGAGAAGAACCTTTTCCCCCCGTTTATTTCTGTTTTTGGATCATTTTGTTTAAATCCAAATCAACCAAACTGCTCAACGTAGTTAAACTTAAGAGACATATTTCGAAAGATCATATTTTTAGGTCTCAAATGCAATAATCAATTCGAAAAAATGTTACAGTTAACCCTTTGAAAACAAATATTCAAAAATGGTCGTTTTTTCCAAAACTATTTTTCTCCCTTTTGTCAATGCCCCTCCAGGGCGTAATTTTTAAGATATAAACAAACCAGAAAAAAGATCTTAAAGTTGAATCTTTCTTCTGACTGATGGTGTAATTGGTTTTAAACTATTTGGATTTTAACCCTTTCAAATACACTGGCAAAAGAAGGTCATTTTGCTTTTCGCAGAGAGGGTATTTTTTCCATGCTAAAATTATCTTAACGTGCATATTTCAACTCAATCTTTTAAAATCTTCTCAATAGACCAAATTTATACTCCCTACAAAAAATTCGACACGTTCGGACGGATAGAAATATTTTTTACAAAATAAAATGTGCGAAAATTTTGATGAAATCAATAACAGATCGTTTTCATTGCGGTTTTGACTTAGCAAAACGCAATCCTATTGGTACCGGTAAACAAAAAACATATTCTTTAATCTTAAAAACATTTTTATAATCTAAGACGCAATCGGTTTTTAAAATATAAGATTTAACCCTTTCAAATACACCGGCAAAAGGAGGCACTTTGCGACTCACAAGTAGAATATTTTTTTTCTACGCTAAAAGTATCTAAGCGTACATATTTCAGCCCAAATTTTTAAAAACATCTAAATAGATCAAATTTACACCTTCTTAAAATTTTTTAAAACGTTCGGACGAGTAGAAATAATTTTTACAAAATAAAAAGTGCGAAAAATTTGAGGAAATCAATAAAAACTAGATCGTTTCATGGCGGTTTCGCCTTTGCAGGGCGCAATTCTATATACGTCCTGACAAACCGAAAATATTTTCTTAAAGCTAAAACATTCTCATAATTTATGTTGCAATTTGTTTAAAAAAATATATGAGATTTAACCCGTTCAAATACACCGACAAACTCTAATTACATCCCGGCTAAAAGTAACTAGATGCCCATATTTCAGCACAATCTTTTTAGAGCCTTTCAATAAACCAGATTTACATTACTTTCAAAAATTTTGGAACTTTTGTATGGACAGAATTCTTTTTTTACAAAATAAAATGTGTGAAAGATTTTACGAATTCAGTAAAAACCTGAATGTTCCGTCGCGGTTTCGTTCTCTCTCGGTTAGCATAGTTTCCAAAAAATCAAATTACATAGAAAACAAAAAACCAAACAGCATGTGCTTTCAATTCAATATCTTTTCGTGATTTTTCCGTTTAAAAATATAACTTTTGACTAAATGGACTTAAATACATAAAATCATAGAAATTTAAGTTTAATTTAAGGGTCATTTAGAAAGCAAATAACACATTTGAAAACTGAATAACATCACGGGCCCGGGCAACGCCGGGCAGGACAGCTAGTTATTGATAAAAACGGTATTATAATATTACTGTTTTCATTTACAATATTTTAGTTCCTGCTTTTAAGTCTTTAAAATGTTTCATTTTTGCAGTTTCGCAGCACTTTGGCATATTTTGGTGAACATTTATTGACGCTTAATTAAATCTGTTGTTTTTTAATTCCCATATTATTGTTCAAGTTACAGAGAATTTTTCGAGATTTATACGCTGTGTGGACTAATTCGAAAATACCTGAAAAGTAATGAATTAATTATTAATTAAGCTCTGGAAAATCTAAAAAGGAGGTGGGTTAATAAGGGCCATTTTTTGCCCATCAGCACCTAGATGTGACGTGCATTTTTTTCATTAGTATACCTCATAACAAATAAGAAAATAACAATATCTTGGATGACAGTTTAATAATTGATGGGAAAATAAAATATATATTTAAGTAAATATGATGTATATTAATGAGCATAAACACTATTGTCATTACTTTTATTCCAAGAAATTTATAGTAAATACAACACTAAATGCAAAATTGCGATGAATGAAGCTTATTAAAACTTTTATTTCAATATATGAAATATCGGAAATAATCAATTACAGAAAATATAATCATACAGTTTCAGACACTTTTGGCAATATGTTTCAGATTATTTTCCTCCTTGGTTGCTTCACCAGAATCACATATGACACCATCCAATCTTGTAGTGCATGAGCATATTTAATATATGTTTTTTAAATTTTGGTTGAGTTATGGCACAAGTAAACCACAAACCATAATACGGAAGTAACATGTGACTAATACTTTTAGACACTTGCGCCTACAGTACATTGACAGTGCCATTGTGGGATGTTGCTTCTCTATTTCTTTTTTTTTTTTTTTTTATCCAAGTATTATAAATATAGTTCTTAACACTTTTGTATTGAACAATCAAACATTGGTTATGAGAGGTGTCCCACTGCATCCTTTGTTGGAAAATGTTGCTACTTATTTAGGAATCTTGGTGTGTCATGTTCGATAATCATTTCTTGCAGAAGTTCCAAATAATCCCATAAAAATCTACCAGTTCTCTCAGCATCATTTAGATCTCTGATATTATGTCTTTTTTTAATATATGCGTAAGTATGTTAGCATAATTGTTCTTTCAATCCGCGAAGTAAGGACCGAAGCATCCAAAATATAATTTGAAGTAGTGACGAATACCGTATGCTTAATGAAAGGTCTTCCTTTGTATAGCCAGAATTAATCTCTATGAAAGGATTAGTTTGCACTCTTCTAGATATAAATGTACGTGCTATTGAAAATAATTATTACCGTATCATTGTTGTCATCCGGAATAAATAATCTTCCTGCTAAAGGCCTCGTATATTTTTCAATAATCTGTGTTCTGGTGATGTGTTCCATTCCAAGGTGTTGTCGGACAAAGTTCTTAATCAATGTCTGTAATGCATATTTAAAGAAGATATTATTTTTTTTCTTATAGTGAATAATGTGGACAGAACACCATTAGAGAGACTTGTTCTAAGTTTTACAAGTAACACTGAAAAGCAAATACGAAATGACCTCTTTTTTGAGGAACGTATTTTGAACTTTACTAGTTTAAAGGTTTAGTTGGTTGTCTGTGACTTGTACGATCAATGATGCATAAAGATTGAAATCAACTTAACATATTTATTCTTAACAATCAACAAAACAAACACAACACCTGCACGCCAACATACGAACTGGTTGTTGCCTGAGCACACACCATGCCATTCGCACGAACCCTAGCGGCCGAGAATGTTAACAGGTAAGACTGCATGGTACTGCCATCTAGTGACAAGACTTTTGAATAGATCACTACAAAGGTATAGCTAAAATGATACATAGAGTAGCCATGAGAGTACCCATGAAAGTATAATAATCGATTTTAGAAAAGTGTTCAGGTGTATCAAAATCAAGGTCTTCTGCTTTGTACATTTCTGATATTGTTTTAAATACTTTCAACATATATTTTATACATCGATGTGTTCTCACTTACAGAGCGTAAATCTTTCAGAAACAATTTACTGAAGGTCGATCAAGAAATATGAATTTTACAGCATCGTTTTCCCGATGAAATATAGATTCTAGTTTCTAAGGCTTGAATTTCAATAGCTTTTGCTGCAATAATGAGACAGTTCTTAACTTTACATATTATACAACAAGTGTTAGAGTACTCACAATGAGGTATTGATAAATGTATAATAGGTTTCTTATTTGTGTTCTCGTCGGCAGTAATCGTTGACGCATAATCTCTTACTTTTACATCAGAAGAAGAAATAGAAGTATTTAGAGACTGAAGATCACGAAATACATACTATCTATATTTAGAGCATTACATAGAACCACTCTGTAGATCACAGTTTTTCAAACATCTAAGTATTGATCTAACTTTTTTGTTAGAACAGATATGAAAAATTTTCCGTCATTCTTTACAACAACAACACTAACATCCAAACATTATTTATTAATAATTTCTTTAATAAATATTTACAAAAATAGTTTCAGAAAACAACATTGACCTTTCAACAATATAAATATTTTTTGAGTACAGAAAAACATATCTGAACGCGCTCTGATAACAGTGAATTTCATTCTTCCAGATGATAAATTTTTTTCTTTAAAAGGTAGAAGTGCACATTGAACCCAAATAAAATAATGCTCCTATGAAAGCTTATTAGGAGTAGTATCATTGCATGTAAAAATTAATTGGGTTCATCGAGCGCTTCTTAAAAAAAATTAACTCAAAGATGCAAAAAATGTCAAAAATGTAAAAAAAAAAGCCAAAACACTTTATTTTTGGGCTATAATTTCTATGACTTACAATTTTATTTATGATGTAAAGCTTATATTAAACAAAAAAAATATCTTTAACCCATTTTCGGCCAAAGGTTCGTATACGAAACATTTCGATAAATATTTTTTTTAACACTCTGACACATTTTTTTCAAGAATTTTATTTTTCTTCTATTTTTTAAGGCTTTTGAAGACATCCATAAAATATTAGTAATTCAATTGGAGTAAACACTTTCTTTTAAAAAATTTTCAAAATACGCTACAGTTTTAATTTGAAACGCCTTTGACAAATTCGACTTTTTAAAAATATATTATTATTCCAATAGAAATGAATTATATGTTTTTAAAATAGATTAAAGTTGAAAATTCTGTATATGAAATAAGAATAAAACAAAATTCATAAAAATATTATTCATATTCATATTATTCGTTATAAGAAATAATATTTTATATTATTATATAAAATATTATTTCTTATATAAAATATTATTTTTCATGCACGAATCTTTTTTTGTGTCTTAATGTATGTAATTTAAGCATATTTCAATAAAAATAATGCTACATTTTATAAAATTTCTGTGCTTGGCCTAAAATGGGTTAATTATGCAAAGCCACTGAACAATTATCGAAATTCAAAACATTTTTTCTGAGTATATGATATTGTAAATATATATGTTATACAATAATTTGGAATACGATAAGTGGAGGAACCTCTGACTATTTAATTTTGTTTAAAACAACATGAATATACTAAAGAGATAAGCAAAATTCTCTTACCTCATTTATGGTCCCCTCAGATCCCTCTAGGCATGAAATGGCATCACAAATCCTTTATCAAAAGGGCATAGTTAAAAATTTCTGTAATACACTAGAATATGCTGTTAATTTATGTATTATAGTATTTTTAGCACACATAACAAAAAAGATGAGTGATTTTCTTTAGTTTAATATTTTTAATAAAGTAATAAACATATTGAAGAATCTGGATTATACATGATTAAAAGGGAGAGAGAAAACACACTTCTGTCCGTCTACATTTTACATCTAAAACTGCATAATAAAAGTTAGAAAGTTAGCAGTCAATAGATTTCAAAGTTCAGTACATCTACAGTTCTTTTAGAGTTCAAAAGGAAGAACAATTGAAACCGCAAAGTGGAAAAATTAAGGCTTGGCTACATATGAAATAAAGTATAAAAAGTCTTGAATAATGTTTCTGAATAATTCTTGTTACTTCGATTCGTATATTTAATACCCCTGCTAAATCGGAGGAACAAGTGTTCGTTCATAGGTTGAACAGATCTTTACGGTGTAGTAGAAACTTAGGTTTGGGAAGAGGTTTCGTTAGAATATCTGCTGTCATTGCAGCAGTCTGCAAATACTGTAGCTTTATTATTCCCTCTTCCACTAAGTTTCTAATTAAATGATATCGAAGGGAAATATGCTTGGTCTTTATATGACCTTTATCAGATTCAGTTAGTTTTATGCAGGACTGATTGTCCTCAAATAAATTTATTGGTAGATTCTGTTCAAGGTCTAGTTCCTTGAGTATTTGGAGAATACATATTGTTTCTTGAGCTGCACGTGTGGGTGCAACATATTCAGACTCAACCAATAATAATACAATGCAGCTTTATTTCTTTGAAGACCACAAAATGGTGTTTTTACCTATTTTGAAAAGATTTCCCGATACAGACTTCCTATCTGATGCGTCATTGGCCCAGTCTGAATCTGAATACACTCTTAAGACAGGTTCCTCAAAATTAGTGTAAGTTAATTTTAAGTTAATTGTTGTTTTAAGGTACTTAATTGTTCTTTTAACTGCTCCCCAGTCTTTAACCCTTGGATTTTTGTTTCTGTGGCTTAAAATATTTACTGCCGTGCAAATGTCTGGTCTAGACACCGTCGCAATATAAAGTAGAGCCCCCACGGCCTGTCTGTAATTTGTATTATTCGGAAGAAGATTTTCATTATCCTCCAATTTTACATACCCGGGCTCCATCGGTATGTTGGTTGGTTTCAAATTTTCTTAGTTGAATTTATTCGCTAATTCATTGATTTTATTTATTTAGTCGAGTGTCATTGTGTTCTTGTCGGGTCTATTTATGTTTATCCCTAAATAGTATTTCGCCTCACCTAAATCAGTAACTGGGTATTCTTTATTTAATTTGGTTATGAGTTCGTCAATATTTTCATCTTCCCCAGGTATGAGGAGATTGTCAACATAAACAATTAAGTAAGTCATTGAGTTATTGATCGTTTGTTTGTATAGACATTTATCGACCTGACTTTGGTGAAAACCTAATTTTGTTAATGATTTGTGCAATGTCAGGTTCCACGCCCTGGCTGCCTGCTTTAAACCATAAATGGCCTTTTTAAGTCTGCATACCTTATGCTCCTCTCCTGGAACCACATAACCCTCAGGCTGATGCATAAACACGTCTTCTTGTAATTCCCCATGTAGGAAAGCAGTCTTAATGTCAATATGTCTTAAGCTCAAATTTTTATATAATGCCATTGCTAAGAAACTTCTAATTGTCGTATGAGATGTGGCGCAAAGGTCTCGTCATAATCAACCCCATATTTTGGGGGAAAACCCTTTGCAACTAGTCTAGCCTTAAATTTCTCTAACACACCCTGGCTATTGTATTTAGATTTAAATGCCCACTTGCAACTAATTACTTTTGTCCCTGGCGGGGCTTCGACTAATTCCCATGTATCATTTTCGCGAAGAGAGTTCATTTCTTCTAAAGTGGCTTTTATCCATTTTTCCTTTTCAATCAGGTTTTGTATATTTTTTATATCGTCCCAATTTTTCGGGTCTTCTACTTTAACATTATTTGTTAAGAAAGCAAACCTATCAGGAGGAACCCCTCTGTTCGGTCTGTTTGATCTACGTGGGACGATCTGCATGGTGTCTGAATTTGCAATCTGACTTTGCTCTGTTTCTTTGGTACATACATTATCTTCAATCAATTGCAATTTCAGTTGCAAATTATCATTATTAGGCGTTTCAATGGTTTTATTCGACATATTATTTTGGGTTGTGTTTCGACCTTCATTCTCTAGAAATTTTACAGTTCTACTTATTATTATTTTTCTGCCATCCGTACAAATTCTGCAGCCCTTACTCCTATTGTCGTAACCTACGAATATCCCCTCTATAGCAGTATTATCCAATTTTCTTCTAAGGGGTTTTTGTATGTAGGCAAATGCGCGACACCCAAAGGTTTTGATGTTCGAAAGGTCTGGTTTATGACCAGTCCATTTTTCGTAGGGTGTACAGTAGGGTGGGCCGAAAAAAACTTTTTTTCGATTTTCGATAATGGCGGGTGCGGAAAAGTGGCCACTGGTGGCACTCAGTTCATACAAAAAAATTGAGATTTTTTGGACATTTCTATACCCTGCCGCAAACGGCTTGAAGTTTTGCAAAAATGCTCATTTTTTAACCTTTTTCGAAAAAAATTAAAAATGTTAAATTAAATTTATTTTGGTTGTATTTACTTGAAAAGGCATATTTAATGTACCAAATGTTTAAATGAAATCTCATCATGCATTATTTAACATCTATGTGTGTTATAACTTAGCCTATTTTTATAGCTTTTTCGCGTATAACAGGCAAAAATTGTATTTGTTTGAATCAATCGTTAGTTTCTCTCTTATTTATGTCCCTTGGTCTTCTCCATATTTTTTCTATGTATCAAAGGTCATATATTTGGGCAACGGGCAGCAGTATACTTCAAAAACAAATCTGGAAGCAATAAGAATGGCTCTGGAAACAGCAAAGTGATACGTAAATTTTTCACACCCCATTAGTCTAGCACCGATTGATTTGGAAAAGATCTTAGGTCTCGTGGTTTCACCATCAAGTTTAGAGAGTAGATGTCGAAGTGGGACATCGTTAGTATGAAGAATACATATCAAATGTTGCAGCTCTCTTCCTAGTTTTTTTTTTTCAAGGCAGGCAATATTTTTTTCAAGGCAGGCAATATTGCGTTATCCTATATTAACAGTGGTGCCGTCACACTCAAGTTATGTCAGTTCAGAAAAGTCAAACTTGTGGTGACTTGGAAGATTATATAATGATTTTTCTATTTCTTTCCCGTGACAGGAACGAGTTATCAAGTGACCCAAGTATTCCTAACCAGGTTCAAACAACACGGTGGTGTGTTCCTCTCCTTTCTCTCGACGGTGCCGCTTGTTCTTTTTTTCCTCTGAATATACTTTTATCCTTTCTACCATCAAAAAATATGCATTTAATTTTCCTTTTTTCAAGAAATTTTTCTGCCTATATCTTCTTTCCAAGTTTCTATTTCTCTCTTCTGACTTTGTTTTTATCGATGACGAGATTCTAATCATCTGCTGTCACAACTTCTACATGGTGAAGCAACCAGTAGTAGTGGCACATGACTATCGGCATAAGTTGGCAATTGTAATACTTTCAATATGCATGATGCCTCCTAAAGGCTACTTTTCACGCTATCGCGTGTTTTTACATTACCATAGTCCTCCGTACTAGTCATTTCTAAGCTCATCGTAATAAAACGCTCAAAACACTATAATGGAATATTAAACGATCCAAAAAGCATTGTATCTCACTAGAAAAAGGTTTTACGTTCACACTGAACAAATGTCACAGGTAACTGAGCATGGAGAAACAATAAGAAGCCTTTGTCGCATTTTGGCTCTCATCTATTTCGTCCTTCACTCTCTCAGTATTACGACGAGTCATCGCGCTCGCTTAGAGTCCTGCTTCAACCCCTTCTAATCTTCCAGATTTGTTTTTGAAGTATACTGCTGCCCGTTGCCCAAATATATGACCTTTGATACATAGAAAAAATATAAAGAAGGCCAAGGGACATAAATAAGAGAGAAACTAACGATTGATTCAAACAAATACAATTTTTGCCTGTTATACGCGAAAAAGCTATAAAAATAGGCTAAGTTATAATACACATAGATATTAAATAATTCATGATCAGATCTTATTTAAACATTTGGTACTTAAATATGCCTTTTCAAGTAAATACAATCAAAATAAATTTAATTTAACATTTTTAATTTTTTTTCGAAAAAGTTCAAAAATGAGCATTTTTGCAAAACTTCAAGCCGTTTGCGGCAGGGTAAGGAAATATCCAAAAAATCTCAAATTTTTTGTATAAACTGAGTGCCAACAGTGGCCACTTTTCCGCACCCGCCATTATCGAAAATCGAAAAAAAGTTTTTTTCGGCCCACCCTAGTGTACAGTCATTGGATGAGGTTGGGAGTCGATTCTTGATATGAATTCAGTTCATAAGTGCACAGTGGAATCTTGATGCATAGGAAATGTAATTGTGGAAGACTTAGTAAAAAGGCATAAATTTCAACAATAACAACTTTAATGAAGAAACATAATGTACAACAAAATTTCAGCAAACTATACCGGAAAACAAAAGTTTTAAAAACATGAATAATTTAAGTTTAAAATCTAAGCAGCATTATATTTAAGTAGTTACATTGCCGTCATGACAGGGTAAAACAGACCAGCTGCATTCAAACAAACGATAGTGCATTTAAGCAAACATAACAAAAAAAAGAGAGTGAAGAACAAAGCCCTACTTCTTCATTATATACATGTCAGCTTAGAATATTTACATATCTTCTACAATGTCCAAGTTGCCATTATCCAAAGAGAAAAACTTCTGAAAATACCAAAAGAACTATGTACGTTAAGCGCCACTGGCTCATAAACTATGACGTCAAGCATCGACCGTGTCAAGACCATGAACGGCAATTCACAGTGATCCAGAATCACAGTAGAACTAGCTTGATAGGATCACTTTATTTGCTTCAGAATGACGATTGAAGCAATGGCACCGACCGTACTTCTCAAAACATTAAATTTGACTTGGGGATGATAAAAACACAGATATGTCATGTTAAATAAATTTAATAAACTTCTAAGTTAAATACAAAATGACATAACAATTCTGTAAGTACGTTGCGGTGCAGATAGCTTCACCCCAGAATGAGTTAGGTAATTCACTATCGTTTAGTAGGCAGAGAGCCATTTCCGTCAAGGTACAGTTTTTACGCTCTGCAACCCCGTTTTGAGGCGCAGAATATGGAACAGTAAGCTGGTGATTGATTCCTTCATTTTTTAAATAATTATCAATTTCCTTTCCTAAATATTCACCTCCATTATCAGAACAGATAGCTTTTACTTTCCTACCAAATTTATTCGAAGTCATTGCTACATATTCCTTGAACTTCGGAAAAACTTGATCTTTATTTCTCAATAAGTACGTGACAGTAAAATGGCTAAAATCATCCATGAATGTCAAAAAATGGTATTTTCCCCATTCGTCGCTGTTTGCATGGGCCCGCACAGATCAGAATGCACTAATTCTGTGGGCTCTGTAGCTCGAAAATTAGCGGCTTTGGGGTATGGATCACAAGTGAGTTTAGAGATGATGCAAGTTTTGCATGTATCGTCGTATTTACATTTGTCAATTTCAATCCCTAATGCCATGTCGTTATTTACTAATTCCTTAATATGGTTAACGTTTCTGTGACCTAATCTTCTATGCCATTTGTGCAAACAATTTTTATTTTCGCATTCATTTATAATATTTACATTGTGAGATGTATTTTGTTTTATTTTACATTCATACAAATTGTTGTTTACATAGCTTTCGAGGTATGTGACACCTTCGTGAGTTACTTTGCAAGATTGTTTTTCAAATATGGCTTTACAACCGCTTTCTGTGGCCCCTTTTATAGAAATTAAGTTTGTTTCTGTCTCTGGAACATACATTTTTTAATATTATCGTTCTGTGAGTGTTATCCGACATTACTGTATCTAATTTTATAGTCCCGTAACCCTCAGAGTATAACTCTTGACCATTCGCAATTGTTACACTAGAAATATTTTCATAGAAATCATTAAATTTATTTCTATCATTGCAAATATGAGTTGAGGACCCAGAATCAATTACCCATAAATTTTTTACATTATCCCCAACAAAAAATGTAACATATTTTTTATTGGGTGTTTCCTTTTCGATATTTCTATTTTTGTTTGTACTCGCACCTGCACTGCCTTGAGAGCATATAGCCGATTTTTGTGACTGGTTGGGAAATGTATTATTAAATTGTGGTTGTTTTGAACAGTTTTTGTTTTTGTTTTTCAAATACCAGCATTCTTCTATGTTGTGGGATGGTTTTTTGCAGTATCTACAAAATTTGTTTAATTTTTGTTTGATGTTTTTCACCTTGTACACTGTGTGAGATGATTCACTCTCATTTTTATTATCTGTTCTTTTTAAATAATCGTCAGTAAGTTTGCTACGTACAAATGTAGCACCAAGATCACGTTCATCCCTAGCCTCCAATGCAGCTATGAGAATATTGTAGCTGGGAGGCAGGGAGCACAACATCAATACTGCAAGATGTTAGTCATCTATAATTTCGCCTATGGCAGCGAGTCTATCGCGTATTTCATATATATTATTTAAGTGTTGTACGAGGTTGCCACCTTCGCATAATTTTGACGAATACATTTTTCTCAACAAAAACAGTTTGCTACTCAAATTTGTCCTTTCATGGACATTTTTCAAGGCAGTCCAGATGTCTCATGCACTTTCTAAATTTTCAACATGTATAACTTGATCATCTTCAATTGATAAATTAATAATTGCGTGTGCCTTTCGGTTTTTTTTTTTAAACGCATCTGTGATGGGATCTGGGGATTCATCAATTATAACACTATAGAGGTCCTCCTTTTGGAGATACATCTCTATCCTGAATTTCCAAATATGATAATTATTTGCATTGAGTTTATCAATAATAGTATTATTTATAATACTCATTTTGTAATGTAATGTAGACATAAAAAGTCTTATATTTTCTATTCATGTAAATTTTTGTGCTTTGAATTACAAATTGCTTACATTTTTTTTTTTTTTTTTTTTTTTTTTTTTTTTTTCAAAACATAGCAGAGAAGAAAAACATTATATTGTTTGTTTCAGTATTTCAATTTCAATATATGTATATATATATATATATTATATAAGCACAAATTCTGTGATGATAAAACAATAACAAAATAATTTCACTTTATCGTCGGTAGCTGTGCAACAAACTCAGTCGCATGATCTATTGTAAATATATATATTATACAATAATTTGGAATACGATAAGTGGAGGAACCTCTGACTATTTAATTTTGTTTAAAACAACATGAATATACTAAAGAGATAAGCAAAATTCTCTTACCTCATTTATGGTCCCCTCAGATCCCTCTAGGCACGAAATGGCGTCAAAAATCCTTTATCAAAAGGGCATAGTTAAAAATTTCTGTAATACACTAGAATATGCTGTTAATTTATGTATTATAGTATTCAGGGCTTAATTTCTAACAAAAAAAGTACAGGAGCTCTAATATTTTGTAGTATATTAGTAACTACCGAAGCATATTTCTCAATCTTTTTCCCGTAGACCTTTTGCATTTCATACATTATTTGCAGAGCTGTAGAAGAAAACGGTTCTAATTTGACTTGAAAAAAAATAAATATTTCAAAATTACAAATTTAGACCTGATTCATAGATTGTTAGTATATATAATTTTAATTAATTAATAAGAATTTTTAGAAAGAGGAGAAACTTTAAAATAATCAATGATTTTTTTCCGCTTGCTCATATTTCAATTTAAAACTTAACAATAAATAAAACAAAACTTAACATTAAATAAGCAAAAATAATAATAAATCAGAAAACTACAAAATTAATCCGAAAAATAATTTGCACAAATCGACCGCGTGTAAATAAAAACATGAGCAGTAGATACGGTTATAGTTTATTCTGGCGGTATTCAGTTTTTTGTCACTGCTGTTCGGAAACCATTGAGTCAATACTTGGGAAAGGACACTAGAGGCTCCTAGATATGCGATACGTTACTACGCTAATACGTCACAAACGTCATTTTGGGAGGCAATAAAGCGACGTTTAAAGAAATGGGAGGAAAAGGAAAACATAATTTAGGCTTCAGCTTTTCGGAAGCGCTGTTCCGAGGGCTCCGGAGCGCAATATTTATGAGCTCCGGTGAATTCTGAAAATATTTAAATATCCACCAAAAACAAAAAAGTATCGGAGCTGAGCTCCGGTGAGCTCCGGTGCAAATTAAGCACTGATAGTATTTTTAGCACACATAACAAAAAGGATGAGTGATTTTCTTTAGTTTAATATTTTTAATAAAGTAATAAACATATTGAAGAATCTGGATTCATGATTAAAAGGGAGAGAGAAAACACACTTCTCTCCATCTACATTTTACATCTAAAACTGCATAATAAAAGTTAGAAAGTTACCAGTCAATAGATTTCAAAGTATACATACAGATTTCAACTGTACATCTACAGTTCTTTTAGAGTTCGAAAGGAACAACAATTGAAACCGCAAAGTGGAAAAATTAAGGCTTGGCTACATATGAAATAAAGTATAAAAAGTCTTGAATAATGTTTCTGAATAATTCTTGTTACTTCGATTCGTATACCTAATATATGGTGGGCGAAAAATAGCCCTTATTAGCCCACCTCCTTTGTACTGTCATCGGAAACATACCTTTGTACATAAATTTTACAATTCTGACATATAAGAATGTGAATTAAAAATCAATTACAATCGATCCATCTTTATATGTAAAATACATGCTGCATTAAATAAAAGTATTTAATAAACTACCAAGCGAGGCTATAACCTTTTAGTACAGTAAACGGCAATACAGTAAGTGGATAATATTAACTTTCACGTATGTGCTGCATATGAAAAAAATTGTTAGACATTAAGGATATGAATCTGTTATTTCATAACCCCTCTTTGAGTATGGCTAACTCTATTATAGAGTCCTGTATTGGGTCAAATTACTTGCTTTTTCTCACACCTGACCCAACCTGCAATTCGAGTCAGGTTGGCACTGTAATTTTCCCTTACAGATTGGGTTGATTTTTTTTTTCCCCCTGCAGGTCGGGTTGTTTTTCATTATATCAAGTTTGGATCAGTTTCAGGTTGAGTTTTGCCACTATCAGGTCAGATTCATGTTGACCCAATTTTTCAAAATATTTTCTTAGGTTTAAAATCTACATACAATAAGATCTGTGATGAAAACAATTGTAATGTGATAATTATTTTTGGTGCATTTTTTAATTAAACTTTGAGAAATTGCATTGAATGTTAGTGGTGTACTAAGGAATTAAGAGAACATTCCAAAGAGCACTTGCAAAGAGAAAAATAGAAATAGAAAAAAAGTGGGACTTACTTTTAACAAAGACAGATTTTGAACATGTAATCTTGATAAAGAAAGAAACTGGATGGTTGAACAAATATACATTTATTGATTTTCAAAACCAGATGGAAGAAAATGATTGTTTCCTAACTGGTCACTGTATTGTCGAATTGAAAATTTCCTTGGGTTCAAATCTTGAAGAAAAAACTTTGAAATATATATGAAACAAATATTTCAACATATATTCAACATATATTGAAACAAATATTCCAAATGAAGGCAATACAGGCAATTTAATTATGTAGACATTACAAAATAGTCAGATCTTTTAAAATTAGCAACTTAATTTATGAGAATAATCATTTTTAGAAACATTCAAGTCTGTATGCAAATCCTGCATTTCAGCAGACCGAAATTGCACAAAACTTTTACATCTTGAAAACAGCTCATCAAAAAGAATTCTAAAGTGAAAATTTATCAAATTTTAATCAAAACAAAATCCACATGATTAAAGAAGTAAAGGAATGTGAAAATTTAAATTTTATTACCCAGTTAAATAATGATGAAATTCTCAAAAAAATCAAATGAGAGACCATAATTAAAGAAGAAATTTTCGATTTGCAAAGCAAAACAATCACACTTCTTTGAAGGAAGTGTGACAACTTTTCCAGTGAGAAAAAAATAATTGTTTCAAATGGTGCATGTGTTACATCGCATAAAGGATTATGACTTCAAAGTTCTCATTACCTTTATTTATTAATTATTATTCATTTATTTTTGTATGTGTGTAAATATAAAATAACTAAAATGTTTTAAATTTTCTAGCCCCTAAATTAATGTTCTTCATAGGAACAATTATTTATATATATATGTATATATTTCATATAAGAGCAAGAGAGAAAACACATTTGTAGAAATACTTATGAAGTACTATACCAGACAAAAGAAAAAAATGTCTGCTGTAGGCGGGGAAGAGATGCCAATGTTAGGCTTAACAACAACATGCTTAAGAAACAAAATATACAACTGAAATTAAAAATATCCATAATAAAAGCTAAAAAAGAAATAAAAATACATAAAATATAAATATTGTAAGAATTTATCTCACATCTCATAATATACATTCCTGAAGAACAGACACTTCTATTGTGGAAACATTTTAATTCCTAACACTTATATATTTGACCACTTATACCTCTGAATAGTAGAAGCCTCAAAATCTTTACGCATGTAACATGTGCATAAACTGACACAAATACAATGCATGCATCTTTGTATGTATTAAATGTAAATTGCTGAATATTTTCTATATTCTGAGACTGTATTATTTCTGTTTGTGAACTACGAACTATTAAAGACATTTATGATGAAAATATGCAAAATTTGACTGATTTGAAAATTGAATGTGGGAAGGGACACAAACTCACAAGTTACTTCAATTGAAGTAAATGTTGTATTACCTGTAGCGACAAAATATTTAATGAGATTATATATGGATAAATATTATATAATGTTTTTAAAAATAATTAAAAAAGCTCTGTCACAGCTGTCCTTAAAACAAAGCAGCTGTCAATAAATGAATAAATAAAAATAAAAAGTGTCTGTATAATACAGTACAAGGAATACATTATTGCATACTTTTGATTAATAAGTAATAAATAAATTAATAAATAAATTAGTGATTAATAAATAAATTAGTAACTAATAAATGAAAAGAAATCCTTATCAATCATTAAATCAAGATTAGATTATATTAATAAACAATTTTTGGTACTTTTCGGTTAGCCAAGTGCCCGTGTAGCTGGCTAACCAAAAACTACTAAATTTTTATTCAAATTCTAAATTCAATTTAGCAAAACGAGCATGCAAAGTCAATTTTAACAAAAAGTAAAACAATTGATTTGTTGTTTTTAATATATGCCCTCTCTACATAACACTATTGTTCATGTATTATTCCAATATTAATCTTGCCAATATTGCAAAATAATGTTATTTTATTAAAACTACAATAAAATGTCTGTAAAATTAGTTATGTATTTTATCACTTAAAATGTTGTAATTTACAATTAAAATGTGTTACTAAATAAAACTTTAAAACAAAAAACTATACTATGCTAATATGCTATAATGCTAAAAATAAATGCAGCTTTTATAATTTTTAGCCTGTTTTTTGCAACTTTTTTGTCTATGTATCGGTAAAAATATCCACATATTTTATGTGATTTTCCTCTACACAGTCTAAGCAGTTTAATTTTATCATATTATTTTTATTGAAATAATTATTGAATATATGCTCACTGAAATCTCACTTCATTTCGTGATATAAAATACTTCAAAAATTCGTCAATTAATCAGTATAAATTTCTAATTTTATTTAATTTTTAATTATGTCATTTCAGGGTATTACAGAATCTATAAATGTCCTTGAACTAAAACTATCTAAGAAGCATGTCAGACCATTAGACCAACAAGATGCACACGAGTCTCGAAAACTCTGGCAAAATGTCACAAAAGCTTTATTAGAAGAAAATTATGAACAAGCAACTTTAGAAAAACAAAAGGTATTTATTCTTAGTAAAAATTATATATGGGCCAATGTATAAATGTTCAAACATTCTTTGCTGTGCAATTTTAAGTAGTTCTGTATTAAAATTTACTATAATCTTATTGTAATTTAATTTTTTTTCAGTTAGCCAAAAAAAGCATCAAGAAATTATTAATATATTAAAAAATTTCTGCTAAAGTCATATAAAGTTTAATATTGGGTCTTGTATAATGTATGTACAAAGTTCTTGATACATTTGTAACATTTCAGTGTTCTTCCCCCCCCCCTTTTATTTCCATTATTTTCATATTGTCTCATTCACATTTCCAAATTAATAATTTAGAAAGCTGATAATGTCAATCTTTTGAAGTATTTTCTTCTGTAATCTACTACACTTTTATAAAATTTGCTTAAAATGTTCCATCCTCATTGACTGTAAAATTTATAGAGTAAAAGTTTAGGTTTTTTTTTTTTAATCAAATTGTTATATAGTTTTCTGTGAAAATGAATGTTATGTCTAAAGAATGAATAGATATAAGTGAGTGATACTCAATAAAGAATGAATGGGTGTTATAAAATTATTTTTCTCTATTGAAATTAAAGTTTTTTTCTATCTGTGAGATTTGCTCCACTCAGACTGCTGAGTTAGCATGTTGTCTATGAAATGTGAAGTTTGAGCTAATTTTTGTGGTTTTAAAATTGACATCAGCTAAAGAGGGTGGCTTTGCAAGGTTTTCTGAATTTTGCTACTACAAGAATGATAATTCGGATCACTTTCCCTACAAAAATCCTCTCCAAAATCATCCTTCTTATAGCAATATGTCTAAAACTGGTTGATGCTTGATAAAATCTCATCCCCTCTCTTTAAAATCAGCAATATCATATGTAACCATTTGTCAGTTTTAGAAGCTGTTTTGTGTATTTATATAATTTATAGTCCAGTCAAATTGTCAGGAAAAACTGGATAAATGCAAAAATTCTGGTGGAAGATTTTATGTTTTTAAAATGTTTATGGGGATACTGATAACAGAAATTAACTGTTTTCCAACAAAATATCTCGAAGCTAAACTTTTTCGAGTCAAAAAACCATGAAATTTTCAGACCTTTTTCCAATGTTTTTCCTATATTGCAAAAATTATTAAATTTTTGTGCACCATACTTAATTACAAAAAGAAAGATCATTAAATTTTCTACAAATTTCATAGCAAACACGTTTTCTTAAATCCATTACTAATTGCGCTACAGCTTTCTGAAAATGATGTTTTTTGTCATTTTCACAAAAGGTGGCCTATTTTTCGCCTCCCACCATACAACACTTTCTGTTCATCACTAAATGTGGAAATTAAATGTACTTATTGATGAATTAATGAGAAGGGAAATTTTCAAGAAGGGCAGTCATAGGAAGGATTGTCAAAGTGTATGTTTTTCTCGTAAGTTATACATTTTTATTGCTTTTTAGGCCTATGACGGTTTTTGGGTATTAGGTGTCTGTAGTTTTAAACGTATCATTAAAATGCTATCTTCCAATTTCCTACTACTTCTAACTTTTGATAGTTCAAAAATATATTTTGCAGTTTGCTTTAAAATGTCACCTTTTACCAAAAATAACTGTACACATGCGAATCAGATGTAAAAAGGCTTATTTTATATCAGTAATACTTGGGACTTGGGAGACTCTTGGGAGAATCATCATTGAATTGTAGGATGGTTCGATTTACCTTTATTCTTGCAATTCAATTATTTTTCCATTCAAAAAAGGATATGATTCTAAAATTACTTTAAAATTTTAACTGAATAATGTAATACAAATGCAATTTAATAATAATTATTAAATTGATAATAACCATTTTTTAAACAAATTCGTTAATGAAAATATTACTGTCACACTCAACATAATTTAGCAGGCTGTGCACATCATTTCCTTTGATGTTATCTTTTGGTACAAGCTTGGCTAGAAAACAGCAACTTGAAGAATGTGGTTGGGTTAGCAAATCTGGCGATCTCTTTCAGCCACACAGTGGTCCCAAATCGTATTTATCTGGCCAAAAATCAGAAAATCTAAGTTTTGTATTTTGAAATGGAAAAACATTCGACAGTTTTCAGAAATATCTGAAGATTTACATTTTTAAATATTTTGGTTTTATAAGTACAGATGAATTCGCACATAAGCAGTGCGAATTCATCTGTATTCATCTGATTATGTAAAGTCCGGAGTTTTGAATGATTTTGTTGTTACATGAATTTTTGGCAAATTCGCTACATTCACATGCTACTTAAGCACTTTTCACATAGATTGTCTTCATTTTCGTCATTTTTTTTTCTGAAACAACATTACATTACACTCTTAATTTGATTTTTTGATTACAAAATATCTCAAAAAAAAAAAAAAAAAGAGAGAGAGAGAAGAACTTTAAAAAAAAAATGCACAGTTAAAACTGTTTTATAAAAAGTGATCTATAAAGAAAGATCATCCAAATCCATTGGACTTTCATAGTACATAATAGAGCTGTTGCAAACCGCACATATTCGTTTCCTTATAACTGGTATTCTCTAAAAAACGAAATACCGAATCTTTGAAATATCACTCATTTGTAGTTACTGTCAATACGCCACTGATCAAAATGAAACTAACTTCAAATACTGTTTCCGTACGTTTGTGCAATTCATGAATGAAGCCAGACAGTCGGCACGGTAACAGATGAGAATTTGCATTCGGGATCTGGCATTAGGTGCCGATTTGAGCTATTTCAGTATCAGTCTATGCGTATAATTCTGTCTGAATGTAACAGTTATTCACAAATGATTTGGTTTTCGTAGGAGCTTATTGATATATTTATTATGGAAAGAAAACGTAGCAAATTATGGACATATTTTTTGGCAGTATCCAGTTATAAAGCAAAATGTGATTTATGCCAAATGAAATATTCGTTTAAAGGGGGTTCAATGACAAATTAAAAAAAACCATTTATTTGTAAAGCATTGTCCATCATTTGATAGTTTGTTTTCATGAAAACCATTGTTATCGCTATCATTGAGCCAGCAGTTTAATAATAATGATGAAAGTGTTTCAGAGAGCTCAAATTTCCTCAATGATTCGAATCCCCTCTGTCTCAATGTAAACAGATCTCTCAAGGTATGTAAAAAAACCTATTAGTGTTGCTCGTGCAGGGATGTAAGACCTGCGCCAATTGCGCCAGACTGCGCCAAAACCGCTTTCCTGCGCCTAACTGCTACAAAACAGCTATTTTTTACAATTTTGCACCAAACTTGCGCCAAAAGGCACTTAGTGCCAAAACGAAATTTAGCGCGATTTCGTCGATTCAGGAAACAACAACAAATAACTTTTTTTAGGCTGTTAATTTCGTCGAAAAGCAAAGAAACATTGCAAAAAATCTCGAAAAACTCGCAAATTTCGCCGAAAAATACGCACATTCGGGCACGAAAAACACGCGATGTTTTGTGGAGTTTTATCGTGTCTCCGCAAACGACCGGAAGTTGTTTTTCCCTCGAGTCATCGTACGTTCATTTTCATTGCAGCTGATCGCAGAGTTCGAGAGCGTGACGTCATGTGACGTATGCCGCGCGCTTTGGGGGAGAAAGCTGCTTCATTATGTTTATTCCCAATTAATCGGAGTTCGCCTCTTATGTCAGGGGTAATTCTCGTCCGAAAATTTAAGGCATCCTCTTTCGAAAATTTGAAATTAGGTTACCAATTCCACATAGCTGCCAACTTTTACGGTTTTGCGCGCGGAAAAAAACAATTGCGGAGAAATGCAAATTTCGTGAAAGGATCGCCGAAAACGCGCACATTTCGTCAATATTTCGCGGAAAAATAACGATTTCGTCAATGTTTTTGTCAACGAACTTTGTCAAAAGATCGCTGAAAAACGCGAATTTCTTTTGCGGATCGCTGTAAAAACGGCAATTTCACCAAATATCTCAGATAAACGCTGATTTCGTCCCGAAGCCACGGAAAAACATCGATTTCGTTAAAAGATCGCGGGAAAAAACGCTGTTTTCGACAAAAGATCGCTTAAAAGTAATTTGTCAAAGGGTCATTGAACCAAAAAAAGGCCGATTTCATCAAAAGTTCACGGAAAAAACGTCGATTTCGGCAAGAGATCGCGGAGTTTAAAACGCCGTTTTCGAGAAAAGATCGCGCAAAAATGCAAATTTTTTCTAAGGATCATCGAAAAAAACGCAGTTTTCATTAAAAATAAAAAAAAAAAAAAAAAAAAAAAAAAAACACGGGAAACGCCGATTTTGTCAAAAGATCGCAAAAAACCGCTGATTTTGACAAAAGATCGCAATAAATCGCCGATTTTGCTAAAATATCGCATATAAATCGCTGATTTATCTGCGGAAAACGTCGATTCTGGAAGAAGATTGCGGAAAACGCCGATTTCGTCTGAAGATAGCGGATAGAACCTCCTTCCCAAAGGGGTAACTCGTGGATTACCCTCCCCCCCCGATTTCCGAAAATAAAAATTTCATCCAGAATCACCCCTGCTTCATACACTTTTTGATGGTAAAATAATAAAAATGCCACAGACATCGCTGAAAAACGCGAATTTCCTCTGCGGACCGCGAAAAACGGCAATTTCACCAAATATCGCAGATAAAGCACTGATTTCGTCTGAAAACTGCTGGAAAACGCCTATTTCTTCTAAAGATTGCGGATATAATGCCGATTTCGTTAAAATATCGCTGAAAAAAACGCCGTTTTGGATAAAAGATCGCTTAAAAATATTTTGCTAAAAGATTATTGAAAAAAAATGGCGATTTCAGCAAAAGATCACGGAACAAACGCTGATTTTGTCAAAAGATCGCGGGGATAAAACGCCGTTTTCGAGAAAAGATCGCGTAAAAATGCAAATTATGTCTAAAAATCGCCGAGCAAACGCCGATTTTATTTAAAAGAAAAAAAAAAAAGGTAGAATTTTGATTTTGTCAAAAGGTCGCGGGAAAACCGCCGATTTCGGCAAAAGATCGCAATAAATCGCCGATTTCGCCAGGGGTGATTCTCGTCCAAAAATTCCGAAATTTCCGAAAATTTGAAATTGGGTTATCAGTTCCACATAGTTGCCAACTTGTACGGTTTTGCGCGCGGAAAAAACGTAGAAATGCAAATTTCGTGATAGGATCGCCGAAATAGCATACATTTCGTGGAAAAACTACGATTTCGTCAATGTTTTTGTAAACGAACTTTGACAAAAGATCGATGAAAAACGCGAATTTCCTGTGCGGATCGCGGAAAAAACGGCAATTTCACCAAATATCGCAGTTAAAACGCTGATTTCTTCTGAAGACGGCGGGAAAACGCCGATTTCGTCTAAAGATTGCGGATATAACGCCGATTTTGTTAAAAGATCGCGGGAAAAAACGCCGTTTTCGATAAAAGATCGCTTAAAAATGTTTTGTCAAAAGAATATTTGAAAAAATACGCCGATTTCATCAAAAGATCACGGAAAAACGCCGATTTCGTCAAAAGATCGCGAGAATAAAACGCCGTTTTCGAGAAAAAATCGCGTACAAAAGCAAGTTTAGTCTAAAGATCATCGAAAAAACGCCGATTTCACTTAAAAAAACATGGAAAAACGCCGACTTCGTCTAAAGATCGCGGAAAAACCGATGATTTTGGCAAAAGATCGCAATAAATCGCCGATTTTGTCCGAAGATCGCTGGAGGGGAGGAACTCACGACCCCCTCTTCCCCGAAATTTCATCACCCCCCCCCCCCATTTCCGAAAATGTGATGCGAATTTCCGAAAAGAATTTTCATCCAGAATCACCCCTGGATTTTGCTAAAATATCGCAGATAAATCGCTGATTTCGTCAGAAGATCATGGATACCCTCGTTTTCCCGCCACCGATTTCCGAAAATGCAATGTGAATTTAAAAAAAAAAAAAAAAAAAAAAAAAAAAAAAAATCACCTAGAATCGCCTCTGTTTTATGTATTGTACATATTTTCTGTAAATTAAGTATCTTCCTGTTCTGCGTCTTTCCCGTGCCGGTGGTGAATTATTTCGCTCCTCGGCGAATCCTGCCGATAGACAGCAAAACTGAAAGCAGAATGAAAGCACTTACGAAAATCCGCTACATGTGTGTCAAACAATTACAAGAAAAAAAAATAATAAATTAAAAAAAAATAGAATTTTGTCAAAAAAATTGCTGTTTTGTCAAAAAATGAACAAAATGCAGTCAAAGGAAAACAGTGTTGAATTCAGACACTTTTCTCCGGGAGGGACTTCTATAGCTTCATGGGGGACATGATAGAGTTCCGGGGGAGGAATTGCACTTTTTGATGAAAATCCAAAATCTCAAAATTCCCGGGGAGGGGGGGGGGGTTGTCCCTCTGGGGCCACCACCTGAATTCAACACTGTAGGAAAAGACCGTAAATCTCGGGGAAAATGCTCGAATTTTGTCAAAAAATCACAGAAAACACACGAATTTAGTCGAAGAATCTCATAAAACATACGCAAATTTTGTCAAAGGATCTAAAAAAAAAAAATAAAATAAAACGTGAATTTTGTCAAAGGATCACTAATTTCTTCACTCTAATTTCACCAATAGATCGTGAAAAACACTTAATAAATCATGAAAAATTTGTCTATAGTTCGCGAAAAGCTTGCACATTTTATCAAAAAACACTCGAATTTCATCAAAGGATCCCGAGATAAATATGAGTTTTGCTAAAAAATCGTTATTATCAAAAAAGAGTGAACAAAACACAGCCAAAAGATCGTGGAAAAAAACATAAATTTCTGGAAAAGATGGCGAAAAACCCCACAAATTTCTCTAAAGGATTCCGAAAAACAAGTGTATTTCGTCAAAAAATCACAAAAAACATGAAATTTTGTCAAAGGATATCTAATATTGTCATAAAAAGAACTAAATACGGTCAAACGATCGTGAAAAAAAACGTTGATTTCTTTAAAAGATCGTGTGAAAAAAAAACGAGAATTTCATCAAAAGGATTGCAAAATCTGTAATTTTCGTCAAAAGATTGTGAAAAAGCATGAATTATGTTAAAAGATCGCAAAAAACTCCAAATTTCATCGAAAGGTCTGAAACATGTAAAGAAATTTAATCTGAGTATTTATTCTTTCAAATGTAAAAATATTTTTTAAGATAGCAATTATTGTAATTGTTAAGAGTTTATTTGCATTAGGATATTTCAATCTGCTTCTAAAACAGCTTTTATTGCTACAAAATTATACTTTTGCTGCTACAAAATCCGATATTTACTGCTACAAAATCTGATTTTTGCAGCTACAAAAATAGGTTTTACTGCTCCAAAATTCGGTTTTTGCTGCTCCAAAGCTGCTACAAAATGGCTTTAGGGCACTTTCATCCCTGCTCGTGAAAAAAAAAATTACTGATTTAATTGTAAACATGATTGCTAAAGACCTTCAACCGTTTTCTATGGTAGAGGATTCCGGTTTTAATGATTTAATTAACTACCTTGAACCAAATTACAAAGTGCCTTACAGATATTTACTTAGTAATACTTTGCTTAATTCTAAATTTATGTTGGTCAAAGAAAAACTTAAAGAGGAGTTGAAGTGTGCCTCATATCTATCATTAACCACTGATGGATGGACTTTTCAGGCTACAACTTCTTATCAAACTGTCACAGCACATTACATACTAGATGAGGCTTGGGAATTACAATCAACACTTCTAGGTTGCTTCCAGTGTCAGGAGCGACACACTGGCAATTATATAAAAGAGGAATTAATTAAAATTGCAAATGAATGGGAGATAAAAGAGAAAATTTTTGCTTGTGTTACAGATAATGCTGGAAATATGAAACGTGGAATAAAATTGACTGGATGGGAACATTTGCCATGCTTTGCGTGCACACTAAATCTAATAGCATGGGCCAGTCTCGATATGATGAAAGATTCTGTTCTTAAAAAAGTAAAGGCTATTGTAGAACATTTTATCAGGAGTCCAGTGGCCACAAACAAACTTATTGTGGTACAAGAACAGCTTAAACCCAGACATAAATTCTTGAAATTGAAAATAGATGTCGTAACCCACTGGACTAGTACATTAGATATGTTAGAAAGAGTAACAATTCTTCAAGAACCATTAAAAGCAACACTAGGTATGCTAAACAATCCCATGCAAAATTTGTTAGAAGAAGAATGGCAGGCTTTGCTGGAAATAATAAAAGTTTTGAAACCATTTAAGCAACTAACAGAAGAATTTTCTTCTCAAAATCAGGTGACAATTTCAAAAGTTTTGGCAGCTACCAATAGTGTTACAAAAATTTTGAATAAATTACAGGAAACATTAAACAGCAAGTAGTCGAAGCAAGTGCTTGATAAATTGATCACAGAATTTGATTGTCGATTTAAAGGTAACTCACAAAATTCATTATTGACAAAAGCAGCTCTTTTGGATCCTAGATTTTAAAAATTGGCATTCACTGACACTTCATTATATGAAAATGGTGAAAATTGCTTAATGTTGGAATTGGAGACTATGCTGATAACGCAAACACATTCTGAATACGAGACAGAAGATATTATTCAAGAAGCACTTGAGGAAGACTCCATTTGGATGGAATCTGACTGTATTACAACTATTCAACTACTTCATCTACTCCTGCAAATGTTCTAACAATGAGCCAATACATGGAAGAAAAGCAACTTAGTAGACATGAAAATCCTCTTAAATGGTGGCACGCTCGAGTTATTTTATACCCAGAGCTTGCGGAATTAGCTAAAAAATATTTATCCATTATGTCCACATCAGTGTACCATCCGAAAGAATTTTCTCAAAATCAGGGTATATATTATCTGAAAGACGTGCTTCATTAAAATATATGTAAAAATATACCAGTATTTGCTGCTCTTTTTTTTTTTTTTTTTCATATTTGAAGAAAATAAAAGTATTTTAAAATATAAATAAGAATTTTCAAAGATAATGTGGTTGAAGTACAAATGTGGAGGTTGTTTGATAGGATGATCACGTAAGAAATAAAACATATTGCTTTTGAATTATTCCAGAAATTAAATTTTCACTACACATAATTAGTTTAAGAGTAAAATTAATGAGAAGATTTGCTTAAAAAAAATTATTTGTGTAATTACATTTCATAATTTTATTGTATAAATTTTGTAAGCTTTTACTCTTGCTAAATTGCTTCCTCTTATTATTCTTTATTTTAATAAGTAATAAATTCTACAATTTAGACATGGTGTACTCAATTATGTATAGTATTTATATTGTCTTCGCCTTTTTCATAAAAAATTAGAAGTTTGATTAAATCCATGTTTTATGGACAGATGACAGCACTAAACAGTATGTGAAGAGTAAAAATATGAATTCTCCGGGTATGTAACTGAATTTCTTGCAGTTTTTTAGTACCTACGATGATAGTTATTAGCCGGTTTCTGAGGGTAACGAGTAACGACTATTTTCAAATGGGTAGTGAGTTTTTAAATAACGCCATCACACGGATATTTATTAAGTCGTTAGTTTTACAGCACTAGTACATAATGTAGAATGAACATTCTAAAATCATATACTAAGAATTCTATTACGACTATTTGTGATTATGTGAAAACCAGTACTTTGAAGTTGAACATTGAATATTGCCAGCATTACTCTAACATCAGTAATTGGGTTTAAGATCGATCTAATTTTTGTCTTGACCAAAAATTTGCACTTTTTATAAAATTCAACATTCTAATTTATGTAACACTGTGAATTTATTTTATTTTTTTATTCACAAAGGCAAGGGGGGGGGGGGGTAAATTAAGATTTGTAATTTTTCGATATTTTGTTTTTACACTTTGGACTCTTAATTTTTTTGCTTATATTAAAAATAGTATTAAAACTTGATTTTTTTTTTTTAATATTGTTATACATTTATTTATAGATATATCTATTTAATAAATTTTACCAATATGCAGGGAGGCGAAATTTAATCAATTGCAAAACATCATTCGATTTTTTTTAATTTCTTGATTTAAAAGAAATATTTTTTGTCTACTTACAAAAAAATTTTATTAAATGTATATTTTAATTTTTGCATATCAGCATGTAAATATATTGTAAAAAAAATTATTAAAGAGTTTTGTTTCTTTTGCGCAGTTTGTTATTTGAGCTTTATTTATTTATATTTATTTACACATTGAAATTTAAATTAATCCTTTAATGTAAATTTACTTACAATTATGAATTTTATACTTATTTACATTTTCTCTCATTAAACAAAGAAACATGTGACAACCAGAAGATATTTGTAATCCATCAGCAACAGCTACAGCAACAGGAATAAATCTAGATGCAATCAAAATGTTTGAAGTAATGTTATTTGTTTTGTCGAGTGACAATTAGGTTAATATCGAACATTTTGAGTCCTATTGCAAAAGACCTTTTTTGAGTAATAAAAAACTGCACATTTGGGTATCCACTAGCATCTACCGTTAAAGTTGTAGAATATAAAACATAGCTCTGTAGTATTAACACATATGGGGAAACTGTCAATGGAGGCACAAGAGGCAAAAAATAAAGATATCAGAATTTTTGTGCAGAAAATCAATCAGAAAGCTGAACGTCAATGCTTTATTTTGCCGACTGCTTCTGTCTTTGGATATCATAATTTCCCCCATTCATGAGGTGCCCCAAAAGAGTATGCATAAGTTTACGACATAAATTTAAAAAAAGTTTGCAAACTCTACTGATTTCGAATAAACAATAATGACATATTTTAAAACATATGTGTTTACTTATAAAAAGAAAAACAAAAAGATAAGAAAAATTTTATTCAACCTTTGGGATAAATTTTTGCATTTACTTGAAATGCACGAATCCGCATTTCTGAAAAGTTATTATAAAAAGTTTTGTTTTATGTTTTGCTAAAGTGCTACAAAATAATAAAATGTAGTAGATTTTATAAAAAGTTTAAAAATTTAATGGGTGTTAGATTATTTTATACCTGAGGAGGGAGGAGGAGAGAAAGAAGGGAAAATTTTAAATATACAGTAGGGAGCCAGAAATCGCCACAGTTTGGGAGAGGACATTGTGCAGATTTTGGGATTTTAGGCCATTGAAATAATAATAATAATAATAATAATAATAATAATAATAATAATAAAACATTAATAGCAATAAAATATTAGATTATTAAGTTATTTTATTATGAATGAAAAAAAAATAAAACAATAAAAACAAAACAACTTATTTTTTGAATTTTGAAAACATTTGATCAATAGTTGTCTGTTTCAATACTTTAGTAATATTGTAAACTGTTCTGACAGCAATGCCATATGTATTGGCTATGTACCTAGGCGTTGCTCCATCACTCAATTTTTTTATGATTTCCACTTTTTGTAGTACCGTATGTGCAACATGCTTTCGCTTTTCCATATTTTAGATACATCATTTGAAAAAAAAAAATTATCATAAAATAATTTAAATAATCTATAAAATATTAATAAAATAAGACCTTGCACGTGATAAAAACAGCAACAAAAATGCATGTACCTATCTAATCTTCTTCTCTTCACTTCAGCCCTAACTTTTGCTGCATCTTTTGTGAAAATATGCTGGGATCCAGGTAGACTTTTCGCTCATTAGTGAAAGAAGATGACTAATCAAAAGGCTGCATTATCGAAAATTGCCAAATACGCAGGTTTCTGATTTGTCAAACTGGTTTGGCAAATCAGTGGAAAATCTCTTTCCGTCATCGATGAAAATGTTCTGAATTGATTATTCACTTTGAAATGATGTCATCATTTCTTTAACTTTGTTCTTTTAATGCCACAGAAGAAAGATGCTTACATCTGCAAGCCCGCGTGGATTTCTGACGCTGGCGAATTTTAGGTCAGTGTCTTTGTGGCACTCTACTGTACTGATAATATAGATAAATAATTATATTATTTTAATATTACAATAATAAAAATTCAAAGGTAGAATCTTCATTTTTTATTGGAATTTCAAAAGTATTATTCTGTATGTAATAGAGAGATGCAAAAGAAGGAGGGGGAACAAAAATTTTTGAAATAATCTAATTAATGAATTGTATGATATATTATTAATTCATAATAAAGTATCTAAAACTTTAAAAGTGTCATACATTTTTTAAATATATTTAGAGGATCCATAATGACTTGGAGAGGGTTTTCTTTCAAAACCAAACATTTCTAGGATTTACAGACAGAAAAATGAAATCGGAGGATTATCAAGATATTTTACGTATCAATTTACTGCCAATTATGGATTTGCTAATAGGGCTGGATTGACATCCTGACTTGACCGGGGTATCCATCCATATCTCCACACTAACAAAACATTGTTTAGGCAAAACAATATCACACTATTAGATTGGCCAACATTTAGTTCAGATTTGAATCCCATGGGGGATTTTATGTCATAAAGTATATGAAAATGGAAAGCAAGTACATATGTAAATGACTTAAAAACTGTAATTCACAAATCGTGGTATGAAATATCCCGTTCTGTAGTGCAATGCTTAATCAGTTCTATAGAACAATGTGTATTTGATGTTGTAAAAGCAATATGATTCAATATTAAAAATAAGTTTTTAGTTTCTTTTATAAAAATTAAAACCAAAAAAGAATTACAGGTTTCTATACTTTTGGGTCAGCACTTTGTTATAATTTCATGTATATTTTCTAATTTTAAATCTTTGATCATAATTTATATGTGTATATAAATAAACTGATTTCATTTATTACCTATCTCACAAAATTTAATTGTACCTTATTATTTTTTATGTTAATGCAGATTTTATTGATTGTCTAAACTTTTGGGACAGGGTGTATAATTTTTGTAAAAGTATGATGTTGAGCTGAATTTATAATTTATTCATAAATTTCCCATAATTATCTAGTCTTTTTAAAATTTATAACAGCTTTGAAGTATAAAGAAATATTTTATTCAGTAGCTTGATCACAAGCCTTTAGAATCACTTCAGGATCTCAAGATTTAACAGCAAAGTTTTCTCTAGGTTTAAAAACAGGCAGGGTGTTCTATAGTGGAAAAAGTACTTTTTACATTCTTCAGGACACTTTTATCGAGTTGACTCTGGAATCTTGCTGTTTTTAGCACTTTCCAACAAATGAAGTTTCTACCATAATTAGTTTATCTACAGGGCGAATCAAAAGTTTCACATTACATTACGGCCTATGGGGAAAAATCGTTTCAAAGGAATTTTAAAGATGTTATACCTTGACAAACATATTAAAATATGCATTCTATAAAATATAAGGTGAAAATGTAGCTATTATTCATTTACAGGGCCATACAAAAGAATTCCATTAGATAATGATAAAAGGGGGAATTGTGTGTGACATATTTTAAATATATTAAGCTTTTTCATGTATAATAAAATTGGTATATGTCACTGAAGCTTAATATAAATTTTACGCTACTGTCTTGCATAATATGAAGTACATAGCATTTACAGGGCCATACAAAAGATTTCAAATAGTATATTCTTTCCAAAGTACCGTATATGTGTCTGATGATGGCTGATGGAGGGATGAAATGCATTTTAATTATGATATGCATGTTTATATTTCGTTAAATATATGCACATTATATGGTGTGTATAAATGTTATAGTTGATATACAGGGCTACCCAAAAGAGCTCACCAGCGTTACTGAACATGAGTGTAAATTATTTAAACATGGTTCTTAAATAAGCTATGCATTTTTACACTGAGCTTCACTCAATTTACTGAGAAATGTTTGCAGAATATAGATAAAAGGATATACAGGGACACGCAAAGAATTCGGTACATGGACGCTTATGAATGATGATTTATGAGAATGTGATTTCAGTTCTTTTAAAAGTGTTTTAGTTTACAATAAATTTTAGCCTAATGCTTATGTGTAATAAAGGTACAATGTAAACTACAGGCTGAACAAAAGTATTCAAGTATGTTTCTATCTAATAGTATGAATTCCTGAAAAAGAAATTTCAAGCTACTGGGTATTTTCTTGCTAAACTAAATTTTCCCATTATATCAACTGACATATGAAATACAGGGCTGTTCAAAAGTACTGGAATACATATTTGGGTACATTTGGCTATACACTATTATTTCCCTAAATAACAAAGTTTTATTAAAGATTTTGGAAAGTGCTTCATAATCTATGCTTAATGCGGGATTTTTCTTACTTTTTTTTTATCGTAAATTTTGTTATTTAGTTAAGGAGAAAGATCTCGAAATTTGTCAATAAGTCATACAAAAATCTTCATTTTTCTGAAATTTCCCAAGATATTAAAAAAAAAGGTCATAATTTCAAAATTTTTGACATAAAATATATTTCGAACTTTGATAAATAGTCATGAAAAAAATAATAATAATAAATTTCATCAGTATTTAAAGAAAATTGTCAATTTTGTCAAAAAATCGCGAGAAAATACGAGTTTCATCAAAGAATCATGGGAAAAACTGAAATTTCAGCAAAGGATCACAAAAAAATCCACAAATTTTGTGAAAAAAAAAACCCTGCCAAATTTCGTCAAAAGATCACAAAAAACCCCACAAATATTGTCAGAGATCGCAAAATAACACAAATTTTGTATAAGATGTGGCACCACCCCCCCCCCCCCCTTCCAAAAAAAAAATTAAATAAATAAATAAATAAATAAATAATGCATAGTTAGTGCCAAGGGAGGATCACCTGTCTCCCATCTCTGATGTAACCGTTCAGAAAATTTGCTGTGAATTACAGAAAAAATTCAGAAAATTCTTTGCTCAGAATCACCATTGTTATTCTGTTCCAAATTTCCCCAAAAATAAGAAAAATTAAGGCAGTCATTTCCGAAAATTAAAAAAACTCAGTCATAAATCTGAAAATTCGGGCATAAAATATATTGCAAATTTCGACAAGTGGTCACAGAAAAATCAATTTTGTCAAAGAATTGTGGGAAAAACATAAATTTTAACAAAAGATTGAAAAAAAAAAAATTGTTTAATGATCATAAAAATAAAATGTTAATTTCATTAAAAAAAAAAAAAAAATTTCAGAGAAACGTAAAATTTGTCAAAAATCACGAAAAAACCCCACAAATTTTTTCAAAAGGTCGCAAAAAAATGCATATTTTGTTATAAGGAGAGCTAGGAAAAAAAAAAATACTGTAAAATACCGTTAATCCGCCCTTCAAACGTCCCTCCTCACTATATGAAAAATTTGAAATTTTCTAAAAATCCCAAGAAAACGCCCCATTCCCCCCTCCCCCCCCCAAAAAAAAAAAAAAAAAAAAACGCTGAAAAAACGGATATTACGTCAAAAAATCATTGGAAAAAAAGGAAATTTTATCTAATGATCGTTTAAAAACGCTAATTTCGCCAAAGAAGCATGAAAAATAACTGCAAATTTCTTTACAGGATCGCGAAAAAAAACATGAATTTCGCCGAATGATCGCCACAAAAACCCACATTTCGTTGAAAGATTGCAGTAAAAATGTGAATTATGGAAGATCTTAAAAAATGCAATCAAAGGATCATTTAAAAAACGTAAATTACGTCAAGAGATCAGGGAAAATTCGTGAATTTCTCAAAGGATCACCCAAAAAAAAAAAAAAAAAACCGCACTTTTTGTCAAAAAATTGTAAGAAAAATGCAAATATGTCAGATCTATAAATAAACATTCAAAAAATCGTGAAAAAAAAACAAATTCTGTCAGAAAAAACGTGAAATTCGTAAAAAAAAAAAAGAAGAAGCCAAAAAAGCATGAATTCCATTAAAAAATCTCGATTAAACACACATTTCATCAAAGAGTCATGAAAGAAATGCACATCTCCACAAAGAATTGCGTATTGCAAAAAAAAAAAATCTGCAAATTCGTCAAATATTGCGATAAAATCCTGCAAATTTCATCAAATATCACGAAAAATTCCCGCAGATATCTTGCAAAAAATGCACATTTTGTGAAAAGATCGTGAAAAATCCTGTATAAGCGCCCCCCTCTGATTATTTTACGATATTTCATCACGTTTGGGGGGGGGGATTAACTGTATTTTACGGTAGTGCTAAGAGTGGACACCCCCCCCCCCCTTGAATTTTCTGAGTGATGCCCTATTTTTTTTAATTTAACCGAATGTTTTGAAATTTTTGAACAGAATCACCCCTGGTTAAAGACAAAATTATTTGTCTTATATTTTCTTTCTTTCTTGGCCAATTTTGTTTTATTGGTGCTCTTCTTTTGGATCAGAAGACATTGTGTCATCGACCAAGAATTTGTCTACCGCGAACTTGACTTACCAAGACTTGATTGTCTACCCTGATGCGAGCTTTGGGAACAAACAGGCACAATCCTAAGTGTATGAATGGGAAGACAACTAGCAGTAATGCGCTCAGTACAGACACAACAGCAATAAGGGCTGTATTTTTTTCAAATGAGAGCAAGAATGGCACTTTTTTTGAATGAGCGGCAAGAAAGACTTTATTTTTTAGATGAGGGTCAAAAAAGGCGCTATTTTTAAAAGTAATGGCAAGAGGGATGGAGGGGCCTCTCTGAAACCCTCTGGTGGAAACTCTGATAACAGTAAGCAATTATGAAAATACTTAATAACATTCAATATTACTAAGAAAACTATAACTAATCCTTGATAGAATAATGACTTTTTAAAAGGATCAAAAACATTTATTTGAAGGATTCTGTAATTTCTACTTGTTTTAAATCTCTCTTTAAAAATCAATAATAATTTATTTATACTTATATTTTTTTGAAAATTTAAAGCCAGAATGTTGTATTTTATCCTCTTGAAAGGGTTTTGAATGAGCTTTATAACAAAATTTCACTTTCAGCTGAACACTTTTCAGTAACTTATCTGCTGATCAAACAATAACATTAAACGAAAGACTGATCACACAAAGTGATTATAATTTTAATGTAGAATTGAATGTGTATGAGATGGTTCCAGATTACATTAATTAGCATTTACTGTATATCATTTTTTTTTTTTTTTTTTTTTTTTTTTTTTTTTTGGTAGTGAAACTTTTAAATTAGATATTTTTATAAAAATCAACATATTAATAAATTACATTCTCACAAATAATATTTGATTAGTTTTAATAACTGGTTGATATTTTCTTTTTTTTCAAATTTTCATGCATTTGAAAACTGTCTATGCTGTTCTAAAATTATTGTAATTAATTTACTTTTGATAAAAATGAAATTTTGCATCTATTTTAGAAATAGTTATCGGGAATCTTAATTTTTGGATTTCATTTTATCTGATGAGCAATAAAACCTTTCATCAAAATTCTATGTCTAAGCTTGTTATTACTAAGTTGGCTATATAACATATGAAAACTATATATTTATTTTCTAAATTTAAAAATTCTTACATAATTTTCAATTTTGAAATATTCTGATAAAGTTTATATTGAAAATTAGTTATATTGAATTAAGATCTGCAATGTATTCTTGGCAGAACTCATTGCAGATTTTAAACTAATGTAGAGCGGCATTTTCTAGGCACCATTCAAAGCAGGAGATTATGATTGATTTTAATCCTTTAAACATTCTAATTGTGTTTTTTCATCACATAATCTTTGAATTCAAGCCTTGAGTTAACACAAAATTCATATTAATGTTTTGCTGTATATAAGATAAATAAATATGCAAGGTAATCATAAACAAATTCTCATACATATACTTTTAATAGCTGTTATTTTATGAATTATTAAACATATATGAAAATTTCTGTAGGACGCTTAAAAGGTTAAGAGAGCTAAAATAATAAAGAAGTTGTCTGGTTATCAAAAATTATTAATTATGGATTCAATTGAAATTCTATGTCGAACTACTTATATGTATAATGATGCATTATCATACACCATTCTCAAGATTTGGCATAATTTATTATAAACCGAGAGGCGGCAGCACAAACAATCATCTCATTGAGTTCATGGATGAAAGTCTGGGATTAATTATATCTTGATTTACATATTAAAACGCAGTCGGTCTGCCAAGTCACATCTTGGTGGAAAACACCTAAAAACCTGATTTTAGCAGTTGACTCATAGGTTTACCATTATGTTTTCCTGCTCCCAATCCTCCATGCTTGAATACTTTTCGTGTAGGAAAGCACAATGGTAAACTTAAATGTTAAATGAAAAAATGTTAAAATGAAAAAAATGTTATTAAAATGTTTCATGTATAATAAAATTTGATGTATGTCATTGAGGCTTAATATAAATTATACGATATTGTCTTGCATAATATGAAGTACATAGCATTTACAGGGACACACAAAAGATTTCAAATAGTATATTGTTTCCAAAGTACTGTATATGTATCCGAGGATGGCTGATGGATGAATGAAATGCATTTTAATTATTATATGCATGTTTAAGTTTCCTTAAATCTATGCACATTATATGATGTTTATAAATGCTATAGTTGATATACAGGGCTACCCAAAAGAGTTTGCCAATGTTACTGAATATGAGCGTAAATTATTTAAAGGTTGTTCTGAAATAAGTTATGCATTTTTATGCAGAATTGCATTCAGTTTACTAAGAAATGTTTGCAGAATATAGATAAAATGATGTACAGGGCCTCACAAACAATTAGGTATATGGACGATATGAATGATAATTTATGAGAATGTAATTTCAGTTGTTTTAAGAGTGTTTTAGTTTATAAATAAATTTTAGCTTAATGCTGATGGGTATTAAAGGTACAAGGTAAACTACAGGGCTGAGCAAATGTATTCAAGTGTGTTTCCATCTATTAGTATAAATTGCTGAAAAAGAAATTTCAAGCTAGTTGGCATTTTCTTACTAAATTTTCCCATTATGTAGTATGTATATCAATTAACAGATAAAATACAAGTCTGTTCAAAACTTTTGAAATACATATTTGGCTATTCACCCTTATTTCCCTAAATAACTAAGTTTTGTTAAAGATTTCGTGAAGTGTTGGAAAGTGCTTCACAATCTATGCTTAACGCATGATTTTTCTTGTTCACTATTTTAACCCATTTAATGAACACTTCAGATATTTGAAAGTACTTGGTTTTGATACTTTATTTGTATAATAAAGTATGCCTGTATTTTAATAAAACACTTTTAAGCAATTTTAAATGGATTTCCTTGTTTTTAACAAAATAATTTATATGACTTGTAAGGTGAATTAAAAGATTAAAGAAATCTGATATGGTTTATATCACTTTCACTTTTTTTATAGTTAGAAGAACAACAAAGGGAAGATGAAAAGAAGCGCTTATCTTCAAATTCAGATTATCCTGGGAAGGTATAATAGTAAAATACTTTTGATATTAATTTATATGTATGCATGCATCTTTTTTATTAAAATATACTTCTAATATCTTGAACTAAGAAAAAGTTTTAAAATTTATAAATAAATCAGTGTATTGTAGATGTACTAATAATTATTAGAATTTGTTTTTTCACTTTATTCAGGTACTTGACAAGAAAATAAAATAGCAACTGTATTTCAAATTTCTGCATTAATTTTTAATTAGTAATACGCTTTTTTAAGAAAATTTTGAAAATTACTATAGTAAAATTCCAACTATCCTAACTAGTTAGAGGAAGGTGGGGTACCTCAGAGGTAATTTCAAACTTTGATTTTTTACAAAAGAGTGTTTGGAAAATATCTGTAAAACATTTTTTTTTCTTTTTCAAAAATTTAAGTATCTTAGCTGTTACACACATTTTGAAGAAACGTCCAAACTGTATAAGTCCATGTCAATTCAGGCAGCTAAACAAAAAATCTTACCTTCATAATCTCTGTAGTTTTTGAATTGAACATACACTGGTGTCCAGAAGTTAAACATAATTCGTAAAATGCTAAAAAACAAAAGTAAATATTCATAAAATTATTCAAAATTACTTGTGGAGATTAAATGGTTGAAGAAAGAACATTCTGTTTCTGTAAAACTTTTCTGTCGACTACGTCATGCACGAAATACCTGTGCATGTCGGAACACTTATAAACCAGTTCACATGGTATAGGCAGTTCAGACGAATTTCGCTCAACTGATGTGCCAAGAAACATTGTTACGATCAAACAGGATTTATGATGGCACAAAGATGCTAACTGGACGTGTTTGGGAAAGAAAGAATCGTTGGAATGCTGGAATACGGACAAACACCAACCGAAGTGTCTCGAATTCTAAATATGGACCAGTCTGTGATCTCAAGACTGCGGGAGAAGTTTCAAAGTTCAGGAAATGTTATCCGACAACCAGTATCAGGTCGACCAAGATTCACAACCCTTTGCCAAGAATGATATCTGACAATAAGTGTGCGATGCCAGAGAGGCAGTACTGTCAGAGAACTGGGTTGACGCTCACAGTTGCCACAGGAACACGAATTTCGAGACAAACTTTTACAGGAGACTCAATCATGCTGGCCTGTATGCCAGAAGACCAACAATTTGTATTCCCCTCATATCTGCGCATAAACACGCTCGTTTAAACTGGAGTTTGAAACATCAACTTTGGAGTGAGGGAGAGTGGGCCAATGCGATGTTCAGTGACGAGTCCTAATTTAGCCTGAGTAGTGATTCTCGTCGGGTAACAATATGGAGAGAACGTGGAACATCTTTTGAACCAAGAAACATAATGGAAAGACATATTTTTCCATCAGGGGAAATAATGGTATGGGCAGGCATCATGTTGGACGGCTGCACTGATCTCAATGTCTTTGACACGGGGTCTGTGACTGGTAAAAGATACAGAGACAAAGTTCTTGAGCCTTGTGTTCACTTTTTTTGAGGTGCTGTCGGTCCTGACTTCATATTCATGGATGATAATGCACCTTGTCACCTTGCGTTACTAGTTGACGACTTCCTTGAAAAGAAAAACATCCAGTACGTGTCGTGGCCTGCGAACTCCCCAAATTTAAATCCTATTGAGTATGTATGAGATATGATCGGGAGACATTTTGTAGTTCTTTTGCACCCACTACGCTCTGTTCCAGAACTGAAAGGAGCTCTCAAAGAAGCTTGGAATTGTTTGAGCCCACAACTCATTCATAATCTCATAGCAGGTATGGGAATTGTGAAAATAAGTAGCAAATTTCATTGTATTCCCATTTGGTTAAAGAAATTTTTGAGATTTGGTCATGGAAAATCAGGGAATTTGCTCTTCATGTTTTGCTGGGAACCCTGAACTAGAAATTCAGAAAATATATTCCATTCAAAAACTACAGAGATTATGAAGGTAAGATTTTTTGTTTGGCTGCCTGAATTGACATGGACTTATACCATTTAAACGTTTCTTCAAAATGTGTGTAACAGCTAAGATACTTAAATTTTTGAAAAAGAAAAAAAAATGTTTTACAGATATTAAAAGTTTGTTGAACTGCATCAATATCTTCCTTTGATATTGAGTGATGCCTTTCTGTTTAAAGGGACTAGGGTTTCCACAAGCCTTAAAACATTGCAAATAGGAAGTGAACACTGGTGGTGGTGTTACTGTCTTGCAGGAGGAAATCTATATCCAACAGCTGGTTCATGTGAAAGTATAAAGTTCACGGCGATTTCATTTAACTCACAACTGATATTTATGATGTCTGCAATCCACCAGTCACAGTCATATACACAGGCCACAAACATCCCTTTTTGTAAAGGGTGAATCTAAATATTTGTTTGTTGTTTTAGAGATCTTGGTTGGACAAATGAAATTTCTTCTTTCTTGCTGTTCAAAGTTCATGCAATATATGTTCGCCCATCACTATGATATTAAAAATGTTTTATCTATTCTATTAAACATAACTAATTCAATGACATCCCATGATAGCTAATGTTTCTAAGTTGTCCTGGTGATTACATTCTTTTTAAGATGGATTGGTATTATTTCCAGATTACTGAATTTAATATATAGAAGTATAATAAATTTTGTATTCATGCCTGTTTGCCCAAGAGTGTAACATATAATGCACCAAGATCTAAGTATTTATAAAACTATTTATAGTACGAATGCACCTCATTTGCCACATTTTATGTGCAATTTCTAACTTATTTAGGACATGTAGTACTCTACATATGATACAAATAAATAGAAATTCAGAGACTGTTACTGAAACTGTCAATATATACATATAGTTCCTGTAAAATTCTCTGAATTTTTAAAATGTTTCAAAAACTTGTTAAACTCAAAAGGGGAAGTTCTCCTTTACAGTGAAGGTAGTACTCAGTGGTATCGATTAACAGTAAAAAGAATCAAAATTTTTTTAATTGGTATTTTTAAGAAAAAAACATATTTTATTAAAATAATTTTTTTTTTTTTTTTTTTTTTTTTTTTTTTTTTTTTTTTTTTTTGAAGGCTGCAGCAAAAAAAATTAAATCCATATTTCAAAATGGAGTGTATCTTTTTAAACATAAAAATATTATTACCGTTTCAGAGATAAAACACTTTAAAATTTTTATGGCCTGGGATGTCATCTTTGGCACCCTGCTCAGCACCCTAGCTCTGACCAGGAATTCTTTTAAGCAAAATAAAAGTATACAAGTATCTTACTTTTTTCTGAATTTTAACATGCATTAAATTCAAAAACTTCTTAGATTATGAAGGTAACCCCCCTGCCTGAATTGACATGTATTCAACCAAATGTATTTATTTATTCTTTTTAAATATTTTTAAAAATACCTTACAATACAGCTATGTTACAGCACCAGTAATGTACCTTTGGCAGTAGATATGATGGTATTTGCTTGGAGGTATTTGCTTTTAACAAAAGTAGTACTACACATCGTGAAAGAAAGTTAGTTTATTAATTTGTTTACAATAATATGGCTTAATATAGGCCTACTTTCAGCTAGTATAGGTCTAATTAGTTTAAATTTACAATTTAAAAAAAAACAAAATCGTTCATATAATTGAAATAATAAATTTTGACTAGTTTAGCCATAAAATAAAATTTATACTATTTCTAGTTTGTTTTTGTGGTTCAACTTTCCGATGCAGACAAATATCTTCAGGCAGTACAGTGTTAATGTTCATCTTGTTTGTAAAAGAAAGAGGATTGTGATTTGTCATCCCAGTATCAATTGAGGATCCAGGTCTGTTTGAATTGTCTTTCATAAGCATAGATTAATTTTTAGGTTTGTCTTCACCTGTTGGCGTATGCATAAGTGATCTGTTACAATGGATGGCAGAAACTCATAGTCTTGGAAAATGTCTTCATTCAATGGATGAAGACCACTCAATTGAAAACCGCATGTGATGTTGCTGGGAGTAAAAGTTAAGCTTTCCCAACAACCTCTGGTGCATTGTAGATTGTTGCTTTATTCAGCATCCACTTATTCATTATAGTGTTGTAGTTTGTCTTAAATGGACCAAATACACCTCTATCTAAAGGCTTCATTTTGTGGCTTGTGCAAGGATAAAATGTTACCATTGTAACCCACTTATTTTTTGCCTTCTGATATTGATGTATAGCTCTCATGGTTGTTAAGCAAAATAATGGTTGGTTTTCCCTATTTGAATGACTTGAATGTCTTAACAAAATGTTTCATAAATTCTAAAACAAAGTCTTCATTTGACCATTCTGATAGATTTGCTCTTCCAAGTTTTGCTGTCAGAGTCCCTTTCAGCATAAAATCGTTAAAGATTTTATGAGGAAAAATCAACATTGTAGGCATCTAGCCATTTCCTGTATTTATTGTATTTCTCACTACATTATTTCCATAATTATTTTACTCATAATTATCAATAAATTTAGAAGATGTACCTTGGAGGTACTTCCAAGGTACACTACAAGCAAGTGTTTTACAAAATGGCTTCTATATCTTCATGTGTTAAGAGTTAGCCATTTTCAAGTGCACATAAATGTAGCTGAAAACATGCTGTTTAATTTGTGATAATCGGTTTAAAACAGAAGTTGATACTTAGTTATGGAAGAAAAATAATATGTCTGTGTAAAGTAACTTTTTGATATTGAAAACAGACTTTAATTTTTGTAGCAGCAACAAGTGTATTAATCAATAGTAGAACAACTTCCCAATATTTTTTATTCTTCTGAATGTGGTTGTTCACTTTGAAGATCCGACTGTTGTTTATGTAACTGTTTTTATTGTTTTGTATTCAGGATAAGAATTTCAGAATGTAGATTAGTCCTACCTTCTTTTTCAACAAAAGTTATTCCAAACAAATTTTATTCCACAGCATAATATATCACTGCTGATCTTTGTGGCAGAATTTTTTTTAACTTCCTACAACTTATCACATCAACAGCAAAGTTTTTCTACAACATGATATTTTTTATCAGTAGAAGTGAATGATAAATTTATACATAACTCAGATAGGAAATAGACACCAAAGGACTAATATATCATAAACAGTATATAATATGTTTTTTATATATAGTGGTCTTATCTGTTTTCAAACTGCATGTAAAAAAAGCCAAAAATCTAAATTTAATGAATCAGTATTAGAATTATTATTTAGCATATTTATAGCAATTTATAATAAACAAATTTTCCATTACTTTTCTTAAGACTTGTTGATTGAGTACAGGGTTAAATTACTGCAATGTGCAGCAGTGCATCATATAGTTGAAAATGATAATTAGATTAATTTATTGGGGAAAATGAGAGGCGAGAAAAGAAACAGTGTACACACAAGCTTATTTATTTCAAATAATTAAAGTACAAATTAATTTGTCTGTAGAAAATAACAGACTCAATAAATATTAACATTGGCGCTCTACTGTATCACATCCCTAATTATCGATTATATTAAGAATTCTTTTTATTCAAACCTGATTCAAATTTCTTATTAATAAAGGTAAATGAAATATATTTGTTTAAAAAATTAATAATTATACAGGCTGAGCAGGCATTGTTGAGCACATTTCAAAGTTCTATAAAACAAAAACAAATTATTGTAGTAATCTGTTTCATATTTTATTTGCAAGCATATTTCAAACAGTTTTATCTTACATATTCAAAAAGCTGTATGTGAGCTCCATGATTTGTTTTCACACCAAACGTTGTGGAGCATCTCAATCGTTATTCCTCCAATAACCTCAGTGATCCATCGTTTTAGTTCATCAATATTGCGATTATTTCTTGCATACACCTTGTCTTTGACAAACCCCCAAAGAAAAAAGTCTAGGAGTGTTATGTCAAGTGACTACGGAGGTCAAGGAATTGATCCACCTCTACCAATCCATTGTCTGGGAAATTTTTCTTGCAGGTAGCCTTTAACAATAGAACCCAATGTGTAGTGCTGCACTATGTTGCTAGAAATAAACTTGTGACTGAAAAACAAACTGCTGAAATTGCTTTTGTATTTGAACAACAGTATTGCTTTCTACATTCATTGGTTTCTGTTTTATAGAACTTTGAAATGCCCTCAATAATTTATGCTCATGCTATATATAGGGACACAGTAAAATTAAAAAAAAATAAACATCATTATTTATTAAATGAAATGTTTGAAACTTATTTTTAAATACTATAACCAAAATAAGAGTGCATACTCAGCTTCTATCTTTAAACTAATTCAATCTTCAATTAAAAAAAAGTATGGATATATAGCATTGCTGTTGTGCTGAAATTTTTATATAATGAGTGTAAATATTATCGTAATTGAAATTAGAAACTTTTTTTTTCACCATTTCTGAAATATATGGTCTTTATTTAATAACTGGCTCTAATTGTTCACGTCCTTTTCATATATGTAAATTTCCCACACACAGTATTCAGTTTTGTAGCTTATCCATTTTTCACTTATAAAAATTTATTCATTGAGGAATGTTGAAACATGAAATTCAGAAATAAGTCTTTTTCTTGTTATATTCAATGAATAATTGAATAACCAAATTGTTAAATCATCTCTTTATTTGTGAGAATAAAGAATAAAGGTACACATACTACCTATTACAGGAGTAGATTATCATACATTGCATCAAATTATATAAGCACAGTGATATAATGAAGCTCCAAAACTTCTGCACTTTCATTTTTCACAAAGATTAATTTATATGACTTTACCATGGCAATCAGGGCCGGTGAGAGGGGGGGGGGCACAGGGGGCAATTGCCCAGGGGCCCGGGAACCAAAGGGGGGCCCACAGTTTCGAATGAAAAAAGTACCTACATTTCATGATATTCCAAATTTTAACTTTTTCGTACTTTTTTCTTTTACCAGCTGAAAAACATTTCGCAGAATTGTAATTTAGAATATTTCCAACAAAGATACCGGAAATTTCCCATTTAGAGTACCATAAAAGGTGTGAAATATTCAGGAACTTCCTGTTTTCCTAGATCGCCGACCACCGTGGGTTCTGTGCCTTCAGGCAAAAATAGGGTTATATGCATCCGTCATGTCTCATTGAAACCTGATGTCTCGTTGGGCATTATAGACTGTAAGTTTCTGTAATTACTTTAGTTACAATATTATTGTGCGAGCGACAGGGATATGCACAGTGGGCGATAGCGGATGCAGTTGTATCAGGTCCTAAGCTCAACGGGGCCTGTGAGCGAAATTGGATATATAATATTACAGGCTCTAAACTCTTTTTAAATTCCCTTTTTTAGGGCTACTTATAAAAGTAAGGAAAAATTGAAGCTCAAAATTCAAAACTATTTAGGTCCTTTTTTTAATCAAATGTTTAAAAAATACGCTTTTTTAAGAATCTAGGGAAAAAAGTAACCGGAAAAAAGTTATCGGAAAAAAAGTGACATAAACTACAAAAGCGGAAAAAAAGTGACGTGGAAAAAAAGTGACAAGGAAAAAAAGTTACCGGAAAAAAAAGTGACAAAGACTTGATTTTGGGGATTCATTGCTTAAGTATGAAAGGAGGATCGGGGAGGGGGGCTCATAGTTTAGGTAAATGGGTTTTTCATGCTGAATTAACTGTTTTGGTTCAATTTTTGGATATACATTCATCCTGAAAAGATGCTTGCCTGATTAGTTTTGGGAAGGTACGATTACTCCCTCCTCCCATCCGTCCTCAATTAGATGAATGGGTTTTTATGCAGAATTGTCCAACATGTGTCAAATTTGCATATAGGTTCTTTTCGATAAGGCTTATATTATCTATACTAATAAAATCCGTGCGCCTCTGTCTGTCTGTCTGCTTGAAGCCGATTACAGTTCGCAACGTGGGCAAGTTGGAAGTCGCGAGAGGTGTCTTTCGATTCGAAAAATTCCGGGAAAGTCATTTCGGGCATTTTCGAGACCATGGGACCAAAATTAAAAAAGTTATGAATTAAAAACCAGTCGGGAATCGGAACGGAAAACGTCTTATTTCCCAAACAGGTCTCAAACGGAGCTCTGAGGCAGAACACTGCGCTACCTTGCGGTGAAGAACAGGAACTTTTCCCCTTTGGCTAAAAGAAGAAGCAGCCGAAAACCTATTTTTCTCCCGTCAATTTGTCAAAGAATGTATAAGAGAAAAAGAAGTAATTGGTAAAAAATATTAAACACTGTTTAATTAATATAATAAGTACAACTATTTAAGCACAGCAAGATATGTTCACTAAGAGGTAATAATGTTGCTAATTAATATTTTGAGGATCTCAGATGTAACTGGCTATTCATATATTTGTTCTGTATGTGAGTATTAATCGTTGTAGCTCATTTTCATACTTTTTCTTTTTGGTAGCATACACGAATATTGTGTAACCTAAGATTTACGCGATTAATACTAATTTCTGTTAGTACAAACGGAAAACGAGCTGCCAAAATTATTTGTTAGTTATGTTCTTTGTGATATTAATGAAATTACTTAATTTTTTTTAATAGCAGTCTTTTGCAGTTTTTAATAAACAAACTTTTTTTGCTCGTTTTTTCTTAAACCATCATGCAGACAGTTTTTAAAGTAGAAAAAAACTGATTACATATTCAGAATCTGCGTAAAAGTCTGCTTCTGATGATCCAAAAAATACGAGAAAATGTATTATGGACGTGCAGCACCAACCGTGCAAAATCAAATATTTTTAACGGGACAATGGCGACCATGGCGCGTAGCGCCGGTGGGCCGGCTTCGCACGATGGGCCCGTACTGCCCACTGTGCGAAATCACATATTTTAACGGGATAATGGGCGCATAACAACCATAGCTCTTTAATTTACTTTTTTTGTGCTGAGGATTCAAACACCAAGACTTGCTTATTAAATGAATTTTTTTGTTTATTATATATTGCTTAATATCGAGGTTCGTTTGGAAAAAGTGGCCCAGCTAGCGGGCGTAGCTCGCTAGTATAGTATATAATGCCTGAAGAGATTTAGGAGTTCTAATGGTTAAGTATAGAGAGGGAACGGGAGATAACCTTTCTAAAATTAAATTAATAACTTTTTACGCATAATTATCCGATTTGCTTAGAATTTGGACATAGGTTCATTATGATAAGACGTATCTCTGATTAGTTATGGGGTTCTTCTGCTTATTATAAAAGGGGGCGAGCAATTATATCCCCCTTAAACTAGAAAAATAGGTTTTTATGCAGAATTATCCCATGTATTTCAAATTTTAAATATAGATTCTTTCTGATAAGGTGGATCTCTGAATAGTTTTAAGGATTTAATATCTAAGTATAGAAGGGGAATAGAATATAACCCACTTTAAATTAAATTACTTTTTACGCAGAATTATCAGATTTGCTTCAAATTTTGGATTATAGAACCATTATGATAAGGCGTATCCCTGATTACATATGGGGTTATTTTGCCTGTTAAAAATTGGGGCGGGTGATTATTTCCCCCCCCCCACCTAAATTAGATAAATTGTTTTATATGCTCACTTATCCGATATATTTCATATTTTAGATATATGTTCTTTCTCATAAAGTGAATCCCGGAATAATTTTAAAGGTTTAATGGCTAAGTAAACACTGGGGAAACGGATGATACCCCCCCCCCCTTAAATTAATAAATGGCTTTTTACGCAGAATTATCTGATTTGATTCAATTTTGATACGTTTTTTGGGCGTTTATTATGATAAGGCGAAATGCTGATTAATTGTGGGTTATCCCCCGTTCATCGCTCTATACATAGCCATTAAACCCTTAAAACTATTCAGGGATTCACTTTATCAGGAAAAACCTATATCCAAAATTTGAAATACGTTGAATAGTTGTGAAAGAAAAAAAAACAATTTTATTTAAAGAGTGGAGGATTAATCGTCCAATTCCCCTATTTAATTATCAAAAGAACCCCATAATTAATCAGAGATTCGCCTTCTTATAATGAATATACATCCAAAATTTGAAGCAAATCGGATGATTCTGCGTAAAAAGCCAATTATTTAATTTAAGGGGGTTTATCCCCCTTCCCCCTCTATACATAGCCATTAAACCCATAAAACTATGCACATAGGAAATGCACATAGGATCTTTTCGATAAGGCTTATGTATAGTATAAAATGCCTGAAGAGATTCTAGGAGTTTAAGAGTTAAGTATAGATGGGGAACGGGGGATAACCTTTCTTAAATTAAATTAAATGACTTTTTACGCATAAATATCCGATTTGCTTAAAATTTTGGACATAAGTTCATTATGATAAGACGTATCTTAGATTAGTTATGGGTTCTTCTGCTTATTATAAAGGGGGGGACGAGCAATTCTCCCCCTCAAACTAGATAAATATTGTTACGAATTTTGTAAATAGTTAGTGTTTGTACTGTAAAATAATGTAAATAATTTTATTAAGCTCCATTCCTTTACTAATATTAGTTTTTGTTACATTGTCTCTGTTATCAAGCAAACTTGTCTATTATTTTCAGTGTATGTCTATGGCAGCTTGGCGAAATAATAGAGATATCGCCAAGTTGGCGTCACTTTTGACGACTAATTTTGGTCGCCAAATTTGACGATATATCGCCAAGTTGGCGACAAACTTGGCGATTGTTGGCGATGGTAACCCTTCCCTCTCTAAGGTAACCCCCCTTTAGATATGCTGATACATTGAATGTTGTTCCGTGGTTTTCCGGATTTTTCGAGAAGGTTGTAGAAATTTCCACCGCATGCTGCGAACCTATATAAGGAGAGCAATACGAGCTGCTGTGGTTATTATTTACCAGTCAGTCATTGAGTGAACTTCTAGGGTATTGTTTAAGCAAGTTTGCTTGAGTCTTATTTACGTTATTTTGAATGTGATTTTAGTGTTGAGACGTTGTATAAAGAGTCTCTGGGACCTATATCTGCACTTGTACGATAGATTTGAACAGTTATTTTTGAATATCTAGTAATATTTGTGAGTTTTGAAGACTATCTGTTGTTCTGAAAATCTGTAAATAAATTATTTTCTACTTTTCTAAGAAACAAGAGTTTGAAGTTGTCTAACCATAAGATCAAAAGAACCCTATATATGCTGGAACAATATGTTTTTATGCAGAATTATCCCATGTATTTCAATTTTAAATATAGGTTCTTTCTGGTAAGGTGAATTCCGGAATAGTTTTAAGGATTTAATGGCTAAGTATAAAGGGGAGATGGAGGAAACCCCTCTTAAATTAAATAAATAGCTTTTTATGCAGAATTATCCGATTTGCTTCAAATTTTGGACATGGGTTCATTATGATAAGACGTATTTCTGATTAGTTATGGGGTTCTATTGGTAATTAAAAAGATTTAATTAGATTTAAAAAAATTAAATTACCACCTTAAATTAGATTTAAAAAAATTATGCACACTTATCCGATGTATTTCAAATTTTGGATATAGGATCTTTCTCATAAAGTGAATTCCTGAATAGTTTGACACACGTTGGATAATTTTGCGTAAAAACCCATTCATCTAATTGAGGGCGGATGGGGGGTGGGCAATTGTCCCTTCCCAAAACTAATCAGGCAAGCGTCTTTTCAGGATGAACGTATATCCAAAAATTGAACAGCATGAAAAACCCATTTACCTAAACTATGAGCCCCTCCCCGATCCCCCTTTCATACTTAACCAATGAATCCCCAAAATCAATAATAAATCCCCAAAATCAATTCCTTATCACTTTTTTTCCGGTAACTTTTTTTCCTTGTCACTTTTTTTCCGCTTTTATAGTTTGTCACTTTTTTTCCGTTTACCTCTTTTTAATCTCTTTTTGGGGGAACCCAATAAGTTTCAAAACTTCTTTAATACTACATCCTTCAATTAAATATGCTATTTCTATAGTTCCCATTCTTTTTAAAGTTGCGAGATGAAAAAAGTTTGTAAATGTGTTTTAAATTGTCTTTTTTAAGGCCTAATATAAAAGTGAGAAAATGCTGAAACTCAAAATTAAGAACATTTAGAGCCTATTTTTATTGTTCAAATGTTTTAAAAATAGGCTTTTTTAATCTCATTAATAGAACAAAAAGCTTCAATAAAGTTCAAAAGTTTCTTAATCTTATTACTTCCTTGAACCAAAACAGAAATGCGCTTTCTCTCTATAGCCACGATTCTCTTTAAAGACATCCAGATGAAAAACATTTTGCAGACTAAGTACTTTTTAAATTGTCTTTTTGGGTCCTTATAAAACAGAAGCAAAATGGAACCCATGATTCAAAATTGTTAAGCTACGTATATTTTCTAATTCAAATTTTTAAAAAATGTGCTTTTTAATCTCTTTGGGAGGCCCCAATAAGGCTCAAAACTTCCTTAATACTATTACTTTCTTCAACCAAAACAGATAACATGTTTCATTTCTACAGCCAGCAATTTTTTTAAAGGTGCTAAGATGAAAAAAAAATCGCAAGTTCTAAATTTTTTAAATTGACTTATTTAGGTGCCTTACTAAAAGTAAAAAAAAGTTGGAACCCAAACATTCAAAACTTTTAGGCACCATTTTTTTAATTAAAATGTTTAGAATAATGTGCTTTTTCACCTCATTGGGGGTTTCAATAAGGTTCAAAACTTCCTTAAGGGAAGACCCAAACCCCATTTTCGGCCAAAAATCATCAAAAGTTAAATTTTTTTTTTTTTCTCAGAAAACGATAAAATACATATTTGCGAATATCCATGCAAAATTTCAGAACTCGGGGACACTTGGAACAAGTAGAAAATGAGCTTTTTAAATTGTACTCACTATAGAGTTTAAAGGACTAGCGGCCATTTAAAACGTGTTTTCCTGAAAATGACTTTTTTCATATTTTGCCTAAGTTCAAAGTACTAAGGCTCAGTGGTAAAAAGATTTAGAAACAAAGTGTTTAGGTTTTTAGAATCTTAAAAAAATTTGCAATAAAAGCAAGGGGAGATATTTTTTTTAACTATTTCTGAAAATTTTACATAAAATGGTAAACATGAAAATTATAACGAATTTAAGGAAATTTACCATGAGTATTTTTATTTTTTTAGCCAATTAAAATAGAAAATTAAAAATATCTCTCCTTAGTTCTTTTCTATATACTATAACACTATTTAAGAAATTTTAGTAATACCAAAATATTGAAAATTGTATGAGGAGTAGTAATTTTAAATAGTGTATTTTTCGACAAAAAGAAAAAAAAATCATAAAAATCCCTGTAAAAAATATACTTTTTAATGAAAAGTGAATTTTTTTGGTAATTATTCCTTACAAGAAGATTCTTAAATAGTACACCAAAATTCATTACTTTAAAATCAATAATAAAAATTTAGGGTTTTTTCTTACGGGTCTCCCTTAATACTATTGCTTCTTTCAATCAAAACAAACATGTCCTTTCTTGCTATAGCTGCCATTCATTTTAAAGGTGCCCAGATGAAAGACATTTGGCAGACTCTGAATGCTTTTTAAATTGTCTTTTTTAGGGCCTATATTAAAAGTGAAGAAAAAATTGGAATGCAATTGCTTAAAAAAATATATGCTTTTTAATCTTATTGGGAGTTGCAATAAGCGAGTATCTGTGTGCAATGCATTTGTCACCCAACCCCCGTATGTTCGATCTGTTTCTTTTTTAATGTTTCACTTCTCTTGTCTTCGTAAATTACTAATGATAACTATGCATAAATTATGTTCTGCAATTATTTAATCTATCAGCGGAGCATTGCTCGCTTTGCAGGTTGAATTTTTTTATGCACCCCCCCCCCCCCCCCCAAAAAAAAAAAAAAACGGCTTTTTTGTTTTCCATTTCCTTTTGAACGTCCCAATGCCTTCCACAGCTTAAATCCGTTCAGGGCATCCTCCGCTCTGATCTTGAATCAAACAATCTTTGAATTATTGTAATTTTTCTTTCTGATAAAAGTTATAAACTCTTGATAAAATTCAAATTTTCTAGCATCGTCGTTCACGTTGCTACAGGGACCATTTCGTTATTTTTCCACTTTAGCTTAAATATGAGATCAGCAAAATCTACCAGATAATTATTCGTTTTTAGAAAAAAATCGTCAAAAAAAGAAAACTTCGTAAAACGTGAAAAAAGGGCTAAAATTTGAATAAAAACATTAGGCAAATACTCAAAAATTGTCTATATCTAGCGAAAACATTGCAATCGGAATGTTAAAAAATGACCCCGAAAGACGAAAATCGCTAAAAATCACATAAAATGTTCGAGACAAATTCAGAAATTGCAAATGATAAAATTTTCTACATTGAGTTTAAAGACTGAAACCTGATTTTTTTTAGGTGTGTCAAGAAACTGCGAATAAAACGCCGAAAAGTCAAAATTTACTCAGGATTCATACAGAGTTGGGAAGAAAAAATCCAAGGAATACATAAAAAATCCAAGGAGTCCAAAAAATTTTAAGGACTTGCCACTTTTGTTGTTATTTATGTGGCATACACTTGCGCAGCCCCGATTCCGCAGGGACTCCGCGAGTAACTCGCGTATCCGCGGGGTATCTGCAATCTTCAGATGAAATCTGTGCTTTCCCGCAATCTTCAGACAAAATCAGTGATTTATCTGCGATATTTTAGCAAAATTGGCGATTGTTTGCGATCTTTTGTCGAAATCGGCGGTTTTTCTGCGATCTTTTGACGAAATCGGGATTTTCCCGGGTTTCTTTTTTTATGAAATCAATGTTTTTTCGACGATTTTTAGACAAAATTTGCATTTTACGTGATCTTTTCTCGAAAACGCCGTTTTATTCTCACAATCTTTTGACAAAATCGCCGTTTTTTCCGTGATCTTTTGATGAAATTGCCACTTTTTTCCCGTGATCTTTTAACGGAATCGGCATTAGTCTGTAATCTTTAGATGAAATCGACGTTTTCCCGTGGTCTTAGAGGTCTGCACGGGCCGGAATTTCCAGGTCCGGGCCGGCCCGTACAAAAATCAGCGAAAACAGGCCTGGCCCGTTTTGACCCGTTACAATTTCTACGATTTCTAAAAAATTCAGATTTTTATCATATAACTAAGATTCCTTTAAAGCAGCGGTTCCCAAACTTTTGGGCTCGCGGAGCCCTTTTTGGGAAAAAGTTTTAAGGCGGAGCCCCTGAACTCGTTTATACTCTGTGGTTTACAATTTTATGTTTTTTATGCCTATGGAGCAAATATGCAGCCAGCCTATGTTGAATAAAAATCCGAGCCAGTAATTTACAACATTGAACCAAAGTTCTCCGTTTGGGTTTTTACTGATACAGAAATTCTGAATTCAGTATGAATTTTCAGCATGAACTCGGAATTAAAGATAAAATGGTAACCATGTTTGGTTTATACATTGCATTGGGGCTTACGTAAAACTATTATTATTTATGGAGAAAACCACAGAGACAAAGAAAAAAAAATGTAGGTTGTACCGTTTTCGTTAGCAGAGAGGTACTTCTAAGTAATTCCCACACGCTACTCACGAAAAAAAGAAAAAAAAAGAAATGACTAGTTTCAACCACCCATGGGTACCCATGTAACATGTAATCACCCATGTAACACGTTTTCGCTAGTCCTGTCTACCCGTAATAGAATCTAGCGATTATGGAATATTTTTTTCATTCATCCTTAAGTTTCTAATACTTCTAAACATGCAAGAAAATAAATTGTCACTCACTTTCTGTTTTTTAAAACAAATTTAACAAAATACAGTTAGAATTAAGTCATCGTTTTAGTGTTTAAGTGGGCGGGGCAAAATCTATAAGCTGTATTGTTTGGTGTAGCATTGTTCACTTTTTTGGACATTTTATTTATATTTGGCTATTAATTACATTTTTAAAAGAAACTTTCTTTCGTCATTGATTTATCCTGAAAACAGACGTGCAGTTAAAAACTACACATGTTAACCCCTCGAAGGGCAAGATATAATGATGCTGTTATATTGAATTATAACGGAAAAATCGTAAAGTTTTGTTTTAAAATAAGAAAAGGCAAATTTTTAACAATTTCCTGCCAAAGTTATAAATATAAAATATCGTTAAAAGTTTCTGGTGAGAATCTCGTTTAAATGAGGTGGGATAAAATATATCCAACCGCCCTTCAAGGGGTTAAACGAACTGCAACTAGTAGGAAAACTTTTCTAATTTAATGGGATAATATGGGTGGGATTAAATTTATATCAGGGCGGGTACTCATTCACAAAAAATCTAAGCAATGGTTGAAGCTGAGCAATTTTTTTAATTCTTAATGCGATAACAAATGTAAAGGACCAATATATATATTTTTAAATTGCTACAGACTTATTTCTGATTGGAAATGTGGCAGAGACCAATTACAAGAAAATTTTAAAGAAGGGTTGTAAAAAGATAAAAGATGGTAAAAAAATCCAGTTTCAGCAATATACATTGCTTAAAAAATTAAGTACAATTATGAAAAACAACATAGAAAAATTAAATAACTAAGAAATTATAAAAATATAATAAACAGATTACAGCAATTAAAGTTGCGAAAAGAAAAGAACTATATGCACAACGCTCAAAAATATTAAATAAATCTAATGACAGGTTTCTTAAATAATACAAAATATTACATAAAAGGGACGTTTTAATCGGCAAATATTGTTGTACAGAGAAAAACAGTTTAGAAAATTTAATTATACAAATAACATAAACAGATTAAAGAATTTAAATTTATATATAAAAAAAGAAATACATATACACAATGTACACAAATGTAATATGGATCTAATAAAGATCTTTAAATGATAGAATATGCAATAAAATTATGTTTTTAGCGACAAACATTATTTTATTATAAAAAACAGTATAAAAAATTAAATTAATAAAAATTAATACAAGTAACATATACAGATTTAAAAAAATCAAACATATAAAAATGAGAATAAATATATAATACATTATACACAAATGAATCTAGTGAAGGATCTTAAATTATACAAGATCTTTTTTAAAAAGTCGTTTTAATCCTTTCCGGCACACTGTGCCCAGTCTAGGACACCTAATTTTAATTCCAAAAAACGGCACCAATATTATTTTACTGAAGTTTTAGTTTAACAGTAAAAACTTAAATTAGGGGTTTCAAAATATCTAAAATATTCGTTTGTGAATTCCAGTGTCAGTCGATAATTTCTCATTTCACTAACAGATTTTGGCCGTACCCGAAAGTGTTAAGCTACAGATATTGTTTTAAAAATTAAATACAATTTTGAAAACTAGGATACAAGATTTAAATAAGCAAAAATTAATAAAAATTAACATTTAAGGAAATTAAAAATCCAAAAAAAAATAATCAGTATGCAACATAGACAAATATTAAATGCCTGATTTTTTTTCTTTTTTATTATTCTGCATAAGTTTGATGAACAATAATATATAAAAGTTTAGTGTGAAAAATGCACTTGAATTATTTTGGACTGTTATTTTATTATCTGATGCAATTCTCGATAGTAGTAAGTGAATGTCTGGTTCTGAATTTAACCGGTTTCTGTATGTTGTTTAGAAACTTGTGTAAGTGAAGAATCCAGCTTTGCACAGATATGTCTTTGAAAATGGGAGTAAAATTAATTTTGCTCTTCTGACAAGATTTTGTATTCATCTGTCAAATGACACCAAAGTTCAATGATTGCGCTTGCTTTGGAGAGAGATTGCTTGATCGCTTTCAGTTATTAAATCAATGAGAGTTTCGTATTCCTCATAGCTTAAAGCTCTGTGGTTTTGTTTTTACACTCAATGGATTTAGTATCCAATTAAATCGTCCAGCATCTTATTTTGAGCAGCTGGAAAGTAATGGTCAGATTAATTTAACAGAGCTTCGAGATGATCATGGGTACTTTCTGAATTTTTTTTCAAACTTGATGTTATGGTCATTTAAAAATATTTTAGTAAGAGTTAAGTATTTAGTAAGGATTACGTATAAACATATAAATAGGTGGAGCTCCAAAGAACTAAACTGTTCTTGATTTTGTTCGGCAAGCAGAGTTAATAGCACTGGCGGTCCCTTTCTGTTTCGATTCACTTTGTGCATTCGATTCAGAATACTATTTCTTGTAGCTTATTTTAAACCGAATTTTTAAAACACAATAAGTGCAAAAATATAAAATAAACCAATTCAAATCAAAAATATTATACAGAAAGTAGATACATGAATAATGGAAACACATACATAGCTTTGAAGTGTATTATTGTATTTTTCAACCCATTTATAGATTCATTTATTTTTGGCACACACACAGACACAAAAATTCTTGCATACTTTTGAAAATCTTTCACTTGCAATGTGCTTATTTCTTTCATGTTTTTTTTATTTTCCTGGAACGCCGCGGAGCCCCTGGAAAGTTCAGGCGGAGCCCCAAGGGCTCCGCGGAGCACACTTTGGGAACCTCTGCTTTAAAGAATACTGCATACATATCTATGGAATGATTTTACAGTATATTTTACAGCAAATACACATTAACAACATTAATGATTACTTTGATTCTTAGGCTTTCAACATTCGAATAAAGATTCATTAAAAAATTAATGTGGCTTAGAATAAAAGAAAAAAGAAAGAAAGCTAAAAACACCGTTAATTTTGAAGCTGTTTAATAAAAGAAGATTTATAAATATATTTCTATATCATTTTATCATAGATTTCAAATCCAAGTTCATTCTTAAATTCAAAGAAGCTCCTTTCTGATACATTTCTAAATTCATTTTTTCTCTCAGAAGCGTATAAGATTAGCAGATATCTTTATTCAGAAACTATATAATCGAATGGCGTTATCCATTTTTTGATACAAGCAATTTAAGAATACTGCAAACAAATAAAATACTGTCATAATTAGCGTTTTGAATAGAATTTCGGAAGCAATAGCAAGGGAAGGGAGAAAAACTTGCAATCATTTGAAAAACTATTATATCTCAACAAGGTTATACAAGTATTTTATTTACCAAAAATGAAAAACGCTATTCGATTCCAAATCCCTTCAATAGTTAGGCTTATCACTTTTATACTTTTACAATTTAAAATTAATCAGAAAATGTGTCAAACTTTCGCATTATTGAGAAATTAATTTAAAAATCATCAAGAAGTATATATCTGAAGACTAAGCTAACATAAGTTCTTTATCGCTGTTAATAATTTTACAAATCATGTTTTCTGCCAATAATTAAGTCTAGTACCGGTCCGGCCAGTCTATATGTAGAAAAATAATGCAAGCGTTATCTCGGACCGGCATGAATCAGCTAAAAAATATTAAAACGGGTTATACATAATGTAATTCTCTGATGCCGATACACTGTGCATTTTTATATTGATGCTGTCAAACTAGTATGGCCACATTTATACTTATTCTCGTTAAAACCATTTTCATTGGAAATAGCTCATATTTTATCGTTTCTGCTTAAATCTTCAGAACGGGCCGGCAGGCCCAAAATTTTTTTTTATCGGCCCGGCCCGTCTGGCCCGTTCAATTTTTTTGCTGGCTTGGGCCCGTGCAGACCTCTACGTGGTCTTCAGACAAAATTAGCGTTTTATCTGCGATATTTGATGAAATTGTTGTTTTAACTGCGATTCGCACAGGAAATTTGCGTTTTTCAACGATCTTTGGACAAAACTCGTTGACAAAAACATTGACGAAATCGTCATTTTTCTACGAAATATTGACGAAATGTGTGCTTTTTCGGAATCCTTTCGTGAAATTTGCATTTCTTCGCAATTGTTTTTTCCGCTCACATAACCATACAAGTCGGCAACTATGCGGAACTGATAACCCAATTTCAAATTTTCCGAAGAGAATCATCCCCTGAATCCACCGTTATCAGCAAAATTGAGGATGATGAAGAAGAAATCAAAGTTTTATATCTAGCTGTGAAGGATTTAAACAGTGTAATCACTTTTTGAAATCAGAAGCTTAGAGATGTGTCTGGATTATTCTTATCACTTTCCCCTTATGGCCGTCAAAAATAAATCACTTTGGTGGCTATTAGTATGATCCCAACCAAACACTGCTGTGCTTCTGATGAATGACGTCCATAAAGGGTTTACCGCGAGTTTTACAATCGCGAATTTTTTTTTTTTTTTTTTTTTTTTTTGCCCCCGGAGCAATATTGCTTGCATGCAAAACCGCTATACAATTTAAGGAGTTTTTAAGGAGTATTTTGTTTATCTAAGCAGTTCTAAGTACTACTTGGGAATGTTTTCATTTCTAAGTAGTTTCTAAGGAGTCCAAGGAGTCTGTACGAACCCTGTTACTATATCGGGATAAAAGATTGAAAATAAGTTCCTTTTACAATAATAAAAAAAATGAATTGAAGGGGTTTTTTCCCCTCATTTTCACCCTCATTCAGACGCGCAGACACAAAAATGCATTTATTTGCCAATTTTCCGCAAAAATATAGAAAAGTACACAATCTAATGTAAAAATTACCTAACATCTTTAAAGGTTCATTTTCGTCATATAAAATCACAAGAGTGTTCAATCAATTCTGCAGCATTGTATTTTTTCCTATTAAAAACTGAACTTTTACTCATGATTTTTTTTCTTGTATAACTAGAATAAATCGCGAATCAGAGATCAAAATTTTTATAAATTTTCCGTCAAAAGTCGAAAATTTCTTCAGATATGAATTGCTTCTAATCGGAGTCTTCAAAATAGCGTTGAATCCAGGGGGTGGTTCGGGAACGGGGGACATTCCCCCCCTCCCCCGGAAATTTTGAAATTTTAAGTTTTCGTTGGTCAAAAAGTGCAATTTCCCCCCGAAACTCTAATGTCCCTATCGGAGACACAGAGAAAAGTGTCTGAATTCACCACTACTTCAATACGAGGGGAAAATGCTCAAAATCGCATAAAAATTAGCGAAAAATTCGAAAATCGCATTAAAAGTTCGCAAAAATTTAAAAAATAGCTGAGGACAAAATTTAGGACTTGAGGTAAAAAGACTGAGACCTGATTCCGATTACTATAGTCAAAAAATCGCGCCAAAACACGAAAAAAGTTAAAAATCATATAAAAAGTTTGTGAAATATTCAAAAATTGAAAGAAAACTACTTTAATATATTCGGCTAAAATGGAAATATGGATTGAAAATGGATGCCTTTTTTAAATGTAGGGGAAAAGCTCGAAACTTGAAAAAATAGTAATATAAATAGCTTAAAAAATTAAATTAAAAAAAATTGAATCAAAATCTGTTTCGAGATACAAAACATCAAGCATACAGGTATCCTTCCTGTCAAATTTTGTCCTGGACAGCAAAACATCTTCTACTTCTCAGACAAAGAAAAACCCTTTACAGTCCTACAGCTGTCTTTATTGTTATCTACAAGAACAAACCATCTTCGTTGCCCACAGAAAGGTACAGTCTATCCGAAGGTATTTTTTTCTTTTCAAATCTTTATCCGGTCAACTTGAATGACAAATTTATACTGGAAAAAATCGTAAAAATATGAAAACGACATCCAAAGTTTTTTTTTTTCTTTCTTTTCTTTCCTTTCTTTCTTTAATTTAGTAAATCTGTACATACATATAAGGGAGAGTGAGGAGCAATGGGGCACTTTTTACAAAAAATCAAAAATCAACATTTTTTTTCCACACACGCAAAAAAAAAAAAAAAAAAAAAAAAAATTTATTTATAGAATACAAGATGATACATTTTTTAACGTCCCTGAACAATATAGAAACGTTATTTTTAGAAACACTATTTATAATTAAAGAAATGGAAAATTTTGAAATGTGCCACATATCTCTCATATAAATTCTATATCTCATATATACTGCGCTGCACAAAAGTATTCGCATACCATTCTCCTGATTAGAGGAAATTGCAGAAGGAGAATTTTCTGAAGTATCTCTTAAATGAACTAAATTTTGGAATAGATGTTGTTGATAGATACAAATCTCTAAATCATATACAAGGCTGCTAAAATATTCGGGGAATTTTCCAATTGTAGATGGGGACAGCTGAAATTCGGTTTTGAAATACGTTATAAATTTTCATATGGAAAAAAAGAGACATAATATTTAAATTTTTAAACGGTGCAGATTTGTTAGATTATACTGAATGTGCCGGAAAGTGCTTCATAATCAGTGTTTGATGCATGATTTTTCCTTTCTTGTTTAGTTTATTTTTGTGCAGTATTTAGAGTTTTTGCGGTGTTTTTTAACATTTGTAAAGGAAATTCAATTACAAACGTTTTTGCCAATTTTCAAATTTTTCGAGAACTTTTAATTTTTTTAAAAGCTTTTTACAGATAATTTTTAAAATAGGTAAAAAGAAAATCCAGTTTCAATCTTTTAGGCCAATACAGTAAATTTTGTTTCCTGTGAATTTCGAAAAAAAATTATGCATTTTTTGGTATACTTTTGCGTTTTGCAGCGATTTGTTGATACTTTTTGCTAAACAAAAGAATTTTCAGTTCAGAAGAGGAGCACGTTTATTAATTATTTAACAGCTGATTGAAATTAGCTGCTTTTGTTTGCAAATATTTTGTGTCATAAACAATGGGGTTGTAAAGTGGATGAAATGTAAAATTTCAGAATACCCTGAAATAAATCATTTTATGATAAAAATCGATCAAATTTTGATAATCACCTTTTAAAGAAAACTTGTTTGTAAATCTGAACCTGATTTAATTTGAGTAGGTAGCGTTGATTTAAAAAAAACCACAATAAACATTACGTTCTGAACAGGGGCGTAGCTTGAAATTTTTATTGGGGGAGGAGAACCAAAATTTGGCGCCTTTCAATGTTTTGCCGCCCTTGAATTATTTTTTTATGTTTTACCACAATTTTTAGGAGAGCGGGGGGGGGGGGTTTAGTTATGCTACTTTTTATCTTTAGTTATTTATTCATGGCAATGGCATCTATTTAGGTGATATAAGTGATGCAGCCATGGTTAAATTTCCATTTTAAGCGTGCATGCACATGTGCTGATAGACTATCTCTCCCACCTCTTATTTTTTCAAGGTCTAAAAAGGCAATGTAGAATCTTTTACGAGAATCTGTATCCTGGTTCCTTAAATTTATTTTCCTGACATGATAAGAACAATCGTATTTGGAAGAAAAATAAAAATACAGAACGCAAAGTTAATTAGAATGAACGGTGGTTTATATACCACATATACTGAATATTCCAGTTTCTGTAAAATGGAATAACATATTTTCCCTTTTATTATCTTAGTAAATACATATAAGTAAAAAATAATCTGTATCATACTGCAATTATAATCCAAAACTTTAAAGTAGTTATTTTTTCTAATGTGCATTTTTTAAATCGGTCGTATGATTATTCTATTAATTATACAATACATCAATGAATACTTTTTTTCCTGTCACTTTTTAACATTAAAAGACAGTCGTTCAAAGTAAATTTAATTTTCTTTTTTGACAATGGCTACATTAAAAGCAAAAATCAATTACAGTCGGCTCTCGTTAATTCGAACTCGTCGGGACCATAAGAAATGTTCGAATTATGGAAATTATGAAATGAAAACATGCTTAATATGGTACTATTACAAAGGAATTAATGTTATAGTGGTTTTTTTTTTAATTTATTTCGTTTGTTATCATTAGGATATGACTTAATATTAAATTAGAATGTATAAATACATAAACTAATTAAAAAATTAGAAACAAGCACAATGGAAAAAGAATTTAAAGCGTCACCAATGGACAGACGGGGCACGAAGAAAATGGATAGCAAATGCATTGGATTATATGTATACTAGTTCAGAACAATTTTCATAAAAATCAAACAAAGAAAGTTATTCAAATGATCTGAAATCCGTGAGAAAGAAGAGAAAAATGTAAAATCGGAATTCTCGTTAGTTTGAATTAAACGAAGTCAAAAGAAAATGAGTTCGAATTAATGAAAATTTTTAACGTTATTCTGCCATTGAAAATTTGGGGACTTTATATTTATATTTAGTTCGAATTAAGCGAAGATTCGAATTATCTGATTTCGAATTAACGAGAGTTGACTGTATTTCCAAATCCCTTTATCAAATCACTAGAATAAAAATTTATTTAACCCCTTAAGCAACATGTTCAATTTAGCAATAGTATGCTGAATACTGGATATCATTAAATTTCGTCAAAAGTAATTTATCACAATAGCAATTAGCGATGCAAAAAACTCAGATGCATAGAACATTTCAATCTCGATTCAAAATAAAGACATATACACATACATTTTGGAATTTCAGATAGAAGAGTTCACTTTGCACGTCATCGGTACATCGTGATGTTTATAGAGTTAATTGAAAGCTGTTATTTTTCAGATAAATCAAATTTAATCTGTAATGTCCATTGCAAGGCGGAAAAAAGACCCATCAGAAGAGTGACAACAACTTGAAATGCATATGTACATTTGATAAAACATAACAAAATTATATTTAGAAATTATATTATAAAACAAAAATAGAGCCAAAAAAAAATATATTGCTCAGTTGAAAACATTTTTTTTACCACTTGATCAGTAACCCTCGCAAGAATGGAATCAGTGCCACTTGATCAGTAACAATGCATTTTTAATTATAAAATTACAATTTAAATACAGTGTTTTATGCAATAAAATCTGTGAAAATGCAATAAGTGGATACTAAAAACCTAAATTAAAATCGTGTAAAACTGAATATTTGTTTGGTTCCATTCGATTGCTTCTTACAATGTTTGATTGCTTTTTCGAAAAACATTTGTGTGTATTCCAATCCAAATTGCTTATTTTCGCATTTAATTTTGAATTCATTTTTGCTCTCAAATTCATCAGACTTACAGACTCTTATTCAGAAACTATACAAGGTGCCGTAAAGCTCGATATTTTGATAAAGGCAGAAAATAGTGTGAAAAATGCTGTCAAAGTGGGCATTGTTAACCGAATTTTCTGAAGCCGAAGAACTGGAGACGATAAAAGGGATCATGCTGAAGCAATATATGTTTATAAATCAAATTCTAATAAATGGAGTGAAAAATAAGATCATACGACCAGGATTGGTTTGTTTTATTTTTGTCGTCCGATTATCTACACTAGGGATATAGGACTAGGGGGGGGTGCCCTTCGTGGGGGTCTTTCTAGGGGAACCTAACCCGTATTTACGCAAGGTTCGAAGAAAACCACAAAAACTCCGAACGGTTAGGCCGACGGCTGCGATTGGATTCGAACTCAGCACCTGCCGTCTACCAGTTGAGAGGTCAGAACCTCTCGGCCACCATACGAGATACGACACCTTGTACATTTCTTCGAAAATCACTCCAGCAAGTTTCATGTTTCTATTTTTAAAAATGAGCCTGAAATTGTATTCGAAAATTTCGAGGTGTTGAAGGTGGAAAAGCATGTTTTCGAGTACACCCTTAAACATATATTTCTTTTAATTTTGGGGAAAGCTTCATTCCTGCCCAGTCCTGGGTTAAAACTAGATCGATTATTAATAATGTAAAAGTTTCAGAAATCACCATTAATCAAAAAATAGCTATCTGTTTAGGAAATAAATAATAAAAATCATTAAAACTTAAATTTACCGGAAAACTGGGAATGCTATTCGATTTTTTCCACTATTAATAGCAATGATAATAAATGAACTCACAAATGCATCAGAAATATAAACATTGTACTTGAACATGCTTGAACATTGTATTGAACATACTTAATTAAAGGAAAATATTTACATTTTTTACCTTCGACTGCATCATCGTTTTTCATCCATCTTTTCATAAATTTGAATCGTTTCTCCGCTTCATAACTTCTTTTTCTGTTTTGTTCTTTGTAGTAAGATCCTGGTTTTTTGTTTTTATATTTTATTTCAGTCATCACTCATGACTGAATTTCTTCTCTCTGGACAACTACGAAAGACAGCTTTTTATTTTTATTTTAAAAATTGAACGAAAAAAATCGCTAGTTTTGAAAAGTCGCGTTATTAGTTTCAGTACAATCTGACAACACTAGACACTGGACTACAAAGATATATGTAGGTGACGTCCGGAAATTATCTAACCTCACACAAGGAAGGACATAAGAGGGGAGTTAAAATAGTCAGGGTCAGATGACCCTGTCGAAGACCACCAACCTTGAATTGGAATAAGGGGGAGCTTTTCTCCGAAAGATCAAATTACATGTAGTGATCGAACAATGTCCTTTCCGGAATGTGTTCTTGTTTTCGCACTGGGGATAGCGCCTTTTAGTAATCTTAAAATTTCTCAAATTTAATGGATCTCCTATATTGTTTTGAAATCATAATTTATTTTCTTATAAATTTACAATAATATTAATTCCAAATCACGTTACTGTTATTTCATTATTATTATTATTATTTTTTTTTTTTTTTTTTTTTTTTTTTTGTGTGTGTGTGTGTAAAAAATTATCTAAGAATCCCACATTAATAATAAAAATTTTAGGTGCCTAATGGCGCCTTTAAACCTTTCATGACGCCCTTTTGATACTCTCTTTTTTAGGTGCCTGACTGCGCCTCTAAACCTTCTGTGGCGCCCTACTACTAAAACATAATATAGAACCATTCAAACGCATTACAGTCGTTTCCACACTTCTTTTCCCTTTCTATCTATTTCTAAGGGTGACCAAGAACTACTATAAGAAGGAAATAATTGTACATCTATCCTGGAATTTATTACAAGTCTGTTTTTGAAATTTTTTATTTAGGATGCATAAATTTACTTCGGGATAGGAGTGGGGGAATAGAGGTAGTATAAAGTCTAAAATTAAGTGCCTTTTTCATGTTTTGTAAGTGAATAATAACTTACTTTGTAATTTTACATTTAAAATTATTTTATAATTGCTTGTTACTACTAACAAAGCCTTTTGTCAGGGCGCCTAACAGTGCCCTTAAACCTTCTTTGGCGCCCTACTACATGAACATATTGGGAGGGGAGGCTCCCCCCCCCTCCCCCCCCCCCTAAAGCTACGTCCCTGGTTCTGAAGTAAAACTAGTCGTTGGAGGCCACCGTAATATTTACCCATCATGGATATGCATATACTAATATATGAAAATAAAACATGTGTAAACTGTATACAAAATGCATTGCAATTCCAAAATAAAACTTAAACATATATTTAAGTATTTTTAATACGCATAGTAATGCTCTATTAATGAATTGCTGACGAACCAATTTCGACAAAACATATAAAACGCCTAACTACTCAAGAAGTACCGAACTGCGTAAAAGAAACATCCTTATATGTCCAAAAATAATAATCATATTAACTAACAATTTGCTGCATTGGTTTAAGTGTCTCATTTTCAATTAAAATATATCTTTGAATTGAAATTTTAATGAAATACAGGGTCATAAAAAATCGAAGAATGTGGAAAACAGGATTACAAATATCTCAGCAACTAACAATACGATCGACTTCGTCCTTTATGCAAAATTTGTGTTATTTTATTTCTTTTTATGTCCACTCCTTAAAATAAAAAAATTTGAAAATTTTTATGTACCTTTCATCAGAACGAATTTTTCGAGAATCCGAGAAAAATAGTTCCGGATAATCGAGGTTGCTGATATTCAATAGGCTTCGTCCCATTCTTACATACTAAGTACATACAAAATTTCAAGTCTCTATCTCAATTTGTTCGGGAGATAGAGCGTTTACAGACAGACAGACGAACGGCAAATTTTTTTTTCTAAAAATATGTTTTTTGGAATCTCCAGCGTCTGAAACGTGCAATTCCGTCAAAAAAAAAAAAACTTTTCGATTTTCAAAACGATTGCAAGATTTACCCTATACTACGTATGATGAGTAAGTAATAAATCATTAATTCAATTATACAGTGATTCAAATAAGCGGCGGATTTTCGAACTTTTTCTAATAGGGGCCCGTAATTTTTGCCTGCCCAGGGGCCCGTGAAACCTGTTACCGGCCCTGATGGCAATCATACCAATAATTATTCTTTGAGTATCATCTTTGATATGCATTTGAGAAATCAGTATTGAACAACAGTTATCACAATTACAAATTATCTATATTAATATTATAAAGAAGTAAAGTTTGTTTGCTTGTGTGTTTATTTGTAGGGGATAATGTCTGGAACTACCGGACTGATTTCAAAAGTAATGGTATCAAAATGAAAATATTACTTCCTGTTCTAACATAGACTATATCATAGGTCAATGCTGCTAACCCAAATGGGTGAAAGAGCAAAAAATGTTCTAAAAATATGGTTTTTTCTACTATCAACTAGAAACAGAAAATTTGGCATGGTAGTTACTTATAATATATAAATTATCTCTAAGAACATTTCCTAAAAATTTTGAAACTTAAAAAAAGATGAAAATGTACGAAAAATGTTCTAAAAATGTTTGGAATTTTGATTTCTATTCAATCTTTGGAAGAACCAAACCGATTTAAAAAAATAATGATGTCAAAATAAGGTAACAGCCCTTGCTCCAGCATAGGCTACATTTTATGTATATGGCACTACCCCAAAAGCAGTGCAGGTGCGAAAAACATTCTAAAAACGTGATTTTTGTGTTACTGGAGAGCCTAGAAACATGAAATTTGGCATGTAGTTACTCATAAAATATAAATTATCTCTAAGAACATTTCTTAACCTCTTTACTGTACCATGTGCTATACATGGCACACATCTAAAAATATCATATTTTCATTATGTGCCATGAATATGGCTAATATGACCACTGTAACTGATCAAGAACAATTTGAAGAATGGAATAACACTTATTTTGTCCATGTCAAATGACTGCATTATACAAAAAAATTAGAAATTATTCCTCAGAAACAAAACAAAATTTTGATCAAGCTATTAAGGTAAGATTTATTTTCATTATTTTTACTGAATACTTAAAATTACTACTATAAAAAAAAAGTTGCAGAGTGTTAAGCAGATAAAATTAATCTGAATTCATTTTGTTGCAAAGTATTAGCAATATATTATTTAAAAACTCTAATTGTATGCATATGACACCACCATAAAATGCCAAATTTTAGCTAAAAACTTGAAATTTAATTTTATTATTATTATTATTATTATTCCATCCATTATTAGATCATTTTATAGATTTGAAAAAGAACCCCCCCCCCCCAAAAAAAAAAAAAAAATCATAAAAATTGAAAAATTGTGCAGTGAAGGGCTAAAGAATTAAAGATTTAAAAAGGGTGAAAATGTGTGAAAAGAATTCTAAAAATATTTTAAATGGTGATTTCCATACAATCTCAGGAAGTATCAAACTGATTTCAAAAATAATGTTTGGAAATTAATTGTAATAGCCCTTGCTTTAACATAAACCCTATTTCATATCATTCTCACTATTACATGAGGATTGAGAGAGCAAAAAAGTACTAAATTGCAATTTTTGTGATACTGCGGAGGCATTTTGATAGCTACTTATGAGGTATAGATGATGTTTGAGAACATTTCCTAAAAAATGAGAAATTTAAAAAAGAATGAAAATGGGAGAAAAATATTCTAAAAAGTTGTAAATTGCAAAATTTATGCAATCTCAAGAACTACATAATCAATTTCAAAAGTAATGGTTGGAAATTGATGGTGACAGTCCTTGCTCCAACATATGTTCTATTTCATGTTGCTATTATTACTACTTGGGGGCTGCATGATAAAGAAACCTTCTAAATTGTGTTATACTGCAAAGGCTAGCTACTTCAAATTTGGCGAGGTAATTATTTATAAATGTTCTCTAAGATCAGTTTCTAAAAAATTAAAAAATTAAAAAGCATGAAAATGCACAAAAAGCATTTTAAAAACACAGTCCTTGCTCCAACATGGCTTATATCTTATGTCGGTGTCACTACCCAATAAATTTTTGTATTACTGAACAACCTCGAAACATAAAATTTGGCATGTTAATTATTTATGTATATACAGTAGACTCCCTCAAATCCACACTCCTAAAATCCGCAACTCTCTAAAATCCGCACATATTTTATAGATGTAAACAATGACATATTCAGTTCAGATGTAGGTGCAAATTTTGACTTTTTTAGTTTTATATCAGTTTCATATATTTTTTAATTTGTAATTTGTGTTAAGGTTATTGAATTCATGTTTCTTCATGAAGAAAGAATATTTTATTTCTGAAAAAATATAGATATTGCTGATATCATTGGTAATCACAATCTTAGCAAATATATTTATGTATTAATGAAGTTTTTTTAGTTATTAAGTCTGGCTAAACCTGAAATAAAGCTTCATTATTTTATGATCTTGATATGAATTAGTAATGAACCTTTATGAAGCAAGTTTCATTGAATAATTTAGGAAAAGCACATTCCATCTCTAAAATGAATATTTAAATGTACATTATTGATTATTAATTTGACCTTTGCTTTTAGCATTTTTATCATTTTAAAAACTATCTATTTTATTATTATTTTAGTTTATCACTTATTTTAATATTTTAGCATATTGTAAGCATTCATTATACTTTTGATTTCATTATTAATTGCATTCAAATTACTTTTTAAAAAATGTAAACAAAGCAATGACCAGAAATCCGCAAAATTCTAAAATCCGCAAAACCTCTGGTCCCAAGTTGTGCGGATTTGAGGGAGTCTGCTGTAAATGATTTCTAAGATCATTTTCCCAAAAATATGAAATTTAAAAGAGGTTATAACGTGCAAAAAGAGTTCTAATAATGTCCTAAATTGTGATTTCTATGCAATCTCAGGACATATCAAACTTATTTGAAAGTAAAGGTGGTAAATTGATGGTGATATCCCCTGCTCCAACATAGGTTATATTTTATGTTGTTTTCAGTACCACATTAAGTTTAGAGGAGTAAAAAATGATCTAAAAGGTGTTTTTGTAATACTGATGGGTCTAACAATTAGAAATTCGGCATGATAATTACTTTAAAAGATGCAAATGCTTTCTATGAGTCAAATAAATAAATAAAATAAAAGTTTGAATTAAGCAAAAAAGCATTCTAAGTTACTTTTTTTTTCAGTTTTATGAAATTTTAAATCAATTTCAAAAACTAGTCAGTTGTGGCAATCCCAAAACTTTCATCTATCTCATGAATGTTACTACTTCAAAAATGCTACCACAATGCCAAAATTAAATGGCAATCTATGCTCATCCTAAAGAATCTAAAGGCATGAAATTCTATGCATTAATTTTTGAAATAGGACTATTATATTATTAAATATTTGACTGATTTCAAAATTAATGTAGGCAAATTAATGATGACAGTCCCTGTTTCAACATAGACATTTTATGTTAATATCACTAGCCAGGGTTCACAAAGCTGGACTCAGTTTGGAAAAGCCCACTGAAAAACCCATAATGTGAGTTTTTTCATTTTCAGAAATATTTAAAATTTCAAACAACATATATATTTAAAGAATTTGCTATTTCACTTAATTAAAAAAAAAAAAAAATTTAAAGCCATTACATAAGCACTTGAAGTAAAATAAAAATGTATTTTAGTACATTGAAGTACTTTACTAACATGGAACATAGTAGGCATCTATACAATATATGTAATACATAATTATAAATAAAGGCTTATCATAAGAATGTCTTTATATAAAAAAATCAAATGAACTATATGCAAGAAAATAAAAGGTGTGTATTTTTACTGTCTTCTATCTTTGCAAGAAGAAAGTATTGGATTTGTTAAAAATTTTGGCTTCCAGTTTACAATAGATTTATTATGTTTTTAAAAAGGCCCTGAAGATAATTTGATGTTTTTTAGAAAATGCCTGTTTTTGCGAACCCTGCACCAAGGGCGGATCCAGCCCAGCCTCCAGGGGGAGGTCACAACTTTTGACAGATGATTTAATGAAACAATTTTAAAATACAGTAAATCTTGTGAAAACGGAATTACAATAAAAAGTAGCAAATTTCGCCGATCGGGCATAAAAAAAAAATCGGGAAATTTGTCCATTAGGCACGTAAAAATCACAAATTTTGTCGATCGGGCGCGAAAAACCTCAGATTTCGTTTATCGGCAAGGAAAAAAATATAATTTTTTTTATAATACTTGAAAAAATTTTGTTCATAGGTTGTGGAAAGTCGGCTGTTTTGTCTGTTTACCGCGCAAAAAAATGCGAATTTCGTTGACCTGGCGCGGAAAAATCGAAAATATCGCCATCTGGACATTGGAAAATCGCGAGTTTTGTATATCGGCCCTCGAAAAATTTCGAATTTTGTCTGTATATCTCAGAAAAACTGCAAATTTTGTCGATTGAGCACAAAAAGTTGCGAATTTTGTCTATCTGGAACGAAAAAATCGCAAATTTCGGTAACAGGCCACGGAAACCTCCCAATTTTGTCGATCGCTTCGTAAAAAGCACGAAATTATTCGATCGGGAACGGAAAAATCACGAATTTTGTTGATTGGGAATAAAAAAATTGCGAATTTTGAGTTGATAAGGAATGCAACAATTCCCAATTTCATGAATCGGGAAAAAATTATCGCGAATGTAGTCGATTGTCTTCGTAAAAAGAGCGATTCGGGCGATTGGGTATGAAAAACTCGCGAATTTTGTCGATTCGGAATGAAAAAATCGCTAATTTCGTTGATAGAAGAAGGAAAAATCGAAGATTTTGTCGATGATGCGTGGAAAAATCAAAAAATTTTTTGAGCGGCTGCAGAGCAATAACGAGTTTCATCAATTTATCGCGAGAAAAAAATCACAGATTTCATTAATTTACTGCAGGGAAAAAATGCAGATTTCATCAGTTAGTTAAGAATCGCGAATTTTATTGTTTGATGCGAAAAAATGCCTATTTCATGGACAAGAACGGAAAAAGGCGCGAATCTCGTCAATTGGGCACGGAAAAATCCCGAATATGGTCGAATGCTTTCGTAAAAAGCGTGAATTTAGTCGATCGGGAGCGAGAAAATCGCTTTTGGTAGGGCACGGAAAAATTGCGAACGTTGCCAATCAGGAACGAAAAAGTCGCAAATATGGTCAATCAGTTTCGTAAAAAGCGGATATACTGGGAGTGGATATAGCGGACCTGGAATGAAAAAAAATTGCAAATTACGTTGATATGGCGAACAAAAATTGACAATTCCATCGTTCGGGAAAGAAATTATCGCAAATATGGTCGATCGGCTTCGTAAAAAGCATGAATTCCGGCGATCGAATACAAAAAACTTGCGGATCTTATCGATTCGGAACGAAAAAATAGCTAATTTTGTCGATTTGGAACGAAAAATCACTAATTTTGTTGATAGGGAAAAACCGCAAATTTTGTCGATGATGCGCGGAAAAATTAAATAAATCTTTGAGCGTCTGCAGAACAGTCGTGTGTTTCGTCAGTATCGCAAAAAAAAATCACGGATTTCATCAGTTTACAGCAGGAAAAAAATGCATAGCTCGTCATTCAATTAAGAAATGCGTATTTCTTAGTTCGTGTATGGAAAAATTCGTATTTCATCGAACGAGAACGGAAAAATGTGCTAATTTTGTGGATTGGGCACGAAAATCATGAATTTTTTCAATCAAGTGAAGAAAAATCGCAAATTTCGCAGACCATTCGTGGAAAAATGTCAAATTTCGTCGATCACACCCAACAAAATTGTGAATTTCATCGATTAGGCATGGAAAAATTCTGAATTTCGTGTATCGGCTTCGCAAAAATTGCGAATTTCACCGATCGGGTGCGGAAAAATTGTGAATTATGTCGATCAGGCGCAGAAAATTCGTGAATTTTCTCGATCAGTTTCAAAAAAAGCGCAAATTCTTTCGATTAGATGCTATTTTGCTTTCCTGTTTTAGCACCTTTTATTTAGACTATACAGTGTACATCCCTCTTTGAAGAGCTCCTGGGGGGGGGTCATGACCCCCATGACCCCCCCCTCCTCTTGGATCTGCCACTGGCCTGCACCCAAGAGAGTTTGTAGACTTTTAGAGAAGAAGCTTTGTATTTGATTTGATGGTTAATTTTAAGATGTAAATATACTATGTGGTTTCTAAAACATTCAAAACTTCAAGTGAATAATGAAATGAGCATAAAAGCTTAAAAATACACTCTAAATTATTATTTATTTAGAATTAATTTTAATTGTTATTAATTTAAGTGCCATTTTTGCCTAATGCAGTGTAACAATGAAGTTTAGTCAAACTGTGGCTTCATTTGTAATTTTTTTAATTTTTCCTAAAAGTATAATTTGTTCTAATAAAAATTAGACATACAAATGTCACTTGATGTATTTAACTATTGCATGAGCAAAGCCGCGAGGTTTGCTAATATGATATAAAATCATTGAAAGACATCTTCAATCAGTAGGATGAAGAACTTTCACAGCTTGAATACAACTTTTCTTTTCCTAATGAAATATCTTCATTAAGAATTTAAATATTTTTTGTAATATTATTATACGATTTTTTGGTAATTTTATCATCTCATTTTCATTTGCTGTTAAATACATTTATACTGATCAGAATCGACCAACATTTGAAATGCTTACACCATAACAAAGACTGACTCACCAAATTATTGTCTGGAAGGACAAAGTATGTCTTCACATTATGAAATGTGACAGAAGAAAGGGGGGAAAAAAAGTTTAGTTTATTGTATTTCAATTGGAGAATCTGTTAGGCCATTGGCGAGCAGCGCCTTTGAAAGTTATGGGTTGCAGTATACAAGTGTGAAATGAGCAATTGTACAACATATATTCGTGTTATAAATGAATCTAGTATAATTTCGTGTGCAGCGTTTTCTACAGTTTCCTTATATTGACCTTCGATTTATTCTGTTGAGCTGATACTGATACCAGATTATTTGATCGTTGAGGTTATTTGGGTGAAATAGTCCACCAGTGTTCGTGTCCGGGATGGCTCAGTTGGAAGAGTATTGGCAGCTTCAGCCAATACATCCCTGGTTCGAATCCTGGACGTTTTTCACCCACATGGGAAAATTTACGTCTCTTATAATCATATGTACAATTATATTTCATTTTATTTTATTATATGAATAACTTAAAATGTGTCTAAATTACAGGAATTTGGCCTTAATATAAAGGGGGGGAAAAATTTCATCTTTTTTCTATTTCTCAATTTCATTCCTGATTGTAAAATATTTAGAAAAATAATATTAAATTTTGAAATTAAGTTATGTTTATTGGATCAATTTAATTATTTCGAATTTTATTAGAAACTTTTTTTTAAGAAATCACCATTATATAACAAGTATAAAATGTGTAATAAAGAATACTGCCCAGTTAAACTGATGGCATTGAGCTCACAGGCTACAAATACTAATTGTACATTAAAGCCTTATATTTTCAAGGGTTAATTCCGTTAAAAAATTAAGAAAGGGAAACAGCTCTCTTCTTTCCTCTTTTTTTATACTTAATCATTGAACCTCCTATACTATCAAAGACATGCTTTATCATATAAAAAATCTATATCCAAAATTCAGAGCAAATTAGATAATTCTTAATAAAAACCCATTTAGCATTTATATAATTTAAAAGGAGTTATCCCCCTATTTTATACTTAACCATTAAACTTCCAAAACTATTCAGAGATTTGAACGAAATCTGAAAATTCTGCTTGAAAAACCCATTTATATAAATTAAGGGGGGGGGGCATTAGAACCCCTGTTCCCCCTATTTATACTTATACAATGAACACCTAATAACAGTCACTGAATCGCCTCATCTGAATGATCCTAATCTAAATTTTGAACGAAAACTTAATTCTGCATGAAAATCCCATTTATATCAACTAACGGGGGGGGGGGGGATTAGAGCCCCTGTTCCCCCTATTTATACTTATTCAATGAACACCTAATAACAGTCACGGAATCGCCTTATCAGAATGATCCTAATCTAAATTTTGAACGAAAACTTAATTCTGCATGAAAATCCCATTTATATCAACTAACGGGGGGGGGGGGGGGGATTAGAACCCCTGTTCCCCCTATTTATACTTATTCAATGAACACCTAATAACAGTCACGGAATCGTCTCATCAGAATGATCCTAATCTAAATTTTGAACGAAAACTTAATTCTGCATGAAAATCCCATTTATATCAACTAACGGGGGGGGGGGGGGGGGGGGCATTAGAGCCCCTGTTCCCCCTATTTATACTTATTCAATGAAAACCTAATAACAGTCACGGAATCGTCTCATCAGAATGATCCTAATCTAAATTTTGAACGAAAACTTAATTCTACATGAAAATCCCATTTATATCAACTAACGGGGGGGGGGGGGGGGGGATTAGAGCCCCTGTTCCCCCTATTTATACTTATTCAATGAACACCTAATAACAGTCACGGAATCGCCTTATCAGAATGATCCTAATCTAAATTTTGAACGAAAACTTAATTCTGCATGAAAATCCCATTTCTATAAATTAAGGGGGGTGGGGCATTAGAACCCCTGTCCCCCTATTTATACTTATTCAATGAACACCTAATAACAGTCACGGAATCGCCTCATCAGAATGATCCTAATCTAAATTTTGAACGAAAACTTAATTCTGCATGAAAATCCCATTTATATCAACTAACGGGGGGCATGAGCCCCCCGTTCCCCCTCTTATACATATCGAATGAACTCCAAAAACTAATCAGGGAAGCGCCTTGTCAGGATATACCTACATACAAAATTTCAAGTGGATCCGATATTTTTATCATGAGTTATCGCGTTACGCACATACGCACATACATACAGAACGGACGGGCACATAAGCTCTCAGGCTATGATAGCCTGTGAGCTAAAAATGCTTTACATGTTTATAAGAAAAATATTTTTTAAATGTTACTAATCATAATTTCTAATGTTTTGGAAAGGGAATATAATCAATTGAACTTAATATTTTGAGACTATTTAAGTTCAAGAGAGAAGACAGATTCTGTTTCTGTTGAATTCTAGTTTTTTTTTTTTATGTTTATTTACAAAACAAAGTTCTTAAGTTTAAAAAAATAATGTATCCAAAATTACCAAATGCATATTTTTTGATTGAAATGATGTTGTTATATATACATTTTTATCTATCAAATTGTATTTAGTTCATGTCACTAAAATGTTTACTTTTTGTGTATTCTTTTCCAGTTATTTTTTAAAGAAAATGATGCATGGAAATATAAATATCCTCTGCCATAACCATTAAAGATAATTGGATGGAGTGAATGGATCATCATCATCATCTAGTCCTACTAAACCAAGCATTAACATTCTAATCAATCAAAAAATTTTAAATACTTTTCATATATTTATTTCTTAATTATTTTTTGCTCATTGATTTATATTATGGATTTCTGTTGCATTCACACATTGTTTAAACATTTTTAGTTATCTATTTTTATATATTTATTTTTAGCTAGACTACTTAATCATTTGTTGTTTGCAGCTACTATGTTTAATTTTGAAATACTAAAGCTTAAAAGCAGCTTTTATTCTTAAAACTTTCAACTTGCATGCTTTATGAATCATTACTTTTGTTTGAAATACATTTTCTCACTTGTATTTGTAAAAATAATAATATGCTTTGATTCAAAATCAAACTTAAATTATCTAAAGAGGAAGAATTAAAAATTATATTACCAAAAAAGTTAAACATTTTTATGCAATATGAAAATACAAAATCTGATAATGTGAAAATGTGCCTGGTAGAAAGATTACAATAATAATAATTAAATTTCAAATGACGCTATTTTCAGTGTAAATTATTTTAGGATATATCCTTCCAATAAAGACTAAAAAAAGTGATTCTTTTATTCATGTACTTTCTGCCGCTGTTTTTAAAATATATTTGTTATTAATTTGTTGCTGACTGCTGCTTTTAGATTTAAAAATATTGTTAAAGTAGACTTTTGACTTTTATTTAAAAGAAACAGAATAAATAGTATGTTTTAGGCTAATAAAAATAAATGTGTATATATAATAAAAAGTTTTGTAATTCATATCATTATGAAATCATAAGATAATCAACTAAAATTATGAATCTGTATCCAATATTTTAGAATGCATTAAGTTATATATACAGCCGAACCTTGATATCTCCAACCTTTTTATCTAAAAAAAGGAAATTTCGCTGCATTTTATCAAAATTCTTATGCATTTTTCCATGGTTATCCTAAAATATATTTTTCAAAACCCTTGATATATTGAAATATTTTCTCAGAAATTAGTTTGATATTTTACTTTTGGCCTATTATCAACTGTAAAAGTAGTTTGATCTAGTTGCTGGTTTCACAAACTTTTATCGATTTGTTGATATAACGAACTTAAAAATTAAGAGGAGAAGGCTTTTGAAAGCATAACTAATGGAACAGTGCAATTAGTTATGTTGGAATGAAAGCTGAAAGGAGAGACCCAATCACACGTTTGCTTCATTGCATCTTCCAATTCACCAAATTCATTTGTTGTAAACCTAAAATAACACTAAATAGCCTCCATTCCCGCTGATATTTAAAATAACATTTGTTTAATCAAAAATTGTTCTGTGTGATCTATCAACGTTTCATATGATTATATGCATGAAAACAACATTGAATCCACAAAAAGTAGAGATTAAACACTGTGGAAAATTTCACTTAAAATTAAAACATAAAACAAAAACTTACTTCCGGTAAATGACTTTTTTTTTTTTTTTCCAAGATTTCTGTATTGTACTACCTTTGACCAAACTCCCTCTTACAAAAAAAAAACCCATAAAATTAAGCATGCACATCATCCTTCCACATTTTGTTTATTATCACTACTGGGAATCACATGGGAAGTGTATATGTGAAGGAAAAACATATTTTCTTCCCACTGGCTATGAGGAACATTTCTTGCATCATTTTTCTGTATTGAAATAGCTAAACTTTAACTATGGGGCATTTGTTTTTTCATTTCATAACCAACCAATGGATAGCAAAAATATGTTCCTGAACATTCATAGTTCATTTCTCTGTGTAAATTGAAAGTGTTATATATTGAAGATAAAATCTTGAAGTTTGTAGATGAAAACAAATTAAAAAAAAATGGATAAGGTTTAAACTAAAAAAGAAAATTGAAATGAATACTTATTTTAAAATCCCTGTTAGTATTCTTCCAACAATAACAAAAAAAAAGAAAGAAAAAGAAACAATTGAAAAACACTATGATAAATGCTGAAATAGGCTGAATTCCAAATTTTTATTTTTTTCCTATCTTGAAGTTGAAGAATCTATTCAAAAATGGTTTGTCCAATGCCGGGATAAAATTATTCCTTTGAGTGGAATGATATTGCAGCAAAAAAGCAGAGGATTTTGCAAATGAACTAGTGTTGAACAATGAATTTAAAGCAAACAATGCTTCACTGGAAAATTTAAAAACAAAAAGCACAACATGGTTTTTCAGAAACCTTGCAGCAAAAGTGCATCGATTGATGCAGCTACCTGTGAAGAGTGACTTTTAGAACTAACTTCTCTTTTGAAGTATTAAAAAGCAGATGAAACTGGACTATTCTACCAGTATTTGCTGAAAAAAAGGGTTGGTGTTAAAAAAAAAAAAAAAAAAAAAAAAAAAAAAAAAAAAATGATCTGGCGAACAGAGTAGACTTTTTGCCAAAATTACTTTTGACAGCAAATCAAAGTGGTGAAGAAAAGTTAGCTTGAAAAAAGTGCAGGTGTTTTGCTAAAATTAAGCCATTTCCAATGTTGTACAGTCAAATATAAAAGCTTGGATGACAAACAAGTTTTGCTGATTAGTTGATCTGAATAAAAAAAAAGAGCTTTAAATTAAGAAAAAAATGCATTCTCCTCATAATAGATAATTATAAAGCTCACTTTAGTCTTCTGACACTAAAAATATCAATGTTAAATTTTTGCTGTGAAACACAACTTTGAAATTACAACCACTCAACCAGGGATCAATCCATAGCTTCAAAATTGGTTATTGAGAGCAAATTGTGAGAAGACTTCAGTATTGGTGATGAGGGGATCAGGGTCATGATTTTTCAGAATGGGGTTAAATAAGTCTGTTTTCTGGGCCCCGGCTGAGCCAGGACCCAGACATTACTATTTTCTGTAGATTTGGCCAGGCCAGGCCTAACGTATTAAATGTAAAATTTGGCTCAGTCCAAAAATTTTTATGAAAAATGCATGGATTTTTAAATTGCCTTTATTTTACCCCCCCCCCCCCCCAAAAAAAAAAAAATAAAATAAAAATAAATTAATAGTTAATTTAAACGTTAAAAAATTAAAATGCTGTACAACCATAAAAAAAAAACCTGCCTATGGCAGAATCCTTTCTTGAACGGGAAATGTGTTGATCAAAATGAGTATAATAATATTTTAGAGAAAAATATACTACATTTATGCCTCCTAAGAAGGAAAGTTGTCTATAACATATTTCTCTTTCCTATGTGATTCCATCTTAAAAGGTTTTACTGTATAGCATTTTTTTAAAATCTCCTACACATGGGATATGTATCAACAATATTAAAAGATAAGTGAAACATTTACATATAAATAGAGATTCATTAAAAAAATAAATGTTTCTCAGCCGTTGGTGCTTCTTCAATAATGAAAATTATCAATATGTGGAACAAAAAGCTATAATAAGTAATTTTAGTATGAACTCTTCCATACAAAACAATTTTTAATCATATCGAAGTAAAAAACTATGTAGAAATTTAAGGTCGAGACGGGCTATGATTTTAACTTTTTTTCTAGGTTAGGCCAAACTTTTTTCCTTTTGGGTCGGTTTGAGACTGGGCCTAGTTATTTCAACCTGTGTAGGCACCAGCATATTTTGAAAGCAGGTGAAACGTAAAATCTATACGCTGCTGTTTAATGGCCAAAAGAAATGACACTGGCTTAAATCAACTTTTAATAATATACAATCTGTGGATAATTCCTATCTTGCATTTAAAATGAGTCAAAAACTAGTTGCTCATAGGCATGATAGTGGTGTAAGTCACGGATTTTGGAGAATTTTGAATTTTAATATATCTGTGAAATATGTAGATATCAAGATGATTTTTTTTTTTTTTTTTTTTTTTTTTTTTTTTTTTTTTTTTGTTTAATTCAGGAATGGATAAGAAAAAACCTCCTAATTAGAAATTTTTTCAGGCTGGGCTGAACTTTCTCCTCTATGAGTTGATTCAGGGCCAGACCTAGTTATTTTAACCTGTGCAAAACTCTAATGCAGACCTCTAGCATATTTTAAAGCAACTTTAACGTAAAATCTATATGCTGCTATTTTATGTCCAATGGAGAAGCACTATCTTAAACCGAATTTTATTAAAGTACAGTTTGTGAATGAAACTTACCTTGCATTGAAAATGTGTCAAGTTAAGACTTGTCATTTAGATACAGGGTTCAGTTGTGTAAATTTTGGATTTTAATTCCTTTGAAACGAGTGACGTGTATATGTGCTGCAGAAAGGCTTAAGAATCTGTGTTTATCCCTACCAGTAAAATTTGCCCGATTCAATTGGAGCATTTTCTCGATTTAATAAGACACAAATTTTTTTATTTTTAGAAACTGTGACAAAACATTAAAAATGGCAGAGTTATTGGCAGCGAACGTGTTAATATCTTTGTGAGATTTGTAGATATCGAGATGAAATATTTTTTTTTTTTTTTTTTTAAATTCAGGAATGGATAAGGAAAATTTTCCAAATTAGAAATTTTATCCTTCAAGAACCATATAGAAATTATTTTTTTTTTATTTTCCCAAATAGACTCTGCATGGAGTTGCAACTTATCTCATCAAACTTTGCATCTTTTTTTTTTTTTTATGAAACTTTACAATTGGAAGTGTATGCCTAGGGGCAATATTTAAAGAGATAGCCCATAGTTTGGATATTTATGAGTCATCCTGTAAATAAATGAGCTTGTCCTGACTGAGTTATAATCAACACACAGCTCTAACTAGCAAACCTAAAAGCATGAAAACTGGAGAAACATATTTCTTATGACATAAGGGAGCTAAATGACATAAGGGACTAAGAAAGGATTTTTAAAAATTGGTCCTCTAAGGTTCGTTAAAAGGAGAGTCGAAAATTTTAGAAAGTGTGACCATATCTTAGCATCCATTTTAGGTAACAGTATGTGATTACAGAAAATAAATCTACTAAAAAAATAATTAAGCATTTATTTGAGTGATTTTAGAAATTCTTCCTAAGGGCGGTAAAGGGGTATCAAAACTTTTAGAACATTTAATCATATTTTAGCAGTTGCTTTGGGTAGAAGCTTGAAATTCCAGAGAATAAATCAATTTAAAAAATAACTAAACACATATTTCAGTGATTTTAGAAGTTCCTCTTCCCTCAAGGTTGTTAAAGTATGGTTAAAAAATTTAAAACATTTCGCTGTACTTCAGCAATTTTCAAAAATTCTCAGCTTTTTCTGAAACTCTAATGCGATATACCATTGAAAAATCCTTGGAGTACTCTTTCATATTTTGAACCTTTCTTCTACTTTAACCTGGATTTTCTCTTGGAGGAGTGGGTTAATATTTTTGACACAGCTTCTAATTAAGCTATGGTGAGATTCAACCTCATTTGAAGGCTTGACTGAAGGTAAAACTCCTCACAGAGTTTTGATAGGTGGAGTCTATTTCGACTCAGACAGTTCGGATGTGCTCTGCCCCCTCTCTTGAAAGTTGAAAATGGATTTTTTTCAATGACATATCGTTTGAAAGTTTTTTGACCTGCAGGTTATTAAGCAGCCTCTCTCTCTTTCTTTCTCCTCCCCCCCCCCCCTCTTATCTTATTTTTTTCATCACCAGAGACCCTCTTAATTTTTAATTTGTTCATTATTACCCATGCAATTTTCAAATGTTATGAAAAAATGTACATAAAAAATCTGAACAATAAGCAGCTTTTCCCCCATTTTCACACAAAGAGCAGGTAAGTATCTTATACTGTAATGCGAGCAAAAATTGTGTGTGTATGTAAATTTTATCTCAAAAACGGCTCTAATGATTTTCGCAAAAATTTGGATTTTACCATTTTCGGACATGAGAAAACCATTGGGCTAGGTCACATGTTCGAGAAAATTCGATTATTGGGTCATAATCAGTCAGGATCAAGCTATTTATATCTAGAGAACGGCTGGATTGATTTTAAGGAAAGTTTGTATCCAATCGTTTTTTAGCACGAGAAAACTATTGGGCTGGGTCACATGTTCGAAAACTTTCGATTAGTGGGTCATTTTTGGGTCAAGCCATTTTTATATAAAAAACGGCTCTAACGATTTTGACCAAATTTTATATTTCATCGTTTTGGATTACAAGAAGACCATTGGGTTAAGTAACATGTTTGAGAAAATTCAGTTAGTGGGTCATTGTGGGTCATGCTATTTTTATCTAGAGATATTTTCATGCAATTTCGACTAAAAATTGCATTCTATGGTTTTCGGGCACAAGAAAAACATTGGGCTAGGTTACATGTTCGAGAAAATTTTTTAATGGGTCATATTGGGTCATTAAGGGTCTGGGTCAAGCTATTTATATTTAAAGAACGGCAGAATCAATTTCATCGAAATTTTGCTTGTAACAGTTTTTTGACACGAGAAAGCTAATGGGCTAAGTCACATGACACAGAGATTTTGATTATAAGAGTCATTTGTGGGTCATGATTGGTCATAATGGGTCATAGTCAAGCTATATCTAAAGAACAGGTGGATCGATTTTAATGAAATTTTGTATACAACATTTTTTTGGCACGAGAAAACTATTAGGCTAGGTCTCATGTTCAAGAAATTTCAATTACTGGGTCAAGCTATTTATATTTAAAAAACGGTAGGATCGATTTTAACAAAATTTTGTATACAGTATTTTTTTTTGGGGGGGGGGGGGGGCACGATAAAAATATTGGGCTGGGTCACATATTTGAAAAATTCAGATAAGTGTTTCTTTATTGAGTCATTATGGGTCAAACCAATTTTATCTAAAAAAGACTCTAACGATTACCACAAACTGAAATTTTCAAATTTTGTCGACCAAATTTTGTATTTCACAGTTAGTTTAACCGAGCATGGCTCGGTGTTCCCCGCTACTGATGATTTTTAACAGCCATGGAATATGTTATGAGATTTCATCTGAATTTGTCCTCAATATTTTGCAGTTTCTATTTATCAGTTATTACCTCTTCATTTCTGAAATTTTTAACTGATAATCATTACTTGCTGTTAATCTTCATAATTTAGTGTTTCTAATATTTTTGTATTGTCTGCTGTAGTGTTGTGACTCTCAGAGAAAAGTCTGATTTTTAGAGAAATGAGTAACGTTTTTGCAATTTTCCAGTAGAGACGTCACTAAATAAAAATTTGCTACTATTTTTGTCAAATGAAGATTAAAAAATTTAGTAATTTGGATTTAGCCTCTATATTCTATAACTAAACAATTTAGTCATTTACACAAATGGAAATGAAATAACATTAAACTCAAGATCAGTAATTTACATTTGTATGACACAATGATTTATTCAGGAACTTTTTTGTTTATCTGAAAAATCTCCAGTATTACTGTAACAATTCAATCTTCATCCTAAAATAATAACAATAAATGATCAATATGTTACTATCAAGAAATGTGTGTAGAAAAATGATTGTAATTCTTCTAAATAATACATAGTGTTTTGTCACTACAATATACTAAAATTTTTTACTTGGCCATGTCCTTTCATGCATGTTATTTCACTACAAAATAAATAGATTAGTTCCATCTATGTTTGGATTATTATTTTACATCTCGAGGTGAGCTGTATTTTCACATTATCTTATCTTATTTTAGTTTTTCCCTTTTAATAACTTTAAATTAAAGTTTTGATATGTCTTAAATATTTAAGTTGATTTTAATTTAGTAAATTATTAAAACTAAAACTCACTATTTATAGTTGTTATATCATCATATTATACACCATATATCACAGCTACAGTGTACTGACAAAATATTCAGGGTACTCTTTTCCAAATTTAATTAATTGTATTTGATTTTCTAATAATTAATATATGTATTTAATAATGTTTAGTTTTCGTTGGTGCTTTACCTATAATTCCGATATTACATTGTAAAACTAAACAAATTTTCTATTTTTTTTTTTTTTTTTTTTTTTTTTTTTTTAATACACGAATAGAGGAGATTTGAGTTAATCAGTCAGCAAAATTCTTTTTTTCTTTCTTGCAGACAGATTGACAAATTGCACATGGTATATATGCTATTTCATAAATCTTTTTTTTTTCCCCTTTGTATATTCATTTAAAATGTATGGATAAATTAAATGTATACACTTTTAAGAGTATGATTCATGTAAACATGCAAATTGAAAAGTTTTTAAAAGTTGAGAGGCATGCTCTTTGTTTTATGATTTGGTATTACGAATGAAACAGAATCGATTTGGATTTGGATCAACATAAGTTCAGGCTCAGTAATTATCATTGATTTTCAGGTAGAAATTGGCTTTAACTTGATATTTTCAAATATTTTAGTGCCTGAGTCTAAGAAACAGATAATGAAGATTAATAATGAGCTATTTTTTGAGAGCTGTAACATATTATTTTAATCAAAAATAAATTGCTATATTATTATTGTCATAGGGGAAAAAGAAAAATATATATTTATATTTATTCTTAACTAAAAGTCTGTATCTATAAATTGAGATACCAAAAGTTGTTTCTTGGAGGAGGTTGGAAGCGAGGGAAGTTGAGAAGAACTCAATAGATAGTGAAAATATTGAACTCTGACATTTCATATCAAGGACAAATTATTTTAGCTTAAAGCTTAACATTGTTAAAAATGTATAGTCTTATATTAAAATTCAAATCAAGACTCCAATTGTAATTCAGAAAAATTATCTGTGATAGTCCTGTCCTCAACATAGAAAATATCACTTTTTTTTTTTTTTTTTTTTTTTGACAGAGAGAGAGGGGGGGGGGAGGGGGAGAGGAATTTTAATTGTAATTTTCCTACATTAATGCATATTTATACATAGAAAATACCGGGTGTCCAATAAATGACTGACCCATTTTGAATGTAAATAACAGAAAAACTGTTTGAGAAAAAAATCCGCGGCTTGCTGCATTGTTATTAGAATACAAATAAATTTTAAAATATGCACTTTGTTAATGTAATATAATAATATTTAAAATAATATCTCAGTCTCAAGATTGAGAAGGTGAAGTATAATACAGATGGTTCAATCATAAATATTATTTTAAATCACTTTCCAACCAACGTACCCTATTTCTGAAGCTGATTCGAGAGTCGATTCAACATATAGATTGAGATTCGACAACATATAGTATCAGATTCAGCCGAAAATCTTATACTTATGAAAATTAGAGTCATGTCTGTATTCAAACAGCCTGTTACCGCCAGCGCGATATTTTTTTTCCGAAATTTGAACTATATTAACAAAGTACTTGTTTAAAAATTTATTGATTTTCTAATAACAATACCGCAAACCGCGCATTATTATCTCAAAGCGTTTATTTGTTATTTAAGTTCAAAATGGGTCAGTTATTTACTGGACACCCTGTATGTTGCCTTATAAGAATTTTTTTCATTCAGGAAAGGATTATGACCCCTAAAACATCCCATGTTATCTGTCTAAATTATTTCATCCACTGGCTAATGTAGATTAAAATTTTTAGATGTTTGAAAATGAGCCTGGACTTATTTCTAATGAATGAATATAAAGATAAAATGGCAGTATATTGTTAAAACGCAGTATTGAATGCAGTATTGGTTAAGACGCCAATGAAGATGCTTTTGTAACAAATTCTGTATAGAGTTTTAAAAAAATTCATGAATATTTTCTTTACACATGATTAATTATTCATATATATTTTAGCATGTATTGTTTATTTCATAATTTTTAAATTTTTAAATTTATTACTATGTGGTTTTAATTAATTTTTGTAAAATCAAGTGTATAAAAACATGTATTTTTTATGTATGGATATTTAGGAAATTGTTCTAGGCATAAGAATAATACAATTACTCCTGTCTGTGATAATTCATGTTTATATTGTAGATAAAGTTGACTTTTAACACTATGTGAAATGTCTGTACAATATTTATATATTATTCATTTTTAATTCAACTAATTCATCATTCTTTTCAAAGATGCTTTACAAAAGTTATTCCACTTAATATTACATGAGTTGAAAATACATTTACTAAGAATAAGGGTTAAAGTAGCTCTTATGTTCCATCCTACTCATATTGCTAGTATGAGGATACCTAATTCTAAAAATTTATTGATTAGATCATTAAGACATAGGTAAATATACATGCTCTTTTGGCTTAATTGCAGATGATATAGCAAGGTGTAACATTCTCTTGAATGCATCATTTGAGTAGGTTTTATTTTTTTCCCCCTTTCTTTTATACGTGTATGACCCAACAGAAATTCTAGAGTTAAGAAAGTAAATTTTCTGACAAAAATTCCCTCTATTATTGCCCAGATTCACTGGAATACAAACAACATCAGCTAAAAATCAATTTAGGTAAAAGACAAAGAATTTAGAATGTCTATTAATAATCTGATATACAGTAACTCTATATAATGTTAAGCTCTTATTCCTTTTCCTTTATTTTTAAAATTTGAAGAAACTCTTGTTTATTTTCCTAGCTCTTCTTGAAACTAATTCAATTTATTTATTTGAATTATGTTCCTTCTTGCAAACACTTTTCAATCACCCTGTAGACTTTCTGGGGGAAAGTTTTTGCTAACTTAATTTTAAAAATAATTATTCCATGTCTGTACCACAATTATTCTGATTATGTAACTCTTCAACAGAAATTTCAGAAAGAAGAACAGTGCAGAACATCATGCATGAATTTTCTTGTTATGTTTTAAAAAACTTTCTGCCTAAAATGTCATGTATATTTATTTTAAAATTAAATTCTGAGGAAAAAATAAAATTGAAAAATGCAATTAAATAAGTTTAAGAGAATTAGCAGATTTTGATGCCTACAGTGTGTTTTCAGGAAAGACTGTTTTGGTAAGAACAATCTGTTCTTCCTATGTAAATCAACCAAGTTATTAATAACTCTTGAGTGCACACCTGCATGATTAACACACCTATGGCACTTTAGGTATGCAGTGGGTAATCGGTTAATGAATTTTTTGGTATGTTTTTGGTTATGTATGGCCTAAGTAATTTATGGGCTGCTGGGATTTTGGGCTTTACATTTTAAAGCGCCCAAATTAGAATGAACAGATCAGAAATAATTATTAAGATCATTTTGTTTCCCTTTTTTAAAGAAATATTTTTAATTGCTAATTAATTATTTTAATTATTAAAATTTAGATCATGAATTATAAATAGGCTCTAGACTCCACTTGAGCTTTATCAGTACTGCAGTAAACATGATGTTTTAGAGAATTAAGGAATTATTGAAAGGTCAAAGTGACTGATTGATGTCATTTAAAACCACAGTCAATGAATATAATCCTGAAAACTTTTACAAATGGCATGTTATTTATTTTAATATGCCATAACATGGATAAAGCCATCAAAATATGATCTATCCATATTAAATACAGACGTTTATTAACTCTATTATAAAGATATGATTTATGTTATTTTTTATACATTATTTAACTTTTTAATATGAATTAATACAAATCAGTACAAATCAATGATCTATTAGCGAACACAGTTTTGTACTGGATTAGGTTTGTTAACCGATTGCCTACTGTACTATTTTTTATTTCATTTGTATTATTATTTCCTTATTTATAATACCAATCTTTGCATAATATGGGCCTGATAGCCTTTTAAAAGGCAATCTAATAAGATTGCCTTCAGCCTTTATCTTTGGAATTGCTTTCTGATTCAAGAAGGCTCTCATATTTAACTTAAGGTGATTGATTTGATTAGATAAACTTTTGCTTATATATGGGTTAGTGCATGGGCAAAAATTTGTCCGTTTATTTATATTCTTGCATTTTTAAGCCCTGCCCAATCTGGCCTGACACAATTTCTGTTATTTAAAAAAAATTCAAATTTTTATCATACAACTGAGATTTTTTTAAAGAATACTGCATACATATTTATGGGATGATTTTACAGTATAATTTACAGAAAATACACAATAGCAATATTAATGATTAAATTCTTAAACTTTCAACATTCCAATAAAGATTCATTAGAAAATTAATGTTGTTCAGAATAAAAGAAAAAAAAAAGAAAGTTAAACATAACTTTTGAAGCTGTATAATAAAAAGTAGATTTATGAAAATATTTCTATATCATTTTATTAAAGATTTTCTTAAATCCAAAGAGTTACTTTCTGATTTATTTCTGAATTTATTTCTTTTCGGAAACACATAAGATTAGCATGTGTTTTTATTCAGAAACTATGTAATCGAATGGCATTATTACGTTTTTTGATACAAGCAATTTAAGAAAATAATGTCAAAGTTAGCATTTTTAATCAAATTTCCTGAAGAGACAGCATGTCAAAGGAGAAAAATCTGCAACCATGTGACAAGAATCTCTTGTATCTCAACAAGTAAATACATGTATCTTATTTAACAAAAATGGAAAATGCTAGATTCCAAAGCCCTTCAGTAAACAGGCTTGTCAATTTTATACCTTTATGGTTAAAAATAAGTCAAAAAAATGTGTCAAACCTTTGCATTGTTGAGAAGTGAATTTAAGAACCACCAAAAAGTATATTTCCAAAGATTATGTCGACATAAGTTCTTTAATGCTATTATATTTTACAAATCATGTTATCTACCCTACGCATCTTGAGAACAATTAAGTCTAATTCCGGCTAGAAAAATAATGCAAGCCTGATCTCGACCTGGCCTGGGTCTAAGAAAAAAAGTATTAAGTCCAGGTTAGACACAAAGTAATTGTCTGATTTCGATCTCTACACTGTACTAGTTACATTTCTGTATTGATGTTGTCAAACTAGTATCAGCTCCTGACACACATTTATATTTATTCTCATTAAAGCCAAATTCAATGAAAATAGCTCATATTTTATCGCTTCTCTTGAAATCTTCATAACAGGCTGGTAGTCCTGCTAAATTTTTTTATCGACCTGTATGCAGGGATGTAGTGCAGGGTATATGGGGGTATATGCCGTATACCCTGTGGATTTTTTTTAGGAACACCGTATATCCTCTGTTTCTCAAGAAGGCTACAGTACATACACTGTAAAGTATACTCTCTGTTTTGAGCGTATACCCTCTGCTTACAGCACATATCCTCTGCTTTCTTTGCGACTACACCACTGCCTGTACGGCCCGTTCAATTTTTTTGCCAGCCTGGCTCAGTTCGTTGAAAAAATTATTCTAATTCTGCCGACCGAACTCATGCAGACCTCTAATATGGGTGGACTCTCATTAATACATCTCTGCTTAAGATCTACCTCCTGTTAATGAGATTGATTTCATTTTCTCCATCATTTTTTATTTGCAGTTAAAGAAATCGCTAATATTAATTGTATAATGCAAACAATTTATTTTCATAAATTGACAGGGGAGTGCTTTTATATATTGTTTCATCAAAAACAACCTTTATGTGACTTTGGTTTTTGAGAGATAAAAATATTGTTAATAACAGTGATGAAGAAAAAGAGAATTTTCTACCATAAAAAATGAGGGGTTCAAAAATTCCTAATGGATGTTCGTTGATATTATCAGTCATAATGCAATACAATAGATTAATTTTTTTTTTTTTTTTTTTTTTTTTTTTTTTTTTTAATATGAAGAAAAACTGGAAAAGGATGTGGTAAAAAGATAATTTAAATTTTGCAAAGATAAGTGAAAAATTACTTTCCTTTAAGTTAATTATATAAGTACAACAAATTCTTTATGCATTTTGTTTTTCCAATGACTTGTTTTTCTTATTTAGTTTTTATTAACAAATTGTTATTAACTTTATTTTTAACTAAAATTATTGAATTAAAGGAAAAGATTTTTTTATTAACAGTAACCAGTTGGTAACCTATTTAATTTGTATCAAAAACAAAATTGAATTTGTTTAACAAAAGGAGTTATTTTACACCATTCAATTGTTCATATCTTTTAATGCAGACCTCTTGTAACTTATACAAAAAATGGTCTTTCTTGGAAATCCACACTAATAGGAGTTCGCTATAACTTCAATGCTCTGTTTGTTCGGCATATTCATTAATAAAAGTATAGCAATTTATGCTCTTTGTTGCAATATAAATTTAAAAATGGGCTTTATTTTTAAAGATCATTGTATTTTATAAAATTTCTTTTTCTACTAAGTTTTTAATTTTGTTATCATTTGTAAATGTTACTTTGCAAACTATAGCAAATATAAATTTAATTTTATCATATATACTTTTAAAATGTCTTGAAGTGTGCCAGAATTGGTAATATTTTAAAGATATTGTAATTTTTACACATTTAAATGGGGGGGAAAAAAACACTCTTGTTTGAAATAAAAGTAAGATGCTTTTTAGCAAGTTATATATCATATTTTAATCTTCTGGTTTTGTTAGAAACACCAAAGTTCATAGAAAATGTGTATAATTAAGTCTAGTTTAAATGATTTGTTTTTAAATTAACCCTTTCCGGCACCAACAAATTCTGTTAATAAAATGAGAAATTATTAACTGTCACCAGAATTTACAAATGACTTTTTTAGAAATTAAGAATCCCTTAACTTAAGCTTTTATTGTAAAAGCAAAATTTTATTAAAAAATTATTGGTGCCGTTTGCAAGTTTTGAATAAATATTATGTATCCAGGACTGGGCACAGTGTGCCAGAAAGGGTTCAAGTAAAAAAAAAAAGAGGAAAGTCTACTTTTAAAATAGATTGTTACATTTTTTATTTGTGTTATCTTTCATAGTGTCTTTATCTTTAACTTGCTTGAGAGCATAAAAAATCACTGGGATGAATCTGTTTTGTTCTAGGTAACCTAACCTTTAAAAAAATTTACATGCAGGTTACATTATGAAGATTATTAATAAATAAATATTACAAATGAAAATTATAATAAATAAAAATTAAATGATAATTGCATGTTCTTATAAAAATTTTACAAAAGAATCGCTATTAAAAGGGATAAATAATGACTTGAATATGAAATTTATTTATGTACGAATATTTCTTGGAATAGCAGTATTTTCTCCAATATTAAATTTTTTTATCAAAGTTTTCTTTTTTATATTTTACTTAAATTATTAAAAATATATACTACTGAATTCTTGAGATAGCTAGTTATTTTATTTTAGCTACTGTTAGCACTTATAGATTAAGATTTGCTAAATAACTATATATTGTTCTTTTCTTTATTTTCTTTATTCATATTTTTTTTAAGTAATTTTTTTTTAGTAGTAGTATATAAAAATTTTTGTTGTATTATTTAGATTTTTAATTGAAAATATTCTTAAGCATATAGAGTAACATTTGTTGCTGTTTTTTTTAAATATATATATATAAATCCTTTACTAGAAACAAAAAATGCCTTTACCTATGCAAACAGTTAAAATAGTGTGCATTTAGTTATTTAGATATTTTTATTGCAAAGCGTATAAAGTAGCATTTGTTGCTGTCCTTTTTTATAAATCCATTGTTAGGAACAAAAAATGCCTTTACCTGTGCAAATAGTTAAAATTTTATGTGTTTAGTAAAATAAAAATATAATTCTACTATGCAACTCTTTATTATTTGTTGAATGCTTTAAAGGACTGTATCATTCTGTGAATCTAAATACCAGAATTTTAACAGAAAAAGTATTAAAGTTAAATCTTATTTATGATACTTAATTAATCTGCATTTTATTCAGTATTAGTAATTTTTAATAGTATTTCCAGCCTCTTTTTCTCATTGCATACAAAGCTACACATCTTTTCTCTTCACTTTTTTTTTATTGATTACATTTGAATTACACCAAAATTAGATAATTGCATATTCTTATAAAAATTTCACAAAATAATCACTATTAAAAGGGATAAATAAAGACTTAAATATGTAATTTATTTATGTACAAATGTTTCTTGAAAGAGTAGTATTTTCTAAAAATAAAAATGTTTTTATCCAAGTTTTTTTTATACTTTGTTTAAATTATTCAAAAATTGTTATACTATTTAATTCTGGAGATTACTAATTATTTTATTTTAGTTATTGCTAGCATTTATAGGTTAAGGTTTGCCTATGTAAATATATGATATGTTGTTCACTTTCTTTTTTTTATTTATTCATTTCTTTAAAAAGGTAAATTTTTTAATTGGAAGTTTTTGATTCTTTCTGTATGATTTTTGTAGTATAAAAATCCTTCTTATATTATTTAAGAGATTTAATTATGGGTATTTTGATTCCAAAGTTGCTGTTCTTTATTAACAAAAAGAACAAAAAAAGTCTTTACCCACGCAAATAGTTAAAATATTATGCATTTAGTAGAAAAGAAAAAAAAAAAAAAATCTTACTATACAACTTTTTATTATTTGTTAAATGCTTGAATCTTGTATCATTTTGTAAATCTAAATGCCAGAATTTTAAAAGAAAAAATATTGGACTTAGATAGTTAATCTATGTTTTATTCAGTATTAGTAATTTTTTAATAATATTTCCAATTTCTTTTTGCATTATGTACAAAATTACACATCGTTTCTGTTCACAATTTTTCTTTTCTCATTAATTATTACCGGAATCATATTTTTATTTTATTTATTTTTATGTTGTAATGTTTACCAAAATTAGAACTTATAGTAAATAATTATGTATAAATAACAGGAATTTCGAACTTTAAGATGAAAGATGAATTCAAAATGGAAAAAAAACATAGTAGTTGAAGTTGGTTCTTTATTTTAAAAAACAATTACTTATTCTATTGTAATTTTGGCATTTTTTAATACAGTTGACACTTGTATCAATTTAAATTTCAGTTATCGGCATTTTTTAAGCAAAAGTATATTTTAAATAAAACCACATCTTTATCGTAGAATTAGCTTTTGTACATCATCAAATATGTGTCATTTTATATATATTTTTTCTTTTCTTCTTATTATTATTACAAACTGAGAAAATAAAAGTACAGTTGGCTTAGAGGATCATCTTCATTCTGAAATTGTTCTAAAATTTTTAATATGAGCACTTAATAATCCAAAAATGACGTGGAATATTGGATTATAATTTTGGATTCTCTTATTTAAAACTTCTAAAAATCTATTTCTGTTTAAAAAAATAATAAAATCATGAATTGCAATTCATAGTTTTTGAAAATTAATTTAAAAAATATTTTTGAAAAAAAATTGTAGAGTGTAACCTATGAATTTTTTAACAAAAATAAATTTCTAGAATATTCAAAATATGCAAATCTAAAATTACAGGTCATTTCTCCAAGTGGTTCTATAATTACCAACAATTTGAAAATTTAGGAGTACATTGTATTTAACTTAAACCTTAACCCCAAAACTACTTGATAGAATGACTTTTTGTTTAATATCCTATGAAAAAATTACTAAAATGTTCAAATATGATGTCAAAGCTAGGCATTGAAAATTTCTAAACTTGATACAATTTCAATATGAAGACAATCTCTTCTTTTTTTAAAATATAAATTGAAAAAAAGACATAATTTTCAGTTAAAAAGCTATTGCTTTTCTTTTCTCTCTCTCTTTTTTCTGAGATAATATATATAGAAGTGGGGTTTTTTTCTTCTTCTTTTTCCTCTGGGTGTATCTCGTAGTGTTAATAAGTAGTAAAACATTATCTCTTTTACTCAACTTTTATTCATTCTTATGTGGTATAGATTATATATATTATATGTTTGTTAATTATATGACTTGTTTATAAATAAAAATTTTGTTAATAAGTTGAAAAAAAGATAGTTTTATCTGAAATTTGTTATGAAATGTTGATTAGTTTTATTTGTTTGTTTTTATTTTAAAAAATCTTTTGAAATATAATTTTGTTTCAAAATTAAATAATTTTTATCTATTATTGTATTCACACATTTAGTTTAACAGTAAAACTTTGCAAATTTTAGGAAGTTATTAAATCAATCAACATATGTGACAATTTGCAAATCAAGACATTTGCAAATTGTCACATTTCATTACCTTAAATCATTGAATTTATTCTTTATATTTTGTTTAATTATGACAAAGTGCTTGCATGAATAATTAATAATGCTAATAAGTATGAAAATTTTTGTTATTCATTATAACCTAATAAATAACTATGATCACTCTGGCTGTAAAGTGACCCAGACCTCTACCAGGTTGACAAAAACATCACATGGCACATGTTCTTTGTGATAAAAGAAACATATGTTGCACAAATTTCCTCACATATTTTTCTGAACTTTATAAAAGATTGGATTGTTTTTCAGACAGAAATTATCAAGGTTATTTTTCTTTTATTATATTGACCTAATAATGTTTTTCTATTACTTATTTGCTTTCCTGATATTCTTATTTTTTTTAATGATAATGTGAATTTTCTTTCTGATGAAGGAAAATAATATCTGTATAAATTCAATTAAAATATTAATTTCATGGTTCTAAAATTATTAAGCTGTTACCTTGAGTTCAAAATTGACAATTTACTTATCATAGTTGTTACTTAATTGAAGAATTCAAAAATAAAATTAGGTGAGACTTCTAAAGAAATTTGTTGCAAAATCAAAGAAACCTTAAAGTTAGACACCATCAATACATTTTTTTTTTATGTATTAGTTTTGTCTTTAATTTATTTAGGCTTCATTGTTATATGTTAAATTTTAGAACCCATTTTGTGTTAATTTTTTTAATTAATTTTATGTAAATCTTCTAATTTTTTGTCATTGAATTTACTAATTCTACATTATGAAATAAAGTGAACTGTAATTTGATGTTATAAAACCAAATAGAATTTGTTTATGGTAATTTAATCATGTCTTATTACAGTAAAACCTCCATAACGGACACCTCTATTTAACGGACAGTTTTCCAATCCCCACTCCCAAAACTTAAATTTTTGTATGTTTAACCTCTGAATAACAGACATTCCGAATAGCGGACACTTTATTCGGCGATAAAAGATGAAAAAAAAAGTATTTTTTAAACCGAAAAAAATGGAAAAAAGTAAAAAAGCCTCTGAATTTATCAGGACAACGTGTCACCAGTTTTGTTATCACAGTTAAATGTAAATAAAGAGCTGGGGAAAATTCCTCCCCCCCCCCCCCCACCCAGGGCCGTAGCAGCTAGGCGTGAACCATAGGGGGGGGGGGGCTCAAGAGAATGTAGGGGGGGGGGGCTCATAATTTTTTTCTCTGTCTCTGACACAGAAAGATAAATTAGTGCATATTCACATTGTAGGTATTGCATATTCACATGTGTCTTATTAAATTGTTGTAATAACTTCATTTTATGCTAAGAAAAGTATATAATGATCAAAATTTTGAGTATATAACTGGTGCAAAATTAAACATCATGTTAGCTTTATACATATGAATAGGATGAGGGAGTGTTGAAACACTTATTTTAGATACAATTTAGTAACTCTACAAAACTGTGAAAGGGTCTCAAAACTAAATTAGATTTTTGAACAGAATTTCATTTAATTTTCGGAATAGAAATTACCTTGGAATCTTTTCCAGTGGGGGCTCAAAATATTTTAGGGGGGGGGGTGAGCCGCCCATAGCGCCCCCTTAACTACGGCCCTGCCCCCACCCCAACGTTCAGTGCTAAATTCAGGGGGTTGCCCGAGAGAAATAATCTCCCAGACTATTGAAATGTCATCTAAGAACATTTTGATATTTTATGCTTTTAACCCTTTCCGGCGCAAGCAAATTTGTTCATAAAATAAGAAATTATTGATTGACACCGGAATTTAAAAACGACTTTTTAGAAATTATGAAATCCTAAATTCATGCTTTCATTGTAAAATCGAAATTTCTTTAAGATATTCTTGGTGGCGATAGCAAGTTTGGAATTAAAATTAGTTGTGCCCGGACTGAACACACTGCGCCGGAATGTGTTAAAGATCAAAAAGTGCAAACCCTCCCTCAATGTCCAATAACATCACACAGAAAAACAAATTACCTGTACGAGTAATCGCAAGCAAAAATAAACTTTTGTAATAGATTTTTTTTCACAATAATGTAATAATCAGTGGATAAAAGTGTGCACAATTTTATTTCAATTTTATTACTTAAAAATAATTTTAATTTCTGATTAATTATATAATAAAGGTTTTAGGACATATAAAAGTAAATTAATGAAACATTAAGCATTTTTTAGTGGTTTTTGGTTCTCTGAGATATTCCCAATAGCGGACACCTCCGAATAGCGGACAAATTCTGCGTTCCCGAGGTGTCCGTTATTTAGAGGTTTTACTGTACTATTTATTGAATTATTTCATTTATTTTTATGAATTAAATGATTAAAGTTTATGTTATTCAAATGTATAATATTCAAAATTAATTAATATTTTCAGTGTAATTTATTATTCATCAAATTAATAATTTTTTTATATATCAATAGTATGCCATCTTTAATCTAAAAACATCTGTAATTTAGGCATTTTTAAAAAGTTTTATTTTCAATAAAAGATCACAGACCATGAACATACAAAAATGCATTAGAGAAAACTTTGTTTTAAAGGAACATTTTCTCTATTTAAAACTGAATTTTAATAACTTTTTGAGTTATATATGAAATGTACATAGATGTATCTTTTTATATATTAAGTAATATAAATTCGAAAATATTAATAGTTTTTTATCATTATCTTATTTTCCTTTTCCAGAGTTACATCAGATTTTACCAAATCAGTTCAAAATTAGACTTTTTTCTCCTTTTATTTAATTTTTTATAGTACAGTAGATTCCTTCCAATCCAAAAGCTTGGGACCGGAGATTGTGAGGATTTTAGAATTTTGTGGATTTCTGGTCATTGCTTTGTTTACATTTTTCAAATGGTACCTTTAATTTAATAATGCAATTGAAATTATAAGAAATGTTTGCAATTTAGTAAAATGTTAAAATAAGTTAAAGGTGAAATAAAAGTAAGGTGAAGTAAATAATTAATTATGTATAATTAAATATTTTTAATAAAGATGAGATACATTTTTATTAAATTGTTTAAGCAAACTTTCCTGTTACAGGAATTCTTTTTATTCATATAAAAACCATAAAGTAAGGGATTTTTATTTAAAGTTTAGCCAATGTTAAATCTGAAAAAGTTTGATTAATACATAAATGTATATTTAATAATAATAATCATAATAAAAAAAAATTGTGATGACCAGTGATTTTAGCAATAACTTTTTTTAAAAATAAATTTATATTTCCATCATGAAAAACCATGAGTTTAGTCATATTATCAATTATTAAAATACATACAGAAAGCTATAAAACTAAATAAATCTGTAATTTTGCCTTACATATGAACTGACATTGTTTGAACTGACATTGTTTACATCTGTGATCATGTGCAGATTTTAAGTGTTTGTGGATTATCTGATTGCAAATTTGAGGGAGTCTACTGTAATAACCTTGCTAAAGTAACTTGCTATTGTTATATTGTTAACCTAATAATAATAAAATATTCTTTGATTCAATAATCTATTTGATTCTGCTACTTTTTTTTCAATTTAAAAATTAATTATAACATTTTTTTATTTTATATCTAATTTGTAATTTTTTATTATATTAGTCTTGTGGTGCTTCTTTCAATATATTAGCATTGTTAAATATATTAATGTATTAGTAATAATGAAAATAATAAAATCTCAATTCTATAATATATTACTACATTCTTCTAATTTTAAAATTACCTATAATAATTTGTGTTTAATATATGCACAATGTTTTTCATTAAATAATATAAATTCATCATTAATACTAATTTTATGGTTTTTTTTTTTTTTTTTTAAGTTGAAAAACTTGGTACCAAAAGAAGAAAAAAATACGAAATTTGATTAAGTTTTAAAATTAGTATTAATAATTTTATGTGTTGTATGTAATTAAAATTAATTTTATGTAACTTTGTTATTTATCTTTCTTATGTACCATTTTTGTTTCTAAAATTAATAGTAAGAACTTTTTAAGATTTATATGTAACTTAAGTACAAACTTATTATTATTATTAAATAATATAAATTTATAAGCAATACTTATCTTATATCATTTTGTTATTTTCTTGCTCCACATTTAACGCAGATGGCCCACAACAACACAATAGAGTTCTGGGGTGGGGAGGGGGGGGAATTACTCTTTTTTACCATTGAAAAAACAAAATTTGAAATTTTCCAGGGAGGAACATTCAATAGCTCGGAGGGGGGGGGGAGAAAATGTTCCCCCAGGCCACCAACTGAATTCAACACTGGGATTATGGAATATTGTGGATTACAGAGTATTATTGATTACATGTAATTTTATTGTTCTAGACAGCATTTTAATTCTATAATCAGTATAACATGAAAGGATAAATATGAAATCTAATAATTAATTTAATATGCTGTCTCAAAAAATGTCTTCTTTAAAGTTATTTTATTAAAAAATTGATATATATGTTCATTTAGATAAAAATAATTACATATGTTCCATAATACAGCTTGTTTTTTACTGTATATAAAATAAGAGTTATATTTTAAAAAAAAATAGATGCTTTATTATGATTTTTTTTTTTCAATTTTTTTTATTTGTTTAAAAAATTATTTTTGGATCACGAATTTGTAATTTTTTTTTTTCTGTTTATTTGACTGTTTACGTTAGTAAAATAATGTGGATTATAGAAAATTGCAGATTATGGGTGTGCAGATTAACGACCTTTGACTGTATACTATTATGTGTTATATAGTCAGTATTTTAATTATTGAACTTCCTACTATGCAGAATTAAAAAAGTTATATATAACATAATGTACTATGTGCCTTTAAAATAGAAAAATTCAATTTACAAGGTTTTTTGTATTTAGATGTATTTATTGATTAAAAACTGTAAACTGTTATTAGTATTAGAAATTTCTTTAAAAAAAATTATTTCTTCACAGAAATTTATCTGGAAATGAATGTTTTTCCTTTATTCCTTTAGTATTACATGCATAAACTGTAAATACAAATATTGTGTAACTGTTTTTATTTATGTGTATTATTTTCTTTTTTATATTATGATCCTAAATCATTGAAAAGCATTTGATATAATTTTCTGATTTAACATATTTTCTTCAATATTTAAACATACTTCTCTGTTACTATATTTGATGTTTATGTGTTTTCACAAATTATGTCACTTGAATCACATAGCTTGAATAACCATACTCTAATTTTGAACCATTATTCGAATTAAATTCATTCATACCTAATGAATTGTCTCTAATAATACTCATCATATCACTCAGTATTATGTTATCAGAGCAATAACTGTATATAATATGTATATTCTGGGTGCGTCAATCTTTGATATTTATTTATACCTCCTTAGGTTAAATTTTGTGTACAAAAAAGACTTAATACAATCGTTCACCAATCTTTTTTCTTTTGTTAATAAAAAAAAACTTTATTAATATCATGTTGAAGTTTATTGTTGTATGAATATATTTATTTCATTATTATTATTATTATTTGCTTAGTTATGGTAAAACTAAGGTGTAAAAAAAAAAGCGCGATTAAAAATTTTGATTTAATACTTGGAATTTTTTTTTTATTTAGATCAGATTTTTATGATCCTTTTCCTGCATTAAGATATTGGGGATGTATAAGGAATGTAGTGGAGAATATACAGTGTGTGTGTTTCTATAACTGTAGCATATACTCTCTGGTGTACATCTTCTGCCTGAGCATATACCCTCTGGTACTACACCACTGATGGCTGCTAATAACTGTAGGTGTCCAAAACATTGGAAAACATAATTACCATATTTATGATTAAAACATAATTAGTAATTATAGAAATATAATAAAATCAACATATAACTATACAAAAAAGAATAGAAGAAATATATATGTATGTGTATATCAAACTTTCTTATCTAAAAAAAAGAAATTTTCCCTGCATTTCCATCAAAATTCTCATGTATTTTGCATAATCATCTTGAAATATGTTTTCCAAAACCCTTGAAATGTCGCAATTTTTTTCACAGAGAAAATAATTTGAGTTTTTACATTTTGCTATTAATTATCAGCTGTAGAATTAGTTTATCTGGTTGTTGGTTTCTAATTCTTTTATCCCTTTGTTGATACAAAGAACTTAAAGGCAGTGGTGTAGTCGAGGGGGTGTGCAGGGGGGGCGGCCTCTCTCTATTTTATTTCAAGCGTCCCCTTACATTTTATCTTTCAAGGAGGACACTAAAGATGTGATGGGACGCAGACCTTCCTAGTTTATTGAATGTTTAAAATAAAAAGCACTTTAATAAATTAACCATTTTATGAAGGAAAGAATTGATTTTTTAAACTATTTTAGTTATTTTCAGCAAGGGGTATTTAAAAAACAAATTGAAAAGAATTGGGAAGAAAAGGGTGTTTACTTGCTGTTTTATACTATATTAATTACCTCAGTAACATTAGTTCTTACAGATACATGCATTAGTTTTACTTGGAATTCTCTAATCAAAAATTATTAATTCCCCCCTCCCTCCCCCCCCCCTGTTTTTAACAGAAAGACCACACAAGCTTTCGGAAAAGATGCTGATACATTGTATTCTCAGTTTAAAAAACATCCAAATTTTTCGGTTTTGAAAGACTGGCCATTTTTCTTTCACATGACTGTTAACACCAGCATGTTTTCATTAGACAGTAAATAAAGTCTTTAAAGACGATCAGGGTAATTGTCACATATGTTGGTCAGTAGATGTCCTCAGATAACCGGTGTAGCATTTGCAATCAGATTCAGAATAAATCAACAAAAAAGACATAAATGCTGGCCTACAACTTTCTTCAGATACAAAAAACTGCAAGCATTGAATCAGTTTGAATTCAAGCGAGTATTTCTGGTGTATCTCTTTTTAAAATTCTAGCCATAAGTATTTTGTATAAAACTTTTAATTTTTGAAGGATAAAATAACATTGAAACGATATAGGCAGCCGAAACTGGAAAGGAATTTCTTCCAAATGTTGTCATGCAGATGTGAAATTATCGACCCAAAATTAAAATAAAAAGTCAGATTCGGGAGAGTTGCAATTATCTTTTAAGTTTTTGCCAAAAATATTTTAAATTGTATGGTATGTTATGCCATGAATTTTTGATGTAAGTAATATATTTTTCGAATGTCAATAAGTTTTTGTTGTAAAACCATGTCTTTTGTAGAACGGGATGGAAAGGAAACATGATCGCCATCAATGGTAGTTTAGCTGAACTGCTCCTCTATGAATTTTCAAATTTAATTAAGTAAATTTTTTTTCTCCCTCATTTTTTTTTTTTTTTTTTTTCAAATGATTTAAAATAATTAAACAGTAAAAGAAAGAATAACCAAGAATTACTTATCAGGGATCGAATCTGTCCTTCTGAAGACATCATAAAAGACTATTTTAAGGCAAGTCGCACACTAAGACGACACATAAGACATGTAGCTTGAATTCGAGGGGAAAACTGGTTTAAAACAGATTTGAAGCAACTTTCTTCTTTGTTTCAACCGTTTTTTTCGCATCATGCTTTTCTGTCTTTTCAGTGTGGGATGCCCCTAAATTTTGTTTTTATTTTACATTTATATCTTTTTTTTTTTTCTAAACCACCGATTAAATACATTAACATAATTAAGTATTTAAAAAAATAATAATGTTTCATTTTTCCTTTCTATAAAAAAACTGATAGAAGTTTAATGTTGTTTTTTAATGCCTTATTTATTATATATAAAATATTTTTTAAAAACAATATACAGATTTTATTGAATAATGGCAATATTGTTTGAAAATGTCTGCGATCTCTGTAAAATTTCTCGCAGCATAAAAAATATAAAATAAAAATACAATATTTTAACTCTTTTTAACATAGTTGAAAAGCATTATGGATTCGTCATTCCGATTGTTCGTAAATAAACTTGGTTTGCCACATTGTTTATATACAATATTATAATAGATTTTTTAGTGAAAATGAAGTGTGTAGCATTTGTAGTTCGTTTAGAGGTATACATTAAACTATTCTGTTTAATTATGATTTATGGAAAGAAAATTCTTTACGTTGTATGTTAATGATGTTATACTATTTCAAATATAAAAAATTGGTATATATCACTGTAGTACACGACAATACACATAATGTAGAACACCAATTGCTTAACTTTATCATTTATTTACAGGAATACACACACACACACACACACACAAAAAAAAAAAAAAAAAAAAAAAAAAAATCCCATTGCGTTACTTTCGGTATGCAGTAATTGTTTGAACATATATAAATGTTATACAGTATTGAAAAGGGAGATAAAGTGACCCACGGAAAACATACTGTACCCTCTGAATACGAGGCCAGAGCACTGACACAAAAATGGAACCTGGCGAAGGTGGATTTCTTTTTTAATAGTATGTACGGTCCCCTAAATTTAGTCAACAGTTTTTTTAATTATTTTTTGTTTTGTTTAATTTCAGGCAATTAAAGCGGAAAAGACTTAAAAATTATTGGTACCAAAATTCAAAGGACCGTACACACAGTGAAATAAATCCGCCTTCGGCAGCCGCCACTTTTGTAGAGTTGGTGGAAAACATAGGGCATGACAGAGATCTACATGGGCCAGACTCGGGCCTGGCTGTTTTTTTATCTCTACTCTTTTGGGGTCGAGGCGGCCATACTTTTTTCTGAAGGCTCAGGTTGGGCTTATTCAATGCTTCAAGATTCTGGCCTTTTTTCCTGAAGGATGCAACCGGTCTAACTTATTTATCTGTAACGGGCCAGGACGAGTTTTATTCATCCTAGTCTTCATAGGTCATAATTTTTAATACACTTTTTGACCCAGCTCGGTTGAAATTCATTATCTCAGCGTGGCCAAGTTTGTTCAACGATGACGATCAGTAAAATTAGGCCTGACTCAAAAAATTTTGAAAAAATTGCATATATTTTTAAATTGTTATTATTCCACATTTCCACATTAAAATTTATTCTTTTTTAAGAATAGTAGATTTCTAGGCTTATAAAATATAACTAAATTAAAATACAGTAAAACGTGTGAAAAAAAAAAAAACCTCCCTATGATGGAATCCTATCTTAAGCTAATCTAGTCAAATATGGCAATCCCAAAACTTTCTTCTATCTTATGCATGTGAATACTTCCTGAAAAATGCAGCATAGCAGCACCACCAGTTAAGTGGTTTAAGCCAAAATCTAGTCAGCAACAACTTATGTCAACATATACCTGAATCTATAAGGTTTCATGAAAATGAGATAAAGAAATTTTTAAGATAAAGCTATTGCAAAATCTAAATGTAAAACTGCATAAGATCGCAACATGTTGGGGGATGTACACCAAAAACTAATTAGGATGAAATTTTTAACAGGTACTAACTGAAACTGAAGTTTGATGAAAACCCACTCATTAATTCTTGAGATACATTTATTGCGAAATCGTGAATAATTCAGCATAGCAGTGCCATCTGCCGGGCGGTTTACACAGTGCTGTAGTTGGAAAAAAATATTTGTGGGAACTCATTTTTTCATAAAATGGATGTTGACACTACCAGATTTATGCCAAGCAAAAAGCCAATTTAAAACATCTAGCCAAAAGCAGACTTTTTAAAAAATTAAAAGTTATAATTATTATATTCTTGTTTCTATAGCATTGCATTTGTATAACATTCATCTAAAAACCAATTTTTAGTCAATCTCATTGTAAAAATTTCTGTCATAAATCGGAATTGAATCCATACACGATATTATTTATTGGCACATCTATCCCAGAAGTTTCCGATAAAGAGCGAAAATGAGAGGTGTTTTCTGTGCTCTTAAATTTTCAACAAGTTGTCTTGTCTGCTTATGTTCTTAATGATCACAGTCAAAAGTTCACATATGGTTTGTAAAAAAAAAAAATATTTTAAACATGGTCCTATACGGCTTATGAATGTAAGTTAACTGGCTTTTTCAATAAAGAGCAAATTTCTGGAGAAAAAGAATTAATTCTCTAGTTCTAGGCTCATCACCAGTATCAATAAACTTTATAATTATTGTTATGATAAATAACAATAATTATTGTTTGAAAAAAAATATTGTGCTTGTGTGTAATTTTTTCTTTTAATAGTAACAAGCCAAATATTTCTGGGAACGGCGTTCCCACCCGTTCCCGCCCAATTACAGCACTGGGTTTACACTAAAAATTTATCAGCACTAATATATATCAAGGACTAGCTGAATTTGAAGTTTGATGAAAATTCGAGCATTAATTCTTGAGATAGTGCTATTGTGATAATCAGAAATAATGCATCATGACAGCGCCATCTGTGGAACGATTTGCACCAAAAGGTAATCTGAAGTTTGATGAAAATTCAAGCATTAATTCTTGAGATAGTGCTATTGTGATAATCAGAAATAATGCATCATGACAGCGCCATCTGTGGAACGATTTGCACCAAAAGGTAATCAGCTCCGTGTTATATCAAGTACTAACTAATTCTAAAGTTTTATGAAAATCCATGTACTAGTTCTTGAGATATGGCTATTGTGGAAATTGTGAATAATGCAGCATAGCAGAGCTACCTGTTGAGCGCTATACACCAAAAACTAACCAGATCTAGTTTATACCAAGGTCTAACAGAATCTAAAGTTTAGTGAAATTCTGTGCTTTAGTTCTTGAGATAGAGCAGCCATAAAGTTTTGTCACATACAGACAGACTCACAGACAGTCATTTTATAAAAACATGTTTTTCGGATTCTCTGACTCCTAAAACGTGTAAATCCTTCGAAAACTGGATTTCGAAAATTTTCACAAATACAATACTTTCTTCTTGTAAAGATAGAAGAAAGTAAAAAATATGTTGATCCATGCAAAACGAATTTACTAATACGTAAGAAAAGAAAATATAATACGTTTTCAATTGCTAAGAAGGGAACTTCTTCACTAATTTTTTTTCTATTCAATTTCGTCTTAGAAGTTTTTACTGTGTAGCATTTTTCAGATTTTTAAGTTTCTAATAAGGAAAAGGAATTAACAATATTAATAATAACTGAAACATTTGTATACAACAAATAGAGATTCGTTAAAAAAATAACTATTAAAGCCAACAGCAATTTAATAAAAATAAAAGTTATAAACATGAAAAAAAAAAAAAAATAACCATATTGAAATATAAGTCAATGTTTTGTAGCAATTCACTTAGGCCGGAAACTTTTTTCTGCTCTAGGCTGGTCTCAGCCAAACTTTTAATTGTTATACCTGGCCAATAATTTTTTTTCTAGAGACCAGAGAGAGTTCAAGCCGAACTTTTTAATTTTATACCAGGTTGGGTCAATATATGTTTGTATATGTACCGCTTTTTTCGTACGTGCCGGGCTTGGCCCGAATTTTTAAATTTTATAAGTTTTCAGGCATCAAAAAATGTTTTCAATATTTGATTCTAGAAAACTGTTTATAAAGTCCAACTTAAAAAAAAAATACTTAAATTAATTTTCAATTTTTAAAATTTAATGTTGTAATTTTAAATAAGGTTTAAAATTAAATTCTAAAATTTCAATTGAATTTTAATTTAATTTTTCAATTGTTTTTTTTGTGCAATACAAAAGGAAAAGTAAAGTTTGAAATGATAAACAAAATTTGATAAATGAGAAGTTTTTCCCTATGGATGATCCCAGAGTCTAATGCTCTGTGACTATGAGCGTCCCCCCACTTTTTTTTTCAAGACTACACCACTGCTTAAAGGGTAAGAATGGAAGTATTTTAAAACTGAAAAAATGCACAACATTGTTTTTTGAAGACTTTGCGGTGAACAGGGCCTGATTTGCAAGTTTTAGTGCCCAGGGCACTTTCAATTTTTGAAAGACGTTTTCTTGTTTAAAATGGTAAAAAAATATGAAATTTTTATTGTTTTGCTGACTACAGTATGATCACTACATATCACACATTGCGTATATCATTTCACTTAGAAAATAGAGCAATTTGTTTCAAGTTGGGAAAGTTTTTGATTTTATACAAGTCTGCCAACAAAATAGCTGCATTTAAATGTAAAGAAAACCGATGTGGAAAACAGAGTAAATTTCGTGCGATTGTGCTTGACAACAAATCAAAATGGTAAGGAAAAGCTCCTGGTTTTTATGATAGAAGAACCTTTAAAAGATTTGCGTTGCTAAAATTAAGTTACTTATACATAGTACGACTCAAAAATTCGGGGACTGCGTCCATTACTGACAACGAAAGCAAGTGCCTAAAGTAAAACCGCCTGAAATGTATTCCCCCAACCTTCCCCTACTTGCTCATGTTGGTTTAGTTCATATCATGTGACCGAACCGCACGCACAGCTGTTATCTTCTGAAGTTAGTTATCTTTGCACCCCGATGTCAGAAAGATGGCTTTTTTTGAACAGCGTTGCAATATTAAATTCTGTCAACAATTAGGTAAAAACGGAGACTGAAATGGCTAAGAATGGTGTATGATGAATCTACCATGATGAGGCACAAGGTTTATGAATAGCACGTCGTTTTAAAGAGGACCGAGAATCCATTGAAGACGTAAACGCCTTGGACAACCTTCGCTGAGGTCAGACACTATTACTTTCTGCTTGAAAACGCACCCAGCACATCAATACCATCTGCTAAAACAATTCCTCGTCAATACTCACATTAATGTGCTTAACATCCCCCCTATCAACTGGACATAGCCCCATGTGACTTTTACCTGATCCCATCAATGACAAAATATTTACAGGGACACCGTTTTTAGTCATGAGTTGCAGTGAAAATAATATCGCAGGCGGCCTTATGGGAGCAGGCCCATAGCTAGACCATATTGCCAGGTAGGGCAAAAGTTTTTCCAGGGATGGCAGATTATTGTTCCAGTTTTATTTTAGTCTTTTATACGTAGTTCATCAAACACATGTAATGCAGTTTTCTGGATTTTTTTTTCTTAAAACACGAGAAATTTCTAAAGCCACACATTTAAAAAAATTCTGAAATTCACGAACATTTTTTTCTTGAATTTCACAGAAAAGGTCACTTTTCACAACAAAAGGGCATTTTCCGTTACAAATCACAAAATTCCACCACATTTTCTGAAACTAACGAAACGGATGGAAATAGATACAAAAAACGGAGACACTCCTTTGTGTGGGGGGGCTCATTGGCCGAGTGGCCAAGGCACCACGCCGCCGATTGTCAGCGAGCGCAGATTGTGGGTTCGGGTCCCACTGGCGCCATGGATTAATAAAAACATAAAAAAATTCCTTTTAAATTACATTTTTTCTGTTTATTTTTCTCTTATTTCTTATTAAAAAATCTTTTATTAATTTAACTAAAAAATAAATAAATAAATATTGTACGACAACTTGAAAAAATTGTCTATACTTTTTATTTATTTATTTATTTATTTGTAAAAAAATTGTTAATAAAAACTTTTTTTCATTCATTCATTCATTCATTCAAAAAAAAAAAAAAAAAAAAACTGGTTTTAAACAGTGATTTTTTTTAATTTAAAATATTTTAAAAATTAAAATTGATTTTAAAAAATAATAAGTATTATGCATCAGTCTAAAATAAAATAAAATAAACCGTTTACAAATATTCTACAGAATGTATTTGAAAGGAAATCTTTAAAAAGCATAACAGATTTTCCCGCTCACTCGTAAAAGACATACTTTGTACAATCCGGCATTAGCAGCTTTGGTTCAGTTCGTAAGGATAGGTTCTGCTATCAAAAGGTCTTGAGTTCGATCCTCAGGACGGCGTGAACCAAATTATACAAAATAATAATAATTAAACAAAGTAACATAGCAGCTTAAAATCGCTCGGTAATTTTAAATTCTTTGACGATTAATCGATTCATTAATTTAAAAAATTATTATTATTAAAAATCAAACTTTGTAACGGAAAGTTACTGCTTCTTCAAACGGAGTTTTCCTTTCTTGTATTTTCCACAACGGAAAATCTACTAACGCATCGGTAAAAGTTCGGCTACTTTGCTGCCGGTAGTTTCAACGTGAATTCGCAAATGTATTTTTAACAGTGTAGCAGTGTCGCAGCCAAGAGGGGAGAGTGACTAAAACCCCTCCCAGAGCTAAGAAAGATCGCTATAATTGCCGCTTATATGAATCAAAATCAAACTTAATATTTAAACTTTTGGCATACTTCGAAATCTGCCGCTTTAATGAATCATATTTCATTTAATAAAGTGATTCAATTTAATGGCGAAATTTTTATTTAAACCTGTGAAAGTGCATATTACATTGATTAGTTAAGTAAAAATTGGTTACATGAACAAGAGATACGCATTATGCTAAAAGAATGATGATTTCTTGCCACACAGATGCTCTTTCAGTTTAAGTATTATACAGTGAATATTCTAATAAGTACTGATTATATTAACTGCGATTCAAATAACCGGCAAACACCTTTTTCAGAAACTCAAAACCCTCCCTAGAACTGATTTCTGGCTGGGCCATTGCTTGTAGTTACAGCTAAAGTAATCCGTTCGCATGCACCATAGACTGATCATTCCTGAACTAAGGCATGCACTCACCTTCTCCAAATACATAACAATGAAAAAGAGAACCGTTTTTTTTTTTTTTTTTTTGTTATCAAAGACTGAATAGCAACTAAAAATCAAAATGGATTAACTATGCATAGTGCACAAGCAAGGTTTCATGAGTTGTTGTTTACTCCTCAAAATTGCTATTCGGTAACTCAAAAATTTAACAATGTCTAATAATTAAATGATATATTTTTTCGGTACTAATTAATTTTCCCAAACAGGCACGACTTTCCCAACGATTCAATATTTCAATCAAACGCCAAAATCAAACATCCCTATTTTTCAGGGTCAAATATACGAATTTCTTTTACAAATTCGCGCCATCATGTTTAAACATAAAAATATAAATTTTGCAGCCAATTACTTAAGTGATTTGGAATTACTATTTTTTCAGTTTTCAATAAATATATTAAACTTTGTGTTGCAATTTATTTTTATCTTACGGATGGTCTTTATCAAACTGTTACCTTGCAAAAATTGTCTTATAATGGCAATTTAGACGACTACTCTGAAAACTGCTTTGCTTTTAAGAAAAAGTGCAGAATACCGTTTAGATTCTTCGTCTATTAATAAAAACACATGTAATGTTTTTGAATTTAAGAATAAAATGACTTGGTTGAATTGACATGGAATTACCCTCTATGAATGTGCAAGTAAGATATAAATTTGAATTTGTAAAATTGTGAGTAATCTAACGTATTGTATTATTTAAATTTGAAATAATAATTGGTTTATCTCAGAAGCACAAACTTCAAAATTTTAGTGAAAAGGGAGAAAATCGAAGAAATGAAGGAACAGATCTACTATTATATACTTTGTATTTTCACATGGGGGAAAGGAGTATCCCTTGTAAAAAATTCTATAGCGATTTCTAGAGGTTTTTCAATTTTCTGTACTCCCAACCCCCTGGAGTCAGTGTTCAGGAAGGATTTAATTTGTTATGCTGTTCATTAGCTTTTTCTTTTTTTTTTAATGCAGAAAAATGTATGAGATTTTTTTAACCTACTTGTACCATATTGTATCGATATCTGCACGTGAATCCCTTTTAAAGAAAAACTAGTCGTTGGAGGCCACCGTAATACTTACCAATCATGGATATGCATAACATAATATATGAAAACATAACATAAGTAAACAATTTATAAAATGCATTACAATTATAAAACAAAATATAAACGTATATTTAAGTATTTTTAACACATAATCATGCTCTATTAATGAATTTCCGATGAACCAATTTCGATAAATTGCATAAAACGCCAAACTATTCAAGTAGAACTGAATTGCATAAAAGAAACATCCTTATAACTCTAAAAATAATTATTATATTCACTAACGGTTTCTTGCATCGAATTAAGTGTCTCATTTCCAATTAAAATATATCTTTGAATTGAAAGTTGAATGAAATACAGGGGCATGAAAAATCAAAGAATGTGGAAAACAGGATTAAAAATATCTCGACAACTAATAATCCGATCAACTTCGTTTTTTATGCAAAATTTGTGTTAATTTATTGCCTTTTACGTTCACTCCTTAAAATAAAAAAAATCGAAAATTTTTATGTACATTTCATCAGAACGAATTTTTTGAGAGTCCGAAAAAAATAGTTCCGGATAATCGAGGTTACTGATATAATAAAATAGGCTTCGTCCCATTCTTACATGCTAAGCACATGCAAAATTTCAAGTCTCTATCTCAATTTGTTCGGGAGATAGAGCGGTTTCAGACAGACAGACACACAGACGGACGGACGGCATTTTTTTTTTTCCAAAAATATGTTTTTCGGAATCTCCAGTGTCCGAAACGTGTAAATCCGTCAAAAAATTTTTTTCGATTTTCAAAACGATTGCAAGACTTACCCTATACTATATAAGATGGGTAAGAAAAAAAATAGCATTTTATAAAAGAGAAAACATTTAATCATAAAATGAATGTTAATTAAATCATATAACTACATTTTTCCTTTTCTTCTTTATTTTACTATTAATGGATAATATTTTATTCCTTGAAGGTTTTTTACTTTAAAGATAAAAAATTATTTATGTTATGTCATATAAAATTCATTTAAAGCAAAATACATGCAACATAATATTTTTTTTTTTTTTTACTTACCCATTATACGTAGTATAGGGTAAGTCTTGCAATCGTTTTGAAAATCGAAAAAAAATTTTTTTTGACGGATTTACCCGTTTTAGATAGTGGAGATTCCGAAAAACATATTTTTAGAAAAAAAAAAATTTTGCCGTCCGTCTGTCTGTCTGTCTGTCTGTAAACGCTCTATCTCCCGAACAAATTGAGATAGAGACTTGAAATTTTGTATGTAGTTAGTATGTAAGAACGGGACGAAGCTTATTTAATATCAGCAACCTCGATTATCCGGATCTATTTTTTTCGGACCCTCGAAAAATTCGTTCTGATGAAAGGTATATAAAAATTTTCGATATTTTTCATTTTAAGGAATGGACGTAAAAGGCAATAAAATAACACACATTTTGCATATAGAACGAAGTCGATCGAATTATTAGTTGCCGAGATATCTGTAATCCTGTTTTCCAAATTCTTCGATTTTTCATGACCCTGTATTTCATTCAAATTTCAATTCAGAGGTATATTTTAATTGGAAATGAGACGCTTAATCCGACACAGTTAATTGTTAGTTAATAGAATTATTATTTTTGGAGTTATAAGGATGTTTCTTTTACGCAATTCGGTACTACTTGAGTAGTTTGGCGTTTTATATAATTTGTCGAAATTGGTACATCAGCAGTTCTTTAATAAAGCATTACTATGTATATTAACAATATTAAAATTTTGTTTATGAATTGCAATGCATTGTATAAATAGTTCTCTCATGTTTTATTTTCATATACATATCCATGATGGGTAAGTATTACGGTAGCCCCCAACGACTAAGTTTTTTTTTTTTTTTTTTTTTTTTTTTTTTTGCTTATTCCTACTTGTAAAATCTCGCAAAAGAATGAAAAGTGTAAGACATGCATGTATATTAAAAAATAATTCTGTAAATTTCTTATTTGTAATTTAAATTTATATTATTTAAGAAATACGAAATTTGATGGCTATATTGATTAATGATAATTTTTCACAGTAATTACATTTCTTTATTGAATAACACTTATATTTTTGTGTGTGTTCATTGATTTCACATATTTTTAGTATTCTTTCATGCGTTCATGAATGGTGAGAAGAATGAAAGACATCAAAAAGCGTATTGAATTTTTAAAAGGACCCTCTTCCAAAGCAAACAATTTAGCATAACAAAAGAGAGAGAAAAATCTATACTAATAAAAACCATGCGCCTCTGTCTGTCTGTCTGTCTGTCTGCTTGAAGCCGATTACACTTCGCAACGCGGGCGAGTTGGAAGTCGCGAGAGGTGTCTTTCTATTCGAAAAATTCCGGGAAAGTCATTTCGGGCATTTTCGAGACCGTAGGACCAAAATTAAAAAAGTTATGAATTAAAAACCGGTCGGGAATCGGAACGGAAAACGTCTAATTTCCCAAACGGAGCTCAAACGGAGCTCAAACGGAGCTCTGAGGCAGAACACTGCGCCACCTTGCGGTAAACGACCTGAACTTTTCCCCTTTGGCTAAAAGAAGAGGCAGCCGAAAATCTCTTTTTTCTCCCGGGAAAACGACTTTTTCTTTCGTTTCGGTTCTTTGAAAAAGAACTAATTGGTAAAAAATGTTAAACACGGTTTATTTTCATACTTTTTTTTTTTGGTAGCATACACGAATATTGTGTAACCTAAGATTTACGCGATTAATACTAATTTTTGTTAGTACAAACGGAAAACGAGCTGCCAAAATTATTTGTTAGTTATGTTGTTTGTGATATTAATGAAATTACTTATTTTTTTTAATAGCAGTCTTTTGCAGTTTTTAATACCGAAACTTTTTTTGCGCGTTTTTTCTTAAACCATCATACAGACAGTTTTTAAAGTAGATAAAACTGATTACATATTCAGAATCTGCGTAAAAGTCTGCTTCTGATGAACCAAAAAATAAGAGAAAATGTCTTATGGGCGCGCAGCGCCAACCGTGCAAAACCAAATATTTTTAACGGGACGATGGCGACCATGGCGCGTAGCGCCGGTGGGTGGTAGGCCGGTGGGCCGCCTTTGCACGGTGGGCATGTAGCGCCCACTGTGCGAAATCACATATTTTTAACGGGATAATGGGCCCATAACAACCATAGCTCTTTAATTTACTTTTTTTGTGCTTGAGGATTCGAACTCCAAGACTTGCTTATTAAATGAATTTTTCTGCTTATTATATACTGCTTAATATCGAGGTTCGTTTGGAAAAAGTGGCCCAGCTAGTGGGCGTAGCTCGCTAGTCCTAATACTATAATTTGCTATTTATTATAATCAGATCAAGTTTACATGAAACAGATTCAAGTTAAGGAAACAATATTGTAAATTGGTTCACCGCAATTTCAGAATACCCTGGTATCAGTCAGCCTTCTAATGATAAATTTTGTATGGGTGACAGTTGTACAAAGAAAGCAATCTTTAGCTAATAAGCTAATCCAGTTTTATACAATTTGGAGCGGTATGAGACAATTCTTACAAAACGAAAAACCGGGGAATCCAGAACGCCTCAATTTTTGACAGAGATATCGGTTAAAGAGAGAGAGAAAAAAAGCTTTACAGATAATTTTTTTGCTGTTTCCAGACTAAAAACTAAATTTAGGAGTAGAAGGGGAAATCTCACACGAAGGAAGAAAAATGGGAATTTCATTGTTGTATTACATAAAAGCTTTTTAAAGGAAAATACTGAGAGATAAATGTCGAATTCTGAGGGATCGTAATACCGAATTTCATTCTACGTTGATCAAAATTGAAAAAATAAAAATTTAATTTTTTTTCTTTGTTTTTTTTAGAATTTTTGTGTAGAGTTTTGCGCTAGGTCGGGCAAATACTTTTTCAGGTCGGGCTTTGCCCGACCTGGCCCCCCTCTGGCTACGGCCCTGTATGGGAGGTTGCGAAAAATGGCTTTCAGCGATGCTTCCAGAAGTTATACGAACGCTGGCAGAAGCATATCATAGCCCAAAGTAACTGCTTTGAACGTGGATATGCTTCGGTGCTGTGAACTATGCAGGGAAACTTTTTTACAACTTTTCCCTGTACTTTTGAATCATACTACGTAATTCTGTACAGGTCAAATATTAAGGCTTGGATGACCGATGCAATTTTTGTCGATTGACGGATAGTATAGTAATCAATAAAATAATGGCTAGAAGTAAAATATGCATTCTCCTCTACAAGGGCGCCCATATGATAAATTTTAGGGGGGGGCTGAGGAAAATCTCAACTTCCCCGAAAGCTATCACATATTTTTGCAACTTTTGCATTTTTTCACGACTTTTGAGTTTTTTTTTTTTTTTTTTTTTTTTTTTTTTTGACGAAATATGCGTTTTTCACTATCCTTTTAAGAAATATCAGCTTTCCTCTACGAATTTTTGATGAAATTTGTTTTTTCCCAAATTTTTTGACAAAAATTGCTTTTTTTTTTGCTTTTTTTGGTGAAATTTGAGAGTTTTTCATGATTTTTGAACAAAATTAGCGTTTTCTCGTGATAGTTTGACGAAATTTGTGTTTTTTTCTACAATTTTTGGTTTTTTCTATGCTTTTGAATGAAATCAGAGATTTTTATTGCGATTCTTTGACAAAATTAGAGATCTTTTCGTGATTCTTTGACGAAATTTCTGTTTTTTCCACAATTCTTTGATGAAATATGCGTTTCTCTCGCTCTTATTTGACAACATTTGCGTTTATCTGCATTTCTTTGGCAAAATTCGCATTTTTCCTGTGATCCTTGATCAAAATTCGCGCTTTTTTGTGATCGTCACTGGCATGGGTGTACTATATAACCTTTCTGCAGTGAAATTTTTTGGCGGAAATGGGGAAAATAGCTTCTGCGATTAGACCATTTACCATTTACCATGACATTCTAACCCATAGGTTCCCAACCTTTTCTGGACCACCGCCCCCCTTTACAAGAAAAAATATTCAAACGCCCCCTCCCCTCACTTCAGTAATAATTGATTTTAAAAATGTGAAATTATTATAATTATCTATACCGAATTTTATCTTTTTATATAAAGAATCACAACGTAGAAATTAATTAACTCAACAGTCAAATTTAGTAATTTTTTTTATAAAATATTTACAAACAAACACAAAATCATTAAGAAATAAAATGAGGTGGATGAGGGTGGTAGGCTTTTAATAATTTGTTAATATTGGGCTCCAATTTCGTTAAAATCACTCGCAAATTCAAATGTTTAGTCATGTGGAGTCTATTTCCTTTCTTTGGCAGTAAATTAGTTACCTCAATGAACCCATATTCAGCCACATATGATGAAGGAAAACTTTCTGGCAATAAAAAAATGTGTGTACACTTTCCCAGAGCCCGATCAAGCAGAAGTTGGGCCCAGGGCCTGTTTAAAAATTGCCCCCCTCCTACCTTCCCATTCCCGGCGACACTTTCTGAAAAAAAGTAGGTTTATTTGATAACTTAGCAAAATTGTTCGGATGAAAGTTTCAAGTTTACAAAAAAAATTCAACTTACAAGAATAATCAAGAAAATGAATTACCATTCAATTTATCAAATAAGCATTTATATATTTCAGACACATCTATAATCCACAGTTTATGTTGCAGAATAAATGAGGACGTTTTTTTCAAACTCGCCTTTGAACTTTGAAAGATTGGGGGGGGGGGGGGTGCTTCGAGACCTGTCGTCTTAAATGATCCATCAAACCAAACTAAAAGTCATGGAAAGACACCATTAAAAACTATTATTACGATGCAAAAAGCCATAGTTGAACTCCGAAAGTCACCAGATGAGACCAGAAAGATCGGAAAAGACCGAAAACAGTCACTATTCAAAATTGAGCTGTTCCAAGATAAAGCACGCTGTTGCCGATACAAGTAAAAAGAATGTGAGGCAGGAACATCACAGGCACTACAGTTACCATCATCCTCAACCCAAAACGAGCTATTCAAACTCGCCTTATCCAAAAATGATTAAAATTGTGGTTTTTTCTCTAAACAATTTAGTAGTCATTTTAAACTATAATTCTGACATTGTAAAATGCTCGTTTATATTAAAACCAATAGACACAGTATGCAGTTTTTGGCATTTTCCCTAAATTGGATTTTCTGGATACAGCACCTTTTGAAAATTATAGGTACTCTCAAATTGAAAACGACTTTTATAGAAAAATGAAATAGGGATGTTTTTTCATTGCAGTAAAACTTTTTTTTTTTTTTTTTTTTTTTTTTTTTGGTCAGGGACCAAAATATAAAATGCAAACAGTGGAAAAACTTAAATTGTGAGATAATTTACATGCAAGAAAAAGTAATTCCAAGAACATATAATCGAAGTTTCACAGTATTTATCAATATTTCAAAATACTAAATTGTATTGAGTCATTCAGAAAATTTAAATTTTACGTTTCATATTTTATAAAACAACAGTTTTGAAAAATATTTGATTAAGGAAAAAATATTAAGCCATATAATTTGTGAGCCCCTGAAATTGCTGGGTCAAGGGCCGAAGCCCCAGAGGCCCGTGCATTAATCAGGCCCTGCCCATAATTCAAAGTAGAAAGCTGGAAAATATTGATATTTGTAGCCAGAACTAACCATTTCGTTAATTGTGAATTCTAAGAGTTCCCCCACTAAATTTAATCATTTTACTGTAGCTGCATTTGCGAAAGGAATATTCATGTTTGAAATATTCTGGAAATTCAACATGAAGACGTCCAAATGTTAGCAACATGCAAATAAATGTTCCTGTTTTGCAGAAACTGCTAAAAATGTAGGAAGGTGCTTGTATTTACCTCAATTTACATTTCATTTGAAGAGAAGTTTTCCCAGAAAAGTACTATGATGTCTTTTGTTTGTTTTAATTAAATCGACTTCATTAAATATTCTTAATAGGAAAAAAGCGGAAATGAAAGGTACATTTTGTTTTTATAAGCTGATAGTTGATACAATAGTGAAATTAAATGATATAACCCTCATACCTGTTTCTAATTCTCGTTTAAAACCATGGCTTTGATACTAGTAACTGCATCACCAACTGCAGCAGTTAAAAATCAGTACGCATCTATAAAAATTGAGAGAAATGTGCTTTTTAAGCCATTGTAGGAAATAAAGAAGACAGATTGTGGGGTTGAAGTGGGCACACATAAATAAAACACTTTTATGAACATTTTGTTTTTCTATTTGCGATTACATTATTCAAAAATAAAAGATAATAACATACAAATAAAAATAAAATATATTGCAACATATAATAAAACAAAACACCACCAGTTATGGATTTAGGTAACTTCATCAAAATATATAAATAGGGTGTGAAGTGATCAGAGAAAAACACAGTAAAAAATAGGGAGCTAACAGTATTTTCTTCTAGAAAATACTTCATTTAATATAAATGGATTAAAGAACCCGAATTTCTCATTAACAAAATATTGATATGTTACTCATTTTTAGGTGCGTTCGTAATTATGTAAATACGTAGCACCTATTGTTGTCGCTCAGTCCGTCCGTCTGTCTGTCTGTCTGTCCGTCCGCATATAACAACGCAAAAACTACCCAACCGAATCGTTTGAAATTTAAAATACATAATTATTACATAATTTTGTCGAGTCATTTCAAATTTTATGAAAATCGGGTGGATAGATCAATTACAGGGACAATCAAAAGGATTCCGTTACATTACGGTCAATGGGGAAAAAAGTTTCAAATGCATTTTAATCGTTTGAAATTTAAAACGTATATTTATTGCATAATTTTGTCGAGTTATTTCAAATTTTATGAAAATCGTATGGATAGATCAATTACAGGGACAATCAAAAGGATTCCGTTACATTACGGTCAATGGGGAAAAAAGTTTCAAATGCATTTTAATCGTTTGAAATTTAAAACGTATATTTATTACATAATTTTGTCGAGTCATTTCAAATTTTATGAAAATCGTATGGATAGATCAATTACAGGGACAGTCAAAAGGATTCCGTTACATTACGGTCAATGGGGAAAAAAGTTTCAAATGCATTTTAATCTTTTGAAATTTAAAACGTATATTTATTACATAATTTTGTCGAGTCATTTCAAATTTTATGAAAATCGGATGCATTGATCAATTACAGGGACAATCAAAAGTATTCCATTACATTACGGTCAATGGGGAAAACAGTTTCAAATGCATTTTAATGGTGTTACACTCATTTGAATATAATAGAATCGACATGAATCTATGAAATATGTACTAAAAATACATTTTGTGTAATCTGTGATGCAAAGAATATTTATTATTAAATTACAGGGCCACAAAATTTTTTCCACTAAATAATGTTATACGGGGAAACATTGTTTGGGGGGTGTTTTAATTATATTAAACTACTTCACATTTTATGAATAAGATGTACGTTAATGAAGTATAATAAGAATTACTCCCTGCATATTTACAGGAACACAAAGATTTCGACCACTATACTGTATCCAAAGTACGCTCTACTATATCAGCAAGATCTGAATATTTTAAAACTTCGTTATCAACGAATGCACCTCATTTGCTACGCTTTACGTGCAATTTCCAACTTGTTTGATTTGTAGCCGATGGCGGACGATAAATAATGTACATCGAGTGCAAATGACACTACTTGTTTCACATGCACCCCTTATAACGCTCCGTAATTGTGGAGAACCATCAATAACAATGGACAAATTTTTTGACATTCGTAAAAGAAATTAGATTTTTGGGACCCAGCTCTAGGTTGGACTGCATAGATTTTCATTTAAAGCAGGGCTCCCAAATGGTCCGCGAACTGAACACCAATATTTTTTAACCGACAATTTCCTAGTAGGTTTCTACAGCATTTGTGCTAAAACGAACCTCCGAAGATGATTTCTGCGCAATTTGCAAGAAACATATAAAACGAAAATCTTTCTAAGGAAATATTGATGTCTAGTTGGCGGACCATTTGGGAGCCCTGTTTAAAGCTATACTTTAAGTTTTTATCTCTGTAATAAACAAGACCGTAGAGGGAAGCTAGTTTTGCTACACATATATTATATTGCTAGGTACGTCACGTCAACGCCCCCCTTGACTCTCTTAACGCCCCCCATTTGGCTCTGGACTCGACAGCGCCCCCCTGGAAGGTTCCAGCGCCCACTGGGGGGCGGTACCGCCCCCGTTGGGAACCTATGTTCTAACCAGTTCTTGCTTTTCCACAAATCAAGCCATATTCTAGCTTCTAACTCCAAATTCCCAATTTTATAAAACAGATAATTCCTCCATTTCTTTTGGAAAAACTTTCTTCCATATTTTTCATCAGATAGGAATGAAGTAAAATCGCTTTGAATGACGTTTCATTTCGATTTATAAATCTTGACTCAAGGGATATAATTAAAGAGTCTAAATATGGAAAAAAATGGTGCTCTTTAATATTCTAGAGGAGTGGCCATATGATGGTTCCAACGGTGAGATTATGTAGTAAATGATCTGCACATTTTGATATTGATTCCTTAAAATTGCAATTTTCTATTATCTTCAGTATTATTCCATGAAAAATACTGAAAATATTTTCTGATTTTATCCGTACAAAAGAAAATATTCTCAAGACGTTTCTGTCGGTGCTAATAAACCGAATGCAAATGTTAATCTACAAAATGCAATTCATTTACAACTGACTCTAGATAAAAATAATATGTAGAAACTATTTTGAGACATACAATAATTAGTACAGCAATAATCACTACGTTGCAGTATCTATATTAAAGACTTGTGAGCGTATTTCTTGTTTTATGTTCGTACCATTGTTTAGAGAGAGATTACAGAGATTTTCTTTGACAGAGGCAAAATGATTAGAAAACTGTGGTAAGGGTAAGGACTTATTACTTTTCTGACCACATTATTTCACATACACCAGGAATATTTGAAAAAAAATTCTAAGAGTGCTCACCCTAAAAATTTTATCACCCGTTTTATTGTTTTGTGCTTCTTATCTCTAGAACTTGATGGGGACAATTTACAACTAAATTCAAGCAATGGCTCAATATTTATTTTATTTATGAAAAGCGAAATTTCCTTAATGATATTTATAGGAATTATTAGATTTTTTAGCGATGGTGATATTATGGCTAAATAATATTGACTCATTCATCAGAAGGATTTTATAGAAAAATAGACTTTAATGACTTCACACAAACATAAATAAATAATATTCGTGAAAACGTCACTGCGAGAATGAGAAAAAAACGCTTCGTTAAAAAGTAATTCCTTAATTGAGTTGCCATTCGCTGAAAGTATAAAATTCTCATACGCGAGAGAAAATTACAGCAGAGCTCGAGATGAGCCGCTACAGAGTATGCCCCCAGTGACGTAGTCACGATTACATAAAAAAGTAGTACTTGATACAGATACATAAGATAGGTCTTGATACATATGATGCAGTATGAGTAAATATACATATGATGCAATATAGAACATATATATATGCAGTACATTAAGAAAAAACATAAATCGACAAATAAATATTGTACACACATTACAAAATATTTATACAATACAAAATACAATGTATATACAAAATATTTATACAATATAGTCAGTTACGAGATGTTGAGGAAAACGAACTTTGCGACCAGATTTCGTGGTAGGCTGTGTGATATTATGGCTAAATAATATTGACTCATTCATCAGAAGGATTTTATAGAAAAACAGACTTTAATGACTTCACACAAACATAAATAAATAATATTCGTGAAAACGTCACTGCGAGAATGAGAAAAAAACGCTTCGTTAAAAAGTAATTCCTTAATTGAGTTGCCATTCGCTGAAAGTATAAAATTCTCATACGCGAGAGAAAATTACAGCAGAGCTCGAGATGAGCCGCTACAATTTTAAGTCGACCAAAATTATTTTGTCTTGTTCTGCTTGACTTCAGATAAAATTTTCGATTTTGGGTTGTGTTACAATCAGGGCGCGACTAAGGCTATGGGGGAGGACAAGCATCATTCGGGAAAGCCCCCTTCTGTTTGTCGATAATTTTTTTTTAATAATGTGGAAGTGGCTAATACCAAACTTCATACATATTGTATGTATATATAAATTTTGTTCTCAGCGCAGTTCACATTTGTGTACAGGGTATTACAAAAAGATGGTCACAACTTTCTTTTTCTTTGATTATCTACTTACATAACATAAAATGACTAAAAGATAATGTCCCAAATGGGTCATAATTAATGATTTTAACTTGCCATTGTACAATGAAAATGTTAATAAAGAATTTCTTTTGAAAACAATAGAATACTAAGTCGTTATAATAAAACATTAGTTATTAATTTTCTAAATATAGTTTGTTTTTCTCATAGATGAATGGGGTACTGGAAGCAAAGAGAGGAAGGAGAACCACTCTTACCTTCCTAAATGTTTGAAAATATGTGAAATTTGATCCCATTTTGTCTAATTTTAATCATTTGGCACTTTTGAGTGAAAATCCTAATTACTCTTATGGTGTGCCCCCAGGCCCATAGCTAGACCATATTGCCAGGTAGGGCAAAAGTTTTTCCAGGGATGGCAGATTATTGTTCCAGTTTTATTTTAGTCTTTTATACGTAGTTCATCAAACACATGTAATGCAGTTTTCTGGATTTTTTTTTCTTAAAACACGAGAAATTTCTAAAGCCACACATTTAAAAAAATTCTGAAATTCACGAACATTTTTTTCTTGAATTTCACAGAAAAGGTCACTTTTCACAACAAAAGGGCATTTTCCGTTACAAATCACAAAATTCCACCACATTTTCTGAAACTAACGAAACGGATGGAAATAGATACAAAAAACGGAGACACTCCTTTGTGTGGGGGGGCTCATTGGCCGAGTGGCCAAGGCACCACGCCGCCGATTGTCAGCGAGCGCAGATTGTGGGTTCGGGTCCCACTGGCGCCATGGATTAATAAAAACATAAAAAAATTCCTTTTAAATTACATTTTTTCTGTTTATTTTTCTCTTATTTCTTATTAAAAAATCTTTTATTAATTTAACTAAAAAATAAATAAATAAATATTGTACGACAACTTGAAAAAATTGTCTATACTTTTTATTTATTTATTTATTTATTTGTAAAAAAATTGTTAATAAAAACTTTTTTTCATTCATTCATTCATTCATTCAAAAAAAAAAAAAAAAAAAAAACTGGTTTTAAACAGTGATTTTTTTTAATTTAAAATATTTTAAAAATTAAAATTGATTTTAAAAAATAATAAGTATTATGCATCAGTCTAAAATAAAATAAAATAAACCGTTTACAAATATTCTACAGAATGTATTTGAAAGGAAATCTTTAAAAAGCATAACAGATTTTCCCGCTCACTCGTAAAAGACATACTTTGTACAATCCGGCATTAGCAGCTTTGGTTCAGTTCGTAAGGATAGGTTCTGCTATCAAAAGGTCTTGAGTTCGATCCTCAGGACGGCGTGAACCAAATTATACAAAATAATAATAATTAAACAAAGTAACATAGCAGCTTAAAATCGCTCGGTAATTTTAAATTCTTTGACGATTAATCGATTCATTAATTTAAAAAATTATTATTATTAAAAATCAAACTTTGTAACGGAAAGTTACTGCTTCTTCAAACGGAGTTTTCCTTTCTTGTATTTTCCACAACGGAAAATCTACTAACGCATCGGTAAAAGTTCGGCTACTTTGCTGCCGGTAGTTTCAACGTGAATTCGCAAATGTATTTTTAACAGTGTAGCAGTGTCGCAGCCAAGAGGGGAGAGTGACTAAAACCCCTCCCAGAGCTAAGAAAGATCGCTATAATTGCCGCTTATATGAATCAAAATCAAACTTAATATTTAAACTTTTGGCATACTTCGAAATCTGCCGCTTTAATGAATCATATTTCATTTAATAAAGTGATTCAATTTAATGGCGAAATTTTTATTTAAACCTGTGAAAGTGCATATTACATTGATTAGTTAAGTAAAAATTGGTTACATGAACAAGAGATACGCATTATGCTAAAAGAATGATGATTTCTTGCCACACAGATGCTCTTTCAGTTTAAGTATTATACAGTGAATATTCTAATAAGTACTGATTATATTAACTGCGATTCAAATAACCGGCAAACACCTTTTTCAGAAACTCAAAACCCTCCCTAGAACTGATTTCTGGCTGGGCCATTGCTTGTAGTTACAGCTAAAGTAATCCGTTCGCATGCACCATAGACTGATCATTCCTGAACTAAGGCATGCACTCACCTTCTCCAAATACATAACAATGAAAAAGAGAACCGTTTTTTTTTTTTTTTTTTTGTTATCAAAGACTGAATAGCAACTAAAAATCAAAATGGATTAACTATGCATAGTGCACAAGCAAGGTTTCATGAGTTGTTGTTTACTCCTCAAAATTGCTATTCGGTAACTCAAAAATTTAACAATGTCTAATAATTAAATGATATATTTTTTCGGTACTAATTAATTTTCCCAAACAGGCACGACTTTCCCAACGATTCAATATTTCAATCAAACGCCAAAATCAAACATCCCTATTTTTCAGGGTCAAATATACGAATTTCTTTTACAAATTCGCGCCATCATGTTTAAACATAAAAATATAAATTTTGCAGCCAATTACTTAAGTGATTTGGAATTACTATTTTTTCAGTTTTCAATAAATATATTAAACTTTGTGTTGCAATTTATTTTTATCTTACGGATGGTCTTTATCAAACTGTTACCTTGCAAAAATTGTCTTATAATGGCAATTTAGACGACTACTCTGAAAACTGCTTTGCTTTTAAGAAAAAGTGCAGAATACCGTTTAGATTCTTCGTCTATTAATAAAAACACATGTAATGTTTTTGAATTTAAGAATAAAATGACTTGGTTGAATTGACATGGAATTACCCTCTATGAATGTGCAAGTAAGATATAAATTTGAATTTGTAAAATTGTGAGTAATCTAACGTATTGTATTATTTAAATTTGAAATAATAATTGGTTTATCTCAGAAGCACAAACTTCAAAATTTTAGTGAAAAGGGAGAAAATCGAAGAAATGAAGGAACAGATCTACTATTATATACTTTGTATTTTCACATGGGGGAAAGGAGTATCCCTTGTAAAAAATTCTATAGCGATTTCTAGAGGTTTTTCAATTTTCTGTACTCCCAACCCCCTGGAGTCAGTGTTCAGGAAGGATTTAATTTGTTATGCTGTTCATTAGCTTTTTCTTTTTTTTTTAATGCAGAAAAATGTATGAGATTTTTTTAACCTACTTGTACCATATTGTATCGATATCTGCACGTGAATCCCTTTTAAAGAAAAACTAGTCGTTGGAGGCCACCGTAATACTTACCAATCATGGATATGCATAACATAATATATGAAAACATAACATAAGTAAACAATTTATAAAATGCATTACAATTATAAAACAAAATATAAACGTATATTTAAGTATTTTTAACACATAATCATGCTCTATTAATGAATTTCCGATGAACCAATTTCGATAAATTGCATAAAACGCCAAACTATTCAAGTAGAACTGAATTGCATAAAAGAAACATCCTTATAACTCTAAAAATAATTATTATATTCACTAACGGTTTCTTGCATCGAATTAAGTGTCTCATTTCCAATTAAAATATATCTTTGAATTGAAAGTTGAATGAAATACAGGGGCATGAAAAATCAAAGAATGTGGAAAACAGGATTAAAAATATCTCGACAACTAATAATCCGATCAACTTCGTTTTTTATGCAAAATTTGTGTTAATTTATTGCCTTTTACGTTCACTCCTTAAAATAAAAAAAATCGAAAATTTTTATGTACATTTCATCAGAACGAATTTTTTGAGAGTCCGAAAAAAATAGTTCCGGATAATCGAGGTTACTGATATAATAAAATAGGCTTCGTCCCATTCTTACATGCTAAGCACATGCAAAATTTCAAGTCTCTATCTCAATTTGTTCGGGAGATAGAGCGGTTTCAGACAGACAGACACACAGACGGACGGACGGCATTTTTTTTTTTCCAAAAATATGTTTTTCGGAATCTCCAGTGTCCGAAACGTGTAAATCCGTCAAAAAATTTTTTTCGATTTTCAAAACGATTGCAAGACTTACCCTATACTATATAAGATGGGTAAGAAAAAAAATAGCATTTTATAAAAGAGAAAACATTTAATCATAAAATGAATGTTAATTAAATCATATAACTACATTTTTCCTTTTCTTCTTTATTTTACTATTAATGGATAATATTTTATTCCTTGAAGGTTTTTTACTTTAAAGATAAAAAATTATTTATGTTATGTCATATAAAATTCATTTAAAGCAAAATACATGCAACATAATATTTTTTTTTTTTTTTACTTACCCATTATACGTAGTATAGGGTAAGTCTTGCAATCGTTTTGAAAATCGAAAAAAAATTTTTTTTGACGGATTTACCCGTTTTAGATAGTGGAGATTCCGAAAAACATATTTTTAGAAAAAAAAAAATTTTGCCGTCCGTCTGTCTGTCTGTCTGTCTGTAAACGCTCTATCTCCCGAACAAATTGAGATAGAGACTTGAAATTTTGTATGTAGTTAGTATGTAAGAACGGGACGAAGCTTATTTAATATCAGCAACCTCGATTATCCGGATCTATTTTTTTCGGACCCTCGAAAAATTCGTTCTGATGAAAGGTATATAAAAATTTTCGATATTTTTCATTTTAAGGAATGGACGTAAAAGGCAATAAAATAACACACATTTTGCATATAGAACGAAGTCGATCGAATTATTAGTTGCCGAGATATCTGTAATCCTGTTTTCCAAATTCTTCGATTTTTCATGACCCTGTATTTCATTCAAATTTCAATTCAGAGGTATATTTTAATTGGAAATGAGACGCTTAATCCGACACAGTTAATTGTTAGTTAATAGAATTATTATTTTTGGAGTTATAAGGATGTTTCTTTTACGCAATTCGGTACTACTTGAGTAGTTTGGCGTTTTATATAATTTGTCGAAATTGGTACATCAGCAGTTCTTTAATAAAGCATTACTATGTATATTAACAATATTAAAATTTTGTTTATGAATTGCAATGCATTGTATAAATAGTTCTCTCATGTTTTATTTTCATATACATATCCATGATGGGTAAGTATTACGGTAGCCCCCAACGACTAAGTTTTTTTTTTTTTTTTTTTTTTTTTTTTTTTGCTTATTCCTACTTGTAAAATCTCGCAAAAGAATGAAAAGTGTAAGACATGCATGTATATTAAAAAATAATTCTGTAAATTTCTTATTTGTAATTTAAATTTATATTATTTAAGAAATACGAAATTTGATGGCTATATTGATTAATGATAATTTTTCACAGTAATTACATTTCTTTATTGAATAACACTTATATTTTTGTGTGTGTTCATTGATTTCACATATTTTTAGTATTCTTTCATGCGTTCATGAATGGTGAGAAGAATGAAAGACATCAAAAAGCGTATTGAATTTTTAAAAGGACCCTCTTCCAAAGCAAACAATTTAGCATAACAAAAGAGAGAGAAAAATCTATACTAATAAAAACCATGCGCCTCTGTCTGTCTGTCTGTCTGTCTGCTTGAAGCCGATTACACTTCGCAACGCGGGCGAGTTGGAAGTCGCGAGAGGTGTCTTTCTATTCGAAAAATTCCGGGAAAGTCATTTCGGGCATTTTCGAGACCGTAGGACCAAAATTAAAAAAGTTATGAATTAAAAACCGGTCGGGAATCGGAACGGAAAACGTCTAATTTCCCAAACGGAGCTCAAACGGAGCTCAAACGGAGCTCTGAGGCAGAACACTGCGCCACCTTGCGGTAAACGACCTGAACTTTTCCCCTTTGGCTAAAAGAAGAGGCAGCCGAAAATCTCTTTTTTCTCCCGGGAAAACGACTTTTTCTTTCGTTTCGGTTCTTTGAAAAAGAACTAATTGGTAAAAAATGTTAAACACGGTTTATTTTCATACTTTTTTTTTTTGGTAGCATACACGAATATTGTGTAACCTAAGATTTACGCGATTAATACTAATTTTTGTTAGTACAAACGGAAAACGAGCTGCCAAAATTATTTGTTAGTTATGTTGTTTGTGATATTAATGAAATTACTTATTTTTTTTAATAGCAGTCTTTTGCAGTTTTTAATACCGAAACTTTTTTTGCGCGTTTTTTCTTAAACCATCATACAGACAGTTTTTAAAGTAGATAAAACTGATTACATATTCAGAATCTGCGTAAAAGTCTGCTTCTGATGAACCAAAAAATAAGAGAAAATGTCTTATGGGCGCGCAGCGCCAACCGTGCAAAACCAAATATTTTTAACGGGACGATGGCGACCATGGCGCGTAGCGCCGGTGGGTGGTAGGCCGGTGGGCCGCCTTTGCACGGTGGGCATGTAGCGCCCACTGTGCGAAATCACATATTTTTAACGGGATAATGGGCCCATAACAACCATAGCTCTTTAATTTACTTTTTTTGTGCTTGAGGATTCGAACTCCAAGACTTGCTTATTAAATGAATTTTTCTGCTTATTATATACTGCTTAATATCGAGGTTCGTTTGGAAAAAGTGGCCCAGCTAGTGGGCGTAGCTCGCTAGTCCTAATACTATAATTTGCTATTTATTATAATCAGATCAAGTTTACATGAAACAGATTCAAGTTAAGGAAACAATATTGTAAATTGGTTCACCGCAATTTCAGAATACCCTGGTATCAGTCAGCCTTCTAATGATAAATTTTGTATGGGTGACAGTTGTACAAAGAAAGCAATCTTTAGCTAATAAGCTAATCCAGTTTTATACAATTTGGAGCGGTATGAGACAATTCTTACAAAACGAAAAACCGGGGAATCCAGAACGCCTCAATTTTTGACAGAGATATCGGTTAAAGAGAGAGAGAAAAAAAGCTTTACAGATAATTTTTTTGCTGTTTCCAGACTAAAAACTAAATTTAGGAGTAGAAGGGGAAATCTCACACGAAGGAAGAAAAATGGGAATTTCATTGTTGTATTACATAAAAGCTTTTTAAAGGAAAATACTGAGAGATAAATGTCGAATTCTGAGGGATCGTAATACCGAATTTCATTCTACGTTGATCAAAATTGAAAAAATAAAAATTTAATTTTTTTTCTTTGTTTTTTTTAGAATTTTTGTGTAGAGTTTTGCGCTAGGTCGGGCAAATACTTTTTCAGGTCGGGCTTTGCCCGACCTGGCCCCCCTCTGGCTACGGCCCTGTGTGCCCCTAATGAGGGGGGCCCAGAGGCAATTGTGCCGCAAGCCCCTGCATAAGTCGGGCCCTGATTACAATCTGACACATTCAGGGTTCTAATCTTTATTAGATTCGGGAAAAGGAATTTTCCATTTAAAAAATAGCCCTGTATCATTCACATCTTACTGTTAAATCTGTGTCTAATTTCTCAGCGGATTGTTCACGCAAAATCAGTTTTATCTATGAAAATGGGTACTATCTGTAACGAAATCCTTTCTTATGAAGAAAAAAGTATTATACTTTAGTAGGGAAAAAAGCACACAGTAACACCTGCTAAAATAAAAGTTGTATAAAATACAATTTGTTTCCTATCTCATGTTTTTCCTCTTTGTAAAAAGCAAACTATTCGAGAGGACTAATTTAAATATTACCAAAACCGAGGCTCTTTAAATCAGAATCTAGCTTTAAAAGAAATAAAATTCATGGTTATGAGAAAATAAATTCCACACAATTATACCTCCTTAAACAGAAAACTGTTTAAAACGGAATTTTCTTACGATGCTTTTACAGGATCAAGTTAGAATTTTCTTATCTTGCAACTGATCTATATTTAAAAAATATGACAAAACCAAAATCTAGGGGGGGGGCTCAAGCCCCACCTTGCCCCCATATGGGCGCCCATGCCTCTTTATATAGACAGTTGTAAAGCCCACTCTAATCTTCCAGCACTAAAAAATATCAGTGTCAAATTTTCGCCGCCAAACATGACTTTGAAGTTACAACCATTCGATCAGGAGATAATCTGTAGCTTCAAAGTTGGTTATTGAGTCCAAATTGTGAAAAGACTTTTGGATAATATTGGTGAAAGTAAACCTTCTGACACACCTAATCAACATTTCACAATAAATGAAGTTGGCTGACTATATACTTGGAAAATTGTTACAGAAACAAGAAATTGTTTCATAAAAGCAAGATTTTTAAAATATGTAACTTCCAGTGAAAAAGAGGAAGTTGATTCCATTAAACAAGCAACTAAAGAAGGTACACTTTGAATTCAGAACAGTAAGAACTGATAGAAATGGATGTCACACTCAAATTTCATTAGTAGAATTCTTGAATGTAGGCAAAGAGCATGAAACGTGCTACACTGTGAGAGATGAAAAGATTACTTCAAGTATTAATGCACAAATTTCTGATGAAAAAGATGAAGACCTTGCAAGATCATCAAAAGCATGAAAAAATTATAGTGAAAGAAAACGAGAAGGCAATTGACCTGCTGTGGAGATTTCTTGAATCAAATGAAAGTATTAGAAGTGAAGCATTGGGTACCACTGCTATGTTAGAGGAAAATGTGCAAATACAAAAAGATTTTGCAAGATGGCAGATTTCAATTATGAACTTTTTCTTCCGAAACAAATATACATTTTTTAATGATGAACAGTATGTTATTAAATCAAAACAACATCTCATCAACCTCCGTTCAGACACAGCAGACTATAAAAACATGCTAATTTGATCGGTTAAAAAAAGATTGAGTTATAATTAAAAACCAGTAGCAATATTTTTGTAAATGGGTTTCCGTTCTCTTTAATTGGAAAATTTTGTGGTCTAATTAGTTTCTGTTTAAGAAATCCAATTGCCGTTTTCATCTTTGATTGAATAAAGTCTGTTAAATATTTGCAAATAAGCTAATAGAATGAATTAAGTAAACAGAATCTTTGGTTCCCGGTATTTTTGAACGACACTATAAGAAAGATGTTTTAAATAAGACATTTAAATGTATTGTTTTAAATCTGATATAATTATCCCCAAAGTTTTTTTTTTTTTTTCCTTACGTAAAAATACTTTTTTTAGTAAAAAATAAACAATATTTGCGCCATCTTAAAACTCGCAACTGCGCAGAAGACCATCTCAAAATAAGATATATATGTTTTGTTTCTTTTTCAATTTTTGCAATATTATTGTTTGGTCATTTTAAATATGATGTAATTTCTCATATTTGCTATTTTTAAAGTATATTGAATTTATTACTTTAAAATTTAATTTCTCTTTTAAAATTCATGTGAAAATACTTTTGTTAGTAAATATTTTTATTTGCAGCACATTAAAGTTGGCAACAATAAATCAACCCTTCACTGCAAGTTGTGCCACATCTGGCACATACCTAAAAATACTATAATTTTCATTATGTGCCTTGAATTTGGCTAATAATATGATCTCTGTAACTAATAAAAAACAGTAAAAAGAATGGAATAGCAGTTATTTTGTCCGTATCAGATAGCTGCATTTGGCAAAAAGAAAAAAAAAAGTCGATCGGCAAATTTTACTTTTATTTTCTTTCTGAATACTTAAAAATATTAATGTAAAGTAAAATGCAGAGTATTAAGCAGGTAACATTAACTAATTTAAGCCCATTTAATTGCAAAATATTTTAAAGCCCCAATTCTGTATATCGGGTACACTCCATAAAATATCTAAATTTAGCTGAAAATTTGAATACTATTTTTCCCATTATTAGACGGATGTAAAAATTTCGAATAATTTTTTCATAAAAATGGAAAACATGCAGTGAAAGGTTAAAAGATTATCCAAAAAATTTGAAATAAATGTATTGTCTAAATACATCTTTAAAATCAAACTCTTTGGCAAGATTATTACATGACATATGACGTATTTCTTCCTGTACAATTTTTAACTAGCACTAATGCCTTTAATATTTTCTTTACATATTAAAATTCACATGTAAATATAGTTTTTATGACGTAATTATAATATTTTCTTGCTCTAAATATGCAATAAATTAATTTTGATTTGTAAGATTTTTTTTCTGTTTATAACAGCCACGTGTACACTCCTGGACAAAATTATAAACTCACAAAATTTTTTATTTGTTTACAATATAATATAAATAAGCTTAGCTTTAAATTAATAAAATAATGATGAATATTTATAATAAGACGTCTAAATTTAATGTAGCTCATAAATAAAATGGAGTAAGTAATTTAAATAAAAAATATATAACTTAAAAAAATAACATTATGTGAAACCTGGACAAAATTATAAACTCAAAGTTATAAATTTCTATATTCTGGCATATTTGATATAAATAAATGCATTTTGTGATAAGAAACTAATAAATGGAGTCATTACGCATCAATACATTTCAATACATCAATGCATATTTTAAGTTTTCTCGTAAAATAACATTAAATGAAACCTGGACATAATTATAAACTCAAAGCTATGAATTTCTACACTCTGGTATTTTTGATATAAAGAAACGCATTTTGTCATAATAAGTTAATAAATGGAGTTATTAGGGATGAATATATTTCAATACATCGATAAATTTTTATAATTTTTTTTCAAAAAATATGAGTAAAATAGAAATATAGTACATGTGTAAATTGAAAACATAAAATTATAGAGTTTAAGAAGTGAACGTACTTTTGAACCCGGGTGCAAAGTAATAATGCATACATTCAAAAATGTGTTGAACCGCCATTTTTCTGAATGACTTCAAATATGCGACTTGGCATAGATTGAAAAAAAAATTTCAGCTGCTCCATAGACAATTGATTCCAGGCTGAAAGTATAGCCGTATTTAAATCATTTGTGTTTTGATATTGGCGTCCATCGCGATAGACTATTCGAACGATTGCACTCCAGCAATTTTTAATGGCGTTTAGATCAAGGCTGCCGGCTGGTCAATTCAAGATATTTACATTCTAGCGCTGCAGCTACTCTTTTTGCAGAGTGTACTGCTGCATTATCTTGCAGAAATACCCAGTTTTCTCTAGCGATCAACGGTCTACATGAAAAGAGATTATCGTCCAGCATTAACTGGTAGTCTTCTGCTTTTTGTTTTCAATTAAGAAAATCTAGAGCAATTTTACCATTCTGAGAAAAACCAGTCCACACCATCACTGATTGTTCACCAAAGTTTCGACTAAAGATATGCCGTTCTTCAGGCTTGATAACGTTCCAATAGTATCTTATGCCACCTGGGCCTCTAAATTAATTTTTTTTTCGTCTGACCAAATGATTGTGCTCCATTATGTTGTCCATGACACGTGCTGTTGTGCAAAATGAAATCTGGGTTTCATGTGATGGGGCTCAAGTTTTGGATCAGCTTTTATTTTCTTCCATTTCATATTCGGCGCTCATTGAAGAATTCGGCTAACAATTCGAGAGCTTACATTTAACTTTAAAGTATTTACAATTCGGCTAGAAGAAGCTCCAGTACTGAATGCTGTTCATAACATAGATCTTTCTTTCTTTCTGTATCTTTGGACGTCGACCACTCCATTTTATATACAGAAACCATATTAATAAACCATATTTAACAAAATTGTTTAACAAAAATTATAAAAATACATTGATGCATTGAAATATATTCATCCCTAATAGCTCCATTTATTAGTTTATTATCATAAAATGCATTTATTTATATCAAAAATACTAGATTGTAGAAATTCATAATTTTGAGTTTATAATTTTGTCCAGGTTTCACATAATGTTATTTTATGAAAAAAATTAAAACATGTATTGATGTATTGAAATGTATTGATTCATAATGACTCCATTTATTAGTTTTTTATCACAAAATGCATTTATTTATATCAAATGTGCCAGAATATAGAAAATCATAACATTGAGTTTATAATTTTGTCCAGGTTTCACATAATGTTATTTTTTTAAAGTTAAGTATTATCTTATTTAAATTACTTACTCCATTTTATTTATAAGTTACATTAATTTTAGATGCCTTAATATAAATATTCATAATTATATTATTAACGTAAAGCTAATCTTATTTATATTATGATACAAACAAATTAAAAATTTTCTGAGTTTATAATTTTGTCCAGGACTGTATATAATTTTTTTTATTTGAAAGAATGTTATTCTTTGCGTTGTTTATATAAATTGACAACAACTTAAAATAATAACCTTTTCTAAAATATGAAAAAAATATCGATTGAAATGCTGAAAATTTGAATTTAAAATAGAAATAAAGCATCAAAAATTAGTCAAATTAAAAAAATAATAATAATAAATAAGTAACTGCAATCTGCACACCGAAAAATTATAAAATATAAAATGATCTAAAACTTGTTAAATTCTTATGTATAGTTTTCGCTCGTATAAAACTTGTTTAATGAAACGATTTTGACAAACTTTGACATTAAATGTTTCTTACAATAATTATTAGATTTAAAAAATTTCTACATCGGCGTGCTTATCAAACATTTCTCTCTAATACTATTTATTTTCACATTTTTGTCATATCTTGTTTCAAAATGACGGCCATTTTGAATTAAAAAAAAATTTAAAATTAAGCACAGAAAAATAAGAATTGAAAAATATATTTCTTCTATGTGTTTGACCTTCATACAAAAATTCAGGAGCATTATATATATATATATATATATATATATATATATATATATATATTTCCGTTACCACTTCATAGGATTTCCATTAACGGTTGCAAATCATTTCATCATGAATATTATATGTGGTATATTTATAATAATTTAACTGTTAATTTTGATATTATGTTTAATTCATTGTCTTGATATATGGTATATTAAATGTCAAAATCAATATTCATTATTTATTATTTTTTAATATTAAAGTAATACATTGAAATTAACCTACTTTTTAATAATACAATCAATTTCTTAGATATTAAAATTATATTAAAAGAGAACAAATTTATAACTGATATTTATGACAAAAGGAAAGAATTTAATTTTAAAGTTAATACTTTTACTAATTTTAAATCATGTCTTCATAATTCTGTATATCGTAATATAATACTTAACCATTTATATAGAATAAAATGTCTATGTTCTTCCCATTTAATTAATATTAATATTAAAAAGCTTGTATATGATGCTATAAATAATGGTTATCCTAAAAAATTCATATATTCTTTAATTTATAATTAGATATTACATGATCTTATAATTAATTCTTTGCATAAAAAATGTATAAAAAAAATTATAAAACATAAAAATAATAATAAAAAATTAAAAATGTTAAAAAGTAATAAAAAAATATATATATAGGTTGGTTGGGTGGGTAGATGTTAGAGTACGGAGGAGGGTGGTGTTGTCTGGATAAAAACGCAAAGGTTAATTATTTATTTAAAAAAAAAATTGAGAGTGGGTTATTTATTTTAACATAATTTTTAAACTGTTTAATTTACACCAATATATGGATATTCGTCTAGTTATATCTATAGTTAAATAGCTATATTTTAAATATCAAATTATTTTTAATGTTATTGATATAATTTTTGGTATTATTATTAATAATATTATTACTATTATTATTTTTTTATTTATTATTATTATTATTATTATTATTATTATTATTATTATTATTATTATTATTATCCTATATTAAGATAATGAGTTTTTACCATGTAAAGTCACAATAAATGTTACTGATTAAAGTAACAATAATGTATTTTAAGTTATATGTTAATATGAATGTTATCTCAATTCTAATTTTAATCATTTTATTAATTTAATTTTATGTTAATATCGATTATTATTTTTTCCGGTTCAATTATATTTCCATTCATCTTTATCTTTTTTGTTTGTTATGGATAACTATTATTTTTACTTACTTTCAACTCCTTTTTGTAAAATATCTTTGTTCCTTGTTTAATAATTTGTTTTTTGTGTGATGGTAGTCCCAAATTCGTATTGTTTTGCTTTTTCATGGCAAATACGAAGATGAAACCACACACTCCATTTGTAATTCCAAAGTATTTGGGACCTGAAGATTCTGCTTTGGTTCTACAAATTTCAATTGTATTCATATTACTCTTTTTTTCCTTCCATGTTCAATGTGCTATAAGTTATTAAATTCAATGGTTAATTTCAAATGGTTAATATTGTTTACTATAATTCAATTTAATTCTTCGTTTTGGTTTATTGTTTTATTGATAAAATCCGTTGGTGAATCTTGTCTACTTTTAATGGTATTATATTAGCATTCAAATTATTATGCTGCTCCGCGCGTGTAATTATGAATGTATACAATTTGATATTTAATTGATATCTTTTCATTTTGAATAGTCATAATGAATTTTTTCCTATTGTGGTATCTTATATATAATTAATATATAACATCCGTTGCTAATAGCAATTTTATAAATATGGTGCGCATAGGTAATTGCTGCTATCCGCATGACCTTTGTGTATTGTCTGTGAGATTTCTACTATGTAGTTTTCCGTTACCACTTCATAGGATTTCCATTAAGAGTTGCAAATCATTTCATCATGAATATTATATGTGGTATATTTATAATAATTTAACTGTTAATTTTGATATTATGTTTAATTCATTGTCTTGATATATGGTATACTAAATGTCAAAATCAATATTCATTATTTATTATTTTTTAATATTAAAGTAATACATTGAAATTATCATTATTTATTATTTTTTTTTTATATTAAATAAATACATTGAAATTATGATTAGTTAAGCCTATGTGAAATGTAGTAACTATGTGAGCATTGTGCTGAGATGTTAACTGGATAAGTTTGTGGATTATTATGTATGTGATTTTTTCACTTTTAAATGAGTCGATTTTGTGATTTTGCATTTCTTGTACTGTGAGTACTATGATTCTTATTATATGTGGTGTGGGATGGCAGTATTATGGTCGTGTATTGTTTCCTTTTGGAGGTTTGAGTACTGCTTTAAAGCTTTGTACGTATTGTATTTATTTTCATTTTATAGTTGTATTATTCTAGATCCTTTTCTTTAGTAAATTATATTAGTCCAGATACTCGATTATTTAATTGTAATTTTTCTATTTTTATCTTTTTATTATATTTGTATTATCTCTTATATTATGGCAGTACTTAGTAAAAATCTCGATCCTGGCAAGATGCACAATGCTTCTTTGCAGTGTAGTGCCCGGTACAGGAGCAATAATAGGGTTACTCCTGGACCGTCATCCAGTTTCCATATGCTCCTCCTCCTCAATTATATTTTCAGAAATGTTTTGATATCCGATGTAAAACTTGTCCATCTGCTTCTCAGTCACAAATCGTATCAGATCCTCATATTTCTATTTTTTGTAAGGCTTTTAATGTAATTTATAGTATAAAGTGTAACATTTGCAATTTGAAATATATTGGTGAAACTTCTGGTCCTCTTCATATACGCATGAATCAACATCGGTCAGATTGTGATAAAAATTTAGCAAAAAATATACAGTCTACAGCTGAAATACAGCATTTTCATAAACATAAATTTAAAAATACTACTATTGAAATAATACAAATTCAGAAAAATAAATCTGAGCGTCTGTATTTAGAGTCTTCATATATGAAATATTATAATACAATTTATCCTTATGGTCTTAATAGTGAGGTTTTTAAAAGATCTGTTAAAGTTTTTTCATCTATAAATGATACTACAGATTATTCTCCCATTTATCATAGTTTAAATCATCTTATAAATCCTAAAACTACACGTAACAAAAGAGGAAAAGGTTCATCTTCTAGTATTACTCCTAAAAACCTTATAATTCAACAAATTAATAATCTGCATCGTAATTATTTAAAAAATTACAATTGGTTTCTAATACATAAATATATTTTTGGAATAAAAAAGAAACATATAGTACAATATTTAAATATTTTTCTCAGTAAAACTTACTCTAAACATTTTTCAGATATTTTTTATGATCTCATTATGACTCGTGTCAACCTGTACAATATAAATTTACTCAAAAAACCTAAAAATCTACAAACTAATACTCAAATGGTAATTACTTTTTCTAATCCAATATTTAATAAAATCAATATTAATTCCATATTAAATGATAAAAACTGTCAATTTCCTATTAATAATATTCATATTTCTAAAACCTTTAAGTATCCCATATCTATCGCCAGAACGATTTTTAACTATAATTCTTTCGCTAAATCTTCTTTTGATGCTAGTACTTTACCCTGTAAATGCAATGACCCCTCTCTACAAAAATATATAAATAAAGATCATGGACATATTATTACTGGTAATCTTAATCTTGTAGATGATTTACCACTTAGAAGAATTATGGGTTATGGGACCAAGTACAGAATTCCATCCAAATTAAACATTAAATCTATCATAAAAATATTTACATATGATATAGATATAGATATATTTATTTATAAACTTGCAATTTATTATAATAAACCCATTGAATATTTTAATCAATGGAAAATATTAGTTATCGATAAATTAACCATGTCCTTAAAATATAATATTTCACACCTAGAATATGTAAATACACAGCATCTGTTTAAGCAAATCAATAAATTACAACAAAACTTTGTAATAACTTATGTTGATAAATCTCCTAATAATTATGCCATTATTTGTAAATCTTATTATCATCAACTGCTTAAATCTAGTATATCTAATAATAACACATTCCAAAAAATTAATGATAACTTACTTGCCAATAATCGTAAAATTAAAGGATTCTATAAATTATTAGACATTAACCCTACTAACTTTAAATATCCTTATCTAGTCCTTATACCCAAATTTCATAAGCATCCTGTTAAATTCAGAACTGTTACAATTGGTTGCAATACTTATAATAATGCTGCTAACAAACTTCTATTAGTAATTCTTAATCAAATATATAATATCACAAAAAAAAGTGATAATACACATTGCATAAAAAATAGTTATGAACTGGTCCATATTATGAAAAATCTTAAATGTATAAAAAATATCACTACCTATGATTTTAAAGATTTATTTAATAATATCGATTTATCGGATTTACATAATATCATAAATGAGCTTTTTAAAAAATATCAACACGAGTTGGATATATCACATAATATCGATTCTGATTATTTTCATACCTTAACTAATTTCATTATCTGTAATAATTTTATCATGCATGATAACAATATATATATTCAAAATGTTGGTATACCACAAGGTGGTAGTACATCTAGTGTATTATCTGACTTATATTACTATGAACGTCATTATTTAAATAATACAATACTTTTATATCGATATATAGATGATGTAATTTTAATTGATACTGATAACATCTGTATATCTCAATTCCCTGTTGATTATCCTTCTAATCTAGAACTTTCAAAAAACCTACTTTTTAATAATACAATCAATTTCTTAGATATTAAAATTATATTAAAAGAGAACAAATTTATAACTGATATTTATGACAAAAGGAAAGAATTTAATTTTAAAGTTAATACTTTTACTAATTTTAAATCATGTCTTCATAATTCTGTATATCGTAATATAATACTTAACCATTTATATAGAATAAAATGTCTATGTTCTTCCCATTTAATTAATACTAATATTAAAAAGCTTGTATATGATGCTATAAATAATGGTTATCCTAAAAAATTCATATATTCTTTAATTTATAATTAGATATTACATGATCTTATAATTAATTCTTTGCATAAAAAATGTATAAAAAAAAATTTATAAAACATAAAAATAATAATAAAAAATTAAAAATGTTAAAAAGTAATAAAAAAAAATATATATAGGTTGGTTGGGTGGGTAGATGTTAGAGTACGGAGGAGGGTGGTGTTGTCTGGATAAAAACGCAAAGGTTAATTATTTATTTAAAAAAAAAATTGAGAGTGGGTTATTTATTTTAACATAATTTTTAAACTGTTTAATTTACACCAGTATATTATATTCGTCTAGTTATATCTATAGTTAAATAGCTATATTTTAAATATCAAATTATTTTTAATGTTATTGATATAATTTTTGGTATTATTATTAATAATATTATTACTATTATTATTTTTTTTTTATTTTTTTTTATTATTATTATTATTATTTTATTTTTTTATTATCCTATATTAAAATAATGAGTTTTTACCATGTAAAGTCACAATAAATGTTACTGATTAAAGTAACAATAATGTATTTTAAGTTATATGTTAATATGAATGTTATCTCAATTCTAATTTTAATCATTTTATTAATTTAATTTTATGTTAATATCGATTATTATTTTTTCCGGTTCAATTATATTTCCATTCATCTTTATCTTTTTTGTTTGTTATGGATAACTATTATTTTTACTTACTTTCAACTCCTTTTTGTAAAATATCTTTGTTCCTTGTTTAATAATTTGGTTTTTGTGTGATGGTAGTCCCAAATTCGTATTGTTTTGCTTTTTCATGGCAAATACGAAGATGAAACCACACACTCCATTTGTAGTTCCAAAGTATTTGGGACCTGAAGATTCTGCTTTGGTTCTACAAATTTCAATTGTATTCATATTATTCTTTTTTTCCTTCCATGTTCAATGTGCTATAAGTTATTAAATTCAATGGTTAATTTCAAATGGTTAATATTGTTTACTATAATTCAATTTAATTCTTCGTTTTGGTTTATTGTTTTATTGATAAAATCCGTTGGTGAATCTTGTCTACTTTTAATGGTATTATATATATATATATATATATATATATATTTAAAAAATTGGCGGAGTAATAGCATTTGAATTTCTAGTGTGGCTGCCATTTTGAAACGGTCTAATTTTTGTAACGTAATAACAGGCGTATTTATGAACTGATTTATATTTAACATTTAACTTCGTGTGTATATAGTATATACCGATGTCTGAATTGAGTTTTCGTTGGCCAGTTTCATCAGCCATCGTGTTTCAAAATGGCCACCATTTAAATATTATTTAAAAATTTCAAATTAGGCACACAAAAATTGGAAGTTAAAAAAGATTTTTCTTTCATGTGTTTTAGCTTGATACAAAAAATTCCAGAGCATTTTTTATTTCGTCTGTCTCTTAAAAAAAAGGCTGACAAGGAAGATGTCTATACCACTGAGCTCCATATATAATATTGTCGAGCTTGTATTGTTATTGTCGAGCTCAGTGGTCTATACTGGGCATACTCAGAATATGTTGAAAAAAATTCCTAGTTATACTACTTACGTATGTGATGAAGGACAAGTTAAATTTAGCGGCGGAATCCCAGTATAAAGTCTGTAAATAAATAAATAAATAAATAAATAAAAAAGATTTTCAAGTTATTTGGCGCGAAAATATGAAAGCGACACCCGATATGGCGAGCAAGATTTTTCCTCGCCAAAAGCAAACGATTTTAATGCATATAAAAATTTCTTTTTAAGTATCGCTGAGAAGCCTTCATTATTCCCACCAGTTATTTTTTATTGTAAAGTTTACCTTATTTAATCAGAGCATTCTCGTGATTCAATTAAATTTTTTTTTTCTGTTTAAAAAAAAAAGGTGATAAAATATAAAAAATTAAGGGTGTTCTTAAATTTCTTGACGAAAACAGAAAAACCAGTCAAAAAGGGAAAAAATGCTTTGTCACGCGATCAAATGTGTTTATAACTCGATAGGTAATCAAAATTTTATTTATCAAAAAATGGGAAAATCCTTTCGATTCAAATTCGCTTCCACAGTCATGTGGTCCAATTTTATATCTTTACGCTTAAAAATGTGCACGCCATTGTGTCAGAAAGTTTAGCGCTTGTTGAGCAGTCATAAGTAAATTATAAATTTAGGTGCAGAATTTGTGCAAAATTCTTCGGCAATTTAATTTTCAAAACATCACAGGGATTTAAATAATGTACCGTAAAAAGTAAGGATTGAATTTTGGGACAGCGTAACTACTTGCGCTTTTCTTGGACTGAACATGCTAAGTAGATTGTTGTTGCCAATCATATTGTATGTATGACACGACGTGTCCTGACACCCTATTTAGAAAGTCCTCCGATAACTGAACACACAAATACAACTACTAGATTACTACAGATATACAGGGTGAATCATAACTATTGAAACAATAGGCTACCTCCTTAAATATTGCCCATAGTCAGTGGCGTGCGAAGAAAAAACTGCACCCAGGGCAAAGTTTCAATTTGGCGCACCCCACCCCAACTTTTTCTAGTAAAAGTTCAAAAAATAGCGTTCGCAGTATGAATTTGGGGCCCCCCTAAATTTCATCGCCTGGGGCGACCGTCCCCTTCGCGCCCCCCCCCCCCTTTCGCACGACGCTACATAGGCACAATACTTCCAATTGCAAAGTTTTATAAAAAAGGTGAAAATTTTGAAGAGATAAGTTGCAGTTCCATTAGGGGTCCATTTGAGAAAATACAAAAATTAGATTTTTATATGGCCCCCGTTGGGTAAAATTTCTATTTAGGAAGTTTTTCCTTATCTATTCCTGATTTTAATAAGAACAACAACAACAAATCATTTCGATATTTACAAATCTCGCAGAGATATTAAAATTCAACATTCTCCAAAATTCGTGACTTACACAATTTAATCATGCCTATGAGAGACTAGTTTTTCATTAATTTTAAATGCAGTATAGGGATCATCCACAAATTGTTTGTTATTAAAAGTTAATTTTAGACGGTGGCGTTTTCTTTAAGCATTAAATAGCAGCATATAGATTTTACGTTAAACCTGCTTTCAAAATATGCTGGGGGTTCGCACTAGAGGTTTGAATTGGCCGAAATATCTAGGTCCGGTTCCAAACCTAGGATTAAGGAAAAAAGTTCGGCCTGGCCTGAAAAAATTTAAATCATAGCCCGGCTCGGCCTTGAAATTTTACATAGTTTTCACTTCGATATGGTTCAAAATTGTTTCATATGGAGGAGTTCCGACCAAAATTACTTATTACAACTTTTCGTTTTGCATGTTTATAATTTTCATTATAAAAGAAGTGACAAAAAGGCTGTGATATATTTATTTTATTAATGAATCTCTATTTATAAGCAAGTATTTCACTTATCCATTAAGGGTGTATTCGAAAAAAATATTTTTCCACCCTCAACAGCTCGAATTTTCTGATACATTTTCAGACTCATTTTTAAGAGTAGAAACATGAAACTTGCTGAGGTGATTTTTGAAGTGATGTGTAAGATGCCGCGTAATGTTATTTTACGTTCAATTCATTAGAATTTAATTTATAAACAGTTATTTTCTTAGTTCGATTGTTTTTTTTTTTTTTTTTTTTTCGTTCCTAGATCTCTCGTTTCGGAAAATTCTGTTCAAAGCGCCATCTTTGACTGCATTTTTTTTGCAATTTTTTCTGCATTTATCGAAAAATCGACGAACATGGCACATTATGCAGTCTCTAAATAAGAGAATTTGCCAGCTTGGTGCGTTCGAGAGCAAAAATTAATAAAAAAAATAAATCAGGAAATTACGCGGTTTTGATAATTCATATTTCATGCGTTGGAGACTTTGAAAAATGAGAAAAAAAATGCTTTATAAACAACTTCCCTTCTTAAGAGATGTAAACGTAATCTACGGGGTGATTCTAAATTGTTTTTACAACAAAAGAGGGGTGATAGTACACATCAAGACAAACAATATTAAATAGAAAACCAAGGGTCCCAAACGTTTTCCAAAAGAGATAGCCGCCATTAAAGTTTAGGGACCAAAATTTCAAATAAACATAAAAAACGGAAAAATTGGTCGACTGATTTGCGGTTTTCACTAACACTTCATGTCGGTATTTTCGTGAAAATAAATTATAAAGATAAATTTCAAAAATGCCGATAGAAGGCATTTTGGACTTTGGAGTAACGATCAAATATTTTTTGCCGTTATTTTTTGCACCTCATTAAATGTTTTCGTAAGCTTAGGCTTAAACTTAAATTTTGAGCTCAAAATCTGAATAGTTGGGAATGGTTAAGTAGCGCAAACTGAACTGTGTTCAAGATGGGGGCCGGGGGGGTTCAAATTTCAAATAATTATAAAAAACGGAAAAATTGGTCGATTTGTTTGCGGTTTAAAATAAAACTATTCTTTAAGTCAGTACCTTCTTAAAAATAAATTTTAAAGATAAATTTTAAAAAATGCCTTTAGAGGGTGCCTTAAACTTCAGAGTAACCAACAACTAATTTTAACCATCATTTTTTGTGTCTCATTAAATGCTTGCAAAAGCTTTTTAATGTTTTCGGAAGCTTAAATTTAAACTTAATTTTGAGCTCAAATTCTGAATCGTTGGGAGGGGTTAAGAAGCGCGAAATGAAGTGTGTTCAGGAGTTGAAATTTAACCTTCCCCCCCCCCCCTTCCCTCGAACACAGTTCAAATTTGCGGTACTTAAACACTCCAAACGGTTCAGAATTTGAGCTCAAAATTTAAGTCTAAGCATTTGAAAGCATTTAATAAAATTAAAAAAAAAAGGGTTAAAGTTAGTTGTACGCTACTTCAAAGTCTAAGGCGCCCTCTATCGGCATTTTGTGAAACCTATCTTTAAAATTTATTTTCAAGAAAATATGGATTTAAAGAGTAGTTTTAGCGAAACTGGCAAACAAATCAACCAATTTTTCCGTTTTTTATAATCATTTGAATTTTGAACCCTCTGAACACAGTTCAGTTTTTCTACTTAACCACTCCCAACTATTCAGATTTTGAGCTCAAAATTTAAGTTTAAGTCTATTCTTACGAAAACGTTTAATAAAATGCAAAAAATAACGGCAAAAAATAGTTGCTCGTTACTCCAAAGTCTAAAGCGCCCTCCATCGGCATTTCTTGAAATTTATCATTATAATTTATTTTCAAGAAAATAACGACATAAAGAATAGTTTTAGTGAAAACCGCATACCAATCGACCAATTTTTCCGTTTTTTATGTTTATTTGAAATTTTGGTCCCTAAACTTTAATGGTGGCTATCTCCTTTGGAAAATGTTTGGAACCCTTGGTTTCCCATTTAATATTGTTTGTCTTGATGTGTACTATCACCCCTCTTTTATTGTAAAAATAATTTAGATTCACCCTGTAGTTTTCTCTCAGGAATTATTATAGTCATTCAGTATGGATCAATACATTTTTCCGCTTAAAACTGGATTCCATCATAGCTGTCACAGGTTTTTATTATATTTTTCTTTTCTTGCCTTTAAATCTAATAATACTCTTAAAAAATTAATTTTAAAGGGCTTTTTTTGTAAAATAAAGGCGATTCAAAAATTTCTTAAAAATTTTCGGACTGAGCCATATGTTAGCTATTTTATGCACGGATTAGGTCCATCAAAGACAATGATTTCAATACTGGTTTTGTCGAGACCGGGGCTAAAAATTTCATTCTGTGCAGGCCTAGGAAGATGGAAGCTAATCTCATACGCTATAAAAAAAAAGTACATTAGGCCCTGCCCGGCCTGGTCCAGTCTTCAGAAAAGAGTAACGTCTTGGGCCTATGGCTGCAGTGTACAGACTTTTTACTTTTTTTTTTATCCTCAACAAAGGAAATATTGTAATCAATATATATGTATACATATATATATATATATTTTTTTTTACTTTTGATTTTTGATGGATTTACACGTTTTTGGGATCCGAGATTTCAAAAAACATGTTTTACAAAAGGTCTCTATCCATGTGTACGTCTGTGTCTACGTATGTCGTCATTATTACACCGAAAAGTGTATGAAGATATGCATAGAATTGAACCAAATTTTTTGGGCTGTAGCAAGTAGATCCTAATTTTGAAATATTCCGTCGAAAGAGGGCGCTATAAAATAATCTTTTTTTTTTTTTTTTTTTTTTTTTTTTTTTTAGCATGAAGCATCTAAGAAAAGTAATTTAGTTCAAATAACCAATTTTTACTTAACTGATTCATGTAATATGCACTTTCACAATTTTAAGTAGAATTTTCGCCATTTAATTGAATCACTTTATTAAATGAAATCTGATTTAATAAAGTGGCGGATTCCGAAATGCGCCAAAACATTTAAATATTAAGTTTGGATTTCATTCATATAAGCAGCAATTATAGAGATCTTTCTCAGCTCTGGGAGGGGATTTAACCCTAAAACCACCCCCTTGGCTGCGCCACTGCCTGTGATCCATAATTTTTATTGTGCTTGAGGGGTTTCCAAAATTCAGGTTTTCCTCGGGCACAAAACAGGTTAGTTTCGACCCTATTTATTATCATTTTCATTTTTTAATTTCAAAACTCGAAAAGGAAAATGTACGAAAGAAAAACCAAGAAAGAATGTACAAAGAGAAAAATGTATGAAAACATAATTTTTACCTCCTACCAGGTAATTTTAATTGCTCTTAATAATATATCTTAAAAATAACGAATTTGCTTATTTCAACTATTTTGTATAATTAATATTTAAACTACGATGGTCGTTCCTGAAATAGCACACAATCACTAGGTATTGTTGTGTAGACAGAACTAGAGATCTGCACGGGCCGGGTACAGGCCGATTTCCATTAACGGCGTTGAGGGCCGGGCCTAACTTATTTTTTCCGTGCGAAGTCGAGACTGATTTCATTCTTACTAGTCTTCACGGAACAAAATAATTAGTTCCGGTTGAATCATGCCGTATGGAAGTCCTTTTTTCGACGTGGCAAGTCTGCTCAAAAATCAGTAAAATTTTGTTTGATCCAAAAATTTTTGCAAAAAAGGCACATGGATTTAAGTCGTCATTATTCTGCAATTAAACTTTAGAATTTATTCTTTTTGAAGAATCGTAGATTTCTAGGCTTATTTAAATCGAGTTAAAAACATGGGGAAAAAAACCTGCATATGACGGAATTTTCTTTTAAACTGAAAACTGGAAATTTCTTTTAAACTGTTCATCCATGCAAAATGAATACAGTAATACTCGAGAAAAAAAAAAAAAAAAAATTAAACATTTACACCTGCTAAAAAAGGAATGTGTTTTTTTTCCCAATGCGATTTTATCTTAGAAGATTTTACTTTTACCATATACAATTTTTTGATTTTTATGTCTTCATTACATGGAATATGGACTAATAATATTAATGATAACTGAACAAACAAAGGTTCATTAAAAGCATAAATATCACAGTCTCCGACACTTCTGCATAAATGAAGACTATAAACATGGGGGAAAAAAGACAAGTTTTTTTGGTCTGAACACTTCTGTAAGAGTAAAGATCAATGTTCTGCAGAAATTCACTCGGGCCGGGTCGGGATCGGGCCGAAATTTAAAAAAAAATTCAGGACTGGGCCCAGCTCGGGCCTTGTTTTTAACTATTACATCGGGTCGTTAAATTTTCTCTACGGGCCAGGCTCGGGCAGAAATTTTAACTTTAATAACGGGTCGGTCCGTACCAATATTTTTTTCGTTTGGGCCGGGCGGGACGGGCCAAATTTCTCTTTTTATGGATCGGGCTTGGCTTGGGCCTAGAAATTTCGTCCCGTGTAGACCTCTAGCCAGAACCTTGTTTTTAACTTGAAGCAGTAAATTATGTGTAATCATAGCTTTGAAAGAGTTATAGAAATTTCAGGTGACATTGAAAACTCATATAGTAACTTCCCCTTTGCAAAGTATTGTTATTATCATTATCAACATAGTTGAGACTAATTTATACGCACCCTTTTGATACGTACTTTATTTAGGTTGTATTACTAAACGTATTACCATATTCAAATATAAACATATTTCATTAAATACATATGGTAAATATAACATTGTGTATGATTATACATATTAATTAAACATTGAACAAAATGAACAAAATAATTGGAATTTAAATTGAACATAAAAAGAAAGAAAAAGCGCTAAATTTCATTAAGAAGTATTTTATTTTAAACATCAGTGACGAACAAATAAACGATAAAAAATAAACTAGCCCTGACCCTGACCACTACTGGAGATATTTTTTCAGCGATTTAAAATTTTCTACGGTCATTCTTCACATTGCATTTCTATTACTTATTCACAGATGGCAGCACCATTCAAAAAATAATTTGTTCATAATAGTAGGCACACAATGGAAAGTAACAACACAAAAGCAAAAGCCTGTAATCCGGATCAAAGGAGGCGATTGTGCGTCTGCGGCCGAGCACACACACATATAAAAAAAAAAAAAAAAAAAAAAAAAGAAAAGCCTCGCGAATTTTTTTGTTGAGTGTTCTTTTCTTTGTGTGTTTCCCCGACTCTTTTGTTGGCGTTGCACTTCTGTTCGTCTGAGCGTTGCTCGCCAATTGTGGAGAGCTCTGTTGGGAATTCGTGGTGCTGCCAAGGTGGATGGAAAGGGTCTGCAGGTGGCCTCAGAGCCACAAAGTGCATCAGTTTCTCTTGTGATGCTGGAGAGAAGGGTTTTTATAGAGTGGGTTTATAGCTCTGGCACAGTGCAACTGGATCATAAAAATTGTTCATGACTGACCCTTTATTCAATAATGTTTATTATAAGCTTAGTTCTTTTTTCTGTTACACTCCCTTGGCCTGGTGCAGAGGGAGCTAACTATAATGAATTTGACATCCTTTACAGTGTGAATGCTTCCCATTCCCTTCTGATTCATTCAGTTTAATTGGATTCATTCGTTTGTTAATTAACTTTAGTTCTCCTTTAGCCTTTTAGTGCGCGATTGCAAACGTCGTGTGGTGGCGAATTTTTCCCGAAATCGTGGCTGAAATTCCAATTATTATCAGATTTTATAAATCCCTTTTAGACAGGGGAGGGGGGGAGGGGGGAGAGAGAAAATGAAAATTTTTGTATCAGGCACAAATTATGATACAATTTCCAGCACAACAGGATATTATTAAGACATTTAATTTTTTCTTTCTTTCTACAATGTCTTGAGATATCTAAATAAGCAATTAAAAATATACAGAACTCATTAAAAATCAATTTTCAACGATTGTTGTCTGTATCCAATAAAGTGACCGAAGTTTTTCGTGTACTCCTGTACGCGAAGTACAGAATTTATACGCACCAACTAATACTTTCAAAATCAGATCAATTTTAAAATTCATATCAACAGAAGGAGACGTACTTCTAGCATTTATTAATCTTAATCAGCATTTTAATCTAATTCTTTTGTGTGCCTCTGTAAATGAATGATAAATGCTATGCACTCTATAATCTATAATAGGCATGTCGAACTTGTCTACCGCCGCGAGCCAAATTAAGCTTTATAAACAAGGCCATAGGCCACTTGAAATAAAGTAGACGATATTATTACCATTACAAAGAATAAACTATTTCCGTACTAAACACAACCATTTTAAAGAAATATTCAAGCAAGATTCCGAAGTTCTTATTACGCATATTTTAATTAATCTTATTTTTTGAAAAAATACACAAAATTAATTTTCATCTACAAAATCTGTGAAATTTAATTGAATTATGTAAATTGTATTCTTTTTTAAAAAATAAATGTGAGCTCTGGTTTGTTAATCTTGATCTAGCAAAAAGCAGAGCTGTTAGATTTTTAGAGATAAAATATAAAACAAGTGGATAAGTGTGATCGCAGATCGCACAGAGGGTTTCGTTTAATATCTCCTTCAAAACACTTTATCATTAAACGAAAATTGTCAATAGAAAATTAATTATTCCTTGCATCACCATTATATTTAAGAATGCGCCTCCTGGAAATTATCCACTATCTCATTTCATTTTTTTTTTTTTTTTTTTTTTTTTAAATTTAAATTAACAATATTTATAGAAGGATTCGTCAAAAACCGCATTTAAAAAGATTCACCAGAGGCGGCTGGCAATTTAAATGAATAGGAAAATAATAATAATTAAAAATATATATATTTCACTTCGCGTGTCAAAACAGATGATAAATATGATGTAATATGATGAAATAAAAACAAATAAGCGCTTTTTTCACGTGATTTATTTAATTTATTATTTTATGCTACACATAATACTTTTGTACTACTCTATTAGCCCGTCGACTAATTTCGCCAAATTATACAAATCGCCAAACTAATAGCCAAATTATTCATATTGACATAATTTTATTTTTAAATAACGAAAAAACAAATAATTAGTAGAATATTAATAAAAATTCAAATTAAAAAAACGAAATAAAAATCACTTAATAACATTTTAAAACGTGAATCGCATTTAATGTCATTGAATGTGACATTCACGATCATCCATTATTGGCATTTAATCTTACAGTTTGGCGATAATTTTTTCGTCGACGGGATAACCTAGTAGTACCTTAATTTTTATACGTCTTTAAACTTGCGTGCAACAATTAGAAGAAAAAAAATGAATTGATGATATTCAAAAATATATATTTTAATTAAAATAATAGTCTTTTTAAAATTTTATGATTTGTTGTATGACAAGAAGTATTCAGCTGTAAGTACTCAAAATTTGAACTCTCTGACTTATATAGTTTTTGTGTACGAACTCTATGACAGACAGAGGACAGAGACGAATAGGGTTCGTCAGATGAACGAAACCCTAAAAACAAACATATTTTTAATAAAACAATTTATATAATAATATGCGTGTTGTGTTATATTTTGTTGCTATTTATTTGGTTTCATTTATTAAATATATTTTCTTGTTCAATTAATGTTTATTTGCACTATATACTTTAAAAAATTGGTCGATTGATGAATAATTATAGAAATTTGGAATTCCTCTATCCATATATTTTAGTTTTAGTATGGAATCGCATTGAATTTTGATTACCGTAAGTAATAAATCCTGAACAATAATTTCAACATCAATCACTAGAGCCGAAGTTTCACGGTTTTGTTGCGGTCATTGCTTTGTTTACATTTTTTAGCAATAACTTTATGTAAATTAAATAATGCAATCGAAACTATAACGAATGCTAACAATATAATAAAATATTCAAATAAGTAATTAAAAAAAAAAAAAAAAAAAAAAAAAAAAAAAAAAAGATTAGATAATTTTTAAAATGATGAAAATATTAAAAGCAAAGATCAAATTTATAATCAATAATGTATGTTAAATATTCATTATAAAGATTAAGTATATTTTTCTTAAATTATTCAATGAAACTTCTCTTATAAAAGTACTTTACTAATTCAGATAGAAATCATAAAATAAAAAACTTTTATTCCAGGTTTAGCCAGACCTTTTAACCAAAAAAGTTTGATTAATATATCAATATATTTGGTAAGACGATTGTGATTATCAGTGATATCAGCAATATCTTGAATTTTTTCAGAAATAAATATTTTCTTCCTTCATGAAAAAACATGAATTTAGTAATATTAAATTTTTTTTCAAATTAAAATATACATGGAATTGATATAAAACTTTTTTTAAAAAATCAAATTTTGTCCCTATATTTAAACTGAATGTTTCACTGTTTACATCTGCAAATTATGTGCGGATTTTAGAGAACTGCGGATTTTAGGATTGCAGATTTGAAGGAGTCTACTGTATGAAATACATTTTAAAGTTGAAATTTACTCAGTGGCTTTCTAATTTCAAATGAAAACTCGAAGTGCTTTGTCTATTGGTGTTCATTTAATATTCCATATTCACAATTTGCTGATTTAAAATGAAAATTGCAACCTTCCTTAACAGTTAAAGCTTCATCATGGAAAGCAAAAGGTAAATCTATATACAGTCAACTCTCGTTAATTCGAAATTGGATAATTCTAATCTTCGCTTAATTCGAACTAAACATGAAGTCCCGAAATTTTCAATGGCAGAATAACGTTAAACATTTCCATTAATTCGAATTCATTTTATCTTGACTTCGTTTAAATCGAACTAACGAGGAATTCCGATTTTTCATTCTTTCTTGCTTTCTCACGGTTTTTCAGATCGCTTGAATAACTTTCTTTCTTTGAATTTTGTGAAAATTGTTCCAAACGAGTATACATATAATCCCATGCATTTGATATCCACTTTTTAGTGCTTGTCTGTCCATCAGTTACGCTTTAATTTTTTTTTCCATTGTGCTTGTTTCTAATCTTTTAATGGGTTTATATATTTATACGTTCTAATTTGATATTAAGTCATATTTTGATGACAATAGACGAAATAAATTTAAAAAAACACTATAACATTAATTCCTTTGTAATAGTACCATATTAAGCATGTTTTCATTTCATACTTTCAATAATTCGAACTTCGAATAATTCGAACATTTCTTGTGGTCCCGACGAGTTCGAATTAACGAGAACTTACTGTACCTTCACTACTAATATTTCCAACATGTATTCGGGATTTGTAAATTTATCTGGCTATCTATAAATCTTTCTTGCAATGGTACTTATGTTTTATAGTATTTTCAAACCTCTGCAACTTCTCTAGACATCATTTCTTCCATCTCGTAAGTGAATGATTTCAATTTGCGCGATATTTAATGAAACAAAGACAATGCTTGGTTTTACAAAGCAAATGAACTGTCTTCAGAGGCTTGGTACCAGCTTGAAATACCAGTTTCAATTTTGACAGTTTATCTTTCCGATGTTTAGCCATATTTTTTATGATTCTTCTTCAAACTCTGTGCACCTCTTAATGTTACATTTCCAAACTACAACAAGGCCTAACATTCAAACATAAAATTTCAGTTTTATTTTCACTATAATTCCACTATAAATCACATTTTAAAAAATCTGTGATGTTAATATTCAGTTTACCATATTTATTCACAGTTGGTTAAGACATTTTTTTTTTTTTTTTTACAAATCCCAATATTGACTAGATGTATATCACTAAAAAATGAAAGAAAGAAAGAAAGTTTACACTAGTTTATTTTTATGACACAATTACTAAGGGGCTGTGCAAACATAACGTTATCATTTTAGGGGGGATCTGGCATGTGCTATCGTAAGACATCTTTAGGGGGAAGGGTTTTTTTTTTTTTTTTTTTATATATATCGATATAATTTTTTACACAATCAAATTTTCTTTATATTCGTTACATGGACTTTGGTGCTAAATAGCATGTTATCTTTTTTTAGCCTGTTATCTGTTTTTATGAAAATGCAAAGTTATAAAAATCACTAATTTAGTACAAAATCATTTAATTCTAAAATATGGAATGCCGCAACGTTTGACATTCCTATTCTTCTTCATATGCATGTGCATATATAATTACGGTTCAAGAAAGCATATGTGAAGTATATTTGAAATGAAGTTTGTGTTAGAGAAAGAGAAGGAATGTTGTCCACTTGTTTTGTTGACAAGAATTTCTATCTGTCCTCCACCCCTTTTCCGTTCGGAGCAAGTGCAACAGGGCTTTATTACTATTGAATGCATTATGTAACAAAAAGCTATAATAAAATACATTATAATATAATAAATATTAACTATTTCTTTTAAGTGTTGTTTTATATATATATATATATATATATATTTTATATCCAAAGTAATATTTATTGACTTCTCTTCATTTGAATCATAAAAACATGCGCAAAAATAAATGTAACCAGTTTTGTATATAACTTCGAACAAAAAAAATACATTCTAGAAATCAAAAAATTATTACACTTTGATAACGATATCATTATCGGGGGGGGGGGGGGGTCGAGTATATGACAAAGTATAATATCGGAAGGGAGGAGGGGGCCAAAACTACCAAAAAGTTGCTAACGCTATATTTGCACAGCCCCTAACCTGAAAAATGAAGATAATTAGAGCTAAAATTCAAAATCCATATGATCGAAACTGTACTTAATTAGCACCAAATTTTATTAACTTTATAACACTTTTTTTTTTTTTTTTTTTTTTTTTTTTGTATTTTATAAATACAGCATACTATTTTGTAAAGTAGTGTAAAGAGAGAATAGTGAAGTAAAATTTTAGTTTCGACATACTAGAAGTAAAAATAAGTAAATAACTATAAAAAATTACGAAACTTTTAATTTTCAAACACACGATCCCGCGGGCTTATTTACATTCCGAATGGTTATTTTCGTATCCACATTTTTTTTTCTCTAAAATGTAAAATTTAATTATGTATGTCATTGTTGTCGTATGAATGGGATTTTTTAAAATTTAGAATGCTACCACAATTCTGGAGTGAAATATTTCCCTTATTTAATGACAAAGTAAATAAGATAAATATTACTGTTAAAAAATATGGCATCATTTTGAATAAAAATATAAAAAAGTCTGCCGAACTGGTAACATAGACATACATATATTTTAGATGTAGACCATGCAATGACGGATCTAAGGGGGGGGGCGACCCCCCCCCCCCTTGAGTCCAATAAAGGATCTGCAGAATGACATTAGATGCTCACACAGAAAAGTTATTGGTCCTAAACCCCAGACCGGTACGATCCGGGACGGGTCGCGCCAATTTTAATTTATCATACTGGGACTGGGTCAAGTCGGGATGGATCTTGTTTTTTCTGCAGAGCTGGATCGAGCCATATTGTTTTTTTAAAGTCAGGTCTGGCGTAGACTTCCTTCCTACTAGAGGTATACACGGGCCAAAATTTTCAAGCCAAGGCTCCGTCCGGTATAAAGGCTAAATGCTCGATCTGGGATCGACACAGCCCGTATGCTTTGGCGGTTCTAAGAGGCGGTGGGGGGGGGGCGAAGTCTCACCACCCCCCTTGGGCTAATAAAGTTTTTACAAAGTGACATTATGCGTCTTTACGAGAAAAAACTTGGGACGAATCTCGAGCCTGTCGCGTCAGTGTAAGTTCACGAGACTTGGACTGGGTAAGGTTTTCTCTCATTTTAAATCAAATCGTGTCCTTTTCTTGCTTTATTTTATTTTATTTTATTTTTTTTTTTTTTTTTTTTTTTTTTTTTTTGAGATTTGAGTGGGGACAGGCTTTTTTTTTCTTCCAGACCGAGCCTGGTCTCGATTTCATTTTTCCTAAAAGTTTGCATTGGACAAAATTTCTAGGTCGTGGCTCCGTCCGGAATAAAAGTTAAATATTCGGTCCGTCTCTCATCTAGATAGTATGATAAACATTATTGGCCCGACCGCGACCCATGAACCTAAACGTTCGGAACGTCTTTGATCTGAATTTCTTCGAAGGATCACTTCACAACGATTTGTTAACTTTGGTAAAAAGAGTTTGGTCTTTCAGCCCAATGTAGTAATTGTTATCCTTTTCCAATCAAATTTATTCGGAATTTATATACAGATCATTTTTTAAATTATTTCTGAATATTTGTTTACGTAATTTTTAAGTTCCGTATCAGTTTCTTGACATTCATAAAAGAAATTCAGTTTCAAATTTCTAGTGTTTAGTCTAATATATACACTTTGTCTTTGTGTTTTTGAAATTTTAACGTTTTATCATGTTTCGTGGCATTTTTTCTCGCATCCGTGAAAGAATTTCGGTAACAAATGTTTTAGCCCAGTACTAAATTTTGTCGTTTACGATTTTTGAATTTTTAGCGAGTTTTTATAGCATTTTAAGCAAGTTTATTTTACGTTTCGCTGCGATTTTGCCAAATTACTAGAAAGGACGTGTTTAATTCTTTTAGCTCACTATATTAATGATATCCCTTTTTAAATCATTCGCGATGGGAGCCTTTGCTTAATTTTTAATCTTTTACTGCCGGTTTTACTATAGAAAATTTTCTGTAATTGAATCACAAACATGCTACAAGTTGCTTGCAACTAGGAAACCTCCCAAACCTGCTCGACTGTTCAGCACTGTCTTGATTAAGTAAGGTAAACTTTACAATAAAAAATAACTGATGAGAATAATGGGGGATTCTGAGCATCTTAAGTGGTACGTATACCAATCTCTTGTCTCCAAGGGTTAAATAAAATTTATTTAGAATTTGTTTAGTGATTTTTGAACTTTTCGCAAATTTTTCATGAGGTTTTTGCAGTTTTCTCGTGCTTTGTGCACTTTTTTGACCTCTCTGGGAATGCCAGGCGGATCAGTTACTCTAAAATAAAAAATAACCTAAAATTTTGTAAATCAAACTGAAAATAACCTACATTCTAAGTTAAAAATAAAAAGAAATTCGCCAAACTGTGTATTTTCACGAAAATGCTGTTAAATTAAACAGAATATTCGGTAATTGTGTAGCAGAAATTTTCCTTTTTTGATGCAAAAAAATGACATTATATCAGAAGATTTATATTCTTTTTTTCCCCAGAATTTTCGGTATTAGAATTTTCGACCAATGACAGCTATTGATGTTGAGCTATCGTAAGTTTTTCTACATCATTTGATTTCTCGGAGCAGCTGTTGAGATGTGCAAGCCATGCGTGGAAAATTTGACGAAGGTATTCCGTGCAAATCATCGGGAAAACTATAATGGTTTTAATTATGAACTTTTACCTCTTCGTGTTTCTTTAGCCCTGAAATGATTAAGTGAACATTCAGCGATATTGAGTTTAATTAAAAATATACGTTGGCTATCTATTATATGACGCAATATGCTATCTCTTTCTCTTGAAGCATTTGGTGTGCCTGACCATCTGTTTGTTTCTCCGAGCTCTAACTAACGTAAATATGCCTATATTTCCATGGAATTTTTTATATGTTATTCAGGTTTACCATGGCATGTTTGGTATTAAAAATGAAGTATGTAACATTAATGTTTTGTTTACAGGCTCATTCAAAAGAATTCCGTTAAATTATGGTCAATACTGAAAAATCATTTACAATGTATTTTAACAGGGCTGCCACAGGCGACTATTTTTACATTCTGTTCGCACCAGTATTTCTCTAATATACATTTCGAAGTATACTTCTCTTGCAAATTCTGTAAAAGTTTGTGTTAAGAATTTCTGTTTTAAGAAATAGGTGCCAGTTAGAATTAAAGAATAGTCGCTTGTGGCAGCTCTGATTTTAATGATGTTACACTTTGTCAAATATATTGAAAATGATATACTATATCATAAATGTTCACTGTAAGATGCTTACTATAGAATATGTTTTTCATAGATTTTATCGTTCATTTACAAGGACACACAAAATAACTACAGTACAAGCTCGTTTACAGTAGGGGGAACTGGGACATATTGATACTCTGGGTAACATTGATACACCCCCTGTACAGCACACATGGTCATTACAGGAAGTTTCACAACAGCTCCAAAAGGTGATACTAGTGAAATTAACTACATACGGAAAGTTTTGGAATGATTCAATAGTTTGATAAAATGGGATGGGTGATTAATTGTTTTTGTAGGTCAAAAGTAAATTTGAGTTGTACAATTGAAATGGTATTATGCAACTGTTCCAGTATTTCCAACCGAAAAGAATACCCTCCCTGGCAAATAAAGCTACTCTTTATCAGTTCCTCATTTTTTATTGTTAGATAAATTATGAAGTATTGGATTTGCGACTCATTTTATTCAAAATAGCTGTATGGGGCACATTGATACAGTCTTTGTCGGGGCACATTGATACAACCTAAATCCTTTTCTAGTTCATTTTTTCATTACCTTTTTTTTTTTTTTTTTTTTTTTTTTTAACCATACACTTTTTAATTCAACCATTTTTCGTCAAAAATTTCTATTATTAGTTTTTATTGAAGTGAAATAGCTCTAATTTCTTTATATTAGAACATTTTATAGTATTTTTGCAAACAGAAGACGTACAAACTTACACAATATCTAGTGATAGTAGAATTAACAAAAGAAATGTACGGCAGCCTGGCAATCTCAAATTTATATCGATTCTCCAGAGAAAAAAGTATTATCGAGATGAGAAATGTTAAGTAAGAGAAACAAGCTGCAGAACAGCACAGAATAATTATATTATAAACATAATTTTAAATATAATTATCCTTTATTTTCTGTTTGTAAACCGATTTATAAACAGAAAACCTGGTAATTCTTTCACCTTTCCTAAGAAAGAAGATAATTCTGGGGTTAAAGTGCCAGATATGACAAAGTTACCACAGCCAACAAACAGACAAGGAACAGCCAGAACATCAAGTCATTATACAATTCATTTTGATTGCTTTAATATCGCTCACAAATAAATTGTGTGCGATTTTAATGTCTATAAATATATGTAAAATGGTTTGCTAACTATTTTTCTATGAAAAATATGCATTGGTGTTATTTTGTTTCCATTTTCCCAGGCGTATCAAAGTGTCCCATGAGATGCATCAATCTGCCGCGGGGATGGGGCACATTGATACAAATGACTTTTTTGATTTTTTAAAAATTACATGCAAAAATAATATATAAAACAACGATTGTACATTTTTATAACACACTACACAAGTTTTGCTGACACCACATGGAAAAATAACTTGAAATTTCTGCTTTCTGGACACCAAAAAAATTCTTAGAAAATAGCTGTATCAATGTCCCCCAGTTCTCCCTACTGTATTTGAGCAATAATTGCAGAAAGTATATTTACAATTTCGGTATGTGTTTTTACATTTAACCAATATTTTGTTTGTAATTCGATGCATATAAATTGTACAGATCAAATACAGGGGTACAGAAAAGAATTCCAGTAAATTTCTGATTATTGCAGGAAATATTTGTTGGAGAATTTTTAAGGGGTTACATGTTTTATATCTGAAGAAAGTTTTCATGTAATAAAATATATATACAAATCTATATATCATATACAGGATTGAAAAAAAAATTGGATAATTTTTTGACTGTGTATGGTAATTCTTTAAATTGTGTTTTCATTTGAGCTAGGCGTTTTCTAAACTGTTTAATTAGACATCATCGTTCACAATATTAGCAGGTGAATTTCGTTACATTAGTTTGAATGTGTTGAAAAGTGTCTCATGATCTATGATTTGACGTATGATTTTTTTTCTTGCTATATTTTAAATGATGCTGAAAAAAGTGCACCAGTGCGAATTTTTCTTCATTCTACATCATTAAAAAAAAAATTCTAAAAAAAATCTATGCTCAGTCCTCATGTAATAAATCCAAACTCACCCTGAAGCACCAATTTCACGAAAGTATCATAGCTATACTCATAGTTCTGTGTATAGTTTTATGTTGCACATACATTTATGTCCACTTTGGACCTGGAAAGCAAACTGATTCGAATACTATTTGTATTCGGGAAGCAATTAATCCTTTATATCGTATTTCCATTAATATCCTAACTAGATGATCTTTTTAATTGATTATTATATGCAATTGTTCATCAAACAACTTCATCTTCTATTTGTCATCGTTATGTTCCTTCCATTTACGTACTGAGTTTTATTTCAGTTATTTTAATCACCCATGTATATCGTTACAAAATACAATCACCACTATTCTTCATTTTATCATCATCATCATCATCTGTGTTTTTCCTCGTTATAATGTGTTATCTGAAAATTAAGTGTTTGAATATGATGTATGCATTATGTTCTCACATTTTTGACTTCATAAATGGCATCTTTGTACTTTGTATTTATCTTATTGTATTTTTTCTTTGCAAATCATCATGTTATCCAGAGACCGATTTAAAAATTTTTGGGGCCCTGGACACGGATGCTTTCACACCCTCTCCCCCCCCCCCTCCTCCTCCACATTGTTGAATTCAGACATTTCTTCGGGTAGGAATTCAGTAACTCCTGGGGGGGGGGGGGGGTTAACCACAGAGTTCTGAGGAGAAATTACACTTTTTGATCCCCTGATTATCCCCGGTTATCCCCTGAATTCAACACTGAATTTGTACCGATTATTACAGGTGCACTGACTAAAAAAAGAAAAAAGATAGTTACTAAATTAGCCATTATTAACTTTAAAATATCGATTAAAAAATTAAATATCTTACTTATTTTTTAACTATTTAAAAATCAGTAACTTACTTTTAAATAATTATTTCACAATTGTGAAATTTAAATGAATAGATGTTTCATAATAAACTGTGTGGTGCTAATTATCTTTTCTTATGCAAGTCTATATATCTGGAATGTTAAAATATTCATAAATTTTCGACAACACCAAGCTACAATTATTTAAAATATTAGGGCCTTTACAGTCTGCAAGCTATACTCTCCAGCACTCAAATAATCTGACGATAACAGGAAAAAGATTAAATAAGAGTTAAAAATACAAAATATTTTTAAAGTGATAGAGATAAAAGAAAATATTCACTATAATAAAGTAATAAGTGGATGTTTTAGACAAAATATACAACATTATAAAACAATACGAACATAATAGATTGAATTTTTATACATTATTACTGCCCAATACTCCCGATCCTGGCAAGCTGGCTTTTTCCATAGTCTCTATTTCTTATTATTTCTTTTATTGCCCCTTGTCGTGTTCCTTTGCAATATAGGTGTTAGGACTTAAATTTTATTTTATATAATTCTAAACAAACGTTCGGGGTTGCAAGCGCCAGATATGGGGAGGAATGCAAATAGAATTTACACCATATCTTGTGATCATGATGATCCTTTCTTCTTTAGATTATCAGGTAACCATCGTCAAAGTTCTGGGCCTTGAGAAACAAACATATGTATCCTGAGTCCTAATCAGGTTTTTACGAAGATTGTGTATGCATTAGTGTATTACTATCAATTACTAAAAGCACAAATTTAAACAAAACTAGTCGGAAATTTTTTATCGAGCGTAGCAATTGCGGTGAATTCGTGCTATAATGAAGTTTTAAAAATATTCAGATCTCGGAGCAATAGTATTACAGTATTTCGGATACAGTACAGTAGTCGAAATATTTTGTGTGTCCCTGTAAATACTATCTGCTTTCTTTCATACACGAAGTATTTTGTAGTAAACCTCAGCCACGTATATCAATTTCAAAATGTGAAATATTTAACATAATTAAAACACACTTAAACGGCGTTTCCCCTTACATTATTATGTGATGGAATACTTTTGTGTGGCCCTGTAAATTACTAAAAAATTGTTCTTTGCACCATAGATTGTATAGAATGTATATTTTAGTATATACTTCATAGATGCATATCAATTTTATTATGTTCGAAAGCACATAACATCATTAAAATGCACTTGAAACTATTTTTTCCCATTGCCCGTAATGTAACGGAATACTTTTGATTGTCTCTGTATCTAAACTGTACATCCGATTTTCATTAAAATTAAAATGATTCGACAAAATTATGAAATACTTATACATTTTAAATTTCAAACGATTCGGCTGGGTAGTTTTTGCTCTGTTATATGTGGACGGACGGACTGAAACGACGACTATAGATGCTTCGTATTTACATTATTACGAATGCATTTAAAAATAATAATATTGCGCAAGTTTTATTAATATTATCTTTAATAATATTTTTATTATTATTACTCGTACATAAAAAAAAAAAAATCCCTATCCGCTTGGCTTATAGGCGGAGGTAGATTTCGAAGAGTGCTCATTTCAACAACAAAAAATAAAATATGATTAGAGATAAACATAGTTTAAAAACTTTATTTGGCCTTTTTGAAAAAATTTTAATTTCATTTTTCCTCAAGAACTGGTTTTATCAGAATCATCTTAAGCGAAATTCGGCTCAAATGCCCCTTTTGACAACATATTTTGAAACATATTCTGACTTTATTAAAAAATTAACCAATACAGTACATTATATAGTTCCTAAATAACAAAAAACTTTCAATTGAATGCGTTTGAGAGCAAAACTGAATTTTAAAATAAGTCATAAAATAACCAATTTGTTATTTGAAAACATCCTTAATTCTTTAATCATGATAGCTTCGGGAAATTTTGTGCAAAGTGCCCTCTTTGACAGAATTTTAAAAATTATATTCAGTCTTTATCAAAAAATTGACCAATACGGCACATTATGCAGTTCCTCAATAAAAGAACCTGTCAATTGGATGCGTTTGAGAGCAAAACTGACTTTAACAATGAGTCAGAAAAAACGCAATTTGTTAATTCAATACTTCCTCAAATTTTCAATCACAATCACTTTGGGAAATTCTGTACAAAATACCCGTTTTGGCAACCTTTTTTGAAATATATTCTGTCTTTATCAAAAAACTGGCCAATGCGTCACATTCTATAGTTCCTAAATAAGAGGATATGTACATTGGATGGGTTTGAGAGCAAAAATGGATTTAAAAACGAGTCAGAAAAAACGCAATTTCTTATTTGAATACTTCCTCAAATTTTCAATCACGATCAGTTCAGGAAATTCTGTTCAAAATACCCTTTTTGACAGCCTTTTTAGGTAGATTTCGTATGAAATACTACTTATTGCATTCTCTCCCATGTTGGAATTTCTGAAAAAATTTTGCAGATCTACACCGATCATGACTCCCAGACGCCAAAACTACCACCAGTAAAAAAGTTTATCTATCTATCTATCTATATATATATATATTGTATATATTTCACTTTCTTCTAGACACGATAACTTCTATAATTATGCTCAGATCTTCTTCAAACTTTTACATAAAATCAAGGGGTATAAAATCTCAGTCGAGTTCGTTAATGGGCAAAATCGGAACAAGGGGGGGGGGGGGGGGGGAATAGAGAGGTTTTTGTGAAAACAGAAAAACCGCGATAACTTCTTAATTAAAATAGATATCGAATCAGTTTAAAGTTTATATTACTTCTAAAAAATGGGCTAAAAGTTTATGAATGATAGATTTTTGATAAAATTAAAAATGGGGTCAAGGGGAAAAAAAACAGGGTTTTTGGGAGAAAAAAAATCATAACTTTTGCAATTCTCAAGATATCAAATCCAAATAAATTTTGTATAAATGTTCTTAACTTTATCTAAAACTTTTGTTTTACAAGTTTTTGATAGGACTAACTTTTACTGATGACAAAAATTAAAGCGAAAAGAAAAAGGGGGGTGGAAAAAGAAAAAAATCCATAACTTACTCAATTCTTAAGCAATCAAATCTAATTAAATTTATTTTACATCTTCTCAATAATATTTACAACTTTTATACTAACAAGTTTTTCATAGGACCAATTCCTATAGCAGAAATAAATTAAACAAAAATAGGAGTTGGAGAAAAAAATCTCAAATCCAAACTGCTTATATTGTAACTCATTTTCAAATTAATTATTGATTTTAAACGCATCGAAATGGCAAATCCTCATTTTTAGGCACTATATAATGTAACGTATTGGCCAGGTCCTTGGTAATGGCAGAATATATTTCAAAAAAGGCTGCCAAAAAGGGTATTTTGAACAGAATTTCCCGAAGTGGTCGTGATTGGAAAATTGCGAAAATATAAGAAATTGTGTTTTTTTCGAGTCATTTTTAAATCCATTTTTGTTCTCAAACGCATCCAATTTACAGGACCTCTTATTTAGGAACTATATAATGTGACGGATTGCATAGTTTTTTGATAAAGGCAGAATATATTCCAAAAAAGGCTGCCAAAATGGGCACAAAATTTCCCAAAGTGATCATGAAAGAATTGAGGATGTATTCACATAACAAATTGGTTATTTTATGACTCATTTTTAAATCCAATTTCGCTCTCAAATGCATTCAATTGACAGTTTTTTGTTATTTAGGAACTATATAATGTGCGTATTCGTCGATTTTTTTTATAAAGGCTAAATATATTTTTATAAAAAGCTGTCAAAGTGGTCACTTTGCAAAAAATTTCCCAAAGCGATCATGATTAAAGAAATGAGGATGTATTCTAATAACAAATTGGTTATTTTATGACTTATTTTTAAATTCAAGTTTGCTCTCAAACGCATTCAATTGACAGTTATTTGTTATTTAGAAACTGTGTAATGTGCCGTATTGGTCAGTTTTTTGATAAAGGCTAAATATATATTTGAAAAAAGCTGTCAAATTGGGAATTTCGCACAAAATTTCCCGAAGCGATCTTGATGAAAGAATTGTGGATGCATTCAAATAACAGATTAGTTACTTTATGACTCATTTTTAAATTCAATTTTACTCTCAAACGCATTCAATCGGCAGTTTTTTGCTATTTAGGAACTGTGTAATGTGCCGTATTGGTCGATTTTTTAATGAAGTCAAAATATATTTCAAAATATGTTGTCAAAATGGGCATTTGAGCCGAATTTCACTTAAGTTGATTTTAATAAAACAACTTCTTACAGAAAAATGAAAATAAAAAAGTTTCAAAAGTGGCCAAATATAATTGTTAAATTGGGTTTATTTGTAATCATATTCTATTTTTTGTTGTTGAAATGAAAACTCTTCGAAATCTACCTCCGCCTATAGGCCAAGCCGACAGGGATTTTTGAAATATATCCTGACTTTATCAAAAAACTGGCCAATGCGTCATATTATATAGTTCCTAAATAAGAGGATTTGCCATTTGGATGTGTTTAAAATCAAAAATGAATTTAAAAATGAGTCAGAAGATAAGCAGTTTGGATTTGGGTTTTTTTCTCCAACTCCTATTTTTGTTTAATTTATTTTTGCTATAAGAATTGGTCCTATAAAAAACTTGTCAATATAAACTTTGTAGATATTATTAAGAAGATGTAAAATAAATTTAATTAGATTTAATGGTTTAAAAATTGACGAAGTTGTGGATTTTTGTCTTTTTTCACCCCCCCCCCCTTTTTGTTTTCCTTTTCAATTTTTTTCATCGGTAAGAAATAGCCGTATTAAAAACTTGTAAATGCAAAAGTTATAGATAATTTTGGGAACATTTCTAAAAAATTGAATTGGATTTAATATCTTGAGAATTGACGAAGTTATGAATTTTTTTTTTCTCCCAAAAACCTGTTTATTTCACCCCTTGAGCCCATTTTTAACTTTATCAAAAATCTGCCATGCATAAACTTTTGGACCATTTTTTAGAAGTAATATAAACTTTAAACTGATTCGATATCTATACTGTAAAAAATATCCGTTAATTTACGCAAACTTTTCCGTAAAATTTTACGGAATAGTTTTATTTTTCCAAGAAAACAGCAGTATTTCCGTATTTCACATTTTGAGATTAGAAATACAGGAGTATTTCCATATTTCACATTTTGAGATTAGAAATATAGGAACTGTTCCGTAAATTTCACCGGAAACAGAACAACTTCCGTTTTAAACAGCACAAGTTATCAGTATTTTTAACTGATAAATGTCGTGGCGCCATCTGTATGACAAATAGAAAAACATAGCAACATTTCTCTATTTTTTTCTCTTTTAATTATAAAACGATAGCATATTTTTATAATATTAAAATAATAATAATAATAAAAATTATTAATTCTTTTTAAGTTTCAGATAGTTAAGGAAAGTTTTTTTTTTTTTTTTTCAGTATGATTTTAAAATAATGTTTAATTTATTTATATTATAATATAAAAAGTGCGTAGGTTATTTAAAGTGGAAAAAAATCTACTTTTAATTTTAATATATATATATATTTTAATCTATTCAAATTAAGAAGCTCGCACATAAAATTTAAAGTATATTAAAAAGATAGCATATTTTTACAATAATAAAAAAAATAATAATAAGATTTATTAATTCTTTTTAAGTTTGAGATAGCTAAGGAAAGTTATTACTTTTTTTTCAGTATAATTTTAAAATAAGGTTTAATTTATTTATATCATAATATAAAAAGTGCGTAAGATATTTTAAAGTGGAAAAAAATCTACTTTTAATTTTAATATATATATATTTTAATATATTCAAATTAAGAAATTCGCACTTAAAATTTAAAATATATCGAAATATATTACCGAAATTATTATAATTTTGGTGATTACCTAAGTCATAAAAATCAATGATTGTAATTAATTTTAATAACCCATAGTAATTATCTTTATTGAGTTTACAATATATCGTCATACAAAATATTTTTTAAAATACATGTTTTTTTTAAAAATGTGTTAGTATCCTTTTATAAAATAAATAAATATGAATAATGTTACAATAGAACTTCAAAACTCTTCCAAAAAGAAGGAAACAAAATTTTTTAATACTTTCATTCATGCATGTAATATTTTAAAGGCTAAACTTTTTTTTATAAAGCTAAAATTAAACAGCTAAATATTAGAAACTATAGAAAGAAAATCTGTAAAACTTGATTTAGAACTCTCCGTTCAATAAAAAAATATTATATCTACAAAAATAAACCCGCGTTCAAAATCTTGTCTTTACTTTATGAAATGCATCCGAAATAACTAAAGATATTCGAAAGGATGGTTTAAATTTGAATAATCCTGGTGTAATGGTATTACACTGCCGGCTACGACAGACAAGGTCGCGGGTTCGAACCCCATGGAAGGTAAGTAACATTTCTTCACTGTTGTTTAAGTTAATTGTATATAATGCGTCCCTGATGTTAACGTGCCTTGAAAAGTAAAAATCACAAAGATGTTAGTTTGACCTTGAAAAATTCTTTTAACTTTTCAAACGAAAATTTTTACATAAAGAAATGTTAAAAAACGGAAATATTTTGTGAAAAAACGGAACTATTTCTGGAATTTTTTTTACGGAAAAAAACGGAAGTAGTACTGGCGTCTAGATTACCAGTATTATTTCCATTTTTTAACGGAAAAATTATTTACAGTGTATTTTCACGAAGAAGTTATAGGGTTTTTTCCGCTTTCACAAAAACGCCCCTATTTCGACCCCCATTGGTCCGAATTTGCCCATTAACGAACTTGGCCGAGATTTTATCCCCTTTGATTTTATGTATCAGTTTGATGGAGATTGGTGCAGAATTATAGAAGTCATTGTGTCCATAAAAAAGTAAGATATATATATATAGATAGATAGATAGATATAAACTTTTTTGCTGGTGGTAGTTTTGGGGTCTAGGGGTCATGGTCGGTGTAGATCTGCAAAAAAATTTCAGAAATTCACACATTGGTGCGAATGCAATAGGCAGTATTTCATATGAAATCTACCTAAAATTTATTTGCAGAATCAAATATGATGTAAAAATAACCTTGAATTACAAGGTATCCAGCAAATAAAACCCCCATTTCAAAATTAAATTTCTCAAAAACAAATATCGATATAGAATTATGCGGTAAACGGTTTGTTTAATAGGTACACTGTAAAAAAAATATTTTTACAATGTACATTTTTACAGAAATACTGTAAAAATATATATTTATACAGAAGTTTCGAACGGTTAATATTTTGAATTGTGTTCTGAATGCAAAAGAATGCTTGACTTGATATATTTTTTGCTTTAGATTGCTTGCAGAGAACGAGTTTTTCGACGTACAGTGCCATATTTTAACAATTTTTTGATCTAAATTTTTGGAATTTTGGAAACTCCAAAAATTTAATTCCAAAAATCATTAAAATACGGCACTGTACGCCGAAAGACTCGTTCTCTGCAAGAGATCTAAAACAGGAAAAATGTCAAGTCAAGCAGTCTTTGCAATCAGAACACAATCTCTTCAAAAAATTCACCATTCGAAACTTCTGTAACATTCTTACAGCTTTCCCAATAAACAAACTGTTTACCGCACAATTTTATCTATCTTCGTTTTTGAGAAATTCAATTTTCAAATCAGAGTCTTATTTGCTGGACATCCTATATTTGCACATCATAAACATTATATATTGAAAGGAAATGAAAATTCTGCAGATATGATAGTCATATTTTTTTTTCTACTTACCATGGGGTCAAAAAGATACGAATAGAATCACTGTGGCTTAGTATACAGAGTCGAATACCAAACACTCACTAATGCAAAAAAATCGGACTATTTCATTTTTTTATTATTATTATTATTTAGTGAAATATTGGTAAAAGACTTTTGAATATTTAATATTTGTATTGTTTTTGCCTTAATATATTTGAAAATTTTCTTTTACCGAAATTCTGACAAAAGTTCACACAGTTTAGCTTATTTCATCATCATATTTTTCATTAAGTGGACATACTACCTTTGAAACAATCATCTCTTCAATTTTGAATACCACTGTGGTAATAAGTGGTGACACAATACTACAAATGAAATAATACTACATAATACTACATAATACTATAAATTTAAAAAAAAAAAATCTTGTAAAACAGCCTATTTTATATAGTTTTTTAAAATACTTTTTGCCATTGTGGCAACAGAAGTATTTCATTTCTGGATATTAAACATGAACCAATTAGAAAATGAATAAAAAAAAAAAAAAAAAAAAAAAAAGTATTTCATTTCTAGACAATAAGTATGAACCAATCAGCAAACGAATAAAATGAAGTAAAATAAGTTGCGGAATTCAACCAAAAAAAAAAAAAAGATTTAGATATACTTTATATTCTTAATTCTCTAACGAAAACAGTAACTATTTTTCAAATAGTTAAAAAAAGAAAAAAGGTCTGGCTGTTTATTTTTACTAAATAATCTTGTTTTTTGTTTTCTGGATTTCTTTCTGTCTGTATCCTTGGTGTGCAAAATATGATTTAATACAGTTTCTTCTCTGAGTTTTTTATGCAACAAAAGTTTCTCAAATCTTAACCTGCAACAAGTTTTTGTACATCCTCAAACTTCGGCGAGCAGCTGCTTGGAGAGATGCGTGTAAAATTTGACGAAAGTATACACCGTGCAATTATTAGAAAAACTACAACACAGATGTTACACGATTCGTGCCTTTTTTGTGGTACGGTTAGGAAGCTCGTAAAAGAGCAGGATCACTATAGTGATTATCCGAGGGGATCTTATAATCGGTGAAGCTGGGAGGAATTCAACCAAAATATAAATTTCAACCTTGCACGCCTTTTTTTTTTTTTTTTTTTTCCTAGTAGAGAATATAATTATTAAATAAACTAAACTAAGAACTTTTCGTCAAAATCTTCCGTCAAAGACAATCATTAGATATATCAACATAAAAAACAAGTTGGAAATTTCAAGTCAAGCGTAGCAAATGTAGTGCGTTCGTACTATTAGGAAGTTTTAAAAATATGCAGATCTTGGTGTAATAGTATACAGTACTTCGGATACAGAAGAGTATCCGAAATCTTTTGTGTATCCCTGTAAATACTATGTGATTTCTATTATATAGGAAGCAACTTGTAGTAAACTTCAACAACGTATATAAATTTCATAAAATGTGAAATAGTTTAATATTATTAAAACGCGCCCCAAACAATGTCCCCCCCCCCCATATCATTATGGAATAAAATATTTTTGTGTAGCCCTGTAAATGAATGACAAATATTCACAGATTATAAAGAATATATATTTTAGTATACTTCTCAGATGGATATCAATTTTATTATGTTCAAAAGAGAGTAACACCATTAAAATGCCCTTGAAACTATTTTTTCCCATTGGCCGTAATGTAACGGAGTACTTTTGATTGTCCCTGTGATTAAACTATGCATCTGATTTTCATATAATTTTGAAAGGACTCGACAAAATTATTTAACAATTATATATTTTAAATTTCAAATCATTCGGTTGGGTAATTTTTGCTCTGTTAGATGCGGACAAACGGACGGACTGAAAGACGATTATAGGTGATGCGTATTTAATTAATTACGAATGCATCTAATAAACGGTCAAGTGCGAGTGCTACTCGTGATTAGAGGGTTCTGGATACAATAAATATACGAATTATCAACACATTAAAGAGGACCGACTGATATACGTGCTACTTAAGATTCTTAGAATCATTCATTATTCTGATCAGTTATTTTTTATTGCAAAGTTTACCTTATATAATCGGATCATTTTCGCGATTCAACTACAGAATATTTTCTGTTTTGAAAAATCGGCGGCAAAATATAAAAAAAAAAGCAAAGGGCTCTCGTCGAGAAGGACTTAACTGTATTATTAAAAAAAAAAAAAAAAAAAAAAAAAAAAAATCGTAGCTAAACGAATAATAAGACTTTGCAAAAAACTACACGACGTAGGATTGGTTATAGCTCTATATACTAGAATATATAATATTGACATAAATAAGAATTTTCTTCAATTTAAAATCCAAGGTGAAAATATTGTTTTGCATTACACATACACATATGACTGACCATTAGTTCAATTTTAATAATGCTGCAACGATTCCAATGGGCCCTCTAACTTTGTAATATATTTAATAGGTTTGCGCTGGATGGCAGCACATCCATGTACTTCTAAGTTGACTTGTTTTGGCTCGTGATGTTCTAATAAAAATGTATTGGTATTTAAGATGGTCAGTTTGAGTATAAACGGATATAGTTATTCGATAACAAGATATATCATGGTGTCAGAAGTGGGATAAATCTGAATTAAGACCTGAGAGATCATTTGGAGATTTTTATTCAGTAACTACAGATTCATTGAGTTTTCGTATGCAGATTTCAGATACTACAGTACAGAGAATAAAACAGATAAGTTGCAAACGGTTTTAATGGTAAAAATTTACTGGTATTTAAGATGATTGGTTTAATTTTAAACGGACATAGTTATTTAATAATAAGATGTATTAAATTTATGTTTGCTCAGGGCCCCAATTAGTCATGATAAGGGCCTGGTTATAACACGTAGACTGTTACATTCATTAAGCTGATATTTCTCATATAAACGTTGTTGTTAGTCTTCTATACCAACATGAACTTTCTTATAAAAATATTCAAAATTTACAAATCAAGGAATATTAAATTTTCGAAAATCAGTTTTTACAACTGTTCTGAAAATTGAAATAGTATTTTATCATTTTTTTTTTCTTTCTTTGGTCGAGGGTATACAGCCTAGAGGTCTGCACGGATGGAAATTTCCAGGCCCGAGCCTGGCCCGGCCCGGTCCGAGTGAATTTCTACAGAACATTGATCTTTACTCTTATGGAAGAGTTCAGACCAAAAAAACTTATCTTAGTCTTTCTTTTTTTTCATGCTTATAATCTCCATTTATGCAGAAGTGCCGTAGGCTTCGATATTTATGCTTCAAATAAACCTTTGTTTGTTGTATGTAAATGTTTCAGTTATCTTAATATTATTAATCCATATTCCATATAATGGAGACATAAAATCTATATGGTAAAAATAAAATCTTCAAAGAATGAATCGCATTGGAAAGAAAAAAATACGTCCCCTTCTTAGCAAATGTAAATGTTTAATATATTTTTTTCTCTCGCGTATTGTTGTATTCAGTTTACATGGATGAACAATCTAAAAGAAATTTGCAGTTTTCAGTTTTAAAAAAAATTCCGTCATAATCATGTTTTTTTTCATGTGTTTAACTTTTTTAATAAGCCCAAGTAGTTTACGATTCTTTAAAAAAGAATAAATTCTGTTGTTTAATTGCAGAATAATGACGACTTAAAAGTATATGCCTTTTTTGCAAACATTTTTGGACTAAGCCAAATTTTACTGATTTATGAACAGACATGGCTACGTCGAAGAAAGGATTTTCATACGGAATGATTTAATAGGAACTGATTATTTTGGTCGTTGAAGACTAGAAAGAATGAAATCAGTTTCGGCTTCGTACAGAAAAAAATACGTTAGGCCCGGCCCGATACTCCACGAAAAAATTAAAGCCCGAGCCCGGCCCGGCCCGGCCCGAATGCCGTTAATGGAAATCGGTCCGAACCCGGCCCATGCAAATCTCTAACACAGCCCCTCTGAATTCCCATTTTAGAAAAATTTAAAACACAAAAATTTGAAAAGAAAAACACAGTCAAAAGAGATGCAGCAGCCTTTGCATAGAAATGTGAAAAATACACTTTGTAAAAATAATAATAACAGCTAATCATTAGCTGAAGCAGATGACGAGTTGTTATAGTTTTAGCTCGAAACACGTCCTGCATTGTTTTTATTTTATGGTGATTTTTACAAAATGTATTTCTTTTTAATTATTACTTATTGTCAGTTTTTTCGCCCTTGCGTAGAAAATTTGACGAAAGTTATAGGCTGTGCAATTATTAGAAAAACTGCAATACAGATGTTACATGATTCATGCCTTCTATAGTATGGTTAGGATAGGAAGCTCGTAAAAGTGCAAGATCCCCGGTGATTATCTGAGGGGATCTGCTAAATCGGTGACGCAGGGAGGTATTCCAGCGAAGTATGAATCTCACTTATTCCCTCCGACAGTAATTTTCACGGAGGAATTCAAATTCTCTCGTTGCTGGATTCGAGCGTGTTTTGTCTAGAATTCGGGAATAATAGGACTACATCCATCTTTACAGTCAGTGGCTCCCCCCTAAAAGGGTTTATGGGATTATAACGCCGCTGAAAATGGTTGTAATTTTGATTTCAGATTAAATCTTTTGCGATTGTGTTCAGGAAAGATAAAGGGTGTCGTGTATGAGAGGAAAAAAGAACGAATATGCACTTTTGTGCATTAAAAGTAAAAATTAGAGGTTGCAAAATGCTACGTGGCAACCTCTAATCATGGGAAAAGGGGGACATTAACATACCTTCCATCTTCCATGTGTCGCCATTTTGTAATTTGCCACTCTCTCCGTTAGGGTGGGTGTACCCCACGGGTTACCCCTTGAATTCATCACTGCATACGGGGCTCTACTAAAAAAATATGAGCCAAGGTTAAGTTGTCCATTTCCGTATACCTGAAAATTGATTGGTTCGTTGGTCTGTGGTGTTGTGATTTTCTTTTCATGCATGCATTCAGGGCCGGCGCAAAGTTGCGCGAGCCCTGACGAAACAGTTAGTAGGGTCCAACGTATACTACAATATAGGATTAATAAAATTTATTTTTAAATTGTATATGTCATTTGAGCAGAAATTAATAGCTTCTAGGTAACTCAACTCAGGACCCGCTTAACTTCTGAATCAAGGGAAAGCACAGCATTCTTTGGGGGCCTCCTTTATGTTAAGAAAGTTTTCTAAATTCTATCATACATGACAAAAACACATCAATACTACTAATGTTATTCCCAGGGCCCATATTTCATTAAAATTTTTTTTTATGTTTCATGTATATATTACAGATAGTTTTAGTACATATAGTTATAGTGTGCTTAATTACCCAAGCCGTTTGTAACTAGCACATCAGGATGCATTTAATAAATGAATATGCTATTGATTACATTCATATTTTCCGGGTAAATAAGAATCCTCAAGGAGTACGTAGATTTTCTCATACATTAGGCAAACTTTTTCTTTCAAGAAAAAAATTAAAATGTACCATAAAAAAGGAAAATGGGAATTAGAAGACCCATTTCATAGCCATTTTGTAGCCTCTCTTAAATTTCAGAAAGGAAGCTCATGCTTCGCGCGTTTTTTGGATAATCAGGCCCTAACTCAACCGACAATAAAAAAAAAAAAAAAAAGTAGTGTGGAAGAAAAAATTGTTAATTATTTTAAACGTAGCATTTCGTTGCAAAAGTTGCAAGAAAAAAAAATCGCGAATATAAAGATCACACCATCAATTCCGTGGTGAAAATAAAAATAGCTACGAATTTTTAACCCCTTCGCGACGGAAGCCTTTTACGAAATTTTTAATGTTTTGTCACCGATTTTAAAAATCAGAAATTGGTGGCTTATCAAATCAAGAAAATGCTCTGATTAAATAAGCCAAATTTTACAGTAAAATTTTACTGGTTGGGGTAAACACGGATTCTTAAGCCTTTTTGCGCACGTATACTTGTTGCTCGTCCCCAAGGGGTTAAAGAGCAAAATTATGTAGGACAACATACAGGATGATTATACAAAAAAACTATCCCGACATTTGAGCCCCTAACTATCATACCATTCACAGAAACTGACTGAAATTTTGGCAAAAGGTATTTTTAGGTATGCGCGCGAGAATGATATGGAAAACATCAGTGTCACTCAAACAGTGTGAACAATTACTGTGAATGGTATGATAGTTAGGAGCCCAAATGTCGGGATAATTTTTTTATAATCACCCTGTATAATAGTGACTGCAGAAAATCTTATTAAGCAGCAAGATTCAATTCAAATTAACTTTTTCAGAGCAAAGTAGTTCTGTTGCTAAAATGCTCATGTTATTGAAGGACACTAGAATTTACGAACAATTTTATTTGCAAATAAGTAAAAATTATTGTAGCCTGTGGAAAATAAATTTAAGTGGAGTATATCATACCAGGTAGCATGTACATTAACTACAAGTTCTACTTTGCCTGACATTATTTTGCCATGACAAATTTGACTTGTTTAATTCGCAACGGATCTACCGCAAGATAGATCATCACCCATTAGCAGGAATACAGTTTTTTGTGAAATTAATGCAAGATTATCTTTAATTTAAAAAAGTGGGGAAAGCAAAAAAATCCCTCCGTTGAGAGAGTAGATGCGCAGAAGTTGCAGATATTAGGTGCTATTCAAACGGAAGACAAACACATCATAGTTACCGATATAGAATTTAATTTTTATTGATTGGTTATGTTAAGAAACCCAGAAAATTGTATATGTTACTTTAATTCTTCAAATGCAGCTATATTTATATTGAAAATTTTAATTTTTAAATGTTTTTTTTTTTTCAATATTATTGGATTTTTCTAAAATATCATTTTAATTGATATTTGTTTATTTATTTTTCTCTTTTACTTCATTTGAAACTATGGTTTAAAACCCTTTCGGGGCTGCATCCTTTATACAAATTTTATTTGGTTTACCTGTTTTTTTTTTTTTTTAATCTTTATTTATCAAATGCCAAAAAGACTCTAGTTGAAGCGTTCAAACATTACCGTTATTCATTTATGGCAATAAAAATTATGCATACATCTTCTGATGGTACCTATTCATCAATAGTCCTCGAGGATCTTGATGCGAATTGTCACACTTATAGAGTAACAGTTGTAAACAGATTGTAAGGCATGCTAAGATTACTACTTTGCAATAAGTTTACAGTATTTTTAACAACCCAAATCTGAATTTTCTGCTAACTTGCGAAGAACTTGCTGTACTTTTGTCATAACAGAATTAAATTTTCTATTTCTTTGCCGTTAATTTGCAATAAATTTGACACAGCAAGAATTTAATTTGCACGCCAATTTAGCTGCTTTTTTTACAGTGTATTTAAATAGCTCGACAAAGTTATGCAACAATTATACATTTTAAATTTAAAACTATTCGATTGCATAGTTTTTGCACTGTTATGCGGACAGACGAACAGACAGATGGATGGACCAGACAATGACTATATGTGCTACGTATGTATATAATTACGACCGCACCAAAAATTGTCAATGTCTGTGGACATCATGGTTACGAACATAGAAGCATCTACATAATGTGAAAATGCAGCTTTAATAAAATATTTTCCTCTATTTGGGGAAATACTGACATAGTGGTAGAAAAGTACAAAGCGACATTTCAATCAAGAACGAAAAATCATGCGTCCGGCATAATTTATGTAACACTTTCCAATACATTCATAATATTGCAATAAAACTTTACTGTTTATTAATGTAAAAGATGTCTAAATAAACAATTTAATGAGAACCAAATTACTGCAGTTGCCATCAATAGTCGGAAGAATATTCGAATTTTATGTGCAGCTCTGTATATGACCTGTAGATTTGTATGTATTCTATACCTAGTATGCTAACAGTTATTTTAATTGAATGCACAGCACAGTTGAAAATTTCCATCCAGCAATTTTCCTGAATAAGTGGAAAAGTACTTGATATATTTTGTGTAACCTTGTACAGAATCTGTAGAATTTATATGCACCAAATAATAAGCAAAAGAATAGTTGACTTTTAAAACGTGTATGCAGATTGAAAATGCACTTTCAGCAATTATTCGTATTCACGGCAGTAGCCAAATACTTTTGCGTGTCTCTGTAAATGAAGGATAAATTCTTTGCACACCCGATTCTACAATAAGTGCTTTGTAGCACACATCAGTGATATAGATATATTTCAATATGTTTAAAGTAGTGTAATATCATTAAAATACATCGCAAACAATATTTCTCCACTAGCCTACATAATGTAACGGAATTCTTTCGAGTGTCCCTGTAAATGAACCTTAAAAATTATACACTTCATTTTCAATACCGAGCTTACCGTAGTAAATCCCAATAAAATATATTAATTTCATGACAATATGACTATATTTACTCGAGTTAGAGCAAAACAAACTAATCGACAAACAAACCAAATTCATAAACGCTTTTTAACTATGTTGGAAAGTATTAAATAGTCCTAGTTTGAACAAAATTTTTCAGAAAATTTTGCATTGAAATCGTCAGTTTCAGGGGAAATCGGCCACAGATAATAGGGAGTGTCACCAATTGTATCGCCTAAAAAGTTAGCTGCCTCCCTTGACGGAAAATGAAAAAGTGACATATGCATTTCATTTGATCAGTTTTATTTCACGAATTATGATTGCCCAGAGAGCGGGTGGGTGGATAGGGGTAACTTTTAGGATATTTCAAAATTCGCAAAACTAATACAGTCGAGTCTCTATATCAGGGCCGTAACTATAAACTTGGGGGCCCCGGGGCAAAACCTCCGGGGGGGGGGCCCAGGGAGGGCAAATTGAAACTTTGCTCCGGGCATAGTTTCTTTTCTCGCACACCGTTGTTTAAATTTACATAGTATGATAAGCCCAAAAATGACTAAAAAATGTAGACTTGGACAACTTTACTCGGCAGGCACTTGGCGGCGACGCCATTTTTGCCGATCCGACTGAAGTTAGCATAGGGAAGAAAATACGGACTTCTGATTGGTTGAATACTTTAAAGAGCATTTTATTTAGGTTCATTTTTGAGTATGTGTAACTTAATCATGCGTTTCTGTTTAAAAACCTTTTGAAAGATGGATTGTGATAATTTTTTTCGATTTTATGTATTTATTAATAGATTAGTTGACCCATCCGGCATTGCCCGGGACACGTTATGATAACCTTAAGCAAACAATTAACACTTTAGATCTACAATTAGTCAAAATTAAGCATAGGATATGAATTATTCGTTAAATAATATTTTAAAGAAATGCATAAAAAAATTAGTAAATGCTTTAAAAAAAGGCCTTTGGACCTCAATAAAAACATCAGGGTGTAGGTCCTGAAATAAGAGTTCAAAATTCAACTTTAAATTTATGCATTGAGAAGATTTGATAAAAAGTGGGTGAAATATGCATGGAGAACAAAAATTTCAAGGTGCCTGAGCCGAGACCATAGGGAGTCTCAGGTTTTAAATGGAATGTAAGAACATGGGAATAACTAAGTGAAAAAATAGTTCCAAAAATGAAGATTGCATTAAGAGAGGGCAGTTTAATAGCAATTTATGGTACAAAATCTTCAAGGGGCCAGGAACTTATTTCGCATGTAGTTGGGTATAAAATATGTTTTGTAGTTATTAAAGTAATGGAAGGACGCTAAAGCAATGTGAAAGAAAATTGCAAGCAATCCGGATCATTTTTAAAGAAATTGCACCAACGGCCACAAGAACGCGATTAATATTCAAAGCTAGACTATGGCGGTTTCTTAGTAGCTGATGGATTTAAGAAGTTGTTTAAAAAAAGGAGTTAATTGAACCATTTTAAAGGGATTTATAATAAGGGCCCAAAAAGGACAACTGACAGTTAAAAAGAGGGCCCTAACAGGAAAACATGTTAAAATATCTTAGTTACTTAGCTCTTTAGATCTACAATTAGTCAAAATTAATCATATGGTTTGAATTATTCATTTTAATACTATTTTATCGAAATGCACAAATTGATTCGGAAAATGTTTAAAAAAAAAGGTCCTAGCCGCGGATGAAAGTATGAGAATCTTGTCCCTGAAAGAAGAGTCCAAGACTCTAATTTAAAAATTTTGCACTGAGAAGGGGATAAATTTAAAGAGTGAACTATGTTCAGGGCCGTAACTACCGCCGGGGAAGCCGGGGCACTGCCCCGGGGCCCCCAAGCCTGAGGGGCCCCAAACTGATGGTTTAACTAGGTTTGACTAGAAACTAAAATCAAAAACTATTGATTTCAGTTTCTAGTCTAAGTTCCTATAAAATGCCCAGCACATACCTAAAAGTTAGTAATTAAAAAAAATCAAAGTGCTAGAATAGATGTTTTTGCTTGTCTGTCAATACACTCCTTACGCTTCGCATGCAAAAGGAGTTCTACAGCAGACAGCAAAATGTCGAGTCGAATATGTGCCATGTCGCGCCAGCATGTTTGCTGATCCCACCGAAGCTAGCATAAGAGAGAAAATATGGACTTCTAATCGACTGAATAATATAAAAAGAATCTAAAAAGTTCTAGAAAATCTTTCTTCTTATCTATACTAATAAGTTAACAAAACGCTCTGTTTGTGTGTCTGTGTATGTGTGTGTGAGTGTGTGACTGCGATTTTTAGCAAAATCTACCGCACATAGAAGTCTGAAATTTTAGGTGAAGATAGTCCAAGACAGGTCCTGATGTACCTGAGGCTCAGACTTTTAATATTTTAAGGGCCAGGTCCCTGGGCCCCTTACAATTTTTATGCGTCAAATTGTTAATAGCTTGACTCCTTTTTATCTAATCTTTTTCGTTTTGAGATACCTTTCTCCTTTTAGATATTTTCGCCTTTTTACACTTCAGTTATGACCTTGGACTCTTGGGGCCCCTTTTAGTCTTTGTGATAGTAAATTGTTAATAAATTGCTTCCATTAATTTCGATCTTCATTTTTGGGATACATGTTCCATTTAGATATTTTCAAATTTTTACATTCCATATAAGACACTAGGGCCCCCTAGATAATCATAGGGCCGACCCAGGGCCCCTTGATCTTTTTGTGCGCTAAACATTTTTCACTCCCTAAATTTCTCACTTTCTTAGTGCAAATTTTTAAAGCTGAATCTTGGACTCTTATGTCAGGACCAACACCCTGATATTTTTATTCGGGCCCTGGAGCCCTTTTTTTAACGTTTACCCAAACAATTGGTGCATTTTTAAAAAATATTATCCTTGCAAATAGTTCATACTCTATGCTTAATTTTGACTAATTAAAGGTCTAAAGTGTTATGTACTAAAATATTTTGACATGTTTTCATGTTAGGGCCTGATTGTATTTGTCAGTTGGGCCCCACTGGGGCCCTCTATCATAGCTCCCTTGAAAATGGTCGGATTCTCTAGCTTTTTTTTTTAAACAACTTTTTAGGTCCTCGAACTACGACATGAACAAAGAAAAAAAAAAAAAAACTTTAGCTACTACTATTTATGAATATTAATCACTTTCTTGGAGCCCTTGGTGCAGCTTCTTTAAAAATGATCCAAATTGCTTTCAATTTTATTCAACATAGTTTTAGCGTCTTCCCATTATTTTAATAACTACACAAATATTTTTATACCCAACTATATGCGAAGTAATTTCCTGGCCCTTTGGGGCCCGGTACAGGCCCCCTTGAAGTTTTTGTAATAATAAATTGTCAATAAATTGCTTCCTTTTAATCTGATCTTCATTTTTAGGATTCTTTATTCATTTAGATATTTTAATGTTGTGACATTCTATACAAGACACTGTGTTCCCCTGTGGAATCACAGGGTCCAGCCCAGGGCTCTCAACATTTTGTGAAATAAACATATTTCACTTCCTATATTTCTGATCTTCTTAGTGCAAAATTTTAAAGTTGCCTGGGACTCTTCTTTCAGGACCAATCCAGAAAACCTGATGTTTTTATTCGGACCCTAGGGCCCCTTTTTAAACATTTGCCTAATCAATTGGTGCATTAAAAAAATTATATCATTCCAAAGAATAGTTCCTACTATATGCTTAATTTTGACTAATTAAAGATCTAAAGCGCTATGTACTAAAATATTTTAACATGGTTTCATATTAGGGCCCTGGTTTTAACTGTCAGTTCGTCCCTACAGGGCCCCATATTATAGCTCCCTTAAAAATGGTCCAATTCACTAGTTTTTTTTTTCTATCAATTTTTTATGTCCTCTCTCTACCTATTACATGAACGACAAAAGAATTTCTCAGACTTCAGCTAACCATTAATTTTGTTTGTCAATTGCTTTCTTGAGGCCTTTCATGCAGCTTCTTTAAACATGAACCAAATTGCTTTCAATTTCATTTAATATAGTTATAGCGTCTTTCCATCATTTTAATAACTACAAAAAATATCTTTATACCCAAATACATGCAAAATAAATTCCTGGCGCCTTGGGGCCCGTTGAAGTTTTTGTAATAATAAATTATTTCCTTTTAATCCGATCTTCATTTTTAGGATTCTTTATTCATTTAGATATTTTAATGTTTTGACATTCCATATAAGACACTTTGGCCTCCTGTGGAATCATAGGGCTCAGTCTAGGGCCCCTGAACATTTTGTGAGGCAAACGTAGTTCACTCTTTAAATTTATCCCCTTCTCAGTGCAAAATTTTTAAATTTGAGTCTTGGACTCTTCTTTCAGGGACAAGATTCTCATATTTTCATCCGCGGCTAGGACCTTTTTTTAAACATTTTCCGAATCAATTTGTGCATTTCGATAAAATATTATTAAAATGAATAATTCATACCCTATGATTAATTTTGATTAATTGTAGATCTAAAGAGCTAAGTACTAAGATATTTTAACATGTTTTCCTGTTAGGGCCCTCTTTTTAACTGTCAGTTGTCCTTTTTGGGCCCTTATTATAAATCCCTTTAAAATGGTTCAATTAACTCCTTTTTTAAACAACTTCTTAAATCCATCAGCTACTAAGAAACCGCCAGTCTAGCTACCACCAATTTTGAATATTAATCGCGTTCTTGGGGCCGTTGGTGCAATTTCTTTAAAAATGATCCGGATTGCTTGCAATTTTCTTTCACATTGCTTTAGCGTCCTCCCATTACTTTAATAACTACAAAAAATATTTTATACCCACCTACATGTGAAATAAGTTCCTGGCCCCTTGAAGATTTTGTACCATAAATTGCTATTAAACTGCCCTCTCTTAATCCAATCTTCATTTTTGGAACTATTTTTTTCACTTAGTTATTCCCATATTCTTACATTTCATTTAAAAGCCTGAGACTCCCTATGGTCTCGGCTCAGGCACCTTGAAATTTTCGTTCTCCATGCATATTTCACCCACTTATTATCAAACCTTCTCAATGCATAAAGACTCTTATTTCAGGACCTACACCCTGATGTTTTTATTGAGGTCCAAAGGCATTTTTAAAGCATTTACTCACTTTTTATGCATTTCTTTAAAATATTATTTAACGAATAATTCGTATCCTATGCTTAATTTTGACTAATTGTAGATCTAAAGTGTTGTTTGCTTAAGGTTATCATAACGTGTCCCGGACAATGCCGGGTGGGTCAACTAGTCTATTAATAAATACATAAAATTGAAAAAAAATATCGCAATCCATCTTTCAAAAGGTTTTTAAACGGAAACGCATGATTAAGCTACATATACTCAAAAATGAACCTAAATAAAATGCTCTTTAAAGTATTTATTTAACCAATCAGAAGTCCGTATTTTCTTCCCTATGCTAACTTCAGTGGAATTGGCAAAAATGGCGTCTTCGCCAAGTGCCTGCCGAGTAGAGTTGTCCAATTCTACATTTTTTAGTCATTTTTGGGCTTATCATACTATATACATTTAAACAACGGTGTGCAAGAAAAGAAACTATGCCCGGGGTAAAGTTTCAATTTGCCCTCCCTGGGGGAGCCCCCAAGGAGATTTTGCCCCGGGGCCCCCAAGTTTATAGTTACGGCCCTGTAGAAGGGTAATTCGATCTGCTGGATATCACGGTAGAGTAGCCAGAAAAAAATTCTTCGTAAGTGAAAAGAATAGAAAACTCAGACTAGCTTTCGCAAAATCCAACATAAATAAGAATTCTGATTACTGGAATTCATTTATATTTGCTGATGAGAGTAAATTTAATATATTTGGTTCTGACGGTAGAATCTTGGTGTGGAGAAAACCCAGGGAAGAATTTCGCAAACAGAACTTGGTACCAACAGTAAAACATGGTGGAGGAGGAGTTATGGTATGGGGGTGTATGTCGTCCGCTGGAGTTGGTTATCTTGTTTTTATTGACAGTATAATGGATCAGTACAAGTATATTGATATTTTAAAGCAAAATTTGAAATCTTCAGCACGAAAATTGAACCTTCATAACGATTTTAAATTCTACCAGGACAATGACCCCAAGCACACTGCTCTGAACGTTAGACTCTGGCTGCTATATAACTGTCCTGAAATAATAAAAACACCACCACAATCTCCAGACTTAAATCCCATAGAGAATATTTGGCAAGAATTGGAATCAAGAATTCGCAAACACACCATTTCTTCAAAACAACAATTAAAATCGGTGCTTCAAGAAGAATGGGGTAAAATCACTCCAGAAATCGCAAAAAAATTAGTCGAATTCATCCCAAAAAGATTAAATCATGTTTTAAAAGTAAAAGGAAATCCAACAAAATATTAAAACCTTTTAAAAAGTAAAATTTTTGGATAAATATTTGATGGAAAAGTAAGTGTCCCATCACTTATGTTAGCCATTTTTTGCTCCGTTCTGAACAATTGTATTTTTACTAAATTAATATTTTAATATTTTGACAAAATGTATGTTATGTAATAATTGTTACTAACTTTAAATATGAAACACACCCAAAAAATTTTTGCACATGTTTGTTTATTTATTTTATTGCAGTTTCTTTTTATAAAGCACAAGTGTCCCATCACTTTTGTGAGACACTGTATATAGCAATTTTTATCAGAAATCGTTTGAGAGATTTTATCAACTATTTTTAGCTTTTAATTATACCCGGAAGTACCACAAAAATCAATATATTTTTTAAACAGACCCATAAAAATAGCCTCCCCCCACCTCCTTGACGGAATTTCGGACAAAAATGCGCCATCGTTTATAGAGATTTGATCAACAATTTTTAACGTTAGATCAAACCCGGAAGTATTTTCGTTTTTTTAGGAGCAGGCCCCTAAGTCAGTCCCCTAACTTTTAGGTGCTTCTAATTATCTCTTTATTGATCATTGAGATTGGCTGTTTAAAATAGGATCGTTCCAAAGATTTATATCAAATACATTACTTTTATATGTTTCTCAATATATTTTTAATCATTTACAGTGCTTAATAAATTATTCGCCATTATGAGTAATTATTAGCAAACGAAAAATTCAGAATGCTGAATGAAATATGTTTAAATAAAAGGGTATTATCAGTTATTAGAACTGTTGTAAAACGAAATTAGTATTGAAAAAAATCATTCACAGTGTGTGTTATAAAGCAATACTTTTCATTTAAGCGCCAACCTTTAATTTTAAAAGTGAACACTTGGAAAATAAATTAATTTCTTATTATTCATTATTTATTTTTATTTAAAATTAAAAAAAAATAATTAATTTAATAAATTAGACTTGATTAATAGACTCAACTAATTACAATTTTCATGCAAATTTTCATTTCGAATAGTTAGGTAACACTATGTAATATGTTAACAGCGGATCAATTTATAGTAGTATGTAATGACGTTTACAATAAAACAAATTTGTTATTTGTAAAAATCTAGAACTAATATCATGTTTGGATACATTAAAATAAAAATTATAAATTTTAAAAACGTATTTCTTTTATTATTCAGAAGAATACATAAATAAATAAAATATAAAAATCAGTCTATCAATTAAACTAATCCTAATAATTATCATAAACATAACTATAATCATATCAATACCAGGAAAAATATAAACTTTTTTTTTTTTTTCAATTTTGTGCACATAAAATCTCGATTCCTGCGTACGTAATTATTTATAGTATTATGTGGATGGCTACTTGGGTTACCAAGTCCAAGTGACTTATAGGTCGGGGACTTAGCTAATGTCCTGAATAGTAACTGTGAAGACCAGGATTTTAAAGGCAAAATAATCATGTAATAGCTATAAAACAATAGGCTATATTTTACACCATTATAATTATGAAAATAAAAACAACAACAAAATAAATAAATAAATAAATAATAAAGAATGATATTGCATAATTTCAACGTAAACTTTTTAATGCGTGATGATTTTCTATTCATTTTCTATTCATGTGTTTTGGTTTTTAATATTAAAATTAAAGTACTTAATTTATTTTCGAGTTCACACACACATTACATTAAGCAATTCAAGAACATATAGAATTTGGATTCTTTAAAAATGAGGAAGCTTAGAAACTTCAGTATTAAAAAAAAGAAAGAAAGAAAGAAAAAGAAAAAGAGATGAACATTGTGATTATAGTCTACGCGCAGCTGTATGAATAAGATAAAAAGGAGTTATCTTTTTTTATCTCGCTTTTTTTCTGTTTTCATTTTATAAGTGTGTTTTGAAACGAAAAGAAAACGAAAACTAGTTAACTGTGCATAATGTATATAAGTGGAATTTCAGTTGGGAAAGATTTGATGCGATAAAGATAACCAGTAGCATAATGTCCTAAACTCTCTTTGTATTCCTAATGTAAATAAAGAATAATAAAAGGCTTTTAAAGTTAAACGATTTTATTCTGTCATTAGCTTATCTGTATACAAATTTGCAATTTGCATTTCAATATTTTTAACACTTTTTAACAAAGTTGAAAAAAGTTTATGAAAGTGGCTTGTTTATGTCCGTCTGTCCAGCTCTAGCTCACGTAAATAGGCTCGGATTTTCATGCCACTGAAATATGTTAATGATGGTTATAATGGCATGTTCGGTATTGTATATGAAGTGTATAGCATTAATAATTCATTTAAGGACATTCAATAGAATTCCATTATATTATGAGTCCCACCAGTGGCTGAGAGGTTCTGCTCTGGAAGCTGGTAGACGGGAGATGCTGGTTTCGAACCTAATCGTGCCCGTCGGCCTAAATGTTTGGTATTTTCCGTGGTTTTCTTCGAACCTCGGATTTCCTTGCATAAAGAAGGGTTAGGTTCCTTTAGAAAGACCCTCCATGGAGGGTACCCTCCCTTAGGGTCTATATGTCTCGTGCTGATAATTGGTCATCATAAACAAAACCAAAACCAAACCATTATACTATAGTAGATGGGGAAAAAAAGTTCGCAGAGTATTTTAATGACATTGCGCTATTTGAAATGTATTGAAACTGGTGTAAATCCCTGAATTTCAGTACAAGACGTTTACGATAAAACAGGGTATTCTTACCATTTGTCGATTTAAAGGGGTACATAAAAGAAATTGTTTACAGAACTCTCTTTGAGCAATAATTTTTTGCTGGAATTTCAGTGTACTACTATCTGTTATTTTAGGGGATTGATAGCAGCATAAAAACCAAGCAGAAGGACAGCCATAACTCAAGAAACCCAATTTTTGAGTTGTGACACATTTGAAGCAAGTGTTTGATATATTTGTAAAATTATTTGTAACTGAAGAGCAAAAGTCTCCATCTCAGTGAAAGGAATATAGACTACTCAATCGAAGCTGTTTTAGCACAAATTCACTGATTACAATACGAACTTTTAAAATAAGATTGCTTAATAATTAAACAGCAACATATCATAATTTTTAAAATAATCTGCCACAGTCAGTACAATCATTACATTCGTGTACAAAGCGAAAAACAAATATTCACAGCAACACCAGAATTCTTGGTGTTCCCTCGACAAATAAATATCACACAGTTGTAATGTAACTTCTTTATTTATATAATCATCATTCAGACTGGTGGAATACTCTAAAAAAAAAAAAAAGGTATTAATTTGAAAAAAATATATGTAATTCGAAGGGATGTTCTTCTTCCAATTCCCATTCTAGCACTCAAAATCATTGAAAAAAGTTCTTCTGGAATAAGGCAGAAAAGATTTACAGTGAGTATATATGAATACAAATATCTGCATTATGACAAGGCAATTGTTGAAAGACGTTGCAATTCGGTTTTACTTTAAGCGAAAAGATGGTCCCAGTAAAAAAGGCTGATCTTTTCGCAAAATATTCGAAGAAAAAATTAAAAGGAAAATAAATATGCTAGCTTATTGAAAAAATAATTTAATGATATTTGAAAAATAAAAAACAAGAAAAATTAAAGGGAAAAATTAGAATATTCTTTAGTTAGACTAATAATTAAAATACTTTGCATATACATAAAAAAGAGAATCGCAAAATTTATTTACTTAGAATTTATGTTGTATTTATCATTGCAAAAATGAAGTGTTTAGAAGAATAGGTACTATCGGTAGGTCGAAGCTGTGATATTTGAAGTGTAGCCTAAAAGCTATACTTTGTTATACTATATTTATTTTTCTTTGTCCCATGGTTTTTCCAAAACAATGACATAATCATATAGGGGAGACTGGGGTACAATGGACCACGGGGAACAGTGGTCCACCCCTATTTTTGATATTATTTCTGTTTTTGAATGCTTCATATTTTGGTACATACATGGCAGCCCTGCAGTAGTGAATAGAAATTTAAAACCATGTGCATAGCTGCCATTTTAGTCATTTTATTCTTGATAGTTGATTTGAGACAAGTAAAAGTAATAGTTTCAGTTGAACATATGCTATTTTTTACGTTAAAGATTTGTATTTTGGAAGACATTGCAGAGCACAATAAAAAGGTAAGACAATAGATAAAATATTTATTGTAAATAAAATAATAGAATATAAAAGATCTTTTTTTTAAATCAATTTTTTGTCAAAGTCACATATGGGGTACACCATAAACCGGGGAACAATGGTCCATTGTACCCCAGTCCTGTATTCTGTGTTTTCTAGAATTAAAAATTATATGTGAAATTAAGAATTAATATATATATATATATATATTGTTGTATGTAAACTAATGATTCATGTTGTGTAATGTATTTTTAAATCTTATCTATATAATATGTTTTCAAATTTCAAAATCGACTCAAACATCAAAAGCTACTAAAATAAATATTTTATTTATTTGATTTTTTTCTTCTTATTTGCTTTTTATAAACATTCAGTTAATTCTAAATTCTTGCACTTTTACAAACATGCATCCACATCCAAATTTTTGACTCCCCCCCCCCCCACCCTCCAAAAAAAAAAAAAAAAAAAAAAAAAAAAAAAAAAAAAAAAAAAAAAACATAGATTTATGTGTTGCAATCAAACCAAAATGTATTTATGTTTTTCCAATATTGTTGATGAATCTCTTGTAAATGTTTACGATATTGTAATGATTCTTCCAGATTCTAATGTTTCACTAGAAAGCAGCAGGCTTTCAGTGACACAAATATCTTTTGATGTATCATTTCTATCTTTAATAATCGTTAAACTTATATTATGAGTTTAAGACATGAATAAACAAATTATGATATATTCCATGCTTCTTATTATTAAAAAGTATACTATATTTATATATTTTTTTCAGAATTACATGTGGTCCATAGAGCCCCAAGCTGTGGACCATTGTATCCCGGCCATGGGGTACAATGGTCCATTTTATCATTTGCTATTTAAAAATATACATTAAAAAAAAGTACACATAATTGTTATTTTTGAGTATATGTAATCTAAACTATAATGTATAGGTAACTTGCATGCATGTGAGTTTCTTTAAAAAAAAATTAATATTTTAAGAGTAAACAGTCAAAGTTAACAAAAGTGGTTCATTGTACCCCAGTCTCCCCTAATGCAGATAAAACCTGACTTAATTTTTGCAAGCGCGTGCCTTTTGATATCTCCGATAATTTATTACTATGTCTTTGATGGAATACATGATATGATATTCTTGTTTGACTAATGTTGTTTGCGCAGATTTTTACCCTTAATTTTTCTTTAAAAGTTTGACGCTGCATTTAAAAATTATAAGACATTTCTAAAAAATGTTAGACTGGACTATTAGACTTTCGCATTGGTATTTTATTTCCTACGTAAACTTCCTTTTTCTATGCTCATACAAAATACACAACGATGAATGAAGTATTATACAAGTTCCTGAACAGTTTTTTGACATTGTATACTCAAATTTCTTTAAAATACGTTGCTCAATTAAAAAAAAAAAAAAAAAAAAAAAAAAAAAAAAAAAAAAAAAATTTGTTAACTAAAAATTAATGCAAAAAGTATGAGCAAAACAAATTCAGAGAATTCATTGCTTTTCATTTTATAATGAACATAATATAAAATTAAGTTGAATTGATGAAAACACTCTCAGAATATGTACCGAATTGCGTAATTAAATTAATGTTATTATTATTATTATTTTAATTTTTAACTGTACGTTCTTTAACCATTTAGAAAATGGTTGTTGCTTTCGGTCTAGAAATATCGAACCCATATCTGAATTCTTCTGATGCCCGGATTTTATTCGTTTTCTGATTGGTCCATGTTTAAGGTTCAGAAATGGAATACTTATGTTGCCACAATGACAAAAAAAAAGTACTAAAAATTACAAAAAAATTAATAACTCAAAAACAAATTCAGGTGCGCTTTCAAACAAATTGCATTTAAAAGTAGTACATTTTTTCTCTATACGGCGGTGTAAAAAATGAAAATGTGCGATGGTTAGAGGTTTAAAAATTTGCGGTACAGAAAAATGTAAAATTGAAATTTCATTTAAAATTTGTTTATGATTGGTCCAGGAATATTAATGTTTAATCCTTGGCGTACATAACACATGACTCTGTTATTACGTAAACCATGTTTTGGTCGTCATAAAAATGATGTTTATTATTATTATTTTAAATATAGGATTTATTTGTAAGTCTAAAATTTTAGTCATTGAAAATATAATTTTCCAAATGATCATTGCAATTTGTTAAATTACATTAAAAAAAAAAAAAAAAAAAAAAAAAAAAAAAAAATATATATATATATATATATATATATATATATATATATATATATTGTTGTATTTAATTATTTTCGAAGTATTGTAGCCCTTGAAAACGTGTGTATAAGTTAGTCGAGAGAGATTCCTTTTTCAGTCTCACGCTGTACAGCATATATTTCTCGTTGAGCTCAGATTCCCCAACGAAATCAATACCCAAACCCCTCGGGGTCTGCGTGCCATTTCCCTAGGGGTCGATATACGAGAGCGGGTTGAAAGGATAAATTGAATAAAATCGTATACATTATATTCCAGAACTTTAACAATAGCACAGGCCATATATTTTAATATGTTAAATTCAAATCCTGTGTGCTGTATTTTATTTTATTCTGAAAAGGAGAAGAAAAAATTGGTTTGAAAGAAATATTGTTAAAATGTTTCAAATTACCGAAAATTTATCAATTTTGTTAAATAAAATAAATTGATATTGATAAACGCAAGTGCGTTGAAAGGATCATTTTAATAAAACCGTACACATTATATTTCCGAATTTTAATAATAGCATAGGCCATATATTTTAATGTGTAAAATTCAAACTCTGTGTGTTATATTTCATTTTATTCTGAAAGGGAAAGAATCAGTTTGAAAGAAATGTCGTTAAAATGTTTCGAGTTATAGAAATTGTACCAAAATTTAAAATGAAATTAATTGATATTGATATATGCGAGTGGATTGAAAATATAAATCGAATAAAATCGTACACATCATACCCCAGAAGTTTAACAGTAGCACAGGCCATGTATTTTAACATGTTAAATTGAAAGTATGTGTGCTGTACTTTTTTTTTTATTTTGAAAGGAGAAGAAGAAATTGGTTTGAATGAAATATCGTTAAAATGTTTCAAATTAACAAAATTTTGTGAATTTTGTAAAATAAAACAAATTGATATTGATGAACGCTAGTTGGTTGAAAGGGTGATTTTAATGAAACCGTAATACATTATACTTCCGAATTTTAATAATAACAGAGGTTAAATATTTTTAATATGTTATATTAAAGTCTGTGTGCTATATTCTGAGGGGGGGGGGGGGATCAGTTTGAAAGAAATGTAATTAAAATGTTTCAAGTTACAGAAATTTTACCAAAATTTAAAATGAAATTATTAATATTAATATATGCGAGTGGATTGAAAGTATATTTGGAAAAAAAATTTGTACACATTATATCGCAGACATTATATCCCAGTAGCACAGATCATATATTTTAATATGTGAAATTCAAATTCTGTGTGCAGTATTTTATTTTATTCTGAAAAGGGGGGAGGGAATTGGTTTCAAAGAAATATTTTTAAGGCCAGATCAGCCGCAATTAAGAGATACAATGGCTGTTTTCGTCTTTGATTAAAAAAATAAAAATAATAAAAATAATAATAAAATAAGCGAATGTAAAATGAATTAACTAAACAGGGGTCATTCGTAATATGTGTCTCAGGACTAAGGAGGTTAAGGCTGCTGGTCACTTATTTTTAGAATTCCTCTCCGTAATGTTAAGTCTATGGGCGATTGGTGCATTTTTATATTCAAAATATCTCTTCGAAAAATTAATATTTTAAACTTCTCTTTACAGAGTTCTCTTCTTAAACGATGTTCTTTTTTCTTCTAAGTTCTCAAAGTATTTCGAAAATCTTTGCTTAATATAATATCTTATGTTTTAATAACTGACAAAGTGGGAGTAAAAATTTAACAGGTCATATAAAATCAAGCGTAGCTTTTAGAGATATTTTGAAAACTAAGAAAAAATATGCATTATTAAAGAAGAGAACACTGAAAAAAGAAATTTAAAATATTACTTTCCTGAGGGGATATTTTGAATATAAAAATGAATGAACCGTCCCTCGACTTAACATTACGGAGGAGAATTCGGAAAATGACTGGCCAGAAACCTTAAAATAATTGTTGGTTTTAAGAACTGTCTGCATTAGCATGTTCATCAAACATATAACCAATTTTCATATTTTTGTGTGGACCAGCTCTCTTAATATTAATGAAGACACTCCCTCCCTCCTGGTCACAAAATAATATCATTCTCAGCGGCGGCGGTCCAGTGATAGCCTTAGTTACTTTTTTACTTTCTTCTATCTTTATAAGAAGAAAGTATTGGATTCATGAAAATTTTCGACTTCCGGTTTTCGACGGATTTATACGTTTTAGAAGGTCCTGAACACGTTTTGACTATTTTTAGAAAATGTCTGTCTGTGAGTCTGTCCGTGAGTCCGTCTGTCTGTCTGTATGTGACAAAAATTTGTGGGCGCTCTATCTCAAGAACTAATGCTCGAAATTTAATAAAATTTTATATTCAGTTAGACCTTCATATGAATTAGTGCCTATTGGTTTTTGGTGAAAATTGGCCTGCAGGTGGCGCTGCTATACTACGTTTTTCATGATTTTCAAGATTGCAATATCTCAAGAACTAATGCACAGAATTTCACCAAATTTCAGATTCTGTGACCCCTTGATATACCTAGACGCTGATTAAGTTTTGGTGTAAATTGGCCATCAGGTGGCGCTGCTATGCCACGTTTTTCATTATTTTCATGATAGCTATCTCAAGAACTAATGCACAGAATTTCACCAAACTTCAGATTCCGCGATACCTTGAGATACATAGCCGCTGATAAGGTTTTGGTGTGAACTGCCCTATAGGTGGCGCTGCTATGCTACATTTTGCACGATTTTTGCAATAGCTATATGTCAAGAACTAATGCAGAGAACTTCATCAAATTTTAAATTCTGTTACACTAGAATATATAACATAATTAGACGCTGAATACATTTTGGTATTAACCTTGCAACAGGTGGTGCAGCTATGCTGCATTTTGCACGATTTTTCCGATAGCTATATCTCAACAACCAACGCACAGAATTTCATCAAACTTCAGATTTTGTTACAAAATGGCATATAACATAATTACACGATGATTACGTTTTGTTATAAATCCTTCAACTGATGGTGCTGCTGTGCTATATTTTACATGGTTTTTTTTTAATACTAGCTATATCTCAAGAACTAATGCACAGAATTTCAACAAACTTCAGATTCTTTTACACCATAACATAATTAGACGCTTTTTTACGTTTTGGCATAAATTGTCCAAGATATGGTGTTGCTGTGCGACGTTTTGCAAATTTTTTGTTATAACTATATCTCAAGAACTAATGGACGAAATTCCATCAAATTTCAAATTCTGTTAGGTCTTGACATAAGTAGATGCTTATTAGGTTTTAGTATAAATTACCCAACATGAGGCACTACTAAGCTCATTTTCTCAGAATATTAATTAAATTTTGCGTTTTAGGCTTTTCGGATACCAGAATCTCAGTAGGCTAGGTCAAATGTTCGAGGAAATTCGATAGTGGGTAATTTTGGGGTCACTACGTTTTTTTTTTTTTTTTTTTTTTTTTTTTTTTTTTTTTTTAAATATTAAAATGTATTTATGAGATAGAAGAAAGTTTTGGGATTGACACATCCAACTAGTTTTAGAATAGAGTGATACGCCAAAATTTTAATAATAGCATAGGTCATATATTTTAATATGTTTAATTAGAACTCTGTGCGCTGAATTTAATTTTATTCTGAAGAGGGAAAAAATGGTTTGAAAGAAAAATCATTAAAATGTTTCGAGTTGCAGAAATTTTACGAAAATTGTAAATTGAAATTCATTTATGTCGATATACGCGAATGGGTTAAAAGGATACATTGAACAAATTCGTTTACATTATACACTAGAATTTTAATAATAGCTCAGGCCATATATTTTAATATGTTAAATTTCAAACCCTATGCGCTGTATTTTATTTTATTCCGACAGGGAAAAAAATTAGTTTGAAAGGTATATTAAAATGTTTTAAGTTACAGAAATTGTAACAAAATTTTAAGGTAAAATTTATTTATATTGATCTACGAAATTGAGGTAGAAAAAATTTATTAAATAAAATCGTATACATTGTACCTAAAACTTGAACAATAGCACTGGTAATATATGTTTTAATATGTTTGACTGAAACTCATAGTGTACTGCATTTTATTCAGTTCAGTCAATACAAAATTTGGTTAAAAAACATTCTAGTAAAATGATTTGATTAACAGGATTTCTACTAAAATGTTTGATTGCAAGTAAAATTAATTGAAAGTTATATATCATATTGGGTTTAAAAATAAACTGAATATAATTAATCGAAGAAATCAGAAATGAATTAACAATCGAAGTCTGTGAGCTATATTTAATTCTAGTTAGAAAAAAAATTCGCTGAAAGAAATTTCAGTAATATGTTTTGATTAATATGAAATTTTAACAAAGTTTTTAATTTTAAAATGAAATTAACAGATAATTGACACACGAATAAAATTTGGAGCATACATTGAATAAAGTATTTTACACATTTTTTTCATAAATCGAATAAAATAACCTCGAAGAAATCTCAATTGAATAAAGCTTCGAAATATTTTTTTTATATTTTACATGATTATATTTATATATATATTATATTTTATATAATTTTATTCTAATTGTAATCGATTAGCCATATTAAAAAAAAAAAAAAAAAAAAAAAAAAAAGATTCCTTCACGTATACATTTTTAAACATGCTCGCATTAAATAAGGCAAATTTTATTTTCCTTAATTACTGGTGCCAAAACAAATTTTTATAAGCAAAGACAATGTCGCCGCAACTGCGACAACTGAGTGCAAAGGGTTAAAATGGTAATTCAATCTTTCTAAAGTAATTAAAAATAGCATGCTTTTAGAATATGGGGTGCCTGAACGGAGGTTGGCGGGCGTGACTCGTAGGGAACAGAGCCACCTAGTATTTTGCAATTTTCTATTAGAAAATTGACAATTGAATGAGACAGCTAAAAAATTAAATGAGGTGTAATTTTCTGTTTATTGAAGATATGAAAATTATACTTTTTTAGTTAACATTTGTTTAAGTTTACATTGTAATTCTTTAAAATCATTTTTATATATTTAAACTGGTGTATACTAACATCTGAATAATTAGTTTTCAAATCGGAGCAATTGGTATTGTTACAGCTCATAACTTCTTCCAACAAAAATTACATTAACTATACATTTCCAGTTTTAACCTGATTTAAGTTTGATACTACTTCCTCAACTTTCCGATTCCTGAAACTTTATGGAAGAGTGCCAGGCCTTTCGGCAGCCGGAGACCTTTTTGATACAACATATCCCACGGTCCCCTCCTTCTCTTCCCCCGGGCAATCCCAGTGGCGTGGATCGATATTGCACTCCGCAGACGATTAAAGGGGACTGCTGCGGGGGTGTACACCGATCGTCAATCATTCTCGTGATTAAGTAACACGTAACCCTATCCTGTCGGTCGGGAAAAAGATTGAGAAGTCCCGGGCCAAACGGGACCCATCCGGCTTTGTTAGTAAGTGTCACTCGCTGAAATCTGATAGAGAAACGTGAGAAAATGTGTCATTTTTTCCCTCTACTATATGTATATATAACATACCTGCGGATTATGTGGATGCTGCAGGGGTTTCGAAGCCTGGAACTGGAGACTATGAGTATTGAATTTATAAGTAATGATAGTATAGGAAGGCCATCGTTAGCCTTATAAGGGGTGGGGGTAAATTTGTTGATAAATGGTTATTCTTCACTGCAGGGCTGTCCACACGCGGGCGCATGGTGCCCTTTGAAGATCTTCTTGTAGCACTTTTGAAGGTTTCCTGTTATTAAACTTTTTAAGAGATGAAATTCCTTTATAAAAAATGCTTTCTTTAAAATCATTAATATTTTCACCGGAGATATTTTCAAAACGTGTGAAAACGCATTAAAACGAGAAACATACTTTGAAATTTTTATCATGCATATTTTCACGATATGTAGTTATTATTCACAAAGTGTAATCATGATGATTAAATTTGGTAATAATTGGAAATAGCTATATTTAATATTTATGTCTCATTATTTTTAATAATTAATCTTTCAAAGACTATTTAATTTATCATTTGTAATAATTAATATTACAAATATGAAAGAAATTATACTTTGAGTTGGTTATTTTAAGTACTAATTAAAACAATTTCAAACTGGAGAACGGCTGTTTGAGGCCGCTGATCTGCAAATTTACTAGTTTTATAATTACGATAGCTTTTTTTTTAAATTATTATTATTATTAATATTATTATTATCACCACCATAATTTTTTTTTCTTTTCTGTCAGAGAAGAATAAACAAACATTTAAGACAGCTGGTTTGATTGCCAGATTATAAAATATGCAAGACATAGTTAGAGTCTTTTTTAAATAATAATAATAAATTAATAAAATATTGAAATTTTATTAATCACATTCATATAACTATTAATAAAAGTTCTAGCGTCATTACATTTTGGTAAGTATAATTTAAAAATAATATTTGATTATTTAAGTTTTCATTTAAATCAATATATTTTATGCACTATAAACATTACCGAAATTACATTTTTAGCAATGCCCATATAAGGTATACATTACTGAAAAATAACTATTTAAGTGTTCTAGTAAGGGATAACCCTCTTAAAGCCTTAAAAATAAATGAAATTTAATAAATGGCACTCAATGTATAAAACTCAACGTTTTCTACTAGTACCGAAACAAAAAGTTGTAATTTTTTCAAGAAAATAAAGAATACATAAATTTATAAAATGAAAACAGCTCTTAGCATGCTTATTAAGATTTTCAATGAAAAACAGTGAAACATAGAAACATTACTTTCTGCTTCCTGATTGGTTTAATTAAGAGTATGAACAATAGTGCAAAATTATAAAATATCTAAGAGGAAGTTACGAAAACAAAAATAATAATAAAAGCTAAATTTTTATTAGTTTTTTTTTTTATAAACCTAAAACATTCAGGGGTGTTTATTACTGGTACATCTACCCTATTGCATTTTATGAATATGAGTTAAACAGATTTCGTAAGTTTTATATGAAAATACTAATGTAGTAAATAGAAAAAAAGAAGAAAATATAAAATAAAAGAAGTGACTACATATGTACTGTTCTTACCGTTTGTAAAAACATTTGTATTATAAAAAGCAGTTATTTATCTCTTTAAAATATATTTCATTTTATATAAGTCATACTACGAACTTTTAAAATTACTAAAACAGTTTTATCTATAAAAATCAGGCATAAAAAGCACTTTCTTTCAACGCTTAAAGGTATATTCCAATCTAAACTGCTTATTTTCAAATTTATTTTTAAATTAACTTTTGCTCTCAGATGCAAGAAACTGGCAAATTATCTTATTTAGAAAGTACATAATGTGCCGTTCTTGTCGATTTTTTTGATAAAGGAAGAAAACATTACAAAAAATGCTATCAAAATTAGCACTTTGAATCAAATTTTACGAAGCGAGAGTTTTGGGAACGAAAAAAATGTTCATATTGAAAACAAACAAACACACACACACATATATATATACATATATATATATAAATCCAATTCTAATGAGGTGAGCTAAAATTGAAATCACACGGCCTCTTATGTATCTCTTCAAAAACAACCTCAACTAGTTTCATGTTTTTACATTTAAAAATGAGTCTGAAAATGTATCCGAAAATTTCGAGCTGATAAATATCCAAACATATTTTTTCAATTACATCCTTAAATATCATGTTTTATTTTTAAATGATAATAATTACATGTGTCACACAAAAAAAAGTTTACAACAGAAGAAAATTTTATAAGTTATTTCAGAATATCTATAATTAAATGTTTGATTAAAATCATGAACGTAAGTAAAAAAATGCCTACTTACAAAAAAAAAAAAAAAAATAAATAAAATAAAATAATATATATATATATATATATCCATACCAATTTGAAAAGGACTAAAAATAGTAGTTAGTATTTTATATTTGTACTATTAAACAACAACAAACTATAATAGCGGAATAAAATTCATTATTTGATTCAACAATTTCTCAAAAATCTTGCCATATGTTATAAGAAATTCCTATTATTTTATAAATTTGGCAAAATATGAAAACATTAGTATGAAGATTAAGGATTTTAATTAATTAAAAATATTTTTAGTAATAAAAAAAAATTTCAAAAATTTCACAACGGTAATATGCAAAAAGATATTTTCTTCGTATAACACTAATATTCTATCTGAAGCCATTTCGTACTAGCATATTAATCAAATTACGTATTTAACTTCAAAAAGAAAAAAAAAAGGGAAACGCTTTAAAAGAGAATCGAAAACAGTAAAATCATATAACTTCAAATTGATGTTTATATTCTAGATAAGATATAGCAGATGCTTTTCTATGTAACATAAAACTATTTAACTCAACATTCATGAACTTTCAGAATAAAAGATTAAAATTAAACATAACTTACCTCTAACTGATAAATAATACCCCTTGTTTGATAAATAATATCCGTGTATTCTAACCTCTTCGTTACTGCGTTAACGAAGTATTATTGCTTTTTACTGAATTATTTTTTCTCCATTATGATTAAAGAACAAGAGATGTAATCTATTTGGATTATTTTATATCGTAGACATTGAAGCATATCATTCAAAGATCAAATTTAAATTACGTTTGAATACAATTAATAAAATGAAAAGAATGGAGGTCCGCAAACGCGGACCGAGAAAACGAAGGATTAATTCTAAAATGGCGAACACATTTCTCTTATCAGAAAAAGAAGCGACAAGACACTTCTGATTGGCCGATGAGTCACTGTTTCGGCAGTGTGACTATTCACTCTTTTGAAGGAGTGATTACTCACTGTAGAAAAAATGTAAGTTTTAATACCAAATAAGTATAATTTTCCAGGTTATATTATAAAATAGAGTTTTTTAAAATTAAGAATTGACATCAGTAGAGGAAAAATGAGAGTCCGGCCTCAGGAGGAGGAGCGAGGAGCGTGGTGGTGGTGGTGAGCTCCTCCTCCTCAATCCTCCTCCTCACTCCTCCTCCTCACACCTCCTCCTCAATCCTCCTCCTCAATCCTCAAGATTGTCTTATAAGAGAAGGGGTTAAATTTTTTTTCGTGAAATTTGAATATTTTATGCTATAAGAGAGGGGTAAAAGGGGGATAAATTTTTTAAGTATACTACAATACGATGGTGTTTTTTAATTTTAATGTGGGGACTTTAAAATTTTCGGCGTGTTACAGTACGTGGGGTATGTTTTTCGATTGAATTTTGCTGTTGTTCATTTAAAAAGGTAATTAAAAAGTAATTAAAAATAAAAAATAAAGTGACTTCTTTTTTTTTTTTTTTTTTTTTTTTTTTTTTTCACCGTGTCTTAAATAAGGGGTTAAGCGGATATTTTAAGGACATAGAATGTTTTTTTCTGTACTATTGTACGAGTGGTTTTTAATTTTAATATGGCGACTTAAAAATTTTCAGTTTGGTGTCATTTAAGAGTTTATTTTTTGATTTTAAGCAAAAATTTTGGGGAGATTGATTTTTTTTGTTAATCTATAGTATAAGGGTTTTTTAATTTTAATGTGGCGACTTTAAAATTTTTCGGTGAACTTTAGTTTAAGAATTTATTTTTTGATTTGAAGGAGAAATTTCGGGGAGATTGATTTTTTTTTTTTTTTCACCGTGTTTTAAATAAGGGGTTAAGCAGATATTTTGGGGACATAGAATGTTTTTTTCTGTACTATTGTACGAGTGGTTTTTAATTTTAATGTGGCGACTTAAAGATTTTCAGTTTGGTGTAATTTAAGAGTTTATTTTTTGAATTTAAGCAAAAATTTTAGGGAGATTGATTTTTTTTTTTTTTTTTTTTTTTTTTCAATGTGATTGAAATGTCTCTTACATGATGAGTTAAGCGGATATTTTGGGGGAAATTATTATTTTAGACTAATCATACACGAAGGATTTTTTTTTTTTCGGGGGTTGATATTTTAATAAAGAACTAATTTAGAAGGGTTTATTCATGGTGAATTAATAAATTATTTTTTTAGGAGTAATTTTGTTAAGATTGAATTATTTTTTCATTTTTTGGAGTTTTAAGCGGATATTAATGTTTAATAGAGGGGGACTTTAATTTTTTTGCAATGAAATTGACGTGCGCTCGTCGATCTAACCGTTTGGAGTTTATAGTTTTCTTCAAATCATGTGTGAATATTGGTTTAGAATTTCTTAGAATGACTTCCACCACTTTTATATCTATACATTATCATAAATAACACATGCTGGTAATGGGAAATTTGGGAATAACAACTTTGAATATTTATTTAATGAAGGAGCTTTAAAATTATTTCGAGTACTATTTTTAGTCAACTATGTTATACACTTGATATTTTAGAATAGTTAAAAAATAACTTTAAAATTTGAATGAAAAAATATGTTTCGAAATACGATTTTACGTGTTAGCATTGAATCGCACTCGTCGCCCTAACGGTTTGGAATATGTGGTTTCCTTCGAAGCTTGGTGAAAATTTAATTTAATTGATTATTATTATTATTTTGTGTGTGTTGTATGTATGTGTGTATATGTTGTATGCATGTATGTGTGTGAATGTATGTTTGTGTGTTGTATGCATGTGCGTGTGTTGTATGTATGTGTTCCATGTATGTATGTGTGTGTTGTATGTATGTGTGTGTATGTATGTTTGTGTGTTGTATGCATGTGCGTGTGTATGTATATACGTATGTTGTATGTATGTATGTATGTGTATGTTGTATGTATATGCGTGTGTTGTATGTATGTATGTATGTATGTGTGTTTCATGTGTGTGTGTGTGTGTGTCGTATGTATGTGTATGTTGTATGTATGTGTATGTTGTATGTATATGCATGTTGAATGTATGTGTGTGTAATTTTTTTTACCGATAGGTGTGATCTTTAGCTGAAAGTGACCTAGGGTCAAAACTTTTACCCAGGAATCGCCACGGGGAGGCAGATCACATGATTCCCGTATTGCACACATTCACATACATTATTTCGAGCGATATTTTTAGTGAAACATAATATGCAATTGAATTTGTAGAATAATTAAAAAATAACTTTAAAATTTAAATGAAAGAATGTTTCAAAATGGAATTTTACGTACTAACATTTAATCGCGCTCGTCGGTTTTTACTGTTTGGAGTCTGTTAATTTTCCTTTAACCTTGGAAAACCTTGCATCAATAAGGATATTTCAGAAAGACCCCCACTTTGGGTACTCTTTTAAACTAATATTTGTAATGAGATGTGTTCGCGCGCGTCGGCCTAACTGTTTGGAGTATCAACATAAAATCAGCAAATTAATACAAAATATTTCAAATAGTAAGAAAATGATTGATTAAAATCACCAAGTAAGAATAAAAATACTTCAAGCAATGAGAAAATAAATGTTTAAAATCGCCAATTTAACATAAAATATTTCACACAATAAAAAACGAAAGATTAAAATTGCCAACTCAAAATGAAATCACATGCAATTAGAATAAAAACATAAAAAAAAATCGCCAAATTAAAAGATTATTCTTATCTCACAATATATATTCTGAAAGACCTATTCAAAAATTCTAGTTAAAGTTTTTATTCAAAATTCAAATAAAACTCCTTAAGTTTTGACATGTCACTAAAAATTTAAAGTAAACATTTTTTCAAAGTGTAATTATCAAAGATTAATTTTTCTAATAATTATCTTGTGTAAAGATAGTTCAAAGTGTAATGATTCACCATTTGCTTTTTAAATCTTAGAACATTTTATCTGTGATATAAACATCACGTTATGTAAAAAATATAAATAAATATTAGTAGTTTTAAAATAATTTTTATTCGAATGGGTAGTTTGATAAATTAATAACATTAGAATTTTTTGGATAAAAAAAAAAAATATAACGATTGAGAAACTAACCATTTCAAAATATTTTCTTGGCATAAATGAATTTAAAAGTATTAAAACCCTTTTCAAAATATTTTTATAAAACCAACTTTCATGCAATTCAAAAAGTTTTTATATGAAAATTAAATATATATTTTTTTTTCTTAAGAGAAATATTTTACGTGGATGAAAAAGTGAGAGTCAGTTAATTTATGAATCACTTTAAAATATTACCACGCAATAAATTGTTTTGAAACTATATTCTTAAACATATTAATATTTAAAAGTTAAGTCATTTTATACATTTTACATTCAAATTATACTTACCAACATATAAATTCGTCTTCATTCCGCATTTTCTTGAAGAATAATGTTTGATAAACTCTTATCAACACAGCATGTTGTTGTGAATCACTAGCAAGTTAAGACAGGTATGATATGAGTAATCGTTGGGATTTCCCCAAAGAGGTGAAGTCATTCTTATCAAATCTTATTCTGAATGAGAAATATTTCAATTGCAATTAACTTCAGATTTTGTTATTTAATAATTATTTTTTTAATTTGACAATTTTAATTAATGTTTTAGTGAAATTACCTTTAAGATTTTAATTTTTTTTAATGCTTATACTATTTCACACATGTACATTCCTATTTGTAAATAGAAAATCATAAAAAACATATTTGAATGATTTTATTATTATTATTGTTAGACATTATATTTGAAAATCATTTAAACTTTTAGCTTTTATTATTATTATTATTTAGATATTAAGAAGTGACGAAGACCTGTAGAATTAATCTCATCTTAAAACTGATTAATATTCGAAGAATAATTTATTCTGTTATCTTTTAATTTACCAAACATATATCTTAATATTCATTAACACACTTCTTATTTAATGAATCATATATTTGATGAATAATATATTTTATAATATATATGAGATTTTAATCTTTTTTTAAAAAATTGGGTTATGTTATTTCATACACATACGCTCTTATTCGAAAATACAAAACCATAAAAAACATCGTTGGATGATTTTTTTTTTTTTTTTAGTTAGAAATTGTATTGGAAAAGCATTAAAATGAGTCACTGTTTCGGCAGTGTGACTATTCACTCTTTTGAAGGAGTGATTACTCACTGTAGAAAAAATGTAAGTTTTAATACCAAATAAGTATAATTTTCCAGGTTATATTATAAAATAGAGTTTTTTAAAATTAAGAATTGACATCAGTAGAGGAAAAATGAGAGTCCGGCCTCAGGAGGAGGAGCGAGGAGCGTGGTGGTGGTGGTGAGCTCCTCCTCCTCAATCCTCCTCCTCACTCCTCCTCCTCACACCTCCTCCTCAATCCTCCTCCTCAATCCTCAAGATTGTCTTATAAGAGAAGGGGTTAAATTTTTTTTCGTGAAATTTGAATATTTTATGCTATAAGAGAGGGGTAAAAGGGGGATAAATTTTTTAAGTATACTACAATACGATGGTGTTTTTTAATTTTAATGTGGGGACTTTAAAATTTTCGGCGTGTTACAGTACGTGGGGTATGTTTTTCGATTGAATTTTGCTGTTGTTCATTTAAAAAGGTAATTAAAAAGTAATTAAAAATAAAAAATAAAGTGACTTCTTTTTTTTTTTTTTTTTTTTTTTTTTTTCACCGTGTCTTAAATAAGGGGTTAAGCGGATATTTTAAGGACATAGAATGTTTTTTTCTGTACCATTGTACGAGTGGTTTTTAATTTTAATATGGCGACTTAAAAATTTTCAGTTTGGTGTCATTTAAGAGTTTATTTTTTGATTTTAAGCAAAAATTTTGGGGAGATTGATTTTTTTTGTTAATCTATAGTATAAGGGTTTTTTAATTTTAATGTGGCGACTTTAAAATTTTTCGGTGAACTTTAGTTTAAGAATTTATTTTTTGATTTGAAGGAGAAATTTCGGGGAGATTGATTTTTTTTTTTTTTCACCGTGTTTTAAATAAGGGGTTAAGCAGATATTTTGGGGACATAGAATGTTTTTTTCTGTACTATTGTACGAGTGGTTTTTAATTTTAATGTGGCGACTTAAAGATTTTCAGTTTGGTGTAATTTAAGAGTTTATTTTTTGAATTTAAGCAAAAATTTTAGGGAGATTGATTTTTTTTTTTTTTTTTTTTTTTTTCAATGTGATTGAAATGTCTCTTACATGATGAGTTAAGCGGATATTTTGGGGGAAATTATTATTTTAGACTAATCATACACGAAGGATTTTTTTTTTTTTTCGGGGGTTGATATTTTAATAAAGAACTAATTTAGAAGGGTTTATTCATGGTGAATTAATAAATTATTTTTTTAGGAGTAATTTTGTTAAGATTGAATTATTTTTTCATTTTTTGGAGTTTTAAGCGGATATTAATGTTTAATAGAGGGGGACTTTAATTTTTTTGCAATGAAATTGACGTGCGCTCGTCGATCTAACCGTTTGGAGTTTATAGTTTTCTTCAAATCATGTGTGAATATTGGTTTAGAATTTCTTAGAATGACTTCCACCACTTTTATATCTATACATTATCATAAATAACACATGCTGGTAATGGGAAATTTGGGAATAACAACTTTGAATATTTATTTAATGAAGGAGCTTTAAAATTATTTCGAGTACTATTTTTAGTCAACTATGTTATACACTTGATATTTTAGAATAGTTAAAAAATAACTTTAAAATTTGAATGAAAAAATATGTTTCGAAATACGATTTTACGTGTTAGCATTGAATCGCACTCGTCGCCCTAACGGTTTGGAATATGTGGTTTCCTTCGAAGCTTGGTGAAAATTTAATTTAATTGATTATTATTATTATTTTGTGTGTGTTGTATGTATGTGTGTATATGTTGTATGCATGTATGTGTGTGAATGTATGTTTGTGTGTTGTATGCATGTGCGTGTGTTGTATGTATGTGTTCCATGTATGTATGTGTGTGTTGTATGTATGTGTGTGTATGTATGTTTGTGTGTTGTATGCATGTGCGTGTGTATGTATATACGTATGTTGTATGTATGTATGTATGTGTATGTTGTATGTATATGCGTGTGTTGTATGTATGTATGTATGTATGTGTGTTTCATGTGTGTGTGTGTGTGTGTCGTATGTATGTGTATGTTGTATGTATGTGTATGTTGTATGTATATGCATGTTGAATGTATGTGTGTGTAATTTTTTTTACCGATAGGTGTGATCTTTAGCTGAAAGTGACCTAGGGTCAAAACTTTTACCCAGGAATCGCCACGGGGAGGCAGATCACATGATTCCCGTATTGCACACATTCACATACATTATTTCGAGCGATATTTTTAGTGAAACATAATATGCAATTGAATTTGTAGAATAATTAAAAAATAACTTTAAAATTTAAATGAAAGAATGTTTCAAAATGGAATTTTACGTACTAACATTTAATCGCGCTCGTCGGTTTTTACTGTTTGGAGTCTGTTAATTTTCCTTTAACCTTGGAAAACCTTGCATCAATAAGGATATTTCAGAAAGACCCCCACTTTGGGTACTCTTTTAAACTAATATTTGTAATGAGATGTGTTCGCGCGCGTCGGCCTAACTGTTTGGAGTATCAACATAAAATCAGCAAATTAATACAAAATATTTCAAATAGTAAGAAAATGATTGATTAAAATCACCAAGTAAGAATAAAAATACTTCAAGCAATGAGAAAATAAATGTTTAAAATCGCCAATTTAACATAAAATATTTCACACAATAAAAAACGAAAGATTAAAATTGCCAACTCAAAATGAAATCACATGCAATTAGAATAAAAACATAAAAAAAATCGCCAAATTAAAAGATTATTCTTATCTCACAATATATATTCTGAAAGACCTATTCAAAAATTCTAGTTAAAGTTTTTATTCAAAATTCAAATAAAACTCCTTAAGTTTTGACATGTCACTAAAAATTTAAAGTAAACATTTTTTCAAAGTGTAATTATCAAAGATTAATTTTTCTAATAATTATCTTGTGTAAAGATAGTTCAAAGTGTAATGATTCACCATTTGCTTTTTAAATCTTAGAACATTTTATCTGTGATATAAACATCACGTTATGTAAAAAATATAAATAAATATTAGTAGTTTTAAAATAATTTTTATTCGAATGGGTAGTTTGATAAATTAATAATATTAGAATTTTTTGGATAAAAAAAAAAAATATATAACGATTGAGAAACTAACCATTTCAAAATATTTTCTTGGCATAAATGAATTTAAAAGTATTAAAACCCTTTTCAAAATATTTTTATAAAACCAACTTTCATGCAATTCAAAAAGTTTTTATATGAAAATTAAATATATATTTTTTTTTCTTAAGAGAAATATTTTACGTGGATGAAAAAGTGAGAGTCAGTTAATTTATGAATCACTTTAAAATATTACCACGCAATAAATTGTTTTGAAACTATATTCTTAAACATATTAATATTTAAAAGTTAAGTCATTTTATACATTTTACATTCAAATTATACTTACCAACATATAAATTCGTCTTCATTCCGCATTTTCTTGAAGAATAATGTTTGATAAACTCTTATCAACACAGCATGTTGTTGTGAATCACTAGCAAGTTAAGACAGGTATGATATGAGTAATCGTTGGGATTTCCCCAAAGAGGTGAAGTCATTCTTATCAAATCTTATTCTGAATGAGAAATATTTCAATTGCAATTAACTTCAGATTTTGTTATTTAATAATTATTTTTTTAATTTGACAATTTTAATTAATGTTTTAGTGAAATTACCTTTAAGATTTTAATTTTTTTTAATGCTTATACTATTTCACACATGTACATTCCTATTTGTAAATAGAAAATCATAAAAAACATATTTGAATGATTTTATTATTATTATTGTTAGACATTATATTTGAAAATCATTTAAACTTTTAGCTTTTATTATTATTATTATTTAGATATTAAGAAGTGACGAAGACCTGTAGAATTAATCTCATCTTAAAACTGATTAATATTCGAAGAATAATTTATTCTGTTATCTTTTAATTTACCAAACATATATCTTAATATTCATTAACACACTTCTTATTTAATGAATCATATATTTGATGAATAATATATTTTATAATATATATGAGATTTTAATCTTTTTTTAAAAAATTGGGTTATGTTATTTCATACACATACGCTCTTATTCGAAAATACAAAACCATAAAAAACATCGTTGGATGATTTTTTTTTTTTTTTTAGTTAGAAATTGTATTGGAAAAGCATTAAAATCTTTCATTTTTATCCCATTTAGACATGAAAAAGTGTCGAAGATCTAACTGCTTTGCAAAGACATAAAACTAGTGATTTGATGAGTCATACTTTCTGTAGGTTGTTTACAATTTTGAAATTATCTTTATTAATTACCAAACTTCTCATTTTTTTTAAACACCACTCTAATCATTGCCCCCATTACTTAATCACGTAAATATAATTTATATAGTTTATAATTATCTGTTTTATACTAACATTTGAGACCTATACGTATGTGTTGTATTAATTCTGTTAGTTTTTAAATTTGATATTTCAAGAATTAAACTAACTCTTAAGAATATGATTCGATGCAATTTACTTATTTAATACAAGTAAACTTTACTACTTGACAGAAATAAATTCAAACGCAAAGCGATTTAACTTTCACATTTTAAAACTTATTTATATAATGTACTAACATTTATTCATAATATGCATAATTTTTATTAAAATTACTGAAGAAAATAAAATTTATACTAAGTAAAAATTTAAAACCACCAATTAAATATATTAAACAACAACAACAAACTTGTAATTAAGATATGAATAAATAGAAATACATGAATCACACAATAAAAAGGAATACTTATTCATTCATAAAAATTCTTCCCTTGATCAAATCCATGTATGTTATTAATAATATAAATCTAAAGTTTTCAAAAATATTATAAACATTTCCAAATGAACAAGTAAAATTAGCTATTATATATCAAATAATGGGTATACACTTTTTACACTCACATCTTACAATGCACTTAGTAACCAAATTTAATGATTTTTAAACATGTCTTCTTAAATTTTTTACAATGAAAGACTATCACAGTTGAATATTTAGCTTTCTCTTCATAACTTTATCGAGAAATATATAATGCATACCACACGATTTCATTAAATGAATCAATCACAATACAATTCAAACTTCTCATTTTCAATGTTTTTTATACTAGTGTTTATCAAATAGCTGTTTATTCTGAACAATCATTACTTAGTTTATTGATGTAAAGATTGTGTTGAACGCTTTTTAAGTTAAATGGTGTGAGAGAAGGATATATTAGGACAGAAGTTATTAAATATAGAGTCTTTAAAGTTTATACCCGTGCGAGAATTGGCATTTCAAGAAACAAAGTTGTGTCATATTTGAAAGCATTCTTTTTATTCGAAACGCACACGTGATCACGATCACATCACTGAAGAGTATAGAGAAGCTGTTTATGATGTATATAATTTGAATTTTCATTAACACAATATTATAACCGAAGTTTTTCGACAGTTTGAAAAATTATGATGCACAACGTCTGCACACGTTAACACAGAATAAGATTAGCTTATGCCCTTTCGATGATAAACGTTATTTGCAGGTAAGATGTATTAACATAACAACATTTTCTTGGTAATTTTACTCGCAGATTTCGAAACCACAAACATCTGATCATACTTCTCATTTTTAACACGCGACGCTAACCATTGGGCCATTAAAGCCCCTAATTTAGTAACTAAAAAGTAAGAAAGATCATCGAAAGTGATTACTTCACACATGCAAAAATAATTTTTATTGTGACTTATCAGTTAAAAATCATAAAGAAAAGAAAAAAATCACATATGTTTTGGATTACTTTGAGATTTTATGAGTCACTTCATCAGTTAAATAGACATAACCACTTCTTATGAATCACTACTTATGCTTAAATTTTCAAACACTTGCTTATATGAAATGTATTATATTTTAGTTTATCAGTGATAGTGTGATTACTTGTTAATAATTTTACTATCATTAAAAAATTAAAAAAAGTTAAATATATCAAAAACACAAGTTCGTGTTAAAGGTTTGAACAAATTATTAAAATAATTTTACAAAACTTTACAAATTATTTAAAAATGATTCACTAATATTTAGTAATCGACAAATTTTAATAGCCATAATCATTTATGTGACTTAGGTTTTCGGTTTTAACTGTTAAGTTATTAGATTCCCCCTTCATTTACATCTTATTGATAAGTTTTAATCAACCAACCACCCAACTTTTTTTCGTAATAAACTATTAATTTTCCATATAATTTTCCATTTTTTCCATATAATAACTATTAATTTTTATGTCTTTGCAAAGCAGTTAGATCTTCGACACTTTTTCATGTCTAAATGGGATAAAAATGAAAGATTTTAATGCTTTTCCAATACAATTTCTAACTTAAAAAAAAAAAAAATCATCCAACGATGTTTTTATGGTTTTGTATTTTCGAATAAGAACGTATGTGTATGAAATAACATAACCCAATTTTTTTAAAAAAGATTAAAATCTCATATATATTATAAAATATATTATTCATCAAATATATGATTCATTAAATAAGAAGTGTGTTAATGAATATTAAGATATATGTTTGGTAAATTAAAAGATAACAGAATAAAATTTTCTTCGAATATTAATCAGTTTTAAGATGAGATTAATTCTACAGGTCTTCGTCACTTCTTAATATCTAAATAATAATAATAATAAAAGCTAAAAGTTTAAATGATTTTCAAATATAATGTCTAACAATAATAATAATAAAATCATTCAAATATGTTTTTTATGATTTTCTATTTACAAATAGGAATGTACATGTGTGAAATAGTATAAGCATTAAAAAAAATTAAAATCTTAAAGGTAATTTCACTAAAACATTAATTAAAATTGTCAAATTAAAAAAATAATTATTAAATAACAAAATCTGAAGTTAATTGCAATTGAAATATTTCTCATTCAGAATAAGATTTGATAAGAATGACTTCACCTCTTTGGGGAAATCCCAACGATTACTCATATCATACCTGTCTTAACTTGCTAGTGATTCACAACAACATGCTGTGTTGATGATAGTTTATCAAACATTATTCTTCAAGAAAATGCGGAATGAAGGCGAATTCATATGTTGGTAAGTATAATTTGAATATAAAATGTATAAAATGACTTAACTTTTAAATATTAATATGTTTAAGAATATAGTTTCAAAACAATTTATTGCGTGGTAATATTTTAAAGTGATTCATAAATTAACTGACTCTCACTTTTTCACCCACGTAAAATATTTCTCTTAAGAAAAAAAATATATATATATTTAATTTTCATATAAAAACTTTTTGAATTGCATGAAAGTTGGTTTTATAAAAATATTTTGAAAAGGGTTTTGATACTTTTAAATTCATTTATGCCAAGAAAATATTTTGAAATGATTAGTTTCTCAATCGTTATTTTTTTTTTTTTTTTTTTTTTAATCCAAAAAATTCTAATGTTATTAATTTATCAAACTACCCATTCGAATAAAAATTATTTTAAAGCTACTAATATTTATTTATATTTTTTACATAACGTGATGTTTATATCACAGATAAAATGTTCTAAGATTTAAAAAGCAAATGGTGAATCATTACACTTTGAACTATCTTTACACAAGATAATTATTAGAAAAATTAATCTTTGATAATTACACTTTGAAAAAATGTTTACTTTAAATTTTTAGTGACATGTCAAAACTTAAGGAGTTTTATTTGAATTTTGAATAAAAACTTTAACTAGAATTTTTGAATAGGTCTTTCAGAATATTTATTGTGAGATAAGAATAATCTTTTAATTTGGCGATTTTTTTTAATATTTTTATTCTAAATGCATGTGATTTCATTTTGAGTTGGCGATTTTAATCTTTCGTTTTTTATTGTGTGAAATATTTTATGTTAAATTGGCGATTTTAAACATTTATTTTCTCATTGCTTGAAGTATTTTTTTTCTTACTTGGTGATTTTAATCAATCATTTTCTTACTATTTGAAATATTTTGTATTAATTTGCTGATTTTATGTTGATACTCCAAACAGTTAGGCCGACGCGCGCGAACACATCTCATTACAAATATTAGTTTAAAAGAGTACCCAAAGTGGGGGTCTTTCTGAAATATCCTTATTGATGCAAGGTTTTCCAAGGTTAAAGGAAAATTAACAGACTCCAAACAGTAAAAACCGACGAGCGCGATTAAATGTTAGTACGTAAAATTCCATTTTGAAACATTCTTTCATTTAAATTTTAAAGTTATTTTTTAATTATTCTACAAATTCAATTGCATATTATGTTTCACTAAAAATATCGCTCGAAATAATGTATGTGAATGTGTGCAATACGGGAATCATGTGATCTGCCTCCCCGTGGCGATTCCTGGGTAAAAGTTTTGACCCTAGGTCACTTTCAGCTAAAGATCACACCTATCGGTAAAAAAAATTACACACACATACATTCAACATGCATATACATACAACACACACATACATACAACATACACATACATACGACACACACACACACACATGAAACACACATACATACATACATACATACAACACACGCATATACATACAACATACACATACATACATACATATAACATACGTATATACATACACACGCACATGCATACAACACACAAACATACATACACACACATACATACAACACACACATACATACATGGAACACATACATACAACACACGCACATGCATACAACACACAAACATACATTCACACACATACATGCATACAACATATACACACATACATACAACACACACAAAATAATAATAATAATCAATTAAATTAAATTTTCACCAAGCTTCGAAGGAAACCACATATTCCAAACCGTTAGGGCGACGAGTGCGATTCAATGCTAGCACGTAAAATCCCATTTCGAAACATATTTTTTCATTCAAATTTTAAAGTTATTTTTTAACTATTCTAAAATATCAAGTGTATAACATAGTTGACTAAAAATAGTACTCGAAATAATTTTAAAGTTCCTTCATTAAATAAATATTCAAAATTGTTATTCCCAAATTTCCCATTACCAGCATGTGTTATTTATGATAATGTATAGATATAAAAGTGGTGGAAGTCATTCTAAGAAATTCTAAACCAATATTCACACATGATTTGAAGAAAACTATAAACTCCGAACGGTTAGATCGACGAGCGCATGTCAATTTCATTGCAAAAAAATTAAAGTCCCCCTCTATTAAACATTAATATCCGCTTAAAACTCCAAAAAATGAAAAAATAATTTAATCTTAACAAAATTACTCCTAAAAAAATAATTTATTAATTCACCATGAATAAACCCTTCTTAATTAGTTCTTTATTAAAATACCAACCCCCCGAAAAAAAAAAAAATCCTTCGTGTATGATTAGTCTAAAATAATAATTTCCCCCAAAATATCCGCTTAACTCATCATGTAAGAGACATTTCAATCACATTGAAAAAAAAAAAAAAAAAAAAAAATCAATCTCCCCAAAATTTTTGCTTAAATTCAAAAAATAAACTCTTAAATTACACCAAACTGAAAATTTTTAAGTCGCCACATTAAAATTAAAAACCACTCGTACAATAGTACAGAAAAAAACATTCTATGTCCCCAAATACCCGCTTAATCCCTTATCTAAAACACGTTGAAAAAAAAAAATCAATCTTCCCAAAATTTCCGCTTAAAATAACCTATCATGCTACAGCACGCCGAAATAATTAAAGTGTGTTCATTATTACTTACCCATCATACGTAGTATAGGGTAAGTCTTGCAATCCTTTTGAAAATCGAAAAAATTTTTTACTTACCCATCATACGTAGTATAGGGTAAGTCTTGCAATCGTTTTGAAAATCGAAAAATTTTTTTGACGGATTTACACGTTTTAGATAGTGGAGATTCCGAAAAACATACTTTTAGAAAAAATTTTTTGCCGTCCGTCTGTCTGTCTGTCCGTCTGTCTGTCTGTCTGTCTGTAAACGCTCTATCTCCCGAACAAATTGAGATAGAGACTTGAAATTTTGTATGTAGTTAGTATGTACGAATGGGACGAACCCTATTTAATATCAGCAACCTCGATTATCCGGAACTATTTTTTTCGGACTCTCGAAAAATTCGTTCTGATGAAAGGTATATAAAAATTTTCGAATTTTTTTGTTCTAAGGAATGGACGTAAAAGGCAATAAAATAACACACAATTTGCATATAGAACGAAGTCGATCGGATTATTAGTTGCCGAGATATTTGTAATCTTGTTTTCCACATTCTTCGATTTTTCATGACCCTGTATTTCATTCAAATTTCAATTCAGAGGCATATTTTAATTGGAAATGAGACGCTTAATCTGACGCAGTTAATTGTTAGTTAATAGAATTATTATTTTTGGAGATATAAGGATGTTTCTTTTACGCAGCTCGGTACTACTTGAGTAGTTTGGCGTTTTATATAATTTGTCGAAATTGGTACATCAGCTTTAATATAGCATTACTATGTATATTAACAATATTTAAATTTTGTTTATGAATTTTAATGCATTGTATAAATAGTTTCACATGTTTTATTTTCATATACATATCCATGATGGGTAAGTATTACGGTGGCCCCCAACGACTAGTTTTTAATTATTATTTGAAATTAACTTTAATGATTCATGTATGTTGAAAAAATTTCACTCATAATTTTTAATTACTTTTTAATTAATTACTAATTATCGTTAATTGCTATTATTCATTTCTTAAATTCTACTACGTACTATACTTGACTAAAAAAACCGCTCGAAAAATTTTAAGTCCCTTCATTATTTTTCACTTATTATTTTTAATTACCTTTTAATTAATTACTATTTTTAATTTAATATGAATCATTCATCTCTTAATCAACAGTCAAAAGAACCGCTCGTACTGTAGTATACTTAAAAAATTTATCCCCCTTTTACCCCTCTCTTATAGCATAAAATATTCAAATTTCACGAAAAAAATTTAACCCCCCTTTTAACCCCTTCTCTTACAAGACGATGCCAGGAGGAGGATTGAAGAGGAGGATTGTGGAGGAGGAGGATTGAGTAGGATTGTGGAGGAGGTTTGAGGAGGAGGGGTGAGGAGGAGGTTCACTCCTCCCTCCTCCGAACCTCACACCTCCTCCCAGGGTCGGACCGGCATTTTTCCCCTACTGACATCTTTTGGTGTTTTTCATTATTTTACTCCATATATTGGTTCAAAGTTTAACAGAAATTTTTTTAAAAGTGTATAATGCCGGACTTTGACTCTCGTTAGCGGAGTGAGATATTTCACTCTCTATAACGGAGTGACATACTTCACTTTCGATAACGGAATGACATATTTCACTCTTTTCTAGAGAGTTGGAAATTCCACTCTTTAAGGAATGTATTTTTATGAAGTTCACTCCAAAAAGAGCGAAAATGCCTGTCACTCTTACAAAGAGTAAGCTTTTCACTCCTCCCAGTTTTAGAATGTAGGATTTGCATTAATTCGCGTGCGCTTCGCCTGACGAGGAGAGGAGTAAAAATACTTATAACTGAGCTTCTTCAGTGTACACCAGGATTAAAAGTATATTGTGAGGAATTTGCTTCACGAGATTCGATTTTGTGTTATTTGGTAGTTTATCAGTGATGCAATTCCTTTTTCCATGTTAAATATCTTTATTTAAGATACAGATAAAATAAAATACAGTTCTTTAGAACTCAGGGTTCTTTATGAAAATCTCCCACACACCTTTACAGCCAGCTCACATCATCGAGCATCTTTCTCCAACCGTCCTCTCTCATCCCCATCTGGAGAGCAAACCTCTCCCTCTGGCCCATCCCAGATCAAAGTTCGATTGGTTCAGCTGGGATCCGCCTTGGCGACAGATTGCCAGCGTCCGTCTGGGGATAGTGAAACTATTTCCTTCGACAATCGGCTCCCAGGGAGGTCCAGGCGATTAGTCAATGGTAGCCGTAACTAATATGCTAATGTTACATGAAAAAGGCTGCGCTAAACTTACTGTCGACAGGAAGAAAAAAGACCTTAATCCTTTCAAGTGCTTCCGCCATCACCAGACTTCAATGTACCAGTCCTTTGTCTAGCTTTAATTAGCCAAATTAGATTCTTACAGCAGTTAGATCCTTACAATATCATAAAACCGTTCGTCGGTATCTTAAGAAGGAAGGGGTTTCATTCCACACTCCCATGAAAAAGCATGTCAATCAATTAATCAAGCCCATCAAAGTAAGTCGATTTAATGAATCAGTTTAAATCGATTCGACCATGAGTGCAATCAATTACACCAAAAATTTGAACATTGTAAAATCATACTCCCAAAGAAAATCTTGAATTTTGGAATAAATTAATATCCGCCGAGGAGCGCAAATTTAACGTATTCGGGAATGAAGGGAGAAATAAAGTGGGGCAAAAACAGAATGAAGATTTCAAAATGAAAAACATGAATCTCACTGTAAAACATGGACGAGATTCTGTTACGTTCAGGAGATGCATGACTGCCAATGACGTTTTGGAAATTACATTTTATGAACTATAAACACAACAGAGGATAAATACGTATACGTATTTGTGAATATGTTGAATCCAAGAACACCACCATAGTTTCCACCTCCCCAGACCATAGCCGTATCAAACATCCGTGGGATGAATTAAAATGAGTTTGTCCGAAAGATCAATTTGTAGCGTTACAACAGATTTATGAGGTGTTCTGTCCGCAGAATAACAGAAAATTACTATGTACTGACAGAGAGAATATTGCGTAGAAATCGCCATTTAAAAGTTTTTAGAGCTCTTTTTCGCGCATTATTATCCCCTGTTAAGTTTCGAATTTTTTAAGAAATGGTCTTAGAGATCAGTTATATCTAATAACTAATTACCATGCCAAATTCCATCTTTCCAGATCTTTCAGTTACACAAAAATCTCATTTTTAGAACTTTTTTGCTCTTTCGTTTCCATCTTTTTTGCTCGTTCGTCCGGTGTAGTGACACAGGAGCCATTTTCAAATTTTGCTTACATATGCTGTCTGTCCCAGAGTACAAAAAAGAAAATTCTAACATAAATTAATATTTAAAGTTTGATTTGAACTATGCATTAGCTAAAGAAGATTATATTGAACATTTCTAACATTAAAAATTAAACAAATCAATAAAAATTTTTGAGATATAAATCTTCAAAATTTCGATTCTAAGCAAAAATGGCTGTCCTAATTCCAAATTTTATGTTTTTACCTGTTTTTTTTTTTTTTTTTTTTTTTTTTTTTTTTTTTTTTTTAAATTTGAGCTAACTTTTTTAAATGAAAAGGTTTAATTATTTTAAATATGAACTGTTAGTGTTCTATATAATGAAAAAAATTATTACAAAAGATATTTTCTTTAAGAAATTAGCGGAAATCTTTTGTCCCTCACTTTTTGTCAAGTCCATTACCTTGTGATTATTTTAGTCAAAATAGGTTTCAAATGCTGCCTAAAGTTCAGCAGATATTCGGCGATATAGTTAAACTATTCATGCAAGTACTACTTGCCATTTTTTACTCTTCAATTGTGAAGCAATGTAATAGTGGCAAGAATAAGCTTTTATCACAAGGTTGGTATTTTTTTTCTCTGTCAAGTCTGTTACCGTAAATTTTAATATTAAAATAATGATTTTTGCACTTTTGTAATTAAATATTGTTTACTAAATAGTTTCAGAAGGCATGTTTATTATTATCTAAGTTAGAAAATTTTACAAGCCAGTTCATTTCTAATAGTTTTATTTGAAATGTCAAGTCCGTTACTTGTCGAATCTGTTACCATATTTGTAAGCGATGAAATGTAAGCTACTAAGTAAGTTTACAAAATAGTTTTAGAAGGTACGTAAATTATTATCTAAGTTAGAACATATACAAGCTAGTTCATTTTAATAGTTTGTTTTAGTTTTATTTGAAATGTCAAATCCGTTACTTGTCAAGTCATTCACCATCAATCTGACACCATTATTTTTTAAATCAGTTCGATACTTCCTAAGGTTGTGCAAAAATTACCATTTAGGATGTTTTTTAGAATGTTTTTTGTGCATTTTCACCGTTTTTTAAATTTCGATTTTTTAAAGAAACGTTAGAGATCACTTAAATCTTATAAGTAATTACCATTCCAAATTTCATGTTTCTAGGCTCTTCAGTAACACAAAAATCATATTTTTAGACATTTTTTGCTCCTGCACCCCCTTTGGGGTAGTGGCATGGACATAAGATGCAGCTAACGTTGGAGCAGACACAAATACCATCATTTTGATACCATTACCTTGGAAATCTGTTCGGTAGTTCCAGAGATTACCTCGCACAAAAAAACAAACGAACAAAATTCACTTCATCAGTATAGATTACAGATATTTTGGCTTTTGGGTCTTTTTCCTGTCTCTTGCAGGGTTTATACACACTGTTAAAAATCGTGTCCTAGTTCGAACCAAATTTTGGTGCTCAATAACTGCCACCGTAAGATGATGAAATCTGGAACCAATATTTGCAGCTCCTGTTGAAGCATAGTTCCAATAGTTGGATCAAGGTTGAAATAGGAAGCTCCAAATGTTGGTACAAGATTTCACCATCTTATGGTGGCAACTACTAGCACCAAAATTTGGTTCAAATTAGGGGAAAAGTTTTAACAGTGTATATAGGACATATAAATTCTACAGTTAAGATGGTTCTCAAAACCTTTCCTTAACAAACGTCAAATTTCTGACTTATTTTTAAATGTAGAAGAATTGACCATTAATGCGATTTGGAATGGATTAGCGTTCCCTCTCCCCCCTTTTTTAAATAATTAAATTACTTATGAAATTTTAAATAATTTTTTGTCACGTGACAAAAAAATTTCTCTTTCCTCTCAGTGTCGCGTCTGGAATATTCTGTTCATAATGTTCTCTTTGACAATGTTTTCTGAAAGATATTATACCTTTGCTAAAAATCAGAAAGCAACTTTTTGATTATAAAATTTGCAAATAAGAACATCTGAATTTATGTGTTTCCGAGCAAAATCGAAATCAAGAATAGGTCAAAAAGTAGCTCATTTGGCTTTGAGAACAGCCTTAAGTGCTGATGTAGCGGTTTCTCTGTCTTGGTGGTTATGATATATGTAATACACTTTTCCTAACCCTACTTCATGCATCACCATTAATATCTTACACTTTACACACTTTTGTTGAAGCTATTGCGCAAAAGAATGAACATAATGGCTGATTTCTATTTCTATGCTCTAGCCCACGCCCTCTTTTGATTATCCTCCCCCCCCGTAACCCCCCCCCCCGAGATCTGGCAATTTATGATGTCTCAAGGTTTTGTACGCTGTGTGTCAGTTTCACAAAAAAGGTCCATGACTTTCTACTCAGCCCACAAAATTACTTCCCGTGGTTTGCACACCCCTTGTTTCTTTGTTTTATACTTTTGGCAATTTTTTTTCGACATGTTACACTACAGAAGGATTTTATTATTTTTTTTTATTTATTATTATTTTTTTTTTAACTTCCATAATAATGAAAAGTATCTCTGACTTTGATTTGGCTTCTATAAAAACAAAAATGTCTTTTGCTTTTATAAATGCAAGATTAGAGTGAAACCCAAATAGTTTTACTTAATAATATACAATGGAATCTCTCTAAGGAGACCACTTATTAGATCTTTAAAAAATCGGTCCTTGGGAGAAGTGGTCTCAAAATAGGGATAATAATTAAAGTTTCCGGCAGTACGCGTATTACAAAATTTTATGCATTTACGTTACTGAATTAGTTTATTATATTTCTTGCCTAGACAATAATTAATCGAAGTTTAATTTTAACAATTTCTTATTAAAAAATTTTAGTTTTTAAACATTTTTTGATTTAGGAAAATTATTTTACGTGTCAGCATCAGCTTTAACCCTTTCCGGCGCGGTGTCCCTTAAAAAGGACACCTAATTTTAATTTTACTGGCACCAAGAATATTTAATTAAAATTTTCCTTTGATAAAATGCCTGAAAATAAGCAAGTTCGTATTCTCTAATAAATTCGTTTATAAATTCTGGTGGCAGATAATTATTTCAATTAAACTTACTCCGCGCCGGAAAGGGTTAACAAGTATCAAATTTCCTATACCAACCAATTGATTTTAATGCCTTAATTTTGGATGTTGAGTTAGGAGGGAGAAATTAAAGTTCCAATTTTTTTCAGTTATGCTTCATATAAGTAAAACGGAGTATTTATCCAAAATCAGAGTAATATTTCGGCCCTTCCATGTCTTAAGTTTTCTGTTTGCCAAAGTCATTTAACCAATTTTAAAAAGTGGTCGATATCATCAATGCTACTCCAGCCAGCTTGCTGAACCTGTTGAGATCATACATTTCGTCTGAAAAGTTAAAAAAGAGCATTGTTGCCAAAAAGCTACAAAAAAAAAAAAAAAAAAAAAAAAAAAAAAAAAAAAAAAATCAGATTTTTTGATTGGTTACACTTTTTTGAAGCAGTACAATTTGCCTTATTTAACATTGTTTAAACTATCAAAAACAAGGGAAATTTTACCTTTTCTGAAAAGTGGTGCCATCAGGAAACCTAAATTTTAAACAAGTTGGAAATTGTACGTCAAGCGTAGTAAATGATGTGCGTTCGTACTGTAATGATGTTTTAACAATATTCAGATCTTGGTGCAATAGTATACAGTACTTTGGATACAGTATAATATTCGAAATCTTTTGTGTGTCCCTCAAAATTTAAAAATGCTGGCCCAAAAATATATAGACGACCGAGATTAAAAGCTGATTTAAGTACTGATATCAAAAATTTGCATATTATAAGGAAGTGTACTTGTGACGCAATAGTTTCTTGAGATAAAATCGAATCTGTCTTTCCGATTGATTGCAAAGCTACCTCGCAATGTGCTGTTTTCCAAAAAGGAAATTTTAGAAACCAATCGTTTAAAGGCTATAGTAGATGAAAAGTTGTAGACATTTCAAGAAAAACTGGATGCAGCAGTGTTGGTATTTACCGAATTCTGTCTAAAGGTGACAATCTGGAACAAAATCTCGTACTAGATGACTAAAGAAAACAATTAAATAATAAGACAGAGATATTTTGACATTAATTTCAAACTATAACCTGCGTGTATGGTCAGTTTCTGTAGAAGTAAACGACCCAGTTCCAATATACATGGTCCATCAGCGGCTGCTTCAAGTACATTTCTTGATTTTCGCAAAGTGCGTCATTCGCCAAAGTTTACAAAATGGAATAAATATACACTCGTGTTCAATGATTCGAAATTACAGGAATTAGTAGGATGAATGGGTGAGTGTTCCCGTCAGTAATATATATATATATATATATAGAACCATTAGATAATACTACAAATCAACATCAATTACTTTAAAAATTTGTTAATGCCAAACCACATCACACAGAGGAGCTGTCAGAATTAGAAATAAAATTGGAAATGTGTATATAAGATTGGCTGTGATGGCTGGGCATATTACTAGCACCATTTTCGCAAGAAACCATGTGTACACGACAAGGAGGGGGTTGACTCATCTTGTGGGCAGCATTTTCTCATAATGAAACTACAAATATTGTTCTTTTAAAAGGTCATCAATGCTCTGAAGATTATCAGAAAATATTTTAATTACAATTACTCCCATTTGGAAAGATGCTAGAGGGGTTACAAATGGATACACCAGCAAGATCATTCACGGGTCCAACTCTACAATGCACTGGTTTAGACAAAACCACTGTTATGGACTCGTGTTGATTTCAGGGTGTGGCATCCCTCCGCCGGAGCAATGAGATGTCCCTCCCGGAAGATTTGAAATTTTCTGTATTCAATGGTAAAAAAGTACAATATCCTCTAAATCTTCCACCCAGAGCCAAAGAAATCCCTCCCGGAGAAAAGTGTCGAATTCAACACTGAATTCAACAGCCATTAGTCTTGACATGAACCTAATAGAGAAAGTTTGGGGGAAAATTAGCTAGAGACGTACTTGCTGAAAAGGCGTCAATTTGCAACGGTTCAAGACCTAAAGCTGCAACTTGAATGAAGCTTATTTTCTTTAAACTCTTGTTCTGAGTGTGCCTGATGGAGATTTTGAAGTGATTCGATCAAACGGCTTAAAAATTTGAACATTGGAGGAAAAAAATGAGTTGTCTATAAATTTTTAAGATAGTTAAATTTAAGTATTAATTTTTCTCACAAAGTCTACGTTTATGTAATATTATTTGTATACAGTATTGTTATTGCCTATTGTTTTCTAATGTAAAACATTTTCTATATATATATATTAAACTTTGTAATCCATACACACACACAAAATAATAATTATTATTATTACTATTGTGATAAAAAATAAAAAAGGCCAGCAAAACTTTAAAAAAAGAAAAGAAAGAAAAAAAGTAAAAAAAAGAAGGAAAAAGAAAAAAACATTGAAAGCTAATAATCCTCATCGAGAAGTAATAATGCTGTTATTTATTATTTTGAGAATTTCAGAAATAACTGGGTATCATATTTATTCTGTATGTGTGTATGAATCGGTTTAACTCATTTTCTTTCTTTTTTTATGGTTAACATACGCATACAAGGGAGTAAGTTTTGATTCAGTCGATCAACAATGAGTTTTTCTGATTACAAATGCAAAACGAGCTGCAAATAATATTTGCTATTTTTTATTTGTTCTATACTAACTAATGAAATAACTTATTTATAGTTTTAATTAATTCTGCAAATATTACCTTCTGTTTCCTCCAAGCCATTTTTTAAGAACACCACACCCTTGCCCCTTTTAAAATTGAAAAAAAAACAACAACAAAAACTTTGTCCTTTTTTTAAAATTAGTTATATTTATATGTAATTGTAACCAGATTTCTTGTAAATAAATAAAAAGAAAACCTTCTTATTTCACAATATTTTTAAATGCATTTCCCCAAGACCTTTAAAAATGATAGAACTTAAAATAATATAAAAAATAGGATATTATTAAAACATGTTATTCAATGGTGTTTTTAGCAAATAAAAAAATATATATACCTTATTTTCCTTATATCGTTACCAAACAAGTTACTAATAAATTTCCTTATGAGATAGGCCATTTTTTGGAACTTGCATCCTCCCTTCCACCCCCACCACCTTCCTTTTTTATTTTTTAAAATGAATACTAAATTATTAATTAACATTTTAATAATCAAAGTATATAAATATATATTATATTCCTAATTAGACAGTTAATTGTTTATTAATTAATAATTTTAAGTACCATTGAAAAACCGCGATTCTTTTACACCCTAGTAAAAAAAAAAAAAAAAAAAAAAAAAAAAAAAAAAAAAAAAATGTAAATCTACAAAATGGTTTTGTAAAGCTACAGAAAATTGTAGCTTTACAAAAGAATCTACCAAAATTACAATGGTCTTACTAAAATTTTATCTGGTACCCGGATTGCAGTTACATATAAAATGTTCTAGGAATCCATTTTCCTAGAAAAATTTGAGTAAATTTGCAGATTCTTTTTACAGTATACTTCAGTAATATGATAAATCATCAAGCACTTTGTTGACATTGTCTGATAGATGATGATTATAAAAAATGAAATCATACATTTAAAATGATTTTAGTAATGCGTTGAATCATGAGACACATTATCCACATCATGAGATTTTTATGACAGAGTCAATAAACTATTGATGACAAATACAAATTTAATTTCATACTTAAAAATTACATTAGTATGTGACAAATCGTAAATAAGTATAATGTATTATAGCATGGTTTATTCCCATTTAATGATTTTTCCTGCCAAACCAAAGATTTAAAATAATTGTGATAATATATTCAATAAAGAAATTTTGAACTCGTATTATATCAGAGTTCGATGTTATTTTAATTTTAATGATGATAAATATAAATTTAAAACAAAAGCTGGGATTAAAAATCACTTCAGTTTGGGGCTGTGCAAATATAACGTCTTCAACTTTTTGGTAATTTTGGAGCCCCTCCCCCCCCTTCCGATATCATACGTTATTATCCTTTGAACCCCCCTCTCCTCTCCCGGTAATGATATCCTTATCAAAGTGTAAAAAACGGTTGACTTCTAGAGCTTATTTCTTTTATTTGAAGTGATATGCAAAACTGGTCACATTTATCTTTCGCAAACTTTTATGATTTAAACAAAGAAAAGTCAATAAAATATCCCTTTGCATATGAAAAAAAAAAACTTTATATCAAGTAGCACTTAAAAGAAATAGCTATTTAAAAAATTTCGTTAGAGATTTTTGTTACATAATGCATTTCACAGAAATAAAGTCCTTTTGCGTTTGCCCCGAACGGAGAAGAGGTGGAGGGCAGATAGAAATTCTTATCAACAAAACAAGTGGACAACATTCTTTCTCTTTTTTTTTTATTTATTAATAAACACAAGCTTCATTTCAAACATACTTCACATGTGATACCTCAAACCGCGATTATATCTACAAACACATATATGAAGAAAAATAGGAATGTCAAACATTGGGGTATTCCATATTTTAGAGTTAAATAATTTTATAATAATTTAGTGATTTTAATAATAATTTTGTATTTTCATAAAATAGATAACATGCTATTTTGTACCAAAGACGATGTTACAAATAAAATTAGAAAATTTTGATTAGATCATAAATGATATCGATATCAAAAGACAGACCTCTCTCCCCCCTAAAATGATAACGTGATATTTGCACATCCCCTTATGTTATTATGTTAAATCATAAAACATTTTTAACTTTATGATTTGTTGATATTTTGTGAAAGAGAAAAAAAAATGATTGAATCAGATATTTAAAGGGATTCTTATAATGATAAGATGATTCATCAAATTCTCAAACTATACCATGATCTGATGATAGTGAAATTTTATTGGTAATATATACAGATTTAAAATCATAATTAGAACTAATAAGTAAGAAAAATCATGCGTTAAGCATAGATTATGAAGCACTTTCCAACACTTCTTGAAAACTTTAACAAAACTTCGTTATCCAGGGAAATAACGTATTATTGTTCATATCCAAATATGTATTTCAATAGTTTTGAAAAGCCCTATATTCGATATGTCGGTTAATATATTGACTACATAATGGTAAAATTTAGTTTAGCAAGAAAACGCCTAACTAGTTGAACTTTCCCTTTCAGCAATTTATACTAATAGATGGAAACGTACTTGAATATTTTTGTTTAGCCCTGTAAAATACGTAGTACATTTAATACACGAAAGCATTTTGCTAAATTTTAATTTAAAAATAAATTCTCTTTAAACTACTTAAATCAAATTTCTAGAAATTATCATCCAAAGGTGACTATGTAACCAGTTCTTTGCGTGACCCTGTATATCATTTTATCTATATTCTACAAACATTTCTTAGTAAATTAACTGCAGTTCATCGTAAAAAGGCATAACATATTTAAAATCCACTTTTAAGTAAATTACGCTCATATTCAGTAACCTTTCCGAGATCTTTTGTGTTACCCTGTATATTTAAATTGTGTAACAATTAGCATTTATATAAACCATATAATATGCATACATCTAGTGAAACTTAAAAGCGTATATCATAATTAAAGATGCCTTTCATCCATCTAACAGCCATCTTCCATAATGTACCGGACTTCGGATAGAATATACTGTTTGAAATCTCTTGTATGTAAATGCTATGCGCTAGTATTATTCATGAAATAATTCACATTAATCCTCAGCAACGTATATCAATTTTATTATACATGAAATCGTTTACCATAATTAAAATATGTCGCAAACAATCCCCCCCCCCTTTATTCTTATAGTATATTGAATTCTTTTGTATGGCCCTGTAAATGAATAATAACTATTCTTTTCGCAGCATACTTTACAAAATGCATATTTTAGTGCACTTGGTAAATGCATATAAATTTGAAGATGTTTGACTGGGTGTAACATATATTTAAAATTCATTTGAAACGATTTTTCCCCATAGGCCGTAATGTAATGGAAAACTTTTGACTGTCCCTGTAAAAAAAACTATTCATGGCAGAACTTTCATTTTTAATAGGGTTCGTGCTTGGGTAAACGTCATTAATATTCAAAAATTTCATGACAATCCGTGTATATTTACGAGAGTTAGAGCGCGACCAGACGGACAGACAAACCGAATGCATAAGCACTTTTAAACTTTGATGGAAAGTGCTAAATATTATTTCAGTAATATTATAAATAGTCAAGAATTAATATGTATTAAACCATGATTTTTAATATTTTATGAGTGATTAAAATAAATGATCAAACCGGAAATTTAAAATCATTAAAGATTTATCCTACATATTATAGTATAATTCGATGACTTCGTTATTTTATGAGGGATAAATGTACAGTCGGTTCTAGTTAATTCGAACTCGTCGGGACCGCAAGAAATGTTCAAATCATCCAGAGTTCGAATTATGGAAAGTATGAGAGGAAAACATAATTAAAGCGGTACTATTACAAAGGAATTAATGTCATAGTATTTTTTTAATTTATTTCAGCTGTTATCTTTAGAACATGACTTAATATTAAAATAAAATATATCAATACATAAACTAATTAAACGATTGAGAAAAAGCACAATGGAAGAAGGGGTGGAGGTGTCACTGATGGACAGACGGTCACTAAGAATCGAACGGATATGTCAAATGAATGGAATTATATGTATATTAGTTTGAACAATTCTGACAAAAATATAAGAAATAAAGTTATTTCAAGGATCTAAAGCCTAACGAGAATGTAAAGAAAAATGAAAAATTGGGATTGTCATTAGTTCGAATTAAACGAAGTAAAGAGAAAATGAGTTCAAATAAGTGAAAATTTTTAACGTTATTCTGCCGGTGAAAATTTCGGGACTTCGTGTTTCGAATTAAGTGAAGATTCGATTTATCCGATTTCGACTTAACGAGAACCGACTGTATTTCAATTGAGCTTATATGTTCCATATAACCATTTATACATCACTCTGATGTTCTAAAATAAATAAAAATACTTTTGGTATCATTTTTTGAAATATTCTTTGCTCCTACTAGAAAATAAACATGAGAAATGCTGTTTGATATTTTTATCCTTTAAGACCTGGAGATTTTTGGTAGAAACTAAACAGTTTAATGATTTCAATTGAAAAGTAGCACTATATTTGATTAAAAAAAGTATTTAAAATATAGTCGATTGTGGCAATCCCAGAACTTTTATTCTATCGCATAAATGTTAATACTTCGAAATTCGCTATCACAGTGTCGAAATTAAATGCTAAGCCCATCATGAGGATTCTAAAGGTATGAAATTCCGTGCATTAGTTCTTGAGATACGACTATAGCTAAAAGCATTTAAACCCTATAAAATGCAGATTACCAGCGCCACCTGTTAGGCGATTAACTCCAAAACCTAATTAGCAACAACTTGTGTCAACGTCAATGCCTAGCTGTATCCTAAGTTAGATGAAAATTCTTGCATTAGTTCTTGAGATAGAAAGCTATAGCAGAAATCGTGCAAAATGCATCATAGCTGCTCCACCTGTTGAGCAATTTATATCAAACCATAAAAAACGCCAATTAATGTCAAGGACTAACTGAATCTCAAGTTTAGTGAAAATCCGTGCATTAGTTCTGGAGATTGAGCGATTGCGGAAATCATGAAAAATGCTGCATTGTAGCGCCACCTGTCGATCGATTTGCACCAAAAGCTAATCAGCACCAATTTCAATCAAGGAATAATTGAATATAAATTTTTATTCAATTCCGTGCATCATTCTTGAGATAGAGTACCCACAAAAATTTGTATCACATACAGACTCATACAGTGACAGGCAGACTCACAGACAGACATTTTGTAAAAGCATGTTTCTCCTGATCTCTGACCACTAAAACGTGTAAAGTAAATCCATCGAAAACCGAAATTTGGAAATTTTCACGAATTCAATACTTTCTCCTTGTAAAGACAGAAGGGAAAAAATGTGATATTAGATTATGCCGAGAGCGAATCCATACAATTGTGCGGGTGCAGGCTCGAATTTAAATAATACAAATAGAGGAAATAATTTTTTACCTTGCTTTAGGATCACTTACACGATTGTGTAGGTCAGGTCTTAAAGAGATCAATCTGAATGAGAATACCAGTAAATTTTACGCATTTAATGAAAATGATTTCGCATGTCTGAAAATATATTAAGTTGAATTTCAGAAGAGTCGTAAACAGTACCAGTTTTTGACAAATATATTATGCTAGTTTTGCTTTAAGTAAAACTTTTAATTTAATTTTATAGTCTTTAAATAGTTTTGTGTTCTATAAATGTGGTCAGCTGTTGCCAAGATATTTTTATATTCTTCTTCTTTATTGTTTGAATAAAAAGTCATACACATGCATTACACTGGGGGTTACTTTTTTTTATTACAAAAAACAGTCTGTTTTCAGCGGCAGAAGGAGAAGTACAACTTAACAAAACCCCAGAGTAGCCTCAGGTTGACCACAGGGGGCTAGGTATGCAGCGAGTTTAGTGATGAAAAAAATAGATAGCCTTTTTATTATGGACTACTTGAACGTACTATAGAAAAACCCGAGGCGGATTTGGAAGAACGTCATTCTAACCTAGGAATGCTTTGAGAATCAGACTGGTAGGCGCAGCTGATATTCTTTTTGAACAGTCTGTATCTAATTTCTCTAAAAATACGGAATACGGGTTTCAGAAGGAACTGCTACAGCTTGGTTATGTACATATATTCGATGCTGGAGGGTCACAAGAATTCATAAGTTATTTTGACAACAGTTGTATTCTCTCATGCTCTGTGCAGTTTCTACAAATGAACACCTGGAGGAAAAAATGTAATTTTTCATCCCTTTCCCCATTTTCATCAAAGTTCAGATATTAGTTCTTCCAAAATAGCCTTAGGTGCGAACGACTCGTACATAAAGATGAAAATTTCTTCATGTTTAATTACCAGTGCACTTAAAAATCATGTGATAAAACAAATAAATTCTGACAATAAATATAATTTTTTATTGGTATTCTTGTATGACATACGGCATATCTAATAAATCAAAGAAAAATGACAACATAAGAATTAGTGAAAATGTTGTATGTGTGTGTGTGACAATGCAGTGCATGGAACGCATTTCATGATGTGTTATTTCATATTTTCTCTAGAAAATGAAAATGAACATGTCCAAGTCGAATGCCACTTATTTTCGTTTTGTTTGAAATACATTGCTGTCTATTCAAAGAGTTTTTTTTTTTTTTAATTTAAATCAAACACATGTGTTTTCAGTTAAAACAAGGGATAAAAGTATGATTTCAAATAAATTTTTAATGGAATTTTAATTAACTTGTCAAATTTAGGCTATATTTAGTCAAATTTTAGTAAAGAATGGTGTTTAAGCCAAACTTTCTGTAACGAAATCGATTAAATAAGTTTCATTTCTTTTCAGCAATTTATTAGCAAACCACTTTCCTGTGTGTAGAAGCAAAATATAACATATACCAAATTTTGCTTACAAAACATTTTTTTAAATATGTATTTTTCATTAAAAATAGCTCTTAAATTAATATACACAAGCTTACAAGATATCTTTTGCTTCATAACATATCAATAGATGAATAGAACCTTGTGGCAAAATTTTATTTCAAATATTTTAAAAAATGTATAAGAAATGACATTTCAGTAAACGTGCAAATGAAAAATGCAGTTTTCCAAAAAACGCCGTTTAAGATTTTGATATAGCACAAAAAAGTGATCCAGAAAGTTTACAACTTTAAAATCCGCCTATCCACCATATTTGTAGGTGTTTATATATTTGTGTATTAAAATGTATAGTTTACCTTTCCGTCATTCTTTAAGCAGTCATTTCCGGTTTCAGAAAGTTCATTTCTGGTTTATATTTTGGGTTAGAACTTTGCTTCTAAATTATCGGTGAGCTAAAAATAAGGCATTTTTGGAATCATAAATGTCTAAACTTTAGTTTAAAAAAATAATTTTTAAAAAAATCGAAAATTTTAGCAAGAACAATGATTTGAGATTAGGCACATACCTTAAACTTAACAAATTTGAGAGACGTAACTCTGGAAAATTTTTAAACATTCCTTTTTTTTCTGTACAAAAACGAACTGTGTTGTTGTAAGGTTTCTCAGCCTTTTTATTTTTCCCTCACAATGATGAGAATATTTTTGGCTCATATGGAAACTCATTATATCAGTGAATTTGCAAGTATTCTTGAATGTGAATGCTTAAAATCAAAGTTCAAAAAGTCAACTCCACCCCAATAAAGGTGTTATTAAAACCTATCGCATTCTGATGATCCTCTACCCCTCCTCAAAATTCAAAAGTTTATCTGAAACATAATTTTGACTGCATGATCTGAATAAATAAATAAATAACTTTAATTTATTTAAGACTGAGAAATATTTTAAAACAATTAATTTGGATTTTAATAAATTTCAAACAGAATCCTTCTAAAAATATCCGCAGAATTTTTTCTTTATGCAGCTTAGAAAATAAATATAGTTTTATTAAATGTTTGTTGTTCACATGCAATTTGGATAATTGATTTTTTTTTATATAATCGTAGTTTAAAATTTAAAGGGTGGTTATATTGCAATATGATATTTTTTATCTGTTTCTTTCCCTTATACAGTCGTTATTGGAACAAAAACTGTGGTTCTCAAACAATTTCAACCTTTATTCAACGATGAAATTTAAAAATATGATTTACATCCAATTTGAACCTTTATTGTTTTGTGATTAAAATAAAAAGTACATGTTATCTCATAGAAGTTAAAATTTTATTTTTATACAATCGTCAATCGTGATTAAGGTTAAACGTATAATGAATACAATAAATATTATGCAATTTCAACTTATATTCAAAGTTTAAAATGAGAAGTCTAATTCGCATACAATTTGAAAATTTTTTATTCGTACTTATTTGTTTGTGAATAAAATAAAAAATACCGCAAATATAGAATTCTAATTTTTAATCTTGTAAGTTCTGAATTAGATTTAAAAAACAAAGAAAAATCATGCTTCACGCATAAATGATAAAACACTTTCCTACATTTCCATAATACTGCAAAGCGGGTTCGGGTTCAATTTTTATACTAGTTTTCGGCTTTCAAGTCAAAGTAAAAATTTCAGTTATTAACAAATTAGGAAAAAAGGAAAAGAAACTTTTTATACTCTATTTGATAAAGAGAAACAAAGTCTAAGTTTCTTAAAATATTTGACAGTCCTTTAAAAATCAGTTTGAAGAGGAATCGGATTGTTATTGATATGCTATAATTCGAAATAATCTAATTCTGAAGCTTGGCATATGGTAATAACAATGATAAGTAACATAAAGGACTTGTCTGTATCCACTCTTTCTGTGTGATTATCATTCTTCAGAATTACTGGAAATTGAAAAAAGAATTCATGTGTTCAGTGAGTAAAAATGATGCCATCGTAAAAATGAATTTGCTTTGATAAAACTAAATATTTTACTACGAATGCGTCTAAAAGTATTTTCTGAATTTCGCTGGAACTCAGATTATAATTTTAAGCAACGAGTGTTTATATGCAAATTGTAGCTGGCAAACATGACACCAAATTTTGAGAATATGTTTTTTAATATTCTATTGCACATTAAAATATTTTTTAAATAATGAATATGAATTTGAAAAATATGCTTGCAAAATTTAATACAGTGAAAAAAAATGTTATTTTTAGATTTCGTTGAAAACATAAATTATAAGTGTGTCATAGTGGCCAATTTTCATTGATTTTTCATTACGTAACCGCAAAGATAAAAGCCTCAATTAATAACTTCATAATTTCATTATCCTAATTGCAGGCCTGTCCAACCTTTCAGTGATCAGGGGCACACTTCAGCTCTTGGCACACAATGAAGGGCTCCACTATTCACCTGACTAAAAACATGCTGCAATATTATCGCACACTATTATTAGTATAAACGCATGTCTATAACATAATGAAAATGTATCTTACAGCGGTAGACAAAACGTCCTTATGATTCTGGAGTTACATGTATTAAATTTTATAGTATACATTTTTCTACGAGATGTTTATCTCAAATATGCCTGTAAGGTAAATTGCCAGAAACTTTAATCGCACTTATAATAACGATAATAAGAGTAAATGAATAAATAAATAGATAAACATGGAAATCAGAGACATTGCTAGGTTTCTTTTAGGATCCGAAAATACGTTTTTGCTTATTTTCAAGGCGTGAATTTAGTTTTACAAAAAGTACAAAAATAAAGACAAGCATTATAGTGACCAATCCATATGATTGATACCAGAGAGATAGTCTGGAAGTGCTTTCATAGATGGAAATCATTCTGCATTTTTTTCTTATTTTTTCTAAGTAAACTGGAAAAAAAAATCCCTAAAATTCTAAAAGTTAAGAAGGAAAAATTAAGCCACTTTATCAATCGTATAAAACAGCCAATGGGTCATTGTGAAAAATAAAAAACTGAATTTTCATGCACATGTGTCTACAAAAGGCGGTGAAAATAAAAATAAATTTTTTTTTTTTTTTTTCGCTACTTTGTAACTGTAAAAAAGAACTATTTCGAATTATTACCAAATTTAACAAAATTTTCAGTCTGTTTCTGGTTTAGAATGCATTTCACAGCTTTTTAAAATAGATCTGGAGCAAATATTGATTTTAAAGTAAAATTCTTTATTATAAAATTTTACTTCTAAAAAGTCTAATAACTGGAAATCTTTAAAAGGGCGCCATGGCGCCCGCGGGCGCCGCGTTAAACAGCCCTGCTAATTGCATATTACTGATTACGTCTAAGAATAAAGTTTAATTTTTCAATAATTTAAAAAGTTCAAATTAAACTGTCGTTAAAAATAATATTTGTTTTAAGATTTAGGCTATTCAATATAATATTGTTTAATTAATTCTACCCTATGTATAATAAGGTTTTTTTTTTTTTTTTTTTTTTTTTTTTTTTTTTTTTTTTTTTTTTTACAGTGTATATATATTGATTCTAATACATTAGGGACAACATGAAAAACTGATTGCAAAATTTCATTATTGCATACATCGACTAGATTCTAAAAAAGTACGGTACATAAGTATCGGCCATTCGTGTGTGTTTGGTAAATGAGTATCAAATAATCGAGAATCTATTATAATAAAATTGGATGGGAGAAGTGCCTTAAAGCATGTCCATTGTTACTTACCTTTCCAGTCTATAAATATTTCCTTATCATTACCTTTAACCGAATTTTCACCGCTTGGCCAGGTATAAACAGTTTCTGTTATTAATCATAGGATGGTGAAAAGATATTCGTTTCTCGCCTGTTTCCAAGCGCACGCTCTGGCGTCAGTAATAGGGGATATTTTATTCCCCAAACACCACAAGAGAACTCGAAAGTCCAGTCTTTTGTAGTATGTATAAAAGAAAAATATCAGAAAAAAAAAAAAAAAAAAAATTGACATGAGCGAGGTTTATGCTGGCCCCAGGCTGGGTTAAGACCCAGAATTAAGGTGCAAACAGACTCACATACAAACTGACGGCAACCGTCGGCTCGTTTGTTGTGGTGACACGGTGTTTTTCATCTTTAAAGACTCTTGCAGTAAGGAGACTGGTGACCAACAAAACAGGAATCTTTCCTTCAAGTATTGCCGAATGCTTATCTCCTGATCCATTGTACATCTCCATGTTTTCTATTGTGACTAAACCGCAGAAAGGAGAAATACAAAAGAATACATCGAATTCATGTAACTGAATCAAAACTTGCATGTGCCGGAGCCTTAAGAGAAGCACCTTTTCAGCTTTTCTGGTGAGTCTTTTGGGGGCGAAAGCATTTATTCGCCTTCCTTCAGGGCTTCCCTGCATTTTCATTTTTTGGGCGACTAGAGCTCGGCTGGGAAAGAACGAAAAGAAGAAATTGTTCGTTATTGTGGAGAATGCTTTATATTTTTTATTGTTCTAAAATATGGCTGTTGCAACATTGTTCGTGATGAAGTATAAAGGAGGCCTAGGCTTTGTTTAAAGTTAAGACAATGCGATAACGAGCTAAAATGAAAGCAACATATACATACTATTGAGATGAATATATATATTATATTATAGCGCTCTTTTCAACAGTATGCACTTGTATCGAACCCAGGACAAAAACTTCGTGGACAAAGAAAGACCTATGGGACTGTGCAAATATAACGTTATCAGCTTTTTGGTAATTTTGAGCCCCTCCTCGTCTTCCCATATCACACGTTTTCATCCCTTGAACCCTCTTCCCTGCCCCTAGTAATGATATTGTTAGAAAGTTTTTTTTATTTATTTATTTATTTCTAATTTATTTTATTTTACTTTTTTGGGAGGGGGGGGGGTGATATACAAAACTGGTTGCATTTATTTTTCGCATACTTTTATAATTCAAATGAGGAAAAATCAATAAAATATCACTTTAGATATGAAAATTTAGTACTTACGTATTAACGCCACCGCAGCAGAAGTTGTACTAATGCGCCAAGAAAAAGCAATCTTGCTGTTCGTACGCGCACGAAGTTATCTTTTGGAATCTTTGTTGCTTTGTTGTTTGCTAATTTTTTTACGCCATTTTTTTGCTCACTTTCCGACGCTATTTTTTGTGCGCATACGAACAAAAAGATTGCTCTTTATTAGTGCATTAGCTTAGCGCAACTTCTACTGCGGTGGCTTTAATACGTAGGGGGAAGTGGGGTACATTGATACATGGGGCACATTGATTCACCCCCTTTACCGCTCACAGGGTCATTACAGGAAGCTTCACAACGGCTCCAAAAGGTGATGCTAGTGCACTCAACTATACAGAAAGTCTTGGAATGATTCAGTAGTTTGGTGAAATGAGACGGGTGATTTATTATTTTCGTAGGTCAAAAGTAAATTTGAGTTGTACAATTGAAATGGTATTATACAACTGTTCTAGTATTTTCAACCGAAAAGAATACTCTCCCTCGCAAGTGAAACTACTCTTTATCAGTTCCTCATTTTTTATTGTTAGATAAATTATGAAGTGTTGGATTTGAGACTCATTTTATTCAAAATGGCTGTATGGGGCACATTGATACAACCTAAATCCTTTTTTAGTTCATTTTTCATTACTTTTTATTGTTTTTTTCTTTACCCTACACTCTTTAATCCAACCATTTTTCACCAAAAATTTCTAATATTAATTTCTATTGAAGTGAAATAGCTCTAATTTTTTATATTAGAACATTTTATAGTATTTTTGCTAACAGAAAAAGTACGAACTTACCCAAAAGCTAGTACTAGTAGAACTAATAAAAGAAAAGGATGGCATTCTGGCAAATCTCGAATTTATATCGATTCTCCAGAGAAAAAAGTATTTTCGACATGAGAAATGTTAAGTAAGAGAAACAAACTGCAGAACAGAAAAAGATAATTATATTATAAACAGAATTTTTAATATAATTATCCTTTATTTTTTGTTTATAAACCTATTTATAAACAGAAAACACGGTAATTTTTTCATCTTTCCCAAGAAAGATGATAATGCTGGGATTGAGGTGCTAGATATGACAAAGTTACCACAACCAACAATCAGACAAGGAACAGCCAGAACATCAGGTCATAATATATTTAATTTTGATTGCCTTAATATTGCTTAAAAATAAATTGTGGGTGATTCGAATTTCTATAAATAAATATAAAATGGTTTTCTAACACATTTTCTATGAAAAATATGCATTGGTATTATTTTGTCGTCATTTTTCTCAAACGTATCAATCTGCCCCATAGATGGGGCACATTGATACAGATGACTTTTTTTTTATTTTTTTAAAATTACATGCAAAAATATTATATAAAACAACGATTGTGCATATTTATAACATACTACACAAGTTTTGCTGTCACCTCATGGGAAAAAAAACTTGAATTTTCTACTGTTTTCACACCAAAAAAAAAAAAAAAAATCTTAGAAAAAAACTGTATCAATGTACCCCATTTCCCCCTAAGTACCGAAATTTTTTATATCAAATAACATTTAAAAAAAAATAGTTACTATTTAAAAATATTTTATAACAGATTTTTTTTTTTTTTTTTTTTTTTACAAATGCATTTAACAATAATAAAGTTCTGTTGCACTTTGCCCTAACCGGTGCCTGATTTATAGCAGGGCACTCGGGGCACGGGCCCAGGACCCCTGACAATAAGTGGCCCCAAATGCTGCTGAGAGTATTTCAATTATTGTCCGAAATCTGATGTAGTATTAATATTTAATAGAATTATATATTCCATTCTACATTCTGTTGTGTTCATTTTGTGTTTTTATAATGTTGAACATATTTGTCTGAAGCATCCATTTATAATTACTTTATTATAGTGAATATATATATCTATATTATAAAGGCCAAACGTATCTGTGCGTAACGCATGCGTTATTTTGCGAATGGCAACATTTCCCCCTGCATTTTCGGTTTTACAATTTTCGCTACTGCAAATTTTACACTTCTGAAGATCGCACATTCTCAATTTTTACATCGGCGTATACAGAAAAAAAAATGTACTTTTAAATGCAATTTGTTTCAAAGCTGTATCTCAATTTATTTTTGAGATATCAATTTTTTTATAGTTTTTGTGCAAATTGTGTAATTGTGGCAACAGAAATGCGCCACTTTCTCATAAAATTGAAAAAAAAAAAAAAAAAAAAAAGAATGAAATTAAAATTTTGTACGTAAGTTTTGAGAAAATGAAAATGGTGACGGGTTTAGATTTCACGTGAAATTTTATGATCGTGACAATTTGATTTTTTTTTTTTTTCATTGTTACCAATCTTAAGAGCATAAATTGATAACTTCATCATAATAACTTATCTTTATCATGTTTTACTTATTACATATGCGATTAAAGTTTAATTTTAATAATTTGGACAACTGACTTTTATAGAAATGGTATTTTGTTAATTTTAGCTTAAAATAATATTTCTTTTAGAGTTAAACAGACCAATATAAGATGCATTTTTCACTGTAGCTAATTTTGTACGTTGTTATAAATCGATGAAATAGTTCCCTCTAAAACATTTTCTTTCGCCGATGTTCGACGGGTTCCACCTCGTATACATGATAGTTATATATATATATATATACCTTTATCAATTTAAAAATTCATTCTTACTTAATCCTGTTCTCGTTCTTGTCAGATTATTTGGGGGTTGGTGAACTATGTTGAAGTAGTAGAGCCCTTAATATTTTAAATAACTGTAGCTTGATGTTGTCAAAAATGTATTATAAGTTGTTGCATATTTTATCATTGCAAATATGTTGGCTTGTATATAAAAATAATACTAATAATAATTAACACCACACAATTTATTACAAAACGTCTACTGATTTAAATTTTATAATTGTAAAATAATTATTTAAAAGTAAATTAATGATTATCATATTTAATTTTTAATGGGTATTTTTAAGTAATTATTAAAGTCACTAATGGCTATTTTAGTAAATATCTTGTTTTATTATTACTCAATTCTATTGTAAATATTGGTGAAAGCTCCGCCCCCCCCCCCCTCATAAGTATCTGTGCACAGGGACCCAAAATTTTTAAATCGGTCCCTGCCCCTAACAGCGGAAGGGTGGAGGACAAATAGAAATTCTTATTAACATAACAAATGGACAACATTCCTAGTAAGCCAAGCTTCATTTCAAATGTACTTTACATATGGTTTCTCGAACCATAATTATACTATGCATACACATATAAAAAAGAATAGGAATATCAAACGTTGGGGTGTTCCATATTTCAGAAATTAATAATTTTATAATAATTTAGTGATTTTAATAATAACTTTGTATTTTCATAAAAATAGATAATAGGCTAAAAACGATAATATGTTTTTTTGTACTAAGACCGTGTTACAATTAAAACTCTTCCTCCCCTAAAGATATCTTACTATATCATATGCCAGATCGCCCTCTCCCATAAAATGATAACGTTTTATTTCCACAGCTCTTATAGTATAAAATCCCCGCAGGAAAAACCTCCCACGCGTACTTGCAATTGCAATACTATTTCAAGGATACATTTATTGTTAAATGCTTAATCTTTACTAAATTTAAAATTAGTTTAAGTGAAAAGTTATACGAATCTTACATAAACTGCAGATTTTGCTTAATATAAGATATAAAATATAGATTTTATATATATATATATAAAGATAGTTAATTTAATTCACAAGTCATATTTTAGATAAGTCTCGTGGAATTTAATATGATAATCCATAGAATATAAACACCAGAATAAGATGATTAAAAAGAAAAAAAAATCTTCCCCTTATTTTCCAGAAAATGGGGAGATGTATCACTGAAACGTATCTCATAAGCTTCCCCGCCTCAATGATTAGATTTTGTAAAATATAGAGAATCTGAATATAAACATCAGATACGGATACCTATTTTTTAAATTCAGCCCTACTGTACTTCTTAACATTAACTTGAACTTACTTAGCTTCCCTTCATAAATAACAGTCAACAATAATAATAAAGTCTAGCCTACCTTGGTTGATTCATATCCGAACGGCGTGATTTATCCAATTTGATAATAAATACCAGACACAAAATAAATCCACTGCGCTGAGCGTAGTCCTTTGAAAAGTCTATAATTTTTCTTTACATTCAAAAGATATTAAACAAAAGTTAGAAAAATACAGTTAAATTTTACAGAAAACAATTTTTGCTACGTGTTTACTTGTACAAATAAAATACAAGACTGACAAAGAATTGAACTTTAGCACTGACGACACATCGAGTGCATCACAACCTTGAAATATATAATTATAGGAAAAAACAGTCATTATTATTGCGAAATATCTCGATTACAATTTGAAAATGAAAGTACTTGATTAAATGAAATAAGATAAATGTTTATAGTTTCAGAAATCATCATATATCTATCACCCCTGCTTGATTTCTGAAGCTTTTATAGTCATCAGGTTTAATTGGCTTCGATGTTTAAGAAAATCAGCTTTAGGTAAGGGCTTAGTAAAGATGTCCGCAGTCATGTCCTTGCTTGGGCAATATTCCACGTCTATAATTCCTTTATTTCGAAGATCCCTTATACAGTGAAATTTTATGTCCACGTGTTTTGTTTTCGAATGATATCTTTCATTTTGTGTCATCTTAATGCAGGTATGATTATCTTCGAAAATCGTTATTGGCAAAGTCTGATTTAACTCTAGATCTTTTAGAAGATTAATTATCCACGTTGTTTCTTGGGCAGCACTGGCAACTGATACATACTCAGCTTCGGCTGAGGATAGAGCAACTGAATTTTGTTTCTTTGTTTTCCAAGAAATAGCTGTATTTCCTAGTTTACATAAATTTCCGCTGGTTGATTTTCGATCATATTTATCTCCTGCCCAATCTGAATCCGCATATGTTGTTAGGATTGGTTTATTTTTATTGCAAATAATTAATTTTATGTCTTTTGTAGTTTTTAAATATTTTATAACTCTTTTTACTGCATTCCAATCTTTTTCTCTCGGTTTTTCATTTCTTCGACTAAGAATACTAACAGCCGCTGAAATATCTGGCCTACTGATAGTAGCTATATATAACAATGCCCCAATTGCTTGCCTATATTTGCTGTTGTTTGGAAGTAATTTTTCTTCATCAATTGTGTTTAAATAACCTGGTTCCATCGGAGTATCACAGGGTTTTACCTCACTTAGATCGAATTTTTCAACTTGTTCTTTGATTTTGTTTCTTTGATCGAGAAAAAAAAATTTCCTTCTTTATTTCTGCTTATATTTATACCCAAATAATAATTTACAGTTCCTAAATTCTTTACTTCAAATTCTTTTCTAAGTTGAGTTATGGTCTCGTCTATTTCTTTAGTATCCCCTGAAATTAACATGTCATCCACATAAATGATGATATAAGTAGTACTGTTTTGTGTTTTTCGCATGAAAAGACATGGATCTGCAGTGCTTTGCACAAAACCTATTTTTTCCAAACTTTCACTTATTTTAATATTCCATGCCCTTGCGGCTTGTTTTAAGCCATAAATTGCTTTTCTTAGTTTACAAACTTTATTTTCTTCTCCCGGTACAACGTACCCTTCTGGCTGAGACATGTAAGACGTCTTCTTCAAAATTTCCGTGAATAAATGCTGTTTTCATATCAAGATGGTTTACAACTAAATTTTTGTACGCCGCACAGGCTAAAAATGCCCTCAATGTTGTATATGATACTACTGGTGCAAAAGTTTCGTAGTAATCGGTTCCAAATTTTTGAGAAAAACCCTTAGCGACTAAACGTGCTTTGTATTTATCAATTTCACCATTTGAATTATATTTTAATGAAAATACCCATTTGCAATTTATTACTTTTACGCCAGTTGGAGGATTAACTAAATCCCATGTTTTGTTTTTTCTTAAAGAAGCAATTTCTTCCTTAGTTGCTTCATAACAATTGTTTTTATCATAGGGATTATCAATTAATTCAATATCCTTCCATTCTAATGTTCTAATATTTTATTTTCTGTTGAAAAATATGCAAATCGATCAAGTAGAACACCCCTATTTGATCTTTGTGATCTTCTAAGTTCATTTATTGCAATATCTTCATCGCTTGTTTCATTATTTTCCTGCATATTTCTAACAATTTCAGAAGATTTCCCCCCTGCTATTTCGGGTTGTTTTTGAAAGTTGATGTCGCTTGTTATCTCAAAGCTTTGAACCCTTTGGTTTGAATTAGAGTTTTCAATAAATTTTACTGTGCGTGCGCGTATTACTTTATTATTTCCAATATAAATTCCATAATCTTTTGATCTATTGTCGTAACCGACAAAGGTTCCTTCAATTGCTTTGTTATCGAGCTTGTTTCTTTCGGATTTATGAAGGTAAGCATAAGCTTTGCAGCCAAATGTTTTTATATTTCTCAAATCCGGGATTTTATTTGTCCACAACTGGTATGGTGTTAAGTTGTGTGATTTTGTTGGTAGTGTATTTAGCAAATACACCGCTGTATTTAAAACTTCGCCCCAAAATTTCTGAGGTAGATTAGCTTCCGATAATAGGCAATGTGTCATTTCAACTAATGTCCTGTTCTTCCTCTAAGAAACACCGTTTTGAGATGGAGAATATGGTACAGTTAATTGATGATGCATACCTGTTTTGGATAGAAAATTTTCTACTTCATCGCTAATTGTGTTTTGTTTTCGAATGATATCTTTCATTTTGTGTCATCTTAATGCAGGTATGATTGTCTTCGAAAATCGTTATTGGCAAAGTCTGATTTAACTCTAGATCTTTTAGAAGATTAATTATCCACGTTGTTTCTTGGGCAGCACTGGCAACTGATACATACTCAGCTTCGGCTGAGGATAGAGCAACTGAATTTTGTTTCTTTGTTTTCCAAGAAATAGCTGTATTTCCTAGTTTACATAAATTTCCGCTGGTTGATTTTCGATCATATTTATCTCCTGCCCAATCTGAATCCGCATATGTTGTTAGGATTGGTTTATTTTTATTGCAAATAATTAATTTTATGTCTTTTGTAGTTTTAAATATTTTATAACTCTTTTTACTGCATTCCAATCTTTTTCTCTCGGTTTTTCATTTCTTTGACTAAGAATACTAACGACCGCTGAAATATCTGGCCTACTGATAGTAGCTATATATAACAATGCCCCAATTGCTTGCCTATATTTGCTGTTGTTTGGAAGTAATTTTTCTTCATCAATTGTGTTTAAATAACCTGGTTCCATCGGAGTATCACAGGGTTTTGCCTCACTTAGATCGAATTTTTCAACTAGTTCTTTAATTTTGTTTCTTTGATCGAGAAAAAAAAATTTCCTTCTTTATTTCTGCTTATATTTATACCCAAATAATAATTTACAGTTCCTAAATTCTTTACTTCAAATTCTTTTCTAAGTTGAGTTATGGTCTCGTCTATTTCTTTAGTATCCCCTGAAATTAACATGTCATCCACATAAAAATGATGATATAAGTAGTACTGTTTTGTGTTTTTCGCATGAAAAGACATGGATCTGCAGTGCTTTGCACAAAACCTATTTTTTCCAAACTTTCACTTATTTTAATATTCCATGCCCTTGCGGCTTGTTTTAAGCCATAAATTGGTTTCTTAGTTTACAAACTTTATTTTCTTGTCCCGGTACAACGTACCCTTCTGGCTGAGACATGTAGACGTCTTCTTCTAAATTTCCGTGAAGAAATGCTGTTTTTATATCAAGATGTTTACAACTAAATTTTTGTACACCGCACAGGCTAAAAATGCCCTCAATGTTGTATATGATACTACTGGTGCAAGATTCGTAGTAATCGGTTCCAAATTTTTGAAAAAACCTTTAGCGACTAAACGTGCTTTGTATTTATCAATTTCACCATTTGAATTATATTTTAATGAAAATACCCATTTGCAATTTATTACTTTTACGCCAGGTGGAGGATTAACTAAATCCCATGGTTTTTTTTTTTTTTTTTTTTTTTTTTTTTTTTAAGAAGCAATTTCTTCCTCAGTTGCTTCATACCAATTGTTTTTATCATAGGGATTTCCCCCCTGCTATTTCGCGTTGTTTTTGAACGTTGATGTCGCTTGTTATCTCAAAGCTTTGTACCCTTTGGTTTGAATTAGAGTTTTCAATAAATTTTACTGTTCGTGCGCGTATTACTTTATTATTTCCAATATAAACTCTATAACCTTTTGATCTATTGTTGTAACCGACAAAGATTCCTTCAACTGCTTTGTTATCGAGCTTGTTTCTTTGGGATTTATCAAGGTAAGCATAAGCTTTGTAGCCAAATGTTTTTATATTTCTCAAATCCGGGATTTTATTTGTCCACAACTGGTATGGTGTTAAGTTGTGTGATTTTGTTGGTAGTCTATTTAGCAAATACACCGCTGTATTTAAAGCTTCGCCCCAAAATTTCTGAGGTAGATTAGCTTCCGATAATAGGCAAAGTGTCATTTCAACTAATGTCCTGTTCTTCCTCTCAGAAACACCGTTTTGAGATGGAGAATATGGTACAATTAATTGATGATGAATAACTGTTTCGGATAGAAAATTTTCTACTTCATCGCTAATGTATTCTCCGTCGTTATCAGTTCGGAGTTCTTTGATCGTGTACCCGAATTTGTTTTTAGTAAAGGCTACATATTCCTTTAATTTCTCAATTACTTCGCTTTTCTTTGATAAAAGATATATCATTGTAAATCTACTGAAGTCATCGGTAAATGTGAGAAAAAATTTCTTTCCTCCTATGCTTTCAGTTGGCATCGGCCCACAGATATTTGAATGTACCAGGTCTAGGACCTTCTGAGCTCTGTTTGTTGCTTGTTTTGGATACGGTGCATCTGTTAATTTACATTTTATGCAACTTTCGCAAATTATATCGTGGTTACACTCTTTTATTTCTATTCCTGTTGCTAAATTTTTAGATATTAGTTGCTTAGTGGAATTTATGTTCCTGTGTCCAAGTCTTTTATGCCAAAGCTCAATGCAGTTTTTATTCTTGCATTGATGTGCTAGATTTGCATAGTTATCCTGTTTAGGTTTATACAGATCTATTTCATACAAATTATTTTCAATTTTTCCTTCTAAGAATATTTACCCATTTTGGGTTAATTTATATGTTTTGTTTTCAAATGTGAGCTTACAACTATGTTTAACAGCTTTGCTAACGGACATTAGATTTGATTGTAAGTCCGGCACATACAAAACATCCTTCAAAGTTATGTCGTTATTTTTGGTTTGTAGTTTTATAGTCCCTGTACCTTGAGACTCGAGAGTTTTCCCGTTCGCTATCGTGACAGTATTTTTATTATTTGTGTTAATGTCAAGGAATAAATTTATATCATTACACAAGTGTGAGCTGCTTCCTGAGTCAATAATCCAGGTAGATTTATAATCATTTTGTGCGAGAAAAGATATTTGTTTTTCTTCGCTATTATTTTTCAGAGTCTGTGTATTTCTTTCAATTTTCGTTTCCGGAGTAACTTTATTTACTTCAAAACATAAAGATGAATTTTGTTTATTTTTATCATTTGTTTGGTTTTAGAATTTTTATTCTTAAGAAACCAACAATTTTGTTTCACATGGTTTTTTCTTTTACAGTACGTGCAAAAAAGGTTTTGCTCGCGCTTTGGAAATGGTTTTTGATTAAATTTTATAGCTTTGTATGCATTTTCATTCGACGATTTGGAGCTATCTTGTCTCCTTTGAAATTCGTCTGTTAATTTCCCTTTAATAAAATTAGAATTTAATTCCTCCTCAGATTTAGATTCTAAAGCAGTAATAAGGGTATCGTAACTCGGTGGGAGAGAGCATAACATGAGTGCTGATAGATGAGAATCTTTTATCTCTTCACCTATTGCCTTCAATTTATCAGCGGTTTCTAAGATCTTTACAATATGATTATTCATGTTTCCGTTTTCAGCAAGTTTTATGATGTATAATTTACGTAGTAAATATAATTTACTTGATAAGTTAGCGCGTTCATGTATTTCTTTTAAAACTAGCCAAGTAGCTTTAGCTGTTGTTTCATTTTTTACGTAAATGAGTTGCGAGTCTTCTAATGTTAAATTTATCGTAGCTCTAGCTTTATTATCCTTTCTCGTCCACTCATTATTTAATGGAGTTGGTGGATCGTCGGTTATATGACTAAATAAATCTTTCTTCATAAGAAGCATTTGGAGTTTAAAACTTTATATTGCATAGTTATTTGAGTTTAGTTTTTCTATACTAAAACTTTCTTTTGAAGAAGAAGCCACATTCTTTATTTTTGTTTCTGCCTTAATTCAACTTTTATAACTATAACTTTTATTAATTTTCAACTTTATTTTAATTATTTTCAACTATAGTTTAATGTAATTCAATTTTGTTGTTGTTCCTTTAGAAGAGAGCAATATTGCTAAAAGTTCAGTTTTTGTCTTTCTCATAATCTCTTAACATTAACTTGAACTTACTTAGCTTCCCTTCATAAATAACAGTCAACAATAATAATAAAGTCTGGCCTACCTTGGTTGATTCATATCCGAACGGCGTGATTTATCCAATTTGATAATAAATACCAGACACAAAATAAATCCACTGCGCTGAGCATACTCCTTTGAAAATTCTATAATTTTTCTTTACACTCTACATTCAAAAGATATTAAACAAAAGTTAGAAAAATACAGTTAAATTTTACAGAAAACAATTTTTGCTACGTGTTTACTTGTACAAATAAAATAGAAGACTGACAAAGAATTGAACTTTAGCACTGACGGCACATCGATTGCATCACAACCTTGAAATATATAATTATAGGAAAAAACAGTAATTATTATTGCGAAATATCTCGATTACAATTTGAAAATGAAAGTACTTGATTAAATGAAATAAGATAAATGTTTATAGTTTCAGAAATTATCATATATCTATCAGTACTCAGTGATATAAAACACCAGGGCATTTACTTTTAAGAGTAGATACCCAGGGTATATACCCTGGGTATCTACTCTTATGTAATGTTATGTTATTTATGTAAATACTCATTTTGGGGTTTATCAGGGTATTTATTTTTTCAATTAAGCATATTTATGAAAAGCCTTTGTATTGCTATTAGTTATAATGTATTAGTGTAAAAGAAAGAAAAGCTCAATTTATATATTTAAATGTTGAATTTAAATGCTGATGTATTTATTTAGAGTGCAGTCAAAACAAGAAATAAATGGTCAAGTGCGAGCAGTACTCACGCTCAGGGGGTTCCACACAATAAACGAACGTATTATTAACCCAGTAAAGGTTGAGCGACTGGTATATATGTCATTTAAAATTCTCAGAATCCTTCATTATTTCCACCAGTTATTTTTTATTGTAAAGTTTACCTTATTTAAATGAAACATTTTCGCGATTCGAGTACAAAAAATTTCCTGTTTTGACAAACCTGTGGTAAAAGATTAAAAATTAAGCAAAGTACTCTCATCGCGAAGGAGTTAACTGTATTATAGAAAGAAAATTGTTGCTGAAAGAATAATAAGACACAAAGTACAAAGTCTTATAATAAGACATTGTAAAAAACTACACAATTTAGGGTTGATTGTAGCTGTATATACTAGAAAAGAATGAATGGGTATACCATAAAAATTCAAACAGATATGAAGCCTAAATAATATCAAATATTGCTATTCTGTGTAAGTTTTTTTTAAAATCTTATTCTTATCTATTTATAAGGAACTTAAATCGGTACTAAGAATAAAAGGCTGTACATATTTAAACTTCATTTGGCATTTCATAAAACTAAATTATGCGTAGTAACAATCTTTTCTTTTTCCAGTGTAGCTACCATAAAACAATTGTTCAATGTTTAAACTTGGCACTGTGCTAAAAAAGCTTGTGTAGAAAAGGCGCTCGTAAATTTGCAAAGCCGCTTTGGCCTGTGACGCGTTTTTCCAGATAGGTTTTTAATTACCTTTTAAATACGCAAGAGTCGCAATCAAAGACCCACTCAGTGAAAACTAGTGGAGAACCCCATATAGCATTTATGAAAATTCACATGCATAAGGAATTAAATAATAATAATAATAATAATAATGATAATAATAATAATAAACATTTTAAAAACAGAAATTTCGTAACGTAGTGGCCGATATATGCGAAATAAGGGACGTTTTGCATTAAATAAGGCAAATAATACTTAAAAAAATCCTGGTACTAAAATGGATATATTTTTTTTATTTCTTATAAATACGAAACCTGATTTATATGATTAATTCCAATTAAATTAATATGTTTGGAACAATGTGAATTTTGATACCACTACTAAGTATTGAATTATACAAATATGTTATTAAAAATTATTATCTGGGCTTTAAAAGCCGATAGTATGCAGCAGACGCTGCCCTCATCGTTGTTTATGTCAAGACCGCCCTGTCTTTAAGGATTAATGTTAATAAAACTGTTTTCTCGGAAAAATGAAACTATTCCGTAAAATCTTACGGAAACAAATGTGCATATTAACGGCTTTTTTCTTTACAGCGTATTGACCACATGACGTTTTCGCACCCGGGCCATAGTAAGGAAGCTATGCACTCTGTCAGGAGTGACTATTTTCTCTTTTTAAAAGAATGCGTTTTAATACCAAATCGGTGTAATTTCCAAGGTTAAATTATGAAAGGGGGGGGGGGGGGGGGTAGAAGGAGGCAACTGCCCCGGGCTTGGAAAGTGAGGGGCGCAAAACTTATACTACCAACCTGCTTTATTTCTTCTTTTCTTATAAAAAAAAAAAAAAGAAAAAAAAAATGTGAACATATTGGGGATTTTTTTTTTTTTTTTTTTTTTTTTTTTTTTTTTTTTTTTTGTAACAGACACATACATTTTTAAAATACCATAAGACTTCTTTCTTGGAATCCAAAAGGGTTTGTTACAAGCTGTTATAATTTACTGTAGATACATTTATTCCACATCTGTTTTCCAAATACCCTTTGCCAAAATATAAGCTACATTTTATCTCACATTGTTTAGCTGTTAAAATTAAATCTTTTAAAGTTGTAAAGTAGATATGAAATATGTATTCAACAGAATTTATTTGTGTTTCCATACTTTTTAATTTTATGACACCTGTCACAAAAAGAAGACAGGGGAGGGCAGCGCCAAATTGAAACTTTGCCCAGGGTGCAGTTTTCTCTTTACACGTTGCTGCTAAAAAGTACCACATTTTGCTGATTTTTATTATTTTACTCCATATATTGGTTCAAATTTGAACGAAAGTTTATTATGCTAAGATTTCACTGTCATCATTGGAGGACTTTCTCATTCTCGATAACGGAGTGAGACAGTCACTCTCATCAGTAGAGTGACTCTCTCACTCTCGATTATAGAGTGAGAAAATTTACTCCTTTCTATAGAGTGGAATATTCCACTCTTTTAGGAGTGTATTTTTGCAAAAGTCACTCCAAAAAGGGTGAAAATGCCTCTTACTCTTCCAAAAAATGAGCTTTTCACTCCTTCCACTTTTAGAGTGTAGTACCTAAAATTAAAAGAAAAATATTTTTGAGCTCAGTGTAACGAAAGCTTTCACAAGATATCCCACACAATATACAAAGATTTTTTTTTTAATTAAGTTAATTAATTAGCCTCCTACCCCACCTCCTAAGTATATTTGTAAATGTTTAATAATCTGTAAATATGTGGGTCAATAGTCTTTATTACTTCCCCCAATTTGAGCTTTCCATGTTTCACATTTTATGAATAAAATGGTTGTAACAGACGGACAGACAGACACAGGAGTGATCTTATAATGGTTCCGCTTTCATTTTAAAAGTACCGAAGCCTAAAAGTGGTATATTAGCCTAAAAAGTGCATATTCTGTAACCCGGAAGACCTGGGTTGAATCCTTTCTTTCCAGAGCCCGAACAAGCTGAAGTTGGGCCCAGGGCCTGTTAAAAAATTGGGCCCCCTACCTACTCATTTTCGGCGACACTTTCACAAAAGGAAGGTTTATTTGACGAGTTGACAAAGCTGTTTGGATGAAAAGCGTCTAGGTTCAAAGCTCCTAAAAATTTCATTGAGTCATTCAGAATATTTAAATTTTACATTTCATATTTTATAAAACATTATTTGAAAAGTATTTGATTAAGGCAAAAAAAAATTAATCCACATAATTTCTGGGCCCCTGAAGTTGGTGGGTTGGATGAAAAGCGTCTAGGTTCAAAGCTCCTAAAAATTTCATTGAGTCATTCAGAATATTTAAATTTTACATTTCATATTTTATAAAACAACATTATTTGAAAAGTATTTGATTAAGGCAAAAAAAATTAATCCACATAATTTCTGGGCCCCTGAAATTGGTGGGCCCAGGGCCAAGGCCCCGGAGGCCCGTGCATTAATCAGGCCCTGCTTTCCCCTAGTTTTCATAAATTTAGTATAATGGCAGATAATGGATTTACATTTTTATGTCCCGATCCTAAAGCGGTCATTTCGCCCTTTCCTTCTCCCGTCTTTGCTATTTACGACAATGGACATGACAAATATAAATACAAATTGAGAAGTAATACATATTTTAAAGAACTGCTACAAAGCGTCACTGGGCTTCGAAATCCAATCCTGCATTGAGTCTGATAAAACGCAGTCGGGAAGTGAAGAAAGGGTTCTCGGGACATTCGAAGAATTTCTTGTAACTTATTCCATTTATTCCTTGTACTCCAACATCCTGTTGTTTAAAGTATATAGAGATAATTTTTCTTGTACGTAGTAGAATCTCGATAAACAGAATTTTCAATGTCTATAAATTTTGATGAGTAAAAATTTTCTGCAGTAGAGAACAAAATCAATATTATCTAATAAGTTTCTTACAAAAGTAATATAGATGATTCCAAACAGGGATAAGGACGTTTGTCAGTAAGATCTCAAATTCTCTTCGCTAATGCTCAGCCTATATGGGCGTAGGATGCATTTCTCATTTTTAAAGTATCCGCTCAGGGAAGGCCATAAGTATCTTAGAGATAGTTTTTTTTTTTTTTTTTTTTTTTTTTTAACATCTTTTATTGTATTATGTTAGTGAAAATTAATGTTGGCAATAATTCTTTTATAATATGCGTGGGTGGATGCTTGTATGTAGTTTAGTGACTAAATAAGATAGCTAAACAAAAAAGAATAACAAAAAACGATAAAAACAATTTTTAAAGTTGAAAAGTGTTTATTATTTCGATTTGTCTGGCCGTCTGTCCTTCTGCCCGCGCTCTAACTCTTTTAAATATTCTCGAATTGCCCTGAAACTTTTGGGAGTTATTGACGTTTACCCTAGACGAACCCTATTGCAAATGAAGTTTCTAGCATGATTAGTTTATTTACAGGGACAATCAAAAAGTTTTACGTTACATCACAGCCTATGGAAAAAATCGTTTCAAATGAATTTTAAAGATGTTACACCCTGTCAAACATATTAAAATTTATATGCATTTCCGAATTGCATATAAATTTAATAAATGGGGAAAATATATATATTCTGTAAAATATGAGGGGAAAAGAATAGTTATTATTCCTTTACAGAGCCAAAAGAAAAAAGAAAAATCTATTACCTAACGGTAAAGGAGGGGGGGATTGTTTGCGACATATTTTAATTATATTAAACTATTTCATGTATAATAAAATTCATGTAGGTCATTGAGGCTTAATATAAGTTATCTCTCGCATAATACGAAGTACACAGCATTTACAGGGACATACAAAAGATTCCAAATAGTATATTCTATCCGAAATACTGTATATTATCGATGATGGCTGATGGATGGATGAAGTGCATTTTTAAATATGATAAGCACTTTTAAGTTTAACTAAGTTTATGCATTATGGCGTGTATAAATGCTACAGTTGATATATAGGGCTACACTGTCATATCTCCACATTTCCTGCCGCAGGTGTACCCTTTGTTCTCACGGCTTGGAATGTAGTCGAAATTATTGAGCTTTTATGTGGGCAGAGAGAAAATAAGCAAGTTGTCTCCAGCTGAGTAATGTACGAGGATTTAGTGTTATGCCTGAACAATTACTGCCTCCCGCGTTTGCTATGTGGAGGTCACCTTACAGTCCAGGTGTGTTTGCCTGCATTTCTCTTGCTAACGTACAGATTTCCTTTGGCTGTGAAATCAGTCAAGGGGAAGCACTATTTGTATATCGAATGGGAGAAGGACGCCTTGACCCCTGGATCGAGATTGGAAGAAGTCCGCAGGAAGGTGTCTTTCCTCCCCCCTCCTTGTGAATGCAGACCAGGAAAGGACTTTTTCGCTGCTGGTCGGACAGATAGAGAGATAGATCTCTCAGGATTAAGTTGGGTAGAGCTCTGCTCTCCCAGACCACTATACCCGATATCGGGGTTTGAAGTCCGGGGTGTCCGGCAAGAGAACCGCTCTGAAAAGTCAGAGCACTTGTAACCTTCATTCCTTCATTAAATTTTACAATTGTTGAATTTTATAAAATTTAGGCTTGATTATTTAGACTCTCCAATTTATAGCAAGCCCATCTGCCACTACGCCACAACACAAAAAGCTCGCAAGCGTTACTGAATATGAGCGTAAATTACTTAAAAGTGGTTTTAAATAAAGTTAACTTATGCATTTTGACTATGAAATGATTGTAGAATATTAGATATACAAAGGGTCACGCAAAAAATTGGACACATGGTCACTTATGTATGATAATTTCTGGAAATGGGATTTCAGTAGTCTTAAGAGTGTTTTAGTTTGAACAAAATTTCAGCTAAATACAGCGTATAATAGAGGTACTAGGTAAACTACAGGACCGAATAAATGTATGCAAGTATGTGTCCATCTTAGTATAAATTACGGAAAGAGAAATTTCAAACTGCTACACTTTTTCTTGCTAAATTCCCCCATTGTATAGTATGTATATCAACCATCAGATCAAATACAGGGCCATTCAAAAGTATTAGAATACATATTTGGTTAATGCCAGGAACACTTAATTTCCCTAAATAGTGAGGTTTTGTTAAAGATTTCAGAAAATGGTTGAAAGTGTTCCCTAATCTACGCTTAACGCAGGATTGTTTCTTACTTGTTATTGAAATTATATTGTACGTCTAGATTTTCTTTCTTGTATGGTCTTAATTGAATACTTCACTAAATTCGGGATAAATATGAACATACGGCACACAAAATAAAAGTTGCTAAATAACCGCAGCTAGCACTTAACGACAAAAAATAATTATTGCCATCCCCTTTTCAGAAAACTTTAGCAAATCCAAAGTCTCCAAAGGGTGTGTTCCTACTTATAGAAAAATTATAACTTCCTCTATTAATATTCAACTGCGGATGCAAGAATAAATTCTATTCGTTGCTCTTCTTAACAGCCGTAGCGACTGCTATTATTTTCTATAGCCGCAAACGATTTTTTATTAATTTTTTTTGTTCCTTTTTAGAGCCGAGAAAAATTAAAATATTCCTTTTTTGTATATGCTTGCACTACAGTGACTTCTTTTAAACCAAATTCAAAATAAATCGCCAAATAAGAAAGCTCAAGTCATTTATCATTTTTTTTTTTCAACTTCGCAAAACTAGATGAAGTTGCTCTCTTTTTATTATGAATATTATTTTTTTTATTTGATTTAGAAGCCAAGGAAATTATGTTCTTTTAAGATTAGAGTTTTTTATGGAATTGAATTTGGAGTTATGATAAAGAACAATGTATATGATAATTTTTTTAGCCTTTTACATTAAAGTTAATATTTTAAATTAATAATTTAAATGTTTTTACTTTATTTTGTTATAGATTTTGTGTAAAAATAAATAAGAAAATAAAACTCAATAATTGAAAATATGGCAATGTGTGAGATTTATTTTTGATAATTCTTAAAAAATGAATTGATTTATAATCTTTGATATTTATAACCTTTGATCTCGACCCAAACTAAAGTTCGGTATTGGGTCGAGTAACTCGATTTTTGTGATACAATCAGACCCATGATTCGGTTAATTCGGTTAACGTTAATTTGTCTCATTTTAGATCGGGTCGAATAATTATTTCGCGTTGGGGTTACAAACGACAGAGATCATGAACGGTAGGGGGAACTGGGGGACATTGATACAGCTTTTTTCAAAAAAAAATTTTGGTGTCTAGAAAGCAGAAATTTCAAGTTATTTTTCTATGTGATGTCAGCATAACCTGTGTAGTGTGTTATAAAAATGTACAATCGTTGTTTTATATATTATTTTTGCATGTAATTTTAAAAAAATCAAAAAAAGTAATTTGTAACAATGTGCCCCATCCCCGGGGCAGATTGATACACTTTGACACGTCTGGGAAAAATGGAGACAAAATAACAGCAATGCATACTTTTCATAGAAAAATAGTTAGAAACCATTTTATATATATTTATAGACATTAAAATCGCACACAATTTATTTGTAAGCGATATTAAAGCAATCAAAATGAAATGTATAATGACCTGATGTTCTGGCTGTTCCTTGCCTGTTTGTTGGCTGTGGTAACTTTGTCATATCTGGCACTTTAACCCCAGAATTATCTTCTTTCTTAGAAAAGGTGAAAGAATTACCAGGTTTTCTGTTTATAAATCGGTTTACAAATAGAAAATAAATGATAATTATATTAAAAATTATGTTTATAATACAATTATCCTGTACTGTTCTGCAGCTTGTTTCTCTTACTTAATATTTCTCATGTCGATAATACTTTTTTCTCTGGAGAATCGATATAAATTTGAGATTTGCGAGGCTGCCGTCCATTTCATTAATTAGTTCTACTAGCACTATATGTTGGGTAAGTTTGTACGTCTTCTGTTTGCAAAAATACTATAAAATGTTCTAATATAAAGAAATTAGAGCTATTTCACTTCAATAAAAACTAATAGTAGAAATTTTTGACGAAAAATGGTTGAATTAAGGAGTGTATGGTAAAAAAAAAGAAAAAATAAATAAATAAATAAATAAATAAATAAATAAATAAATAAAATTAAAGGTAATGAAAAAATGAACTAGAAAAGGATCTAGGTTGTATAAATGTGCCCCGACAAAGACTGTATCAATGTGCCCCATACAGCCATTTTGAATAAAATGAGTCGCAAATCCAACACTTTATAATTTATCTAACAATAAAGAATGAGGAACTGATAACGAGTAGCTTTACTTGCCAGGAAGGGTATTCTTTTCGGTTGAAAATACTGGAACATTTGTATAATACCATTTTAATTGTACAACTCAAATTTACTTTTGACCTACAAAAACAATTAATCACCCATCCCATTTCATCAAACGTTTGAATCATTCCAAAACTTTCTGTATGTAGTGAATTTCACTAGTATCACCTTTTGGAGCTGTTGTGAAACTTCCTGTAATGACCCTGTGTGCTGTACAGGGGGTGTATCAATGTGCCCCTGTTCCCCCTACTCTTTTGCTTCTTTGGATATGGGATGCACAGACTAGACACAGACTTTTGGAAAGATTTGACACATGCGGTGGGAACCGTGTTGACCTGATTTTTCACAAAAAAAAAAAAAAAAAAAAAAAAAAAAAAAAAAAGCTGGAAAAGAATTTAGATGAATATATATATATATATATAAATCGGAACATTAATGAGTATATTTATATTCTTTTTTAATATAAAATATAAAATAGATATTAATGATATAATTGTAGATTATTTTTATATATTTGCAATTTTCAAATTGCAAATTCGGATTGGTCACTTATGTTTATTTATCTATTTATTGTCATATTCAGGGGTCAAAGCTGTTTCTTTTTCTTTCTTTTCTTTTTTTTTTTTTTTTGGAGGGGGGCGGGTTTGGCTTGGTCGAGATAATGAAGGAAGTCATCACTTCTAAAAATGGCAAAAATATCGTAAAAGCTTCCAAAGTAACCCCAACATTTAGATTAAAAAAATTTGCAACAAATGGAAAAGACAGACTGCAAAACCTTTATTATCTCTATAACTTAAACTCATTTTGACTGTCACGTGATCAGGATCAGAGGCGCCAACTTTGGAAAAATATTGGGTTGGCTCTAAAATATAGGGTGAGCTCAAAAATATTTTGGTAAAATGGTATGATCATTTTGATTTCTTTCGAAGGGAGGTTAGATTGTGAAAGATGAGAATTTCAAGTTAAGCTATCATGTTTTAATAAAGTTGCGAATTTATTAAACTATATTATCATGCGTTTTTTCTTATAAAGACACTGATAGAACAGAATATGAAATTTGATTAAAGTTTGTGCATTAGATTTTAAGATCCGCGAAAATCGGGAAAACTGCAGCATACCACCTGCACCTGTTTTATGATTTAAACGCAAACCTATCATCACCAACTTATGTCAAAGTCTAAGAGGGTATAAAATTTCATGAAATTCCATGCATTAGCTCTTACGATGTGACTATTTCTAAAATTGTGTACATTCTGAAAAATTCAGTATAGCCGCTTCACCTGCTGGGCGATTCACATCAAAATTTGATTAGCAACAATTGGGTCAATGATCAATGATCTAACTGAATCTGAAGTTTGATGAAAATACGTGCTTAAGTTCTTGAGACAGAGCTATTGCAGAAATCCTGTAAATGTATCATAGCACCACCACCTGTTGCGATTTACACCAAAAGCTAATCAACAACTTATGTGAACGTCTAATGACACTAAAGTTTGTTCAAACTCCGACCATTTTTTCTCGAGATAGAGCTTTTGCGAAAATTACAAAAAACGTAGCGCCACCTTTTGGGAGAATTACGCCAAAAACTAATTTAAATCAATGTATAGCTGAATCTGAAGTTAGAGGAAAATCCTTATGTTATTTTTTGAGATAGAGCTATTGCGGAAATCGTGAAAAATGCAGCATAGCAGCACTACCTCTAGGGGCGATTTATATAAAAAAAAAAACTAATCAGCACCCATTTATATCAAGGTATAACTGAATCTAAACTTTCATTAAGTTCCGTGATGCAATTATAGTTCTTGATATAGCACAGTCACAAAATTTGTGACAGATAGAGGCAGACTCACAGATACATTATCTAAAAACAATAAAATCGTATTCAAGACTGTCGGACGTTCCCCTCAGTCCACACAACTTTGAAGAATGTCCGTGGTAGATATAGCTGCCACCACCGATATTACTAGGTGATATCGGTAACCCACTGTGAGATTGGTGTAAATGAAGACTTACGCTAGTAACCGAATTATCAGTTTATTAAGAATATATGTACACACAAAATACGCTATTTACAAATATATACAACTACAACTCGGATATAGGTGATCCGGTTCAACATTAAATTAGATACCGTAAAGATTGGTTGTGTACTATTCCAATTACACTTTCCACCTCACACTCAATACACGTTAAATTCACTTTTTTGGAGCTCAACCTTGAGTCTCCCAACACAAGTATACTGGGCCTGCACTTCTTAGCCCAGAGCACTAAACACCAGGACGTCTGTGTCCTTTGCGCACCAGAAAACACACACTTTACGCTCTTCCACACAGAGCAACCTCTAGGTACGAGACCTAGGTACGGAATCAATGATCTGAGGCAAACTTGCCCTCTCCAAATCACTCCTTTCCCCCACATAAACCCCTTTGGAGCCTCCTCATTGGACACTCCATTCTTTTCTTGCTTAGTGGCATGCTGCTAATTTGCTCACCATCCGCATACTTCACTGACAGGTGGACATGCCTCTCAGCTATCTCTTTTCTCTAACACCCCACCTGTAAAGGATTAGCTGGCAATTCCCCTTTCCACGAAGAAGGAATGTCACCTTGGAAATTCTGTACACAACCATACAATATGAGATATTCAAATAGAGAAAGAGTAGACATTACATTCTTTAGCACAGGTGCTATCAGATCCTGACAAAGACCTCCTAAAACGTATAAATCTGTCAAAAACCAGGAGTCAAGTTTATTCACGAATCCCATAGTTTCTTCATTTAAAGATAAAATAAAGTATAAAGGTTGAAAAATAAATGTCAGTAAGGTATCCAGTTTTCTGTAAACAAATGCCGTTACACGAAATGGAAATGAGTACTCCACACCTCCTCAATATAAAAAAAATTTTTGTTCTTCTTCCCTCAAAAGGTACTTTTTCACAATTTTGGAATTTAGAAACAAATTTAGAATTCACACTTATGCTTTTCAGAAACATTTTCTTGAAATATTTATTCTTTTAAAATAAATAGATTGAGTTTACTTCGCCTGCATAAAATCATAAGGGATCGAAAAACTTAAAACAGTTCAGACAGGTTCTAGTCTTTGCAAAATAGATTAAAACTGCATACATATCAAGCGTTCCAAAACAATGCTGGAATCTGTCGTAAATTAACATAGCTGCGCCAGCTGGTGGCAGGGGTGATAATGAATGCGTGGGTTTTTAGTATGACGTCATATATGAGCAGATGTCTATTATCTCCGCATCTCTTACGCAAAATTTGTGAATTTTTACTCAATCATGACAGATTAATCAAGTCTACCAGATTTATTGCAAAATATTTTTGTTACAGTTTGTTTTGATAAAATCATGTTCATTTTAAAAAATAGTCACAATATAATTTTAATTTCGGGAGAAAAAGTACTAATGCTACGAAAAATATTGACTTTTACCCTAAAATTAAAATGACAATGCGACTTTTTTAAATACACATATTTTTAATCAAAAAAATCTGTAACAAATATTTTACAATAAATCTGGTAGACTTGACTAATCTGTCATGATTGAGAGAATAGCTTGAAATTTATGATTGAATTTTTAATATGAATTCTCAAAATAGCTTTGTCTGTTAAAAAAAAAAAAAAAAAAAAAAAAAAAAAAAAAGAGGGAGAGAGAGACAGAGAGACAGAGAGAAGAGAGAGTCTAATATACGATTTTAGGAAAATTATTTCCTAGAATCGCAAAATATTTTAAAACAAATAAATTAACAATATTTCTGGTTTAACAAAACAACATTTAATACATACATTTAAAATTAAAATTATTCCGAATATACGTATAATGAAATAGGTTTTTAATTAAAAGAATGAAATGTTTTAAATAATAAAAGACATTGATAAACATTTATATTCTCATAGGAAATACAACAGTATATACCATTTTGTATAACTTAGCTCATCAAGAATTTAGTATAATATGACACTACTACAAAATTCTGCCTTTACATATTAACTACTTACTAAGTTTAATGAGTCATCTTTCATTACATTATAAACATAATTAAAACCGAACATATTTAAATCAGCGATATTTGTATCGCATAATTAAATGATATTTCATCTTAATATATTTTATGTTAATATTTAGTCGTACTATACTTATTTATTCTATATTTATTTACAATATTCCGAACCTAAAATTTATTCTAACAATATTTTAAAGTAACATTTTATAGAAACAAAAAAGTTCCTTTGCCATTCACACAGAAATAACTGCAATCTACTTAATAATCCTCTTGTTGTTCACCCCTGCCGCTAGGAGTCGTAGACCTTGACCCTGCCTTTAATCTTGTGGACACCTCTTCCATAGGTCTTGCACTCTAAAAAATAAAAGTGTAAATTAGACAAATTTACATATATATGTGTGTAAATTCCTAAAATTACACACCTGAGATGAAAATTACCCACTTTTTGCAAAAATTTACCTGTTTTTATGTGCATTTAGCGTATAAAACTAAGTATGTATATTGTTATCATTTGAAAATCACAAATAAATGTGTAAATGCTGAAAAATGCCTGAATTTACACAAATTGGTATGTTATTGTAATTTATTCATAATGATATATACATAGGTAAGTGTGTAAATTTGTAAGATCACCCACTTGTCCTAAAAAAATACACTTTTCCTACAAAAAATACTTATTTTAATATGTGTTTAGTTAATGGCATTAAGTTTATAAGTTGTTATCAGTTCATAAACTCAGAAAAATGTGTAAATGTAGATAACACCTGAAATCACGCTAATTAGTATGTCACAAATATTATAAATGCGTGAATTTTAAAGTAGACGTTACAAAAGGGATCATAGGCTTATATATTATTCAGAGCTACACTTTTTATTTCAGTAATCCCATTCCATAAATAACATGATGTCATTGCATTGCTGTAACAGCATTTTTAAATAATAAACTAATATATTTATTTATTTTTATAAGATACTCTTACCACTTCCCTCTCAATCCCCGTTTCAGCAGCAAGTGAACATTTGAAACAAGTTTAAAAAAATTTAAACTAGACGCATGTAACAATATATCGTTACATGTAACGTAAAATTTCATTCATTTAATTAATTAATTTCGTTTTTTGAATTACCTTTTGAAATTTATACATCAAATATAAGAATGCTTGATTTTATAATTCTAGGCTTTGATTAAATCGTAATTTCTTTCTGCCGTCTCATAGACCACTGTTTTTTCACAATTTTACTTGTAATTTTCAGTATTAGTGTTAGATTTCATTCTTAAAGCGAAATTAGGAAGACTTCATGAAGAGGCATTATAATAGAGATATAATTCCTCTTTATGCTTATTCATAAATTTAAATTATATTTTTTGTACTGTTGGTAACTTTTCTGCTGCCCTCCCCCCTCCCCCTTAATTTAAAGGACAGTAGTTTAACCTTCAGTAGAATCAAAAAGTATTTCGAATTCATTCAATATGTAACATAAAGATAATTCATGTAATTAAGATAATTCTAAATTCGTATCCTGAGTTGTTTTTACATTTTGCAAATCGAATATAAGTGTGCTTTATTTTACCCTAAATTATTTTAGCCATCTCATAGCTTGTAACCTTTTACCCATTTCAAATTTTAACTGGTATTTTTAGTTTAACTTCAGTTCGCAGTACAATTTACGGTCATATTCACGAACTGCTTCGACCCCGAGTTAGCATCGAAAACTAAAATCATTGCCCACACGGGGCGTGTTCAGCGAACTTACCAAAGTGACCAATGTAACCGGTAACTTACCGGAATGGTAAGTAACCGGTAGCTAACCAATTGACTGATTCTCTGGACACACTGGTTAGTTATGTCATGAAACGCCATCTATATTCCATTGCTGTAATTATTGTTTTATTTACAAACTATTTCGAATTAACTAACTTCGAATTATGATAAAAAGTTAATTAAATCCAATTGGTTTTTTAAATCATCAGATTTTAAAACATTCACCTTTTATATAAACATTTTATTTATATTTTAGATCATGATCTATATTTTAATTTAATTTTTTGCAATAGAGCGCGTGTTTTTTGTTATTTATATCTCATTGTCGCGTGTCATTTGTATTGACCGGGAACTTATTTGACGGTTCCGAAACATGTCAATGTATTTTATTTTTATTATAACACCTTTCTTAAGTAAAATTAAAATTTTTATTAAAATAACTTCGAATTAATTAATTTTTCGGACCGCCTGTTGATTAGAAGTTGCCATTTATTTTTAACTAAATAACATGTAACCGACCACGTGACCCAACTAACCAAGATTTTTCTCCGGTTAGTTCGGTCACTTACCGGTCACATCGGTCACTTGTGCTGAACGACGTTGGTTGCTTACCGGTTACAGCACTGAACGCATTGGTAACTAACCAATCTTACCGGTTACTTACCGGTGACATTGCTGAACACGCCCATGGTTTCATCAGGTTTAAGTTGAAAACTAATGGTGGGTTCAGTAACTTGACCTCGATCACGCCGGGATCGAAATTGAAACTTCGCAACCGAGCGCGCGTGGAGCGCAATTATGTACAATTTGGTGGCCAAAGAGTCAAGCTGAATGCAAGGGCTCGAGTTGAAAAATATAGAAGTTATTCTCCTATAAAATATAAGGTATGTAATCTCATACGTTTGTATTACCTCCAATTCTTTTTATTTGATTTGTTTATATTTATGTATAAATATATATGCTATATGTTGGATTGTTTTTTTCGTATAAGAATTTTTTACACGAATAATTTATTTGCCTTAAAAAATGTCAACATTACCTAACTCCTGATAAATGTCTATTGAAAAACAACTGTTGTATCTAAGGTTATTTATTTCTTAAAAAATATTTTCATCTTAAAAAGAATTTATGAATGTATTTTAACAGTAGCTAAGTAAACAAGAACATCTTTTTTTTTTTTTTTTTTTTTTTTTTGGGGGGGGGGGGGGTGTTAAATTTTGCATCGGTTGTGTGAAAGATATTATAGTTTATTTATAAACTATTATAAAAATGTATATCATATCTATAAATTATATATTCTGATTTATAAGTTAAACAGTTCATCTGAGTTTTATATATTTGTTGAAATTTTTTAAGTACGTTGCTTTAAAATAACTCCAGGCCAAAAATTCTGAAGAAAATTTATATTAAAGTAATGTTTTTTTCTTCAGATGTGCATTTTTCCATTCCAATTTTGCCTATTATTACAGAATTTATATGACATAAAACATATGATTGTAGGTATATATATAAAAAATATAACAGTTGTGTCATAATGAATATTCAAAATCGAACATAGCAGTCCCCCCCCCCTACATAAATATCACCCGCCGGGTGAGTTTTATACACTTAAGACACAAATGTAATTGTCAAATAAATTCTACGAGCATTAGTTTTGAAAATTCATAACATTCAATTGATATTTGGAATATAATCACAGTATTTCTTATTTTATTTTTTATTTTACTATAGCTGATTAAAAAAAAAAAAAAAAAATACTAATTAGTTTGATATCTGAAATTTTAATTTGAATATCTGAAATTATCATTTATGAAAATAGAAGTCATTTCATTAATGTTAAAATATATTTGTATTTTTTTTTAAAGACACAAATTTCTAAGTATAATCTTAAATGCAAAAGATGTTATATTAATAATTCAACAGCCTATTTGATAGTCTTGATAATTTTTTAAGGTAAATTCTTTGTAATGATTAATATTTATAAAAAGAAAACAATTCAACATATAATATAGGTGATTTATGTATACATAATCAAATCAGCTAAAATTTTTGCAGGTAATATGTGTGTGTAAAAAATGAAGATTACATACCTTTTTTTTTTTTTTTTTTTTTTTTTTTTTTATCGTATTTTAAATTTTACTTTTATAACTGTATGTAACACAGTACCTTGAGTATAATTGACTTTGTATCTTGAGTCTGAAAAATAAAAAATGAAAAATTGAGTCTGAACTCTGAAAATAAAAAGTGTGGAGATTGCAGGTTTATCAACTATCATTATTCCATCTGACTAGTCTAAAATCTATCATTAATTATTTATTTATTTTTCTTCATCTTAATTTTTAATTACATGTACTGAATAATATCTAACTGAGGGGAAAATATAAAATTAAGAAGCAAGGAAGAATATAGAAAATAAAACAGCAGTTTTTATGTGTATATTTAGAGGAGAGTGGGGAGGAATGGGACACTTTTTACAAAAATAATAAAATCAACTTTATTTGACACAAATACAAAAATTTTGATTTATAGAATACAAAATGAAACACTTTCCAATGTCCTTAAACAATATAGAAACATAATTTTAAGAATCAATTTTATAATTAAAGAAATTGTAAATTTCAAAAAGTGTCCCATACTTCCCCATTAACAGAGAAGTAATATTTGTACTACGATCTTTGACGAGGAATATCAAAAACTAATGTCTTAAATGGCTATATGATGAATTTTAGAACCGTAGCTGCTATAGTAACATAGTTTTAGAGGGAGGGGTGAAGTTCTAAAAACCTTTTTATAGGGAAATTTTAAGAGGGGGGGGGGGGTGAGTGTGATAGGCTGATTTGGAGCTTATGAAGCTATACTTGTGACAGTGGATGAGAAGTGGGTACATCACTATGATCCCGAGTCCAAACAACAGTACTTTTATCGCATCCACTGTCACAAATCTAGCCCCATAAGCTAAAAATCAGGCTTTCAACCCCCCCCCCCCCATTTTACTCCTTCATACAAAACTATATGAATATTGCAGCTACGGTTCTGAAACTAAGCATAAAATCAACTAAGACATTAGATTTCGATATATACATCAACCCATTGCAGTACAGATATTTTATATACACTAGACACAATAGTTATTGAACCTCCATCGAATATGAGTATTTTACATATTACGCAAAGAACTGTGTAAATTACAATAACACAATAATTTGTGGTTTTTTTGCATAATACACATTTATCCGTGTAATCACAGAAGATTACATTGATAAATGAGTAAGAATATTACACAGATATATGTGTATTCTTGCGTAATTAACACATTAATGTGGGTATTTCGTGAGTGATCATTATAACTTTTACAACTTAGTGTTATCATCAAATCACGCACTGAAATGTGTATTTTGAAATTTACACATTAGGTGTGTATTTTGGTAATTTACACACAAATTTACACATATAAACAAATCGTTTTTGTATCATCGATTTACACATTTTTGTATGTAAATTTACACTTTTATTTTTTAGAGTGTGGGACGCTTGACTTGAATACTGCTTTGAGATAGATTGTATGGTATTCCATCTTCCGCAACCACAAAACTTTTCTCAACACCAGTTTCTGTTTAAAACAGGTTTCGTTTTAATAGGTTTTACTGTATTCCATTACACATTTGATGAAAAATAGAAAAAGAAAACGCAGTTGACATATCGCCAGTTTTTAGTAGGGTAAATTAAATAAAACTAAATAAAATCAAATAAACCGACCTTAATCCTTTCCGGCACCGGCAAATCTGCTAGTAAATTAAGAAATTATCGACTGACACCGGTATTTAGAAACAACTTTTTGAGAAATTAAGAACCTCTTAATTTAAGCTTTCACAGTAAAAGAAAAATTTTATAAAAATATTATTGGTGCTGTTTGTAAATTTGGAATTAAAATTAGGTATACTGGACTGGGCATAGTGTGCTGGAAAGTGTTAAACGCACCTAAAGAATTTATGAGATTGGGGGACTGTGCCCACCCCACAAAATAGTTCTAGTTACCCCTATGGGTATATTTAAGGTTATTATTAGCGGACACGACTTTCTTTTGAAAAATCTGTTATACTGAAGCATGTACCAACATTGACACGCGTGTACCAAAATCTTATCTGAAGCTAAAAAATATTAGTCGAATTTACCTTCAACGTAGAAATTAGAGCAACAAGTCCTGTTTGAGTCAAATTCTCAAAGGTGAAATTGATTTACCTGACACAATGGTCTGTATTTTGCTCTGCAGTCTTCCTGAAGATTTCGAAATTGAGAGAAAAACTTTCCCCACACTAAACAACCTCGTTCTTTTCTTTTCCAGCGGACAGCAATAAGAAAAGATTAGTAGAGCAGTCAAAGATTATAGCATGTCACAAGATAACAATGGCGAATTCTGAAGGGGTTAAAAGTAGTATCCAGTAGCTTCTGGATGACTAACGGCACCCTTGGCGGCAGTTTTCTGCGGTTTTTTTTTCTTTTTTTGTGAAAAGCGTGAAAAGAACAGAGGCAGGATCTATAAACGCCGAAAAGTCAACGTTCACAGGTACAGTGAGACAAGTTGTCAGATCCAGTGGGACGAATTGTGGAGTAAAATATAAAAAACGAAGAAAATAATACTAATAATAATAAAGATCTCTGTTTCTGAATGGAGAGGAAAAAAATACAACATAAAACACAAATTTTATTCTGTACATGAAATTCTCAAGGAATACGTAGTGAAGATATTAGATCTAGTATTTTTTTGAAAAGCTAATATGATATGCACTGTTAAAAATTTTGCTCTAGTTTGACCCAAATTTTGGTGCTTAGTAGCTGTCACCATAACATGGTATAACTATTGGATGGAACTATGCTTCAACAGGAGCTCCAGATATTGGTTCAAGATTTCACCATCTTACAGTGGCAGCTATAGAGCACCAAAATTAAATCTAAAATATCTTTTCGAAAATGCTGCAAGATGACTACAAGATATAAATAATGTTCGCATGGGATAGGTAACGATTTCAATAATACTATTATATGAACTAGAAGCTCTAATATAGATAGTCTAGCCGATGAAAAAATTAACATATTTGCAAAACATTCACTATTTACGAAAAAAAAAAAAGTAATTTAACAAATTACAACAACCATTTGGAAAATTATTATGGTCTTTTGCAAGTAATAACCTAATTCCTGTTTCAACATATACACCCCTCCACTGCAAAATTTAGCACTGGAAATGTGCGTTTTTGAGAAAGTAATCAATGCATCGAATAATCAACGTAACGCGTATACACACTTTGAGACTTCCTTTATAGCAAAAAATAAATAAAGAGTATTATAAAGTAGATTATTATAAGCTACAACTTTTAATGTAATACGATTTCGAATTTTTTTTTTCTTATTTCCTTTCTTTCCTGGTAAGCATAAATAGCATGCTTATTAAATTATTAGAAAGCTTAGTTCTTACAATTATCTTTTTCTTTTTAATTTTTATAATCCTCGTACAAACCGATGTGCACCTGTAAATTTCGACCAATTTTTCTTGTACCAAATGCCTGCGTTCTATCCTGGAATATACAGTGAGTTATTGATTCTATAATGAATACGGTAACCATATTGGTATAATAAAACCAAGATCCAAGTTTCACCCAAGGAGGTTGTGGGAAACTGGAGGATCCACGGGGGAGGTCACGGGTGTCATGACGCCCCCTTGAACTAAAAACAAAAAAAAATAATAATAATAATTCTAAAAGACATATTAAAAATGAATTGTGAGATTTTTTTTTTCTCAATTTTACTCCTTGAGAGAATCCTTCTGGCTCTTTAAAGCTCTATTTAAATTCAAAATAGGTCATTTTTGACGCATCCACAAAATCATTTTTAATCCCAGATGCAAGTGTAATTATTCAGAAAAAATGTGATGGATTAGCGTTTTCTATTTTTCGATAAAGGCAAAGAATCTTTCGAAAAATTTCCGCAAAATGTGAGCTTTAAATTGAATTTTAGGCTGCCACAGCCAATTGCTTCCTCATGGTGGCATTTCTGTAACTGACAAACTTTAAGGAATGTCTTATGGGGTCTCAGGCGTCTTACTTTTTGCCTGGAAGTGCAATTTAGCAACATGACACATTTATTATTTTTCTTCTTTAGTACCTATAAAATATAAATGTATAATATTTTTAATATAAAGAACTTAATATATCTTGTATTTAAAATAATCTTTTCAATATTTTACATTGAAATTTTATTTTTTTAATGTTTAATTTTGATTTTAAAAAATTTAAATTGTTTTTTGATTTACATCGACTGCGCGCAAGATTGCAACAAAACTATTGTTCAAGAGCCCTTCAAAATATTGATAATGATATGAAAATAATGTATCGAACTGATACTTCATTTGAAAGCAATTTATTTATTTATTTAAAACTTAAATTAAAAAATCCTTTTTTACAGAAAAAAATCCAATTTTAAATAAATAATGCAATTATAATACAAAATTTGAAGTATAAGTCATTCCTTAACTTAAAATGAAGATATTTACCAAGTTTGATACAAATTGCTTTATTAATTTTTGAGAAATGTTGCCAGCAGTCAAAGAACAATTTAATTTTTTTTAAATCAAAATTAAACATAATAAATAAATAAATAAAATTTCAATGTAAAATATTACAAAAATATTTTAAGTAGAAGAGATATTAAGTTGTCTATATTAAAGATTTTATGCATTTATTTTTCATAGGGACAGAGATAAAAAATTAAATGTGACATGTTGTTAAGTTGCACCACCAGGCAAAAGTAAGACTCCTGAAATACCTTAAAATGCTCAATTTCTAATCGATTCTTTTCTTTCATAAGAAAATGGAAAATTCTTAAATTTCTTGATATCTAAATAAAATGTGAAAATTTTATATTTTTACAAAAACTAATGCAGTTTTTTTTTTTTTTTTTTTTTTTTTTTTTTCCATTTACGTATAAAAATGATTTTCCGGAATGATCGGAAAAGCAGCCCTTTTGGATAAAAAAAAAAAAAAAAAAAAAAAAAAAAAAAAAGAAGGAACCATATTTTCCGCTTCCCTGCCCTCTTTCAATAGAAGGCTAGATCTGCATTTGGTGAGAAAATAGACAGACTCCAAAATTAGACATTAGCTACAAAGTACTTTGTTACGCTATGATGACTTCATAAATAGTATATATATGTTCTTTATGAAGATACCAATTCACGATAACAGGTATCAATATTTTGAATGCGATTAAAACAAAGCTGATAAGAGAAATATGAAAATGTAAAAATATCTAGATTTTAAAAAAACCATAAATAACTGAAAAAAAAGGCCATTATCACAACGATTCTAAAAATAATGCAGATGAATGCATTATGTATCTGAAAATTATTATTATTTAATTTGTATTATCATGAACAAAATCTCTTTTTAACCGACTTCAAAGAGGAGGTTATGATTTCGACCTGTATGTATTTGTTGTTCACGCATAACTTTTGCAAATATGAACCGATTTTGATAATTCTTTTTTTGTTTGAAAGCGTATGAGGCCCATGTGGTCCCATTCGAATTTCATAAAAATCTGATAATTAGAACTTTGTTCAAAATAAAAACTTTAAATTTCAAATTCATTTATAAGCAATCGACCAATTAGAAGTGTTCATTTTGCATGCTTTTATGTTACACTTACATAGACACACGATCTTTTCACTGTTAAAAGTTTGAAGTTTTTGTTGCATCGTCACTCCACCGCTTTTATGGAATATCTCTATTTTGACCAATGAGAATTCATCATAATACAATGAAGTAATCAACTTCTATAAAAGCGATGGATTGACGATAAAGTAAAAGTTTCAAATTTTTAACAGTGTTCAAAGTGCAAAATCCTAACTGGACGAGGGCCAGGATTCACATAAATTTTGCGCTGTTTGCGAAACGAGATTTATTAACAAGAAAATTTATTTAAAACATTGAAAAATTTTCTAAAATTCAGGCTTCTGATTTGTTAATCTGGTTTCGCTAACAGCGCAAATTCTACCTGGATTCCGGACAAGTTCTCTTATGCAAGAAACCGGAAATATAGGGGATATAGTGTGGAAATCGGCTATCTCAGGCCGTGTTCAGAGCAACTTACAAAAGTAACCAAAGTTACCGACCGATTGTAGGGCAGTCCGAAAGCAAATTGTGGCATCAATGAAAACTATTCTGTTGAATTGTAGCTGACGTCACACTTCGCTCTGATTTTCATTTCGTACTTGTCTACAATTGGTAAGTGGTCGGTAAGTAACCGGAGTGTAGTGCTGAACACGCCCTCTGTAACACTTAGAAAAGGCGCTAAAATGTTCTATTCTTTAACTATGCAACAATGCTAATGAAATTTAAAGATAGAAGCGACATTTGCAGGACATTTTCTAAAAATGCAAGAATTATTGCTAGTCTAATTAATGTAACGAATGCCCAGATGTCGCTGTGATCGACCCTTTGGAATTCAGTAGCATCGTTGCACGTTTAAAGGATACAAATTTTTAGCACTGCTTGCATTGTAAAAAATTGAGCCCTTTTGCTGCATCGTCAATCCATCGCTTTTATAGGAAACGATTACTTCGCTCTATTATAATCATTCTCATTGGTCAAAACAAAGAAATTCTATAAAAGCGATGGAGAAACGATTTTGCAAAAGGGTCAAATTTTTTACAGTGTCGATAGCATATTTTCACTCCATGTATTCCAGACTCTCTCCTTCGAACAATGAAAAGTTCTCAAAAATGAAGGCTTATGATTGGTCAATCTTGTTTTGCTTAACAGCGAATAATCCTTCTGGATCCTAACCACTGTTGCAGAGATACTATTTTTTTTGCAAAGTACGAAATCTTAGCTGGAACAATTCTCGTATCCACACTGTTAAAAATCTGCTGCATTTTGTTGCAACGCACTCCCTTGCTTGTATAGAAAACGGTTACTTGGCCGTGAAATGGAGCTTTCTCATTGGTTGGATTAGAGATATTATATAAAAGCGGTGGAGTGCGTTGAAACAAAATGCAGCAGATTTTTAACAGAGCACCAAAGTGAAAGATCCACATCGATCCAGACATGAGAATTCGATATCGAAAAGCTGAAAATTCATCTCTAAAGAGCCTTACACGTTAAAGCAAGAGTGTCTGTGTATCAGGGTGCTAGTTATGCCGGATTCACAAAGTGATTAAAGTACATTGCTATGTGCTAGATTTACATTTGGACAAATATAAATGACGAAAAATTTTGATAAGCTTACCATTAAAGTTAAACTAGTTAACTTCTTTCACCTATTAAACAAACTCGTTCAGGCGACTACCGCCAAGTTCTGGAAGAAAAATTCTTAAATTTTCTGTACTTTGGAAAACCGCGTTTATCAAAGAACATTCTTAACTTCAAATATTGCTACTTTCATATAGACGCATGTTGAATTATGGTGTGATTTTGATAATATCTTTCTTTTTAGTTTTTATGACTGAAAAGGGTATTTTAATACATACGAACATTTAGAATTACTTTGATACGCATTGAATCATAGAAACAACTTGACGCGCTCTGATTGTGTACGCGTACTTTAAACTGTAAAAAATCTGACCCTTTTGCTGCATCGTCACTACCCCGCTTTTATAGAATATTTCACTTTTGATCCATGAGAATGCTCCATAATAGGCTGAAGTAATCGTTTTCTATATTAGCGGTGGAGGGACGATGCAGCAAAAGGGTAAAATTTTTAACAGTGTACCCTGTTTAAAATATCTTGAAAAATTACCTCTGTTTTTAAAGACTATCTTTTTTCTGACCAATGAAAACGCTCCATAGACGTTTTTAGATCGCTCTCATTAGTCAGAAAATAGATAGCATAAAAAACAAAGGTAATTTTTCATAATAATTTTAACGTGTACTGATGGATTGTCAGCTTTTTAATGCCCATTTACGAAGTCTGTCGATTTCAATGTGGACCTTAAGGCACTACACTAGTCTCAGAAAAAGACCCGGATGTTAGTGTAAAGACTATGGGTGTGTTCTTTTAAAATATCTCGCTCAAATTTTAATATATTTACATGATCTTTTTTTGCATACACTGTTAAAAATCTGCTGCATTTTGCTGCAACGCACTCGCCTGCTTGTATAGAAAACGGTTACTTGGCCGTGAAATGGAGCTTTCTCATTGGTTGGAATAGAGATATTATATACCAGCGGTGGAGTGCGTTGCAGCAAAATGCAGCAGATTTTTAACAGTGTAGGATAACCGAGGATGATCTACAATCGGCCTAGTTTTTACTTTTTCGATTTTGCTTATGTATATTTTATATAATGATAGTTTCAATTTCAGAGCCGTTTAAACCGGTTTTAAAATTTAAAATAATTAAAAAAAATCTGAAACCAAAATTAAAAAAGTAAAAACTAGACCGGTTGTGGAATATCCTCAGCTATCCTATGCAAAAAAAATCACGTAAAAATTTTAAAATTTGAGCGAGATATTTGAAAAGAACGCCCCCATAGACTTCACATTATCATCCGGGTCTTTTTCTGTGCCTAGTGTGCGGCCTTAAAGTTTGCTGGATGCGATAAATTTCCGAAATGTTAACGCTTAAATGGACAAGTTTTCGCATCCACTAAAGCGGAAATAGACATCGATACCAATCGACATCCTTAAGTTGTTGAAAAAATGAAAATCCTTTAGTATATATTTTGATCCGGAGGAAAAAATTATCTCTACGTATCAATGCAAAATAAAGTGCATAGATATGTGTAACAAAATTATCTTTAGATTCAGATTTGGTTACCGGATTAGACACCAGAATGATTTCAGATTTTGTTCATGTAGGATTCCTCGATGTGAATATGACGACACATGGAGCACAGTATAGGATTGATTGAAAAGATTCTGGACAAATTAGTCATCAAGGGGGACCTTGTGGCCGAGTGGTTAAGACACCATGCTGCTAATCTCTTGAGAGCGAAGGAGATTGTGGGTTCAAATCCCACTGGCTCCGTTGCACACACTCTTTATGTGTAGCTCCCGGTTGTACTTTTCTTGTGTCGTAATATTTCCTCGTGCTACTTGTCCTTTTATGTCCACGAATTTGTAAAATAAGATGGATTATGTATTTATGTCTGTGTAGAAATAAAGGATCATTCGGCGTACAATCGAATTCTATCAGGAAATTATCATCAAATTTTATAATAGAAAATGCCTAGCATTGCGATACATTGTGAAAAATTTAACTTTTGCTCCATCGTCACTCCGTCCCTTTTATGGAATATCTCATACATACACTGTAAAAAAATTTAACCTTTTGCTACACCGTCACTTCCCCGCTTTTATAAAATATTTGTCTTTTGACCCATGAGAATACTCCATGATATTCTGAAATAATCGTTTTCCAGAAAACCGGTGGAATGAGTTTCAGTTTTTTAACAGTTTCGTTGGGACAAAAGCGTCCGTGAAAAAAGTATTTGGGCATCGAATGCTGTCACTCTCTTATAGATGCAGCAAAGTACAGGTTATGATTTTCGGATTCCTCGTCGGATCATCGCCGTTCATTTCCGATGCCTTTACTGCATTTATAGTAATTAGATTGTTGTTGATTATCTATAGAATCATAGAGCGATTTTTTTTAAAAATCTTTCTTTTTGCTTTTTCTGACTGAAGGAGGAGTACTTTTGACTACACTAGAAAAGCATTTTACTATTCATTGATACATGGAGTCATTTTGCTGTTTACTCATATATGGAAGCTCTTTGCCGTGCGCTTATGTGCAAGGACACTTTACTTGAGGCATTGTCACCTTTCGATAACCACTTCCGATGTCCGTACGATGTTGACTTTAAGATTTCATGAATGCGGTAGCTTTTCGTCGTGCCAGATCTGAAGACGTTACCACATCCAGAAAACCTAAAGATTGACAACGATAATAACCGATATAGTAACTGTCTTTTGAAAAGTTGACAATCAAACAGTGACAAATAAAGCGAATACATCAGAACTCAGCAAAGTGCGTTCATTAGTAATGCGTTGCAAAGAGCCATCATATGTCAGTACACATAATTCTGTATTACGGTATAAATAACTAAAAAGTAGGAAATAAATTTAACTTTTTCAAAAAAATGTATAACCGACTCCAAAAAAGCGCTAAAAAGAATTAAATAATTCTATAAAATTCTCTAATGACAAATCGTTATCCAATAACCACACATTGACTATCATGTGCCGGTATAAAACGGTTAAATTTAATATATAGAATTTAGTATCCACCAAACATAGATTTTCCAGAGAATATTTTTTACAAGAGATTAATTTACATATTTTTGATTTAATTTTTGAATATATACATATAAAAAGTAAGGAATAACTTTTTGAAGTTGGTGCCAAACTATCTTAAGTATATCATAAATTGTGGATATATTATGTCTAGTAGTACCATAAATAAAATAGGGAAATCATTATCGATTATGATTGTTTGGCACCAACTTCAAAAAGTAATTCATTACTTTTTATATGTATATATTCAAAAATTAAATCAAAAATATGTAAATTAATCTCTTGTAAAAAATATTCTCTGGAAAATCTATGTTTGGTGGATACTAAATTCTATATATTAAATTTAACCGTTTTATACCGGCACATGATAGTCAATGTGTGGTTATTGGATAACGATTTGTCATTAGAGAATTTTATAGAATTATTTAATTCTTTTTAGCGCTTTTTTGGAGTCGGTTATACATTTTTTTGAAAAAGTTAAATTTTTAGGCCTGTTTTTTTCTCTCAAAAAGACGTCAATATGATTTGCATTACAAATAAAAACATACATAATAAATGTGAGTAAAATATATTAATACGCAAGGTTACTTTTAAAAATAGCTATTTTTTTCTCTCTCTTTCTAATAATAATAATAATAATAATAATAGGGTAGTCACTTTCACATGGATACTGCACATTTCTAACTGATATACACTCAATATAAGCTCAAAGAAAAAATGACTCTTCGGAGATCAAACGATTTTTGTTTGAAGTACAAATTCTGTAACTTTTCAAAGAATTCTATTTATTTGGATGTATGTATGAGTGTTTGTAAGTGGGATGAGGGGAGGGGGAGGGATCTGCGTACGAACATTAAAGTACCACACTTTTTCTAAATTGTAATTGTTTTGAAATAGCCAATAAAGTTTGAAAAAAATTAACAAATAACAGTTTCAAAAAGTATTGTCTCGATATTTTTTTAAATTTTACTTATTTATTTATTTATTATTTACCCATAATACATAATGTAGGGTATTACTTACCAATCATAAGCAGTATAGGGTAAGTCTTGCAATCATTTTGAAAATCGAAAAAAAAAAAAAAAAAAAAAAAAAAATGACGGATTTACACATTTTAGACACTTGGGGATATCGAAAAACATTTTTAAAAAATTGCCGTCTGTCTGTCTGTAAACGCTTTATCTCCCCCCGAACAAATTGAGATAGAGACTTAAAATTCCGTGTTTTCGTAGCATGTTACAATAGAAAGAAGCCTATTAAATATCAGTAATTTTGATTATCCAAAACTATTTTTTCGGACACTCGAAATATTCGAAATACATGAAAGGTACATAAATTGTTTTTATTTTTATTTTTTTATTTTAAGGAATGAATGTTAAAAGACAGTAAAAAACATAAATTTAGCATAAAGAATGAAGTCGATCGATTAATTAGTTGCTGAGATATTTGTAATCACATTTTCAACACTTTTCGGTTTTTCATGACCCCGTGTTTCATTCAAATTTCAATTCAAACACATATTTTAATTGGAAATGAAACACCGAATCCGATGCAGTAAACTGTTAGCTACATATTATCATTTTTGGAGTTATAAGGGTGTTTCTTTTACGCAATTAGGCCCTACTTGATTATCCACTCAACCAAAAAATTATCTTTAAACTGCAAGATTAAATGTCAATAATGGCTTATCGTAAATATCGCATTCAGTTTTGACATTAAACACATCACAGGTGTATGTTACGTCAAAGCACTTTTTATTAGTCGATTTATTGTATTTTTATTAATCTTCTACACTTTTTTTTTATTTATTTAAAATAAAACTTATATCAATTTGCATAATTTACGAGCAGTTTGGCAATTTATCAAAATTGGTCGACGAGATAATCAATTAGTACCCGTAATTCATTAATAGAGCATTACTGTGTATATTAAAAACATTTAACTATGCGTTTAAATTTTATTTTGAAATTGCACATTTTATAAATAGTTCACACGTGTTTTATTTTCATATGTTATAGTATACATGATGGGTAAGTATTACGATGACCCCCATCAAGGACCAGTTCTTGATTTCAAGAGAACAATTTAAAAAATGTAACGTATGCATCGGATATCGCCTTTAAGGTGATAAAATCCAAATATAGGAGACTATATATGTGGCTTCCGTTTCCGGTAACAACCAGGTAAGGCACATTTTTGAAAAAATTGAGATAATTTGGGAAAATGTAGCTTTAAAAGAGTACTTTCATCTGCTATGGTACTGAAAAATGAAAGTCGAATACTTTCCGTCATTAGACCGACTATAAATTGTCATTTAAAAATTGAAAAAAAAAAAAAAAAAAAAAAAAACAGTAATAATCGGTTAAGTGCGTAAAGCAACGGTAATAACCAGATAAGATTTCAATTTATTTCTTAAATCGTCTATAATTCTGTGGCTTCCGGTAATAATCAGGCAAAGCACATTTTTAATATTTTGAGTAATTAGCGTTTAAAGTTTTCAAAAATGTCTTTTTGTCATTACTTTTATAAAATAGATTAGAACTTAATAATTTTCACTATACATTCAAGTAAAATTAAATTTTAATTTTATTTACATTTATTAAAAATAAATGTAAAACAGAAATAACTAGATAAGTGTTACATTTTTAATTGGATCTCAATTAATAAAAATCATTTTTATATAATTATTTTGGCGAAAAAGAGGTTATTACATCCTAATTGAATATAGTGAAAATTATTAAATTCTAATTTATTTTATAAAAGTAATGATAAAAAGACATTTTTGAAAACTTTAAACGCTAATTACTCAAAATATTAAAAATGTGCCTTGCCTAATTATTATCGGAAGCCACAGATATTTGATCATCTGGACATAATGCGATTTTACAACTAACTGATGTGACAGAAGTTGTCACATTATCTAGTATGAACGTCAAGTCAAGTCATTTTCGCATAAGGATTACTTACAGTGAGTCGCAACCCCTGTTAAACCTGCATCGAAAGTGGAAAAAAAAAAAAAAAAAAAAAAAAAAAACCCATAAAGATACGATTAAATACAATGCATTCTAAAATTTAAAAAATTTGGAGACTCAGGAATAGCATAGCATTCCCGAGTTGGAGCACCGGGGTAAATATACCCATAGTGGAGCTAGAGATGGGAATGCTCGGAAAAAAACTGGAAAAATTGGGAAAAAAAAACAGTTTTTTTCGGTTTTTTTCCGAAGGCTTATTTTTCAATTTTTCCGAACTGGAAAAATTGAAATTTCATTTATGAAATAATATAGTGAAAATTTTGTAATAGCTACATTCTCATACTTTTTATTTTATTTATTTTTATGTTGAGTGTCCCACATGAAAACTTTAATGTGGGTAATCTGATCTCTGAGCAGAAATCTGTTTGAGAAGACTTGAAAGGATCCTTCACATTTTTTTGTTGTTTGAAACACAAGACCCTTTGCAAAATTTCTCTTGAAAATAGGCATTTCAGAAAAAAGTTTAATTTACAAATTGAATCTTTCGGAAATGCAGTGATTGAAGAAAAAAAAAAATCTCATGCCATATAGCAGCTGAATTTTATCAAGTTGTATATATGCATAAATAACCTTATTAAAAATGTCTAAATAAGACTCTAAAAATAGTAATAATTTTTTATTCACAAATTCTGAATATATTTTGTATAAGTATATATAAAAGAAATTCACAATTTCACAAAAACAGGATTACATGAAAAAAATCTAGATACATAATTAAATGCAACTTCTCTTTTTAAAAATTAATTCATGTGCAAAATTATTTCAATAATATGCCAATTAATAGAAATGGTAAAATTAAAAATTTAACATAAAGTTTGAAACATGCATTTATTACTTTTTTCTATCTTTTCAAGAAGTAAGTATTGAATTCATGAAAATTTTGACTTCCAGTTTTTGGTGTATTTAAACGTTTTAGAAGGTCCTGAACACAATTTGATAGTTTTTGGAAAATATCTGTCATTCTGTGAGTCTGTATGGGACAAAAATTTTATGGGCACTCGATCTCAAGAACTGATGCACATAATTTCACGAAACTTTAGATTCGGTTACACCTTGATATACACTCGAAATGTTTAGTTATTAGTGCATATCGCCCAACTAATGGCGCTGTTATGCTGCATTATTCATAATTTCCACAATAGTTCTATCTCAAGAATTAATGTATGTATTTTCATAAAACTTCAGATTAAGTTAATCTTTGGTATAACTTTGTGCACATTACTTTTTGGTGTAAATCGCTCAACAGATGACGCTGCTGTGATGCATTATTCATGATTATCGCAATAGCTCTATCTCAAGGACTAAAAGACGATTTTTTATCAAACTACAGATTCAGACAGTTCCTGATATATATTAATGTTTAGTTTTTGGTGTAAATTATCCTATAGGTGGCACTACTATGCTGAATTTTTCAAGATTTCGTCATAGCTGATTAATTGAATGTTTTTTCAAGGTATTGAATCTAAAATTGATCTCCATTTGACCTCCATAATGTACAGTAATGTTGCAAAAACATGGGCAGTTTGCATTAGAAAAGTACAACTGCGATGAAAAAAAAACATATCTTATTACAAGTAACTATGTTCCAAATTATACATTCCCTCTTGATTAAACTTTGAATTTTTGTAGTTTTTTAAAGCACACTAGAAGTTTATCTCTGTATGTAACTGCTTTTGTTAATTCCTCAAATAGCAAGCATCTTTTATTTGTAGTGTTCTATTTTCATAACTTTTGAGTTCCATTCTTAGAAATATGAAATTACCATATGGAAACATTATTGAATATGGTTTCTTACTCAAGAATAGAATACCAGATTTCAGGATAAAAAGAAAAAAATTACGTTTAATTAAACTTAAAAAAAAAATATTTTTTTGGTTTCAGTGAGTAAAAATCTAATAGTCAATAAATCCTATGCTATTTTTTAGTTGCAGACCTGAGTAATCAAAACTAAAACTTACTTTTGTTTGAATTTAGATTATAAAACTAAATCAAAACTTTCAGTTGAGATTGGAAAGCTATACCAAAACTAAATATATTTTTTAAAGGAAATAAAATTATAATTGTAAGAAAAAAGTGTAATAATGTAAAAATATACATTTTTTTAAACAAACAATGGAATTTTTGTAATACTGATATTGATAATAATGACAAAACTGCAACAATTTCTTTAAACTAGTACAATTTACTTAAAAACTATACTTATGTAAATGGAATGCATAATTTATTTCATTCCAAACTGCAGACATATTGGCTCAGGTTCTTACATTAGGTCAATTGGTAGTTAAACATGTAATTGAAAAATCATTTCAACAGAGATATGATATAACAAACAATAGTGTTTTAAAAATTCTTAGGCTCTGGGAAAAAAAACTAAACTTTTAAAAGCAGGCTTTGCTACTTTCTTTTTATTTTGTAATATAAAATGAAAATAATTTTCATTTAATACAAATAAATGGGAAAAAATGTTTATTATTTAATATTCTCTAAGAAAATATAATTTATTTGGGAGAAACAGTCATGAAAAATCAATTTTCCAATTTTTCCGTTTTTTTCCGCCACTTATATTTTTCCGGAAAATTTACATCTCTAAGTGGAGCAATGGCTTTCTAAATGTTAGACTTCATTCAATAATGAATTCAGTTCATTTCGATAACCTTTAATAAGATCATACGTAATACTTTTCATAAAGTTCCGAGTGTAGCCCTGTTCATAACCTTGCCTATATCACTCCATAATATCGTCAAACACATCTTCTATAACTCAGCCTATCGATACGAATTAAGCCATTTCTGAAGATGTTTCTTTTTACTGAAATGTGAACACATGAATCGAAATGCATTAACTTTAAAGTACGGAGACTAAAAGTATTTCGTTTATCAAATAGTTTTGTAATCAACTTGGTTTCTCTCAAAAAATATATTTACATCCAAAAAATCTATACAACTACAATTCTCTGAAGAGGGCTCCAATTTTAAAGAAATAGGATAACATATGAAGTCAAGATGTGTATTATTTAATTTAACTATTAAAACGTCATCTATATATCTATAGCACAAAATATTTCTATTTAAATTACGTTCATAAATATGTAAGCATATGTCAGCTAAAATTGAACTACTAACCCCCCCCCCCCCCTCCCCATTTGGAATACCACGATTTTGTCTAAACACTTTTTTACCATCATATAGGTAATTTTCTTGGGCTACAAATTGAAATAAGTTCAAAAATAAATCGTTATCTGTGTCTATATTGCTCTCTGTACCATAAAATTCCACATTTTTTTTTATTTTGAATCCGTTAAGTCTATTGTATTATAAAGGTCTAGAAAATCAGCAAATAAACAAGTAATTTTTTTTTTTTTCAGCTTATCCAATAACGTATAACTTTTTTTTTTTTTTTTTTTTTTTAATATATAATAAAAGTTTACTCCCTGCACATTAATTTATCAAACACTCCAGTTAAAATCGCCTTCAATTTCTTACTAACAACTTCAATGTACGAACCAAAACCACAAGTGATGCTTTTGAACTTAACCCGGGAGAACTTCCCGCATGAGATTTTCTTTCTCCATCACATCTTTTTTAAGACTCTTATTTAAAACATTTTTCATTTTAATAAAATTTCAAAATGTGATTTCAATTATTTTACCTGTTTTGGGAATAAAAGTACTAAGCCAAACAAAAAAGTTGATATTAAATGAATGTAAAATAAACGAAAAGTAATTGGGCACCGTGAGAGAAATTCTTGTTAGCGAGTTCTCATGGGTTAACTGGATTTTTGTGAATTTTAGGTACGAGAATAAGATATGGGAAGCTTTGACTTATAGAGGGCTTTGACCCTGCTCTCTATAACTGTGATTTTTGAATCCAAAAGTTTATAGTGACTTTTATTATTATAACATTCATTCAAAAGCTTACTATACAATTTCTTGCATATCAATGTATAATTAGTGTTAGCCTTATCAACATATGTAATTAAAAAAAAATTTCTGAAGTTTCTTAATTCATTTTGTAACTTCAATGTATTCCTTGCGAGAAATACTGTCACAATCTCTGACATATTTCCTCTTTAAATCCCTTAATATATGATACTTCCATTCTTGGAAAAGGCTACTTGGTAAACTATACCTATACATTAATTTATGTATATTTAAATTATATATATTTAAATTTAATATTTAAATTATATATTTATTATTTAAATTATATATATTTAAATTTAAATTAAAGCATTTATTTACAGTACTTTTAGTTTTAATACGTTTCGCTCTATATTTCGTACGGTACTCCATCAACTTCCTTAACTCCACATCCTGCACTATCTCCAAATTGCCAGTAATAACATGTCCATAGTGTTTATCTATATAATTTATATATTCACTATCATTGCAATTAAAAATACTTTCTCCGGTACTTTTCTTAAGATCTTTTGCAAAACTGTTATAATTAAAAATTGAACGCCCCAGAGGTTTATCGTATTTAAAAGCCTTAACTATTTTTACTTTACCACTGGTAGAGGTGTGCACAAGTCCGGCTTGGCCCGTGCCCCGTACCTGGCCCGGCCCGCAGAATTAGAATAGCTTTTTCAACGGAACGGGCCGGGCCGACAAACAAAATAAACGGGCCGGGCCGATAAAAAAAAATTTTCGGGCTTGCAAGCCCGTTCTGAAGATTTAAGCAGAAACGATAAAATATGACCTATTTTCAGCAAAAACGGTTTTAACGAGAATAAGTATAAATGTGCGTCACGACCACGAGTCTTACTAGTTTGACAGCATCAATATAAAAATGTAAGTTGTACATGTACATTGTAAAGATCGGCATCTACATTGTGTCTAAGCCGTTTTAATATCTTTTTAGCTGACTCGTGCCTAGCCGAGATCAAGCTTGCATTATTTTTCTACATATAGATTTGCCGGATCGGAACAAGACTTAATTGTTCCTCATGATCTGTAGGGCACACAACATGACTTGTAAAATTATTAACAGCGATAAAGAACTTGTGTTAGCTTAATATTTGGATAACTACTTCTTGATGATTTTTAAGTTAATTTTTCGATAGCGCGAAAGTTTGACACATTTTCATAAATCATATTTTTATAAATCTTTTTTTATTAAACAGATTCAAAAGTTACGATATTTTATTTTTTTTTCTTTTTTCTTTTATTTTAGTCCATATTAATTTTTTAATGAACTTTTATTTGAATGTTGAAAGCCTAAGAATCTAAGTAATCATTAATGTTGCTAATGTGTATTTCCTGTAAAATATACTGTAAAATCATTCTATAGATATGTATGCAGTAAACTTTAAAGGAATCTTAATTATATGATAAAAATCTGAATTTTTAGGAAATTATAACGGGCCAAAACGGGCTGGGCCTGTTTTCACTGATTTCTGTACGGGCCGGGACTGAAATATAAAAATTTAAACGGCCCCGGCCGAGCCAGGTGCTGGAAATTCCGGCCCGTGCAGACCTCTACCCACTGGTAATAGCTCATTATATTTATTTAAAATTTTATAATAATCTATTCTATTTTGACAATTTCTAACATAATCCATTATGAAATAGATTTTATCTACCGAACCTGTATGGCTATTCTTAAGTTACAATACTTTAGCAAATTTTGTGTCTTTATTCTATACCTCATTAAGCCCCACCAGTGGCCGGGAGGTTCTAACCTCCAAACTGGTAGACGGTAAGTGCTGGGTTCGAACCCAATCGCGACCGTCGGCCCAACCGTTCGGAGTTTTCCGTGGTTTTCTTCGAACCTTGGGTAAATACGGGTTAGGTTCCCTTAGAAAGACCCCCCACGGAGGGCATACCACCTCTTAGGGCCTATATCCCACAGTGTAGATAATTGGCCGACATAAATACAAACGAAATGATTGTACCTCATTAAAGCTAAATCAACGTTACCACTTCCTGCACCGGCATGTTATGTATTTGCAATTAATATTTTTATTATTCAAATAATTCACATTAAAATGACTTTTACTATTAAAATTAAGACATTCATTCCTAAAATTGTGATTTATTTTGCATAAATAGAATCATCTATATTATCAGATTTTAAGTTTTTAACTACATTACAATTATTAAACTTAGCATTCATTCCGTATGGATATACCGTACCGTACTTCTTCATCATTTCATTTTCACACAACTTTCTTTCTAATTCATTTGGAATAATATGCAGTATAGATATCCATATATTTTCGATGCCACTGTATTAGTTACATCGAATAATTTTACTAATATAATTTAATTAATTTTCATGATTAACTTGTACATAACTTTTAACTAATTGGATATGTAAAATACTATTTCTAAGTGTATAAAATGCATAAATGTATTAACTATATCTATTTTTATTTCTTATGTTCATCCTATGTTAAGATATTGAGTTTAGGTTAGCATAGTCAAATTAAATGATTTTATTTTAATCTTATAGGGTAAACTATGGTGTATGGTATATTATTCCTGTTATCACATGCGATAATTACATTTCTACATTGAGGATAACCGCGTGTTTAAATTTTAACTTTTAATTTTTATACTTTCATTTTGTGCATTCGACCGCTCTCTAAAGTCTAGATTTAATATTCTTTTTAATGTTAATTCTTTACATTTTCTAGTCATCCCTTCATAATTTTCTCTCTCTCTTTCTCCATCACGCGATTAATTTTTTTTCTCTCTCTTTTTATTTTTCTATCCAATTTAGTAATTTTGTTGTGTCTTGTTTTTTATGTTTTTTCTTCATTTAATTTTGGTTTTATGTGTGTTGGTATCCCCGAATTCGTATTATTTTGCTTTTTCATGGCTAATACGAAGATGAAACCACACACTTCATTTGTAGTTCCAAAGTGTACACTGGCGTGCAAAATTTAAGGACGAGTCCCAAAATGCCAATTTTCAAGGGATTTTCAAGCGATAATTTTCACGCGAATATTCAAAAGGAAGTAATATAATTCGAATAATTAATTATCCCTACACAACGGAGGACCTGTCCTGAGAACACCATGAGGAATGCAATATCAGCTTAAAAAGTATTGAAATTTGTTGTTATTCTTATTAAACGCATGCCATTACTGGCCATTCCATATGATGGAAACAGAATTTCCAAATACATGCTGATTGTATACAAAGATTAAGTTAAAGAAATAAATAAATAATGTATTAACAAAGATAGCCAATGATGCATTAAGGAACTGTATTTTTTACATTTCAACAGCTCACATTTATCCTGATATTTCTAATAACCGAAAAAGAAATTGTATTCCATAGTTTTTTAATGTTATCTTTCTTGTGCTATTCTGTATATATAGATTTGAATCATACTAGATATGAAATTTATGTATACATACAATAGGTATGAAGTTTAACTTTAGTCACTTCAGCATAATTCATGAAAATTTTCAAAAGATAGAAGCCCCCCCCCCCATCAATAATGTTTGACTCCCCCACTGTCAAAGTCGGCCCCTAAAATTTAGTAAAATTGATTAGAAGTTTCTAAAATACTAAATTTTCGTATTCCTTTCCTGATTTAGTTATTTAATTATGTTTTAAATAAAATATGTTTTTGAAAAAATGGTTTTAAATTAAATTGTTGAAAAGAGATAAGTTTAGTATTTTTTATTTATACAAAGAATAAGAATAACCCTATCCTTAACACTTAGAAAGAAGAAAAGTTAGCTATGTATGTATACGTCTTCATTTTTATAATAATTATTTGAAATAATTAAACATGTGTGTAATGCCTCCCCCCCTAATAAAATGATCTAATTACAGTTTCAAATATGTCGTGTATTGCTACAAATTTCAGCAATTTAACCTTGTACTTGATCAACAAATCTTAAGAAAAATAATGGAACATGTATCTATTATAAATTCATGTAAATATGTTAAATAATCTCTCTAACGGCGATTTATTAAATGCAGGTTTTCGGCCCTTTCTTGTATGCAGTTTAAACTAGTCAGATGTGGCAGCTCCAAAACTTTTTTCTATTTTATGTATGTTAATACTTCCTGAAAAATACAGCATAGCATCGCCACCGGTTAGGTGGTTTAAATCAAAATCTAGACAGCAACAACTTATGTCAACTTATAACTGAATCAGAAGTTTGATGTAAATCCGTGAAATTAATTTTTGAGATTTAAAAAAAAATCTATTCATTTTCATTTATTTTTCTATTGCGAAATAAATAAAATAATTGCATAACAGTGCCACATGTTGGGTGATGTACTTCAAAAACTAATCAGAATCATTTTTTTCAGCTATTAACTGGATCTGAAGTTTAATGAAAATCCATGCGTTAGTTTTTGAGATACATTTATTGCGAAATCGTGAAAAATGCAGTAGAGCAGTGCCATCTGTTGTGAGATTTACACCAAAAACTAAACAACACTAATCTATATCAGGGACCAACTGAATCTGAAGTTTAAAAAAAATTCGTGCATTAGTTCTTGAGATAGAGCTATTTGCGATAATCACGAATTATGCACTATGGCAGTGTCACCTGTTGAGCTATTTGCACTAAAATGTAATCAACACCATGTTATATCAAGTACTAATTAAATATAAAATTTTATGATAATCCGTATACTAGTTCTTGAGATATGGCTATTGAGGGAATTGTAAATAATGCTGCATAGCAGCGTCGCCTGTTGAGCTATTTATTCGAAAAACTAATCAGATCTAGTTTATATCAAGCTCTCACAGAATCTAAAGTTTTATGAAATTCCGGCATTAGTTTTTGAGACAGAGCTATTAAGATAATCACAAATACAGCTCCATGGCAGCGCCACCTGTTGAGCAACTCGCACCAAAACATAATCAGCAGCATGTTATATCAAGTACTAACTAAATCTAAAGTTTTATGAAAATCCATGTACTTTGAGATATGGCTGTTGTGAAAATTGTGAATAATGCTGCATAGCAGCGCTACCTGTCGAGCTGAAGAAAAAGAATTGCAGTTAGATGGCGCTACGCGCTATGCAATTTCTTTGACTTCAACTTCCACTAAAAAAAATTTCATATCAAGCGATGTACACCGAAAGCTATTCAGATCTAGTTTATATCAAGGTTTAACATAATCTAAAATTTTGAGAAATTCCGTGCATTAGTTCTTGAAGTAAAGTGCCCCCAAAATTTTTGTCACATGCAAACAGACAGAGAAACAGACATTTTGTAAAAATATGTTTTTTGGGTTCTCTGACCCGTAAAAAGTGTAAATCCGCCGAAAATCGGATTTCAAAATTTTTCACGAGTTCAATCTTTTTGTGAAGATAGAAAAAAGATAAAAAGATGAGGATCATTCATTAAAAACCTGTAGTACTTAGTTTGTAATGTTAGTTTTTCAGTTCACTTTTTTTCTATCTGTTGTTATATATAAATTTCGTATTCATTTCCAGAGCCCATCTAAGACTGGGAGGCCTCGGGGCAAGCATCATTCTGGGGGCCGCCTTCTGTCTATTGATAGAATTTTTTAAAATGAATAATGTGGAAATAGCTAGTACTAAACTTCATGCGTATTGCATGCATGTATAAATTTTTTACTCGGTTCAGCTCAGTTCACACCTGTACACAGGGTATCAGAACTTTAAGTAAAAGTACTAGCAGGATAATTGTAGGGAAAAAAAATGATAGATTGGTTGACAGAAGTATGAAGTATCACTTTGCAAACTTTTTCTTTGCTTATCTACGTACACATTATAAGGTATAGATAAAAGAAAGTATCACAAATTGGTCATATTTATTGATTTTAACTTACCACGCTACGAGGAAAATGTTATTAAAGAATTTCTTTTGAAAACAATAGAATACTAAGTTGTTATAATAAAACTTTTACTATATACTTTCTAATGCAGTTTGTTTTTCGCATAGATGAATGGGGTGCTGGAAGCAATGAGAGAAAGGGGGATCACTCTTACCTTCCTAAATGTTTGAAAATATATGAATTTTGATCCCTTTTGGCTAATTTTAATCATTTGACATTTTTTATTGAAAATCTTAATTACTCTCATTTTAGAGGGAGTCATTTTAGGGGGGCAATTGCCCCGAATAAGTCTGGCCCTGTTCATTTCTATATAGGAGCAAATTCTCAAAAGTTTTAAGTAATCAGTGGCTCCTAAACTCAAATAATCCAGTCGCTAGATTGTGAAAGAAATGCATAAAAGCAATAGCATTTATATGGTGGGAAAATCAGGAACTCAAAGTAAAAAGTAATCTATGTACAAAAGACTGATTACATCAAATGTGCAGATTTCATTTAATCACAGAATTATTTTATTGTGGATACAGATAAAGTATAATATAATCTTAAACTATATGAACAGTCAGAGGATAAAACTGGGATTTAACATTCTATAAGAATAAGCTGAGCAGATAGTGGGGAGCATAAGAAAAAACAAATGTTATTTTTCTTATTTTTATTTTGTGATACAAAGTACAATTTAAAAAAAATTATGAATGTGTGAGATTTTTTTACACTATAAAATCAAAATAATATTAAAACCAAAAGAAAAATTATCTTAAAAAAAAATCTCATCTCAGACTTTTATAATGGGTTCCAAATTTCATAAAAATTTAAGACATTCAGTCCAGAAAATTCGGACAAATAAATAAATAAATAAAATAATAATAAATAACATATTTGAAATGCAATAATGCGAGATGTTCCCAAATAACCTAACCATAGCATAACCTTGGTTTAGCGTTATCTCGCGAGTGTCTTCGTCTGATGGAGACAAAATCTTAAGAAAAGTGGGCAATAAAAAATACTTCAAAATTATATGAGACACGTAATTTTAAATTATGTTATTATTTTTTTTTCTTTTTTAAATTTCACTACATATATAATATATATTATATTATGTCAATAAAACTATTATAAATAATTTCAATAAAGAAGTAGTTCAAATTGCACGTAATCGGATGTTAAAAAAAAATGCTTTAAGGGAAAAATAAATAAATAAATTAAATAAAGGGAACAAAAGTTTTAAGTTTTTCTTATTTCTTTATTAGTAATTGTAATTTATATGTTCTTTAAAAAAATCATTATTCTCATGTTTTATTGAATAATTAATAACATAATAAACATATCCGCACAACCTCTGATCTCAAGCCTTTTATTCCTTTAAAAAAAAAAAAAAAAAAAAAAAAAAAAAAAAAAAAAATCGATTTTTCCTTTCTTTTAGCAATAAAATCTGATTAAGTTAATAGAAATTCTGATATTTTCTTACTTTTTACTTATCCATCATACGTAGCATAGGTAAATCTTGCAATTGTTTTGGAAAAAAAAAAAAAAAAAAAAAAAAAAAGTGACGTATTTACATGTTTTAGATACCAGAGATTCCAAAAAACATATTTTTACAAAAAAAAAAAAAAAAAAAAAAAGAAAAAAAAAAAAGATGTCTGTGTGTCTGTCTGTAAACGTTCTATCTTCCGAACAAATTGAGATAAAAATTTGAAATTTTCTGTGTTTGTATGTAATTTAGTATGTAAGAATGGGAAGAAGCCTATTTAATATCAGTAACCAGGCCCGTAGCCAGGATTTTCCTTCGGGAGGGGCTCAATTTTGGAATTTTTTCTATTCTTATAAAAGTAATTTGTGTAATTTTCAGCAAAAAATTTAATTAAAAATAATCTAGGCTTATCCTAATGTGTGTTTCTACATAGAACACTTGTTAACTATGTCAAATATTGTTATTTTATATTTAATTTTTTCTGTTTCTGTTTCTGTTGCAATTTTTAACTTTTAACCTTCCTACCCTGTTCAAATTGTACTCAATCTTGATAAATACATTTCACACCAGAATTGTTATTTAAAACATTTTAATATATTTAATTGACTAACTTCTCTGAATCTGTTATTTAACTTTCTTTGTGAAAAAAGTTCTGGTTCGAATCGTATAAACTAAATGATAGTTATGGGTCGATTAGACCCATTCAGGGTAAGAAGGTTAAGAGCACTTCCAGTTTCCAAACTGGTTCGGAAACCGGAGAGTTTTTTTTAAAAAAAATTCTGCGAGACTTTAAAAGCACAAATTGACAATGTTTGAGATGAGCCTCAAGTATACTATGAAAAAAAAAAAAAAAAAAAAAAAAACGTTGTAAAATAATGAAATGCAAACAAGTAATATGTATAGATTTAAAACACAGGCTTAATATTAACGTGGGAGAATCTGACATTACTAGTGCGAGGTCTTGAAGCTATTGACCCATAAATGAAATTAATTCCACGCAATATTTTTTACAAAGAAAAATTAATTGCTACAGTCATATGTAATCATAAAAATTATGTTTGTATTTCACATCCTCTGATTATAATAATTATAAATGACACTCTTGGTACAATAAATTTACTATTGCAACAGAAGCAATAACCACAATTCCTTCTTAGCCATGTTGCTGATTGACTTATCAAGATGTACTGTAATATCCCAATGAATGGAAATCACTGAAAAGTTACTCAGTCTGTCATTGACCATAATGCTTCGAGTCAAAGATTTAATTATTTTTTTTTTGCCGAAAAATATGTTTCAGTACTAACTGTTGTTACCCGGCTTTCAACCAAAACTGTCAGCAATTGTTTGATTTTATCGTAATACGCCACATTACGTACTAAAACTTTTAAAATCTCTGTGTTGGTGTCAACATTATCAATTTGTTTGCACCCTAATTCATATTCAGCTTTCACTTGCTACATTGACACTTTATCCTGAAAATATTGCGTCGGATTCTCTAATTTGCTTGCTTTTTCCAGTGAAGCACATCCTGGAAGATGTAATTGGAAATCTCTTAGAATGTCTTCATTTGAAATGAATCGATAATTTAAATTCTGAATAAGACTTTCTACATGGGGAAATAAGACCGCGATATTGTACTTGTCAGTGGATGTATTTTGAGGGCTTGTACCTGTTGTCTGTCTAAATGTTAGTCTTGAGATCTTTGTTTCAGTTTGGAAGATGTCTTCCCGAAGTTTTGATGCACAATAAAATCTCACAAAAGATTTCTACTTCATTTTTCTGCATATTTATGTAAAGTAATTAGAGCATCTTTAGCATGGGTTACAACCAATATTATACCACAATTTTTTTTTTTTTTTTTTTTTTTGAAGAATTTACTATGATTTTCTCAGACAGAAAACCTTCTGACAAACAAACAGGCTTCTGAGAAAATTATTCTTCTCCCTGACTGCTAAAAAAGCTCCATTGAAGAAATCTTCCATGTGTTTTTCGAAATATTTTCTGAGCTAATAGAAATGTATTTAAGTAGATCAACAAAAGTCAATATGCTTTCATGCTTCTCGATAAAATTTGTGTCACAAATACGGAGAAGTCATTTTCTTTTGTTTTCTAGTTTTCTAGGATATATGATGCAATTGCTTCTTGAAGCGCTAAATTTGCCTTCAGGTGATTTTTAAAAACTTTTGTCGCTGCTTTAACAAGTCCATGATATTTTCGAATGACGGGAATCAGCATACTGTTGGACAAGGGAAGATTCAACCAATGGCTTTCACAGAAGACGTATCTAATTTTTAGATACTCTGAAGAATTCTAGAATGAACCCCGCAAACATGACCAAACTTATTGGCTACTTTGTCATACGCCTATGGGGCGCATTTATGCATGTCAAGGCATAATTCATCACAATGTTGTAATATTACTTTTCTTGAATTTTTGGAAGAGAAGACAGTTATTGGAATAAAACGCAAAAAAAATTCCGAATTATTGGGTTTTGTAAATTTTCTAATAGTTCACATATCTAACACAAATGACAAGCTGTTCTGCGCTTGAAATGTCCATAGTTTCATCAGTAATTAAGCTAAAACAGATCGCGATATTTATTTTGATGATTAATATTTCGATAATTGTATCCCAGAATATTTGAATGATTTCATTCTAAGTTTCTGGGGTGAAGTAAGTAGCATTTCTAAGGATATTTATTATATCTCGTTTCAATTCATTCTCTCCAGACATTGCTCAAAACTTAAAAGATCTCTTAGCTAACAGTCTTTTTATACCAATTTCTCCAACGTTAGAGGATCGTCATCGTAGTCAGTGGCTATTTTGTTCTGCACAAAATAAGATTGTTTCAAATATTAGTCGAAGAGCTGCTCTAATTTCTTCTTTTCCTGGAGCTCTTTGAAAACTCAACAATGAAATAATTCTATTTCTATTTTCCTGAAGAAATCTAAAGTTTGTTCGCTGATAATCTAATTGTATATGTTTTAAGAAAAATATTTAGCCTTTTTCCAATGACTGAAACATGTAGAAAATAGTTTTCCTAATTTTTTGTGACTTTTCTTATGTTGTATGCGTATTATACTTAATTTTTATTAGTCAAATTAATGATAAGAAATTACGCTTGATCGAATGTTACTGCGCATAAAGACAGTAAAAATTACTTTTTAAAAAGAATTTATATTTCTAGTGGTACATACCTATTAAAAATCAAAACAGTGAAACCTCCAAATAAGGGACACCCATGGGGCCGGAACTTTTGTCCCTTAAATAGTGGTACCCCTTATTCAGAGTTTTGCTGCTGTTTTTAATTAATTGATCAGAAGGATATAAAAATAACAAATCATTATAGGTGAAGTTAAAACGTATACTTGAAGTGCATAAATTAGTTAGACACTAAAGGAATAGAGTATTAATGAATTAAAATTTTCTATTGATTACTAAATCATTTAATTATTTGTAGAATTATTGATTTTTATTTCATATGCAAATTCTGTGAATGCAAAAAATATTAAAACATTTAAAAGAATTTTATTTGAAGTAATCAATCAAAAGTAATTGTTTTGCAAATTTCAATTTTTCACTACAAATCTTTTAAGTGTTCATTTACTATACTTATAACTTTTAATTCTTTATTATCAGCAGTATTTACAAAAAAAGTATTCAACTGCTTTGCGCATTTTAAGGCTGCAATTGCTCTCAATCTCTCAACTGCAACTTTCTGATCTAGTGAAAAATGTTTTGACACATTTACAAATTCATTTTTTTAACAGAAAGGTATAAAACTGGAATACTTGACAGTGGAAGTGATTTGGAACTGTGTGTTTTGAACTGTATTTTCACTTTTTTGGTAAACAAATTACATATTAGCAATTTTGATTGAGTGACAAATACGTTTTCTATCCTTTCTGAGTAGTTATTCATCTTTTGCGTGGAAATTTGGTTCAAAATATCCACTTTGACAATATTTTCTTTAAAATTTATTGTGTTTGCGGAAAAAAAAAGTTTGGCTACATAGAACAACATTCTGAATGACAATACCTGCTAGTTTCAGGCATTTCTGTATAAAAATAAATTAAAACTTATGTCATAAAAGTTGCCTTTTTGGATTTGAGAACAATCTATAAACATCTGCAAAGTTTTTTTTTTTTTTTCTTTCTCCATTTTCAGAATCATCCTCAAAACTTTCAGCATTATTTTCAATAAGGATAAACGCACTGATGTCAAATCAGAATTGTAGGTAAATAAATGCTCGTCAGTTATGTCGTATGCCTCTGTACATGACTGTCATTCTGTTTGCTAAATTCACAAAAATCTGTATTTTCATCACATTTTATTTCATTTTTATCTGAAATGCAAAAAACACTCTCTTTGATCTCATTTTCAACTGTCACTTAGATCGAGTGTCTTTTATTCAGGGGTAAATACATTACATGTCCTATACCAAGGGACTAGGACCGGAAGTTTAGTTCCTTAAATAGAGGTGTCCTTTATTATTAGTGACCCTTATTTGCAGGCACGTAGCCAGGGAGGGGGCTAAGGGGGCTGAAGCCCCTCCCGAAAGTTGAAAAATTAATTTTCAAAGTTATCGTTAATGATTGTGAAAATTGACAATGTTTTTCTTGTTTCTATCTTCCGTTACATTTAAAGTATGCATGCATGTTTAGTTATAAAAATATAAAGTTAGATAATTACTGTAATCTCCCGTTATATATTATTTGGATATATTGTTCCTTATTCGTATCTATCAATAAAAATATAAGTTCTTCTTAAAGCGCAAATTTAACTATCTTTATGTACAGTAAAATTTGATAAGTGTAATTCCATATCATAATTTAATCAAGGAAAAGTAAGTGGAATACGAGTATGGCGTATGTTAACTTTAGAAGTAAAATATAAGATATTTACTTACACGTTATGATGATTCTTACTTTTCTTTATCCTTAATTTACATAACGCATGCAATGAAAACTTAAGAGTTACCCACTGTTAAAATGCTTTGTAAAGAAAGAAGCTAAAAGCTTTAATCTCTAAGGGGGCGACAGAATATATTTTATCCCAGCTAATTTAAACGAGATTTTCTCCAGAAACTTTTAAAGAATTTTTTTTTTTTTTTTTTTTTTTTTTTTTTTTTTTTTTTTTTTTTTGCTTTGGCGGCAAAATGTTGAAAAATTGTCTTTTCTTATTTTAAAACAAAATGTTTCGATTTTTTCGATAAGAATTCAATATTAAACAGACAATATTAGACAGCTTGTTCATCAAGGAATAATTATCCACCTATAATGTAATATCATGTGAAAATTACAATTAAAAAACATATATTTTTCAAAATGACGTTGTAAGTGTAAAAGGCTTTTTATTAAAAAAAAATCTAGTAGCAGAAAATTCTGAAAAGGAATGTTACAAAGAAAAAGATAGGATATTATAAAATTCAAAGCCTTCCGTTGACGTACCCCACTTTTCATTGGAGAACTTTGCTTTTAAATAGTTTGCGTATGAATCTTTAATAGAAAAAATATGTCACAGAAAGTCGTGTAGTCGTAAAAACAACAGAGGGTATGCGGTCTAAGCAGAGGGTATACGCTCAAGACAGAGGGTACCCTAGAGTATGTATACTTACAGCTTTCTTGGGAAACAGAGGGTATACGGTGTTCCTCAAAAAAATTCAGAGGGTATACGACGTATACCCCCGTATATCTTCCACTACATCTCTGGTTACAAAGTAGTCTAGCTAAAAAAAGTTTCGTTGTCTTTAGATGAATTATCAATTTTAGGTTTGGTTACCCCTATGTAGGGTTTCGTACACAAACATATGACATGGTAGCCAATCTTTTTGCTCATGTTAGTGAAGTCCAATCTAGAATTCGTCAAAAGAATCCAAAAATTAGAAAGATCCATTATGCAAGCCACAGATTAAATTTGCATTGTTCAACATCATGTTGATTCCTGTCATCCGAAACTGTATTGGAACGAACGAAGTGAAATGTGGAATAAAGGGACAAATGTTTTATAAAATCAATCAATAGTAAATTTATTCCTTCAAAAAACAATTTCATCATCTGTCCCCGAAAAAAAAATATCTATTTTTGCAATAGAAGATTTGTCCAAAGGCATGAAAACATATTAACTTTCGTGGAGCTGTTACAATGTTAAATGTATTTGCATTCGCTTAGAAAATATTTCAGGAAAACACATGAAAATACATTTCCAATTGCTAGAGTTTTCTTGGAAGTCATCGAGTGTTTTTTAAATAAGCTTGGTTCTTTGTGACAAGCTTTTCACAAGCAGTCTGACAAAGTTGTTGTCAGTTCTTCCAGAAAAATTTCGTGATATGATATTGACTAGAAATTATGCTAAAGATGTTCCTTTTATTTTACAAAAGCACAAAGAAAATATAATGGAAAGCTTTTGAGATATTTAATTCTGCTTCAAAATTTCGGGAAGACTTCATTAGAAATGAAATAAAGATACCAAGATTAATATTTAGGCATGCAACACGTGCAAATCCTCGAATGGCCTATGCTGAAGAGTTTTACAGGATTATATTAATCTCTAAGTAGAAAGTCTTATTAAAAATTTGAATGAAAGCTTCATTTCGAATGAAGACATAATAATAATTTCCAAGCATTTCTTCCAGGATTTGCTTCCAGTAAAAAGCAAACAAATTTGATAATTTCCCTCATATATTGGGAGGCGGCAGCATAGGCAGTCACCTCATTGAGTTCACGGATAAAGATCTAGGATTAATTAAATTCCGATTCGTATATTAAAACGCAAATGGTCTGCGAAGACATAAATTGGTGGAAAACATCTAAAAACCCGATCTAGGCGATTGACTTGTTGGTTTACCATTGTGCTTTCCTGCACCCAAAACCAAAAGTATGAAAACATGGCAGACTAGAAGCAGGAAAACATAATGGTAAACCTATGAGTCAACCGCTAAATTCGATTTATTAGGTGTTCTCCACCAAGATATGACTTGACAGACCGATTTCGTTTTAATATGCGAATCGAAATTTAACTAATTCTAGATTTTCGGTCGTGAACGCAATCAGGTGATTGTCTGTGCTGTCGCTTCCCGGTCTATCAATATTTTGACGATAAGGTGACAATGTTTTAAGTGAAAACTGAATATGAGTTATGATGTGAGATGATTACCAATGTTGTCACATACACAGTGGTCTTAACACTTTGGAGTACTGTATTGCAATATATTACAATATGATAAAATACTTTCTGACAATCTTGATTCTGGTAACAAGCAAGTGTGGAAGGCCTACGACATGAAAAGAATTAAATCTTTGTCTCGAAGCGTTATGGTTGACGTAATACTGAATGGTCTTGCAATGATTTCCATTCGATGGACACTTACAGTAAACCCTGATAAGATAATCAGCGATTGCTCAGTTGCATTTATAATTATTGTAATCAGAGAATATGAAATATAATTGTTATGATTACATGTATCTATTGCAATTAATTTTTTTTCTTTTCGGGGAAAAAGTGTAATTAATTTCATCTATGGAATAAGACCCCTCGCTTTTAATACGGGACACTCGCATGGTAATATTGATCCTGTGTTCTAATATATTCAAATTGTTTATTGCATTTCAATATTTAGGCATTTTTTCTCTCATAGAATACATGAGGCTTATCCCAAGCATTGGTAATATTGATCCTGTGTTCTAATATATTCAAATTGTTTATTGCATTTCAATATTTAGGCATTTTTTCTCTCATAGAATACATGAGGCTTATCCCAAGCATTGGTAATATTGATCCTGTGTTCTAATATATTCAAATTGTTTATTGCATTTCAATATTTAGGCATTTTTTCTCTCATAGAATACATGAGGCTTATCCCAAGCATTGTTAGTATGTGATTTATAATTTTTGTTGCAGCCCCCCCCCCCCTAAAAGCACTGCAGTTTCCAAATTGATTTGGAAACTGGAAGAGCTTCTGAAAACCGAAAATTTTAACAGAAATTGAAACAATACGAAAGAATTTTTAACAGAGACATCAAGCATCAGATTCCTTAGGTTTATCCTGATTTATATTTTTACACTTTAAATAAGGGAGATTATTACTTTCAGGTTAGAAAAAAAATTCTAGATTTGAGCCCCTCCCGAAAGGAAATCCTGGCTACGGGCCTGCTTATTTGGAGGTTTCACTGTATATCCAAATAACCGATATAATGAAGAATTACCGTTACTGTAATTGAATAAATGAGTATTTTTACAATTAAAACTGCAATTGATTTTAATGCAATGGAAGATAAAAACAAACAAAACTTTTTTTTATAATACACATAATTTTGTGAAGTATTTTCAAACTTTCGGGAGGGGCTTTAGCCTCCTTAGTCCCCTCCCTGGCTACGTGCCTGTCAGTAACATGGATTATCCAGAACTATCTTTTTCGGACTCTCAAAAAATGCCTTCTGATGAAAGGTATATAAAAAAATTTCGAATTTTTTTTTATTTTAAGGAGTGGGCGTAAAAGACAATAAAATAATACAAATTTTGCATAAAAAACGAAGTCGATCGAATTATTAGCTGTCGAGATATTTATAATTCTGTTTTCCACATTCTTCGATTATTCATGACCATGTATTTAATTCAAATTTCAATTCAAAGATATATTTCAATTGGAAATGAGACGCTTAATCCGACGCAGTAAACTGTTAGTTAATGTGATTATTAATTTTGGAGTTATAAGGATGTTTCTTTTAAGCCATTCTGTACTACTTGAGTAGCTGGGCGTTTTATATAATTTATCGAAATTGGTTCATCAACAATCCATTAATAGAGCATTACTATGTATATTAAAAACATTTAAATATACGTTTAAATTTTGTTTTGGAATTTACCAAATTTCTATTAACTTACCAACCAAGAATTTGTTACTTACCCTTTCCCCATTTAAATTCATTTAAACTATTTTTATTTAATTTTTTTTTTATTTAAAGAAGGGAAATTGTCCGTTTTAATTCCTAGAAATTTCAGTATTTAATGTTTATTATTTATTATAAATTACATAATAATAACACAGAACGGAATAGTTAGAATAAATTTATGCATATCTACAGTCACATAATGATTAATAAAAGTTTAAGTCATTTGAAGAAAAAAAATTAAACATATTTTGTAACAGTTGGTATTAAGATGATACATTGTAATCCTTTAATAAGGAAATAACTTTAGCGGAAAAATTTATACGTTAATTTGAAACTTCATAAATTTTTTTTCATAGCTGTATGAAAACTGTACCAAAAAAAAATACTATTAATATTCAGAGATTAAATTTAGACCCATCCAAAAACGCTATATCCGAACACCAGCTTAGCGGGAGCAAAAAGAAACCGTCGGAGCTGCATCCGGCTTTTGTGAAAGAAAAACTCATGCTTCAGCGTTCGGGAATTGTTGATAAATCATCTCCCCCACGTGACAACGGGGCGCTCCCGTCGCCAACTTGGCGTGTTCCAGCCCTTCTTCCCCCCTGCACGCAGGCGCATTCAGCCAGTTAAAAGGCTCGGCGCATGCGCGCTCTCCTTCCGCCGACGAGAGCGTCAGAGTACTTCCCCCCGACGCCCCGACAGACCTCAGTCGACTCCAAGATGGCGTCCGCGCCACGGCTGTGCTGTTCGCGAATGTTGGTCGCCCCTCGGACGTCGCAAATAGAGAGCGACAGGTCGCCCGAAACATTACTGGACGTTTGCGCGAAAGTGGTGGCCCAATATATACCATTTCAAAGGATAGAGGAGCGGTACGACCGCATACCAGAACCTGTGCAGAAGCGGATTATTTATTGGTCCTTCCCTAGGAATGAACGCGACATATGCATGTACTCTTCGCTTTCGAGCGAAACCAACAGCAGCTGTAGTGATTACCAAAAGCTGCCTTTTTACCGAGGACTAAGGCTGTACGAAAGCGGCTGTGTGGAAAATGTACTACAAGTCGGTAAGTGTTCCCTTTTCGCATTCTCTTCTTCTACCAAAAGATTCTTTCACCGATCGCTAATTAAAGCCCAGGCGATCCACTCTTTCCCCACTTCGATTCCCCTTCAGCATCATGTTTCACCTGGCCCTTTAGATCATACTCATACATTATGGTATTGAAATAATTAGCCTTCTAAAGAATGATCATATTTGCTAGGATCTTAACTGCATTGGCATTAATTGATTTAGTGATTGTTATTATTGATAGGATAATTTGCATTAATGAAGGAAAATTAAAATCTGGATTTAATATTTCTTGTTTATTTTCCTCTCATAATTAGATTATTATTTGCTTTATGTTTGGACATATGAGTTTAACTGTGCGTCATATTTTTAATTTTTTACTATTATAAGGACTACTTTTATGCATAATCACGCGTACATTGTCCCAGTATAAATTTTTTCTTATAACAGTTGTCAGACATCTGATCCATTTTCAAATGTTAAAGGAGATCGATGGGTTTTTGTACGAATTTGTTTTCAAAATTATATTTCCATCTAAAGAATGTAGTAGTTTAATTTTAAAATATGTAATACTTTATGAAAACCCTTATTTATTTTAAACAGAGAAAATGTATAAATGCAGAAAAAATTCTCTTGCTTTCAGAAACATTGTATCGTGCAATGAATCATGAATATTAAATAACCCATTAAAATAATATTTTGGCCATAGTATCTATGATTTGATCTTGCTCACTCTGTTTTCTTCAGTTTATCAGATAAAAACCCTGTCTGTAGTGTTCCATACGAAATCATCACTTCTGTAGACGTCTTTCTTTGTGATGGGAAATATGCTTTGTGGGCAACACCGAATATGGAGACTGCAGCTAGGCCTAAGCCGAGGAATTCTCATTAGCTAGCCGATCGAAGAGAAGCTTGTTCAGCACAGGGGTAGTATTTTCCCCTTCGCGAATATCGAACGTCTCGTCCGACGCTCCCTGCGCGATTCCATTAGCCCGACTCAGCGCAATATTAGCTATTTTTTTCCACCCGCTCTGTTCTAGAAATCTGGAACCTTTTTTTGTTTCTTTTTACTTAAATGTCCCTACCCAGCGGCATAGAGATGATTGGCCCTTTAATTCTCCTTCTTCGCTTATGTGTATTGTAGCGTTTTTTCGAGTGCAAAAGGCTCTCTTAAATTGTGTTTACAATCGATATCTTGCATAAAATTATCATAGAATGTGTTAGCAGCTTCGCTATAAATATAAATCAGCTTTCCTTTGAATGATGCTGTAAAATATTCAGTGAATTTATAGTTTGCTCTTTTATATTCCTGATTTTAAAAAATAAAATAAAATTAGGTTGATTTGTTTATTCTGTATGCATGGAAAAATAGTTGTTATAGGTCTCACAAGAATTGCTAACACTTGTAATAAAATAGTTTGTTTTGCTAGCCTTTTTTAAATTTTTGTATCTTTCTAGTATTTACGAAAATCCACCAGAAATATATGTTTCAAAGTGAATGATATAATATTTTCGGATGATTCATTTTATCCTCCCCAGTCTTGATGTCGCTTGTAAAACACACTAAAAATTAACCTTTAAACTAATTTAAATGCTTCTAGAATTGCTAAAATCTCTTTCAGATCATTTTAATAAATGCGTGCATACCATAAAGATAAATATATAAACTGGTACATCTTTAGATATGTTTTATAATAATTTTAAACTGGTTTCTGTAGCCCCATGTAATATTTATCACAGGACTGAGGTGGTTATAAAAGTAGAAAACATTTTCAAAATCTCATTTATACGTATTTATATGCGAATTCCTTCAATTCGTCTGTAGTAAATCAAACTCTTAGGTGGCGAACTTTCATGCTTAAATATTTTTTCATGATCATGCGATATTGCAGTTTTTTTAAATTGGGATGTAAAAAACTGCAGTGATATGCGATACTATTACAATTTTTTAAAGTTTAACAGTGCCCCATAATCCTCTGTTAATCTTTAAAAGAAATGATATGAGCAATGCATTATAAAAAGCTGATTTTTTTATAATTTTAACTACATCTTTTATGTATATCATTTAGAAAGAAGATAATTAAAATATTAAGTATTAAATTGGCAAGATTGGCTTGTTCAGTAAGCGCTGTGGGGGGAGGAAGGTTTTTTTTTTTTTTTTTTTTTCATTTTATTATATAAACGCAAATCTAAAAAGATTCATTGAATATTCCTTCTCTTCCTTTATTCTCTTAATAAACTATTTTATAAACGTTAAAAACATGTTTAAAATATGTAATAAAGTTATTATTTTAACTAGCTGTTTTGAAAATTGAATTACTTTTTCCAAACAAACAAGAACGGTAATAACATGCTGTAATATATATTTACGAAATCTTGGAGCTCGTAAAAAAGAATTCTACATCTTTGGAAAACCGGATTTAATTTGTAAATATTTTCAAAAGCTGCTACAACGAAACATTTTGCAGGGTTGCCAGAGTTGGCTCTTTATCCATTAGAATGTGGAGCTCTTCATCACTCAATTTTCTCCATACTTGGCTGCTCTTCAGTCTAAGCGTCTGTATTTTTTTAAGTAAATAGTACGAGATACAAAAGATTGGATTGTCCTTTGGGAGCTATGTAAAACAAATTATAAATCATTGGTTATCAAAGATTATATTTAAATTTGTTAACTTTGTGTGCGGTTAATTAAAAGTATAGTGTTCGGGGTGCTTAAAATGGTTTCTCAAAGAAATTAAAAGGAAAGCTCCACTCTTTACGCGAAGATAGAAACAGTTTATCAAATGTGTATATAAAAATAGTTTGTTAAAATTTTTTGATTGAATTGTTAAATGAAATCCAAATAACTAACTTTTACAATCGTCAACTATTAATTTTTCTTGGTGATGTTATTCCAAGTATTGATACTAAATCATATACTTTTGTGTTGAATTTTTCAGCTTTAGAACAAACACTACAACTTGGGGTTAAGTTGTTAAAATCGGTGATAATGGCATTATAATTGTTTGAATTTTATATATTAATCGCCATTTATAAAATTTAGTTTATTTTTTAGCCTTGTGTCCATTACTGGAATGCTTAATTAAATAATTTCCAGTGATGAATATCGCATGTAGACATAGCTAAAAATGCAATTTCAGTAATGTTCATGGTGCATAAAGTCCTTTGATTTAACTATATACCCGAAATAATCAAATATAATTTTTAAATTGCACTTCCCAAAATTTTTATAAATAGCTGTTTGGTTAATAAAAATTTTAATTATTTTAATTAAATTATTTTTTAGTATAATTAATTTCTTAATATTTTATAATTTCGCACTCAAAATAAATCAGAAAGAACAGAATATTGTTTAAGGGGATAGGGCAAAGAGAGGCACATAAGGACCTAATTCCTCACTCTATTTCTATAAAATTAAGTGGAACAAATTATTAAAAATCTATTTTCTGTCTTAAATGCTTGCTTATTTGATTTCTAAAATTATTGGGAAATATATACGAATCTATGCATTAATCTCTCCATTTTTTTTTTTTTTTTTTAATAAGATTTTAATTCTTCTCCCCCCCCCCCTTCCACACACACACACACATCCTGTCTCAATTTAATAACTGTAATCCCCTGACATTTAATATTTTAAAACATCTAAAATAACTAGATTTTGACCTTGTAATAATCGCAACAAAATCGTTTAAACAGTGAATAATATTCACTAGTATTCTAAGTTATCAAAATCCTAACTGTTAAATTTATTTGAAAATAACTATTTTATTTCTATAATGTGCTTTCCTTAAATTCTGTTTCTAAATTAAATCATAAAAACAATTTATCTATTACTTTCGTGGGATGCCCATTATTGGAATTTTGGATATTTTAATATATTTCTGCTATTTACCAAGTAAATTTTGATTAATATTTGGAAATGAGACTTTGAGAATGGCATATCGTTAATATATAAATGTAATGCTGCAAAAACAGGAATATAATAATTATCAATTTTTGGTCACCCAGCTTCCGAATCCCCCTCCTTAATATTAAGTCCAAGGGCGTATGATGTATTCGTATATTTAAAATATCTCGTCGGAAAAATAATATTTTTAACTTTTTTTTTTCTTCTGTATACTCTTTTTTAAAGATGGTCTTTTTCTTTCTTTTATTTCCCCCCCCCCCCTTTTTTTTTCATAGTTCTGAAACTATTTCTAAAATATATGCCAAATTTTATATGCTCAGTGTTAAAATCTTACTCTCAATTCGTCAGCTTTTAAAACGTAAAATAAAGTACACATTTAAGGGTGTATATTATTGGCATCCTATACACATATATAGACGCATTTAAATCTTGGCAGAAATCAGAAGACTAGTTAGAAATGTCAATTTAATTTGTACTGATTAATTACTATATGGTTATAAGATTACCACCAGTGAAGACAAAAAGCTTGTTTGCGTTATCCAGTTGAGTGGAGGAAAGGAGTGTGTTTATGAGAGAGATGAAATGAACGGAGACTCCGGAATGAAAAGTCTGGGAAAGGAGTACGTGAAAGGAAAAAAATTTGAAAACGCTGTGCTAGATGGACAATTTGTTTTTGTTTAGAACCAAAACTTAAAAACACACCAATAATGTTAAGTAAAATATTACAATTAGAAGACTACTCATTCAATTTATCAATATATTTGTCAGAATCAACATTTTATTATGGTAGACATGATTTAAAATGCTGAAATGGTTAGAAAATTGACAGTTCCTGGCCTCTACACACTCACTAAAATAAAGTGTTTGATAAATTAGGGGGAACAAATGGGCTACTTGTTTAAATTCCTTTAAAACTAAATAAACATTCTTTTTTATGTGGTATGTATATAAGCAAATTGAAACAATAGCTTTCACTTTATTGACTAAATATTCACTTTGTCTTATTATTTCACTTTAAAGTATTATAAGATCGATGTTTTAACAGTTTCAGGGACAGATAAGTTTCTGTAATGTTCAATTCACATAGGAATTTTCTAATTTTTTTTTATTTCAAAAAAAGCAAAAACAATTTTACAACTCTTTTCCATCAAAATTATAAAAGTAAAATTTAAGTTTCCCATACTAATCTTGATTAAAATTAAGTGGGATAAATGTAATATATCCGACGTCCAACTAGGGGAAATGAAAACATTTCACTTGTAATGTTTATAAAGGTGGGTGGGGTGGGGAATGGATTTCTTCACCTTCAATAGATAAGTTTGTTTTTATTCATAAAACACACACTTGAACACAAATATTGCTATACAGTAGACTCCTTCAAATTCGCAACCCTTTAAAATCCGCACATAATTTAGGATATAAACAATGAAACATCCAATTTAGATATAGGGACAAAATTTGACTTTTTTAGTTTTATATAAATTTCATATGTATTTTAATTTGTAATTTTGGTTAATATTACTGAATTTATGCTTTTTCACAAAGGAAAAATAAGTTTTTCTCAAAAATTTCAAGATATTGTTGATATCACTGGTAATCACGATCTTCTTATCGAATATATTTATGTATTATTCAAGCTTTTTTGGTTATTATGTCTGGTTAAACTTGAAATAAAACTTCCTTATTTTATCATTTTGATGTGAATTAGTAATGTACCTTTGTGAGCAAAGTGTTATTGAATAATTAATGAAAAATACATTTCATTTTTATAATGAATATTTAATCATACATTGATTATTAACTTCGCCATTGCTTTTAATATTTTAATCATTTAAAAAAATATCTAAATTTTTATTATTTTAGTTTATTACTTATCTTAATATTTTATTATATTATAAGCATTCATTATAGTTTCGATTGCATTGCTAATTACATTCAAATTGCTATTTAAAAATATAAACAGAGCAATAACCAGAAATCCGCACAAGAGAGTCTATTGTATTTGTAAAAAAGCTAATACTATCTTCAAACTCCTAAATTTCGATTCCAATTCTGGCAAATCTTTGAATTTCTGTTTACAGACAATTACTGTAAATGTCTGAAGATTTGTAATATTTTTTCTATTAAAATATTTCGAGAATAAATCTGAAATTCTCGAAAAATTGCTATTTTTTTTATTTCAAAAATTATGGACGAATCTTGTGATAGGCGTGCACAGCAGATCGTCTTACAGCAAGACTTATTGCTTGTGCTTGACAACTAACTCACGAAAATAAAAAGGACATTGGATACTTTTAAAAGTCGTGCACATTCTTTTATAATCTATATCTCTAATATTTACAACTCTTCTTTTCAATGTTATTTCACTGCCACTTCTATAATGTGATAGCCTTGCTATGTGGCCTTGAGAGGTCATGTCTAAAGTTAGTTGCCCTTAAAAATTTCCCTTTCTCCTATCCTACTCTTTTATGCCCCGCCCATTCTCATTGTTGCCTTCGATTTTGTTGCTTTTGATAATCGAGCTCCTCCTCCATTTTTTGATATTCTTTTTTAAACCCGAGATTTATTTTCCTTCTAACTTATAAGATTGAGTAGGCATTCCACGACTAGTTCCTTTTAACGTGTTTATATAGTTTGTACCCAAATGCTTGTGTACCTCCGCTCTTCTGCATTTGCTCACAGTACCGGTTCTTTCTCTGGCTGTCTGTTGAGAATTGGGTTTACTCCTGAGTCTCTACCTTTATAAAATACGAAAGCAGATTTGAAGGAAATTTCACATTACTTATACAGTTTGTCCACTCTCAATGGTGGCCAATGGCTAATTTCTAAAGCGTTAGTCACAGACATATAGTTCAAATTGCAAAAATATTTCTAAAAAAAGTAAAGAAATATTTTTAAAACGTTAAAAAAAAGGAAAGAATTACGAAAATTAAATTTTCATATGGCCTTCCCGGTCCTATAAATGATATTTAGTAAATTTTTACCACTACGCTAATAAGTAAGACACACTAGAGGTCTGCACGGGCCTGGGCCGGGCCGGCGGAATACTTTCAAATTTTCTAATAGGCCGGGCCGGCAAAAAAATTGAACGGGCCAGGCCCGGCTGATAAAATAATTTTGCGGGCCTGCGGCCCGTTATAAACATTTCAGCAGAGACTATAAAATATGAATTATTTTTAATGAATATGTCTTTAACGGGAATTAGTATAAATGTGCTAATTTGACAACTAGTTGATGACACTAGTTTGACAACATCAATACAGAAGTGTAACTTGTATAGTATAGAGATCGGGATCGGACAGTTACCTTGTGTATAACTTGGGTTTAATATTTTTTTTAGCAAACTTGTGCTGTGCCGAAATCAGGCTTGCATTCTTTTTCTACATATAGAGGAGCTGAGCCGTAACTAGTCTTAATTGCTCTCATGATGTGTAGGGCTAACATGATTTGTATAATTATTAATAGCGCTAAAGAAATTATATTAAAGTAATCTTTGGCTATATAAACCTTGGTGTTTCTTAAATTCACTTCTCAACAACGCAAAAGTTTGACACATCTTCTATGTAATCTTTAATTGTAAAAGCATAAAATTGACAAGCGCATAATCTTATTGAAATATAAGAAATTCTTTTCAAATGGTTGTAGACTGTACTTCTTTACCATGCTATCGCTTCCGGAAATTCTATTTAAAACTCTTAACTTTGACAGTATTTTCTTAAATTGCTTGTATCAAAAAATGGATAACGCTATTCGAGTACATAGTTTCAGAATAGAAATACTTGCTAATCTTATGTATTTCCCAATAATCATAATAATAATAACGAATTCAAAAATGCTTCAGAAAGTATCTCTTTTGGATATAAAAATTAATTTGGATTTGGAACCTTTAATAAAATGATATAGAAATATTTTCATAATTCTACTTTTATAACCATTTAACGAAAAAATAAAGCTGGACGCGTTTCGGGCCACAACAACAACTCTTCATCGGTTGAACAAACACGAGTCCGTAAGGGTACAGAATAGATCGAAACGCACCCTGCTGTGTTTTTTCGTTTCATGATGATTTTTACAAAGTGTATTATTCTGATTATTAATTATCGCCAGTGTTATCGGTGTTTTTTCATTACTTTTATTACACAGTTTCAAGAGTTACGGTGTTTTTTAACTTTTTTTTCTTTTATTCTAAACCATATTAATTTTTTTAATGAATCTTTATTTGAACGTTAAGTGAAAAAATCTAAGTAATCATTAATGCTGCTAATGTGTATTTCCTGTTAAATGTAATGTAAAATCATTTTATAGATATGTATGCAGTATTCTTTACAAGAATCTTAATTATAAAATAAAAATCTGATTTTATTTTAGAAATAGTAAAAATTGTGTCGGGCCATAACGGGCCGTGCCGAACTTTTTTGTTATACGACCCGGGCCTAGAAATTCCGGTCCGTGCAGATCTCTAAGGCACACGCACATAAAAGTCCCATTCCTCTGCGATTAAAAGTGACCAAGTAATACAGGGTTCTCAGCGTCATGGAAATTTCAAAATATATCGAAAAAGTCAGGGAATTTACAGAGATTTTCTATAGAATCATGGAAAAATCTTGGAGAAAAAAATGAAAAATGAATCAAAAGTCATCAAGTAGTCTCTGGAAAAAAAAATTCTCAAAATTCATAAAAAAAGTCGTAAAAGGAAAAAAAAAAAAAAAAAAAAAAAAAAAAAAAAAAAAAAAAAACTAGAAGTTTGAAGAACAATTGAAGGAAAAAAACATTAGTTTTGACAAAGGATAGGGAAAACAAGTAGCATATTTTACTGTATTCCCGTTTGGTTAAAGGCATTTTTGGAATTTGGTCAGGGAAAGTCATGGAATATTTTGAGATTAGGTCATCGAAAATCAGGGAATTTGCCTGTCATGTTTTGCTGGGAACCCTGTAATAGCTGTTTAAAGTTAAAGCATCCTTTTTGCTGCAAAATAGGGGTCAGTTACAAATTTATTGAAAATAAACGTCAGGTATGAAATTTAACATTAAACATTGAGAGTAAAATAATTTTTACAATATTATTTTAAAATTTATATTGATGTTTACATATTAAAGCAAAATATACAACTTGTACTAAAAATATAAAAATAACAGAAATTTTGTTACATTGTGAAAAGCAACACTCACAATTCATTACAAAATGATAGATTTTTAAAATTCGATTAGATTACTTAACCTAATAGCTGGGTTCGTTGATTTAAATCGGATTTATTTTAATCACGATTTAGATCAATTGATTTAAAAAAAAAATCATTGATTTAAATCAATTTTTCTTTTAAGTTTTTTTAAATAAATTTAAGATGTAAACAAACATAATAATGTGCTTTAATATAAATTTAGTTTTATATAACATACATAATCAAACAACTTTCATAAAGCTTAAGCTTTGTCAAAAAGTAAAACATAAATGTAAAATTTAGAAAAAAAAAAAGAATCCCTTCAAATTTCATTTGAATCTAATTATAAAATAATCTTGCAACAGTAAAGAAATCTAAGCAGAAGTATTTAATATATGAATATTTACTCATTAGTATTTAGAAAAACTTCTGCAAATTGAGGTAAAGTTGTATAGCTTTATGTGCTGTGCTTTAGTGAGGCCTGTTATTTTAAGATTTGAGCAAAATCTGAACCAGTCATTTATTTATTTATTATTTCAATTTAATATAATTGGTATTAGCCCTTTAGAATAATGGAAGGTATTTTTGTTAAAGTTATGGAAAACGCTGATACTAAAAAACTTAGAGAATTAATGATCAACTAGCTTTTCACTGCAATAGATTTATCTTCTTCAGTAGAACAAATGTTTTCTGCCTTTGGTTTGGCACATTCAGAAATTAGAAATCAACTGATAAAACTGCTAAACCATTGCCATCGAAATGCTCAAGGCCAGAGGACACAAATTGTGATATATTCACTAACTGACAGACTTCTCACCAGTGTTGGAATTTACACCGGAAAATTTTGAATAGCAATTTTCTTTTATTTTATTTGTGGAATATCATCTTATAAAACAGTGAACTTACTGATTAATTTATGATTATTTACTTCTTTAACCAGGGTTGGCATGATTTAAATCAACTGATTTAAATCAACTGATTTTTTAAAAAAAAATAATTTGATTTAAATCAATTTTTTGCAGTATCACATGAATGCACATATCAAAGGAAAATTTTGGGTAAAAAGTTAGAAAATGTATTAGATAACGATAGAATTACGAAATTTAAAGCAAGATATGAATAAGCTATTAATGGCTGTCATTTTTCTGGAGTTTTATTAAGTCACTCTGTTTTAAATCGAAATGAAATTTCACTTAGTGTAGGGGGAAATAATGAAGGTTTGGCATTCATTAAAGAAGATTGTCTAAATCTTCTCACCACTGTAGTACATTTACAAGCAAAAAATGGCCATTCCAAAAATTAACATTGCTTGAGAAAAGACTTTCTGATATTATGACAGATTATGATTGGTGAAAGTCTTTTTATGTAATGGGAAGTAAAGAGACAATCGGCGAAATTGAAATTGAATTTATTTACCAAATAACAACAGCCGTAACTTCATCTCCTGGAGTAAAAAGACAATTTTCTTCTTTTGGACTAGTTCATTCAAGCCTTCATAATAAATTAGGAGTAGGCAAAGATTCTAAATTAGTATTTTTGTTCAAACAATTAAATCCCTGATTTTTTCCTATTTGCTTAAAAACTATTGAATTAATTGTGATTTTTATCCCTTAATAAGTAGCTTTCATTAAATGAATACAGTAGACTCCCTCAAATCTGCACAGCTTGGGACCAGAGGTTGTGTGGATTTTAGAATTTTGCGGATTTCTGGCCATGGGTTTGTTTACATTTTTTAAATGGTAATATGATTGTAATTAATAATGCAATAGAAATTATAATGAATGTTTATAATATAGCAAAACATTAAAACAATTATGTAAGGTAATTAAAATAAAATAATAAAAATTTAGATAATTAAAAATGATTAAAATATTGAAAGCCGCAAAGATGAGTAAATAATCAATGTATAACTAGACATTTATTATATAGATGAGATGCATTTTTTCCTAAATTATTCAATGAAATTTGCCCCATAAAGATGCACTGCTAATTCGCATCAAAATCATAAAATAAAGAACTTTTATTTCAGGTTTAACCAAACTCAATAATAAAAAAAGCTTGATGAATGTATAAATGCATTTTGCAAAGAGTTTGTGATCACCACTGATATTAGCAATACTTTGAATTTTTTTCCAAAAATAAATTTATTCTTCGTTCATGAAAAAGCATGAATTTAGTAATATCAATGAAAGTTACAGATTAAAATACAGTCGAGTCTCCCTATAACGAAACTCCATACCCCATAACGAATTTTTAGCAGGAACGGTCCCCTTTTTTCATGATTACATTAAAAACAGTCTCTATATAGTAATATCTATCTCCATATAACAAATTTTTTCATAAAATGTTCTTTAGTTATTCAGTTTTAAAAAAGCTTCAAAATCACATGGAATCAGATTTCCATCATTTATTTTTGATTTATAGTTCAAGGCTGAGTTTTTTATATTGCTTCTCTACCTTGAATCTCCTTGATCTTTAAGTCCAACGAATTCATTCCACCAGCCCCCCTCCCACACATCTTTTAACATCCTTCGAGAAACAGTGTCAATTTAATTGTTGCACATATAGAACCTGGATCAATGTGTGTTAATTGAAGTCAGTGTTGATTTCAGAGGGTGGTTTTGGGCCGGGAGTGAATGTCAGTTCACTCCCGGAGCAATGAGATCGCTCCCGAAAATTTGAGATGTTGTTTTCAATGGCAAAAAAATTAACGTACGTTTTTCTTGTGTGATTTTTATTAAGCTTTTAAATAAACGTCTATTCTCTTTTTTGAAACTGTTCAAATAATTAAGAAATAGGATATTAAGTTAATATTTATAGTTAAACACTTCAAATTTTTAATTAAACGTATAAAAAATAATACTTGTTCAAAATTTGCACATTAAACAGAAATTTTAATGGCTTTCTCTATTCAACGAATTTCTCTATACAAAGAATTTTTTACTGGAAAAATGGATTTCGTTATATAGAGACTCGACTGTATATATAGAATCTCTATAAATAAAAGGAATTCCGAGGATAATTAATTAATTAATTAATTGAGGCACAGGGGAAAGCAAATCTTGGCAATGCGCCAACTCGGTCCAGAGGAAGCAAATCTTGGCAATGCGCCAACTCGGTCCAGAGGTATAAAAGCAAGATAGAAAAAAACGCGCAGGTCTGTGCATTCAAGTACAACCACCCATATGTATATGCTGAAAGTTTGTTCTGACGCTCACCCGACGCACGTGGAGTGCCGATGGTCCGGGAAGCGTACCATACACATAAATTATTAAATAAACCTTCAAATTAAGCCCGGCGAAGCGGGCTGGGTATGCTAGTTGATATAAAAAAAAAAAAGTCAAATTTTGTCCCTATACCTAACTTGAAAGCTTGATTGTTTACATCTGTAAATTATCTGCAGATTTTAGAGAGTTGCAGATATTAGGGCAGCGGATTTGAGGTAGTTTACTATATTTAATTTGTTTTTTTAATTTTACCATTTTCTATTCATTTACAACATATTTAAATTTATTTTTTATTTAGTGTGCACAATTCAGTTACAAAATAATAGAATGAATTTGGATTAAAGCCTAGATGTTTAATTTTTAGTACCAATCAGTAACTAGAATGTAATATTTTCTTAACTATATAATTATTTCTTATATTATTTTTATAAATTATAAATGTTATTTATTCTTTTTTTAGTTATTTATTATAAAAAACTGCTCCATGTATTGTAAAAACATAAAAACACAGTAATTAAATATAGGATTCTAAAAAAAATCAAATAAATCCGATTTAAATCAAAGAAATCTGATTTTTTTGATTTTTTTTAAAAAAATCATGATTTTTTTCCAACCCTGTCTTTAACTTACTGATTAGATTTTGGTAATCCCCAATAAAAATCAGCCAGATGCAGCAATACTGTAGCATTCTTTCTCTGGTCGAATTTTTATTTAGAGATTCCAAATAAAATTTCCAAATAAACAATAATATTTCATTAGTAAGTTAAAAAAGTTATTGTTTTATAAGATGATAGATATTCCAAAAACAAAGTTGTTATTCAAAATTTTCCTGTGTAAACACCAACCTACTGAGAAGTCAGTCAATTAGTGATGACATCTTAATTTGTGTCGCTGACCTTAAGTATTTTATGGTGGCAGCAGCTAAAATCATTTTTCTCAGCCTTTTTTTTTTCTTTTTTTTAAGTTAAAAACTTAGTTTGCTTCCAATTTTGGTTAAATTTTTAATGAGCTGCAGATGTTTTTATTTTAATTAAAATACTGAAGGTTGAATAAATTTTTGGCATCTGATTGTTTTTCATGCATTTTGTGTAATAAAGGTTTTTTTTTACATAGCCTGAAATTTTACCTTGAAATAATATGAATCATTTATGTAAATTGTGTAATATTATTAATAGGTAATACTTATAACATGCATGTCTCTGTATGTAAAATTTATATATTTAAAATAAAACAAAAAGTCGTATAAAATAATAATGTGACATTTTTTTTAAATAAAAAAAAAATCTGATTTAAATAAAAAGTCCAATTTAAATAAAATAAAAAAATCCGATTATTTTGATTTTTATTTAAAAAAAAAAAAAAAAAAAAAAAAAAAAAAATTACGAACCCTGCCTAATAGAATTTTGTGTAGTCCTTTAAAATAAATAAATGGTACGCATCTAAAATCGTATTAATATTACATTGCCATTGGATATAAATAAGTATGCGAATTGGGAATTAACCCTCGATCGGATATTTGGAAGCGATTTAAAATTTGAATACAAATTTTGAACTGGGAAAACATACATACGAACTACGAACGTTATAAGTAAAATAAAAGCTTATCAAAATAACACACCTTTTAAAAATAAAATCATGAAAAGAAACGGCTTCATTTCCTTACAAAATAAAACATGTAAGCATACAGCTGAGGATGTGATTTTCAAAACTCGCCTTATCTCTTTTGTTTTCTCTATCAGTCTATACCGATGTACATTAATGTAACACTACAATCTCCAAAATTATGATGAAAACCAGTGGGCGCATTTCAAGTTTTTTCTACCCTGATAATTGCCAAGCTCCTGATTTTTTAAATGCTAATATTTTTTATGTAGAAATACTTGTTTTATAGAATGGCACAATGCCTGCAATCAAATAAATAATTTTTGTAAGAACATTTTTATAAGAATTTACTGGCATTCAAAAAATAAAGAGATTTGCAACCTTGTATAAATATAGACGCACGCCATGCATGGCAAATTTTATGCTAAATTCAGAACTTTGCAGAAAATTTTAGAAAAAAAAACTTTTTTTTAAGTAACAAATATTTCTCCAATTTTATGTACGTTTTATTTACTGATAGCACACAATTAAAATAAGGGCCGATTCTTGAATTTTCCAAAGACATTCAATGCTGAAAATTAAAAAAAAAATCATCAGTCCGAAAGTTCGGACATCAAAAATCGCGAATTTTGACAAACGAAAATAAATTTCGTTAATCGTTCGCAGAAAAAATTTTCTCCAATTTCGCCAAATTATCGAAGAAAAAAAATAAAACACGAATTTGGTCAAAGGGCCGCGAAAAGAGAAAAAAAAACCCTGCAAAATATTATTGAAGTGGCTCATAAAACGCGAATTTCGTCAAAAGATATCGAAAAAACCCCGCAAATTTCGTCAAAAGATATCGAAAAAAAACGCACATTTCGTCAAAAAATCGCGAAAAAATGCAAATTTCGTCAAAACCCCGAAAAAATGCAAATTTTCACAAAATAAATAAATTAAATAAAATTAAACGTGAATTTCAATAAAAAACCTGCATTTAAAGAAGGGACCACGAGAAAAGCGCGAATTTTGACAAAGGAAAGCGCGAAAAATAAGGATTTCGTCCAAAGATCACACAAAACACTAATTCCATCCGTAAATCGCGTAAAAAACGTGAATTTCGTCCATGTCAAAATAATATAACACGTACCTTTATTAAACATTAAATTGATTTGCGAAAAGTTTGACTTAATATTTACGTGCTCAGAAAGTTTTTTTTTTTTTTTTTTTTTTTTTTTTTTAAATAAGTCTTTTTGCAACTATGTAATCGCAAAGACATCTTGAGCAGCTGCCCTGGACTCTCCTAACACTTTTAAGAACACCCCCCCCCCCCACACACACACATCACAAAGCTAAATATCTAGTTTATATATATATATATATATATATATATATATATATATATATATATACATTGCGGCTATTAAAATGTTGGGGGCCGTCAACAGGATATTAGTGCCAGGACCTCAGATAGTTGGAACAAAACTCACAGGGGCAAACAACGTATAAGCATATATTCTGTAGTCAGTAAAATACTTCAGAGAGAGCTTTAAGAGCTATGACTTTTAATCTTGACTTATTTTAGATATGTTTCTTACGAATTGGATGCAGGCGAGCGTTAAGAATTTGTTTTATTCTGAATTCAAATAATTCAATTTATGTAATTCCAATGAAGAGACTTTAAGCCTTTTTCATTGCGAAATAAAATTATAATCTCATTTAGATATCTTCGGTGACGTATTGACATTAGTGTGAATCAAATGATAGTTTGACATTTTGTACATGTTTTCAAATATTTTATTGACAAAAAAGGTCTTTCCAGTAGCGCATGTCGGTACAGTGGGTATTTAAAATACGTGCATAGCATGTGAGAATTTGAGCTAAATAAGTATTATTTGTTTCGCGATGTTGTAATAATTTCAAGTGTTATGAGTCCCATTCTGAAAATTTCAATTTAACTTTAAAGATTTCTTTGATATTACATTTATTTTTTTCAACTTTCTAAGGTAATCTAACAATGAAGATATGATGGCGTTGAATTTTGATTATTGAATACTGACTGCAGTTGAATTTTCGAATTTTGATCGCCTTGGCTGATAAGTAATGGCATTAGTATAGCTATCCTCATAAAAATTTTAGAGTAGGCTTACGCCCTTTACTAGAGCGCGCTTTTAAAAACACAATAGCCTGAAATAAGGCACACTAAGAATTTTTCGGGCAGAAATTCCCCGTATAACTTAATATTTTAAAAAGGTCTAACAAAATGAGTAATACAATACAGAAATCTAACAAAATTACGGAATATTAAATATTCAAAAAATATCTACGAACATTCGAATTGGCTACGAACAAACGACCAAAGTACTCATTGACTAATAATTTCCTACACTGAAAATTCAATATCTACTCTTTTTGATTATGGAAAATTTCAAGGTTTTCTGTATTGAATAATTCAGTGGAGTAATTGTCCTTGATTTTTTTTTTTTTTTCAATTTAGGAAAGAGAAAGAAAAACCTTGAATCCACTTAGTTTGACTTAAGATATCTATATTTATTACTTTTTTGCAATTGTATAAGTCTTAATAAAAATAAAATAAAACTTTAAATTTTAATATTTAAAATGTTAGGTAATATAAAGGTTGAATCGTGATAAGATAATGATAACGTTTTCAATTAAGAAAAAACATTATTATAAATGCAAGAACTTATCAAGTGCATTTCCATTTAATAAATTCTATGCAAAGGTCATTCTCTGAAAAAAAGAAAAAAAAATTGTCTGCCTATCTCATCCATGATTTTTGAAAAAAAAAAAAAAAAAATTACTATTAGGTAGATTTTGTATGAAATACTACCTATTGCATTCGCACCAGTTTATATATCTATCTATCTATCTATATATATATATATATATATATCACTTTTTTATGGATACAATAACTTCCATAATTCTTCACCAATCTCCACCAAACTAGTACATAAAATCAAAGGGGATAAAATCTCGGCTAAGTTCGTTAATGGGAAAAATCGGACCAAGGGGTCAAAATAGGGGGCGTTTTTGTGAAAACAGAAAAAAAAACCATAACTTCTTAATGAAAATAGATATCAAATCAGTTTAAAGTTAATATTACTTCTAAATAATGGGCCAAAAGTTTATGCATGACAGATTTTTGATAAAGTTAAAAAAATGGGCTCAAAGGGCGAAAAAAATAGGGTTTTTGGGAGAAAAAAAATCATAACTTTGTCAATTCTCCAGATATCAAATCCATCTAAATTTTTTATAAATACTCTCAAAATTATCTAAAACTAATGTATTGGCAAGTTTTTGATAGGACTAACTCTTACCGGTAAAAAAAAAATTAAAAACGAAAATAAAAAGGAGTTTGAAAAAAAGAAAAAAAACCATAACTTTGTCAATTCTTAAACTATCAAATTCAATTAAATTTATTTTACATCTTCTCAATAATGTCTACGACTTTTATATTGACAAGTTTTTCATAGGACTAATTCGTATAACAAAAATTGGAGTTAGAGAAAAAACCTCTAATCCAAACTGCTTACATTCTGAATCGTTTTTTAAATTTATTTTTTATTTTAAACGCATCCAAATGGCAGATCCTCTTATTTAGAAATATATAATGTGAAACATTGGCCAGTTTTTTGATAAAGACAGAATATATTTCAAAAAAGGCTGCCAAAAAGGGTATATTGAACAGAATTTCCCGAAGTGACCGTGATGGGAAATTTGAGGAAATATTCAAATAACAAATTGCGTTTTTTCTGACTGATTCTTAAATCTATTTTTACTCTCAAACGCATCCAATTTACAAGTCCTCTTATTTTGGAACTGTATAATGTGACGCATTGGTCAATTTTTTGACAAAGGCAGAATATATTTAAAAAAAAGGCTGCCAAAAAGGGTATTTTGAACAGAATTTCGAGAAGTTGTGAATGAAAATTTGAGGAAGCATTAAAATAACAAATTGCATTTTTTCTGACTCATTTTTTAATTCAGTTTTGCTCTCAAACGCATCCAATTGACAGGTTCTCTTATAGAGGAGCTGTATAATGTCCCGTATTGGTCAGTTTTTTGATAAAAGCTGAATATATTTTTTAAAATGCTGTCAAAGTGGGCACTTCGCGCAAAATTTCCCGAAGCCATCATGATTAAGAATTGAGGTTGTATTCAAAATTGGTTATTTTATAACTCATTTTTAAATTCAATTTTGCTCTCAAACGCATTTAATTGTGACAGTCTTTTGTTATTTAGGAGCTATGTGCCGTATTAGTCGATTTTTTTTTAATAAAGTCGGAATTATTTCAAAATATGTTGTCAAAATGGGCATTTGATCCGAATTTAACTTAAGATGATTCTGATAAAACCAGTCCTTACAGAAAAATGAAATAAAAAAATTTTCAAAAGAGGACAAATAAAGTTGTTAAACTGGGTTTATATGTAATTAAATTTATTTTTTGTTGTTGAAATGAGCACTCTTCGAAATCTACCTCCGCCTATAGGCCAAGCCGACAGGGATTTTTTTAAAATTATACTTATTGCATTTTTCTTTACCATTCCGTATATATATTAATTTATAGAAAAAAAATATCATTCGCTTGGCTGTCCTCTGACCTACCTGGTTTTCTGACTGTAAAATTACAAGGAACTTATATATTTTAAAATTAAATATGTTAGAATTAATAATTACCTTTGTAAGCGGAGAAGGGAGGTTTTTCTACCAAAAAAAAAAAAAAAAAAAAAGTGGACAAAATAGCAACCTCGTCCCCCCCCCCCCCCTGATTATTTATGTATTTATTTTATTTTTATTATTTTGTGAGATTTCTCTATTTCAAACTTGAATTTTCATTCTAATAATAAATAAAGAATTATATTAAAAAAAAAAAAAAAAAAAAAAAAAAAAACTTGCAAGAACGGAAGTGACTACAACTCGCATTCCAAACAATGTTGGATGGTCCACTTGCTACATATTTTGGAATGTTCTTGAGTACATATGAGGCCGTGAGTTTCAAAACTTCCCCTTATCTTAAATTTAAAAAATCTTTTCTATCAACCTATTTATTCTATTGGTAAACCTGCACCAAAAAGTAAAAAAATAAAAAATAATAAATAAAACCAATGGATGCAGTTAGAGGTTTTCACAATTTCAAAAAACTTGATTTTCAAGAATTAGGTGAGTTTTAAAACTTACGTCCTCATATAATATCATCGATCAAATTACTGTGCACTTGCGCCTTTGGTGATGCTATTATACTTCACACAGACCAAGGTAGTATGTTAATTTTTTCTTTGAAAATCTGGGTTAGGTTCTGAAAGTTTCTTTCAAAGACTCTTCCTAACACTTCAATTTGACTCTGGCATAGTCGTATAAAGATAGGCATATAACGACCACGATTTATAAAGCCCCCCCCCCCCAAAAAAAAAAAAAAAAAAAAAAAAAAAAAAAAAAAAAAAACTTTATGAATATTATAAGAAAACATGTCTGCTTGCTATGTAAAACATTAAAATTGCGCACTTATAGTAGTATTTATTTTTAGTCTCAATTTAGTATTCATCTTTGGGCTCCGATCCTGCGCCATCAAAATTATTAAAAACTGGGCTGAAATATGCTGCCATCCTTTTTGACGCATCTTAGGTGTGCAAAAACATTTTTTAAACAATTTTTATTAATCCGCCATCAACTTGATTATAAAACTGAGGTACTTAAATTTCAATTAAAATCTTTTTTTATTTTACCTCTAGAAATACTTTTACTTGGAAAAAATATTTAAAAATTTGAAGTGTCATCTAACATTCGTTTCTAACGGCTGCCATTCAGTTCGTGTTTAAAACGAATTACGCCTTTGTAAAAACAAAGTTCTGCGCTAAAAGCATCCAGATTCTTCGTTTAAAAAAGAATTGAAGTGTCTGAGCATGCGCATTAGTGAGTTTGAGATTGATCCAAAGAATTTTTAGCAATAGACTAAAAAACTGGAGTGTTCACAAAAAACCCGCAAGTATAATAAGGATTTCCTTTTTACAACGAACGTTTAAACGGGAAGAAAAAAATTCTAATCAATTTTTTACGCCTTGGCAAGCAGGAAAATTATCGTAAGAAAAAAATACCAAGGCACCCTTTTATAAAACACAGCAAGAATTAGCATTTTTTTCTTTCCTTCTCCAAGCTGTGCTTTACCCAAAAGTCGTCTGCCACTCAAAATTTTACTTCGTAAACACTTACTCTCTGCTCAGTTATTTTTTTTTTCTCTTAATGATTCTCGCATATTTAAATGAAAGCTGAGGTGAAATAAGGGTTCGGAAAAAAAGTGCTTTGAATCAACTAACGAATAATTTAGAGAAAATTTAGTTTAGAAAAAGATTTTAAGGTAGAAGAGGGGGAAAAAAAAGCTTGATTGGAATCGCAAATTTGGATTAAATATCCTGGAACGGACTAAAGTTAAACTAGTTATTCAGTTATTTTTTCTTCTTTCAGAATTATTTTTTTAGAAAATAAAATAGCTCCAGTTTTATAATTACTAATTAAGTAGCCTAATTTAAATATTATTTCTACTAATATGATTTGAAATTTTTAAATGTTTAAGATCATTTTGTATTTTCATAATTGAAATCTCAAATGAGATGTTTTTTCCTTCTAGAATTTGTTTCCCACCTAATTTTTTTCATATTTATTAGTGTTTGGGTTTAAGCCTCCCAGTTTTAAGCGGGGGGGGGGGGGGACACTTTTTTTTCTTAGGAATATTTTCTTTTTCTTCATTTATGTTAAACTAAGAATATTCGACTAGAACTAACTTTTCTTCATTGACTTGGACATTGACTTGTTTTGAAAAAACAAAAATGAATTATTTAAATTTTCTTTCTCTCTCTTTCTCCCCTTTTTTATTTATTTTTTTTATTTAACGTGAGAAATATAAAAATAACTTTCAGCGACAAATGGCATCATCTTTATGCATATATTAATTATTATCCATCCTAACATTTTAAATGATTTAGTAAGGCCACAAAATATTCATTTGTATAAAACTGATTTCTGTCATAAAGTTTATTAAATCCGTTAGATTTTTAAATCGCAAGATTTTATGAACTTCACCTTTTATATAACATTTTAATGAACAGTTTATTTTACTTGAGAGAGGCGTTACAAAAAATTAAACACAATTTGACATGTTTCGGCTCCAATCTGATAAGAATCATCATAAAATTACAAATCGTCTCACGGTCAATACAAATGACACGCGACAAGGAGATGTAAACAAAAACCACGCGCTCTATTGTAAAATAATAATAATAATAATAATTAAAAATTCACCATGGTCTAAAATTATTTTCCAACTTGGTTCATCCCATTAAAGCTTTCACGAGGAATTTATTCATTAATTCTAACCATAACTTAGGAATAATAAAAGGAACAATATCATTGCTAACAAAACTACGCGTGTAAATTTCAATGAACTCTTATAATGACTTACGACAACAGTTTGATATGAAGCATAATTTGTTTTCATTATCAGAATTTTTATCCCACCATCTAAATATAATCTAGATAAAGCAATGTTAGTACGAACAAATTTAAATTTCACCCTTTCTAATTCCAAGCTCTCTCCTAGTCATTCATTCCTATATGTAATAATTTAACCCACCTTTTTCTATAATATAAGGTATTTCATAAATCCCTGCAAGATCCACAGGTCCTATAGGGCCAATTTGCTTATTAAGGGAGATCCGTACCCCATTTTCGGACAAAAATCATCAAAAGTTCAAAAAAATGTTTTTTCTCAGAAAACGATAAAATACATATTTGCGAATATCCATGCAAAATTTCAGAACTCGGGGACACTTGAAACAGGTAGAAAATGAGCTTTTTAAATTGTACTCACTATAGAGTTTAAAGGACTAGCGGCCATTTAAAACGTGTTTTCCTGAGAATGACTTTTTTCATATTTTGCCTAAGTTCAAAGTACTAAGGCTCAGTGGTAAAATGATTTAGAAACAAAGTGTTTATGTTTTTAGAATCTTAAAAAAATTTGCAACAAAAGTAAGGAGAGATATATTTTTTTTAACTATTTATGAAAATTTTATATAAATTGGTAAACATGAAAATTATAACGAATTTAAGGAAATTTACCATGCGTATTTTTATTTATTTATTTTTTAGCCGATTAAAATAGAAAATTAAAAATATCTCTCCTTAGTTCTTTTCTATATACTATAACACTATTTAAGAAATTTTAGTAATACCAAAATATTGAAAATTGAATGAGGAGTAGTAATTTTAAAAAGTGTATTTTTCGACCAAAAAAAAATCATAAAAATCCCCATAAAAAATATACTTTTTAATAAAAAGTGAATTTTTTTGCTAATTATTTCTTACAAGAAGATTCTTAAATAGTACACCAAAATTCATTACTTTAAAATCAATAATAAAAATTTTGGGTTTTTTCTTACGGGTCTCCCTTAAGTAAACTCTTCAATTTTGGTGGCGATGTCGCAATCAATTCAATGTTAAACTTTTTTTAATTTAAATTTTAACTTCTCGAAACTGCCTTTTAAATATGGAAATGAAACACTTAAATTTAGTACGATCTCTTATTTATTTATTTATTTATTTATTTTTTGTAGATCTCTCAAAATTGTAAAATCGGCCCTGCTTTTAATTGTGCGCTAACAGTAAATAATTCGTACATAAAAGTGGGAGAATATTAATTTTTTGATAATAATAATAATAAAAAAATAATAAAAAAACAAAAATAAAAATTTTCTCTCGTAAAATTTTCTGCAAAGTACATAAAATTTGTTGCGCACGGAGTTCGCGCGTGCTTCTGTATTGTACAACTCTGCTACGAGGCAACTTCAATCAAACGAAAAGACCCATTCGCTAATAATGCTATTCCTATGGTAAAAAATTATAAAGGTATCTCGGTTGCATTTCAATATTTTTAATTATTTCTTTCATTGGATAGCTGAGATCGATGAAGTCGTTTACTATTTAAATTTTGTTTACTGATTTTTAATGAGGACCCTTTCATTTTCGGAACAGTTTTCGAAAGTGAAAACCTCCTTATGATTTAAAAAAAAAAAAAAAAAAAAAATTGCAGTCAAAATCGAAAAGTAAAAAACGATCTTTGCACAGTTTGATCTCATCTATTCAATGCCAAAAAAAAAAAAAAAAAAAAAAAAAAAAAAAAAAAAAAAAAGCATATATATAATAAAAATATTGAGATATCTTTATAAATTTCTATTATAGAAATAGCATTAGAATGGAATCTTTTTCACGTGATTGAAACGTAGCCCCTTAAAATTTTTAAAACGCAGTTGTCTATAAAGAGTCCCCTCCCTCCCATACACACACACCGCACCTCTTAGTTAAAATTCTCTAGGAGAAAAAATAAAATTCTTTTAAAATTTGGTGAAATTTGATCCGAAGAATACATTTTTTTCTGAAAAATCTTTTGCAGAAATCAACCTGAACCTGCTGTGGAAAAAATGCTAATAAATTTTCATTATGAACTTCATGTAATAAATCCCCTGTAGAGTTTGGAAAAGTAAAACATTTTTATTTTTTCTTTCTTAAAAAAATAAAAAAAATAAAAGTAAAATTATTTGAAACTAAACCATTCTGACTCGTCTCTTGACAAACAATTGGGCTTCTAAAAGCTAAGAGCTAAGCATAGCATTAATTAACTTATTATGGTCTTGTCAGAGGAAGGTTTGTTTTTTCGAAGTTCCCAGCAATTTAATGAGAGGAGAGTCCTGGATAATGCTGCTGGGAACGAGGGAGAGATGCTGTCACTTCTTGTGAAAATTTGGTAAAATGTTTTTTCGATGCTATCTTAAATATAGTTTATTGAACAGGCAGTGGTAGATGTTGTATGTTGGTGAGAGTGGAGAGAAATCGGACACTTTTTACAAAAGTTAAAAAAAAAAAAAAAATCAACTTTGACCCTTTAATTTTTGAACCAAAAATAAAAATTTTGATGTATAAAATACAAAATAAAACACTTTCTAATGTTTTTGAACAATATAGGAACATAATTTTTAGAAAAATTTTTATAATAATAATAATAATAAAGTAAATATCACAATGTGTCCCATACTTTCCCTATACAGGTGGTATTGGATAGCTATAAAACTAAATATGATAATGAATAGTATCAGCTATATATCAATCTTACAAAGATTGTATAGGTTGGTGCTACAGTATGATCAAATTTCAGTATCATCACTGGAAGGATATTTAAGGATTGCCACTCAGAGATAACATTAAAAAATGTGTTCAATTTATATTTATGAATGATATATGAATTATTCATTATATATATGAATTTATATAATGAATATATTTTGAAATAAATGAATATATTTTCAATATAATAATAATGTATACTATCCTCTTAAAATACTTGCATATTAGCAATGTGCACTCATCTTTTTCAAAAGAAGGAATTAGATTTTCCTATTTCTCCCTTTGCTGAAAAAAAAAAGACTTTACAGCTCCGCCCCTCTCGCACCCCCTCCCCTCCAAAAAGAAAGAAAGAATTCCCTCTCAACGTACCAGTGCAAATTTTTATATATTACTGGAATAATTTTAATATAAAATTGCATCACATTACTCCTAATTTACTTTAAAATTGAGTATAGCTTATCATATTTCTGTTAAATATATTGTCTAAATAAAATGCTATTTTAAGTTTTTATCTTCTAAAAATGAATTTCAATGAAAATTGAATTATAATCGCTTGCTCTTCCATTGTCGTTTCAAAACGCCCACTTCACTTTAAATTTTATACAGATCTTTTGATTTAATAGAAAATCAAGAAGCGCTTTTCAGTTTCTTGCCTTTAAATTTCATGCATTTAAGAATAAAAATGATTTTCTGAATGTGTAAACACACTAGCTTTTTAACGCTTGGCTGTCTGAAGTACAGCCTTAAGAAAATCGTTTAACATTTGAAGAGACGAAAGAGCTCAAATGATAAAGGTGGTATGTGACAAAAATAAATAAATAAAAATCGAAGATACTCAAGGGTTCTCCATCATCTTCAAAATTACTATTTGAAAAATCCTAATCATAGATAGATCAATCCTATTCATGGATATTTTAGTTGATAAAAAAGGCATTTGACAATAAGCACAAATAAATATTGAGAACTTTACAGCTGATTCTCTCAAAATGATGACATGAAACTTTACACTTTTATCATCCCAGATCTTCATTCATATTTAACCGAACATGCAGTTTAATTCCATAATAATTTAATCCAGGCATGTAAAAGTTAAGTAATTTTGGACATTCTCTGTATTCATGCAAAAATGCAAAGAAAACTTTTCAAGCATAATAGGAGGGGGGAGGGGTGCCTAGAAAATTTAATGAACACTTAAATTATAAGAGTTTAACGCCATTGTATACACAGAAAAAAAAAATTCACCTTTTTTCTAATTTCGCACTTTTAAGATTGGTTTCTTATTCGTGCCATGTTATTCGTTACGCAGATGTAATGAACAACTAGGTTAATGTTAATTTCTTCATTTGTTTTTGCGTTTCTCTATGTTAACATTAACCTTCGAACGACTATAGTAGCTTAGTTTTGTGATTTTGTAATTGAGGAGATTGACTTTCATTAATATTAAACTAGTTGATGTTAGACTTCTCCCTCCCACAACCTTTTGAAATACAATTTGGTCTTTAAAAACTAAAAGCCAAGCATCGCAGTAATTGATTTTTTTTTGGTAGGTTTCTTTCCCAAGTTTCCAACAGTTTAATAAAAACAGTCCTAATTTGGCAAAAAAGTTTCTCGGTGCTGTCTTGGAATTTAACACTCGGTTTAATCAGTATTTGTAGTGATAAGTACGGTAATGCTTTTGAAGCATGAAGTATTTTGATAAGTTTGTTGCATCGGTGCACATTTCTTTTGGTTCGGTTTTGAAAGAATCATGCGGATAAATAAAAACATTTTTCTGAGTTTTCTACAAACTGAGAATCTACCCCCCATAAATCATCTGCAAAACATACAATACGTGAAAAAACCCCTTAAAAGCAGCATTTATTGCGAAAAGATAATAATTTAAACCAGGGTTGTTTGGTTTAAACCACGCTGGTTTAAACAGTGGTTAAAACCATGGTTTAAACCAAGTGGGGTTTTTTTTTTTTTTTAAACCATGCTGGTTTTTTTTTTTTTTTAAATGTTTTCATTTATTTTACACATTATTAAAATATGCAAAATCCAAGTTATGCGGAAGCTACAAGCACAGCATTTTTTTTTCCTTTTTTTAAAAAAAAACATCAATAAATTTTTAAAGTGACAAACACTTTTAATCCGCCCATCTTTTCTTACTAGCTATAAATCTACATGGCAAACTAATTTTTTTAATGTGAGCTATGGAGGAAAAAAAAGGTTGTTTGTTTTGTTTCTTCTTTAAGCCTTTTATTAAAAAAAAATAGCCAAAATGCAATTTTACCATTTAAATTGCATCATATATCAAAGCATTAATGATGACATAACATAAGTCATTCTCCCCATTGGTTACTCTTTGTTCTCTATGTTAATGAACGAATGATTGTAAATTTTCTCTGTTCTGTAGCTATTGGTTTCAATAACCTTTTGCTTTTCTTGCATTGGAGTTTTACTTTATGATTTTATTCTATTTGTACTATATTTTATTTTAATAAAGCTACTTATTTATATTGAAGTAAAAGAATGTCTAAAACTAGAAAAAAGAAAGATATAATATGGTTTTCATTTGAGGAAAGTAGAAATACACCAAGAACAGGCTCGAGAGCCAAATGTATAAATTGCATGCAATGCAAATGCTGTCAAATTAGTTCTCCCTTATTATATTTGATGGAATTGTTTTTCAAGATGCCTTAGATGTTTGCCTTAAAAATTACCCCACTTAAAATTTGTGATGAAAATAGGAATGTTAATGATAAAAATATTCAAAAGTCTATGTCTAATTTTAATCTAAAAAGAAATGTTGAAGATATGTTTGAATTGTTAAAGCCTATTGCAGTTGCCCTGGATAATATCTAAAGTAATAATTGTTCCATTGTTGACGTAGTTTATATTTGGAAAAATCCTCAAAAAATATTAAGAGAAAAAAGATAAGTAAAGAAGTCCCGCAGTGTTTTGAGTCCAGGTATAAAATGGCTCTAACACCCATGCATGCTTGATATCGTGGTACAATCAAAGTGAACTGTCTGACCAAGAAAAAAATGGATGCATTAAATTTTGCAAAACTAGAATATCCATATAACTTTAGCTTGCACTGATAGTAAATTTTATGCCTATCTTCATCTTTTGAAAAACATTTTTTTTTTTAATCAGAATGCAGTAAAGGAAGTTACCCCATATAAAATGAGGAAGAGTCAGCAAATTCAAATCAAGAAATTTAATAGCTATGTCTTTACTGAAGTTGTACAACTTATAACAGCAAAAGCCTATATAACGAGTGTTGAAAGAATATTTTCAACATTTGGACTGGTATAGACAAAAATACGAAATAAATTGGGATTAGAAAAGGCCTCAAAACTTGTCTTTTTATTTAAAACTTATAATTAAAATTAAATAAATAGAATTGTTTTTATAAAGAAATTGTTTACCTACATATATTTAACTAGGAAAAATAAATTTTGTATTAAAAAAAAGAAAAGAAAAAATGGTAATTTTTCAAAGCATATGTCTCAATATGTATAAATATTACACTCATTGATAAATCAAGTATGTTGATACACATGTGATTTATTTTAGCATTAAAAAATGCATATTGATGTTTTTTTAAAATAAACATATATATAGTAAAAGATTAATAATCATTTGTTGATGTTGATATTATTGATACAGTATATGTTTTCTAAACTAAGAATAGGAAAATGTTTTCTATTTCTGCTTATTTTTTGTTGATTTAATGAGATATGTTTGTTTGCCCCTCATTATGTTCTACATTATCAACCTGCATAATAATTATTTCTTTAATTATTATCTAAAGGCTTATATGAGTACACTAATAAATTAATAGTTCAACATTTTTCAAACAATAAATATTTCCCTAAAGAAAGCTAAACTTATAGGAAATTTAATTATAATTTTTATATGCTTTAATTATTTAATTATATCAAAAAATTAAGTACCAATGTGAATGTTTAACATTAATTACAAAAAAAAAAAAAAAAAAAAAAAAAAAAGTCATGACTTTCTAAAACTCAATTTTCCCCCCTTGTAAATGCTTTTTAAATAATGATGGGAAAAAAACCCGGTTTAAACCCCCCCCCCCCCCAAAAAAAAAAAAAAACCGGTTTTTATACCAACCCTGATTTAAACAAATACTATTTTTGCCTGTGTAAAAACGTTAAGAAAACTATTATATTTTATAGAAATATTGTGTATAATTATTATTCCCTTGCACGGTAAAAGTCTGCTGCAATACTTGACCGGAGAAAAATGAATTTATCAGCAAGATAATGCGCCTAAGCACACAAGTAAGACAAAACTCTGGTTGCCGAAGAAAAATATTGAAGTTTTGAAATTGCCATCCAGAAGTCCAGATTTAAACCCTATGAAGAAGTTTGGGGGGAAATTTATAGAAATGGGAAAACATTTTTCTTTAGCTTTAGAATTCAGATTTACGTTTGAAGATTAATGGTACAAAAACATTTTGTATCTAAAGATGGAATTTTGCAATCTATTTTTAACCCACTTCCGGGTAGGCTAAAATTATAAAAACGTTAACAGGTATTTCCGATGAGAATGCAACATTTTAATTTTTTAACTTAATTAAAATATCAGCTTTAAGGCATTTTTCTGTTTAGCCGGCCGCAAGGTTGATCGCCAAATATTCTCTGTAACTCATGCAGTTGTATTAGAGTTGAAACAACTAGAGATTCAATTATGCACTAATAATGCATGCTAAAAAATGTTAAATGGCTGTGAAATGGCATCGATAAAACAATTTAAAGCTAAAACGTAGCGAAAAAAAAAAAAAATGTTTTATCAATTAATAGTTTAATACTAATTTATGATTTATACGTTGGGAAATCCAATTTAAAAAAATCTTAAAATTTTTGCTTAAATGTTGTTTTTTTCAGGGTTGGCAAGTTTCTTCCGCAGTGGAAAAAACCATGGAAAAAACCGTCTGGAAGAAATAGGTTTCTTCCAAGTGGAAGAAATGGAAGAAACTGTTTTTCTTCTAGAATTTATCATATACTTTCAATTTTGTAAAATATAATAAATATCTTCTTTTTATAATCTTATATAAATTAATTTCATTGAACCAAAACAAATTTAATTAAATATATATGCGCTAAATTAATAGTTACATCAGTTTTTTTATCCAATATCACACACAACCCTGTCTAAAGATCTTCAACCATTGACTAAATGAAAAAAAATTTTATTCAAAATTAAAATACACAAAATTAATTAAATGTTATTCATTTCAATTTAACCAACATATTTTTTTTAAATTATTTAATTTTTGAAGCTAGTAGTAAATAGTAGTGATCCTTTACCAATGGTAGAATGAAACTCATTTAAATAAAAGCTTTTAATTTACATCAATTTTATTAATGTAAGTAATATATAATAATTACTATAATATTAAAAGCTTAATATTAAATTTTTAATACAACTGTATTAAACATTTATCAAAAATATAATTTCATTTTCGGCCCAAAATTTGAGTTTTGCCAAAAACGTGGCTCAAAATTTAGCTTGACTGTAAAGATGAAAATAAGCACTCGCCAGTAGCCACTCGGCGACTAAATGTGAAAAACTGGCGACTAAAAATGTGGAAAGCACCAGCCAAATGCAGGATTCTCCAAAAGATGTTTTGTGAAAAGAATTGCGGAAAAAACGCCCGCGAATTTTGGACACGATCGCGGAAAAACATGAATTTCGTGTAAGTATCGCGAAAAGACATCGTCTAAGGATCGCAAAAAGAATGCAAATATCGTCGAAGAATCGCGTAAAAAAGGTAAAACGAACAGGGAAAACGCGAATTTAATCAAAGAAACACGCAAAAAAGTGAATACCATCAAAAAATTGCATTAACAAACGTGAATACCGTCAAAAAATCGCGCTAAGAAACGCGAGTACCGGCAAAAAATCGCGATACCAAACGCGATTTTCGCCAAAAACGTAAATACGAACGCAAAACACGCAAATTTTATTTTAAAAAAAGCAAATACCGTCAAAAAATCACGATAACACTCGAATACCGTCAAAAATTGCGATAACGAATGCGAATTGCCGGAAAAAAATCACGATAACAAACGCAAATACCGTCAAAAAATCACATTAACAAACGCGAATACCGTCAAAAAGATGTGTTTACAAACTCTAATATCGGCAAAAAATCACGATACCAAACGCGATTTTCGTCAAAAAACGTAAAAACGAACGCAAAAAATGTGAATTTTATCAAAAAAAAAGCAAATACCGTCAAGAAATCGCGATAACAAACGAATATCGTCAAAAAATCGCGATAACGAATGCGAATTAGCTGCAAAAAATCACGATAACGAACGCGAATACCGTCCAAAAAGTCGCGATAACGATCGCCGATACCGTCAAAAAATCGTGATAACGAACACGATTTTCGTGAAAAAGTTTCGAAAACGAATGCGATTTTCGTAAATAAGTCGCGAAAACGAACGCAAATTTTACCAAGAGATCGCAAAAAAGAAAAAAACGCACATTATGTTAAAAGATTGTGGAAAAAATATATAATGTTAATTTCATGAGAGCCCCCCCCCCCCTCTTTTTATTTTTTAGAAAATTTGCTATGAATTTGTTTTTTTTCTTTAAATCAAACCTGCTAGTTGGTGGAAAAACATTTTTTTTTTTTTTTTTGGGGGGGGGGGGGGGGGGTTACATCTTAATTCTAGATAAATAATTACAAAAAAGAGGGTTGGGGTTTATTTATGTCGTTATCTACGCAAGTACTTAAGCATAGTTGCACTTGTGTAGCTAACTACATATGCATGTTACATATAATTTTGCTGTTAATTTAAAATAGATTTGAAATTAGTATCTCAAGTTTATTCCAAACAATATAAATTAAAATATTTTAACTAGTTCATATATTATTTATTTACTCTATGCTCGTATATATCTTGTAATTATATTTCCCACCGACCTGCGAATTTTAAAACATTTCATTCCTTTAACCCCTTCGCGACGTGAGCCTTTAACGAATTTTTTTATGTTTTGCCACTGGTTTTTAAGAACAAAAATTTGTGTCTTATTAAATCGAGAAAATGCACTGAATAAATAAGACAAATTTTGCTGTAAAATTTTACTGGTGGGGATAAACGAAGATTCTTAAGCCTTTATGCTGCACGTATACGTGTGGCTCGTACCCAAGGCGACGAAATTCACGATATTTTTCAGCGACCGATGGACGAATTTCTCGATTTTTTTTCACACAATTAGCGACTCATCGAATCTCCTGATTTGTCCCAACAACCTAATGTTAAAACTCGTAAGTTTTCTCGCCCCCTGCCTCACAAACACAACATATTGATAAATTTCGTTATCTTCTCCACGCCCGATAGATAGAAAATATTTTTTTTTTTTTTGGGGGGGGGGATTTATTAACGAATTTAGCATTTTTTGCCTTCCAGCTACAATCTACAAATTTCTTCATCCCCCCTCTTTTCCTCGACCAATCGATTAATTGTACATCTTAATTTCCTCTCGGCTAATCGATAAATTTGATAATTTTTCACTCAGCCTATTCATGAAATTCACGATTTTTTCTTACGGGCAATTAATGTATTTCGCCAGAAAAGGTCAAAAAGGTCTCCTGGGCACATAAAGTAGCTTGAAAAAGGCCGGTGGTTGCATAAAATACTCATAAAGAGCCGCTGAGCACTGTGCCCTACTAAATTAGCCTATAGTCAATACTAATTTTCCATAAGTTCGTCACCCAAGCCAAAATAATGTATTCTAACACCAATTTTTGAAAGAGAACATGAATTGCAGTCATGAAAATTATGTGCGATTTTCAAGATAATTGGATCCTTATAAAGGTTGTATTAAACTATTTTAACTTTTATATTTGTTTGTAATTTTTTTTATTATATAAGACACAATGATTATCTGTACTGACAGATAAATACATTTATCGGTTGTCACGAAATATTTTTAACATCTAATTCACTTCCAATGGCCAGACCTTTTTCTGGGTCTATGTCTCCTCACCCTTGTTATAAAATATTTTGTATTCTCAGCAGACCGGTTTTGCCTCAAAATTATAATGTTTGTCTATCTCTTAATATTCGGTGGAGGTAAAGGCAGCTTTCCCTTCACCTAAATACTATAGAAGCACATCTTGATTGATTTCTATAATCATAGATATTTACAAATTAATTCATTTCGGGAAGCTGACTTAAGATCCGAGGTCAAAGATCCGAAAAGTGAGAAAAACATGTTATTATGAAAACCGTAGGAATTATGGTAATAGCTGTAATAATTCAAGTTAAATTTCACCGAAAAAAAATTAAGATACTAAAAATCAGAGAAATCTGTAAAAATATCGAAGAAATCATAGAAATAGTTATACTTAGGTAAAACAACTTGCGATATAGATTGCGACCGAGCTTGTTGTATAACTTTCTGCTATTAATGTCTAAAATTTATGCTAAATAAGTATGAAAGTAAAAATAGTTAAAACCTCTTTCGTCCGCATCTAACATTCATCTTGCAAATTAAACCTCATTTTTTAACTGTAATTCACGATTCTTCCCCTCTTCTCGAAATTTCCGTTACAATACATTAATTTGGCGTAGGCATCTAACTTGATTGTAGAAAATTCATTACTTTTTTCTTACGCTTAGTAAGTAAACTAGTCGTTGGGGGCCGCCGTAATACTTACCCATCATAATTATCCATAATATAACATATGAAAATAAAACATGTTAAACCTATCTATAAATTGCATTACAATTCCAAAACAAAATTTAAACGTTTATTTAAACATTTTTAACATATAGTAATGCTCTGTTAATGGATTGCAGGTGAATCAATTTCGACAAATTATGTAAAACGTCAAACTACAGAAGTAGTACCGAAATGCGTAAACGAAACATCCTTATAACTCCAAAAATAATAATCATATTAACTAACAGTTTGTTGCGTCGGATTAAGCGTCTCATTTCCAATTGAAATCTATCACTGAATTGAAATTTGAAAGAAATACAGGGTCATGAAAAATCGAAGAGTGTGGAAAACGGGATGACAAATATCTCAACAACTAATAATCCTATAGACTTCGTTCTTAATGTAAAATTTGTGTTATTTTATGGCATTTTACGTCCACGCATTAAAATAAAAAAAATCGAAAATTTTTATGTACCTTTCATCGGAACGAATTTTTCGAGAGTCCGTAAAAAATATTTCCGGATAATCGAGGTTAATGATATTAAATAGGCTTCTTCCCATTTTTACATACTAAGTGCATACAAAATTTCAAGTCTCTATCTCAATTTGTTCGGGAGATAGAGCGGTTACAGACAGACAGACACACAGACATCCGGACGGCAAATTTTTTTTTCTAAAAATGTTTTTCGTAATCTCTAATATCTGAAACGTGTAAATCCGTTAAAAAAAAATTTCGATTTTCAAAACGATTGCAAGACTTACCCTATACTACGTATGATGGGTAACTAAAAGCACAAGTGAATGAATTTATTTAAAAATGTATAATTTTTGTTCTGTTTTTAAATTTCGGCTGCAGGGAAAAATAAAACATCATTTAAACTATCTTAGAATTTCTAAATTGATCTATCAACGTATAATAATAAATTAATATTCAACTATTAATTGGCAAAGGCTTATATCTTTTAAATGTTATAACCTTCGATTTTTACAATTTTTTTTTCTACTTTTAGCCTTTAAAATGTTGCAATCTATTTCGCATATTTTTGGCGCATCTCTAAATCCATTGTTATTGCAACCAGGGCTGCGGAGTCGGTAGGAAAAATGGCCAACTCCGACTCCGACTCCGGAATTTTTAACGACTTCGACTCCGACTCCGGAAATTTTAACGACTCCGACTCCTGGCTAGCTAATATACTAATGTTGATGCTGGTTAAAGTTATGAGGAAACGAAAGAAAAATAAGGCAAAATGTCATTATTTCGGTATTCAGTTCTAAGAGCTTTGGAAAAAAAAAAAAAAAAAAAAAATCCGTTTTACAAATTCTTTAATTTCACGTACCACAAACCTGAAAAATTAAATTACCGAAATCTAAAAGGGATAACAAAACGGATATTTTACTATTTCGGATCCGTGGCCTCGAAAAAGGGAAATCTGCACAATTTTTATGTTAACTAGGGTTCTCAAGAGCAGAAAAAATTCAATGGAAAGGAAAGAATATTAGTCAGATGTGTTAATCTTAGAGCTTTCTTCAATATCATACATGTTAATACTTCCTGAAAAATGCAGCATAGCAGCGCCACATCTTATGTGATTTACACCAAAATCTAGTCAACAAGTTATATCAACTTCTAACTGAATTTGAAGCTTTGTGAAAATCAGTACATTAATTTCTGAGATGAGTTATAGCGGAAATCTTAAAATTCTGCATAACAGTGCTACATGTTGGGTGATGTACATCAAAAACGAATCAGGATCAATTTCTATCAGATACTAACTGAATCTAAATTTTAATGAACATCCATGCATTAGTGATTGAGCCACAGCTATTTCAAAATCGTAAAAAATGCAGCATATCAGCGTTACCTGTAGGGCGATTTACACCAAACACTAAACTATACTAATCTAGATTACAAACTAATTAAATATAAAGTTTAATGAAAATTCGAGCATTTGTTTTTGAGATAGCGCTGTTGCAATACCATGAGCAATGCAGTATAGCAGCGCCACCTATTGATTGATTTGCACCAAAAATTTACAGCACCTAATTATATCCAGGACTAACTGAACCTAAAGTTTTATAAAAATCCGTGCATTAATTTTTATGATATAGCTACTGTGGAAATTGTGAATAACGCAGCATAGCAAAGTCACCTGTCGAGTGATATATACCAAAAATTAATCGGATCCAGTTTCTATCAAGATCCAACAAAATCTAAAGTTTCGTGAAATTCCATCCATTAGTTCTTGAGATAGAGCGCTCCAAAATTTTTGTTGCATGCAGACCCACGAAGTGACGGACATTTTCGAAAAACTATCAAATCGTGTTCAGTTCAGAATCTTCTAAAACGTATAAATCCATCGAATGCCGGAAATCGAAATTTTTCAAGAATCCAATACTTTATTCTTGTAAAGAAAAAAGATCTTTACTAGTTCGCAAATAATCTGGGATCTACTAGAGCTTTTAATTACAAACAATTTTCTTCTCCTGTGTACGCTGGGCAGTTTATTGGGATTCTTTAACTTGGATAGTCCGATATAATCCAAAAATTGCAATAAAAAATTCCTTCTATGGATTTAAAATTACATTTTGTTGGTTTAATTTCACTTCAAACTGTCTAAGAAAAAAAGCCGGAGTCGGAGTCGGGTTGTTTTTTTTACGACTCCGACTCCTTTTTCTCAAAAATGGGCCCGACTCCGACTCTGCAGCCCTGATTGCAACTCATATACAATTGTAGGAGTTACAGGTAATATTTCGCGATTTAACATTTGTAGCAGCGTAATGAAAAAATGACTTAAGAATTGGTGTGTTAATTTATTATTAAACTAAATTAATATTAAAATGTTTGTCACCTGAAATACACCATGTGTAAAATGTGTTTTTTTTTTTTTTTTTTAATAATTTTAACTTATCAGGAAGTTAGTTAAAAATGAATTAAAAAAAATTCTGCCTTTACATACAAAAACCAGATTTGTTAAATAAGTGTGTAATAAAAAGGCATGTTTCTTAAACACTCTGGAAGAATTCTTAATTTTCCACCGATACTTGTATTTATACAGGCGTTAGAGAATACAAAACGTTTGAAGTATGTGAAAATCAAATAGAGCTATCTACAGGATCGTGTCAAAATTTCGAGGTCAATGTAGGATCTTTTTCTAGAGAGAGAAAGAAAGAATTGTACAGTAGGCGAACCGAATATGCTTGGCATAAAGACAGCAAGAAAACATTGATGATAGTAATTTGGTTGCTATTCTGTTAGCGGTTGAAAATGTGCAACTCTCTTCTTTCTTTCTTTCTTTTTGTATTGTCTCAGGCTTTGATTTCTCAAGTCACATGAACCCAAGGGCCAAATATGTATATAAAGAACGTTTTATATTGTATCTATACGTTCTTGTAAATCGTACGGTTATGTGTTATCTTACAATCCTTTATATAGTGTTCGAACAGATAAAGAATAATATCTATATAAGATATGGTATTTCCTTAAAGGGTGCTTTTGAAAGAAAACATGGAGTTTTTTCCCTTAGATTCGAGAACTTCCGTTTCTTTAAAAAACATACAGGATGATCGTAAACGCTTTTATAAAAAAAGAGGGGTTATAGAACCCATCAATAGGAACAATATTTACAGAGGAATCTAAGGTTGCATTTCACTGATAATGTAAAGAAAAGTTTAGAGTTATATGTTCACGTTGATCCTTCAATAGTTCATCAGTAGTTAAAAAATAGTACGGGTTGCATGATTTTATCTACATTAAAGATGGGGTTCAAAGTAACAATTTTGAGTTTCAAGCAATGTTCAGGGAAACATCAATACTGGGAAACATTCAGTAGATTAGTCATTGATGCTAATATCTTCTAATTATTTCGGAGTATGATTCAAGACAACAAGTTTAAAACAAGAAAGTGTATATTCTTAAAAATGTGATACTACTCGTTAGATTTCATTTTAAAATCGCTCATTAAATAAAATAATTTCCGGCTGAAAGCATGTTTATCTTGTGTCACAGTCCGCAATAATTAAGAAATGTTGGCATCTATGAACTACTTATGTAGAAAAATATCTGCAATAATTGGCATGGCAAGATGTGGCACCAGAAGTTTTGTGGATTATATTTTGATGCTGTGTAGAACTCATTTTTAGTGCTAGAAAATGCAGAAAATTAATGATATTCAATCACAACTCGATAAATTTTGGTCGTAGAAGAATGAAATATTGTAAGGTTTTCTTGTTAGAAGATAAAGTTCTAAGTATAACCTATGGGACGCAAAGTTCAGTATAGAAATTCAAATTATTTAAATTAAGTTACTTAAAAATGACGAAATTATATTTTTATATGATGTGTAATATTTGTAATATTTTTTGCATTCGAGACGATATCTCTAAAATTTAAAGGTTTTGAATCGGTATATGGTCAACGTGAGGCATCCTGTATTTTGAAATGTGTAAATCATCATTTATATAATCAAATTTTTTCCCCAAAAGTTTTTAAAAATTATATTAGTATAAAATTATTTCGCTCATATTCAATAAAGGAGAAAGTTATGTAATTTCAGTTAGTAAAGTTTATTATGATAGTTTATTGTATTGCGTTAAAACGAAGAACTTAGTTCACTTAGTATTTTGCATTACCCTCATTCTTTTCCATTTATTTTCCTTCAGTCCCACAGTAGCAGAAAATAATCTGCAGATTATTTACAAAATTTTACAATCAGAATCACTTACCTGTAACTTCTTCATGCATTTTATTTAAACAGTAGAATTTCTCAAATTTGCAGAACTTGAACCAAAGATTGTGATGATTCATTTCGTGAATTTCTGGTCATTGCTTTGTTTACATTTTTTAAACAATGAATTGAATGTAATAATGCAATCGAGATTATAATGAATATTTACAATACAGTAAAATGTTAAAATAAGTAATAAAGTAAAATAATAAAAATTTAAATATTTTTTAAAAATTTGAAGTATTTTTTTTTAAAGTTAAATAATGTATAATTAAATATACATAATAAAGATGAGAAATTTTTTTTCTTGAATTATTTAATGAAACTTTCCTCATAAAGGTATCCTTCTTGTTCACATCAGAACCATAATATAAGGAAGTTTTATTTCAAGTTTAGACAGACTTAATAACCAAAACTGCATGAATAATACATAAATATATTTGATTAAAAGATTGTTATTACCAGTTATATGAGAAATATCTATTTTTTTTTTCAAGAAATTCATTTTTTATGAAAAATGTAAATTCAGTAATATTAATGAGAATTACATGCTAAAATACATACGAAATTGATTTAAATAAAAAAAGGTCTAATTTTGTCCCTACATTTGAATTTCAAAGTATTATTGTTTACATCTGTGATAATAGGGATTTTAGGGTTTGTAGAAGTCTACTTTGTATTAAATAATAAACAGATAGACATAATATAAAGCAAAATAAAGTTTTATGGGGGAAAAAAAATCCGTAAAAGAGAAGAAGAAGAAAAAAAAAAATCTGCGGCGCCGTCTCCTGTCTTGAACTTTCTGCTACCGGACTTCTTCCCCCTCTCCCCCCAGTTTTTTTCCCTTCAAAGTTTCGCACAAACACATCTTTCTTTCTAAATTGAACTTTATGATTGAAATAATAGGTCGATAAATACTTTGATAGTTTAAAATCACAATCATACATTTTAATCATCAAAAATAAAGCAAAAAATACTGTATTTATCTGCATTTGGAAAAACGTGATGTCTTATTTCAAAAATATGCATTAAAATATTTAATTGCTATAAAAGACGTTAAATACTAATAAAAACATTTAAAGATCTTAATAATTTTTACATGTTTCGATTTAATTTACTCAATCATCATTAGAAAAAGAAAATACAAATAAACACATTCTTTTTCTGATGATGATTGACATACTTCTTTTTTACACATTTAAACATCCCCAACAATTAAAACGTACAGTTGGCAAGTATTGAAGAGATTTGGCATCGAACAATGTTTTTCCTTTTTTTTTTAAAATATGTATCACGTCATAAATTATAAGCCGAGGGTAACGAAAAGGACAGACTAACGCGGTGTATTCCACCCCCCACCCCCCTGGTGTCACGTGATGTTCGAATCCATCAATGCAGATGTACGAAATGAGCATCACGCACTCCAGCATTTTTTTTTTTTTTTTTTTTTTTTTTTTTAACATATAATGTCTGTAAAAAAGACACGGCATATATCGTGGTAGCCTATCGTTTTCGTTAGCCTCGTTATAAGCGATTGTTGTCTCAAGAAGGCCTATCTTAGCTAGGGCTGCACCGAGTAGCACTTTGGCCGAGTAGCCGAGTACCGAGTAGTTGTGTATAAGAAAGAACTATCAATGCACATGAAGTGAGCTTTAAGAGTAATATGTCTGTGTAAATATAACAAACATACTTCTTTAACATATAATCATATATTTTTTTAAATAATTTCTAATTAACTAATTTGAAATGTAATTATACATCCTTTAAATATAATTTTTAAAATTTCAAACAATTTGAAACAGTAGCACCATTTAATGGAAAATAAAAGTGATACATAAAAATTAAATTCAACCAATGCAAATTAACTGATTCTTCAATTTAGAAATTCATTTTGATACTGGAAATCTGTATCAAGAATGATTATTGGTTGCTGTAATTTTGAATAATTCAAAGAACTGATGTTAAAAGTAATGATGTAAGCTTGCATTATTCACAATATGCAACTTATAAAATCAGGCTTATTGCCTAACAAGCTATTTTAGACATGTTAGCTATAGCTAGAAACATTGTAGGAGGATTTTGACTATTCGATATAGTTGCATGCTCAAATTTTGAAAAGGTTCAGTTTCCTTGCCTGTATCCAAAAATATTAATTATTAGAGTAATTAACTGTAATAAACCATAAGATGGAGCTCAAAATATAATATATTGAAAATATTGTATGAATTAAAACAGCTTTTTTGCCCTTATGCTGCTGAAAGTAAGATAAATTTAATCACAGTTTAGTAGCAATTATTGTGAAGTGTAATGAAAATGATATTTTCATTCAGAGTAATCATAACATTGATGAGCTCAAATGAATAATTCCCATATTAGGAGTTAAACTACCAATTAAAACATTCCTACATTATTTGGAAAAAGAAAGTTTCGGTCATTTTAATTGTGGTACAATGAAAGGCGGATTAAAAGTGAACTGGAGGGAAGAATTTGCATTTGTGTCTTTTTTTAACTTTTCCATATTTTATAGACATTTTTATGTATTAAATAAAATATTTTTTTGAATAATTGCAAATATTATACATTTATATTCAAATAACTTTTACAAATCAGTTATAAATTCATTTGTCTTCAATAATATTATAAATAAATAAAAAAATATTTAATTTAAAGCACCAAAATATTTTATTTCTTCTTGCAAATTAGTTTCAGTAGCCATAGCATACCATCATCAATGCAAAATATGATGATGATGGTATGCTATGGCGACCAAAACTAGCTTGCAAGAAGAAATTAACTATTTTAGTGCTTTAAACTTTAATTTATTCATTTGCAATGTATTGTGCCGAATAATTTCTCATTGTAATGATAATAAATGCTTAGAAATTAATTCCTTACAACTACTTGGTAAGTACTCGGTACTCGGCCCAAATTTTGGCCGAATACCGAGTATTAGGCAGATCGGCCGAGTACGCCAAATACCGAGTAAATACCGAGTACTCGGTACGGCCCTAATCTTAGCCCGAAAATTTGTTACAAATCTCTAAATTTGACTATATTTTCCTATAAATGAAAAACACTATTCCATTCTATAATTTTCTGCTAATTTTATATTCTTAACATGTAAAACTGAATTCAAGAATAAAATAGCCAGGTTAAATTTGAAATCAAACTGTTCATTCGGTGATCCTGTGCCCGATTGATCTCCCAACTTTCTATTTCTTTCCTCGAGAAAAAAGTCTGAGTCTCTAATTTCAATATTAACATGTAGTATAACAAAAATACAAAAATTACGACTTGAAAGAAATGTTTCAATTGGTGCTATTTTCGCTTATTTCTCTAATGGCGACTGGCAATCATTAATTTTTCCAGCCTTTGTAATGGAGCACTGATTTTGCATCGATTATTTAGTTTTCTTTTCAAAGTTTGTATCTTATTCATGGATGATGACCATCGGTATCGGATTTAAACAAAGAACACTTTCTTAATCGATGAATCGTGGCAGCCGAATTTGGTTTATACTTGGATGGTCCACCGGATGTCGCATCCGAATGAGTTTGCTGTGCATCTGTTTCAGCGTAGTGTGGCCGGCCATTCGCTAATTGGGCTGACTGCGGCTAATAAGTTGCTAATAGACGGTTTAAAGTGCTGTGGGAAACCGGAAGGTCAAAAGAAGACACAGCTCGCTTTGCTCCGAGGTGAAAGGTATTGGAAAATAGCCAGTGGGCAAGGGCGGCGAGCAGTGTTATGAGTTTTAATAACCTTATTTCGCGATAGAGAAGCCATGCGTGCTAAATTTTTCATTTTGCTTCACTTCGACTTAGATCTTTTTCTGTTTCGTAATAATAACCGTCATGCAGCCATGAATTGTCGGTCGTTTTGAACAAATATTTATTACTAACCTTCATAAAAAAAAAAAAAAAAAAAAAAAAAAAAAATTAAAAAAAAGTATTTGCAGTTTGTGGATCGGAAAGTGTATTTTATATTTATCTTATCTTTTAAATAATGCAAATTTTAGAAAGTATTTTTGAGGGGAAAAAAAAGTTCATCATATGTTAGAAAAGTTTAAGGGAATATACTCTTTTTAAGGGACTCAATAATCTTTGATTTTTTTTTTTTTTATCTTCAGTGCGTTATATTACCTTTCTGGTTGTGTCATGTTAGTAATTTTTTTTAGAATGAAAATTGATTTAATCAAGAAAATGATTCGAAAAGATGTAAATTCAAAAACTAATTCTTCTACAATTTTTAACTTTTTGAACTCCAACCCCCTTCTCCAAATATCGTTACGATTGAGCGCGACTTGATATTGACTGACGACTATTTGACTTGCCTTTTTGGCACATTTTTACTATGATTTTGATTTTGCCGTTTAGTAGGGATGCACCGAATAGTGATTTTGGCCGAATATTCGGTCAGACGAATAATAACTATTCGGCCGAATAATTTTTATTTTTCAAAGTTTAAAGAAATGTTATTTGTTAAATATTATTTTTAAAAATAATTTTACATGATGTTTAATAAATGAAACTTTTATTTTGATAAACAAGAGCCTTTTATAAGTAACATTTATGTTGAAACATACCTGCTTTGAGTTATCAAAAACAGGACATTTACGATACTTTTTTAATTAATGAAATTTTAAATTTCATGATCTTTTCTATGAATTAAAACAAACATTTTAAAATGAAAGCGAAATAGTGAACAAAAATGGCAAGAGAAACTTTACAGTGTCATATACTATTTGACTGGAAAAGACTAAAGTGAAATCAAATGGTGGAACTCAATAAGAATAGCTTTTCTATTTGTTTTGAGTTAGCGAGTAAGTTTTTAAATGTATCCTAGATCAATGTCTGAATTGGACAATCATTTTCAGTGATTGTAAACAGAGTGTTCATAAAATCTTGCAACAAACTTTCATAGGGAATAATATGGTCCTAACTTTTTTAACCGGAGACACTGTTTTAATCCATTTATTTCATCAAAATTACAATACATTCAATCAAATATATACTGTGTACGAAAAAGTCTAAAGTGAATATTTATTCAGTTTTATCAGTAATGAAAATATTTTAACGAGAATCGTTTCTAATGTTAATTTTGTTTCTATTAAATATGATATTGAAAATGACTGAATTTTGGTCAGTGACTCAGTATAAATTCTATCAATTGGATTTTGAATAAAGGAATGTCTAGCCATAGATCTCTAGTTGTGAATGGTGGCATTTTTCAGTACTTTTCATCACATGTTTCTCGGAAATCATTGCAAGTCAGTTGAAAATATAGATATGTGTTCATTATTGTTAAAGTAACGAATGAAAATCAAAGTTTGACCTCGAGTGAGAAGAGGTGCAATGTATTTATGACTCAATAAGTTGATTATGATTTCCTGAACAAATATTGTCTGGCTTGATACATATTATCAACCTCAAATGATTTTCTTCTTAGAAATTTTTATTTATGAAAAGGGAAGAAACAGATTATTTACTAAATAAAATTATGAAATTTGCTTTTGTGCATAATTAATTCCTATGAAAACCTTAAATAATCTAAAAACATTCCATTTTATTTAAATACGATTTTGTTTCTAATTATTTTAAATATATTTATAAGCTGACAGCTGAAAGTAAAAATTGTGAAAAGTTTTTAAAAATGTGTTTGAGTTTTTTCAGTATTCGGTTCGACCGAATTTGATATTAGGTCTAACTGAATAGTTTGATATTCGACCTCACCGAATAGATACCACATATTCCGTGCATCACTATCGTTTAGCAACATTCAACATCAAGGTACATGCAAATAATATACAGACATACGTACAATAAATACAATAAGCCCAACTGGAGTGGAAAATTAGTCGGGAATCGAACTCGGGACCACAGCATTCCAGGCTTTGCTCTAACTATTAAGCGGCCCCACCAGCGGCCGAGAGGTTCTGACCTCTCAACTAGTGGAAGGCAGATGCTGGGTTTGAACCCAGTGGCGGCCGTCGGCCTGACCGTTCGGAGTTTTCGTGGTTTTCTTCGAACTTTGCGTAAATACGACTTAGGTTACCTTAGAAAGACCCCTACGAAGGACACTTCCTTCTGGGCCTATATCCCCCGAGTAGATAATCGGCCGTTACAAAAAAAAAATTACTAAGCAACAGCCTGAAATGTTGTGGGTCCCGCATTCGATTCTATTTGATTGATTTAAATGCAGGCGAAATTTATATGTATATTTTAACATTCAACATCGTTTACATTGTTGCTGTAATAGCATGAAGAATTTAGCATGGAGTAGTCCCCATTCACTTTTAGCACATACATTTTTAAAATGTGGTATGTGCTAAAAGGACATGTCGTTTCTTGCCTATTTAATTGCTTTACTATACACTTTTTACATTTTCTGATTATTAGGGGAAAATATCTGTAAAGATTTTGTGAGCGAAAATTCACTTTTTTAAAATCGATCATTTAAAAATGTCTGAATTACATAAGAAATATTTACGATTTTTCAAATTGTTCTTGAAATTTTTTCATATTAAAACTACTCGTGACTAGAATTTGTGTCTTCAGTAGTTTTTTCTTTTGTTACATCAAAATATTTTTTTTCATTTAAGCGTATATTTTATGTATTCTACTGATTAGAAGCAAAATTGATTCTGTATTTCTGTCAGATATTGCAATCAAATTAACATTCTCCTTCAGAAAAGGGAGTCGATACAGGGATTTTTTTCTTGGAGCCAGTTTAGTAAAAAGTCACTTTTGGCTATTTCCATACGAATGTGTCATGTCTGTCACGCATTTGAAAATCTATGCTTATTGGCCACCGTTAATTTTGAAAAGTTTGCTTCGCCTAATTCAATTGATAAGGTATCTCGCAATAAAGTATGTCACATGTTTCCGTTCTAAAATACTGGCAGCCAAAAATCTTAGTATGTAGTAGACATGACAAGTTCACATGGAATTAGTCTCTTGTGAAATTTGTCATTTTTGTAAAAAGTAACATTTTGTAACCAAATATGAAATTGCTGACAATCGTGACTTTTAAGTTTTGAGTTAAGGATTTTAAAATGATCAAATTAAAATACTATTTTTTTAAACGTGGTGAATGAATACATCTGTATTCACCCTGTAATTAAAATAGTAATAAAAAATAAAAATGTGAAATGTGCATGTAAATTTTGAGAAGATGAAAATGATGACGGATTTAGATTTCACGTGAAATTCTATGATTGTGTCAATTTGAAGTTTTTTCCATTTGCATTTATACCAAACATAAGAACCTCAGTTGATAACTTCATCATAATAACTGATCTTTATTATTTTACTGATTACATATGTGATTAAAGTTAATTTTAATAATTTGCACAACTGAGTTTTATACTATTATGCAATTTTAGCTTAATAGCATTTGTTTGAGAGTTAGACTGCTCAATATAAGATGCATTTTTTTTACTGTAGCTATTTTTGTAGGTTTATTATGAATCAATGAAACAGTTCTTTCTTGATTATTTTCTTTCATCGAAATTCGACGGGTTCCACCTCGTTTTATTAATTATAAAACAGTTTCCCCCTGGTTAAAAAAGGGGCATGGCGCTACTTGTCTGTAAAGGGCACTTTTTACATTCTTCAGGGCACTTTTTTGATTTTTAAGGGCACTTTTATAGAGTTGAATCTAGAATCTAGCGGTTCAAAAAATCGTGAAAAAAAACAGAAATTTCGTCAAAAAATCGAGAAAAAACAAATTTTGCCAAAAAATTGAACAAAAAGAAAAAAACGATAAATTTTGTTAAAAGATCACGATTTTGTTAAACCTTTCCGGCACGGGCAAAATCTGTCAGTAAAATGAGTAATTATCGACTGACATCGGAATTCACAAACGAATTTTTTAGATATATTGAATTCCCTGATTGTAGAAGCAGAATTTTACTAAAATATTATTGGTGCCGTTTACAAGTTTGGAATTAAAATTAGGCATCCCAGACCGGGCACAGTGTGCCGGAAAGGGTTAAAAGATCGCGCAAAAAAAAAAAAAAGCAGATTTTGTTAAAATCGCAAAAAAGGTTGATTTTGCTAGAAAATCACGAAAAAACGACAAATTTCGTGAAAGATCGCAGAAAAAACGGCAAGTTTCGTTAAATGATAGCTAAAAAACGGCCAGTTTCGTTAAAAGATTGTTAAGGGGCGAGCCTGATTTATTGAAAAAAACTTTTTTTGAAAAAAAAAATACTTTTGTTGAATAAAGGGTTCTTTTTGTTTCATGAACGGGTGCTTTCAGGATTCGCATTTAGAAAGTTTTGGACTGTCAAAAGAGGATTGTGAACAGAAGGGGGGGGGGGGGGGAGAGAAGGTCGCCTCGGGCGCGGAAATTTAGGAGGTGCCAAATTTATACTACAAACGTCATTTTTGGGTGTCACAAGAAAAAGTTGGCAGGGGGAAAGGCCTCAAATTCTAATTATGCCCCTGGTGCAATTTTCTCTTCACACGCCTTGATTGTAAAGCAGGAAAATCCGCTTTTTGAGCATTAAAAAACTCAATTTTGACGCAGGAAAATTAGCTTTATAACAGAAAAATTCACTTCTGGTATTAACTTTTTTTGTGTGTGTGTGTGTCTCTTTGACGAAATTTGCATTTTTGCGCGATCTTTTGATAAAATTTGTTGTGCTTTCGGGATATTTTGACAATTTGCGTTTTTCGCGAATTTTTGACAAAATTAGTCGTTTTTCGCAAATCTTTTGGCAAAATTTTTCGTTTTGAGTTATTCAGACGAAATTAGCCGTTTTTCCGCAAATCTTTTGACGAAATCTGCCGGTTTTACGGGATTTTGTGACGAATTTAGCCATTTTTTCGCGAATTTTCCCGGAAATTAGTCGCTATTTCGCGTTTTTTTTTTTTTTTTTTTTAAGTGAAATTTGACCTTTTTTTCGCAACTTTTTTACAAAATTACTCGTTCTATGATACGCGTAAGAGCTATTTTTTGCATTCCGTCGCCGATTTTTTACGTAATTTACGCGCTATAGAGCGCCGCATCATCACTGAAGGGTTGCGTTTTTTCAAATATGGGGCAACAAGAGCGCTATTTTTTTGAATGAGCGACAAGAGGGGCGCTAGTTTTTAGATGAGGGGCAAGAGGGGCGCTATTTTTTAAACTAAAGGGCAGGAGGGGCGGAGCGCCCCCCTGAAACCCTCTGGGGGAAACTCTGATAAAAATATTCTCTGCTGGCTGCGGGAAATAGAAACCGAAAGTATTAAGAAATTTTAAATAAAAGTGTGTATTTTTAACTTGTAGCACCTTTTTTCATCTTCGTTGACTTTTAAATAAAAAAGAGCTTTTTAAATGTCATTATGTGTTTTGCAAACTTGTTTATAGTGATTATTTTCAATATCTCTGCAAAATGGACTTTATTCTATAGTTATGTAATGTACAGTGTACCTGAAAAGACGAAAGCGTGTCTGAAACGGATTTTTTCCCCCTTTCCCTGTTTTTTTTTTTTTTTTTTTTTTTTTTTTTTTAGATTCCGTCAGCAGCTTTGATTATATATCTATAGATATATTTTTTAAAATGGAAAAAATAGTTTCTTTTTCTGCATAGCCTTTTAAGTAATGTCTGTAATTTTTTTCCCCTTATTACTTATCTCTCTTTTCATCAGATTTACACTGTCGCCAATCGGTCGTGGCCTCTGATCTTCCGAGATAGTAAAAGGAATCTCGCCAAACTATCTCTTGGCGTTATCCAAGACCCAGAATGAAAAGAAAGAACGGGTTTACAAAACTCTTTCTACTGTTTTTTGTTCATTCTCTTTCCTTCCTTCCAGCAAGTGCAATCGAAACGGTATAATTTGCTGCGCGTTCGAGCGCATCGCAAATTACAGACTGGCCTAGCTAGAGAAATACTAACCCACTTTTTTTTTTCTTTTGCTCGCTCTTAGCCTGATTTATGAAAAAATATTTTGAAAAGAAAAGCTCTTTAACAATGCAGTGTGGGAGGTTAATCGAAATGGAAACTTTGTTCTCCCCGCTGAAATAATCTTGGCCGTGATTGACAGAACCTTCGTGACGTCATTTATCGGGCATGACGAAAGATTGCTTGTTTAAATGAGTCGTGTGTTTTTCACATGATTTTCATCGATTTTGTTGTTTTGGTTTACACGATTTCCCACAGTCTGAGGCACTGCTGTGACTGTGTATGCATGAGCCTTCTAACGAAATTATTTCTTAAAGCGAAAGTCTGTACCAAGACCAAGGATTATCTCTTCCAAGGACTCTTTCCTCCGGCAGATCGGAGGAAAGACAAAGACTAAATGGGAGATTTACATGTATACAAAGTGCTTTTGTCTTATCGTATCTCTGTGCTAGGCATTGCATGTATTCAAAATGTTTTTGTTATACATTTATGTTGGATAATAAATCTAGAGTTTATGGTCGATAAGAGTTTAAAAAATCTAGGTTAGACAAAATAATTACAATATTTACACTTTAAAATTAAGAGGAATTCGGGGAAATAAAAGGCATCGGCTGATCGTAATTGTCGAGAGGCTGGAACGGGACATCCTATCCCATTCAAAAGCCAAAGCATTTTTAAAACTGCCAACTCAAATAGTTCCTAGGCCAGATTTATAAAACTGGAGCCTCAGCACATATTTCTTGGGTTAGGCTTTACACCACTAGATTTCCTGTATGTTGTTGATGTATTTTACTTCTTAGCGAGAGTGTATTTTGAGAACTTTAAAACCACTCGCAGCTCTCTCGTTTTATGAAGAAACTATTAAATTAAACAAAATGAGAAATTTTGGTAGATAAATGGATAATTTAATAGTGGATAATTCTAAAATGTGGATAAATATAATCTAAATAAAAATTTATTGAAATTTCAATAGAACTGCAACTTTTTATTAGAAAAGTTGAAAACTTTTGCTTTATTGTGCATTGTAACATTTATTTGAATTCAATTGTGATCGATTCCTTAAAAGACAATTTAATGATTTGTTTATTTTTATTTTGAGAAAGTAATTCTATTGATAGCGAATCATAATTTCAAGACGTACCTTTGCTTTGTCGATTGTTTTTATATTTTTTCACACTTTATTTGAATTTTTTTAATTGAAATTGTATCATACCCACGAAAAGTTTCTTATTATCATACCGATTTTTCTTTTTAAATTTTACCATTATTTACTATATGAAATATTTTTTATTTACAATACAAAATATGTTCTTCCACAGACTGATTTATTTTCGTATCTGTTTTTTTCCTCCTTTGCTTTGAGAATTTTTTATTTCAAAGAATTCAGTTTTGAAAAAGCACTTTGTATTGGATTAGTATATCAATATGTCTTGACACAATAATTAAAAAAAAAAAAAAAAAAATTAAAAATACACTCTCTTTTAGATTTTTTTTTCTAGACTCTAAAATCGAAGCATTTTTTATCGATAATGTTTATATATTTTGTCCAATTCTGTCTATATTTATATAGTTTAAAATGTTTAAATTTTAACTTAAAAAATTATTAAGTCTCTGATATAAATTATTTGATCTAATTAACTTGTGTAGTTTCAAAAATTAATAAATGCACAACTTTCAATATTGGCTAATATTAAGCTGATAGCACAAACAATTTAGAAGGATTCTCTCCACAGAAAGGAATGCCCAATATTCGTTCGTAATGAGTTTCTGTGATTTAAATATTTTTTTTAGTAAAATGGCTTTTGTAATGTGTTAATAACAAAATGGTTACTTTCAACTACAAAAGAAAAAAAAAATTAACGTAACGTGATTAATAATCATAAAAAAAAGCGGTAAGTATATTTTTACTCTAAAACAATATTTTGTGCATAAAATTGACGAAGCTAAAAAAAACCCAAAAAAAAAACAACTAAAAAAAGTAAAATAAACAAGACTGTACTATTTTTCGGTCTGGTTCATTTTGTGAGGCGCAATAATACATGGAAATTCATCTTTTTACTGTAAAAAAAATTTAATGAACCCAAACATGTCTTATTGTAATCCAAATTCGGTAAATCGCTACGATTTTTACCGTATGGATTTTTTTTTTTTTTTTTTTTTTTCTGTAAATCAAACTTTTAAAAAAGAAATTCGAATGTAATTTAGAAATATCTTAGTATATCATTAATAATATCGGGTAAGTTCTTTTGTGGTCATCTATGGAGACTATAGAATTACTTAAAGAGAATGTGGGGTATTGTTGAAGAGCCTGTAGAACAACTTCCTCTGCCGATAGACCCATCCTGCGGGGGAAAAAACCCTCCAGTTTTCGTGCCACCTCGCGCTATAGAACATGTCTACTAGCAAGTGCATGTGTTGGATATACAGATGATTCATTTTTAAAAAGTTGCCCGGATTTATTTTTAAATTTATTTTTGATATCTGTACAGGTTCAGTCCATTCAAATTGTTAAATAAAATGGCGTTTCCAGAACTTGAAAGAGATTTAGAAATTGCATATTTGGAAGTCCGCTACAGTGGGCTACCGTTAATGCGTCTCCACTTAACACTTTCGAGTCTGGTGTACTTCTGATAATACATGTCATTTAATTGAGTATCATTTTGTTTTAACAAATACTTTTGTTACTGTATACATGTAGCAATGTTAGTATGTGTATGTATTTGCTATATGACTTCATTAACGTTTAGGCATTTCGTAATAATAATAAAAATAATAAATATTTGCTTAATTCTCTTTGCACCTTTTGAGATTCCTTTTATTTTAATATATTCGCTGCCAAAGCAGAGATAGTGCATCTGTTTACAGAAACCAAAGTGAACATTTCTGTTGTAAACATTTAGTATTTAGGTTTCGAGAAATAAATGTTCCATTTCAGTACGCCAAGTGTATTATTCAGTCTCTTTTTGTGTGCCAAACACCCAAACAATGCATATGTTTTCTACGGCAATACTCGTAATCGGTGATTTAGATAAGGATATCAATAACAAATTATCTTGTAGTTGGCAAGGAAACCCAGTTTACCAACTACGAGTATTCTCGTAGTTGTCAGTGAACGTGTTAAGCATATATTGCACTCTTTAAATTTAAAATAAAGGTTACTTCCCTGAAAGAATCATGTGTAGTAAAGCGCAAAAAGTATTAGAAAGTTGTATAATATCAGCTAAATCTTGTTGTAATTTAATATTTCCTAAATGTCTCCAAAAACTTTTCCTTAGCCTGTTGTCATATGAATTGAATAATACGCAAAACAACAACATTCGTTATGTTTCAGAAAATGAAATATTCGTTAACCTCTAATTAATATATCTGGATTGCCTGTGCTAATGGTACTAACGTAAAAGTAATATTTTCTAAAAATTGGCCGGGGGGGGGGGGGGAGGACTATCTTGAAAGAGGTAGATGTATATCCAGTAAATGAAGTTGTTTTCGTTTCTTTTGCAATTTGCTATTAAGATCAAAATCACGCTTAAAGCGTCGGATAATAAGGACAATTTTTACAAACTGGCCTATCAGAATCGAAATTGATTTTCAATAGAAACTTTAATGTAACTTTATTACGCGATCAAGAAATTACTGGTGACAATAAAGAAGAGTAAAAAAAAAACCTTTCTATTAACAAAAACACGAGGTTTAAAAATTGTCAATGACTGTTCGGCGATATTACCACATACGATGTAATATTGCATGTCAAATTTTCGAGTGCGTTAGAAATCTATAGAAAATGATGCTGTTAAAAGGTAATTTGTTTTGCAAAGAAAAACGAATTACGTTAATTACGTAAGTACGGCAATTTCTTTGTATTCTTTTGTATCAACAAACTGTCTCTATATAATTTACTGTTAAAATTATATTAAAAAAATGTTTATTTTAATGTTATGGCCTATTTAGTTGCTACCAAAAATTGAATTAGATTTTTTTTTCAACGAAATTGATTATAGTGTGAAATTCAAACCTTTACATCTTTTAATGCAGACAAAAAATGTTTTCCGTTGGAAGTCTGCAGTAACGGGAGTTTGCAGTATATAGATTCTAGAATAACTGGAAGAGAACAGGGTTATTATTTTGTATTGCCCCCTTTAAAACTACTTTTTTTTTGGTCAAAAAACATGTCCTTCATGAAAATATTTTTTGTTTATTATTGCGCAGTTCTTGCGATATTGGAGGAGAGGATGAACATATTATCGAGTACTTTCTGTTTGACGTATAAGTTATTCAATTAATATTATTATTTAAAAAAATTTCATTTAGACAGAAATTAGTATATGAGCATATTAAGTCCACTTTAACTGTTAAATGCAATAACGGCGGAACCAGAATACGAATGTGATTCATAAATGGCATTTAGTATAAAAATATTTAGTATTCTAGCTTAAACAACAAACTGGAAGAGAATGTTGGTTATTGTTCTTTAGCCCTTGTAGAACTACTTTCTCTGCCAAAAAATTAATTCTGCAAGAAAGCAAGATAGGGCTTTCCTTCATCTGTATCATCATGCAATTCTATTGACAGTTGACACTTAGAAATTATCGAGTATTTTATATATTTGCCCTCTAGATAAAATTTTGCATCTGGAATTATTTACTGAAACGGTTGAATATGAATAACACCATACTCAATATCTGAATGTAATTTAAAATGTCATCTAACATAAATGTATTTAAAAGTTACCTTTCTTGAATTACAAGAGATTCTTGTGATTATTATTTTATATGCCCCTGTAGAACTATTTTTCTGCCGAAAGACTCATCCTGCGGTAAAAGAAAAATAGGTTTATCTTTCAATGTCCATGTCCTTCTTGTGATAGATGGAGTTGAGGAATTATAAAACACTTTATGTTTACTATATAAGGGTGAAAAAAAATCATGATAAACAATTTTTTTTTAATTTTTTAAAAATTTAAATTTAATTTTTAGGAATTTTCCCTCCAGCATTAAAATACTAAATAGATGCCAAGAGTTTTAGGTTTCCAAAACAATCAAGCCTCTACATACAGCTAATACAGTGTTTATATATTTACACATTTAAATTAAGAAAATTTAATTATTTATAAGTACAGATATTTATATTAAATTACTAACACTATTTAATAATTATTGAACAATTAATCTCCTATTAGAATACATTGATTTTTATACTTTAATTGCTAATTTATAGTTTAATATTCATTCTAGATAGAAAGAGGGGCAAGATGTTTGTTTTTAAAAAAAGGTCCTATTCCACATTTGTAAATATATTAGTAACGTGATTAGTAATAGTAAGGGAAAGAAAAAATTGATAATTTTTAATATGATAAATATTGTCTTTAACTTTTAATAATTTTATAATATAAATTACAAATTGAAAAGTAGGGTGTACAAAAATCATAAACGGATTTTTTATATTTTCTTCACAGCATTAAAGTACTGAACAGTTACCTAGAATTTTCTGTGTGCAGAACAATTAAACCTAATTTCTAACATAATCTATGTTTTTACACTTTAATTGATAAAATTTAATTAGTAGTTTAATTAGTTAGTAAAATACAATAAATTTATGCACATTGATATTTTGTAAAAATTAACACATTACATTTATCAAAATGATCAGTAACTGCATTTAGTATTAAATTGTTAATACTACTTAAAATTAATAATTATTTAACAAATAATTTTTAATTAGATATGTAATATATATTTTTATGCTTTGATTACTAGAGTGATAACTTATAATTTAGTATTCATTTTAGAAGGCAAAAAAGGCAGTATGTTAACTCCAAAAAAGGGCACTATTTCATAAGAAAATAATGAGTAATGTGTTTAGAATAATGGGGGGGGGGGGCGAGAGTACATAATTTTTTACTATGATAAATAAAAAATCATTAATTTAAAAAAAAAAATTATAAATTAGAAATAATAAAATGTTAAATAACATGATTCCTTTTTATTCCCCCAGAAGAAATAAAGCTTTGTTTTTGTAAGGTCTTGGATATATGCATTTAAAAAGAGGGGGAAAAAAACTTTATAGAATTAATAAAAAGTGCAAGCAAGGAATTTCATTAGTTATTAGCACAAATAAAAAATATTATTGATAGCTCATTTTGCTTTGTACTTAAAATTTAGGCGCTTTTTAACTTGCAAGATGTATGTATATGCTAATCAAGATCTCTTTCTGTCAAGGTTGGCAAGTTTCTTCCGTAGTGGAAAAAACTGGGGAAAAATAGGTTTCTTCCACAGTGGAAGAAATGGAAGAAACTGCTAATCTTAGTAAATTTACTATATAACTTTCAGCTTTGTAAGATACAAAATACAATAAATGTCTTCATGCTATAACTTAATGTTTCAGATCTATACAAATTTAATTATATGCTAAATTAATCATCATCAATCATTAATTACATCAGTTTTTAAGCCAAGATCGCATGACACCAATCTAAAGATCTTCAACCATTAATTAAATGAAGAAAAGAAATTTTATCTGAAGTGTAAAAAATCATATAAATGTTATCTATTTTAATTTAAGCAGCATATTTTTCAATTATTACAACTAGTAGTAAATAACGCAGATCATTTACCAACAGTAGAATGAAACTCATTTAAATACAAGATTGTGCTTTGAATCTACATTAATTTTATTAAGTAATTATTATAATACAATAATTACGGTATTAAAAAAATTCATTAAAATCCTCATTTTCCTTATTGCAGCAAAGTATAATGTACCAAAATAATAATAATAATAATGATGATAATAATAATAATTTTTTAGCAGTAGAATGCTGCAATCAGTTCCTCAACTTAAAATGGATAAATGCAAAAGATGAAATAAATTTCTTTTTTTCAAATCCTACAGAAAACTTTAAGAGTTTAAAAGCATTTCGACATACTCGTGGACAAGGGTATAAAGATCTAAGCGCCAGCGGGCAGTCTTTTATCACTAAATTTTGTTTGTTTTCTATGCATAAACTTTATTAAAATTCTTGCAAAACATTTAGATGGAAAATAAGGAATAAAATTTAGTGGCGAAACATTGCCCACTGTGCTTAGATTTTTAAACCCCTGCCCATAGATATTTTCAGAAAAAAACTTTTTAAATCAGCATTCAGATATGCATGCTATATGCTAATATAAATAATTGCAAATTTGTGTATTTACTGTGTTGCGCAGTTTTCAATAACGAATTTTTATATGAAAATAATATTTGTATATGAATAATAAATATTTTACTAGTAGTTCTTTTTTTCTCTTTTTACATAAATGGCATATTAATTTTTTTTTAAAAATCCCTCTAATTCTAAAGTTATAAAATCTATCATCTTTAAATATCTGCTGAACCTGAAGTTTGTCATTAAAAAAATAACTTTTTTTCCAAAAATAATATTTTTTAACATTAAATTTTCCGATTTAGATTTCATATAATTATACTTTTAGTTTAATTATTTCACATAGTAAATATAATTTAACTTTGAGCATGTTTTGTTTTCTGTTGGTTTTTTCGAGTTTCTTCCACTGTCCTTAAAAAAGGGTTTCTTAGAAGCCCAACCCTGTTTGCTGTGCTTAACAATTTTATATAAATTAGTTTTATCTTTTATTCATTATTTTACAACATTTGTTCAGTAGATGTTATTCTTCCATTTTTCTTTAGCTCCAACATTTGGTATTAATTTATTATCGCAAAAATAGAATGAGAAAATAAGATTCTAGTTACTTGCTCTTATTTTGCAAAAATGTATAATACTTGCAATGCTTATTTTATATAAGAGAATGAAGAATTTGATTACTTAAAGGTATTTATGATAATCGGAAATTAAATTTAATTAAAATTAAATGTTTGAATGAATAGATTTTTATGTCTTTACAAACTTAAATTCTTAGGAATTAAGTTTAAAAACAATTTTTAAAGCTTTTTTTTATTTGTTTATAAGGCAAAATATCCGAAGAAAAATTCCAAATTAATCTTAGATTTTAATACTTTTATTTCATTTTAAACATTTATAAAAAAAAAAAAAAAAAAAAAAAAAATTTTAATCCACGGTTAAAAAAAAAAAAAAATCGGTTGATTTAAATCAGCTAGCTGATTAAAATCGTTTATACCCTATTGAAAAGTACAGTTGAATAACATATTTTATACTGTTTTCCTCAAGAAATATAGATCTAAAATATTTGTTAGGTCTTGAGTGCACGGATTTAAAAACTACCGTAGTTTTTTACAAACAATCGGTCTACAGCTACAGGCAAATTGCACTTTATTTTTTAAAAAGATAGATGTATTATGTCTATTTCAAAACTGACAAAATGTGGTGTGGTGCTTTGTCTGATTTAAATTAACTGATTAAAATCGTCGACACCCTACTAATTAACTAATTTTATTTATTTATTTTTTTAAGTTAAAAATTTGTGTTGATAAAAGCTGGCTGTACTGCATTAAAACAGTTGAATATAACAACGATATCCTTTATTTTAAATGTGATTTCAAAATGTTATTTTATATGAAAATATTTGCATGTCACTTGTCTGGAAGTGTTGAAAGGGAATGCCTCTAATTATTTAAGTTTTATTCTGGTTCGTTATTATGAAGAAAAATCCGAAAATGGACTCAAAAATCGTAAATAATGATAAAGTTTGTTCGTAAGCTACTTATTAACATGTCGGTTTTCTTTACCTAAAGCACAATTTCTCCTATGTTAATTTATAGTTTGAAGAATATTTTAAAATAAAGATACTTTCAAGTTAAATATTTCAACTACTTATTGCGTAAATATTTGTCTATAAGACTTTCTTTCCAATTCGTGTTTATTTTGTATTTGTTTAACATTTACTTGAAAAAATAAATAAATAAATAAACTTATTTCATTCAAGCAAAACTATTTCTTCTGTTTCACGTCTTTTCAGTGGCGTGCACTGCGTCAACAGCAAGCCCTTCATCAGGAACTTACATTCTCCCTTAATTTGACAGGGCAGCCGCCGAGAGCATTCCCCTGCAAAAAAGGGATCTTTGCCAACAGCGCCCTTACTCTCTGATCTGGCATCGATTGGAGTGTAATTATGCAGGTATTCCCAAAAATTGCGCTTCTAGCCTTCCAGAGCCTCCTTTAATTCTGTCCAAAAACTGGACGTTCTCTCAACCTTTCATTACCGGGTGCAATTAGCTAAGCCCGGCATGTGCTTTGAGACGTATTGGCTTGTATTGTGGAAATAATAACTAGCATTCTATTTTAGCAGCGCTTTATTACGGGGTGTGTGTGTGTTCGAACGTAGATGTGTTGGAAAAGACTAGAATCTTTTCTGAACTTTAGAGCAGAAGTTTTGATGGCAGGTTAAATGCGATACTTGGAATAACGGGTTGTTGATGACGGTTGTTTAACTAACAAAAATAAAATATCTAAAAGGTGGGTTTTCTCGGATCTTTTCTGAGAAGATTTTAAGCGATGGTTATGCGAAATTATCGACTGTGGTGTAATTACTTTCTTTATTGTGCGAAGAGCAGAATGGAGAGCTCTTTTAACTATAGCGATCTCTATATAAAAGTGATTAGTTCATTATTAAGACAGCTATGATAATTTTGTGTATCTAAAAACTGTTTAAAGACACATTTGTAGAATCTTTTCACGAAATATTCATTAATCGTAATTTCTTGAAAACTGCAAATGTATGAATAAGTATTTTACATTTCTTACACAAAAGATAACGTATAGTTTTCGAACGGGATGACCTGATTTTTTTATTCATTTTTAGGCTACGAAACGCCGGATTTTTTCACAAAATCCTAGTCCAGCAGGACTTATGTGCGTTTCAGGATATTTATCGCCCTGCTTAAATGTCTGGTCTTTAATGCTTATTAAATGAAAATGCCTAACTAGGTAGTTTCTAGACGATCACTTTTGTAATAGATGGTTAATTCAAGCTTTTTTCGTTAAAGCCAGAACATGATCCTCAGTGTCACAAACAGTTGTATGAATCATTACTTAAGGAGAATCATCCGTTTAAAACTTTCAAATAACCAATTTTTTATTTTTCTTATTTAAGGAAAGAAAGAAAGAAAGATAATATGCAATTTATCAGGGTTGGGTTTTTGACGTCAAAAAGGGTTTTTTGACATGACGACGGTTTAAACCGGATTAAACCGTCAAAAACCTGTCGAAAACCCATACAGTTACAATCTGCTGTGATGCACTAGAGTTTGTTGTTAAATTTTAAAACTAGCAACAGTTGCCATACATTATGCTGAAATTTAATTATATTGTAGGTAATTAGCAGTTCTTTAAATATTTCTAATTAATAAAAATTAAGGTAAAAATTATAGATTTCAAATCTCAGAAATTTATTTTGAAATGGGCATCCAGAAATATTTGCACAAAAATTATGTTTAAATATCACGTTCATTTATTATTATTTTAATATTTTAAAAAATCTAAAGTTATTTAGTGTATGCATTTTGTCATAGTTAGTATTTATAAGTGTTAGCAAGTTAAGTGTTATAAATGCAGGATTTTCAAAAATGTAAAACTTGATACATATGTTTATTTATTTATTTATTTATTTTTTTGCTATACACATTATATACAGAAGCGTGTACATAGAAAATTGTGAAAGGGCAAAGTTAGAATTTGGTGCCCCTCTACCCAACTTTTTTTTGTGGTAGGCCAAAAAATAACGTTTGTAGTATAAATTTGGATAGTGCCCCCTAAATTTCCATGCACGAGGCAGCTGTCCCCTCCCCCTCCCTTCTCACAGAGCTGATTATATACATAATGTTTAGTAGGTTAATTTGAATTTAAATACAGTACATATAATCTATTATATGTATGATTATTACACATTATAAGCCATTTTTATCTCTACCCCCCCCCCCACAACATATACACTATTAGTATTAAAAATACAAATAATGCTTATTTTGAAAGCAAGGTAAGACAGTAATTATTCAACAACTGAATACTTAAGATATTTAACAAAATTTTATAGATTCAGTAAAAAAAAAAAAAAAGAAGAAAAGAAACAAATAAGAAACTCATAATAAGTATTTGTATAAGCTAATTTTTCAGCATAGTAAATAAATAGGCTGAATATTGTAAATAGATACTCAGATGTTTTTTATTATCTTTATGTTAGTTATAAATTTAAAAAATGACTGATGATTTAGAATCCAGAAGTACTGATTTTTCTGAAAAACTAACCAACAATTGTAAAAGTCAAAACAGAAAAAATCAACAAAATACTTCTAAAACACAAAATATTATGTAGGTTTTTTTATTATCTTATAAAATACATAATTTTAAAAAATAAAACATTCATTAAATATTTCGAACTAATTTGATTACATAATCTAAATCAATCAATAAAGAAATTTAGTTCAATAATGCAGTTCATTTGCCCCACGTAGCATATGGTAGCACATAACAAGTTTTGAACAATTTTCTGTTCCTAATCATTTATGGAACTTGTCTAATCTTTTATATTATTTTAAACTATACACTAAGTTTGGTGATAAATAAATTTCTTCATAATATAATATTCCTGCATATTTTGAATAACAAATTAAAATTTAATAAATAATATTACAAAAAGAAGTTTTCCAAAGTCTGAGATTTTGTTTACTATCCAAAATGTTTTTCAAAAATTTAAATTTATTTTTAATCCAACATATTTAGAAACATTTTCTTTATTAAAAGCAAATAAATTTTATTTATTAAATATAAATATAGGTATATATATATATGTAAATAAATATTTTTATTTACATATAAATATAGGTTTTTGACAGTTTTAGACATTTTTGACAAGGAGGTTTTTGACATGACGGTTTAAACCATGGTTAAAACCGTCAAAAACTGTCGCATGTCAAAAGCTTGCCAACCCTGACTGTAGCCCCTTCCGAAATTTGCAGAGAATATCAAATTTAATTAGTACAAAAGTTTACCAAAATATAATGGTGATTGATAGCATGAAATTCAACAAGCACCATCTATTTACATACTTTTTATCATGTAAAACAAGATAGTATGGTGATCAAAAGTGCATTATTAATTTTAGTTAGTTTAAAAAGTACAGTTGAACCTCATTAATACGAGAATCAGGGGTCCGATCAAAATTCGCGCATTAAACGGGTTCGCATATTAACCGAAGGTCACGAATTTTCACCGAGTGTTCTATCTAATGACAATCTACAGTTGGCAAAAAAAGTATTTGTACACTCTAAAATTTTTAATTTTTAACTAAATAAAAACAGATATTTTGTCAAAAATAGTTTTAATACAGTCTGTTTACCGTAAATTAAAATTACATAATTTAAAATTACACAACAGAAAATTTTGATAAAGATGTAAAATAATTTTCTAATAAAAAAAGTTTAAAAATTTCTTGCAAAAAAAGTATTTGTACATTTCTCAACCCTGATATGTACTGTGTTTTATAGTGTTTATGGTTTAAAGGACTACTTTTACAGAAGCTGTTAATAATTTTTAACTTCATATTATATTTGCCTGACATTTAATCTAATTTGCTCTTGAAGTAATTGAGTATACAATCTAATACTAGAGAGGCACCTCTAGATATATGAAATCCTATGATTGAGCATAATAAAAATTTAAATTCGCAACAAGAATTTGTAAAAGCTATTAAATTACCATTTACAACTATTGGATGTATAGTGAGAAACTATGAATAAATTAAAAGCATCGAAATTCAATGAAAACCAGGCCTTCTTAGCAAACTAACAATGAGGAAAAAAGGGAGTGTTGTTAAAAAAGCTTTAAAAAATCCTATGCGTTCGGTTCAAAAATTTGCTAGAGACCTTGCAACATCTCGCATCAGAGTAATACCTCAAACAATAAAAAATATTCTTCTCAATGCAGATTTAAAAGGAAGAACCTCAAGGAAAAAATCCATTCATCAGCGAAACAAATAGGCAAAAACGCATAGTATTCGCTTTCGCATACAGAAGTAAATCATTTTATTTTTGGAAAACAGTAATTTTTTCTGATGAGGGAAAATTTGGAATTTTCTTACCATCAAGCATTCGAAAAAATTGGCGTAAAAATAAAACTGTTCTAGATCCAAAACGTATACTTCAAACTATCAAGCATGTTGGGGGGAATACTTTTGGGGTGTATAGCTCCTAATGGAGCAGGACATTTAAAATTTATTGACAATGGAAGGACAGGTTTAACATACATTGATGTGTCGTGCCATAATTTATTAAACTGTTCCAAGAAATTATGCATAGAGGAAGGTTTTCACTTTCTGCAGGATAACGACCAAAGCATACTTCTGTGATCACCAGCACATGCTTACGACAATACTTGAAGACGACTGGTACTCCTCTAAAATCTCTAGACTTGAATCCAATAGAAAATTTGCAGATGCTATTGGATGCAAAAATCCGAAAAAAAATATGCATTAGTAAAAAACAGTTTTAAAAAAGCTCTTATTGTGTCATGGAATAACATTAACCAGACCACTACAAAAAAGTTGGTGGAAACTATGTCACACCATCTAGAAGTAGTCATAAACGCTAAATGAATTCACACAAAATATTAATTTGTAACATTTTACTAAATTTTCATTAATTATATTACATTAATATAGTGTACAAATACTTTTTTTTGCAATTTATTTTTGTATATTTGTTTATTATAATGTAAAAAATCGATTCGTTTAATTTTGTTTTTGCTTCTATAATATTATAATGCATTAAATTAATGTATTACAGTATTTTTTGCTTAAATCTTTTGTTTAATTTCATTATAATTTTAAAAAATGAAGTGTACAAATACTTTTTTGCCAACTGTGAGGGACAAACACATTTTTAGTCAGTTTTTAGCGTTTTTAAGAGATAAAATGAAAACGTTTCAAAGTTCAAATAATCGTTCTTTTTTCAAGTAAAAATCCTATATTTTTTCAAATTTAGATTTATTATATATGACGCATAAAATTGAAATCTTAGTTAGCTATACAGAAGAGATACATGCGATAATAAATAGTGTTAATAATAACAAAAACTCAATAATGATGATTAATATTAATGATGTTAATAATGTTTTCCGCCTTATTTAGGTAGTAGTAAAGTTCGCTTTTTGAGGGTTCTTCGTCCAGTGATGACGCATATTGTCTTAGGAAAATGAATGCCGCTTTAATTTTGGAGAATGTCAATGGGTCCAGAAGCGCAGTCTCATTTCATCACTTTCTTCCTCCTCATCCGGTTTGTCAGTCACAGTTACATCGGCGATGATATCATCCAGACTTATAAGTTCGGAGGTAACTAGATCTTTGTCGGTATTAATGAACGTGTCTAAATCGATAAAATTTTCTCCTACAGTTTCTTGTGTGGCCAACCAATCTTCTTCAACATTAGGTGCGAGGTTGGCTGTCTGTAAATGATGCCCTCACTACTTCCGAAACCTGCTTTGTGAAAGCCATTTGTAATTGTTGTTGGTGTGCAGGGTTGGGTTTTTGACGTCAAAAAGGGTTTTTTGACATGACGACGGTTTAAACCGGATTAAACCGTCAAAAACCTGTCGAAAACCCATACAGTTACAATCTGCTGTGATGCACTAGAGTTTGTTGTTAAATTTTAAAACTAGCAACAGTTGCCATACATTATGCTGAAATTTAATTATATTGTAGGTAATTAGCAGTTCTTTAAATATTTCTAATTAATAAAAATTAAGGTAAAAATTATAGATTTCAAATCTCAGAAATTTATTTTGAAATGGGCATCCAGAAATATTTGCACAAAAATTATGTTTAAATATCTCGTTCATTTATTATTATTTTAATATTTTAAAAAATCTAAAGTTATTTAGTGTATGCATTTTGTCATAGTTAGTATTTATAAGTGTTAGCAAGTTAAGTGTTATAAATGCAGGATTTTCAAAAATGTAAAACTTGATACATATGTTTATTTATTTATTTATTTATTTTTTTGCTATACACATTATATACAGAAGCGTGTACATAGAAAATTGTGAAAGGGCAAAGTTAGAATTTGGTGCCCCTCTACCCAACTTTTTTTTGTGGTAGGCCAAAAAATAACGTTTGTAGTATAAATTTGGATAGTGCCCCCTAAATTTCCATGCACGAGGCAGCTGTCCCCTCCCCCTCCCTTCTCACAGAGCTGATTATATACATAATGTTTAGTAGGTTAATTTGAATTTAAATACAGTACATATAATCTATTATATGTATGATTATTACACATTATAAGCCATTTTTATCTCTACCCCCCCCCCCCCCCCCACAACATATACACTATTAGTATTAAAAATACAAATAATGCTTATTTTGAAAGCAAGGTAAGACAGTAATTATTCAACAACTGAATACTTAAGATATTTAACAAAATTTTATAGATTCAGTAAAAAAAAAAAAAAGAAGAAAAGAAACAAATAAGAAACTCATAATAAGTATTTGTATAAGCTAATTTTTCAGCATAGTAAATAAATAGGCTGAATATTGTAAATAGATACTCAGATGTTTTTTATTATCTTTATGTTAGTTATAAATTTAAAAAATGACTGATGATTTAGAATCCAGAAGTACTGATTTTTCTGAAAAACTAACCAACAATTGTAAAAGTCAAAACAGAAAAAATCAACAAAATACTTCTAAAACACAAAATATTATGTAGGTTTTTTTATTATCTTATAAAATACATAATTTTAAAAAATAAAACATTCATTAAATATTTCGAACTAATTTGATTACATAATCTAAATCAATCAATAAAGAAATTTAGTTCAATAATGCAGTTCATTTGCCCCACGTAGCATATGGTAGCACATAACAAGTTTTGAACAATTTTCTGTTCCTAATCATTTATGGAACTTGTCTAATCTTTTATATTATTTTAAACTATACACTAAGTTTGGTGATAAATAAATTTCTTCATAATATAATATTCCTGCATATTTTGAATAACAAATTAAAATTTAATAAATAATATTACAAAAAGAAGTTTTCCAAAGTCTGAGATTTTGTTTACTATCCAAAATGTTTTTCAAAAATTTAAATTTATTTTTAATCCAACATATTTAGAAACATTTTCTTTATTAAAAGCAAATAAATTTTATTTATTAAATATAAATATAGGTATATATATATATGTAAATAAATATTTTTATTTACATATAAATATAGGTTTTTGACAGTTTTAGACATTTTTGACAAGGAGGTTTTTGACATGACGGTTTAAACCATGGTTAAAACCGTCAAAAACTGTCGCATGTCAAAAGCTTGCCAACCCTGCAATTTATATACAAATCTGGATGAAAATATTCGGATTAAAACCGAATCAATTTAAAACTCAACGATTCATTTTACTTATCCATTATACATACTATACAGCAAGTCTTGTTATGTGACTGTAAAGGCTATATCTCCCGAACAAATTGAGATAGGGACTTTAAATTTGGTGTGTACTTTACTTAGTAATGTAATAATATTAAGAAGCCTATTGAATATCAGTTACCTTGATTAAAAGGAACTATTTTTGACTCTCGAAATCTTTTGAGGAGTAAAAAAAAAAACAATAATAATAAATAAACATAAATTTTGCATAAAGAATTAAGTCGATCGATTAATTAGTTTCCGAGATATTTATAATCATATTGTCAACACTCTTCGATTTTTCATAATCCTGTATTTCATTCAAGTTTCAATTCAAAGATGTATTTTAATTGGAAAACCCGACGCAGTAAACTGTTATTTATAGAATTATCTTTTTTCTTTTTAGTAATTTTTTTTTTTTTTTTACACAATTCAGTAATAGAACTTTTAAAGTTTATGACGACATCAAGCCACGATTTAAAACACTCTATCTATCGAACAAATTGAGATAGATGCTTGAAATTAGGTTTGTACTTAGAATGTAATAGTGTGTCAAAGCTAATTAAATTTTAGTAACCTTAGTTATCCCGAACAATTTTTTCGACTTTCATAATATTCGTTCTGGTAAAACGTATATAAAAATTTTCGAAATTATTTCTTTTAAAGAATGTATATAACATAAAATACGTATAAATTTCATTTTGAATTGCAATGCATTTTATGGTTAGATTCACGGTCGCTAGTCGCCACGTGGCAACTAAATAGTTTGACTTGGCGATTAATATTCGGCTGAGTCCCTATCCTTTGGCGAATTATGCGGTTTTTTTTTTCTTGCGATCATTTGACAAAAATCGCTTTTTCAGCAATCCTCTGATGATGATCCCATGTTTTTTCGTGGTCCTCTGACGAAAATCGCGTGTGTTTTTGAGATTCTGTAACTAAAAGCGCATTTTTTCTGCGATCATTTGACTAAAATCGCGTTTTTTAGCGATTTTTTGACGAAAGTCTTGATGTTTTCTTGATGTTTTAAAAGCAAAATCTTTTTTAATATATGTTATTTTATGGGTTATTCTATATTCATTATAGATGTTAAGTAGTAGTATTGTATAATGGTTATACAGTAGACACCCTCAAATGCGCACAGCTTAGGACCAGAGGTTTTGCGGATTTCTGGTCATTGCTTTGTTTACATTTTTAAAAAAGTAATTTGAATGTAATTAATACTGGAATCATAAGTATAATGAGTGCTTACAATATGTTAAAATATTAAAATAAGTGATAAATTAAAATGATAAAAATTTAGATAGTTTTTAAAATTATAAAAATATTAAAAGCAAAGGTCAAATTAATAATCAATAATGTACAATTAAATTTTCATTATAAAGATGAAATGTGTTTTTCCTAAATTATTCAATGAAACTTGCCTCATAAAGGCACGTTACTAATTCACACCAAGATCATAAATTATTGAAGCTTTATTTCAGGTTTAGCAAGACTTAATAACTAAAAAAGATTGATTAATATAAAAATATATTTGGTAAGGTTGTGATTATCAATAATATCAGTAATATCTTTATTTTTTCAGAAATAAATTATTCTTTCTTCATGAAAAATCATGAATTCAATAACCTTAACAAAAATTACAAATTAAAAAATATATGGAATTGATATAAAACTAAAAAAGTCAAATTTTGCACCTTCATCTGAACTGAACGTTTCATTGTTTACATCCGTAAAATATGTGCGGATTTTAGAGAGTTGCGGATTTTATGAGTGCGGATTTGAGGAGTCTACTGTATATACAAGTTTAAAACTATAGCTTTAACCATAATTCTTCGTCATCATTAAAATTTAATAGAATTTTTTTGCTTTATTTCAAATTTGACAGCTATGTACAACTAACAAAGCTCTTAATGCAGAACAAAATTAAATCATGAGGATTACAAAATCCTCTTGATTCTCATCAATCTTGTCGATGCGAAAAAAGAGTAATCAAAAATTCATTATTTTAAATTGCCAACTGCCGCATTGCTTAAAATCTTTAAAACGATTACACGGTTAATGATGCTTTAATTTTAATTTCAGCGTCACTCATGTCGCTGCAAGGTTATCAACTCAGCATCAAACTATCACCATTATGTAACATGCCGTTTTAGGCTATTAAATTTAATCCGTTCTATGACAAAGCATACAGGCCTTTTACCATTTCACAAAAAGCATTTTTGCCACGATTTATTAACCAGCTAAAAGACATCCAATTTCGCCCAATTTGCAAAAGTAGGCAGGCGGAAAAGACTTGCTTTCACTTTTCCAACACTCTTCACGTTCAAGCCCGGCAATTATAAAAGCAGCCAAGGCTCATAGGCAATAAGATACTACTAATGACCAAATTTATTTCACCCCGAAGCAAACTTGCACTCTCAATTCGCATCCCGCCCATTGCAGTACACACTCAGTAATCGCATATTAATCTGGTTTTCCTGTTAGTCCCTCTGAAAGAGAGAGTGAGTAGAAATAAGGGACAGAAACAGAATTTCAATGGTAGCGTGACACAGAAACCTTGTTGGGCTTTGACGAGAAACATATATACGAAATTGTGCACTTTTTTATATTTTTTTTTTCGGAGGGAGGGATTAAAAAATACAGGACACTTAGAAAAGCAGATCGAAATTGCAGATCAAACTCGGCTGCAAACTCGGGGGATATTTTTTAGTAAAAAATAAATACAGTAATATAAAACCTGTATAAACGTATACAGGATGATCCGAAATTCGACGCATTAAGGCTCAACTGCTCTGCTCAACAAAACTTGCAAAACGTTTTGACACATTTATCAAATTCATTTTTAACAGAAAGCCTGAATATGGCCGCGATTTGAAATCTAACTGTATTTTCCATTTTTTTTTTTTATCAATTAAATTACTTATTGAGTTGTAAGCGATTTTGATCACGTGACAAACGTTTTTCACACCCTGTTTCAGTGGTTATTCTTCTTTCGTGCAGAAATTCCGTTCAAAACGCACAGTTTGATGCTACTTTCTGAAAAATCTGTTGCGTTTGCCAAAATGAAAAATTAGTTCGATTAGATAGCACTTGCAAGTTTCATGCATTTCCGAACAAAAATAAATTAATTACTTATGTCATAAAGTTGTCCTTTTGGATTTGAAAACAAACATCCTTAATTAGACCAGTGGACTTGCAAAATCATTAAATTTAACTAAAAGATTGATCCCCCCCCCCCCATGTTTGGTGGAATTAATTCAAAAAGAATTTTTCAACTCGGACTCTTCTTCGCAGAGAAATAAGCTTTTATTATATTTAGAAACAAACTATATATTTAAACAATCTTTTGTACTTCAATTTTGAGAAAACAGAAAATTAAAATTTCGCCGTTATGCCATTTTTAAAATATGAAACTTTCCATTCTCATTCCCAGCTTTTGAAATTCATACCGTCTATCCTGTCTGCAATAATAAATAAATAGTAGACAAAAAAAAAAAAAAAAAAAAAAAAAAAAAAAAGCTAAGTGTATTTTACTGAACTTAAAAAGAAATTCCCTTGTGAGCAGTGATAGAAATTGGGAGATAAAAGGCAGGCGTCAAATGACGACAATCTTAGGCGTCAAATTAAAATTTTTAGTTGCCGTTTGTAAAATTCATATTAATATTACTGTATATAATTTATGGGTGATTCTGAATAAATAAAAAATGATATATCAAATTTCCTGAAAGGTTACAACAAACACAAGAAAAAAATCCACTCCCATTTTTTTAGGGGGGGGGGGGGGTCTGCGCATCTTTTATGAAATTTGCATATTTTGTTATCTTATGATGAATTTTTTTTTTCGCTATCTATGACGAAATTTGCCGTTTTTTCGCGATCTTTTGACGAAACTTGCCGATTTTTCGCGATTTTTTTGACAAAACTTGCCGTTTTTTCGATCTTTTGACAAGCTTTGCCGTTTTTCGCGATCTTTTGATAAAATTTATGGTTTTTTCGCGATGTTTGAAGAAACCTGCTGTTTTTCGCGATCTTTTGACAAACTTTGCCGTATTTTTTCACGAACTTTTGTCGAAATTTGCCGTTTTTTCCGAGATCTTTTAACGAAACTTGCTGTTTTTTCGCGATTTTTTAAGAAACTCTTGCCGTTTTCTTCGCGATCTTTTAATGAAACTCTTCGTTTTTTTTGCGATCTTTTACGAAACTCATTGTTTCACTATATTTTGACGAAACTTTCCATTTTTTTCAATCTGTTCACAAGCTCTGCCGTGTTTTTTCACTTTTTTTTGACGAAATTCGTCGTTTTTCGCGATTTGTTGACGAAATTTACCGTTTTTCCACGATTTTTTTTTCTGTGGCGACCCTCTGTCAGAATTTGGATTTTTTGCACGATCCTTTGAAAAAATCGGCGATTTTTCTTAGAACGATTGACTAAATTGATTTTTTTTCAGCGACTATTTCTCGAAATTTGTGATATATTTTACATCCGAATTTTCGGATTTTTTTTTTTTTTTTTTTTTTTTTTTTTTTACAATTTTCGGAAATGATTACCTTAATTTTTCGGAAAATACATACCGAAGCATCCTTGATACTACTTTTTAGACTAGCACAAATACTTATTTTTATTTAAAATTATAGAAATCAATCTCTAATATTATAATAATTGAAGCAACTGTAAAACTTGTGTAAAGCTTTTCTTATTATTGCTATATTTCGAAATTAATAGAAAAATGCACTTAATCTGTAAAACGAAATTAAAACTTAGCAACTTCTTATCAATACTATAACAAAATTTTATGCAGTATTGGTAATTACAGTTGAATTTAGTGAAAAAAAAACTAATAATAATAACATAATGCGTCTACATTTTTATCAAAGGGTGATTCTGAATTAAAAAAAAAAATAAAAAAATAAATAAATAAACAGAAGATTTTTTGAAAGGTTACAGCAAAAGGGGAAGGACTGGGAATACTCCGCCCCCCTCGTCGTTAATTATGCGGGTTTTTTTTTTTTTTTTTTTTTTTTTTTTTCACAATCCTTTGGCGAAAACTACGGGGTTTTTGTGATTCCTTCAAGAAATTAGCGTTTTTTCGCAAACCTTTGAAGGAATTAACGGATTTTATCGCTTTACTATGATAAGATTTTCATTTTTTCTGTAATTCTTTGGCAATATCCGCGTTTTTCTGAAGATTCTTTGAGGAAATTAACATTTGATTTCGCGATCCTTTGTGAAAATTTGTGTATTCTTTTCGCGATACTATGACAAAATTCGCGTTTTCTCGGGATTTTTTTGATGAAATTAGATTTTCTTTTCGCGATTCTTTGACGGAATTCATATTTTTCCAGCAATTCTTTGACGAGATTGGCATTTCTGTTCGCAATCTTTTGTAAAAATGTGCGTTTTTTTTTTTCGTTTTTCGTTATCTTTTTTTTGTTGTTGTTGTTATTGTTGCTATTTTTGAAAAAAAAAATCGTGTTTTTTGCGTTTTTTTGCCGAAATCGGCGATTTTTTATGCGAACGATTGATGAAAGTGATTTTTTTCGCAACTATTTGTCGAAATTCGCGATGTTTTTAGTTTCAAATTTTCAGAGTAGACCGTTTTTTTCTTAATTTTCGGAATATTTTTTTTTTTTTTTTTTTTTTTAAAGCTAGGCGTCAAATTTATAACATTTTGACGCATAACATTTTGAAATGTATCATTTTTTGGTCGTATAAAAAAAATATTTAAAATACATTATAAATAATAATACTATAATAAATAATACTTTTAACATTCTAATTTCAAATTTTGTGCAAAAATATTTTAGCCTTCTCCTAATGACTGAGCTAAATTTCCAATAAATCCATTAAAAAAAAAAAAAAAAAAAAAATAATGTAGTCATTAAAAACTAGGGCTGCCAGATTTATCTCGGGGAAAAAAAAAAAAAAAAAAAAAAAAAACGGAAGATTTTGATTGACACTATTTGTTTCGGTTTTACCGCGCTTTCGTCTTTTTTCATACCATACTAAACTATGTTGAATGTGGCAGTAATGTTTTCGATTACATATTTGTTTTAAAAAGAAGTTATTAATAGTTGTAATGATAATTTTCCAAATGAAATTTCATTACATCATTTTATTAACGTTGTTTAACTAAGTTTGAAGTCATATATCCCATTATGAATATGAAATTAATTATATCAACATTAATAAATCGAAACATTCTACAACTCAATACAACTTCAGTAATGGTCACCTAAAAAAATAAACATTTGAATCTAAGCGTAAAGGAAGATATAAATCAATTAAAATTTAAAACCAGATATACTAATGAAAAGTTTTATAATGTAGATCAGGCCTGTCCAACCTTTTACAAAGTAGGGACACACCTCAGCTTTGGTTACAATGAAGGACGCCATTATTAATATGGCTCAAAACATGCCAGAAATTCATCTTAACATTAGTAGCAAAATGAAAATATCTAAATGCGTATAGCAGTAGTCATAATGATCCCATGTATCTAACGCGACCAAAAATAAATAAATAAATAAATATAAATAAATAAATATATAATATAAAAATTGTAATAAATTTCGAATAGTACATTTTTCTATGGGGGGGGGGGGGGTGGAGGGGGGTTCTTTCAATTTTTTTTTTAATTGGAAGCAGCCAGGAAATAAAATATTACAAATTATTAAAATATAATGTTAATCGGGTGATATTGTCAAGTTTTTGGGAACGCAAATAACTTCTTTTTTCTTTTTTTCTAAGGCGTAATTTTGTATTACAAAAATCACAGAAACAATGTCATGGGTGGTTCAAAAGAAAATCTCGAAGAGCTTTCATTGATGAGCTTTCGCACGATTTTATAGATTTTTATTGAAAGCAAAATCTTCAAAATTAATAGTACCCGAAGTTTCAAAAGTCGGGGGGGGGGGGGGTTATATATATTTTTATAAATATATATAAGTCTGTATGTCGTCTTATAAAACAATGTCTTATAAAACGTCTTATAAAACGTCTTTAAAACTATGTCAATAACAATAACAAAAAGGCTGAACTTTCATTCTCGAAGGAGGGGCAGAATCGCTTACTTTTTTACATTTTACTTCTTAACATATTGAAAAGTTATTACCGATATTTATTGACTTTTATCGGCATAACTTCCATATATATAAAGAATAACTAGAAATCGGTGAAAAAACGCAACAGCACATGATTAGTTTAAATATATATATAATACCATTAAAAGTAGACAAGATTCACCAATGGATTTTATCAACAAAACAATAAACCAAAACGAAGAATTAAATTGAATTATAGTAAACAATATTAACCATTTGAAATTAACCATTGAATTTAATAACTTATAGCACATTGAACATTGAAGGAAAAAAGAATAATATGAATACAAATGAAATTTGTAGAACCAAAGCAGAATCTTCAGGTCCCAAATACTTTGGAACTACAAATGGAGTGTGTGGTTTCATCTTCGTATTTGCCATGAAAAAGCAAAACAATACGAATTTGGGACTACCGTCACACAAAAACCAAATTATTAAACAAGGAACAAAGATATTTTACAAAAAGGAGTTAAAAGTAATAAAAATAATAGTTATCCATAACAAACAAAAAAGATAAAGCTGAATGGAAATATAATTGAACCGGAAAAATAATTAATAATCGATATTAACATTAAATTAATAAAATGATTAAAATTAGAATTAAGAGATAACATTCATATTAACATATAACTTAAAATACATTATTGTTACTTTAATCAGTAACATTTATTGTGACTTTACATGGTAAAAACTCATTATCTTAATATAGGATAATAAAAATTAAAAAAAAAAATTAAAAAAAAATTAAAAAAAAATAATAATAGTAATATTATTATTAATAATAATACCAAAAATTATATCAATAACATTAAAAATAATTTGATAATTAAAATATAGCTATTTAACTATAGATATAACTAGACAAATATCCCTATATTGGTGTAAATTAAACAGTTTAAAAATTATGTTAAAATAAATAACCCACTCTCAATTTTTTTTTTTTTTTTTTTAATATAAATAATTAATTTTTGCGTTTTTATCCAGACAACACCACCCTCCTCCGTACTCTAACATCTACCCACCCAACCAACATATATATATATATTTTATTACTTTTTAACATTTTTAATTTTTTATTATTTTTATGTTTTATAATTTTTTTATACATTTTTTACGCAAGGAATTAATTATAAGATCATGTAATATCTAATTATAAATTAAAGAATATATGAATTTTTTAGGATAACCATTATTTATAGCATCATATACAAGCTTTTTAATATTAGTATTAATTAAATGGGAAGAACATAGACATTTTATTCTATATAAATGGTTAAGTATTATATTACGGTATACAGAATTATGAAGACATGATTTAAAATTAGTAAAGGTATTAACTTTAAAATTAAATTCTTTCCTTTTGTCATAAATATCAGTTATAAATTTGTTCTCTTTTAATATAATTTTAATATCTAAGAAATTGATTGTATTATTAAAAAGTAGGTTTTTTTGAAAGTTCTAGATTAGAAGGATAATCAATAGGGAATTGAGATATACAGGTGTTATCAGTATCAATTAAAATTACATCATCTATATATCGATATAAATGTATTGTATTATTTAAATAATGACGTTCATAATAATATAAGTCAGATAATACACTAGATATACTATGTATATATATATATATATATATATATATATATATATATATATATATATATATATATATATACAGTGCTGTAATTGGGCGGGAACGCGTGGGAGCGCCGTTCCCAGAAATATTTAGTTTGTTACTGAAAAAAAAAAAAAAAAAATTGCGTACGAGCGCTATTTTTTTTTTTTTCCCAAGCAAAACGTTAATTTTTGCTAAGTTTTAAGGAGATGCGTTTTCACTTATCAAGAAAATACTTCGACCAATTAGATGCTTTGAAACCGTTGTGCTGCTATTCCCCCTTGAATACTAGACCTGAGTGGTGATACTAAAATGACGGCTACTTAAAATGAATTTTTAAGTGTGCACGGTGACCTAAGTTTTGACTCCAGTATTTTTTTAAAGATTTCTTAGACTTCTTTAATCTCAGAAAAACGAAGCGAAAAATCTTTAAAAAAATATTGGTGCCAAAACTGAAGAGACTGTACATGCGCTGAAAAAAATCGGCGCTGATGCCTAGTATTCACATGGCGGAGTTGCCTTAATCTTACTGAATGAAATCAAAACAACTTCAATCTAATAATTATAACTGTTAATTTTTTTTAAAAAAGTCGGCTTTTATGGTTAAATGTTTCAAATTGGCATTTGGGTTAGCAAAAACCCGGTAGCATAATAATCTATGAAAAGTTGAGTTCCCACAAATATTTTTTTCCAATTACAGCACTGTATATAAATATATCATGTGCCTAAAACTTTCTTTCAATATGTTGAGTATACGTTGCTGATTCTTGATGCGTGAAATACACTTGTTGAAATTTTTAAAACATCTTTCAAGCAAACATTAGCGATTTTTTTTATAAAGCATCCTTTACTAGGAAATTTTATTAAATAAAGACTAATAACAGGAAACCTTTTAAAGGGCGCCGCGTTGGACATCCCTGATGTAGATAGTTATTCTTTAATAATGTCTAATTCAGATGATCTAAATCTTCTCAGGAGTCTGTGAATGCGCAATTAATATTTATACAATTTTCGCAAAATTTTTGTCATGCTGATCGGAAACAAACCATTTTTAGATTGAATGCGTATGCGTATAATTTTTTAATATAATTATTGTTACAATTTTAATTTTATTATGTATATTAATTTTAACTGTAACCTTGAAATTTGGAACCAAACTAAAAAAGAAAAAAAAAATCTTAACTTTCAGAAATAAGATGAGACAGGTGGGAAAAATGGTAGAAATCATCGCACAAGACAAATTAAAAAATACACTGTACGATAAGCCTAAAAAAATGTTTAAAAAAGGTATAACTTACGGGTACGTACATAAGAAGAAACAGGTTGCACTTTACGTACAATCTGGCAACCCTATTTAAAACATAAAAAGAAACGCAATATTCCACCTTGAGTCAATACAAAATACACAATATGAAGTTTAAAAAACTTACCGTTTTACTGAAAAGGCGAATGAAATAATAAAGTAGATGTTACAAGTTAAAAATATATCTTGTGCTTAAAACTTTGTAAAGTACTTTCGGCCTGCAATGACCACTGTCATCGTCAAAGAATATTTTTATAATAGCTGTTCCATTTATACAAACATGTCACTTATTACGGAACATATTCTGTTTATAAAGACACAATTTTAAGCAGAGATTTTTGATTAATCTCTCCCCTCCCTCCCTTATATTTTACGATACTTTTATTGCCAAAATTTTTGGAAACAAGAAATGCTATTATTCAAAATATCACTCTTTATTTTTCTGTCCACGAGTGTTAGTTCATATTTATACAGTGAACCCTCGATAGTTCGAATTAAAGTCCCCAAAACTTCAAATTAACGAAATAGTTTTAATAATTCTTCTAATCCAAACTTTTTTTTTTTTTTCAACACACTGGTTAGTTGAAACAAAATATTTTCATGGGGTAGAAAGGGTAGATTGGGTAGGGGGGGGGGGGGGTACACTATTTTTGAAGCTGTCTATGGGTCTGTTGGATTAGACACACGGAATTGGGGATTGCTTGATAAAAATAAAGTGTTTTAAATGAATAATCTGTTTCTCAAAGCAGTTTTTGCACGAAATGAAATTTTGGTCAATACTGCTTCGCTCTGAATACCTTTTTCAAATCTGTATTTTTTTTTTCCTATCTTGTGTAGATTAAAAAAAATATATATACTCAAGTTGTTAGATGTAAGCCGATTTTCTTTATTAAAAGAATAAAAAAATAAAATAGAATTAACCCTACTTAAGCAAAGATAGAAAAAAGCAATAGATTACGCATTTCAATGGAAAAGTGCACTAAAATTCAAGAAATATTAAATCAACTTCTTTCAAAGTGTTCGTAAAATTTTGAAATTTGGTATTAAAAAAGAGGAAATTACCATCTAGCAGTACAAGTACTGCTTGTGATGTGTAAATTTTTGTGTAGGTTTAAACCTAAAAAAGCTTTATAAATCATAGAAATATTATCGTTCATATAAGGGGCTATATTTTTGTAATGTTATTAACATTTTGAGAAGTTAGGTGCCCCTCCCCTTTGCGAAATCATACGTTACCATCCCCCGATGATAAAGTTATCAATGTCAAGAATTTTTTTAAGCCATTGCATAGCTTTTATCGCGGGCTTTGAACGCGGCGACCTAATCTAGAAACTCCGTAACGAGAAAATAAACCTAACACTCCGGCTAACTTCGTTTCAGTTCGGCAGACTTCTCATTTATTCAATAAAAGAAAAAAAATTGTTTTCTTATCGGTCATTACGCTCAAAAAGTGTAACTTGAATTAATATCAAAGAAAAAGAAAAAAAAACTTGAATTGATATCAAAGGAAAAAAAAAAAAATTGCATAAATAAAAAATAAATTAATTATAATTGCATAAGTTGATAAAAAATGCTGTGCAATAGCTTTACCGCGGCAGTCCCCGAGTGTCACACGTATTCCCCCCCCCCCCTCCCAATTCCTGTTTTAGGTAGATTTCGTAAGAAATACTACCTATTGCAATCGCACCAGTTTATATATCTATCTATCTGTCTGTCTGTCTGTCTGTCTGTCTGTCTATCTATCAATCACACTTTTTTATGGACACGATAACTTCTATAATTCTCCACCAAACTCGTACATAAAATCTATGGGGATAAAATCTCGGCTAAGTTCGTTAATGGGCAAAATTGGACCAAGGGGGTCGAAATAGGGGGCGTTTTTGTGAAAACAGAATAAAGCCCATAACTTCTTAATGAAAATAGATATCGAATCAGTTTAAAGTTTATATTACTTCTAAATAACGGGCCAAAAGTTTATGCATGACAGATTTTTGATAAAGTTAAAAATAGGCTCAAGGGGCGAAAAAAATAGGTTTTTTGGGAGAAAAAAAAATTATAACATTGTCAATTCTCAAGATATTCAATCCATCTAAATTTTTTATAAATATTCTCAAAATTATCTAAAACTTTTGTATTTACAAGTTTTTGATAGGACTAACTCTTACCGGTAAAAAAAATTAAAAACGAAAATAAAAAGGGCTTTCGAAAAAGAAAAAAATCCATAACTTTGCCAATTCTTAAACTATCAAATCCAATAAAATTTATTTTACATCTTCTCAATAATATCTACTACTTTTATACTGACAAGTTTTTCATAGGACCAATTCTTATAACAAAAATAAATTAAACAAAAATTGGAGTTGGAGAAAAAACCTCTAATCCAAACTGCTTACATTCTGAATCGTTTTATAAATTCATTTTTTATTTTAAACGCATCCAAATGGCAGATCCTCTTATTTAGGAACTATATTATGTGAAACATTGGCCAGATTTTTGATAAAGACAGAATATATTTCAAAAAAGGCTGCCAAAAAGGGTATTTTGAACAGAATTTCCCGAAGTGACAGTGATAGGAAATTTGAAGAAGTATTCAAATAACAAATTACGTTTTTCCTGACTCATTTTTAAATCCATTTTTACTGTCAAACGCATCCAATTTACAAGTCCTCTTATTTTGGAACTGTATAATGTGACGCGTTGGTCAATTTTTTGATAAAGACAGAATATATTTCAAAAAAGACTGCCAAAAAGGGTATTTTGAACAGAATTTCGAGAAGTTGTGATTGAAAATTTAAGGAAGCATTGAAATAACAAATTGCGTTTTTTCTGACTCATTTTTTAAATTCAATTTTGCTCTCAAACGCAACCAATTGACAGGTTGTCTTATATAGGAGCTGTATAATGTCCCGTATTGGTCAGTTTTTTTTTTATACAGGCTGAATATATTTTTAAAAATGCTGTCGAATTGGGCACTTCGCGCAAAATTTCCCTAAGCTATCATGATTAAGAATTGAGGTTATATTCAAAATTGGTTATTTTATAACTCATGTTTAAATTCAATTTTGCTCTCAAACACATTCAATTGATAGTCTTTTGTTATTTAGGAATTATATAATGTGCCGTATTAGTTGATCTTTTTTTAAAAAGTCAGAATTATTTCAAAATAGGTTGTCAAAATGGGCATTTGATCCGAATTTAGTTTAAGATGATTCTGATAAAACCAATTTTTACAGAAAAATGAAATTAAAATTTTTTCAAAAGAAGACAAAGTTGTTAAACTGGGTTTATCTGTAATCAAATTTATTTTTTTGTTGTTGAAATGAGCACTCTTCGAAATCTACCTCCGCCTATAGGCCAAGCCGACAGGGATTTTTTTTTTTTTTTTGTTTGTGTCGGACGAATTGAGGAAGATAATTTTCTTGGTATCTTTGTGTGTGTGGGGGGAACTTTTCGGCACTAAATAATATATATATATATATATATATATATATATATATATATATATATATTTTTCTGGATGTATTAGAAAATTGCTAATTTGGATTTAAATATTTAGTAAAAGAATATTCATATATTTTTCCATATCGAGCTCGGTCTCAGTTGCGATTTAAATTCGGAATTTATTCGAAGTTTTTTATTTATATGTAGATTTAGATTTTCCGAAGAAAAAGGTCATTGTATTTAGTATAACTACTGAAGTAATGACTTTAATTTTTATTAAAACAAAATATTGATATTTTTTCTATATCGAACACAGTTTATAGTTATCAGCCGTGATTCTGATTGAGACTTTGGTAGAGTTTTCCATTCGTAATAATGTATGTCAAAACTCCTGTAAGTTCGAGGTAGATATTTATGTGCTTTATAATACTTTTGGAGGCAATAACGGCGTTTCTGAACAGACCAGTCCTCCATTTTATTCCATATTTTGCATTAAGAGGATGCATTCTTTATTTTAATAATTATTATAATAATAAAAAGAAAGTATTTTTTTACTTTGAAAATAACATGTCCTGTGCCACCATTTTAAAAATATACCTTAATTAATCTCGAAGTTCAATGTATCAAATGTTATCTTGGATCTGGATTTCACACTTTTAATGATTAAATGGGGCTATTCAGTCAAATGAAGAGACCCGTTCGTTCATACTAATCCTATGGAAGATATTTATAAAGATATCTCGGTTGCATTTCAATATTTTTTAAATGATTTTTGGATTTTGGATAGTTGAGATTGATCTGGATGCAGGCCGTTTTTATTTTATTTATTTATTTATTGGTTGCTGATATTTTTTGAGGGTGCTTTCGCTTTCCCAACCGGTTCCGAAAATAAAAGCGTTCTCATAAAAAAAAAAAAAAAAAATCTGAACAAAATCAAAAAAGTAAAAAACGGCATGCATACAGATCAATCTCAGTTATCCAATACCCCCCCCCCCCCCCCAAAAAAAAAAAAAAAAAAAATGCTAGCGAGATATTTTTATAAATTTCTTCCGTGGGAACTGGTCTTTTCATTTGAATGAAGTAGCCTCTTAAGAGGTCTCAGGAATCTTACTTCTTACCTGGTAGTGCAATTTTGTAACATGTCACATTTAATTTTTTTTTCTCAGTACCTATAAGACATAATTGCATAATATTTTTAATACAGAGAACTTAATGTTTCTTCTTTTTTAAATATTTTTTAAAATATTCTACATTGAAATCTTATTTTACTTTTTAATATTAGATTTTGATTAAAAAAAAAAAAAAAAAAAATCTGTTTTTTGTTTTGGATCGACTGCACTCAAGATTGTAGCAAAACTATTGGTTCAAGCGCCCTTCAAAATATAGATAATGATATATAACTAATGTATCTTGAACTTATACTTCATTTGAAAGCAATTTATTTAAAATTTAAATTTTTAAATTTAAAAAAAAATCTTTTTATTGGAAAATTACCAATTTTAATTAATAAATCCAATTATAATACTAAATTTGAAGCATACGTTATTCTTTAATTTAAAATGAAGATATTTACCAGGTTTGATAATTGCTTCATTAGTTTTTGAGAAATGTTCGGGCAGTCAAAGAACAGTTTTAAAATTTTTATCAAAATTAAACATAAAAAAGAAAAGAAAATTTTAAAATAGTCTTAAATATTTTATATTGAAGAGATATTAAGTTGTCTATATTTAAAATTTTTATGCATTTATGTTTCATACGGACTGAGGAAAAAAAAATAAATGTGACATGTTGTTAAATTGCACTACCAGGTAAAAAAAAAAAAACTCCTGAGACCCCTTAAGTAAAAAAAAAAATGAAATAATAAATATTAAAGTGTTGAATTTTAATATTTATTAAAATGGGATATTGACGCATTTAGTTCTCTATCGAATTCTGATTATAGTTACCAGCTGTGACTCAGATTGAAGCTTTGGGAGTTTTCCTTTCGCAGTCTACATCAAACTGCTTTTAAGAACAGAGGTCTATATTCCTGTGATGTGCCATACTTTTAGTGGCAGGCAAAGGCTTTTCTGAATCCCTCTCCTCCGCAGTCATGCTTCATTCTCCACATGATTCACTTGCTGTTCTCTCTCTCCCTCAACTTAGGGCTCCTATAACTCAGGCTGAATCGTCAAGCATCTTGTTGCCCAGTTACCGTTTGTTGCCCATTGATTGCTATGAGGCGAGAAACGTTTGAATGACTTTATAGTTACAAAACCGTTAAAAATAGACGGTTGTTTAGCAGAAAATTATTCTGACCTGTTCAGGAATGGATTTAGGGTATTTAAATTCCATATAAATGAAAGAAAGGGGAATAATTCGTGTATAAATACTTAAAAGAATAGATCTGGATTGGAGAACTTCGCCAAATATCGCGCCAACCTAATCACTTGTATACAACAAACCGGTTCTTCGAAGCCGGTGAGTGATAAAAGAAATATACTCGCTTCACCATCAAGACGATAAGACGCCAAATCAGGCAACCGTTTTGGCAACTTAATGGAGGCGTGATTCAGCCCGATATATAGGAGCCTTACCTCAACTAAGTCCACCACAAGTGACGTCAGGCCGCCGTAATCCTTTTTTAGCTTCTCCGGCGCATCTGCTGCCACGCACGCGCGCCTGCTGAATAAATTAGAACTCTTCTCTTATGCATCATTCATGTGGCACTGAATAATCCAGGCACACGGGCCCCCACCTCTTAGTAGTTCTCTCTCTCGCGCGAATTTCCCGGAAAAATCGATGCACAGTGTGAAAGGATTTTTTTTTTTTCTTCTTTTCTGAATATCTTTATTAATTATTTCTATATTTTTGCCCCGAGCGTGTGTATGTCTTCATGATTTGCACATTGATTCTTTTTCACTTTCCTAGTTTGCGATGCTTGCGTACTACAGAGATCATGGTTGATTCGCATTCTGCTCTGCAAATCGATGCTTTTTAAATTTTTTAACTGCTTCTCTTTTTAAAAGCACATAAACTTAACTCGAAAAACTTGGCGGAACATCGTCTAAATTATGAAATTAAACACAAAATTTGGTCTTTATAATGAAACTTATTTCACTGAAAAATATTTTTTTATAATTACTATTTTTATAAATATATATAATTACTATATCCATGCTAAGAATTGAACATGTAATTTACCACAATAATATTTCATATTTTGTATGACATATAAGAAATGTGTTTAAATTATTAGTTTTACTTTCATTTTTTAAAATATTTAATATCTTCAAGTGTTACCATAATAAAGTTACTATTATTCAAGCCATGTTTTTTCTAGTCCTATTTGGAATTTATAAATTTTAAGGGAAATTGTTGCCCTCTTTTCTCGTTTTCCTACCACAAATAACCTTAAATTTTCAAACCTCACTTTAAAAAAAATAAAATAAATAAAATAAAATAAAAATAAATAAATAAATAAATAAAAACTCCCAGTTGAGAATAGTGTTTTGACGCACTGATTTTAAAATTTGAGTAGTGCTGTACCGAGTAGTACTCTGACCGAGTAACGAGTAATTGTGTATGAGAATCAATCATCTATAAGCACATGAAGTGAGTTTAGAGTTTGCAAAAACATTTTGATTATATAATCACATTTAAATTAACTTCAACTGGAAATGTAATTTACTGTGAACTTTTTAAAGAGTTTTTGTAAATTCTAAATTTAAAAAACAGTAGCATTATTAAAGAAGAAAATAGCCTTATTAATAAAATCCTCAATACTCATAAAATCTTCACAACTCTCAGTTGTGAGGATAGTGTTTTTGACGCACTGATTTTAAAATTAGGGTAGTGGTGTACCGAGTAGTACTTTGACTGAGTAACGAGTAATTGTGTGCAAGAAATAATCTATAAGCACGTGAGTGGATTAGAGTTTGCAATAAACAGAGTATATAACCATATTTAAATTAACTTCAACTAAGAATTTAATTTACTGTACGCTTGTTAAAGACAGTTTTTGTAAATTCTAAATTTCAAAAGCTGTAGCATTAAGAAAAAATATTTTTCATCAATATGAAATTTAAAATTATTTCTTTAATTCACCATTACTCATTCTGATACTGGAAGTCTATTGAAAATGGTTATCGCTGAGTGTAACAATTCACTTAATAATGCAAAACGTTTTATATTTTTAAACTGTACCTTATTTTCTTTAATAAAAAAAAACTGTCTTCATTTTGCAATTTTCTTTCATGTTTTTTACGTACAGAATATAAAGGTGTTATTTTGGCAGTGCATATAGCAAATGCATTTTATTATGAGCCAAAATTTATTGGTCAATTTTAAAATAACAAATAATATGCCTCTGAAAATATAACACGATCTATGTTTTTGCACCGTAATTTGCATGTAACAAAGCTATTTTTTTTAATTGTATTTATTGCATTTTCTCTTTTTTAAAACTTTCTTTGTCTAAAATAAGTTCTTTCCTCACAAATTTAAAAATGACATTTTTTTATATGTAAAATAAAAGCTAAATTAATTTTAAATAATAAATTAATTCTGTATTAATTTTTACATGGATTTTTTCTTAAGTTTTTCTGAATTTTATTGATATATTTTATGTACCGCCTATGTAGTTTTTATGAATTATTGCATAATATTATACATTTATCTTCGAATTACTTTTTTCGGACCAGTTTAAACAGACCAGTTATAAATTCCTTTGTCTTCAAATATGCTTGAAAAGAAAATTTTCAACTACTTGGTATTGACCTTGTACTCGAAAATAGCACCTCGGTACAGCTCTGGTTTAAATCAGGCTTTTTTTATATTAAAATTTATACCAATATTTAAGTGTCGGACGTGTATAGACTGTTATTACCGAAATCAGTGTTGATTTCAGACATTTTTCTCCGGGAGAGATTTCTGTGGCTCCGTGATTGAGGGGGGGGGGGGGGGGCATTTCTTTTTTAATCATTAAAAACACAAAATTTCAAATTTTCTGGAATTCACATACATCTTGTTGCTCTGGGGTGATGCCCCCTCCCCTCCCCTCCCGGGGCATCCCCTGAAATCAACAGTGACCGGAATGGGTTTGCCGAAGTATATAGATACTAGGCATTTCACTCTCAGAAAAGAACTGATTTCAATCTTGGAGAAATTCTTCACTATTTAGTTACATATACTATTATCCACCTCAATTTATTTATTTATTTATTTATTTATTTATTATTATTATTATTTTTTTTTTTTGCTTTTATCTCAAAAATATGAATGTAGAAAATAATATATTAATAACTGATCAATCCAATTACTATATCCAAAAACAGATACCGTAAACTACCGAAAGTAAATTTCCTTTTAGGAGACAGGAAGTTCTAATAATTTTAAGGGATGTTTATAATTAGAACTTTTGTGAAATAGATAGGCGAAAATAATAGGGTGACTGGATATATTTGCAATTAATAAATTTCCCAGGATTTATATAGCTTTCAAAAAATATTAAAAAAAGGGGCTTATTTTTTTTAAAAAAAAATTTGAAATTCGGCTTTATTGATACATAAGAAATATTTTATTTGCATTGACTTTTGATTGCTTACTTTTTTTTCCTCCGTATAATTTGTAATATATTTCCAAGAAAACAAAGCAAATTCAACATTTTTCGGCGGTATGGATTTATCTATTCTCTCTTTTTTTTTTTTTTTTTTTTTTTTAATTGGCGGCTGTTGTCTGTTTTTAGTCAATTTATAAAATCCACTGTAATTTTAAGTATATGGGATGTGTTGATCGAGGTTTTATCATGGAGCCTTAGGAAAATACTTCTATATTATGTTGCATGGATATATGCACCCATTCTCGAGTTTATTAATTGCCCGAATAAACAATATTATTATTGATAATAACAACTAATAATTTAAAATTATGCAGTTTTCTATTGTTTTCCTAGTCCACAAACATATTTTCAGAAGAGAGATAAAAGTACAATTTCTGTTAATTGTTATAATTGGTTAAGAATATATATTGCCAACGACATTTCAGTTTAATCTTCGTTTGTAAATAAACTTCACATTAACAGAAAATTTATTTGACCTTTTTTAAAGATTGAGTGAAATGGAGATTTTTGCTTTTTAGAATGTTTTGTAGTTTTAGTTTTCTTTCACAAGAGTTTTGAAAATGCATAGATTTTATTGTAAATGCAGAATTTTTAAAAGCTGAATTTCTAGAGCTTTTTTATTTAATTCTAAAACAAATATTTTCTTTTTATAAAGGAACATCAATTTGATTTTTTTGCAAACATTTGAATGAATTTCTCCATTTGCTTTTATTTTATTTCATTTGGGGAAGCAAAAATACATTTGATATTTCCTCTCATTGGAAAAAGAATTCAGAAAAGGATTCACGCATCTTCCGATATTTCCCAAGAAATCCCGGAATTCAAGTTTCTGTGCCTTAAGGATTCATGAAAATTCCAGAATTTCATTCCAAATGCATAGAAATTCTGAGAGTCTGGAAATAATTCCCGCGGCATTTCCAGCTTGTCACATTTCGAGGCATATTTAAATATAGAGGCATGATTCCCACTACCACCACCACCACACACTCACACATTTTTTTTTTTTTTTTTTTTTTTTTTTTTTGTAGCATCAAAAATCAAAATATTTAAAGCAATATTGAATCAATTTTAATCTGTGCGCAATCGTTAAGCCCGTAATTTAAAGGACCCAAAGAAGATGTTTGTTCATTCAAAATAGGTATTAAGTAATATATATAAAGTTCATGCTAATTATACTAATCATAAATATTGCAATGTTAAGCAAAATGATACTTCAATTACGATTAATTATTTTCAAAATGTAATTAGTATAAATTTTTTGTTGATATGTTTTGAATGAACAAATACCTTCTTTAGTTCTTTTAAAATACGGGTTTAATGATTACACGTACTTTCACGTATCAGTCGTGGGGGGGGGGGGGGGGATGTAAAAACCCTCTTCTAACTTTGCAAAAAAAAATATTGTAGAAAAAAAGTTACTGGTATCAAGCGATTGGAAATAAAGTCTACTTTTAAATGATGTATATAAAATTTGCTTGGGGTCATTTACATATTAAAACGAACTCATTGTTTTTTCCAATAGCGGTACCCTATTCTGATAGCATAAAAGAACTGTACGCCCTTCAATTAGCATAAAAACAAATTTTCATACAATTCGTACGGTAAGTTTACGAGAAATCAATTATTTTAAAACGAGCTTATTTTAGGGGCTATATCCAAATTGAAGTTCCGTACAGGATTGTTGATCGAGGAAGCCCCTTTTTTGATCAAGGCATCTTGGATGCCACTCAAGCAGACATTGAAAACTGCTAGATAACTAGGTAACATAAGTTTCAAGATATCTAGTTAATTTCTACTGTAGACAGCTCCTTAAACCATCATTTTGCCGTTTTTAAGCATTATTTGAAAACTACTCTAAAGAAAAATTTGAAATTTTGTGTTTCCATAAAGCAAGACTTAATAAATCTAAATCCATCAAAAAAAAAAAAAAAAAAAAAAAAAAAAAAAAAAAAAAAGTAGGGTGCAATTCATAATTTTCTCGAATATTAATTTCATAATTCATATAATAAAATTATAAAAAATGGAAATTCAGCGTATTTGTGTTTGGTATTTTAGTATTATTGCTACATAAAAAAAAATTGCACATTAGGAATCAGGGCTGGCAAGTTTCTTCCACTGTGAAAAAAACTGCGGAAAAAACCCGCCGGAAGAAATAGGTTTCTCCCGCAGTGGAAGAAATGGAAGAACCTGTTATTCTATATACATTTGCCATGTAACTTTCAACTTTGTAAGATACAATAAATGTTTTCTTTCTATAACTTTAAGTTAATTCCATATGATCTATATATGCTAAATTAATACTTGCAGTGGCAGAGTTCCCCCCAGGTTTAAAAAGGGGCAGGGCGCTACTGTACTGAAAAGGGCACTTTTTACATTCTTCAGGGCACTTTTTTGATTTTTAAGGGCACTTTTATAGAGTTGAATTTACAATCTAGCGGTTCAAAAAAAAAACCGTGGAAAAAAAAGAAATTTCTTCAAATAATCGAGAAAAAATCCAAAAATTTCGTCAAAAAATTGTAAAAAAGAAAAAATAACAAACTTTGTTAAAAGATCGTGAGAAAACGGCAAATATTGTTAAATGATCGCAAAATAACGGCCTATTTTGTTAAAACATCACAAAAACGGCAGATTTTGCCAAAAAAAAAAAAAAAAAACGCGAAAAAACGGCAAATTTCGTGAAAAGATCGCGAAAAAATGGCTAATTTCATCAAAAGATAGCGAAAAACCGCCAATTTTGTCACGTTTAAACATGAAAAAACGCAAATTTCAAAAAAGAGGCTCGAAAAAAAAAAAAAAAAAAAAAAAAAAAAAAAAAAAAGCACATAGTTCGTAACAGGAGTGGAATCGCTTCCTCTTTTCTCTCACCTCCGAAATCTGCCGTTTTATCGCTATTTTTTGACAACAGTTGCCGTTTTTCGAGAATCTTGCCGGAAATTAGTCGTTATTTTGCGATTCTTTAACGAAATTAGTCGTTTTTTCGCGATCCTTTGACGAAATTGCGCGTCCTGTGAGACGCTTAAGAGCTAATTTTTGCGTTCCATCACAGATTTTTTGCGGGCGGGCGTCGCACACACGTCCTCTGGTGTTCATCGTTGGCTCAACTAAGGGCAACAAGGACGGTGTTTTTTCTTTTAGAAGCAAGGAGGGTGCTGTTTTTTAAACGAGGGACAAGGAGGGCGCTATTTTTCCTATCGAAGGGCAAGGGGGGCGCAGTGCCCTCTTGAAACTGCCTGGGGGGAACTCTGCAGTGGTTTTCAAGCCAAGATCACATGGCACCAGTCTAAAGATCTTCAACCATTGGCTAAATGAAGAAAAGAAATTTTATCTAAAAGGCACAAAATCAAATAAATGTTATCCATTTTAATTTAACCAGCATATTTTTCAGCTATTAAAACTTTTGAAACTAGTAGTAAATGGTACAGATCATTTACCAAGAGTAGAATGAAACTCATTAAAAAAAAAAAAAAAAAAAAAAAAAAAACATTGCTTTGAATTTACATCAGTTTTATTAAGGTAACTAATGTAGTACAATAATTACTTTATTAAAAAAAAAAAAAAAAAAATCATTAAAATCCTCACTTTTCTTTCTGCAGAAAAGTACAATATAACAAAAACCTTTAGCACGAGAATGCTGCAATCAGCTTCTCAACTTAGAATGGATCAATGTAAAAGATGAAATAAAATAAACTTTCAAGTCCTACAGAAAACTTCGGGAGAATTTGAAAGCATTTCGACATACACATACATAAGGGTGTAAAAATCTAGGCACCAACAGGCAGTCTCTTATCTGTAAATTTTATTTATTTATTTTCTTAGTTTAAATTTTATTAGAATTCTTGCAAAAAGTATTTGGACGAAAAATAACGAATAAAATTTTGTGGTAAAAACCACCCCACTGGCTCTTAGATTTGTGTATTCCTGCCCATAGATATTTTCAGAAAGTCTTTTTAAATCAGCATTCAGATATGCATGTTTGATGCTAATATAAATTATTGCAAATTTGTATATTTACTGTGTTGCACAGTTTTCAATAATGCATTTTTATATGAAAATAAACATTTTGCAGGTAGTTTTTTTTTTTCTCTTTTTACATAAATGGCACATTAATAAATAAAGAAGTCCCTGTACCTCTAAAGTTATGAAATCCATCACCCGTAAATGTTCGCTGAGCCAGAAGTTTGACATTTAAGGGTGTATTCGAAAAAATGCTTTTCCACCTCAACAGCTCGAAATTTTCCGATACATTTTCAGACACATTTTTAAAAGTAGAAACATGAAACTTGCTGAGGGGATTTTTGAAGAGACGTATAAAGTGCCGTGTGATGTCATTTTACGCGCAGTTCATATGAATTTGATTTATAAAGAATTATCTTCTCAGTAGGACCCTTTTTTTCGTTCGCAAATCTCCCGCTTCGAAAAAATCGGTTCAAAATGCCGTTTTTGATTGCTTTTTTTTTGTGCAATATTTTCTGAATTTATCAAAGAATCGACAATCACGGCACCTTATGTCTTTTCTAAATAAGACAATTTGCCAGTTTGATGCATTTGAGAGCAAAAATGAATTTAAAAATAAATCGGAAAATAAGCAATTTGAATCGAAATATACCCTTAAAAAAATTTATTTTTTTCAAAAATATTTTTAATATTAGTTAAATTTTCCAATTTAGATTTCGTATAATTATACTTTTAGTATAATTATTTTACATAGTTAATGTACTTTAATTTTGAGCAGGTTTTGTTTTTTATTAATTTTTCCCATTTTTTTTTCCACTGTCCTGAAATAAACTGGTTTCTTCCGGAAGAAACCCAACCCTGTTAGGAATATAATTTCAGGAGATATTATTAAAAATATGAAAATGTTATTTAACATTAGAAGCACTAAATTTTGAATGTTTATAATTCAAAACCTTATCACTCAACTAGTACGCGAAAAGCAGACGCCTCTGTTTAGCATTTTTTATACATCTGTACACACACTTATATCTCAGAATACAGCACTCCCAATCTACTCATATGTAACATGCTCATATGTGTATCTGTATACGCGTCATAAACTATCTATCAAATAGATGTGTTTTTGTGTATTTGACAAGCGGTAAATTTAATCACAATTAACAATGTTTGTTATATCCTGACAGAAGGGGGGAGGGGGTTCTTAATTGTACCGTAAAAAATTTTATAAAAAATAATAAAAAAACTTCATGATCACATTTTATTGTAGACGTTTCCTCATGCATTAAATTAAATACATACTCATCCGTATTCAAATATATATTTATTTTCATTTGTTACATAGTTATTCTCAAAACGTTTTGTGAAAATCCTAACCCAACTTGCTAAAACCTAAATATGACCTGCAAGAATTATTATAGGGTTGAAACCGGTTCGCAGGCGAAAAATTGGTCATCCCGATCCGAAAAATAAAATCAGGAGCAACCCGTTGTTTTTCAGAACTCTTTTCCAAAAATCCCGAAAGTTCCGATTTAAATGCTTATTCTTTTGGTTCTCCCCGTCCCCCTATTTTATTTATTGTCCGTTTGCCTACACTTTAAATTATGTTGTTATACTGATTTATTTTGGAGTACTGCTACAAAATTTGCATGCTATATCTGCCCAATTAAACTAATTCTATATTTGTGTTAGCTCATTACTCATAATTATTTCATATTACAAAAAATGTGTCCCTAGTAATTCCATCTGCTCTAGAGATAGTTCCAAAGAGAATCTAATATTTATACTGATACCGCTGCTCGATGTGTCGTTGCTTTTTGTGTGCATCTTTTTTTTTTTTTTTTTTTTTTTCTCCCACCAAATTTCATTTGTGTATATGTACTACTATGCATTATACAGCACGATGAATAATCCAAGAAGGCTTGTTGTTCTCCATGACAACCCTTGAAGCGAAAATCGATGAAGATTTTTTTTTTCTTTGCCGCATCCCTTCTATTTGTGCATTTCGTGTTTTTTGAGTTCGTTCACTAATTATGAGGTTGTGGGGTGCGGTGGCGATCAGTCTGAAAGCTCATTTTAACATCCCTTTTTTCTTTTTTTTAAACAAAAAAAAATGAAGAAGGGGGTGGGGTCTTCTTGGTTAGCTATTTGGCGAGTGCTTCAATGGTTCAACGAAACGATATTTGAAATTCGTGGTTTGATTTTGTAGAAATAATTCATCCGTGATTCACCTTTCCTAAAACCGCATCTAAAGATGTTATTAAGTTGTGGGGAGATTTTTTTATGAAGATGCCGTGTAGAATTTTATGTTATTTAGTATTTTTATTCTAAAGGTTTAATATTTTGGGTATTGCTAAAATTAATGTCCGCTTCTTCTTTATTTTTTGATTTGGCCATCTAATCTACAACCCCTCTAGTTTTTTTTTTTATTATTCCAAATCAAATATATTTCGGACAAACTACTTTACATAATATATAAAATTAAGTAAATACTCCAGAAAGAATACGACTCATTTTATAAAATAAGTTTCTAGTTCAAAGCATGTTTGATATGAGAAAAATTGAAAGGTTGGCCACTATGATAACATAACTTTACAAAAAGAGGGTAGAATAACTTTAATGTTCTTCCTTTCTTTCGTGAAGAATCTTTAAAATTTTTGTAAAATTTCGGTTTAATAATTTTTCTTCCCATTCAAAACTACCTCCCCCCTCCAAAAATTCAAGATTTTTACACCCCGGCGGGAGGTATTTTCAACCGCCCCTTCCCACTAGCTCCATTCTTACGTTTGCCAGAAAACTAATTGCTACCAATTTTGGAATGGAAAATATTTTTCAGTTTATTTAACCAAATAAATTCTAAGTTTTACAAAGGCGAAGAAAACTATTCGTTAAAAGTGATAGCGATTGGCCTTCTGGCCGTCCCTGGTTCAACTTCCTTCATGTAATGTCAAAAAATTTCCTACAGATTGGAATATTTTTTGCATGTCAAACAATCTTTTCAAAACGCCTCTTTTAAGCAGCGAATAAAAGATAATCTGGAAATTTTCTGTTTGTTTTAGCAAAAGTTTTACTGTTTATAACTTTATATCATGCATTCAGGGCTGCCTCCAAGGAAAGTGTTATAACTGAATTACTTCTATCCTAGTTCAAATAAAGAAGGCCGCCTGATAGAAATTAAAATATTTTTTCGATTGTGTCTCGGAAATTTCATGGTTTTTATTTTTGTAACCCCTCCTCCCTGTTCTGATGTACTTTTTATTTATTTATTTATTTAGAGGTAATTTTATACCAAACAAAAACAGAGGAATGGGGGTGTAAAAACAACTAATCATTTACTATTATAAATACTATAAAATCGTTAAGATGTGTGCTTTGTTTTCAAGGTGTTGCAGTTCACAATAAAAAAAAGTAGACTCAAAACTTCCCGAATAAAAATAATGTAGATTTCCTATTTTTAATTAACTTTAATGCTGTTTAAGAATAAAGCCCATATATATATATATATATATATATTTAATGCGACTTTAAACAGCGTTAACCTATCCCCTCCACCTGTCACATGGTATTATACTTTATGCTAAAGGGTTTTTTTTTTAACATTAAGACTTATTCTCCAGATTTTTATGTACTTATGATAAAGTTTATACATTCCACTAATAAATCTTTTTGTAATATTCGAACCGTCAAGTTTCTGACACAACATATACACATCAGAATTATTCATAAATGTTTTTAATGTATGCAAACACACGAATTATAACTATACATTGACTGTACGATAATATGCAAAAGCATCAGTTTTCAAAAATTAAATTTACTAGAAATTTTTCTGCTGTCAGTGCTCGTGTGAAGACAGTTAATATTCAGCCAGTCCTTCATTCCAGTTTTTAAAGGTTTTTAATTTCTTTTAAGCTAATTTAATTAACATTCTGTAAAAATCAAATTTTGTCGTATACTAAATTTATTTTTTAATTGCTTTTCCATCCTTAAATATAAGCTTTGTTCATTGTCTATAAAAAAAAAAAAAAAAAAAAAAAAAAAACTCACTTTAAAGTCATTTAATCGAAAATCATTTTCATTTATTATGCTGTAAATTTTCTTATTAAGTACATGTCATCATTTTATATTAGTTTTTTATCATTTAAGATTTATTGCTCAATATTTGTATGAAAAGTTCGATTCACCACTTAATCAGTACTTTGCATTTGTGGATGTACTATTATTGTATTGTTCTGTGTATTAAAATATATTTTCTGTTCTGTTTTAGGTAAGTTTGCCTTATGGATATTCTTGGAATTTAGTAGTTAGTGTTTCAACAAAAATGGATTAGAAAAATGAAGATTTCAGGTTTTAATTTTTGATATGTTTTAATAAATTAGGTACCTTTTTGAAACTTAGAAATTGCATGGAAATGAGAACCTGCAATATAGATTGATATAAATCTGCATCTGATTAATTTTTGTATGTTAAATTTTAAATACAGTAATCCCTTATCATTTGCGAGTTTTGATTATTCTCGAAACAAAAAATGTAGAACTTTTCAACAATCGCAAATTTTGTTTTATAAAGAATATTTTATTAAGATTACCATTTTAAGACTACCATTTTGTTATAATCACTTCTATGAACTATATGACATATTTATCTACTTGCTGTATAGCCTACTGCATTACTTGTGTGGCTTAAGTTGCGAGAACTTCAGTCCTTGTGCTCAGGGAAAATATAAAGCCGCAATTTCCTTTATTTTTTTATACAGATTTTTTTTTTTTTTCAATTTTCTAAAAATAATTTTTTTTATTGCGGGTGAAATATTTTCTGCAAAAATTGCCTGGAAAATTTTAAAACATCAACAATTTGTTGAAAAAGGCAATACAATGCTATTCTTAACTGGTGAAGGGTTTTAAATTTAAAATAGAAATCGAGGCCACAATTTTCCCTTACATCAAAAATTCAAACACAAGATATCAGTTCTGTCAAACAATCGCATATCGCCATTTTTTTTTTTTCCACTTTAAACTAGCAAAATAAAGGTTCGAATTTGAGTTACAAGATTTCAACTTTCATTACAAAATGCTATTTTTCACAAAATCGGTTCCAGAAATAAAAACATACATCGACCCCTGCCAGCACCGCTGTTTCTAGGCCATCGTATACAGGTTGTCACCTGATAAAGTTGTAAAGCAAACATTTGAATGGAATGTTGCCGTTAAGCTTGATTTTTAAAATACCGGTACAGCTTATAATGTAGCCACCCTAGCGAGTTTTAAAGTAGACATGAAATATTTTTCGCTTGTTTGAATCAAGACAAAAGGAAACACATTTTTATTGATCAAATTCGCATCATGTATGTTACTTTTTACTTACCCATCATACGTAGGGTAAGTTTTGCAATCGTTTTGAAAACCAAAACACTTTTTGGCAGATTTACACGTTTCAGATACTGGAGATTCTGAAAAACATTTTTAGAAAAAAAAAATTATCGTCTGTCTGTGTGACTGTAAACGCTCTATCTCCCGAACAAATTGAGATAGAGGCTTAAAATTTGTTGTGTACCTAGTATGTAAGAATGGGAAGAAGCCTATTTAATTTCAATAAACTCGATTATCCGGAACTAATTTTTCGGACTCTTAAAGCATTCGTTCTGATGAAAGGAACATAAAATATTTCGAAATTTTTTATTTTAAAGAGTGGACGTAAAAGACAATAAAATAACACAAATTTTTCATAAAGAACGAAGTCGATCGGATAATTAGTTGCCGAGATATTTGTATTCCTATTTTCCACACTTTTCGATTTTTTACGACCTTGTATTTCATTCAAATTTCAATTCAAAGAGATATATTAATTGGATGCAAGATGCTTAATCCGACACAGTAAACTGTTAGTCAATATGATTATTATTTTTGGAGTTATAAGGATGTTTCTTTACGCAATTCGGTACTACCTGAGTAGTTTGGTGTTTATATAAATTGTTTCGTCAGCAATGGGTTAAAATATTCAAATATATGTTTAAATTTTATTTTTGAATTGCAATGCATTTTTTAAATAGTTTACACGTTTTATGGTCATACTTTTTTTTATGCATATCCATGATGGGTAAGTATAACGGGACCCCCCCCCCCCCCTAGACGACTAGTTTATTAAATATTTTATTTCCATTTTTTCCACATTTTTATTTGAGGCGGATTTGTTCCAAATAGGACCCAATAAACCCCGAAGCCTTACTCGATTCACGTTTGATTTAATATTCGTTTTATTAAGAATTTCGAAGTTAATATTACAATTCACTGTGATCAGTGACAATATAGATGAGTGCAAAAATTAATTTTTATTTGTAAAATGCACAAAAAACGTTTAAAAATCCTAAAAATACTTTGAGGTATGTGCAATCGCGATAATCATGCCTCGTACGATTTTTTATATTTGATTTCACAAATAAGTTTGTTGTGAAAAAATTTGGCATATTTTGAAATAAATTAAGGATTATGTTTTTATTTACTTTATTTTAATTAGTTTAAAGGTTTCATTATACTCAAAAGGTAAAGATGTGATACTTCAAATGAAAATATTCAGTGACCTCATCGTTTTTTCTTTAGCTTTGAATTATCTATTCCAGCTGAATGCTTGCTGCTTCACAGTGCATTCTGCAAAAATTTGCAGTCTCCATCCTTCCTTAATTCTCCTCTTTAAGTCCTTTCTCCTAACCCGCGACCCGCATTAAATGCAGTTGCCGTGGCTACTCACGATCGTCAGGCTCTTGATTACATGACAGGGAGTGATTGAAGCATGCAGGCTGAAATAATTGCCCTCCCCGTGAGTTAATACTGGACGGTCAGTCAGTGTCTTTCTCGCTAGCCACTGTAATGTGTTGGCATTACACTTTTCTTTGCAATGGATAATGATGCACTGTCGCCGGCGCGTTGCTGTTTTTGTGCGGTGCAGTCTGCCATTTTTGCCAAGAATGGGCTATGCCAGACGTCTGGAATTATAAAACTGCGCCTCCGCAGGGGCTGTGGTTTCTAGGGGCGATATTTGAGTGCCTATTTTTCTTCTGTTTCACGACCCAACAATAAAATGTGCCGTATGAAATGAGCGTTAAAATTCTGACTAGGAAAGCGTAAACAAATGTGCCTGTCTGGCATACTGAATAATTTTGACGATTCCCACAAGAGCGTTTGAAGCCATTCTGGATTTTTAGTTCTAGAACCAACTATACATTATGTTGCTTTGCATGTACACGATATGTATTTTAATTGTGAAATATCATATTTATTCTGGTGATTTGATAAGCTCTTGCTTAAAAACAGATCTTGCAAAAATTTTCCAGAATTCTTTTTCTTAAAAGGAAAGTGTTTTCTTAAAAATCGTAATATAATACATTTAAGCCCTTCTTTTATTTTCGTTTGACAAAAATGAACTGAGAAAATAATAAACAAGCTATTATCTAAATAGGCTATTTAAAAATGAGTATTAAAATGAGCTTAAAATGCCATATGCTGAAAATCTAAAGCAGTAGCTTTAGGTTTTAGTTTTATTCAGGAATTTTATTATTATTATTATTATTATTATTATTATTATTATTAATATGTTAGGATTTATATTTCTTCACATTACTTGATATAAATCTGCTACGGAATTTTGGTAGTACAAATCCTGAATTTAAAAATGTTATGTCGATGCAAATATTCAGGGAAAGAGGAGGAAAAAAATTGGAGAAAAAGCCTGAAAGTTGAAGATTCTGTTGTTGTACAAAACTCTTTAACTAGTGCACAAGATATAGTGCTGTGTATCTGTTGTATCTTCATTTGTGGAAATGTGGAAATTCTTTTTTAAAAAAGGGGGGTGGAGAGAAGCAGTAGAAGCACTCCGGGTACGCTGAATTTTCGCCAATTATTGAATGAATATGTCAAGGAACTTTTCTTCGTCATATCAAAATGAATATTTACATTATCAGTTGATTTCTTGAAAATTCAATCTATGTTAAGATATTGCAATATAAAATCTAAAACAATTGTATTCATCAAATTTTAAATGTGCTTTCAATTTAATTTTAATTTAAATTAGAATAAACAATTCAGGGGCGTTGCTGATCACTACTATTTAAGATAGCAGTTGATTAAAGATCAAATTAAATTGTAGTGTTTTCAATTTTATTTAAAACTAGAATAAGATACTTTGATTCATCGAATTTATTGTGCAAAAAATTACTTAAGAGCCCACAATAGTCACAGAAAAAGTACGCAAAAAGACCCGGATGATCATGTAAAGTCTATGGGAGCGTTCTTTTCTGATATCTCGCTCAAATTTTAATATTTTTGCATGATTTTTTTGCACAAGATAGCTGAGGGCAATCCACAACCGGGCTAGTTTTTACTTTTTCAATTTTTGTTTCAGATTTTCTTTAAAAAATTACTTTAACTTTCAAAACCGGTTTAAACCGGTTCTGAAACTGAAACTATCGTAATATAAAAAATATATAACCAAAATCGAAAAAGTAAAAACTAGCCCGGTTGTGGATTGCCCTCAGCTATCTTGTGCAAGAAAATCATGCAAAAAATATTAAAATTTGAGCGAGATATTAGAAAAGAACGCTCCCATAGACTTTACATGGTCATCCGGGTCTTTTTGAGTAATTTTTCTGTGACTATTGTGGGCTCTTAACGTTCCTTGAACTGTATTCTGTCTATTAACTATTGTGATGTGACACGTCACACTGTCTTTCAAAAAGCATCTGTGACTTAAGGTAATATACATAGCATGTGAAAGTTATTATAGTTAAGTTCTCCCATGCACTCCAATATCATAAATACATTTTTGAAGAGCTCTTCAAACTTTTAATTTTGCATATTTAGAACCCGCGAATTTTCCCATTTTATTGTAAGGCCGGAAACCTCCACCAAAACTGTCTTTATTTACGTGCTGTTTATTGATTGTGTACACTTACATTTTAATTATATAAATGCAAAAGTTCTGTGATGCATATGTTTATGAATACTCTCCAAAAATTAGTTGTTCGTTGGCAACTTCTAAATAATACTTCAGTTGAGAATGGCTATATTGCTGAAAGAGAAAATGTTAAGAGGAAAAAGAAAGTGTAGTAATTTTTGTTTTGGTTTGTTTGTTCTGGAAGGAGGGAGAGGGGGGAGGGGAGAAAGAGAAAGCGGATTCTTCAAAATCTTGCTGTTCATTTTTTAAGATATTGTCTATTGAAAGCATTTAATCATTTTAATAGCTGATTGTATGTCATCTATTTAAAGTTATCTATTTCAATTTTTTTAAGAGAGAACTAATTTTATTGGACTGCCTTTCGAGAGTTATATATACACTATATGGCCAAAGGTGACCGACTACTTGCGATTTTAAACCTTTTGTTAAATATCAGAAATATACACGAAGAATTATCCTCAAACTCTGAATGTGTAAACATAATAGTACAGGTTGTACAATTCCGTGAACATTTTTTTTTTTTTTTTTTTTTTTTTTTTTTTTTTTTTTTTTTTTTTTACCGAAACATCATAGGGGACCGTCAACAAACTGAAAAAGAACGAATGTCTTTTGAATAACATTGTCAAAACTAATGTAGCAAAAGTGTTCATACTATAGATTGTGATTACTTGGGTTATTGTAATAAACTGTGTTCATTTTTAGGAAGATAGCATGTATACTCGTAGAGAAATTATCGTTTTTATAAAAACAGTCCCAGATTTTAAGTTTTTTGCTTATGATTTACAGATATAAATAATGTTCTTTTTCGAAAATATGACAAATAATGTTATACACAATGCCCTCTAATCAGAATTAAAACAGGGTTGGGTTTCTTCCGGAAGAAACCTATTTCTTCCAGGACAGTGGAAGAAACTGGAAGAAACCACCAGAAACCAAAACAAATGCTCAAAGTTAAAATATATTAACTATATAGAAGAATTAAAGTATAATTACATGAAATCTAAATTGAAAATTTAATTATTAATTTTTTTGCAAAGAAAAGTTATTTTTTTAATAACAAACTTCAGATTCAGCAGACATTTTCAGATGATGGATTTTTACTACTATAGGTGTAGAGAGATTTTTTTTTTTTTTTTAATTAAGCTATTTATGTAAAAAAGAGAGAAAAAAAAAACCTACAAATTGTTTATTTTTCGTATAAAAATATATTATTTTTATATAAAAATGCCTTCTTATTTTAAATTGTGCAACACAGTAAATAAATAAATTTGTAATTATTTATACTTACATCCAGCATGAATATCTCAATATTGATTTTAAAAGATTAGTATTCTAAAATGTCTATGGGTATGTCAGTGCTTTTAAACTATCCTAAAATGTAGACTTACTTAAAAAAAAAATTCGCATTTAATACATTTAAGTTCAGAAACTGATTGTAGCAACCTATTGATAAAAAACTTTTTAGCCATACTATGATGCATTGTACTAAGAAAAATTAGAATTTTTAAATACTAGAATTGACAGATACAGGTTTCTAAGGCCAAAACCAATTTTCAGAAATTTTAAAGTTTCAGCCAAAAATAAAAACACACACACACACAAAAAAAAAAAAAAAAAAAAAAAAAAAAAAAAAAAAAAAAAATTAAGTAATTAAATTGTATGTTTTAAGATAATTAATACATATACAAATTTAAATTAATTATGTGTATAGTATTTATTAATTATGCACAATTGTTAATTATCCAAAAACTTTATTTTCATATACAATAAAACATAATTAATTCATCAATGATACAGGAAGATTTTCTAATTATATGAATTTCATTTAATTAAATATTTTAGTTTTAAGTATACATATCATTTTTCTCCTGTAATGATTTTTATAAATGATCATTTATTATTCTAGAACTTTCTCAAAGAATATTTGAAACACTAATGCAGTTTAAATTAAAAATTTTCTATAAGATGATTGCTAATTCATGACTGATAATTATAAACAATGAAGTTCATTGCAACACACTCATTAGAACCGATACAGTTCAAATGAATGACTAATGTTGAAAATTTCCACAGGAAGAAACAAGAACTTTGGAACACTGAGAGTTTCAGTCAAGTTGAATTTTCAGCCACGTTTTTGTCAAAACTCAAATTTTGAGCCGAAAATGAAAATATTTTTTGATCAATTTCTGTTTAATACAGTAATATTAAAAATTTAATATTAAGCTTTTAATATTACAGTAATTATTGTCTATTACTTACATTAATAAAATTTATGTAAATTAAAAGCTTTTATTTAAATGGGTTTCATTCTACCATTGATAAAGAACCCTTGCTATTTACTACTAGTTTCAGAAATTAAAATAATTTTAAAAAAATATGTTGGTTAAGTTAAAAATGAGTAACATTTAATTAATTTTGTGTATTTTAATTTTGGATAAAATTTCTGTTCATTTAGCCAATGGTTGAAGATCTTTAGACAGGGTTGTGTGTGATCTTTGCTAAAAAAACTTATGTAATTATTAATTTAGCATATATATTTAATTAAATTTGTTTTGGTCCAATGGAATTGATTTATATAAGATTATAGGAAGAAGATATTTATTATATTTTACAAAATTGAAAGTATATGGTAAATTCTTGAAGAAAAACAGTTTCTTCCATTTCTTCCACTTGGAAGAAACCTATTTCTTCCGGCCGTTTTTTTTCATGGTTTTTTCCGCGGTTTTTTCCACTGCGGAAGAAACTTGCCAACCCTGAATTAAAAATTAGTAAAACTTGTCTGAAAAATGAGCAAGTTTACTAAATAATTTTTCATTGTGCATGCGTGAATGCTATAAAAATTTCGTTTGCATATTGTTTTAGCTAAATGTATAGAGCTACTTTTGTGAAAGTTTTAAAAACATAGCTTGAAAATTCTGAAAATTATTGTTGGTAGAATAAACACGAAATTAGTTTTTTTTTTTTTTTTTTTTAATGAAGTAAAAAGATGCGGGGCTGTATCCATTTATCTATACTGATTTGTGTCAATATAGAATAGACAATGTCACGCGTACTATGGATAGTAAGTATATTAAAATTATTGATGGTATATATATTAAAATCGCAAGTTTCTAAAAACCTCCTTGGTAATATAATGTAGTTATTGAAGGTAATTAAATTTAACTACTTTGTAAATACCCATTCATTGCTTTTGCAAAAACAAAATGACACCATAAATGACAGAAAGACGCATGTTTTAGGTAGATTTCGTATGAAATACTACCTATTGCAATCGCACCAGTTTATATATCTATCTAGTATTTATATATCTATATGAATAACTTTGGATGTATTTATAAAAGTATTTATCTATCTATCTATATATATATATATTATATATCTCACTTTTTATGGACACGATAACTTCTATAATTCTTCACCAATCTCCACCAAACTGGTACATAAAATCAAAGGGGATAAAATCTCAGCTAAGTTCGTTAATGGGCAAAATCGGACAAAGGGGGGCGGAATAAGGGGCGTTTTTGTGAAAACCGAAAAAACGCCATAACATCTTAATTAAAATAGATATCGAATCGGTTTTAAGTTTATATTACTTCTTAAAAATGAGCCAAAAGTTTATGCATGACAGATTTTTGATAAATTTAGAAGTGGGCTCAAGAAGCAAAAAAAAAAAAAAAAAAAAAAAAAAAACAGGGGTTTTGAGAGAAAAAAATTCATAACTTCGTCAATTTTCAAGATATCAAGTCCAACTAAATTTTTTGTAAATGTTTTTGAAATTATCTAAAACTTTTGTATTTACAAGTTTTTGATAAGACCAACTTTTATCGATGAAAAAAATAAAAACCAAAAGAAAAAGGTCGGTGAAAAAAGAGAAAAATCCATAACTCCGTCAATTTTTAAGATATCAAATCTGATTACATTTATTTTACATCTTCTCAAAAATATCTACAACTTTTATATTGACAAGTTTTTCATAGGACCAATTCGTATAGCAAAAAGAAATTAAACAAAAATAGGAGTTGGAGAAAACCTCAAATCCAAATTGCTTCTATTCTGACTCATTTTTAAATTCATTTTTTATTTTAAACGTATCCAAATGGTAGATTCTCTTATTTAGAAACTGTATAAAGTAAAGTATTGGTCAATTTTCTGATAAAAACAGAATGTATTTCAAAAAAGACTACCAAAAAGGGTATTTTGAACAGAATTTCCCGAAGTCATAAGAGATTGAAGGACGTATTCAAATAAGAATTTGCTTTTTTTTCTGACTCGTTTTTAAAACCATTTTTGCTCTCAAATGCATCCAATTTATAGATCCTCTTATTTAGGAGCTATATAATGTGACGAATTGGTCAGTTTTTTGATAAAGACATAATATATTTTTAAAAAGGCTACCAAAAAGGGTATTTTGAACAGAATTTCCCGAAGTCTTCGTGATTTGAAAATTTAAGGAAGTTTTCACATAGCCAATTGCGTTTTTTATGATTCGTTTTAAAATCCATTTTTGTTCTAAAACGCATCCAATTTACAGATCCTCTTATTTAGGAACTATATAATGTGATGCATTGGCCAGTTTTTTTTTTTTATAAAGACGGAATGTATTTCAAAAAAAGCTACCAAAAAGGGTATTTTGAACAGAATTTTCCGAAATCATCGTGACTGAAAATTTAAGGAAGTGTTCAAATAAGAAATTGCGTTTTTTTTTCTGACTCGTTTTTAAATCCATATTTGGTCTCAAACTCATCCAATTTACAGATCCTCTTATTTAGGAACTATATAATGTGATGCATTGATCGGTTTTTTGATAAAGACAAAATATATTTCGAAAAAGGCTACCAAAAACTATTTTGAACAGAATTTCCCGAAGTCTTCGTTATTTGAAAATTTAAGGAAGTTTTCACATAGCAAATTGCGTTTTTTATGACTCGTTTTAAAATCCATTTTCGCTCTCAAACGCATCCAATTTACAGATCCTCTTATTTAGGAACTATATACTGTGACGCATTGGCCAGTTTTTTGATAAAGATAGAATATATTTTTAAAAATGCTGTCAAAGTGAGTATTTCGCACAAAATTTTCCGAAGCAATCATGATTAAAGTATTAAGGATGTATTCAAACAACAAATCGGTTATTTTATGACTCATTTTTAAATTCAATTTTTTTCTCAAATGCATTCAACTGACAGTTTTTTGTTATTTACAGGGATGCCACTTTTCCGCCGAAAGGCGGATTTCCTCTTTTTTTAATTTTTAAGAATTCTCTATTTTCGTCAAGCGATCACAAAATAAAATAGCGATTTTTTGTCCAAAGATCGCGAAAAAAATAGCGATTTTCGTCGAACGATCGCAAAATAAAACGGAAATTTTCGTCTAACGATTGCGAAATTACACAGCAATCTTCGTCAAGCGATCGAGAAATACAACAGCTTTTTTCGTCAAGTGATCGCGAAATATAGCAGCGATTTTCGTTAAAAGATCGCGAAATATAACGGTGATTTTTGTCAAAATATCGCAAAATAAAACGGTTATTTTCATCAAACAGTCGCGAAATACAACAGCTTTTTTTCGTCATGTGATCGCGAAATATAGCAGCAATTTTCGTTAAAAGATCGTGAAATATAACAGCGATTTTCGTTAAACGATCGCGTAATATAACGGTGATTTTTGTCAAAAGATCGCAAAATAAAACGGCTATTTTCATCAAACGGTCGCGATATAAAACAGCAATTTTCATTAAACGATCTCGAAACGAAACGTTGATTTTCGTGAAACGATCGCAATGTGAAACGGTGATTTTCGTCAAACGATCTCGAAACGAAACGGTGATTTTCGTCAAACGATCGCGATGTAAAACGACCATTTTCGTCGAACGATCATGATGTAAAACGGCAATTTTCGACAAACGATCGCGATGTAAAACGACGATTTGCGTCAAACGATCGTTATGTAAAACGGCGATTTGCATCAAACGATCGCGAAATAAAACGGCGAGTTTCGTCAAACAATCGCGATGTAAAACGGCGATTTTCGTCAAACGATCGCGAAATAAAACGGCATTTTCCGTCAAACGATCATGAAATAAAACAGCTTTTATCGCCAAGTGAAAAAAAAAAAAAAAAAAAAAAAAAAAAAAAAAAAAAAAAAACTTGCAAATTTTTGCTATTTACTCCTGGAATAATCATCGAATCTATTGCTGGGTTACTTAAATTGACTTAAAATGGTGTGATACATAAAATTCCTCACTGAATTTGTTGCTGGATTAAATTAATTCATATAAAATACTGTAAACTAAAGAAAAATCATTTTATTTACTCTTATAAATTAAAAGTTTACAAAAAAAAAAGGCATTTTTTTTTAAATTTATTATAAACAATATAGATTACAAAATTCGTGCATAAATGTTGTGAAAAATGTCGTAAATTTTACTTTACGCATAATTTCCTCTTTTTGGTTATTTTCTGAGTGGCATCCCTGTATTTAGGAACTGTATAATGTACTGTTTTGGTCGATTTTTTAATAAATTCAGAATTTATTTCAAAATATGTTGTCAAAATGGGCATTTGAGCTGAATTTTTCTTAAGATGATCCTGATAAAACCAGTTTTTGCAGAAAAATGAAATTAAAAATTTTTCATAAACGGCCAAATGAAGTTATTAAACTGGGTTTATCTCTAATCATATATATATATTTTTTTTGTTGTTGAAATGAGCACTCTTCGAAATCTACCTCCGCCTATAGGCCCAGCCGACAGGGATTTTCTGAAATTGATGCCTTGGCTCACAGATATGAGTTTAAAATTATTAGCCTCCCAAATTATCATTTTAATTATCAGTAACTTAAATTCACATGATAAATAAGATTTCTAAATAAATGAATAATCAGAAAAATGTCGATTTTTTTTTATTGTCAAATGTTTAAGTTAAATAATTATGAAAATTATCTACTTTCTTAGAAGCACTCTCATGGAAGTATTTTGCAAACTCAGATGAGAATGGCATGCACTTTAAGAGGAAATCAGCATTAGTGCTGCTGTTAGCTGCTTTTTGTTTAAAGCAAAAACATTTAGCTATTTAGAAGTGGAATCGAAAATTAAAACAAGCAGTCAGTTTAGAGGACGGAAGAGGCTAATATTCTTTGTGGCAGCGAAAAAAAAAAAAAAAAAGAGAGAAAGTAAGCAAGCGTTAATCAGTGGATCTCAAGCTCTTATGCTTTACATGCTCCTTGAAGAATTATATCTACCTTTCGCACCCCCCCCCCCCCCAATCTTTTTACTTCGGGGGCGGGGGTATGTCATTAACACAAAATAGAAACAAAGAAAACAATCTATTTCATTTTTGATAAATTGGCTGAGAAAGTTGTGTGCCTCTTCGAGATTTAGTATGTTATGTTTTGTTTCTAAAACAGTCATTGAGATAACTTTTTCACTCTTATTTAACTGCTCTATATTTTGGTTCAGACTCGTCGTCGGGGCTGCGGAGTCGGAGTCGCTAAAAAAACAAGCCGAATCCGGGTTTTTTTGTTAGACAGTTTGAAGTGAAATTATGCCAATTATATGTAATTTTAAATGCTTTAAAGGAATTATTGTAATTTTTGCATTATATCAGGCTACCCATGTTAAAGATTCCCAATATACTGCTCGGCATATACAGTATATCAAAACAAATTTAAAAACTAATAGATCCCAAATTATTTCCAAACTCGTAAAACTTTCATCATTATTATTATTTTTTTTTTTTTTCGTCGAAATTTTTCTGCTTTGAAGGACACGAATTAACATCGAAATGGTAAGGATTTCCCCTTTTCATGCCCATGTATCCGAAAGAATAAAATTTCTGCTTTCTTTCCTCCTTTAGATTTCGAGAGTTGGAATTTTCGGGTTTGTGAAACGCGAAGTTAAACTAGTTGGATGTGCCAATCCCAAAACTTTCTTCTATCTCATACATACATTTTAATATTTCAAAATTTGGTTACACATGCTAATGCGTTAATATTATTAATTCAGTATTATAACAACTCTGATTTGCATCTTTAAATTTCTCCTTCTGTCAATTAATCGGAGTAAAACGAGTTTCCGCATCTGCACGAGCCGATGAACAGTAGAATGATAGTCATATTTTTTTTTTCGAATTTAGGAAGGATTTACTTGCCATACTCAAAAAAAAAAAAAAAAAAAAAAAAAAAAAACATACACAAAAAATTTAGTTCGGTTCTATGCATAACTTCACTTTTTAATGGTAAAATAATAAAAATGGCACAAACAACTCTATTTTAGCACCTCCTTCCGGCGGATTTTTTTCAAATTCAGGGAGGGTCTGCTGACCATAGTCAAACACTTACACAAAAAATTTCATTCAATTCTATGCATAACTTCATACACTTTCCTGTGGTAAAATATTGAAAATGGCACAAAAATCGCTATTGCAACGTCCCCTTCCGGCGGATTTTTTTCAAATTCAGGGAGGACCAACTAGCAATGGCCATACACTTACCAAAAAAAAAAAAAAAAAAAAAAGTTCGTCAAAAAAAATTTAAGTCGTTAAAATTTTAGGAGTCTGAGTCGGCCATTTTCCCCCAACAACTCTGCAGCCCTGCTCGTCGTGTATCCCCTTTTAAAAGTTATTCACTTTTTTCCAAGTGATACGCGCTTGCCTCACTTTCATAAACCCTGTCTGGATTTTTGTTTGTCTAGTGTTGTTTCTTCTTTGCTAGTGAAGAGCTGTGATTAAATTCACAAGGCAGTCGCAATTTGCATGCTTATACATACATGTTTGGGCACAGTGATGCTGTGCACAGACATATGTGAAAAATAATTAAAATATTTTATTCTAAAATATATGCTGGAAAGTATTTTTATTCTTTGGTATTAAGTATCTCGAAAATCGCATTTTTCGAGCATATTTTATTAATTGTAATCTAATGTAATTTCAAATGATCCAATTTTTCCACGATAAAGTAATACAATATAAATTGCTTGTTCGGGAGCTTTTGTTAAATTTGATTTCTTTAAAACCAAGTTTGTTTTGCAAACTCGGACTTACCAAAAAAAAAAAAAAAAAAAAAAAAATGCTCTTTACTGCACCTTTTTAAATATTATCACTAGATTAAAAAAAAAAAAAAAAAGTGTAAAATTGCACGTGTGTACAATAACGTCAACATTGTTAGTTTTTAATTAATTTCTTAAATTTCACACATTATAAACTGATATCAAACTATGATATGATATGATATAAACTGATCTTTTGCCTGAGGATCACAATTGTTTGAATACGTGATGTGGATAATCATCAAATAATGTTTTACTTTCTTTTTTGAGAATGCGTGAAGTTAACGAGAGTAATCGTGTGAAATCAGTGTGCTTCTCTCAGTGTTAGACATATCTATATCCTGTCAGTTCAAAGCGTGAAATAAGATATTTCAGAAATATTATTCCGCGGTGTGTCCTCTAAATGTACTAATTTTCAGCCATTCTAGTATAGACTTATTGAGGGCTTGACCATTCTTGTACTCGGTTATTTCTTCTGTCGCCAAAACTACAACAGATTCTATACTGATGAAATGATATAAAACCGCATAGAATAATATGTAATTTAAAAGTAACAATTATAAGGGTTTTTTTTCTTTTGGAGAGGGGGCGGTAAAATTCCTTAGTATAGAGAGGAACAATTTCGATATCGCCGAGACATTACATACCAACCTCCGGCTTTTTAAATCAAACAATTATGCTCAAACCATAAATTTATTTGTTAAACAAATTTAAGTATTTCTACGCTATCTCATTTAATATCGGGCACTTTTATAGTTGTTTTCTGGTCCAAAGTTTATTTAATTTTAAAAAAAGGCGAAGGTTGGCAACTATGCGAGTATCTTGTTTGAATTTCACATCTAAAGATACATTTTATGTGAAACATAAAGTTACGTTTATTTGAAGAAACATTTAGCAGATATGTATGTAGAAATTTGATTTAATATCGCAACCTGGTTTAACACAAGCAACACACTTTATTACGCAGTTATTCAATCAATACAGTACATTAAAATAATAAAATCAGATTAAGTTTTTAAGATTACATTTTTAGCTTTGTCTCAGTTGCCACAAATCGAGATTACTGATAAAAATTTTTATTTCAGCATCTTCAAAGGAAATATTTTCCTTGGCTTGCTCACTCCATAGACTTCTCATATATCGTCTCCTTGTATATCACTTCTTAGGCTCACTCATGTGCAATGTGTGTGTGTGTGCGTACGTACATATATTATAAACTTTAGCTGAACTTTTGTATTGAAATTCAAGCTTTCCTGATTTGCCCTAAAATGTACCCTCACTCCCTTATGCAACATAAAAACGTATTTCTTTCAGTACTTTCTCATGTCTGTCTCTAAACTAAGGCAAAGTAGCATTGCCAACGTAGTCCTTTCGAGGCTAAATGTATCCCTTTTTTGTCTCGTTTAGCATTCACCAAAAAGTTGTTTTAACTCGTAAATGTAAGCCCACAAAGCTATTCCATTTTTATATTATTTTGGCGCATTTTGAAAGCAATTCTAAAAAACCGACCAGAAGAACTACATCCCCACCTCTTTTAACCCCTTTTGAACCACATTTGGCCCCTTTTTTTTTTTTTTTTCCTGATCATTTGACAAAACCAGCTCAATTTAGTGATGACAAATCAATCATCGGCAATAACTTTATAAGATCTTAAAAGCGAGACGCGAGACAATTGCTTCCAAATCGGTGCATGAAATACAAGAACTAAATTATCCCTTATACGAAGAACCATGAAACTTTAGGTCAGAAAGACACATTTTAAAAATAGAATTCAGTTTTATTTTGGTTTTAAAAAACGAGCATCATTTAGTTTTGTTAACATTCTACCATGTGTTTAGGTGTAAATTTGTACAGTGTATCAGATTTGTGTAAAATATTAACAATATGTACATTTATCGTGGGCTTTTCCCTGAACATGGATAAGTTCTGTCACTGAGCTCCTTTTTTACTTCGTCTTTGGCTGAGTCGTTTAAGCAGAATTTGAGCTATTAACAGCTTTTAAGAATACCAGACGTCTCGTCTAAAAATGTATACAACTCTGGCTGCTGAGAATGAGCATGCGGCGAGGAGTTCGTGGGTGATGTGGATGAAAAGAACACCTTTTTCGCCGCATATTTTTTTTTCCTTTTGAAAAACCGCAGATGAAAGCTTATTTCACAGAAATCCAAGTTATGCTCTAAAGATGCTATTTTGTTTCGTTTAGAATGTTTTTAACTTTCCGAAAACTATTGGAATTTCAAATTGATTGATTTACTGTGCGACATTACAAACCAAGTATTTTAGCTGATGTTATTTTGACTCTTTAGAGGGACTACTATTCATTAACCTTTAACTGATGTGACAGAAATTGTCACATAACTTAACTACTGTCAAGTAGTCTGTCAGACCACTCAATCGAAAGATAAATAAAAGGCGAGATTAACTCACAGGATAGTGTTGTATTTTGCACAGGACTCTTAAAATTCATATGTTGAAAAGTCTTTGGTGATTGTATTAATGCTTCAAAAGGCATAAAAATTTGAAAGCTTTGTAGCGAAAGTAAAAGTTACGAATTAAACTATAAAAGTCGGGGGTGGGGGAAGCGATCTGAGACCGGTTATATCAGTTAAAGGTTAATCCTCACCAATCGCAAAATCCCATGTAAACCTATGGGAAGATTTAATTTGATGATTACTCGCTGGCTATTAGAATTATCAAAATAATTAATATCACCTTCTGAAAGTAGACGTCAGATGGCGACATATAGTTCATTTTTGAAAATTGTTTTCCTAAATAAGCACTTTTTAAAAAGATCGGAATAAAATTTAAAGAGACACAAAATCTGCATAGTTCGTCTACTTTCTCATGATGAAAATCTTATTTTACTCATGCTTATATAGTTCTGTAAATCGCTTTAACAGGTGTTAGCGATCTCGGATACCGCAAACAACAACTTTTGAATAGCTGAATTGTATTTATAATAGTCTTGTGTACATAAAGTTTAATACATAAATAGTATTCTGAGAGTTAATGTAACATTTTATTCATGTTTAGATTAAGCGGTCTGACAGACCGCTCGCAGTATTTTTGTGACAGTTTTTGTCACAGCAGTTAAAGGTTAATTATTCGCATAATTATAGTTTTTCATATGTTATTGGATATATGGGTGATTCTACGATAAGAGGTAATATGTACGGCAATCCGTTTAAAAGAGATTTTTTATTCTATATGTCGCTATTTTTTGCAATGAATCGCATCATCTTAATATACTTTATTAAATAACATCACGATTGAATGCCTAATTTAAACACATTTTTCTGAAATTTCTTACAAAGTCTAAAAAGTCCCCTTGCCGGTTTAAATTTAACTTTCAAACAATACATATATTTTTTCCGCCAGATGCTTAGCTAAAGTATGTTTAATTGGAATTTAAGTAATTATACTTACGTATTATAAAATAAAAAATAAAATATTTTTGTTAATTTCAAATAATTTTTAAAATTAACTTTTGTCCCGCTTTTTTTGTGTCTCTCCCCTGTCAAATTTCGTTCCGCTGAAACAAATATAAATTCAAGGATGGCTATATTGGAAGTAGTGCTTAAGGACATCTATTGACTTGAAGTTAGCAATACTAAACGCGCAAGCCATTTTTAGTTGTTGCGACGCGACCGTGTTTTGTAGTGGTTTCGGACAGTGATCGTGTATCTCCCCTGGTAAGTCATAAAACTTATAATATTCATTTAATTCAATTGCATTTACTGCCCTAATTAAACAATACGGTAATACTTAAAGTGAAATACAAATTAACCGAAAAACTAATTCAGTCAGTTAAAAAGTTTAAATTTACACGAAAATGTCTCTCCCCTGCCGTATTTCCCCTGGCACGATAACTGCCAGGGGAGCGAGTCACTGACCAGAAAAAGTTATAAAATATGTATAAAGTGACTTGCCCTTATATGAAAAAGTAAATAAACGGGACAAAAATCATAATTTAAGGGTTTTTGATCAAACTCAAACTTTTCATTTTGGCCGAATTCTCCATGTTTTTGAACCTCTTATCGTAGAATCACCCATATATAAATCTGCCACCAAAATCGAAAAGTAAAAAAGGAGCAATGTAGAGATGGACTTCAGCGGTCCAATGCAAAAGGTAAAAAAAAATGTCGAAATGTAAACGAGATATTGGAAAAAAACCTTCCAATAAGTTAAGTATTCATTTGCGAGTGTCTTCGCCATCAGGGACAGGATCCTTAAGTTATGCGACTAGAGAGCAAAATGGTAAAAAATTCGCTTTTTTTCTTTAAAACCCAGCCCAGACGGATACCTATTATAATCCTGCTAGACACAGAACAGGCAGATTCCGACCAGATACTTATAACAGCCTTCGGATTCAAATTGAAAATTTTACTTTATTTATTTACAAATTTAAAGAAATTACAAAGGTAAAAAATTGCTATTTGAAGAATTACATCGTAGTCTTAGTTTGAATTTTATTGTCCTTTTGAAAATCCGTTCGAAAGGTAATTGGAATTATTTTTAATAGGATATAATGGAAAGTATTCTTGTCCACACCAAGCTTTTACGCTAATCAGTATTAATAACATAAAGGAACTGTGGGATCAGGAACGTCATTTCAAGAGTTTCTTGGCAAAGGAGGGGAAAGTTTTGTTTGAGGGGAGATAAGTTTTCTTGATCATATACCCAACTGAGAAACAATTGATAAAGTTTTATTCTCACACGTTTTTAATTAACGTGTAGGTTCATTAATGATAGGTTCTCATCAAGGTACCCATTAATGATAAATGTGTCTTTTTTTGAAGAATGTTGTGGTAGCAAGGCTTAATAAAAAATTATTTATCAAGTATTGTGCTTAAAGTATTTAATTCTAATGTTTTTATTTTGAAGTCCTTTTCCAGAAGTATTGGAAATCAGAACTCGTGTTTTTTCTCCATTGTATTTTAAAGAGATAAGGATTGTGACTCTTGCAGAGTGGTTGGATGTAAATAACAAAGTTGCAATTTTAAGTGGATTTTTGGGACTTAAAAAACCCGAAACGTTGTCATGGGGAAGTATTTAGGATTAACACTTGTCTCTATGAGAGAAAGAAAGATCTTTTTAATAGAGAAAATAAATCTTGAATCAATTTTTAAATGTCATTAATAATTTTCTACTGTGCACTTTCAGTATCAGGCTCGGATTTCGGATCGCGAACTTGGATTCCTGAAAGGGGGAGGGGCAGGGCTCGAAAAATAGCGTTCCTGGGATCCCGGGGAACCCAGAAATCATTTCTAGGAACCTATATTTTTTTAATAAGGTTCCCAGCTGGGAACCTAAAAAAATCGTCATGGTCGCCGACGATGCCGCGCACACGTTATATCGCGTACGCAAAAAAATATCTCTTGAGCGGTCCGTGAGATGCGTAATTTCATCAAAATATTACGGAAAAAACCAGAATTTCGTCAAACAATCGAAAAAAAAAACGTCAAATTTTGTACAAAATCGCGAGAAAACGGCAATTTTTCTTTAAAAAAAATCTCGAAAAAACGGCAAATTTCGTCAAAACATACCGAGAAAACAACAGATTTTGACAAAAAATCGCTAAAAAAGCCTGGATTTTGTCCAAAGATCGCAGGAAGCAACGCAAATTTCATTAAAAGATCGCGAAAAAACAGCAGATTTCGTTAAAAAAATCGCGAAAAAACGGCAAATGTCGTTAAAATTTTTTTTAAAAATGAAAGGTTTTGATAAAATATCGCGATAAATCGTCAGGTTTCGTTAAAACATCGCAATAAAACGGCAGATTTTGTCAAAAGATCGCGAAAAAACGGCAAATTTCGTCAAAATATTCACGCATAAATTTTATTGGGAACTTACATTTTTCATCCGGGAACCTATACTTTTCATGTAGGTTCCCAGCTGGGAACCTCAAGATTTTTTGAATTTTCGAGCCCTGGGGAGGGGGGTTGAAGCTTATTACTGGCAGTGATACTTTATGCTCAACCAGTCATGAACGATACACTACCTGGATCTTTATTTTCTGCATGTTTATGGTTTAAATTCATACTTGATTTCAATTTATTGCCCGCCTGTATCCAGATTTCTTTGAATAATGAGTTTGTTTAGTGACTTAATAAGAAAGTAGCTTGATAATTTAGTGACTTTAGAAAGATAATTTTATCACTTGGAAATGTTATAGCTGTGGTTTTCAGCACCCCCCCCCCTCTCACCTCTCACTAAATTCTCGATTTTTACAAGAAATATGGTGATTTGATACATAATAATTCTACTATTGTAATTTTGTCAAACAGAAATCGCGTGCTTTGGTTGTACTTGTAGAATGAATCACTTGATGCGTTTCACAACATAAGCCAACTTTTTGATTTATCATAGTTTATATTTATTTAATATCGTCATAAATACCTCAATAAAAACAAAAATACCGTATTTATCTATTTTATATTTTCATCATAGAAGTTGTGTGGAAAAAAACGTGGTTGAGTGCAGTTGAATTCATTTTCTGATTTGATAGATATTCAATTACAAGAAGTTTATACGCATCCAAACATTAAAGCCAACTAGAATCGCATCATTGAATCTGTTGTGCAATTCATTACTTGTTATATGCGGCTTAATAATTCAAAATACTTAAATTCATTACTTATATAAATTTATATGCTTTAGAGGTGGTTAAGGCAGCTTAGTGAATCATCTTCTGTCTTTCTTCAGGTGAAAATCATTTTTATTGACTTATATTGTTTGCAGCAATACAATAACGTCCGGATGTTTGCTTGTCCCGATAGCGTTAGCAAATGTTTTAAATCATATATGTGGCAAGAATCTTAACATCTGAATTACGCTTTTCTATTTTATTTATTTTTTTATTTAAAAGAATGAATTTCGTGACCGGTATATTAAGTGTAGTATTGTTTTTTGTGTGGTCGTTAAAATGTCGCATTGAGCTTGCTAAATTTCTAAGATCATTTTTACGTGATATTGAAAGTTCTAAAACGTGGTGTTATGATATAAAGCGAGTGTGATGACCTGTGACGTCACAATCCGTCTTCTCTTCCCCCCCCCCTTTTTTTTTTTTTTTTTTTTTTTTTTTAACAGAATTTCAGCACTATGGAAAGTCAGGGAATTTACAAATATTTTCTAAAATCGCGGAAAACTCTTGGGTAAAAAATGACACGGAATTCATCAAATAATCTTGGGGGGGGGGGGGAATAACAAAATTCATGAAACAGTTGCAAAAATAAAGTATGAATGCCAAAAAAAAAGGCTAATTTTGACGAAAGATTGAAAAAAAAAAAAATTAGCAACTTTTACTGCATGCTTGTTTGGTCAGAGAATTTTTTGAGATTTGATCAGGGACAGTCAGGGAATTTTTTAAGATTAGTTTATGGAAAGTCAGGAAATTTGCCAATCATGTTTTGCTGTGAACCCTGTTTTAGTTTAGAGCTGTTTTTATTCCCCCCCCCCCTTCCCCATATGGACGCTTGCTCGCTTAACGGCTTAAAATTTGATGTATTCATAAATCAAATTTTATATGAAAGTCTTTAAAATTCACATATTTTTACCATTGAACTTCCAAAGAGTCAAACAGCGCAGGATAGTCTTACGCTTTAACCCCTTGGGGACGAGCGACACGTATACGTGCCGCAAATCGGCTTAAGAATCCTAGCTTATTCTCATCGGTAAAATTATACTGTAAAATTTGGCTTATTGAATCGGAGCATTTTCTCGATTTAACAAGGAATAAATTTCTGTATTTTAAAACCGGTGACAAAGCATTAAAAATTTCGTAAATGGCTCCCGTCGCGAAGGGGTTAATCGAGAGATGATAACACATGATATCGCGGGGGGGGGGGGGGTGTCCAAAATTACCTAAAAGTTGATAACGTTATATTTAAGATATATACACAGCCCCCATCTTTTAATCGTCATGTTCACCATTTACGTATTTGTCACAAACGAAAAAAAGTCCTGTATAAAGTGGAAATTAATTTTGTATTAAAGGTGTATTTCGAATCAAATTGCTTAGTTTCCAATTTATTTTTGATTTTTTTTAATTTTTGCTCTCATATGCATCAAACTGGCAAAATTTCTTATTTAGAAAGTACACAAGGTGTCGTAATTGTCGATTCTTTGATAAATGCCGGAAATATTGCAAAACAAGCAGTCAAAAACGGCATTTTGAACCGATTTTCCCGAAGCGGGGGATTTGTGAACGAAAAATTGGGTCATACTGAGAAGGTAATTGTTTACAAATCAAATTCTAATGAATTGAGCGTAAAATGAAATCACACAGCATTTTATACTTCTCTTCAAAAATCCTCTCAGCAAGTTTCATGTTTCTACTTTTAAAAATGTGTCTGAAATTGTATCGGAAAATTTCGAGCTGTTGAAGGTGGAAAAGCAATTTTTCGAATACACCCTTGATCACTGAAATCTTGTGACGTATATTTGGGGGCCTTTGCTAAAATTTCCTCATGGAAAATGCCCATTTCTTTCTCACCTTAAATTATGTCAAGTGCAACTCACTTGCATTATTGCAATAATCGTGAATAGCGAAACCTGTGCACAATCAGGCCGTTCATCACACGCGTCGATATTTACTAGCGGCGAGAACAATGGTACGGACTTATTTTCCGGCAATCGGTCGAAATTTTCGATTGTTACTTGCATGGCTGAATTCTGTAATTTTTTAGGTCCTCGATATTTTTCCTCTGCCAGTAGTAGCCTGAGTGTCCATCCGCGGCTATAGTGATGCTGCTCCGATGCTGATAGAAAATTATTCTTGTCATTGAACGAACTAGCAGCGGAAGAGCAATGACACGAGAACATGTCGGCTCCCTTTCTGAGTGGCATCGCTTGAATCAACTCATGCAAAAGTAACGTGACAACAAGAAACACCAGTAGATATCGGGGCTGTTTTGAGAGAGAACAAGATTTTATTTTTGCATGTTTTTTTACAGCCAACCTCTTGAGATTTGGAGCTAAAATAATACTACAAATACTCATTCATTGCTTTTGCACAAACCAAATGACATCATAGATTGCAGAAAAAAAGACCTTTTCTGAAATTGGTACTTTAGGGTACTGGCCATTTAGATTCACATATATGTATCTAAAATTACTAGTCTACTATAATGTAAACTTATCATATTATCAATAACGTAAATTACTCCAACAATCGCAAATTTAAGGTCTTTGAGCAAATGAGTGATCTACAAATCTTCATCCCCCCCCCCCTCTCTTGTTAAGTACTTAAGTTAAATAATTACGAAATTATTTTCTTCGCCACACTGTCCTTGAAAGCATTTTGCAAAATCTGATAGAAATGGCATTTCTTTTGTGAAGAAATCGGCATCTGTACTGTTATTTGTTGGTTCTATTTTAAAGCCGAATAAAAAGTTATATAGAAATAAAATCAAAACATTAAAAAAGCAAACAGTTTACTTTTATTAGGAAAAGAGTGCGTCCACATTAACACCTGGATAAATCCACATTTTTGTACAAGTCTGAAGAGGTTAATGAACATATTTAACTCATTTATTAGCTATTTAATTTATTAACTCAGTATGTTGCCGCATCTGAAATACCTTTATTCAATGTTAAATCTAAGGGCTTCAAATGCATTCGTATTTTCAAATTTCTAATCAGAAAATTAAAAAGGGAAAAAAATGAAGTTTTAAACAATGTCTTTTCAGAATTTTCAAGTTTAATACTTTAAAAAGGCAAGAAAGTTTGATTGGAAGCTCTTTTTGGAATAAAATATTTTATCCCATACTTATTCATACAACCCTTTTAGGAAATTTCGAGGATCACTTTTGTGTAAATTCAGTTATGTATTTATGTAGCATAGATCATTCATTTTGACGACCACATATTTAGCTCCGATTATTTTTCCACGAGAAAAGTTGAAAAATCTTAATCTTTTTCTTCAACATAAGTAAGTAGTTAAGGGTAAAAATGCGGGGCAAAAATACGCAGTGACTGATTTAATATGAAGAAACATCTCTATAATCATGACCTCTAGGAGGCAGTTTGGTCTCAAGTGTAGTAATTGTGCATTCAAACCTTTAAAAAAAAAAAAAAAAAAAAAAAAAAAAAAAAATTGGTATTTAGTGCCAAAAAAATGAGGTAAGTTTAAATTTTCAGATTTTGATCTGATATTTCTAAAATTTCATTCAATTGTTTAGTTGTCAATGCCTCGAATATTTACAAATACAAAAATTCAGTGGAGAACTGGTGCTCTTTAGTTTCTAAATGTTTCCCCTAGTTTACTTCGGTCGCATTTGTTTAAACTTCTGGGTAGCCGATTAAGTAAAATACTGCAGAATGGGGTAAAAGTATAATCTAGTTAACTATCTTTTCCTTTAGCTAGTTTTTTTTAACATAGATGGTATGAATCTATACCTACTTTTAAAATTCAATATTCTTATTTCATAAAACGCTTTTGTTTTAAGCGTTAACTCTCAACTCCTGTTACAGATCTGACAGACCGCTGATATATTCCGTTTTCACAGATTAGTTTGTAATTTTCAATTAATATATTTATAGTGGTGAAAAATTTAGCAGTTGGAAATTTAGCAGTATTGCTAGAGATTTTTGAATAAATGAATTTTATCAGGTTTTAAAATAAAGTTTAATATAGAAACACTATCTTATTAGACAGTTGACACTTTTATTCATTTTACGATGAAAGGGTCTCTGAGACCGCTCACAGTATTTATGCAAAAATTTTTGTCACAACAGTTACTGCTGTCATTGAGATTAACTCCTATTTGCGATCTCTCAGACCGCTGTTTTGCGTTTTTTAAAATTGTTTAATTTATAATTTTCAATTAAATTTTAAATACTAGCCAAAATTTACTTATAGTTTTACATTACTCATTAGTTTTATCGGAAATTGGATAAAAGCCCGCTGTAGGCAAAAATACACACTGTATCTTTGCCTCACCACTACATACTTTTACGTCAAACGACGAGGCAAAAATACGCAGAGCAATATATATTTTTTTTAATGCAATTTCTCACGAAGTAATAATTTGACAAATTTCCGGTTGAAGGTAGTACATGCCTAAGGTTCTAATCTAATATTTTATTAGTCCGTCACATAAGTTTAGACTAATATGTTTGTTAAAAATCAAAATTTATGGAAAGTGCGTACTTTTACTCCCTACTCTACATTCATATTATTACAACACATTTAACACAGTTTTCATCTCATAAAATCCACTATCACTTTTTAAAAAACTTATCCATCCCTCTTCAAATTTTTGTTCGCTCGTTTTCTCAAAGACCAGTCACATAACATCTTTTCTTTCCGATATCGAAAACCTGTCCGATGATAGCGATGTTCCTAGATTTGTGATGCGAAGCTGTTTTCGCAACTTGCGAGGACGCCTAGAATTCAAAGTTCTTTTGGTCATTACAACAAGACTCGACTGTTCAACAATCGAATCAAATTTCACTCTTAATTTCTCGTTCGAAAACTAGGTCGTTCGATAATGTTGTTCTACTGTATTATCCCAGAGAAATAGTAATACTGTCATGAATATAATTTATTCTTTCAAATTGCTTCGTATTGAAAAACGAAATTTTAATGCTTTATGACTAGAGTCCCAAAATTGGAAATTCTGTTTTTCGGGAATGATTAATACAACCTCTGACAATAAAGTTTAGTGAATAGTCCTGTGACATTAACGTAGATGAAATATTAACGAAAGTTACCTTATTCTCCTTCGAAGTAGTCATCTCCCATAACTATGCACCGTTGAGAACTGCTGTACATCTCCTGGAAATTTTGCAAGAAGTCTTCTTTTGTGATGAAGTTGAAAAGCTTCTTCACATTTCGTTGGATTTCAGGAATATCGCCAAATCTTCCTTTTCAGATTGAGTCGTGAGAATAGGAAGTCTGGAGGATTGTCATCTGGTGAGTATGGGGGATGTTCAATTTGCATAACCCATCATGAGCTTCTTTCGGTATCTTGCGGAGCTCAAACCATTAAACTGATCTTTTGTTCGTTCATTTTCCTATTCTCAGTTAAGAACCAACACACTAAACAAGCACTTTGTAAAGCTCGTCTTACAGAAAACATAAACGATGCTCAATTGAACAATGGTGGGGGAAGATGGTCAACAACTGCCACTATGTATATACAGCGTTTTGTTTTACTAGTGTTGCTACATCGCTCTTTCTGAATTCATTCACCGAACTTTTTTGTCAGAGGTAGTATTTTTGGACAGATTTCATTTTTCATTTATTTATCTTTTACGATAATTTTACACAATTTACAAACTGGTTATTTATACAGGCAATCAGTGGAAAAAGCTAATGTAACCAAAAATGTAAAATGCCCTTTCGAAATTGCTTTGTTAAAATTTTCGTTTATGTTATCTTCGCTATTCTTAAAGTCCTGACTGAAAATTCAAGTTTAGCTTGGAGTGAAACTCTGTATTTCTTATGTTTAAATAGTGCATTAAGATCTGTATTTTCATAGCAAAGTGTCCCCGTTTACCACTATACCCCTGCCCTTGTTTGTCGTTACATTAACCCTTTCTTGTGTGATAGCCTCGTTAGGTTGCATTAAAAACAACCCTTAGAGAACTCGTCTGCATATTTGATTTTCAACTCTTTTATCTGATACAACCGTCGTACAGTGTCTCATAAAAGTGATGGGACACTTGTGCTTTATAAAAAGAAACTGCAATAAAATAAATAAACAAACATGTGCAAAAATTTTTTGGGTGTGTTTCATATTTAAAGTTAGTAACAATTATTACATAACATACATTTTGTCAAAATATTAAAATATTAATTTAGTAAAAGTACAATTGTTCAGAACGGAGCAAAAAATGGCTCACTTAAGTGATGGGACACTTGCTTTTCCATCAAATATTTATCCAAAAATTTTACTTTTTAAAAAGGTTTAATATTTTGTTGGATTTCCTTTTACTTTTAAAACATGATTTAATCTTTTTGGGATGGATTCGACTAATTTTTTTGTGATTTCTAGAGTGATTTTATTCCATTCTTCTTGAAGCACCGATTTTAGTTGTTGTTTTGAAGAAATGGTGCGTTTGCGAATTCTTGATTCCAATTCTTGCCAAATATTCTCTATGGGATTTAAGTCTCGAGATTGTGGCGGTGTTTTTATTATTTCAGGACAGTTATATAGCAGCCAGAATCTAACGTTCAGAGCAGTGTGCTTGGGGTTATTGTCCTGGTAGAATTTAAAATCGTTATGAAGGTTCAATTTTCGTGCTGAAGATTCCAAATTTTGCTTTAAAATATTAATATACTTGTACTGATCCATTATACTGTCAATAAAAACAAGATTACCAATTCCAGAGGACGACATACACCCCCATACCATAACTCCTCCTCCACCATGTTTTACTGTTGGTACCAAGTTCTGTTTGCGAAATTCTTCCCTGGGTTTTCTCCACACCAAGATTCTACCGTCAGAACCAAATATATTAAATTTACTCTCATCAGCAAATATAACTTTATTCCAGTAATCAGAATTCTTATTTATGTTGGATTTTGCGAAAGCTAGTCTGAGTTTTCTATTCTTTTCACTTACGAAGAATTTTTTCCTGGCTACTCTACCGTGATATCCTGCAGATCGAATTACCCTTCTAATAGTCTCAGGATTAACAATTATTCAATATAATGCTTGTAAATCAGCAGCAACTTTTGAAGCACTATTTCTTAGATTTTTTTTAATATTTCGAACGATAATTCACTTTATTCCATTGGATAGTTTGATGGTCGGCCAGGTCTTCTTTTATCCTGAATCATATGATTCTTTTTATATCGTTTAATGATATTGAAAACTGTTGAACGACTCAAGTTAACTGTTTCAGCAGTTTTTCTAATAGATTTTCCATGTTCAATATGCAAATTAATAACTAATTTTCGAATTTCAGGCGAAGTTTCTTTTCGTTTAGCATTCATGGCTACACAGAGCTAAAAAACACAAAAATTCCAAAACAAACTGGAGAGAAATACTGCAGACAATTTTATAAATTATTGCCAATTGCTTTTAAGTAAAAATAAAAACCCCAAAAATATTTTTATTGCTTATTTCAGACGATTTTTGTTGCATATATAATGGTGTCCCATCACTTATGTGAGCTATTTTTTGCTCCGTTCTAAACATTTGTATTTTTATTTAATTAATATTTTAATATTTTGACAAAATGTATGTTATGTAATAATCTTTACTAAATTTAAGTATGAAACACACCCACAAAAAAATGTGTACATGTTTTTTTAATTTATTTGATTAGTTTCCTTTTGTAAAGCACAAGTGTCCCATCACTTATGTGAGACACTGTATGTACTTCAATGCAGCAATGTATATAGCAGATCTATTTGTTTTTCGAATACTCAGTAAAAAGCTCAACTTTTGGCAAATATGTATTCTGTGTTAGGAAAGATTTTCTTAAATTTGTTTTGTTGCATCTAAACATCTTTTCATTTATTTATTTATCTTTTACGATAATTTTACACAATCTACAAACTGGTTATTTATACAGGCAATCAGTGGAAAACGTTAATGTAATTAAAAATGTAAAATGCCCTTTCGAAATTGCTTTGTTAAAATTTTCGTTCACGTTAAATTTGTTATTCTTAAAGTTCTGACTGAAAATTCAGAACTTTGTATTTTTCTTAACTTTATGTTAACATATCCAGAGTTAGAGTAGTAATTTATTTACTGTAATTGATAACTCATTTTTAATTGCTTGCAACTTACATGAGTTTCATTTTGTAATTTTCTAATATACGCAATTTTCCCCGCCACCATTTTTTAAACCCCATTTTAAGTCTATTTTAAGTGCGAAATAGGCTTTTCATCCATTAAAAAATAATTCATGTATAAGAAGGTAAATAAAGTATCGTACTTTGTTAAATATGATTCAAAGAACCTCTTAAAAAATTGAAAATTAAATCGAAAATATTGTTTGCAAATGGATTGCTCTGCATCTCCCATCTTTCTTCCTATTCATGGGAATATTCAATATCTAAACCGACTCTTTCCGTTTCCGCTCTTTCTCAAAAATGCACCAATTGTTACAAAATTTAAATCTGTGGACTTTCTTTTAAAGCATGATGTAACGGAAATAGTGTTTTGTGACCTATTTTTGAAACATACCGTTAAAGTTTCAGATATGGAAATCTTCGCTGACAAATAATCCATATTTAAATCTCATAGCTATCAACCTTCCGGATTTTTTCATGTCAAATAAACATATTTTGAAAAAGAAAATGTATTCAATAAAATATCTTGTTTCTATGGGTACTTATTTGTTTTCATTAAGAGGAGGCTTTTACCGATACGAGTTTCGCGAAATTCCATGTTAGCCTATGGGAGAATTTAAGAGAGTGATTACCCATTACTAGCTGAAGAAGTTATCAAAATACGATTTTTTCCATAAAAAGATAGATATTAGTTGATGGTGTAGTGTATTTCAAATTTTTCCTTTTTATATGTTTATAAAAACTCAAACTTTAAAATTTCAATCGAAAAGCTTTTATAATTTATAGTCTTCTAGTACTTAAAATGGGAGAATTTAAGCGGGTGATTACTCATTACTAGCTGAAATAGTTATCAAAATAAGATTTTTGCCATAAAAAAGTAGATGTAACACCATCAATTAGATGTTAGTTGATGGTGTAGTGTATCTCAAATTTTTCCTTTTTATGTGTTATAAAAACTCAAACTTAAAAATTTCAATCGAAAAGCTTTCATAATTTATAGTCTTCTAGTACATAAAATTTACGAAAGCACGGGAAAACGTGATAGGTATCTTCCAGCGCGTACTAGGACGTGCTGTGCACTTTCCGGGTTTTTTTTTTTTTTTTTTTTTTTTTTTTTTTTTCCCATTATAATTTAAACATTTTTGTTTGGTTACATTTCAAACAAAGATATGCAAATGAACTAACAAGGCTCCGTGTGATTTATTTCATTTCTGACATTTTCATATGTAACGGAAGGGTACACATACTGGGTGTCATTTGTAACGTGTGGGGGGTTATGTTGATGAAATGAAGACAGAATTCTAAATATAGGATAAAATCAACAGTTTATTTAACTCGCTAGGACTTGGGGAAAGTGCAGCTTCAGTTCGAGAATTTCAATAACTATTCACAATACTAAGAGATTAAGTCGAGACTATACTCACAACCTTGGTCTAGACTTAGTCGGGGCACTTCAAACCAGCTTTGCGTTCAGACTTCAGCTAAACGCTAGATTAAATCTTTATAAGACAGCGCGTGGCTGCAAACACTCTTTATTATTTAAAATACTCAACGTATTAAACTATTTCTTACTACCGGCACTCTTCTTGGGTAGCTCCGCTCGTGATAAACTAACTCGACGCACGCTGCTGGCTTTCGCCACTACCACACCACACACTCCAACTCAAAGCTTTTATACGTTGCAAACTGAAGACGGCAATGTAAATTTGCATATTACTCTTAACCGCGACTTAACTGTAGAACCGAGGGTGACAAACACGCTCTGGAAAGTTAAAGTTGAATAAAGGATAGAGGTCGCTTTCACGCTACACATATTAAAACATTGACGTCACGATCTCACTAAAATGCTAGAGTGCCTTTATCACAAAGGACACTCCCTCACACATATATTAAACTTTTATGAATAAAAATTCTTGAGAAAGCCTTAATTCTCAACTGTACTAAGAGTTATGACTTCATATGAGATTTAACACGACCTAATGTGGAACAGATCACTTAGAAAAATATTATTCAAAATTACTCCATATCATAACTAGTATGTGTAATTATGAATATTTCTTTAGATCCTTGAAAAAGAGTTGAAGCAAAAATTTATTGCTATATTACAGTGATTATAATCCGACATTTATTGATAAAGAACAACTTACCTTGATTTTATCTGATAGAAACAAAACATATTCACAAGCACTATAAAACTGTTTATCACTTTAGATCAGTGGTTCCTAGCATGTGGCGTACAGTACACCACCTCAGCGGAAGGAGTAGTTCAAAATGTATTACCCGTTCATTTACTATGTGTTTCTTTTATCTTTTTAAGTAATGTTGTAGACTAAAACTAAACGGAATACTATAAACAATATAAAAAAAAAGTTTTATTAAATTTTAAAAATATTCCCAATTAAAATTTAAAAATAGAATCAACACCAGAATAGTTAAATGAATAATCATGCAGAATATTTTGACATTCGTATATGGAATTAATTTTTTGTGGTATTTTATAATTTTTCGTCGAAGTTTTGAGTATTTATTGAATGCGCTATCTATTTCGATTCTCTTGCTGTATATCACCCAAAGAATATTTTATGTACATGAAACTAAAATATGTATATAAATCTGTTTTGAACTTATTTAATCTAAAAAATATACAATATATCTAAATGAGATATTACTATATAAAGTTTATAAATCTTGAATGACACTAGAAAAGAAAATGCATTGATGGTAAACATCTATGGCTCTAGTGCAGGTCTTCTACGCAGTAAATTTACATGATGATATAATACATTTTTAATTTTAAAATCAGTTAATACGTGGAATACAGTGAACGACATTGGGAAAGGGAAAACAGTGAAAGTGTGTTAGGATGAGGAATAACATCTTACTTAAAATTGATGAAGATCATAATCTTGAAATAACTGTGAATCTTGTATTGTGTTGTGTTAGATATAGAAAGAAAAATTAGCATCCAAAGCTTTTCTACGAACTCTTAATAAGATAAGTTACAAAAATGAATCGTAAAATGTGTGAATGTTATCAATTTTATTGGTAATGTGCGTGTCGCTGCTAGATATTTTGTGAAGATAAAAATGCAGACCGTTTAACCAGCGTTCCAAATTCGTAGTCCACTGTTCCGAGACCACCAAAGTTCAACCAGACCACTAACTTTTTTTCCCTCTCTGACAGATAAATGTAAATTTTGCCGTCCCAGAAAAAACTAAACCAAACACAAACAACACACTTTCACTTTATAAAAAATAATAATGATGCATTAAACTTAACAATTATTTGAAATAAATAATCAAATAAAATATCAATTAATAATTTTATAGTTTTTACTTGTATTGTTTATTCAATTTTTAGCAAATTACAATTTTACATTTAATTATGCTGAATTTTTTGGGTTGCAAAGGAAGTTTAGTTTATATTCTAGAAAGAGGGGAAGGACATAACTCAAAGGGTTAAATGTATTTAAAAAAATTTTATGTCGCGGACTAGTAATAATGTCTGCTGACCAACAAACTCTCATCCTTACTGGGCTTTGGAACCAGTGACTTTTTTAAAATTAAATCAATTCTACAGTTGGTTTAACACTTTTCTTTAACATTCACGGTATGTCTGAAAAGTGCAACAAAACGTTTTTGGCACGGAAAGCAACGATGCTTAATCTCATTGCATTTATTGAATTATGTCAAAAACAAATTTGTCAGAAGATTTACTTTTTTGAAATGTTAAACAACATGAAATGAATAATTTTTGTTAAGGTTCATTATGCTTTCACAATGTGAATAAGTTCATTTTTTAAATATAAAAGACATAATTTATACAGTGAGGGAGGAAGACATGAGGATTTTACTGGCAGTTTGGTGGCGGGGCCTATAAAAGTTTGGGACTAGTTGCTTTAGACGATTCAGGAATTTAATAAATGCTAGCAAGAGCCGCATTGTTTAAATTTGTCAATGATTCCATTCTTCAATTCCTGTCGATGTTTTTAAATAAATTTCTTTGGCAGTAATTAAAATCTAAATGCCTTCTTAAAATATTTTCTGCTCTAATATTAAATTATAGCATAAGGAATGACATAAAATGAGTTTTCGTTTTAATTTTTTATTAACACATTTTTAATTTTCTTTTTCACCTTTTTTAAAGTAAATTATTTGTATAATTGTCCTCATTGTTCAATTGTACCTTCTCATTGTTTCGGAGGGAGGCGGGGGAATTAATAATTTAAGATATTAATTTATTGTAGCTTAATTAAGTTCGTTAGTTCAAGTAGCGTTATTAAGTATCTCTTAAGTTCACGGATACAAAATGTAGGCACAGCATTTTTACCCCAGGGGCAGCAAAAAAGAAACTTCCAGAAAATTTCTGTTGCATAAGTCTTTTATTAATACGTTGTGTGCCACGGCGACTGACTCTGAACTTTCCGTTTAGGCTGCTTCAATCACCGGTGACTAACAGTGAAAAATATGATAAATAACTAAAAAGTGTTTATTATTTTAAATATTTATTAGGAAAGTATATACCTTGAATAGATAAAAGTTAATCAAATTTTTTATAAATTTTCAGTAATTATTTACGCATACAAGCAATATGCATTTTTTAAAGTTAAGATTAAGTTAAGACTGCCAATCAACGGTGACTGACGCGGCCTAAACGAAAATCTCAATGTCAATCACCGGTAACTGATGTGTCACTGAACGTATTAAAGAGACCTGTTTTAAATCGGAGCGGGAAAATGGTAGTGTAATCATTGGTATATCTAGCTGAATGACTTTTTAAGAATTTTCTTGCTGCGATATGTTTTAAATATCACAAGAACAATTGTAATTTGTTACGTCTAACGATTTTTATGTGCAATGACCAATATTATTATATCATAAAATTAAATTAGAATTACGTAAATTAGTTTTTAACAGTACCTTTTTTTAAAGGCCTTTTTAAAACATTTCTTATCAAACTAAATACTCAACCAAAAACCAATATTAACAATAATAATTAACTTTTTTTTTGGAGACATTGGTTAGAAAGTACAAGCATTTTTAAATTTTAGTTTCCATCGAGGGTTCAATGATCTTGCAAGCACCCGTCATATGATTATCAATAGTCTATCTTATCAAAATCGTCCTTTTCTTTAAATTTAAAAAGAAAGAAAACAATATGTTTTGAAACATACTATCAATAAACGCTGGTGCGTTGTTGTCTGTGCCTTCTCTTCATCCTGTCCAAAATAGTAACCTAGATACACCGTATACTTCCTAAATAAAACGATTCTTTAAAGCTCTCTTTTTCTCTCTCTCTGTCTCTCTGAGCCTCCCTCTCTCCTTCCTCTTTAGCATCTCTGAACAGATCGATCCGATCCCCGCTCCCTACATCCGGGAGACAGGTGGCGGGGTCCCTGCTCCACCCCTCCCAAGGTCACAACCACACCGCGGCGTCGCAAAAGACGAAGGGGGAACAAAAAAAGAAAGAGAAATAATAGCGAAAAAATTGCTAGCAAGAAATAAAAAAAATCTTTACCGACTAAAGATTCACCACTTTTTTTTCTTTTATCTTTTCCTTCCTTGTTTTTGTTTTTAGAAAAGTAGTAGTGGGGAGAGGAGTAGGGGCGGGGGGAGAAAGTGTGAACCGTTTTTCTGCTCAGATGACTTACTGCGAAAATATTGAGTAGACAGGTTGGTATAACATCGAAGATTTTTGTTCGTATTCGACGCGCAACTTTTTTTTTTTTTTTTTTTTTTGTTTTTTGTTAGTAACTTTTAAAGTTTTTTGTTTTATTAAGGACGTAGGTGATCAGACTCACGTCAACTAAACTAACAGCTGTAAAACCCGTTTGAGCTTCGCAAAAAAAAAAAAAAAAAAAAAAAAAAAAAATTAGTACCCGTCATTTAAAATTCCTTATAACCTGATATTTGTATCTCTATGAATTTCGTTTGCATAAATTCTTGCATAATTGAGTCTTTTTGCAATAGCTTGTCGAATTGCGTGCTGGTAGTGATATAGTTTTGCTGATACGATGTCGGCATTCTTATTAAATTTTAATGAACATCTAAATTTAGCTTACGCTTATGCCCTAACCCTTTCAGAAAATTACAATTAAATAAAACATACATTGATTGTCGAAGGATTTATATGGACCAACCAAATATTCCTTGTACCTATACCTAGCGCCCTTTTATTGAGAGAAAAAAAATTGTTAATAGTAGTGTTTATCGCAGAACTAGCTATTAATCTATGCTTTAGTAGTGCAAACTCGCGAAATAAATTTTATATCTTTCTTTTTTTTTTTTCATGGTAACTTACGCTTTTAAGGCGTGTTTATCCTTTACTGTTATTCTTTCTCCACACACTCTTCCCTGGTCCAACTGCTTGTTCTTTCTTCATGAAAGGGGGGGGGGTGTATGTTATGTTTTGCACAACTGCATTTTTTAATATTTAATGTTTAATATACAGGGTGATTCAAAATAATGTGGACAAATTGATATGACAAATCAGGCATACGACAAGGATAAAAAAATCACATGGGAACATAGGGCCGCAAACCGCTTGAGTCACAAATACAGGGTGTTTCATCTTAACTAAATTTGGGTTGACGGTAATAAATTTCAGAAAAATGAAGTAAATTATAATAAAACATTTAATAGACATTCTCACCTTCGTTTTAAATGTGATAACACCAATTAAAAGTGGTAGAAGTTTGCATTATGCGCATCAGCAATACGCACTTGGCACCTCACATTTTGGACTGAGATAATCAGTTTATACGGTATCAGCGATTGCTTGAACAATATGTTTTTCCAGATCTTTTCGCAACGTTATCACATTTCACACAAAATTAGGTACATATCATTCCATTTTCATTACGATGTTATTATTTTCCTGGAAATTATTACTTTAAAACCGGTTGTAGCTAGAATGAGTCACCCTGTATTTGTGACTCAATAAGTAGTTTGCGACCCCTATGTTCCTATGTGATTTTTTATCCTTGTCATATGCCTGATTTGTCATATCAATTTGTCCACGTTATTTTGAATCACCCTGTATAATGAAATATTTCTTTATCATTGTTCGGCTAGATCAAATATAACTCAGGAATGCCGCGGACGCGCTATAGAGCGTAAAATACGCAAAAAATCGGCGACGGGACGCAAAAAAATAGGGCTTAGGCGTCCCGCGGGACGCGTAATTTTCGTCAAAAATCGTAAAAAAGGCAAATTTCGTTATCAAATCGCGAAATAACGAATAATTTCCTGCAAATTTCGTCAAAAAAGGGCTAACTTTACAAATTCCCGGCTTGTTACAAAATCCTGAAAAAAAGGCAGATTTCTTCAAAAATTCGCGGAAAAACGACAAATTTCGTCCAAAAATAGCGATAAAACGGCAAATTTTGTCAAAAGATTCACGAAAAACGGCCTTTTTAATCGAAAAATCGTGATAAAACGGTAACTTTCGACAAAAAGATCACGAAAAACCGGCACAGTTCGTCAAAAAATCGCGAAAATCCGGCAAATTTTGTAAAAAAAATCGCGAAAACACGAATAATTTCGTTAAAAAATCGCGAAAAAACGGCAACTTTCGTTAAAAAAAATCGCGAAAAGACGAATAATTTACGGCAAATTTCGTCAAAAGATTCGCGAAAAAATGGCTAAATTTTGTTACAAAATCCCAAAAAAGGCAAATTTCCTTAAAAAATCGCAAAAAAAGACAAATTTCGTCCAAAAATCGCGATAAAACGGCAAATTTTTTCAAAAGAGTCGCGAAAAACAGTAGTTTTCATTAAAAAAAATCGTCATAAACCGGCACATTTCGTCAAAAGATCGCGAAAAATCTGCACATTTCGTCAAAAGATCGCGAAAAATCTGCACATTTCGTCAAAAGATCGCGAAAAAACGGCAAATTTCGTCAAAAAAATCGCTTTAAAACACAATTTTTGTCTAAAAGGCACGAAAAAAGAAAAACTTAAGGCCAGGATAGAATTTTTTTGTTCCCAAAACTAACTTTCCTGCTACCATTTTTTTTTTTTTTTTTTTTTCCCTGCTCTAAAAACAATTTTTCCTGCTTCACAATTTGTTTTTGATTGTTCCAAATCTTTCTGAGTGAATGTAACTTCTCAAAACACTCATTCATTAAACAAAAAATACCCTTTTACTCAAAAGTATTCTTTTTTCAGGAAAAATGTATTTTTCAATATATCAGTTTTGCCCCTTTTTAAAAGAAATGCGAACAATAGTGATCTTCTACACTCAAATAAGCATTATTTTATATTTTATAATTTAATTTGTATCTTGCACATTTATTTTTAAAAAAGTAAAGAAAATTTCTCTTATTAATTAAAAAAAAAATAATATCTATACATTTTTATTTTCATTATTTATGCATTATTATTAAAACAATAATTAATGCATTTTTCTTTTGCAAATGAAGTTCAATTTTTTCGTCTAAATATATGACTTATTAATAGTGGGGACCCGCTTTTGTAAAAAAGGGACCCAGAAATTTAGAAGTCCTGGGTTCCCGGGACCCGGGATTTTTCAAGTTTAGCGGCATCACTGAAACTTAACATATAATCTTTTCTTTTACGTTGAATTATATGTAGTAAAAATGAAATCGGAAGTGTATAAACAAATTGGCAGAATGCTATTAAAGAAAGAAAGAAAATCATTATTATTACGATTTTTCCCAAACTTTCAAATACTGAATAACTAACTGCCAAGATTTTTAGGTTTCCAAAACAATTAGACCTCTCTACTTGCTAACATAATCTTATGTTTTTACATATTTATTCATAGAATTACAATTATTAGTTCGTAATTACAGAAATTATCATAATTCTAAATTAGTAGCCTCATTTAGTAGTATACAATAATGTTATACATATTATTTTGTAATAATTATGTAAAACTATATCGAATACTAGTGATATTTACATTTATTATAATTATCAATAAGTGCACTTAATATTAAATTGTTAATGCTACTTACAATTAACTCTATAATTAAGAATATAATACATATTTTATGCTTTAATTACTAAAATGTTAATTAATAATTTAGTATTTATTTTAGAAAGGAAACGGGGCAAGATACTATTTCATGAGGAAATATATTAGTAATGTGTTTAGTAATTATATAGGGGGGGGGGGGGAAGGTATACTGTTTCTTAATATGGTTGTCATTAATTTTTGATAATTTTATGAATTATAAATTGAGAAACATAAATAACATATTTAATTTTTGTGTTTCTAAAGAAATAAAGTTCTATCTTTTTTGTAAGATCTTGGGCTCATAGATTAAGAAATATTGTGAATTTTGAAAGTTTTGTACGGGTCATTCCATGTCAAATCAACGAAAAAAAATTAGGGATGGGACGAATATTCGGCCACTATTCGGTATTCGGCCTATTCGGCCCTTTTGCCGAATATTCGGTTGGCCGAATATTGAAGGCTTGTTGACCGAATACTTCGACCGAATACCTGTAGCCGAATATTTAGAGATATCTGGCCGAATATTGCTAAAATCTCGCCGAATAGTGAAAGATATCTTGCCAAATAAATTTAAGATTTAAAGAATTTCATTTCTTGCATTTTTTTTTTCTCTAATCCAAAATGCTACTTCATTCATGAAGTCATTCTCATTCTTACTTACAAAATATACAGTTATTCGATTGTTAAAAAATACACAGCCTTTCTGTATTTTTTATAAAAGTTAGTGATATTTTAGAAAATGCTGCCCAAGTTGGAGAATTAATGTACTTCATTAGGGAATGATATATTACAATTCAAGATACAAAAACACTTATAGAAAAAAAAAAGAAAGAAAACACTGCCTTATTCTAAAACACATGAATATTTATTAATGTCTGCAAATTCCATGCACAACTAAAAAAAGTTCTTATGAAATTCGTAATTTATTTTCTGTAAAGTAAGAAATGAAAGAATTCATTCACAGTGTGTATTAACGAAGATTCATTTTCAAAATTAGATATCAAATATCATTATTCCAAATACAACGGTACATCTGAAGACAGAACTGGTGGCAAACTAGATATGCATTAGATGACACAACTTGCTTTATGAAGATGATTTAATAAGTATCTACACATAAATTCTAAATACTGAACAAAATAATTTTTTTCATTCTATAGTTTTCACTTTTAAATAATTTGCATAATTACTGACTTAAATATGCAACATTATTATTTCTATATTTTTAATTTACATCTTTCTTCATTCTTGTTTTATCAATTTCTCTTTATCCTTTTAATGCTTGTTGAATAAGTGGAATATTGATGTTGAATATAGTATGTGCCAATTCAAAAATCAAAGATTTTGTTATCATATGCATTCTACTTTAAGCATAACCTTTTGCTATAACGGAATTTGTAATGTAAAGCTTGGCAACGATTTCAGAGCAGTCTCATTCTTACGAATTTGCTTATTATTAGGAACACAAACTCTAAATGATTAAATTTACTTCATTATTTCAGAAAATATCTCCTTGTGAGTTCCGAGAGAAAGAGATTAAGAATATTATTAATTTTGGATAGAAGAAAGGATAAAAGTATCATTTGATAGTAAAAGTGAAGTACATTCTTCATATTTTAATGGAAATATCTTACCATTCTGACTTACTGAAAATAAATTTGATGCACATTAAGATAAAAGAATATAATGCAATTTCATAATTTTTTTGTGTTAAAATAAGTGTTTTAAATTCAAAAATACATTTAAAAGCACATTTAAGAGTAATAATTATTAATGAGCTCCTATTTTTTAAATTATATGTAATCAAAATTAATTTTCTTTACTGGAAAAAAATTTTTACTATTCGGCCGGCCGAATATTCGGTATTCGGCCTAAAATTTGGCCGAATATTCGGTATTCGGCTATTCGGCCAAATCACTATTCGTCCCATCCCTAAAAAAAATGCAATTTTTAGACCTTGATGTCTTAGATTTCTATAATTTTTTGTTTATAGCTTGTATTCATAGAGCATATGAAAAATCTAGCTAAGAAAAAAAATTCCTATCTTTTTTTTTTTTTTTTTTTTTGTTTTTTTTAAATGGAATTTTAAAAATTGCCAAAAATAACAAATTTAATCAATTTTGCAATCACAAGATCCTCTATAATTCTTTAAAAAATTGAGCTAGAGAGCTCATTTATATCTCATTTTAAAGCTCTTTTTATTATCTTTAATATGATATGCAACACTAACTATTTTGAGTAAAATATTTTTTTGACAAATTTTCAAAATTTTGAATTTAAATTTTTCAAAAACACCATTTTTAATTTTTTTTCAAAAAAATATATGTTAATCTTTGATTTTTTAGCTACAGGTATGGAAATTTTCAAGATGGAGAAATGATGGGATTTTGAGTTATTAATTTTTGAATAAGAATGGTTTATTGAAAATTTTAGGTAGGGTCATTCCATGTCATATCAACGTGGGGTCTGGACCTCGACATCTTAGATTTTCATGATTTTTGGTTTATAGTTTGTATTCATGGAGTATATGAAAAATCTAATTTTTTATTTTTTTTTTTTTTTCTTAGTGTTTTTTTACGGAATTTTAAAAATGGCTAAAAGTAACAAATTTAACTAATTTTGCAATCACAAGATCCTCCATAATTCTTTAACAAATTGAGCTAGAGAGCTCCTTTATGTCTTATTTTAAAGCTATTTTTATTAGCTTTAATATATGTAACACTAACTATTTTGAGTAAAATATTTTTTTGACAAATTTTCAAAATTTTGAATTTAAATTTTTCAAAAACACCATTTTTAATTTTTTTCAAAAAAATATATGTTAATCTTTGATTTTTTAGCTACAGGTATGGAAATTTTCAAGATGGAGAAATGATGGGATTTTGAGTTATTAATTTTTGAATAAGAATGGTTTATTGAAAATTTTAGGTAGGGTCATTCCATGTCATATCAACGTGGGGTCTGGACCTCGACATCTTAGATTTTCATGATTTTTGGTTTATAGTTTGTATTCATGGAGTATATGAAAAATCTAATTTTTTATTTATTTATTTTTTTTTTCTTAGTGTTTTTTTACGGAATTTTAAAAATGGCTAAAAGTAACAAATTTAACTAATTTTGCAATCACAAGATCCTCCATAATTCTTTAACAAATTGAGCTAGAGAGCTCCTTTATGTCTTATTTTAAAGCTATTTTTATTAGCTTTAATATATGTAACACTAACTATTTTGAGTAAAATATTTTTTTGACAAATTTTCAAAATTTTGAATTTAAATTTTTCAAAAACACCATTTTTAATTTTTTTCAAAAAAATATATGTTAATCTTTGATTTTTTAGCTACAGGTATGGAAATTTTCAAGATGGAGAAATGATGGGATTTTGAGTTATTAATTTTTGAATAAGAATGGTTTATTGAAAATTTTAGGTAGGGTCATTCCATGTCATATCAACGTGGGGTCTGGACCTCGACATCTTAGATTTTCATGATTTTTGGTTTATAGTTTGTATTCATGGAGTATATGAAAAATCTAATTTTTTATTTATTTATTTTTTTTTCTTAGTGTTTTTTTACGGAATTTTAAAAATGGCTAAAAGTAACAAATTTAACTAATTTTGCAATCACAAGATCCTCCATAATTCTTTAACAAATTGAGCTAGAGAGCTCCTTTATGTCTTATTTTAAAGCTATTTTTATTAGCTTTAATATATGTAACACTAACTATTTTGAGTAAAATATTTTTTTGACAAATTTTCAAAATTTTTGAATTTAAATTTTTCAAAAACACCATTTTTAATTTTTTTCAAAGAATGATATCAGCTGAAATGCTAATTAAATTAGCATTTCAGCTGGGGTGGGGTTCGAACACACGATCTCTTTCTTGAAGAGTCATAGCTTAAATCTGGCGTCTTAGACCGCTCGGCCATTCCGTCCGCACTCTAATCAGCGAACTTATTCAACACTTTTAATTAGCGAAAAATCATTAACTAATGTTGTTTGCCTAATTACAAAAAAAAAATAATAATAATAATTCTGAATCAATTTCGATTAAATGTGAATCTAAACCATTCTCGAATCTACTATAACACACACACACAAAAAATCATTAAAATCAGTTCATTCGTTTAAAAGGAGTTCAGTGACAAACACACGCACAGAAGATATATATATATATATAGATATATATAGTGGTTCTACATATATATATGTATGGATTTAGTTGCATTTATTCGTGATTGCTTTTAATCTTTGTCGGCTGGATTTATAGTATTAAATTGAACCCTGATAAGAGATTAACTTATGCTTTGCAGTAATTTTCTCCAAGATTTCTCTGATAACTTTGTATTTAATTCGCGTTTCTTTATTATGCAATGTTCGTGCTATCTGAAATCAGTACTTGAATTTCAATGAGACACTCACGTGCCTAGCATTTGAAAAAAAGGCCCAGAGGAACTTTTGAAAAGGGGAATATTTTCCAGTAGCTTGATTGGTGCAATTTTTTAACGATGCTTTTCTGGCTAGCTTTCCATTGTTCTACTTGAAACTGAGTAAATCTACCCTCCTGCGAGTCCCAGATTGAGTGAGGTAGCCTAGCCGAAAGTAATGTCCTCGAATCAAGAGTGCATATCGGGCCGCACCACTCTCTACACATTTTGCATAATCGGTTCCAGTGCCTTGTTAGGCTTCTGATGAATCCAACAGCTGTGGGGCAAAGAACTCAATTTCAGGCAGATCATGCCTAGCATTTTTTTTTCTCCCGCAGATTTTCTGATCCGGAGAGCATTGAGTTCATTTTTGAATTTAAATAAATAAAATTCATGTATGAGGCGTGAATTATGTCATAGTTTTCAAAAATACATAGACGCCTACCCCCACATATTCATTGGTTTTAAAATTAAATAAACAAAATTTCCTTTTTTAATAATTTTTTTTTTTTTTTTTCCTTTAAGGGAAAGAAGTTTAAAATTTTATCGGCCAGATGACTTAAAATGTTTAAACTCTAAAATTAAAAATAACTGAGTTTTTTGTAAAAAGAAAAATCCTCAATTCTCCATTTAGAGGGTGGGGGAGAAAAACTGGCTGAAGCTTAGCTTTCTATTTTTAATTATTTGTTTTTAAAAGTTGTCTTAAAAGAAGGTTTTGCTTAAAAATTTTCGATTGAGTGCATTTTACATTTATATTTTGAATTGGGAAGAAAAAAGAAAAAGAAAACGTTAGCTAGGTTGCAGATTACAAACATTTCTGTTTAAAAATCTTGACCCTTTTTCGATGTGCCGTTAATTTTCGATCTGCCGACGGCAGGTCAAAAATGGTAAATGTCATTCAACATTGAATCATGGGAACGATATGAGATGCAAGACGGAAATTCGTGTTTCGCTTTATTTTTTTAATATTTTCTAATTTTTCTTTATTTCATGATGTTTGAAAAATGGTAATTGATAGTAAAAATTGATTTTATTCACTATTATAAATGAGGCCCGGAAAGTACAGACCTAAAAAATCCCCCTCAAAACACCGTAAAAATAAGCACAAAAAATATTACCTAATAAAGTTTTGAAAAACGCCCGTACTTCTGATGTAGAAATTTTCATGAATTTGTTATGTTTTATTAAATTTGTAATACTTTTGAATTTATGATTAGATAAATGTACTCGATTTCTTGAGTTTAGAATCATAAAAGCCAAATCATAAGAAAAATGCTTTTAGAAATATCTTAAATTAAAAAAAAATATAATTTTCTTTTAAAAAATGTCCGAGAAGGAAAAATCAATGTTGCCAACTTTTAGGTTATGATAACAGGGTTGCCACACCACCTGGAAAACACAGGGAATTTTAAAATCTCCTCCCAAAACAGGAAAAAAAAAAAAATATCTGGAAAACATAATTTTTTTTTCTTACTATATCCAAACAGAATTTTTTTTTTTTTTTTTCGGCTTTCATTTTGAAAGCCGAATATTATTTTATGATATTTATAAAAAATAAACCAGTGTTGTGTATCAAAGTTATCCTATATTTTATATGTCCTGTATTTTAATATAAATATTAATTTGAATGCATAAAATAAGTAGCTTTTCCTCTTTTCTTTTTTGTTTCTGCAATTTTTGTGATATGTTCACGATAATTGATTTTTAGGTAAGATTCTTTAAAATTTTATGTTCTTTAAATTATTAGATACGAAGTTCTTACATATTTTAACATTCATTTACATATTTTAAAGTATTTTTTCAAATCAATCCTATTTCAAAGTATTTTTTAGTAGAATGTTTGGGTATCGCTTTGATGTTTTTATTTTTATTAATGCAAAACGTGGGATTCAATAATAAGTGTAACAACTTTAAAGGGTTTTTTCATTTGCTCATATCATATAATGTATTATATTTCATTTGTGCAATTAATTGGGTAATGGTAAATTATAAGATGTCTAATTAGCTTACATACACGCATATTTTTGCACACTCAACATAGAATAAACGCGTTGCAGTACAGGGAAAACACGAAGATTTTTTTAAGATTAGAGTGGCAACCCTGGATAATAAACAGTACACATTAAAACATTTGCTCACAAGACATAGTTCCGAGATTCCAGATAATAGAGTGATCTAAATCTATAGTAAATGTCATAGTTTTGTGTTTTTTTACTGCAAAGTATGTCTTTTGCAAACTATTAAGTCATTTCGGACTGGGCAGCGTTGTCCAATCTTATTTTTAAAAGTCCCCCGAGTATGGTATCTAATATGCATTTTTCAGCTTTATTAATCTATCCTGTTATATATGTTTAGTGTTGATAGTCAGCCCGAGAGAGACGACTCAGATGAAGAAGCCAAGTGTGTAGAACCTAGATGTCCCTCCCAGCTCCCTTCATTGAGATTTTAATTGTAGTATTCATCCGTTATGAAACCGCTGGTATACAAAAGAAAAGCGAAAGTAGGAGTTGACGTATCAATAATAAAATCATGAGCGGTCTCCCCGGAAAAGAAGTTTTGTTTATGCTGCATAGTTGCAAAAAGCCGGCTAAATAATTATAAGAGAAAACCTAATCGGTGCATTTTATTGATATTAAGCGGCTTTTTGGGGTCCAAAATAGATTAAAGCTATAAACTGCATTTTTTAAAATGTGCTTAAGGGTGTTCTTAAACCAAAAAGGGCAACTTTGTGACCAGGGCTGGGTTTTTGCCGGCAGAAAATGGTTTCTGCCTTGCCAGTGGTAAAAAGTGGTTATAATCGGTTTTAACCTGTAGAAACTAGCAACAACTGGTAAAAAATCATTTCATGACATAAATTGAGACTTTTCAGAGTACTAAATTGCTTATATGGGTGATTCTACGATAAAAGGTAATTTGTACGGTAATCCATTTAAAACAGATTTTTTTATTCTATATGTTGCTATTTTTTGCAATGAATCGCATCATCTTAATATACTTTATTAAATAACATCACGATTGAATGCCGAATTAAAACACATTTTTCTGAAATTTCTTACAAAGTCTAAAAAAGTCTCTACCCTGGCATGTCCCCTTACCGGTTTCAATTTAACTTTCAAACAATACATACATTTTTTTCCGTCAGATGCTTAGCTAAAGTATGTTTAATTGGAATTTAAGTATACTTACGTATTATAAAATAAAAAAAAAATAATTTTGTTAATTTCAAATAATTTTTTTAATTAACTTTTGTCCCGCTTTTTTTTTTTTTTTTTTTTTTTTGTATCTACTCTGTCAAATTTTGTTCCACTGCAACAAATATAAATTCAAGGATGGCTATATCGGAAGTAGCGCTTAAGGACATCTGTTGGCTTGAAGTTAGCAATATTAAACGCGCAACCCATTTAAGCGTCGCCATTTTTAGTTGTGCGACGCGACCGTGCGGTGTAGTTGTTTCGCACGGTGATCGTGTATCTCCCCTGGTAAGTCATACAGCTTATAATATTCATTTAATTCAATTGCATTTACTGCCCTAATTAAACAATACGGTACTAATTAAACTGAAATACACAATTAACCCAAAAACTAATTCAGTCAGTTAAAAAATTTGAATTTACATGAAAATGTCTCTCCCCTGCCGTATTTCCCCTGGCAAGATAACTGCCAGGGAAGCGAGTCACTGACCAGAAAAAGTTATAAAATATGTATAAAGTGACTTGCCCTTATATGAAAAAGTAAATAAACGGGACAAAAATCATAATTTAAAGGTTTTTTCATCAAACTTTTCTTTTTGGCCGAATTCTATGTTTTTGAACCTCTTATCGTAGAATCACCCATATACGTTTTATTATTCCAGCTAAATAATATAAAATATTGTGAATAATTTTAATTAAAAAAAAAAAGTATTAGAATTTGATAGTTTTGAATCATTCATGGAGAATCAGGCATATTATTTCCAGATAACTGAAAATCATGAAAATGAAATGATATTAAGGACATTGCAGTTGTTAAAATTGTAAATAAGTATAATGGTTTATAAAGAAGTTAAATATTGTTACAAATGTTAAAACTATTGCTGCTACTTTAGATAAAAGTGAAAAACATAACTGTTCTATTGCAGTTTAACTGTTCATAAAAGTTTCTTAATTTCAAAAGATGGAAATATCATAGAAACTCACAAATGCAAAATTCAAATCTCTTTTCTGCACTGCTAGCTTTTATGCTAGTTTATTTCATCTGAAGTATATGGGATCAAATTTTACATATGAGCATAAAGAAAGGGCAAAAAAAAATTGCTTTTGATATTAATCTAAATTGTGTGCCGTATATAATAACCCCTTATAGCAAAATAGACTTCTTTCCCAGAAACATTTTTCCCCAAGAAAGTCCTAGAAAATGTCTTGCCTTCTGTGGGTGACCACTTTTAAAAACAAATACTGTTAAAAATGAGAATTTTTCAAATTTTACATTTTCAATAATGACATTAACAGCAAATAATGTTAGTCTTGAAAGAATATTTTCAAACTTTTATTTCATTCAGAACAAATTAAAAATCAGTCTAGGTTAAGAAAAGTTAAAAATTAATCCTATATTATGGAATGCTCTTAGTATGTTATTACTTTTACCACAAAAATAAATTTGTTCATTCAATAGTGTAAAATAATTGTACAAGATAATCTATTTTTTTTTTTTTTTTTTTTTTTTTTTGTGCTACAATTATTTATTTATAAATTGTCACAAGTACCAATCTCTTTGTATGTAGTAGTAGCTAAATTTAAGTTATTGCAGTACATTATTTATTTAAAAATACATTGAAAAGTAATTTCTAAATATCTCAGAATTTTTTGTAAACTGTTTTTTAAACTTTTAATTAGAAATTCAACCGTGAACAATAATATCAATAATTAAACTTGTACAGTATCAGATTACCATTATGAAAATCTCTTTTTCAAGTGACATAAAATTATTATATAAACAAAGCATATTTATATGATCATTTTGAAACTTTTTACTACTTTGAATAATATCCATAATATTTATTTTAATTTTTTAACTAAATTCTTTATATATAAAATACCTGTGTGAATTATGAATCACTGCACGTTAAAGTTCTTATTAGTATTATTTCTTAGTTTCTGCCATTTTTTGCCGCTTACTGACAAAAACTAGTTTTTTGCCATGCCGGTTTTAACCACCCCGGCAGAAACTTGCCATCCCTGTTTGTGACATAAGTTATTTATTTTTGTTCGGAAATGCATGAAACTAGCAAGTATTCTTGTTCAGAAACTATCTAAATCGCACTCACTTTGCTGGTTTTTTTTTTTTTTTTTTGTGGGGGGGCGGGGGGGGGGGGTAATGAAATAGATCTTTCAGAACAAGCCGTCGAAGTTGGCGATTTGAACCGCATTTTCTTGCGAAAGCAGAAAGGCAGTCTTACAAAGGGAGAAAAGCGCGTGATCACGTGATCGAAATAGCTTATAGCTCGACAGATAATTTAATTATCATAAAATGGAAAACAAAGTTCGATTCAAAATCGCTTTCATAGTCAGGTTTTATATTGTTTTATTAAAAAATGAATTTGTAAATGCGTCAAAACGTTTTGCGTTTGTTGAGCAGAGACGTTGAGAACAAATAGCCTTAAACTAATTTTGAAAATATTTTATTTAGTTGGAATTTAGTATCATTTCTAATGAAAACTTTAATACTTGAATAACACTGAACTAATTGATCACATTACGTAATCAGGGTTACAAAACAGTCAACTAAGTTTAAGAAATACACGCCAATTTCTTTACTTTGACATACACTGAGCCTTTAAAAACTTTTCAAGATTCTTCTCTTATAAAATATTTTATTTTAGAATAGTAATTAGTTGAATGATATATTTTATTAATTAATTTTAAGGGTTTATTTGGTGATCAGTATTTTCTTTTTCTTATAAATCTTTAAAATCCTACTTAAAATCATTTGGGGAGAAACATTTCTCATTATTGAAAATAGTATTTACGAAAAAATACCATGAATAACTCTTTTCAGTAGCAACAAGCTTTTCAAAATGTTATTTAGCAAGATTTATTTTGAGCGCAGTTTTTAAATCTTTTCTTTTTATATTGTTTTAAACTTAGATGTACCAAATTCTCTTCAAATATTTTCTTCCCAATTCCCTTTTCAACATTGAATATTCCTCGACATATGAAGAGAATCTTCTCTTCATGAGGACTTACTTATTTGAAATAAATTACAAAATCGCTTAAGAGTAAGAGGGAAAAAAATTATACATCAATAAAAGATGTTTTTCTTAATCATCAAAACTCACTGTTTGCTAAATAGGGATGATCTCAAGTGTTACCAGATAATTTAATTTAAAAAGTACCCATAAATTATTTTGTTTTAATCAATATAAAAAGTAAATAGCAACATGTTGAAATATTTACTTTTTATGTTTTTTTTTTTTTTTTTTTTTTTTTTTTGGGTGGGGGGGGGTGTTGATTTACTGTCTACTTACGTATAATCTTGAAATTGTTTAATATGTATAGCGCTATGCAATATTAGGTTATCAAAACATCATCTTGGGGTCAACTGCATGTGTTCTCCTCATTGTGTATTATTTTACATTTAGACATATTGTATTCATAATATTTTTTTGGTTATCATAAAGACTCAATTTATTTCGTATTACTTAATAGAAGTTTGTAAACTTGCTGAAAAACATGAGTGCATCAAAAGCAAATTAATGTAAACTAATATGTACCTATGATGTCGAAATATTTCTTCTGAAGGCGAGTCTCAAATCATAAGTTTAATGTCTATTCGTGTCTCGTTCCCTGTTTTTTTTTTTTTTTTTTTTTTTTTTTTTTCCCGTTATTTTTTAGAATGTTGCGATTATAAAAAGTTTGACTATCAAATATTTTTTTCCAATGTTTTTGTGCATTCAAATTCTTGTTCACATTAATCTTATTCCAAATTTAAAAATTAATTTTGTATACGTTTTCTATCAAAGTTTCCAGCGTCATGGAAAGTCGGGGAATTTCAAAACAGTTATGGAAAGTCGGAGAAACTTCAAAATATATGGGAAAAGTGAGGGAATTTACAAATATTTTCTAAAAAGTCATGAAAAAAGCGTTCGAGAAAAATGAAAACTGACATAAAATTTATCAAATAATCTCATTTAAAAAAAATGAAGTTCAGCAAATGATTTAAAATATATATATTTCGAGAAATTTGCAGAACGATTGCCGGGGGGGGGGGGGGAATCGCTACTTTTGACAAATTGAGAGGGAAAAAAAATGTATGCCAGAGTGGTCAAAGATTTTTAGGTTTGATGAGGGAAAGTTAGGGATTTTTGCTGGGAATCATGTATGCACTCATATTTAAAATTTCATTTATAAATATTTGGATCTTGTTTAAAATATTCATTTAATAATATCTTCTTTCAAATTTATAATGTTACAATACAAAGACATCTTGCAATAGCCAACAACAGAAGAAAATGTGGTAGTAGTGTGGTGTAAAATTACATTTTCTTAATACGAATATTTCCGAATAGTAATCTCAGTATTATTTAAAGGAAGAATTTGGTTATAAGGTGAATATTACTATTAGAAAATAATGGTATTCCATTTCTGTAATGTTTTGGCACTTAGTATCAACTATATTAGTACTTTATTACTCGCCCTGCTGTATTATATATACTACAGGTTGTTGAAATTTTAAATATGCGTGTTACAAATGCGCATTGTTCAGAAATATTGTACTTTGTGATGATAGTGTTTGACTTAATATTAAAAAAAAATTTCCCCTTGATGAGATTTAGAATTGTGTAATGCACAAAATATATCAAGGGTAAAGTTTTTCTGTCTGAATTTATACGAGCATTTGAAATTAAATTGCAATCATAAATGATTTATAGTTTAATTTCCTAATAAAGGTAGGATTAATATTTTTGTATTTGGGATACTAAATCTCATTGACTTCAAAAACATAACTCCAATGTTTTTGTTAATTTTTAATTCTTCAAAATAAACAACTAATAACTGACAAATATGTTTAAACGTTTAAGAAATCACAAGCCTAAAAGTGTTCTTAAAAAAATCTAACATTTGTGTGTTGCATTTTGTATGTATAACTGACAAATGTTAAGTCTTAAACTTACTTTGAAATCACTGGTTTAATTACGAATAATTAAATTCGTATGAGGAAAATAAAATCGCCATGTTCCTTAATCGTGCCAACAAATTCTCGCCAAAGTATTCAAAAAATGTCATCTATTGTGCAGTACGATAATGTCGCATCACAGGTGTGGAAACATACATATAGTAAAGTGCCCCCTTCCACCCCCCCACCCCCCCCCAGGTTTTGATAGAATAACTATTGCAACAAAGACATTCCCTTGGGGATCCCCACCCCCAAAACATCCCCCATTCAACTTAGGAGGATTAATGCCAAGTGTACATTCAACCGCACTATTTATATCAGAGGATGTTGGGCACGTTTTACGAAGGATATCAGGCTGGGATATGAAACATTCTTCCAACGACCGTTATAGTTGGTCATAAAATATTCAACAAAAGATTGTTCTTGAATCAAATTTCTTAAAAATCGAATATTCTAGATTTTTTAATGTTCGTTCAATAGCTTTTTTAAAAAATTTGATAATGTAAATCAATCAAACAAAAAATGTCTCAAAGAGCTCAAATGCTCTTAAAGATTAAAAAATTTCGCAATTTTTTTGAAATTACGATTAAAACAGAAGTTATGGCTTTTGGAGTTGTACCCGTTCAATAGCTAATTTAGAAGTCATTTTTCTCAAAATAACAATTTAGAGCATAAGGCGCAAAATATCTCAAACATCTCAATATATTATCATGAAATTTTCAAAATACATGCTTCATGTTTATCCGTTAGTATAAACCTGAAATTTCTTTTTTACTGTGTGTCTCTGTGTGTGTGTATAGAACCATTAGATAATACTACAAATCAACATCAATTACTGTAAATATTAGTTAATGCCAAATTATATCATACAGAAGAGTTGTCAGAATTAGAAATAAAATTGGAAATGTGGTATTTAGCTCGTTATCAAGGGCAATACTAAATAGCCACATTAATTGCGATTAATTTCTGAGTGGAAATCAGGATAGACCTAAAAATAATTTCCACATTGCCCGATTAATCGCAAATGAGAACTCATTTCAAAGAAAAATAGTAGAAAAATAAGACCATAATAGAATTATCAATATAATTGCAATAGAAAAACTATTTCAAAGAAAAAATATTAGAAAAATAATTAAACTGTAATTGAATATTGATAAAGATAACTTACAATTGTCAATCGCAACCAAAATTTCCATTGAGAACAGGAAAAAAAATAATAATAATAATAATATAATTGAATTAACATTAAGTTAAATTGAAAATCATGTCAAATGGAAATAATTAGACAAATTGAATTATATACAATACCATCTATTGTATATGCAATATATACATCATTTAAACATGAAAAATTAATTGAATATAAACTAATATTGTAGAACCGAAGTAGATTCATTAGAGCCCAAATACTTTGGAATTACTGATAAAGTGTGTGATATCATCAGCCATTAGCAAAAGAATACGAATTTGGGGTTACCAACACACATAGCCTTAATAATGTGGAAAAAGCACAAATAAATAAATAAATAAATAAATAAATCATAATAGCAAGATTAAATTGGATAGAATACGATAAACACATCAGACACTAAAGAAATGCTTTAAATGATAAACCAAAAAGTAGACCATCATGATTTCATTCAACTGTTGTTCCCCCCCCCCTCCCCCCCAAAAAAGGAACTATGAGTATATGTTAAAATGTTCAAAATTTTGTGTTATCTAAATACAATCTTGTATTAAAAACATAAAAATGCTTTAAATACAAATTTATTTGGGTTCAGGTTAATTCAATAAAAAAATAAGTAAATTACCCACCAAATTTCCACCAAAATTTCGAGTCGCAAAATTTATTTTGCAATTTTGCACGTAAGCTGTCATATCGATATTCTGCTCGACAAATGTCTGACAGTTTGAAGCCACCTATAAATAATATTCCTACATGTTGCGATTTTTTAAGCATGTGAAATGATAAAAATATACAGTAGAACCCCGTTAATTTGGATCTCCGGATAATTTGGATCGGTTTGCTCTTTTTTTTTTTCCTCAAATTTGAGAGGCGATTGGCTAATTTCCATAACATTAACTTATTTCATCGTCGTATTCTGAATTAAAAAACTTTTTCTGAAATCTTTTCGGAAGAATTAAACATGACTGTAAATATTCAATACCTTTAACATGAAGGTGGTTTTCTGTATGTTTTCTTTTATTTCATTTTTTTCTAATTCTCCGGATAATCCGGATTGGGTCTGGTGTCTGGTCCCAATTAATCCGAATTTCGGGGTTTTACTGTACGTATCTTTTATCCCTCTAAATGTTGTGTTTTAAATCGGGTACATTTTAAGATATTAAATGTTGGAAATAGTCCCCCCCCCCCTCCCTATTGGCCCCACCAGTGGCCGAGAGGGTCTGACCTCTCAACTGGTAGACGGCAGGTGCTGGGTTCGAACCCAATCGCGGCCGTCGGCCTAACCGTTCGGAGTTTTCGTGGTTTTCTTCGAACCTTGCGTAAATACGGGTTAGGTTCCCTAAGAAAGACCCCCACGAAGGGCATCTCTCCCCATAGGGCCTATATCCCATAGCGTAGATAATCGACCGACACAAAATACAACAACAACAACAACAACAACCCCCTTCCCTATTTTAAAAGTCCTGAAGCCACTTAAAACGTGAATATAAATTGTAATGAAGAACTTTAATTTTTCTATTAAATCAAAATATTCGAAATTATCGTACTCGCTTACCGTATCAAAAATTTAAATTAAAAAATGTTACTATCAATAATTTTACATTACTTGTGCTTGTGAACCTTACAAAGTTCGTTTTGTAATAAGTGTAATATTTTAAAAAAGCTTAACATTATTTATTCATTTTAAATCTACTTTAAATACAAATATTTGTTTTGCTCATTTAAAAGTAATTTGTGCTTGAGGAGATTAAATATGGTGAATCGAAGTAGGAAAATCTGAACTAGATTTGTCAAGTTACTTTCCCTATTATTACTTTCCCCCCCTTATCCATGTCTCCTTATTTCCTATTTAAATAATAATGTTTATTCATCCTGTACAATGTATTCACATTTCCCCCAATTGACTGAAACGCGCTTTATTATTATTTTTTTAATTATTATTTTTTTTTTATCAATTAGAGATACATAGACAATGTAAGTTACAAAAGTTTCAAAATAAGGTAGAAATTAAAATTATGTAGATGGAATTTTTTTCTGTCATTAGTTTTCAGTAAGTTACTTCTTAAATTAACCTTTATACGTTCCTTGGCCTCCGAATTACATTAAAAAATGTTCATCATTTTACGAGCAAAACTCACCTAATTATGAAAATAAAACTTTGAATTTTACTTAATTCAAACAAACGAGGGGGGGGGGGGGGGGTTGTTCTTTAGTTCCGCAGAACGCTTAGAATTCATAACATTCAAAGTATAACTCGACTAGTTTTGGTTGCAGATTAATGGAGTTTTTATTGTTTTGTCAGCGAACTGTGAAATTTTTCTAAATGTAATATTTAGGACCTAGGAACCGTATAAAAAATTTAAAAAGTGTAATTTTTTAAAAATTAATGCCAAGACCATTTTATCTATGTAATCTTTATCCCTACCTCATTTTGAACACCTTTGCAGTGTACGTATCCCCAATTTATAAAGCACGATTCAATCCTATTGGGACGCCCTGTATTCTTCGTCCATAATAGTTTTATCACATTAAATATTATTGATCTTAGATTTATTGTAACGCCTTCTTTGAAACCTTGACTGTTAGAGCAAATTTTCAACTTCTATTCTCGAGTTATAGTGCTATTTTCTATGAGAAATAAATCGTAACTTTATTTTGAAAGATTTAAATATTGGAAATTTCTTTTTTAATGCAGTTAGTGTATTCTATTTATTAATATTAATAAATTCCGACGATAAAGAAATATTCAAAAGAGATGTGGGTAATGTTTTTGTATTAATTAAAAAAAAAAATGTTTTTTTATTTTCAGGGGTGGGGAATTAAAAAAAAATTTCACCAGCCAGGGATTTATTTTACCAGCCAGCAAAATACAATATACAGTTGAAAATAGTTAAAACAAAATTTAAACAACTGAAAAAACAGTTAATTACTATTACTACAATGCATTTTCATATTTTTGTTCGATAAAAATAAGAAATATATACAAGAGAAAAAATATTAGTACTATAGCGTAGAATTTAGTATAATATTTATATTACAAAAGTTGCAAAATATAGGGAACTAATAAAAATAAATAAATAAAGTTTCTGGCATCTTTACAGTTTGAAGTTTGAAAAAATAACTTAAAACTTCACTCGCCCTGAAGGAAAATTTACTCGCCAGTGGCGAGTACAATGATGTAATTCCCCAGCCCTGTTTATTTTCTTTCATTTATTTGGAAGGGGTAGCACTTTGCACACTTTATAATTTGGTTGAACTGCAAAATAATAGCCTAAGAATTTCTTTAACCCCTTGAGCTCTGATGGTAGAATTTTCTACCACATAATTTTAATTCTGAAATGTCACAATGGCACCAGATTTATTTGGGAAAGATTTAATGCATTTTTTCGTGTTTATCGTTAACCGTTTTTTTTTTTTTTTCCTTTGCAAAATACTAGTGCCAATGTGACATTTGGAATTTTGAAGAAATTTACACCTCAGAGCTCAAAGGGTTGTGAATATTGGTTTAGAATGTTAATTTATTTGTTTCAAATTTGCATCACTACTGCAGTGTTTCTAAAACAATTTTTGTAAAGTTTATTGAGTAGGGGTACACAAATCGGTAGGAAAATCGCAAAATTCGTCCTCCATTATTTCTTAGGCCTGAAATTTTTATTATTGACCTTTCTACTAATTGATTTCTTACACACAGCTGATGAAGGGGGGGGGGGGGAGGAGAAGCATCGCCTGGATATTGCTACTATTCTACGTCTCTCCCTCTACGAAAAAGTCGATCGGCCCAAATAAAAATCTTTCCGTTTTTATCGTATGTCCCTTTTGAGCTGTCAGATCCTCTCATCATCTGAAGAGAACGGTAGGTAGGGTAGGAATTGAACCTTTCTGTGGAGTGTGCGCAGGTGATGCACATGCATCGAGAGCACCTCCCTTTTTGAATAGGACTGCAGGCGATAATCGGGGGTCGCCCAGAGAATGTTTGCGTTCTGGGCCGCCCCGCTCTTTCGTTCCCTTCTGCAAACGGTATCGATGGAGAGAAGATAGTGGAATAGTGTGAGGGAGGTGAACAGGGCACGCAACATACAAGCCTTTCATACTCCACCCCCCCCCCTCCTTCCTCAAGTGCATGTATACACTTTGTGGGGGGAATGTGCTTTTGAAACACCAGTTTTGTATTATATATTTTTTTTTCTAGCTTTTTCATGAATGATATTAGTTAGCAACGTGTTGAGATTTCCTACATTGGCATTTACCATTCTTGGCATTTCAGCATTATTTATGTAAAGCAAAACATTGTTCGATTGAAATGAATAAAACTTTTTATAGAGTAACTTCAATATGAGGATGAGGAATAAATTGCAAGCACAGGAAAATAAATCCTCCCATATTAAAATTTTTTGATGTAAATTTTGTTGTACTTCTTGTAATAAGTGTCCTTTAAAGAAAAGGCACAGCCCCTAGCCCCTCCTTCCCCCGTCATCAATTGTAACTTTAACCTTTTTGCATGTGTAAATTAGAATCAATATTTTTGATCACTGAAAAAACAATGTTTAAACATATAATATTTAAATGATGCACCATTTCGATACTGTGTGTTGAAACGGGTTTTTTGTGTGTGTGTTCAATTTTCCCACACAAATTTTTCATTAATTTTGATTCACAATACTTTAATGTTGAAATATTTTTTTTTCATTAATGATATTTTTTCTTATTTATTTTGTGTTTTAAATTACATGATAAAAAAATGTATATTTTATCAATAGATTTACGGGTCTCAACTACATTAACATGCATATTTTCCGTTGTAACTTTCGTCTATTTTAAACATACACACGAAATTAGAAAGCCGAGAGAGAAAATGTGTTACCTATGTATGCGCGTCGTAATACCTTCAAATTAATACTGCTGTAGAAATAAGTCATTTTCGGATGACTGCAAGCATAAAATTGAAAATCCAGCAGATTCTCAATTTCCCTAAATCTAGTATTAAACGAATGCTTTTAAAACGAAATGAGTAAATATACATATGTCACTTCATTAGGTAGTTTTCATTATAAAAAATAAAAAAGGTCATTCCATGGTAACTTACTTTACATTTTGAACTATTTTCAGTAATATAACACTAACGCGCGCGCGCGCGCGCACACACACACACATCAAAATGTAAATTTGACATAGTTTGCTAGTTAAACTTATTCAAATCCCTATTTAGATGAAAATTACATAAACATTTGAATAAACAATTTCATTTTACTTGAGAGAGGTGTAACGAAAAATTAAAAACAAATATTATTGACATGTTCCGATTCCAATTTAATAAAAACCACAATCATAATGAAATAAAAATACAAATCGTTTCACGGTCAATAAAAACGGCGCACGACAATGTGATGCAAATCAAAAATAGACCATGATCAAAGTTAATTTTCAATTTGGTTCATCCTATTCAAGCTTTCACGAGGAATTTACGTATAAACTCTAACCATAACTTAGGAATAATAAAAGAAAAATTTATCATTGCAAACAAAATTTTTACGCGTATAAATTTCAATAAGGGATCTATGAAATATAATTTGTCTAATGTATGTCTTGTTTTTTCATTGACTTATATTTTATTTTACGATTAATCGGATAATTTAGAAATCACTTTTAGAATTTTCCTGATTTCTAATCAAAAATTATTCGTAATTGCTGTATCTACTTGGTATTATCCTTGAAAACGAGCCATGTACCACAGTTTCCAATAATTTGTATTGCTCTAATATTGATAACTCCTTGTTCTATTTATTTGATTTTTATTTATTAATTGTAGATGTTAAATAGTAGTATGTACACATATACCGGGTGTCCCAAAAATGACTGATGGATTTTAAAATTTAATAATTTGCAAACGGTGACAGCTATTTAAAAAAAATTTGCAGGAGGGCTACGTATAATGTCAGGAGTTTTTTACCGTAATTTTTTTAGTTCGCATCTCAAACATTAGGTGGCGCTGACGGCGATTGAAGGCCAGGTTGACGCTTCACTCAGCATTGATCACCTGGTCTTCAATCGCCGTCAGCGCCACATATTGTTTGAGATGCGAACTAAAATAAAAAAAATACGGTAAAAAAAACTCCTGATATTATACATAACCCTCCTGCAAAATTTTTTTAAATAGCTGTCACCGTTTGAAAGTTATTGAATTTTTAAAATCCATCAGTCATTTTTGGGACACCCGGTGTATATATATTTCGTCATGCTGCAACTCTCGTTTTTGAGTTTTGAAACTTACGTTTTCATATGCAGGGTGTCGTCGAATTCATCGATCAAACTGTAAGGGAAAATAAAGTACACATAAAGAAGCAATTTTGGTAAGGTAATGTGGGGTCGGAAAAAAATAGTTATGGTGAGTAACAAGAAATGCAGAGGAAAGGAAAATAAGTGTTTTATTTTCATAAAAATTACCGTAAGTGCTCAAGTGTGCCATCAACAATATCGATATATATCTCACAATCAATTAGAATGATTGGCGTACCCTTTCAGAGACTTTATATGTCTAATCTATGAGTCATTAGTTGACTCTAATGAGGGCCTATACAACACTTGTAATATGCGGAAAGATATGCCAACCACTTGCTAGACGCTGCCAGTGAGCATTCGAGCACTTACTGTAATTGTTACGTTAATGAAACTGTGGTTTTCATTTCCCCCGCATTTCTTGCTTTTCGCCAAAAATTTTCATTTTCGTCCTCTCATTGCTATATAAAAAATTGCTTGTTTATGTACTTTATTTTTCCTTATAGTTTGATCCATGAATTCGAGGATACCCTGTGCATAATTCATTAACTCAAGACATTGGAGGAATTTCGTTATGCTTCGTCCTTTTCTAGATTTTTTTTTTTTTTTCACCCGCTAGTCTTTTAACTGAAATTGCTTCGAGTTATTGAACTAGCTCCGAGTCCTATCCAATTCCTGGTCCCCCAGTCTTACCTCTGTTTCCTTGCATCATTTCTCTGGCATTTACATGGATTCCTGACTGATTCTTTAGCACTGTTGTCGTGAGAAGGAATTTGATGCACCAATGAACGTATGGACGATCTCTCTCACCATCATTCGATTTTTTTTTCTCTTTTGCTTTTCCCTTGACGTGGGACTTACCCCGCTGGAGTCTTTTCATTGTCAGTAATCGACCGATAGATCCCCCCCCCCCCCATTTTTCGGTGAATGATTGAAAAGTATTAAAGCTAGTTGTGAAAAGAAACTTCGCAAGCCTTGACCCGAGGTGGGAATAGAAGTAGGATTGCCCTAGTTTATAAAATGAAAATATTAGATTAATATTTTTTAGAAGTATTCCTGTTTATGAATATGATATCGAAAAAGAATTGTCTGTTTTTTCCTTAGCCAGTCTGATATAGATGCCAATTTATACTGAAAAAGTTACTCTTTTTTTTTTTTTTTTTGGAATTTGCGTTCGTGTTTCGCATATTTTCCAGTCGTAGGATATTCCGTCGGAAGGGGGAGCTATGTAGCGATTTTTGTGTAAGATTCCTTATTGTATCACCGGAAAATGTACCAAGTTATGTATATAAAATTGAACCAAACTTCATTCGTATGTTATTGATTATGGCATGGCCATCAAGTTCTAGTTGAAATTGGGAATATTCTCGCCGGAAAGGGGCGCTATAATAGCCATTTATTTCTTATATCATTAAAAAGTATGTGAAGTTATGGTTCGAATTGAACCAAACTTCATATACGTTTTTGACTATAAACATCAGATAGATCCCAGTTGAAAATGGATGTATTTCCCTAGAAAAAGGCGCTGCGATAGTGATTTTTGAACGATGTTCTCTCTCTCTCTCTCTTTTTTTTTTTTTTTTTTTTTTTTTTTTTTTTTTTTTTTACAATTTAAGTGAAGAATTCTGGATTATTTTTCGACGAAATATTAAAATATAATTTGATAACAGGCTTTTAAGTTATAAAATTTTGGGAGAAATCTGTCTAAAGGTGGCGCTGTGACAGCAAATATTATTATATTTTCTGAATAGGCGATAATTGAATATCACAATTGCTCAATCTGGGTTTAATTTGTATGTTTTTTAAAAATCAGAAATTTTCACTTATTTTATACATTTTAAACTTTATTAGGAAATTTTTTAAAATCCTTCTCCTTTCAATTGGCACGTTCGATTAGTTACCCATGTTTTATGTTATTTTGCAACATATTAAAAAAAAAAAAAAAAAAAAAAAAAAAAAAAAAAAAAAACTTTGTATTAAGGCTGTATTACAATCAAACTGCTTATTTTCCGAGTTATTTTTTAAATTCATTTTTGCTCTTAAACGTATCAAACTAGCAAATTCTCTTATTTACAAAATTACAAAGTAAACCGCGCTTGTCGATTTTTTTCTTTTTTTTAATATATTATATAAATGCAGAAAAAATGCTGTTAAAATGGGCATTTTAAAACGAATTTTTCGAAGCGGGCGATCTGGGAACGAAAAAAATGGACATGCCGAGAAAATGATTATTTATAAATTAAATTCTAATTAATTGAGCAAAAAATCAAATCACGATAGATTTTTGCTTTCATTTCTTATTCTTTTATTTCACTACTTTTTCAAATGGATACTTTCAAAACCAAATTTACGGGGGAAAAAAGCACTATTATAATTTTTCAAACTGGAAACTCTTTCGAATTCTTATTTATACTAATTATTATAAAAAATTCACCTGTAAAATACATTTTACTACACTAGACATGTATTGTATAGGTTATGAAGGAAAGCAAACCTGTTTTAAAGAATAAATATTTTCAGGAAAAAGTTGTGACTTTAATGACTCTTTGCATGTAAGTGAAATAGCAAAATGAAAGAGATTGATTTCAAGGTAATTTCCTCCGCTGCCGTTAACCGAGGCAATATCACCAATATGTCCCACATTTATTTTTGAATTGGTAAAGAGCTATATTTTGTCAAATAGTATTAATTTTGAAATAAAATATTTTTATTTTTATGTTATTTTCTACATTTCAGTATTTAAAATATCATTTTTTACAATTTCACTGCCAGTTGGTATGTTCTACCGAACGTGGTTTGGCATACTAATTAACACCATCGTTATAAGTCATATAATTGTAACCAAAAAGAGAATGTGATTTTTCGCTTGCGCCCAACTAAAGGTAAAATACCTTAAAATTAATATATTAATTGGTAATTAAGTTTTAAAAAAATTGACAATTTGTCTTGTCATGGCGAGAACACTGCATATACACCTGTGCGTAGTGTACATGCAGTGTTCTCGCTGACATTTGATCAACGTTAGTAATTTGGCTAATTAAAAATAAAAAACATTCGCCAAATGAAAAAAGTATTAGCAAAATAGATTCTCCATGTAGCACAAAAAATATCTTTAATCCTTTAATGTAACCTCTTTTTTTTCAATATGTTCTAAAATAACCCAAATTTCTACAACTGTGACAGCGATTGTAATTAATCTAATTTCAACTATCCGCTACAAATATAAAAAATATGTATACATTAAATATGCATATGTATAAAAAACGAAAAAGAAAAAAAGAAAAAGCAAGAATTGAGCACTAGCAATTTGGCGAATCTAATCGCTTGTTTACTCGCCAAATGAAGAATTTAGGCGCATTGGCGAGCGACAGCGAGAACACTGTATATGTATATCTATAATATCGAGTGAGTCTTAATTATCGAAACAATATGCTATCTCTTTATATAATGCCACTAGACCAATACTTCCAATACAAAATTTATATATAAAAAAAAAAAAAAGGTGCAACATATGATGGCATAAGTTGCAACTCCATGGAGGAGGTGAGGGTCTACTTGAAAAAAAAAAAAAAAAAAAAAAAAAAAAATACGAAAATTAAATTTTTATGCAGTTCCCCGTCCCCGTACGGTAAAAATTCCAAATAGGAAAACTTTCCTAATCCATTCCTAAATTAAACAAAAAAAATTGCACTTTCATATCTGCAAAATTTGCAGAGTTATGGCCGTTTAAACAATTCGTCAGGTTTCAAGGGATTAAACCCAAATTGAAATGCGTGCAATTCAAGAAAAATTTTACTTTAAGAATTCTAGGAAACATTCGAAAAATATATTTAAGTTATAATTTTGATTTTTTTTTTTTTTTCTTTTTTGTGATGGTTAACCATGTAATTTGCCAGCGAAACCAGATCATAATAAAGTTAAAAAAATTTTTTTTAACTTATTAGTATTTTTTTAAGTGCAGTAATTTAAAATCATTAGTTCGAAATATCCATCGGATTTCATTTTTTTTTTTTTTTTTTTTTTTTTTTTCGTTTAATTAAAGAGCAAAATATAATTTTAGTTTTGTTTCTGAATTTTTTAAAAATATTTATTTTAAGAATATAACAATTTTTATTTAAAAAAATTTCTTTTTTTCAAAATTCGTATGTTAAAAAATATTTTTTTTCATATTTGCCGTAACAAAATTAGGGAGGGGGAGGGGGGATTACGCAGAAAAACGCATTTAAAGCTTTAAACGAAGATTGGCTTCTAATAAAATGTTTAAGTGCTTTTTAAAAATTGCAGGACAATTAATAACTTTTTTCTTTTGCTTAAAATTCAGATTAAATTTCGCTTTTTTTCCTCTCTTTTCTGTACTATTTAATTTAAGTCATTTAAAACAATGCTTTTTCTAACACGCCGAGTGGAAGTTTTTTTTTTTTTTTCATAACTTTCTCTCACAACTGCAGGCTTTTAATCGGCTTGGCAAGGCTGTTAAAAAAAAAAAAAGTTTTGGGGTTAGGCAGGACCAGGCCCGGGATGTTACTTTTTCTGAAGACTCGATCAGGCCTAATATGTTTTTTTCATTCCGAACGGCACTGGCTTCCTTCTTCCTAGGTCTGCACGGGTCTAAACTTTCAGTTCCGATTTCGACACAAACTTGTTCTCTGTCTGATCTAATCCGTGCAAAAACAAGTTAATTTTTTTTAAGGGATAGTATATTTATAGGGAAAAAATAAAGTTCAAATCAGTAAAAACGGATTTGCCTATGTCGCAAAACTGTCTTAAATGGAAAAGATCCATGCAAAATTAATATAATACTATCTAAGACAAAGAAAAAATTATGTATACATGCTAATGAAGGAACTTGTCTACAACGCATTTTTTTTCTTTCTCATGATATTTCATTTAAAAAAATTTTACTGTATAACAAACGATATTAAATGAAAAGTAAAACTGTTACGTATAAATACAGATTTATTAATAAAACAAATGTATCGCAACTTTTTGCGCTTCTTTAAAAGTAAAAATAATAAACAAGAAAAAAGAAAATCATATAATAAATATTTTTGATCAGAACTCGGCCATACGAAACAATTTTTAACCATATCGGTATAATAAAAAAAACTATATAGAAATCCAGGACCGGACTTAGATATTTCGACCCATGTAAGCCTCTAGTGAAGACTACCAGCATATTTTGAAAGCAGGTTTAGTGTAAAATATGTACGCTGTTTTTTATGCCCAGATGAGAGACAGTCTTAAATCGAAGTTTAATAACGGACAGTTTGTGGATTATCTCTACCTTGCTTTCAAAATGAGTCAAAAAGCCTTCGCTTAGAGGCATGGTTAAGTGATGTAATAAGTCATGAATTTTGGAAAAATTTTTGGATTTTAATTTATCTGTGAGATTTATGAATATGGAGATAATTTTTTTAAAGTCAATTCACGAATTAGCTATTTTGTAAGTATGTGCCCAGGGGCAATATTTAAGGAGATAGCCTATTGTTTCGATAATTATGACTCACTCTGTATATTTCGTTGTAGATGTTGATTTATAGTATTATATAATGGTTTATATACATGTAATGTAATAAAATTAAAATTACAAGGCGTAATTTAGCTGATCTAACTGGTGCAATTCAAACTGGTACATGGTGTAATATTACGACCGTAAAATGTGATATCTGAATTCCTATTATTATGGTGTAACGTTAAGGTAGTCTAGTGTCATCGATTAAATTGCTCCATAAAACTGGAGGTAGCAAGGCTATGCCATCAATTTTATTAAAATAACGTTAAGCTTTTTTTTACACAGTTAAATAAGTGTTAAAAAAATCCTTAGTTACAAGAAAAATGACTTAAATAAAACACATTTTATTCAAAATTTTAATCCATTGATCAAAAAGAAAAAAAAACATACCTACTTTTAAGTTGGAGTTTTCCATTATCGAAATGTTCTACATTAACTATCTTCGCGTCATTGATCAAATTCAAATGTATAATCTCGGGTCCTGTTATTTGCTGTATATGGAGAATAGGTAATAGGTTTCTGGTTTAGATGCTGATTTCACTGCTACATCGTTATCGAAATTATCTTGACTTTACGGAATCAGCAGATTCAAACTGCACTAAGGGCAAATATGATATCTTGGTTATCTGTACTGAGCAGTTTTAAGACTGAATTTACAACATGAGAGAAATTGAGATTATAACATTGTGTAAATAGATAATGTAGTGCATGTATAGAAAATTAAAATATTTCTAAATTTTTTGCAGTAAAAATAAGTCAGCAGTCGATCTAAGCAAAATTTGGAGCTTATTTGGGGTTTTTTCTTAAAAATCCCTTCAATAAATCGAACCTCTTCACAATTCTATGAAAACATACTCTTTTTTAATAATATTTATTTTGATAGGTGTTTGCAAATTCTATTCTAAAATTTTTTTCGTAAACAAAAGAAGTTCATCCTAAGGCAAAGCTGTAGCTGATTGACTTAAAGAAATTATTATTTTTATTCACTTGAATTTGAGTAACTATTATTCCTTTTTCGTTAAAAATGTTATTTTTCACAAAAAATGTAATACATTTTGGAAAAAATGTACTTTTCGCAAAATGGGCCTCAAGAGGGTGATGGTGGGGGAACCTGCATGGACATCTGTAAATAAATGATTTTGATCTTAACGGACGATTTTACGGAAATTGTACTGGTAGTTAGGACGCCAGTACAATTTACAGATTTTTAATGGAAAACTTTCCGTAAATTAAAACGAAAAAACGCAACTTTCTGGAATTTACGAAATTTTTTCCGTTAAAAAACAGTAAATTGCACTGGCGTCCCGATTACTTGTACAATTTTCTTAAAATCGTCTTTTTTCTAAACAGTGTAGCAACAATATAGGTAGATCCGATACCCGATCTTTTTAATTAATTTCAGATTAAGTTTCAGTAGCATTCAGCGTACTGTCATCGATGCAAAGAATGGATGGAAATTTTGCCAATATATGCAGAGAAGAAACGAATTTGAGGATAGATTTATTGATCAATAGAATTACAGCAAATTGTAGGGATCAAAATTTTTCCATATCAGCTCTTTTCCCTGTGCAATTCTCTATTATCTCTTCCTTCTAATTTTCTGCGAATGAAAAATATAATTTTATGATAATATAAGAAAGCTGCGCGTTAATATTATGCGGTAGTTAAGTTAGTATAGCGAAAACACATTAATTGGTTTAGTACTATGTAGGTTATTGCATTTCAAATAAGTTAAAAAGTTAATTCTTAAAAGCCAATCCCTACTTTTTTTTCCCAGACAGTGTAAGCCCTTAAAAAAAAGCACCAGTGGGGAAAATATGAATTTTTTTACCCTCTTTTCGAAATGATTTATGCGGGAGAGTAGTTAGTCCTTGACCCTGATTTCGGGGTTTGCGAAGCCTGGATCTGGTCTGATTGTAACCTCGACCCTGTTCATTTTTATAGAAATTTTCTCGCACCTGCTGCAAATTAATATTTTAGCCGATAAAAGAGCACTACATAGTTCTGCCTGCAGCATTATGAGCACAAATGTCACATGATCCTTTCAGTTTCGGACGTTTGGTCCGATATCTTGAGGAATACTTGGCCAATTTTTCTGGAACTTAACCCTCCTACTGCGCATGTATATACATATATTGAAATAAGTTCAAAAATTGCGCATTTTTTTTTTAATTACATCTTTCAAATCTACATGTATTTTAGAATTATGCCCCCCCCCCCCCAAAAAAAAAAAAAAAATCTTATAAGAGAGTTTTAAAATATAGAATTAGATCATAGAGAAATGATTGTTAGAAAACTTAATCTGAAGATTAATCATATATAAAAGCAGAATTCTGAAAATTAATCTTAGATAATTTATGATTTATTTTATGAAATACGAACCTAACACATATAATACTAAGAAAAATATACGAAAAAATTACAAAAATTGGATAAAAAAAATAATTTAGTACGATAAATTTCGGGAAAAGTTTCGAAGCAAAGTATTAGTAAACAAAAATGAAATGTAGGGCCGGCATAGTCATGTGCTACAACTATAGATCATTTTGAAAGTAGAATTTTGCGAACCGATCGCATATTATATATATATATATATATATATATATATATATATATTGTCTGTGCATAAATAGTGTTTTCCCTATTTATGGAATATTATACTGTAAATTATCCATAATTTAAACTAAGCCTAAAAGCAGCATTTTTGTTTATACAGGAAGTTTAACACAAAACAAGAAAGTGAGGAAGAATGGAAAATATCAAATTCCTTCTTTATTTACTTTAGAATGTAAATGAATTGATTTTTTAATATCTATGACTGAAAATCCTAAATTTTCATTTCTATGGTGATACTGGAATTTTATATTGTGGCACATGCGCATTATCAACCTACAATCTTTGCCTGATTGCATATCTGACACGAGGTTATTTGTGTCTTTATAGCTTTGTTTTATTGCTGTACCATACCTCCCTGTTAGTTGGGAGATTTTGGGACACATTTTGAAACATACAATTTCTTTAATTATAAAATAGCTATCGCATGTTATGTCTCTATATTGTTCAGGGAGATTATAAAGTATTCCACCTTGCACTCTATAAATTGAAATTTGTATTTTTGTGTCGTGCAAAATTTTCTTCCTTTAGTGAAAAGTGTCCCACACACCTCACTCTCTCTTATATATAATTTTTCAATTTGTTGTTGGCCTTTTAATTACCTTCGTGATAAACTTTCATTGAAAAATATATGGTCTAATACGTTCTTTATATTCCTAAAATTTCATAAAATCCTCAAGTATTTCTCTATTTGACAAAACGTCTGATGTCAGGTCACTTTTGACCGTACAGTATTTGTAGAACTTATTTTCGAAATAAACGCCGAAACATTAAAAAATAATTTTAGATGCAGTTGTTAATAACATATGTCGACATTTCAAGTGATTTCAGTTCTTCCATCTATGTATCACAGATTTCTTTTATGGAAGCATGTTGCTTATTTGAAAAAAGAAATAATGAAGCTGATGAAACAAAAAGTCAGGACTAACGAAAGGAAAACCTTTGTCGAAATAGAACAGGCGTGGGCTTTTTGCTATCTCTTCCACCTTTTTTCTTTTGTCTGTATGAGGGTGGATTAGCTTTCATTAGGTTTTTTTAATTTGCCACGCTTAAAACAAGCTCAACTCAAAAATTTTCGAAATTCTGCTTTACTCTGTGGCATTGATTACCATGATGTTATAAAAATAAAAAAATCCTTGTCATTCTTCTGGACAATAAGAGTTTTGATAGCTTTCGAATAAAGCTGAATTTGAGTTCTGCATAGGGTTGGGTAATCGGATTTCACTCTACTCCATGTGTGCCTGACAGAGGGAGGGGGGGGGGTGCTAAGTAATTAAGAAAGTACACTAGATCCATGTGGGCAAAAAGAATTCTGACGAAAAATGCTTATTTCTTTTTTTTTCCTCATAATTTTTTATTATTTTAAGGTAGTTTGTTAAAAAAAATTACTTTTTATTTTTTTTTCAAAATTGTTAGAGGGGGAGGGGGATTTAGTTTTTCATTTCAAAATCTAATGTGAGGTGATGTCTCTGTCCTCCCTTTTCGGCGCTGATGTACGGGTGTATTTATATGACTATCGTTTGTCGCAGCTATCGTTTTGATTTATACCTGCATGAACATTATTAACTATACCCATATATTTCATAATTAGTTAAGATGGAATCATCTGTCTTTGTAATATGGCGAATCTGTGCCTTTATTTTCTTTTTTCCTACCCACATGTTACTAATCTTCAATTCTTCCGATCTCCTTCGTTTCCGATGTGGCGCTTGCTGTTGGTCGGTACGATGTTGTCACGCTTCTCTGACCATGTAGGTGAGAGTGTTCTCACAAAAAACTTCGACCGCCAAAAAACACCCTTATGTAAAATAAATTTGTTTCACAGAAATAAATAGCGTGGATTTCTAAAACCTAACTAGCTTTCACTTAGTGTTTCCTAATTTCAACTTAATCGTCAGGAAAGTTTTATTTTATCACGTTGGTACGCTCTCGATGTTGTTGACTAGGCTTGCAAAAGAGCTTGTCCTTGATAGAGGGTGCCTCTAGGCCTGTTTGTTGCAGCCGCATGAATTTGCTAGCGATATACGTTTGATATTATCGTCATAAATGATCCGAGTCGTGTTATTAAGCCAACTTCCGTAATATCTAGTTTGTTCCAAGTATTTTGAAAGCAAATAAAAATTAATGATCACAATAGATATTTAAATGGTATTAGTGTCCTAGAAATTACATTAGTTGAACGAGAAAGAAAAAAAAAAACCCTATCTTGAAGGTATTAAACATCGTTTTTTTACGTATGCTTACTAAATGCTTGATATCTTATGGAAAAATCCCTGTCTGCTTGACCTATAGGCGGAGATAGATTTCGAAGTTAAGTTCTCATTTCAACAACAAAAAATAAAATATGATTAGGGATAAACCCAGTGTAACAACTTTTGGCCGCTTTTTGAAGAATTTTTAATTTTATTTTTTTGTAACAGCTGTTTTTATCAGATTCATCTTAAGCGAAATTCAGCTGAAATGCCCATTTGACAGCATTTTTGAAAATATATTCTGAATTGATGAAAAGATCGACCAATACGGCACATTATATAATTCCTAAATATGAGAAACTGTCAAGTGAATGCGTTTGAGAGCAAAATTGAATTTAAAAATGAGTCATAAAATCAGCAATTTGTTATTTGAATGCATCCTTAATTTTGTTCGAAATGCCTACTTTGACAGCTTTTTTTTATAAATATATTCTGCCTTCATCAAAAAACTGACCAATAAGGCATATTATATAGTTCCTTAATAAGAGAGTCTGCCAATTGGATGTGTTTGAGAGCAAAATGAATTTAAAAATGAATCAAAATATAAGCAGTTTTGATTTGAGATTTTTTTCTTCATCTCCCATTTTTGTTTAATGTATATATATATAGCTATAAGAATTGGTCTTATCAAAAGCTTGTCAATATAAAAGTTGTAGATATTATTGAGAAGATGTATAATAAATTTAATAGGATTTAATATCTGAAAAATTGAAGTTATGGATTTTTTTCTTTCACTTCCCTTTTTGTTTCCGTTTTTATTTATTTTTTGCAATAAGAGTTGGCACCATCAAAAACTTGTAAATGCATAATAAATAATGTTAAGAGCATTTATATAAAAAAAAAAAAAAAAAAAAAAAAAATTATTTGGATTTGATATCTTGAGAATTGACAAAGTTAGGAATTTTTAACTCCCCAAAACCCTACTTTTTTCGCCCATGAGCTCATATCTGTCATGTATAAACTTTTGGCCCATTTTTTAGAAGTAATATAAACTAAATTGATTCGATATCTATTTTAAGAAATTATGGATTTTTTCGGTTTTCACAAAGCCTATCCCTATTTCAATTTCCAAAAATGGAGCCAAAGATTTGGTCCCATTTTTGCCCCATTTCACCTAAAATGAATGAGTTATGCAAAAAACATTAGTAAATTTCACTAGCATTCATAGTTAAAATATGAAAACAGAAAAAAAAAGCTATGTCAGGATCTGATAGCACCTGTGCTAAGGAATGTAATGTCTACTCTTTCTCTATTTGAATATTTTTTATTGTATGGTTGTGTACAGAATTTCCAAGGTGACATTCCTTCTTTGTGGAAAGGGGAATTGCCAGATAATCCTTTACAGGTGGGGTGTTAGAGAAAAGAGATAGCTGAGAGGCATGTCCACCTGTCAGTGAAGTATGCGGATGGTGAGCAGATTAGCAGCATGTCACTAAGCAAGAAAAGAATGGAATATGTGTCCAATGAGGAGGCTCCAAAGGGGTTTATGTGGGGGAAAGCAGTGATTTGGAGAGGGCAAGTTTGCCTCAGATCATGGATTCCGTACCTAGGTTTCGTACCTAGAGGTTGCTCTGTGTGGAAGAGCGTAAAGTGTGCGTTTTCTGGTGCGCAAAGGACACAGAAATCCTGGTGTTTAGTGCTCTGGGCTAAGAAGTGCAGGCCCAGTATACTTGTGTTGGGAGACTCAAGGTTGAGCTCCAAAAAAGTGAATTTAACGTGTATTGAGTGTGAGGTGGAAAGTGTAATTGGAATAGTACACAACCAATCTTTACGGTATCTAATTTAATGTTGAACCGGATCACCTATATCCGAGTTGTAGTGGTATATATTTGTAAATAGCGTATTTTGTGTGTACATATATTCTTAATAAACTGATAATTCGGTTACTAGCGTAAGTCTTCATTTACACCAATCTCACAGTGGGTGACCGATATCACCTAATAATATCGGTGGTGGCAGCTATATCTACCACGGACATTCTTCAAAGTTGTGTGGACTGAGGGGAACGTCCGACAAGCTATTTGTCCGGACGCAGAATCGGCTGAGTCTGCGACGTGCATCGCAGACTCTTTAGAAAGTCTTCAGATTATTTTTCAAATGTTAAAATTCAGAAAAAAAAAGTTAGCTAGAAATTGTATGTGCGATTGATATGAGTGACTATAGTAATATGATCCGTACCACGAAGCTCCAATTTCCGTTAAACTATAAATCAAAGACGATTATGTTCCGAATTTTTCAAAAAAATTAAGGCAATCATTTTTAAAAATTAAAAAAAAATAATAATCGATCACAAATCTGAAAATTCGGACATTAAATGCATCGAATTTCAACAAATGGTCACCGAAAAAATCAATTTCGTCAATCGTTTGGAGGAAAATTGCTAATTTCAATTCGTCGACAAATTTCGTCAAACGATCGCGAAAAAGCAGCCAATTTCAACATATTTCGAAAAAAGAGACACATTTCATCAACAACGAAAATACAGAAGACTTCTGAATTATTGAATTAGTCTGACTTCCGATTAACTTCTGAAGATATGGGAAGCACAGAGGGGGGGCCCCTTTCATTCAAAGGATGTTTTCTAAATTCGACATACCTGGAAATTCACTGGTGCTGCATATATTATTCCTAAGCGTAGCTCATTTCATTTCACACGTATTTCATTAAAGAACTTTTTTTTTTTTTTAATTTCCCCCTATACGCACAATAATTGGATACAATAAATACAAATATGGGAAAATGGTTTTGCTTAGTATTGGTGTAAAAGCGCAAGTTGGATAAAAGGTTTGAAATATTTTTCGCATAAAAACCAAATTTAAAACAAGTATTCATATTCAATGTGTAAAATAAGCATGATCTAGCATTACAATTGATTCAATAAAAAAAATCAATAAAAAATTTGGGGTCAGCTGTTTTCTCACTTTCGGATCCTTCAATATTTTCTAAGGGAAACACATGCCTCTCGTGCCTATTCATTAATCAGGGCCTGGATGGCAGTCATTGCTTTCTGGATAGCAGTTTTCGGAAGTTGTTTTACTTAAACAGGATAAACGGAGTATTAAAAAAATATAAATTTAAAAAGTTATACTGCGTGTAAATACACACTTGTACATTGCAATTCAGCCTATACGTGTACCAAATTAAATACTATTTTCAAACTACCAATCTGAATTCCTGCACCATACATTCTATCAATGATGGTAAGCCCTGATTATAAGTACGAAATAAGGACTCATTAATTATATTTATATATGTTAAAATTTTCAGATTTATTAAAAGATGATTAGCGTGGATTAAAGCCACAGCATCAAGTATTACTTGCATTTACAGTGCTGCAACTCTTTCCTAGTGTTACCTTGACATTGAAGCCTTTTAACCTGACCTTTATTGAAGACCTTAGGCCATTTTTGTAGATGTTTCTTTTTGCTATTTTTTAATGTTTCGAGTTTATTGTTAATTCTTAACTCGTTTTTAGCTCAAACATTTATTTAACACATCATTTTTACGCAAATATTTTAGTGCTTTTATTTATTTTTATTTTATTTCATTTATTTTTTTGGGAGAGGGGGGGGGGGTATTAAGCATAGCTTGTAGTCAGCATTTAAATTTATTCGGGTGACATCGATTGAAGCTAGTGTTTGTTAACTGTCATGTAATATTGCGTGTTCATATTCATTTTTTTTAAGCCGTCCAAGCATGTGCTAAGAACAAATTCTGATTTCACCCCCCAACCCTTTGAGGACGAAAAATCACTGGTGCAAAAGTATTGTTGTAAAAAATCTTTCCCTTTCCCGCAGGAAGTGTATCTACCTTATCTCCTGATGTGTCTTCAACCCTGGAACAATCGGAGGAAAAAGGTGGGGTGGTTGTACCCAGTAAGCCGCCCATAATTGCGGCACTTATGACTCAATAAGAAATGTTGTCTTCTATTGCATGTTTAACGAGATAAATAAATTCAGTGCATGAAATTTGAATGAATTCGAATCGCGGTTACTGGGAAAGATTCTTTTTATTTGAAGTTCTTTTCCAGAAATTCTCTGAATTTTGTAGCTAAAACCACTGTTTTGTCATGTTTATCTGACAGCAAAATTTATGCCAGATGAATAAAAAGTGTTTATCATTCTGTTCCGGGGAGAAGGGGAAAAAGAAAAAACTGTTATTAATCCGAAAATTTGAATGTAAAAAATATCGCAAATTTCGACTCTTTTTTTTTTTTTTTTTTTTTTTTTTTTTTGCATACATTACAATTTGTATTTTAGTAGTAAAAATATATAAATATCTATGTTCCGACAACAGATGACTAAATTAACATTTCCCGTCTTTCAGTGCATACGGAATTGATTTCTAATTCTAACTTTCTATTTTACGATTACATTTTTTTTCCTCCTAATGAAAAAAGAAAAATAAATTTTTTTTTTCTAAAATCCTTGCCCCCCCCCCCCCCCCCCAAAAAAAAAAAAAAAAAAAAAAAAAAAAAAAAAAAAAAAGTTTCAGAATTTTAAGAAATTTTTGTCCCAATTCTTATGAATGCAGCACGATTTATTATTATTTTGTTTGTTTGCTGTAAAGTGGAGTTAAAAACTATTTTGAGTTACTTTGCGATTTGATATGAAATATTTCATTTCACTATAAATGGGAAATTCCAATATTAGCTTTTGGACATTTCTAGGATAAACCTATATTGGGCAATTTGAAATTTAAGTTTTATTATTTTCCAAATATAATTGAGTTTTACAAATGTACTTGTATATTTCCCCATTTTCAACAAATCGCGTCATTCGTATTTTACGTGTTCAGTTTTTTTCTTCGCCATTGCCTGTAAATGTGCAAAATATCTGCCATTTAAAAAATACCATATTTACTCGCGGTTTTCATCAAAATTTAATTTATTAAACTGAAATATGGTTTCAGTATGCATTGTAATTTTGTGGCTTTCTGTTTTATTTTGCTTTATACAATTGAATGTAATTTAATATTATATTATTATTTATATATTAAGTATTAAATCTTTCTTTTACAGGTAAGTTCTTCCATTCCAGAATTCGATTTTGAAAACTGTGAAATTCATCGAAGGTAATTTTTTTTAAATGTCTCTTCACATCAGATATATCTTATTTTTAATTCTTTAAGGCCAAATGCTTATAATAGCGTGAGTTCAAATTTATAGAATTTTCTGACTTTCTGAAATGGTTGAATATACAGAAATAAATTTACATTCCTTTAAAAAATATATTATTGTGAAACCTCTGTGAAAGACCACCCTCTATAAGGAGATCATCTCTCATAAACACCGCTTATTTCTGGTCCATAATTTTTAGATACACACTCAATGTTAATTTTTAGCTCGCAGGCTATCAGAGCCAGAGAGCTTATGTGCCCGCCCGTTCTGTATGTATGTGTGTACATGCGTGCGTAACGCGATAACTCATGATTAAAATATCAGATTTACTTGAAATTTTGGACATAGGTATATTCTGATAAGGCGCTTCCCTGATTAGTTTTTGGAGTTCATTCGATAAGTATAACAGGGGGAAAGGGGGATAATGCCCCTCCCCTTAATTTAAAAAAAAAATGGGTTTTTCATGCAGAATTATCAGTTTTCGTTCGAAATTTAGATGTAGGATCATTCTAATGAAGCGCTTCCGTGATTAGTATTAGGTGTACATTGGATAAGTATAAAGAGGGGCTAAAGCCTCTCCCCTTAATTTATATAAATGGGTTTTTACGTGCAGAATTATCAGTTTTCGTTCAAAATTTAGATATAGAATCATTCTGATTAGTATTAGGCGTTCATTCGATAAATATAAAAAGGGGGAGCGGACGGTAATGGTAAAACCTTAATTTCGATAAAAGGGTTTTTAATGCAGATTTATCAGATTTCATTCAAATTCTAGACACAAGATCATTCTGGCGAGGGCCATAAAAAGAGTAGTTTTTCGAGTTCATTGGATAAGTATAAAGAGCGGGGACGGGGGTCTAATTCCCACCCTTAATATACATAAATGGGGTTATCACGCAGATTTATCAGATTTCATTAAAAATTACAATTAGTATTCGTAGCCTGTGAGCTCAGTGCCATCAGTCTAACTGAGCAATATTCATTTTATCCCTCTGTTAAAGGGCCACTCTTTTCTGTTTACCTCCATGGAAGACAATTTTTCAGCTTTTCATCCGAAATGTACGATTACTTCCTTTTTACAAGAAATTAAATTCGAAAATTGTCCGGAAAACATATTATACTAGCATCGATGATATTGAATTTTTGAAAATTGGTTATACGACTTTGACAAAAAAGATGACCAAACAAAAACTAGAAAGGATAGAAAAGTTATCCTTATTTTGGATGTCGGCATTCTTATTTTGGTTCCATGTCACTTGTAATGAAGCACCTCAGAAAAGGGTGAAAAATTTAACCCTTCACTGCACCGTGTTCCACATCTGGCCCATACTTAAAGACACTACAATCAGGGCCATCGCTAAGACTTTTTATTGGTGGGGGAGAAGACCTTAAATTGCCAAGTCAAATTTTCATATTTGCCAACTCGTTTTATAATTTTGCCAAGTTACCACACTTAGAAAATGTAATACAGTTCTTATTTGTAAAAAGTTTAATAATATTTCTAATTAGAGTTGTAACTTTTGCAAATTCTATCAAAAATAGAAAATGTACTACAATTTTTATTAAAATTTTATTTAAATTTGCCAAGTGTAACAACATTTGTGAATGTTTGGGGGGGGGGAGGCTCCCCCCTGTCCCCCCCCCCCTTAGCGAGGCCCCTGACTACAATTCTCATTATATGGTGCCATGAATTTGGCCGATATGATCGCCGTAACTGATCAAGAACAGTTCAAAGAATGGAATAACACTTATTTTGTCCAAGTCAGATGACTGCATTTGACATTAAACCTAGAATTTGCCCTTCGGAAACAAAGAATTTCGATCAGACTATTAACGCAAAATTTACTTTTATTATTTTTACTGAATACTTAAAAATATTCATACATAAAAAGTTGCAGAGTGTTCAGCTGATAAAATTAATTTAATCAATTTAATTGCAAAATATGGTAATAAAATATTTAAAAAAAAAAGCAATTGTGTATATAGGGTACACGCCATAAAATGTGAAATTTTAGCTACTTTTTTTTTTTACACCATTTCCCATTATTAGACCGATATATAGATTTCAAATATTTTTTTTTGTCATAAAAATAGGAAAAATCGTGCAGTGAAGGGTTAATTATTCCCTTCTAATTCAATATCCAAAATTCAACCATTAATATCTGTTACAAATACTAAAATAATTTCTCTAAGGAAATCAAAGAATGTTTAAGATTATTAATTATTAAAATTAAAGCAAACTTTTGATTACTTCTAAGTTGCATTCGCTTGAAGTATAATAAACTAATTCAATAATAAATATCTATTTTGTAAATTATATTGCGTGAAACTTTGAAAGACCGATTTTTCAAAGTCCAATTGTGGTTTCCCTGTATTTCTTCCGTTCTGAGAATTCATGACACCGGTCGCAAACTGATAATGAACTTTGGGGATTGGGGGGAGAGGATAAAAAAATCAGTGTTTAATTTTTATTTCTTTGCTAAATTACCTATATTAATCTTAAAAATAAATTTGAATGCGATTTAAATCTTATCACATCTTTATCTAGTTTTATGCTTGTTTAAAATCTCACCTTTTAAGTAATGATTAGTTTTATTATGAATTATTTTCCTTTCAATCCTAAAGTTTTTATTTATTTTTCATCTAAATATCAGATTAAGGAAGGGGGAGGAGGAATCTAGAAATATTGCCAATATGGCGGAAAATAGTTCTATAAGAAATAATAATTAGAGCTGAGGATCGATGAAAATTTTTATCGTATTAAATAATTTTTGATTAATAATCGAAATTCTTTAATCGATTAATCATTTTTTCATAACTTTCTATTTTATTTTGAATTATTTTGAATTAATTAGTGTAAAGTTTACCAAACAATGGTAACTATTGTTATTTAATAAATAAGATATTACAGTCCAAGAAGCAACAGGGGAGAGAGAAAAAAAATATATTTATGCTACTGAACATGAGTATTGAAAATATGTATGACTGTACTGAAAATATGCGTGTACTGAAAATATGTACCATAATATGTCTCTATGGTAGAATAACAATAATGAATAAATATCACGTCTCGAAAATTGTAGTTATCAGCATTAAATTTTTAGAATGTATTTTGTGATATTTTAAAGCCTTTTTAGGTAAATTTGAATGTATTTAAATTTACATTTGAACAAGAACTATTGTTAACCAAAATGAAATACTACTCCATGGATTATTTTTTATGTCCCTTTGTTCGGAACCAAGTAATAACATTGATTCAAAAGATTTCTCTTAAGTAAATTCCAATAACTTATTTTGTATAGAATAAATTTTTGTTTAGAAGCACGTTCTTCGTCCACCTAAACTCCTAACCATATATTTAATCTTAAGACTAACTCTAATTCTATACAAACAGTTCAATGTTGTTCCCAATATCCTCAAAATAATAGCGTGTACCTATACCTTGTGGGGAAAATTATGTTTCGTGCCTTATAAGCTATTATTTGTATTTGGATATATTTAAGCAAAATTTCTACTTAAATAGTCACTCTATATTCCCCTTTTATAAGTATATTTGAGCATTCTAGAAGTTAAGTTAGATTAATAATTTACACAATTTGCAAAATGTAATATTATGTATAATATCAAAATCGCAGTTTTTAAAATATCTATTTTAAATATTAAAAAAAAATAATAATCCATTGTTTGCATTATGCCATCCTTTGAAATCTTTGTGTTTATTTATTTATTAAAAATATTTAATATAACATAATATAACATTAAAAAGGAAACGTTTCAATTTTATCCAAAATCTTACACTATGTTATCCAGAAACTAAAATGGATTGATACAAATTTCGCCGTACATGAAATTCAATAAGAGCTCGATTTTCAGTTGAAAAGAAGTCGCTGATCTGCACAAGCTTTAGAGGTCTGCACGGGCCCGGGCCTGGCCCGTACCCGGCCCGGCCCGCGGGCCGGGCCGGGCCGGCGGAATCGTTTCGAATTTTCTAACGGGCCGGGCCGGGCCGGCAGATTTATAACAGTTTTTTCAACGGGCCGGGCCGGGCCGACAAACAAGATAAACGGGCCGGGCCGGCAAAAAAATTGAACGGGCCAGACGGGCCGGGCCGATAAAAAAATTTTTCGGGCCTGCCGGCCCGTTTTGAAGATTTCAGCAGAAACGATAAAATATGAGCTATTTTCAACGAAAATGGTTTAACGAGAATAAGTATAAATGTGGCCATATTAGTTTGACAGCATCAATATAAAAATGCACAGTGTATCGGCATCGGAGGATTACAATATGTGTAACCCGTTTTAATATTTTTTTAGCTGACTCATGCCGGTCCGAGATCACGCTTGCATTATTTTTCTACATATAGACTGGCCGGACCGGTACTAGACTTAATTATTGGCAGAAAACATGATTTGTAAAATTATTAACAGCGATAAAGAACTTATGTTAGCTTAGTCTTTGGATATATACTTCTTGATGATTTTTAAATTAATTTCTCAATAATGCGAAAGTTTGACACATTTTCTGATTAATTTTAAATTGTAAAAGTATAAAAGTGATAAACCTAATTATTGAAGGGATTTGGAATCGAATAAAGTTTTTCATTTTTGGTAAATAAAATATTTGTATAACCTTGTTGACATGTAATAGTTTCTCAAATGATTGCAGGTTTTTCTCCCTTCCCTTGCTATTGTTTCGGAAAAACTATTCAAAACGCTAATTATGACAGTATTTTATTTGTTTGCAGTATTCTTAAATTGCTTGTATCAAAAAATGGATAACGCCATTCGATTATATATTTTCTGAATAAAGATACCTGCTAATCTTATGCGTTTCTGAGAAAAAAAAATGAATTTAGAAATGCATCAGAAAGGAGCTTCTTTGAATTTAAGAATGAATTTGGATTTGAAATCTATTATAAAATGATATAGAAATATATTTATAAATCTTCTTTTATTAAACAGCTTCAAAATTAACGATGTTTTTAGCTTTCTTTTTTCTTTTATTCTAAGCCATATTAATTTTTTGATGAATCTTTATTCGAATGTTGAAAGCCTAAGAATCATTAGCTTAAGTAATCATTAATGTTGTTAATGTGTATTTGCTGTAAAATATACTGTAAAATCATTCCATAGATACGTATGCAGTATTCTTTAAAAATATCTTAGTTATATGATAAAAATCTGATTTTTTTAGAAATCGTAGAAACTGTAACGGGCCAAAACGGGCCGGGCCGGGCCTGTTTTTGCTGATTTTTGTACGGGCCGGGCCGGGCCTAAAATATAAAAATTTAAACGGGCCGGGCCGGGCCCGGGCCGAACTTTTGAGTTTTACAACGGGCCGGGCCGGGCCGAAATAACTTTCCTACGGGCCGGGCCGGGCCGGGCCTGGAAATTCCGGCCCGTGCAGACCTCTAACAAGCTTGCACATGTTTTAATGAAAAAAGTTATTTCAAGAATCAAAAGTAAATTTGTTATACGATTTATGTTTTCTGTATAATAATGACGTCTAGATGTAATAGTTTCCCTGTTTATAAAACATTATATTGTATATTATCCATAATTTAAATTAAACCTAAAAGCTGCATTTCTGTTTATACAAGTAGTTTATCATAAAAGAATGCAGCTGGGAGGAATGGGACTGGTCCAATTCCTTCATTATAATAAGATGAATGCAAATTGCTAACATGCAAATATATTTAGAATGTAATATAATTAATTATAACATTGATAATACATTTATTTACTTTAAGATGTGAGTAAATTGAACTGATGATTTTTTAACACGTTGAGTATTATGTCAGTCACCAATGACTGACAGTCTAAAACATTATATAAAACTAAAATATTTACATTTCTTTTAAATAATTACAGAAATTTTATTTAATATCATATTTTACACTACACTGTAGTCACCGGTGATTGATGCGGCCTAAATGGAAAGTTCATTGTCAGTCACAGTGGCACTCAACGTGTCAATGTCATAAGTAACTGGCAATCCTAAATTTTCCTTCTAGTGTTGAAAATACTGGAACTTGATATTATGCTACAGACATTATCAACGTACAATCTTTGTTGGACTGTATATGCAGCCGACACTGGACTATTTGTGCCTTATACAGTGAAACCTCCGAATAAGGGACACCCATGGGACCGGAAATTTTGTCCCTTAAATAGAGGTATCCCTTATTCGGAGTTTTTATTACAGTGAAACTTCCAAATAAGGGACAGCTATTTGACCGGAACTTTTGTCCCTTATGCGGAGTGTCCTTTATTTGGAGGTTTCACTGAACTTTGTTTTACAGTGATCCCATATCTCTCTGTTAGAGATATGGGGCGCATTTTAAAATTCACAATTTCTCTAATTATGAAATTGTTTATTCAAAACATGTTTCTATATTTTTCAAGGACATTAGAAACTGTTTCATTTTGCGTTCTATGAATTGAAATTTTTGTTTTTGTATCAAACAAAGTTGATTTTTTAATTTTTGTGAAAAGTGCTCCATCCCTCGCCATTCTCCCCCTATATATAATAATACATTTAAACTTCCCCCAAAATGCTTATTTGTGTGTATCGTTTCATAATTAAAAATAAGATTTGCTTTTCGTAGTGCCGAATTAATAAACATTTCTCATTTACAAAATTCATTTAATGCATAAATAATGCAATAAAGTTAACATAAAAAAATTAATATATAATAATTGTCGAATATCTATTATAATTGTCAGATTATTTTTATATTTCATTGTTCATTATGCAAAATAAAAAACAATTAAATATGAAAGTTTTTGTAAGATAATTGTATTTTTGCTCGTGAGAAATATTTGAATCTTGGTGTTGGCCTTCGTATTTAAAAATTACCTAAATACATTATGAAGATAATAATAAAATGACGATGGACGTAGTGGGAAGGAGGATTAATATTATTCAAACAGTATAAAGTTCGGATACTTTTACAGATATTTAATTGTTCGTGAAAAGTTTAATAAAATTGAGAGATTGCTCAAAATGCTGAATTTTCGAATAAAATCTGGTGTTGATTTAATATTTTTTCTCCGATCATTTTATTTACTAGAATTTTTTTTAATATAATTGTTTTATTTATAAAAAATGTGTGATTAATTAAGGAACCGTTAACGAAATATTTATATTAATTTGAATCTGATCCTAGAGTTTCATTATTTACCTGTTGAAGGGAATATAAAACTTTCTTATTGCCGGCGTCAGCGTGTCTTATCATATACACATGTGAAACTTGAAAATCTTTCGTTTTCCAAAGTCACATTTTATTTTTATTTATTTTCTTAGAATCAGCTGATCGGCAAAAACATGTTGCTCCGAATCTGTTGTAACTGAGGGAAGAGAGTGAACGAAGAAAACAGTCGCTCGCACTTTCGCTCTCTCCGCATCCAAGGGTTGCCGGTATTGAAAGTGAATTATCGGCGCCAAGCGTACGATTGGAATGATGCCAAAGTCTAGATAGAGAGATGTGGGTGTGGCACCATTCCGGAGGATTAAAAGAAATTTGTTTGGGAAATTATTTTTTAATATGAAAATTTAACTATTTTTTTAGTTTTCCATTTATTTTATTAGACGATTGTAATAATTTCAAAAGTAGATAAATTTTGAAATTGATCAAGCATAATTGCTGTATTCTATTACTGATTTGCGTTTATCCAGTGCTTTTAATTTGTTGATACAGATTACATCACATAAAGATGCAGTGTCTATTCCATATTTTATTTGCATTTGACAGTGGTTGTTTGTGTTCAGATTATGAACAGTAATTTCGATATTTTATTTCTTTTCACATTTGGGATTCATGTTTTCATAGAGCATTCTTTTGTATGTATGTTAAATCATTTAAATTATAATCAACTATATGTATGTTACCCTTGGGAAAATATAAATTTTTATCTGAAAATATATTTTTATAGGTAGAAGGTTGTATTTCTCTTACTTGGCTATATTTAAAGCATTTTGAATTCCATTCTTACTATAAGTAACAAAGTGAAATATAAATTTAGTGATTTTTTAAAGTGTATTTAAGTTTTATAACATTTTGAGGATAAAATTATATCTCCAAACCCCCTAATTTCTCTACCGCCTATATTTCAGGTTTTTGGCGAAAATTTTCAGTGACACGGAGTTACAGGTGAGGCGAGTTCGGAATCTAATTTAAAACTTTATTTATTCGCAAATTGTAAAATTAACTGGTCTTTGTGCTATTTGGAAAAGGGGGGGGGGGGATGTAGTCTGTTTTCTAAATGACGTTACAATAAAAAAAAAAAAAAAAAAACTTGAAAGGAAAAATACATTGTTATTGATAAGATTAAAAAGAAAAAAAATATCCTATTTAGAAATTTTTTACACAAGGTCAAGTATTAATAACATAAAGAAACCGTAGCATATTTCGTGTCTAAACTAGGGATTCACTGAAACAGGAATTTAGTCGAATATCAAATATTCACTCAAAGTCTATACCAAATATTCGATATTCCTCAACCGAATACTTAAAAGGTTTTTTTTAAATAAATATTTTTGCATGTATTGGCTTTTTAATAAACTTGTAATTGAATTAAATTATTAATTTTTATTCTTAAATCTAATTGCTCAAAAAAATTAATGACTTCTTTTCATTCTTTAATTAATTCATCACTTATTTTTTTATTATTTTATCACTAGTCCTTACCCAAAATAAATTATAAGATATTAAATTTTATAGACTATATTAAGGATAAAAATTGCCAGAAAAATAAAACTACATTCAAATAAAGAGAAACTGGATGGTATCATAAGCTGATTTACTAATTATTCTGTGTCTAATTATAAACATCCCATATTAAATGGGAATGTTCTTGTATAAATAAAGCACAATATCAAAAGAAAAAATAATTTTAATTGGTATAAAAGCTCTAGGATAGACAAATGGGTATACTTATTTAATGTGTTATATTAAACAAATAAATAAATAAATAAAACTAATATAGAAATAATTAAAATTAAAGGGTAAAATTATTAAATAGAGATGCCTCGTCTTCCTTACTTGTTTTTCTCTATTGTAGACAATTGTTTTGATCTTACCTGTATATAGACTATTTTAGGAAGGAAAAAGATTCACACTCTAATAATGTTTATTTTCTGAAGCTAAACAAACTTAGGAACAGAAAAGAAATTGATTACAACCTGATAATGTTGAAAAATTCTTATTTTCACAGCACAATTTGCCCATGTTAAATTTTGATTAAAGGTGGTAATGTTATCTGCTTTTAAAAATGAGCACATGTCATCAGGTATTTTTACAACTAGTTGTGCTTTACCTATTGTTTTTCATAAATTCGGTTTTTCATGGGAAATTCGGCCGAATACTTGCGTTTTCGGCCAAAACCGAATGTTTAGTTAACATGCCGAATCGACTATTCGGTCACTCCCTAGACATACTATGTCTGTTTGAAGACCTTTTCCAGGATTACTGTTAAACAGAATTCCTATCTTTCTGCTGTAGTTATAAAATTAATATTTTTAAAGAAGAAAATTTGCGACTTTTGCACGTGGTTGTTTGTAAATAACAAATTCGCTATTTTAAATAGTTTTTCAGTTGCATGAAATTCACGGAACATTGTCAATATTTAGTATTAATATTTATTTCTATGTATAGAGATAATTTTTAATGAGAAACTTAATCTCTAAACAATTTTAAAATGTTAACTATTTACTGCTTCGTAATTTCGAAATCGGCATTAGGAACAAAAAAAATTTCGTTCGCAGGCTCCTGGGGGAGGGGAAGAGGGAAAAAAAACTTAAATAACAGAGTATGAAATATTTTTTGTGATGAGCGATAAATTTTTAATAAAGATTTCCGGCTGGTTTTGGATCATCTTAGATGAGGATGGGAATGGTTATTACTTGGTCGGACTGTTCCGCATTAACGATTTTTGTGAGAAAATAGTTCTTAATTTATTTGTAATTTTATTTATAATTATTTATTTTTATTTATTTCAATTTTTTTTTTTTTCAAATTCTGTAAAAAAAAAAAAAGTAATATGATGTTATGAAATTTATGCTGCATGTACATTTAATTAATCATTATTATTTTCCATCTGACAAGTTTCGCTTTCACATTTGGAGAAATTGTTTTTATTAACCCTTTGTCTGGTGTAGTATGTATACTACGTTTTTTTTTTCTTCTTAAGTGTTATTTTATCTTAACAATTACTTAGTTACTTTTTATATATAGAAATGATGGTATAAAACTATGCCTTTTTATTATGACTTCATTTATGTTTTGACATTTAGTAATAACAATAATAAAAATTTACCTATTTCTCTTTACACCGTTGACGATTCCTATACTTTATAAATATGTTTCAGCCTTTTAACTTAAAATATAGGTTACTTTTCTGAACGAATCACGTATGATAAAATGTAAAAAGTATTAGAAAGTTGTAATATCTGTTAAACTTTGTTGTGATATATTTTCCAAACGTCTCCAAAAATTCATACTCAGCCTATTACGATATAAATATGAATTGAATAGTACACAAAATATGTACATTTGTTAAATTTCAGATAAAGAGAGAATATTTAAACTTCAGTAAATCTATTTGTATAGTTACGATTAACATTATTAAGGTAAAAGTAATTTTGTTCTCAAGCAGAAGAAAAAAAAAAAAAAAAAAAAAACTGACCCGAAAGGGTTAAACTACTTTTTATCTAACGCGGACATAAAATATTTGCAAGTCTTCCTGTAATTTTTTTTTCCTTTGTAGCGAGCTTGTTTCAGTTATGCATGTTAAATTTTAATATGAAAAATAGCAAAATAATTCGCTTGTATGGAATGTAATTTTATAAAGATATTCTTTTTAGTTTAAATTGAATCTCGTGAAAGGGCGCGTGGCTGGTATTTGGTTTCTTCATTTTGCAAAAAATGACGAAAAATGAATCCCCCCCCCCCTTCTTAAAAAATACATTTAGACATCTCTGGAATGTTGGTGAAATTATGGTAAGATTTTTTAAAAAAGGGGGGAAGGAACTGTATCCACTTTCTAAAGATTTAGAGTTGTAATCCATTTACCTCGTTGCGTTGACGTTTCTTCAAGTATGATAGAAAAGCTAAACCTTCAATATATGTGTGAATATCACAAAATGTCGGATTTTGATCATCTGAGACATTGAAAGTATCCATTCAAAATAGTTAAAAATTTCAAGAGGTAAATTTATTTTCTATTTAGAGAATAAAGGATTTTTCATATAAAATTACCAAATTTTGAAAAAGTTAAATAATAAGTTAATTTTTATGTAATTATATGTCATTTCTTGGCATATACGACAAGGATAATGACAAAATAACATTCTAAAACATATTTTACATTTTTTTTTTTTTTTTTTTTTTTTTAAGTCTAACGTTTTATTTTTGTTTAAAGGAACATGTTTTCAGTATAGCAGCTCAAATTCCATGTACTGTTCAGTTTTATTTGTTAATTTACAGAATTCAGGAAAATGTCACAATAAAAGGCTACTCAATTTTTTATAAAGAAATTAATCTTGATATTTTCAAAGAAATGTCTAAAAGGTCCTGCTTGTACTTTAATTTTACTACTTCTGGGATTTGAACTATCGCGAATATAAGAATTACTCAGCAGCGCGATATTTATAACTGATAAAGAACTAAAAGGAGCATGCCAGGAAAATGACCTTCATTTTAGTGACATGTCATTCATTTCATTTAATTATGGAAAATTATTTGTAAAATATAGAATTGGTTACTTTCGCCATACATTTGTTTTTATAAAATATAAATTAGAAATTAAAAAAATTAGAAAAATATATTTATACAGTATAGCAGTATGCCCTTTACTTTGCACGCATCACAGTGTGACATGCCAGGAAAATGACAATCTGAAATTCTAAGTCTTTTAACTGCTTTATTTACGTTATTAGAAATCAGGGATGAGATTCTTCAGACTTTAGTCTGAATTTCAGACTTTTCTTCAATTTTTAAAGAAATTTCACCAATTTATGGGAAAATTTTAAAATTTTTCCTTAGTTTTTTATTTTTGTTTTTGTATTTTGATATAATAGTCCATTTTTTCTAAATTCCTTTTAATGTTCTGAATTTTTAATGTTTTTCGTAGTATTACTAATTTGTCTTTAAAAAAATTTTTTTTTTTACACTTAAAAAAAAAATTTTTAATTTTTTTCCTTAAATCTTTATTTTTAGTGATTGGCTTGCTGCTCCTTTAACAATCAGTTATAATCAATTTATTCCTTAAACTTACTATTATTTTATTTATTTATTTATTTTAAGTGTAGGAACTCTTTTCTATCATATACTTAATTTAGTGTAATTATTTTGATTTACTGTTTCACGAAAAGTATCTACTATTTTTAAAATTACAATGAAAAAATATTTATGTCGGTGGTTTTATTAATGTTCTGTATCTTAGTAAAATATACTTTTCACTGCAGTAAGTAAATAATTTCTGCCTAATTCTTTCTAACAGTTTCTTTTTAATTTGCTTAAAGCTAAATTGTACATAATATATAAATTTTAATAGCAATTATAATATTAATTCCGTTTGAAATTCATAAGTAATTATTGCTCCAGTGTCGTTCACACAGTTTTCAGATTTTTTACTTTTTTGTCAATCTCATCCTTGTAGAAATGTATTGTCTCTTGAAAATACTTCTAAGGGTATTTTTATTAGAATGTATCAACACAAATTGCATTATATAATATTTAACTGGAATTTTACTGTGCGGACTGCAATTGTCGTTTTTTTTTTTTTTTTAACATTTATCTATGTATACTTTTCAATTGAGCCCCCCCCCCCCTTCCGGGCTGATCTTTAACGCGTTGATCGCCAGATCAATCAGGTCCATTATAAAACGTTAATTATATGTTTAGCTTTTATATTTAAATTGTTAAATGTATCAATAGTCCCTTTAACCTAAGTCAACTAGTTATAAAATAACCTAGCCTAGTAAAATCTAACCTAGTTATAAAATATTTTATACCTACTGTTAGAGAACATTGGTTAAAAAAAGGGAGGTATTAAAATTGCAGAAATGAGGCTTTATTTTTTTTTTTTTAATTAATAATAATGTACAAGTACTTTAAATTATATCGCAAGAATTGCATTTTTTTCTTGGTTAAATAATTTTCTGTCATGAAATCATTTAATGACACAAATATTTAATAATATAAAACACTCAAATAAATAAAGAACGAAATAGTTAAATATTCATTATTTTTATGCGCATATATATATATATATATATATATATATATATATATATATATATATATATATATATATATATATATATAATATATATTGTTGTTGTTCTTATTGTTTATTTATTTATTTATTTATTAAGTCTTTTATGAAAAATCGGTTCAACCATTTCTGAACAAGCAAGAGTTAAAACCAATCTGACCCAAAACAAACTCAAACTGGCCCACGCCGAAAACTCTTAACTTCAATTTCAATCCGACCGGTAAGATCGGATTCTGATAAAATCGGGTTACCTAACCTGATGGGCTCAAAAATAAATGTAACAAGCAACCTTGAGCTTGAACTGCATTTCCTTAGAAAAATCTAATATTTCTCTGCGTTGCAATCGCCAGTCAAAATTGCTTTGTCGCCAGCAATGGCAAGCCTGTCTTTCCTTTCGGGAAAACCGGCAGAGAAACATCGTCTAGTCGGGGGGGTTGGGTTAATTAACGTCGTCGTGAATGAGGTCATCGCGTTCTATTTTGCCCCCCCCCCCTTCTCTCGATTGCTTGCGTGCATGTTTGTGTGTATGTGTGTGTAGAAAGTTGTAAAAGTGTGTAACGTAGCCGATGACGTCATAGAGGAAATGAAAGCGAAACAAACGGTTGAATAAAACAGAAAGAGAGAAGGGGGGAAGAATTTAATTGGCGCGAAATTCAACATTGGACACGAAGAATGTTCCACCCCGTAGTTATAACTCATTCCTTGTTAGTCAAACGTGAAATATGTATGACATAATCCCCAAAATCGGCAGCTTTCATGGACAATTGGTATCCATCCAGCACCGGAAGCTAGATCTATAGCCCAAAAAAACTTAGACTCGCAATAACTTTGTTATATTCTTCTGTACTAAGCTTCCTCACTGAAGACCGAATCCATATATTAACCTACAAGATAGGGCAGTTATATCAAAATCACTAATAACAACGATACTAGCTTTACCAGTGACAAGGTGAAAAGATTAACAAGCTTCTTTACTATACTAAAATTTTACTATTTTAAGCTTCCTCACTGAAGACCGAATCCATATATTATTAACCTACAAGATAGGGCAGTTACATCAAAATCACTAATAACAACGATACTAGCTTTACCAGTGACAAGGTGAAAAGATTAACAAGCTTCTTAACTTTTGTATTTAAAATTTTTGTTTTTTTAGAATCAGACTTAAAAGTATACATTAATTTATATAAAACACAATTAGCTTTTATGTGCAATGTTATAACGATATTTACTATATATATATATATAACCATTAATAGTAAACAATATTAACCATTAGAATTCAATAGAAAAAACCATATTGAACATAAGGAAAAATTTAAATAAATAAATAAAATGAATATAATAGAAATTTGTAGAACCAAAGCAGAATTGTCAAGCCCCAAATACTTTGGAACTACAAATGAAGTGTGTGGTTTCATCTTTGTATTAGCCATGAAAAAGCAAAATAATACGAATTTGGTGCTACCAATACATATAAAACAAAATTCGTTAAAGAAACACCAAGTAATCCACAGTGGATATGGAAAAAATAAAAACAAAGAGTTATATCCACGTGTAGACTTCAAAGTCGCAAAAACAAAGAAAATGTGACGAGAAATAACATCAATAACAAAAGACAACAAACTACTGAATTGGACATAAAATTGAAAAGGAGAAAAAAAATTAATAATCGTACACATCATAATATTAAATTTGTAAATTAATTTAAAGTAGAATAATGTAATTGCAGAAAAAATTAAACCATACTGACATAGTTTACCCTTTTATTATTTAAATCAATAACATTTATTTTGACTATGCTGGGCTAAACTCAATATCTGAATTTAGGATGATAAAAGATTAAAAAATAGCTTATTAAAAAATGTACCCTATACATTGAGTAGTGATATAGTACTCACATTTATTAAAAGTGAAGTGCAATTCAATAATGTAAGTGATTAAAACTATTATAATGCAATAGATATAACCAAACAATTAACCATACATTGGTGTCAAACTCCATAGAAATTATGTACCTAATTAACATATGAATTTCCCCACTCTCATATATATATATATATATATATATATATATATTAATTAACCGTGGTATATAAATAAACCGCCCTCCTTCTTACTTTAACATCTACCCATCCAACCTATCTATTATATGCATTTTTTATATATTTTTTACATTTTTAATTTATTATTATTTTCCTGTTTTTAATAATTTTTTGTACTTTTTTTACGCAAAGTGTTAATTATTAGATCATGTAATAACTAATTGTATATTAAAGAATATATGAATTTTTTAGAAAAACCATTATTTATAGCATCATAAACAAGCTTTTTAATATTAGTATTAATTAAATGAGAAGAACATAAACATTTTACTCTATATAAATGATTAAAGATTATATTACGATATACAGAATTATGAAGGCAGGATTTAAAATTAGTAAATGTATTAACTTTAAAATTAAATTCTTTCCTTTTGTCATAAATATCAGTTATTAATTTGTTTTCTTTTAGTATAATTTTAAGATCTAAAAAGTTAATGGTATTATTAGAAAGCAGGTTTTTTTGTAATTTCTAGATTGGATGGATAATCAACAGGGAATTGAGATATACTGGTATTATCAGTATCAATTAAAATTATATCATCTACATATTGATATAAATGTATTTTATTATTAAAATATTTGCGTTCATAATGATATAAGTCTGATAATATACTAGATGTACTACCACTTTGTGGTATACCAACTTTTTGAATATATATAATGTTACCTTGCATGAAAAAATTATTATAGATAATGAAATTAGTTAAAGTAAGAAAATAATCAGTATCAATGTTCGTTGAAAAATCCAAATCATGTTGATATTTTTTAAAAAGTTTATTTATGACATTATGTAAATCTAATAAATCGATATTGTTAAAAAGATCTTTGAAGTCATAAGTAGTTATATTTTTTATACTTTTAAGATTTTCCATATTATTGACCAGTTCATAACTATTCTTTATACAATGTGTATTATCACTGGTTTTTAATTTTATATATTTGATTAAGAACTGTTAATAGAAGTTTGTTAGCAGAATTATTATAAGTATTGCAACCAATTGTAACTGTTCTAAATTTAACAGGATTTTTATGAAATTTGGGTATAAGGACTGGATAAGGATATTTAAAGTTAGTAGAATTAATGTCTAACAATTTATAAAAGTCTTTAATTTTACGATTATTTACAATTATGTTATCATTAGTTTATATAATATAAACTTAGCATGAACTCAGCCGTTCTCCTCTCCTCTTAAAATATTATTGAAAAGGTCGTACTTTATTTACATATGTATACATTTTCCACGGTAAAAAGTCTCAAGACGTCATTCGAGTAACTCAAAAAGACCTGGGTGATAATGTTAAGTCTATGGGGACGTTATTTTCAAATATCACGCTCAAATTTTAATATTTTTGTATATTTTATTTTTTATTTATTTATTTTTGCATAGAATAGCAGAGGACGGTGTACAACCGGGTCAGTTTTTACTTTTTCGATTTTGGGTTTTTATTATTAGGATGATTTTAATTTCAGAGCCGGTTCCAAAAGTTATTTAAAAAAAAAAAATCTGAATCAGAAATCGAAAAAGTAAAAACTAGCCCTGTTGTAGATCGTCCTCGGCTACCCTATGCAAAAGAGAAAAAAATCATCTAAAAATGTTAAAATTTAAGCGAGATATTTGAAAATAATGCCCCCGTATACACTTAACATTATCATCCAGACCTTATGAGAGACTAGTCTGGGCTCTTCAACTAAGTTTATTTTGAAAATGGAAACATGCAGCATTTAAAAAATAAAAGATCATAGTATACTCAACAACAGAAATATTCTGATTATGGTAAATTCCTCCCGCATTGTAACTACACTGTAAAAAAATTTCCCGTTAAATAACGGAAATAGTACTGGTAATCTAGACGCCAGTACTATTTCCGTTTTTTAACGGAAAAAAATTTCCGTTTTTCCCAGAAATATTTCCGTTTTTTCCACAAAATATTTCCGTTTTTTTTCTTTTTTCATATTTTTTTTATATAAAAATTTTTGCTTGAAAGCCAAAAAAGAATTCTCAAGGATAAACTAGTATCTTTATGATTTTTATTCTTTAGACAAATCATGATAGAACACATACATTTAATTTAAACAACAGTGAAGTAATGTCACTTACCCTCGATAAGGATCGAACCTAGGACCTTCGGGATGGCAGCTTGCAGTAGTGTAATACCATTACGCCATGGCTCCGCATGCAAAGCTTGCAAATATCTTTACTTATTTCGAATGATTCTATAAAGCAAAGGCCTTATATTGAACGCGGCATTAATTTTTGTAGAGAATTATTTTCTATTGGATATACAGTTCTAAATGTTTAACAGATTTTATTTCCATAATTTCGAATATTTAGTTTTTAATTTCAGTTCTATAAAAAATTAATTTTAGACTTTAAAATATTACATGTATTAAGAGATGAATGCATTAAAAAGTTTTGTTTCCTTCATTTTAAGGAGATTTTTTAAAGTTTATTGTAATATTATTCATATTTATTTACTTATTTATTTTTGAAAGTTACTAACATACTTGATTTTAATCTCAATAAAGATAGTTATTACGGGTTATTAAAATAAATTTCTTTTATTGTTTTTTATAACTTAAATAATCATCAACATTATAAAAATTTCTTTAATATAATTCAGATGTTTTAAATTTTATGTACGAATTTCTTAAAGTGAATAGATTAAAAAAAATATTAAAATTAAAAGCAGAAAGTTTTTGCATGTTTGAATTAAACATTATTTAATAATCATAATGGAAATAAACTAACTCAAAATAAACTAACTAACTAATCTCAAACTTAAAAAGGATTAATAAAATTCTATAATTTTTATTATTTTTTTAATATTGTAAAAATATGTGAGATTTATATTATTAAAACAGAAAGAAATAAAGAAAATTTTTATATAAAGTTGTTCATAAAACAACTGTATAATGTTTTTCTATTTCAGATATAGATGTCGCCACTAGAGTTATTTAGGGAATTTATGATGTTTTAATACGGAACTTCTCCGTTTCCAGAAGATTTACGGAAAACTTACTGTATTTTTAATCTCAATATGTCAATAACGGAAATGCTACAGTTTTTTCGAAAAAATGAAACAATTCCGTAGAACTTTACGGAAAAATTTGTGTATATTAACGGATATTTTTTACAGTGTAGAAACCACGTATAACCATGTCGTCACCATGTATGAACATTTCGATCCATAATTGTGTCCTTTGTCCCGGAACTACATCTTTATTATGGTACATTTATATCTGGATTCCGACAATCATCGATAAAAAGTTTTTGCGTCATCCAATGGCCTTTCTTTCCAAAAGTTCATCAACAAAATAAATGAGAGGATCAAAAATTAAATAAGTGGTGATAAACATATCAGGATCTGATCTGACCACGTGAAAAAGTGCTCCTAACCGTCTAAAACGGACCGCTTAGCCAAAAATGTAGTCTGTTCAAAAATTATTCTTCCCTCTCTTTGGACTACTGATCGAAGATCTCATTCTAATGTAAAATATTTAATATTAAGGCAACTTATCTCATTCTTCCTCTAAGCAATTTTTTGAAGCTTTATTTTTCAGAATATTTTTCGGAACATAACTATTGGAGTTCTGACATTGAAAGCCAAAAACATAATTTCATAGATTTATATATTTAACTCTTTTTGGTCTGTTGTACTATTAATAGTACATGTCTTTTAGTGGAGTATTATTTTGTTTTAAGAAATACTTTTGTTACTATTTACATGTAGTAATGTTAGTATATATCTATGCATTTATTGTGTGACTTCATTTATATTTAGGCATTTAGTAATAATTACTATTATTTCCTTAATTCTCTTTGCGCCATCTTTTTTTTTTTTTTTTTTTTTTTTTACACATATTTTACTCTTTCTCTTTAAAATAAAAGTTATTTTCCTGAAAAAATCATGAGTAATAAAATGCGAAAAGTATTAGATGTAATATAAGCAATATCTTATTGTAATACAAAATTTTCTAAACATCTCCAAAAATTCTTCCTTAGCCTATTATCATAGGAATATTAATTGAATAGTACACAAAACAACAGTATTCGTTATCTTTCAGATAACGACTTAGTCGTTAAACACTAATTAATCTGTTTGGAGAGGAAGTGTTAATGCTATTAACTTAAAACTATTTTTTTCCAAAAATTGGGGGAAAAAAAAAACTGGCCCGCAAAGGTTAATATAATTCGATATAGCATCTACCATTTGCCTTAAATTATCGATTTTATTTTATTTTTATTTTTATTTTTTTAAAAAAAATTGATTCTTTAATAATACATCTCTATTAATATTAGTACCGAGTTGATATGTAAAATTACACTGCAAAATTTGAAGTGGTGGAAATGACCCCCCTCCCCCCCAGCATGTTACGATCTCTTCTAGAAAAACTGGAAATATTTGTGACGGAATAAACTTTTTCTCTCACCAGCGTTTTTTTTTTTTTTTTGGGCTTATGATATAAATTTTCACTTTACACTAATGTTACAAAACAAATGAATAAATAAAAGTTACTATTGCAAATTTAATGTTTAAATCTGTTTTCACTTTTTTTTTTTAAATTAATTTTAAGTTTTTTACCTATTGTATGATTCAGTGGTTGAAAGAATCCTTTAAGTTGCATTTTCATGGTTAAATCGCAATTAATTATTACTATTATTATTGTTGTTTTAGATTTATGGGATTGAAATATAAAACTATCATAAAGTTTGAATTTTTCGATATTTTCATTTGTTTGACATATTTGTTTTTTAAATATTGTGTATATTTTCAGACAGAAAAATGTAAATGAATTTAATTGTTACTGACTGTGTCATTCTGTTGATTAAAAACTTTTGCTTTGCCAGTGACTTTTTTTAGCCCGCACTCTAATCCCTTTCCCCGAAACTTTTTTTTGGGGGAGGGGGGGGGGTATATAACAATTAATTGTAAAACAATATATATCAATAAAACATAAAAAATGAATTAAAAGAAAATTATTCGAAATTTGTAGAACCATAGTAGATTCGTCAGACCTCAAATACTATTTAACCACAAAAAATTGTATGGTTTCATCTTCATATCAGCCTTGAAAAAGCAAAATAATACGAATTTAGGATTACTAACACGCATAAAATCAAAATAAAATGGGGGAAAAATTAACTATAATACATGATTAAAATGGATAGAATAGGGAGGGGGAGGATAAGCAGACACTATATTTACATCTAAAATGATGTAGCAAAAGATGATAAACTTTTATGATCAAAAATGAGAATTTAATTTATTTAAAACATTGCTACTCGTTACAGCAACAACAACAGCAAAGCATTGGAATGCAAGGACTTGATATGAATTATCTTGTGAATTCTTCAGAAGAGCTTCGTAATTTATAGTAAAGATATATGTTATTTCCTCAAATACTGTCAGCATTAAGTCTAAAACTGAGAATAACAATAAAAGTGAGTATCATAGGATATCTAGAAAATAAGTTATAATCCATACGTAACAGATAAAAATTTCGAATTTTCAAAAAATTAGGAATTTTGAATTTTATTTAAATAATTTGATTTGAACATTCTTAATCTGATTAAAATAAGTAAATGCCTTTTATAATTATTTTAAAATTAAATTTATTGGGGTCTCCTCCTAATGATATATACCGTATTTAATCGTGTATAACGCGCACCCCACACTTTTCAAGAAAAAATGGCGATTTTTTAAAATCTCGTATATAACGCGCACCGTAAATTTGATATGCAAATGAATAAATAACTAAATGGATTTCAGTAAAAAAAAAAAAAAAAAAAAAAAAAAAAAAAAGTCGAAACAAACATTGCATCAGGCAGAAAACAGGACGAAAATACATTTTTAAACTTCGGGTAGGGACAGGATGACGGCAATGAGAATCGCTAATTAGCGTTTAAATAATGTTACTAGCTCTATTGTATAAAAAAGTGCAAAGAATGGGGGGAAAAAAATAGTATTATTTCAATTAAGATTTTTCGAGTGATTATGTCTTTTTTGAATACATTTCATAATCCATATGTATATCGTTCGATTACATCCGGCAGTAAAAAATTATTCCGTGTATAACGCGCACCTAGGCTTTTTGCCCTAATTTTTTGAAAAAAAAAAAAATGTGCGTTATACCAGGGTTTGTTGATTTAAATCAGATTGATTTTAATCATGATTTAAATCAATTGATTTTTTAAGAAATCATTGATCAGTTTTTCTTTTATGTTATTTTTTAATAAATTTAAGATGTAAACAAACATAATGTGCTTTAATATAATTTAGTTTTATATAATATATATAATCAAACAACCTTCAGAAAGATAAAGCTTAAGCTTTGTCAAAAAGTAAAATAAATGTAAAGTTTAGAAAAAAAAAAAAAATGCTTTCAAATTTCATTTGAATCAAATAATAAAATAATCTTGCAACAGTAAAGAAATCTAAGCAGAAATATATTCAATATTTGAATATTTACTCATTAGTATTTAGAAAAACTTCTGCAATTAATAAAATAAAATTGTACGACTTTATGTGCTGTACTTTGGTGAGGCCTGTTATATTAAGATTTGAGCAAAATCTGTACCAGTCATTGATTTATTTTAATTTAATATAATTGATCTCCTCCTTTTTAGAATGGTGGAAGATTTTTTTGTTACAGTTATCGAAAAGGCTGATACTAAAAAACTTAGATAATTAATGATCAACTTAGCTTCTTACTGCAATAGATTTATCTGCTTCAGTAGAACAAATGTTTTCTGCCTTTGTTTTGATACTTTCAGAAATTAGAAATGAACAGAATAGATAAAACTGCTAAACCGCTACCATCGAAATGCTCAAGGCCAGAGAACACAAATTGTGGTGTATTCACTAATTGACTGACTTCTCACTAGTGTTAGAATTCACACTGGAAAATTTTGAATAGTAATTTTATTTTATTTTATTTTATTTGCGAAATATCTATCATCTTATAAAATACTGAACTTACTGATCAACTTATGATTAATTACTTCTTAAACTTACTAATGAGAATTTGGAATCCCCCAATAAAAAACCTAGCTTTCCTTCTCTGGCTGAATTTTTATTTAAGAATTCAAAGTTCTCTTTAGTAAGTTTAAATAGTTATTATTGTATAAGATGATAGATATTCCACAAATAAAATAAAATTGTTATTCAAAATTTTTCTGCATAAATTTCAACACTACTGACAAGTCAATCGATTAGTGGTGACAACTCAATTTGTGTCCTCTGCCTTAAGTATTTTGATGGCAGCAACTAAACTCATTTTTCTCAACCAGTACAAGTTAAGAACTGTTTGCTTCCAATTTTGTTCAAAATTTTTATGTGTTGCAGATGTCTTTATTTTAATTAAAATACTGAAGGTTGAATTAATTTTTGACATCTGATTTGTAGTTTTTCATGCATTTTGCGTAGTCAATTTATATATATATATATATATATATATATATATATATATATATATGCCTAAAATTTTACCTTGAAATAATATGAATCATTTATGTAAACTGTAATATCACTAATAGATAATACTTATAAAATGCATGTCTATGCATGTGAATTTTTTTTTTTTTTAAATTAAACAAAAGGTTATATAAAATAATAATGTGTGGCATTAAAAAAAAAAACTGATTTAAATTAAAAAAAAATCGATTATTTTGATTTTTATCAAAAAAATAAAAAATCACGAACCCTGCGTTATACACGAGTAAATACGGTATGTCATTTTTGAATGAATTACCGTCAAAAATATCACAAAAGTCATTTTGCTGGGCATTGAGCTTGAAACTCGTTTTATTTATCCCTTAATTGAAGAGGTCCAGAAAAGAGTTGAAGCATGTGCAAATTTGTCGATTTTGATCTACTTAAATTTTTATCTTTTGCGTTTTAATATAAATGATTATCCTTAAATAAAATAATAATAATCAACTGTATTTTCAAAGTTTATGTTAAGTTTATTTAAAGCTATTTTAACACATAATTGATTATCTTGTCTCTCCATTTTGAGTTTTATACTTGTTGCTGTGATAAAAGTAAGTCAGATTGTCTAAAACAAAGCTTCATTCTACGATTAGTTTATTTGCAACTCATTTTTTTCCTTAATCAGAACGGATTAAATTCATCGCATCTTTTTTTATACGATCATAATTTACGGTTGTTCAGAATTTGTTCTTTTTCTAATTTGTTGCATTACTTCGAATGAACGAATTATTATAAGTTTGCTGATTAAATAACGGATTTCGCCATTTGTATTGGCCTCTCTATGCTTTTTCTCCATTTATCTTTCACAAAGCGCCTTTTGTAAGTTTACCGATTCCATAACTGCATTATACTCAGCTTTGACGTCAGCGAGGGAAATGCAGGCATACTAACTGAATTAGGATCAGAATTAAAAAGAGAACGTTTACAAGAGCTAGATGGGATTGAAGGGGGAGATAGCTGAGATCCAGCTCATTTTGTCCAATTGATTAATCTAATCAAGCATTTCTCTGCGTAGATCTTATGTGATATACCACTTTTAAAATTTAACTTCTGATGTATCGATTTCGTTTAAAATTGGATTTGATGTTATTTGATGTTAGTACTTACATCTTGAATTATTAAAAATTTCGATTTTTCATTTTGATATTTGTCTTTGTCCATAATTTTGCTACAAAATGCATTGCGTGGGGAGGGGAGGGGGGGGTATACATATATCTATCACTTTCAAAATGTTTTTAAACCTGAGTTTTTTTGATCTTTCGACTATTAAGACTTTAAGATGGATCCAATAACCTGACTAAAAGTTGCCACTTTTGACATGTATACAGTAATAGAAAATAATAAAATAAGCGTCTAATCATTACAATATCATTTTTACTTCTGATTTTTTATAAATTATGTTGAATTACTTATTAATGTTCTCCGTATAAATGATTAGTTCTTCCCCTTTCCCCCCCCCCCCTAAAGTATTTGTGTTCGTTGGCATATAGTCTGTATTTCGGTATTCAGATGGTTTAAATGCAGATTGTAAACATCAATTGGGCTAGACAAAATTATTATGGACAGAACATCTACAAGCCAAGTCATTTTTAAACTTGTGTACGTTTAAAAAGAAAACTGCACAGTGATTACGCGAGCTCTCCTTCTTTTTCTCTCTCTCTCTTATACGGACAGTGTTTAATTATTTTAAGTCTATTGCGATAAATACATTTTACTTTTTTGCTAGGGGCAAATGGGCCTCCTCGACTTTCTTACCTCTTGTTGGCACTCTCTCCACGCATAATCCATAAAGCGATTGGCTATAATTTCCTTTTGCAGCAGCGCCCAGTAACAACAACAAAAAATAAAGATAAGATTCAAGGATGAGAGGAAAGGACCTTGAATTAGGATCTTTGCCTTTGTCTGTTCAATACAGCTTTTTATGGAGTGCAGTTATCTCTGACAGTATATACTAATAAGATGTTGTCTTCTAATTATGATTAACCGTCTAATTAAATCTAGCACTCTAATTATTAGGTTGTCGCTATCTATTTTTTGTCCGAATATATTGAAAGAGGACTAAAAAAAGAATAGGATTGCGAAAAAACTGGTCTGTACGTATGCATTCGGCCAGAGATATTTTTGCACGAATTTCAGCAACAAAATTATTTTTTCATTGCAGATCTTGCGTTTATTTTTTTTTTTTTTTCTTCTAAAAAGAATTTCATTTGTCTGTAATCTTAAATTTGGAAAAACTTTAAAAATCTGTATCTCACTAGAAAGTAACGCTTGAAAATATTGATTTCAGAAAGAGGTACTGAGATGTGCATTTCAACTACAAAAGTTTTGGGAGGACATTTCTTAGACGTCTTGTGACAACTTTTCCTTAAACAAACAATTATGAATGACATAATTTTTATTTTATTTTCTCTTAATTTTTCTAAAACGAGCATTTTCTGGAGTTACCTTCTAATGAGATATCCTGTATTATTTTACAGAATTTTAGTGTGCAGCTGACTTTGACAGGCTGAGTAATAATGTCTGTACTATTTTGCAAATACTCACTAAAATACAAGGAGTATACTGAATGCAGACGTCATTTATCTTATAAAAAACTCGGCTTATTCTAACCTTTTTAGGTGCGTTCGTAATTATATAATACGTAGCACCTATAGTGGTCGTTCAGTCCGTCCGTCTGTCCGTCCGTCCGTCTGTCCGTCCGTCCGTCTGTCCGCATATAACAACGCAAAAACTACCCAACCGAATCGTTTGAAATTTAAAATACATAATTATTACATAATTTTGTCGAGTCATTTCAAATTTTATGAAATTCGGATGCATAGATCAATTACAGGGGCAATCAAAAGTATTCCATTACATTACGGTCAATGGGGAAAAAAGTTTCAAATGCATTTTAATCGTTTGAAATTTAAAATACGCAATTATTACATAATTCTGTCGAGTTATTTCACATTTTTTGATAATCGTGTGCATAGATCAATTACAGGGGCAATCAAAAGTATTCCATTACATTACGGTCAATGGGGAAAAAAGTTTCAAATGCATTTTAATCGTTTGAAATTTAAAATACGCAATTATTACATAATTATGTCGAGTTATTTCAAATTTTTTGATAATCGTGTGCATAGATCAATTACAGGGGCAATCAAAAGTATTCCATTACATTACGGTCAATGGGGAAAAAAGTTTCAAATGCATTTTAATCGTTTGAAATTTAAAATACGCAATTATTACCCAATTATGTCGAGTTATTTCATATTTTTTTGATAATCGTGTGCATAGATCAATTACAGGGGCAATCAAAAGTATTCCATTACATTATGGTCAATGGGGAAAAAAGTTTCAAATGCATTTTAATCGTTTGAAATTTAAAATACGCAATTATTACCCAATTATGTCGAGTTATTTCATATTTTTTTGATAATCGTGTGCATAGATCAATTACAGGGGCAATCAAAAGTATTCCATTACATTATGGTCAATGGGGAAAAAGTTTCAAATATATTCTATACGTTTGAAATTTAAAATACATAATTATTACATAATTGTGTCTAGTTATTTCAAATTTTATGAAAATCGGATGCATAGATCAATTACAGGGACAATAAAAAGTATTCCGTTACATTACGGTCAATGGGAAAAATGTTTCAAATGCATTTTAATCGTGTTACACACATGCGAACTTTATAAAATTTATATGCAACTATAAAGTACATATTATAATATACATCTTACATAATTTGTGGTGCAAAGAACATTTGTTATTGATTGACAAGGCCACACAAAAGTATTCCATTACATAATGGTATAGGAAGAGCATTGTTTGATGAGCGTTTTAATTGTAATTCACTATTTACAATTTTATGAGATTGATAAATGAAAGTAATATTTTTAAAACTTCGTTATCGTACGAACGCACCTCATTTGCTACGCTTCACGTGCAATTTCCAACTTGTTTTTTTTCCCCAAGATTTCCTCGAATCGAATGACTATCAAAATTTTATTCTTGTGGAAAAATATTCAAAGAAAGTTTATTAAATTTTATTGAGGAAGTTCTCTTAAATTAGCAGCCTTTAACTTTCGTATCCGATTCATATAATTCGCGATATATTGTTAAGATTTCTAAACCTAATCATTAAATCGAAGGTTAAAACTTTAACTGTTGTTTAACTCTGGCATTCAGCTTTTTATATTATTTGTGTCAAGTTTAAGAATCGCTTCAAAAATCTTTCTTTGCATATATTTTCATTTTCCTGGTTATTGTTTTCATTAAAGTTGGACTTTTTTTTCGACCATTTTTCATGTATCTTCCTTTTTTTTTTTTTTCTTTCTCACTCATTATTATTGTTATTGAATATATTATTTGTTGCTGGATAGCCAACTAACTTATTTATCCCCCCTCCTCCCTATACTTTAATAGTTTCGACGTTCAGTTATACTTATCTTTGATCATCAGCAAAAGCAATATAAGCATTGTGAAGATTGCTTTTGTGTGGTGGAGTGTAATAGCGATGACCTTTCGTGAGGCTATTAAAATAAATAAAATTTGCTCGTGTTATAAAAGTAGCAGATTTCAGATTAAACTCTCAACCCGTAGTTTCATTTATTACAAATAATTTTTATTGCTAGTAATATTTCAAATAGTTTCAGTACTCTTTGAATTTTAACCAGAAATATAATATGAAGCTGTATCCCAAGATCGATTTTTTGGGGGAGAGGGGGGCTATGCCCCTCTCTTCCCCCTTCTCCACATAATCATGAAAACTTTGATAATCATCATTTTCTGGAATTCAGTATTTTAAAGCTTCTTTCTAAAAAAAAAGTGATTATTGATATTGTAAGAATGACATTAATAATTTAATTAGTTTGGACAATTTTTAGAAATATTTTTATTTATTGAGAATCGTAATTCTTCAACTTATTTGAAAAAAATATAAGTTCAGCTTTGTCATAATTTTCAAATTGCTACCCTATTGGAACTTAACAAACTATTTAAAATTGTCCTCTTGTTATTGGAGATCATTGCTATCCTAAGGCTTAACTGTTCGTTTCGCCCCTCTCAGCATTTTTTTAATTATTATTATTGATTTATTCATTCTCATTTTCAAACGTAAAAGTATGACAATTGCAGGCACGACTTCGTTACTATTGAAGCGATTCGGAATAGAATAGTTTTTTAATTTTCGATAACTTTATTACATTTTAAGTTATTAACTATTGCTGCTTTATTTTTCTAACTCCCTTATAGGAGTAGTAGTTGTGCCCGGAAATTCGGTTCAAAACGACAAATTTGATGGCATTTTCTGAAAAATCCTCAATTTTTATCGAAAAAGAAAAAACACTGTTGAATTTCATAATTTCTGATTAAGAACCCTTACCTATATTATGTGTTTAAATATAAAAATGAATTTAAGAGAGTGTCACAATTCACAAAGTAGCCACTTTGAGAATAGACTGAACTGATTATTTGTGAAAGCGTGAGCCCCAAATCCCTCTTTTGAATCTGGTCCAGAAACTGAAAGTACGAGGACTGGTTTGACTTGGATAACTTTTTCTTCACTTTCACAATTGTGTGTTGCTTCAACAGCCTCCCTAGCCCTTCGCTCTATTGAAAACCAGTGCCCTGTGACGTTCGCCCTCTCGTGCACCATTCGTGCGTAATTCTGATTTCCTGCACCCAATTATTTCCATTCTTTAACCGTAACTCCTCCCGAAGTCACGACTTGTAGGCGGGGTCGCAGAACGGTCGAGGCTTGAAACAGCCGTAGGCCATTGGCATTTTCTCTGTCCATTTTATACCTACCGGATAATGTATTTTTTTATCTCATCGGTTAGTTTTTATAACTCTCTCTTCTTACATTGCACATTTTTTTCATGTATGGCATTAAAATAATATTAAAGTCCATTATGAATCACTATTAAAAAGATCTCTACCGCATGTGAGCGCTCACAAGTGGGGTGGAAATAAGACGGGATACCACCATATTCCGGTCCTAAACCCTGAGAGAAGTAAAGGAAGGTAATTGTCCTTGCATTTTCAAATGAAATCAACTAATTTTTTTTCCTTACAATTTTGAAAATAATAATTATCATAATAATATAAACTAAGAGAAAAAATAACTAAGATCTTTTCATCATGGAGGGCTTTGTCTCTTGATCTCCCGTCTCTGCCGTGGAAGACTATTTTTAGTTTTACTTTACTTTTTTTTTCGCTTATGCGTTAAAAATTGTCTTAGTCGATAGGTTCTGTAAGATAACAGCTAAATTTAATTATGTGAATTTTTATTCACATTGTTAACAAGGCGTAGTATCGACAGAGTTGAAATGTATTCAGGGCAATGTTCGAATCTTATTCTTTGGTTCAGCTAACGCTTTACCAACTAAGCCATCTGAACGGTACACCTCATCTAATCTCCTTCATTCTTATATCAGGGGTGCCACTTTTTTACCAAATGGCGAATTACTGTTTTTAAGAATCCGCAATTTTCGTCAAATGATCACGGGAGAAATTAGCGATTTTCATCAACAGATCGCGGGAAATCACCCCCCCCCCCCACCCGCTTTTTTAAAAAAACAATCGCAAAATAAAACTTATCTTCGTCAAATGATCATGAAATCGCACAACGATCTTCGTAAAATGATTGTGAAATGAAATCAAGCCGGGATTTCCGTCAAACAATCGCGATACTAAAAAAATAATTTTAATCAAAAGATCTCGATATGAAAAAGCGATTTTTGGTCAAACAATCGCGATATCCAACAACGATTTTCGCCAAATGATACTACCATTTATCACTAAAGCATAGGCTTGCCACAAGGGAGGTAAAGCATCAAACATCCTTGCAGATCTGTATCTATATTATTACGAATATAGTATTTCGGTTGGCGATTCCATTTTCTACAGATAGATATTTACAGATATTATTCTACAGATATTAGATACACCAATGTTTTTTTTTATATCAAGCGTCAAATTATTTATTACATATTTAAATTGTCACAAAAATTTAAAATTAAAAGTGAAATTGATATTGTAGATAATGTAATTAACCTCCTTGATCTTAAATTTTACCTAATCTAATAATAAATGGACATCGACCAAGAATTCTCTTTCGCCCTCAAATCTCAATTTCACAGAAAATTCGTTTTTGCGGAAAATGCTGCCAAAAATTCGCCGAACCTAAATTCAGCCGAAACTATCAGTGTTTCAAAAATCTCGTACTCATTGATTTGAATAGTAATGGCTGGAATGAGACATTCTTTATTTATTGCTATGAACTTCACTGTTTATAATTACCAGCCATAATGACTCAAGATTTGGTAGAAAATTATAAAGCAAGCAATACATATATGCTAAACTTTGAAGGCGCATTTCATGCTTTCAAAGGAGAACGTGAAATGCGCTAAACTTAACAATGTACTGCACTGTTTTTTGTTTCAAACCATAGAAGTGTTTTGCGTGCTCTTTGAAAATGCTCTAGTATAACAGATTTTCATTTACAAAAAACGTTATAAAAGATAAGTTGTGGTGTGTATACCTAAAAGATTTTTTAAATAGATGAAATTGGTACTATAATTAGAAAATCATTTTGTGTCGTGATAAATTATAATTGCATTTTATTTTACATGAGTATGTAAAATACAATACGTTTCAATACAATCATACGTTCAATACGTATGAAAGTACAAAACATTTTATAGCGATACCCTGTATTATTTAGGGGAAAATATTTGATTAAATCTCTTGTTTTGCTATCCTTCTCCGGTTTTTTAGGTAATCTTTTGTTCAGGACTGTTTTGCGCAAATTCTCAATAGAATGAGGAATATCTACAATAGGTCAGGGTATAAAGAGCTCAATTCTATTTGAGGAAAAATTCCTATCATGGAGACATCGGTCTCCTTATTCCCTTAAAAATCATTAAAGATCAAAAGCACCGTGTCGCCACAAGAAAAGAAACCGGTACTGATAAAAGTTAGAAGGTTCGTCTGTTACGCAGCTTAAATGTGTATTACTCGAAATGAAAAGGAAAAAGTGTTAAGCTATATCAGAGAGAGAGAGAGATTTATTATAGGGTATTTATTCATTAAGAATTTAACAATTGAATTAAATATCATTAAAATCCGAGGGAATCAGGTTTTATGTGCGTTGATTTGACATAGAATAACCCTGGCGCGGCGTGTTAAAAATGTCACATTTTTGATAATTTCATTACAAATTATCATGCAGTTTATTATACAGTGTATTATTTTTGCTTTCTATATCAAATGTCTTTTTGGCACTACTTGGTTATCCCGTCGACCAAAAAACCACCGCCAAACATATGAGATTCAATGCCAATAATGGATGATCGTGAATGTCGCATTCAATGACATTAAATACGATGCGCGTGTTTAAAACGCCATAAAGTGATTTTTTTCGACTTTTTATTTGTATTTTTATTAATATTCTATTAATTAGTATTGGGTCATTCCGTGTCAAATCAACACAAAAAAAGTAGCATTTTCAACCCGACCCCCTCAGAATTTTATGAAATTTGGCTCACTTGTTAAATTTATGTAGAAATCATTAAATACAAAATAATAAGTCGCTATATCTAATAGTTTCTGAAATAAATAGCATAAAAAATTGAAAAAAAATTGCAAAATTTTGAATTCCGTGCACTACAAAAAAATTCATATTTAATTCCCTAATCGACATACAGGTTTAATCTTAGTATTGTTAGAAAGGGTTTGCTTTGGGCTTTCTTATGATATATCACATGCATATTTTTCTTTAATTTTTAGTTTCAAGGTCAAACATTTTGACCTCTGACCTTCTATATCTCAAAAAGTGGTATTTTATTTTTTTCAAAAAAATTATATGTTATTTTTACATTGTTCCTCTATAATATCTGACTTTCTTATTTTGGGACGCTCATGGGATATTGAGTTATAAATTAAAATGCACACACCTGATTCCAATTTTATTACCAAAATCCCCCTACATGATGACTTATCTATGCTAATTTATGCCAACAAACTTATATTTATACATATTTGATAAGCATATTTAACGATAAGCATAGACATGTTCTACTTATCTCAACTCTGTATATTAATTTTGGACGTGATATAAAGTTAAAATTTTTAAATGAAAAAGATTGAAAAAGACTATAAAGATTGATTAAATTTATTTCTTTATTACAATGTAAATATATATATATATATATATATATATATTATTACTAGCAGCCTTCGCCAGTTATGCTGGTCAGTTTTTCTAATGAAACCTTGAATCAAACGAATTATTATCTGTGAATTTAATCATGCGTTTTAAAGCAATGTGGACGCTATTACGCTATTATATGTTTTATCGAGTCAAGACAATATTTGGGCTGTTAAGAACTAACTTCTTTGGTTGATAATTTATAGTAAGATTTGATAAAGAAGGGTGGAACAATATGTAACATGCTAAAAACGTTCATGAAAAATTGTCAATGCAAGTTTCATCAGTTTCCCTTAATTAGGCCTTTTGAAATATCTTATCATACATAGTTCGGTTCATTTAATTCTAGACCCCCCCCCCCCCCTCATATCCACAATTAAATAACCAAGCAACCTGGTGACGGAGCAACACAAAGCAAATGATATCAGCTTTATGCTAAATCATTCACTGAAAAAATAAGTAACTAATAAAGCTCCATTGAAATCTACTTAGTAGAATCTTTTAAACTGAAAATGTATCAAACAAAACTAAACTTTGTGGCTGAACAAATTATGAAAAGGATCTCGATCAACAGTGTCCATCCCTATTTTCGCTGATGGCATTAGTGGAACTGTAAATGATAGATTAGCAGCCTGAACTAGCTTACAACGCACATAAGCTGATCAAATAATGACAGTTCACTAATTGTTTGAATAGACAATGGCAAATATTACAGACATACAATCAGTGTTCTCGCTGACATTTGGCCAACGTTAGTAGTTTGGCTAATTAAAAATAAAAAACATTCGCCAAATGAAAAAAGTATTAGCACAATAGATTCACCGTGTAGCAAAAAAATCTTTAATCCTTTAATATACCCCCCCCTTTTTTTTTCAATATGTTCTAAAATAACTTAAGTTTTTATAATTGTGAGAGCGATTGTTATTAATCTAATTTCAACAGTCAATATCTTAAAAATATGTATATATTAAAAATGTGTATATATGCAAATGTTTTAAAACGAAAAAGAAAAGAAAAAGCAAAAATTGAGACTAACAATTTGGCGAATCTAATCAATTGCTTACTCGCCAAATGAAGAATTTAGTCGCAATTTGGCACAATAACGAGCGACAGCGAGAACACTGCATACAGTTTGCTTATGTTGCTTCCTTGCAGTATGAAGAAGAAAATCATTTGTTGCAACAGCATTTAATGTTTTCTTGTGTGGCCCTGGCACTCAAAAGTTACATGCTTTATATGAAGCACTAGTAACAAATTTCAGTGTAAAATGTATTTGAATTCCACAACAGAGAAGGAAGTAAGAGTAACCAAAGAACAAGACGAACTTAAACTACATGAAATATAAATTTAACTTTTTCAAAAAAATGTATAACCGACTCCAAAAAAAGCGCTAAAAAGAATTAAATAATTCTATAAAATTCTCTAATGACAAATTGTTATCCAATAACCACACATTGACTATCATGTACCGGTATAAAACGGTTAAATTTAATATATAGAATTTAATATCCACCAAACATAGGTTTTCCAGAGAATATTTTTTACAAGAGATTAATTTACATATTTTTGATTTAATTTTTGAATATATACATATAAAAAGTAAGGAATTACTTTTTGAAGTTGGTGCCAAACAATCATAATCGATAATGATTTCCCCATTTTATTTATGGTACTAGGCATAATATATCCACAATTCTTACTATACTTAAGATAGCTTGGCACCAACTTCAAAAAGTAATTCCTTACTTTTTATATGTATATATTCAAAAATTAAATCAAAAATATGTAAATTAATCTCTTGTAAAAAATATTCTCTGGAAAACCTATGTTTGGTGGATATTAAATTCTATATATTAAATTTAACCGTTTTATACCGGTACATGATAGTCAATGTGTGGTTATTGGATAACAATTTGTCATTAGAGAATTTTATAGAATTATTTAATTCTTTTTAGCGCTTTTTTTGGAGTCGGTTATACATTTTTTTGAAAAAGTTAAATTTATTTCCTATTTTTTAGTTATTTATACCGTAATACATAATTATGTGTACTGACATATGATGGCTCTTTGCAACGCATTTCTAATGAACGCACTTTGCTGAGTTCTGATGTATTCGCTTTACTTGTCACTGTTTGATTGTCAACTTTTCAAAAGACACTTAAAATATCGGTTAGTATCGTTGTGAATCTTTAGGTTTTCTGGATGTGATAACTTCTTCAGATCTGGCACGACGAAAAGCTGCCGCATTCATGAAATCTTAAAGTCAACATCTAATCGTACGGACATCGGAAGTGGTTATCGAAAGGTGACAATGCCTCAAGTAAAGTGTCCTTACACATAAGCGCGCGGCAAAGCGCTTCCATATATGAATAAACAGCAAAATGACTCCATGTATCAATGAATAGTAAAATGCTTTTCTAGTGTAGTCAAAAGTACCCCCCCCCCCCTTCAGTCAGAAAAAGCAAAAAGAAAGTTTTTAACAAAAATCGCTCTATGATTCAATAGATAAACAACAATAATCTAATTCCTATAAATGCAGTAAAGACATCGGAAATGATTCGACGAGGAATCCGAAAATCATAACCTGTACTTGGCTGCATCTACAAGAGAGTGACAGCATTCGATGCCCAAATACTTTTTTCACGGACGCATTTGTCCCAACTAAACTGTTAAAAATTTGAAACTCACTCCAACGCTTTTATGGAAAACGATTATTTCAGCCTATCATGAAGCATTCTCATGGGTCAAAAGACAAATATTTAAAAAAAGCGAGGGAGTGACGATGCAGCAAAAGGGTAAAATTTTAAAAAGTGTATGTATGAGATATTCCATAAAACAGATGGAGTGATGATGCAGCAAAAGTTAAATTTTTAACAATGTATCGCAATGCTAGGCATTTTCTTTTATAAAATTTGATGATGATTTCCTGGTAGAATTCGATTGTACGCCGAATGATCCTTTATTTCTACACAGACATAAATACATAATCCATATTATTTTACAAATTCGTGGACATACAAGGACAAGATAGCACAAGGAAATATTACGACACAATAAAAGTACAACCGGAGCTACACATAAAGAGTGTGTGCAACGGAGCCAGTGGGATTCGAACCCACAATCTCCTACGCTATCAAGAGATTAGCAGCGTGGTGTCTTAACTACTCGGCCACAAGGACTCCCTTGATGACTCATTTTTGTCCAGAATCTTTTCAATCAATCGTATACTGTGCTTCATGTGTCGTCATATTCACATCGACGAATCCTACATGAACAAAATCTCAAATCATTCTGGTGTCTAATCCGGTAACCAAATCTGAATCTAAATATAATTTTGTTACACATATCTATGAACTTTATTTTGCATTGATATGTAGAAATAATTTTTTTCTCCGGAGCAAAATATATACTAAAGGATTTTTATCTTTTCAACAACTTAAGGATGTCGATTGGTATCGATGTCTATTTCCGCTTAAGTGGATGCGAGAACTTGTCCATTTAAGCTTTAACATTTCGGAAATTTATTGCTTCCAGCAAACTTTAAGGCCGCACACTAGGCACAGAAAAATTTCCGGATGATAATGTGAAGTCTATGGGGGCGTTCTTTTCAAATATCTCGCTCAAATTTTAAAATTTTTACGTGATTTTTTTTTTTTTTTTTTTTTTTTTTTGCATAGGATAACTGAAGATATTCCACAACCGACCTAATTTTTACTTTTTCAATTTTGGTTTCAGATTTAAAAAAAAAATATTTTAAATTTCAAAATTTGTTTAAACGGTTCTGAAACTGAAACTATCATTATATAAAACATACATAAGCAAAATCGAAGAAGTAAAAACTAGGCCGGTTGTAGATCATCCTCGGCTATCCTATGCAAAAAAAAATCATGTAAATATATTAAAATGTCAGCGAGATATTTGAAAAGAACACACCCATAGTCTTTACACTATCATCCGGGTCTTTTCCTGAGACTAGTGTAGTGCCTTAAGGTCCACATTGAAATCCACAGACTTCGTAAATGGGCATTGAAAAGCTGACAATCCATCAGTACACGTTAAAATTATTGCGAAAAATTACCTTTGTTTTTAAAGATTATCTATTTTCTGACTAATGAATGCGATCTAAAAACGTGTATGGAGCGTTTTCATTGGTCAGAAAATAGATAGTCTTTAAAACAGAGGTAATTTTTCAAGATATTTTAAACAGGGTACACTGTTAAAAATTTGACCCTTTTGCTGCATCGTCCCTCCACCGCTTATATAGAAAACGATTACTTCAGCCTATTATGGAGCATTCTCATGGATAAAAAGTGAGATATTCTATAAAAGCGGGGTAGTGACGATGCAGCAAAAGGGTCAGATTTTTTACAGTTTAAAGTACGTGTACACAATCAGAGCGCGTCAAGTTGCTTCTATGATTCAATGCATAGCAAAGTAATTCTAAATGTTCGTATGTATTAAAATACCCTTTTCAGTCATAAAAACTAAAAAGGAAGATATTATCAAAATCACACCATGATTCAACATGCGTCTATATGAAAGTAGTAATATTAGAAGTTAAGAGTTATTTGATAAACGCAGTTTTCCAAAGCACAGAAAATTTAAGAATTTTTATTCCAGAACTTGGCGGTAGTCGCCTGAACGAGTTTGTTTTATGGGTTGAGAGAAGTTAACTAGCTTAACTTTAATGGTAAGCTTATCAAAATTTTTCGTCATTTATATTTGTCCAAATGTAAATCTAGCACACAGCAATGTATTTTAATCACTTTGTGAATCCGGCATAACAAACGCCCTGATACATAGACACTCTTGCTTTAACGTGTAAGGCTCTTTAGAGATGAATTTTCAGCTTTTCGATATCGAATTCTCATGTCTGGATAGATGTGTATCTTTCACTTTGGTGGATACGAGAATTGTTCCAGCTAAGATTTCGTACTTTGAAAAAAAAAAAAAAAAAAAAAAAAAAAAAAAAAAAAAAAAACTAGCATTTCTGCAACAGTGGTTAGGATCCAGAAGGATTATTCGCTGTTAAGCAAAACAAGATTGACCAATCATAAGCCTTCATTTTTGAGAACTTTTCACTGTTCGAAGGAGAGAATCTGGAATACATGGAGTGAAAATCTGCTATCGACACTGTAAAAAATTTGACCCTTTTGCTGCATCGTTACTCCATCGCTTTTATAGAATTTCTTTGGGTTCAATTTTTTACAATGCAAGCAGTGCTAAAAATTTGTATCCTTTAAATGTGCAACGATGCTACTGAATTCCAAAGTGTAGATCACAGCGAAATCTGCGGCATTTTCGTGATACATTATCTAGACTAGCAATAATTCTTGCATATTTATAAAATGTCCTGCAGATGTCGCTTCTATCTTTAAATTTCATTAGCATTGTTGCACATTTAAAGAATAGAACATTTTAGCGCTTTTTTTTAAGTGTTACAAAGGGCGTGTTCAGCACAACTTACCGGTTACTTACCGACCACTTACCGAATGTAGACAAGTACAAGATGAAAATCAAAGCGAAGTGTGACGTCAGCTACAATTCAACAGAATAGTTTTCATTGATGCCACAATTTGCTTTCGTATTGCCTTACAATCGGTCGGTAACATTGGTTACTTGGCTCTGAATACGCCCTGAGATAGCCGATTTCCACACTGTATCCCCTAGATGCTATATTTCCAGTTTCTTGCATAAGAGAACTTGTCCGGAATCCAGGTAGAATTTGCGCTGTTAGCAAAACCAGATTAACGAATCAGAAGTCTTAATTTTAGAAAATTTTTCAATGTTTTAAATAAATTTTCATGTTAATAAATCTCGTTTCGCAAACAACGCAAAATTTATGTGAATCCTGGCCCTCATCCAGTTAGGATTTTGCACATTGAACACTGTTAAAAATTTTAAACTTTTACCAGGGCTACACTAGATATCGGGCTTGCTCATTCATTATCACGACGTCACAAAAGGTGGCTGGCCGCTATCTGCGATTGGTACAAACAGGGCCAAAGTGACGCGCCCATCGTTTTGTACCAACCGCTGGATGTCATTCAGCCACCTTTTGTGACGTCATGAAAAGAATGAGCTAGCCCGGTATCTAGTGTTGCCTTGCTTTTACTTTATCGTCTATCCATCGCTTTTATAGAAAATTATTACTTCATTGTATTATAGTGAATTCTCATTGGTCAAAATATGAAATTTATTTTTTTTTCGCAATTTTTGAATGAAATCGATCGTTTTTTCGCAGTTTTTTTGGACGAAAAAGATTATTTTTTCGCAATTTTTTGGATGAAATAGATCTTTTTTTGCAATGTTTTGGATGAAATCTATCATTTTTTTCGTGATTTTTTGACAAAATTTGCGTTTTTCCCACGATTTTTTCAAAATTCGTGATATTTTTTAATGTTCGAATTTCTCTCTAAACCTAACAATATCATAAACTAGGGATGCACCGAATAGTGATTTTGGCCGAATACCGAATGCCGAATATTCGGCCGACAGGTGAACCGAATACCGAATATTCGGCTGGCCGAATAGTAATTGTTGGGCCGAATACCGAATATTCGGCTTTCCAAATATTTTTTATATTTCAAAATTTAAAGGTATTAAAATGTTATTTTTTAAAACAGTTTTACATAATATTTAATAAAAGAAACTTACATTTTGATAAACAAGAGCTTTTAGTATTGAAAAAAATCTGGCTTGAGTTATTTAAGAAGCGAAACTATGAAACTTTAATTAATAAAATTTTCTATGAATCAAAACAAACATTTTAAAATCAAATAATGAAAAAATGGCCGAAGAAAAATTTTACAGTCTGATAATTGTCCTTTTTAAATAACTCAAGGCAGATTTTTTTCAATATAAAGTACAAATACTTTCAACTTAATTCTGAATAAAGGTATGTTTGGCTCATAGTTCTTTTCTTATGAATGGTGGTATTTTCCACCCTTCTCATCATATATTTTACAAAAACCAAAGCATGTGAGTTAAAAATATGTTATCTTATTTATTGTTAATGTAATAAACGAACACCCAAGTTTTGACCTAGAGTGAGATGAAATACAATGTATTTATGTCTCAATAAGTTGATTATGATGGTTTCATGAACAAAATTTGTCTGCCTTGATAGCTATTACTAATCTCAAAAGTTTTTTTTTCTTTCTTTTAAAGAACTTTTATTTGGGAAAAAGCAAGAAATAGATTATTTACAAAACAAAATTTAGAAACTTGCATCTGCACATAATTTATTCCTAAGGAGAATCCTAATAAATCACCATTTTAATCCTTCTCATGGTTAATTTTCTTAAGTTATACTTTACAAACAGCAAATAAATAATGTAAAAACATTCTATTTTATTTAAAAATGATTTTATTTCTAAATATTTTAAATATAAATTAAAAAATTGACAGTTAAAAGTAGAAATAGTGAAAAGTTTTTAAAAGGTTTTATTAAGTATTGGATTCGGCCGAATACTTTGATATTCGGCCATACCGAATAGTTCAATATTCGGCCTAACCGAATATTCGGTAACATGGCCGAATACCGAATAGATACCGAATATTCGGTGCATCCCTATCATAAACCCGGAAAGATCGATTGAAAAACCCGGAAATCTGGGGTATACCCGGAACATTACCCCTGTTAATGAAGAAATAAGGGTGAGAGGTTTATGTTTAAATTAATATCTCAATATCCCATGAGCGTCCCAAAATAAGAAAATCAGATATTATAGAGGAACAATGTAAGAATAACATAATTTTTTTGAAAAAAAAAAAAAATAAATAAAATACCACTTTTTGAGATACAGAAGGTCAAAGGTCAAAATGTTTGACCTTGAAATTAAAAATTAAAGAAAAATATGCATGTGATATATCATAAGAAAGCCCAAAGCAAACCCTTTCTAACAATACTAAAATTAAAACTGTATGTCAATAAGGGAATTAAATATGAATTTTTTTGTAGTGCACGGAATTCAAAATTTTGCATTTTTTTTTCAATTTTTGATGCTATTTATCTCAGAAACTATGAGAAATAGAGACTTATTATTTTGTATTTGATGATTTCTACATAAATTTAACAAGTGAGCAAAATTTCGTAAAATTCTGAGGGGGTCGGGTTGTGAGCTGTGTTGATTTGACATGGAATGACCCTATTTGTTTTTTCGTTATTTAAAATGAATATTATGTCGGTGTATAATTTGGCTATGAGTTTGGCGATTTGTATAATTTGGCGAAATTGATCGACAGGATAACCAAGTAATACCGTCTTTCCCCCCCCCCCCCTTTTTTTTTTCCTATTAAGAGAGGAAAAGAATAAGATAAGTAATTTTTTTTTTGTAATATTTAAGTTTTCTTCGGGAACTTTTGGTGATAACTGAATAGATATTAAATGACAGAGTTAAATCTGCAATCCCTATAATAAGGTCATCTTAGTAGATTTCCTTTTAAAAATATAAAATTGTACAATTTAGAAGGTGTACACTGTCGAATACCGTGGGACTACCAATATTAAATTTCTTCCGAAATAAAAATGTCTGAATTCAACACTGATTTCAGGTATGTTATATAGGCTATTTCTGTACCCGGCAACACAGAAAGTCAACTAGTTAAAAATAAATGAAAGCTGTCAACATTTTATGCAGGACTTTTTCTTGTACATTGATTTACGTTGAATAGATAGGGATTTAACGAAGTTGTGTTTTTTGTTTAGTTTTGGCGCCGATCGTTGAACCATGACATCAGAATATTTTACAACATGTTTCTGTGTTTTCGGGTTTGTTTTTATTTTTATTATTAGCGGGGAGAATCTTGTGTAAATTTCGGCTTGTTTTCTGAGTGGAGTAGTAATATTTTGATGTTCAACAATACAACACAGCAGCAGAAGAAGCTTTGTTTAAAAACATTACACTAAAGACAGCTTTTTTTTTTAATCTTATTTTATCATGGATTCAAGGAATGACCGGAAATGAAATACGGGTGAACGAAACACTAGAAGTGTATGAACTTTTTGCAGATTTTATAGGCATTTTTACGCTAAGTTCGATTTAACCTCTTCAGTCCCTGAGTACCCAAATGGATACATCAGTTTTGTCCCATTTTATTAATGATACTCAAATATAAATGAAATTTCGATATAAGAATAATATGTTTCGAATTCTAAGATTCGAGCTAATGAAAACAAAACTCTCGCTCTGAAGTCAAACGAGAGAAGAAATAATTCAGTAATAATTAAAAATACTGTAATAATCGCCAGTAGCAAAGAGGTTAAGGACTATATTTGCAGTGCTTCACATTGGGAACTCTTTTCTTCCCCAACATACAAACACACAAATGTTGATAAAATTCATTAACAATTTCCTTTTTTAGTTTCTTATATCTTAAATACTATAAGAAAATATTGTAATCGAAATTTTTTCGACTTCCGGTTTTCGACGTATTTACACGTTTTAGAGGTCAGAGATTCCAAAAAAACATGTTTTTACAAAATGTCTGTCTGTCCGAGTGTGTGTCTGTGTGTCGCCATTCTACCATGAAAAAGTGTAAGAAGATATGCATAGAATTGAATAAAAATTTTTGAATAAATTAAATATATATATATTAAAATTAAAAGAATTTTTTTCCACTTTTTTCAAAACATCAAACGCACTATAATATATATATATATATATATATATATGTATGTGTGTGTGTGATAAAAATAAGTTAAGCATTATTTTAAAATCACAATCAACTTTCCCTTTCAGCTATTTCAAACTTAAAAAGAATTAAAAAAAAATTTTTATTGTTTTTTAATTATTATTTTCTTAATATTTTAAAAATACGTTAGCTTTTTATTATTAAAACAGAATGAACTAGAGAAATAGTCTAGCAAATTGTTTAAAAAACATCTACTCAGTATAAGGTTTTTATTTTCCTGGTAGATGGCACCACTAAACTCTACTGTTTTCAGAAAATTGACAAAAATAACGGAACACTTCCGTTATTTAACGGGATTAGTGACTCCAAAATGTCAAATACGGAAAGTCTTCTGTTTTTTTTTTTTTTTTTTTTTTTTTTTTTTTTTTTTTTGAAAAATGAAACTATTCTGTAATTTTTACGGAAAAGTTTGTGTAAATTAACGGATATTTTTTACAGTGTTGTAGAGTGCGCGATACCTAAGAATCAGATATTAAAAGCTAAAGAACATGATACAACTCAGATTTTGAAGGCTAGTGTAATCAGATAACATTTTAAAATATGAATGATTTTGAAGAGAATTAAGGGCAGTTGGAAAGTCAAAGCCTAAAACATATCGATTTTTCGATATTTTAATATTTGGAATCTACCATTTCTCCTCTTTCTACAGATATATTACTTTTGTTTCTATACGGCAACTAGAAATTGAAAAATTTTTAATAATTCTGTTTGTTTATCTCCTCATTGGGTATATTGCCAAAACACCTTAAAAACTCTTTATCGCGAGCGAATACCTAGAACACAATATGACCATTTGCAGTAAACTAAAGAAACAAGAGTATTTAAAAAAATTGAAAAGGAAACACGAAGAGAAATGTGAATTTAAAAAAATGTAAAAAAAGCACTATGGAGCATTTTTTTTTAACTATTAAATATTATGCTTTGAAATTTTGCTTGAACATTCGATACATATCCCTGTTTAATCTGAGGTGAATTTTTTAAACTCATAAAAAGAATTTTTCTTTATCATTATCTTTGAAAAAATTACATGTTTTTTGAAATTTAAATGTGGTTTCTACTTTAGATTAAAAAAAAATATCTAAGCTTTATTTAATTATAAATTTAACTTCAGATTAGTAAGAATTGTTTTTTTTTTTTTTTTTTTTTTCATAAAAAATTTCAAGCTCATATCTTAAGTAGTTTATGAGAAAAGGTACATTAATTTAACATGGCAGGTATAGGAATTCCAACTGCCCTTAAAACTGTTGCTTTTCATTATTTTATTTAAGAAAAATTCTGTTATCCCCCCCCCCCCCTCATGTGTTTAGTACAAACTGTATATTTTGCATTAATATTTCAAAATGATTTTAGATTTAAAATTTATTTTGCAGTGTTAATTCTATTTTCAATTATTTATATTTCTACTAAATTTATGAAAGGACACCCCTCTTCCCATTTTCTTACAAAAATATGTTCTAATTTTAATAGGCTATAACTCGTTTAGTTTTAATCGTGAAAGAATGAGATTTTTTTTTTTTTCTTATTTGTCAATGTAACAGGATAATTTTACTAAATATAACTTACAGTACCGGGGAACAGTATAAAAGTTTAAATTTCGTATTTTTGTAAAGAAATTTTCCTTTCGGCCCAAATATTTTTTTGAGTTGCTGCAGTTGGGGGAAAAAACATCTCCAAGTATCCTAAATCTCTCTCTCGTTAATATAATTGGAAAGCTGAATGTCTGTCTCTGATTTCCCACTGCATATACGCGCTATTTCTTTCGTAAACATGCTTGTAAGGCCACTAAATTTATATATTATTGAGGTGCATGTGTTAAGGATTTTGTATTTATCTTGTAAGTTTCAATTGCCCATAAGCTGGTGGTTTTAATAACAAAAGAGCGGTGTTGCACACGCATAAAATTTGTCGACTTCTGTCGCATTAATTTTCCTTTACAAAAGTTTATTCTGCTTGCTGTTGTCGTAGTAATCGCTATATGATGATGTCACCACTCTCATGCTCCGATGATTTGGAATCAAAGGATTTTAAGACATGAGCCTCCTCATTTACGAGATCCCTGAAGAGTGATTTTCTCGGAATCGATCGATACCGCGTATACCGAGTCTGGTATTGTTCCTGGGACCTGCTTACGAGTTTTCCCTTTTTAATATGAATTTCATTCAGCGTGTCATGAGCACGAAATGAGAAATCGCTTTTCAAATACACTCGGAGGCTGCTCTTGTCATTTCATTATCTCTGTATGCCAGCAGTTTCCAAGCTACTATTGCGACTCATCAGTGGGTCACGGGCAATCTTTCGGTGAGTCACGGAATGATCGACCAGTCCTTCAAAATTATATTATTAACCCTTTATCTACCGAATTATTTATCAAGAAATTGAACCACCTCAATAATTATCTTCTTTAATATCTGAAAGTATGTTGGAATATTTAGATAATACCAATGTAGAATTTAGACATGTTTTTTCATTAAAACTGATTAAATATATCAGTAGCAATTATAATTTTTTTTTCAAATATTTACAAAAATAATCAGATTAACCAAAATTACTCTTTTGAAAACATCGCAATTCTTAAAAAAGCAATGAGTTTAAATGCATCATGATCCTCTATATAAATGGAAACGCTTTTGCAGTTGATTATGTTTCATAAATTTTATTTAAAGAAATAAAAGAAATACCTATAAAAATGAATAATAAAAACTATCATTTTTTGAAAATATTTAGCATCAACTGTTTCTCTGTTCTATCTAAATTCGATCGAGAATTCCTTTGCGTAGAAAGAATAAAAAACCTTTTATTAATAGGCAGAATAAATAAGTTTTATATAAAGTTTTATTCAATGGTACTTTAAAGTACCGTCGGCAGATAAAGGGTTAAAGAAAAAAAATCGTGTTGAAACTTCGATAAGCAAATTTTATGGGAAACTTTGCAATCAATATTAAACTTTAAACCACGTGAAAACTCCTTTTTTACTATATTTTTGTTAAGTATTTTATTTTAATATTATTATTTCTTAGTCTTTGTATTATTTTCTGAAAATAAATAATTAATTAAAAACTATTTTTAAGCTGAAATATAGACCCTCTAAGGAACTACTAATTAAAAAGTTAACTGCATTAAAGAATAAAGTATTTAAGAATCTCTAAATTAATAATTTTTGAGGTAAATGATGTTTTACTCGTGCATAATTACATACATCTTTATTATGTGAATGTGTGTGTGATAAAATGTGTTATTTATTTCAATTCACTTTAAATAATAGTTAAATTATTTTAAATAAAATGTATGCAGGACATAAATAATTAGACTTTATGGATTTACACTAAAGTTAATAAATAAAAAAAAATATTAAATAATTATATGTATATATTCTAATTTTTTTTTTAAATATTGTTTTATGTGTTAAATTTTAAGCTTTCACTTGAAATCAAGTCTTACAGTTTAAAATTTTATTAACCACTTACCTGATGAATATTTTTGAAAAAAATCTTTCAAATAAAACCTTTTCCTTTCTTTTGCAGAATTTTTAATCTTTTATCACCGATTTTTCAAAATAGAAATTTTTTCATAATTGAATCAGCAAAGTGCTCGGATTATATTATACAAAATTTACAATGTAAGTTTCCTAATGAGAATAATAAATTGGAATAAAGATGCCAGTATGATGTACGGGTAAATCAGGGAAGCGGTTAATTTTAAAGAAAAGATTCAAATTCTAAGATTTTGCCTATTGAAGTGAAAATGAAAATCCTTTAATTGCATTTATGAAATGCATTGTAAAATATATCTAGGAATAGTCAAATTTATTCAATGATCAGTCCATGCTTGACATCTATTGTCGTACCATATAACAGCATTCTTTCATCTCTAAAATGATTTTAATGTATTTTAATATTAATGTTCATTGCAATTAGTAGAATATTATATTAAAGGAGATTGACAAATATTGTTATTTCTTTTTACTCTTCTATTTTTTTATTTCTCCCATTTAAGACCTGCTATTCTTTTAAGTGTCATTGTGAATAATAAGGACAACTACAAGGAAAAATCAATCATATAAATATTTGTATTGTATGCTATACTTACTCTATAAATCGGAAGAAAATCGTAAATGATAGGTTTTCGATTAAATATGCTGATGAAAACACAATTTTTACCATTGTCATGTCGGGAACCAGTCTTTGACTTCAAAAACAATATGTAATACTTCAATATATATGTATATATATAATTTGAAAATTGTAATTTTCTAATGAGAAATTAAAAGAAGAAATTCCATTCAAAATCTATAGCAAGGCTGTCCAAAACGCGGCGGGCCAACGTGGTGCCCTTTTGAAGATTACTGACATAAAAAAAAACAAAAAAGTCCACTTAAAATAATGCTTTATTTAAAATCCTTGATATTTGCTTGAAAGATATTTTTAAAATCTCTAAGTGTATTTCAAGCCGGAAAAATGAAAATGTATTTTAGAAATTTAATCGTGTGTTATTGAGTTTCTTCACTAATTTATAATTATCCTTTATGAAAACTGTTATGGAAATCAGCAAAAGTTGTCTATAACTTTTTTTTTTACATTTTTCTAAGATATGAAATGTAGTAAAATAAGCGCATCCCTTGATCTTTCGTGCATAAAGAGAAACTTTTTTGTTGTTATTGATGTTGTTAACTGGCCTGTTGGGGCAGTTTTATAATACGGCTAAAGGGGTGTCTTTTTTTTTCCTTTTTTTTTTTTTTTCCCAGACCTTTAAAATACTAAGTATTTTTCCTATTTTGTGTGTGGGGGGGGGGGGGATAATATATATATGTATATAAATATATAAATAAATAAAATCGTGCGAAATGATTTCTACCAATAAAAGCTCTAGGAAATCCCGGCTATCTCTTTGGAACCTCCCATGGATTGGTCATTAATATGCCTGTCTTTGTTTTTGTACTTTTTATAACAGCATATTTACGCCTCCAAAATAAATGAAGGAATACATGCTCATTCTAAAAAAAATCCTCGGGGGAAAAGAAGAAGGGGGAAAAAAAGACGTATTTACACGTTTCAGACAATGGAGAGCCCAAAAAACATTTTTTAGAAGAAAAAAAATTGCTGTTCGTCTGTTTGTCTGTAAATGCTCTATTTCCGGAAAATATTGAGATCGAGACTTGAAATTCGGTGTAGCCTATTGAATATTAGTAATCTCGATTATCCGGAACTATTTTTTCAGACTTTCGAAATATTTGTTCTGGTGAAAGGTATATAAAAATTATCGATTTTCTTAAAACAAAATAAATAAATAAAAAATAAATGTATATATATAAAAAAAAAGATGCATAAAGAATGAAGTCGATCGGATAATTAGTTAGCGAGATACTTGTAATCGCATTTTCAACACACTCTTCGATTTTTCATGACCTTGTTTTTCATTCAAATTTTAATTCAAAAATCTATTTTAATAGGATATGAGACCCGTAATCAGTCTCAGTAAACTGTTAGTAAATATGATTATTATTTTTGGAGTTATGAGGATGTTCTTTTACACAATTCAGTACTACTTGAGTAGTTTGGCATTTTATATAATTTGTCGAAATTGGTTCATCAGCCATTCCGTAATTGAGCATTACTATGTATTAAAAATATTTGAATATACGTTTAAACTTTATTTTGCAATTGCAATGCATTTTACAAATAGTTGACACATGTTTTATATTATGCATACCCATGGTGGGTAGGTATTACGGTGGCTCCCAACGACTAGTTTACAAATGAGTGCAGAAATCCTGCTAACGTATGTGAATTATAAATATTAGAATATAATAATAAGTCGAAAAATAAATATTTTTTTTTTTCTCTTTTTATGTAGAAAATAAATTGCTAAGGGAGATATAAAGCATATGAAATACTACCGATAACGTCTAAAGCGCAGAATACACACATATACACCATCCAGTGTTTTTTCTCATAAGCGGTCGATAAGATAGGACATGAAGGCTGGACTTCAGTTCTGTGTTTAAATAGACACTGTATAAACAGTGAGTTGTGAAGCAGTAAAAGTGTGCAAGCTTTTATGGTGCAGTTTGCACAAAAAGAGAGGAAAAACACTTTTGAGCCTGGAAAGAGGTTGCAGACTACGCCTTTGGCTAACGTTCAAAGTTCTCGCTCAGGAAAACGAATGCATTTGGAATGTTTCCTAGTTATAAAAAAATATTTTTGACGAAATGCATTTTTTTTTCTCTGTTAACACGCTATTTTTGCTAACTACATTGTATTGTAGAATATATTTATACATACAACTTACAATGAATTTTGTTCTTTGTTGTCGTTTAATAGACATTTCACATTCAAAAGCATTTTTTTTTTCTGAATTCTTAAAATACATTAGAAGATTTGTGTAATTATTGAGCAAATTTGAAAGATTTCACGCAAATCTGTTTAATAAAATTAAAAATATATTTATTAATAAAAGTAAATTGAAATAAAAACCGTATTTAAATATTCTTTCTAAAATATTTAAATCTCTTAAATAAATCTTTTTAGAATATTGGTTTTAGTATTTTATGCAATTTACAACATGTACAGATATAATAGCCTTGCAGTATAAATGTAAATCCCCCCCTCCCCCCCCCAAAAAAAAAACCTTTTCTCTTTATTTCTTTTTAGTGTGAAGTAACTGGAAGGTGCCATACGACGGGTGTCAGTATACGTGTAATTTATTTCATTCATTTAGATTTCTGGACCTTAATCCTTTATTGCATGATTTTTTTTTTCTGATATTTTTATGGAGGAAATTTTTTTAAAAACCTATATATCGGTCTAGTAACAGAGAGGGGAATTAAAATTTTATGTTTTGTGTTGTGTGCCTTATGTACACAATTAGGATTTAAAAATTTGTGTTGCTATATTTCGAAGTTATTACCTTAAGATAATTAATTTTATCTGCTTAACACTCTGCATTTTTTTTTTTTTTTTTTTTTTTATAAGTAATAGTGTTGTGTTTGAAAGCATATTTTCATAACACTTTCTTTGCGTGATTGTGAAGGATAATGCAAAGAACATTGCGTTGTAGTCTCAAATGACCAACACAGACATGACACTGATTATTAAATAAATATTCATAAACCTTTAATAATCAATGAAAAAGGAAACTAGTCGTTGGGGGCCACCGTAATACTTACCCATCATGGATATGTATATGAAAATAAAACATGTGAAACTATTTATACAATGCATTGCAATTCATAAACAAAATTTAAATATTGTTAATATACATAGTAATGCTATATTAAAGAACTGCTGATGTACCGATTTCGACAAATTATATAAAACGCCAAACTACTCAAGTAGTACCGAACTGCTTAAAAGAAACATCCTTATAACTCCAAAAATAATAATTCTATCAACTAACAATTAACTGCGTCGGATTAAGCTTCTCATTTCCAATTAAAATATACTTTTGAATTGAAATTTGAATGAAATACAGGGTCATGAAAAATCGGAGAATGTGGAAAATAAGATTACAAATATCTCGGCAACTAATAATCCGATCGACTTCGTTTTATATGTAAAATGTGTGTTATTTTATTGCCTTTTACGTCCATTCCTTAGAACAAAAAAATTCGAAAATTTTTATATACCTGTCATCAGAACGAATTTTTCGAGAGTCCGAAAAAAATAGTTCCGGATAATCGAGGTTGCTGATATTAAATAGGCTTCGTCCCATTCTTACATACTAACTACATACAAAATTTCAAGTCTCTATCTCAATTTGTTCGGGAGATAGAGCGTTTACAGACAGACAGACAGACGGCAAATTTTTTTTTCTAAAAATATGTTTTTCGGAATCTCCACTATCTAAAACGTGTAAATCCGTCAAAAAAAAATTTTCGATTTTCAAAACGATTGCAAGACTTACCCTATACTACGTATGATGGGTAAGTAAAAAGAAAAATATTACCTGAAGAGTCTTGAGACAGTAAATAGACACATTAAATAAAACTAATTGCACCGAGAGATATAAATGTGAAATTCTTTATTTTAAAAAATTAAACATTTCTTTGAAGAATCAGATGTTTCAAACGCTGGGATATCGTTTTTATCTATACATTTTTCTAGCATGAATGGCAGGAAACCATAACTTCACAATATACTTGTCATGGGATAATAATTAAATATTTCTCTCTGGGATTAAGGAGGAGCTTGACGTAACAAAAGGAATCTCATATTTAATACGTAACGATCTTGCAGCTCTACGTAAATCATGTGCATTCAAACGATTAAAAATCTTAGTGAGTTTTACGGCCAGAAGATTTTCGAATAGGTTAAGCATCTCAATAATCTGGATATCGTCGTTCTCATCAGAAATTATGTGAAGTTCTTTCAATAACTAAATATGGTACTTGACTAATAGTACATTTAAAATAAACTAATCCAAACCAATTTCGCCACAGTAATTCTTCAGAACTTAAAAAATAACTCTTGTTACAATTATCAGGCATGAAAGAGTTCCTCTTAAAGGAGGAATTCCACCCTTTTAAAAGTAATTTTAGACATTTTTTAGGCCAATGCAAAAATACAAAGAAAATATTCGAAGCATATGGAGGGAGGGGGGGGTCTGGAGAATTTAATAATCAGACATTTTACCTGCTCAAATCAAAGACAATCTTTTATTATAAGCATCTAAAAGTCATGTAAATGAAATTCTTTAAAGTATCTTAAAAGGAAAAGGAATTTCCTGTATAGTTCTTTTTAAAATCGAATATTTTGTTCTAGTTTTACAGCACTTTTGAATAATCTAATTGCCGCATTTTTAGAAATGTATTTTTGGAGTAAAAATCAATTTGACATATATATATATTTAGCATGAAGATTAAATAAAAAAATAAAAGGTTAAAATCTTATGCAGTCAAAACTTTCAAAATATTTATTTCTGTACTTCATGTAAGTTCATCGTATATATTTGGATTTATACCTTTAGAACTTCAATTTTCTGTTTTGATTCCATAAATCTATACATTTATTCTTAATTTTTTTTTTTTTTCCAGTTGCAAAAATAACATAACACTCATATATACAATTATATTTTATTTTGCTCTATAAATAACTGTTAAAATGGGTTTAGATTATACAAGTTTGGCCCTGTTCTGTTGACAGGAAAATTTTTCCACCTTTTTTCCTATTTTGTACTTGCATGCCTGAATTATAAACAAAACAGCAATCGCCTTTGGTAGAACTATTTATGAAAAAAAGCCTCCACCTTAGACGCCGGTAGTAGAAGAAAAAAAAAAAAACTAATAATTAAATACAGATACAAGTAGGGGAAAAATGAGAGTCCGACCTCGGGAGGAGGCGTGAGGCTCGGAGGAGGGAGGAGGGCTCCTCCTCCTCAAGCCTCCTCCTCACTCCTCCTCCACAATCCTCCTCCTCCTAAACCCTCCTCCTCAATCCTCCTCATTCCTCAAGGTTATCTTATAAGAGAAGGGGTTAAAAAGGGGGATTAAATTTTTTTCGTGAAATTTGAATATTTTATGCTATAAGAGAGGGGTAAAAGGGTGATTAATTTTTTAAGTATACTTCAGTACGAGCGGTTCTTTTGACTGTTGATTAAGAGATGAATGATTCATATTAAATTAAAAATAGTAATTAATTAAAAAGTAATTAAAAATAATAAGTGAAAAATAATGAAGGGACTTAGAATTTTTCGAGCGGTTTTTTTAGTCAAGTATAGTACATAGTAGAATTTAAGAAATGAATAATAGCAATTAACGATAATTAGTAATTAATTAAAAAAGTAATTAAAAATATTGAGTAAAAATAATGAAGGTAATAATTAAAAATGATAATTAAAAATAATGAGTAAAAAATAATGAAGGGAATTTTTCGGTGAACTTTAGTTTAAGGATTTATTTTTTGATTTGAAGCGGAAATTTTGGGGAGATTGATTTTTTTTTTTTTTCACAGTGTTTTGAATAAGGGGTTAAGCGGATATTTTGGGGACACAGAATGTTTTTTTCTGTACTATTGTACGAGTAGTTTTTAATTTTAATGTGGTGACTTAAAAATTTTCAGTTTGGTGTAATTTAAGATTTTATTTTTTGATTTTAAGCAGAAATTTTGGGGAGATTGATTTTTTTTTTTTTTTTTTTCACCGTGTTTTAGATAATGGGTTAAGCGGGTATTTGGGGACATAGAATGTTTTTTTTTCAGTACTATTGTACGAGTGGTTTTCAATTTTAATGTGGCGACTTAAAAATTTTCAGTTTGGTGTAATTTAAGAGTTTATTTTTTCGATTTTAAGTGGAAATTTGGGGAGATTGATTTTTTTTTTTTTTTTTTCCACTGTACTCTTACATGATGAGTTAAGCGGATATTTTGGAGGAAATTATTATTTTAGACTAATCATTCACGAAGGATATTTTGCGGATATAAGTGTTTAATAGGGGGACTTTAATTTTTTTGCAATGAGATTGACGCGCGCTCGTCGACCTAACCGTACGGAGTTTATAGTTTTCTTTAAATCATGTATGAATATTGGTTTAGAATTTCTTAGAATGACTTCCACCACTTTTATCCACCATTATCATAAATAACACATGCTGGTAATGGGAATAATAATTTTGAATATTTATTTAATGAAGGAACTTTAAAATTATTTCGAGTACTATTTTTAGTCAACTGTGTTATACACTTGATATTTTAGAATAGTTAAAAAATAACTTTAAAATTTGAATGAAAAAATATGTTTCAAAATGGGATTTTATGTGCTAGCATTGAATCGCACTCGTCGCCCTAACGGTTTGGAATATGTGGTTTCCTTCGAACCTTGGTGAAAATTTAATTGAAATGATTATTATTATTATTTTGTGTGTGTTGTATGTATGTGTATATATGTGTGTGTGTTGTATGCATGTATGTGTGTGAATGTATGTTTGTGTGTTGTATGCATGTATGTGTGTGTTGTATGCATGTGCGTGTGTTGTATGTATTGTATGTGTGTATGTGTGTGTCGTATGTTGTACGTATGTGCATGTGTTGTATATATGTATGAATGAAATAACACATGCTTGTAATGGGAATTTGGGAATAATAATTTTAAATATTAATTTAATGAAGGAACTTTAGAATTATTTCGAGTATTATTTTTAGTGAACTATGTTATACACTTGATATTTTAGAATAGTTAAAAAATAACTTTAAAATTTGAATGAAAAATATGTTTCAAAATTGAATTTTACGTACTAACATTTATTTACGCTCGTCGACCTAACTGTTCAAAGTCCTTGATTATCTTCGAGCAATGGAAAATTTAATTTTATTAATTTATTTATTTAGTTAGATTATTTTTTGATGATCCCGGTTTGAGGATGTTATTTTTGGATAATGAATAAATTTTAATGGTGGTACTTTATTTTTAAGGGGTGTCTTATGAAGCGACTTAGATTGTTTTCGAGTGGAAAATTTAGTCACATTTAATTTAAGAAATGATTAATTAAAGGAAAAAAGACAATTCAATTTAATTAGGTTCCTTTTTCGATAGATAAAAATAGGAATTAAAAATTTTATGAGAAATTTATTAATGAGGGCAATTGAAGCTTATTATGAGTGTGACTCTATTTTAAGTAAAGGTTAGAAGACAGTTTAAAAAATGGCACTAAAAAATAAATACATTCATAACACACATATATATATATACATAGAATTAACTAGCAGTATTTTTAAACTAGAATGACAAACTGAACAATTTTCGTGAATATTATGAAAAAATAAATGCGCTTTAGAGAACGAAACTTTACTATTTGATTGTTATTTAATATTATAAAAATATTTAAATCTAAGCATTTCGTTTTAGGTAACAAACTTATTTTATTAGTTTAGTACATATTAATTTTCATCGTATAGTATTCAAATCACCTGTGTTCATGCAATACGGATTTACCTACTTATCGCATGCGAATGAGTAAAAGCATGATTCATTCTTATCTTAGATAAGGTTTTACCCCAGAGTCTTCAATTCAATCGACGTTATATTTTAACTTTGATTAACTAATGAAGATGCCAATTGGGTCGCAATAATGATTTTATTAATTCAGATTTTAAATTAATATCAAATTGGAAGTTTTTTTTCTTTTCTCACAGATTAACTTTAAATAAAACTTAAATATTTATATATTCATTTACTTTATTAGTAAAATAATGAATGTGTCACATTCATTTAGGATTTAACTATTTGAAGATTTAAACTAACCTTTTATTTAAACGATCACATAACTAAAACTATTATAAAATTAAGTGTTTAAAAATATAAACGAAGGGTTCATTTTAAAATGTACTCATACTTGGGGATAATTTACTTGGGGAATATTTCTTAGATGACTTATCATGAATAACTAAGTGTACACTCAGAAACAAGAACCAGTAAACATTTTTAACGAAAGGTTTTCATAAATATATACTAAGGTATATATATATATATATATATAGTAACATTTCATATAACATCAAATTTTAGCAAGTGCATGTATTGGAACACCCCCCTTTTTTTTCTATCATACTTTTTCTCTCTTTGTTGTACTACTTTGGTTGAGAAATGCGGTTCAAAAAACCCTATTTGACAAAACGGAGTATGATTAGGTAGTTTTTGAATACCTGCTTTACGAAAATAAATTTAAACTTTTGACATAAAGCTGTTCTTTAATAATTTAAAACAGAAATTATTTTTTATAATTAATCCTTAACAACTTTAGACATGATTTGATGAGTCATAAGGTCATTAAAAAGGTTTTTAACGTATTAATTAATTTTCTTAATCAGTTCTTCTAAATATTAAAAACTTATTCATAAGAAAATCTTACCTGGCTAGGAAAATTCAACCTCCTTGTATGTTGGTCTCGCAAGGACTGACTGATAACATGCCTGCTTATCTACCGAACCATGTGATAAGTGACGTTAGAGATCACGTGACCCTCATTATCTGCTGATAAGATAAGCACTGACTTGGAATTATCTTAATTAATTATCAGTAGGGGAAAAATGAGAGTCCGGCCTCGGGAGGAGGAGCGAGGAGCGTGGTGGTGGTGGTGAGCTCCTCCTCCTCAAGCCTCCTCCTTAAGCCTCCTCCTCACACCTCCTCCTCACACCTCCTCCTCCTCAATCCTCCTCCTCAATCCTCCTCCTGACATCGTCTTGTAAGAGAAGGGGTTAAAAGGATTTTTTTCGAATTTTAAGCGGGAATTTCAGGGAGTTAGAATTTTTAAACCATACTATAGTATGGGGGTGTTTTTTAATGTGGGGACTTTAAAAATTTTCGGCGTGTTACAGTACGTGGGGTATGTTTTTCGATTGAATTTTGCTATTGTTCATTTAAAAAGGTAATTAAAAAGTAATTAAAAATAAAGAATGAAGCGACTTTTTTTTTTTTCACCGTGTTTTAAATAAAGAGTTAAGCAGGTATTTGGGGTCATAGAAGGTTTTTTTCTGTACTATTGTACGAGTGGTTTCTAATTTTAATGTGGTGACTTAAAATTTTTCGACGAACTTTAGTTTAAGGATCTATTTTTTCGATATGAAGCAAAAATTTTGGGGAGATTGATTTTTTTTTTTTTTTTCACCGAATTTTAGATTAGGGGTTAAGCGGATATTTCAAAGATAGAGAATATTTTTTTCTGTACTTTTGTACGAGTGGTTTTTAATTTTAATGTGACGACTTAAAAATTTTCAGTTTGGTGTAATTTAAGAGTTTATTTTTTTGATTTTAAGCTGAAATTATGGGGAGATTGATTTTTTTTTCCACTGTGCTCTTACATGATGAGTTAAGCGGATATTTTGGGGGAAATTATTATTTTAGACTTATCATATAAGAAGAATATATATATTTTTTTCGGGGGTTGCTATTTTAATAAAGAACTAATTAAGAAGGGTTCATTCATGGTGAATTAATGAATTATTTTTTTTTGGGAGTAATTTTGTTAAGATTGAATTATTTTTTTCATTTTTTGGAGTTTTAAACGGATATTAATGTTAAATAGGGGGACTTTAACTTTCTTGCAATGAGATTCACGTGCGCTCGTCGATCTAACCGTTCGGAGTTTATAGTTTTCTTCAAATCATGTGTGAATATTGGTTTAGAATTTCTGAGAATGACTTCCACCACTTTTATAGCTATCCATTATCCTAAATAACACATGCTGGTAATGGGAATTTGAGAATAACAATTTTGAATATTTATTTAATGAAGGAACTTTAAAATTATTTCGAGTACTATTTTTACTCAACTATGTTATACACTTGATATTTTAGATTAGTTAAAAAATAACTTTAAAATTTGAATGAGAAAATATGTTTCAAAATGGGATTTTACGTACTAACATTTATTTGCGCTCGTTGACCTAACCGTTCGGAATCTGTGATTTTCCTCGAATCATGTGTGAATAACTGTAAGATTTCCTTAGAAAGGCTTGAATAAGCTTCAACCATCATAAATAACGCATGTCTGTAACGGGAATTTGAACTTAATTTTTAAATAATCATTTTAATGAGGTGACTTCGAAAACAATTTGTAGAACTTTTGATCGGTAATAATTTTTATTGGGAAACTTAAAAGAATCTTGTGATTTTTTGTGAACTAATTTTTAATTGTTAAAGTTTGCAATCCGTATTCGCCTTTCTTTTGTGTGAGATTGTATAAATGTTGATGAAAACTATTTCTATTCCAATTAATGAAATTTAATAATAAAAAGAATAAAGTGTACCTCACCAGACACCCCTTTTTCAAAATTCGTGTATATTTTTAAACATAGCAATGTGTTTAATATAAGTAATTTTTGTGTGTCCTTTCCTTTCTGAAAATGTAAGCGATTTTTAACATAAATATCTTTTGACATGTGTAATTTTTCCCTGACAGAACAATTTTCAAATAAATAAATTTTAATATTAATAGAATTTTTGACTTTCCGAAGAAAAAAAGGAACTTATTTTTAATGTTTTAATACTTGTCGGTTAAAAAAAAAATTAAACTATATTTATTATCGAAATGAATTCATCTTCATTAATTTAAAAACATATAATATTTATAACCAGTAACGCGGAACTTTTTCAAACCCTGTTAATGAGATTTTATTTAACATTGTATTTTATCTTCAAATCAAAATAATTTGTGAAAAATGTTTTTAAATATTTTTAAAACTGTATTGAAAATAATATTTTACATACCTTAACATCAATGAAATCCGAATCGAACTTGAGTTTAATAATTATTTTCTCAAAAAGTTCGTTTCAGTATATGAGTAAACCTAGATGAATCATTCTAATCTTCTTATCTGATAGCGTTTTCCGGAAAGGGTTGAATCTCTGAATCATAGCTGATAAGGAACTGGGGTTCATGTGTTATCTTAATTAATCTTAATGAGTACTATGTCTAATTAAAATTATTTGACTTGAAATAAAATAAGGTCTTTTGAGCAATATCTTTTGAAAATTTAAGATATAATTATTTAAATCAAATTAGAGGCTTTTTTTTTTCTCATCGATTTGTTTTAAATAAAACTAAAATATTTATTTTTTTCTGTACTTTGTTAGCAAAATAAAGAGTGTATCACATTCATTTCGGCTTTAACTGTTTGAAAATTTAAATTAACCTATAATTAAAATGATTACATAAGGTTGAGTATGCGATCTAGTTAAAAACGGAACACGCATTCATATAAAACTTTAAATACTTATGGTGTTGTGTATAATGTAATGTATGTATTAAATATTAAATGAAAAATATGAATCAACAATAAATGAAAAACATTAACATTAATAAAATATTAATTAAACATTGCATTGATTTAAAACTTAATATTAATATAGGAATACACATCCGTATAAAACTTTAAACATTTATGTTTTGGTGTATAATATTATGTATATATATTAAATATTAAATGAAAAATATGAATTAACAATAAATGAAAAATATCAATTAACATCAAGCTATTAATTTTCATTACCTGATTTTACTATTTAATTAATATTTAAAATTTTCATTCAGGTAATAAACTTACTTTAACAGTTTAATGCAAATATCGCACAGCCTTGAAATTGTTCCAGCAAGAAGAATAATCACATCCGATTTCATTACCTCACAAGCGATAAGTATGATTCATTCTTATCTGATTTCTAGAAAAAGGGGCCATCTTATCTGTGAATCATAGCTTTTGTGATAGGAACCTAGTATAAGTTTAATCTAATAAGAGTTAATAATAATCTTATTAATTACGATGTCTAATTAAATTGTCTTACAATAAAGTCATTTCTTTTAAAAATTTAGGATAAAATAATTTAAATCAAATAAGAGGCTTTTTCACATAGATTTATTTTCAATAAAACTAGACTATTTTTCTATATTTTATCAGCCAAATAATTAATGTGTCATATTCATATAGGATTAAACTATTATAACTGTCGTATAATTAAAATGAATTTAAGTGATTATAAAAATAAGCATTCTAAAATGCGAATTCTAAATTTATCATTTCTAAAATATAAGCGTTTGGGATTCACATGAGATGATTTCGTGTCATATAACATTAAGTTTTAGAAAATGCATGTTTTTAAACCCATTATATCTATTTGTGTGTCTATTTCCGTGATGAAATATGGTTCAAAACATTCAATTTGACGGCATGTTCTACCTTGCGCTTTAATTGAACGACTTGTGTTGGTAAAAAATAACTTTTGACTTATGTCACAAAATTTAGCAGGGGGAAACATTTAAATGTGATGAAGTGAAAGCACATTTTTATGATTCTTCAAATTCATATTGTTTTATGTATAATATATGAAATAAAAATTAAATGAAAAATATGAATTTAAAATTAAAAAATATTCATTAACAATAAATGATAACTCGGAGTGTCTTGTGTAAATAAAAAATATTCATTAACAATAAATGAAAAATATGAATGTCTTATGTAAATAAAAAAAAATATGAATAAAAAAAATAAATAAATTTACATTAAGTAAAAAATATAAATGTCTTATGTAATTAAAAAATATATGAATTTAAATTAAGTAAAAAATATTCATTAACAATTAATGAAAAATATGTATGTCTTATGTAATTAAAAATTAAATGAAAACTATTAATGAGAGACACAATGAAAAATATTCTTACCTTAAAAGTGACTGTTATATGCTTATTCCAACTGCTATCCACCGTCAACCTGCATCGTTGCTCGCCTGGTGGGTAATGTCTGATAACCAGATATTCTTATCTTTGACGGTTTTCCCGAAAGTTGACTCACTTCATAAGTAAAAATGACAGGTTCAGATCTGAAATTAAGAGTTTATTCATATCGAATATAATTAATATAACATGCAATTAAAAAGAGACTTAATTTATTTAATACGTCATAATTAAGAATTTAATTAAATCCTGAATATAATTTTTTAAAATCTTATTAATAGAATAGAATAGAAATTATTTTCAACATTTTCAAGAAACACACGTGTTATTGAATACTTAATAGATTATTTTTCGTAATGAATGTGTAATTAACAATTTTTAAATGATTTTTTCTAATTAATTAGTGTTTAATTAAAATTTTCATAATTAAAATAAATATATCAAATAAAAAAGGAATTCTTTTCAAAATTTTCAAGAAACACAAGTTATTATTAAGTAATATTTTGAATAACTACAAACTTTAATCATGATGAGTCATCACTGTGAATGATCTTTTCTTCTCATGTGATATAAAAACAAGTTTAAGTACCTAAATTTATTGATATATTTCATTGTGTGTTGGATCCTTCTTTACTAATCTCGTTAAAATTATTCATTTACCAATGATTTAAACTTCACATTTTAAAGTTATTTATATAATATACTAACATTTGACTATTAAATATCAAATAATGGATATGCACTTTTTACACTCACATCTTACAATGCACTTAGTAACCAAATTTAATGATTTTTAAGCATGTCTTCTTAATTTTTTTTTACAATGAAAGACTATCACAGTTGAATATTTAGCTTTCTGTTTATAACTTTATCGAGAAATATATAATGCATACCACACGATTTCATTAAATGAATCACATTACATTTCAAACTTCTCATTTTCAATGTTTTATATATACTAGTGTTTATCAAATAGGTGTTTATTCTGAACAATCATTACTTAGTATATTGATGAAAAGTTTGTGTTGAACGGTTTTTAACTTAAATGGTGTGAGAGAAGGATATATTAGGACAGAAGTTATTAAATATAGAGTCTTTAAAGTTTATACCCGTGCAAGAATTGGCATTTCAAGAAACAAAGTTGTGTCACATTTGAAAGCATTCTTTATATTCGAAACGCACACGTGATCACGATCACATCACTGAAGAGCATAGAGAAGCTGTTTATGTTGTATATAATTTGAATTTTCATTAACACAATATTATAACCGAAGTTTTTCGACAGTTTGAAAAATTATGATGTTCAACGTCTGCACACGTTAACACAGAATAAGATTAGCTTATGCCCTTTCGATGATAAGCGTTATTTGCAGGTAAGATGTATTAACATAACAAAATTTTCTTGGTAATTTTACTCGCAGGTTTCGAAACCACAAACATCTGATCATACTTCTCATTTTTAACACGCGACACTAACCATTGGGCCATTAAAGCCCGTAATTTAGTAACTTAAAATTAAGAAAGATCATCGAAAATGATTACTTCACACATGCAAAAATAATTTTTATTGTGACTTATCAGTTAAAAATCACGAAGAAAAGAAAAATATCACATATGTTTTGGATTACTTTGAGATTTTATGAGTCACTTCATCAGTTAAATAGACATAACCACTTCTTATGAATCACTACTTATGCTTAAATTTTGAAACACTTGCTTATATGAAATGTATTATATTTTAGTTTATCAGTGATAGTGCGATTACTTGTTAATAATTTTAATGTTATTAAAAAAATTTAAAAAAATTAAATGTGAATAATTAATTAAAAAAACACAAGTCACTATTAAAGGTTTGAACAAATTATTAAAATTATTTTACAAAACTTTTCAAATTATTTAAAAATGTTTCACTAATATTTAGTAATCGTCAAATTTTAATGTCGATAATCATTTATGTGAGTCAGGTTTTCTGTTTTAACTGTTAAGTTATCAGATTCCCCCTTCAAGTACATCTCATTGATAAGTTTTAATCAACCAATCAACTATTTATTTACCCCAGCAACCAGCTATTTGTTTACCCTAGTAACCAAAAAGCTTTTGTCGACGCATGAACAAAATTTTGAAGATGCAAGACTCTTCATTTTCATTCGAAAAAACAATGACTTATGTAATAAATTTTTTCTTTACTTAAATGAAACCTTCACATGTGTATGGTAAAACTTGGAAAATTTCATTTAATGCACAAATTTAAAGTTAACAGACAAGGTCTTCACACATCTTTTAGTATTTTACTAACACTTTACCAAATATCTTTAGAAAACAACAACAGAATTTTAAATAATTATTTTAATAAAAATTCTCTTTTGTAAGTGACATTATTAAACTAACTTGAAAAATTAACTTGGCAAAGCAAGTTTTCACTATTCCAACTAAGTAATATTCATAAGTTTTATATGATAAACAACCTGTTTGGTTATGTCCCAGCATGGCTTTATAAAATGTATCTAAAATAACCTTTAATATCAATGTTTAAAAATATGCGAATAATTCAGTTAGCCTTTTATAGATGATTATTTTCCCTTCTATTATTTAAAAGACATTTTAAAATAAAATTATTACTGATGCCAGTTTATCCCAGTGTTATGAAATGTGTATGCAAAACTTTTAATTCTAATTTTCACATTTTATTATTTCAAATTATTGTTTTCAAGTTGTACTAAAATTTGGAAAAAAATATTTAATTTTCATGCATAATTAAATTGAAATACTTTAATAATAAAGACATATTTAACATTGTATACTCACCTAATCCAACACTTTCACAAATACACGTCCGACTCGCTCCAAGGTTTAGGAAGAAATGAGAGATTCAAAGTCCTTATCAGAAAATGTTATCAGATAGTCTTATCTTAAGATAAGTGACGTCAGAGAACATATGTCATCAACTGGTCACGTGATGTATATCACATGACCAGTGCTTTGTTAATTAATCTTATTAATTAATTATTAAGTATTAAATTATTAATTATTAATTAATTAATTATTAAGTATTAAATTAAATTATTTAATATTATTAATTAATCTTATTAATAATTAATAATTTAATACTTAATAATTAATTAATAAGATTAATTAACAAAGCACTGGTCATGTGATATACATCACGTGACCAGTTGATGACATATGTTCTCTGACGTCACTTATCTTAAGATAAGACTATCTGATAACATTTTCTGATAAGGACTTTGAATCTCTCATTTCTTCCTAAACCTTGGAGCGAGTCGGACGTGTATTTGTGAAAGTGTTGGATTAGGTGAGTATACAATGTTAAATATGTCTTTATTATTAAAGTATTTCAATTTAATTATGCATGAAAATTAAATATTTTTTTCCAAATTTTAGTACAACTTGAAAACAATAATTTGAAATAATAAAATGTGAAAATTAGAATTAAAAGTTTTGCATACACATTTCATAACACTGGGATAAACTGGCATCAGTAATAATTTTATTTTAAAATGTCTTTTAAATAATAGAAGGGAAAATAATCATCTATAAAAGGCTAACTGAATTATTCGCATATTTTTAAACATTGATATTAAAGGTTATTTTAGATACATTTTATAAAGCCATGCTGGGACATAACCAAACAGGTTGTTTATCATATAAAACTTATGAATATTACTTAGTTGGAATAGTGAAAACTTGCTTTGCCAAGTTAATTTTTCAAGTTAGTTTAATAATGTCACTTACAAAAGAGAATTTTTATTAAAATAATTATTTAAAATTCTGTTGTTGTTTTCTAAAGATATTTGGTAAAGTGTTAGTAAAATACTAAAAGATGTGTGAAGACCTTGTCTGTTAACTTTAAATTTGTGCATTAAATGAAATTTTCCAAGTTTTACCATACACATGTGAAGGTTTCATTTAAGTAAAGAAAAAATTTATTACATAAGTCATTGTTTTTTCGAATGAAAATGAAGAGTCTTGCATCTTCAAAATTTTGTTCATGCGTCGACAAAAGCTTTTTGGTTACTAGGGTAAACAAATAGCTGGTTGCTGGGGTAAATAAATAGTTGATTGGTTGATTAAAACTTATCAATGAGATGTACTTGAAGGGGGAATCTGATAACTTAACAGTTAAAACAGAAAACCTGACTCACATAAATGATTATCGACATTAAAATTTGACGATTACTAAATATTAGTGAAACATTTTTAAATAATTTGAAAAGTTTTGTAAAATAATTTTAATAATTTGTTCAAACCTTTAATAGTGACTTGTGTTTTTTTAATTAATTATTCACATTTAATTTTTTTAAATTTTTTTAATAACATTAAAATTATTAACAAGTAATCGCACTATCACTGATAAACTAAAATATAATACATTTCATATAAGCAAGTGTTTCAAAATTTAAGCATAAGTAGTGATTCATAAGAAGTGGTTATGTCTATTTAACTGATGAAGTGACTCATAAAATCTCAAAGTAATCCAAAACATATGTGATATTTTTCTTTTCTTCGTGATTTTTAACTGATAAGTCACAATAAAAATTATTTTTGCATGTGTGAAGTAATCATTTTCGATGATCTTTCTTAATTTTAAGTTACTAAATTACGGGCTTTAATGGCCCAATGGTTAGTGTCGCGTGTTAAAAATGAGAAGTATGATCAGATGTTTGTGGTTTCGAAACCTGCGAGTAAAATTACCAAGAAAATTTTGTTATGTTAATACATCTTACCTGCAAATAACGCTTATCATCGAAAGGGCATAAGCTAATCTTATTCTGTGTTAACGTGTGCAGACGTTGAACATCATAATTTTTCAAACTGTCGAAAAACTTCGGTTATAATATTGTGTTAATGAAAATTCAAATTATATACAACATAAACAGCTTCTCTATGCTCTTCAGTGATGTGATCGTGATCACGTGTGCGTTTCGAATATAAAGAATGCTTTCAAATGTGACACAACTTTGTTTCTTGAAATGCCAATTCTTGCACGGGTATAAACTTTAAAGACTCTATATTTAATAACTTCTGTCCTAATATATCCTTCTCTCACACCATTTAAGTTAAAAACCGTTCAACACAAACTTTTCATCAATATACTAAGTAATGATTGTTCAGAATAAACACCTATTTGATAAACACTAGTATATATAAAACATTGAAAATGAGAAGTTTGAAATGTAATGTGATTCATTTAATGAAATCGTGTGGTATGCATTATATATTTCTCGATAAAGTTATAAACAGAAAGCTAAATATTCAACTGTGATAGTCTTTCATTGTAAAAAAAAATTAAGAAGACATGCTTAAAAATCATTAAATTTGGTTACTAAGTGCATTGTAAGATGTGAGTGTAAAAAGTGCATATCCATTATTTGATATTTAATAGTCAAATGTTAGTATATTATATAAATAACTTTAAAATGTGAAGTTTAAATCATTGGTAAATGAATAATTTTAACGAGATTAGTAAAGAAGGATCCAACACACAATGAAATATATCAATAAATTTAGGTACTTAAACTTGTTTTTATATCACATGAGAAGAAAAGATCATTCACAGTGATGACTCATCATGATTAAAGTTTGTAGTTATTCAAAATATTACTTAATAATAACTTGTGTTTCTTGAAAATTTTGAAAAGAATTCCTTTTTTATTTGATATATTTATTTTAATTATGAAAATTTTAATTAAACACTAATTAATTAGAAAAAATCATTTAAAAATTGTTAATTACACATTCATTACGAAAAATAATCTATTAAGTATTCAATAACACGTGTGTTTCTTGAAAATGTTGAAAATAATTTCTATTCTATTCTATTAATAAGATTTTAAAAAATTATATTCAGGATTTAATTAAATTCTTAATTATGACGTATTAAATAAATTAAGTCTCTTTTTAATTGCATGTTATATTAATTATATTCGATATGAATAAACTCTTAATTTCAGATCTGAACCTGTCATTTTTACTTATGAAGTGAGTCAACTTTCGGGAAAACCGTCAAAGATAAGAATATCTGGTTATCAGACATTACCCACCAGGCGAGCAACGATGCAGGTTGACGGTGGATAGCAGTTGGAATAAGCATATAACAGTCACTTTTAAGGTAAGAATATTTTTCATTGTGTCTCTCATTAATAGTTTTCATTTAATTTTTAATTACATAAGACATACATATTTTTCATTAATTGTTAATGAATATTTTTTACTTAATTTAAATTCATATATTTTTTAATTACATAAGACATTTATATTTTTTACTTAATGTAAATTTATTTATTTTTTTTATTCATATTTTTTTTTATTTACATAAGACATTCATATTTTTCATTTATTGTTAATGAATATTTTTTATTTACACAAGACACTCCGAGTTATCATTTATTGTTAATGAATATTTTTTAATTTTAAATTCATATTTTTCATTTAATTTTTATTTCATATATTATACATAAAACAATATGAATTTGAAGAATCATAAAAATGTGCTTTCACTTCATCACATTTAAATGTTTCCCCCTGCTAAATTTTGTGACATAAGTCAAAAGTTATTTTTTACCAACACAAGTCGTTCAATTAAAGCGCAAGGTAGAACATGCCGTCAAATTGAATGTTTTGAACCATATTTCATCACGGAAATAGACACACAAATAGATATAATGGGTTTAAAAACATGCATTTTCTAAAACTTAATGTTATATGACACGAAATCATCTCATGTGAATCCCAAACGCTTATATTTTAGAAATGATAAATTTAGAATTCGCATTTTAGAATGCTTATTTTTATAATCACTTAAATTCATTTTAATTATACGACAGTTATAATAGTTTAATCCTATATGAATATGACACATTAATTATTTGGCTGATAAAATATAGAAAAATAGTCTAGTTTTATTGAAAATAAATCTATGTGAAAAAGCCTCTTATTTGATTTAAATTATTTTATCCTAAATTTTTAAAAGAAATGACTTTATTGTAAGACAATTTAATTAGACATCGTAATTAATAAGATTATTATTAACTCTTATTAGATTAAACTTATACTAGGTTCCTATCACAAAAGCTATGATTCACAGATAAGATGGCCCCTTTTTCTAGAAATCAGATAAGAATGAATCATACTTATCGCTTGTGAGGTAATGAAATCGGATGTGATTATTCTTCTTGCTGGAACAATTTCAAGGCTGTGCGATATTTGCATTAAACTGTTAAAGTAAGTTTATTACCTGAATGAAAATTTTAAATATTAATTAAATAGTAAAATCAGGTAATGAAAATTAATAGCTTGATGTTAATTGATATTTTTCATTTATTGTTAATTCATATTTTTCATTTAATATTTAATATATATACATAATATTATACACCAAAACATAAATGTTTAAAGTTTTATACGGATGTGTATTCCTATATTAATATTAAGTTTTAAATCAATGCAATGTTTAATTAATATTTTATTAATGTTAATGTTTTTCATTTATTGTTGATTCATATTTTTCATTTAATATTTAATACATACATTACATTATACACAAAAGCGTAAGAATTTAAAGTTTTATATGAATACGTGTTCCGTTTTTAACTAGATCACATACTCAACCTTATGTAATCATTTTAATCATAGGTTAGTTTAAATTTTCAAATAGTTAAATCCGAAATGAATGTATTACACTCTTTATTTTGCTAACAAAGTACAGAAAAAAATAAATATTTTAGTTTTATTTAAAATAAATCGATGAGAAAAAAAAAAGCCTCTAATTTGATTTAAATAATTATATCTTAAATTTTCAAAAGATATTGCTCAAAAGACCTTATTTTATTTCAAGTCAAATAATTTTAATTAGACATAGTACTCATTAAGATTAATTAAGATAACACATGAACCCCAGTTCCTTATCAGCTATGATTCAGAGATTCAACCCTTTTCGGAAAACGCTATCAGATAAGCAGATAAGAATGATTCATCTAGGTTTACTCATATACTGAAACGAACTTTTTGAGAAAATAATTATTAAACTCAAGTTCGATTCGGATTTCATTGATGTTAAGGTATGTAAAATATTATTTTCAATACAGTTTTAAAAATATTTAAAAACATTTTTCACAAATTATTTTGATTTGAAGATAAAATACAATGTTAAATAAAATCTCATTAACAGGGTTTGAAAAAGTTCCGCGTTACTGGTTATAAATATTATATGTTTTTAAATTAATGAAGATGAATTCATTTCGATAATAAATATAGTTTAATTTTTTTTTTTAACCGACAAGTATTAAAACATTAAAAATAAGTTCCTTTTTTTCTTCGGAAAGTCAAAAATTCTATTAATATTAAAATTTATTTATTTGAAAATTGTTCTGCCAGGGAAAAATTACACACGTCAAAAGATATTTATGTTAAAAATCGCTTACACTTTCAGAAAGGAAAGGGCACACAAAAATTACTTATATTAAACACATTGCTATGTTTAAAAATATACACGAATTTTGAAAAAGGGGTGTCTGGTGAGGTACACTTTATTCTTTTTATTATTAAATTTCATTAATTGGAATAGAAATAGTTTTCATCAACATTTATACAATCTCACACAAAAGAAAGGCGAATACGGATTGCAAACTTTAACAATTAAAAATTAGTTCACAAAAAATCACAAGATTCTTTTAAGTTTCCCAATAAAAATTATTACCGATCAAAAGTTCTACAAATTGTTTTCGAAGTCACCTCATTAAAATGATTATTTAAAAATTAAGTTCAAATTCCCGTTACAGACATGCGTTATTTATGATGGTTGAAGCTTATTCAAGCCTTTCTAAGGAAATCTTACAGTTATTCACACATGATTCGAGGAAAATCACAGATTCCGAACGGTTAGGTCAACGAGCGCAAATAAATGTTAGTACGTAAAATCCCATTTTGAAACATATTTTCTCATTCAAATTTTAAAGTTATTTTTTAACTAATCTAAAATATCAAGTGTATAACATAGTTAACTAAAAATAGTACTCGAAATAATTTTAAAGTTCCTTCATTAAATTAATGTTTAAAGTTAATATTCTCAAATTCCCATTACCAGCATGTGTTATTTATGACTTGGTGGAGATAAAGGTGGTGGAAGTCTTTCTATGATAGTCTAAGCCAGTATGCACACATGATTCAAAGAAAATTACAAACTCCATACGGTTAGGTCGACGAGCGCACGTCAATCTCATTGCAAAAAAATTAAAGTCCCCCTATTAAACACTTATATCCGCAAAATATCCTTCGTGAATGATTAGTCTAAAATAATAATTTCCTCCAAAATACCCGCTTAACTCATCATGTAAGAGCAAAGTGAAAAAAAAAAAAATCAATCTCCCCAAATTCCCACTTATAATCGAAAAAATAAACTCTTAAATTACACCAAACTGAAAATTTTTAAGTCACCACATTAAAATTAAAAACTACTCGTACAATAGTACAGAAAAAAACATTCTGTGTCCCCAAAATATCCGCTTAACCCCTTATTAAAAACACGGTGAAAAAAAAAAAAAAAAAAAAATCAATCTCCCCAAAATTTCCGCTTCAAATCAAAAAATAAACTCTTAAATTACACCAAACTGAAAATTTTTAAGTCACCACATTAAAATTAAAAACTACTCGTACAATAGTACAGAAAAAAACATTCTGTGTCCCCAAAATATCCGCTTAACCCCTTATTTAAAACACGGTGAAAAAAAAAAAAAAATCAATCTCCCCAAAATTTCTGCTTAAAATCAAAAAATAAACTCTTAAATTACACCAAACTGAAAAATTTTAAGTCGCCACATTAAAATTAAAAACCACTCGTATTATAGTACAGAAAAAAATATTCTGTGTCCCCAAAATATCCGCTTAACCCCTTATTTAAAACACGGTGAAAAAAAAAAAAAAATCAATCTCCCCAAAATTTCTGCTTAAAATCAAAAACACATTAAAATAACCTATCAAACTACAGCTCGCCGAAATAATGAAAGTGGTCTTCATTATTTTTCACTTATTATTTTTAATTACCTTTTTAAATGAACAACAGCAAAATTCAATCGAAAAACATACCCCACGTACTGTAACACGCCGAAAATTTTTAAAGTCCCCACATTAAAAAACACCCCCATACTATAGTATGGTTTAAAAATTCTAACTCCCTGAAATTCCCGCTTAAAATTAAAAAAAAATCCTTTTAACCCCTTCTCTTACAAGACGATGTCAGGAGGAGGATTGAGGAGGAGGATTGAGGAGGAGGAGGTGTGAGGAGGAGGTGTGAGGAGGAGGCTTAAGGAGGAGGCTTGAGGAGGAGGAGCTCACCACCACCACCACGCTCCTCGCTCCTCCTCCCGAGGCCGGACTCTCATTTTTCCCCTACTATTATCAAACTTCTCATTTTTTAAAAACCACACTAAACATTGCTCCCATTAATTAATCATGTAAATATAATTTATATCGTTTATGATTATCAGTTTTATACTAACATTTAACACCTATACGTATGTGTTGTATTAATTCTGTTAGTTTAATTCATACAAATTTCAACTAAAGCATCCTATGCTAGTTTTCATATATTTATTATCACATCACGTGATACAATTTCTTGTGATGTTTTAGAAATAATAGATATTTAATTTTTTTAATTAGTTAAAAACATTAAAAAATTTTTATTGCTTTTTAGCATGAATATTTTAAGAAAAACATATTTTATTCTGAAATATCAAATTTAAAAACTAACTCTTAAGAATATGACTCGATGCAGTTTACTCATTTTAAACAAGTTAACTTTACTACTTGACAGAAATATATTCAAACGCAAAGCGATTTAACTTTCACATTTTTAAAGTTATTTATATAATATACTAACATTTAATTGTAATAGGTAAAATTTTATTAAAAATATTGAAGAAAATAAAATTTATACTATGTAAAAAATTAAAACACCATTTAAAAATATTAAACAACAACAACAAACTTGTAATTAAGAGATGAATAAATATAAAAATATATGAATCACACAATAATAAAAAGAAATACTTAATCATTCATAAAAATTCTTCCCTTGAACATTCCCATGTATGTTAGTAAAAATATTATACTAAAGTGTTCAAAAAGATTATAAGCGTTTGCAAATTAACAAAGAAAATTGAGTATTAAATATCAAATAATGGACATGCACTTTTTACACTCACATCTTACAATGTACTTAGTAACCAAATTTAATGATTTTTAAGCATGTCTTCTTAAATTTTTTTCAATGAAAGACTATCACAGTTGAATATTAAGCTTTCTCTTCATAACTTTATCGAGAAATATGTAATGCATACCACACGATTTCATTAAATGAATCACAATACAATTCAAACTTCTCATTTTCAATGTTTTATATATACTAGTGTTTATCAAATAGGTGTTTATTCTGAACAATCATTACTTAGTATATTGATGAAAAGTTTGTTTTGAACGGTTTTTAACTCAAATGGTGTGAGAGAAGGATATATTACGACAGAAGTTATTAAATATAGAGTCTTTAAAGTTTATACCCGTGCAACAATTGGCATTTCAAGAAACAAAGTTGTGTCATATTTGAAAGCATTCTTTATATTCGAAACGCACACATGATCACGATCACATCACTGAAGAGTATAGAGAAGCTGTTTATGATGTATATAATTTGAATTTTCATTAACACAATATTATAACCGAAGTTTTTCGACAGTTTGAAAAATTATGATGCACAATGTCTGCACACGTTAACACAGAATAAGATTAACTTATGCCCTTTCGATGATAAGCGTTATTTGCAGGTAAGATGCATTAACATAACAACATTTTCTTGATAATTTTTCTTACAGGTTTCGAAACCACAAACATCGGATCATACTTCTCATTTTTAACACGCGACACTAACCATTGGGCCATTAAAGCCCATAATTTAGTAACTAAAAAGTAAGAAAGATCATCGAAAGTGATTACTTCACACATGCAAAAATAATTTTTATTGTGACTTATCAGTTAAAAATCACGAAGAAAAGAAAAAATCACATATGTTTTGGATTACTTTGAGATTTTATGAGTCACCTCATCAGTTAAATAGACATATTCACTTCTTATGAAATGTATTATATTTTAGTTTATCAGTCATAGTGTGATTACTTATTAATAATTTTAGTATCATTAAAAAAGTTTAAAAAAGTTAAATATATCAAAAATACAAGTTCGTGTTAAAGGTTTAAACAAATTGTTAAAATAATTTTACAAAACTTTATAAATTATTTAAAAATGATTCACTAATATTTAGTAATCGACAAATTTTAATAGCCATAATCATTTATATGTGATTAAAGTTTTCTGTTTTAACTGTTAAGTTATTAGATTCCCCCTTCAATTACATCTCATTGATAAGTTTTAATCAACCAACCAACCAACCAACCATTCAACTGTTTCCGCAAATAACTAGTATGTCAGTTAGATTTTCAGTTTTAACTGTTAAATTATTACATCCCCTCCCCCTCAATTTCATCTCATTGATAAGTTTTCAACAACCAACCACCCAACTATTTATCAACCCTAACAACCAGGTATTTGTTTGCCCTAGTAACCAAAAAGCTGTTATTGACACATGAACAAAATTTTTAAGATGCAAGACTTGTCATTTTTGATCGAAAAAACAATGACATATGTAATAATTTTTCCTTACTTAAATGAAACCTTTGCATGTGCATGGTAAAACTTGGAAAATTCATTTAATACACAAATTTAAAGTCAACGGACAAGGTCTTCAAACTTCTTTTAGTATTTTACTAACATTTTACCAAATATCTTAAGAAATCAACAAATTATTTTAATAAAAATTCTCATTTGTAAGTGACGTTACTAACCTAACTTGAAAAAATTAACTTGTCAAAGCAGGTTTTGATTATTCCAACTTAGTAATAATCATAAGTTTCATATGATAATCAGCCTGTTTGGTTATTTCCCAGTATGGTTTTATAAAAAAAGTCTCACATGCAAATAACATAACTTAACTAACTTGAAAAAATAACTTGTCAAAGCAGGTTTTCAATGATTCAGCTTAGTAATATTCATAAGTTTTATATGATATTCAACCTATTTGGTTATGTCTCAGCATATCTTTATAAAATTTATCTAAAAAACCTTTAATATGAATGTTTAAAAATATGCGAATAATTCAGTTAGTCTTTTAAAGATGATTATTTTCCCTTCTATTATTTAAAAAACATTTTTAAATAAAATTATTACTGATGCCAGTTTATCCCAGTGTTATGAAATGTGCATGCGAAACTTTTAATTCTAATTTTCACATTTTATTATTTCAAATTATTGTTTTCAAGTTGTACTAAAATTTGGAAAAAAATATTTAATTTTCATGCATAATTAAATTGAAATACTTTAATAATAAAGACACATTTAACATTGTATACTCACCTAATCCAACACTTTCACAAATACACGTCCTACTCACTCCAAGGTTTAGGAAGAAATGAGAGATTCAAAGTCCTTATCAGAAAATGTTATCAGATAATTTTATCTTAAGATAGGTGACGTCATAGAACATATGTCATCAACTGGTCACGTGATGTGTATCATATGACCGGTGCTTTGTTAATTAATTAATCTTATTAATTAATTATTAAGTATTAAAATAATTATCAATTAATTCATTAATTAAATTAATTATTAATTAATCTTATTAAAATAATTATTATTTCTAATAACAAAGAATTAATTATTATTTCTAATAAAATTAATTTAATTAATGAATTAATTGATAATTATTTTAATACTTAATAATTAATTAATAAGATTAATTAATTAACAAAGCACCGGTCATATGATACACATCACGTGACCAGTTGATGACATATGTTCTATGACGTCACCTATCTTAAGATAAAATTATCTGATAACATTTTCTGATAAGGACTTTGAATCTCTCATTTCTTCCTAAACCTTGGAGTGAGTAGGACGTGTATTTGTGAAAGTGTTGGATTAGGTGAGTATACAATGTTAAATGTGTCTTTATTATTAAAGTATTTCAATTTAATTATGCATGAAAATTAAATATTTTTTTCCAAATTTTAGTACAACTTGAAAACAATAATTTGAAATAATAAAATGTGAAAATTAGAATTAAAAGTTTCGCATGCACATTTCATAACACTGGGATAAACTGGCATCAGTAATAATTTTATTTAAAAATGTTTTTTAAATAATAGAAGGGAAAATAATCATCTTTAAAAGACTAACTGAATTATTCGCATATTTTTAAACATTCATATTAAAGGTTTTTTAGATAAATTTTATAAAGATATGCTGAGACATAACCAAATAGGTTGAATATCATATAAAACTTATGAATATTACTAAGCTGAATCATTGAAAACCTGCTTTGACAAGTTATTTTTTCAAGTTAGTTAAGTTATGTTATTTGCATGTGAGACTTTTTTTATAAAACCATACTGGGAAATAACCAAACAGGCTGATTATCATATGAAACTTATGATTATTACTAAGTTGGAATAATCAAAACCTGCTTTGACAAGTTAATTTTTTCAAGTTAGGTTAGTAACGTCACTTACAAATGAGAATTTTTATTAAAATAATTTGTTGATTTCTTAAGATATTTGGTAAAATGTTAGTAAAATACTAAAAGAAGTTTGAAGACCTTGTCCGTTGACTTTAAATTTGTGTATTAAATGAATTTTCCAAGTTTTACCATGCACATGCAAAGGTTTCATTTAAGTAAGGAAAAATTATTACATATGTCATTGTTTTTTCGATCAAAAATGACAAGTCTTGCATCTTAAAAATTTTGTTCATGTGTCAATAACAGCTTTTTGGTTACTAGGGCAAACAAATACCTGGTTGTTAGGGTTGATAAATAGTTGGGTGGTTGGTTGTTGAAAACTTATCAATGAGATGAAATTGAGGGGGAGGGGATGTAATAATTTAACAGTTAAAACTGAAAATCTAACTGACATACTAGTTATTTGCGGAAACAGTTGAATGGTTGGTTGATTAAAACTTATCAATGAGATGTAATTGAAGGGGGAATCTAATAACTTAACAGTTAAAACAGAAAACTTTAATCACATATAAATGATTATGGCTATTAAAATTTGTCGATTACTAAATATTAGTGAATCATTTTTAAATAATTTATAAAGTTTTGTAAAATTATTTTAACAATTTGTTTAAACCTTTAACACGAACTTGTATTTTTGATATATTTAACTTTTTTAAACTTTTTTAATGATACTAAAATTTTTAATAAGTAATCACACTATGACTGATAAACTAAAATATAATACATTTCATAAGAAGTGAATATGTCTATTTAACTGATGAGGTGACTCATAAAATCTCAAAGTAATCCAAAACATATGTGATTTTTTCTTTTCTTCGTGATTTTTAACTGATAAGTCACAATAAAAATTATTTTTGCATGTGTGAAGTAATCACTTTCGATGATCTTTCTTACTTTTTAGTTACTAAATTATGGGCTTTAATGGCCCAATGGTTAGTGTCGCGTGTTAAAAATGAGAAGTATGATCCGATGTTTGTGGTTTCGAAACCTGTAAGAAAAATTATCAAGAAAATGTTGTTATGTTAATGCATCTTACCTGCAAATAACGCTTATCATCGAAAGGGCATAAGTTAATCTTATTCTGTGTTAACGTGTGCAGACATTGTGCATCATAATTTTTCAAACTGTCGAAAAACTTCGGTTATAATATTGTGTTAATGAAAATTCAAATTATATACATCATAAACAGCTTCTCTATACTCTTCAGTGATGTGATCGTGATCATGTGTGCGTTTCGAATATAAAGAATGCTTTCAAATATGACACAACTTTGTTTCTTGAAATGCCAATTGTTGCACGGGTATAAACTTTAAAGACTCTATATTTAATAACTTCTGTCGTAATATATCCTTCTCTCACACCATTTGAGTTAAAAACCGTTCAAAACAAACTTTTCATCAATATACTAAGTAATGATTGTTCAGAATAAACACCTATTTGATAAACACTAGTATATATAAAACATTGAAAATGAGAAGTTTGAATTGTATTGTGATTCATTTAATGAAATCGTGTGGTATGCATTACATATTTCTCGATAAAGTTATGAAGAGAAAGCTTAATATTCAACTGTGATAGTCTTTCATTGAAAAAAATTTAAGAAGACATGCTTAAAAATCATTAAATTTGGTTACTAAGTACATTGTAAGATGTGAGTGTAAAAAGTGCATGTCCATTATTTGATATTTAATACTCAATTTTCTTTGTTAATTTGCAAACGCTTATAATCTTTTTGAACACTTTAGTATAATATTTTTACTAACATACATGGGAATGTTCAAGGGAAGAATTTTTATGAATGATTAAGTATTTCTTTTTATTATTGTGTGATTCATATATTTTTATATTTATTCATCTCTTAATTACAAGTTTGTTGTTGTTGTTTAATATTTTTAAATGGTGTTTTAATTTTTTACATAGTATAAATTTTATTTTCTTCAATATTTTTAATAAAATTTTACCTATTACAATTAAATGTTAGTATATTATATAAATAACTTTAAAAATGTGAAAGCTAAATCGCTTTGCGTTTGAATATATTTCTGTCAAGTAGTAAAGTTAACTTGTTTAAAATGAGTAAACTGCATCGAGTCATATTCTTAAGAGTTAGTTTTTAAATTTGATATTTCAGAATAAAATATGTTTTTCTTAAAATATTCATGCTAAAAAGCAATAAAAATTTTTTAATGTTTTTAACTAATTAAAAAAATTAAATATCTATTATTTCTAAAACATCACAAGAAATTGTATCACGTGATGTGATAATAAATATATGAAAACTAGCATAGGATGCTTTAGTTGAAATTTGTATGAATTAAACTAACAGAATTAATACAACACATACGTATAGGTGTTAAATGTTAGTATAAAACTGATAATCATAAACGATATAAATTATATTTACATGATTAATTAATGGGAGCAATGTTTAGTGTGGTTTTTAAAAAATGAGAAGTTTGATAATTAATTAAGATAATTCCAAGTCAGTGCTTATCTTATCAGCAGATAATGAGGGTCACGTGATCTCTAACGTCACTTATCACATGGTTCGGTAGATAAGCAGGCATGTTATCAGTCAGTCCTTGCGAGACCAACATACAAGGAGGTTGAATTTTCCTAGCCAGGTAAGATTTTCTTATGAATAAGTTTTTAATATTTAGAAGAACTGATTAAGAAAATTAATTAATACGTTAAAAACCTTTTTAATGACCTTATGACTCATCAAATCATGTCTAAAGTTGTTAAGGATTAATTATAAAAAATAATTTCTGTTTTAAATTATTAAAGAACAGCTTTATGTCAAAAGTTTAAATTTATTTTCGTAAAGCAGGTATTCAAAAACTACCTAATCATACTCCGTTTTGTCAAATAGGGTTTTTTGAACCGCATTTCTCAACCAAAGTAGTACAACAAAGAGAGAAAAAGTATGATAGAAAAAAAGGGGGGGTGTTCCAATACATGCACTTGCTAAAATTTGATGTTATATGAAATGTTACTATATATATATATATATATATACCTTAGTATATATTTATGAAAACCTTTCGTTAAAAATGTTTACTGGTTCTTGTTTCTGAGTGTACACTTAGTTATTCATGATAAGTCATCTAAGAAATATTCCCCAAGTAAATTATCCCCAAGTATGAGTACATTTTAAAATGAACCCTTCGTTTATATTTTTAAACACTTAATTTTATAATAGTTTTAGTTATGTGATCGTTTAAATAAAAGGTTAGTTTAAATCTTCAAATAGTTAAATCCTAAATGAATGTGACACATTCATTATTTTACTAATAAAGTAAATGAATATATAAATATTTAAGTTTTATTTAAAGTTAATCTGTGAGAAAAGAAAAAAAACTTCCAATTTGATATTAATTTAAAATCTGAATTAATAAAATCATTATTGCGACCCAATTGGCATCTTCATTAGTTAATCAAAGTTAAAATATAACGTCGATTGAATTGAAGACTCTGGGGTAAAACCTTATCTAAGATAAGAATGAATCATGCTTTTACTCATTCGCATGCGATAAGTAGGTAAATCCGTATTGCATGAACACAGGTGATTTGAATACTATACGATGAAAATTAATGTGTACTAAACTAATAAAATAAGTTTGTTACCTAAAACGAAATGCTTAGATTTAAATATTTTTATAATATTAAATAACAATCAAATAGTAAAGTTTCGTTCTCTAAAGCGCATTTATTTTTTCATAATATTCACGAAAATTGTTCAGTTTGTCATTCTAGTTTAAAAATACTGCTAGTTAATTCTATGTATATATATATGTGTGTTATGAATGTATTTATTTTTTAGTGCCATTTTTTAAACTGTCTTCTAACCTTTACTTAAAATAGAGTCACACTCATAATAAGCTTCAATTGCCCTCATTAATAAATTTCTCATAAAATTTTTAATTCCTATTTTTATCTATCGAAAAAGGAACCCAATTAAATTGAATTGTCTTTTTTCCTTTAATTAATCATTTCTTAAATTAAATGTGACTAAATTTTCCACTCGAAAACAATCTAAGTCGCTTCATAAGACACCCCTTAAAAATAAAGTACCACCATTAAAATTTATTCATTATCCAAAAATAACATCCTCAAACCGGGATCATCAAAAAATAATCTAACTAAATAAATAAATTAATAAAATTAAATTTTCCATTGCTCGAAGATAATCAAGGACTTTGAACAGTTAGGTCGACGAGCGTAAATAAATGTTAGTACGTAAAATTCAATTTTGAAACATATTTTTCATTCAAATTTTAAAGTTATTTTTTAACTATTCTAAAATATCAAGTGTATAACATAGTTCACTAAAAATAATACTCGAAATAATTCTAAAGTTCCTTCATTAAATTAATATTTAAAATTATTATTCCCAAATTCCCATTACAAGCATGTGTTATTTCATTCATACATATATACAACACATGCACATACGTACAACATACGACACACACATACACACATACAATACATACAACACACGCACATGCATACAACACACACATACATGCATACAACACACAAACATACATTCACACACATACATGCATACAACACACACACATATATACACATACATACAACACACACAAAATAATAATAATAATCATTTCAATTAAATTTTCACCAAGGTTCGAAGGAAACCACATATTCCAAACCGTTAGGGCGACGAGTGCGATTCAATGCTAGCACATAAAATCCCATTTTGAAACATATTTTTTCATTCAAATTTTAAAGTTATTTTTTAACTATTCTAAAATATCAAGTGTATAACACAGTTGACTAAAAATAGTACTCGAAATAATTTTAAAGTTCCTTCATTAAATAAATATTCAAAATTATTATTCCCATTACCAGCATGTGTTATTTATGATAATGGTGGATAAAAGTGGTGGAAGTCATTCTAAGAAATTCTAAACCAATATTCATACATGATTTAAAGAAAACTATATAAACTCCGTACGGTTAGGTCGACGAGCGCGCGTCAATCTCATTGCAAAAAAATTAAAGTCCCCCTATTAAACACTTATATCCGCAAAATATCCTTCGTGAATGATTAGTCTAAAATAATAATTTCCTCCAAAATATCCGCTTAACTCATCATGTAAGAGTACAGTGGAAAAAAAAAAAAAAAATCAATCTCCCCAAAATTTCCGCTTCAAATCAAAAAATAAATCCTTAAACTAAAGTTCACCGAAAAATTCCCTTCATTATTTTTTACTCATTATTTTTAATTATCATTTTTAATTATTACCTTCATTATTTTTACTCAATATTTTTAATTACTTTTTTAATTAATTACTAATTATCGTTAATTGCTATTATTCATTTCTTAAATTCTACTATGTACTATACTTGACTAAAAAAACCGCTCGAAAAATTCTAAGTCCCTTCATTATTTTTCACTTATTATTTTTAATTACTTTTTAATTAATTACTATTTTTAATTTAATATGAATCATTCATCTCTTAATCAACAGTCAAAAGAACCGCTCGTACTGAAGTATACTTAAAAAATTAATCACCCTTTTACCCCTCTCTAATAGCATAAAATATTCAAATTTCACGAAAAAAATTTAATCCCCCTTTTTAACCCCTTCTCTTATAAGATAACCTTGAGGAATGAGGAGGATTGAGGAGGAGGGTTTAGGAGGAGGAGGATTGTGGAGGAGGAGTGAGGAGGAGGCTTGAGGAGGAGGTTTGAGGAGGAGGAGCCCTCCTCCCTCCTCCGAGCCTCACGCCTCCTCCCGAGGTCGGACTCTCATTTTTCCCCTACTGATACACTCGTAGTTAGAGATAAGGGGGGGGGGGTGTGAGGATTGCCATAGGAAATAAAAATCGCGAAATGGCAGCAACAAAAAATGCGTTGTATAACTTGTAATGTTATTAGGTAGGAAAAACTGCCTTATTAAGATTAAATTTTTATAGATATTTTAAGATAAGATGCCAAACTAGTAGTAAAGTGATACTTTTTTAATTACGTATTAAACTGATTTGAATCTGATTGGCGAGGGCCGCAGCTATAAATAGGAATGACTTCAAGATTAGAAGGTTGTAGAAAATTTCAGACGATTCCTTTCCCGGACAGATTTCAAAACTATCTTTATCATTTTAAAATAAACGAAATGTTACGTAAGAAAGAAAAGCTTACAGTGGAATCTTTATAAAGTAAGAAATTAAAATAATTTTAGGATGCTAATTTTTAATATTAAATGAATAAAGATTAATAAAATATTTCTTAAATATAAATAAAGTAGTGGTTGTAAGTAACCTCAACAGATAGTTTTAAGTATTCATTAAAAATATTAAATCTTACCTTAATAACGTGTGAAATTTTCCTTTGTTTCCGAAGAACAAATTCAAATTTTTTGACTTGTACAGCCATCTGAACTGGACAAAATAAGTGTTATTCCATTCCTTAGATTATTCCTGATCATGCACAGCTGTCAAATAGGCCAAATTCATGGCGCATAATACAAATTATGTTTTTCAGTATGTGCTAGATATGGCACATGCAGTAGAGGGTTAAAATAAAACAATTTTATTGAAATGGGCGCAAAACACTTAACAAAGTATATTCAATGAATAATAAGTTTCATACAAGTAGATTTAATACTCCGCTTTTAACACAGCATCAATTCTTACATTCCAAGTTATGCTCACATAATGCGGGTCCAAAACTATGCTCTGGCGCCAACTTTTGAAAAATATTGGGTGGGCTCAATTAATAATGGATGGATAGAGATATCAAATTATTGGGTAGGCTCGCGCCCCATGGGCCCATATAAGATGGCGCCACTGCTAATATATGTATGCCTATATGTGCACAAAAGGGAGGGGAATGCTCGCTCGCTGAAAACATAACTAGTTATGTTTTTGCAGTGTGATAAAGTATCAGTAACTCATTCCAAATTATATTACTGCAATTTAATAAGTTAAATGAATTTTTTAGGAAGTTTTTTAATGGCACTATAAGGTTGTTTTTTAATTGGCACGGGATGATGAAAAGCATATAAAATATTGCAAGCACGTAATACACACACACAATAGCCAATGTTTTCTTCACATAAGCGGTCGATAAGATAGGGCGCAAATGCTGGACTAGTGCTCTGTTTGGATAGGCGCTGAACAAACAGTGGGTTGTGAAACTATAAAAGTGTGTGGGCTTTTATGGTGCAGTTTGCACAAAAAAGAGAGGACAAATGATGCTTTCGAGCTAGGAAAAGTTAGCGGACTACGCCTGGCTGATGTTCAAAGTTCTTGCTGAGGAAAAGGGAATGTATTTGGAATCGGTTCTTTAGCAATAAAAAATATCTTTTGTCGAAAAGAATTTTTTGTTCCTGATAAGATGCTATTTGTGTTAATTAAATTATATTAACCTTTTGTTTAGTAGAAAAGAATGCAAAAAACAAATGTTAGTGCAAAATATGTGCAACAGAAATTAATATTCACACTTTACATGGTGCACCGAATTATCTCTATTCAAAAAGAAGCATGATGTAAGGATGTGAATATGTCATGTACTCAACATTTTCCATTACCGTCTCTATTGTCAATAGAGGCTTTAACCCTTTGAGGGGCAAGCAATAATGTCTCTCCTGTAATATTGAATTTTCTCCGGAAAATTTGAAAAAATTTATACTGAAATAAGAAAAGTCAATTTTGCATCATTTTGCCACCAAAGTTAAAAATATAAAATTTTGTTAAGTTTCTGGTGAGAATCTCGTTTAAAACTAGTGGGATAAAATGTATCTCACCGCCCTTCAAGGAATTAGGAAAGAGTGGTTCATTTTAGGGTTTTTTTTGGCAAAATTTTAATCTGGTATTCATTATTCTAGCCTTTGTCTACATTATTAAGTAGTTTTTGATCTTATGTCTATTCTTAAAAAATACGTAAATAAATTTATGCTTTTCCTTAGTTGTACCACCTGATGGTGTGCCTTTGGGCAGTTCAAAATAAATGTGAAAAGTTCAATAATTTGATTTACAATATACAATACATGGAGCTGTTTGTTTAGGAAAAGAAATTTATTTAAACTGATAAAGATAACTATTGCAAATTTTCTAAATTTTAGTGATGCAATGATATTCGGTCGATCGGTATTCGGCCTTAATATTCCTTTTCATTTTTTTTTTTTCTTTTCATACTCTAAAATTTGAAGGAATGTTCTTTTCATTTGCTGAAGCATATTCATAGCAAGGGTAGGCGCATCATTAATTCTTAGTCCATAGTGATATTTTGGAACTTGTAAAATGTCTACCAATTTTTCCTCCTCGTCATAAGTGAATATTTTTTGACTTTGTATCTTTGATATATACTTGAAGTTAAAATTTGGCTGTTCACATTTTTAAACAAGTCAGAAATCGCACGTCAACCGTAGTAAATGAGGCGCATTCGTACTATAGCAAAGTTTAACAAATATTGAGAACTCTGTGTAAGTCTACGGTACTTCGGATACAATATAGTCACTGAAATCTTTTGCGTGTCGCTGTAAATACTATTTCTTTTTTACTATACAGGAAGTAACTTGCAGTAAACTTCAGCAATGTATATCAATTTCAGAAAATGCCAAATAGTTTAATATAATTAAAAGCAGCCCAAACAATATTTCCCTGTATATCATTATGTAATGGAAACTTTTGTGTGGCCCTGTAAAATTATTGACAAATGTTTTTTGCACCACAGATTGTACAGAATGCATATTTTAGTATATACTTCATAGATGGATATAAATTTTATTACGTTCGAAAGAGTGTAACATCATTAAAATGCAATTGAAACTATTTTTCCCGTTGACTAATATAACGGAATATTTTTTTTATTGCCCCTGTAATTAAACCATGCATCCGATTTTCATAAAATGTTGAAATGATTCGACAAAATTATGCAACAATTATATATTTTAAATTTCAAACTATTCTGTTTGGTAAATTTTTGCTCTGTTATATGCGGACAGATAGATGGACTGAACGACGACTATAGCGCTATGTATTATATTGCCAGCACGAAATGCAACATTTTTTTTTTCTCAATTTTTAATCCTTGCCATTGATAAACCTAATGACTTCCTAAAAGAAAAAATAATTATTAATAAATGCATATTATGTAGATTAAGTAAAAAATGTTAAACATAATATCTTTTTGTTAAAATATTTCGAATAAAAGTTAACTAGACATACCTTGTGTTAAAGGTTGTCCCCTCCACCTGTTAAAAGTTGCATTGCATATCGACTATAAAATTTTAGAATGTCATGCTATTAGATTTAGCATTAATGCATATTATTATATATTACATTTAACAACAACAAACAATTCATTATTATACATGAATTTTATAGAAAAATTATATTTATCCTTTTATTTCAAAATATTTTCAATCAAATTCCACTTAGCAACTTCTTCAACTTTTATATGAAAGTTACTAAGGCCTGCTTCATCAGTGGAATCAAAACATGTCTGAAAGTTAAATTGTATTGCTATCTATCTGCATCTGAAAGAGCTAAGAGTTAATTAAAAATCTAGGACAAAAATTAAAGCTGTCCCGAGGTGTACCATGTCCCAAGATGAACCACTCTCCCCTACCGGCTTCTATGTCTTACCAAGCTATAAAATAAGTCTGACGCCAAACAATAGGGAAACTGAATAAATAACAGCAATTGTAATTAGTAGAATAGCAACCAAAATAGATGATTTTGTGTTATCGAAGATTATCCTACACGTGATGCCACACACAGTTCATCCATTCCAAAAATATGTGATATATGATATAAAAACTTCCGTCCCATCAGTATCAAAGACCGTCTATTTTAGCGACCGAACTCCTAGCCAGTACAAAAATTAAAATAATCTTATAAATGTTTGCCATTATGAGAAAGATTTTGGTCTTCAAGCAAGGCACTTTTTTTTGACTAGTCATGGGGAAAATGCTTGTGATGGGGTTGGATGAACTTCAAAAAGAGAAGTAACTAAGAGGAACCTATATATTACTGCTGAAAATCAGATCCTATCTCTTGAAGAAATGTTTAATTTCTGTGACAAAAACCTCTACTGCAATAAGTTCATGTATTTTTCAAGTAAAGAAATGACCAACCATACAATTGAATTAAATAATCGATTTCAGTACTGCTTGCCAGTCTCAGAAACACGTTCCATCCACAAGTATTGTGTTCCTGTAAATGAAACATTTGTTACTACACATCAACCTCAAGAAATTTTCAGGAAATAAAGATATCTAAAGGCCTTTAAAAGTTTATATTGCAGAAAAAGACATTGTTGCATGGGTATGATAAGTAGTGGTATCTTGGAATTATTAATGAAGTGGGCGTTGAACATGGTGATTTCAAAATTTATTTCTGTGGGCCAGCAGAAAAAAGAACTTCATTTAAATTATCAAAAGATGGCAATACAGAAGTGGTTTCAAACAAAATTATGAGAAAGATCAACCCTGTTGAACTGACAATAGTAACTGGTCGAACGCATAACATCTCTCGTAAACTGTGAGAAAATATTTCTCTGTTCTTTGTTGAGCATAGATTGTATTTTAATTAATTAAACATTTGTTATTAAACTGTTTTCAACAAACGATATTTTCTGTGTAAATATTATAAAAAAAGATAAGATAAATCTCATTTCTCCTAAGGTATTCGTAATAGCATTTCTTAACATCTTGTTCTCACCGTGTCTCAGCTTGAAAACAAATCTCCATCTTGAAATGTTTTGTGCATAATAGTACCATAAATTATTATCAATGGCCAGAATTTCAGATTTTCATATCATGCACCACCAGAGATGCCAAAGTCTAAAAAGTGTGATTTTTGACATTTTTTTTTCGCAAAGAACAGTAAACTCCCAGATCTGGGACTTGGCGTGGCAGTACAGCACCTGTTTGTTAAAAAAAAAAAAAAAAAAAAAAAAAAAAAAAAAAAAAAAAAAAAAACTTTTTTTTTTTTTTACAAACAAGTATTATATTGACAGTTTTCTTTGCATGAAAAGTTTCTCTTGTAAACAGACAAATTTAGGAAAAAATGTTAAACTTTATGCTAAATTTTCACCAATAATAATTTATTTTAAGAAACTATTCTATTGCCAAACTGTAATACCCTATAATTCTGAAGATATTGCTGCAAACCCCATTTCAATTGGAGAAATAAAAGATGAGATATTTACAATTCCGTAAACCCTTCAGTGTGAGAAAATTGCTACACATGATGAAGCAAAGATGACCGCCATACAGAAACAAAAAATAGAAACATTAAAATAAGTTATTTAATTTCCATCATGTTATGATTGTTCTAAAAAAAAAAAAAAATGAATTTTTTGAAATGGATTGATTTTTTCCTTTTCTTGTTGAGCTATAGACACTGCCTTCTCATTTCTCTTCTACGGCTACGTCCATATGTGCACATAGAAATTATCGCTATTCCACTTTTCTTTCCCAGTTTGTCATAAGCTACATTACTTGCTCAATGCTTCATATCTTCAATGTTATTTATTGGCCTTGTATTGAAAATAGTTTAAGGAACGTCGAAACAGCTGTATGTTGCCTTAAAATTAATTTGCATATTTTATCACGTTGTCAGTTTATATTTTGCAATGTATTGGAACAAAGTCCCAAACAGTGGCGCTAACTTATATGGCCCATGGGGCGCTAGCCCACTCAATATTTTGATCAGTGCCAGATTTACGGCAGGGCATTCGGGGCACGGGCCCAGGGCCCCTGAATTTCAGGGGCCCCCAAATGCTGTTGAAGGTTTTTCAATCACTGTCTAAACTCTGACGCAGTTTTAATATCTAATGGAATTTTAGGTAGCTTTCATTACAAAAAGTAAAAAGCTACCTATTGCAGCCGTCCGGAGGAAAGCACTTCCAGAAAATTTTGGTATATTTTCACCGATCATGACCCCCAGACCCCAAAACCACCCTCCGTTCAAATGTTGACATATATATATATATATATATATATATATATATATATATATATATATATATATATATATATATATATGTCTTTTTACAATCATATTATTAAAAACAGTTAAAGTTTGAAGAGAAATAGAAGGCAGATTACCAAATTACTAAGAAATATATGGGTAAATAGACAGTATATAACCAGAGTAATTCATATATAACCATACAATAACCAATGAAACCATTATTTTCCAATCAATTTATTGAAAATAGTTGAAGTTTGAAGTGAAATAAAAGGCTAATTATCAAAATAATGTAAGATAAATGGATAATAATACAGTAGAAGGCTTTTTTATTAAACTACTTCATCAGGGGTGTATAGTTCAACAAAAAAGCAAAAACAACCAACCAGTTTCTGTTATGAGACGTGCTAAAAGCTAAGAATTCGTCTCAAAATACACCCGACTGGCCGGAAGCTATTCACATGACAAATTAGTAGAAAGATACTCATTGAAGAAAATAAAATCATTAAGACAAAATAACAATAATATAATTCTGTTAAAAAGTAAAAGGGATATATATACTAAAATAATTACCATTAGCCAAATCCTAGCAAGATTGTATTGCAATCATATAAAACTACATGTGACTTACTAACAGTCAAGGTTATGGTCATAGTATAAAATCACATAGATAATAAAATAAAGCAGTAACAATAATTATAAAAATTAGTAGAACATATATTATCATATATAATTCATAATATATTTAGAAAAAAAAATAAATGCTACTATTTGAAGTATTATATTTTTATTTTTAATCAATTATTAATATTACTATATTAATTATTTAACTGGAGTATATTACTACAACTTTTAGCAGAAAAATGACTTTAGTGCTGCCATCTATAGGATTAATATATTATTTATATATGTTTATAGTGCTGCCCTCTATTATAGGAAACAAAAATTAACTAAATTATTTAATAGCTAAGAATTTCCAAGAATAATTTATATTCTAATATTTTATAAATAATTTCTTTAAGACAAATACAATAGACAACCATATCTTATCTCAATAACTTGATCATTTTTAAGTTATGCATATTAGTTTTTAGGTAAACAAACTTTAATACTATGTGTATTTTTTTTTTATAATGTATAATAATTAACCATTGCGTATTAACCAGACAACACCGCCCTCCTCCGTAATCTAACATCTAACCCACCCAACCATCCTATTATTCATATTTTTTATTTTTTGTATTTTTTATTTTTTATTTATTTTTTTTGTATTATTTTTATTTTTTTATAATTTTTTATAAATCATTTTTTTAACGCAATGTGTTAATTATTTTTAAGATCATGTAATAACTTATTATATATTAAAGACCACAGGAGCTCTTATCAATAACACCATATGGTGCTGCATAAATTAGCTTGTTAATGTATGCAATATTGGTTGAAGAGAAAATAAACAGTTTATACAGATAATATTTTTTTAACCAAATGTAAAGGATAACCATAACTTATTGCAGTTTCTTGTACAGTTTTTAAATTATGCATTTTAAATTTATGTGAACAAATAATATATATATATATATCTGATTTTTGTCATGCGATAACTATCATATTTATGAACCGATTTGAATGAAACTTGGTATGTACATACAAATGTCTCGACCGAGTTCGTTAGACAGCATCATCCGCCATCTTGTTTCAAAATGGCGGACATTTAAACATTTTTAAAAAATTTAAAATTAAATGCGAAAAAATTAAAAGTTGAAAAATATTTTTCTTTTATGTGTTAGAACTTAAAACAACGATTCCAGAACACTTTTTATTTTGTTTATATCTTAAAAAATGATTGAGTTATAGCACTTTGAATTTTCTTATGGCTGACATTTTGAAACAATCTGGTTTTTGTCATGCTGTAACTAACGTATTTATGAACCTATTTGAATGAAACTTGGTATTTACATAGTACATACAAATGTCTCGACCGAGTTCGTTAGCCAACATCATCCGCCATCTTCTTTCAAAATGGCGACCATTTAAAAATTTAAAAAAAATTAAAATTTAAAATTAAATGCAAAGAAATTAAAAGTTGAAAAATATTTTTATTTTATGTGTTAGAACTTAAAACAAAGATTCCAGAACACTTTTTATTTTGTCTATATCTTAAAAAATGATTGAGTTATAGCACTTAGAATTTTTCTTATGGCTGACATTTTGAAACGATCTGATTTTTGTCATGTTGTAACTAACGTATTTATGAACCGATTTTAATGAAACTTGGTATGTATATAGTACATACAAATGTCTCGACCGTGTTCGTTAGCCAGCATCATCCGCCATCTTGTTTCAAAATGGCGGCCAGGTAAATTTTTTTTAAAAAATTTAAAATTTAAAATTAGGTACAAAAAGGTGAGAAACTGAAAAAGATTTTTCTTTTATGTATTTGACCTTAATACAAAGATTCCGGGTCATTTTTTTCATCCATATCTTGAAAAATGGCTGAGTTTATAGCACTTTCAATTTCCAGTGTAGTTGACATTTTGAAACGGTCTGAAATTCGTCACGCGATAATACGCATATTTATTAACTGATTTGGATATAACTCCGAGTGTACATGGTACATATCAATGTCTTGACCGAGTTCACTAGCGAACTTCATCCGCCATTTTGTTTCAAACTGGCGGCTATTAAAGTTTGTCAAAAATCTTTTTAATGTATAATGATGTACAAATAAAAAATTAGAAATTGGAAAAAGATTCTTTCGAATGTATTTATCTTAATAATAAATTCCGGGGTGTTTTTTGCTTTGTCTTTATCTTAAAAAACGCCTGAGATATAGCAGTTTGAATTTTTAATGTGGGTGACATTTTTTAAAAAATCAATTTGCCCGCGACAGCACTCGTGTATTTTAATCGATTCCGATATGAAAGTGCATGTTCACATGAATTAAGATTTCTACCAAGCTCATTGGTTTGTTTTATCCATCATGTTGCTTTAAAATGGCGTACACATCATGATATCGTGGAATTTGGCGAAATTCCCTAAATCGCTGAAAATAAAACCAGGTTGCATAAAATATGACTAATTTCTAAAAATTCCTATTAATAATCAGTATTGACAAAAACTAGCATTTAATCTTATAAAATCGGGTTTCACTAATTTGAGCTTCGTATGTTTGAATAATATAACTTAATTTAAAATAAATAATATATAAATAAGTATATGAAAGCTACCTCTTCGTCCCGGCATTGCCGGAAGGACTTTTTATATTTCATACTACATTTTATTGTGTTCATATTGTATTTTTATCACGTTATATATTTTGTCTGAAATATCCATTTATAATTACTTTATTATAATGAATATTTTATCTTTATCACTTTAAAAATACATTGTAATTTTAATTCTTATTTAATCTTTTTCCTGTTATCATCAGATTATTTGAGAGTTGGTGAGCATTACTTGCAGACAGTAGAGACTTGTAACTTTTTAAATGATTAATTTGGGTTGTCAAAAATTTGTTAGTGTTTGCATACTTTATCAATATAGATATAGACTTGAATGTGAAAAGATAAATAACACCATACAATTTATAATAAAATGTTTTTCATTTAAATTCAGATGTGAAATATTTTTTAAAAGTAAATTAATGACCATCATATTTAATTTTTAATGTAGATTTAAGCAAATACCTTTTTTTTTTTTTTTTTTTTTCCTCAATTCTCTGTAAAATACCGATGAAAGGGGGTCCCGCAAGCATCTGTGCCCAGGGTCCCTAAATTTGTAAATCGGTTCCTGATTTTGATATCTCTATCCACCCATTATTGAGCCCATCCAATATTTATGTATTTGTTCAAAATTTTTTTGAGCCCACCCAATATTTTTCAAAAGTTGGCGCCACTGGTCCCATACATTTATTTTAATTTTAAATGCTTTCAAAATGTAAATATTAACATACTTTTAACTTTTAACTAGGCTCCATTAAATTTAAGTTAAACTTTTATTTATAATGAATGACTTCTTGAAGTTAATTGAATTCCAAGTATCTGCTAATTTTAAAGTATTTATAAAGGCTCTTTATTTTATTAAAACATGCTTTGTGTATCTTATCGTTATATGCACAGTATAAGTTTTTTGTGCGCGTGTCACAAACCCGGATACATCGTACAACAGAGATAATTTGCTTTAAACACTCAGTATTTCTACCTATTCAGTATTTTGAAACATTCACATTGACCCTTACTTTCCTTGAAACACAATTTTGAAATGTCTTCGTTCTTTATTTCATTGTTCTAAGTGAAATGTAATGTCAATGTATTGCTTAAATATTTGTATTCATTTTCTAAAAGGGAGGATACAATGAGAGAAAAAGGGGAAAAATCTCACTTCCTCTATTTGTTTGAGAAGATTGTGTTAAAATCTTGTCATGATATATTCGAGAGTAAGGCTTTTATCAATATTAAATGCGAAACACCCGAACGACAATAAGCGAATCGTCTGTAATGGGGCCAAGCGATTGTTGCAATCATAATTATTGCATTGTTAATATGTATCTTCCCGAGATCTTCGAAGGGAGTAAGAGAATTGCAGTGTCCCTCCTGTTATTCGTCCTCCCCTTTTGAGAGTAGACGCATGGACCGGTCCTGCATCCGGCGTCAGCTGAGTGGTATGACGTCATGGCACGGAGTTTCCTGCCTTCACCGTTACGTCATGCCACGCCCACCGATTGAAGCACGTGCTTGATGTCACGTGATTGCCACTGTGCTAGCTTCAGATAGCAGCAAGTCCTGTAATTGGCTAGTCATCGCACTTTTTTATTCTTTTTTAGTCAGTATTATCGTTATAACATTACTAAAAACTGATTTTTTAATAGTTTATAATTGTTTTAGGTCCGTATAATTTATTTTGGGGAGGACTAAACGAATATCATCATTTAGGGATATGACGAATTGTTTTGGTCGAACACCATTTATTAAAAATTGAAAGTACTCTTATTTTTAATTTAAATAAAAAAAAAAGAATACTTGAAATTTTGAATACATTTAATTTAAATTATAAAAACTAGAATAATTTTTCTTAATTGTTCGTATAATAAACTAACAGGTATCTTTTGTGGTATTTTTAAGAGTTTGTTGCCAATACAACACAATCTTCACAAATCTTAATAAAAATTTAACATTTTATATATATTTGATTAGTATATTAACTCATATCACTCTTAAATAATTTACTTTATCAATTTATTTCAATGCAAAGCGTTTAAAAACTCGTATTTTATCATAATATACTGTAATTGTTGATTCATACATACATATATATGTAATAAGAAAAATTGGTTCAATATACGTTTAGTTTAAAGAAGTTAGATTACATTTATGAGAAAATTAAAGGTAGATGAAAAATATTTAAAAAAATTATTAAAATGCATTTATGCTCTAAACTGGAAATGTGGTATAAGTGCAATCTCTGTATAAGGGCCATCTGCCATTCCTTTGGAAATTGGCCCTGGAATAGGGGTGACTAGACATGAGAATTTTTCGCGTTTTTTCCCACCAGTATAATCTTAGAGAAAAAGTTATTTTACTCAATCGAAAAATGCTGCGATTTAACAGAACAATATTTTCTCCAATATTATACTGGTATGGAAAAACGCGGAACACTGTCATCCCTAGGTGACAAGGAAATTAAAATTTATATAAGTGAAAAAATTGTTTCTTAACTTTTTCAGTCACAGGTGATTGACGCGGCCGAAAACGGAAACTTCAGTGTCGACACGGTGACACTCAGCAATTGTTAATGGCATGACAGCAAGTGTTAATGGCATGACACTAGACCATCCGAATTTTTTTCTATTTATTTAACTTAATTCTCTGTGGTTGGTATTAAGCTTATTTTATAAAGAATATTCTGTTCCGAATCGACATTTAACCTCTTAATTGATTTCAACTTGAAATTGGTCCAAACTGGTTTGCCCGTACGGCGTTCGGGAATCTATATTTTCTCTTTTCCCTCTTTGATACTTTTCAATCTTTTTAAAAGTCTCTATTATCATTATTTACGGTTTATAATACGGTAAAAAATCGTTTTATATCATTCATTATGGTATTAATAAAAATAAATCTTGCATTTTCGTATTCTATCAAGTATGATGTTTGATTATATGCAATTAAGACTTTTTTGGGAACATTTCTGGTAAAAAAAATTGACCAGTTAAGGGGTTAATCATTTGATCGATGTCGAATCGACACCAGCGGACGTTCTAGGTTAAATATTTTTACTTTTTGTTCTAAAATTAGAGCAAAGCTTTTCCAGATTCGTAAATGATACAGTATTACCTCTAAAGCTTTATTTTTTACATAAAAAACAGATTTAACTGTTTAAATTGTGTACATTATTTTTTAAACCATACTGTTGTGGAGGCTTTCAGATTTCCACCTTGAAATCGAAGTTAGTACAATCTGTTTCATGTGTTGGTTTTATTTTTAGACACTACGCTCCATAATATATTTATAGCAATAAAAAATACATACTTACTCAATAAATATCTGTAAACTCTTCAGTAAAATGTATCTGTGAATATGTTAGTTAGTAAAGAAGAAAAAAAAATCAATTCAATAAAACCTAGGTTTTTTTTAAAGCACCAGCCAGATTAAATAGGCCTGTATAAAATCAAGCTTTTCTATATCCATCGGTTAAAATTGTGCATTTCAGCCATTAAGATCTCCCCATTCCCAATCTATATATATATGTGTGTGTGTGTACTAATATGTTCTATGTGTAGTAGTTATCATAAACAAGTTATCATAAGTTGATTATTATAAACAAGTTTGAAACGGGAAGATTATGAAACTGTTCCAGATTAAAAAAAATAATAAATGAATGTTGTAAAGTTAGATACGTTCCAAGGCTTTTTGGAAATATGAAGCATCATACCCATTTTAAATATGATGTGAAATTAATTGCATCCCCCTCCCCCAAAGTTAAAAGACCTGTTAAATACTAAAATTAATCATTGATTTTGTCCAAGCAATCAAGAGATCCAGAGTATACATTATACCTCCCACCCCCTTCTCCATTATTTTCTTCTGATTTTGTATAGATTCTCGATAAATCGTTTGTATAAGTAATAATTTCTAGAATAAACTTTAACATTGAATGAATAAAACTTTTCTAAACTTAAATGTTAATTTTAATTTATTTGAAAGTACTTGAAGAGAAACAAAAAATAATTATGTGAAATTTTTGGACGTAATATCTTGTTATCGTTTTTAATAATATATTTTGGACTATATATATTTTTATTTTGCCACCATTCAGTGAGGTTTAATCAATAAAATATATAAAGAGTAATTCAAAATTTACTGAAATCTTGCAAAAAAAGGTATTTTATATGTAAATATTTTATATCCTGTATTGGGTGGTAGGGGGAGTAAATTACACTGTCGCACATCATGTTGCTTTCTTACCGAATTAATATACTTTTTTATATTAATCATGACAATACCATTTTATGAATAAAGTACGCATGTTTATTAAAATACGCTGTTAAAAAAAAAAAAAAAAAAAAAAGGCAAACTTCGACAGCAGAGAAATATTTGCATTGTGAATTACCCTAATTTTATATTGTAGCAAAAATTTTATCAACTCATTAACAAAAAAAAAAAAAAAAAAAAAAAAAAAATAGTGTTCCAAAAATAACAGTTGGTAATGTGGATTGCCGTCTGAAAGGTTAACAATGCTTTCAAAATTAGAAGTCGACATAATTTACTTACAAAATAAAATGAGTTGCCGGTGAAATTAAGTTTTAAAATGTTTAAAAAATGGAATTGCCTGTAGTTCTTTATTATTATTATTATTATTATTATTATTAAACGAATAATTATAATTTAAAAAATTTTTGTTTGGAAAGAGATTTTTTTTCTACATAAATATTATTGAATCATTATCACTAGTACGCACACTGCGCATACCATTTTAATTGAAAATTGAAACAATTGTTTCAAGATTGAAATTTTTAAAATTTTTCGTCTTCCTTCCCCTCTCCATCCCACCCCCGAAAAAAAAAAATCTGTAACTACACCCTTGAATTTTGTCAATATTGAAATGTTTAAGCAGAGTTTTCTTGATTGAAAGCTTACTCTTAAAATATACTTAAAACTTATCCATCTAGTGAAACTATATAAAAGTAATTTCAGCAACACACAAATTGTATATATTATATAAGCTTATAGGAAAAAAATAAACTACTTCATCGTTTAAATGCGTTAAGTTTCATTTAAACACATTTAACTTGCTGTAGTACAAAGTTAAAATCCGAACCTCGGCGATTCCAAATTTCGGACTTTTCGGAATTTTATATCATTTGCAGTTTGTCAATAAAAAGATCATAAGTAGGTATTTTAATAGAGGAATATATATTTTAAAAGAACTTTTATTTAAATTAAGATAACATTTTTATCTAAAATCTTTTATGGGGTTTTCAATGTTACTTCGAAGTTTGTGGTGATTTTTCCACCTGCGCATTTAAGCACTCGTTTAACCAACTACAGTAAAACGTTTAAAATCAGGACTTGCGAATTTTACATCATTTGCAGTTTGTCAATACCCCTCTCCTCGCCCAACCTCTTCCCCACGAATTATTTACATTAGAAAACCATTTTAATACTAAAAACTGTCATAAGTTGGTATTTTAATAGATATAATATTAACATCTTTTCAATAAAGTTTATTACGAATTCATACGATGATTTTTGTATTCGATTTTTAGAGTTTTTTCACTTTTGCGACGATTGTTTGGCATTCGTTAAACGAATGTGGTTTAAACTTTTTATTCTGTATTAAATTTTGTGCTCCACAATTTTTTTTAAATTTTAGAGATTTTTAATGCGAATTTTAGTTATCCGTGAAAGTATTCTCGTTACAATATTTTAGTTCAACAAAGTAAATTGTGTCCTCTACAATTTTTTAATTTTTAGCAGGGTGTTTTTGCGGGTTTTGAGGCAATTTTTCCACAATAGTAAAAGGAATTTTAATCTTTTGGTTCATTGTAATAAATAAATGCTGCTCTCTTTTCAATAAAGTTTAATTGGAAATCATATAGCAATTTTTGAATGTGTATGTATTTTTAGATTTTAATCCACTACTGTAAATTTTCTGCTACGATTTTTGAATTTTTAAATTTTTACGTTTAAGGGCAATTTTTCCACTTTAAAAAAATAAATCCGATTTTAATCTATATAGCAAGTGTTGTCCGCTTTTCAATAAAATATTTTTGGAATGCTTACAGTAATTTCAATTTTTTCTAATATTTTATGCGATTTTTTGAGTTATTTGAACTTTGCAGTAATTTTTTGGCATTCGTAAAAGAAATACAGTATTTATCAAACTTTTAGCATAATAATAAATTTCGTCTTCTGTAATTTTTGAAATTTTAATTTTTGCGATTTTTATTGATATTTATTTTATTTCGCTGTGACATTTCATTAAAAAAAGGGGGTTGGTTAGGAAAATGCCCGGATTTGAGACTTAGTACTGTATTTCTAAATGCATTAAAATAGCTTCCATCGCGTCGGTCGAGGGAATATACTGCTCGCCAAGATGCGCGGAGCGTTCGTCTTTTTACGCCAAATGATCCAAAGTATTTTCTTCTTTTACTGATTGTCTATTGGGATTTCGTCGCTAAATTTGGCGTACCCTTTATTCAGCGCATGAATAATTTCATTAGCATTGTTTTTAATATATATTCTGCGTCTATATGTAGTGCCGCCAAAAAGAAACATTTAGTCAGGGCGGCAGAGTCGAAGCAAAAAATGTCAGACTTCCGCTCCGACTCCGGAAATTTTATTTCGATATTAACTCGGTTCTTAGAGTTTAGAAAAAAAAAAAAAAAAAAAAAAAAAAAAACAGAGTAAAGAAAAAAGAATATGTATAACCATTTTAATTTTTCAATTCTTTCGTCCCATAAACCCGAAAAATCAAACTACCGAAATATAAAGAAGAGAACTAAACCGAAATTTTACTATTTTGGATCCGTAGACTTGAAAAGAGGAAATCTTTAGAATTTTGATGTTAATTCATATCCTTCAGAGCAGAAAAATCTCAATGGAAAGAAATAAAAAATAAAGATATTACTAGTTCGGAAATAATTAGAGATCTACTAGATTTTGTAATTGAAAACTGTTTTTATCTCCTATGTACACCGGGCAGTAGTTTATCGGGAATCTTTGACTTGGTTAGTCTGATATAATCCAAAAATAACAATTTCTTTTATGGATTTAAAATTACATATAATTGGTCTAATTTCACTTCAAACTGTCTAACAAAAAAAGCTGGAGTCGGCTTGTTTTTTACGACTCAGACTCCTGTATCTAATATAGACAGATGATGAATATTAATTTATTAAAACAGGTTCCATAAAGCTACTTATTGCTGAATTTTTTATTTCATAATGTTTATTATAATTATTTTTAAATTACTTTATAATTCATAGATCATATAACTGCCTTTGCAAAATCTATTTGTTATTATTTGTGTCATAATATCGAATTATTGCATTTATATAGACACATATGTAAATAAGATGATTTAGTTATTATGATAAATAACTGTTTAGTTACTCTAGGTTATAGGATATAATTACAATATTTGCAGTTCAAAACTAAAGGGAATTTTGGCAATTTATTTATTCTGCTGAATCATTCGGCTATCAAATTCGTAGAGCTCGATAGGGACATCTTTTCCGTAACAAAGCTAAAGAGATTCTCTTCTCATCTCAAAATGTTCCCAGGCCAGCTTGGATAAATGTGACACTCGGCAAAAATATCTGTATGTATTGGGTCTCTGCGTCATTTGGTCTTCTGTGGGAAACCGCTGACCAAAGCTTATGATTAGGCACGAGTGTTTTGAGAATCCAAAACCACAACTTACATGTATCGTAACAATCATAATTAAACTGTAAATGTCTTTATCTCAAAAATTAATAAATTGATATAAGATACGGGCATGAAAGAGTTTTTCCTAAAGGAGGAATTCCACTTTCTAAAATGGGTAAATTTTTAGTTTTTCCAACTCTTTTATATGGTGTTTGGATATAGTTAGGGAAATGAAAGAAATTCATTTAAATTACATTCTTCAATTTAAAAGATTCGGCAACGGTGAAAATAGAATTAAACTTTTATTACAAAATTTTAAAACATAAGTGAAGTCATAAGAAATGCGTAGACATTGTCATTACTACATGTTGATAATAACAAAAATAATCGTTAAAACAAAATAATTCACAAATATATATTATTAATAGATTTGCCATACTCTAATGGATTAAATTCCTTAATAATTATGAGTGTTTACATAGCACTTATATCCAAATAACTTAATAAATTCAAGTCATCACAAAACCTGAATGGAAGCTTCTGTTAAATGGTGTTGATTTGTTCGTAAAATAAAGTTTAAAAGGTGCATTACGATCTCTGGTGGAGAAGAGAGGAGAAAATCAGAAATAAGTTTAATTTTATTTCATATAAAAATTCAGGTTTTAAAGATATCTTTTTGAAAAATTATGAAGATTTTGCAAATATCACCCACTAACATTGGTTGATGTTGAAAGAACCCTTTCTGCATTTAAAATTGTTTTTAGATGAAACTGGCAAAATCTAACTATTAAAAATTTAAAGAAATATATAGTACTGCAGTAAAGCTACTCGCAATAAAACTAAAATTTGTGGCGATGTGCATTGTATATATCTTTTAATAAAGTTGCTACTATTTGAAAACAAATATTATTTATAATTATTGATTTGACTATTAATTACCTCAAATATAAAATTAAAATAGGAACTGCATATTTACTGACAAATGTTCTTTTCTCGAAAAAGATGCAGATTTTGTATCTTAACAGCATATTTTGGTTTTTTACTTGTGCATAATCCGCTGTCCGACCATTAAGAAAGTTACGAATGAATTAAATCCTCCAGTTTCTCTGCCATTGGCTTCAGGTCGTCGTCCTTGGCGAAACTTTGGGCGCTAGCTGCAGCAACCCTTAATGTTTATTTTTAGCCCGCTTTTCGACTCTCGGTTTCTGCGCCAAGGCGGAGGTCAAAGCATGTGGGTGAAGGTTACATTCGAGGATGTTTTTGTGTCTGTGCTGCTGCTGCTTCTCACGTGATTGAGTAATTGTTGTCAGTTTTGTTTTCGTATTACATAATTTAAATAGTATTTCCAGATGTGAAGTTTATTCAAATTATTTAGAGATGTCTCTTTTAATTTGACAGATATATTTTGAATGGGATATCTCAGTGAGGAGTGACCCTTACATCTTCATTGGGTATCTTTGATGGATATGTGAAGAGGAAAATAATAATAATAAAAAAAAGTTAAGGAAATTAATTTTTTTAAAGAATTTTTTTTTTAATCTTTGTAAATTTTTTAGCCGCATCTTTTGTAGCGTATCTTTTAGGTTTTGTAAAATCCCCTTTCGAAAACTTTTTAGAAGTTTTTCTAAATTCGGTTTATTGCTATCTAATTTCACCCTTGTATAACATTGGAATCGCATACGAATTGAAATGAAAAGTACATAAAGCTAGTGTCTTCCTTTGTTAATAAAAATATTATTTTCAGGCAAATATTAGAATCATTTGAGGGGGAGGAGGGATTTAAAGCAATCTTTTCTCTGAAAACCAGAGCGGTACGGAAAAAAAGGTTAATTAGCGTTTTTTTTTTTTTTTTTTTTTTTTTTTTTCAACAGTTGTGGGAGAAAAAAAGAGAATTATTGACATTTTGTTTTTAATTCTGTATACTCTAACTATTAGAAATAATGAAACAAAATTCAAATTTATTGTAACGTTGTTTATTTAAATTTTCTAATAGGATAAATACTGCAATAGTTAGTCTGAAAATAGCCCGACAAGATTAATTTCCCTGTAAAAAATATCCTAACTCGATTCTTCAGTGATGACTAGACTTATGAAAAACAGCTGCACATTTGTAAATTATAATATTTCATTTTGAAGCAAAAAATATGTTGCCGAAGAATTTTAACTCATCGGCGCTGACTCTTCTTTGAGGATAAGCACATAGAGGAGTTCATAAAACATAGGATCCTGTATATTAAATTTTTATTTAATGAAAATCGTCTGCAATTCTTTTTTCATAAATTTGAAAATTTTAAATAAGATTGTAATTTTGAATTAAAAAAATTGCAAAACTATCAACTTTTTGTTTTGGCCTTGAAAGAAAAGTTAAGATTAAAACTCGCATTGCTTTTAAACTTCCAAGAATATGTGAAATTGTACGGAATTGAGGTGTACGACCACTATTCAGACTCATCAAGCAATTCATAAGTCTTTTGTCATCGGCACCTCATCACATACTCGTGTCTTCCGTTACTTATCAATGTTCATTTTGCGTTCTCTTTCATTGTCAGTGAAAGTTAGCAACACATCATACTCTATGCCCTTAAGTTAATAAATGATGCAAGATCATTTTTATGCCCTAATGATGTTATCAAATGATATAGCAATTTCATGAAATTTTTATCTATCGAATAACAACAAATTTAATATCTAGTTTCTTTATTTTTATATCTTTTTTTTATTTCAAATGACAAGCTTGGGCAATATTTAGTTGGCACTTTACTTGAAGCTTTATTAGTATTGAGCTTCATAATGAGAACATTATCATATGAAACCGAGTGAACAACAAAAAGACATTACGCTTATTAGACAATCGTTTTCGTCTACTTAACCAAATATTTCTGCAGACATGAACGGTATCGCGATTATTTTACGACGGTCAAAAGAGGCTAATTTCTGACGCATTTTGAAATTAATTTATGCTCTGAAATGGTTTCAGAAAGTACTGTCAAATTTTGCGTTTCGAACCGAATTTCCGGATGAAAGGATAAAAACAATCGGAAAAAAGAAAAGAAAAAAAAAACTTATTTTTACGTGAGCAAAATGACTTTTACTCTAGATAAGTAATTTATTTATATATATTTTTCTCTTTTTTGTGTTTAAAAGTGAGTCAGAAAATGTATCAGAAATTTAATGATAAAAAAATATCTAGAGCAAAAATCCTAGTTAAATCCTTTTTAAAGCTAAATAAAACTAAATGGAATTAAAATCAAATCTCTTCTAGGGCTGATTCTCAGGTGATCTTGGAGTATTTCCATGCCAATGTTTTATATGCCACAGTGTGTCTGCACAGACAGGACGATTTCTACATTTTAAGTTACACTTTTATTTCACCTTTAGAACTCAAAAAAAATTAACCAAAATTATAAGAAAACTACTTATGATGCGATGCTTTATGAATGTATTTTTCAAGGCCAAAGCTCTTTAGAAATATTGTATATTTAATGGAATCTAAATGTTCTTTAAAAATAAATAAAAAATGGATCAGTCTTTGGCCAAAATTTTTATTACCGAGAACAGTTTTGTTTTAAATGGCAAAAGTTTTTATATCTCATTTGCATGTATATTTCATTAACATATATAACAACATGTGGTAATATCTTTCGAAAAATATTTATAAAATTTGCCCTTTAAAACGAACGTATCTATTTACGTATTTAAAATCCAAGTCTTTGTGCCCCTCACAATTCCGGTTGGACCCTCTTATTGATCGCGCCATGTTAAGCTTTCCTAAATAAATCTGTATGAGCCTCAACAATAAATTAGTGAAAAGTATTAATAACAAGCCTTATTAGAATAGCGTCAAATGTCGGCCAACTTTTCGCAAAATTTGCTATAAAAATAAATTGCTATATATGAAGCCAACTTAGCGATAGCTGGCTAATTTGACGAAATTTCCACTGAAACACATCTGTCATAACCGAGCTCACCGCAATTTAACGTAAACTCTGCGCATTAAAGTTTTTACCCCAACGTCTGTGGTACAGAAGTTAAAATGCGATGATATACTAAAATGTACGTCTTTACATCTTCATATCGATACTACTAATAAAAAAATCCCACTAGAAAGCACTGTACTATATCTGAGCTTCTAACTGCCCGATTTTAATATTTTACACTGCCAGACACAGAAAATAAATTCTCAGTACTTTTCCAGCGTAGGGTCCTTGGCGAAATTGAGAAAACTGCCTTGGCGAAACCTGCCTCCATTTCTCAGTTACAATTATTCGGAATTTGTACAAACATTTTTTTTTCTTTTTTCGCGCTTTTTATTGTTATATTTAGCTATTTTGCACGTTTCACGGTGATATTTTGACATTCATAAAAGTAATTCCATTTCAATCTTTTTAGCACAATGTAATAAAGTTTGTCATTTGTTAATTTTTCAGCTTTTCAATTCATTTAACAGCTTTTTCGGCGTTTTTGATATTCATGAAAGGAATTAGTTTTAAATCTTTTAATCCAATACAGTAAACTGTTCTTTTTGAATTTCCCCTCAGTTTTTTTAATGCTATTTTAACCCTTTATATCTCAAATTATGAATATCTCCTCGAAACTCTCTTGCATTACTATGAAATGATACATTAGAAGATATATGCACTAATATATTATTTTGTTAATTGCAGCTAATTACTTGATATGACCCAACGTTACTTTGAAGTAGAGATGGGCAATATCGTTCCTTTTAAGGAACCGTTCCAGCCGGAACCGTTCACCAAAAGGAACGAGTTCTTTGAACTCGTTCCTATTGGAATCGTTCCGAAAAAAAGGAACGAGTTCTTTTGACTCGTTCCTATTGGAATCGTTCGACAAAGGAACGATTTTGAGAAAAAGGAACGAATTCGAAAAAAAGGACGATTTCAAGAAAAAAAGGAACGAGTCCGTAAAAAAGGAACGATTCCGACAAAGGAACGAATTCGAGAAAAAAAGGACAATTTAAAAAAAAGGAACGAATCCGTAAAAAAAGGAACGATTCCGACAAAGGAACGATTTTGAGAAAAAGGAACGAATTCGAGAAAAAAGGACGATTTCAAAAAAAAAGGAACGAATCCGTAAAAAAAGGAACGATTCCGACAAAGGAACGATTTCGAGAAAAAAGGACGATTTCAAGAAAAAAAGAAACGAATCCGATAAAAATGGAACGAATCCGAGAAAAAAAGGAACGACTTCGAGATAAAAAGGAAGGAATCCGATAAAATAGGATGGATTTTTTTAAAAAAGGTTCCGAGGGAAAAAAAAACGCGTCCGAAACTATTTTACGAAAAAAGGGAACGAATCCGGAAACAGGGATAACAGATCTCGGAGCGACATGCAATCCCTAATACAGGGGTGATTCTCGTCCGAAAATTCCGAAATTTCCGAAAATTTAAGGCATCCTCTTCCGAAAATATGAAATTGGGTTATCAGTTCCGCATAGTTGCCAACTTGTACGGTTTTGCGCGCGGAAAAAACAATTGCATAGAAATGCAAATTTCGGAATAGTATCGCCGAATAGCATACATTTCATCAATATTTCGTGGAAAAACGACAATTTCGTCAATGTTTTTGTAATCGAACTTTGTCAAAACATCGATGAAAAACGCGAATTTCCTGTGCGGATCGCGGAAAAAACGGCAATTTCACCAAATATCGCAGATAAAACGCTGATTTCTTCTGAAGACGGCGGAAAAACGTCGATTTCGTCTAAAGATTACGGATATAACGCCGATTTCCTTAAAAGATCACGGGAAAAAACGCCGTTTTCGATAAAAGATCGCTTTAAAATATTTTGTCAAAAGAATATTTGAAAAAAAAAAGCCGATTTCATCAAAAGATCATGGAAAAAACGCCGATTTCGTCAAAAGATTGCGGGAATAAAACGCCGTTTTCGAGAAAAAATCGCGTAAAAAAGCAAATTTTGTCTAAAGATCGTCGAAAAAACGCCGATTTCACTTAAAAAACCATGGGAAAACGTCGATTTCGTCAAAAGATCGCGGAAAAACCGCCGATTTTGGCAAAAGATCGCAATAAATCGCCGATTTTGCTAAAATATTGCTGATTTCGGCCGAAAATAGCGGGAAAACGCCGATGTTGTCCGAAGATCGCTGGAGGGGGAGAAACTCACGACCCCCCCCCCCCCCCCCCCCCGCCGATTTCCGAAAATGCGATGCAAATTTCCGAAAAAAAAATTCCATCCAGAATCACCCCTGCCCTAATATTTATTATTTATAACTAATTTATTTTCTTACGTATTCATTTTTTTCATATCATTTCTTATCGTTTGCTTTAATTTTTAAATATTTTGGACAGATCATTTTGTTTTTAAGAGTTCATTTTATTCATCTGTGTGCGCTATTAATTAGCATAGTTATTTCTAATCCCCATACAGGGGCGTTCCTACCCAGTGTGCAAAGTGTGCGGCACACACAGGCGCCGAAGCAGTAAAGGCGCTAAAAGTTCAGTTGAGAAACAAATATTAATATTAAAAAAAAATGAATCCTGAATTTATTCCTACTAAAATGTATTATATTTTCTTGCCATCTGTATTATCTTTTGTAGATTTACCTTCTACAAATTATTTATAAATATTCATTTCTTTCTTTAAAATTTTATTTTATTCTACTTATGAGTCCTTTAATAAATGGTTTAGAAAAGACCTGTCAACCTTTATAAACAGAAGCGCACCTCATATAGTTATAAATAATGAAAGGCGCCGTAATTCACATAGCTGAAAATGTGCAACACTATTATCTCACTGCGGTGGTAAAGCAAAATATACAGTTTTATTACCATAGGAGCTAAATTTCACTTGTTTCTTTATTATTATTTATGAGAAACAATTGTCACTTTACTCCAGAATTTATCATAAATAAGAAGAAAATTACTATTCGGTAATATTGGTAAAAGTTTCTCCTACAATATCAGTCCATGAATAGAGGTAGACATATGTTAGAAACGTCTTATATGATACGCGTATATCTCATGCTGATAGCTATAAGTCCCCTATGATTCAGAAACCACTTTAAAATAATTTGCAGCAATAATTTAATTCAGAATAAATTTAAAATTAGATTTTCAGAGGGCAATCTATCTTCAAAAGTTTTGTAGCTGAAGAAGCTATAGAAACCTTAATCACTGAATAACAACTTAATAGCATTAAATAATTAAAACTTATTTAAGGTCATCGATAACTATTACAAGAAAACTATTCAAATATTTTTTATTTTTAAAAATGTATCCCTTAAAATGGATTTTTAATCTTAAAAATAGCTAGTAAAAGGATATATTAGAATGGGTGCCAAGAAAACCTATGGGGGCAATCGTGGCGTCCGCGGGGCACGCTTTGGAGAATCCTGAATAAAGAAACAATGTAAAACCAGAACTTGGGGGCTAGCACAGCGCCGTAGCTAAGGGGGTGCTATGGGCGGCTCAGCTTCCCCTAAAACATTTTGAGCCTCCCTGGAAAAGATTTCAAGGTCACTAAATTAATTTCTATTCCAAAAATTCAAATGAAATTCTGTTTAAAAATTTAATTTAGTTTTGAGGATCTTTCACAGCTTTTGCAAAAATACTAAATTGTAACTAAAATAAGCGTTTCATCACATGCTCATCCTATTTACACATATGAAGCTAATAAGTTGTTTAAGATTTCACTCGTTTTACACTCGAATGTTTCATCATCCTATTCTTTTCTTAGCGTAAAATGAAACTATTACAATAGTTTAATGAGAAACATAGTAACTACAGAGTGAACATGTACTAATTTATCTTTCTGCGTCATAGAGAGAAAGAGAGAAAATATGACCCCCCCCCCTTTCCCATTATTCACTTCTAGCTACGGCACTGGCTATGCATACATACGTTATTACTTTAGGGTGAAGGGGGGAAGAATCTAGCATATGATATCGGAAGATATCTCTAGTGAGGGATGGTGTGTCTTAATATATTTTTCGTTTTTGAATGATCCAACCAAAATTTTCTCTTTCTGTTTCCATTTTTTTAAATATATATATATATTATTTATAACTTGTTCGTTACATCAATATATATATATATATTAGTTTGTTAACTATTTTATGAAAATTAAAATACTTAAATCATTATAAAATTATTTATTTTCAAAATATTGAATATCTCAATGTTTGGTATTCCTATGTAAAGTATGTTTGAAATAATACTTGTGTTTACCAATAAAGAAAAAAAAAATTTACTGAGGAATGATAACGTATGATATCGTAAGGGGTAGCGGAGGGCCAGAAATTGCCAAAAAGTTGATAACGTTCATTACATTTGTATAGGCTTTTGTATGTTAGTGTTCTCTGTTCTGTTCATTGTACAGATTTTTGATCGGAGATACTGGCGTCAGCTATGGGACAGATTTTAACTGGTAAAAATGGAGCATCAGCCGTTTCTGAAGTTATTGGCATTCCGTGCCGTAGGTTTAACACTGGTTTTCGCACTTTAAGAGTAAAGCTTATTTTAAGCGGCCAAAGCAATAAATTTCACTTCTACTAATGATCATTTCTGGTGGAAACTATTATGTATTGAACAAAAGCTTTTTTTTTCACACTATAGATTTCTGAACGAAATAAACACCTTTTATCTATCTTTTACCTATCTAGTACTCTGGAATTATCATGATAGCGAAAAAGGGGGAGAGTTGATGAAGATAGACTAAAATTGGCCATAGATGTCCAAATTTTCTAATTTTTTAGAAGGTTGAAGGGGGAGCCTTTCCCTGCACTCTCTGCGTACACTCATGTCTATTCAAATACTGCATAAATTATTGTAATGATTGTAAGATTTGTACATTTTATTTCCGATCATAAAATTGAACTTTTGAAATAAGAGCACTTATTAGCATTACACATAACCGTAGACGTTACAGAGACAAAAATACCCCCCCCCCCCAACAAAAAAAAAAAAAAATCAATTTAGACATACATAAATTAGAAACTACAATGATGGCTGTTAATATGAATGAAAAAATATAGATTTATGTAAAAGGTGTTTTAAAATCCCGTGCACCTTATGTCCTACTAACCAACCACCTTGGATCATCTAGGCCAATTACAATAACCTTAAATATTCTAAATTCAAATATTGAATGTTATTTTTTTCCAAGCGAATGTAGAGATGGGGTGGGGGGGGGGGGAGGGCAATTCTTCAGTAGCATGTTGATTTGACTTTATAATTTTGAATAAAAATATTTTGGAACGAACATTATATTGTTAGCAGTGTATAATCTTGAATTTGTATGATTTTTTCTTTTTAAATGGAAATCCATCCAATCGAAGCTCGAGTTGATTTCCCACTGCCTTCAACACAGTATACCGGCGGTGCTATTTATGTTCCGGTCTGATTTTTCAAGCTAACCGTTTATTTGTATTTATTTTTTGACATTTAGATATAAAACTTTCAATTTTGATTTAAAAAAAATCTTGATAAAATAAATAATGGAAATGTGCACAACCCCTCATACATATTTTATTTATAAACGCGAAATGATATTCAAATCGCATATTTCTTAATTGGGGATCGATATCTTGAGATAATTTGCACCGAGAAAAGAAAAATGTTTGGCGAATCCATGCGACTTCAAAAAAAAAATTTTTTAACAGTAAATATTAATATTTTCACATCAGATATATTATTAGAACTTGAAAAATACTGTGAATGTATCAACAGTTTTTATTGTTGTTGTTTGTTTTTTTTTACGGTTGAATCTTCAGAGAAATGGAAAACTTGAAAACTCATGCGAATCGCTGCCAAATAAAAAGATTTTTTGAAATAGTAATTAAAAATACCATTGAAAAATATCATTTCTTTCTTTCTTTATTATTATTTATTTATTTATTTGTAATTCTACCGGGATCTCACTATATCCCAATTTGAAAATGCAGAAGAAATCAAACATTACGCTTTTCGTCAGTGGGAAGGACTGCTTGGGGAAGCACACAAGCATAATCTCGTTGAGGAATAAAAGTTCGCCATTTTGCGATTATCATTAAGGGTTTTTAATTAATATTTCGGGTAATTAATAAAAAATAAAAAAATTGAGTGTCAGGTGCACGGTGCATCTACCATCATCTATCCTTATCCAAATTTTCAAATCTCTATGTGTAGTAGATTTTCGTAGCCATCGCCAATACTTCTTTCTTTTAGATGCAATCTAAATTGTTATTGCATTAAATTATTTTCTCCGGGATAATGAAATTTTACTGTAACGCAGGATTCTGATAGAGAGTGCTTTCATTTACACAGTTTCACTGTGTTACAAATTTTATTTACATAGCTGCCATCCTTCTTCATTTTTCAAGTAATTTAAGCATGTTTGGAAACAGAAATTTATTTATTTAATGAAATAAAGTACGATTTGTAAAGAAGCAAGACATATTTTATTAAATAAATTTTCTGGTTAAAAAACTCCAAAAGAAATGCAACTATACATTTTTAAACATTCATAGTTTCTTTTTTTTGGGGAGGGGGGTTAGGGCGCCAAATGCAGTTCTGCACACAGGCGCCGAATAGTGCTGGCACGCCCCTGTCTCCATAATATAAGTATTCCCTGACTTTATGATTTATTCTATTAAGCATAATTCCTCTTGAAAATTTGCATTTGATTGACCTTTCATTTATCGCTATAGTTTATCCATGAAATTTTACTGTAGCTTTAGTTTTAGTCATCAGGCTGTTGCGGCGGTCTATTAGATTTTCAATGTAATCATTGCTTTCCCCTCCAAAATCTGTCGTCAAATGACCTTCGATTTATTTTATTATTTTTGCGTAGGAAATTTCTTTATTGATCTAATATTTGACATCGGGGTCTATGATTTGTTTCCTCTTCAAAATTCACCCTAACGTAATCTTTAACTTATATATCGGTCCTCATAACCGGCCGTTTTCCAAATTGGTGCATTTCAGTACGATTCCTCAGGAATTGGGAATTTCGGAGTCTGCCCATTTCGAGAAAACTTCCGATACAGTTTCAAACACTTAACCCTTACAGGCACACTGTGCCCGGTCTGGGATACCTAATTTTAATTCCAAACTTGCAAACGGCACCAATAACATTTTAGTAAAATTTTGCTTTTGCAACAAAGGCTTAAATTAAGGAATTCAAAATATCTAAAAAAATCGTTTGTGAATTCCAGTGTCAGTCAATATTTTCTAATTTTACTAACAGATTTTGCCCGTGCTGGAAAGGGTTAAAAGTGGATACGTGAAACTTGCTGAGATGATTTTTAAAGAGATGTATAAGAGGCCGCGTGATTTCTTTTTTTTTCGCTCAATTCGTTAGAATTTGATTTATAAACAATTATTTTCTCAGTATGACCATTTTTTTCGTTCGCAGATCTCCCTCTTCAGAAAATTCAGTTCTAAACGCCGACTTTGACACCAGTTTTTTACAATATTTTTTACAATTGTAAATAAAAAAAAAAAAAAAAAAAAAACAAGCACGGCGCATTGTGTACTTTCTAAGAAAGAGAATTGCCAGTTTGAAACGTTTGAGAGCAAAAATGAATTTAAGAATAAATCAGACAATAAGCAGTTTGGATTGGAATACACCCTTAACCCCTTCGTGACCCCTTCGCTTGTGTTTTTTTTTTTTGGGGTCAGGGAATCCAAGTTTGTATCTTCTCAGCCAAAATTTCTCCCGGTAACTCCCTTCCCCCAATTTTTAATAAAATGCACCCCAAAAGAAAATTTAACAAATTCAATTTTTTACTGTTTTAGCGAAAAAATATCTATAAATTTGGATACAGACAAAATTTCCAAGAAATACGATGCATAACATTATGGCGTAGGATGAACGGGGAGGGGGGAACATCGTTTGCTTTTTCTCTCCTCCGAACTTTCAATAATTCTTATTTTATGTATTTGGGTCATTGAATCCGAATTTTTTACTTCTCACCCCCTCCCTCCAGAAAAAAGTAAAATAATCGCCAATATAGGTTTTTTATATTTTTTGAGGAAAAATTATCTAGAAATTCAGAAAGTAGACAGAATTTTCAAAAAAGTACGATGCATAACATTATGATTTAGGATGAATGGAGTGTGTGCGGGGGGGGGGGGGGGAGCCTGCCTCACAGCGCTACATGCACTAAGTTATGTAATTCCGCTTTTACCAAAATTTGTGTGCATGTGTTTGAGGGGAAGGAGTTGCCGGGAGAAATTTTCATTCAGCGATCCACAAAACATAAAATAAGTCTTTTCTAGAGCTACCATGAATTTTGCTAGGTATAGCCCGTATATGATCTTTATTGCCTTGACTCGGGCGACCAGGATCGTCCAAAGAGAAAACTGTACCCGCGGCAAAGTCTCAATCTAGCGCTCCCCTAGTAAGCTGGGGGGGGGGGACCCCCAACTTTTTCTTGCGACAGGCCAAAAAATAATGTTGGTAGTATATTTTGGCGCCCCCTAAGTTTCCGCGATCGGGGTGACCGCCTTCGTCGCACCCCTCCCCTTTTACACGGGGCTGCAGACGATACAGTGCCACAGCGCATGTTGAGAGGCCGACTCCCTCCTCCAAGTTCATGCTACGTCATGATGTCACGTATCTTTTTTGTAGCAAATTTTGCCTGCTTTCTGAATTTCCTTTTTTCCAAAAACTTTTAATTAAATATATATATATATATATATATAGTCCAAAAATTTTAAAGTTTTGAGTGAACCTAAGTTCACGAAAAATCCACATGATCAGCGCTATAGCTGCAATAATCACGTAAATTATGTATATAGCACTTTAAGAATAATGTGTAACGGCAGATCCAAAGTCCCGTGCCATAATGAAAAATGATATCAAACTATTAAACTTTAAAGGAAATAAAAACGAGTAAGAAAAACAGTATAAAGACAATATAAAAAGGCTGTGGATCTCATCAGCGGTGGGCAGTCATATGTATTTGCTGTGTTTTAAAACTGCCCACCGCTGATGAGATCCACAGCCTTTTTATATTGTCTTTATACTGTTTTTCTTACTCGTTTTTATTTCCTTTAAAGTTTAATTGATATCATTTTTCATTATGGCACGGGACTTTGGATCTGCCGTTACACATTATTCTTAAAGTGCTATATATGGATGATTCTACGATAAGAGGTAATTTGTACGGCAATCCGTTTAAAACAGATTTTTTATTCTATATGTTGCTATTTTTTGCAATGAATCGCATCATCTTAATATACTTTATTAAGTAACATCACGATTGAATGCCTAATTTAAACACGTTTTTCTAAAATTTCTTACAAAGTCTAAAAAGTCCCCTCCCCTGGCATGTCCCCTTGCCGGTTTCAATTTAACTTTCAAACAATACATATATTTTTTCCGCCAGATGCTTAGCTAAAGTATGTTTAATTGGAATTTAAGTAATTATACTTACGTATTATAAAATAAAAAATAAAATAATTTTGTTAATTTCAAATAATTTTTGAAATTAACTTTTGTCCCGCTTTTTTTGTGTCTCTCCCCTGTCACATTTCGTTCCGCTGAAACAAATATAAATTCAAGGATGGCTATATTGGAAGTAGTGCTTAAGGACATCTATTGGCTTGAAGTTAGCAATACTAAACGCACAAGTCATTTAAGCGTCACCATTTTTAGTTGTTGCGACGCGACCGTGTTTTGTAGTGGTTTCGCACAGTGATTGTGTATCTCCCCTGGTAAGTCATAAAACTTATAATATTCATTTAATTCAATTGCATTTACTGCCCTAATTAAACAATACGGTAATACTTAAGGTGAAATACACAATTAACCGAAAAACTAATTCAGTCAGTTAAAAAGTTTGAATTTACACGAAAATGTCTCTCCCCTGCCGTATTTCCCCTGGCACGATAACTGCCAGGGGAGCGAGTCACTGACCAGAAAAAGTCATAAAATATGTATAAAGTGACTTGCCCTTATATGAAAAGGTAAATAAACGGGACAAAAATCATAATTTAAAGGTTTTTGATCAAACTCAAACTTTTCTTTTTGGCCGAATTCTCCATGTTTTTGAACCTCTTATCGTAGAATCGCCCATATATATATATATATATATATATATATATATATATATATATATATATATATATATATATATATATTAAAATTAATATTTTTTATTATAATACCCAAAATTAAACGTATTTTAGGTATCATTTTACCTTTTCTTTTTCTTTACTTTTATACTTTTTTTTTTCTTTTCTTAAGGGAGGATTTTAGTGAGAATTTAAAAATTCGGATTCAGCGATCCCAAAACATAAAGTAAGTCTTACAGGAAAAATTCGGAGGAGTAACGGGAGAGCGAAGACATATCATGCGATTGGTTAACCTCCTCAGTCCTGATGTCGCCTATAGGTGACACAAAAGAACATCCATTAAGTTCATTTAATGCAATCTAATTAAATAAATCTTTTAATTTAATTTAAAATTGTTAAAATTACTTACTTCTAGAGATTTTTACTAAATGCGTGCATATTAGAGGCATCCATACATACCGATACATCTTTGAATATGATTTACAGTAATTTTAAACTAGTTTGTGTAGTCCTTCTTAATATTTGTCTCAGATTTGAGGAATTTAAGTGGAATTGCATAACGTAATGCATGTAGCGCCGCGGCGCATGTTATGAGGCAGGCTTCCCTCTTCCCGTTCATCTTACGTCTCAGTCATGCATTGTATTTGTTGCAAATTTTGTATACTTTCAAAATTTCTGCATACTTTTTAACTAAAACGATAAAATAATTGATTTTTTTCTTAAATAAGTTTTGGGAGCGGGGGGGGGGGAGGAGGGGAGTATTTTACCAAATTTTAGGGGAGTTGCCGAGGAAAATTTTGGTGGGAAGTTGAAAATTCGGATTTAGCGAATTAAAAAACATAAAAAAAGCCTTTTTCCAGAATTATCATGTGCTAGGTAGAGACCGAATACGGTCTCTATTGCTTGGACTATTGTTCAAACAGATTTTCCTCTATGTAATAAATCTCAATGAAAGTTGATTAAAACAATCTTCGAGAGTTTCAAGCTTGTTTTTTAATCATCTTCGTCAGGAGAGAAAAACAAGACACCAGACTTATAAAGTGATACATGAGCGAGCGCTATTAGCTGGTCTTACTTTCTTCTATCTTTACAAGAAGAAAGTATTGGATTCATGAAAATTTTCGACTTCCGGTTTTCGACGAATTTATACGTTTTAGAAGGTCCTGAACACGTAATGACTATTTTTAGAAAATGTCTGTCTGTGAGTCTGTCCGTCTGTCTGTGAGTCTGTCTGTATGTGACAAAAAATTTGTGGGCGCTCTATCTCAAGAACTAATGCTCGAAATTTAATAAAATTTTATATTCAGTTAGACCTTGATATGAATTAGTGCCTGTTGGTTTTTGGCGAAAATTGGCCAGCAGGTGGCGCTGCTATACTACGTTTTTCATGATTTTCAAGATTGCTATATGTCAAGAACTAATGCACAGAATTTAACCAAACTTCAGATTCTGTGACCCCTTGATATATATAGACGCTGATTAAGTTTTGGTGTAAATTGGCCTGCAGATGGCGCTGGTATGCCACGTTTTTCATGATTTTCATGATAGCTATATCTCAAGAACTAATGCACAGAATTTCACCAAACTTCAGATTCCGCGATACCTTGAGATACATAGCTGCTGATAAGGTTTTGGTGTGAACTGCCCTATAGGTGGCGCTGCTATGCTACATTTTGCGTGATTTTTGCGATAGCTATATCTCAAGAACTAATGCAGAGAACTTCATCAAATTTTAGATTCTATTACACTAGAATATATAACATAATTAGACGCTGATTATATTTTGGTATTAACCTTGCAACAGGTGGTGCAGCTATGCTGCATTTTGCACGATTTTTCCGATAGCTATAGCTCAACAACCAACGCACAGAATTTCATCAAACTTCAGATTTTGTTACAAAATGACGTATAACATAATTACACGATGATTACGTTTTGTTATAAATCCTTCCACTGATAGTGCTGCTGTGATATATTTTACAGTTTTTTTTTAACTAGCTATATCTCAAGAACTAATGCACAGAATTTCGTCAAACTTCAGATTCTTTTACACCATAACATAATTAGACGCTTTTTTACGTTTTGGCATAAATTGTCCAAGATATGGTGTTGCTGTGCTACGTATTGCAGATTTTTTGTTATAACTATATCTCAAGAACTAATGGACGAAATTCCATCAAATTTCAGATTCTGTTAGGTCTTGACATAAATAGATGCTTATTAGGTTTTCGTATAAATTACCCAACATGTGGCACTACTAAGCTTATTTTCTCAGAATATTAATTAAATTTTGCATTTTAGGCTTTTCGGATACCAGAATCTCATTAGGCTATTTCAAATGTTCGAGGAAATTCGATAGTGGGTAACTTTAAGGTCACCACGTTTTTTTTTTTCTTTTTTTAATACTAAAATGTACTTATGAGATAGAAGAAAGTTTTGGGATTGACACATCCAACTAGTTTAATATGCTTTTTAAATAAATAACTCTACGATGAACAGGAACTTTTAATACACTTTGAAAATAATCTAAACAGAGAACTAAATCATGTTTTATGTTTAGAAAATTCTGCTGTTGGAAAAAAATGAATGAAAATATGTTTTGAAGAGAAAAAAAAATTGAGACATTAAGGTAAAAATCTAATTTTTTTTCTTTTGACAAAGAAGATTCTCAAATTCAAATTATACTTGAGGAAAAATAGCATGAAACCGAAATATACATAAAAGTGCATAACTATTAAAATAATCGAAAATCAGCTATCATCCCATTAAAGTGCAATTTTTATGACATGATGATGTATTTCTTATATTATTCAAAACCGTTTCAAATCAGTTTTTTTCTTTCTTTTAATCTTGTTTTTCTTGAAAATTCTTTATATATATATATATATATATATAAATCATTTCGTATGATATATTTACCAATTAGAAAAAGTATTAGTGCATGTATCTAAGTCTATATGGTGTTCCATTACCTTCGGATCCTGGTACTCAATCGATAAAGCACGTTTAGGTTCTCTATTCGAATCCTAGCTGGGGCATTTTTCACTCAGTTATAAAAAATCAACTTCGTAAATTATTTCTTTTAGATCAATTTTGCATGAACACGTCAAATAGTATTGTAATTAAGTCACAGATGACAATAAATAATTTGTAACAGACAATATGTTAAATGAAGTAAAATAATATACTTTTATTTTTCTAAACATTAAATTTAAGAGGATATAATGCGCAGTTGTAGTTTATTACACGTTTATCCCCTCCTACAACTTTAATTTCTTTTCTCTTTCTTTCGTTTTTCTTCGTCTCCCCTCTCCTCCCCCCGCTTTTTTTCCTACACATTTGAAGGGTATTTGGGCAATACACTTTGCTTTAATAAATCAAAATATATCTTATTTTAAAATAAAATCGGTCCTTTTCGGAATGGTTTCATTTCGGAACTAGTCCGAGGAATCGTTCCTTTTCGGAATGGTTTCATTTTGGAACTAGTCCGCGGAATCATTCCTTTTCGGAACGAGTGCGAGGAATCGTTCCCTTCCGGAATGGTTTCATTTCGGAACTAGTCCGAGAAATCATTCCTTTTCGGAATGGTTTCATTTCGGAACTAGTCCGAGGAATCGTTCCTTTTCGGAACGAGTCCGATCAATCGTTCTTTTTCGGAATGGTTTCATTTCGGAACTAGTCCGAGGAATCGTTCCTTTTCGGAACGAGTCCGATCAATCGTTCTTTTTCGGAATGATTTCATTTCGGAACTAATCCGAGGAACCGTTCCTTTTCGGAACTAGTCCGAGGAACCGTTCCTTTTCGGAACGAGTCCAAGAAATCGTTCCATTTCGGAATCGTTCCGAAAAGGAACGGTTCCTTTTTACAGACAGGAACCGTTCGTTCAGTTCCACCGCCGGAACCGTTCCTTTGGAATCGTTCCTCAACAAATGACACATCTCTACTTTGAAGTATACCATAACGCTTCGACAAAAATCAAAATACAGAAAAAAGAAAATTATCCAATTTTTTATTTTTATTTTAATGTGACCTTCCTAAATAGATCTAGTGTATATATGTTTATTATGTGAATATGACTGTTTTTTCCCGAAACTTTATAGGGGACCGTCAACAAATTGAAAAACAATGAATCTTTTGGATAACCCTGTCAAAACTACGTACCAAAAGTGCTCAAACTGTAGATTATGATTAAGTGGCTTATTGTAATAAACTGTGATCATTTTTATGTGGATAGCATGTATACTCGTAGGGATATTAAGGTTTTTATAAAAAGTCCCAAATTTTTCCAAGATTTTTGCTTATAATTTGCAGAGTTTTTAATCTAAAATAATATTCTTTTCTGAAAATATGACAAACAACATTGCACATAATGCCTTGTAATCAGAATTAAAAACTAATAAAATTTGTATGAAAAATGAGTAAGTTTACTAATTTTTCACTGCGCATGCGTCAACGATATCAAAATTTGATTTGCATATTATGTTAGATAAATGTATAGAGCAACTCTTGTAAAAATCTCAAAATCATACTTTGAAAATTCTGAAAATATTCGTCAATGGAATAAGTTGAAAATCCGCTATTCCAAAAATGAAGCAAAAAAAAAAAAAAAAAAAAGAGGGATTTTATCCAAATGTAGTTGTACGTCCCAAATTGTATAGTCTATATTGACACTAATTAATGAATATATGGATACAACCTCTCTTGTTTTTGCTTCATTTTGGGAACTGCGGTTTTTCCAACTTATTCTATTGACGATTATTTTGAGAATTTTCAAGCTATTATTTTCAGACATTCACAGAAGTTGCTTGATACATTTAACTAACATAATATGCAAATGAAATTTTGATATCGTTGACGCATGCGTAGTGAAAAATTTATTTAGTAAACCTACTAATTTTTCATAGAATTTTTATTCTGATTTCAGGGTATTGTGTACAATATTATTTGTCATATTTTCAGAAAAGAATGTTACTTTATAATAAGAACTCTGCAAATTATAAACAAAAAACTTGGCAAAATTTGGGACCATTTTATAAACACCTTAATTTTTCTACGAGTATACATGCTATTCGCATAAAAATGAGCATAGTTTGTTACAATAAGCCACTTAATCATAATTTACAGTTTGAGCGCTTTTGCTACATTAGTTTTGGCTGGATTATCCAAAAGATATTCATTCTTTTTTAATTTGTTGACGGTCCCCTATGGAGTTTCGGGAAAAAATCTTCACGGAAAAGCATGACTTGTACTATTATATTTATACACTAAGAGTTTTGGAATAATTCCTCATGTATTTTACTAGATATTTAACAAAATGTCTAAAATCTCAAGTGGACGGTCATCAATTTCCATATAGTGTATGTACTAAACGCTAAAAATCCTGTTCAACGTAATCCTGATGGTACTCAAAAGTACCGCTTTGAAAAGTGCTCCGTAAAGTAAACAAATAGAAAATTATTATTATTATTATTTTAGCATAACCTATGGTAAAGTGATTAAATTTAAAACAAGAAAAAATTAGTCAGGTGTGGCAATCCCAAAACTTTCTTTTATATGATACTTGTTAATACTCCTTGAAAATGCCCCGCTGATTAGATGAATATTACCAAAATCTAAATAAAAAACAACTTATGTCAGCTTCTAACTGAACCTGAAGTTTGAGGAAATCCTTGGATTAATTTTTGCAATAGAGCTATTTTGAAATCGAAGGGGAAAAAAAAAATATATATATATATATAGCAGCTTCACCTGCTGGCCGATTTACATCAAAACTAATCAAGACGGATTTATATCAGGGGACTAACTGAATCTTAAGTTTAATTCATACATTAGTTCTTGAGATACTGCTATTAGGAAATCGTGAAAAATGTGGCATAGCAGAATCACCTGTTGGGGGCGATTGACACCAAAAATTAAACAACATTAATTTACATCATGGATTAGCTTAATCTGAAATTTAATAAAAATTTCGTACATTAATTCTTGAAATAAAGCTGTTTCAATAATCATGAATAATGCAGCATAGCAGCGCCACTTGTTAGATGGTTTATACTAAAACATTATAAGCACCAATTTACATCATGGATTTTCTGAATTTAAAGTTTTATTAAATCAAATTCGTTAGCTCTTCATAAAATAGCGCCCACAAAATTTGGCAGACAGACTCGGACATTCTGTAAAAACATGTTTTGGGGGATCTCTGACCCATGGAACAATTCTTCTTCCATGCTCTGACCCTTAAAACATGTAAATCCGTCGAAAGCCAGAATTCGAAAATTTTCATGGATTTAATACTTTCTTTTTTTAAAGATAGAAGAAAGTAAGAATGAACACAGAAAGATATAAAATTGCAAAGCTTGACCATAATAGCGATTTGGAATCTGAGTTTTTCCTTTTTTTTTTTTTAAATCAATTACCTATTGAGTTATAAGCGTTTTTGATCACGTGACATGCACCTCTTCCTCCCTGTTTGATTGTTTTTTCTTTTCTCGCGAGGAAATTCTGTTCAAAATGCCCATTTTGATGCTATTTTCTGAAAAATCTATGGTTTGCCCCCCAAAAAAGGAAAGTAAGTGCGATTCGATAGTTTCTGATTATCTGCTAGTTTCATGTCTTTCCGAACAAAAATAAATTAAAACTTATGTCGCAAAGTTGCCCTTTTTGACTTGACTACATCGTTAAGGGAAATATTTAGTTTCCTGATTGCTTTAATGAGTGTGGAATTGCGATAGAAAACTGATATTTTAACCCTTTCGCGACGGGAGCCGTTTACGAAATTTTTAATATTTTGTCACCGGTTTCTAAAAACAGAAATTTGTGCTTTATTAAATCGAGAAAATGCTCCTATTAAATAAAGCAAAGTTTACGGCAAAATTTTACTGGTGGGAATAAACAAAGATTCTTAAGCATTTTTGCGGCACATATACGTGTCGCTCGTCCCCAAGGGGTTAAAGCACCAATAAAAAGGATTAAACGTTTTATCCCGTTTCGCAGCGATTTATCCCCCCCCCCACCCCACCCCTAAACATTCCATAAATTTTGTACTTGTGGTTAAATTCAAGTTGGAAGAATGCCAAATCAGTTCTTATGACAATGGAACGACGACATATACACAATATAATATTTACACGATAATTTTTTGGATTTTCTACTGCACATAGTAAATGTTTGAAATAATTGCAGCTCGGAAATTTGGCGAATCTGTATGCATACAAGGGGGGGGGGGAAAGAACTTCGGTTCCCGATCTGTCCAGATTTATACATAGTTTACTGCTTTTTTAGCCCAGGAAGTGGGGGGGGGGATGAATCAAATTTTGGCTTGGGTGTAGGAAGGAATGAAGGGGTGAATCAACTTTTATTCAAAACAGTTTCGCTTACTGAAATTTGCAAATTTACTGTAATTTGCATAAATTATTTATAAATAAATTGCCTCTGTTTTGAAATTTGTTAATAAGTGAAATAATTGTCTTCTGGATAAACGTAAATATTTTAGCTTGGCTTCATTTATAAATCTAATAAAAAAGGATTTGGCATCATAGTTGTTTCGCCAATGTTCCATAAGCTGCCAAATTCTGTCGCTTACCTCTTCTGTATGCGGGTCCTTTTAGATCTTGCGGACAAGTGGCCTTTCCTCCCGCGGGGCTTCTAGCCCGTCTACCAACGAATGATTCTTTCTCATTAATTGTTGAAGAGGGCTTGCTATTCGTGGCAACCCTGCTATCCGATCGATACTCGCCCCTCGCTCCAAGGGGCTAACAGGGCAATTTTTTCTCCCCTGTGTAGCCCTTTTGAGAACGATGATCGCATGAATCACGAAGAAGGGGATGGAAGGGGGCGCTGTTATTTTTTTCTATATATTTTTTAAGCCTTTAACACTAGTGATGCATCAGTGTGAAAGGCTGATTTGAATGAGATCGTATGTTGGATGCAAATTGACGGATTTGTGCGCGCACTGGAATCAGGTTGATACGGCCTTTGTGTATTTTTTCTCTTCTTTCCCTGTCATTTATAAAATTGGACTTCGGTTATCGATTCGCATTAGACTTTGTTCTACATTTGTTCCGTTCTTGTTAGCCAAGTAGTCGAATTTCAGTTCTTGTTTTAATTAGTGCCCTCAGTAAAAATGTGTGCAATCTTGGCTATAAAACAGCTACATTTTCAGCAACTATATATTCATTGTCTCCCTGGCATATTGATGTCAATACGTTCTCAACAATTAAAGTGCATCTGAATTAATTGTGATGCCGTTATTAATATGATATACACAGTCGAAACCGGTTAAGAGGCGTTTCAAGGGAGTGAACAAAAATCGCATACAAAGGGGTCTTGGAATAAAACTATTTAAATTTCCTACAAAATACTTCTTGCATTAAAAAATTCTTTTTTTCTGTTTAAAACTATGTTTCTATCATAATTGAAACAGGAATGTTGAACTTTTTTGTTTTGGTTTTCTTTTCAAAATCTAGCTTTCAAGCAATGATTGTTATGGAAACAACTTCTTGTAAAAATGCGTTTTTCTGTAGGATGTTTTTTTTTTACCAATCTACAAATATTTGGAGTTATAACGATTTTTAACTATCCCACTTTTTTAATAAATTTTAAATTAAAGAAATATATTAAGTTTTATTACGTGATTCTGTTTACAAATAATATGATTAGCCATCGCAAAGAATTTCAAAATTTTAACTCTACAAATAAAAATTATTTTAAAATGTGTACCGGACCCCCTTAAGCAGGGTTGTATATATTAAATATAATTGTGATTTGTATGATGTTGTAGCAACTAGGCTTATTTACGCATTTTATCGTCTAAATGAACTTTCGAGTTTTCCTTTTTATACTTACGTTTAAAATTAAGTCCTTTACTCATATGTAGATTAAAATTTAATGTATTAAGCTTTAACTCATTGTTTCTTTTTACAGAACCAACTCGATTAATAACAGAATATGAATGTGAATTCAAGCATCGCTTATTATCAATTATGTTATAATCAAAAGATATGTTACAATCAAAGTGCGCGTGTGTGTGGGGGGGGGGGGGGGGTGAAAAATAACATCATTGGGCATACGTTCTTTCATGTAAAGTACTTATCGTAGATTAAATATGAAATTAGTGATTTTTTTTATTCAATAGTATCCCCTGACGACAAAAAAAAAAAAAAAAAAAAGTAGGGAATTTGCTAATAGTTAAAATTTTGTTGCTGTAGTGCTGTATTTTTTTTTCTTAATTTTTAAAAAATTAATGCGGTAGTAATAAACAAATTTAAACTTCCCTTCCAGTAGTAAAAAGTGAATTAAGAGGGTTGGGGGGGGGGGGGGCTTAGTAATGTATAGACCATGAGCTTTAAAACGATATATCATAAATCATATGAAAAATCTCATTTCCCTCTCCCTAATTGTTTAAGTTTAAAAAAGATCCCACCAAGATGCAGGTCTCGACGAGATATTCCTTTGCCATGCCTTCAAATAAGGTCGCATATAACTTACTTAGGGGCTGAGTTAGAAAAATTGCTTAAATTATACAAATCGGAAGGGTATAAAGGAAACTTAGCAATTCCAATCCCCCCCTCCCTCTTTTTAAAAAACTCTTGTGTGTTTTTATAAAATATCTGAAATTTTAAAATCGGTGACTTTATTGCTTTTCTCAATTTTAACTAATGTAACAAATACAGCCCCACAGTGGGCAAGTCTGCTAGTTTTTATTATAATAATGTCTGTTAATTGTCATATTTTAAATAATTTTATGTAGTAAAAAATCAGATGTAAAATAATGATAATTAGTGGAGAAACGCGTTAATTTATATTGTGCCGTTAGAGAGCATTTGTTTCTTTTTTAAAAAATCGATTTTTTAATAAAATAAAGTTCTTAATCGATTCTTTCGAAATTTACATATTCGCAATCAGCGTTAAAAAATAGACATAGATGCATAAATTTTAAATCTATAAATTCAATATTTCTAAAAGTTTTATGCACCACAAAATAATTCTTTCTTTTTTCTTTCACATTTCTCGCAGGTAGGAAATTGAAAGCATTTATTAATGTTTTAATAAACGAATTTTAAGGGGCCTCTCATCTCGCTGAAAAAGATCCGGATGATAATGTTAAGACTATGGGGGCGTTATTTTCGAATGCCTCGCTCAAATTAGGTGGGTAATCTACAAGCAAGCTAGTTTTTACTTTTTCGATTTTGGTTATATTTTTTTAATATTATGATAGTTTCAATTTCAGAACCGGTTTTAAAAGTTAAATATATATAATATATTTATTAAATCCAAACTAAAATTGAAAAAGTAAAAACTAGCCTGGTTGTAGATCATTCTCAGCTATGCTATCCAAAAAAGATCATGTGAAAATATTAAGATTTCAGCAAGATATTTGAAAATAACGCCCCCATAGACTTAATATTATCATCCGGGCCTTTTTCAGCGAGTCGAGTGGCCTCGTAAGGAAAACTATATATTTAAAATCAGCTCAACAAGATGCGCTAGATCATAGGTTCCCAACCTTTTCTTGACCACCGCCCCCTTTACAAGAGGAAAAAATTGCAACGCCCCCTCTCCCATAATAGTTAATTATACACTAGCAGGGGAGACCGAGCTTAGCTCGGTCAAAATTAACTTTGTGTTCAACTCGATATAGTATTTTCACTGTATCATTAACTCTGTAATATTACTGTAAAACATGTTGTTTATTTAGAAAAACAATCAATAAGAAAACTATGTTTTTATACGCATGTTTATAAATTTTACTTGATTTTAAAATTTACAACGAAAGGACATCGATATAAATCACTTTTTTAGCTCGACTCTGATTGGTTTAACCATGCATCTAAAGTCCTCTTAAGAATGTATAAAAAAAATTCTTTACATTCTGAAAGACTATATTTTCTGCTAGATATAGCCAAATTTGGAGGCATTCTTTCATTTGGCTCCAAATACGTGTTTTGGTTTTCGTAATTTTTATAGTCGATTTTTTAGCCATATGTCGCCGATATTTTTTCAAATATCACCAAGTTATTGGCTTTTGCCATATTCTCGTGACCCCGACCCGTATTACCCAAAATGAGCCACTAATCAAATTTGATCAAGCATGTGACATAGCTCAATCGTCTTCAGGTAATCAAAAACAGTAGAATATAAAATTGAATCAAAATCTTTTAAGCCATTTTTTAGGTAAAATTAGCTTGGCAGCATTCAGCAATGAAGCAAAATGACCCACTAATATAATTTTGTTTAACACTCGACTCAGCCCAATAGTCTTCTCGTGACAAAAACGTTTGGTTTCAAAATTTAGGTAAAATTGATTAAGTCGTTGTTATATATAATTAGAATGACCCTAGCTCATTAAGACCCAAAATGACCCACTAATCGAATTTTCGCGAGCATGTGTCCATCCAAATGGTTTTCTCTTGCTCAAAAACGATATAATACAAAGTATAGTCAAAATGGTGAGTACCATTTTCTATTTAAAATTAGGATGACCCATCATGACCAACAAACGACCCTTATAATCGAAATCTTTCGAACGTGTGGCCTAGCTCATTAGTTTTAGCATGCCGAAAAACATTAGATACAAAATTTAGATAAAATCGATTGAGCCGTTTTTTAGATATAGTTAGTTTGACCCTGACCCCTTATGATCCAAAATGACCCATTGATCGAATTTTCTCAAAAATCTGTCATAACCCAATGATTTTCTTGTGCCCGAAAACGATAAAATACAAAATTTAGTCAAAGTTGCGCGAAACGTTGTCTAGATAAAATTAGAATGACCCAAAAGTGGCCCACTATTCGAAATTTCTCGAACATGTGACCTATCCCAATGATTTTCTCATGCCAAAAATATGTTGTATACAAAATTTCGTTAAAATCGACCCACCCATTCTTTATATATAGCTTGACCTTGAGCCATTATGACCCACAAATGACCCTTATAATCGAAAGCTCTCGAATATGTGACTTAGTCCATTAGTTTTCTTGTTTCTAAAAATTGTTACATACAGAATTTCGTTAAAATTAATCCTGCCGTTCTTTAATTATATATAGCTTGACCCAGACCCTTTATTATCCAAAATGACCCATTAATCGAAATTTTTCGAACATGTAACCTAGTCCAGTGATTTTATCGTGCCAAAAAAAATGTTGCATGCAAAATTTCATTAAAATCGATCCACCTGTTCTTTAGTTATAGCTTGACAATGACCCATTATGACCCATCATGATCCACAAATGACCCTCATAGTCGAAATCTCTCAAACATGTGATTTAGCCCATTAGTTTTCTCATGTCAAAAAACTGTTACATACAAAATTTCGTTATAATCCATCACGCCGTTCTTTAAATATAAATAGCTTGACCCAGACTCTTAATGAACCAAAATGACCCACTAATCGAAATTTTTCGAACATGTAACCTAGTCCAATGATTTTATCGTGCCAAAAAATATTGCATACAAAATTTCATTAAAATCGATCCACCTGTTATTTAGATATAGCTTGACCATGACCCATTATGACCCATCATGACCCACAAATGACCCTCATAGTCGAAATCTCTCAAACATGTGATTTAGCCCATTAGTTTTCTCATGTCAAAAAACTGTTACATACAAAATTTCGTTATAATCCATCACGCCGTTCTTTAAATATAAATAGCTTGACCCAGACCCTTAATGACCCAATATGACCCATTAAAATTTTTTCTTGAACATGTAACCTAGCCCAATGTTTTTCTCGTGCCCGAAAACCATAGAATGCAATTTTTAGTCAAAATTGCGTGAGAAAATCCCTAGATAAAAATAGCATGACCCACAATGACCCCAAAAATGACCCACTAACCGAATTTTCTCGAACATGTTACCTAACCCAATTGTCTTCTTGTAATCTAAAACGATACAATATAAAATTTGGTCAAAATCGTTAGAGCCGTTTTTTAGATAAAAATGGCTTGACCCATAATGACCCAAAAATGACCCACTAATCGAAATTTTTCGAACATGTGACCCAGCCCAATAGTTTTCTCGTGCCAAAAAACGATTGGATAGTAAATTTCCTTAAAATCGATCCAGCCGTTCTCTAGATATATATAGCTTGATCTTGACCCATTGTGACCCAAAATGACCCAATAATCGAATTTTCTCGAACATGTGACCTAGCCCAATGGTCTTCTCGTACCCGAAAATGGTAAACTCCAAATTTTTGCGAAAATCGTTAGAGCCGTTTTTGAGATAAAATTTACCCACACACACACACACACACACACACACACACACACACACACAATTTTTGCTCGCATTATAGTATAAGATAATGTTAAAATATTGTTGCATATTATCTATAGTTTATCTGACTATCTATCTATCTATTAAAAATCATAAAGTAGAAGTTAATTAAAACAATCATCAAATGTAGTAAAAAATTGAAAAATAAACATAAAACCTATAAGAATTTTTTAAAAATAACGAAATGGTTGAAGCTGATGGAGTTTTAACAATTTGTTCATGTCGGATTCCGATTTCTTTAACATCAATCACAAATTGTCAGGTTCAAAGATGTCTGTTCCTTTTCTTGGACTAATAAATTAGCTACTGCATGGAACGCACTCTCAGCCAAACCTGATGAAGAAAAAGAAATTAAAAATTTTATGTACTCTCGTTCACAATCCAGATTAGAGAGCTGTATTGGCTTTCGAAGTTAGAATTCTTGATATCCAATTCTGAATTTTATTTTTAATTCTCGTTTGCTGTGAGTTCCACGATTTCCTCCTCCAAATATGGTGGTACTGCTGTATCATTTGAGAAAAGATCTAAAAACAAACTCTGCATATTCATGCATAAATATCTTAGAATCGCTCTGAGAAAATTTCATGAAGAACATCTAAGTGTTGGCAGTAAATAAGCAAATATTCCTGTTTTCACAGACTGCGAATAATGTGGCAAAGTGGCTGTATTCTCCTCTACTTGCATTTTGTTTCAACAAAAGGCGTTTACCCACACAAGCAGCTATGAGATTTTTTGTTTTCATTAAATTCAACTCATTATCTTGGAATCATCTTATGTCTCATTATAAATATTTATAATGTTTAAATGGATTTAATTAAAGATTCTAAACATGCCTGTTAATTTAGAGGTCTGCACGGGCCGAAATTTCCAGGCCCGGGCCCGGCCCGAAAGTTAAAATTTCGGTCCGGGCTCGGCCCAATCCGGAAAAAAGTTTAAAATTCGGCCCGAACCCGGCCCGGCTCGAGGGAATTTCAACAGAACATTGATCTTTAATCTTATGGAAGAGTTCTGACCAAAAAAAAATGTATTAGTCTTTTTTTTTTTCCATTTTTATAATCTCCATTTATGCAGAGGTGCCGTAGGCTGCGATATTTTTGCTTTTAAATGAATCTTTGTTTGTTGTATGTAGGGATGGGACGAATAGTGATTTGGCCGAATACCGAATATTCGGCCAAATTTTAGGCCGAATACCGAATATTCGGCCGGCCGAATAGTAAAAATTTTTTTCCAGTAAAGAAAATTAATTTTGATTACATATAATTTAAAAAATAGGAGCTCATTAATAATTATTACTCTTAAATGTGCTTTTAAATGTATTTTTGAATTTAAAACACTTATTTTAACACAAAAAAATTATGAAATTGCATTATATTCTTTTATCTTAATGTGCATCAAATTTATTTTCAGTAAGTCAGAATGGTAAGATATTTCCATTAAAATATGAAGAATGTACTTCACTTTTACTATCAAATGATACTTTTATCCTTTCTTCTATCCAAAATTAATAATATTCTTAATCTCTTTCTCTCGGAACTCACAAGGAGATATTTTCTGAAATAATGAAGTAAATTTAATCATTTAGAGTTTGTGTTCCTAATAATAAGCAAATTCGTAAGAATGAGACTGCTCTGAAATCGTTGCCAAGCTTTACATTACAAATTCCGTTATAGCAAAAGGTTATGCTTAAAGTAGAATGCATATGATAACAAAATCTTTGATTTTTGAATTGGCACATACTATATTCAACATCAATATTCCACTTATTCAACAAGCATTAAAAGGATAAAGAGAAATTGATAAAACATGAATGAAGAAAGATGTAAATTAAAAATATAGACATAATAATGTTGCATATTTAAGTCAGTAATTATGCAAATTATTTAAAAGTGAAAACTATAGAATGAAAAAAATTATTTTGTTCAGTATTTAGAATTTATGTGTAGATACTTATTAGATCATCTTCATAAAGCAAGTTGTGTCATCTAATGCATATCTAGTTTGCCACCAGTTCTGTCTTCAGATGTACCGTTGTATTTGGAATAATGATATTTGATATCTAATTTTGAAAATGAATCTTCGTTAATACACACTGTGAATGAATTCTTTCATTTCTTACTTTACAGAAAATAAATTACGAATTTCATAAGAACTTTTTTTAGTTGTGCATGGAATTTGCAGACATTAATAAATATTCATGTGTTTTAGAATAAGGCAGTGTTTTCTTTCTTTTTTTTTTCTATAAGTGTTTTTGTATCTTGAATTGTAATATATCATTCCCTAATGAAGTACATTAATTCTCCAACTTGGGCAGCATTTTCTAAAATATCACTAACTTTTATAAAAAATACAGAAAGGCTGTGTATTTTTTAACAATCGAATAACTGTATATTTTGTAAGTAAGAATGAGAATGACTTCATGAATGAAGTAGCATTTTGGATTAGAGAAAAAAAAAAATGCAAGAAATGAAATTCTTTAAATCTTAAATTTATTTGGCAAGATATCTTTCACTATTCGGCGAGATTTTAGCAATATTCGGCCAGATATCTCTAAATATTCGGCTACAGGTATTCGGCCGAAGTATTCGGTCAACAAGCCTTCAATATTCGGCCAACCGAATATTCGGCAAAAGGGCCGAATAGGCCGAATACCGAATAGTGGCCGAATATTCGTCCCATCCCTAGTTGTATGTAAATGTTTGTTATCACTAGTATTATTAATCCATATTCCCTGTAATGGAGACAAAAAATCGAAAAAGCGGTATAATGGTAAAATTTCCAAAGACGAAATCGCTTTGGAACGAAAAAAAAATGCATTCCCTTCTTAACAGATGTAAATATTTAATATATTTTTTTCTCCCGTATTGTTGTATTCATTTTGCATGGATGAACATTTTAAAAGAAACTTTCAGTTTTCATTTAAAAAAAAAATTCCGTCATAATCATGTTTTTTTGTGTGTGTGTGTGTTTAATTCTATTTTAAAACGCCTAGTAATCTACGATTCTTTAAGAGGAATAAATTCTAATGTTTAATTGTAGAATAATGACGGCTTAAAATTATATGCTTTTTTTGCAGAAATTTTTGGACAAAGCCAAATATTACTGATTTATAAAAAGTCGAGAAAAGGATTTTCATATAGGAAGATTCAATAGGAACTGATTATTTTGGTCCATGAAAACTAGGAAGAATGGAATCAGTCTCGGCTTCGCACGGAAAAAAAAAGTTAGGCCCGGCCCGATACTCCAGCAAAAAATTTAAGGCCCGAGCCCAGCCCGGCCCGGCCCGAAAAGATTAGTGACTAGGCCTGGCCTGCGTCTTCAGAAGTAAGGCTCGAGCCCGGCCCGGCCCGAATGCCATTATTGGAAATCGGCCCGAGCCCGGCCCGTGCAGACCTCTATGTCAAATAATCGATGTAATTTTTTATTGTAATCAGGTTTTTCCATATTTTTACATTTCTGTTTTCAGTTAAGTGTAATACTGAATCAAACGTATCGACAAATGATTCAGACAAATAAATTTTCAGAGGCAAAGAACTTATGTGTGAGCTAGCGATTGAATGTAATCATTTGCAAGTTTGATGCAAAGTGATAATGGCAACTGCACTACAAAATGAAACAATTGTTTTACTTTGTTGTGAAATGATTTTCACTATAAAGTTGGCTAACTATCCTGTCATTTAATGAATTGCTTCTATTCTTATTGACTACTCTAATAATATAATGAAGCGACGTATATAGATGTTCATTCTAAATTTTTGAAACCAAATGCTGATGATGTGTAATGGAATGTACAGAAAACACATTTAGTAACTGTTTGTTTGAAATGCGTTAATGAAACCCTTCTGATGTACCGTCGTTGCTGGAGTAACATCCAGTTGCAAGTGTAAAAATACTATGAAAACGAATTTCTCTTTGACTAACTTCGTAGTATTAAATATCGATTCTCTCTTTGTACCAATTTCCAAATTTTTAGCAAATAATAACTCTTGACATTGTTTCCCTCTTTTATGAGTTTTTGTTATTTGGTAACACTAATAGATCGAGTTGAATGGAAAATTTGCAGGTCTTTAAGTAATAGCATACTGAGATTTCAGTGCCTTTAGGCATCTATTCCTCTTTGTACCGATTTATTAATCAGGATTTTTTCTGATGATATCCGACGGTTTCTTATGATGAAGAACAGTTTTTATTTTCTCTCTGACTTCTAGCAAAATTAATTTTTTGCCGATTGCGTGCTGTTTTCATACTTTTACGATTAATAATATAATATTATATGAGGCTCGTAATGCATCATCTTCTTGTTTAGAAGACGACTGAAAAAGGTTTTATATACGTAGTTGACTGTTTTAATTTTTTTTTTTTCCAAACTTTGAAAAATAAGATGAATATTTTCTATCAGCACGCATTTATTCAAATGCTCTTGTAGCCTAGAAAATTTCATAAATTTCATTAAAAAAAAAAAAAAAAAAAAAAAAAACCTTTTGATAAATTAGGTAACGATTGGTTGGTAGGAGAGGGTGTATAGATCCATATTTCAAATACTCAATACTGTACTGCCGGCATTTCTTCTTCGATTAAGACATTTTTAAATATAATTTTTTTCTTATTTACTTTTGAATAATCGTATTTTTGAAATTTACTTTTGAACAAATTTATAAATATAATGATTTTTATCACTTTCACAAAGAAAAAACGAATTTCTCGAACTGACTCAAATAACGGATTCCTTTAAAAATCTCTGTTCAGGCATGTGTCCTCATACTTCTAAATTTTTCGAAATACAGGTTAATAAAAAAGAATTCTGTTTAAAACTTTTAAGCAGCCAATTATCACGAATTTTGTACTCCACAATTTTCGAATTCATAATGATTTTTAATGCGAGTCATTTGCGATTTTTCTTGTTTCGCTGTGATATTTTGACATTCATGAAATAATTGCAACAACAATGTTTTTAGCCTGGTATAATAAAATGTTGTTCTTCGCGATTTTAATCCTTCTTCGTGTTCACGGCGATTTTTTTGACATTAGTAAAATAAATTCAATTCCCTCCCTCCTCAGATCTACGTTCGTCTGTATAGAATTACATTTAAAAGTGCAGTTAAAACTTTGGTCACGGACTGGGCAATCGAGAGGAGATCAACTATTTTCACTATATCACTTCTTAAATAGGTAGATACGCCATCACCGCCCCCCTTGACTCTCCTAACGCCCCCCATTTTTCTTTAGACTCGCTACCGCCCCCCCCCCTGGAAAGCTCCAGCTCCCACTGGGGGGCGGTACCGCCCCCCTTTGGGAACCTATGCGCTAGATGCATTGAATTCAAATGTATAAATGCAATATCTGTCAACATTTTATCCTGCGAAAAGTGTCCTGCTATCATTGGCGACTGATGTCTGGCTCGAAAGATAACTCAAACAGCTATATAGTTGACGCGCTATCTCTTTTTGCTGTTTGGTTAAAATCAAGGCTTTAGTTGAATAATGAACATTTTCTATTATTTTTTAGTTTTTATTAATTAATCATGTGCGTTTTGAAATTTTTATTTTACGTGTGGTTGGAGGTATTCAGCCATAAGTAAGCAAAGTTTCAATTCTCTAACTTATACAGATTCTTTAACGAAGAGCTCTGTGGCGCACGTACATAGAGGAGTGAGACGAATAGGGCTCCGTCGGATAACCGAAATCCCAAATAAAGAATACTTTCGTATTGCAGTTTTCATGAATCATAGCAATTTTAATACTAAATGGTAAACAATTACATATTTGCATTTTACGTTTTCTTCCCTATGTTTTGTCTGTATTCTATTTTTTGTTTCTATATATTTTCTTTATTATTTTGTACTTAAAAAATTTAAATAAAGGAAACCTTTGATCATTATTTCATATATATATTTTTTTAATTCATGCTCATGTAAACTATATCCTAAGTAATCTGTATTATACATATATATTGAATCCTTTCTTAGATACATTGATAATTCATTTCATGCGTAGATTTCATTTCCACATAACACTTTATTAACACAGACGTTTTTATACACACAGAGATATATTTAATTATAAACTGGTAACAAAACTGCCACTTGACAAATGTAATATTGAAAAATAAAATATATATTCCATGTGAATTCCTGCATAAATAATAGTGTTCTGAAACGAATAAGATAAAACTGATCCATTGCATTGGTTATAAAGTTTATTTTTACTTGCCACTTTAAATTTTTCATAGCGGACTACGTTCATCGTAAAATAATAAAGAAAGAAAATGAAATAAACTTTGCGTATTTCAATGTGATCAAATAATTTTGACACCAAGATATGAATTTAGATCCGCAAATTAACTAAAATATTAATTCAGAGTTTCCCCCAGAAGGTTTCAGGGGGGCGCTCCGCCCCTCCTGCCCTTTAGTTTAAAAACTAGCGCCCCTCTTGCCCCTCATCCAAAAACTAGCGCCCCTCTTGCCCCTCATCCAAAAGCTAGCGCTCCTCTTGTCATTCATTCAAAAAAATAGCGCCCTTCTTGCCCACATTCGAAAAAACGCAGCCCTCCAACGATAATCCGAACGCGCTACAGCGCGTAACTTACGCAAAAAATCGGCGACGGAATGCAGAAAAATAGCCTCATACGCGTCCCGTGGAACGGATAATTTCGTCAAAAAATCGCTTTAAAAAAAGGCAAGTTTCGTTAAAAATTGTGAAGTAACGACTAATTTCCTGCAAGATTCGCAAAAAAATGGCTAATTTCGTCACAAAATTTCACAAAACGGCAAATTTCCTCAAAAGATCGTGGGAAACCGACAAATTTCTTCCAAAAATCGCAATAAAACGAAAAAATTTGTCAAATGAGTCGCAAGAAACGGCAACTTTCGTCAAAAAATAGCGATAAAACGGCAGATTTCGTCAAAAGATTTGCGAAAAAAACAGCATATTTCGTCCAAAAAATGGCAATAAAACGGAAAATTCTGTGAAACATTCCGTTTTTTTGCGATATTTTCACGAGATTTGTCGTTTTTTCGCGATTTTTTAGCAAAATATGCCGTTTTTTGCGTTCTTTTAGCAAAAACTGCTGTTTATGCCGTTTTTTAATAAAATTTGCCGTTTTTTCGCGATTTTTAAACAAAATTTACCTTTTTTTTTTTTTTTCAATTTTTTGATGAAGTTTCTGTTTTTTACACGGCTTTTTGAACCGCTAAATTCTAGATTCAACTCTATAAAAGTGCCCTTAAAAATGCAAAAAGTGCCCTTAAAAATGTAAAAAGTGCCCTTTTCAGAACAGTAGCGCCCTGCCCTTTTTTAAACCTGGGGGAAACTCTGATTAATTTTCGTAAAGTTTTAAAATAATTCTGATGATATTTAATATTAATAAAGAATACTGCCCAGTTAAACTGATGGCATTGAGCTCACAGGCTACAAATACTAATTGTACATTAAAGCCTTATATTTTCAAGGGTTAATTCCGTTCGAAAAAAAAAATTAAGGGGAAACAGCTCTCCCCTTTCCTCTTTTTTTATACTTAATCATTGAACCTCCTATACTATCAAAGACAAGCTTTATCATATAAAAAATCTATATCCAAAATTCAGAGCAAATTAGATAATTCTTAATAAAAACCCATTTAGCATTTATATAATTTAAAAGGAGTTATCCCCTTCTTTTATACTTAACCATTAAACTTCCAAAACTATTCAGAGATTTGAACGAAATCTGAAAATTCTGCTTGAAAAACCTATTTATATAAATTAAGAGGGGGGGGGAGGCATTAGAACCCCTGTTGCCCCTATTTATACTTATTCAATGAACACTTAATAGCAGTCACGGAATCGCCTCATCAGAATGATCCTAATCTAAATTTTGAACGAAAACTTAATTCTGCATGAAAATCCCATTTATATCAACTAACGGGGGGGGGCATTAGAACCCCTGTTCCCCCTATTTATACTTATTCAATGAACACCTAATAACAGCCACGGAATCGCCTCATCAGAATGATCCTAATCTAAATTTTGAACGAAAACTTAATTCTGCATGAAAATCCCATTTATATCAACTAACGGGGGGGGGGGGGGGGCATTAGAACCCCTGTTCCCCCTATTTATACTTATTCAATGAACACCTAATAACAGTCACGGAATCGCCTCATCAGAATGATCCTAATCTAAATTTTGAACGAAAACTTAATTCTGCATGAAAATCCCATTTATATCAACTAACGGGTGGGGGGGATTAGAACCCCTGTTCCCCCTATTTATACTTATTCAATGAACACCTAATAACAGTCACGGAATCGCCTCATCAGAATGATCCTAATCTAAATTTTGAAAACTTAATTCTGCATGAAAATCCCTTTTATATCAACTAACGGGGGACATGAGCCCCCCGTTCCCCCTCTTATACATATCGAATGAACTTCAAAAACTAATCAGGGAAGCGCCTTGTCAGGATATACCTACATACAAAATTTTAAGAGGATCGGATATTTTTATCATGAGTTATCGCGTTACGCACATACGCACATACATACAGAACGGGCGGGCACATAAGCTCTCAGGCTATGATAGCCTGTGAGCTAAAAAATGAGTTAATTTCCATTATTGTGAGGTTCAGATTTTAGTACAAATTTTATTAATGCTTATCAATAGAAAATATTAGTGTAAAAAACACTAAATAAATTAAATATTCCATCAAAATTAAAACCATAGTTACAATTATTTAAGTCTTCATGAGATTAATCATTTCTTCGATAAATAAATGCCCCTCAAACTGTGCTGATAGTGAGCATATTTCAAAAATTACTCGGTTAAATGAGCTCAAAAAGTCTTTAAATTATGGAGACTATAAGACTGAGGAATTTATGCTTAAAGTAGCACGTTTTTGCAAAATAATCAATTTTATATATGCAGTAAAATCTCCCTAAAGCGATTACGTTCCGTTTCTATAAAAATTGGTCGCTCTTAATGGAGGTCATGCTTAAATCTATATTTTAATAGTTTGGGGAGAAGAAAAAAAAAAAAACTATTAATGTCACTAAAATTTATTTTTCACATTAGAAATAAATATAAAAATTTAAGTATTAAAATAAATGTTAATTGCGCAGAGTTTAAAAAACTTAGTACGTTGACGTTTGCTTTCATTATACGGCTTTATCTTTTATTTCCTAGTCATTTGAGGTTCAATAAATAAATGCATTTTTTTTGGGGGGGGGGGGGGGGGACAAATAAGGATCATTTCATTACTTTATCTATTTCTTAAAGAGTTTCCTGACAGAATAGGGCAGGAGATTTATTGACCGTCATATTTCTGTCGTTAGAGTTAAATTCATTGCCTAAAAAGGGGTTTAAATACTTAAAAGTTACTGGAATAATAATAATAACTAAGTTTAGAAGTTTGATGAATAATGTGCTCTCCGAATTTTTTTCCCGTATAAAATCTTTTCAAGCGACCAGGAAAAAACAGAATTCATTGTTTCATTTTCTTCAAATAAATTGGTTGTTCGTGAAGGGAAGTCAATTGGGGTGGTCTCCAAATGGAGATAAGATTAGTATTGAGCCTATGAGAATAAATTTCATTCCGTGAAAAAAAAAAAAAAAAAAAAAGTCGTTCAGGGAGGTTTTGCTGTATTTAGTCGCTTGATACACAGGGCGATTCGAAATAAATGTTAAAATATATTTCCAAGGAAAAGCTACACAAATCCAGTTTAGCTTGGCTTGGGCAACATTTATTTTGCAAGGAATTGTCTGCATCATATTAAATTATGAAAAATATTTTGTTATATAGTCATTGGGTTCTACAAATTATTTTTGAAAATTAAAAGGAAAAATCTTCTTTGTTGGATAAGAAAAATGGTAAAAATTCAATTCTTCTACATCCGAAATTCGCTATGTCAATTCATTTTTAATATTCATATATATTAAATTATAATTTGATAGTCATATATATTCTTGTATATTATAAAATTAAGCGTTTTTAATATAATTTAATTTGCGCCTTTGTTAGTTAATAATTGTTCTATTTTAAAAATATCGCAGAGTCTTTCATTACAGTTTAATTGACCGTAATTGTTTGGCATAAAAATGCTCAAAGCATCAAGACTAAAATGGTTTTCATTTAAATGTAAAAATTACGATCTTTGACGATAAACTGTTTTAGTTGAGCCCTGTTTGAAAATTAATTAGAACAACGAAACACCATCATATCTAAAAAAATAATAATAATGATGATAACAATGTGACAAATTTTACTGAAATCTATTAACTTTAAATTAATTCGAATTACTTTAAATGAAATTCATTCCAATTCTTAAATGCAAAGCATTTTTCAATGTTAAATCCTGGGAAAGAGCAGAAACACGACATCTATGAAAAAGCTGCCTTGATAAATCCTGCCATGAAAGATGCGGAAAGTGCGTTTCTTAATAGTTCTCGGCTTGCGTAACTCGAATCTGTACGTCCGGAACACCTCTTGGCAAATCCTTCACTGGTAAAGAATATTTTTTTAAATGCTTTTGGGTTTATCTTCCTACGGCAACCTTTATTGATGCAATTTGGCGATATTTCTGGCGAATTCTTGGCTTTAAAATTCCGTTGCGCTACATCAATTAGATCGCATAAGCTTGTCTACCAGTTTGAAACGTTCATGAGAAACGTAAACAATTTATTTACATTTTTCAAACTGAAATTTTTCTGACATTTAATTATGTAGTAACTATTTTTATGTCGTTTTAGTTATTTGTAAAATTCCTTTAACAGCCATGAAATGTTTTGAAATACTTTTTTCGCGAAATCAATCAGCGCACGCAGATTTAAAATCTTGCTAATTTTGTTTATATATATCTAATAAAAAATAAATCAGCATTGAAAAAATATATATATAGCTTTGTCTTGATTTAAATTATAATAAAATGCAAACCTATAAACTATATTTGGAATAAAACAAGGCAAATTTAAAAAAATATATGTACATAACTCTTTTACATTTCCAACTGTAGCTATTTGTATCTAGTGGGGATTTTTAAAATTATTTTCCCCCCTTTTGGGAGCAAGCACTAACTAAAGAGAACAAATATTCATTGCAGGAGAGGTATCCCTAATGATATTTCCAGGCAGAAAAATCTGAGGAAAAAAACTCATGCGCGCATGGTTTTAAAAAGATGTTTTTATAGACTAATTTTTGCAGTAAATGATTAATTTACATTTTGCCTAGTTCATTTTAGTTATGTTTAGTTAGTTAATTATCTACGTTACGAAATTTTTTCCATCAGTCCAAAAGGTAACCATGTGTTTGATTGGCAACCTACTGGAAATTCGACTTCACAATGATCGTTTTATTTAAAGTACTAATATCTATTTTTAAATACGCTTAAATGTAGATATGATTCACAAGAATATATACAAAAAAAAAATTATCTTTGAAACTTTCTATTTTAATTGCCATCCAGTAATAATCAATATCTTAACGAGAAGGGAAAAAAATTCCGATATTACCCTGGTGTAAAATCATAACTAGTTTCATGATTTGAGGAATCGCATTACTCAAAGGAGTTTCAAACTCTTTTCTGTAACTTAAACTTAATGGATATTTCTTTTAATTAGTTGCATAGAGATAGAATAAGATATTTAACTGACTTTATCCAACTTAACATGTAACTGAGAAAATAATCTACACTTACGAAATTGCTTGAAAATTTTTATTATAAATTTAAAATTCAGTTCGAGATTTTAAAAAAATCTTTCTTACTTGAGCAGCGGTTCCCAACCTATAGGTCGCGACCCACTGGTGAGTTGTGGCAATTGTTTTGGTGGGTCGCAGAATGCAGAACAATCTATTTTTCTCGCAAAATATATATTACCTGTTTAAAAAATGCACAGCAATTTCAACAACAAATAATATTTGAAAGGAAATTCTTGATTCCCTTCTGGATGAATCTTTTAGCAGAATATCCAGAAACATCTGAATCAGTTTTGATGTCCTTGAGGTGGTTCAACACGCTATACTTACCTGAACATCTTTTTTCTACTTCGCTGTTTTCAAGACAAGTACAGAAGTAAATTACGTATACAAAGTGACACAAGGGTAAAATCAACCAATTTCAATTTGCCCAATTTTAACTACTTAACTGATCAATATTGTTGAAAAAACTTTCAAATACCTTTTTTTTTTTTTTTTTTTTCATGTCTTTAAAAGAATTTTAAATATTTTATCACTGTTTTTTCAAAACATCAGTTTTTACCTTATCGAATCAGAAAAATCCTCGGATTAAATAATCTAAAATGTACAATAAAAATTTACTAATGAGAATAATAAATTATGATTGGAATATGGATGCCCGTATGCGATATGAATACATGGGCAAACCATGATTGGTAAATTTTTATTTTTATTTCAATTGATTCAATTTTTATAATTTTATTATTACTTAAAAGGCGTACATCCAACAGGGCGAAAAAGTGTCCAAGACTGGAGTCGAACCAGAGTCGTTCGACTAAATACGTCAATATTTTCACCGCTAAGCTACCTCCTAGTCGACCCAAGCTTAGCATTTTTCACTCTTATGCTTTGGCAAGAGGCAACCGCAGCACAAGATGGAATAATTTCTGTGAACTATTAACTCTTGGCCAAACGTGAAACTAAAGTGAATCAAGCAACGATGACGTGAAATAAACCTATGCATATAATTCCCAATTGCTTAAAAGTCGTATAGCCAACAGAGTGAAAAATGAAGTAATGCATAGATTTAACCACTTCCAACATCGATGGTTCACTTTAGTCTCGTGTTTGCCCCTCTCTTGATGGCTCACGCAAATTATTCCATCTTCTGCCGCGATTGCAGCCTTGCCAAAACATTTTCATTTAAGGCTAATTCCATGAAAACTTGTCATGTCTGTCACAGACAATGATTTTCGGCTACCAGTATTTTAGTACTGAAAAATGTGATTTATTTTATCGGAGATATTTATCAGTTGACTGAGGCGAAGGAAACTTTTCAAAAATAACGGTGGCGAACACGCATAGTGATTTTTAGCTGTGTGATAGACATGACAATTTTCATGGAATTAACCTTAAGTTATGTAACGTGGTAAAGATCGGCTAGTATTTATAATGTATATAAAAAAGGTCTAAATGCATTAAAGGTTTTCCTGTGTAAAGCTATGTTTATGATCTTATATTACACCTTCAAAAAGTCTTCAAATAAATATCAATTAGAAAGGATGTAAATGTGACATCCTAAATTATCTTAAATCAATCCTAACATACTGAATTTTTTAACTGCTTAAAAAGCGTACAACCAACAGTGTGAAAAAGCTGTCCAAGCCTGGAAGCGAACCAGGGTCGTTGACTATACATACGTGTCAGTGCTTTTGCCACTAACAAAGCTACTTCCTAGTTGACCCAAGCTTAGCATTTTTCAGTCATATGTTGGCAAGGCTTCAATCCGGCAGAAGATGGAATAATTTGCATGAGCCACCAATAGTGAGGCAAACACAAAACTAAAGTTAACTATCGTTGCTGGAAGTGGATAAATCTATGCATTACTTCATTTTTCACTCTGATGGCTGTACGATTTTTAAGCAATTGAGAATTATATGCGTGGGTTTATTTCACTTCATCGATGGTGGATTCACTTTAGTTTCGTGTTTGGCCGAGAGTTAACGACTCACAGAAATTATTGCATCTTGTGCTGCGATTGCAGCCTTGCCAACACATAAGAGTGATAAGTGCTAAGCTTGGGTCGGCTATAGGAGGTGACTTAGTGGCAAAAGCACTGATGCGTGTGGTCAACAACACTGGTTCGATTCCAGGCTTGGACAGCTTTTTCACTCAGTTGGCTGTACACCTTTTACACTCAGTTGACTTGTACACCTTTTAAACAATTAAATTCAAATGTTTGTTTTAAGATAATTTAGGATGTAACATTTACACCCTCTCTGATTTATATTTATTTGAGCACTTTTTAAAGGTGTTATATAAGATCATAAAAATAGATTTACACAGGAAAATTTTAATACATGCATTTCCATCATTTTTATATATACTATGTATATTGGGCGATCTTTACAGCGTTACGTAATATAGGTGAAAACATTTTTTTTAAATTGAAAACTGTAAAAATAAATGTTAATAATAATGCTGAAAAAATTGTTCAAATAAATGTTTTTCGCTTGAAATGTGTGTGTGTGGTGAAAGAAGGCGAAGGATTTCTGGCCTTTCTTCTGAAAAATCCAATAACCTGAAACAATTAGTCCAAAGCGGTAAAAATTAACGATCGAGGTGGGACAAGTTCATGTAAAATTGAGTTAGTTACCCGACCCCACACAGGACTTGAATAATTCAGTTACATGCATTCTACTTATGTTTACACTTTCTTGTCTTGTGGAAGGTCTTTCAACTACAGATTTTTTTTTTTCTTCATATGGTTAAAGGATGAAAAGAAAAGTTTACGATCTCTTTCTTGTCTTTCAAGGTTATGCTACGAGGCTGGTATTGGCCGTTTGTTTCTTCCTTTTTATTTTTTTATTTATTTTCATTTTTTATTTGCTGTACCGTTTATGTTCTTTGGCAAGAAAAAAATATATATATGTTAAGCCATCGTCGGTCGTAATTCTGGAGCTCCCGAGTTTGGGCGCAATGAGCCTGACAGGTGCCTATTAGAAATTCGTCATTAGCAATTATAATTGACGCAATTCTAACGTTTTTAAAGTGATCGGTCACTTTCATTAGGATGTACAAAAAGAGGATATTTTTAATTTGAATGAAAAACCTCGTTTATTATGTCTTTAAGTAATCCTGCGCGTTCTAGTAATAGAGGGGAAAACTGAAATAATTGTGTCGTCCCTGTCAGGCCTGTTGTAACCGACTGAGGGTTAATCATTTTTTGACTTTGTGTCAGGGCTTAATTTCTAATAAAAGAAGTACAGGAGCTCTAATATCCTACCTACTAACAACCGTAATGCATCCCTCAATTCCATTTCCTACGGATCAGAATTTGCAAAATTTAAAGCAATTTCGACTTCAGCACAAAAAATTTGAATAATATTTTAACTTTATGCATTTACATATAACAAAACCTAATAAATGAACAGAGCAAAAATATTAAAAATTAAGGGTGGGGGGATTTTCAGAAAGTTCCATCTTTCCAAGTATTATATCAATAGCAAAACAAAAAACACAGCGCTGTTTCATTATGTTCAAATTAACATTTAATTTGGTGTGATCTTCGGTGCAAATTAAGCAACGTGTGTTGCTAAAACTTTCATCACTAAGAATATTTAACAAATATGAACAAATAGTGAGTAAATATTACAAAACCATCAATAAAAACGGCAGATACGGTTGCAGTTACTTCTGGCATTCATGGATTTCGTTCGGAAATTGAGATACACTTGCACAACTACACTTGCGAGCAGTAGATAGTAATGCTCCTGTGTGTATCACACGCTACGTCGCATATGTAAGCATCCTAGTAAGAAAGAGCTGCAGAGGATTGGGGATAGGAAGGATAAGGAAAATATAATTTAGGATTTGACTTTTCAGAATTACTGTTCTTGTGGGATCCGTGCGCAGTATTAACAATCTCCGGTAAATTCTGACCAATATTTAAATATTCACATAAAACAAAGAAGTACCGGAGCTGAGCTCCGGTAAGCTCTGTTGCAAATTAAGCACTGTTTAGTGTTCATGAAAAGGCAAACTTTCCAGGTTATTTTCATCTATTATATGCCATTCTTTCTCCGTAACTAATAATAATAATTATCATTATTATAATATGTAATACAAATTTTGATGCCTATATAAACATACAATGTTGAATTTAGACAGATTTCTGAAGAGGGGAATTTTGTATTTTTGGAGCAAAGGGGTAGGAGGAAGATGGGTAAGGACAATCTAGAGTTGCGGGGGAATTTAATTATTATTAAATTAAAGATCTGGAAACTACCGGGAGGAGGAGTTGTGTGTGTGAAATCCTCTCCCGGCCGCGCCCAATCTAAATTCATCCCGTCAAACTCCGGTTTATTATAGTTTTTTGCTTTCTTGAAAAAAGAGGGGGGGAGGGCCAAATACATTTCCATTAAATTTCTGTCCAGTTCAAGACTGTCAAACTCGCGGCCCAGTACTAAAATGAATGCGGCCTGTCTGAGAATTGAAACATTTCCATAAAGTATCGACGTTTTAATGTAATCTTTTTAAAATTTTAATGGGTTCCATAAATCGCTTATTGAAAATATTTCTCCATGATGATACTTCTATAAATTTATATTTTTAAAGAATGCGTTTCCTATATATTATAAAGATTAGATAAGAGGTTATGACGACTCGACTCCTGTGTATCTGATGGAAATAGAATTGCGCTACAACTTTGGAAAGTCCTTAAGAAATGCTGGGGATGTAAAGCTACCATTTTCTTAAACCAGTATAAAAGTGAAATGGGATTTGGAAGTAGGCTAGTGATTTTGGTATTTTCAATAAAGCCTAGCTTCTATCAGTTCCGTTTGCTTAGAAATAAGTATTTGAAGTTGATGAAGTGAGAACTCTAACTACCTCCTAGTGTGTAAGTATTGGAATTGAGTGATTTTTGCTTGAATATTTGGTGCAAATTCAGGAGTGCAGAAAATATTGTGTTCAGAAATTTTTGTTTCAGAGAAAAAAAACGTAATTTTTATCGATGGAAAAGCAGCAAAAATATATGTTTAATTATTAGTTTTTAATAATAATCTATTGTTATATTTTAAATCTAAATTAAAGGCGTGGTTCTTATTTTCTAAAGGCATGCAAATAATGTGAACAATAATGGCAGTAGGTGGAGTAAGTGTGTTAACTCTTTTCTTTGGTCTGGGTAGGGAAGGGATGTAACTAATTATCTCGTAAAGCAAACTATTTCGAGTATCAAATCTCATTATATTTTAATAAAATCTACACTGTTTTCCGCTATTGTTTTGGGCTACAATTGATTTTCTCCCCCCTCCTTTTTTTCCCCAATGTAAACATTTTTTTTTTTTTTTTTTTTTTTTTTTTTAATGCCATTAATACTTAAATGACTTTGTATGCATATTGCTGTAAAATAAAAAAGCTGCTTGTGAACATTTATAAGAAGAAAATATCTTGAAAAAATTCTGACAAATCATAATAGTCCAACAGCCCTTTTGAAAGATTTCTTGTTCATGCAAATGTTTCCTGTTATTAGCTGTTTTTATTTATTTATTTATTTATTTACGTGAAAACTTATTTTAAAATATGCTTTAAAGTAAATTGTTTCTTTTTTTTTATTATCACCGGCAATATCAGTTTTTTTTTCATAGTTCCTGCTAAATATGTAATACTAAATTTACTATGATTTATGGCATATCATTTTATTTTTTACTTGGTTGCCGTATGACTACGATTGTGAGATGTGTATAGATATATATGTTGTTTTGACGTGTATGTATCGCAGTCATTGCTGTTGTGAGAATACTTTAGCACGTTTGCAACACATCAATAACAACTTTTTTCATTATTTACCGCCAGCTTTCGTGTGTTCCTTTTTTACAGAAAGGTGATTTACAAGTTGTTTTAAAAGTGCAGCTCTTGAAACGCTTGTTTTTGAATACCTTTTATAGTATTTTCGAAATTTTACTAATTTAATAAAATATTCGCTATTTTAAAGGCAATTTTATAAACTTTGGAGCTTCTTTACCGTTTAAATTACGAAAATAATTTGGAAAGTTACCTGACAGAATTTAAAAACCTATACATTCCCTTTCCTAAGCATGTAAAAAATATGTTAAAATAGGGGCGTGCGAAGAGAAAATTGCGCTTGAGGCAAAGCTAGAATTTGGCGCCTTCTTCTCCCAACTTTTTCTTGGTATAGGCCAAAATTAATATTGGCAGTATAAATTTGCCCCCCTCCCCCTTTCGCATGGCGCTGTGTTGAAATACAAAACTCCATGTTGCTAAGATGAATAAATTAAACGACAAACAAGCTGAGGAATTATTTGTATATCTCTCTTTACCTCTGTTAATGTCACACTCCCCAATGAAATATTTTTTAAATAATAGAATATACTTTAACATATTGTGTTATTTCATGAAATTTTTCGTGTTTGAGGTTGACCTATTCTCACCACCTTTTTTGATTTCATCCTGTCAACAGAGTCAGGGCCATAACGGGAGAACGGTGAGTATAACGCACCGTACAATGCAACGAAGGGACTAAAAGGTCTTTTGAACGCAATACTAACTTTCAAAAATGTTTATTTTTATTCATTATCTTTGAGAGCAATTTCGATTATCGTTTACTTTTCTCTTGAGACCTTGGGGAAAAAAAAAAAGGGGGGGGGGTAATTTCTGATGTAAAAGAGGCAATAAATTTATTAAATTACTACTACTACAGAGAGAGCATGCTAACAACAGGAGTAATATTCGCGTGCTATTGCTGCTCTTTTTCACTCTCTCTTTAGCTTCACACGTAACTTCACATAACGTAACATACATTCACATCGTCACAACAAAACTATTTTTATGTCACACATTTGTGTATTTTGCATACTTTTTGGAAGTGCAATAATGGTCCGAAACCCTTCTTCAGACGAAGATTCTAGCTATGCTGCCCTTTATTTATATCTTACCTTTTTTTCTTGTTTACATTTTGGCTGGGCACCCTATATACATATTTGCTCCTCCCCCCCGCCCCCAGTAAGCCCTTATAAAAAGTTCCTTATTTGTTACTATTCCTTTGCATCGCTTTGGAAGTGTGTGCACAAGGTCGTCCACTGTAGCTGGCTGTCTTGAGGCAATTCCAGTTCTATCTTCGTTCCCACGCTTCTATGGGGCTAGAGTTCAAGTCTCCTTTTGAGCCCTAGAGAGAGAACCGCTGTAGCAAAGAGAGAGAAAAAAGACCTATACAGTAAAAATAGATTATGGGTTTCTAACAAGCTAGCTCATAGGAAGCGATTTGTTCTGGATGGATAACATACACCTTATGGCGACTATTGGAAATTTTTGCATCGCGTAGAGAATTTTTCCGGACTTCTCTTCTTGGCGATACATCCTCTTCGTAGATGCCGCCAATTATAGGAGGGCCATTGTCCCTTCCTGAATTTTGAAATTTAATAAAATAAATTTCCTTATCTGATTTTTTTTTTTTTTTTTTTGAGAGGGAGGGGGAGGGTAAATAAAAGCAAGTGTTTAAAAAAGAAGAAAAAAAATCGTGTGTTTTTCTTTTTACGTCCACTTATTTAAAATTTATCTTTAAACAAAATTTATGGTGCAGTTTTTGAAACGCTTATTTTAAGCGTATAATGATGTTTTCAAAATTGTATAATTTATTATTTTAATAAAATATTCACCTTTTGTATTTTAAAGACAATTTTAAGTAGAATTCAAAGTTTCTTACCCTTTTTAAAGAATGTGTGTGTGTGTCCACCATTCATTCCCCTACCATGCATATATAGATTAAAATAAATACAAATCTTTGTGTAGCTAAGAAAACATGATGTTTACAAATCAAGGTAAAACAAAAAGTGCAAACAAGCCAAGGAATTCTTCGGATATCTTTCTCGCTGTGTCTTAGGGGTATTAAAGCGATATTTCAATTTTAAAATTTATTTCAAGCGGGAAATTCATAAAAGCAGCTCTTCCCTGTCGGGAGAAGGGGAAAAAAAAAAAAAAAAAATTACTCTTGTCTTGAAAAAATAACAAGACCTCAGGGACATGTGCTCAAAAAATCTTGCCCTTTTTCTTGGATTTCGTTCTGCCAGCGCCCATGGTCAAATTATCCTCTTTATAGAAACGACATTGAAATATCGTGCAATTTTTGAAAATATAATTCTACGGAGGGTACTCGCACATTTTTATGAAGTAATAACTTTCTTTTGTATTTAAATGCAGGGGTGGGGGACCCTATATGGCATCAGTTCAGAAAAGGGTCTAACTATTGTCTGCATTGTTAAAAATATTCTTTGATTTAAAATTACACTGGAAAATGACTTTTTTTTTTTTTTTTTTTTTTTTTTTTAGCTCACAGGCTATCATAGCCTGAGAGCTTATGTGCCCGTCCGTTCTGTATGTATGTATGTTCGTTCGTACGTTCGTGCGTAACGCGATAACTCATGATAAAAATATCGGATCCACTTGAAATTTTGTATATAGGTATATCCTGATAAGGCGCTTCCCTGATTAGTTTTTGGAGTTCATTCGATATGTATAAGAGAAGGAACGGGGGGCTCATGCCCCTCCCCTTAATTGATATAAATGGGTTTTTCATGCAAAAATAATAGTTTTTGTTCAAAATTTACACATAGGATCTTTCTGATGAAGCACTTCCGTGATTGGTATTAGGTGTTCATTGGATAAATATAAACAGGGGAAATGGGGGGGGGTCTAATGCCCCTCCCCTTAATTTATATAAATGGGTTTTTCATGCGGAAATAATAGTTTTTGTTCAAAATGTACACATAGGATCTTTCTGATGAAGCACTTCCGTGATTGGTATTAGGTGTTCATTGGATAAATATAAACAGGGGAAATGGGGGGGGGGTCTAATGCTTCTCCCCTTAATTTATATAAATGGGTTTTTCATGCAGAATTGTCAGATTTCGTTCAAATCTCCGAATAGTTTTGGAAGTTTAATGGTTAAGTATATAAAAGAAGGGGATAACTCCTCTTAAATTATATAAATGGGTTTTTATTAAGAATTATCCGATTTGCTCTGAATTTTGGATATGGATTTTTTTATGATAAAGCATGTCCTGATCTGTTTAGAGGGTTCAATGATTAAGCATAAAAAGGGAAAAGGGAGGAGCTGTCCCCCCCCCCCTCCTTAATTTTTCTGCGAACGGAATTAACCCTTGAAAACATAAGGGTGTAATGTAGAATTAGTATGCGTAGCCTGTGAGCTCAATGCCATCAGTTTAACTGGGCAATATTCTTTTTTATTTTAATGTGAATAGGCATGGTTTTAATAGTTTTGCATGTTAGATAATTATCATAATCAATAAAAAATGAAAGAAACGTCGAAGTTTACAGTTGACTGGGGGAAAAGGTAAAAAATGAATAACCCACAAAGGTACGAAAATAGTTTATCGCTTATTATATCTAAAGTCTCTTACTTTTTTTAAGGGGGTTATACCAATTTATTAGCAGTTTTTCTTTCTTTTAATTTTTAAAGTTATTACTCATACACATTTCAATATTGAAATTTTTCTATTTAATTTTTTGTCCTGGGCCACCTTAAACTAATATAACTTGATAAAACATCTACAAACGCTCCTGCTTTATTTGTAAAATAATTTGTAACGGATTTTTTATTAAAAAAATATTTGCTAATATAATTGTTGCATATTCACAGAAAGTTATAAGATCCTTAAAAAAATAAGATAAAAAAAAAAAAAAAAAAAAAAAAAAAAAAAAAAAAAAAACTTCACACTGTTTCTTAAATCAACGTAATTGTGTCTGTAAAACTGGAGAGTTTGAAATCTAATACATATTCTGTCATAATTCTTGAAATTTGAAGGTTCTACAAATCTTTTTAAAAAATAAAATTTAATTCTACATATGTATATGTATTATTTATATAATATAGAAACGTTTGTGTACTGGTATTACTTTACTTTCCATATATTTACAATTATTAAAAACTCACAAAAGATCTTTTGAGTAAATTTTAAGTAATGTTAAGTTTCAATTTATTGCGAGTTTCATATTAGAAATATCTCCCCAAAATGATCCTAATTTGTTAAATGCAGAATGAATGCTTATTTTATGTTTCAGGATTTATTTATTATTATTAGCAAATATCGTATTTTTCTAGTACAATATTGCTCATATTCTTATTTTTATTTTTTTTAAAAAGTCTCTCTTTTTTAGGATTCCACTTGAGTGGCATTGTTGCAGTTCCGAAAAGTTCTGGTGGTAACAGCTCGCATCCTGGCTACTCAGACTCTGACAAAAGGTGTAGAGTGTCTATCACATTTGACAGGTATATAAATATTTTTCCATGTTAAAGATTTTAAGAACTTTATGCAGGGAATAGGGGCTAGAGGGCTGTCTTTTAACTGAATTTTCAAGGGGAAAAAAAAAAATCTTGCAAATCCGCTTGTAATTCAAAGATATCCATTTGAAATAGTTTAAGGATATCTTAAAGCTGCTTGTTAACGATATCTCAAATTGCGTTGTTGATGTTTGACCTATGGATGTGTAATGCATTTGACTTTTTTTTAAATATCTCTTCAGGAAATTTCTATATTGTCTAAATTGTCAAAATATTTCTAAAATATACATTTAATTTATTTCTCAAAACTGAGTAAGATATTAATTTTTTACATAAAATTAAACTCTTATTTTATCAATATTTTGACAACTAGTATAAAAAAAGAAAATATATTTTAAGAACAAACAGTACATAGACGAAAAAAGTTTAAAATATTAATTTCCTGAAGAGACAAAAAAAAAAAAGAAAAAAAAAAAAAAAAAAAGGTATTACATGCTCACAATAGCGAATGGGGTTTGAGATCTCACAGGCCTATAGTTTTAACATTCTAAAGCATTCCAGCTTGCATTTTCTTGACTTTATTGCTATTTTTTTTGTATAAGCAACAAAAGAAACAATTCTTTGTTTCTCTCTTCCTCTCTCTCTCTGCAACTCTTGTTTACTTTCAGATTTTGTTAAAAATCTTAACACCCGGCATTTAGGATACAGTTTAAGGTCTTTCGTTATATTGTGTCTGCCGCTATATAGTCAAATGCGATATAACCAAGCCCACGAAAAAAATGTGAAAGATGAGCTACGAGAAAATATTTCATTAATTTCAAAAATTTTGTTTATGCACATATTGCAACAGAGCAAAATTAAAAAAATATAACACAATAAATATCTATATATAATAAGGAAGAGTGGAGGTTAATGGGACAGTTTTTTTTTTTTTTGGGGGGGGGGGGAGAGAGAGAGAGAGAGAGAGAGAAAGGCATTAAAAAAAAGCATTGATTTTAAAATAATAATAATTATTAAAACAGATAGATTTTGTACACAGACTTTTGTACACTAATGGGACAAATACATTGTCCCATTAGTCCTTGAAGTCGAGGTCTATTGGAAATTAGAACATACTGTGTGTCTAATGACTCATATCAAAATTAATATAAAAAGTAGAATTACAGTACCTATTATATCAGCACATTTTAGTTCAATATACAATGTACATTAACAGTGTGGCATTAATTATTGCATGTTAAAATTTGAAAAATAGATAAAATACTCTGAAGTTGATGAATAAATAGTTTTTGATCGATAGTAGGTTATGGCAATTTCATTACATGTCTTTCAGTCCAGCATTTTTCTTCTTTATCAAATTGGAAAAACTTTTGTGAATCACACCTTTTTGTAATGTAACTAAAAAACAAAGTTTTTGAATTTCCTGGTTTATTTCAGTAACAAGTACCATATATATCGAATATTTTTCTTCAAGACAACATAATTTTCAGACATTTATTCTAAAAGAGCAATTTTTTTTTTCGACATTAATTCTTTCTTGAAAGTTTTCATTACTTGAATTGCTTAGTGTAAAATTAGTTTAAGAACTTTCTGAATAAGAAATAATCCCCCCCCCCTTTTTTATAGTAATTTAAGACTTTTTGAGATCTTTTTCTGTGTTATTTTAGTATCATCTACAACTTTTTCATGTGCTGTTGTCAAAATTCACATTGTTTCCTTTTATCTTCCTTGTTTGGTATCAGATTTTTGAGGGCAAGTTTTTGGAAATGGCCGAATGGCAGGGTATGTAGGCAAAAAGTAAAATACTAGTTAAAAAGTTTTAAAATTTCATTTGAATCTAATCATGAAAAAAAAAAAACCTTCCAAAAGTAAGGAAATCTAAGCAGGAGTATATTAAATATTGGAATATTTACTCATTAGTATTTTTAAAAAAAATTTGAAAGTTGAAATAAAATAAAACTGTATGACTTTGTGTGCTCTACTTTGGTGGTGTCAATTATATTAAAGTTTAAACAAAATCTGAACCATTCAATGAATTTTCATTTGAATCTAATATGTAGTGGATCTCAGCCCTTTAGATTTGTGGAATATATTTGCTATAGTTATCGAAATGGCTGATACTGTAAATCTTATTCGTAATCAACTAGCGTTTTACGGCAATAGCTTCATCTGCTTCAGTAGAATTAGTGGGGTTTTTTTCCGTCTTTCATTTCGTACATTCGAAATTTAGAAATCGACTGGATAAAGCTACTAAGCATGTTTTTCTGTTACAGTACTTTAATAAAACAAAAGTTAACAACTTAGTTTACTTCCAAATTTGTTTTAAAATTTTATCTGCAGAAATTAATTTTAATTAAAATACTGATGGTTGAATTTTTGACATTTGATTTGTAGTTTCTCATGCATTTTGTGTTAAAGATTTTTTCATAGTCTAAAATTTTATCTTTGAATCATTTATGTAAATTGTGCAATCTTATTTATATATATTGGTTATATATACTACTTGTAGCATGCATGCGTGGATATACATAATTTATATTTTATAATTTTAAAAAGAAGTCATATAAAACAATAATACTGTGTAAGATTTAAAAAAAAAAAATCTGATTTAAATAAAATATTTTTTTTTTTTCCTTAATTAAAAAAATTATGAACTTTGCCAAATGGATTATGGTGTAACTGGTACAAAGGATGATGCAGCAGATCTATATGCCTGTGTGGTTGTCAAACTCATGTCATTCGTTAAAAGCTTTAAAATAGGTTTTAAATGGTTTTTTGTTTATTACCATTGGTACTATCATTTGAAAATTTAAAGTTGCGACAGTTTTTAATATGTAGATGACCTCTATTTTAATACTAATTGCCTATAGTATGATTCCATTTGTGCGATTTTTTTTTTTTCTTCAATTAGTCTGTGAAGAAAGGCAGGCATATTGATTTCTTTTTTATTGACTGTACATAACATATTTATGCCTATCTATGTATTGCATAAATTTTATTAACTTACAGTAATTTTTCGCACTATTTTCAAATTATTGCACTGACCACATTCTGCAAAACAGAGAAGTTACATTAACCTAATTTGAATAATAATTCTCTTTCTCTCTTCTGAAATAGCTTTAAAAGTAATATCTGTGCTGCTTACAATTTTATATATTTGTATTCTTGTTGCAAGAAATAAATTTTTAATTTTCATTAATAGAAATTGAACGACAGCTTTTGAAAAATTGATTCAAACTTAATTTTCAAAGTTCATAAAATTTTAAATATAAGTTTAATGTAAAACTTTAAGTAGACTGGGCATACCAATTCATGACCTTTTTGTTTGTTCCCCTGTTAAGATTTTGATAACATTGTTATTTGGAAATATTTATCTAACAAATTTATTTGAATAAATTTGTTATTTTGAATGTTACTGGAAATTTAACTATGATATTGATTCAACAATTAAAAAAATAAATCTGAATTATATGTATTGTGAATTAAATAGTAATTTTAAACAACAGAAAAAAAGTTTTATGTTAAAATGGTTTTTAGTGATAAAATGACTATATTTTAAAAAAATTTCTCTAAACTGTGATACTTTGATTATATTTTTAGGTGTAAAATAACATCTGTGACATGCACGTGTGATACAAAAGATATATTTTGGTGCCAGCATGTTGTTGCTCTAGCCCTTTACAGAATAAGAAATGCAGACAGTGTCAGGCTTAGAGTACCTATTTCAGGTAAGTATTGAAAATATATATGTATTTGTTATGTGGAAATGTAAAGTATTTGTATCATCTCTAATTTGAGATTTGTGACTTTTAAAGGGAAAAAAATAACATTTTAATTGTATTAATCACTCATATGCAACTGTACATTTATCCTTTAAAAAAAGTTATACTCAAGATATTTAAAGAGTTATTTATTATATGCACTTTAAAAAATCTGCATTTTAAAATCCTAAGTAGTTTAGCACAAAAGGAACTTAATTCCAATTTTAATGCAATTTTTGTTCATCCTTTTAATTCAAAATATGATTCAAAGTATTATTTTAAAGCTTTTCATGTAGATTATTGTAGGCAACTGTGTTTCTATGAAAATGACTGTAAATCAACAAACTTGATGTATTTTTCTTTTCTTTGTGATCTTTTTTTAAAAAAAATCCATGACAGTGTGATGTGACAGGTTGAACAAAACATAATTTTTAAAAGAAAAAAAATCTCCTTAGCTAATAAAACTTTGAAAACTACCTTGTACTATTCCATTTAAATAAAAAGAATAATAAATTTAGATATTTATTTGTAGGAATATATCTAAGTTGCATATAGACTTTTAGAAAAAAAAATAACATTTTAATTGTATTAATCACCCAAATGCAGCTGTGCATTTAACCTTAAAAAAAGAAGTTATATTCTCAAGATGTTTAAGGCATATTTATTATATGTGCTTTAAAAAATGTGCATTCTGAAATCTTAAGTAGTTAAACACAAAAGTAACTTAATTCCAATTTTAATGCAATTTTCTTTCATCCTTTTAAATTAAAATACAGTAGACTCCCTCAAATCCGCACAGCTTGGGACCAGAGGTTTTGCGGATTTTAGAATTTTGTGGATTTTTGGTCATTGCTTTGTTTACAATTTTTAAACAGTAATTTGAATGTAATTAATAATGCAATCAAAAGTATAATGAATGCTTACAATATACTAAAATATTAAAATAAGTAATAAACTAAAATAATAAAAATTTAGATAATGTTTAAAATGATTAAAATACTAAAAGCAAAGGTCAACTTAATAATCATTAATGTACAATTAAATATTCATTATAAATATGAAATGTGTTTTTCCTAAATGATTCAACAAAACTTGCCTCATAAAAGTACATTACTAATTCACATCAGGATCATAAAATAATGAAGCTTTATTTCAGGTTTAGCCAGACTTAATAACTAAAAAAACTTGATTATAATATATAAGTATATGTGGTAAGATTGTGATTACCAATGATATCAGCAATATCTTTATTTTTTTTCAGAAATAAGTTTATTCTTTCTTCATGAAACACATGAATAAAGTGATATTAACAAAAATGACAATTAAAAAATGTATGGAATTGATATAAAACTAAAAGTGAAATTTTGCACCTACATTTGAACTGACCGTTTTATTGTTTACATCAGTAAAATATGTGCGCATTTTAGAGAGTTGCGAATTTTAGGAGTGCGGATTTGAGGGAGTCTACTGTATGATTAAAAGCATTATTTTAAAGCTTTTTATGTAGATTATTGTTAACAGTCTGTTGTGACAGGTTGAACAAAACATAATCTTTAAAAGAGAAAAATCTTCTTAGCTGATAAACTTTGAAAACTATCTTATCCTTCCATTTAAATAAGAGGAATAATAAATTTAGATGCATCTCTTTGTAGGAATATATGCAAGTTACATATACAAATCAGCATTTATGTATCTATTAAAACAAAAACTTCAAATTTCAGCTTTTTAGCATCATTGGTTAAGCACAACATTAATTTTAATGTTAGCCAAACTTTTTAATTCCTGGAGTTGAAATTTTAGATACTTCTTTGACACATTTTACATAATGTTTTTGTTTGTATTGAAAATTGACCATTTCAAATTTTAGAATAATGTGTATATATATATATAATGGCATGTGTGTATATTTATTTGTTATAAATGTGATTTAGAAAATAATAAATCTTTCTTTTCTTAGAAACTTTACTACAGTTGGATCGGCAACAGTTACAAAAATTAGTTCAATACCTCATAGCAGAACATCATACAGAGGTTCTTCCTACTGCTCAAAGGCTAGCAGATGATATATTACAGACAAATTCTTTAATTAACAAAATTGCCGGTTTGTGAATCTTTATGCAGTTTTAAAATAAATTATACTTTTCATAATTTAATTTATATGACCTACTTTTAATTGTGTGTAGTTATAAACTTAAAATATATACATAATTTATTATCTGTATATTGTTTACTTGCTATATATTTTGGATTCCAATATGAATCATTGTTAATTAGCTAGTTCTGTCTTATCCAGCTATGATTCAGCTGGTTACTTCCTGTTTTGAAGTTGCATCATGATATTTTCACCAAAAATTTCTAATACTATTCTTCGGTTGTATATAATCATAGAATAATTCTGTGGTTAAATAAGACAAAGATTAGTATTCACAAATATTGGTGAAAGTAAGGTACTCCTAAACCGGTCGCAGACATTTAGCCGACAACCAAATCACCGACAAGACAATTAGCATACAGAAAATAGTCGACAGGACGTTTAGCCGACAAGTACATTTAGCAGACACGTACATTTAGCCGACAGGACATGTAGCCGAAACGTACATTTAGCCGACAGGACATTTGGCCGAAATGGACATTTAGCAGACAGACAATTGGACGACAGGCAATTGGCCGAACGTAACATTTAGCCGACAAGACAATTAGCCGACAAGACGATTAGCCGACAGGACATTTAACCGACAGGTCAATTAGCCGATAAGACGATTAGCCGACAGGACATTTAACCGACAGGTCGATTAGCCGACAGGACATTTAACCGATAGGCCGATTAGCTGACAAGACGATTAGTCGACAGCACATTTAACCGATAGGTCAATTAGCCGACAAGACGATTAGCCGACAGGAAATTTAACCGACAAGACGATTTGCCGACAGGACATTTAGCCGACAAGACGTTTAGCCGACAGGGCATTTAACCGACAAGACGATTTGCTGACAGGACATTTAACCGATTTAACCGACAACACGATTTACCGACAGGCCATTTAATCGACAGGACGATTTACTATTAGATTACCGATAGGTAGTAATTAGGTTATATAGTTAGTTTATAGTTAGGTCATGGCAAGATTATAGTTATTTTATAGTTCCGTTACGGATAGGTTACAATTCAGTTACGGTGGTAATAGTGAGCTTTAAATTTGGTCACGGTTAGTTTAAAACTAGATTATGGTTAGATTGCTGGTAGATTATTCTTATACAGCAATATTAGGTTATATTTAGGCTATAGTTGGGTCCTGGTTACGTTACATTTAGGATATGGTTACGCCACTGTTATATTACTCTTAGGTAACAATTAGCTTACGGTTAGTTTACCGTTATGCTACTATTAGGTTATGATTAGGTTATGTACAGGTAACAGTTTATAACAATTAAGTCCCGGTTACGTTATAATTTGATTACAGTTAAGTCACGGTTATGTTACAATTAAGTTATCGTTACGCCACTGTAAAATAATTTTTAAGTAACAATTAGGTTTCGGTTTGCTTAAAGTTATGTTACTGATAGTTTATGGTTAGGTTATGCATAGGTAACGGCTTGGTAACAGTTAAGTTCCGGTAGGGTGTAATAGGTTACAATTTGGTTGCAGTTACACCACAGATAGGTTACGTTTCCTTCTATAGTAAAAAAAATTGCCTTAACCCCTTGAGGGGCAAAGCACTTCTGCTACTAAAATGTTAAAATGATTGAATGATACCGGTATTTATAAACAACTTTATATGAAACAAAGCAAAAGCTTTTTCGAGTATATCATATGAAACAAAAGTTGATTCTTAAATTTTGGTGTCAATGCGGCATTTCGGAATTCAAATTAAGTGGTATATAACATATACCGGTGCCCTTCAAGGGGTTAAAAGGAATGACACCTGGAATGATACTGATGTGTAAGGTTTCCGGAAATAACGCGTCCGGGTGGACCACTCTTTTCTTGAGTCGAATAGACCAGTTAGGAAAGGGCTCCGTCTGTGCATCGCCAAGCAATTCCAACCGGGATTGCAAAGCAATAGCGAACGGAATCGCGAAGCGAAGCCATGGGCATTCGCAAGCAGTGCAAGCAGGGATAGCCTACAGCTTGGAATCGCGAAGCGATCATGCGGGGGGTTAGCAAGCGTAGCGAGCAGGGGGGCGGAACCCCCCCTATAGTTTAAAAGAACTGTAACTGCTCATTCCAATTATGCATGTTTAGGGCGCCGCACCCCACTCCAACCCCCAAAAGGGGTACTTTTTAAATTTTTATCCACAACACTCGTGTTTCATATCTTTAGAAAGGTCTGAAACTGCCTTTTCCTATTATGGATGTCTTGTGTGTCCCCCTCCGCTCAGCCCCCCCATGGGGGCACATTTTTAATTTCTTTATAAAACCAGTCGTGTGACACGTCATTTGAAAGGTCTGTAACTGCCTTCAAATATTATGGATGTCTTGTGAGTCACCCCCCACTCTGCCCCCCCCAAGGGGGCACATTTTTAATTTCTTTACAACACCAGCTGTGTGACACATCATTTGAAAGGTCTGCAACTGCTTATCCATATTATGGATGTCTTGTGCGTCACCCCCCACTCTGCCCCCCAGGGGGGGCTCATTTTTAATTTTTTTACAACACTAGTCGTGTGACACATCATTTGAAAGATCTGCAACTGCTTATTCATATTATGGATGTCTTGTGTGACCCCCTCCGCTCTGCCCCCCAGGGAGGGCACATTTTTAATTTCTTTACAACACCAGTTGTGTGATACATCATTTGAAAGGTCTGCAACTGCTTATTCATGTTATGGATGTCTTGTGTGTCACCCCCCACTCTGCCCCCCAGGGGGGGGCACATTTTTAATTTTTTACAACACTAGTCGTGTGACACATCATTTCAAAGGTCTGCAACTGCTTATTCATACCATAGGTATTGGCGAGCGCAGCAAGCAGGGGTAGCCTACAACTTGGAATCGCGAAGCGATTACGCGGGGGGATTGGCGGGCGGAGCGATCAGGGGGGCGGAGCCCCCATAGTAGGTTATATTAAAATTAAAGTTAGGTCACGGTTGCGTTACAGTTAATTTATGATTACGCCGCTGTTGATGTCAACTTGGAATCGCGAAGCGATTACACGGGGGGTTAGCGAGCGTAGCGAGCAGGGGGGAGGAGCCCCCCTATAGTTTAAAAGAACTGTAACTGCTCATTCCAATTATGCATGTTTGGGGCGCCGCAGCCCACTTTGCCCCCCACACAAAGGGGAACTTTTTTAATTTTTATCCACAGCACTCGTGTTGCATATCTTTAGAAAGGTCTGAAACTGCCTTTTCCTATTATGGATGTTTTGTGTGTTCCCCTCTGCTCTGCTCCCCAGGGGGGCACATTTTTAATTTCTTTACAACACCAGTCGTGTGACACATCATTTGAAAGATCTACAACTGCTTTTTCATATTATGGATGTTTCGTGTGCCACCCCCTACTCTGCCCCCCCAGGGGCGGCACATTTTTAATTTCTTTACAACACCAGTCGTGTGACACATCATTTGAAAGATCTGCACTTGCTTATTCATATTATGGATGTCTTGTGTGTCACCCCCCCCACTCTGCTCCCCCAGGGGGGGCACATTTTTAATTTCTTTACAACACCAGTCGTGTGACACATCATTTGAAAGATCTGCACTTGCTTATTCATATTATGGATGTCTTGTGTGTCACCCCCCCACTCTGCTCCCCCAGGGGGGGCACATTTTTAATTTCTTTACAACACCAGTCGTGTGACACATCATTTTAAAGGTCTGCAACTGCTTATTCATACCATGGGGTATTTCCGAGGGCAGCAAGCAGGGGTAGCTTACAACTTGGAATCGCGAAGCGATTACGCGGGGGATTGGCAAGCGTAGAGATTTTACAGCTGTGTTACCTGTTAAGTTATTGTTCGTTTATGTATAGGTAACGGTTCGATTACGATTAAGTTCCGGTTAGGTTATAATTAGGTTACAGTTAGATCACAATTACGTTAGAATTAGGTTATGGTTACGCCACTGCTAAATAACTTTTATGTAACAAATGGGTTATGGTTAACTCACAGTTAAGTTACTTTTAGGTTATGGTTAGGTTACGTACAGGTAACGTTTCGATTACACTTAAATTTCGGTTAGGTTATAATTAGGTACGTTTTGGAAAGGAGGAATACCCCCATTCCCCGCTTTATACTTAATCAATGAACACCCAAAATTAACAATAAATCAAAGGCGATTCATCAGAATGATCTTGTATCTAAAGTTTGAATAAAACCTGATAATTATGCATGAAAAACCCACTTATCTAAATTAAAGGGAGGTTAATCCCCCATCCACTTTTATGCTTATTCAGTGAATTCCAAAAACTAATGAGAGAAGCGCCTTAAGAGAATAAACCTGTATCCAAAATTTGAAGTAAATCAGATATTTTTATCATGAGTTATCGCGTTCCGTACACTACATGCATACACACATATATACATTACTACAGAACCGGCGGGCACACAAGCTCTCAGGTTTTGAAAGTCTCTGAGTTAAAATTCACTTTTTGTTACCACTTTAGTTTTTAGCACTTACCGTAATTTCGGGTGTATAAGCCGCAGATCAAACAATTCTTTTACGACCCAGAATTTTTTAAGAAACAATTATAACTAGTTAGATCGCCGTAAATATCACTAAATAAGATTTCTGGGTCCAAAAACAATTGTTTGATCCGCGGCTTATACACCCGAAATTACGGTATTTATTGATAAGTTCAATATTTATCAATTCCTTGTCATTTTTTTTACTGGTCACTTTTATCGCTCTTACTTGTTATTAAATTTTTTTTCAGTCCTTTTTTTTCCCCAAACTGTTTTCTCCTTTTACCACATTGGAAATCAAATTTTTTTTTTTTTTTAATTTATTATACAAATTTCTAAGCAGGGATAGGGAGATTAAAGGTTTAAAAATATCTATTTTATTTTATTTTTTGAAAGAAAAAAGAGTAAAATTATTATTATGTGACTAAATTAACAAAATGTGTGAAGATAAAATATTATCATATACTAGCTGAGCCGCCCGGCGTTCCCCGGCCCGTGAAAATATTCTTCATTAAACCTAAAGCTTTAAATGTTTAACTATGGGACCTACCTTTTCCCAATGCCAATAGTGGGCTCTAAATATACGTTATTTATAGCCTAAAAAATTTCGTCAAATTGTGCATTTTTAAAAAGAATGACGTTTAGGTTTAGAGGAAGTAAAATCTGTTAAGTTGGAGGGAATAAAACTAGAAAGCATTGCTGCTCCGGAAGAATCATCACTTCTTTTTTTATATTTATTGGGTTTGAATTGTGCATTATGACGTCTTTTTTTATTATAAATTTTACTCTGAAATAAGGTTTATACCAGGGTAATGCGCAGACGTGCCAAAATATCCTTAAAATACTTTATCTTTAATTTGGTAACAATTTCATCTCGTTATTCGATGAAGTGATAGTGCCAGTGATGCCAAAATAGCATGAAAAGCTCTACAGAATAAACGTGATTAAAATAAAAAACAGTTTGGATATAGATTCTGCCATTGCAGAATTCAGTTTCGCTTTCGATTAGAAAAAAAAAATCGATAGAGGTTTTTTATATACATTTCATCAGAACGAATTTTTCGAGAGTCCGAAAAAATAGTTCCGGATAATCGAGGTTACTGATATTAAATAGGCTTCGTCCTATTTTTGCTTATTAAGTACTTACAAAATTTTAAGCCTCTATCTCCATTTGTTCGTGAGATAGAGCGTTTACAGACAGACAGACGGACGGCAAATTTTTTTCCCCTAAAAATATGTTTTTCGGAATCTCCAGTATTTGAAACAAGTAAATCCGTCAAAAAAATTTTTCGAGAGTCCGAAAAAAAATAGTTCCGGATAATCGAGGTTACTGATATTAAATAGGCTTCGTCCTATTCTTACTTACTAAACACATAAAAAATTTTAAGTCTCTATCTCCATTTTTTCGTGAGATAAAGCGTTTACAGACAGACAGACGGACGGCAAATTTTTTTTCTAAAAATATGTTTTTCGGAATCTCCAGTATTTGAAACAAGTAAATCCGTCAAAAAAAATTTTCGAGAGTTCGAAAAAAATAGTTCCGGATAATCGAGGTTACTGATATTAAATAGGCTTCGTCCTATTCTTACCTACTAACTACATACAAAATTTTAAGTCTCTATCTCCATTTGTTCGTGAGATTGAGCGTTTACAGACAGACAGGCGGACGACAATTTATTTTACTAAACTAAGAGGACTCCGCCCCCTGCTCGCTACGCTCGCCAACCCCCCGCGTAATCGCTTCGCGATTCCAAGTTGTAGGCTACCTCCGTTTGCTGCGCTCGCCAATACTCCATGGTATGAATAAGCAGTTGCAGACCTTTCAAATGATGTGTCACACGACTGATGTTGTAAAGAAATTAAAAATGTGCCCCCCTAGGGGGGCAGAGTAGGGGGTGACACACAAGATATCCATAATATGAATAAGCAGTTGCAGACCTTTCAAATGATGTATCACACGACTGGTGTTTTAAAGAAATTAAAAATGTGCCCCCCTGGGGGGAGAGCAGAGGGGGTGACACACAAGACATCCATAATATGAATAAGCAGTTGCAGACATTTCAAATGATGTGTCACACGACTGGTGTTGTAAAGAAATTAAAAATGTGCCCCCCCCTGGTAGGGCAGAGTAGGCTGTGACACACAAGACATCCATAATATGAATAAGCAGTTGCAGAACTTTCAAATGATGTGTCACGCGACTGGTGTTGTAAAGAAATTAAAAATGTGCCCCCCTGGGGGGCAGAGCGGAGGGGGTGGCACGCAAGACATCCATAATATGAATAAGCAGTAAAAGACCTTTCAAATGATGTGTCACACGACTGGTGTTGTAAAGAAATTAAAAATGTGCCCCCCTGGGGGGCAGAGCGGAGGGGGTGGCACACAAGACATCCATAATATGAATAAGCAGTTGCAGACCTTTCAAATGATGTGTAACACGACTGGTGTTGTAAAGAAATTAAAAATGTTCCCCCCCTAGGGGGGCAGAGTAGGGGGTGACACACAAGACATCCATAATATGAATAAGCAGTTGCAGACCTTTCAAATGATGTGTCACACGATTGGTGTTGTAAAGAAATTTAAAATGTGCCCCCCCCGGGGGCAGAGCGGAGGGGGGGACACAAGACATCCATAATAGGAAAAGGCAGTTTCAGACCTTTCTAAAGATATGCAACACGAGTGCTGTGGATAAAAATTTAAAAAGTTTTTACTATAGAAGGAAATATGTTTTTCAGAATCTCCAGTATCTGAAACGTGTAAATCCGTCAATTTTTTTTTTCGAGAGTCCGAAAAAAATAGTTCCGGATAATCGAGGTTACTGATATTAAATAGGCTTCGTCCTATTTTTACTTATTGAGTATATATAAAATTTTGGAAATACAAATCGTCTAATCGGCTCGTCGGCTAATTGACCTGTCGGCTAAATGTCCTGTCGGCTAATCGCCTTGTCGGCTAATCGTCTTGTCGGCTAAATGTCCTGTCGGCTAATCCTCTTCTCAGCTAAATGTCCTGTCGGCTAATCATCTTGTCGGCTAATTGACCTGTCGGTTAAATGACATGGCGGCTATTCGTCTTGTCGGTTAAATGACATGTCGGCTAATCGTCTTGTCGGCTAAATGTCCTGTCGGCTAATTGACCTGTCGGTTAAATGTCCTGTCGGCTAATCGTCTTGTCGGCTAATTGACCTGTCCGCTAATCGTCTTGTCGGCTAATTGACCTGTCGGCTAAGTGTCCATGTCGACTAATTGTACGTTCGGCCAAATGTCCTGTCGGCTAAATGTACGTTTCTGCCAAATGTCCTGTCGGCTAAATGTACGTTTCGGCCAAATGTCCTGTCGACTAAATGTACGTGTCTGCTAAATGTACTTGTCGGCTAAACGTCCTGTCGTCTATTTTCTGTATGCTAATTGTCTTGTCGGTGATTTGGTTGTCGGCTAAATGACATAGACCCCTCCTAAACAGGCAGTCATGAGTTGCTACTGGTCATATCTCACAGGAACAGAGAAGGGGGGTGGGGACACACACACCAAATTTTAAACTCCAAACTCAACCTTTAACACTGAGCAGAAGTATAACTTTAAAATTAAGCCATGGATCACGTATCTTATTTCAATTTTAAATGTACTCTTCAATTTTCTAATTTGTTTTATTTCAAAAATGTTTTGGTCATGTATTTATTTCAGCTCTTAGCATTATGTTGCTGATAATTATTACTTCTTAATTATCATTAAATTAATTAAATTATCATTAGTTTACAGAATGCAGTATGTATGTATTAGGGATGGGCATTATTTATCGTATTAGGATAAATAACAGTGTTACTACGCTAGAACCTAATATTGCATTAATATGTTACTGAAAAGTCCCTGTTAAATAAATAACACATGGTTCTTAATGACAGCATCTTCCTACACTTGTTTTAATCAAGATTTCATTTTTTGTACCTCTAAAATAATAATAATATTCATTAAAAACGTCCTTAATCGTTTCTTTTGAGACGTTTGTCGAACAATGTTGAATGTCCAGGCTGGGTGCCTGGACAGCGCCCCCCCCCCCTTCCTGCTTGCGCAGACCCATTCACAATTCCGTCCCCCCTCCCTTATTAAAACATCCTTAAAAACCCTTATTAAAAAAATCTCACAATCATACTCTCTAAGATAAAAAAAACCTGTCTAAAACGGAATTTAAAACTGTTTTAAAAGCTTCCGTTTTAGAAGGTTTTACCATATAAAATAAGATATTGTATGTATCCAGCAAGTACAGCCCGGACAGCCGCCCCCTGCTTGCGCAGACCCATTCACAATTATTTAAAAAATTTGCGTCCCCCCCCCCTTATTAAAACACCCTTAAAAACCCTTATTAAAAAAAATCTCACAATTATACACTCTAAGATAAAAACCTGTCTAAAACGGAATTTAAAACTGTTTTAGAGGCTTCCGTTTTAGAAGGCTTTACTATATAAAATAAGATATTGTTTGTATCCAGCAAGTACAGCCCGGACAGCCCCCCCCCCCTGCTTGCACAGACCCATTCACAATTATTTAAAAAATTTGCGTCCCCACCCCCTTATTAAAACACCCTCAAAAACCCTTATTAAAAAAAATCTCACAATTATACACTCTAAGATAAAAAACTGTCTAAAATGGAATTTAAAACTGTTTTATAGGCTTCCGTTTTAGAAGGTTTTACTATATAAAATAAGATATTGTTTGTATCCAGCAAGTTCAGGTTAAAAATTCTGGGCACCCACCCGTTCAAAAAGCTGGTTACGCCTATGCAACCACAGAAGAAGTAACTCTTTAATATTCGCAAATTCAATAACTGTTAGATTTTTCACCAGTTTTTCGATTCAGTTCAGTTATGTAGTTCTTTTCTGTTAGATTTTCCACCCGTTTTTGAAAAAATGTAGTTTTTTACATTACAAAAGAACATTTTATCGCTTCGTAACTGTTGTTTATTTTCAAACGTTTTGTCTGAGGATAATGTTGTTATCGTTAACGACTTTTGATTTAAAGTTTCGTTTCCTGTTTGGTTTTCATTCGCGGTTGTTGAAGAAAGAGGATAAATAAAAAATGATTTCGTCTCTTTTTTATTAAATATCAGAAAGACTGAATTTGAGATTTGTGGATTTGATTACTAAAGGGCTCTTCTGGGGAGGGGGGGGGGTTTCCCTATAGGACCATTTTTTGGGAGGAGGGGCTGGAGGGGGGGGGGTGTTTCTCATTTTTTGATGTAATATGTCTATCGAAAGCTTATGCTTCATACATTACAAATCTAGCATAAAAAATTTTCTCCCGTTATTCTGGGTCACGTTACGGACCCATAATGGGTTGAAATTTAAATTTCTTAAACTTCTTCGAGGTTTTTTTGCCAAATCGGTATCAGAAAAAAATTGTGCCAACGTGATGTGTGTATGACATCTGCGCCATATAAATATTATTCAGTCTTTTTTTATTGCAATTTTTTTATGTAAAACAATATGCATTATTTTTCATGCACAATTGCGCATTAAATGAAAATTGTAATGCAATTTTCATAGTAGTACTTTATGATAATGAATTAAAAAAACACATTATTTAAAAGTATTTCCTGCACAATAAAATGTTTCCTGACGATTATAAAAAAATATGTCCTGACAATTCAAAAAATAAAAACGTAATTGTCCAAGTTTTCACTTCTGTCGACACTCCAAAAATGTCACTTTTTTTAGGGGGGGGGGGGGGGTGAAAATTTTGTGGAAATAAGTCTTATTTTTTATTTATGTATGGATCCATATAAAAAAGTATGAGCTAGTGAACTTTGGAACCATTTTAATACAACTCATATTCCAAATATTAAAATAATTGAGAAAAATTATTAAAAATTATTTTCAATTTAATCATTTTTATACTAAGTAAATGCAATTAAATTTCTTATAAATTGAATCTGGAATGTTTAGATAAGATTTTAATATTTACAAAATATAAAATACAGTACAATATATTAGGTTTACAGCTTTCTGAAAGACATAAAAATAGTAGGATAAAATTTAGATGAGTTCAAAGCATTAGAATATTTTATTTTGCGCAACAATATTACCTTATTAATATGAAGTAAATGATAGTTAATTTTTTGTAGCACCCTCTTTTGCTTTCATAACAGCGTACAATCGATCTTGCATACTATACATATCTGCTATTAAGAAACTAGTAAAAAAAACTGAGTCTGGAAAAAATTTCATTCTCTACCATCTGTCCTATCTCACGAGTTTCTTTGTCCTATGAGTTAATATTTATTTTATGTTTTGCAGCCGCTCTAGTAGTGGCTGCACGCATTGACTTGCTGTACGAAAATTCAGTAATGCATTTCATCTCAGATTTTAAAACATCAACAGTGCTGATTGAGAAAACGCGGTATACGGAAAATGGATTTTTGAAAAATTCGTTTTTCTCTGTATGTTAAAGAAAGTTTTCTTAATATGTTTTCTTGTACTTTCTAATTTTCCTGCTTTTCGTATTTCCTATTGGATACATTATTTTATATTCAAAAATATATGTGCCTATAGATATTTTTTTAAATGTTGTTGCCCCACCAGTGGCTGAGAGATTCTGCCCTCAAAACTGGTAGACGGCAGGCGCTGGATTAGAACAAAACCCAATCGCGGTCGTCAGCCCAATCATTTGGAGTTTTCCGTGGTTTTCTTCGAACTTTGGATTTCCTTGCGTAAATACGGGTTGGGTTCCCTTAGAAAGACCCCCCCCCCCTCCCTCCACGAAGGGCACCACCTTGGGGGCCCATATCCCATGTGTTGTTCGTTTGGGAGCATATTCAGCAATTGTTTATAAATTGTTTATTGTATCTTGGTACAAAAATAACAGGATGTTGGAACCTGTTACCAGCGCTACTGTGGAATGATGTAACCTGTTAACCAAAAATAACCATATTTCCCATCTCTAGTATGTATGTATGTATGTGTTATATACATTGTATGAGCTAAAATAGTGTAAGCATTCTTTTAAGTAAATAATTTAGCTTTTAGGGGGAAATCCATTTTGAATATTATAAATTGATTTTAATCTTAATGGGAGCTACATTTTTTGTTCCAACATTGATTTATTTAAAGATTAAGGTTATTTTCACAAATTTTGTATGATTTGCTATTTTACAACAGGTAAATTTGAAACATTTGTTTTCTTATAATTGGATTAAGTAATATAATATTCAAATAAATGTACAACATTCAGATCATAAACTTTCAATAGTCATTTTTACTTAAATTTCATTTTTATTGATATGTTAAAACATACTGTTACGATTGCACGAAGTGTTATTCAAATTATAAACTGTTTTATTTAAGATATATAAAAGGTTATTGAAGTGATTTGATTTAAATAAATTTTAAGTAAAATACTTTTATTTGTTTTTTTAAGAGCAAGAAATGTGAATACCTTTTAATTTTTGGAGGTTGAAAAATGGATAGGCTTCATCAATTTTTATACTTTTTAACTGTCAAGAAGTGGTGATCTATTCTGTATTAATCAACAATCATAGAAACAAAACTGTGTAAAGAGGGAGTAGCATTTCATCATTTGATGAGAGAAAATTGTTGAAAATGAAATATTTTAAAGATTTTTGTTTTACTTTCATTTAATTTTAATTTCTAAGAAAATATTGAACCAATTTTGTTGAAATTTAAATGGAACTAAATCAGGAGTATCCTCTTTCAATTAAATAAAAATCACATTAATTGGTCACATAGTTTGACTAATTGGTAAAAATACATATGCATCATTGATTACTGCCCCTTTCTTCTTTAGCTGGTTAATCAATTATGTTTTTTCAACTTTGAAATGTTATTGATGAAAATTTCCTTTTAATTTTCAGGAGCTCCTGATCCAACTGCAGGAGCTCCGGCTGATGAAGAACATAGCTGGCACTTAGATGAAGAACAAGTTGGAGAACAAGTCAGAACATATCTCTCTCAGGGAAGTTATTATAGTGCTAATAAACAGCTCAACTGCCTTTTTTCTAAAGTAAGGGACCCTTTGTATTTCCCTTTTTACTACCTAAAATTTTTAAGAAGGTCAATTTCTTCTCTCATGTCATAATAGTTTCAGTTTAAATCCCAATTTTGACATACAGAAAAACTTTAAGTTCAAATATTCTTGTATTATGATTTTTTATTAGGAGTTATTTATGCTAAAAACTAAAATATTCTATATGCATCTAACATTTTTAAAAATGTAACTGAATGGTAAAATGTTTTACTTAAAAATTCAAATTACCAGCTTAACTAAAATAGATGACGTGAAATATGTAATGAATTTGATTAATTTTAACACAATTATTCTAATTGGTAAATAATTCATATGAATTGAAATTTTCCAACTGGGCCAAAAATGTCAGGCTTAGGTTTATAACCAGAGACGTCTTGGCTGATGCTGCCAATACTCTGCCAATTAAGCTGTACCAAACAAACCTGGAGGACCTAATTAACCCAGCTAATCTTATTCATCATAGCATCTGGTCTGATATATGAATCACATGTAATTTTTTTTTTCTGTTGAGCTGATTTATATATCAGATCTGATACTTTGATCAATAAGGTTAACAGGTTGAATTAGAACCTTCAAATTCATCTGGAATAGTTTAGTTGGCAGATCTTTTTCAACTTCAACAACATACCTGGTTTTGAGTCCAGCCTTGGACATATTTTACACTTTTTCTATTAAATACTTTCCCAAATTGCACAAATTAAAGTTTCACTGAGTTCAATTTATTTTTGAAGATGTTCTGAAATTTATTCTACTGACATAGCTAATTAATTGCTTTCAAAGTTCGTCAATTTTTTTTTTCTTTCTTTTTTCTTTTATGGGAATGTAAAAATAATTTTTATTTGATGTAGGATAATGAAATTTCCAGTCTGTATCTACAAAAAAAAAAAAAAAAAAAAAAGTGTTTATTTTGTTGTTTATTTAATCATATCAATATCAGCCCCCATATAAGTCAGAGTAACAAGACTGTTTCCAGGACCCTCGCTAAGACTTTTTATTGGTGGGGTAGAGAGCCTTAAATTGTCAAGTCAAATTTCTGTATTTTCCAACTCGGTGAAAAGCAAATAGTTCAAGGCATTTGCCAACTAACTAGTTTTATAATTTTATCCAAGATATCATAATTAGAAAATGTAACATAGGTTTTATTTGATAAAAGCTTAATAATATTTTTAATTATATTGATAACTTTCATTAATTCTATCATAAATAGAAAGTGTATTATAATCACAACTAGAAAATGTAATATAGTTTTAATTTGATTAAAGATTAATAATATTTTTAATTGGTAACTTTCATCCAATCTATCAGAAATAGAAAGTGTATTATAGTTTTTATTAAAGTTTTGAACTAATTTGGCAGTTCAGTTTGTAAATTTGCCAACTATAACAGCATGAGCAAACTTTCTTTTTTGTGGGGGGGAGGCTCCCCCTGCTCCCTCCCCTCACCTTAGCGAGGCCACTGGCTGTTTCCTCCCCATCTTTGCTGCTTGTGAAATATTTAATTTAGCTTAGTTCAGATTTTGACAAGCTCATAAGCATATGAATAAAATTGTAAATTTTATTAAGTTTCGTATGCATGCTATTTAAAAAACTAAATTATAAAAAATGTTATGTAAAATATAGTTTAATGTGTAAAATATATTTTAAATGTATGTTTAGTTAAACAAAATTATGCTTTGTTTGTTTTAAGATAATTATAATGTATGCATTAAATAAATAAATATTGATGCATTTATGCGCTAATAAAATGTATTTTTGCATTGTGATTATTTAAAAATTAAGTATTACATCACAAAAAAATCTTAAGTGTCAAATTTAAGTTATTTTAACTAAAACTGTATATTTAACTAAAATAAATATTTGTTTTATTAAAAAAAAAATGGTGTAAATGTATATTATGTGCTAATAAACTGTATTTTACATTGCAATTACTTAAAAATGTAAAAATACCTCATTTAAAATGACAAGCTGTAAATTAAAATGCATGTAGTAAAATGCAAATTCTTACTGATCACATAATAGCTAGACGATATGCATGATAGTTTTGTAAAATACTTAACCTGATATAATTGATATGATTTAACTAGGATATTTAGTTCTCAAATAAACTAGAGTATACATAAATTATTGAAACTGATAATTTTCTTTCAGTTTTTAGAAGCATTATAAATGACTGTTTTTTAATTGAACACTTAAGCTATAATATCTTAAGTAAATTGAGTGTGGCTGTGGGTGGGTAAAAAGCATATATACAGTAGACTCCCTCAAATCTCCAACACTAAAATCTGCACATCATCACAGATGTAAACAATGAAACTTTCAGTTCAGATGTAGGAACAAAATTACAGATTTTTTTAGTTTTATCTCATCCTGTAGCTATTTTAATGCATAATTCTTGATAATATAGCTGAACTTGTGGTTTTTTGTGAAAAAAATATAAAATTATTTGTGAAAAAAATCAAGATATTGCCGATATTACTGATAATCACCTTTTTTTTTTATCATAAAAATTTATACATTAATCAAGTTTTTTTAGTTATTAAGGCTGTTTGAACCTCAAATAAAACTTCCTTACTTTGATTTTGTAGTGAATTAATATACTTTTATGAGGAAAGTTTCATTGAATAATTCAATGTATCCCGTCTTTATCATGCATATTTAATCATACATTATTAATTATTTACTTGAACTTTACTTTTAATAATTTAATCATTTAAAAAATTATCTTACTTTTTATCATTTTATCTTAGTACTTATTTTAATATTTTACCAGATTGAAAGCATTCATTATAATGTTGATTGTATTATTATACATTCAAATAACTGTTTAAAATATGTAAGTAAAACAATGACCAGAAATCTGTAAAATTCTAAATTCCACACAATCTCTGGTCCCAAACAGTACAGATTTAAGAAAGTTTGCTGAACTATGATTTATGTAATTGTCAACACAAAGCCTTGCTTGACTGAAGGTGTTCAGTGTTAATATTTTAAACCTTTTAAATAAATTAAATTTTATTTTAATGTATTGCTTTAATCATTTTCAATTCTTTAGGTAAAAGAAATGTTAAGAGCAAAAGATTCCAATGGTGGTCGAATGTTACGTTTAATAACAGAACAGTTCCTAGCAGATCCACGTTTGGTCATATGGCACTCTCAGGGGACACCCATGACTGACAAATGTAGACAATTATGGGACCAGTTAGGTAAGTTGGAATATTGTTCCCTTAAATTGTCCTAGTTTTTGTTCCTGCACTAAACATAATTTTGCAATGCACATAAATTTTGATAGCATATGACACATCGGCTGATAAGTTCCCGGTTTGGCATATAGATGGCACCACAAATACAGAATTAATATGCTGTTTAGAAAGTACTAACCTTTAAAAGATAGCTGTAAAAAATTTATCACAATTTTATGGTTGCTTCAAAAGTTACAGTGGTTTTGATGAAACAACTTTTATGTGTTTTTAAAACAATGGGCAAAAAAAAAAAGAATTTTGTGTTTGGATAAAACATTGCTATTTGATGAGGAACAACACTATTGTAACAAAAGCTTGATTTGATAAATGTTATACAGACTCTGCACCAGGAAAATTGACTATTATTGACTGGTTTGTTGAATTTAAACGTGGTCATACAAACATTGATGATGCACAGCGTTCTGGTCACCCAAAAGAGGTGGTTATGCCAGAAAACATAAAGTCCACAAAATTGTTTTAGAAAATCATAAAGTGAAGTTGCAGGAGATATCTGACACTCTAATCATATCAAAAGAACATGTAAGCTTTATTTTGCATGAACATTTGTCTATGAAAAAGCTGTTTTCAAAGCGAGTGTCACGTGCACTAACAGTAGACCAAAAACAAGTTGATGATTCCAAAGGCTGTTTTGAAGAGCAAATAAAATAAAGTAAGTAATAAGTAATTAATACTCAATAATATTAATGTTACATAATATCAATAATATCAAATAATGTAATAATATCTTGAGTATGATAAGTAAAATAAATACCAAATAAAAGACCAGTAAAATTTAACCAAAATAGTTGTTTTCTTCATTAGACCGGGAACTTATCTGCCAATGTGTTATTAAACCTTAACTATAAATGTTTGCAAGAAGCACTTAGACAAATAAATTTAATCTTGAAGATTGTTCTATAATAAAATCTCAAAGTAATAAATGTGATCTGGAAAAGAAAGTTAACATGGGCATAGGTTTTAAGCAATGGAATTAAAGTTGAAAGATAATAGTTAGAATTTTGAATTTTAAGTTTAAATTAACAAAAGGTGTTAATCCATATCCTTTCATTTATTAATTTTAGAATAGCCAATACTAGAACTGAATGCAAAGTTTTTCCTTTGTTCTTATTCAGTTAGTAAAAACTAAGATTATTTTCATAAAATTTATTCCATTTTTGTGAAAAATAAAATTTTGTAATAAAAGATCGAATTTGCTTAATGAAATCCATATTGATGCTAGCATTATGAAACTCTTCTAAAGTTTTTCCTTTTTGGTGAACTTGACTGCTGCAGAAATTCTACATTTCAAATTTTAATGAAAAATTCAAAAGAAGCTCATTTTTATAGAATAAAATTTTGTAAAAAAATGCCAAATGTGACCCAAATTTGCTTAAATTACCACAGAAATTTTAAATAAAAAAATTATACCCAGTTTTATTAATTCTAAGCAATTTATTTGTTTGAAAATTTAATTAATTGAACTCTTTTGTGAATGTTTTTCAAATGTTCACAAAAGAGAATGTTTAGCTTCAAAGTTCATTTCTCTTAATTTTTCAGAACATACATCTCAAAATTTAAGCTTTATATTCATTTATATTTTATGCACTTATTTGCAATCAATTTTTTTTTAATTTAGGTAAAGTTCTTTGTATTGTTTCATTGTCTATATAATAATTATTTTGTAACTGAATGGAGTTTTGCTTAAATTAATTTGTATTAATGTGTACCAACATTCTGAGTTTTATCTAAGAATTTACAACTAATTTGGGTTACTCTCCCTCTTTTCTTAATGTTTCTTTTTAATTATAATTTTACTGATTTTTTGGTGATTTCTTTAGTAATTGACTTATTAGAAGGACATATATATAAGATAAAATTACTTTGATTTACAAAGAAAAAACATTTCAGTATGTTTTTATTAATGTTACATTATAGAAAACATTTTAACAAAGATTTTTTTAAAGGTAAACTAATTTGTATAAGTTTGTTAAGAGAATTGGTTAATTTTTTTGAAAATCCAACTAATATTATGGTCAACGGGGCTACATTTTCAATTAATTATGAATTTAATGCATATTAAAATTCTTAGATTTCAATAAAATTTTTAGAAGTTGTTTACTTTGTTAGGTGAGATATATTAAAAATTATTTATGCCATTCATTGAATGGTTTGGATTTGAACCTTGTTTTAGAGTCGTATACAAATTACAGTTTATGGACGATTTAAAATTAAATTTTCAATAATTTTTTAATATTTTGATATAATTGCTTCAGATTTAATTACGTTTGACAAGCCAAACATAAAATTCAAAAAATTTTCTTTCTTGTAATTCCTTTGCAAATTTTCTTTCACAAAATAGTGAACTTAAAAGGAGTAAAATCAATTTATTTTTATATTAAATGTGATGTATGTATCTTAAAATAAAAAAAGAATGTATCAACACCCTCTAATGACTGAATCACCAGAAAATCTTTTTGAAGTTAAATTCACATTTTTTTTTTTTTTTTTTTTTTTTAGCAAAGTTATACATTTCCTTTTATAATAAAAAAAATTGTACTGTATTCCTAATTAGTTTGGAGCTTAAAATTTTTTAATAAGAAGGCCAAAAAGTATTATTTATAATATGATTGAATTATTTCATTTTTGTTTCTTTTTAATTCAAATCCTTTTGTGATTCTTATGTTTCATTTATTTTCTATAACTGTATTAGTTATCTTAGTCTGTAATAATGAATAGAATTTCTAGAGTTTTAGTGATGCCATCTAACTTAGTGCTTTCTTCTTGAGATTTTTAATACTTAAGTTTTTATCAATTTAGAAATTTGAAGTTCATAATTTCATTTCATTCAATTCACAAACTAATGTTCATAATTAAGTGCATAATTTTTCATTTTTGTCATGTTTCTCTTCAGGTGCATTGTGGGTCTGCATTGTTCTAAATCCCCATTGCACTGCCGCAGAACGTGTCCATTGGAAATCATACCTGGAAAAGTGGGCAGCAATGCATGTCTGTCCATTGGAGGATGCTGATTTCAGGCCAATGAGGGGAAGCAACAATAACCGGAGGCCTCTAATAGATGACAGCTCTTCAGATTCATCTGATGAAGAGAATGGTACATTCTAAAAATCTTTTTGGATCTGTATTGATGTGTAGCTTTTGAATGAAAATGTATAAACCAAACATGCCATAGATTCTCAAGAAGTAAAATTCTTCGTTTTTGAGAGTATTTTTGGTTATGTGGCTCCATATAAAAATGAAAGGGAGGAAGAATATAGGAAATAGGAGGAAGCTTGGAGAATTCATATCTAAGACTTACCTTTGAATTTCATTCTGTTAATTTTTTTCGTACATTGCTAAACTGTCAGACTTGATGAAACAAAAAAATACTTCTAATAGGAAAGATAAATTTTATGAATATTTAAAAAATAAATTTGTATATCCATATATAAATACTGTTGTATAGTTTCTGTTAAGTGAAGATACTGAGACAAATGTGAAGCATAAGTAATCGGCACAAAAATCTGTTGTCTCAAAATGAAGTAAATGTTTATAATATAGTGATTAGCCAATTAATTAGTACACCAAACTTATTCTAATGTGTAAATGTTTGTTAAAATTAAATTACAAGATTTTGTCATGATTGTATAACATGAAATCCCCCCCCCCCCTTTGAGCTTTTTTAATGTTATTTAATTTTTGGTCTTAAACGAGTTAACAAATGCCAAGCAAATATTATTTTAAAAAAATTCCCTTTTCTTTCAAAAATTACTCTCCAGTTTGATGCAGAAAATTTAACATTTGTATCTTGCCTTAAACAATTTCTATTTATTATTTGTATAAAACTTATATTAGAGTAATTAAATAATAGAAGATAGGTAGGTATTTTTTTAAGCATAGCCCGCTTTTAATCATATTGTTATAAAAGAAATGCGTTCAGAGAGGACTTTTAAAACAAAAGTGACCCAAATTATCTTTGCTATATAACTAAATCTCTGAAAATCCTTGAACATAAACTCAGGTTTCTCATTTTGCAATCAACTAAATGATGGAAATTGTTAGAACATAGAATCAGCACATACTAATTTTTATAAGAGGGGGGGGGGGGGCTGTTTCATATCAGCATTTTTTTCTTCATATTTTTAAATCATTAAGATTAAACAGTTCTTAATAATTCAATCTTATAAATCAATTAAAAATTATGTGAAATTCTAAAAACTGAGTTGTAATTCTCTAAAATATGTCTAACAGCTGCTCAAATAGAATATTTTTAAGTTAAGTTTAGATCATTGTGAAGAAACGCTACAAATATTTGTAACTTCATTGCATGAAAGATTTGAATAAAGAAACATTTGTTCAATAATTAGACTAAAGTAAGATAAAAAAGGACAACATGAAAGGAAGAATTTGCATTTTTATCTAGTTTGCTGAATTATGAATGTTTTATGATATAATGTAAAACAAACGTTTGTAAAAGTAAAAATAAAGTGACTTTGTGTGTGTTTCTACACATCTACCTAGGTTAATGACTAAAAGTATTTGCACTTTTTTAGTTAATTTATTTAATTAAAATCCAACTATTTCTTTTTTGTAGAACGTCCAAGGGATCGTCCTATAGCTGCATCTGGTCATCATCGTCCAAGCACAGCTCCTCAGCTACGGACAATCTTTCACCGTGCCCTAGAGGCATGCCATCTGAGTTGGGATGATCCTCATCTTAAATTCATCTTGAAGAATGATAATCTTAGCTCTAATGCAGAAACACCTCTCCTAGGGGCCTTTAACTCTCAGGGATATCCCCTGTGGCCAGGTAATTATCCTTAAGTTCCTTCTACAGATAGTGGGGAAAAAAAGAGAGGCCATTTTATACATTTTAATCTCCAAATTGACACAGGAGGAGGAGGGGTAAATAACCATTTGACTGATAATTGTTTTCAATGTGTTTTTAAAAATTAAGCATTTCAGATCATCTTCATGCTGAAATTTTCATTATAAATGCTTAATTTTTACATCCTACTTTTTAGTAAACTTTACCTTAAAAATATGAGACAGTTAAGTACTTTACGAATTATGAAGTTTTAAAACTTTTTGGAACTTCTAATAATCATTTCAAAACAGATTGGTAGTTGTTTAAGCATACTTCCATAATTTTTTGGAAAAAAGAACTATAATTTTGTATTTGCATACCTCGATTTTCTAAAGATTAATTTCTGCCAAAAATACTGTAGGTTACAATTTACATATATATTTTTAAAATCAATTTTTAAATATATATTTTTTAAAACATATCAATTGTAACCTGTGAATTTTTTAGTAGAAATTTATTTCTAAAAGTTTTAAATATGGAAATCCAAAATTGCACTTCTTTCCATCTTCAAAAGCTACATACATTGCAATACATTTTGCAACAATTACAAATGAATGTAACATTAGGAGCTCCAAACTTCAACTCTGCATAATTCCTAAACTACTTGACTGAATAACTTTGTTTACTATCTTAAGGATGTCAAATTTATCTGTTTGTATTAAAAATTTCAGAGTTTGATACAATTTTAATATGAAGATGCCCTTGCCTCCTCTAGGGTTTTTTTTTAACATTCTTAAAAGAATACATAATTTCCTGTCAAATGGCTATTCTCTCTCTCTCTTTTTTTTTTTCAAAATTGTACATTTATACTAATTTTTTAAAAAAGTTTCACTATGGTTGTGTGTGTCTACCAAGAATACAAGTCTGAAAGTTTGTATGATAGTAATTTCAGACAGTTCCTGATTAACATTTATTTTTTATAATTAGATAAGATATTAATTAAAAACTGCACAAAAAGATATTACCTGTTTTGAAAATCGAACTTGTACACTCATGCATGCTAGTCCCCTGCTTTCTGAAACACATAGAAGGGATGAACCAAATACTGTTGTTTTATTTATTTATTTTTTCTTTAATACTCACTACCAAACCATTCAATGTACAGATATTCTTAAATTTCAGTTTTATGTCTTAAACAGCACAAATATTTTGGGGAAAATATTGCTGTTAACACTAAAATCAAAAAGATTCTTTTTTGTTGTTGAATTTTTCTACCTTTGCATGACCCTATTATCGAATTTAATTTCAGAGATATCAATTCACAAAAAATGCATATATGTAAAGCTTCTTCTTTTCAAAATTACAATCGTTTTTGGAAAATAATTTTAATCTTTTAAAATAAAAATTTGAGACTGCAGGTCTCTTTACACTTCAAAAGACTCTTTCTTTTCTGCATTAAAAGTAACTAAACATAATCTTTTTATAGCATCTTGACAGAATGGATTTATCTCACCTACAAAAATCTTTTGTAATTGGACAAGTAGAAATTTAAAAAGAAAGGGGGAGGGGGAGGGGAATCTCAGAGTTTTGATGAAAACCTAAAAAGAGAATTGCAGGTTGTTTACTGCTTTGCTTGGCTTTGGCTCATGTTTTAATAGTGTTATGTCAAAATTACAAGTATGTATCAATATTTTATAACAAAATTTTAACTATGTATCAACATTTTATAACAAAATTTTTACACAGACTGCAAAACTGCCACATTTATCTATAGAAATTTCATAAAATTCAGACAATTTATTATTATTAAGAACAGCTTTATTTGAATAAACAAGAAAATGTTTCCTTATGAACCATTTTAGGTAGATTTTGTATGAAATGCTATTTATTAAATATTTGATAAAGTTTAAAATGGGCTCAAGGGCGAAAAAATAGGGTTTTGGGGAGAAAAAAATTCATAACTTCGTCAATTCTAACTATATCAAAACAAATTAATTTTTTTATAAATGTTTTTAATGTTATCTAAAACCTTTGCAGTTACTAGTTTTTGATAAGGACAATTCTTACAGCAAAATAAATAAATAAATAAATAAGAATAAAAGCAAAAAGAAGGGGGTGGAAAAAGAAAAAAATCCATAACTTAGTCAATTCTTAAGGTATCAAATCCAATTAAATTTATTTTTCATCTTCTCAATAATAGCTACAACTTTTAAATTGACAAGTTTTTTTACAGGACCAATCCTTACAACAAAAGTAAATTAAGCAAAAATAGGAGTTGAAGAAAAAATTTCAAATCCAAACTGCTTGTGTTGACTCATTTTTAAATTCATTTTTGATTTTAAATGTATCCAAATGACAGGTTCTCTTATTTGAGAACTATGTGATGTGAAGCATTGGCCAGTTTTTGATAAAAGCAAAATATATTTCAAGAAATGCTGTCAAAATGGGCATTTTGAGCAGAATTTCCCGAAGCGATTGAGATTGAAAAATTAAAGAAGTATTCAAATAACAAATTATTTATTTTCTGACTCATTTTTAAATCCATTTTTACTATCAAACACATCCAATTTACAGGCTCTTTTATTTAGGAACTGTATAATGTGCTGCATTGGTCAGTTTTTAGATAAAGGGAGAATGTATTTTTTTAAAACGCTGTCAAATTGGGAATTTAGAACAGAATTTCCCAAAGCAAATGGGATTGAAGAATTGAGGATTTTTTCAAATAACAAATTGCTTATTTTCTAACTCATTTTAAAATTCAATTTTGGTCTTGAACACATTCAATTGACAGTTTCTCTTATTTAGGAACTACATATTGTGCCATATTGGTTGATTTTTTTCATAAAGTCAGAACATATTTCAAGAAATGCTCTCAAAGTGGGCATTCGAGCCAAATTTCGCTTACATAATTGCTAACCTCCGGCTTTACTTTTCTCTTTTTTTTTTTTTTTTTTTTTTTTTTTTTTTCTTAAAAAATAAATAAATAAATAAATAAAGATAACATACTTTGAAGCATAAAATCTATTTAATTAAAAATTAATCAATCGTTGTTCGAAATTTTCTTATTTTTGTTAATTAAATAAGTTTCTGGTTGGAAGTATAAGTGTTTGATTGTAAAAAAACTGGAGATTGGCACGTATGGGAGATGATTCTGATAAAACCATCTGTTACAGAAAAATGTAATTAAAAATTTTTCAAAAGCAGCAAAATATTGTTAAACTGGGTTTATCTCTAATCATTTTATTTTTTGTTTTTGAAATGAGCACTTAACTTCGTAATCTGCCTCCCCATATAAGCCAAGCCGACAGGTATTTTACTACTTAATATCAATATTTTCCAAAATTTTTTATTAAAAATATAAATTTATACAAAATTTGATTAAAGATGGAAAGTCATACAAATTTAAAGTTCATTTCATGTTATCACTGGCAACACCAAGCAGGTCGGCTAGTGTGTATTATAAAATAAAATTTAATTTCTTATTCCTATGAGGTTTCCAACTGTGAAAAATATAACCATTAAGTTTTTCATGTATTATCACTTTGGTAGCCATTTATTTTTCTCTTCCACTGCTTACTAACCACTGCATAACTTTGTCTAAAAATTATATCATTTACTACTACATATCAGTTTTACATGATAACATCAGTATTGAGGTTGCAGTCATAATATCTTTAAAAAAGTACAATCAATACTTATTATGTACTTAATATAACTATCCTGATTAGAAAAGCTTCATTTTACTTGAATTTCTATTTCATTTATCCTTTTTCATTGCAGTCTAAGTTAATGAATTTTGAATTTCTGATATGTAATTTTTAAAATAACTTATTTTAGTGTTTATTTTTGTATATTATTGAATTTTAAACTTAGTGTAAATATTCGGAACCATATTTCTACTATTAGTCTCAAAATTGTTATGGGTATGGGAATTGTATACACTATTTTAAAAAAATAAAGTTGCATGAAATGAATAAAAAGTAAGCATATGTTATAAATATATAATAAATGTTCATATATATTTAACTAAATAAAAATGTGTCATTTAACACTTAAAAGATGGCAACTGAAAAATGAAATATCTGATTACTTTTTATTAATCAGATTTGCTACTGCTTAACCTTTATTATGCGATTAAATTTTGGTGTTTGTTATTTAATATTTGATTTTTACTTTTCTATAGAACATATCCCCACTGCATGTGCTCGTGTTGAAGCATTACGATCTCATGGTTATCAGTCAGAGGCACTGCGCTTAGCTGTAGCTATTGTAAGGACCATGAAAAGACAGCAAAGGGAATGGCAGTGCCGTTGGCAAGCAGAACAAGACAGAGGAGGTATAAAATCTATAATTATGAAACGAAGAATGTGTATAACTGTATGAAAAACTAGATAAAAGTCAATTGAGTATGAGTTGAGGAAAAAACTTAAACTTTTTTAAACAGGTAGTCAAACTGTTTTGACAAAAAATTTAAAACAAGAATAGCTTAAAAATATTAAAGTAAGTTTAATATGAACTTTTCTGAGTAGGTAGATTTTTGAAAGAAAGTATATTGCATCCCAGAACTAAATGATATGTGTTTTTCCCTTATCGCAGCAATAACCGAATGAAACAAAAGTATGCTTGAAAAATAAATGGATATATAACAAAATTTATTTACTCTATTTAAAAATGACCAATTTATAATGTCCGTATCTTGATTATTGTAAACAGTTAAATATTTATATGAGAATTACTTTTAAAATTAACTTTTGCATTGCTAATTTTTATAGTTTATGCTTTTTTCCCCCCCTGCAGTAAATGTTGTTTTGCAATATTTTTATTTTTAAAAAATATGTATCTAATAATAAACTAAAAACCAAATTATTGTTTCGACTAGATAACTAAAAATCATAATACTTTAGCTGCACATTTTTAATACTTATTTTTAAAAATGTGTTAATTGTTAAGATTTGAAGGACTACTTGCTAATATAGTTGGATGGTAGTTAATTTATGAGACTCAAAATGTACTATGTTGATTAATTAGTCTGAAATTTTTTAAAGATTAATCAAAACCTATATAGAATGTTCTAAAAGTTTACATAAAAAAAAGCTATAATACAATGTAATTCACCTTGCTAGAAAATATTTAAAAACACATTCTTTACAGTAGTATAAGCCATTTTAAATACAAAGTGAATAAGAAAATACAGTGCTCAGCAAAAGTTTAGACAATGAACGATTACGCTTCTATATTCAGAAGTATGTACCGAATTTTTGTAATTCATCTGTCATACATTACTTGTGACTTATCCTTTATCCACAAATAATAAATTTTGAATTTTGCCTTTTACATAACATATAATGACAAAAAAAACGAAATTAACATTGTGGCAAAAGTATAGACAATTTGTATATTTACAGAAAAATAATTACAAATTAAAATCGAGTTGCACCCACATTGTCTGCAGTTAGTGCAAGAATGTGACTTTTCATTGAAGAAAATAAATGCTGCGTCACTTGGAGGTCTATTTTGTACCAAACATGTTCAACAGCAGATCGAAGGTCATTAACAGAAAAGTATAGTAAAAATTTGCATAAACCTTAAGAAATATGGCCTTACAAAGGTTTTCAATTGGGTCCAGATCAGAGCTACACGCCGGCCAGTTGACATCAGTAGTATTTTCAAAGTTAAACGAGGTTTTTCTTTTGTATGTATACTATCTTTAAGCATTTAAATGTAAGGCAATGAACAGAACTAAAATAATCGAGGTGGGCGACTTTTTACACACAAACATATTTAATAAAACTGACGGCACTACAGACGACATATACACATATTGTAAACACAGAACAACTATCTGGAACATAGATACATTATGTTCCTTACATAATTCCATGGAATAGACAAGGGGCGCCATCTACCGTTTAACCTGAAAAGTAAAAGTATAAAATACCACAGCTCTTCCCCACTTAGTAATGAAGTCGGTCAGGAGCTCTTCGATGTCTTCTGGACCTTCTAAGTACCTGTGGAGAAGAAGAAGAATTAGTTTTTACATGTTCAGGGGCATCAACTGTAGCACTAGTAGGAACCGACGGTTTTTGGTGAATATTATCAGAGTTAGCTGAATTAGAACTCGAAGAATCAGGATTATGAAAGTCAGTTGGAGTAGGATCTGGAACAACTGGAACATGAGAGTCAACTGGTTGCGGATCTGTGAAACTTGACTGTAAGGGTGGAAAATCATCTTGCTTCACACTTGTATTTTCACTTCTAAAATTTTCTGTAACATTTTCTTCTGAATTTGGATCATTGGTTAAAGAAATATCTTCTCCTACATTAGTTATTTGATCCACATGCCTTTTCCAAATATTCGAACCAACTTGAACTCTGTAATGTAATTTTCCTTCTCTTGCTACAATTCGACCAATTTTCCATTTGGCTTCTGGAGTATAATTTCTTACAGCTACTTTCTGGTTGACTTCAAATTCTTTTACTTTAACTTTAGATTTCCTTGCAGTTTGCTTTTCATGAACAAAATTTGCAACATTTGGCACGATGAGGTGATGAAAAATTTGTCGCAAAAGAGGATCGGTTTTTGTAGCTGAAGCAATAGATTTAGCATTTAAAGGTAAAACAGAAAGTTGATTTATTTGAATGATTTCCGATTCATCAAGTCCTTCATTTGAATTATATTCGTGGGGCAAATCTTCACTACGTAATGGAAGACGTGAGAGTGCATCGACATTACCGTGTTCAGTAGTTTTCTTATAGCGGATGTCATACTGGAACGCTTGTAAATATATGGCATATCTTTGCATTCTAGCAGCTGATAAAACCGGAATACTTTTAGAAGGTGAAAAAATTGAAACTAATGGTTTACTATCAGTAAACAAAGTGAATCTGTTACCGTACAAATATTGAAAAAATTTCTTAACACCAAATATTATTGCTAATGCCTCCTTATCTACTTGACTATACCGTTTTTCGGCATTATTCAAGGTTCTGGATACAAATCCAATAGGCTTTTCAGTCTTGTCTGGCATCACATGCGAAAGAACTGCAGAGATACCATATGGAGAAGCATCCGTAGCTAAGATTAAAGGTAATTTAGGATTGAAATGCGTCAGCACTCTGTCCGAAGTAATTTCTCTTTTTATTTTTTTAAACGCTTGATCACATTTGTAAGACCAGTTGAACTTTACATTCTTTTTAAGCAAATTATTCAAAGGATGTGCAATTGTCGATAAATTCGGTACAAATTTTGCATAATAAGTTACAAGACCAAGAAATGCTTTTACCTGGGAAACATTTTCTGGCTTAGGGGCATTTACAATTGCTTCTATTTTATCTGGTGTTTTATGAATACCATGTTTATCCACTTTATACCCACAATAAGTAATTTCATCTGCCATGAAGAATGATTTTTCCTTATTTATCCGAATATTATAATTTCTCAACCTTTCTAATACTTGCTTTAACCTTTGCAACTGAATTTCGTCCGTTTCCCCAGTTATTCCTATATCATCAATAAAAATTGTAATTCCCTCAATTCCACTTAAAATTTGTTCGATTTTTCTTTGCCATATAGCAGGAGAACTATTAAGACCCATTGGTAATTTAAGAAACTGAAATAATCCTTTAGGTGTATTAATGGTTAATAATTCCTGGGATTCCTCATCAACGGGCAATTGGAGGTATGCTTGATTTAAATCAATTTTTGTAAAATGAACACCACCACTTAAAGTAGCTAACATATCCTCTATTTTAGGCAAGGGATATTTTTCTACTTTCAGATATTTATTTAATGTGACTTTAAAGTCTCCACATAAGCGTATTTTACCATTAGATTTTACCACTGGAACAATCGGGGTTGCCCACTTGCTATTTGTAACTGGTTTAATTATACCTGCTTCTTCTAATCTTTGTAATTCCTCATTGACTGCAGCACGTAGTGCATAAGTAACAGTCCTAGCTTTACAAAATATGGGTGTAGCATCCTTTTCAAGGTAAAGCTCTGCCTTTAACCCTTTAATTTCCCCTACTTTATCAGAAAATAAATCAGAAAAATCATTTAACAATTCTTGTAATTTATCAGAATAATTTACAGTCTCATTAACATAAACAGATCTTAAATTATGTGGAAAAATATCGAATGCAGAGGCCCAATCGCGGCCAAATAATAATGGAAAAGTATCTTCTTTTATCAAATATAATTTTAACTTTTCTGTTTTATTTTCATAAGTAACATTTACTTCAACATAACCTACAGGTTTAAAAATTTCACCAGTTGCAGTTTTTAACTGAACATCTGGAGGAAATATTTTATAATCAGGAAAAATTCTGCGAAATCTTTTTAAAGGAACAGCAGAAATTCCCGAACCGGTGTCCAATTCCATATCCGCTCTGGCTTTATTTTCAATTAACACAGATAATTTAATAGGATTTGCACCTGTATTTTTTATAGTTAATACATTTACTGTATCTACCGAATTTACGTGTTTTTGGAAAGTTTTACTTCTACAAACCTTTCCAATATGGCCTTTTTTCTTACATATTGTTGAAAATATTCCAGTGAAAATGCTTGAGATTTTTTGTAATTTTTTTTTATTTTTTTCTTTAGCACAGCACACATCGTAATACTTGACAAACACAAATTTTCACACAAACTTTACAGAACATAGATCATTACATAAATCTTGCAGAACAATAAATTATAACTTCTGGTTTCATATTTAATCTATTATGAAAAATCTTCTAACTAATTCTTTCATCTGACATGAAAGGATGAATTCAAATAATAATTAATAACCCCAGCCAACTTTGGGCGAAGTTAATTAAAAATATATTAAAAAATTAACAGGTGAGTCAAGAGCACCTCTTGACCCCTTTAAGTCCCATTCTCAACTGAACTGTGACATCATAATTCTGACTTTAAAACAAAGCACAGAATTCATAGTGCTGCCACCTGTTATCAAACAGAATAACTAACACTTAAATTGTTCTAATTAAATTGGGTTCACTGAACATACTCCCACCCATCAAGAAGTTATTCTTGATGCAAAGGAAGTAAACAAAGTTTTACAATAGGTCTTTTAAAGACACCCCTAACGGTTTTAACAGTCACTACTCTGACTATACCATCCTTACCCGGATGAATTTCAATGATTTTGCCTAATGGCCAAACAGAAGGAGGAACATTATCCTCTTTCAAAATTACAATATCATTTACTTTAAAATTTTCAGTTTGTACTCTCCATTTTTTTCTATTTTGCAAAGAGCTCAAATAGTCAATACTCCACCTTTTCCAGAAACATAATTTCATTTTTTGTACAATATGCCAACGAGACCGTAAGGATAAATTTTCTTCATATACCGGTTCAGCTGGCGAAGTAATAACATCTACAATTAAAAAATGAGATGGAGTCAATATATTGATACTGTCTATGCTATCATTATCAATTGCTACTAATGGTCTAGAGTTTAGAATAGCCTCAATTTGAGTCAAATATGTGTAAAATTCTTCAAAAGTTAAATTAGTATTACCAATAACACGTTTAATATGAAATTTTACAGAACGAACAGCGGCTTCCCATAGTCCACCAAAATGTGGACTTACTGGAGGAATCATATGCCACTCAATATTTCTTTGAGACAAAAAATAACAAATTTCTTCATTACTTTCAATATGACAAATAAATTTATATAAATCTGAAAGTTGCCCCTTAGCACCTACAAATGTTGTAGCATTATCACTATATATATGCTGAGGAGCTCCTCTTCGAGAGCAAAATCTGTTTAATGCAGCAATAAATGCCTCAGCAGTCAAATCACTTACCAACTCTAAATGTAGAGCTTTAGTGGCAAAACAAATGAATAAAGCAATATAACATTTGGTAGTTTTAGCTCCTCTACCTCGATATTTCAAAATACTAATAGGCCCCGCATAATCGATTCCACATGCAGCAAATGGCCTGTTAGGAGTAACTCTGTTAAGAGGAAGATCTCCCATTAATTGTTTGGAAGAAGCTGTTCTATATCTACAACAAGTAACACATTTATAAATACAATTTTTAATTATCTTCCTGGCACATACTATCCAATAACTCTGTCTTATGATGCCCATTAATAAATTTAACCCAGCATGAAAATGCATAACATGAAAATATTTAACAATTAACACACTTAATTTATGCTGAGTTGGCAAAATGACAGGATGTTTTGCATTATATTGGAGGGGTGAATTTCTCAGCCTACCTCCCACCCTAAGCAAACCATCACTATCAATAAAAGGACTAAGTGAAAAAAGAGAACTTTTTTTAGAAACAGGTCTATTTGATCTAATACAACTAATTTCATCTCCGAAATATAGCTGCTGAATATAAGAAATAATCAAATTACCTGAATGTCTTCTTTCGGTTATTGATAAAGGAAGAAATTTACCTTTATTCAAAGGACTGGTGTTCATTTTGCCAACTTTCTGCTTACAATTTTTCACAAACCTAATACAAAAAGCTAAAACATCAACAATTTTAGTAAAAGAAGAATATTTTTCAAAAAGCATATCTATCACAGAATTATTTACAGTTACTGGAAAACAAAATTTAGATTTTTTCTTCTCTTTATTCACAGTATCTAAATTAGTTTTGATTTGAGGTTGTTCAGGCCAATGTTCTTGACCTAAAGAAAGCCATTTTGGGCCCTCCCACCAAAGGGAACAATCAGGAAGATCCTTGGGAGGTAACCCTCTGGAAGCAATGTCAGCTGGATTTTCCTTGCCTGGAACATACCTCCAACAGTCAGATGGAACAGAATCCAAAATTTCGGAAGTTCTATTAGCCACATAAGGTTTCCAATACCTAGGATGAGATGACAGCCAAGATAGAACTACTTGAGAGTCTGTCCATGCATAAAATTTAATAACGAAGGTATTCAAAATAGTCACTAGTGTAGAATATAATCTAGAAAGTAATAAAGCACCATTTAGCTCAAGTCGTGGTATGGAAACAGATTTAAGTGGTGCTACCTTGCTTTTAGCAACCAATATGGTCACCTTTGACTTTATTTCACCAGGTTGTACCACATAGATGACTGCAGCATATGCTGATTCTGAAGAGTCACAAAAACCATGCAATATGATTTCTTTACTGGAACATTGGATCCATCGTGGAATTTGAATAGAACAAACTTGTTCAAATTCTTGTTGGAATTTTTTCCAATTTGCTTGGAAATTTTCAGGAAGAGCAGTGTCCCAGTCTAACTTCATTAACCATAATTGCTGGTAAAACATTTTTATCGCAACAGTGCAAGGAGCCAAAAATCCCAATGGATCAAATAATTTAGCTGATTGTGAAAGAAAATTTCTTTTAGTTATGTTATCATCAAATTGTAAATTAACTTTAAAGATGAAAACATCATTTGTAGAATCCCAACTAAGCCCTAAGGCTTTGGAGCAATCATCAGGATGAATTTCTAAGTTTGTTGACTCAAGAGAATTTGAAGATAAATGAGTCAATACATCAGAAGAATTAGACCTCCATTTCCGTAAATGAAAACCTCTATTTTCTAAAGCCAGTGAAAGTTTATCAATCACTCTAATAGTTTCTTCACTTGAGATTGAACCTGACATACAGTCATCAATATAGAAACTATCTTTAATAATTGAAGCTGTTACAGGATCATCGTTTTCTATGTCCTTTCCAATTTGAAATAAGCAACGAGTTGCTAAAAATGGAGCTGATGCTGTTCCATAAGTGACAGTTTGCAGACGATACTCCTTTAAATCTGAGTATGCTGATTCTCGCCAAATAATACGTTGTAAATCTTGATCTTCTGGAGCAATCAGAATTTGTCTATACATTTGCTGAATATCAGCGGTAAAAGCAACAGGATTTGTTCTAAATCTAATAAGAACTGTGAAGAGATTTGGTTGAGGAATTTGTCCAACTGCCAAAACAGAATTCAAAGAATTACCATTAGGTGGTTTGCATGTACCATCAAACACCACCCGTAACTTTGTAGAAATAGAATCACTTTTTATAACAGAATGATGTCATGGCTGCAAGTTTTTCCGTCCTGAGACGGAATTCCGTCTTTTAAAAATTCCCGAGGACGGAAGCGAGACGGAAAAATCTCCGAGGACGGAAGCGGATCGCGAAAAACACGCGCTTTTCGTCAAAAGATAGCGGGAAAAAAAACATTATTTTCGTGAAATGATCGCGGAAAAAAGTGCTGTTTCTGTCAAAGAATTGCAAAAAAAGACACGTTTGCCGTCAAAAGCTTACGGAAAAAAACGCGATTCCTGAAGACGGATCGCGAAAAACACGCTATTTGTGTCGAAAATCGCGAAAAACACTTCAATATCATCAAAGAATTGCGAAAAAAGGCGCGATTTTTGTCAAATGCTTGCGAAGAAAACGAGATTCCTATTAAAAGATCGCGAAAAAGAAGTCATCTCGGTACAGAGAATGCGAAATAGACGGGGTCTCTGTCAAAGGATTCCAAAAAAGATGAGTTTTCTGTCAAAAGGTTACAGAAAAAACTAAATTCCTGTCGGGAGAATCGCGAAAAAGACGCTATTTCCGTCGAAGAATCGCGAAAAAGATGCTATTTCCGGTCAAAGAATACTAAATAGATGCAATTTTTGTCAAATGATATCAAAATAGACGTGAATTTAATCAAAGGATCGTGGAAAAGACGTGAATTTTGTCAAAGGATCGTGAAAAAGACGCGAATTTTGCCAAAACATCGTGAAAAGACGCGATTTCTGTTAAAAGATCGCGAAAAAAACGCTATTTCCGCCGAATAATTGCGAAAAAGACGCTATTTCCGGTCAAATAATACAAAATAGGTACCATTTTTGTCAAAGGATCGCAATAAAGATGTGAATTTAATCGAAGAATTGGAGAAAAGACGCGAATTTTGCCAAAAGATCGAGAAAAAAACGCAATTTCCGTGAAATGATCGCAAAAAATCCCGCGATTTTCATCAAATGATAGCAAAGAAAACGCGATTTTTGTCAAAGGATCGCAAAAAAGACGCGAATTTCGTCAAAAAATCGTATAAAATACTTGGATTTCATCGAAAAATCGCAGATTTCTGCTGAAAACTGTAGATAAAACGCAAATTTTGACTAAAAACCGTAGAAAAATCGCAAATTTCGATGAAAAATAGTTGAAAATCGCAAGTTTCGGTTTAAAATCGTAGAAAAAACACAAATTTTTGGCAAAATATCATAGAAAAGTCACAAATTTTGTCGAAACATCAAGGGGAAAAAACTAATTTCGTCATATGGTCGTGGAAAAAACATGATTTACGTGCTTATGTTCTCACTCAGTGGGGGGGGGGGGGGGGGGGGGGGGGGAATAAGGACAAAATATTTTCAGTCTTGGCAAAATTTCAAACTTGCACCCATGAATGATGTGGAAGGTAGTATACTTTGTTGTGTGTAGGATTTGAATCTTTGTCAACAGGTGTCATGTGACCAAAATCTTCATATTCATTCATAAATTTTCTGTATTCATTCTCAAAATTTTTATCAAACTGAAATTTTTTCTCCATAGCAAATAATCGTGAAACTGCCATAGATTTAGAATCTCCTAATGTTATTACATCTTTAAAAACTGGCAACTTAACTTGAAATCTACCTTCTGGAGTTATCTTATAAGTCGAACAAAAATGTTGTTCACAAAATTTTTCTTCTTCAGACAAATGAGGATTTTTAATATCTATTTCTTCTGCTTGCCAAAACTTTTGTAATAATAAATCAACATTTAATTCATTTTTTACACTAAGAAAATGTGAATTGATACTAGAAGAATATTTACAATTAGATTGCAATTTTCCAGCTACCACCCAACCAAACATAGTATTTTGAGCAATTGGCTCATTCTCATTACTAACAATTTTACCATATCTTAAAATAGTAAAGAAACAGTCAGATCCTAGAATAATATCACATTCTTGTGGTTTCATGAAATCTTCATCTGCTAAGGTAATATTCTTAAGATAATCTATGTTTTTTGTATCAAGTAATTCTGCAGGTAATTGAGATGTCACTTTAGGCAGAATGTATGCCTGTACCTTTAAGGATTCATTTGAAAGCTTTGATCCAACTTTGAGAGTTACTGAACCTCGAGTTTGTCCAGCTGATACTCCAGTAATTCCATTTAAAAGAATTCTGTCGTTCTTCCTTTTTAATCCTAAAATTCTTATAACATTTTCACTGACAAACGAACATTCTGATCCAGAATCCAGCAAAGCTCTAAAAGAGTAAGCTTTGTTTTCATTATCATATAGTAAAACTTTAGCAGTAGGTAGAAAAGAAACACATTTAGAATCATTAAAAGAAGCACTAGAATTAATTTGCAATTCATGAGATGTTGACTCATGTGCATAATTTTCATTTAACTGATGATCCTTATTCTCAGATGAAACGGGAACTACTTTATTTTCAAATTTAACAGAGTAAGCATTATTACTTTTATTTTCTTCATGTAAGAGTGTATTGTGCTTACTTTCACACTTAAAACATTTTAAATGAGAATTTGGACATTCCTTAATTTTATGCAAGTTTAAACATAGAAAACAACAGTTATTACGCTTAATAAAGTTTTTTCGAGCAGCAACATCCATGGATTTAAATTTGATACACTTATACAGTGGGTGTGTTCCTTGACATTTTAAACAAACTTTTGATTTGTCATTTGAATTATGTTTGGAACCTACAAAATTTGAGCTTTTGGAATGTTTAATATCATTTCCATTGTTAGAGATAAGTTCTAAAGAAGAACATCTTACACTTAAGAAATCAAAAAATTCTTGTAAAGAGGGAAATTCATTTTCTGCACTTTCAATAGACCACAGTCTTCTACTTTCAGGATCTAGTTTTTGGAATAATAAATATATTAGCCATGGGTCTCTACTTGTAGCTTCATCCCCAACAGCTTTTAAACCCCTAATAACTTCATCACTTATGTTCAACAAATTCCTGATATTTATACTATTTGGATGCAGAACTGATTTTTGTTCTAAAAATAATTTAATCAAAGAATTTACTATTTGTTTCTTCTTGTCATATCGGTTTAGCAATTTATCCCACGCTTCTTGATAAGAATCATTAGAAAGAGGAATATGTTTAATCAATGTAGCTGGTTCTTCAGAAAGTAATCCTTTAAGATATTGAAATTTCTGAATATTACTTAAACCTGCTTGTGAATGAACAGTGGAAACAAACATATCTTTAAAATTTGTCCATTCAGAAAATTTTCCAGAAAATACTGGAATGTTTAACTTAGGTAGTCGAATATTACACTGATTAGGAATATTAATAGAACCACCTTGAGTAGAATTGTGCGTTATAGCATTAATAACTTCAGTAGAATTCAAAGAATCCAATTTGTTTTGGTATTTAGTTTTTAACTGAAAATACCTCTCTTCAAATTCTGCTAACTCTGAATCTTCATCATTTAAGCTAGAATCTAATCTTAAGAATTCTTTAAGTAAATCATCTAATCTCTGTAACCTAATCAAAATTTCATTTTTCGTATTCACATTCTCAAAACTATTCTCTAATCTAGTTACAGAGCCTTTAACCCTACCTCTCTCAATTTTAATTTGAGCTGCCTTTTTTTCATAATCTTCCATTTTATACAATTACTTAAAGCAGAATGATTTCCAAAATAAAATTTAATCAAATTAGCTTCAAAACAAAACTAATCAAATTATACTTCAAAATCAAAACTAATCAAAAATATACCTTGAAATCAAAACTAATCATAATTGCTTCAAAACAATAATAATCAAATAAAATTCAAAACCTAAACTAAATTAAATCAAAAACAGAACAAATCAAACTCAAAAATAGAACTTCTGTATAATATTCTATCACTTAAGAATGCTGTTTCATATAAACAATGGAAGAATGTTCTGTTCTTAAATGTACATAAATTCAAAAATAATCTTCTAAATTCTTCAATGCAATATAATTCTTTATAGTAATCAAATATTCAAATTCTGAAGCAAATAAATCATAATGTTCTATAGAACAAGTAAATAAATCAATATGTTATTCTTCAGAACAATTCTATTCTTTCCAAGAACAATTATCAAAATATAATAATGCAGAATATTTATCTTATTTAATCACTTTAAATAAACTTAATTGTTCCTATATTTGCTAACTTCTCTAGCAAAATTAAACTTATGCTATAGCATCATAGAATATTAAAAATAAAAGTACTCACAATCTAGCCTAGGTGCCTCCACTTTTTCTCTGTTGAAAATATTCCAGTGAAAATGCTTGAGATTTTTTGTAATTTTTTTTTATTTTTTTCTTTAGCACAGCACACATCGTAATACTTGACAAACACAAATTTTCACACAAACTTTACAGAACATAGATCATTACATAAATCTTGCAGAACAATAAATTATAACTTCTGGTTTCATATTTAATCTATTATGAAAAATCTTCTAACTAATTCTTTCATCTGACATGAAAGGATGAATTCAAATAATAATTAATAACCCCAGCCAACTTTGGGCGAAGTTAATTAAAAATATATTAAAAAATTAACAGGTGAGTCAAGAGCACCTCTTGACCCCTTTAAGTCCCATTCTCAACTGAACTGTGACATCATAATTCTGACTTTAAAACAAAGCACAGAATTCATAGTGCTGCCACCTGTTATCAAACAGAATAACTAACACTTAAATTGTTCTAATTAAATTGGGTTCACTGAACACATATTTTACAAGTAGCATTAATAAATCTACATGAATTGGCTAGATGGGAAGTATTTCCGCATCTATAACATTTTAATTTACTTTTATTTGCTTCAGGAATTGTATTATTTATATGATTGTTGACATTTGACTTCTGACAGTCGTTAGAAAATTTCTTTGGGTGTACATTTTTTGAACTGGAAATTTTATTAATACTGAAATTTTTATTTTTAATTTCAGAAATTTCAATATCTACATTGTGTAAGGATAAAGCTTTCTCCACTGCTTTCTCAAAAGTTAAATCCTCTACTTGCGTAATCAATTTATTTTGAATGCTTTCGCTTTTCAAACCGCGTAAAAATTGTTCAAGTAAATTTTCATTTAATGTATCACCCGTAAAACAACAAAAAGTTGTATTTTTCTTTAATCTAGCAGCGAAATCTTGAACTGATTCCGACTCATTTTGGTAACACTTACGAAATTTGATTCTTTCAATAAATTTGTTGGGGGCGGGGCTTAGATGCTTTATCAATATATCAACAATCTCCAAATATTTTAATGTTTCACATTCTTTAGGGAAACATAAATTACTCAGTAAATTATACAGCTTAGGGCCCATGCAAGATAAAAGGGCTGCAACTTTTTTTTCCTCTTTTAATTCATTCAGAATAAAATTCTGTTCCAGGCGTTTAATATAAGCCTGAAGTGTTTCTACTTTATCATCATATTCCTTGAATGAAAACATCGTATTCTTTATGCAATAACACAGGAAAAAAAAAGTACTTTAAAATTCAATGTACTTACCACCCCCTTGTTTTAAAGCTGCTGATATATTCTGGAAAGCTGCTGTTACCTTGTATGTTTGTCGAACGCAAAAACGAAAGAAGAAGCCATTTCTCTTGGGCGCGCCGTTATTCCTTTAAAATTTTTACGGTAGAAACTTTTAACATCTCGTCGCCATTATACTATCTTTAAGCATTTAAATGTAAGGCAATGAACAGAACTAAAATAATCGAGGTGGGCGACTTTTTACACACAAACATATTTAATAAAACTGACGGCACTACAGACGACATATACACATATTGTAAACACAGAACAACTATCTGGAACATAGATACATTATGTTCCTTACATAATTCCATGGAATAGACAAGGGGCGCCATCTACCGTTTAACCTGAAAAGTAAAAGTATAAAATACCACAGTATGCAACATGAATAGGCGATTTATCTTGCGAAAATCCATACTTTGGATCAGCTAAAAGTTCCCCAAATGACTAAAAATTAATCTTCAACGTATATACATAGTCTTGTGTTACTTGGCAACCATTGGATAACTCCAGAGATACTCGAGCATTAAAGAAAAGTGAGGACCAAATCATTAAAAAGTCACTTCCTTGTTGTCGACTTAAGAAAGTCCCAGGATCTTTATACAAGTCCTGCCAATAGTATGCCCACCTTTTTGGGTAATTCAAATTCCACTTTTTTCTCGTCGCTCGGCAATATCATAGCGTACCATTTGGGTCCATATGACGTATGTTTTCAAGTACATTGCATTCTGACCAATTTGTAGCCAGATTTTAAAGCTGATTGTTTTAACATTTTCATGTAAATTGATTTATCTGTTTCTTTAATTCATCTACGAATCATATCCGTCAATATAGAAAGTCCTGACTTACTTTTAATGTGATTAGTGTAGTGTCTTTACTATACATAATTAAGTAATTCATACGAATCCATTAAGATAAATAAAATAGACACAAAAGTTGCGTATTCACAGCATCTTTATTACAATTTTAACAACCGTGGAAATTGCCAGATCCACATAACTAAGTTACATAAATAAATATTATATCAAGTTGAGTTGAACAATAAATATAAAACATATGGAGGTTGATATATGCAGTGAGAATACATTACAATACCCTCCTCTACAAGTTAAGACGTACAACTGGTTTTATATGACGCTTAGGGCGTTCATGTATATTTAATTTTACTGGTTGTGAATCACTATTGTCTCTATTACATTTTAATTCATTTGGATGAGAGATCGTTGGTTTTAATGGTATATTTTGATCAGTAATTGCAGTATCCTTTTGAGGTTCGTCTGGTGGTACATCAACATCCGTATTTGGATATGGAAGTTCATTATCTCTAAACTGGTTATCAACATTATCCATAACTCTTCTGTTATTAAAATTAGTAGTATCAAAATTTGAACTGAAGTTGTTACTGTCCTTTCTATTAATATAACTTCCAGAATCATAAGTACTTTTATCTGCAATAATTTGATCCAAATGTCTTTTCCAAATTAAATCCTCATTAATTAGTTTACACATATATATTCTATCACCCAGCACTTCATCTATTGTGCAAAGAACCCAACCCTTCTTGTTTGGATTTCGGTAATCTCTACACAATACTCTATCCCCTTCTTTGAATACTTCCTCTCTGATACCCTTAGTAACCACCATACCTGATTTATTTGTATCTTTCAGCAAATCGAATCTAGTTCTAACTTTATTTTTAAAAATTAAGCTAGTGGGTGTAACCCCTGTTGTCATGTGAACTGAATTTCTATAGTGGAAAAGGTACCTATTCATTAAAGTTTCAAAGCTTACATTGCTATTAGTTGGTGATTTTAATAATTTACCTAAGCCAAGTTTAAAGTTTTTCACAGCATTCTCAGCAAGTCCATTAGTAGCCGGATGAAATGGTGGAGATGTTAGAAATTTTACCCCATTCATTTGCAAGAAATTAATCAATTCTCCTGATTCAAACTGTCTTCCATTATCAGTTTCCACAATCTTAGGTAAACCGAAACGAGCAAAACACTCCCTAAACTTTTCAACGCATGTTTTAGCCTCCATATTCTTCATAACAAATGCTTCGACCCATTTAGAATATGCATCTACAATTATTAAAATCATTTTCCCCTTTATAGGACCTAAAAAATCAGCATGGACTCTTTCAAATGGGTAATTAGCTTTGTTCCCTGAAATGATTTTGCATTTCTTAGGCTCTGGTCTAGATGCAGAACAAACGCTACAACTTTTGACAAAGTTCTCAATATCCGAATCTAACCCAGGCCACCAAAAATAAGCCCTAGCATTACATTTCATTTTAACTATACCTTCATGAGTACTATGAAGTTCATTAAGTAGCTGTTTTCTATACTTTGTTGGGATCACAACACGATAGCCCCACATTATTACACCCTTATCCACATTTAATTCATTTTTACGACTAAAATACTTTTTAATTTCACCATCAGTAACATTTTTAGGGAATCCATGCGTTATATAATTAAACAATTTTCCTAAAATTGGGTCTCTTCTAGTTTCAGATCGAACTTTAAACAAATCAATCGGAACATCATTTTCTATAAAATGGACATAATCATATTCTTCGGGTTCTACCAATTTGTTATCAAATACTGGGTATCTGGATAAAGCATCTGCCTGTGTGTTTAGGTTACCTTTTATATGTCGAAAAGTATAGTTAAACCCTGATAAAAATAGTGACCACCTTTGGAGCCGTCCTGCCACCATAGGTGGTAAAGTACGGTTTTCTCCAAATAAAGCTAATAGTGGTTTATGATCACTTACCAATTCAAATTTAGTCCCTACCAGATACTGATAAAGCTTTTGACATGCCCAATAAATGGCTAAAGCTTCCTTATGTATCATTGAATAATTTTTCTCCGCTGGACTATAAACTCTGGATATAAAACAAATTGGTCTGTCAGATTTGTCGTCCAATACATGTGATAATACAGCCCCTATCCCATTTTGACTAGCATCACATGATAATCTTAAAGGTTTAGACCTATCAAAATGAATCAGAACTCGGTCTGATGTTAATTCTCTCTTAGCATTTTCAAAGGCTTGTTGACATTTGGTAGACCATTTGAAATCTACATCTTTTTGTAACAAATCATACAAAGGTTTCATTTTTGGTGATAAATCTGGAATAAATTTTGAATAATAATTAACCATCCCACAAAATATTCGAACATCATTAACATTACGTGGTTTAGGAAAATTCAAAATTGCTTTAACTTTAGTATTATCTTTTTGCAAACCGTTTTTACTGATAGTGTGTCCTAGATATTTAATGCTGTCTTTGAAAAATTCACACTTCTTTAAATTAACACGAAACCCAGCAGTCTGTAATCTTTCCAAAACTGCTTTTAAATTCTTTAAATGCTCTTGTTCATTACTACCAGTGACCAAAATATCATCTAACAAATTAACCGTTCCCCCAATTCCTTGTAAAGTTTTCTCAATTGTTCTTTGTAAAATAGCACAAGCTGGCTTAGTTCCGAAAGGTAAGCGGTTTACTAAATAAATACCATAAGGTGTGCTCCATGCTAACAATTCTCTAGTTGAATCATCTAAGACTAACTGATTATATGCATTAGATAAATCTAATTTACTAAAACTTTGTCCTCCCTGTAACGCTGAGAAAAGTTCCTCAATCCTAGGCAGAGGATGATTATCATCCTTCAAATATTTATTCACCGTGATTTTATAATTTGCACAAACCCTAATGTCTTTACCATTAGGTTTCATAACAGGAACAAGAGGTGTGCCCCACTGAGAATTATCCACTTTTGTAATTACTCCCTTTTTTTCTAAGTTATCTAACTCTGACTTAACTTTGTCTTTAAAAGCAAAAGGAATTGGTCGTGGTTTATGGAAAATAGGCTTTATATTACCCTCAACTTGCAAATGTACTTTCTCTACTTTATAAGTACCCAGTTCATCTTTAAATAACTCCGAGTATTCTGTTAATAAGGATTGTAAGTCCAAATTGCCTTCCGCTATAGAAACCCTGTTCACATTAGTGTTTCCTACTATAATATTTAATCCAAAATCATTTAAAACATTTCGTCCCAATAATAATTTTTCAGACTCTTTCACCACAATCATGTTAACTACTTTTGAAATCCCATTAAGATCCATAGTAACATTAATTTGCCCAACAGGTATTACAATATGTCCCCCATAAGATTTTAACTTAATCTTTGTATTTTCTAATCCTATATTTCTCAAATTTTTCTTATAAAATGAAAAGGGAATACATGAAACACCTGCCCCCGTATCCACTTCCATTTTAACTTCTTTTCCCTCTAATTTAACATTTAAAAATAAAGGATTTACATAAGAGATATCCATACTATACATATCTATATAATCAAAACCATCATCTACTGAATTTACAGTAACTTTAGATTTACATACCTTAGCTATGTGCCCTTTTCGATTACACGCGTTGCACTTAAAGTCTTTAAATTTACACTTTTTAAAATCATGGTTAGTTTTACCACAGTGAAAGCACTTTAAATTATCGTCTCTTTTATGATTGACTTTCGAGGGAACTTTGGGGAACTTTTTGGTAGGCTGTGTCATCCTCTCTTTTGGAGATTTGCCTTGCAGTCTGTTTACTTCCTGCAGCCTAGCTTCTTGAAGAAGTACTTCCTTGCTTTGAGCAATGTCCAGCAAATTAGCCAATGTGGTGGTGAGTTTTTTTTCGCACAGTCGATCGAGAATAGGCCCAGGTTTCATTCCGGTCACAAATTTGTCACGGACTCTGTCTTCCAGGCTAGCTTCAAACTCGCATTCTGCCGCTTGCGTCTTTACTTTCACGTACCACTCTCGCACAGATTCTTGAGACTGCCTTAATGAGTCAAATATGATTCTTTTGCGGTACACTGAAACAGCAGGTTGAAATTGTTCGGTTAAAAGTTTTTTTAAATCAGCAAATGTTTTTAACGATGGTGTAACAGGATGGCACAAATTTTTCAGAATCTTGTAAACAGCTTCGCTGACCGTCGTCAAAAGAACCGGCACTTTGCGTTCCTCTTCCACCCTGTTAGCCAAGAAATATTGCTCCAATCTTTCAATAAAAATATTCCAGTCATCATGCAAATTATACTGGTTGATGTTTGCAACAATGCCAGTATTTACTACAGTCACATTGGTCGGATCCTGTGCCATTATGAAACCACACAGTGATGAAAAATATCTCAAGTTGAGAATTAAAATATAATGAAATATCAGAACTTTTTCCGAAAAATAATGCTGTCCAATTAAAAATGTTGACTCGTCGCCACATTTGTAGTGTCTTTACTATACATAATTAAGTAATTCATACGAATCCATTAAGATAAATAAAATAGACACAAAAGTTGCGTATTCACAGCATCTTTATTACAATTTTAACAACCGTGGAAATTGCCAGATCCACATAACTAAGTTACATAAATAAATATTATATCAAGTTGAGTTGAACAATAAATATAAAACATATGGAGGTTGATATATGCAGTGAGAATACATTACAATTAGCAATCATTATTTGTGTAAATGTTAATTTATGGATCCATTTGTCATCTCATTTTCTCTTCACACAAGGTCTTCCAGGTTTATGTTTTGTTTTAAAGGAGTCATCTGTAGACTATACTTCATAGACAGACCACTTTGGACGATTCAATGTTAATAAAGTTTTGGCAACAGTCTTCCCTTTCCATTTCGGCTTTCCTACTTCAATTACCTCATCTAACTGAATATTTTTAGCTTGCGACATCTTCACTAATTGATGCTATATCGAGACATAATTAAATACTTCAGACATGTGTCATCATAACTTAGAAATTTGCATTTTTCCATGAACAGTTGGCAAAAAATCAAAGTGTTTAAACTTTTGCAATTTGCAAATTTCGCTTTTTTCAGTTAAATTAAATATTATCTTATACTATAACCATTATTTTTATTCTACATTGTTTAAAATATATTTGAAAATTAGCATAGCCATTTTTAAAACTCAAGTGTTCGTATTTTTTATTTAAAGGTTAAAAAACACCAGTGTCTAAACTTTTGCTGAGCACTGTAACTTAAACTAAATTGACCCCTTTTTTAAATCTAAAATATACAAATTGTTTCAATATGGCAGTTTCTCTCATTTTATACTGATAGCATCAACATATACAAACATAAATACATAATTTACACTGATGTTTTTCTATGTGTATGAATGAGAGAATAAAAATAGATAAAGAATGTATATTGTGATTTGATAATTTTAAAGTATAATACTGTTTATAATGTATGTGTATAGTTATTTATATGATTAAAATGGTCTTGGGTGTTTGATTTAGTTGCTCCCTGTTCGAGCTCTGGCATCACTAGCAATCCACTGCATTTCAACTCGGAAGGTTGGATAGGTCATCCTTTAGATCCCATTGGTGCCCTCTTTGATACTCTTGCAGAATCCTCCTTAGTACCTGAAACAAAATCATTTGATCATTATTATGGTAAGTTCTTCCAAGATTGTCTTATTTTAAGCTGAATTTAGAAACGAGTTCTTTTGATTTTTCCCATTTATTTAAAGGCTGTTTAAATATTAAATAAGTGAAATATATTTTAATTAATATTTGTTATCTTTCAGGTAAGCTGATGTATTAACAATATAATTAAAGCACTTCTAGTCATTGTTAATAGTTTACATTCATATTTACATCTGTTTAAATATTGTGATGTATGTTTATATGCAAGAATGTAAATGTTTTACTTAACTACATTAGATTTAATTAAATAAATTGACAGTATTACTTGCAACGCGTGCAAAAGCTATAAGGACAGCAAACATTTTTTTTAATATACATTTCAAAACAAATGAAGCTTTTTTCCTTATAATATGTATTATCAACTGAAAAACTAATAAAAACGGCAACAAAATTCAACTGTGAGTATTTTATTACAAAAATTAAGTAATTGTACAAAAAATCACTATTTTTGTCTGTGTAAAAACTTTAAGGACTGGAAAATAAATTCAATATAATAACTGAAGAAACAAGTATTTAATGTACTATGCATACACCTATGAGTTTAATGATTGCAAATATTCCATCATTCCTCGACATCATTAATTTTTAGTACAGTTCCAGTTTGTTTTTGTACTATTAATTTTCAATTGTAGATCTGGGTTCCTATGCTGAAGAAAAATGCCTCCCATTTTTATAAACTCATCTTACTAACTCATTTTCAAAACCATTCATTTGCTGTTTCATAAAAATGATATTGTCACAAAATTATAATTGGTAATTCAATTAGTAAAATGCAAAAATTCTATAACAAATACTTGTTGCATGAAAAATAAAACTTGGCCCATTTTTATTAAATGCTGTTAAGAGCTGTTTAAAATATTTGCAGTTAATTTCATGCCTTATTTGCCCTGGAGCATTTAGCACCATTGTTATATATTTTTTTATGAACATCTTGACCTGAGAAATGATAAAAAATTTATGCTTTAATTTGAACTTTATGAAAAATTATTTAAATGTGTTAAAATGATTTTTTTTTTTAAATATGTTTAGCTTAAACATTTTATTTGAGTAATTTTAAAGTCTCTCATTATTAAATTTTAAGTATTTTAGAATTATATATAAACCATTTTAGAGGTTTTTTAAATGCTTGGTAAGTATGAAAATATGATTTCAGTTAATGGAATAACCTATGAGAATAATTAGTATCTTTATAATATAACTGTTTTAATAAGTGAACTAGGCTGTACAGTATTTGAATTTATTATTTATTATTATGAATAACTTGTTTTAGATGTATCAATATCAAACTCAAATGAGGAAACCGCTCCAACTTCTCCACGGGAACGGCCCAGGTATCACCATGTTTCTGTTCCAGGAAGTAGAGACCGCAGTGAAACTTATCTTTCGTTGGCTGTAGAAGCTGCCCTCATAGGCCTAGGGCAACAACGTGTCATGCCATTGGGACTGTATGCCCAGGAGAAGGCCTGCAAGCATGAAGATCGTCTAATTACAAAGCTACATGACATAGAATTAGACGGCACTTTAGTGGCTGTTCTCCGCAAACAAGCCATGTTATTGCTGGAAGGTAAGAGGCATGCATAATGAACTGTAAGTACATTTAATGATTGTACACAATGACAATGTGTTTTTGTCACAAAAATCCTGTATTTAAGTGATTTTTTTTTCACCTTTAACAATGAGTACAACTTTATTAAGACTAAAAATATTTTTATTTTATAAACTTATTCTATTAAATTTTACTGCGACTAAGTTGAAGTTATCCTTTTTTCCCTTTACATATTTAACTTAAGTTTAATACATAATAATGCACTGACACAACAAAGGGAAGGGTTTTGGGATCAATCAACCCCCCCCCCCCCCAAAAAAAAAAACAAATAAATAAAATAAAATAAAAAATAAATAAAATAAAATAATTATAAAAGTGTTAAGTTACTATAGTTGCTGCTTTTATGAATCACTAGTTAAATAAATAGTTGTTTTGTTAATCAAAGCCGAAATTAACATTACCTTTTTTTTTTTGTCTTACTCAGAATCTGCAGTTTAGTTGAATCAAATTCTATTCAACAAAGTCATTCAGTGAAACAGAGAATATTATATTTAAAACTGACAAAGCTCTTAATACATGCATTGATTAAGGGCAAACTGGTCATTTGCTTTGAAAAAGGGCAGTAGTCACATTTTCGTTTTAGGCTTAAAAAAATTATCATTTCCTGCTGCGCAGACATTTTGAGTTTGAGTGTTATACCATGTACAGTTTTCTAATTGCTTGAAACTATAAATGACCATAAAATTTAAAGAAAACATAAAGCATATGTCTCAAAGGTCTTTGTTTCAAATGTGCTGTTTTGCATTTTTCATCTCAGTTACAAGAAGAAATACTCTCTAAGATCACGTTATGTGCATACACAGGGGAAAATCTTTGAAAAAGTAGTAAGAATTTACAAAATGTACTATAACAATATAAACAAAAAGCTGTGTGATTATAACTGAACAGATAATTGCAATAAGTGTTTCTTTCAAACTATTTGTTCCCAAGGTTAAGAGGGGGGGGGGGGATGGTATTTTAAAATTATTTTATAATGTATTATACAGTTAAATAAGATGAGAATTTTATAAGATATTTTTTTGTCATCCTAAATTATTTCAGGACAACCAATATTTTATACATCTAAATTTATTTATCTTTAATAAATCAAATATACTTTCTTTATCTGTTTAATTAGCTAATGAAAACATATTAAATGTCTAAAATTATATACATCTTGTATTTAGGTGGTCCTTTCAGTGGCCTTGGCTGTGGAATTCACCCAGAAAGTGTTCCTATGCATACATTTGCCAAGTATTTATTTACAGCACTGCTTCCATATGATTCAGACTTGGCTTACAGTGTAGGCCTTCGTGCAATGAGGTTTGTAAAGCTACTTTTCTTAAATTTCTACGTGAAAATTTGATTCAATAATTTGTAAATATATGTTTGATATAGGTAAACAATAAGACTTCAATAAAGATTACACTCGAATGTGAAGACAATAACAGACATCTAACTAGACATAAAATAGACAAATAATTAGAAAATACTTGTACAGTTGATTGGCAGGACTGAAAATGTGGCACTAATAGGATAGAGAAGCATTCCTGCTTTCTTTCATTAAAAAAAATAATCAGTTATTTCAGTCTTTATATGTAAAACCAACCAATTTCTTCAGAACAAATTCTAATGATTATCCATCATCGTGGACTGTGAATGTATAATATGTCCCAAGAATCTTTACACTTTAATAAATTGAGATATTGCATTTAGACATTGCTAATCTGATTTTTCTCACATACATTAAACATATTCACAAGCTTATCATAAAATAAGTGTGTTTTTTCACAAACTTGAATATGTCAAATTTTAGTAAAATGTTAGTTTTTATTCTTAAAGAATCATTATGAATATTCAAACAATTCACATAGTTATTGATACTGCTCAAAACATGCAAAACCAATTGCAGTACATTTAGGTTTTTGCTCTGTAATTTATTCTATGTTCATAGTGTATTTAAGTAAAGGCTCTATTTTATTACTTATTTCTATTTAAAACTAACATTTCTAATTTCCAAAAGTAATAACAGAGAGTTCACAATTCCTGTTCAGTGAAATACCAGTCAAAATGATGTCACATTCACATAATAGTAATAACATGTTTGTTTTATGAAGGCAGATGCTTGTTTTCTTTTGTAGAATGAGAGAGGATGTTCTTTCTGATTTGGATTTCAGAAGAATTCATTAGAATTTGAAAGATGTACATCATTGAACATCACAATTCATGCATCATTCAAAATACAATGGTGGCTATAAAATACTAAACAGGCAATTCTGCATGAGTATAATTTGTCCTAATGGCAGGGAAGAACTTCAATTATGGAAGATTAATAGAGAAAAAAAAGCTAACAAAACTTTTCCAAATTTGAGGCTTAGTATATTTTATCCATGTTTGAATTAATATGTAAGGCTTATTTCATGGATTCATTCGGAATTATTTTTGTTCTATAGCAGCAGTTTTAGTGTTGAGTTTATCCTACCCTGTCAAAGTGTTTTTTTTTCCAAATTAGAAGTTTAAGTTTTCAGGAAATTTGTTGAAAACAATTTTGAGATCATCGGAACACTCGAAATTGTTTGCTTATTTAACATATATGATAAGCTTAAAATAACAAAACAATATAAATGAGTTATAGGTAAAATATATTTCAGAAGTGCAAAAATTATTTTCAAAATTTTTCTTAAAATGCATGACCATTTAGAGAAATCCTCCTGACATTGGAAATTACTTATTCATTTAATATGTATAATAAATACATGTTGGCTACACTAACTTGACTAAAACAGAACATTGCAACAGACTTTTAGAATTTTAAAGCTTTTCAGACAGTGTATTCTAATTAACATTCAACAAATTTCACTTTTTTCAATATGTGTATAAATTTGCAGTTAATATATTTGACCACTTTCTTGTGCCATTTAGTTTTGTGTCGCACATTATGTTATTGTCATAACTAATACCATTGAGACCTTAATTTAGTGACATATTTATCTCAACACAGTCTTTTTTTTTTATATCTCAAATATACAAAATAGATTTCTAGAAATATACTATGATCTCATCAATTTTGATTTTATTCAACGAATAGTAAAACTTAAAAGTGTGAAATGTTTTTTCATGGCTGAAAGTGTTAGTGTTCATCAATTGTACTCTGAAAACTGAACCTGGTGAGACGAATGAGTCTTTAATTAATGATGATCGGACCTCCTGTTTTAGGATTAACATGGCTCTGACAATGAAATATGACATTGTAAAAAATCAAATTAGAAACTAAAATGTTAAACATGAAACATTTTTCTTTTTTAATATCAATTTGAGAGAAATCAAATAGTCTCCTAGAGATGACTACAAAAACATGTGATGCTGCAATTTTCTCTTAAATCAGCTTGCAATCATGCATTGGGTCATCTAACTAAAATTTACATGCAAAGCCCTGTTCATAAAGGGCAGATTCACTGTGGATGAGACTCTAATTTTTGTATTATACAGTGTAAATTCATTTTGTTTTTGAAAGTCAAATTGCAAACTTTTCTTTTTCTCCCCAGATGAAATGAATGAGTCAATTTATTTCATAATAAATAAAACTTTAAAGATGTGATCATAGACTATTCTCTCATAATTACTTTAAAATATCTCAATAAAAATTGCTCTTATAAAATAAATTTTTTAAAATGTAACCAAATATTTTATGGTTACATTAGGTTGCAAAGATGTATAAAATTTTAAAGATGTGATCATAGACTATTCTTTCATAATTACTTTGAAATATAAAATAAATTTTCGAAAGTGTAACAAAATAAATTTGGGTTACATTTAGGTTTCAGAAGAGTCTAAATCAAGTTATAAGTAAGCTGATAGTATCTTTACTTCATATGAACTTTTATATTTAGGCAAGGTCATACTAGATATATACAAGAACCTTATTTATTTTCTATAAATTCTTATATGCATACCTTTTTTTTTTTTTTTTTTTTTTTTTTTTTAACAAGAAGCTTAACATAACAAGATTTAGAAAATAATACTGACATGAGAGTTAAAAAATCACATTTATATACTAAAGTGATTTCTTTATTATACAATAACAGATGTAATTTTTATAATGCATGTAATCTGAAGCAATTTTAAATAAATATATAGAAAATCATATTTTATAAGAATCTGTTTACATAGCTGTTTATATCATTTTCGAACAAATCTAACTTAAATTTAGACTATGTCAACACTATTTTTAAAAGCAGCAAGTCCTCTATAAAAAGGAAGTATTTTAAATTCATCTAACTTGTTCTTGAAAAAATAATCTTTTATATTATTACAAAATATATGTGAATGCTTACCCTCAGCTTATTGTTTTTAATTTATTTTCATTAAATTTTTTTTGTACATATAACTAAACCATAAATATGCATTTGCATATTTATATTTCTAGATTACCAATTCTTGAAGAACATGAAGATTCTGAGGAAATGATAATAAATCCTTCCCTCAATCCTTCAGTTCTTAGTCGCTATCCACGCTGGTTCACATTAGGACACATTGAAGTGCAACAGTGTGCTTTAGCATCTACTATGCTATCAGCAGCAAAAAGTAAATATGAAATCTTTTATAATGTTTATATGGCATTTATAAAGTTTCACATATTTATTTATTTATTTTTGTATTTAATGTCTAATAATTTGTTCACACAACTTTTGTAGGTGAAGTAGTCAAGCTTCAAACAGTTCTGAAATCTGCACAGCGCAATATTCATAGTTCCTCACAACTATTTAAACTTGCCCAAGATGCTTTTCGCATAGCTGTACCTCCAGATGGAGGAGGGAGGCATCCAACTCTATTAGATGCTGCATTTCAATTAGGCCTTCAGGTACATGATTTATCCTTCATTGTTAGGCAATTGTAATCAGAGTTAATCTAACAATCATTTCATTCTGTTTGAAAATCAGATGCAACATGAACTACATGTCATTACAATTTTATTCATTGAAGGAGCATTAACACATGGTCATACTTTTATAGTCTTTTGGTAATTTTATTATTATGAAATGTCTTTTCAACAAAATTTGAAGAATATTTATCTATAATTTTCCTTTATTAACACTTTACCGACCGGCAGCAGTTCAAACATACTATGCCCTTTCACCGCTCGGTCAGCCGCAGATCGTCCGAGATACCGGCTTCGTTTTGGCTTAGACTGACGCGCGGGAATATATGCACTTTTCTTAAACCCTGATAAAATTGTACGTTTCGTGTTATTCTAGGGCAACGAAATTTAATGAAATCTTTTACTTTAATCATATTAGTGTTAAACAATATTTATTTTATCTATTACAATCGTTTTCAGTTTATTATTTACAGACTCTTGCTGAACGGCAGTCAAGACAATCTGATAGGTCGTCGAGATAAAACTTGCCGAGACTATCTTTTCTATTCATTTCTAAGGGCTAAAGCTTATAAAAAAGCACCGATTATCTGAATAAAAAATGCGAAATGCTTGCTTCTTGCTACTTGTCAATCTAATCTAACCAAATCAGACAGAAAGATCAAAAGTCGATTAATCGACGACCGGTTGGTAAGCGCTAAGGAGCAAACGTCGATTAATCGACGGCCAGTCAGTAAAGTGTTAATAAATATATACATTATAATACTGTAATTGTACTTATATACATTATAACTTCCAATCCCTAATCATTATCTTATAATTTGATTTAGTTTCTTCAACCATTTCTCTCTAGATCTTCCCATTAACTTTTTGTTAAAGATGTTCTTTGTGCTTCTATCGTACATCATTTTAATTAAATAGCATAGCACCTAGGAGGAGGTCCCAGCGATTATGACCCCCTCTCCCTCTCCTGAATGAAGAAAATACAATAATAAATTTTAAAATGTAAATGGATATTAAAAATGTTATCCCCCCCCCCCCCCAAAAAATAATAATAATAATAATAAATAAAAAATAAAATAAAATAACAATGTAAATACTTTTGACACACATGATCATTTAAAATAGAAATGAATGAAACATAACTATTGCTCTTTAAGCATTAAAAAAAAAAATGAATGCTTTTCTTTTTAATGTGACATAGCATTAATTAAATTACTCAAAGGATGATCGACTTTTTGTAACTGTCAAGTCCTGAAAATTGGCATAAGATGTCAACATCGACAGCGCTTTCTGAAAAGTTCTTATAAGGAAACAAAAAACTGTTCAATTTCTTAATATCTATGAATAAACTATGCACATTTTATAAACCTACAAAGATACCCACAAGTTTTAAGCATCTATGAATAAAAATAACTTCATTTGGAGTTAAGATACACCATATTTTTTAGCTAAATAAGTGGATGGTGATCCTGGATTTTCTATACAAAAAGTAAATTTTTTGTTCCATTTATTAATTTTATGAATGTCAAGATTAGTAGTTCATTTTCTTGTTACTTTTCAAAAAGCAAAGAAATAATATAATCTCTTTTACTTAAAACAATTCCATTTCTTAATTATTATGCAGACTTAAAAAAAATATTATATAAAGTATTTTGATTTGGTTTGGCTGTATATTTTAGTATTCAGCCAAACTAAATGTTCAACAGACCAAATATTTTGATATTTAGTTAATTCAGATCTTTGGTAGATTGAATATTTTAGTATTCAACATAGCCATATATTTAATAGTATAGCTGAACCTCAAATAATTAGTGCATGTCTATCCCTATTTATAATATCCTTTTCATGATAAAAGTGTTCAATTTCTAGATTAACTCTGATTTGCCATATATTGTCTTCCATCATCTGTCCAAAACTTTGTCTCATGATCCCCCCCCCCCTCCCTCTCCCCCAGTAATGACTAATTTTTTATTTTATGTTGTGGTTTAGATTTCACCGCCATGAATTGTTGAAATTTTTTTTATATAAATTTTAAGTTTAGATACTTATGAAATTAAAGACTATTTCAGGATCCGTAAGTCAAACTTTAATTTTTGTTTCTATCTTGCTACAATTAGTGATCCTAAATATTTGAATTCTAATGCTTTTTTAAGTTGTATAGTTCATTATTTTATTTATAATGTCTAAGATTAGGGCTTATATTTCATTTAAAATTTTGAGTTGCCCAAATTCTTAAACATTTGAGTTTTTATTTTTTGCCTCTGTAAAAGTAAGCAACACATAATTAAATATTATGTAAAAAAATGCAATAATGTGATAAAATTTATATTGTTAAAAAAAAAGTATTTAATAATCAAAGCTGTAGTTGAAACTACATGCTGGTATATGTCATATACATTCTGGAAATTTTTTAAAAAAAACTTTGTATACTGCCAGTTTAAATAAAACTGTAGCCGGTTTTTCACAACTACAGTGCTGTTAATAACTACTAAAAATCCAACTGTTTGTAGTTCATTGCACATTGCCAATTTATACATAGTTTGTATGCATAATTTTGTGGTGTAATATGCATCCAAAAACCTCCTTAGTATTTTAATTTCTTTTTTAATAACTTTTGAAAAAATATTTAAAATTACTTTAATTTTAAAACTCTATTTTCAGGTTATGCAGATGACTCTTTCTTCTTTAAACTGGCGAAGACGAGAGATGGTTCGCTGGTTAGTTACATGTGCCACTGAGTTGGGTTTAGAAGCTGTGATATCTATCATTCAAAATTGGTTTAAGTTATTTACGCCGACAGAAGCCACTGGTAAAACATTTTTGTCTCTTCTTTCAGCCAACTTAGGAAGCTAATTCTTGCAAAATAACTAAAATGAATTTCGGTATCAAATTATTTGTTTTTATGTTTGTACAGTGTCTGGTGGCATATTTTACTGTTTCTTCTTTTTTCTTTATAAGAAAAAAGAAGATTGATAAATGCAATAAATATAAACATTATTAAAGTTACTTTAACCTTCATAATTCAAAAGATCAATGATTCAAACACTTCTTCCTGCATCTCATTTTGCTGTATGTACTTATTATAATTATATCGATACACCACCAAAACTAGCCTTTTTTTGCTTCCGTGGAAAACATGGATTTTGGGTCCACAATCTTCCTCTATAAATTACATTTACAAAGGGAATTTTACTAAGCTTCTAAAAGCCAACCAAACTTAAAATTTATCTTAAATTATCTTAAAATTTAAAATATGTAATCATAAAATATGCAATACTGAACTATGTAATCAGTTTTGCCAAACATTGATTCCTTAATACCTTGAAAATTGAATTGAAAAAACAATTAAAAAAATTCTGCATAGTACAGAATCCTTTTCGTATATCCTTAGATTCTTTTATGTTTTGAAATACCCTAGAAAGGGTGACTATAACAATAGCATGCTAAACGTAGGCATGAGAAAATCTTCATTTGGCACACTTTATGCCTTCCATTATGACATCCATGACATATATTCCCTCTTCTCCTCCCTAGTTTTAGCTCTATATCAGCAAAAATTGTTCCATAAGAATATTTTTGGATGCATTATTAATAAAGTTCTGAAAAATTTATTAATTGTATTTTGTTAATTGATCTATAAAAATATTTTTAATTTATTAAAAGATTGTTATAGATTGTTCTGACCCTTTCTTCAACAAATCGATTCTGTATGTATAACTTACAGACGTTAAAATACTGTTATTTTATCTAAATGGAAAAAAGGAAAACACTATGTTGATGCTTTTGAAATTAGTTTTATTACCTAATAGGCTGATTAAATCCATTATTAATAAAATTTTCACCACAATATACACTTTAACATTAAACATATGTTTGAAAAACATAATATAGGATTTAGGAAGAGTTTTTTCATTAAAATTGACTTATTAAATTGATAATTTATAGATTTTTAAAAATATTTACAATATTTAGATTAATGAAAAAATTCATTGCATTTAAAAGTGTAGTAAGGAGAGCATTCAGAGATATACAATTGATTCTCTCCAAATTGGCCAAAATAAGAGTTATGAGGGAGTGATGAATTTTTAACAAAAAGCCCGCTTACTTTTTTACCATTATGTGAACTGAGATTAGGAGTAATAATTAATATTTTTAAATATTTTACCTGTATTCAGTAGAGGCTAATGAGAAAATGATGTGATCCTAAGCCTTTTTCATCAGTTCCCTCATCACCTTTACTGAATACAGGTAAACATTTAAAAATATTAATTATTACTGATTTATAAGTACAGTTGACTCTCGTTATTTCGAACTCGTCAATGACCACAAGAAATGTTTGAATTATCCAAAGTTCGAATTACTAATGAATGTATGAAATGAGAACATGCTTAATGTGGTACTATTACAAAGGAATTAATGTTAGTGTTTTTTAAATTTATTATGTCTGTTATCGTCAGAATATGACTTAATATTAAATTAGAATGTATAAATACATAAACTAATTAAAAGATTAAAAACAAGCACAATGGAAGACAAATTTGAAGCGTCACTGATGGACAGATGGGACACTTAGAAAGTGGATATCAAATGCATGGGATATGTACACTCATTCGGAACAATTTTCACAAAAATCAAAGAAAGAAAGTTATTCGAATGATCTGAAATCTGTAAGAAAGAAAGGAAGAATAAAAAATCAGAATTCTCGTTAGTTCAAATTAAACAATGTCGAGAGAAAATGAGTTCGAATCAATGAAAATGTTTAACGTTATTCTGCCATTGAAAATTTTGGGACATCATGTTTAGTTTGAATTAAGTGAAGATTCGAATTATCCAATTTCGAATTAACGAGAGTCGACTGTATTTGGATATAATTAAAGCATACTAAAGCTAATCTCAATTCAGATAATGGTAAAAAAGAAAGTGGATATTTTGTTAAAAATTCATCACTACCTCATAACTCTTATTTTAGCCTATTTGCAGAAAAACCCCCATTACACTGACACTTAAGGTTATTTTTAAGCAGCTCTGTATACTTTGTTTCTCAAATAAAACTATAGTATGTACTCCAGCCAAGAATATTCACAATTCTAATGCATACTCTGTTTGTTTTTTATGACTACAACACTGTTTTTTAAATCTCTCAATTTTTATAAAGTAAAAGCTGTACATATATAGATTTTTAAAGAAAAAAATTCTTTTAAAAGAAAAATTTAACTTTGTGAATTAGCTGTCAGGGCTTGAATTTCAGGGCGGGATTCGCGCCCAAAATTTTGAAATCCCGCCCAAAAGAATAACGTGGAAGGGAGGCTCCCGCCCGAACAATTTTGCATTGTGAAACTATGATCAACTCCCACGACCGTTTTGCGAATTTTATGATATTTTCGTGCGAGTAATCGACACATTTTAGAAGTTTTTTTACAGCGAAAAATCATTGAAAATCACGGTTTTTTCCGCGGCAAAATAGAGGTGATTCTGTTCGGAATCCCCCCCCCCCCCAAAAAAAAAAATAAATAAATAAATAAAATGCAGAAAATGCATTCAATTCAATAAATTCATTCAATAAATTGAATGCAGAAAATGCATTCAATTCCAAAAATTATGAAACTGATGCCGCGGACGCGCTATTGCGCGTAAATTACGCAAAAGATCGGAGATGACACACAAAAGAAACAGCTATTACATGTTTCACAAGACGCGTGATTTCGCAAAAGTTTGCTAAAATACGGCAAATATTGTTAAAAGATCGCGAAAAAACGACTAATTTCCGGCAAGTTCTGTCAAAAGACTCACGAAAAAATGCCCAATTTCATCACAGAATTCTGTAAAGCGTCAAATTTCGTCCAAAAATCGCGAAAAACGACAAATTTCGACAAAAGATTCACTATAAACGACAAATTTCCCCAAAATATCACGAAAAACGACAATTTTCGTAAAAAAAATCGCGACAAAACATCATTTTTCATTAAAGATCGCTAAAAAACGGCAAATTTCCTCAGAAAATTCACGAAAAAACGTCAAATTTCGTCCAAAAATCGCGAAAAACGACAAATTTCGACAAAAGATTCACTATAAACTACAAATTTCCCGAAAATATCGCGAAAAACGACAATTTTCGTAAAAAAATCGCGATAAAACATCAGATTTCATCAAAAAATCGCGAAAAAACGGCAAATTTTCTCAGAAAATTCACGAAAAAACGGCAAATTTCGTCAAAAAATCCCGAAAAAACGGCAGATTTCGTGAAAAGATCGTTAAAAAAGACAGATTTCATCAGAAGATAGCGAAAAAATGAAACTTTCGTCAAAGTGAACCTCCTCCCCCCAAAAATAATATTACGGGGAGTTCATTTTTCTGTCAACAAACTAATTTTCCTGCTTCAATATATTTTTTTTCTTTGCTACTCTAAAATCAGCTTCTGACAGCTCCAAATCTTTCTGAGTGAGTGCAATTCCTGAAAGCAGCCATTCATTAAACAAAAAGTATCCTTTTATTCAACAAAGTATTCATTTTTTAAGAAAGTCTTTTTCGATAAATTTGACTTGCCCCTTTTTTAAAGAAATGCAAACAATAGTGGTATTTCTTATTTTCTACACTCAAATAAGTATTATTTTATGATTAAATTTGTATCTTGCACATTTAATATACAGAAAAATAACATTGGTTATAACAATTAATTATAAATATAAATTTATTAAATTAATTAGAAGTTTTACTAATTATTATTAAAACAATAATTAGATCTGTGACAAAAATTATTAGCACCGGGAGGGAATTTACCACCAGTAATAACTAGACAATATAAAAGTTTTTTTACACATTTTGCATAATTATTCTGAATTGTTGATAAAAATGGCTTCAGTGATATTTTTTTATGTCTTTATTCTGGTAATTCTTTAAATAGCACATAAAATAATGGCGGGTTTTAAACATTTCTTCTCCCTCCCAAACAGCCAAACTCCCCTCCATTTATAAATGTTGGTAGGGAGACTCCCCTCCTTCGAAAAATTGAATTTCAAGCCCTGGCTGTCTTTTAAAAGTTGTTAAAGCAAAGTAGCTTGCATGAAATATAAATAATAGTAGTGTATTAAGTAGAAATTATTGTATAAAATTTTCTTCAATGGAACTTTAAAATCTCTTCTTGGCACAAAAGATTAATGAATTTGTATTTTTATGCTAAAATTTACTTTAAATTATTTCAGGACCAGTGGCTACAACAGTTATGTCCCATGCAACTGTAATGAGGCTAAATCTGGACTTCCGACAGCAAGAGGAACTGTCAAGTTGTGCTCGAACATTAGCTCTTCAGTGTGCAACTAAAGACCCTCCTAATTGTGCTTTGAATGCATTAACTTTGTGTGAAAGTGATCCCTATGCTTTTGAAGCTGCTTACCAAATAGTTGTTGATGCTGCCACAACAAATGTTATGACTTCCTCCCAACTTTTCACTGTGGCACGTTATATGGAGCATCGTGGGTATCCTCACCGAGCATACAAACTTGCAGTTTTAGCCATGAAAGGTGTCCACCTTGCTTACAATCAGGACAATCACCCTGCCATTAATGACATCCACTGGGCATGTGCTCTTGCACATTCCCTTGGAAAGTCTGAACTCACAAACCTTGTACCCCTCTTAGTAAAAAATGTGCAATGTGCCACTGTGCTTTCTGACATTTTGAGGAGGTGTTCTATGGCAGCACCTGGTATTGCAACTTTGGATGCTAAAAGACGTTGCATAAAACCTCTCTCTTTGGACAAGCCTCCGTTACGTCAGTTATTAGAGGCTGCCATATCAGCCTATGTAAACACAACACATTCGCGCCTCACGCACATAAGTCCCCGCCATTATGGTGACTTTATAGAGTTCCTGGGCAAAGCACGAGAGACATTCCTGCTGGCGCAAGATGGACACATTCAATTTGCACAGTTAGTTGACAATATGAAATCAGCCTATAAAGGAAAGAAAAAGCTCATGCTACTAGTCAAGGAAAGATTTGGCTAGCTAAGTAAATATATATAAATAAGCTCAGCAGCCTTGTGTTTTTGTACATCGGGTGGAAAATATCGCCCGTAAAGCTGTGATTTGCTGTTTTGGTGAACAGAATTGGGCCTGGTCCCATTTTGTATTGCTACAGGTGAGCAATAGGAAAACGCCTTTCATGAGTTACTATATTGATAGGATCTGCAATTCAGAGAGAAAGCCACAATATATGGATAACATTTTCAGGAATATAAGTTGTTTTTTATTATTAATTTTTTTCTTTAAGATACATGGTAAAGCTAGTAAAATAAACAAATAAAATGTTGCTCAAATCCTCCATACAATGAATTTTTGTGCAATTGTTAAGTTTGAATAATAAGATTCATAATTTGTTTCATTCTAATAAAAATTGTATGATTTCATCAAGCCAAGCATCATCTATATTAAAAAAAAAAAAAAAAAAAAGGGGCATGGGAATACCATAAATTCATTGTAACATACATATTTAAAATCATCTTTCATTTGTCATAAAATATATTTGAATATTTAAATCATTTGATTATAATCAAAATATGTTATATTTCTATTCATTACTTCAAAACTAGTTGTTTAATTTTTTTATGTTAGGAATTAAATTTCAAACATAACTTTATTTGTAAGTGAAGAAAGTACTTATAAGGTTTTTTGTAAATTTGTTTTGAGGTGCTTGAATGTTAAAATGTTTTTTTCTTTGAAGCAATTTTTTTCCCTCTCTCCCGAGTGTGATAACGTCAAAAAATTTTTTAATTAAAAGTTAAGCTTTTAGAATGAGTTCTAATAAAAAAAAGATTACAAATGTAATAAATTAAACAGCAATGTTTAAAACACTATTAACAGAATTGGATATTGATTTTAGCAGTGTAACAGCATTCATATTATTATTATAATAAAGATGCAACAATGAAATTTTTCACCTAGATAAATAAAACAGATTATAATGTTTATAAAGCATTGTTTAAAAGGGGAAGGGGGATTTTCGGATTGCTTTAAGTTAACCATTTTTTTTATGTGTTTTGTATTATATTACAATTTCAAGAAATGCTTTTCATTGTTTCATTTTTATACTGATGATAATTTCATTATTTTTTCACTATTTAATCACATTTGTGTTTTTACACGCTGTTGATATTAAAATTTATTCATTTTAGAATTAAAAATTTGATAATTTTTTTCTATTTCTTTTCTGTTCCTTAATTCATAAGAAACAATTAATATTTTTCTAAAATTAAATAGCTTACAAATTTATATTCCTGAAAATGTTTAGCCTATATGAACAAAATACTTACATCTCTTATGTATCAAGACCTGTGATGTTATGTTTTTCAGCAAGAAATGGACAAACTTCAAGATATGTAGCCTTGAATCATCTTTAAAGCAAAAACAAAAAGTCTTTACTCAGTAATTGGTCTTTCCAAGACTGTATTTTTTGTTGCATACAAAATGCTTTCTACCTCAATGTTTTTCTTTTGTACAAAATGCATTTCATTTTAAATGTGGCCAATCCTTTAGTCAATATTTATAAAGTACACAAAAATACTTCTATGCAAACTGTACAAGTGCATACCTTTCATACAGAAGGTAATTCTAATGGTGTCAGTTTAGGAAGTAACATGTGATATTTTTTTAGATATATTTGTAATACTAACAAATACTAATTTAGATAAAGTTTTTCTTTTTGTGGGCATTCATACTGAGCTCTTGACTGGATACTCCAGAAGATCATAAATTCAACCATTTAATTTTTAAATCTTTTAGCTTAAAATAACACAAATATTTTTTCAGTATTTTGTGCTCTTTTAATTAATATCTATGCAAAAAATGCCTCAATAAATATTTCGGTATCATAGCAATAATCTAAATCATACTTTGTTGATTGTTTTTCTTGGTATAAATAGTTTGCCATTCAGTTCACTTAAAAACGCAATAAATTGTAATAAAAATTTTTAACAGTAGTTACATTACAATGTTATACATAACTGTGATCTTTAATCTTTTAAGGGAAGTTTCTACCTTATAAGTCTAGGAAAGAAACAAAATTTTTAATATTTTTTTTTATTGTAGCAACAAAAGGGATGAAATTTGGTAAAATAGTCATAGTATGAAGAGAAAAATTTTAGAGCAATAAAACATCAAGGAAGCCAGCTAAATATAGTACATTATGAGGTATAATAGTAGATGTTAAAGATAAATAATTCTTTAAGAAATTGTGAAAAAAAATAGAATAAAGAAATTGTAAGCAATTAACATTAGTACATAGAGTAAACTAAAATAAAAGTGTGTGTGTGAGGGGGGGGGGGGGGGGTAGTTGGATTGAAGCTACAGAGAAAAGAAAGCGGGAATGTGCAAAGTATTTATTTGTGAATTCAATGCAGATAATCTTTTTGACTATTTTAAGTCATGGCTTGTTGTTGATTACTTCTGCCTGAAAGGGGAAGAGATTGAAAAAAAAAAAAAAAAAAAAAAAAAAAAAGATTTCAAATTTAAAAAATATATATCCAATTTGTTATTAAATTGATTTGTTATAACTTAATAAATAATTATAAATTTCAATTTAAAAATTCAATCAACTTATTTTTAAAAATATATTCTTTCTAAAGTATGTAAAGATTTTTGTTTTCTTTATGGCCTAGCTAGGTAGAAACACGTCCTTAATCAATACAATCTTCTATAAAACATAATTTTATTTATTTATTTAAATGTCATGTCATTCCATTTTTTTTTTCTTTCTTTCTCTCTCAATTTAGCTCCCTGAGAGTCTTACATTAGAGCAAAATTCTTTAGTATGAAAAGGTTTTGTTGCTTGCTACACTTATCAAACCAGAAAGCTCTAAAAGTTTTCTGATATAAATATGTTTGTATATTTTTTGTAAATGTTTTGTGTATTTGTAAATAGCAGCTTATGTATTTGCATTAGGACCAAGCAAGATGATATAACTTATATTTATACATAATAGATGTATTTCTATGATGGCAGTGCAAATTCAGTTATTTAAAATAAGTTTGTGTAAAAAGTATTGTTTTCTATTGATTTCTATCGCTCTGCATATTTGAACTACAGCAAACTCACTTTTCAAACTTAGCACTGATTAAATTTTAGCTGCTCAAATTTGTTTTATTATGTTGAAATGAATTATTCCCTGTGTTGTATATCAGTGTAAATGTTTACTTTTGTTATTAAAAGAAAAGGTATTTAAACACACAAATGAACTTACTGTAGTGATTTTTAAATTTCTTATTTTCATACAGAAATAGGGAAATTAATAAATCTTTTCAGTAATTCATGGATAGGGAATAATATATATATATATTACGTATATTTTATTAGTTTATGTGTATCTGTGTTATAGGCACTGGCAGAATGAAATTCTGGAGAAGGTAAGATTTTGAAACTGATTTCTTATATTGCTGAGTAGCTTTGGCAGTTTTGAAACCATATCAAAAGAATGAATTTCAGAATGGCAGTTTCTGAATAAATTGTCAAGAGAAATATCACCTTTCAAAATAGTGGTCCATACTAAAATACAGAATTATTATTATTTTTTTCTTTGTTGCAGGAAAAGGAAAAGCTCTGCCATCTTTTTAATATATCCCTGTTTAATGTAATTTCAAAACACACAAACTTAAGGCCCCTGTCCTCGCTTGAGGAAACGCTCGCGAGCTAATGCTATTCCTATGGGGAAGCATTTTTCTAATAACTCTTTTGTATTTTGACATTTTTTTTGCAATTGGTGGCTGAGGTGCATGCCGACAGCACACCTTTTTTACTTTTTGGATTTTGGTTGCAGATATATTTTTTAAAAAGCACTTTCAGTTTCGAAACCGGTTTTGAAAGTGAAACTAACTTTGTAAAAATATCTGCCACCAAAATCAAAAAAAGTAAAAAAGGTGCGCTGTCAGCATGCACCTCAGCTATCCAATGAAAAAAAAAAAAAAAATATTCAAAAGTGTCAAAATGCGAAAGAGTTATTAGAAAAATGCTTCCCCATAAGAATAGCATTAGCTCGCGAGCGTTCCCTTGAGTGAGGACAGGGGCCTTAAAGGGGAAAAAAAAAAGTATTTTGGATAGAGGATTCATGGAGACAGAGCACTCATGATTAAATTTTTCTTAGTTTAGTTAATTAATCCATTTTAAACGATATAATAATTGAAAGAGATTGTCACTGAAGTTTTCTTAGGCCTTTCAGTTTGGTAATAAATTTCAGAAATAATATTAGGAAAAAAAAAAAAAAACCTTAGCCTGTTGACCACAAATACTGCATCTGCTGCTTTTACTTTTATTGTTTAATTATTTTAAGTTGCAGTTAAGGAGAAATTAAACTCATAATTTGATTTTAGTATTATTTAGCTAAATATATATCCAGTACCTATATTTATTTAGTAAATATAATGCACATATAAATGAATTTTAGAGAATCACTATTTTATGTATGTACTTATAATATGGATATACAAAATAATTTTGTTGTTCGTGGACAAAGTTTTATTTTGCATTGGTATTTTATAATTCTGACCACTGTTAATTATAAGTTAATATAAATTGTGTTTATATATTTTTGAAAAACTTTTTTAATTTGGCCATACTAAATGTTTTCTATTTTTTTCCCCAATATACAAAAAGAAATATTTGCGATCTAGAAGTATTCTACTTTTTAAAAAGTAAGAAATATAATTTTAAATATGTGATTTTTTAAAATAAATTCAAGGACTGTTACATAATGAAACTTACCATAACATACATAATATAAAGATTTCTTGAGGTATATATTATGCGCAAAAGGTAAAAACTTTCAAAACATTAAAATGAAATTTTAAAAGTTTAAAAACCAACAAGTTTCAATTATATCATCTGAGTCATATTTCAGTACATGAGAAACAAATATTTATTAGTTTATAAAAGTTAAAACAATTACTGGCATGGATATTCTGTTTTCTTTATGCTTTCTCTTTTGAAGTTGGATGGTTGGTTTGCAGCTGTACAGATGGTGCTTTTATGCTGCCAGAATCAGTACAATGTTTACTTTTTACTTTTACAAATTAATATTTTCTTCTGTACTAAATCATGATCCTGATGATGGCCTTAGAGATTGAAACTAGTCAGTTTTTAAATTTTATTTTAATGTTTTGAAAGTTTTTACCTTTTGTGCATAATATATCTCAAGAAATATTTTTATTATATATGTGATGTTGATTATTTATTTTAATGTTGCACTTTTATAAATGTCTTTTTTGAGATTGGGTGGAAGTGGGGAGGTTGAGATCTGGTTTCACAATAAAACCACAATTTCATTCATATTTTGACAACAAATAAGTAGTTCTTTGTGTGTTTGCAAACCTTTTCTTTGACTATCATGTGTGTTGTATTTCTGAAATTTTCTAACACATGCAAGACTTCCAAAGTTTATCTTGTTAAAGCTGTTTTTTCCCTTTTTTAAGTAAAATTTAACTTGGTCTTGTGATTACCGGTGATTTCAATGTTATTATGCATTTATTGGTGATTTATCCATGAAAACATACTTCAAACTATGCAAAAGATTTTTCTTAAATCTACTTCAATACCTCTTCAATCCAATCAATTTTAGAACTTTCATATCTTTTTTGTAAAAAGAAAAGTGTCAACATAGCAAATATGTTCAAACATTAGTGTTAATGTATGTGTTTGTACTTGTAGTTAAAATAAATGATATGTCATTGGAGCTTATATTGCCATAATCAGCATTTTAACTCTTTTAGGGACTAGATGATTGAATGATACCACTATTTACAAGAAAAATTATTTGTAAACAATAAAAGTATATTCTTGCATACTTAATAAAAATGAAAATTCCATTAAATTTGGGTGGCAATTAAGGATTAAAATTTTGTGATGCCATAGTGGCATCACCCTCCTACAAGGGGTTAATGAATGTTTAAAACTTATGCAAATATATATATATATATATATATATATTGTGTGTGTGTGTGAAGAGCTTTTGTAATTCTATGTGTGACATTAAATACATTTGACAATATACTGAACATTTTCCATGTCCCTCCCCCTTCCCCCCCAAAAAAACTGATTATTTTATACATGTAACAACTGTGACCTTTATTTTTGAATTAATAAGCTAAATACCTTAATAATTTTTGAATAGAAAAAAGGTGCATCTATTTGTATTTTTAACTTTAATATGTGTAGATGAACATAAAGCATAAAATATGAGAAAATTTTAATAAATACTTAAAAAGAAGAAAAAACATTTAAAATAACGATATAAAAACACATGTAATAGTATCTTGATTATTAGCAACAACTGGGCTCGAAATAGTTATAGGTAATCAAAAGCCTGGGTTAATAGAATTGAATTCATTTAAGATTTTGTTTTGTGTCAAAAATATTTCAAAAAAGAATTAGAATAAAAAGACTCTACTTAAAAAAAATTACGAGTTTCTTTGTGTTGTCTTTGTAACACTATCCAGTTTAACTTATCAAACAAAATTAAATCTCTTAAAAGATCCCATCCTTCCTTCTTAAGGGGCCTCAGGGCTTGATCGATATGGAAAAACATGTAAACAGAGCTCTGGCTTAGAGTCCATATAAAAACAGAAGTATTCAACGTAATTAAATTTTCTGATCTTTTTTAAGGTATGTTTGTAGTCTTATAAAACTATAAAATGAAGTACTTCAATGTAATATAATAAAAAATATAGCAAAATTTATATACACGATTTTAAAAAAAATTGTGTTATATCGCCATTCATAACATATCTTAACGTTGAACTGACATAAAAATCTAATTTATGCTTTAAAATTATCAGGAAACTTTACTCTATAGAATGAATTAAAGATATAACTATCACTCAAAAAGAAAAAAAAATATTAAACTCTCAAATTTGAAAGTTTAAAAACTCCCTAAAAAATACAATTTTTTTTTTCATTAAAAATACTCAAAATATTAAATTATCTAAAATATATTAATTCATTCTATAGAAAATAATGTTATATGCAGGCAAAAAAAAAAAAAAGTAAGCCATTTCATCATATAGTTTTTTTTTTTAAATCTTACAGATAGTCTTCAAAAATAAAGTTTGAGGAAAATGGAAAGAATGAGGAAATGCTTATAACTCCGTTAAAAATGCAAATATTTTTGTGCGTTTTTTGCACTGAGTTCAGAATCAATTGAATAATCAAAATAGATCATAAAAAAAAAAAAATCTATTTTTTGAAAAGTTTTCAAGCCCTGAGCCCTTAAGTGAATTGAGGCTGTTTTTATTAAACAGTGATGCAATGTTATTGTATTGATTTGAATTTCTCCTAGAACTCATTTTAATAACTGTTTAATATTATTAACCAGGGATTTCAGTAGAAACTTCATTTTTCCAATTTTTTAATGAGTACCAGCTCAATTAGGCAGTTATAGAATACTTACTGTAATTAGATTTGTCCATGTATCCCTCCCCCTCCCCATATGTGGTTTTTCTAATTTAATGTTTATAGTTAATAAATAGTAGAATAGAATCTTTTATATTTTTCTTTTAATTTGTTTTTGCTGATTATGGCAATAAAAGCCTTTTGTTATTGTTATAATTTACTAGATGGCAAACTATGAGAGGTGCAAAGTTAGAAAAACTTTGCATTTTTATCTATGCAAATTTAATATTGTGGAGTGCTCTTTCTTTAAATGTAAGTTTTATAAAAACAATTTATCTCTGATGTTGTCGAACAAAAATGAAATATTTTAGTTACATAATAATAATAAAAAGTAGCTTAAATTGATTTCACTTCAGGATATTTATGTTTTATGCATTAAAAAAATCTCATTTCTTTAACAAGGTTTCAAATTTTAATTTTTTTACTACTTTTGAAAATGTACAAAGTAAAATTTTTATACTAGTTAATTTTTCTGAATATGGTATTCTAGCTTCTACAATATGTTTTGTATATTTTTTTCCACTAAAGAAAATATCCCACAAGCTTCTGAATAGTTATATACTAGTTCTATTATTTTTCCTAATGCATTTAAAAATGTAGATGAAGCAATCTCATTTTGCAACTTGAGTTGTACCAATCTGCATAAAATTAAATACTTCGATGAAAGAGCACTCTGTACAATGACTTCCAAAGTAGCAATAAAATCTAATTTCTCTTTTGTAATAATCCATCTGCCATTATGTACCTTGGAATTTTATATAACTGTAAGTGAACCTCATAGTAAACTGACTCTCTTAATCTCAGTACAAAGAATTTTTTAGAATTGAGCATGTATATCAAGAATTTTCTATCTAGTTATGTGATAACTTTATATTAAAAAATGACACAGCTTTTTTTTTTTTTTTTTTTTTTTTTCTTTTTTTCTCTTCGAGAAAGGGCTTTTATATTTCAATCATCTATTTAGCATAAGTGTATGATTTGATGAATTTCTTTAAAAGTAATATCATGTTTTTAGCTATTTTAAATAATTTTATCTGCAAAAGATGTAACTTCTACAATGTGTAGACTGTAATCTCGGTTATTTAAGTTAACAAAAGAATGTATAAATAGGATTATTTCAGAAGGGGGGGGGGCAGTTTTATTTTTCTTCCTGAGGCTATATTATGATATAGCTATTTTCAATAGCTTTTTTGGGTGTTAACAATACCAAATCATTTCAAGATCTCCCACATTCAACCGAAGAGAAAGATCAAACATTAGAAGAATAGAATCAACAACGTGCATCATATTTCACTAATTTATAAAATAAAATTTCTAAAGCTTACCCATTTAATCAAGTCATGCTTGTAATCTATATCATTTGCAGATAAAATGCACACAATTAATATTATTCAGCTTTTTTTTTTTTTTTTTTTTTTGCACTGAAAGATAAAATATATGAAATACAAAAAACAGGAAAATATATTTTACAAGAAATGCATGCATGGTGATTTATTTAAATCTAACCTGTTCTTACATGTCTGCAATTATTCTTATTTTTAAAAGTTATTTCAATATTTGTTATAAACACATCTTTTTTATTTCTTCTCCAATTGTTAGTCAGAACAAAGTGAAGTCTATTTTACAGCACTAAATAAAGTAAAAAGTGCTATTTTTGTGTTGAAGTCGGTGATTTTCCCTTTTGATGCTACCTCATTTTAATGTTTTAACAACCATTATTCCAGTCACAAACATTTCAAGGTAATGTTTTATGCAACTTTGGAATGGAACTTAAACTGTTCTTTTCACTTGTAGATATTAATTTTCTGTGCTTTGATAAATTACAACCAAAAAAAGAAAGAAAACTTTTTTTTTTTTTTTTTTTTTAATCTGATTATATTTTATAAATTTATTTTTTTTCTGTTTTGATATGTATATATTTTTTTACTGCTTTAATGTGTATCTGACAAGATATCAATAATGCTGTTCAAAAATTCAGAGACTAATTATTTTATATATGAGTATATATTTTCTGCCCTGTTGTTATTAAAAATAAGTTTTAGCTGTCAATTATTTAAATGCTGTGATTTTTGTTGCTTGTATTCTGTTGAACCACGATTTTATCTTTATAATATTTCATGTCTATTAACAATCTATTATGAACTTTTATTTATGTCCATGCTCACCGCTACCCCTTTCCCTCTTTCTCTGTGTCAAGGGTTCATGAACCTTTAAACATTTTACAAATCAACCCTCTTTTCTTAATGCATAAAATCAAATTTAGTTTTAAATAATTCAAACTGTCGCATTGTTTGGTATAAACTTTAAAGATAAATAAGACATAAATCAAAATGCAGCTTTAAATCAGTGTTTTAGTTATAGTAAAATTTTTAGCAGCATAAAGTATTGTGGATATAATACAAAATTATTTTATTTTTCAGCTTTCATATAAATAAAATACAATATATTTTAATGGTATCATATAATTTAAATAAAACAATTAACAACAGTCAATAAATAGGAGCATAACTTTCATAATATATATATATATATATATATATATAAAACTTTGATAATTTCAGTAAAGACACAATTTGCCAGTTTATTTAGTAGAAACCGATTTAAAATGACTTCAATTTATTATTTTAATTCTTCTATTACATTAATGGTAGCCAATAGTGGGATGATGTATTGTTTTAATGTTGAGATGGATTTATTTATTAAGTGACATGATTGCTTTGAAAAAATGGAAATTCTATTTATTAAAAAAGAAAAAAGCACTAATCACAGAAATAAACCCTTGTTCTGGGGCGGAGAAAATTCTAACAGTTTCATTTTTGTATGCTATTCATCTCATTTAGAAATTGTAATTATCAATTTTTGTATCAACAAGTACTAGTTGTATCAGTTCTATGAAATAGCCATAATTACTTTTATTTGTTATAAAAAGGATTGTACATATTGTAGGTAAGTTGCAATTCTGTATGTACGGAAATAACATATTGAGATAGGTATTAAATATTCAATTCTAGGTCGCATAAAATAAAAGCTTTCAACTATGGCTTATACCAAATATTTCAAAACGAGTTTTCTGAACAATTGAAAAAAAAATAATAATAATAAAGATTTTTAAAGTGCCTCATTAGGATATATTCTTTTTTTAATATTAAATGACCAGCAAATAGAGGAAAAGCAATTCTACACATACATTTTTCAAATCAGAAAAGGTAAGAGAAAACAATATATATTGGAAACTTACATAAACACTTTCAAAAGATGTTTTTGAGGTGAATTGTAAAATAAAAGCGAAAAGAGAAATACTTAACATAAGTTTGAATCAACAACTTGAATGTTTTCTGATGCCCTTAGTGTTGAGTTGTCAAAGATCTACTCTATCAATAATATTATTAGAATATCTGAATTCTTCATCTAAACAGTAATAATGTATTTTTTGATTAATTTATATGATTATAATGGCCAACTTTGTGCATGCTATTGCCTATATTTTTCAGTGCCTCATTTGCACTATATTTTTATAATTAAAATAGAATAGAGATTATAACGATAATCTGAATGGGGAGCTAAAGGTATAATCAATAATTAGGATTATGTTAAATATTGCTACAAATTTTATTGCATTTCACAGCTTGCTTTAATCTGAAGTTGCATTTAGTTTCAGATATCATAAATCCTTGATCATGAATTTTAACTTCTCATTTTGTTGCCATAGTAACTCTTGTAGCGAACGTTTCTTTAATCAGATAGAATAGCTGTTTATTATCTATTGAGAATTGGTTACATTATATTGGTATAATTTTTCAATACTAATAGATTTTTTTTTTAAACAAAACAAGAAAAAATAATAAATTAGGTAATTTATTTTTATAATATAGGAAGATATATGCTTCAATTATTTAAAAGAAATTTATGCTTATCTGGCTTTTTTTTTTTTTTTTTCTTTTTAAGAAGAAATGGGGTACGAAACCATCATATGGTTCTTTAAAGGTTTCTAGAGTTGCTTCCACAATGGAAATAAGTGTTTGAAATCTGAAATAGCTGCATACTAGTTTCACTATGTCTAGTTGTGGTTTGTTTATTTATATGTTAGTTACTCTTTGTACGAAGATCTTATTTTCCTTATTAATTTGATTTTTATGTCATAAGTTTTATTCAACTATTTATGATTTGTGAAGTTGTTTAAAGGTTCACTCATACAACTGCTGCTATTTGAAATCTTCCTAAAAATAAGGTTAACATATTTCTTTTTACTTTTTTAATGTTAACATAATTAAATTCTTCATTTTACCGATTTATAAGTGGACAAATTAGCTGAGGTGCAGAAGTTATATAACTGAAGGCAAGCACTATTGTATATTTCTGACTTAAGTGTCTGTCCTTCCATTCATATCAGCTAATAACTGTGCAAGTCCAGTGCTTTGTACATAGTGTGAAAGTACTCTATGCAATGGAGATGCATCCATATAAATAAATATGTTTTCTAGATCTTAAACAAAAGTCACTCGCCTATAAATATTGGTCCTAAGTTTTATTTGTGCTATTGTTATGGATTGCTAAGATGTTTAGGGCATTAACTTGTATATAGAATCATTTCCTTTTAAGCTGGAAATTTATAATTTGCAATAAAATTTCAACTATGCACAATTATGCATGATTTGTTTCACCAGAATGTGAATTAAATTGCTCATAAAGTAAGAAAAAAAACAAAAACAAAACAGATGCTTTATTTGAATTTCAGTTGTTGGTGTTATATATAAATTTAATAAATTTTGTTAATTTTATCATAGATTTATTTTATTGTTATGAATTGTTAATATCAAGGACGATATGAATTAAGTGTTTTAAAAGTAAATTCTTCTTCTTTTTTATGTTTTATTAAACAATAAATTCCACTTAATTTAGTTGGCTATTAAGTATGAAATGTTGACATTAAATTACAGAATTTCAGTTATTACTTTATTCAAAAATATAATTATTTAACTTTTATTATTTTTTCAGATTATTATTTAATCAGATGTCAATAAGAAGAAAAAGTCAAATCTGAAACAGTTATGTTTAGGTTACAATATGAGTTTAAATTAGTGAATATATTTTTCATTCTAATTCTAATTACTGGTGAAACTGATCTTTGTGATTTGTTAGTTATTGTATATATTAACAACTTTTGTAATGTAATAAAGAAGCAGCACAACATTTTGCTACATTTGCTTTTTAACATGCCTTCATCATACTATTGGTACAAATATGAGCATTTCAGTAATTTACTGATGCTTTATAGATAATGCATTGCATTTGATAACTTTAAATGCATTTCTCTACTTAAATGCAGGTTTTATGAAGACAGTGGAAGGAAATTAGCTGTATTTATAGATTTAGATTTTGCTTTGTATGTAAATCAAATTATTTTTGTAATGTGTCTTGTTGGAGGACAGAAATATTTGAAATGATCATTATTTTTAGCTCCTTTAAATAATTGCTTCAATTAACCTGACATTTCGCCACAAATGCTAGTCACTTTGAAACAATTGTTATGTGAATAATTTTTCCTTTTTTTACATTTATTTATTTACTGATCACAGAATGTCTGTCTATTATGCATCACATTTTAAAACGATATATTGACTATATTAGCATTGTGTACTCATATTTCTCCATACATTTGATTTTTTTTTTTTTTAATTTATATATATATGTGTGTTACATTTTTGTATTTTTATTCATTCACAATGTTGATTTCTTTTTATACATCTTCATGATTATTTATTTACTGATATATATTTCAGTATGTAATTATTTGTAAATATAAAATCATCCTTAGACTAGATTTATCATCATGATCACCTTCATCTGTCTCGAAAGATCAAAATTGTTACTTGTTTGTTGATGTATAAAATCCTCTAATATGAAGTACAGTGTGTAGATATACAACAATTGTAAAATAATTTAAATATTCCTTAAATTTTTAAAAATAACAATAGCTAAGGTAGTAAAATCGTATGTTAACTCTAAGTTAAGTTTAAGCTAAATTATTGTATAATTACTAGGTGAAGTAGACAAACTGATGGAAGGGGGCGGGGAAATCATTTATATTTAGCTAAAGGGAATTAAAAAAAAACTTCAGAATTGCAAAAAATCATGTTTAGAGTTCATAATATTTATTTAAAGAAAGTATCTTAGTATCTTTCATTAAGTAGTGATGTATCAAAAATATAGTTAAAAATAAAATAAAAATATCACTAATTACCATTTTTTATTTTTAAAAAGTTTTTACTGTCTCTGTTACTTACACTGTTAAAACAAATTTATTAATACTATAGATGTTTGATAAATTAAGTGAGATTATAAATGCATCTAATATTTAATGTACAAACATATTCATTAATGCAGAGCTCAAAAATAATACTAGATGTCGTAACATGTATTATTGATTTTGCTTTGATAGGATATATGTTTACTTCTTAAATTGGAACCAAAAAAATCTAGCATGTATAATAAAACCCCGATAATTTGGACTAATTGGGACCAGACCCAATCTGGATTATCCAGAGAATTAAAAAAAAAAAAAAAAAAGAAATAAAATGAAACATACTTACAGAAAATCACCTTTATGTTAAAATTATTCAATATTTATAGACGGTAAAATTGTTTACTTTGTTTAATTCTTCCGAAAAGATTTTTTTTTTTTTTTTTCAGAATATGACATTGAAACAAGTTAATGTTATGAAAATTAGCCAGTCTCAAACTTGGAAAAAAAAAAAAAAAAAAAAAAAAAAAAAAAAAAAAAAAAAGGACCAAACTTATCTGGATTAACGGGGTCCAAATTAGCAGGGTTCTACTGTAATTCATCAGCATGTCAGTGACATGCTTATTGTAAATTTTTTCAGCTACATAAAAAAGATTTCTAATAAAATGTAAATAAGCATCACCAGTCCAGTGTATAACACATCAAAAGTTGTATATATTTTAAAACAGGAACCCTTTCCCTCCATTTTAGGGTTTTGTTCATCTGATGAAACCTTTTTAATCTCAATTCTTTGTTCATCCATCAAAGAGCTCATTCTCAGAAATTGTATAAATTGGGAACTTCAAATTTTGGATGCTTATAGCTGAACATCTGTGATTATAGGGCAAATGATAAAATTTTGAATAAGTCTTAAACACAATCCACCTTTTTTTTTTTTTCTTTAATTACCATAATTTAGATGGGGTTCCATGGTGATAAATGTACTGGCCATTTTATAGGACGCTTTTACCTTAAAATTACATTCCCCCTCCCAAAAAAAAGAAGTGGAAATATCTATTAACAATATATTTATATACATCTATTTAATTTTATGTCTAAGACTACTAGTAAAAGGAAGGTTTTTCTAAGCCAGACAACATTATTTATAGTAGTGGGGAAGATTTCAAGCCTATAAAATTTTTACAAATATTGCAGAGATTATAGAGATATTTATGCATCTATTTTCCAATTTTTTTTTCATTGATTTCAAATTCTTAGAATTCTATTTGAAATATTTTAACGAAAAATTAATTATCAATTAACAATCTAATTTAATGGAAGAATTTATTTTGAATTGCATTTCCTAATCACTGATAATTTTTGGACTGGATTATTTTGCAAGGTATAAAATCTTTACTGCATTTGCAGATTTTAAGTGTATACGTGGAGGCCTATTTCTTCATGCTCATTCCAAATATGCAATTTTCATAAAAATAGATTTACTTTTTATTTTATCAAAAAATTGCTTTTTAAACAGAAAAAGAAATGTTTTGTTACAATACATTATTTAAATTATAAATACATTTCTCCACTAATTATTTTACATCTAATTTTTTATTATAGGCTAAATAAAATGAACATATGCCCCTTTTATTTATGAGTTGTAGTAATTGGTACTATTTCTGAATATTAATTTCAGAAAAAAAAAAGTTATTAAGGCATCAGTTTTATTGATTTTAGTTTTTTGTAACACTTAGAAATTCAACCCCCCACCTCATCTTAAAAATTTTTAAGTTTATCTTTTACCTCTCCGGATTCTAACTTGTGTATTTTAAGCAATTTTTCCAATTCAGTCCCTAATTAAGTTACAGGGAAATTTTATTTCATTTGAAAGCTTGACCGAAGCAGTTATCTTGTAGAGCCTGACATCTTAGTGGGAATTTATTTTTACCCTACAGAATTAGGGGACAGGAAATGGATTTTTTCATGTGATGTATTGTTTTAAAGCTCTTGGCTTATACATTATAAAGCACTTACACCCCTCTGAATTCATTTTTTCACCAGTAGGGGTGGGGGGAATATAGTTTTAATTTGTTCATTACTATCCCATAAATATTTCTGAAAATTAAGAAAAAAAAAAAAAAAACCTTGCATAATATACTCAATAATTTGCATCTTCATCTTTCTGTCACCAAGAGGCACTATAAAAATTTTCGCAAACATCAAATTTAATCTATGATGTGTCTTGTAATACTTTAAATGAAAGGCCATGTGTCCAATATTATTTCTCCCCCCCCCCCCCTCCCCTCTATGTCATCCTGATCTATGTAAAAATTAAATAAATTAAAATTTTAGATTTATTAACTGATAAATTGTTTTGAAATATATATATTAATATTAAACGAAACCTTCTGTGTAACTATGATCATACTGTGTTATTTTAAATGTGATTTTGCAGTCTGAATCATCTTTTTTAAATGTTCTGTTTTGTAGTTTAACTTGATTATCACCATTCGATTGAAAACTAAATTTGTTTCTACTACCTGTATTCAATCAAGTGTTTGCTAATAATCTCTTACAGTTCCAAAATATATTCCTATTGTAAATTTTGCTCAAGAGGATTTTACATTCCATTGAAATATATTAGAGGAGTGTTTTTATACATCATCAACAATAGTTTACACTTTTACTTTAAGTTGTATGTAAAGTTTCTAAACAGTCTTAGCAATCCCTGGTTTTCGTTTTTGTTTTGTTTGAGTGCATCTTTGTTTTTTCCATGTCATTAACATTATTATTGTTGATCACTTTTTCAAAAGTCCCACCTTATGTTATGTATCGTCTTTGTTATGATATTTAATTACCTTTATTTATTCTGGAACAAAATGTTTATTAACGTCCTGATTCTATGAAATGAAAGACAAAAACTTGTAATTAAAAAATAAAGGCCAGTTTTAGTGTTATTTGTGTTTGTTTTTATTGCATGAACTTTACTTATTATGCTAGCAAATTTGCCCAGTGTTGTTCAGGATTACATTAAAGTTTTAATCCTTTAAGTGTCCTACACAATTTTTTATGTATCTTTAATGATTCATAAAATAATAGCAACAAAAAATATTATTTAATCTTGCATATACAGTCGAGTCTCTCTACAACGAAACTCCATACATCAAATTTCTCTATATAACGAATTTTTTGTAGGAATGGACACCTTGTTTCACGATTACATTAAAAACAGTCTCTATATAGCAAAATATCTATCTCCATATAAAGAATTTTTTCGGAAAACGTTGTTTATTTATTCAGTTTTAAAAAAGCTTCGAAATCGCAAAAAATCAATTTTCTATCACTTATTCCAGATTTACCGTTCAAGGCACAGTTTCTATATCATTTCTCTAGTTTGAATCGCCTTGTTCTTTAAATCCAACAAATTAAACCCTTTTCCCTGCCACACGCCTTCCAACACCCTTCTCGAAACATTGTCAAATGCATTGTTCAAGACATTGTTACACATATAAGGGCAGGATAATGGGGCAGTTGAAGTCATTGTTGATTTCAGAGGGTGGTCTGGAGAGAGATTCACCCAGGAGTAATGATATGCTCACCGGAAGAAGTGAGATGTTGTGTTTTCAATGGTAAAAAAGTACAATTCTCCTCATTCACCTGGAGAAAAGTATCTGAATTCAATACTGATTGAAGTTCAAAGTGAATGAGATCAAAGATCATTCAAAAGGTTAAATTACAAACTAAACTCTCTTTTAATCAAAGACGATAACTCATATTGCTTGTGATATTGGCGACCAGAAAGTTCCAAGATCCACTGGCATATAACGTGACTGAATGCGTACCACAAAAAAGCGCAAGTGCAAGGAAGTGCAAGCACGCTATTGGCCAAATGGGAAATTCTCCCTTGTCAGCTGAAGCCACGAGAGCAAACCACCATCACCATTTAGAACACGTTTTCATCCATCCAAACTAAAGCTTGCAAACCTAACAGACATAGGCGTACGAACCAGGGGGAGCTGTGACTCCTTCTGGAATGTTTTAGACGGGCTCAGCTCCACTAGGAGAAATCTCAGAAAAGTCATCCCTCCGCTGCAACACAAGGAGAAAAATTGCAAGTGAATTTGGACTTATTACCAATGAATTTTTAAAAAAATGATTTGATAAAAAAAAAAAAAAATTTGATTCTCTGATAACGATCGAATCTACATTCATGAGCACAACTTCAACCACTTCAGAAGATCTGAACAAAATCTTGAATTACATGTTGATGATTTTGATTTGACAAATCTTTTTGCTTGCTTAACGCTTCTACCAACACTAATCCCGGACAGAATTTACTTTAATGCAATGTCGATTGCAATTAAAATTATGCATCAGAGGAATTAGTGAAGGAATTATTTTTTGAATAAATTCTTTCGGCAGAATTTATTTTTGCGATCCCGAAATCAGTAGCGACAGGTGCGAAATCTTTTAGCGCTCTTTGCTATCTTCAAACACAACTTCGAACAACGAGTGAAAAGACTAAACCACTTGATAATGCTTCATATTTATAAAGAGGAAGCCTTTAAAATTGATTTAAAATAGATTTATAAAGAATTTGTAAGCAAAACAACAGAAGGAACTTAAACTTTTGGTATATGGGAGTGGGAGAAGCCTTAAATTTAAATATTGTATTCGGGATCATCCATAAATTAAGTTTTAATGTATCCAGTATATCTAACAAAAATTATTTTGACCGGATTAAAGAGTTTAGATGCTTCTATTCTTTTATATTCCTGTTTGTGAAAAAGGCAACACTATCAAGAAATCCTCTGAAATGAATGAAATGATCATTGACACTAATTTTCTAAAATTTGCCCCGTCTCCCCCTATTTGTGTAAAGTTCCTACACCACTAACAGAGTAGATGTTTATTGTTTCAGGCTTTATTTAGTGTGAACGATTCACAAAGCATTATCTCTTTGTGCACTTTTTTTTTTTATTGCGTCTACAAAATATACCTAATAGGAAGTGCATAATTCTTTTTGATAAAGTAAAGATTTTGATAGAAATCGATTAGGGATTGGGGAAAAAAAAAATGTGGCATTCCGACAAGCATTCTGTCAACAATCATAAAAAAAAAAGAGTCAATCACCAAGCAGAATTCGAATTTCGGTTCGACGCGAAAAAGAAAGAGGATGTGCCAATACGAGGACTTAGACGAAACAATGTTTAAGTAGATTAAAAGGATAAGGGACCGAAATTTACCACTTTCGGGACCAATGGTTTTAGAAAAGGTTCTAGAATATGCTTCATCTCTTGTGACTCTGGCTTCTAAGCCAGCATTAGTTGGCTAGAAAAAATCAAGAAGACTATCTGCGGTGAAAGTGCTGATGCTCCAGTGAGAACTGGTGAATTAAGGTAGCAGAAATTCTAAAAGAATTTGCTTCTGACAAAATCATCAATGCTGACGAAACAGGTCTCTTTTACAAGTGTCTCTGGCGTTAAAAGAAGTTAAATGTTTTGGCGGCAAATAAGATTACTATTCTGTTGTGTACTAACTTACAGGGAAAAAAATTAAAGGTGCTAGTCATAGGGAAAAGTAAACCTCTTCAGTGTTTTGATGGCGTGAAGTTCTTAGAAGTGGACTATGATTTTAATAAAAAGTCCTGGATGACTAACAAGGAAGGTCTCCATACTGGGCATATTCAGAATTTTTTTAAAAAAAATACTAATTAAACTACTCATGTATGTAATAAAGGATCAGTCAAATTTAGTGGCGGAATCACTTTACAAAATCCGCAAAAAAATTAAATACTTTTTAATGTTTGGCATGAGAAAACAAAAGCGTTACGCGATTTGGCTAGCAGCACATTTCCTCGCCAGGGGGTGATTCTGAGTGAAAAATAAAATTCGGAAATTAACATCGTATTTTCGGAAATCGGCGGGGGAGAGGGGAGAAGGAGGGGGGGGGGAATTCCGCGAGTTACCCCCCTCTCCTCCCCCTGCGATCTATAGACGAAATGAGCAATTTATCTGCGAAATTTTAGCAAAATCGGCAATTTATTGCTATCTATTGTCGAAATCGGCGGTTTTTCTGCGATCTTTTGACGAAATCGGCGTTGTTCCGCGTTTTTTTTATTATGAAATCGGCGTTTTTTGGACGAGATTTAGAAAAAATTTGCATTTTTACGTGATCTTTTCTCAAAACCGCGTTTTATCCCCGCGATCTTTTGACAAAATCGGCGTTTTTTCCGTGATCTTTTGATGAAATCGGCCTTTTTTTCAAAGATTCTTTTGACAAAATGTTTTTAAGCGATCTTTTATCGAAAACGGCGTTTTTTCCCGCGATCTTTTATCGAAATCGACGTTATATCCGCAATCTTTAGACGAAATCGACGTTTTCCCACTGTCTTCAGACGAAATCAGCGTTTTATTCCGTAAGTTACCCCCTCCCCACAGCGATTATCCGCGATCTTCAGACGAAATGAGCTATTTATCTGCGATATTTTAGCAAAATCGGCAATTTATTGCGATCATCTTTTGTCGAAATCGGCGTTGTTCCATGTTTTTTTATTATAAAATCGGCGTTTTTTTTTTTTTGACGATCTTTAGACAAAATTTGCATTTTTACGCAATCTTTTCTCGAAAATGGCGTTTTATCCCCGCGATTTTTTGACGAAATTGGCTTTTAAAATATTTTTAAGCGATTTTTTTACGAAATCGGAGTTTTTTTCCCCGCGATCTTTTGATGAAATCGGTCTTCCCCCCCCCCCAATATTCTTTTGACAAAATATTTTTAAGCGATCTTTTATCGAAATCGGCGTTATATCCGCAATCTTTAGACGAAATCGACGTTTTCCCGCAATCTTTAGACGAAATCGACGTTTTCCCGCGTTCTTAGTCGAAATCAGCGTTTTATCTGCGATATTTGGTGAAACTCGTTTTTTCCGCGATTCGAACAGGAAATTCGCGATTTTCAGAGACCTTTTGACAAAGTTCGTTGACAAAAACATTGACGAAATCGTTGTTTTTCCACGAAATATTGACGAAATGTGTGCTTTCTCGGCAATCCTTTCACGAAATTTACATTTCCCCTCGATTGTTTTTTCCGCGCGCAAAACCGTACAAGTTGGCAACTATGCGGAACTGATAACCCAATTTCAAATTTTCGGAATTGGATGCTTTAAATTTTCGGAACTTTCGGACGAGAATCACCCCTATTCCTCGCCAACAGCAAAAGATTATAATATAGCTGAAAATTGTTTATCAATCGATTTTTACAATGTGTGTAAATGGTATTTAATGAATTTAAATTAAAAAAATTAAGGAAGTTTAACACACATATTTTCTTTTTGTATTACATATTTATGTTGCTTGTTGTTGTAGTTATTTATCACTGTAACAATTTTATATACAATTTTTTTTTTTCATATTTTAAAGCGTATTCCAAAATAAAGAACAGATGCATTAATAAATTTCATTATCAGAGAAGATTTTGTTTCCATAGCAACAAAGTTAAATCGACAGTGCTCAATTAAATTTAATTTTGAGATTGAAACAATTTTAATTTTTTTATTCATAAAATTTCTTGGTTAAATTTCTATATATATATAGTAAAGCTACAGTTAAAACAGACAAAGCTAAAGTTATTTAAATATATACATATATAAAAAGACAAGTTTAATATGAAACATTTTTACCTTAAAAAGCATTTGACATAAAAAAATATTTTTTGAAATATTATTTTGACGCCAACCGGTGATAAATCGCCAGATAAACGAAATGTTTATTATTTTTTTTACGAATATTCTTAAGGGGTTCTGCCAAAAATTTTTTTTAGAAACATATATATCCACATGAGAAGAACATTCTGTAAATTTTTCAGAGTATGCCCATATGGAGACCTTCCTTGTAAGGAAATTTTTGACAAATGGTTAGAAGCACTTGACAAGCCAATCCCCCCCCTATAACGATTATTTCGTTATATATTGGTTATTTTATTAAATTATTCCTTCACCCCCCGTCTCTCTTTTCATTTCAAAATTAGTTTAAAGTTGTCCTTCATTCAATTTCCATTTTTTTCCCTCGCCTAGCTTTTCTCTAACCGAAAAATCGGCAGCTGCTTAACTTTGTGAGAAATACACTCACATATTAATCAACCGTTTAAAACATTTCCAGATGTCTGCTATTTCCGATCGAAGCAATTCTGCATTACCTTATTTGGACATCATCTCTGTTTCGCGGTTAAAATTTATGCTTACGCTTCTTTTTCCTTTCTCAACAAAAACCTAAAAAGAATTTAACATCTGCGCTGTAAAATCTGATGTCCCTTTGGTGTGCCTCTTTATTAGACATAATAACACGTGTAACATTCTATCGTTTGGCAACCTTTTCCTTTCCCATCCTAGCTAGGAAACCAATTTGAATTCTTATCTTGCTGGCTGCATTTTAACTGTATTTGGCGTATACTATCCATTGTGCATGGGCGAACTTGTGTGTGTTGGCGATTTTCTATCATGCCAAAAGTGGCAATTTGTTGCTATGTACGAGGACACTCGACTCTCTGCTCTCGTCTGGTAAACTTGCTAATCGCTGTTCGGAGATTTTCTCCGAGTATTGTATGTGTGCCCCCCTAGTATCATATGTATGAATAAAAAATAACTTAGCAATCATTGTGGGGTTTTTTCGTACATCTGAACCTGGATACATGATCATTTCGTTCTTCTAAATGCCTTAACAAATATTTTCAACTACCAATCTCCCTTACAAAACCTCTGGTGCCTGACAGTTTCGTTTTTCCCCACATAAAAAAAAAAAAAAAAAATATGGAGGGGGGTACAATCAACTCCGACTTTACGGCGAATGTGATAATTTTGGTTCTTCTCTCTTCTCTGCATCCCCGGTAAAAAAAGAAAAAAACGCAACTGCTAGTAGTCTTGCCTGCTAAAAGTCAACAGATGTGGAAGTGATTTCCCCCACTTCATCTGCGATCGGCGTCGACAAGTGCAGTTCCCGTCCTGAGATTCCTTTCCTGGACACCCCCTTTCTCTCCCCTGTGATCTCCATCCAAAGGGCTGCGGAGCGTCTCCCCTTATAATTCCATCTTCAAAAAGAATCCCTGCGGCCAAGTGTCACCGGAGCCCTGGGGCGCCTGACCTTCTTTCTTCCACTTCCATCATTTTGTGTGTGATCATCGATTTCGCCTAGCATTTTGTGCGTCTGTTTCGGTGTCCTCAGTTTGTGCTTCTGTGCCGGTGTGTTTCGTGTTTTTAGTGAACGTAATTTACAGAAAATTCATTGTGTTGTTACACATCGCAAAGTGTTTCTTCTTGCAAAAAATATAGTGATTCACGTGTGTCTGCAACGGAAAGTAAAAAAATTTTTGCACATACAAAATTAGTCTTTAATCCTGTGAAAATCCATCAGAAAGAATTCATCTTACGAATCAGTTAAAAGTGCACAAAATTAATAAATAAGAGAATTACAAAATTCTCTAGAAAGATGTCTCATCACCTGTGATAAGTTTGCCACTAGTCTTCAGTGATTAAAAAAAAAAAAAGAGTGCACAACATAGAAATTTTAACTTCGAAATAATCTATACGTTGAATGTGGGAGCAGATCGTGCCCCAGTTCCCTAAGTCTTGTCTTATTAAATTAGTAATCATTTATTTATTTTTTTAAAAACTAAATCTCTAAGTTACCCCATGTATTTTCTTTATTTTATGTTCTGCTTCCACAGTCAGTTCGTCATAAGCAATATTGCAGTTTGGTGTTTTTAAATTATACTTTATTCAATATCAATATTATAATCCTGTTATTGTGTTTTTGCAAAGATTTTTAATTTGCGAAAGCACGGTAACTGTTGTCATTTCTAGTTATTATTTTGTGACATTTTATGCAGTTTTTTACCAGTTATTTACATTTATGTGTCAGTGTTTCATATTTTACGTCCAACACCCTTTTTTTTAACTTTGGTATTTTGATTATCTAATATGCTTAAATAAGTTTTCAACCAGTTTTGAACTTTTAATTAAAAAGTTAAAATAAGATTTTCCTTTTTCATCTAAAATAAAAGAAAAATATTTTAAGTTACGAAAAGGGAGCTTTTCCCTTGTGTAAAGAAGATCTAATTTTATTGCTTGGTTGCTAACAATTTTTGCAGTTTTCTATAGAGTTTTCTTTGCTTTATTATCTAAAGATAAAGTAAGTACTTTTTAAAGTGAAGGAATATATAGATATATGTTTCAAAGTGTAATTATTTTGCTTTTATTTAATTTATTTCCTAAATGTGTTACTTTTATATGTCTCCCTTTTGCTTTACTGTTATAAGAAGTTCAAATAAGATATCTTTAAAGTGAGGTATATTTTAAGATCTATTTATTTTGCTAGTTTACATATTTTTACTAGCTAGGAAATTTTCTTGTTTTCAATGTGCTTTAAGGTATAAGTTCGGTCTGTGTAACAATTTCGCTAAAACTTGTGAGCTTAAACAAAACAAAATAAAACAAAAAAACTAATCATGGCTGCAAAACAAATTCCGATAAATATCATTCAATTTGATGGAGACCCAGATTTACTTAAATTTTTCTTTGATCAAATTCGCGTATGTTCAGAAATTAATAAATACAACCCACAAACAACAATTGCAATCTTAAAGGGAAAGTTAGTTGGGCCTGCACAAAAATTTCTAGCCCAAAATCCCGACCTGCAAAAGATAACAGACCTTGATTTGTTGGAAAAGGAATTTGCGTCATTTTTCGCCCCCCCTAGTAAATGTGTTGCTTCTGTTGAATTGTCCAGTTTAGCACTTATGCCTTCTGAGACGATAAAAAACTTAGCTCATAGACTAAATGTTCTTGCGGCGACTGTTTATGCAGATATCAACGACGAAAGTGCACGCAACACTATTAAACTTATGAAATTTCTAGAAGCCCTTCCTTCAAATATTAGAGTAAAATTACAGGAAGAAGGCATTTGTGATTATAAAACAGCAGTCGAAAGAGCACAAACCCTTCATGAAATTTTAAGGAATGAGAAAATCTTACATTCCTTACCTTCGGTACACAGACCAGAAAATCTCATCGAATCGCAACTGAAAGAAATTTCCGAGAAAATAAATGCATTATCCTTTGCCCCTCCTGATACTAAAACCGAAACTGAGCAAAAAAATCTCCAGACTAGACCAAAACATTTCGCAGGTGTTTCACGCTTCAAAAAAATTACAAAAATCGAAACTACACTAGACGTTATTCCCCACACAAGTTTTCACAAAGAAAACCAGTTGTTTGTCAGTTATGTGGACGAAACAATCATGATGCTCTCTCTTGTTTTAAATGGAAAAGAGCAAATACTCAAAGAAAAAACAATTACACAAATTCCACGCCACAATTTCAGGAAAACTGAAACAGAGATACAATTTTTATGCTGATGGTCTTGTGTCTCAGTCTAATACTTCTACATCAGCAACTTTTGTTTTTGACCCTGTATTACCTAAAATTTCAAGTTCGAGACTAGTTAATTCAGTAGCTTCCCAAACTTTTGACTCTATTAAGATAGCAAATAACATCAGTACACAAACAGAAAGTGATAATGTTCAGATAATTTGTAGTGTAAACACTATGTCACCATCCCTCCCTCTTGTTAAAGCCACTATAGCAAACCATGATATTACTTTATTGGCTGATTCTGGTAGTAGTATATCTTTACTTTCACAAAAATTATTCAACCAACTTAAACCGGTCTTAAAATATAAAAGACTGTCCACTGACGTCAATATTAAAACTGTCAATTCTGATGTCTCATTTTCCGCCTGCATCAGAACATCCATTAAGCTAAAACAAAAAGCGTTTTCACATCACTTTTATATTGTTGACATACCCGAGTCTTCCAGTTTTGAAGGCATTTTAGGTTTCGATTTCATAACTAGATACAATGTTGTCATCGATACTTTTAACAAGTGTCTCCACGTCAACAATAATTTCTCTGTTCCTTTAAAAACCAGTAAAGAATCTTCTGGAGAGAAACAATCAAAATCATGCAATTCTTTGAGTGATGTTGTATTGAATCAAGCGGTGTTCTTAACTCGAAAAATTATAGTAGAACCTCAACAACAAATATGGTGCTCTGTTTACACCCCCAATAACATCAACAATGACAGAAATTATCTATTTGAATATTTGGCACAAACAAAAGAATTAACAGGAAATGATGCCATTATTCAAATGAACAAATTATCCAATAAAAGAAAGAAAACTTCACAAATACATCATTTCTTCTCAATAACACTTAAAAACACTTCTGAAAAGACCATTCATCTCCCTAAACACACAAAAATAGGTCAAGTATCTGAGATTGAGGAAATTCGCGACTATACTTCTGAAATGTCTGACAAGCAAAATAACTCAGAACTGCACTTTGTAAATTTTATTCAGGCGTCTAATGAAATCTTACAAAAACGAAAGCAGGAGTTATCGGCTAATGATTTTAAACTTTCTCACTTAAAATCTGACGAAGCAAAGAACCTAACTAAATTGCTACTTAGTTATTATCCTGCCTTTTCCAAATCATTAGACACACTTGGTCATACTGATAAAATTGTACCTGATTTAAAATTCATTAATGATTACCCCATAAAGACTCTCCCTTTCCCTCTCCCCCAAGCTGTGCAAAAGGATGTTTTAAATCAAATCAAACAGTTACTTGATGCCAAAATCATTGAGCGTCATTGTTCCGAATGGGCCTGTCCCATGCTCCTTGTTAAAAAGAAACCAGACGGTACAGGTATACAGAAATATAGACTCGCATTAGATCTCAGAATGGTTAATACTATAATTCAAGGTTCGTCCTATCCACTGCCAAAAATTCAAACTATTATTTCAAATCTTTCACAATATCGGTTTTTCTCGTCTCTTGACTGTCATCAAGCATATCATCAGATTGATTTGCCTGCAAAATTTCAAAATCAGCTCACATTCACTACAATGTTTGGTTCTTTTCGCTATAAGAGATTAGTATTCGGCTTAAAGTCTAGCGCCTCTATTTATCAAGCTTTAATGGACTCGTTACTTGATGAATTACAGTTAGAAGGTGTCTATACCTACCAAGATGATCTTATTGTTGGTGCCAATTCATATCAAGAAATGTATGATAAGTTGGATAAAATTCTTGCAATATTAGTAAAATATAATTTAACGCTGTCCCCTAACAAATGCACTTTTCACAAAACCAGTTTAGATTATCTTGGATTTCACATAGAAAATCAAACTATTTCTCCTGTTCAGTCGAACATTGTAAAAATAACATCTTTTCCAACACCTACAACAAAACGTCAATTAAAAGCACTCATAGGCGTCATTACATTTTACAAATCTCTGGTTCCATCCTTTTCTGAACTTGTGCAGCCTCTCATAAACTTAACTACTCCAAAAGCGAAATTTAAGTGGACAAGTAAACATCAAAAAATTATGGACACCATACAGAAGATATTCTTTAATCCACCCATGGTTAGATTACCTGATTGGAACAAAAAGTTCTATTTAAATACTGATGCGTCAAATATTGCCATTTCTGGCGTCTTACTACAAGAACATGATAAACAACTATTACCTGTTGCATACTTTTCAAAATCTTTAAAAGCATCCGAAAAAAAATATCCTGCACTTAAATTAGAACTCATGGCAATTCATAAATCAGTTACTGCTTTCAAATATTATCTATACAACAGAGAATTTGTAATCCTTTCAGATAGTAAACCATTAGAAAAGTACAACAAAACTACAAATCCGGCTGATATTATCTCTCGCTGGCTCATGGATCTCTCAGAATACACATACAAATTTCAACATATTCCAGGTAAAAAGAATGTACTCGCTGACTATTTATCTCGCTGTAACTTTGAAAATAATCAACAGACTTTAGCTACAAACCCTGAACTTATTCATGACACTCAACCCTTACCTATTGTAGAATGTGATACTCCACACTCCAGCTCGACTGATTCTAATATGCATGTTAACTGCCTTATTTCTGGTACACAAACAAATCCTGACCCTTTATTAGAAATTTCGAATGAAACATTTGCTACTGAACAACAAAATGACCCTACTTTGTCTGTTGTTTATAAAGAAATCTTAAAGAAAGGATCTTCTCAAAAATTTCCTAACTACTTCATTCATCCTGATTCGAAAGTATTAATGTTAAAGAAGGAAAATATTTTTAATAACACTTTTTCGTATCACATTATTGTTCCAAATTCACTTAAAAGCAAAGTCTTAACAATTTCACATTTATCTCACTTTGGCTTTAATAAAACTTATGAATTCTTGTCAGGTAGATATTTTTGGAAGGGTATGTATGTAGACACTTTAAACTTTGTTGCATCCTGTATCAAATGTCTTCAAACTAAACATCACCAAACTCCACCTGCACCCTTACAGCCCACATACACTCCCAGGTACCCTGGTCACACTATCAGTACAGATCTCCTTGGACCGTTTGCTAATGGAAAATATGTTTTAACTATCACTGATCATTTTTCGAGACATATTGAACTCTTTCCACTTAATGACATATCTGCGAGTAAGGTTGTTAAATGCTTATTCTCTTACATAACCACCTTTGGGAGACCTTCGGTTGTCTTATCAGACTTAGGACCCCAGTACACTTCTCAGGTATATAACATTTTTAATGATACAATGGGCATTAAGGTATTACACAGTTCTGCCTCGAGACCACAATCAAATGCGATTGCAGAACGAATCAATAAATCAATCAAATATTCAGTTAATATTCTTTTACAAGAAGGTCATTCTTTCGAAAATGCAGTATTTATACACAAATCACTTTATAATGGTTCGAAACATGCAACTACACTGTATTCTCCTAATTTTCTTCATTTTGGACGTGAACTTTCTCTAATTTTTGACACTTTTGATCAGTCGTGCAACCAACCCTTTCTTGATAAACATATTGAAGTACACAAATTACTTGATGATTTGAGTAAGATATATCACAAAGCCTATAACAACATTAAATCTGCTCAAGATAAAAGATATAAACATTACGGTCAGAAAGCTAAATTAAGATCCATTTTCTTAAAAGATATTGTATATCTAAAATCAAATGACAAGTTTAAAACAAAGTATACTGGTCCATATATTGTCACTTGTAAACATTCCCCTGTGTCATTCTCAATTAAAAGGTTGTATACTCCTGATAACACAGCATTTCGGGTACATATTGATAGACTTTTACTTGCACCTCCTCGTTATGGACATTTATTTGATGCATCAAGTCATATAAACAACACTAACTTTAATACGTTTTATCAACCTCACACATACAATCTAAGAAACAGAAGCTAATGTAAAAACACTATTTATTATTTTTTTTATGTCTTGTTTTATGATACCACATATCCAACCAAAGAGCTCATGGTTGTGTGTATGTTGTTTTTGACTGATCTTTAACAATATCATGGCTGGTCCATCAGTATTGCTCTGAAGATCTCTTAGGAACAATATTAGGTATCATTGTTATCCTTTAACACTTAGATAGCCCTTCATACTCACTTAAATTTTAGTTACTTTTATTTTGTTTTCTTTTTGCAGTACACTTAAAATTTCTTTGACAATACTCATTAAATCAGTATTTTTCCACTAACTAACCTCCCACTTAACATTTCTTGTACTGTAAGTCAAACATATTATAGTTAGATAAACAGGTACTGTAGTCTAGAAAAATAAACAAATGATTCATGTAGTTAAATAAAACACAGTTTTTATATATGACTTGTTCATCACCCCACTCGATTGTGACATATTTTTCGTCTCTCTTCACTCTAGGATTGTCTGCCCATATTAGTTATTACATGATATACATTTTTTGTTTTTTTCTTTTTGAATTCTTCCCTTTGAAGTCTTGTTCCCGTTCAAAATTAAGGCCCTAAGGGTTCAAGCTTCATTGTGTTGAGAGACAAAATTTTGGAATTGGAGTTTCGATTCAAATTTTTGAATTGTGATTCCAATTCACAACAATTCAAATTTTTTTTCATGTAATTCGACGTGGGCTCCTTCAGAAGACCGCTAGTGCCTTCGGGGGAGCATCACAATTCCCTCCTCATCTAAGGCTAGGCCCTAAGCCGATGCCATAATACTTGTGTTGTACACAAGATTCAGGGTGACGCATATTTTTTATGGGCGTGCTTGGAGCACCTCTTTTTTTTGTCATCCTATGCTTCGGCATGAAACAATTTTTACAAAAACATTTTTATTTTTTTTAATATACATCATATTACTCTTTTTAATTTTTTGAAAAATATAGTGCTATTATGTTATTTTTGTGTATTGCCATTTTATATTCATTTAGTATTAGTTTCATGTTTTGTGTATATGTTTCAAAATTTTATTTATGTCATGATAACAATCAAAGCTGCAGTAAGATTTTTGTACTGTCTGAGTCGACTCAACTTATACATATAAAATACAGTACTACCTTGGATCCATGAAATACAAATATAACAAAAATATAGAGACTTTAGAACTGCTGACTGTTTTTGAATACAAAAGTCTCCATTATCATGACGTTAAATTTCTACATATATATATAAAAAAAAACTTTTGCATTTATGTATGTTTTTATGTTATAATATTTTATGCTAGCCTATGCACATTGGACAGCAAAAGTTTTTTTTTGTGGTGCACCGGGTGATATATATAACGATTATTTCGTTATATATTGGTTATTTTATTAAATTATTCCTTCACCCCCCGTCTCTCTTTTCATTTCAAAATTAGTTTAAAGTTGTCCTTCATTCAATTTCCATTTTTTTCCCTCGCCTAGCTTTTCTCTAACCGAAAAATCGGCAGCTGCTTAACTTTGTGAGAAATACACTCACATATTAATCAACCGTTTAAAACATTTCCAGATGTCTGCTATTTCCGATCGAAGCAATTCTGCATTACCTTATTTGGACATCATCTCTGTTTCGCGGTTAAAATTTATGCTTACGCTTCTTTTTCCTTTCTCAACAAAAACCTAAAAAGAATTTAACATCTGCGCTGTAAAATCTGATGTCCCTTTGGTGTGCCTCTTTATTAGACATAATAACACGTGTAACATTCTATCGTTTGGCAACCTTTTCCTTTCCCATCCTAGCTAGGAAACCAATTTGAATTCTTATCTTGCTGGCTGCATTTTAACTGTATTTGGCGTATACTATCCATTGTGCATGGGCGAACTTGTGTGTGTTGGCGATTTTCTATCATGCCAAAAGTGGCAATTTGTTGCTATGTACGAGGACACTCGACTCTCTGCTCTCGTCTGGTAAACTTGCTAATCGCTGTTCGGAGATTTTCTCCGAGTATTGTATGTGTGCCCCCCTAGTATCATATGTATGAATAAAAAATAACTTAGCAATCATTGTGGGGTTTTTTCGTACATCTGAACCTGGATACATGATCATTTCGTTCTTCTAAATGCCTTAACAAATATTTTCAACTACCAATCTCCCTTACACCCCCCCCCCCCAAAAAAAAAAAAAAAAAAAAAAAATTGTTTTGTTTATTGATTTGTCCAGGTCACTCATAAAACTGTGGAGAAAAACTACAAAATGTTGAAGTATTTTCCTTACCACTACCCATTTGCACATCAAAACTGCAGCCCATGGACCTGGGAATAATAAAAAATCTAAAGGTGCATTACAGGAAAAGAATTGTTAAAGAACTGATCGTAGCTATTCAACAAAAAATGATTCAGACAAGACATCATTAGCCTTAGAAATTGTATTGCGGAACTTCATTAGCCTTAAAAATTATATTGGTTAATTGATGTAATTGTATAAGTTACAAGCTTTATAAAGCTTTGAGATTTGATGAAACTGAAAAAAATTTACAATTGCTTCAAAAAGACCACATTATCTATATTGCAGGACAATGTGAATTCTCAGGTCGAAGAAGACCTGACTTGAGCAGACTTAAAAGAGAAATGACAAGGGATGCAGAAATGACAAACATGTTGCTCTCTCTGATTTTTTAAGAAGTGAATGATAACTCACTATTGCACAGTATCCTATTGATAGTGATATTTTAAGCAGAATTATGACCAATAATGCTGAAAGTGACAATAAACATGGGAACAAAAATCTGTGAGAAGAGAAAAACATTACGCAATGAAATGACTTCTTTTGATCTTATGAGAGGAGGACTTTAAATGGAGGAAAATGTTCCCGATACAATTTTTCATTCCTTGCTAAATGTAAACATATTTACGAGAATGTAACAATTTTGAAATCAAAGCAACAAAAAATTACAGATTTCTTCGTCTAAAATTATTGTAAGTTTTCCTTATGTGATTTTTATTAAGCATTCAAATAAATGTTTGTTTTCTTTTTGAAACTGTTTAAATAATTAAGAAATAAAATATTAGACTAATATTTGTAGTTAAACATTTAAAATTCTTAATTAAACACATCGAAACTAATATTTTTTCAGAATTTGCACATTAAATAGGAATTTTAACGTCATTCTTTATTCAACGAATTTCTCTATATAACGAACTTTTTATTGGAACAATGGATTTCGTTATAGAGACTCGACTGTATATTTTTCGTATGCATCTCAAAAAAGAAACATCAATATCAATTATGTGTTAAATCAGTCTTTGCATTCAAAATCTGTGTGGTGGAAAAACATGTTTAGGACTTTAAAAAGTTAATATTTTCAAAAAGAAAAAAAAAAAAGAAAAGAAAAAAAAAACTAGAATTTCCAGAACAAAATGTTCTGTATTATATTATTCAAACATAATACCTACTAACAAAATAACTTTTGCCATTATTTTACATAGTTACTCTAAAATCATTAGCGATAGGGGATTGATTTTCCCTTTTGTCTCAAATGATGAACAATTCAACTAGCAATTTACAAACTTCTATTACTTTTAAAAGCTGTCATGCAAAGTTTGTAACAAATTTTTCTCAAACTGCAGCACCTGGAAGGTATCTCTGAATACGTTAGGGTATATCCATTGTTACTCTTTTAATGCTGAAGCAAACATTCATATATAATTCAGATGCTTCTATTACAAAATGCATTTGGGATAAATTGATACAGCCACTTAAAAAAACACATGTTCTCAGGGGTGCCCAGAGAGGGGTTTGGTGACGCAAGATGCGTCATAAAATTTAGTTTTGGGGGGGAATTTGACAAAAAGCTCACTTTTTTTGGGGGGGGGGGGGAGGGATTTTTAAATTCTTAATATTTCCCTTTTTTTACTGTTAAAAAAATCTTGATTTTTTAATATCACTTTTAAATTTTTTCAACATTTAATTTCCAGGAAAGTTTCTGTGTTTTCTTCCTTTAAATTCTAGATAAGTGCAATAAGAACTCATTCTGCTGTACTCAACTCGCTATCTTTTGTAAATCTTGATTCTTTTAATAGCACTTTTAAATTTTTTCAACATTGAATTTTCAGAAATGTTCCTGTGTTTTTTTTTCTCTAAATTCTAGATAAGGGCAATATGAACTTATTTTGCTATGCTCAACTCGCTATCTTTTGAATTGCAGTAGTTAGTAGAATATATTTTACAATTCATATTCTATTTAGGGGGGGGGAATTTGCGTCATTGGGTTTGGGGGGGATGGTCACCACTGCATGTTCTACTTCATAAAACATATCTAATTTGTAACCAAGCATTTTATTTGTTAAGACAATAAATCAAATTTTCGTAACCACTGAGGAAAGTTAATGGACATTCATACCCATGAGTTTTATTTTAACAAAAGACCAACTTCAGTTCAATGTTTATGTATGTTTTTGCCTGCGCTAAATCTAGCACCATTTTGTAGTATCAAGTTTTAAGAAATTATTATTTTGAGTTGTTTAAAAACTTGAAAACTAGTTTCTCAAGTACACAATTCTAGACATACTTATGTCTCTTTTAAAAAACTGCACGCACACATATAAAAAAAAAAAAACATTTTTCTTGGTTACTCTAGATTATTTGTACTTTAACAAAGTGGTAATAAAATTCATAGCATTGATGCAAACTGATATGCAAGTAATAGATAAAACTTGTAGTCTTTAACAACACCTGTTTTATGAATTATTTGAGATAAAACAAAGTTCAAGGCTATAACCAAGGTTTTTTATTTTATTTATTTATATTTTTAAAGCATAAAAAAAAAAGCAGGTAGCAGTTGTCGCATTCCATCAAGAGGTTTTCTAATAATTAGAAAATTATTGAACTGATCTCATAACGTAGAAAAATCAAAAAATCCCATTTAGTTCCTGCACAAAGTGTGTCTTTATTTATTTATTTTTGTTAATTGTTGAAATATTCTAATTTTGGATACTTGAACTTCCTTATCTTTATATACCTATTCTCTCCTTTTTAACTTTTTGCATCCAGGTCATACTGTCATACAATTTTTCGACTATTGTGGTTTTCTTTTAGCATTTTGTCTGTGTGTTGTACTTTAATTCCATCCGTTTTTACTAAATTCCTTTATAAACATGTAAAAACAAATAATTTAGTGATCGAGTAGGACATCTTGATTGTAGATTCTTTGAAATAATTGTTGGCTGCATCTATATATATATTTTTATGATGATGGTCTTTTTCTCGATTGGTAAACTATCGAGAATCACCCATCACTAGCCATATCCTAGCAGAAGTTTTAGGTAGAGCCGTGAAATTTGAGATAACAAAAAAATAAGAGATTTCAGAAATTCTCCGCATACAAAAGGATTAACAAGAGGTATAAAGATTTAGGCCAATTTAGTCCTCAGCAGCAGTTTTAGATAGAGACAAGAACTCGAGTCTTCCTTATCTGCTAAAATAAACTTATACATGCATTATCTATTTTAGAAATTCCCACCTGAGTGGGTTTGATGGAATGGCCGCACGTTTAGGATAATTTACCATATCTCAGCAGCAAGTTTAGGTAGAAATGCCAAAAATTCAAGATAACCCACCTACTAAAAATAGTTAAATATAGATACTTCAGTTATTTTAAAGATATTTTGTCTATTATGTCGTCAACATCGAAATATGGATATAACTGATTTGAACAGGATAATGTAATAGTATATGAATAAGATAACAAGTATAGATTTTCATTAGATGTTAAGATTTTGGAAATATATAAACTAGGTGTATTTTGTTTGATTCAAGATCTTTTTAGAAAAAACGACCAGTATAGCAGGCGAAGACTGCTAGTATGCATATACAGGGTGAGTCATAAATATCGAAACAATAGGCTGTCTCCTTAAATATCGCCCTTAGACCCATACTTTCAATTGCAAAGTTTCATAAAAAAAAAGGCGAATTTTTTGATAAGTTGAAACTCCATGGAGGGTCTATTTTAAAAAATATGAAAATTAAATTTTTATATGGCCTCCAGAGTATAAAACTTCCAATTAGAAAATTTTTCCTTAGCCATTCCTGAGTTGAACAAAAAAAAAAAAATTCATCTCAATATCTACAAATCCCCGAAAGATATTAAAATCTAAAAATTTCCAAAATTTGTGACTTACACCACTTAAGCATACCTCCGAGTGCAGCGATATCAGTTCATTTGAAATACAATTTAGGGATCGACCATAAATTAACGCATTATTAAATTTCGATACAAAACAGTACTTAACTTTTAGATATGAAATAAAAGCGTACAGTTTTTTGCTTTAAACTTCCTTGAAATATGCTAGATGTCTGCAATATCTCGAGCTTGGCGGCAACCTCGTAACTGGCTCGACCCATTGATCAACCATAAATTTACGCATTAGTAAATGTCGATCCAAAATAAAAGCGCATAAGTTTTTACTTTAAATTTCCTTGAAATATGCTAGAAGTCTGCAATATCTCGAGCTGGGCGCCAACCTTGTAAAAGGCACAACCCACTGACCGGATCGTCTTATTAAATTAAGTGATATTAATTAAACTCTCAGTAAAAGCACCTTGAAAACTTATTGCCGCAGGCAATAAGTTTAGTAAAAATAGCAATATCGAAAATGATACTTCTATTAACGGAATCATTGAAAATATATTTTAATAAATTACATAGAAATGTTTTCAAAAATCTACTTTTTACTATTCAGCTTCAAAATTTGTGATGGTTTTAAACGTATTTTTACTTTTATCTATCTTTACAAGAAGAAAGTAACGGATTCATGAAAATTTTGAATTCTGGTTTTCGACGAATTCACATGTTTCAGGGCTCAGAAATACCGAAAAACATGTTTTTACAAAATGTCTGTCTGTGAGTCACTGCACACTGAAAAAATTTGAAATCGACGTGATAAAAAAAAAATGAGGTTTAAATCAACTGACGCACTTAAACAAAATCTGAAATCGAAACTATACAGGACGGAGTTAAACACCTAGGAACTTTTAAAAAGCATTTAAACGCTAGGAGCCCATCTTTGTTTAAAACTAAATGCACTTTTCTGCATCAAATGTTTTTATTTCAGTGTTTCTTATTTTTAAACTGACATAAGTCAATAACCGTCTGTTACGGTAACAGTCCCACGAACGTGTTCAATAGTTTTTAAACAACTCAAAAAGAAAAAAAAAAAAAAAAACAAACAAACAAACAAACAAAAAAAAATGCCCAACGCATCGAATAAAATTTTCAGCTCAAAAAATTTACTTTTAAAAATATGATTTGTTTACAAGAAATTTGTATCTTTTTTTATATTGCTATTTTAAATACTTTTATTTAAAAAAATATATATATATTATTTAAAATGCTGAATCAAAATTGAAAATTAGACATTTTCATTTAATCAAAAGAAAAAAATTCAACGAGTTATAACAATTTTTGAGTTATAACAATTGTAATTTGCACTAAATTTTTTTTTTTCTTTTAACTTACAATTGTGTTTGCATGTGGCTATAAAATCTTATTACTGCTGACATGAAGCAGTGTAACTTGGAATATACAGAACCTGTTAATCCAAACCAGTTTTATTTTCAACAAGTCAAGAATTGAACACTAAACATAGCAAACAAGGTGCATTCATACTATAATAAAGTTTTAAAAATATTCAGACTTTGGTTTAAAAGTATAAAGTACTTCGGTTCAGTATAGTAGCCGAAATAACTTGAGCGTCCCTGTAAATACTATCTGCTTCCTATTATACAGGGAGTATCTTGTAATAAACACCATCAATGTATATCAATTTCATGAAATATGAAATAGTTTAAAATACTTAAAATGTGCCTTAAATAATGTTTCCATCTATGCCATTATATAATGGAATACTTTTGTGCAGCCCTGTAAAATATTCTTTCTTCCCTGTAAATATTCTTTGCAAGGTTAGTGAATTAATGCCAAATTTTGGGCAGTTTGGCAGGATATCACTAAATTTGGCAAAATTCTTATTTAAATCAATGAATCCATATTTCATACTTACCAAGTTTTAAACATTAAGTGTAACATTTACACATTTCGGCTGTTTTTTACACTTTTATACTTAGAATGCTTTTTTTTAACACATTTTTGCAATTCTCCCCCCCCCCCCTTAAATTATGAATTATTTTTAAACTGCTTTTGATTATAAATACGTAACTCTTTCTGGCACAGTGCGCCCATTCCAAGGACACCGAATTTTATTTCCAAACTTGTAGATGGCACCAAGAATATTTTAATGAAATGTTACTTTTACAATCAAAGCTTTAATTAAGGAGTTCTTAATTTCTAAAAAAAGTTTATAAATTTTGTTGTTGGACAATAATTTAACATTTTACGAATAGAATTTGACCATGCCAGAAAGAGTTAAATGGCATATTTAAGTTTAGTTTAAAACATTAGTTTGTTTCATAATTAAAAATTATTATAGAATTTTTTATCTTCATTGTATGTAAAAGATAACTTTTGCCTGTATTTTCTATTCAAATGTGAGAGTTGAAGAGCTGTTAAAAATTGTGATACAACAAATAATGGTTTAGCCAAATAACTAAATAGCCAAATATTCAGTATTCCTTTTGATAATGATATTTTAAGTATACCGTAAATTACTATCACCTTTCTGTGTTCTACATCCCATTGCAGCCAAAATGTTTAGTCCTTAAAAAATAAATTATATATATATATATATACATATTAGAAAAAAAAAATTGTTATTTAAAAAATTTTTTTTTTATATAAATATTCAGTTATGTAACATTAAAAAAAGACTGCACACTTTTTACAAATTTATAAGAAATGACGCTTACTCACTATTTCAGAGATGTTAATTAGAAATTTTATTCACATTCTGTTTCATTGAATCTTTTAAAAATGTTGTTCATGTGCTATTTTATAAAAATTCATTAAAAATGTTATTCATGTATTGTTTTACACAGTTGAATTTTCTCAGGTTGGCAGGTATGAATTTCTACATTTTGGCAAATTTTAATAAAACATCAAATAAACATAAATAATATTTTACATTTCTAACGTGTTACAAAATTGCAGTTCCACATTGCTTTGGAATATTTTGCTGAGCAATTATTGGCACATAATTAAATCCATTGTTATTTTAACTACCATACAATTGCATAAGTAAGAAAATATTTGGCAATTAATCATCTATGGCCATCAAATTGAATGCTCTAAAATTATGAGTTCATTAATAATTAAACTGTAAAAATATTACATTGTATTGTCGTCTGAAACACACCTTTATACATACTGAAAAAGTTTCAAATTTGGACATCCAAAATTCAGAATTCTCCAAAATCTGAGCATTTTGCTAACTGGCAGTTTTGTTTTGTTTTTTAAATTTTTTACATTAAAAAATACATAAATTTGGAATTCTTAAAATCGGTTTGAAAACCTCTCCACTCATCTAATAATTTTTAAAAAACAAAGATAAAATGATCTTGCAATCTGTTTCTGCCATAATGCATGGCTTGAAAAATAGCATTCACAGGATCCCTGGCCAGGAACCTAACAAATCGCCGTGGCCGCTAGCCTAGCGATGCCTCACATGTGTTGTAGAGCTTAAGTTATACAAAAATAGCTCTTACGCATTCCGAGGGATACAGAATTTCATCAAAAAATTTCGATAAACAGCAACTTTTTTTTCTTCAAAAAGTCACAATAAAACGAAAATTTCACTGAAAAATTTGGGGGGAAAAAAAAAAAAGGCAAATTTTGTCAAAAGATTGCAGGAAGCAACAAAAGTTCCATCAAAAAATATTAAAAAAATAAATAAATAAAAAGGAAAATTACATAAAAAAAATTGCGAAAATAAGGCAAATTAAAAAAAAAACTCGAAAAAGACAGGTTTCATCAAAGGATTGCGAAAAATGGCAACTTTCATCAAAAGATCATGAAAACAGGCCTAGGACCGCTGAGTCACCCTTGAAAAAGAGAGGAAAGAGACCAAAATTTAAAAAAAAAAGACTAAAAGGAGACCAAATAAAAAACATTTTTTTCTCTTCACTTAAATGTTTTTGGTATCCAGACAAGCACTATAAGATTTGGCACTATTTGCGGAATACATTTTTAATGCATTTCAGTCGATTTTGAAATAATTGCAAATTTTGTTTATTGGTTGCAGAAAAATATCTCAAATCGCAATATTTCATCATGGAAGAAAATCAAAAATTCACCAAATGATCACAGGAACAATACCATGAAATATAGTGAAATTCATCAAATTGTCAATAAAAAACAAATCACAAAATTTGTCACATGATCTAGGGGAAAAAAATTCTCGAAATTAGTCAGATGTTCTTAGGATAAAAATCACGAAAATCATCAGATGGTCTCGAAAAAAAAAAAATCACGATATTAGTCAAATGGATCTTGTGTTAAATATCGTAAAATTCATCAAATGGGTCTCGAAGAGAGGGATAAATCACAAAATTCATTAAATTATTGTAAAATTCGAAGTGCGATCATACAAATAATTGCTATTTTTGTCGAAGATCACGGAATAAATAGTGAAATTTATCAACTAGTTGCCAGAAAATAACGAATTTCGTAGAATAAAGCCATAAAAAAAAAAAAAAAATCAAGGATGCCTGTCAATGGGTTACATTTCCTGAAGTTTTACAGCAGTTGAGGGGGTGGGAGGAAAAATATATCTATCGGCATTAATTATGCATTTTTTACTGGGTATCTTTGATAAAATACACATTTCTTTCAGCGATCCTTTCACAAATTTAAAGTTTTTTATGCGATCTTTTGTTGAAATCAGCGTTTTTCAACAATCTTTTGACAAAATCAGCGTTTTTCTCACAATTTTTTGACAAAATTCACTGTTTTCCGTGATCTTTTCACGAAATTGACGTTTTATCCGCGATCTTTAGACCAAATCAGCAATTTATCTGCAATATTTTAGGCAAAATCGGCCATGTATAGTAATCTTTTGTCGAAATCAGCGGATTTTCCGCGATCTTTTGACAAAATCTGCGTTTTCCCAGATTTTTTTTTTTTTTTTGATAAAATTGGTGTTTTTTTCGACGATCTTTTTACAAAATTTGCATTTTTGCGCAATCTTTTCTCGAAAACGGCATTTTATCCCCGCGATCTTTTGACGAAATCGCCGTTTTTTCCACGATCTTTTGATGCAATTGGCATTTTTTTCAATGATCTTTTGATGCAATTGGCATTTTTTTCAATGATCTTTTGACAAAATATTTTTAAGCTATCTTTTATCGAAAACGGCGTTTTTTTCCACAATTTTTTGATGAAATAATCGTTATATCTACAATCTTCAGAGGAAATCGACGCTTTCCCGCAGGCTTCATACAAAATCCACACTTTATACTTTAATGTGATCTGCACAGGAAATTTGCGTTTTTCAGCGATCTTTTGACAAAGCTCGTTGGCATAAAACATTGACGAAATCGTCGTTTTTCCACGAAATAATGACGAAATGTGTCCTTTTTCGGCGATCCTTTCATGAAATTTGCATTTCTCTGCGATTATTTTTTCCACACGCAAAATTGTACAATCGTATTGTTCATTAGTACAACCGTACACTTCGAACAAAATCCGTAGAAGTTGGCATCTATGAATATCACTTTTTGATTTTACGATCATTTGACGAAAGCTCGGTTTTATTTCGGCATCGTTTGAGAACAATCTCAGGGTATTTTTTTCCCCCCCGCAATCGTTTGGCGAAAATTGTGAGTTTATTTCGGGAATGTATGGAAATATTTTATTTCGAGATCGTCTGGTGAAAGTCGCTGCTTGATTTCGCGATTGTTTAATGAAAATCGTCGTTTTTCTGGTGATCAATTAATTAGAATCGCAGTTTTGCCCGTGATCATTTTATGAAAATCGCAGATTCTTAAAAATTAAAAAACGTGAAAATTTGCCGTTTGTCAAAAAAGTGATCCCCGTATATATAACGACCGAACGAAGAATTCTGAGATTTCTTCCTGCAACCCACTGACGAATCTCTCAATTGTTTTTCACAAGATCGACTGACAAGTTTTGCAATATGTTTCTGCCACTGATTGACACATTATATGTGTTATTTTTCTCGCAAAAATGACAAAATCGTGATATTCTTCCCGCGACTGAATGACGAAATTTATGATTTTCACCCCTTGAATGGTTATCGAATTTTGCGTTTTTATTAGGCCACAGATTGACCAAATTCACTTTCTTTTCAATGTCCGAGAGAAAAGTTTTGCGATTCTTGCCCGCGAACGATATGCTAATTTCGTAACCATTTTTCCATGACAGAGTGACGAAATTTAGAATTCTTTCCCCTGCAAAATAGAGACAAATTTGGTACTTTTTTTCCGCGACTAAGTTTCACTATAGTTCCACGGAATTTCATAGTTTCATACTTTGACAGATTAACATAATCCATGATTTTTCTGCCGGTTTCCGACTGAACTCCCACCAAAAAAAATCCTCGGCAGATTTTGCCAAAAGATTATGATAAAATGGCAGATTTCCTCTAAAGATCACGAAAAAACAGTGAATTTCACCATAAAACCGTCATAAAGCTGCAAATTTTGTCAAAGTATTAACAGAAATTTTTGAATTTTCGAACCCTGCCATAGTGATTCTAAACTCTATCATTTTTTTCTTCCCTCATCTTTTGCACACACACACACAAAAAAAAAAAACTATTCAAAATATTTTTAAGAATACTGTGAATGTGTCAAAATGTTTGTGTTGCTTAAGTGAAGGGAGAAAAAAAAATCTTGGTAAGTTGACAGATTTTTTTTTTTTTTTTTTTTTTTCAAGTTTTCAGCAAGTTGAAAAGTCCACTATACAGAAAGTGAGAAGAAAAAGTTGTTTATTCACTTTGCTCAGTGAAATCAGAAATTTAATGTTTACACAATCAGATCATTTGAATGGATAACATGTTTTGCTATGCTGAAAAAAACCATGGCAGAATTTTTTTTTTCTCCCTGCAACTCTTTGAAAAAATTAGAGTAAAAACAAATAATTTTTTTAGGATCTACAAATGAAAATTTAGGGTTTTTTTTTTTTTTTTTTTTTTTTTGATCCATTGATGAAAATAGTGTTTTTCCCACAATCTTTTAATAATATTGGTAATTTTTCTTTAAACAACTTACAATTTTTTTTTTTTTTTTTTTTGACTATGTTGAAATTTGCGATACATATTATGTATGAATTTTCAGATTTAAAATTGATTTTTTTTTTTTTTTTTTTTTTTTTTTTTTTTTGATAATGTTGAAATTTGCGATATATTTTATGTACAAACTTTCAGATTTTTTTTTTTTTTTTTTTTTTCCCCCAAGAAAGAAAGAAAGAAAAAAAAAATTGGAACAGAATTATTTTTGAACTAAAGAAACCTTGAACTTCTTCTAAAAACTTTTAAATATCTTTCTTCAATATTGTAAACATGTTTCTAATGTAAATATTTCATGGGCAAAAAAGGTGTTCAATGCAAATGTCCCCCCTCCCCTTTTATTGTCAAAGGAGGGGATAGATTAATTTTTTTTTATAATTAAGTGAAAATGATCTGAAATTCAGAAAATCTAAAATTTGAAATTACTGACGTCAGGAAGTTCCCGGATTTTAGATTTTGTACTATAATTTATATAATTTCAGTGTATCAGTAAATGGGATAAAAATCGATTTCAAAACACCATCTTTGTATACAAAAATGATGTTGAGTTACCTTTTATAGGACATTTCTCAAAATAAAACAAAAACAATTCCACAGTATTTAGAAGTTTAATATAAATTCATAAAATTAATTATAGGATATTCTACACCAGAAAAAAATTAAACAATGAAAACAACGAATGAAATATAATTTGAAGCAGATTTATTATGCATTTTGCATGAATTTATTCATAATCTAGTACAATATTTAATGTAAAACATCTTACAAGAATTCAAAAACATAAACAAAATACTTGTATATAAAACAATTCTCTGAAAATGCCTGTCTTTACAACTTGCAGTAGATCATTATGAAAGAAAACCAGTGGTATGCAAACATAATTTTCTGTAATATTATTTATTTTTCAAACATTTCATGATGCAATTATTTTACATATGTTCAAAGTGAAAAATGCATAAAACATAATTACACATCTACAATGACAAGGAAAAAAAAAACCATGTCACAGAAGTCTTTTCAATGGTATCTTGGAGTTTATGAAGTGTCAATTTTCTTGAAATGACAAGATGATAATACCAATGAACCGCAAGTATTTTTTTAGTAGACTTCTCAGAGAGTATCTGACAGCAATTTCAAATTCTCAAGACACAATGGCAGCAGCTGCATCATTATTGCAAGAGACTCAAATATGCAATACCCACGGCATGAAACTCTTAAGCAGACCTTTTCCATGACGCAATGGCCTCATTCCCTTATAAACCTTTCATTTAATTTCCCATTCCTACAAGCATTGTTTAAACTTCTGTCCCTCAGATTTTCTTGGATAGGGGGACCAATAATAGGCGAATCTTTTTTTCCTTTTCTTTCATCTGCAAAAGGATTATGGTAGATGACCGAATGGGTATACTAAATCATTTCCTCTGGCCTCCGTAAAAAAACATACGGACGTGGGACATGGAAAAATAAATTAACCTCATTAAAAAATATACTTACCTTTAGCAGCATCATTCAAAATAGTCTAAAAGAAACAGAAACTGAAATAAGAGGAACCACTTCATTAGGATTTCAAAATGCACAATGCTATCTGTTAGGCTTTAAAAAAATTTTAATTAATGTATATATGTATCAAGAAAAGGGAATACCCCAAAAAGAAGAAAGAAATTCAAAAAAGATGTACAAACTAGGCAAGAGCAGGGGGAAAAGGCAGGGGGAAAAGTGATGGAGTGAAGGGAGGGGAGAAATCAATTTTTTAAATATCTACATAATTAAAAATATGCAAATGGTATGGGAATTAACTACGCATAAGCACTATTTGAATCGAATAGTTTGAAATACTAATTAACTGCATTAAATTTATTTCATGATTAAAAATATTAAATTATTTTTTAAGATAATTAGTTTAGAGAGCATATTCATAAATTTAAAAGCATGCCCAACAAATGACAAAATAATAATAAAAAAACAAGATTTTTCATCAATATAAAATGCATCTTTTTGAAGTAACATCAATAACATGAATCTAAACAAAATATTAAATTTACAAAACTTTGGTTCCTCAATATGGTACCTCTTACAGCAGTTTCATAATCAAACACCAACAGGAAAAGGACAAAAAATATTTTATAGTTTTGTTATTTTATACCTTTCAAACAAATTGATTATTTTTTATATGCACGGCAACTAGGAGGCCAGGGATTAATTTAATCAAAATTAACCACATTAAATCATCTTCTTCGAGAAACTGGACTGCGGCTTCTAGTAGAACTTTTTCGATTTTCCTAAAAAGATAAAAAATAAAAAATCTTATAGCCCCATTAACAATATATTTTATTAAGATTTCAGTTCAAATTTTACATCAATGATTTACTTTTTTTTTATTTGATGGAATAAAACAAATGATAAAACACCAAAAATATGAATAGTAAAGTTAACATTTAGGCTAGTAGTTACAATAATTCAATAGGAGGGTATAGGATTTTAAGGAAGGCAATAAATCAATATTACAAAAAGTTTTTGTCAGTGTGTTTGTTGTTTTGTGATGGATTTAAACAATGACCCCCTCCTCCTTCTTCTATTTTTTAAATTTTTCTATGCCCTGTAGCTTATCAATGTATAACAATTTGGTCAAATTTGAAGGTCTTTTGTAGTTATTTTGAAGACATTCCAAACCAGACTTATACTGGTTTGAGCACTTTAAACATACTTTATACAAAATGTTTTTTTAAAAACTGAGCAGGATCAGAATGAGAAAACTATTAAACTGATCTTTCTATTTAATAAATGTGATATAAATTATTGAAGATTGGATCAATTTCAACCATTTTTATGTTATATATATAAAAAAATAAATAAATAAAATTCTAGAAGCATGTCAGAAATTGCTATTTTTTAAGAATTTATCTAATAAGTTTCAACTTTGTAAGATACAGTAAAGATCTTTTTATAATCTTAAATTCCATCAGACCTATCAAAGTTCTCAGCAAAACACGATGGACAACTTATTTCCTGATTTTCTATGATCATTTCTTTAAAAATTTCCCGACTTTCCATGACAAAATTTCAAAAAATTCTCAGACCTAACAGAAATACAATGAAATATGCTACACATTTTCATAATCCTTTGTCAAATGTTTTTTACTGCAATTGTTTTTCAAAGTTCTTTTAAAATATTATTATTATTTGCAGTTGTTTGATGAATTTTGTAATTATTTCCCCTGAGACTATTTGACGACTTTCACATCATTTTTCATTTTTTCTCCAAGGCTTTTTAGAAGATATTTGTAAATCCCCTGACTTTTTCTACATATTTTGAAATTTCCTTGACTACTTTCAAATTCAACAACTTTCCATGATGCTGGGAGAACCCTGCTTATGCAAATTTTAATTATATATGCTAAATTATATCAGATTTTAAGTCAAGATCACACAACCATTCAACCATTGGCTGTATGAAGAAAAAAAAAGTTTATCCAAAATATTCAAAATTAATCATTTCAATTTGAACATTTTGATTTTTTAAGTATTTAAACTTTGAAATGAGCAGTAAATAGCAGATTATTTATCAGAAAAGAACAAAAAAGGTAGAATGAAATTCATTTAAATAAAAGAGAATGCTTTTATTTTGCAACAGTTTTAAAGTAGGTAACAGGGTTGGCAAGCTCTTGACACATGATGGTTTTTACCGTCATGTCAAAAACCTCTTTGTCAAAAATGTTGAAAACTGTCAAAAACCTACTTTTTAATAGTATATTTATCCAAACCAAGAAAAATAATAAATAATTTCATTATAATACTATGTATATATTTTGCTAGATATCTACAATAATTTTAAGCTATTTGGCATGGTGTAGAAAAAATTAGATTTTTTTTGAAGAAATTTTATAGCCCATATGTATAAGATTTTAAAATGTATATAATTTCAACAGTGTGTATAATTTCATATTACAATACTTAAAACAAAATAGCCTTCTCAAAAATTTCCTCAGAAGTAAGTTTTCTTGAAGTATTTAATCCAATTTAATCGTTGTTTTTATTTCTATCAGGGTTGCCACTCAATTCTTGAAAAAAAATTCCCTGTATTTTCCCTATACTGCAATGCATTTATTCCATGTTGAGTGCGAAAAAATATATGCGTGTATGAAGGCTAATTAGAAATGTTATAATTTGCCATTACCAAATTCCCTGTGTTTTCCAGATTTTTTAGGATTTTTAAAGAAATTCCCTGGATTTTCCCTGTTTTGGGAGGAGAATTAAAATTCCTTGTGTTTTCCCGGTTCTCCAGGTGGTATGGCAACCCTGTCTATATAATAAAACTTGATTTATATAAATATATTATATATTTTAATGCATTTTTTGGGAGGAAGAAATGGACTTGTTTTTAAATTTAAATTTAGTAGAGATTAAAATTTGCAAATCAATATTAAACTTTAAACCATGTGAAAACTATTTATTAGTATATATTTTTAAAAATAATTTGTTATAGTGTTTCTTAGTCTTGGTATTATTACCTTCAAATAAATATGTAAATAAAATATTAAAATTCATTATTTTTTAAAAACTGAAATCTAGAACCATAAAGAATGATTAATTAAAAAGTTAACTGCATTGAGAATAAATAAACCATTTAAGAGTCTAAATTTAAGAATATTTTTACTCATACAATTATATGTATGATGTAATAAAAATATGCAATGTGTTATTTCTTTCAAATCACTTTATATTTTATTTAAATAATTTTAAATCAAATGTAAACAAGAAATAAGTAATTTGACTTTATGGCAGCTTTAATAAATTTTGATTAAAAAAATATTTCACAACTATTTAGGTAAAAATTTATATCTAAACATATAGGAGTTAGAATGGTCTATAAGACTAATATATATTTGCACTACTTAACACGTAAAAACTATAATATAAATGTATAAGTTACTATATTCTGAATTTTGTTAAATATTGTTTTGTTATGCTCGAAATTAAGTCTAATATTTTTCAATTAAAATAGAATCGTACAGGTTTATATGAAAATTTTATTAATTTAAAATATTTAAGATTCTGCTTATTGAAGTGAATGTGAAAATCACAATTTAATTGCATATATGAGATGAATATGATACGCATTATAAACCATATGCAGGGTGTCCAAAAAGTCTGGAAACGGCCGAATAACTCGAGAAATACATATGAGATTGAAAAACGTAAATATACGTGTTAACTATTTTTAAATAAGCTACTCTGTGATACCAAATTTGACCTTCAAAACCGACCCCCTGGGGGTCAGAGGGGGTCCAACTTTGAAATCTTAAATTATAACCCCCATTTTTTATTGCAGATTTGGATTCTACGGACAAAAATACGTAACTTTTGTATTTGATGTTTATTTCAAATCTTCATTTATCACGGTGTAATCGAGCATATTAAATCGATACATATTCCCGCTTTTCCAATGGGATTTTCCCTAATCGAAACTGATTGGGCAGAAATTTTGACGTCAAATTCATCGTCTTTTGTAGGAATAGCATTTCCTGAAAATCACCCGTGGCGATTATTTCAATAGTGCTACACTGTTAAAAATTTGACCCATTTGCTGCAGCATCACTCCACAGCTATTATAGAATATCTCTTTTGTGACCAATGAGAATGCTCCATAACACAGTAAAGTAATCGTTTTCTATAAAAGCGGTGGAGTGATGATGCAGCAAAAGGGTCAATTTTTTTAGTGTACTTTACTGTGTTATGGAACATTCTCATTGGTCATGAAAGAGATATTCTATAAAAGCTGTGGAGTGACGCTACAGCAAATTGATCAAATTTTTAATTGTGTAGCACTACCGAAATAATCGGTACAAGTGATTATCAGGAAACGCTATTATTGCAAAAGACGAGGAATTTGATGTCATAAATTCTCCCCAATTAGTTTCGATTAGGGAAAATCCCGTTGGAAAAGCCGAAATATGTATCGATTTAATATGCTCAATTACACCGTGATAAACGAGGATTCGAAATAAACATCAAATACAAAAGTTATGTATTTTTGTCCGTAGAATCCGAATCTGCAATAAAAAATGGGGGTTATAATTTAAGATTTCAAAGTTGGACCCCCTATGAGCCCCAGGGGTCGGTTACGAAGGTCAAATTTGGTATCACTGAGTAGCTTATTTAAAAATATTTAACACGTATATTTACGTTTTTCAATCTCATATGTATTTTTCGAGTTATTCGACCGTTTCCAGACTTTTCGGACACCCTGTATATGCTATTATATACAACATATAACCACATTTTTTCATCTCTAAAATGATTTTAATATATTTTATTAAAAAATTATTGATTTTTATTGAATGGTTTTTAATAATTACAATAACCTTTTAATATCATTTAATATAAATGTCCATTACAGTAAGTAGAATCTATATTAATGGAGATTATGACAAATGAGTGACAAATACAATATGACCAGTCTTCAGATCTTTGAAATAAATTTCTTTCATTTCTGTCTGAATTGTTCTGAACAAGTATACACATAGTCCTATGCATTTGATAGCCACTTGTTGTAGTGTACCGTCTGTCCATCAATGACACCTCCACCCCATTTTAGGTAGATTTCGTATGAAATACTACCTATTGCATTTGCACCAGTTTATCTATCTATCTATATATTTCACTTTTTTATGGACATGATAACTTCTATAATTCTTCACCAATCTCCACCAAATTCGTACATAAAATCAAAGGAGATAAACTCTCGGCTAAGTTCGTTAATGGGCAAAATCAGACCAAGGGGGTCGAAATAGGGGCGTTTTTGTGAAAACAGAAAAAAGCCCATAACTTCTTAATGAAAATAGATATCGAATCAGTTTAAAGTTTATATTACTTCTAAGTAATGGGCCAAAAGTTTATGCATGACAGATTTTTGATAAAGTTAAAAATGGGCTCAAGGGGCGAAAAAAATAGGGTTTTTGGGAGAAAAAAAAATCCTAACTTTGTCAATTCTCAAGATATCAAATCCATCTAAATTTTTTATAAATATTCTCAAAATTATCTAAAACTTTTGTATTTGCAAGTTTTTGATAGGACTAACTCTTACCGGTAAAAAAAATTAAAAACGAAAATAAAAAAGGCTTTCGAAAAAGAAAAAAATCCATAACTTTGTGAATTCTTTAGTTAAATTTATTTTACATCTTCTCAATAATATCTACAACTTTTATATTGACAAGTTTTTCATAGGATCAATTCTTATAGCAAAAATAAATTAAACAAAAATTGGAGTTGGAGAAAAAACTTCTAATCCAAACTGCTTACATTCTGAATCGTTTTATAAATTCATTTTTTATTTTAAACGCATCCAAATGACATATCCTCTTATTTAGGAACTATATAATGTGAAACATTGGCCAGATTTTTGATAAAGACAGAATATATTAAAAAAGGCTGCCAAAAAGGGTATTTTGAAAAGAATTTCCCGAAGTGACAGTGATAGGAAATTTGAAGAAGTATTCAAATAACAAATTGCGTTTTTCCTGACTCATTTTTAAATCCATTTTTACTCTCAAACGCATCCAATTTACAAGTCCTCTTATTTAGGAACTGTATAATATGACGCATTGGTCAATTTTTTGATAAAGACAGAATATATTTCAAAAAAGGCTGCCAAAAAGGGTATTTTGAACAGAATTTTGAGAAGTTATCGTGATTGAAAATTTGAGGAAGCACTGAAATAACAAATTGTGTTTTTTATGACTCATTTTTAAATTCAGTTTTACTCTCAAACACATCCATTTGACAGGTTATCTTATATAGGAGCTGTGATATAGGCTGAATATATTTTTTAAAATGCTGTCAAAGAGGACACTCGCGCAAAATTTCCCGAAGCTATCATGATTAAGAATTGAGGTTGTATTCAAAACTGGTTATTTTATAACTCATTTTTAAATTCAATTTTGCTCTCAAACGCATTCAATTAACAGTCTTTTGTTATTTAGGAACTATATAATGGTACCGTATTAGTCGATTTTTTAATAAAGTCAGAATTATTTCAAAATATGTTGTCAAAATGGGCATTTGAGCCAAATTTAGCTTAAGATGATTCTGATAAAATCAGTCCTTTACAGAAAAATGAAATTAAAAATTTTTCAAAAGAGGACAAATAAAGTTGTTAAACTGGGTTTATCTGTAATCAAATTTATTTTTTGTTGTTGAAATGAGCACTCTTTGAAATCTACCTTCGCCTATAGGTCAAGCCGACAGGGATTTTTGTTTTTGCTTGTTCCTCACAGGGGTGTGCGAAGAGAAAACTGTGCCCGGGGCAAAGTCTCAATTTGGCGCTCTCCCCTCACTCAATTTGATACTAAATCTCGAAAAATGATAATAATTGTAATTTGGTAAATGATTAGTAATATAAATTTGGCGCCTCCTGAATTTCTGTGCCTGAGGTGATCCCCCCCCCCTTTTTGCACGGCATTGGTTCCTCATCCCTTAATTAGTTTATGTATTTATATCTTTTAATTTAATATTAAACCGTATTCCAATGAGAACAGCCAAAATATATTTAAAAAATGCTATTACATTAATTTCTTTGTAACAGTATTTACTAAAAAACACTTTTCAAAAGTAAAAAAAAGCAAAGCAAGAAAAAAAAGAAAGAATGAAAGTTGTGTCTAAAAAATGGTCCGATATAAAATTTCCAAGCTTATATTATGGTAATTACTTAACATTTTCCATTAAAAAAAATACTATTTCTAAGTCAATCCCTTGCATATGTTGATAGAAATCCTTTTCTCTTGAACTAAGTACATCGTAAATGTGTTTTGAAAATTCAAATGTTTTAAAATTAAGCATGATGGGCTTGGCAGACATTTTTCCATATTGTATATTAATTTCTATATACCCAAATCCATAGTTGAAATTTAAAACTCAAAATTGTTACTTAAACAGACTTACCTAAGCAGACCGTACTACAATTCGGGTGTTGAAATTTAAAAGTTTTGTTTAGTTGTAGACAATCTATAAATAGATTGCTGGGTGGTAACGTGCTAAATATACTTGTCCATAGTTAAAATCAGAAGTTCTAAATTGTACTTAATACAATAGACTCCTTTAAATCTACACACCTTGGGACCAGAGGTTGTGCGGATTTTAGAATTTTGTGGATTTCTGGTCATTGCTTTGTTTACATTTTTAGACAGTAATTTGAGTGCAATTAATAATGCATTTGGGACTATAATGAATATACTTACAATATAATAAAATATTAAAATACAGTGGAGCATCATTTATACGGCGTCGAAGGGACTACTGAAAAACGTCGTATAAACGATAACGACGTATAATCAATTTTCACTTCCAAAACTAGAATTAATTTTGTTTTCAATTAATTTTAATGTTTAACGTGATGATTTGCATGAATTTTTATATTAAGCAAACCAAAATAAACAAATAATCTTAAAAATGGGGGGGGGGGGATAATTACTAAGCAATTTAAGTATGCGAACCTTTATTTATGTTTCACCGAAAGCTTCCTCATTTACAGTACATCATTTCCTTTCCATTTAAAGTTAAAGATCAAAAACCCCGCTTGGCCAACTAAAAGTCACCAATACTTATAACAGTTAGAAGGATAGTCTATTTGCAACTTAAAACAGGTCGGTAAAGCTGACCATCCCCGAAAAAAGAATGACCCCTCCTAGTGTAATCTGTTACACGTAAGCCGATTCTCTTTGGTGTCATTCATAGCTGCCAACTTCGGCTCATTCGTAAAATACACAAGAAAAATGAACAAAAATAAAACTATACAAAATCGAAAAATCTATGTATAAATGATTTTGGGCGTATATTTTGGGATATATTTTTACATTAAAATGAATAAGAATGAATCAGGACCACATTAAAACGTTGTATAAGTGATCGTCGTATAAATGATGCTTTACTGTAAGTAATAAACTAAAATAATAAAAATTTAGATAATTTTTAAAATGATTAAAGTACTAATAGCAAAGGTCAAGTTAATAATTAATAGTGTGTGATTAAATATCCATTTTAAAAATTAAATGTATTTTCCAAAATTATTCAACAAAATTTGCCTCATAAAAGTACATTACTAATTCACATCAAAATCATAAAATAAGGATTTATTTTTTTAAGTTTAGACAAGCTTAATAACAAAAAAACTTGATTAATGCATAAATATATTTGGTAAGAAGGTTGTGATTACCAGTGATATCAGCAATATCTTGAATTTTTTCCAAAAAAAATTATTCTTCCTTCATCAAAAAAACATGAATAGAATATTATTGAGAAAATTAAATTAAAAACTATATGGAATTGATACAAAACTAAAAAAATCAAATTTTGTCCCAATATTCGATCTGAAAGTTTCATTGTTTACATTCATAAAATATATGCAGATTTAAGAGAGTTGCGGATTTGAGGATGTCTACTGTATAAACTTACTACGCTTTCCTTTTGGAAATTTGTGTAAAATATGAAAAATGGCCACCAAGCCCATTATGCATAACTTTAAAACATTTGAATTTTCAAAACACGTTTTTACGATGTATTTAGTACAAGAGAAAAGGATTTCTATCAACATATGCAAAGGCAATGACTTAGAAATAGTAATTTTTTTAATGGAAAATGTTAAATAATTACCATAATATAAGCTTGGAAATTTGATATCAGACCACTTTTTAAACACAACTTTCATCCTATTTTTTTTTTCTTGCTTGGATTTTTTTATTATTATTATTTATTTTTGAAAAGTGTTTTTTAGTAGATATCACTTTTTTTTTTTTTTTTTTTTTAAAGAGATTATATAAAATTTAAATAATCTGCTCACTTAAATTGGAATGAGTTCTCGTAAACCTCTCTAAGTAGGAAGTAAGAAGTATGTATGTACATTGTATTTATATATCATTTATTTATAGAGTATATTCATTCATTTATAGAGTAATTTATCATTTATAAGTATGAAAATTTTGTAAAAAATTGATAGAATTGAAATAAAATATAGATCTATAGTTGCTATTTTAATTAGATAAGATATGAAAATCTAGTTTAGCAAGCAAATGAGTAATAAATTGAAATTTCTCTTTCAGCAATCTGTACCTGTACACGGACACTTACTTGAATACATTTCTATAGCCCTGTATTTTATCTGCTATCTTTACATTCACATAACAATTTAGCTTAAATTTAATTCAGACTAAAATACTCTTAAAACTAGTAAAATCACACTTCCAAAAATTATCATCCTTTGATGGTCATATATCTAATTTTTTGCATGGTCCTGTAAATTGTTTGATCTGTATTCAGTAAACATCTTTTAGTATGCTAAATATAATTCAGCATACAAATGCATAGCTAATTTAACAAGTAAGAAAAATCATGTGTTAAGCATAGATTATGAAGCACTTTCCAACACTTCACGAAATGCTTAAAAAAAACTTTGTTAATTAGGGAAATAAGGGTATATAGCCGAATATGTATTCCAATCAGGGTTGGGTTTCTTCCGGAAGAAACCTATCTCTTCCAGGACAGTGGAAGAAACTGGAAAAAACAGGAAGAAACTGGAAGAAATGGAAAAAACTGGAAGAAATGGAAGAAACCACCAGAAACCAAAACAAATGCTCAAAGTTAAAGTACATTAATTATGTAAAAGAACTAAAGTATAATTACATGAAATCTAAATTAAAAAATTTAATTATTATTAAAAATATTATTTTTGCAAAGGTTTTTTTTTTTTTTAAATAACAAACTTCAGGTTTTGCAGACATTTTCAGTTGATAGATTTTTACTACTGTAGGGGATTTTTTTAATTATGGAATGGGTTTTTTTAATTAATTGCTCCATTTATAAAAAAAGAAAAAGAAACTACCTACAAATTGTTTCTTTTTTATATAAAAATATATTATTTTCATATAAATGTGCATTATTTTAAACTGTGCAACACAGTAAATAAATAAATTTGTAATTTTTTATATTTTTCATCTAGTATGAATATTTCAATGCTGATTTTAAAAGATTACTGTTCTAAAGACTGCTCTAAAAACATCTATGGGTGTGCCAAAATGCTTTTAAGCTATCCTGAAGTGTAGGAATCGAAAAAAATCTTCATTTTTTGCTTTCATCCAATTTAAGTTGAGAAATTGATTGCAGCATCCTACTGCTAAAAAACTTTTTTGCTATACTATGTTGCATTATACTAAGAAAAATAAAGATATTAATGACTTTTTTTAATACTGAGGATAGATCAAAACAGGTTTTTAAAACCAAAACTGAATTTAGTTGACCTTCCTACTTTTTGGCCAAAAATGATAATATCCCAAAAAAATTTTAAGTAATTAAATTGTATGTTTTAAAGTAATAAATACATACATAAATATACACAATTGAAATTAATTATATGTATAGTATTTATTATGTAAAACTGTTAATAATCCAAAAACTTTATTTTCAGATACAATATACAATAATATGTAATTAATTCATCCATGACACAGAAAGATTTTCTAATTATATGAATCTCATTTAATAAAAAATTTTAGTTTTAGGATATACAATACATCTTGATTTTTTTTCTGTAATGATTTTTGTAAATGATCATTTGTTATTCTAGAACTTTCTCAAAGAATACTTGAAATCTAATGCAGTTTAAACTAAAAATTTTCCATGAAATGATTGATAAATCATGACCGATAATTATAAACAATGAAGTTCATTACAATACATTCATTTGAGCTGGTACAGTTTAAATCAATAACTAAAATTGAAAATTTCCTAAGGAAGAAACAAGTTTTTCGGAATGCTAGTGTTTTGATCTGGCTGAATTTTCGCCCTCGTTTTTGGTAAAACTCGGATTTTGGGCCAAAAACAAAACCGTATTTTTGATTGATCTCTATGTAATATAGCAATTATTATACTTTATTTACATTAATAAAATTGATGTAAATTAAAAGCTTTTATTTAAATGGGTTTCATTCTACCATTAGTAAAGAATCTTTACTATTTACTACTAGTTTCAGAAATTCAAATAATAAAAAAAATATGTTAGTTAAATTGAAATGGATAACATTTAACTGATTTTGTGTATTTTGGATAAAATTTCTTTTCCTTTAGCCAATGATTGAAGATCTCTAGATAAGTGTTGTGTGTGATCTTGGCTAGATCACACAGATAACTGATGCAATTATTAATTTAGCATTTATGCTTAATTAAATTTGTTTTGGTCCAGTGAAATTAATTTATGTTAGATTATAGCAAGAATATATTTATTATATTTTACAAAATTGAAATATATGGTAAATTCTTAAAGAAAAACAATTTATTCCATTTCTTCTACTTGGAAGAAGCCTATTTCTTCCGGCCGGTTTTTTCTGCAGTTTTTTCCATTGTGGAAGAAACTTGCCAACCCTGATTCCAATACTTTTGAACAGCCCTGTATTTGATCTATCTGTTGATATACATATCATAAAATGGAAAAATTCAATTCAGCAAGAAAAAAGCTTAAAATTTCTTTTTGAGCAATTTGTACTAATAAATGGGAAACATACACAGGGCTGAAAACTTTTGTTCAGCCCTGTAGTTTACCTTCTACCTTTATTACACGTCAGTTAGAAGCTAAAATTCATTTTAAACTAAAACGCTTAAAACAACTGAAATCACATTGTTATAAATTAGCATTCATGGGTGTCCATGTACACAATTCTTTGCATGGCCCTGTATATCATTTTATCTATATTCTGGAAACATTTCATTGTAAATTGAACGGAGTTCAGCGTAAAAATGTATATCTTATTTAAGAACCACATTTAAGTAATTTACGCTCATATTCAGTAACGTTGGCGAGCTCTTATGGATAGCCCTGTATATGAACTATAATATTTATACACACCCTTATAATGCACAAAGATTTAGTGAAACTTAAATGCGTATATCATAATTAAAATGTATTATATCCATCCATCAGCCATCATCATAAACATATACAGTCTGTCGGAAGGAATATACTATTTGAAATCTTTTGTGTGTCCCTGTAAATGCAATGTACTTCATATTACGCAAGACAGTATCGTATAATTTATATTAAGCCTCAGTGACATATATCAATTTTGTTATACATATTTTAAAAATGTCGCACACTATTCCCCCCTTTACCATTATCCAATGGAATTCTTTTGTGTGGTCTTGTAAAGGAATATTACTATATTTTCACCACATATTTTATAGAATGTATATTTTAATGCACCTCTTAAATGCATGTAAATTTTAATATGTCTAATAGGGTGTATTATCTTTAAAACGCCTTCGAAACGATTTTTCCCCATAGGCCATAATGTAATGGAAAATTTGTGTCTCTCCCTGTAAATAAACTAATCATGGCAGAATCTTCATTTTCAATAGGGTTCATGCTAGGGTAAACGTCAATAACATAGAAAAATTTCAGGCCAATTCAAGTGGCCTGATTCGACTATTTACCAATTCGATTATTTACAGGTGTTAGAGTACGGGCAGACAAACCGAATACATAAGCACTTTTCAAACTTTTGGAAAGTGTTATAAACATTAAAATTCATTTAATACAATTTTTCCGATAGGCCGTAATGTAATGGAAAACTTTTGACTGTCCCTGTAAATAAATTAATCACGGTAGAAACTTCATTTTCAATAGGGTTCGTGTTAGGGTAAACCTAAATAATGGCAAAAAACTTCATGGCAATCTGAGTACATTTACGAGAGTTAGAGCGCGGACAGATGGCCATCCGGCCAGACAAAACGAATGCATAAGCACTTTTCAACTTTCTTGGAAAGCGCTAATAAAAACATGAATTCATTTATTCCTAGGAAAATGGAGCCAAAGATATTTTCTGATTGGTTTGTCTTCCCACAAATGAAATGCCTGTAGTTTATTATTGATGATTATAACTGGTTAATATTGGTCTGGAGGCCATCTTTTCAAATTTGATATTAAATTCTAATGTATCCAAATTCATTGTTAGAATCTAAAATTGTTACTTATTCAGACATTTAGATACCAGACACTTCCGTACTTAAATATTGGTGTTGAAATTTAAAAGTTTTGTCCAGTTGTAGGTAATCTTTATGGTATTGTTGGATGGTAACGGGTAAAATATTGGTTAGAAATTTGCGTAAAATATGGAAAGATGGCCGTAAATCGATATGATATAAAATACTATTGGTTACATTAACCGTTTCCAGCACAGTGTGCCCAGTCTGGGACACCTAATTTTAATTCCAAACTTGCAAGTGGCACCAATAATATTTTCGCAAAATTTTGCTTTTCCAATGAAAGCTTAAATTAAGGAATTCTTAATATCTAAAAAAGTCGTTTGTAAATTCCGGTGACAGTCGATAATTTTTCATTTTCCTAACAGAATTTGCCCGTGCCACAAAGGGTTAATATAATTGTACAAAGTTGGTTCGGTTGGTACAACTGGTTCGGTAGTTCCAGAGATTACCCTCTTTAAATAAACATTTTATGGTAAAATCGTATTTCATGATACAATGACGTCAAAGTTGTTATCTATGTTTATCTGTATCTCTTCCTTATCTATTATCTATATCTCTTCCTTCAAAAATTAATTTTATTTTAAAGATCTTTCTAAAAACACTTCTTATTCGGAAAAATAATCTCGAAGAAATATATCTGATTGGCATATGAAACTTGAAGCAGCAGCATTTAAAATGATTTGCTTTACTATAATGTAGCTAGAACACGATTGGGGGGTTTATCACGCTTGGCATAATTTGTTAATTAATTAGCAGTTTTTTGCTTATGGGTCAATCCATTTCAAGTGGTCCAGAAAATATAAAAATGGTCGCTTGACCATTTTTAAAAAATCTGAATTTTTTTGTGCAACAACCCTAACAGGATGGAAGTTCAAAATGACCGTTATTTTAATTTTACTATTTTTTGTTTGTGCATGGAGGCCATCTTTGTTTCATCGTGTTCAGCGATTTTCTCAGATACTAGGATACACAAAATTGTAAATATCTTGTCTTTTATTTTCCCAATTGAAATGGGGTTTGTTGCAGCATTTTGTTCACAATAAAATAGGCTAAATGTACGGTCGTAGAATAATTTTGAAAAATTAATTTTTGCAAGTGAGATTTTAGCACAAAATTTAAGATTTTTTCCAAAATCTATCCATTTGCAAGAGGAAATTTTTCATGTAAGGAAAACTGTCAACCTTACACAATTTTTTCTACAAACAGGTCAAAAGTGAGTGTACTCACACACTAAGTCCCAGATCTGGGAGTTGATTTCTCTTTGCGAAAAAAATTCTGAAATTCGCCAAAAATTTCAAAAATCACACTTTTTAGGCTTTGATATCTCTGGTGGGGCACGAGACAAAAATCTGAAATTCTGGCCTTTGATAGTATTGTATAGTAGTGTTATGTACAAAAAATTTCAAGAAGGAGATTTGACTACAAGCTGAGATATGACATGGACAATATGTGAAAACAATACTGCCAAACTATTGCAACCTACTATGTAATTGTTCAACAAGACTGTCAACCTTACATAATTTTTTCTTCAAATAGGTCAAAAGTGCATGTACTCATACACCAAGTCCCTGATCTAGGAGCTGATTCCTCTTTGCGAAAAAAATTCCGAAATTCGTCGAAAATTTCAAAACTCGCACTTTTTAGGTTTTGATATCTATGGTGGAGCACGAGATAAAAATCTGAAATTCTGGTCTTTGATAGTATTGTGTAGTAGTGTTATGCACAAAAAATTTCAAGAAGGAGATTTGACTATAGGCTGAAATACGGTGATTAAAAAAATGTTAAGAAATGCTATTACAAGTACATTAGGAGAAATGAGATTAGTCCTTTTTATTACAATATTTATACAGAAAATATCGTTTGTTGAAAACAGTTAAATAATAAACATTTAATTTACAAAGATACTATATATGCTCAACAAAGAGCTTAACACCATTTACGAGAGATGTTATGAGTTCCACCAGTTACTGTTGTAAGTCCATTGGGCTGTTCTTTGTCAAAATTTTATTTGAAGCCACCCAAGTCTTGTCATCCCTTGTTAACTTGAATGAAATTCTCTAGGTTTAATAATTGAAACCATGTCAACTCGATCAGTTGCAACCCATTGTCTGTAATTTACTTTTCCTGAAATGTGTTCCGAGAAAAATTGTTGAAATAGCATTTCTACTAGGTTTGTTCATCTGGACAAATAGTGTATTGGCTTAGCATACATTCTGAATTGTTTAAATCACACAGAAGCATTTGAAAAAGATATTTGTAATTAACATTTAATTTTGTACCATAAATTAATTTAAAATTTTGGAAATATGAACAATTACATAGTAGGTTACAATAGTTGGACAATATGTGAAACAAAACTGCCAATGTCATATTTCAGCTTGTAGTCATATCTCCTTCTTGAAATTTTTTGTACATAACACTACTACACAATACTAACAAAGGCCAGAATTTCAGATTTTTATCTCGTGCTCCACTAGAGATATCAAAGCCTAAAAAGTTCGATTTTTGAAATTTTTGACGAATTTCGGAATTTTTTTCGCAAAGAGAAATCAGCTTCCAGATCTGGGACTTGGTGTATGAGTACACGCACTTTTGATCTATTTGTAGAAAAAATTGTGTAAGGTTGACAGTCTTGTTGAACAATTACATAGTAGGTTACAATAGTTTGGCAGTATTGTTTTCACATATTGTCCATGTCATATCTCAGCTTGTAGTCAAATCTCCTTCTTGAAATTTTTTGTACATAACACTACTACACAATACTATCAAAGGCCAGAATTTCAGATTTTTATTTCGTGCCCCACCAGGGATATCAAAGCCTAAAAAGTGCAATTTTTGATAACCTAACTGATAACCTAATTTTAAATTTTCAAAAAAGGATGTCTTAAATTTTTGGACGAGAATCACCCCTGAGTAATCCACATCACCAATTTTATACTTATTTTTTTCCTTTTTAATGGAATTTGAATGATAACAAATAACATGGAAATAAACCCGAAGCTGAAATCTTTATTTCTATTCCAGAAAAAAATGCTAAAATGAAGCTTTTTTCTAGCATGCTACATGTAAAAACCCTTGAGTGAGTGAAATGACCATACTGGCAAGGAATAATACATTAAGGATGTATTCAAAAATATTTTTTCACACTCAACAGTTCAAAATTTTCTAAAACATTTTCAGCCTCATTTTTAGCAGTAAAAACACGAACTTGCTCAGGTGGTTTTTGAAGAGATGTATAAGAGGCAGTGCAATTTTATTTTTTGCTTAATTAGAATATGATTTATAAACAATTATTTTCTCCAGTATGACTTTTTTCTTCTCAGATCCCTCACTTCAGAAAATTCAGTTTAAAATGCCAACTTTAGCAGCATTTTTTGCGAGATTTTCTGCATTTGTATAATAATAATAATAAATAAATAAATAAAGGAGGGGACAAGCACAGCACATTATGTAGTTTCTAAATTTTGAGGCGTTTGAGAACAAAAATGAATTTAAAAATAAATCAGAAAATAAACAGTTTAGCTTGGAATTCATCCTTAAAAGAAATGATTAAATGTATTTTTAAAGCAAAATGGCAATTATTTCTGCCAAAATTAACAAGCTTTAGTCCTAATATAAACTTTCTTTTTGCTGTAAAACAATGTTATAAATGTATTATTCTATGAATAGCAATAAAAATGCTTTATAATATTACTTTTATTTACATTAGATATGTTTATTATCATTTCAATGATTACATTTTGTATAATTGTTCATTTTTCCCAAAAGATAAGGTTTGTTTTATATGGATCAGATAGAGGTGTAGTTAAAAAAATTTGAGCACACAAAGAATAAAGTCTCCCTCCCCCCCCCCACCCCCAAAAAAAGGGGAGATATATTACCATATGCTCTTTTACAAACCCTGGTGGCACAACAATGAAATGAAGTTTGTTTTATGTTCTTAAATACAGCAGAAGTCACCAGAGTTTTACCCCAAATTGATGTATATTTTTTTTAGCTGTAATCGGATATTTATAAGAAAAAGAAGAAAGATGCAATTTTACAGTTAATTAACATGTCTGCATTAATAGTAATTTTCATACAAACCTTTTCTCTCCTTCTACTACCGGAACGAGCTCTTCTACTGCGACGTTCAGCCTCTTCTTGTTCTTTTAATTGCTGATTTCTCTTCTCACGTTCCAATCGCCTTGTCTTCTTTTCTTCTTCTTTAGCTTTTGCCTAAATAGTAAATGTCAATGAATAAATATATAAAATTATATATATATATATATAAAATCACTAAAACTAGCATGCTAGAATTTATAAAAATACATTTAAATACTTTTATTATAATCTACATGTTTCATTACTCTGAGGCAAACATTCTCAAGATCTATAATGATAAACATATTTCTTAAAAAATTGCTTAATGAAACTGGTAAACAAAAATCACATGATTAGATGTGTAATGAAATGAAATACAATAATATGTCCATTATTATTATTACACTTAATTTCTTTGTACATATGATTTTATAATTTCAGTTTACCAGTTTTATTTATTTATTTATTTTAACAGAAATATTCTTATCATTATAGATCTTGAGAATACTGCCATCATGATAATGAAAAAGATCAGAATAAAGGCACTTGAATGTCTTTTAAAGTGTATTTTTATCAGTTAGCATATATTAGTTTAGTTTTTTTAAATAAATATATATGTAACATCAGGTCAGGGGTGGGGAAAAACATAATTTTACTTGTCACTGGTAAGTGAATTTTTAAGCAATCTTTAAAAAACTGCAAGTTTTAGAAAATATGCCAAAAACCATTTAAAAAATTAGTTACCTATATTTTGCTACTTTCCAAATTACCACAATGTAAACATAGTATTAAATTCTATCCTCTATCTATGCCATATTAAATTTTTCTCTGTTATATATATTTCTTAATTTTATAGGAATATATATAAACTAATATTAATTATCTATTTTTGCAGTTACATACATTTTATCATAGTGGTTTTCAACTGTACATTACAATTTTTCTGACTGATAAGATTTTTTGAAAATTCCCCATTGCATCAGAGAGGTCAGTAAAATTATTCACATCTGTATTTCAAAACAAAACCCAAACAATGAAAAATCATTCATCAAGCACAGTTTATGAAAAAAATATCCAACATTAACAGATTATTAAAAAAATTCTTTTTCATAGAATGAGATACCTAAATAAGCAACTAAAAGAAACATAGCTTACTAAAAATCTATTTTCAATGATTGCTGTCTGTATCAGGTAATGTACATAAATCTTTTCATGAATCCTGTTATGGGATCTACAGGATAGAATAGATATCATCTAATACACTCAAAATATCTAATTTCTAATAAATAGGGTGGAGGGAGAAGAGAAACACCCATACAACAACAAAATGATCTTCTGTATCTATATGCAGGGATGAAAGTGCACTAAAGCCATATTGTAGCAGCTTTGGAACAGCAAAAAACGAATTTTGGAGCAGTAAAACCTATTTTTGTAGCAGCAAAAATCAGATCTTGTAGCAGTAAATATCGGATTTTGTAGCAGCAAAAATGTAATTTTGTAGCAATAAAAGCTGTTTTAGGAGCAAATTGAAATATTTTAATGTGGATAAACTCTTAACAATTACAATAATTTCTATCTTGAAAAATATTTTTACATTTGAAAGAATAAATATTCAGATTAAATTTCTCCACACGTTTCAGACCTTTCGATGAAATTTGCAGTTTTTCGCGATCTTTTAAATAATTCACGCTTTTTCACACTTTTTTGACCCTGTTTTTTTGTTTTTTTTAACTAGATTTGCAGGATTTTTTATGATCTTTTGATGAAATTTGTACGTTTTCAGAGACCTTTTGATGAAAACTACGGTTTTTACGATCTTTTAGATGCAATTTTCTTTTTTTTTTTTTTTTTTTTTTTCACACGATCTTTTAAAGATAGTAACAGTTTTTTTTTCATGATCTTTTGACCGTATTTTGTTCTTTTTATGATGAAGTTAGATATCTTTTGACAAAATTTCATGTTTTTTGTAATTTTTTGACGAAATACGCTTGTTTTTCGGAATCCTTTAGAGAAATTTGCGGTTTTTTTTTTTTTTTTTTTTTTTTTTGCCATCTTTTACAGAAATGAACGTTTTTTTAAATGACCTTGACTGTGTTTTATTCTCTTTTTTATGATATTAATGATTCTTTGGCAAAACTCATGTTTTTCTTGTGAACTTTTCATGAAATTCGAGTGTTTTTCTTGATTTTTCGATAAAATTTACTTGTTTTTCGCGATCTACAGTCGAAATTTGCGTCTTTTTCGCGATCTCTTGTTGAAATTTGAGCGTTTTTCACGATCTATTGGTGAAATTCGAGAGTTTTATGTGATATGTTGACAAAATTCAAGTATTATTCATGATCTTTCGATAAAAATTTGCATGTTTATCGCGATTATTTGACAAAATTTGCGCGTTTTTTTGTGATTTTTTGACAAAATATGCTTGTTTTTCAGGATTCTTTTCAAGAAACTTGCAAATTTTTTTGCCATCTTTTGGTTGTGTTTTGTTCACTCTTTTTTGATAATAACGATCCTTTAGCAAAACTCATATTTATCTCGCAATCCTTTGTTGAAATTAGAATGTTTTTCGATAAAATGTGCATGCTTTTTGCGATCTATAGACAAATTTTTCATGATCTATTAATGAAATTAGAGTGTTTTTCAAGATCTATTGGTGAAATTCGAGTGACGAAATTAGCAATCCTTTGACAAAATTCACATTTTATTTTTTCGAGATCCTTTGATTTGCGTATGTTTTTTGACATGCTTCGACAAAATTCCTGTGTTTTCCGCGATTTTTTGACGAAATTCGAGCATTTTTCCCGATTTTTTTGCCGAGATTTACGGTTTTTCCCTACAGTGTTGAATTCAAGTGGTGGCCCGGGGAGACATCCCCCCCCCCAAAAAAAAATTGAGATTTTGGGTTTTCAATGATCAAAAAGTGCAATTCCCCCTACCCGGAACTATCATGTCCCCCGCGGAACTACAGAAGTCCCTGCCAGAGAAAAGTGTCTGAATTCAACACTGTTTTCCTTTGACTGTGTTTTTTTCATTTTTTGACGAAATAGCAATTTTTTTTTTGACAAAATTCTATATATATATATATATATATTTTTTGTAATTGTTTGACACATATGTAGTAGATTTCAATAAGCGCTTTCATTCTGCTTTCAGTTTTGCTGTCTATTGGCAGGATTTGCAGAGGAGCGAAATAATTCATCACCAACATGGGAAAGATGCAGAACAGGAAGATACTTAATTTACAGAAAATATGTACAATACATAAAACAAGGGCAATTTTGGGTTTTTTTTTTTTTTTTTTTTTTTTTTTTTTTTTAAATTCACATCGCATTTTCGGAAATCGGTGGCGGGGGAAGGGGGGGTATCCGCGATCTTCAGACGAAATCAGCGATTTATCTGCGATATTTTAGCAAAATCGGCGATTTATTTCGATTTTTTGTCGAAATCGGCAGTTTTCTCGTGACCTTTTGACGAAATCGGCTATCTCCAGTGTTTTTTTTTTTTTTTTTTTTTTTTTTTAATAAAATCAGCGTTTTTTAGACAAAATCTGTATTTTTACGCGATTTTTTCTTGAAAACGGCGTTTTCCCGAGATCTTTTGACAAAATCAGCGTTTTTCCGTGATCTTTTGCTAAAATCCGCTTTTTTTTTTTTTTTTTTCAATGATCTTTTGGCAAAATATTTTAAAACGATCTTTTATCAAAAACTGAGTTTTTTTCAGCTATATTTTAACGAAATCGCATTATATCTGCAATTTTTAGAAGAAATCGACGTTTTCCCGAAGTCTTCAGACGAAATCAGCGTTTTTTCTGCGATATTTGGTGAAATTGCCATTTTTTGCGATCCGCAGAAGAAATTCGCGTTTTTCAGCGATCTTTTGACAAAGTTCGTTGACCAAAAACATTGACGAAATCGCCGTTTTCCCGCAAAATATTGACGAAATGTGTGCTTTTTCGGCGATCCTTTCACGAAAATTGCATTTCTCCGCGCGCAAAACCGTACAATTTGGCAGCTATGTGGAACTGATAGCCCAATTTCAAATTTTCGGAAATTCCGGACGAGAATTATCCCTGACATAAGAAGCGAACTCTCATTAATTGGGAATAAACATATTGAAGCAGCTCCCATTCGTCTCCCCAACGCGCGCGCGCGCTATAAGTCACATGACGTCCGGCTCCGAACTCTGCGATCGGCTGCAATGAAAATGAACGTACAATGACTCGAGGGAAAAATAACTTCCGATCGTTTGCGGAGCCACGATAAAACTCCACAAAACATCGCGTGGTTTTCGTGACCGAATGCGTATGTTTATCGCAATTTTTCGGCAAAATTTGCGCGTTTTACGAAATCTTTTGCAAGGTTTCTTTGTTTTTTGACGAAATTAACAGCCTAAAAAAGTTATTTGTTGTTGTTTCCTGGATCGACGAAATCGCGCTAAATTTTGTTTTGGCACTAAGTACCTTTTGGCGCAGGTTTGGCGCAAAATTGAAAAAAATAGCTGTTTTGTAGCAGTTTGGCGCAGGTCTTACATCCCTGCTATATGTTTCAATTCAGCAGAACGTTATTGATGGTAAGAGGTGAGAATCTTCTGTCTCAGCAGATTTTCATCCTCCATCCCCACAATTTTTTTTTTTCTTTCAATTCGTGATAATCAATAAATCACAGTATGACCAACTCTCTGAAATCTGCACAGTTTGAGACCAAGAGTTTTGCACATTAAAGGTCATTTCTTTGTTTTCTTTTTAAACTGAACTATAATAATGGAACTAAATTCCTAATATTTGTACAAAAATAACAAAAAATAAAATAAAATAAAATAAAAAAACCTTAAAAATAATTTAATAATTCTAAGTAGGGATGCACCAAATAGTGATTTTGGCCGAATACTGAATATTCGTTTTTTCCCAAATACTTTTTATATTTCAAAATTTAAAGGTATTAAAAAAATGTTATTTTTTAAAACAGTTTTACATAATATTTAATAAAAGAAACTTACATTTTGATAAATAAGAGCATTTAGTATTGAAAAAAACCTGCCTTGAGTTATTTAAGAAGTGCAATTATGAAACTTTTAATTAATAAAATTTTCTACGAATCTAAACAAACATTTTAAAATCAAATAATGAAAAAATGGCCGAAGAAAAATTTTACAGTCTGATAATTGTCCTTTTTAAATAACTCAAGGCAGATTTTTTTCAATATAAAGTAAAAATACTTTCAACTTAATTCTGAATAAAGGTATGTTTGGCTCATAGTTCTTTTCTTATGAATGGTGGTATTTTCCACCCTAGCCATCATATCATATTTTACAGAAATCAAAGCATGTGAGTGAGTTGAAAATATATTATCTTATTTATTGTTAATGTAATAAACGAACACACAAGTCTTGAACTAGAGTGAGATGAAATACAATGTACTTATGACTCAAGTTGATTATGATTATGGTTTCATAAACAAAAATTGTCTGCCTTGATAGCTATTACTAATCTCGAAAGTTTTTTTCTTTTTCTTTTAAAGGACTTTTATTTGGGGAAAAGCAAGAAACAGATTATTTACTAAACAAAATTTAGAAACTTGTATCAGCAGATAATTTATTACTGAGGAGAATCCTAATAAATCACCATTTTAATCCTTCTCATGGTTAATTTTCTTAAGTTATACTTTACAAACAGCAAATAAATAATGTAAAAACATTCTATTTTATTTTAAAATGATTTTGTTTCTAATTATTTTAAATATAAAATAAAAAATTGACAGTTAAAAGTAGAAATAGTGAAAAGTTTTTAAAAGGTTTTATTAAGTATTGGATTCGGGGAATACTTTGATATTCGGCAGGCCAAATAGTTTCATATTCAGCCAAGCCGAATATTCGGTTCAACCAAATAGTTTAATATTCGGCCTAACCGAATATTTGGTAACATGGCCGAATACCAAATAGATACCAAATATTCGGTGCATCCCTAATTCTAAGTATGTTGGAATTAAAATTCAAATTTCATCTGGTGTTAGTATTTAATTTTTTAAATATTTACTCAATGAGAATTTAAGTTTTGGCTTAAATCTGTATACATTAATATATATATATATATATTTTTTTTTTCCTGTTTGTGTAGTTATTATCTCTTATATTATGATAAAATTTCCTTATATGAAAAATGTACATATTTATATCTCAATTGTTTAAAGGTGCATTTATCAAAAGAGCCATTCAAGTAAGACCAAATCAGTATCTGATTTCTCCAGCTATTGCAAGAATGTATAGTTTAAAACTGCTAATTACTTTTCTGATATTTGCATTTAGTTGTTTCCTTTGCTTATCTAAAATTATTATTGTAATATACACCATGCAAGTCGCATAAAACTTGTTAAATCACGAATGAAAGCATTTAAAAATTGATAATTCATAAAAACCACTGTATGTTATTTCTCCAATGAGCTTAACTATGAAAGCATGATTTCTATTGTTTACATTTGTAGATGGATGGTGGATTATAGAAATTTTTAGATTATACATCATAAATGTTTATAGAGCTTGACAGGATAAATGGAAATAGTTTGTGTTAAAAGTAATTCAAGTGTGTCTGTGTTAATGAGATTTGCCTGTCATAACTTGTCATAACTTGCAAAACTAGACTTGATACAGGACTCTCACAAAGACAAATCTTATTTACTTTTACTGTAATGTAAATCAGAGAAAACAAATTTTAGTGCTATAAGATGCAGTTAAAATTAAGGGCAAACTTTTGAATTTTAGCTTTAAGTATAAAACATGTAACCTTGAATTGCTTAATGAATTACAGATTTATAGCTATTTAATAATAATGATAATAATAATAACTGTAATAAAAAATTTTCTATTTATAAAACACTAGTTTATTATGCTATGAGTTTAAAATACTATTTCATGCACCATTGGTCAAAATCACGGGTAGGAAAAATATGGACAGAACTGTTGTAAATTTTAACAATGGTAGATAGTAAAAAATAATGTGGAATAAATGTTAATTTGATCTAAATGAATAAGAGGGAAAATAAATTTGAAATAATTGAATATTAGCTAAAAGGAAACAAGTATAAAAATATTAATAAAGAAAGTAAGGATAATTTTAAATACATAATAAGTAAAAATAATATATTGCATTGTTCATAATATTTAACAGACGACAATTAACATGGTGGAAAATGTAAAATAAAAATGTACTCACCAGTGATAGACCATACCCCATTAAATTGTGCAAGTAATTACAAAAGAATTATATGAATTTCTACTTTATTTTAAACTAGCTGACCCGCCCGGCGTTGCCCGGGTCCGTAATAATAATGTTAAACGAACTTGAAATTTTTATGATTTTATCTTTAACTCGAAATATGTGTAAATACATTGTTCTAAATTTGACCCTTTTGCTGCATCGTCACTCCACCGCTTTTATAGAAAATGATTACTTCAGCCTATTATGGAGCATTCTCATAGGTCAAAAGAGATATATTCTATAAAAGCGGGGGAGTGATGATGCAGCAACAGGGTCAATTTTTTTACAGTGTACATTATATTAAATACGTGCCCCCTGACTGTGTCAAAAATTAGTTAAGAAAAAACTAATATTTAGCGGCAAAAATACCCAAAATGACTGCAATGGGAAACGCAGGAGGGAATATGTGCCCAACGATTGCGTGATTTTCGTGCTAAAGTGTTGATATTTATCCTTAACATTACTGTTAATTGACTAAACTAAATACTTTTTTCACATAGATATTCCAAGTGAAATATTTTGAATTTCAAACTAATTATATATCACTCTTAAATCCGACTATACCGTGAATGAAATCGATTCTCGATGATTAGCTAAAAGGTTAGTATATAGTATTATAATTTCAGAGCCATTTTACAAAAATAGGTGTATATTTTTTATCAAAAATGCGCAATGTTCATTCTGTTAACAAAATCCTAACCGTAACCTAATTGTATCAGAATCATAACTTTACTGTAACCTAGCTGTATCTTAACAGTAACCTAACTGTAACTTAAATATACCATAAATGTAACCTGGCCGTCACCTAATCATAACCTACTCATAATCTAACCACAACCTAACCGCAACTTAACTTTAACCTAACTGTAACTTAACCATGACCTAACTGTAACCTAACCGGAAAATAAATATAACAAAGGGGTCACCGGAACGTAATTGCAACCTAACTGTTACCTAACCGTAACCAAGTTTTAATTTAACACTAACAATAAACGAAATATCTTAACCATCTCGCGCTAAGTACTTAGTTTCACTTTCCACCGCTACGGAGCGCATTATGTTTTGTGGAACATCCGAATTTTAGGTTCGGATTGGATTCATGTTCATGGAAATTATTTTGTCTTCTTCGGATACGGTTATGGTTGTTTGGAATATTTTTGTTCAGCTTAGATTCGGTTCAATTCAGATTTCGTGGTTTTTTTTTTTTTTTTTTTTTTTCCTTCAAATGGGATTTTTAAGTTCGGGTCGGGTTGTACTTATATGGAAATTATTTTACCTAATTCCAATGAGGTTATACTTCACTGAAATATTTTTGTTAGGTTCAAATTTCCGGATTTTTTTTTTTTTTTTTTTTTTTTTGTTTGGATTGGGTTTATGTCCATGGAAATTATATTGTCTTGTTCGTATCTAGTTATAGTTATTTGGAATATTTTCGTCGGATTCAGATTTGGTTCGATTCAGATTTTAGGTATTTTTTTAAATTGATTTTTAAGGTTCTGGTCGGATTCATGTCCAGGGAAATTATTTTGTCTTGCTCGGATCCGGTTTTGGGTCTTTGGAATATTTTTTTCGGGTTCAGATGTCGTTCAATTCAGATTTCTGATTTTTTATTGGAATATTTAGGTTCAGGTTGGGTTGCCATCAGCGGAAATTATTCTGCATTGTTCGAATAAGGATATGCTTCGCTGGAATATTTTTGTCAGATTCAGATTTAGTTCATTTTTTTAGGTTCGGATTGGATTCATGTTCATGGAAATTTTTTTGTCTTGTTCAGATCCGGGTATGGTTCTGTGGAATATTTTTGTCAGGTTCATATTTGGTTCGATTCAAATTTCAGGTATTTTTTTTTTCAAATGGAATTTTAGGTTCGGATCGGTTTCATGTCCACGGAAATTATTTTCTCTTATTCGAATCCGGTTATGGTTCTTTCGAATATTTTGATCGGATTCCGATGTAGTTTGCATAAAATTTCAGGGTTTTTTTTTTCCAAATGGAATTTTTTAGATTCGAGTCAGTTTTATGTTCACGGAAATTATTTTGTCTTGCTCTTATCGGGTTATAGTTCTTTGGAATATTTTTATCGATTTCAGGTTTCGTTTTGGTCATTTTTCGGGTTTTTTCAGAGAAAAATTTTAGGTTCGGGTCGGGTTGCATATACACGAACATTATTTTTCCTTGATCGGATTGGGGTACGCTTCATTTGAATATTTTTGTGGGGTCAGATTACAAATCCATAGTTTTTTTTTTCCAAATGGAATTTTTAGGTTCGGGTCGGGTTTATGCTCATGGAATTTTTGTCTTGCTTGGATCGGAGTATGGTCTGTTTTTTTCTGGTTGGGATCGGGTTATGTGTTAATACGCCTAAACATTATGTTTTGCTACTATTCTTTTAGTGACTATTTTTGATATATAATTTATTTTGCTATTTGATAATTTATCACTGTGTATGAATCGTCTGCCTATTCGAACAATTGTACGTCAAATAGCCATTTCATTTTTGTTTTAAAAACAAATTAAAGTCTTAATAAAATTTTAACTTAAATAAATGCATTCAAATTTAATCGATGATTTAAGAGAAACTGCTAAAGAAGCCTCATATATACATATACATAATATTAACTGCAACATAGCCAACCACAAATACATTCTAATGTACGAAGTACACACGGTCTGACGTAACAGCTACAAAAAAACCTAAGTTAAACTGACATTTTGCCAGTCTATGAATTTTAAAGGTCTTTGGGAAAAAAACAGTCACTTTTGAAATGTCAAAATCTCAAATTGGTTTCTTTTATAGAGTAAAAAGTAATTAATAGAGTGGAAATATTATCTCTGGAGATGATGCTTAAAATATAATCCTACATTAAGTCAATTAAGTAACAACAAAAGCACGTGCTTTGACACGCCTATCAATTGAAACAGGTTTAAAACCGTATTTTTTTTCCTCTCGTTTTTTAAAAAAGAATTAATTTATCGCTTCACCGGTAAAAATTTATTAATTATTTTATCATATGTGTTTTAAATATCAATATAGAAAATTATTTTAACGTTTTGCTTGAAAATATAACATTATTTTGTTAGTACATTAAAATCGTCTGCAGTCAGAAATTTATATTTTAGATTAATATTTATTACTTATGTTTTCATACATGATTTTAAAAGAATGTTTTCGTCATTATATTTTAAATATTTATTTACATGCAATTATTAAGTCATAAACATTTTTAATCTACGTTATAAAGTATTTAAAATTACATTAATGAAGGAAACTTTTAGTTATATAATTTTTAGTTCGTATCAAATGTTTTTAATATCTTATTTAATTTTAATTTGATATTTAATTATTGCTAATCTTCCAATTTCCTTCATTTTAAAAAGCGAATATTTATTCTAATAAATAATAATAGAACAAAGACCAGTTTAAAAATTTGCTATTTCCTCTTGAAATATGCTTCAATTGTAATTCATTTCTTTCAATTCGTCTTATAATACAAAATCCCTTCCACGTCCTTTTGTTTGCCACATTAAGTTTGAGCGATAAATGGTTTCATATCGCAAAACTTTTTTGAGGCTTACTTCACCTCTACTTATCTTATTCCTCCATGTGTTTCCTTAATTCTGTCTCAGCTTTCTTATTACTTCTGCGAAAATTTTTACACAACCAACCAACCGTAAAGAAACGAAAGAGAAAGAAATTGGGAAAAAGATGATTTTTTATTAGAGTGACCGCTTGATTTTAATTAATTACTCAGTTAATAATTGGAATTTTGAAATTCTGAAGCTCAGGTGCATCAGGAGAGATATTGGGCTACTCTCAAAAAAAGTTTGAGCTTTGTACGTGCTTTATATTTTGCTAGCCATCGCAGACACACAGACACACACACACACAGACAGACAGAGCGTTTTGTTCTTTTATTAGTATATTAATATGTTGTTATATTAAAACCATATTTTCATCTACGTTATAAAGTATTAAAAAGTTCTGAAAAAAAAAAGAAACCTTTTAGTAATACAATTTTTAGTTCAAATCAAATGTTTTCAATATTTTATTTTATTTTATTTTGACATTTAATTATTTCGAATTTATCAATTTCAATTATTTTAAAAGCAAACATTTTTTTAAAAATAAATAATATAATAGAAAAAAGACCATTTTAAAAAATTACTATTTCTTCATAAAATACGCTTCGGCTGTAATTCATTTCTTTCAATTCGTCTTATTAATACAAAATCACTTCCACATGCTTTTGTTTGGGACATTAAAATTTGAGCGATAAATGATTTAATATTGCAACCCTTTTTTCGGTTCACTTCACCACCACCTATCTTTTTCCTCCATGGTTTACAACCGCTGTGATAAAAAATCATCATTTAAACTGACAGTTTGCCAGTCTATGAATTTTAAAGGTCTATTCCCAGCTTTTTTAATTATTTATGCGAAAATTTTATGCAACCAACCAACCATAACTGAATGAAGAGAAAAAAGGTGATTTTTTATGAGAGTGATCTTTGGAATTTAATTAATTACTCAGTTAATAAATAGAATTTCGAAATTCTGAAGCTCAGGTGCATCAGGAGAGATATTGGGCTACTCTCATAAAAATTTTGAGCTTCGTACGTCCCATAGATTTTGCTAGCCATCGCGCGCGCGCACACGCACGCGCACACGCACGCGCACACGCACGCGCACACACACACACACACACACACACACACACACACACACGCACACACACACACGCACGCACGCACGCACGCACGCAGACAGAGCGATTTGTTATTTTATTAGTATAGATTAATAAAACATTTGGTGGATCCATCACTAGATTATGCATATAATATATATTAAGATATATGTGGTACAGCATTACAAGCCACTTGTATTAAATATTATTAAAAACAAAAATATCTACTGAAAACTTTTAACTACATACAGTACTGTCCACCCATAATGAGAGAGACTGAGAAAATTTGTTCTTCACATGGTCACTAAAAAACAGACTTGTTCATTTCATTTTCTGGTGATTGTTGTAGAATACACTCCCTCAAATCCACACAGCTTGGGGCCAGAGGTTGTGCAGATTTTAGAATTTGTGGATTTCTGGTCATTGCTTTGTTCACATTTTTTAAACAGTAATTTGAATGTAACTAATAATGCAATCTGAACTATAATGAATGATTACAATATAATAAAATATAAAAATAAGTAATAAACTAAAATAATAAAAACTTAGATAATTTTTAAATTATTGAAATATTAAAAGCAATGGTCAAATTAATAATCAATAATGTATTTAAATATTCATTATAAAGAGGAAATGTATTTTTAAAAATTATTCAATGAAATTTGCCTCATAAAAGGACATTACTAATTCACATCAAATTCATAAAATAAGGAAGTTCTAATAACCAAATAAGTTTAACTAATACTTAAATATAGTTGGTAAGCAGGGGTGATTCTGGATGTTTTTTTTTTTTTTTCGGAAATTCGCATCGCATTTTCGGAAATCGGCGGGGGTGTGTCCCCCCCTCCAGCAATCTTCGGACAAAATCGGCGTTTTCCCGCTACCTTCAGACGAAATCAGCAGGCATAGTCCATGTCAATTCAGGCAGCCAAAGTGAAAATCTTACCTTCATAGTCTCAGAAGTTCTTTGATTTAACATATGTTAAAATTCAGCAAAAAATAAAATTCCTGTAATTTTTGGTTTTCCCCAAAAAAATTTCTAGACCGAGATACAGGGTGTCAAAGATGGCATCCCGAGCACCTTTTCCCGTTTGCGATTTTCGAAAAAAAGTTTAAAGTGCTCTATCTCTAAAACGATGCAAGATATCTCGTTGCAGTTTATTTTATTTTAAAGATAATATTTTTCTGCTTAAAAAGATATACTCTATTTTGAAATATGTATTTAATTATTTTTACAGCAGCCTTCTAAAAAAAAAATTTTTTTAATCAAAAATAATTTTTTTCTCAAAAATGCCAATCTCAAAAATTTTGATTTTTTTACTGTAAGTCAATACCATTGAGTACTATCTTCACTGTAAAGGAGAACTTCCACTTTTGAGTTTAACAAGTTTTAGAATCATTTCAAGAATTTAGAGAATTTTACAGGAATTGCATGTCAAAAGTTCCAATAAAAGTCTCTCAATTTTTGTTTATTTGTATCATATGTAGCCTATTACATATCTTAAACAAATTAGAAATCGCACGTCGAACATGGTAAATGAGGTGCATTTATACTATGACTAGTTTTATAAATATTTAGATCTTGGTGCAATAAGTATTACACTCTTGTGAAAACTGGCATGAATACAAAATTTATTATGTTTCTATATATTAAATTCAGTAATAAGGAAGTAATATGAATCCATCTTAAAAAGAACGTAATCACCAGGGCAACCTAGAATCATTACCTATCATGTGATATTTAATTATGTATGATAGAATTTAATAGAATGAACAATCATCTATTAATATCATAGTGATGGGTATATTCATCTATTAATATCATAGTATCTAAATTGCACAAACTTTGAACAGCAAGCAAGAAGAAATTTCATTTGTCCAACCAAGATCTCTGAAACAATTGCAAAATATTCAGATTCACAATTTATAAAAAGGAATTTTTGTTGCTTGTGTATATTACTGTGAGTGGTGGATTGCAAAGGTAAATGAAATCAGTTGTTTATGAAATTGTCGTTAACTTTATGCTCCCACATGGATCGGCTGTTGGATATAGATTTCCACCTGCTAGACAGTAACATCACCACCAGTGTTCACTTCCTATTCACAATGTTTTAAGGATTATGGAAGCCCCAGACCCTATTAGTTAAACAGGAAGGCATCACTAAATATCAAAGGAAGATACAGATACTGTTCAACAAATTATAAAGTCTATGAATTTCTAATTTCAGCTCTAAGCAGAGTACACTGGAAGTAATATGTTTTGAAACTTATACATATATTTTGTAAACTTTAGTGTATGTTTTTTTTTTCTTTTGTAAGCTATTTTTAAAGCTGTCAGTTTCTTATACTTATTATGAAATAAAATCCTATGTCAAACAAGACTAAGATTTTGATTTCCCGAGACCAGTATGTGATTGTCATACAGGAACTGGTAAAATATATGGCAAAATTTTACATGTTTTTCGATAACTTGTCAAAATCAAAAGTGGAAGTTTTTCGAAATAAGGAAGGCAGTAAGTACTCAATGGTATTAATCAACAGCAAATAAATAAATTTAGGATTGGCATTTTTGATTTCTTTTAATTAAAAAAAAATCAAAAGGCTGCATCAGAAAATATGAATACATTTTTTCAAAATTTAATATATCATTTCAAACAAAAAAATGTTACCCTCCCCCCCCCCCCCCCCCCCAAAAAAAAAAAGCAACAAATGTTGTGAAAAGGGTTGTCAAATGTCATGAAAGTCAAATTAAAACTTTGAAAAATAGACACTCACAAATATTTTATTCATCCTGTTAAATCCTATCACGCATAATTAATTCAAACATATCCCATGATAGGTAATGATTCTACGTTGCCCTGGTGATTACATTCTTTTTAAGATGGATTCATATTACTTCCGTATTACTGAATTTAATGTATAGAAACATAATAAATTTTGTATTCATGCCAGTTTTCACAAGAGTGTAATACTTATTGCACCAAGATCTAAATATTTATGAAACTAGTCATAGTAAGAATGCACCTCATTTACCATGTTTGACGTGTGATTTCTAACTTGTTTAGGATATGTAATAGGCTACATATGATACAAATAAACAAAAATTGAGAGATTTTTACTGGAACTTTTGACATGCAGTTCCTGTAAAATTCTCTAAATTCTTGAAATGATTCTAAAACTTGTTAAACTCAAAAGTGGAAGTTTTCCTTCACAGTGAAGGTAGTACTCAATGGTATTGACTAACAGTAAAAAAATCAAAATTTTTGAGATTGGCATTTTTGAGAAAAAAATTATTTTTGATTAAAAAAAATTTTTTTTAGAAGGCTGCTGTAAAAATAATTAAATACATATTTTAAAATGGAGTATATCTTTTTAAGCAGAAAAATATTATCTTTAAAATAAAATAAACTGCAACGAAATATCTTGCATCGTTTCAGAGATAGAGCACTTTAAACTTTTTTTCGAAAATCGCAAACGGGAAAAGGTGCTCGGGATGCCATCTTTGGCACCCTGTATCTCGGTCCAGAAATTTTTTTGGGGAAAATTAAAAATTACGGGAATTTTATTTTTTCCTGAATTTTAACATATGTTGAATCAAAGAACTTCTGAGACTATGAAGGTAACCCCCCTGCCTGAATCGACATGGATTCGGCCAGCAATATTTTAGCAAAATCGGCGATTTCACTCTACCTTCAGACGAAATCAGCAATATTTTAGCAAAATCGGCGATTTATTGCGATCTTTTGCCAAAATCGGCGGTTTTCCCGCGATCTTTTGACGAAATCGGCATTTTCCCATGTTTTTTTAAAAGTGAAATCGGTGTTTTTTCGACGATCTTTAGACAAAATTTGCTTTTTTAAGCGATTTTTTTTCTCGAAAACGGCATTTTATTCCTGCGACCTTTTGACGAAATCGGCGTTTTTTCCGCGATCTTTTGATGAAATCGGCGTATTTTTTCAAATATTCTTTTGACAAAATATTTTTAAGCGATCTTTTATCGAAAACGGCGTTTTTTCCCGCGATCTTTTAACGAAATCGGCGTTATATCCGCAATTTTTAGACGAAAACGACGTTTTCCCGCCGTCTTCAGAAGAAATCAGCGTTTTATTTGCGATATTTGGTGAAATTGCCGTTTATTCCGCGATCCGCACAGGAAATTCGCGTTTTTCCTCGATCTTTTGACAAAGTTCGTTTACAAAAACATTGACGAAATTGTCGTTTTTCCACGAAATATTTACGAAATGTATGCTATTTCGGCAATCCTATCACGAAATTTGCATTTCTACGCAATTGTTTTTTCCGCGCGAAAAACCGTACAAGTTGGCAACTATGCGGAACTGATAACCCAATTTCAAATTTTCGGACGAGAATCACCCCTGTTGGTAAGATGATTGTAATTGCCAGTGGTATCAGCAATATCTTTCATTTTTTTCAGAAATAAATTTATTCTTCCTTCATGAAAAAAACATGATTCCAGTAATCTTGACAAAAATTACAAATTAAAAAGTATATATAATTGATATAAAACTAAAAGTTAAATTTTATCCCTATATCTGAACTGAATGTCTCATTGCTTACATCCATAAATTATGTGCGGAATTTAGGGTCGAAGATTTGAAGGAGTCTACTATATTGATGGCTTCTTTTGTATGCACTAGGCATGAAAAAAAGGAGGGAGAAAAACACAGTCCATAGTGTTTTTGACATTGGCAGATTGTTATTTCCTGCTCTCCTGATTATTGTGCATTTGATTTCATATTTTTTGACTGATTAAACATTTATGATTGTTTTAATCTGGATATTACTGCCAGATTTTTTTCTTAAAAAGACAGTGATCTGCATTAAAGAAACAAAAAACATTGCATTCTCAAGCACATAAGATAGTCAATATTGTGACTAATTGTTTTAAATTGGAAGCTACTGTGAAAATTCAGATTTTCCAAGCCACTAAAAAAGCAGCAGAAGCAACAGGAGTTTACAAATCTACTGTAGAAAAAAAAAGTTGAACGTGAAGGGAAGAAATTGGATGAGTGATGAGTATAATTTATATGCTCAAGGAAAAACATCAGAAAAAACCATAAATTCGGAATTGTATTATTGATGATTTCAATAAAGAAACAAGACAACAATCATCTGCAAATTTAATGTTAATAAAAAGAAAATTCTTTCATTATCAAAATCATTACCTACATTGAAAGAAAAAATGTAATTCAAGCAATAGTGAGATCATTAATAAAAAAAAATGTAATTAGATTATACCATCAATAAATAATTATAAAACTGAACTATCACATATTTGAAAGAATAATTTTAATTTTTACGTTGCCAAATAAGAAAAAAAATTCAAAAAATAAATTGTTTGAAATTGTATCTCAATATAACGATTATTTATAGTTTTAAAAAGTAATTTTCAAAGATGAATTATTTTTAAAAAAATTTCCTATCGCATGCAGCTTGATTACTAAAGAATCTGTTTTTCCTTAAATTTTTAACATTTGTTTCTCGCTAATATGTCATAACAAAATTAAAATTTCCTCTATAAATAAAAGTGTAAATAAATTACAAACTTAACAGACATGTAGTGGAACTTTACACTTTAAGTGCTAAATTAGCCAGGATGAAAAAAGCTGCCATTAAGTAGAAAAATAGTCGGGATGATAATTCCTGGCATGCACAGCTAATATGAAAGCTTTTGATAAATTTCAAAACTTTATTTGATTACATAATTAATATTTTTCAGATAAGATGCTTTTCGATGTCAGTGGACAATCTAAAAAACATATTTAATATTCAGTATGTTTGCATTATCAAAGAAAGAAAAACGGCAAAAATGAAAAGATAAGAATGCTAATCGTGCAAAAATTGTAACCTGCTCCGATTCCAACCCACCTCTCTCAGTTGTTATCTGCAAAAGAAGCAACCCTTCTTTCTCCTGACGGTAGATCAGTAGACTCTATCGAATCCGCACAGCTTGACACTAAAGATTGTGTGGATTTCAGGATTTTATGGATCTCTAATCATTGCTACATTTTTTAAACAGTAATTTGAGTGCATAAAAATGATTAAATTATTAAAAGTAAAGGCCAAGTAAATAATTAATAACATAGAATTAAATATGCATAGTAAAAATGAGATGCATTTTCCTTGAATTATTCAATAAAACATTCCTCATAAAGGTACTTTATTAATTCGCACCAAAATTATAAAGTAAGAAAGTTTTGTTCGAGATTTAGTTAGTCTTAAAAACAAAAAAAGCTTGATTAATGGTAAAAAGTTCGTGATTACAAGTGATATCAGCAATGTCTTGCCAACTCCTATGTCTTGTTGTAGTTTGTTATTTTATGGGTTATTCTATATTTTGATGTTAAATAGTAGTATTGTATAATGGTTCTAAATATATATACCGGGTGTCCCAAAAATGACTGATGGATTTTAAAATTCAATAACTTGCAAACGGTGACAACTGTTTAAAAAATTTTTGCAGGAGGGTTATGTATAATGTCAGAAGTTTTTTTAGCGTAATTTTTTATTTTAGTTTGAATTTCAAACAATAGGTGGTGCTGACGGCGATTGAAAGCCAGGTCGATGCTTCACTCAGCACTGATCACCTGGCCTTCAATCGCCGTCAGCGCCACCTATTGTTTGAAATTCAAACTAAAATAAAAAATTACGGTAAAAAAAACTTCTGACATTATACATAACCCTCCTGCAAAAATTTTTTAAACAGTTGCCAACGTTTGCAAGTTATTGAATTTTAAAATCCATCAGTCATTTTTGGGACACCCGGTATATAAAGAGCACACTTCCTTTATGAAACATCATAAGTTCACTCATATTATCGAGAATTACACATTGAAATACTTATGGAATGCTTATAAAGATAAAAAATTATGCAATTTAGCCTCTATATCTGAACTGAATGTTTCATTGTTTACATCTGTGATAACTTATGGATTTTAGGCATTTGCAGATTTTAGGGAGTCTACTGTCTTTATGTTTTCACTTATTACAACCTAACTAGACTGGCACAAATTGAATTAACAACATTTTTTTAGATTATCAACTCGGAGCAGTTAAGAATCATAACAAGTTTTTTGAAGAAAACCATTTTTAATTGTTATGTAAATATTTGTCTAAGAACAGACTGATAAGAATTCAATCAATGGTTTCTTTTTAGAATCAATATCTCAGGACAGTTCAAAATTAAAGTAAGTAAAATAATAATTTGAATGTAAAAATTTCTTATAGAGCAGAAATTATTAAATTCAAACAACAATTTCTGTTTTTAATCATTATTTTAGGATAGTATAGAATCAAAGTTGGTTCTTTAACAAAACAAAAATAATAAATTCATTTTTAATTTTAAAATGATTTCTAAGAGAGCAAATTAGTATGAATTCAACCAACAGTTTCTTTACAAACTACTAAATATGGAAAGATTTTATCGCATAAATAGATCAGACAAATAATTCTGGTATATTTAGATAGGAACGATCATAGGTTGGCATAGAAAGAATTACTTCCAGCGTCATCCAAATAACTTATCCAATAGTATTAATTATATGATGTCTCAAGTCATATTACTGTCTATTAGTCCCTTATCCAAAAAGGCAACATTTTATTTAGAAGGGTTGATAGTTCAATTTAAAGGGAGATGATTGAAAACTCATACACTCAGATAGCTTCAAAGATTAACACTATTTCAGGTCTTTCCCAAAAACACTTCTGACAGGATTTGTGTGCTACATCAGAGCAAATCATTCAAACACTATGCTACTTTCACACAAATTTTGACAAGAAAGCTTCTCAGCCAATAAATTTCGATGGTGCTTCGATACTGCTGAATTCAAATTAAAAGTTCGCACTGTTGTACCCAATTGTAATTAAATGGCGAAACTGAAAATTTTGTTGGTTTACATGTTCAATTATGGAAAATGAAATATATTGTGAAACTAAGATTGCCATATTGACACCAAAGCATGAAATTTTGAGTATAACCCAAAGTAAATTAAAAATAACATCCATAGAACAATGAACGATTCAAAAGATGCAACTGCTTATCTAACAAATTCAATATTGCTATGGTGTGTGTATTTGGTGTATTTCTGTCGGCCGATTATCTACGCTATGGGATATAGGCCCTATGGGGTGGGTTGCCCTTCGTGGGGGGTTTTTCTAAGGGCCTAACCTAAGGGTTTAACCTAACCCGTATTTACACAATGTTCGAAGAAAACCACGGAAAACTTCGAATGGTTAAGCCGACGGTCGCGAATGGGTTCGAACCCAGCATCTACCGTCTACCAGTTTGGAGGTCAGAACCTCGCGGCCACCAATATTGCTATGGTATATTTTATTATAAGAATTTTAAAATAGGATTTGAATAACAATAGTATTTAAAATAAAACATTTGGATGGAAAATTTATTATTTATTTAAAATTGATTACCAATTCGAAAAATATTGTAAAAATTTTTAAATTTAGAAATTTAACAGGGTTGTTAAAATAATTATGATTTTATATTTAGGCAATTTCATATTTAAAAAATTGTAGAAAATGTTATTTCAAAACAAGCAGATAAAAACGCACTTGCTCCTCTGTCAAAGGCAACCAATATATACATGGAACACTCTTTGTTTTCTGAAATAGATCATCCAATAGTTTAGCAGGAGTATCTTCAGGGGCTCGCTTTTTAGATTCTAAATAAAACAAAATTTCAGAATTATAACAATATCATTTACTATCTAAATTTGATTTGTTTATATAAAAATTTACTTAAATTTGCTTATCATTAACACAACTATCCTGATTTTAATTATGAATAATCAAGTCTAATTTTAATTGCATAATTTTCTTTAAATTGGATAGAATTTCTAAAATAAAAATTTCATATTACAATATATATCATACAAAAATTGTCATTTTTAAATTGGGGGAATAGTAACAATAATATGAAAATAAATGTAAACATGATTGCTATTGTATTGATTTTGATAGATTAGCAACGGCAAGTAGACAAATTACAAAATGGATCAAAGGAATATTTTTGGAAGTGCTGAAAAGAAAATAGGTGTTATTGAAACCCTTGAATTTGATTTAGAATGTCCAAATTGCAGACTTCGTATAATCTCCACCCTCTCCCCTACATCTTTTTGAAGTATGTGTGAGGAGGGAGGATAATTTTTTTTTTCTTTTTTAAATCAGTAATTTACTGTGACCTTTAAAAAGAGCAAGGCAGGGTTCCCAGCAAAACATGAAGGCCAAATTCCCTGATTTTCCATGATCAAATCTCAAAAATTTCTTTAACGAAACAGGAATACAATGAAATTTTCTACTTATTTTCACAATCCTTTTGTCAAAACTAACGTTTTTTCTGCAATTATTCTTCAAACTTTTAGTTTTTTTCCCCCCCTTGCAATTGTTTGAGGAATTTTGTGATTTCCCCCACACCCCTGAGACTATTTAATGACTTTTGCATCATTTTTAATTTTTTCTCTAAGACTTTTCCATGACTTTTTTAGAAAATATTTGTAAAATCCCCGACTTTTCCTATATATTTTGAAATTTCCATGACTTTTGCTGACTACTTTGAAATTCCATGACTTTCCAAATTTTCCTTGATTTTCCATGACGCTGGGAACCCTGCAAGGTATTAAATAGAATAGCATTCAGCAAAAATTTTTTTAAAATTTAAAACAAAATTTTTTTGGCTCTGTTTTATTGCTTTATTGGTAAGTCAGCACTGGTGTAAAGAATATGCCACCTCTATATTTAGGTTATCTTTTTTCTTTTATTAAGGTTTATAAATGTGATCTGTATTGCTTTACATAATTATTAGAGTTAGACAGTATTCTTTACTAATAAAAGTTGATATTTAGGCTTAAAATGGCATTGGCGCAATAAGTACACCTGTGTTTTTATGTTACTACAAATCATCAGTGCCTGTAAGGCATCAATTGTTCTGCTCAACAAGTGCAAAACATTGACATGTTTACAAATTCTTTTTTCAACGAAAAGATACAAAAAACTGAAAACCCTGACTATGAAAGTCATTTAGAATCAAACTGAATTTTTAATTTTTTTTTTTTTTTATCAATAAATTACCTACTGAGTTACAGACGATTTCGATCACTTGACAAACACCTTTTCATCCATGTTTGAATGGTTATTCTTCTTTTGTGCAGAAATTCAGTTAAAAAACCCCCACTTTGATACCATTTCTAAAAAAATTATTGTGTTTGCAAAAAAGGAAAATGAGCACGATTAGATAGTTTCTAAACGACAACACCTACTAGTTTCATGCATTTCCAAGCAAAAATAAATGAAAATTTATGTCATAAAGTTACCCTTTTTGATTTAAGAAGAGCCTTAAAGGTTTAAAATGTACCATATATTGGAAGACCATTTGAACTGATAAATACAAAAAGGTATTGATTGAATCAAACTGCATAGTTAATTTTCAAAAGTTGGTAACTATTAAAGTGTAAAATGAGACCATTGTAAACCAAATTTTTGTATAACTCATAAACAACATTTATACACCTTTTTAAAATACATATTCATATTGTTGAATAACAAATACAGTTATGACTATTATAAAGATTGTTCAGAGGAGAGAAAAATATGAAACCATCATAAAATTCATAATAAAACTGATTTTAAAGACATACATATAAAACACCTGAACATTTTTTTTAACACATGAGTTTTTACATACAATTAAAATTAATTAATCTCTGCTTGTTTGACAATGAAACCTGAACTCATTTCTTTGACAATCGCCTATATGCATTCACCTTTTGCCATTATTAGAAGCAACAAGAAAGTAATTCACAGCTTTTAGGGAAGGAAAATGAAACTTAAAAACTTTGCAAAAGTGTAAAAAATAGTATCCTAAGTGTAAAAAATTGTCTAAAAGTGTAAATTTTATACCTAAAGTGTAAAAATTGGCAAATATGAAACTGCCAAATACAACATAATGATAAAATATGTTGCCCCAAAATGGCCAAAGTCCAAGAGGTTGAACTCAAAAAAGCAATTTGGTTAATTAGCAGTGAAAAACCATAACAAAATTGAAATATAATTAATAGAATTATTACGAAATATTGATTCTAAAATCAATTTTTACCGAACCCCTAACAACTGTTCCTCATTCAATATGTTTTCAATTTTAACCTTTTTTAGGTCAGTTATTGATTTAAATTCACTTAAAGCTAAATAAACTAAATAATAATACATACTGAACTACATGCTTAGAAATACCGATGAAAAAATTTTTTGCTTGATTTATTGCTGAATATATTTATAAAACAACTTTAAAAGCACTAAAAAGCAAACCTATAAAAAACAAAAGTTTAACCTGAAATCAGAACAACCTGACCAAAAATATTTGCTTATTTTCCCTTGGTGTCATAATCTTTTGAGAAAAAATTTCACTATTTTTCCAAAATTATAAAATAAAGATAAAAACTTAGCTAATTAAAATTGAATTTTTAGAAGAGGTCCTCTTTTTTTGGATGTCTATTGCCCCACACATGAAAAGTATAAACAGATTAAACAAGCACAAAATGCATACCTTTCTTTTCCTTCCTTTCAGCACTCCTAGGTTTCTCTTCTTTGGGAGGACGTTCTCTTTCAGGAGAATCTTGGACAATTTTATCTTTATCCCACTCACGGATCGGAGCTTGAAGTTTAGACCTATCCTTTTCTTTCCTCCGCTCTCTGTCTTTTCTTTTGTGCTCTTCTACTGTATGAGATACTCTGGCTTCTAAGGTATCTGTTGATTCATTTGCAGGCGGTTCAGGAGGTTTTGAAGGTTGTGATTCATTACCTTTCTGATGCTTCTCAAGCTAAAAGTATACATGCAACAAAATTCTCATACACGATTAATTGATGAAACAAAGTAAAGCTATTTTAGAGTTACTTGTTTATCCTAGTGAAATTTAAACAACTTTAATAATGAAAATGGTGAAAAAAAATAATAAGCATTTTTATAAAATAAACAGCTATTACTTAACATTAACTTGACAGGCTTGTTAAAAACTATATCTTCATTTCATCTATTTTTGCCTGGTTTATATTTTCAATGTTTCAAATTAATAATATAAAACCAAATAAAATTTTTAGCTTTTTTTTTTTTTTTTTTTTTTTTTTTTTTTTTGACAATGAAGAAAAATATGAGAATTGTAATTTATGTAATTTATCTCATCGAGATTACTTTGTAACAAAATTAACCAACAACCTGGTATTTTTACATTCTTAAACATTTTAATGAATTATAATTTACATATGAATATTTTATATTATATAAGTGTATTTGTCATTATCTATACCTTTTTTTTAATACAAATTCATTTTATATTGCTTGAAATATTATTTTTTATATTGCAATGTTCAAAGAAAACTTCCGTTGTTAGTTTCTGGGATATTTTTAATAAATAAATTTTAAAGAAAAATTTCTTTTCAGAAGGTTCCAATTTTGGTTTATATTATATATTGAATATATTTTGTTACAGGAGGTTTTTCATAAACACTATATTTCATTAAAAATTGACTACATTGCCTAAATTTGAAAAGTTAATCAAAATTCTATTAAAATTTCATAGTTTTATTCCGCTGTTTTAACTAAAAATGTATGTTTCATAAAAATTTCATATATAAGTGCCCCGAAGTTAGGCACATACCTCAACTGCATTTATAAAAGTATTCTATTAAGAATTTTATGTGGCTAGAGAAAAGTTGGAGTGCTGTCTGGCATTGAGACTATTCAAGAGCTTGGCTAAACCAACAAGTGATTTTGCATTAAAATATTACCATACTAATACAAGATGAACAGATGAATATTTAAAAACTGGTGAAAACTTACCTCTTCGATATTGGAAAATTCTACTGATAATATTTTAGGATTTGAAGATGGCCACCGTGTGTTATTAAGTGAATTTCTTGCTTTAATAGCTTCTTTTTCTGTTTCATACTGAAACAAAATAAAGAAATAAAACAGCAAATCAAGATAAGTCATCAAAAATTATAACTTAAATATATATATATTTTGATATTAATCAATTTCTCAATTGATTTTCAGCTGTGAATTATGCTTGAAAATCTAGTAGATTTAATACATGAATTTTTACATTATTGTACTAAGCGTAGAAACCAACTTTAGTGAAAAATGTCCAAGCAGGGAATCAAACCCGGAACCCTTGGAATAGCACTTTAAGTGCTCTACCATTTAAGCTACGAGGACGATGCCCAGCTTAGTATTTCTCACTTTATAAATATGTTGGTTAGGCTGCAATTCGCAGCACGAGATGGAACAGTCTTCATGAGCACACAAACTTGTGGCGCAACATGAGACAGCAAGAGACCCAGTATCGGTAAATTACATATATATTTTGATATTAATCAATTTCTCAATTAATTTTCAGCTGTGAATTACGCTTGAAAATCTAGTAGATTTAATACATGCATTTTTACATTACTATACTAAGCGTAGAAAACAACTTAAATAGTAGAGCACTTGGAGCGCTATTCCAAGGATTCCAGGTTCGATTCCTGGTTTGGACATTTTTCACTAAAATTGGTTTCTACGCTTAGTATAGTAATGTAAAAATTCATGTATTAAATCTACTATAACTCAAATAGTCCAATATTATTTTTCTAACTTTAAGAATCAATAGTTACAATAGTAAACAAAAGCTAGGGTATAAAAAAACAACCATGATTTTTTTTATTTTTAAATAAATAAATAATAATAATAATAAAATCCAGTTTTTATGATTTTTTCCCCAACATTTAAATACTGAATAGGTACCATGAGTTTTAGGTTTCCAAAACAATTAAACGTCTAGTTACTAACATAATGAGTTTTTTACAATTTAATAAATAAAATATTATTATTACTAAATGGGCAATTAATTCCATCCAAAGTAGGACATCATAGGTGATTTTTTTCTTCTTAAAATCTTCTCTTGGTATATTACACTTTTTTTTTTTTTTTTTTTTTTTTTTTTTTTTGGTAAAAAGTCCAAGGAAAAATAAAACTGAAGATTTTTTACATTTAGATTATTATTACAGTAAAACCCCAATAATTTGGATTAATTGGGGCTGGACCCTATCCGGAGAATTTGAAAAAAATAAAACATACTTACAGAAAATCACCTTTATATTAAATTTATTGAATATTTACAGACAGTAAAATGTTTATTTTGCTTAATTCTTCAGAAAAGATTTCAGAAAAAGTTTTTTTAATTCAGAATACAGCGATGAAATAAGTTAATGTTATGGAAATTAGCCAATCATTTCTAAAACTTGGGGGGGAAAAAAAGAAAAGAAAAAGACCAAATTGATCCGAATTATCCGGAGATTCGGATTAACCACTTAACCTGCGACGGGTATGGGGAAACAGTGCTTTTACCCCCGACTTATCTCGGGGTAGACGGTTAATAGCCATATCACACGGGAGGCTTTCGCTCATTTTCCCCAAACTGAACATTTCAATGAGCAAAACTTGATTTACCTTGATGAAGGAGAGAATTTTGGTGGTTATTTTAGCTCACCGAGCATTTTCCGTGTCGCCCGGGAAATGTTGAACGTTCAGTCAGTGCTGATCATTTGAACCAATAGGAGCGAAGTGAGAGTTCGAAGTTCGAAGAACCTGCTTACCGAGTATGCAGTGGTTGGGGTTTTACTGTGTTACTTTTTTTTTTTTTTTTTTTTTTTGTAGATAGACTAAATAATAATAATAAAATAAAAAAAACATGAATTTCATATGATTCCTAATGCTAATTAGTTATAAAAGTTTTGTCTGTTTTGCAACTGTTTTATTTTTTACAGTATTAGTAAGTACAGTAGAACCCCGATAATCCGGATCGGGTTTTTTGCTTTTTTTTTCAAGTTTGAGAAGCGATTGGCTAATTTCTTTAACATTAACTTGTTGCATCGTCGTATTCTGAATAATAAAACAAAAACTTTTTCGCCAATCGCTTCTCAAAGTTGAAAAAAAATGAAAAAACCGATCCGGATTATCGGGGTTCTACTGTATCCTTTTATTAGCAAATAATTAACAATAAAGAAATGTATATATTATTTTAATTAAGAATGTTAAATTTATTCAATGAAACGCAACAAGAGTAACCAAAACATATAAAAGTTAATCCTAAGGAGATTTTTTTAAAAATCAATTATTCATACAGATGTATTGTTTACCTGTATTTACACAATCTTCAACAGTATGAAATCAATTCATGAAAATTATACACTTTTTACTTTAAATTTAATTTTGTAACATGATTAATCTCAAATTATTTAATTTATTAAGTGATTTTAATCACTTTTTTATCACTTCAACACTACCTGTAGTTACGTAAAACTTGAAGTTATTATAAATAGCTAAACAGAAGTTTGGCATATTAACAACTCAGCATAAATGAAGGAATAAATTAATATGTCCTTTGTTCTATAGTTTGTCAGGATTTATTTATTATTATTATTCATAATATTTTTATTAATTCTACATCTTAACAACAAACAAATTTAAGAGATACCAAAGTTTATAAAGCAATTTAGTAAGTATATTTTAGAACTATAATACTATTAAAAATAAAGTAACTTATGATTTCTAGTAATAAGAGCAACCACAAATGCATAGATTTTTGAAAATGATTTTTGTCAGACTCACTTCTGATTTCATGAAAGCAACTGAACCAACAAAGATTGAGGTGATAAAAATAGAGCCATCATTATTGAAAAAAGAAACATGCTTTTAAATTGTAAATCTACTTATGGTAAGTTTGCCTACTAAAGAAATTGGCAAAACACACTTTTGTGCATAGCTTGGTAACAAAACAATTTAGAGTAATATGATAAATATTAAAAGAATTGACTGAAATACTATTTAAATGTGTCATTAAAATTCAATCTAAACTTGAAATCTTTCATAATTGAGTTCACCTAATTTTCTATTTTCACTGAAAAAATCATTCAACAAACATTGTAAGCTGATGTTTAATTTGCCACTCAACTGCAAAAAAAGTCTGTACATCTAATGCAATGTTTTGCACAGCAATCTTAGCTAGTCATCCAATTCCAATTTTAACATATTTTACTTAAAATATCATTTAAACATGGGAAGTTAAACTTGCAAATCATCTGAAATTAAAAAAAAAAAAAAAAACGTAAAAACATTAAAATTGCAGCTAATTTTTTGCAATTCTTTGATGAAATTTGCATTTTTCTGCTATCTTTTGACAGTTTTTTTTTTTCTGCGTTTCTTTCACAAAATTTAAGTTTTTCTCGCTAACTTTGGATGAAAAACGCGTCTTTTCACGATCTTTGGACGAAAAACGAGTTCTTTTCGCGATCTTCAGTCCAAAAACGCATTTTTTTTTTCACAATCTTCGGTAGAAAAATGTGTTTTTTTTCGCGATCTTTGGTCAAAAACGCATTTTTTTCGTGATCTTTTGTCGAAAAACGCATTTTTTTCACGCTCTTTGGTCGAAAAACAATTTTTTTTTTTTTTTTTTTTTTTTTTTTTTTTGCGATCTTTGGTCGAAAAACGCGTTTTTTCGCGATCTTTGAACGAAAAACGCGTTTTTCTCTCGATCTTCGGACGAACAACGCGTTTTTCTCTCGATCTTCGGACGAACAACGCGTTTTTTGCTCGATCTTTGGAGGAAAATCACATTTTTCTTGCAATGTTTCAACGAAAATTCAGTTTTTCTTGGAATCTTTTGACAAAAATCGCGATCGTACGGCGAAAATAGTTTTTTTTTCACGATCTTTTGATGAAATTAGTATTTTTCGCGATTTTTTGAGACAAATAGCATTTGTTTTCGCGTCTTTTTCAACGAAAATTGTACTTGTTTCACGCAATCTTTTGATGAAATTTGTGTTTTTCCGCAATTCATTGCCGATAAAAAAAAATCGGAAAAGCGGAAAATGACAAAAAAGAGGATAACTTCGGATTCGCGGAAGAATCTCATGCCTGTTTTCAGTAGAATCTAATTTATAATCAATCGGAATGAAATAGGAATTTGAGTTTTACATGTATAGAAAATGATGTGTGAATATGTAAGTGGTGTTATTTTTTATTTCAAAATCGTTAATAGCGATATCTGCATACGGCTAAAATAAAAGTACAATTTTTCTTCTTACCCAAGAGTAAATAACAAATCGCCAAATTTTAATTCAAACCTTTGAAAATGAAAACTTTTTTCTAATACCTACAAACACTGTGTTTATATTTTAATTAAATGTTTCCATTTTACAATACATATTTATTTCTCATTCAACTTTTTTTCTTTGAATTTTAAATAAAATCAATAACCGTTTTGATATTTTTTCGCTGTGCTAACCACCATTGCCAGCAGACCTAGAAGTTGGCGCAAAATAAAATGAAAAAAAAAACATTGCATACGTAATTTGTCTCACATTGCAGTACATTTTATTTTTTGAATGGAGACAATCATGGATGGACAATTCAATTTTGAATAAAATATTTTTATATGTAGAACTCTTAAATTCTGAAATAATTTTATTGTAGCTTCCTCATCATCAGAAAATTGCCAAATGATAAAATCCTTGTCAGTAACAGCAATAAATGAAAGTTATAAATATTAATAAAAAAATTTCTATTAAAAAAAAAAAAAAGTTTTGCGTGTTTACGATTGAATAATAGTAAAAAAATATTCATGTTCAATAAATAGCAAATGTTAATGTTTGCCACAGTTTGTAATAAAAAATCTTTATCATGGTTAGAATTGAAATAAATGGCATTTTGACACAGTGTTGGTAAAACAAAAAAAAGTATAATTTTTTTTTTTTCTTAGTGATTTTTTCCCTAACTGACATAATTGTTTTAATTTATTACCCAAAAGACTTTATGAAAAAAATATTCGAGTTTTTTCTCTATATTGCTATAATAATAGATAAATGTTTAAAAATTATCACTTGAAAATATGAGATTTGAATACCAAAGACATCGCCAAATTAGAAAAATACGAAATATCTCATGAAGTATTACACTTGAAAAAATTTAGTGAATACCATTCAATGCAGCATACAAAAATACATTAAAATATGTTATCAATTGAAAAATATCTATAAAATCAAAATTTTAAGGAATTTTTTAAAACTTCCTCTTTTTTCTATCCCCTTCCCCCCCCCCCCTTCTGAGGTGGAATTTTCGAAAATCGTTTCTTAGCGGCACGAGTGTTGAATTCAGACACTTTTCTCCGGTAGAAACTTTTGTGGCTCTGGAGGTGGGACATTATGGAGTTCTGGAGGGGAAATTACACTTTTTGACCATTGAAAACCCTAAATCTCAAACTTTAGGAAGGGGGGGGGGGGTGTATAGATTTGTTAAATTTCTAGTATATGTGTTATGTATTAAAGATAATATAAAAAATTAAAACAAAACAACAGTTAAAAATAAAAATTATGTATGTCAAAGAAACTAACCATGACAAAACACTTTGATTTAATTTTATCGATCCAAAAATATTCTTCAACTATTTTTCCACTTTGCTTTAAAAGATCTTTTAGTTGATTAAGTGTGAAAGGTCGAACCAAATTCTGAATAAATATAATTTTAGAAACAGGTCCAAGTTCAGTTGTATCATCAAAATTCGGTTCCTGAGATACTGAATCCTCCATATCCATTTGAGATGAAGATTCTTGTTTCAAATCTGGGAGAGAGAGAAAAAAAAGAATAATTCATTATTAAACATAATACACTAAACAGAAAAAATATATATTGTACTTTTCTATCAAAGCTAGCTAAATGAAAAAAGTCTTAATTTATGAAATATAATTACAATATTAGTAGTTTCTCCTCATTTTAACAGTTTTTTGCAGATTTGTATAAAACCAAAAACTTTCTGTGCACATAAATATTGCATCAAAACTTTCTGCAAATTTAATGTTTAATAAAATTACGTATTATATTATTTTGACATGGACAAAATTTGTGTAATTCATGGACAAAATTTGCAGGTTTTTTTTTTTTTTTTTTTTTTTTTGCAATTTACGAATGAAATTTCCATTTTTTGCTCAATTTATGGACGAAATTCCCATTTTTTGCACAATTCACAGACGGATTTTTAAATTTTCACAATCTACGAACGGAATTTCCATTTTTTACGCGATTCGCAGATGGCATTATCGCTTTTTAGGTGATTTATAAACAATGTTCCCATTTTTTATGCAATTTACAGACAAAATTCTTGTTTTTTGTGCGGTCTTTGAAAGAAACTCACGTTTTTCACGTGGCTCTTAGTTGAAATGTGAGTATTTTTTACATGGTCCTTTGTCGAAGCATGCGTTTTTTTAGGCGATTCTTTTTATTGAAATTCACGATTTTTTCGGGATCTTTTGTCGAAATTCGCTTTTTTCTCACAATCCTTTGAGGAATTTTTTTTTTTTTTTCCTGCCATTCTTTGATGAAATTTGTGTTTTATTGAAGAAATTGATTTTTTACAACAACCGTTCGTTGAATTTCACAATTTTTGATGACCAAAATATCAAATAAATGAATTTTTAAAGCTTTCAGCATCAAATGCCTTAAACATTGGAAAATTAAAAAATCGGCCCTGCTTTTAATTGTGCACTAAGAGTAAATAAATCGTACTTAAAATTGGGGGATATTTTTAAATTTTTGGTACTTAAAAGTTAGAAAAATAAAAATTGTTTCTTTCCTAAAATTTTCTGTGCACGGCATGTGCACATGCGTCTATATTATACAACTCTGCTTATTTGTATATTAAATATATGCACAAAGACAAAATAAAATTAATCAAACCTTTTGTTTGTGGATTTCCATTTACTGCTTTTTATTTACTTATAATATTGCACATCAACTGGTATAATTTAACAAAACTACTTATAATAGTAATATAAGGGATGCACAGAATGTTCGTATCTATTCGGTATCCAGCCTATTTGGCTATGTTATTGAATATCCAATTATGCCAGATATCAAACTGTTTGGTTAAGCTGAATATTCAGCTTGCCTAATATTCGGTTTGGCCGAACCGAATACTTATAAAATAGAATGTTTTTACATTATTTATTGCTGTTTGTAAAAGTATAGCTTAAGAAAATTAACCATGAGAAAGATTAAAATGATGATTAATTAGGATTTTCATAGGAACAAATGATGTACAAATGCAAGTTCCTAAATTTTGTTTAAAAGATAATCTGTTTCATGCTTTTTCCGAAATAAGTCTTTAAACAAAATAGAAAAACTTTTGGGGTTGATAATAGATAAAGACAGACAATTTTTGTTCAAGAAACCATAATCTACTTATTGAGTCATGAACACGTTGTACATCGTCTTACTCGAGGTCAAACTTGGATTTTTATTTATTACTTTAACAAAAATGAAGATATTATAACTACCAGAACTTGCATTAGATGGCAACATCAGACAATTCTCCTGTTTTTGCTGGAACAGACTTTAGAACAATTAGTTAAGTAGTGAATCAGGTAGCAGTTGGCAGTAAAATGTAGCCATGGATTAAAAATCCATTATTATTTCAAAGGAGTAATTACTATTCATCAAAAACTGCATGAAACTGAAGCTAATATATGTTTCAAAGTTATTTTTTTTTTATTTTTAGTGTTTGCGTAAATGGGGTCAAGACTATCCATCTGTTCTTTTATGTTGTGAAGTGTTTCAAACATTATGTGCAACATTATTCCATTTTATTTTCATCAAATAAATCTATCACTACAGAAAGATAAAGTTTTTAATTTTTATATTATTATTGAGGAACTACCTACTCATGCTTTTCCATGGAATAACATTCCAACAATTTTGAACGGGCTTGCTTTGATTTCTGTGAAATATGATATGACGAGAATTGTTGGAGAATGACACCATTCATAAGAAAAGAGCTATGAGCAAGATATTCCTTTATTCAAAATTCCTTCATTTTCAATATCATCATATTTAATACAAACAAAATTAATATGAAACAAATTTTGTTAAAATATTTTCATTATTGATAAAGTTGTGAATAATTATTGTTTTGGCTTGTTTCACACCCTGTTTAAATTTGATTGAATGTATTGATGAAATAAATGGATTGAGATATTATTTTTTGTTTAAAAAATGATTGTCTAGACCTAACTGTCCCTGTTCAAAGTTTGTTGCAAGATTTAAAGAAGAACCTGAATGTTTACATTCTCTGAAAATGATTGCTGACTCCAAATTCAGATATTGATGATGGATGCTTTTAAAAACTTCCTTGCTAAGTCAAAAGCAGTAGAAAAGTAATTTTTATTGAATTGCCATCATTTGATTTTACTTCAGCTTCTTCATAACAAAGAATAAAAGAAACTTACATTTTGATAAATAAGAGCTTTTTATAAGTAAACTTTATAATAATAATAATAATAAAAATCTGCCTTGAGTTATTTAAGAAGCCATTTTCTCGCCATTTTTTCATTATTTCTCTTTGATTTTAAAATGTTTGTTTTAATTTGTTTAAAACACCATGAAATTAAAAATTTTATTTTAAAAAAGTCTCCATAATTATCCAAATCAAGGCAGATTTTTTTTTTTCTAAAGTTTTCTTATTAATAGCTCTTGTTCATTAAAATGTAGAGATGGGAATGCTCGGAAAAAACCAGAGTTTTTTTTTTTCTTTTTTTTTTTCTTTTTTGGGGGGGGGGGGAACAGTTTTTTTTTTTTTTTTCCGAAGGCTTATTTTTCCAAACTGGAAAAATTGAAATTTCATTTGTAAAATAATATATTGATAACTTTGTAATAGCTACATTCTCATACTTGTATTTATTTTTATATTAAGTGTTCCACATGAAAACAATGTAGGTAATCTGATCTCTCAGCAGAAATCTGTTTGGTAGCCTTGAAAGGATCATTCACATTTTTTTTTCTATTTTGAAACACAAGACCCTTCACAAAATTTCTCTTGAAAATAGACTTTTCAGAAAAAAGTCTAATCTCCAAATTGAATCTGTCACAAATGCAATGATTGAAGAAAAATTAATATTTTCATGCCATATAGCAGCTGAATCATTATCAAGTTATATATATGTATGAATAACCTTATTAAAAATGTCTAAATAGGAATCTAAATATAGTAATAATTTCTAATTTACAAATTCCGATTATATTTCGTACAAGTATATACAAAAAGTTCACAATTTTACAAAAACAGGATTACATGAAAAAAATCTAGATATATAATTAAAACTTCTTATTTGTATTTCTCTTGTTAAAAATGAATTCATATGCAAAATTATTTCAATAATATGACGATTAATGGAAATGGTAAAATTAAAACTTTAACATAAAATTTGAAGCATGCGTTTATTACTTTCTTCTATTCTTTACAAGGAGTAAGTATTAAGTACGATTTCCACTATAGCTCTATCTCGTTGACTAATTTGTACAGATTTTCATAAAACTTCAGATTAAGCGAATCCATGATATAATTTGATGCTGATTACTTTTTGGTGTAAATCACTGGATGCTGCTATACTGCATTATTCATGATTATTGCAATAGCAATCTCAAGAACTAAAGGACGATTTTTCATTAAACTGTAGATTTAGTCAGTTCTTTATATATATTAATGTTGTTTAGTTTCTGGTGTAAATTGCCCTATAGGTGGCACTACTATGCTGCATTTTTCATGAATTCATTGCAGCTGATTAATTGAATGTTTTTTCAGGGTGTTGAATTTAAAACAACCTTCATTTCCCTCCATACCAGTAATGTTGCAAAACATGAGAATTGCATTAGATAAGTACAACTGTGATGAAAAAATAGATATTGTTTTTCAAGTAACTATATTCCAAAGTATATTTTCCTTCTTGATTAAACTTTGAGCTTTAATAGTTGTCTGAAGCATAGAAGTTTATCTCTGCGTATATCTGCTTTTGTTCATTCCTCGAATGCCTCGCATTTTCTATTTATAGTGTTCTGTTTTCATAACTTTTGAGTTCCACTCTTAGAAATATAAAATTACCATTTGAAAACATTGAATTTAATTAAACTTTTTTAAAAAGATTTTCCAGTTTTCAGTGAGTAAAAATCTAACAGTCAATAAATCCTATGCTGCTTTTTAGTTGCAGGCCTGAGTAAGCCAAACTAAAACATAGTTTTGTTTGAATTTAGTTATAAGACTAAATCAAAACTTTTTTGAGTTGGAAGGTTATACCAAAACTAAACATATTTTTTAAAGGAAATAAAATTATAATTATAAGAAAAAAACGTAATATTGTAAAAATATGCATTTTTTAAAGAATAGAAGATTTGAATATTTATTATTCATAATAATAATAAAACTAAATTTGTTTCTTTAAACTAGTATCATTTACTTAAAAACAATATTTATGTAAATGGGATGTATAATTAATTCATTTCATTCCAAACTGCAGAGATATTGGCTCAGGTTTTTTAGCTCACAGGCTATCAAAGCCAGAGAGCTTATGTGCCCGCCCGTTCTGCATATACGTTTGTTTGTGCGTAACGCTATAACTCATAATAAAAATATCTCATCCACTTGAAATTTTGTATATAGGTATATCCTGATAAGGAGCTTCCCTGATTAGTTTTTGGAGTTCATTCGATATGCATAAGAGGGGGAACGGGGGGGCTCAGGCCCCTCCCTTTAATTGATATGAATGGGTTTTTTCATGTAGAAATATCAGTTTTTTTTTTTTCAAAATTTACACATAGGATCATTCTGATGAAGCGCTTCCGTGATTGGTATTAGGTGTTCATTATATAAATATAAACAGGGGAAATGGGGGTTCTAATGCCCCTCCCCTTAATTTATATAAATGGGTTTTTCATGCAGCATTGTCAGATTTCGTTCAAATCTCTGAATAGTTTTGGAAGTTTAATGGTTAAGTATATAAAAGAGAAGGATAACTCTTCTTAAATTATATAAATGGGTTTTTATTAAGAATTTTCCGATTTGTTCTAAATTTTGGATATGGATTTTTTATATGATAAAGCATGTCCCTGATCAGTTTAGAGGGTTCAATGATTAAGTATAAAAAGGGGAAAGGGGGGATAATTAATATATTTTTTCGAACGGAATTAACCCTTGAAAATATAAGACTGTAATGTACAATCAGTATGCGTAGCCTGTGAGCTCAATGCCATCAGTTTAACTGGGCAATATTCTTTTTATACATTAGGTCAATTGTTAATCAAACATGTAACTGAAAAATCATTTCAACAGAGACATGATAAAACAAACAATAGTGTCAAATAAAGCCTGAATGTTACAATGAAAATTCTGAGACTGGGGAAAAAAATTAAACTTTTAAAAGCAGGCTTTGCTTCTTTTTTTCTTTTTTTTTTTTTGGGGGGGGGGGGTTATATAGTCATATGAAGTTAAAATAATTTTCTTTTAATACAAATAAGTGAAATAAAATGCTTATTTAATATTATCTAAAAAAATATTTATTTGGGAGAAACAATTATAAAACATCAGTTTTTTTTTTTTTTTTTTTTTTTTTTTTTTTTTTTTTTTGGGGGGGGGGGGGGGGGAGAGAGAGAGAGAGAAAACAGAGTTTTTTTTCGTCACTTCAATTTTTCTAGAAAATTTGCATCGCTATTAAAATGTAAGTTTCTCTTACTAAATATTATGTAAAATGGTTTTTAAAAGTAACATTTTAATACCATAATAATAAAGTAACATTTTAAACTTTGAAATATGAAAAGTATTATGACAGCCAAATATTTGATTCACCCATCAGCCAAAATCACTATTCAGTGCATCCCTAATTTGTAACTCTTTATTACTTTTTAGAGTCAGTAGTCAGTCACATTTACAGCATTATTGATACGTTGTACGTTGAGATGATCATATTAAAATTTTTTATGCCTAGCATATACATATATATGACTACTACTTTTAAGTGGCATACTCCTTTATAATGTATTGAAAATTCATGGCGGTGTGCCAAATTTTGTGAAAGTTCAAGACTTGGATAAATAAGAAAACAAGAAGCAGACAATGGCATTTTTGTATACTGATGAAAATTTATATAATTTTGTTACCAAAACAAGTTATTTTAATAAAATATATATATTTATATTATTTAATAAAATATATATATTTAATAAAATATTAAATTATATATATACACATTATATGACCTCCTGTTGTTTGAAGTGCATTAAGAAAATATTAGAAGGGAGGTACAAAGGGATTTATATTTCTTTTTGAAAATAAATATAAAAATTTTCATAATAGCTAAATTGATTTTTTTTTTTTTTTATATTACTTGAAAAATAGATAATTAAATACTCTCATTAAAAGAAAAAACGTCAAATGCAAAATTATAATTGATCAGTGATAAAAATGGTAAGGTAGAAGACTTGTAAAACAGTATTATTTGAAAAAAAAAATCATTTATATTTACTGTCATATATGCATTTTTTTCATATAATATTTTAAATCACAAGAAATATTTAATTAATATTAAAAATTAAAAGTTGAGATGGCTTACTTTTTTCTGTATTTACCTTAAATATGGAACTTTAGATAGGCTTCATTAGATTTATTAAAAATAGGGTAGAACCCGACGAATTTTCGACAAAAGAAAATGTTTAAATAGGGACTGTTTCACTTATTTATAATAAATCTATTACATTAATCACACACACACAAAAAAAATGCACATTGTATTTGTAAGTCTAACTCTCGAAACAAATGATTTTTAACCTAAAGTTAACAAAATACTATTTCTATAAAACTCACTTGTAGAAATTATTGAAATTAAACTTTAATTGATGTGTAAACAATAAAAATATAATAAAGATATTTTATTATTATAAAGTTATCAATTAAGGTTCTTATGCAATTCCAAAATGTACTCGACTTTGACTCAATCATAGAATTTTTTCCCCATGAAATCTAAACTCAACATTATTTTTACCATCCCGAAATTTACATATGCACCTCTCTTATTTGTGTTCATGCTTTAAAAAAAAAAATAGCACTTTAATTTGATCATTTTAAAATCATTTTAAATCAAAACTTGAAATCTCGATTGCTATTAGCTGTTAACAGATACTAATTTATATTTTTTTTAAGTGTAAGAGAAAATTTTTGCAAGAATGAGAGTGAGAAAAAAAAAAAAAGAAAATTACGTGTGAGGTAAAAATTGAACAAAAACGTTGAAATAACGTGTGAGGTAAAAATTGAGAAAAAAAGTTGATATAATGCACAAAGTAAAAATAGAACAAAATAATTTAAACCGATGCATGTTAAAAAAGTAAGTGAAAATGGTACATTAAATATAGATTGTCATTATTTGAATTGAAGCACCCACACACATAATACAAAAATACATTAAAATAAAATAAGAACACAAATATAAGAATGGATAATGAAATTTTATTCAATAATTTTGCTATATAAAATATATCAATATGAAAATTTTTCAAAAATGCACAATTATTCTTTAAAACTTTTATAAGCAAATTCATTTAAAAATCTACCTTCAAAATAACTTATGACACAGTCATAAAACTCTAAATTTGGCTTAAATCTGTTTGCATCCAGTAGGGAAAAGAATTAATAAGTATATAATTAGAATTTAAGCAAAGCAGAAGTGCATATTTCCCTGAAAAAAGCTGCATTTCACTTGGCGATTGGTAACAGAATTTATAATCCCCACTAGGTGAATGGCGATCGATTGCGTTATTTTAATCGCCATGTTCCGACTGTCAATTTTCACCTATATTTGATATATATATATTTTATATTTAACTAAAAAAAATTACAAATTGTACTGAAATATTTAATTTTCATTAAAAACCTTTTATTTCAACAAAGAACCATGCGAATTTTGTCCAAAGACTGTGCAAAAAACGGGAAATTCGTTCATGAATCTCATAAAAAACAGGATTTACATTAATGAATAGCGTAAAAAACGGGAATTTTGTCCATGAATTGCGTAAAAAATGGGAATTTCGTCCGTGAATCGCATAAAAACTGGGAAATTTGTCCGTGAATTGCGTAAATAAGGGAAATCCGTCCGTGAATCACATAAAGGGGAAATCGGTCCATGAATTGCATAATAAAAGGGAAATCCGTCCGTGAATCGCGTAAAAAACGGGAACTCTGTCCGTGAAAGGTATAAAAAAACAAGAAATACGTCCGTAAATTAATTTTAAAATGGGGATTTCTTCGGTGAATTGCGTAAAAAACAGGAAATCTATCTGTAAATTGCGTAAAAACCTGGAATTACACCCCTGAATTGCATAAAAAACGAAAAATACGTCCATGAATCGCGTAAAAATGGGAATTTGGGCCATGAATTGTATAAAAAAACAGGCAAACTGTCCATGAATTGCTTTAAAGATGGGAAATCTCACCGCAAATTGTGTAAAAACAGGAAATCTCTCTGCGAATTGCATAAAAACGGGAAATCTCTCTGCGAATAGAGTAAAAAATGGGAATTACGCCCATGAATTGTGCAAAAAATGCAAATTTCTTCCATGTCTAATAATATAATATGTAATTTTACTAAACATTAAATTTGCAGAAAGTTTTGACCCAATATTTTTATGTGCGCAGAAAGTTTTTGGTTTTATACAAGTCTGCCGATAACAAAGAAAAAAAAATGCGATGCAGACAAGTCGATTGCCGACGTTAGTAGGTACCAAAGTCACGTGATCAGGGATTTGATTTCGCAAAAACACACCAACAATCCGATTGGCCACAGTTTCGAAACATGTCATTTTACTAAACTAAGGCAAACAAGATGATGTCATAACGAAAGTTCACTTACCCGTTTGATCAATTTCGTCATGATAAAAAATGGCAGCGTGGCCGCAAAAAATAAGAAATATTGTGGAAATCTGCAGGTTTTGAAAATAAATAAAAAAGCGGAAATCTGCGGATTTTGAAAGTAAGCAAAACGCGAAAATCCGTGTTTCCACAGAAAATTGGCATGCCTATTTTCGAAATAATCTGCATGCAATAAATACAATACACAATATTCCTGTGACGTCAGAGTGTAAAAATAAATTGTTGTATAAAGTTTTAAAAAAGTTTTTTATAAACTAAAAATCCCCCCCCCCTTTTAATTGATAAATAAAAATGAACTAAAACCAAAATTCACAGAATTTTATTTCAAGAATGAAAATTCTTCACATAGCTCATATTTTAAATTCAATATTTTTTTTTTCTTCTCTTTTTATGAAAAAATGGCAATAAAAAGATACAGTAATTCGCTTTTTTTCTCTTTACTTTTAATAGAAATGGAGTATGTCTGTTGCCACAGTTCAAATCTAACATAAAAAAACTGTAAAAAAAATTAATAACTCAAAAAGAAAAAGATATAGCTTTCAAACAAATTGTATTTAAAAGTACATTTTATTCCCTATATGGCAGTGTAAAAATTAAAAATGTGCAATATTTAGAATTTTAAAAATCTGCAGAAGTAAAAATTGCAAAACTGATATTTCATTTGAAATTTTAAAGGGTTGGCATTTGCAAAATGACCCATGCGTTATGTACAGATACGTTTGGCCTTTATAATATAGATATATAAATATATATTTCATACAAGAATGCATATAATTAAAAAAAATAATGAAAAGCTGTCTTCTGATCTGTAAAATCAAGATGCACATGATACATGAGTATTTGGGATATGTCATTATCCCTACTAACTTTTGTAAATATAACTCTTGGCTAGTGGATGAAATTGTTGAGTGACAAGTTTGCATTTAAATTTATGAAAAATGTTCTTCTATCATCTTTGTATTCAAATGAGATACTGAAAATCACGATGTGCATCAGGGCTGTAACTATAAACTTGGGGGCCCCGGGGCAAACCAGTGAGGCCCCTCCCGCCGGGGCAAATTAAAACTTTGTCCCAGGCGCAGGTTTTATTTTTTTTCGCCTGCTGCTATTTAAATGTACACAATATGATTAGCCTAAAAAGATGAAATATGGATTTTGATTTTTCTTTTCGATTTTATGTGTTTATTACAGGGATGGGAACTGCAAAAAAGCAAAAAGACTGAAAATACGCGGGAACAAAAAATTGCACCATATTGTATTCACACGCGCGAATGAAAAATTGCACCACAAGTAAGGGGGGTACTTTTTGTTTAATGAATAGGTGTTATCAGAAGTTACATTCACTGAGAAAGATTTGGAACAATCAAAAAAAAGATTGTGAAGCAGGAAAATCTGTTTTTGGAGCAGCAAAAAGAATAATTTGGAAGCAGGAAAGTTAGTTATTGGAGCAGAAAAATTTATCCACTAGGCATTTACTTCCTTTTCTTGCCCATTTGACGAAAATTGCGTTTTAAAGCGATTTTTCGACAAAATTTGCCGTTTTTTTCGCGATCTTTTGGCGAAATTTGCCGTTTTTTCGCGATCTTTTGACGAAATGTGCCGGTTTTTCGCGATATTTTGACGAAATGTGCCAGTTTTTCACGATATTTTGACGAAAGTTACCGTTTTATCACGATCTTTTGATGAAAATTGTAGTTTCTCGCGAATCTTTTGACAAAATTTGTGGGAAATTATTCGTTATTTCACGATTTTTTTAGCGAAATTTTATTTTTTGCGATTCGGTGACGAAATGTACCGTTTTTTAGCGATCTTTTGACGAAATGTTCTGTTTTTTCGCAATCTTTTAAAGAAAATTACCGTTTTTTGATAAAATTTACGGTTTTTCGCGAATGTTTCGACAAAATTTTCCGTTTTATCACGATTTTTGGACAAAACATGTCATTTTTTCGAGGAAATCCGACTTTTTTCGGGATTTTGTAACAAAATAAGCCATTTTTTCGCGAAATTTTTGACTAAATTTGCCTGAAATTATTCGTTATTTCGCGAATTTTTAACGAAATTTGCCTTTTTTGTGATTCTTTGATGAAAATTACACGTCCCGTCGCCGATTTTTTGTGTATTTTACGCGCTATAGCGCGTCCGCGGCATTCCCTGTTACATATTTCTGAAATCCGCGGAAAAAAGCGGAATTTTTGGGGTGAAAATCTGAAACTTATCAAAATAACAAAAAAGCGGAAATCCGCGGAATTTCTTAAAATAACAAAAAAGCGGAAATCCGTCAAAAAACGGAAAATTCCCATCCCTGTTATTAATAGATAAAAAAGAAAGATTTTCTAGAATTTTTTAGATGCTTTTTATATTATTCAACCAATCAGAAGCCCATATTATCTTCCTTATACTAGGAAGATATAGCATGTTTGCTATAGCAAACTTAGGAAGCATGTTTGCAATCCTTCGATGGGATCGACAAACATGCTGGCGCGACATAACACATTCAGCTCGACATTCTGCTGTCTACTCTAGAGTTGCTTTTGCATGCGAAGCGTATGGAGTATATCTTCGAGGCGCAGAAACACTTACTCTAGCACTTTGATTTTTTTAATTATTATTTTTTAGCTAGATGCTGGGCATTTTATTCATTAGACAAGAATTATTTTATCATTATATTATCATTAGACAAGAAACTAAAATCAATAGTTTTTTAACCACCAATTTGGGGTCCCCTCAGGCTTAGGGGCCCCAAGGCAGTGCCCCATCTGCCCCGGCGGTAGTTACGGCCCTGATGTGCATATTTAGAAAAATATGGTAAGTTATCAAAGATACTTTCTAAAGCTCTATTACAAGTTCTTTTAAAAGTACTACTACATATAGTTTTAATTAGTAAAACACCAGATCCAGTCTAATATGAAGTCTAATAGTCATCTCAGGGGAGTTCAGTATTTTCTTTTCTCATCAATTGATAGGACAAAATGATAGTTTTCTCTGTGATTTTCTGACAAAATGCATAATTTCTTTAATTATTTGATGAGATTTGCCTTTTTTCTGTGAACATATGACAAAATTCTCACTTTTTTCTGTGAACCTTCGATGAAATGCACATTTTTTTCACGATTCTTTGACAAAATTTGCATTTTATTTGAGATCCTTTGAGGAAATTTGAGTTTTCAGGAATGCCACTCAGAAAGTAGCAAAAAAGAGATAATTATGCGCAAAGTAAAATTTACTACAATTTTCACAACATTTATGCATGAATTTTGTAAATTATACTGTTTATAATAAACTGAATAAAGAATTAAATTTATAACAAATTATTTTTTAACTATTAAGAAAAGATTTTTTTTTTTTTTTTTTAAATTTGTAACAAATTTTTCTAAATGCATATTTGTTAGAGTTTTAAATATGCTGTTAATTCATTGTGCATAAAAGCTTATAACAGATTACATAAATAATTTTTTTTCTTAGTACACAGTATTTTACATTAATTAAGGTAATTAAGCAATGGATGCAATGAGCTAAGTGAGGAATTTTATATGTCAACAATAGATTTCGGAGATTATTCCATAACCAAACAACAAAAATTTGCAGAATTTTTTTTTTTTTTTTTTTGAGCTTGGTTGACGAAAATTGCTGTTTTATTTCGCGATCACTAGACAAAACTTGCTGTTTTATTTTACGATTGTTTAACGAAAAACGCTGTTTTATTTAGCAATTAAAAGACGAAAATATTAGTGTTAACTCGTGATAATTTGACAAAAAACACTCTTTTATTTTGCAATCATTTAACGAAAATCACTGTTTTATTTCGTGATCATTAGATGAAAATCGCTATTTTAATCAGATCATTCAATGAAAGTCGCTGCTTTATTTTGCGATCGCTAGACCAAAATCACTGTTTTAATTCATGATCCTCTGACGAAAAAATGTTTTATCTGGCGATTGTATAATGAAAATTGCTGCTATATTTTGTTATGTGATGAAAATCATTGTTTGATTTTACGATCGTTTGACAAAAATCGCTATTTTATTTTGCAAATGCTTGACGAAAATTGCTGTTTTATTTCACAATCATTTGATGAAAACTGATGTTTTATTTCACAATCATTTGACGAAAACTGCTGTTGTATTTTGCGATTTTTTTAATGCAGGCATGAAAGTGGACCAAAGAAAAAAAGGAGGAAAATTTTTTTCAACTTCAGATGCCAAATATAAAGAGAAAAATTAGAAAAATTCTAATGACGACATTTTATAGACAAGTGCAGTTTTAAATTTTACAGAAACATAAAAATTACAAAAAATTTGATTAAAAAAAAATTCAAAATTCACAGTGTAAATGTGTATATCTTGATAAAACAGGGGACCACAGCCATCAACCTTCTGTAGACCTAACAGAAAAACGACAGATTTCCTCAAAAGATTTTGAAAGAACGAGAACTTTTGTCTAAAAATCACGATAAAACGGCAAATTTTGTCAAAAAATTCGCGAAAACGACAAATTTCGTCAAAAAATTCGCGATAAAACGGCAAATTTCGTCAAAAAACTCGGGAAACGCGGCAAATCTCGTTTAAAAATTTCGATAAAATGACAAATTTTGTCAAAATTCGCGAAAAAATGGCAAATTACGTCAAAAGATTCACGAAAAAATGGCTAGTTCTGTCATAAATCGTGAAAAAATGGCAAATTTCATCGAAAAATACGCAAAAAATGACAAATTTCGTCGAAAAATTCAGGAAAAAATGCCTAACTTGTCATAAAATTCGAAAAAAAACCCGGCAACGTTCCTAAAGAAATTGAGTAAAAGCAACAAATTGTCAAAAATTCGCGATAAAACGACAGATTTATTCAAAAAATATTTGTGGATATTTTTATTTTCAAAACAGATTCCAAAGGTAAAAATACCCCTAAAGATTTAAAAAAAAAAATCTGCAAACAAAATTGAAAAATTAAAAAAAGGGTCTTTGTATATAATAACCTCAAGTATTCAATACAAAATAAATAAAATTTAAATTATCAAAACGCAAACTGTATGCTTAAAAAGATTTCTCCCATAGGATTAACATTAGCGCGCGTTCTTGAGTGGTGAAGCAGTCTCTGAATAGAGGTCTGCACGGCCCGAACGCAAAAAATATTGGCCTGACCCGGTCCGGGCGGATTTAAAATTCGGCCCGAACCCGGCCTGGCTCGGGTGAATTTCTACAGAACATTGATCTTTAGTCTACCAGAAGAGTTCAGACAGAAAAAAAAAAATAAATAAAATAAACTTAAGTCTCTTTTTTACTTCTTTCATGTTTAAAATCTTTATTTATGCAACAGTGCCATAGGCTGCGATATTTACGCTTTTAATGAATCTTTGTTTGTTGTATGTAAATGTTTCAGTTATCATTAATATTATTAATGCATTAAAAAAAAAAAATCTAAAAAATGGTATACGGTAAAAGTAAAATCTTCTAAGACATTGGAAAGAAAAAAATTGTTTTCCTTCTTAGCAGATGTAAATGTTTGATTTTTTTTTTTTTCCCTCGCGTATTGTTGCATTCATTTTGCATGAATGAACAGTTTAAAAAAAAATTGCAGTTTTCGGTTTAAACAAAAATTTCGTCATAATCTTTTTTTTTTTTTTTATGTTAATTTTATTTTGAGACGCCTAGTGATCTACGATTCTTTAAAAAGAATAAATTCTAATGTTTAATTGTAGAATAATGACGACTTAAAAGTATATTCCTATTTTGCAAAAATTTTTGGACCAAGCCAAACTTTACTGATTTTTAAACAGACTTATTTTCACTTCGAGAAAAGGATTTTCATATGGGGAGATTCAACAGGAACTGATTATTTTGGTCCATGAAGACTAAAAAGAATGAAATCAGTCTCGGTTTCTACGGAAGAAGTAAGTTAGGCTCGGCCCGACCCGGCCCGGCACTCCAGGAAAAAAAATTACGGCCCGAGCCCGGCCCGAAAAGATTAGTGACTAGGCCCGTCCGGCCCGGCCTGAGTCTTTAGAAGCAAGGCCCGGCCCGGCCCGGCCCGAATGACATTAATGCAAATCGGCCCGAACCCGGCCCGTGCTCGGGCTTCGGACCGGCCCGTGCAGACCTTTACCTCTGAACGCAAATATCGTAAAAGCCGTACTTGTAAATGGAGTGTAAATGCACCATAAAATAATTATACTAGTGTTCTTTGTGGCAGAATGTATATAATTTATCTATGCTATATTCTCATTTATTTCAGAAATTATATAATTCATCGATCAACAGTATTTATAATAATAATGATGAAGATATCAGTCTTAAAACTCTTAATTATGATTAGTAGTTAAGTCTTGCACATACTCGCGTTCGGGTATTTTAGTTATAACTGAAAATTCCACTCGAAATAAATTCAAACGCAACTAAAAAAATGTTTAAAAAGATTGACCTGAAATTGACATATTTTAACCGGAACTGAATTATAAAACAGAATTTATATTAGCTCGTATCCGTCGCGCTGCAAAAATAATAGTTATTCTGGAAAACAAAACAACTGAAAAATTATTATCACTGTTTTAAAGCTCATTAATCCAGATTAAATTATTCCCTCTCACGATTTTCTTTCTCTTCAGCGTCACAGTGACCTATGGACCCAGGTGTCAGAAAACAGCTGCCAGTCTAAGGCTGCGGGCACACACAAAGTTTTTTTGTGGTTTGCAGGCGGCGCGTTTGATGTAAATGAGTTTTTCAGTTCAATTTCAATCCAAGAGTAGCACGGGAATCTTTCCCTTCAGTAGGGTGATCTTCCGTGACCATTGTATCTCCCTCGTTTCCCACTGTCAGTAAACCGTAAGTGAGAGAAAAGAAAAGGCAGTTCCGGGAATAAAGTTTAACTTCAGAATAGTTGTGTTTGTCCGGTCCTTAAAAATAGATTTTCGCCCCGCGAAATGCACCGCTCCTGAACGTAAATTGACCGCTTATCTTGACAGATTTTTTTTTTCTTAGTAGCTCTTCGGCGATTTGTGGGTGAAGTCTAACGGGTGAAAGATAGTCCGAGAATTACTCCCGGAGCTTCTTGGACCCCCCCCCCCCAAATTACCAGCAATATTTTCTTTGCATTTTTGCATCGATCCAGAGAATGGCCAAAATCATCTTGAAAAAGGCGGATTTCCGCCTTTAGGCGGAACTCTTTCATCCCTGTTAATGAAAATCACTGTTTTATTAGGATGAGCGAAGCGAATCCTCTACTAGGCCGATCAAATTACAATTTCTCGTACACTTTACAAAAAAACTATTCAATATTTTGACTTCAAATTAAACACAAAAATAAAATATGATCTGTAGATTTGCAGAATATAATTTTTTTTACAGTAAAACGTTAAAAAAATATTATTTTAATTAATTTATTTTACATGCATTTCCAATACGGAAGCATTTTAGCAAATAAATAAAAAATAAAACGCGTATATTTTCAGAAAAAAATATAAATCATAGAGTAAGTAATTATAGATAGAATCATGATTAATTTAATAAACAAAATATGTTTTCTTTATTCAGCAAAATCGTTTGCACAGATAACACTTAAACATTTTAAAAGAATTGTATTATGTATTATTATTATTTTTTTTTTTTTTGTAAAGTGGCAACAAAAGAATTGTAAACAAATAAAATTAATTGTTAAATTTGTTATATAAATGAAAAATTAAAAGAATTGCGTGAACTTGTTGCCTCGATTCAAGCTCTTTATAAATGTACGAAAGGAAAAGTTGGCCGATTCAGAAATGACAAATGGACTTCAACCATTTCTTACTTTATCATTTGTATCGAAAGTAATGTTACGTTCTTATTTGTGGGCCGAAAAGGGTTTAGTGAACGGGACTTTAAACTTTGTTGCACGTATTAAAGAAAATCACAAGCCACCAGACCGGATATCGCGAATAATCATGGATAATTTTGAATACTATAGTAATTTAACTTATAAGAATTGGTGCGTACCAATTCCCCCAATAATTGAATTCTGGAAAAATGGAAGCATAAATTGCTCAAGGAAAGAATTTCCTCTGCAGTTCGCTTTTGCTGTTACAATTTATAAATCCCAAGGTTTAACATTAGATGAAGCAGTTGCAGATATTGAGGATATATAGGCACCAGTTGGCTTAAAAACGTACGTAATGTTGTCAAGAGTGAAAATCCTTCAAAATTAAGCATTCAATAGAAATTTTCCTAACGAAAAATTCTACAATATCAAAATTTCTCATGCACTAACATGTATAAAAACGAAGAAATTAGAATAAAAAATTTCACAGTTAAAAATTCATAGTATCGACGAGAGCTGATTTCAAATGTTTTTCCAGAAAATAGGATTTTGAAGAAGTAACTTTCTTCAAGCTCTCTTCAAATATATTATTCTAAAATAGCTATCAAAGATTATTTGATGTTAATTACAAAGATTGGAAACATGCATATTTCAAACAACTTTAAAAAACAGCAGTGGCTACTAGAAATTGTAAAATTCTTTAAAAGAATTTTTAGTTGAAAATTTAAAAATATTTTGTAAAAGTTTGCTTCGAAAATATTTTTTTATGCCAGCCTTACATCATAAATAAAAAATTCCTAGGAAATTGATAGTTATTTGGCTGAACTTACATTTGTAGAATTAAAATGCGACAAAACATAAAATAACGTTTTTGTTTAATAAAGATGTAAAAATAATATTAAAAAATATTGTTACTTTCAGATATATGCTTTATAAAATAATGCTTCGCGAATCCAAACAAAGCATGGCTTTTGCTAGTTTTATGTTTGTTTGACAGGGAGTCGAACTATCTTAGTCTCTTACTGTTTTTGTATTATAAGTACAATGGGGTGATTCCGGAGAATAACTCCCTTTGAGGGGGGCACTTGGCATACAGATTGCGGGCCCCAGCATCTTAATAGGTGCCGTTGTCCTATGTTGACTTGCTTTGGTGGGGAGAGGGGAATTTTAACCATTTGGGGAAATTTTGCAGAAAAATAAAATTAATTTTGATTTAAGAATTAATTTTTAATTCACTGTTAAACAAATTCCATAATTTCCTGAAATAGACAAATTTCACTATAAATAAAACAAAAATATGTATAGCGACCTTCACAAAATCGATCTCAGAATAATATGTACTGTAGAGGTAATTCTGTTCTTAAGAAAAAACATCATCAATCTGAAAATTTGGACATAAAATACCATGAATTTTGTCCAAGAATACAGACAAAATGCGAATTTTGTCAAAATATCGCAAAACAACTGCAAATTGCTTTCGTAAAATAGCCACCACAAATTTCATTGATGAATCATAAAAAAACCTGCAAATTTTATCAAAATATCACGAAAGAAATGCAAATTTTGTCATACAATTGCAAAATGATGGCAAATTCCATTAAAAGAGGAAAAACAGCCGTGGATTTCGTCAAATGATCATAAAATAACTGCAAATTTCGTCAAAAGAGGTCAAAGTAACTGCAAAACTCATCGAAAGATTGCAGAATAACAGCAAATTTTACCAAAAAATCGCTAAAAAATGCAAATTGTGTCAAAGGGTTGTGAAGAACTAAGAGTGGATTTCCTTTCCCTTCCCCCACTCTGCCGTAATCTTTCAGAAAATTTACTGTGTATTTCAGATTTTTTTTTCCTTGCTGCTTAGTATCATCTTTGCCATATATATATACTTACAAATAAGCTGAGAAATATTGGGAAAATAATTTTTCTATACCTACAGTAATACAGCATTTATCTATAACGTACTGTAAAATTTGTTGAGAGAAATTTTCACGAGAATTGGGGGAAATGTTGGAAATAGAAACATTTTCTGCACCCCTGACTAACCCAACAATAAAATACCAGAATATCACTCACTCACACACACACAAATGTCAATAACATTTATAAATACAAAAAAAAAAAAAAAAAAAAAAAAAAAAAAAAAAAAAAGTAATCTTCAGTTACAAAACTTACTAGACTCGTCTTCATTCAAGGATTCACCTGGAGGTGCATCCCCATTTTTTTCATCAATGGCAGACAGTGAATGTTCATCCTGTTCCACTTCCATTGAAGTTTCACTTACGAGTTTAAAATCTGGAAACCAATTCTAGCAAGAATAAAGCATAAATTATAACCAGCTATTACATTTTTCTTCTCTTTTTGTTAAATAATTAAAAAAAAAAACTTACTCTTATAGAATCTGTTGATATGCTATATATATGAGAAGATTTTTGAGCAGATGCAAAACTTTCCCATTTATTTTTCTTAGATCTCGGTTCAATACTATTATCTTCAGATGATCTTCTATTTAACTTACAATCTAAAATAAAAAAAAAAGTGTCAATAAATAAAAAAGAAGATGCTTTATGATTTTTTTATTGATTTAACCCTTTTATCATACTGCTTGATAGTACTGAGCAATACATTGATACATCGTGAGATATTGATTTAAATTATACATCGTCAAACTGATTTCAAGAAATACTTCATATTTTTGTACGTTTTCAATAAGGAACTTTTATTTTAGCTTATTTTTAATGACATTGCAACTTATTTGGGGAACATTGTAATTATTGTATAATCTTAATTATTTATTAAAAAATACTTCATATTATTTTTATTCAATTGAGATTGGATTTGTTTTATTATCTAGTTAGAAATGTGTTTAGTTATTTTCATCAAAATTAGGAATGAGTTTTCTACCTAATATTTCAAATTACTTTTTAAATGTATTTTTTTTTTAATCAGATTTTACATAGATAGGTCTAATATAAAGGAGAATATATTTCCTCGCCCCATTTCATTTAAGCAAGTTTATCTTTTGATAAAATTATCCAATTGTTTTAAAACTTTTTTATGCTCATTTATTGAAGGTTGGGTTTCCTTCACTATTTTTTTTGAAAATCTTGGGTCACATATAAAGGGAATATGGGTTGCCTCTCCCTCCCCAATTTCATTTAAACAAGTTTATCTTTTGATTGCATTATCTAATTGTTTTCAAAATTTTATGCTCATTTTCTTGAAGAGTGGGTTTTTCTTATTAATTTTTGGGATCCTAGCTTAAGTATAAAGAGGAATATTGGTCCCTCCCATATTGCTTAAATTAATTTATCTTTTCATAGAATTATCCAATTATTTTAAAATTTTGTGTTAAATTTTCTAAGTAAGAGCTAAGTGACAAAGAAAGGAAAGTTTATTTACAATAGAAGAACAATTTAGATAAAACTTCTAGACTAACATTTTTACATCGAATCTAAAACACTGCTAATGCAGCTTACATCCTTTTTACATGTTCTTAAGTAACAACATAATGTTGCCAAACCGGCAATACAAATTTGGTGTTGCCATCAACATTATTAATAATTATTTCCCAACACACTCCCTTAATTATTAATAATACAATTAAAAGCACTCCCTTAAAGTTATTCTAGTGTTAATATATATTACATTTACAGATATGAAGTATTACATTCTAACCAAAAGAAATATTTTTACACATACAAAATAAACAAATAAATTTAAGTAGATATATATATATATATATATATACATACAAACACAGTAAATTTTAAATTCAAACAAACATATTACATTACCAATTTAGCTTTAAATTTTTCAAACTTGTTTGGTCCCAGTGCTTTAGTAAATATATCGGCAATTTGAATATCTGTTGGGCAATATTTTATATTAATTAAACCCTCGTCCACTTTCTCTTTTATAAAGTAAAATTTTACATCAATATGTTTACTTTGTTTACTTACAACCCCATTTTTAATTATATTTATAGCACTTTGATTATTAGAGATGCACCGGATGTGGATTTTTGCCGGATACCGAATAACGGATATCCGGCACAAAATTTTACCGAATATCCGGTATCCGGCCGAATAATTTCTCATTTTTAATTTTAATAATATTTCAATTTTATGCTTGTTTAAAGAAAAAAAAATTATTGTAATTTTATATTATGCAAGTATTAATAGATTTCAATTCACTTATTAAGTCAAAGTTACTTAAAAACATAGTAATAATTAAATATTGAAATGTAATAATATTTTACCTTTTCAATATTACTTATAAAACTTCTAACTTTACATGAATATTTTTTTCTACCCTTTCTTTAGTCTGTATCACCAGATTTAGGTAGTGTCTTGATGTTTTTATAGATGCATTGTATCGATTAACTAACAGAAAAAAATATTTTTACCCTGTTGACACATAATTAACAAAAATGGGATAGTTATGTATGTTACTCCTCTTGACTCTCAGTGAGCATTACAGTTTTCCTATTAAGCTCTTTTTGCATTGTAGAGCAAGTTTCAGAATGAACTTCATTTAAAATATCACTTGCAATTTTAACATGAGCGGGTGACTTATATAACAAGGCGTAGTTCAATTGTTTTGGAAATTTTTACTAAAATATGTTCTATTTAAAAATGCAATTTGTATATTTAATGATTTTTTTTCTTTTGTTTTTACCACATTTTTTTTCTATTGTTGACTGCTTAACTTGTGCAATTGATGTTCCAACAAAAATTGAATGGTTTCTTTATTATCAGCACCATTTTGTTCTTGATTTTCTAAAGAAACACACTTTGAATCTGGAGTATGAATATTCATAAATAAACTCTTTAGTTTGTTGGAAACTTTATTTTTCTACATAGTTTTTAATCCTCAATACTTTAGCACTTATAAGATGGCCCCATTGTACACATTTCAGACTCGGATTTTTGACGTATTAACAGCAACTTCATAAAACTTTTAGATTAGATATTTATACCTTTCTCTTTTGTTGATATTAATAATTCAAATTAATAATAAAGTTATTAACAAAACACTTGAGAGGAACTATAAAAGTCTACTTCTTCATTACAAAAAAAAAAAAAAAAAAAAAAAAAAAAAAAAGAAAGCAAAACAAAGTTGAAATTGTAGTTGATATTCTAGTTTTGGTTTTACAATTACAGTTATGACAGAATTATTGAACACTGCAGTTAAATTTTGACTGGTGAAAATTACAATAAAACTTTTGAGAGGAGTAAAATTACTTCATTACTGAAATTTAAGAACAATTTTTAAGAGAAATAAAAAATGTGAAGTTGAAGTACATATTCTAGTTTTGTTTTTACAATTGCTGTTATAGGTTATGACAAAATATTGTCATACTTTAAATACATCTTCATTTACATATAAACATTATAATTTCATAATTGTGAAAATATACAAGTATTTATCTTTGTTAACATTGCTTTTTAATAAGATAAGGTATGCAAGGAGCAAATTAGTTTTACATTTGTTTTTAAATATAAAAAACAGAATTTAAAAAATGTTTTACTATCCGGCAACCGGATATTAAAATATTCGGCCGGAACGAATATCCGGTTCGAGTGCCGAATAAGCAGTATATCCGGCAGGAGCCGGATATCCGGTGCATCCCTATTGATTATACATATTTAGTTATAGAAATCTTATTTGTAATTTCCTCAATTAAAGTTTTGAGATAAACAAGTTCTTTACAACACTCAGCAGCTGCAATATATTCAGCTTCAGTACTTGACATAGCTACTATAGGCTGTTTTCTTGAGCTCCAATTTACTGGGCCTCCACAAAAGTATATTACATATCCAGTGGTACTTCTTGAGTATCAGAATCACCTGTTAGTCTGATCACAATAGGCAATCAGTTGTGTCACTACCACTTGTTGTATACACTACACCCAAGTCCTTGTTTCCTTTTAAATATCTTAAAGTTCTTTTGAGATTAGAAATATCACAGTCTGATGATTTTCCACATGGCGACTTTCATAAGCAACAGCGAAGGACAAATTTGGTCTTGTTCAACATGATAAATAAAGAAGACTACCAATAGCTTCTTTATATGGAAACACATTTTCTTTTTCTTGAATATAGTTTACTGTTCCATTTTGTAATAAAGGTGTATTTGCTGTCTTTGAGTCTTATAGTCTAACATTCGAAATCTTTCTAATAATTGTTTTGAATATGGTTCTTGATGAATTTTCAATGTGTCATCTTTTAATTCTAAATTCATACCCAGAAATGAATGTGGTTCTTCATAAGTTACATCAAATTCCTTTTTTAACTTCTCAAGAAAATCTGTTAATTTCGCATGATTACACCTAATTAAAATTCCATCATCTACATAAATAGCTAATATTATGCTCTTGTCTTCAGTTATGAAAATGCACTGTTCAGATTTAATCTGTACAAAACCACTTTCTTTTAAAAAATCTGTTAATCTTTTGTTCCATTTTACATGTGCTTGTTTTAAACCATACAATGATCTTTGAAGTTTACATATCTTAGATTTGTCATCATATCCTTCTGACATATTCATATAAATTTGTTCATCTCATTTGCCATACAAAAATGCTGTTTTAATGTCAAATTTCATCATTTTATAATGTTTCTTCAATGCTAATCCAAAAATAATTCTCAATGGAATAATGCTTACTACTGGACTATAAGTTTCTTCATAATCACAACCATATTTTTGTTCACAACCTCTCACAAAAAAACGTGCTTTCTATTTTCCAATATCTTTAATTTTAAATATCCATTTGTTATTTAATATATTTTTATCCTTTGCTGCATTTCTGTCAACTACTTTCCAAGTTTCATTTTTTTCTAGGGATTTCTTTTCCTCTTCTATTGCTTTTTTCCACAATTCTTTATCATCTCCACTAATGGCTTCTTCATATGTCAACAAAGCATAGTAATCAAGATAAACAGGAGTTTCTTTGTTCTTTTGCCTCGTCCAAGTGCTTCAACTTTTTGATCTTCTGGTGTAGTTTGTTTCACGTTGTTAAGATCTTCCTCATCTTCACTACTTTCATCTTGAAAATTAAAGTATTTAAATGGTGATATCAAATCATTTGGTTTATTAACTACAGGCTCAAGGAATATCACATCTCTTGCAATTTGTATTTTCTTAGTTTTTAGATCCCATAATCTGTAGCCATTTTCAGCATATCCAACAAAGATGAGTGCTTCTACTATACAATTTCTTCAGCCGACCAAGCACTTTAGCATAAGCCACACTGCCAAATATTTGCAATCTTGATAAATCTGGTTTCTTTTGAAACCACAGTTCAGCAGGTGTAACACTAATAGATTCTGTTGGATTTCTGTTCAGGAGATATGCTGCAGTTTGCAATGCTTCATCCCACAATTGTTTTCCGAGTCCGGAATAAAATATTAGAGCTCCGACTTTTTCAAAGAGTGTTCAATTTAACAGTTCTACTTTTCCATTAAATTGTGGCGTATGTGGAATGCTATAATCTAAAACAATCCCTTTATATTTGCACCAGATCACTAACTTATGAGAAACATATTCTCTTCCATTGTCACAGTGTAATTTAGAGACACGGAGTGACCACTTAGCTTCGACTTCTTCAATATGTTGTTTAACAATGTCTGCAACTTCAAACTTATTTTCTAATAGAAAAACCATGACAAAATGAGTATAATCATCCAAACATGTTAAGAAATACCTTTTGCTGTCCCATGTATTCACCTCTATTGGGCCACAAATATCAGTATGGATCAGCTCCAATGGTCTAGTTGCTCTTGTTCTTTGCGATTTAAATGGAAATCTAGTCTGCTTTGCTCTAAGAAAATTTCACACAGATCTTCTTCTAACATTTTTATGTCGTCAACTTTTAGATCTATACCATTTGAATTTTTCAACAAGTCAAGTCAACGCTGGTGCTTAAGGAGTACTTACAGGAAGTCGCAACCCCTGTTTAACCTCCATCGAAAATAAACAAAAACATAAAAATGCGTTTAACAACAATGCAATTAAAAAAAAAAAATTTAGGAATTTGGAGACTCGAGTGAAACTTACTCTCGAGCTGGAGCACCGGGGTAAATATACCCCCAGTGGCGCAATGACTTTCTAAAATTTTTAGAAAATCATCACATACGTTGACAGACTATGATGTGGTCGAGACGGGAAGGGCAGCATTGGAGGTACCAAAGGGCCCAGAGAAAGTTCTACCCTACCCTAAGAACTAAAAAAAAAGGGGGCCACATAGCTCACTAATTTTGAAAAAAAAAAATGATCTAAAAATGTAATTTTGAACCTAACACTTAAGCTGACCTAGTGTGAGTTCTGTGACCGGGCGTTGGACAACTCAAGAGGCCCACGAAACAGCGCAGACCTTAGTCCTGACAAGGACTCTTTGCTGTACGGAGCCGCAAGAGAAGTACACCAGCCGGCGGTCTTAGTAAAAATGAAGAACAAGTCGAAAAAAGGGGGGTTTAAATAGAATTGGCTGGGATCTCGTGAGCAGGTTCTCCTCAGCCAATGGGGAAGCCAGAAAGGGGAGTCTCTCGGTAGAGAGGCAAAGGCCTCAGCTAGCAATTTGATTGGCCGGATAAGATGACATCATCTGTCTCTGCAGCCGAGAGAGGAAGAAAAATGAAGTAAAAAATTTATTTTTTGCCGAATAATAAAAAATTTGTGGATTGGTAACAGACGGTCAACGACGAGAACGATACCAAAAATAATAAGAGTTAAAAAAGTAATAAAGATAAGCATTTGTTAAAACATTATAATAAGCAAAATACACTAAATATACCTATATTTTTTTTTTTTTTTTTTTTTTTCCTAGAGTAGAATGCTCACAAACGCGGCTGAAAATATCAGCAGATTGCGACACCAGGGAAACCAATTCTAGGTGAAAATTTCTTTCGACCTAGGGAAAATAGTAATTTAGAGTGAAAATTCTAAGTTAAGTTACTCTAGTGGGATTGCGTCTAGATGTTTTAGAGCATGGAACGAAGTCATCATTCCGCTGTAAGATAGCAAGAGGTCTTTTTTTCCCCCTGCCCACACTAGCGTCGTAACTTGGAATTGAATCCAACTCAGAATTTTGCACTAGAGGGACAGAATTATGAAAATTTAAAGTTAATTTTTTAATTTCGGCGAAAATAGGCCGAATATTTAAATCTTTATGAATGGTGTCGTTACGGACGTAGCGAGTCGCTTTAGTAATTCTGCGTAATTGCTTATTTTGGAAAGTTTGAAGTCTTTCAAGTTGAGTTGTAGTGGCCGATCCAAAAATCACTGAACCATAAGTGATTATCGGCCTGATCATAGATTTGTATAACAACAACTTATTTTTAATAGACAGGCGGCTGTTCCAAGCCAAAAGGGAATAAAGGGCTTTCACGGCGCGGTCAGCTTTATCCAGAGTTTCTGAAATATGCTTGCACCATGTTAATTTGGAATCTAGGTGAAGTCCTAGGTATTTATAATCTAATTTCCAGGGAATAGGTTCATTATTTAAAGTTAAATTAATGTCAGGGGTGAATTTTTTCAGAGTGAAGAGGACAGCAGCACTTTTCCTGGGATTCACTTTTATACGCCATTTTTTCAGCCAATAGGAATATTCGTTTAAGTAGGATTGGAGTTTTTCAATCACTTTGTGTGGGTTTGTGTCTGTGCAAACTACGGCTGTGTCGTCAGCAAATTTTGCTAATTTAATGCCAGGCCTTCGAGGGATGTCGTTGACAAAAATATTATAAAGCGTGGGAGAGCTGAGCGCCCCTTGAGGCGTAGAACTAAGAATAAATTGAGGGTCAGAGAAGGAATTTCCCACTTTGACAATGAAGGATCTAACATTGAGATAGTCAGCATAAATTTTAATTAGTTGAGCAGGGACACCGTCCCGTATTAATTTATAGATTAGAGCAACATGCCAGACTTTGTCAAAAGCCTTCTGAACATCGAGAAATACAATTCCAGTCACCCCGCCCCTGCCAAGTTTGGCATGAATGAGTTCTGTAACCCGCCACAGCTGATGCTGTGTTGAGTGACCTTCGCGAAACCCGAACTGTTCCGGTATAAACAGGTCATGCGAGTTATAGAAATCTTTCAAGCGGTTGACTAGTACATGTTCATAAACTTTTGAAAGACAAGATAATAAGGAAATAGGTCGGTAGCTTTCCGGAGCATGTAAGTTTTCGCCTTTTTTAGGCAGTGGAACTACAATTGCTCTTTTCCAGCTATCCGGAAAAATATTTAAAGAAAGCATGCAATTTATTAAGATTACAAGATATAAAATGAAATTATGAGGTAGATTTATTAGCATATTGTTAGTAATTTTATCCTCCCCCGGAGGTTTATTTTTTTTAAGGCCTGATATATAACTTTTAATTTCAGTTGGAGTGGTTTCTGGTAGTGTGTTCTGTGTCTCCCTCTGTTGGAAGTTATTGACAATATTTTCTAAAGTCTGAGTGGTTCGTGGATAGTATATGTCTGTGTGAGGTGAAAATTGGTTTTTCAGACTTTGTGCAATAGCTTCCGCTTTCTCAGTGTTTGTGACAGCCGTACCGTTAGGGCAATTAATTGCCGGAATGTGTGTACGTGTCCTACGAATTTGGGAAGCAGCCTTCCAAATGCTGTTGTTTTGTGTAGTGAGAGATTCAACATAATCGTTGAATCGTGATTTACTAAACTCCATAATAGCAGCTCTAACTTTTCTATTTTGACGATTAAATTTATTTTTAAAATAAGGGGTCCTATAAACCTGCCATTCCCTGCGAGCACGATTTCTTTCTCTGATCATTTCCCGTACGTTTTGCGGTAAACAGTACATATCAGGTGTTCTATTTTTTGGACGAGAGCAACTATTGAATGCTTCTCTCATAGAGTCTCCAAGCATACTAATAGCTTGCTCGACTTGCGCTTTATTTATAGGGATGATGGGCGGGGTTTCCTTCCGCGCTAGCGAATAGGAATAATCCAGCCAGTTGGTGTTAAGCGACTGAGTCGTGTCCAAATTATAAGATTGTACTGAATATCGCAAAATTATCGGTAAATGATCCGACGATAAATCGTTCACCGTTTGAATGGTGTAGGGAAAAGGAAAATTGCGGGTGATTGCAATATCTAAAAAACTATTACTTCTAGGGAAGGTGGGTTCGGGGGGGACAATAATTTGTCCGAAATTTTGATCTGCCCACCTTCTGATGATAGTGCCGACACCGTTTGTGTATCGGCTATTCCAGGAAGGATGATGTGCGTTAAAATCACCCGCGAGAATAAAATTTGGAAAATTATTAGTGAGCCGGTTTAAATCTTGCTCTAGCAGGTTTCTGTTCGTACCAATCCTAGGAGTTATGTACATAGCTGCTATTAATAATTTTGGAATATTGGGAAAATCTAAAATAATAGGGGTGGTTTCAACATAATTTGAATGAGGGACGTTAATGAAAGTAGCGTTGAACCCCCTTTTGACGTATACAGCAGTGCCGCCTCCTCTAGGCTGATTGCCACTACGTTGCCTGTGTACATAGAAATTATCGTAGTTTGCAATCTTGACAGTTTCTCCCTGGTTCAAATGGGTCTCACTGACCAAGACGATGTCTAAGTTGTTATTATAAACAAAATCTCTAAACTCAGTTGCCTTAGGGCGAAGACCATTTGCATTCCAAAAGCAAATGGTAAAAGAGTTCAAATTCCTGTTATTTGGGAACATGAAGACAAAAATAAAGTGGTTCTAATTTGGGGTTGATGTAGCGGACCATAGATGGCGCTACCCTAACCAATTTGGATACCAGAACATACTTGGATGCTCTGGTAGAGTACGAAAATTCGGTCAACTTCCGAGTGTGCTTCTCGGAGTGCCGAGAGTGCTTTTTTATAAGCACTGAGGACAATAGCTTTGCTATAAGCTTTTTCGAATGCTAAGAGCATCTCAATGAAGCCGGTGGCCGAATCTGCACTGGTACTGGGGACCGGCAAATTTTGAGGGGTTTTATCGACTTTTTTAGGGGCGCTGCTACGTCCGTTAGCAATACCCGCATAGGATTGGGCTGGGTGAGCCATTTTACTTTCAAATTTTTTTGAATTCTTACTAACAATTACGGTTTTATTATTATTATTTTTACTAGCATTAGGTTTAGTTTTTTCTGTAGTTTTTGGGAACTTAGGGCAGCTCCGAAAATTAGCGGGATGGCTACCGCCGCAATTGGCACAAGTGCAGGGCTCTTCGAAAGGTTTATTACAATCCTTCGTCTTGTGCTCAGCTGCGCATTTAACGCAGCGCGTACGAAGGTTGCACACGGCTTGAGAATGAAAAAAGCCCTGGCAATTGTGGCACTGCGCCGGCCCTTTTTTACCCCGATACTTTTCGACGCTGACCTGCGTCCCGTAAATTTCAGTTAAGTTAAAAATTTCATCGATATCTTTATCCTGCGTTTTTGGGAAGGTTAAAAGAAATAACGGCATGTATTTTTTGTTTGTTACAGAGCCTCTGTAAAGTTGTGTGATAATTACGTTATTGAAGCCTTCTTGATTTATGGCTATTTGCAGACATTCTAAACTAGTATTAGAGGGTAGTCCTCTCAGGACCACTCTGATAGGTTTTTCTTCATCTAGTAGAAATGATTTAAATTGAACTTTTCGCTCAATAAAATATTTTTGCACGTTTCTGTAGTCATTTTGGTCTTCAACTTTAATTTTAAGGAAGCGGCCTTTCATTTCCGAAATGAAATTTTTTTCGACTATGGCGCTAATTTGAGATATCATGGTATGCCACGCTGGTGGTGGAATTATAAAAAAGGGCGGAATATTAAGTTTTTTTGACATTTTAGTTTTTGGATTTTCTGAATTAGTATCCATTTCCGAATCAGAATCAGAATTTTTGCTAAGTTTAGGTTTTTTTTCGTGTTTTTTCTTTTGACCGACTGTCGACCAATCCGAAATTTCGTCAGAATCACTAGGCTCCGCCTCCAGAGATCGCTTCGCCTGCGCTTGACTTTGGCTCATATCTGTGTTCACAGATGTCGCCACGTCATCGCTTGGGGAAGCTAAACGGATCTTGGTAGGCGGTGCACTAGTTTTTGGAGGAATATATACCTCCGAAGTAAATAAAGAGGAGATGCCAGTAGCATCCTCCAATACCTTCATGAAATGCATGGTACTGCATTTCTCCTTCTTTAAGTTGCTAATCGTCAGCACATTAGTAGGGTCATCAGTCCTCATCAGCTTGAAGAGCCGGCAATCCAGTTCTCCGAGCCGAGCACGCGCTTTAATCATTTTTTCGTGCGCATCTGATGGAGGTAAAGTGCGCAAGTCTACACCAGGTAAATAATGATGGATAATTGGAACACCTGCATCCCCGGCTTTACTTGCCGTAACGGGAGCAGTAGCATCTTGGGAGATCACTCCCTCAGCAATCGGCGATACCGCCGTCAAATTCATGATAACGTAGAGTAGTCAGCAGAGGTCGGGAAAAACACGACCTACTCCCTCACTGACTAAAACGGTTCTCCTCGTTCGAATCTGTTCGAATTATCAGAGAATCTCAGATCAGAAATCTCAGATCAGAAATCAATTTTTCAACAATATTTTTACATTTTTGCTACTCAAGTGTCCAAGTTTTCAATGCCACAATGTCGAATTTTTCTGCTCACAAATCAAGGCTTCATTTTGTTGATTTAAATCAATTTCGTACAGTCCTTTGTTGTTTTTATATTCTACCAAAACAATTTTTCCATCTTTTGAAATTTCTACTTTATTTTCAACAAATTTTACTTCTTCATTATTTTCTGTAATTGCATTAACAGACAATAGATTTTTAATCAGCTGCAGAACATAGAGTACATTTTTTGTGCAAGTATCGGCTTCGATTTTTCCAAAATATTCAGCTTTCATTATTTCAGATTTCTTTGCTAATCCAATTTCAGCAGAAATCTTCATAGGATTTTTCAGCATTATTTTATTATTTACCATATTAGAAGAGGATCCCGAATCTACCACGAATTTATAGGGTTGTCACTCTAATCTTAAAAAAAAATTCCATGTATTTTCCCTGTACTGCAATGCATTTATTCCATGTTGAGTGCGAAAAAATATATGCGTGTATGAAGGCTAATTAGAAATGTTATAATTTGCCATTACCAAATTCCCTGTGTTTTCTAGGTTTTCTAGGTTTTCCAGGTGGCGTGGCAACCCTGATTTATTAACAAAACTTGTTTTACTAGATTCTTGAGCAAGAAAATGGTTTTCCATTTTTATGAAAATAACAGTCTTTTTCAGAATGATTATCTTTTTTTGCAAATGCTGCACTGGGGTCGATTATTTTTACCTTTATTAGTCTTTAGCCAGGTGAAATTTGCTATCGCATTTAAAACATCTCTGTTCTTTAATACCTTTTACAGGGACTTACCTTTACCACATGATCTTGTTAAATGATCTGCACTGTTACATTTGAAGCATCTTTTTTCCAATATTTTGAAAGCAACTGGTTCTTCATTCAATAATCTTGCTGTTAAATTCTCTAAGGTTTTTTCTTCAGTATTAGTAGAGTCCCATGAAGTTCTAAAATGCTTATATTGTTCTGGAAGTGTGGATAAAATTTTAGAAATAATCATTTCATCATCAATTTATTTATTAAGGGCCTTTAGTTTAAAAGCAATGTTTTCTAATCTGCTTATATGTATAGCGATATCGATTTCTGCATTAAAATTGTAGTTGAAAAAATCTTGTAGCAAGTTACATTTCTGTTGTTCTGTATCTCTTTCAAAAATATTACATAATTTCTTATACATCTCATGAAAATATTTGCAATTTATAATATGCATCATCACATTTTTATCTATAGTTGTTACAATTATCTGTTGAGCTTTAGCATCTTTCTTTTCCCACGCCAATTTAGCATATGCCATTAGGCCTTCTTTATTTTCAGTTCTATTTACTACTTCAAACAAGGAATTAGATTTTAATATTATGCTTACTTGAAATTTCCAAAGCGGGAATGAACTTGAGTCATGAAGTTTTTCAATGTGCGAAACATCTTCATACATATTCGTCATTTTTATTTATAGTTCAGTTTTTTTAAGAGATTCAACTTTTACAATTTTCCCCCGTTTTTACGTTACTTCTATTGTTCTTAGTAGAGGTCTGCACGGGCCTGGGCATGGCCCGTGTCCCGTACCCGGCCCGGCGGAATAGTTTCGAATTTTCTAATGGGCCGGGCCGGCAAAAAAATTGAACGGGCCAGACGGGCCAATAAAAAAAATTTCGGGCCTGCCGGCCCGTTCTGAAGATTTTAGCAGAAACGATAAAATATGAGCTATTTTCAACGGAAATGGTTTTAACGAGAATAAGTATAAATGTGGCCATACTAGTTTGACAGCACCAATATAAAAATGCACAGTGTTTCATCATCGGAGAATTTCATTATGTATAACCCGTTTTAATATTTTTTTAGCTGACTCATGCCGGTCCGAGATCACACTTGCATTATTTTTCTACATATAGACTGGCCGGACCGATACTAGACTTAATTATTGGCAGAAAACATGATTTGCAAAATTATTAACAGCGATAAAGAACTTATGTTAGTTTAGTCTTTGGATATATACTTCTTGATGATTTTTAAATTAATTTCTCAATAATGCGAAAGTTTGACACATTTTCTGATTAATTTTAAATTGTAAAAAGTATAAAAGTGATAAGCCTAACTATTGAAGTGATTTGAAATTGAATAGCGTTTTTCATTTCCGGTAAATAAAATACTTGTATAACCTTGTTGAGATATAATAGTTTCTCAAATGATTGCAGGTTTTTCTCCCTCCCATTGCTATTGCTTACGGAAATTCTATTTAAAACGCTAATTATGACAGTATTTTATTTGTTTGCAGTATTCTTAAATTGCTTGTATCAAAAAATGGATAATGCCATTCGATTATATAGTTTCTGAATAAAGATATCTGCTAATCTTATGCGTTTCTGAGGAAAAAAAATGATTTTAGAAATGTATCAGAAAGGAGCTTCTTTGAATTTAAGAATGAATTTAAATTTGAAATCTATAATAAAATGATATAGAAATATATTTATAAATCTTCTTTTATTAAACAGCTTCAAAATTAACGATGTTTTTAGCTTTCTTTCTTTTTTCTTTTATTCTAAGCCATATTAATTTTTTAATGAATCTTTATTCGAATGTTGAAAGCCTAAGAATTTAAGTAATCATTAATGTTGTTAATGTGTATTTGCTGTAAAATATACTGTAATATCATTGCATAGATATGTATGCAGTATTCTTTAAAGGAATCTTAGTTATATGATAAAAATCTGAATTTTTTAGAAATCGTAGAAATTGTAACAGACCAAAACGGGCCGGGCAGGGCTTAAAATACAAAAATTTAAAGGGGCCGAAATTTTGAGTTTTACAACGGGCCGGGCCAGGCCCGGGCCTGGAAATTCCGGCCCGTGCAGACCTCTAGTTCTTAGTCACAAGCTCGATTTGAAACTGAGCTCTACTGCCATGTTAAGTTTTCTAAGTAAGAGCTAAGTGACCAAGAAAGAAAAGTTTATTTACAATAGAAGAACAATTTAGAGAAAACTTCTAGGCTAACATTTTTACATCGAATCTAAAACACCGCTAATGCAGCTTACATCGTTTTTACACATTCTTAAGTAACAACAACATAACGTTGTCAAACCAGCAATACAAATTTGGTGTTGCCATCAACATTATTAATAATTATTTCCCAACATTTTGTATGCCCATTTATTGGTTTTCTCAATGGCTTTGAAATTTGTACACCATTTTTATTACTGGATGGTTGGAATTCTCTCAGTAATTTTGGGAGTGGTGATAATTTCAATAAATAACAATAAGTATTGAAAGCAACAGAAATTTGTGATTACAGTACTAATCTATGAAAGTCCATCTAATGGTCAACAGCAGGTATACTAATTCCAATCCCCCACCCCCCATAAAAAATAATAAAATATAACATTAAATAACTGTATAAATTAAAAAATTAAGTGCGATAATTTTGTCTCAGAAGGTGATTAAACTTTGAGCTACTACTTGTAACAAAAGTAAGATTGTGATGCATCGTAATATCATAATTTTACTCAGGTGATACATCATGATGTAGAAATTGAGACATCCTACAGTCCTACTGCTCGATATATTTACAGGCACATTGCAAGTGAAATGAAAATCATGAGGAATAAGGGGTTAATAAAGATATGTTGCTTAGAATCATTTAAATATTCAAAATACAAGATTTTCATGGTACTTTCTTGATTTTTCAAAGATTATAACTAAAAATCAAGACTTCAAGAAATAGTTTTACATGATTATATAAAGATGAATTTAAAAACTAAGGATTTACTAGTAAATTGCGAGGAATGACCACAAATACAGTTGACATTGACAGCATTGGTCATGAGATGATACATTAGAGCATATCACAAGAACTTTATTTTAAAATTGATATACACTGAATCCTCTAATGTTTAACAAAAACAAAATATGTTGGTTTAAAAAAGTTCTTTTCTAGTATATTAATCTTTGATGTAATAAAAAACCTTCCTTCATTTCCATTCCTTTGTTTCAACTTACATCTTTCTATCTCCATTATTTTACAAATTATTCATTTTTTTTTTTTTTAATTTTCCTCGATTTTTTTATTGTCTAAACTATTTACCCTCTGAAAACCAGATATATATAATTTACTACTTTCTAAAATCTATCAATCACAATTAAACTATAACAAATTTAATATGGCAGCAATTTCATCAATTTTATACAGAACCGAAATATGGTTTGAGAATTTTGATATCGTCGACATATCAGGGATGCCGCAGACGCGCTATAGCACGTAAAATACGCAAAAAATCGGCGACGGGACGCAAAAAAAATGGAGCTTACACGTCCCGCGTAATTTTTGCCGAAAAATCACAAAAAAGGCAAATTTAGTTTAAAAATCACGAAATAACAAAAAATTTCTGGCAAATTCCGTCAAAAAATTCACGAAAAAAATTGGCTAAATTTGTTACAAAAACCCGAAAAAAGGCAGATTTCCTCAAAAAAAAAATTGTGGAAAAAAACCCCGGCAAATTTCATCTAAAAATCGCAATAAAACGGCAAATTTTGTCAAAACATTTGCGGAAAGCGGCAATTTTCATCAAAAAATCATGATAAAATGGTAACTTTCGTCAAAAGATTGTGCAATACCGACATATTTCATTAAAAGATCGCGAAAAACCGGCACATTTCGAAAAATAAATCGCAAAAATGGCGAATTTTGCTGAAAAATAGCAAAACAACGAATAATTACTGGCAAATTCAACAAAAAATAAGCAGATTTCCTCAAAAACTCGTGAAAAAACAACAAATTTCGTCCAAAAATCGCGATAAAACGGCAAATTTTGTCAAAAGATTCACGAAAAATGGGAATTTTCATCAAAAAATCGGTTTCATTAAAAGATCACGAAAACCCGGCACATTTTGTCAAAAAAAATCTAAAAAACGTAAATTTTGTCAAAAAATTGCAAAAAACGACAAATTTCGTCAAAAGATAGCTTTAAAACGCACTTTTCGTCAAAAGGGCACAAAAAAAAAAAAGAAAAAAAAAAAAAAAAAAAATTATGCCAGGATAGAATTTTTCTGTTCCAAAAGCTAACTTTCCTGCTTCCAAATTATTACTATTATTTGCTGCTCCAAAAACATATTTTCTTGCTTCCCAATCTGTTTTTGATTGTTCCGAATTTTTCTAAGGGAATGTAACTTCTGAAAACACCCATTCATTAAACAAAATGTAACAAAAGTATTCTTTTTTCGGGAAAAATGTATCTTTCAATAAATCAGTTTTGCCCCTTTTTAATAGAAATGAGAATGATAGTGATACTTGTTATCTTCTACAATCAAATGAACATTATTTTATAATTCAATTTGTATCTTGCACATTTATTTTTAAAAAAGTAAGGAAAACTTCTCTTAATAGTTTTTAAAAAAAATTAATATTGGCTTTAATTATTTATACATTATTATTAAAACAATAATTATTGTATTTAATTTTTCTTTTGCAATTGAGCACGTTCAATTTCTACGTCTAAAAATATGACGTATTATTAGTGGGGACCCGCTTTTGTAAAAAAGGGATCCAGAATTTTAGAAGTCTTGAGTCCTCAGGACCCAGGATTTTTCAAGTCCAGCGGCATCACGTGCATATTGTATACTAAAAAAATTTTGCAAAGAACAAATGCAAATATCAGAGCAATTACAAGTACAGTAGAACCCTGATAATTCAGATTAATTGGGAACAGGCCCAATCTGGACTGTCAAAAATCTGGAGATTGTGAACAACTGAAATAAAATAAAACACACACATAAAATCACTTTTATACTGAACATATTCAATATTTACAGACAGTAAAAGTGTTTACTTTGTAATTATAAAATATGTCATTCTGCTGAGCCAGTTTTGCAGGCGCATGGTCACACATTCTATTGAGCATAAAGTAGTTCGTTAAATGTAGTCTTCAGATGACCTTCAAAATAAATTATTAAATGATGGGAAGTAGCTTTATTATAGTTTATAACTTCTGGTTGATCATAATTGATAATGGTTTTCATCTGCATAATCTTCATTTACTTCTGTTGTGCACAAAGCGATTATTAAGTAAGGGAGGCATACTCTTCATTATTTTCTGCTTCCAACTAATTGCTAATGTCGCTGATATTAACATCAGAGCAACCATCATTTTTTTATAACAAGCTAACAAAATTTTCAGGTGTAATTCCCCTTTCACTCTCTTTTATTCCTCCTTCTATTTCGATTTTCCACAAATGATTTGTAGAAGAGTTTTAGCACAAAGACAAGGAAACAGTCCCGAGAGACCTATGGACTGGCTGACAAAGATCGAAAAGTGATCCTTATCAGTCAGTATGTCTATAAGGACTATTTATACATTTATTTTACTTTGCTTTCTCGCATTGCTTTGAGTAAAACTTTATTAAGCAGTGAGCTTTTGATGACATTTCTAAATGGATTAAATAAAACACTGTGAAAATTGGAACCGCCAAAGCTTAAATGATGCATAGTTGTACCTTTCATTGATAACATTAAAGAGTTTTAATAAAAAAGCTTGAGGTATTCTTACGAAAAGATTTCAGAAAATGCTATTTTATTCAGAATATGAGGCTGAAATAAATTTTTGTTATAGAAATTTGCCAACCACTTCTCAAATTTAAAAAAAAATCGACTGAACCTATCCGGAGATCTGGATTAACGGGGTTCTACTGTAAGACATTCATTAAAAAATCTTAATGAGCACACTAATCAGAGGGTTAACACAAACCTGATAACTGTTCTAATGAAAATAGGTTTTTGCCAAAGTATTGGCAAATACTTTGTCATTTAATTTTTTCCTCCCAGATAAAAAACAACAAATATCCAAGGAAAGAAAAAAGAAACAGTTATAAAAAAATCAATATTCACAATTTGTTTTTATCTCTTATAAGTTAAATTTGTATAATTATGCATTTTATGACATAATACCAACTTTTACATAAAAAACAGAAATATTTAGTCATGTTTATACAATAATTATTAATGATTATTCACAAAATAGAAATGCACAGGCCGTAAATGGGTAAAGCATATATATTTAATGTACAAGAAATTCAAATAAACATTTTTAAAGTATGAATGAATAAAGTAGCATACTATAAAATTTTTCTTAACTACATAATAAATTACCTACTTGATAATACAACTTTTCTGGGCTTATAATTTACTTCAAGATTTTCTTCTTCTTTCTCCTGTTTAAAAATTACTAAAGAATCAATATGAATGCATACATATACAAATAAACAATAATAAAAACAAACATGTATTACAAACATAGGTCTGCTTAAAGCATGGATTGACAAAGCTGCATACTTGGTCCACTTGATTTTACAGGATCTCAACTTTAAAATTTTTACATTCTCAAACTTGTTTAAAATTACGCAGAGACAAATGAAATTATGGCAATAATCCACAGGGTAGCTACTAAATACTTAGTGTTTACCCCTAAGCATTTTCATAAGAGTGCAGCACCCTGCCTTTTTTTTTTTTTTTTTTTTTTTTTTTTTTTTTTTTTTTTTTTTTTTAATAGCAGTAGATGTACCAGGCCCATAAGTTTATAACTGCAAATGTGCCTGCTCATTTTGAGTTTGCACAATTTTGCTGATAGCATATTTCAACTAGATTGCAAAAAAATCCAGAAATTGGCATTTGGTTATTGGATGTGAAATTAAAAAATTATCGTGGGAATACATTGCAAAATTAGTCTATCGATTGTGGAAAAATATTAGATGAAATTATGTGAAATTTACCAGTCAGTCATGGAAAAATAACCCAAAAGAAGTCTTATCAAATCTGGGAAAATATTGTGAAATTCATCATTCAGTCGCAGTAAAAAACTTATCACCAATTGATTGTGTATATATATATATATATATATATTGATCAGGCAGGGGAAAAAAAATTGTCAAAAGATTGCATAAAAGGTATCATGACCTTAGTCAAGATTTTGCAAATAGCTAATTTTGCTTATTAGCCACAAAAAAATATTGCTAATTTAATCAATCAATCGTTAAAAAAAAAAAAAAAAAACAATTTTATGAAGTGATTATGAGGGAAAAAAATCGAGAATTAAAAGACTGTGGAAAAAAATCTGGCATTTCACAGAATGATTGTAAAAGATCTGCCAAACAATCTTAGGAAAAAAAAAAAAAAAAAAATGAATTTTGCAAAATGATTTTGAGATTTTTCTTTTCTTAGTGTTACTGTCACACTAATGTCTTTAAAAAAACGATTCAATTCCAATTATAGCATCCCGTGCCAATATCATAGCATTTGAATTTCAGGACGGATGGCAGGAAATTTTGCATTTGGAAACTACAATAAATTCCACAAATGCCTTGCAAATGTCTTTTTTTTTTTTTTTTTTTTTTTTTTTTTTGCATGGCCAATTGACATATTTTGAGCTTTTTAAAAAAAAAATTCATAGACAAATTTCATGGTTTTTTCGCAGAGATTCACTGACGAGTTTCACATTACTTTCTGCGACTGATTTACAAATTCAAGGAGGGATTCTGTTCCAAAAATTTAAGGCAATCAGTTTTGAAATTTATGAAAAATCTATCATCTGTCCAAAAACTTGGACATATCCCAAATTATGCAAAAGATAGCAGAAAAAATGTGACTTTTGGCATAAAATCACAGAAAAACGTGACTTTCAGCATAGAATCACAGAAAATGCGACTTTAGGTATAGAATCATGGAAAAATGCTATTTTTGGCAGAAGATCATGAATATATATATATATAAATAACAGAAAATAAAAATGTAACTTATGGCAAAAGATTACGGGGAGAAAAATGTGACTTTCGGAGAAAGGAAGGCAGATAAAACATGATTTTCATCTAAGGATTGCAGGAAAAATATGTGTTTCTTCAAAAAATTTATGGAAAATGTAACTTACATAGAATTGATGAAAATGTGATTTTTGGCAAAGAATCCTGGGATAAATGTGACTTTCAACAAAGAATCTTGGAAAAAGCACAACTTTCTTCAAAAGATTGAACAGAAAATGCAAATTTCATCAAGGGATCATGAATGACAAATCAATCTTGTGGGTAAGGTGAAAACGGAAATATTTTCACATAGAAAAAAATTTCCCTGATTTACAGAATTTATAGCCACTTGTGTTTTCTAAACAGACTCCTGTTGCTTTTTTCTGTAACTCTTTGATATAATTCACATTTTTTCTGCTACATAAAGGTATTTTTGCCTAAAGGCAATATTCACATTTTTTTACGCGACCCATTGTCAAAATATGTACTTTTTAAAACAATTTTTTGATTATATTCATGCTTCTTTTGCGATCTTTTGACTAAATTTGCATTTTTTACATAACTTTTGTCGACATTCACATTTTTTCATCATCTGTTGAAATTTGTGCTTTTTCTGCAATTCTTTGGCGAATTTCACATATTTTCAAATGATTCCTTGAAAAAAATTGCAGTAATTTTTATTGCATATCTGAAATAATAATGGTCAAATTGTAATATTTAGCATTTGAATAGCATTACGAGATAGTAGAAATGAAGAGTATTCTTAATATTTTAATAAAAACAAATTATGCTGATTTAAAAAAAATAAGTGTATCTAAGTATATGACTAGCAAAAGCCATGCTTTGTTTGGATTCGCGAAGCATTATTTTATAAAACAGATATTTGAAAGTAACAATATTTTTTTTATTATTATATTTGCATCTTTATTAAACAAAAACGTTGTTTTATGTTTTGGCGCATTTTAATTTTTTATTTATGATGTAAAACTGGCATAATAAGATATTTTCGAAGCAAACTTAAAAAATTTTTTTTTAAATTTTCAACTAAAAGCTCTTTTAAAGATGTTTTTACAATTTCAAGTAGCCACTGGTGTTTTTTAATTGTTTGAAATATGCATGTTTCCAATCTTTGTAATCAACATCCGATAATCTTTGATAGCTATTTTAGAATAATATATTTGAAGAAAGCTTGAAGAAAGTTACTTTTTCAAAATCCTATTTTCTGGAAAAAACATTTGAAATCTACTTTCGTTGATACTATGAATTTTTAACTGTAAAACATTTTAATTTCTTCGTTTTTATACATGTTAGCGTATGAGAATTGCTGTAATTCTCTCCGCGTGGGAGAACTTTTTACTTTCTGCGAATGGCAACTCAATTAATGGAATTACCTTTTAACGAAGCGCTCTCTCATTCTCGCAGTGACGTTTTCACGAATAATTATTGTTGTGTTTGCGAACTTATTACACGAATAATTATTGTTGTGTTTGCGAACTTATTAAAGTCTTATTTTTCTATAAAATCCTTCTGATTAATGAGTCGATATTATTTAGCCACAATACGACCTTCGCAAAAATATTTATAAAGAGCTTGAACCAACAACTTCACGCAGATCTTTTAATTTTTCATTTATATAACAAATTTAAGAATTAATTTTATTTGTTTACAATTATTTTGTTGCCAGTTTACAAAAAAAAAAAAAAAAAAAAAAAAAAAAAAAATCAATAATACAATTTTTTTAAAATGTTTAAGTGTCATCTGTGCAAACGATTTTGTGGGATAATGAAAACATGTTTTATTTAATAAATTAATCATGATTCTATCTATAATTATTTACTCCATGATTTAAACTTTTTTTTTTCTGAAAATATACGCGGTTCATTTTTTATTTATTTGCTAAAATGCGTCCGTATTGGAAATGCATGTAAAATAAATTAATTAAAATAATAATTTTTTTAACGTTTTACTGTAAAAAAAATTATATTCTGCAAATCTACAGATCATAATTTATTTTTGTGTTTAATTTGAAGTTAAAATATTGAATAGTTTTTTGTAAAGCGTACGACAAATTGTAATTTGAGTGGACTAGTAGAGGATTCGCTTCGCTCATCCTAATAACATTTTTAAATTTTTTTGTGCTTAAATAATTAAAAAAAAAAAAAAAAAAAAAAAAAAAATAGAAACTATAAACTAAAAAAATACATTTTACAGTAATAATATAAATGTGGTGTTCCTGTTTTAGCAAAAATGTATAAGAATTAGAAGTACAAATAAAATTATGTGGTTACTAGTAATTTCAATGACATATTGCATCAAGATGTTGACATTTTTTTTAAACATATGAATCACAAAAAAGTAAATTGCATTTTATTTTTAAAGTTAGTTTGCTTCAATGTCAACTTTAAAAGATAACAGATGAAATAATGTTTACATAAAATTGGTATTTTTACTGAAAGTAATGTTTAAGTATATGAAGTATCTTTGGGGGGAGGGGGGGGGGGAATCTAAAGCAAAGCTTCTACTTAACACTTACTTCAATGGATTCTTGCTTTAATGGCTTATCATCAGATGCAGAATGAAAACTTGAATTTTTTCTAAAAATAGAAACATATTTTCTATAGTTTGAAAATAAAACAGAGTAAAAAATACTGCATTTCCAAACTAACATAGTTTAGGATTACACACAAATAATAAAATAAAACTTATAAGATTTTAAAGTACCAAAGGTAAAGTACTAAGGACTTGTGAAATTAATCAATGAGTTTTTACAGATTAAAAATTAACAACACCAATTAGACTTTAATGTTTCTTTTAACCTACATTAATTTTGCATTTAAATTATCAACGATTATTTTTTATCTGTTTATCAGAATTTACAAGACTAAATAAAATAAACCAATGCTTCTGGTTAGTTATATTTCATGTGCTGTTATACAATGAGCCATTAAAAGAATAAGAATTGAGACTTTTGTGGATAACTTCTGACAGTGGTTGTGTATAAACACAAATTTGCTGTTTTAAACAGATATTCAGAGGACATGAGAATTACAAAATATTGTCACAAGGCAATATTTAGGATTAATACTTATTTCTATGTAAAAAGATTTTTTAAATGAACATAATCTCATAACAATTTAAAAAGGCTACTAACTACTGCAGGCCTCCAGGCTCAGTCTCTGATGCCACAAAATTTTTTGGGCTAGGAAAAAAGTCCAAACTCTAATTGTCTGAGACAGATAAACTAGACCAAAACAATATTAGCATCTACTTATAATAAAATCGGAGTGGAGAAAAGTGTAGGTAACCTGTCCGGTACGAACCATTCTGGTATGTGAATCGACCGTAGCTAAACACCAAGTTAGGCTTAATGGAAAATGTATGTTAACATATGTCAGCTAAATGATAATTTCTTCTGTTTAAAATAATGCTTATTGAGCATATTTCATGTAAAACATGTATATCATATCGTTTTACAATATATTAAGTTACAGTTTAAAAATAAGCTATTAAAAACAAAACACCGTTGCCATTCAAAAGAACGAATTCCAAATTAATGACCCTGAATGATTCATTAAATTAAAACATAATGTCCAATTATGCTTTTAAAATATTTGTAAAAGCTATCAAAGCCTTTAAATATTTTTAAATTACATTTTTAAATTTTGTTTACATTTATATGCTAAGTTTACAACATTTCATATAAATAAATAGATAAATTATTCTTTCAAGTCAACAGTTTTTTCATTGATTATGCTCTGTGAGCTTATTTCAAATTTTGTTATGCTGCCATCAATTGGCCTCAATATAAATGAAGAATTTCTTCCATTGCAATTAAATAATAATAATAAAAATAATTGCAAGATGTAATAATGTGACTAGAAATTTTTTTTTTAATGTTTTCGTTATATAATTTTAAAATACCATTTCATTACGTATGATTAAATGGAATATTTTAATTGATTTCTTTGCTATAATTTAAATTTAGTTTTAATTTTTTTTAAAGATTTATCTGCTTGATTTTTTAAATTTTGTTTTCTATTATTAAGAAAAAAAATTTTTTTTTTCCCTCAAGGTATAATGGATAATGAGATATTAAAATGACTGCATTAATAAGACAAAATTATTTTCCCACATACTGTTATTAAATTATAATTTTGCTTACTTTTCAAAGTTATTACAGTAGACTCCCTCAAATTTGCAACCCTAAAATCTGCATATAATTTTCAGATATAAACAATCAAACACTGAGTTCAGAAACAGGGACAAAATTTGACTTTTTTCGTTTTATATCAGTTCCATACCTATTTTAATTTATAGTTATACAGTAGACTCCCTTAAATCCACACTCCTAAAATCCGCAACTCTCTAAAATCCGCACATATTTTCCGGATGTAAACAATGAAACATTCAATTCAGATGTAGGTGCAAAATTTGACTTTTTTAGATTTTTATCAATTCTATATATTTTTTAATTTGTAATTTTTTTTAAGGTTATTGAATTCATGTTTTTTCATAAAGAAAGAATAATTTATTTCTGAAAAAATAAATATATTGCTGATATCATTTCTAATCACAATATTACCAAATATATTTATGTATTAATCAAGCTTTTTTAGTTGTTAAGTCTGGCTAAACCTGAAATAAAACTTCATTATTTTATGATCTTGATGTAAATTAGTAATGTACATTTATGAGGCAAGTTTTTATTGAATAATTTAGGAAAAACACGTTTCATCTTTATAATGAATATTTAATTGTACATTACTCCTCATTAATTTGACCTTTGCTTTTAGTACTTTTATCATTTCAAAAACTATCTAAATTTTTATTATTTTAGTTTATTACTTATTTTAGTATTTTAGCATATAGTAAGCATTCATTATACTTTTGATTTCATTATTAATTACATTCAAATTACTTTTTAAACTAGTTGGATGTGCCAATCCCAAAACTTTCTTCTATCTCATACGTACATTTTAATATTAAAAAAAATAATTACTCATTTTAATGCTTTAATAATTTTAATTCAATACCATACCAACTTTGATTTTCATCTTAAATTTCTGCTTCAATCAATTAATCGGAGTAAAAACGAATTTACGTCTGCACGAGCCGATGGACAATAGAATGATAGGCAGATTTTTTTTTTCAAATTCAGGGAGGACCTACTTGCCTTACCAAGAAATAATTATATACAAAAAATTTACTTCAGTTCTAGAACTAACTTCATACACTTTTATGTGGTGCAATATTGAAAATGGCATAAAATTCGCTATTGCAGCGCCTCCTTCCGGCGGATTTTTTTCAGATTCAGGGCGATCCAACTAGCCCTAAACATACACTTACACAAAAAATTTCGTTCAATTCGATGCATAACTTCATGTACTTTTGGTCGGTACAATATTGAAAATGGCACAAAAAACGCGATTGTAGCGCCCCCTTCCGACGGATTTTTTTCAAATTCAGGGAGGACCAACTAGCCATAGTCATACACTTACACAAAAAAGTTGGTTAAATTCGGTGCATAACTTCATATACTTTTGATCGGTACAATATTGAAAATGGCACAAAATTCGCGATTGCAGTGCCTCCTTCTTTCCGGATTATTTTCAAATTCAGGGGAGACCAACTAGCCATAGTCATACACATACACAAAAAATCTCGTTCAATTCGATGCATAACTTCATATACTTTTGCTCGGTACAATATTGAAAATGGCACAAAAATCGTGATTGCAGCGCCCCCTTCCTGCGAAATATTTCAAAAGTGAAGGAGGACCTGCTTGCCACAGACAAAAACATTTACAAAAAATTTGGTTCAATTCTATCCATAACTTCATACACTTTTTGATGGTAGAATGGCGACATACACACAGACATACACACACACACACACACAGACACACGGACAGACAGACATTTTGTAAAAACATGTTTTTTGGAATCTCTGACCCCTAAAACGTGTAAATCAGTCGAAAACCGGAAGTCGAAAAAAATTTCGATTACAATACTTTCTTCTATTGAAGATAGAAGAAAGTAAAAATGTAAACAAAGCAATGACCAGAAATCCGCAAAATTCTAAAATCCGCAAAACCTCTGGTCCCAAGCTGTGCGGATTTGAGGGAGTCTACTGTATTACTTAATTCATGTAAATAAATTTATTTCTTACAAAAAAAAAAAAAAAAAAAAAAAAAAAAAAGATATTGCTGATATTACTGGTAATCTCAATCTTCTTACTAAATATTATTAAATATATTCATGTATTATTATTTTAATTTAGTCTGATTAAACCTGAAATTTTTTTTATGATTTTGATGTGAATTATTTATAATACCCTCATGAGGCAAGTTTTGTTAAATAATTTAGGAAAAATACATTTCACCTTTATAATGAATATTTAATACATTGATTATTAATTTTACCTTTGCATTTAATATTTTAATAATTAAAAAAATTATCTAAATTTTTAGTATTTTAGTTTATTACTTATTTTAATATTTTATTATATTGTAAGCATTCATTTTAGTTTTGATTGCGTTAACTACATTCAAATTACTGTTTAAAAAATGTAAACAAAGCAATTACCAGAAATCTGCAAAATTCTAAAATTCACACAACCTCTTGTGCGGATTTAAGGGAGTCTACTGTATATTCAAAAATTACTATGCTAAAAATCAAAATTTTATCTGCTTTGATGTAATTAGTATATGTAATAAATGGTTATATATTTCTTACATTTTAATGACATTTGATAAGAAATATAAATTTAGTTTACAATGCAAGCACATTTCAAATAGATATAAGCTAAGCTAAGCTTTCAAAAATTGGTGTAATTAAATTAAAATGTTATGAAAGAAATAATAATGATTTTGATTATCACCAATACGGAATGAATTTTTAAGATTACCTAGCTGAAGTTTTTAAAAATTGATTGTGATCTAAATCAATGCCTCTTGCTTCCAGGGTTGAAAAAAGCCGGCTAAAATTAAAAGCCAGGCCGGTGGCTTTTATTGGTTTTAACCGGCTTTTTTTTTGGCCAAAATTGGCCATAATTGGCTTTTATACTGTGAAGCATTTTAATTATAAGCTACACATTTTTAAGTGTCTTTTAACTAGTTTTAATGATATTTAATTTACTTTGAGTTTTAAAATATTATTTATTAAAATGAAAAATTGGGATTTTAATTATGATTCATTACGAGAAATTGGGTTATAACCCAATTTTTCAATAATACATTAATACTAGAATAACACATTGATGGAGTTGCTGGTGGTTTATAGTCAGAATCGCAAATATGTCAGCTAAATTATAAAATGACCATACCAAGTGCTTTTTCTGATTTACATTGATCTTTAATCCCACCCTTGTTTTTCCATTTTTACTGCTTTATAAAATTAAAGAGGACAATGGTTACTTACAAGGAAAGTCTTCATACGGGCATACTCCGAAAAATCTGAAAAAAATACAGAATATTCTTCTCATGAGGCTATTTACGTTTATAAAATTTTTTTCGGCGGAACCTCCCTAGTAGCAGAATTTTGTGTGCTGATTCAATTCTCCAATAATCAATATAGCTACGAATAATAATTTAAAAAAAAAAGGTTGGCAGCTTGGATTTTAAGTGATATTTTAAACACATTTTCAGGCATGGGACTGCAAAAAGATTTAAAAAAAAAAATGAGGAAAAGCATGTGAGAGGGGCAAATGAGAAATTACTTAAAATAGCTTGTGTTTAAACATCTACTACATTGAATAAGATTATATTATTCACAATTTTTTATATACTTTTGTTCAAATGCTACTTTATTTCAAGGAGAAGGGAGGGGGGGGGGGAGGGGAGTCAACAATTTATACAAATACTATCAGCAATTTTAAACTGAAAGTTTCTATTTTAAGTCCATGATTTTGATTTAATGTTTTATTACACAGCAATCTTTACTAATTGTGCAATGCACATTTTCCCATGATTTACTCAAAATATCAATTAATAAATATGGCAATCTAATTGTGTTTTCTTTTCGCAATCTTTTGCCAAAATTTGCGTTTTTCTCGCTATTTTTCTCAGAAATTCACATTTTCTTGCGATTTTTTGCCAAAATTTGCATTTTTCTCGCGTCTTTTGCTGAAATTTGCGTTCTCTCTGCAATCTTTTGCTGAAATTTGCATTTTCCTTCCCGATCATTTACCGAAATTAGCGTTTTTTCCGCGATGCTTGGCCGAAACTTGCGATTTTTCCACAATTCTTTGATAAAATTTCTTTTTTACTGCTATCTTTAAACGAAATTTGAGTTTTCCCCACGATTCTTTGCGTTTTTCGTGCTATTTTTTGACGAAACACGCGTCTTTTTCAATGTTTTTTTGCCAAAATTCGAATTTTTCTGCGATCTTTTACTGCAATTTACGTTTTCCTTGTGATCTTTTTCCGAAATTTGCATTTTCCCCAAGATTTTTTGACAGAAAAATTGTTTTTTCTGTGCTATCTTTGAACGAAATTAGATTTTTTTCCGCTATACTCTACGTTTTTCCAGTTATTTTTTGACAAAATTTGCATTTTTTCTGGTTTTTTTTTTTGCTAAAAATCAAGATTTTCCTCTGATCTTTTGCCAAAATTTGCATTTTTCTCATGATTTTTTGTCGAATTTGCGTTTTTCTCGCAACTTTTTGCCGAAATTCGCGTTTTTCCCATGATCCTTTGATAAAATTTGTTTTTGTCCTGCTACCTTTGAACAAAATTTGGGTTTTTTCGGTGATTTTTTGCCAAAATTTGCGATTTTTCTGGGGTTTTTTGCAAAAATTCACGATTTTCCTCTGATCTTTTGCCAAAATTTGTGTTTTTCTCTTGATCTTTAGTCGAAATTTGCAGTTTTCCTCTCAACCCTTTGCCGAAATTCGTGTTTTTCTAGCGATTTTTTGACAGAATTCGCTTTTTTCCTACTATCTTTGAACGAAATTTGCACGAACTTTGGCCAAAATTCCCTATTTTCTCTAGACTTTCTGAAAAATTCGTCAGATTTTGCATTTTTTTTTTCTGCGACTTTTTGAAAGAAATAATTTTTCTCACTATTATTTTAAAAAATTCATATTTTTCTGTGATCTTTTGTGAAAATCCACGTTTTTCTCTCAATTCTTTGACAGAATTTGCATTTTTACTCACTATCTTAGAACATAATTAGCATTTTTGTCTGTGATTTTCACGCTACTTTTTGACAGAAATTTCAAACTTCTTTTGACGATTTTCATGTTTTTTTTTTTTTCACGATCCTTTCACAAAATTGACGTTTTTTCGCATCCCAATGACGAAATAGCTGTTTTCTCATGATCTTTTGATGAAATTAGCCTTTTTTCCCCGCTATTTTTTGGCATAGTTCACGTTTATTGCCCAATGTTTTGATGAAATTTGAGTTTTTTTTGCGATCTTACCTCCGAAATTTAGGATTAATGACTTTTTTTTTTTTTTTTTTTTTAAATTTCGGAACAAATTACTCCCACAAACAGGAGCAAAAAATCGAAAAAAAGCAGAAAATCGCTCGCGAAAAAATCTCATGCTAAAGATGAAAATAAGGAATTTTGCTTAGTGGCCACTGGCCAGTAGGTTGTCTTTTTTTAGTAGCCAGTTATTGGCTAGTGAGAATAATTTCTTTAGTAGCCAGTCAGTACATTTATGTTACTGAATATTGAATTACAAGATATATACGAGCTTAGACTAAATAAGTAATATATGAACTAATTAAAAATATTTTAATTTATATTGTTTAGAATAAACTTGAGATACTAATTTCAAATCTATTTTAAATTAACAGCAAAGTTATATGCAACATGCATTGCATATGTGTAGTTAGCTACTCAAGTCCAACCATGCTTATGTGCTTGCGTAGCTAACGACATAAATAAACTCCAAAACTCTTTTTTGTAATTATTTGTCTAGAATTAAGATGTAACCCCTCCCCCCCTCTCAAAAAAAGAGAAAAAAAATGTTTATCCACCAACTAGCAGGTTTGATTAAAAAAAAAAAAAAAAAAAAAAACTGAAATTCACATTAAATTTTCTAAAAAGTTAAAAAAAAGGGGGGGGGACTCTCATGAAACTAATATTAATATTATACATTTTTTCCAGAATCTTTTGACATAATGTGCATTTTTTTTTTTTATTTATTTATTTTTTTTTTTTTTGCGATCTTTTGATAAAAGTTGCGTTTGTTTTAGCGACTTTTTAACGAAAATCGCGTGCGTTTTCGAAACTTTTTAACGAAAAGCAGATATTTTTCAGGATCTGCGCTGCAGACCCGCAAGTCGGCGCCACTGCTTTGATGTGTTACATTTTGTCATAATTCAATTAAATGCAATTCTTAAGAATGTGTAATATAAGTAAAACGATGAAATATAGAAGTTTAAAATACATTTCTTGAGTATATTTTCTTTTTTCCAAGATTTATATATTTTTTCAGACAAAATGCCTTCACAGTTGACTTCTAGTGGTTATAAAGACTTATTTGAAAAATTAAATAGAAATTTATAACTTTTTTAGTAGTGAATAATTTAAAATGTATTTAAAATAAATCAATTCAAATTTAATGTACTTTAAATATAAATCAACACTTTAAAAATAAAAGTCGGCTTTTTTAAATGGGTAAAACCAAAAACAGCCAGCCGGCTTTTTTTTTTGACCTGGCTAAAAGCTGGCAACCCTGTTTGCCTCTGCATATTTTGCATTAAAAACTACAATTTTAATAAAAAGCTTTTTTTGTTGTTGTTTATATTAATTGCTGCTAGATGGTGCGAAATCCATATTTAAAGCATACAGCTTTATTAATCGATGAACTGTCTTAAACTCTTCCTATGTATATGACTAAAATCCCTGCTGAGTCCTTTTTAAAAAAATAATATATTCTAAAACAAGAAAAAAAAAAAAATCAATATTTAATGTTTAGTGAAATCTTAAATGAATTGGGTTTTACTTAGCTAGTTATTATTATTGTTGTGATAAATACTGCTGTTTGTTTTGCCCAATTGTGGAAAGAACTATTTTAAAATTGAATATCAAGAAAAACAGACAAAAAATAAATAAATAAATAAATATATATTTGTGTATTGCTATTTTTAAATATGCTTTGTTACAATGAAAAATCTTCAATAGTAAAATCTTCATTCTGTTTGCTTGAATGAAGTTTTATGGAAATGAAACACATGTGAAAATTTCATCATTTTTTATGGAGGTTATATATTAGTAACAGAATAAAATAATTACAACATTTAAATAGAATTTATATTATTACTCACTCTATATTTTTATTTGTAGTACTTGTCTCCTTTGTAGGTGACAAAGATTCTTTTTTAGATGATGGTATTTCAATAGGAACATTATCACGTTTTATTTTTAAACGTTTTTTTATTGACACAGTAGTATCTGTTGAAGATTCAGTTGCACTATCATTTTTCTTGTGTTTTATCGACTTTTCATTTGAACTTTTATCACTCATTTGATTTTTTTCATTATCTTGTGCAAAATCTTTAATTTTTTCAGGACTTGTTTTTTTAGACTGTTTTCTTTCAGAACTACTGTCACTACTTCTAGAACTAGAAGATGGTGAAGTTCTACTGCCTCTTTTTCTACGCTTAACATGAGATTTATGCTTTAAATCTATATGACTATTATATTTCTCAGAATCTGAACTCTCTTCATTATCATGAGATTTATGTTTTGAATCTACATGACGATTATGTTTCTCAGAATCTGAACTCTTTTCATTATCACGAGATTTACGTTTTGAATCTATGTAACGATTATGTTTATCAAAATCCATACTTATTTCATTATCACGAGACTTTCGTTTTGAATCAACATGACGATTATGTTTATCAGAATCCAATTTTTTTTCATTATCACAAGATTTACGTTTTGAATCTAAATGACGGTTATATTTCTCAGAATCTGAGCTCTTATCACGGGTTTTGCGCTTTGAATCTACATGGCGCTCAGATTTTTCAGAATCAGAACTTTTTTCATTTTCACTCTCAGTTGAATTATGTTGAGCTTTTACATGTTTTTGTTCTTTATTTGGAGTATCTTTAGAGTGGTCATTATCTGAATCTGCTGCTAAATTTGATGAAGTATCTTCATCTTTGAAAGATTTCTTTTTATAAGGACTACTATTTCTATCAGATTCAGAATCACTTGAATCTTCAGAATGCCTTTTATTTTTTGTCATTTTAATTTTTTCTGGAGAATCATTACTGAAACTGCTATCTTTAGTTTCTGATTCAGATACATCATCTTCTTGTACATTTGATTTATGCACAGCTTCTCCATTAGATTTATTTTTGCTATCTAAATGAGAGTGCTCTTTAGCCAGTTTATCTGACACATGATCTACTTGATTCCTTTCTTCAGATTTTGAATCTTTTGATTTTACATGACTGTCAGGACTCTCTGGAAGTTGAATATCAGAAAGTGAGTAAGGCACCTGAAAAAACATAAATCAGATAATTACTATTTCATAGTATCATAACAAAAATTCTCTCAAGAAATAGTTCAATAGATTATTAAAGAAGAAAAAGATTACTCAAAGCTTTATAAAGTTAATTTTCAATAGGGATGCACGGAATAGTCATTTTGTCTGGATACCCAATATTCGACCAACAGACAACCAACCAAATAGTAATTGTTAGGCCGAATACGGAATATTCGATTGTCTAAATACTTTTTATAATTCAAGTTTTAAAAGCATTAAAATGTTCCATACTATTTAATAAAAGAAACTTACATTTTGATAAAGAAGAGCTTTTTGTAAGTACATTTAGTACTAAAAAAATTTGCTTAGAGTTATTTAAGAAGGATAATTATGAGACCTTTTTTAATTAATATAAGCTTTAATTTCACGATCTCTTCAGAGGTGCCAAGTTTCAATAAAAGTTATCAAAAACCAGATTTCAGAGATGGGCGAATGGAGGGAAGGAGGGAATTTCGTAAGTTAATTCTTTCTTTTTTCCTTGATCTTTTGATGAAATTTGCATGATTTTCACTATCTCTAGGGGAATTTTGCGAGGTTTGGGTGAAATTTTCACATTTTTCGCAATTTTTGGACAAAATGTGTGCGTTTTTCAGAATCTTTTGACGAAATGAGCAAGTTTTTCGTGATTTTTCGACAAAATGTGCACGTTTTTCATGAACGTTTGACGAATGAGTGTGTTGTAAGCGATTTTTTGACGAAATGAGCACGCTTTAAGCAATTTTTTGACGTAATCGGCACGTTTTTCGCGATCTTTTGACGAAGTGCGTGCGTTTGAAGAGATTTTTTTTTTATGAAATTTGTGCTTTTTTCTTGATTTTTTTTACGAAATTTGCACGTGTTCACTATTTTTTGACGAAATGCGTGTATTTTTACACAATCTTTTCTGTTTTTTCCCAATATCCTATATCGAAATTTGCGTTTTTTCAAACGATCCTTCCCTCAATGCGATTTTTTAATCTGTAATTTCTATCCGATGCCCGTAATGCCATAACTTTTGTTGCATATCCGTAATAATTACGGACAAATTGTAATACTTGGCACCTCTGTCTCTTCCAAGAATTAAAACTAACATTTTAAAATGTAGAGAAATAATGAAAAATTGGGAAGAAAAACTTTACAATCTCATAATTGTCCTTTTTAAATAACTCAAAGCAGATTAAAAAATTGGCAACTTTATGTTATGCATCTGATCGCCATTTTGGCAATCAATCATTTCCGAAAATTAAAAAGAAAAATCGGTCATAAATCCGAAAATTAGGACATAAAATCCATCGTGAATTTCGACAAATGGTCGCCAAAAATAACCAATTTTGCCAATCATTCAAAGAACAATCGCTAATTTCGTCAAAAGATCACGGAAAAACATGATCTTTAAACAAAGTATTTCGAGAAATTTCGATAAAAAATCGCAGAAAAAAGTAAATTTCGTCAAGAAATGATGAAAGTATGGCAAAATTAATCAAGATATCGCAAAAAAAAGTCAAACTTTTTTTATTTAAAAAAAAAAAAAAAAAAAAAAAAAAAAAAAAAAAAAAAAGACAAATTTCTTAGTAAGATTGCGAAAAACGGTAAAACTTCTCCAAAAAATTGCGAAAAACGTCAAACTTTTCCAAAAAATCGCTAAAAAATGGCAAATTTCTTCGTAAGATCGTGAAAAAGAGGTAAAACTTCCCCCAAAAATCACGAAAAAACGTCAAATTTATCCAAAAAAAATCGCGAAAAAACAACAAACTTCATAAAATCGAGAAAAACGGCAAAACTTTGCCAGAGGATCACAAAAAAAAAACGGTAGATTTCGTCAAAAGATCGTGAAAAAAAGGCGGATTTCGTTAGAAGATCACGAAAAAACAGCAGATCTCTTCAAAAAAAATGAGAAAAAACTGCTATTTCCATAAAAAAAAAAAAAGAGAGACAAATTTTGTCAAAAATCGCACTTAAACAGCAAAAATTGCGAAAAAACGATAAATATTGTCAAAAAATCATTAAAATATGATAAATTTCGTCAAAAAATTTCAAAATTCTTCCAAAGATTGCAAAATCCATTGACCAATAGTGGAAAATATTATTAAATTCATCTAGTGGTTGAATAAAAAAAAAAAAAAAATCATCATTTTCATAATTGGTGATGGGGGAAAAAAAATCATAAGTTTGAACAAAGTTATGGTTTTTTGTACATATAAAATAGTTGTTAACTATTTAATATTCTGATTAGAATTCCAAGAAACCAAATTCTATACTTGCGCAAAATAATGTTAGCGTAGTATGAAATTACACATATTGAGAGGTAGCGGGGTAGCTATTCCTTTACACATATCCAACTATGAAAATGAAGTGTATTTATTACAGAAAATGCTATAAATCATTTTAAGGGAACACCAGTACCTTTTGAAACCATCTCTTCAATTTTAAATAATACTGTAATATATGTGTATATGTAATATACTGTAATGTAATTTTATTCTTGTATATATAAAAAAAATGAAAGAAATTCAGCAAACTCAATTTAAATGTTTTTTTTTTTTTTTTTTAAATAACTATAAACTTAAATGTTAAATCCATATACAAAAATATTAAATACACATGAAGAACAAGTTAAAAAACAAACTATCTCAATTAGCAAAAAAAGCCTTAGTATTTTTCAAACAAGCAAAATATAAAAATATAAACAGGGAGGAATATCAGTTTAAAGCTTTTATTTATATTGGTCATTGTGATGGATTTCTTAACATTATTTACAATATCTCACAATGACAATATAATTGTCGTGTAGGTAAAAATGAGGTGTCAAAACATTCACAATTAGTGAAGCTTTCAGTTAATATTAAAAAAAGAAAATCTATATTTTGACTAATTTCAAGGCACTGTGACTCCTTAATATAAGAAATATGTCAATGTAGTATCCAATACAATGTAATTCTCAAAAACTAAACATAAATGTTGTGAAAAATATAATTTTTTCCTTTACACAATATTTTCTTCTCAGTGCCATCCCTGATAGTAAGTAATTAGTGGCCACTAACTTGACAATAGTGGCTACTAAACATTCACAGGGTTCATACAGAGTTGGGAATAAAAAAAATCCAAGGAGTCCAAAAAATTTTTAGGACTTATCACTTTTGTTGTTATTTATGTGGCATGCACTTGCACAGCCGCTATTCCGCAGGGATTCCGCAAGTTATCCCCCGCGAGAGGGGGGGGGGGGTATCCACGATCTTCAGACGAAATCTGTGCTTTTCCGCGATCTTTTGATGAAATTAGCGATTTATCTGCGATATTTTAGCAAAATCGACAATTTATTGTGATCTTTTGTTAAAATCAGCAGTTTTTCTGTGATCTTTTGACAAAATCGTTTTTTTAATATTTTTTTGGCATTTTCCCGTGGTTTTTTTTTTTTTTTTTTAATGAAATTGACATTTTTTCGACGATTTTTAGACAAAATTTGCATTTTTAGACGATTTTTTCTCGAAAATGACGTTTTAGCTTCGCGATCTTTTCACGAAATCAGCGTTTTTTTCGTGATATTTTGATGAAATTGCCGTTTTTCTTTCAATCATCTTTTGACAAAATATTTGTAAGCGATCTTTTATCGAAAACAGCGTTTTTTTTCCGTGATCTTTTAACGAAATTGGCATTATATCTGCAATCTTTAGACGAAATTGACGTTTTCCCGCGGTCTTCAGATGAAATTAGCATTTTACCTGCGATATTTGGTGAAATTGCCGTTTTAACCGTGATCCGCACAGGAAATTCGCGTTTTTCAGTAATCTTTTGACAAAGTTCGTTGATAAAAACATTGTCAAAATTGTCGTTTTTCTACGAAATATTGACGAAATGTGTGCTTTTTCGGCGATCCTTTCCAAAATTTGCATTTCTCTGCGCAAAACTGTACAAGTTGGCAACTATGCGGAACTGATAACCCAATTTCAAATTTTCGGACGAGAATCACCCCTGAATCCACCGTTATCAGCAAAATTGAGGATGATGAATAGTATTATGAAGAAGAAATCAAAGTTGTATATCTAACTGTAAAGGAATTAAACAGTGTAATCAGTTTTTGAAATTAGAAGCTTAGAGGTGTGTCTGGATTATTCTTTTCACTTTTCTTTCCCTTATGGCCATGAAAAGTTAATCACTTTGGTGGCTATTAGTATGATCTCAACCAATCACAGCTGTGCTTCTGATGAATGACGTGCATAAAAGGCTTACCGTGCATTTTACAATCGCTTTTTTTTTTTTTTTTTTTTTTATGGGGAGCAATATTGTTTGCGTGCAAAACCGCAATACAATTTAAGGAGTTTCTAAGGAGTGTTTTGTTTATCCAAGTAGTTCTAAGTACTATTTGGGAACCTTTTCATTTCTAAGTAGTTTCTAAGGAGTCCAAAGAGTCTGTACGAACCCTGCATTCAGCCTCTACTGGCCACTGGCTACTAATGCAAATATTGAATTTTAACCTTTACTGTTTGTAATGAAGAAACTAAAGTAAAATAAAATGGTTGCAATTCAGTAAAAATAACTTTTTTACTTCTTTCGATTTAGCTAGTAAGTTTTTAAATGCATCTTACATCAATGACTGGATCTAGAATAAGTGATCATTTTCAGGGATTGTAAACATTCAGGTTTTTCTTAAAATTTTGCAACAAACTTTCAATATATCATCAAGACAAACATTATTGTAACAAAAAATAATATCTCAATACATTTATTCCACCAATATAAATATTGCATTACATTTAATCAAATACATACTGGGTGTGAAAACAAGCCAAAACTGAATAATTTATCACAACTTTATCAATATTGAAGATATTTTAATAAGGTTTGTTTCATATTAAATTTGTTTGTAATAAATGTAATGATACTGAAAATAACTGAATTTTGATCAGTGACACAATACAAATACTTTCAACAGAGTTTCCCCCAGAGGGTTTCAGGGGGGCGCTCCGCCCCTGTTGCCCTTTAGTTAAAAAACTAGCGCCCCTCTTGCCCCTCATTCAAAAACTAGCGCCCCTCTTGTCGCTCATTCAGAAAAATAGCGCCCTCCTTGCCCCACATTTGAAAAAACACAGACCTTCAGCGATGATGCGAATGCGCTATAGCGTGTAAACTATACAAAAAATAGCTCTTACGCGTATCAAGGGACGCGTAATTTCGTCAAAGAATCGCGAAAAAACGATAATAGCGACTAGTTTCCGGCAAGATTCGCAAAAAAATGGTTAATTTCGTAACAAAATCCCAAAAATCGGTAAATTTTTTCAAAAAATCGTGAAAAAAGACAAATTTCGTCTACAAATCATGATAAAACTGAAAATTTTGTCAAATGGTTTTCCAAAAAACGGAAAATTTTGCCAAAAGATCAAGAAAAATGGAAATTATCGTCAAAAAATCACGATAAAACGACAGATTTCGTCAAAAGATTTGCGAAAAAAGGCATATTTTGTCCAAAAAATCGTAATGAAACGGGAAATTGACAAAAAATTCGCAAAAAACGGCAAATTTTGCCAAAAATTTGCGAAAAAAAGCAAAATTCCACAAAATATCTCGAAAAAAACGATAGATTTAAAAAAAGGTTAATTTTGTAAAAGGGGAACAAAAAAAAAGTTAATGCCAGAGTGATTTTTTCTGTACTAAAAACTAATTTTCCTGCTTCAAAATTGTGTTTTTATTGCTCCAAAAGAGGATTTTCCTGATTCACAATCATTTTCGTGCGAAAAGAAAGTTGCACCTGGGGCATAGTTAGAATTTGACAAAATTGACAGTTTTTTGTTATCTTTTGAAGAAATTGGCCATTTTTTGTCATCTTGTAACAAAATTTGCCGTTTTTTTTTCGCGATTTTTTCATGAAATTTGTCGTTTTTGCGTGATTTTTTGAAGCAAAATCTGCCGTTTTTCGTGATTTTTAACAAAACCTGCTGTTTTTTTGCTACCTTTTAACAAAATTGGCTGTTTTTCGCGATCTTTTAACAATATTTGCCGTTTTTTCGCAATCTTTTAACAATATTTGCCGTTTTTTCGCAATCTTTTAACAAAATTTACTTTTTTTTTCAATTTTTTGATGAAATTTTTAGATTTTTTTCAGGATTCTTTGACAAAATTTCTGTATTTCCACGATTTTTTAAACTGCTAGATTCTAGATTCAACTCCATAAAAGTGGCCTTAAAAATAAAAAAAGTGCCCTGAAGAATATAAAAAGTGCCCTTTTCAGAACAGTAGCGCCCTGCCCCTTTTTAAACCTGGAGGAAACTCTGCTTTCAACTTAATTCTGATTCTGAATAAAGGAATGTGCAGCTCACAGTTCTTTTCTTATGAATGGTGGTATATTCCACCCTTCCCATCATATCATATTTTACAGAAATCAAAGCGTGTCAATTGAAAATATAGTTATGATATCTTTATAATTGTTAATGTAACAATTGAAAATACAAGTTTGACCTAGAGTGAGATGAAATACAATGTTTTTATGACTCAATAAGTTGATTACGATCCTGATTTCAAGAACAAAAATTGTCCGTGATAGCTATTATCAACCCCAAAAATTTTTCTTTCTTGTTTAAAGACTTTTATTTGGGAAAAGCAAGAAACTGATTATTTACTAAACAAAATTTAGGAACTTGCATGATTTGTACATCATTTATTCCTAAAAGAATTCTAATAAATCACCATCTTAATCCTTCTCATGGTAAACTTTCTTAAGTTATACTTTACAAACAGCAAATAAATAATGTAAAAATATTCTATTTTATTTAATTATGATTTTGTTTCTAATTACTTTAAATATATCTATTTCCTTGTTAATAGTAGAAATTGTGAAATTTTTTTTTTAAATGTGTTTTAAAAGGTTTTATTAAGTATTGGATTTGGCTAAATACTTTGATATTCAGCCAAGCTGAATATTCGGTAACATGGTTGAATACCGAATAGATACCGGTAAATGGTGTTTTTGCGTCAGATTATCCATTTACATGCATTTCACTTAGTTTGGATAATTTAGTGCAAAGAAACCATTTACATAAATATTGCTTACAATTTTGAATAACGTGACACAAATGATAAATCTATTGAGATAAATGCATTCCAATGCATAGTATAGATTCAATGAAAATTATATATTTAACAACGAAATATAAATTTAAACAATTTTTTAGAAGTGTAAATATTTTACCAAATCAAAATGAAAAAAAAATTTAATTTTAAAACAAACTTCTTAAAGGCACATAAAGGCGTCACTTAAATTTTATATCATATCTTTTAAAACACATATTTTGAATTTATGGGAGATGTGTGTGAAAAAGCATAGGTGAATAAAGTTGTATAATATCTTTTCATGTTGAAAATAACTTTTGCACATGCTATTATAAATAGAAAAAATAAATAAAATGATTAAGGAAATACTACCAAATTTCATTTTTCAATTAATAGCATGGCGTCACTCAAAATTTGATATCATTATTTTTAAAATTCATATTCAAAATTCTTAGAGCCATAAAATAAACAGCTGCGTCAAAACTTTTATCCCATTAAGGGTTAAATGTATTGATATATATTACTAGAAGATAGCCCGTCAAAAAAAAAAAAAATGGAGCTTACGCGTCCCGCGGGACGCGTAATTTTCGTCAAAAATTTGCAAAAAAGGCAAATTTCATTAAAAAATCGCACAAAAAACGAATAATTTCCGGCAAATTTCGTCAAAAATTTTGCGAAAAAAATGACTAATTTTGTTACAAAATCCCGAAAATAGGCAAATTTTCTCAAAAAATTGCGAAAAAACGACATATTTCGTCCAAAAATCGTGATAAAACGGCAAATTTTGTCTAAAGATTCGCGAAAAACGGCAATTTTTATGAAAAAATCGTGATAAAATGGCACATTTCGTCTAAAGATCGCAAAAAATCGGCACATTTCGTCAAAAGATCGCGAAAAAACGGCACATTTCTTCAAAAAATCGCAAAAAAGACAAATTTCGTTAAAAAAATCGCGAAATAACGAATAATTTTCGGCGAATTTCGTCAAAAGATTCGCAAAAAATGACTAATTTTATTACAAAATCGCGAACTAAAAGCAGATTTCCTCAAAAAATCGCGAAAAAACGACAAATTTCATCCAAAAATCGTGATAAAACGACAAATTTTGTCAAAAAATTCGCGAAAACAGCAATTAACATTAAAAAAATCGCGATAAAATAGCACATTTCGTCAAAAGATCGTGAAAAACCGGCTCATTTCGTTAAAAGATCGCGAAAAAACGACAATTTTCGTCAAAAGATCGCGAAAAAACGGTAAATTTCGTGAAAAAAAAAAAAGCTTTAAAATGCAATTTTCGTGAAAAAATAGCTTTAAAATGCAATTTTGGGTACGAAAAAAAAGTTAATGACAGGGTAGAATTTTTCTTTTCCAAAAACTAACTTCCTTGCTTTCAAAGTTTTTTTTTTTTTTTTGCTGCTCCAAAAACAGATTTTCCTGCTTCACAATCTGTTTTTGATTGTTCTGATTATTTTCAGAAGTATTCTTTTTTTAGAAAAAATATCTTTTTCAATAAATCAGTTTTACCCCTTTTTAAAAGAAATGTGAACAATAGTGATACTTGTTATCTTCTAAACTCAAATAAGTATTATTTTATAATTTGTATCTTTCGCATTTATTTTTAAAAAAAGTAAAGTAAATATCTCTTAATAGTTTTAAAAAAATAATACTGGCTTTAATTATTTATACATTAATTAAAACAATAATTATTGCATTTAACTTTTCTTTTGCAAATGAACAAGTTCAATTTTTGCGTCTAAAAATATGACTTATTAGTGGGGACCCGCTTTTTTGAAAAAGGGACCCAGAATTTTAGAAGTCCTGGGTCCCCAGGACCCAGGATTTTTCAAGCCCAGCAGCATCACTGATGAAAGGGTAGCCAAATTATTAATTGAATGGGTAAAATAACGGCATAGAATATGCCGCTAATGAATTTCACTCACAAAATTACAGTAATTATTTCACAAAAAACATGCAAATTAACATGCATTAATAATGCAAAACATGTACTAATAATGCTATTTTAAAACATTTGTGAATTAACTGTTTTATGCCATTAACTAATACTTAAAAGAAAATACTTTACAAGATCGAAAACGAATGTCAACAATAAAGAATAAACAATCGTGATTCGTTATGTGACAATGAAGTCATTCACGGCTGTAAAAAAATAAAAAATAATAATCTATACTAATAAAATAACAAATCGCTCTGTCTGTCTGTGTGTGTGTGTGTCTGCGATGGCTAGCAAAATCTACAGCACGTACGAAGCTCAAAATTTTTTTGAGAGTAGCCCCAAATCTCTCCTGATGCACCTGAGCTTCAGAATTTCGAAATTCCAATTATTAACTGAGTAATTAATTAAAATCGAGAGGTCACTCTCATAAAAAAACATCTTTTTCCCATTTTTTTCTCTTTCGTTTGTTTACGGTTGGTTGGTTGTGTAAAAATTTTCGCAGAAGTAATAAGAAAGCTGATACAGAATTAAAGAAACCCATGGAGGAATGAGATAAGTGGAGGTGAAGTAAGCCTCAAAAAAGGTTTGCAATATGAAACCATTTATCGCTCAAATTTTAATGTGCCAAATAAAAGGACGTGGAAGGGATTTTGTATTATAAGACGAATTGAAAGAAATGAATTATAATTGAAGTATATTGTAAGAGGAAATAGCAAATTTTTAAAATGGTCTTTGTTCTATTATTCTTTATTAAAATAAATGTTCGTTTTTAAAATGAAGGAAATTGGAAAATTAGAAATAATTAAATATCAAATTAAAATTAAATAAGATATTGAAAACATTTGATACAAACTAAAAATTGTATAACTAAAAGTTTCCTTCGTTAGTGTAATTTTAAATACTTTATAACGTAGATAAAAAATGTTTATGACTTAATAATTGCATGTAAATATTTAAAATATAATGATGAAAACATTCTTTTAAAGTCATGTATGAAAATTTAAGTAATAAATATTAATCTAAAATATAGATTTCTGACTGCAGACGATTTTTATGTATTAACAAAAGAATGTTATATTTTCAAGCAAAACGTTAAAATAATTTTCTATATTGATATTTAAAACACATATGATAAAATAATTAATAAATTTTTACCGGTGAAGCAATAGATTAGTTCTTTTTAAGAAACAAGAGCAAAAAAATACGGGTTTAAACCTATTTCAATTGATAGGTGTGTCAAATCACATGCTTTTGTTGGTACTTAATTGGACTTAATGTAGGGTTACATTTTTAGCATCACCTCCAGAGATAATACTTCCACTTTATTAATTGCTTTTTACTCTATGAAAGAAACCAAATTGAGATTTTGACATTTCATAAGTGACTGTTTTTTTCCCAAAGACCTTTAAAATTCATAGACTGGCAAAATGTCAGTTTAACTTGGGATTTTTGAATACAGCTGTTACGTCAGATCGTTGGTACTTCGTACATTAGAATCTATGCGTGGTTAGCTATGTTGCAGTAAATATATGTAATATATGAGGCTTTTTTAGCAGTTTTTTTAAATCATTGATTAAATTTGAATGCATTTTATTTAAGTTAAAATTTTATTAAGACTTTAATTTGTTTTTAAAACAAAAATGAAATAGCTGTTTGACGTACAATTGTTCGAATCGGCAGACGATTCATATAGATATACAGTAATAAATTATCAAATAGCAAAATTAATTATATATCAAAAATAGTCACTAAAAGAATAGTAGCAAAACATAATTTTTAGGCGTATTAATACATAACCTGATCCCAACCTGAAAAAAACAGACCCTACTCCGATCCAAGCAAGACAAAAATTTCATGAGCATAAACCCGACCCAAACCTAAAAATTCCACTTGAAAAAAAAAAAAAAAAAAAAAAAACTACGGATTTGATATCTGACTTGAATCAAATCTGAATCCCACAAAAATATTCAAATGAAGCATACCCCAATCCGATCAAGGAAAAATAATATTCGTGTATATGCAACCCGACCCGAACTTAAACATTTTCTTTAAAAAACCCGAAAAATGACCAGAACAAAAACTGAAATCGATAAAAATATTCCAAAGAACTATAACCCGATAAGAGCAACACAAAATAATTTCCGTGAACATAAACCTGACTCGAACCTAAAAAAATTCCATTTGAAAAAAAGACCTGAAATTTTATGCAAACTACATCTGAATCCGATCAAAAGTCTAAAGAACCATAACTGGATTTGAATAAGGAAAAATAATTTCCGTGACATGAACCCGATCCAAACCTAAAATTCCATTTGAAAAAAAATAAAATAAAATAAAAAATAAAATAAAAATACCTGAAATTTGAATCGAACCAAATATGAACCTGACAAAAATATTCCACAGAACCATACCCGGCTCTGAACAAGTCAAAAAATTTCCATGAACATGAACCCAATCCGAACCTAAAAAACTGAACTAAATCTGAATCTGACAAAAATATTCCAGAGAAGCATACCCTTATTCGAACAATGCAGAATAATTTCTGTTGATGCGCAACCCAACCTGAACCTAAAAATTCCATTAAAAAACCGAAATCTGAATCGAACGACATCTGAACCCGAAAAAAATATTCCAAAGACCCAAAACCGGATCCGAGCTAAACAAAATAATTTTTCTGGACATGAATCCACTTAGAACCTTAAAAATCAATTTGAAAAAATACCTGAAATCTGAATCGAACCAAATCTGAATCCGACGAAAATATTCCAAATAACTATAACCAGATACGAACAAGACAATATAATTTCCATGGACATAAACCCAATCCAAACCAAAAAATTTCTAAAAAAAAAAAAAAAAAAAAATCCTGAAATTTGAACCAAACTTAATCTGAACCTAACAAAAATATTTCAGTGAAGTACCTCATTGGAACTAGGTAAAATAATTTCCATGGAAGTACAACCTGACCCGAACTTAAAAATCCCATTTGAAGGAAAAAAAAAAACCCCACGAAATCTGAATTGATCCGAATCTAAACTGAACAAAAATATTCCAAACAACCATAACCGTATCCGAAGAAGACAAAGTAATTTCCATGAACATGAATCCAATCCAAACCTAAAATTCGGATGTTCTGCAAAACATAATGTGCTTCGTAGCGACACCAAGTGAAACTAAGTACTTAGCGCGAGATGGTTAAGATATTTCGCTTATAGTTAGAGCTAAATTATAACTTGATCACGGTTAGGTAACAGTTAGGTTGCACTTACGTTCCGGTGAGCCTCATGTTATATTTAATTTCCGGTTAGGTTACAGTTAGGTCATGGTTAAGTTACAGTTAGTTTAAGGTTAGGTTGTGGTTAGATTATGGGTAGGTTATAATAAGTTGACAGCCAGGTTACATTTATGGTTTATTTAAGTTACAGTTAGGTTACTGTTAAGATACAGCTAGGTTACAAACAAGTTATGATTACAATACAATTAGGTTACGGTTAGGATTTTGTTCACAGAATGAACATTACGCATGTTTGATAAAAAATATGCACCTATTTTTGTAAAATGGCTCTGAAATTATAATACTATATACTATCCTTTTAGCTAATCATCGAGAATCGATTTCATTCACGGTATAGTCGGATTTAAGAGTGATATAATTAATTTGAAATTCAAAATATTTCACTTGGGATATCTATGTGAAAAAAGTATTTAGTTAAGTCACTTAACAGTACCGTATTCAGGGTTCATACAGAGTTTGCTAAATGAAAAATAAGGACTTTGTAAGGGCTTCATTAAAAGAAAAATAAGGACTTTCTAAAGTTAAAAAAGAACAGTACACATAAATTACTTACATTAAATTTTAATTGTAAATATATAACATTAGTTGACTAGCAACTGTTTTTTAGTATCTATTTCTTTGGTCAGGGAGGAAATTTCTTCCTTTTTTCTGTTGCAGATTTTCTACAATTGTTCAATTTTATAAATAATTGAATATCTTTAGTTGATTCAGCTTTATCAGCTAATTCATTGGCCTTATTTTCTAACTCCGATACTTCTTTTTCAAGAAGCCATTATTTATTTCTTTATAAAATCTAAATCATCTTCAATTAATTTCCTTTTATTTTCTGCAGAGGAAGACTGGTGCTGTTAACCATGCTACACATATCCAGTGAAATAAAAAGACCACAATCAAACACAGATCAGCGGATTATAGAACAGATTGGCGCAATTATTTGGCGAAATATCTTCTTTGTTATACATTTCTCTATATCAAAGAAAAGGAAATTTTAGATGGTGAATACTGATTACGATTGGTATTTGTGGATACGAGGTTTCTACATCGCAATCAGAAAATAAAAGAGGCAGCTTTAATGTCCAATCAGAAATAAGAGAATTATAACAAAGAAACTTGATTTTTTTTTTCAGATTATGAATGTTTCAGGGTGAAAATTTTTTTTCGGAAATTAACATCGCATTTTTGGAAATCGGCGGCGTGGGGGAGGGGGAATTCCGCAAGTTACACACCCCTCTTGGGAAGGGGACGTGGGTTGTCCACGACCTTCAGACGAAATTGGCAATTTATCTGCGAGCAAAATCAGCGATTTATTGCGATCTTTTGTCGAAATCGGCAGTTTTTCCGCGATCTTTTGACAAAATCAATGTTCTCCCGTGTTTTTTTTATGAAATCGGCGTTTTTTTTCAACGATTTTTAGGGAAAATTTGCATTTTTTATGCGATCTTTTCTTAAAAACGGCGTTTTAGGGGTGATTCTGAGTGAAATTTTTTTTTCGGAAATTCCCATCGCATTTTCGGAAATCGGCGGGAGGGGGGCCGGTATCCGCGATCTTCAGACGAAATCGGCGTTTTCCCGAGATTTTCAGACGAAATTAGCGATTTATCTGCAATTTTTTAGCAAAATCGGCGGCTTTTCCGCGATCTCTTGACGAAATCCGTGTTCTCCTGTGTTTCTTTTTAATGAAATCGGCGTTTTTCGACGATCTTTAGACAAAATTCGCATTTTTACGCGATCTATTCTCGAAAACGTCCTTTTATCCCCGCGATCTTGACGAAATCGGCGTTTTTTTCCGTGATCTTTTGATGAAATCTGTGGGTGTTTTTTTTCTTTTTTTTTTTTAATGATTTTTTGACACAATATTTTTAAGCAATCTTGTAGAAAACGGCTTTTTTTTTCGCGATCTTTCAACGAAATCGGCGTTATATCCGCAATCTTTAGACGGAATCGACGTTTTCCCGCGGTCTTCAGACGAAATCTGCGCTAGTTGGTGAAATTGCTGTTTTTTACGCGATCCGCACAGGAAATTCGCGTTTTTCAGCGATCTTTTGACAAAGTTTGTTGATAAAAAAATTGAGGAAATTGTCGTTTTCCACGAAATATTGACGAAATGTGTGCTTTTCGGCGTCCTTTCACGAAATTTGTATTGCACAGCGATTGTTTATTCCGCGCGCAAAACAGTACAAGTTGGCAACTATGTAGAACTGATAACCCAATTTCAAATTTTCGGAAGAAGATGCCTTAAAATTTCGGAAATTTCGGATGAGAATCATCCCTAGGCGTTTTATCCCCGCGATCTTTTGATGAAATCGGCGTTTTTCCGTGATATTTTTATGAAATCGGCGTTATTTTTTTTCAATGATCTTTTGACAAAATATTTTTAAGCGATCTTTTATCGAAAACGGCATTTTTTTCCGCGATCTTTTAAAGAAATCGGCGTTATATCCGCAATCTTTAGACGAAAGCGACGTTTTCCCGCGGTCTTCAGACGAAATCACAGTTTTGTCTGCGATATTTGGTGAAATTGCCGTTTTTTCCGTGATCCACAAATGAAATTCGCGTTTTTCAGCGATCTTTTGACAAAGTTTGTTGACAAAAACATCGATGAAATCGTCTTTTTCTCACGAAATATTGACAAAACGTGTGCTATTTTAGGCGATCCTTTTACGAAATTTGCATTTCTCCGCGATTGTTTTTTCCGCGCTAAACCGTACAAGTTGTCAACTATGCGGAACTCATAACTCAATTTCAAATTTTAGGAAGAGGATGCCTTAAATGTTCGGAAATTTCGGAAGGGAATCACAACTGCAGTGTTTGGCGATTTTTTTAAAACATTTTACGGATCGCGTTCCTGTTATAAAATAAGGACTTTCAATAAAAAATAAGGACTTCAAGGATCCTTATTAAGGACTATCGAAATATAAGGAGTTTATAAGGACTTTTAAGGTCCGTGCGAACCCTGGTATTTTCAGGTGTATAGTCCGCGGCTTATACAAGGAAAAAACCTTCCAAAAAGCTGCTGCGGCTTATACATGGTGCGGGTTATACAAAGATTTTTTTTTAAATTTGAAATCGTTTTTTTTTCTACAACTTTTAAACCTCAAAAAATTTGAAAAAAAAATCAAAATTTGTAAATTTTTTTCGCTATGCCGCGAAATTTAGAGAGTTCTCTCATGTTTGTAAAGACTTTTTGTTTTACTGCTTAAATACAGTTATTTCTGGGTTTGGAAGAACTGTCGCAACTATCGCCAAGTATTGCACAGATAGATCTATAATAGCTACCATATATACTCTTGTATAAGTCGTGAAATTTTAGACAAAAAAAAAAAAAGAACTTCAAAGTGGGAGGTCATCTTATACGCGAGACCTAAAAAAAATCTATAAATCAAATATCAGAAATTAATTTGCTAGTGAATCAGTGCTGCAGCACCCCATTGTGTTTGTAGAGTACAAAATCCAAAATCCAGAACCCTTCCAACCTCGACTGTTCTGAATTTAAGATCATTTAAGATTTAGTTTATTTTTCAAAAAAATTAATCTACCCTACCCAGTTGCAAAGAAAAACAAGTTGGAAATTGCACGTGAAGCGTAGCAAATTAGGTGCGTTCGTACGATAACGAAGTTTTAAAAATATTACTTTCATATATCAATCTCATAAAATTGTAAATAGTGAATTACAATTAAAACGCTCATCAAACAATGTTCTCCCTATACCATTATGTAATGGAATACTTTTGTGTGGCCTTGTAAATCAATAACAAATGTTCTTTGCACCATAAATTATGTATGTTGTATATTATCATATGTACTTTATAGTTGCATATAAATTTTATTAAGTTCGCATGAGTGTAACACGATTAAAATGCATTTGAAACATTTTTCCCCACTGACCGTAATGTAACGGAATACTTTTGATTGTCCCTGTAATTGATCTATGCATCCGATTTTCATAAAATTTGAAATAACTCGATAAAATTATGTAATAATTATGTATTTTAAATTTCAAATGTATAGAATATTTGAAACTTTTTCCTAATTGACCATAATGTAATTGAATACTTTTGATTGCCCCTGTAATTGATCTATGCACACGATTATCAAAATATTTGAAATAACTCGACAGAATTATGTAATAATTGCGTATTTTAAATTTCAAACGATTAAAATGCATTTGAAACTTTTTTCCCCATTGACCGTAATGTAATGGAATACTTTTGATTGCCCCTGTAATTGATCTATGCATCTGAGTTTCATAAAATTTGAAATGACTCGACAAAATTATGTAATAATTATGTATTTTAAATTTCAAACCATTCGGTTGGGTAGTTTTTGCCTTGTTATATGCGGACAGACAGACGGGCGGACTGAACGACCACTATAGGTGCTACGTATTATATAATTACGAACGCACCTAAAAAGTGCAAGATTTATGTCATTTCTAAACGATTCAGAGCAGTCGTTCTTTCCGAAACGATTCCAAGGAATCGTTCCTTTACAGAGTCGTTTCATTTCAGAACGAGTTCAAGGAATCGAACTTTACCGGAGTCGTTTCATTTCAGATAGAGTCCGAGGAATCGTTTCTTTTCGGAGTTGGTACCCTACCCTGTTTCAAAGAACAAAAAAAAAAGTGCGTGATTTATGTCATTTCGGAACGATTCAGAGCAGTCGGTCTTTTTCGAAACAATTCCAAAGAATCGTTCCTTTACAGAGTATTTTCATTTCGGAACGAGTTCAAGGAATCTAACTTTTCCGAAGTCGTTTCATTTCAGATTGAGTCCGTTGGAATCGTATCTTTTCGCAGTTGGTATCCAACCCTGTTGCAAAGAACAAAAAAAGTGTGTGGTTTATGTCATTTCGGAACGATTCAGAGCAGTCTGTCTTTCTCCAAACAATTCTGAGGAATGGATCCTTTACAGAGTTGTTTCATTTCGAAACGAGTTCAAGGAATCTAACTTTTGCGGATTCGTTTTATTTCAGATAGAGTACAAGGAATCGTTCCTTTTCGGAGTTGGTGCATTTCGGACCGATTCCGAGGATTTGATCTTTTTGGGAACCAATGACCTAAAATACGTATACATTTTAGTCTGAAATTTTGAATTTATCACCGATTTTTTTTTTAATTTTCAGAAAAATTCAGAAAAAATGTCATGCTTGTTTGAAAAAAAAAAAAAAATGCGCGTAAACGCCGCATTGCTTAAAATTTTACCTTGAAACACGTAAACGTCGTGGCGTTTCTTCCGAAAATTACGGTACTGATAATCTTAATTTTTTAGCCGAATTACTGTAGGTATTATGCATCAGGAAAAAATTTGGTAAATTTGTGTTAAAAAATATGACTAATGGTTTCTAATTTCGAATCCTGATCGAAATATACGTTCATAAATGGTGTATAGCCTGCGGACTATACACCGATGCATCTCCGCAGGTTATACAAGAACTTTTTTTACTACACTGCTCGATTTCGGGGTGCGGGCTATACACCCGAAAATACGGTAATTTTAAGGATAAATATCAACACTTTAACACGAAAATCAAGCAATGGTTGGACACATATTCACTCCTGCATTTCCCATTGTAGTCATTTTGGGTATTTTTGGAGCTAAATATTAGTTTTTTTAAACCAATTTTTGACACAGTCAGGGGGTACGTATTTAATATAATGTACACTGTAAAAAATTTTACCCTTTTGCTGCATCATCACTCCCCCGCTTTTATAGAATATCTCTCTTTTGACCTATGAGAATGCTCCATAATGAGCTGAAGTAATCATTTTCTATAAAACCGGTGGAGTGACGATGCAGCAAAAGGATCAAATTTTTAACAGTGTATTTACACATATTTCGAGTTAAAGATAAAATCATAAAAATTTCAAGTTCGTTTAACATTATTATTACGGACCCGGGCAACGCCGGGCGGGTCAGCTAGTAAATAAATAAAGCAACACGAATATAAAAATTCTAACAGTATTGTATTTAAAACGCACCTTCGCTTTTTTTTAAATAAAATGTTTTAATTAAACACAGTTAAAAATTTGGCTGTTTTGCTGCACTGTTAAAAATCTGCTGTATTTTGTTGCAATGCACTCCCCTGCTTGTATAGAAAATGGTTACTTGGCCGTGAAATGGAGCTTTCTCATTGACTGCAATAGAGATATTATATACAAGCGGTGGAGTGCGTTGCAACAAAATGCAGCAGATTTTTAACAGTGTGCATCGTCATTACACAGCTTTTATAGAAAATGATTACTTTACCGTATTACACTGTTAAAAATTTGACCCATTTGTTGCAGCGTCACTCCACAGCTTTTATAGAATATCTCTTATGACCAATGAGAATGCTCCATATCACAGTAAAAGTAACCGCTTTATATAAAAGCAGTGGAGTGATGCTGCAGCAAATGGGTCAAATTTTTAACAGTTGCTGCAGCATCACTCCAACGCTTTTATAGAAAACGATTATTTTGTGTGTGTTACTTACAATGTATTCTATAAAAGCTGGGGAGTGATGATGCAGCAAAAGGGTCACATTTTTAACAGGGTACTGCTAAAAATTTGATCCATTTACTGCAGAGTCACTCCACAGCTTTTATAGAATGTCTCTTTTATGACCAATGAGAATGCTCCATAACACAGCAAAGTAATCTTTTTCTATACAAGCGGTGGAGTGATGCTGCAGCAAATGAGTCAAATTTTTAACAGTGTGAATATTGTGTTTGAAATAGGTAAAAGATTTCAAAGCTTGAAATAGGTAAAAGATTTCAAAGCACAGTAAAATGTAGTGACATCATTTACAGCTCAAACTGTAAATCTGACAAATGAGAACGCTCCATTACGACTCTGGAATGTTTGCATTGGACAAAAAATTGATAGCCTTTAAAATCGGAGATAACTTTTCACAATGGAATTTGTCATTGGTCAAAATAAGTGTTTTTTCTCGTGGATAGGTTGACCCCGGAATCATTATACACAGAGGGATTTATATATATAATTCTGAATACATTTACAGTATTTATAAAAATGATAATACAGAATGAAAATAAAGAAAAAACTTACAGAAGAGCAGTCTGCTGATACCTCCATATCTTCGGGTGATTTTTGCTTTGGTAAAGATTCACTGTAAATAATACAAATATTTTTAAAACGATATTTTACTAACATATCAGTTATATTTTTAAATATTTTTATTAGAGCCGTACCGAGTATTCAATAAATACTCGGAACTCGGCCAATACAAGTAGTTGTAAAAATTTCCAGGCCTAGAAGCGACTTTCTTAAAAAATATTATAGGAAATATAGGAATGTTTTTGAAGAAAATATAGGAATTTTATAGGAAATTTTATTTATATGTAAATACACCAACACATGTTTTAACACATTAACGTAGACAGACATAAACATTGTAAAAACTATAACATTAGTAAACTATTTAAAGTTCATTCTTGACTATTTCAGAAATTTTTAACACACTTCAGGATTAAAATACTCGTTTCAGGAGTTGACCCCCCCCCCCCCCCCATTCCAGCAATATTTAACATTTTTTTGCAATTATTTTCTGAATCATCATCACTTAAAGAATTTGCATTTATCAAAACAAACATAAAAAAAAAAGGGTTATAAATGATTTTTTTTTTTTTTTTTTTTTTGTAATAAATTTATATGAAATGAGTTTCTATAGCAAAAGCAATTCAAAGTTCTTAAAAAAAAAAAAAAATTTTGAAATTTACAACAAATTTTATGAAAAATTACAGCAGGGAAGAGGGAGTGGGGGAAATCCTTATACATTTTTCCAATGGCATTCCCAGTTTTTTTTTTTTTTTTTTTTTTTTTTTCTGTAATGTTTTGATGGAATTTGCATTTTTCCTTCAATACTTAGGGGGAAATCCCACCTTTCTCATGATCTTTTAACATAAAAGGTTTTTCTTTTTAATTCTTTGATGATATTTGAAATTTTTTCACGGTTTTTATACAAAAATCGCATGTTTTTCCGAATTTTTGACAAAGGACAAGTTTTTTCCCGCGATATTTATAGAAAAATCATGATTTTTTTTTTTTTTTTTTTTTTTCGTGATCTTCTGGCGAAAATCGTATTATTCTCGTAATCTTTTGACAGAAATCGCCGTTTTCATGCGATTTTAAGAAGAAAATCGCGTTTTTCTCATGATCTTTTGACGATAAATGCATTTTCTCGAGATTTTTTGAACAAAATTGTGTTTTTTTTCTCATGATTTTCTGACAAAACTTGTGATTTTCTTGCATACTTTTGATGAAATTAGTATTTATTTGCAATTTTTTAGACGAAAATCACTTTTTTTTTTTGCGATCTTTTGACGAAAATTGGGGTTTTTCATGATCTTCTGACTGATAAATCCGTTTTCTCAAGATTTTTTGAACAAAACTGTGCTTTTTTCCACGATTTTTTGATGAAACTTACGTTTTTCTGGTGATCTTTTGATGAAAATAGTATTTATTCATAATCTTTAGACAAAAATAGCGTTTTTTTTTTTTTTTTTTTGGCGATCTTTCAATGAAAACTGCATTTTTTTCGTGATCTTTTGACGAAAATCACATTTCTCTCGCAATCTTTTAATAAAAATCATGTTTTTCTTGCGATCTTCTGATGAAAATAGTGTTTTTTCTTCAATCTTTTAATAAAAATCATGTTTTTCTTGCGATCTTCTGATGAAAATCGTGTTTTTTCTTGATCTTCATATTAAAAACATTTTTCTTGTGACCTTTTGACGAAAATCATATTTTAGTCACGCAATCTTTTGACAATGTAAAAAAAAGCAGAAAATTGCAGATCCGTGGAAAAATCTCATGCCTGGGTAAAGGTATGAAAAATATAGGAAAAAATAGGAAATATAAGAAAAATAGGAATTTTTAAAAATTTATAGGCAGGGTTGCAAAAAACGGGGTTTTTTATAAAAAAAAAAAAAAAACAACCCAGGTGGGTTTTTTGTTTTTTTAAGAGGCGATGACAGGGGAAGTCTCTTATTTCTAGAAAGCATGTATTATATTTAAAAATCTTCTGATATTTTTATTAATTTAATATACAATAAATTTTTATCAAAATTACACAAATAAATCAATGTAAAAAGTTGTAAAAAATGTTTTTACTTCTGATATTCTATGACATAATAAAATAATCACATAGCACATATTTGAAAGCTACTTTAATAAATTATTTTTTATCAATATTACCCACTAAGAACACATTTTTTAAAGAAATGTTTTATTCTTTATCAATCAAAGAATGTTTGATAATATTTTCAAGATATCTATGGTTCAGTGTATAGAGCAGTTTATTCTCTGAACATAATACAGAACTATTACTAAAAATATTTTACAAATGAATTTCAATTATCTACATAACTGATTATAATTATTTAATTTGAATACTTTGAAATGAATTTATAATACTTATTTAATAAACAATGATGTTTATTTTAATAAACAAGTATGGATGGTACAATATATATTAAGAAATAAAATATAGGGTAAAAATTCTGATTTAAATAATATATATATATACAGTAGACTCCCTCAAATCCGCAAACCAGAAATCCGCAACTCTCTAAAATCCGCACATATTTTATGGATGTAAACAATGAAACTTTCAGTTTGGATACTAGGACAAAATTTTACTTTTGTAGTTTTGTATCAATTCCATATATTTTTTAATTTGTAATTTTCTTAATAATACTCTATTCATGTTTTTTTCAAGAAGGAAGAATAATTTTTTTTTTTTTTTTTTTTTTTTTTTTTGGAAAAAATTCAAGATATTGCTGATATGACTGGTAATCACAATCTTCTTACCAAATATATTATGCATTCATTTAAGATTTTTTGGTTATTAACCCTGGCTAAACTTGAAAAAAAAAATCTTATTTTATGATTTTGATGTTAATTAGTAATGTACTTTTATGAGGCTAGTTTTGTTGAATAATTTTGGTAAAATACATTTAATCTTTATAATGAATATTTAATCAAACACTATTGATTATTAACTTGACCTTTGCTATTAGTACTTTAATTATTTTAAAAATTATCTAAATTTTTATTATTTTAGTTTATTACAAATTTTAATATTTTATAATATTGTAAGCGTTCATTATAGTTCTGATTACACTATTAAGTGCACTCAAATTACTGTTTAAAAAATGTAAACAAAGCAATGACCAGAAATCCGCAAAATTCTAAAATCCGCACAACCTCTGGTCCCAAGCTGTGCGGATTTGAGAGAGTCTAGTGTATATATATATATATATATGTTGGAGTGTTTTGAAACAAGTCCCCTCCTTTTTTTTTTTTTTTTTTTTTTAACCAATACTGGCCAAAAGGGAATTAGTCAAATTTGTATCTGGTTGGGACATTATGAAATTTTACATTGTTAAATCTTGAAATAAAAGATCTTGTCATTTTTTATCTATGCGAAAATGTTATAATTAGTTACATGTATTGATTTGGGGCCTTTTTTCATAATATTGAAAAGTTTTTAAAAGAATTAAGCACAATATTCTATTTTGACAATTTTGGCTTTGTCATATTTAGCAGTACACTCACAATCTATTTTGATAAGATAGTGTAACTTTTTAAACACAAAAGTTAAAAAACTAATATAAAACCTGCTGAATATTAAACACTTTGAACAGATATTAAAAAACCCAATAAAACCCACTTTAACGTGGGTTTTATTGGGTTTTTTAGAGTGGGTTTTACCCAATAAAATCAGGGTTGGGTTTTTGCCGACAGAAAGTGGTTTCTGCTGTGTCAGTGGCAGAAAGTTGTTATAACCGGCAGAAACTGGCATAAAGACATTCTGTGACATAATCTGATTTTTTTTTAGTAATATTAAATTTATTAAGTAGTTCATCCTTAACGGTCGTATTCATAAAGAACTTCGACCGAGAGTTAAACCACAGGTCCAGTAACTCCGAGTTGGGATTTTTAACCGAGAGTTGAAAACTCGTATTCGCCATCGACTTCGGATGAAAAGTTACCGAACCCAGAGTTCCTGGACCCCGGTTGAAAGAAGTATGCCTATTGGTTTAAAAATTCCCGTCTTTTTCGGTTTCGCGTCGCGACATTATTTTTGTTTTGTATGAAAAGCGTTTAAAAAAAAAAGGGGGGGGGGGTTCAAAAAGAAGGAAAAACAAAGATTCAATGCGATTTTTTTTTTCTCCACAAAATATACGGAGGAAATTAAAACTTGCAGCCACTAGATATGGAAATTTAATATATTGAAAGTTTTAATATTTTTTAAACAATTGATTCAATTACTTTTTTCAATTGATATATGAGTTAGGTAAATGATATGAATCGTGTATCGGCTAAAAAAAATTAGTTATTTAGTATTTTTTCATAATTAGTATTTTTTTTTTTTTTTTCAAAATATTTTTTACATATTTGTTTAAAAATGGAATTTCATTTGGATAAAAACTAATGAAATTTGACTTGAATAAAAACTAAAATTTTATTCCAACAGTTATTATGTTTTGATTTCCATTATTAATAGCTTTAATTAGTAATTAAGTAATTTCTAATAAGGAAAATATTAAAATAGAAAAAAAAGGAAAAAATGAAAAAAGTAGCCTGGATATCAGTATAGATGTTATCCAAATGTAATAATTTTATTGTTTGGATTTTCAGCGAAAACGGTTAATTTTAATTGAGCTAGATAGCTATTAATATTCCAAATAGACTGGAAAAAAGTAGTGAAATAATATTAAGAGAACTGCAGAAAAAGATGAGCTGGAGATTCTGGCACTGCCCCGGCATTAGGGACCAGGCCGCAGAGGCACGACACATGGACGCATATAGTTATCAATTCCGATTGATTGATCAACCCTTTTCATTTAACTAATAGTTAAATAAATTTCCACACTTCTTGTAACTTTAAACTGTAAACAGTGCGATATTTTATAAGAAGTTATTTTAAGGAAATTAAACCTTTATTTACCCTAAATTAAATTAAACCTTAATTTAAACCTTTTAAAATTACTAGCATATGAATTTCCATTCAACACACAGAATCGAATAAGTCCTTTTAAAAACAATGATAAATGAATTCCGAACACTAACCTGTCAAATAAATGTGAAATATTACAGAAAGTTGATTTTTCATTGACCAGTTTTTAGACCCCCCCCCCCCCTTCTCTACTCTTTGTTTATGAGAATTGTCATTCTCAGATACAAGATCAAATTTGATTTCTTAAAAAAGAAAAAAAGAGAGAGAGAGAATCAAATGAGTTAAGCTCATTTGATTCTCTTTGACTATTTTTTTTGTTTTGCTAAATTAGTGTTAAATAAATAATTATGAAATATTATTACATGCACGCACGCACCTGTTTTTGGATCCAGTATTCCATTTGAGAGAACGTATTTACTTCTCAAAGTAAATTATAAAAAATCATATTTTATTTTATATGTTTTTTCTAGCTTTATTATTTAATATTTTTTATTCATTTAAATATCATTTAATTAGATGTAATAAGAATTTTATTTAGTATAGAAAGAAAAGAGATTTTATTATATATATATATTATGATTGATTAATGAAAGATTTCTAGACTAGATTGGTAAAGTAATGATAGCAATCTATCAAAACAGTTCGAATTCATTATTAATAATTTCATATAATTTTACATTACATAATAAATAAAAAAGTTGTCTTTTGTTTGTGAATTTGTGGAGAGGAATGGGTCCCCATTAGCACCATCCTACCCATTCCCTCTTTATTATTATTATTCTTTTATTTATTTTTGTGTATGTGTCATGTGTTAATTAAAGTACTCAAGATGCTGTATAAGATATAGAAATAAAAATTAAATTTAAAATGCTACCAAAAATAGAAGAATGTATGTAATCTCATATATATACATATATGTTATCTGTTTTTAACTAGTTTATTTATATTTATACATATATTCCCAACATTATATGTTGAATTGTTTGTTTTCATAAATACTCATAGTCGCCAACAATTTATTTGCCTTAAAATAGTCAGCATTACTGAAAGAGCTGATAAAATTATTTTTGGTATGGGGTTGTTTTTTTTTTAAAAAGCTGTTTTTTTATCATTGTATTTCAACTTTTTAGTAATTTATTGTTTTTAAGCTAATTAAGGAGTAAAAATTATAAGTGATCTCTAAAAGAAATCTCACAATTTCAGGAGGTAATTCAATTTTATTTAAAAATTGTGAGGCTCGTGTTTTAAGAAGCCAAAAGGATTTATTATTACTATTATTATTTTCGTATAAAATAGCATTTCTAATGCAATATTTTATACTATATGTAATTTTAAAATTAAAATGCAGTTGAAAAATAGATGTATTTAAATTAAAAACTTGAAATTTCACAAAACTTCGGATACAAATAATAACAACAATGCTATAGTGTTAATGATCGGAGGTATTTCATGTAATACGATTATTTTTCTACTTTAACAAAAATGCAAATCAGAAAGGTATCTCACATTTTAATTAGACCTTATGTAAGTACGACATTTATTTCGGCACTGTTAAAATATTAGTTCTTTTTTTTAAACATCAAAATTGCATAATGTAAATGACTTTAAACAAACTTTAGACAGACGCGTCAGTTATTATTGTTGGTTATTTTAAAGCAAATATTTTTTTCGCGATCACGCGTATTTTTGTAAACAAATAATTCAACGCATAATATATAGAGTATTTATACGTAAATATAAATAAATCAAATAAAAATATTGAACGTAATACACATATATGAGATTACATACCTTTACATAATGTTCTTCTGTTTTATTTGATTGTAAAACTTTTATATTTTGACAGCACCTATATTCAGTACGAAAATACCGCAATCGCCATTGTAAAATGTCTGTCTCCTCTTTCTCTTCCTGCTTGTTTTTCGTAAACTACGCATGCTCGGTTATGAGAAACAAACTTGAACCTACTGGGAGAGCTTGGTTAGGTTAATCGACTTGACCTTGTATTTTCCCCTTGAACCTGTTCTGCCAGGTTGATGAAGAATACCGATATTGCTTTGAACCTGGGTTTCGGGCGAAACTTCATGGTAACTCCAGGTCCAAGTTGATAGTGAATACGAATGTAAATAATTAGTACTTAAATAATTCAGAATAAATATATGCACACAAATAAAATATTGTGGATAGTTTTAATTTTAAAAAAATTTGATTTTTGAAAAATTGAGCAATGTAACAGATTTTTTTTTTTTTTTACATATGCAATTTATGCTTAAACAATTATTTTATACAACTCAATATTTTATGCTCAACAAATTAAGAAATAATCTGGGGGCAGAAAGATTAGCAAAATTAGTCCTATGTTATGGAATGCTTCGTGGAAAAAATACTAATAATATATTTGAGTGGTAATTTGTTTCTTCAATATTGTAAAATAATTGTACAAGATATTTCATTAAATTTTCTTTGTCTATGTTATTTTTTGTGCTTTAATTATTTACTTACATATTTTCACAAGAAATTGCATTATGTTATTTATTTAAAAATAATCTGAAAAGTAATTTGTTATTAAATCAGAATTTTTTGTAAATTTATTTTTAAAAGAAATAGAAATTCAACTGTAAACAATACAGTGAAACCCCGATTTTACGTGCCCTGAATCTACGTTTTCCCCGCATTATACGTTTTTTTTTTTCAGGTCCCAGTTTTTCCGTATAGTTGTAATGTTAATTTAACCCGGATCGTAAGTTTGTTATTTATAGAATTTCCCGCATTTTACGTTTTTTCTGGAAAGTAAAAAAAGGAAAAAATGTTCTAAAATAAGCAATGATTTTTCCTTTTGTGCTTTTTTAAACTTAATCCACGTTGTTAAAAGTTATGCAACCTATGAAAACAAACGCATTCTAAAGACTCCTGTCTTCTGAAACTGGTCCCCCCCCCCCCCCTAGTTTGTTGAACACCTGCTGTCGCGGACTGCTCCCTTCCCTCCCCAGGGTAGCTGGCTGGGGAGCAAAGTAAAGAAACAACACACTTTATTGGTGTAGGGATGAGATGGGAGGGGGGGGGGAGACAATCCAGTTACCAATCAGATGGGGTGGCTCATTTCTTTCGTCAGGGAGGGAAAGGGATCCTTACCTTTCTTAACGTTTTCAAATGCTGTTTAGCACGCGGTGGTCGCATTTATAACCTTTTTGTGCCAAAATGACGAGTAAAAAACACAAAAACTTTTCTGTTGCTAAGAAAGCTGAAATTGTTAAACAATTTGATGAATTCCACGGAACCAAAGTAGCGTTTGCTCAGTTGCAAGGAATTCCCGTAACAACCCTGCAATCCATACTACAAAAAAAAGAATGCATTGAAAAAAACATCGAGAAAGTCGGAGAAAAAAATGCTAAGAAACAGAGAACATTGAAAAAAATCGCCGTACGACGAGCTGGAAGGTATCTTATTAAAGTGGTTTAAAGAAGCTCGTGCCGCGAATGTACCTATAAATGGCACGATACTAAGAGAAAAAGCTCTAGAAATCGCCGATAGGCTTGGTGGTTTGAAAGATTTCACAGCTTCAAATGGCTGGATTGACCGAATGAAGAAAAGACAATCTTGTGTATAGATCGCTTTCGGGAGAATCATCAAGTGTAAATGAAGCTACAATAGAAGATTGGAAGAAAAATCTACCAAATTTGACCAAAGGATACAAGCCAAAGGACATATTCAATGCGGATGAAACCGGATTTTCTTTAACCTCCTACCGGATAAAAGTTATGTTGCAAAAGGAGACTCCTGCCATGGAGGGAAGATGTCTAAATTGAGTCTTATGGTTTTACTTTGCTGCAATTCTGATGGAAGTGAGAAGCTGACGCCTCTTGTTGTCGGAAAGGCGCGCAACTCACGATGCTTCAAAAACGTGAAGTTATCCGACAAAGTACGAAGCAAACAAAAATGCGTGGATGACCAAACCGATTTTCGAAGACTTTTTGCGCAAACTAAACAAAAAAATGGAGTTGCAGAACCGTAAAATAATTTTATTTATTGATCAATGCAGTGCACATCCGGTTTTGCAGCTGTCTAATGTGCATGTCGAATTTTTTCCGTCAAATTGCACAAGCAAATTGCAGCCTTGTGATCTCGGCATTATTCGATCTTTCAAGGTTTTTTATAGAAAGCAACTTGTCCGGAAAGCTGTAGCTGAAATAGAAAATGGAAACCTAAATGACGCCTGCAAGTTAAAGAGCATCTAATGAAACGAGAACAGATGAGGAATCAGTTGCGGTAGACTTGGACAATGACAACGAAACAGTTATCTATGATTTCAATGATTACATTCCGGAAAATTTAGCAACATGTGAAGCTGAAAGAGCTACTGCTCCATCCGTAGCCGACGTTATGGACTTTTCGTCCACCGATGAAGATGAAGAACAAGAAACAGAAGCACAGCCCGTCCCTTCTTTTAATATTGCATTGAAGAGCTTACAAACAGTGAAAAACTATTTTCTTTCTCATAAAGACCAGGAAAAAAACTTGCAAAGTATTTCAATCCTGGAAGATGCTGCATTCACTTTGAACTCAATGACTAAAAAACAATCTACTATTACGGACTATTTTCAACCTAAATGCCAGGATTCACAATTAAATGTGTTAGTAAAATCATCTTAAAAATGGTATGTATAATAATGTTCTTTTCGTAAAATATAGATTGTAATACATTTTGAAAGAGTCATCTTTACTACCTTTAGTTTTTTTCTACGATTTTTTGCTTTCTATGTATTTCCCGTATTTTACGTTTTTTTACTCAGTCCCTTGAGAAACGTAAAATCGGGGTTTCACTGTAATATTAATAATTAAACTTGTACAGTATCAGGTTGTTGTTGTGAAAGTTTCTGTTTTTCAAGTGAATGAAAATTAGTGTTTTAAATAAGCAAGGTATGTATTTATATGATCATTTTTAAACGTTTTGATACTTTGAATAACATTCATAATCTTATGTTTTAATTTTTAGCTCAATGGTTTACATATCAAATGTAAGTGTGAATTATGAATCATTGCTGAGTAAAGTTCTTATTTAGTACTGTTTCTTAGTTTCTGGGCCATTCCAGGGTAACGGAATGACAGTTTAAGTAATAAATAGATGTTGTTTTAACCCTAGAATAAAAAAATTATGGAACTAGAACTTTTGTTTTACCTGAACTTTAAACTCCACTATTAACTTTTATTAAATATAGTTATTAATTAAGATTTAAATGATTAAGAATTAAAATAACTGTAACTTTATGTATGGTAACGGAAGGACGTGTTTTCTACCTTAGTATTTCTCCATGTGCTTATATTGTAAAATTCAGCCAAATGGTAAATAATAAAGCTTGAATGAAAATGGCAGAACCAACAGGTTACTAATTATGAAATATTCTGAGATTTTCAAACTTCTAATTCAATAAATAGATTTAGAGGAATGCAAAAAGAAAATCTTACTCTGGTAACGGAATGACGGTAACGGAAGGACAAAAAGTTCCATATAATTTATAACTTTTCTTTTAATTTTAAAATTATTCAAATTAATATATAAATCATTGCAAACTGATTACACATTATTCAGCAGTTATACAGATGTCAAATACAAATCTGTTTCGTATACGAGTGCATGACCCATCAGTTACAATCGATGGCTTTTTCAACTTCTGAATTATTTGGTTCTTATCTACCCAACATTTATCTTCTTTTTCTGGAAATGAGTAACATAGGCCTATATTGTCCTGTTTTCTCATACATGATACTTCATAGGTGTCATCTTCTATAGAAACTATCTCTGCAACATAACGGCGAACAGATTTTTTCCCCAGCCACTGAATCAATACATAGTTTCCAACACTGTAAACATTTGTGTCAGTCTGCAAGTCAATATTTGATTCTAATGCATTCTTATTAGCTTGCTTTTCAGTGATATGAGCTTTACCTTCTCTGAAGTTGAAGGTTTTTTTTTCTTCAGAAAATGAGTATTTCCCATATTCAATTACATACTCATCGATAGGTTTCACATAGTGTATACTATGTGTATCTTTAAGAGGAAAAATTCCTTCCCACCTTTCTGTGAGCTCTTCAACATATTCATTTATTGTACAGGATGAAATAAACTTTATTTTAAGATGTGGGCACTGTTTTGCAGCAGTTTCAGCGAATTCTTCAGCATTTGCTACAAATTTCCCTGCTAATATTTGACGCCACACTGAACGTTTTACGGAGCCTCCAATACCGTCTACAACCCCTTTACCATGGCTTGTAGCGAAAAAATTCCAAGTAACAAAAATTTTATGTTTTTGAAACATGAAAGTCAAATTTGTAAACAAATAGCGCTGTTTAAATTGGCTTGATGCACCATCGCTAAAAAATCCTATTTCTTCAATTTGTGGATGGGCAGTGATAAAATCAGAAATTAGTGCTTCCAAAAAAACATATACAGAAACTTTTTCATGATTAGTATCATCACTTACAAAAACATAGCCTTGTTCTCTTCCATTTCCATGCCATATATATGCAGTAAAAAGTGTCACTTGTGTGTTGCACCAGTGTGCACTTTGGATTTCATTTTGCATTTTTATGGTGAAATTTTCAGCAAAATCTACTTGTATTACTGCTTTTTTCTCAGAAACATTAGCTTTTTGAGCTTCAAAGAATTTTTGCTGCTGTCGTTTAATAAATGTGTGCTTTAAAAAGTAGCATATTTTGCTCTTAAGTGTATTTAGGCATTGAATTAAAGAGCCTGTGAATGAAACTTTTGTGTATTTATTATTAATTTTCTGCCATTGATTCCACTTGATAGTCTCCTTGGATTTGTTCTCCAGAACTCCATTAATATATTTCTCTTGAAAATAATTTTGACAAATTTTACATTCAGAAAACATACACGTTTCTGACTCTTGATCACAAACAATAGTAGCTATGAAATCTCTAAATGGTTGAGGAAAATCGCTGATCACAGCAGTTAATCCTTCAATCAAAAGTCTGACATTTTCATGGTATAAGCATACACATACATTATGTGGAATATCTTTTTGAAGAAAAATAAATGGTGGTCTTAATTCACAGAACTTTGAAAGTGAAATTTTTATCTTTGGTTCTTCTTGTAAAAAGAGAGCATAAGCTTCTCGTAATGTCATGAGTAAGAAATGTTTCTGTACTTTTTCCTTGGTGCCATTCTTACGCAGTGTAATACAATCTTTTTTTCCCGGGGCTTGCCATGATATATCATTTTTTTGATAAAAATTTGACACACAATTTTCTATTTCTTGACTAACTTTTCTGTTTGTAGCTGCTTTTGCTTGTTCTAAACATTTGACTTGAGGGATATATTTGCTTGCGATTTCTTTAACAACTTTGAGGCATTTTCTTGGGCTTGAAGGCAAGGCTCGGGAAACTCTACAAACAGCTTTGGACAAAGTTTTTGGTGATTTGTATGGACTTATCTCAGTGGATGTAGATGTTTGTAATATCCTCCTTCGACAATTTTGTTTATTAATTTTCTCTTTTAATCTCATTTTTTTCAACTGTACAGCAGTGAGGGATTGACGTTTTTCAACTTTACGTTTGCGGTCTTTTTCTTTTATTTTTTCATATAAACCTTTAGCTTTCAACCGTTCTCTGTAAAGCCGTTGCTTTTCTGCTGCAGTTAAAACCATTTTTGACTTTTAAGAAGGACCATAAAAAATTCAAAACCTTAGGAACTTTAAAATTCTTGAGAAATGAAATTAAAACATAAATTTTAAGACTAATTCAAATAAATTTCCAATAAAATTAACATTTACTAGTTAATTCTAAATCATGTCAACAAAACCCAAACCATGTGCTTTACATAATACAATGCAAGCAATAGTTACAGTTAAATCAGTTTCAGTTATTAAACAGAATGTTAGGTTATGATTAGAGTTATAATGAAAAGTAAATAAAAATAATAATTGAATGATAAATGATAACTAATTTTAATTAATTTTTTTTTTTCAAATTTTTTTTTTTTTTTTTTGTTTATGAAATCATAAACTTCTAAGATAAGTTCAAAATGAAAATAATTTTAACATAAAATTAACAGTTTTAAATAAAATTAATAGTTTTATATAAAATTAAGAATTTTATATAAAATTAGCAATTTTATTACAATTGCAAGTTAATTCTAAACCATGTGAGCAAAACCCAAACTATGTTCTTTTGGCAAAACACAAATAATGGTTAAACCAGTTAGGGTTATTAAACAGGGTGTTTATTTATGATTACTGTTATAATGGATAAGTAAAATATAATAATAATTGAATTATGATGACATTGATTGGAATAAAAGAAAATAATTCTACATCCAAACTTGTCCAACATAAAGTTAATTTTTCTTTCCTTTTTGTTGTAAAATGTGTATGAAAACATAAGAATTGACATTTAATTTATTTAAACTAGATATATCTTCACTTGGCATTAATACTCTTTAATTTAAATAATTATTATTTTGACTATCATTGCATATTGTACCTTGTCATTCCGTTACCATATTTTGTCATTCCGTTACCATTATTTTTGTCATTCCGTTACCGTGTTTTAAGGATGAAATTATTTAATTTGGATGTTGTGGTGTTTTTACTTCAATTTACATTCAAAACTGTCTTTGAAGGCAAAATATTTAGTGTCTAATGCTAATAGCTAATTAGCAAGGATACTTTTTATTCGATTTTGGTAACGGAATGACAACTGAAACATAGTTAAATAAAATCGTTAGATTTTAAAAATATATATCACCCACACTTAAAATGTTCTATAGAATGTAAGAAAACAGTCCAAAGGTTGCAATTAATATACCTATAAAACATGTAGGTGGTAAAAAGTTCATCAGATTGTTTGAGCAAATATAGGTGTATTAGACACTTTCAATCATTAATGACAACAACATACTTCATTGGCATATAGTTTTAGTTTTAGAGATAGTATCACTTAATACTGTCTGTAGCTGAATAGTTGAATGTTTTCTGAATAAAATGACATATGACACTAATCATTTTATTAAGTTTGAAATTTCATGACCCATGTCTCCTTTTTCATGGAATGGCCCTTCTGCCAGTTTTTGCCACTTGCTGGAAACCAGTTTCTGCCATGCCGGTTTTAACCGGTTTCTACTGCTGGTTTTAACCATCCGGGCAGAAACTTGCCAACCCTGAATAAAACCCACCCCGGTTTTTTTTGGGTAGGTGGGTTTAGAGATGGGAATGCTCGGAAAAAAACCAGAAAAATTGGGAAAAAAATCGTTTTTTTTTCGGTTTTTTTCCGAAGGCTTATTTTTCAATTTTTCCGAACTGGAAAAATTGAAATTTCATTTATGAAATAATTTAGTGAAAATTTTGTAATAGCTACATTCTCATACTTTTTATTTATTTTATTTTTATGTTGAGTGTCTCACATGAAAATTTTAATGTGGGTAATCTGATCTCTGAGCAGAAACCTGTTTGAGAAGACTTGAAAGGATTCTTCACATTTTTTTCTTGTTTGAAACACAAGACCCTTTGCAAAATTTCTCTTGAAAATAGACTTTTCAGAAAAAGTTTAATCAACAAATTGAATCTTTCGAAAGTGCAGTGATTGAAGAAAAAAAAATCTCATGCCATACAGCAGCTGAATCTTATTAAGTTGCATATATGTATGTAAATAACCTTATTAAAAATGTCTAAATAGGAACCTAAATATAGCAATAATTTCTTACTCAAAAATTCTGAATATATTTTGTACAAGTATATACAAAAAGTTTGCAATTTCACAAAAACTTGATTACATAAAAAAATCTAGATATGTAATTAAATGCAACTTCTCTTTTTAAAAATTAATTCATGTTTAAAATTATTGTAATAATATGCCGATTAATGGAAATGATAAAATTAAAAATTCAACATAAAATTTTGAAGTGTGCATTTATTACTTTAATCTATATTTTCAAGAAGTAAGTATGAATTCATGAAAAATTTGACTTTCAGTTTTTGGTGTATTTAAAATTTTTAGAAGGTCCTGAACACGTTTTGATGGTTTTTGGAAAATATCTGTCACTCTGTGAGTCTGTATGTGACAAATTTTATGGGCACTATCTCAAGAACTGATGCACATAATTTCACAAAACTTTAGATACAGTTACACCTTGATATAAACTCGAGATGTTTAGTTATTAGTATATATCGCCAAACTGATGGCGCTGCTATGCTGCATTATTCATAATTTCCACAATAGTTCTGTCTCAAACTAATGTATGTATTTTTATAAAATTTCAGATTAAGTTAATCTTTGACATAACTTTGTGCTCATTACTTTTTGGTGTAAATTGCTCAACAGATGACGCTACTATGCTGCATTATTCATGATTATCGCAATAGCTTTACCTCAAAAACGATTAAAAAAAAAATCAAACTACAGTTTCTGATATATATATTAATGTTGTTTAGTTTTTGGTGTAAATCCCCTATAGGTGGCACTAGCTGCATTTTTCAAGATTTCGTTATAGCTGATTAATTTAATGTTTTTTCAAGGTGTTGAATCTAAAATTGACCTCCATTTTACCTCCATAATGTACAGTAATGTTGCAAAAACATGGACAGTTTGCATTAGAAAAGTACAACTGCGATGAAAAAAAAAACCCATATTTTATTACAAGTAACTATGTTCCAAATTATACTTTCCCTCTTGATTAAACTTTGAATTTAAGTAGTTTTCTAAAGCATAGAAGCAGTTTATCTCACTGTGTAACTGCTTTTGGTATTTTCTCTCAAATAGCAAGCATTTTTTATTTGTAGTGTTCTGTTTTCATAACTTTTGAGTTCCATTCTTAAGAATATGAAATTACCATATGGAAACATTATTGAATATGGTTTCTTACTCAAAAATAGAATACCAGATTTCAGGATAAAAAGAAAAAAATTACGTTTAATTAAACTTTTAAAAAAAAATATTTTTCTGGTTTCAGTGAATAAAAATCTAACAATCAATAAATCCTATGCTATTTTTTAGTTGCAGACCTGAGTAAACTAAACTAAAACTTAGTTTTGTTTGAATTTAAATAATAAAACTAAATCAAAACTTTGAGTTGAGATTGGAAAGCTATACCAAAACTAAACATATCTTTTAAAGGAAATAAAATTATAATTGTAAGAAAAAAGTGTAATAATGTAAAATTATACATTTTTTTAAAACAAACAATGGAACTTTTTATTTGACTTTGAATTTTTGTAGTTTTCTAAAGCACAGTGGAAGTTTATCTCTGTATGTAACTGCTTTTGTTAATTCCTCAAATAGTGAGCATTTTCTATTTGTAGTGTTCTGTTTTCATAACTTTCGAGTTCCACTCTTAGAAATATAAAATTACCATGTGGAAACATTATTGAATATGGTTTCTTACTCAAGAATAGAATACCAGATTTCAGGGTAAAAAGAAAAAAATTATATTTAATTAAACTTTAAAAAAAAAAATCTGGTTTCAGTGAGTAAAAATTTTAACAGTCAATAAATCCTATGCTATTTTTTAGTTGCAGACCTGAGTAAGCCAAAGTAAAACTTAGTTTTACTTGAATTTAGATTATAAAACTAAATCAAAACTTTTTTGAGTTGAGATTGGAAAGCTATACCAAAACTAAACATATTTTATAAAGGAAATAAAATTAGAATTCCAAGAAAAAAAAAGTAACGTAAAAATATACATTTTTTAAACAAACAATGGAATTTTTGAATACTGATATTCATAATAATGACAAAACTGCCATAATTTCTTTAAACTAGTATCATTTACTTAAAAGCTATACTTATGTAAATGGAATGCATAATTTATTTCATTCCAAACTACAGACATATTGGCTCAGGTTTTTACATTAGGTCAATTGGTAGTTAAACATGTAACTGAAAAATCATTTCAGCAGAGGTATGATATAATAAACAATAGCATTTAATAAAAATTCTTAGGCTGTGGGGAAAAAAAAAAAAAAACTAAACTTTTAAAAGCAGGCTTTGCTACTTTCTTTTTATTTTATAATATAAAGTGAAAATAATTTTCATTTAATACATATAAATGGGGAAAAAAATGTTTATTATTTAATATTCTCTAAGAAAATATAATTTATTTGGGAGAAACAGTCATGAAAAATCAATTTTTCCAATTTTTCTGTTTTTTTCTGAAAAAAACCGGTAAAAAACCGGTTTTTTTCCGACACTTATATTTTTCCGGAAAATTTACATATCTAGGTGGGTTTTTTGCAACCCTGTTTATAGGAAATATAGGAGCGCTGCGAGGCCTGAATTTCTTTTTAAGCATATGAATTTATAACTGATCTGTAAAATATTATTTGAATATCATTGTATAATATATGCAGTAATTCATAAAACTATTTACTCAGTATTTAACAATATGTCTGCAAAATATAGAAAAAGTTAAGAACAAAATCCCTCATAAAATAACTCCAAATTAATAGTTTCACATTTATACAATTAAAAATAAATACTTTTTTGATAAATAGGAAAACAGAAAAGACTTATTTTGGATAAAGAAACTGAATATACAATAAAAAATTAAATTTATATTTCAAATTATGATACAAAAACACCAAAATGTTCTAATTATCAGTACACAGAGCATTTTTTTTACTACTAACAAATTTCGCCTGCCTCTGAAAATATACGTTCAGAATAAACAGTTGTTGAAGGTGCACATAAGAATTACACAGCTATTACTTTTGACATGATGGTTTTAACCAGGGTTGGCAAGTTTTTGACATGCAACAGTTTTTGACCATTTAAACCGTCATGTCAAAAACCTGTATTTATATGTAAATAAAAATATTTATTCACATATATATATATATATCTACATATATTTATATTTAAGAAGTAAAATTTATTTGCTTTTAATAAAGAAAATGTTTCTAAATATGTTCTAGTTCTAGAAAAAATAAATTTAAATTTTTGAAGAAACATATTTTGAATTGTAAACAAAATCTTAGAAGCTATAAACAAATGCAAATTTTTCAAGTCTAGTACAACTTCTGATTTGGTAGAATTAGCCAAACAACTTTTATCCTGCCCTGCCAGTTCTGCTGTAGTAGAACAAATGTTTTCCAATTTTGGACTAATTCATTCAAAACTCCATAATTGATTAGGACCAGAAAAATGTTCAAAACTGGTTGTGTGCTACATTATGCTACGTGGGCAAATGATTCGGATTATTGAACGAAATTTCCACTTCGATAATTTTCATTTGGATTGGTTTTGATTATGTAATCAAATTAACTAGAAATATTTAATGAATGTTTTATTTTTTAAAATTATGTCTTTAATTAGATAATAAAAAAAACTACATAATATTTTGTGTTATAGAAGTATTTCATAGATCAGTGTAATATTTTTTCTGTTTTGATTTATACAATTGTTAGTTAGCTTTTCAGAAAAATGGGTAAATTTTAAATTGTCAATCATTTTTTGAATTTTTAAATAACATAAAGATAATAAAAAAATTACTTTCTTTTATAAATATCTGAATATCTATTTACAATATTCAACCTATTTATTTACTATGCTGAAAAATTAGCTTATACAAATACTTATGATTTTTTTTTTTTTTTCACTGAATACTATAAAATCTTGTTAAATATCTTAAGTATTCAGTTGTTGAATAATTACATCTTGTCTTATCTTGCTTTCAAAGTAAACATTATTTGTATTCTTAGTACAGTAAAACCCCGATAATTCGGATTAATCCCGATCATCAAAAATCTAGATTATCCAGAGAATTATAAAAAAAATGAAATAAAATAAAACATACTTACAAAAATCATCTTTATGTTAAACCTATTGAATATTTACAGACAGTAAAAATGTTTACTTTGTTTAATTCTGTCTAAAATATTTCAGAAAGTTTTTTTTTTATTCAGAATACGAGGATGAAACAAGTTAATGTTATCGAAATTAGCCAATCGCTTCTCAAACTTAAAAAAAAAAAAAAGACCAAACCGATCCGGATTAACGGGGTCCTACTGTACTACTAATGTGTGGTTAGGGTGGGCCGAAAAAAACTTTTTTTCGATTTTCGATAATGGCGGGCGCGGAAAAGTGGCCACTGGTGGCAACCAGTTCACACAAAAAAATTGAGATTTTTTGGAAATTTCCTTACCCTGCCGCAAATGGGTTAAAGTTTTTCAAAAATGCTAATTTTTGAATTTTTTTAGCAAAAAACTTTAAAATGTTAAATTAAGTTTATTTTGGTTTGTATTTAGTTGAAAAGATATATTTAATGTGCCAAATGTTTAAATAACCTCTAATCATGCATTATTTCAGTGCTATGTTCTTTTAAAATGTACAGCTTTTAGCTTGTTTTTTGTTCTGTACCAATGCGAAACAACCCAGAACTTCTCACGAGGAGGTAGCTGCACACAGAGTTTTACATGCCCTTCGACCCACAGAATGTTATATTCAAAATGCACTGTTCATTTTTTTAAAAAATTAGAGGTTATTTAATCATTTGGCACATTAAATACAGTCGAGCCTCTATATAACGAAATCCATCGTTCCAGTAAAAAATTCGTTATATAGAGAAATTTGATGTATAGAGTATGATGTTAAAAATAGTATTTAAGGTGTAAATTTTGAACAAATATTATTTTTGATCTTTTTAATTAAGAATTTGAAATGTTTAAAAGTATATATTAACCTAACATTTTATTTCTTATTTATTTAAGCAGTTTCAAAAAAGAGAAAAGACATTTATTTGAAAGTTTAATGAAAATCAAATAAGGAAGACTTACTAGAGATGTAAATTTTCCGGAAAAATATAAGTGGCGGAAAAAACTGGTTTTTTACCGGTTTTTTTTTTTGGAAAAAAACAGAAAAATTGGAAAAATTGACTTTTCATGACTGTTTCTCCCAAATAAATTATATTTTCTTAGAGAATATTAAATAATAAACATTTTTTCCCATTTATATGTATTAAATGAAAATTATTTTCACTTAATATTACAAAATAAAAAGAAAGTAGCAAAGCCTGCTTTTAAAAGTTTAGTTTTTTTCTTTTCCACAGCCTAGTGATGGGCGATTCTGGAAATTTTGAGAATCGATTAAAATCGATATCGTATAAAGCAACATCGATCATAATAAGAATCGATTTCTCAGTTCTAGAATCGATACTAGAATCGATATTTCGATATTTAGGTTCACACAGAGAAGATCCAAATTACTAATTCCAAAACTTAGACAATCAGCAGGACCGTAATTACCGCCTCCCCCCCATCCCCATTTAGGGAGGCATAGAATTAAGCTATTGCAGATTTTAGAGTCGGATAATAAGAATTTTAAAATTTAAAATGATTGTCACTTATGGTTTTCAGTTACGCAAAAACTTTGACAAATTTAAGAGACATAACTCAACTAATAACAACACTGAGTAACTTGGCATTAAACCGAGTATAAAGAGTGCCAAGAGCGTGTAGCTAGGATGGGAAACAAGGAGTATAGACGACAAAAAAAAAAAAAAAAAAAAAAAAAAAAGAAACTTTTTTTTTTTTCCTAATGCCAACCAAATGTTACACGAGATAGTTTGGAAGAACATAAAATATGCCCCATTCCCAAGGGGTCAGGTAACCCCCATTCTTGACGGAAAGACGACCATAGCCCAAATGTATCTTTTGTCGAAGTTTCAAAATGAGGATTTACAATAAAACAGAACGAGAATTGGACATTTTAAAAATTGCATGCATACTTTGAACGGCCCATTTAGTAAAGATTAGCGAGGAAGGGGAGGGGGGCAAGGGATTAGAACGGACGAACTTGAAAAAAAAATAATTAACTAATAACCCAAATAACTGAGCTTCTAAACAAAAATATAGTGTTTAACTTAGTGTTGAATTCATGGGGTGGACCGCGGGGAACATGCACTCTTTGAAACTATAAAAAGTGCCAAGAGCATGTAACTAGGTGGAGAGAGGGGTAGTAACAGAAAAAAACGAGGAGATAAAAGCTTTATAACGATATGTTACATGAGATGATGTGGAAGAAACAAAAAATATGCCCCCCACCCAGGGGGGTAAGGTGAATCCCAAACGGACAGAAGGGCGACCCCGGCCCAAATGTATCTTTTGTTGAGGTTTCAAAATATGGATTTATAACAAAATAGAACGAGGATTAGACTTTTTTTTAAATCGCAGTCATAATTTGAACGAACCTGTAAGTTAACATTGGTGAGGAAGGGGGGGGGGAGTAGAACGGGCGAACACGAAAAAAAAAAAAAAAATAGTGGCACTCTGACAGTGCCGATAGAAGTGAAACCTTGAACAATTACGTGTGTATTTTTGAATCGTTAGGATGTATAATTTTGAATCGCCAGGAAATACTTTTAAATGAATAAAAAAAGGTTCTATAATATTAAAAAAAATATTAATGTCTATTATAAAAAAAAAAAAAAAAAAAAAAAAAAAAAAAGCGCGATACTATATGTCCAGCTATTGTAGTTAACTCACTATAACTACTTTCCTACATTTTAAAACGCGATAAATACACCAACCAAATTTAGACCATACTATCGATACCTTAATCCTTATCCAAATAAATCATTTTGTATTAATGCCTGTTACAATATCTGTAGATTACTTTTTGAATTATTCAAATCGGACATTCCATTCAAAAGATATTACGAATTTAAAGATGACAATCTAAAGAAATAACAGCGCTGCTGAGTACTCGGTGGCCAAAAAGCTTAGGGATTATGTGTACAATCAAACGATTGCGGGTTCGTACCCCAGTTTCGCTGATATGTATCAATGTTTTTTTTTTTTTTTTGAAGAAGAAGAAGTTTGAAAAATAAAAATTTTAATACATTATGGGTCCGTAATGTGACCTGAAATGATGGGAGAAAATTTCTTTTGCTAGATTTGTAATGTATGAAGCATAAGCTTTCAATAGACATATTGTATCAACAAAAACCCCCTCTGCCCCCCCCCCCCAAAAAAAAGGTCCTATAGGGAAAACCGGGAAACTGGAAAAGCAAAAAGAACAGCGAGAAATGGTTAGCTATACTAGAATTTTTCTCATCACTGTAATTACTATATAAGCAAAGTTATAGCCTTTTAAAGATTGAAATGAAGTGAAGAAATAAGCAAAATTAGGTGAGTGATCGACAGGGGGGGGGGGGGGGGGGAGAATCCACAGCTCTAGGGGTGCCATGTAGCTTAAACTTAAGTTAAAAATGGTAGAAAATTAAATGAGCGAATTTTTAAGGTGTATATTGAGGGAGGGTGCAAGCCCATCCCCCTCAAATTTTTGTTTCTTTTGAAGAAACAAAAAAATATGCCCCCCGGTGGGGCGCAGATAAACCCCAAACGGGCGGAAGGGCGACTTTTTATTTATCTTTTGTCAAGGATTTAAAATGTGGATCTAAAATAAAATAGACCGAGAATTGGACATTTTTAAAACTATGCATATTTCGAACGGCCCTGTAAGTTAAAACTGACGTGAAAGGGGGGATTAGAAGAGACGAACGTAAAAAAAAAAACATAATAAACTAATACTTCAAATAACTGGACTTCTAAACAAAAATATAACGATTTAACCTAGTGTCGAATTAATGGGGTGACCCGCATGGGATTATCCCCCCCCCAGAAGTTATGAGATTTTATGCTTTTTAAATGCACAAATTGCGATTCCCCAGTGGTGACCATCCCCCTCCAAACCTAATGACGCAAATCCCCCCCCCCCCCGCGAAAAAACCCTTCATACTTTAACATCCCCCCCCCCAAACATAATACAAATTGTAAATTATATTCTACCTATAATCTACTGCACATTCAAGAGATAGCGAAATGAGAATAGCAGAATGAGCTAATATTGCCCTTATCTAGAATTTAAAGAAAGAAAACATAGGAACATTTCTGGAATTAAGTTTTGAAATATTAAAAAATTAAAAATCTCCCCCCCCCCCAAAAAAATGTACTTTTTCTCAAATTCCCCCCCCCCCCTCCCAAAAAAAAAAAACTAAATTGTATGACGCATCTTGCGCCACCAAACCCCTCTCTGGGCACCCATGCACAAATTGCGATTCCCCCTCTCTTACAGAGCTCTAAAACATGATGCCTTTCTCCGGAGTCGCAGAAAAATACTTGCATTCAACATTGATTTAGCCTAGAAAGAAAAAAAAAATCTAAATCGAATCTAAAGATCGAAATCGAATCTAAGATCGACATCGAATCTAAAGATCGACATCGAATCTAAAGATCGACATCGAATCTAAAGATCGAAATCGAATCTAAAGATCGACATCGAATCTAAGATCGACATCGAATCTAAAGATCGACATCGAATCTAAAGACCGATCTTACGGGCAGAATCGATTTTACAGTTTTACTTTCTTTTGTAACTTTACAAGAAGAGAGTATTAGATTCGTGAAAAATTTTGACTTCCCGTTTTTGATGGATTTATATATTTTAGAAGGTTTTTAACACGATTTCATGTATTTTAAGAAATATCTGTCTGTGTGTGTGTCTGTCTGTCACTCTGTGCGTCTGTATACGACAAAAATTTCTGACCGTTCTATCTGAAGAACAAATGCACGGAATTCCACAAAACTTTAGATTTAGTTTGACCTTGATATAAACTGTATCTAATTAATTTTTGGTGCATATAGCCTAACAGGTGGCGCTGCTATACTGCATTTTTTGCGATTTGCGCAACAGCTATATCTGATAAACGAATGAACGGATTTTCATCACATTTTAGATCCTGTTAGTCCTTGACATGAATTGATGTTTTCTGCATTTTGATGTGTATAGCTTCTCAGATGGCGCTGCTATACTGAATTTTTCACAATTTCCACTCAGCGCCATGTGAAAGGGGGGGGGGGAGGCGAAAGGAAGCGGTCGTTCCGAGCACAGAAATTTAGGGGGCGCTAAATTTTTACTACTAACATCACTTCTAGCCTATCACAAGAAAAAGTTAATGGGGGGAAGGCTAAATTGGAACTTTGAAACGGGCGCAGTTCTCTTTTCGCACGCCCCTGTTTCCATTTTAGCTTTATCTCAAGAACTAATGCACGGACTTTCATAAAAATTTAGATTCAATTAGTCCTTGATATTATTTGATGCTAATTACATTTTGGTGGAAATCGCTTAAGAGATGGTGCTGCTATACTGCATTATTCATGATTAACGCAATAGCGCTATCTCAAGAACGAATTTTCATCAAAATTCAGATTCAGTAAATCTCTGAGATAGATTAGTGTTATTTAGTTCTTGGTGTAAATTGCCCAGCAGGTGACGCTGATATGCTGCATTTTTTAGCTCACAGGCTATCATAGCCTGAGAGCTTATGTGCCCGTCCGTTCTGTATGTTCGTGCGTAACGCGATAACTCATGATAAAAATACGGATCCACTTGAAATGTTGTATATAGGTATATCCTGATAAGGCGCTTCCCTGATTAGTTTTTGGAGCTCATTCGATATGTATAAGAGGGAACGGGGGCTCATGCCCCTCCCCTTAATGGATATAAATGGGTTTTTCATGCAGAATTAACAGTTTTTGTCCAAAATTTAAATATAGGATCATTCTGATGAGGTGATTCCGTGACTATTATTATGTGTTCATTGAATAAGTATAAACAGGGGGAACGGGGGGCTCATGGCCCTCCCCCTTTAATTGATATAAACGGGATTTTCATGCAGAATTAACAGTTTTCGTTCAAAATTTAGATATAAGATCATTCTGATGAGGCGATTACGTGACTGTTATTATGTGTTCATTGAATAAGTATAAACAGGGGGAACGGGGGTTCTAATGCCCCTCCCCTTAACTTGCATAAATGGATTTTTCGATCAGAATTGTCAGATTTCGTTCAAATCTCTGAATAGTTTTGGAAGTTTAATGGTTAAGTATAAAAGAGAGGAATAACTCCTCTTAAATTATATAAATGCTAAATGGGTTTTTATTAAGAATTATCCGATTTGCTCTGAATTTTGGATATAGATTTTTTAATATGATAAAGCATGTACTTGATAGTTTAGGAAGTTCAATGATTAAGTATAAAAAAGGAGAAAGGGGAGAGCTGTTTCCCCTTCTTAATTTTTTTTTTCGAACGGAATTAACGAAAATACAAGGCTGTAATGTACAATAAGTATGCGTAGCCTGTGAGCTCAATGCCATCAGTTTAACTGGGCAATATTCTTTTTATTATGATTTCGCAATAGCTGTATCTCGCGCTTTCATGGATTTTAATCAAAATTCAGATTCAGCTGGTACTTAATAAAAATTGATCCTGATCAATTTTTGGTGTACATCACTCAAAAAAAAAAAAAAAAAAAAAAAAAAAAAAAAAAAAAAAAAAAAGCTATTTTGCAAGGGGGGGGGGGGGGGGAGGGCGGGTTCTGAGGTTTCTTTAATTCTTCTATCTTAGAAACTAATACACTGAAATTTTGGAATTGGCACATTCGTCTATTTTATCTTCGACTTTTGAAGGAAAATGAAAATTATATTACCTTCAGAGAAATCGATTAAAAATTTTAAAGTATCGATTAAATCGAGTTGGCCGTAGTATCGATTAAATCGATTTAAAAAATCGGAATCGCCCATCACTACCACAGCCTAAGAATTTTTATTAAACGCTATTGTTTGTTATATCATATCTCTGTTGAAATGATTTTTCAGTAACATGTTTAACTACCAATTGACCTAATGTAAAAACCTGAACCAATATGTCTCCAGTTTGGAATGTAATAAATTATGCATTCCATTTACATAAGTATAGTTTTTAAGTAAATGATACTAGTTTAAAGAAATTATTGCAGTTTTGTCATTATTATGAATATCAGTATTCAAAAATTCCATTGTTTGTTTAAAAAATGTATATTTTTACATTATTACTTTTTTTTCTTACAATTATAATTTATTTCCTTTAAAAAATGTTTAGTTTTGGTATAGCTTTCCAATCTCAACTCAAAAATGTTTTGATTTAGTTTTATAATCTAAATTCAAACAAAACTAAGTTTTACTTTGGCTTACTCAGGTCTGCAACAAAAAAATAGCGTAGGATTTTTGACTGTTAGATTTTTACTCACTGAAACCAGAAATATATATATATATATATATATTTTTTTTAAGTTTACTGTAATTTTTTTCTTCTAACCCTGAAATCTGGCATTCTATTCTTGAGTAAGAAACCATATTCAATAATGTTTCCACATGGTAATTTTATATTTCTAAGAGTGGAACTCAAAAGTTATGAAAACAGAACACTACAAATAGAAAATGCTCACTATTTGAGGAATTAACAAAAGCAGTTACATACAGAGATAAACTTCTACTGTGCTTTAGAAAACTACAAAAATTCAAAGTTTAATCAAGAGGGAAAGTATAATTTGGAACATAGTTACTTGTAATAAAATATGGGGTTTTTTTTTCATCGCAGTTGTACACTTTTCTAATGCAAACTGCCCATGTTTTTGCAACATTACTGTACATTATGGAGGTAAAATGGAGGTCAATTTTAGATTCAATACTTTGAAGAAACATTCAATTAATCAGCTATAACGAAATCTTGAAAAATGCAGTATAGTATTGCCACCTATAGGGCAATTTACACCAAAAACTAAATAACATTAATATATATCAGAAACTGTCTGAAACTGTAGTTTGATTTTTTTTTTAAATCGTCCTTGAGGTAAAGCTATTGTGATAATCATGAATAATGCAGCATAGCAGCGTTATCTGTTGAGCAATTTATGCCAAACAGTAATGAGCACGAAGTTATGTCAAAGATTAACTTAACCTGAAAGTTTATAAAAATACATACATTAGTTTGAGATAGAACTATTGTGGAAATTATGAATAATGCAGCATAAAAGTGCCATAAGTTTGGCGATATACACTAATAACTAAACATCTCGAATTTATATTAAGGTGTAGCTGAATCTAAAGTTTTGTGAAATTATGTGCATCAGTTCTTGAGATAGAGTGTCTATAAAATTTATCACTCAGACTCACAGAGTGACAAATATTTTCTAAAAACTATCAAAACATGTTTTGATAGTTCAGGACCTTCTAAAATGTTTAAATACACCAAAAACTGGAAGTCAAATTTTTCACGAATTCAATACTTACTTCTTGAAAAGATAGTATACTGCATACTTCAAAATTTTATGTTGAATTTGTAATTTTATCATTTCCATTAATCGGCATATTATTGACATAATTTTACACATGAATTAATTTTTAAAAGAGAAGTTGCATTTAATTATATATCTAGATATTTTTCATGTAATCAAGTTTTTGTGAAATTGTGAACTTCTTGTATATACTTGTACAAAATACATTCAGAATTTTTGAATAAGAAATTATTACTATATTTAGGTTCCTGTTTAGACATTTTTAATAAGGTTATTTACATACATATATGCAACTTAATAAGATTCAGCTGCTGTATGGCATGAGATTTTCTTTTCTTCAATCACTGCACTTGCGAAAGATTATATTTTTGATTAAAGTTTTTCTGAAATGTCTATTTTCAATAGAAATTTTGCAAAGGGTCTTGTATTTCAAACAAGAAAAAAATGTGAAGGATCCTTTCAAGTCTTCTCAAACAGATTTCTGCTCAGAGATCAGATTACCCACATTAAAATTTTCATGTGAGACACTCAACATAAAAATAAATAAAATAAAAAGTATGAGAATGTAGCTATTACAAAATTTTCACTATATTATTTCATAAATGAAATTTCAATTTTCCCAGTTCGGAAAAATTGAAAAATAAGCCTTCGGAAAAAACCTGAAAAAAACTGTTTTTTTTTCCCCAATTTTTCCGGTTTTTTTCTGAACATTTCCATCTCTAAGACTTACACAAATTTCAGAAGAAGAAATCTGTAATTTTTTGTTGTTTTGATTTTAAAATTACAACAAGTTTTATGTTATATTTTTGTGCGATCTTTTTTACTTTTTCAAATATGTAAGGGATATAATGAAATTTCCTGTAAACCATAAGTTTATTCTGTCGTTGGCCAGATGTGGGAGGAGTATTGTACTGTTGAACTATTTTATTTATAAATTTTGCTGGAAAACCATGGTCAAAAGCTATTTTCTGTATAAAATCAATTTCTTTATTTAATGTGTCATTTGAACAAATCATAAAAGCTCTTTTAATAAATGACCTGAAAGCAGATATTTTGTATTCGAAAGGCATGTTGGCTGAAAATGGGATAACTGTATTTTCTTTTATTGGTTTTCTATAAACTGAAAATTTTAAACTTGAATTGCATCTATTAATTTGAATATCTAAAAATATTATAAATATTATGGTTATCTAATAATTTTATGGTGCAACTGTCCTATATATATTAATGTATATTATATTCATGGAACAAACTTATCTGTTTTCTCAATGACGACATTTTCCTCATCGACAAAATTTCACTTTAGATATTATATTTTATAAAAGTTTATTTTCTGTTATTTTATTTACGTAATACTTAATAAAATCACACAATAAATAATCTGTGTATTGTACAGCGATTAGTGAATAATTATGTGCAATCATTTTATTAGGATTAAATTTTTCGAAAACCATTATTTTTTTTCTTTGAAATGCAATTACACATTCACCGATGAGATCAAGATCCTGATTGGTGAAAAGGAATAAAACAAAATAAATTTTTATTATAGTGAGAAAAGCTTAACCTGGAGCTTAAACTGAATAAATTTATCTGGTTTCTATATGGCGACATTTTCTCCGTCGACAAAATTTCACTTTAGATATTATATTTTATTAAAGTTTATCTTCTGTTATTTTATTTACATAACACTTAACTAGCAGGGGTGACCGAGCTCAGCTCGGTCAAAATTAACTTTGTGTTCAACTCGATATAGTATTTTCCCTGTATCATTCACTCTGTATTATTACTGTAAAACATGTTATTAATAATAGTATTATTTATAAAAACAATCAATAAGAAAACTATGTTTGTGTGCACATGTTCATAAATTTTACTTTATTTTAAAATTTACAACGAAAGGACATCAAACCAAATCACTTTTTTTAGCTCGACCCTGATTAGTTTAACTATGCATCTCGGATACTATTAAGAATGTATAAGAAATTTCTTCACATTCTGAAAGACAATATTTTTTGCCAGATATAGCCAAATTTGGACACATTCTTTCATTTGGTGCCAAATAAGTTTTCTGGTTTCGTAATCTTAATAGTCGATTTTTTGGATAAATTTCGCCAGTATTTTGTCAAATATCGCCAAATTATTGAACTTTGACATATTCTCGTGATCCTAATCCTTATTACCCAAATGATCCACTAATCAAATGTGATTAAACATGTGACTTAGCTCAATGGTCTTCAGGTAATCAAAAATAGTAGCGTCTAAAATAAATCAAAATCGTTTAAGCCATTTCTTAAATAAAATTAGCTTGACAGCATTCAGCAATGAAGCGATATGACATGCTAATATAATTTTGTTTAGTATGCAACTCAGCCCAATAGTTTTCTCGTGACAAAAGACGTTTCGTTGCAAAATTTAGGTAAAATTGATTGAGTCGTTGTTATATATAATTAGAATGACCCGAACCCATTAAGACCTAAAACGACCCACTAATTGAATTGTTACAAGCATGTGTCCTAGCTCAATGGTATTCTCTTGCCCAAAAATGATATAAGAGAAAGTATACTCAAAAATTTTCTAGATAAAATTAGCATGACCCCCAAATGACCCTTAGATCGAAATCTCTCGAAAATGTGACTTAGTTCATTAATTTTTGAGTGCCGAAAAATGTTAAATACAAAATTTAGATAAAATCGATTGAGCCAATTTTTAGGTATAAATAGTTTGACCTTGACCCATTATGACACAAAATGACTCATTAATCGAGTTTTCTCAAACATCTGACCTAACGCAATGATTTTCTTGTGTCCGAAAACGATAGAATATAAAATTTAGTCAAATTTGCGCGAGACATTGTCTAGATAAAATTAGAATAACCCAAAAGTGACCCTTTGATCGAAATTTCTTAAACATGTCACATAGCACAATGATTTTATCGTGCCAAAAACATGCTTTATACAAAATTTCGTTAAAATCGATTCACCCGTTCTTTAGATATAGCTTGACCATGACCCATCATGACCCACAAATGACCCTTATAATCGAAATCTCTCAAACATGTGACTTAGCCCATTATTTTTCTCGTGTACAAATATTGTTACACTCGAAATTTTGTTAAACTCGATCCTGCCGTTTTTTAAATATAAATAACTTGACCCAGACACTTTATGACCCAAAATGACCCATTAACGAAATTTCTCGATCATGTCACCTAGCCCAATGATTTTCTCGTGCCAAAAAATGTTGTTTACAAAATTTCGTTAAAATTGATCCACATGTTCTTTAGATATAGCTTGACATGACCCGTTATGACCCATCATGACCCATAAATGACTCTTATAATCGAAATCTCTCAAACATGTGAGATAGTCCATTAATTTTCTCGTGTCAAAAGACTTACATACAAAATTTCATTAAATTTGATACTGTCGTACTTTATATATAAATAGCTTGACCCAGACCTTTTAAGACCCAAAATGACCCAGTAATAGAAATTTCTCGAACTGAGAACCCAATAGTTTTCTCGTTCCAAAGAAATGTTGTATACAAAATTTCGTTAAAATTGATCCACATGTTCTTTAGCTATAGCCTGACCATGACCCATTATGATCCACAAATGACTCTTATAATCGGAATCTCTCGATCGTGTAACTTAGCCCATTAGCTTTCTCGTGTCAAAAACTATTACAGGCAAAATTTCGATTAAATTGATTCTGCGGTTCTTTAAATATAAATAGCTTGACCCAGACACTTAATGACCCAATATGACCCATTAAAATTTTTTTTCGAACATGTAACCTAGCCCAATGTTTTTCTCGTGCCCGAAAACCATAGAATGCATTTTTTAGTCAAAATTGCGTGAGAAAATCTCTAGATAAAAATAGCATGACCCACAATGACCCCAAAAATGACCCACTAACCGAATTTTCTCGAACATGTTACCTAATCCAATGGTCTTCTTGTAATCCAAAACAATAAAATATAAAATTTGGTCGAAATCGTTAGAGCCGTTTTTTAAATAAAAATGGCTTGACCCACAATGACCCAAAAATGACCCACTAATCAAAATTTTCGAACATGTGACCCAGCTCAATTGTTTTCTCGTGCCAAAAAACGATTGGATACAAAATTTCCTTAAAATCGATTCAGCCGTTCTCTAGATATAAATAGCTTGATCCTGACCCATTATGACCCAAAATGACCCAATAATCGAATTTTTTCGAACATGTGACCTAGCCCAATGGTCTTCTCGTGCCCAAAAATGGTAAAATCCAAATTTTTGCAAAAATCGTTACAGCCGTTTTTGAGATAAAATTTACCCACACACACACAATTTTTGCTCGCATTATAGTATAAGATAATATTACTCAGTAAATAATCTGTGTATTACAGGGAATAACTATGTGCAATCATTTTATTATGATTAAATTTTACGAAAACTTTTTTTTTTCTTTGTTTGTTTGAAATGCGATTATACATTCACCGATGAGATCAGCTCCTGATTGGTGAAAAATAATGAAACAAAATAAATTTTGAGAAAAGCGAGAAAAGCTTAACCTGTTGCCACTGTTTTGAAGAAATGTCATGAAAAAGCTTTTAAAATTGAAAATAAAATATAAAAATTGAAATAAATTAAAAATTAGCCAGAATGGGCACATCTACACATAAACAGCTTTCATTTAAAAAAATAATTATCAAAATCGGGCCAGTAGAAAGCTCAGGGCTGATGACCAAAAAAACAGCCAGGTGTTTTAAATATATAGATTGTTACGCTCACAAAAATAATTCTCAAATTTTAGCAAGGAATGAAAAATTGTAGTTGATATTTTCCTCCATTTGAAGGTCTCTCTTATGTGCTCTCATTGATTCCTCTCTTATATGTGTAACAATTCAATTGACTGTGTTTTGAGAAGGATATTGAAAGGTGTGTGGGAGGTGGGATGAACTTGTTAGATTTAAAGAATAAGGAGAGAAGTAATATTTATAAAAAAAAAAAAAAAAAAAAAAAACCTCTCCACTGAACGATAAATCAAAAATAAGTGATGGAAAATTGATTCCATATGATTTCGAAGCTTTTTTAAAACTGAATAAATTAAGATCAATTTATGAAAAAATTCGTTATATGGAGATAGATATTTCGCTATATAGAATCTGTTTTTAATGTAATCATGCGAAAAGGGGACCGTTCTTACTAAAAATTCGTTATATGGAGAAATTCGATGTATGGAGTTTCGTTATATAGAGGTTCGACTGTATATCTTTTCAACTAAATACAACAAAAATAAACTTAATTTAACATTTTTAAATTTTTTACTAAAAAAGTTCAAAAATTAGCATTTTTGCAAAACTTCAAGCTATTTGCGGCAGGGTAAGGAATTGTCCAAAAAATCTCAAATTTTTTGTGTGAACTGAGTGTTACCAGTGGCCACTTTTCTGCACCCACCATCATCGAAAATCGAAAAAAAGTTTTTTTCGGCCCATCCTAATGTGTGTGTTGGGGGGAGGGGGGCTGGAGATAAAAATGGTTTATAATGATGTGTAGTAATCATAAATATAATAAATAATATGAATTATATTTAAATTCAAATTAACCTACTTGATATTATATATATAATGTGTATAGCATTAAAGATATATATATATTAAACATGTGTATCAAGTTTGACACATTCGAAAATCCTGCATTTGTAACACATTACTTGTTCTTTATAAATATTAGCTATGTCAAAATGCACACTAAATAACTTTACATTTTTTTAAGTATTAAAATAATAATAAATAAATAAGATATTTAAACATAATTTTTGTGCAAATATTTCTGCATGTCCATTTTGAGTTAATTTCTGAGTTTTGAAATCTGTCATTTTTACCTTAATTTTTATTAATTAAAAATATTTTAAGACCTGCTAATTACCCATAATATAATTAAATTTCAACATAATGTATGGCAACTGTTGCTAGTTTTAAAATTTGTTTCCTAAACAAACTCTAATGCATTACAGCAGATTGTGATTCTATGGGTTTTTGACGGTTTTAACCTGTTTAAACCTTTGTGATGTCAAAAACCCAACCCTGGTTTTAACCATGGTTAAAATCTGTTTAAATCGTTGCATGTCAAAAACTTGCCAACCCTGGTTCATATAAATAAATTTTATCACTGTGTTGATTATATAAACAGGAAACCTAATTGGTTTATTAATGGTTGCTGGTAAAATATACAGAAAAGAAAACTGAAAAGATTTTTTGTTTATAAAGTACTTGCTAAAAAAAGTACAGTAGACTCCATCAAATCCGCACAGCTTGGGACCAGAGGTTTTGCAGATTTCTGGTCATTGCTTTATTTACATTTTCTAAACAGTAATTTGAATGTAATTAACAATGAAATTGAAACTCTTATGAAGGCTTACAATATAATAAAACATTAAAATAAGCCAAAATAATAAAAATTTAGATAATTCTAAACATGATTAAAATGTTAAAAGCAAAAGTCAAGTTAATAATCAATAATGTATGATTAAATATTTATTATAAAGATAAGATGCATTTTTCATATGAAATTCGTTTTATAAGGATACATTACTAATTCACATAAAAATCATAAAATAAGGAAGTTTTATTTCAAGTATAGCCAGACTTAATAATCAAAAAATTTTGGTTAACACATTAATATATTTGGTAAAAAGATTGGCGAATTTCATTTTGTGACAGACATGACTGAGATAACTTTTTTGCTTATCTTTAAATATCAATTGATAGTTAAAATAGTGTTCATTCTAGGCCATTTTTGAAGGGTGCAGCACCCTGCCCTTTTTCAAATTTACAAAATGCACCCTGCCCTTTTTAAAAGTAGTAAAATGCACCACTGGTTTTATCCAGATATTTTTATTATTATTTTTTTTTTTTATTCCGTAGTATTTCTAAATTTGTGTGCTCAAAAATGATAGAATTGTTTTCTTTCTTTAAGAAAAAGAACATGAAACTATTCAATCATGTTTGAATTTAATTGTATTTTTAATTTTTATATCATAAAATCGATCACAATTAATGTTACTCTATTTATCATACTTAAAAATCTCGTATTTTCCTGCTTTCTTTTTTCCTCTTCTAAAGGCAATAACAATTTTTTTCTAGCAAAAGTGCCCTTTTTTGCTGCAGTAGTGCCCTTTTTAGTGAACAGCAACATGCCCTTTTTATTTCTAGAGTGAACACTAGTTAAAAAATTGCATGGGGTGGTGCAAATATAGGTCTTAAGTTAAAAAAACACTAAAATTTTAATTCAAGAAAAAACTCAATTTAATTGAGGGTTAAAACATGATGTGACAGAGATGACAAAATTTAGACACAGATTTTGACTGCCACATATTATTATCATTTGCTCTTAATTGGCATGCATACCATGTCCAGGATTTTTTAGGAATCAAACTAAGACTTGGATATATGAAGCAGAAAGAAAAATATTAAAAAAATTGTAAATATAAAAATTTTATAAAATATTTATCAGTGTGACAGACATGACAAAGTTTTGTGACAGACATGGCACATGTACAATTTTCTATGAATTTAAGTATTTTTTTCTTAAACATAACTTTCTTTACTTTTTATCACAACTTGGAGATTACAATATGATATAACATTGGTATATTATGTTATAGGAATCGCAAAATAAATTATAAAAAATATTTAAAATTTATAAAGTCCCTTGGAATTGATAGTGTCAGAGCTGAAACATTTGCTAATATTTGATCCTTCTCATACTAGACAACATGATTTTCAGGTTCAAATTTAAACATGCTTTTAATTTTAGTTGGTACTATGTACTTTATTTTATGCTGTGTCTGTGCGATTTGTGTTATTATTTATGATAAACCTAATTATCATATTGCACATCCACCCATTGGTCATATTGCTTTGTCGCATTTTCCAAGAGGTAATTTTAAGTACATACACCAGTATTGAAATTGAAAAAAAGTAAATTCTTTATACTCAGCAGTAGAGATGTAAATTTTTCGGAAAAATATACGTGACAGAAAAAAAACTGGTTTTTTACAGTTTTTTTTTTTTCAAAAAAGAAAAAACAGAAAAGTTGGAAAAATTGATTTTTTATGGCTGTTTCTCCCAAATAAATTATATCTTCTTAGAGAATATTAAATAATAAACATTCTTCTCCATTTATTTGTATTAAATGAAAATTATTTTCAATTTATATTACAAAATAAAAAGAAATTAGCAAAGCCTGCTTTTAAAAGTTTAGTTTTTTATTTTTCATCTCTGTTGAAATGATTTTTCAGTTACATGTTTAACTACCAATTGACCTAAAGTAAAAACCTGAGCCAATATGTCTGCAGTTTGGAAGGAAATAAATTAAGCAAGCATTCATTTACATAAGTAGAGTTTTTATTTAGATGATACTAGTTTAAAGAAATTGTTGCAGTTTTTTCATTATTATCAATATCAGTATTCAAAAATTCCATTGTTTGTTTAAAAAATGTATATTTTTAAATTATTACTTTTTTTTCTTACAATTATAATTTATTTCCTTTAAAAAATGTTTAGTTTTGGTATAGCTTTCCAATCTCAACTCAAAGTTTTGATTTAGTTTTATAATCTAAATTCAAACAAAACTAAGTTTTATGTTTGCTTACTCAGGTCTGCAACTAAAAAATAGCATAGGATTTATTGACTGTTAGATTTTTACTCACTGAAACCAGAAATATATTTTTTTTTAAGTTTAATTAAACGTAATTTTTTTCTTTTTATCCTGAAATCTGGTATTCTATTCTTGAGTAAGAAATTATATTCAATAAAGTTTCCATATGGTAATTTTATATTTCTAAGAGTGGAACTCAAAAGTTATGAAAACAGAACACTACAAATAAAATATGCTCTCTATTTGAGGAATTAACAAAAGCAGTTACATACATACAGAGATAAACTTCTACTGTGCTTTAGAAACAGGGTTGGAAAAAAAATCATGATTTTTTTTTTTTTAAATCGGATTTATTTGATTTAAATCAGATTTTTTTTTATTTAAATCAGATTTATTTGATTTTTTTAGAATCCTATATTTAATTACTGTGTTTTTATGTTTTTATAATACATGAAGCAGTTTTTTATAATAAATAACTAAAAAAGAATAAGTAATATTTATAATTTATAAAAATAATATAAGAAATAATTATATAGTTAAGAAAATATTATATTCTAGTTACTGATTGGCACTAAAAATTAAACATCTAGGCTTTAATCTAAAGCCATTCTATTATTTTGTAATTGAATTATGCATACTAAATAACAAATAAGAAATAAATTTAAATAATTTGTAAATGAATAGAAATTGGCAAAATTTAAAAAACAAATTAAATACAGTACACTCCCTCAAATTCGCTGCCCTAATATCCACAACTCTCTAAAATCCGCGCATAATTTACAGATGTAAACAATGAAGCTCTTAGGTCAGGTATAGGGACAAAATTTGACTTTTTTTTAATATCAATTCTATGTATATTTTAATCTGTAACTTTCATTAATATTGCTTAATTCATGTTTTTTCATGAAGGAAGAATAAATTTGTGTTTCTGAAAAAAATTCAAGGTATTGCTAATGTCTGTGGCGATCACAATCTTTTTGCAAAATGCATTTATACATTCATCAAGCTTTTTTTTATTGTTGAGTTTGGTTAAACCTGAAATAAAACTTCTATATTTTATTATATTGATGTGAATTAGTAGTGCACCTTTATGGGGCAAGTTCCATTGAATAATTTAGGAAAAAATACATCTCATCTTTATAATAAATATTTAGTTATACATTATTGATTATTTGCTTCATCTTTGTTGCTTTCAGTATTTTAATCATTTTTAATTATCTAAATTTTTATTATCATAGTTTATTAACTTACATAATTGTTTTAATGTTTTACTATATTATAAGCATTCATTAACTTCAGTTGCATTATTAATTACAAACAAATTATTGTTTAAAAAGGTAAACAAACAACAAACCCATGACCAGAAATCCACAAAATTCTAAAATCCACACAACCTCTGGTCCCAAGCTGTGCAGATTTGAGGAAGTCTACTGTATTCATTTAATGCAAGCTATCTATTGAGGGATAAAAATCACAATTAATTCTATATTTCTTAAGCAAATAGAAAAAAATCAGGGATTTAATTGTTTGAACAAAAACACTAATTTAGAAGCTTTGTCTACTCCTAATTTATTATGAAGGCTTGAATGAACTACTCCAAAAGAAGAAAATTGTCTTTTTACTCCAGTAGATGAAGCCACGGTTGTTGTTATTTGGTAAATAAATTCAATTTCAATTTCGCTGATTCTCTCTTTACCTCCCATTACATAAAAGGATTTCTGCCAATCATAATCTGTCATAATATCAGAAACTTTTTTCTCAAGCAATGGTAATTTTTGGAATGGGCCGTTTTTTGCTTGAAAATGTGCTGCAATGGTGAGAAGATTTAGACAATCTTCTTTAATGAATGCCAAATCTTCATTATTTTTCCTTACATTAAATTTCATTTCATTTTGATTTAAAAGAAAAACTTAATAAAACTCCAGCAAAATGACAGCCATTAATAATACAGTGAAACTCGTTTAAGATACGCCCGTTTAATACACGATCCCACTTAATATATGAATTTTCTTCGGTCCCTTGAAAACTGCCTATAAAACCTGTATAAAATTACCCGCTTAATATACGTACGCATAAAATACGATCCCATTTAATATACGAAGAAAATTGGTCCCTTGATGTCAAAAAACCCGCTTAATATACGAATTGGTGCTTAATTAATCCGTCCATTACGTGTCTTTAGAATAGAATATGTAAAATCGCATTTATTTTTCATAAAATGCTATTTTTTCTATCTTTTTTTTTCTTTCAGAAATATGTTCTTTTCCGCTGCTTTTCCAGGCTGAATTCTGATTGGCTCCCTCTTTTTCAACAAAACACAAAAACAAGTACCGCTTTTATTTCTTTTACTATCACGCCTTTCCCTGATTGGAAGAGAAAGATGCATATGAAATCGGCCTATATTTTTATGCTTTTTTTTTTCTTTTTTAACTTTTATCTAGTTGCTTTTTATCATTGCTTATTGTCATCTATGTGCTAATTTTTTTGCAGACATTTTCCTACTGGAGGTAAAAGATTGTTTTTTCTTTGGAAATCTATAAATTATCTCGTCCAAGATCCAAGAATATGTAAAAAGAGGAACTGAATTGCGCTCGAATGCTGCTTTCCCACTTTTCGTTTCTTCTCCCCCCCCTCCCTCGCTCTAGCAGTAGTTCGGAGACTATGTTTTCCTTTATGTAATAATCACGTGATGTGATGCAACTCCATAGTGTGCCTTTGAAATCTCAATTCAGGTAAAGCTCTCAAAAGGACATTACGCAAATCTAGTCTTTTGTTTAACCGCTGAATAGTGATAGGAATAGATAATGGATAAACAAAGTAAAGAGAAAAGCACTTTCCTTGACTGAAAAATTAGATGTTCTTAGGAAATATGACGTCGAGAATGTGATGAACAAGACACTTTTTGCCAAATCTGTGGGAATACACGAGTCAACACTTCGATCTCTGTTAAAAAACAGAAACTGGAAGACATTGTATCAGCTGGAGGTTCTGGTAGAAAGAAAATTAAAGTGGCCAAATTCGAAGAATTGGAGAAAGTTTTATTTGAATGGTTCATTCAAACCCGATCGACGAATATCCCAATTAACGGTTCATTGATTAAGGAAAAGGTCTGCAAAATTTCTACACGTCTTGGAGTGGATTTCACGCCTAGCAGCGGTTGGCTAGACTGTTTCAGACAAAGATATGGCATAGTTTATAGAAAAACATCGTCGGCAGCTGTGAAAGTTGGCAGTTGTGAATATAGATAACGTTAATTGTTGGGAAAATAATGTGCTCGAACCACTATTGAAAAAATATTCAAGATGTGATATTTACAAAGTAGACGAGATGGGTCCTTTTTTTAAATTAATGCCGGATAAAACAATGGCATTTAAAGGTGAAAATGTTCCGGTGGTAAGCTAAGCAAAGGACCAGGGTTGGCAAGTTTTTGACGCTTGACGGTTTTTACCAGGGTTTTTACCGTCATGTCAAAAACCTCTTTGTCAAAAATGTCGAAAACTGTCAAAAACCTATTTTTTAGTAGTTTGTTTTTATATTATAACAATAATTATTTTTTCATTCTATCTTTTGTTTTAAGTCATTTTACATGAAATAATCAGTAGCAAAACAATTCTGAAGTATATTTATTCATAAAAACAAAATCTGCACACACACACACACACACACAAAAAAAAAAACATTTAAGAACTGTGAATGAGAATGAACTGTGAATGTAATTTAAGAATAATTTTAAAGGTAAAAGATTTTAACTCATACATTCATTTCATATGCATGTTAAAAAAATATGCAATGTGTTATTTCTTTTAATCCACTTTAAATAATATCTTAATAATTTTAAATAAAATGTAAGCAGGACATAAATAGTCTGATTTTATGGTAGTTGTAAATTTCAATTTAAAAAATATTTCATGACTATTCAGGTAAAAATTTATATATAAAAATATAGGTGGTCTATAAGACTCATACATATTAGCACTAAAGTTAAAAAATAAAAACTAAAATATATAAATTATTATTATATTCTGATTTTTCTTAAATATTGTTTTGCTATTCATTAAATTTTAAATCCAAAAACTTTCAATTGCAATTGAGTCTTAGAGGTTTGTTATCAAAATTTTATTAATATAAAAATTTTAAGGTTTTGCTTATTAAACTAGAAAAAAAAATCACCATTTAGTTGCATTTATGAAGTGCATAAGATAAGCATTTTAAAATATTATATATAATAATATTCAAATTATTCAATGACCAGTTCTTGACACCTATATTTTAATACCATATAACAACATTTTTACATCTGTAAATTGATTTAAATATTTTATTAGACATGTGTATTGAATGTTATTTAATAACTATAACAACCTTTTATTATCATTTAATATTAATGTTCATTGCAGTTAGTAGAATCTATATTAATGGAGATATGACAAATATTGATCTTTCCTTTTACTCTTGTATTTTAAAAATTTTCCCATTTAATGAAATCCTTCTTTTAAATATAAATAAATTTATCAAATGTAATTGAAAATAACGATAATAACAAGAAAAACAAGGAAAAATTAACTTAGAAATGAATTGCATGCTGCATTTGCATTACAAATTGGACAAAAATTGAAAATGATGGGTTTTTGACGGAATAATCCGGTAAAAACACGGTTTTTACCACTGTCATGTCGAAAACTAGTTTTTGATGTCGAAAACCCAACCCTGCAAAGGACGTATCACTGTTCTCGTTGGATCAAATATGAGTGGAACAGATAAATTGAAACCCCTCGTCATCGGCAAATCTCGGAATCCTCGTTGTTTTAAAAATGTTAGAAATTTGCCCTGTGTTTATGAAAGTCAAGCCAAAGCGTGGATGACAAGTGATATATTCGTTAAGTGGATCTGCAAATTCTATGAACGAATGAAAAAGGAGTCTAGAAAAATATTGTGTCTCGACGACAACTGTCTTGCCCATCCCAAGGATATCCCAGGTTTACAAAACATCGAACTAGTATTTTTACCACCCAGTGCGACTAGCGTGGTTCAACCCAATGATCAGGGCATAATTCATACTCTGAAATTGAAATACAAAAGATGTGTCGTCGTACGTTACCTACACCAAATAGATCATCGCGAAAAGGATCTATCCTGCCCAATCTGTAAGCCTATTAATCTCTTGGATGCCATGCATTTCCTGAGTGCATCCTGGGAAGACGTAACATCAACTACCATTGAGAACTGTTTCTCTAAAGTCTTTGATATTGACGGCACTTTGCAAGACGTTGACATCACAGAATAGGAGCAGTATAAAGAAGAATGCAAAGATTGGGACTCATTTGTAAAAATTGAGATCAACTTGTAACAAGTGAAGCTCGGTCTATCGCAGATATAATCGCAAACGTCAAAAGTTCCAATGAACTTAGCCCTTTAGAAGAAGTAGAAGACGACGCGGATGAACAAACAGATGTACAGTCATACCATCATTCACATCTGTAATGAGCTCGTTCAGCTTACTTCGACTATATGCCTCTTCGATGTTGTGCTGGTCCCGCTGTTGAAGATTTTTTCGACCACATCAACAAGGCAGAAAACTTCCTAATAAAATCTCGTCCTAGGTTGCACCAAACCAAGGTAAACGACTTTTTCTCAACAAACTAAAACTGCATCACGATGTTTACAATGTATCGAATAATTATTATTGCTTGCATAGATTTAGCTTGTCTGTCAAAAATTTATAATGAAAATTTGTTATTCTTTCCCTTTAAGTGTAATGTATTTTAGTTACTTTTTTCTGGAGATTAACAAAATTTTCATTTTATTGTCTTTTATTTATAATTTGGCAGAAAGTACTACATAAAGGCATTTTATTTTTTTTACTGTACAAACAGATATTGAATAAAACTTTGGAGAAAATAAAATTATCCTTTTTTCCAATAACTTAAACTCAAATTTTCTAGAATATTTAAAATTTGTTAGAAATAGCTAAAATAAGAGTTATAAATGGCTAAAATTTGCGTTAATAACAATGTGCACTGTTTTTATATGCATTATCATTCAAGAATCTATGAAATCCGTATAAGATACGATCCCGCTTAAAATACGAAATGCTCTCGGTCCCTTGATTCGTATCTTAAACGAGTTTCACTGTAGTTTGTTCACATCTTGCTTTAAATTTTGTAATTCTATCGTTATCTAATACATTTTCTAACTTTTTACCCAAAATTTTCCTTTGATATGTGCATTCATGAGAAATTGCAAAAAATTGATTTAAATCAAATAATTTTTTTAAAAAAATCAGTTGATTTAAATCTAGATTTAAATCTTGATTTAAATCAGTTGATTTAAATCATGCCAACCCTGTTTAGAAAACTACAAAAATTCAAAGTTTAAACAAGAGGGAAAGTATAACTTGGAACAAAGTTACTTGCAATAATTTTTTTTAATCACAGTTGTACTTTTCTAATGCAAACTGCCCATGTTTTAGCAACATTACTGTACATTATCATGCGCATAGCCAGGGGGGGGGGGGTGCCCTGGGTGCCAAATTGTAACTTTGCCCCGGGTGCAGCTTTCTCTTCACACGCCCCTGTCCAATAGATTTAGATTTAAGCAACTTCTCATCCTTCTTCACGCAATGAAAAATTGCGTTTGCGTCTTTTTTAAAAGAAGTTCCACACAATTACACCTTCTGCAAAAAGCCTGTCTAAAACGGAAATTTGATAGGTTTTATGGGGTTCTGTTTTATTAGGTTTTATTACATATGATGTTGTTTGTACCCAACATGTTCAGGTTAAAAAATTTGGGCACCCCTTCGTTCAAAAGGCTGGCTACGCCTATGATTATGGAGATCAATTTTAGATCCAATACTTTGAAAAAACATTCAATTAATCAACTATAACGAAATCTTAAAAAATGCAGCATAGTAGTAAGTATGGACCTATAGTAGGACCTATAGCGTAATTTACACCAAAAACTAAACAACATTAATATATATCAGGAACTGTCTGAAGCTGTAGTTTGATAAAAAAAATTGTCCTTTAGTCCTTGAGACAGAGCTATTGCGATAAACATGAATAATGTAGCATAGCAACGTCATCTGTTGAGCGATTTACACCAAAAAGTAATGAGCACGAAGTTATATCAAAAATTAACTTAATCTGAAGTTTTATGAAAATACATACATTAGTTCTTGAGATAGAACAATTGTGGAAATTATGAATAATACAGCATAGCAGCGCCATCAGTTGGGCGATATACACTAATAACTAAACATCTCGAGTTTACATCAAGGTGTAACTGAATCTAAAGTTTTGTGAAATTATGTGCATCAGTTCTTGAGAACGAGTGCCCATAAAATTTATGTCACATACAGACTCGCAGAGTGACAGATGTTTTCCAAAAATCATCAAATCATGTTCAGGACCTTCTAAAATGTTTAAGTACACCAAAAACTGGAAGTCAAATTTTTTCACGAATTCAATACTTACTTCTGGAAAAAGATAGAAAAAAGTAATAAATGCATGCTTCAAATTTTATGTTAATTTTTTAATTTTACCATTTCCATTTATCGGCATATTATTGAAATATTTTGCACATGAATTAATTTTTAAAAAGAAAAGCTGCATTTAATTATATATCTAGATTTTTTTCATGTAATCCTGTTTTTGTGAAATTGTTAACTTCTTGTATATACTTGAACAAAATATATTCAAAATTTGTGCATAAGAAATTATTACTATATTTAGGTTCCTATTTAGACATCTTTAATAAGGTTATTTATACATATATACAACTTGATAAGATTCAGCTGCTATATGGCATGAGAAATTTTTTTTTTTTTTTTACTTCAATCACTGCATTTGCGAAAAATTCAGTTTGGAGATTAAACTTTTTTCTGAAATGTCTTGTCTATTTTCAAGAGAAATTTTGTGAAGGGTCTTGTGTTTCAAACTAGAAAAAAATGTGAAGGATCTTTTCAAGTCTTCTCAAACAGATTTCTGCTCAGAGATCAAATTACCCACATTAAAGTTTTCATGTGGGACACCAGTGGCGCCGACTTCCGGGTCTGCGGGTCTGCCGCGCAGACCCTGAAAAATATCTGCAGACCTTGCAATATCTTGGCAGACCCTGAAAAATGCAGGCATGAGTTTTTTCGCAGATGAGCGATTTTCCGATTTTTTTGTCACTTTTTGAGGGAGTAATTTTTTCCGGGGAAAAAAAAAAAAAATCGGCCATTAAACCGAATATTTGGAGATAAGATCACGAAAAAACTCAAATTCCGTCAAAACATTGGATAATAAACATGAACAGCATCGAAGAATAACGGGGGGGAAAATGCTAATTTCATCAAAAGCTCGTGGAAAAACGTCTATTTCGTCAAAAGGTCGCGAAAAATCTCAATTTTGTGAATAGATCGTGAAAAAAACATGAAAATCGTCGAAAGATCTTTGAATTTTTCTTCAAAAAGTAGCGTGAAAAACGCGCATTATGTCCACGAATCACAGAAAAAATGCAAATTATGTTATTAGATAGTGGAGCAAAATGCAAATTCTGCCAAAGAATCGAGAGAAAATAGAGGATTTTCGCAAAACATCGCAGAAAAATATGAATTCTTCAAATAATAACGAAAAAAAATGAATTCTAAAAAAAAAAAAAAAAAGAAAAGAAAAAGAAAAAAAAGAAAATCGCAAAAACGGCCGGATTTTTCAAAATGACTCGAGAAAATAGTGAATTTTGGCCAAAGATCGCACAAAAGACGCAAATTTCGTTCAAAGATAGTAGAAAAAAAGCGAAATCTGTCAAAGAATCGTCAGAAAAACGCGAATTTCGGCAAGAGGTTGCGAGGGAAAATGCAAATTTCGACTAAAGATTACGAGAAAACCGCAAATGTTAACAAAAAATCAGAGGAAAATCGTGAATCCTAGGAAAAAACCTCAGAAAAATTGCCAGTTTTGGAAAAAAGATCGCAGAAAACACGCAAATTTCGTTAAAAAAATAGCGGGAAAAACTCTAATTTCGTTCAAAAATAGCAGAGAAAAAGCTATTTTTCTTTCAAGAAATCTTTTGAAAAATGCAAATTTCGGAAAAAGATCGCAAGAAAAATGTAAATTGCGGCAAAAGATCGCGAAAAATTCGAATTCCGGCAAAATATCACAGAAAAAGACACTAATTTCATCATAAAATAGCAGGAAAAACGCAAAGAATCACGAAAATAAACTGAAATTTTATATAAAGATAGCAGGGAAAAAAATCTTATCAAAGAGTCAAGGGAAAAACGCTAGGCAAAAATGTTGCGAGGAAAAAATGCAAATTTCTACTAAAGATCGTGAGAAAAACGCAAATTTCGGCAAAAGATCAGAGGAAAATCGCGAATTTTACAAAAAAAAACCCCTCAGAAAAATCGCAAATTTTGGACAAAGATCGCGGAAAAAGACGTAAATTTCGTTAAAAAATAGCGGGAAAAACGCAAAGAATAGCGAAAAAAAAGTAATTTTGTTCAAAGATAGCTGAGAAAAGGCTATTTTTCTTCCAAAAAATCTTGTTGAAAATGCAAATTTCGGGAAAAGATCGCGAGAAAAACGTAAATTGCAGCTAAAGATCACAAAAAAATTGAAATTTCGGCAAAAGACACTAATTCCGTCATAAAATAGAAAGAAAAACGCAAAGAATCGCGAAAAAAAAACTCAAATTTCGTTCAAAGATAACAGGGAAAATAGAAATTTTTTATCAAAGAGTCGTGGGGAAAACACGAATTTCGACAAAAGGTTGCAAGGGAAAATGCAAATTTCGACTAAAGATCATGAGAAAAACGCAAATTTCGGCAAAAGATTGCGAGAAAAATGCAAATTTCGGCAAAAGATCGCGAGAAAACGGAAATTTCGGCAAAGGATCAGAGGAAAATCGCGAATTTTAGCAAGAAACCTCAGAAAAACGCAAATTTTGGCAAAAGATAGCAGAAAAGACGCAAATTTCAACAAAAAATAGCTGGAAAACGTAAAGAATAGCAGAAAAAACTCTGCTTTCCTTTAAAAATAGCAGAGAAAAAGAAATTTTTCTCAAAAAATCTTGGGGGGGGGGGGGGGGGAAATGCAAATTTCGGTAAAAGATCACGAGAAAACAAATTGCGACAAAAGATCGCGGAAATTTCGGCTGAAAATCATTGAAAAAGACGCGAATTTCGTCAAAAAATAGCAAGAAAAGCGCAAAGAATCGTGGAAAATCTCAAATTTCTTTCAAAGATAGCAGGCAAAAAACAAATTTTATCAAAGAATCGTGGGAAAAATGCGAGTTTCGGAAAAAACGCTAATTTCAGCAAAAGATTGTAGGGTTAAAGTTATATTTTTGTTTATTTTCCCAGCTCTTCTGTAATAGCAAGTATTTAAAAATTACTCATTTTTATAGTAGCCACCAACCGTGTAAATTTCCTTTAATTTAGAAGTTCTTTTCAATTGCTAATTATTTAATAGTTATTCATTTTTTTTAAAGGTTAAAATTTAATAGTCAAATACTTACAGCCAAAATGCATGCTTGTTTACCTTTTTCAGCATGTGGTTGGATGGTTGGTGGTGAAGTTAATTTTTTTGACATTTTATTTGTGAATTGTTGTTTCCTGGTGATGTCATTTTGACAGGGTGATGTCATTTTGTTCAGTGGGTGTGTCTCATTTATTAAAATTTATTTATTTATTTTTGGCAACACCTGAAATGATAATTTTCTGCTGTATATATTTGGCAAGCAACATTTTCAAAATCAGTTCAACATGTAAGTACCTCTCTATCTAGTTCATAGGAAATGTGTTTGTTTTTTGTTGAAAGTATCTACACCTTTTTCAACTTAGTAAAATTAAAGAAACTGAATATGGTTAAATTGTTTATGCTTAAAAGTACTTATATTTTCCTGACATGTTTTCCTTCATATAATGGCTTTTAATAAACTTTGTTTTTTTTACTCAAGATGTTAAGTTACTTAAGCCTTCATGCAAGTAGTGTTTTGTTTACTTAGAAAGGTGAACAGTGTGACTTTTAGACATTGTGGGGGAAGTATTTAGACTGACCCTACAATTTGGTAGCAGAGTGTGGTTAGTTGCTCTGTTTACCATTTATTTCTTTGTGCTTCATTTGTGCTAAAATGAACAAGATGGCTGAACAAACCCTCTCTTTCCCTAAACTGGGTGCTGATAATTGGAAAGCATGGAGGTTTAGTATGGACATGATGCTGATAAGCCAAGGCTTAGATAAATATACTTCTGATAGTGTAAAAGGTAAAGCAAAAACTGATGGAGGAGATATTGAACACTTTGATGAATATATGCAGAAAAGTAGAAAAGCATTAGCATACATTTGTTTGAGTTTAACTGAAGAAATAAAAAGTGTAGTTTTTAGTGCTGAATCATCTTTTGAAGCATGGCAGTTACTGAAAAGTTCTTATGAACCCACATCAAGAGCAAGGGTTGCTCACCTTCGGAGAAAGTTCATGAATGTAAAGTTTGAAGCTAGTGATACCATGAGTCAATATATTGGAAAAGTTTTAGAGATTGTTCGAGACTTGGAGCAAACAGGAAAAAGTGTGCCGAAGGATGAAGTTGCTTTTCAAATCTTAGAGAGTTTACCGCCATCTTATGAAACTCTTATTGCACGTCTTTATCAATTACCTGATAGTGAATTTACTGTGGAAGGTCTTCGACCATTTTTACTTGCTGAATATGACCGTTTGAAAAACAAGCAGTTGGATGACCAAGATGTTTTTAAAAATAAAAATTCAGCTTTGATGTCTTCTAAAAATTTTTCACCTGCTCCTGTATCAAAGGTTCATCCTTCTAGTGTTGTGAATTCAAGAGTGCAACGAGAAACCCGAAAGTGTTATCGATGTGGTCAAGTGGGTCACTTAATTAAAAATTGCAGACATTGGTCACAATCAACAAAACAAAATCAGTTCAGATCAAGTAGGAAACCTAGTTCAAGATCTAGTTCTCAACTACCTAGTCAAGCGTTCTTTGCCTCTGCTTTGTTATCTGATGGTCCTGAAGTTGAATTCATTTTGGATTCTGCGGCAACGAATCACTTTTGTTTTGACCGATCCTTATTCTACAATTTTCGAGAACTGAAAAGTCAAGCGGCTATTGATAAAGGAAGTGCTGATATTTGTGGTTTAGGGGACATTGATTTACAAGTGAACTATGGTACTGTAGTAAGAACTTTCACCTTAAAAAATGTATATTATGTTCCTGATATGGTAAGAAATCTTGTGTCTGTTAAAAAGATAACCGAGAAGAATTTTAAAGTTAAATTTGAAAGATGTAATGCTGTAATTTTTAACCCTGATAATTCTGAATTTTTAAAAGTTCCTTTAGTAACCAAATTTTATTGTATTGCTGCTAAATGTGTGTCTAATCAAACTTGTGCTTATGTTGCTAGAAATAAGTTAAATAATTGTTCCAATGACTTAGTGCTTTGGCATAGTCGTTTTTGTCACTTAAATGCTAAAAACTTAGTAAAATTTTCTAAATCAAACTATGTAACTGGACTTAAGAATTTATCTGGTGTAATGGAATCATGTGAAGTTTGTAATTTAGCAAAGAGCACTCGTGAATCACATCATGTTATTGATGATATTAAGACTACTAGTATTTTAGAGTTAGTACATCTTGACATTTGGGGACCAGCCCCTGAACTTTCTTTGGGTGGAGCTAGGTTTTTCATGAGTTTGGTTGACGATTTTTCTAGGTACTCATATGTTTATATTCTTAAACACAAAAGTGAGGCATTTGATTATTTTAAGTATTATAAAGCTTTAGTTGAGAAACATACAGGCCATGTAATTAAAAGACTCCGTTCTGATTGTGGTGGAGAATTTTGCTCTGATGAGTTTGAAAAATTCTTAAAAGATGAGGGAATCAAACATGAACATACGAACACTTATTCGCCGCAGATGAATGGTGTCGCGGAAAGATATAATCGAACTTTAATGGAGGGAGTTAGAGCAATATTAATTCAGGCAAATTTACCGAAAGAATTATGGGCTGAAATGGTCTGTACTGTAAATTATTTGAAAAATAGGTATCCTCATAGCAAATTAAATGGAAAAGCTCCTTTAAATGTCTGGAAAGGTGGAAATTTTTCGGTTAAACACTTAAGAGTTATTGGAAGTACTGTTTTTGTTCATATTCCAAAAAGATATCATAATAAATTAGAGAGAAGATCTAAAAAAGGAATTTTAATTGGGTATGCTAGGAATACTAGAGGCTATAGGGTATGGTTTCAGGGAACAAAAGAAGTACAGGAAACAAAGCACTTAAAAATTATTGAGAATGATTTTATTTCAGAACCAGTTAAGGATTCTAGTGATAAATAGGGATGCACCGGATATCCGGCTCCTGCCGGATATCCTGCTTATTCGGCACTCAAACCGGATATTCGTTCCGGCCGAATATTTTAATATCCGGTTGCCGGATAGTAAAACATTTTTTAAATTCTGTTTTTTACATTTAAAAAAAAAAAAAATGTAAAACTAATTTGCTCCTTGCCAACCTTATCTTATTAAAAAGCAATGTTAACAAAAATAAATACTTGCATATTTTCACAATTATGAAATTATAATGTTTACATGTAAATGAAGATATATTTAAAGTATGACAATATTTTGTCATAACCTTTAACAGCAATTGTAAAACCAAAACTAGAATACGTACTTCAACTTCAAACTTTTTATTTCTCTTAAAAATTGTTCTTAAATTTCAGTAATGAAGTAATTTTACACCTCTCAAAAGTTTTATTGTAATTTTCACCAGTCAAAATTTAACTGCAGTGTTCAATTATTCTGTCATAACTGTAATTGTAAAACCAAAACTAGAATATCAACTACAATTTCAACTTTGTTTTTCTTTCTTTTTTTTTTTTTTTTAATTGCAGTAATGAAGTAATTGACTTTTATAGTTCTTTTCAAGTGTTTTATTAATAACTTTATTATTAATTTGAATTGTTAATATCAACAAAAGAAGAAGGTATAAATATCTAAACTAGAAGTTTTATGAAGTTCCTGTTAATACATCAAAAATCCGAGTCAGAAATGTGTACAATGGGGCCATCTTATAAGTGCTAAAGTATTGAGGATTAAAAACCATGTAGAAAAATAAAGTTTCCAGCAAATTAAAGAGTTTATTTATGAATATTCATACTCCAGATTCAAAGTGTGTTTGTTTAGAAAATCAAGAACAAAATGGGGCTGATATTAAAGAAACCATTCAAATTTTGCTGGAACATCAATTGCACAAGTTAAGCAGTCAACAATAGAAAAAAATGTGGTAAAAACAAAAGAAAAAATATCATTAAATATAAAAATTGCATTAAAAAAAATAATAATAAAGTTCATTCTGAAACTTGCTCGACAATGCAAAAAGAGCTTAATAGGAAAACTGTAACTCTCACTCAGAGTCAAGAGGAGTAACATACATAACTATCCCATTTTTGTTAATTATGTGTCAACAGGGTAAAAATATTTTTTTCTGTTAGTTAATCGATACAATGCATCTATAAAAACATCAAGACACTATCTAAATCTGGTGATACAGACTAAAGAAAAGGTAGAAAAAAATATGCATGTAAAGTTAGAAGTTTTATAAGTAATATTGAAAAGGCTAAATAATATTACATTTCAATATTTAATTATTACTATGTTTTTAAGTAACTTTGACTTAATAAGTGAATTGAAATATATTAATACTTGCATAATATAAAATTACAATAATTTTTTTTTTCTTTAAACAAGCATAAAATTAAAATATTAAAATTAAAAATGAGAAATTATTCAGCCGGATACCGGATATTCGGTAAAATTTTGTACCGGATATCTGTTATCCGGTATCCGGCAAAAATCCACATCCGGTGCATCTCTAGTGATAAAATGGTCAAATTTAAAATTAAAGAAAACCCTGTTGAACCAACTTCTTTTTCAGATTGGAAAAGAATTGAAAAGGTAAGAGAGTCTGGTAGTTCTGCTGGCCGTGTAGATGTTTACTACTACCCGGAACCAAATGTTAGGTTAAGAAGCAAAAATGAGGTAAAAGATTATTGTATGAAAAAGGGATTAGTTTTTAAACCTGAGGAATTTAATTTTAAATCACTTAAAACTAGTTCAGTTCCCACCCAGCCTAATGTTGAAAATTCTCCCATAGCAGAAACTGATGAAGGGGATTTAGAGTCTAAGCCTGAAGCACATTGTGCAGAGATAAAAATTCCGAATAATTTTAAAGAGTCGCAAAATCTCCCTGAGAAAGAAGAGTGGGTTAAAGCTATGAGTAATGAACTTAAAATATTAAAAGATAGGAAAGTCTATGACCTTGTGACCCGTCCTGAAAAAGGTAAAGTTCTTGGTACAAGATGGGTGTATACGCTTAAAAAGGATGTGTCAGGTAAAATTAAAAGTTTTAAAGCCAGGTTAGTGGCAAAGGGATTCCGACAAGTTGAGGGAATCGATTATTTTGACATTTTCACCTGTCATAGCTTTTCCACTTGTTAGATTTTTCTTTGTTGTACTTGTAGTTCTAAAGGGGTGGCTTAGCCAACATATTGATGTAAAGGGGGCATATTTATATGCAAAGTTAAATGAGAAAATTTATGTTGAGCAGCCAGAAGGTTTTCGGGAAATTAATGAAAAGTATGTATGGAAACTTAACAAAGCATTATATGGGCTCCACCAGGCTGGGCGAGAATGGTTTAATGAATTAGACAAAACTTTTAAGGAATTGGGTTTTGATAAAGTACTGGATTGTAACTGCATATATGTTTATAAATTAAAAGTAATAGTTCTAGTTTATGTTGATGATTTAGCTATTTTTGCAGAGAATGAGGAAATATTAAATAAAGTAATTGAATTAATAAAATCTAAATTCGAGATAAAAACTCTAGGCGAGATTAGAAACTTCCTAGGAGTTGAATTCGAGAAGCGTGAAAAATCTTATGTATTGCATCAAACTAAATATATTGAAAAACTTGCAGAAATTTTTAATGTTCCTAGAATTAGATGCAAATTACCTTTAACACCAGGAACAATGTTAAACTTAGCAAATGAGGGGGAACAAATAGACGCCCCTTATAGACAGTTGATAGGTTGCTTATTGTTTTTAGCTTCTAGAAGTAGACCAGACATTCAATTTTCAGTTATAGCTTTGTCTCAATTTTCTAATAAACCATCATGGGATCATTGGAGAAATTTGTGTCAGGTTCTCCAATATGTTATTGATACAAAAGAATTGAGTTTAAATCTATCTAGAATTTCAAATTTTAATATTAATGTTTATACTGATGCTACATGGGCTTCAGACTTAGTTGATCGTAGATCAATTAGTGGTTTAGTTATTTTTGTTGACCAGGTACCTATTATATGGAATTCTTCTAAACAAAAATGTGTTGCTTTATCAAGTATGGAATCTGAATATGTAGCATTGTCAGACTCTGTTAAGGAATTATGTTGGTTAACAAGAATAATTGATAATTTTTCATTTTTGGACTTAAACTTAACTAAACCAACAATCTATTGTGACAATCAAAGTACCATTAGTTTTTCTAAAAATAATATTGAAAATACAAGAACCAAATATATTGATACACGTAGTTATTTTGTAAAGGAAAATATTGAAAAGTTTGAACTTAAGTATGTATCCAGTAAATGGAATGTTGCTGATGTTATGACAAAAGCATTGTCTAGTGAAAAGTTTTTGTATTTTAGAAAATGGTTGTTTGGCTAAACAGAAGATCTGGGAAAAGGGGGAATATGTAGGGTTAAAGTTATATTTTTGTTTATTTTCCCAGCTCTTCTGTAATAGCAAGTATTTAAAAATTACTCATTTTTATAGTAGCCACCAACCGTGTAAATTTCCTTTAATTTAGAAGTTCTTTTCAATTGCTAATTATTTAATAGTTATTCATTTTTTTTAAAGGTTAAAATTTAATAGTCAAATACTTACAGCCAAAATGCATGCTTGTTTACCTTTTTCAGCATGTGGTTGGATGGTTGGTGGTGAAGTTAATTTTTTTGACATTTTATTTGTGAATTGTTGTTTCCTGGTGATGTCATTTTGACAGGGTGATGTCATTTTGTTCAGTGGGTGTGTCTCATTTATTAAAATTTATTTATTTATTTTTGGCAACACCTGAAATGATAATTTTCTGCTGTATATATTTGGCAAGCAACATTTTCAAAATCAGTTCAACATGTAAGTACCTCTCTATCTAGTTCATAGGAAATGTGTTTGTTTTTTGTTGAAAGTATCTACACCTTTTTCAACTTAGTAAAATTAAAGAAACTGAATATGGTTAAATTGTTTATGCTTAAAAGTACTTATATTTTCCTGACATGTTTTCCTTCATATAATGGCTTTTAATAAACTTTGTTTTTTTTACTCAAGATGTTAAGTTACTTAAGCCTTCATGCAAGTAGTGTTTTGTTTACTTAGAAAGGTGAACAGTGTGACTTTTAGACATTGTGGGGGAAGTATTTAGACTGACCCTACAATTATCGTGAGAAAGCGCAAATTTCGGCTAAAGATCGCAAGAAAATGCAAATTTCGGCAAAAGTTCGCAAGAAAATGCAAATTTCGGCAAAAGATCACGAGAAAAACGCAAATTTTTGCAAAAGATTGTGTAAAAAAAAACCAAGATTAGCTTGCTATATTTATTAACTGATATTTTGAGTAAAGCATTGGAAAATGTGCACTGCACAACTAACAAAGATTGCTATGTAAAAAAAACATTAAATCAGAATCATGGACTCAAAATAGAAACTTTCAGTTTAAAATTACTGATAGTATTTGTATAAATTGTTGATGCCCCCTCCCCTTTCTTCTTGAAATAAAGTGGCATTTGAACAAAAGTATGTAAAAAATTGTGAATAATATAATCTTATTCAATGTAGCAGATGCCTAAACACAAGCTATTTTAAGTAATTTATCATTTTCCCATCTCACGTGCTTTTCCTCTTTTTTTTTTTTTTTTTTTTTAATTAAATTTTTTTGCGGTCTCATGCCTGAAAATGTGTTTAAAATATCTCTTAAAATCTACACCGCCGACCTTTTTTACATTATTATTCATGACTATATTGATTATCGGAGAATCAAATCAGTTGCCCATCACATATATGTATTAAGATCGAGGGTGCAGTTTTCCGTCCCGCAGGACGGAATTTTGCCTTTTTTAAATTCCCGAGGGCGGAAAAAGAGTGGAAAAATCCCTGAGGACGAAAAAAAAAAGTGTTTTTTGATTTTTCAGGATTTACATAAAAATGTTTAAGAATCGGACTTAAAATAACTCCACTTTTTGGCAGACCCAGCTTTGGGACCAAAGTCGGCTCATATGTGGGACACTCAACATAAAAATAAATAAAATAAAAAGTATGAGAATGTAGCTATTACAAAATTTTCACTATATTATTTCATAAATGAAATTTCAATTTTTCCAGTTTGGAAAAATTGAAAAATAAGCCTTCGGAAAAAAACAAAAAACGGGGTTTTTCCCCCAATTTTTCCAGTTTCTTTCCGAGCATTCCCACCTCTACTCAGCAGTAAGGCTATAAGATATTATGCCAGGTACACATGATCGGAAACAATGACTTTCTTGTTCCAGGCATTGTTTTGATTACTTGCCATATCAGATCAAGTTTTGCTTTCATTTTTGTATTTTTTCTTGTGATTCATGCAAGACATCGATTCCAGGACCAATTTTCCCCGCAGCTTCAGCACACTTACATGATGTTCTAGGATTTATACTTCTAGCTTGAGTAGCATCACGGACTTGAAGTTTAATAATCCCATCAATACATCCTTTTCCGTGTGATGTCGCTGAAAAATGCCAGACTGTTGCAGGCATGAAAGTGGAAAACGAGAAAAAAGGTGGAAATTTTTTTCCATCTATACAACGACGCTAAACTTTTATAATTTAAGTGTCATTTTAACAGAGAATAAAATTAAATGTAACTACACGTATGATTTTTTTTTTTTTTTTTTTATAACTTAGAAAGTTTTAATAATGCTAAAAGAGTAAAACCAAATATATCCGATCCACCCAAAATCTCCCTGTTAAATTGATCTTACAAAATACAACTAAAAAAAAGGTATCAAAGAAATTACCCAAAAATGTTTATAAATAGTATAAAATATTCTACTTCAAAAAGAAACATCTTTTCACTTTGAATTTCCAAAATCTAAAAAAAGATTTCCTTCTTGAAAGACACTCAGAACTTCATTTACAATAGTTTTATATGCGTAATATAGAAGCTCACTTTCCAGTTTATGCAACAATTCAAGAACAAACTTCAAGGTTTTGAGTAGGCAAAATGTCCAATTATTAAATACTAGCAGGCTATGCCCGCTTCGCTGGTCCATATTTCCAAACAAACCTTGACTCAAAAAAAAAAAAAAAAAAAAAAAAAAAAAAAAAATGGTGATTTAAAAATTTTATTTTAAAGCAGTATAGACCACCCTGGAATGATCTTCCGTATTGCTGAAAATCATGCCAACGCCATTGCGATATTGTACTATTGTAAGTCGGCGAAAATTTGGGCAATAAAGCACCATCTCTTTTATTTTATCATTTATAGTAGAGTTTCGTATGAACATGAGACCGTTATGACAACAGGAATCAAAATATTCTCGAGTCATCACACTATTACATTAGAGGGCATTGCAATGATTAGTGACATTGATTATCAAACTCTATAAACTTTCGGATTGTACATTATCATTTCTTAGTTCTTAAAATCCTGACATCTGAACTTGCACTATGTGTAGTTCTGGTAGCCTACATACAATGTCATTTCATGTTACATTTTTTAATAAACGTCCTCTGCTAGCAGGTCTACTGTAGTTTCCTATCTGCCTTAATCTGTTCCAGCAAGAATAATAGAGTAAAAAATGTAAAGAATTATTTACAGATAAAGAAGAGTTTTTGTTTGTTTGTATTTATGACGGCCATTTATCTACACGTGGGATATAGGTCCTAAGGAAAGGGTGCCCTCCGTGAAAGTGGCAGACGAAGAAGGGTGTTTCACTTATATATTTAGTAGAACAATGAAGCATAAAAAGTGTGTTTTAAAGCTTTATTTATTTGAATAACATTAAAATTACATCAGTTTCACTACCTCTTCCTTTTATAAAACAGTTGCTAACATGTAGCCGTTAAATCAGAATAATCTTGATGACTAAATTTTGTAGAAAAATAAGTCTTTAGTTTGCATCTAATAAAATCTTTCTACCTTCTGTAATCGATTCCATTATGATTTTTAGTGTCAAACATTAGAAGTGCTAGAAACGATATTGTTACAAATGTACCAGACTTATTTCATGTTTGTCCTCAAATAAATGTGAAATTTACGATCATCCATTATTGGCATTTAATGTTATAATTTGACGATAGTTTTTTGTTCGACTACTTGATTATTCCGTCGATCAATTTCGCCAAATTATACAAATGGACATAATTTTTATTTTAAATAACCAAAGAATCAATAAATTACTAAAATGTTAATAGAAATACAAATAAACATCGAATTAAAATTGGTTGATGAATTAACAATTACATATAACAAATTTAATGTGAAATGAATGTGACATTTACAATCATCCATTGACATTTAACCTTATACTTTAGCGATAGTTTTTTGGTCGATGGGATTATCAAGTATTACCAAATTATATAAACAAATTGTATAAACAATAATATTGCCAATAACATGTAGGTGCAGGTGTCATCTACGGATCCCGTTGGCGCGATTGCAGCAAATTGCGATTTTATGCCTCACGTGGTAATCCGGTAATAGTTGATTATTTTTGAGTAAATTATTTTATTATTTTTCTTTTCTCTTTTAAAATTATGTAAATTGTTTTGTTCCATAATTATTTATTGACTTAGTTTATTATTATTATTTCCTTTTTAAAAAAATAGAAAATAAAAATAAGTAATATAAATGTAATTGGTATTTGAAAACGCAGTGTTCTCCAAATTGGCATCATAAAAAAAAAATCACGCCAAGGTGATGCGTGTATAAAAGTGGAAAAATGTTTGCAATAATATAAACAAAAAAAAACGTAAACAAATAATTAAAAAATCGCCATTTCGATAGTTTTTTAAAATAACATCAAGGTTAATTCTCCAGTCGGGCAGCAATAGTAAATTTTCTTTTCTTCGTCTGTTTCATAATAAAAAAACATAAATTTAATAACTTCTAATTAAATAATCTGACTAATTTTCTGTAATCGGATGTATGATCTAAAAGTATCCTTAATGCCAAGGCTAACTTATCATAATATAAAGGCTTGTCATTCACCAAGTTTCCTTTGACCGCAGTACAGGGGGCGCTGAACTACATGATTTTCACGTTGGTAGCGCCATCTAATGTTAGAAACTGAAATGTTTTCCATTATTTCCTATGGGATTATTAGCAGTAGTATGCACCAGGTGGCGTTACATACGAGACAAAGTCATATAATAAGTTGGCAATTATAGGGACAATTTCAACAATAGATTTTCTCCTGAATGCGAGGCCTTGATATTATGATAAGGGGGCCTTGCTTAATGCATAAACAAAACAGCGCAATAGTCATGTACGCGCCGAGGTCGGCAGGATAATTTTTTTACACTAATTTGGCGGAAAAATCGTTTTCGAATACCAGTTTCATATATATATTTAAATTATTTTCTGTTATTTAAAAAATAATAACATTTAGTATTTAAATAATAAGTATATGACAAAACAGTTTACATAATTTTAAAGAAGAGAAAGGAAATAAAAAAAACATTTTATTAATAATTAAATAAACAATAGTCGGGTTGCCATGCCAGGCAAAATAACATCAATTTAGTGTCCATTAGGTTACCTCGGTGTGTATATGATATCTGTGCAAACAAAACTTCCGATAATATAACAAATGACGTCATATTTATTTTCCTTTGAAATTTTTTTTATTTTAATTTTTCACGTGGATACTGTTCAACTAAAAATTAATTGCCGAGGAGAAATTATTTTCCATATATTGATTTTTTTGGCAACTGAAAAGAAAATGGTTATTTTTTATCGGAAAAATTTTAATTGATTCTGTATGAAAAATAATGAAATTTTGAATTATTAAGGAAAATATTTGAATAAATCAATTAAAAATTAGCCTATGTTCACCGGAAATTGTATAGCTTTCCAACGGTGAAAGAATTTTTCAAAACCGTCAAGTAGTTTCGGAGCCTATTCAATTCAAACAAACAAACAATCAAATCTTTCCTCTTTATAATATTAGTATAGATTTGCCCCCCCCCAATTATTCTTCAAAATTTCCTTGCATTTTTGCATCAATCTAGAGAATGACCAAAATTGCTTTAAAAAAGGTGGAAATCCTCCTTTAGGAGGAAATCTTTCATCCCTGCTGTTGGAAATTTGTTTTGTGTCATTGAAAATAGTATATATTTTTGTTTGAAGTAGGGATGCAATGAATAGTGATTTTGGCCGAATGCCGAATATTCGGCTAGCCAAATAGTAACTGCTAGGCCCTGCCACATAACGAATATTTTTACATTTCAAAGTTTAAAGGCATTAAAATGTTAAATTTTAAAACAGTTTTACATGATATTTAAAACAGAAATTTTCATTTTGATAATTAAGAGCTTTTTTCAAGTAAACTTTATGCTGAAGAAAATCTGCTGCTTTGAGTTATTTAAGAAGAGGATAGTTATAAAGCATTTTTAATTAATAAAATTATAAATTCCATAGATTCTTCTGTGAATTAAAACAAATGAATACAATTTTCTTAAATTCTAAAATAAACATTTTAAAATCAAAGAGAAATTGTGACAAAATTGTATAGGATCATATATTATTTGTGTGTCAGGAAGAGACTAAAGTAAAAGTAAATAAATACAATATATTCAAATTTTATATAGTGCCAACTCAGCAAGAATAACTGTTCTGCTCCCTTTTATTAAGCAAGGAAGTTTATAAATACATCCTAGATCGGTATCTGGAGTGGGCGATCCTTTTCAGCGATTGTAAATGCTGTTCTTAAACCTTTGAGAGAAACAGATTATTTACTGGACAATGTTCAGGAACTTGTATTTGCACATAATTAATTCCTGTGAAAATCCTCATGATTGGTTAATTTTCTTAAATACTTAAGATAAGAAACAGCAAATAAATAATGTAAAAACATTCTCCTTTATTTAAATATATGATTCTGTTTCTAATTATTCTGAACATCTTTATAAGTTGACAGTTAAATGTATAAGTGTTAAGAGATTTAAAAAAATATATTTTAAAAGTTTTTTTTAAGTATTCAGTTGGCCGAATATTTCGATATTCAGCCAGACCGAATAGTTTGCTATTTGGCCAAGCTGAATATTCGGTATACCGAATAGCTTGATATTCAGCCAAACCGAATATTCAGCAACATGGCCGAATACCGAATATTTGGTGCATCCCTAGTTTGAAGTGTAGAGATGTTCCTTCAGATTAGAATTCAATCTCTTTGACTTTTAACTTTGAATTATTTATCATAATTTTTTTCAATGATCAAATTGTTAAACACATTAACAACATATTTGTCATGATTACCATAATCAGATACCACTATATATGGCTCTGAAGAAACAGTGACTGAGTCACTATCACAATAATATACCATTACAGTATATATAGCAGAGAAAGTATTCTGCCAATGAGCAAATTGAATCTCGTCCTGATAAATATGTGAATAGTTTTCACTGAAATCAGTTTGTATCAGAAGTTTTCTATTTGGCAGATTTTCTTTGCAATAGTAGAAAACTTTAGATTGTGTCCCGGGAGCAGAATCGGCGCAACGCTGAGACGCACGTCGCAGACTCTTGGGAAGGTCTGCAGACTATTTTTCAACTGTTAAAAATTTAACAAAAATTAAAAAATTTCTGTACTAAATCTAAAATTTCGGACATAAAATGTATCGCGAATTTCTACAAATAGTCTTTGAAAAGAAATTTCATGATAAATCGCGAAAAACACACGAATTTTGTCCAAAGATTGCGAAAAAACGGCCAATTTCTTCAAAAGATCACAAAAAAAAAACATCAGTTTTTGTCAAAAAATCACAAAAAACGGCAAATTTTCTCAGTAAATTGCGATAAAATAGGCAAATTTCGTCAAAAAATCACGAAAAGACTGGCAAATTTCTTCAAAAGATCAGGAAAAAAAGGCAGTTTTTATCAAAAAATCCTGAAAAAACGGCAAAATTTTTCAAAAGATTGCAAAAAAGGCAAATTTCTTCAAAAATTCGTGAAAAAACAGGAAATTTCATCTAAAAAACACAAAACAGAACATTTCTTCAAAAGATGCAAAAAAACGGCAGTTTTCGTTAAAAAATAACGAAAACATTGCAAATTTCTTCAAAAAATCACAAAAAAAAACGTCAAATTTCATCAAAAAATCATGAAAAAAGGCAAATTTCTTCAAATCGCAAAAAGCCAAATTTTTTCAAAAAAAAATCACAAAAACGGCAAATTTCTTCAAAAAATCGCAGAAAAACGGCAAATTTCTTCAAAAGATTGCAAAAAAACGGCAGTTTTTGAGAAAAGATTGCAAGAAAACGGCAGTTTTCGTAAAAAGATAACAAAACAACGAGTTTCTTCATAAAATCACGAAAACACGGCAAATTTCATCTGAAAATCACAAAAAAAGGGAACATTTCTTCAAAAGATCACGAAAAAACGGTAGTTTTCGTTTAAAAAAAATTATGAAAAAATGGCAAATTTCTGCAAGAGATCACTAAAAAACAGAAGCTTTTGTTAAAAAATCACGATAAATCGCCAATTTCTTCAAGAAATCGAGAAAAAACGGCAAATTTACTCAAAATATTGCGAAAAAAAAACAGCAGTTTTGTCAAAAGGGAGCCCCCAACCCCACACACACACTCTTTCAGACAATGTATGAGGTATTAAAAATTCTGAGAACAAAGGCAACTTCTTTTTAAAAGAATACTTTTCTTTTATGTCTATCACAAATACTTGTGAGGTTTGAGGTCATATAATGTAATGCGAGGGATTGGTCTGCAGACTGTTTTTTAGTTTTTACTTGTGTTGCAGACTGCAGAAAAAAATTCTGCTGCTGGGGATTGTGTACATTTCACATAAAGAAATACCGTAGCCATCAATACCAAGTTACATAATAACAATTTTCGGCGCAACTGAGTTTTAACCCCCTTCTTGGCATGTTTGCAAAATATCGTCACATTAGCGTGCTTTTGCGTTTTGTCTCCCGGAAGGGGATTTAAGTCCATGAGACACTACGCAATACAAAGATTTTAGAAGAAAAAAAATTCTTTCTCAGGGGGGGCTCTGCCCCCCCCCCTCCCTGAACCGCCCGGCTATAAATTTCCTTAAAACATGTAAAACAATTCCGTTCAATAAACAAAGAAATTGTACACATACCTTCTTTTTAAAACAGAACCAGCCATTTTTTAAATAAAAAAGAAATTAATAATAGATTTTCTAAAGAAATATACTAAGCTTTGAAGTCAAATAATGTTTTTCTTTTATATTTAATATAAAACTAAATAACATTAAGATTCAAAACATCTAAAATACTAAAGCAAGGCCTAAAACACTTACTTTTAACTACAAAGCACGGTCTCTACATTCAAAAAATAATAGAAATGTAGAAAATACTTCCTTTTAAATACAAAACAAAGGTTTCTAATTAAAAAAATCACTCGTATATTCCCCCCAAAAAGTTAATTCACTCGATGTTACTCTTCGAATTCCAATGGCCTCTAATGAGACACAAAAAATTTAATTAATTTCAAGGCGTGAGACTTCAAACTTTTAAATGTTTCTCCTCTCTCGTCCAATAAGTAAACTAGAAAAAAAAGAACGAACGGAGCATGCGCAAGCTGAGGAGCAGAATCTCTCCGAATCTCCAAGGGTTGTCAAGAAGAGCAGCACCTAAATGAAAAAGAAAGCAAGGAATGGCGCAGTCATTGCACGTAAAAAAAAAAAAAAAAAAAAAAAAAAAATGTCCCTAAGAAGTGGGTTAAAACTCAGTTTACCCCAACTTTCAAATCACAAGATTAAAGCATGTTTCGAGTGACAATTTTGGTGTTTTTAAGCATACTGTTAGCCATTCTTTTAAAAGATATATTTGTTCCAAAAATCTATGTGGTATTTAAATGTTTCAAGGGACATTAAACTAGAGGTAAAAATAGCAGATTTTTGTTTTAAAAGTTAGTCTTAAGAGTAATTAATTATGAAAAATTATTTTTACAATTATCTTATTATATCTTGTTATTTTCATTAAATTTGACTTATTTTCTATCAATTGTAACAAAAAAATACTAATTTAGTTCAAATTTAAAAATTGATGTCCATGTCGCATTTTCATGGAATTCACCGATTGTGATATCAACAATATCTTATTTTTTCCAACATAAATTTATTCTTCCTTCGTGAAAACATATGAATTCAGAAATAATTACTGAAAATTACAAATTTAATTAAAATATGTATGGAATTGCTTATAAATATAAAAATAAAGTCAAATTTTGTCCCTACATCAAAACCGAATGTTTTATTGTTTACATCTGTAAATTGTGCAGATTTTAGAGTTGTGGATTTTAGGGTTGCAGATTTGAGGGAGTCTACTGTACTTAATAATTCAGAAGATTAGGGTTGCACAACCTTTTCAAGAGAAGGGCCACTTACAAATATGTCTGGGTAGTTGAGGGCCACATCAATAACATGGAGATAATTCAATTTCGAGGAGTTGATCTGAGGCCCACAATCGGATTTAAAAATATAGTTTCATAGGAAAGTGTGCGTGTGTGTGTGTGTGGGGGGGGGGGGGAGGGTTACCCCTTTAAATTCGCTTACCCAGTCAAAATATCCAATTCAGTTGGTAAGGATATACCAGCAGTTTTTACTTTTAGATATAACAGATAAAGCAAGGTTTTTTTCATGATGTAAAAATGTTCTTGACTTTATTCAGAAGAGTAAATTTTGTTTTATTAAAAGTGGTAAAAAACAAGCATAAATGGCTGGGGGGAAAAAAAATGAAGTTTGTGAACGATGGAGAGAGAAGGAGCCGATCAACAAGATTTTTCCGCACCTGATCAACGAAATTCCCGATTTTTTGTGTCCGATCAATGAAATGTATAATTCTTCCACTCCTGATTGACCAGATTTGTGGTTTTTTACAAAACCAGTAGACAAAATTCGCAATTTTTATGAAGCCGATCGAGAAAATTCACGATCTTGCCTCGCCTGATAACAAAATTGGCAATTTTTACGAAATTGATCGAGAAAATTTACGATTTTTATGAAGCAGATTGACGAAATTCATGATTTTTAAAAAGCCAATCGACAAAATTTGCGATTTTCCCTCACATGATTGACAAAATTCTCGATATTTTTTCTGATTGGGGATATTTTCGATTTTTCAGCGCCTGATCCACGAGATTCGTGATTTTTCTTCGCATGATCGACAAATTCGCGATTATTATGAACCTGATAGACGAAAATTGTAATTTTTCTTCACAAGATCGAAAAAATTCACGATTTTATTGCATCTGATAGATAATGTTCGTGATTTTTCGAGCCTAATCGACAAATTTTGCGATTTTTATGAAACCAGTCGAGAAAATTCACGATCTTTCTGTGACTGAACAACTAAACTCGCGATATTTACGAAGCCGATCGGCGAAATTCGTGCTTTTTACGAAGACGATAAACAAAATTCGTGCTTTTTACGAAGTCGATTGATGAAATTTGCGATTTTTAAAAAGCCGATCTGTGAATTTCGCTATTTTTACAAAGCCTATCGACAAAAAGTTTCGTTGATAGTTTTTTACAAAATTTATCAACAAAACTTGCTATTTTTCCGCGCCTGATCGACATAAATTTTCGATTTTTTCGCACCTGATCAACAAAATTAGAGATTTTTAAGAAGTCAATCGACGAAATTTGTGATGTTTCTGAACTTGATCAACAAAATTTACAGTTTTTACGAAGCCGATTGACGAAATTCGCGATTTTTACAAAACTGATCAATAAAATTCGCAATTTTTCTTCGAACGATCGACGAAATTCGCTACTTTTACAAAGTCTATCAACGAAATTCGCAAATATCTTTCGTTCAAGATCGGCGAAATTCCCGATTTTTTAGCGCCTGATTGACGAAATCTGCAGTTTTTTCCTCGCATGATCGGCAAATTTCGCGATTTTTCCGCTTCTGATTGACGAAATTTACGATTTTATTAGAGTCTGATTGTGATCAAGAAAATGAGCAATATTATTGTCTCCGACCAATGAAATTTGCGATTTTTTGGAATCCGATCGAAGAAATGTGCGCTTTTTCCACCATTAATTCACGAAATACACATTTTTCCGCGCCCAATCAACAAAATTCGCCATATTTTACTAAATCTGCATTTTTCTATGCGGCAAGATGAAACTCGAGACTTTTTTTCTCTTGATAAACTGACGAAATTCACGATTGTTTCGCAGCCGATCAACGAATTTTTCAGTTTTTCCGCGTCTTATCGCTAAATTCACGATTTTCCCGTGCCTTATCAACAAAATTTGCAATTTTATCTTGTCCGATCAACAAATCCGCGTTTACTTCACGCGATAAACCGAGAAAACATACTACTTATCTTTATACCCGGTGAATTTAATTTACAATTTTTTGGATTATCATTAACAAAACTGACGATTTTTCCTTACGCGATCAACGAAATGTGCATTATTTCCCCTCCGACCGACAAAATTTGCAATTTTTCCATGCCTGATCGACAAGACTCGCGATTTTTTCGTACCCTTTCGTGAAAATTTGCTATTTTTTACCGAGCGTCATCGACAAAATTCGCTTTTTTCCGCACTTGATCAATGAAATTCGCGATTTTTTCGTTCCGATCAACGAAATTTGCGTATCTTAAGTGACGAAATTTTATATTTTCCCGCAGTAAATTGACGATTTTTTTCTGCAACATACGCATAAAAATTGCAATTTTTTCCAGTTGTAAATTGACGAAACTCGCGGGCTACACGTTAACCCTTCGAGGGCCACTTTTGGCCCGCGGGCCACAGGATGTGCATCTCTACAGAAGATGGATTGAACACAAAATTTGCTCAAAGAATTGTAGATTCTAAATTTAAATGACCACCACTAAGGATGTTGTTATCATCAATGAAATCAAAGTTGAAATGATCCTTCAATAAGCAATTATCACTACAAAAAATAATTGTATGGGCCTTATGCACACAAGCTGAGGTCGAGGCTAAAATTCATCTGCTGGCGGTATTTACTGGCATTGTTTAGCATAGCAGTCTATGGAGTGTAAATTATTAATGCTTCTTTGTTAGAAATACCGGAAAAAAATTCTTTGTTGGAGCAGCATATACTTAATATATTGTAATATAAATTCAAAATTGTTGTTCTGCTTGCAAGAAAATTCTCTAAATTTGTAAATTTTCTGTTAAAAAGTATCCAGAAAGGCTGAATTTGTCTGCTAGCGATGTTTGTGCCTGCGTATTCTGGCGGTGCAGTGACTAGAATAACAGGTTAGCATACCGCCAGCTCTGGCATGGGACGTTACGTGCATAAGGTCCATTACCAGTATTGTTTTCACAACTGGCTTTGAAAAACTTTATCTTAATTTATCATTAAGTAAAATATTTTTTAAATAATAATGAGAAAAAATTTATTTTTCTAGGTATTAGTATTGGTAATCTTGAACTGGTATTGTAATTGGTATAGCTCATGCATCCCTCCCATGATTATACTAGAGTTACGATGTAAAACAAAAAGTAAAAATTTATTAGACACACACACACACAAAAAAAAAAAAAAGGAACAGGTGCCTTAGCGTTCGGCCCCGTAAATTTCGCGATTTTTTTTCGCGCAAAAAAGCCGTTTCCAAAAATGATCGCCAAACTGAAATTGCGGGAGAAACCCGTTTTCAAATATAGCGATCACTTTCAAAACTCCTGAAAAAATGCATTTTTGTAAATATAAAAAAAATGAATAATTTGCACTACGGGTTTTTTTTTTTCAGGAGAAAAAATTTAAAATGTTTAAGTGATCGCTATATTTGAAAACGAATTTCATTGTCGATTCAGAATTGCGATCATTTTGAAAACGATTTTTTAGCAGTACAAATAAGCACAAAATTAAAACAAAAAGTAGTACTTACATTTTGTAAATTTCTTTTTATGAAAAAAAATGGAAAGAGGGTTACAACGACAAAAAAAAAATATATATATAAATAAAAGGAGCGAAATAATTTAAATTCCAAAGAAAATAATTTTAAAAATATCTATATACAGGGTGCATGTGAAAATTACAAAAATAAAAATACAATTACAAAAAAGATGAATAAAAATTTTAAACCAAAACATAATAATTTATATAAACAAATAGTTGATTTAAAAAAAAACAACACTGGCAGCAAATTAAAAAAATATAAAAAAAAGGGGAATTTCTAATCGGATTCCGAGGATCCATCGACCGCCCCTCCCTGAACAATATCCCAATCTTTCCAATCTATATCTCGTACAATTTCGAGAAAACGCGTGAAAGGATCCACTTTTTGTGCATCACAAATACACCTAAACATAAACCATGCGATATATCCTCCAAAATCTCCTTGACGGTTGTATTCCGGTAAAGAGGCCTTGAAATGACGCCACATGGACTCAACAGTATTAGTATGAGCTCCGGTCTTTGGATCCTTGAAATGGATTGAGTGATTAACCCTCAAATGATCATAATCCTTTTCAGACAGCCGGTCATAACCCTTCCAGCAATCCGAAATGACTTGAGTTCCTTGGCTTGATCCATTGTTCAATCAGACCTAAAAGAGTTTCCGCTGTTCTGTCATGGACAGCAACAATAAAACAGCGGCCCGATACTCGCTCTACACCGCCGAAAACCCATTGCCCCTCCACGAAATGCCCACGGGGCCATTCCATGTCAAATCACCCAGATTTTTCCAAAAATGACACCCACCATCACCAATTTTGACAAAATTGAGTGGATTAGTAGAAATTCTAATGCTGATTCAAAAAATATCAATTATATTGAAATTTATAAAACGGTTCGTGAGTTATGAACTTTTAAATAGCTCCCAAGATGGCCGATTTGCTGCAATTTTGGATAGCACATGTGAAAACAAAAAAGTCCATAACTTCTTTCAGGTTTAAGCTAGAGCTTTCAAATTTTTTTTGTTTTGTTCAGAATAAAGTAAGCTTTCATTTAAACAGATTTTTGTGAATCTCATTATATAAAAATGCTGTCAGAAAATGACTTTTTGTCATTTTTTTAAGTAAAAAAAGATGCATCTTCAATGGCCGATTTCCACCAATGTACCCCCTTCAATTTTCTCCTAATTACATAAATAGGCAACTCAAAGTGTGTTTTGATGACTGATAAGAAAATTTTAAAGGGCGGTTCACAGGTTTTTATTTAAAAAAATAAATTCAATTTTACAGACTTTCCACAATAACAGAAAACACAAGATAATGTTGATATTTCTTTTATTACCTGAAATATCATACATATTTAGATCTAAAAGTTTGATAAGGTTTTATGTTACATAAATATATATATTTAATGTGGCTAAAAAAAGGGGAATCCCAAGGAATTAACAGGAATGCCGATAATGGATTCTTGCAAGACATAGAAGTACTTTCCTGACAAATTGAAATCGATTGCAGAGTTTTAATAAGTTATAAGTAAAAATTAAATGATAGAAAAAATTCTACAAATAAGTATATTATATAGCAAAATCATACTTGTATATAATATAAAATATGATAAAACTGCAACTCTTAAATTAAAATTATAGAACTTTAAAATAATACAAAATAGCACATCACATACACAATAAACATGCTATTAAAAATATATCTTCATCAATAATAATTTAAAGTAAAGATAATTAATATTTTTAAAAAACCCTGCCAACAGGAAGATGTAAATTTTGTAGTTAAATACAGTAGACTCCCTCAGATCTGCACAGCTTGGAACCAGTAGTTATGCGGATTTTAGAATTTTGCCGATTTCTGGTCATTACTTTGTTTACATTTTTTTAAATAAGGATTTCAATGCAATTAATAATGCAATCAAAACTAAAATGAATGCTTTACAATATAGTAAAATATTAAAATAAGTAATAAAATAATAAAAATTTAGATAATTTTCAAAGTGATTAAAATATTAAAAGCAAAGATCAAGTTAATAATCCAGAGTTTCCCCCAGAGGGTTTCAGGAGGGCGCTCCGCCCCTCCTGCCCTTTACTTTAAAAGATAGCGCCCCTCTTGCCCCTCATCCAAAAACTAGCGCCCCTCTTGTCATTCATTAAAAAATAGAGCCCTTCTTGCCCACATTTGAAAAAACGCAGCCCTCCAGCGATGATCCGAACGCGATATAGCACTTAAATTATGCAAAAAATCGCTAAAAAAACAGCAAGTTTCCTTAAAAAATTTGAAATAACGACTAATTTCTGGCAAGATTCACAAAAAAATGGCTAATTTCATCACAAAACGGCAGATTTCTTCAAAAAGTCGTGGAAAAACGACAAATTTCTTCCAAAAATGGCAATAAAACAGAAAATTTTGTCATATGAGTCGCAAAAAACGGCAACTTTTGTCAAAAAATAGTGATAAAACGGCAGATTTCGTCAAAATATTTGCAAAAAATCCCAGCACATTTCGTCCAAAAATCGCAATGAAATGGAAAATTCTGCGAAAAATTCCGTTTTTTCGCGATATTTTCATGAGATTTGTCGTTTTTTCGTGATTTTTTAGTAATATGCCGTTTATTGCGATCTTTTAGCAAAAACTGCTGTTTATGCAATCTTTTAATAAAATTTGCCGTTTTTTCGATTTTTTTTTTTTTTATGAAATTTGACGTTTTTTGCGATTTTTTAAAACAAAATTTACCTTTTTTCTCTTTTTTTCAAATTTTTGATGAAATTTCTGTTTTTAAACGACTTTTTGAAACGCTAGATTCTAGATTCAACTCTATAAAAGTGCCCTTAAAAATGAAAAAAGTGCCCTGAAAAATGTAAAAAGTGCCCTTTTCAGAACAGTAGCGCCCTGCCCTTTTTTAAACCTGGGGGAAACTCTGAATAGTCAATAATATATGATTAAATATTCATTATAAACATGAAATATATTTTTCCTAAATTATTCAACATAGCTTGCCTCATAAAAATACATTACTAATTCACAACAAAATCTTAAAATAAAGAAGTTTTATTTCAGGTTTAATCAGATTTAGATTTAATAACCAAAAAAGCTTGATTAATACATAAATATATTTGATAAGATAGTGATTACCAATGATGTCTGAAAAATCTTGATTTTTTCTTTTCAGAATAAATTTATTTTTCCTTTCATGGGAAAAAAAATCATGAATTCAGTACTATTAACAAAAATTACAAATTAAAATAAAATGGAATTGATATAAAATTATTAAAGTCAAATTTTGTCCTTATATCTGAACTGAATTTTTCATTATTTACATACATAAATCATGTGCAGATTTTTGAGAGTTGTGGATTTTAGGGTTTTGGATTTGAGGGAGTCTACTGTACTTGTTTCATTAACAAAAACTAAATCAAATTTAGATATAAACCTAGCTTAACAATTTTATCTGGCTGATTTTAAAATTTAATTTTTCTCTGTGAACTGGTTTTATCAGAATGTTGAGGCAATGTATACAAAAAATATACTTTTGTACCCTCAATAATTCAAAAATTTCAGGCACGTTTTTAAAAGTAAAAACATTATACTTGTTGATATGATTTTTTGCAGAGATTTATAAGCGACCCCAGGGCTGCTACAGGTTAGAGATGCAACGATTAATCGGCTGAAGCCGAATATTCGGCCCTTTCGGCCTATCTGCCGAATATTCGGCTTCGGCCGAATATCAAGTCTATTATTCGGCATTGGCCGAATAATACTGTAAGAAATGTTTATATATTTAGATTTATACAGTAAAACTTTTATTTCACAATTTATATTCATCATGTATACTAAAAATTTATTTGAAATTAACTAATGCCTTTCCCCCCCTTAACTTTCATATCCTAAATGTATTTTATCTACCCATTTTTAAATAAGAGGATAGTTTAGAAATCATTATGCTGTATTATTAAGTATGAAAAATATCTGTAATAAGTTAATGTAAACTTTTAAATTTAAAATTAATCTAATACAAATTTCCCTGAAAGAGCTGTACAAACAAATTAATTTTTTAAGCATAATGGAAAGTTTAATATTTATCCCTTGTTACATAAAAAATATTTCTTTCTATTATATTTCTAATTATACCTATAAAGAACATAAATTATACACGATAGATTGGATATAAATATATGTATGTGACGATTTAAGGAGAACTCGAATTATTTCCACTGGTTAAAAAGAAACACGCAGTCATGGCAAGCGAGGGAAAAAACAAAATAAATAAATAAATGTAGAAGATCCAATAATTAGTCATGGGCTGCTGTAAATTCATTTATTAAATTCGTAATAATGAGGAAGGAAAAGCTCCTTTTGCAAAAATTCCATCATTATTTCAGCGAGCTGTCCTCATCGAAGAAGCAACATAAGAAATCTTCTCTCTCATCTCGAGACTTCCACCTTCTAAACTAAAAAGAAAAGTACTGGAACATTCTGTAACCTCCAAACCATCATTCTTTTATGTAAAAAATTCTTGTCCAGTTACGAGGCTATTTTAAACAGACGATAAATTTATTTTTAAAAAATATTATTTAACCAATTTATAATTGACTCAGAATTTTAAATATCTTACGCAGACGATTTTTATAAATGATTAATTTTAAGAGAAAAAGAAAAGAAATGAATTTATTAATATGCACACATCAAAGGTTGACGTAGGAAAAATAAATAAATAGATAAAATAAAATAATGATATTTTTTGAAAGGTATGGTTTCGGAATAAATTTAATAAGATTTTCTTAAAAAAGGGTTGATAAAAACATAGAAGAAATCAGTTTTATTTGGAATATTAAGAAATAAAGTTTTAATTAAGAATATTTTTAATTTAGAGCCATCTTTTTAAATTTACGCATACTGGAATAATGTTTTTTAAGGCAAATTAAGAATTTATATCGTCTGCATAAGGATTAACAGATTAGATTTAGAAACAAGATTTTAATTTAATAATTTGAAGTAAGTACGGAATATTATTATAAGAAAATTAAGATAGTATAAAGGTTAGTTTTGGCGAAAAAATTTTAAATTTGTAATATTATCCCCCCTCCCCAAGACTTTGTATGAAATTGATAGTTAAATAAAACTACAAGTTCAGACAACAGAAATATAATAATTTAGAAAAGTTAAATTTTGGAATAAAACTGTCAAACTCAGGAAGCCAAGAGATGGAAGAAAAGAAAATTAACGCAATATAAAAAATATTAGCAATTAAAATAAAATAGTTAAGAGAAAATAATTCTGAATTAAATTTAGGTAGGAGCATTTCCCTGAAAGAAATACAATTATGTTACAACATCACTTACCATTTGTAAGTGCAGAGGAGATAATACATATAATAACAGTAAATAAGTTATGAATATTAATAAGCAAGAGATAAAAATATAATAAAAACAATAAAAATTCGTTCTCATGGAAGTTTAAATAATTACAATGACTTAATGCATAGTTTATTTTAAATAAGTCCTTTAAATGAAACAAGTCTTTCAATAGTATGTATAAAAGAGTCTTTTCCAATGTTCTCTGAATACAGTCTCTTTAATAAAAATCTTCAAACCTAGCTTAATCTTTGGTTTTAATGTTATATTGGATCCAACATCTTTCAGTAATATATCAATTTTTCAATAATAAATAGCATCACTCTCAATATCAATAATAAATAATATAGAAAAATTTAAATAATGACAATAACAACAATAATAAGTAATAATATAATAAGACTCCATATCCTAATATTTTTCAATAAGAGTATAATTAATACTAAACTTCATTATAGAAATCATAATAATAATAATAATAGTAAAACAAGAGTATAATCAAAAGAAAATATCACTATTTGTTTATTATTGATAGGGAAAAAACTGGTTGAGGATAAAAATAATTACATAGCAACTAAATAATTTTCTTATCTTCTAATAGCATAAGAAAGTATTTTTTGCTAGCCGAAAGTATAAATAAAAAAAATCATAATAATTCCAAAATCCAAATAAAATTAAATCTAACTATTTAGAAAATGGACTCTCAACCAGTATTTCCTTACAATAATTCCTCTCTGATACTCTTTTACAAAATTGTCAAATTTGGTTATAAGTTCTCAAATGTCAAATGTAGAATAATGTTTTATCTACACATGGTTTATAAACTTCAATAATAGAATACAAATAGGAATAAAAGGTGTCATTCTTAATTGAGAAATGGAAATAAAAATAGTGTGCTTTTTTGAAAAACTTTTAATAGCTGTAGTTTTCACAATCACTGAAAATCACATATTATGTTATAGGTTTGAGTAGAATCATTAGATTTTATAACTGTTATAACATAAATATCTGCTGAATAAATAGAATGATACTAAGGTCAAATACATGAGTAAATATAATTAGACTTAAACACCCTTAAAATTAATTTATCAACATCAATTTGAAAGCTTTTACAATCAAAGTGTTCACCTTATGCCTGCATAAGGAGCCCAATTTAACCCCAAAAACTCCCAAAAACAAGTAATATTCTTGTAGGCCTCCAAGAACATACCTGCTAATGTTGAAAATTATGGTGATAAACTACAGTAGAACCCCGCTAATTCGGACCCCGATAATCCGGATCTCCGGATAATTCGGATCGGTTTGGTTTTTTTTTTTTTTTTTTTTTTTTTTTTCAAGTTTGAGAAGTGATTGGCTAATTTCCATAACATTAACTTGTTTCATCGTCGTATTCTGAATAATAATAAAAAAAAACTTTTTCTGAAATCTTTTCGGAAGAATTAAGCAAAGCGAACATTTTTACTGTCTGTAAATATTCAATAAGTTTAACATAAAGGTGATTTTCTGTAAGTATGTTCTGTTTTATTTAATTTTTTTCTAATTCTCCGGATAATCCGGATTTTCGATAATCCGGATTGGGTCCGGTCCCAATTAATCCGAATTATCGGGGTTTTACTGTATTTAAAGAATAAGAATTAAAACTTAATCTACTGTCTTGACTTTAGTTTGATCTAGTGATTGTGATTGTATCTGAGGTTTTGTTTGTTTTTTGGGTTGCTCATGAAACAGTTTAAAATCTTCTGGTGAAAAATAGGGTCTTAATTTAGAAACATGCACAATAACGGAATTCTGTCCTGTCTCATAATTAAATTATCTATTTCATAAGTTACATCAGAAAGTTTATTTATAATTTTATATGGTCCAGAGAAAGTAGGTTCTAATTTTCGAGTGTTAGGGTATTTAAATTCTTCATAAATTACAGAGTCTTGTATTTTTAATGGGCATTCAACAAAATTTCGATCATAGAGCCTTTTACTTTTAAGGTGAAATTCATGAGTTCGCGCTTTCGCAATTTTGAGGGCTTTGTCTACTGGAGTTGTATACATTTTCACTGCCTCACACAAAACCATTACCCTCCATTTTAAAAATCTGAATCAAAATTATTGTGAAAATTATAACTATATTTAGCTGCTAAATTTAACCAGAAATTTTATCTAATAAAATAGGAATTGTAAATATCATAGATATACCTTAAATTGGGATCAACTTTTAATTCTATTATTTTATAGATCATAAACAGGTTCAAAAATTTTAATTATAGGCAATTTCTTACTTAAAATCACAAAATTTACTGAAAAAATTAATCATATTTATCAGTCAAAATTCTAGCAACAGCCTTGCACAGTTCCATCTTTCTTACTGAATTTAATAAAAAATTATAAGAATCCGGGAACCAAAGCTCACTGTAACCAGAAATTCTAACAAATAAAATGAAAAACATAAATGTTAACTTAATTTTCAGCTCAAATGTCTAGTTGTAGGAACATTATCATGAAAATACTGCATTCTGAGAATAGTTCTTGATAACAAACAAATATCAATAAATTTGAAAATGTACTTTTTTGAAAAAATAACTCGAGCTTCTAAATTCTTTTATACTTCATTATTATTACAAACTTGCCTTTAATCGTGCATAAAAATATCATAATAATCTTAATATGCAAAAGTAATTGTCTAAGAATATCATACTCTTCAATTTAATCCTTAAGAACAAAAATGTTTAAATCTCCAACACATAATAATGATAATAATAATACTCATAAATAGGCAAGTAAATAAAATTCACAGACAAATAATCAAATAAATAAACCTGACAAACAGAGAATAATTAATTTAAATAAATACATAAAAAGTATACAAATAATAATTAAAATACTACGAAAAAAATCTCACCGAAATCCTATTGTGCTCAACTATCTCGAAAAATATTTGTCTGTTCACAAATTTACAAGAAACGGTCTTGTAATTATTATTATTTTTTTCTTCTTTTTCATCATAAATTTGAAAATTTTAATCAAGAAAATCTCCTGTTCTGCAGTCATTCAAGAAATCATGGCTTCAGGAAAATCAAGCCGACTCAAAGCACTTTTCAGGAACAATTCCTTTGTTTTTGTCACTCCAGAAATCATGAGACTATGGCAGTTTTTGTTTAAGAACACATCCAATAATGACGGGCAAATTATTCAGCGATCCACAGTTTTTATTATTACTTCGTTCCATAGCAAGTTTCTTTAAAAACCAAAAAAGGCAGCGCAGGCATAAAAGATCCTGTCGACTTTTCGATTAGTTGTGACGATTTAAGGAGAACTCGAATTATTTCCACTGGTTAAAAAGAAACACGCAGTCATGGCAAGCGAGGGAAAAAACAAAATAAATAAATAAATGTAGAAGATCCAATAATTAGTCATGGGCTGCTGTAAATTCATTTATTAAATTCGTAATAATGAGGAAGGAAAAGCTCCTTTTGCAAAAATTCCATCATTATTTCAGCGAGCTGTCCTCATCGAAGAAGCAACCCAAGAAATCTTCTCTCTCATCTCGAGACTTCCACCTTCTAAACTAAAAAGAAAAGTACTGGAACATTCTGTAACCTCCAAACCATCATTCTTTTATGTAAAAAATTCTTGTCCAGTTACGAGGCTATTTTAAACAGACGATAAATTTATTTTTAAAAAATATTATTTAACCAATTTATAATTGACTCAGAATTTTAAATATCTTACGCAGACGATTTTTATAAATGATTAATTTTAAGAGAAAAAGAAAAGAAATGAATTTATTAATATGCACACATCAAAGGTTGACGTAGGAAAAATAAATAAATAGATAAAATAAAATAATGATATTTTTTGAAAGGTATGGTTTTGGAATAAATTTAATAAGACTTTCTTAAAAAGGGTTGATAAAAACATAGAAGAAATCAGTTTTATTTGGAATATTAAGAAATAAAGTTTTAATTAAGAATATTTTTAATTTAGAGCCATCTTTTTAAATTTACGCATACTGGAATAATGTTTTTTAAGGCAAATTAAGAATTTATATCGTCTGCATAAGGATTAACAGATTAGATTTAGAAACAAGATTTTAATTTAATAATTTGAAGTAAGTACGGAATATTATTATAAGAAAATTAAGATAGTATAAAGGTTAGTTTTGGCGAAAAAATTTTAAATTTGTAATATGTATAACATAGATATTTAAGTTGTAGTGTAAATATGCCAATGATGGACATCCTTGAAGATTTGCTTTAAAAATTGTTTTTTAATTAATTTTAATTATTACATTCATGTTTTTTCATTATTATCAACATCAAATCTGTCAACAATATTTAACCATTCCAATAACAGGGCTTGAAATTCAATTTTCCAGAGGAGGGGAGTCTCCCTACCACCATTTATAAATGGAGGGGAGTTTAGCTGTTTGGGAGGGAGAAAAAAAATCTTTAAAACCTACTGTTATTTTATGTACTATTTAAAAAAAATTACATGAATACAGACACGACAAAATACCACTAAAGCAATTTTTATCAACAACTCTGGATAATTATGCAAAATAAGTTTTTTAGTTTAAAAAAGAGTAAATCAATTCCCTCCTAGTGCTAATTACTTTTGTTAAAGGTCCAGTAACAGGTATGAGATTGCAAAAAGTTAAAAAAAGAGGAAAAGCGAGGAGAGAACCGGAAATGAAAAATTACTTTTAAATAGCGTGCGTTAAAGGCAATTAAAATTATTTTATTTGCAATAATAAAATAATATTTTTTCTTAAATCCTGTTTTATTTTATTTTTGTTTGTAGGGGGGGGGGGGGGTCAGAGTGAATCAATTTATGCAAATACTACTACTATAAGTGATTCTGAAATGAAAGTTTCTATTTTAAGTTCGCATTTCTAATGCAATTTTTGCACAACAATCTTAGCTAGTTGTCCAATTTAAATTTTATCATGTTTTCACTTAAAAGATCATTTAACAAACATGGGAAGCTAATGTTAAATTTGACTTTTATCTACAAAAAAAGTTGTTAAAAACATTAAAATTTTAGGTAATTTTTCGGATTCTCAGATGTTTTATAAAATTATTCAAAATTATTAAATTCTAATTATTAAATTTTTAAAGTTAATTATTCAAAAATTATTTTTTTTCGCGATTTGTGGACGAAAAAAGTGTTTTTTTCGCTATGTATGGACGAAAATTGCATTTTTTCACGATCTGTCGACGCCCCACCAGAGGCCACGAGGTTCTGACATCCAAACTGGTAGACAGTAGGTGCTGGGTTCGAACCCAATCGCGACCGTCGGCCTAACTAATCGGAGTTTTCTGTGGTTTTCTTCGAACCTTGCGTAAATACGGGTTAGGTTCCCTTAGAAAGACCCCCACGGAGGGCACCCCACCCCACAGGGCCTATATCCCATAGCGTAGGTAATTGGCCGACATAAATACAAACAAACAAACAAGCGATCTGTGGATGAAAATTGCGTTTTTTTTTTTCGCGATCTATGGAAGAAAATCGCGTTTTTCTCACAATCTTTTAATGAAAATTGCGTTTTTTTTTCGCGATCTTTCGACGCAAATCATGTTTTTCTAGCGATCTTTTGACGAAAGCCATGTTTCTTCACGATTCCTAGACGAAACTACTGCTTTTTCGCCATCCTTTGACAAAAATAGAGTTTTTTCGCGATCTTTTGCCGAAAATCGTGTTCTTTCGCGATCTTTTGACGAAAATCGTGTCCTTTCGCGACCTTTTGATTTAGTATTTGTTCTTTTTCTTCTTACAGGCCAAAAATGATGTTGGTAGTAGAAAATCGGCGTCCCCTAAACTTCTACGTCCGGTGCGACCGCCCCCCCCCCTTTTTTTGCACAGCGCTGTTTATATGGTGATCCTTTCACGAAATTCATATTTATCCAGCGGTGCTTTCATGAAATTCGCGTTTATTTCGCAATCATTTCACGAAATAGACGTTTATTCCACGATCCTTTCCCGAAATTAGCGTTTATACTGCGATCTTTGTGAAGAAATTCCCGTTTTATCACGATTTTTTTTTTTTTTTTTTTTTTTTTTTTAAGGATAATCGAATTTTTTGAGAAAAACAGATTTTTTTCCCCCCAATGCTTTGACAAAATCAAAGTTTCTATCGCGATAATTTAGCAAAATTTTCTGCGTTTTCATTTTCTGCAAACGATTGATGAAATTGATTGCGAAAATATGCAATTCAGCTCGGTTCAAAAGCTATGAAAAATCAGCTGTCAGCCCGGAAATTCGGAATAACTACTCGAATTTGCGGGCTGATAAACAGTGTTTCATAACTTTTGGGATCGAATGCGTTATTTTTTTGGAAAATTCGAAACAGATTTACTCCATTCTCGCGGCGGAAAATCGCACGAAACTTGTCGGTCGATCGCGGGGGAATATTTGACGATCGATTGCGGAAAATCGTGGAATTCAACGATTTTTGGCAGTAAAAAACTCGCAAAATATGTCATTCAGTCGCACGGAAACATCACAAAATATGCAAAAAGATCGTGAGAGTTAGTTTCAAAATGCAAATTTTTTCAGAAAATTCTTAATTTTTTTTTGGGCGGGAGCCTCCTGCCCACGATATTCTTTTGGGCGGGATTTCAAAATTTTGGGCGCGAATCCCGCCATCCCGCCCTGAAATTCAAGCCCTGAATAATAATCAAAATTTAATTGTAAATAACACAAATATATCAAAACACCCAAAATTCCAGTAATGGATACCTGTCAAAAAGTAATTTATATAATGGTTCTATGATTGTATGTAGAACCAGAATTTAATGAAACAAATTATTTTCAAATGAATTAACAATTATGAAACGAAAAATTAATAGGGTGACCATTACTGGAACACCTACTCTATATGCTGCAATAGGCAAGTTTTTTTAAAATATGTTACCATTTCTTATTAAATAATGAAAGAAATGTAAATACTAAATTATTTTATTTAGTATGTTTTACAGCTCATATTCAAAATATTAGAATAATTACCTTTTTTTTTAGAAATTGAAAATATCGTTTGGTAATTTAATGTCTTTTAATGAAAATATGCAAACGATATTTTTATTAAGAACTTATTGTTGATTAAACTTACTTGTTATCTTAAATTTAATATCATTTTTGAAAAAATTAATTGCAAAAAAAATTATTTTGAAAAGTCAAAATATTAGAATATTTATTCAAGTGGTTCAAAATATTAGAATATTTCACATTAATTCTCCTTTAATTATTACCAATTCTTAACTGGTGGCATCATTGATTAAATTCAGACTATTTTATTTAAAATCAGTATTCTTTTTTGCAGTTTGTTTCTTTTTCGTCTTAAAATGGGCCGTGTGAGTGATATTCCTGAATCTACTAAACTTCGTATGGTTGATTTGTATCGGCACGGTAAAAATCAATGTTTTATAGCGAATTATTTACATCATTCGCAATCGAGCATTAGTAAAATACTAACACAATATTCAAAAATTGGAAAATTTCAAAATAATCGCCGAAATGGTGGCCGAAAACCAAAAACATCTGCTAGAGATGACAGGAAACTGAAGCGTATAGTTAAGAAAAACCGTTTTAAAAGTGTGCGATTCTTGCACCGAAAATAGAAAGAAGAAGGAGTTGAAGTTTCTACATCGACAACATTAAGACGTCTCCATAAATTTAAATTTGAATCTCGTGTACCGAAAACAAAACCTCTCATGACTGCAAGACAAAAGCGTATAAGATTGAATTGGTGTAAATCAAGACGTTTATGGAGCAATGAAGATTGGAAAAATATATTATTTAGTGATGAAAGTATGTTTTGTGTTTCATATGGTAATCAAGGTATTCGAGTTTGGAGAATGAAGCAAGAAGCATTTGATAAAGAATGCCTTAAACGTTCCGTAAAATTTGCTGCTAGTGTCATGGTTTGGGGTTGTATGAGTGCAGAAGGACCTGGAAAGTTATGCATCGTCTACGAAAAGGTTAACTCTCTGATATATCAAGAAATTTTAGAATATTACATGATTCCATCATCAGAAGATTTATTTGAAGATGATTTCATCTTTCAACAAGATTTAGCGTCCCCGCATACCTCGGTGTCAACTAAGAATTGGTTCCGCCAACGCAACATTAAGGTACTTCCTTGGCCACCAAATTCACCAGATCATAATCCCATCGAAAACTTATGGTGTATAATGAAGAAAAAACTTCAGGAAAATCCTCCTTCAAGTAAAACTGAGTTAGTGGCACGTATAAAGTCTATTTGGGCTAATATTGATAGAAATGTTTGTAAACACCTTGTATATAGTATGCAAGATCGATTGTACGCTGTTATGAAAGCTAAAGGGGATGCTACAAAATATTAACTACCATTTACTTCATATTCATAAGGTAATATTGTTGCGTAAAATAAAATATTCTAATATTTTGAACCAATCTAAATTTTATTCTAATATTCTGGTGTGTTTAAGGAAGCTGTATACTTAATTTATTGTGCTGTATTTTATATTTTATAAATGTTAAAATCTTATCTAAACATTCCAGATTTAATTTATAAGAAATTTAATTGCATTTACTTAGTATAAAAAATAAATAAATGACAAATAATTTTTTCTTATTACTTTTTCTCAATTATTCTAATATTTTGAATATGAGCTGTACATAATATTTTCAAGAACATCATTCTAGTGTTTAAATTTATATTTGCTTTAAATACAAAATTAAAATGTTTTTAATAAACGTAGATTATGATGCAGAAATAATAATACTTCAGCATTTTCAGGTGATAGTCTATTTCTTTTTTTTTTTTTCATAAATATTACCTGCTTCTGAAAATAACCGCTCACTGTATATGGTACTTCCTGGTGCTGAAAGGTATTTTTTGGCTAATTGTGAAAGATTTGGAAAATCTTTTGAATTTCTTTTGAATCTTTTGAGCCCACCACTCCAAAGGACACTGTTGTCTTTCTAGTAATGGTTGAGACAGGAAATTATTAATTTCTATTGGGAAATTTTCTACAGAGGTTTCATTCTGCAATTGGTTTACCTTTGCAATCTCGTTAAAGCATTCCCACAAAGAATTTGGTGTTTGAGAAACTGGAATATTTATCTTGGAAATATTTTGTTCATCTATTATGGGCTTCATACTAGACTTTGATTGTACTATAGCAGGATATTCTTTTCTATCAGTGGTTTTTTTTTAAGGTATTAAGATTTCTTATTTATTTTCATCTGAAAGTTGAAATTTGTTTTCTAATGCTTTCAAAATTTTATCATTATTTTTAAATGTAACAACATACATACATAATATCTATTAAAATGTAACAAAAGAGTACCTGATGTAGAAATTCTGTTAAGATTTTTTTTTGTTGGATGTATTTTAATGGCGCAAGGTCCCTTTGGTGACATGCTGCGCCAAGAACAAGGTAATGTATAAATTATAAGACAAAGTAAAAAATTGTATTAAATAATTATATTAAAAAGGATAATATGAGTAATGTGATTCAAAGGTCAAATTATATTGAGGCAAATTTTAGGCCGAACAAAACCAAATATTTTTTCATAATAAAATAATACTTAAAAAAATTAAAAATTTACATATAAATAATTAAAAATAATAATAATAATAATACATTTTACTTATGAAATATACAAGAATTATGTATACAATGCATACTATATTTTGTTTTTAGGTAAAAATAAATTAATTATTCGGCGGCCGAATAGGCCGAATATTCGGCTGTAATTTGGCCGAATAATTGGTATTCGGTTATTCGGCCAAATCCCTATTCGTTGCATCTCTACTACAGGTAACTATTTTTATATTCTGTGCACACCAGTATTTTTCTAATATAAAGTTTGAAGTATAATTTTTCTTGCAAATGTTTCGAAGCATCTATTACGGATTTTAGTTTTAAGAAAGTGGTGCCAGTTAGAATGAAAAAATAGTCGCCTGTGGCATCCTTGCAACCTGTGTTTTTATTTTTGGTTCAATGAATTAGATCTTGATTTACAACAATTATTTTCTCAGTATGACCATTTTTTCCGTTTTCAATAATATCGCTTTGGAAAATTCAATTCAAAATGCGTACTTTGTCAGAATTTTTTAATATATTATGCGTTATATATAAAACCTGCCAATTGAATGCGTTTGTGAGCAAAAATGGGTTTAAAAATGAACCAGAAAATCCAATGCTTTTGCTTTGCTGGATTGTCTGGTTCACATAGAAATCAAGGCATTTTTGTGTACCCAGCTTTTTCTGCCAATAATATTAATATAAATTTGATGTCACTGCAGATAAACCATTTGTATACTTCATGCTAAATACAATCAGATTGTATTCTAAAAGTTGTTAGATAAGTTTGCAAGCATCCACAAGTATACATTTACATTATCTGTGACTATTGCATGATGCTTGTTCTTGGCAATGAATCTTTGAAATCAACTCTGGTTGATTGCAAACAAACTATACATGATTGAAGAAAACTAAGAACAGTTGTGTGATTAGCATAAAAAATTCATTAAGGGGTTGCATTGATTCTTAATCATGCGATACCATGCAGACTAGTATAACTTACAGTATTTTTTTATTTAAAAGTTTTAATTTTATCGCATTTTGTATTATATACAAGTATGATTTTGTTATATATTGTTCCTATTTGTAGAATTTTTTCTATCATTTAATTTTTACTTATAATTTATTAAAACTCTGCAATCAATTTCAATTTTTCAGAAAAGTACTTCTATGTGTTGCAAGAATCCATTATTGGCATTCCTTTGGGATTCCCTTTTTTTTAGCCACATTAAATATATATATTTACGTAACATAAAACTTATCAAACTTTTAGATGTAAATATCTATGATATTTCAGGTAATAAAAGAAATAACATTATCTTGTGTTTTCTGTTATTATGGAAAGTCAGTAAAATTGAATTTATTTTTTAAAATAAAAACCTGTGAACTGCCCATTAAAATTTTCTTATCAGTCATCAAAACACACTTTGAGTTGCCTATTTATGCAATTAGGAGAAAATTGAAAAGGGCACATTGAAGGAAATCAGCCGTTGAAGTTGCATCTTTTTTTACTTAAAAAAATGACAAAAAGTCATTTTCTGACAGCATTTTTATATAATGAGGTTCACAAAAATCTGTTTAAATGAAAGCTTACTTTATTCTGAACAAAACAAACAAATTTGAAAGCTCTAGCTTAAACCTGAAAGAAGTTATGGGCTTTTATTTTGTCACATGTGCTACTCAAAATGGCGGCAAATCGGCCATCTTGGGAGCTATTTAAAAGCTCATAACTTACAAACCGTTTGATCAATTTCAATATAATTGATATTTTTGGAATCAGCATTATAAATTCTACAAATACACTGAATTTTATCAAAATTGGTGATGGTGGGTGCCATGGTCTGGGTGATCTGACATGGAATGACCCCACGGTTAAATTTCCGTTTCCCAATTTTCAACTCATCTACCTCTACGATCTGACCCTCTCCCCCAATCTTTTCCATATTGTTGACAATATAATCAACTAATACGTCGGTGCAATACCTACGCCAGTCGGCCATGGCATGTTTATGAACACCGAGGTCTCGATGTATGGTTTCAACGCTGGAACCCATGAAAAATTCGAAGACCATCTCAATAAGAATCTGAATTGGGAGTTTGCTGCCACTAAAAAAAGAATTATATCTAATTGACCTGGTGGTCTTGCAGCGCTTATCTCCCCATTTATTGCCACAGTACCACTGTCTGCGGTCGACGCGATGCTTGCAGCTAATTATTTTCATTGCCGATCCGCAGTTTTGGCAGGTCATACTGGTGTGAATTAGAGACGAGTCGTCCAAAAAATCCAAAAAAAAGCTCCATGCACCCAAATAAAAAAAAGGCCGATTTGGCAAAGGGGAGCAACCCAATCTAGCTTTAAAAGGATCCGAATCATTCGCTCGTCGTTGTAACTCCTGCTTGTATAATAGGATAACTTTAGCCATCGGCTCCTTATTCTCCTCCTTCCTTGGAATTGCAGTGGATGGAAAATTTTCGGCCATCATGAAAAGTGAAATTAAATGCAGAAAAACGAAAATTAAATTAAATGAAAAAAACAACGAACCAGCTCCAAGGCAGTGTCCTTCTCTGACGGCAAGAGACGAGAGAAATAATGAGAGCGGGAAAACGCCGTTACATATTTCAACTTTAAATATTCAAACTGAATTTCAAAATTAAATTGCGCAGAGGTAATTAAAAACGAAAACAGCGCAATACGTAATTAAGTTACATCACCGGCGCAGAGATGACACCTCCCACTTGCGCTCCGCGAGAGCTGATTATAGGGTTGCCAAATTAGGGCATTTGGCAGCATTTTCACATGGTTACCAGAATTCCGGATTCCTCGCCAAACTTGGTGAGATTTTTTTTTCCATTAAATCTGGCCAAACGCAAAAGCACCTTAGCCAAAAAAAAAAAAAAAAAAAAAAAAAAAAAAAGCTCACAATTAAGAGCAAGAATCTGAGAAAGTGTCACACCTAGCATTATGGGGTGATTCATGACATCTCAGATTTTCTCCAAAAAATTACCAGTTGTTACTTATCTTGTTAAAAGACCAAATCCAGAATTTTTTGCTCCAAAGTTGAGTTGTTCATTTTTTATGGCCCCCCAAAGGTCATCATGTCGTGAAAAAAAATAAGCGTTTTTTTAAGACATGGATATTGCTATGACTCACAGCTCTTTGCGCATACAACCTGCCACGAAATTCTTTTTATATCTGGAATGTAAGAGGGTTGAACTTTATATAATAGATGAAAAACCTGTGGCAAGTTTTTGCCGCAAGGTCACAGAAGGTCACAAAAAGATTCATTTTTGCTGTTTTTTTCCATTTTTAAGACCCTATAACAGCTTGCGCGTTCCAACTGCCATGAAAAAACAGGTGGCAATTGAAAGCCATGCATTAGCACTTTTAAAAAATGTATATATAATTGAGGCAAGTTGTATGCGCTTTTAGTTACAGAGTGCCAAAGTCTGAAAAATGTCATTTTTGACCAATATTCAAACTGTCATAATTCCTTGCGGCAACAACATTTTGAAATAATTCTTTTGCCATTGTTTTATTCTATTATTGCCCTTTTCAAAAAAGTAAACTCCACTGAGGCAAGTTGCTTTAAAAAAATTTAATGTTTTTTTAAAATATGGCCTTTTTCAATAGTCAGAGCTATTTTATTATTTGAAATAACTGGACTTGATAACAATATTTTATACATTTGTTTGTCTATATAAATTGATGTTCTAATATATTGTGAGATATATATGATGCTAATGGCATTTATTTAATTTTAACCCTTTCGAGTCCGATTTTTTTTTTTTTTCAATTTTAGAAAAAATTACTTTTACTTTAATAATATTGATACTAGCTATTTTAATAGATTAATTAGAGTTTAACGAATATTTCATTGTCTGAAACATAACAAATGTTGTTTTTTTTGCACTATTAAATTCATATTCATGCAACAATAGGCTAAGGAAGAATTTTTGGAGAGGGTTTAAAAATATTATCTTGCAAAAAGTTAGTGACATTACAACTTTCTAATATTTTTAGCGCTTTATTACACATAATTCTTTCAGGAAAGTAATTTTTATTTTAAATTAAGAGGGAAATACATTTAAAATAAAATAATCGCAAACAATACTAAAAAAATTAAGCAAATATTTATTATTACTAAATGACTTAACATTAATGAAGTCATATAATAAGTGCACAAATACATACTAACATTGCTACATGTAATTAGTAACAAAAATATTTCCTAAAAATAATAATACTCAAAAGACAGGTATTATTAATAGTACACCAGCCCTGAAAGCGTTAAAACGAAAATATTTGACATTTACAAATTACAATTTGTAATTAAAATGCAAATATAAATACAATCAGCCAACACTGCTACAATTTTTACAGAGTTTTATCATTACGAGAAAAGAAAATCGAAGATATAACCATTTCTTTTAAGATATTTCAATATGTCTTTTAACCCTTATGGGATTTTGTTTTTTTCACTTATGGGAAAAATAAATTTTCTTTAACATTAATAGCTATCCAAGTATATTAACTGAAATACATGAATAGATAACTATAACTGTTAAATGGTATCTTCAGATATGATACAAGAAAGTTATATTTTTGATTTTCTTTTCTTTTACTGATAAATCAATGTAAAAATATTAACAGTGTTGGCTGATTGTATTTATATTTGCATTCTAATTACAAGTTGTAATTTGTAAATGTCAAATATTTTCGTTTTAACGCTTTCAGGGCTGGTGTACTATTAATAATACCTGTCTTTTGAGTATTATTATTTTTAGGAAATACTTTTGTTACTAATTACATGTAGCAATGTTAGTATGTATCTGTGCACTTATTATATGACTTCATTAATGTTAAGTCATTTAGTAATAATAAATATTTGCTTAATTTTTTTAGTATTGTTTGTGATTATTTTATTTTAAATGTATTTCCCTCTTAATTTAAAATAAAAGTTACTTTCCTGAAAGAATTATGTGTAATAAAGCGCTAAAAATATTAGAAAGTTGTAATGTCACTAACTTTTTGCAATATAATATTTTTAAACCCTCTCCAAAAATTCTTCCTTAGCCTATTGTTGCATGAATATGAATTTAATAGTGCAAAAAACAACAACATTTGTTATGCTTCAGACAATGAAATATTCGTTAAACTCTATTTTAATCTATTAGGATAGCTAGTATCAATATTATTAAAGTAAAAGTAATTTTTTCTAAAATTGAAAAAAAAAAAAAATCGGACTCGAAAGGGTTAAAATTAAATAAATGCTATTAGCATCATATATATCTCACAATATATTAGAACATCAATTTATATAGACAAACAAATGTATAAAATATTGTTATCAAGTCCAGTTATTTCAAATAATAAAATAGCTCTGACTATTGAAAAAGGCCATATTTTAAAAAAACATTAAATTTTTTTAAAGCAACTTGCCTCAGTGGAGTTTACTTTTTTGAAAAGGGCAATAATAGAATAAAACAATGGCAAAAGAATTATTTCAAAATGTTGTTGCCGCAAGGAATTATGACAGTTTGAATATTGGTCAAAAATGACATTTTTCAGACTTTGGCACTCTGTAACTAAAAGCGCATACAACTTGCCTCAATTATATATACATTTTTTAAAAGTGCTAATGCATGGCTTTCAATTGCCACCTGTTTTTTCATGGCAGTTGGAACGCGCAAGCTGTTATAGGGTCTTAAAAATGGAAAAAAACAGCAAAAATGAATCTTTTTGTGACCTTCTGTGACCTTGCGGCAAAAACTTGCCACAGGTTTTTCATCTATTATATAAAGTTCAACCCTCTTACATTCCAGATATAAAAAGAATTTCGTGGCAAGTTGTATGCGCAAAGAGCTGTGAGTCATAGCAATATCCATGTCTTAAAAAAACGCTTATTTTTTTTCACGACATGATGACCTTTGGGGGGCCATAAAAAATGAACAACTCAACTTTGGAGCAAAAAATTCTGGATTTGGTCTTTTAACAAGATAAGTAACAACTGGTAATTTTTTGGAGAAAATCTGAGATGTCATGAATCACGGGTGTGTCACTCTCTCAGATTCTTGCTCTTAATTGAAAGTGGTTTTCAGTTGAAGAAGAAATATCAAAATTTCATTTATAATATTTTATTTTAATCTAAAAATGATAAAATTTAAAAAAAATTTAAATTTAAAAAATGGTTCAAGTATCCATATCTTCCCCTATGCTTTTCATTAATTTCTGATTCTAAATACAATCATAAAAACAATTAGGTATTACTGTTTGTAGGGTGCCCATTACTGGAATTTGGGGTGTTTTGATTCAATTCCGGTATTGTAGCTAAATTTAGATTCACGTTGGAAAATGTGATCATGATATTTATGAAACTTATTGACAAATTAATGCAATATTAATAAAACTAGAATATAATTTAAATAAAATTCCTCAAAGTGCCCATTACAGAAACGTTTATCTAACGTTAAAGAACTATTTTCAATCATCTAATATGTGATTAGTGGAAAAAATTAGAAAAAAAACTAACCAGACGCTGAGAAACTTTTAATATTAAGATAATATAAATAACGAGGTATTCAAAACACATAAGATTCTCAAAGTGCAGTAGCATAAGCTTAAACACCGGCCTACTTCAAATGTAAATTGGAAAAACAAATACAAAAACTTATCTTAGTTAAACAAATGTTATGTTAATGTAAATATAAGTATTATTAAATTTTACCTTTATTTTGAAATGGTATTTTGTTTTTCGTATTATCAATACTCCTACAATAGCGCATCACAAAATCCTCAACATTACGTTAAATTCACAGTTAACAAACTCTCTCAGAAAAAACTTCAGAACCGTTTACGGAATTCAGCACCAGGAACCATATTGCAAATCGCAATTCAGCATGACCAACAACGTTCGTGGAGTTAAAACCTAAATCAAGAGCATTTCTAAACATTTGATTTTTCATGCGGCAATAATAAGTCATAAAACAGATAATAATGCAAACTTGCTCCTGTCGTAACACGATATCAATCTTATTTATAATTTTCATCTTTAATGCATCATTAGTTAGTCATACATAAGATAAAAATTTAAAAATTAGACAACTTGATTTTTTTTTAAATTTTTAGAAGCAAATGTTAAATTAAGGAAAGTATGGGTCTACTTTTTGAGTCAAAATTTTCAAGCTTTATTTTTTTTCAATCAATTAAGCATGCTGATTTTTGCCCTAAAGCAGTTTCTTAAAATATTTTTTACCATGTCGAAGACCAACCATCTTGAAACTGTTCAGAAGAAACGCTTTCAGTCGTGACGTCAGTTATGACGTTTTGCTTGGATACCGCTCCAACAAACAGCTGCTGTGCTGTATTTTCTATTTTATTTTTATATTATAGCTACATTTTTTAGCTATATATCACAGACAAGTATTTAACGCTTTATGTGCAATGATACCAAATTCTACAATTTATAAAGAAATGGAACATAGCAACCATTTGTTTGAAATCAGTATCCAAGCAAAATGTGCTCAGAAGATTTTGCGTGGAGTAGGCTTTACTGAAGAAAGGAATTTTAAAACTAGCAAAAGCCATGCTTCGTTTGGATTCGCGAAGAATTATGCTATAAGATAAATATTTCAAAGTAATAATATATTTTTTAAATTACTTTTGCATCTTTATTAAGCAAGAATGTAATTTTATGTTTCGGCGCATTTTAGTTTTAAAAGGTATTTCAACCAAATAACTAAGAATTTCCTCAGCTTGTTTATTTATGAAATAAGACTGGTATAAATAAAAATATTTTCGAAGTAGAATTATACAAAATATTAGTTAATTCTATTTGTTTACAATTCTTTTATTGCCACTTCACAAAAACATAATGCAATTCTTTTAAAATTCATAAATATCGTCTGCTTAAATGATTTCAAAAAGTAAGAATAAATTGTGTATTTGAATTCCTAACACAGAAGAATACTTTTATAATTGAATGTTAATAAGAGAATTTTCACAAATTTTAGTTCATTAAAAATATGCTATAATTTTTCTAAAATAAAGTATTTTATAAATTTTATAAAAGAAATCATGAAACTATACATAGTTAAAAGGAATGAGCATAGTTTGAAAATCTGAAAGCAGTTTTTGAGATATTTTATCAGAATAATGAAAATATATTTTATTTATTTATTTAATGATGATTCTAGCTATATTTACTGACCCCATGATTTAACTTTTTCTTCTGAAAACGTACGTGTTTTACTTCTTATTTGAAAAAATGTGTTCGTAATGGAAAAACATGTAAAATAAATTAATTAAAATAATATTTTTTTTAAAAGTATTTCTGTAAAAAAAATAATATTCTGCAAATCTACAGATCATAATTTATGTTTTTGTTTAATTTCAAGTCAAAATACTGTATAGTTTTTTTGTAAAGTGTACGACAAAATGTCATTTGAGTGGCCTAGTAGAGGATTCGCTTCGCTCATCCTAATAATTCAATTGTATAATTTTTATCGTTCAAAACAGATAAAATGAATGACTATATGTTTTTATCCTTCCAAAACATGGTTTTCGTATTAGAATTACATACCTTTGTTCACTCATAAAATTTAAAATATTCGGGAAAAGTATGGCGTGATATGCTTCATCTACGGTGTGTTCAGCACAACTTACCGATTGTAGACAAGTACGAAATGAAAATCAAGGCGAAGTGTGACGTCAGCTACAATTTAACAGGATAGTTTTCATTGGTGTCACAATTCGCTTTCGTACTGCCCTCATAGATGTAGGAATGTTATTCCTATATCTATGACTGCCCTACAATCGGTAGGTAACATTGGTTACTTCGGTAAGTTGCGCTGAACACGCCCCTAATGGGTCGCAGTGTGGGCGACTGGAGAAAAAACTGGACATATTACAAGGTTACGGCGCGTATCTGCAAGTAATACCCTCTCCATTCCCAGCCTTTTATTTTCTACACAAAAATTTAAAAATATATGTAAAATGTCAAAAACTATAATGCAAGGAGTCCAAAAATGCTACGTCTCTTTGTTGTAAACGAAAAGAATCGCAAAAATCACGCTCATTTTAGACTAAAGAAGTAGAATTTCCTTCTTAAAAAATTGGTTTTCCGACAGCGGCAGCGTTATCTTTCAACAACTTTAATAGCAACCCAACAGGGAAGACGGAGTTACATTCATTTAAAATTAGTTTTGTGATCAACTACAACCAACGAGATATATCGCCAGTTCACATCGAGTGGATCATTTTAAATAGGAGATTAGTACAAAGAGTAGCATTTACGTTGTGGGCCAATCCCATGTAAAGAAGATCCACTCCATGCGACTTTTTAAAGTGATGAACCGGCCGTGCATAGAAGAAAAACATTCTATTCTATTATGCATTCGTTCAATTGTTCTTTCCTGCACACAAAGGTTTGAAAACATGGAGGACTGGGAGCAGGGAAACGCAATGATAAACCTACGAATCAACCGCTAAAATAGGGTTTTCAGATGTTTTCCACCAAGGTATGACTTGGCTGACCAATTGCATTTTAATATACAAATGGAGTTTTAACTAATTCTAAAATTTCAGCCAAGAACTTGATGTGATGACTGTATGCAGCCGCCATAAGGTCTAATAGTGTGTATGTTTCTCCATTATTTTCACCAACTGAAAATGAAATTTCATAGATTCCAGTAACTTTTAACTTCTCCAAACAAGCAACTTCAATTTCAGACACATATTGGCAAGTGTCAAAGATTTGAGAATTTTCTTCTATTGGAAGTCATATGTTCACTGGTTCTTCTGTCTAGAATTCAAAGTTTTTATTATTCTACATTTAGCAGGAATGTGATATTAGCCTCGATATGAAGCATAGTTTACACTGTTTTGGCTTCTTCAAAGTTATTTAAAGCATGACTCCATTAGCCACAGATAAACACCTAATATTCCTTTTCCTAAACATAAACACAATGTTTAGAATGCAGGTTAGAGTTAAAATCTATGTACAGGAAGAAATTATTGCAAATAGCTGGGATGACATATTTTAACAGATATAAATGGCAATCCCATCAGCCGTTCATTCCACACACAGTTTCTGAGGTAATGTTTTATCTTTACAGGCAAAAAGAAAGATACTAGCAATAACAAGCAGTAGTAGATATAACAACTAGTTGACATAAGGAAAGGGCAGCTGGCGTCACTGGAATTTTCTGCCCGTCATTAAGACTCAAGTCAGGAAGTCAAGGCGATCTGATTGGTCTACGATTGGTCTGATTTGTCTGCGATTAAAAGCTCTGTTGTATGATTGGTCAACATTGTCATGATGATTCCTGTAATGATCGCTAAAGCAAAAATGTAATTGGTAGATTGGTTGAAGGAAGCATTTGTTTGTAAACATGCCCTTTCCTTAATGGGAAAAAATAGACTGGTGTAAGAAATTAAAAGCATTTTCATATTTGATCCACAATCTCCAGAACTGCTGAACAGATTTTAATCAAATTTGGTGTGAACACAGGATGATATAATACAAACAAAAAAACATTCAACAATTATAATAGACATACATGTTTGTGTGTAACACTCATGGCAGTGTTAAGGTCAGAAACAGCAGTTGCAGAATACAAAAAAGAAATGGGTTAATAGGGGGTGTGGTGGTGGTCCCCTCTTACAGCTATACAGGCATCGCAGCATGATGACATAATGGAAGTAAGGCAGTTTATCAGTGCATGTGGCAATAAGTTCCACTCATTCATGAATGCTGTATTTAGTTCCTGGATGGTTCTCAAAGGGGGGTTGCGAGTTGCAATAGCCCTACCTAGAGCGTCCCAGATATGCTCTAAAGGGTTGAAGACTGGAGACCTGGCTGACCAATCCATGCGGCGAATATCATCACTCTCGAGAAATTCGTCAGAAGAGCTCTATGTGGATTTGCGTTATCGTCCTATAAGATGAACAGGGGCCCACTGCACTCAGGAAAAGGCGAACATAGGGCTCCAAGACTTCATCCCTGTACCTCACACCCAGTGTTGAATTCAGACACTTTTCCCCAGGATGGATTTCTGTGGCTCCGGAGGGAGACATGGAGTTCCGGAAAGGGGGAAATGACATTTTTTACCATAAAAAACACAAAATCTAAAATTTTCCGGGGGGATATTTGATAGCTCGGGGGGATGTCTATCCACCCGGACCGCCCCCTGAATTCAACAATGCTCACACCAGTCACAGAGCCTTTGTCAAAGACGTGGAGAGGTGTGTGGCCATCAACATGATGCCTGTACAAACCATTACACCGCCACCAACATAATTGTTGATGTTGCAGACATTGGAGGGCAAGTAGCCTTCTCTGACTCTGTCCATATGAAAGTATGGCGAGAATTAGTGTTTAGGCTAAAACGGTACTCGTCGGTGGACAGAACGGTCGTCCTTTGCTCCATACTGCAATCCCTATGCTGCTGCTCTCCTGTTTGTAGACGTGAGTGGGATGCAAAGAGCCAGTCTTCTGGAAAACAACCCCCTTCAACCAGTCTTTTGGAAAGTCACTCTTGTTACATGGATACCTGTGGCTGAATACAGTTCCCGAGCGAGCTTTGAAGCTGTAGCTCTTCTGCTACGCCTCGCAAAAATGGACAAATGGCGATCTTTTCTGGCCATTGCGGCTCTTGGACAACCTTGGCCAGGCTTTCTCTCGACAGATTCAGTATTTTGGAACTGTTTCTATAGGTTACACACGACGCTGGACGTCAAATTAAACTTTCTGCATATCTGGACTTGCGATCGGTCTGCCTCTAGCCTTTCCACAATTCGCCACCTCAATTCCTTCATCTAAACGTTGGTGGTTACTCATTTTCATTGTTCCGATCTGAATTTAACCGATTGCTGCAAAATAATACCAAGAAATTCGCCGTTGAGTCCTAGCAAATGTAATTCGCGTTACCGTCCACGCACTTATAAAACCCGTTTTTCTGCTGGCTCTGTCCACACAAACATGTATGCTTACATATTTGCCGTACAAGATTTGCATTTTTATCTAGAAGCAGTGGTTTTTCCTTCAGTACAGTTCTTTTCATGCATTTAGATAAAAAATGCAAATTCTCTTAATTTATTTCACCAGTGTAGTTTAGTTACAATTGCCTAAAATAGGAATAATTTTCTTAGGTTTTTCTGAAGTTTTATAATTTTCAATAACAAAATAAATATTAATTTTTCATAGTTGTTTCTGATATGGAGTCATCATGAAAGATGTCAAACTTTTATAACTGTCAGGGTCTGATACCACCTCTGCTAAAGAATGGAATTTCCGCTGTTTCTCTATTTCAATATTTCGTATTGTATGGCTGTGTACCTGAATTTCCAAGGTGACATTCCTTCTTTGTGGAAAGGGGAATTGACAGATAATCCTGTGCAGGTGATGAATAAAAGAAAGAGAAGATTGCTGACAGGCATGTCCATCTGTCAGTGAGGTATGCGGATGATCAGTGGATAAGCAACATGTCACTAGGCAAGAAAGGAGTGGGGGAATGTGCCCAATGAGTGAGCTCCAAAGGGGGTTGACATTCGTGTGACCCAGTGAGTTGAGAAGAGCAAGTCTGGTCTCAGATTGAGTCAGTCTGTTCCTGGGTTTCGTACCTAGCGGGTGTGTAGGACTGAGGTCCTGAGAGTGTGCTCTGTGTTGTAGAGTGTAAGGAGAGCGTTTTCTGGTGAGAAAAGGACATAAACGTCCTGGTGTTTAGTGCTCTGGGCTAAGAAGTGCAGGCCGAGTATACTTGTGTTGGGAGACTCAAGGTTGAGCTCCGATAAAGTGAATTTAACGTGCATTGAGTGTGAGGTGGAAAGTGTAATTGGAATAGTACACAGCCAATCTTTACTTTATCTAATTTAATGTTGAACCGGATCACCTATATCCGAGTTGTAATTGTATATAATTGTAAATAGCGTATTTAGTGTGTACATATATTCTTAATAAACTGATAATTCAGCTAATTGATAGCGTAAGTCTTCATTTACACAATCCTCACAGTGGGTGACCGATATCACCTAATAATATCGGTGGTGGCAGCTATATCTACCACGGACTTTCTTCAAAGTTGTGTGGACTGAGAGAAACGTCCGACAATAACTATTTTATTTTTTATAAAAATATTAGATTGTGTGAAAAATAATGTCTGTTTCTGGTATTTTACTTTCCAACCAATTCATTTTAGGTGGTTGGAGATAGTTTTAGAATAGAATATATTCCAAGTTCAGCAGCAAACTCGCAGACTTTGATATATGGATTAGTTTTAATTTGAGTTTTAACATTTTAATGATAAAATGTCATTTACATATTCAAAACTCTCATTACCACTGCAGAGCTTAGAATCGTGTTAGCTGGGATTGAACCAGACCATCTGAACATCGAGCATGATCGTATTGAACAAAAGGATAACTCAGTTGTTTTGTGATAAAGACTCATTACATACTATTTTCTCTTTCAAGAGGGCATCGCTACATACTCCATCCCAATAAAGGAGACATCTTATAAACACATTGGCTTATGCTCTCTAGCTATCTGCTGTGAAACTTTGCATGCTGGTGTTGAATTTGTTAGTGCTGCCATTTTTTGTGAATATTGTGTGTTTGACTCTGCACACCAATGTAGAGATTAGATCGGATGAATCAAAATATTTTTTTGAAAAAACCCAATAAGAACATCAAATCATTCCAAGAATCCCCCTTCTTCCCAAAACAATCAAAAAGCTAAGAAATAAAAGTACCCAAGCAAGGAAAATCATTATTTCCTGATAGATTTTTCAGATTTTTATAAGATGTATTATTCTTCTTCATCTGATTGCCAGCTTGAGGAGGAATTGTGCTGAAGTTTTCTTTAACCAAGAATTCTGCTTTCTTGAATAGATCAGCAAAATTTTCATGAACCCTAGTTTTCTATTTCTTGCTTACTCACTGACACAAAGTTAGCAAAATGACATCATCAGCATACTTCAGCACAAAATGCAAATTATATTTGGATTTTTGAAGATATTTTTAAAGTGGTAATGTAACATTGAATAAAAATTCAGAAATAACTAGCACAAAAAAAAAAAAAAAAAAAAAAAAAAAGTTAATTTTTTGTTGGTCTAGCTAGCAGATTTTATTAATTTAATAATATTGTTAAAGATAAAATTATAAAACGAACAATGAGGATATTCATCAAACTTATAAATATGAATTTCAAAGTCTCTGCTAAAGAAGTTTTACATTTTATCTAGTCGCAATAAAATCGAAGAAACCGAAGTTGTTAGGTACAGGAAATTTCCCAGAAATAAATGTTGTACAAATGCAAGCTACTGTACAATGTGCTGTAATTATCTTTTGATTTTTTGCTAAGAGTGTTTCTAAAGAAAATGGAAAAAACTTTCAGAAGTGATAATAAACATTAACCCCCCCCCCCCCTTCAAAACAGCATCACAATCCACTTATTCAGTCAAAAATACTGTGCATCTCATCTGACTTTAGGTCAAACTTAGGTCTTTGTTTGTTGCTTTAACAATAATGAAGATATCATAACTATATTTTCAACAGAGTTACTTGGATTTCTGTGAATATATAAAAATTACAAGAAATGTGAGAAATTGTATGTGTGTAAAATATACTTATAAAAAGATTTTGTTTATTAAAATGAAACGGTGTTAAACATATGTAAAATTGTTTCAAAATTTAATTTTTAAATACATTTAAATTTTGAGATAAATACTGAATTAGGTCAGCCAAATAGTTACAATTCGGCTGGCTGAATATTTTGTATTCCATTTACCTGCATGCTGAATATTTGGTATTCATAATTCAGTGCATTTCTATTCCCAACATTCTTAAAGGACTGAGATTCCTGTGTATATGTATGGTAAACATTTATGGGTGAATTTAAATATGTGAGTTCATCTAATCTTCAACTTAACCCTTGCAGATGGCTGCACTAGACTGAGGTCCCATAAACATACATCAGATCGAAGATTCTTGATCGATGCTTGGAATAAATGCAGGAGATGGTTTAGAATTTGAATGGAAAATAAAAGAGATGGACAATGATGTAAGAATGAACTAGAAATGTTATTCTTTTTAGTATGAGAACTGCTTGCCCACATAAGAAGTTCCTTTTCTATCTACAAACTAACAATGTCTATTCATCTCTGGTTAATAATGTTTTGTGTATAGTTCTCTACTCTTAATATACTTCTTAAACAAGTCCAATGGTGTCTTATTCTTTATGATGCGAATATCAGTTACTATAAATATTTTCCTGCATACTATTTGTATAATTATCTAAGCACATTATTATAATTTACATATGAACATATACATTTGCCTTCATATTGATATTCGGGCGTATGCGACGCACACACCGTAAGCGCCGCACCTCCGAAAATATATTAAAATAAAATAAGTATTCGTTAGAAGCGCCGCACTTACGAAAATACATCAAAATGTTAAAAATTGCATTATATTTCGTGTTTTCTCTCGTTTTGCGGCGATTTTTTTACATTTGTGAAATGTATCCAATTTCAAAGTGCAAGTACAATATAGTATATTTTGCATATTTTTTACTGTAAAATTTAATATGAATTCGTGCAACCAGTTTTTTTTTCGGGATTTTTTTATACGATTTTTATAGCTTTTTCACCGTTTCATGGAGATTTTTCGAAATTCGAAACAGAAATCTTGCTTAAAGAATTAATTTAAAACAATAATTATGTTCTCCACAATTTTAGAATTTTTTTTTAATTTTAGCTTTTTTTATTAATCACGTTTTAATCCCCCCCCCCCCCCAAAAAAAAAAAAAAAATCTTTAATTAAAAAAATTTTATTTCACAATTAGCAGTGATTTTCACAAAAGATTTAGGTGCATTCATAATTATGTAAATACGTAGCATCTATAGGCGTCTGTCAGTTTGTCCATCTGTTTACATATAATAAAGAAAAAAATACCCAACCGAATCAATTGAAATTTAAAACATATAATTGGGTCATAATTTTGTTATGTCATTTCAAATTTTATGAAAATTAAATGCATAATTTAATTACAAGTATTCCATTACATGATGGCAAATGGCAAAAAATAATCTCAAGTGCAGTTTAATGATGTTACACTTTTTCGAACATAATAAAATTGCTATGAAGTATAAACTAAAATATACATTCTGTACAATTTTTGGTGCAAAGAATGTTTGTTATTAATTTACATGGCCACAGAAAAGTATTTCATTGAATTATGTTATAGAGGGAAACATTGTTTGGGAATTGTTTTAATTCTATTGAACTATTTCAAATTCTATAAAACTGATGCATCTATCTTACTGAGGTTTATTACAAGTTACTCGGTGTATAATAGAAAGTAAATAGTATTTACAGGGACACATAAAATTTTTTTGTTACTATATTGTATCCAAAGTACTGTATACTATTGTACCAAAATCTGAATATTTTTTAAACATTCTTGTAGTACGAACGTGCCTCATTTGCTAAGCTTGACGTGCAATTTCCAACTAGTTAAAAATTTCTTACACAAAAATTTCTGTTAAATAAAAATTTGAATTCAATCATTTGAAAAGGGCAGTTTGATATCAAATAAAAATATACTTCATACTTAAAAGGATTCCCTTATTTTTTGTCTTTTAACAAGAAAATTTGATGGACACATTAAAGAAGTGTAATGAATAAATGGATAAGTTTTGCAGAAATTACTATTTGTATGCTAAAGAATCAAACAATGTTTTCAATTTCTTATCAAATATGTTCATATTTTACTGTAATCAATTCATTTCTCATAACAATTCCCTGTGATTAACAGAGTTTCCTCCAGAGGGTTTCGGGGGGCGCTCCGCCCCTCCTGCCCTTTAGTTAAAAAAAATAGCGCCCTTCTTGCCCCTCATCCAAAAACTAGCGCCCCTCTTGTCATTCATAAAAAAATAGCGCCCTTCTTGCCCACATTTGAAAAAACGCAGCCTTCCAGCGATGATTCGAAAAAATCAGCGACGGAATGCACAAATACGCGCACTCATACGCGTCCCGTGGGACGGGTAATTTCGTCAAAAAATAGCTAAAAAAAAACGGCAAGTTTCGTTAAAAACCGCGAAATAACGACTAATTTCCGGCAAGATTCGCAAAAAATGGCTAATTTCGTCACAAAATTTCACAAAACGGCAGATTTCCTCAAAAGATTGTGGAAAAACGACACTTTTCTTCCGAAAATCGCAATAAATTTTGTCAAATGAGTCGCAAAAAACGGCAACTTTCGTCAAAAAATAGCGATAAAACGGCAGATTTTGTCAAAAGATTTGCGAAAAAACGGCAAATTTCGTCCAAAAATCGAAATAAAACGGAAAATTCTGTGGAAAGTTCCATTTTTTTTCGCGATATTTTCACGAGATTTGTCGTTTTTTCGCGATTTTTTAGCAAAATATGCCGTTTTTTGCGATCTTTTAGCAAAAACTGCTGTTTATGCGATCTTTTAATAAAATGTGCCGATTTTTCGCGATTTTTAACAAAATTTACATTTTTTTCTTTTTTTAATATTTTGATGAAATTTCTGTTTTTTCGCGACTTTTTGAACCGCTAGATTCTAGATTCAACTCTATAAAAATGCCCTGAAAAATATAAAAGTGTCCTTTTCAGAACAGTAGCGCCCTGCCCTTTTTTAAACCTGGGGGAAACTCTGGATTAACATGAACCTGAACCTGATACTTGAACATGAACCTGAATAAATTAACCTTTTGAGGGGCAAGTGATTGTGCTTGTGTAATTCCAAACTGCCATTGGAAATTTGGAAAATTTTTATTTTAAAATATTGAAAGACAATTTCATGACTTTTTTTCAGCCTAAGCTTGAAAAGTAATATTTAATAAAATTTTTCAGGTGTAAATCTTCAATAATTTTAGGTTGGATACAATATAACCCACAGCCCCTCAAGGAGTTAATATGATGATGCATTTATTTTATAGGTCCGATTCTTTCATAGAAAAAGAAGAAACAGGAAAACGTTTGTTTTCTATGAGAATAACATGGAAAATATGTTTGTTTACGAAGGGAAATCTTCAGAATAAACAGAGTTCATGATGACAAACAGAAAAAATAACCACTATGCTATTTTCATACGAAGAATGATTATGATTTGTGAACAATTAAATATATTGCAAACCTCAAGCTGCTGGTCTACATAAAAAATAAAGAAATCATTCTCTAAGTATTATATAACTAACTAAATAAATAAACGATATGATTAAAAAATATCCTTTGTCAGAAACGAAAACCCAACCAGAAGCTAATTTATTGTTTATTTTGATTGCTGCCACATTAAGAGATGGTCGATGGAAATGCAATAGATATAAATCTCCAAATATCACAAATTTTCTTTTGAAGCAGTAATCAACTATTAAAGTACAAAAATAAAATTTCTGTCCCCCTTTCGTTTTGATCAAAGTAGCACTGAAATGACTTGAACTTGCTACGTAAAACTAAGTTTTAAAGAAGTTATTCTTCTACCAAAGTAAAAGTAAGTTAAATCCAAACAAAGATTATTATGTAAATGTAATTTTAGATTATTTATATCAAGAAGATAAGATTATTATATAATGTAGCAAGTAAGTCACAGATTATTATACAGGGCTTGAAATTCAATTTTCCAGGAGGGGAGTCTCCCTACCACCATTTATAAATGGAGGGGAGTTTAGCTGTTTGGGAGGGAGAAAAAAAATCTTTAAAACCTACTGTTATTTTATATACTATTTAAAAAATTACACGAATATAGACACAACAAAATAACACTGAAGCAATTTTTATCAAAAACTCAGAATAATTATGCAATATGTGTTTTTTAGTTAAAAAAAAGTAAGATTTTATATAGTTTATTTAGTCTTTAAAGGGTTAAATTCCCCGCCTCTGCTAATTACTTTTGTTAAAGGTCTAGTAACAGGTATGAGATTGCAAAAAGTTAAAAAAAGAGGAAAAGGGAAAGAACGGGAAAATGAGAAATTATTTTTAAATAGTGCACGTTAAATGCAATTAAAATTATTTTACTTGCAATAATAAAATAATATTTTTCTTAAATCCTGTTTATTTTATTTTATTTTCGTTTGGGGGGGGGGGGGGGTCAGAGTGAATCGATTTATGCAAATGCTGCTATAAGTAATTCTGAAATGAAAGTTTCTATTTTAAGTTTGTAAGTTGTCCAATTCAAATTTTATCATGTTTTCACCTAAAAGATCATTTAACAAACATGGGAAGCTAATGTTAAATTTGCCTTTTATCTGCAAAAAAAGTTGTTAAAAACATTAAAATTTTGGGTAATTTTTTGGATTCTTTAATAAAATTCACATTTTTCTGCGATTCTTTCACAAAATTTATATTTTTCGCGATCTTTTGACGAAAAGCGCGTTTATTCACGATTTGTGAACGAAAAACGCATTTATTTCGCGATCTTTGGACGAAAAACGCGTTTTTTTCCCGCGATTTATGGACTAAAAGTGCATTTTTCGCGATCTGTGGACGAAAATTGGGTGTTTTTTCGCGATCTTTCGACGAAAATCGCGTTTTTCTAGTGATCGTTTGATGAAAGTCGTGTTTCTTCGCTATCCTTAGACGAAACTAGTGCTTTTTTCGCGATCCTTTAACAAAATAGTGTTTTTTCGCGATCTTTTGCCGAAAATCGAGTCTTTCGCGATCTTTTGATGAAAACAGTAATTATCTTTAGCCAATATAAAAAAATCGGAAAAGCGGAAAACGACAAAAAAAGCGGAAATCCGCGGAAGAATTTCATAACTGTAGTAAACTCTGTGTTTGGTTCTGGTTGATTTAAGGTTGAGTGTAGATTCCTGCAAGTAGGGTTCGGATTAATCTAATTTTTCAAAAGTTAATCCAGTGTATATTATTTTCGATTAAAAATTATACTTATAATAATAAACAGATGTGTTTGTGTGTGTGTTGGTTTTCAAGGAAATGGCTATATTTTTTTCCTCCACCCTCTGAGGAAATTGACTTCTTTTTTGCGATTCTGTGATGAAATTTGCATTTTTTTAGCAGCCTTTTGAGAAGATTCGCGTTTATTTGGCAACACTCTGACGAAATTTACATCTTTTTTGCGATTCTTCAACGAAATTTGTGTTTTTTAGCAGTCTTGTGACTAAATTAGCATTTTTTAACGATCCTTTAACGAAATTCGCATTTTTTTCCGCGATGCATTGTTGAAATTTGTACGTTTTTCGTGAATATGTGACACAATTCATGTTTATTAAGCAATAAATTGACGAATTTTGGATTCATTAAGCGATCCAGGGGCGATTCTTTTAGGTATTTTCCGAAAATTAAAAAAAATCGTCATAAATCCGGAAATTTAGACATAAAACATACTACGAATTTCGTCAAATCGTCGACCCAAAAAAAATCAATTTCAGAAATCGTTCACCGAAAAATCGTAAATATCACCAGAGGTTCGCGGGAAATCGCGAATTTCTCCAGAAGATCGTGAAAACGCGAATTTCGTCAAAGAATAGTGAAAGAAAAACACAAATTTCATCAAAGATTCGCTAAAAAACGCAAATTTCAGGTAAGGATCACAAAAAATCGCCAATTTCGTCAAAGGATCGTGAAAAAAATCTCAAATTTTGTCAAAGAATAGCGAAAAATCTGCTAATTTTGTCAAAGAACAGCGAAAATTCCTCAAATTTCGTCAAAGAATCGTGAAAAATTCGTAAAATTAATACAAAAATTTAAAAAGTCCGATAACTTTGTCTAAAGATTGCGAAAAATCCGCAAATTTCGTCAAAGGGCGTGGAAAAAACGGTGGCAAAAGTAAATCCCCCCCCCCCCTCACACAATCTGCTGTAACCTTTCAGAAAATTTGCTGTGAATTTCAAATTTTTTTTTTTAATTCAAAATCACCCCTAATGAACCCTTTGTCAAATTTAGCGTTTTCCCGCGATCCATTAAAGAAATTAGCATTTTTTCCCCTCGATTATGAACAAAATTTGCTTTTTCGCGCTCCTTCAACAAAATTGACGTTTTTATGCGATCTTTTAATGAAATTCACATTTATTTCGAGATTCTTTCACAAAATTCACGTTTTATAAGCGACATTTTGATAAATTCGGGTTCATATACAGGGGCGTGCGAAGAAAAACTGCGCTCGGGACGAAGTGTCAATTTAGTATTTATTCTTTTTCTTCTTAAAGGGCAAAAATGGTGTTGGTAGTAGAAAATCTGCATCCCCTAAATTTCTGCGTCCGATGCGACCACCCCCTTCGTCCCCCCCCCCCTCTTTTCGCACGGCGCTGTTTATATGGCGATCCTTTCACGAAATTCACATTTATTCCGCGATTCTTTCACGAAATTCAAGTTTATTCAGCGGTGCTTTCACGAAATTCGTGTTTATTTTGCATTTATTTCAAGAAATTCGCGTCTATACTGCGATCTTTTTGAAGAAATTCACGATTATTTTTAAGGAAAATCGAGTTTTTTGAGTTTTTCCCGCGATGCTTTGACAAAATTAAAGTTTTTATCGCGATAATCTAGCAAAATTTTCTGCGTTTTCATTTTCTGCGAACGATTGATGAAAGTGATTGTGAAAATATGCAATTCAGCTCGTTTCAAAAGCTATGAAAAATCGGTTGACAGCCCGGAAATTCGGCATAACTAACCGAATTTCCGGGCTGATAAACGGTGTTTCATCACTTTTGGAATCGGATGCGTTAATTTTTTGGAAAATTCGACACGGAATTACTCCGTTCTCGAGGCGGAAAATCGCACGAAACTTGTCAGTCGATCGCGGGGGAAAAATGCGAAATTTGACGATCGATTGTGGAAAAAAATCGTGAATTTCAACGATTTTTGGCAGTAAAAAACTCTCAAAATATGTCATTCAGTCGAACGAAAACATCACAAAATATGCAAAATGATCGTGGGAGTTAATCGTAGTTTCAAAATGCAAAATCTTTCAGAAAATTCGCAATTTTTTTGGGCGACATTTCAAGATTTCAGGCTCGAATCCCGCCATCCCGCCCTGAAATTCAAGCCCTGTTATATAAATGTAACTTTAGACAATAACATAGATGTAACTTTAGATTGTTATATAATGTAATGAGCAAGTTCATGGCCCTTTTTAGGTGCGTTCGTAATTATATAATACGTAGCACCTATAGTGGTCGTTCAGTCCGTCCGTCTGTCCGTCCGTCCGTCTGTCCGCATATAACAACGCAAAAACTACCCAACCGAATCGTTTGAAATTTAAAATACATAATTATTACATAATTTTGTCGAGTCATTTCAAATTTTATGAAAATCGGATGCATAGATCAATTACAGGGGCAATCAAAAGTATTCCATTACATTACGGTCAATGGGGAAAAAAGTTTCAAATGCATTTTAATCGTTTGAAATTTAAAATACGCAATTATTACATAATTCTGTCGAGTTATTTCAAATATTTTGATAATCGTGTGCATAGATCATTTACAGGGGCAATCAAAAGTATTCAATTACATTATGATCAATTAGGAAAAAGTTTCAAATATATTCTATACGTTTGAAATTTAAAATACATAATTATTACATAATTTTGTCGAGTTATTTCAAATTTTAAGAAAATCGGATGCATAGATCAATTACAGGGGCAATCAAAAGTATTCCATTACATTACGGTCAATGGGGAAAAAAGTTTCAAATGCATTTTAATCGTTTGAAATTTATAATACGCAATTATTACATAATTCTGTCGAGTTATTTCAAATATTTTGATAATCGTGTGCATAGATCAATTACAGGGGCAATCAAAAGTATTCAATTACATTATGGTCAATGGGGAAAAAGTTTCAAATATATGCTATACGTTTGAAATTTAAAATACATAATTATTACATAATTTTGTCGAGTTATTTCAAATTTTATGAAAATCGGATGCATAGATCAATTACAGGGACAATCAAAAGTATTCCGTTACATTACGGTCAATGGGAAAATTGTTTCAAATGCATTTTAATCGTGTTACACTCATACGAACTTAATAAAATTTATATGCAACTATAAAGTACATATTATAATATACATCATGCATAATTTGTGGTGCAAAGAACATTTGTTATTGATTTACAAGGCCACACAAAAGTATTCCATTATATAATGGTATAGGGAGAACATTGTTTGATGAGCGTTTTAATTGTAATTCACTATTTACAATTTTATGAGATTGACATATGAATTTAATATTTTTAAAACTTCGTTATCGTACGAACGCACCTAATTTGCTACGCTTCACGTGCAATTTCCAACTTGTTTATTTAGCAAAGGGATTTGTTGAACAAGAAAATTAATAAACCACAATAAAAAAATTTCATGACCTTGTTTTGACTTTGTAAAAGGGTTACAACATACCTTTCCTATTAAACCTATATTGATTAAATACAATGATAGCTTTATATTACTAACATCTTTTACATATTTTTCTTGACTTGTTACATGAAATCACACATCAAAAAACTAAATAAATTCACTTAAACAAACAGAGCTTATTAAATATAATTTGAGTATAGCAAAAGAAATATACTTAACACAGTGTTTTAATAATAAATTCATACTAGCATCTTGTATTATAGAACTTTATTTTAAAATAACTGCTTTTAAACCACTATATTTTAATGCAATTTCTGACTGCCAGCCAATAGAATGCAGATTGGACAACCCTGGCCCAAAGCCTTAAGCACATTGCTATACAATCTAAGTTATTTAACGTTACGAAGTACTTTCTGAATGGTTTAAAAATTTACTATAATTAATATTACTGCATATTGTTAGCGAGTTTTGAATAGCTAAAAAGAATATTTTTCCTCCATTAAACAAAAAAAATGTTATAATTGAGCAAACTATTATATATTTTATTTGACATTTATTATTTATTTACTAAAATGTTATTAGTTCTTATAAACACTTCTTTGCGTACTTTGAATTTATTTTCTTCTAAGGAAAACTAATGTAAATCAGAATTAATATATATAGTTTTTGTACTGAATCCTTCATCATTACCGCCCCCCCCCCCCAAAAAAAAATAAATAAATAAATAAATAAATAAAAATAAAAAAAGGGTAAATACAATTAAATAGTACGAGTTGTTTTATGTTTGAATTTTAAATTAAATTCATCTCTATGATAATTTTTACAATGTATGCAAACAATTATCCTAAGTTTAAAAATTCATACACACTGTTGTGTTGAATGCAAGTGCACCACTCTTGAAATTTTTATTTATATAGAAATGTTTGGAACTTATAATAATTACAAAAAAGGTATGAAAATATCTTTTATTATTAAATAAAATTATAAAAACACGGTTTAATACAAAAATAGTTAATATAGAATAGTCTCCATTGATATATTAATTGTGAATAATATAAATGAAAAGAGACAAATATAAGATTAGAAACTGCCATTTAATTGGTGATTTATATCTCTTGATCTATAGAGTTGCATTGAAATGATAAGCTGCAGTATTTAAATACAGGCAAAACTGTTTTCATAGCAACATGAAATTAGAATTTTTGATAATTACAAATTAGCTTTGATTTTCTAGACCGGAGATGCTAAGCACTCTCTACAAATCCGGTATTCAATTGAAATTAAATTGATTAGTACATTCGTACTAATCAGCTATAATTTTCTAACCTATATAAATGCAAATTCACAGTCTCATTACAATATTCAATTTAATACAAATGTGCCAGTTTAACATATTGATGTGATAATATCAAGTACATTTGTCAGAAATGAAACAGATACTTGACTGATCACAGTAGCCCAACAGTTATCAGCAATTTGGTTTCCAATTTAGATATTTTCATATAAAATGAAGGTGACATCTTGGCTGATACAATATGTGTTCATGTCATTTGACTGCATTGAATAATCATAGAACAGGCACCTCAAAGCCCATTTTCACTGGATGTCAATGTTATATTCAATGATTAGATGAACAAACTCATTTGCATAATGGTATGATGATATGGACTAAAGTTGTCATAAATAATGCAGGCTGGCCAGAGAAGCCCAACAGTTACCAGCAATTTGGCTTCCAGCTTAGCAACATAATTATTGCCAATCTAAAGATTGTCATATAAAATGACGATGATCTTTTGCCAACCCACTCCAATTTTATTATATTGCATTTCCATAGAAAGGGCATCTCAAGCTCCATTTTCTGTCGGCAGCAATGACAAGATGTCAAACTCAGGGATAAGGATGCTTATTTGTTTATTCAAGGGGAGGGGGGGTATTTAATCCAATTAGACTGAAATACAGTGATATAGTTTGAGAACTAGTATAGAAATGTTATGGAAATCAGAGCTGAATGGAAATAGAAAGAATAGTAACATTACCTGGACTTACCTATTTAAAAGAAAATGAATATAGCAGGAAATTTAACAGAACGTATTTTTCCGAATCTCTATAATTAACATTCAAATACTTATTATTGATCTCAAAGTTGAATTTCTTTTTGCTGTAAAAAATCACAGGTCAGAAACAGACTAAAGGTCTAATTTAAAATAGATATATTTATAATGGTACTGATACCACTTTATAATTTACTCAATGAAGCCACAGTACAGTTTCTTAAGCATCAAATTGAATATACTGACAAATACATGATAACCTATAATACTTTATTTATAGGCATATTTGTTTCTACATGCTTCCTTTTATTCTCCCAATGGCCACATAATCCTGAGTTTAGAAAACAATTTCCAAACTATCGAATATTTACCAGTCCAGAAGCACCGACTGCTTAAAATCTTAAAATGGTGCAAAAACATTCAGTCATGACAATCAATCAAAGAAAGTAAAGTGGCAGACCTTCAATCATTTATTTTATATTTAAAGAGTGAAACAAGCGTTATGAAAATTTCAGAGTGGGTACAAGCCCTTTATCTATACGAGCCTCTATCCGACATAGTTGGTGCCTATGACTAGTCATAGTCACTTCACAAACATAAAAAATTGTATAAAACCTTCTTTATCTATCACAACAGAAATGTCTATTTTGTAATATGTCATTTGACAGAAATTTGGCATGAAAATAAAGACAATAATTGATAGTAATGTGTGTGACGTGTGATAATATTTAAATTGAAAGTAAATGATGTAATTTCATTTTGCATTGCATTATCCTGAGCATGCCCATAGAAATTGTCAATGTCAACATGAGTGTAATATTAGAGCTCAATTAGTTATTTTCCATCTCTTCAAGATCACAAAACTTCAAAGGTGATGCATTTTCATTGAACAACATTGTGTATGTGTGCATGTATACAACTATATGCATAAATAATTTTAGTTCCTAATAAAAAATATAAGTACACATTAATTTAAAACTGACAAAAAAAAAAAAAAAAAGAATGAAAGAAAAATTGCAAAATCTAATTTTTTTTTTAACAATTAATGAATAAGAACTGTAACATGTCATTTTTGAAATGAATATTTTTTGTTAAATTATATGCAGTTGATGAAACGCAGAAAAAGAAAAATACACCTTATTCTATCTTATACTAAGTTATGACAAAGAATATCATTCAATTGGAATTCATATTTTCATTAAAATCTATACATAAATTAACTATTTTTAAAAGGATGTGATTGAGACATTGAAATAGGAGCAAAATTTTCAGTACAAACACACCAAATTTTGGCTTACAAATGTGAATCCTCAAATTAGTTTAATTTTTCATGAAATATGTTCAGCTAATTCTGGAAATAGTCAATATTACAAATTGAGCTAATTTGGGGGGCAGTTTCAAAAGCAAGATCTATTATTTTAAAGCTTAGGTTTAATAAAAAACTATTGATACTTTTAAATGCAAAACATTAACAGTGTTAGAAAATATTGTTTAAATATGAATAGTGTTGAAACAATTCATTGATATATTTATACTTTTAATGAAATTGTTATTATAATTATTTCTCTTATATTAATTATATGGTATTTCTAAGAGTAATGCTGGTAGCTTTTTAAGTATAATTCAAAACATATGTGGATAAAATGAGTTGAAATTTCGTTTATGCTTATATAAGAAACTTCTAGAAATTGATATTTGTTAACATATTTATAGGTTATAATTCAGAATTTTTTCTAACATTACTTTTATAATTTATGAAATATGTGCAGAAAATCAGCATAAAAATTATAAAAATGAATTTAACATTAGGAATTTAAAACTATATAATTTTTTTTTTTATTATTGAATTTCATCTTTGGTATCTCAAGTTTAAAAATTCTGCAATAGAAATATGGTCAAATTTTAATTTTTTGCATTGAAATTTCTAGTTTATTTCTATTTTACAATGAAAATGGTTTTTATTAATACAGAATTGCAGAAAATACAATTTCTGATTTAATACCTTTTGCATCTTCCTGCAACAATGGTGTTGAAATATTATGGGATGATATATACAGTAGACTCCCTCAAATCCGCACAGCTTGGGACCAGAGGTTTTGCGAATTTTAGAATTTTGCGGATTTCTGGTCATTGCTTTATTTATATTTTGTTAAAAGTAATTTGAATGTAATTAATAATAAAATGAAACATATAATGAATGCTTACAATATACTAAAATATTAAAATATGTAATAAACTAAAATAATAAAAATTTAGATAATTTTTAAAATGATTAAAATATTAAAAACAAAGGTCAAGTTAATAATCAATAATGTATGGTTAAATATTCATTATAAAGATGAAATGTGTTTTCCCTAAATTATTCAATGAAACTTGCCTCATAAAAAGGTATATTAATAATACACATCAGGATAATAAAATAATGAAGCTTTATTTCAGGTTTAGCCCAGACTTAATAACTAAAAAAAACATTATTAATACATAAATATACTTGGTAAGATTGTGATTACCAATGCATATCAGCAATATCTTGATTTTTTCAGAAATAAATTATTCTTTCTTTATGAAAAAACATGAATTCAATAAACTTAACAAATATTACAAATTAAAAAATATATTGAATTGATATAAAACTTAAAAAGTCAAATTTTGCACCTACTTCTGAACTGAATGTTTCATTGTTTACATCCATAAATTATGTGCGGATTTTAGAGAGTTGCAGATTTTAGGAGAGTGGATTTGAGGGAGTCTACTGTATTATAAAACTTTTTTCCCCCCAACAGTATATTTTCCTGTAAAATTAGTGTATTAATTATAAATATCAGGTTACCATGAACTCTAATCTACTGAACAATTTGAAATTCCATGTACAAACTTTAAATAGTAGCAGATTTTTTTTTATCCCTCTGTAGAGTCAATGGTTGAAAGTGAAGTATAATAGAAAATATCCTTTAAAATTAAAGCAAACAATTGCTTTTCTTCTTTTTAAATTTAAACAAATTTCTGACAGGGAAAAATAATTTAATATGGAAGAAGAATCTGTGAAAACTAGTAATTTTATAGAAAAATATATGATATACATCCTGAAGCAGACAGTTCTTAAATCAGAGATTAATTTTAAACATTATTTAATACTGAAATGGGTCAAAGTAGTTCAGTTAAATAAGTTTTACATGATCGAAAACTATATATAGCAATTCAACCACCTTTTGCAAGCATATAAGGGATTAGATTGCAGTGTTCAATTATTTTTAAAATCTGCACAATTTTTTGTTTTTATTTCAAATTTTTTCTTCAAAAGTTTCACACCTGAACACCAATTTATTTTATATTTCAAGAAAGTCTTTTTTTTTTTTTTTACTGGTTAAAGAAATCATATATTCTTCTCTTACACGCATAAAAAAATGTACAGTTTCATTTATAAAAACCAAGGTTTTTTTCCTATGATTGCATGAAAGTAATTTGATTTTTTTCCTGATTACATTTTTGCATTACATTTTTTTACATTTGTGCAAGAATGCAGAGTTCCGTAATTGTGATCATTCTGTAATTTGTCATATTACTGCATTTTTATCTATTTTATCTGTAAGGCCTTCATAATTAGCATGGGCAAACTCCGGTGCTTCAGATAGTTAATTAATAAAAGCATATTCTTTGAAAAAGATTAATATACTCTTTGTGTTTATTTACATTTTATTTTCTACTTTTTGGTTTTTAAAACATTTTATTAGTGCAGTTTCACATCTGTTGGACCTATTTTAATGAGAGTGGTTTGGCAAATATTTAATAAATTATCAACTAATGTTTGCTAACAGAAAAATCCTTAAAATTAATTAATAATTAAGTTCTTAAAATATTAAAATATTGTAATGTCATCAAAAATACTTCTGTGTATCTATTTTTAAAATTCCAGCAGAATAAATAAACAAACTTAATACTTAATTCACAATGCATTTATTACTAAATAGGTGAAGATATATAGAAGTTATAAAAACATTTAAAAATTTTCAAGATGTTAAAAACATCGATGTAGGAGCATGTTAAAATTTCTAATGCTTTTAGCTAAACATGTTAGGAGGAGAACTGTTGTAGCTTCAAATATATACACAGGTTAAATACCTACCACTCCCCTCTATTTTATTTTATTTTATTTCCCTCCCTCCTATTGGTTGTTTGTTAGTTTCATACCCTGATATTTATCCAATGCATATCTTTGAAGTTACAACAGTTTCACTGATGATGGCTAATGTTTAGCAGAAAGCACTAAAGATTTTAACATCTACTGATATCAATGTTTCTAACTTTTTAAAAAATTTTAAACATATTTAAAACTTCTATATACTTGCACCTACTTAGTAATAAATGTATTGTGAATTAAGTAAACTAATTATTTATTTATTTTATCAAAGTGAATATGATGCTTCAACTTGAGATATAGAGTTTATATATATATGTATACATATATATATATATATATATATATCTTACTCTAACTAAATGCTTAAAAATCGATTGCAAAATTCCACCTTTACATGGGCAAACTAAATTAAGTTAAATAAAAGAATGTGATTATATCTCTAATATCAATTTAACCTTTTGTATGGAAAAAATAACAAACATATACTAATTAATGTTACAATATATAATTTTTTCCATCTAAAAAAAATATTCTACTTTTTTTTTTTTTTTTTTTTTTTTTTTAAAGTTTGAGTTAACACAAAACTGATTTGCACAAGTCAAATTTAAACTGGAAACTAAAACAAAGTCGATTTGATCTGAGCCCAATACACAGCAAGTAAATAGAAGTCACCCCCAACATAAACTGCAGGTAGGGATCAGGTAAAATTGGGTAATGCAGCCAGATACAGGATTCTAATTAGATACTAAGGAATTTTACATACACTACCTTTAGAATTTTTGCATTTAAATTGAGAGAGAATATTTACAGAACCCCTACAAAGCTTACCTACACATGCATTATGAAATACATAAAACCTTATAAATAGATAGAAATAAATAACTTGGTTATCCCTATGAGTATTATTTTTATTTATTATTAAGCTCTGGTGCAGAATCAGCACAATGCTGCGACACATGTCTCAAACTCTTGAGAATGTCTGCAGACTATTTTTCAGCTATTAAAATCTAGGAAAAAAAAAAGTTTGCTAAAAATCAGGAACGATTCTATTCTAAATTTTCTGAAAAATTAAGGCAATCATTTCCAAAAACTTAAAAAAAAAAAAAAAAAAAAAAAAAAAATCAGTTATATATTCGAAAATTCTGATACAGAATGTATGGCAAATTTTGATAAATGATTGATCTCCAAAAAAATTAATTTCGACAATTGTTTAAAGTAAAATCACCTATTTTGCCATAGATCTCGAGAAGAATGCAAATTTTGTCAGAGGATTGCAGAAAAAACATAAAATTTGTCAATGGATTGCAAAAAAAGACAAATTTTGTCAAAAAATCACAATAAAATGGCAAATTTCGTCAAAAGATCGCGATAAAACGACAAAATTTCGTCAAAAGATTTCAAGAAAATCACAAATTTTGTTCTGGTTTGAAGCTTCCATTAAGCACTAATCTTGAAGCGGTGCTAGGAGAGCCCAGTCTTACTCAGTATTCAAATTTACTTAAAAAAAAAAAGTTAGCATGAGATAAGGAACATTTTGAAATTCAGAAACAGTTCTGAATATCTTGAGGGTATCTACAAATAACAAAGGAATGTTAATCACAAGTTTAAAATGAACACAAGGAAAAATTTAAATAGAAATTTTTAAATGTAAAGTATTAGTTCACAAACATGCTCATTTTTTCTAATACTCCATTTTATGTTAAACTAATATATCTTTTGAGGTATTACAAATGATGCAGTTTATACTAGGAGAAAAAGTTAGAACAACTTATATGGGCAACTTGCTCAAATAAATCTCGCCAGGATCAAGTGGAGTGGAGAAGTTCCTGAGTAACAACAGTTAGGTTAACATATTACCAGAGATTGTAATTTTTGTAAATGTTAATTACAGTTAAGGTACCACAAATAAAAAAATAAAATAGAAAATATCTGTTGGTAAGTTTTGCCACAACTTAAAATTTGTATATGGAAATCTGAATCATCTTGTATAACAGAAAAATAAAAATTTATATTTTAAAATTTTTATAATATCAGTCCCAGTGTTACAAAAATTTATTAGAAACAAACGATTGAAGCTATAATTATCTTGTGTATAAGAAATTACAGAATAACATAATTTTCTTTGTGTTACACAAAGAGGCAGTGTAAGATATAGGTGATGAAACCTCCTGTAAATATGGAAAATTAAATTTATGCAAAATCTTAATATCTGCGTCAAAAACTGTTGTTAGTTTTCGTTCTTTCAAAAACTAAAACAAAATCACATCACCTTTTTCATTTACGTATAAAAACATTTCATATTTATTTACTTAAAACAGGTGTCACAAATAAAAAATTAAAAAGTTGACATGTTTCGGTTCCATCATAAGAACCGTATTCATAACACATAAAATCAGTAGAAACTAAAAAGATTTGGATTGAGAAGTTTGATTTATTGACTAGAAAGTTGGAAAGATGGAGGGAGATTCAAAACTGTGTTAAAGTGGCTAAACTTTAGAAAAAAGTGGAGAAGTTGATTTTAAGGTCGAAAGTATCTGTTCGTGGTCCTGGATTAATGAAGAGATTAGAGAAAGTAGAAATCGTTAATTTATCTAAGAAGGAGTTTAATGATAGAGAATTAGATGTGTTGAATAAAGGCCCGAAGTTTATGTTTGAACAGAAGCAATATGTTAAGAATTTAATTATGGAGGCAGAATGTATAATTGGTAAAGTAGATAGTGAAAACAAGGAGGAGGTTAGAAATATAATGTTTACTGAATTAGATTAATATATGAAAAGGCCTTTAAATCTTAGTACTCCTGAGTTAAACATTGTTAAAAATCTGAAAAAGGATAGAAAGGTGTTGTTCATACCGACTGACAAGTCCAACAGGATTGCTGTTTTGTATCGTAATGAGTATAAAGTTAAGATGCAAAAAGCTATTGGCAAAATGGATTGTTCCTTAATTGAAAAATCTCCTTTGAATAAAATCCACAAAAAGGTGAAAGATATTATTGAAAAAGGCTGTTGGCCAGATAATGTTAAAGTTAGATTGTTTATTAATAAACAGGGTGTGATTCCATGTTTGATTAAAAGATCATAAAGAGGAATATCCTCTACGCCCCATCGTTACGAGATGCCAAGCACCGATTTATTATTTGGAAAAGGCGTTTGTGCTTATTTTGAAAGAATTACTGCCGCCATCAGAGTATGTTGTGGATTCCACTGCAGGTTTTGTTGAAAGCATTAGGACACTTGAGATTCCTCATAACTGTTTATTAGCTAGTTTGGATGTCAAATCACTTTTTCCATCGATTGACATTTTTGAAGTTTGTGGTGAAATTAATAAGAGGATTGATAAGGCGGAAATGTATAATGACAGTATAAAATGTACTTTGAAAGATGGATTGCAGTTGATTGTACAAAATAATTATTTTATTTTTGATGGTAAAATTTATAAGCAAAACATGGGTACCCCACCCCTATGGGTTCTCCTATTTCGGGGTTTTTAGCCGAGTTTAAAATGAGGCCTTTTGAAGAGAATATTTTCGCAAAGTTTGAGAAAGTTCCTAAATTTTGGAAGAGGTATATTGACGATGTGTTTTTAATTTGGGAAGGGGGAGTTGGGTGTTTCATTGATTTTGTAGATGAAGTTAATAAGCTGGAGAGGAATATTCAATTTATGTTTGAATTGGAAAATGATCAAGCTCTTTCATTTTTAGACGTGTGGCTTATGAGGAAGGGTTCTGTTTTAAAAAGAAAAGTTTATAGGAAGGATATAGCTAGTCAGCATATTATTCCATTTTCTGCGTATTCACCCTTTGGGTATAAGTTCTCTACATTCCGGTTCATGATTAATCGTGCGTTTAATATTTGTTCTGATGATTTTTTGAATGAGGAGTTGAATTATATTTTTAGTATTGCTAAGTTGAATGGTTACAAAAAGGATAAAATTAATAAACTGGTTAAAAATTATAGGGGTAAAAATAGTTCTCAGATTAATTGTAATTTGGTTGATAATGCATGTGAGAGGGAGGAGGAGATTGGTGTTAAAAGGCTATTATTTCCCTATATAAAGGGTAATTTTGAGAGGCTTAAAGCTAAATTAAAAAAGTTTAAGGTAGAATTAGTTGCTAAACCACCTCCTAAGTTAAAACATCTTCTATACAGAGCTTTTGATCTGGTTCCACAGGATGATCTAGTGAGGGTGTATGAAATTCCATATGAGAATGAAGGGGGGGGGATATTAATTATTATATCGGTATGACAGGTAGGAAGTTTGGGATTAGAAGGAAAGAGCATGAATCTGACATTAAATTTGGTAGGGATAAGACTGCATTGTCAAGATTGTTTTTAACGAGGGGGTTTAAGATTTGTTTTAGAGATAGTAGATTAGTGTTCATTTCAAGTTTATTCTGTAAATCAATCATCCGTGAATCCATTGAGATATATTCTAGGAGGAATAGGGTTTGTAATGATTCTTTTTCTTATGATATCCCGAGTTTATGGTTAGAATTACTTAATAAATATTTAGAGGGTGAGTCTAATAGGGGGAGCCACGGTAGCTTTGGCTATTTGCGATCATAGGGGGTGCAGTGTTTTGTGTTTTAGGTTTTTAAATTATATTTATATCCAGTGTCATTTAGTTTCTACTGATTTTATATGTCATGAATACGGTTCTTATGATTGAACCGAAACATGTCAACTTTTTAATTTTTTATTTGTGACACCTGTTTTAAGTAAATAAATACGAAATGTTTTTATACTTAATATCAGCTGTAAAAAATTCTACAAAAATGCATACATAAATTCAAAATGCTCATGATACACAACAAACAAATTTGAAAGGATTCTTCATAAATGCTTGTTTTAGATACTTAATATCTTATTACTAAATGGGAAATGCACTGTTCACAAATGGGAGCCTATACTTTTGATCTTGTTAAATATTTAATTTCCTTGATTTTGTGATATAAAACAAGTGTAGCTTTTATTAGCACTGATACTACACCTGTTGAACAATTGCTACACATTTGAACAATTGCAGCAGCACTTATATAACTCTGTCTAAATATGTAACACACAAAAAATTAATAGTTTTCTTCTGATAAATTTTTGTAACATTAGAAAATGTTATTAACCACCACACAATGAAATTTTCTAAATGCTTATTTACACCTAGCACCAAATGTATGAATATGTAATAAATTAAAATAAAGTAAATCTTACCTTGAAGCTCTTTCTGGTGAAACAGAATATGAAACCGAGTCCCTTACTTCTTCATGAGTAAGCGATGAATTACTTTGGCATTTGCCAGATTCACTAAGTTTGTTACCAGTTCCTATAGCAACATTTGAAATTTTTTCATCAGATGATTGGTTAGAGACTTCAAAATATTTCTGTTTTTTAGAACCATCAATACTGTCAGTTATACAAACAGGATTATCTGTCTCTGTATTATGTTCAGTGGGTAAGCTTTTTATATCAGTTTCTGAGAGACATTCAGAAATAGATAATTTTGTATCCTCACTTTCAGGTATATTATGTAAGTTCTGAATATTTTCCTTTCCATTTGTTTCATTTGTTTGAGTGTTTTCACAAGTGTTTTTTATATCAGTATCACATATAGAAATAACGGGATTTTTAGAAGGTATATTTTCATCACTGATTTCAGTTTCTGTTTCATTTTCAGATATGTGTAAAACTTTAATATCAGACTTTGAAGATTTTAAGGATATCACATTAGTATCATCTGTATTTTCATTTTGTGATTCATTTCCAGAGGGATTGTTACTTAAATTTTGTTTTTCATTATTTTTATCATCCACATCAGATGATGTATTCTCATCCCCTTCACTCTGATGTTCACTGGTCATTGTTGAACCCTCTTCATGACCTGTTTGCACAGCTAAAAAATACAAAAATACTTAAAATATGTTTGATACTTACACAACAGCAGAAGAAGGGGAGGGGGTTCTTACTTAATTATCATTTACCAAAGAAAAATTGCAAAATAATTATGCATAAAATTTGATTTTAAATGCGGATAAACCCAATTCTCAAGTCAGTCTAAATAAAAATTTCCTTGCTGATCATAAAATTATGGCAGGTGATATTCATTGTACTTAAATGAACAAAATATTTTGGGCAATTAGTTCTACATTGAGGGAAAAAAAGGTACCTAAACATAATTTTACAAGACTCCAGTACTCTAATACAGTATTTAAAAATATATTTTTTTCTCATTAATTTTTTTTTTAGAATTTTAAAATTTTGGTGAAAAAAAAACTAATTTTATAATAAAATTTGACTGCATTTTTCAGAATGACAGTTTGCCTTACTTAAAGCATTTTAAAGATATATTAAAAACAAATTTTAAAATATAATTATTTTTCAGTAAGATGTTTTTCATGATTGTAAAATTGTTGGGGAAAATATGCTACTTTAAAATAAAATCCAACTTACATTTTTAAGCATGACAGTTTGCCCTGTTTAAAAATATTTTAAAGGTAATCAAATAATTTAATAAAAAATATTTTTTAATACCTCTAGCAGATTTAATTTATTTTAACAAAAAGCAATCATGGATGAAAGAAAACTGTTGAAACTTTCTCACATAGTAGTCAATATTTTGAATTTAAATATCGAAGTCATCTAATAAAGTTCATCTCATCAAAGCATAAAGCAATCACGAATCACAAACAATGAAAGAAATAGGTTACAACACTCTAATTATCTTAGTTTCTTTTCAGTCGACTTTCATTATGTGACAGCAAAGAGCAGTAAAAGTATTGTGGCTATTTCTTTTACTGGCTGCTTAACGAACACAAATGATATTCATTTGAATTTTAGAAATAAAATGAACACAAAGTATGAAAAAAAAAAAAATTGCTGATAGTGAAACACTGAAAAATAATGAATAAGCAACACTACATATGATTAAAAAATTACTACCTTTTGATAATTTGTGTTTTATAAAAACTATACTTCAATGAAAACTGGATTCATGGTATTTATTACATCAGTCTTTAACATCATTAAAATACATGCACACATATAGACAGATACAATTAGAAATTAAATGACAGTGCAGGAGCTGGGGCAGTGTTATTGATACTAAAGAGTTGACATAGAGCCCATAACTTAAATAATTTTCATCCAATTGTATCCAAAAATAATATAAGAAAAAATTATTGATGATGTTAAAGACTGATATAAATAAACGTCTTGAAAAAAATTTCCATTTCATGTACAGTTTTAGAAAAATAAAACATGATTTTACATTCAAAGGGAAAAAATCCAGTTTTTTTTTTTTTTTTTAAGTTTGGTTTAATTAATTATAACTGTATCTATGAAATAAAAAGAAATTTATTTTCAACTCTAGTCTTTGCAATGCACATAACAGTGATTAAAAAATTACGTTTAAAGCAGAAATTTGCATTATTTGTAAAAGATTTAAATAAGTTTCTCTATAACATTACTCAGAAAATTAATGGCTTGAGTAGCTAATATCTAATTCATATGCCACGACAAAGATTTTTCTCTTTCAAGCTCAGAAAAATTTTCCTGCCTTTAACCTGAATTGCAATTCATTGAGGTGAGTAAAGTCCAATGATAGAAAAATATTTCCAAGAACTTTTTTATTTGTATTTGTAATTTTTTTTTCTATTAGTTAATTTTGTAAACATAGAATTAAAAAGTCCATGTTTTAGATAATCAAATGATAAATTTAAAAGAAAACAAGGAAAAATGATAATTTTTTAAACTATTTTGTCATAAAAAATGTCAACTGGTGTTAGTAATACCATAAATACATTTTTTTTTTTTACTTTAATTGCTTTAATTTAAACTAGTTAAAGCATCCGCCATTGTCTGGGATTTTAAGAAGCTTTGCTTGGAAAAATCTACTTCAAAATTAAACTCCATATAAAATAATACATATCAACTTTTTTTTTTTTTTTTTGTACATAAATCTTTCACAAATATTATTCAAAAAAGAAAACACATTTTTTGAAAGCTTAAAAAAATTTTGTTGTTATACCAGTATTTTTAAAAAATGTTTCCCAAGCCTAAATAAACTTATTCTTGAAAAAAATTGAAGGGGAAATGAAAATTCACGTTTTACATATGAAAAGCCATTCGTGATATGATTTTCTCTGATAAAAGTCTTTTTAAATTCTTTTAATGATGTCATATTCACCTGCTTTCTGAACCTACACCAATTCTCTCATACTTCAAATATTCTTGTCAAATATTTGATAAATTCTGTTTTTCTTCCAATATGACATCATAATCATATTCAATTCCTTTTTAATTCTTTTAATGATGTCATATTCAGCTCTTTTCTTTAACTTACTCATATGAATGTCAAAAATTTTAAAAGTCAGTAATACTTCTAATATGATGTCATATTCATCTTCTTTTTAACACTTTTCAAAATAGTTGAAAAGCATTGATGGATTTCATTTGTCTGTTTGTACATATTATAACTCGCATAAATATAGTTCAATTGTCATCAAGCCATATAACCTCTGAATTTTTTAAAGAAGCTCCATATACCCTCTGCTTCACAAATAAAGCATTAGCGTATATCCTAGCTATGAACATTCATGACATCAGTGTATATCCTCTGCCTATACCATATGCTCTCTGTTTTTTTTTATGACTACAACACTGATTGTCATGAAATGGATAGGGTATGTTATTGGGTATAATTATGGCATGCTCGGTATTGAAAATGAAGTGTGTAGCATTTATGGTTCATTTACAGGGACGTTCAAAAGAATTCCATTCTATTATAGTCTATGGGGAAAAATCATATGCAGTACATTTTAATAATGTTAACTATTTTGAACATATCGAAATTGATATGCATTGGTGAACTGTACTACATTATTACTATGGAGCATGGTAAGCATAGAATTTGGCTACATAAGAAATGAACAATAATTGAACTATTGAAGCCTGTGAACAATAATTACTGGAAGTGCATTTACAGTTGTAGTATTGATATGTAATTGTAAATTTAATTATTTTTTAAATATTACTTGATGCGTAGAAATTCTGTAGATCATATACAGAAATGCACAAAACTTTTGAATAATATCTGTTTATTGACAGAAATGGCTGAATGAAAATTTTCAACTGTGTTATGTGTTTAAATGGCGCCTGGGTGCAGAATCGGTACAATATTGTGACTCATGTCACAGACTTTTGAGATGATCTACCGAATATTTTTCAACTATTAAAATTTAGGAGAAAAAAAAAAGTTTGATAGAAATTATTTGCTATGTGCCATAATATAGTAATATAATCCTCGCCATATGCGACTGATAAAGATCTGATTCTCTTTAAGGTATAAATCAGGAATGATGCTGTTTTAAATTTTTTGAAAAAAGTAATCATTTCCAAAAATTAAAATAAATCTGTTGTAAATCTGAAGATTGAAACATAAAATGCATTACGAATTTAAAAAAAATCAATTATGTCAATTGTTTGAAGAAAAATCACCAATTTCATGATAGATCACAGGAACAATATGAATTTTGCCAGACAATAACAAAAAAATGCAAAATTTGTCAAAGAAATGTGAATTCTGTCAAAGGATCGTAGAAAAATAGCAAATTCTATCATAAGATCGAGAAAAATTGACAAATTTCGGCAAATAATCATGAAAAAAGGAAACATTTTGTCAAAGATTGACAAAAAATAACAAATTCTGTCAAAATTTTGCAAAAAATGGCAAATTTCATCAAAAGATGCAAAAATTGCTAAATTTTGTCAAAGGGGTGGGGAAAAAAACAACAAACATAGTGCCATGTACAAATTTTCTCCATCTTTTGGACAATGTATGAGACAGCTTATTTTTTAAATTACTTTTCTTTTATGATGTAGCGTAATGTAAGATGAAAAGAAGGCATTTGTCCTTAAGGGGGCTGGTCACTCAGCTTCCAAATTCCCCCCACTAATGTTAAGTCTATGGGCATTTGATGCATTCATATATATAAAATATCTATTCAGGGAATTAATAATTTAAACTTCTATTTTTGTATATGCTTTTGAAAAGAAGTCTCACTTTTTTTTTAGTTTTCAAAATTTTTCCAAAGTTCCTAGGGAAGAAAGGGACACATGTGAACATGGGGCAGATGAGAACAGTACATATTTCATTCAGTTAATCTGAAGTAAAAAATTTAAAAAAATTACCAACAAATGACAGTACTTATATAATCATCTGACTGAATTTTCAGAAAAATCTGCCATTTTGATTCCTGGTTGTTGTAATTTGTTTGTTTTAGAAGGTGATAAGTAAAAAATCTTAAAAGTAGTGGCTTTTACTTTCAGTAAAAAAAAAATAAATAAATAAAATAAAATAAATAAAATAAAATAAAATACATAAAATAAAATAAAATAAAAAAATAAATAAAATTTTTTTTTTTTTTTTTTTTAACTTTTTTTTTTTTTTTTGCTCATATTAAAGTAAAGATTTTTTATCTTATGAAAATAAGTTGGCCAAAAAAAGTGATAAATAGTACTGTGATAATTGCCAATTTTATGTATCACAAATTTATTAATTTTTAAAGCCATGATGCACAATTTTGTAATGCTACACATTACATAACATTAAAAAAAAAAAAAAAAAAAAGTAAAAACACAATAACAGAATTATTCAGTAATTTATTAAAAAGTAACACCAGTTTTGCTATGTCTGAATTAAAAAAAGAGTAGGTACATTAGGTTATAATTTCACAAGTAATTTCTTGTATCTATATTGAAACAATTATTGATTTATTCACATAACTAGGAATAGGGCATCTAATTAGTTTAAATCACAGTTTTTATTCAGAAAAATTATTTTTGCCCTATTTTATGTATGTATTCGCATGTGCCCCAGGTATGTTTACAATTACCTCTCCACCAGGATACATGTGAACAAATCTTAAGCAATTTTTAGAATGATGATAATTGATAATACAAATTCTTGATAAATGCAGTCAAAAGTTTCATTAAAAGAACAAAGTATAAATATTTATATAAATCAATTTTTGTTTCAAAAGCTCATAACAATTTTGAGAAATAGTCAAAATTGTAAAAATTGTTCTCAATTGTCCCCCCCCCCCTCTCTCTCTCCTACTTAATTTTACATGAAGTGTTAAAATTTTGCTCACAAATTGTCAGCTTTTAACACATAAAATATTAAATAAGAATAGATTTTAGAAATATTTTGAAAACTGAGAAAAAAAAAAAGAAACATCCTTTGAGAAGAGTATGGAGAAAAAAGGAGTTAAAAATGTTAATTTCCTGAGGAGATATTTGAAATATCGTCAAACGTCCATTGACTTAACATTACATAAAGGAATTCCAAAATTGAGTGCCCAACTAACACCTCCTATAGACTATAGGGCGTATTGGACCAGCCCCATTAAGTTCTGCAGACTTTGTACATTTTCTCGACTATTCGTAACATAGAAATTGAGTTTTGAAATGAATTATACATTTTCAATATTATTTACCTAGATATCATCTTTCACCTTAATAATCTGTGAAGTTTTTCTATAGTATTCTGAATATGTTGAAAAGTGTTTCATAAATTATGCTGAATGCATGATTTTTAGGGTTTCGTTTATCTGACGAAACCCTATTCGCCTCTGTCCTCAGTCTGTCACAGAGTCCGTACACTAAAACTATATATGCCAAAGAGTTTAAATTTTGTGTACTTACAGCTGAATACTTCATCACACAACAAATCATAAAATTTTGAAAAAGACTATTATTTTAATTTAAATATTATTTTTTAACTCATCAGTTCATTTTGTTGATTTTTCTCTTCTAATTGTTGCCACGCAAATTTAAATAGATATAAAAATTATTTCATTTTTTACCCTTTATTTTTAAAAGAGATGGAATACTTCTTTTGCCACAATTACAAAATTGGTATTACAAACTATAAAAAATAAAAAAATTGAGATACAGCTTTTAAACAAAATGCATTTAAAAGTAAATTTTTTTTCCCTAAGTGATGGTGTAAAAATTGAAAATGTACATTGCTTAGAAGTTAAAAAATTTGCAATAGTGTAAATTTCAAAATTGAAATTTCATTTTTTCTAATTGTTGCATGCAAGTTTAAATAAAATTATTATGTTTGTAACATAAATTAATGGATTAAATAGATCATGTAAAAACATACTTATTTGTTTTTATTTCATCATATTAAATCATATTTATCATCTATTTTGACATGAGAAATGAAATATTTTTTATATTTATTAAATTATTAATCATTTAAATTAAGAGTCGCCTCTAGTGACCAGTTTGGTCTCCCTTAAATTTATGCTAAGCTTTGCAATATTTTACTTTTATTCGTTATTTTATTTACTTGTGTATCTTCACTATATCTGCAGATTCTGAAAGAGAAATCAACAAATCTATACAATTAAGGCAACATTTAGGGGAAGATTCTGTTAATATTCTGGTCTGGTTGGCGCGATTGGTGAAGAAATCCCAAAATAGCGCTGAAAAACCATTTTTCATTTGTTAATTTAATGGAACAATATGTTTTGAAGGCTATATTAAAAGAAACCCTCTGTGAGATCTCCGATCATACTTGCCACTTATTTATTCTTTTAGTGACAGCGCACTCACTTCCTTTCTGCACTTAATTCTTATTTATACTAATTGCATTACTGTCAAATGTTTGAAATGTCCTTTAAATTTCCAATATGATGCCATATTCATCTTCTTTTTATTTCTTGAAACTTCTTATTTCATTCATTTTTCATATATAAATCTTTCAATAGAAAATTAATTGCTATGGAAGGAATTTTACAGTGGGTTTTGATTTTTTGGAAACTGCTATAACGGAAAATGGTACAATTTTATAGGAAATGACAATTAGATTTTTGGGTTTTTTATTAATTAAAAATTAACTTATGTTGATTCTGGATTACTTTAATTACCTTGACTGTGTTTTAACATGCGTTTATAAAAAATATAACAATTCTCATTTCTAAACTGTAGATTTGTATAGAAAGATAGAGTTACAAAATTTCATTTTTTATGCATTAAATATCATTATTAGAAAATACATACTTGTCTCCATCGGCAAAAGGCAAGTAACAGTTTTTTCGCTGCCACATACCTTTGCGTTTTATAGATACATATACAGGGTGTCCGAAAAGTCTGGAAACGGCCGAATAACTCGAGAAATACATATGAGATTGAAAAACATAAATATACGTTTTAAATATTTTTAAATAAGCTACTCTGTGATACCAAATTTGACCTTCGAAACCGACCCCCTGGGGGTCAGAGGGGGTCCAACTTTGAAATCTTAAATTATAACCCCCATTTTTTATTGCAGATTCGGATTCTAAGGACAAAAATACGTAACTTTTGTATTTGATGTTTATTTCAAATCTTCGTTTATCACGGTGTAATCGAGCATATTAAATCGATACATATTCCCGCTTTTCCAACGGGATTTTGAAATTGGGCAGAATTTTTGACGTCAAATTCCTCATCTTTTGTAGGAATAGCGTTTCCTGAAAATCACCCGTGGCGATTATTTCAATAGTGCTACACTGTTAAAAATTTGACCCATTTGCTTCAGCGTCACTCCACAGCTATTATAGAATATCTCTTTTGTGACCAATGAGAATGCTCCATGAGAATGCACAGTAAAGTAATCGTTTTCTATAAAAGCGGTGGAGTGACGATGCAACAAAAGGGTCAATTTTTTTACAGTGTACTTTACTGTGTTATGGAACATTCTCATTGGTCATGAAAGAGATATTCTATAAAAGCTGTGGAGTGACGCTAAAGCAAATGGATCAAATTTTTAACTGTGTAGCACTATCGAAATAATCGGCACGGGTGATTTTCAGGAAACGCTATTCATGCAAAAGACGAGGAATTTGATGTCATAAATTCTCCCCAATTAGTTTCGATTAGGGAAAATCCCGTTGGAAAAGCGGGAATATGTATAGATTTAATATGCTCGATTACACCGTGATAAACGAGGATTCGAAATAAACATCAAATACAAAAGTTACGTATTTTTGTCCGTAGAATCCGAATCTGCAATAAAAAATAGGGGTTATAATTTAAGATTTCAGAGTTGGACTCCCTCTGACCCCCAGGGGGTCGGTTACGAAGGTCAAATTTGGTATAACTGAGTAGCTTATTTAAAAATATTTAACACGTATATTTACGTTTTTCAATCTCACATGTATTTCTCGAGTTATTCGACCGTTTCCAGACTTTTCGGACACCCTGTATATAGGGGAAGATGGGGATACTTGAGCCACTTTTTAAATTTTAATTTTTTTTAATTTTTTATAATTATTTAGAACAAAATAAAATACTGAAAATGAAAATTTGATATTTTTTCTTCAACTAAAAACCACTTTCAATTAATTTTGAACTATTTTTCTATGTCTATTAAATTTTTATTTTTCGTTTTACATCATGGTTCAAGTATCCCCATGAGGGGGACACTTGAGCCATGGTGTAGGGACACTTGAGCCAGTACTGAAAAATACCTACAAAAATAATTTTTTTTGCTTTATTTTTGCACAAATATTTTGCAGAATGATAAATTATGATACATAAAGTCCTTCAAAATCAATTGAGAAAACAAAGCTAGTAATACGATCATTTTTGTTGTTATAACTGGTGGTCGAAGGATCATTTCAACTTGAGTTATATTGATGATAGCAGCATCATCAGTTGGGGGGCATTTAAATTAGGAATGTGCAATTATTCGAGCAAATTTAATTTTCAATTCATCTTTTGAAATTTTAAGCACTTGTCAACAAATCTTTTAACAGTTTTCTTTCTGGCATATTTTACTAGCAACCAATCATCAATAGAAGGTTTTCTGTTCATATTAATCACTATCATTGACAGAATTTTCATCTATGATATTGTCTAACTCATGCTTTTAATTGAGTAACTGTTGGAATCTGAGCCAGATGTATCATTCCACACTTTCAAACACTTTTTTGATTTCACAGTTTTAGCTCTTTGGCAACATGTATGAAGAACAAATTCAGAATGGTTGTAACACCACACATCTTTTTACTTTTACCTACATGGTAACTCAGTAGTACCTTCTGTTGAGGACAATAGAAGTCATTTGTCACATTTCAAAAAAGATTACAGTAACAGAGGTTACAATTTCAATATAAAATATTAATCTTAATATATCATATTAAAAAATAAATATTTTAATATGTTGGACCTAATTAATTAAAGTATTAGAGATTATGACATGTAAAACAGTTTTAAAAAGTTATTTTAATGTAATAAAAATTAAATTGTAAACTATGTTTACATTTATCTAGACAAGCTATTTTGTTAGTCAAAATTAAAAATAAAATGGATATTTTCATTAAAAAAATATACATTTTGAAACATTTTTTTTTCTAAGTCATTATTTTTTAAGAAAAAAAAATTCAAAAAGTCTCCTTTTTATCCAGAAAAAAAAAATTATTAGTGAATATAAGAACGTAATTTTATTTTTTGTTTGTTTCACCCATGTTTAATTTTATAGTAGGGATGGTTGAGCCATGGCTCAAGTATCCCCATTACCACTATTTTTGTTTATCAGAGTTTTACTAAGTAAAGCATGCAGCTATTTGAACTACTTTAAATTCAAAGTACAATTGAAATTATACTTTTTAAATTTATCTATATTGTTGCAACTTTAAACAAAACTTTGATTACAAAAAAAATAAAGAAAACATGCACCTAAATATTTACTTCAGATAGGGCATAAACAACTATTAATCACAATGCTTTCAAAATGGTACCAAGATATATGATTTCTTTTTACATGTTCAGAACTATAAATATGTTACCATACTGCCAGTTTTACAAAGATAAATTAATTAACTGTCTACATAATAGGGGCGGCTCAAGTATCCCAAATCTCCCCTATATAATGAAATTGAAATCACAAATATAAACATAAATAAAAGAGAATAATAATAAACAGATAAATTAAAAAAAGGATGAACAATAACGTGGAAGCCTTTAATCTATGAGTAACATACAGATTCATCAGAGGTGCTATGCATGCTAGTTAATAGAAAAGATATGTTATTGCATTGAACTTTTTCAGCAATATGCTTAAAAAGACAAAATTAAGCACCTTATAACATACAAATTGAATATTTCCAACTGAGCAAAAAATTGCCCAGGCCGGGAATTGAACTCAGATACTTGGCTTACAAGGCCAATGCTTTACCTGTTAAGCTAAATAGGGTGATAGCCGGCTGTAGTGATGGGCGATTCTGGAAATTTTGAGAATCGATTAAAATCGATATCATATAAAACAACATCGATCATAATAAGAATCGATTTCTCAGTTCTAGAATCGATATTAGAATCGATATTTCGATATTTAGGTTCACACAGAGAAGATCCAAATTACTAATTCCAAAACTTAGACAATCAGCAGGACCGTAATTACCGCCTCCCGCCCCCCATCACCATTTAGGGAGGCATAGAATTAAGCTATTGCAGATTTTAGAGTCGGATATTAAGAATTTTAAATTTTAAAATGATTGTCACTTATGGTTTTCACTTACACAAAAACTTTGACAAATTTGAGAGACATAACTCAACTAATAACAACACTGAGTAACTTGGCATTAAACCGAGTATAAAGAGTGCCAAGAGCGTGTAACTAGGATGGGGAACAAGGAGTATAGACAAAAAAAAAAAAAAAAAAAAATTTTTTTTCTTCTAATGCCAACCAAATGTTACACGAGATAGTTTGGAAGAACATAAAATATGCCCAATTCTCAAGGGGGCAAGTAACCCTCACTCTTGACGGAAAGGCGACCATAGCCCAAATGTGTCTTTTGTCGAAGTTTCAAAATGAGGATTTATAATAAAATAGAACGAGAATTGGACATTTTAAAAATTGCATGCATACTTTGAACAGCCCATTTAGTAAAGATTGGCGAAGAAAGGGGGGGGGGGGGGGCGAGGGATTAGAACGGACAAACTTGAAAAAAAAACATAATTAACTAATAACCCAAATAACTGAGCTTCTAACAAAAATATAGTGTTTAACTTAGTGTTGAATTCATGGGGTGGCCCGCGGGGAACATGCACTCTTTGAAACTATAAAGAGTGCCAAGAGCATGTAACTAGGTGGAGAGAGAGGTAGTAACAGAAAAAAAAACGAGGAGATAAAAGCTTTATAACGATATGTTACATGAGATGGTGTGGAAGAAACAAAAAATATGCCCCTCCAAACGGACAAAAGGGCGACCCCGGCCCAAATGTATCTTTTGTTGAGGTTTCAAAATATGGATTTATAACAAAATAGAACGAGGATTAGACTTTTTAAAAATCGCAGTCATAATTTGAACGAACCTGTAAGTTAAGATTGGTGAGGAAGGGGGGGGGGGGGCGGTAGGACGGACGAACATGAAAAAAATAAAATAAAATAGTGGCACTCTGAGAGTGCCGATAGAAGTGAAACCTTGAACAATTACGTGTGTATTTTTGAATCGTTAAGATATATAATTTTGAATCGCCAGGAAATACTTTTAAATGAATAAAAAAAGGTTCTATAATATTAAAGAACATATTAATGTCTATAAAAAAAAAAAAAAAAAAAAAAAAAAAAAAACGCGCGATACCATATGTCCAGCTATTGTAGTTAACTCACTATAACTACTTTCTTACATTTTAAAACGCGATAAATACATGAACCAAAATTAGACCATACTATTGATACTTTAATCCTTATCCAAATAAATCATTTTGTATTAATGCCTGTTACAATATCTGTAGATTACTTTTTGAATTATATTCAAATCGAACATTCCATTCAAAAGATATTATGAATTTAAAGATGACAATCTAAAGAAATAATAGCGCTGCTGAGTACTCGGTGGCCAATAAGCTTAGGGATTACGTGTGCAATCAAACGATTGCGGGTTCGAACCCCAATTTCGCTAATATGTATCAATGTTTTTTTTTTTTTTTTTTTTGAAGAAGAAGTTTGAAAAATTTAAATTTTAACACATTATGGGTCCGTAACGTGACCTGAAATGATGGGAGAAAATTTCCTTTGCTAGATTTGTAATGTATGAATCATAAGCTTTCAATAGACATATTGTATGAAGGAAAGCCCCCTCTGCCCCCCCCCCCCCCCAAAAAAAAGGTTCTATAGGAAAAATCGAAAAACTAGAAAAGGAAAAAAAAAAAAACGGCGAGAAATGTTTAGCTATAGAATTTTTCTCATCACTGTAACTCCTATAGAAGCAAAGTTATAGCCTTTTAAAGATTGAAATGAAGTGAAGAAATAGGCAAAATTAGGTGAGTGATCGAGAGGGGGGGGGGAAGGGTCCACAGCTCTGGGGGTGCAATGTAGCTTAAACTTTTAAGTTAAAAATGGTAGAAAATTAAATGAGCGAAATTTTAAGGTGTATATTGGAAGAGGGTGCAAGCCTCCCCCCCCCCCTCAAATTTTTTTTTGTTTCTTTTGAAGAAACAAAAAAATATGCCCCCCGGCGGGGCGCAGATAAACCCCAAACGTTCGGAAGGGCGACCCTTTATTTATCTTTTGTCAAGGATTTAAAATGTGGATCTAAAATAAAATAGACCGAGAATTGGACATTTTTTAGACTGTATGCATATTTTGAACGGCCCTGTAAGTTAAAACTGACGTGGAAGGGGGGATTAGAAGAGACGAGCGTGAAAAATAAAACATAATAAACTAATACTTCAAATAACTGGACTTCTAAACAAAAATATAACGATTTAACCTAGTGTCGAATTAATGGAGTGGCCCGCAGGGGATTACCCCCCCCCCCCCCCAGAAGTTATGAGATTTATGCTTTTTAATGCACAAATTGCGATTCCCCCTCTCTTACAGAGCTGTAAAACATGATGCTTTCCTCCGGAGTCGCAGAAAAATACCTGCATTCAACACTAATTTAGCCTAGAAAAAAAGAAAAAAAATCGAAATCGAATCTAAAGATCGAAATCGAATCTAAAGATCGACATCGAATCTAAGATCGACATCGAATCTAAAGATCGACATCGAATCTAAAGATCGAAATCGAATCTAAAGATCGAAATCGAATCTAAAGATCGAAATCGAATCTAAAGATCGACATCGAATCTAAAGATCGACATCGAATCTAAAGATCGAAATCGAATCTAAAGATCGATCTTACGGGCAGAATCGATTTTACATTTTTACTTTCTTTTGCAACTTTACAAGAAGAGAGTATTAGATTCGTGAAAAATTTTGACTTCCCGTTTTTGATGGATTTATATATTTTAGAAGATCTTTAACACGATTTCATGGTTTTTAAGAAATATCTGTCTGTGGGTGTGTCTGTCATTCTGTGTGTCTGTATACGACAAAAATTTCTGACCGTTCTATCTCAAGAAAAAATGCATGGAATTCCACAAAACTTTAGATTTAGTTTGACCTTGATATAAACTGAATCTAATTAATTTTTGGTGCATATAGCCTAACAGGTGGCGCTGCTATGCTGCATTTTTTGCGATTTGCGCAACAGCTATATCTGAATAACGAATGAACGGATTTTCATCACATTTTAGATCCAGTTAGTCCTTGACATGAATTGATATTTTTTGCATTTTGGTGTATATAGCTTCTCAGATGGCGCTGCTATACTGAATTTTTCACAATTTCCACTCAGCGCCATGTGAAAGGGGGGGGGGGGCGAAAGGAAGCGGTCGTTCCGAGCACGGAAATTTAGGGGGCGCCAAATTTTTACTACTAACATCACTTCTAGCCTATCACAAGAAAAAGTTAATAGGGGGGGGGGGGGGGGGCTAAATTGGAACTTTGAACCGGGCGCAGTTCTCTTTTCGCACGCCCCTGTTTCCATTTCAGCTTTTTCTCAAGAACTAATGCACGGACTTTCATAAAAATTTAGATTCAATTAGTCCTTGATATTATTTTTTGCTAATTGCATTTTGGTGGAAATCGCTTAGGAGATGGCGCTGCTATACTGCATTATTCATGATTAACGCAATAGCGCTATCTCAAGAACGAATTTTCATCAAAATTCAGATTCAGTAAATCTCTGACATAGATTAGTGTTATTTAGTTCTTGGTGTAAATTGCCCAACAGGTGGCGCTGATATGCTGCATTTTTTATGATTTCGTAATAGCTGTATCTCGCGCTTTCATGGATTTTCATCAAAATTCAGATTCAGCTGGTACTTAATAAAAATTGATCCTGATCAATTTTTGGTGTACATCACTCAACAAAAAACGCTATCTTGCAAAGGGGGGGGGTCTGAGGTTTTTTTTTATTCTTCTATCTTAGAAACTAATACACTGAAATTTTGGAATTGGCACATCCGTCTATTTTATCTTCGACTTTTGAAGGAAAATGAAAATTATATTACCTTCATAGAAATCGATTAAAAATTTTAAAGTATCGATTAAATCGAGTTGGCCGTAGTATCGATTAAATCGATTTAAAAAATCGAAATCGCCCATCACTAGCCGGCTGGGATTTTTGCTCAGATAACCTTATTGGTCATAACATCTGATGTGTCATTTAGACAGCTCGGCAGAATAAACCACAGGTAATGGAACTCCATATAATAATAGATACGTAGATATACTATTATTTTAACACAATCAAACTGATTGGTAGGGATGCAATGGATATTGACTTTGCCGGATATCAGATACCGGATATCCGGTATCCGATTTGCCTGCCGGATATCCGATCGGATATCCGGTGCTAAATATGTTTTTAGTTATGGTGAATGTTTGTTTATTTCTTTATGCAATGCCATCTCAAATAATAAATTGCAAACGTGTTTCACACACCATTACAGCTTTTAAATGTATTGGAATATAATTTACAGAAACTATATATCTTTGATTATCAGAGCTTGAAATTCAGGTTTTCCCAGGCAGAGAGAGTTTTCCTCATAACATTTGTAAATGCAGGGGAGTTAAACTATATGAGAAGGAAGAAATTTAAAAAAAAAAACTATTATTTTTTACATGCCATTTAAAAATTTAACTTATACCAGCATGACAAAATTCCATTGAAATAATTTAAATCAACAACTCAAGATAATTATCCAAAATGTCTATTTTAATTAAAACAAACGAAAAGAATCAAGCCTTATATATATCATATCTATTTTTCAATTTTCACTCAGTGTTATGGACAATTAATAATTGAGTTGCTAAATGAATATTTTAATTTAGATTTTATTCGATTTTGTGTTGTTTAGAATCTTTTGTAAGTTACACTTTTTTATTTTTATTTATTTTTTTTTTTATTTTGTAAAATCTGATGGGCATTCATTTTTAATTTACTTGCAAGAATAATGCATTTAGATGATTGTATTGTCAATATCCTGCGGTGATTGTATACCACTTAGTGGAATTATCGTCAATACTGTAATTTCTGACATTTTAGCTAATTGAATTATGTTCTTCTATGCAATGGAATTTTAAATCCATATGAAATTCTAAAAAGGACATAATCAGTACCGTATTTTCGGGCATATGCGCCGCACACACCGTAAGTGCCGCACCTCCGAAAATGCATTAAAATAAAACAAATATTCATCAGAAGCGCCGCACTGACGAAAATACATCAAAATGTTAAAAATTGCGTTATAATCAGTGTTTTTTCGCGTTTTATTAACATTTGTAATAAAAAGTCCAATTTTAAATTTAGTATATTTTGTATATTTTTTATGATAAAATTAAATTTTAATTCGTGCAGCCTTTTTTTCATGATTTTTTTTACGTTTTTTATAGTTTGTAATGAGGTTTGCAAGGTTTTATCATGATATTTGACGAAATTTGCAGGGTTTTATCGCGATATTTGGCGGAATTTGCAGGGTTTTATCGCAATATTTGACGAATTTGCAGAGTTTTTTCGCGATACTTGAACAAATTTGCGTTTTTTATGGGGATGAATCATGATGAATTAAATGTATCATGAATATTTGAAAGAATAATGAATTTTGATACTTGAAGCAATAGTTGAAAAAATTTGCGTTTTTTTTTTTAAACGTAAATTCTGTCGAAAAAACGCAGAAAAAAGGAGAAATTTGTTTAAAAAAATAACATAAAAAGAATGAAATCTATTAAAATCTTGAAAAAACACACATTTCATCAAAAATTCATGATCCATTCCTTTCATCATGATTCTTTCCATTCTCATTCGCCTTTGAGAATGGATTGAATCATAATAAATGAATCATGAATCTTTGATGAAATGTTCGTTTTTTTGAGATTTTTTAAAAGATTTCAAGCTTTTTTTTCAAATTTCTCCTTTTTTCTACGTTTTTTCGAATGAATTTATGTTTTTTTTTGTTCTTTTACCATTTATTTATAGATACGACATATTTGCGTTTTTTCTAATAATTTTTTTGACAATTCTTTTGGGCGTTCTTTTTGATGCTCCTTTGAGAAATTCACGATTTTTCCTTGATTTTGCGACATAATTTGTGTTTTTTAGAGATTTTTGACATATTTCGCATTCTTACTGCAATCTTTCGTCGAAATGTGGGTTTTTAGCGATACTTCGGCGAAATTCATGATTTTTTGCGATCCTTTCAATAAATTTGCGGTTATTTTTCGTGATTCTTTGGCGAAATCAGCGTTTTCTTTCAGCGATTTTTTTATAGTGGGGACTAGCGTTTGATTGGGAAGGGCAAATTAACGAGATTTTACGATAATAAAATTGTAGTTTTTCAAGTGATCCTTTCATGAAATACACATTTTTTCTTTTTACGTATTCGCCCTTTTCCCGTGAATCTTTGATAAAAGTCGTGTTTTTTTCTCTTGATCCTTTGATAAAATTCTTGCTTTTTCTGCGAATGATTGACAAAAATTAGGCTATCATTTGTCGAAATTCGCGATATTTTTTATGCTTCGCATTTTCTTCCTGATGATTGACTTTTCACAATTTTCAGAAAAATTCTGATCAGAATCACCTCTGTAATGAATATCGATGCAAGGGAAAAAGTATATACCGTATCCGCCGCCCCAGTAGAAGCGACGCAGTAAGCATAATTTTAACTTTTAAACTCGTATGCGCCGCGGCGCTTACGCCCGAAAGTACGGTAGGTTTTGATGGAATATAAAACAAGAATTCCATCGGGGTTGAATGTTTAGCAGAGTCGCTTTAAAAAACAGTGTCAGTGTTATGCTGATTTTTAACCCCATAAGTAATTAAATTAATTTAATTTTTAACGTAATGCCCAAATGAATATCTAATTAAATGTTTAGTCAAGAATAAACTTAAATCAACTGAAATAATGACATGCAAAATTAAAACTTAACAATCAACATTTATTAGTTCATAAAATAAAATAAACATAAAATATAAAAACAAATATAAATATATTGCATCTATAATAGAATCATATTTAAAACAAAATATGTTTTTCTTTCTATTAAATCAATAAACCAAATATATAAATAAGTATATTGTAAATTAAAATATATCAGGATAAATAAAAATTGAACTTATCTGTAAGAAAAAAAATAAGTAAAGATTCAAATAACATTTTATAAGTCCATCTATTGTCTTGATTAAGTGAACCGGAGCTTGCTAAGTCAAAAACTGGAAAATGATTTCAGTTCCAAAAGAAATTACATCTAAGTCAAATTCATCCGTCGATAAAGTTCCAAAAATTCCATGAGCAAAAACCGAAGTGAAAATAACAGCACTCTCTCACGAAAGAATAGCCAAACTTCCCTCAAGAAGGCGAAAGTCAAAAGTCCAAATCTCAATGTCCCTTCTACCCGAACATCTCTTGACACTACGGATCATCACATCATTCCAGGTCAATGATCTCTCGACAATGGCGGACATCTCCTTCTAGCCTCCAGGTAAAAACTAGAAATAAAGTTCCATATATTCGAATATCTTCCGTAAGTTTAAGTGAAACGTGAAAGCATAATGAAATGCCATTACTAGATGAAAGTTCTACTTCAACTGATGACTTAAACTATTGTATTGAACGATGTATTAAACGAATTAAATAAATGACTTGACCGATGACACATATGACTTCCAGATAACATAACACAACATCCAACAGACGAAAATAATAGAAACAGAAACAATAAAATACGAAGCTGCTTTACGCCGGCAAGACTGAAGTATATATACTTCTCAAACGGATTGAACACCAGGTTTCTCCCCGCCGAGAGACACACTTACCAATCATTGAAAGATGAATGGCTGATGAGATCGTTACGTCTGATCGCGTAAGCGATTACGTCATCGACTCTCATCGCTACGCCTCCACATGGCGATATGGGGAACTAGGTCAAAAGACGATGTTTTCTTTTGAAAGGAGTGTGAAAAAATGTAAGTCTGCCGGGAAATATAAATTAATATAGAACTAAAGTTCAATTATACAGTTTATAGACAACAATTAAACAGAAATGAAACTTCTATTATAAAAGGTAAGTGTACTTTAAATTATATTGAACTGTAAATAAAGATGACTATTGTAATTATTTGCTGTAAATTTAAGTTTTATATGGATGATATATGTAATGATTAAGGGCTGGATGAAATGGCCTGACTCTCAAACCAAATGACATTTCTTACAGTAAATGTCAACCAAAAGATAGTTACTACAGTGGCAAGAACACAGGGTCTATTTCCTATCAGGTTTCCTCTATTCCATGAGAAATGGTTTATTAAAAAAGGTCATGTCCTAATTTCTGTGAACTCTGCAAATAAACTATTTATTGTTTCTAAATGTGTTTCCTTAAAGTTTGCCATTTTTTTTTTCAATCATTTGGAAAGCAGTTGATGTTATCGGTTGAGAATGGACCTTGTGGTGTCTGCATTTTATTTTGTTTACTATTGGTCCAGGAAATCCATGACGTATGTAGTATGTCACACTTATTACATGAGTCATGTTTTGATCATCATAAAAATATAATGTTTTTACTGATTTTCATTAACTCAATGGGAAACATTTAAACATGTTGCTTTGGACAATGGATGTCCTCATTTTATTCATTTATTTATTATTATTTTTTTACAAAATTCTTTAAATTTAGAAGAATTTTTATTTGAATAGGAAATCAAAATGTCATTTTTAATAAACAAGAAAATAAAAAGTTACAAAATGGGTAGATGCAAATTATCAGATATGGAAAAAAAAAAAAAAATCCAAACAGAAACATCGTATGAAAGATCATCTTTTAAATGAAAAAAGAAGTATGATTATCAAGCCCATTGATTACGAAATGTGCGATGATTTCAAAAAAAATGAAAAAAATCTAATATTAAACCATTAATTGTGAAAAAAAAACGTTTGATTTCCCAATGTGCAACACAAGATCTAATCTCATTTTGTTTAGTGCTGATTCCAGGCTAATTAGATAGAGCTCAGACTCTAGTGACCATTACTGCCCTTTTAGAAATTTCTTGTTTCGGCAAAAGAGACAAAATAAATTAGAAAAAGAAATTCACAAAATACGGAAATCGGCCATAGAAAAAATATCGCTGATTTTGTCCACCATGGCAAAAATAAATTTTTAAAAATAGTCAATCATTCTGAAAACATTTGAAGTTTGAGGGAACTTGGACGGTGGGAAAATATAGCGAAATTCATCAGTCATTTACAGTAAAATATTGTGAAATTTGTTAGCCTGTCACAAGCAAATATCATGAAAATCATCAGCAGGTAACAGAAAAAAAACACAAATTTTTCAGCTGGACACAGGAAAATAATTAATTTCAGCAGAATGTCACTTAAAAAAAAGGAAAATTTTCCAATCAGTTGCAGAATAAAATAGCTAAATTTGTCATTCAGTTGAGAGAAAAAAATTGTGAAATTTGCCAATCGGTCTCGAGAAAAAAGTTGCAAAAGTTTGTGAAGCGAGCAAGCGAGAAAATTGTGAGAAAAATTACAAAGTTTTTCAATCAAATGCAAAAAACCAATCATGAATTTTGTATAATTGCCGTAAGAGAAAACTGTGAGATTTGCCAATTGATAGCGGAAAATATCACAAAAATAGTCAGTCAGTCCTGAGATTTGATCGCCATTTAACAAAAGAAAAAAAAAATTCAAAAAGGGATTTTTTTTTTTTTTTTTTTTTTTTGGGAAACAGGAATGTCTTGGCCATAAGATATTTTAAGGCATGAATCCAGCCATCTCATGCCAAAGTTCAAGCCCTGTATGTGTATATTAATAATATTGAATAAAAAATGTACTTCAAACATTTAAATATTCTGCTTATTTGTCAATGAAACGCTGATAATGGCTAATAATTACAATGAAATGCTGATAATTGCTAATAATTTGTACAATGAAATGCAGATAATTTATAAAACAAATTTTACACATTTATCAATATGTTTATTTTATAATTCTAAAGAAATTTCACAAAGCAATACATAGCTTCCATTTATAATGTAAACATAAAAAAGCTTACGAATATACCAATGGTTGAAGAGTTATTTCCATTATTTTATTCCATTATTTAATGATTTTTTTCATGTTTTATTTATTTAATACTGTTTTACCTTAAGCTACATTTAATTTTACTTTAAGTTAAATCACTTTCAATTTTATAAGCAAAAAAAAAAAAAAAAAAAAAAAACTTTTAATTTTAAATATTTATAATGAAATCATGAAAATAACTAGTTGGATGCACCAAAACTCTCTTCTATTCCATATATCTGAATGTTTCAAAAAATATTTACAAATACAGTCGAGTCTCTATATAACGAAATCCATCGTTCAGTCAAAAAATTCGTTGAATAGAAAACGGCAAAAAATTTTGTACTTTATAAGAAAGCATTATGCTTATCCCAAAGGAGTTTTTATGCAGATGCAGTAGAAGATAACACCAGCATAGATGACATTTAGTAACAATTCTTCATTCAAATGATCTCTCACAACAAAAAATATTCCAAGTCGCCACAAGCAACAAACATAAACTCTAAACTCTAAAAGTAATGAGAGTTAGTTTAGATAGATGAAAACCTGCTGGAAAAAAACCAACCTTTTCTGCAATTGGCTCCTCACCCCTTCCTTATAGCTGACTTACTATCTAAACCAAAAAATAAACACCATTTTCAAGACGATAATGGAATAGTTTTATCTTTTAGGATGCTTTGTGATTATTGCTAATTGTTCTAATAGCAAGCAAATGTTTCCCTCTTTTCCAAGAACGCAAGCTCATCTTGGCTAAAACAAAGTCAAGTATAACCATGCAATTTTTTTTATTTATTTTTTTTTTTTTGGGGGGGGGGGGGGGGGTTGAACGCCTTTTTTTAGACATAAGGAATAAGGTAGAGGATGCTATGTAGCTATGACTTATAAACGAGAAATCAATGAAAAAAATTTACTCTACAAATAATTTGAAGCGTTTTCAGAACATATAAAAGAACATTTTTGAAAAAATTCGTTAAATGGAGATATATATTTCGCTATATGTAGATTATTTTTAATGTAATCATGAAAAAAATTGACCGTTCCTACAAAAATTTCATTAAATAGAGAAATTCGTTGTATAGAGTTTCGTTGTAGAGAGAGTCAACTGTATTAATACTACTTCAATATTGTTAGTTCAGTACTATACCAACTTTTATTTTCATCTAGAATTTTTGCTGCAGTCAGTTAATTAAATTAAGAATGAGTTAATCTCGATCATGATATTTATTAAAATCAATATTCTTTTCTGTTCTGCTATACACCAGTTGTTTGCGAATAGCCAGTTTTAGAAAGATACGAAGTTCGCATCGCTGCACAAACCACCAATTCTCTGTAAGGATTATGAAAAATCAAAATAATTTTACAAAAATCATTATTACAGTACCATCTTTGGGCAAACTATTTTCAAATTGAAGGAAGACCAGACAATCATTTCCAGAAATGTATCCAAAGAAATTTGGTTCAATTCTATGCATAACTTCATACAGTATTTGATGGTAGAACAATGAAAATGGCACAAAAATTGCGATTACAGCACCGCCTTACAGGGAAATGTTTCCATATTGAAGAGAAACCTGCTGGTTACAGTCAAAAATATGCACAAAATATTTGGATCATTCTATGCATAACTTCATACACTTTATGATAGTATGATGGCGACACTGGGACAGACAGATGTTTTGAATAAACATGTTTTTGGGGATATTTGATCCCTAAAATACGCAAATTCGTCAAAAAAACAAAACAAAAAAAATGATTACAATAATTTCTTCTTTGAAAGATAGAAGAAATTACAAAAAGGTTTATTTAGTTGTGTAACTGAAAAACCAATTAACCCATTGTTTAAATTAGCGTTGCACAACCTTTTTGCCAGAAAATCATTTGACACCAGAATATTTCAAAAGTGACATTTGTTTACTTTCACAGCAAAGTTTCTTTAATTATTATAAGGAAAATTATACTGCATAAAATTACTGGTATCAGTTTGGCCCGCGGGCCACAGGTTGTGCATACCTAGTTTAAATTTAAAAAAAGAAAGAAAATTAGTAAAATCACAGTTTAATAAACAACTTCAAATTTTATGAAAATAGAAAACCAACGTTTAGAAATGCATGGAAGGTAGCAAACAGCTGTTTCGAATCTATTACCATTCGCTCCTGTAATAGGTATATGGGTGATTCTCAAAATAGGGGACAATTTATGTCTTTCGGCATACAAAAAAAATTGAGAGGTTTTCTGTCTTGTTTTTATATTTAGATATGTTTGTCTTAATATTATTCATTTTTTGCACTCAAAAATTACTCACTTTTTAGTTAAAAACACCTTAAAATAACAGAATAAATGTTCAAAATGTCATTAGCATGGATGTCCACAGTAGCTGTGCCTTGTATATACTAGCTTTATCAAGAGTTAATATCATGTTTATAAAATAAAACAAATGTTATTCTTTCTTTAAATTAATCAAGGAGAGGATTTATCCAATAAATTTCTTTTTAAAAATAAAATTATAGTATATAAAAAAAGAATTAAAGTTTGTCCTCCATATTCTATTTTCAAAACAAGGTCATACTATAACAGCTCGTTATTAATTAAAATTTCATTTTCACATATGACAATAGTTTGAAAATATAAAGTTTCTCCATGACAACAAGTAGCCATTTTATTCCAGCCTGAAAATAGAAGCATGTATTGTATTTTAAGAATAGAAGTTGAATATTAGGGGCGTACATCAATTGTATGTCATTAGAATGGATAATAATTTTCATGTTTATTTTATAATTAAAATTTTTTATTTTACTTATTTGCATAGGACTTTTGTGTTTTAAAAAGCCCCAGAAAGGACTATTGCATTGTGATTATATTATGGCTCATAATCTTATTTAAATTAAAATTTGTCATTAGCATGGACAAATATCAGTGTCATTAGCATGGTTTTTCTGTCCATGCTAAAGACTCCTATGTGCATAAATGTAACCATTGCTTATATTGTATCTTTTATAAAGTTTAATTTTACATATAAATTTAGGTATTACATTTATTATCCCTAAAATATGCATTAAATCTGTCAGAAAATCACTAAGACAGCTTCTTACATTGTTAGTGTCAGAATGTTGCTCATGTAAACAAAGTTTGCTCTTTGGTAATGTTTTTATTCTCCTTATATGTATATATGTAAAAATGGAAACCATTTACTGAAAAGGAAGGCTAATAAATATAGAAAAAAATATTTAAACAGGAAGAAAATAAAAATTTCTTATTATATTTATTCTGTGCAATTTGTTTTGTCATTAGCATGGCTCAAAAAATACTAATTATTTTTTTTAAGTTAATTTTTAGATATTTAGCTCGGCTGACTACATGTAAAGTATACCTAATACTATATTAACAACACCTATTTTTTTCAGAAATTTTGCTAACAGTAATTTTTTTAAGATTTCACTTTTGAAATTGTCCCCTATTTTGAGAATCACCCATATAATACTGTGCTTCCCTGTCGCTTTGCTCAGCTTAGCTTTTTTTAGCACGCTGAGTCTTATACTGATGAAGAATCTCAATAGTAGATTCAAAACGACTGTTTTCTATTCTTTTCATGCATTATTTGTGCATTTCTCAATGTTGGTTTTTTATCTTTATACATTTTTGCACAAAAGCTTTATTTGCTATTTTAACTTCAAATTTTGTTTTACAATCTGAAAGTAGATACAATTTTCTAAAAGATGTAAAGGTAAATTTTTTAATTTGTTACAGAGTTTAAATATAAATAGTTGGAAAGCTGGCAATTCTTTAAACTTTTGAGAATTACCTTTTATTCATCGATAGGGAACTTATAACAATATGTCATCTTTTGCATTATAAACAAAAGTTTTTCGCATTGTTTGGGATCAAACGATTACTGTTATTAATATATATTTGGTTTGTTGCACTCTGCTGGATATCCAATAGAGAAGTCGGATATCCGGTGACTGTGATTCGGATATCCGATGATATTTCGGATATTGAAAAATCAGCCGGATATGCCGGATATCCGTTGCATCCCTACTGATTGGTAAATTTATCATACAAATATTCATATGATAAATTTACCAATCAGTTTGATTATGTTAAAATAATAGTATACCTTATAAACATATCGGAAGTAAAAAACTGTTGAAAGAATTGTAGAAAAAATAAATAAATCAATGAACAAATGAACTGAAAGAGGAAATACAAAATCCAATGCTTGAAACTCACCAGTGAAATAGTGTCAGAATTGATAATGATAATTATACACAAGCTAACATTAATCAGCAAAATTGAAATGAAAGTGAAACGACATTTTTAGTGCTGCTCTCTGTACGTAAAAAACCAAAATGTAAAGCTGCATCAGGAGAAAACAGAAATGCAAAGCTGCATCTATATTTTAAAATTGAAAGAAAGTGTATGAAAAATAGATAACATAAAATTATAAGAAGGAACTGTAAAAATCTATACTAATAAAATCCGTGCGCGTCTGCCTGTCTGCTTGAAGCCGATTACAGTTCGCAACGCGGGCGAGTTGGAAGTCGCGAGAGGTGTCTTTCGATTCGAAAAATTCCGGGAAAGTCATTTCGGGCATTTTCGAGACCGTGGGACCAAAATTAAAAAAGTTATGAATTAAAAACCGGTCGGGAATCGGAATGGAAAACGTCTAATTTCCCAAACGGAGCTCTCAGGCAGAACACTGCGCCACCTTGCGGTGAATGACAAGAACTTCTCCCCTTTGGCTAAAAGAAGAAGCAGTCAAAAACCTATTTTTCTCCCGTCATTTTGTCAAAGAATGTATAAGAGAAAAAGAACTAATTGGTAAAAAATGTTAGACACGGTTTAATTAATATAATAAGTACAACTATTTAAGCACAGCAAGATATGTTCACTAAGAGGTAATAGTGTTGCTAATTAATATTTTGAGAATCTCAGATGTAACTGGCTATTCATATATTTATTTTATATGTGAGTATTAATCGTTCTAGCTCATTTTCATGCCTTTTCTTTTTGGTAGCATACACAAATATTGTATAACCTAAGATTTACGCGATTAATACTAATTTCTGTTAGTACAAACGGTAAACGAGCTGCCAAAAATATTTGTTAGTTATGTTGTTTGTGATATTAATGAAATTACTTATTTATTATTATTTTTTTTAATAGCAGTCTTTTGCAGTTTTTAATACCGAAACTTTTTTTTGCAAGTTTTTTCTTAAACCATCATGCAGACAGTTTTTAAAGTAGAAAAAAAACTGATTACATATTCAGAATCTGCGTAAAAGTCTGCTTCTGATGAACTAAAAATACGAGAAAATGTCTTATGGGCGCGCAGCGCCAGCCGTGCAAAACCAAATATTTTTATCGGGACGATGGCGACCATGGCGCGTAGCACCAACTGTGCGAAATCACATATTTTTAACGGGATAATGGGCGAATAACAACCATAGCTCTTTAATTTACTTTTTTTGTGCTTGAGGATTCGAACACCAAGACTTCTTATTAAATGAATTTTTTTGCTTATTATATACTGCTTAATATCGAGGTTCGTTTGGAAAAAGTGGCCCAGCTAGCGGGCGTAGCTCGCTAGTCTATACTAATAAAATCTGTGCGCCTCTGTCTGTCTGTCTGCTTGAAGCCGATTACAGTTCGCAACGCGGGCGAGTTGGAAGTCACGAGAGGTGTCTTTCGATTGGAAAAATTCCTGGGAAGTCATTTCGAGCATTTTCGAGACCGTGGGACCAAAATTAAAAAAGTTATGAATTAAAAACCCCTTGGGAATCGGAACGAAAAATGTGTCAATTCCCAAACGGAGCTCCGAAGCAGAACACTGCGCCACCTTGCGGTGAAGGACATGAATTTTTCCCCTTTGGCTAAAAGAAGAAACAGCCGAAAACCTCCTTTTCTACCGGCGCTAATTGCGTTTTTTTCTGCATCAATTTTTTTGACTTGCCGTAGAATATTTACCGTAGTTTTCGCTAAAATATTGAACTTAGAAATAAAACATGACTATCGAAACTTTTTTTTGCGCATTTTTTCTTAAATCATCATGCAGACAGTTTTTAAAGTATAAAAAAACTGATTACATATTCAGAATCTGCATAAAAATCTGCTTCTGATGAACTAAAAAATACGAAAAAATGTCTTATGGGTGCTTAGCGCCCACAATGCAAAACCAAATATTTTTAACGGGACTATGGGTGCGAAGCGACCATAGCTCCGATCCACAATCTTTTTTTTTCAAGTGCACGTGGACCACCGTGCGAAATCACATAGTTTTAATGGGACCATGGCTCTTTAATTTACTTTTTTTTGTGCTTGAGGATTCGAACACCAAGACTTGCTTATTAAATGAATTTTTTTTGCTTATTATATACTGCTTAATACCAAGGTTCGTTTGGAAAAAGTGGCCCAGCTAGCGGGCTTAGCTCGCTAGTCTATACTAATAAAATCCGTGTGCCTCTGTGTATCTGTCTGTCTGAAGCCGATTACAGTTCGCAACACGGGCGAGTTGGAAGTCGCGAGAGGTGTCTTTCGATTTGAAAAATTTCGGGCATTTTCGAGATCGTGGGACCAAAATTAAAAAAATTATGAATTAAAAACTGCTCGGGAAGCGGAACAGAAAACGTCTCATTTCCCAAATGGAGCTCTCAAGCAGAACACTGTGCCACATTGCGGTGAATGACTTGAACTTTTCCCCTTTGACTAAAAGAACCTTCCAAAAAGCTCTTTTTCTCCCTGCACTAAGAGCGCTTTGTTCCGCATCAATTTATACAATATATTGATATGCATATAGCAGAACCTCCACAATGGATACTTCTATTTAGCAGACACTTTTTCAAATCCTATCTCCTATGTATTTATACATTTCATCTCCAAATAGCAGACATCTCCTAATAACAGACAAATTTTACACTCCAGAGGTGTTATTATCCAGAAGTTTTACAGTAATTCTATACAAATTCAAAAAATTACAGTTCAAAATATCTATGAAATGCGTGATTTTGCACGTAAACACAATTTTGGATATGAATGTATCTTAAAACGTATAATTAAATGACAGAAACAAAAATGTATTTGCCAAAAAAATATGAGATATCTGTGATACTTAATAAACAAACTCATTCCGAAATATTACGGACTTCCATTTTCAACATGAACAAGCCATTTTCCCCCATGTGCCGTTCGCTCTAGGTTTCTATCAAAAATGGTGTGGTGCATGTGTATCACTACTTAATTTAAAAGCTGTTCCAAAAGTGAGAGTATCTTAATATATTTTTTAAGACTGAAAGTGAAACTAAAAAATTAAACTGCTTTTGTAGAGATCGATATTAACTACGTACCATTAAAAAATAAAAAAAATAAATGCAAATTAAATATTTAAAAGAATTTCTCCTATAGAATTGACATTATTGAGAGGATGTTTTCATTATTACTTAAAAATAATAATAATTTTAAGAAATGATATTTCAAACAAGATGTTTAAAAAAATTCTATTGGATTTGCAGGCAGGTGTTTTCAGATTAGTGAAGTACTCCCTTAAACAACCTTATCCATAAAAACACAGTAGGGAAAAAGCAAAAATAGTTTTCTAACTATGGTAATACTGTTTTGTACGGGAAGGGAAACATCTTTGAATTTACTCTTATTTAAGTAAAGTAAATATGCTCATTAGATACCAATTGTGATAGATTACTTTCTGTTTCTAGCTAGCCATAAAATATGAAGAAAAATCTGAACAGTTTATTTATCTCTGCATAATTTAGATTAAATCTAATAATTTTAATGATTACATTTTAATTTTAATGATAATTAAGGATTTATAAATCGTCCATCTTAAATACATACATTAATGATAAATTAAATAATTAAATAAGAGTTAGGTAATTTTTATTCAAAAAATTTTTATTCAAGAAAACATGCAACAATCTATTTGCAGTATACATATTCTATGCAAATTGGTGTCAAGAATATATTTGTGCAATTTATACCCCAAAGTTTAATGTATTAATGCAGTTTTATTTAGAATTTATTGATTAAAATCTATCTAACTCTGCAAAAAATTTCTTTTGATATTATTTTATTAAAACTATGTTTTTGACACTTTTTTACATCATGATTTAAAACACGGTTAAAACCAGTTTAAGCTGTTAAAGTCAAAAACTTGCCAACCCTGGGATAAACCAAAAGTCAAATACAGCTACTCACTATGCATTCAATGAAAAGAATGCACTTCATACTTTGTGATGCTGTCTCTGCCATTTCAGGTGGAAGATGATCACGAACAATGTATCCCAAGCGATAAGGGGGAGGGGTGCTGCAACACGTTGGTTACTACACAAGTCATTCGACACTGATGTAGTGGTGTGCATCAGACAGTGTCAGCACACATGATTTTTCACTATATGTAAGGAGGATTCAGGTCACTTTCTCATAATCCCCTGTCTCTGTAGTGCAGATGGACTCTGCTTTGCAATAAAAGGACCAGCCTACAGGCTGGTCCTTTTGCTGCTTCCCAGTGTGCAGTGCCAACAGTGGATTTGTCAATCTGGTGAAACTTGCTATTACTTCAGCAGGTTTTGACCAACATGTTACCACCAGTATGGGATCTTTTGACCTTGGTACACAGTTCTTCTCTTGGTTTTATCAAAATTTAATTTTAGTTTAGTTTAAAATAATTTTATGTGTTATGAAATAACTACCACAACTTAAAAATAACCATGTTCTACAATTTTTATTCATTATGACAGCTTTATTTAAAAAAACTTTTTTTTTTTTTTTTTTTACACTACGCATAAATTTAGCAAATTGTTTTCCAAAATAGATGACATATGAAATCAAATTATTTTGAAAAGCTACCAATCTTGGTCTTGGACGTCATTCAATAATTTATTGTGAAAAAATAAATTTTAAAAATCAGATTTAAAAAAAAAAAATTGATTTTAACTTTAAAATAAACCATACATTTTCATTTTAAACAGAAATGTTTTCTGGTTCTTACTGATTTAGTTGGAATTAATCTTTAAATGCTGCATATAGCAATCTAACAAACTGGTGCTTCCTTCTACTCTAGATAAGTTTAACTAGATATTAGGAAAATTTTGTCTTGTTTGAAGACCTAGTATTATCCCTAGAGTCATCTGAATAGGTAGATTATAATAATCCTGTACAGAAATAGTATATGCATCAGATAGTTGAGCCTTTTATTGATCTTTTGGGTAGGTGGTCTCAGCAAGCACTCACAGCAGCTATGCAAAATTTTCTGTAACAGTTAAAGTTAAAAAGAACTGATTGTGCATCACAAGATGTTGGAAACTGGCCAAACAATAGATTATGATTTTGAATACCATGTGGCAGAATGTACGTGACACTGCGACAGGCATCGCAGATTTTTAAGGACACTTGCAGACTCAGAGGTGCTATGGACGCACTATAATGCATAAATTATGCAAAAAGTGGTGGTGGGACACAAAAATAGCTCTTATGTGTCCCGTGGGATGCATAAATTCATCAAGATATCACGGAATAAGCCCGAATTTTGTCCAAAGATCACTCCATTGGAAAAAAACAAAAATTTCTTTTGAAAATCGCAAAAAAAAGGCATTTTTTAAAAAATTGCAAAAAGGCAAATTTCATCGAAAAATCCTGAAAACAATCCGAATTTCTTCAAAGGATAGTGGGAAGAAATGACAATTTCATCACAACATCGCTAAAAACGGTAAATTTCGTAAAAATATTCTGCAAAAAAAGACAGATTTCATCAAAAAATTGCAAAAAAACTACAAATTCTGTCGAAAATCCCCCCCCCCCCCCCAAAAAAAAAACGACAGATTTCGTTGAAAGAATGTGGAAAAATGGCAAATTTCGCCAAAAAAAACACAAAAAAAAAAAGCGAATTTCGTCTAAAGATCGCAAAAAACGGCCAATTTCGTAAAAAGATCCTTAAAAAAACCTGGCAAATTTCATGAAAAGATCGCAAAAAAAGGTATATTTCCTCAAAAGACCTCGAAAAAAAAAAGGCAAAATTCGTCAACAAATTCCAAAAAGACTGCTAAATTCGCCAAAATATCACGAAAAAACACAAATTCCGTCAAAGGCACAAGCAAAAAAAAAAAAGTTGCCAGATATGGATTTCTTTTTTCTGTAAAAGATGGAAATAGTTATACACACACACACACATATGTTGCCATAATTAATTAGCACAAAGAATATATTTATATATTAAGTTGCATCTTGCAGACTATTTTTGAAAATATCATTAACATTGCAGACATTTGAAAATACTTCTGGATTCGAATATTAAAAAAATAAAAATTAGAAATTATAGCTACGTTTAAAAAATTAACCTGAATTGATCAACAAAGATATATTGTGGTCTGTCATTATAAAATCACACAAGTTTTAATAAGTAGACAAAAAATTATAGAGTAGGTTGTGAAATTCCGATGTGTCTACTATAAAATCCTATTCTGACAGAAAATGATTTTGTCAGGAAAAGTTCTTGATTAAATTGACCCATAATTGATTTGATAAGCTTCAATAGATACAGTCGACACTCGTTAATTCGAAATAGGGTAATTCAAATCTTCGCTTAATTCGAACTAAACATAAAGTCCCGAATTTTTCAATGGCAGAATAACGTTAAAAGTTTTCATTAATTCGAACTCATTTTCCCGTTTAATTCAAACTAACGAGAATTCAGATTTTTCATTTTTCTTTTCTTTCTCACAGATTTCAGATCATTTGAATAACTTTTTTCTTTGATTTTTGTGAAATTTGTTCTGAACGAGTATACATATAATCCAATGCATTTAATATCCATTTTCTTAGTGCTTGCCCTGTCTGTCCATTAATGACACCTCAAATTTTTCTTCCATTGTGCTTCTTTCTAATCATTTAATTAGTTTGTATATTTATACATTCTAATTTATTATTAAGTCATATTCTAATGATAACAGACGAAATACATTTAAAAAACACTATACCATTAATTCCTTTGTAATAGTATCATATTAAGCATGTTTTTATTTCATATTTTAAATAATTCGAACTTTGGATGATTCAAACATTTCTTGTGGTCCCGATGAGTTTGAATTATCGATAGCAGACTGTATATTAAAAAATATATATATATATGATACAAATAAATTCTTCTTCCAACCAAATATTACATTTTCTAGTACCAGGATATTATACAAATTATCAATCCCCTGAAATATTTACTCAATAACATGCAGTAATTGTGGTTTTTAAATGAAGATTGTGGTAACATTTTGGTATATGCTTGCATATTTAAAATGTTGTTAGCTATTGAAAATGTTAGAAACATTAGAAAATGATTCCATTCAGCTAATATTACTAGAACTTGTTAATACATATTTTTTATATGAAAGAACTGATTTTCAAGATGAAGTAATTACTAGAATTAAGCATAGATATGAAATACAAAGGAAGCTCCAACAGCAGAACTGGAGCAAGGGTTTAGTGATTAGACAACAGACTATGCAAGAGAGATAGATGAAAGAAATTTTTAATTCACCTTCCAATTCAAGTCTTTTTTCCTCTTGTCGCTCAGCATATCTTTTCTGCTGCTGAGCCAAATATTGTTGGACAAATTCATTTTGTTGAATTTCAGCATCCAACTATAAATTAAGGAAAATAAACCTCAATTTTAAGCACTCAAAAAAGCAAAATAAGCCAGGTGAAAAATTTATTAATAAACTTACCTCTAATTTTGATGGAAAATCTGCAAAAAAAAAGTAGAAAAGGACTTTATTTAGTTGTACAACAAAATGAAACAATATTAAAAAATATATATATTATTCAATCTCAAGAGTTATTCAGTTAATAATCAAAATTGGGAGATATACAGGGTGGGTCATTACATGTCAAATCAACATAGCTAAAATTCTGACCTAATCAGAATTTTATAATATTTAACTCATCTGTTAGGTTCATAGAGAAATAAATAAATATCCAATATTAAATCTCTATCTCATTTGGTTTCTGAGATAATTAGCTTCAAAGATGGACATAAAACGTAAATTTTTCCATTACATGCCATACAAATTTAGCCATAACTTATTCCCTAATTCTCACAAAGACTTATTTTTTATATGTCTTTGGAATGTGTTTAAATTGGGCTTTCATGTGATATGTCACATGCAGGTCACATTTCAAGGTCAAACATTTTGATTTTTGACTTTTCATATCTCAAAATCAGACATCTTAATTTTTTTGAAAAAAATATATATATATGTTACTCATGTACCTATTGTCTATAATATCAAAACATATTATTTTGAGACAGCCATGGGATGCTGAGTTATAAATTAAAAGGCAATCTGTTAGTCCAAAATTTCAACACCAAAACCTTTTATTCAAGTGACTTACCTATGTACTATATTTTTAGTTATACACATACGTGTGTATATACAGTAAAACCTCCATAACGGACACTCCCGAATAGCGGACACCTCTATTTAACGGACAGTTTTCCAATCCCCACTCCCAAAACCTAAATTTTTGTATGTTTAACCTCTGAATAACGGACATTCCGAATAGCGGACACTTTATTCGGCGATAAAGGATGAAAAAGTATGTTTTAAAAAGAAAAAAAATGAAAAGCAAAGCGAAAAGGCCTCTGAATTTATCAGGACAACGTGTCACAAATTTTGTGATCGCAGATAAATGTAGATAAAAAGCTGGAGAAAATTCTCCTCCCCCCCCCTCTACGTTCAGTGCAAAATTCAGGGTGTTGTCCGGGAGGAATATCTCCCACAGCATTGAAATGTCACCCAAGAATATATTGAGATTTTATGGTTTTAAAGGTCAAAAAGTGCAATCCTTCGCTTCACGCCCGGAACTTTACAATGTCCAATAACGTTACACAGAAAAACAAATTACATGTAATCGCAAGCAAAAGTAAACTTTTGTAACAGATTATTTCACGAGAATATAATAAACAATGGATAAAAGTGTGCACAAATTTATTTCATTCTTATTGATTAAAAAATACTTTTAATTAGTGATTAATTATATAATAGAGGTTTTAGGACATATAAAAGTAAATTAATGAAACATTAAGCATTTCTTAGCGGTTTTTGAATCTCGGAGGTTTTCCCAATAGCGGACACCTCCGAATAGCGGACAATTTCTGCGTTCCCGAGGTGTCCGTTATTTAGAGGTTTTACTGTATATGCTTTTTTTTTTTCTTGAAGTAGGGAGGTTGAGATGCAACTAAGCCTCTCATGTTTGTTATATTTTAAGTAGAAAAAATAATTTTATACATAAAGCAAAAAATAATAAAATAAAATAAATAAATACTGACATTTTAAAACTACGTCTTTTATCTTATAACCATTGTTGAATTCAGATTCCCCCTCCTCTAAAGGTATAAATTTTTTAAACTGTAAAATAGAAAGACTGTAGTATACCATAAGATACAAAGTATTTCTATAATTTTTTGACATATATTTAATACAAGCAATTAGACTTTGAAGTAAGCTTGTGGGAAACGAAAATTTATAATATATTGCATTCAATATTGTCATAGTGTACTTAATGCCCAATGTGTAAAACTTCAATCTGCTTTATTCATATTTATGGGTCATTCCATGTCAAATCAACCAAAAAAATTCAATATTCAACCTGATCATTTCCGATTTCAATGAAACTGCTAGGGATCACTTTCTATGATGATACAAATTAGAGCATATTTTTATTTTTCCTTTATCGCTTTAAATTTTTATACAATTATTTAAATTTTGAAAAATTATCATTATTTGACTTGCATACATATTTTCAATTTTGAATTTCTCAAGTTCTATCAAACATAGAAAATTTTATGACCTCTCATTTCAAAGAGGAGTTTATAAGGTTTAATTTGATATGCAAGTCGACTATGTATAATTAAAATAAAATTTAAATTTTTTTAAAATTTAAAATTTGAAGATTTTTTAGATAGTTATTTTTAAAAATTTTGAAAAAATTGTATGTTTGTTGTAATATTATAAGCTTTAAATTCTGAAATTTTTAGAGTGGGATCTCAATGGGATCAGGAGTTATGAAATAAAAGCTGAAAATTACCAAACAAATCATAAATAAATAACAAAATAGACAGAACTAAATTGCTATTTTAATGGTAATTTTTGCTTTTATTTAATAACTCCTGATCCCATTGAGATCCCACTCTAAAAATTTCAGAATTTAAAGCTTATAATATTACAAAAACATATAATTTTTTCAAAATTTTTAAAAATGACTATCTAAAAAATTTTTTAATTTAAAATTTAAAAAAAAATTAAAATTTTATTTATTTTAACTATACATAGTCGATTTGCATACCAAATTAAACCTTATAAACTCCTCTTTGAAATGAGTGGTCATAAAATTTTCTATGTTTGATAGAACTTGAGAAATTGAAAATATTTATGCAAGTAAAAAACTGATGATTTTTCAATAAATAATTAATTGTATAAAAATTTAAAGCGATAAAGAAAAAAGAAAAATATGTTCTAATTTATATCATCATAGAGAATGATCCCTAGCAGTTTCATTGAAATCAGAAAGGGTCAGGTTGAGTCACTGGTTGATTTGGCATATAACATTTGAAATATTATCTTGTGATAAAGAAAGTAATATGTTGCTATATATGATAAATTGTTTTATAACATACAAATGGGCGATTCTCCAAAAAGCCAACCATATCCTCAAAAAATAAAATATAAAAATTTTCTTTTTTATTTATGGCTAATTAAAGTACATTGTCTGAAGTATTTAATTCATGTATTTTTTTATTTTAACATGGTTTATTTCTATATGTATATGGAGATCAAAACTCATGTTTACAATACTAAAAGCACATGCTGTTGTAAACCTATACTTTGTTAATCTTTACAAATAGAAATACTGCACTTTTATTCAATTTTTTCATTTTCAAAGTAGCTGCACGTATATTTCTATTTAAGGGGGCTCAGGGGTTGAAAACTTTTCAAAAAATCGATTTTTTTTAATGATCTAATTTTATTATTCAATGCAAAAAACCGCATAAAAATATTTGCATTTTTAACAGAGTTATAAGTATATGTATCAACATTTTCAATGCCGCACCCATATAATTTCAACTTTAAGTCACGTTTTCTCAAAACTTGATTTTTGACGAATAACACCAAGATTTTGATGGAATGGGTTAAAAAATTTTTTGCATGCATATAACATCATTATCTATAGAATGAATTAATATAGTTTAAGTTTAATATTTTGAGTAATTTTAACGAAAAAAAAGTTGTAATTGTGTCACATAAATTTTACTATATTTCTTATTATATTACATTAAAGTACTTCATTTTATAATTTTATAAGACTACAAACATATCTTTAAAATATCAGAAAGTTTAAATTAATTACATTGAATACTTAGTCTGTTTTTATATGGACTTGAAGCGAGAGCTCTGTTTTCATGTTTTTCCGTATCAATCAACTCCTGAGCCCCCTTAATTTAATAAAAAATACTTTGATTTTAATTTTTTTCCAACTGTTGTTTGAGATTTAAGCTACCTTAGAGAGATGTCCCATGCATCACATTAAAACTGCTTTAAGTTTCACTATAAGTAGTAATATTCATTTTAAATAGAAACTGTTGAGAATACTCCAGTAAAAATACTTGAAATTTTGTTAACTTTTTATTTTGTAAAACACAGGATACTTCGCAAACATAAATCTTTAAACACAAACTTTATAAAATAATTATATACTTCTGGTTTCACATTTAAACCAATTAAAGTGATCCAAGAAAAATTCTGCCAAATTCTTTCATCTTATATGAAAGGACACATTTAAATAATAAATAAATAACCCCAGTCAACTTTGGGCGAAGTTAAATAAAAATATATTTCAAAAATAATATGTGAAACAAGAGCATCTTTCATGCTCTTAACACATCTAAATCCAATAGCCAACAAACTCCTGACACCAAGATTCTGATTTTAGAACACAGCACAGAAATGCATGGTGCTGCCATCTGTTATAAAAAAACTAACATTAAAATTTTATTCCAATAAAATTGACTTCACTGTACAAAAACCATTTCTAATTTACTTTATACATTTACAAAGAAAAATAGATACATCATTAAGATAAATTTATGTTAATAATTTTTCAAATTATGAGCATTTTAAATTTGTCCCGTGTATCACACATCCTTGTGCTGCGCATCATTTATGTTAAAATAAATGTTGTAAAAAAAAAGACTAATTTAGAAATTTAAAAGTTTAGCATATTTTTATGCTAAATAATGGGAAATACAATAATGGTGGTTTTAAAAACTGTAATAGATAGTTTATTATTTGGCATTGAGATATACTTCATTCCAGGTAATCTGGAAATACAGGGGACTCTATCTGAACACTTTCTAATGTGAACACCCTGGTATTATGAACACAATATGATGGTGATGATGAAATTCCAACAGACTTAACAAAAGATGAACCCTCTGTATTCTGAACACCCCATTATTATGAACACTATTTTTGGTCCCCATTTCTATTCCACCTCTCTGTAATCTGAACATGTGTTTGTAATCTGAATTCCTATCATGGAAATTTGGAGAAAATATTACAGAAGAATAAAAAGGTTCAACAAATTCAATTTAAAAATAAATAGACCAAAATCGCTGCTAGATTTTAAGCGCATGTACTTGACGTTGCAATTTGTTTAAATATTCCATATAAAATATTAATTTAAACGTTGGAGCACTTGCTGTCACCTACTTGGTATAAAAGAAGCCATTTTATAACTCTTTTTATTAGAAAATACAAACATTTAGTTTTTGGTTAGTTTGTACACTTATACAGTAAGTTAAAATAATCCACTATCATCTTGCTTATTTCAAATAATAATTTTATATAAATTATTGTTATTCACAGATTAAACATGACATTTTAAAGATTAATTTTTGAATTTCGACTGATTTCTCTGATTTATCAATTATTTGTAAAATGGCAATTAAAGTATTTGTTATTAAATTTTAGCAGATTTCATTCTTGCAGATTACATTAGCCAACAAAAAAAATATTTTTGACAGTTTCCTGGTTCTAAATAGTCAATTCCTACTAATTTGGGGGTTAAAAAAATGAATATGTAAATAAATTTTTTTATTAGCTCTTGTTTTTAAGATACAATACAGCCCACTTGAGAAACACACACAATATCCCACACATCGATTTAAAAGAAATTTGAAGAAGAAAAAAATTCTTATGTAATAAATACAATATAATAGGTATGTATTACTAAACAATGTTCATTTTTCAGAAAGCAATGGTTGTTTTTAGCCTATTCTTGCAAACGTTCCCTTTTGAATTGCCTCTCTTTTGAACGCCGGAGCATCTCTTGTAACAGTCCAACAGTAGTCGGCCAGGATTGACTCATCCCAACGACTGCGTTCCATTACTGAGATATCTTTTTGCAACTTTTCACCGTGCCACCACTTACAACTCTTAGGTTTTAGGGAAAAAATCAAGATGGGAGTGGAGGAAATGAAGTTTCAGAGACATTTTGCATTTAAGGTCATGGTAGTTTTGTAGTAGTTCTTTCACCAACTGTTGGTAGTTCTCGGCTTTTTTGTTGCCTAGAAATCCACATACCAGACCTTCCCAGCAAGCTTCCCAAGCTGCTTTCTCTTTCCCATCCAAAACTTTATGAAAAGCAGGGTCCTTCATTATTGTGCGTATTTAAGGGCCCACAAAAATTCTCTCTTTAACCCTTGTTTCACTCAGTTTTGGAAATTTTGCTTTAAGGTACTGGAAAGCCTTTCCATCTTTGTTCATGGCTTTCACGAAGTTCATTAATTCCAATTTAGTGTGCAGGGGTGGAAGCAGAATGTTTGGACATTTCTATCCTCGGGATTTAGATTTTTTGAAGGCCATTAGTCTTTTATGTAGTGAGAGTTTCTATCTCGACTGTCCCACAAACACAGAAAACAGCAGTACTTAGCAGTACAGTGTAGCCTAATTGCATTCCCAGGAGTAAAGCAATAATTACTTTCAAATCATCACAAACCTGTCATTTATGATCCTCGTATTTGATTGACTCATGAAGTAATTTCACATTCCCGTAAGTTTCCTGCATGTGATCAGATGTCCAATGGAAATGGAAGGAATAATGTTGCCGTTGTATAGAAAGGCTGCTTTCAAACTAAGTTTAGAGGAGTCTATAAATAATCTCCACTTCCGTGGATCATAGTTATGTTCATTGAATTCATCAAACCATTAACATTAGTACAAGCAACAACATGTTCTCAAAGATATGAAGAATTAACTTTTCTTTTCAAAGAAATGAAGAAAATTCTTGGGATGAGCCCTGTATTCTGTGATCTTGACGTCTGGTTGGATTCTACACAGAGAATGCAGCTGAGGGGAATTAGAGCTATTAGGAGTACCAACTTCCGAACATTCGATTTCCCATAAAACAGCCACAGTGAGATTTTTCAAGTTGGTCCCTATCTTGAAAATAAGAGTTAATCTCAACTTTTTATGTTGATTTTTGTGTTTAGCGAGACAAAATACTCCGGAAATAACTATTTTTGAGCCCGAAACATTTTTGATGTTGGGTAGTGTTATAGGACATTCAGATCGGGAGGAGGTAGCACAGACAATCACCTCATAGAGTTTATGGATGAAAATCTAGGATTAGTTAAATCTCGATTCACATATTAAAGCACAATCGATCTTCCAAGCCCCATTTCTGTGGAAAACACTTAAAACCCCGATTTTAACGGTTGTTCATATGTTTAACATTATGTTTTCTTGCTCTCAGTCTACCATATTTTCAAACTTTCGGGTGCAGGAAAGCAAAATGGTAAACCTATAAGTCAACTGCTAAAATTGGGTTTTAGGTATTTTCCATACAAATAGGACTTAAACTTAAAAGGAAGAAAATACAATGAAAACAATGTAACCCCGACCTTATTGGATCAACTACTGGCTCAGTCACCCTACACAGTAATAGTAGTAAGGGGCCGTCCATTAATCATGTGATTTTTTTTGGCATTTTTAACCCCTCCCCCTTGGTGATACATGGTGAGGTTCAAGACTACCCCCCCCCCTACCCTATATCACGTGTATTTTTTAGTACCTACAAAAATCTTATTTTTTTTAGAATATTTATTATAAAATACAGGTTCAAGTATCATCAAATTTTATTATAGAAAATAAAAAAACTATAATAATAACCTTAAGAGGTAAACAGGAAGGTTGCAAGTTTTTTTGGACTGACATAAAAATAATGAAAGAAATGCGAAAAACTTTTTTGTAGTAATGTATAAACATAATTTAATTTACAATGTCCTCAGACCATGGATTAGCAAGACTTTCATCAACATCAATAACTGGATAAACATCTTGCAAGTTAGTTGTAGGCACAGTGCTTTGTTGAAGATTAACATCGGTTTCATCAAGACACTCGGCGTCATCATTTTCGCGCACTACGCAGAGAATCTGTGCCAAAACCACAGAATAACTGATATTGAGAAGCTGAGTCCAGCAGACGTTTGTCGCGGCTCGCAGGAACTTCACTTCGTTCGTTGCCTGGCAACGGTGAATTAAGGTCACACTACAAGCCGCTTTCGACTTTGTACGCATTTGACGAAAAAATAAATATACGAAACGCCGCTTTTCGGTTCAGTATCGCGCGTTTGCCGAAAAAATAAATACTCGTGATATATTACTACACCCCCCTCCCCCCTTGTGATATTTCATGATTTTTTAATGGACCCCCCCTCCCCCTCTCGAGCCTCGCATGGTTAATGGACGGCCCCTAATGCAATTTCCAATCTTTCTTTATAATGAACACCCTCATAATCTAAACATTTTCGGTTGGTCTCATGAGTGTTCAGAATAGAGAGAGTCCCCTATACTCAAAATAGACATAGCATTATTCTATACATCATTATTTAGTGGAATGTTTCTCTCTTCAACTGATAAAAGTTTTGTTGCTTGTGTTAAAATCGTTAGAAGAATAAAAATTAGAAGCAGAGTAATTAGTAGCAGATTATTAAAAAAATTAGAAGCAGAAAGTGTAATTTGAGAAATTTACTTGCTCAAAACTTTTTTTTGAATAAGTGATTTTGCTCTTCCACTTACAAGTTACATTACCTTTCCCAAGTAAAGTGGCAAAGTATTTCCAGCTTAAAGTTTTCTAGTATTTTCCATTAAGTTCTTGGAAAAAAGAGCCATACATTTATCTTTGAATTTCGATGATAAGTCATTTGACCTAATCACTTCTTTTTAATTTTTATTTTCATCAGAAATAGACTTCTGGATCAGAGTAGTAAAGTAATTCAATAAAAAATCTGGCTGTATTTTTTTTCCTTCTTTTTCACATCTGAACAAATTAAAAATGTTGAACAAATATCATAAGAGAACATACCTGCTGTGAATAAATTCACACTACTTCTAGACTACACTCTACATTTCTTTTTGATATTCAGAGTGGTAATTTATAACAAATTCTAGTAAAGACACATTAGGGTCTTTTTAATCAATCTGAAATTTATTTTATAAATGGTAAATGACTAAATAAAAGGTTTTTTTTTTAAGATTAATAAAACTTTGCCAGTATAGCTTTTTTTTTTCTCCTTTACAGGCTAGTTTACAATTTTTATGCTCTTGTAGCTTTTTTCCCGACACATTTTGCCAAAATATACATGTATAAAATGGTTTCCTGCTATTTATATTTAATTTTCTTTTTAAATTCTTACAACTACATAAGATTCTACTGCATATTAACATCAGCTCAAGAAATAAAAACAATGAATTAAATATTTCTTACCTCCTGATTTTCTCTCTTCACAAAGTTTTTCAAATTCTACTTGCTGAAAAATATATCAATAACAAATAGTTAAAATGCATTGCAGCTAACTATATATGCATATGATAATAATAAAAAGAATGTTAATAAATACAAATATATATATATATATATATTTGTTCTTATATCTTGAAAACAGCTGATTTCCTTACTTATAATTTTTGACAATTACAGATTTATCAATTTAACACTAACAAAACTAAACTTAAATAGTCTGTTGATTTAAGAATTTGTTTTGATGGAAAGATAGAAGAGGTTCTCTAATCTCACCCTAATAAATACAAATTAACTAGCAGTCTTTGCCTCTACACTGGTACGTTCCTCTAAAGGAACCTTGAATTAAATGAAATACTTCTAGTAAATTGTGTCATATTCATATAATCTTACAGTATCTGGTTCAAAGTCGATGTTGACGACATAATAGCTCTAAAACAACTGAAGTACCTATATTTAAACATTTTTTTAGGTAGGTGTGTTACCTTGAATTTCCTGCTTCTACTTCTAAAAGAGCAACCACTCCATTAAACCAGATTTGGTAAAAGTTTCTAAATAGTAATAGTAATATACATGTTTAAGTTTGTTTTTTAACAGATTAAGTAACTTCAAATTCATGCCACTATCTAAAACTGCTGCTGAGATATGGCAGAATGACCTAAATTTCTGTACCTCGTGTTAATCCTTATAGACAGGAAAAAAGGGGGGGGGGATTTCTAAAATCGCTAAAATAAATATTTAATATATTTTTTAACAGACTTGTAATCCTATAATCAAGATGTTCTACAATCGATCATTAAAATAATTGTTTGTTACAAATAATCTCAAAAAAAAGAAAAAAAAAACAATCTTGACAACTGTTTGGAGAAAAATTGTCAGTTTTGCCAGAGATCTCTCAAAAATTGCAAATTTTGTCAAATAATAAAAAAACAGCAAATTTAATCAAAAAATTCCCCCCTCCCAAAAAAAAGCAAATTTCGACAAGAGATTCAAAAAAAAAAAAAAAAAAAAAGCAGGCACATTTCGACAAAAGATAGCAAGAAAATAACAAATTTTGTCCCGATATCACAGAAGAAAAAAAAAATACCTTTAATTTCATTAAAAGATCACGGAAAAAAACCCTGCAAATTTTGTTTAAAAGACCTTGAAAAAAAAAAAAAAAAAAAACCCTGCAAATTTTGTTTAAAAGACCTCAAAAAAAAACCTCTGCAAATTTTGACAAAAAATCTTGAAAAGAAGGCAAGTTTTATAAAACAATTGCAAAAAACCATAAATTTCGTTAAAAGATCACAAGAGAAAGATTAATTTCATCAAAAGATTCTGAGAAAATAACAACTTGGTCAAAAGATCGCAAAAAAATGCTAAATTTGTCAAAAGATCATGAAAAACACAAATTCTTTCCGAGTATTACAGAAAAAATGCATATTTCGTCATTGGATTGCGAAAAAAAAAGAGAATTTCATCAGATAATTGAAGATCCCCAAAAAGGCAAATTTTGTAAACAGATCGTTAAAAAAAGGGGCAAACTTTTCCAAAAGATCATGAAAAGAAAATGCAAATTTCATCAAAAAATCGCCAAAAGATTGCAAAAAAACTCAAATTTTGTACATTTATCACAGAAAAAAAAATAATAATGCGATTTTCTCAAAAGATCGTCACAAAGCACAAATTTTGTCAATGGGGTGCAAAAAAAAAGTACTACTCTGTTATCCCGTCGACCGATTTTGCCAAATTATACAAATCACCAAACTAATAGTCAAAGTATACAATTGACGTAATTTTTATTTTAAATAATAATAAAAAAAAGAATAATTAGTAGAATATTAATAAAAATAAAAATCACTTAATGACGTTTTAAACACATGTACCGTATTTAATGTGATTGAATTGACATTCACGATCATCCATTATTGGCATTTGATCTTATAATTTGGAGATAGTATTTTGGTCGACAGCCCAGCAGCCGAATTTTTTTCTGCAGTCTGCAACGCAAATAAAAGCTTAAAAAACAGTCTGCAGACCAAACCCTCGCATTTTTAACAGCTCATACAGTGTCCGAAAGAGGGGGGTAGGGCTCCATTTTGACAAAAATTGTGGGGTTTTCACGATCTTTTGACGCGATGTCATTTTTTGCAATCTTTTGATGAAATTAGCATTTTTTGTTCTTTTTTGACAAAAATTTGACATTTTTTCCCGATCTTTTGTCGAAAATTGCTGTTTTTTCTGCGATCGTTTGAATAAATTTCCCGTTTTATCGCAATCTTTTGCAGAAATGTGCCGATTTATCGTGATCTTTTGATGAAAGCTGCCTTTTTTTGAGATTTTTTGACAAAAACTGCCGTTTTGTCGCAATCTCTTGAAGAAATTTGCTGTTTTTCGCGATCTATTAAAGAAATTTGCCTTTTTTCGTGATTTTTTGGAAAAATTTGTAGTTTTTTCATGATTTTTTGATGAAATTTGTTGTTTTTTCGTGATTTTTTGAAAAATTTCGACGTTATCTTGTGATTTTTTGAAGAAATTTGCAGTTTTTTCGCAATTTTTTAAAGAAATCTGCCGTTTTTCCGTGATTCTTTGAAAAAATTTGCAGTTTTTTCGTGTTTTTTTAATGAAATTTGCCGTTTTTTCGCGAATTTGAGAAGAAATTCGACGCTATCTTGTTTTTTTTTTTTTACGAAAACTGCCGTTATCTCGCGATCTTTTCATAAAAACTGCCTTTTTTTTTTGCAATCTTTTGAAGAAATTTGCCTTTTTTTACGATCTTTTGAAGAAATTTTCTGTTTTTTGCGATATTTGAAGAAATTTGCCGTTTTTTCGCGATTTTTACGAAATTTGCCGTTTTTCGTGATTTTTTATGAAATTTGCCATTTTTTCACAATTTATTGAGAAAATTTGCCGTTTTTTCGTGATCTTTTGAAGAAATTTGCCGTTTTTTGCGATGTTTTTAAGAAACTTGCCTTTTTTTGCGATCTTTTAAAGAAATTTGTCATTTTTTTTCGTGATCTTTAGGAGAAATATGCCTTTTTGTGATTTTTTGACGAAATTCGCCATTTTTTGTGATTTTTGGACGAAATTCGTGTGTTTTTCGCAATCTATGACGAAATTGATTTTTTTTCGAAGACTATTTGTCGAAATTCGCGATACATTTTAAGTTCGAATTTTTGGACAGGGCCGTAGCAAGGTGTTTTGAGCCCCCCCCCCCAAAAAAATATAACTTTGGTCCCCCCTCCCTCCCACTTTAAGCTGAGTTTTTTAAGAAATATATAAAGTTATATATTAAAGTTTCGATATAAGTTCCAAATTATAATAATGTAATGAACAAATTTAATAATTAGCATATTATTTTAAATCATTATTATAAATAAAATGATTTTTGTCGAAAAAATCCGAAAAAAATGCTATTTTCGTCAAAAGATAGCGAAAAAAAATGTTATGTTCGCCGAATGTAGCTTAAAAAATGCTATTTTTGTCAAATACCGAGAGAAAAACGTGATTTTGTCAAAATATCGCTAGAAAAATGAGGTTTTCGTGCAAAAATCTCGAGAAAAACACGGTTTTTGGCATAAGATCGTAAGAAAAACAAGATTTTTGTCAAAAGATAGCGAGAAAAAAAAACGAGATTTTTGTTAAAGATCGCGAGAAAAATGCTATTTTCGTCAAAAGATCGCGAAAAAACGTGATCTTCGCCAAAATATCTCAAAAAACGCGATCTTCATATAAAAAATCGCGGAATAAAAAATTATATTCGACGAAAGATCCCAAAATAAACACTATTTTCGTCAAAAGATCGCGAAAAAATGTTATTTTTATCAAAATACTGCGAGAAAAACGCCGGTTTTCGTCAAAATAACTCTAGAAAAATGAGATTTTCGTAAAACAAAATCTCAAGAAAAACGCGATTTTCATCTTAAGATCATGAGAAAAATACTACTTTCGTCAAAAGTTCAAGATAAATTTTCGTAAAATTCGAGAAAACCACGATATTCGGCATAAAATCGTGAGAAAAACTTCGATTTTCGGCAAAAAATCGTGAGAAAAGCCGCAATTTTCGTCAAAAGATAGCAATTAAAACACGATTTTCGTTAAAAGATCGTAAAAAAAGCAGTTTTCGTCACAAGATCGCAAAAAGAACACAAATTTCCTCAAAAAAGATAGCAAAAAGAACGCAATTTGTCAAAAAAACGCAATTTTCGTCAAAAAAAAAAATCGCAAAAAAATTGCAAATTTTGTGAAACGATCACAGAAAAAATGCAAATAACATCAAAGAATCGCAGAAAATTTGTTCCAATATTAATGTTCTCAACAAATTTTTGAGTAGTTGAGTAGCAAATTAAAACATTAGCTTCCCATGCTTGAATAACTGATGTTTTAAGGGAAAACATGTTAAAATTTAAATTGAACAGCTAGCTGTGTGAAACATTGCAGCAGAAGTATGAACTTAAAATAGAAACTTCCATTTCATAACTACTTATAATATTTTCATAAATGGATTCACTTTGACCACCCCCCTTTCCCCATATAAAAATTAAATAATATAACACAGGATTTAAACAAAAATACTGACAATTTTTTTTTTTTTTTTTTTTTTTTGGTGAATAAAATAACCTTCTTAATTGTCTATACGCGCATTATTTAAACTAATTTCTCATTTTACGGTTCACGAGCTTTCCCTTTTCTTTTTTTTTTTTTTACTTTTTGCAATCTTATGCCTGAAAGAAATTTCTATATCGGTTGCATTTCAATACTTGTAATTAATTTTTTTTTCACTGGATATCTAAAATCAATCTGTATGCAGAGTTTTTCTTCTGTTTTGATTTTAATTGCAAATTTTTTTAAGAGGATGCTTTCATTTTCGAAACCGGTTCCAAAAATGAAAGTGAACGTATTAAAATTATCAGTAAACAAAATTGAAAAAGCAAAAAACAGTCAGCATACAGATCGATCTCAGCTATTCTCACATTTTAGAGAGCACCGATTAACCAAATTCATTACATAACCAAGTATGAAATGACAAAGAATTTATAGAAACTGACTTATAAAAATTTTACAAGTTTCTTTCTAATATTAAATTTTTTTTAAACAACTTATATACATTTTTTCCCCTTTTAAAATACGAAATGCTAGAAACTACAGGTTTCAAGACAATCATAAACTCAAATTCATACTAACTTTTTCTTAAAATAAATAAACAAAAATAATAATAAAAAAAAAACTTAAATGTTAAGTGAAAGCAAAATTGTTATTCTCTTGAAAAGAGGCAAAAAGATTTCGAATTGTGCGTAAAGGCGTGGGTTTTGCAACACTTTAACAGGCTCGAGGACTGCGCCAACTCTTGTCTGTTTCAGAGCCCGCTTAAGAATTAGAAGTATAGGAAGCCCGACGTCACAGAGGGAGGTCCCCTATTATCCTATCAATTGCTTTTTCATTTGCTAAATCCATTTTTCATATGCTTAAATTATTCGAATTTTCACCATGCAAATTTCGAGAAAATAACGTTTTTTCAATAAAATTAAAACTGACTATCTACATATTATACACATTGACAAAAATATTTTGTGAAATACATAATTATACATAACCAATTAATTTTGTAAAAAACAAGTATGAAATTAAAGTTGAGAGTATTTAAACTTTATTTTTTTTATGTTTTACAAATTGCAGCATAGTAAGAAAAAATATTTCATAATATATATATATATATATATACATATATATACAGGGTGTCCGAAAAGTCTGGAAACGGTCGAATAACTCGAGAAATACATATGAGATTGAAAAACGTAAATATACGTGTTAAATATTTTTAAATAAGCTACTCAGTGATACTAAATTTGACCTTCGTAACCGACCCCCTGGGGGTCAGAGGGGGACCAACTTTGAAATCTTAAATTATAACCCCCATTTTTTATTGCAGATTCGGATTCTACAGGCAAAAATACGTAACTTTTGTATTTGATGTTTATTTCGAATCCTTGTTTATCAAGGTGTAATCGAGCGTATTAAATCGATACATATTTCGGCTTTTCCAATGGGATTTTCCTTAATCGAAACTAATTGGGGAGAATTAATGACATCAAATTCCTCGTCTTTTGCAAGAATAGCATTTCCTGAAAATCACCCGTGCCGATTATTTCGATAGTGCTACACAGTTAAAAATTTGACCCATTTGCTGTAGCGTCACTCCACAGCTTTTATAGAGTATCTCTTTCATGACCAATGAGAATGTTCCATAACACAGTAAAGTACACTGTAAAAAAAGTGACCCTTTTGCTGCATCGTCACTCCACCGCTTTTATAGAAAACGATGACACTTATAAAAATTTGCTGCATTTTGCTGCAACGCACTCCCCTGCTTGTATAGAAAACGGTTACTTGGCCGTGGAATGGAGCTTTCTCATTGGTTGGAATAGAGATATTATATACAATCGGTGGAGTGCGTTGCAGCAAAATGCAGCAAATTTTTATCAGTGTACTTTACTGTGTTATGGAGCATTCTCATTGGTCACAAAAGAGATATTCTATAATAGCTGTGGAGTGACGCTGCAGCAAATGGGTCAAATTTTTAACAGTGTAGCACTATTGAAATAATCGCCACGGGTGATTTTCAGGAAACGCTATTCCTACAAAAGACGAGGAATTTGACGTCAAAAATTCTGCCCAATCAGTTTCGATTAGGGAAAATCCAGGTGGAAAAGCCGAAATATGTATCGATTTAATATGCTCGATAACACAGTGATAAACGAGGATTTGAAATAAACATCAAATACAAAAGTTACGTATTTTTGTCCGTAGAATCCGAATCTGCAATAAAAAATGGGGGTTATAATTTAAAATTTCAAAGTTGGACCCCCTCTGACCCCCAGGGGGTTGGTTTCGAAGGTCAAATTTGGTATCACTGAGTAGCTTATTTAAAAATATTTAACACGTATCTTTACGTTTTTCAATCTCATATGTATTTCTCGAGTTATTTGGCCGTTTCCAGACTTTTCGGACATCCTGTATATATATATATTACTTAAAATTTTTAATAACTACTACATAAGTTACATAAAGTAATAAATGTGGCTTATCAGATAGTATAAGAGTATATTTTCTTTTTCTTTCAGATAATCTAAATCTACACTTAATTTTATAAATATTATACTATGCATACTACTAAAACAAATAAAAAAAAAAAAAAAAAAAAAAAAAAAAAAAAAAAATATATATATATATATATATATATATATATATATATATATATATATATATATATATATATATATATATATATATATATATATAAAAAATTCCACATCTGAAGTTCTTTGTTGTCTACAGACATGTACTTGTATGCATTAGTGAGCTGCTAAGTACTTGAACAGGCTAGTACTCCCTTTAAGGTCAAGGAATCCGGTTACTACTAAGCTGTTAACATTTTAAGATGATTCTCTAGACATTATTTGTGTCACCCACGTCGTGCAATCGATGACAGGTCAGTATTGTATAAGTTAATGTGAAGAATGACCTATCTTCTAAGGACATAATATTCCGGTGTTTCAAAAGAAAACCCCCCTTTTGCTGCTAGAAGCTCTACACAAAAACCCATAACCAAAAAGAGAGAAGGAAAAATTTGAGTAAGAAAATAAAGATTTCCAGTTTCTGCATTTTTGCGATCTAAACAAGGTTTTTGATAAGAACAGGGCCCAGTTAAGACTATAAGAGGCCCTAGGGTAAACATCATTCTGTAGACCCCCCCCCCCCCCGCCCTTTCTATCTATCTGTAGATTTTTTTGTGAATAATATAAAAGTGGCAAACACACACCCACACAAAAAAAAGATTGTATGCGTGCATTTTTTTTTTTTACTTGATATGGCTCACATCTATATACAAGAGATCTCAAAAAGTTAGTCACAACTTTAATTAAGAATATTAATTTGATAGTTATAGAAAAAATGATAAATTGGTTGACATAAATATTTCTTTGCAAATTTTTACTTTGCTTACCTACGTACATTATAAGATGTCTAAAAAAGAAGGCTCAAAATTGATCATAATTAATGATTTTATCTTATCATGTTAGGAGGAAACATTAATAAAAAATTTCTTTTAAAAGCTATAGAATACTATGTTGTGGTAATCAGGGCCGGACTAAGTCAGGGGCATGCAGGGCAACTGCATCGGATGTCCCCAAGGGCAAATATAAATTTTTCCTTAAGGGTAAATAATAAAAAAAGGCCAAAAGTGACCAAAATTCTTTATTTATTTAGTTTTAGCTTTATTGAGGCCCTTTTCTCCTCTGCTTTCGAACATCATACCCCCCATTCCTTGAATGTAACAATTACATCACAAGTGTTTTTACATTTTAATGGCTCACATTTATTCTTATATTTTTCTAAATGAAGAAAAAAATTATTCGATAGTTTCTTAAAGTTACCTTTTTTGTGCTATTCTGTATACAAATGCGAATAGTTCTTGGTACGAAATTCATGTACAGTAGACTCCCTCAAATCCGCACTCCTAAAATCCGCAACTCTCTAAAATCCGCACATATTTTACAGATGTAAACAATGAAACATTCAGTTCAGATGTAGGTTGAAAAATTGATTTTTTCAGTTTTATATAGATTCCATACATATTTTAATTTGTAATTTTTGTTAAGGTTATTGAATTCATGTTTTTTCATGAAGAAAAAATAATTTATTTCTGAAAAAATAAAGATATTGCTAATCTCATTGGTAATCACAATCTTACCAAATATATTTATGTATTAATCAAGCTTTTTTGGTTATTAAGTCTGGCTAAACCGGAAATAATGTTTCATTATTTTATGATCCTGATATGAATTAGATATGTACCTTTATTATGAAAGTTTCATTGAATAATTTAGGAAAAACACATTTCCTCTTTTATAATGAACATTCAATTGTATATTATTGATTATTAACTTGATCTTTCCTTTTAGCATTTTAATCATTTTTAAAAATATCTACATTTTTATTATTTTAGTTTATTACTTATTTTAATATTTTAGTATATTGTATGCATTCATTATACTTTTGATTTCATTATTAATTACATTCAAATTACTTTTAAAAAAATGTAAACAAAGCAATGACCAGAAATCCGCAAAATTCTAAAATCCGCAAAACCTCTGGTCCCAAGCTGTGCGGATTTAAGGGAGTCTACTGTATATAGACAATTAGTATAAAGTTTAGTTTTAGACACTTCAGTATAATTCAAGAAAAAATCCAAAAAATAGAAGGGGGCCCCTCACAATCTAAGTCGGGCCCTGGTTGTAATAAAATTTTAATCATTTGTTTTCTAATGATTTAGTTCGTTTTCTGTGTATGTGGAGGGAATACTGGAAGCAGAGAGGAAAAGGGGAACCACACTGCCTTCCTAAATGTTTGAAAACATATGAATTTTGGTCACATTTGGCACCCTTTAATGGAAATTCTGATTATTGGGGCCCCCTTAAAAAGAGGCACCTGGGGGACCTGCCCCACATGTTCCTGGATAAGAAAAGGTGAATTTGAAAAAATAAAAACATTATTTAAAAGAACTATTTTCTGACATTAAAAAACTTCGGTAAAAAGGTCGATAGAATCGAGTAGGGGGCCCCCTGACTTCGTCGGCCCCCCCAAATGGGGGGTATGGGGGGCGGTCGCTATGGCCCTGTTTTTGGATTTAGGACCGAAATTTAATTTTTGCTAAATATTTAACAGTTGAAAAATAGTCTGCAGACTTTCCCAAGAGTCTGTGATGTGCGTCACAGCGTTGCGCCGATTCTGCTCCCGGGGTCAACAGGATAACAGAGTAGTACCAAAAAAACATAGTGCCCGGGAGTAAATTTTTTCCCTTTCTAGGAAAATGTATGATTATTTTCCAAATTCTGGGGATATTTTAAAATTAGTTAATTTTTATGCTAATCACAAATACTTGAGAGGTTTGAGTGCATATAATGTAATGCAAGGGTCTTGAAACATTTTTTATTGGATTTCAATTTCTTTCCATTCAATTAAAGATGAAAATCTGATTTTAGTTTTGTTCTAGGGTTTTTTTTTTCAATATTAATTTTAAAACTATTAAAAATATTTATTTATAAAATGATATAATTAAAAAAAAAAAAAATCCTATTTTCAAAAGTAAATGTTTTTTTCAAATTTGCCAAAACAAAACCAATGTAAAATAATGAAAAATTACATATTTGGAGTTTGCACTTTTTTTCTTTAACAATTCTTAACTTTTAATAACTTAAAGACGAGAAATAGTGGGGGAAAAACTTGTCATACAGAAAAATGAATCTGAAGTTTTAAATAAAGTTTGGCTCCCAATAAAAAGGTTTAAGTGCCTTTTAAAAAATTAAAAAGTGTAAAGTAACTCTTTTCTGTAGCTTAAATTTCCTACTTAGTTTAATTTTTCCCATTTCTATCTCCTTTCTGTACTGTTTAAATGTCCGTCAGTTATTTAAAACAATGCTTTTTCTAAGATGCAAATTGTCTCTTTTACAAATTTAGCTCTCACAATTCAGGCTTTTTAACGTCCTGAAGAGGTTGTTAAAAAAATCTGTATTTTGGGCCCAGACCGGGCCAGGACCGAGACGTTACTTTTTTCTGAATACTCACCTGGCCAGGCCTAACATATTTTTCATACTGGAAGGACTGCATGCTTTTTTCTAATCTAGACGGATGAAATTTTCGATCTTGGTCTCAACACAAATTGTATTAAAATCACTGTCTCTGACTGACCTAATATGTGCACAAAATAAGTAAAATTTCGTTCAATCACAATTTTTACAAAAAACACATACATTTTGAAATAATCTTTATTTTACAAAAAAAAAAAAAAAATTAAAATTCATTATTTTTAAGAATAATATATTCAAAGGCTAAAATATTAAATACAATAAAACCAGTGAAAAAAATCTGCCTATGATGGAATCCTGTCTTAAACAGGAAATATGTTGATCCACGCAAAATAAATATAATAATACCTGAGAAAAAAAAATTCCATTTACACCTCCAAAGTAGGGCATTTGTTCATAATGTATTTTTTCTTTCTTATGTGATTCTGTCTTAAAAGGTTTTATTGTATAACATTTTTCAAAGTCTCTAACACATGGAATATGGATTAACAACATTAAAATATAAGTGAAACATTTACATATAAATAGGGATTCATTGATTAAAAAAAAAATAGTGGCACTCCGGGAGTGCAGACAGAAATGAAAACGAACAATTACAAAGAAGTAAGAGAAATTTAAACTTTAACCCATTATAGGTCCGTAATGGGACTCAGAATGCAGGGTTGGCAAGTTTTTGACGGTTTTAACCATGGTTTAAACTGTCATGTCAAAAACCTCCGTGTCAAAAATGTCTAAAACTGTCAAAAACCTATATTTATATGTAAATAAAAATATTTATTTACATATATATATATATTTATATTTAATAAGTAAAATTTATTTGCTTTTAATAAAGAAAATGTTTCTAAATATGTTGTACAGCTCATATTCAAAATATTAGAATAATTATCTTTTTTTTAGAAATTGAAAATATCGTTTGGTAATTTAATGTCTTTTAATGAAAATATGCAAACGATATTTTTATTAAGAACTTATTGTTGATTAAACTTACTTGTTATCTTAAATTTAATATCATTTTTGAAAAGATTAATTGCAAAAAAAATTATTTTGAAAAGTCAAAATATTAGAATATTTATTCAAGTGGTTCAAAATATTAGAATATTTCACATTAATTCTCCTTTAATTATTACCATTTCTTAACTGGTGGCATCATTGATTAAATTCAGACTATTTTATTTAAAATCAGTATTCTTTTTTGCACTTTGTTTCTTTTTCGTCTTAAAATGAGCCGTGTAAGTGATATTCCTGAATCTACTAAACTTCGTATGGTTGATTTGTATCGGCACGGTAAAAATTAATGTTTTATAGCGAATTATTTACATTGTTCGCAATCGAGCGTTAGTAAAATACTAACACAATATTCAAAAATTGGAAAATTTCAAAATAATCGCCGAAATGGTGGCCGAAAACCAAAAACATCTGCTAGAGATGACAGGAAACTGAAGCGTATAGTTAAGAAAAACCGTTTTAAAAGTGTGCGATTCTTGCACCGAAAATGGAAAGAAGAAGGAGTTGAAGTTTCTACATCGACAACATTAAGACGTCTCCATAAATTTAAATTTGAATCTCGTGTACCGAAAACAAAACCTCTCATGACTGCAAGACAAAAGCGTATAAGATTGAATTGGTGTAAATCAAGACGTTTATGGAGCAATGAAGATTGGAAAAATATATTATTTAGTGATGAAAGTATGTTTTGTGTTTCATATGGTAATCAAGGTATTCGAGTTTGGAGAATGAAGCAAGAAGCATTTGATAAAGAATGCCTTAAACGTTCCGTAAAATTTGCTGCTAGTGTCATGGTTTGGGGTTGTATGAGTGCAGAAGGACTGGAAAGTTATGCATCGTCTACGAAAAGGTTAACTCTCTGATATATCAAGAAATTTTAGAATATTACATGATTCCATCATCAGAAGATTTATTTGAAGATGATTTCATCTTTCAACAAGATTTAGCGTCCCCGCATACCTCGGTGTCAACTAAGAATTGGTTCCGCCAACGCAACATTAAGGTACTTCCTTCGCCACCAAATTCACCAGATCTTAATCCCATCGAAAACTTATGGTGTATAATGAAGAAAAACTTCAAGAAAATCCTCCTTCAAGTAAAACTGAGTTAGTGGCACGTATAAAGTCTATTTGGGCTAATATTGATAGAAATGTTTGTAAACACCTTGTATATAGTATGCAAGATCGATTGTACGCTGTTATGAAAGCTAAAGGGGATGCTACAAAATATTAACTACCATTTACTTCATATTCATAAGGTAATATTGTTGCGTAAAATAAAATATTCTAATATTTTGAACCAATCTAAATTTTATTCTAATATTCTGGTGTGTTTAAGGAAGCTGTATACCTAATTTATTGTGCTGTATTTTATATTTTATAAATGTTAAAATCTTATCTAAACATTCCAGATTAATTGCATTTACTTAGTATAAAAAATAAATAAATGACAAATAATTTTTTCGTATTACTTTTTCTCAATTATTCTAATATTTTGAATATGAGCTGTAGGAAAAATAAATTAAATTTTTTGAAAGACATATTTTGAATAGTAAACAAAATCTCAGACTTTGGAAAACTTTTCTTTTGTAATATTATTTATTAAATTTTAATGTGTTATTCAAAATATGCAGAGATATTATATTATGAAGAAATTTATTTATAACCAAACTTAGTGTATAGTAGTGATGGGCGATTCTGGAAATTTAGAGAATCGATTAAAATCGATATCGTATAAAACAACATCGATCATAATAAGAATCGATTTCTCATTTCTAGAATCGATACTAAAATCGATATTTCTATATTCAGGTTCACACAGAGAAGATCCAAATTACTAATTCCAAAACTTAGACAATCAGCAGGACCGTAATTACCGCCTCCCACCCCCCATCCCCATTTAGGGAGGCATAAAATTAAGCTATTGCAAATTTTAGATAATAAGAATTTTAAATTTTAAAATGATTGTCACTTAGGGTTGTCACTTACACAAAAACTTTGACATATTTCGAGAGACATAACTCAACTAATAACAACACTGAGTAACTTGGCATTAAACCGAGTATAAACAGTGCCAAGAGCGTGTAACTAGGATGGGGAACAAGGAGTATAGACAAAGAAAACTTTTTTTATATAATGCCAACCAAATGTTACACGAGATAGTTTGGAAGAACAAAAAATATGCCCCATTCCCAAGGGGGCAGGTAAACCCCACTCTTGACGTAAAGGCGACCATAGCCCAAATGTATCTTTTGTAGAAGTTGCAAAATGAGGATTTACAATAAAATAGAACGAAAATTGGACATTTTAAAAATTGCATGCATACTTTGAACGGCCAATTTAGTAAAGATTGGCGAAGAAGGGGGGGGGGGGGGCGAGGGATTAGAACGGACGGACTTGAAAAAAAAAATTAACTAATAACCCAAATAAATGAGTTTCTAAACAAAAATATAGTGTTTAACTTAGTGTTGAATTCATGGTGTGGCCCGCGGGGTACATGCACTCTTTGAAACTATAAAAAGTGCCAAGAGCATGTAACTAGGTGGAGAGAGGGGTAGTAACAGAAAAAAAGAGGAGATAAAAGCTTTATAACGATATTTTACATGCGATGTTGTGGAAGAAACAAAAAATATGCCCCCCACCCAGGGGGGGGGAGGGCAAGGTAAATCCCAAACAGACAGAAGGGCGACTCCGTCCCAAATGTATCTTTTGTTGAGGTTTCAAAATATGGATTTATAACAAAATAGAACGAGGATTAGACTTTTTAAAAATCGCAGTCATAATTTGAACGAACCTGTAAGTTAAGATTGGTGAGGAATGGGGGGGGGGGGGAAACAAAACAGTGGCACTCTGAGAGTGCCGATAGAAGTGAAACCTTGAACAATTACGCGTGTATTTTTTAAATCGTTAGGATATATAATTTTGAATCGTCAGGAAATACTTTTAAATGAATAAAAAAAGGTTCTATAGTATTAAAGAATATATTAATATCTATTAAAAAAAAAAAAAAAAAACGCGCGAAACCATACGTCCAGCTATTGTAGGTAACTCACTATAACTACTTTCTTACATTTTAAAACGTGATAAATACACCAACAAAAATTAGATCATACTATAGAGATACCTTAATCCTTATCCAAATAAATCATTTTGTATTAATGCCTGTTACAGTATCTTTAGATTACTTTTTGAATTATTCAAATCAGGGTTGGCATGATTTAAATCAAGATTTAAATCTTGATTTAAATCAACTGATTTTTAAAAAAAAATCATTTGATTTAAATCAATTTTTTGCAATATCACATGAATGCTCATATCAAAGGAAAATTTTGGGTAAAAAGTTAGAAAATGTATTAGATAATGATAGAATTACAAAATTTAAAGCAAGATATGAGATTCTGATATGAATAAGCTATTAATGGCTGTCATTTTGCTGGAGTTTTATTAAGTCCCTCTGTTTTAAATCGAAATGAAATTTCACTGAGTGTAGGGGAAAATAATGAAGGTTTGGCATTCATTAAAGAAGATTGTTTTAATCTTCTCACCACTGTAGTACATTTTCAAGCAAAAAATGGCCCATTCCAAAAATCACCATTGCTTGAGAAAAAAGTTTCTGATATTATGACAGATTGATTGCTGGAAGTTCTTTTATGTAATGGGAGGTAAAGAGTGAATCAGCAAAATTGAAATTGAATTTATTTACCAAATAACAACAGCCGTGCATTTATCTGCTGGAGCAGAAAGACAATTTTCTTCTTTTGAACTAGTTCATTCAAGCCTTCATAATAAATTAGAAGTAGACAAAGCTACTAAATTAGTGTTTTTGTTCAAACAATTAAATCCCTGATTTTTTTTTATTTGCTTAAAAATATTGAATTAATTGTGATTTTTATCACTTAATAAATAGCTTGCATTAAATGAACACACTAGACTCCCTCAAATCCGCACAGCTTGGGACCAGAGGTTGTGCGGATTTCTGGTCATAGGTTAGTTTACATTTTTTAAACAGTAATTTGATAGTAATTAATAATGCAATTGAAATTATAATGAATGCTTATAACATAGCAAAACATTAAAACAATTATGTAAGGTAATAAACTAAAAAAATAAAAATTTTGATAATTAAAAATGATTAAAATATTGAAAGCAGCAAAGATGAAGTAAATAATCAATAATGTAAAACTAAATATTTATTATAAAGATGAGATGCATTTTTTTATTCAATGAAACTTTCCCCATAAAGGTGCACTACTAATTCACATCAAAATCATAAAATAAAGAAGTTTTATTTCAGGTTTAACCAAACTCAATAATAAAAAAAGCTTGATGAATGTATAAATGCATTTTGAAAAAAGATTGTGATCACCACTGATATTAGCAATACCTTGAATTTTTTCAGAAATAAATTTATTCTTCCTTCATGAAAAGCATGAATTTAGTAATATTAATGAAAGTTACAGATTAAAATATATATAGAATTGATATAAAAATAAAAAGTCAAATTTTGTCCCTATACCTGACCTGAAAGCTTCATTGTTTACATCTGTAAAATATGCACAGATTTTAGAGACTTGTGGCTATTAGCGCTGCGGATTTGAGGGAGTCTACTGTATTTAATTTGTTTTTTAAATTTTACCATTTTCTATTCATTTACAGCATATTTAAATTTGTTTCTTATTTAGTATGCACAATTCAATTACAAAATAATAGAATGGCTTTAGATTAAAGCCTAGATGTTTAATTTTTAGTAACAATCAGTAACTAGAATATAATATTTTCTTAATTGTTTAATTATTTCTTAAATTATTTTTATAAATTATAAGTATTATTTATTCTTTTTTAGTTATTTATTATAAAAACTGCTCCATGTATTGTAAAAACATAAAAACACAGTAATTAAATATAGAATTCTAAAAAAATCAAATAAATCCGATTTAAATCAAAAAAATCTGATTTAAATCAAATAAATCCGATTTTTTTGATTTTTTAAAAAAAATCATGATTTTTTTCCAACCCTGATTCAAATCGGACATTCCATTCAAAAGATATTACGAATTTAAAGATGACAATCTAAAGAAGTAAGAGCGCTGCTGAGTACTCGGTGGCCACTAAGCTTAGGGATTACGTGTGCAATCAAACGATTGCGGGTTCGACGAAATCGCTGTTTTACATCGCGATCGTTTATCGCAAATTGCCGTTTTACATTGCGATTGTTTGTCAAAAAGCGCCGCTTCACATCGCAATCGTTTGACGAAAATCGCCGTTTCACATAGCGATCGCTTCGCGACAATCACCTTTTCGTTTCGAGATCGTTTGATAAAAATTGCTGTTTTATATCGCGACCGTTTGATAAAAATATCCGTTTTATATTGCGATCTTTTGACAAAAATCACCGTTATACTTCGCGATCTTTTAACGAAAATCACTGTTATATTTCGTGATCACTTGACGAAAAAAAGCTGTTTTATTTCACAATCGTTTGACGAAAATTTCTGTGTAATTTCGCCATTGTTCAACGAAAATCGTTATTTTATTTCGCGATCTCTTAACAAAAATCGCAAATTCTTAAAAATTAAAAAAAGCGGAAATCCACCATTTGGTGGAAAAGTGGCATCCCTGCATTTTGTAGATTTCTTAAAATTTTCAAATAGTTAAAAAACAGAAAGAGGATTACAAAAAAAAAAAAAACATATATATACAGAGTTTCCCCCAGGTTTAAAAAAGGGCAGGGCACTACTGTTCTGAAAAGGGCACTTTTTATAATTTTTAGGGCACATTTACATTTTTAAGGGCACTTTTATAGAGTTGAATCAAGAATCTAGTGGTTCAAAAAATCATGAAAAAACAAATTTCATCAAAAAATTGAAAAAAAAAAAAAAAGGTAAATTTTGTTAAAAGATCGTGAAAAAACGGCAAATATTCTTAAAAGATCACAAAAAAATGGCCAATTTTGTTAAAAGATCACAAAAAACAGCAGATTTTGTTAAAAGATTGCAAAAAGCAGCATATTTTGCTAAAAAATCAACAAATTTCGTTAAAACATCGCGAAAAAAAAACGGAATTTTTCACAGAATTTTCCGTTTTATTGCGATTTTTCAACGAAATTTGCCGTTTCTTTCGCAAATCTTTTGACGAAATCTGCTGTCTTATCTGTATTTTTTTCTTTTTTTACGAAGGTTGACGTTTTTGCGACTCATTTGACAAAATTATCCATTTTATCGCGATTTTTGGAAAAAATTTATCATTTTTCCCACGATCTTTTGAGGAAATCTGACATTTTGTGAATTTTTAAGACGAAATTAGCCATTTTTTGTGAATCTTGCCAGAAAGTAGTCGTTATTTCGCGCTTTTTAACGAAACTTGCTGTTTTTTAGCGATTTTTTTACAAAATTACCTGTCTCACGAAACACGTATGAAGCTATTTTTTGCTTAATTTACGTGCTCTAGCGAGTTGGTGTTTTTTCATATGGCGTTTCATAATAGTGTTTTTTCAAATGTGGGGCAAGAAGGGTGCTATTTTTTTTTTTAATGAATGACAAGAGGGGCGCTAGTTTTTGGATGAGGGGCAAGAGGGGCTCTATTTTTTACACCCTGTTCTTGCCACTTTCCAGCCATATCTCCATTTATATAGTCAATCTATCTTTATTTACACTAACCTAATTACATTCATCCTATTTTAAAGTTTATTCATTTATTATAACTTTTACAGTCTATTATTTACCTTTTTATTAAAATACTATTTTTACCTTTTTTTCATTCAACAAGTTTCCTTTTTATTAAATCTGGTTAACTTTATTAATCTCTCTTTATTAAAGTTATCATTCATATAAACAATAGTTATTTAACTTACCATATATTTATTTCCAACACTTTACCTTTTAAAACTGCCGGCTTGTTATTGTTTTCCCGTCGTACTTCGTATGCAATCGGAAGCTGTAATGACGTGTTTCTTGACCGTCACAAGATGACGTCATTTGTCTACCGCTCACTTCCGTTATGACGTTTCGTCATGATGGTTTCTCATTTGACCATCGCTTCACCTGCCCTTTTGCATGCGTAATGAGTTTCTTATAGTTTCCCTTCTTGTATAAATACTTTGACAATAGCTTAGGTCCTTGTCTTAATGTTTCAGTATAAATGATTACGTTCATTGCTCTTCTGTTTAATAGTTATGTTTAGATTTATAGTTCTGTTTTATTTACGTGCCTGTCAGTGTGCCGTTCTTCAGTTTTTGTTAATTGTTTTATTAACCCAACTTATTTAAGAGACCGCCTTTGCAGTATTTCGTCACCTTCTTCTCCCGATGCCCGATGTTCAAGATAGCTGGCAGCTGTTAGAAAGTGGTTTTTAATGCTGGACTTAAGTCAGCCACCTGCTTCATCTCTGTTTGTTTTTGAGGAATGAATTGTGACGATAGTGATGTTTATTTTAAATGAAGTTTCTCCAGGAATGTTCATACCGTGTTTGTGGATAGATAAGCTAAAATATGCTTCGGATCGTCAGCTCATTACTTCACAGTTGTTTTGCCATGAAGTCTTTATATTTAGTTTTCCGTTTTAATTGTTTAATAGATATAAATGCTTTTGTTAATTATATTGCTTTTATCTTTATTTTCTTTTAAATAAAAGTTAGTTTGTTTTTAACTTATTTGTATTTATTTCATCAACATACAGTATTTTAGTTATTTAATTTTCTAGACTTTCTTTTTACAGGTTTAGCGACTAAAAGCAAAAGCTTCCATTGTGCTAATTAATTTTAATCTCTGCTAATCTTTGATATTCAAAATTTAAATCCGTCAAGGTTATGGGCCCGTCCCTAACCTGATTTTCTTTTATTAATTTAATATATTAATGAGTTATAAATTTTTTTAAAAATAGAAATCGATTTATAATAGTTAAATGTAATTTTAATCTAGCATTTTTCTTTCATTTTATAAATAAATTTTTAATAGATATTTGTTTCTTAAACTTTAGTTTATTTTTTTTTTTGTATTTGCCATTTTTAACCCTTAACGGTCCGGCGATATCGTAGTAAATGCTGCTTCCATCGGTATTTAGCAATGCTTTGCGATGGGGGGGGGGGGGGGGGCAGTTAATTTGTTATATTTTGTTCAGTTTTTAAATGAATTTCATAGTTAAAAATTTACTTTTATTTGTTTTTTAAATAAATTGCATAAGCTTTATTTAAATTTAACAAATATTTTTAAAACGATATAGTAATTTTTGAGTTTTTATAAAAATTTTTTGAACTTAGGTGAAAAATGTAACTGACTTTTGTTACCTTAAAATTTTTTTTTGTTAATCTAATGTAATTTTTGAAAATTTTTAAGGAATTTTATTTAAATTTAAAGAAAACTTGATAAATTTTTGATAGATTTTTGATATATATATAATTTTTTTTGCAACTTAGAAATTTTTTTTAATTTGAGGTAAAATTAAATTTAAAATTTTCTGGCTTCATGGCATACACTTCTTACTTCTCCTTACCTGATGGAGATGCTCGCCTTCCTGATGCCGGGTGCATTTTTGCTGAAGGAGGTTAAAGATCTTTGTGTCAGCCAAAAGCTATGATTGTGATGAAAAATGACATTTACTCAAGAATTTCAAGTCATTTTCGGCGATACTGGCCTCGAGTTCCTGGTACTGTTTCACAGATGGAGGTTCAAGATTTTGGAGTCTGCCATGTTGGTTGTGATAAAAGATGATATTCGTAAGAATTTTTAAGTCATCTTTGAAAGAATCATGCCTGTTGAAGGTGGTTTTTTTTGGCAGTGGTCCGTGTACTGGACCATTGCATTTTGATATTCTTGTTGATACATTGCAGTTTGATATTCTTGAAACAAGATTTAACTTTTTCCTAGTGTGACTTCAATCCGGAACTTTTGTGTGATAGTAAGCCTGGACTTGTCTTCAACTGTTGCTGGTGTTTTTGAGTGGCTTGACTTATCTAAATCTCCGAAAGTAGATTTTTGAACTGTCGTCATTACGAATGCAGTTTTTTTTTGCTGGGGACTTGTTGACTGGTGTCAAGAACTTGCCATCTGAGGTCAACGACTTGCTGGCTGAGGACTTGACTTTCTCTGCTTTTGGTGGTCTTTACTGGAAATGACTTTTTCAGTCCTGCATTATGATATCCATGCTGTAATTTTTTTTTAAAGAAGTTTTGGAAGATAGTTTAGTGTGTTCCATCAAGTATAGCTGCAGTTTGAACTTTGCATCTTTTTCAGTATATATATTTGTTGTGTAAATTTTAAAATATATATACATTGTTATGCAAATTTTTTTTAAACATGAAATTTTTTATTTTGGTCCATCCTGTTTGGAGTTTAACTTGTATTTTGATGATCTTTTGAATCATTAATGAATGAAGTCTCATTTTTAAATATTACTTTGGCATATTGAGTTGATGTGAATGAAGTTTAATTAATGAAACTTAATTTAAATTTTTACTGTGACTTTTTGAGCAATTTTGAATATTTTAAACTTTAATAAATAAGTATTTAAACTTAACTTTAAAATCAGGGTGAAATCATAATCTTTTAAAGCATTTTTATATTTTGAATAGTTAATTCTTGTCAGGTTTGGAACGTATGTTCCGGGGTATTAAAGTTTGCCCAAATTTTTGCCTGACATGGATAACTTAGTTTTATTAAATTCTATTATTTTTATTTACAGTTAATTTCTTAAATGCTATATCTTGACCCTTAAATTTTATAAATATGGCTTAATTTTTATAATATGCTCTTCTAATTAATATATTTTTAACTTTTTCTTTACAGTTAAATTTATTTACTATCAGTTATTTCAGAAGTTTGTGGGGTTTTACCGTGCTTTACCCTCAATCACCTGAGTCTTGATAGTTTAAATTTTATAAAGTTCAGCTCTGGTCATATTTCATAAATTTGCTTAAATTCTGTTACAAATCAGTTTAAAGTTTGTTAATTAAAAAGGGGGGTCAAGAATTTAAATTAAAAGTTTATTACATACTGTTTTATTTTGAAATATTGCTGGATTTTTTTTAATAATCAACTATACTCATTTAAATAGTCTTGTATGAGGCTATATGGAAGATTGGTTGATTTGAGAAATTTATTGTTCAGTAATATATTGTTTTTCTACTGTTTTGATTATCAATATTAAAGATACTGTTTTATAATAAAAATTGAACTTTTGCCCTGATACAGTCTACTTTGAATATGTATTAAAGTTGTTTATATTTCAGCTGAGTAATTGATTCTAAAGAATCATTAAGTCAATTTGGGAAAGCTGTTTTTATGCTCATGACAAAGTATCATGCCATTTTCTTCAAATACTTGAAAATATAGCCATTGTTTTTAGATCTTGTTATACATTTTTGATTTATAGTTAATTTCTTTTGAACTTTATATTGAAAAAGATTATTTGAAATTTTTGATTATAAAACCTGTTTAATTTTTTTGCCTAAATTTTTAAGAGGTTTTTTTTTTTTTTTAAATCTTTTGAATATTATGTGCAAGGTATAAATCTTCACATGCCATTTTAATCCCTATGTAATTAAAGTGGGATTTAGTTAAACCTCATTATGACATTTTCAGATTTTTATTTAATGTTATATAATTTGAAATAGTTTAAACTTAATTTCTGATGTTATATAATTTTGGAATTAGTTTGAGCTTAATTTAGAATGCTAACCATTTTAATGCCCTCTGTTAAATTGTCTTCATGCTTTTTGGATCTGGAGTTGTAAGACTCGATTAGATTCTAAGTTGTCTGAGGACGAAATTTTTGAAAGGGGGAATTTTCGGTTTGGCATTAAAACTATATTTTATAAAGTTAAACATAAAATATTTTTTTTATAAAAGTTATTTTGAAATATCTTTTTGGCTGTTTGTACTTTCAAGTTAAGAGACATGAAGAATGGGCCGTTAAACTTCGTATGTGGATAGATTTTTGTTCAAGTTTTGAAATTTTGAATATAATAGATTTTAATATATAGATTTGAATATAATAGATTTAATAGATTTTAATTGTTAAATTATTTTAGTTTTGTTATACCCTGGAAATGTTTAAGCCATGTTTTTAGCTGACCTTTTTCTGACTATTCTCTGGTGAAGATGGAGATTTTTTTTTTTTTTTTTTTTTTTTTTTTGCCAAGTTTAATTTTTGAGAATTTAGATCAAAAGTTTAATTTTTTTTTTTTTTTTTTTTTTTTAAGATTCAAATTTAGTTGAATTATTTTTGACAAGTGGTTCCTGTATTGGGAAAATTTAGAGAATAGGATATTTTTTAAGTTTTGTCCTTCTAGGTCAATTTAGAGAGGTCAGGATATATGTAATAAGTTCAGAGTTGCCTGTAAAAGGAGGAGTTAAAAGAACTTAAAATTAAGATTGGTTGACTTTAAAGTCTTTCCAGAGGTTTAGAATTTTTTTTAGATCGTTGTGGTAGCTGTTTGTGGGAATCTTTGGCAGTCAGTTAGAGAGATGAATTACTCTTAGCTGAAAGTTAAAATGCTAAATTTTCTTTTAAAATCAAGTTAAATTTTTAAGGGTCGGTTCATGTAACTGTAAGAACCGGATACCTATCTTTGCTTGATATTATGATACTCTCTCATTTCGAATAGATCTGATCATCTACCCCCTGGATTAAAAATAATTAACTTTGTAGCTAAATAGAAATTTTATATGTTGATTTTTTTGTTTTACTAGACAAAGGAAAATTTTTTTGATCGGTTTTTAGTTATGTTCTCAAGAGTTTCTTCGAATTCGGTATATCTGGGTGTATATGTAGAGTGTGTGAGATGTGTATGAAATCATGTGGCCACATGTAGGTCCCGGAGCCTTGAGTATGTGCGTGCCTCGGCATTAGTGCTGCTTGGGCTGGGATCCTTGGATTGACTGATTGGCGCTCATTTGATTCAGGGATCTCAGCATGTTTGTAAGGTTTTTTTTGAAAGAGGTCATACATCAACAGCTTATTATTCTTTTGTTGCTTGTTTATATTATAAGTTATCTGGATCGCTGGATATATTGAGGATTGGAGATTTACTTCTTGAGGAATTTTTTTTTGTATTTGAACAGTATACTACAGTAATTTATTTTAAAATTTTATTAATTTTTGTGGGTAGGTTTTGATAAAGGGCCCTATTGGAATCTACCTTTTTGTTTATCTTGCTTGTCTAGTATTTTCTTGGGGAATTGATCAGAATAGGAAAAGGATGAATTACTGTCATCTTTAATATGTATGTACTGCTTGGGATTTGTTGAGGCTGCCACATAGATAAACGTTTGCAAAATTGTACAAAGTTTATTTCAAATTTTTCAAATATGGATTTTTTTTTTTTTTTGCAAAGATTGTACTTCAATTTTTCAAATATTCATTTTTATCTGTAGCTTAAAGATTACTTTTTTTAGATGGATGCTTACACTAGCAGTTCTATTTGTAATGTTAGGAACTGTAAGATTTTCTAGCTTCAATTTTTAAAACTTTTTAATGTTGATCATTGAATTGATATTTTTGATATAATGAATTGCAGCATGTATAGGGTATTTAAGAATTAACTTTTGGGGGGTTGAAAAATGAAATTTGTACTAATATTTGTTATTTGTAATCTGTGTTATATGTAATTTGTGTATTATATGTATTTTTATGTTTATGATTTTATAATGTTAAATCAATATCTGACTTGACGATCTGGAGTATATTTTCTATTTTAGAGGGTTTTTTTGCTAAATATTTTTGGTAAGACTTTTTTTTACGGGTCATAAGAATTTTTTTTGATAGGTTTTGGAGATGGTGGATGCATATTTTTATTTTAGGCTGTTGTAGAACCAGCATGTCTATGGTTGTAAGGTCATGTTTTTCGGTGGTTCTATGAGCATTTGCTCTTTTTCAGGCCGTTCAAGTGTCAAGAGGGGGGCTTATGACAGGAAATTTGTCACACCCTGTTCTTGCCACTTTCCGGCCATATCTCCATTTATATAGTCAATCTATCTTTATTTACACTAACCTAATTACATTCATCCTATTTTAAAGTTTATTCATTTATTATAACTTTTACAGTCTATTATTTACCTTTTTATTAAAATACTATTTTTACCTTTTTTTCATTCAACAAGTTTCCTTTTTATTAAATCTGGTTAACTTTATTAATCTCTCTTTATTAAAGTTATCATTCATATAAACAATAGTTATTTAACTTACCTTATATTTATTTCCAACACTTTACCTTTTAAAACTCCCGGCTTGTTATTGTTTTCCCGTCGTACTTCATATGCAATCGGAAGCTGTAATGACGTGTTTCTTGACCGTCACAAGGTGACGTCATTTGTCTACTGCTCACTTCCGGTATGACGTTTCATCATGATGGTTTCTCATTTGACCATCGCTTCACCTGCCCTTTTGCATGCGTAATGAGTTTCTTTTAGTTTCCCTTCTTGTATAAATACTTTGACAATAGCTTAGGTCCTTGTCTTAATGTTTCAGTATAAATGATTATGTTCGTTGCTCTTCTGTTTAATAGTTATGTTTAGGTTTATAGTTCTGTTTTATTTACGTGCCTGTCAGTGTGCCGTTCTTCAGTTTTTGTTAATTGTTTTATTAACCCAACTTATTTAAGAGACCGCCTTTGCAGTATTTTGTCACCTTCTTCTCCCGATGTTCAAGATAGCTGGCAGCTGTTAGGAAGTGGTTTTTAATGCTGGACTTAAGTCAGCCACCTGCTTCGTCTCTGTTTGTTTTTGAGACTGGCTATTGTTTTTGAGGAATGAATTGTGACGATAGTGATGTTTATTTTAAATGAAGTTTCTCCAGGAATGTACATACCGTGTTTGTGGATAGATAAGCTAAAATATGCTTCGGATCGTCAGCTCATTACTTCACAGTTGTTTTGCCATGAAGTCTGTTTATATTTAGTTTTCCGTTTTAATTGTTTAATAGATATAAATGCTTTTGTTAATTATATTGCTTTTATCTTTATTTTCTTTTAAATAAAAGTTAGTTTGTTTTTAACTTATTTGTATTTATTTCATCAACATACAGTATTTTAGTTATTTAATTTTCTAGACTTTAACTTTTTACAGGTTTAGCGACTAAAAGCAAAAGCTTCCATTGTGCTAATTAATTTTAATCTCTGCTAATCTTTAATATTCAAAATTTAAATCCGTCACTAAAGGGCAGGAGGGGCGGCGCACCCCCCCCCCCCCCCTGAAACCCTCTGGGGGAAACTCTGATATATATATATATACAAATAAAACAAGCCAAATAATTTAAATTCCTAAGAAAACAATTTTAAAAATATCGATATACATGGTGTATGTTTGATCTGCAGTTTTGACAGGTCATTTTACTAAGAGTCAAAAATGAATCTTCAAAAAAAAAACAAAAAAAAACAAACAAACAAACAGCTCCATGCACCCAAACAAAAAATAAAAAAAGACCTATTGGGCAAAGGAGAATATCCTAATCTTTCCTTAGAAGGATTATCATCTTTTGCTCGGAATTGTAACTTCTTTAATATTGCTTAATTGCATAACACATTGGCTTTTTTTTTCATTATCCCTTGGGATGGAGGTTGAAAGGAAATTTTCAGCCATAATCAATGAAACAAATAAAAAAAATCCAACAAAATTAAATAAAAAATCCAAAAATAAACTAGCTGAAGTCCTCAGTGCCGGCGAAGCTAAGAACTGCTGCAATGGACAGAAAAGAGAGAAATGATAAAAGCGGGAAAGCACCGTTACTTATTTCAAGTTGGAATTTCTATATTTCAATTGCACAGAAGTCAAAAACCGAAAACAGTGCAGCTCTGTAATCAAATCACATCACAGGCACAAAAAGAGACCTACCCAGGGGCCTCGCTAAGGGGGGGAGAGGGGGGGAGCCTCCCCCCCCAAACATTCACAAATGTTGTTACACTTGGCAAATTTAAATAATATTTTAATAACAATTGTAGTACATTTTCTATTTTTGATAGAATTTGCAAAAGTTACAACTCTAATTGGAAATATTATTAAACTTTTTACAAATAAGAACTGTATTCCATTTTCTAAGTGTGGTAACTTGGCAAAATTATAAAACGAGTTGGCAAATATGAAAATTTGACTTGGCAATTTAAGGTCTTCTCCCCCACCAATAAAAAGTCTTAGCGATGGCCCTGGACCTACCCCTTTCATGCTCCGCAAAAGCTACTGCTACGGTTGCCAAAATTGGATCTTGGTGCCATATTTGACTAAGTTACCAGAATTAGTGGTTTATTGTCAACCTTGACAAGATTTTTTCATATTAAATTTTGCACATTTATAAGTCATCTTAGCCGCTTTATTGTTAAAAATAGTTATACAAAATTATACGTTAAATCTCCAGAACTTAAAAAAAAAATTACCCTTTAAATATTTTATTGTCTCAATAATTTGATAGCTGTAATTACCTGATATTTAGTATTCTACACTATGCATCTAAAATAATTAAAATATCAATCTTCTGATAGTTACAATAATTGATGCAAACAGTGAATGATTATCACAAATATATTTTATTAATTACTCGTTTCGTAATTGTTATATTTATTTGAAAACAACTATTTTATTTCATTACCATGTTTTTATTAAATTCTGGTTCTAAATGCAGTCATAAAAATAATTACATTTATTACAATTTATGGGGTATCAGGTTTGTTAAATACCCGGGTTTTTTCAAAAAAAAAACTCAACCCACTGGGTTTTTTGGGTTTTATCAAGGTTTTTTGGGTTTTTCAGGTTTTGGGGGGTTATGGGAGGTGGTTCAGAATGCTTGAGAAAAAAATGTACTTATTACTAAATTTAAAGTAGCTTATTGATTACAAATGTACATAAATCAATGACAGTAATCAAAATTATGCTTTGCTTTTAGATAAATTGATTATTAGTAATAATTTATAAAGTAATAATTTTTTATTATTACTAAATAATAGAATAAGCCAAGTAATTCTACAAGTCTACATAATTAAATTAGGATTCTAAGCATATATGGTATTTTGTTATGCATAGCATAGAACGGATTACACACGAAAGTATTTTTTTAATGGGAAAAAATTTGTTTGTGTTACTTACACATGCTACAGAGATTAACTAACAATTATTTCTTTTAAAAATTGTAATGGTATAATTAGGACATTTCTTTTCTTTGGGATGGGTGGTTGATGGTTATAAACTTTATGAGTGGTATACTAATATTAAGAAATATATTACAATATATTATATATGTAATATAAATACATTATATATGTAATTTAAAGTTGAAATTTTGAAAAAACCCACTTGGGTTTTTTCAGAAAAAACCCACCGGGGATTTTTGGGCTGCGCAAAATCATAACAACCCTGTGGGGTATCCATTACCAGGCCAAAGAGTGTCAATTACTGGGCTTTTGGGAGTTTTTATATATACCTATTATTCAAAATTAAATTTCGATTCATATTATTAGATTCGACTATAATAATAGTTAAATATTGTTGATCGATTGATATAATATTGAAAAATATGGAATATAATAACTATTAATAAAAAAAATAATTTTCAAAGAAATTCCTTAAGAATGACCATTACTGGCACACCTACCCTGTCATTTTTAGCACTCAAAAACCGAATTTTCAACTTACATATCAGTAAAGACAATAATAAGGCTTTTTAAAAACGTACAATTTACGATAAAGCATCTTAGACATTTTTTAACATTCAACAAAAAAAGTTAGGCTTACCTGCTTTAAGCGTTTAACTAAATCTTTTTTAGTACCACTTTTCGACAAACCGCGTTTTTCTAGTTCTAGCTTTAAATCCACAACTCGCATATTTAAAATCCCTTTTCCATCTAATGAAGCTGATTCATCTTCCATCTTGAGGCTTAAATCAAAAAACAGACTGGAAACAAACTACATAAATAAACGAAATCAAAACAAATATTACGCAACCTTTTTCCTTGCCGTTGCCATACGTTACCTAATGTATACAGATTTCTGATTGGATCGTTCGGTTGATGCCATAATAAGGATCAAATTAAGGAAATTATAATGAAGAGTTCCTCAATATGAGAGTGGCGATATGGACAATATTTCTGTGGCGATTTTCTAAATTGTGTTCGATTCGCCACCTTGGCGAAAATCGTCGGCGAAAGTGCTTGGCGAGAGTGCTAGAGCAATAGGGTTATACAAATTAAATTCATTCGCGCAACTTCTGTTGCGCATGCGAAGCTCGTCGACGAGGTTTGTTTACTTTACACTACGAAATACCTGTAGATGTATAGTATAGATTTTAAAAATATGTTTATTTGAATGATTTACTTGTAGTATATGAAATATTTTTTTTCTATTATGCATAAACCAAGGAAATGTCATAATTTAGTTAGCAGTTATTTTTAGTTTTATAATTTTAATTTATGTAGTTGCCATGTGCTTCGCGAAACAGAGCTATTGCTTATGTAAGAATTTTTCAATATTAAAGAAAGTGCGGACATTTTTTGATTCAATTTATGAAATAATTGGCCAGCTGGGGACACTTTTGAAGCAGCAAGTGAAATTTCTTCTTCTGCTTTGAAGGTGTATACTTGCTAGCCAAACACCAAATAATCTGCTGTAAAATTTAATTTAATGGATCCACTATGAAAATAGAGCAGTTTCAAGTTTGGTAAGCATAGCTTTTTCTTCCCATTTATGTTGATTTTTATTCCAAACACCTGCGTATTACTTTTCTAGTGCATATTTTATAACATTAAACTGTGATTTATGTATTTCAAATTCAAATCGTAGCATTCATCAAAAGAATAAAAGTAATTTAAATCTGTATCATTAATGAACGATTTTCAAATTGATTAATACCCTATTTAAATGTTTTAAACTTTGAACACGTATTCAAATACGTTTCGTATACACGTATATTTTAAATCTTGATATATAACACATACATCAACATCAGTGAAATAAAATGTATTTGTTAAGGTGTTTCTGTATATTTACATGTTGGATTATTTTAAATTATAGAAATCTAAAATAAAAATATCTAATTTGACAAGGTTCTTCCTAAAGCTTTTCACTTACACTAGTTATTGCAATCTATGAATACATTATAATATATGAGAATCGAATTATTTCTTATAATGTTATATTTATAAAATAAATGATTTTTTAATGTTTGTTTTTTAGTTTTTTTAATGTCCGATTGAAGAATGGATTTTGCATAGTTTCACTATAAAATAAAAAATATTGCGGTTTTCCTTGAGAATTAAAAAATATTACTGCATGTATCCCATGCTTGTGAAAGAAAGAAATTAAGAGGGCGAAATTTTGCAGACTATTTTAAATCTTTTCCTGCAAAAAAAAAAAAAAAAAAAAAAAAAAAAATACACCTATGCACTTCAAAACACACACTGTATAAAGAAAGTTGTAACAGCCTTAGGATACTTGTAGAAATGAAACCTGTCTAGAATTAATCCTGTTGCGATTTTTTTTTTCTGTGGATTCTATATGTCAATTAGCTTTACTTTAATACTATATGTTCCAGTATACTGAATAATGTGTAAAATATTAGTACATGAAATCTTGAATTATTTTTATTTGTTATTTATTTTTTACTGTTATATGAGCTTCTAAGATAAAATATAATCCAAAGGTAGTTTGCATTTATATTATAGATGCATATTTTCAAAATATAGATGGAGCCAATGGCTCCTAAACGTAAAGAATCCAGTGGCCACATTGTATAATAAACACATAAAAATAATAATTGTTTACATGGGAAAAAATATAAGCAAATAACTCAGAAATTCTAACAGGGCTTGAATTTCAAGGCAGGATGAAGGGATTCACGCCCAAAATTTTGAAATCCTGCCGAAAAGAATAGCGTCGGCGGGAAACTCCCGCCCAAAAAAATCCGCATTTTCTAAAAAAAAATTACATTTTGAAACTACGATCAACTCCCACGACCGTTTAGTAAATTTTGTGATAATTTCGTGCGACTGATTGACACATTTTGCAAGTTTTTTTACACTAAAGATCATTGAAATTTAGGATTGTGTCCAATTAGGACTGATTGACAAATTTCGCAATTTTTTTCCTCTGATCAATTGTCAAATTTTGTTTTATTTTCTGCGGCGTAAAAAAGGTGATTCTGTTCCTAATTTTCCAAAAAATATTAACGTATTCAATTCCAAAAATTATGAAAAATTCAGACAGATAGATATCGCGAATTATGATGAATGGTTGCTGAAAAAATCAATTTCGTCAGTCGTTCTCAGAAACTGGCCAATTGTCAAAAAATCGTGAAAAAAAAAATCAATTTTCTCGAAGGAATGCGAAATATAGCAATTTTGGTCGAAAGACCAGAAAAAAAAAAAAAAAAAAAAAACTTTAAAGGATAGCGCAAAAAACACCAAATTCGTCAAAAGGTCGCTTCAAAGGTGATTCTGTGTGAGAGAAAAAATCTAAAATTCACAGCATTTCTGACAGTTTTCAACAAAGTATGTGTGTGGAAGGAAATCCAGTTTAGACACTGTTTTTTACACGGCCCTATAAGAAACAGATTTTACAAAATTTTTTGAGGAAATTTGCAGATTTTCACAATTTTTAGATGAAAATTCCCTATTTTTAGTGATTTTTTGATGATTTTTCCCGATCTTTTGACAAAATTTGTCATTTTGTTGCGATCATTTACAGATTTTTGCATTTTTTCTCTGATCCCTGTATGAAATCCGCGTTTTTATTTTTAATCCTTTGATGAAATTTGTGATTTTTTAAAACTATTTTTTGAAGAAATTTGTGGGTTTTTTTTATGATTTTCTAAGAAATTTGTGTTTTTTTTTTCGCAATCTTCTGATGAAATTAGTGGGTTTTTTTTTTCACGATCTTCTGACCAAATTTGGAGTATCTTGAAATATCTGCAAGGTAACCAAGGAGCGATCTTGAGAGGGACCTCAGCTATTCAATGCAAAGAAAATTATTTAAAAATGTCAAAATGCGAAAGAGTTATTAGAATGATGGATCTGAGTGAAAAATCCCGGCCGGCTATTGCCCAATTAGCTTAAATGGTAAAGCATTGGCCTTGTAAGCCAAGGATCTGGGTTCAATTCCCGGCCTAGGCAATTTTTCACTCAGTTGGAAATATTAAATTCCTATGAGTTATTATAAAAATGCCACCCTATAGGAATAGCATTAGCTTATGAGTGTTTTCGGGAGCAGAAATAGGACCCTTAATCATAAAACTCTTGAAATTTGAATTAAGTAAAGTATAAATCTTAAACATGCACAGTTGGAAAAATATGTTGGGCAAGATACACTTAAAAAAACAGCAATTATGATAATGGAAAATACAAGGAAAACGATATTTCTTATTTTGATTTTGTGATACAAAAGTAGGCTTAAAAAATTGTGAATATATGAGATTATTATACACTATAAAAATACAAACCAGGCCTTTTTTTAAAAAATTATTATTACAAGAGGAAAAATATCGTTAAAAAAAGTTATACACAAAAAGTTAGTGGCCACAACAAAAAAATCTAGTTAACACATGCATGTCTGCCATGAATCTGTACCTATGATATATATATGTAAATATGTATATATATGTGTGAATTATATATACTTATCGAATATTTTTATTACAAAATATAATTTTAAACAGGAAACATTTTATTTGATAGGTTTGTTTAGCTTTTTGATAGCAATATTATTAAGATGCATGAGTTTTTTGAAAGATATTAAAGAGAAATTAGTAAAATCCTTCAAAATATAAGTTATTTAAAGAATTTGCATATTATGAACATTAAATTATTTTTCAAGATAAAACATTTGCATTTTTTTAATAAGATATATATATAATATTTTTTTCATTTTTTAATCTTCTGAATATTTGAGTTTGATTTTTTTTTTCTCTCTAAACATCCATACTTTGAAACCATTTTATATTATTCAATATTTCATCAATAGATGGTGCTGGTGCCTATATCATTGTTATGTTAAAGCAGCACCAGGGGGCACTGTTTACACATTGTTTGTTTATGTTTATTGCTTGTTGTGTTTGCTGTTTCATGTTTGTTTAATAGTCATAAGGATTTTTTATTGCTAAAGAATTATTGATGTTATATTAATATTTATTTTCATTTTTATTTATTTCTTTTTATCAGTTTTTAAACTTTTTCACAGGTAGTAAGTATCATGGGAATTGTATTCAGATTGTCCCTGCCTAATTTTTATTTACTTTAAATTCAATTTTTGCTATGTATAAACATCTATAAAATTTAGAGTAATCAAAATCTCAAAAATTATATTCTTTACTTGAAGTCTTTTTTGAAACTTTTCATAAATTTTCTTTGTAATAAGTATAGTTTGGAATAAAAAGTAGTTTGATAACACATGGTTTTTGTTATGTGTGTATTGATATTCCTTTCCACTTTCTCCCATCTTTTATTAATTCTTAACCCTATATTTAATAACATCTTTTAAATTTTCTTCCCCCCCCCCAGAGTTATTTATTAATTTGATTATTTATTTACTGTGCAATAAAAGTAAACAAATCAAGGTTGGCAGGTTTTTTGAGTGATGCTGGATTTTAATAGATTTTAACTATGAGTTTTCTTCTCTCAAAAAATCTGTCTGTTCAAAACCTTATAAAATGCCATTTCTATATGAAAATTATTTTCATGTATGAGAATTTTAATTCCATAAAATTGTAAATTAGTATAAGTGGTAGTAGTTTCTCAATTGCCTTTATATCTAGAAATTTTAAATTTCCATAACTATTTCAAGATTATACTGAAAAGGATAGCTTCTAGAAATATAGATGTCAGAACATTTCCATTCAAAAGTTCATATATTGAATATTTCTTATGATAATATGAACAGATAAAAGGTATTAATCATATTTTGTTCTGTTTTTTTTTTTTTTTTTTTTTCTTTAATGATATTGTTGAACTATTTTCTTTTATAATTTATTAAATTCTGGATCTGGTATGATTCTACCGCCAGTTATGTACATATAGTTTTTGGTGCCTTGGAATTTTATGAAAAATGTTTTATGCAATTAGGGCTTCAGAAAGTACAATTTTTTTTCGAATAATAAATTTCGATATAATAAATGACTATGAGAAGAAACCTTGTGAGGTTTGTTTATATTTATATATACAGTTATTTATACATATGTATATATTATTGCTTTTTACATACTATTTACTTCTGTTTTTATATAAAAACTTACTTTTTTTTATTATATAATTTATAAATAATATTATATAAATAATATTTTATTATAATAATATTTTATTATAATAATATTTATTATATAATTTAAATAACATAGAATCTCGATCCATCATTTTTTAAGTGTTTCAAAAAAGAAAAAAAAAAAAAAAAAAAAAAAAAAAAAAAAAACCCCGATGAATACGGATTAACTTCAAAATATGAAAAAGCACAATGTTTATGCATTAAAAAATGCATTGCAATGTATACAATATACTGTTAAATACTAATTTGTTGCTTACTAAACAGTAAAAGAAATAAATTGAAGTTATAGAAAGTTGATATTTATTTTGAAAAATCAATAATATTGTTTGAATTTTTGTTAATTTTTTTTTTAATTAGAAAAAAAAAATTGCAAGACATACAACATTTTTCGGTCATTTTTAGGTAGTTTTCATTACAAAAAGTAAAAAGCTACCTATTGCAGCCGTATGGAGGAAAGCACTTCCAGAAAATTGGTATATTTTCACCGATCATGACCCCCAGACACCAAAACCACCCTCCGTTCAAATGTTGACATATATATATATCTGATTTTTGTCATGCGATAACTAACGTATTTATGAACCGATTTGAATGAAACTTCATATGTACATAGTACATACAAATATCTCGACCGAGTTCGTTGGCCAGCATCATCCGCCATCTTGTTTCAAAATGGCGACCATTTAAATTTTTTTAAAAAAATTAAAATGCAAAAAAATTAAAAGTTGAAAAATATTTTTATTTTATGTGTTAGATCTTAAAACATCAATTCCAGAACACTTTTTACTTTGTCTATATCTTAAAAAATGATTGAGTTATAGCACTTTGAATTTTTCTTATGGCTGACATTTTGAAACGATCTGATTTTTGTCACGTGATAACACTTGTATTTACAATAATTAAAATCAACGTATAACACACACTACACAAACACACACCACATACGTATGTGGTGTGTGTTATACGTTGATTTTAATTATTGTAATCTCCCACACAAGGTTTTAGCTATTAACACTTGTATTTATAAATCGATTTGGATGTAACTTGGTGTGTACATAGTACATAAAAAAGCCTGGAATGAGTTCCTTAATCAGTTCCATCTGCCGTCTTGTTTCAAAATGGCGGCCATTTAAATTTTAAAAAAAAAAATTTAAAATTTGAAATTAGGTACAAAAAAAGTGAGAAATTGAAAAAGATTTTTCTTTTATGCATTTGACCTTGATACAAAGATTCCAAAGTGTTTTTTTGTTTCGTCTGTATCTTAAAAAATGTCTGAGTTATAGTACTTTTAATTTCTAGTGTTGTTCCCATTTTGAAATGATTTGATTTTCGTCACGTGATGAAAGCTGCCCCTTCCTCCCAGCACTGCCGGAAGGATTTTTTGTAATTTCATAGGCATATATACAACGGCGGCGCCAGAATTTGCCTGATGGGGGGGGGGCACTGTATCCCCGACAAGGGGGCCAAGTTCATAATATATATTAAAGGTCAATGCGTGCTGGACTGGGGCCTAAAAAACTGTGTGGGCGAAAATTTCAGGGCCGTGCCCGACCCAGTTCGTGAAAAATAAATTAATGATCCGATCAGCAAGAAAATTAAAAAAATCGACCTGATTATACAGTCTAGCAAGTACAATATATATACACATATATATTAGACCGGCCAAAAAAAAATAAATAAAAATTAAAATCTTGGACCGACCGGACAACGTCTTTCTACAAAACATGAAATTTTACTTTGATATAGTTATAAACTGTTTTGCACGGGGAGTTCTAATTAAAAATAACTTATTTTTTAGAAGTGCTCTAGTCTGCAATATTTATTTATTTTTAATGAATATCTATTTCCATATAAATGGTTTAGTTATTATTAATTCTTATTTCATGTATAAGTTTAAAATCAGAAAAAAATACCACACATAAAATCTTCTAAGACAGAATTCCACAGAAACACACACACAAAGAAAAAAAAAAAAAAAAATGCGTTATCATTTATTAAAAAAAGATACTTTAACTTTCGGAACCGGCTTTGGAATTGAAAGTGCTTTTTATATTACTATATTCTACTCTTTAATATTTGCAACCAAAATCGAAAAAGTAAAAAATAGTCATATTGAAGATTGAGCTTAGTTATCCCATTCAAAAAACGTTTAAAATATTAAAATAAAACGAGAAATTCGAAAACAACCTGCCCATTGGTTTAACATTATGCAGCAGGTATTTTGAAGTGAGCGAAGTGTCCCAAGACAGCAATGCGTTATAGGCAGGTTCTATTTCACACATTTTTCTGTATTTAAATTTTATTCTAAAAATCTACTATTCTTTATAAATAATACATTTTAAATTTTAATTGTAGAATAATGGTGAGTTAAACTTATAAAAACATATACATTTTTCGTAAAAATATTTGGAACGGGCCAAATTTTACTGACTTTTACTCGGACCAGGTCGTTCCGAGAAAGTGATTTTCATACGGATCGAAAATTTCTTCCCGCGTAGTTCTAGCTCAATACAGGGCCGTAGCTAAGGGGGTGCTAGTGACCTGGAAAAGATTCCAAGGTCACTAAATGAATTTCTGCTTCGAAGATTCAAGTGAAATTCTGTTTAAAAATCGAATTTAGTTCTGAGACCCTTTCACAGTTTTACGGAAATACTAAATTGACACTAAAATAAAGTGTTTCAGCACTCCTTCATCCTATTTGAACATATGAAGCTAACATGATATTTAATTTTGCACCAGTAACACACTTAAAATTTTCATCATCATATACTTTTCTTAGTATAAAATGAAGTTATTACAACAGTTTAACAAGAAACATATTACCTACAATGTGAATATGCATCAATTAATCTTTCTGCGTAAGAATGAGAAAAAAAAAGTTATGAGCCCCCTCTATAATCTCTTAAGCCCCCCCCCCTTTCTACACGGGTCTGGCTCAATATCGAAAAAGTTAGTTAAGCCATGAAGAGTGAAAACCAGGCATGGATCGGCCCGAGCCTGGCCAATGCAAACATCTATCACGGCTTATCCAGAAGAAGGAGCTCGGTGAAATTTTCTTTCTTTAAACTCGAATCGAGTTTAATTTTATCAGAAGAGTCGGACTAAATTTTATTTTTTGAAAGTTCTGCCGGCCCTCAAATTTATTATTCTTAAAACAGGTATTATAGCACATTTTTCTATAACTTTTAGCTGAACCAGACTTTTTTTTTCATTTTTTCCGTTTTCTACTAAAGAGTGAAATATGCTTGGAAAGACTTTTTTGACAGACGTCTGTGAATAACAGTATATACAGATGTAATGCAGTACAAAAAGAGGAAGAGAGAGAAAAAGCATGACACTGATAAACAATGATTCTTAAGTCTTTTTGCGGCAAATATACATATCGCTCGTCTCCAAGGGGTATAATAAGACTTCCCAGCTACACAAGATTTTTTAGGTCTGATTTGGGAATACTAATTTTCGATTGCAGTGCTTTTTGAAATAATGAATATGAAATTTAAAATACAGTAGAGATTATCTGGACTCCAATTAAGCGTATTGTCCAATTAACCGGATCGATCAAGGACCATACTTTATTTTTTGCCATCTTCTCCAAAAATTTTAAAGTCAAACTTCTTCAGGCAGAGTAAGGTAAATTTGACAAGAAGGCATGGAATTTAATTGTTAAATAACTGATTTCTAATCCTGCAATAATAAAATCACCAACAAATACAAAGACAGCAATGCATAAAACTATTTTTTTCTAGAACCTTAGAAGTTTCCCTTCTAACGCACGAGAGTCCCACGCAGACAAAAGAATGGCCTCTGTGAACCAGAAGATTATCAAGAATTCTTTTCCCTATCACGAGGATTTTTTAAAATGCATATACTGTACAGTGTATGTATATAATTTCTATGTACAACTTTGTACCAATTTTGCAGAAAATAAAATTTTAATTGTAAAAAAATACTTCTAAACACGCCATTTTCAATATGCTAAGATGTGCATTACCACAATTGCCAGTCCGAAATCTGGAAAAATATGAAGGGAAGGTGCCTAAAAACATTGCCCTATGTGTTTATAAAGTTTCCCAATTATCCAGATTTTTCATTAACTGGATTATCCTCGATATCGACTGGTCTGGATAATCGGCGTTCTACTGTGTGTATTACTGAATGGAAAAATACAAATGAAAAACTTGCATAATGAGGAATTTTCATGTTTTCTAATTTTATCTAAAAACAATAGAAAACTAAAAGTTATGACGGACAGTGAAAGTTTTTTTTTTTGATTTTGAGCTGTAATTATTGATTTATAACAGTGTTTATATGGAACTATTTACTGTGTTGCGAAAACGGTACTTTCCTTGCGCCGTCGGTTGTGACGTCATCGTTCATGACAACACACATCTGTTGAAACGCGTTCACACGGACTGTAGGTGTTGATTACTACGATTATGATGTATTGACTTTCTTTTTCTCTCGTTATAAAATCCACGTGTATTGCATTATTTATTATGACTGACATTACATTTACATTCTCATTATAACCATGTATATTTGTTAATAATTTGTGTAATTATTAGTGCAGGTACGCAAATTAAGACATATTGTCTAAATTTCTTATTTGAAACAAATGCAATGATTTAATTTGCGGATCATGGTATTTAATTATTCTAAATCCAGTGTTTTTCCTTTATCTGTTATCACACTGGCCATAAAGCAATTTTATATGCAGTGGTGTAGTCGAAAAAAAAAAAGGGAGGGTACTTTCTAAGCAGATGATTATACACTCAAGGCAGATTGTATGCCCTACAAATTATATATATATATTAATGCTTTTTTGAGAATCAGAGGGTATACGGTGTTCCTTTAAAAAAAGAAGTGATACAGTAACGGTGAATGTCATGTTTCTTTTCTTTTCTTTTTTTTTGGGGGGGGGGGGAGAGGGAGAGGTGTAAGGGAAAAAAATGCAGTTAAGTTAATGTTTAGAAAGGAATTTCCAGACCTTATAAGGAAGGAAAAGAAAAAAAACTGCGTTAATGAAACAACAATCACACATAGATCAAGATTTAAATAACTAATTTAATGGAAAAATTATTCGGTTACAAATCGCTTCGGTAATCATGCCTAAAATTGATATATTTTTAGATTGAAAAATGAGTTAAAATCCCACTTTATTGATTTGGAAAAAATAATTTTTCAAAATCCTCCTAAATAAATTTAAAAAAAAAAAAAAGAATATACAGCTTTTAGACTACTGACACATTTGATCTGAAATCTTGAACCTCCCTGGATTTTGTTCTCTGACCCATGGAAGCTGTTAAATCCAAAATGGCAACTTAAAGACACAAGTTTTAATTTATTTCTGTTCGGAAATGCATGACACTAGCAAGTGTTGTTGGTCAGAAACTATATAATCGCACTCATTTTCTCATTTTTTTTTTTTTGGGGGGGGGGGGGGAAACAATGGATTAATTAGAAAATATTGTCAAAATGAGCATTTTAAACCACATTTCTGTTAGAAAGACATATAACCACTCAAATAGAAATAATAATAGTGTTTGTCACTTGATCAAAATTGCTTATAATTAATTCAATAGGTATTTTTTATTTATCACAAAGTAGAAAATATAGTTCGATTCAAAATCGCTTCCATAGTCAGGTTTTCCGATTTCATATCTTTCCGTTAAAAAAATAATTTGTAAATGTGTCAAGATAATTTGCGCTTGTTCAGCAGAACAGCTGAAAACAGCTTTAATAAAGGAGCAAAACTGAGAAATTTCATAAATGGCTAGTTGTCAGTAGTACCAGTTTTATAATTGTCCACTTTCTTTGAACTGCCAGTCACTTTTCTATTTAAAAATACAAAACAGTAAACTTTTGCCAAATTTCTATTAGCAATAATCTAAAGTTGAATGTCACAAATAAATATGCTACTTATAAACGTGATGCAACCAGAAAAAATAAAATAACATGATGAAATCCAAGATAATTTTACTATTACTTTTGTTCTTCATTGTATAAAATTATTTTGACATTGTACAATGTACAAACATGTAGGGGGGGGGTAGCAGGGAGAAAACTGCATAGATTTTAGAATTATATAACAAGATTGTGATATGTGCACGATGGATTCCAAAATCTGTTGCACCCAGCGTTTGTGCTCTGATTTTGTTTATGTCATACTATTTTTTTTTTTTTTTAATATTTTTTGATTTTATATTCAAGCTTATCTGACCCTGGTTATTTTGCATATAAGTCTACATTTAAATTTGAGTTTGTTTTAAAATTTGCCTTGCTATGAAATGTGGAAATTAGACCAGGGGAAAAAATTAATATATATATTTAGTTCAATATTCAGTGTATAGTAAATATATTGTTAAAAAAAAAATTGAAGAACAAAATCATACTTAACCTAGAGATCAGGATAACAACTATTTCCAAACAGTAACCTTCCTACGATTAATTTAGCACGCAGGTTGTTTTAAAATGATAAAATATGCCAAAAAAAAAGGAAAAAATGTCGTCTGTGGCAATTATGAGAGTTGAATGTTTTAAAGCAATTTATGCACGATAACAATACCGTAAAACCTCCAAATAACGGACACCTCGGGAGCGTGGAGACTGCCCGCTATTCGGAGGTGTTCGCTATTGGAAAAAACTCGGAGATTCAAAAATTGCTAAGAAATGCTTAAAGTTTCATTAATTGACTTTTATGTGTCCTAAAATTCTAATAGATGATTAATCAGAAATTAAAATTATTTTTAAGCAATAAAATTAAAATAAAATGGTACATTGCTCTATACAATGTTTATTACATTAATATGAAAAAAAAAATATTTAAAAAGTTTCCTTTAGCATTTAAAGATTTTTTTTTTTTTTTCCAATGTGAAATTTTAACCATGTCAATAGTTTTAATTTTCCTGAATCATCTTAAAAAAAAAAAAAAGTCACTGCTGATTGTATTTTGCCACTTCTTAAAAGCATAAAATCTCAAATCTTCCGGAGGGGAGGGGCATTGTGATGCATGTGTGGGAGATAATGTCCCTCGGACTAACCCCTGAAGTTAATGGGGTAGGAGGGAAGGTCCAGGTGGGACCCGGCCCACTTTCTACATTTATCGATGACAGAATTTCGACACATTGCCCTGACAAATTTAGAGGATTTTTACTTTTTTTTCTTCGTTAAAAAAACAATTTCTCATACTTTATCGCAAAAATTATTGTCCGTCATTCAGAGGTTAAACATACAAAAATTTAAATTTTGAAAGTGGGGATCGGTAAATAGTCTGTTAAATAATAGAGGTGTCCGTTATGGAGTTTTTACTGTATCTTTTATGTATAAAAAAATATGACAGGACTTCTCAAATATGCATATTGCGTTGGTGCAGATTTAAGAAAATTATTTTGCTTTTTTTGTTATACATATGTATGTGTGTGTGTAATTTTTCTGAACTGTAACATTAAAAAAAGCTTTAACTAATTTTTTACAAGGAGAATTTGTTTTCAACTTGTTAAAAAGAAACAGACATTAGCTGATTTTTTTAAAAATCAAAACTTTTCTTTAATGCTGGAAATAATTCCATTTTATTTCCATTAATACGATAGATTGATGAAATCTATTAAAAATCAAAGAATAAATAAATTTAGATGTAAGAAAAATTTAAAATGCTTGAAAAATACAGGCTTATAAAAACAAAAATCCGTTTGCTTGCTTGCTCCGTTTCGTCTGCTACTGTGTGTATTACTGAATGGAAAAATACAAATGAAAAACTTGCATAATGAGGAATTTTCACGTTTTCTAATTTTATCTAAAAACAATAGAAAACTAAAAGTTATGACGGACAGTGAAAGTTTTTTTTTTTGATTTTGAGCTGTAATTATTGATTTATAACAGTGTTTATATGGAACTATTTACTGTGTCGCGAAAACGGTACTTTCCTTGCGTCGTCGGTTGTGACGTCATCGTTCATGACAACACACATCTGTTGAAACGCGTTCACACGGACTGTAGATGTTGATTACTACGATTATGATGTATTGACTTTCTTTTTCTCTCATTATAAAATCCACATGTATTGCATTATTTATTATGACTATATCGTGAACTATGACGTCACAGCCAATCACGCAGTGTTTTCCAGTCGCGCACTTTTCTATCAACTTTAAGCTTAATTTAAAAGCTATTGATCCATTTTTTTTACATTTTTGATGAAATTTTTGTAATCTATGAGTCTGTAACTATCAGAAAAACATGCAGCTGATTGATTTCCCGATGTGTGCAAATTCCTCATTAAGACAAATTAAATTATTATTATCAACAAAAGTGTGAATTCTGCATATAAAGCAGTTTTAAAATTAAAACACTCGGGTAAAAATATCAAATCACATATAAACACAAAGAAATAAGAAATCATTTGGACTTACTCGTATGAAAGTCTTGAAAATTTTTATATAAGCAGAAAAATATTAAAGTTTGTACTTTCGCAAAAAGAAGGAACTCATAAAATATTTATAATTAGTAGAAATAATAATTTTAATGCAAAATTTGCAAAGTCGTAAGCTCTATTTTTTCATTGTCAAATTTTTTCTTTAAAAGTTCATTGTAGCATTGTTTTTACGGTTTCTGATTTATTGTAAAATTTTATAAAAAAAAACAATAAACAGAAGTAAAAAAAACTTATTTTCATATTTTAAAATAAAAATACTAAATCAGGAAAATAATTAACTCCTATTATCTGTGGTCAATGGACAATTGTCGATAATAGAGTAGTACTGCATCTAGGTAACTCTGAAACATCCTTCCAGTCTATCACAACAGGTGTTTTTTCCCATACTAACAATAAAAAATATAAATATTATTTTTACAACCAATCAGCAGGAATACGTTTGCTGATGCTAAGCAATGGTCTCATCAACCTCTTTATCATTCCATTACTCAAAAAGTTTGTTTTATATTAAGTTGCAGAACAGAATTTGAAAACTAGTCAGAACAGACAGGCATGCATTTCCTTTTACTGAATCGCAGCTGTTCTCTGCGGCTTAAACATGGTAAATTCAAATCTAAATAAGAATAAATGTATAAAGAAACAACATACTTGCTAAGAACGATATCCTTTTCCATTCTATCTGAACACGTTACTGTACTAAGTATTAATTTATTTTATTTGAATTCAATGTATTTGCATGGTGTGAAATTAATTACTTCAACTACAGTTTTTGAAATGCGTAACTTATGACTTTATAAATATCACGTTTTACTTTTTTCATAATTTTAATCAAAGCAGATTTTTTTAGCTATAGCTGTAACAATAAAAACAATGGGAAAAACAGCTTCAATTTCCATTTTGTTTTAGAGTGTATATTGATCGAATGAAGAAAGCGTGATATTCCAAATTTTGATTCAAATATAAAACAAAGAGCTTAAATACAATATTCCGAAGAGAAATGTAAATGAAGTGAAAACTTATGAAATAGTTGGGAATCTTAAAGTGCATTATTTTAATAACAGCGAAAAGCGATCTGCAATTAAAAATATATCGCTGATCCGAACCGCGAGTTATGCAGGAGGTCTAGCTGTGGTCAGCGCGGGCCAAAATTTCTCGCCGAGTCCGTCTCGACAATGCTGAAATATCCCTGTGATTTGAAGAGGTTTTCTATTATTTTAAGCAATTTCTTTCTTCTGACTGGAGATTTTTTGAAAATTTTGATCTTCGATTTCTGATTTTTACGTATTTTTAGATAAAAAGAATTTATATATTACTTTTCTAAATACAAAAAAGTACTAAGCAGCACAGCTGCCAGAACATGCGTGTAATTTGGTGAACATGCTGCTTTAGGTGAGAGTATTTTAGGTAATTGGCGTCTTTTACTGTATTTTTAAAGGAGGGAGTAGAAATAGAAAAGTTAAAGTGCAATTTTTTTTTTTGTTTTTACGGAATATAATCAAGGGAAAAAGAAGTTGAATCCACGGATTTTTTTTCAAGCATAGAGTCCTCTACAGATTGAGATATACCCGACTTAAACTAGTTAATTCTATATCCATTTCAACCTGAACCAGTTTTTAAAAATTAGATGACCCGAACTTAACCAATTCCGACCTAAAACCAACAGTATTCTATCCGAATCCAGTCCCAACTCGAATTGAAAAACAAACTTCCATCTTGTAAAGCAAGAATAGAAAAGTAGCCTACAATAATACCACTAGTATAAATTATATTTTTTATGTAGAAAAATCAATATATCTGTATATGCACTCATTGACACCCAGATAATATAATTTTTCATTTAAAAATATGTTTCGGGGATACTTTTGAGAAATCAGATAGAGTCAAATCTATATGCTAAAACAATTAAAATCAATCCGACTCGAAAAATAGAAGTCAATCCAAAAAAATATTAACTTTAGCCAGATCCGACTCAAACTGCCTGTTGAGTTGGATTTAGTTTCCCGAGGTGAATGCAGAACTCTACCAGAAACTCGAGCCCGACATCATCACATTTCACCTGAACCCAAAATATTTCAACATCAATCAGACCCCAACCGTAACTGACAAAAAAATATTTCCATATTGTAATGCAGCTATGTAAAAAATTGTGCCTTCAGTATCAGTTTTGACTTTTAAGTTAAAAATCAGTATAGATAAACTCATTAACATTCATATATATAGTTTTTCATCGTAAAATAAATTTTGTAAATTCTTATGAGAGTTGGATTCATCTCAAATCAAGAACCATAAGTGCCAATATCCAACCTGAACCTGAAACAATTAAAGTTAACCAAACTGGAATCCGACTCACAACGACAAAAGATTGGGCTCAACCCGATCCGGTCCAGACTGCGAGTCGGGTCAGATTCAGTTTGCCCGACCCAATGCAGTATTCTACTTGTAATCCAAGACAACCCCGACAGCATAATTTTCGTTTGCGTTCTCTTAACCGAACCAAAAATTCTTCATGTCAAACCGACTGTAAATCCACAAGCAGCGGAAATTCATCCACAATTTAATATAGCTAAAAAATAATAATACATGATTATAACTATAGTATAAATCTTATCTTTTTTTGTTGAAATATAAGCATGTACAGAGTCATTCGTGTATCATCCTGTGTAGTAATCCATGTAGATTTTCAATTTAAGAAATTATGATTTTTTAAAAAAATCGGGTTTATCTGAACTCAAATTTCAGTCAGAAACCGACTCATATCCAAAAAAATTAGTTTAGTCAATCCAACTTTTGGAAAAAAAAAAAAAAGCTCCATATTTCGATTTAACCCGACCGGGCTGAAATTCAAACGTCAAAATATTTTCCCCGACGACATTGAATTTTGGCTCCGATGGGAGGGCATATGCCCCCCAGTCCCCCCTCTGGCGCCACCCTTGCAAATATAAAAGTTCATATAGTTAGAAATGTCATAATTGTATCAGAAAAAGTTGGCACTGGTGGCTCAGCTTCATCAGTCTGAATGTTACCTTGTATTTTATCGACATTATTTCATTAAACTAATATCATTTACTTATAAACTATACTTATGCAAATGGGATACATAATTTATTTTATTCCAAACTGTAGGCATGTTGTCTCATGTTTTTACATTAGGTCAATTGGTAGTTAAACATGTAACTGAAAAATCATTTCTACAAAGATTAGGGATGCACCGAATAGTGATTTTGGTCGAATACCGAATATTCGGCTGACAGCTAAACGGAATACTGAATAGTAATTGTTGGCCCGAATAGTAACTATTCGGCCGAATACCGAATATTCGGCTTTCCAAATACTTTTTATATTTCAAAGTTTAAAGGTATTAAAATGTTACCTTTTAAAACAATTTTACATAATATTTAATAAGAGAAACTTATATTTTGATAAACAAGAGCTTTTTATAAGAACATTCAGTATTGAAAAAAATCTGCCTTTTTTTATTTAAGAAGCATAATTATGAAACTTTTTCAATTAGTAAAATTTTAAATTTCATTTCTTCTACGAATTGAAACAAACATTTTGAAAAAAAAAAAAATAATGAAAAAATAGTTGAAGAAAAACTGTAGTCTCATATTTGTTATTTTTAAATAACTCAAGGCAGATTTTTTTCGATATAAAATATAAATACTTTCAACTTAATTCTGAATAAAGGAATGTCTAGCTCATAGTACTTTTCTTATGAATAGTGGCATTTTCCATCATATCATATTTTACAGAAAAGTGTGAGTTGAAAATATAGTTATGGTATCTTATTTATTGTTAATGCAACAAACGAAAAGACAAGTTTTACCTAGAGTGAGATGAAATACAATGGATTTATGATTCAATAAGTTGATTATGATTATGGTTTCATAAACAAAAAATTGTCTGCCTTGATAACTATTATTAATCTCAAAAGTTTTCCTTTCTTGTTTAAGGACTATTGGAAAAGCAAGAAACAGATTATTTACTAAATAGAATTTAGGAACTTGCATCTGCACTCGCATCATTTATTCCTAAGGAGAATCCTAATAAATCATAATTTCAATCCTTCTCATGGTTAATTTTCTTAAGTTAAACTTTACAAACACCAAATAAATAATGTAAAAACATTCTATATTATTTAAATATGATTTTATTTCTAATTATTTTAAATATATTAATAAATTGACAGTTTAAAGTAAAAATTGTGAAAAGTTTTTTAAAATGTGTTTTAAAAGGCTTTATTAAGTATTGGATTCGGCCGAATACTTTGATATTCGGCCAAACCAAATGTTCGGTAACATGGTCGAATACCGAATATTCGGTACATCCCTAATAAAGCTATGATATAACAAACAATAGTGTTTAATAAAAATTCTTAAGCTGTGAAAAAAAAAAAAAAACTAAATTTTTATAAGCAGGCTTTGCTTCTTTCTTTTTATTTTGTAATATAAAGTGAAAATAATTTTCTTTTAATACAAGTGAATGAAAAAAAATGTTTTATTTAATATTCTGTGAGAAAATATAATTTATTTGAGAAAAACAATCATGAAAAATCAATTTTCGAACTTTTCCGTTTCTTTCTGAAAAAAACTAGTTATTTTCCACCACTTATATTTTTCCGGAAAATTTACATCTCTATAAATGAGTGCACATGTAATGTGAAAATATTAATTATCAGTTTTGCATCATGATACTTGAGAAATTGTTGTTGTTATCCACAGAAGTGCTATATGAATAGGATATGAGAGGATATATGAAAAATAAAAATAGTTAATTGCTCTTAATATTTTTTAAGTTCTGATTATTTTAATTTGATTTTAAAATCCTTCTTGTATCTGCATGAGCAGGAGATGCCCGGGCAACCCCCCCCCCCCCCTTGGTTACGTGCATGAGTTGAAAATAAATTGTTGAATAACAATTGCATTTTTAAAAAAGCAATTCTAAATAGTAAACATAGTAATAAATATAAAAATCAAAATAAATTGTAAATATTAACACTTAAAGCAATATTTAAAAAAAAAAGAAAAAAATTGAGCAAACGTGCTGCATTCTGTCTGCCCCATTTCACTTACAAATGTCTTAGAAACCCACTATGTGGAAATATTTTTCCATACATTTACGTAGCCCAGCCTATTTCTCGCCAATAGCATTCTAATCCTAGCAGTATCAGATTTATTTTTCATTCAAGAAAATTAGAAAAATTATTTTGATGATGAAACAGATTCTTTTGCTTTACAGTGTTTCTGATTTTCATTCTTTTTTTTTTTTTTTAATGAAATGTGTAAAGGTTATATATGTTATATTTTTGCAGTGTGTATATTTTACGTGAATATATTTTAAATAAAATGAGTGAAATGTTTATATTTTAAATGAAACAAATGTAATAAGAATCTTGGTGGTTAGAACAATTTTTGGCGATTCATATATACTTACACGCACGCATATATATATGTATAAACATATATAAATTTTTTGTTGATTTCTTCCATTTCTTTCCAGTTTCTTCCACTGGCTTGGAAGAAACCAACCCTGTAATCAACGTATATCTTTATAGATATTAAATTCATCCTTTTTTTTACTGCTTCAAGATACAATTTGTATAAAATATTAAATAAATAGTTTATTTGCTGCTGTAACATTTTAATGTATAAGCATTTTACCATAAACAAAAAATAAGTTCATGATAAGTATGATATTACAAGCAATTTTTCTCATGTCAACACCTCAATTAGCCAAAAAATTTATTTTAAGGAATAATTTCACAACTTTTAAAAGTTATATTCAACTGTATTTTGATGCTAATTTTACCTTTAATATTATAAAACATAAGTTGATATAGTGAAAAGTAAAAATTAAGTACACTATCAACTTTTATCATTACAGGTGTTTATATCTAATAAAAATTCTTTAACTTGTATTTTTCAAAGATTTTTTGGGGGAAATTTTCTCGCTCTAGTCTTTTGGCAAGACATTTTCGTAAATATTTATGCTAAATTTTACACTTAAATATTTTATTTTGCAATTGACAACAAAGCACACAATTAACTGAAAGATGTACTTATTAAATGTGTGAAAATATATTTTATAGTAAAAACAAAATCTGCAGAATAAAAGGACAAAAAGTAAAATAAAAACATATTATGATTCTATCTTGTTATAATACTGCTGCTACTTCTGAAATAAAATAAAATGCAGCATAAACACACAAAAGAATACAAAGATGAGTAACGTTATTTATTTATTTATCGTTGTTAGTAGGTGTAACGTGAAAAAATTTAAAAACGGACGCAAAAATAAGTCAACATCGTAATACAAAATCTAAACGCAATAACAACAGCGTCTTGTCATCGAATCGGAATCAACAGCGGAAGAACGCGCAGGCGCACATGAGCTACCGGAGTTCCATATTTCATTTGCATCTCAAAACCGCTCTCGCCAAGGTTTTTCGCCAAAAGTTTTCGCCAATGTGGCGAATCGAATACAATTTAGAAATACGCATTTCTGTGACATCACAGCATCACAGCTTGAGTGCTTGTTGCGAAATGAAGATGCTGCGGATTATTTTGATGGAGTTATTTTTAACCGATTATACATATATATATGTGTGCTATTTTCTAAAGAATCAGCTGCTTTTTCTCTCAATCCTTTGATAAAGTTCGCAATAATTTGACTGAATCCGTGGTTTTCCGTGATCATTTGACGAAATTCGAGTTTCATTTGCAATCGTTTGTCAAAATTTCGCATTTTTCCAGGATCCTTCGACAAAATTGGCATTGGTTTTTTTTTTTTTTTTTTTTTTTTTTTTTTTTTTTTTTTTCCGTTGCTCTTTCATGAAATACACTTTTTATTCCAATCTCGAGACAAAATTTCTGTTTATTCTACGATACTTTGACGAATTTCACTTTTTATCTATCATTTCATGTTTTATCCACGATCCTTTGAGGAAATTCGTGTACCTGTGGAGAGATTTGCGTTTTCCCCACAATGATCCATTGATCAAATTCGTATCTTTTCTACATGGGCGTAACTAGATAATTTTTCTAGGGGGGGCCGCGGTACCATTTGATAATTTCGAAACAATAACATTTCAATTCTGTACAGTTCAGTTGTTTAACCCCTTGGGGACACGTATACATGACACAAAAAGGCTTAAAATTTCTCGTGTATCCCCACCAGTAAAAATGTATTGTAAAATTTGCCGTATTTAATCGGAGCATTTTCTCGATTCAATAAAGCACAAATTTTTGTTTTTTTAAAAACATTGACCAAACATTTAAAATTTCGTAAAAGGCTCCCATCGCGAAGGGATTAAGAGCGTAGTTCAATTACATGTTTGTTAAATTTATGTTTATGTAATTTTATGATGAAGATCCATTATGGCGTATAAGCAGGAAATGAAATGATGAATTGTTTTTATTAAACCTTTAAGGGGCATGTAATTGTATTTCTATAATGTTCAATTCCCATCGAAATATTCGAAAAAGTTTGCTTCAAAATAAGGAAAAACAATTTTTAAACTTTTTCCCACCAAAGCTATATAGGTATGAAAGTGGGAAATGAGAAAAAAGGTGAAATTCTTTCCATCTATACAGTGGCACCAAACTCTTATAATCGAACTGTCATTTTAACCGATACCTTTACAATAAAATTAAATCTGTATATATAATAGCTTTTTTTTTTTTTTTTTTTTTAAACTTTAGATACATTAACAATGTATTTCCAAATGTAACTGATAAATTTATGCTAAGTACAGTCATTGATTTTCTAAAACAAATATTATCTTGAATGGTTTAGCTGTTAAATTCCACCCCTCTTTACATTTTCAATAAAAGCAGTTCCCCCCACCTTTTATTTTCCAATAAAAACAATCTCCCTGCTAAATTTATCTTTGCTTCGGAAATGCATCTTAAAAAGGTATCACAGAAATTATCCAAAAGTGTAGTATACATGGCACAAAATATTCTATTCCAAAAAGAAACTTCCTATTTTTAAAGTCTAAAAAAAAATTCATTCTTGAAAGACACTTTGAATAACCTCACTTATACAACTTTCAAATCCTTATAATATTATATGAGCTCACGTTTCATTTTATACCTATTTTGCACAATAATTCAAGTTAATATATCCCACCAGGGGCCGAGAGGTTCTGCTTCTGAAACTGACAGACGGCAGATGCTGGACTCGAACCCAATCGCGGCCGTCAGCCTAACCGTTCGGAGTTTTCCTAGTTTTTCTTAGAACCTTGGATTTCCTTGCGTAAATACGAGTTAGGTTTCCTTAGAAAGACCCCTACGGAGGGCATTGCCCACTTTAGAACCTATATTCGAAGTGTAGATAATTGGCCGTCATAAACACAAACAAACCAACAATAAAAATAATATTGCCCAGTTAAACTGATGGCATTGAGCTCACAGGCTACGCATACTAGTTGTCCATTACAGCCTTATATTTTCAAGGGTTAATTCCGTTCGAAAAACAAATTAAGGAGGTGAAACAACTCCTCCCTTTCCCCTTTTTATACTTAATCATTGAACTCCTAAACTGATCAGGGAAATGCTTTATCATATAAAAAATCTATATCCAAAATTCACAGTAAATCGGAAATTTTTTTGTAAAAATCCATTTATGTAATTTAAGAGTAGTTATTCCCCCTCTTTTATAATTAACCATTAAACGTCCAAAACCATTCAGAGATTCACCTTATCAGAAAGAACCTGCATCCAAACTTAAAAGCAAATTGGACAATTCTGCATAAAAACCCATTTATAAAAATTTAAGAGGGGTGTGGGGTAATCGCAAGTACTCCTTAAACAAGAACTTAACGAAAGAACCCCACAGCTAATTAGTGAAACATCTTATCACTATGAATCTGTATCCAAAAATTGAAGCAAATCGGTTAATTCTGCAAGAAAAAACTTTTAAATAAATTAAGAGAGTAATCCCACCAATCCCCATTTGTCTTATTCAACGAATTCCGAAAACCAATCAAGGAAGCGCCTTATCAGAATGAACCTATATCACAAATTGAAGCAAATCGGTAAATTCTGCGGGAAAACCTCATTAGCCTTAATTAAGGGGGGGGGGGTACTTCCCATTTCGCCCCTTTTAGACTTATCCAATGAACTCGCAAAACAAACCATGGCGGTGCCCTCATCAGAATGATCCTATGCTAAAATTTGAATGAAATCTGATAAATTCTGCATGAAAAACTCATTCATATCAGTTAAGGGGGGGGGGGGCATGATCCCCTCGTTCCCCCTATTATACATATCGAATGAACATTCCAAAAACTAATCAGGGAAGCGTCTTATCAAAATATACCATTATACAAAATTTCGATATTTTTATCAAGAGTTATCGCGTTACGCACGTACGCACACACGAACGTACGTACATACATACAGAACGGGAGGGCACATAAGCTCTCAGGCTTTGATAGCCTGTGACTAAAAAAGAGGTTAATTTAAAAGTAAATGGTATTTATTTTTCCTAATTCTCTGCAGAAGATAGAGATAGATTTAAAAATAAAAATCATGTTTGAAAATTATTGTTAAAACCATAAAAAAAGAATAGTCAATTGCAATGAAGTTTTTGAATAAATTACAATTATTTTACCTTTAGTAGATGTAACTAAATTCTAAATTAATTTAAAGTTGCTGTAAAATTTATATGAATTAGTTTATTTAAGCGTTTGAAAGACATTCATTACTTCTATATAGAATGCATATACTTTTATACACATACACTTATTTGATGCACATACTTGTATATAGACACACTAGTGTGACAAAGAGTGGGATTTCGTGTTTACTCCCCTACCCTTCCGCAGACACACAAACAGATCAATAGCATTTAAAAGCTGAGAATATGCATAAAAATATCATGTAAAATATTAATGCATGTATAAAAGCAGGGTAAAGTAAAATATAAACAACATAAGATGTTTCCCATTTAACTGTTTCAAGGCTACACACAAGGAGTCTATTTGATAATCCAAGGAGGGGGGGGGGGAGTAGAGTCACGAAGATCATGATGTACCCCCAGTCCTCTCTTCCCCTCCAGAACGAAGAAAATTTTTAAAGGATAATTTAAAAATTAAATATATACTAGCAAAAGCCATGCTTTGTTTGGATTCGCGAAGCATTATTTTATAAAACAGATATTTGAAAGTAACAATATTTTTTTTTATTATTATTTTTGCATCTTTATTAAACAAAAACGTTATTTTTTGTTTTGGCGCATTTTAATTTTTTACTTATAATGTAAAACTGGCATAAGATATTTTCGAAGCAAACTTTTACAATTTTTTTTTTTAATTTTCAACTAAAAGCTCTTTTAAAGATGTTTTTACAATTTCAAGTAGCCACTGGTGTTTTTTAATTGTTTGAAATATGCATGTTTCCAATCTTTGTAATCAACATCCGATAATCTTTGATAGCTATTTTAGAATAATATATTTGAAGAAAGCTTGAAGAAAGTTACTTCTTCAAAATCCTATTTTCTGGAAAAAACATTTGAAATCTGCTTTCGTTGATACTATGAATTTTCAACTGTAAAACATTTTATTTTAATTTCTTCATTTTTATACATGTTAGCGTATGAGAATTGCTGTAATTCTCTCCGCGTGGGAGAACTGTTTACTTTCTGCGAATGGCAACTCAATTAATGGAATTACCTTTTAACGAAGCGCTCTCTGAGCGCGTTCAGAGACCAAAACACGAGTAACTCGGAAAATCGGGGAATGACGTCATACTGGTTTCTCGGGGAGAGGTTGGGTTAAAACTTCTCTGAACGGCTTCGGGAAAAGTTACGGGATTTTTTTATTTACATCAACAAACATGGCGGCGACTGGGCTTTTGATTGTGCAGATAGATTATTCGTCAGATGAGAAGATTATAATATTTTCTCAATAATCACTCTTGTTAGAAGGGGAAGTGTTTAAAAAGTTATTTTTTATGTTAAATATATACTGTGGCACAAATGTCTGCTGCAGATTTTACTGGTGATTTTAGTGTGAAGTGGAGATGCAATCATTCGGTTGAAAATATGGTATGTTTAAATTATTATGTGCTTATATCTATAAAATTTGTAATAAAATTCTCGCCCTCACGCGAAAAAAAGCATATATCAAATAAATGTTTCTGCTGACATTTCCCTCCCAAGAAACTTCTATTTTACGGATGTGTAAATTATAAAATAAATTTAAAATGATCGGGAAAAAAAGCCAGTCGCTTAATTTGCTAAATATCTTTGTGTACATGGCGAAAATGGGCAGATTGTGTGTTTCCATGAATTCAAGAATATGGTAACAGAACTGTAGGTAGCTGTAACTATATTGCAATGTGTTTGTTTTGATGCTTACTTAGTTTATTTTTTATTTCCAAGTAATATTGTTTGCTTTATTTTTATACTCTTAAACAAAAATAAAAAAAAAACCTCGCAGACAGCAGAAAAAATAAAAATATTTACAGAAAATTAAAGAAGTTTTTAAAACTGCTATCTAAAAATGTACATTTAAAATATCTTTTGTTAATTCTAATTGAACTTGGTATCAATATATTAACTTATAATGGAGTGTAATGAAATCACATAATGTTATCCCTGTTGTTAAGAAGCCTGCTGGGAAGTCAAGGAACTCTGGAATCGAAGATGTGTTAAAATTTTTATGACAGCTGGATACATTATCAGGCAGATATTTTATTAATTTTCTGTCTGTAAATGTAGCCCGCTAGTCCTTGGTGTCTTCACTCAAGCTCTTCACTGATGTTGCAAGGTCTCATTTTGTGACAGTGGATGTGTTTCATTCACAGTACGTTAATATGTTGATATCCAGTTCATTTGGGATTTCAAAAGTTATTCTACTCATACTTTTTTGGATAACAATAATAAAATGTTCTTTCTTTTCCTGTAAATATTTTTACATTATCTGTGTCTGAAAATGTTATAAATAAGAAATGCAGACAATGTTCGACTATAGGGATTTTGGTGAGAATAAGAAATTTTGTATGCATATTTTCTGCATAGATGTAACTAGAGGAATTGGGGGGGGGGGGTTGCTCAATCCAGAATTTTACATTGAAGTGATACCGTGATGATTGGGGGTATTTATTTATAGTAAACATTGTAATATGTTTTAAAGCTCATTTCTATTCTATGCATTTCAATTTTCTATTTTAAATACTAGGGATGCAATGAGCGCTGTCTATTTGGCTTGGTCATACTATCATAGCATATGCGGTAGCATTTGGTATATGTTTAAGAAATGAAAAATGCAAATAGATTTTTTTTCATTTTTGTATGTTTGACGATTGCCGAGAAAATCGAATTTGTGTCTTAAAGTTCCAGTTGAAAATTGTTGCTGTATTAGATTTTTTTTTTATTCGTTGCCACCGAGTTTAAATAAGTATAAATTTTTTATGTATGTAGTATAATTCATTCAAATTAAATAAATCACGTGGAAAACATAATTATTTGTTTTTATTGTGAAGCATTTAGTTTCAGTTCTTTGAATAAAGTTGTGAGCGCACTGTAATTATTTTCGTTCGACTCCTTGGTTTATTTATCAGACATCATGCATTTTATTTGACAACGCAGTAATTAATTCAAATACAAAAATAAAATTTTGGCCGCAAATATTTTTCTTTTCAAGATATAAAAAAATCTTCAGTTTTTAACAAAAAATTTGAATGACAAGTATTAAAAAATGCTCTGGTGAGCAACAAAAAAGGTTAATATGTTTTTAAATATGAAAAAGTGTTTGACAAATGCTTCTAATTGAGCATGAGAGAGGACAAGGGGTCCCTTCTTGGCTGCAGCTCACTGTCAGTGCCAAATTTGAAAAAGTCATATTTGCGCTTTTTCCATATAAAAGAAAGTTGCGTAAAACTTTGTCTTTTTTTTTTTTTTTTTTTTTTTAGTAAAATTTTCAATTCTGCTTTACATGTGAACTGCACTGTTGACTCTGTAATACAAATCATTTTCTGTGCAGTTCTATGCTGGGAGCATGCTTGGTGGCACTGCATGAGTATGATACGCTACAGGAACTAAGGTTTCTGATACTATTTCGCCTTACATTCATGTTTAATTATGCTGCATTTTTCTTGGCTATGTCTTTGCGCTTCACATTTTTATCGTAATTGTGACTGATTTCCTTTACACAGAAAAAGTGCAAATATGATTTTTTCAAATTTGGTATTGGCAGTGAGCTGCAGCCAAGAAAAAACCCCTTGTCTTCTCTCATGCTCAATTAGAAGCACTTGTCAAACACTTTTTCATATTTAAAAACATATTAACGTTTTTTGTTGCTCACCAGAGGATTTTTTAATACTTGTACTATCAAATATTCATACAAATCGAAGATATTTAACAATATTTAGAAGAGACTTATTTTGTTTTTTGGGAAATATATTTCAATCAAAAATTAGATCACTTCCAATGACTTCTTTATATTTCATACAAAGCAAAGTTAATATGATCAAAATCTCATCTCATTAAAATGTTTTCATTATTGTTAAAGTTGTGAACAAAAATTCGGGTTTAGCTTACCCTTGCTACCCTATATTTTTTATTGACTGTATTGTATTTTTGATAGAAAAGTGAATAGCGAGAAGAATGAAAAAAGAAAATTAGCTTATTTTTTTGCAAAAATTATTTTATTTAAAAATAATTTCTATTCAAGTTCTTTAATCAAATCTCTTTCATATACTGAATTCTGATAGACATAATCAGATTTTAAATTAACACACTACAACTGTAGAACTTGTCATACTTTTATAATAGTTAAATATTTAAGAGTTAATTAAAATATATTCTAACATCATTTTTTATTTGTCTTTTTTTTTTTTAAATTTTAGACACTATTTTTAACAATATGTTAGCTTTACTTCAGTGATATGTTAACATCACAATTTAAAAGCTATGTTATTATATGTAAAAGTATTTAAGATTATATTGCATAAATAGAAATAGACCAAGAGGTGGCAGTGGGATCAAGTTCACGACTGAAATTCCAGAATTAGTTAAAACTCGATTGGCATATAAAAACGCAATTAGTCTGTCAAATCATATCTTAGTGGAAAACACCTGAAAATATGATTTTAGCAGTTGACTCATCAGTTTATTATTTTGTTTTCCTGCTCCATTGGTAAACTTACAATTCAATCACTAAAATCTAGTTTTCAAGTGTTTTCGACCAAGATATGACTCGGCAGACTGATTGTGTTTCAATATGCAAATTGAGTTTTAACTAATTCTGGAATTTCAGCAGTGAACTCGATGATTGTCTATGCGGCCACCTCCCGCTCTAAAATATTCCAGTGTTGGGTCATCCAATTTATTTTAAAGAAAATGGAAAATAAACTAGGCCTAAAATGTTTCTTCACAGAGGGCGTTCAAAGACTGAAAATCAAGTTACTCGAAAAATTGAGGAATGACATCATACGGGTTTCTCAATGTAACGTTGAGTTAAAATGGCTCTGAATGCTTTCGGGTGAAGTGGGCAGATGTTTTTTATTTACATTTATAAATGTGATGGCAACCATATATTGTTATCGACGTTAGAATGGCTCGGAAGCGAAAAAGTAACTTGATCTAGATAGATGATTGCATTGCGCAATGCTATAGAATTTTGTTGTGCTCTGCGTTTGTTGGTATTTGAACCTGTGTTTAGTTTGTATTGAATTTTGACAGTATTTGATTCAAAAACTATGTTAACCTTTATGTGGGGGCTTGGACAACATCTGTCCAGGTTTGCAGGTATTCTCAGACAGATGCTGTCTGAGTCTCCCTGTAAAGGTTAAAATAATAGAGAACCTTTGATCACCAGTTACATTGTGCCTGGAAGTGTATGTTGTGTATTATTATTTATTTATTTTGCTGCCAAAAAAGCTTTGCAATTTAAACCTAACCGTAGTGCTATTACTGGAGGAATAAAAGTGAGTTTATTATTTTTCTCTTTGTATATGTATGCTCCAATGTATTTTTATAAGTACGTATAATTTAGGTTTCATGTGTATATTTTTCTATAATGCAGTATTGTAGTAACTAGAAATTTGAGTTCAAATTTAATAAATTAATTCTGTTCAGTCGTTCAGTAATAATTAATAAACATAAGCCTACTTTATCTGATGAAAATTTTTTAGGCTATTTCCTATCTCTATATTTTGAAATTTATTTAATTAGCTTTTCTTTGATGATGACTTAAAAAAAATAACAGTGAAATTTATTCTAAATGATTTAAAATTTCTTAACACTTGGCTCTTAGAAATTAAAACTATCATAAATAGTGGGGAATACACTTTGAGATTTAAATCAGTGTCATTGATAAAATGATGAAAAATGTTTTTCTGGGTGGGTGGCTTATGTTTACATAAAACTTAAAAATAGGGATGGGACAAATACTCGGCCACTATTCGGTATTCGGCCCTTTTGCCGAATATTCGGTTGGCCGAATATTGAAGGCCATTGATATATTGATTAATGACATATTGATATTGATTAATGATGGATTGCAAGATTTTTTCTTTTTAATTGTTTGCATTTCAAAATGTGTTGCTATATTCTTTCTAAGGCATAGTAACATTTCCTTAGCCTGAGGTAAATAAGAAATTTCCATTTTCCATATTCAAAGCATTCTTTACTCCATTTACTGAAAGGACAATAAGAAGGAATTTTCAAGAACAGAACAATATATACTTCCTTTCTTCTTTTTTCTGTAGTCAAGAAAAGTAATTTGTTTTGATCTTAAAAATCCAACACTTGACGTCAGAAATTTTTATGTGGTTCATTTGATGTTTTATGACTTTTTATCAGAAGTCTAAAAATTAAAGATCACCAGTGAACATTGTTGACTATGTCTCTCTATGTCTTTCATTTGCTGATGATCACAGAATGCTCTTAAAAGAAAGGCAATTGACATATCGTCTGTTTTTTCTAAAGCAAACCAAATAAAAGTGCATTAGTAATTTAACTGTTACAAGTAATTAAAAATAAATTTATGATACAAGAATTTAATTTTTTTTCTTTTTGCTTAATAAATAAAGTAATAATGTGAATTACAATACTTTAACAGCGATTTTAGCCAAATACCAAATATTTGGCGCACAGGTTCTTTAAATTTCAGAGTTTTAAAATATTAAAAATTTTATATAGTATTTAACACACATACTTTCATGTTGTTAAACAAGATCTTTTTAAAAAATAACTTTATACACTAAAAAAACCTATGCTTTGAATTGATATTTCATAAGAGGATAGTTTTAAAGCATTTTTAATTTGATGGACTCCTTTATAGGTTAAAATGAATGAATAATATTATGTGATATTCTAAAACAAATATTGAAAAATAACTTTATATTGTAGTATTTGCTCATAAAAATATTAGATAAAAAACATATTTTTCATTCTGAAGAACCAAAATGTTATTCTGGTTAAAGAATCAAATATTTAAGAGTGCTGGTCAATAAGATATCAAATTCCTTTGCTAGAGTCAAACTTATAGGTTCATAATTCATTCATATTTTTAAAATATCTCCATTGGAAATTATTTTAGTAACTTCTTTTTTCTTAAAATATGCATATTATCTTTGTGTGTTTTTGTAATCAAAATGTTTCTAAATTTTATACTTTATTAATAAGTTTATGTGTTAAAATAATTATGAGCTGTGTTAAATGTTCAGCAATTACAAAAATATGGACAAACAAAATTTCAAATAAATGGAACAGACACATGTAATTATTGATACATAAAGAATTATTCCTATTTTCTACTCTTAGTTTTTACTTACATTAAACATATTTTGCCATAGAATTTTTTTTTTCTCTTTTAAGCTTAACTAATTTGTCATATGAAAAATTTAACATTTATATTCTAACTTATCTAAAATAAAATTTAAATTAGAAATATCTTTATTATTATTTTTTTAGCATGAATAAACGAAATTACTATTCTAACTTGTCGAAATGTAAAACTTAGATAAAAAATTTCTATATTATCATTTCCTTAATATGAAAAAACGAAAACAAAGTGCAAAAAAACTAATCAAAACAGAGATATTCCAATAAACAGTCGCAGTTACGCTATCAAATGATAAACAAATCAGATTACCCAACCACGTGATCACTTTACCCAACAAAATTCTTCAGGTAATGTGGGTTACCCGAAATCTCGGTAATTCACGGCTCTGAACGGTACGAAAAGTCACGTGACGGCGGTCTCTGAACGCTTCGGGTTCTACTCGGGAAACCCTACGTAACCCAGGTTTACGTCTCTGAACGCCGCCTCTCATTCTCGCAGTGACGTTTTCACGAATAATTATTGTTGTGTTTGCGAACTTATTAAAGTCTTATTTTTCTCTAAAATCCTTCTGATTAATGAGTCGATATTATTTAGCCACAATACGACCTTCGCAAAAATATTTATAAAGAGCTTGAACCAACAACTTCACGCAGATCTTTTAATTTTTCATTTATATAACAAATTTAAGAATTAATTTTATTTGTTTACAATTATTTTGTTGCCAGTTTACAAAAAAAAAAAAAAAAAAAAAAAATCCATAATACAATTCTTTTAAAGTGTTTAAGTGTCATCTGTGCAAACGATTTTGCGGGATAATGAAAACATGTTTTATTTAATAAATTAATCATGATTCTATCTATAATTATTTACTCCATGATTTAAACTTTTTTTTCTGAAAATATACGCGTTTCATTTTTTATTTATTTGCTAAAATGCTTCCGTATTGGAAATGCGTGTAAAATAAATTAATTAAAATAATAATTTTTTTAACGTTTTACTGTAAAAAAAATTATATTCTGCAAATCTACAGATCATAATTTATTTTTGTGTTTAATTTGAAGTTAAAATATTGAATAGTTTTTTGTAAACCGTACGACAAATTGTAATTTGAGTGGACTAGTAGAGGATTCGCTTCGCTCATCCTAATTAAATTTTTTCGAAGTTTCTTCTTTCTCAACAACGAGATACTTTCCGATTCTCTAAATATTTACTTAAATCTAAAATACTTAATTTCTGACATATCCATAAAATCATTTTTTTTTCTGAGTTGTAAAAGAAAATTTTCAAGTGCAATTAGTCAAAATAAATGTGATAGATTAGCGTTTTCCATTTTTCGATAAAGACAATGTGTTTTTCAGGAAATCTCATTAAAATGTGGAATTTAAAGGAGCTCCCTTATGACGACATTGTTCTAACTGTAAAGTCCTAAAAACTGGTTTAAAATGCTCATTTTTTTAAAATAATTTTATGTCTTTATAAGAAAATGAAATTATTAAATTTCTTCGTAATGCCATCGTTTTGTATTTACGAATGAAAATAATTTTTCAAAAATATCAGAAAATTAATTGTTTTGGATATGGAAGCTGCCTTTAATGTGAGCTTAAGGGTGTTCTCAACTGCCCCGCTCAACAAGCGCAAAACGTTTTGACACATTTACAAATTCATTTTTTAACGTAAAGATATAAAATTGGAAGGCCTGACTATGGAAGCGATTTCGAATCGAACTTATTTTTCCATTTTATGATAGTTAAATTACCTATTTAGTTCTAAGCTATTTCGATCACATGATCATCCGTTTTTCTCCTGCTTTTCGACCGGTTTTTCTGCTTTCGTCGGGAAATGTGCGCAAAAGTGTCAAATTTGAAGACTTGTTATGAAAAATCTATTGTGTTTTTTAAAAAAACAGAAACTTGAGTGCAACTAGACAGTTTCTGAATAATAACGCCTGCTATTTTTATGCATTTCCGAACAAAAATAAATTAAAGCATGTGTCATAAAGTTGCCCTTTTTGGTTTAAGAACATCCCGAAGAGATATGAGCTTTTCCTCTCAAAAAGGATCTATGAACCCCACACTCCTCCTATGAATAAAATACTGAATCCGCCCGCACTGTAAAACATTTGTGTAACTTTACTCAATAAAATTGGTGGCAGCCTTGCTGCCTCCGATTTTGTGGGGTACTTTAACCGATATAACCGGTGTAACATTGCAAAGTTACACCAGTAATATATGGTTAAATTATACCATTATATAAGTAAAAAATTACTCCTTAAAATGGAAGTCGTAGCTGCCACCAATTTTATGGAGTAACGTTACACAAATGTTTTACAGTGCGTATTTGAATGCAAAATTAACGAAAGAAAAAGTTAGGAATAATAGTAGATAAAACCAGGGGTGCCCAGAGAGGGGTTTGGTGACGCAAGATGCGTCATACAATTATACAATTTAGTTTTTTTTTTTTTTTTTTTTTGGGGGGGGGGGGATTTAAGAAAAAGTACATTTTTTTGGAGGGGGGAGATTTTTAATTTTTTAATATTTCAAAATTTAATTCCAGAAATGTTCCTATGTTTTCTTTCTTTAAATTCTAGATAAGGGCAATAATAGCTCATTCTGCTATTCTCATTTCGCTATCTCTTGAAGGTGTAGTAGATTATAAGTAGAATATAATTTACAATTTGTATTATGTTTGGGGGGGGGGGGAATGTTAAAGTATGGAGGGTTTTTTTTGGGGGGGGGAGATTTGCATCATTAGGTTTGGGGGGGGGATGGTCACTACTGGATAAAACAATACATCTGTCATTTCTACTGTACCTTCTCTTTTTTTTTATTCCATCGAATATTATCTGTTCTTTCATAGATTATATGGGATGGGTGATAATAGTTCCCAGTTCTATCTACAAGCAATTTACAGAGAAAGCGCAAAACCAATGCAAAATGGTTTAGTTAAATGTTAGATTAATATCTTTGAGAGAAGAGGGAATCCGATCGATTTCTATACGTAACTTCCCAGAATTTAAGTGGACGAGGTTCAGTCAGAGTTCTACAGATCGTACAGTGAGACTTCTTTTCTTTCCTGAGTTCCAAGGACAACTCATACAAAAGAAAAACAGTTGCCTTATCGTAGGACGATGGACGAACAATAAAAGATCCCTTTTCTCGCTTTAGGCATGTAAATATCAAGACCTCCCAAGTTCCAGACCAGAATCAATCTCATGTCTGACATGTTTATCGATATTTATCGCTTATGAAACTTTGAGTTTGCACCCTCCGCCCCTTTAAATAGTGGTATAGAAAATTTGCAAACAAGCTGCGTTTTATTCGGTTTTGTTTATATTGTTTATCATCTAAAGAATTACTGCTTTAGAAATCTTTTAAATAATCTTTCAAAAAAATAGTCTCCATTTCACTGTAAAATTTTAATAAGGGGTCCAGTCAGAATTCTAGGGGGGTCCAGGACCCCCCTGGACCCCCCCCTTCTTACGCCCATGCTTTTCTAAGATTATTTGATGAAACCGCGTTTTATTCGCTACATTGACAAAATTGGCGCAAATACACTCAAAATAATCAATTTGTAACAGATCTTTTCGTTTGGCATAGGGATATGACCCCTAAACATTGCTTTCAAGTTCCTTCAATACAGATGTTTATGGATTTTTATGAAAATTATACTCATTCTCATAGTCCAAGAGCCGACAACACAAAACCATATGTCATCGAGCACAAAAAATCCTTTATTTTATAGAAGAGTAGTATATTAAAACCTCTAAAAAACGGACACCCCGAGAGCGCGGAAATTGTCGGCTATTGATCAGTTTTTTGATAAAGGCTGAATGTATTTCAAAAAATGCTGTCAAACTAGACATTTTGAACAAAATTTTCCGAAGCTATCAAGATTGAGGATGTATTCAAATAACAAATTGTTTATTTTATGACTAATTTTAAAAACCATTTTTGTTCTCAAATGCATTCAATTGGCAGTTTTTCTTATTTAGGAACTATATAATTTACCATATTAGACAATTTTTTCATAAAGTCAGAATATATTTTTAAAAAAAAAATGCTGTCAAATTGGGCATTTGAACCAAATTTAGATTAAGTGGATTCTGATAAAACTGGCTCTTATAGAAAAATGACATTAAAATTTCTTCAAAAGCGACCAAATAAAATTGTTAAACTGGCTTTTTCTCTAATTACATTTTACTTTTTGTTGTTGAAGTGAGCACTTAACGAAATCTATCTGTTTTTGATCATATGTGACATAGCATTTTTCTCCGGTCGTTGACTGCTTTTTCTGCTTTCATCGGGAAATTCGGTTCAAAACGCCAACTTTGAGAGTATTTCCTGAAACATCTATTATATGTGCCAAAAAAAAAAGGTGGGGGAATCGAGTGCGATTAAATAGTTTCTGAACAACTAGCTAGTTTCATGCATTTCCGAGCAAAAAATAAATTAAAACTTATTTCATTCAGTAAGCCTTTTAGATTTATTATAATTCTTTAACAGGGCCGTAACCAGGGAGTCATGCCCGGGGGGGGGGGGGCTCTGAAATTTTTCTGGGGGCTGACATATTTTAACAATCCATATCTTAAGCAAACTAAATATAGCAAAAGCTGATAAAATGGATCTGCCTATAGAGGAACCCGTGAAACCTTTCCTTTCTATAACGGAGCTTTTTCTAGAAGGAAATAATTAAATGCAAAATACTTCATGATCATCGGAAAATAAATATATATATATTCTTTAATATTAAAGAACATTTTTAAAAAACTATTGCAAAGTTAAAAAATATTTTTACATAATAATTAATAAGAAATTAAGAGTATGCGTATTTATCATGCGTATTATATTTATTTTTATGTACATTAAGGGTGTATTTCAATTTAAACTGCTTATTTTTCGGTTTATTTTTAAATTCATTTTTGCTCTCCTATGCATCAAACTGGCAAATTGTCTTATTTAGAAAGTACACAAGGTGCCGTGATTGTCGACTCTTTGATAGATGCAGAAAATACTGCAAACAAGTAAGAAAAAATCATGCGTTAAGCATAGATTATGAAGCACCTTCCAACACTTAATGAAATCTTTAACAAAACTTTGTTATTTAGGGAAATAATAGTGTATAGCCAAATGTACCCAAATATGTATTCCAGTACATTAGAACAGCCCTGTATTTCATATGTCAGTTCATATAATGGGAAAATTTAGCTTAGCAAGAAAATACCCAGTAGCTTGAAATTTGTTTTTCAGCAATTCATACTATTAGATGGAAACATACTTGAATACTTTTGTTCAGCCCTGTAGTTTACACTGTACCTTTATTACATGTCAGCATTAGGCTAAAATTTATTGTAAACAATTTTAAAACAACTGAAATCACATTCTCATAAATCATCATTCATAGGCGTCCATGTACCGAATTCTTTGCGTGGCCCTGTATATCCCTTTATCTATATTCTGCAAACATTTCTCAGTAAATTGAATGCAGCTCAGCGTAAAAATGCATAGCTTATTTAAGAACCACGTTTAAATAATTTACGCTCATATTCAGTAACTTTGGTGAGCTCTTTTGGGTAGCCCTGTCTATCAACTATAACATTTATACACACCATATAATGTGCATATATTTAGCGAAATATAAACGCGAATATCACAATTAAAATGCATTTCATCCCTCCATCAGCCGTCATCGGACACATATACGGTACTTTGGAAAGAATACACTATTTGAAATCTTTTGTATGGCCCTGTAAATGCTATGTATTTCATATTATGCAAAACAGTAGCGTATAATTTATATTAAGCTTCAGTGACATATATGAATTTTATTATACATGAAAAAGCTTAATATATTTAAAATATGTCACACACAATTCCCCCTTTTACCATTATATAATGGAATTGTTTTGTGTGGCCCTGTAAATGAATAATAGCAACATTTTCATTTTATATTTTATAGAATGCATATTTTAATATGTTTGACAGGGTATAACATCCTTAAAATTCCGGTGAAACGATTTTTCCCTATAGGCCGTAATGTAATGGGAAACTTTTGATTCGCCCTGTAGATAAACTAATCATGGTAGAAACTTCATTTTCGATAGGACTTGTGCTAGGATAAACGTCAATAACGTCCTAAAATTTCATGGCAATCCGAGTATATTAACATTTTCCCCCATGGGCCGTAATGTAATGGAAAGCTTTTGATTCGCCCTGTAGATAAACTAATCATAATAGAAACTTCATTTTCAATAGGGTTCGTGCTAGGGTAAACGTCAATAACGTCTTAAAATTTCATGGCAATCCGAGTATATTAACGATTTTTCCCCAATAGGCCGTAATGTAATGGGAAATTTTGATTCTCTCTGTAGATAAACTAATCATGGTAGATACTTCATTTTCAGTAGAGTTCGTGCTAGGGTGAACCTCAATAACGTCCTAAAATTTCATGGCAACCCGAGTATATTAACGATTTTCCCCCATAGGCCGTAATGTAATGGGAAACTTTTGATTCGCCCTGTAGATAAACTAATCATGGTAGAAACTTCATTTTCAATAGAACTTGTGCTAGGGTAAACGTCAATAACGTCCTAAAATTTCATGGCAATCAGAGTATATTAACGATTTTTCCCCATAGACCGTAATGTTATGGGAAACTTTTGATAATCTCTGTAGATAAACTAATCATGGTAGATACTTCATTTTCAATAGGGTTCGTGCTAGGGTAAACCTCAATAACGTATAAAAATTTCATAGCAATCCGAGTACATTTACGGGAGTTAGAGCGCGGACAGACGGCCATCCGGCCAGACGGCTAGACAAACCGAATGCATAAGCACTTTTCAACTTTGTTGGAAAGTGCTAAAAAGCAATCAAAAACTGCATTTTGAACCAATTTTTCCGAAGCGGGATATCTGTAAACAACAACAACAAAAAAAAGTATCGTACTGAGACGATAATATAACAATTAATAAATCGAATTCTATGAATTGAGCATAAAATGACATCACACGGCATCTTATACATCTCTTCAAAAATCCCCTCAGCAAGTTTCACGTTTCTACTTTTTAAAAAGTGTCTGAAATTGTATCAGAAAATTTCGAGCTGTTGAAGGTGGAAAAGCGTTTTTTCGAATTAACCCTTGATTTCACTTTTTAGCATAGACATGCAAGTGAAGCCAAGTTCAATATAAGTATCCAATAGATATTCATCCAATTTTCTATGAGATTTTTTATGAATAATATTTAGTTTAAAAAATTTAATTTTACTATTTTTGCAACTTTTTTCATGTTATAAATGTTTATTTTCAAGTAAAATTAGCAACTATAGCTATAGTTAGTATCAAATATATATATATATATATATATATATATATATATATATATATATATATATATATATATATATATATATATATATACATATATATTGCAATAGTTTTTGAAGACGGTATTATTTTGGGTAAAAAAAAGTTTATTTTTCATTTTTAGTTAAAAGTTAAGTTTTTGCATGATTGTTTTGGTTGAAATTGCAGACTTAATGAAACTTAATTTATTATTCTTATTACAATTTCATATTTTTAACAAACAGTAAGTCGTGGTTTATTTAATTTTATTAATATTTAGTTTTCTGCTGAATTATTAGAACATTTTAAAGCCATGGCTGATCTAAATACGATTTAATTTACTGATGATATAAATTTCTCTTTCAAACTAATTTTGCCTGACCTTATTTTATTAAAAATAGGATTTATAAAACCAACTGCTTAACAATTTACAATAATTAAATTTAGAAATCTGTTTATAATTATATAATTTCAAATATATATTGATTTCATATTTTTGAAACATATCTGGACTTTGCTACTTAGAGTCAGGAGCCTTTTAAGAAATTTTTAATGTTTTGTCACTGGTTTTTAAAAACGAATTTGTTCATTATTAAATCGTAAAAATACTCTGATTTAATAAAGCAAATTTTACAGTAAAATTTTACTGTTGGATATAAACAAGGATTCTGAACACTTATTGGCAGCAGGTACATGGTCGCTCGTCTCCAAGGGATTAATAACGATTTTGCTGAAAAAAAAAAAAAAAAAAAAGAGATTGTGATTGTGATTTTAATTTTATATTTTCAATGTTATTTTTGCCGCATACGTTTTGCACGTTTTTCCTAAAATTTGTCCAATGTCATTTAAAAAGAAAACAAAATAAAGCACACTGAGATAAATACCCGTGTTCGAAAGATGTGAACAACTTTCATTAAATATAAGGTGGTTGTTTATTATTAGGTGATTTCCCGTTTTAATTGATATTAAAAAATATTTTTCTTTCACTCAATAACGAGAATATTCAAGATGCATTCAAGAAATGATTTTCTTTCCATTTGTTTAAAATTTTCATCTTCTCACATCCAGGCACCTAAGAATTGAATACTGTTTTCCTCTTTCTTATAAATGTCATATATCATGAGTTATAGTCATTTACTACTGGACTACTTGTATTTTGTAATTAAATGCCGTGAAAATCAACCGTCGTCAAATCTGCCATCATTTTTTGACAGATTATTTTTCTGTTACAGAAAAGTGTAAAATGCTGTTTGATTTCTTATAGTCTAAATACCTGCCAATATCTTTATAAATAAAATTATTTCACGAATATGTCAAAAAGTGGCTTTTTTATATCGGAAAACAAGTTTATAAACACAATTACACAGTTTATTCTTTGAAACTGAATAAAGATATCTGCTAATTTTATGCCTTTATAAATAAAAATTATTCTGCAAATGTGTTAAAATGAAGTGGATTTACACTTGAAAATAAATTTAATGTACCATACACCAAATAATTGAAGACATGTTTATCGTAATCTTATAATAAACTTAACCTTAATCATGCTTTTTTGCTTAATATTTTTAAAGTTATATGACAAATTGAAAAAATCAAAGTTTTTTTTAAACACACACACACACACAAAAAAAAAAAAAACCTTTTTTCTACTTTCTTAACATGTCCCTGGAAACTCCCATAACATAAAACAATTATTGGCTTTCAAACAATTATTATTATTTTTTTTTTTTTTTTTGGTTCCACGCGTATAAATTGAAATTTTTTGTCTTTCTAATTTTCAAACATTCTATTTTCCATGTGATATTTCATCGTTAACTAAATCTACTGATAATACGTATTGTCAACAGACAAACCATTAAAATTTAGAAACATAGGTTTTTAATGACTATGTTTAAATCAAGACGTTGACCATTGCTTTATTAATTATTGGTCAACTTGAGCAACACGTGTCCATTTCCATTCATCCTGTGTAAGATCGTTGCTTTGAAAATATAACCATGTACTAACACATGTGGTGACCAGTTAGAGCATCTGGACTTAATTATTTTCAGGAGAAAGATTGCAGTATACTGCTAGCAAGATAACGAAAACAACTAATCTAATAAGGTTTAAGTAAAAAAATTTTGCCGTATTCTTTTTTTATTCAAAACAGTTAAAAAACATTTTTTTTTTTTTGGGGGGGGGGGGGAGTTAAAATATGCATTTTGTTAAAAAATAGAAAGTAAAGAAATTGTTAGAGGGGGGCTCTAGAGGATGTTAGAGGGGGCTCAGCCCCTCCTGCCCCCCATCTGGTTACGGGCCTGTTCTTTAATAGTTTGCCAATCAAATGTAGGAGATGCAATTATCCAATAACATATTGCATCTGATGTTCATTAGGGCCACATGGCCACTGGGAAGAAAACATTGTTCGCTTTTAACTTCTCAGGATGCAATGTTTCTTGGAAGTTGAGTGCTTTTGGAGGCAAAAGAGAATGTAGCCCGGACAGTGAACTTTAAAGTGTGGTATTTTTCAAGGCTCATTAACACATTTAAAAAAGCCACACTTTGTTATCGGCTCTGTTAACAGAAATCTCAATTATTCGAAGCTCTGTTAATAAAGGTTCTACTGTACATCAGAATAACTAATGTGCGGATTTCCGTCAAATTTCAGATTCAGTTAGTCCTTGACATGAATTGATGCTGTTTACATTTTGGTATAAATCGTTCAGCAAGTGGCGCATTCTATGCTGCATTTTTCAAAACTTGTGCAATAGCTTTATCTTAAGAATTAATACACGGAATTGAATAAATTTTTTTATTCAAATAGTCCCCGACATAGACTGATGTTGATTAGTTTTTGATATAAATCGTTCAAAAGGTAGCACTGCTATGTTGCATTTTTTATGGTTTATGCAACAGCTCTATTTTAATACCTAATGCATGGATTTCCATCAAACTTCAGATTCAGTTAATCCTGGACATGGATTGCTGTTATTTGCATTTTGGTGTAAATAACACAAAAAGTGGCGCTACTATGCTGCTTTTTTCACAATTTCCGCAATAGCTTTATCTCAAGAATTAATGCACGGATTTTCATTTAACTTCAGATTCGGTAAATCAGTGATATGAACTAATTTTGTTTATATTTTGGTGTCAACATCCCAACAGATGGCACTGCCACTATGAATTTTCCTGATTCCTGCAATCGCTCTATATCTAGAACTAATGCACGAATTTTTTCATTAAATTTCACATCCAGGTATAGCTTGCATGCTCAGAAATAGATCAAGCAACGAACGGACAATGAGGAAAAAAACGTATCAGCGGGAAATGTCGACCATTATCTCCTTGGTGTGCTTTGTGCAACCAATAACCGTTACGAAAATGTCTTTTAGAATTCTATAGAAAACGTTTTATAGAATCCTATAGAATTATGGACTGTTTCTTTATAAGCTAGTTTAAAAGCTATAGAAATATCTGTAGTGCAGAAATTTCTATTAAACACTTTCTCTCTATAGATATTTCTATTAAACTTCTACAAATATTTCTATAGCTTTTAAACTGGGTTATAGAAAAACGGGCCATAATTTTATGAGATTCTATAAAACTTTTTCTATAAAATTCCAAAAGACATTTTTGTAAAGGAATGTACATGTAGAAATTTTTCAATTGATGTAAAAAACTTAAATATACATTCCCAATATTGTACTATTTTCCATACCTGTTCATTACTATTTGTAATAAAAGCTTGAAATAGTAAAGGAGCTTTTTCAACACCCTATAGATGCAAGTCTTCAGTCTCGGAGATATTTTTAACCAATAGTAAATTATAGCTTTCATAGTGAAATAATAGTAATTGTACAAGCAAAATCTTTTAATCACTTTCTTTCATCAATTTTTAGCTGTAATTTAAAGTCATTGAAGACTTCTAACTTATCTCCTTTAGTTATACCTGACACACAATTTTTTTTTTTTATATCGGAGAGATATTTGACTAATAGCAATGAAGTAATTAATAACCATTTCACAAACAAAAACTCTTTATTTGATTGTAAAAGATTGATTTTTAGTTATAATGCAAGACATCGAAATCTTCTAACCTATTTCCTTTAGTTATACCTGATACTCAGTCTCGGAAAGATTATTGACTAATAATAATTTATACTTTATCTAGTGAGATAATAGCAATTTTACAATCAAGAACTTTTGACCACTCTCTTCCATTGTAAAATATTAGTTTTTAGCTATAATGCAAGACATTGAAATTTTCTAACCTACAGTCTGTCCCACTGAAATAAAGCCACCATGATTTTGTAACGTAATTGTACAGGAAAGAAATTAATGAACAAAACAAATATAATTTGAAAGTTTATATACATATTTAGAATGAACAACTAACTCCTTGTCCCATCTGAGCAGGAAAAAAACAAATATAATATGGAAGTTTATATACAAATACATATTTAGAAAGAATAACTCACTCCTTGTCCCATCTGGGCAGAAAAAAAAAAAAAAAAATGAATGTATAAAAAAAAAAAGGGAGTTGAAAGTATCCCACCAAAATAAAGCCGCTACTGTTAATAACTAATATATTCACCATGCTTACTTATGACATGAAATATATGATGGGGCATACCATTTACCAATATCTAGAAGGCAGTAGCATCAATATTATCACAGGCTTCAATGATGGCAGCCTCCAGCTCTGCCATAAACTGTCTGCCATTGGCATATACAAAATTATTGAGTATACTTGACACATTTTCTTGAGGATTGTGATGAGTGTAGAGGACAGGTCAACCAATTATCCAAAATCATTTCTAGGAGGACTTTGCAAAGATTATGGAGGCATTGTCCTGCAGAAAAATCCAATTTAGGCTACCAATTCTCCCTGCAAATGACAATAAATTGTTTCTGGCATTTTTTCGTAATCGGCAGCCTTCATGCGTTCTGAGTGAAAAGCCAGGTTAAGTTTACCATCATAGTCGAAGCCTTTACGTACCAGCCTATGTTGAAAACTATCCACAAGCATGGCAGAGTTGATGGGACCAAATATAAATAAACCTGAAAGGACCAGCGGCATCTTGTTACGTTCTCAGAAAAGAAAAAATTAATTTGGAGTGCTCAGACAGCCTTGCTTTCCATTGGCATGATATGAGGAAAGGAAGGGAAATTTTCTCTAAAAGACAGCATGGTGGAGGGGAGGCTTTGTCTTTGGTGGTAAACTTAATCTGCATTTATTGCTAATTGTAGAGAGAATTGGTGGCCTAAGTCTGATTTTCCAGCCGGAAAACACCCCTATAGCCTTTGCAGAATCTTTCTAGGAATGATTTTTGGATAATTGAGGATATATAATGGAAAGGTCTGCCCCGTACCTCCATTTCAATCCCTAGAAAATATGTGGGGTATCCTCAGTAGAGCTTTAAATGCCAGTGTCAGACAGTTCAAGCCTGTGGCAGAACTGAAGGCCTTAATCATTGAGCCCTGGGGTATTATTGATGCTAATATCTTCCAGGGATTAGTAGTGGCTTTATTTCAGGGGAACCCTTTTTCCCCCATTCTTATACATTCATCTTTTTCCTGACCAATTTGGTCAGGAAGTGAATTACTCCTTGTAAATATGCATTTCTATATCGACTTTCTTAATATATTTGTTTCGTGTTCAATTATGGTACAATTTACTCCACAGAGCTATTACACAGGTAAAACAGATTCAAACAGGGCCCTACTTATGTAGAAGCTTATTAGGCAATAGCAAAGGGCTATTGGGGACTTTGAACAATAAGACAAACAACACAGAATGACTTTCTGGATTGTCATTTCGGTGTTTGAATAATGAATGATTTGCCAGTCTGCCAACAGAAATTGTAGGGGCTTTTTTGAGAAATTATATGAATTCTATGATAAAACATTTTTTGTAACCATCCATAAGGGTCCAAATAGTTAAAAGCTAATGGCAAATTACTCTTTTTAACCTAAAAATCGCAGCAGCCAAAATTAATTATGGATTACATGGTGATGTTATTTGTTAACATAATTTTTTTTTAACAAAAATGTACCTATATGCTCAATTATATAAGATTAAGGTATTGTTATTTATGCAGTAAAACTTCTGAAAAAGGAATCTGTGCATAATAGAAAGTTGATGAAAGTAGAAAATTTTCATGGTCTTGCCAAAAAACATGCGGTTATAATTAATATGGAAACCTTTGTAAAACAGACCTCCCTCCTCCTTTTCCCAGACTCAGAACAAAATCCTGGAGGATAAAGGTAACATGTGTCAAAAAGACATACAGAATAAACATTTTTTGACTGTATTGCTGGAGGTAAATGCTGATGATACCGATAAGCTATGACCTTAAATCATTGGAAAATACTAAAAACTCCAATGTTTTAAAAATGTTATCACATTCTTCAGAGATTATGAAGCAAATTTATAAGCATGGATGACATGTGCAGTCATGGATAATTGCCAAAAAAACTAGACAGAATGGAGAAATACAACCTTATTCTTTTTATGAAACAATGTCTACCCACCTACCCTCAAGCCAGCTTGAAAACAATTGAGTGAAGTTTTCTCAAGCCAACTGCACAAGTAAATTGCAGCTCTTTGGGTATAATTTTGGGTAATTTTGGTAATTAGTTTTGGGTATAATTGCTGATTGTAAAGTACATTATCGCCAGATGCTTCTTCAGTATATTGTGTCACGTTGTGATGTAGTACAAAAACACTTAAAAGTAATTGTTCTCAAAGTAAGAAAAAGTTTCCAACTGAAATGTTTTTTGATAAATGATTTACACGATTTCAATATTTTCTTTTAAACACTCTATACATGTAAATAGTACTTTTAATAAAGCTTTTGTGATAAAATACCTTTTATTTGTGTATTTTTCTGATGTACCTTTATTTTACTATGTTCCATTTCCATCAATTTATGTCATGGTGGGGCATAACACTTAGAAAACTTTTTCAAAGAAAAAGATAATTGAAACTTGTCTGAAAAAAAAAAAAAAAAAAAAAAAAAAAAGATATATTGTATAAAAAGATTTAATACACCATTTATTAAGTTGTATGTTTTGCTCAGTTACACATTTTGTTGTCCGGTCCCATGCAAAACATATAACAGCAGCTCCACTGTGCATAAAAAATTTCTAATTAAAGATAATGTTTTGTTTGAATTTTTCTTCATATTTGTATTTAAAATCATCAAACAAACAAAGTAGAAAGTTAAACTTTATTTGTAATACATAAAATATAACCAAATTGTACAACATTTTATCGTTTACGATTTTTTCTAGAATTTTTAAAATGTGATGTTGGTCTTGAAGACTTAGTTTCAACAATATTAATGGGAGATGACCGTTCACGTATTTCACCGGTAAAAGGCAGCTGAAAAATAAAATACAATGTATGACATAAAAAACTTAAAAAGTAACAAACAATCAAATAAAAAAATTAGTTCGAATTAGATAAGCAAAAAGAACTGTAATATAGTGTCATAAAAATAAAAAATAAACACAGTAATGCATTGATTAACCAAACTTTGATTTACTGAACTGCCAATTTTTTTAACTTTTAATTGATTAGATTTTTATTTATTTTTTAATTTAACAATACAGATGTGGAACTAATATTTTACTTTTTTATTTATTCTTAGTCAGAATTTGCTAAAAAGATTAAAATATATGCAAGAAAAGTAATATAACAAGTAAAAAAAAAAAAAGTGATTTTTTAATATTTGAAGGGTCAAACTGTTAATTCAAAATACATACATTTAGAAAAGTATTAATTAGAAAGGGACATGAACTTAATTTATTCAATTTAAAAAAAATTAGGTATCACAACTATCCTCTCTCAACCTTTTAAAAAGCAAAATTCTTAAAAAGATAAGTTGGTCATTATTTATAACTGCCAATTTTATGTCAGAATAAAATATGAAATCGAAATTATTATGTTACTTCACTCACTCTTTCACAGACACAAAGACAAAATTAACAACTTCTTACGATCATATTTTCAGTTATATTACATTAACAATGACTCAGAAGGTTTGGATAATTTAGTTTGCCATTTATGTTAAGATGAAAAATACATAAGGAACATTGTGCTGCAATGAATGTTTAATGCAAAATAGCCAATGCATTAAAGCTTAAATACAATAAAACTATCAAATAAATACAATAAAACTATTATACAACTTTTTAAGTTTTTGTAGCCTCTTTAGTGGAATATGAAAAATGGAGCAAAAACAGCAGAAGAAATGTAAAGAAGCTTTGCAGATTGTTTATATTTCTTCTGCTGTATTTAAAAGAACTTTTCAACCAGTGATCCATCAAAAACCATCTGAATCATGTGTTGGCAACATAATTTGAAGTAATGCTGATTTCACTTTAAAGCAGACAGTAAAATTACTATAGTGAAGAAACCAAAACAATATTAGTTGCCATGTTATTTGATGAAGATTGTAGTCAAAATATCCCACCTTAGGTATTTACATAATATTTTCATCTTAGTACTGTGAGATAGAAATTTAAGTAGCATAAATTTAGCCTGACAAATTCTAGAAATTCATTACTTTAAATGGTAAAATAAAATCATTAAAATTTAGAAAAATTCATAGAAATGATATTTTCAATCTCAGTATAAAGTAGTATTATACTAAAGAAAGAGTATCATTAATACTATTATATAAAGTTCTATCAGAGATTAATTTCTTATTGTATTAGAGCTTAAATTACATCCAGAGAATGACAAAGAAAAAAGATAATCCACTTACTGCTGATATAGAGTTTTCCTCTGTTTCAGGAGAACTTTCTTTAGACAAGTTTTCTTTGGTTGGAAAAATAGGCTCATTCATGTCTATCGTGGGTGATGGAGTTTTGACTTTTAAGATGGATTTTGGGGGAGAGGAATGAAAGAAATTTCCAAAATGCTTGTAAATATCAGATGGACTTTGTATTAAAGGATGGTTTTCACCTTCTTTTTGGTCTGTAAACTAATAATAAAATAAATAAACTAATTAATTATTAAATAAATCTACTTCCACATATGCCCTAATTTTAATTTTGTACTATTTTTTTTTCTTTTTCATTTAACAGAATATAAGATACAGAGGGAGAAGGAGGTAATTATTGAGGTATTTTTAATTAAAAAACAAGAAAAAAAATGTCTCCACAAAAGCTTAAACAAAAAATAAACAGATTGTATCATCATTAAATACATTATTGAATTCAACTATAGAAACTGATTTAATAAAAAACAAATGATAATATAAAAAAACTGTTTATAAAAAACAGATGCCAATTTTAAAAACTTATTTTATAAAAAGAACCAACATTTTCAAGGCACAGATGAGTAATTATAAAGACAAAATGCCTATAAAGCAGATGTTCCCAAATTTTTAGATCACATCACTAAATCAAAATTCACAATTTTACCATACCACAATTTATAAAAAAAACTGCTAAAATTTAAAATGTCATTAATATATCCTTAAATTGATACTCTAGTTACTTTCTTTATATTGATATTCAAAGAAAAAGTAACATCATGATTATACTGTAATACAAGATTTATTCAAAATACTAGCTGACCTGCCCGGCGTTGCCCGGGCCCGTGATTTTATTCAGTTTTCAAATGTGTTATTTGTTTTCTAAATGACCCTTAAATTAAACTCAAATTTCTATGATTTTATATCTTTAAGTCCATTTTGTCAAGATTTATATTTTTAAATGGAAAAATCGCGAAAAGTTATTGAATTTAAAGCACATGCTGTTTGGTATTTTATTCTCTATGTAATTTGATTTTTTGGAAACTATGCTTACCGAAAGCGAATGAAACTGAGACGGAACACTCAGGTTTTTACTGAATTCATAAAAAATTCCACATATTTTATTTTGTAAAAAAATAATTTTATCCATACAAAAGTTCCAAAAATTTTTTAAGTAATGTAAATCTGGTTTATTTAAAGCCTCTAAAAAGATTGTGCTAAAATATCGACATATAGTTACTTTTAGTGTAGGAAAAATGTATTCTCCATGAGCCGGGATGTGATTCGTGTTTGCAGTGTCTTTGAACGGGTTAAATCTCGTATTTTATTTAAACAAATTGCACTAAAGATTATAAAAGTGTTTTAGCTTTAAGAAAATATTTTCAATTTTTCAGGACATATACAATTGCACCATGCAAAGGCATAACCGCAATGAAACGATCTGGTTTTTATTGATTTCGTCAATTTTTTTGCACTTTTTATTTTGTAAAAAAATATTTCTACTCGTCTGTATGTTTTAAATTTTTTTAAGAGGGTGTAAATTTGGTCTATTGAGATGTTTTTAAAAGATTGTGCTGAAATATGAATGCTTAGATACTTTTAGCGCAGAAAAAAAATTCTATTTGTGAGCTGAAAAGTGACCTCCTTTTGCCGGTGTATTTGAAAGGGTTAAATCTTATATTTTAAAAACCGATTGCATCATAGATTATAAGAATGTTTTTAAGCTTTAAGAATATGTTTTTTGTTTTCTGGTACTTATAGGATTGACCTTTGCTAAGGCAAAACTGCAATGAAAACGATCTGTTTTTATTGATTTCATCAAATTTTTCGCACATTTTATTTTGTAAAAAATATTTCTATCGGTCCGAAGGTTTCGGATTTTCTGTAGGGAGTATAAATTTGTTCTATTGAGAAAATTTTAAAAGATTGAGTTGAAAATATGTACGTTAAAAAAATTTTAGCATAAAAAAAATCTTCTCTGCAAGTCGCAAAATGACCTTCTTTTGCCATTGTATTTGAAAGGGTTAAAATCCAAATATTTTAAAACCAATTGCACCATCGGTTAGAAGAAAGTTTTAAATTTAATATCTTCTATTTTGTTTGCTTACATTTAAAAATTACACCCTGGAAGAGCATTGACAAAAGGGAGAAAAATGGCTTTGGAAAAAACGACTCTTTTTGAATCGTTAACTCAAACATAATTTCGAATTGATTATAGCATTTGAGAGCTAAAAGTATGATCTTTCGAAGTATGTCTGCTAAGTTTAACTGCGCTGAGCAGTTCGGCTGATTTGGATTTAAACAAAAATGATCCAAAAACAGAAATAAACGTCGATAAATGCTTTTTCTTCCATTTAGGTGCATAAAAGGGGTTGTGCGCATGTGCAAACGATTTCTTTCCCCGAACATTAAAAAAATGACTTTTTGAAGAAAGTGAGTTCCACTTCATAATTAATACATCTGAAATTAATCAAAATATTAAAATTCTGAGCTTCAGGTGCATCAGGAGAGATATTGGGCTACTCTCATACGTCCCATAGATTTTGCTAGCCATCACAGACACACACACACACACAGACAGACAGAGCGATTTGTTATTTTATTAGTTTAGATAATCACAAATCTGCATGAAAATTTTTTGAATACAGAAAAAAAGGAAATTTTTTACAGGTAAATAAGTTTGGGTTTTTCTCAGCAGAAATATCATTCAAAAACTGGACACACACACAAACATAAAAACAAGGATCAAATAAACAGTCAAGTGCGAGTATTAGCTGAGTAGCTCCCACTCAGGGGTTTCCATACAGTAAACATATGTATTATTAATCCCTTGGGGATGAACAACTGATAAACGTGGCATTTAAAATTCTTAGAATCCTTCATTATTCCTATCAGTTATTTTTTATTGTAAAGTTAGCATTTTCACGATTCAAGTACAGAAAAATTTCTGTTTTGAAAAACTTTCAAGATTAAAAATTAAGCATTGCGAAGGAGTTTATTGAATTATTAAAAGAAAATCATTGCTGAAAGAATAATAAGACTTTGTAAAAAAAACTGTGCAAAGTAGGGTTGGTTATAGCTGTATATACTAAAAAAGTATGAATGGATATACAATAAAAGTTCAAAGAAATATGAAGCCTGAATAATATACAACATCACTACTCTGTATAACTCTTTAAAGGAGGCAATGAACATCTATGCAATCTAGAGTAATCACTATAGTTTTCCTGCAAGCTTTAAGTAACATTTATAACCTAATTTTTTCATAATTTTAGTTTCAGTAGATTCAGAATTAGATGGGGGGAACAAATTTTTGCACTAGATTTTTGATTATATCTCTAAAAATATAATACCTAAAATTATAAGAAATATATTTTTGAGTTCAGCGTAACAAAAGCTTTTACAAGATACCCCACACAATATACAAAGAAAAGATTTTGTTCTTCAAGTAACATAATTAGCCCCCTTATCCCCCTCCTAAATTTATATGCAAATGATTAATAATTGGTACCGTATTTTTCTGCGTATAATCCGCAGTCGTAAATTTTAGCCTTTAAAAAAATATTCAGCAGATAATCCGCACCGGTGTATAAGCCGCGAGTTAAATGATGATTGCTCATTGTTTTCAACATTCCAAAATACTAATAAATAAAGTTTCTATTGATTTAGTTGTCCTATTTAAATGATAATTGTAAATAAAATAAATAATTATAGGATAACTGCATGTTAAAATAATAATCGATAGTATCAATAATATTTGACAATAGTTTAATAATTTTTTCCTTGTTCTTCTGTTATAATCAAACATTCGATTACGGTGATCGATTATATTCGATCTATTACCAATAATATTTGACAATAGTTTAATACTAATATGGAGTAAGAGACTCTTACTTTGTGAATAATAATTTTTTCCTTGTTCTTTTGCTATAATCAAACATTCGATTATATTCAATCTATTACAACTTCTTCTGCCTTTTCTATTACATCCAGTTTAAATTCAGCTGCGTAACTTACGCATTTTCTTTTAGACATGATTCTTTAACTTATATGTATTCCACGTGAAAAATAAAAGAAGATTCAGCTAACAAATGATTAGATTGCAATTTTTGATCCACATGAGTTGAGAAACTCTGTATTCTTCACAGAAGCATGTTGCTAAAAGAGTAGACAAATATTCTTTAAAAATCGGAGGCCACTCCCACTAGAACGACATGTCATATGTGAACCAATCACAAGCAGCTCCGCGAACGGTCTCCCAAATAGACAAACATTTGATATGTTTACATTTATAATTGCCGGTCCGGTAAAAATGGAAAATCAGTTCTGCTTGAAAAGAATTTCACCAGGTTATCTGCACCTGCAGATAATCCGCACTTGAAATTTTCGAGGTTTTTTAACAGATAATCTGCGGATTATATGCAGGAAAGTACAGTAAATATGAGGATCAACGGTCTTTATTACTTCACCCAGTTTGAGATTTCCACATTTCATAGTTTATGAGTAAAATGGCTGTGACAAACAGATGCAAAAGTGATCTTATAATGGTTCCATTTTCAATTTATAAGTATGGAACCCTAAAAATCATGAATGATTCTGTGACATAGTATAAATTTAAGATAAATCTTCCAAATCATATCAATTTTTAACTGTGCTTTAAGCATGTAACATGTAAAAAATAAGAGAGAGAAAGTGGTTGTATCTCATAGAGCAGGACAGAACCCTTGCTAACTGATTTAACAAGCAAGCACATTACCTTAGTCCCAACTTAAGCTCTTATAAAGACCTTAATGAAAGAAATGAACTATTACAACGTGGAAATTCTTCTGCCACTCTGAAATGTACTTGAAAGTAGGGCATAAGTTAAAACTTATTTCTTTCATCTTTAAAGTTAAATATTTAACGGCTTGGCATATTCATGTTTAATATTTAAGGCAACAAAACATAAAGGTTTAAATGGATTAGAATTTCATTAAAATTTACAGTGATTATTGTTTATATATTCCCTTCTCCCTGGGATTGCACTTATACTCTAAAGCAAAAGTTGAATTCCTGAGCAGTCATCCCTATTTATATATATTCCTTGTAAGATTATGATTATGATATTGCAAAAATTTTTTCAAACAGCTAATCATTTGCTTATATTGTATTACGAAAATCATTTACTTATATTGTATTACGAAAATCATTTGCTTTTATTGTATTTCTCTAAAAAGAAAATACCTTTTAATAAGTATGAAATTTAACAAAAATATTATTTATACATTTATTCTCAGCATAAAAAACTTATTTATTGTTTCTTTGTTATCGATTGCACTGATAAACAAATTTTAACGAATTTTCTGTTTCTTTATATACATTGGGTGTTTCTTATAGATATCAAGCTGCTGAAAAAGAATATGTTTGTAAAAATTTTCTATCACCCTCCAATTTTGAGAAATTTTATTTATACATTTCGGAGTATGCAGGCATCATATAGGCATTAGAATTATATCACATTATTCTCTTACATGTGTTTGATTCACACAAACATTCTTTTTACTTATTACAGCAACAGAAGATACAGCAAGAGAATAGAAACCAAGAGAATAGATGTCCCCCCAATAAATCTTATGTCAGCGACCTTGAACAGACAGTGCTAGCTGCCCCACAGTATTTGGCTTTAACGAAAATCCGTAAACTTACCTTTCGGAGCGAATGTACTGCTATATCTTTGTTCTGCAACACTTTTTACTTATATTTTGATTATAATATCTTATTTTCCTCTAAAATATGTGAAAAATTTCTAGAGGATGCGTTAATGAACATGATTCTTTTTGCTATGTGTGCGAGGAGCTAACTTTGAAAAAACATCGATGCGCTTTCACACCGCTAATAAAGACTGCCTATCACATGTACTTTGGATGTAAAGTAGGTGAACAAGATAAGAAATGGGCACCTGTTTATTGTTGTACAGGATGTGCAAAAAACCTCCGGGTGTGGATGAAAGGTACAAGAAACAGTATGCCCTTTGCTATACCCATGATATGGCGCTAGCCAAATGATCATATATCTAACTGCTACTTTTTTTATTACAAAAATTAAAGGACACTCTACAAGAACTAAACATAAAATTAAGTACCCGAACTTAGATTCAGCAATGCAACCAATATTACATAATGATAATTTACCAACACCAAAACCTCAAGAAATTTTTACATGTGACAATGCAGCAATAGAAATGGTAACTGATGAAACTGAAACTTCCTCTACATCTGATGTAAACTATTCTCCTGGCATAAATGAACAAACACAGCTAATTACTCAAGAAGAATTAAATGAACTTGTGAGAGGCTTAAATTTATCAAAGAAAAACTCAGAATTACTTGGATCAAGATTGCCAGGTTGGAATCTCTTGAAAAACAATACAGGGATATCTATCCCTGTATGTCCCCTGAGATCAACATAAGAAATATTCGATATTTCTTTAAAGAAAAGGTGATTTATGTTATTGTAATTATATAAGTGGTGTAATGTCTGCTTTAAATTGTCAATATAACTTGGAACAATAGCGATTGTTCATCGATGGTTTGAAAACTCTCTTGAACAATCTTCACTGTCTTGGCTGTACCCCTTTACAATGGAAAAGCCCTGCTGTCTGTTCCAATAGCATATTCTTGCATAATGAAAGAGTCTTATGAAAATATGAAGTTACTGCTTCATGAAATTGATTACTTGCATCATGATTGGAATATATGTGCGGATTTTAAAGTAATTGCCATTCTCATTGGTATGTAACCAGAGTTCTCGCTGTCGCTCGCCATTGCGCCTAAATTCTTCATTTTGTGAGTAAACAAGCGATCAGATTTGCCAAATTGCTAGTGCTCACTTTTTACTTTTCTTTCTTTTCGTTTTTCATACATATGCATACATATATATTTTTAATATATTTGTAGCGGCTAGATGAAATTAGATTACTAACAATCGTTGTCGCAGTTATAAAAAACTGGTTATTTTAGAACATATTGAAAAAAAGGGGGTACCTTAAAGGATTAAAAATCATTTTTCTTGTGCTGCATGGAGAATCTATTTTGCTAATATTTTTTTCATTTGGCGAATGTTTTTTATTTCTAATTGGCCAAATTACTAACGTTGGACAAATGTCAGCGAGAACACTGTATGTAACAAGGTTATACCAAATATTGTCGTTTCCTATGCGAGTGGGATAGCAGAGCATTATAGCAAAAAGAAGTGACCAGAAAGTAAACAATAAACTGCAGGTGAAAAAAATATTCAAAACATTCCTCTAATTGATAAAAAGAAAGTTATCTTCCACCTTTACATACAAAGTTGGGATTTCAATATCTGCAAGAACAATTTCCATCGCTAAGCTATGCAAAAATTAAGGAGGGTATTTTTGTTGGCCCACAAATTAGACATCTTATGAAGGGCAAAAATGTTGACGATGAAAAAGCAGCATGAACGATTTTTAAAATGTTGTGACACATTTCTTAGGAAATCATCGAAGTCCTAACTATGAAACATTAATTAAAGACATGTTAAAAAAATTACAATGATTTAGGATGTTCAATGTCATTGAAAATTCACTTTTTAGCATCTCATTTAAATTTTCCCAGAAAATATGGAAGCTGTGAATGATGGGCATGGAGAGCGGTTGCACCAGGATATTTCTGCAATGGAAATCCGATACAAGGACAGGTGGACCCCTAATATGCTCGGACATTACTGTTGGAATTTTATTAGGGTAGCTATATATATAGTGATGTGCTTATTAAGAGCATCCACAGATAAGACATTTACCACTACATAAGGTATGAAAATTCTTATTAATATCATTTCTTTTTATAAAAATTGCACTGCAATTTTTTAAAACTATATGCATATTTTCAGTGCTTTAAATATTAATTTAAAAATTTATAAGTGTTTATTTAAAAGTTTGTCATTACTAAAACATCAAATAATAAATTTCATAAGGTATATGTGTTGAATAAATACTACAAAATTCAGATTTTTTAAGACTTTGATTTTTTATTTTTTTTATTATTTTTTAAATCTGTGGGTGATGGAAACTTTTTAATGGCATATTCTTTCACACCACCACCTAAAATATAAAAGTCACCACATACTTAGTTAGAAACAGAAACCTTGTTTATCAGTGTTATCAAACAAATCACCATTTGATTTAACTCTAATGTGTACATCTACTGCAGGTATAAAGCAAGCACAAAATCTGTAGTGCCATATCGGATGACTTAACTCTTTTGGCATAAAACAAATAAAAATTTAACAACAAAAAATTAAAAGTATAAAAAATACATAAAATATGATTTTAAAATAAAAAACTTATTGGCTTTCTAACTTTTATGTATTAGGTTACAAAATGTACCAGGTCTCGATGCTAGGGGTGAGCAGCACCAAAAAAGGATCCCTCATAAAATAAATGCTCATTATATACTGTATATAGTAAAACTTGATAAAAGAAAACCACTTTATAACAGAAGCCAGTCTTTCAAATTATAAATAAATAATAATAATGAATGAAACTGACTAAAGGAAGCAGCTTTATAGGAAATCAGAGGGCAGCTTGGCAAACACATCCATGAAAGTAATTTTTTTTATATAATTCTAGCTAATCATGAAATGAATAAAAATAGATTACAAAATTCCATCATTACATACAAAAACAGGTTGAGTTAATAGAGTACAAAACACCAAAAATTTGCATGACATGATTAATGAATGATCTCTAATACTGCAAAAGTGTAAAAAAGTGAAAAAAAATTATACAGATAACAATGCATTTCTTCTTTGGTAAATTGAAGTAAAAATACATCTTACTATAAATGAAAAATAAATTTCTAACCTTAATTTTAGAAGTATTTTGCTTCTTAGGTTTACTGTGCTTGAATGTAATTTTTTTATTATTTATCCTAGATAAGTCTTGCCATCTGACATGCTTTCCATTTTTAGGAGAAACAATATTATCTTCATCTGCAGTTAAATCACTTTTATTATTGTCTTCCAAATCTTCTCCACTTTCTGATGTTTTTCTGCTAAGATATAAATATCCTTTAGATACGACTGGCATGCAAAATAATACACATGTATGATTTAAAATTAAAATATATATATATATATAATAATATTAATCCCTTGACTAAGTAAGATACAAGGTAGAAAACATTGATACTAAAGGTGATTTTGCTAGTGACATAAACAAAGGGTTAACTGCAAACAATGCATATAATGTAAACTGTGCAACAAAACACTTTAATTCTCATACATATTGCTAAAATCTTTTTCAAGGAATAGAAATATGGGTGCAAATAATCCATGTAAGCTAGACAGAAAGATTTGTATCGACAGGATAACAGATGTCAGCTAATGAGCTAGAAGCTTTTTGTTTTGTACTACTATTAAAATTAATTGGTCTTTTATAATAAAAAACAATGATTAAAAGTTTTTGCTTGTGTAATCAATATACAGTAGACTCCCCCAAATCTGCACATAATTTACAGATGTAAAAAATGAAACATTGAGTCAGATATAGGGACAAAATTTGACTATTTTAGTGATATATCAATTCCATATATATTTTAAATTGTAATTTTGTTAATATTACTGAATTTATGTTTTTCCATAAAGGAAGAATAAATTTATTTTTGAAAAAAATCACAGGTAATTATAATCTTGTTACCAAATATATTTATGTATTAATCAAACTTTTTTGGTTATTAAGTCTGGCTAAACCTGCAATAAAACTTCCTTATTTTATGATTTTGATATGAATTAGTAATATTACCTGTATGAAACAAGATTCATTGAATAATTCAGGAAAAATGTATTTAATTTTTATAATGAATATTTAATCATACATTATTGATTATCAACTTGACCTTTGCCTTTAATATTTTAATCAAAATTATTAAGTTTTATTATTAAGTTTAAATTATTAAGTTTTATTATTTTAGTTTATTACTTATTATATTGTAAGCATTCATTATAGTTTTGGTTGCATTATTATTTACAATCAAATTACTGTTTAAAAAATGTAAACAAAGCAATGACCAGAAATCCACAAGATTCTAAAATCTGCAGAACTTCTGGCCCCAAGCCGTGTGGATTTGAAAGAGTCCACTGTATTTAAAATGCAAAGTGGATCTGGTAAAGACTGATTTCAGCTTATCTGATCATGTGCAATGAACGTTTTAGGGTGCTTTACAATCACTAAACAAGTTTTGAACAGATTTTACTTGAGAGAGACATTGATTGAAGTCCAAATAGCAGAGTGATCTAAAATAACAGGAATTATGATTGAATCCCTATCCCTAGTATAAGATATTATTCAGATATTATAAGTGTGCAGATAATTCAGTTCAACAATATAAATTATATTTTATTTCAGAAGGGAAAGACATAGAATGTGATTTTTTTTTCATTGTTATTTAAGTCAATTACCGCCTCTAATATATTTTGTACATCAAGTTACAAATTAAAAGCTTTGGCATGTGTTTATTTATTAAATAAATAGAAATGATCTATGATTTTAAATATATTTTTTACTTAAAATTTATTAATAAAGCATATATACTAAAAAAAGTAGGTTTTTTTTTTTTTTTTTTTTTTTTTTGGGGGGGGGGGGAAATACACACACACATATATATATATATATATATATAAATTGTGGTGCCATTTAGTGTTATTGTTATGCAATTTAACATTTATATTTGAAAAATTTTATATTAAAAATTTTCTTTTTCACAAATTTTTAAAGGAAAAAAACAACTTAGGATAGCTTTTTTAATCCTTTGTTGCATACTGTCCATTACAGTGGACAAAAATTCATTCCCAAATGCTAATGAATTTAATTCCCAAATGCCACATTGGCACCGGAATTTTGGTTAAAAAAAATTCGGTTTATTAAATTCCTGCAAAATAGCTTTTTCTTGTTTACAAATAAAGCTGTTTTCAAATTCTGGTGTCAGTCATCAATTTTAACACTTAAGCAATGAATTTTCTCTGTGTCGCAAAGTGTTAAGCCTATGCAACAAAGGGTTAAAATTCATCTATATATATATACAATTATTTTAACACAACCAAACTGCTTGGTAAATTTATCATATAAATTGAATATTTCCAACTGAGTGAAAAATTGCCCGGGAATCGAACCCAGATATTTGGTTTATAAGGCCAATGCTTTACTATTTTAAGCTAACTGGACAACAACTGGAGGGCATTTCCTGCTCAGATAACCTTATTAGTTATAACATCTGGTCTGTCATTTAGACAGATCGACAGAACAAACTACAGGTAAAGGAATTTCCTATAACGATGGGTGTGAAAATATATAATTATTTTAACACAAACTGATTGGTAAATTTATCATCCAAATTGAATATTTCCAACTGAGCGAAAAATTGCCCTGGACAGGAATTGAACCCAGATATTTGGCTTACAAGGCCAATGCATTACCGCTTTAAGCTAACTAGGTGACAACCGCCACAAGTATCTTGGTTTGATTCCTGGCCTGGGTAATTTTTTGCTTAGCTGGAAATATTCAATTCGTATGATAAATTTACCAATCAGTTTGATTGTGTTAAAATTATTGTATACCTACATACCTATCGTTATGTGGAGTTCCTTTACCTGTGGTTTGTTCTGTCGAGCTGTCTGAATGACAGACTAGATGTTATGAGCAATAAGGTAATCTGTGTGAGAAATATCCTCTGGTTGTCACCTAGTTTGCTTAAAACGGTAAAGCATTGACCTTGTCAGCCAAGTATCTGGGTTCGATTCCCGGTCTGGGCAATTTTTCGCTCAGTAAGAAATATTCAATTTGTATCATCTATATATGCATAAAAAAGATTTTATTACAATTGATCAATAAGCCATATATTCTAAGAAAAGCAAGTGATTATTTTCCGTAAAAGTAAAGTAAAATAAAATAAAATAAAATAATAATGCAGTTAAATGTTCATATTTGAAAATAAATAATTTTTTAACTAAAACTTACAAAATGTAGAATGTTTAAGTAAATATAATGAAATTTTTCTTTTTTGGATCTGAAACCTTTGGGAAATATTCTGTTGTCTGTAGCTGCATTAAGAGAGGTAATATACAAACAGTTTTCAGCTGGTTATAAAATGAGAGGCTTTTTGAAATTTATTTTTTTAATTACTAATAACAAATATTTTTAACAGTTTAACAATATTATGAACCTTTTTTTTCTGTGAAACCTTTCACGGTCCACCTCAGTCACAGCAAAAAAGGAAAACGCTAATGTAAAGTCTATGAAAACATTATTTTCAAATTTCTCGCTTTAATTTTAATTTTTTTTTTTTTTTTTTTTTATTCACAGGATAACTAAGCATGATCCACAACTGGTTATTTATTTTATTTATTTTTTTTTTTTTGGTTATAGTTTTTACTATTAGGATAGTTTCAACTTCAGAACTGGTTCCAAAAATGGAAGTAAATAAAAATCAGAAATTAAAAAAGTAAAAGTAAAAACTAGTTTGTGTTGTAGATAACCTTAAGCTGTCCTATGAAAAAAAAAAAACATTAAAAAATATTTAAATTAAAGCTAGATAATTGAAAACAATGTGCCCATACACATTACATTAGCATTACAATTTATTTGCGTGACTAATATGAACTGTTTAGCAGTTTCTGTAGTTGTTTATATTAAATTTTAAAGGATACTATAAAGTTGCTATTATTTAAAGAAGTAAAATATAGATTACTATAAGCATATCACATATATGCACAATAAATATACAGGCATGCAGTTATGGTACAATGACAATTATAGTTTGATTAAAAAAAAAAAAAAAAAGTACTACTTATGTCTACTTATATTCAAATTATTATTCAAAATACAGATGATATAGATAAATCCATATTTTCAATAAGTGAAAACAAACTATAGGATAATGTGGATAACAGAAGAACAGTAAAAACTTAATACAGAATGGATTTAAGTTACTCTTGAAATTTTAGCATGTATTTAGCACATTAAATCAACCACTCTAATGTTAAACCCATGGGCTGTATATTTTATAAATTTCTCCTCAAGGAATTGAGATGTTTATCTTTTTCCTTTTCTTCTTCTTTTTTTTTTTCAGTAGGCTCTTCCTGAAGGATGTTTTTTTTTTTTTTTTTAATTTGATAAAATATTTCCAAAAAATGCATAGTTTTACTTGAAGTATTAAAATATTTTTTACAACCAACCCATCTGCTTCATTCAGATTTCACCATTTAAAATACCAAATTAAATATATTTTTTAAATATATATATACATATATATATATAATAATTAATATAATAATATATATATATATATATAATTAATAATATAATAATTATACTATATTAATTTATTTTTAACAATATTCCATACTTAGTTCAACTTATTAAATTAAAATCTTGCTTCTAGATCTAATCTATTAATCTTTATGGAAATGATATAAATTCTTAATTCACCATAAAAAACATTTATTCCAATATGCATAAATTTAAAAAGATGGCTCTAAATTAAAAATATTCTTAATTAAACTTTATTTCTTAATATTCCAAATAAAACTCACTTTTTCCCTCCTTTTTTATCAACCCTTTTTAAGAAAGTCTTATTAAATTTATTCCAAAACCATACCTTTCAAAAATTATCATTATTTTTATTTATTTTTTTCCCCTTCCTTCAACATTTGATATTTGTGCATATCAATAAATTAATTTCTTTTCATTTTTCTCTTAAAATATTGTCTGCAGGATATTCAAAATTCTGAATTCGATTATAAATTAGTTAAACAATAATATTTTTAAAAATAAAATTTATCATCTAAATGAAATAAAAATCTCGATGCTGGACATGAATTATGTTTGCATGGGAAAATGATGGTTAGAGATTAGAGAATTTTCTAGAAGTTTGTTTTTAGATTTAAAAAGGAAGCTGAGAGATAAGATAGAGATTCTTTGCTTTTTCTTCGATGAGTCCATTAAAGATGGCTTGCGGAAGTAATGATGGAATATTCTTTTCGATGATTCGGTTCAAGATGGCTTACAAAGGGAGCATTTTCCTCTCTATATGACTACAGTTTAATAAACTAAGTTGCAGCAGCCAATGTGTAATTTAATGAATCTTCAACATTTATTATTTATTTTGTTTTTCCCCTCACTTGCCATGACTGTGCATTTAAAAAAGGGGAACCAGTGAAGATATTTCGAGTTTCTCCTTAAAACGTCATATATATATGTATATATAATTTACAATTCATATTACAAAAAAATACAATTACCCTTTTCATAAGCAAATTACAAAGTTCTCTAAATTTTCTAATTTCATTATAGCATTGCACTGTTTCAAGTAAAACAGCATTTGAAGCATAGTAAGCAATGTTGAAAGGCATTTTGAATGCAATTTTTTAGGGGGGGAAAAAAAAGAAAAAAAAAGAAAAAGACTGAACATCTTAATTGCTTTTTAAACAGAATCAGTACCTGCTATCAAGCATAAATTAATTTGTACAATCTATTTTACTTGCTTTTAATGCAGGTAATGTACCATGTCTTGCCTCTAATCATTTTTAAAAAAAATCTCTCTATGACTTAAAAATTTTAATTATAAACCTGTATATAATTCCATTTGTGAATTTTAGCTGCAGATTCTCAAAAGGAATTTTTTTTTTCCACAATCTAATTTTTTGTTTAAAATGAAATCTATATTTACCTCATTTTATTAAAATTTAACTTCAGCAGAAGTTTGTCAGGGGATTCAGACAGTTCTGAATGTGATCCATCATCAGAACATTCTACATTTTCACCTGATTCTGTTTCTTTATGATCTGAATCTAATCGACTGGCATCTTCGTCTTCAGAAATATCAATGCCATTAGATTCAGTTAATTCTAACTTTTCTAATTTGCTACTAAAATCTTCATCAGAGCTACAACTGTTACTTCGTTTCTTCTTCTGCACAAGTTGCTGCCTATATGATTTCACATTTCTAGCATGTTGTTCTAAAAAAGAATAGAGTACTCATAATTATATATTTTCACATTTTATAAAAAAACTTAGCTACACATTTTACATTTTAAGAAAAAAATGTATTGTTTTTAAATACAGACAATTTTTTTTCTTTCTTCTTCTTTTTTTCCATTAAGAACATCAATTTAAATTTATGCCTAAGTAATGAATTAAAAAAAGAGAGTAAAATTTGACCTTTTTCTACAAATTACAGTCATTAAAAGAGAGAAAGAAAATAGTTTATTATAATTTTTTTCTTTACATCAAAATTCAAAAATACTTTTTATTTAAACAGATATATAAGTAAAATTATAAAATGGTTCATATCTTTTTTCTCAAAAACTTTTTAAACATTCTTTTCAAATCTTTCTTTAACATGAAATTCTATATGCCTCATCATAACCCATTAAACAGACGCATGTTTCCACCAGTGAAAATTAAGTCATTTTTTAAAAGATAATGTATTGGCATTCATAAAGCTCATATATTTTAAAATGATTATACAGTAGACTCTCTCGAATTTGCACAGCTTGGGACCAGAGGTTATGCGGATTTTAGAATTTTGTGGATTTCTGGTCATTGCTTTGTTTACATTTTTTAAACAGTAATTTGAGTGCAATTAATAATGTAATCAGAACTATAATGAACGCTTACAATATTATAAAATATTAAAATTTGTAATAAACTAAAATACTAAAAATTTAGATAATTTTTAAAATAATTAAAGTACTAATAGCAAAGGTCAAGTTAATAATCAATAGTGTTTGATTAAATATTCATTATAAAGATTAAATGTATTTTTCCAAAATTATTCAACAAAACTAGCCTCATAAAAGTACATTACAAATTAACATCAAAATCACAAAATAAGAATTTTTTTTCAAGCTTAGCCAGGGTTAATAACCAAAAAACCTAAGTGAATGCATAATATATTTGGTAAGAAGATTGTGATTACCAGTCATATCAGCAATATCTTGAATTTTTTCCAAAAAAAAATTATTCTTCCTTCATGAAAAAACATGAATAGAGTATTATTAAGAAAATCACAAGTTGAAAAAAATATGGAATTGATACAAAACTACAAAAGTAAAATTTTGTCCCAGTATCCAAACTGAAAGTTTCATTGTTTACATCCATAAAATATGTGCGGATTTTAGAGAGTTGTGGATTTCTGGTTTGCGGATTTGAGGGAGTTTACTGTATTAAGTAATGACCTAATCTTGGAATGACAAAATGATTCCAACATTGAAAATTATATTTTCAAAATAAAAGATCCTTTTTTATCCACGAAAATTATGTTACTATGAATATATTACAATGATTGTGTGGATATGACATTAAAAGTTATTAGATATTAAAAGTCTAATATTTCAAAAGATTGTGGAGATATCCTAATCATTTGAATTGTCAAAGGCTGATGTAAAGTCACTTGCAATTGAGAAAGGAATGGCCATGAACCAAGTTCTAACTATGAGAAAATGAAAGAAAAAGAGAAGTTTTCATCTGGGAAACAGTTCAGTTTTAAATATAAATTTTATTACTTTTGTTCTACAAACAACTATTTAAATTTTAAGATATTCAAGTTTTTTTTATTTATTTATTTTTAAGCAAAAAAATTAAGCATTTGAAAATTTGCCATCATAATCAAAAGTTTTCTACAATAAGTGACAAGTAGAAAAAGAACAGTAAAATAATAACTGTTCAAGCATAGGCATAGCGTGACCAAAACATTTGGGGGGGGGGGGAGGGGCACCAGCAAAGTAAAAACTGCGCCCCTTGGCAAATTTTCAATTTGGCACCCCCCCCCCCCCCTCTTAGCCCCCAAAAAGTAACAAAAAAATTTTTTTTCTTTTGGTAGGCTTCATAAAACTAACTTAATTCTATTAAATAATTATTTCGCGTTTATTTTGGAACTTTAAAAGGTTTAATTTTAATTTAGAAATTCAGAACTAAATAACATACAGAAATCTGCATTTTTTTGTCAAAGAAATCACAATGTTTTAAAACAGAGGGGGGGGGGGGGAATGATCAAGAGAGATAAAGAAATTCCTTGAAAATGATTGTTGGTCAAAAAATGAATCCGTGGCTACAGAATAAATTTTATGCATTGGTGACCATCTCTTTAGCATGTCCCTCCAGTGGTACATGCTAAAGGTCTACATGGACAGGAATTTCCAGGCACGGGCTCAGCACAGCCCGGCGTGGGTATTAAAAGTTTCTTCCAAGCCCGGTCCGTTTATATTTTCATAGTTTACGGCCAGATCCTGCTCGTACAAAAAAACAATGAAAAAACATAAGTATTAATTGGATAATTTTATAGCATACTTTAAATTACTATGTATTCACAAGCCAGAAAATACTCAATAGCAGCATTAATAATTGCTTAGACATTTAAGACTTTTCAACATTCAAAAAAAGATTCATAAAACTTGATGTAGTTTAGAATTTTAAAAAAAGTTCGTTAAAAAAATCCTAACTTTTGAAGCTATAAAAAAGTAGATTTTGAAATACGAGGGTCATCGAAAAACCCGAGTTTTCCACGGCATTTTAAAAGAAACAAAACATAATTATCCGGAAAGTTGGATCCAATTGAACTGAATCCTGTTGAAGTACTCGTTGCCCTCATCGTGGTATCGCTCTAAAATAGCGCGAAAAAGATTCTCAATGCAGGAAACCACCACGAAACTCCTGTTTATCTAGAAACTATGTGCCAGGTGAATGCCTAATCAGCTTACACCTTAACACAAAACCAAACATGGGAAAGCAGCATTGATGCTTCTGTAGCGATATCACGATGAAGGAAATGAATACCTCAACAAGATTTTTACGGTTGATGAGACGTGAGTTGACAACTGTAGCAAGCTCCTGGTTTTATTCCCAGGTGGCAGACTTGTATCACACTGGACTCAAAAACTTATCCCACGTTGTGAAAAGCGTTTTAATTCCGTTGGTTCTAATGTGGAGATGTAGTTAAAACATTGCTGTATCTTTTGTAATAGTTCTTTTTGGGTAATTATATTTTTTTTCTTTCTAGCCATGGAAAACTTATTTTATGGATGACCCCGTACTTTTCAGTAAATTATTATTCTGATCCAATTTAGCTACTTTCTGACACATTTCTGAATTCATTTCTTTTCTGAAACACATAAAATTGGCAGACATTCTTATTCAGAAACTATGGAATCGAATGGAATTTTCCATTTTTCGCAAAAGACAAAAAGTCTTTGAGAAGATACTGCCAAAATTGTCATTTTGAATCGAAATTCAAGACGCAATAGTACTGGGGAAAAGAAAAACTTGTCATCAAGTGATTAGAATAGCTTATAAATCAAAAAGTTGTTTATTTAAAAAAAAATGGAAAATGCTATTCGATTCCAAATTATTTCAATCATCAGGCCTGTCAATTTTATGCCTTTATAAAGTAAAATGAGTCAGAAAGTGTGTCAAATTTCACGTTGTTGAGTTGGGAATTTGAGAATAACCTTAAGTTGTGCTTACAAAGATTATGTTAATGTACGTTCATTATCGCTATTAATATTTTTACAGAACATATTCCTTGCCCTCCACATCCTGAGAAAAATTAAATCTAGTTTTGTCTCGTCTCGACTGTGTAAAAAAATGCAAGCCTAATCTTGGCCCGGTAAAAGTCTGCTGAAAAAAATAAGCCCGGATTCGGATGCCATAAACCTGTCCGATGCCGATCTATATGCTGGGCACTTCGTACATTTCTTTATTGATATTGTCAAACTATCATCGGCTCGTGACGCACATTTATACATATTCTTGCGAAAGTCTTATTCTATTGGCTCAGTAGAGATTTTTATATCGAGCCGGTAGGTCTGCTTAATTTTTTTATCGATCCAGAACGGCAGGTTCGTTAAATTTTTTTGTTGGCCAGGTCCTTTAAATTTGTTTACAGGCCGATTAATCTATTAATATTTTTTCGAAACATATTGCTTGTCCCACTGTAAACAACTAGATCTAGTTTCGCTTTGACTCGACTATGCTGAAACAACAACAAAAACACACATGCACACACATATATATACACTAGCGGTCCCGACAGACGTTGTCCTGGCACCGACTCCAAAAAATCAAATAAGCGTACATAAATATAATAATTCGAATGATAAATACTACGCTCTTCATTTAATTTCTGATTACAATTATGTAAGGAAATGTGTTTTTCACTTGGCAGCAGTTTTTGAAGTCAGTTCAATTATTTATAGAAAAGTTTATTTTTCTCTTTTTAGTTAAAAGTTGATGATTTTATGAAGTCGGTTAATTAAAATTGTAATACAGAAAATATTATCGCAAATCATACACGTATGTCAGGAGTGGGGTTCGAACTCGCGGTCTCTTTGTCCGAGAGCCAGAGCTTAAATCTTGCGCCTTAGACCGCTCGGCCATTCCGTCCGCACTCTAGTTCGAGAACTTATTCAATAATTTTAATTAGCAAAAAATCACTAACTATTAGTTTTTTCCTAATTACTTAAAAAAGTACTGAATCAATTTCGATAAAATGTGAATCTAAACCATTTTCGAATCCACTGGAACACACACAAAAAATTTCATTAAATTCGGTCCAGTCGTTTAGGAGGAGTTCGGTGACATACACACGCACAGAAAATTTATATATATAAAGATAAGACTCGGTCCAGCACGAATCTGCTTATGAAATTGAGTTTGTGCTCAGATACGACGTGATTGTCTGCTTATCTGATCTCCAATCTGGGCATATTATAATTTCTATAGCGATTTTGTCAAACTAATATCGGTTCTTAAAACACATTTATAATTGTTATTCTCGCGAAAGTCATAACCAATGAAAAAGGTCCATATTTTATCGGCTTTGCTTAAATTTTTATGTAGATAAGTTAATGAATGAATAAATAAAATGAATAAAAAACTTGTCATTGGGGGTCACCGTTATAATTAGCCATCACGGATATGCATAATATAATATATGAAAATAAAACATGTTTGAGACATTTATAAAATGCACTGCAATTCCAAAACAAAATTTAATTGTTTATTTAATTTTTTTAATATACATAGTAATGCTCTATTAATCCCTTGGGGACAAGCGATACGTATATGTGCACCAAAAAGACTTAAGAACCCTAGTTTATTCCCACCAGCAAAATTTTACTGTAAAATTTACCTTATTTAATTGGAACATTTTCTCAATTTAATAAGGCACAAATTTCTGTTTTAAAAAATTGTTGACAAATCTCAAAAATTTCGTAAAAGGCTCCCGTCGCGAAGGAGTTAAGAAATCGCTGATGAACCAATTTCGACAAATTATATAAAACGACAAGCTACTCAAGTAGTACCAAATTGTGTAAAAAAAAAATCCTTATAACTACAAAAATAATAATCATATTAAAACTATTTTACTGTGTCGGATTATATAAGGGTCTCATTTTCAATTAAAATATATCTTTGAATTAAAATTTGAATGAAATATAGGGTCATGAAAAATTGAAGAATGTGGAAAACAAGATATTACAAATATCTCGGCAACTATTAATCCGATCGGCTTCGTACTTTATGTACAATTTGTGCTATTTTATTGCCTTTTACATCCACTCATTAAAGTACAAAATTTCGAAAAACTTTATATACCTTTCATCAGAACGAATTTTTCGAGAATCCGAAAAAAATGGTTCCGAATAATCGAGGTTTCTGACATTAAATAGGCTTCGTTTCATTCTTACATACTAAGAACATACAAAGTTTCAAGTCTCTATCTCAATTTGTTCTGGAGACAGTTCGGGAGGTGTTTACAGACACACAGATGGACGGCAAATTTTTTTTCTAGGGAAAAAAAAAATGTTTTTCGGAATCTCCAGTATTTGAAATCTGTAAATCCATCTTTTTTTTTTTCTTTTTCTTTTCAAAACGATTGCAAGATTTATCCTATGCTATTTATAATAAGTAAATAATACAAAAAAAAAAAAAAGTCAATTTCGATTTAAAAATATAAATTTTAATTTAAAAATTTTAAATATTAATCATGTTTGAAAATCGATATATTTTCTAAAAAATGTAATTCTTTTTCAATTTTTTAAAAAGTTTTGAATTCTACAGAAAAAAATTAAATCATCTTTGCTATTTACAAAAATATTTATTTTTGAAAACCTATCTTTTAAAAGAAAAAATAGTATTTTTCATATTCTTTCTACAAGATTCTTTGAAAATATGGACTGGAAAAAAAATCCATAATAATAAGAATAAGAATAAGAACAATAATAAATCCCGAAGACGGTTGAATATATTATTGAAAATCATGGTGAACATTTTCAGGACTTTTCTAGTTCCAAATCTTCTTTGTATTATTTATACTATAATGAAAATGAATTTGTAAATATATAAAGAAAATATATGTTGCCAAACGCAGAAAATAAAGAATTTAAATAAACATTTAAGCCGATTCTCGAAAATGTATACATTTTTTTTTCCTTGCATAAAAACAAAAAACTTTCTGACATATTTTCTGTCTAAGTTTTAAACTTAAAAGCATGACAGTTGCAATCGTGATTATTGAAGAGATTTATGATCAAATGTTTTTATTTCTATTTTCCGATAAACGAATTAAATCTTAAGGCAGGTTACTGTCTCATGGCGGTAACTTTTTTGCCTCACTTGCACTATCACCGCCCAGAAATTCAGTTCGAAATGCCAAATTGACATCTTCTAAAAATATTTCTGAATTTATCGAAAAGTGAAAAATACTATTCAGTTATACAATTGAAAATAAGAGCACAGCACCTGTTCGGGTAAAAAAAAATGTGTCAAAAAATGCAGTTTGGATCAGAGAGTTACCTTGAAAAAACAATTTCTTACACTATTAGCAATGATAAAAATTTTAGTTTGTAGATTTTTTTTTAAAATAAAATCATAACAATAAAGTATTACCAACTTAACAAAAGTTATTTTTGGGCTTCTTATAAAATAATAAGGTAATCTTGAGTTGTATTTTATATTATTTCATATTTTTGATTCATGCACTAATTATAAAATGATATTTTGTGCCAGTGGGAAACCGTGTTCTCGCATTTTACGCCCCCCCCCCCCCCACCACGAAAATCGTAGAACAAAATTTCTTTAGATTCACAAAATGTTGACCTAATGCATTTTGAATGGTTAAGACTGCCACTGTAACATGTAAGAGCACATTTTTTTTTTTTTTTTTTTTTTTTTTTTTTAATAAGCGAAATACATTTAATTTTGCAGTTTGCTGGATAGATATAAACACACTCTTTGTAACTAGTTAAAATTTTACATACTTTATCCAAACATTTCCTAACCATACCTAAAGTAACTTTGGTACAATTTAATTTACTTAAAATGACAAATCATTGTGATCCTACATCAAAAGAAATTCTAGTGATAAGACATCGCAAGATAAAAATAATTAAAAATAACCCTCGCTCTAAATAGGTTAATTAATTAATGTTAATTAGAATAAATATATAAGTTTGCATTGTGATTATTTACAAGGGCCCTATCATTTATAAATTTTTCACAAAATTTCAATTTTGTATGTAAAGACAAACAAAATCTTTATTTGGTGCTCCCTCTGAAACTCCTAGGGAAATCGCTAGGTTTCAGGCTGTGAGACATTCTTATGAAAATTCCATACATATACATTTTCGTACGTAAAGACAAACAAAATCTTCATTTGGTGCCCCCTCTGAAACCCCTAGAGAAATCGCTAGGCTGTGAGAAATTCAAATTCCATACATATTATATTTTTGTATGTAAAGACAAACAAAATCTTCATTTGGCGCCCCCTCTGAAACCCCTAGGGAAATCGCTAGGTTTAAGGCTGTGAGACATTCTTATGCAAATTCCATACATATACATTTTTGTATGTAAACACAAACAAAATCTTCATTTGGCGCCCCCTCTGAAACCCCTAGAGAAATCGCTAGGTTTCAGGTTGGGAGACATTCTTATTCAAATTCCATACATATACATTTTTGTATGTAAAGACAAACAAAATCTTCATTTGGCGCCCCCTCTGAAACTCCTAATAATCTCTAGGTTTCAGGCTGTGAGACATTCTAATTTAAATTCCATACATATACATTTTTGTATGTAAAGACAAACAAAATCTTTATTTGGTGTCCCCTCTGAAACCCCTAGGGAAAGCGGTAGGTTTCTAGCTGTGAAACATTCTTATGCAAATTCCATACATATACATTTTTGTATGTAAGGACAAACAAAATCTTCATTTGGCGCCCCCTCTGAAACTCCTAATAATCTCTAGGTTTCAGGCTGTGAGACATTCTTATTTAAATTCCATACATATACATTTTTGTATGCAAAGACAAACAAAATCTTCATTTGGCACCCCCTCTGAAACTGCTAGGGAAATCTCTAGGTTTCAGGCTGTGGGACATTATTATTTAAATTCCATACATATACATTTTTGTATGTAAAGACAAACAAAAATCTTCATTTGGCGCCCCCTCTGAAACTCCTAGGGAAATAAGTAGGTTTCAGGCTGTGAGACATCCTTATTCAAATTCCACACATATACATTTTTGTATGTAAAGACAAACAAAATCTTTATTTGGCGCCCCCCCTGAAACCCCTAGGGAAAGCGGTAGGTTTCTAGTTGTGAAACATTCTTATGCAAATTCCGTACATATACATTTTCGTATATAAAGACAAACAAAATCTTCATTTGGCGCTCCCTCTGAAACCCTTAGGGAAATCGCTAGGTTTCAGGCTGTGAGACATTCTTATGCAAATTCCATATATATACATTTTTGTATGTAAAGACAAACAAAATCTTCATTTGGCGCCCCTTCTGAAACTCCTAATAATCTCTAGGTTTCAGGCTGTGAGACATTCTTATTAAAATTCCATACATATACATTTTTGTATGTAAAGACAAACAAAATCTTCATTTGGCGCCCCCTCTGAAACCCCTAGGGAAATCGCTACGTTTCAGGCTGTGAGACATTCTTATGCAAATTCCATACATATACATTTTTGTATGTTAAGACAAAAAAAATCTTCATTTGGCGCCCCCTCTCAAACCCCTAGGGAAATCGCTAGGTTTCTAGCTGTGAGACATTCTTATGCAAATTCCATACATATACATTTTCGTGTGTAAAGACAAACAAAATCTTCATTTGGTGCCCCCTCTGAAACCCTTAGGGAAATCTCTAGGTTTCAGGCTGTGAGACATTCTTATGCAAATTCCATACATATACATTTTTGTACGTAAAGACAAACAAAATCTTCATTTGACGCCCCCTTCGCCTATCGTTTTGGCGTCCAAGACACATGCCATCTCTGCCACGCCTAGGGAAATCGCTTGGATTTTGGTAATTGTCCGTGAGGTACAGTTTCTCACAGAAGGGTGTTTTTGAGTAGAGACTGGTTTATTTAAATGACAGAATGCATAAAGATACACTTGGCTCAGTTTTGTGTTTGAATTTTGTGTTTGTGAGATCTTTTTATTCAATTTCGATATACATACATTTATATATACATTTTTGCATGGAAAGACAAAAAAAATCCCTTCATTTGGTGCCCCTACGCTATCTGTTCTGGCGCCCGGGTACAGATGATTGGGGGGCCACGTGAGTAAATATGGCATTCCATAGTACATTTACAGATATATGTTCAAGAAAATTTTGGGACTAGGGTTCATACTCACTTGAAAAAAAGTTACAGCAGAGAAAAATGAATTATGCAATAGCAAAAATAACTTTCATAGCAGGTATACACAATTTTTATAATAATTAAAAAAAAAAAAAAAATTAAGTATTTATTTTGTAGTAGTTTCAAGCATTAAAAATCTAATTTGCAATAAACACACATTTAATGTCTGAATTAAAAAACTATTAAAAGATTCAATAATATAAACTAAGACAGACTTGAATACAATTAAAAATTTAACAACAAAAATTAACAGTTGGAAATGTTTACTTTTTGTATTTTTAAATGTATTTTTATTTTTTGTAAATATATATATTTTTTAAATCATATTCAAGTCTGTTTTAGTTTATATTATTCAATCGTCTAATAATAAAAATCTATTTAAAAAATATATATAATTTTAAAGCGGTAAAAAGGGACTTTGGAGAGAGCTGAAATTTAAATATTAATCATTTAATTTACTTAAAAAGAAGCGAAACAGGCAGAATTATGGGACTTGACATCTCTCATAATTTTCATCCTTCTATTAGAAATAGGAAGAGGTCAGGGTACTAAATTATTAAAAAATCAATCTTATATACCACCAGGCTAATTAAGTTATAGGATTTCTTATCTTTGGCAGTAATAATTTCCATAATCTGTTAACAAGCCTGTTAATAACGCAATTAAGAATTTGAAAATCAGCTGTTGCAGCTTTAAATAAACTTTGTTAAATGAAAAATTTATACGTGAAAACTTTTTTAGTACTGCCCTTATCCACATTGTTCAATATAAGTAGTAAATTACTTTTGAATTACCTTTCCATTTTCTTTCTTTTTCTTCATCATAATCTTCAACAATTTCAACCAATTCTTCATTTCCCTAATATAGCAAAATAAAATTTTATAGAATACTGTTATCAAATTCAAATTATCTTACATATACTAGACATCTTTTTAAATACAACTAATAACATATTAATATAAAGCATTAATATGAAGGAAAAAAAATCAACACGATTTATATATGTACATATACACTATTCATCTTATTTAAGATAAAACTTTTGAAAGCCCTTTCTCTCATCTAAAGAAAATTAAAATAAAAAGCAATTGTTTATAGCAAAGATAAACAGCTGTAATGAATAAGAAAAACTAAGTGGTAGTACAAGTTTTATGTAACTATTAATATAAGTAATAACAACAATAAAATCAACAAGACAAGAGCTAAAAAAAACAAAAATTTGCAAATACAAAATATTAGTCATAATAATTTGTTTAGATAATTCCATAACTCTTTGTTAAGGAGGAATAATACACAATGTATCCTCCTGAAATATTTAATTTTAATTACTAAACAAAAGAATGTTTACCTCATGTTTTTAAATTTAAGACTATGAAATGTTTGACAGGAAATCAGATTTTAATGTAAGCAGAGCCATCCTTATGGATGATGGCTTAAAACGAGGCCCAGTGCAAGGATTTTGCGAGGTGTTTTTCTTTAAGACACTTAACATAATTTTATCTACTATACTAATACTATCAATAAAAAAGAATGGATTTCACCTATATACTGTGACATGGGCAGACAGGCTTCGATCTCCTAGCTATTATAAAGGAATGGCATTTGTTTGTGTGTTTGTAGGGGTAATTCCTAGAACTACTAAATCATCAATTTAGTTAATTACAAATTTCAAAAGTAATGGTGGCAAATTGATGGAGAAAGTCCCTCTTCCAACTATATTTTATGTCAAAACCACTATCTCTCCTTAACTAAAATCATAAATTTATATGAAAGATTTTCTATTATACCTTCTTTTTATTAAGGAAACCATATTTTATGTCCAGCTGCGAGGCCTCTTTAGGAGCGAGGCCCTGTGCAGCTGCACCTATCACACACTTCTAAGGACGTCTCTGTATGTAAGAATAAAAAAATTAATAACAAAATGATCACACTTCAGTGACTTAAGAAACATGCATATTTGTGAACTTTTGAAACTAACAAAGTGTAATGCATGAAGAAAATTTGAATTTTTTTTCACCTCAGCATATGATCCAAATAATCCATATTTAAGGTAATATATAAAATCTTCTTTTTTTATACAAACAACAGATGAACAATGTTAAATAATACACTGGTGAACCTTATTAAAATAAACTGATATGAAAAATACACACAAGAGCCAACATGTCATCTATTGTATAAACTAAATTTGAGGATAGAAAAAAAAGGACAAAACACCATAGCACTCATTAAGAAGCTGGTTTTAAAAATATATAGTAATTTTTTTCTTTTGTCGTTTAAAAAAGTCTAAGAAAAAGCAAATTCAAATCACAACTTTATTTTATATACAATGGAAATTAAAAAATTTCTTATGGTACTTTTTGACAATGAAATCAATTTACTCTTTAAGCAATATTAAATATTTCCTTAGAATCAGCATTATCATTATTAAAGACAATAAAAAGCAATTCAAAATTTAAGAGAAGAAAAACAGAGTGTGAGAGAAACTTTCCAAAAATGTGTAAAGATAAGCATTATGAGAGAAAAAACAGGTTAAAATGTATATAACAACTAAAGTGGAAAATAGCAAATAAAGCCTTTGTACAAAAATGCATAAAGATAGATAAACCAATATTAAGAAATGCACAAATAATGGCTGAAAAAGTAGCAAACAGCCATTTCGAATCTATTAATGAGATTCTTCATCAGTGCAAGACACAGCATGCTAGAAAAAGCAAAGCGACAAAAAGATACAGGCTTATACACCTGTTACGGCAGCTAATGTATCAGAAAACAACCAATGAGAAGAAAACAGCATGAACAACTGGGTGGACAAGTAGAGACATCTACAAGGGAACAAACTAAACTAAAACTTAAAAAACTTCTTCCAAATGCTTGGAAAAAGGAGTACTAGATAAGTCATTGACTAAGGAGTGAAAAATTTTAAAGATGTGATAAGCTTTCCAAAAATTAAGATCAAGGTTAGAAGGGCACTTTTGGATAATGTTGGCTGAGGAAAAGTTAATCCATGTTGTAAAGACCAATAATGTTGAGCAATAGAAGAACATTTACGCTCTTGATTTTTAGCATATCTTTTATGCTCCTTTAAATGAAATCTAAGAGCACATTAAGTCTAGAAAACATAAGAAAGACCACATTGGCACGAAATTTGGTAAATATTCTAGTTATCTAAGTGATCAATGGGGAGTTTGAGATTTGAAAAAGTGATTTTTTTGACAGGAGAAAAAAAGAAAATTGAATTCAAACCTTCTTAAAATTTTAGCAACTTGCTGTTAAATTTTATGGAAAAAATGGTAAAACAACTGAAGTGTTAGAGTTCAGATTAAAATTCTTTTCAGAATGAGTGGGTTATGTCAATTTTCTGTGAACGGAATCAATAATATTAGAAGAATAACCATGATCAACAGCAATAGCTTTTAGATAACTAAGTTATAGTTTTTAGTTAATTAAAGTACAAAAGTTAGCAAATATGACTGTATTTTTAGCACTTTTCAACAAAATTGAAAAGTGCTTATGTATTCGATTTTGTCTGTCTGCGCTCTAATTCTCGTAAATATACTCCGATTGTCATGAAATTTTTGGACGTTAATGACATTGACGAACTCTATTGAAAATGAAATTTCTGCCATGATTAGTTCATTTACAGGGACAGTCAAAAGTTTTCCATTACATTACGGCCTATGGGGAAAAATCGTTTCAAATGAATTTTAAAGGTGTTACACCCAGTAAAACATCTTCAAATTTATACGCATCTACAAAGTGCACTAAAATATGCATTTTCTAAAGTATGCAGCAAAAAGAATAGTTATTATTCATTTACAGGGCCACACAAAAGAATTCCAATAGATAATAATAAAGGAGGGAATTGTTTGCGACATATTTTAATTATGGTTAACGATTTCATGTATAATCAAATTGATATAATATATTTACAGGGACAGTCAAAAGTTTTCCATTACATTACAGCCTATGGGGAAAAATTGTTTCAAATGAATTTTAAAGGTGTTACACCCAGTAAAACATCTTCAAATTTATATGCATCTACAAAGTGCACTAAAATATGCATTTTCTAATGCAGCATTAATGATTTCATATATAATCAAATTGATATACGTTGTTGAGGATTAATATGAGTTATTTCATGCATAATACATAGTGCATAACATTTACAAGGACACACAAAAGATTTCAATAGTATATTCTATCCGAAGTCCTGTATATTATGGAAGATGGCTGTTAGATGGATGAAATGCATTATGATTACGCTTTTAAGTTTCACTAGATGTATGCATATTATATGGTTTATATCAATTCTAATTGCTGCACAATTTAGATATACAGGGTTACACAAAAGATCTCGGAAAGGTTACGGAATATGAGCGTAATTTACTTAAAGATGGTTTTTAAATATGTTATGCCTTTTTATGATGAACTGTAATTAGTTTATTAAGAAATGTTTGTAGAATATAGATAAAATGATATACAGGGTCACACAAAGAACTGGATACATTGTCACCTTTGGATAATAATTTATGGAAATTTGATTTAAGTAGTTTAGAGAGAATTTATTTTTAAACTAAACTTTGGCAAAATACTTTCATGTGTTAAAGATACTATGTATTTTACAGGGCTAAACAAAAGTATTCAAGTATGTTTCCATCTAGTAGTATAAATTGCTGGAATGAAAATTTCAACCAGTTAGGCTTTTTTTTTGCTAAACTAAATTTACTCATTATATAGTCTATATATTAACTAACCGATCAAATACAGGGCTTTCAAAAGTATTGGAATACATATCTGGATATGGACAATACGTTACTGCACTGGATAACGAAGTTTCGTTAAAGATTTCAAGAAGTGTTGGAAAGTGCTTCATAATCTATGCTTAATGCATGATTTTTCTTACTTGTTTATCCCAATCATTTTGTTTCACTAACTAAATGTAAGTGTGCTTTTATCAAAGTTTTTATTTATACATACAAATGTGATAATGTAAAGCTGTCCAAATTCTGGCAGTAGACTGCATGTGATGCAGCACTGTATTAAATGGGCTTGACGTAAAATTTTTAATATAAGCATAATAATATAATTGAGCATTTAATATAATTAAGAATTTTGCATACTTAATAAATTGTGTACAGTGCTATAGTATACATAATGCAAAATGTCACAAGATGATACTAATATAAATTTACTATGAAAAGAATACAATCAATTGATCTTCCTATACATATACAATGACAGAGCCTGAGTATCCAAATTAATGTATATGTGTGGAAAATATGGCAAATGTGAAAGGAGGGGAAAGGCATATGACAAATGTTCAGAGTATAGAGTATCATTTTGTAGAGTATGTACAAATTTATAGTGATTTTATGATTTTAAGTGAAAGCTATTTTAAGACTAGAACTGCTTTGAAATTGAAAAGCTAATTAAATCATTTTGATGTGCAGCCAATAAAAGTTTTAACAGCTAGAATAACAACAGTGAAATGATTATTAGATGTGAAAGCACAGGATGTCCATACCTCAATATCAAAAAATATTCTGAATTTTCTTGCACAAAAAGCAAAACAGACAATCATATGCATTACTTCTGATGTCAACATCACCTGTCACATCTTTTCTATGCACATATAAAGAACATAATGATAAAGTATCATATGAAATTTTTTTCATATAACACACTCAGATTTCATTAAACCATACTATTTGATTAAAAATTAAGGAAAAAAATAGACATTTATTTAACTTGTGAAGCTAATAAACTAAAGACTTGCTTTGCATGATATTAATCATTGGATAAAAATACACCTTCTAGATGAATAGATACATATTAGAAACAAATTGGATAAAATTAAGGACCTATAGTGGCAATGACACGGCAACATTGTCGCTGAAAGGGAATGGAATTCTGCAAAAAACGTTCATCCCAAGTTGCTAAAGATAGCTAGCAGAAATATTATTTTTTACATTTGTTATTTTTATATAAAGTAAAAAGTAGTCAAGTTAATGAAGTTCCAAAGAGATAATTTTAGTATTTTTATCTACATCAAGAACAAGAATGACCTTATCCTCAACATTTAGCAGCAAGAAATGTTAGATATGTATGCATATATATTAATTTACATTTTAATTATTTTAACTAATTAAGCATTTAACTAATTTATGTGCACAATGCCGCCCCCTCATAAAGTGATTTAATTATAGTTTTCAAATCTGTAGTGCATTAGTGCATTGTGACAAATCAAAGCCATTTAAACTTGTAATCAACAAATCTTTTAAAAAATAACAACAATGGGACAATTTATTAAGGTTAAGCTGCAGTGAAACTCCCCGATTGCAAAATCTCATGTTAGCCTGCGGGAAAACTTTGAAGCACTATAACTCATTACTTAAAATAATAATTAAAATGCCGTTTTCACCATCAGAAAGTAGACGCAAGATGCCGATGATATGCATTTTTAAAATCTGTTTCCGTAAATTTTCAATACATAAACAATCCTTATAAACTTTGGTATTTTCATTCGATTAAATTTTATCATTTTCTTAAAGACACTTAAAATTTGTTTAAAATTTTTTTTTAAATGCACATTAGTAGCATTTGTCGTCTACTTTCTGTTGACAAAAAAGGTATTTTAATAATTATACTATATAATGAGTCATCATGCTACAGAGTTTTCCTGTAGGTTAACATGGGAGTTTCACTGCAGCGGCCTATTAATTTTAGGATTTGGGTTTTAACATGCATTTAAAAAACAGATTAAGACCATTACATTTAAAAAACATAAAATACATGGTTTTTGATACATTAGTTTTTCAGTGTTTTTTTTCTAACTGTATTATGTATAATTTTATCAAAATTTTCTACTGTTGAAAAATATCATGTTGCAGAAAATTTTTGCTTCAATGAGCTTATTGCTGAAAGCTTTAAAAAAAAATCTGCCACAAGATTGGCTATATTACGGCAATTTTCATTAGCAGTTCTTGGTCTAATATTCTTTGTAGAACGAGAAGTTATATTTAATTAAATAAGTATATTTAGAAATTTTCATCAATATTTCTGCAAAGAATACTATTTGTTTTGGCACAGATGTCATATATGCACCACATTCGCATGTGCTATTTTCTTCTGCCAATTTGGTGAGAATTTTGCTTTTGAATATAAGTTACAAATTACATACAATAACAGGATGCGATTTTTTATTGCAATATAAAAATAAAATAACATGAAAAAATGAAAGAGATTCTAGTATTTTAAGAAAAGAAACAATAAAAGTGAATAAATGATAGGTTGATATAAAATATTATCAATATAGTTTATAATAAAAATAATTTTAAAAATAAAAAATAACAGTAAATACACATGAATTTAATGAAAAAGGAAACAATAAATAAACAATTATAAATAATAAACTTAATAAGTAACAAAGCAGTAAACATAATTTTCACAATAAATCGTAAATAGTAATACTTATAGCCATGTTGTATCATTTAATCAGCATGTTTTACTGAAATATTTAACTTTTCCCATTTTATTTTCCTAAAAATTGTTATGATATTGTATTTTTAACAAATACATTCTTAGTTGTTATAAACTTATTAAACGGATCTCCTTCTTGGCACAAATGTGCAACGCCAAATTGGCGGGGGACAATAGCACTTGCAAATGTGGTGCGTATATGACATCTGTGCCTTTGTTTCTATTGAAAGATAAAATATTTTCCTTTGATAGTGAGAATAATGCTTTTTCATTAAATGTGAAACACCATTCCATAAAAACATAAATCTCTGTGGATTAAAAAACACATTTTACAAGTATATATAATTATTTTTCTTACATAATGATTTTGTTTTATGTTACATAAATGTTTAATACACAATTATACTACTTAAAAACTTGCATTACTTCATAATATACTATGATAAAAAGATTAAGTCTAAAATTATTGTAATTATTCTTATAAACTTAAACAAACACAACTTTATTATCAGGATTCACACTAAAAATATTTTAATTTAAAAAATTAAATTAAAAAAGTTTTTTTTAAAATGATAGTTTATTTATTTTAGAATTTCATCTGATCTAGACAGGTAAACGAAATAAAGACATTTTGTTTATGAGAAATAAATAGGAAAATAAATAAATAAATAAATAAAACAAAGAAAAAAAAAAGAAAAAGAAAAAATATGTGTACTTATCTCAGTGATGAATTATCAAGGCTTTACTATACTTTGTTCTTTCTCAATAGCTTTAATCAATGATAGAAAATCTTGTTTTATATATAATTTACTTTATTTGCATTTTTATTTTTTCAGACTTTATTCTTTCTTTTCTTTTCTTTCTTTCTTTTTTTTGTTTGTTTGTTTGTTTGTTTCTTTTTTTTTTTTATCAATTTACATACTCTTTCTTTCTTTCTTTTTTTTTTTTTTATCAATTTACATACACCATACTACATAGAACATAAATTTTTTTTAGTTTTTACAGCTGATAATTGAATTTAGATGAATTACTGATCCAAAAATAGTTGCAAGATAGAAACACATATTTGAAAAAGGAAATAGTGGATATCATTAGGAATCTTGGATGTTAATCATTTTAATTATTAAGAAATAATATACATATATATGATGACTAAGAAGAGTAGGAAATAATTAAACTCCATTTTGGATACTTTTCTAAAATTTGTTTTCCTAGATTGATATTAACATCTTATATTTTGCTACTACATAATTTGTAATCATCTAAAAAAAACTTACCTCTACTCCTTTTATATCATAATATTTGAAAAGGAAAGTAATCTTAAATTTTTGAAAACTTTTTTTTTTTAATTTTTAGTTTAGGAGGAAGTTTTGTATGCATTTTTTTGCTAGTGTGAAGCCTGAAGATGATTTGAAAAAAAAAAAAAAAAAAAAAAAAAAAAATGTTTAAAAGATTATTTTTTCTATGTCTAGCACTGATTTTAAAAATTATAAAATCAAGTTCAGATCTTTATCTACAAAAAATGTATAAAATTATAGATATGTTTAAATGTACACTTACAGACACTTCACCAATGTAATTCAACCAGTTTTCAAACTGTTGCTTTTCTTTATGTAAATCTTCGAGCATTTTTGAACATTCTAAGAGTAGGAAATACTACATATGTACAATATACGAAGTTTATAATAAGAAAAGAAAATACAGAAAATGGTAAAAAAGCAAAGTAATTCAATATTTGAAATATAAATTTAATGTTTAACGTTTATTTGTCAATTGTACACATTGAATTTTCTTGAATTTGTTTACAGCAGAAAATATTTAACTCGATGTAAAGAAATTTAGCTAAATTATCATTAAATTTTCAGAAAAATAATTTTTTCATAAGACACATAGAAGTATTGATTAGATTCAGTTCAAAATACCTATAAAAACTACATTTCTAGGACTGATAGTACTATGGAAAGCTTAGAAATAATAATTCTAATATACAAAATGATATTTAGATGTAGATCATTTTCACCAGTAAAGACAGCTAACAGCTTTGCTGCTGATAATTGAATTTTCATCTGATGGTTTAAAGTAGGGTTATCGTTGTGGTAGGAAAAATTGGTGAAAAATATCACGAAAAAGCGTCCCCCTCCAACTCCACCCCCCCAAAAAAATTCTGCCGAGAATGTCAAAATCAATCTTGTTGACAGCAAAAAAGCTTGACACATGCTACACACTAGCAATACAGTAGACTCCCTCAAATCAGCACAGCTTAAGACCAGAGATTGTGCGGATTTCTGGTTGTTGCTTGTTTACATTTTGTAAATAATATTATGAATGTAAGTAATAAATAAATTTATTCTTTCTTCATGAAAAAGCACGAATTCTGTAATATTAACAAAAATTACAAATTAAGATATGTGTGGAATTGATATAAAAGTATAAAAGTCAAAATTTGTCCCTACATCTGAACTGAATATTTCATTTTTTACATCTATAAATTATGTGTGGATTTTAAGGTTATAGATTTGAGAGAGTCTACTGTACTCAGAATCAAGCGAAGGGTAAAAAACATGCCAAGATCACCAATACCAGCCGGGTTGAAGGCAGTTTGAGGGTCACACTTATGCCAGAATAATCTGCTTTCTTCAGAGCTGATCTGTTGACCAGTAATCCTTCCATATCTTATTTCTACTTTTATGATGTGAGGTACCACCAAATTAGTTTTCTTTGGTTTGTTTTAATATATTTACAGTTTTGCCTAGATAAACACATTACCAATTTGTTTTATATGCTAGTATTATTTTGAAAAAAAAAAATTACTTTGATTCAGTTCTAAATAATTTTTTTTTACTAATGTACTTTTTTTCTCTTTTAAATTAGGTAACAAAGACTGTTCAAAATGTAAAATATTTCATCAAATCTCTCTCACATTACTGTAATAAATCATGGAATAAATTCAATGTTGAAGAGAATTTTAAGAATTTAGACTAATTAATGAATTTATTTTAATTAAGGAAGCATAATCTTTATACTGGAACAAGAATATGGATTCTGAATTAAAAATACACAGCTTGTACAGTAAAATCTTATTTAAATGCTACGCAATAGTTATAACCAGTTTTTTTTTTTTTTTTTTTTTTTTTTTTTGAGAATGCATACAAGCAAAAATTGCTTAAACTAATCGAAAAAAAAAAAATTTCAAAAAATAAATAAATACATCTATTACAGATAAAACACAAATGCAGGATGAATGAGAGTCCTCTTTACAACTTTGCAAATGAAGAAAATATGAGAAAAAATAAAGTACATACACAAGCAATGTTGCTTGTATATGGAACAGCAACATATAAAAAATTATTTGTAATCAAAGCATTTTTTTTAGCTAACAAAAATTTGCAGATTTGTAAGAAAAACAAGAATTCCTAAACGTCAACTAGATCACTTACTTAAAGTCTGGCCAAGACTTTCTTACATCTTGGGCAGTAAAATTACCAAATACCACATTGTTAGATATACATACATTATTTTATTTACATTAAAGTCAACATTCACTGTGTTTCTATGGCTAAAATTTATGATTTGAAAAGAAGGATAACAGTTAAAATTGCAGACATTCAAATAGATATGCTGGAAAATACTTAATAGAAATTGGATTATGACTTAGATCTATAAACCTATAAAAAGAAAAATCTTACATAAAATATTATATGGCTTGTTGTGTTATTATATATAATATTAGTATATGTACAAGGAATATAACTTGACTATCTCAACTCTTTCAAATTTTATTAAGTGTCAAATTTGTACAGATAATTTTCATTCATTCACTATGTACTTATGTATGAAGATCCCCAACAGAACTAAGAAGTTTAAGAAACTACTTACGTGCAATTCTTCTGGTTGCAATGGCTGTTGCTTGTTTTGCAGAAACTTCTGCAAACCAGTTATCACCAAGAAGAACCATTACTTCATTAGTATGTACTAATTTACCTTTTGAAAAGGCATTGTTACCAAATGGAACCTGAAAAATGAAAAATAAATCATAATAATGATAAAACAGAAACAACTCAAAATATTAAGCTAATATTCATAACTTAAATCATTTAATCAAAACATATAAACAAACCAGTGTCAATTAAATAAATGATCAAAACTACATATTTTGGATTTTAGTGTATATTTTTATTTGATTTAATTGCATATTTTAACAATTGATAGTAAAAATGAACATTTTGTTAGCCAAATAATGCATTACTGAAATATGATGGCCGAAGCTATGAAAATTTTATGTAAATCTACTTCAAGGCAAATGAAGAATATTGTAAAAAGTTATATAAATATATGCACAAGTGTATGTTAACTCAAATAAAAATTTAAGAAATTTGCTGATAACCCTTTAGTATCTTTCATTCTAAGATGTGAAATATGTTCGATATGAACATCCGACACAGGCCCAGTATTTGCTTCCCTGTAGATGCTAGGCAAAATTTGTTAGTTTAAATTTCTACCATGAGCTAGAGCACCCTGTTTAAATAAATAATGCTATGTCAGAACGTGAATTTTACCAAAAGAATTCATTGCATTCATTGGTTCAATGAATGCCAGATATATTCCATTATGTATGAAAAATTAAAAAAGGTTCTTCAAGATTTCAATATAAAATTAATAATAGTTATACCCCCTCCATATTTTATACAGCTTCTTAGTAGAGATGGGCATTATTTAACCTATTAGGATAAATAACAATGTTATTCATCAATAGTACATTATTTAGTAACATATTAACGGAAAGTCCCTGTTAAATTTAGAACACATTGCCCACAAAGTATGTAAAAAATAAAAGAAAAAGGCTGAAAGAAGTTTTTAGGGATTCATATTAAAATTATAATAAAAATAAAATTTCCAAAATTTGTTTTCGATACTAATAAAAAAAGGAGCTTAAAAAATGTAACTTTCAAATAAAAAATTCCTTCTTTGAATGTGCAAAGCTAAAACGAAGAAATCATTAACAGCGCAGGCAATCAAAAACCTTCCTTTCACGTCTTAGTAGTTTTTAATGACTAGATGCATCATCCACATCCATTGCATAAAAATGACTAAAACCTTGGAAGCTTTATAAAGTGATTCGCAAACAGCCAATCAAAGTCTAATTGACTGGCACACACTGGCCATCTGCCAGAAAAACAAAAACAAAAAAATGCCACGTCTGTTAAAATATTCCCAGAAACAGTATAGAGCTTGACAGTTATTTTATAACAAATATTCATTATTATTGATTCTATTACTATAACTGCTTTTAATTTAACACAAAGAAAAAATATTTTTTAACTCATCATATGTTATGAGTTCAACTGTTGTAATTTGTTATTCAGATAAAAAGTGTTGCATAAAACCATTTTAGTAGATGAGATTTATTGGGATGAAAAGCAAGACCTGTTTTTCAATTAAAAAATATCTCAGGACGGCAGTAATTCCGACTTTGTTGTGTTGGCTGAGTAAGTCCGTCTGCCATTTTTGACCCAGTGATGTTTTCTTTGAATTTCAATGTTTAAAAGGGTGGATATAATTTTGATTTCATAGCATTTTTCGAAAAGCTATTGCGGTTAGCCATTTTTGATCCGGTAGTGTTTCTAATATCAATGTTTAAAAGGGATATAGTTCATGTAGTTTGACAGTTTTTTCTTTTTTTATTTGATACTAGATATTTTATCGAAAAGGAGACATGCGTTTTTATTATTTATTTCTTAGAGTCTCAACACTGTGTTTTTTGGAAATATCAGCTATAAATATTTTTATTTCTGTGATTTTGTTTCATTGCAAGTAGAAGAAAGACAATAGCATCGCACTGTTTGTGCAAGGATTTAACTTCAACATGCATGTAACTAATTTGTAAAACGTAATAATAATCTGTTAGGTGTTTGAATAAGTGTTTTTGATTAAAAAAGAATAAATATTTTCAGGTGATTATAGATTATCTTTGGACAGGTGAGGTGTTAATAAATATGGCTGCAGTAAAATCATGGATCTTTTTTTTTTACAAATTAAGTTCTTAAAGCACTGTTTTTTCTTATCGTTTGCCAGAAGCTAATTTCTAAGCTGTAAGTTTTAGAGATATAGTTCCAGTTGCAAATTTTGTTCTGCATCATATAAAAATTGATTTACGTTAAAATAGAGTTTTTTATTAATATTTAAGAAATTAAAAAAATAAATATATAATGTCTGGATCTTATAAGTTTATCTATGTTTTAACATTTAAGACAGTAAAAATTTATTCTTCTGTGAACAAAATGTACCGTGTCAAGATATTTGCAATGGAATGAATTGTCAGATTTTTATTCACCTAATATGAAAAACATGTTTTTAGTATTGCATTAATAAACTGCATTTGATTAAAAATGTATAAGGAATATTTTCATGTTCTTGTGTTGTCCTTTATGCACATGCATTGATACATATGGCAGCAATTAAGTAAAAAAAAATTTCATTTTTTCTTCTTTTTTACAAATTATATTATTAAAAGCATGTTTATTTTTATACAGAGTGTTTCCTCTTAATGTTTACTAGAAGGTAATTTCTAAACCGCTTGTTTTAGAGGTATTGTTCGAGTAACAAAAATATTTCAGATTTTGTTATGCATCATTTAAAATTCAATTTACATTGAAATAGATGTTTTTTTAAATAATTAAGAAATTAAAAAAAAATTACATTGTCTGCATCATACAAGTACCATTCAAAAAAGTTTGTTCATGGTCTAACGACTAAAATGGTAAAAATGGTTTTTTTTCTATATCTAAAACTTACTGAGTTATGAAACTTAGAATTTTATGATTTTTTGATACTTTAGACAATATAAACATAAAACGTGTTTTTAGTGCCAGAAAACTGAAAATACATGAAATTAAAAGTATCATAACTAGGCAACTTTTTTAATGTAAAAATTAAATTTTTAACCAAAAACTTTTTTTAATGATGTGAATTCATCTAAAAAAAAGCATCTATATACGTACATCCCAAAATTATTTCAAGCATTTTACTTAAAGGCCTTTTAATTAAAACATCTGTTGACAGTATACAGCCTTTAATTATACATTACAAAAATAACAGGTTGTTGGAGCCTGTTACTTGCACCAGTGTGGAACGATGTAACATGTTAACCAAAAATAACTATATTTCCCATATCTCTACTTCTTAGTAACAATATTGATCAAATTCATAATCATCAAATGGCAGGAGTTTATGAAAGTCCAGTAATCCTCTCAAATAACAAAAGATTATTATACATTGGTGAAACTAAACGAAAATTTTCAAAGAGATTTAAAGAGCACAAAAAAGGTATTGCCCACTCAAAACAGAGTACACCCCTCGCAAGATTATATTTTTCAAATGAAGAGAGCAAAATTATTTTTGATGAAGCTATAATTACAATTCCTTGCAAAAATCCATATCTCAATAAAATTTTAGAATCCATTAAAATCATTAAGCTTGGGCCATGAGCTTGTAATGATCATTTATCATACTCCATTCATAAAATCTGGCACAATATGCTATAATTAAGCACTCTCATCTCAACTCAACTATGCTCGTGGACGTATGTGTTTACATTTCGAAACTTTAAATTACATTTAACATCTTTATATTGTACGATGTTCGTAGAAACGAATGAAACGTTGATAATTTTTAAGTTTGTTTTAAATATATTCTTTTTATAAGTGTACCATTTAGTAATGTATATTTATTTTAGTACATATTTTTAGAAAGATTTTGGTTTTATACAAATCTGACTTTGTGTATATCAATATATTACCATGGAATTGATCTCTCCTACTGAACTACATTTTTAAACTGAATTTAACAGAAACAAGACCAATTTGTTTAATGTGTTTGAAATCTGATATGCACTTAAAATAAATAAATAAATAAAAATCAATCAACATTTCAGACTGAGCTGGAAGGACTCATGTTTTGTTATATGTGAAACCTCTGTTTGAACAAGTTTTGAAAATTACAAATTTTAGCTGACAGCATTGCACTAAAAGACCAACAGAGTAAGGTCAGTTAAAACAGAGCATAAAACAAAAAAATTAAGATAGATTAAGATAATAAGACATTCTGAGATTTATTCTTCTAAAAAGAAATAAATAGAAACTTACTGTAATATCATAGGACAAGTGATCAGGTAATGTCTCAAGACGATCTTTTAGAGCTTCGTAATCAGTCTTAAATTTTTCCCTGTAAACATGAATATTTAAAGTATTAAAAAATAATAATTATACTCAGAATTAGGATGTAAAAAAAACATAATTTTTTTTAATAAAAAAAATCAATTTTTTCACCTCAGTATTAAAATATTGAATAAATACCAAGAGTTTTATGTTTCCAGAACATTTAAACATCTAATTACTAACATAATTTACATTTTTACACTTTAATTAAACAATAACTATTAGAAATAATAAAAATTGCAAATTAGTAGTTTCATTAATTAATAGAATACAATAAAGTTATATACATTAATATTTTGTAAATCTAGTTTATGAAATTTGATTTTGATGATTTTGGTATTACATTGTCTAGAATATCAATAGTCTAGCAGTTTTAGAAAATATCCTGTTACCTTCAGATTTTATCAATATCATTGCACATTTAAGGGATACAATATTTTAGCATTTTTTAAATACAATGTCAGCAAAAAAAAAAAAAAAAAAAAAAAAAAAAAAAAAAAAACTTGATACTTGTGACTTTATACATTTTATTAAATATCTAGATATGAGGAATTACCCTGAAACTCCAGGTGCGTAAACAAAATAGTACAAGTCATACATATATTTTCGCGAAGATTTTTTTCCGGAAAACTCATAGTGGACCATCAACAAATTGAAAAAAAATGAAGATCTTTTGATTAAAGGACTTATTGAAATAAACTGTGTTCATTTTTATGAGGATAGCATGTATACTCGTAAAAAAATTAAGATTTTTATAAAAACGGTCTCAAATTTTGCTTATAATTTGCAGAATTCTTAATAAAAAACAATGTTCTTTTTAAATAATATGACTTAAAGCATTGTACATAATGCCCTGTAATCAGGATTAAAAAATAATAAACATTGTATGAAAAATGAATAAGTTTACTAAATAATGTTCCACTGTGCATGCATGAACACAATCAAAATATAAGTTGCATAATGTGTTAGTTAAATGTATAGAGCAACTTTTGTGAAAGTCTCAAAAACATAGCTTGAAAATTATCATCCACAGAATAAGCTCGAAATCCGTTGTTTCCAAAAGGAAACAGAAAGATGAGCTACTTTGACACAAATCAATGGATGCATGTTTACAAATCCCTCATTTTTTTTGCTACATTTTGGGAATAAAGGATTTTGAACTAAGAGTATGCCACCTTCATAATTATTTATGTCTAAATCATCCCTGTCTTTAAAGGTTAATATATCTGCTAATTACCAATAAATCTTTAAAAAAATATTTATCAACAATGTTTTTATACTTCTGCTACGATTGGTACCTCCAACGCTCCTCAACACCTTTTTTCAATGTCCACAAGTTGAAATTTATATGCAACAGAAAAATGTGCTTTTCTCAAAAACTATGCAACCTAGGGTAATTGCTATAGTTTTCCTGCAAGGTCTAAAGTAACATCTATAATCTCTAATTTTTTCATAATTTTAGTTTCAGTATATCTGGAATTAGATGGGAGGGAAACATATTAATGCACTATATTTTCAATGATAGCTCTGAAAATATGTATCTAAAATTTAAAAATATATATTTTTGACTTCAACTTAATAAAAGCTTTCATAAGACACCCCACAGGATATACAAAGAAAGGTTTTTTTTAATTAAGTAACTTAATTAGCCCGCTAGCCCTCCCTTCCTCTTCTTATATACAGAGTTTCCCCCAGAGGGTTTCAGGAGGGCACTGCCCCCCTCTTGCCCTTTAGTTTAGAAACTAGCGTCCCTCTTGCCCCTCATCCAAAAAATAGCACCCCTCTGGTCGCTCATTTAAAAAAATAGCGCCCTTCTTGCCCCACATTTGAAAAAACACAGACCTTCAGCGATGATGCGAACGCAAAAAAACTCTTATGCTTCCCACGGGACGCGTAATTTCGTTAACAAATCGCGAAAAAATGGCAAATTTTGTCAAAAAATGGCGAAATAATGACTAATTTCCGGCAAGATTCGCAAAAAAAAAAAAAAAAAAAAAAAAAAAAAACAGCCAATTTTGTCACAAAATCCCGAAAAAGCGGCAAATTTCCTCAAAAGATCGTGAAAAACGAGAAATTTCGCCAAAAGATCACGAAAAACGGCAACTATCGTCAAAAATTTGCGAAAAAACGGCAGATTTCGTCAAAAGATTTGCAAAAAAATGGCAAATTTCGTCCACAAATCGCAATAAAACGGAAAATTCTGTCAAAAAATTTTTAAATAACTGGAAATTTCGTCCACAAATCGCAATAAAACGGAAAATTCTGTCAAAAAATTTTTAAATAACTGGAAATTTCGTCCATAAATCGCAATAAAACGGAAAATTCTGTCAAAAAATTTTCAAATAACTGGAAATTTCGCCAAAAATTCGGGAAAATATCCAGAAAAAATGGCAAATTTCGTGAAAAGATTGCAAAAAAATGCAAATTTTGTCTAAGTAGCACAAAAAAGAAGTTAATGACAGAATTGAATTTTTCTGTTCTAAAAACTTTCTCCTGCTTCAAAATTGTGTTTTTATTGCTCCAAAAGAGGATTTTTCTAATTCACAATCTTTTTCGTACAAAGAGAAAATTACACCGGAGCATAATTAGATTACACTTGGGGCGCCCCTCCCCTCCCAACTTTTTCTTGTGACAGCTCAAAAATGACGTCTGTAGTATAAATTTGGTGCCTTCTAAATTTCCACGCTCGAGGTGACCATTTCCCCCGCACTGTTCACAATCCGTCGCAAATTTGTCGTTTTTTCACGATCTTTTCATGAAATATGTCGTTTTCCCCCCTTTCTAAGCAAAATCTGGGTCAGTCCACATCAAACCAACCAAAGGACAAAATTTCAGGTCTTTGGATTTTGTTAATTTTTGGCTCAGATGTTGTACAAGAATAATAGATAAAAAATACAAATTTGAAGATTTTTTTAACCATTTGTTTTTGAGTTATTAATTTTTGAAATTTTCAAAATTTAATGAAATTTTATTTTTTGGTGTTTTTTAATTTGCTGTAACTTGACTTAAAGAGTTGAAATTTAAGTCATTCTTTTCAGTTTTTTTTGCTGTTTCATAGGATATATAGCATGACCAAATTATTTAAAAAAATATTTTTTTATGTAAAAAATGTATATAAATTTTTAAAAAAATCAAAATCGGAATTTTTGATTTTGTTTAAAAATATATATTATATTTAACACCCTTTTAGCAACTTTTGTGCCAAATTTCATGATGGAACTCTTATGGTATCATAAAGAAAAAAATTATTTTCTATATCAATGATCGGCCAATTTTTGTAAAAAAATCTCATTATATTTTGTTAAAAGGCAAATTGACTATGAAAGGTAGTCTATTTTTGTTTCCAATGTTCATATTTCTCATTCATGCAAGTCAAGTTCAATTATCAAATAAAATTTTAGTATATAATTCGCTAGGTTTTATTATTTTGTTAAACACATAACAGTAAAATTTTAAAGTAATCAAGATAATTAGTATTTTGTGCAATTGACAAGCTAAATACTTTTTTAATTTATTCTCTTGGAATTTAAATAGAATGTTTTTTTTAATTATTCTTAATTTAATATTACTTTTAATTAAATTTTATGTTTAAGAAATGAATAAATTGGTAATAAATGAGTTAATGAAAGAAAATCTTAAAGTAGTGTTCAACAAAACAAATTATGCTCCTGAAGTTGAATGCTTTCACAATCACAATGAGTCACACTAAAACATTAACATTTTTGTTTTCTGCTGAAACCTGCATGCCTTTCTTACAAGGCTTTTAAAATCGCCAGTTTCTCTAAGATCTTCTGTAGTGGCACACTATCTCAAGTCTTGCTGTCTGTTTATAAGTGGTATTGTACAACTTAGGGTTTTTTTTTTTTTTTTTTACTATTATTTCTTTGAGTTGAATGTGGATTTGTGTTATAAAATATTAAGAGGGAAGTGGCTTTAAACTGAAAATGGATAATAGAATAAATTTTGTAATAATTCATTCAAAAAGCAAGAACACTAGGTAAGTAAAAATTTAAGAAATATTACATTGTGGATGACAACATTAAAATATGGCATTGGAAAAGGCATGAAAATCTGCACTCATTGCCGCTTACAATTAGGCAAGGAAAAGCATCCCTCAAATTTTGAAAATGACATTGATACTAATTTTTCAGACATTCCAAACAATGACAATCCAAAACCAGGTTGTAGTAAATATGACCTTGAATTCATGGATGTGGAATCTGGTTTTGATAATTTGAATACATCATTAACATCTATTGGAGAATCACCTATTATTAAAAGTAAATGTAAAAGTAGTAAAAGGTACTTCTTTGAAGAAATTCTGGTATATGTTGCTGGTGTCTATGAGAAGGAGTAGTGGATGGCATGTGTTTTCACAAAAGATCATGTGGAAGAAGATGTTAAAGTTTCTTTCCTTCATCCAAGCGGACCATCTTCGTCATTCTCTTATCCTAGAAATTCAGACATTTTCACAATACCAAAATACTTTATTTTATGCATACTACATCCAATTACTGCAACAGGCAGAACATACACAGTACCCAAAGAGGAAATGTAAAGAGCAGGTCAAATTTTACATAAGAAGAAAAAATACTTGTACTAAGATCTAAAAATTGAGCTCCACCGTGCCAAACTGAGTACGTAATTTGTTAAGTTAAAAGATTTGTTTATTAAATATCTAAAATTTATTATTTGTCTTTTAATAAAACAGGCTATTCTTAAAGTTTTCCAATTTGTATTTGTTCCTATGAAGTAACATTTCGGGCTAAACTGTGCAGTACACTGTAAAAAAAATTCAAGAGGTTACTAAAAATTTTTTAGTAAATTTGTATTCCACAGAATTTTTTAGTAACCATTACAAACTTTTTTTTTGCAAGTGAAACAAGCATTTCTTTTGTAAACTGAACAAAAGAATTTTTTGGATAACTAACTTAAAAATTTTTAGTATGAGCCACCAAGCAAATTTTAGTAATAGCTCCAAAATTATTTTTAATAACCATTACGTGCGCCCGAAGGGTAGGAGGTTCCTTCGAGCTGCATCCAGACTTCTGAAGCGGAAGATTTTTGGCAAAAGTGCAATAGATGGCAGCACCAAACATTGCTGATTGCTCCGACAGGATTTTCATAAACCCTTTACTAACGAGTACTTACACTACATACATTCGGGACGTATTTGGCAGTGGCCAGTATCGAACCCGGGACCTTTTAGTCTGGAGTCAGTTACTATAACCGCTATGGTATCAAGGCTACACCAAGTGAGTTTTAGTAATAGTTATTAAAAATATAAAACTATTAACTCTCTTCGTTGCTAACTTTTTTCTAGTAATTCTTACAGATTTTCTTGTAACCGACTAAGATTACTAAAAATTTTTTAGTAATTACAAGGATCACTAAAGTTTTTTTAGTAGATCGACCCTTTTTTTTACAGTGTATATCTTAAAGTATTTTTTATTACAGATTTATATGAACATTGATACAGAAAATATTTTTTTTCTGTATGATACCATAGGAGTTCCATCATAAAATTTGGCATAAAAGTTGCTAAAAGGATGTTAAAAATAATATATTTTTTTTCAAGAAAATCAAAAATTCCTATTTTGAATTTTTTTTAAATTTATATAAATTTTTTTACAAAAAAAATTTTTTTTAAACATAATTTGGTCATGTTATATATCCTATGAAACAGTATAAAAAACTGAAAAAAAAGATGCAAATATTAATTCTCTAGATCAAATAATTTGGAAGTTACAACCGATTAAAGATTACAAAACTATACAAATTTTGTAAAATTTTCAAAATTTCAAAAATTTATAACTTTAAAACGAATTGTCGAAAAAAAATTAAACTTCACAATTTTAATCTCATACGTAAGTATAATAGACTAGTAAAAAACCAGTACAATCTAAAACATTAACATAAAAAAATATTTTTTTATTGGTTGATTTCATATGGAATTACTCCTCTGCCGTTTTTTTCTTGATTTTTTAACTAAACCTGCTGGTTTTTTTTTTTTTTTTTTTTTTTTTTTTTTTTTGTGATCTTTTAATGAATTTGGCCCTTTTTTTGTGATCTTTTAACAAATTTTACCATTTTTTCAATTTTTGACAAAATTTCTGTATTTCAATGATTCTTTGAACCACTAGATTCTAGATTCAACGCTATAAAAGTGCCCCTAAAAATCAAAAAAGTGCCCTGAAGAATGTAAAAAATGCCCTTTTCAGAACAGTAGCGCCCTGCCCCTTTTTAAACCTGGGGAAAACTCTGTATATATAATTGTAAATGTTTAATAACTTGTAAATATGTGGGCCAACAGTCTTTATTACTTCACTCAATTTGAGCTTTCCACGTTTCACAGTTTATGAGTAAAATGGCTGTGGAATTCGGACAGATAGACACTAAACTGATCTTATAATGGTTCTTTTTTCACTTTAGAAGTACAGAACCCTAAAAATTACAAAATAAAATATATATGGAATTGATATTGAAACTAAAAGAAAGTCAAATTTTGTCCCTGTATCTGAATTGAATGTTTCATTGTTTATATACGTAAATAATATGCAGATTTGAGAGAGTCTACAGTATTTAAATCTTTATAATTATTATATGTTCAATTTGTTAAAAAAAAAAAAAAAAAAAAAATCACCAATTTATTATTTTTTTAAAAGTTTGTCTAAAGCTAAAGGAACCATTATTCAATGATTGACAATAAATTACCTAGATTTTCAATGATTCTAAAAATGTTTGTTTTAATACAAAAAACAACAAATAGGAAACCAAAGTTGCAATTTGCGTTACAAATAATCTCTCCCAACAGCAGAATTTCTTTCTGCAGTCTGCAACAGAAATAGAAACTTTTAAAACAGTCTGCAGAACTTAAGGACAGATGAGCTCTTTCCAGTCCCTTGCATTACATTGTAAGCACTCAAACCTCTCAAGTATTTGTGATTAACATAAAAGGAAAATGCTTTTAAAAATAAGTTACTTCTATTCTCAGAATTTTTAACATCATCATACATTGTACGAAAGGGGGAAAAAATCCACTCCCAATATGATGTTTTCCTTTCTCTTTTGAAAGAATTAATGACAAAATTTGCATTTGTACACTATCTTTTCACAAAATTTGGAAGGTTTTTTTTTCAATACTTTTTAATGAAATTTTCTGTTTTATTGCAATATTTTGACTAAATTTGCCATTTTTTCTTGATAGTTTGACGAAACTTGCCATTTTTTATGGTCGTTTTACAATTTTTTTTCGGGATATTTTTGGTGAATTTGCAGTTTTTTCACTATCTTTTGACAAAATCTGGGGCTTTTTTTGCAATATATGGATAAAATTTGGGTTTTTTCACAATCTCCTTAATTTTTCTTTTAAGAGGGTGGAGGGGATGGAAATTTGCCAATTTTTTTATAAAATTTATTGTCGTTTCACTTATTTTTGACAGAAATTGGTCGATTTCTCAAGATCTTTTGATAAAAATTGCTATTTTTCTGTGATCTTTGGACAAAACTCGCTGATTTTTTAGATCTTTTGACAAAATTTGCAACTTTTTCGCTATTTTTTTGCAATCTTTTGACGAAATTTCTCACTTTTGCCTTTTTGTCAGAGATTTTTTGGTGAAATTCGCTGTTTTACTGTTTTTTTTTTTTTTCGTAGAAAATGTGTTTATTTGTGATTTTTTGACAAAATTCGTGTTTTTTAATATTTGGGCAAAATTTGTCATTAAAAAAAATCTTTTGACAAAGTGTGTAGTTTTTTTTGTGATCTTTTGACTACATTTGCCATTTTTCCATAATCTGTATACAAAATTTGCCATTTTTTCGTAATATGTCTACAAAATATGCTTTTTTTTTTCCAGAATCCCTTGTCAAAATCTGCCATTTTTTGTGGGATCTTTTTGCAAAATTTATTGTTTTTTCATAATTTTTTGATTGAAATTTGCTGTTTTTCGCATTCATTTGACAATTTTTTTTTTTTTGTAATCCTCTGACAAAATTAGAGTTTTTTCGGGGATCTACGACAAAATTGGCAATTTTTCTTAGAATGATTGATGAAATTGATTTTTCTTTTTTGGAGACCGTTTGTCGAAAATTGTGATACATTTTATGTCTGATTTTTTTGACTTATGACTGATCTTTTTTTTTATTTTGGAAATGATTGCCTTAATTTTTCAGAAAAGAATCGTTCTTGATTTATACAATGTCCAGCTTATTAATTTCCAGGATTCATGGAATAACTCAGAAGAAAAAAAGGTTAAACACATAGCCATTTAATATGATTCGAAGTAATCCCCATCAGCCATAATGCATGTCTACGTGCTCGGGTGTACAAATTTCTGAAAGAAGTTTTAAAGTCCTCCTTTGGAATGCTCTTTGATAGTGGCATTACAGTTTTCTTGATGACTTCGAGATCCTGAAATTGTTCAATTCAGCAAATTTTTCAGCTTAGGAAACAGAAAAAAGTCTGTGTGTGCTAGGTCTGGAGAGTATGGTGGATGCTGCTTTCAACGACACCATGCTGGGCTAAAAATAGCCTCACAGGCAATTTAAGGTTAATTCTTTGCTTCATTTTCACTTCAACATCAGGAATTTAAGAACTACGTTTTAATGTGCCTTTCCCCGAGAACCACTTAAGAATGGCACCGAGTGTACTGCACATGTGCAATAAAATGCTTTCAATATGCATTCATTAGCGACATCTTCCAACTTTTCGTTTTAGTACAGTTATAAGTCAGTCCTGGAAATTAATAGTCAGACCTTGTAGTTTAATGTGAATTGGAACTTTGTCAATGACATTTGGTGCGGATCATATTACAATGGCATGGCACATGGCAATAAATTTCTTGCAAACTTAAAAAAAAAAAATAAAAATAAAATAAATAACAGCTGAGAAATAGTCTACAGATAGTCTCAAAAGTCTGTGACGAGGGTCGCAATGTTGGATCAATTCTGCACCCAGGTAATCGCTGAGTATTTAAATGAATTATAATATGAAATCAATATAATTTTAATCAATTTTTAAATCAATAACTTAAAAGAAGATGGCTTGTTAAATTCAGTATTTACAGATATATATCTTCATTTTATCATTTAAATATTCAGAAAATTTGTTTAGGTTAAATTTTATTTTTATACATTATAAAATAATTTTAAACTTTTTTCTTATTTGAACATATTTCAAGTTTTTAGCTGAATGTCTAGCCTTATTCATTTTGTATGAAAAAATCTTAGAATGGGACTAATATTAAAACAATATTTAGATATGTTTATCATTTATATGTAGTTTTAAACATTAAATTAACTATACAAGTATTTTCAGCATGTACTCTCATTTTTAAAAATTAAAATATTTCACTTGATTAATTCATATTTTTAATAGTAAACACCTTTTGATTAATTTTCATAGCCTACAATTATTTTCTACTGTTAAAACAACTTGTTGAACCAAAAACATGTTTCGACTTTTATACAGGATATATGATTTTCAATGTCTAAAGTGTCAAAAAGTTTATTAAAGCGTTTAAAACTCATAGAATAGGAATCAGTGAAGAATGGACCCTTTTGTCCTTTCTGCTGATCCTTGAAGCATTCATCTCTGAGATTTCATCGCCGAAAGGGTGTCTTTTTATGGGGAGGGGAGAATGGGTAATCCCTTTCCTGGATATTCTCGGTTTTCATTCTTGAAACAAAAGTAACGTAAAACAGACAAAATAGGTCTTGTTGGGATGGTGGGAGCGGCAAGAGAAACAAATCTGGCACACCCCACCATGATGGTGGGGAAGTTGATGTATGCTTCAAAAAAAAGGTTGCTATTTCTGAGTCCAGTTACATATGAGAAGTCTATGTTAAAACTAAAAATAAGGAAAAACCAAATTTAATGTTGTTGTGAAAATAATTTTAAACAATTTTAGACTCAATTTTAGGTTTTCGACATCAATTGTCAAAAACTGCATTAAAAAGGGTTGTTTTGACATAACAGTTAAAACTGTCACACTCTCAAAAGCAAGCCAATCCTGGTTATATATTTTAACAATGTTTAAACATCCTTTCAGAAGGGAAATCAATGTAGCATCTTTAACCTCGTTAGCAAAATTAAAATTTTCCTTTTGTGTTTTATTTGCATGTTAACGATTTCAGAGTGCAAAATATAGCAAATTAGGTTATTTGCCACCGAACACTGGTGTATTTTCCGCCACTGTTTAAAATATTTGACAACAACCGCACTTCTTTAAACTTGGATTAAGCCAAACAGTGATAAAAAAGAATTACCGAAGAATTTTTCATTTTTATGGAAGTAAAGTAGTAGTGCATTTGCAAAAGTCACGGAAGACAAATTTTGAGAAATTAAAAATAAGAACTAAAATAAAATATCTAACTTTTAGAAAAATAGAGAAGACTAAGGTTAAATAAAAACCATATTATTTTAAGAAATGTTGCTACGTCAATATAAAATTCTAATTCAGAAACTCGTGTCCTTTTAAAAATTCAATTCTATGAACAAAACACCAAATATTACGTATTTTTCAAAAATCATTTTGATAAGATAAAACTTACCACTTTTTGATTTTTTCTTCGCAAAAGAATAATCCCTAAAACAAACATTTATAATAATTAATAACAAAAAATAACATAAACATGATAAAGCACAATTACTAACATAAGAAATAATTATAACACGCAAAAAAGAAAACTACAACCTTTTGATGTTCTTCTTTTACTCTTCTGATTTGCAAAGGATCCATTAAAAATAACAACAGATATTTACAGCTGTATAATAATAGCGGAAATACAAATCCGGACGTGTGAATAACAAACAAAATCAAAATAAATAATCTGCCATTGCCAAATTAAAAAGTACAAATAACATACTCACCGTGGATGAAAAAGATAGACCAGGAGCGTGTTTAAGAGACACCGCTTTTGCACGCGCGCACTCAGAAGATTCTGCATGGAGTAGGATCTATCAAAGAAGGGAATTTTACAGTTATTCAACTATTGCATTATTTTTATGGTTCAAAATTAGTAAATACAAATACTATATCCCTTTATCCTTCCAAAACATGATTATCGTAAGACAAATACATACCTTTGGTCACTCAAATAAAATCTAAAATATTCTGGAAAAGTATCACGTGACCTACTTCATCCAATCAAGTCTGATCAGCATTTAAAATATGACCACCAACCCTGGTCAAAGCTCGCGCGCTCGACGCAAAAAAAAAAAAAAAAAAAAAAAAAAAAAAAACCTGCTGGGCGAGTTGATTTTGTGATTGAGCGTTTTGTGCTTATCGAGGTGCTTATCTGTTATTGGTTGGGCTTTGTTTAGTAGGTTGAATGATACAATTTAACAATTGGTAATTTAAATTTTTTAATAATTTTCTTTTTATTTATTTAAAAATGATTTATCAGCTGCTTTATATATTTTTTGTATTAAATAAAATGCTGTTAATAAACCAAGGTTGAGATATCCACATATTACAAGATTGATTTCTAATCTACAATATTGGATGAATTTCAATGGAATTTGCAGTTATAGAATTTTTCAGAAAAAGTTTTAGTATATATATATTTCTTATTTAATGATTGTATATTTTAATACCGTGTGGATAACAGGCCAAAATATATAATAAAATATGAGAAACAAGCGACATCCGAAATCATGTTAGTATAAGCAAAACACTTATTCATACTTTCAATAAAAAAAAATTATAAACATTCTAATCATACTTTATTCATTACAAAACTAGAAGGCAAACACCAAATATTTCACCTCTTTAAAAAATATGTGTGCAGATATTTTTAGTTAAAAAAATTAATATCTTTTCCATTTTGCTTTTATAATATTTTTCATTTTGATTTTAACATAGTAAAATCCACGCATGCATTATATTTGCATCCTAATCTCAATAAAAACTTACTTCTAAAATTTTCAAAAAAAAAAAAAAAAAAAAAAAAAAAAAACACTAGGAACTTATTTTACGCGTATACGGATATTTTCGCAGAATATATATTTTTTTCTTCATTTGCTTAATATATATATAAATCACTTCGGAACGATATTTAGAACATTAAAAAAGTTCAAATATAAAACTTTCTCCCCAAAATGTCTCATTTTTTCGTATTTAAACAAGTATTTTATTATTATAATAGAAATACATGTGTTTCTGTATTATTAATATAAAATTTATCTTTAATAAAAATGTCTTATTTATTAATAAAAAGCAACCAATACTAATAAAAAGAATAATCATGACCCGGCTTTTGGCCCGCGAAGGATTCGAACCCATACCGTTCGATTGCAAGCTCAATGCTCTAACCGTTCGGCCATCGAGCTCAGATTATCTTTATAAATAGCATGTAATTAATCAAATCTGTGTTCTGCTCTCCACCTGTTATTGAGCGCACAGTAGCAAGTAGTGAACGAATATCCCGTCTGCGATAAGAGCCCACTCCATATCCTTGGCTTCTGAGCTCGCGCGCGTAGCCGCTAAGCCCGCCCGGGGATGCGTATGCGCATTGTTGCATAAATTTAAAGGACTGTATTCTCGTGACGTCACAGTGGGAATCACATGACATTAAAAAAAAGTTCGGTACACTCACTTCTAATATAACTGGGCTAAGAAATAGCAACCTTTCTTGAAGCCATCATCAACCTCTCCACCATTACGTGATGGTGGGGAGAATGTGTTTCAAACCGATTTCTCCCGCCGATCCCACCAGCCACCAAGACCTTTTTCGACTGCGTTACGTTCTTTTATTATAAGAATGAAAGCAAAAAATTGCCAAGAAGGGATCATCGCCAAAAAAGACACTCTTTTGGCGAGGAAAACTCTCGGCCATTCCGTCTTCAAGCATTCCCGAAGAGTACAAAGGAATCCGTTATCTAGTCATTCCTGATCTAAGGTTCGGAAGCGCTTTGGTTTTATTATGCCGTCATTTGATGCAGAATAAATACAGGTAAATGCATGCATAAAATATTGCAAATTTATTTTGTACGAAATATTTTCGATACATACTAACTAAAATCCATATATACTTATGTGTATGCAATTGCTTTAAAATAAAAGAAAGAATTAATGTATTCTAAAACTTCATATAAAAATAAAATATCAGCATAAATTTTCTAACCACAATGCTTTTCAGCGGTGTGGCCTCGAACCAAAAGGAAGAATATGGTCCAATGCCTTCATTCGGCCCAAACAAAATAATCACGTGGAACAGGGACCGAATTCTTTGACACTAGCCGTGCATTTTTTCTTTGATGAAAATGATCCGATTATTTAAGCTTTCTAAAGTATATTTCATTGTAGTATGAATAATAAATGGATAGTATTCTCGTGACGTCATAGTGTCTGCTAGTGCGTTTGTTTCGTTATGCCGTCATTGATGCTACATAAATACAGATTAGAACTCCTATAATAGAGGCTGACGCAAATTTATTTTGTTTAGGATTATTGGTACACAGTTCAGCATTAATCTACCGCGCTGGAGCATAACCCTCAAAAGTTCCGAAGGTTAAGGCCAGAGTTGTGGTTGCCAAATGGTAGAAATTAGCTTGATTTTTCGACTGGGTACCAATTCGAGTGCCAAATCCGAGAGAATGCGTCAGCTCCTACTATAGAAGCCTTAATACAGATAAATGCATGCTTAAAATACTGCAGATTTATTCTATACGAATTATTTTCAAGAAATACTTAGATACATATTAATTGAAATACATATATACCTATTAATTTAAATTTAAAATTTTTATTTTATAAATGAAATGAAAAATATGCAATTCATACCTATACGTGGAAAAGCCAAAATTTCATATAAAATTAAAATATGAGCATAAATTTTCTAACCACAATGTTTTTCAACGGTGCGGTTATGAGGATTATGAATTTTATTCCCAAGCAGAGGAATTTTTGTAATCTTGAACGAAAAGGGAGAATATGGTCCATTGTATTAAAAAAAATTTCGTCTTTTTACGAAAGCACATAGTTGTGTTTGGATTTAGTAAGTGGATTTTAGGATAACATTTTTGGCGTCATCCCCAGCCACTATACTTCATTTCTATTCTTTCTTTTTGCTAAATCTGTTTGCAATATGATACGTGTTATTGCTCTTATTTAAATGCCCTCATTCGGCCCAAACAAAATAATTACGTGGAACAGCGACCGAATTCTCTGACATCAGCCGTTCATTTCTCTAAATGAGAATGATCTGCTTATTTAAGCTTTCTAAAGCAGCATTTCATTGTAGTATTAATTAAAAATTGTCTTAATAAAAAAAAAATTCTTTTTTTTTTTTCGAAAGCGATAATTTTTGCGAAACACAGAAGTGAAAAGATGTATGTAGTAATATTCGATATATTAGGAATGAACGAAAATTATTTTAAATAAGTTGTATTCATTCAGAGGTACATTTTTAATTCATTTGACACCACATATTTTACGTTTATTTTTACACTTTAAAGCAATGAATTCGACAGCAGCGCATTTAAAATAATGTAATATTTTGTATACGTTCTAAAGTATTACAGATATATGCGATTTCCACTATATTTTTCTTGACAGTGTAACCGAAGAAACAAATATCTAATGTATTGTGCATCCACCTATGAGTTTAATGATCGCAAATACAGGGTGGTCATAAAAAAACTTTGCTGATATACGGAGCTCTAGCGGCCATTCCGCTCAACCGATCGAAATAAAATTTCAGATATAGCTATTCAGAGGTATGAGCTCGAGATTCTGTGAGCGACAACAAAATGGCGCTCACGGTTAAGGTTACAGTTACAGAAACTCGAAAATTTCCAATGGCAACACCCATTTTTTTTCATCGCAAAATGCTCAGCGCATGCGAAAACCCTAAAGAGCGTTGGAACCGTACGTATATCGCAAGAAACGGACATGTTATGCACGCACAAAAAAGCCATTCTGGGAATCCCTCCCCCATAAAAAAAACTCGATTGGGGCGCAAGGAGGAAATTTGCATATGACACAGAGTCAGTACACTAATCTCTGATTACAATACAGATCGGACAAACTAAAACTTTTATTTTGATTACACATTTTTCACATGGGTGCCGTCAACATCACAGGCAATTACGGCATCCATGTGAAAAATGTGTAATCGAAATAAAAGTTTTAGTTTGTCCGATCTGTATTGTAATCAGAGATTAGTGTACTGACTCTGTGTCATATGCAAATTTCCTCCTTGCGCCCCAATCGAGTTTTTTTATGGTTGGAAGGATTCTCAGAATGATTTTTTGTGCGTGCATAACATGCCCGTTTCTTGCGATACACGTACAGTTCCAACGCTCTTTAGGGTTTTCACATGCGCTGAGCATTTTGCGATGAAAAAAAATGGGTGTTGCCATTGGAAATTTTCGAGTTTCTGTAACTATAACCGTAACCGTGAGCGCCATTTTGTTGTCGCTCACAGAATCTCGAGCTCATACCTCTAAATAGCTATATCTGAAATTTCATTTCGATCGGTTGAGCGGACTGGCCGCTAGAGCTCCGTATATCGGCAAAGTTTTTTTTATGACCATCCTGTATTGCATAATTCCTCGACATCATTAATTTTTGGCAACTGTTCTGGATTGTTTTTGTTCTATTCATCTTCAATAATAGATCTGAGTTCTGATGCTGAAGAAAAATGTCTTCCATTTTTATAAATTCTTCTTGCTAGATCTCTCCATAAGTTATCAAAAAAGAATTTAAATTAGGATTTCTGAGCTGCCATTGCAAAACTTCAATGATTTTCTCATGGAACTAAAGTTTTGTCTCACGGTTTGTGTGGATAGACGCATTATCTCGCTGTTATAACCTTTTTCTTCCTACCAGAAGTGTTGCAACAAATGAAAGATGGTTAGAAAGTGTTTGTATATGTGTCATTGAATTAAAGTTTCCTGAAAGATATATAAGTGATACTCCCGTCTTCGGCGAAAAGCAGCCCCATGTCGTAATGAATCCGCCTCCTAACTGATGTTTTAATAAAATCTCTTTTTATTACTTACCCATCATACGTAGTATAGGGTAAGTCTTGCAATCGTTTTGAAAATCGAATTTTTTTTTTTTTTGTCGGATTTACACGTTTCAGACACTGGAGATTCCGAAAAACATATTTTTAGAAAAAAAATTTTGCCGTCCGTCCGTCTGTGTGTCTGTCTGTCTGTCTGTAACCGCTCTATCTCTCGAACAAATTTAGATAGAGACTTGAAATGTTGTATGTGCTTAGTATGTAATAATGGGACGAAGCCTATTTAATACCAGTAACCTCGATTATCCGGAACAATTTTTTTCGGACTCTCGAAAAATTCGCTCTGATGAAAGGTATATAAAAGTTTTCGAATTTTTTTATTTTAAGGAGTGGACGTAAAAGGCAATAAATTAACACAAATTCTGCATAAAAAACGAAGTCGATGGGATAATTAGTTGTCCAGATAGTTCTAATCCTGTTTTTCACATTCTTTGATTTTTCATGACCCTGTATTTCATTCAAATTTCAACTCAAAGATATCTTTTAATTGCAAATGAGACACTTAATTCGATGCAAGAAACCGTTAGTGAATATGATAATTATTTTTAGAGTTATAAGGATGTTTCTTTTATGCAATTTAGTGCTACTTGAATAATTTGGCGTTTCATACAATTTATCGATATTGGTTCATCAGAAATTCATTAATAGAGCATGATGATGAGTTAAAAATACTTAAATATACGTTTATATTTTATTTTGGAGTTGTAATGCATTTTATAAATTGTTTACATATGTTATGTTTTCATATATTATGTTATGCATATCCATGATGGGTAAGTATTACGGTTGCCTCCAACGATTAGTTTTTTTTAAATCATCTCAATAATATTTTCATTGATGATGATTTCTATGACACAAGTGATGACTTGGGAGAACAAACCGCTGAAGGTTATTTTCTCTGATGAAAATAAGTGAAACTTAAATGGCCCTGATGGCTGGAAATATTATTGGGATAATTTGAGAAAAGGAAAAGATCTTCGCAAAACGTATGTTAGTTGACAGATTCATTGCGACATGGAGCTGCTTTTCGTTCAGTGGCGTGGAGTAACTTGTATATCTTTCAGAAAAAATTAATTCAAAGACATATATACAAATTCTTTCTGATCATCTTTCATTTTTTGCAACATTTCTAACAGGAAAAAAACCCGAATATAACAGCGAGATAGTGCACCTACTACACAAGTCGTGAGACAAAACTTTAGTTCCATGAGAAATATATTAAAGTTTTGTAAAGGCCACTAAAAAACCTTATCAACAACTTATGGGGAGGTCTAACAAGACGAGTTTATAAAAATGGAAGGCATTTTTCCTCAACATCAGAACTCAAATCTACGATTGAAGATGAATATTAGAAAAACAGTCCCGAATTGTACTAAAAATTATTGATGTCGAGAAATGATGAAATATTTGCAGTTATTAAATTCATAAGTGGGTGCACAATACGTTACATATTTGTTTCTTCAGTTACAGTATTGTATTTATTTTGCTGTACTTAAAGTTTTTGCACAGGCAAAAATCGTGTTTTTTGTACAATTATTTTATTTTCATAATAAAATACTCACAGTTGAATTTTGTTGCTTTATTATTATTAGTTTTCCAGCTTGATGATACACATTATACAAAAAAAAATTTCATTTGTCTTGAAATTTATCAAAAAAATTAATATTTTTAGCTGTCTTTATACTTTTTACACACAATTGTGTACTGTAGCTGTATAAGGAAATACAACTGAAGAAAGTAGCAAAGTAGCTGTATAAGAAAATACAACTGTAGCTGTATAAGGAAAGGGCAGCTGATGTCACTGTGGGCAAAATTACTGTGGATACACAGCGATTTCCTGTCTATCTTTCAGACTACTACTGTACACAAGGAGTCAAAGCGATTTGATTGGTTTACGATTGATTTGATATGTCTGCGATTAAAAGCTCTGTTGTATGATTGGTCAACTTCCTCATGATGATTCCTGTAATGATCACTAAAGCAAAAATGTAATTGGTAGATTGGTTGAAGAAAGCGTTTGTTTGTAAACATGTCCTTTCCTTATAACATTACACACACATAACATTATCACTTTAGGTAGGAGGGAGGGTAATGAATATCTTGCGATATTTCTGAGAATGGGGGGGGGGGGGATTTTTGGCTTTTTGATATTGCTAGCATTTTTTATCCAACCACTTTTTTTTTCTTTTTTTTTTACACCAATGTAGTCTGTTATTTTCTTTTATGCCTGTTATCTATTTTTTATTTTGTAAATACAAAGCTATTATTAAAAACATTAAGTAATTATAAAATCATTTCATTCTAACGTACTCGACGTTCACAATTCCTCTTTTTCTGCTGTATGTGCTTATAACCGGACTGTCACAAAACAACTTTCTACTCTATAGTTTCGCGATGGCCTTGATATAACTGGCCGGAAACCAGGTTCGAAATTATATTTGTTATATTTATCAGCAAAAAATGGAGAAAAATTTTGTAACCTGTTTTGTTTATAAGATGTTCTGCTTATATCCGTGCAGGTGAGCAAATGCAAGACAAGGGCGGATCTGGAGAGTCCTCAAGGGGGGGGGGGGCGATTTTTGAAATTTGGAAACTCCAATCTGATGCACGAGTCGGGGCTCATCTTTTTCAATGCGGGTCGTGTTACGTCTACTTTTTTGCTGTGGGTCGGGTTTGGGTCCGGTTGGCTTCTACTTTTTGCTGCTGGTCGGGTTAATTTCTAGTTTTTGCTGTGGGTCGCGTTTGGGTCCGGTTGACTTCTACTCTTTGATGTGGTTCAAGTTAATTTCTGCTTTTTTTCTTTGGGTCCGGTCGACCACTACACTTTGTTTTGTCGGGTTGGCTTTTACTTTTTAGCTGCACTTAGCGCATTTGGGGCAGTTTGACATACGTTTCTGATTCGGGTCAGTTTAGATTGGGTTTCTACTCTTTCGAGAAGGGTTTAGTTTAACCCGATTTTGATCGGGTTGAATCGTTTGATAAAATTTTCGTTCTTTTTCGCAGCCTTTTGGCGAAATTTGCGTCTGTTCCACAATCCTTTGAAGAAATTCGCTTTTTCTCCGCGATCATTTCACAAAATTTGATGACCGTGTCAGGCCGTGACGGGCTCGAGTTTTGCCCCAAGTCATTTCTCATGAGAATGCATAATGTCACTTTGTAAACCCTTTATTAGCCCAAGGGGGATTGCTTATTTGCCCCCTCCCCCCGCCTATTAGATCCGCCACAGCATACGGGCTGTGTCGATCTCAGACCGAGCGTTTAGTCTTATACCGGACGGAGCCTGGGGCTTGAAAATCTTGGTCCATGTATACTACAGATGAGTTCGGCCTCGTTTTCCGGGATAAGGCACTCCACGAGCCCGAAAGATTTTTGTCACCAGAGCGCGATACTAAAAATATATAAAATAAAAATTATATTAAAAAATTTTTTTAAAAGTAATATCTCATTTTCAACATAAATCAAAATCAACGCAAATTAAAAAATAATTGACATGTTATCTTAAAAGTCCGATGCTTTTACAGGAAAAGAGGAAATATTGATCGATTGCTTTCGATCGGAATAACATGGTAATTATATTTACTTACCGAGAAAAGTGACTTAGAAAATGTACAGAGTCCTCAGCATGATCAGAGTTCATGATAACAAATAGATATAATAAACACTTACTAGTTGCATATGAAAAACGACTGACTCGTGCACAATAGAACATTAAATAATTTGCAAACTTCCAGCAAATTCTGGTCTTCTAAAACCAGTAGAAAATATTCGCTTCGCCTTATAGAGCGGGCGGCGGCGACACAAATGACTACGTCATCGAGTTACGGGATGAAATCATGATGTAGGACAAGATTATTAGGTGTAGATTAAGGAATGACTGGTCTGCCTCGTCATTTCTTGGTACGATATGAGTAACAGCGGGCGCCAACACGCCATTTTGGTGTCACTTTCACGTCATCGAGTTACGGGATGAAATTGGTGCCAAATTAAAGCTAAAATAAAGTGTTTTAAGAATATTTCGGTCTGCCTGCGCATATCCTCGTCCAAACCCTCGGCGGACTGAAATTTATAACAAAAAGTGACGTTACAATGTAAAATTCAAGATGAGTACGTCATCGAGTTACGGGATGAAATCATGATGTAGGACAAGATTATTAGGTGTAGAATAAGGAATGACTGGTCTGCCTCGTCATTTCTTGGTACGATATGAGAAACAGCGGGCGCCAACTCACCATTTTGGCGTCACTTTCACGTCATCGAGTTACGGGATGAAATTGGTGCCAAATTAAAGCTAAAATAAAGTGTTTTAAGAATATTTCTGTCTGCCTGCGCATATCCTGGTACAAACCCTCGGCAGACTGAAATTTATAACAAAAAATGACGTTATAATGTAAAATTCAAGATGAGTACGTCATCGAGTTACGGGATGAAATCATGATGTAGGACAAGATTATTAGGTGTAGAATAAGGAATGACTGGTCTGCCTCGTCATTTCTTGGTACGATATGAGTAACAGTGGGCGCCAACACTCAATTTTGGCGTCACTTTCACGTCATCGAGTTACGGGATGAAAGTGGTGCCAAATTAAAGCTAAAATAAAGTGTTTTAAGAATATTTCGGTCTGCCTGCGCATATCCTGGTACAAACCCTCGGCAGACTGAAATTTATAACAAAAAACGACGTTACAATGTAAAATTCAAGATGAGTACGTCATCGAGTTACGGGATGAAATCATGATGTAGGACAAGATTATTAGGTGTAGAATAAGGAATGACTGGTCTGCCTCGTCATTTCTTGGTACGATATGAGAAACAGCGGGCTCCAACTCGCCATTTTGGCGTCACTTTCACGTCATCGAGTTACGGGATGAAATTGGTGCCAAATTAAAGCTAAAATAAAGTATTTTAAGAATATTTCGGTCTGCCTGCGCATATCCTGGTACAAACCCTCGGCGGACTGAAATTTATAACAAAACATCGCCAAAATGGCGAGTTGGCGCCCGCTGTTACTCATATCGTACCAAGAAATGACGAGGCAGACCAGTCATTCCTTAATCTACACCTAATAATCTTGTCCTGCATCATGATTTCATCCCGTAACTCGATGACGTAGTCATCTCGAATTTTGCATTATAACGTCATTTTTTGTTATAAATTTCAGTCTGCCGAGGGTTTGTACCAGGATATGCGCAGGCAGACCGAAATATTCTTAAAATACTTTATTTTAGCTTTAATCTGGCACCAATTTTATCCCGTAACTCGATAACGTGAAAGTGACGCCAAAATGGCGAGTTGGCGCTCGCTGTTACTCATATCGTACCAAGAAATGACGAGGCAGACCAGTCATTCCTTAATCTACACCTAATAAGCTTGTCCTACATCATGATTTCATCCCGTAACTCGATGACGTAGTCATTCGTGTCGCCGCCGCCCGGTCTATGTTATTTGAGATAGTATTATTTCATATATTATAGAGATATTTTATTATTTTCTTCTCTTTATTTAAACAAGTAAAGTACGCGAATAATAAATGTAAAACCATATCTTTATATCACTGTAAACGTATTAGACCGGGAGGCGGCAGCACAGACAATCACCTTATTGAGTTTACGGGTGAAAATCTAGGATTAGTTAAATCTTGATTCGCATATTAAAACGCAATAGGTCTGCCAACTCATATCGTGGTAGAAAGTACTTAAAAACGCGATTTTAGTGGTTGATTCATAAGTTTACCATTATGTTTTCCTGCTCCCAATCCTCTATGTTTTCTACTTTTGGGTGCAGGAAAGCACAATGGTAAACCTTCGAGTCAACCTCTAAAATCGAATTTTTAGATGTTTTCCACGAAGATATGACTTGGCTGACCGATTGCGTTTTACTAATATGCCAATCGTGATATAACTGATCCCAGATTTTCGCCCGTGAACTCGACAAGGTGATTGTCTGTGCTGTCGCCTCCCGATCAATATGAAATAAAACGAACGACTGATAACGATATCATTAGGGGGAGAGGGCGGGGTACGAATGATGATAACGTATGATATCGTAAAGGGTTTTGATCAAAAGTTATTAAAATGTTGATAATATTACATACAATGGGATTCATAAAAAAATGAAACAGTCTGTTTCTTTAAATATTTCCCCTAGACCCATAATTCCAGTTGCAAAGTTTCATGTAAAAAGGTACAAAATAAATATGATGACATAAGCTGCAACTTCACGGGGAGTCTATTTGAAGAATAAAATTAGATTTTTATATGGTCTACATGAGGTAAAGATTCAAATAAGAACTTTTTTTCTTATCCATTCCTGAATTAATTAATCTCGATATCCACTGGATATGACCGTTTAACCCTTTCCGGCGCACTACTCGTAAAAGTTGGAATTTGAAGTAAAAAAAAAAAAAAAATAGGCAATCTATTTAGGCCTAGAGGAGTACACAGGTATTGTTTTGTAAAGATTGCACTAACCATTATTTTAGTTATACAGTTGTTGCCGAAGTGGTAACCTCCCATAAGTAAAGCATTGATAAGCGCAGTGAGAAGAGCATTGCTGTGAAGCGCGTATTACAGTAAAACATTTTACCTATTATTTAAAAACAGTAGAGTTTGATCTCTGTGGTGCTACCATCTATAACTCATAAGAAAGATTTAAAGTTGCCATTAGAGTAGTTTTTAAAATATTTACGGAGTTTTTGTGTCTCTAAACAGGGGGGACTTAAGGTGTTGCCGACCCGGCAACACTGCGCGTTAAGGGGTTAAATAATTTGTTAGGTTTTAACAGATTAGACACAAAATGAAATGCGTACATAGTTTAAGAAAGAATGTTACTTTAATGTTTGAGGGAAACATGTAAAAAATATATTTATTATAAGTTAGATTTTTTTTTCGTGATGGTTAACAATATATTTTGCAAACAAAAACCACGTCTTACAAAAAAAAAAAAAAAAAAAAAAAAAAAAAAAAAATTAGTGGGATAACTTAAAATTGTAAAGCTCGGAATATTATTAGGCGAATTGCAATTTTCTTTTCGTTTAATTAAAAAAAAGTTTAATTAAAATTAATAAAATTTTTATTTTGTTACCGGATTTTTTTAAATATTAATTTTTAAAATAAAATTTAAAAAATGATGTAACTTGTTTGTAAAATAATCATATTTTCAAAAGTAAATATATTTAAAAATTTTTCGAAACAAAATTAATGTAAATGATAAAAAAAAACCTACGAAGTTTCTACCATTTTTCCTTAACAATTCTTGATTTTTAATAATTTAAAAACCTAATAGAGTAGAAAAAAAAATCAGGCATAAGAACGCATTTATTGTTTTAAACAAAGATCGGTTCCTAATAAAATGTTTAAATGCTTTTTAAAAAATTGTAGGTGAGTAGGTAACCCCTTCCTGTAGCTTAAACTTCCGATTTACTTTAACTTTTGCCCTTCCCACATTCTTTCTGCACTATTTAAATTATTTGTTAGTTTATTGAAAACAAGGCTTTTTCTAATATACCGATTTCGAGTTTTTTTTTTTTTTTTTTTAAATAATTTAAGCATATAAAAACTGGTTCATTTTAAAGGTATGGTTTTTCATCTGAAATAATAGTCTAGGCCTTTTATTTTAGTAAAATCAAAGTGACTTGAACTATAAATAATAAAACTCAAATCTTAAATCGATCCAAAGTTGAAATAATTAGTCAATCCGAACCGCATCTAACCGTAACAAATAATAATAATAATAATTCCAATTGGAACAGCGAGTCAGTTCGCATTCCGTTAAAATCGGGTTTCCCGACTAAAGGCAGAACTAATGTGAAATAGTATTTTGGTCTGGACACCTTTTTTTTTTTTTTTTGAAAAAACGGGTTAATCTCATCCGACGCGCATGCATTGAAACTCACCCCGAAACCGAAGCAATTGTATCATAACCGATATCCAACGGAAAAACAGCAGCAATCCTACCCTGAATTGCTTTTTAATAAACTAATGTTGTGTCATATTCATAATTAGCATAGTACAGAGAGATATATACAGGGGTAACAAAAATAACAGAGGTAAAAATAACAGAGGATATACTCTCTAAGCAGAGGGTATACGCTCAAAGCAGAGGGTTATACCCTATGAGTGTGTATACTGTAACTTTCTTGAGAAACAGAGGGTATACGGTATTCCTTTAAAAAATCCAGAAGGTATAATACGTATACCTACCCTCGTATACCCTGCACTACATCCCTGGATATATATCATCAGAGTGAACAATGTCCAGCAGACCAAGACTCGAGATTTTATACCTTGGCTTGCTTCTATATCATAAACGTTAATACTTCCAGAAAAATGAAACATAGCAACGTCGCCGGTTAGGTAATTTACACCAAAATCTAATCAGAAACAACTTATTTCAAGTTCTAAAGGAATCTGAAATTGGGTGAAAATCCGTGTATTAGCATTTGAGATAGAATTATCTCAGAAACCTTAAAACAACGACGACAAAAAAAAAAAAAAAAAAAAAAAAAAAAAAAAAAAAAAAAAACGAATAGAAGCACTACTTGTTAAGAGATTTACTCTAAAAATTAAATCAGAGACTAATTGAATTTGAAGTTTGATGAAAATAAATGCATTAGACCTGAGATAGAGCTATCAAGATAACCATGAATAATGTCGCATAGTAGCGCCACTTATTGAGCGATTTACTCCATAAACTACCAATTACTAATTTATTTAGGGGAATAATTGAATCTGAAGTTTGATAAAAATTCGCGCATTAGTTCCTGAGAAACAGCTATTGTGTTAGTCTTGAATAATATCGCATAACAACGCCATCTGCTGTATGAACTGCACCAAATTGTACTCATAACCATGTTATATCAAGGGCTAGCGCCATCTAAAGTTTTATCAAAATCCGTCTATTAATACTTGAGATATAGCTATTGTGGAAATCATGAAAAAGGCAGCATAGCACCGCCACCAGTTGGGCGATACACACAAGAAAGTAATCAGATCTAGTTTATATCAAGGTCTATAACTGAATCTAACAAGGAAGGTCTCCATACGGGCATATTCAGAAAAATCTGAAAAAATTACAGAATGTTCTTCTCATACAGTTATATATGTTTATAAAAAACATTTCGGCGGAACCTCCTTATAACGTCCGTAAAAAAATAACAAAAATTTCGTTTATTTGGCGATTTATCTCCGGTTGGCGAAAAAACGAAATTTTGAAAAATACGCTTTTACGCTTCGAATACTTTTTAAAGAAAAAACTTTCTATGTTCAATTTATTTAAATAGGTTTAGTTTAAGTAATTTTAGTTTTGCATTTTTACTTACTTTAAGTGTAATTTTGTCATATACGTTTATATGTACTTATAACAAAATGAAATTAATATATTTTATCATGCAAAACGCAATTTAAATTGATTAAAATTGTTCCAAATTGAAAAATACACTGTTAAAAATCTGCTGCATTTTGTTGCAACGCACTCCCTTGCTTGTATAGAAAACGGTTACTTGACCGTGAAATGGAGCTTTCTCATTGGTTGGAATAGAGATATTATATACAAGAATACAAGCGGTGGAGTGCGTTGCAACAAAATGCGGCAGATTTTTAACAGTGTATGACACGGTCAATTCACCGTATTATGGAGCATTATCATTGGTCAGAAGAGAGATATTCTATAAAAGTAGTGGAGTGACGTTGCAGTAAATGCTGCAGATTTTTAACAGTGAAGTCAATTAAAATCATTTTTCAGATTCGTTAAAATCGTCTGCTTTTGGCGAGGAAATGCACTGCTCGCCAGATCCCGCGTCGCTTTCAGCTTTTTGCGCCAATTATTCCAAACTATTTTATTTTTTTACATATCTAATAATGTGATTCCGCCGCTAATTTTCACTGATCCTTTATTACCTACATGAGTAGTTTAATTCGTATTTTTTTCAAAAAATTCTGAGTATGCCCCCAATGGAGACCTTCCTTGTAAGGCTTTGTGAAAATCCGTGCATTCGTTCTTGAGATAGAGATCCCACAAAATTTATGTCACATATAGACAGATAGATAGACATTTGTAAAAACATGTTTTTTGGAATATCTGGCCCCCAAAACGTGTAAATCCGTCGAAAACCGGAATTCGAAAATTTTCACAAATCTAGTGTTTTTTCGTGTAAAGTTAGGGAAGAAAAAAAAAAAAAAAAAAAAAAAACGTTTGTTCAAAATATCTCTTCTTAAGATAAAAGAGATGATAAATTTTTGTTGTCGCATTTCATAATTCGATTTATTATCATTTCGAAAGGTTACAGCACCTGGATCATAGATTTAGATACCCCAAATCAAAGTTTTTCATACTTATCTTGCTGCGAGTTGTGAATTAAAAGACGGACTTCTGTGCCTCAAGCATTTATATCTGAGCGCCTTGGGTTTCTTAAATTTGCTACTATAGAATTATGGTAAGTGTTTTTTAATTTCTCTTTTAATGGTTGTATAAGAAAATGCATAGTAGATGATTAAAGTTAATTTTTTATATTTTAACCGATTTATGCCAGAGATTTTGCTTCTTAACCCTTTCGCGACGGGAGCGTTTCACGAAATTTTTAATACTTTGTCACCGGTTTTTAAAAACAGAAACTTGAGTTTATTAAATCGAGAAAATGCTCCGATTAAATAGTTATAGTAGTTTTCTAACTACAGTTATACCAATAAATCAGTATTTAAGATTTAAGTTCATCTTAATTCTCCTTTAAATAATTCATTAATTTAATTTCATACTATTACTTACCCATCATACGTAGTATAGGGTAAGTCTTGCAGTCGTTTTGAAAATCGAAATTTTTTTTTGACGGATTTACACGTTTCAGATACTGGAGATTCCGAAAAACATATTTTTAGAAAAAAAATTTTGCCGTCCGTCCGTCTGTGTGTCTGTCTGTCTGTAACCGCTCTATCTCCCGAACAAATTGAGATAGAGACTTGAAATTTTGTATGTACTTAGTATGTAAGAATGGGACGAAGCCTATTTAGTATCAGTAACCTCGATTATCCGCAACTATTTTTTCCGGACTCTCGAAAAATTCGTTCTGATGAAAGGTATATAAAAATTTTCGAATTTTTTTATTTTAAGGACTGGACGGAAAAGGCAATAAAATAACACAAATTTTGCATAAAAAACGAGGTCGATTGGATTATTAGTTGTCGAGATATGTGTAATCCTGTTTTCCAAATTCTTCGATTTTTCATGACCCTGTATTTCATTCAAATTTCAATTCACAGGTATATTTTTATTGGAAATGAGACGCTTAATCCAATACAGTAAATTTTATAATTAATATGATTATTATTTTTTGAGTTATAAGGATGTTTCTTTTACACAATCCGGTACTACTCGAGTATTTTGGCGTTTTATATAATTAGTCAAAATTGGCTTATCAGCAATTCATTAATGGAGCATTATTGTATGTTAAAATTATTTATTTATGCGTTTAAATTTTATTTTGGAGTTTCCATAGACACGCGTTTTATTTTAATATTTTATATTATGATGGGTAAGTATTACGGTGGGCCCCCAACGACTAGTTTAATATTCTATTTATATTTACTACTTTAACTTATTTTTCCCCAAGTAAATCTTAATATTTAAATTATGTAGCATATCTACAATCTTCCTTTTTTCCCCAATGGTTCTTAAGAACATAAGATACTTCAGTTCAATAGGCTGGGTGTTAAGGGTATATTCGATAAAACGCTTTTCCACCTTCAACTGCTAAAAATTTCCCGATACAATTTCAGACATATTTTTAAAAGTAGAAACATGAAACTTGCTGAGGGGATTTTTGAAGAGACGTATAAGGTGCCGTGGGATGTCTTTTTACGCTCAATTCATTGGAATTCGATTTATAAACTATTATCTTCTCAGTATGACTGTTTCTTTCATTCACAAATCTCCCGCTTCGGAAAAATCAGTTGAAAATGCCGTTTTTGATAGCTTTTTTTCAATATTTTCTGCATTTATCAAAGAATCGACAATCACGGCACTTTGTGTACTTTTCAAATAAGACAATTTGCCAGTTTGGGGCATTTGAGAGCAAAAATGAATCGGAAAATAGGCAGTTTGAATCGAAATACACCCTTAAGTTGCTTGCAACTATAGGAAACCCCTCAGAGCTGTTCTACTGTTCAGCTCTGTTCAGCGATTAAATAGGGAAAATTTTACGGTGAAATTTTACTGGTGGGGATAAAGAGGGATTCTTAAGCCTTTTTGCGGCGTGTCGCTCATCCCCTAGGAGTTAAATTGGTTAGTAAAATCATTTTAAATGGTTGCAAAATGTACTAGAAAAATACTACTAAAAATACGCTTCTTTTTTGTATTTGTTTGATAAAATGTAAACGCATTAAATATGAAAATATGCCTCTTATTTTTACTAGTATAACATGCATAATTATATGTTTTGTCTAAATTTACATAAAATAATGTTTTAAAATGCAAAAAATATACTATAATTGATATTTTTATGATCTACTAAAAATGTATATTTATTTCTTTACAGAGACTAATAACGATATGAGTATTAGAAATAATATAATCGTATTTGAGGCTTAATAAGGAGTCTTAAAGTCTTGCTTTTTACTTGTGGTGCAATTTAGCTACATGCCACCTTTCATTTTTTTTTCTCACTCCCTATGGATCATAAATGCATAAAATTTTTAATATAATCAACTTAATATCTCTTCTATTTAAAATATTTTTTCTAATATTCTATATACAGTAGAACCCCGATAATTCGGATTAATTGGGACCAGGCCCAATCCGGATTATCCGGAGAATGTGAACAAATGAAATAAAATAAAACATATTCAAAGAAAATCACTTTTATACTGAACATATTCAATATTTACAGACAGTAAAAATGTTTACTTTGTAATTATAAAATTTGTCATATTCTGCTAGTTTTGCGGGCCGCATGGTCAGGCATTCGCTTGAGCTTTCTCGTTTTATTCCTCCTTTTATTTCGAATTTCTGCAAGTGATTTGTAGAAGGGTTTTGGCACGAAGACAAGGAAACAGCCCCAAAAGGACCTATGGACTGGCTGACAAAGATCGGATCGCGATCCTCATCAGTCAGTGTGTCTATAAGAACTACTTTACTTTGCTTTCTTGCAGTACTCTGAATAAAACTTTATTAAGCAGTGAGCTTTTGATGACATTTCCAAATGGATTAAATAGAAAACTGTGAAAACTGGAATTGGCAAAGCTTAAATGATGTATAGTTGTTCCTTACATAGATAACATTAATGAGTTTAAATAAGAAAGCTTGATGTATTCTTCCGAAAAGATTTCACAAAATACTTATTTATTCAGAATATGAGGCTGAAATAAATTTATGTTATGGAAATTTGCCGATCACTTCTCAAACTTGAAAAAAAAAAAAAAAAAAAAAAAAAAATCGACTAAATCTATCTGGATTAACGGGGTCCGAATTAGCGGGGTTCTACTATATTGAAATTTTATTAATTATTTATTGGTTTAATTTTGATAAATAATAATAACAATAAATTAAAATTGTTTTTTGATTGCGCTCAGCATTTCTCAAAAATTAATAAAGCAATTTGCATCAAACTTGGTAAATATCTTCATTTTAAGTTAAAGAATGTCTTATACGTTAAATTTAGTATTATAATTACATTAATTATTAAAAATTAGCAATTTTTAAATAAAAACTATTTTTATTAAATTTAAATCTAAATAAATAAATAAATGGCTTTCAAATGACGTATAAGTTCAAGATACATTAGTTTTATATCATTATCAATATTTTTCGGGGCTCTTGAACCAGTAGTTTTGTTACAATCTTGCGCGCAGTGGATGTAAATCAAACACAATTTCTTTTTTAAATAAAAACTAAACCCAATAAAAAAAAAAAAAATCAATGTAGAATATTAAAAACATTAAATAGAAGATGTATTAAGTTCTCTATAATAAAAGTATTATGCATTTATGTTTCATAGATACTCATAGCTGCCAACTCTTCCGATTTTTTGGCCCGGAAAAATTTAATAGAAATTTTTGGCTTATTTAATCGCATGATTATGGCAAATTGAAATGGTAAAATTTCCTATAAAATTTTTCCGGGCCAAAAAAGCGGAAGATGTTGGAAGCTATGGATACTCAGAAAGAAATTAAATGTGACATGTTGCTTAATTGCACTACCAGGTAAAAAGTAAGACGCCTGAGACCTCTTATAAACAATTTGTTTCATAATCATCTTGACAAAGACTTTACATAAATAACTGTTCCTTAAATGGCTAATAAAAATATGTACCCATTCGTGACTAGCGCCCTATATTTTGCATGTTAAAAAAGGCATAAAAATTAAGTTTAAACATATAACTTAAAAAAATAATAATAAATACAGATTAAGGCTGCTTTTTATTTTTTTACATTGAAAATTGAAAACTCTAATAAAACTCTTGCTAGTTTTTTGACAAAGACTTTCGATCTGATCATGCACAATGTATGTCACTGCTTCTCCAAAAAACATGCTTTTTTATTTTTTTTTTTTTATTTATTTTTTTTTTTTTTTAACATATTGCATTTTATCAATGTATGATTTCAGTTACGATATTTTCAAAAGTGAAGCATCCCCCCCCCCCCCCCGCATGTAGAATTTCGAAGTCGCTGAATGAAAATGACACACTTCTACAAAAGACACACTTCTATTTCAGTTTTACTAATTTAAACATTCGCTTTTTATTATATTAACCCTTTCATTCCCAGTGAGTCCAAATGGCATCATGACATTATTTATTTTATTTCTATATTTAATTCGGATATTTCGAATTCATACCAGAAAATTAAAATAGAAATACTTGTTTTATGTAATAAAAAAAATTCCATAATTAAGTAAAGAGAAATTTATCATTGAACTTTTCTGGTGTAAGTTCAGATTCTTTGAACTACGGATTTTCTAGAACGTATTTTACCATGGGAATGAAAGGGTTAAATGAAATCATTTGTATCCGCTAAAGCATCTGACTTTTACGATCCAGTCTTAACCCTTTAACGATCATAGCATTTTCATTGCTAAGATGTCGAAATAAATGAATGACACCGGTAATTAAGAAAAAATATATTTCTAAATAAGAAAACGTGATTTTTCACATACAAAATAAAAGGGATATTTTTAGATAAAAATACCGGTGTCAGTGTTGCGTATCGGAATTAAAATTTTGTGGTTTCGTGGCGAAACCAATGAACGTTAAAGGGTTAAACGATATGTATAGAAAGGTATGCATATGGGGTAATCATGGAATAATAAAGAAATCCTACAAAAAGCGACATCGTCATTAATAAAACTCGGCAAGACAAATCCCTTATCTAATGATTCATTTGCTATGCCTTTATTTTTTTTAATAACTTTATAGATTCACGTATTATTAGAAATCAAAAATTGCATTCTATCAACTTTTTGAAACGAATTAAGTAAACTCTAAGAAAATAAATCACACAATTTTTTTTTCAATACATTTTTGTTAAGTGAAAAGATTAGATTCAAGTTAATCTTATTATATTAATAGATTTAATCAATATAACTATACAATTATTCATACACATGTGTTAATTAAACATCCAATATAAAATGTATTGCAATTTGGCAGATGCCTTTCCCTTCAGTTTTTTAAAAATTAACCATTATATATATATATAATAAGAGACTTAATAAGAAACTGGCAGAAAAAGTCGAGGACAAGAGTTGGGAACAGATATACCTAAGACCGGACGCCTAGTTTGATTTCTTCAAATACAAAATATAGATATGGAATATGCTAAACTAAGTTTTTTTTTTGTCATAATAATTTTTAAATATATCACCTTAAAAAAAAAATAGTAAGTAATAAATATTAAATAGTCTAAAAAAAGTTTCTCTAATAATATTTAAAAATAGAAAATTGTTACGGTTCATTCTTTCTTTCTTCGCCCATCTGAAACACACTTATGTTAAAAAAAAGTATAAAAATAAAAATAGTTTTTATTATTATTTTTAAAATACTCTTTTATATGTATTCAATGATTTTCTAAAAAATCATACCTGATTCCATAACTTTAATTCAAGGTTTTTTTTCAAAAAGTTTTCCTTTACAATACACTATTTTGGCGTAGTTGTCTAATAGCCCAAAGGCCGACCGCAAAAAACCTAAGGTATCGAGCACAAGGGAAAAAAAAAAACTTTATTTTATGAAAGAGTAGTAATAGACACAGTCAAAAAAGGTGTTAAATATCAGTATCTTGTTAAACAGAAATTCGCCTTCTCAATTCTTTTATATTGCTTGAAGTATATTCTATAAGAAAATATTGGCAGTTTACTCTTTTTATTTTTTTTCTGTGTTTTTCCCTGACCACTCACCACACAGCCTATTCTGGCTAGTCCATTGTTGTTTCAACTCGTATTTGTTTACAAGTGACAGAGAATATTGGGTGATTTATCACCTGTAACGAGTTAGCGGGAAAATACTTTAAAGTATTAATTTATAATTAATTACTAACAGTGTTCTCACTGACATTTTACCAACGTTAGTAATTTGGCTAATTAAAAATAAAAAGCATTCTCCAAATGAAAAAAAGTATTAGCCAAATAGATTCGCCGTGTAGCACTAAAAAAAATATCTTTAATCCTTTAACGTACCCCCATATTTTCAATTTGTTCTAAAATAATCTAAGTTTTTATAACTGCGACAACAATTGTTATTAATCTAAATTCAAGTATTCGTTTCAAAAATATTAAAAATATATATATTCTTCATAACCAGCGTAATCAAGAAAAAACTCTTAAACCGATTTAACTCATTAAAAGGTTATGAAAAAGAACTTCCTAAGTTAATTTAGATTTTATCACATTACACATAATGAATCTGAAAAATCAAGTTGTTGCAGATCGTTTTTTAGATGAAGTCGATGGTATCTGTTAAATTCATTGTTCTACAACGAGAGCTTAAAAAACTTTTAAATAGATCCCAATCTGACAATACGTTGCAATTGAACATAAGCAACACACACACAAAAGGAAAAAAAGAAAAACGACAAAGATAAGAAAGAAAAAGCAAAAATTGAGCACTAGCAATTTGGCGAATTTAATCGCTTGTTTACTCGCCAAATGAAGAATTTAGTCGCAATTCGGCTCAATGGCGAGCGACAGCGAGAACACTGAGTACTAAAAATTTTAAAATCTTATACTGATAGATATACACGTTAAATACTTGTAAACTTAGATACACACTTGCGAACGTAATTTTTATAGTTCTAGTTTAGCAAAAAGTGTGTTAAAAATTCCAACACGAAGTGGGTTCATCACAGAATTCCATTATTATGACAAAAACCAAGTTGAATAAAATAAATGAAGTTAAAAACGAACTAGTCTCTTAGACCAATAGACCGGGAGGCTCAGACAATCGCATTAGCGACTTCACGGATGAAATTCTAGGATTAGTTAAATTTCCATTCGCATATTAAAACGCAATCAGTCTGTCAAATCATATCTTGGTGAAAACATTTAAAAACACGAATTTAACGATTGACTCGTAGGCTTATCATTGTGCTTTCCTGCACCCAAAAGTACGGAAACATGGAGAATTCGGAGCAGGAAAACGTAATGATAAACTTATGAGACAACCGCTGTTCATTGAGTTCACGGGTGATATACCAAGGTTAGTTAAAACTCGATTAGCATATCAAAATGCATCTGATCCGCCGTGTCATATCATCATACATGGTAAAATGACAAAATTCTCCTTGTTCTGGCCTTAATTAATATGTCATTAAAAATGTTAAATCAGGCGAATTTTATTACTTCAAAAAAGCGATGTCAATCAAAAATCTGAATTTTAAAATATGCAGCCCATTGGTAACACTGTTTTCATATTGGATTATTTGACATAGTACCGACGATATCTTGGTTAAGACTACCAGCAGACCCAATTTCAGTAGTTGATTATTGATTTTACCACGGTGCTTTCATTCATATGAAAACATGGAGTAGTATAAGTAAAGGAAGATACCATGGGAAATCTATCGAATCAACCACTAAAGTCGGGTCTGCTGGTGGTTTCGCCAAGCTATAACTTGGCATACCAGTTATATTTTGATATGCTAGTTGAGTTTTAAGTAATCTTGGATATTTGGGTCGTGAGCTCAATGAAGTAATGATTTATGCAGTCACAGACCGCGGCTATCTAATAAAGTATACATTTTCAATTTCAAATTGCTACCGATCTAATTTGAATAATTATTTACATGCAATTTATTTTTTGTTCGATTAAGAATATAAAGTCTTAGAAAACAAACAATCGATTTTATTTTAGGTTTAAGACCGACGAATCCCTTTAAGAATTTGAAATTCTAATGAGATTATCTTATGACCTACCCTTAGTTTAAATTACTTGCGTACTACCTTTCAGAATGCGAATCGAAATTTTTCTGATGTTCAAGTTGTATGGGAACCAAAACAAGATTCTGGACGTCTGACTAAAAATTTCATGAGGAAAGTTGAGCAGAAATATGGTATTAAAATGTGTAAGTATCGATTAACTTTTTACCTATCAGGGAAAGGCAAAAGTATACTTTTCCAGACTTGTGATTTTTTTTTTCAGTTTGCTTTTAGAAAGTTTTGATACCAAATGATGTAATCAGCTATGAAAAGACACTTAATGAACTTTTATACTTTTTTATATATGTATAATATATACTAGATATATAATATTATCTCAAAACATTCTATTTCTACATATTTTTTTATTACTGTTTTTTTATATACAATTTACTTCTGTTTCAGGCTATAAAAGTAAACAAATGACTGTTTATATTAAACTATAAAATCAAATTTGCAAACTCTCCACTTAAAGGTATAGCAAAAGATATATTTGAATATTTCCAGCTGAGCGAAAAATTGCCCAGGCCGGGAATCGAACCCGGATACTTGGCTTACAAGGCCAATGCTTTACCTGTTAAGCTATCTGGGCGATAGCCGGCTGGGATTTTTCGCTCAGATAACCTTATTGGTCATAACATCTCGTCTGTCATTTGAAACAGCTCGGAGAATAAACCGCAGGTAATGGAACTCCATATAACGATGGATACGTAGATATACTAATTATTTTAACACAATCAAACTGATGGGTAAAGCTATCATACGAATTGAATATTTATATGATAACTTTACCAATCAGTTTGATAGTGTTAAAATAATTAGTATATCTACGTATCCATCGTTATATGGAGTTCCATTACCTGCGGTTTATTCTCCGAGCTGTTTCAAATAACAGACGAGATGTTATGACCAATAAGGTTATCTGAGCGAAAAATCCCAGCCGGCTATCGTCCAGATAGCTTAACAGGTAAAGCATTGGCCTTGTAAGCCAAGTATCCGGGTTCGATTCCCGGCCTGGGCAATTTTTCGCTCAGCTGGAAATATTCAATTCGTATGATAACTTGACCAATCAGTTTGATTGTGTTAAAATAATTAGTATAAAAGATAAATTTTTCTAAATTCAACAACACGAACTTTCTGACGCTTCACAAAGTCCCTGGCATACATAAAAAGCATGAAATTCGTAGATATGATTTTCTGATTTATATATATATATATAAAGAATTTCCATTTGTTACAACAAGTTTTTCATAGCTGTCCGATTACTATTATGGTCTATTTTACTATTAATTATAGATCAAAGTTTGTTGTATATTGGGTTATTCTATTTTCATTGTAGATGTTGAATTGCAGTATGTATTATATAATGGTTACATGTATATATGGATATATATTACATTTTCACTTCTAATTGATTTTTGTCTCATGACGACGATTCCTTCGCTGTCGCATACTAAAAATTGTCTTAAAACGCTTTGGCAGCATTTTCTGAAAGATCCATTAATCCAAAAAGTGAAAAGTGCTGAATAATAACAAATGAAAACTTAGTGCATTTAGGAAGAAAATTTATTCACGAATATGCAGGAAATTCCTTTTTTCAGAGAAAATTACTTGTATGTCTTTTAGGATGAAGGGCACAAGGGGCAAGTTATGTTTTAGGCTCTTGTATATCTGTTCATTTTATTTTTGCTGACTTTTCAAACTAAATAATTTTGTGAGCGCCAACGAAATAAATTATCTGTTCAGCGGTTGAAAAGTTCATCAGTACGAAAACAGAATAATGAAAATTGGGTGGGCTGGAACAGAAAATGATTAGATGGTCTCGGGACCTACAGGGCCTTATAAGTTGGCACCACTGTCAGTTACCCAATTTCTCGTCAGGGTAAATTATAATCACAACAGAAAATTGTATTGAATCTCTATCAAAAACTTATTATTTCAGTGTAAGTATCATAACAATGAAACTTTAAAAAAATCAATTTTTAAAAACTTTGATTATCCTGTTTCTCTCAGTGGGAGCTGTAAACGGAAATATAAATGGTAATAGTATTGAATCAATACAATCTATTTCATAATAACCATCAAAGCTATTAAAACTATCAGGTGTCATTTTTCTCCTCGAAGAATTCGCTTCTTAATAACATTTTCGTATGAATCATGACGCCATATTTGACGTGAAAATCTTTTCTGTATGCAACTGATATTTATGTTTATCAATCAGCGCTTAGAAGTATAGTTCTAAGAATTCACTTCTATAGGCACTATAGTATCTATCAGTAAAATGTATTTAATTTTTTTGCTTTATGCAGAATTTCTATTTACTTACTTACTGTATTTCTTCATTTAGAACAGTGGTTCCCAAACGTTTGGGCTCATGGAGCCATTTTCGGGAAGAATGTCTAAGGAGGAGCCCCTTAACCATTCTTTACTCTATGATTTACAAGTCAATGATTTTTAATGACACCTATGGAGGTGAAATCTTAATTGGGCCTATTCCCATATACACCAAAATGGAAGGTCCACATCGATACCTACCGACATCGGAAATAGGTGTCAAAAAGCTGAAAATGAACCGTTAAAGTACGCTTATATGTCAGAGCACAAGTGCCTGTGTATTAGGGTGCCTGTTATGCCCCATGCATAAAGTGATTAAAGAGCATTACCATATGTATCGACACTGTCTTTAGATTCAGATTCACTTATCGAATTTAGATATTGGAATGCTTTCAGATTTTCTTCTGATAAAATTCCTCAATATCAAAGCGGCAATATACGGGGATATTTAATTTGTTGGGATAAGCCTAGACAAAAGAAAATAACGAAACATTTTGATGAGCTTGCCGTTAAAGTGAAGCTAGTTAACTTCTTTCTTGCACTCATACAGTCGAACTCGTTCAGGCTATACTTTCGCGAAGTTCTGGAATAGAAAATTCCTATTTATTTATTTATTAGAGATTGAAGTTACATCTGACTTATGTGCTCGACATGAAAGCCTGCTTATAAGTTATCGTCAATATACAGGGACGAGGCAGCACAAGGATATTTTACAATACAGTATACACTGTTAAAAATTAGAAACTTTTGCTCCATCTTCACTCCCCCATTTTTATAGGAAAAGATTTCTTCACTCTATTATGGAGCATTCTCATTGGTCAAATTAGAGACATTCTATAAAAACCGTGGAGTGACGATGCAACAAATGTTTCAAAATTTTAACAGTGTACAACCGGCAGCTCCGTCAATAGAACCTGTAGGAATCGAACCCAAACAACCTCCTACGCTCGCAAGCGATTGGCGGCGTGGTACCTTAACCACTCGGCCACGGAGGCCCCTGGAAAATTCCAAGCGTCAGTCAAAGCACAGACTGAACATCGAATATTGCCAATCTCATATAGAGGCAGAGATTATTAGATTCGGACTTAATATACGAGCACCAGAATTCATTTCCGATGTCGTGTCGTTGCTGATGAATTAGATAGTTGAAGATTATTTATTGAATCATGGTGCTTTTTTGATAACATCTTTCTTTTTACTTTTTAGACTGAAAAGGGAGTTTTTTAATATGTACCAAAATATGAATTACTTTGCTCTGCATTGACTCATGGAAATACCTTGACGCGCTCTGATTGTATAAGAGAACTTTACTGATGGATTGTCAGCATTTCGACGCCCTCTTCCGATGCCCGTAGATTTTAGTGTGGACCTTAAGGTTTGTTGGATGCGGTACATTTCCAAAGAGCAAGATCTTTCCGAAGTGTTAAATCTTAACTGGACAAGTTCTCACATCCGCTTATTCAAAAACCCACATCGATACGCATTTTTGCCGATCCCACCGAAGCTAGCATAGGGGAGAAAAATACGGGCTTCTGATTGGTTGAATAATTTTGCTTTCCTTCATTTTTGAGTTTACGTTTATTTAATCATCGATTTCTTTTTGAAAAGCTTTTGAAAGCTGGATTTTACTTCTGTTTTTACATATTTATTAATAGATAAAGAAATAGATAATTCGGAATTTATAATTAAAGAAGTTAATCAGGATGTTTAACAATTGTTTTGTATTACTTTTAGAAAATAATAAAAATAGAATTGCCATTTCTTCTTTCTATTTTTTTTAACATGATATGCACATACATACACAATCAGAACAATTTATTTAGAAACAATAGTATTTTCATTTTACGCCGTCAAACTCAATTGTTCTATATTACTTTTTAAAAAATTGCAATTTCTTCTTCTTATTATTATTTTAATGATATACCCATATACGCTCTTAATACGTACATTAGCATTCAAAATGATCTTTTTGCAAACAATTTTTCGACCAATCAGAAGCCCGTATTTTTCTCCCCTATGCTAGCTTCGGTGAGATCGGCAAAAATGCCATCGATACCAACCGAAATCGGAAGCAAGTGCCGAAAAGATGAAAATCACTAGTATATATGAGGAGCCCAGAAGCCAAGGGGTATAAGTGACAAAATTGAAAAAAAAAATGAGTTAAGTGTACAGACTATTTGGAAATAAGTCTATTTATTTGTAGGTAAGAAGTTATGAGTGATTTTTTAATTATATACTGCGTTTTAGGGGTCAGTTACTTAACCTCTTTCCCAAAACTGTGAAACGCGTGGAGGCTAAAGGGTATAAGTGCAGTTGTATTCGTTAACGTCTACAGAAGAAGTGCGACCAACGACATACAAGGCCATTTGCTTTTTTAAACATTAAATAAATGCATTTTAACTGTTAACATGTAAGAAAATCATGCGTTAAGCGTAGATTATGAAACACTTTCAAACATTCCCTGAAATCTTTAAAAATCTTTGCTATTTAGGGTAATGGACTGTTACTGTCCATAGCCAAATATATAGTCTAATAATTTTGAACATCCCTATGTTTTATCTGTCAGTTGATATATACTGTATAATGGGGGAATTTAGTTTAGCAAGAAAACGCATAACAGTTCGAAATATCTCTTTCAGCAGTTTATACTAACAGATGGAAACACACTTGTATACATTTGTTTACCATGTAGTTTACCTTGAACCTTTATTATATGCCAGTATTTAGCTAAAATTTATTTCAAACTAAAACACTTTTAAGACTACTGAAATCACATTTCCAGAAATTACCATCCATAGATGACCATGTATAAAATTTTGTGCGTGACCCTGTATATCATTTTACCTATATTTTACAAGCATTTCTTAGTAAACTGAATGCAGTTTAGAACAGAAATATATGACTTATTTAAAAGCAATCTTTAAATAAATTGCGCTCATATTCAGTAACCTTTACAAAATATTTTGTATAGCCCTGTATATGAAATATAGCTTTTATATGAGCTATAGCATACATATTAATATGCAAAAATTTAGTGAAATTTAAAAGCGCAAATCATAATTAAAAAGGCATTTCGTCCATCCATCAATCATCATCGATAATATAGAGTACTTCGGATAGAATATACTATTTGAAATCTTTTTTGTGTCCCTGTAAATACTAATGTACTTCGTATTATGTGCGAAATAAATTATATTAAGCCGCAGCGATGTATATCAATTTTTATTATACATAAAAATTGTAGTATAATTAGAATATGTTGTAAAAATTCCCTCTTTATCATTAGGTAATGTAAATCTTTTATGTAGCTCTGAAAATAAAAAATATCTATTCGTTTCACCTAATATTTTACAGAAGATTTCTTTTAATGCAATTCGTAAATGCATATAAACTTTAATGTGAGACAAGGTGTAATATCTTTAAAGATCATTTGAAATAATTTTTCCCATAACCCGTAATGTAACGGAAAACTTTTGATTATCCCTGTAAATAAACTAATCGTGTTAGAAACTTCATTTGCTATAGGTTTGTGTTGAGGTAAACGTGAATAATTCCCAAACAATTTCAGGGCAATCCGAATATATTTACGAGAGTTAGGGCGCGGAGACGGACAGACAAACTAAATCATATTCACCTTTCAACTTTGTTGGAAAGTGTTAAAAAATATAAAATTTCAATGTTTCAAGATTTATAATAAAATTTTAAAACTTATATCAGAACAAAAAATTTTCCTTTCATTCATTTATATCAACATCGTTCATATATTTTTTTTGTAAATTCATTTTTTATTTCATAATTTTTCCTTTTTTTAGAATTTATATTAAAACAAAATTTTGTCCTTTCATTTATTTGTATCAATATTGTTCTTAATTTTTTAATAAATACAATTTTTCATTTCTTGTGCTCATTCGGCGCTTGTACCCTTTAGCTTCCAAGCACTTTTCATTACTGCTTGGAAGCCAAGGGGTACAAGTGCCGAATGATGATAAATATTACTTAGTTATAAATAAAAAGAAAAATTGTATTCCACTTTTTTAAAACAGATATTGAAATAAGAGTTCAAAGATCACTAAAAAATAAGCAAAAGTTTTATATCTCAATTCATTCAATTACAATTGATGTTTAACTTTGAACTCAATTTACTCGAAATCGAAATTTTGTCACTTGTACCCCTTGGCTTCTGGGGTCCTCATAAGCGAAGAAAAAAAATCTCTATATGTCAGTGCACAATAAAATGCATTGCTATGTATAGCGACATTGTTTTTAGATTCAGATTTGGTTACTGGATTAGATATCTGAATGATTTCAGATTTTGTGCAGGTAGTATTCCCCTATATTTGATTGAGACTAATCTGGATAAAAGCGAGTAACTAAACATTTTGTTGATCCGGCAATTATCGTCTACAATTGAATTCTTTCAGGAGACTATCATCAAGTTCTGAAATAGAAAATGTCCAGCATTGCCATAGTTTGGACAAAAGTGTCTGACAAACAACTGTCTGGACATCGAATGTTGTTACTCTCACAAAGAGACAGCCAGGTTTAGGTTATCAGTTTCGGATTCCTCATTCAATCATCACCGCTCTTTTCTGGTGCCATTACTGCCTTTATCGGAATTAGAGTATTGCTCGTTATCTATTGATTCATACCGCAATTTTTGCTAAAGTCTTTCTTTTTGCTTTTTCTGACTGAAGGTATTAATGACTACACTAGAAAAGCATTTTACTATGCATTGATGCATGGAGTCATTTTGCTGTGCACTTATTTATGGAAGGACTTTTTCGCGCTCTGGTGTATAAGGACACTTGATGGATTGTCAGATTTTCGATACCCGCTTCCGAGGTTCTTAAAAATCGATGCGGAATTAAAAATCGATGTTTTGATGAACACGGTAACTTTTCGTAGTACGAGATCTTTTCTGAACAATCTACCGTGTCCAAAAAACCTAAATATACATAACGATACCAACCGACATTGTAAGTGGCTTTCGAAAAGATGACAATCAAATAGGAAATTGACCAGAAGATTGAATACACCAGAGTCCAGCAAAGTGTCTCCATTAGTCAATGCATTGAAAAGAGCCATGATATGTCAGTACACATAATTATGTATTACGGTATGAATAACTAAAAAGTGGGAAATGAACTTTTTGAAGAAAAGAAATATCAACAGACTTAAAAAAGCGCTAAAAAAGAATTAAAGAATTCTGTAAAATTCTCTAACGACGGAACGTTATGCAATAACCACACATCGGATATTAGGTACCGGCACAAAAAAAGGTTAAATTTAATATCTTATACTATAATGCGAGCAAAAATTGTGTGTGTGTGTGTGTGGGTAAATTTTATCTCAAAAACGGCTCTAACGATTTTCGCAAAAATTTGGATTTTACCATTTTCGGGCACGAGAAGACCATTGGGCTAGGTCACATGTTCGAGAAAATTCGATTATTGGGTCATTTTGGGTCATAATGGGTCAAGATCAAGCTATATATATCTAGAGAACGGCTGGATCGATTTTAAGGAAATTTACTATCCAATCGTTTTTTGGCACGAGAAAACTATTGGGCTGGGTCACATGTTCGAAAAATTTCGATTAGTGGGTCATTTTTGGGTCATTATGGGTCAAGTCATTTTTATCTAAAAAACGGCTCTAACGATTTTGACCAAATTTTATATTGTATCGTTTTAGATTACAAGAAGACAATTGGGTTAGGTAACATGTTCGAGAAAATTCGGTTAGTGGGTCATTTTTGGGGTCATTGTGGGTCATGCTATTTTTATCTAGGGATTTTCTCACGCAATTTTGACTAAAAATTGCATTCTATGGTTTTCGGGCACGAGAAAAACATTGGGCTAGGTTACATCTTCGAGAAAAAATTTTAATGGGTCATATTGGGTCATTAAGGGTCTGGGTCAAGCTATTTATATTTAAAGAACGGCATGATGGATTATAACGAAATTTTGTATGTAACAGTTTTTTGACATGAGAAAACTAATGGGCTAAATCACATGTTTGAGAGATTTCGACTATCAGGGTCATTTGTGGGTCATGATGGGTCATAATGGGTCATGGTCAAGCTATATCTAAATAACAGGTGGATCGATTTAAAAAAAATTTTGTATGCAATATTTTTTGGCACGATAAAATCATTGGACTAGGTTACATGTTCGAAAAATTTCGATTAGTGGGTCATTTTGTTCATTAAGAGTCTGGGTTAAGCTATTTATATTTAAAGAACGGCGTGATGGATTATAACGAAATTTTGTAAGTAACAGTTTTTTGACATGAGAAAACTAATGGGCTAAATCACATGTTTGAGAAATTTCGACTATGAGGGTCATTTGTGGGTCATGATGGGTCATAATGGGTCATTGTCAAGCTATAGCTAAAGAACAGGTGGATCGATTTTAATGAAATTTTGTATGCAACATTTTTTTGGCATGATAAAATCACTGGACTAGGTTACATGTTCGAAAAATTTCGATTAATGGGTCATTTTGGATAATAAAGGGTCTGGGTCAAGCTATATATAATTAAAGAACGGCAGGATTAATTTTAACGAAATTCTGTATGTAACAATTTTTAGAAACAAGAAAACTAATGGACTAAGTCACATATTCGAGAGCTTTCGATTATAAGGGTCATTTGTGGGTCATAATGGCTCAAGGTCAAGCTATATATAAAGAATGGGTGGGTCGATTTTAACGAAATTTTGTATACAACATATTTTTGACATGAGAAAATCATTGGGATAGGTCACATGTTCGAGAAATTTCGATTAGTGGGCCACTTTTGGGTCATTCTAATTTTATCTAGACAACGTTTCGCGCAACTTTGACTAAATTTTGTATTTTATCGTTTTCGGGCACAAGAAAATAATTGGGTTATGACAGATTTTTCAGAAAATTCGATCAATGGGTCATTTTGGATCATAAGGGGTCAGGGTCAAACTAACTATATCTAAAAAACGGCTCAATCGATTTTATCTAAATTTTGTATCTAATGTTTTTCGGCATGCTAAAACTAATGAGCTAGGCCACACGTTCGAGAGATTTCGATTATAAGGGTCATTTGTTGGTCATGATGGGTCATCCTAATTTTATATAGAAAATGGTCCTCACCATTTTGACTATACTTTGTATTATATCGTTTTTGAGCAAGAGAAAACCATTTGGATGGACGCATGCTCGCGAAAATTCGATTAGTGGGTCATTTTGGGTCTTAATGAGCTAGGGTCATTCTAATTATATATAACAACGACTCAATCAATTTTACCTAAATTTTGAAACCAAACGTTTTTGTCACGAGAAGACTATTGGGCTGAGTCGAGTGTTAAACAAAATTATATTAGTGGGTCATTTTGCTTCATTGCTGAATGCTGCCAAGCTAATTTTACCTAAAAAATGGCTTAAAAGATTTTGATTCAATTTTATATTCTACTGTTTTTGATTACCTGAAGACGATTGAGCTATGCCACATGCTTGATCAAATTTGATTAGTGGCTCATTTTGGGTAATACGGGTCAGGGTCACGAGAATATGGCAAAAGCCAATAACTTGGTGATATTTGAAAAAATATCGGCGACATATGGCTAAAAAATCGACTATAAAAATTACGAAAACCAAAACACGTATTTGGAGCCAAATGAAAGAATGCCTCCAAATTTGGCTATATCTAGCAGAAAATATAGTCTTTCAGAATGTAAAGAATTTTTTTTATACATTCTTAAGAGGATTTTAGATGCATGGTTAAACCAATCAGAGTCGAGCTAAAAAAGTGATTTATATCGATGTCCTTTCGTTGTAAATTTTAAAATCAAGTAAAATTTATAAACATGCGTATAAAAACATAGTTTTCTTATTAATTGTTTTTCTAAATAAACAACATGTTTTACAGTAATAATACCGAGTGAATGACACAGTGAAAATACTATATCGAGTTGAACACAAAGTTAATTTTGACCGAGCTAAGCTCGGTCTCCCCTGCTAGTATGGAATTAAATATCCAACAAATATGGATTTTCGAGAGTATTTTTTTTTACAAGAGATGAATTTATGATTTAATTTATGAGTACATACATATAAAAAGTAATGAATTATTTTTTGAAGTTCGTGTTAAACTATCTTAAATAAAATAAGAATTGTGAATATATTGTTCCTTATACCATAACTAAAATGTTGATGATTATTACGATTGTCATTATTTGGCACCAACTTTAAAAAGTAATTCATTGCTTTTTATATGCGTATATTCATAAGTTAAATCATAAATATATAAATTCTTCTCTTTTAAAAGATATAACTCGAAAATCCATGTTTGGTGGATATTAAATTCCATATATTAAATTTAACCGTTTTTATACCGGTACCTGATATCCGATGTGTAGTTATTGTATAACGTTTCGACATTAGAGAATTTTAAAGAATTATTCAATTCTTTTTAGCGCTTTTTTTGAAGTCGGTTGATACATATATATTTTAATGTTATTTATTTTAATTAAAATTGTGGATATTTTTAAAAAATTATTATCGAATACATAGCAGTAAAAATGTGTTTTTTTTTTTTTTTCATTTTTTCTATTCTTAGCTGACTATTGGGATCTTCACAGATGGTCCATTGAACATATTGAAAATTTTTATAGTGAATTATGGCACCTTTCTGGCATTATATATTCAACACCATACCATCAGGTAATATCACATATTTAAAGGACTATACTAAAAATACTACCGTTGTTCTATAAACAAGAAACTCGCTTTTTTGGCTACTATTATTTTCGAAAAACAATCTTTGTGGTGGATTTGTATGCAAATGCTGTAATAATGTACCGTGAAGAATAATTTTAATAATTTTTAATAATTTCGAAATTATTGAAAGCAAAAAAAGTGACAGATGGACTTGCTAGAAAAAATATATTTCTTTCGAGTATAAATTATTAAATAAAAAATTCTTTTTTAGTCAAATGTATTTTATAGAAAAATTATACACGATCAAAAATTATGATATGTAACAGAGTGTGATTTTTTTCATGCGTTTCTTCCTCTGTTAGTTCGAAAAAAAGAAAAAAAAATGGTGATTTTTATATTTATACATAAAAAAAAACATTATCTAAAATTCTGTTAAAGAATATTGTTAGCTTTTTGGTTTTCGTTAATTCATTTTTATGTTCACATTTCATAAATATTGCAAAATCTTCTTTTATTAAAAAAAAATAATAATAAAAACAGATACTACTCGGTTATCCCGTGGACCGATTTCGCCAAATTATACAAATCGCCAAATTATACATATTGACGTAATTTTTATTTTAAATAACAAAAAATAAAAAATAATTAGTAGAATATTAATAAAAATACAAATAAAAAGTCGAAATAAAGATAACTTAATAACGTTTTAAACACGTATATCGTACTTAATGTCATTGAATTGACACTCACGATCATCCATTATTGGCTATTAATCTTATAATTTTGCGATAATATTTTGGTCGACGGGATAACCTAGTAGTACCTAAAAATAAAATAAAAGCTTTTTAAAGTACGTAAAGACACAGCTACTTGACATTTTGGTGTTAATTTCCTTTTCATCGAGTTCGTTATCACTCTCATTTAACTCATTATCACAAATGTTTGTTTCTTCTATCGCTTTGCAATTATCATTTGTGTAAAAAATGTAAATTCAAATTCTAAAATGACAGACGTGAAGATTTATTAGGAATTTTTGCAGCATATTCTTATCACTTTGGTTGGAATTTTAATAAATTAGAAATTTGCATTTTATGTAGAATTATACTATAAGCGAATGATAGTTTTAGTAATTTGATAAGAAAAGAGTAAAGTAATTAAGCAAATCAATGTGATTTCTGACGTTGCATCTTGAATGCTAAATGATTGATATCGGGCTCATAATTAGTTATTTTAAATAAAATGTATGATGAACTGGAGTCATCTGACAAGTAGAAGGAAAGATTGTCAGTATGGCAAACGCTAACTTCTTTAAACAACTGTAGTTTTTTGGAATTGAATTCCAAGTGGACATAATTTTACTATCAGCATTTTTATCTATGATACCTGATAGTCTGTCTTTTTCGATCATCACCAAATCGTCACTTAATTCGACAAATTTTTGAGTTCATATTGAGCTGGATTAGAAGTCGATAAGTTCAGTTTCAATTTCTGAAATTTCCAATCACTGGAATACAATCAAGTTCAACTTATCAAAAAGAGTCAGTAATATCTGGATAGATAATAAATTTAAATGTTTCTGCAAGAATTTTGAATTCACTAAATCTTGATGATAACTCTTAGACTAAAGCATCTAGGACAGAAATATTCTTTTTAGTGAGACTTGCTTCATATTTTATGTATGTAAATAAAAGTCACCAGTCATCTTTTTTAAGTTTGGGAAACATTTATAGTTTTTGGAAACAATGTCTTTTCTAAATATTTGCAATTTCGCTTCAAAAGCTTGAATCATATCTATCATGATAATAACAACCTTATTTTTACCTTGAAGCTTTAAATTTAAGTCATTTAAATGTTGGCATGAATCGATAAAACACATTAATTTTGCAAACCATTTACCACCCATCAATTGTGTATATTTCTCAATTTTACTTTCTTCATGTAAAAAAAGCCGGATTTCTTCCAAACAGTCAACAAATCTTAGTAGCACTTTCCGCGATTTAATCAACGAACATTGTTATACATCAATAATCCACTGTACACAGTGTTTACTTCATCTAATAAAGTCTCAAACTTTCGTTTATTTAAAGTCTATGATGATATAAGATTAACTATTTTGTAACTAAGGCCATAATATCATCAAGAGATTCGAAACCAGACTTTGCACACAGGACTTGCTGATGTATGATGTAGTGAAATTAAAAAATAATGCGTCCAATGTGGGATTGAAATGAACTGAAAAATCTATTCATTTTACGCATTATACTGGGGGCCCCACATGTCTTAACAGAACGTATTTATTTCATTTTCAGCAATGGGATTTATAACTGCTGTTCAAATATCTCCCCCTTTGGTGGTATAATTCCTCCTTAATATCATTTTCAACAAAATATCGTATAAAACCAGCTAAACAAGCAGATTTAGTTATATCTGTACTTTCGTCAAGAAATAGTAAAGTGAAAGGAGAAGACTATATCAGATTTTTGTTGCTCTCTTACATTTTCTGCCATTTTTAGGGTTCTATCCTTGACTGTATTTCTTGTTAAAGAAATATCTTTAATTTATTGAATTATTTTATCTTTATTTTCAAAATCGTCAAAAAAAGGAAGGAGCGCATGTTAACCAGGCTTCCTTCAAAAACTCCCCATCGCAGAAAAGTTTACCATGCCGGGCAATGACATTCGCAGCCAAGAAACTTGCAACACAAGTTTGAAAATCCTTGCTCATCTATTTAATCATAGATGTGGAGAGTTTATTTTTTCTTTAATTGCATTGGCAATGAATTCTTTTTGCTCTTCATAACTTTTTTGAAAAAGAGATTTGTGATTAGTTTCATAATGCCATTTTACAGATGACGTTCCCAGACCACTGTCCTGGAACAAAAAACTCAAAGAGCCTCTTTATTAATCATACCATATTTCTCTGTCCATCAGATTTGAAAGTCTCTACCATCTTCTACTTTCCGCTTTCAGCCAAGTTGGTCATATTTAATAAATACTTTTTAATTTTTATATTTAATCAATCTTATATTACCAGCCTTAACAGTGAAGATACTTTAATAACGAAAAATCACACAAGAAAAGCAAATCAGAATAATAATGAAATGACTAGCCACTGAGTTTTCTCAATTTCATACGTAAATAACTGAATCGTGTTTGCCAGGCAAATTCCCCTACCCCTTTATGAAGCTGACACATAAAAGGATAAAAATCTTCGAAAGCTTGATTGTGAAATTATAATTTTCATTCCATTTTACAAATGCTTTAGCAATCGAATTATTGTTTTCTCTTGTCAGAAAAAGTCATATTTTATTAGTTTTCTCAATATTTTTCTTATTTTAACTCATTAATTAATTAGAAAATTACAGCAACAGTTAAATAAAGCCTCATGTGTAGATCAAAATGCGTTATATGATGCAGAAATTTCAAAGATATTAAAAAGAAAGAAAAAAATATATATATCAATTAGATTTCTCTCTTTCTCTCTATGCGATGTACCAGGGCCAGCAGAATGAAATCGAGAAAGTGTGTGTGTGTGGGATATTTCTCTGAGTAGTTCAGTGATATGACAAGTGCACTAGTACTTATGAAAAATAAAGCTAATTTCAGTTAAGCACGTGTATTATTTAAAAAATAATAATGAGGTGCAAAATTTAGGGGAAAGTGAGTGAATTTTAATTTGAAACTCCGATTAATGGTGTGCCCAAAAATATCCGTTCGCATGACATAGGTTCGCAGATCCTGTTATATGCGGACAGAAGGACGGATTGAACGACAACTATGGGTGCTACGCATTTTCATAATTACGAACGCATCTAAAAATCTTTGAAAAATGTAAAATATTTTAATAATCAAAACAATTTTAAAAGTTTTCATTTCTGGTAAAATGCATAAAAGTGAATGCGTTATATGCATTGTTTTAATTTTCACCTATTTCTTCTGGTATGAATTCTATTTTTTTAAAATTTGATTAGGGAATGTTTTAAAATTCAATAAAAAACTTACTTTTCGAATCTCCTTTTTAAATTCTGCATATATTATTTTCATTCTTAATCTACAACATCATTTTTATAAAGACACAGGCTAGAAGTACAAAAATGTATAAAGTTGAAATTGCCCTCCTAAAATTTCAGATTGTCTCCCGGTGGGGTGTACTACGTCTCACGTTGGGAACCACTGGGTTAGACATTCCGAATTCTCACCAGAAATTTCAAATAAATGAATAAATAAATAAATAAATAAATAAAATAAAATAAAATAAAATAAAATAAAAATCTGTCAGTTGCGGCAACACTGTGACATAACATCCGCTAATAGCGCAAGAGCACAAGGGGTCAAACCGTAATTATTGGTGTGTAACAGCGCTATTTAAATTTATGTATTGGAATAATATCGAGGAAGATTTTGTGATGACCATAGTGTATTAATTTATGATATATTTTGCCGTTGGTGGTAGTTTCATGGTTTGGTTTTTACAGGTTGTAGATCATAACGTTCCAATGGGTGACTTCCATGAATGGTTTGCCGGAGCCAAAATGAACTATGCTGAAAACCTGCTTAAGTACAGAGACAACCACGTAGCATTAATCGCTGCAGGTAAGTGTAAAATAGTGTAATTGACTGCAATTTTGTGAAAATTTTGAAACGAACTTTCAAGTATGTTTTGCTCATAGGGTATAAACTCAAAAGTTGGCATGGATGTTACTTTAGTGTCGCAAATCCTTTTTCGGAATAGTTTTCTAAAAATTTGAAATTTAAAACAATGCAAAAAAGAGACAAAACAAAACAAAACGAAAAAAAAAAAAAAAACGTTTTAGAAACAGTTGATATCGAAGATGCCTGGAATTTTAATTAGTGGTAATTTTTAAAATTTAAATGATTGCTAATAATGATTCTAAAAAATTCAAAATTTATAAACGGTAAAATGAGAGGAAAACATTCTAAATTACAATTTATAGGAAACTGTTAAGGCTAGAAACTTGAAATTTAGCATGGCTGTTACGTCAAAGGCGTAAATGCTCGCCCAAAACAATTTTCTAAAAAATTCGAAATCTAAAAGGATGCATTAGCAAAAAATGTTCCAAACTTAAATTTAAGTGATTTCCAATTTCTCTTTCAGAAACTAACCATACTTTACTATGTAACGCGATAACTCTTGATAAAAATAACCGATTTGCTTCAAATTTTGGATATAAGTTTATTTTGACAAGGCGCTTCCCAGATTAGTTTTGGGAGTTCATTGGATAAGTTTAAGGGGAAAGGGACGGGGATCTGATCCCCTTTAATTTAGTTAAATGGTTTTTTCATGCAGAATAATCAGATTTCATTCAAATTTTAGATATAGGTTCATTCTGATGAGGCGCCTCCATGATTAGTTTTGGGTGTTCACTGGATAAGTATAAAGGGGAGGAATGAGGGGTAACCTCCCTTAATTTAGGTAAATGGGTTTTTCATGCTTTATTTAATGATTTGCTTCATATTTTGACTACAGATTCTTTCTGATATGGCGAATTCCTGAGTAGTTTTGGGAGTTTAATGGTTAAGTATAAAGGAAAGAACGGGAATGACCCCCTTTTAAATTAAATAAATGGATTTTTATGCAGAATTATCCGATTTGTTTCGAATTTTAAATATAGGTTAATTATGATAAGGCATATTTCTAATTAGTTTGGGGGCTCAATGATTAAGTGTAAAAAGGGAAAATGGGGGAGCTAATCCCCCCGTTAATTTGTTTTCCGAGGGGCATTATTCGTTTGAATAAAAAAGGCTGTAATATGCATTTAATGAATGTGAACAGCCTGTGAGCTTAAAGCCATCAGTTTAATTAGGCAATATTATTTTTTATTTTAATGAAGCTATCGATTACTTTTAAATAATATTTCATTAAATCAATCTTATTTCCAGCCAATTTCTTAACAGTTTTGTAAATCACATTGCTTACTTATCTTCAAGTCCAACAAGAATGTAACTAAAGTAGATGTTCTTTTTTTTTGGTATTACTTTTTTAACAAGCAAAATATATTTGACAAATTATTTTCAATTTTCGTAGGAGAGGACAAATCAACGAAAAATATTACTTACGCCGAAGTGTACGAAAAGACAAAGCTCTATGCAGCAGCACTACGGAAAAGTGGAGTTAAAAAAGACGACATTATAGCATGTAAGTTGATAAGTTTATCATATGTTTCCTTATTACCAATTATTTTTTGAAGTCTTCAACTTATTTCATATACAGAATTTTTCAAATATGTATCGTATAATTCAATGTAACAGAATAAATATTTACTTGGCTGGATTAGTCGACATCAAAACTGTCAAAAGTAAAAAATGTCTATCAACCAGCATAATTGATAAAATATATTTTTTAACACTCATTCATGAGGATCTACAAGCCTTTTCACAATAAACAAGAACGAAAAATCATGACTCAAGCATAGGTAATGCAGGGTTCCCAAATGGTCCGCCAACTGAACATCAATAATGTCTTAGAAAATTTTTCATTTTAGAGTTTTCTTGCAAATTGTGCTGAAAGCAGTTTCGGAAGTTAATTCCGGTTGTAATGCTTTAGAAATCTACCATGTATTTTCTTTAAAAAAAAAAAAAAAAAAATTGGTATTTAGTTGGCGGATTATTTGGATTATGAAACAGTTTCTAATACATTCAGAATACTGTAACAAAACGTCACCATTTAATAAGATTTGAAATTATGCTTAAATAAACAATAAATAAAACATAAAACATTTGAAAACACAATTTTAGAATTTACCATTCATAGTCAGAAAAATGTTGGAATTCTTTGCAGCAGCACTTTATCTGAACTGTAACTTTTTTGCATACAGCTTTATAGGTAAAAATTAATTCAGTTAGGTTCGTTGGTTGTATAGGGTTTACTGGCGCAAAATCCTTTGAGGGACATGCTGCGCCAAAACAAAGACTAAAATATACAAAAATTAAGAGAGACAAGATCTGAATATCTGGACGGGGTATCCCGTCCAGATATAGCTAGGCAAAAGTAGAAAACCAAAAAATTAAAAATAGATATTGTATAGTATAAAACTAAAAACGTAACCGTAGAAAGTTCGTTCTGGATAGAGTTCTTTCCCAAAAAGCGTTAACGTGTCAAAGCAAGTCCAAGTCATAAAACAAGAGATAAAAGAGATTTTAAAAAATCATATTTCAAAATAAAATCTTGCATGTTTTAAAAAGGTAAAGAGTGCCCCATGAGGAATATCCCCAATGAGGTTTGTCAAGATTGGTGATAATGAGTTAAAATACATTCTGTACAAGTGCCGGAGGCCCGGACAGTCTGTTAAAAGATGATGAATGGTCAGGTAATCAAAATGATAATGTGGACACATGGGTGCATCCTCCCTCAATAAAAGATATTTATGAGTGATCTTAGAATGTCCATTTCTCAGACGAGTCAGAATAATTCAGTTAGGAAACTCATAACAAAGTGATTAAAAATTTCTCTTCAAAAATTTCCATTAGTAAGAAGAAATGTTCTCTAATGCTTTTGTGAAGCCCTGTTTATGATATATAAAATTTATAATCTTAGTAAAAAACAAGTAAGAAAAATATTAAATTTAAAACTGCATACCGCAATTAGAAACACATTTCACACGTATAGACAGTGCTGTAACAGAATTCTTCTGTGTTTGTGTCTTTGTAAATGAACAATAAATGCTAGGCACATTCCAGAGTTGGGCAGTATCGAAAATCAGAGCTGCCAACTTCTACGCCTCTTTAAATGCAATAAAGGTGTTTATAACCAGAAAATTTACTAAATATTATACATGATGAATTTATTCTGTGATATTTAGAGCTGCCTACTTTCTTAATTTGTTTAATAGAATTTCTGGTTCGAATGTGTTTGTTTGGTTGTATAAAAGGCGTAGAAGTTGGCAGCCATGGAAAATACATGTATTTGAAATATATTTTCAAAATATATATGTAATTTCTACTTTGTATTTTAAAGCTTTAAAAATGTGCATTTTGGTAAAATATTTTGGAATGCTTTTTCAAAGTATTTTGTATTTTCAAAATACTCAAAATGCATTTCGTGAGATTTCAAGCTGTCGTGCCCAAACCACAGTTCCTAGATTTGCAACAGGCAAACCGCAAACACATGCCTGTTTGTTTTGAATAGTTTTTGAATTCGTTTTTCGAAGTTTATATATGCACATTGACATTTAGTACGATGTTCGATAAACATTTTAATGAATCGGATATTTACTTCTGCAGAAGCATTTTTTATTTTTTCTGAATAGTTACAAAAATAGTCTATATCATTCATAACATTGAGTGTGAATTACAAAAACGTGTTGTTTGAAAATTGCTGCACCGGCAGGTACTGCCTATTTAAAATACATTAGAAGTATAATGCTGTTAATTACCATTGAGGGTAATGAAAGTGCTATTAAATTTAAAAAGTGAATTAATTAATAATACATAATGTGCGCTATTAGATATGAAATATTTTTAATGTTCTGTTGATGATAATAATAATAATAATAAACTTAAATGAAAGCAATATAAAACAAGATGTTCGATTATAGGTTAACTTTTTTAATGATAAAATAAACTTCAAAACCTATTTAAAGGTAAGTTTTTAGACTTATTTCACCATATATCGATTTCAACATTATGTTTTTCCATTTTTTTAGTATTCATTCAGTCGAGGTTCCAATATGAATTACCATACCTTTGATATTAGTATAATTGGGATTTAACTTTAATATAAATGTAGTTCAATTCATTAATAAGGCATACAAATGTTTATTAACTGTGTTTACATTGACCATATTAGATATTAGATGTTTAAATGCCGACTTAGCTTTATTATAGTTAAGCATTTATACCGTTGAGATTGCATTGGAAAACATATTGAAACTTTATTTTTTATTTTACACATGCAAAGCTAACTCTGGTTTCTTCTTATCTTACAGAATATACTTTTAGGTATTCAAAACATAGATAAAAATCCTTTTTAATCTATAAAAGGATATAGTCTATAAAATCTATATCTTTAAAGACTAATAAATTTTTGATGTTAAACTTTTTTTTAGAAGCATAAAAAAAGCAATTTTATATGAAAAGTGTAAATTCTGTATTTAAACAAAGTTTTGGTGTTTATTTAAAATGGTACTTTCACATTAGCTACATGATAAGGATTAATAATAAAGTTATTGTCAAAGAATTCACCAATTAAAGCAATTTACTTTATTCTACTTATTTCAGAAGCAGTTCGATTATATATCGATTTGTGTATAGTTTATTTAACCGCTTTTTGATTTGACCATACATCGTTTGGGTAATGTGGTTTCCCCATCATGATTCACTCGCACCACGCACGAGCATCCATATTCCAGTCACGATTTATTATTCTCACCAATAAATTTTTATTGTAAATTTTGTATTATTTAATCCGAGCTTTTTCGGATTCAATTAGGCAAAAATTTCCGTTTCGAAAAAACGGTGATAGAAGATTAAAAATTTAGTAAAAGACAAGAAAATAATAAGCATTATTTAATTTTCTTTTTTTTAAGTATTAATCAGTTAAGTGGTTAAACACTTTTGATGAACTTTTAATATCGTTATCAAATATTAACAAAAAAAGACAAATGATAAATTTATTTACATAATTTTAAATGCATACTGGTGAATCTTCCGCAATCAAGCTGCCCGCAATACAGATTATTATTATTATTATTATTATTATTTTTAATCGTGCTCGGATTTTTTTAAAACCATAACAAATCCGTAAATTAAGATAATTTTCAAACAAATCCGTAAATTAAGATAGATTTTAAACAAATTGCACTTCAAAGTATATTTTTTTCTATTCGACGGTGTAAAACTTCAAAATGTCGGATGATAAGACGTTACTAGATTTTCTAAAAAGAGAAATTTATTGCTCAGACCATTGCATCGTGTCTGTATGACATGAACGTTACTCATGGGTATATGTTTTTGTTTTACAACACAGACCAGCGATCTCACTCAGATTAATCCCTGGAGAGAATGTGGAATATATTTCATCCTAGCTGATTTAAACAAGAACCAGAAACTTTCAGTAAAATAACTTTTTGGGCAAAATGTTAAAAAATCGCCATTTTTTTAAAATTTAAAGTAAAATATTTTCTATTAACCCTTTATCTACCGAATTATTTTTCAAGAAATTGATCCACCTCAATAATTATCTTTTTTAATATCTGAAGGTATACTGGAATTTTTAGATAATAGTAATGTGGAATTTAGATATGTTTTTTTCATTACAACTGGTTAAATGTATCGGGAGTTATAATTTTTTTTTTGTGAAATATTTACAAAAATAATCAGATTAACTAACCAAAATGACTCTTTTGAAAATATCGCAATTTTTAAAAAAGCAATGAATTTAAATGCATCATGATCCTCTCTATAAATGGAAATGCTTTTGCAGTTGAATATGTTTCATATAATTTTATTTAAAGAAAGAAAATAAATACCTATAAAAATGAGTAATAAAACTACCACTTTTTGAAAACATTTAGCTTCGACTGTTTCTCTGTTCTATCTAAATTTGATCGAGAAGAGTGTTTTTGTGTGGAAAGAATAAAAAATCATTTATTAATAGACAGAATAATTCAATTTTATATAACGTTTTCTTCAATGGTAGTTTAAAGTACCGCCAGTGCATAAAGGGTTAATCCGGTAAGTATTACAGAGACATTATTGCTTGCCCCTTAAAGGGTTAAAGATGCTCGATACATCGCGCAATGTAAAGAATATAGATGAAAATCATTTTTATTTCAGAATCATATTAATTTAGTATATTTTCTCGGAATTTCATCCAATAGACCGTAAACGCATTTTTGAGATTTTCTTATTAGCCACATACCATCCGGTAATCGCGAAAGTTTTTTTTAATCATTTATAGCAAACCTTGTTATTTCAATTATTTCAGCATTTAAAGACGTAAGTTCAATTACATGTCTGTTAAATTCGTGTTTTATTTATGTATATTTGTGAGATTTCAATTTCGTTTGGCAATTTTGTTATGGAAAATTACAGATAAACAAACAAATGCTGAATTGCATTGTTATTTTAAGGGAAAGGGTTAATTTTTCGTAATTAGGTCGTACGAATACTTGTGAAATGGCTTTAATTCTTTAAACATCCAAACCGTTTTTTTCCGTCATACAACTTTTGAATCTAAAGATTGATTTAACAAAAATTGGTATTAATGTTAATTTTTTGAAGTGCATTAGACAGATATATATGTAAGGTTATCAAATACAAACCCTCAAACATATGCTTTTCATATCTATGATTTTATGAATCGAATCGTTAAACATTAATGAAAACTAATTTTGGATGCATGTAAAAAATTCAAGTTTGAAAATTATTTTAAAAATCCCTAAAAAACTGTGCAGATTGAAATACAGCTGTTGTGACAGATTTGTTTTATATTCCACTGTATAAATATTGTATTTATGCGATATTTAATAGTCACAAAAAAAAAAAAAAAAAAAAAAGAGTTATTCATGGACATTTTTTTTGCTTTATAATGTAGATGGTTTGTGAAATAATTAATACAAAGAAGATATAAATTAGCTGATCAAGTTTTTCAGCCCAAAAATGTATTTCGATTTTTTTTCAACTGAGATTTTTATAGAAAACGTGAATAGAAATTTTAAGGGTGCATTCGAAAAAGCGCTTTTCCACCTTCAACAGCTGAAATTTTCCGATACAATTTCAGACACATTTTTAAAAGTAGAAACATGAAACTTGCTGAGGGGATTCTTGAAGGGACGTATGAAGTGCCGTGTGATGTCTTTTTACGCTAAATTTATTAGAATTTGATTTATAAACAATTACTTTATCAGTATGACCCTTTTTTTCGTTCACAGATCTCTCGCTTCAGGAAAATCGGTTCGGAATACCGTTTTTGATTGCTTTTTTTACAATATTTTCTGCATTTATCAAAGAATCGACAATCACGGCACCTTGTGTACTTCCCAAATAAGAGACTTTGAAAGTTTGGTGCATTTGAGAGCAAAAATGAATTCAAAAATAAATCGGAAAATAAGCAGTTTGAATCGAAATACACCCTTAACCAATTACAGTCGAGTCTCCCTATAACGAAACTCCATACATCGAATTTCTCTATATAACGAATTTCTAGTAGGAACGGTCCCCTTTTCGCATGATTACATTAAAAACAGTCTCTATATAGCGAAATACCTATCTCCATACAACGAATTTTTTCATAAATTTATCTTAATTTATTCAGTTTTAAAAAAACTTCGAAATCATATGGAATCAATTTTCCATCACTTATTTTTGATTTATCGTTCAGTGCTGAGTTTTTTGTGTGTTACTTTTCTCCTTGTTCTTTAAATCCAACAAATTCATCCCATCTCCCACACACCTTACCACATCGTTCTCAAAACAGAGTCAATTGGATTGTTACACATATAAGAGAGGAATCAATGAGAGGCACATACGGCCTTCACTTGGAGGAAAATGTTAACTACAATTTTTCATTCCTTGCTAAAGTTTGAGCATTTTTTTAGAGTAGCAATTAAAAAAAATTACAGATATCTTCGTCTGTAATTAATGCAAGTATTCCTTATTGGATTTTCATTAGGCTTTCAAATAAATGTCTGTTCTCTTTTTTGAAACAATTTAAATAATTAAGAAATAAAATGTAAGGTTAATATTTACTTTTAAACATTTCAAATTCTTAATTAAAAGCATCAAAAATAATATTTGTTCAAAATTTACACATTAAATACGATTTTTAACATCATTCTCTATACATCGAATTTCTCTATATAACGAATTTTTCACTGGAACGATGGATTTCGTTATATAGAGACTCGACTGTAATATAATACCCATATGTAAGTGCAAATATGTTATTAACTTGACTACTCACGAGTATGTACATGCGGATATGTGCTATGCATGTGTTTGTTTATAATAAAATCGGAAACATTATTAAAACTTAAATAATTTTGTGTGATTTTATGATTAAAAATAAAAGACATTTATTCATTATTAAGTGATGTTGTTATTTACATATTAAAAGTTTGAAAACCAAGATCAATGTTCATTATATTATTTGAAAAAATATCCAGAAATTACTTTTTTTATGATAATAACGAAATATAGTTTTATAATATAACTGATAAATATAATCAATAAGTTATGAATGTTTAACCCTTTCCGGCACGGGCAAAATCTGTTAGTAAAATGAGAAATTATCGACTGTCACCGGAATTCACAAACGAATTTTTTGAATATTTTGAAACACCTAATTTAAGCTTTTATCGTAAAAGCAAAATTTTACTAAAATATTATTGGTGCCACTTGCAGGTTTGGAATTAAAATTAGGTATCCCAGACCGGGCACAGTGTGCCGGAAAGGGTTAAGTAATTTCAATTCAGTTATGCTTTCACAACTAGTGGGGAAGCACGTTGGGACATCGTTACTTTGGAACACCTTAAGGATATACGCTTAAGGCAGAGGGTATATGGTGCTCCTTTAAAAAATCCAGACAGTATATGGCGTATACCTCCGTATACCCTTCACTACATCTCTGAGTAAGAAACACTTGTTAGTTCTTTACGACTCCTAATGTGCACATGAGTTAGAGCGATTTGATTAACCTGCGTTCGACAGGTTTATGATATGATCGGCCGATGTCGCCTACAATAATCGTACGAAGTGGTACTTGGTAGATAGGTTGATGGAAGTGTTCGTTTGTAAACATAGCCTTTTTAGCACATTCCAACAAAGTTGAAAAGTGCTTATTCTTATTTACAACTATTACCTGATTACAACATTAAGAAACCAGGTAACAAGAACAATCTGATTGGTTGATTACAGTTACAGTATTGCAGTTGTAAGACAATTCAATAACATTTTTAATTTTACTGGTGTGAAAAGAATATTTTTTCCTTAATTTAAAAACTGAAAGATACCAAACCGTTACAAAAAGTTAACTAAGAAAGAAAAGAAAAATATCTATATAACATACAAAAATAAAATAAAATAAAATAAAATAAAATAAAATAAAAAAAAAATAAAATAAAAAGGCTGTTTTTGACGCTAGATGTAAAAGTTTTGTATTTCCATCTGGCAAACATAATTTTTCAGAATTGCTTGCTATTGTTATGACTAATAGTTATAAGCTGTCGAATAAAATTTCCTTATAGAATCAGGATGTTTAACTTTTTAGCAGATTTTTTCATCTAACATTTTTTCTGTTTTACATAAATTATGCATAGCACCACACTTTATTACGGTTATAATCATAATAAATTCTACCTATGCATGTAATATTGGTTTTTCTAATAAAAGGAAATCAGATGGATGGTTCATTTGGTTTTACTTGAAAATACTTCAGGAAGAATATAAAATCTGATCTAACCTCTGGCCCTTTATCCTAAATGAAGGATTATATGAGGAGTAGTTCCACTTTAAAAAGTTTCTAACTATTCTAATCGAGAGGCTGAGATCTGGAAACGGTTTTTCAATTCTATGTGGCTGGATGACAAAATAAGCAATGCTCTTATCTGAAGTAAGTAACAACTGTAGGTCCAGTTGGTGATGTTTTATTAGCCATGCCATACAGGATTTCGAGAAATGAAATGGAGGTGCGAGATTACTATTTCCGAACCTCCACCGGCGATAACCAAAGAGTTTCTTGAAAGCAATTTCTCGCATTCTTTTATTTCCTTCTTGCATGTTCATTCATCCCTATGTCACATTTATCGCTTTCTTATGCTCTCAGAAAAACACAGAAGAGAGAAAAAAATTTTTCCCTTTTTCCAAATTTTGGAAAAATATCAGTATTCTGAAAATTGAAATTCCCAAGAAATAATGGAAAATTCAATAATTCCCCAAGTAGACATGAAACTTCCTAGATCTAGGGAGGGGATTTTTTCCTAAATCATAGAAGCGCCAAATACAACACTTGTAATATTCTTAAATAACCTATTTTTATTTTACTGGAGTTAAAAGATTATATTTCTTGGAGTATTTTAATTTTATGAATAGACTAGAATTAATCAAATGTTAAATTTAAAGCTTGAAATATATCAAAAAGTTAAGAAAGAAACTAAGTAAACTAAGAAAAGAAAAACATCAAGGAAGTATAGTAAAGTAAATAAGTTGTTTTTAACTCTTGATGAGAAAATTTTGTATTGCTTTCTTATCTATTACAAATGTAACGCAACTTATTTTAATAAACGGTCTTCGCCCCTGTAATGACGCCCATGTGTATACTTTTTATGTTTTGTTGTTCTTTAAATTATACAAACACTGATCATGTAGTCTGATAACAGCTTTTTACATAATTGAATTTTTAAATTTTAGCTTAATAACTTTCCTATATTATCACCAAAGGCATTAAATAATAAGTCTTGTCAGATTAATGAAAGAAGTTTCGCAAGTTGGAAATAGTCTAACTAACTTCTAATGTTCTTTTTGCGTACTATAAAACAAAAAAATATAAAAAAAATTAAAAATAAAAATCATGAAACATTATTCAAAAGCACATTTTGGAATAGATTTTGGATCAAGCGTGAAACCTACATCAGATCTTATGCTGAGCTAAGGTGTTTTTTATTTATAATTCGTTGAAGGAAAAGAGAGTGGAGCTCAATGTATTCGAACAAAATTTACATAATGTATATGTTTGCAGGCCGCACGTACTTCCCGGGGTACGTGTACCCAGGTTCGGAAGGAACCACTGCCTTAAAATATAAAAAAAGGGAGGGGAGAAAGGGAAAAAGAAAAGAAAGTTGGCGAATGGGAGGAGTTAAGCCTCAAACTCCATCCCTTTGTGGGAATTATCTACAGAGCATATCTAGTCAAATGGGACTGGTGCAACGCCATGCAGGGCCGTGGCAAAGCATTTTGATGGTCTCAGCTAAACGTCAGGATTGCAGATTGCAGGATTGAAGAACTTATCAAACAAATATATTTTTCAAGTGCATGCATTATAGAATGCAAAACTGTTTGAAAGAAATGCAACTTCTTTTTTGGTGATAAAATGAAAACACACAGATTTTACACATTCATTGTAACTTTTTTTTTTCTCTCTTTATTTTATCACCTTACGCATATTTATTTTTTTATTCATACCATAAAATTTTATGAACGGATTTCAATGTTTATTAAAAATTTTATTTGTTTTAAACGTTTATAGATAAATTTTATTAAAATAAAAATAGAAAACAAACATAGTCAATGCTTCTTTTAAATTACAATGAATTTAAATAAAATATTTTTTTTTATTAAATTTTAGTTTTCAGGGATGGTTTTAGCTCTCACATTTTCTATCGTTCTTTACCAAATCCTACTGTAAATGATAAACTAAAAAGAAAAAAAATTGGTCCTCAACAACGGAAATTTTTCTTTCATTGGAAAATACGTTCAATCGAGTTCGTACGTTTTCAGTAATGTGGTAGGATTTTTCAAATAAAGACTGTTTCCTAGCACTGTTATAGTCATAAAAAACAGAGAGTATACGCTATAGGCAGAAGGTATACGCTGATGTCATGAAAGTTCATAGATAGAGTATACGCTAATGTTTTATTTGAGAAACATAGAATATACGGAGCTTCTTAAAAAAATCCAGAGGGTACATGGCGTATACCCCCGTATACCCTCCATTACATCCCTGTTTCCTAGAAATCTGCACAAACTTTGCTGTTATTTAAAATATCAAAATAATTATAATCAAGTGAAACCTGTACGTGAAGTGTTGCATTATCGTATGTAAGGACACGCCCGTTAGACTAAAGCTCATTGAGTACTATTTCGAGTCGAAAGAGGAGTGTCTGTTTCCTGAAGGGATTGTTCATCATGGGAACAAATTCATCATAAACCCTTTTTTGTCCATAATATCCTCAAACGAACTATATACGAGTTTCTACAACATTACTAGAAGAAACTCCCATCCAGGGGTGTAGGTGTAAAAATAACAGAGGATATACGCTCTAGGCAGAGGGTATACGCTCAAGACAATGAGTATACCATAGAATGTGCATACTATAGCTTTCTTGAGAAACAGAAGGTGTACGGTGTCCCTTTATAAAATCCAGAAGGTATACGGCATATATCCCTGTCTACTCTCCACTACATCCCTGCTCCCATCCAAAAGACAACTGGGGTCGGGTAGGAAAGGCCAAAATTACAGCAGTTGAAAAGATTTTTGTGGCAAAATGACAGAGTATTAATCCATCCCACGGCTGCCAAATTCATTATTTCACCCAGATGTCTGAATAAGATGATCATCAAGAAGCTAAACATAAAAAATTTTCAAGAAAAAATTATGCCAAAACGAACAGGAAAGCAAACGGTTGCCGCGAAAATGAATTGGAATCTCTTGTTCAGAATATACGCAATCTATCATCAATTTCGTAACTAAAATGAAATTTGGAGACAAGATCCTTATTTGGATTGCGATGGGTGTAAAAGGCTTGAATCGTCCATTTATCTGAAAGTATGAGTTCGCTGTTATCCTGCAACAACGTTTAAATAACTGCATTCACCGTCACCTCATACCTTCATCCATTGCCAACAGCGGTTATTATGTCTTTCGCCCAGAAATGGCTAGTAGTGATTACTGCAAAATCGTTCTCAGCCACTTCCGCCAGCAAAACATAATTTCCGCTGAGAAGTTTGATAACCCAGCAAACGTTCCTGAAATTAGACCAACTGAGGGGTTCTAAGTACTTCTTAAGTCCAAAGTTTACACGAAAGACTGGAAAATAGATAGCATCCAGAAATTGATGAATCAAATCAAATACGATCTCAAAATTATGGACCTAAATTTTGTGCAACGTCTAGCAAGTACTGCTTAAGTAAAATCGATGATGTACGATGAAACGGTTTAATTGAAACTTGATAACAGTTTTACATATAGTCCAAGAGCCGACCGCACAAAACCTTAAGTCATCGAGCACAAGAAAAAATCCTTTATTTTACGGAAGAGTAGTAATAGAGGAATCTAATGATCCATGTCTGCCGGAAGCGAAGTGGTTCATAAGCCAAAAATTGATACCAATAACGGTTGACTTGTAGGTTTAGCATTGTGTTTGCCGTACAATCAAAAGTAGGAAAACAAGGAAAACTGGGTGCAGGAAAAAACACAATGCTAATCCTGCGAGTCAATCACTAGTTAGTATTAATTTTTGACTTATGCACCACTTCGCTTCCGGTAGACATGGATCATTAGATTCCTCTATTACTACTCTTCTATAAAATAAAGATTTTCCCTTGTGCTCGATGACTTAGGGTTTTGTGCGGTCGGCTCTTAGACTAATAGTAATATGGATATTAAAGTTACTTTACAGTGTCCATTTGAGTTCTTTGTCATTTTCTTTCAAATCTTTCCAGTCAAGAAGGGTTTTTGTGGATTTCTAGCAAACAGTCTTTAAATGTCCGCATTGCTCTTAAAGCACAGGATCAAATTCACCGATATATTTTGTTAGATTCAAGGCTCGTTTAGAGATTTCGATTAGCAAACCGAAAGAAGTCTGTTAGAATTTCATATAATTAGGATTGCGATGGGTGTAAAAGGCGGCGCATCTATCTGGAGCTATGTATATGTGTATTAAATTCACGTATGTTGCAAAAAAAGTCAACACTTCCAAGAAAACTTTGATTGAAATTTCAATTTTTAAGCCTTTTTAAAATGTATCTCAATCTTATAGTATATTATTCGAAGAAGAGAGTAAAAGGTTTAAAGGAAACATTTCGAGTTATCTATGAGGAAGTACAATGATTTAATATTGAAAAGTTTAAATTTTATTTTTACGAGGTAACGAGGGTTTTAAGATAAACATTCAATTGTTTATTTTCTTCTTCTTTACTCTGAGCCATTATTTTGTCTGCGAAATATCGCCATTATCAATGCCGAAACGCATTACGTAAAATTAGACCACAAACTGTTGTAAGTTTTTTTTTTACATTAAAACCCTCTGCTGACAGTCTTTCAAAAGGGCAAAATTCTAACATTGCTTTCTCTGCATTTTGTTTTAAAAGTTAAAAAAAAAAAAACACGATTCTTTCAAAATTATATAAAAAACTTAAAAGCGAATATGAATGTTATCCTTGAAAGCTTTAATTACTGTTCAATATATTAAAAATCTATTAAATGAATACAGTTATATTATTTTAAATATTGCTTGTATTGCAGTGAAAGCTGCAGCTTAGAGAACGTGTTAACACGGGCTTGTCAGTGAGAGGGTTAAAATAAAGGATTAATTATGCTAAAAACTTGTTATTAAGGGTGTTCAAATTGAAAGGTACGAAATCGGTTGAAATTTAAATATGCCGGTTTGGGATTATGTAGTCAGAGATCGTGGGACGCGATTGGAATATCTGGCGTGGTTGTGCCAACACGTGGCCGCCCGTGCATGAAGGACGGAAAGAAGCAGGCTGTTTTGTGTTCCGTCCTATTGACGCGGCAGTGCGTGTGAGGACATCATGGCTTTCCTATTGCGAAATTCTATGATCGAGGAGAAGCGAGGTATCTCATTAAGCCCTGGTGCAGAGTGAAATCTGATAACACATCGTCCCTCTGACTCATCCGGCCAACCCAATGCTTTGGAATTTCACAGAAATTCCATTTTAATTGGGAAACATCTATGCACTATGTCATTCGATTCATCGACTTCGATGGAAGGTGAACTGGAGCATAGCGACTCCAGTACGAACTTCTTCAAATACTGCACTGGTTCATTGGTTCATCGTTGCTCTTCAATTGTCTAATTTTGCAATAGGAAAGCCGTGATGTTCTCACACGCACTGCGGCATCAATTGGACGGAACACATAACTACCTGCTTCTTCCCCTCCTTCATGCACGGGTGCCCACGCGTGTGCACAATCACACCGATACTATAATCGCGCCCTTCGATGTCAGACTACGTAATCCCGAACTGTTATTGCTGGTGAGTTATAGGCCTCCTGATTGGAGAGGTTACAGCCACTAACATAACTACACTTACATTAAGCTATTTTTGGTAAGGGTCATTACCAACCGAGATTCATGGGTGTTGAATCTACAGGTATAAACAAAACACGTGATCGTAACTTCTAGAAAGGGGTGAAATTTACTCAAAAATAAAAAAAATAACAAAATAAATGATTGAGTAAATCAATAAATATTTGTTGCACTCAGAAGTCCGATCCTGTAAATCAACATTAGTAAACAATAATAAAAAAGTAATTAAAGAAAAGGAGTCTACTCGATGTTAATTGGGAGTAATCCCTAAAGGAATTAACACGAATTTAGGATTAACATAATACAAATTTATTTACATTATTTTACATTTATTTACAAAAGATAGAAAATATTATAATACCCATTAGTTAATAGGTGTTTTCTCACACTTTTCCGAATATTAATTCATATCAATGAAAAATTAATTCTGTACAATATTAAAAAAAAACAAATACATTTAACTTTGGACTCGTTCTCACACTCTCGATGACCTCCCTAACCATTGGAAAAATTTACATAGTGGAGAAATTTAAATTGCATACCTGGAGCAACTTCAGCATACTCTGCGAGGTCAGGACTAGTCTAAACATCCCTTTCCAAGCCGTCGACGAATATCAGGAAGCTGCATATTCCAAGGCTATGGGCATCTCTTTTTAGCGGTCCATCCGGCATGTGTGATACTGGGCATCTATATCTGTAGTAGGCGCATATCGAAAACTACTTGCACGCTGTCAGTACCGCATCCCGAAAGCATCTGTGAGAGCAACCTTTTTTTCCTCTCTTCGAAAAAAGCCAGGGGCCTAAAAAAACTTGTTTTCCCCCTCCTCTTGACCCCAACCAATTGCATCGGAATCTGGTAAAGATGAGGCCTTGCTTTTCTGGGGGCGTAAAGTTCCCAAGGTCCACTTTGATCTCTCTTCTTTCAGACCTCCTTGTAGTTTTATGGGCTGGTCATTGTACACCCCATAAATTTACAGGTATTTGCTGTCCAAATGCATTTATTTAATTGCACAGTCCTGCTTTTAAAATGGTCATAAAACTTGGGAGGTCCCTCGAGAATCCCATGAGAACATTTTTTTTATGCTTAAGCACTATGACTACTTACAGTAATAAAATAAACAAAAATAAAAATACATAAAGTATCAGTCTTTGTGCTTGAAAAAACCAGGTGGTCGTTTTTCGGACCACCAGTTATATTTCAACTGGTTTCGTCTTGACGATGTTTCGTACCTTTTTATTTAAACACCCCTAATATTTGAATAATTTGTCACTAAATTTTTGACAAGAGTATGAGTGCAAAATTTAGAAAAATAACCGTGTTTTCTTTTGTAAAAGGCTTTATTCTTGAAAAGTAAGTTGATTTTTTTCTTTTAAACAATATCATTAATTTTGCTACTTTTAATTTTGGAAAATTTCAGGTTACATGTCAAATCGAGAAGAAGCTGTGTTTGCCATGATTGCTGCAACAAGCCTTGGAGCCATTTGGGTTGGTGTTTTACCACTGATGGGGCCGCAGGTGCGTTTTGCAATCCGTATGCTTTTAAATTCTTTTCGCGTAGTAATGAATTGACTGAAAGTACGAAATCAAAAATGTCATGCCTACTTCAACATTTAGGAATAATCATATACAGCAAAACTTCTCTAAAGCGACCACGTTGCGTTTCAATAAAAACTGGTCGCTCCGAGAGGTAGTCTCTTAATAGAGATCATGTTTAAATCTAGATTTTAATTGTTGGAAAAGGTTACAGTTAATGTTTCTAAATTAAATTTTTCACGTTAGGAAAAAATAAAAAAAATTAAATATCAAAACAAAAGTTAATTGCATAAGTTAATTACTATTCGCGTTTGAAATGAAATAGACGCCCTCTCGCGGACAAAGTCTGAAACGAAATAGAACTGATGCCGTGAGCATCTTCCGCTGAAATCAGTGTTTAAAAGGCCGATAAATAAATAAACAGTTCTATAATAAATAAATAAATAAACAGTTCTATAACGCATGCAACGTTGGGTTCTTTGTATTAAAATTACACTAGCCAACAAAAAAAATATTTTTGTCAGTTTCCTGGTTCTAGATAGTCAAATTTTACTAATTTTGGGTTGAAAAAAACGAATATGTAAGCGAAATTTTTTTATTAGCTCTTGTTTTCAAGATACAATACAGCCCACTGGAGAAAGACACACAATATCCCACACATCGATTGCAGAAGCAAATTGAAGAAGAAAAAAAATCCTATGTAATAAATACAATTCAATAGGCATGTTTCATTAAACAATGTTCATTTTTCAGAAAGCAGTGGTTGTTTCTAGCCTATTCTTGCAAAAATTTCCTTTAGAATTGCCTCTTGTATGTCAAGAATCGCTTGTAACAGTCCAGCAGTAGTCAGCCAGCATTGACTCATCCCAATGATCCTGATATTTTCGCCTCATCCCTTCGTTCCATTACAGAGATATCTTTGTGAAACCTTTAACTGTATTCATTGTTTACAGCTCCACAGTTTTTAGGGAAAAAATGAAGATGGGAGTGGAGTAAATGAAGTTTCAGACACATGTTGCATCCATGGTTATGGTACTTTTGTAGGAGTTCTTTCACCAACTGTTGGTACTTCTCTGCTTTTCTGTTGCCTACAAATCCTCGTACTTCACCTTTCAAGGCTTCCCAGGTGCCTTCTCTTTCCCTTCCAAAACTTTATCAAAATCAGAATCCTTCATTATTGTGCGTATTTGAGGGCCCACAAAGATTCCCTCTTTAATCTTTGATTTACTCAGTCTTGGAAAATTCGCTCTAAGGTAATGGAAAGCCTCTCCATCCTTGTTCATGGCTTTCACTAAGTTCTTAATTAATCCCAGCTTAATGTGTAGGGGTGGAAGCAGAATGTTTTTGGATCAACCAGAGGCTCTTTTTAGACATTTCTCTCCCCGGGACTTAGATTTCTTGAAGGCCATATGTCTTTTATGTAGTGAGAGTTTCTATCTTGATTGTCCCACAAACACAGAAAACAGCAGTACTTGATATAGCCTAATTAGAGTAAATCAATTACTTTCAAGTTAGCCACAAATCTGCCATTATGATCCTAGTATTTGATTGACTCGAGAAGTAATTTCACATTTCCGTGAATTTCCTGCATGTGAACGGAATGACATGTGGGTATGGAAGGATAATGTTGTCGTTGTGTAGTAAAACTGCATTCAAACTAAGTTTGGAAGATTCTATAAATAACCCCCACTTTTGTAGATCATGACTTATGTTCATGGAACTCATCAAACCATTAACATCAGTACAAGCAACAACTTGATCTTTCTTCTCAAAGAAAGGAAGAAGATTCTTGTGACGAGTCCTCTGTGATCTTAACTTCTGCTTGGAATCGATAGATGCCATTGCTTCAGTCTTGATGCCAGAAGCTCTGCTTTCTCCTTTAGCAAGTCAAGATCTCTCATGCGATCATTCAATTCTGTCTGATTTAGTCTGTGAGACTCGTTCAAATCTTCTGCTTCGAAATCTGGGCTATGGGAAATCCCAGGTCTAGTGACTCCTCTTCAATCTCATAATTTTAGATGGTTCAGAAATTGGCAGATTAGCTAAGTAAGGAACTGGCCGAATGGCTGATGGGGAAAAAGAATGTGAAAAAGATTCTACACTGAGAATGCAGTTGAGGGGAATTACTATTAGGAGTACCAACATCCGAACATTCGATTTCCTATATAACAGCCATAATGGGATTTCTCAAGTTGGCTCCTATCTTGAAAAGAAGAGCTAATCTCAACTTTTTATGTTGATTTTCGTGTTTAGCGAGACAAAATACTTCGGAAACAACTATTTTTGAGCCCGAAACATTTTTGATGTTGGGTAGTGTTATCTAAAATCAAAATTTTATGCACAAAGTTTAGATCTATAATATAAAAAAGTACATTTGACTTACTCATGGCAAAATAACATGACAGCAACACAATGCTTGCATGATTCGCTTGCTCCAGCTTTGCAAGAGCAAGAAAAATTTTTTATTTTCAAATTTTTGTTTTAATTTACTAGCAAACCTGAAATAATATGGGGATTTCCTTTTGTTTGGCTTGTTTGTAAACACGAACCTACAATCTCTATTTCTTCTTCTTTGCATTCTTTAATGCCGCAAATTATTAATCTCTTTGAATCAATAATTGCTTCAGCTTCTCTAAAGCAATTACTAGATTTTCCAGCATCTAGAAATTCTAAAATTGTCGATATTTGTAATTTATCTCCCATAATTAAATAAAAAAGATAAAAAACTGCTCTTTAAACGGGTTTCGCTATGCTACAGCATGGAACAAACAGCAAGCAAAGCACTACGTAAACAAACGATTATCAGGTCTATACAAAGCCACCTTTCGGTCATTACAAACGCGAATACAGTTAAAAAATGAATACAATGAGTTTCTTTTGATTTTACAATTTTATCTTTTATAACTCTTATTTCCAAGTCCTTTCAAAATTCAGTAAATAAATGCCATTTTTTTTTTGGACAAGAACTAACAATAACGATTTTATTACTTTATATATTTCTTTGAGAGTTTCCTGATTGAAAAGAGCAGGGGAATTTATTGATCGTCGTTCTTAAGAGCCCACAATAGTCACAGAAAAAGTACTCAAAAAGACCCGGATGATAATGTAAAGTCTATGGGAGCGTTCTTTTCTAATATCTCGCTGAAATTTTAATATTTTTAAATGATTTTTTTGCACAAGATAGCTGAGAACGATCCACAACCGGCCTAGTTTTTACTTTTTTGATTTTGCTTATATATTTTTTATATTACGATAGTTTTATTTTCAGAACCGGTTTAAACCGGTTTCGAAAGTTAAAGTAATTGTTTAAAGAAAATCTGAAACGAAAACTGAAAAAGTAAAAACTAGGCCGGTTGTGGATCGTCCTCAGTTATCTTGTGCAAAAAAATCATTTAAAAATATTAAAATTTCAGCGAGATATTCGAAAAGAACGCCCCCATAGACTTTACATTAGCGCTCGGCTTTTACCGCGTGACTAGTGTGTGCTCTTAATTCTTCATAAGAGTTAAATCTATTGTCTTAAAAGGCGCAAAGAGGTTTAAGTACTTAAAAGTTACCAGAATAATAATAATAAAAAATCTAGTTTAGAAGTTCCATGATTAATGATATAAAATGGGTACAAGCTTCGGATTTTTTTTCATGATAAAACCTTTTTCAAGTGACCGGCAAAAAAAGGATTTTGTTTCATTTTCTTCAAAGAAATTGGTCGCTCATGGAGGGAGTTCAACTGCGACGCTCTCTGAGAAGAGGCAAAATTAGTACTGGCCGTATGGGAATAAATTTCGTCCTATGAAGGAATGGTCGTTGAGGGAGATGGTCGCTTAATGGAGGTTGTCTCACAAGGAGGTTTCTCTGTATATATTATTCTTAATGTCGACAACTTTTTTGCTATGCCCATACAAAACGCACAACCATCTATAAAGTATGATACGAAAAATTTTAACTTAGTACTCTCACATTTCGTTAAAATACTTTGTTTAGTTAAAAATTAATTATGACAAGTCAGAAATACCTATCCCAAAACGTTCTTTTATCTCACATATGCGAACACTTCAATATTCGCTATTACAAGGCCAAAATTAAATGACCGTTCTGAGAATTCTAAAGATATAGGTTCATTGAATTGTTTGCATTTTTAAAGAGATATAAGCATTGTATTATTTCAAACACATCATTGAATTTCGGCACCGACACTCTTAGATGTCTGTAACTAAAATTCTCAAACCAAAATGCATAAAAAAAGCACCTTTTGGGCAACAGATAAAAGCTTAATAAGTATACATTTATCCGAAAGTGTAAGAGGTTATGAAGTTTGATTAAATTCCGTACATTAGGTTTTGAGGTACAGCTATCGCAAAAATCGTGAAAAATGCAACATAGCAGCACCACCTGTTATATGATTTACACGAATCATATATCAGCACTAATTTATGTCACAATATAAGAGATTAAGAAGTTTGATGAATTAATCTTGAGGTATGACTGTCGTTAAAATCGTGTAAATTCTGTAAAAGGCAGCACAATAGCGCCACCTTGTGGGCGATATAGATGAAAACCTAATCAGGAACAACAGATGTCAACGTTGAACTCAATCTGAAATGTAATGAAAATCCTATCGTTAGTTCTTAAGGTGCGATTTACACCAAAATCTCAGAAACTACTTATGCAAACATCTAACTAAACCTGAAGTTTGGTAAAAATCCGCGATTTAGTTCTTGAGATAGAGAACCCACAAAATTTGCGTCACAGATAGATTCACAAGCAGACATTTTTGTAAGATTAGTCAAATCGTGTTCAGGACCATCTAAAGCATATAAATACGTCGAAAACCGGAAGTCGAAATTTTTCGCCTATGAAATACTTTCTTGTAAAAATAAAGTAAAAACATAATCAAACAATCGTAAAGATTACAATACGACAGTTTACATGGGTCCGTTGTTCCTCTCTAACTGTGAATGTGTAAAGCTAAATTCCAAAAATTTAGTTCGAAAAATCGTTAAAATATGGCACTATAAGCCGAAAAATTCGTTCTCTGCAAGCATTCTAAAACAAGAAAAAAATATCAAATCAAACATTCTTTGCAATCTTTTCAAAAATTCTGAACACAATCTTTTCAAAATGTTCACCAATCGAAACTTTTGTATAAGACTTTTACAGTTTACCTAATAAACAAACCATTTACCGCATAATTCTGTCGATCTTAGTTTTTGAGAAATTTAATTTTGAAATCAGGGTTTTATTTCCTGGATATTCTGTATATAAATTGTAGATAAAAAATTTTTGCTTCATTTACAAAATGTAGAACTTTTCATCTGTAATAACTAGACTTTTTTAAATTTTTAATAAAAATGCATTTTTTTTCAGGCAGTACTAAATCGTCTCTCCCAGGTTAAACCCAAAATTTTGTTTACCGTCGATAGATTTCCTCATAACAAAGAAGAGCATGATATGCTTCCTAAATTAAAAGAAATCGCAGAAGGTAAGTCGTTTTGTGTCATATTTTAGTCAATGGCGATACAATTTTATTTTTTATTTTTATTTATTTATTTTTTTTTTTTTTTTGAGATGTCAGGTATTTTTTACTAAACTTTTTTTTCATACGCAGCTAAAAATTTCTGTAAAAACTCAGAAAAAGGGAGAAACTCTTTAAATTTACACTAGTTGTCGGTTAAATCCATTTCATTGACTTTCTCAGTCATCATTTTACAGACATTTTCCTCATCTTATATCTAATTCCTTGTGGAAATTTTCATGCCTTTATTTAAAAATATTTTTATCTTTGTTAAAATTTGTAATTTAAAATACGTCCTTTTAAAATCCTTATGCAATTTTGTTAGACAAATTAAAAAAGAATATTTAGTTTAGATTTTTTTTTCTAAACTTAGAATAATTTAGAAAAGGAAAAATCATTTCCTCGAAGTTAGTGGCCATTTTTATCGACAATCACTTTGCTGTTGTTTCCTTCACCATATGCCAAAAGCTTGATAATATTAAAAGTAAATTTAAATTTAAATTTAAATTTAAATTAAAATAAATTTATTTATATTAAAAGTAAATTTAATTTTTTAATTTACTGAACACTTTTTAATAAAAAAGTTACTGCTTTGTTAAACTCTTCGAAATCTAGAGGTTTCTAGAGGAGTCTAGAGGTAAGTTTTTCTTTTGTTTTTTTAATAATTACTAACTCTTTAGTAACTTAACTTAACTTAACTTTAGTAAGAAACCTGAAAATAAATCCTAAAATAAGAATTATCTTACAGTAGTTGGGGAACGTCATCGGCCACTTGACTAGGACGTCGCGTCGGCCAGGGTAGCTTAGTAGTAGGAGAAACAGCATGGTATGCTCTGGACCCAGGTTCGACCTTGGTCCCGGTTAATTTTTTTACTCCTGTTGGGTTATTGTGTTAATTGTGTTCAAGCCTGTCTTATTATGTGTACCTTTAGATTGAAAAAAAGGAATCCAGGCGTTAATTTATGTACTTTAATTATATATGATAGCAAAATAAAAATGTCTGGATTTCGGCTTCTGGGCTATAATGAGTATGAATTTTCTTATCAAACGCTTATGTGCACGAGACTTATTTCTTGATTAATTCTTTTCTTTATCCTATATTTGCTGAAAATTTTACTAAAAAATTTTCTCAGCAGGACATGTATAGTTATGCATTCGTACATCCAGAGAATGTCCTGTGATTGTTTATAAGACAATCTCAACTATCGGCAGAATCTTGATTATTCTGAATATTATATACTATAGATGTTTTTACAATGTTAAGGAAAGGTTATACTTCTTTACCTAAAATTTACGTGAGATAAAATTTACTCGAGCGGATGCTATTTTTGACAATTATACTAAACGAGACACTAAGTGAAAAATGAACAGGCCACATATTGAGGTAATACCCAATTCAACATGAAGTTTTATAAAGATAAAAAACACGTCTGAGGCAGTCTTCTTCTTTGTTTTAATTTGTTTCTTTTCCAAAAAACACGCTTCTTTTCGCTTGAGTTGATTTAATGTGCTGCTTGCCTTAGATGCTATGTGCACCATTGCAAATTATCCTTATTCAGGAAGGAACAGTGTAGAAAATGTTGGGAACTGTTATAAAGTATCTGATGAACTGTTCAGCGTTTTGATTGAATTACTCGCAAAAAGCATTTGTCATAAATGTTTTTATTTCCCATTTTTAGGGCTTCAGTCGCTGGAGAAAGTTATCATTGTAGCTTCAAAACCTGAATCGGGATTGAAAGATATCAGCGGAATTCGCAATAGGTAAGGTCATACAGAAAAAATATGGAGAGAAGTGAATTAGGGAGATAAAAGTAATAATTATTATCCAAATCAAGGCGACCTTATCATAATAACAAGCCTCGCAATCGATAAGTTTCCTTTGTCCGCAGTACACGTGGTCATAAACCACATAATTTTCTCATTGTTAGCACCATCTAATCTGAGAACCTGAAATGTTTTCCGTTTTTTCCGATGAATTTGTTTATGGAATATTGCCAGTAGTATGCACTTGGTGGCGTTACTTACGGGACAAAGTCATATAATAATTTGGCAACTATCGGGACATTTTCACCCATAGACTTTTCCTGATTGCGAGACCTGTTATTATGATAAAGTGGCCTTGATCCAAATGTGCAATATTTATCAAACTAGCTCTACCACCCATAAAGTGTGTAAAACCTTTGTATAGAATACACATAGCATTCTGTTTTTTAGGCAAATTCTTAATGTTATTTAATTTATCTAAATTCTGAGTATGAAATATAAATCAGGAGGTTCAATCTCAATTAATTTAAAATTTCAAGATGGGTTTCAATCGATGTGATATCATTTCTTATTTTAAGAGTAAAAATTGATTCATAACATAATCCCAGCTAATAAAAATATTTTCTTCACAGTTTTTTTCTACATTATTTTCTGGAAACTGCAACAGAAGCGGATGGCTCCGTTCCCGAAATGATGTTTGAGCAAGTGCCATTCACACATCCCGTCTTCATTAGCTATACATCTGGAACGACAGGACTTCCAAAAGTTTTGCATCATGGTTCAGGTGTAAGTAACTGCTTGATTCTGATAGATTAAACTAGACTATTCTTGGGAAATAAGACTGAAAGTACGGGGCATATCCAAAAAGAACGTTTTTGACACATCGTCAACAGACGATATGTCATGCATTACAAAAGTGAGAATGCACCCATCTTATAGCAGATTTAGTTCCAGGCGTGGATCGGACTGGGGCGACATCTCCACCCCTCATTAAAAAAAAAAAAAAAAAAAAAAAAAAAAATCGGAGTTTGATTTGAAAAGCTCTCGGAATGAAAGGGAAATTGAGAATCTTTTTAAAAATCGGTTTTATTTTCTACATAATTGCTTTGAGATTCAATGCAATTCATCCAACGATGTTCCCAAGTCATTATGCCATAACAAAAGTGCGATTCTTCCAATCCTTCAAAATAGTCGTCGACAGCTAATTTTACTTCTACACTGTTAAGAATAGCGTGAAAATTACCTCTATTTTAAAAGTATGTGTATTTTCTGGCCAATGAGAACGAATTTAAAAAGTTGTGGAGCGCTCACATTGGTCAAAAAATAGATACACTGTAAAAAACTTGACCCTTTTGCTGCATCTTCACTCCACCACTTTTATAGAAAACGATTACTTCACCCTATTATGGAGCATTCTCATGGATCAAAAAAGAGATATTCTATAAAAGCAGGGGACTGACGATGCAGCAAAAGGGTCAAATTTTAAGTGTAGTCTTTAAAAATGGAGGTATTTTTTCACGTTATTTTTAACAGTGTACTTTCGTGCAAAACGTTTTCAATGGTAAAAGTTTTTAGTCGGGGGAACATATGGAAGTTACAATTAGCCACATCAGGCTAATAAGGTACTTTTTACGGCAGATCATACTTCAGTTCATTCAACTTTCATATAAGAAAAGGGCAGCTGACGTTATTGTGGGTCTGCAAGAAAAACCTATCTGTTCTTTATAATTCCTATTGTACATGAGCTCCGATAATTGATTGGTCTATGATATGATAGGTCTGCGTTACCAAGACGATTACTGCAATGATCGCTATGACGAAAATGTAATGGTAGATTGATTGACAGAAATGTTTGTTTGTAAACATGCAATTTCCTTCAGCGAGCAGTGCATTTTTCTGATGAATACTTATCTTCATTTTACTCAAACCAGGTCTTTTTTCACGATTTATTTTATCCACGTCGTCTGAGGCTGCCCCTTTGGGTAGTTCCGAGTCAATCCCTTAGGTGAAGCAGGAGACAGGGAGCTCAACAGCTCTCGTAGTAATGAGGTTTGACGGGGGCCGGTTGAGGAAGATTCAGCGCTTCCATGAATGACTCATTTATGTGTTCGGCAGTCACGGGAAACTGGTGTTGTGTGATGGTGCCGTCGCCCTCTTCGGAGAGTACTAAAGGGATGGCACAGCCAATTTCTCGGTTTTCGTGATAAGCCAGGTTTCAATCAATGTACATAAGCTAAACCTAGAGTCAGCCTTTTGGGACTGAATGGTGACTCTGAGCAAAGACTAGCTAAGATTATAGAATCTCGACCACTGTTTGACTGAGAGTGAGCCTGAGAAGAGAATGCAGGCCCTGTAGAGCAAGATGCATGGACTCTCTAATGTCGACGGGACTCGCGGGATCTCCATGCTGCATTTCCTGGATTTACTGTCGGGAGAGGTCGTGGACAATGCCTGGTGTGCTCCTTTTGCCGTGTAGCTCATTGCTCTGAGTCCGCTACAGCTGGGGCAGCTGTGAACCGGTTTTTCAGTGAGTTGTGATCGGTGTCCCCGTCGACCAGAAACACGGCAACGGTAAAATGGTCTTGCCAAATCTTTTTTATTCTTAATTTCACTGTGAGAATATAAAATGTTCTTTTACCTAGATGACTACACCATTAGCAATTTTAGAGACCTTTGAAGTTTTTGCATAAGCATCGTTTAATTTTTCGACGATTTCAGACATTGTGGCAATGTTGTTCGTTCATTTCGCGAGTATTCTAGGCTCCCACAGCCATGTTTAAATTCTATTGCCCACTTATACACTGTTGAAAATGATGAATTCAAAAGTATCCTGCATATTTTTATGAATTCATGATGCCTCCTGCCTCCTTACTTTTTTTATTAACTATTTAATATTATACCGCGTTTCAGATTTATCCATTTTACAACACTCATGAAATTAATTTTATTCAAAGCGATGCCAAATTTATTGCTGCTTAACAGAAAAATATCTAATTTTACTTTTGTGAGCAAGACAGCTGTGCTATCTGTTACACATATTTTACTCTAACTCACGCTGAAATTTGTGATTCATTTCGCGAACTTTTCAAATCATCCTCGAAATTTTTTGGTATTGTATTTTATGCATGCTTTTTTGTTTTTGTTTTATGTCTTTGCTACAAAAAAAAAAGCATTTTTAACACTTTCCAACGTAGATTAAAAGAATTTATGAATTCAGTTTCTACATCTGTTTTTTCTTGCTGTAACATGCATAAATATTTTCAGATTGTCATGCAACGCTATCGATGCTTACCGTAACAAGTTGATGAAATGAAGCAAAATGAAGTGTGAAGCACTTAAAGCTGTTAACGAATGGAAAGTTTGAAAATTGTCTGAATTGCAATAGGAAAGCATTATCACAAAAAAGAAATGCACTGTATTTTCGAATAATTCAACCAAAATTATAGCTAAATCCAGGATCCACTATCAAATATCATTCTAATCCGGCGATTATTGTGGCAGTTTTGGCTGAACTGACAGACCTATTGTAACATTTTTCATCACAATATGTAACAGTAAACCATATTCTGAAAAAAAGAAGTATCATATAATAATAGGGTTGGTTAACCGAGCATTTCGGTGAATTGAATGTCGGATAATTGAGAGTCTATAGTATTTTTATTTGCATTAATTATTCCATATCCATTTAATAATTAACTGCAACTCATGTTTTAGAAAATGTTTAGAAATATATTTTATAAGTAAATAACATGCCAATTTTCATGTATATAGGACTTTCAACAACACTAAAATTGCATTTTTAGAACGTTTTTGCTGTTACAGCCCCTTTGGGTTAGTGGCATCGACATACGATGTAGCCTATATTTGATTCTGGTCAAACACCATCAGATTGGTACCATTACTTTTGACAGCGATTCGGTAGTTCCGGAGATTAGTCTTTACAAATAAACAAACTTTATCTCTTTATAATATAGATATAGATTACCCTATCGTACATCGCACAGAAATTGCGATTATTTGTTTAATGACAATGCCATAATTGTTGCACGCGTGAACGCGTTGCTTCTGAGATCCAAATTAATGATTTAATCAGTCTGGAGCGTTATTGGGGGACTGAGTGGGAAATAGATGTATTTAATATATTTAGCATATATATTTAATTGTGTTTATAATGAAGTTTTATAAAATGCATTAAATTAGCATTTCACAAATCTTAATTTGCTATGCATCAAACCTTGATCTTATACCGATATACCATTTAAGTTCAATCGTATCAACCCCATCAAATTAAAAAATATATTGATTATTACACTCTACAATGTAGTCAAGTATGTGGCTGCAAAAGATAACTGAATAGCTGTGCATACTTTTTGATGTTATAAAATTTATAAAATTGAACCATCTTCTTGATTTGAACATTGAATAGTGCCTAAAATAATCTTTCTATTTAAAAGTCGTTTGCTTCTGCATGTTTATCATGGATTTCTCTTATAGAAAAAATATTGCACATAATAACATCAAAGCTTAGAGTTTTAATAATGATTTATTTTTTATATACAGTCAAACTTCGTTAAAATGAACACGCTTAATGTGAATTACTTTTAACATGAACTGTTTTCACAGTCCCTTATAAAGACGGATACAAAGATTTGATACTGATAACGTGAATTACTGTTAACATGAACAACATTTTGATTCCCTTTGAGGTACATGTTAATGATATTCGACTGTATATGCGATAGTTTTTTCAATAAGAGGAGAGAAAGCAAATACAGTCGATTCGCAATCGTTACCAGGATTTTTCAACACTGACAATCAATCACCTAATGGAGTTGGAAGCTGAAATTCCAGAATTAGTTAAAACTCTATTTTCATATTAAAACGCAATCGGTGTGCAAAGTCATATCTTAGTGGAAAATACTTGAAAACTCGATTTTAGCAGTTGAGTCATAGGTTTATCATTCTGGTTTCCTGACCTCAGTCCTCCATGTTTTCATACCTTTGGATTGCAAGAAAACACAGTGATAAACCTACGAGTCAACAACTGATACCAGTTCTGAAGGTGGTTTTCACCAAAATATAACTTGGTAGACCAGTTGAATTTTAATAAGCTTATTGAGTTCTTTCTAATCCTGAAATTTTAGCTTTCAATTCGATGAAGTGATAGTCTGTGCAGCCGCCTCCCGATCTAATTCAAAGGGGTACCAGCAACGGCAGTGTAAGTAACTTTCTTTTAGATTTGAGAGAAACATATTAATTGTTATTTGTTTTATATTAATAAGAATTTCCTTTATTTTGCATTGATTTGATACTTTTTAAATATCTTTCCTTTTTTCGATTATTTAAAATTTTTGTTTTCTGCTTGCAAATAAATTGATTACATACTTTTTAAAGAAATGCTTTGAATTAGTCATCTTATATTAACAAGAGTTACATTTTGTTAAACCCTGCCTTGTTTTATTTTAGATACTTTTGGGCACTTTTAGAGATTTCTGTTTGCAGAACAATAATGATGATCGAAATTCTTGTTGGTTATCCATGTCTCCGGTGAGTTAAAAGAAACTGTAAATAATATGTTAATTTTTTTCCCTGAAAAATTCTTTAGGTATGATGTGGAAAAAAAAAACAATAAAGGTAGAATGACCGAAGTGAACGTTTAAGTAATTTTATTTAAGAGTGAGAGAATATAAAAAATCCTTCTTAACATATTTTTCTCAAGAGTGGGTGCAGCAAAGCAGTATTCTAGGATTTCAAAATAGCTCAACCTTGAATAGACATCATAGATGTTTGAATGGGGTGATCCAGTATACGTGAAAACATCTAATGGGTAAAAACTAACTTTGACCCATTTAGGTTATAGGCGCGGTTTCGTTGGAAACATTTATAACAGTACAGACTTTATGCGAGGTTAATGATAAAGAAAAGCTACCGCGATGTTTTAAGCGTATCTATTTTTTGGAGATCGCTGGAGTCACATGATGCTGAAATGTACCAAAGCAGGTGTACGAAAAGCAGGGTCGTAGCCAGAAGTGAATAATAGGGGGGGCTCAAGAAAATGTAGGGGGGGCTCATGTTTTTTTTCTCTCACTCTGATGTAGAAAGATAAATTAGTGCATATTCATATTGTATGTACTATGTTTTTTATTAAACTATTGTAATAACCTCATTTTAAGCTAAGAGAAGAATAAAGTGATGAAAAATTCGAGTGTATAACGAGTGCAAAATTAAACATCATCTTAGCTTCGTATGTGCAAATGGGAAGAGCGAGTGTTGAAACTTATTTTAGTTATAATTTAGTATTTCTACAAAACTTTGAAAAGGCCTCAAAACTAAATTAGATTTTTGAACAGAATTTCATTTGGATTTTCAAAAAAGAAACTCATTGAGTAATCATGAAATCTTTTCTAAGAGAGGCTTAAAATGCTTTAAAGGTTAGGGGAGGGGGAGGGGGATGAGCCAGCACATCCTTAACTACGGCCCTATCTGTCATACTAGAACTTTCTGACAGAGTAATTGAAATGCCTCTGCATTTTCGAATTAAAATTTTCTAATAACATTAAATCTGCTTTCTTAAAAAAGCACATGAAAAAGTTAGTCATATATATGCATTGTTATCTTTATAGTTTGCGCTCGCGTCTTAAGTAATTCATGACAGATAATTATAAAAAAAGAAGTTCATAGGTTTAAATATATAGGTTATAGAATTTTTGTCAAAAACGAATTTTTGTAAAACTCAGAATTTTGGTCGAAAACGCAAAAGAACTGGCGTTCGATCTCTAATACTTATACTGGTGAAATAAATGATGATGTCAACAAGTAAATAAAAGCTTACAGTTCACTTGTTTCGAAATAGTTGCAACCTTTAATCTTTTTTTTTTTTAATCTGCTCTCAAGGAAGCTTAAGTTTCATTCTTTTACAATAAAAACATTAACAAAATCAAAGTTGTATTTTGCATTTAAAATTATTACTGTGTTCATTCAAAAATTAAAAGCATGTACATTTGAATTGGCTATTGGCATTTTTCTTTGATTACCATTCATAAATCAAGGACTATATACGTATATATTTTAAAATTTAAACTAGAAATATTCCAATATACAACAAAATGTTTATCATAAGATAATATTTATGATAAAATTAATTATAAGTTTGATCTATGCTAGTAATAGAAAACGCTACAGAATAAATACTTTCAGTATATAACTAATGCTGATACAATATAATATAAATAATATGTCAAAAGTAATTAAAATGCTCGCATTTCTCCTACTTAAAACGAGTTGTAATCTTCATTTCTAATCATTATCTTTTTTTAACAAAAAGAGAACTTCAATTATTGTTATATAATAAAAGCATAAACAAATTCACTCATAGATAAAGAATTTTAAATTTATTTTTATGCACAGTCAAATGTTAAAAACATTTGCAATTGAGTATACTATTAAAAAAATTCTTTAATTTGAAATACCATGACTCAAACTTCAAACACAAAGCAAAATATGAATACTTAAAACTTTATTTTATACTAGAAGCAAAACAGGATTAAAAAATTCTTCAGAAAAAACGCTTTATAGCAAAATGCTAAAATACCAAATTGCAACGAACTGCATTTTACATGTAACACGAAAACAAAATAATAAAAACAAACAATAGTACATGTAACAAACACACTTTTGTAACAAATGGAATTTTTTTAAAACCAATTTGAAAAAATATAATGAAGTATGCTTTAATGGATACATGAAACAATATAAAATATTTAAGTTAAATAGATATATAAATACGAATAGTTATATAAGCATTATAAATGTGAAAACTAACCTTGTAGTGTATACTAAATACATAAACTGAAAAAAGTAGATTTAAAAGGAATAAAGTAGCGTCAACAAATTGAAGTTCACCTGCTTTAAAACAATTGAAGTCTTCTATTCTTTTTCTCATTAATTTTTTTAAGGAAAACTTCCATATTGATTGTTTCTGTTCTTTCTTTTTCAAACGCAAGAAAACTCAAATCGGCCATTCTTTGATGAGACATTGTTAGTCTTTGTGGACGATTTATTCTTGTAAGGACTGAAAATGTTGATTCACATATTGCAGTACTACATCCAAAAGTTTTAACAGTTGCTAATAGTTTATAAGTGTCTTCAAATGCAACCCTATATTTAAAAAGTTCATTAAATACAATGGTGTTTGGATTTTCTTCAATGGTTCTTTTTATGAAATTCTTTACAACAATAATTTCATCTTTAGATGGAAGCTTAACATTATAATTTTCTAATATCTTCATTTTATTTAAATCCATATCAAGCTCTGCACTTGACAGCGCTAGAAGTAACTTATCGTTATTATTAAACCGCCTTTTCATTTCATTTAATACTATATCTAAAGTGTCAAAATAAATAGCTTTTAGATGTAATGTTTCATCAATATTCGAGCTAGCACCTGTAGTTTCTACAATTAAATAATCTCTGAGTTTTGTAGAAGTGGTTTTTCTTCGCTTTTTTGAACATATTTCTTCTTCCTCTTCCTCAACAACAAATTCAGTGGGCATCAAATTTAAAATTTCTTCGTAAATTTCATCTGACCTTAAACAAGTAAGTGAATCTATTGTAGAATCTACAATTCTTAAAGAATCAGTTAAACTAGTTTCTAGCTTTTGCAATAATTGGTTTGCAGGATCTAGCGTTTCAAGAATTCTCTTCAAAAATATTAAGCAGAATTTGAAAGCTTTAGTTTTCATTATCGTTAACAAACCAGTGCTTTCTGCAATGTTTATTCCATCTTGTTTTCTGTCCAGTTTTACTTCTTCTAGAGTATTCAGAATTTTTTTATAATTGTTATACACAATTTTTGTAACATGTAAATGTCCACTCCATCGCTGTTCTAATAAACGAACAAGGGATTGACCTTCATATTTCTTAGCTATGTTACCTTTTCTCAAAAAGTTGTACAGCATGGAACTCTGATCAAAAAACTGTTTGGTTTCACTTACATCATTTATTGCTTTTATAATTACTAAATGAAGTCTGTGGCTGCAGCAATGTACATATGGGATATTTCTATCAAGATGTTTCTGCAATATAGCTTGGACCCCTCCTTTTTCACCGCTCATGACTGAAGCACCATCAAAACATTGACTCAAAATTTTAGAATTATCTAAATTACAATCATGAAGGATCTTTAAAGTTAAATTAGCAAATGTTTTTGCATCCAAGTCAGAACATGTTTTTATTGCGATAATTGATTCTTTTATTTTCCCGTCCTTTACGTATCTTGCTCCTAATGCAACATTTTCTCTATTATTTCTATCACGCGTTCCGTCTTCCAAAATCGAAAACCAGGGAACATCAGCATTGTTAATGTCATTTGATATATCTTCTGACACTATTTCAGCAAGGATTTGTATTACATCATTTTGTATTTCAGGTGAAGTGTATTTTGCATTAATTGGCACTGATTTGACACATTCTGCAAGTTTATTGTCCTTTTTGATTGTGTATTTAAAAAGGTTTTGAAATAAACTACTTTCCTCGTGTTCATCTATATCATACGTCCCACGTAATGAAAGTTCATTTATAACTAAAAATTGTACGATTTCTGCAATAGATTGAACATAATATCGGTTTTTTTCTAGAACATCGTTACATACCAAAGATGACACACTCAAATTCATTTTTTCACGTTCTTCTCTTTCTGTCCACATGCTCATTGATATTATATGATTCTGTGACGAAGCATGCTTTTGAAACCCTCTGTCCTTGGACAATGCTTTTTTCCAATTCCGGAAACCGGCTGAGATAAATGGATTTTCTTTAGTCCCCGAATGAGGAAACTGTCGACAAGGATAACAAAATACAGCATCTCTGCTGTTGGAATATTCCGGCCACTTAAATTTTTTCATCCAATCTGGTTGAAAACTCCTGTTATCCGAATTTTTTGGGTACTCTGATAAATTTGTACTTTTTTAATTTCTATCGCCCACCTTCGATATGTCACTAGGTGCATCGGCATTCATCCTGCCTGATAAGTCACCGAACACCGAAAGAATAACCCTCACGCCTGTTGAGTTTCTGATATCCGATTGCGTAATACGGACTAAAAATCATAAAATCACTTCCAACAACAGAGGGGGGGGGGGGATACGACACCTCATTGACCGAATGAAAACTTTGCCTCCCGGACTAAGAGCAGATTTCTATAAAATAAATTGATAATTTAAAAATTCCTTTTTTTTAATTAAACCACACACACAAGAAAAAACAGTTATTAACATAAATATAAATAAATATATAATAAAAAAAAAGTCATTTACACTTCCTGGATCCTAGCCAAGCTAAATTCTACATTTGCTTAAAAAAAAAAAAATATATATATATATATATATATATATACTAGCAGGCTAAGCCCGCTACGCTGGTCTATTTTTCAAAACAAAACATGAATCAAACAAAATATTGAATATGACTGTGTTTTTTAAAGCAACTTCATCTCGAATGCTCTTTCACATTTCTGAAAATTATACACAACGCCATTGTATTTAAAGATAGAAAACCAACGATTATAAATGCACCAAAAATGCATTAAAAGTTAGCAAACAGTTGTTTCGAATCTACTGTCGAGATTCTTCACCAGTACAAAACTCAGCGAGCTAGAAAAAACAAAACCGAGCCAAAAATAAAAACAACAACAATGGAATCAAGGCCCGTTGACGCCAAAATATATTAAAATAATAATAAAATATTATGTTGTTGTATCAGCTTATGCATTCGATAAAATTCGGTCTTTTAAGAAAAAAATATTTCAGTTGACCATTTATTGTAGAGTTTGATAGATAAATGAGGCAATTATGAAAAGAGCAATTTAAATATTGTCTATTCACCATACTTCTAAAATAGCGAGCATTATGATCGCAGAGATTGACCATAGAATTTAAACAATTTTCAAGTGATTCATTTTCATTTGATAGTTTTTGAACTCTAAACCTCTCAACTTGAGGATATTGGTATCTGTGGAAACCTTAATGCATCCTCTATCAATATTATATTATATTTCGCAACGTACATCTGCTCTTGACAAATCTATTACAGTGTTCCGTTTTTGGAATGCAGCAGAATAAATAAAGTTAAATAAAGTTTTCCTTAGAAAAATAAGGTGAATATTTTTTGAATGTGTGAAATTCATTTTTTGATACAGATGTCATATACGCATCACGTCGGCGTCATTGAAACAAAATTAACATTTTATGCCTCTTATGGTAATCCAGCTTTGTTTTTAATTTATTAATGAATTATTTATTTACTTTCATTTGCATTTTAAAATGATACAAAATGTTATGCTCTATACATAGAAAAGTAAAATAGAAAATAGAAATGTATCTGTCATTTGAAAACGAAGTTTCCGTTAAAGTGGCGCCAGAAATGTATCACCCCAACGTGGTGCATATATGACATTTGTGCCTCTTTCTTTCAACATGGGTGTGTGCATTTGCACCTAAATTTAGTTATTTAGCTCTATTTTTGTAATATTAACTGGAGTTTGTACAATGTACGATACTACTTGATTATTTTGTCGAGAAAAAAATTAATAGCAGATTATAGGAATAAATGTCAATAATCGATGATAGTAAGTATGATAGCAATTGATATTACAAGTGATACACGTATTTTTTTACGTCATAAGTGCTTTTTAATTCGACTTTTAATTTGTATTTTTTGTTTATGTTTATTGTTCTTTCGTTATTTAAAATGAATTTATGCAAATTTGAATAGTTTGGCGAAATTGTCCGACGTGTTAATCAAGTAGCACTCAATTTACATTTGAAAATATCATATTTCACAAAAAACTCCGGCACAAACCCGGATTTGCAAGATTTTCTTCCAATACCAATGCGGCAAAATCCTCGTTTTAGAATAGCGAAGAAATGTGCATTTTTTAAAATTACTTTTGTTATTTTAAAACGAAAATATTAATAAATAAAAAAAGTTACTGTAGCACAAAACAATTTATAGAATTTCTAAAAAGAAATTGAAAGTGAATAAACAATTTATTAATACAGAAACAATTATTGCTGGGTTACCATATCAGGCAAAATAACACTGGTTTGGCGATAGTCAGATACCTCAGTGTGTATATAATATCTGTGCCAAACATGTTTGGAAAAAACAATAATCGTTATTTACACAGCATGTTTAAATACTGTAGTATAGTGAAAAAAATGTATACATGACATATACGCACCGTATTGGCGAGTTTTGTTTTCTTCTGATGCCGATTCGGAGAAAATTTTGTTTTCAAATACCAGTTACATATATAGTTTACAATTATTTTCTGTTATTTTAAATAGAAAATAACAATACATTTTAAAAAGTTTAGTTAATAATTATAAAACAAAACTATTTATATCCTTTAAAAAATAAAAGAAAATAAAAATTTATTAATAAATAAACAACAGCCAGGTTACCAAGTGAGGCATAAAATCGCCATTTTATTGCAGTCGCGAAAATGTGGCGCATGTATGACAAATGTGCCTAAATTAAAATAGTTTATATAATTGGAAAAAAAATTGTAAATAGACAATTTATTAATAAATAGACAATAACATCCGGATTGCCATATCAAGCAAAATAACGACTCTTTGGCGTCAGTTAATTACCCTGATGTATATATGGTATTGGCGTAAGAGACAAATCGCATCAATGTAGTGCGCATGAGATATCTGTGCCAAAATTTTTTTTAAAGTTGCAGTTAAATTATTTTACAATATCTATGTATGTTTAAAGACATTTACCCTAAAATTTAAATATTATTCATTTTTGTGGTATTAACTGCTATATATGTATTTAAGTTAAATGTAAAATGTTTTCCTAAAAATGCTCTCACTCATTAAAAGAGAGAGAGAGAGAAAATAGTTCTTGTGAACATCGCTCCGTCTTGTGCTTTTTTTGGTTTAGAATTGCATTGATTGGCGACAAAAGTAGATTGAAACATCCAATTGAACAAACAACATAGAAATAACATATAGAGCCTTTTTTTTAAAAAAATAATTCTGCGAGTTTCTTCTGTAAAACACATAACGGGAAAATTAGATTTAAAAATATTTTTAAAAAAAGAAACAAAAAAATACTTATTTTTGAGATGTTGTTTTCCTTTAATCTGGCTCGAAAGAAATAAATATAGCCAAATATTGTGTCACTTCAAAACTTTCTTTCACATTGAGTTACTTTTTAAATACTATAAATATTCTTTTTTTTTTCGCTAAAGATAAATATTTTCCTTTCATAATATTATTTTGCATTAAATGGATTTTTTTTTATCATTATTTATTTTAAATCAATGAATTAACAGTTTTTTTTTTCGAAATATTTATATTATTTTTCATTAGAGAAAGCATTTCATTTCTTTTTTGAAATATAATTAACGCCAAAAAATTTGTTGTTGCAACCCTTCCGTCAAAAATTACCGAAAAATACGAAATTTAGTACGAAAAATCAGAGTTATCCCTGCATATTTGTATCATAAACCTCCGCAAAAATATTTTCTATCGAATGATATAATCTGCAAAAAGATTCATCGGGTAGTTTTTGAAAACACTCGTTTGGAACTTTCAGAACTTCTGCTTTATAATATATATGATATATATAATGCGTTACCGGGTTTTTGGCGCCGGCTGATCATGGCGTTTCACATACGTCACCCATGTATACTAGCAGTAGAAGACAATAATACCAATAATAATTAGATAGGATGCACATTACAAAATACCAACGATTTAAATTTACAAATCTATAAATAACTCATTCACCTCGCCGACAAATGGAAGGGGGGGAGGGTTAAGATAATAAATATTTCGGTTGATAATTTGCCAAACCAAACTGTTGATTGTTAAAAGAAAAAATATTTTTTATGATCATAATTAAGTACTTTTTTTCCATTTCAGAAAAGATTGCTCAACTTGAAATGGAAATCGATAAATAATGAACGTTGATGATTAGATTCAAATGTTTGTTTTATTTCTGCTAAACATAAACCGAATAATCTAGATAAATTTTTGAAGTATATACAAATTTATATTGATTGCAAAACATCATAATGTACGATTATAGACATTCAAAAGATTTGCACAGGCCGGGTTCGGGCCGATTTCTCATTTTGATTTTTTAAACAGTTTTATTTAGTGACCTCTGAATCTTTTTCAGGGGGGGGGGGGCTCAAAAAATTTTAGGGGGGGCTGAGTCGCCCCTGGCACCCCCCTAGCTACGGGCCTGACGAAAAGAGCATTCCGTCACTCTAGCTGTCTGTAAAAAAATGACACGTGGAATGCACCGCGGTAGCCTGTCTTTTTCATTAGCCTCGACTTTATGCACATGACGTCATACCACAGAAGTGGTGATATTTCGTTCCATTTTTCCAGCCACCGTACTGCCAGTATGCATAGTCGTAACACCGCCAAAAGACGACTTTTAGCTTCGATCCAGATTACGTGCATAAAGATTAACCAAAATTCTGGGAATGTTTTTGGTTTCAGAACATTTTTCAAATTATATGTTAACAAATTATATGTTAACCGATCACAACTGATTATATGGGTGAATGTCACAAAATGCCGGATTTTGATCATCTGAGATAAATATCATTGAAAATTATTCAAAATTTCATGAGGTAAATTTATTTTCGATTAGAGAATAAAAGATATTCATGTAAAAATTGCTAAGTTTTGAAGAATTTACTTACCCATCATACGTAGTATAGGGTAAGTTTTTCAATCGTTTTGAAAATCGCAAAAAAAGTTTTTTTTGACGGATTTACACATTTTAGATACTGGAGATTCCGAAAAAGTTTTTTTTTTAGAAAAAAAAAAAGATTTGCCGTCCGTCTGTCTGTGTGTCTGTAAAGGCTCTATCTCTCGGTAAAATCGTGATAGAGGCTTGAAATTTGGTGTGCACTTAAGTATGTAATAATAGAGAGAAGCCTAATGAATATCAGTAACCTTGATTATCCTAAACTATTTTTTTCCAACTTTCGAAATATTCGCTTTGATGAAAGGTATCTAAACATTTCCGAATTTTTTTATTGTAAGGAGTGGATGTAAAATATAATAAAATAACATAAATTTTTCATAGAAAACGAAGTCAATCGGATAATTAGTCGCTGAGATATTTGTAATCCTATTTTGCACACTTTTTGATTTTTCATGACCCTGTACTTTATTCAAATTTCAATTCAAAGATATATTTTAATTGGATATGAGACGCAGTAAACTGTTAATCCGACGCAGTAAACTGTTAGTTAATACGATCATTACTTTTTGGAGATATAGTGATGTTTCTTTTACGCAATTAGGTGCTACTTAAGTACTTTGGCGTTTTATATAATTTGACGAAATTGGTTCGTTAGCAATTCATTAATCGAGTATTACTATGTATTAAAAATATTTAAATATACGTTTAAATTTTATTTTGGAATTGCGATGCATTTTATTAAATAGTTTACATACGTTTTATTTTTATATTTTATATTATGCATATCCATGTTGGTTAAGTATTACGGTAGCCTCCCCCCCCCCCCCATGACTAGCTTAAATTTCAATTGATATTTGTATTTTGTAATATTTTGTACAAATATATGAAAAAAGTAATAAATTCTGTATTTTACAAGCAACTTTTCATAGTTAAGATACGGTTGTCATTGAAAATGAATGTCATTTTTCTGGCCTGCATTTTAAGTCTTTAATCATGTATAGATATGGCGCTGCAGAGTAGTATTTCTTATTTTTTGCATAGTTCAATACAAAAGTAGTATAATCATAACTACCAGCAATATCTTTTAGATTTTTCTTTCGAAAAAATGTGATTAAAGACTTTTCAAAAATTGAGTAGACTTTTATGTCATTTTTCAGGCTTCCATAAATTAACAAACAAAACTGAATATTACACGGGATTTGAGCTACTATATTGAAAACATGTTCCTTTAAACAAAATTAAATTGTTAGAAAAAAAAAATAGAATGAAATTGTGATTATTCTGACACACATATGCAAAGAGATAACATATAATTACATAAAATTAGCTTATTACGATTTTCATAAAATTTGAAATGACTCGACAAAATTATGTAATAATTATGTATTTTAAATTTCAAACGATTCGGTTGGGTAGTTTTTGCGTTGTTATATGCGGACAGACAGACAGACAGACAGACAGACGGACGGACTGAGCGACAACAATAGGTGCTACGTATTTACATAATTACGAACGCACCTAAAAATTGTGTTATATGACATTTAATAGGAGTTTTATTGTGCGGAATGTAATTTCCTTATTTTCTTACCCATCATACGTAGTATAGGGTAAATCTTGCAATCGGTTTGAAAATCGAAAAAAAAAATAAAATAAATAACGGATTTACACGTTTCAGATTCCGAAAAACATATTTTTAGAAATTTTTTTTGCCGTCCGTCTGTCTGTCTGTGTGTCTGTAAACGCTCTATCTCCCGAACAAATTCAGATAGAGACTTGAAATTTTGTATGCACATTAGTATGTAAGAATGGAGCGAAGCCTATTTAATATCAGTAACCTCGATAATCCGGAACTATTTTTTTTCGGACTCTCGAAAAATTCGTTCTGGTGAAAGATATATAAAAATTTTCGAAATTTTTTTATTCTAAGGAATGGACGTAAAAGGCAATAAAATAACACAAATTTTGCATATAGAACGAAGTCGATCGGATTATTAGTTGCCGAGATATTTGTAATCCTGTTTTCACCATTCTTCGATTTCTCTTGACCCTGTATTTTAATTGAAAATGAGACGCTTAATCCAACGCAGTAAACTGTTAGTTTATATTATTATTATTTTTTAAATTATAAGGATGTTTCTTTTACGCAATTCGGTACTACTTGAGTAGTTTGGCGTTTTATATAATTTGTCGAAATTGGTTCATCAGCAATTCATTAATAGAGCATTACTATGTATATTAACAATATTTAAATTTTGTTTTGGAATTGCAAAGCATAATAGTTTTCACATGTTTTATTTTCATATGCATATTCATGATGGGTAAGTATTACGGTGGCCCCCAATGACTAGTTTTTTTCACGCTTTTATTAAACTCAACGTCGGTTTTGTATGTAAAGATGAAATTTTTTAACCGAATTTTAATCCATTATTAATTTACCTAGAACGTTTAGAGGCGTGTTTTTCGATGACAATATTAGTCCGGGTGGTACGCATCAGAAAACTGCAAATCATGACAAGAATATACCGTTTTGTTAGTATGTACTTTTTGATAATACAATGGATATTAGAGGGGGAGGCAGCTGGTAAAGTCGTCGGAATTCAAGATGGCGACTGTTATTCAAAATGGCGACATTTTCTGAATTTTCTTAATATGCGTAATATAAATGTGCATTTCACGTGGATTTAATTGTTTTTAAAGTCAATTTTTTATAAACACTTTACAACATTATTTAAAAGAGTGTATCAATTCGGTTTACCTGTCTGTTTGTCTGTGTGTCCGCCTGAAATTCCATGCTCTAACTCGCTTAAATGTACTCACATTCCCATGTAAATTTTATGTTATATGAAGTTTATAATAACATATTCGGAGTAAAAAATAAAGTGTATAGCTTTTGCAATCCATTTACAGGGCATTCAAAGTATTTATGAATTGTCTAGCCGTAAGTCTGTCCCTTCTCTTTTTTGCTTTAATTTACCCGGATTTCCGTGTAATTTATACATGTGTTATATCTATATGTAATTTAAAGAAATGGTAAACTACAAAATATTCTACATCGAAAATGTAGAGTGTAACATTTATAGTTCGTTTACCAGGCTTACTCAAAATAATTCCCTTACATTTTAGTCTATTGGCGAAAATCCTTTTTAGTGTGTTTTAATGATTTTAAACTTTTTGAAACATATTGAAATTAATACACATCACTGAAGTGCAGTACAAGATTCTTGCTGTACAATATGGCGAGCGTAGAATTTATAGTTCATTTACAAACTCTAAAGTTTGATCACCATAATTATGCACGTTAATTACCAATCCACCTGAAAGATCTGTTTGATGCAGAAATTAAACTACCAGACGTACACCGTGCGTTTTCATCGAGACATTTTATGATAAGAAAATCAAACAAATTCTTCTCAGATATCGGCTTAGATCAAACGCATGAACAAAAAACAACGCTATTGTCAAAGGAGAAAGAGGTGCAGTAGGGTTATTGCAGGATCCATCGGCATTTATACGTTGGATAGTATCTGGACCAGAAATCTGTAATTTCATGTAAGATTTTGAGTCTAACATTCAAATAAAACCCGAAGAAAGAAATCGATACCATCATGAACAATATCACTCATTTCAAATTAAATTGCTCACTAAAAGAATTATAGAACCCATTTTTAGAAGATTGTGAAGACTTGCTTGCCATCGAAAACAGAGTTATTGTTAATAAGGATGTTATAATGCATCAATTTATTCAGCTAAGTCAACTGGTATTGACCAATTCCACAATTTCATTAAGGAACGCCTGTAAAAAAAAATTCAGCAATATTTCAACCTTTTGAAAAAGAACAAAATTCCTGTTTTTAGTACGCCGGCGAAAAACATAAGCAATAAAAAAGTAGCCTTGAAGTTTTTAAAAACAAACGTCCAGTTTTTTTACATTCTTTTAATAATTACACAGAATCGTCAGTTAGACTTGCCAATTTTTTTTTTCAAATATGAAAATCAACCATTTCCACCTGCATTTTCTAGTGACGGGAAATTTAGACCTAGCCACAAGAGTGATTTAGCACATATTTTAGAGGAAGCTGTTGGGAAAAATGGCAAAGTTTTTCCAGGAACATGTGATGCTTTAATGTATGATGGGCCAGTTCTTACTAACATTTTAAAGCCTCAACAAACTTCAAACACATTTAATAATTACTACATTAACACATTTTATCCTCACTTACGTAACGACACTGCGAGTTTTATATGTCAAAGAATAGATTTGATTTGGAATACTGCTTGACCAGGTTCTAAAGACCTGTCTTGGCATACTGCCAAAATAATGGATCTTTCCGAAGGTAGGGAAGCATTAAGGGGAGACGAAATTTCTTTCTATTCCCCACAAAAGCAATACTAGGGGAAACTCGCTTTTCATTGCCCTCAGCCCTATTATAAAGAATAGACTCGCCTTACTCAGACCTGTTATTCACGTGACCGGTCTTTAATGCTTGGCTCAGCAGTAGATATATTACCCCAAGCATTAAAGGAGAAACTAGACAGAAGAAGGGTGTAGGGACCAGATGACAAGTGCAACCACATGTTAGATTACCTAAAAATTGGCAAGATTTTCTAAGAAATTCAATTAACAAAGAAGAACTTTTTAATCTACTTCAGACGCCAGCAATAAATACCATAAAAATACACAAGCATAATATAACCACTTCAGGAGAAGAAGTTAAAGGCAATCTTACTGCCGTAGGTTCCTTAATTGGAGTGACTTGCCCCGGTCATGAAGAAGCTGATTCAAGAATAATACTGTATTTCAAAGACGTGGTTGAAAAAGAACTGAAACTATTGTTATATCCTCTGTAGACACTGATGTATTAGCTTTAGCGATTACATATTTCTTTATCCTTTCAGGTAAATGCCTAGAAACTATTTGGGTTGCATTTGGAACAGGGAAAAAATACAGATTAATTCCTCTTTAACCATAGCTGCAGCAATTGGAAGGGAAAAGGCAATGGCTTTATTAGAATTTCATGCTTTCACGGGATGCGAAAGCAATCCGGAATTCACAGGAAAGAATAAAAAGTCAAATTGGAAACCATGGATTCCATTTAAAGAAGCTACTGTTGCATTTGCATGCCTATCAAAACCACAAACTTCCATTCCTGAAAGTATTTTAAATATCTTAGAAAGGTTCGCAGTATTGGTGTACTGTTCAACAAGCAGCAGCATAAGTGTCAATAATGCAAGGTAAGAATTGCTTATAACAAAAAATCGTTCTTTTGAACATCTTCCACCAACCAAGCGTGCACTTCAACAGCATTTTTTACGCAGTGCTTTCCAAGCTGGACTCATTTGGGGACAAGCAGATCTGCGGGAAATACGTCCACCCTCTCCAAACAAATGGGGATGGGGTGGTTGGATAATTTATCTTGGAAAATAAAATGGTCGGAGTTGCCAGAGATTTCAGACTCTTGTGAAGATTTAATAAAATGCATGCGTAAAATCTGTAAAAAAAAATGTGTCTGTAGAAAAGTTGCACATTATTGTGCAATTATTCTTGCACATTATTGTGCAATTGCAAAAACGAATGTGAAAAATATGATGATACCAAGTGAAGTTTCTATATTCTACAGCTTTATATGTAACATTCATTTTTACAAATAATGTACAAATAATGTATTAATAAAACTTTATTATTATTATTTATTTTTTTTCTTTAAATTTTCTATTGTAAATGACAAAAAATACTTTAATAATTTTCCTGTTTTCAGTAATAAACTTTCTAACTATTTCTAGTTCTAAAAAGAGAACTTTTGAGTTATAAAACGTGGAAATTAACATCAGAAATACTCCTGTAAGATGCAGAGGAATAAAACTGCAAAATATTTTAAATAATAGTCGCCATTTTGAATTCCTATAAATTTATACGATTCCACACTTTCTTATATGCATTTTATTAATTTAAGATAGATACTGACTATTCGAGAGATCCTTCTCACAAAATGAAGTTTTATCCCTTCTATCACCTCCACTAATAATACTTGAAGTATATCGTGATCTTTATAAAATTTATATGCAAATTACAAACGCATATTTTCTTGTTTTGGTGTGTCAATGTAAATAAGCGATAAATACTATGCACACCTTATTATGTAGTAAGTATTTGGTAGTTCATTGCAGTATTAACATTGATTTATAACAACTTCAATGTGTTTTAAAAAGTATAACATCATTAAAACACATTGCAAACGATTTCGCCGCATATACAATATTGTAATGTCATTTTTTAGTGCCTGTAAATTTGTTTGACTATAAAAGCTATACATTTTATTTTTTACTCCGAACATGTTATTATAAACTTCATAAAATATATAAAATTTTTATGGCACACTGAGTACAATGGAAGGTCAGGCGGACAAACAGACAAACAGACAGATAAACTGAATTCATACACTCTTTTAAATAATGTTGTAAAGTGTCAAAAACGAAAATTTGACTTTAAAAACATCGAAATCGACATGAAATGCACATTTATATTACGCATATTAAGAAAATTCAGAAAATGACGCCATTTTGGATAACAGCCGCCATCTTGAATTCGACGACTTTATGAGATGCCTCCCCCTCTAATATGCTTTGTAATATCATAAAGTACATGCTCACCAAGCGGTATATTCTTATCGCGATTTGCAGTTTTCACCTTATTTTTGACGCGTAGCACTCGGACTATATGATATTTTAATATTTTTAAATCTTAATTATAAATTAATACATTAATCTTAAGTTAGTTTTTCGCTAGCTCACCGCAGGTAATAAATCGACTAATATTCTATGTAATACGTACAATTACTTTGAATTGAAACAGCAACGTATTTAATTATGTGTTGATACACGCTCTCCAAAATATGCCAGAGACTTTTAAAACTGCAAGGCCCCAAATGCTTCGTTTTCTGAATACCAGTATTCTCTTAGAAAAAAAAATCACTTTAGATTTTTCTTACAAATATTGTAGAAACAAACTCTGAAATTTAATTATAGTGCAAATGTTATGCCTCTTTTATGATATTTTATATATTGGTATTTAAATTGTAGATTATTTGGAGTTTTGAAACTACAATAATAAAACATTTCGAAGGCTAAAAAGTTGCAAATAAATTATGAATAAAAAGTTTTTTTTTTTTTTTTTTTTTTGGTATTTTGTATATTTTTTGAACAATTCTGTTTACCTGGCAGGGGTTGAAGCGATGTATTTAAGGAGGTATGCGCAATGTACATTATATTTTTAAAAAATAATTATTTTAAAATAAAATAATTAGAAATAAATACATTTCATGAAAAAAAAAATCAAATTTTATTTACGCAGTAACAATTTTGATTATACTCTACTATTTAAAAAAAATTTTAAATCTTTATTTCAATTATTTCAGTTTTAATAAGTTCTGCTGCTGTTTTTATTCCTTGTAGGTAGGATGGGCCACATGGAACGTATTTGCTTCGATGCTTTTCCTGGGGATTCGAGTATTTCTTTTCGAAGGTGTACCTTATTTTCTTAGTCCAACTTTCTTCTGGAATATGATAGATGAATATGCAATTTCTCACTTACTGATTGTGACAAATATATTGGATGATTTGGAAAAGAAAGGATACACTCCAAGTAACAGTTGTTTTTTATTATAAGAGTAATAATAGTAGTATCAGTATCAAAACAGCTGAAGAATGTAAAAAAAAAAAAAAAAAAAAAAAAAAAATTATTTGCTTTATTTGTTTTAACTACCGATATCTAATTAGCATAACTAATGAATTAAACGGGTAACTAATATTTTCATTAATGCAAAAAATATCTATATTTAATATCAGTGACGTGTATTCAGCAGAATCTATTTTGAAGCATTACAGTAATAAATAAATAAATAAATAAATAAATAATAAGTAAAACAAGTTGGAAATTGCACGTGAACGTAGCAAATCAGGTGCGTTCGTACGATAACGAAGTTTTAAAAACATTCAAATCTTGCTGATATAGTAGAGCATACTTCGGATACAGTATAGTAGTCGAAATCGGGAGTGGTACACTTCGTCGACAATCACTTCGTCGACATATCATTTCGTCGACACCACTTCGTCGACAGGTACACTTAGTCGACATAACATTTCGTCGACAGGTACACTTCGTCGACATAACATTTCGTCGACAGGTACACTTCGTCGACATAACATTTCGTCGACAGGTACACTTCGTCGACATAGCATTTCGTCTACACATTGTATGTAATTTACCTTTCGTTGATAACTTTATTTGTGAACACATGGATTTTGTGTAAATTATTATAAAACAAAAATATTAACGTCGCCCATACCTTAGACCAAAAAAAAATGTTTCCAGGGTACACCAAGAGGAGGTATATGAGCAAGTACTCCATCAAATTTTTGTTTTAAAAATGCATTATCTCCCCCCCCCCCCCCAAAAAAAAAAAAAAAAAAAAAAAAAAAAAAAAACATAAATTACATTGCGGAAAAAAAATATTAATTAAAACACATTAAAAATTTGGTTTGGAAAAAAAAATAATTTAAAATAATTTTCATCAATAACAGAACCATTCATAATTAAATGTATTTATATAAAGAATGTATGAGATATTCTCAAAAAATAAAAAATATTTGATAATTAATTCAAATAGGAAACAATAATTTATTTTAATTACTGTTTTATAAACTTTGTATCCTGAGAAAAGTTTTACAAATATCTTCATTAAAAATACTACATTAAATTTTAATATTTAACCCCTTGAAGGGCAGTGGTATAAAATATATACCACTTAATTTTAATTGAAAAATGTCACATTGACAGCAGAATTTTGAAATGAAAATTTTCTTTCATCAAGTACGCGAAGATAAGCATTTGTCTGTTTTGAAATAAATTTGCTTTTAAGTTCTGGTGTCATTCGATAATTTCAGCATTTAATTAATAGAAGTGCTTTGCTCCTCAAAGGTTAAAGGAACTTTTACTTTTTTATCCAAGTATGTAGAGGCTGTTCTCAAATTCAAATTGGATATTTATCAACACATTCATCATTTCATTCTTATTCGTAAACGCATAAAAATCGTCCATCTAAAATAATCGCCCGTTTTAAATAATCAATCTAAAATAATTAAAATATTAATCCTATGCTACAGCAATTAAGTATTAGCTTGAATAATTAATTAATTTTATAAATATTTCATTCGTTATTGATATATCAATTGCTTAATTTTTTTAACCATCTATTTTGTTTCATTAGATGCTTTAATTAATAAGTGTTAATTCTAAATAAAATAATATTAACAATTAACTATTTTTGTAGGTTATTCATTACTGAAATGCCTAAACCAGCGCCATCTAGTGATTAATACATTAATACTTATGTGCAATACACATCAGAAATATATGTTGACGAAGTGTACATGTCGACGAAATGATATATCGACGAAGTGTACCTGTCGACGAAATGATATGTCGACTAAGTGTACCTGTCGACGAAATGATATGTCGACTAAGTGTACCTGTCGACGAAATGATATGTCGACTAAGTGTACCTGTCGACGAAATGATATGTCGACGAAGTGGTGTCGACGAAATGATATGTCGACGAAGTGATTGTCGACGAACTGACTGCCACCCGTCGAAATCTTTTTTGTGTTCCTGTAAATATACAGAAGTAATTTTTATTACACCTCAGAAACGTATATCTTATTCATAAAATGTGAAATAGTTGAATACAATTAAAACACGCCCCAAACAATGTTTCCCCGTAAAGCATTATGTATTGGAATACTTTTGTGTGGCCCTGTAATTTAATAATAAAAATTCTTTGCATCACAGGTTGTAGAGAATGCATATTTTAGTATATACTTCATAGATTCATGCTAATTCTATTATGTTCGAATGAGTGTAACATCATAAAAATGCATTTGAAACTTTTTTCCCATTGACCGTAATGTAATGGAATACCTTTGATTGTCCCTGTAAATGATCTATGTATCCGACTTTCATAACATTTGAAATGACTCGATAAAATTACGTAATAATTATATGTTTTAAATTTCAAACGATTAAAATGCATTTGAAAATTTTTTCCCAATTGACAGTAATGTAACGGAATAACTTTTGATTGTCCCTGTAATTGATCTATCCATGCGATTTTCATAACATTTGAAATGACTCGACAAAATTACGCAATAATTATATGCTTTAAATTTCAAACGATTAAAATGCATTTGAAACTTTTTCCCCATTGACCGCAATGTAACGGAATCCTTTTGATTTTCCCTGTAATTGATCTATCCATCCGATTTTCATAAAATTTGAAATGACTCGACAAAATTATTTATAATTATGTATTTTTAATTTCAAACGATTCGGTTGGGTAGTTTTTGCGTTGTTATATGCGGACGGACAGACAGACAGGCAGACAGACAGACGGACAGACAGACAGACGGACGGACTGAGCGACAACAATAGGTGCTACGTATTTACATAATTACGAAGCACTTAGAAAGAATAATAAATCAAAAACTTAAATAACAAGTAGAAATTAAATTAATATAAAAAGTAGAAAATAAGCAAAAAATATTTAAATTATAATATTTAATACCAGTATTGTCTACTGCCTAGCAGAATCTAATATGAAGAGCATTACTGTAAAAATAAATAATTAAATAATTAAATAAACAATAAAATAACAAATAGAAGATAAATAAAAAAATCTATTTTCTAATATTTAATAACAATGAAGTCTATACTATCTACTGAAATTGACAATAACTAAAATAAATAAATAGGTATAAATTAAATAAACAACAAGAAGAAAATAAATAAGTAAATAATAACAAATATATAAAAACAAAACTGTACGTTTGCGATAAACTTACTAGGTATGTTTATCAGTGGCGTAGCAAGCGGGGGGCGGAGGGGGAGGTCCGCCCCGGGTGTTACCCTCTAAGGGGTGACACCCAATCTCTTTTTGCAAATCTATATATGTGTATAATTTTATAAGATTTCGGAAAAAATTCTGAAATAAAATAAAAATTCTAGCACACGACCCAACAGAGTTAATTTTCTTTTTTTTGAGAATGTGAAATTCTTCTAAATAAGATATGCAGCAGAGAACAAAATCAAAGCTATCTAACGAATGGATAGCGAAAGCAAACCTTAAAAGAAAGACTAATCTGCTACATACAGACACCGCATTGATTTACTTTACACGAACATTACACGGATCCAGTATAAATCGCTCCTGTTTTTTTTTTTTTTTTTTTTTTAATGCAGGAGAATAAAAGGTATCTAAGGAATGGTCTGGTCATTTGTTGTAAAGACGTAGAATAGTGATTGAAAAAATATGACGGATGGGGCGGGAGGGAGAGGGAGGTGACACCCATTCTATCTACGCCACTGATGTTTATCGTTTCATTTGTGTTAGGACAATGGCCATATGATAAGGTTTAGAGGTCAAACCAGCATTTACATATAAATCTAACAAAACATATCTAATATAAATTTTAAATAAAATAATAAGAAATAAGCTACATAGCAGTAGAATAGCAATGTTCTTATAAAAATATGAGTGATCTAGAACGTCTTTTATGGTTTTACCTCGCTAACTTCAATGCCCATATTTCAATCACTACATGAAACTAGTTGTAGGGCGCCACCGTAATACTTACCCATCATATATATGATGGGTAAACATAACATAAAACATGAAAACATGATACAGGATAACATAAAACATGAAAATAAAACCTGTAAAGTTTTTATAAAATGCATTGCAATTCCAAAATAAAATTTTCTCCATGCTAAAATTATCTTAACGTGCATATTTCAACTCAATCTTTTAAAATCTTCTCAATAGACCAAATTTATACTCCATACAAAAAATTCGACACGTTCGGACGGATAGAAATATTTTTTACAAAATAAAAAGTGCGAAAAATTTGATGAACTCAATAAAAAACAGATTGTTTTAATTGCGGTTTTGACTTAGCAAAACGCAATTCTGGCACAGGTAAACAAAAAACATATTCTTTAAGCTTAAAAACATTTTTATAATCTATGATGCAATCGGTTTTTAAAATATTAGATTTTTAAAAACAAAACCCTTTCAAATACACCGGCAAAAGGAGGCACTTTGCGACTCACGTATAGAATATTTTTTCTACGCTAAAAGTATCTAAGCGTACATATTTCAACTCAATCTTTTAAAAGCATCTCAATAGACCAAATTTACACCTTCTTAAAAAATTTTGAAACGTTCGGATGAGTAGAAATAATTTTTACAAAATAAAAAGTGCGAAAAATTTGACCAAAATCAATAAAAACCAGATCGTTTCATTGCGGTTTTGCCTTTGAAGGGCGCAATTCTATATACGTCCTGACAAACCGAAAATATTTTCTTAAAGCTAAAACATTCTGATAATTTATGTTGCAATTTGTTTAAAAAAAATATGAGATTTAACCCGCTCAAATATACCGACAAACACGAATTACATCCTGGCTCATGGAGAATACATTTTTGCTACGCTAAAAGTAACTAGATGTCCGTATTTTAGCACAATCTTTCTAGAGCCTTTCAATAAACCAGATTTACATTAGTTTCAAAAATTTTGGAACTTTCGTATGGATAGAATTCTTTTTTTACAAAATAAAAAGTGTGAAAATTTTTACGAATTCAGTAAAAACCTGAGTGTTCCGTCGCGATTTCGTTCGCTTTCGGTTCGCATATAATTTCCAATAAACTTTTTTACCAAAAATAGAACCGACTTCAAAAACTACTGCAAAGTAAAAAATAATTTTTTATAGAATAATTAATAAGAAATTAAACAAAGAGCATTGTATTTACCATGCGTTTTGTTAGATTTATGTACATTAAATTGATTTTTTGGAGTCGGTGCCAGCCGAGCCAAGTTCAAAATTAAAGCTAAGTTTCTAATATTGAATAATTGCATTTAACTTGGCTCTGCTGGCACCGACTCCAAAAAATCAATTTAATGTACATAAATCTAACAAAACGCATGGTAAATACAATGCTCTTTGTTTAATTTCTTATTAATTAGTCTATAAAAAATTATTTTTTACTTTGCAGTAGTTTTTGAAGTCGGTTCTATTTTTGGTAAAAAAGTTTATTTTTCACTTTTTAGTTTTACCATTAGCTTATGATTGAGAAAACGGTTACAACAATCAATATTAATTTGCGAGAAATTACTAATTTTATTAGCTTAGTTACTAAAAAATTACTGAACCAATTTTGATGAAACGGAAGTGTACCAGTTCAAGAGCAATCTCTTTCAATAAATCAAAATCCATATAAATCGGATGGATAGTTTTGGAGTAATCAGTGAACATACATAAAAAAATACATACGCGTCGAATTGTTAACTTCCTCCTCGTTTTTGAAGTCGATTAATAATTATTAGTATTTAATTTGTAAAATATACATATAAAAAATTATATTACGGAAAAAAATATTGTACGTCATATATGTCAGGAGTGGGGTTCGATCCCACGCTTACTTTCAAGAGCCAGAGTTTAAATGAGGCGCCTTAGACCGCTCGGCCATCCCGTTTGTATTCCGTTCGGCGAACTTATTCTAGATCCATGTTACTTTTAATTTGCGAGGTATCATTAATTTTATTAGTTTTTGTCTGATTATTAAAAAAGTACTTAACCAACTTAGATGAAATGGAAATGATACCAATTCCAGAGTAACCTCTTTCATTTAAGACAAATCTAGTTTAATCGGTTGGATAGTTTAGGTGTAATCGGTGAACATACATAAGAAAAAAAATACATACGCGTCGAATTGATAATAATTTCCTCTCCTTTTTTTAAAGTCGGTTAAAAAAATAAATTATAATATGGAAAAGGTTATTGTATACATGTAAGTCAGGAGTGAGGTTCGAACCCACGATTCCTTTCGAGAACCAGAGCTTAAGGCTGGCGCCTTAGACCGCTCGGCCATGTTGTCTGCAATACGCGTAGCGAATTTATTCAACACTTTTGATTTGCGAGAAATCACTAATTTTATTAGTTTTTGCCTAATTACTAAAAAAGTACTGAACCAATTTCGATGAAACGGAAGTGGTACCAATTCGAAAGCATTTTCTTTCGTTTAAAACAAAAATAACAGTAATCGGGTGCATAGTTTCGGAGTAATCGGTGAACATACATAAAAAAAAATACATACGCGTCGAATTGATAACCTCCTCTCCTTTTTGGAAGTCGGTTAAAAAATCAAATTATATAGAAAATAAAATACCAAACAGCATGTGCTTTCAATTCAATATCTTTTCATGATTTTTCCGTTTAAAAATATAAATTTTGACAAAATGGACTTAAAGATATAAAATCATAGAAATTTGAGTTTAATTTAAAGGTCATTTAGAAAGCAAATAACACATCTGAAAACTGAATAACATGACGGGCCCGGGCAACGCCGGGCGGGAAGCTAGTCTAAAATATCTGTATTTATTATTATTACCTATGCAAAAACTCCCTGGAGCAATTTAAAGTATTTTAACTAAATCCTTACCTACACAACATCCTAATTAAATAATATTGTTTTAATGTTCATCAAAAATTAACTAAATATGAATTTTGTTTGAAATCAAAACTGATTATGTTTTATAGGTTTCACATTAAATTCAAAACAATTTTTCATTGGAAATGTATTAAAAAAACTATGCCTTATAGCGCATTACTCCTTTACGCCACATAAGGATTTTTGTTTAATATCGTTTTATCAAATTTAATCATCATATTATATTATATCTTTCAATAATAATAAGAAGGCAAGATAATCTTACCTTTCATTCTTCTGGTTCTTCAAAATATTCCATTCTTCATGGCCTCCATTCTTTTGGAATCTTCGATTTAACGTCAGACTTTTATAACTTATTAATTAGTTAAACTTCGCTGAAATGGTAAACATTTGATTAATAGTTTGTTTTTAATAAACAATGGGGTCGAGGCGAGATTTGTGTTGAATAATGATATTATATTCACATAAATTACATAGCTGCTTTTAGCAGCGAAACAATAGACGTTGTTACATGACTTACATCCACAGAGAACTAAACAAACACTGAAAATATTAGAATGTCAAAAAAGAGTTCTAAATGTTCCTTTTTTTATTTTGTTTTTGGTCGTTGTCACGTGACTTCACTGCAGTAGAAAAGGAATAAGTGTCCTTGAATAAGATCAGTTTATTTCGTTGTTGAATTGTTCCGAAATAAGGAAAAAATAATTTCTTTTGCTTTTTTTTATGACGACAAAAAATGAAATCTTTTTATTGTAAATAGATCTAACTTGATTTTATTCAGCTGAAATAGTGATTAGTTTATTTCAACACCCTTCCTTAATCACTTCAGATGAATAACACTGTAGGTTCATAGATTCTCGATGTTTTACTAATTGAGTCTTTTGGCAGGGGTTTTGTGCGTCGGCTATCATATCTTCAGATGGGCAATATTCTAAATTTATTTTTTTGTCTTCTTTGAGTTGTTTAATGGCGTGGAATTTTATATCAATATGCTTCGTATATTTCGAAAACTTTGCATTCTCTACCATTTTTATCGCACTCTGATTATCTTCGAAAATCGTTATAGGTTCGTCTTGTTTCAAGTCTAAGTCGTTCAATAACTTCTCCAGCCAAATAATCTCTTGGGCTGCTGCGGCTGCTGAGATAAATTCAGCTTCTGCCGAAGAATATGCAATACAGTTCTGTTTCTTCGTGTACCAATTAATAGGTGTTTTTCCTAGAAAGAAAACATTTCCTGTTGTTGACTTCCTTGTTCTGGTGTCGCCTCCCCAATCGGAGTTTGCATAAGCTACCAATACTGGTTGGTCGTCTGTGCTGATTGTTAACCTTAATTCTCTTGTGCAGTTAAGATAGTTGACCACTCGTTTTGCTGCTTTCCAGTCCATCTCACGGGGCGTTTCGCATCTTCTACTGAGGATATTAACTGCGGCTGATATATCTGGACGTGTGTTAGTGGCTATGTATAACAAAGATCCAATGACTTTTCTAAAATTTGTATTGTTAGGCAGCAAATTTTGTTCGTCTTCTATTTTATAAAAGCCGGGGTCCATCGGAGTTCCTACGGGTTTAGCTTCTCGTAATCCTAGTTTATTTACCAGTTCTTCAATTTTTGATTTTTGGCTTAGTGTATATCCGTTTTCTGTTTTCTTTATTTCCGTACCGAGAAAATATGCTATATGACCGAGATCTTTAAGATCGTATTCTTCTTTGAGTAGTTTCACTATAATGTCAACAATTTTTTCGTCACCGGATAGTAATATGTCGTCAACATATATAATTATGTAAGTGTAATTTTCATTTTCTTTTCTGGTGAATAAGCAGGGATCAGCTATACTTTGATTAAAATTCAGTTTTTTTAAGGACTGTTCGATTCTTTTGTGCCAAGTTCTGGCTGCCTGTTTTAGGCCATATATTGATTTTTTCAGTCTGCAGACTTTGTTTTCAGAATTCTTTTCTATGTAGCCTTCCGACTGTTTCATATACACTTCTTCCTCAAGCTCACCATACAGAAAGGCGGTGTCAATATCTATGTGTCTAACGTTTTGTTTGTGGTATGCGGCTGCTGCTAAAAATGCGCGAACTGTTGTTTGTGAGACGACAGGGGCAAATGTCTCATCATAATTTTTACCGTATTTTTGACTATAGCCCTTCGCTACTAGGCGTGCTTTATATTTTTGAACATTTCCGTAACTATCTAGTTTCTTTTTAAATGTCCATTTTGATCCTATAATTTTTTTGTTTGGTGGAGGATCCACTAATTCCCATATGTTATGTTTTTTTAGCGAATTGATTTCCGCTTGTGTGGCTTTGAGCCAATTTTCTTTTTCACAGGGATTATCAATTTCCTGTATGTCATTCCAACTAGTGGGTTCATTCATTTGGTTATTGTTTACATAACAGACATATCTGTCTGGTGGTACCCCCCTGTTTGATCTTTGCGATCTTCTGAGTTCAGTGGTGGGTTGTTTGGAAGAGGTTGGTTCCTCGATTGTGTTGTTTATTTCTGCTTCGATGTAATTTTTATCATCATATGAATTTTCTGCATCTTTACTTTCTTTTAAGTTAATTTTGCTATTCTCTAGGAATTTTACGGTTCTTGCTATTACTATTTTGTTATCTTTAGTGTATACGCGGTATCCTTTTGAATTGTTATCGTACCCTACGAATGTCCCTTCCTGAGCTCTATCGTCTAATTTTCCTCGATGTTGTTTGTTTACATATACGTATGCTTTGCAGCCGAATGTACGTAAATAGTGCAAATTTGGTTTGCGTTTAAACCAAAGCTCGTATGGGGTTTTATTCGTTGATCTTGTTGGTAAGCGATTTTGTAAATGATTTGCGGTATTAATTGCTTCTCCCCAAAATTTTTGCGGTAAATTGGTTTCGCGTAATAGACTTCTAGTCATGTCTAATAGTGATCTATTTTTCCTCTCAGCCACGCCGTTCTGGCTCGGACAATATGGCACAGATAGTTGGTGTTTTATGCCTCTTTTTCTTAGGTAGTCATTTGTTTCTCTACTCATGTATTCTCCGCCATTATCGGATCTTTCGGATATGAACCGAATTGGTTTCGTACCATCGCTATATAGTCGATTAATTTATCATGCACTTCGTCTTTATGGCGTAATAAGTATATTACTGTAAATCTAGAGTAATCGTCTATGAAGGTTACAAACATTGTTTTTCCGCCAATTGTGGGGGATCCTATGGATGTGCATACGTCTGTGTGCACCAGATCGAGTACTCTACCTGTTTTGTTTTTATATGTTGTTTTTGGATAAGGTGCATCGCTTATTTTTGTTTGTATGCATGTTTCTCATATTGTCTCATGACTACAATTATTTAGTTCTATTCCATAGGTTAAATTTTCTTTAATCATTTCCTTTATGGAATTGTAGTTTCTGTGACCTAGGCGTTTGTGCCACAATTCTATGCAATTTTTATTTTTGCATTCATGCGCAATGTTTACTGTGTTAGATTCTATATTCTCTAACAATTCAACCTCATATAGATTGTTTTTCATTTTTGCTTCCAAGTATATTTTCCCATTTCGGGATAGCGTGCATTCATCTTTATCAAAAACTAGTTTATAACCGTTCTTTGTTGCCTTACTTACTGAAATTAAATTAGATTCTAAATCAGGTACGTATAATACTTCCTTTAATGTAATTTTGTTTACACCTCCGTCGGATGTTTTTGTTATAAATGTGGTTTCTCCCACACCATGCGAATTTAACGATTTTCCGTTTGCAATAATAACAGTAGTTTTTTCGGTGTCGTTTAATTTAGTAAACAAGTCTTTATCGTTTAAAATATGTGTGGAAGAACCAGAATCAATAATCCATTTTGTTTTCCAGTTTTCTCAATTAGAAAGGCTGCGTCGCTGCTTCGATCTGTTTTTAGTTGTGTTTTGTAATTTGGCTTATATTCTTGTTTACGATCATTAAATTCATTTTGGCTATACGATTGTTGATAACAGAGAGACGTTGTATTGTTTTTGTTTTTGTATGTTTGTTGTTTTTGTGTATTTGGGTGAGTTTGCCTATTTTTTAGATGCCAACATTCCCTGTAAGTATGACTTTTCAATTTACAGTACGTACAATATTTTTCCCTTTTGCTATTACTATCATTTGGGAACCTTTTTTGTGTTTTAAACTCTTTGGTAGAATTGTCACCCTGATCCGCGTTTTCAACCCTTCTGTTATATTCATCAGTTAGTTTATTTATAATAAATTCTGGTGTTAAATCGGTTTCATCGCGAGCCTCAAGTGCTACAATCAATGTATTATAGCTTGGGGGTAATGAGCACAGCAATAATGCTGAAAGGTGCGAATCGTTAATAGTTTCCCCAATCGCTAATAGTTTATCTTTTAATTCTAAAATGTACGTTATGTGTTTAATTAAGTTACCATTTTCTGGCAGCCTTGCCCCATACTGTTTTCTTAATAAATGCAATTTACTAGACAAATTCCCCCTTTCATGTATGGCTTTGAGCGCGTCCCAGGTCTGTCGGGCAGTATTTAGCCCTTTTACATGTACTATCTGCGAATCTTCAAGTGCAAGGTTTATAATTGCTCTTGCTTTATTATCCTTCTTTTGCCAATCTGTGGTAATCGGATTTGGTGTTGTATCTGTTATTACCTCGAAAATTTCTTCTCTTATTAATAACATTTCTATTTTAAATTTCCATGTTGAGTAATTGTTTTGATTTAATTTTTCTATTAACTGAAATTCTTTCGATGCGGCCATAATGGATCTTACTTATCAACTTACTGATATACCGTTGATGTAAGATCCACACTTGGCAGAATGCCCAGCAGATTCCATTCAGACTCTAGGGGGAGTAGCCTACGAGGCCAAAATTACTTCTACGTAGTTTTCATTTTTATTCTGAGTAAAATTTTATTTTAAATTAAATAGATTGTTCTCCTTCAATCAGTTTTCGGAATAAGCCTTTCCAAAGTATATATTTTCCCCTACATTTGTGAATTTTAATAAAAGCATGTCTTTTTTTTTTTTTTTTTTTTTTATATATATATATATATATATTTATGGCTTAAACGCAGATTTAACGATTGCTTGGCATATGATTTGGCGGCTATTCGAGAAATTCGCCAATTCTAACAACTTAAATATTCAGGGCACATGTATGTCATATACTCACTGAGATTTACTTGGCGCCAAAATGGCGTTATTTTGCCTAATATGGTAACCCTGATATTGTTGTTTATATTTTGATAAACTGTTTATTAACATTAATTTTTTTATTGAAATTATATAAAATGCTTTTTGTTCTATTGTTATTAGTTTTTAAAAGTTAATATATTTAAAAATTGTTTTATTTATTGTTATTTTTTTAAATAATAGAAAATAATTTAAAGATGTATATTTAACCAGCATTCAAAAATGAGGTTTTCGCCAAATTGAAGTTGGAAAAAAATTGTTCTAAACCTTATAAGTATATGACATCTGCGCCATATTCATATCTAATGCATGCATATAATATAAATAAATAATGTACACAATAATGTAAAGAAACATATTTAAAAAATTGCTAATCTGGTATGTTTTAAAATCACGCCATGTTGCCGTTACTTCTAAAAAGATTAAGTTGCGCTATATTGCGAGTGAAAAGTTATTAAGCTAAATTTAATAATCATACCTTTAAATCGTCTTTTTTATTATACTTGTCTTTTTATAACTTATTTCGTGTAACAGAATTACAATATAATTTTAAAAACAGATAATTCAATTACAGAAACAAAAAGGTATCCCCCTCCCCCCCCCCCCCCCCGAAAAAAAAAAAAACTTGACACATTTAGTGTTGTTTAATAAACAAACTCATCTCGAGATGGTACTAATTTCCCTATTTTTGACATGGACTCGCTCTTTTCGCCCATGCGCAGTTCTGTCCAGGTTCCTCTCAAACGTGGTTCATCAGTATAAATATTTAATATCGTAATTCGATGAGAAATTGTTTTTATTTTTCTTTATATTATATAAGAGATTTTCTCTGTTTATTTTTATTCATTCAAATATAACGAACATATCACTTGTTATGTTTACTCATTCAATTTCAACTCATATATATCATATATTTTCAATAACGTTGAGAAAAGAAGAACAAATATATTTTTTTTCACAATAATTATATGCGTTAGTAATAATACGATTTATTTTTACAAGGCCATTTTTATTTATCTATATCATATTATATTATAACCTTATGTGTTAATTTCAGTCTCGTGATCGATTTATTGGAAATGTATTAAAAAAATTATGCCTTATAGCGCATTACTCCTTTACGCCACATAAGGATTTTTGTTTAATATCGTTTTATCAAATTTAATTCATCATATTATATTATATCTTTCAATAATAATAAGAAGGCAAGATAATCTTACCTTTCATTCTTCTGGTTCTTCAAAATATTCCATTCTTCATGGCCTCCATTCTTTTGGAATCTTCGATTTAACGTCAGACTTTTATAACTTATTAATTAGTTAAACTTCGCTGAAATGGTAAACATTTGATTAATAGTTTGTTTTTAATAAACAATGGGGTCGAGGCGAGATTTGAGTTGAATAATGATATTATATTTACATAAATTACATAGCTGCTTTTAGTAGCGAAACAATAGACGTTGTTACATGACTTACATCCACAGAGAACTAAACAAACACTGAAAATATTAGAATGTCAAAAAAGAGTTCTAAATGTTCCTTTTTTTATTTTGTTTTTGGTCGTTGTCACGTGACTTCACTGCAGTAGAAAAGGAAAAGTATCCTTGAATAAGATCAGTTTATTTCGTTGTTGAATTGTTCCGAAATAAGGAAAAAATAATTTCTTTTGCTTTTTTTTATGACGACAAAAAATGAAATATTTTTATTGTAAATAGATCTAACTTGATTTTATTCAGCTGAAATAGTGATTAGTTTATTTCAACATTTTTCAAGCTATTTATAAATTGCGTAGTAAGCAAGAACAATGGGGATCATAATCACTATATTATTATATTCAATAGTAATAAATTAAATTGTATTGTACGCACTTGTAATCAAAATTATGCAATGATATAAAATGTTACATATTTTTTTGACAAAACTTAACTGTAAATCAGGGAAAAGTTCAAATGGAAAACAAATATTTTATTTTTATTACACAGTAAAAAGTGAACTGTATATCTAATAACAATAAACGATTTTATTTATCAAGGATATACTAATAAAAATAAATGATTGAAATAAAATATATAAAGATTACCATATTAGTATACCAAAACGAGATATTAGTTGAAAACATAAGAACAAAATATATTTTTATGGTCTTTTGAAACTACAAGGTTTAAATCATTTTGTTGTGGACAGTTGTAGCGCTATATATTGTAATTTTAAATATTTTAAGAAATTCTTCCTAGAAATTTGGATGTAATTTCAAAACCAATAGAAATAGTAAATTAACTTATTTCTTTTTGATAATATATATTGCATGTAATTAAATCAGATTTATATTAAAATTGATAATTCATAATCTAAAATAATTAGTGTAGGTGTCATTTGTACAATAAAATATCCTGATCGGTAATTATCCCATATGTTGTCGATATTTACCCCGTTGCCGGATAATTACCGATATTGAAATTTTTGAATTAAACAAACTTTCAATAATATTTTAATCCAAGTTTATAGTTTATTGAATGAACACATGGTGAAACTTTAACCACGCTAAATTTAATTAAACCATTTGTAATAATTTTTAAGATATTTAGATGTTAGTGTTTTTTGATCGTAAATTACTCCGTTTCCCCTAGTTCTTTTTATATTATTGATGATAACAATTTGTTTTGTTTCTCAGCGAAAAAGCACCATCTTCGCTCTCTGAAATTTGTTATTAGCGGTGGCAGTGTTGTCAAAGCAAGAAATTACGACTTTGTTTACAACAAGATCAAACAAGATGTTATTTTTACTTCTACCTATGGTATGTATGCTAATCTCAAATAGTTAATTAAAATAGCGTTATAATGCGGCTTATTCCTTAAAATAATATTTCAGTTTTATTTTATATAGTAAATGATGTTATTGTACAACTTATATCTTAAATAATGCTTGAAAGATGTATTTGTGGTAAAAATAAATGCTGTTGTAATATTGTATTCTAGATGCTGATATCGTAAGTTCATTGTGTGTTGAACACGCGATGACCTGGTCAGAGGCGCTGTTTGGGGGAAACTAAGAGGGGTCGTTACAAGAAAATTAATATTTCAAGCATCACATGCGAGAATAAAAGTCGAATACACGGCAAACGTGGCATATGGGGTGCGTTCGTACTATAAAGAAGTTTTAAGGATATTCAGAAACTGGTGCAATAATATACAATACTTTGGATACAGTATAATATCCGAAATCTTTTGTGTGTCTTTGTAAGTACTAGGGATGTACCGAATATTCGGTATCTATTTGGTATTCGGCCTATTAGGCCATGTTACCGAATATTCGGTTAGGCCGAAAATCAAACTATTCGGTAAGGCCGAATATTCGGCTTGGCCGAATATGAAACTATTCGGCCTGCCAAATATTCGGTTTGGCCGGATACCAAAGTATTCGGCTGAATCCAATACTCAATAAAACCTTTTAAAACACATTTTTAAAAACTTTTCACAATTTCTACTTTTACTGTCAATTTATAAAGATATTTAAAATAATTAGAAAGAAAGTCATATTTAAATAAAATACAATGCTTTTACATCATTTATTTGTTGTTTGTAAAGTATAACTTCAGTAAAATAACCTTGAGAAGGATAAAAATGGTGATTTATTAAGATTCTCCTTAGGAATAAATGATGTGCAAATACAAGTTCTTAAATTTTGTCTAATAAATAATCTGTTTCTTGCTTTTCCTAAATAAAAGTCCTCAAACAAGAAAGAAAAACTTTTGAGAAAATTATTAAGTGCTATCAAGGCGATAATCATAATCAACTTATAATTACAAATACATTGTATTTCATTTCACTCTAGGTCAAACTTGTGTTTTCGTTTGTTGCATTAACAATAAATAAGAAACCATAACTATATTTTCAACTCACATGCTTTGATTTCTGTAAAATATGATATGATGGGAAGAATGGAAAATGCCATATTTCATAAGAAAAGAACTATGAGCTAGGTATTCCTTTATTAAGAATTAAGTTGAAAGTATTTGTACCTTATATTGAAAAAAATCTGCCTTGAGTTTTTGTAAAAGGACAATTAAGAGACTGTAAAGTTTTTCTTCGACCATTTTTTCATTACTTCTCTTTATTTTAAAATGTAGTTATTTTAAAATTCGTAGAAGAAACCAGGAAATTTAAAATTTTATTAATTTAAAAAGTCTCATAATTGTGCTTCTTAAATAACTCAAAGCAGATTTTTTTCAATCATTGTGCGCGCGGCAGCGCGCTACAATAATATGATTGAGCGATGATGCACACGGATTTTTCAATTTTTCTTTTTGCAATAACTAACTAAATACTTATCCAATTTTGATGATTTTTTTTAAAATGTTCGTCTGACCAAGAAGCACAACATAGCACAAAAATTATTTTTTTTTATGGCATACTGTAGGTGTACTGTAGAGTATTCTGAAAATCGGACAAAAATTTTGTGTCACAGCACTTTTCTCGAAAACTACTAAAGATAAAAACTTAATTTTTTTTTTTTAAACAAAAGACAAACTTTTTATCCCGGGGTAGTCATCGAGAAAACGTTATTTCGCTGGGCGGTTTTTCTGAAATTGCGTATTTTCCAAACTTGGTCATAAATGGGTATATCTAACGTTCTATTGCAGATAGAATGTTGCGGTAAAGTTTATTTTAAAGGTTTTGCGATGCTAATTAATCCTGCAACAATTCATAGCTTTACGTTAAACAGTTTTTTTACAAGATGAAATAAAAGAATGGCAGTCATCAATCTAAGGTACTTGTGATCATCGGAGAGAAAAACTAGTTACACCATTCGATTAAGCATAAAAAAATACAGAATGCTTTTTTTTCTCTTATTTTTAACTTAATTTTTTAACGAATTATGAATTTTTTGAAATTTTTGACATGCTGATTTTTGTCATTTTTTAATGAATCATTTACTGAATAATTATGCACGGTGTCTAGCCCTGGTGGCTGTTAAATTTGATTTTTAATTTTAAATTAGGCAATTTTTTGCACCATACCAAATTTATATTTTATCCATTTTTTTCATTTATTTATATTTTGTTTTTAGTACAATGGCATCAATGGCAAAAATGCCTGGCATACCTGTCAAATATTGGGGCCCTGTACTTTAACAAAGTGTATTTACTATAAGTATATACCGTATTTATTCTAATAGAATGCGCCCTCTAATAGAGCGCGTCTTCTAATAAAGTGCGCACCTTGGTGCTGATTGAAAAAATAAATATACGGAAACGATATAGTAGATAAGTAGAAAACGATTACTTAAATGCATTATCGAGGATTCTCATCGATCAAAATAGAGATATTCTATCAAAGCGATGCAGTGGCGATGCAACAAAAGTTTCAAATTTTGAACAATGTACAACTCCTGTAAACTATAGCGCCAAGGATATGCACACTGTTAAAAATCTGCTGCATTTTGCTGCAACGCACTCCCCTGCTTGTATGGAAAACGGTTACTTGGCCGTGAAATGGCGCTTTCTCATTGGTTGGAATCATTGTAAACGCGGCAGCGCGCAACAATAATATGATTGAGCGATAATGCTTAAGCATAGGAAACCGCAAAAACACGGATTTTTCAATTTTTCTTTTTGCAATAACTAACTAAATACTTATCCAATTTTGATGATTTTTTTTTTTTTTTTTTTTTTTTTTTTTTTTTTTTTTAATGTTCGTCTGACCAAGAAGCACAACATAGCACAAAAATTATTTTTTTTTTTTATGGCATACTGTAGGTGTACTGTAGAGTATTCTGAAAATCGGACAAAAATTTTGTGTCACAGCACTTTTGTCGAAAACTACTAAAGATAAAAACTTAATTTTTTTTTAAACAAAAGACAAACTTTTTATCCCGGGAACATTTTTTATTTCTATATATAAAATACAAAACAAGTTGTGCAGTATCCCAGTGGAATATGGAAAAATAGAAGGACTAGTGAAAAATGCTCCAAGGAGCAGTGCAAAAGCAGAATATGATTTTAATTGAGCATTAAAAAGTAATGGACAAGTGCTTCTGTTAATTACTGAACATGAGGAAGGATAAGGGATCCCTTCTTGGCTACAACTCACTTCAATGCCAACTTTGAAAAAATCATATTTGCGCTTTTTCCGTGAAAACAAATCAGTCGCAGTTACTATAAAAATGTATAGTGTAAAGAAGTAACCAGTAAAGATGCAGCTTAATTAGACATAAATGTAAAGGAAGGCGACATAATGCCAGATACCTAGTTCCTGCAGGTATCACATTCATGCACTGCCACCAAGCATACCCTGTATAATTGCACAGAAAATTGATTTGTAGTATAGTGCAGAGTGAACAGTGCAGTTAACATCAGAGATGTAGTACAGGCTATACGCCGTACACCTTCTGGACTTTTTAATAGAACACCATATACCCTCTGTTTTTCAAGAAAGCTTATAGTGTACACATTCTAGAATATCCTTCTGCTTAGAGCATATATCTTACGTTATTTTTATGGCAGGCCCGTAGCCAGGATTTTCTTTCGGGAGGGGCTCAATTTTGGAATTTTTTCTATTGTTACAAAAGTAATTTGAATAATATTCATTAAAAATTTTTAAAATAATCTAGGCTTATTCTAATGTGTGTTTCTACATAAGATACTTGTTCACTATGCCAAATATCGTTATTTCATATTTAAATTTTTCCATTTCTGTTGCAATTTTTAACTTTTAAGAGCATTTCCAGTTTCCAAACTGATTCGGAGACCGGAGAGTTTTTAGGAAAATTTTTCTGCGAAACTTAAAAAGCACAAACTAACAATGTTTGAGATGAGCCTCACGTCGCGAAGAGGGGGGCACGTTTGAACTGAGGGAACATTTGAACACTGAGTATTTTGTTTCAAATAAATTATTTTCTAAAAATGCCTGCTTCAGTGCAATAAGTATACAAAGCTCATCCAATTTGTATGCATAATACTGCCTAAGCAAGATATATGTTATTCTCCCTATTGAATCTAAACTTAAGAAAATAACTTTGTAAGATTTTGTTCAAAATTTTGTATCCTTAAAATTTTGATTTATTGTTTGACACTTTAATAAAGCTGTAATCTTTAGTTTATAAGTTTTGTTTTATTCAAATTCTTCAGCCGAATTGAGTAAAAAGTTGTAATGTTGAACTCCATGTGTTGGGGCACCTTGAACAAAAAAGCTGGGGCACCTTTGAAAATCTAAAACTATGAAAATGTTATTGATGTACCTAAATGTTGCTATTTTTGGAATTTTTTCAATGTGAAAAGAGGTTAATTAAGAATATCAAAGAACATGAACTTATACTGTTAACAATCTTTCCTTACTGCACACATATATTACAATCTCTGGATGTATCAGCGATTGGAAGTTTCAAACCTAAATTGATGATTCATTCATCTATTTGATAATTGAAAAATCCGGATACACAATAATGATGCATGGTTTAGTAGGTTTGTCTAACAAAGCTTATACTCTTTCATTTACTCTTTCCCAAACTACGGAATTACTAGTACTTTCTAGATAAAATGGAATTTAAGTCAGGTTTTCTCATAAAAAGTGTGAATGAGAGAGAGAAAAATTTTAACTTTCCAGAAGCATCAGATATCATATTGGTGTATTACAAGGATATTTTAAAAAAGTTTTATCAACCAAACATAACTAGAGAGACACTCTGTGTTGTTTCAACAATGATTTTTGACATCCAATTTGATGGATTTAAGTTGGTTAAATAATAGAAAAATTATTAGTTTCAATAAAATATAGTTATTAAATTTTATTCATATTACTTTATATTCCCGAAACATATGCAGCGTTTTATGAAAACTCTCAATATTTTCATATTTTATTCATGTGTTCAGAGGTGCCCCTTACTTGTTCAAAAATACCCCTACATGCGACAAGTTTGAACAGAAATATTTCAGCTTTTTTAATCCTCACAATTTTTTTTTTTAATTTATATGGAAAACTTTTAATTTCTGGTTCATGTGATAAAGAAATACACTGTTTTTATTATGTAATACTTAAAACACAAAACATATAATTCAAATAAGAAATGTACTGATTTTAAAAAATTTTTCAAAACGTGCCCCCCCCCCAGCTCTCTTCTATCCTATGAAGAAAAACGTTGTAAAGTATTGAAATGCAAACAAATAATATGCATTGATTTAAAACACAGGATTAATCTTAACGTGAGAGAGTCTGACATTACGAGTGCGAGGCCTTGAAAATATTGATCCGTAAATAAAATAAATTACACGCATTATTAAAAAAAAAAAAATTAATTGCTACAGTCATATGTAATCATAAAAATTATATTTGTACTTCACATTCTCTGATTGTAATAATAATAAATGATACTCGTGATAAAATAAATTTACTAGCAGAGTTGAATTCAGGCACTTTTCTCCGGGGGGGGGGGGGTACTTTTTGACCATTGAAAACACAAAATCACAAATTTCCTGGGATGAGATATCTCATTGCTCCGGTGGAGGGGGAATATCCTCCTCCCAGGCCACCCCCTGAATTCAACACTGTTTACTAGTGCAACAGAAGCAATCATCATAATTTCTTCTTAGTCATGATGCTGATTGACTTATCAAGATTTTCTTTAATTTCCCAAAGAATGAAAATCATGGCAAAACTACCCAGTTTGTCATCGGCCATAACGCTTCGAGTCAAAGATTTAATTATTTTCTTTGCCGAAAATTATCTTTCAGCACTGACTGTTGTTACTCTGCTTTCAACCAAAACTGCCAGCAAGTGTTTGATTTTATCGTAATACGTCACATTACAGTACTAACTTTTAAAACCTCTTTGTTGATGTCAACATTAGCTACTTGTTTGTACCCTAATTCATTTTCAGCTTCGACTTGTTACATTGACACTTTATCCTGAAAATATTGCATCGGATTCTCTAATTTGCTTGCTTTTTCCAGTGAAGCACATCCTGGAAGATGTAACGGGGAATCTCTTAGAATGTCCTCATTCGAAATGAATCGATAATTTAAATTTTGAATATGACTTTCAACATAGGGAAATAAGACCGTGATATTGTAATACTTGTCGGTGGATGTAATTTGAGGGTTTGTACCTGTTACCTGTCTAAATGTTAGTCTTGGGATCTTTATTTCAGTTTGGAAGATGTCTTTCCGAAGTTTTGATGTCCAATAAAATCTCACAAAAGATTTCTACTTTATTTTTCTGCATATTTATGTAAGACAATTAGGTATCTTTAGCATCGGTTACAGCCAATATTATATTTTTGAAGAACTCGCTATGACTTGTCAGACAGTAAACCTTCTGACAAACAGACAAGCTTATGAGAAAATTATTCTTCTCCCTTACTGCCAAAAAAGCCCCAACTGTTGAAGAAATCTTCCATGTGTTTTTCGAAATATTTTTTGAGCTAATACAAATGTATTTAAGTAGCTCAACAAAAGTCAATATATTTTCATGGTTCTCGATAAAATTTGTATCACAAATGTGGAGAAGTTATTTTCTTTTGTTTTCTAGGATATGTGATGCAATTGCTTCTTGAAGACTTAAATTTCCTTCAGGTGATTTTTAAAAACTTTTGTCGCTGCTTTAAGAAGTCCATGATACTTTCGAATGAAGGAAATCAGCATGATGTTGGACAAGGCAAGATTTAACCAATGGCTTTCACAGAGGACGTATTTAATTTTTAGATATTCTGAAGAATTCTAAAATGAATCCCGCTAACATGACCAAACTTATTGGCTACTTTGTCATACCCCTATGCGACGCATTTATATATGCCAAGACATAGTTCATCACAATGTTGTAAAATTACTTTTCTTGAATTTTTGGAAAAGAAGATATTTATTAGAATACCACGTTAAAAAAATTTCCGAATTATTGAATTTTGTGAATTTTTAATAGTTCACATATCTAACACAAATGGCAAGCTGTTCTGCGCTTGAAATATCCATAGTTTCATCATCAATTAAGCTAAAACAGATCGCAATATTTATTTTGATAATTAATACTTGGGTAACTGTATGCCAGAATATTTGAATGATTTCATTCTGAGTTTCTGGGGTGAAGTAAATAGCATTTCTAAGGATATTTATATCTCGTTTCAATTCATTCGCTCCAGACTTTGCTCAAAACTTAAAAGATCTCTAAACTAGTCTTTTGATTTTAATGTAATGGAAAATAAAAACAAAGAAAACTTATTTTTTTTATCATACAGATAATTTTGTATTTTCAAACTTTCGGGGGGGGCTTCAGCCCCCTTAGCCCCCTCCCTGGCTACGTGCCTGACTACACCCCTGGTTAACATCTAAAGCACGGTGGAAATTTCTACTAAAGAACCGCAAATTTCTTTTGTATGGAAAAAGCACAAATATGATTTTTTCAAAGTTGGCATTGAAGTGAGTTGTAGCCAAGAAGGGATCCCTTATCCTTCCTCATGCTCAGTAATTAACAGAAGCACTTGTCCATTACTTTTTAATGCTCAATTAAAATCATATTCTGCTTTTGCACTGCTCCTTGGAGCATTTTTCACTAGTACTAAATGTTCTTATAAAAATCTCTTGTTTATCAAAATGTAAGTTTATTTTATTAAATTTTATGTAAAATTGTTTTAAAAAGTAACATTTTAATATCTTTAAACTTTGAAATATAAAAAATTTTTGGAAAGCCGAATATTCGGTATTCGGTTCACCTGTCGGCCGAATATTCGGCATTCAGTATTCGGCCAAAATCACTATTCGATGCATCCCTAGTAAATACTATATGCTTTCTATTCTATGGGAATTAACTTTTAGTAAACCTCATCAACGTATATCAATTTCATAAAAGTCAAATAGTTTAATATAAATTAAAACGTACCTCAAACAATGTTTCCGCCTATACCATTATTTAATATACTACTTTTGTGTGGCCCTATAAATTTAAAAAATATATATTCATTGCACTGTAAATTGTACACAGTGTATATTTTAATATATACTTGATAGATTCATATGGATTTTACTATGTTATAAGGAGTGTAAAATCATTAAAATGCACTTGAAGCTATTTTTTCTCGTTGACCGTAATGTAACGTTATAGTTTTGATTGTTCCTGTAATTCAACCGTGCATCCGATTTTCATAAAATTTGAAATGACTCGACAAAATTATCGAATAATTATACATTTTAAATTTGAAACGATTCGGTCGGGCAGTTTTTGCGTTGTTATATGAGAAAGGACGGACGGACTGAAAGACGACTATAGGTGCTACGTATTTATATAATTACGAACACACCTAATAATCGGAAATAGCTTAAACGCTAAAATAACTTAATAGATTGAACCAAAATAGAAATTGTGTCCTTAAATAAACACTTTAAACACAGAAATTAATAAAAAATATTAATACTTTCTAAAGCATTAGTATTACACCAGTATTTAAGTGAAACAGATTTATCAATAACGAATACCTTATAGCTATTTTACAATGACTATAGGATCAGGAGGGGTAATTATAACCACTTTTATATTTTCAACTTTTTTTTTTACTTCTTTCTATTTGGAAAAGTGGTGTTTTTAGTACATAGGAAGTAACTTCGACTCTTTAAAAAAACCTTTTAAAAGTTTTAATTCTCATAGCCCTTTTTTTTTACCAGTTATAAAGTTGGTTATAATTACTCCATCAAAAAATTCATAATCACAAAAGTTTGGGGGGCCTGGTCCCACCTTTTCGGGCCTGGTCTGTACTATTAATAGTACATGTCTTTTAAAGGAGTATTATTTTGCTTTAAGAAATATTTTTGCTACAATTTATATGTAGTAATGTTAGTATATATTTATGCATTTATCGTGTGACTTCATTTATATTTAGGAATTTAGTAATAATAATAATAATCATTATTATTTACTTAATTCTCTTTGTGCCGTTTTTTTTTGTTTCTCTAAGAGGGACAGCTCAGACAAGGAAATCAGGTCTGTAGAGCACAGTATCCCTCCCGGTCGCCTTTATTAAGGTCTTAAAAAGTTTATTTTATTTTAAATATACATTTCATTCTTTAACTTTAAAATAAAAGTTACTTTCCTGAAAGAATTATGTGTAATGAAGAGTAAAAAGTATTAAAAAGTTGTATCTTCCTTAGCCTATTATCATATGAATATGAATTAAATAGCACGCAAAACAACAACATTCATTATATTTTAAACAATAAAATATTCGTTAAACACTATATAATCTTTTTGGGTAGCTAGTGTTAATGTTATTAACGTAAAAGTAATTTTTTCTAAAAATCGAAAAAAAAATCGGACCCAAAAGGGTTAAGGCCACTAGTGAAGAAATTATGACCATTATATTTCCTCTTTTTACTTGCCTACATTCATTTGTTTGGGGCAATCAAGACCATTATAATTCCAAACCGACAAATTCGTTTATTAAACATTTTGGTAGACTTTTTTTCAAATTGCTATTTGGATAATAAAAATGCCTTACACTAGTGATAAAGAATGTCTAAAAATGAAAAATACATTATGAAGTTAATATTTAAGCGTGAAAAAATATTTTACCATACACAATTTCCTCCATTGTAGCCAGAGCCGTGCGAAAGGGGGGGGGGGCGAAAACGCCGGTCGCCCCGGGCGCGGAAATTTAGGGGGCACCAAATTTATACTGCCAATGTCATTTTTGGGCTGTCTTAAGAAAACGTTAAGGGTGTGGATGCCAAATCGAGACTTTGTCCCGGGCGCAGCTTTCTCTTCGCACGCCCCTGATTGTAGCGGTGGTCATAATTGCCCCCACCTGACCCTACGGCCGCTAGTTACCGGACACTTTCAATTTTAGACGTTTTGTCAAATATTTAAAGAAATATTTGTCGGATTTTCTGGAACTGCAGGATTATGAAGAATGATGTTCCACTTAATATTTATCAATGGCTATTTGATCTGAAGAACAATTAGGGGGTGGGGATGGGAAGGCAACAAAAAATCAAACAAAAATAATGATGGTTGGGATCACTCTGTAAAATAAATGCACGAAATGGCCTACCGCTATAGATGACGAATATATGAATACTGTACAATATATGTATTTTTTGCAGAAGAATAAAATAATAAATTCATGGATATAATCAAATTTTTTTTAAGTTAAAAAATTGTAGCATGTTTTTGGTTTATCATGCGGGATTTTTTTATCAAATTTAATGCCAATTTCAGAAAATTTCACCAAATGTAATAGAAATAATATCCTGTAATTGGAATGTAAACATGTTAAATATTTAATGAAATATGAGCAATTATACGAAATATTTTGTATCATGCATACGCACACGATAAATAATATTTTTTGTTCATAATTTCACAGTCAACTCTATGCAGCAACTCATTAAAAAAACTATTCGAATATCGTGAAAGTTCGGAAAGATATCGGCAATAGACTGAGCTGATTTTTAGTTGTTCTCTACAGCTAAATGATAAGGAGTTTTCCATAAATTGTCGTTTTTAGTTTTAACTTTTTTTAATATTAATATTTTATTCATGCTTTAGTTCTTCTTGGGTAACTACCCGAACCAACGTATTCTAAGAAAAAAAAAAAAAAAAAAAAAAAAAAGAAGTGTCAAAATCCAAGTATTTCTTCATAGTCTACTTGTTGTCATTCATTAAGTACCAACTACTTTGCTGAAATCCAGGTAATGAAAAATAACAATTTGTGAAAAAAACCTCTTATCATTCATCAGCTTTTAGAAAGCATCCCCACCAGTGGCCACGAGGTTCTGAACTCCAAACTGGTAGACGGTAGGTCCTGGGTTCGAACCCAATCGCGACCGTCAGCCTAACCGTTCGAAGTTTTCTGTGGTTTTCTTCGAACCTTGCGTAAATACGGGTTAGGTTCCCTTAGAAAGAACCCCACGGAGAGCATCCCACCCCACTGGGCCTATATCCCATAATGTAGATAATTGGCTGACATACATACAAACAAACTTTTAGAAAGCAACTAAAATTTCGCTCACTCTATTGTCGATATCTTTCTGAATTATCACGATATTTGTCTGACTTTTTCATAAATTGCCCCAAAAAGTTGAGTAATTTTTTTTTTTTTTTTTTTTAATTATCGCGCGCGCATCGCAGATAAAAAAAGATTTTATACAATTGTCCATAATTCACCAAATATTTAATATATTTACATCCCAATTGCGCTACATTACTGCTATTACATTTTATCGAATTTTCTGAAATTGACATTAAATTTGGTAAAAAGCCCTGCGTGATATAAACAAAAAATACAGTATAGTATCCGAAATTTTTTGTGTGTCTCTGTAAATACTATCTGGTTTCTATTACATAGGAAGCTACTTGTAATAAACCTCAGGAATGTATATCAATTTCATGAAAAGTGAAATAGTTTAATGTAGCTAAAACGCGCCTAACAATATAACCCCTCCCCCTATACCACTATGTAATGGAAAATTTCTTGCATGTTCCTGTAAATTAATAACAAATATTCTTTGCACCACCGATTGTAGAGAATTTATATTATTACCCATCATACGTAGTATGTATTAAATGCTGCAATCATTTTGAAAATCGAAAAAAAAAAATATTTCTTGACAGATTTACGCATTACAAACACCGAAGATTCCGAAAAACATATTTTTAGAAAAAATTTGCCCTCCGTCTGTCTTATCCGAGCGAAAATGTTTTATTAGAATATCAAAATTTTATCTATTTCAGGGTCAACTGAGTGTGCTGGAACTTGCCTGTTCCACGATGGGACACTGAAACTCCACAAATGTGAGATTCCTTCACCTTCACTGGGGATCAACTGTCAAAGTGTCGATGATTCAGGTATTTATTTACTGTCGTCATTTTATTTCCCTGGGAATTCAGAAAAGGTTTTGACTTTTTTCTTAGAGTATGTAAATGTGTTCAATTTTCAGGAAAGCCACTAACTGGTGAAATCGGTGAAATGGTGTTTGTTACGCCATTTCCAACTTTGCCATTGGGACTCTGGGGAGATCGTGACAGAAGTCTTTTCAAGAAAAATTATTGTGAAAAATACCCAGGTATTTAGCTATTTTTTTTAATATCTAAAGAACACAGTTCGACACTTACTAATAAAGATTGATTACGAAATAGGCAACGTTAACAGAGGTCTAAAAACTTCAAATTATTCCTTAACACGATATTTTGTTTTATAAAATAACTGTATCCAACCATAATCTATCCATCTATATCCAACCAGCGCACTTTAGATTAAATTAATTTAGGAAGGACAATTAATAATTAACGAGATGGAACCCATCGAAATTCAACTCTATATAAAAAAAAATTAAATACCCTCATAAATCATTCTTCATTTTAATTTCATTTCTTCTGAAACGCACCCATTATTTTAAGCTAGTTATTTTTTATGTAAAAATGTATTTCCAATAATATTAGGACAATTTGCAGATGAAACAGATTTTAATGCTTTCTACTGATAATTTCTTTGCATGGTTTCATTGTTCCCTTTCCATAATCGGGATGGCTATCCCATTTCCACGAATGGGGATACTTTCATTGTTATACAATAACAATCCAATGGATCCTTAAAAAATAATGAAATATAATTCGTATCATAGTCTGATTCAAAACATATTTCAAGTAATTTGATATGGTAGTAATTTTATGTTATACATAATTTATCATTATTTTATTTTTTTCCTTACCACTATTCTTTAAGTTGGTTGTAACAGATTTTAAAAATAATTCATGCCCGAATATAATCTTAAATGTCGCTAAACTGAAAGTTAGTTTTCAAATAAATTACATCCTAAAGTTAATTTTATTCCTGTTATTGAATCTATCCCTGTTTATAAAATTCTTCAATATTACTTATACTGATTAAATTATCAGTATTCATTTTCAAAAATTTTAAATGTCTTAACTACAGCATGAACCCTACAGCAAGCCCTTACCTATTATCATGTATAAGGGAGATCAAGCGAATTCTATATCTTAAGTAAATAAATTTTCATGTCTTCGTAGTAAATTCAAGCACAAAATGTATAAAAAACCTATATATTAACTTTCACAATACAAATAATGACATTATTGTGCACATTTATCTTTTCTTGAATATAATATATTAATAAAATTCGTTAAGCATTTTTCCAGTTCAAAGAAAAAGTTCCATTCAAAAAAGTTCTAGCAAATTCAAAATGTAAACAAAAAATTATTATTATTTCTGTGAGGCGCAAAGTAAAAACGATTAAATTAAAAATTGGAAGCAGCGATAATACGCAACACACTTCCACCTTTGAGTTTCGAATTCAATGAAACTCAAACTTTACTTTGGGTTTATATAAACGACCATATCTAGATCGTTTTCCAGGAACAGTCACTACAGAGGAGTGTCACTAACACAGTCTTTAACAGAATGCTGGTTCATCGGTTTATTCGTAGAAGGATCTAAATAACAGTTTTTCCCCATTCAGCTTTACCGTCGGTTTAGAAGAACAGGATCTAAAGGACATTCTTTATTATGTGGTTGAACAGTCTGTTCGCGGAAGATGTTGAGTTTTGAGCTACAGAGTGCAGTTATGAGTGCTGTGCTTTTTCTTGAGTTATTTCTAGAAGAATCAATTTCAGAACAGGACGTATAGAAATTCGTCACTTTTCATTTTAACCTTCACTAATCGCACATTTCCATCCTTGGAAGGATACAGTTCAATAACTTTGGCTAGCGCCCATTCAAGTTTTCTAACATTCTCATTGGATACCAGAACAACATCACCAATTTGGAAAGGTCTCGGATTTTTGTCAAATTTCCAGGATTGTCTCAAAAATCCCAAATATTCAGTACGGAATCTTTTTCGCAAATCTTGTTTTAGTCGTTGTCTATAAGCATGTCTCTTATTAATAGACGATGAATCCAAAATGTCAAGATCAGGAATGCCTGATTCTATGATGTCTTGTAAAAACATAGAAGGAGTAAGTGGTGTTAAATCATCAATTTCCTCTGAAACATAGGTCAAAGGCCGCTGATTAACAATACTTTCAATATCGCAAATAACAGTTTGCATTTCTTCTAAATTTAAAGAGCTTTGTCCGAAGACTTTTCGAAGGATCCCTTTTATCATGCCTATCAAACGCTCCCACCATCCACCCCACCACGGCGCAGATGGAGGGTTAAATTTCCAAATGATCTTCTGAGCTGCGCTGTACTGAGAAATGACATCCCAATCGATTTGTTTCAACAAATTTTCAGCACCCGTAAAATTTTTTCCATTGTCAGAATATACTATTGCTGGTCCTACCTCTTCGTGCTATAAATCTTCTAAAAGTTTGCAAAAAATTGCCAGTAGAAACATACTTGAATTCTTTTGTTCAGCCCTGTAGTTTACCTTGAACCTTTATTACACGCCAGTATTAAGCTAAAACTTATTGTAAACTAGAACAGTCTTAAAACTACTGAAATCACATCCTCGGAAATTATCATTCATAGGCATCGTTATATCCAATACTTTGCGAGGCCCTGTATATAATTTTATTTAGATTCTGCAAACATTTCTTAGAAAATTGAATGCAATTAGCGTAAAAATGCATAGTTTATTTAAAAACCACCCTTAATTAAATTACGCCCAAATTCAGTAATCTTTCGAGCTCTTTTGTGTAACCCTGTAAATCAACTATATCATTTATACACACCATATAATATGCATAAATTTAGTGAAACTTAAAAAATTATATCATAATTAAAACGCATTTCATCCATCCATCAGCCATCATCGGAAAGAATATACTGTTTGAAATATTTTGTGTGTCCCTGTAAAGGCTATGTACTTCATATTATGCATGACTGTATCGTCTAATTCAGGCCTGTCCAACCTTTTAGTAAGCGGGGGCGCATCTCAGCTTTTGTCAAACAATGAAGGGCGCCATTATTAACATGGCTCAAAACACGCAACAAAATTATCTAAGGGTACTTAGCACCGATACATACATGCAATTTTATTTCGCTATAGAAGACATAAGCCCCCTATGGATCTGAAATACTACCATATAGAAAATATCTTCAAAATAACTATTATAGTTGTAAATTTCGAGTTATACGTTTTTCTGTGAGGAGTATATATATAAAAAATTATTGGAAGAAAACTAAATCTTGCATATTCGTTAAGATAAAAATTTTACTTTAAAGTAAAATGGTAACCAACGATATTGTTAGATTTTTTGGGGAAGCAAAAACGTAGATTTATTTTAAATTTGTAAATTAGCCGGTATAAAAAGTACAGGAACAAAGACAGGCATGATATAGTGATCAATCTATGGGAGGTTCTAAAGAGAGCCTGGAAGAGAATGGAAATAATTTTGCATGATTTTACAGAAAAAAAGAAAATCACTTAAAGTTCTGAGAGAAGAAATGATAAGCCCTTTTCCGTCTTTAAAACAGATAATGGACCAGCGAAAAAACATTAATTTTTGATGCGTGAAATACATTTGAAAATGTATTAAAAATAATATCAAGCAAATATGAAGGATTTTTAAAAAACCTTGCTTCAAAAAGGAATTTTATTCTTAAAAAAATTCTAGTAATGTGCTATCTCCAAAAGGGCGCCAATAAAGCCTGCAAAGGGCGCCATGGCGCCCGCGGGCGCCGCGTTGGACAACCCTGGTCTAATTTATATTAAGCATCAGCAACATATAGCAATTTTATTATATATGAAATAGTTTAATATAATTAAGATATATCGCATACAATTCTCGCATTTACCATTATCTAATAGACTTCTTTTGTGTGCCCCTGTAAATGAATAATAGCTATCTTTTCATCGCATATTTTACACAATGCATATTTTAGTGTACCTCATTAATTCATATAAATTTTTATATGTTTAACAAGGTGTAACACCTTTAAAATTTGTTTGAAACGATTTTTTCCCATAGGCCGTAATGTAACTGTGAACTTTTGACTGTCTCGGTAAATAAACTAATCATGTTAAAAACTTCATTGGAAATAGGGCTCGTGCTAGGAAAAACATCAATAACGTCCAAAAATTTCAGGGCAATGCGAGTGTATTTACAAGAGTTCGAGCGCGGGTGTCCCATAAGTAATGGGACAAACTTTAAGGGGAGGTAGGGCACATCATAACGATTCAGAATTACATAGGAACCCATGTTCCCAAACGTCATTTTAACCCTTTAAGAGTCAGTTTTATTTGTCGATTTTTCCACATATGTGGGCGTGGCTTTTGAATGTCGAATTTTCAACAAGTGTATTTTATATGCTAATAGTTAAACAAAAAGAATATAAAAAATGAAAATGCTGCTTCTACTCGACGTATTTAACACACCGATTGTATTAATATACAATTAAGTACAGAATTTTAAAATGTCGGAACATAGAAGATTTTAAAAATGTACAGTAGGCGGAGTTATCATAGGAAGGCGAGAATAAATACTTTAAGAAATAAGTATCCACACCGGAAATTGTATTCCAGAATTTGTAGGACAGGAAATTTATAATGCGTTTAATCTTTAGACTTTGCTTTTCTTTCCACAGTAGCCTTGCAGAAATTACGCTGATTGGAATTGTCACCACCCGCTGAAGAGTATGCAACGTTTCACCAATAATGAACTGGCGGATATGCACTTCATATATGGCTTGGCCGAGGGAAATGCAAGGGCTGCACAAAGATTATATTGCGAAAGGTTTCCACAGAGAGTTGCACCGGACCGCCGAATATTTGCTTATTTACATTACAATTTAAGTAATTATGGTTCACTTCGAGGTGATAGGAGTAATGTGGGACGGCCACGACTGTCTCGAACTCCAAGTATGGAACAAAATGTGTTGGATATCGTTGGTAGCAATCCAAGTACCAGCGTACGAAACATCGCTGCTGCCATACGAGGATCTCGAAGTACAGTTCATCGTGTTTTGCGACTTGAAGGATTACACCCGTACCATCTGCAAAGAGTACCATCATTGCTTCCTACAGATTATCCTGCACGTAAAAGTTTTGCAAGTTGGTATCTCGACCAATGTCGTCTAGATCCTCATTTCCCATCCAAAGTTTTATTTACGGATGAGGCATATTTCACTCGAGATGGTGTATTCAACCATCACAATACGCATTTATGGTCTGATGAGAATCCCCAAGGAATGAGACCACATGCTGCCCAACATCGTTTTTCAGTGAATGTTTGGGCTGGTATTGTTGGCGACTTCTTAGTTGGGCCTTATTTGTTGCCAGCGCCTCTGACATCTAGAGATTACCTTATTTTTTTGCAAGAGATGCTACCAAGGTTACTTGACCCAGTACCACGTGATATGTGGTTTCAACATGATGGGGCACCTCCGCATTATGGAAGATGTGTTCGTCAGCATTTGAATCAGGCGTTTGGTCATCGATGGATTGGGCGTGGTGGACCGGTTATCTGGCCACCACGCTCTCCTGATTTAAGCAGCATCGATTTCTTTCTGTGGGGTGCATTGAAAGGTGCTGTTTACGCAACACCGATTGATACAGACATGGATCTGGTTGCGAGAATCGCCTGCGCTGCTGCAGATATTAAAGAAAATCCAGGTGTGTTTGAGCGAGTCCGCCAGTCCATGGTCCGACGTTGTAACGCTTGCATCACTAGTAATGGTGGAAACTTTGAACACCTTTTATGACATTCTTACATGTCACTTACCAAAGTACGTATAATATTTATGACCAATAAATATTTGAGATGATCTCAGTCTTGTGTCTCTTTCTTTAAGTATTTTTGATTTATTTAAAACTCCGCCTATTATAAGTTGTTTCTACATTCTAATATTTTACATTTTCATGGTTATTATTCTTACTAATACAATCAGCGCTCTAAATATTCGAATAGATGCAGCGATATTATACTTCACAATTTTTTCGTCAAACTATTATCATAGAATATCTTTTTTAAATTTAACATACATAAACCACGCCCACATGTGTCAAAAAATAGCCAAACACAGTTAAATTTTACATGGTTAAAATGACGTTTGGGGACATAGGTTCCTATGTAATTCTGAATCGTTATGATGTGCCCTACCTCCCCTTAAAGTTTGTCCCATTACTTATGGGACACCCTGTATAAGCACTTTTCTACTTTGTTGGAAAGTGCTAATAAATATTGTGTTTTAGTACGCTAAGGTGGCATATCAGAATAGCATGGAAATATCCTTTCCTGTCACGTGTACATGTCTACCGGGGCCGTCGCGAAACAACTTTCTTCTCTAAATAAAAAACAATTTCTTACAGAAGTTTCATGACGCCCCCGCATCTAAAGGGTGGCCTTAAATCCCCAATTCGGATGTTGGCCAAGGCTTCCCGGCCAGTTCGCGAATTGGCCGGCCAAAACACGAAATATGCTATTCATTTCATGTACTTCGGGTTTTGGCCAGGAAGCTTGGGCAGTTCGGGTATTGGCCGGCCAGTTCTAGAATTGGCCAGGTTCCGGGTTTTGGCTGCAACATATACGCAAGACTCTAAAAACTAGATGAAAGGCTTCTTTATAATATTCATAAGTTTGTATGACTAATTTGAAGTTAGTGCAAATAAACACACTAATTTACAAATTAATAAGAAATAAGATAACAATTTACATTAGTGATGTTTGATTATTTTCATTTTCCTTCAGGCAAATTCGCTGTTGGAGATTTGATGATCATCAATCCTGTTACAAAAGGAATCATTATTTGTGGAAGAAGGTAAGAAAGGCATCGTTGTTCCTCATAGTCTCGAAAATTTATAAACGTGCTAGTAGGAGAAAAGAAAAAAAAAAATAATAAAACAAAAGAACGGAAAAGAAAGTAATGTAAACAAGCTGTTTTGATTCCTAGAAAATATTACTAGTATATACGTCTATTTTTAGAAGAAATAGTACCCAATTCGTGAAAATTTTTGACTGCCGTTGTAGACCAGGAGCCGGCAGCACAAACAAGTTCGCACAGCACAAACAAGGCGGCAGCACAAACAAGTTTACACAGCACTAACAAGGCGGCAGCACAAACAAGGAGGCGGCAGCACACCTCACAAGTTCACGGATGAAAATCTAGGATTACTTTAATTTTGATTCGTATATTAAAACGCAGTTGATCTGCCAAGTCATATCTCAGTGGAAAACCCCTAAAAAGCCGATTTTAACGGTTGACTCGTAGGTTTCTCATTGTGTTTTCCTGCATCCAAAAGTATGAAAACATGAAGGATTGGGAGTAGGAAAATATAATGGGTCGCAACCACTAAAATCGAGTTTTTATTTATGTTCCATTAAGATATGATTTGGCAGACCGATTGCGTTTTAACATGCAAATCAACATTTAAGTAATCCTAGATTATCCTCCGTGAACTCGATGAGGTGATTATCTGTGCTGTCGCCTCCTGGTCTATTAGACCAAAAATCTAGGTGCCAGCGGACAGTCTCTTACCGCTAAAATTTAAAGGTTTTCTTCGCTTAATATTTAATAGCATTCGTACAAAAATTTTATGCGAAATATTAAACGAAAAATAAAGAAATAAATTTACTGGTGAGAGACTGCTTGCTAGCATCAAGATTTTTGCACTCATGCGTTAGACTTTGACATCAATAAACGCTGATTAAATTTTGATGTATATTACTCAGAACATGAAATATTAGACTGTATTTTTCATGATTTCCTAGATGGTTATAGATCTAATGCATGGAATTTCATTAAACTCCGTATTCTGTTAGACTTTGTCCCCAAAACAGATATTGATTGGGTTTTGGTGAAAATCTTAACAACAGATGACTCTGGTATGCTGTACTTTTCAAGATTTATCGATAATTAAGCAAAGAATTTCACCAACTTAAAATAGATCCTTATTAAATTTCGGTATACCAATAAGTATCACTACCATACTCTGTTTTTCATGATTGTTTATATAGAAGTTTTTTTTATGGCCACAACATATTATGTTTGTAAGTGTATATTTTGTCGAAGGGATTAGTTGCATATTAATTTTATACCAGCCGCGAACAGTTTTGTAAATCTGTTTTTCATTCAGAAATTTCGATATTTTTGCATTAGAAGTTTCACGCCAGACAATTTTTAATACATTTCTTTTCGTATATTATTCACGAAATAGGTAAGTTATTATAACAAAAAATATACCCCTTTTTCTGGAGGAAATTTAGAATTTCTTAACAATAGTTTTATAAATGACTCATAAATGCGTCAACATAAACACAACATTTTCATTAAAGAATTTAAAGAAATGATTTTAAAAAATACATAGCTTTAAAATTAAAATTGATTTTTTAAATATCGGTGACAAAACAATAACTGTTTAGCTTATTTAAGTTCAACGTGTATAAAAGAAATCTGAAAATATTATTATTATTGTTTTTAGAATCAATAAATTGAAATATAAGTATTGAAAATCATGCCAATTAACATTGAGGCTTATCAATTATAGGGTATCAATGCCAAAAATAATGAATGCATATTTTTACAAAATAATTGTATGTATTTTCAATCATAAAGCACATTTTAGATTAAATTAAATTAAAGATGTTAATTATTATGATACAATTGCTAAATTTTCGTGACAATTTTTTAATTCCATCTCGAATCACTGTTTCAAAACGAAAATATTTTATATATACTTTGGCAACATCTCCAAAAGAAAAAACATAAGAGAGACAAGGGCTAGTAGGTGCAATTTTTGTTTATTGATTTTTATTAACTTTTTGTTTACGTCTTTTAACAAAATTTAATTACACCTTTAAAGCGCAGAAATTTGGCTATAAATACCTGGAGTTCTGAATTTATAGCTTTTGTAGTGTAAGTTAAGTGGTTTAAAATAAAAGAAAATATGTGTGCCAACCTGTCCGTCGCGGGGCAAGTTGCCTATGCCTATGAGGTAAGTTGCCACACGTTTAATAAAAAGTAAAATGAAACTCAAATAAGACATGCAGTTAATAGAAATCAATTTTATTCTATTAACTCACCAGCAAGGCTAAACAAAATATTTATCCCCGCATAATGTAAATTCTAAATTATACAGATATAAAAATAATGAATAAAATAGTAACATTGAGTAACTTTTATCCTATTCGATATCATTGTCAGAATTACAGTTATCACAAATATAAAATTGAATGTCTCCGTTTGGGCATTGGCCTCATGTGCCCAAAGCTTGCATTATAACAACTTTCTCCTGTGTTGGCTGTTTTTCAAGTCGTCAATATACACAAGACAATAACATAACTCGTCATTTGAGCTATTGTTAAGATTCGTGCTTTTCGCAATTTAAAGTTTTCACTTTTCTGTATGTAGTTTCTGTTAATAATTTTCGTAATATTTAGATAAAATTATAATATTTTTCACGATAAATATAACTTCTTCTATAAATACAGAAAACATTTATTAGACGGTCACATCACAGCACATATATAGAAAACCTACATATCCAAAACCAAAGGATAATAATAATATATCAGCATCATCTCACGTTCATCGTCTGAAAAAAAAAAAACCTAATACATGGAGTCATGAAATAATGTCTATTGTCCAAAGTTCTTTTAAACAAAAAACAATTTAATTATTGCCATGCGATTTCACTTACAAATCCCTCCTTTCGCATGTCAATAATTCTCAGCAATGCCCAGACTTGTAATATGTTTTTTCATGACATCATAACTCAAATTCTTAGTCATTATATCTGCCTCCAGTTCAGATGAATTTATATATTTTATTTCGATTTCTCCTTTAGCTCTTTCATCTTTTACAAAATGATATTTTCTGTTGATATGTTTGTTACGATTATTCACTCTTGGATTTTTGATCCAATCAATTACGGACTGACTATCAGTACTTATTTCTATTGGACGCTTTACCATTTCTTCTTGATTTAATTCTTCCAAGAGACCCATTAACCATTTTCCTTCACAAACTGCATCACACAAACTTAAAAGCTCAGATTCCATTGTTGAAAGCGCAACCAGTTTTTGCTTATTACTTTTCCATCCAATTAATGATTCTCCTATTTTTACGATATATCCACCAAATGATTTTGAATCTTGTGTAGTACACCAGCTAGCATCAGAACGAAATGATAATTGACCCTTTTTACCTTTAATTCGAAGTTTGTAGTTTTTTGTGCCTTGGATATAACGCAAAACTCTCTTCACTGCCTGTAAATGAATTTCTCTAGGATCTTTTGCATATTGAGACAAATTACTTAAAGTGAAAGCTAAATCTGGCCTTGTTCCTCTTACTAGATATCCTATACTTCCAAGCATTTCTTGATATACTGTTTCATCAATTTTATTTTCACCTTCATATTCATCTAAATTATTCCGAGTACACCAGGAGTTTTCACACTTTTACAATTTTCCATATCAAATCTTTCTGAGATCTTTTCTACATATTTAGTTTGCCCTAATAAAAATTCTCCGTTGTTTTCTTCAATATCAATACCAAGGAATTTGATATGTTTCTTCTGCTCTTTAATTTTCGCTTCTTTATTCAATTGTTGTATGAATTTATTTATCAAATCTTCGGATTCACTAACGACTATCCCATCATCTATATAGATTCCAACTGTAATAAATTCAGTATCTTTTTTATTGACAAATACACAAGGGTCTGCTTTGCATGGTTTTAATCCAATCTTATCAAATATTTTAACCAATTTTTCATACCAGCATCTTCCTGCTTCAGGCAATCCATATAAATTTCCTGTCACGAGTAATATCTTCCCTCCTTCAATTTGTAGGCCTTCAGGTGGATTCATATAAACAGCAGTTTCTAGATCTACATTCAAATAAGCTGTTTCTACGTCGAAAAATCTAGTTTTGTAGCCTTTCATTGCTGCGACTGCTAATAAAGTTCTAAATGATTCAGTTTTCATTACTGGACTGTACGATTCTTGATAATTTATTCCAAATTTAAGTCTTGATCCGTCTGCTACTAACCTAGCTTTATATTTTACATCTTCACCGCTTTCTTTTACATTAAAAATCCATTTGCTTCTCAGTGCTTTCACATCTTTTGGTTTATCAACAATTTTCCATGTTTTGTGTTCTTCTAACGAATGTAATTCCTTTTTGATTGCTTCTATCCATTTATCCTTATTTTTAGAATTTAATACATCTTTGTAATTCTTTGGAATTTCCTCGTGCACTAGATTTGCTAAATATTTTGGATTCGGTTTCCTAATTCGTGATGATCTTCTAAGTTCTTCAGAAAACTTATTTTGATTACTTTCTTTTTCTTGTTGTTCTTCATTTTCACTAATTATATTATTTATTTTATTTTCTTCTGTCTCAGGAACATTCGAATCATTTGTCAACCTAGTTGTTTCTTTTTCCTGATATAATTCTTCATCATTTTCATCGGAATTGTTCTCTTCTTGTTCATCTATTATATTCTTATTACTGATAATATTGATGTATTCAAATTCATCAGTCATTTCTTCTTTATTTACTAAATCTTCATACCCCATTTTTTCTTCTATAAACACAACATCTCTGCTTTCACGTATTCTCTTTTCCTTTAAGTCATATAATCTGTATGCTCGACGATCTCTTGAATATCCGATAAATACTGCAGGTTTTGCTCTTACATCAAATTTCTTTCTATTGATGTCATCGTTGCGATAAAAAGCTTTACATCCAAATACTTTTATGTGTTTTACTGTAGGCTTATTACTTGACATTAATTCTAATGGCGTTTTCTTTCTTGTAGCCGTTGGAGTAACATTATGTATGTAAACTGCTGTTGCCACTGCTTCGGCCCAAAAAGATAAAGGTAGCTTTGCTTCTATCAGCAATGTTCTTGCTGTATTAATAATTGTACGATTAGCTCTTTCAGCAATCCCGTTGCTTTGAGGACTATGAATTGTTGTTCTTTCATTCTTAATACCCTTTCTTTTATAATAATTCATGAGCTGTTCGTCAGTAAATTCGCCACCGTTATCTGATCTCACTGCTTTTACTTTCTTGCCGGTTTCATTTTCTCTTCTCTCTATTATATTTATAATTCTTTCTTTTGCTTCATCTTTACTTCTTAAAAAAACTACAAAATATCTTCTACTATATTCATCTACTACCATTAACATGTATTTATTTCCTCCTAATGAGTGTACTGCCATTGGTCCACATAAATCAACATGTAGCCGCTCTAAAATACGTGTTGTTCCTTCTATCGCTTGATTAAATGGTGTTTTCGTTAATTTTCCTTGAATACATATTTCGCATTTTGTTTCTTTACCATCTATCTCTTCTAATCCCCTTACAAGATTTTCTCTTGACATTCTTTGTAAGTATGCATAATTTATATCCCCAAGTCTTCTATGCCATAGTTCTTTCTTAGATTCCTTTGTCTGTAAACACGATTCGTTTCTATCTTCAATTATTTCTCGTACAGCTAAATTTATTTTAAATGTATTATCTTCAAAAGTTCCTTGATCAATTAATTCGCCTGTGCTCTTTTCATAAATGGCTGCTCCTTCATTATTAAATATCACATATTTTCCTTTTTTGACTAAACTTGGAACTGACATCAAATTTTCTCTTAAATTAGGTACACAAAGAACATCTGTAAGTTTTATATTTGATTCGCCAAATTTCTGTTCACAAGCAGTAACATGAACATTTCCGCGATATTTTGCTTGTATTGATCGCTCGCTGTCAGCAGTTGCAATTTCTACATCTTCAGGTTTTCCTTCTACAACGATATCTTCTCTGTGCGTCATATGCGAAGTGCAAGCTGAATCTAACATCCAGGTTATTTCCCTATTATTTTCAGATTCTTTACACTCATTTTTATGAAATTCATCTGTGTTCAATGCATGTTCATTTGTAAAACATGTATATTCCTTTATTTTCTTGTTTGAAACATTATTATTCTTGTTAAAATTCTTATTGTTCTGTGAATATTCTCTCATATCCTAAAATGCTTTAACTTTATTACTAGAAAAATTTTGAAAATTTTTGTTTGGTAAATATCCTCTATTATTTCGCGAGTGTGCCATATTCGATTTATTATAACAATTCCTCGCTACATGATTTGGCTTTCCGCACGCGAAGCAATAAATTCTTTTCTTTTCATTAGCCCTAAATGCTTTAAAATCGCTTTCGTGAAATCTATCATATTTTCTTTCATATCTCAATAAAGTTTCTCGCATCACTTCGTAAGTAATATTTGGGTTTGACGATATCGCAGTTGTTACCTCACTATATTTCTTTGGGAGTCCTTCTATAATAAATCCTATTAATTCGCTTTCATCAATTTCTGTACCCAATTCTAATATTTCGTTTGCGATACGTTGAGCTCTTATTAAATATTCTTCAATTGTTTCCCTTTCATTTTTTTCTATTCTCGCCAAATTAATTTTTAATTGAATTTTTCTTTGATTTTCAATTCCTGCATAACGCTTTTTAAGTAATTCCCATAATTCTTTAGCTTTCTTAACTCCTCTAACTGCCATTGTTTGTTCTGCTGACAACGTTAATATAATTATACCATATACTTCATCATTTTTCTCTAACCATGTTTTATGTATTTTTAAACTAGTGGGATCCTTTTCAATTTTTATCGGTTCATCATTTTCGATAACATCAAATAAATGCTTCGACTTAATTAAAGCTTCAACCCTCATACTCCATAACGTATAATTTTTACTTGTTAAGGGTTATATTCTAGGAATTCCAAACAAATTTGACTCAGACATAGTTAAAATACTTTATCTTCCTGAATATTTTAAGTGCATATAAAATTCTTACCTCTTAAATTTATCCTATTGGCGGTTATTCCAATCGGAGAAATTATTTTCTTCCATTAGGCCTAATTCCACTCAATTCATATTTTTATTTTCTTTATTTCCGCACTCAAAACATAAACATTTTCTCTAAAACCACCGCTCTTCTACCAAAATGTTAATAATTTTCGTAATATTTAGATAAAATTATAATATTTTTCACGATAAATATAACTTCTTCTATAAATACAGAAAACATTTATTAGACGGTCACATCACAGCACATATATAGAAAACCTACATATCCAAAACCAAAGGATAATAATAATATACTAGCGAGCTACGCCCGCTAGCTGGGCCACTTTTTCCAAACGAACCTCGGTATTAAGCAGTATATAATAAGCAAAAAAATTCATTAAATAAGCAAGTCTTGGTGTTCGAATCCTCAAGCACAAAAAAAAGTAAATTAAAGAGCGATGGTCCCGTTAAAAATATGTGATTTCGCTCTGTGGACCACGTGCACTTGAAAAAAAAAAGATTGTGGATCGGAACTATGGTCGCTTCGCGCCCATAGTCTCGTTAAAAATATTTGGTTTTGCACGGTGGGCACTACGCGCCCTTAAGACATTTTTCCGTATTTTTTAGTTCATCAGAAGGAGATTTTTACGCAGATTCTGAATATATAATCAGTTTTTTTCTACTTTAAAAACTGTCTGCATGATGGTTTAAGAAAAAACGCGCAAAAAAAAAAAAAAAAAAAAAAAAAAAACGAAATTAGCGCCGGTATAAAAAGCTGTTTTCGGCTGTTTCTTTTTTTAGCCAAAGGGGAAAAGTTAGGTTCTTCACCGCAAGGTAGCGCAGTGTTCTGCCTCGGAGCTCCGTTTGAGCGCCGTTTCGGATTTGAGACACTTTTCGTTCCGATTCCCAAGGGGTTTTTAATTCATAACTTTTTTAATTTTCGTCCCACGGTCTCGAAAATGCCCGAAATAACTTCCCCGGAATATTTCCAATCGAAAGACACCTCTCGCGACTTCCAACTCGCCCGCGTTGCGAAGTTTAATCGGCTTCAAGCAGACAGAGGCGCACGGATTTTATTAGTATAGATCAGCATCATCTCACGTTCATCGTCTGAAAAAAAAAAACTAATACATGGAGTCATGAAATAATGTCTATTGTCCAAAGTTCTTTTAAACAAAAAACAATTTAATTATTGCCATACGATTTCACTTACAGTTTCAAAGTGTCCTAGTTTTCTTTATTATAAATTTACCTTTGGCCAACTTTTACTGTTGTCTTTCTTTTCTTCTTTTTCATCTATTTTTTTCTCTATAGCTTCTTTTTCCTCTTTCAGTGCCTTTAGATCTAGTGAATCCCTCTATATTCTTGTGGCTCTCTTTTTCTTACGTCTATTTTTCTGCATTTTCTTTCTTGAATCTGTTCTTTTTAATGGTCTGAGATCTCCATAAATAATATTCCAATATCCTAAGCTGAAATTATAGGAATCATGTGACTGCTGGAGATAAAACAGAAAAACTGAACTTGAATCTTTTGAACATCCAGGTGCTCGCCCTTCATAGATGAGTTACGAACACCATCACTGTGTGAACTTCATTTTGCATGGTTTAGCAATATCGGATGGTTTCTCAATAGAATATTAAAATCTTTAGCAGTTTGCTTGTAAGATTACCCATTAATTAATACTGTACTCACAATATTTCTAATAACATTCTTCAGTACTTTAGCCTGTTGGATTTTTCTCTGGTAATTACGCATGTTTTCTGTCCTTCTCCCCCCCCCCCCCCAAAACGGTAAATTTCTTCTCAAAATGAGAGATATAACCTTCTAAACATAAATAATCCTTAAAAATCACATATAAGGTATGTAGAGTTAATCATACATTGTGCAAAACTACACAAATTGAATTGCATTAATTGAATTACTATTAAGATAAGTATTAAAAGTTAGAAAAATAATGAAGCAAAGAAGTATAGTACTTTTTCTAATACAAAAGAAAAAATTTTGAAGCAACAAAAGAATGAAAAAAAATCGTAATAATTGTTCACTGCACGTAGGTGACACTCCAAAATTACAACGGGGATTGTAGAAAGCAAGAAGGAAAATACTATGAACTGGTTGTGCCATCAATCCACAAACAGGAATTATAAGTACTGCGAGTACTTACCCATATAGCCAAATGGCCCCGGTCATCTTGTTACAAAAATTATGTTTTTTAAGTAGCGGTGGAAACAGAATATAAAAATAGTCACCACTAGTAGCTTTCTCGTATGAATGGAATCTACATCTTTAAATGCAAGTAAAAGCCATTGTAATGAAAAATTGTCTTGCTGTCCACTGTTTCTTATAGACAATCACCTTATCGAATTCCCGGCTGAAATTCCACAATTAGTCAAAACTTGATTCGCATATTAAAATACAATCAGGTCATATCTTGTTGGAAAACACACGAAACCCCAAATTTAGCCGTTGACTCGTAGGTTTATCATTGTGTTTTCCTGCACCCAGTCCTTCATGTTTTCATACGTTTTGGGTGCAGGAAAGCACAATTGTAAATCTACGAGTCGATAACTAAAATCGGGTTTTCAGATGTTTTTCCAGCAAGATATGACTTGAAAGATCGATTGCGTTTGAATCTGCAAATCGAGTTTTAAATAAATCTGAAATTTCAACAATGAACTCGAGGAGATGATTGTCTGTGCAGCCAACTCCTGGTCTATTAGTGGGAGAAGTAAATCATTCAGATAGCGATAGATATTATGAAAATCCTCGTAGTAACTACCGTAGTTTCACGATCTCGTAATTTCATACCAAAATTATTTTCATAACTGGCAATATCTAACGGTCAAATTCATTATCAGCTAGCTTTCCGTTAAAAAATAAAATTAAAAAAGCATTATGAATAAGCAAATGTGGAAGATGATTGGCTTTGCTAAGATTCCTTGCTTTAATTTTAAATGGATGCTTCTGTTAACAATTAAATCGCTTTTCTTTCTTTTTTCTTGCATTCAACTAAATATTTGTGCGGTGATACCTCAATCATATTTGATTATTTCTATATAGCAATTTAGGGATAAATTTTAATTGATATTTATAAACAGTTTCAACACAGAAAAAATATAAAGACATTCACATTATGACTAATCGTGAATTTCAACTACTGAACGTATCACTTCGTAATAAGAGAGATCTCAGCACAACTTAAGTTGCATATGTATATTTAATTTTTTCTTTTATCAGAAGAATAAATATTTCTAATTTTCATTATGCAGTGATGAAACATTAAAGCCAGGGGGATGCAGATTTGGTAGTTCCGAAATCTATTGCATAGGTATGTATTTCACATTGTTCAATATTTTCTTATGAAATTTAATTAACACCAATCAGAAATCTAATCAAACTTGTTTAAGACAAGCACTGATTTAATGGTAATCCGGTTTCAGCGAGCATTACAGGAAATAATGGTCTTAATATAAAAATGCATTTTCGCAATTTCAATTTAACAAACAGGGGTCTGCTTTTCCAAACTTTTTTCGGAAGATCCTGTTGTTTATTTTTAACTTCTCCAAGATCTCTTATGGTAATTTCACTAATAAACATTTCAATATTTTCATCAGAAAAAAATAAAACAGGAATAGAGTAATCTTACCTGTTAACGGTAGCGCTTACCCTCCCAGAACAGACGAGCTTTGGTCAGATGTAAAGTAGAGCCATATCCGTTTCTCAGCACAATCACAAAAAGTATCTAAAGTATTCAGAAAAAGAAAATTAATATGTAATTCTATTTTTTAACTTTGTATTTTTAAAAAAGGCATGTATTATACTGCTTTTGAAGATATGATTCTTCCAAAGTAATATTTAATATTCATTTCTTGGTTATTATGAATAATACAAACTCAGAGAAAAAAATACCATCTTCCCGAAACGCTGAAATAGAACATTTTACAATGATAGAAAAACTAATTCTAATTCAGATACATATTGAAAGTCAAAGTTCAGTAAAACAAAAATGCACGAGAGATCCATAACTGTAGTTGTAGAACACAGGAGCGGCTAACCACAAAATATTTAGTTTATTCTGTTTGTTGCACATGTACATTTTGAAGCTATGAGAGAGAGGAAGTTTTGGAGCCTTAAAATGAGAATAGAAAATTGTTTAAAATCTTTCTTTCAGGGGTTACATATTCTAACATTTCTCCCTAAGCCTGAAGAATTAATTGATTAATTGTTCATGATCGTTGTTCGATGAATCAGAAACGTAGTCTTGGACAGATGTTTTGTAAGAAGACCTGCAGTCATTAAGTCAGTGTTGACATAGCTGAGCTTTATAATTTGTTTATCGACTAAATGTCTCAGGAGGTGATATTGTAATTCTATGTGCTTGTGATGAAATTTATCAGATTCCGCAAGCTTTATTGCGGACTATTTGTCATCCATTAAGGCAATCGAGAGTTGTTGTGGCATGTCCAGTTCACTCAAGAGGTTTATTAACCAAGTTATCTCTTGCGCTGCCCTGGTAGGTGATATGTATTCTGATTCAGCTGAAGACATTGCTAGGCATACTATTATTTTTAACACAATCAAACTGATTGGTAAAGTTATCATAACCAATTCGTATTGCTAGGCATGTTTGTCGTTTGTCCATAGAATCAGATTGGATCCCAGTTAAAACGTGTGGCACTTGGGGACTGCCGCGGTAAAGCTATTGCATAGCATTTTTTATCAACTTATGCAATTATAATTATTTAATTATTTTTTATCTATGCAGTTTTTTTGTCTTTGATATTAATTCAAGTTTTTCCTTTTTCTTTGATATTAATTCAAGTTACACTTTTTGAGCGTGATGGCCGATAACAAAACAAATTTTTTTCTTTTATTGAATAAATGAGAAGTTAATATCGTTTAAAATCTTTTTATTATCTTGCAATACATGCAGGTTAATCAGGAATTTTTATCATTGAAACTATATGTTTATGGTAGCTGAAATAAGAAACATAAGTTTGAGACTTGATATCCTCTAAATATCTGAAAAATAACACGTCAATGTCTGTCAAAGACTACCGAAGGATACCGTGCCGAAGTCTGCCAGACTGAAACGACGTTAGCCGGAGTGTTAGGTTTTTTCCTCGTTACGGAATTTCTAGATTCTTTCGCCGCGCTCAAAGCCCGCGATAAAAGCTATGCGATAGCTTAATAAATTACCAAACAAAATTTGGCCGCGCTACGAAAATTAGATCGCGAGTTATAAGCATTTTAAATTTTTCGACCCTCACCGTGGAGGGTCTCCTGTCACCAAAAATTAACACTGTCTCATAATAAATTACCAAACAAAATTTGGCCGTGCTACGGAAATTAGATCGCGAATCATAAGCATTTTAAATTTTTCGACCCTCACCGTGGGGGTCTCCTGTCACCAAAAATTAACACTGTCTCATAATAATTTACCAAACAAAATTTGGCCGCGCTACGAAAATTTGATCGCGAGTTATAAGCATTTTAAATTTTTCGACTCTCACCGTGGGGGTCTCCTGTCACTAAAAATTAACACTGCCTCATAATAAATCACCAAACAAAATTTGGCCGCGCTACGAAAATTAGGCCGCGAGTTATAAGCATTTTAACTTTTTATTTATGCAGTTTTTTGGTCTTTGATATTAATTCAAGTTTTTTCTTTTTCTTTGATATTAATTCAAGTTACACTTTTTGAGCGTGATGACCGATAACAAAACAATTTTTTTTCTTTTATTGAATAAATGAGAAGTTAATATCGTTTAAAATATTTTTATTATCTTACAATACATGTAGGTTAATCAGGAATTTTTATCATTGAAACAATATGTTTATGGTAGCTGAAATAAGAAACATAAGTTTGAGACTTAATATCCTTTAAATATCTGAAAAATACCGCGTCAATGTCTGCCGAAGTCTACCGAAGGATACCGTGCCGAAGTCTGCCAAACTGCAACGACGTTAGCCGGAGTGTTAGATTTTTCTCGTTACGGAATTTCTAGATTCTTTCGCCGCGCTCAAAGCCTGTGGAAAGTGACAGGAGACCCCCACGGTGAGGGTCGAAAAATTTAAAATGCTTATAATTCGCGATCTAATTTTCGTAGCGCGGCCAAATTTTGTTTGGTAATTTATAATGAGACAGTGTTAATTTTTGGTGACAGGACATCCCCACGGTGAGGGTCGAAAAATTTAAAATGCTTATAATTCGCGATCTAATTTTCGCAGCGCGGCCAAATTTTGTTTGGTAATTTATAATGAGACAGTGTTCATTTTTGGTGACAGGACACCCCCACGGTGAGGGTCGAAAATTTAAAATGCTTATAACTCGCGATCTAATTTTCGTAGCGCGGCCAAATTTTGTTTGGTAATTTAAAATGAGACAGTGTTAATTTTTGGTGACAGGAGACCCCCACGGTGAGGGTCGAAAAATTTAAAATGCTTATAATTCACGATCTAATTTTCGTAGCGCGGCCAAATTTTGTTGTGTAATTTATTATGAGACAGTATTAATTTTTGGTGACAGAAGCCCCCCCCCCCCCACGGGGAGGGTCGAAAAATTTAAAATGCTTATAACTCGCTATCTAATTTTCGTAGCGCGGCCAAATGTTGTTTGGTAATTTATTAAGCTATCGCATAGCTTTTATCGCGGGCTTTGAGCGCGAAGAAAGAATCTAGAAATTCCGTAACGAGAAAAAACCTAACACTCCGGCTAACGTCGTTTCAGTTTGGCAGACTTCGGCACGGTATCCTTCGGTAGACTTCGGCAGACACTGACGCGTTATTTTTCAGATATTTAGATGATATCAAGTCTCAAAGTTATGTTTCTTATTTCAGCTACCATAAACATATAGTTTCAATGATAAAAATTCCTGATTAACCTACATGTATTGTAAGATAATAAAAATATTTTAAACGATATTAACTTCTCATTTATTCAATAAAAGAAAAAGAATTGTTTTGTTATCGGTCATCACGCTCAAAAAGTGTAACTTGAATTAATATCAAAGAAAAGGAGAAAACTTGAATTAATATCATAGACAAAAAAAACTGCATAAATAAAAAATAAATAAATAATTATAATTGCATAAGTTGATAAAAAATGCTATGCAATAGCTTTACCGCGGCAGTCCCCGAGTGCCACACGTATTTTTTTCTTTCTTTCTTTCTTTTTTTTTTTTTTGTCTTTGATATTAATTCAAGTTTTTTCTTTTTCTTTGATATTAATTCAAGTTACACTTTTTGAGCGTGATGAGCGATAAGAAAACGAATTCTTTTCTTTTATTGAATAAATGAGAAGTTAATATCGTTTAAAATATTTTTATTATCTTACAATAAATGTAGGTTAATCAGGAATTTTTATCATTGAAACTATAGATTTATGGTAACTGAAATAAGAAACATAAGTTTGAGACTTGATATCTTCTAAATATCTGAAAAATACCGCGTCAATGTCTTCCGAAGTCTACCGAAGAGTACCGTGCCGAAGTCTGCCGAACTGAAACGACGTTAGCCGAGTGTAGGTTGTTAGGAGTGTTAGGTTTTTTACGCGTTACGGAATTTCTACATTCGGTCGCCGCGCTCAAAGCCCGCGATAAAAGCTATGCAATAGCTTAAAAAAAATCCTAAGAAGTTCATTTTCTATTGAGTGGATCGGTTGCTCAATCATAATGCGTATATGGCCTCCAGACAGATTCTACGAAATTGATTTATGTTGATTTAATATCAGTAGACATTTTAAATATCGAAATGCTTTTTTAACCGCTTCCCAGTCCTTTGCTCAGGGACATTCATTTCTACGTCATAGAATATTAATGGCTGCACTGATATCTGGTCTGGAAACAGTTGAAATATAGTAGTGCGCCAAACGCCTATCTATATTTTATATTATCCGACAAGAGATTTTGATCATTAATTAATTTAACTTTTTAAATTTTTAACTTAATTTAATTTTTTTGTTTTGAATTTTCAAAATCGAATTTAATTGCTAACTCATGAATTTTGTTAATTTCATATAGTGTCCCAGTGTTTTGGCAAGGCCGATTAATGTTTATACCTAAATATTATTTAGAATTACATAAATCTGACACAGGGTATTCTTTTCTTAACTGATATATGGGTGATTCTACGATAAGAGGTAATTTGTACGGCAATCCGTTTAAAACAGATTTTTTATTCTATATGTTGCTATTTTTTGCAATGAATCATATCATCTTAATATACTTTATTAAATAACATCACGATTGAATGCCTAATTAAAACACATTTTTCTGAAATTTCTTACTAAGTCTAAAAAAGTCTCTACCCTGGCATGTCCCCTTGCTGGTTTCAATTTAACTTTCAAACAATACATACATTTTTTTTTTTTTTTTTTTTTTTTTTTTTTTTTTTTTTTTTTATCAGATGCTTAACTAAAGTATGTTTAATTGGAACTTAAGTAATTATACTTACGTATTATTAAATAAAAAATAAAATAATTTTGTTAATTTCAAATAATTTTTAAGATTAACTTTTGTCCCGCTTTTTTTTGTGTATCTACCCTGTCAAATTTCGTTCCGCTGAAACAAATATAAATTCAAGGATGGCTATATTGGAAGTAGCGCTTAAGGACATTTATTCGGCTTGAAGTTAGCAATACTAAACGCGCAAGCCATTTAAGTGTCGCCATTTTTAGTTGTCGCGACGCGACCGTGCGGTGTAGTGGTTTCGCAAGGTGATCGTGTATCTCCGCTGGTAAGTCATAAAACTTATCATATTCATTTAATTCAATCGCATTTACTGCCCTAATTGAACAATACAGTAATAATTAAAGTGAAATATACAATTACCCCAAAAACTAATTCAGTCAGTTAAAAAATTGTCCGCAAGATTAAAGGCGGGGTCAAGGTATACGCCATCTAGCGGCAGGGGTGCATAACAAGAGGATTATTAAGTAGATGGCAGTTTTTTTTGTGTGAATGGCAACAAAACTTTTTTGTTTCTATAAAATGTTACTTTAAAATATTGCGTAGAATAAGTTTTAGGTTTGAAATATTGTAAATAAATATAGAATAAATAAGTGTAGTACGACTAAATCTTATACTAATAAAATAACAAATTGCTCTGTCTGTGTGTCTGCGATGGCTAGCGATGGGACGTACGAGGTTCAAAATTTTTATGACAGTAGCCCAATACCTCTCCTGATACACCTGAGGCTCAGAATTTAAATTTTTTGATTAGTTTCATAGATATTAATTATGAAGCGGAACTCACTCTCTTCAAAAAGTCATTTTTTTATGTTCCGGGAAAGAGATCGTTTGCACATGCATACAAACCCTTTTACGTACCTAAACGAAAGAAGACCATTTCTCTTCTTTTATTTCTGATTTTGGATCATTTTGTTTAAATCCAAATCAACCAAACTGCCCGACGCAGTTAAACTTAAGAGACATATTTCGAAAGATCATATTTTTAGGTCTCAAATGCAATAATCAATTCGAAAAAATGTTGCAGTGTCTGTGAAACCCTTTGAAAACAAATACAGTAGACTCCCTCAAATCCGCACAGCTTGGAACCAGACTTTTTGCGGATTTTAGAATTTTGCGGATTTCTGGTCATTGCTTTGTTTACATTTCTTAAAAAGTAATTTGAATGTAATTAATAATGAAATCAAAAGTATAATCAATGGTTACAACATGCTAAAATATTAAAATAAGTAATAAACTAAAATAATAAAAAATTAGATATTTTTTTAAATGATAAAAATACTAAAAGCAAAGGTCAAATTAATGATCAATAATGTACAATTAAATATTCATTATAGAGATGAAATGTGTTTTTCCTAAATTATTCAATGATCCTTACCTCATAAAGGTACATTATTAATTTACATCAAGATTATAAAATAATGAAGCTTTATTTCAGGTTTAACCAAGCTTAATAACTAAAAAAGATAGATTAATACATAAATATATTTGGTAAGATTGTGATTACCAATGATATCAGCAATATCTTTATTTTTTCAGAAATAAATTATTCTTTCTTCATGAAAAACGTGAATTGAATAACCTTAACAAAAATTACAAATTAAAAAATATATGGAATTGATATAAAACTAAAAGAGTCGAATTTTGCACCTACATCTGAACTGAATGTTTCATTGTTTACATCTGTAAAATATGTGCGGATTTTAGAGAGTTGCTGATTTTAGAAGTGCGGATTTGAGGGAGTCTATTGTATTCAAAAATGGTCGTTTTTTCCAAAACTATTTTTCTCCCTTTTGTCTATGCTCCTCCAGGGCGTAATTTTTAAGACATAAACAAACCAAAACAAAGATATTAAAGTCTAAACTTTCTTCTAACCGATGGTGCAATTGGTTTTAAAATATTTGGATTTTAACCCGTTCAAATACACTGGCAAAAGAAGGTCATTTTACGACTCGCAGAGAGGGTATTTTATCTATGCTAAAATTATCTTAACATACATATTTCAACTCAATCTTTTGAAATCTTCTTAATAGAACAAATTTATACTCCTTACAGAAAATTCGAAACGTTCGGACCGATAGAAATATTTTTTACAAAATAAAATGTGCGAAAAATTTGATGAAATCAATAAAAACAGATCGTTTTCATTGCGGTTTTGCCTTAGCAAAGCGCAATCCTATAGGTACCGGCAAACAAAAAACATTTTCTTAAATATTAAAAACATTCTTATAATCTATGATGCAATCGGTTTTAAAATATAAGATTTAACCCTTTCAAATATACCGGCAAAAGGAGGTCACTTTGCAACTCATGGATAGAATATTTTTTCTACGCTAAAAGTATCTACGCGTACATATTTCAGCCTAATCTTTTAAAAGCATCTCAATAGACCAAATTTACACCCTTTTAAAAATTTTTAAAACATACGGGCGAGTAGAAATATTTTTTCCAAAATAAAAAGTGAGAAAAATTTGAAGAAATCAATAAAAACCAGATCGTTTCATTGCGGTTTTGCCTTTGCATGGCGCAATCGTATACATCCTGAAAAACCGAAAATATTTTCTTAAAGCTAAAACACTTTTATAATCTATGGTGCAATCTATACTAATAAAATCCGTGCGCCTCTGTCTGTCTGTCTGCTTGAAGCCGATTACAGTTCACAACGCGGGCGAGTTGGAAGTCGTGAGAGGTGTCTTTCGATTCGAAAAATTCCGAGAAAGTCATTTCGGGCATTTTCGAGACCGTGGGACCAAAATTTAAAAAGTTATGAATTAAAAACCGGTCGGGAATCGGAACGGAAAACGTCTAATTTCCCAAACGGTGCTCAAACGGAGCTCTGAGGCAGAACACTGCGCCACCTTGCGGTGAAGAACCTGAACTTTTCCCCTTTGGCTAAAAGAAGAAGCAGCCGAAAACCTCATTTTTCTCCTGGTAAAACGACTTTTTCTTTCGTTTCGGTTCTTTGAAAAAGAACTAATTTGTAAAAAATGTTAAACACGGTTTATTTTCATACTTTTCTTTTTGGTAGCATACACGAATATTGTGTAACCTAAGATTTACGCGATTAATACTAATTTTTGTTAGTACAAACGGAAAACGAGCTGCCAAAATTATTTGTTAGTTATGTTGTTTGTGATATTAATGAAATTACTTATTTTTTTTTAATAGCAGTCTTTTGCAGTTTTTAATACCGAAACTTTTTTGCGCGTTTTTTCTTAAACCATCATACAGGCAGTTTTTAAAGTAGATAAAACTGATTACATATTCAGAATCTGCGTAAAAGTCTGCTTCTGATGAACCCAAAAATACGAGAAAATGTCTTATGGGCGCGCAGCGTCAACGTGCAAAACCAAATATTTTTAACGGGACGATGGCGACCATGGCGCGTAGCGCCGGTGGGTGGTAGGCCGGTGAGCCGCCTTTGCACGGTGGGCGCGTAGCGCCCACTGTGCGAAATCACATATTTTTAACATAATAATGGGCGCATAACAACCATAGCTCTTTAATTTACTTTTTTTGTGCTTGAGGATTCGAACTCCAAGACTTGCTTATTAAATGAATTTTTTTGCTTATTATATACTGCTTAATACCGAGGTTCGTTTGGAAAAAGTGGCCCAGCTAGCGGGCGTAGCTCGCTAGTTTGTTTAAATAAAATACGAGATTTAACCTGTTTAAAGACACCGCAAAACGAATCATATCCCGGCTCATGGAGAATGCATTTTTCCGACGCTTAAAGTAACCAAATGTCTTTATTTTAGCACAATCTTTTTAGAGGCTTTCAATAAACCAGATTTACATTACTTACAAAAATTTTGGAACTTTCGTATGGATAAAATTATTTTTTTACAAAATAAAATATGTGAATTCTTTTATGAATTCAGTAAAAACCTGAGTGTTCCGTCGCGGTTTCGTTCGCTTTCGGTAAGCATAGTTTCCAAAAAATCAAATTACATAGAGAATAAAATACCAAGCAGCAAGTGCTTTAAATTCAATAACTTTTCGCGATTTTTCCATTTAAAAATATAAATTTTGACAAAATGGACTTAAAGATATAAAACCATAGAAATTTGAGTTTAATTTAAGGGTCATTTAGAAAACAAATAACACATTTAAAAACTGAATAACATCACGGGCCCGGGCAACGCCGGGCAGGTCAGCTAGTATTAACATAAAATATACTAAGATGATATATCATTTAACTATGCGATAAAAATATCGCTGTTTAAAATATGTTCGATTTTAATTATGTTTTTAATGTAATGAAAGATGATTCATTAAATTTAGTAAGTAGTTATTATATAAATGCAGAATTTTGAAGTAGTGTCACATTTTACTAAATTCTTGATGAGCTAAATTATACAAAATGGTATACACCGCAGTATTTCCTATGATAATATAATGTTTATCAATATTTAGAAATGTATAGAATTTAATACTAAATAAAATATTCAACTTTATCCTTTTTTTTTTTTTTTTTTTTTCATTTACCGATTGCAGACGATAAAAATCCAACGTTTTCTTGGTCGTATCGACTTTTATTATTATTATTTTTATTTTTATTATTACTTTTATTATTACGACAATATTTAACTTGCAACTATTCCATTCTTTTAATTTAAAAACCTATTTCATTATACGTATATTTGGAATGACTTTAATTTTAAATGTATGTATTAAATGTTGCTTTGTTAAACAAAGAAATATTTTTAATTTATTTGTTTAAATATTTAACGTTCTAGACAATAATTTTCCTAAAATCGTAGATTAGACTCTCTCTCTCTTTTTTTCTTTTTTTTTTTTTAACAGACAAAGCTATTTCGATAATTCATATTAAAAATTCAATCATAAATTTCAAGCTATTCTCTCAATCATGACAGATTAATCAACTCTACAAGATTTATTGCAAAATATTTTTGTTATAGTTTGTTTCGATAAAATCATGTACATTTCAAAAAATAGTCACAATATCATTTTAATTTTGGGGGAAAAAGTACTAAATAGTACTCATAAGTACCATATAATGCTACGAGAAATATTGACTTTTACCCTAAAATTAAAATAACAATGCGACTTTTTTTTAATACACATATTTTTAATTAAAAAAAATCTGTGTATTTAAAAAAAGTCGCATTGTCGTTTTAATTTTAAGGTAAAAGTCAATATTTTTCGTAGCATTATATGGTACTTATGAGTACTAATTAATACTTTTTCTCCCAAAATTAAAATGATATTGTGACTATTTTTTTTTTAAATGTACATGTTTTTATCGAAACAAACTGTAACAAAAATATTTTACAATCAATCTCGTAGACTTGATTAATCTGTCATGATTGAGTGAAAATTCAGAAAATATGCGCAAGAGATGCGGAGATAATAAACATCTGTGCATATATGACGCCAAACCCGCGCATTCATTAACACCCCTGCCACCAGCTGGCGCAGCATGTTAATTTACCACAGATTTCAGCATTGTCTCGGAACGCTTGATATGTATGCAGTTTTGCTCCCGGGGAAAAGAATTCAACACTGGATGTGGCTAAGACTTAAGTTTTTATGTAGGGCCATTTCCAAAAAGCTTCTTATTGTGGTATGAGACGTAACAGGTGCGAAAATCTCATCGTAATCATTGCCAAATTTCTGGGAAAAACTCTTGGTTACTAACCTTGTCTTGTGTTTCTCTATTAGACCTTGACTGCTATGCTTCGATTTGAATGCTCATTTACTACCTATAACCTTTGCCCCTGGTGGGATTTCTAATCCCGGTACAATTCACTTTAAGTGAATTCATCTCATCTAACGTCCAATAATTTTCGCTTTTCAGAGGATTTTCCATTTTTAGTATATCGACCCAACCTTTTGGTTCCTTTATTCTAACGTCATTTCTTAAAAAGGCGAATTTGTCAGAGGGAATCCCTCTGTTTGGTCTGTTGTATCTACGTGGTAGATTCTGTGGGGTGCCTGGTGTATTCGAGTTCGCATCCTAATTTTGCATATCATTATCAGTGCTACTCATTTCACGATGAATTAATTGCATTTTTGGTTGCAAATTATTACCGTTTAGTACTTCTTTATTTTCTTTTGATGCATTATTTTAAATTATATCTTGATTCTTATTTCCTAAAAATTTTACCGTCCGACTTATAATAATTTCCGTGCAAATCCTATAACCCTTACTGCTATTGTGTATCCGTCAAAAATATCCTTTTTCTGTGGTAGCGTCCAATTTTCTCCTATGGGGTTTTTAAATATATGCATAGGCGCGGCAACAAAACATTTTAATGTTGGAAAGATCTGGTTTACGATCAGTCCCTTTTTCATATGGAGTTTGATCGATCGCAGGATGAAGTTTGGAGCCTGTTTTGAATATACGTCATAGTACAAATAGCTCCCCCCAGAACGAAATAGGTAAAAAGCTTATTTTTAAGAAGACAGGAGCCATCTCCATTAAAGTGCGGTTCTTCCACTTTGCAACCACATTTTGAATCTAGGAGTACGGTATGGTGAATTGATGATTAATTCCCTCATGCTTCAGGTAGCTGTCAAAATCTTTTCCTGTGTACTCTCCTCCGTTATCGGACCGAGTTGCCTGCACCTTCCTGCCAAATGTGTTTGCAGTCTACTTAAATCTTCCTTAATTTTGAAAAAAAAATTACATTTATTTCTTAGACAACAAAAAAGGGACTGAAATCGTCAACGAAAGTTCGAAAATAATATTTCCCTCCAACCGTAGCGGTTTGCATGGGACCGCAGAGGTCGCTATGAACAAGTTCTTTTGCTCTCGTACTGTTGTTGGGGAAGGATTATCAGTAAGTTTTGATGCAAGGGTAGCTTCACTATTACTATTGTGTTTACAGTTATCGATTTGAATCCCTGATGCCATATTTTATCGACTAATTCTTTTATGCCGTTAACAGCGTATTTTTTTTTTTTCCCAACTGGGTTTTGCCATCTTGTAATCTAATTGGTCAGAGATGGCTGCGTCAAAGAGACTTTTGTTGGCGGGAAGGTATTGTGCTTGGCGAAAATCCTGAGTAGAGAATTTAGATAGGATGGGCGGAGAAAGGGAAGAATTTTTTTAAATTTTAATAGAGTTTTTGTTTAAAATAGGAATAAATGGAAAAGTGATTTTTACAGAAAGAAAATTATTTCCATTAACTTATGAAAAAGCAGGTGGGGGGGGGGGGGGAGGATCATCTGCGTTTCAATAGCATTCTGCTACTTTTTAAAGAATTGAAGGTTATGTAGATTAAAAGATGACAAAGGGAAAATTTCTGAAGATAGGAGATTTATATAAGATTATTTACTGTAACCACAAATTTGCAATATTATAAAAAGTTTCTTGGAATATACTAAAACATTAAAATAATTAAGTAAAGTAATAAAAATTAGCATAATTTTAAACAGGATTAAATTATTATAAGTAAATAATTAATAATGTATAAATAATAAATTTGTAATTTTTTTAATTTAACTATTCGTTAAATTTATATATTTTTTATTTTAAATTTTCTATAAATTAATAATTTTGTTTAATTATAAATTTATTTAATTGAATTTGTAATTATTTAAATAAATTATAAATTTTACCTTTTCTAATGATTTTTTAATAATTCTTATAATTATGAAATTCTGTATGCTCTAAGGATTATGTGGTTGGAGAGAAGGAAATAAAATTGATGTTAATAAAATTGATAATGATGTTATTTAAAGAAAAATAACCTAATGTTTACAAAACTCGAATATATTGTAAAATATAACACAGTATTTAGCCATTTAAAAATGGACCGCTTCTAAACAAAGCATCTTACAAAATTCGAATATGTTGTTGAAATATAACAGTAGTTATCCAATTAAAAAAGGAACATCTTCTAGAACCCCCTATCATTTTCTTTCACTGAAAAAAGTTGAAGATCCAGTTATATAATTGTTTAAAACTGTTATATTTGTTGCATATTAAAAATTTATATTAATGGTTGTAAAGTTTTTATTCCTTAGCTTCGTATCTTCATTTCATTAGAATCTGTTTCAACTTTGAAACACATGCGTGATTGACTGTAAATTCTTGCATTACAGAGTCCTAAAAATAACTTTGTTTACTACTCTCAATGTAATTACTTTCCTCAAAAAGAAAAAAAAAACTCTAATTAATCTGAAATAACGAAATAAAACTCGCTATTATAAAAATAGTAATTGTTAAAAATAGTCAATTAGCCATGTTATCAATTAGAAACCTATCTAGAAAACATCGCCACGGACCAATGCGATATTGTAACTTTTCGACCTGCTTTCGAAGCGCGCTTCGTAAAATACCATGTTTAAACTTTGTACATGGCTGTACTTTGTAGTACGGAATCTTTTCTATCCGAGTAAAACTCACAATTCTCAGATTGTTTTTAAATTGTATGTTATAATATTTATATTATAATATTTTTATGCAATGTTATATAATATTTAAAATTTTTGCGATTGTCAAAGAAATCTTTCAAAAATAAGCTACGTTACCTTATTTTATTTGTTTTTTCTAACACCAACTTTGACAGTATTTTCTAAAATATCTTCTGCTTTTACCAAAAAATTGAAAACACCATTCGATTACATAGTTTATTAATAAGAACAATTGTCTCAGCACGAGCCGATGGACAATATAAATACGAAAAACAGAGAAAAGGATACAAAAAGCATTATTACAGTGATCCTTTCCCTTGGAATATTTCCAAATTCAAAGAAGATCTGCTAGCCATAGCCGAAAACGTATACAAAATATTTAGTTCAATTCTGTACATAACTTCAAATACTTTTCGATGGTACAATAATGAAAATAGCATGGAAATCACTTTTACAGCGCCCTTCTTCCGGTAGATTTTTTTTTTTTCAAATTCAGGGTTGACCTGCCTGCCATACCCAAAAATTATCATACACAAAAAATGTGGTTCAATTCTATACATATTTATATACACTTTTCGATGGTACAATGGAGACAAACGGACATACGGATACACACAGTGGTCTAGACTTCTCATTTCGGAGGGTGCTGAGTTATAGTAAAAGTTTCTAAGAGGGAAACACATGAAAGATAATTTTTCCTCTTTAAACAGATTTTTTCATAACAGGTAATGCATAAATTATACCGATCCTGCTAAGACTGAATTGCATGGGACTGCAAATATCTTGTTTTAAAAAAGATTTAGTCTTAATTAGTAAAGTTTTTATGACCTGTAAAGATAGCCTGTGTATTACGGAAATTTGGCTGAAACAATTTTCTTGTGATATTTGCAAAATGTGATCTTTTTCAATAAAAACATGCCTGAAACAAAAAGTTATCTGCTCCTTAAAAAGTCTATCTTCGCAGATATCATTACATCATTATAAACTTTTGTAATTATATTTCATGTTTTTTTTTCAAGTTTCGGAAGGGGCTTCAGTCCCATCAGCCCACCCCCTGAATACGCCACTTGACACACACGCACACCCACGGATCGACAGAGATTTTCTAAAAACATGTTTTTTGGAATGATATCTAAAACGTGCAAATCGGTCAAAAACTGGAATTCGAATAAAATTTCGATCACAATACTTTTTTCTACTAAAGATACAACAAAGTAAAAATAAACATAACTTACCGAGATTCATTCTAAAAAATTATTGAAAAAAAAAAAAAAAAAAAGAAAAGAAAAAAAAAATTGGAAAATTTTAGGAAATTGGCTTTGATAAGGGCCACTCTTCTTTAATTTCATAAGACATAGAATTTGTGAAAAAAAAAAAAAATCTTACGTTATAAGAAATAGAAAATTAAAACAAAGAAGTATTTTTCGCCAAGCACGATTCCCGCCAAGAAGCGTCGAATTCATGCCGAAAGCTCTGGCCAATCAGATTGCGAGACACAGTTTGGATGGCAAAACCTGGTTGGGAAAAAAAATTATGCCCGTTAACATTTCTATGGCCTAACCTTACGTGCCGTTTGTGTAGACAATTTTTCTTTTCACAGTGATTTATCATACAGTAGACTCCCTTAAATCCGCACTCCTAAAATCCGCAACTCCCTAAAATCCGCACATATTTTACAGATGTAAACAATGAAACATTCAGTTCAGATGTAGGTGCAAAATTTGACTTTTTAGTTTCATATCAATTCCATATATTTTTTTAATTTGTAATTTTTCTTAAGACTATCGAATTCATGATTTTTCATAAAGAAAGAATAATTTATTTCTGAAAAAATAAAGATATTGCTGATATCATTGGTAATCACAATCTTACCAAATACATTTGTGTATTAATCAAGCTTTTTTAGTTATTAAGTCTGGCTAAACCTGAAATAAAGCTTCATTATTTTATGATCTTAATGTGAATTAGTAATGTACTTTTATGAGGAAAGTTTCATTGAATAATTTAGGAAAAACACATTTCACCATGCTGATAATGAATGTTTAATTGTACATTATTGATTATTAATCTGACCTTTGCTTTTAGTATTTTTTATCATTTTAAAAACTATCTTAATTTTATTATTTTAGTTTATTACTTATTTTAATACTTTAGCATATTGTAAACATTCATTATGCTTTTGATTTCATTATTAATTACATTCAAATTAGTTTTAAAAAATGTAAACAAAGCAATGACCAGAAATCCGCAAAATTCTAAAATCCTCAAAACCCCTGGTCCCAAGCTGTGCGGATTTGAGGGAGTCTATACTGTATTTACATTTTGAATTGAATCATGTTTTATCTTATTTCCATACAAATAGTTATTTACATAACCCTCAAGGTATATTACGCCTTCGTGAGTTATTTTGCACATTTTATTTTTGAATATAGCTACGCATCCATTTTCGGTTCAACACTGGAATGACAGTTACTAAAATTGGGTTTTCAAATAGCTTATATGTTTTCAAGTTGTTTACTTAGATATTATCGTTCACCTCACTAAACGGAAAAGTTTTGAAATTCTTTTCGGAATATGTTGAAAATGTTTCATAATTTATTCTTGAAATGTGACTTTTCTTTCTTCTTCATTTAATAGTGGACAACTTTCCAGAAATTGAAGACAGCATCTGTGTTTCTCAATATAGCAAGGATGGACGGGAGAGGGCTGTTTTATTCCTTCAAATGAAAAGTGGCTACGCATTCAATCAAGATTTAGTGATAAGGCTGCAGGCAGCTATTACACAAGCTCTGTCTGTGAGGCACGTCCCAGAAGTGATTTTAGAAACTGGAGGCATACCAGTAAGCTCAAAATTTTATGTATTTTTTAACACGTGTACTTGCATCTGTATTTTACAGGTAGTATAAATTTTATGACCAATGCAATTTTATTAACACGAGGTGGAACCCGTCGAAATTCGACGAAAGAAAATGTTTAAGAAGGAATTTTTTCATTGATTTATGATAAATCTACAAAATTAGTTACAGTAAAAAATGAATCTTATATTGATTAGTCTAACTCTCAAAAAAATATTTTATAAAATACATCTAATATTGATCAGTCTAACTCTCAAACAAATACTATTTTAAGCTAAGATTAACAAAATACTATAAAACTCAGTCATCCAAATTTTTAAAATTAAACTTTAATTGCATAGATAATAGTAAAATATAATAAAGATCAGTTATTATGATGAAGTTATCAATTGAGGCTCTTATGTTTAGTACAAATGCGAATGAAAAAAAAATTATTCCAAATTGACACGATCATAGAATTTCACGCGAAATCAAAACCCGTCATCACTTTTATCTTCTAAAAATTTACTCACGCATTTCTCATATCCGTATTCACCTCGTTTAAAATAACGGTATTTTAATTTTATCATTTTAAAATCACTTTAATTCAAAACTTGAAGTCCATTTAATTGATGAATAAAAACAAACTGAAACCGAAATCACCAAATTGTATAACAGACGACATTTTTAGCAAAATATACGCATCTTAATTTCTATTTTTTTCTTATATATATATATATATATATATATATATATATATATATATATATATATATATATATATATATGTATATATATATATTATATATTATATATATATTATATATATTGTATATATATATATATATATATATATAATTTTTTTTTTTTTTAATTTTAAGAGAAAATGGAGCGACTCTGTTCCCACAATTACAAAATTGGTGCTAAAAACTATAAAAAAATTAATATCTCAAAAACAAATTGAGATACAGCTTTCAAAAAAAATGCATTTAAAAGTACATTTTTTTCTCAATACGATGGTGCAAAAAATTAAAATGTGTGATGTTCAGAAGTGTAAAATTTGTAGTAGCGAAAATTGCAAAAACGAAATTGTATGGGAAAGTGTTGCCATTCACAAAATGACGTATGCGTTACGCACAGATACGTTTGGCCTTTATAATATAGATAATTGAATTCCTCTTTGTGAATGGGTTATAAATGTGAATCAGAAAATATTTGTAGTAAGCCAAAATCCATCTATGCATATAAAATGCTTGATTAAATTGTTCAATTTTAAATATATAAACTGAAATGTCTTAGAAATTGATAAATTTTTCTTATTTACCATTAATTGTTATATGAAGATGCAGTAATAATTATTTGGTATTTTATTCTTCTGACATGAAAAATTAGCAGCACTTAGGCCATACAAATTTCTATTTACGCTTTATGGTTTTCAAGAATGATAATAATGTCCTCTCGCACATAAAATAAAAAATAAATCCTCTTCGAATTTAGTTTCAGCATTGAAAATAATCGACTGCTGTAATTCAGCCAGTGGATCAGTGGATGACATTTTTACCCCGGTATACATACTGCACAGTATATTTTTAACTACAAATTACCTCACGAACACATCCGAAATCTTCTACAACATTTTGAAAGTACATGAAGTGCACCACAAATTTATGTAATAAACAAAGTATTTCCTAATAAATTTATAGTCCCCAATGGTGCATGCTGAGTCGCCGTAGAGATCATGAAATATCATTTATCTTAATTTTACTGAGCCCCTCAGTACCTTAACTCATAACTGGTGACATGAATTTCCTTATGCGGTCAGAGACATGGAGTCAAAAAGACTCCAATGTTATTTTTCTTTTTTGTCTTTTGTAAATAGCATTGAAATTTATTTTGGAAACTCAATATACAGGGTGGTCATAAAAAAACTTTGCCGATATACGGAGCTCTAGCGGCCAGTCCGCTCAACCGATCGAAATGAAATTTCAGATATAGCTATTCAGAGGTATGAGCTCGAGATTCTGTGAACGACAACAAAATGGCGCTCACGGTTACAGTTATAATTACAGAAACTCGAAAATTTCCAATAGCAACACCCATTTTTTTTCATCGCAAAATGCTCAGCGCATGCGAAAACCATAAAGAGCGTTGGAACCGTACGTGTATCGCAAGAAACGGACATGTTATGCACGCACAAAAAACCGTTCTGCGAATCCTCCCCCCTATAGAAAAAACTCGATTGGGGCGCAAGGAGGAAATTTGCATATGACACAGAGTCAGTACACTAATCTCTGATTACAATACAGATCGGAGAAATTAAAACTTTTATTTTGATTACACATTTTCCACATGGGTGCCATCACCATTAATTGCCTGTGATGACACCCATGTGGAAAATGTGTGATCAAAATAAAAATTGTAGTTTCTCCGATCTGTATTGTAATCAGAGATTAGTGTACTGACTCTGTGTCATATGCAAATTTCCTCCTTGCACCCCAATCGAGTTTTTTTTATGGGGGGTGGAGGATTCGCAGAACGGTTTTTTGTGCGTGCATAACATGTCCGTTTCTTGCGATACACGTACGGTTCCAACGTTCTTTATGGTTTTCGCATGCGCTGAGCATTTTGCGATGAAAAAAAATGGGTGTTGCCATTGGAAATTTTCGAGTTTCTGTAATTATAACTGTAACCGTGAGCGCCATTTTGTTGTCGTTCACAGAATCTCGAGCTCATAACTCTGAATAGCTATATCTGAAATTTCATTTCGATCGGTTGAGCGGACTGGCCGCTAGAGCTCCGTATATCGGCAAAGTTTTTTTATGACCACCCTGTATTCTGAAAATCATGTAATTATAAAAAAAAAAAAAAAAAAAAAAAAAAAAAAAAAAAAAAAAAACTGCTTAACGGTACTGAAGAGATGATTTTATTCAAAGACGAAAACCACGTGATAATGAGAGCCAAAGAACAACGCGGAGTCATTTTTATTCCGTTATTCAGTTACAGTTAACTTTGAGCTCCGGGATTTTTAACATTAATTGGAAGATGTGTAGAAAGATTATTAGCACAGAGGATGCGAGTGCCTTGCTGCGAAGTTAAAAGTGCTTTATTTATACATGTTCAGTTGAAAAATAATGTTTGAAAATCTTGTAGCTGAAACAAGAATACCAAGCAATGTCGGAAAGTCTACGCATCATCGATTAAAGAACTTTTTTACAACCGATACGATATCCTCTGGGGCGTTCGGTTCAATTTGTCTAACAACCCTGTGAAGCAATATTTTATTAACAACATGTTCGTCCTCATGTATGCACTATATGGCGAAAGGTGGCCGGCTACTAGCGATTTTAGACACTTTGTTAAATATATAGAACAATACACGAGGAATTATCCTGAAACTCTAAGGATAATAATAGTACAGGCCTTACATTTCCATGAAGAATTTTCCCCCCGAAACTCCAATAGGGGACCGTCAACAAATTCAAAAAGAACGAATATCTTTAGAACAAGCTTGTCAAAACTAATGCAGCAAAGGCGTTCAAACTGTAAATTATGATTAAGTGGCTTATTTTAATAAACTGTGTTCATTTTTATATGGATAGCATACATACTTGTAGAGAAATTAAGGTTTTTATAAAGACAGTCCTAAAATTTTCCACGTGTTTTGTTTATAATTTGAAAAATTCTTCATATAAAATGTTCTTTTCCGAAAATACGCAAAATAACATTGTACAAAATACCCTGTAATCAGAATTAAAATAATAATAAAAATTGTATGAAAAATGAGCAGGATTACTTATTTTAATAAACTGTGTTCATTTTTATGTGGATAGCATATATATTTGCAGAAAAATTAAGGCTTTTATTAAAACAGAACCAAAATTTTCCACGTTTTTTGTTTATAATTTGCAGAATTCTTGATATAAAATAATGTTCTTTTCCAAAAAATAACATTGTAGACAATACCCTGTAATCAGAATTAAAAAATAATAAAAACTGTTTGAAAAATGAACAGTGTTACCATGTAAATTTTCACTGCGCATGCTTGAAGCCTATGAAAATTTTATTTGCTTATTATATTAGCTCAATGTATAGAGCAACTTTTGTAAAAAACTGAAAAACATAGATTAAAAATTATGAAAGTGATCGTCGATAGAATAAGCTCACAACCCCTCATTTTAGGTAGCTTTCATTACAAAAAGTAAAAAGCTACCTATTGATGCCGTCCGGAGGAAAGCACTTCCAAAAAATTTTGGTATATTTTCACCGATCATGATCCCCAGACCCCAAAACCACCCTCCGTTCAAATGTTGACATATATTATATATATATCTGACTTTTGTCATGCGTTAACTATCGTATTTATGAACCGATTTGAATGAAACTTGGTATGTACATGGTACATACAAATGTCTCAACCGAGTTCATTCGCCAGCATCATCCGCCATCTTGTTTCAAAATGGCGGTCATTTAAATTAAAAAAAAAATTTAAATTTAAAATTAAATGCGAAAAAATTAAAAGTTGAAAGAGATTTTTCTTTTATGTGATAGAACTTAAAACAACGATTCCAGAACACTTTTTATTTTGTCTATATCTTAAAAAAATGATTGAGTTATAGCACTTTGAATTTTTCTTATGGTTGACATTTTGAAACGATCTGATTTTCGTCACGTGATAACACGCGTATATATCAATCGATTTGAATGAAACTTCGCATGTACATAATACATACAAATGTCTCGACCGAGCTCGTTAGCCAGCATCATCCGCCATCTTGTTTCAAAATGGCGGCCATTTAATTTTTTTAAAAATTTAAAATTTAAAATTAAATGCGAAAAAATTAAAAGTTGAAAAATATTTTTCTTTTATGTGTTAGAACTTAAAACAACGATTCTAGAACACTTTTTATTTTGTCTATATCTTAAAAAAATGATTGAGTTATAGCACTTTGAATTTTTCTTATGGTGGAGATTTTGAAACGATATGATTTTTGTCACGTGAGAACATGCGTATTTATGAATCGATTTAGGTGTAACTTGGTGTGTGCATAGTAACTAATAAGGCCTTGACCGAGTTCGTTTGCCAGTTCCATCCGCCATCTTGTTTAAAAATGGCGGCCATTTAATTTTTTTTTAATTTGAAATTTAAAATTAGGTACAAAAAAGTGAGAAATTGAAAAAGATTTTTTTTATGCATTTAACCTTGATACAAAGATTCCAGAGCTTTTTTTTGTTTCGTCTGTATCTTAAAAAATGGCTGATTTACAGCACTTTTAATTTCTAGTGTTGCTCATATTTTAAATTTATCTGATTTTCGTCACGTGATAACATGCGTGTTTATAAACCGATTTGGATGAAACTTGGTGCGTACAGAGTACATACCAATGTCTGGACCGAGTTCGTTGGCCACTTCCATCCGCCATCTTGTTTAAAAATGACGGAATATTATTTTTTTAAATTAAATTTTTAAATTAAGTGCAAAATTAAGAAATTGAAAAAGATTTTTCTTTTGTGTGTTTGACCTTCATACAAGGATTCCAGAGCATTTTTTGTTTCATCTATATCTTGAAAAATGGCTGAGTTATGGCACTTTCAATTTCCAGTGTGGTTGATATTTTGAAACTGTCTGAAATTTGTCACGCGATAATACGCATATTATAAACTGATTTGGATATAACTCTATATGTACATAGTACATATCAATGTCTTGACCGAGTTCACTGTCCAACTTCATCCGCCGTCTTGTTTCAAATTGGCGGCCATTTAAGTTTGTCAAAAATCTTTTAAATGTATAATGATGTACAAACAAAAAAATTGAAATTGAAAAAAAGGTTCTTTCTAAAGTATTTATCTTAATAATGAATTCCGGGGCATTTTTTGCTTTATCTTTATCTTAAAAAACGCCTGAGATATAGCAGTTTGAATTTCTATTGTGGGTGACATTTTAAAAAAAATCAATTTGCCCGCGACAGCACTCGTATATATTCATCGATTTCGATGCGAGTGTGCATGCACATGAATTAAGATTATGACCAAGCTCATTGGTTTGTTTTATCCATCATGTTGCTTTGAAATGGCATACACTTCATGATATCGTGGAATTTGGCGACTCTCTAAATCGCTGAAAATGAAAAAGGTTGAATAAAATGTGACTAATTTCTAAATATTCCTATTAATATTCATTTTTGAGAAAAACTAGCATTCAATGTTATAAAATCGTGTTCCACTAATTTGAGCTTCTTATGTTTGAATAATGTAACTTAATTTAAAATAAATAAAAGTATATGAAAGCTATCTCTTCCTCCCGGCATTTCCGGAAGGACTTTTTTTGCTTCATTTTGGGAACAACGGATTTTGAGCTTATTCTATCTACGATCACTTTCTGAATTTTCAAGGTATGTTTTTGAGACTTTCACAAAAGTTGCTCTATACATTTAGCTAACACAATATGCAAATGAAATTTTGATAGCCTTCACGCATGTGCAGTAAAAAATTATTTAGTAGCCTGCTCATTTTTTATACAATTTTTTTAAATTCTGATTACAAGGTATTGTGTACAATGTTGTTTGTCATATTTTCAGAAAAGAACATTATTTTATTTTATATTAAGAACTCTGCAAGTTATAAACAAAAAACTTGGAAAAATTTGGGACTTTTTTTTTAGAAAAATCTTAATTTCTCTACAAGTATGCATGATATCAACACAAAAATGAACACAGTTTATTATAATAATCCACTTAATTGTAATTTACAGTTTCAACGCTTTTGCTACATTAGTTTTGACAAGGTTATCCAAAAGATATTCGTTCTTTTTCAATTTGTTTTCGGTCCCCTGTGAAGTTTCAAGAAAATTCGTCATGTATTTTTCTAGATATATCCCCAATTATGTAAAATGACTTAATAGATTTCAAAATCCCCACCTTCGTCAACATATTTTAACCTATAAGCAAAATTACATCAAAAATATGCGGATATGAAGAATAAATGCCTTAGTGAGGTACGTGGTTTTTCTCAGGAAAAATATAATACATAATAGATATATGTATATATATATACAGTCGACTTTCGTTAATTCGAAATCGGATAATTCGGATCTTCGCTTAATTCGAACTAAACATGAAGTCCCGAAATTTTTAATAGCAGAATGACATTAAAAATTTTCATTAATTCGAACTCATTTTCTCTTAACATCGTTCAATTCGAAGTAAGGAGAATTCCGATTTTTCATTTTTCTTTTCTTTCTCACGGATTTCAGATCATTTGAATAACTTTCTTTCTTTGGTTTTTGTGAGGATTATTCCGAACGAGTATACATGTAATCCCATGCTTTCCGTGTAGTCCCATGCATATGATATCCACTTTCTTAGTGCCCCGTCTGTCAATCAGTGACACTTCAATTTTTTCTTCCATTGTGCTTGTTTCTAATCTTTTAATTAGTTTATGTATTTATACATTCTTATATAAAAATGATAACAGACAAAATAAATTAAAAAAACACTACATTAATTTCTTTGTAATAGTACCCTATTAAGCATGTTTTCATTTCATATTTTCCATAATTCGAACTTCGGATAATTCGAACATTTCTGGTGGTCCCGGCGAGTTCGAATTAACGAGAGCCGACTGTATATTAAATGCTACCCTGATAGCTTAGATTTGTTGGTTTCACTATCAGAATTTTCAGATTTAATGAAGGTGAGTAAGTAAATAAATTTATGACTAACAAGGGGACCACCAGACATGGTGCTCACAGATTTTGATGAATTCAAAGTATGTTATAGGGGTCATACCACTAATTATTCTGGTGAAAGGATTCCTTCAAATGGACCTTGGTTTTTGAGAAATTGGGGGGTCAAAGTTCAGCGTATATTTGAAATACCTAATTGTACAACAACTGAGAGACGATTCGTGGCGTCGTGCCAAAGCACGTGTCTGTGGATCGAAAGGTTGTGCGTTCGAATCCAGCCTCGGCTTCTGTTTTCTTTTTTACTTATATTTATATTTTTTACATGTTACAAATTTTAAGCAGAATTGGGAATTCTACAGCTTTGAACCTTTTGATATTTTCTGAAGAGGACAGTTTACTTTTTCAATATTTTATTATTACTACTAGCGGACCCGACAAACGTTGTCCTGTCACCGACAGACGTTGTCCTTCTTGGCATCGACTCCAGAAAATCAAATAAATGTACGTAAATATTGTAATACGCACGATAAACACTTCGCTCTTAATTTAATTTCTTATTACAATTATGTAAGGAAATTATTTTTCATTCTTCAGTATTTTTTGAAGTCGGTTCAATTTTTGGTAGAAAAGTTTATTTTTCTCTTTTTAGTTAAATGTTAACGATTTTCAGAAGTCGGTTAATCAAAATTACAATACAGGAAATATTATTGTAAAGCACACACGTTTGTCAGGAGTGGGGCTCGAACACGCGATTTCTTTCTTCAAGAAGCTGAGCTTAAATCTGGCGCCTTAGACCGCTCGGACATTCCGTCCGCACTCTATTCATCGAACTTATTCAACACTTTTAATTAGCGAAAAATCACTAACTATTAGTTTTTGCCTAATTACTGAAAAGGTACTGAATCAATTTCGACGAAATGTGAATCTAAACCATTCTCGAATGCACTGGAACGCACACACAAAATTTCATTAAAATCGGTCCAGTCGTTTAGGAGGAGTTCAGTAACATACACACGCACAGAAGATTTATATATATAAAGATAAGCATTGAAAATTTCAGGTTTTTGTGCGGAAGACATCGCCAAATTAGAAAATGTGAATTATCTCACGAACTACTGGATTTTAACGAATTTGCCTAGTACCATTCGATTCAGAATGAAAAAGTACACTAAAATATGTTATCAGTTGAAAAATAACTACAAAAGCCGATTTTTAAGGATTTTTTTAAAAGTTCGTTCTTTTTTCTACTCATCTTAGAGGTGGAATTTTCGAAAATCCCTTCTTAGCGGCACTCGATGTTATAAGAAGTATTTTTACCCCAATTTTCAAGATTTTTGGTTCGATAGATTTTTTCGTGCTGTGATTAATACGAAATCCAGACTTTCTTATATATATATATAGATAAGGATTCAAAATTTCAGGTTTTTGCGCCGAAGACATCGCCAAATTAGGAAAATGTGAATTATCTCACGAACTACTGGATTTAAACGGATTTGCTTAGTACCATTCGATTCAGAATGGAAAAATGCACTAAAATATGTTATCAGTTGAAAAATAACTACAAAAGCCGATTTTAAAGGAATTTTTAAAAATTCGTTCTTTTTTTTACCCTCCTTAGGGGGGGGGGATTTTCGAAAATCCCTTCTTAGAGGCACTCGATGTTATAAGAAGTATTTTTACCCCAATTTTCAAGATTTTTGGTTCGGTAGATTTTTTTGTGCTGTGATTAATTCGAAATCCAGACTTTCTTTTATCTATATAGCACTTTTTATTAGCAAAAAATCACTAACTATTAGTTTTTGCCTAATTACTAAAAAAGTACTGAATCAATTTCGATGAAATGTGAATCTAAACCATTCTCGAATCCACTGGAATACGCACACAAAATTTCATTAAAATCGGCCCAGTCGTTTAGGAAGAGTTCAGTGACATACACACGCACAGAAGATTGTTATATATAAAGATAATAAGTATTGGTACTACTTAGTTATCTCGTCAACCATAAAATGACCTAAGTATTTATGTATGGTTGCATATTATAATTAACTTGATTATCCCATCTATCAATTTTGCCAAATTGTACAAATCACCAATCCCATAGCCAAATTATTCATATTGACATAAATTTCATTTTAAATAATGAAAAAACAAATAAATAGAAAAAATATTGATAAAAATACAAATAAAAAGCCGAAATAAAAATCACTTAATGATGTTTTAAACAGGTGTATAATATTTAATGTCATTGGATGCGACATTTACGATCATCCATTATTGGCATTTAATCTTATAATTAGGCGATGTTTTTTTTCTGCGCTTTACAAATGAGGAAGAATTCAATAACCTTTTTTTCCCCCGTCAACCATAAAATGATCGTCAAACTATAAGATTAAATGTCAATAATGGATGATCGTGAATGTCGGATTCAATTAGTATGGCGATTTGTACAATTTGGCGAAATTGGTCGGAAAATCGACGGAACCTAAGTACCTAAGTATTTATAAAAGTATGGTTGCATATTATAATTAACTTGATTATCCCATCTATCAATTTTGCCAAATTGTACAAATCACCAATCTCATAGCCAAATTATTCATATTGACATAATTTTCACTTTAAATAATAAAAAAACAAATAAATAGAAAAAATATTGATAAAAATACAAATAAAAAGCCGAAATAAAAATCACTTAATGATGTTTTAAACAGGTGTATAATATTTAATGTCATTGGATGCGACATTTACGATCATCCATTATTGGCATTTAATCTTATAATTTGGCGATGTTTTTTTTTTTTTTTTTTTTTTTTTTTGCGCTTTACAAATGGGGAAGAATTCCATAACCTGTTTTTTTTCCCCGTCAACCATAAAATGATCGCCAAACTATAAGATTAAATGTCAATAATAGAATGTTATTAAATGATTTATTTTGTACTTTTTATTTGTATTTTTTATTAATATTCTACTAATTAATGGTTTTTTTCTGATTTCAAATAAAAATTATGTCAATATGTAAAATTTGGCTATTAGTATGGCGATTTGTACAATTTGGCGAAATTGGTCGACGGAACCTAAATACCGAAGTATTTATAAATGTGTGGTTGCATATTATAATTAACTTGATTATCCCATCTATCAATTTTGCCAAATTGTAATTTGGCGATGTTTTTTTTTTTTTTTTTTTTTTTTTTTGCGCTTTACAAATGGGGAAAAATTCCATAACCGTTTTTTTTTTCATTAAATGAACGATATTTTGATTTAATGTAAGGGTAGACATCATTAAAGGCCTTTTACAAAAAAGTCAATGACCAAGTCCTAAGACCTGGAGACCAAACTGGTCGCCAGGGCGGAGTACTGAACCAATTTCGATGAAATGTGAATCTAAACCATTCTCGAATCCACCGCAACACACACAAAAAATTTTATTAAAATCGGTCCAGTTGTTTAGGAGGAGTTCAATTACATACACACGCACAGAAGATTTTTATATATAAAGATTATTTCAAAAAATATGGCTCAATTGGTGAACTGACTGCAGTTCAGGGTTCAACTAAAAGTACATTTTGCAACAAATAATTAAATAAAAATGCGTATTTAATTAAAATTTTGAAAAAGTATAAGAAAATTTTAATATTTTAAAATCTCCACAATTTAAAATAATAATATTTTTAGATTAATCAATCACTTTTTTTTTTCAAATGTGTATTACACAATACTGTGCATGGATTTTTAGATAATGTAATGTAGTGTTCTGAAAATAACGGCAAAATAAATATCCGTATGGTAACGTTGATTTAGAATTCTCTACCCGTTAAAAAGTATTCGTTTCGCTAGTCGTTACTGTTCAGAAACTGGGTATTCGCAGTCATCAAGCATACGGCATACATCGTATAGACTATAAAATAATCTTTGGAAGAATTCATATTAATAAATAAACTAAAAAACTTTGTAAAATCACCATGCTGTTATTGTTGTAGCTCGAAACGCGTTCTGCTTAATTTTTCATTTTATGGTGATTTTACAAAGTTTTTTAGTTTATTTATCAATTTATCGTCAGTGATTATGGTGTTTTTTACTAGAATTCGTATTAGTTAGTGCTGCCATCTATCCGTAAAAGTTACATTTATTGAAATTTTGAACTTTTATTTTAAAAATGCAAATAGAATATTAAAACCAGGGCCTTAACGAAAAATCAATAATTAGGGTGTGTGTGTGTGTGGGGGGGGGGGGGGGTCAAAAATGTAGTGGGATGACTCATATATTTTTCTCTCTCTCTCTCTGTGACGCAGAAATATAAATTACTGCATATTTACACTGTAGTTTAGTTACTATGTTTCTAATTAAACTGTTGTAATAACTTAATTTTATGCTAAGAAAAGAATAGGATTATGGAAAATTCTAGCACATAACTAGTGCAGAATTAAACATTTGAATTGGCTTCATATGTGCAAGTAAAATAAGCAAGTGTTGAAACACCTGTTTTAGTTACAATTTAGTATTTTTTCAAAACGATGAAAGGTCCTCAAAACTAAATTAGATTTTTCAATAGAATTTCATTTGGGTTTTTGGGACATAAATTCATTTAGTGACCTTGGAATCTTTTCGGGGGGGGGGGCTCAAAATGTTTTCGGGGGGCTGAGACGCCCGTAACACCCCCTTAGCTACACCGCTGATTAAAATGCAATGCATAATTGTACACAGGGCTATAATCAAAAATGAGTAATGGGAGGGGGGGGTGCGCTCAAGAAAATGTAGGGTGGGAAATGTAGGGTTCGGGGGGGGGGTGGAGCTTATATTTTCATATGCGTAGTTTAATAGCGGGTTTAAAGGTGAGGCCACGGATTCATGACACCCCCCCCCCCCACACACACACACACATGTGCTGTACAGCAGAAATATTCTAAAAATTACTTTAAAAGATAAACATACCTTAAATCCTTATACTCCCCCCTTGTTCAATAATGCGAATCTTTCCGATTCTGAAAAAGGTACTGAAATCAAAATTAGGTAACATGTGACACATTTGTGAAAGCAATTTTAATCTTGAGAAAATTGCAAGGGTACTTATTTGGAAACTATGAGATTGAAAAATGTTTTGAAAAATCTATGAAATGAAAAGTGTCAAACATTCTATGAAATTCGACATTTATACTAAATTTCCTTACGCGACTGCTAATTGCTTCCTCATGATGACATTTCTGTGTTTGTCAAGTCTTAAAAATCATCGTAAAATGATTAATAACATTTCTAAATCACTTTATGCATTTATAAGAATAATTTTAAAGGCATAAAGTAAAAAATATAGATAATATTTAAGAAAAAAGTTCTAGGCTTAAATTAGTTTTGCTGTGTTATCAAAAGAAATATTAGTTTAAAAATTGCAGAAAAAAAATAAATTTTCATGAAAAAATTCAAAAATGAAAATGCATATTAAGAAAACTTTTATATTAAGAAAATATAAAAGTTGTAGCAATTGTTCTAGAAATAAAAATACTTAAAATTTGTAACGTGTAAAAAATATAAATATAAGTATAAAAGAAACAATGAAGCCGAGGATGGATTCGCACTCACAACCTTTCGATTCACAAACACATGCCTTGGCACGACGCCACGAATCGACATTCAGACGTTGTACAATTAGGTATTTGAAACATACGCTGAACTTTGACCCCTAATTTCTCAAAAACTAAGGTCCATTTGAAGGAACCCTTTCACCAGAATAATTAGTGGTATGACCCCTACAACATACTTTGAAATCATCAAAATCTGTGAGCACCATGTCTGGTGGTCCCCTTGTAAGAGTAAGATGTTTCAATGCTTAGCATTTAGCATACATTTAAAGGAGACGAAACTGGTCGCCAGAGACGGCTAGTATTTAAATAAACATTTTATTATAAAAAAAATATATATCACGAAAATTATATAACAACCAATAAAATATTTTTAAATAAATAAGTTGTTAAAAAAACCCAAATAGATTATTTAACAGATAAATTACGAAAAATCGAAAAAAAAAAAAAAAGCTGGGATTTAAGCCATGATTTACATTTCAATGCTTTAACAATTAACCATCAAGTTCATAGGCAAAATTAACAAAATATTAAAATGTATTTAGCTCCCAAGTTCTCTGTAACTGTAATGTCATTTAAAATAGGACAATTATGGTTACACACATGGAGTTTCAGGAAAATTCCTCATGTATTTTTCCAGATATTTAACAAAATGTCTAAAATCACAAGTGTCTGGTCACCTTTGGTCATATAGTGCAGTAACACTAATTAAAAGCGTCCTTGTGAAAGTTGAACTGTTTTTTTCTACTTGTCCGCAACCATAACATCTCATGATTACATAGGGAATTATCAGAAGGAGCTAGAGAAGCATATCACACTTTCCTTTTTTGTTTTCAATATACCATAGCTTTGGGTTACTTGGACCGAGATGTTTGGTTACAGACCAAATAAAAGGTCTTTTAAATTTGTTTTGGGAAATACTATGTTACCTGTTTCTATTACCTCTAGAGCAGCGGTTCCCAAACTTTTGGGCTTGCGGAGCCCTTTTTGGGAAGAATTTCTCAGGCGGAGCCCCTGAACTCAAACATGCTCTGTGGTTTACATTTTTTTTTTTAAATCTCTATGGATCACAGAAAAATCTGCTGGATAAAAATCCGACCCAGTAATTTACAACAGTGGACTATGGTTCTCAGTTTGGCCTTTTTAGGATACAGAAACTCTGAATTCATACAAAAATTAAAAAAAAAAAAAAAAAAAAAAAAAAAAATTCTAATATATATAACCCTTTTACAGTTATGTTTAATGTTACTATTCTTGGATACAAAATAAAAATAAGGATTAAATAACATTTTTAGTATTAAAATATCTATCTTGTATAATCGAAATATTTCCTTCAAATGCAACAAAAATTACAGTTATTTGTGCTTTCTGAAAACTTTTAGTTATGAGGAAAACATACTCTTTTCTATCGGAGCGATGTTCAAGCAATACTGTTAAGCGTTAATGACATCCATTTTTAAAATAAAAAATATCCTTTTGAGATTTCTAGCATGAACTCTAAATTAAAGATCAAAATGGTTACAATGCTTAGATTGTGCATTGCATTTGGGCTTACATAAAACTATTATTTATAGCGAAAACCACACACGCACACAGAAAAAAGGTAAGTTATGCAGTTTTCATTTGCAGAGAGATACTTCTGTATAATTCCAATAGGATAGTCGAAAAAAAATTGCGTAGTTACAGTTACTTATATGTAACACATTTTCACTAGTCCCGGCTACCTGTAATAGAATCATGCGATTATGGAATATTTTTTCGTTCTTCTTTAAGTTCCTAGTACTTCTAAACTAGCTACGAAAATGAATCGCCTCTCAGCTTCTTTTTTTGAATCATTAAAAAAAAAAAAACATTTAGAAGCAGGTCATCGTTTTAGTGCTTAAGTGGGCGGGGCAAAATCTATAAACTGTATTGTTAGGCGCAGCATGATTCAATTTTTTGGATAATTTATTTAAAATATTTGGCTATTAATTATAGTTTTGAAAGAAACTTTCTTTCGTCTTGTTCTTGTCTTAAACTAGATATGCAGTTAAAAACTACACATGTTAAACGAACTGCAACTATTAGAAAAACTTTTCTAACGAAATAGATTATATGGGTGGATTAAATTTATATAAAGGCGGGTACTCATTGAAAATAAAAAGAATACTGCCCAGTTAAACTGATGGCATTGAGCTCACAGGCTACGCATACTAATTGTACATTACAGCCTTATATTCGCAAAGGTTAATTCCGTTCGAAAAAGAAATTAAGAAGGGGAAACAGCTCTCCCCTTTCCCCTTTTTCATAATTTATCATTGAACCTCCTAAACTAACAAGGACACGCTTTATCATATAAAAAATCTATATCCCAAATTAAAAGCAAATCGGATGATTCTTAATAAAAACCCATTTAGCATGTGTATAATTTAAGGAGTTATCCCCCTCTTTTATACTTAACCATTAAACTTCCAAAACTATTCAGAGATTTGAACGAAATCTGACAATTCTGCTTGAAAAACCCATTTATATAAATTAAGGGGAGGGGCATTAGAACCGCCGTTCCCCCTGTTTATACTTAGTCAATGAACACCTAATAACAGCCATGGACTCGCCGCATCAGAATGATCCTATATCTAAATTTTGAACGAAAACTTAATTCTGCATGAAAAACCCATTTATTTCTATTAAGGGGAGGAGCATGAGCCCCCCGTTCCCTCTCTTATACATATCGAATGAACTCCAAAAACTAATCAGGGAAGCGCCTTGTCAGGATATACCAATATACAAAATTTCAAGTGGATCGGATATTTTTATCATGAGTTATCGCGTTACGTACGAACGTACATACCGAACGGGCGGGCACACAAGGTCTCAGGCTATGATAGCCTCTGAGCTAAAAAGTCTAAGTAAGGGGTGGAGCTGAGCAAAATTTTAAATTCTTAGTTTGATGAAAAATGTAAAGAACCAATATATATATTTTAAATTGCTATAGGCTTATTTCTGATTGGAAAATGTGTCAGAGACCAATTAAAAGAAAAATTTGAAGAGTGGTTGTAAAGTGATAGAAGATGCTAAAAAAATGTGTATTCAGCAATATACATTGCTTATAAAATTAAGTACAATTATGTAAATCTGCATAGAAAATTTAAATGACTAAGAAATTTTAAAAATAAAATAAATAGATTAAAGTAAGTAAGGTGGAGCTGAGCAAAATTTTAAATTCTTAGTGTGATGAAAAATGTAAAGAACCAATATATATATTTTAAATTGCTATAGGCTTATTTCTGATTGAAAAATGTGTCAGAGACCAATTAAAAGAAAAATTTGAAGAGTGGTTGTAGAGTGATACAAGATGCTAAAAAAATGTGTATTCAGCAATATACATTGCTTATAAAATTAAGTACAATTATGTAAATCTGCATAGAAAATTTAAATGACTAAGAAATTTTAAAAATAAAATAAATAGATTAAAGTAAGTAAAGTCACAAAGAAAAATAAAACATATACACAACGTATACAAATATTAAATTAATCTAATGAGGGGTTTATTAAATGATATAAGATATTACAAAAAGGGGAATTTTAATCGACAAATATTGTTGTACAATAAAAAACAGTGTAGAAAATTTAATTTTACAAATAACCTAAACAGATTAAACAATTTAAATATATATATTAAAAAAGAAATATATATACACAATATACACAAATGTAATATGAATTCAATGAGGGGATTTAACTGATTCAAGATGCAATAAAAAATATGTTTTCAATGACAAACATTAATTTACTTTGAAAAACAGTATAAAAAATTTAAATAATTAAAAATTAACACAAATAACATAAACAGATTAAAAAAAAAAGATATAAAAATAAAAAGAATGATATACACACATTACACACAAATCAATTCAGTGAGAGATTTTAAATGATACAAGATTATTAAAAATATGTGTTTTAAGCGACAGACATTGTTTTAAAAGTTGAATACAATTTTGATTATTAGGATAGAAGATTTAAATAAGTAAAATTTCATAAAAATAAAATAAACAGTTTAAAGAAATTAAAATTCCAAAAATAAAAATATATGCAATATACAGTATTTACAAGTATTAAATGTCGATATTTTTTTATATAAATAATAAAATAATAAAGCAATAATATATAAAAGTTTAGTATGAAAAATGCGCTTGAATTATTTTGCACAGTTTATTGATATCTGGTACAATATTCTACAATTGTAAGCGAATGTCTGGTTCTGCATTTAATCGGTATCTGTATTTTGTTTTTATACTTGTGTAAGAGGAGAAACCCGCTTCACGCAGATATATCGTTGAAAATGGGAGTGAAACTAATTTTGTTCTGCCTGACAAGATTTTGTATTAATCTGTCCAGTGTCACCAAAATTCAGCGATACGCTTGCTTTCAAAAGAGATTACGAGATCGCTTTAAGATGTTAAATGAATGAGAGTTTCGTATTCCACAGAGCTTAAGCTGTGTAGTATAGTTTTTTATACTGAATGGGTTTTGTACCCATTTAAAATCGTCCAGCATCTTATCTTGAGAAATTGGAAAGTAATGCTCAGATGAATCAGTCAAAGCTTCGGGATGATCGTGAGTACTTTTCTGAAAACTTTTTTCAAACTCGATTGTCATTTAAGACATTTTAGTAATAAGAAAACAATTCATATCAACCTTTTCTACTCATTCAGACCAGAATGTAAGTTTTCTCTTAAATGCCGACACTTTAGAGTTTGCATCAAAAACAGTAACACTCTCTCCTTGCAACGATAAATTCATTTCGATCATTTTGCTAAAAATGTTCGCCAAATATGCTAATTTACATGACTAATCTTCATCATTTAAAATTGTAGCTAACTGAGAATTGTGATCTATCAAAAAGTCTTCAACCACTGCACACAGCTCCAGCAAACGTGTCAACGCTGTTACTCAGAATAACCATCTTACTTTAGTTTGAAGCAGCAGGGACTGATGCAGACTTTCCATATCTTTGCAAATTAGTTTGAAAAGTCTACTTGATTTTATAAAGTTTATTATTTTTATGGCATCATTCATAACTGTCATAACATTCAAGAGAGCTAATCTGATTTCTTGAGGCTAGCGCGTGTCTGCACTGTAAAGAATATGACTATTTTGCTGCATTGTCACTCCACCGCTTTTACAGAAAACGACTATTTCAGGCTATCATGGAGCATTCTCATGGGCCAAAAGAGTGATATTTTAAAAAAAGTGGGGTAGTGACGATGCAGCAAAATAGTCATATTTTTTTTTTTACAGTGTGTGAAGAACACAATGGCTACTGCTACATTCCTTTGACTTCCTCTTGTAACTTATTTTAAATCGACTATTGACTATTTCTTATTTTTAAATCGAATTTTTAAGACACGTTAAATGCAGAAAAATAAAAAAAGCAATTTAAACCAAAACTTTTATACAGAAAGTAGTGTAATGTAAATGTTTAAATGGTTTTAAAATGTATTATTATGTTTTCCAACCCATTTATGAATATATTTATTTTTGATACACACACATAAAATCCTACGTACATTTAAAAATTATTCACTTGCAATATGCTAATTTCTTTCATATTTTTTTTTCTGGATCGCCGAGGAGCACCACGAAAGCTCAGGCGGAGCCCCAAGGGCTCCGCGGAGCACACTTTGGGAACCTCTGCTCTAGAGTATTGGTGAATCTCGTTAGTACTCTCAATGCATTACAGAACTGATCAATATAAAACATATTTAACCCTTTATCTACCGAATTATTTATCAAGAAATTAATTCATCTCAATAATTATATTCGTTAATATCTGAAGATAATATTAGAATTTTTAAACGATAATTATTTGAAATTTAAGTATGTTTTTTAATTAAAACTGATTAAATATATCAGTAGTTACAACTTTTTCTGAAAAATACTTACAAAAATAATTAGATTAATTAACCAAAAATATTTTTAGGGAAATATCACAATTCTTATAAAGCAATGTGTTCAAATGTATTACGATCTTCTTTGTAAATGAAAATGTTTTTGCAGTTGAAAATATTTCACACAACTTTTTTTAAAGAAAAAAAAGCCATACCTATGAAAATGATTAAAAAAATTATCTCTTTTTGAAAATATTTAACTTGGACTGTTTCTCTACCCTATCTAAATTTGATAGAACAGAGTATAATGTATGGAAAGAAAAAAAAAAGTTTTATTGATTAACTGAATAAATATGTTTTATATTAAAAAATTTTTCAACTGCACTTAAAAGTACCGTCAGTGCATAAAAGGTTAAAACACCTTTTCGATTTTGAACAGAAGTAGTATTTCACAGTCCAAATAACCCTAACATGCCGGTATCTTTTTTTATATTCCAACATTCCTTGTATGTCTATACAACATCAAATTAAGTATGTATTTTTTTTCTTTCAGCGCAACATAAATGGTAAAAAGTTGGAATCCATCGTGAAGAAGATTATAAACAATATGCCTTATAATGCAGAAACAGTTATAAACCCGGAATGTCTCATTTATTTTACACATTTGCCTAAACTAAATGGTTTTTAGCATTTCTTTAAGACTAAACCGACTGGGGAAAATGTTAACTTATTTACTGAATTAATAAAATTTATTTTCTCAAATATTTGTTTCTAATTTTTGCTACTACATACACGGCAGGGTTGGAAAAAAATCATAATTTTTTTTTAAATAAAAAAAATGGATTTTTTTAAAATTTAAATCAGATTTTTTTTTATTTAAATCGGATTTATTTGATTTTTTTAAATTCTATTTTTTATTGTGTTTTTATGTTTCTACAATACATGGAGCGGTTTTTAATAATAAATAACAAAAAAGGACTAAATAATATTTATAATTTATAAAAATATATAAGAAATAATTATATAGTTAAGAAAATACAATATTCTAATTACTGATTGGTATTAAAAATCAAACATCTAGGCTTTAATCTAAAGCCATTCTATTATTTTGTGACTGAATTGTGTACACTAAATAAGAAATAAACTTAAATATGTTGTAAATTAATAGAAAATGGTAAAATTTAAAAAACAAATTAAATAATCATTTAATGCAAGCTATTTATTAAAGGATTAAAATCACAATTTATTTAATATTTTTTAAGCAAATAGGAATTAATCAGGGATTTAATTGTTTGAACAAAATCACTAATTTAGAAGCTATGTCCACTCCTAATTTATTACGAAGGCTTGAATGAACTAGTCCAAAAGAAGACAATTGTCTTCCTACTCCAGCAGATGAAGCCACGGCTGTTGTTATTTGATAAATAAATTCAATTTCAATGATTCTGTCTTTATCTCCAATTACATAAAAGGAATTCCACAAATCATAATCTGTTATAATATGTGAAACATTTTTCTCAAGCAATGGTAATTTTTGGAATGGGCCATTTTTTGCTTGAAAGTGTGCTACAGTGGTGAGAAGATTTGGACAATTTTCTTTAATGAATGCCAAACATTCTTTATTTTCCTCTAGACTAAGTGCAATTTCATTTCGATTTATAACAGAAGGACTTAATAAAACTCCAGCAAAATGGCAGCTATTAATAGCTTCTTCATATCTTGCTTTAAATTTTGTAATTGTATCTTTATCTAATGCATTTTCTAACTTTTTACCCAAAATTTTCCATTGATATGTGCATTCGGCAAAGGACAATCCTCTTTTTTGGATTGTATGTAGGGCACAAGCAATGGGTTTCAAAACTTCAATCATATGCTCTGCATTTCTTTTAATATTTAAGTCCATTACTGTTTTCTTGATATCAGAACTTATATTTTCTGGATATTTTTCACATACAAAAAGACATATAGAAAAAAATGATTTAAATAAAATAATTTTTTTTTTAAATCAGCTGATTTAAATCAGTTAATTTAAATCAGTTAATTTAAATCATGCCAACCCTGATACACGGCAAATGTAACGCTTGCAAATGTAACCCCTTGCAATTGCATGACGACAAATTTGGAATAAGCTTGTAAATACGCATGCATTTGTAATGTTTGCTAGTAGTTAGGCCCGCATAAAAAATTGCAAAAAAAAAATCTATATATATACGTACATATATGTATATATATATATATATATATATATATATATATATATATATATATATATATATATATATATATATATATATATATATATATATATATATATATATATATATACTATATATATCGGTTTTAAACGACATACAGTTACAGAGAACTTGAGAGCTAAATACTCGGATCCCGCATTTGTCTCGTTATTTTAATATTTTGTTTACTCTGCCTATGAACTTGATGGTTGAATTATTAGAGCATTGAACTAGAAATCAGATAGTATGGGCTCAAATATTTGCTTTCTTGTGCTTTTGTCAACCAATTTACACCGGCCACTTTTCTAATTTCGTCACTCCACTTTACTTGGGGTCGTCCTCTTGGTCGTTTTACATCTCTGGAATGCTACTGTAGTATATTTGTGATCTATCTATTGTCTTGTCTTCTTGCAATGTGCCCAGCCCATTTCCATTTTAGCTGTTTAGTTCTGTCAATGATGTCAAAAGATTTGTCTGATTTCTTATCCAGGTTATCCTCTTTCTATCTCTACTAGTTTTGCCTAGCATACATCTTTCCATACTTCTCTGAGTTGTTTGTAGTCTTTGTATCATCCGTTTTGTTAGTGTCCATGTTTCTGCTCCATAAGTTAGTGCAAGCAAAACACACCAATTAAACACTTTCTTTTCAAACAAAGAGTTCAACTTCAGAATAATATTATTCCTCCCAAAAGCACTCCATCTATTTCTTATTCTTCTGTTGATTTCATTTATGATATCATTATCTGATGATATTTCCTGTCCAAGGTACACATAACTTTGCACTTCTTTAATATCAGTGTTCTTGTAGACAATTTTCTTTTCTGATGTAAATGAATGGAACATCACCTTAATCTTTTCCAAATTTATTTTTAATCCCACATTAATGCTAGCTTCTGCCAGATCTTTTAGCATATTTTCCATTTCTTCAGGGCTGTTACTGAAAATTACAATGTCGTTAGCGAACCGGAGATGACTTAAATATTCCCCATTTATCCTAATCTCTTTGTTTCCCCAATCCAGCTTCCTGAAAATATTTTCGAAGACAGCACTAAAAAGCTTGGGTAAAATGGTGCGTCTTTGTCTTATTTCTCTTCCGAGCTTGATCTTAGCTTTTACTTTAGCTAAACGGATGGTTACTGTTGCTTTCTTGTAAATCTTCTTTATGATATTGATGTAAGTTTGTCTATACCAATATCCTCTAGAGATTCTACTACTGCTGATGTGTAGACGGAATCAAATGCTTTTTCATAATCAATGAAGGCAAGGCAAAGAGGTAAATTATATTTTTTATGTGTTTCTATGAGTTCTCTTACTGTTTGGATAGGGCAAATTGTGCTGTATCCACTTCGGAGTCCTGCTTGTTCTCTTAGTCCAAGAGCCGACCGCACAAAACCCTAAGTCATCGAGCACAAGAAAAAATCCTTTATTTTAGGAAATAGTAGTAATAGTGGAATCTAATGATCCATGTCTGCCAGAAGCGAAGTGGTGGATAAGCCAAAAATTAATTCCACTAGTAGTTGACACGTAGGATTAGCACTGTTTTTTCCTGCACGCAGTTTTCTCTGTTTTCATACGTTTGATTGTATGGCAAACACGATGATAAACCTTTGAGTCAACCACTATTGGTATTAATTTTTGTCCGCTTATAAGTCATCGTCAATATACAAGGACGAAATACACTGCTAAAAACTGGAAACTTTTGCTGCATCGTCACTCCATCGCTTTTATAAAAAATATTACCTCACTGAATTATGGAGCATTTTGATTGGTGAAAATAGAAATATTCTATAAAAACGGTGGCGTGACGGTGCAGCAAAAGTTTCAAATTTTTAACAGTGTAATACAAGGAAATTTACAACACCAGAGAATTACATCTGTGAGCTCCTCAAAGATTATGCAATGGAGCCAGCGGGAGTTGACCCCACAGCCGATCTACGCTCTCAAGTGGTTAGTGGAATGGTTCCTTTAACCAAGGCAACACTAGATAGGGTCACTCATTCCTTATCATGACGTCATAAAAGGTGGTTAGTCGCTATCAACGACATACAGCGATTGGTACAAAACGATAGGCTGTCTTTTTTGTACCAATCACTGATAGCGGCCAGACACCTTTTATAACGTCATGATAAAGAATGAACAAGCCCGGTATCTAGTGTAGCCCTGCTTTAACCACTCTGCCACGGAAGGCCTAACGCAGTTATCACGGAGTAAGAAGCAGGAGGGGAAAGTAGTGTTAAAATTTTGCCATGCGGATTTTTTGACGATAGGCGGCGACATCGCTATTAGCAGGCTGTCGATCGATGCTTCTGCAATGCTTTTCAATAGGAAAAATGGTCATTTTTAAAAAAAAATTTACGAAAAATCTGAATTTTTAGAAAGTTGTAGAAATGAAAATCTGGTTAATTGAAGTTTTCTTCACAACATACATATTTTTTATAGGTATTTGGCGCTTCATTTTCGTTTTTAAGCCATTTAAAATACGAGTTCATTCTGACAAAAACCAAAGAGCAGGCCATTTAAAAACATTGAATATCGCGGATTAAAATGACTTGTGTAAGTAAGTTAAATATCGCAAAGAAATAGACTTATGATTTTTAAAAATTAAGTAATTAATCAAATATTTTGGAGTAAATTTTAATTTCGCGTATAGTTTTTATAACCTTAGAACATTTTAATAATCCATAACTTTGGATATTTATGCAATTAATACATGTAGAATTAAAGCAAATTTTTATTTTAATTACTTGGAGGAAAAAAAATGAGTTAATTATTTTTTTCAACTTTGCTTCTATCTTTTATTTGTGTCTGTGCAGTAAAAATAAATCTATTAATCAAAAATTTTCTTAGCTCATTCAGGAATTTTTGCTTATAAATCCCCATCTTTTCCATCCTTACATTCAGGCCCATGTGAAAGGGGAGGGAGGGGGGGGGGTAGCCCCGTCCGAGGAGATTGAAAGGGAGCACCAAATTTATTCTACCAGCACCATTTTTTTTTCCTTCTAGCTCTACAAGAAGAAAGTATTGGATTCGTATAAATTTTCGAATTCTTGTTTCCGATGGATTGTACACGTTTTAGGGGTCAGAGATTCCAAAAAACATGCTTTTATAAAATATCTGTCTGTGACAGGTATTTTATGGGCGCTCTATTTCAAGAAAAAATTCACGGAATTTAATAAAAATTGATATTTAGGTAAGACCCTGATATAAATTATTGCTGATTAGTTCTTGGCGTAAATCGCTCAACAAGTGGCACTGCTATGCTTCATTTTTTATGATTTAACTTCATTTTTTATGATTATTTTTTATGCTTCATTTTTATGATATCAACAGCTGAATCCAAAGAACCAGCGCACGGATTCTAATAAAAATTTAGTTTTAGGTAGTCCCTGATATAAATTGATGCTGATTAGTTTGTGGTGTAAATCGCTCAACAGGTGGCGCTGTTATGCTGCATTTTTTACGGTTTACGCAGCAGCTGTATCTTAAGAATTACGCACGGATTGTAATAAAAATTTATATTTAGGTAGTCCCTGATATAAATTGATGCTGATCAGTTTTCGGTGTAAATCGCTCAACAGGTGGCGCTGTTATGCTGCATTGCTTTACGATTTACGCAATATCTGTATCTCAAGAACTACGCACGGATTGTAATAAAATTTTTTATTTAGGTAGTCTGGTTTTTAAACTGATGCTGATCAGTTTTTGGTGTAAATCGCTCAACAATTGGCGCTGTTATGCGGCATTGTTTTACGGTTTACGCAATATCTGTATCTCAAGAACTACGCACGGATTGCAATAATTTTTTTTATCTAGGTAGTCTCTTATTTAAACTGATCAATTTTTAGTGTAAATCGCTCAACAGGTGGCGCTGTTATGCTGCATTATTTTACGGTTTACGCTATATCTGTATCTCAAGAACTACGCACGGATTTTAATAAAAAGTTATATTTAGGTAGTCCCTGATATAAATTGTTGATGATTAGTTTTAGTTAGAAAAAGGAGTCGGAAACTTCAGTTGGCGAGATAAAATCGAAACAGTTTTATATTTTATGGACCAATGAATTTGTATAATATTAATTAATCCATAAATAGTAGATAAAGAAAAAATAAATGTTACTTATAAATGCTATAAAAATGCAGCGTTAGAATTCCTAAAAAAAAAGTCACTGGTCCTAAGGACCAGTAAGCATGAGAATTTACTGGTCCGCAAACACCATCACTGGTCCGCTACATAAAATTCTATTAAATAATTTTAACACTTAGAGTCGCCTCCTCCCCCCCCCCCTAGGGCGGACCTTAAATGCTATGATTTTTTTAAATTATTATTTTTACAAGTCTCACCCTCCTATTTTGTTCCTTTTGATACAAAAACATTATGTAAAAAGTTTGAGCAATAAATTAAAATATTTAGAGGTAGCTCAATTGACCTGAAATTTATAAAATTAGGAAAAAATTCAGAATATTAGCTACATAAATAAGTAAGCACTTTAAACGTTTTAATGATTTAATTGTGACAATTTATTTTATTTACAGCACAATTTTTAGGTTTTCATGTTACATTAAAATTTTATTGCATTTGTGCAGGTTGAGAGAGACACATTTTTTCTGCTATCTGAGTACATATTACGATAATCTTCAACAACTTGTAGTAAAAATTGTAGTTGTATTTCATCATGAGTTATCAATTCATTGTATTTTTGAATAAGTGCAACTGCACCTTCGGCATGGTCATTTACTATTTGTAGAGATTTTATTACCTCTTTTGCCTGTTTATAGTCTTCTCTTAACTCCCACAATTCAGGATCTACTGCAAGAAATCCATCAGGAAGTTCCAACAATTGAAACAACATCATTGACTTAGCTGTGACAAAATCTTACAATCTTTTATTCTTGAATGAATGTAGAGCAACAATGACTCGTTTAAATTAAATTTGAGCTTGTTTTTTAGAATTAGCTTCATTCTGTAATGCAATAACCATGCGTCTTCTATTAATAAACTCACACAGCTATCAAATAAAGCTAAACCAACAAGTCCTTCTGACAAATACCACAAGTGATTAGCAAATTTACGTGATGATGACTTGGAAACAATTGAATGTATTGATGAGTAGTCAAGTAGTGATTTGAGCAACAACAGGTCATTATATGGGACACATGAAGCTTGAGGTGCAGTGATCCAAGCTTCCAAGTATACACGGACTGTAAAAACACACATATCACGTATACCTCCTTCCTCTTTTACAGTCAATTTAAACTGAGCCTTGAACATCCAGATCTTGAGACAATATATTACTTTGGACAACCAACGGGCATGGTGCATTGCACCTGGTGACATAAATCTTATTTCCCTTTCTGGGACAACAGAAATATAATTACAAGTTCTAAAAATTCCTTATAATTACTTCTTAGCTTTGTTTCTCTTTTCTCTTCTAGGTACTTCTTTGCACAGTTGATAGTCTCTTGCCTAATATCTTCTACTAGATTTGCAACATCATCAAATGAAATTCCCGTTTCGTAATTGTCTTTATCAGTTAAACTCCAATATTCCTGAAAGCGCTTAAATAATGCAACTTCAGGTGAAGATTTGGCGCCCATGCATACTTCAAATACAGTACTAATTATCAGCTCTGTAATGTGATGTCTGCAAGCAAATGATAAGAGCTCTTTTTTTTCAATTTATATTCTAAAAGAACATATGCACCATAATTATAACCAGTGTTTGAGCTGGTAGTGTCAAACAACATTGCACGTATATTATCTGCTATTCCCCAGTCTTCAATGGCTTCAAAGACTGCTATTTCCTAAATGCAGTTTATTGTTTTAAATATTATTGTGCATAGTACTGCCATCTATGAATAAAAATGTAAAGCTAAATGCATTTTAAAATATTTTAGAAGGTAGAATTTATTTTCTATGACATAGCATGCAAGTACGCATATGTTTATCATTGCTCATACATTGGAAACTTCTACATCATTGAGCTACCTCTAAATATTGTTCAATTGAGCTAATATTTTACCAAAATTATTTTTTCATAAAAAGGAACAAATTTAGAGGGTGAGAAGATTACATTTTGAATCTTGAAAAATAAGGTCCACCCTACCCCCCCCCCCCCTCCTTGGAAAATAAACCAATCTTACTTTGCATTAATCCAAATTTTTCAGCATAATATAATGTAAAATTATAATTTGCTAAAAATTAAAAAGAGAAATTTTCTGTACTTTTTAAAGAATAAATGTGCAAGATACAAATTTAATTATAAAATAATGCTTATTTAAGTGTAGAAGATAACAAGTACCACTATTGTTTGAATTTCTTTTAAAATGGGGCAAGACAGGTTTATTGAAAAAGACATTTTTGCAGAAAAAAGGGATATTTTTGTTGAGTAAATGGGTACTTTGCTTAATGAAATGGTGCTTTCAGGAGTCACATTCACTCAGAAAGATTTGGAGCAATAAAAACCCGATTGGGAAGCAGGAAAATCAGTTTTTGGAGCAGCAACAACAATTTTTAAGCAGGAAAATTAGTTTTTAAAACAGAAAAATTCTCTCCCGACATTCACTTATTTTTTTTTTCGCGTTATTTTGACGAAATCTTTTGTTTTTTCGGGATTTATTGACGAAATATACCGTTTTTCGCGATATTTTGTTTCAAAATTTCCCGTTTTATCGCAATTTTTGACGAAATTTGCCGTTTTTTCGCGATCTTTTGAATAAATCTACCGTTTTTTGGGTTTTAGGATGAAATTAGCCGTTTTTTCGAGATTTTTTGACGATATTTGCCGGAAATTAGTCGTTATTTAGCGCTTTTTTAACAAAATTTGTCGTTTTTTGCGATTTTTTTTCCTTTAAATTTTGCCGTTTTATCGCGATTTTTGGGCAAAATTTGTCGTATTTTCCTGATTTTTTGATGAAATCTGCCTTTTTTTTTTTGCAATTTTTTGAAGGAATCTGCCCTTATTTCGCTATTTTTTGAAAAATTCTGCTGTTTTTCGCGATTTTTTTGGGGCGAAATTTGTCGTTTTTCTCGCGGTTTTTTGAAGAAATCTGCTTTGTGTTTCGGGTTTGAAATGAAATTAGCCATTTTTTCGAGAATTGTTTAACAAAATTTGCCGGAAATTAGTCGTTATTTCGCGATTTTTTAACGAAATTTGCCGTTTTTTTGCGATTCTTTAACGAAATTACGCGTCTCGTGGGACGCGTAAGAACTATTTTTTTGCGTCCCATCGCCGTTTTTTTGCGTATTCTACGCGCTATAGCGCGTCCGCGGCATCGCTGAAAAAAAAAAAAAAAAACTTATGTGCGATCGGTTGCTGTTTTCTCAGGGCCTGCAAAGGCACTGGTCTTGCGGACCACTAAATTTTTCAGATTAGTGGTCCGATTGAATTATCGGTGGTCTCGGACCAGCGGACCACCAAGGATTTCGAACGCTGAAATGCATAAAAAACCTTTGACTAATTAATGTTTTGTAAAATGTAAAAGTCTTTTGCACATTAAATAACTTTGTATTTAGGCACAAAACAAAGTCTGTGCTTTATTATTTCACATAACATTTAAAAAACATATACACTAAGATCTATTGACAATAAAAAATTCTAAATTTAAATATAATTACAAGCAAATAGCTTTATATTAAAGCCTAAAAAGCATCACTCACTTGTGGAGCACGGAATAAACTTAATTTTTTGTTCCCTTCGACTTGTTTTTGACTATCATAGCCTGTTTTGCATCCAGGAACACAGCATTTATATCCCATCTTATTTTATTTAATGAAATATTAATGTGAGACATACACGAATAAAAAAAAAAAAAAAAAAATGCATGAAATTTAGGCATACAATCTTATGGAACGTCTGCTAAAAAACCAGCCTACTACCTATCGCAGCCCCCTCATTATTTACCAAAATTTCACTTTGTATTTTCGAAGAGTCATGCGCATTAAGTTTCCCCTCCTGTGTCCATAGATATAGGAATAACTAGATTACGCACACGGGGAGAAAAGTTGATTCTCCGTGCGCGAACGATTCTTCTCCACTAGAGTGGCAAATGGCTGGCGATCCAGTGGTCAATGTATGAAAATGTGCGTTTTAAAATGCATTTATATCTATATACATATACATATTTTAAGCCTTCGTGAATATTTCAAAGCTTATATCTGTTTTTTTAATCACCAATTAGTATTTTTTATCGCTAGTTATTATCTATTAGTTAATTTTTATGAATAAAATAAATAAGAACAATGGAATTTTTTTACAACTATCTTTAAATACCTTTTGACCTGGAATAGTTAAACAAAACAGTATGTACATCAAAATCAGTAAATGGCATCTTTTTTAGGTGCTTTCGTAATTATGTAAATACGTAGCACCTATAGTTGTCATTCAGTCTGTCCGTCCGTCCGCATATAACAACGCAAAAACTGCCCAACCGAATCGTTTGAAATTTAAAATATATAATTATTACTTAATTTCGTCGCGTCATTTCAAATTTTATGAAAATTGGATGCATAGATCAATTACAGGGACAATCAAAAGTATTCCGTTATATTACTATCAACATCAATGGCGGAAAAAAGTTTCAAATGCATTTTAATCGTTTGAAATTTAAAATATATAATTGTTACATAATTTTGTTGAATCATTTCAAATTTTATGAAAATTGGATGTATAGTTTAATAAGAGGGACAATGAAAAGTATATCATTACATTACGATCAAAAAGAAAAAATAGTTTCAAGTACATTTTAATGATGTTAAACTCTTTCGAATATAATGGAATTGACATGAACCTATGAAGTATTTATATACTATAATATACATTCTGTACAATCTGTGATGCAATGAATATTTATTATTAAATTACAGGACCATACAAAAGTATTCCACTATATAATGCTATACGGGGAAACATTGTTTGGGACGTGTTTTAATTATATTAAACTATTAAACATTTTTTGAATATGATATACGTTGCTGAGGTGTAATAAAAATCACTTCCTGTATATTTACTGGAACACAAAAAAATTTCGATTACTGTACTGTATCTGAAGTACTGTTTACTATAACAGCAAGATCTAAATATTTTTTAAACTTCGTTATCGTACAAACGAACCGTATTTGCTACGCTTTACGTACAATTTCTAACTTTTTTTTTCTCTAAGAAAAATAGAATTTTTTAAATGGATGTATAATTTTAAATGATTTTCTTTTCTTTTTCCAGGAAGTGTATAATAATGCTTAAAGTAAAATTCTTCCTCAGCTTGCAATTTTTAACCTTCCCCTTCATATTCAATGACTTTTGTTTTGTTCCTCACACAACATTTCAGAATTTCCAGACAATAATGACAATAAATTATTGTGCCAAATTTTTCTTACCCACTAATCTTAAAACATTTCTTCCCCAGTCATAGTTGTTAATCGTTCATTTCGCCCTCTCCCCCCCCCCCCAAAAAAAAAGTGTAATAGGGTAAATACAAAAAAAAAAAAAAAAAATACTTATTTTAGTTGTGTTATCTTTTTATTTGTGTGTTTGTAAAAAAAAAAAAAATAATAAATGAATAAAAAAGCATTAATAATGCACATTTTTTAGATTATTTTTTTTAGCCAAACATTGCTCAACAAAGCATGAAATATTTTACCAAGGTCAATATTCTTAATAAGTCTTTTGTGTTTTTAGCTTACAACATGAATAAAGTGATAAATAAATTCGTTCATTTATATATATTTTTTAAAGTGTAAATGAGTGAATTAGCTAAAAAAATTATAATTTTTGTCCATTTCAATTTTAAGATATAATAAGAAGGAAAAACTAAATCCAATTCTTTGAATTACTTAATAACTCATCAAACAAAATCACAATTGTACCTATATCTGCTATGCATTACTATGGTATAATCGCAAGTTCCACCTGCTTTTTGCCACTCTAATGGATGTTGCCACCGAGCCGCAACAGAATCAGAAGGTATGGACTCTATTCTTGTGACGTCAAAGTCACGTGATTTGGGGAAACATTCTCCACATCATAGTCGTTAATTATGCAACGACTCGATCACCAACTCATGATTATATGTCGTAGAATAGTAACGGAGCAAGTTTTTGTGACGTGAGGTCACGTGTTTTGGGGAAATATTGCCGAAAAACAGCCTCGAACTCAAACGGAGAATAGAGTCCATTGGGAGAATAACATTGAATGCTTAATCTAGTTATTCCTATATCTATGCCTGTGTCTTACTCCGTGGCAGTTATAATCTGACTTAAACAACACGTTTCCGAATACCAATATAAATCCAAAGGAGAAAAAACTTTAACCATCTAAAACCACAAATATGAATAGCAAAGTGCCTCAACTACGCAAATTACAACGCAAATCGCATCGCGAAAAGTAAGCACTCCACAAGACAAATCTCCAATAAAAAAATAAACAAAATATAGAACAGCAGAAGAGAAACTACTCAACTTAATTCAAACAAAAATGGCTACCAAAACAAAAGCACGGAAACACCGAGGGAAACACCCATTAAAATTAAAGTAAGCTGTTTAAAGACAAACTACAACGCTTAAAGTAAGATATATGCAATCAAAATACAGTCTGTAGAGAGGTAAGGGAAAATAAAAGACAACTAACAAAACTAAAAAAGAATAACAAATGGAGAAAAAACACAAAACGTAACAAACTAATAAAAACACATGCTTCCTTGACAAAAGTTCGATTTCAAAGTCCCAGAAAAACATCAAAAATGTGTAAAAGTATCAATGTAATGCGTATATTTTTCTCTCAACCACAATTTGCCTTTTCGTGATCTGACTGGTCAAAGCTTTCAGGGTCCAAGTGACTTTTCTAGGCGGGAAGGAATTGAGGTTGGCGACAACGATGATTTTAGATTGGATGGGCGGAGAAAGGGGAAAAGCTACATTTCGATAGACTGTTTTTTTTTTCTTTTTCGTTTAAATTAGGAGTTGATGACAAATGCCAAAAGCGATTCTATAAAAGAAGAGGATTTCTATTAACGAATGAGAAGGACGTGAGAGGGGCGGTGTCGTCTACGTTTCGATATTATTCTGCTATAAAAAAAAAAAAAAAAAATGTGGGAGGCTATCTAAATTATTTAATTGGGAACTAAAATGCAGTGTTGAATTCAGACACTATTATCCGGGAGGGACATCTGTGGCTCTAGGGGGGGGGGGATAATATGGAGTTCTGGGAAAGAAATTGCATTTTTTGACCATTGAACATTCAAAATTTCTGGGGGGGGGGGGGATTTCATTTCTCCGCCCAGGCAACCCCCTGAATTCATCACTGCTAAAATGGCCTATAGAAGCTTTGCTCGCAGCCTTCGCTATAGGATAATTGCCCCTTTAATTTCCTTTTAACTAATGTTAAAGACCCATTGAAACAATTTTTTATTGTAAATGCATTTAAAAGTTTTAGATATTAAATTCGTTTAATTTTTACTTCGTCATATAAGACAGAACACAAATGTCAAAGGGAATCTGAAATTGCACAAAAGAATAATTATTCTGAACAAATTAAAAATGCATGTAATGCAATGCACTTACACGGCACTAACCTAAAGCGATAAGTTGCATCTTTTCTCCACCTGATGGCGTATCCGCATACGTCATTTTGCGAATGGCAACACTTTCCCCTGCAATTTCGTTTTTGCAATTTTCGCTACTGCAAATTTTACACTTCTAAGCATCGCATATTTTTAATTTTTACACCGTCGTATACAGAAAAAAATGTACTTTTAAATGCAATTTGTTTGAAAACTGTATCTCAATTCTAAATTTATTTTTGAGATAATTATTTTTTAATAGTTTTTAGTACCAATTTTGTAGTTGTGGCAACAGAATCTCTCCATTTTCTCTCAAAATTGAAAAAAAAAAAAAAAAAAAAAAAAAAAAAATTAAAATGTATTTGTTATAAAATCCAGTGAATTTCTGTTTTATTTCATTTAATAATTTGAATAATTGAGTTTTATAGTATTTTGTTAATTTTAGCTTAAAATAGTAGTTGCTTGAGAGTTATACTGACCAACATAAAATGTATTTTTTACTGTAACTAATTTTGCAGATTTATTATAAATAAATAAAATAGTTATTTTTTAAAGATTTTCTTTCGTCGAATTTCGACGGGTTCCACCTCGTAAAGATAAAAAAGAAAAAAAATTCTAAATAATTTTAATAAATTTGTTATTTTTTAGATTTAACATATTTTTTAATTAAAATATTTTTTTAATTTAAAAATTTCTATCAATTCATTATTTTATTTAAATATAATATAATAATAATTTAATAGTATAAATATAAATTATTTAAATATAAATAAACTTAATTGCATTTGTAATTATTCAAATAAATTATAAATTTTAACTTTTTTTTAATGTTTTAAATTTAATAGTTCTTATAATTATGAAACTCCAAAAGCTTTAGAAATTATAAGCTTGGCTATAAGCGGCAGCACAGACCTTATTGAGTCCACAGATGAAAATCTAGAATTAGATAAATTACGATTCGCATATTAAAACGCATTCGGTTTGCCAAATCATATCTTGGTGGAAAACACCTAAAAACGCGATTTTTGCGACTGATTCGTACTTTTACCATTGTGCTTTCCTGCACCCAAAAGTATGAAAACATAGAAAATTGGGAGCAGGAAAGCATAATGGTAAACCTATGAGTCAACCGCTAAAATCGGGTTTTTGAGGGTTTTCCACCAAGATATGACTCAGCAGACCGATTGTATTTTAACATGCGAATCGAAATTTAAGTATTCCTAGATTTTCATCCATGAACTCGATGTGGTGATTATCTGTGCTGCCGCCTGCCGCTCTATAAGGAAATAAAATTGTAAGAAGTTAAGGAATCGTAGTACATTAAATAAAATAGTATAAAATAATAAATAGGAGAGATAATTAAAAAATATATACGCTTGTAGATTTTAAATTTTACGTGATAATAAGGGGTAAGAAGCAGGAATTTCAGAGGGCGGTAAACTTAGATGAAATTTTTAGAAAAAATGAAAATCTGCGATATGCAAAAATTTTAAAAGCTAAAACTACTTTTATTTTACCAAAATAACAAATAAAAATAATCCGTCATCTAAATTTTACTTGAAATTTCAATTTCTTCTGCGTATTTCTCAGCATATATATTCATGAAATATTTTTTACCAAATAACAAATAAATAATAAATAAATAAAAAAAAATTTACCAAAATAACAAATAAAAATAATCCGTCATCTAAATTTTACTTGAAATTTCTATTTCTCCTGCGTATTTCTCAGCATATATATTCATGAAATATTTTTATTAAAACAAATTCAATATTTGCTGAAACAATAATCAATCATCACAATTACCCCTTGAAATTTCCGCTATATATATATATATATATATATATATATATATATATATTACTTTCCTTTTTGTACACTCAACAAAGTTCAGTTCGTAAGTAGTACACCTTAAAGTTTATAATAATAATAATAATTATTATTATTTTTGTAATAATATATCTTTATACACAACATTTAAATGACTATTCTGAATATGTTAAGGAAATTAATATATGTCTTCCTTTTTGAAAATGATCTTCAAATTAAATTGCTTTTTATTTTCTTTTGAAGAAGAAAAATCATTTTTTTATCTTTTTATTTTGCCTGTATGATGTTATATAAAGAAAAACAACCTAACACTTACAAAATTCGAATATGTTGTTCAAATATCACACAGAATTTATCCATTTAAAAATAGGCATCTTCTAAAAATCCCTACCATTTTTTTTTTTTTTTTTTTTTTTTTTTTTTTTTTTTTATTGTAAAAAAAGACTATCCAGTTATATTATTGCCTAAAGTTATTTATATTTGTCGGATAGTTTAATTGCTTTAACAATGGTGAGTTTTCATTCCTTAGTTTAGCATAGGTATAGCATAGATATATAAGTAAAATTTAAATTATTTATTTAATGCAAAACATTATTAAATATAATACGTAATTGATTTATTAAGTATTAAGAAGATGTAAAACTTAATATGGATTAATCATAATAATGATTCCTATTATTAATTGTACCATATTATAAAATCTCGATTATTAAATATTTTTTATATCATATTGTAATTACTTAATAACTAAAAAATATAATGGTAATTAATTGTTAACTAATATCATAATGTTTAGTTATGTAAAAAAGGGGGGGGGATGTAAAAGGAAGGGAAAAATAATAAAAATAAAAATAAAAATTAATTTTATTTAATTTGGCAATACTAACTTAAACTCAATATCGTAATATAAGATAAAAGAAGGAATGAAATAGATAATTAATATATGCATTTTACACATTGAGAAATAATATTTTAGGTATTCTCCAAATTGTTGTCTGAGCGAAGCGAAGTCTTTATACTCAGAGATACGTAACGATATTAAAATTCAAAAAAATTCTTTCGTCAAGCAAATCTCAAAAAGTACTTGTCGGATTTTGATTCTGTTTGTACCAATAGGTACCTATGAAGGTAATCTGGTGAATGCACCTACTTTTAAAAATTAATTCCAAATAGTTTAAAAGTTATATTAAAAAAACTGATAAAAAAGCGCAATTTATGTGCATACGTCACAGAAATTTGGTGAGCGTGATTTTCACTGGCTGGACATTTTCGTAGATAACCGAATCAGTACATGGAGTAAATAGTAATCATTTTCGCACTCAGAAATATTGAATGCAATAAAACATTTTAAAATTTAATCATTCAGGAAAATAAAGCTGTTATTTTTTTATATTAAAAAATGTCATAAAAACTTTGATTTTGAGATTTTGTGATAATCTCTTAACAGCACTTTTTGATCGCTAAAAGAATGTTTTACATATTTCGCGTGTGAAAATTAGAAACAATTACGTTTTTAAATAAAAAGTTTCTTTTATGACATCATTTTCCCTTTATATTTATTTTCATTACATGTTTTCTTTTAACTTATATTTTGTTTGTGTATAGAAGTCAATTCTGGTCACTAATTTTTCGGCACGGATACCACAAGCACATGAGATTTGGCGCAATTTTTTTCAAAGCCCATTTGACGAAAACTCCCTTTTCAAATAACGCTTACATACACATTTTTGAATTATTTTCTATTTTCAAAAAGAACTTACAGTAAATAAAATAATAACAATAATTTATAACTATAAAAAGAAATATTTTATATAATTAAAAGAAGGAAGTGAAAGTAAATAAACATTTTATGAGTAAATAAACAAATAATAAATAAATAAAGCCGGGTTACCATCTCAGGTAAAATAATGCCATTTTGAAGCCAATTATGTATCCTGGTGCATATGTGACATTTTTTCCCATTTTTCATCCGTTTCCTGTTGGCATACAACTTTGAATATGGAGTATGTATGCATACCTGGGAGCAATACTGGAATTAGACATTGATTTTTTTAAAATTTGATCCAAAAGGGGCAACGGGGCTATTTTTTAAAGTTTTATACAATTTATACTGCATAAAGGAGCCATTTACCTATTTCTATATACCAGAAGAAGTAAGTGGTATGTAAAAACAATTATAGTATACATAAATAAAATACTTGAGATAATATACTAGAGATATAAGCACCGGGTTTGGCGAGATTTTTTATGCCAATTAGGCGAAAACTTCGTTTTGATTACCAGATGCATATAGCATGCTATAACAACACGTTATTTATTTATTTCAAAATGAAAAAAAAAGGAATAAATGAAACATTTCCTGTTATTAAAAAAGATATAACAATCAATAAATGATAATATTTTTAGAACAAACAATTTATTATAACATTTATATGATAACCAGCATGTTAGGCAACTAAACGCCATTTTGGCACCAATTAGGTACCTCGGTGTATATAGGGCATATATGTGCAATATTTATTTGTAAAACTGAGCATGAAAGTTTACCAGGTGTGTTTTCATAGGCGCTTATATCTTTTTGCAACATAGCGCACCTTTCGAAGCCAAAACTGCACAAAAGAAAAAATAATCAATATTTGCTGCATTTTTTTTAATGTAATGCACATTTTGTAATCAGTAGGCTCGATGATCAGACCTCGTTTTTTTGCTTTAAAAGATATTTCATACGACGTCTTTTGGGATTCGTCGTTTTTCCATATTTGATAGTATGTGGCTACTCGTTTTGTACCCTTTTTCGTAACTTTCTTCTTTATTAACAGCGACATCTGGATTTCCTATTTAAATAAAAAAATTTCTAAATACAAAGAATTTTGTTAAAATAAATAAATAAATAGATGTATCAATATTACAATCAGTACCTTGTATGCAAAATGGAATAATTAGCAATACTTTTTGTACCCGAAAAATGGTCGTTGCTTTTTTTAAGGTTAAAAAGTAGATTACGAAATATTCCTATATAGAGATGCCAAACCCTCGCTTATGCATAGCAGAATTTTCTTATAGGAAAAGTTATTTTTTTAATCCGCAGAATGTTCCAATTTAATAAAACATTTTCTGTATTAAAATACCGGTACCCAAAATGCCGGAGACTTGGCAGCTCTGCCTATAACATTTTAATTAATCACGGTACTTTTTTTAATCGGATTCAAATATAGTGAAGACAACGTTTTTTGGCCGAAAGCAGCTTTTTTCCACATGTGTAACTACGATACAATTCCTTGATGTTGACTTATGAATGTTTTGACTTATGCTATTATTGCTTCCTCTCATGTATTTATTTGAATTTTAAATAAGATGACTCAAAATCGTGTTTTTTAAATATACGAAAAAAAATGCATTTCGAGAGAGGGCGAAAAGGACAATATTTGGCGATTTTTTACCTGCGGTTGGCTAAGTGTCTTACTACCTTGTATTTAATACTCTTCACAATACTTCGCTGTTATATGGACTTAGACGCTTTTATAAAAAGTTTGACGTAATTCGGATTTAAGAAAGTGAGTTTTTTACTGAATAATACAAATAAATGAAAAGTGAATACTAAGAAATACTAATAAAAGGAAAATGAAGCATTATATTGATCTATGTATATTTAAAAATTCATCTGCTAGCACTAATTAGATAATTTATGTCGTGTATATAATAGGAGATAAATAGCTTTTGATTCTGTATTTCTATGCTATAAAGCATTAACGTTTGTGTGTTTTTCGTTAGCATTGGGAATATCTAACCGATTTAAAAAATAATGTGGGCAAAAAATGTTGGTAACCATCTTTGCTGCAAAATATACTATATTTTGCGTAGGAACAATAATCACCATCAATGCACGAGCAAAAAAAGTTCTAAAATTGAGAATTCTTTGATGTTGATATGACTAAAAATTTAAAATCTTTTTTTTTTTTTTTTGGTGGCAATTTTTAAGATATAATATTCTCGTTATGAACGATTTCTAAAACATTCGACAATTTAATTTCACATATTAAACACTTTTTTTCTAGAAAAAGTTTTAAACCCAATTTATTGAGAATATTGCAATTTCTAGGATACTGTTGGAGTCAGAAACTATAACTTTGGCATCACAGTAACTTATAAGATGTAAGTGCTCGTTTAGGACAAATTTTTAAAAAAAGGATTCCTTAACTCTTATCGACAACCTCATTGCATCCGTAGAAAACAGATATTCAACATTATAAACTATTCGGACGGATTTCACACCATATAAAATACACTCCATTTCTCTTCAAACATAATAGTTTATGTTATTTGTAGTTTCTCAAATCGGTGCGAAAGCTTCTGTTTATGCTCATGACATCATTTCAAAGAGCTATATTTCCAATATAGGAAAATTTGGTGTTTTATTTTCTGTATTACTTTTAACATTTTGCATATTTCCAATTTTATATCCATGCATGGTTTGTTTTTCTTTTATAAAAATAGTATATGCAACAAGATTTTGTAGTTCTACGATTCATATGCTTATTTTCATCATTATATTTTATCACAATGAATGACCAATTAAAGGTAACATCTCATTTCTTTACTTATTAAATGTGTATTCTCAGCAATATCGCTCAGACTAATCCCTCTGAGGGAAGTCCTAGTTAAAAGTTAGATTCAAGTTAATCTTTAACATTAATTATTAAATTATATTAATAAATTTAATTGTCTGAGCGTAGCGAAGTCTTATACTCAGAGTACGTAACGATATTAAAAGTCAAAAAAATTCTTTCGTCAAGCAAATCTCAAAAACTACTTGTCGGATTTCGATTCTGTTTGTACCAGAAGATACCTATGAAGGTAATCTGGTGAATGCACCTATTTTTAAAAATTAATTCCAAATAGTTTAAAAGTTATATTAAAAAAACTGATAAAAAAGCACAATTTATTTGCATACGTCACAGAAATTTGGTGTGCGTGATTTTCACCATCTGGATATTTTCGTAGATAACCGAATCAGTACATGGAGTAAATAGTAATCATTTACGCACTCAGAAATATTTAATGCAATAAAACATTTTAAAATTTAATCATGCAGGAAAATAAAACTGTTATTTTTTTATATTAAAAAAAAGTCATAAAAACTTTGATTTTGAGATTTTGTGATAATCTCTTAATAGCATTTTTTGATTGCTAAAAGATTGTTTTATATATTTCGCGTGTGAAAATTAGAAACAATTACGTTTTTAAATAAAAAGTTTCTTTTATGACATCATTTTCCCTTTATATTTATTTTTATTGCATGTTTTCTTCTAACTTATATTTTGTTTGTATGTGGAAGTCAATTCTGGTCACTAATTTTTCGGCACGGATACCACAAGCGCATCAGATTTGGCGCATTTTTTTTTTCAAAGCCCATTTGGCGAAAACTCCGTTTTCAAATAACGCTTACATACATATTTTTAAATTATTTTCTATTTTCAAAAAGAACTTACAGTAAATAAAATAATAATAACAATTAATAACTATAAAAAGAAATATTTTATATAATTAAAAAAAGGAAATGAAAGTAAATAAAAATTTTATGAGTAAATAAACAAATAATAAATAAATAAAGCCGGGTTACCATCTCAGGTAAAATAATGCCATTTTGACGCCAATTATGTACCCTGGTGCATATGTGACAACTTTTCCCATTTTTCATCAATTTCCTGTTGGCATACAACTTTGAAATTTGGAATACGTATGCATACCTGGAAGCAATACTGGAAGTAGACATTGATTTTTTTTTTTTTTAATTTGATCCAAAAAGGGGCAACGGGGGCTATTTTTTAAAGATTTATACAATTTATACTGCATAAAGGAGTCACTTACCTATTTTTATATACAAGAAGAAGTAAGTGGTATGTAAAAACAATTATAGTATACATAAATAAAATACTTGAGATAATATACTAGAGATATAAGCACCGGGTTTGACGAGATTTTTTATGCCAATTAGGCGAAAATATCGTTTTGAATACCAGATACATATAGCATGCTATAATAACACGTTATTTATTTATTTCAAAATGAAACAAGTTGGAAATTACACGTGAAGCGTAGCAAATGAGGTGCGCTCGTACGATAACGGAGTTTTAAAAATATTACTCTCATATATCAATCTAATAAAATTGTAAATAGCGAATTAGAATTAAAACGCTCATCAAACAATGTTCTCCCTGTACCATTATGTAATGGAATACTTTTGTGTGGCTTTGTAAATCAATAACAAATGTTCTTTGCACCCTAAATTATGTAAAATGTATAGTATAATATGTACTTCATAGTTGCATATAAATTTTATTAAGTTCGAATGAGTGTAATACCATAAAAATGCATTTGAAACATTTTTCCCCATTGACCGTAATGTAACGGATTACTTTTGATTGTCCCTGTAATTGATCTATGCATCCGATTTTGATAAAATTTGAAAAAACGCAGCAAAATTATGTAATAATTATGTATTTTACATTTCAAACGTATAAAATACATTTGAAAATTTTCCCCATTGATTATAATGTAATTGAATACTTTTGATTGCCCCTGTAATTGATCTATGCACCCGATTATCAAAAAATTTGAAATAAGTCTACAAAATTATGTAATGATTATGTATTTTTAATTTCAAACGATTTGGTTGGGTAGTGTTTGCGTTGTTATATGCGGACAGACGGATGGACAGAAAGACGGACAGACGGACGGATTGAACGACCACTATAGGTGCTGCGTATTTACATAATTACGAACGCACCTAAAAAAGGAATAAATGAAATACTTTCTGTTATTAAAAAAAAAGAAATAACAATCAATAAATGATAATATTTTTAGAACAATTTATTATAACATTTATATGGTAACCAACATGTTAGGCAACTGAACGCTATTTTGGCACCAATTAGGTACCTTGGTGTGTATAGGGCATGTATGTGCCATATTTAAATGTAAAACTGAGCATGACCGTTTACCAAGTGTATTTTCATAGTCGCTTATATTTTTTGCAACATAACGCACCTTTAAAAGCCAAAACTGCACAAAAGAAAAAGAAAAAAATGAATATTTGTAGTTTTTTATTATTATTATTATTATTTTTTATTATTATTATTATATAATGCACATTTCGTAATCAGTAGGCTCGATAATCAGACCTCGTTTTTTTGCTTTAAAAGATGATATTTCATTCGACGTCTTTTTTGGATTCGTCGTTTTTCCATGTTTGATAGTATACGTCTACTCGTTTTGTAACTTTTTTTTTGTAACTTTCTTCTTTATTAACAGCGACGTTTGGATTTCCTTTTTAAATAAAAATTCTTCTAACTACAAAGAATTTTGTTAAAATAAATAAATAAATGAAATGCGGACATCTATTGCTCAAAGCACAAAATTTTTCCTATTGAGTTAATAAAAATCAGTAAAAACATAATTTTTATGATAATAAAAAGGTGACTTATGTAATAACAGAGTCATATATTATGTACGTTATAGATTAAGTATGAATATTTCTCCACCATTTATAAATAATAATAATAATAAAATAAAATGCGGACAGATCAAAGTCTATATTTGCCTGAAAACAACAACCATTTTCTAAATGCTTTTAAAAAAATGGCCAATGAAAAGTGATATTTCAAAAGTATTATGAAATTAGTTAACAACCATTTATTTTAAACTAAATGAATAAAAGATTTATATTTTTAATGAAATAAATGGGATTTGAAAAATATTTGGAAATTTATCACTATAGATGTATCAATATTACAATCAGTACCTTGTATGCAAAATGCAACAATTAGCAATACTTTTTGTACCCGAAAAATGGTCGTTGCTTTTTTTAAGGTTAAAAAGTAGATTACGAAATATTCCTATACAGAGATGCCAAGCCCCCGCTTATTGCATAGCAGAATTTTCTTATGGGAAAAGTTATTTTTTAAATCCGCAGAATGTTCCAATTTATAAAACATTTTCTATATTAAAATACCGGTATCCAAAATGCCGGAGACTTGGCAGCTCTGCCTATAACATTTTAATTAATCACAGTACTTTTTAGCTCACAGGCTATCATAGCCTGAGAGCTTATGTGCCCGTCCGTTCTGTATGTATGTGCGTATGTGCGTAACGCGATAACTCATGATAAAAATATCGGATCCACTTGAAATTTTGTATGTAGGTATATCCTGACAAGGCGCTTCCCTGATTAGTTTTTGGAGTTCATTCGATATGTATAAGAGGGGGAACGGGGGGCTCATGCCCCCCGTTAGTTGATATAAATGGGATTTTCATGCAGAATTAAGTTTTCGTTCAAAATTTAGATTAGGATCATTCTGATGAGGCGATTCCGTGACTGTTATTAGGTGTTCATTGAATAAGTATAAATAGGGGGACAGGGGTTCTAATGCCCCCCCCCCCCTTAATTTATAGAAATGGGATTTTCATGCAGAATTAAGTTTTCGTTCAAAATTTAGATTAGGATCATTCTGATGAGGCGATTCCGTGACTGTTATTAGGTGTTCATTGAATAAGTATAAATAGGGGGACAGGGGTTCTAATGCCCCCCCCCCCTTAATTTATAGAAATGGGATTTTCATGCAGAATTAAGTTTTCGTTCAAAATTTAGATTAGGATCATTCTGATGAGGCGATTCCGTGACTGTTATTAGGTGTTCATTGAATAAGTATAAATAGGGGGAACAGGGGCTCTAATGCCCCCCCCCCCCGTTAGTTGATATAAATGGGATTTTCATGCAGAATTAAGTTTTCGTTCAAAATTTAGATTAGGATCATTCTGATGAGACGATTCCGTGACTGTTATTAGGTGTTCATTGAATAAGTATAAATAGGGGGAACAGGGGTTCTAATCCCCCCCCCCCCGTTAGTTGATATAAATGGGATTTTCATGCAGAATTAAGTTTTCGTTCAAAATTTAGATTAGGATCATTCTGATAAGGCGATTCCGTGACTGTTATTAGGTGTTTATTGAATAAGTATAAATAGGGGGAACAGGGGCTCTAATCCCCCCCCCCCCCCCGTTAGTTGATATAAATGGGATTTTCATGTAGAATTAAGTTTTCGTTCAAAATTTAGATTAGGATCATTCTGATGAGACGATTCCGTGACTGTTATTAGGTGTTCATTGAATAAGTATAAATAGGGGGAACAGGGGTTCTAATCCCCCCCCCCCCGTTAGTTGATATAAATGGGATTTTCATGCAGAATTAAGTTTTCGTTCAAAATTTAGATTAGGATCATTCAGATGAGGCGATTCAGTGACTGTTATTAGGTGTTCATTGTATAAGTATAAATAGGGGGAACAGGGGTTCTAATGCCCCCCCCCTTAATTTATATAAATGGGTTTTTCAAGCAGAATTTTCAGATTTCGTTCAAATCTCTGAATAGTTTTGGAAGTTTAATGGTTAAGTATAAAAGAGGGGGATAACTCCTTTTAAATTATATAAATGCTAAATGGGTTTTTATTAAGAATTATCTAATTTGCTCTGAATTTTGGATATAGATTTTTTATATGATAAAGCATGTCTTTGATAGTATAGGAGGTTCAATGATTAAGTATAAAAAAAGAGGAAAGAAGAGAGCTGTTTCCCTTTCTTAATTTTTTAACGGAATTAACCCTTGAAAATATAAGGCTTTAATGTACAATTAGTATTTGTAGCCTGTGAGCTCAATGCCATCAGTTTAACTGGGCAGTATTCTTTATTTTAATCGGATTCAAAATTAGTGAAGACAACGTTTTTGGGACAAAAGCAGCTTTTTTCCACATGTGTAACTACGATACAATTCCTTGATGCTGAAATAAAATGTTTTGACTAATGCTATTATTGCTACCTCTTATTTATTTATTTGAATTTTAAATAAGATGACTCTAAATCGTGTTCTTTAAATGTACAGAAAAAATGCATTTCGAGAGAGGGCGAAAAGAACAATACAGTAAAACCTCCAAATAACGGACACCTCGGGAGCGCGGAAACTGTCCGCTATTCGGAGGTGTCCGCTATTGGGAAAAACCTCGAAGATTCAAAAATTGCTAAGAAATGCTTAAAGTTTCATTAATGGACTTTTATATGTCCTAAAATTCTAATATATGATTAATCAGAAATTAAAATTATTTTTTAAGTAATAAAATTGAAATAAAATGGTACATTGCTTTATACACTGTTTATTACATTTTTACGAAAAAAATGTATTTAAAAAGTTTCCTTTAGCATTTAAAGATCATGTCAATAGTTTTGATTTTCCTGAATCATTTAAAAAAAAAGTGTTACTGCTGACTGTATTTTGCCACTTCTTTAAAGCATAAAATGTCGAATCTTCGAGAGGCGAGTGGGGGGGGGGGCATTCTGATGCTCCGGAAGGTAATGTTCCTCGAACCATCCCCTGAATTTAATACTGGACGTGGGAGGGACGGCCCACTCTCTACATTTATCTGTGATCACAAAATTTCGACACATTGCCAAAGTTTTTTTACTTTTTTTCCTTCGTTCAAAAACAATTTCTCATATTTTATCGCAAAATTACTGTCCGCTATTCGGAGTGTCCGTTATTCAGAGATTAAACATACAAAAATTTAGATTTTGGGAGTAGGGATCGGTAAACTGTCCGTTAAATAGAGGTGTCCGCTATTCGGGAGTGTCCGTTATGGAGATTTTACTGTATTTGGCGATTTATTACCTGCATTTGGCTAAGTGTCTTACTACCTTGTATTTAATACTCTTCACAATACTTCGCTGTTATATGGACTTAGGCGCTTTTGACGTAATTCGGGCTTAAGAAAGTGAGTTTTTTACTGAATAATACAAATAAATGAAAAATGAATACTAAGAAATACTAATAAAAGAAAAATGAAGTATTATATTGATCTATGTATTTTTAAAAATGCATCTGCTAGCACTAATTAGATAATTTATGTGTATATAATAGGAGATAAATAGCTTTTGATTCTGTATTTCTATGCTATAAAGCATTAACGTTTGTGTGTTTTTCGTTATCATTGGGAGTACCTAGCCGATTTAAAAAATAATGTGGGCAAAAAATGTTGTTAACCATCTTTGCTGCAAAATATACTATATTTTGCGTAGGAACAATAATCACCATCAATGCACGAGTACAAAAAGTTCTAAAATTGATAATTCTTTGTGGTTGATATGACTAAAAATTTAAAATCTTTTTTTTGGTGGCAACTTTTAAGATATAATATTCTCGTTATGAACGATTTCTAAAACATTCGACAATTTAATTTCACAAATTAAACATTTTTTTTCTAGAAAAAGTTTTAAACCCAATTTATTGAGAATATTGCAATTTCTAGGATACTGTTGGGGTCAAAAACTATAACTTTGGCATCACAGTAACTTATAAGACGTAAGTGCTCGTTTAGGACAAATTTTTAAAAAAGGATTGCTTAACTCTTATCGACAACCTCATTGCATCCGTGGCAAACAGATATTCAACATTATAAACTATTCGGACGGATTTCACACCATATAAAATACACTCCATTCTCTTCAAACATAATAGTTTATGTTATTTATAGTTTCTCAAATCGGTGCGAAGCTTCTGTTTATGCTCATGACATCATTTCAAAGAGTTATATTTCCAATATTGGAAAATTTGGTGTTTTATTTTCTATATTACTTTTAACATTTTGCATATTTCCAATTTTATATCCATGCATGGTTTGCTTTTCTTTTATAAAAACAGTATATGCAACTTTATATATAAGATTTTATAATTCTATGATTCAATATGCTTATTTTCATCATATTTTATTACAATGAATGACCAATTAAAGGTAACGTCTCATTTTCTTTACTTATCGCAAGTTATTAAATGTGTATTCTCAGCAATATCGCTCAGACTAATCCCTCTGAGGGAAGTCCTAGTTACTATAGCTATACAATTATTCATACTTTTGCGTTAATTAACCATCCAGTATAAAATGTATTGCAGTTTAGCAGATGCCTCTCTCCCTTCAGTATTTTTTTAATATTAACCATTACGCATTATCCAGATCCAGACAACACCACCCTTCCCCGTATTCTAACATTTTCTCACCCAGCCATCCTACTATATACATATTTTATATTTATTTTCATTCTTTAATTTTTATGTTTTGATATTTTTTTATAATTTTTTTACATAATGAGTAAATTATGTTTAAGATCACGTCATTGCTAATTGTATATTAAAGAATGTATGATTTTATTTAGGATAACCAGTATTTAATGCATCATAAATTAGCTGCTTTTTAATATTTGCGTTAATGGTTTTTCGTAAATTTTAAATTAGCTGGATAATCTACTGGAAATTGGGAAATATTGGTATTTTCAGTGGCAATTAAAATTATATCATCAATATATCGATATAATTGTATTTTATTATTAATTGTTTGTTTGTATTTCTGATGGCCAATTATCTACACAAGGGATATATGTCCTAAAGGTGAAGGGTGCCCTCCTTGGAGGGGGGGGGGTCTTTCTAAAGGAACCTAACTGGTATTTACGGAAGGAAATCTAAATTTAAAAAAGAGAAAAAAAAAACCACACAGAAAACTCCGAACGGTTAAGCCAACGACCGAGATTCGGTTCGAACTCAGCACCTGCCGTCTACCAGTTTCGTAGGCAGAACCTCTCGGCCTCTGGTGGGCCATTTTTTTATTTATATATTTACGTTAATAATGATATAAGTATAAATCTGTTAACAAACTAAATATACAACCACCTTGTGGTATACCGAGTTTTTGGTAATATATTGTGTTACCTTGCAATATAAAATTATTGTAGAACTAGCTAATATGCCCATAGTCGACATAACTACTTTACTGCGGTGAATGTCTAGTTGATAACTACACATTCATTGCAGTGAATTTATAGTTGATAAGCAATGAAAATTAAAAATCTCCAGTGGTGGCGCCATCTATTGACTTGGCAAGCAACATTCCAAAGACACATATTTTTACGCTAGAACCAGTTGGATTCGATCCGCAGACCCTAAGCACAGGAATCAGACGCTCTGCCCACTCGACCGCGCAGACCTCTTAATCTAGGATGTAATAAGGATATTATGGGAGGCATTTCGATAAGTGATTGTTTATCGCTGAAGATGTATGGGAAACGAAAAAGTACCGTAAAATGAGGTGAATAGGAACGAAACTTCCCGGTCATACAAATAAATTCATTATAAACATATGAGATGATATTTTTAGTTGCCAATTTTTTTACAAGAAGGTAGTAACATTAAGAGTTGGGAAATTCAGTTTTGACATGTTGGCATTACTATTGGGGTATATAAAAAAACTTCAAGAGTATCCTCAAAAACCTTATTTTTTCAACGTCTTCAAAACTTTGTATGTAGCTATAGTATTTTTCGTATTCTAAACCTAAGAGAGGGGATTTTTAATTAATGATAGACCTGTAAACGATATGCTGTAATAAATTCTATTTATTTTTAAACTACATAATGAAAAAATTAAAAATGGCTTGTAACATCAGAGGTTTATGATTTACGGGGTGAATCGGAACACGCTTTCTCCCATGGTTTATTTTTCTATACAGTAATAGTTTCATGTAATATATGAAAATATAAGTGTGAATATGTATTGTAGCAATATTTTGTTTTTCTAATTACTTGAAGAGTTTAAAGGTGCCAAGAAATTACTTGGTTAAACAAAAAAGTCAACGCCTAATCGAACAGACATGGAACACACAATAAAAGAACTTAAAAATAGCTAATTAGTTAGAAAAACTGCACAGAATTATTCTTTGACATCCACAACATTACACAAACATCACAAAATGAAAAATCAATTAAAAAAGAGAGGGATGCAAACAGTACTAAGGGCTGGGGGATGGGGATGTAATAGTAGATCTTATTAATACATGCAGCGATTGGGGCTACTCAATATATTCATTTACCCATTGACTACTAGTAAAGGATAACACAGAACAAGGCTGAATTTGTATTAAATTCTACTTCTGCAATTCGAATATAATTTCTTAAAATAAATTTTTATTTTTATTGATTTCAAAGTTGTTTTCTAAGTTTTAATAGAGCATATCTTTACTTGTATATAAAATACAGGCTTGGTTTCACAATAACTACGTGTTCCTATTCCCCCCTTATCATTATTACCTGTTTTTATTAACGCTATTAAAGTTTGAATCGGAATAAATAAAGATTATAACATTTGTTCCGATTCACCCCTATTTGCGGGGTGAATCGGAACACCATTAAAAAACTAAATAATTTATATATAAACAGTAAAAATGTTTCGTTTTTGCTTAAAATGTAAAGAACAAAACAAGACCGAAGTTTCTAGTACAAAAATAAAAAAATTAAAATATAAGTTAACGTCGAAGTTTAAAAGTGTTCCGATTCACCCCATTTTACGGTAGGAAGTTTTAAGTGCTTTTATTTTATTATTTATTGTAAATTACCTATGCGCTCGTATTTAAAAGTTAATTTAATATTTAAAGGAATGAAATAAATATCTTAGCGAATTAGTTAAAGCAAAAATTGGTTTTTCTTATAAGTGTAAGAAATAGTAAATCTTAATAAAATAATTTTATTTTTGTTCAAATATTATTTGTTCAATTAATAAAATTTTATTATAAATTATAATGCAATGACATGCGTTGTGTTAATTTATGAAACACATATAAAACGAAAACATACTTTCATAAATAAACTAGTCGTTGGGGTCCACCGTAATACTTACCCATCATGGATATGTATATGAAAATAAAACATGTGAAACTATTTATACAATGCATTGCAATTCATAAACAAAATTTAAATATTGTTAATATACATAGTAATGCTATATTAAAGAACTGCTGATGTACCAATTTCGACAAATTATATAAACTACTCAAGTAGTACCGAACTGCGTAAAAGAAACATCCTTATAACTCCAAAAATAATAATTCTATTAACTAACAATTAACTGCGTCGGATTAAGCGTCTCATTTCCAATTAAAATATACTTCTGAATTAAAATTTGAATGAAATACAGGGTCATGAAAAATCGAAGAATGTGGAAAACAAGATTACAAATATCTCGGCAACTAATAATCCGATCGACTTCGTTCTATATGCAAAATGTGTGTCATTTTATTGCCTTTTACGTCCATTCCTTAGAACAAAAAAATTCGAAAATTTTTATATACCTTTCATCAGAACGAATTTTTCGAGAGTCCGAAAAAAATAGTTCCGGATAATCGAGGTTTCTGATATTAAATAGGGTTCGTCCCATTCTTACATACTAACTACATACAAAATTTCAAGTCTCTATCTCAATTTGTTCGGGAGATAGAGCGTTTACAGACAGACAGACAGACAGACAGACAGACAGACGGACAGACAGACGGACGGCAATTTTTTTTTTCTAAAAACATGTTTTTCGGAATCTCCACTATCTAAAACGTGTAAATCCGTCAAAAAAAATTTTTCGATTTTCAAAACGATTGCAAGACTTACCCTATACTACGTATGATGGGTAAGTAATAATAGGTAGTTAATTAATAACTTTAAATTAGAATAAAAATTATTTTATATATTTTGATGATTGAGGTAGAACATATTTTTTATTATTATGTTACAATAATAATTTGTTACTTTTAATTTAAGAATAAAATTAAAAAAAAAATTTTTTCTTTCAGCAGTTATATTTTGAATAGCGGATATTTCTGAATTTTTCTTATAAATTTAAGAATATTTAACAAAACAAGTGAATTTTAGAGGATTTAGATTAGTTAATAGAATTTTCTTTTTGGGAATTAAAATGTAATTAAATGTGTTAATTTAAGAAGTATCTATTTGTAAAATAGAAAAACTAATTTTAATAATAAAAAATAGGCTGGTAGTTATTTGACCTTTTTTATGGTAATTATTTACAAAAAGAAATTTTTTAATCTCTCTTTTAAATTTTAAATGTAAAAAGATGACTAGATTTCTTCGTATTTTTACTGATTGTAAAATAATTTTAAATTCTTTTAATAATTTATTATTTATTTGAAATATTAAACTTTTTTGTGCTTTTAAAATGAATATACATAAGGAATAAATGAATTCATGAAGTATTTTTTTTCTTCTTTCTATGGTTAAGTTTAGAACGAATAATAATTTTAAAGAGCGATTCAAAAAATTATTTGATGATTCAGATATTTGTATGTCTATTTCAAAATTAAGTAATTGTTAGTCCTTTTCAGTTATGAAGATGGAGGGAGATGGGGGCAGGAAGCAGAGGAAACAAATTGCCCCTCCTTGGATTTTAAAATTTAATTAAATAAAATTTCTTTTTCTTCTTTTTTCAAAAGTATAATGGAAAATTTTCGAGTAACTTAAAAAGAAAAGATTTAAGAAATTTTCAGTTAGGGGCAGGGGATAGACTCATTGCCTCTCCCTGGATTTTGAAATTTATTTAGTATTTTTTTCTCCAATTTACAAAAACATAATAAAATTTATTGTTTTAGAGTAATTTAAAATAAAGAAACGAAAAATTTTCCGTTAGAATAAGGGGGCATAAATGAGCCATTTTCCCTCCATCCATTTTAAAATTTAACTAATTTTTTTTCTCCGATTTTTTTAAAAACATACTAAATTTTAATCTTTTTTCTTAGCTTAAAATATAAGAGGAACTAAGAATTTTCTCTTAGGGGGAGGAAGGTAGAAGAAAGCTGTTGCCGCTCCCTAAATAAATAGATAAATTGAAAAAAACAATTAACAAAATTTTCCCTTTCTTCGATTTTCAAAAGCATAGTAAAATGTATAATTTTCAACTAATTTATAATAAAAAATAAGAAGAAATTTCCCATTAAGGGGCTGCTGAGTGAAAGGTCCATTGTTCCTCGTAACTTTTGAAACTTAATATATTTTTTCTCTGATTTTGATAAGCATAGCATTTATATTCGTTCAGAGTAACTAAAATGAAGGAACTAAGAAATTTCCGTTGTAGGCAGCGGGCATAGGTAGTCAACTACCACTCACTGGATTTTGAAATGTAACTTAGTGAAATTGAATTTTTTTCTCTTAGCTTAAAATAATAAAGAAACTAAGAATTTTAAGTTAGGGGGAAGGAAGAATAGATATGTACGCCCATACCTGAATTTAAAAAAAGATGGATTTTAACACATTAAAACTTATAATTTCCAAGTAACAAAATAAAGTAGGAACTAATAAATTTTTCGTTAAGAAAGTGAGTGGATGGGATAGGAAATCCCTAATTCGATTTTGAAGTATAATTGAAATTATTTTTCTCCGATTAAAGTCTGTGAATTTACCGGATACATTTATACTAGAGGTACATTAGAAATTGTACTTCTAAATTTATGGTTGGACAATAACTTCAAATTAACTGCAGTGATTCTACGGTTATAAAATCTTATGTATTTTTTAATTTTTGATTGTAAAATGACTTTATAAAAACTACAGTGTTTTTAAAGTCGATAGCTCACAGAATGTTTAAAATAAATTACTGCAAAATCACTTCCAATTACCTGCAAAATAACTGAAGTAATTTTATAGTTGAGATTTCCTTACAGAAAGGATTGCCTTACAGAGGGGCTAGAAAAATGAAACTGGATTCTTTTTACTGATGTGGAAAAATCTTATCGCGAAAACAGATTAAAAATCACATAAAAATATAAAACAAAATTGGAAAATTGTCTTTTGAAATTCGAATAAACTTTGATGAAAAGAGGACAGAATTTACCATATTCTGTCAAAAGTTGAACACCTAAAAATAAATTTATATTAATAGAATAAAATAGATGATCTGAATTCTTTCTTAAATAAAAAAAAAAAATATCGACAAAAAGAATATCTAAATTTTGCTAATTATCGATAAAATTAAAAATTCGAGGAGAACAAAATCTACTACATTAAAAGCTAAAATGTTAAAACTGAATTCCTTATAAAAATGACAAAAAAAAATCGCCTTGGAATTCATACAATAGCTAAAAAACACGTTGAAAATCTCTTAACATTTAAAACTCCCTGGTGTCAAGATTTACTGCATTTGGGTAAAGCACTGTAATCGGAAATCATTTACGAATGACAAAAAATCGGCGCAAAACGTAAAGAATTTCGAAAAATTGCATTTAAAATACATAGAGGGAAAAATCAACTACATTAGACTATTATATTTTAGGATATACTAGCTGACCTGCCCGGCGTTGCCCGGGTCCGTATTAACAATATTAAACGAACTTGAAATTTGTATGATTTTATCATTAACTGGAAGCATTCAGAAATGCATTGCCTGAAATATGTCGTAGCTGACTTTATGAAAAATCGGTTTTAAAAGCAACAACTAATATTAAGCTCTAAAAATACTTAAAATGAGCAATGAGAAACACGGGAGGGAACATGTATCCAACGATTGCGTTAGTTTCGTGTTAAAGTGTTGATTTACCCGTAAAATAATGTTTTGAGCCATTATTGACTGTAATACACGATCGGAATGCATAAAAGATACAAATATATCAATCATAGGCAAGAATTATGTGATTATTTTTATCATATGACTTTGAAATATCAATATAGAAGCATCATTTAAGATTTTGCTTGAAAAGTTAACATTCTTTCGTTAATGTCTTAAAATCGTCTGCACTCTGAAATCTAGATTTTAGACTAATATTTGTTATTTAAGTTTTCGCACATGATTTTAAAAGCATGTTTTCATAAATATATTTTATATATTGGCATAGAATTATTAATATGTTGTTAAATCATAAACATTTTTCATCTACGTTATAAAGTATTAAAAAGTTCTGAAAAAAAAGAAAACTTTTAGTAATACAATTTTTAGTTCAAATCAAATGTTTTCAATATTTTATTTAATTTTATTTTGACATTTAATTATTTCGAATTTATCAATTTCAATTATTTTAAAAGCAAACATTTTACTAAAATAAATAATATAATAGAAAAAAGACTATTTTAAAAAATTACTATTTCTTTGTAAAATATGCTTCAGCTGTAATTCATTTCTTTCAATTCGTTTTATTAATACAAAATCCCTTCCACATGCTTTTGTTTGGGACATTAAAATTTGAGCGATAAATGGTTTAATATTGCAACCTTTTTTTCCGTTTACTTCACCACCACCTATCTTTTTCCTCCATGGTTTACAACCCCTGTGATAAAAAATCATCATTTAAACTGACAGTTTGCCATTCTATGAATTTTAAAGGTCTGTTCCAGCTTTTTTAATTATTATGCGAAAATTTTATGCAACCAACCAACCATAACTAAATGAAGGGAAAAAAAGAAAAAAAAAGGCGATTTTTTATGAGACTGATCGTTGGAATTTAATTAATTACTCAGTTAATAAATAGAATTTTGAAATTCTGAGAGTCAGGTGCATCAGGAGAGATATTGGGCTACTCTCAGAAAAATTTTGAGCTTCGTACGTGCCGTAGTTTTCGCTAACTATCGCAGACACACACACACACACACGCACACACACACACACACACAGAGCGATTTGTTATTTTATTAATATAGATATATGGTATATTAGGGTAAAACATTGCAATTTGAAAACTTTTATAAAAGACAAAAAATCGGCGCAAAACGTAAAAAATAATGAAAAAAACTTCCTCGAAATTAAGATAACATTGATAAAGATCACATTGAAAATCGCATTAAAAATCCCTAAATTACAAAATTCGTAGATGGCAAAATTTTCTAAAAGAATGAGGGTAAAAGATTGAAACCAAATTCATTTTCCGAATTTCAGAAAAATAGCTGTGGGAAAAATTGAAAAATTCCTTAAAAATCGCTAAATATAAATGCATTAAGGGATTAAAAAATTATTTTAGTCGTGTAAAACATAGCAATATGCATTTACACATGCACATATACATTTTTCATGGATCACAAAAAGATCGACGCGGAACATAAAACATCTTGAAAAATCGCATTAAAGTTTGACAAAATTTTAAAAAAAGGTAGATGGTGAAACTTACTATATTAATCTAAAAGTTTAAAATCAAATTCCTTTTTTAATTGGTAAAACATCACTGTGGGGAATTAACAATGGTACTAATCGTATTGAAAAATTGAATAAAAACCGCATTGAAAACTGCATTAAAACGCATTGTAAAATGCACTAAAAATCGCTAGTTGTTTAAAAAATCGCAGTAATCTGAATTTTTTCAAATGGATAAAACATTCTATCGGAAATCAGTACTACTTGATTATCCGGTTGACCCAGAAACAATCTCCAAACTATACGGTTAAATGGCAATAATGTTTGATCGTAAATCGTTTGATCGGGGTCAAAATTTACTCTAAAAGGGTAAAACATTGTAACTGGAACTATTTCATGAATGAAAGAAAAAAAAAGATTTTGAATGCAAAAAATCTTTAAAAATTGCTGAAAATTGCATTAAAAATTGCCGAAATTGAAAAATCAAAGCAGACAAACTTTCCTGCATTAGACTAAAAGTTTGAACAATTTTCTTTTTATCAACGTCAAAAAAAATAGCCGCAAAATGCGAAAAATACTAAAAATCGTATTAAAAAATTCATAAAAATTCAAAAATCGCCGTAAGAATTCCGAATAAACTTTATTGAAAAGAGAAAAAAATTACTATATTAATATAGGTGAAAAGAACGAAACGTTTCATTAATATGGAAAAATCGCCTAGAGAACGCTAAAAAACGCCTAAAAAATAAAATAAAAAATTCTAATCAAAAAATCGAAAATCGTGCTTCGAGGTGCAAAACTACATGTATAGAGGTACCTTTATTCCAAATTTTGTAACTCTACATGCAGCAGTCTCTTCAGAACAGCGCTGACACACACACAAACTTGTCTCTTTATTATTATAGATAGAAGAAGATAGGTAATGAAATTTGTTAAAGTGTGAAAATAATCTTTATCGATATTCTTTGATAAGTTGAAATCATGATGATATTTTTAAAATAAAACATTTATTATAATATGTAGATCCAATAAATCTATATTATTAAAAAGATCTTTGAAATCATATGTTGTTATACTGTTTATACATTTAAGATTATTCATAACTAGCTGTTACCCGTGACTTCATTCACATAATATTTAAAAAGGAACAAATTCATCAATCAAGCAAAATATTTCGATGATTAAAAAAGCATGTGTAATTAACCTTTTTACCATTTTTTGCAACAGAAACACTTCCGATGATCCCAATTTGCTTATGGTTATATTATAGGAGATCATTTAAATTTCTTTCGTGAGCTCGAAATTTCATACTCGTTTTCTTAGGTAAAATGAATAATAACTTTACATTATTCTAATTTTATTATTTATATTTATTAATTTTATATTTAATCTATTTATGGATATTTTATGCTTTTGTATCAACGAATATTATTTAAAGAGATATATTGGTAAATATTTTTAAACTAAAGCTAATATTAATAAAAAACTTCAGACGTGTCTTTGAATTGATTAAAAAATCGGCATACAACATTGTTTTTATAAAAAAAAAAATCCCATCTTGGACAAAAAAAAAAAGATAAATGATATTAAAATAATTTATCAGGATTTAAGGGATAAGACACAAATTGAAATGCGTGCAATTCAAAAAAGAATACTGCCTAGTTAAACTCATGGCATTGAGCTCACAGGCTACAAATACTAATTGTACATTAAAGCCTTATATTTTCAAGGGTTAATTCCGTTCGAAAAAACAATTAAGATGGGGAAACAGCTCTCCTCTTTCCTCTTTTTTTATACTTAATCATTGAACCTCCTATACTATCAAAGACATGCTTTATCATATAAAAAATCTATATCCAAAATTCAGAGCAAATAAGATAATTCTTAATAAAAACCCATTTAGCATTTATATAATTTAAAAGGAGTTATCCCCCTCTTTTATACTTAACCAGTAAACTTCCAAAACTATTCAGAGATTTGAACGAAATCTGAAAATTCTGCTTGAAAAACCCATTTATATAAATTAAGGGGGGGGGCATATAACCCCTGTTCCCCCTATTTATACTTATTCAATGAACACCTAATAACAGTCACGGAATCGCCTCATCAGAATGATCCTAATCTAAATTTTGAACGAAAACTTAATTCTGCATGAAAATCCCATTTATATCAACTAAGGGGAGGGGCATGAGCCCCCCGTTCCCCCTCTTATACATATCGAATGAACTCCAAAAACTAATCAGGGAAGCGCCTTGTCAGGATATACCTACATACAAAATTTCAAGTGGATCGGATATTTTTATCATGAGTTATCGCGTTACGCACGAACGTACGAACGTACATACAGAACGGACGGGCACATAAGCTCTCAGGCTATGATAGCCTGTGAGCTAAAAACGAACATAGAGAAACAGCATAGCCCCTCCCCCTCCACCCCCAATAAATAAATAAATAAATAAAATAAAATCTTTAACTTTCATTATTTTATTTTAAAAAAATATCAGTAATAGGAAACGTTCAAAAGGGCGCAAAAAATCTGGCACATTGCACCAGGTTGGAGAGAGCTGATTTATACGAATTGAAATTAAATTCTTTTTAATATTAAAGAAAGAAAAAATAGCGTTAAAAATGTACATTAATCAGTTTTATTTTCCCCTTTTTACAACCAAAAATGTTTTCCATTAATAATTATGAATTTTGAATGAAAATTTTCATTACTATGTAACTTATAACTTAGTAAATTATTATTAAATTATTATTAGTAAAAAAAAAATTCTCATTACTTTTAAATATGTCGTCATTATTTATCGAGCTCCAATAATTACTGATATCCATGTCGCTTGTATTTTTATTGACTACGACAAAATACCTGTTATATTTCAACTATGACATCATATTTTTCAAAGTGAAATATTTTGTTAAAAATAAAATTCTTTTCCATTTTTTTTATTTCTAATTACGCCGAAATTTTTGACAGAAAATTTCTTATTAACGAAATAAATATCCATGTTAAATACATAATAATAAAAAAAATACTCCCTATATTTTTATTACACATGTGATATCATATTTATTTTCTTTAAAATTCTTTTTATTTTAATTTTTAGTATAGAAATAGCTCAATTGAAAATTTATTGACGCTGAAAAATTATTATTCCAGATTTTAATTTTCTTGGCAACGGTAAAGGAAAATGGTTAAATTTTATCTGAAAAATGCCTATTGATTCTGTATGAAAAATAATTAAATTTTGAATTATTAAGAAAAATATTTAAATAAAATAAATAAAAATTAGCCTATGTTCATTCCAGGCCTATAATCTATCTATATGCAAAGATTCAAAGACATTAATCCATCCGTTTTGAAGCCAATTTCATTCCAATTTTCGGACACGCTTTCACATTTATAATATATATATATATATATATATATATATATATATATATATATATATATATATATATAAGATTTTGACCACTTCATAGCCATTTCTTATGCAATGTGCGTTATCAATGGATTTTGTAAGAGTATATGCAGTGGAACCTGTCTAAAGTGACCACCTTTGGGACAGGCTAAAATGGTCACTATATAGAGGTGGTCACTTTATGGAGTATCTTTCAAAATAGCACATTAGAATTTTCATGTTATCAAAAAGTAAAACAAATTATAAATAAGGAAAACGAACTATATTAAGTAATGAACTGATTAATTAACAACTATTGTTAGAATTCGAAAATAGGGTTAGTTTAAAAATTACTTACTAACCATGCAAGTCTTCATTTGCGGGTTGCATCTATGCGATGCGCGGAGCTTTGAATTAAAATCGAAAATCATCTGTTGAGATAAACTTATTCTAAGTTCAAATTCATCTAAAAGTCCATATATTATAAAAAATGTAGTTTAATTCCATCTAAAAGGCACATTCCTTCATTACATTCAGAGAACTCAATCGTTCTCACACACTTGTCAAAGTTCTTCGAAAGATAATAAATAAAATCAGACGATATTTTCATTTTCTTAATTTACGCGTTCAATTAGTTTCACTTCATTTCATTTTACAACATCCTCCCCCCTTTGAAACTTGGGGAGAGTTTCAAATACATAACAATTATTATTAAAAAGATCCAACCTCTTTGGAGCTTTTACACATCTTCCAGAAGAGGTATATTTCTTAAGTATGACACTATCAGGAGAAGACACATTTTCATGATCATCATGCTCACTGGAACTAGTTTTCTCTTCACCCGACGGTTTGGATGCAATTTCAATTATTTCATTCGAATATATTTCCAAAGGAAAGATGCGCTGCACCGGACGTAAAACCGTGCCGTGCTGAGTTTTCAACTTAACACCACGAACTTTACCATCCCGTCCTGGAATTAAATGAATCACCTTTGCTAAAGGCCAAAATAAACGTTTTTTGTTATCATCCCCAACTAAGACTATTTCTCCCACTCGCGGTTCACGTGTATATTTTTCAGTATGTTTTTGAACTAATTCGCTGAGGTATTCTTTTCTAAAACGTTGCCTAAAATCGGTAAGAAGTTTAGCTCTGTAATTCAACCTTCTCCTTAAACTTTGAGAATCTAATTCGATAATATCCGAATTGCTGAAACTTCGGTTTTCAGTAAGAAACATAGCGGGTGTGAGAGGTACTAGCTCCAGTGGGTCCTCTGAGATATAGGTTAGAGGTCTGCAGTTAATCACAGATTCACAATCACATATAAGTGTATTCAATTCTTCATAAGTCAATACAGATCTACCTAAAGTACGTACTAACAATTCTTTTACAATGCGAACTAACCTTTCCCACCAGCCTCCCCACCAAGCTGCGGTGGGAGGTATAAATTTCCAAACAATTTTATGCGCCATGGTTTCTTTTAAAATTTTATCCCAATTTAATTTTGAAAGTTCATTGGAAGCCCCCCTAAAGTTTGTTCCATTATCACAATAAATAGTGCTGGGCCTACCGCGTCTAGCTATAAAACGTCTAAGTGCTAGCAGGAAAGCATCAGAAGATAGCGAATTGACTAGTTCAAGGTGAATCGCGCGATAAACGGCACAAGTAAACAATGCTATCCAAACTTTCTCGCCATTTTTTAGAAATAACGGCCCGGCTAAGTCTACTCCAATAATTTCAAAGACAGCACAATCTGTAACGCGATCTGGTGGCAAAGGTGTTGGTTCGCTTGACAAAGACTTTACCTTAAAACGTTTACATGCAATACAGTCGTACAATACATTTTTAATAGTTCTTCTAGCTCTAATTATCCAAAATCTTTCTCTTATTAAAGATTGCATTGTTCTTATACCTGCATGACAATTCTTTTGGTGTACTGATCTAATCAATAATTTAGTAAATTCACATTTGCCTGGTAACAATATTGGATACAAAAATGATTCTCGGTCATTTCTTTCAGTTATTTTAGTTTTAACTCTTAAAATTCCATTATCATCTGTGAATGTTACAATATCATTTAATGACCTTTTATTATAGAAATAACAGCTCTGAACTAAACGGATTAGATATTTTTCAGAATTTTCAATTTCATTTTGAGTAAGATTAGAATATTTACACTTATTAGAAACATTTCGGCAATTATTTACAAATCTCAGAATCCAAGCAAATATTCTTATCATCTTATCATAATTAGATATATTATCTAAGAGCCAAAGGGGTGTGTCTTTAGCTAGATCAATATTCGTAATTTCGATCTTTTTTCTTTCTAAATCAACATCTTTTGGCTGACAGTCAATCGCGCCAATTGGCCAACATTCAGGATTTTCTTTTAACCACTTAGGACCTTCCCACCATCGCGAATCAAGCATTTTCTGCGGAGGACATCCACGTGAAAGTATATCAGCTATATTCAAATTTCCTGGAACGTGCTTCCATGACTCTATATTGGACATCTGTCGAATTTCTTTGACTCTGTTGCTCACGAAAACCGACCAATTCCCATGTTCCTTATCTAACCTGATAACGGGCCTATGCGGTAAATAATGACATTTATTACTTAATTCATTTTCTGGAACACGTTCAATAATATTTATTTTTTCCCAATTCTTAAATACTTCCTGATATTCATCGAAAAATCCCCCACATTTCAATTTATTGATCATTTTTTCATATCTCTTCCGAGCTAAAACTTTATTGTCGGGCAAATTCTTAAAATTACACTTCCATGGAAGCCCTACTTCATATCTGCCATCGGGAAGAATTTTCATTTTTTCTTTAAAATCGTTTAAATCAAAGTTTTCCCGCTTTTCAAAACTCTGAATGGGGTCAGAAATTCCTATGGTTTCAAGTTCCCATAATTCATTCAAAGGAATATTTCTAACGTGCATAGACAATGTTGTCAAAACGTTATGTTTCTTGCCACACGTTTGTTTCCCCATCACTGTCCAACCGAGCTTGGTTTCTATGGCAGTCAAATCGCAATTTAATTGAATTAAATTTCCTGTCAATAATTTTCCTATCATATCAGCCCCCACCAAAAGATCAATTTCAGATTCCTTACAAAAATCATCAGATAGATTTATTTTATTTCTTTTTAATTCATTTAATATTCTATAATCTTTAATTTTAGGTACAAATCCGCAAATCCTTTTTTCGGAAAATGCTTCAAAACAAAACGCATTATTTCCATCTAATTCACTGATTTCTACCGAAAACACATCATGTTTTTTAGGTTCCGTTTCATCCCCCCCGAACAGCGCGTGAATAATTATTTCTTTTCTTATAGGATGCATTTTCAGTGATTTCGTTATTCTCTCGCTTACGTAACTACTTTGGCTCGCTGAATCCAGCAGTGCGCGTACGACTTTTTGGCGACCTTGCGATCGAATGCGCACGCCAAGCGTTTGCATGTACACAACTTTATTTCTACTACAATTAGAAAGAGAATTTTCAGATTTTAAAGAATCATCTTGATTATTATTTATATTTTGTTCTGGACACATTATTTCAAAATGTGGTTTATGGCAATAATTACATTTTAATTTATTTTTAATATTACAATTCTTACTCAGATGACCAGCCTTTTGCAAACAAGTGAAACAAATCCCCTTTTTTAACAAAATCTTTTGTTTATCAGTTAAAGACATTTTTTGAGCCCCAAAACATTTATTAGAGGGGTGAAACCTATCACAGAATATGCAATTGTTTTTCTTACCTTTATTTTCTATACTCACCAATGCAGAGGCGGTGGCTGGATCAGGTTTGCTAATAATTTCAGATAAAATGTTCTTTTTTCTAACAATAGAATCAAAACCTTTTCTTGCTAAAAACACCATTTCATCTCCTTGAACTTCTTGGCGTAGAAAGTCCATCAGATTTTTTAAAGTCCTGGAATTCTCACTGGAATATGTATCGTGATTTCGACTTCTTTCCCAGGTCAAAAGAACTTCTTCAGGCAAGCAACTCTCAACCAAGGGCATGAGAAAGTCTCCATACTTCTCTTGAGTTCTTCCCAAACTTTCTAAGGCGCGAAGTTTGCTTTCTAATTCATCGTATAAAGAGGCTAAGTCAACTTTCATTTTAGGCGCAGTGGCATTTTTCATTACGAGGGTTAATAATTCCCTAACGTAAATTTGCACAAGAAGATCATCTCGTCCAAATCTCTGTTTCAATTGATCGATAGCCTTCGGATAATTTTCCGCGGTAGCTGGATAGCTTGATATTAAACGCTCCGCTTTTGATTTCGGTTCCATACATTGGAATAGATACTGCATCTTATCCTCCGCGGCAATAGAATCGTCTTCATGTATTTTCTTAAACTGGCTCCAAAATGATAAAAATTCCTTTGGTTCGCCGTTAAACTTTTTCAGCTCGATCTCCGGTAGTTTAAATTTGCGTTTTACTTCTTCGCCAGGAGATGAAGAAACCTGTATCTTTTCATCAATACGTGCACATATTTCTATATATTTTTCTCGATATTCTTCAGCACCTTCAAAATCTTCGGTAAACAATTTTTCGTCCTCATCTTGTAACAATATTTCCGAAATTTTACTTTGACAAGTGTCCATCCGTTGAAATTTATCAAACAGTTGAGTTTTCAGAATAGAAAGTTCTTTAATTTCACATATTTCTTTAGTTAATTCAGTTTCAATTTTCTTAAACGTGAGAGTAAAAGCAGCTCTCAGTCCTTTTCTCTGAGTTTTCAAACTACTCAGATCCATTTTTTCATTTAAAATTAATTGAAATTCAAAACTCCTGTCCCGCCGAGGGTACCAGTATGTTAGAATTCGAAAATAGGGTTAGTTTAAAAATTACTTACTAACCATGCAAGTCTTCATTTGCGGGTTGCATCTATGCGATGCGCGGAGCTTTGAATTAAAATCGAAAATCATCTGTTGAGATAAACTTATTCTAAGTTCAAATTCATCTAAAAGTCCATATATTATAAAAAATGTAGTTTAATTCCATCTAAAAGGCACATTCCTTCATTACATTCAGAGAACTCAATCGTTCTCACACACTTGTCAAAGTTCTTCGAAAGATAATAAATAAAATCAGACGATATTTTCATTTTCTTAATTTACGCGTTCAATTAGTTTCACTTCATTTCATTTTACAACATCTATAATAACTGAAATACTAATTTAAAATATACTACATGGAAGATAATTTAATTAAAATTCGCGTTATTTCATTTTAATAAAAATTTTAATTTTACTTAAGAAAGGTGTTATAATAAAAATAAAATACATTGACATGTTTCGGAACCGTCAAATAAGTTCCATAGTCATAATATAAATAAAACAAAATTTCAAAATATTTCTCGGTCAATACAAATGACACGCGACAATGAGATATAAATAACAAAAAACACGCGCTCTATTGTAAAAAATTAAATTAAAATATAGACCATGATTTAAAATTTAAAAAAAAATTATCAAAAAAAATTATTATTATTTATATCTCATTGTCGCGTGTCATTTGTATTGACCGACAAAGATTTTGAAATTTTATTTTATTTATATTATGACTATGGAACTTATTTGACGGTTCCGAAACATGTCAATGTATTTTATTTTTATTATAACACCTTTCTTAAGTAAAATTAAAATTTTTATTAAAATGTTTACATAAAAGGTAAATGTTTTAAAATCTGATGATTAAAAAAAAAATCAATTGGATTTAATTAACTTTTTATCATAGTTTTTTGTCGATTCGAGTTATTTCTTTTGAATACTGTTAAAATTCTGTAGTGATTAATTCAAATAACATATAAACTACAAAGTACACTGTAATTTATACACATTTTTTTCCATTGAATACATAATGATAATGTTTCTATAACTGGTAATAATAAACTTTCATTAAAAATAACCTTAGACATGTGCAAATATCATTACAATAAAGGACAAAGTGGTCACTTAGTATATTAAGCAAATAGTCATTATATATGAGATAAATTCCAATATTTTTTAACGGATCAAAATAAAATTTCAGAAAATGATCACTTTGGTCTTTTTTCATGCAGAAAAATGGATAGTCACATTTTACAGGTTCAAATAACATTGACAATGGTAGGCTAATTGGTCACTTTACACAGGTGGACACATTAGACAAGTGGTCACATTACCGGACGATTCTCATGTTATTTTATTATGAGCGCAAATAAAATTTTTCAAAAGCGGTCACCTTAGCCAGGTGACCACTTTACCAAGGTGGTCCCTTAGCAGATTCCACTGTATTTGATTGATAATTTTTAATAGAAGTTTATTAGCTGTATTATTTTATGCATTGCAACTAGTTGTAACAGTTGTAAATTTAGTGGGATTCTTATGAAATTTGGGTACGTATCAACAAATCCAAAAGCTCTCTGTTCTGTATCTAACGTTAATAAATGGTATTCTTGCCCCAAATTGGGATTTTTAGCTATACTACAGTGCGCCTCAAAAATATATAGACAGTTGATTTTTTGCAATAACAGTAAAAACAAAAATAAATAAATAAAAATAAAGCAATGATCACGGAAAAAAAAATAGTAATAAATAAGCATATAAATTCATAACATATGTTTATACAACAGAGAAATATAGTATAACTTTCACAAAATTTTTATTACAAAAATCAAAACCAAAATATTCTGTTCCAAAAATATAGAGACTTTTGGGTTGTTTTGTATTTAAATTCAAATTTTGGATCCATTCTTTTGAATTTTCTTGTAATTCTATCAGTCATACTCTGAACTAGTATTTGGAGAATGTGTGTCTGTAAAGAGATTCAATTTTTCTCTGCTTGTTGCTTTAATTCCTGAATAATCGAAAACTAACAACCATGAGCAGGTACATCTTGTGCAAATATTTCCCTAAGATATTCAGTTGAGCTCAGATCGAGGCTGAGAGCTTGCGAAACAACCCCTTTACTCTGAGTAAACTAACAAGGAAGGTCTCCATACGGGCATACTCCGAAAAATCTGAAAAAATTCAGAATGTTCTTTCTATGAGGATATATAAGTTTATAAAAAAAAATTCGGCAGAATCTCTAAACAGCATCCGTAAAAAAATAATGATAATTTTGTTATTTGGCGAGTTTTCATCGATTGGCGATGAAATGCGATCTCGAAAAGTATTTTTTTTATGTCAAATATACTTTAAGAAAAAGGATTTTTCGTTGAGTTTGTTTAGATAACTCTAATTTAAATAACTTTAGTTTTGACAGTTTTAATTTGTTTTAACTATAATTTTGTAATATCGATGTATGTGTATGTACTTATATTCAAATTCAACCATCAAAATTTGTGATTTAAAACTATATTCATAATTTAAATTAATTAACATTGTTTCAAGCTCAAAGTTTAATTGAGGATTGACGATTCGATTTTTTTCCTATGGAAACGTCTAGCTTTTATTTTAGAATACACTTAAATGTATGAAAATAATTTTTCCAGTGATAAATAACTACAGCAACATATATATATATATATATATATATATATATATATATATATATATATATATAAAATTAAAATCTCTCATTGTTTATGTTTAAATTCATTAAATACCATTTACACGCATTTTAAAAATCCAACCGTTTTTAGTTGCATTAAAATCCTTTGCTTTTGGCGAGGAAAAGTGTTTCTCGCCAAATATTCGAAAATATTTTATTTTTTTTACATACTTTTTGCTGTAATTTCGCCTCTAATTTCGACTGACCCTATAAATACAATATTACAATTTACATTTAGAATTTACATCGAGTTTATACACATAATATCATATAACTATAATAATAGTATATTATATGTAATTTTGTATTGCAATATAAAATTATATTAAAATTGTTCTTTTATATTATTTAGTGTTTAAGAATTTGAAGAAACACGTCCAATAACATAAACTTGGTTCTTCTAAATATCTCTTCTTAAGAGACAGAAAAAAAAGAGATAAAATTTTGTTATCGTATTGCATAAAATAACTCGATCTGTTATCAGATTTAAGTATCCAAAGTGAAACTTTTACAGTCTTATCTTTCTTCCAGTTACGAATTGAAAGATCGACTTCCGTGCGTCCATTTTGTGTTTGTGTCTTGGGTTTCTTAAATTAGCTATTATAGAATTATGGTAAGTATTTTTACATTTCTCTTTTAGTGTTACCAGAAAATCCATGGTACATGAATCTGATTAAATTGTTACGCCTTAAATTTCCCTATGTTTTACTATATTTGGTGATTTATCTCCTTGGCGGGCTAAAAGAAAAATCCCTTAAAAATTAATATATTTATAATTAAATACTAAAGTATTTAAAATATTGTATTGCCGACGGAAACACGCATGTGAACGTGATTTTTATAATTCTAGCCAAGCAGCATGAGGGTTAAAAATTCTAATGAGAAGTGGGTTCATTACGAGAGGCATGGTAGTGTGTAATGTATTTATAATTAAGAACTGAAAATTTTAAAATATTGTATTGCCGTCGAAAACACACATGCGAACATAATATTTATAATTGTAGTCAAGCAGAAAGTGAGTTAAACATTTCAACACGAATAGTGGGTTTATTACGAAATTCCATTTTTATTTACGAAGACCAAGTTGAGTTAAATGAAAGAGTTTAAAATGAATTAAAGTGTCTTAAACTAGACGGCGGCTGCAGAAACCATAGCCTTATTGAGATCGCGGCTAAATTATCAGGATTAGTGAAAAAAAAAAAAAACTCGATTAGAATATTGAAATGCAATTGGTCTGCCTAGTCATATATTGATGGAAACCACCTGTAGACTCTATTTTACTAGTTCATTAGAAGATTTACAATTTGTGTTTTCCTGCACCCAAAGGTATGAAAAGTTTGGAGTGCTGGATAAAGGAAAACAAAATGAGAAACATACCAACCAATAACTCAAATCGTGTCTGCTGGTGATTTCCACAAAGATCAGTGTTGAATTCAGAAGGTGGCCCGGGGTGACATTCCCCCTATAAGATTTGGAGGTTTATGTTTTGAAATGTCAAAAAAGTGCAATTTCCTTTTTTCTACTTTATACCCCCCCCCCCCCCAGGCCCGTAGCCAGGATTTTCTTTCGGGAGGGGCTCAATTTTGGAATTTTTTCTATTGTTACAAAAGTAATTTGAATAATATTCATTAAAAATTTTTAAAATAATCTAGGCTTATTCTAATGTGTGTTTCTACATAAGATACTTGTTCACTATGCCAAATATCGTTATTTCATATTTAAATTTTTCCATTTCTGTTGCAATTTTTAACTTTTAAGAGCATTTCCAGTTTCCAAACTGATTCGGAGACCGGAGAGTTTTTAGGAAAATTTTTCTGCGAAACTTAAAAAGCACAAACTAACAATGTTTGAGATGAGCCTCACGTCGCGAAGAGGGGGGCACGTTTGAACTGAGGGAACATTTGAACACTGAGTATTTTGTTTCAAATAAATTATTTTCTAAAAATGCCTGCTTCAGTGCAATAAGTATACAAAGCTCATCCAATTTGTATGCATAATACTGCCTAAGCAAGATATATGTTATTCTCCCTATTGAATCTAAACTTAAGAAAATAACTTTGTAAGATTTTGTTCAAAATTTTGTATCCTTAAAATTTTGATTTATTGTTTGACACTTTAATAAAGCTGTAATCTTTAGTTTATAAGTTTTGTTTTATTCAAATTCTTCAGCCGAATTGAGTAAAAAGTTGTAATGTTGAACTCCATGTGTTGGGGCACCTTGAACAAAAAAGCTGGGGCACCTTTGAAAATCTAAAACTATGAAAATGTTATTGATGTACCTAAATGTTGCTATTTTTGGAATTTTTTCAATGTGAAAAGAGGTTAATTAAGAATATCAAAGAACATGAACTTATACTGTTAACAATCTTTCCTTACTGCACACATATATTACAATCTCTGGATGTATCAGCGATTGGAAGTTTCAAACCTAAATTGATGATTCATTCATCTATTTGATAATTGAAAAATCCGGATACACAATAATGATGCATGGTTTAGTAGGTTTGTCTAACAAAGCTTATACTCTTTCATTTACTCTTTCCCAAACTACGGAATTACTAGTACTTTCTAGATAAAATGGAATTTAAGTCAGGTTTTCTCATAAAAAGTGTGAATGAGAGAGAGAAAAATTTTAACTTTCCAGAAGCATCAGATATCATATTGGTGTATTACAAGGATATTTTAAAAAAGTTTTATCAACCAAACATAACTAGAGAGACACTCTGTGTTGTTTCAACAATGATTTTTGACATCCAATTTGATGGATTTAAGTTGGTTAAATAATAGAAAAATTATTAGTTTCAATAAAATATAGTTATTAAATTTTATTCATATTACTTTATATTCCCGAAACATATGCAGCGTTTTATGAAAACTCTCAATATTTTCATATTTTATTCATGTGTTCAGAGGTGCCCCTTACTTGTTCAAAAATACCCCTACATGCGACAAGTTTGAACAGAAATATTTCAGCTTTTTTAATCCTCACAATTTTTTTTTTTAATTTATATGGAAAACTTTTAATTTCTGGTTCATGTGATAAAGAAATACACTGTTTTTATTATGTAATACTTAAAACACAAAACATATAATTCAAATAAGAAATGTACTGATTTTAAAAAATTTTTCAAAACGTGCCCCCCCCCCCAGCTCTCTTCTATCCTATGAAGAAAAACGTTGTAAAGTATTGAAATGCAAACAAATAATATGCATTGATTTAAAACACAGGATTAATCTTAACGTGAGAGAGTCTGACATTACGAGTGCGAGGCCTTGAAAATATTGATCCGTAAATAAAATAAATTACACGCATTATTAAAAAAAAAAAAAATTAATTGCTACAGTCATATGTAATCATAAAAATTATATTTGTACTTCACATTCTCTGATTGTAATAATAATAAATGATACTCGTGATAAAATAAATTTACTAGCAGAGTTGAATTCAGGCACTTTTCTCCGGGGGGGGGGGTACTTTTTGACCATTGAAAACACAAAATCACAAATTTCCTGGGATGAGATATCTCATTGCTCCGGTGGAGGGGGAATATCCTCCTCCCAGGCCACCCCCTGAATTCAACACTGTTTACTAGTGCAACAGAAGCAATCATCATAATTTCTTCTTAGTCATGATGCTGATTGACTTATCAAGATTTTCTTTAATTTCCCAAAGAATGAAAATCATGGCAAAACTACCCAGTTTGTCATCGGCCATAACGCTTCGAGTCAAAGATTTAATTATTTTCTTTGCCGAAAATTATCTTTCAGCACTGACTGTTGTTACTCTGCTTTCAACCAAAACTGCCAGCAAGTGTTTGATTTTATCGTAATACGTCACATTACAGTACTAACTTTTAAAACCTCTTTGTTGATGTCAACATTAGCTACTTGTTTGTACCCTAATTCATTTTCAGCTTCGACTTGTTACATTGACACTTTATCCTGAAAATATTGCATCGGATTCTCTAATTTGCTTGCTTTTTCCAGTGAAGCACATCCTGGAAGATGTAACGGGGAATCTCTTAGAATGTCCTCATTCGAAATGAATCGATAATTTAAATTTTGAATATGACTTTCAACATAGGGAAATAAGACCGTGATATTGTAATACTTGTCGGTGGATGTAATTTGAGGGTTTGTACCTGTTACCTGTCTAAATGTTAGTCTTGGGATCTTTATTTCAGTTTGGAAGATGTCTTTCCGAAGTTTTGATGTCCAATAAAATCTCACAAAAGATTTCTACTTTATTTTTCTGCATATTTATGTAAGACAATTAGGTATCTTTAGCATCGGTTACAGCCAATATTATATTTTTGAAGAACTCGCTATGACTTGTCAGACAGTAAACCTTCTGACAAACAGACAAGCTTATGAGAAAATTATTCTTCTCCCTTACTGCCAAAAAAGCCCCAACTGTTGAAGAAATCTTCCATGTGTTTTTCGAAATATTTTTTGAGCTAATACAAATGTATTTAAGTAGCTCAACAAAAGTCAATATATTTTCATGGTTCTCGATAAAATTTGTATCACAAATGTGGAGAAGTTATTTTCTTTTGTTTTCTAGGATATGTGATGCAATTGCTTCTTGAAGACTTAAATTTCCTTCAGGTGATTTTTAAAAACTTTTGTCGCTGCTTTAAGAAGTCCATGATACTTTCGAATGAAGGAAATCAGCATGATGTTGGACAAGGCAAGATTTAACCAATGGCTTTCACAGAGGACGTATTTAATTTTTAGATATTCTGAAGAATTCTAAAATGAATCCCGCTAACATGACCAAACTTATTGGCTACTTTGTCATACCCCTATGCGACGCATTTATATATGCCAAGACATAGTTCATCACAATGTTGTAAAATTACTTTTCTTGAATTTTTGGAAAAGAAGATATTTATTAGAATACCACGTTAAAAAAATTTCCGAATTATTGAATTTTGTGAATTTTTAATAGTTCACATATCTAACACAAATGGCAAGCTGTTCTGCGCTTGAAATATCCATAGTTTCATCATCAATTAAGCTAAAACAGATCGCAATATTTATTTTGATAATTAATACTTGGGTAACTGTATGCCAGAATATTTGAATGATTTCATTCTGAGTTTCTGGGGTGAAGTAAATAGCATTTCTAAGGATATTTATATCTCGTTTCAATTCATTCGCTCCAGACTTTGCTCAAAACTTAAAAGATCTCTAAACTAGTCTTTTGATTTTAATGTAATGGAAAATAAAAACAAAGAAAACTTATTTTTTTTATCATACAGATAATTTTGTATTTTCAAACTTTCGGGGGGGGCTTCAGCCCCCTTAGCCCCCTCCCTGGCTACGTGCCTGCCCCCCCCTGTGAAAAGTTTGACATTTTGTGTTTTCAACGGCCAAACAGTGCAATTCTCCCACTCTCTTCGGAACTTTATAATGTTCCCACGGAATCTTTATAATGTTTCCACGGAGTGTCTGAATTTAGTACTGACCGCGATGGCAGATTAATTGCATTTTGATATGCTAATCGAGTTTTAACAAATTTTGGTTGTGAACTGGATGAGATGGTTTCTGAAGACCCGACCGCGCTATATGTTAATGTACACATTTTCAATTTTAAATTGTTTCGGATCTAATTTGAATATTTACGTACGATTTGTTTTCTATTCGATTCAGAATTGTTTAAAAGTATCAAAAAATATGAAGAAAGAGAAATCGATTTTGTTTTTTAAATTTAAAACTGATGGGTCCCTTTAAGAATTTGAAATTTCAATGTAATTATCTTATGATTTAATGCTTAAATTAAATTATTTGCTTATGTTCCAGGATGCGAACAGAAATTTTTCCGATGTGCAGGTTGTTTGGGAACCCAAAGAAGATTCTGGACTTCTGACTAAAAAGTTCATGAAGAAAGTTGAGGAGAAATATGGTGTTAAAATGTGTAAGTATCTATTTCAAATTTAAGCGGACTAAATGTACGGAGTGTCAAGGTTACTTTTCCACCCTTGCCGGTTTTTAACATTTTCCGACTTACTGAAAAAGTGTTTATAAATTCAATTCATCTACTTGTCCGTTCGTGTTCTAACTCGCGTAAATATAGTAAAATTGTTGTTGTCATGTATTGCTATAAAATTTATATATGTTAATTATGATTAGTGTGGCACATTTGGTATTTAAATTAAAGTGAATAGCATTTACAGTTCGTTTACAGGGATACTCTAAAGAACTCCTTTACATTAAACTGTAAGGGGGAAAATGTTTTGGAATGATATTACACTGTTTTAAATGTATTGAAATTTTCATGTATCATTGAAATGGACTATAAAACGCTTAATGCAGAATCTGGTGTGCATATAATTTCGCGTTCATTTACAGGGACAGATAAAAATATTTGGCTACGTTACTGCCTATAAAGAATAGTAGCTGGAAATTCGCTTTCATTTGTAATAAGGTTATATGGGGCATTTAGGTCATGATTTTACAGTGTGACTCTGGTGATTCTGGCAATTCTTCTTCCAAAAGTTAATGTTTACTTGAATTAATGTGCGAATCTTTGTAAACGTGTTCAGTTAGATCCACTTTTGCAGAGAAATATTTTCAAAATTACATTTTAATGTCTAAAAATAAAAATATATATGTATTTTATCTCCCTTTTTCATAAATCCTGTTTCCTATAAAAATGGGGCAACTGGACCAGGTGGGTGTATTTTCCATATACTTTTGATTTTTGTAATATGGGTATCAGGTCCTTTTTGAAAAAAGTATAAATAACTTAAAAAAATTTAAACCATGCAGGAAATTTAAATTATACATAAAATAAAGAGCGTTGCAAGGGAAACCCTTGCTATCAAGGTGTCTTAAAAAAAGCATCTAACGTGAAATTATTAGATTTATTTATACAACAAACACAAAAATTAAGTAAGTATATATGTTCAGTATATATTTTCTTTAGTATAGATAATAATTATAAAAGTTACATGGGTATTTTAGGAAAAAATAGGCAGTATGAATCTATGAACAAGCGGCTGCGTAAATACTTAAATATGTCATTCTCTTTTTGATTTACCTCAGTGAAAGTTCCATAACTCGAATAAATCTGTGGAGAATGTAACCATGTTTTTATACAGGGTGAGTCATAAATATCGAAGCAATAGGCTATCTCTTTAAATATTGCCCCTAGACCCATACTTCCAATTGCAAAAATTCATAAAAAAAAGTTGAATTTTTGATAAGATAAGTTGCAACTCCATGGGGGGTCTATTTGAAAAAATACGAAAATTAAATTTTTATACGGAACCCGTAGGATAAAAATTCCAATTAGGAAAACTTTCCTTATCCAGTCCTGAATAAGGCACAAAAAGTTGCGTCTTCATATCTTTAAAACTCGCGAAGTTATAACCGTTTAAAAAATTCATCAGGTTTTAAGGGATTAGACACAAATTGAAATGTGCGCAATTGAAAAAATGTTACTTTGACATTTCCAGGAAACGTGTAAAAATCTATCTTTTGAGCTAGTGTTTTGATTTTTTTCCTTTTCTTGTGATGATAAGCCATATAATTTGCTAAGAAAAACACATCCTAAAATTTCTCATACAATTTATAAAATTTTCACATGGTTAATACTGGTTTAAATGAGATAATTAAAAATCTTTATAACTCGAAACATTTTTTATCGGATTTCAATTTCTTTCCATTTAACTAAAGATGAAAATCTGATTATAGTTTTGTTCCAGGGTTTTTGTTTTTCAATATTAATTTTAAAACTATGATAAATATTTATTGAAAAAATAATATAACTTTAAAAAAATCCCTTTTTCAAAAGTAAATATATTTTCAAATTTGACAAAACAAAACTAATGTAAAATAATCAAAAATGACATGTTTTAAGTTCTTTTTTTTTTTTTTTTTTTTTTTTTTTAATAATTCTTAACTTTTAATAATTCAATGATAAGAAATAGTGGGGGAAAATTCATTATGCAGGAAAATGAAGTTTAATGTTTAAATGTTCGTCAATTGTTTAAAATAATGCATTTTCTAAGATGTAGATTAAGTTTTTTTTTTTTTTTTTAGCTCTCACAATTTCAGGCTTTTCATCGTCCTGGAGAGGATGTTAATCGCTTTTATTTTGCAAAAAGAAAAAAAAACCTTTAAAATTCATTTGTTTTAAGGAATAGTATATTTAAAGGCAAAAAATTTAAATACGATAAACCAGTGAAAAAAAATCCGCCTATGACGGAATTCTGTCTTAAGCGGATAATGTGATGATCCATGTAAAATAAATACAATAATACCAGAGAAAAAAAACTCCATTTACACCTCCTAGGAAGGTTATTTGTGTATAACGTATTTTTTCTTTCCTATGTGATTCCGTCTTAACAAGGTTTTACTGTATAACATTTTTCAAAGTCTCCAACTCATGGGATATGGAGTAACGGTATCAAAATAAGAGTGAAACATTTACATATAGATTTATTGATAAAATACATACATCACAGCTTTCGGCGCTTCTTAAATGATAAAAAGTATAAATATAAAAAAACAAGAAGCTATAATAAGTATTTTTGGTCAGAACTCCTCCATACGAAACAATTTTTAACCACATTGAAGTAAAAAACAATGTAGAAACTCACGGCTGAGCCGGGCTATGATTTAAACTTTTTTCCAGGCCAGTTCGTGCTGTGATTTTAACATTTTTCCAGGTCGGGCCAAACTTTTTTACCTATGGGTCGTTTTGGGACCGGACCTGGATATTTCGATCCATGCAGACCTGCAATGTAGAGTACCAACATATTTTGAAAGAAAGTTTAGATTTAATTCAATACGCTGCTTTGTTATGTCCAAATAAGAGGTACTGTCTTAAACCGACATATAATAATGCACAATTTGTGGACGATCCCTTATCTGCTCTCAAAATGAGATAAAAATTATTCGTTTACAGGCATGGTTAGGTGGTGTAAGTCACGAATTTTCGAGAATTTTGGATTTTAATATCTCTGTCAGATTTTTAGATATGGGGATGAAATTTTTTTTGTTCAATTTAGGAATGCATAAGGGATAATTTCCTAATTGGAAATTTTGCCCTACAGGGCCGTATAAAAATTTAGTTTTCGTATTTTTTCAAATAGACCCTCCCATGGAGTTGCAACTTATCTTATAAGAAAATTCAACTTTTTTTTTATGAATTTTTGCAATTGGAAGTATAGGTCTATGGGCAATATTTAAGGAGACAGCCCATTGTTTCGATATTTATGACTCACCCTGTATAGAACAGAACTATTTTTTATTGGTTTCGATAGTTTTCTAATAATGTTACTTTATCTTATGTACCCCTCTTCATCTGTATTGTAAATTGTCGAAGTTTAGCTATCTCTTTTAAAAAATTTTGTTTCAGACCCACTGAGATACTTTCTTTTTTTTTTAATTTTATTACGCAATTTTAATAATATATTGCATAATTTCCGTTACTGCAAGCAATAAACAATGAAGAAATTAATTTTCCGTGGTACGAGAAACTCGAAAAATGTGTTGTAACTGATGGGTCTAACTGGATCCGACATGATCCCAGTTGCCCTGATATATGTCCCAGTTATCCCATTCTTGAAAAATTTATGAGATAATCGGAACACCGGTTTTACATTTGAAACATGAAGTAAATATGTATTAATACCAAATAATAATGATGTACTTATATTTCTAATTTTTTTAAAAAATATATTGTTTAATAAAAGTATTGTAATAAAAAGTTTAACCGAATTCACTTAATATAATAAATGTTGTTTATAAAAAAAGAAGCCTGAATTTTCGGTTACCTATCACAGAAAAGACAAAGCTATGATTGAGTCAACACACGTTGTTTTAAGAAGTAGAGATGAGGGTAAAATGTTCACTATAGCTAAAATTTAAAAGTCATCTACGGTTTTTTATATAATAGGCTATGCCCCAGTTACTTTGTGGGTCCAGTGGCCCCAACTTATCTTAAGCATTTTAAAATATAACTACGACTTTGTATATTGCTCGGTGTGTATAAATTCTATACATAATGCATATGGCTGCATAAAATAGCTCAAAATCATTTTCATTTACTGATGGAAATTGTTCAATGGGAAATTTAAATTGTGCTATGCGTTTAATTGAACTAACTTTTAGCATACTGCGTAATACAGAGGTAAATCTATAGATCATATACATGCCTGCACGAGATAATCAAATATTTTTCATACTATTCGTAGTAATTTCAGAAATAGGGTTTTCAGATGCGTTATGCTGCATTTTCTAAATTGTTTATTTATACACATCACCTTAATACGTTGTAAAGTTTTTCAGTATTTTCAATGCGTCGGAAAATGTTTCATAATCTATGCTGGACGCGATTTTTTTTAAAAGCTTGATTTAAGAAAGTAAAACAAAGTTTTGTGATGCGCACAAAATTCTAGTTCACTTTTATTTTTATTAATACTGTGGATGTTTTGATTGATGTTTTTTATTGAATATACAGCAGTAATTTTTTTTTCCTTTTTTCCTATTTATAGCTGATTATTGGGATCTTCACAGATGGTCCATTGAACATACTGAAGATTTTTATAATGAATTATGGGAACTTTCTGGTATAATCTATTCAACACCATATCATCAGGTAATATCACATATATTAATGACTTAACCAAGAATACTGCCCCTGTTAGGTGAACATGGGAGCCTACCAAATCCCTTTTTTTGCCCACCACTATTTCCAAACGACAGTCTTTGTTGTAGATTTCTATGAAAATACTGTAGAAATTTACCATGAAAAATAATGTTTCGAAATATTGATAGCGAAAAAAGTGACAGGTGGGTTTTCTGGAAAAAATACATTTCCTAGGAGTATAAATTATTAAATAAAAAATTCTTTTTAGACTACTGTATTTCATACGAAAACTATGCACGATAAAAATCGTGATACGTAACAGCGGAGTGTTTAGCTCACAGTCTATTAAAGCTTGAGAGCTAAAGTGCTTGCAGATTCTGTATTGTATGTACATATGTATATATTCAACGCCATAACTTTTGATAGAAAAATCACATTTGCTTCAAATTTTGTAAACAGTTTCATTCCGATAAAGCGCTTGCTTGATTAGTTTCGGAAGTTCATTGATAGTTCATTGATAGTATAAAAAGGGGGCAGGATGTGAGGGCTATTTCCCCCCTTCTAATTTAGATAATTGGATTTTTCATGCAGAATAAGCCCATTTGCTTCAGATTTCGTATACCGTTTTATACGGTAAAACGCTTCCTTTGGTGAGATTTGTAGATTCCTTTGTTAAGAATAAAGGGCGGAAATGAGAAAGCTAATTCACACCTTTAATTTATTTGAGGGGCATTTTTCTTTAAAATAAGCGTATAATATACAATTAGTGTGACTAGTTTGTGAGCTCAATGAAATTTGTTTAACGGGACATTTTTTAAAAAGTTTTTAAATAGTTATAAACTTTTTAATAATTTTCGAGTTCCTCGCCTTACGATATCATATGTTATCATTCTTTGACTCCTTCCCTCCCTCCACCCTAATGATATCGTTATCAATGACTAAAATTTGTTTTTTATGCATTTCTTTATATATTGGTCTAGGAGATGGTGATTCCGCACAATTTTTTGGGCGCTCTATCTCAAGAACTAATGATCATGATTTCGTCAAAATTCATATTCTGTTACACTTTGGCAAAAATAGTTGCTGATTAGGTTTATGTGTACATCATTCTAAAATTAGTGTTGCTGTGTTGTTATTTTCTTAATTTCATCGATAGCTGTATCTCAGCATGTATGGAATTGAATTTGAACAAATTAATTATAAAGGGTGTTCCTAAACTCATGGTACATACGCTAGGGCATGATAAAACACATCAAGATGAGTAATAGTAAATAGGAAACCAAGGGTTCCTAAAGTATTCCGAAGGAGACAGTCACCATCAAAGTTTAGGGTCCCAAATTGCAAATGATGATAAAAAAAGGGGGAAAATGAGTCGATTTATTTGCGGTTTCAGCTAAAATCATTCTTTAAATTAGTATTTTCTTTAAAAAGAAAAGTTTTAAAGAGAAAGTTATAAAAATGCCAGTAGAGGGCGCTGTAGACTTTGGAGTACCAAATAACTACTTTTTACCGGTTTTTTTTTTTTTTATCACTGTTAAATGTTTTCTAAAGCTTAGACCTTAACATAAATTTTGTGTGCACAAGTGAAATCATCGGGAGCGGTTAAGTGGAGCAAATTTAACTGTGTTCAGGGAGTTTATTTTTGAACGATCGTATGTAATGAGCAAAATATTAACAAAATGATGGAAATCAGGACAGACAGAGATAGAATGAAAAGAAACCAACAACAAGAAGAAACACTTCATTTAATCAAATGAAAATAAACAACACGAAGTATTCCATCACAGGCATTGTTCAAAATTGCGGCCTCCAACACAAACGCAGGCTTGAAGCCGTCGATGGATTGACCGCCGTACATTAGCGAAAACACCAGGCATCTCTCATATGGTGGCCGAAGCAACGGATATCTGGGAAACAAGGTCTTCAGCAGAATCTACGGGACCATCTTCGTTTATCATGCTCTTCATATGACCTCACAAGAAAAAATTCAGACGGGATAAATCGGGTGAACGGGCGGCCAGCTGATTGGACCACCACGACCTATCTATCGCCCCAGATACGTGACATTCAGGGCGTTACGGGCATCCAGGCTGTAATGGGCCGGTGCTCCGTCGTGTTGGAACCATATACTAGAGGTCTGCACGGGCCGAAATTTCCAGGCCCGGGCCCGGCCCGAACGAAAGAATATTGGCCCGACCCGGCCCGGCCCGAAAGTTAAAATTTCGGCCCGAGCCCGGCCCGGCCCGAACGAAAAAATTAATGGCCCGGCCCGAAAGTTTAAAATTCGGCCCGAACCCGGTCCGGCTCGAGTGAATTTTTACAGAACATTGATCTTTAATCTTATGGAAGAGTTCTGACCAAAAAAAAATTTATATTAGTCTTTTTTTCCATGTTTATAATCTCCGTATTTATGCAGAAGTGCCGTAGGCTGCGATATTTATGCTTTTAAATGAATCTTTTTTTGTTTTATGTAAATGTTTCAATTATCACTAGTATTATTAATCCATATTCCCTGTAATGGAGACAAAAAATCGAAAAAGCGGTATATGGTAAAATTTCCAAAGACGAAATCGCTTTGGAACGAAAAAAAATGCATTCCCTTCTTAACAGATGTAAATGTTTAATATATTTTTTTTTTTCCCGTATTGTTGTATTCATTTTGCATGGATGAACATTTTAAAAGAAACTTTCAGTTTTCAGTTAAAAAAAAAAAATCCGTCATAATCATGTTTTTTTTTTTTTTCGTGTGTGTGTGTGTGTATGTGTGTTTGTGTGCGTTTAATTCTATTTTAAAACGCCTAGTAATCTACGATTCCTTAAAAGGAATGAATTCTAATGTTTAATTGTAGAATAATGACGGCTTAAAAGTATATGCTTTTTTTGCAGAAATTTTTGGAGAAAGCCAAATATTACTGATTTATAAAAAGTTGAGAAAAGGATTTTCATATGGGAAGATTCAATAGGAACTGATTATTTTGCTCCATGAAAACTAGGAATAATGGAATCAGTCTCGGTTCGTACGGAAAAAAAAGTTAGGCCCGGCCCGATACTCCAGCAAAAAAATTAAGGCCCGAGCCCAGCCCGGCCCGAAAAGATTAGTAACTAGCCCCGGCCCTGCCCGAAAGCATTAGTGACTAGGCCCGGCCCGGCCCGGCCCGGCCCGAGTCTTCAGAAGTAAGGCCCGAGCCCGGCCCGTGCAGACCTCTACCATATACGTCGTCTAATGAATGCTGGAACATGGTTTAATAGTTCTGGTAACACCTTTTGCAGAAACACAAGATATGAATCTCCATCCATGCGCGTTGGCAGTAAGTATGACCAAACCATATTATCGGCTATCCACAGAGCAAATGAAGACAGCTGCTGTGAACAGCTCCCAGTTTTACAATTACGCATTCGAATAAGTAACTTTTATGTTAGCGAAAATTTGCATACTCGTTCTTTTCCCCCCATGTCACATTTTCATATTCTTCTTCCGTAATTTTACAGCATAATAGTAGCTATAGCGCTTGCATGTAGGGGGAACTGGGCAGGGTTTGAAAAAACCCGGGTTTTTTTTGAAAAAGCCCAACCCACTGGGCCCAGTAGTCTAAAACCCGGGTTTTTTCGGGCTTTTTTGAAAAAACCCGGGTTTTTTCGGGTTTTATCAATTTTTTTTAGAGAACTCTTCACATTTCTAATTTTCACATGCATAGTACCTAAATTTTTCATTTATCAGTGAAACAAAGGTATAATTTTGCATTAAGTATAGATTAACAATAAAAATAAATACATAAAAAGAAAATATAAATATATTTAAAAAGATAATTTTGTATCTCATAGAACTAGATTACTGGAAGAATGATACATTAAATCAAGTGCAACTGAATTTCTTTATATAAATCAAAGTTAAAGACTAATTTATGCAATTTCTTTCATTTACTTCAATAAAAATCAGTTTAAAGCAGCAACATTTATGTAAATATTTTTATTTTTGTGAAGAAAAAAATAGAATTCACACATATATATGCATATATATATATATACTACAATTTAAGCAACATTTATATTGCAATAGTATTAAATTGGATTATCTAAAAGTCAATGTCAGTCATATCTATAAAGTTAGATCGTAAATGGCAATACACTTTTACTAGTTTAGTTTTGCTATTGTATGACATCTGTAAGCAATCTTTTAAAGTATCTGGATACATTTTACATTAGATTTTATTTGGGTTTTTTGGATATTATCAAGGTTATTTATGTTAAAGATACATGGTCCAGAATGTTTGAAAACAAGGTACTTATACTACTAAATACAATTTAAAATAACTAATTGATTACAAAAAGTTTATGAGGTTAAAGGTTAAAAGGTTATGACAATAATGAACATTATAATTTGCTTTTACAAAAATTAATTATTAGTAATAATTTTAACAATGAAATTATTAAAGTACTATACTAAAACTTTTTCACACTTTTTTTTTTTTGTTATAACAGGATTCCCAGCAAAACATGACTGGCAAATTTCTTGACTTTCCATGACCAAATCTCAAAAAATTCCCTGACTTTCCCAAACCAAATCTAGAAAAATTCTCTGACCAAACGAGCATACAGCAAAATTTGATACTTATTTTCACAATCTTTTGCCAAAATTAGCAATTTTTTTCTGCAATCATACTTCAGTCTTTTTTTTTATTATTATTTCGAACTGTTTAATGCATTTTATGTCATTTTTCATTTTTTCACTCAAATGGTTTCCATGACTTTTTTAGAAATTATTTGTAAATTCCCTGACTTTTCCTGTATATTTTGAGATTTTCCTGACTTTCCATGATCTGGGAACCCTGTATAACTGTCACTATTTTTGTGTTGAAAATTACTGTATAAACTTTCATTGAACATTGAAGCAGGATGATAAATGTTGCGATTAATCTTAAAAGCTATAACAATACAAGCAATCAGGATGAGGATCACATTTCAAGTGCCATCATTAGGTATACATTAAGATTTAAAGCACTTGGATGCATTTTAAAATATATGGCCATGAAAATCTTCCTTATTTACAAACTAATTTATTTTATGGTCATTTTATCAATACTTAGAAATTCTTTTAAATATGGTTAGTTTGAAATATATTTAAATTGGCATTTATCTTTCTATCATCATCTCTTAGATTAAATAATGATACAGATGTGAAAACACGAGAAAATTTGAAAAAACCCACAAATGGGTTTTTGATGGGTTTTTTCAAGTGGGCCCGCCCGAAAAAACCCGGGCGGGTTTTTTCGGGCTGGGCCCACTTCAGCGAACCCTGGAACTGGGGCACATTGATACAGCTTTTTTCTAAGAATTTTTTTGGTGTCTAAAAAGCAGAAAATTCAAGTTTTTCTCCCATGTGGTGTTAGCAGAACTTGTGTAGTGCGTTATAAAAATGTACAATCGTTGTTTCATAGTCTATTTTTACATGTAATTAAAAAAAAATAAAAAAAAAGTCATTTGTATCAATGTGCCCCATCCCCGGGGCAGATTGATACACTTCTTGGGGTACTTTGATACGTATGGGAAAAATGGAGACAAAATAATACCAATGCATATTTTTCATAGAAAAATAGTTAGCAAACCATTTTATATTTATTTATAGAAATTCAAATCACCCACAATTTATTTGTAAGCAATATTAAAGCAATCAAAACGAAATGTATAATGACCTGAAATTCTGGCTTTTCCTTGTCTAATTGTTGGCTGTGGTAACTTTGTCGTATCTGGCACTTCAAACCCAGGATTATCTTCTTTCTTAGAAAATATGAAAAAATTACTAGGTTTTCTGTTTATAAATTGGTTTATAATCAGAAAATAAAGGATAATTATATTAAAAAATCTGTTTATAATGCAATTATCCTGTGCTGTTCTGCAGCTTGTTTCTCTTACTTAACATTCCTCATGTCGAGATATTTTATTCTCTGGAGAATCGGTATAAATTCAATATTTGTCAGGCTGCCGTCCTTTTCCTTTGTTAGTTCTACTAGCACTAGGTGTTAGGTAATTTCGTACGTCTTCTGTTTGCAAAAATATAAAAAAAAGTTTTAATATAAAGAAATTAGAGCTATTTCACTTCAATAAAAACTAATATTAGAAGTTTTTGGCAAAAAATGGTTGGATTAAGAAGTATATGGTAAAAAAAAAATAATAAAAGATAATGAAAAAATTAACTAGAAAAGGATTTAGGTTGTATCAATGTGCCCCAATATAGACTGTATCAATGTGCCCCATGAGTCTCAAATCCAACACTTCATAATTTATCTAACAATAAAGAATGAGGAACTGTTAAAGAGTAGCTTTACTTGCCAGGGAGAGTATTCTTTTCGGTTGAAAATACTGGAACAGTTGTGTAATACCATTTCAATTGTACAACTCAAATTTATTTTTGACCTACAAAAGCAATAAATCACCCGTCCCATTACATCAAACTACTGAATCATTCCAAGACTTTCTGTATTTAGTTGAGTACACTAGCATCACCTTTTGGACCTGTTGTGAAACTTCCTGTAATGACCCTGTGAGCTGTAGAAAGGGTGTATCAATGTGCCGCATGTATCAATGTACCTGAGTTCCCGCTATCTAGTTATTTGAACATGCTCTAACACGTTTGCGTTTGAATTCAAATCATGCATTATTTAGCGAATGTTGTTTATTTTGATGTGCACTATCACCTCTTAAAGTTCGTTTCATCACTTATTATTTTGTTTATTTCATACGATCGTTCGAAAATCAACCCACTGAACACCGTTAAATTTGCTCTACTTAACCACTCCCGATGATTTCACTTGTGCACACAAAATTTAAGTTAAGGTCTAAGCTTTAGAAAACATTTAACAGTGTTAAAACGGTAAAAAGTAGTTTTTTGGTACTCCGAAGTCTAGAGCGCCCTCTACCGGTATTACTCTAACAACGGTAATCCTGGGGACTAGATGCATTACATCTGGAGGAAAATCTTTTGAGCAGTTTCTATGCTCTCCTTCGTATGTTAATTCTTTAACTGCGACACTGAAAAACTACCTTTTAATTTCTCAGAGCTTGCGTTCCGACCATACATTCTTTGACGAAATTTTCTAATATAGATACGTTCTATCACCCCGTAAAATGTTGCCCCTTTTATCAGACACATTCTACATTGGGGAAAGTTTTGTCGTGGCAACAGTATACTAGTTTGTGATACATTTTATCTATCATTAATGACAATCTCATTGGTTGGTTTTCGCAGGTTATAGATCTTAGCGTTCCAATGGGTGACTTCCATGAATGGTTTGCCGGAGCCAAAATGAACTTTGCTGAAAACATGCTTAAATACAGAGACAGCCACATAGCATTAATTGTTGCAGGTAAATATGAAATTGATTGATTTTGATGATTGATTGATACGATTGCTCGTAATTTTGTGAAAGTTTTCAAAGTAACATATGCGGTTTCCTAATTATTCAAGTACTTATACAGGGTGTATCTAAACTACTGGGCAAAACTTTAAGGAGTAATAGTACACATCAAGACAAATAATATTAAATGGGAAACTAAGGGTCCCAAACGTCTTCCGAAGGAGATAAGCGCCATCAAATTTTTGGGTCCAATTTTTAAATGATTATAAAAAACAGAAAAATTGGTCGATTCGTTTGCGGTTTTCACGAAAATTATTCTTTATGTCAGTATTGTCTTGAAAATAAATTATAAAGATAAATTTCAAAAAATGCCGATAGAGGGCGCTTTAGACTTTGGAGTAACGAACAACTATTTTTTACCGTTATTTTTTCCATCTCATTAAATTTTTTTAGAAGTTTAGACATAAACTTAAATTTTGAGCTCAAAATCTGTGGTTAAGTAGCGCAAACTGAACTGTGTTCAATGGGAGTGGGTAGGTTCAAATTTCAAATGATTATAAAAAGCAGAAAAATTGGTCAATTGATTCGTGGTTTTCACTAAAATTATTCTTTATGTCAGTATTGTCTTGAAAATAAATTATAAAGATAAATTTCAAAAAATGTTGATAGAGGACGCTTTAGACTTTGGAGTAACGTACAACTATTTTTTACCGTCATTTTTTGCATCTCATTAAATTTTTTTAGAAGCTCAGACATAAACTTAAACATTGTGCTGAAAATCTGAATCGTTGAGAAAAGTTGTAAGTAGCGCAAACTGAGCTGTTGAATGGGGGTGGGAAGGTTCAAATTTCAAATGATTATAAAAAACGGAAAAATTGGTCGATTCGTTTGCGGTTTTCTCTAAAACAATTCTTAATGTCAGTATTTTCTTGAAAATAAATTTTAAAGATAAATTTCAAAAAATTCCGTTAGACGGCGCCTTAAACTTTAAAGTAACCAACAACAATTTTTAACTGTTATTTTTTGTATCTAATTAAATGCTTGCAAAAGATTAGATTTAATATTTGAGCTCAAATTCTGGATCGTTGGGAGGGGTTAAGAAGCGCAAACTGAACTGTGGTCAGGAGTTGAAATGTTACCCTGCCCACCATATGAACACAGTTCAATTTTTCGCTACTTAATTGCTCACAGCAATTCAGATTTTGAGCTCAAAATTTTAGTCTAAGCTTTTAAAACATCTATTTAGATTAAAAAAATAATGGTTAAAAATAGTTGTTGGTTACTCTAAAGTTTAAGGCACCCTCTAACGGAATTTTTTGAAATTTATCTTTAAAATTTATTTTCAAGGAAATACTGACATAAAGAATGATTTTAGAGAAAACCGCAAACGAATCGACCAATTTTTCCTTTTTTTTATAATAATTTGAGATTTGAACCTCCCCACTCCCATTGAACACAGTTCAGTTTGCGCTACTTAACCACTCTCAACGATTCAGATTTTCAGCTCAAAATTTAAGTTTATGTTTAAGCTTTTAAAAAAATTTAATGAGATACAAAAAATAACGGTAAAAAATAGTTGTACGTTACTCGAAAGTCTGAAGCGCCCTCTATCGACTTTTTTATAAATTTATCTGTATAATTTATTTTCAAGACAATACTGACATAAAGAATAATTTTAGGGAAAACCGCAAATCAATTGACCAAATTTTCTGTTTTTTATAATCATTTGAAATTTGAACCTACCCACTCCCATTGAACACAGTTCAGTTTGCGCTTCTTAACCACAGATTTTGAGCTCAAAATTTAAGTTTAAGTCTAAACCTCTAAAAAAATTTAGTGAGATGCAAAAAATAACGGTAAAAAATAGTTGTTCGTTACTCAAAAGTCTAAAGCGCCCTCTATCGGCTTTTTTTAAAAATTTATCTTTATAATTTATTTTCAAGACAATACTGACATAAAGAATAGTTTTAGTGAAAACCGCAAACGAATCGATCAATTTTCCCGTTTTTTATAATCATTTCAAATTTTGGACCCTAAACTTTGATGGCGCCTATCTCCTTCGGAAGACGTTTGGGACCCTTAGTTTCCCATTTAATATTATTTGCCTTGATGTATACTATCACCCCTTAAAGTTTTGCCCAGTAGTTTAGATACACCCTGTATAATGCTATATCAAGATTTTGGTAATTTTGGATCTTTTACAATATCATATATTATCATCCCGCCAAATTCCTTCCATCGATTTCCTATTGATATCGTTTTCAATGTCAAAAAAATATTTTAATTTTTGATATTTTTTCTTTTATTAATTATGACAAACGTATATGGTTTACATTTATTATTATCATACTTAATTGATTCGAATGAGATATAAAATATCACTATTATAAATGAAATAACTTTGTATGAAACACTTAACCTTTATGCAGGAGCTCGCTCAGTGTCTACCTCATGAGAATACACGCAAGTCCGGACAGATGCTGTCAGAGCCCCTCCGTAAAGGTTAAAAGAACTAATTACCATTTAATAATATTTAATAATAGCTTCGTTATATAAAGCATTTAATGGTAATAATGCGTTCGCAGTTACCCCGCACCTGGGGAGGGGGAGTATAGAACAGGCTGAACTTCTTCTGAACAAAACGGGTGGATAATAATAGTCCAAGAGCCGATCGCACAAAACCCTAAGTCATCGAGCACAAGAAAAAATCCTTTCTTTTATGGAAGAGTAGTAATAGAGGATTCTAATGACTTATGTCTGCCAGAAGCGAAGTGGTGCATAAGCCAAAAATTAATACCACTAACGGTTGACTCATAGGTTTAGCATTGTATTTGCCGTACAATCAAAAGTATGAAAACCGGGAAAACGGGGTACAGGAAAACACAATGCTAATCCTACGAGTGAACCACTTGTGGCCATACATACAAGGGCTATGCTGGTCATATATGACCTGCCAAAAGAAGAAAATAATCTGACATATCAAATCAAACGTCGGTGAATTTCATCCTCCACCAGAAAGGTTCAGAGATGTTCATGTTGATCTGATAGGACCTTGAAACGCTAATATATATACTCTTAACCTGCATCGACCGGTATGCTAACTAGATGGAAGTAGCTCCGCTGAACAACATTTTAGCCGACACAGTTGCCAAAGCACTTTACGGTTATTGAATTTCTAGATTTGGAACTCCATGTCGACTCATCACGAATCGTGGAGCACAGTTTGGATCATCCTGACAAAAATGTGTGGAATAAAACTGCTGCACACGACTGCCTACCTCCCATTAGCCAATGAGAAGGTCGAACGGCTGCATTGAAATCTAAACTAATGGCACACTAATGACTGTACTAATGGCACAAAATAACCTGGTCTAAATTAAAACACTGCAACTGTTTTTTTTTTTTGGGGGGGGGGGGGGCAAGCACTGCTATGCATTAAGATTCTGCATATACTCAGATGGTCTATGGATAAAACATACAATAGAAAAATTTTCAATGGTAGGACAACGCCTACTTCACCTGATAATTTTGCGAAACAACTTCAAAAAGCAACGGAAGAAGTCGGACCAACAACTGTGTCAAAAAAAGTATGTACAAAAAATATTTGTCCCTAAAGATTTAAAAACCACGTCACATGTTTTTATTTGTACAGATAGAGTTAAAAAGCAACTGGAACCTCCATACGAAGAACCTTTTCCAGTCGTTGATAGAGACGAAAAATATTTTGCACTGAAAATCGAAGATAAAACTGTAACTCTCTCTGTATTGATAGGTTAAATCCAGCATACTTCTTGCAAACACCAGACATCGCTAGAAAAAATCAATACAGAAAATACACCACAAGATCGACATTCTCAAGTTGAAAAACTTCCGGAAAAACAAATCTCTTTTGGGACGAACAATTAAACTTCCTGTACGATTTCGAGATTAGCATATATGTATATATATATTTAAATATTGTTTTTAAATTTTTGTACATTGCTATTTTTGTAATTAGCATTTTTCTGAATATATTGTAACTAACTACGTTGCTGAGAAAATGAGCATTGTTGTGGCTAAAATTTATTAAGTTTCTTTGTTTGAATTGACAACAGCAAAAAATTTTGAAAATAATAAAAGATGTTCGATGATGGAATAGATGGAAATTTGTGAATGATTTTAAATGTATTTCGTCATAATGTTTATAATTACCAGAAATAGAATAAATAATATGAATTTAAAAAAAAAAAAACTCAGATATATAAGCCGAGTTAACATCTGCACGGCAGGTATCCCCGTTGTATTTTTTTTTTTTTTTAACAAGCAAAATAAATTTGACAAACTTCTTTCAATTTTCGTAGGTGAGGACAAACCAACGAGAAAAATTACTTACGCCCAAATGTATGAAGAAACGAAGCTCTACGCAGCCGCACTACGTAAAAGTGGAGTAAAAAAAAACGACATTATAGCAGGTAAGTAAGTATGTTTATCATTATTATTATTAATTTGTGAAGTCTTCAACATATTTCATATACAGAGATTTTTTAAATGTTTTCTGTCTATTAAAAAAAAAAAATCTGTGCCGGCATTGGCCTAGAGGCGGAGGTAGATTTCGAAGTTAAGTTTTAACTACACCATCAAAATTAAAAATAAACACAATTTAACAATTTTATCCAGTTAGTGAGATGGAATCTTTCCTCTCACATCTTTCAATATCTTGGTCGGCTATCGCGCACTTACGACGCGACGCCCGGAAGAATTCGCTTTTGACGATTGTCATCTTTGGGATGAGCCTGAAGATTTTGTTTTCCCCGATGCATCCTCTGGCGCTTGCCGATGGCGTGCACAGCGTGAAAGAGAAACATCCCGTTTCTCTTTCGGAAGAGGCGACAAAAAAGAGATATTTCATTTACTCATAGGGAAAAATCATAGAAAGACGAAAAAGAAACGGGATGTTTCATTTTCTCTTAGGGAAAAAATGTGATGATGGACATTGCTTTTCTTATAAATTTTGTCATTTTTATACTAAAAAATATCACGAGGCCCCACTTCTTTTTCTTTTCCATGTTTTTGTACCAGGGTTGGGTTTTTGCCGGCAGAAAGTGGTTTCTGCCGTAACAGTGGCAGAAAGTGGTTATAACCGGTTTTAACCGGCAGAAACTGGCAACAACTGGCATAAAGACATTTTGTGACATAATTCTGTCTCCGATATTTTTTTTTAGTAATATTTAATTTATTAAGTAGTTCATCCTTAAATAATTAGTACTTAAATAATTCAGAATAAATATATGCACACAAATAAAATATTGTGGATAGTTTTAATTAAAAAAAATTTGATTTTTGAAAAATTGAGTAATGTAACAGATATTTTTTTTGTTACATATGCATATGTAATTTATGTTTAAACAATTATTTTAAAATCTCAGTTTAAAAACCAAAATAGAAAACTATATGCAATGCTTATTTTAAATAAAGCACTGAAAAGAAAAAAAAAATATTTACTCAAAATATTTTTCTGTAATCTAACATGATTTAATAATAACATAATAAATAAGTAATAAAAAAACTCTCTCATAGAATTGTTATAGTGATGCGTGGATCTAGTAATTCTTTGGATTTTGAAAAGATTTCATTTAAATACAGTATCAGTGATGGTAACCTCGTCAGCCTGATTTTCCCTCAAAAATTCCCACAGCGGCCTGATTTTCCCCTCACAATTAAGCTTGCCGGTGCTGCCTTCAGTCTGAAAACTTTTGAGCAACATTATTTATATTATCGCTCCTTTATTGCACTTTTGAACATTTAAAAAGGGTTTTTCAAAGAAATTTATAGTAAAAGTAAACAATTGAAAACTTTCCAAGATTTTTCTTATTTAATTAAATAGCAGAATATGCACTTAAGAATCAACATCATAAAAAAAGTTACTTGGTTTATATAAACTAAGCACATTCTTTCAACGATCAGTAATAAATTCAAACTTTTGTTTTTTAAATAATTTTAATATATCTGCTAGAAATAGGTGTATTACATCTGTTAACATAATATTTTTAAAATGTCGTATACGTTGTATTATCTCTTTGAAAAAGATATTTCTTTCTTCGAGGATTCACTCTTAAACAGCAAAAAATAATTTTACAATGTATGTTAGACATAGGTAATTCAAGACTTTTTATCGTAGTCAATTTTAGTTGATTCTATGGCTTTCCCAGAAATTTGAATGCAGCATAACGAAGGAAATGTTTTCATGTTTGATTCTCTACTTTCGTCTTTTGTAAAAAATCACATTCAGCATCAAAAACAGATTTGATAGAAACAGAAGTTAACACTCATGAGGATACAATATATCTATTGTACCCTCCTACAGTTGACATTTCTCCGTTATATAATTCATCTCTCCGGTTAAGAGGGGGGGAGAGTACCAAATTGCTTTAACTCTGCTTGTCCCACCTACCTCTGCTGTGGCAAAGATCATCCAACTTCTATAACCAATCCTTCATATTATGAAGAATTAAGAATTATGCACAGTAATCTCATCAGCAAAAATGTTATTCCGCTTATTTCAGGGGAGGGGGGGGAATTGCTGATACAAAAGCTGTGGAAGTAAAATCTCAAAAACGCCGAAATTTCCCACAAAAGTACAAAAATTCCCTTTTTCCCACAGGCCTCTGTTTTCCCCACAAAAAGGGAAAATTCCCACGAGTTACCATCACTGTACAGTATTCAAAAGAATTTTTTCAAACTTTTCTTACATTCAGAACAAATTAAGAAATAATCTGGGGACAGAAAGATTAGCAAAATTAGTCCTATGTTATGGAATGCTTCGTGGAAAAAATACTAACAGTATATTTGAGTGGTAATTTGTTTCTTCAATATTGTAAAATAATTGTACAAGATATTTCATTAAATTTTCTTTGTCTATGTTATTTTTTGTGCTTCAATTATTTACTTATATATTTTCACAAGAAATTGCATTGTTATTTATTTAAAAATAATCTGAAAAGTAATTTGTTATTAAATCAGAATTTTTTGTAAATTTATTTTTAAAAGAAATAAAATTCAACTGTAAACAATAATATTAATAATTAAACTTGTACAGTATCAGGTTATTGTTGTGAAAGTTTCTGTTTTTCAAGTGAATGAAAATTAGTGTTTTAAATAAGCAAGGTACGTATTTATATGATCATTTTTAAATGTTTTGATACTTTGAATAACATTCATAATCTTATGTTTTAATTTTTAGCTCAATGGTTTACATATCAAATGTAAATGTGAATTATGAATCATTGCTGAGTAAAGTTCTTATTTAGTACTGTTTCTTAGTTTCTGCCAGTTTTTGCCACTTGCTGGCAGAAACCAGTTTCTGCCATGCCGGTTTTAACCGGTTTCTACCGCTGGTTTTAACCACCCCGGCAGAAACTTGCCAACCCTGTTTTGTACATACACTGCTCGACATTGAAAATGCAACACCAAGAAGGAGTGGTCAGAAATTTATGCAAATTTCAGAGTAGGCGCATGTCACTGAGTTATGCAAATGATGTAAAATGTGTAGGTCTCCGACGCACGTGATGTAAGATATAAGGGAAGAAACTTGTAGAATGGGCAATATTCGTGTCGCTATTTCTGCCAGACGAATTATCGAAGAAATTTTGTTTTTGTCTCGGAGGATACGTGTATAGAAGAGAATGCCAGGCCGCCGTCAACGAAGGCATTTCCAGCAGATAGACGATTTTACGAGAGGTATGGTGATGGGACTGAGAAGGGGGGGTTGGTCTGTAGGTCAAATCGCAGCTGATACCCACATGGATGCGAGCACGGTGCATCAGCTATAACGAACATGGTTGGAACAAGGAAATGTGGCAAGATTGAGGGGTGCAGGTGCAGCCAGAGTAACGTCAGCACGCGTGGATCGATGCATCCACCGACAAGGTGTGGCGGCCCGCAAGTCACTTGTACCTCGATTCTGCAGCATGTACAAGATACCCTGGATGTTTCCGTGTTGACCAGAACCATTTTCCGTCGATTGGTTGAACATGGGCTGCACTCACGGCGTCCGTTAAGAAGACTGCCATTGACTCGACAGCATAGACGCCAACGTTTGCAATGGTGCCGGATTAGAGCGACTTGGATGGCAGAATCTCGAAACGTTGCGTTCTCAGATGAGTCACGCTTCTGTTTATCCAGTGACAGTCGCCGCATACGTGTGTGGCATCTACGTGGAGACAGATCAAATCCGGCAATAACTGTGGAACGCCCCACCGTGCGAGAACGTGGCACAATGATTTGGGGCGCTATTGCGTATAATTGCATATCACCTCTAGTTCGTATTTAGGGCACTATGACGGCCCAACGATTCTTGGAAAATGTACTGCGTCCAGTGGCAATCCCCTACCTTCAGGGGCAGCCTAATTCAATTTTTCAGCAGGATAACGCCCGACCACACAGTGCTTGCATGTGCCAACATGCTCTGCTCTTCCCTGTCCACCGTACTCGCCTGATCTGTCACCAATCGAACATGTGTGGGATGTGATTGGACGCCGTTTTGCGGACTCTGCCTCTGCCTCGTTCAGAAGATGAACTGTGGCAAATGGTTGAAAGGGAATGGAAAGCGATCCCTCAGGACACCATTCACGCTCTTATTGACTCGATGCCTAGACGTGTTTCTTCGTTCATCGCAGTTCGCGGTGGTCCTACATCCTACTGAGCCGACGCCGTTCAAGTTCTGTATTCTGACTATCATTTTGAAATAAAAATCACTTAATGCTTCTTGCTGTCTCTGTCTTTTCCCCAAATTTCATCACTTTCTGACCACTCCTTCTTGGTGTTGCATTTTCAATGTCGAGCAGTGTATGTTCAACTATTGCGTGACACATCTTTTTTTCATCCAGCTGTGGCGCTTTTTTGAAATAAACTACTGTAAATATTGTAGATTTTGGAAATTTTGAATATTTAACAGGTTATAGCTACTAATAGCAACAATATCTCCGTGTAGTACTATATTATTTAGCTTGTCCTAGTAGTGCACTTTCATATTCCATAAGAAAAACTTTGGGGTATTATAGCTTTAATAAGATATTAAGAGCGAAAAATGGACATAAACATCATTTTGACTGTACTTTGTGGCAACATAACAATGTAAAATAACAATGCCCCATGGAAACAAATAAATTTTAATAAGCAGGTAGTGTTATACTATATGTTTATGCCAAAATAATTTTGGGATGTTGTTGCTTGCCAGAGATATACCATTCTAAACATATTGGGATTTCATTTTTCATAAAAATGACATTTGCAGCCTCGAACTTTGATATTTTCTATAGGAAAGAGGAAATGTTTTCAGGGCTTCAAAATTGCACACTATTCATTAAATAAGATTTACTTCAACATATAAAAAAATCAAGCAAATCAAAAAATACAACTATCACACTTTGTCTGATTTTCAAAATAAGGGCTCTTCTTTTGAAATAGATAAGGAAGTAATGTTAAATTTTTACATGTGGGGTGAAAAACAATTTAATTATTTAAATACTAGCTGACCCGCCCGGCGTTGCCCGGGTCCGTAATAATAATGTTAAACGAATTTGAAATTGTTATGATTTTATCTTTAACTCGAAATACGTGTAAATACACTGTTAAAAATTTGACCCTTTTGCTGCATCGTCACCCCACCGCTTTTATAGAAAATGATTACTTCAGCTTATTATGGAGCATTCTCATAGGTCAAAAGAGAGAGATTCTATAAAAGCGGGGGAGTGATGATGCAGCAAAAGGGTCAAATTTTTTACAGTGTACATTATATTAAATACGTACCCCCTGACTGTGTCAAAAATTGGTTTAAAAAAAACTAATATTTAGCTCCAAAAATACCCAAAATGACTGCAATGGGAAACGCAGGAGGGAATATGTGTCAAACGATTGCGTGATTTTCATGTTAAAGTGTTGATATTTATCCTTAAAATTACTGTTAAGAGACTTAACTAAATACATTTTTCACATAGATATCCCAAGTGAAATATTTTGAATTTCAAACTAATTATATCACTCTTAAATCCGACTATACCGTGAATGAAATCGATTCTCGATAATTAGCTAAAAGGTTAGTATATAGTATTATAATTTCAGAGCCATTTTACAAAAATAGGTGTATATTTTTTATCAAACATGCGTAATGTTCATTCTGTGAACTAAATCCTAACCGTAACCTAATTGTATTGTATCATAACTTGTCTGTAACCTAGCTTTATCTTGACAGTAACCTAAATGTAACTTAAATAAACCATAAATGTAACCTGGCCGTCACCTTATCATAACCTACCAATAATCTAACCACAATCTAACCGCAACTTAACTTTAACCTAACTGTAACTTAACCTTGACCTAACTGTAACCTAATCGGAAATTAAATATAACATAAGGCTCACCGGAATGTAACTGCAACCTAACTGTTACCTAACCGTAACCAAGTTATAATTTAACTCTAACTATAAACGAAATATCTTATCCATTTCGCGCTAAGTACTTAGTTTCACTTTCCACCGCTACGGAGCGCATTATGTTCTGTAGAACATCCGAATTTTAGGTTCGGATTGGATTCGTGTTCATGGAAATTATTTTGTCTTCTTCGGATACGGTTATGGTTGTTTGGAATATTTTTGTTCAGTTTAGATTCTGTTCAATTCAGATTTCGCGGGTTTTTTTTTCCTTCAAATGGGATTTTTAAGTTCGGGTCGGGTTGTACTTGCATGGAAATTATTTTACCTAGTTCCAATGAGGTTATACTTTACTGAAATATTTTTGTTAGGTTCAGATTAAGTTTGGTTCAAATTTCGGGATTTTTTTTTTAATATTTTGGTTCGGATTGGGTTTATGTCATTAGAAAATTATAGTGCCTTGTTCGTATCTGGTTATAGTTATTTGGAATATTTTCGCCAGATTCAGATTTGGTTCGATTCAGATTTCAGATTTTTCCAAATTGATTTTTAAGGTTCTGGTTGGATTCACGTCCAGGGAAATTATTTTGTTTTGCTCGGATCCGGTTTTGGGTCTTTGGAATATTTTTTTCGGGTTCAGATGTCGTTCAATTCAGATTTCGGTTTTTTAATGGAATTTTTAGGTTCAGGTTGGGTTGCGCATCAACGGAAATTATTCTGTATTTTTCAAATAAGGATATGCTTCTCTGGAATATTTTTGTCAGATTCAGATTTAGTTCAGTTTTCTAGGTTCGGATTGGACTCATGTTCATGGAAATTTTTTTGTCTTGTTCAGAGCCGGGTATGGTTCTGTGGAATATTTTTGTCAGGTTCATACCGGGTGTCCAGTAAATGACTGACCCATTTTAAAATTAAATAATAAAAAAAACGGTTTGAGATAAAAATGCGCGGTTTGCGGTATTGTTATTAGAATATCAATAAATTTTCAAATCGCACTTCCTTCAAATAGTTCTAATTTCGGCCAAAAGATGGCGCTGGCGGCATCAGACTGCAGAAATATCGCCTGTTTTCTTGTTCTCAAGCTGATGATCTTTCCGGCTCATTTTCCCGAGTCGAATCTGAGTCGAAATGTTGAATCGACTCTCCACTCAACTACAGAAATAGGATTTGTTGATTGAAACGAGATTTAAAATAACATTTAAGATTGAACTAGGCCTATTGTAACAACCTTTGTCTATTGTAACCTCCTTAGACAAATATCACGGGAAACTATAAAAACTAGTTTAAAACTACTGTAAAACATCTCCAACGGTGTATCAATTTATAAATAAATATTTATGACAAGAAAACATTTATTAAAGAAGCGTTCTAGAAAAATTTAAATTAATTTAAAAGACGTTCTTTAGTGTTTCAAAATTATCTTTGGAATATGTTATTTTAACCGCTTAACTGATACGCTTTTTTACGTACAATGAAATGAAAATATGGGATAAACGCCGCTTTTTTAAAGCTAAAATAATCGTAATATTTAATTTAAATATTTCTTCTATTAAATAGTATGAAATTGCACTTAAAATTTTTAGTAGTGTCAGAAAGCTTTAAGTGATGGAAGAAGCAAACTATAATTGCCGGTATGTTGTAGGGGCAAACCAGTTAAAATTTTAAAACAATGGTATGCAAATAGCGTTGCCAAGTCTCCTGTCTAAGAAAACTTATAAATTGGCACATTAAAATTTTCTAAATCTTACTATAAAGGAATCCGTCTACAATAAATCCTGTTTTAGACATAAAAATTTATTGATCACGAAGTAGAAAGAAACATACAAAACTACCTGCTAAGGCAAAAACCTGCCTAAAACAAAATATTATTATTTTTTCCGAAAACCGAATGCACCCCTACTTTATATTCATATTTTGTCATTTAACGTATCCAAAAATTTTATTACGAAAGCCGTGAGAGATTTTAAGATGTCTTTTGTACACACCTCACCTCCCCCCACCCACCCACGGCAGGAAACGTATCTACGCTAAAATGTACGGATATTTAAAAAGAAAAAAGGAAGACATATCTTTTTTTATAGCCTGTAAGTCATTCCTCTTCAAAACTTTATTACAAAAAGCATCATAGAACCTGAAATATATTTTTGCCCCCCCCCCCCCATATAGGAGGGAAATAGGTAATCTCGTTCTTTTCCCCCGGTATGACGAAAAGAACTAAAAAAAAACATTCTGCAAATATCTCCTGTATCTGATTTGAAATAAGAAATATTATTAAAAATATGATTTTTTTATCTTTTTTAAATTATGTATAAAAAGATACCAATGTTCAATTTATTTTTCCAATATTTATATTTATAAAATTGAACTAAAATAAGTAGACAAACAGTTTTATCTAAAATATTTATAGCCTCACCAGTGGGCGATAGTTTCTGACGTCTCAACTGGCGTTTAAATCAGCATTGTAATAACCTCTTCTATTTACAGTTTAGATGACGCAAATACCTCAAAATTTAAACTTGATATTGTGCTAAGAGTATCAATTTGATGTTTATTGCTTTTTTACTGTTATTCGGTATTGCATTACACAAATATAGCTTCAAAATTTGTAATCTAGGCTTTTAAAACAGATTCGTATTTCAACCATCGAATCCAACAGGAGAAAAAAGTAGAATATGGAGATAGTAAATGAAAGTAAGGATCGGGACAGTGGATACTGCATTAGCTTCTGAAATATTTTCAACAGCTTTTGTTTCACGCAATATTTAAAAAAAAACTAGAAGAAAAAGAAACGAAACTTTATTTCAGTAAAAAATTTCCGTAAAAATGTTTTGCCATAAAATTGCCTATAGATATTTTAGTTTGGTTTGGTTTATTTAATGTCGGCCGATTAAGTACATGTGGGAACCTGGTCAGAATGATGAGGGGATGGTCAGGGTATGCCCTGCGTGGGTGTCTCTGTAAGGGCACCTAACCCGTATTTACACAAGAAAATCCAAGGTTCGAAGAAAACTACGGAAAATTCCGAACGGTTATGCCGACAGACGCGATTGGGTTCGAACCCAGCACTGCCGTCTATGAGTTGAAACGTCAGAATCTATCACCCACTGGTGGTGCCATAGATATTTTAGATAAAACTAAATGTCTACTTATTTTAGTTCAATTTTATAAATATTAATTTTGAAAAACAAATTGAACATTGGTTTTTTTTATACATAATTTAAAAAAGATAATAAATCATATTTACATAAATATATTTCTATATATACGTAAAAAGAGTATCAGTTAAGCGGTTAAAATGACATATTCCGAAGAGAATTTTGAAACACTAAAGAACATCCTTTAAATTAATTTAAATTATTCTAGAATTGTTACAAATATTTCTAGGATTCTTTAACAAACGTTTGCTGGTCATAAATATTTATTCATAGATTGACACATTTTTGGAGATGTTTTACAGTAATTTTAAACTAGTTTTTGTAGTTCCCCGTGATATTTGTCTGAGGAGACTACAATAGACATAGATTGTTACATTAGACCCCGTTCAATCTTAAATGTTATTTTAAATCTCGTTCCAATCAACAAACCCTATTTCTGCAGTTGAGTGGAGAGTCGATTCAACATTTCGACTCAGATTCGACTCGGGAAAATGAGCCGGAAAGATCATCAGCTTGAGAACAAGAAAACAGGCGGTATTTCTGTAGTCTGATGCCGCCAGCGCTATCTTTTGGCCGAAATTAGAACTATTTGAAGGAAGTGCGTATTCAAAATTTATTGATATTCTAATAACAATACCGCAAACCGCGCATTTTTATCTCAAACCGTTTTTTTTTTTTTTTTTTTTTTTTTTTTGTTATTTAATTTTAAAATGGGTCAGTCATTTACTGGACACCCGGTGTTTGGTTCGATTCAAATTTCAAGTATTTTTTTCAAATGGAATTTTAGGTTCGGATCGGGTTCATGTCCACGGAAATTATTTCCTCTTATTCGAAACCGGTTATGGTTCTTTCGAATATTTTGATCGGAGTCAGATGTAGTTTCCATAAAATTTCAGGTCTTTTTCAAATGGAATTTTTTAGGTTCAAGTCAGGTTTATGTTCACGGAAATTATTTTGTCTAAGCTCTTATCGAGTTATAGTTCTTTGGAATATTTTTATCGATTTCACTTTTCGTTCTGGTCATTTTTCGGGTTTTTTCAAAGAAAATTTTTAGGTTTGGGTCGGGTTGCATATACACGAACATTATTTTTCCTTGATCGGATTGGGGTATGCTTCATTTGAATATTTTTGTGGGATTCAGATTTGATTCGGGTCAGATATGAAATCCATAGTTTTTTTCAAATGGAATTTTTAGGTTCGGATCGGGTTTATACTCATGAAATTTTTGTCTTGCTTGGATCGGAGTATGGTCTGTTTTTTTTTCTGGTTGGGATCGGGTTATGTGTTAAAACGCCTAAAAATTATGTTTTGCTAATATTCTTTTAGTGACTATTTTTGATATATAATTTATTTTGCTATTTGATAATTTATTGTTATTACTGTGTATGAGTCGAAAAATTGTACGTCAAACAGCCATTTCATTTTTGATTTAAAAACAAATTAAAATCTTAATAAAATTTTAACTTAAATAAAATGCACTCAAATTTAATCAATGATTTAAAAAAACTGCTAAAAAAGCCTCATATATACATATACATATATTTACTGCAACATAGCTAACCACGCATAGATTCTAATGTACGAAGTACCAACGATCTGACGTAACAACTGTATTCAAAAACCCTAAAAGTTAAACTGACATTTTGCCAGTCTATGAATTTTAAAGGTCTTTAAGGAAAAAAAACAGTCACTTTTGAAATGTCAAAATCTCAAATTGATTTCTTTCAGAGAGTAAAAAGAAATTAATAGAGTGGAAGTATTATCTCTGGAGGTGATGCTAAAAATGTAACTCTACATTAAGTCCAATTAAGTACCAACAAAGGCACGTGATTCAACACGCCTATCAATTGAAACAGGTTATTTTTTTGCTCTTGTTTCTTAAAAAGAACCAATCTGTAGCTTCACCGGTAAAAATTTATTAATTATTTTATCATATGTATTTTAAATATCAGTATAGAAAGTTATTTTAACGTTTTGCTTGAAAATATAACATTCTTTTGTTAATACATAAAAATCATCTGCGGTTAGAAATCTATATTTTAGATTAATATTTATTACTTAAGTTTTCATACATGATTTTAAAAGAATGTTTTCATCATTATATTTTAAATATTTATTTACATGCAATTATTAAGTCATAAACATTTTTCATCTACGTTATAAAGTATTTATAATTACATTAATGAAGGAAACTTTTAGTTATACAATTTTTAGTTCGTATTAAATGTTTTCAATATCTTATTTAATTTTAATTTGATATTTAATTATTGCTAATTTTCCAATTTCCTTCATTTTGAAACGAACATTTATTTTAATAAATAATTATAGAACAAAGACCATTTTAAAAATTTGCTATTTCCTCTTAAAATATGCTTCAATTGTAACTCATTTCTTTCAATTCGTCTTATAATACAAAATCCCTTCCACGTCCTTTTATTTGGCACATTAAAATTTGAGCGATAAATGGTTTCATATTGCAAATCATTTTTGAGGCTTACTTCACCTCCACTTATCTCATTCATCCATGGATTTCTTTAATTCTGTCTCAGCTTTCTTATTACGTCTGCGAAAATTTTTACACAACCAACCAACCGTAAACAAACGAAAGAGAAAAATGGGAAAAAGATGATTTTTTTTTAGTGACCTCTCGATTTTAATTAATTACTCATTTAATACTTGGAATTTCGTAATTCTGAAGCCCAGGTGCATCAGGAGAGATTTGTAGTTACTCTCAAAAAAATTTTGAGCTTCGTATGGGCTGTAGATTTTGCTAGCCATCGCAGACACACACACACACACACACACACACACACAGACAGAGCGTTTTGTTCTTTTATTACTATAGATATTTTGTTGGTGTTTTTATTTTCATTTCTTAATTTACTTATTTTGTTTTTAACGTTTTGGTATTGTTCAAGCTTTAAATATAACATAATTATTTCTATACGTAGAATTTAAACATTTGAAAAAAATTATGCTCCTCACACCAGTAAAATAAAATTATGCTGTTTAACAGTATTACAGCTGCATTTTCTGAATTTAGGATAACATCAGTTAATCCGTCTCAAGACTTGGTTTCACACTTGTTGTGTTAACCAGGTGAAATTTTAAATTAACCAGAGCAATAACAATGTTTTGTCGTTTCTCAAAGAAGAATAAAAGCCGTTAATATAGGAATATCTCAGCGGCTGGAAATGGAAAGGTATGGATTTAACATTGAGGTTAAATATGGAAAACTTTCTAAATTTAATTTATTATCTATTTTAGTACCAAGATTTTATTTTAAGCATTATTTGCCTTGTTTAATGAAAAAAGGTTCCTTACTTCGGACATAGCGGCCACTACGTTACGAAACTTTTGGTATTAAAATGCTTATTATTATTATTTTTTTTAATTCCTTATGCATGCGAACCCTTCATAAATACTATGGGTTTTCCGACTAATTTGCATTGAGTGTGTGGGTCTCTCATTACGATTCTTGTGTATTTAAAAGCTAATTAAAAATCAGTTTAAAAAAAACGCGTCAGTGACAAAGAGGCTTTGAAAATTTGCGAGTTCCTTTCTACACAAACTCAATGCCAAGTTTAAGCATTGAACAGGTTTTGTATTAGCTACTTTGGAAAAAGAAAAGGTTATTACTACGCTGAATTTAATTTTATGAAATTCCAAATGAGATTTAAATATGCACTATCTTTTATTCTCAGTACCGAGGTAAGTTCGGTATAAATAGATAAGGATAAGCTTTGACCCCTTAACTGATTAATTCTTTTCCGTTCAATAAATTGAAAATAGCGGACTTGCACACTATTATTTAAATAAAATATTCGTAAAATTAAGTCTAAACATTTCCGCTTTTCAATAGTACCGTAAAATGGGGTGATTAGGAACAGCGGGGTGAATAGGAACGAAACTCCCCGGTCATACAAATAAATTCATTATAAATATATGTGATGATATTTTTAGTTGCCAATTGTTTTATAAGAAGGTAATAACATTAAACGTTGGGAAATTCAGTTTTGACATGTTTGCACAACTACTGGGGTATATAAAAAAAACTTCAAGAGGATCCTCAAAAGCGTCATTTTTTCAAAGTCTTCAAAACTTTGTATGTAACTTCAATATTTTTCGTATTCTAAATCTAAGAGAGGGGATTTTTAATTAATGATAGACCTGTAAACGATATTCTGTATTAAATTCTACTTATTTCTAAACTACATAATGAAAACGTGGAAAATGGCTTGTAACATCAGAGGTTTAAGATTTACGGGGTGAATCGGAACACGTTTTCTCTCATGATTTATTTTTCTGAACAGTAATAGTTTCATGTAATATATGAAAACATATGTATGAATATGCATTGTAACAATATTTTGTTTGTTCTAATTACTTGAAGAGTTTAAAGGCGCCAAGAAATTACTTGGTTAAACAAAAAAGTCAACGCCTAATCCAACAGACATGGAACACACAATAAATGAATTTAAAAATAGCAAATTAGTTAGAAAAACTGCACAGAATTATTCTCTGACATCCACAACATTACACAAACATCTCAAAATGAAAAACCAATTAAAAAAAAAGGGATGCAAAGAGTACTAAAGTCTGGGGATGAGGGCGTATTAGTAGATCGCATTAATACATGCATAGCGATTGGGGCTACTCAATAGATTCACTTACCCAATGACTACTAGTAAAAGATAACACAGAACAGGGCTAAATTTGAATTAAATTCTACTTCTGCAATTCAAATATAACTTCTTAAAATAAATTTTAATTTTTCTTGCTTTAAAAGTTGTTTTCTAATTTTTAAAAAGGCATATCTTTACTTGTATATAAAATAAAGGCTTGGTTTCACAATAACTACGTGTTCCTATTCCTCCCTTATCATTATTACCTGTTTTTACTAACCCTATTTATGTTTGAATCAGAATAAATAAAGATTATAGCATTTGTTCCAATTCACCCCTATCTGCGGGATGAATCGGAACACCATTAAAAAAATAAATTATACTTATATAAACAGTAAAAATGTTTCGTTTTTGCTTAACAATTAAAGAACAAAACAATACCGAAGTTTCTAGTAGAAAAATAAAAAAATTAAAAAACAGTTGTTGCTTTTTTTTTAACGTTAAAGTTGAAAAGTGTTCCGATACACCCCCATTTTACGGTATGAAAATTTTCTTCAAAACAATAGTGGTGTCAAAAAGCTTTAACTGTTGAAACAAGCAAATTCGTCTTGGCCGAACGGCGTTCGGGCAAACCAGTTAAAGGGTTAAAAAAAGTGTTATACCGAATAGCAATATTTGATATCATTTAGGCTTCATGCCTTTTTGAGCTCTTATGTTATACCCATTCCTACTTTTCTAGTATATTCAGTTAAGACCAACACTACTTTGAATAGTTTTTTAGCTCACTGGCTATCATAGCCTGAGAGCTTATGTGCCCGCCCGTTCTGTATGTATGTGTGTTCGTTCGTTCGTGCGTGCGTGTGTACGTGCGCAACGCGATAACTCATGATAAAAATATCCGATCCACTTGAAATTTTGTATATAGGTATATCCTGATAAGGCGCTTCCCTGATTAGTTTTTGGAGTATATTCGACATGTATAAGAGGAGGAACGGGGGGTTCATGCTCCTACTCTTAATTGATATAAACGGGTTTTTCATGCAGAAATAATAGTTTTTGTTCAAAATTTAGATATAGGATCATTCTGATGAGACGATTCCGTGACTGTTATTAGGTGTTCATTGAATAAGTATAAATAGGGGGAACAGGGGTTCTAATGCCCCCCCCCCTTAATTTATATAAATGGGTTTTTCAAGCAGAATTTTCAGATTTCGTTCAAATCTCTGAATAGTTTTGGAAGTTTACTGGTTAAGTATAAAAGAGGGGGATAACTCCTTTTAAATTATATAAATGCTAAATGGGTTTTTATTAAGAATTATCTTATTTGCTCTGAATTTTGGATATAGATTTTTTATATGATAAAGCATGTCTTTGATAGTATAGGAGGTTCAATGATTAAGTATAAAAAAAGAGGAAAGAGGAGAGCTGTTTCCCCTGTTCTGGAGAGGAGGAACGGGGGGCTCATGCCCCTACTCTTAATTGATATAAACGGGTTTTTCATGCAGAAATAACAGTTTTTGTTCAAAATTTAGATATAGGATCATTCTGATGAGACGATTCCGTGACTGTTATTAGGTGTTCATTGAATAAGTATAAACAGGGGAACGGGGTATAAAAGAGGGGGATAACTCCTCTTAATTTATATACATGCTAAATGGGTTTTTATTAAGAATTATCCGATTTGCTGTGAGTTTTGGATATAGATTTTTTATATGATAAAGCATGTCCTTGATAGTTTAGAGGATTCAATGATTAAGTATAAAAAAGGGGGAAAGGGGAGAGCTGTTTCCCCTTCTTAATTTCTTTTTCGAACGGAATTAACCCTTGAAAATATAAGGCTGTAATGTACAATTAGTATGCGTAGCCTGTGAGCTCAATGCCATCAGTTTAACTGGGCAAAATATTCTTTTTATTATAAACTCTTTTTATTCTTTCAGTAACGGTTTTCTTTTAATAATACAGTTAACGCCTTCGCGATGAGAACACTTTACTTAATTTTTTATATTTAACTACCGGTTTTTCAAAAGAGAAAACTTTCTGTAATTGAATCGCGAAAGTGCTCCAATTAAATAAACTTCACAATAAAAAACAACCGATGGGAATAATGAACAATTCTGAGAATTTTAAGTGGCACATATGCCAGTCGCTCCTCTTCAAGGGATTAATAATGTATATGATTATTGTTGAAAACCCTCTGAGCGCGAGTAATATTCACACTTGACCGTTTACTTTAATATTATAATAGTTTGAATTTCAGAACCAGTTTCAAACGGTTCTGAAAGTTAAAGTATTTTTTTTTAATCCGAAACCAAAATCGAAAAAATAAAAGCTAGCCCGGGTGTAGATCGTCCTCAATCATCCTATCAAAACGAAAAAAAAAAAAAAAAAAAAAAAAAAAAAGGGAAAACTATTGAAATTTGAGCAAGATATTTGAAAATAACGCCCCCATAGATTAACATTATCCATTTAACATTCATAGATTACATCCGGGTCTTTTTTTACAAGTCGAGTGGCTTCTGAAGTGGCATAAAGAGATGAAAGATCAAATCAGGTTCACTTTGTTGTGTAGTCAGTAGCGATAATAATCAAAATGGGCAGTTATGCTATGATCACCATAGAATTATGATGATCATTGCTATCCTCGCGGAAGTAGTGCATTTCCCCCGCCCCTTTCGTGGAGGCAGTGAAAACAACTTTCCTGAGAGTTAGGTTAAAAATCATATAATGCGTTAGGGTACAGAACATTAGAAGAGTCTATTCGTTGTTATATTCGTGTTTGGGTGAAAGTGAAACTTTCGGTTTAGTTTGGTTTATTTTTGTCGTCCGATTATCTACACTAATGGGATATAGGACCAGGGGGGAGTGCCCTTCGTGGGGGTCTTTCTAAGGGAACCTAACCCGTATTTACGCAAGGTTCGAAGAAAACCACGAAAACTCCGAACGGTTAGGCCGACAACCGCGATTGGATTCGAACCCAGCACCTGCCGTCTACCAGTTGAGAGGTCTGAACCTCTCGGCCACTGGTGGGGCGTGAAACTTTCGATACGTAAAATTTATTATTTTACCGTTTACTGCATCATTGAAGATTTTTCCATGTTCATATTCATCGGCTATCAACTTGCGATATAGAAAATATCGTAATCCCTTAAAATTTGCGAGTTTTGATTATTTGCGAAATAAAAGATGCGGAACATTTCAACATTTGCGAACACTGAGTTTGGTTATTCGCGAATTTTGTTTTATGAATAATATATTTTTTAAAAAGTAAACTCACTTTACTTAACCAGTTCTATGAGCTACTTGATACTGGACGCTAGACGGACACTTATGTACTGTATAACCTACTGTATTACTGTATGGCCTAAGTTACGAGAACTTCCACCCTTGTGTCGAGGGAAAATATAGATCAGTAATTTATTTTATTTTTTAAGCAATTTTATTTTTTTTTATTTTTTTTAAATTTTAAATTTTTATTGCAGGTAAAATGTTTTCTGTAAAAATTGTTGGGGATATTTTAAAACACCACCAACAATTTGTTGAAAAAGCAATAGAATGCAATTCTTCACTGTTGAGGAGTTTTAAATTTAAAATAGAAATCCAGAATAGCAGATCCTCTTATTTAGGAACTATATAATGTGACGTATCAGCCAGTTTTTTGATGAAGGCAGAATATATTTCCAAAAAGGCCGCCAAAAAGGGTGTTTTGAACAGAATTTCCCGAAGTGATCGTGATTGGAAAATTAAGGAAGTATTCAAATAACAAATTGCGTTTTTTCTGACTCATTTTTAAAACCATTTTTGCTCCGAAACGCAACCAATTTATAGATCCTCTTATTTAGGAACTACGTTATGTGACGGGTTGCCCAGTTTTTTGATAAAAGCAGAATAAATTAAAAAAAAAGGTGTCAAAATGGGTACTTTGAACATAATTTCCAGAAGCGATCGTGATTGAAAAATTGATGTACTCAAATAACAAAATTGCGTTTTTCTGACTCATTTTTAAATTCAGTTTTGCTCTCAAACGCGTCCAATTGACAGGTTATGTTATTTAGGAACTGTATAATGTGGCGTATCAGTCAATTTTTCGATAAAGGATAAATATATTTTTAAAAAAGCTGTCAAAGTGGGCACTTCGCACAAAATTTCTCTAAGCGATCATGTTTAAAGAATTGGGGATGTATTGAAATAACAAATTGTTATTTTTTGACGCATTTTTAAATTCAATTTTGCTCTCAAACGTATTCAATTTGCAGGTTTTTGCTATTTAGGAAATATATAATGTGCGTATTGGTCGATTTTTTAATAAAGTCAGAATATATTTCAAAATATGTTGTCAAAATGAGCATTTGAGCCGAATTTCGCTTAAGATAATTCTGATAAAACCAGTTCTTACAGAAAAATGAAATCAAAATTCTTTCAAAAGTGGCCGAATAAAGTTGTTAAACTGGATTTATCTCTAATCATACTTTATTTTTTGTTGTTGAAATGAGCATTCTTCGAAATCTACCTCCTCATATAGGCCAAGCCGACAGGGATTTTTTATTTGAAATGGATACTAAAGTAATACAAAATTTTTACATCTAGAGTTAAAAACAGCTTATTTAGCTTAATGTATTTTGTTGTTGTTTTTCTTTTCTTTTCTCAGTTTATTTATTTTTGTCTTAACATTTTGGCATCGTTTAAGCTTTAAATTTATATTTAACTATTCGGGGCTCCTACCATTGTTGAATTTAGACATTTTCCTCCGGGACGGATTTCTGTGGCTCTGGGGGGATTGTACTTTTTTCCATTGAAAACACAAAATCTCAAATCTTGTGTCTCCAGGGGACACTTCCCCACCCCGGGCCACCCCCTGAAATCAACACTGATTTCTGCACTTCAAGGACTTTCAAGCACCTTAGATAGCACGCAGGTGACTATTTTTATATTCCGTTTGGACCAATATTTTTCTAATTATAAATTTTAAAGTATATTTTTCTTGCAAATGTTGCCAAATTGTTTGTTAAGGATTTCTGTTTAAAGAAAAAGGTGCCAGTTAGAGTTAAAAAATAGTCGCCTGTGGCAGCCCTGTGCTAGAATTATCGTAAAATAATATTTTGCATTTAATGAAAAAAAAAAGGCTATCGTCAGATGTAGCGACTAGAAAATGATGAAATTTCTGTTATTGCAACAACTAAAATCTCCTAAATCCTTTGATACTTACGAACCCATTTATTTCTATTAATAAAATTTAAATACTTCAAAAAACGTTATTTTTTCGCTCCAGTGAAATAATAGATGTTATTTAACAACAGGGTTGTGTTTCTGACGTCAGAAACTGGTTTTTTACATGAAAAGCGTCAAAAACTGGTTTAAACCGTCAAAAACTGGTTTAATCCGTCAAAACAGGTTTAAACCGTCAGAAACTGGCTTAAACCGTCAAAAACACGTAATGCGCCTTAAAACATTTTAAGAACAAGAGGGAAACATTGAATAAGTCTTAATGATTTAAGTAATTTTTTATTTAACATTAATTATTGTAATTTAATAATTACAAAAAAATTAAATTAGTTTAATTGCAATAAAACAGTTTTGTTTTTTAGAATGTTCACACAGAAGAAAATGATTTTACACAGTTAATAATCTGGATTAATTTTATCCCGCAGCATCCTATAGCACATATCCAATTTAGCTTATTTATTTACACCCAAACAATTTCTCAGTTTAGAATGTATGAAGCCAAAGTTAGAAAATACTCTCTCAACTGATGCTGAGCTAGCAGGGCTTGATAGCAGAAGCATTGCTAGTTGAGCAAGTCTGGAGGCAGGTCAAATTTTCAAATTTATGACAGATTTTTTTTTCCCCCGGAAATGATATTTTACAATACACAGTAATAATAGTGAATTTTTAATATTACATATAATGTTGTATATGTATGACAGATATTTAATGTGAAATTTTACAAATCAGTGCAGTATTTGAGGTTTCTGACGAGGTTTATGACAATAGGTTTCTGACTTGACGGTTTAAATTATGGTTAAAACCGGATAAAACTGCACACTGTCAAAAACTTGCCAACCCTATTTAACAGTACAGTAAAACCTCCATAATGGACACTCCCGAATAGCGGACACTTCTATTTAACGGACAGTTTTCTAATCCCCACTCCCAAAACCTAATTTTTTGTATGTTTAAACTCTGAATAACGGACATTCCAAATAGCGGACACGGCAATATTTTCGGCAATAAAGGATGAAAAAGTATTTTTTAACAGGAAAAAAAAAAAAAGAAAAGAAAAAAAGGTAAAATAAAAAGGTCTCTAAATTTATCAAAGCAATGTGTCACAAATTTTGTGATCACAGTTAATGTAGAGGGTGGGCTGAAGAAATTTCTCCTTCGCGCTCATTGTTAATTCAGGGAGTTACCTGAGAGGGACATCTCCCAGAGCATTCAAATGACCATGTCCCCCCGGAAGATTTTATGATTTTATGTTTTTAATGATCAAAAAGTGTAATCCCTATCCCCGCTCGGAACTCTATAATGAGCAATAACATCAAGTTGAAAAACAAATTACACGTAATCACAAGCAAAAGTAAACTTTTGTAACAGATTTTTTTTTTTTTTTTTATATAATAAGAATGTAATAAATAGCAGTTAAAAGTGTTCACAATTTTATTTAGGTTTTATTGCTTAAAAATAATTTTAATTTCTCATTAGCCACATAATAGAGGTTTTAGAACATATAAATGTCAATTAATGAAATATTAAGCATTTCGTAGCGATATTTCGTATCTCTGAGGTTTTCCCAATAGCGGACAATTTCTGCAATCCCGAGGTGTGTGCGTTATTTAGAGGTTTTACTGTGTTACAACTGCATTTTCGGAGTTGACTAATCAACCAATCACATTGTCCTTGGTACGTGGTGTCTCTAACCAGATGAAGTTCTAAACAAAAATAATTAGTTTAACAAACGTTTTATTAAAAATTAGAATGGGAAAATCCGTTTTTGCGAAGATAGCGGGGATTTTTTTTTAAATCGATAATCACTTTGTAGGTGTTTCATTCACCTTGTGCATGAAGTTTTCATACACTCGAATTTTTCATCATCATATTCTTTTCTTAACATAAAGTTATTACAACAGTTTAATGTGAAACCTAGTAACTACAATGTGAATATGCATTATAAAAATAATTTATCTTATAATATAATTTATCTTTCTGCATTACAGAAAGAGAGAGAGAAAATATCACCCCCCTACATTTTCTTGAACTTCCTCTCCCCCATTATTCATTTCTAACTACCGCCCTGTTATCTATGTTGTCGCCACCCGGTCTAAATACCTTGTTATTAAATTTTTGATAACAGAATGAGTGCGAAATTGTTTAGAACTAAAAGCGTAATTTTTTTATTAAATACTTTATTCTTGAAAATTATATTGAAGATTTTTCTTTAAATAAATATCATTAGTTTTTCTACATTTTGTTTTTTAAAATTTTCAGGTTATATGTCAAACCGAGAAGAAGCTATTTTTGGCATGATTGCTACAACAAGCATTGGAGCCATTTGGGTTGGTGTTTTACCACTGATGGGACCGCAGGTACGTTTAACAATCAGTATGATTTTAAATGCCTTTCGCATAGTAATGAAATCACTGAAATTACGAAATTTCAAATGTCATGCCAATCTAAGTTTAGAAATAATCATATACAGTAGACTCTCTCCATTCTTTTGGTCGGTCCCATGAGTGCACTCATGGGAGCGACCAAAAATGTTCAGATTATGGGGGTGTTTATTATAGAGGAATATTGGAAATGCATTACTACTACTACTATCTAGAGTACCGAAGCCAGTAGTTGAACAAATAAGATCGGTACTACGTGGTTTTCATTATATTTCTGTCTTTATAAGTTTTAGAAATAAACCAATATGACTGCTACAACCCTTGATGAATGTCCTATCACGGAGAAAAATTAAATCTGCTGAAATTAAATGGCAACAAAATTATAAGCTAATAGTTTCTTTAGTTTGCAATTTTCCCAGTAGTTGATCAATAGAAGAAATCAGTCGAAAATTTCAAAATCAGTGTTGAATATAGGGGATGGTTCGAGGGAGATACCCCTCCCCCCCGGGGGGCAATGAAATGTTCCCCCGGAAATTGTGTTTTCAATGGTTAGAAAGAGCAATTTTTCTCCCGGAACTCGATAATGTCTCCCCCACAGAAATATGTCTGAAAAAGTGAAAAAGTCTGAGAAAAGTGTCTGAATTGAACATTGTTCGAAAATTAATCTTTAAAATATCATGCTTAAGCTGTGATTAACAGTAATTTATACAAAACTACTATTTGAAATAAACAAGATCGAAGTGGATTATTTTTAACTTATTAATTGTTTTAAACTAATCAAAAACTAAATTCTTAAAAAAAAAAAAAAAAACATAAAATGGCTTTGTTTACAACAGGCAACTGACAACAATGTGATAATAGGTGCTCCAACATTTAACTGAAGATTTTATCTGAACTATTCAAACAGATTGCAATTTCATGCTTAAAATCTAGCAATGATTTTGTCTGCTTGTTTTTTAATCGAGTTCGTCGAACCTTTTTTATTTTTCTGTAACCTCGAAATTTTCATTATGTGAATTCAAATTCAGATTGCAAATGCATGTCAATTTGCAGAGAGGTGGAGTAGACATTCGAACCGAAAGTAACGTTCATAATAGTGGGGTGTTCAAATTAGAAGGTGTTCAGAATACAGAGAGTTCATCTTTTGTTAAGTCTATGAAGTTTCACCGGGACCGTCAGAATATGTTCATAATACCGGCATGTTTAAATTAGAGAGTGTTCAGATAGAGAGAGTCCACTGTATATCTATATTATAAAGGACAAACGTATCTCTGCGTAACGCTGACGTCATTTTGCGAAAGGCAGCAGCAGACAATCAAATTTAATTTAATTTATTTTTATTGAGATTTTTAAAATATCTAAATATTGCACATCTTTAATTCTTACACCGTCGAATAAATACAAAATGTATTTTCAAATGCAATTTGTTTGAAAACTGTGTCATAATTTACTCAACTTTTATTTTTATTTTTTTTTTTATAATTTTCAAGCACGAATTTTAAAAAAATCTATTTTTGCCACTTACTGACAGATGATTACAAAAGATAAATATGTTTGCAATTAAATTAATATAAATGAAATATTTCAGCATTTGTTTTCGGCTTATATTTTATAATGAAATTTAAGCACTATCATGCCATAAATAAAATAATAATAATAATAGTAATAATAATAATAATATACTAATTTAAGACTTGTATACAAACCATGCTTATAACACTGAAATTATCATAATAATAATACAGGACTAGTTTTCTTTGGCAATTTCTTCGAATGTTATTTTTTGTTCGAGACCAATACAAAAGTATCGCCTTTAACCCTTCAATGCACGATGTGCCACATCTGGCACATATTTAAAAACACTATAATTCTCGTTATGCGCCTTGAATTTGACCAATATGATATATGTAACTGATCAAGAACAGTCCAAAGCACAGTATAACACTTATTTTGTCTATGCTAGATAGCTGCATTTGACAAAAAATTAGAACTTGTTCTTTGGAAACGAAAGAAAAAAAAGGTAAAATTTACTTATATTACTGAATACTTAACTTTTTACTGAATACTTAAAAATATAAATATAAGGAAAGTTGAAGAATGTTAAGAAAATAAAATTAATTAAATTAATTCCATTTATTTTGAAAACATAGTAATGCAATATTTAAAAACCGTAATTGTGTATATATAGAGAGTATACGCTATAAAATATCTAATTTTAGCTGGAAATTTGAAATTTATTATTTTTTTTTTTTTACTATTTTCCTAAATTATTTGACCTATATATAGGTTTCAAATAATTTTGTTTTCATAAAAATTGAAAAAATCGTGCAGTGAAGGGTTCATACATTTCATCGTTTAATTTGAATAACTAATTGAGGACAAAAAAACTGCTAAAAAAACCTTTTTTTGCGAAAAACTACTTTAAATGCCAGATTTAACAAACAGTAAAACCCTTGAAGTGTTAACTTTAGTAGTAATACAACATGGTTTCAAAAATCCTACATTCAGAAATCCGCCATAAAAGACATTTTTTCCTTACCTTGTTTTCACATTTCGAACTTACGAGAACAATATATATATATTTCAAATTAAAAAGTTAGAGTTCGAAATTAAAAGTGCAAAAAATAAATAATTGATTAAGTAAAATGCTTGTTTTCTTCGTATGTCAGAGCCAATTAGATCCTTGAACAACAGAATGTACAAGAAAGCTGGAAATATATGGCCGCAATAGAACCGCCAGTAACTACTAGCAGCTAGAGACAACAGAAAAAAAAAGTATCGCCGAAAAAAGTCATAAGTTTGACAGGAGAATTAATATTCCTTTTAGAGAAACAAGACCATTTCCAAAATAGGCATTCTTTACCTGTATAAAGTACAAAAAAGACTTGTTAAGGAACGACGAAAAAAAAATTTTTTTTGAAGTAAATAACATAACTTGAGGAAAATAACTTTATTAGATTTTTCAAACAATTATTATTTGTAATATAGAAATTATCAATTAAAGTAAGACTTTTTTAAATATGTATTTTTATCTCTTCTTTTGTCAGATAATTATCACTTGGTTGTGAATTAAATTATCATTAAAGGTGCCATTAGGAATATCGAAAGTATTTTTGATATTCCTTCAGAAATCAGAATTTTAAAAGATCCGTCTTAGTCTCAGTCCGAACGATGCCGGATCTTTCAGGTTACACCGTAATTCCCCCTCCCCCTAAAAAAGAAAAAAAAATTGTTGTTTGATTGTGCCACACGAAATGAAGTGGAGAACGCTGAATGTACCATTCAAAGTGAAATGGAGAACGCGGAAAGCACCAATGATACGATGAGCGGCAACAGATGGCCATTTCATAACTTGATCATGTTGTTATTATTTATATATCAATGGGATATTTTTAAGGAAGATGATAAATATTAAATGCATAAATAAAAGAAATGCTTACAAATGAAAATATTATCTATTTAAACAGTAAACGAAAGGAAGCTAGATACCAACATTTTAAAGGATTGAATTAAAAACGCAAAAGGTGTAAAGTGGAAAACACTGTAAGTACCAGAAGTAGGCGTTTCTTATTCTTTCGCTTTCTTGAAGAAGTCCCTCTTTTGGACTTTCAGCGTTTTCAGTCCTCGATTTATACCATATAAAAATGATTGTTGGTATTATTAGTGAAAAGTGTAAAAAATATGTTTAAATGTAAGACAAGTTTAAAAAAATCACGCGAACATCATGAAACACTTTCCAACACTTCCTGAAATCTTTAACAAAACTTCGCTATTTTAGAAAATAGGGAGTTACTGTCCATAGCCAAATATGTATTCGAGTACTTTTGAACAGCCCTGTATTTTATATGTTGGTTGATATACATTCTATGTAATGGGAAAATTTAGTTTAGCAAAAAAATCCTAACAGGTTGAAATGTCTATTTCGACAATTTATACTAATAGATGGAAACATACTTGAATACTTTTGTTCAGTCCTGTAGTTTGCCCCGTACTTTTATTATACAACAGTATTTAACTAAAATTTAATTCAAACTAAAGCACTCTTTAAAACTACTGAAATCATATTTCCAGGAATAATGATCCATAGACGATCATGTATTCAATTCGTTGCGTGGCCCTGTATATCGTTTTATCTATATTCTACAAACTTTTCTAAGTAAACTGAATGCAGTTCAACATATAAATACATAACTTATTTTAAAAACGCTTTTAAGTAATTTACGCTTATATTCAGTAACCTTTTTGTTTTCTTTTGTTTATCCCTTTTGTTATATCAACTATAGCATTTATACACACCATATAATATGCATAAATTTGGTGAAACTTAAAAGCGCATATCATAATTAAAAATGCATAACTTATTTAAAAACATCTTTAAGTAATTCACGCTCATATTCACTAACCTTTACGAACTCTTTTATGTAACCTTTTATATCAATTATAGCATTATACACACCGTATAATTTCCATAAATTTAGAGAAACTTAACAATGCATATCATAATTAAAAATTCATTTCATCCATCCATCAGCCATCATCGATAATATATAGTACTTCGGATAGAATATACTATTGGAAATCTTTTGTGTGACCCTATAAATGCTATGCACTTCGTATTATGCATGAAATAACTTATATTAAGCATCAGCAACGTATATCAATTTCATTATACATGAAATTGTTATATAATTAAAATATATCGCAAACAGTTCGCCTTTTACCATTATGTAATGGAATTCTTTTGTATGGCCCTGTAAATGGATAATAACTATTCTTTTCACCGCATATTTACAGAATGTGTTGAGGCCTATATACCATTTGTCTTTCATTAAAATTAAATTTTTCCAAATTAGAATTACCTCTCTATTTTTTCTAAATTAAAACATATGCCCCCACATTATTTTTTTTTCTTCTCTTTACTATGTATTTGCCCAGCCTCTGTTTTCGACTCTGTGGATAATAAAAACATTCCCCGAAGTGTTCCCACACTTAAAAGTTATAAAAGAGGACGAACCCCTGTCCCAATAAATAAATAAATGAATGCATGATGCTTGCAAGTGACATTGTAAAAATGCAACTAATGTCCGCCTCATGAAAGACCACCCACTTTCGAGTTGCAATCCTGCCTTGTTAAATTTATTAGGGCAATTTTACTGCCCGAAAAAAATGTTAACAATACTGTTTTTAAGAAAAGAGTGCAGCTAATGTTGAAATACCCCTGAATATATGTTTTACTTTGAATAAGGACCACCAGCGGTAGTGAAAGTTTTATTACCGTCATAAAAATACGAAAGCGAAAATGTTTCTCTCCCCCTTGTTTTCCGTGGGAATTGCTGGCTGTACAATTTTGACACCTGCTCCCGTCAGGGTGGGGATTTGCGTCACGTGGGTAGTGTTGTCCTGTTATGCCCTTATTTGGTAATAGGAAAGTGTGAAGTTAACTTTTAGCCAATGATAGCCCATCCCGGTATGCACGAGGTGAGGCGGGAACCCTTGCTGCTAGTTAGGAAACCCCGAGGTTAAGTTTATTCCAGTGAAGTGGGATAAATTTTTAGTATTAGGAGAGGCCGGTCTAGAGTCAAGATGTAAAATTCTGTGGCTGCTGAGTGCCCCCCCCTTTTTCCTGGGGAGAGGGGGAGAATTATGAAATTAGGTCGTTAGAAAAACCTTATTTTAGAGATCATTTTTTCTGGTCTTTCAGTTGTGAAGAGAGCCAAGACCTCACCTGCCGCTTTTTCCAAACTTCTGTGTTCCAGTAACATTTGTTCACAGCGGAGCAAGACAGTTATATAGGAATGTAAAGCTGCTCATCGGACCAATATTTTGGTCAATACAACAGCAACATTTGTTCAGTATCTGTCGGAATCAGATGTGTCTAGAATACCTCTAGTTAAAAGAAAAAAGAAAAGGGTATGGTTGCCCCTGTAGACTTGTGTTTGCTGAAAAAAGTTTGAAAAGCGAGGGCTGAAATGACGGAGACTCTGAAATACTACCCCCGTTGACTAGATAAGACAGTCATGTCCTCCTTTCCGACAAGTGGGATTCTTGGATAATGTCGAGAAAATAGCCTTCGCTGATTCCCTTCCTGCAAGTGTAACTCTTGAATAATGTCGAGAAAATAGCCTTCGCTGATTCCCTTCCGGCAAGAGTGACTTTTGAATTATGACGAGAAAATAACAATCGGACTAGGAACCTCCGTTGAATTTGACTTCATAGTGTACGGAAGCTAGAGTCGTTTTTGAGATGCCAAAGTATTTTAAATAAGAAACCCAAAAATGTTAATGTCTGCCTTTCCGGCAAGAGTGACTTTGGAGAAATAGCGAGAAAGTGGCAATCTAGCTAGAAACCTTAGTTGACTCTAACCTCATAATCTACAAAAGTTCGAGTCGTTTTAAAATAGTAGTTTTCCATGTCATCCAATGGTAAGCCTATCTTATTGCTATTCTTGATCTATGAAATTATGTGTATTCTTTATATAACTAAATAGTTTACCATAAGTCAAAAAAAAAAAAGGGAATATTATAGATTGGTTTATTTCTTATTTGAATGTTGATGTTAGTCTGTAAAAGTATAATTCCTTTTTATATGTGTAAGTAATTTATTACAAATCAAGGAAAATAGAGGAGATATCATTTGTTGCTTTCATTATATATATTAATAAATTAAATATGTTAATAAAATGTATATGTATATTTATTGAAGTTTTACTCTAACCTTTCTTCGACCAAATAATAAGGAAGCTTATTTAACTTTAACTCTGATAAAAAAAAAAAAAAAGAAATTTTTTTTTTTATTTTGGTTAGTGAGTAGAATTTAACTGGATATAATTCTAACTTATTCTAAGATTAAAAATGAAGTAATTTTATTCCAATAATGTAATTGAAATTTAATTCTTAAATGAAATAACTCCTCAACCTTCTTAGAAATTTTTAATGACTATAGATGAGCTTACTTTAAGTTCACTTTACATAATTCTTTTCTTAATTCTAATTAGAAATGAAAATATTTAATTGATTTTTCTCAGAAGTTAATAATTATTATAACAACACCCAAGAGTTTTGTATTTAATTCTCATACTAATGCATTTTAAAGATTTCAAAGGAAATAAAATGAGTTGGTAATTCACAACGCAATAATAATAATAAAAAAAAAAGGAAATATAAATGTACTATCACTATCTTATCAGGGTCATATACCATTACTTGTGTTGTAGGATGATTGTTCTAATATTGATATATTAATCTGTTTTAAGAAAATTATGTCTTTCTTTGCTCTCTGAATATCTGAGAGATTTCTACCCTTCTTACTGTCTTTCTTAAGGTTAACTAATCTGTAATTGTGATTCTTCCTTAAGCATTGATATGTATTTTTCATCCTACAAAACAGTAATGGTAAAGTTGGGATCTTTGCTACTAACTTACAGTGAGTTAGAGATCTGAATAAGTTGAGAATTTTGTTGCATTTATGTCAAGTGGTCTCTTAGATATTTTTATTTATGCAAAAATTTGGGATGTTTTCATTAATTAACAAATTAGCTAATTTGGTCGTGTAACTCTAAGTTACTTTTCTAATTCCCTTTTTCCTTTTTCAAAATAATTACGAGGGGAGGTTACACAAATCAGAGAGGTAGATTTGACCAAAGAAGTGAGAGGAGAGGAAATGATGAGAGAAATGAAAGCGAAACTAGTGAAAACCCGAATAACAGTGTAAATAATCAACCTGAGTCTTTAAACTCCACGAGGCCGGGTCAGAGATAGTCGGACCGACCCAGGAAAGGCCAAACGACTTCCATCCTGTATATACTATGTTTGTGCAGAAATCATGTGGGCTCCCAATAAAAAATATTTGTATTAACGACACTGAAATTCCTATATTATGTGATACTGGTAGTGCCATTAATTTAATAAGTAATAGTATCCTTCATTTGGGCCAAAATTTTAAAACTGAAGATTGTTGCACTCCCATAGTTACTGTCACAGGGCAAAAGATTTATCTTAATAATAAAATAAACTTAAAATTTAAATTTTTGGGAATGTTTTGTGAAGCAGATTTTTATATTGTACCAAGTAAATTGGCCAATGAGTTTGAAGCAATTCTTGGTATGCCTTTTCTAAACAAATACAATATTTTGTTAAATTGTTCTGATAATTCAATATCATTTAGCCCACCTGAGCAAACTTTAGTCAAAACACCTATAGAAAGCAAAACTCAAATCAGAGACTCAATCATGAATGGAGACAAAATTGTAAGGAATCCAGATACTGTAAATAATGTCCAGCAGGACTGTTACACGAAAAGTAGTGTATATAATTGTGTAAATAATCATAAGTGTAATAATAATTGTAACAGTGTATGTAATTGTGCTCAAGTAAATATTGAAATGCCAAAATCAAATGTACATGAAAATTCTCACACTAAGAATGATGGAAGATGTAAAAAAGAAAGTAGTACTGAAGAGGCAGTGCAGGGTCTTAGTTTTAGCAGTAACAATGAAATTGTTCAAATTAAGGTTAGAAGTAATGAGCAGAAATTGAGTGATAAAATTGCGGAAAATGTAGAGACCCCTGATTTAGGAAAATTTGAGGAAAATAAGAATAAGGTGTCACAAAATAATCATGTCTTTCATCTCAGGCAAAGTGAGGAGAATTTAAATACTGAGCATGAGGTAAATGGGGAAATTCAATCTAATTTAGAGGATAATGTAGATAAAAACAATGATACAGATAAAACTATTATAGGAATTGCTGTTTTAAGCCATAAGATTGTAATCCCACCGATGACAAAAATGTTAGCAGATGTTAAAAGTACTAAAAAACTGAGTATTTTAGAAAACGAACCATTAATATTAGAACCCCTAGCTAGAAATTTAAACCAGGGACTTCTGATTGCCAGAACTATATGCACGCAGCAACATGGATTATTTGTGTCATTTGCAAACTTTTCGGATAATAATATTAACTTAAATAAAGGAACTTCCATAGCTAAAATCTTAAAATGTATAGATAGCAACAATTTAACTAACCTAATTATTAATAGTGATAATTCAACTCCTAATTGTAAGTGTACTTCTGAGAATTCTAATTTAGATTCTCATAATCCGAAATTAACTCCAAATGACTCTAATTTAATTTCATGTGAATGTAATTTAGTTTGTAATATCAATAGTGAGAACCAAATTCCTGACTTTGATCATGCTGATCTGGAATGGAGCTCTGAAATTAACCTAGACCATCTTGACGCCCCCCTTAAAGCTAAAATGCAAGATTTTTTAAATAAAAACAAAGATGTGTTTGCAGCCTCAGTACTAGACCTACCTGGATGTGACACAATACCCCATACTGTGAATTTAACTTCTGATAAACCTGTTCGCTGTAAAGCTTATAGAGTACCATACAGATTAAGAAAAGAAATGGAAGAGCAGCTTAATATTTTGCTTGAAGCAAACATTTTAACACCGTCCATGTCTGAATATGCATCCCCTGTTATTTTGGTTGAAAAAGCAGATAAATCTTATCGATTGGCAGTAGATTTCAGAAAACTTAATAAAAATTTAGTTAAAGATGCTTTCCCTATACCCAATATTACAGAATCTGTCGACTCTCTAGCAGGATCCAAATACTTTTCAATCTTAGACTTAACTAGTGGCTTTTTTCAACAAGTTATTAGACAAGAGGACAGACATAAAACTGCCATTATTACACATAAAGGGTTATTTGAGTGGACACGTAACTGTTTTGGGCTAGCAAATTCAGGCAATAGCTTTCAAAGACTAATGAATGCCATTTTAGGAGACTTAACAGACCTTGGTATTTTAACTTATATTGATGATGTAGTAATTTCATCTTCTGACATAGAATCCCACCTAGATAAACTAAATTTAGTATTCGAACGTCTCCGTCAACATAAATTAAAACTTAAACCCAGTAAATGCACCTTTTTAACTGACAAAATTCAATATCTTGGCTTCGAAATTCATAGTGGGCAAGTATCCCCCATTAATAAAAACATTGAAATTATTGAAAAATTGCAACCGCCTACCACCCGTAAAGGTGTCAGATCATTCATTGGTACCCTCTCATTTTACAGGCGTTTTATACCTGACTTTACAAAAAGAGCATTAAATTTAATTGATTTAACAAAGGAAACTGGGCACTTTGCCTGGACGCAGGAAGCCCAGGAAGAATTTGAGGATTTAAAGAAGGCATTAATTTCTAAACCATGCCTAGCTTTACCTGACTTTAGTAAAGATTTTTATGTTTATACCGATGCGAGTGGTGAAGCATTGGGTGCTGTTTTGTCACAACTAGATGAGGAAAATAAAATTCACCCTGTAGCGTTTGCTAGCAGACGACTCAAAGATGCGGAGACAAGATACTCTGCTACTGAAAGAGAACTTCTTGCTCTGGTGTGGGCGACGAATCATTTTAAATGTTACCTAGCTAACACCCATTTTCACATATTTACAGACCATGCACCCCTTACGTTTATGTTAAAAATTCATGATCCTACATCACGTATGGCAAAATGGATTTGTACTTTATCTGATTTTGACTTTACAATTAAATATATAAAAGGTAAATGTAATAGTGTAGCAGACTTTCTCTCTAGATTTGCTAAAATTAATGAGACACCAGAAATTAGCAATAGTAATTTTTGTATACAAGTAGAAAAAGAAACTACTTTTGTACCGCATTCAAATTTAATGGATAAAATTAGTGAGTTACAAAAAATCGATAAAAAGTGCTGTGAAATAGCCCGAAAGTTAGACAAAAATTTAGAAATCGCACCTAGGTATATGAAATTTTTCTTTAGAGATGATATTCTTGTATGTGAGGACACGAGAGATTCCAATATAATAAATAATCCAATTAAATTAGTAGTGCCTAGGGATATGATTGAGCAAGTGTTCGCTCTAACACACGATTCTCTAGTGGCTTGTCATCAAGGTTTTAAGAAAACAATTGACCGCATCCGGGAGCACTTTTACTGGCCTGGAATGTCGGCTGATATCAGGCACCTAGTAGAGTCGTGTATTAGCTGCCAACAAAAGAGAGCACATAAACCTAATCAGCATGCACCCCTTCAGAGGATGCCAACGCCCCAATTCCCTATGAATAAGGTACATTTGGATTTAATAGGCCCCCTACCAATTACATTTTCAGGTAACACTTTTATTGTCACGTATATCGACTCTTTTACTAAATGGCCAGAAGCTTATGCAGTTAGTTCAACCACGTCAGACGTTATCGCGGATACGCTGGCTGATTTCATTTCGCGTTATGGCGCGCCTGCGGTGATAACAACAGACAATGGGAGAAATCTGATATCCGAAGCTATCAAACATGTCTACAAAATGTTCGGAATTAAACATATCACTACGTCTGCTTTTCATCCGGCGTCGAATGGTCAGATCGAGCGACAAAATTTGACGTTAAAAAACGCCCTTAGCCATATAGTTAATGAGAACCAATCAGACTGGGATACTAAACTTAAATTTGCCCTGTTAGCGATGCGCTCAGCTGTGCATTCCACTACAAAATTAACACCCGCTGCAATTTTATATGGTAGAAATTTAAATTTACCGTATACCCTATTTTCTCAGGCACCTAGACTTAGCTATAATGACGCCCCATCTTTCTGTGAACTGTTGATTCCATCTCTTCAAAAAGTATACGCTGAGGTATATGACAATTTGGTTAAAGTATCAGAAAGCCAAGAGAAGTACAGAGAAAAGACAGCGGTCGTTAAAAATTTAAAAGTAGGTGATAGAGTGTGGTTATTTAATCCATCTATTGCTACAGGTACTACGCGAAAATTGTCAAAATTAAACAACGGACCGTTTACAATCATTGAAAAACTGAGTGATGTCAATTTTAAAATTGCATTAATTGCTAATCCCTCTAAAATTCAGGTTGTACATGTGGATCGCCTCACGTTGTTCAAAGATCGATGCATTACAAATGCATATAAACAGGATGGAATGTCTTGTTTGGACCAAAACAAAACTCAAAACCGGATGTCTACAAATGAATCGAATCCTCAATTCGATTTTCCTAAGCGACGGACGCGAAATCGGTTTTTAAATTGGTTTCCTCCACCCCTTGCTCAGACAGCAACCGACCAACCTAAAACTCAGGGTCACAAGAGTAGCAACAGACTTCAAGGGATTGACGGTACTGAAAGCGAAACTGCAGAGCAAAACGAAACTAGGAATCAAGCGATAGGTGCTGATTTTCCCCCTGTCATTCCTTCCAAAAATAATCCCGTCATGGGAAGTGGAGATACGTCTCGGTGCGCTCAGGGAAAAACGGAAGTATCTACTTCGGGTACTCGCGAAACGGATATGCGGCAAATGGGAACGTCATGTGATTCAAGCCGTGTGAGTCGTTCACGGGAGCGAGTTAGCTTTAAGTCGAATCAAAACATTGGGCGCGCGTCATCCGCTAGTGAATATTCTCTAAGGAATAGAATTTCACGTCCGAATTATAAGATTTAGAATTGTTTACTTTTAGTTCTTTGTGTATTTTAATATATGAGGTGTAAATAGGTTCTGTATATAGATAATTGTAGATATTTTGAATAACTTTCGGTCCGAAATAAGGGAACTTAGAATATATGCGAGCCAAAAGTGGATTTGTTTTGATTCTGTTGCGCACCTGTTCTCAATGGATTTTAGTCTTTCACAAATTTAATCTCAAAAGTTTTGGTAATATTACTGTATATTGCTACCAGGTGAATGATCCGTCCCTTGTTTGTATGCATTTTTGGGATTTTTTAGCGAATTTTTCCACGAATTTTGAGGTCTTTGAAAATTTTATGGTTGTGAAACTTTGGAAAAATAAATGTGATAGCAGTATATATATTGCTCGGAATCTCTAAAGGCTTCTCTTTTGTATATATTAGGATTTTAAATGTAGATAGTTCATTCTTTTATTGAATTTTTAGCATTTTTGTATAACTTTACAATTTTTAATGTATCTTTGAAAATTATCTGAATATTTTATTTTGGTAATTTTTCTTTTAGGGTAGAAACTATCTAATGCCAGGTATACACACCTCACGTATATACCTATCTGGTTGATATGCATTTTATATATATATTTTTTCTATTTTTTTTATATATGGCCATCTACCCACCCCTTTTTTATTTTATTTGGGTATGTTAGGAAAATTCTTGTCCTTTGTCAAAATGATTGGCAAGATCTCTTGTGAAGTAAATATTACTTCACTGTGCTTGTTTTTGGTAAAATTTTTGGCCTTCTAAAATATTTGTTTATGCAATGGTTATTGCTTATCTGTGGCAGTACAGAGGTGCAAATATCAATCGATTTTAATCAAAGAAACTGTTATGTAATTGTAATGTGATGATGTGTTGTATGTATTTATTCCCACTACATACAGTCAGATGTCAATGTCATATTTATATATATACCTTTTGTTTATGTAATGCAAGATGTTTTTTTTATGTTCATTTTTATTTACCTTTTTTTACATGTGTACAAAATATTATTTTTACTTATGTGTGTACATATCTGTGATACCTTCGGCTGACATGGTATATCTATTATGAATTTTCAAAATTCTATTAGTTTAGGCCCTTTTGGGATTACTAATGCTTTCAGAATTCAAAAAAAAAAATTTAGAAATTTTTAAAAAATTTTTATACATTATTTCCTTACATTCAGTTTTTACAAAGGTGGTTCCATATGTCCAGAGAGAGTAGCATATAGGGAATTTGCAACTTGATACTGTTCCAGATGTTAGGGGCAAATACGGAGATTATTGGGAACTCAAAAGTTTGATAGGTTAGGCCGAGTAGGAGTAGTGAATCGGAATCCTTTGGTAATAGAGATAACTTAATTCCTATTTTAAGTTTTAATTTCATGTGTTATATCCAAGCTCCAGCATTGCATTCCGGAGTGCATAGTTGGTGTGGTGAGTTAGTAGGGTGAAGTTGTCAACTTTTCGGGTCGTTGTTTGATTTGCTCTAGTGGATATTCTTAACTCTTCTGATTAACCGGGGTACAACAGTAATTCAGCATTTCACCTTGCCATTAATTTTGGATTTACCTGTAATTTATTCCTGGTTAGGACTTTCTTCCACTGCCCTTTTGGGGTCATCAAATTAAAAAAAATAAAATTCTTGTTTTCTTTTGGCCAAAACGAATAATGTTTATTTTTTTTTCAACGTGGGGGAGTTTCTTTTTGAGGCCTATATACCATTTGTCTTTCATTAAAATTAAATTTTTCCAAATTAGAATTACCTCTCTATTTTTTCTAAATTAAAACATATGCCCCCACATTATTTTTTTTTCTTCTCTTTACTATGTATTTGCCCAGCCTCTGTTTTCGACTCTGTGGATAATAAAAACATTCCCCGGAGTGTTCCCACACTTAAAAGTTATAAAAGAGGACGAACCCCTGTCCCAATAAATAAATAAATGAATGCATGATGCTTGCAAGTGACATTGTAAAAATGCAACTAATGTCCGCCTCATGAAAGACCACCCACTTTCGAGTTGCAATCCTGCCTTGTTAAATTTATTAGGGCAATTTTACTGCCCGAAAAAAATTTTAACAATACTGTTTTTAAGAAAAGAGTGCAGCTAATGTTGAAATACCCCTGAATATATGTTTTACTTTGAATAAGGACCACCAGCGGTAGTGAAAGTTTTATTACCGTCATAAAAATACGAAAGCGAAAATGTTTCTCTCCCCCTTGTTTTCCGTGGGAACCGCTGGCTGTACAATTTTGACACCTGCTCCCGTCAGGGTGGGGATTTGCGTCACGTGGGTAGTGTTGTCCTGTTATGCCCTTATTTGGTAATAGGAAAGTGTGAAGTTAACTTTTAGCCAATGATAGCCCATCCCGGTATGCACGAGGTGAGGCGGGAACCCTTGCTGCTAGTTAGGAAACCCCGAGGTTAAGTTTATTCCAGTGAAGTGGGATAAATTTTTAGTATTAGGAGAGGCCGGTCTAGAGTCAAGATGTAAAATTCTGTGGCTGCCTGAGTGCCCCCCCCCCTTTTTCCTGGGGAGAGGGGGAGAATTATGAAATCAGGTCGTTAGAAAAACCTTATTTTAGAGATCATTTTTTCTGGTCTTTCAGTTGTGAAGAGAGCCAAGACCTCACCTGCCGCTTTTTCCAAACTTCTGTGTTCCAGTAACATTTGTTCATAGCGGAGCAAGACAGTTATATAGGAATGTAAAGCTGCTCATCGGACCAATATTTTGGTCAATACAACAGCAACATTTGTTCAATATTTGTCGGAATCAGATGTGCCTAGAATACCTCTAGTTAAAAGAAAAAAGAAAAGGGTATGGTTGCCCCTGTAGACTTGTGTTTGCTGAAAAAAGTTTGAAAAGCGAGGGCTGAAATGACGGAGACTCTGAAATACTACCCCCGTTGACTAGATAAGACAGTCATGTCCTCCTTTCCGACAAGTGGGATTCTTGGATAATGTCGAGAAAATAGCCTTCGCTGATTCCCTTCCTGCAAGTGTAACTCTTGAATAATGTCGAGAAAATAGCCTTCGCTGATTCCCTTCCGGCAAGAGTGACTTTTGAATTATGACGAGAAAATAACAATCGGACTAGGAACCTCCGTTGAATTTGACTTCATAGTGTACGGAAGCTAGAGTCGTTCTCGAGATGCCAAAGTATCTTAAATAAGAAACCCAAAAATGTTAATGTCTGCCTTTCCGGCAAGAGTGACTTTGGAGAAATAGCGAGAAAGTGGCAATCTAGCTAGAAACCTTAGTTGACTCTAACCTCATAATCTACAAAAGTTCGAGTCGTTTTAAAATAGTAGTTTTCCATGTCATCCAATGGTAAGCCTATCTTATTGCTATTCTTGATCTATGAAATTATGTGTATTCTTTATATAACTAAATAGTTTACCATAAGTCAAAAAAAAAAAAAAAAAAAAAGGAAATATTATAGATTGGTTTATTTCTTATTTGAATGTTGTTGTTAGTCTGTAAAAGTATAATTCCTTTTTATATGTGTAAGTAATTTATTACAAATCAAGGTAAATAGAGGAGATATCATTTGTTGCTTTCATTATATATATAATAAATTAAATATGTTAATAAAATGTATATGTATATTTATTGAAGTTTTACTCTAACCTTTCTTCTACCAAATAATAAGGAAGCTTATTTAACTTTAACTCTGATAAAAAAAAATAAAAAAAATTATTTTGGTTAGTGAGTAGAATTTAACTGGATATAACTCTAACTTATTCTAAGATTAAAAATGAAGTAATTTTATTCCAATAATGTAATTGAAATTTAATTCTTAAATGAAATAACTCCTCAACCTTCTTAGAAATTTTTAATGAATATAGATGAGCTTACTTTAAGTTCACTTTACATAATTCTTTTCTTAATTCTAATTAGAAATGAAAATATTTAATTGATTTTTCTCAGAAGTTAATAATTATTATAACAACACCCAAGAGTTTTGTATTTAATTCTCATACTAATGCATTTTAAAGATTTCAAAGGAAATAAAATGAGTTGGTAATTCACAACGCAATAATAATAATAAAAAAAAGGAAATATAAATGTACTATCACTATCTTATCAGGGTCATATACCATTACTTGTGTTGTAAGATGATTGTTCTAATATTGATATATTATTCTGTTTTAAGAAAATTATGTCTTTCTTTGCTCTCTGAATATCTGAGAGATTTCTACCCTTCTTACTATCTTTCTTAAGGTTAACTAATCTGTAATTGTGATTCTTCCTTAAGCATTGATATGTATTTTTCATCCTACAAAACAGTAATGGTAAAGTTGGGATCATTGCTACTAACTTACAGTGAGTTAGAGATCTGAATAAGTTGAGAATTTTGTTGCATTTATGTCAAGTGGTCTCTTAGATATTTTTATTTATGCAAAAATTTGGGATGTTTTCATTAATTAACAAATTAGCTAATTTGGTCGTGTAACTCTAAGTTACTTTTCTAATTCCCTTTTTCCTTTTTCAAAATAATTATGAGGTTTAACTTAAATTTAATTATTTTATAGCAACAAGATTCAGATAGGTGGAAACTTAATTCAGATCTCAATTGATTTAGTAGTGTAATAGAAGAAATGACTTATCTGTTGAATCCATAATACTTGTAGATGATTATTATTTAATGGATACTCCAGCTAATTATTCAGAAGTGGATTTATGAATAAAATTTCAAAGTATATTTACTAAAAAGTTGTAGCAAAAGTCCCAACAAATGCTTATTTTAATGCACTTCGTAAATGCATATAAATTTTAATATGTTTTACATGGTGTAACATTTTAAAAATTCGTTTGAAACGATTTTTTCCCATAGATTCTAATGTAACGGAAAACATTTAGCTGTTCCTGTAAATAAACTAATCACGCTAAAAACTTCATTTGGCATAGGATTTGAGCTAGGGTTAACTTATAAAAAATTCAGAGCAATCCAAGTATATTTACGAGAGTTAGAGCATTGACAGCTTGCCTGGCGGTCAGACGAACTAAATCCATAAACACTTTTCAACTTTGTTGGAAAGTGTTTAAAATGTATTAGAGTTTTCAGTTTGTTTGGAGGGGTTTTTTTTTTTAGACTTATAGCGGCTGAGCTGTTGTCTCGAATGATCCAATTTGTGAAAAGACATCAACCAAGATCGAAACAGAGATTAAAAGAGATCAATACTATGTAGGAACTTAAGGGTTGATAGCCGAAAAGATTTAGACTTGCAAAATTCCTTGGAGAACTCAATGAAAGAATGAAAACAAGCACCACTCAGCGTTGAAGGATCCCAACACAGATTACGATGCGATTGGTATTTTCGACAGGAAAAAAGAATATGCTCCAGGGAATCAGAAACATGGCAACTGCTACACCTGTAGTCATTCATCTTGCCGAACCGAGAAAGGATGGCAGGGGTGATCAGCATCTTGCTTAAAAGACGCGAAATGATGACATCATCTCTACGATTCGACGCCCAAGTGTACGTCTGCTTGACCAGAGGGATATTACCATGAGAGCTAATATATTTGCTCGATCTGTACTGTTGGTTGAGAGTATGATAGATTTCTTTCTTTCTATACTGGATGAGATCCTCAGGTGAAATCCAATTCAGCAAAACGTCAGTGTCACTTACGCCTTTAGCGAGACTATCTGCTTTTTCGTTGAGGTGAATTCCACGATGACCCGGCACCCAGCATACCCAGATACTCGGAGAATGCGAAGCAATTTTTTGAATCTTGTTAAAAAGCCACAAAATGACTCTAGGAGCCTTGAGAGAAACAGACTGAAGGGCGGTGAGTACCGATAGGCTGTCAGTAAGTAGAAGAATGGGGTGACCCAAAGAGACCAGTTCGTCTAAAGCCGTACCCATGGCTAAAGCCTCAGCTGTAAAGATGGAGTTGATAGTGGGAATTCTGTAGTAGAACTGAGAGGTATCCGAGTACCCTGCGATTGAAGTAATAGCTGAGACTTTAGACGCATCAGTGGCAATGACCTGCCATCCGTTGGTGAAATTTTGCATGAAGTCCTGAAAGCGCGGGACGATGATGCTGCCATCAAGATCCTTATTCTGGAAAGGAAGGTCTTCTAAGTGAAGTTGCACAACTTCCTGGCCGCTCGGGAGAGGCATCTGGAAAGTTTTCAGTTAACAAAACATACATATGATTTTCACTTGTATTCTATAACCAGGGAAGCCTAGGTTGGAACTCTTTGTACCTTGTTATTTAAAATGACAACTTTTTTGCTATACTCATACCATGGAGAAAAAAGATAGATGAAAATGCCGTATTCCGTAAAAGTGGTTTGCAATATGAAAGCAGTTATCGCTCAATTTTAAATACCTCCATTCGGCCCAAACAAGAGAAGCACTTACAACAAGGAACAGAAACTGCATTCTATATCTGTGCAAATTTTTATTTTTAATCGAAATTTAAATCATACCTGCGGCTCACACGCGGATAATGAAAACCAGACTTTAGCGGTTGGCTCATAGGTTTACCATTGTATTTTCCTGTACTCGAGATCATGAAAACATGGCGGACTGGAGGCTGGAAAACACAATGTTAAACCTACGAATCGATGGCTAAAACCTGCTTTTCAGATATGTTCCACGAAGATGTGACTTGGCCGACCGATTACTTGGTTTTGAGAAAGTATGCTCACTTTTCGTTAAGACAAAAAAAAATTATTTAAAACTAATCATATTTGCCTATCTAAAAACTTTCTTCTATCTCATTATTGTGAATACTAAGACGGCACAAATAATATTTCCTTTCACACAACAAAAGTGTTTTAACTTAAATATTAAAAAGAGAAAGAAAAAATTAGTAAAAATTACATCAGGTTTAAACAATTCATTTAAAGTGCCTTACTTTTTTTTTTTTTTTTTTTTTTTTTTTTTACACCGCAATTAAAAAAAGAGGCAAAGATTTTGTGTATTTCCCTGTTTAACTGATCTTGTTGAATCAAACATGTAAATAGACAGTAAATGTTTAACAGCAGTTGATTCGACCTTAAAATTCCCCAAACAAAGGGAAATGGACGGAAATCCGTTTACAGGGAGATCACCTCTTATATACAGGTTGAGTCAAAAATATCGAAACAATAGGCTGTCTCCTTAAATATTGTCCCTAGACCCATACTTCCAATTTCAAAGTTTCTAAAAAAAGGTGAATTTTTTGATAAAATAAGTTGCAACTCCATGGGGGGTATATTTTAAAAAATACGAAAATTAAATTTTTATACGGCCCCCAGAGGATAAAAGTTCCAATTAGGAAAACTTTCCTTATTGACACCTGAATATGACACAAAAAGTTGCATCTTCATATCTTCAAATCCCCGAAAGATATTAAAATCCAAAATTTTCAAAAATTCGTGACTTACACCACTTAAGCATACCTCTGAGCGAAGCGAAATCAGTTCATTTGAAGTACAATTTAGGGATCGACCATAAATTTACACATTGTTAAATGTCGATCCAAGACAATACTTTAACTTTTGGATATAAAATAAAAGCGCATAGGTTTTTGCGTTAAACTTCCTTGAAATATGCTAGATGTCTGCAATATCTCGACCTTGGTGCCAACCTCGTAATTGGCACGACCCATTGGCCGGACCGTCTTATTAAACACTTGTTAAAAGTGTTATTAAAATAAGTGATATTAATTAAACTCTCATTAAAAATATCTTATAAACTTATTGCCGTAGGCAATAAGTTTAGTAAAAATAGTAATAGCGATAATGACACTTCTATTAACGGAATCATTGGAAATATATTTTACAATAAATTACATAGAAATATTTTCAAAAATCTATTTTTTTACTATTCAGCTTCAAAATTTATGATGGTTTTAAACCTATTTTTACTTTTTTCTATCTTTACGAGAAGAAAATATTGGATTCATGAAAATTTTGAATTCCGGTTTTCGACGGATTTACACGTTTTAGGGCTTAGAGATACCGAAAAACATGTTTTTACAAAATATCTGTCTGTGAGTCCCTGCAGAAGGAAAATATTTGAAATCGACATGATAAAAAATGAGGTTTAAATCAATTGACGCATTTAAACAGTGATTAAAGAGGGTGAGAATGACAAAATCTGAAAACGAAACTATACAGGACGGAGTTAATTATTTAGAAATTTTTAAAAAGTATTTAAACGTTAGGAGCCCATCATTGTTTAAAACTAAATGCACTTTTCTGCATCAAATGTTTTTATTGCAGTATTTCTCATTTTTAAACTGACATAAGGGTCATTCCATGTCAATTCAACCAGACCTTGTAACCCTACCCTCAGGGATTTTGATGAAACTTTGTGTACACACTAATTCTATCATGAAATGATTCCATCAGAAATATTTCCTTCCTAGACCTCATAGTTTGTGAGATATGGGGGGTCCAATTCTTGGGGTTTTCTCAAATCGCACATTTCTGAGACTGTATTTTGAGATTGCAGTTCCATCTTCAAAAAATTGTCTCTCTGGATCTAAAACATGAAACATCTCAAAAATTTCACTGTAAGAATATAAATAGATGCAGATTTTAATAAAAAAATATTTAAAAAATTTACTTGTAATTTTTAGGATAAAAAAAATTTGCCAAAGTTGACAGTTATGGTTATTTTTCCAAATTTTTGTGACTTCACAAAAAAGGCTGTACACAAAAAGGCAAATTAAATTTCCAATTTCTTTTTGTTTTAAATAAAAGTTTACACTTTGGGCTTTATATGTATGAAATAAAAATGATGTGTTTCGCATGGCTTATGCAAAAATTTTGGGTACTTTCCAATTAGCCGGATGAGTGCTTTATTTTTATATATTACATATGCACACAAAAAAGCAAATGAAATTTCCCATTTCTTTTTGTTTTAAATAAAAGTTTACACTTTGGGCTTTCAATCTATGAAATAAAAATGATGTCTTTCGCATGGCTTATGCAAAAATTTTGGGTACTTTCCAATTAGCCGGATGCATGTTTTATTTTTACATATGTACATATGTATAGATCTATATAAATACAGATGTATGATACATGTACATATGTATGTATATATACAGTATATTGATATATATATGTATAACACTGGTGCCCGTCTAACCGAAAAGTACCAAATTTTGCCTCGTTTTGAAAATCTGCACCAATTAAGGGGGGGGGGGGAAATCTGACTAACTTTAGCTGTGGTACTTAAATAATTACTGGAGTTTCTATGAGTTACTGAATTTAATGTTATTGGATACAAAAACAAACTGGAAATTTCATTTGCCTTTTTGTGTAGAGACTTTTTCATAAACTCACAAAATTTCGTAAAAATATTCATAACTTTCAATTTTGGTTTACTTTTTCGGCCCTATATAAATCTCTATTAATTTCCCTAATTGCTTTTTTTCACTTGCTTTTAATGCCGCTTAAATGGTTCTCCACATTTATATAATTCATACTTCATTAAGAGCGAAATTCTGTGATGCTCACATATATTAATCAAACTGTTTTCACTTAATTTTTTGTTTTATAAATGCAATAGTCCTAACTAATAAAAGTTCTTTTTCTGAATCACAGAGATTATCAATGTAGTCTATTTCTCTGTTATTTGTGTAGCTAGTTTTGTGACATTCTAAACCATTTAATATTACAATACTGCAAGCCTGAAGACTAGTAGAAGGTTTAATATCAGGCTCCATATTACAACAATAAAACAAAAAAGTATTTATACATATCACAAACTATAAAATATGTAACAATCAGAACATATTTTTAGTAGCACAGTAAAAGTTAAATCATTCTTCTATGATAAGAAACAACAGAATGACAATAATTTGATTAACTTGATTTCAAAACATCTGCTTTCATACTAACGAACATTACCCTGCCTTTATCAGAAGGTGTTTATACAAGGCAGGTGCAATTAAATCTTTCAGACTATAGAAACAAATTTAAGTTCTGTTAAATATTTGTGTATTTAAACTTGCCAATATAAATATTTAAACTGATTAAAATTAACCAAGGAAAGGAAATACAAGGTTTTGAACATTTTTTAAACACAAGTAATTAATATATAAGCATTCGAAAGAAAGAATGGAAATGCGAGGAGAAAAAATTTTCTATTTTATACTGTACAAAAAAAAAAAAAAAAAATCTGTTTTGAGTTTAATTATTGAAAATAAAAGTAAGAGATTCTTTAGATTATCAAAAAATGCCCATTATTAAATACCGAAATGAAATATATATGGAACATTCACTAAATTTAATGGGGAAACATATTACAGTCAGATTTTTTTTTAATCAGAAAAAACAAAGCCTAAACTTTACTTTGAGAATTAAAAAAAAAAAACATGCATCAAATAACATTAAATTCAATAACTCATAGTAATTCCAGTAATTATTTAAGTACCACAGCTAAACTTAGTCAGATTTTTTTTCCTCTTAATTGGTGCAGATTCTCAAAACAAGGCAAAATTTGGTACTTTTCGGTTAGACGGGCACCAGTGTTATACATATATATATATCAATATACTGTATATATACATACATATGTACATGTATAATATATCTGCATTTATATAGATCTATACATATGTACATATGTAAAAATAAAACACGCATCCGGCTAATTGGAAAGTACTCAAAATTTTTTCATAAGCCATGCGAAATACATCATTTTTATTTCATAGATAGAAAGCCCAAAATGTAAACTTTTATTTAAAACAAAAAGTAATTGGAAATTTCATTTGCTTTTTTGTGTGCATATGTAATATGTAAAAATAAATTACTTATCCGGCTAATTGTAAAGTATTAAAAATTTTTGCATAAGCCATGCGAAACACATCATTTTTATTTCATAGGTAGAAAGCCCAAAGTGTAAACTTTTATTTAAAACAAAAAGAAATGGTAAATTTCATTTGCTTTTTTGTGTGCATATGTAATATATAAAAAAAAAGCACTCATCCGGCTAATTGGAAAGTACCCAAAATTTTTGCATAAGCCATGCGAAACACATCATTTTTATTTCATAGATAGAAAGCCCAAAGTGTAAACTTTTATTTAAAACAAAAAGAAATGGGAAATTTAATTTGCCTTTTTGTGTACAGCCTTTTTCGTGAAGTCACAAAAATTTGGAAAAATAACCATAACTCCCAACTTTGGCTGACTTTTTTTATCCTAAATATTACAAATAATTTTTTTAAATATTTTTTATTAAAATCTGCATCTTTTTATCTTCTTACAGTGATATTTTTAGGATGATTCATGTTTTAGATCGATAGAAACAATTTTTTGAAGATGGAACTGCAATCTCAGAATACAGACTCAGAAATGTGCGATTTGAGAAAAACCTAAGAATTGGACCCCCCATATCTCACAAACTATGAGGTCTGGGAAGGAAAATTTTCTGATGGAATCATTTCATGATAGAATTAATGTGCACACAAAGTTTCATCCAAATCCCTGTGGGTCGGGTTACAAATGGGGGAAAAATTGGTTGAATTGACATGGAATGACCCATAAGTCAATAACCATCGGTTACGGTAACAGTCCCGCGATTTCAATAGTTTTTTAACATCTCAAAAAAAAAAAGAAAAAAAAATGCCCAACGTTTTGAAAGATGTTTTCAGCTGAGAAAATTTGCTTTTAAACATATGATTTGCTTACAAAAAATTGCATCTTTTTTTATATTGCTATTTTAAATACTTTTATTTTAAATATATATATATTATTTAAAATACTGAATCAAAATTGAAAATTAGATATTTTCATTTAATCAAAAGAAAAAAATTCAATGCAACAAATAATATTTTGAGTTATAACAATTTTAATTTACTCTAATTATTTTGAAAAAAAAATTGTTAAAAAGTCTTATGATGTGATAATGCTTACAAATTATATGGTTAACCATCACAAAACATTCAAAATTTTAACTCTATAAATAAATAAATAAAATAAATGTTTCCTGTAAATGTGCCCATTACAACAACATTGTTTCTTCAATTACACGCATTTCAATTTGTGTCTGATCCCTTGAAATCTCGCGATTTATTAAAATTGTCAATACTCTTTGAGTTTTGAAGGTATCAAGATGAATTTTTTTTTTTTTTTTTTTTTTTTTTTTTTTTGTTCAGTTCAGAAATGGATAAGGAAATTTTTTCTAATTGGAAGTTTTATCCTCTGGGGGCCGTATAAAAATTTTATTTTCGTAATTTTTAAAATAGACCCCCTATGGAGTTGCAACTTATCTTATCAATAATTTCACCTTTTTTTAGGAATTTTTGAAATTGGAAGTATGGGTGTAGGTGCAATATTTAAGGAGATAGCCTATTGTTTCGATATTTATGACTCACCCTGTATATACAGTAAACTCTCGCTACAACGATATTCGATACAACAATAACTCCCTGTACTACAATAATATTTCCTGGTCCCGGTGAACTTGCATATAAACTAATGTTAATCTCCCGTCAATATTACGATATTCTCTTGAACAATAAACCCCTCTAAAACGATTTTCTTTTAAAATTTTAATGTTATTTTCTCCCTTTATAACGATATTTTGGTTTTCGAATACTGGCAAAAGATCTTTGTCTTTCATCTTCTTTGTCATTTTTTCGGTCTATTTTATTAACAGAAGACTCACTGTTGATTTTCAACATATCGCCATAATGTAATATTGGCTGTTCAGATTTAGATGGTGTGGACCATGTTAAGACCTTCTTGGAAATGGAAGGAAAAAAAACATAACCCTTGTCATGGAACATGTTCCAAATCACTTGGTTTGTCATCTTCTCATTGGTAGAGTACAAGGTAAAGTGAGGTATTTATAAGTGACATTCTAAAAAGGAAGAATACGAAACTTTAAAAGGTGTGCAGAGTTGGACAATTTTAGAGTCTTAATAATTTTGAGTTCTAAACGAAAAATTTGATTTTTGATTTTTTTCTTTCATGAATGTATTATGTTTTTAAGATGGCAGAGCGAAAACATCTATCCTTTCGAGATAAAATGAATATTATCAACGATATTGATGAAGGAATGAAACAGATTGATGCAGTTAAAAAATTCGGATTATCGAAATCTACAATTAAAATGTTCCCAAAGAAGAAGAAACATATCGAAGACATTATAAATTCAAATACAATTAACGCAATGCGAAAACGACTGAAAGTTGACAAAAACTAAAACATTGATACTGCTGTTTTAAAATAGTACTAGAGGTGAAGGCAACAAATGTTCTAATAAATGGACTTTTGTTATGTACACAAGCACGTAAATTTACAACAACGCTAAGGAACGAAAATTTTAAAAGTAGTAGCGGTTGGCGAATGCATTTCAGGATCGTCACGTAATAATTTTCCAAGAAGTTAACGGAGAGAAAAAGTCTGCCCCAATTAATGACGCATTCGAATAGCGGCAAAAATCAAGAATGCGTTTTGAACATCCAAAAATCTTTATCCTAACTTGATAAAAGAAGTGCCAAAAATATGGAATTAGCGTGGCAAACTATAAAACAGCAGATAACGATTTTATGGCTTTCACTGGAGATGCTGATGAAGACATTCTGTCTTTAAAACTACTGACGAGGTAGAAAACAACAAGATGGTGATAGGAGAGGATAATGATGATAATGATACAGGTCCATCAAAATCCATATTGTCATCCCAGGAAGTTCTTCAATCTGTGAAGTCTTTACAGACATTTATTTCAAGCCTTTAGTCGACAAATGAAGATCATTTTCGTATATTAGACTCAATGCATACCTTTTTCGTTGACTTAATTGTTAAAAGATGAATACATACCAAAATATTTGATTATTTTCAATAAAAATAGTTTTCAGGTATATGAATATTTCTTTGTTCACTTTCTGAATTTATTTAAACTTTTTTTGCATTATTTAACTATTACTATTAACACTCTGCTAACTATTTTCTTCTAAATATAAATATTTAAGTAGTATATTTTAAAGTAAAAAACAAAAATCTTTATTAAATGCAAAAAATATGCAGGCCCTCGATATAGCAATAACCTCTCTACAACAATATATTTATTTGGTCCTTAAAATATTGTTGTAACGAGGTTTTATTGTATATATATATATATATATATGTGTGTGTGTGTGTGTAGTTCAATGTCTCGCAATCTTTTAAAAGCCGATCAAATTAACGTGTTTTAGAGTTTATGATGTCCCAACGAGGGTTGACGAGCTGGTGTGACCATGATCCTTAATGCTTGTTCTTCCGTTCACCTGCTTCTCTATTGGTTAGGATTTTGGCTACTGGTCAAGAGGTGTTAAGTTCGAATTCCAATTTAGACATGGATGTTTGTAGCTAAATTTCTCTATAAATAAAGATTTCGATCTGTTTAGCTTCTTGTGCAAAAGATGACCATAGCGTCTGTAAACAATCAAACTTAATAACATGTATTTGTATATCCTTTTTTGGAGCTAAATAGTCTTGCATTGTAAAACAATGTGTAAAATTATAATGGAATTTTTTTTAAATATAGTAAAATTCTTTTTTTCTTCGAAACTTAAAAAAACATAAAAGAAGGATTCACTATTAACAGATTTTGCTGAATTTTAATATTTTGAACATTTATTAAATTGTATGATAGCTTTGAAGGAAACTGAGAATTTCTATTCCCCCGCCATATTAATCATACAGGCACCCTTGACAAGTCAAGATTTGCATAACATTTAAAGTTATTGAGACTCCACTATCCCAGGCTATACCCTGGTGTAAATTTATAAAATGAATATTTTGAATATTAAACGATTTATTAACTACAAGTTCGACTTTTTACAAATACAGAATTTATGTAAATTGTAGGTCTAAGATTATTGCATTTGTACAAAATGTGGAACTTGTCATTTTAATAACTGAAGATTTCTTTTAACTTTTAATAAAAATGCATTTTTCCAGGCAGTGCTAAATCGCCTTTCCCAGGTTAAACCCAAAATTTTGTTTACCATCGATAGATTTCCTCAAGAAAGAGAAGAACATAACATGCTTCCCAAATTGAAAGAAATCGCCGAAGGTAAGACTTTTTATATCATATTTTTTTCAATAAAGATACAAGGTTTTTTTTTTTTTTTTTTTGAGGTGTCAGGGTCAGATATTTTTTCTAGTTTCTTTACATATGATTCTTTCCATTTCTCTTTTAGGGCTGCCACTATTTTTGTATTCTATTCGTACCACTATTTTCAAAAAATATATTATCTTGTATATTTCTCTTGCAAATGGGGTCAAAACTTATGTGAAATAGCTTTGTTTTGAAAAAGTGATGCGAAAGAGAATTAAAAAAATAGTCGCCTGTGGCAGCCTTGCTCTTTATAACTATGTCTTCATTTAAGTTTTCTGTGGCCATTTAACCCTTTCAATCGCAGAGCATTTCTATTGTGAAAATATTTAAATGTCTGAATGACACCAGAATTTACGTATAAATTTATTTGAAAATAAGAAAAAACTATTTTTTCCCCCGCACATAATAAACCGAAAATATTTATACCAGAATACTTATGTTAAAACTTATGTGAAATTGGTGTCATTGTGGCATGTAAGAATCAAACTGGGTGTTCCACGTAATGGAATACTGAAACACAAAGAGTTAAACTTATTTCCCCATCCTACAAACGAATTTCTCAGAAATTTTCCAAATGAATTTCCTCCATATACAAATTTATGTTTTGATAAAAAGTTTTCTCTAATAGATTTTTTCTATGCCGGTAGCATCTCTGGTGGTAAATCACATAAATTAAAATTTAAAAATTGGGTTTTGTTTTCCTTAAAAGTTGAAATAGTTAGGTATGGTCTAACTAGACTTTTCATGTCGATAACGTTCTCTTAGTTGTAAATCGAACAACATAGTTTAAAATATTTTACTGTATGCTAGCCATACGCAATTTAAAATAATTAGAACAGATTCAACAGAATTTTCTTTTGCATTTATAGCATTCCAGACGGGAAATAAAGTGATGTAACATGCATACACAGGGTGAGTCATAATTATCAAAATAATAGCTATCTCCTTAAATATTGCCCCTAGGCACATACTTCCATTTCACTTTCCATTTCACGTCACATTCAGAACTTTTAATCTATGATTTTGAGACTTTCACAAAAGTTGCTCTATACATATAGCTAACACACTATGCAAATGTAATTTTGATAGCCCTTACGGCTGTGCAGTGAAAAATCATTTAGTAAATCTGCTCACTTTTCATACAATTGTTTATTATTTTTTAATTCTGTACAATGTTGTTTGTCATATTTTCCAGAAAGAACATTTTTTTATATTAAGAACTCTGCAAATAATAAGCAAAAAAACTTGGCATTTTTTTTTTTTTTTTTTATAAAAACCTTAATTTCTCTACAAGTATAAATGCTATCCACAGAAAAATGAACACGGTTTATTACAATAATCCACTTAATCATAATCTACAGTTTGAACGCTTTTGCTACATTAGTTTTAACCCTTTCCGGCGCAGACAAATTCTGTTCGTAAAATGAGAAATTGTTGACTGACACCGGAATTTACAAAATTTTTTAGAAATTAAGAATTCCCTGATTTAAGCTGTCATTGTAAAAGTAAAATTTTACTAAAATATTATTGGTGCCGTTTGTAAGTTTGGAATTAAAATTAGGTGTTGCCGGAGTGGTAACACTGCGCCGGAAAGGGTTAACAGAGTTATACGAAAGATATTCGTTCTTTTCCAATCTGTTGACGGTGTTGATGGAGTTTCGGGTTAAAAACTTCACTTTAATATGTAACTTGTACTATTATGCTTACACACCTGGATTTTCAGGAAAATTCCTCTTGTATTTTTCTAGCTATTTAAAACAAAATGTCTAAAATAGCAAGTGGGTGGTCATCTTTGGCCATGTAGTGTATTTTATGTCCAAAGCAGAAGCGATATCTTAAAACCATTTTTATTAAAGTACACAGACACGTTTACAGACAGACAGACACACAAACGGATGGATGACAAATTTTTTTTCCTAAAAATATGTTTTTCGGAATCTCGGAATCTCCAATATCTGAAATGTGTAAATCCGTCAAAAAAAAATTTCGATTTTCAAAACGATTACAAGACTGATCCTATACTACACTATGATGGGTAAGTAAAAATTATTAAAAAAAATTATTCAAGTTAAAAATAGAAAAAATAGAAAATATATTTTTTAATCAATAGGTAAAACGAAAAATCTTCTCCATCATTGATAAGTTCGATTTATTTATGTTTTAATCGAATATAAATTTTAATGAATAAAAGGCTGGACGAGAGCATGAACATGTTGTGCATGGTTGGGGGGTGATAAAAGAAAAACAACAGTTTTTGTTTCACAAAGTAATAATAAAGCTAGTTTATTAAGAAATGTGCCTCATAATAAAGAAAAAATGAATGGCAACATGATTACGAGAAATTGAAAAATATTGCTGTGATCATACTTTTCCATAATCGAGTTGTCATTCATCCCTTTGGTGAGTTTCGCGATCTCCGAGATTGATTTATGCAACTTTTCTTTCGCAATTTTTGGAAAATTGTATGTTGTAGAACAAAGTAAAATTTAAAAAGAATCTCAAGTGTTGAAAAAATGTATTAAGAAGGGAGAGCGGTTACATAGTAATCTACAGGCCAAAAGCTCTTAAACGATATGTCACATGAAAAATTTCATTTCAACCTCTAGTCCAAGGGCGGGGATTGAAGCCCTTAAATGTCTGAGATCAAAATAGATCCCACCAACTGAAGGTCTGTGAGGAGTTTCGCCTTCGGTTAAGCCTTCAAATGAGGTCAAATCTCCCTGTAGCTTAATTAGGAGCTGAGTTAGAAAATTGTATCCGTGTGTGTGTGAGAGAGAGGGGGGGGGGAATTCGAGTGAAGAGGTGGGGAGGACAAAGGTTCATAGCATGAAATAGTGGTTGGAGGATTTTGCGATGATATATCACATATGAAGGTTTCAGAATAAGTTTGAAAATAGTCGAAACATGGCTAACTATTCAAAAAAATTTTACTTCCCTTTATTCGATTTGGCTCAATTGGATGACATGTTCATCAATTACACAAAACAATAGGAGAAAAACACAGACTTTATACAAGTCGCATATTGAGGCGACACTTGCAACATAACATTGTGTAAGGAAAAAATCAAGTTTGAGACAGGCTTATTCTTTGCTTTAACTTATTTCTTCTCCTAAGACACGCTTCTTATTGCTTGAGTTGCCTTGCTGTGCGGCCTGTCTTACATTAGTGTTATGTGTATGATAATGAGAGAGAGGAAGGCGCCATCGCAAATTATCGTTACTTAGGGAGGAACAATGTAGAAAAGGTTGTAAAGCGGAAGGTCACAGTACAGACAATCACCTCTTCGAATTCACGGCTGAAATTCCAGAATTAGTTAAACCTCGATTCGCATATTGAAACGCAATCGGTTTGTCAAGCCATATCTTTGTAGAAGACACCTGAAAACTCGATTTTAGCAGTTGATTCGTAGGTTTACCATAGTGTAATCCTGCTCCCAGCCATCATTATCTTCATACCTTTGAGTGCAGGAAAACACGATGATAAACCTATGAATCAACCGCTAAAATCAGGTTTTTAGCTGTGTTCCACTAAGATATGACTTGGCAGACAAATGGCGTGTTAAATTACGAATCGAGTTTCAACTATTTCTGGAATTTTAGCCGTGAACTCGATGAGGTGATTGTCTGTGCTGCCACCTACAGGTCTATTTGGAAACTTTGTTATAAAGTATGGGATGAACTGTTTAATGTTTTGTTTCAATTACTCGCAAACGCTCCTGTGATAAATTTTCTTATTTTTCATTTATAGGGCTTCAGTCACTGGAAAAAATTATTATTGTAGCTTCAAAACCTGAATCAGGATTTAAAGATATCAGCGGAATTCGTAATAGGTAAGATTACTGCATGAAAGATATAGGTTGAAATGAAGCTAATACATTAGCGGGATAAAAGTAATAATTATTAACCAAATGTGAACTGGGTCATTTTCTCTTAACTGGTCAATTTGGACATCATAAATTAAAAAAAAATAATGTTAATTTTTTCTTTTAAATTGGTTTTGATTGTGTTTAGACAATGTCTCTAACTAATAAAATAGAGTCAGCAATAATCTTTTACTACGTTATATACACAAAAATAAATTTTCAAATTTCAACTAGACAGGGGAATGACAAACTGGCACAGGGAAATAACAAGCAAGTATAACTACAAATTATTATTTTTTTTTCACAAAATTTTATAGTAAATAAGAAAACATTATTATAAACAAAAGCTCAAAACCAATTTTATTTTGAAAAATTTTTATGGAAAAAGTCAATAAAATAAAATGTATTTGCCTGAGATCTATATGGTTTGGGTTCAGAGATTTTGGCTCTTATATCTTCAAACGTACATTTAGAATTGTAACAAAAAGTCCAGTCCGCTGTTTCTGCAAATATTCCAAACTATAAAACTCTTATCTTGTGTGTTATGTGTATTTTGGAAGGTAAGAACTTTGTTTCACTTACTACCTTGTATTTTTTAAAAAGGTCTCCTTGCATTATTCCTTTAAAAATTGTTTTTCTTTTTTCTTTTTTTCGAATTGCTATTTCCATTTGCCAAATACTTTGTCAATATTTCTTCAAACATAATTTTTTTTAAATTCAGGCGCTGCAATAATCTTTTTTGAGATATTTCTAATGTATTTTCCAATTGATTCTTGATTGGAATATTTGTCTCTAAGTCTATAAAACTTCTTCTTGTACGTTTCAGAAGTTTGACGAGTCTTTAATAGTTTCTTTCTCAAATTTTCCAATTTGTTTAGCTAATTTTGCTCGATCCCTTCTTACTCGCCAATTATGACCAACATTTTTTCTTCCATCTGACTATGTTTTGGGATTTTTTTTTCTGTCTCTTGGAATAATTTAGATTCAACTAAAGTAGTTTTAATAACCTTATTACTTTTCCCCGAGTTTTGCCTGGTAGTAAGACTGTTGTTTTGGCTTATTTGGCTAGAACAGTCTTTGCTTTTTGATGGCTATAACCACTGGATTTCATCATGTTCAACTGAGACAATATCTTCAGTAAGGTAGAAATCTTAAAGTTCAGTGATATTTTTCTTTCTTGCACGACTATTTCTGTGATATATCTTCTATCGTTTCCTTTGAATTCTCTGCCCTCTAGATAATAATTTGGATACTGATTTAATGTTTCCAGCTGCTTTTTCATCAGTGGCGCAGCCAAGGGGGTGGTTTTGGGGTTAACCCCTCCCAGAGCTAAAAAAGATCGCTATAATTGCCGCTTATATGAATCAAAACCAAACTTAATATTTAAACGCTTTAGTGTACCTCGGAATCTGCCGTTTTGTTGAATCAAATTTCATTTATAAACTGATTCATTTAAACAGCAAATATTTTACTTAAAATTGTGAAAGTGCATATTGTAATATTTTTTATTTAGGGTTAGTTAGGTAAGAATTGATTATTTGAACTAAATCACTTTTCTAAGACATATTATGCTAAAAGAATGATGATTTCCTGCCATACAGATGCTCTTTGAGTTTAAGTATTATACATTGAATATTCTAATTAGTACTGATTCTATTAACCGGTGATTCAAATAACCGGCAAATACCTTTATCAGAAACTCAACCCCCCTCCCTCCTAGAACTGAATTCTGGCTGCGCCACTGTTTCTTATACAATATTTTCTGGTCATTTGTTCCTTTTTTAGAGGCTATTATAAATCTAACAGTTATTTTATTAATAACACTCATAAAAACCATAAAAATTTTATATTTTATTGAGCTTACAATGTTTTTAACTAAGCTGGCGAATACCTTTTTAAAACTGATAAATTATAATAAGCACAAACCATCTTATTGAGTTTATGCTTGACAACTATATGTAATCATCCTGCTTTGTCCGATTCATTTGCTTTTTTAGAGCAGTGAGTGTTTATTTTTACTCAAATTATGTACTTATAAAAAATAAAAAATAAAATAAAAGAATCCAACTTTTTAAATAGCAATTTTTTATTTTTTGATGAATAGAACTAACAAAAACATGCATTTTTTACTTTTAAAACAGCAAATAGTGTGTGACAATTACATAAAATATTTAATTTTCTAATTAATTTTCTAATAAATATTCATAATTTGTGAAAATTAGAGACTGTAGTCACTCTCCTACCTTACATATGACAAGGGGATGACCACAGGGGAATGACAAAAATTAAGGTTAGCTTGTATATTATCTTAACTATGTACACAAAATTGAATTGCACTTAAAGTAAGCTTTAAAAACTTAATACAAATAAGGCAAAATCGTTGATTCAGCATTCTTTACAAAATTTAGGTAAATACGAGAGACAGGGTAATGACAGTCAATAAAAATACTTACCAATGTGTAACTAGAAATCACCAAGTTTTGCTTGTAAAAATTAATGCTGCAAAAAAGAACAATCTAAGATATCTTCTCTGATGATGTCATTGTTCACAGATGAAATTCTGGAATAATATAATAGAGCAAGAGCCCGTGACTGGCCGACCCTCGTTATTTTATAAAAGCTGAAACTTTCTAAGCGCAGTCTTCCAACAAAGATAGGAACGATGGGTAATTATGAAATTTGGATCATGGTGGCTTTGGCAGTGACCAGGGAGCAAAGATGTAAAAAATACCAACTTACTTTCGTCATTTTATAAAGCGTAATTTTTTTATATTTCCTTTGGAATGATGTTGGAAATCACGTCCTCCATTGGCAGACACTTCCTGTGGTACCAACCTCCGGCCGACAACCACTAAACTTCAATAATAGGAAATTCTACTTTCGTCATTTTATAAAAGCTGAATTTTATATATGTTACTTGGGTAACTACCAGAAGATATTTCCTCAGTTGGCAGACAGTTTTGGTGGTTCCAACCCCCGGCCGACAGACATATACAGCGGCTTCTCAATACACTAGAGTCTGCGCGAAACAGACATTTTCCCCGTTTTCCCTTGGGTCGGAAATTGGCGACAGTTATTTGAGGTTGTTGCATGTAATTCTACGGTTGTTGCATGTAATTCTACGGTTGTTTACATTTTGAAAAAAGACCACAATGAAAGAAAAAAATGTAATTTAACAAATTAGAACGACTATTTGGAAAATGATATTTTCAAAGACTAAAATTTTAAAGACTTAAAAGGAATTCTATACTTAATAATAATAATAAACATCATTCTTAGGACGACCATAACGAGTCATATATTACGTACGCCATGCATTAAACATTAATATTCCTAGACCATAAATAAAAAAAACCCAGTAGTTTATTGCTATATAACTTTAACTGTTTAAAATGTGCATTTTTATTTGATGGAGTTAATCAGGCTGACTGCCTCTTATTACGTATGACATGGATTAAACATTAATATTCCTGGACCCATCTTATAAAAATTTTAAACGAAATTTCAATTTTAAAATTTTTTTGAACTGCAAATTTTTAAACTTCTAAACATTGCATGCATTCTGTTCGCGAATAATTTGACATGTATTTGATGTATACTTTGTTTTCAATTTTTCTCGTAAATTGTCAATCGTACAGGTGCGGTTCTTCGGGCTTCTTTTATGTATTCCCAATGAGGAATCTGGCTGCGCAGAGTTTGGGTGCCATTTTTGGGACACCACGTATAGATTTTTTTAACACTATGTATGAATAAACAGTAAAACTCTAATTTTGTATTGAAGTGGATATTAAAAATAAAGTTCATAAAATACCTTAACATTATTTTTCTAACGTATTTCATTTATTTTTAAAACAAGTATCAAAATGGAAATCATAATCATTAACCACACATAATTATAAACATGCAATTTTTTTTATTGATAAATAAGTACATAATAAAACAGCAATTTCGGCATGTGCCAGGGGAAGGATATAGCTTTCATATTCGTTGTTTTTGTTAAATATAGCTTTTTTTGCGACTCGATTAGATGAGTTAATAAAAATTCTTTAATGCTTGATTATTATTTCATTGAAAATTTTACTGAAATTTTAAGAAGATCAAATGCTACGAACCCTATAAAAAGAAATTTCGTGAATACTGAATTTGAATGAGAATTGTGCCAAATTAGTAATCTATAGCCAAATCGGCAATATTTATGATTTCTTAATTTTTGTCTTCAAATTTGGCGATATTTTTAAATATTTGACGATAAGTGTTTCCAAGCTTGGAGAGAATTCGAAGTTAACGTTCATTAATACTCATTAAATAAATAACTAATCTATATTATTTATAAAGGCCAAACGTATCTGTGCATAACGCATACGTCATTTTGCGAATAACAACACTTTCACAAGCAATTCGGTTTTGCAATATTCGGTGTTGCAAATTTTATACTTCTAAACATTGTACATTTTCAATTTTTATACCAATACACAGAGAAAAATATGTACTTTTAAATGAAATTTGTTTGAAAGCTTTATCTCGATTTATTCTTGATATATTAATTTTTTTACAGTTTTTAGTGCGAATTTTGTAATTGTGGCAACAGAAATATGCCATTTTCTCTTAAAATTTATAAAAATTGAAATGTGCGTATGTAAATTTTGAGAAGATGAAAATTATGACGGATTTAGATTTCACGGGAAATTGTAAGATCGTGTCAATTTGAAATATTTTTTTTCCACACGCATTTATTCCGAACATCAGAATCTCAAATGATAACTTCATCTTAATAACTGATCTTTATTATATTTTGCTTTATTATTATATTTTTACATATGAGATTAAAGTTTAATTTTAATAATTTAGACCGCTGAGTTTTATAAAATTAGTATTTTTTTTTCTTAATTTTAGCTTTAAATAATATTTGTTTGAGAATTAGACTGATCATTGTAAGATACATTTTTTACTGTGGCTAATTTTGCAGGTTTATTATAAATTAATGAAATAGCTCGTTCTTAAACATTTACTTTCGTCGAAATTCGACGGGTTCCACCTTGTTTTTAGTAATTTGGAAAATAGTTGTTATCCTCGGTAAAGAATTGGGAAATCCGAAGTATATCTGAATGTTTTTATTGGTTGAATTCCGCATTTTATTCATTTTCTGATTGGTCCATGTTTAATGTCCAAAAATGGTTTACTTCTGTTGCCACAATGACAAAAAAGTAATAAAAACTTTAAATAATAATAATAATTTGAAAACAAATTGTCATAAAAATTTCAAACGAATTTCATTCAAAAGTGCATTTTTTTCTCTATGCAACGGTATAAAAATTTTAAATGTGCAATGTTTAGAAGTTTAAAAATTTGCAGTTCAAAAAAATTGTAAATCTGAAATTTCGTTTAAAATTTTTATAAGATGGGTCCAGGAATATTAATGTTTAATCCATGTCATACGTAATAAGAGGCAGTCAGCCTGATTAACTCCATCAAATAAAAATGCACATTTTAAACAGTTAAAGTTATGTAACAATAAACTACTGGTTTTTTTTATTTATGGTCTAGGAATATTAATGTTTAATGCATGACGTACGTAATATATGACTCGTTATGGTCATCCTAAAAATGATGTCTATTATTATTATTAAGTATAGAATTCCTTTTTAAGTCTAAAATTTTAGTCTTTGAAAATAATCATTTTCCAAATAGTCGTTTTAATTTGTTAAATTAATTTTTTTTTCTTTCATTGTGGTCTTTTTTTCAAAATGTCAACAACCGTAGAATTACATGCAACAAACGTAAAATTACATGCAACAACCGTAAAATTACATGCAACAACCTCAAATAACTGTCGCCAATTTCCGACCCAAGGGAAAACGGGGAAAATGTCTGTTTCGCGCAGACTCTAGTGTATTGAGAAGCCGCTGTATATGTCTGTCGGCCGGGGGTTGGAACCACCAAAACTGTCTGCCAACTGAGGGAATATCTTCTAATAGTTACCCAAGTAACATACATAAAATTCAGCTTTTATAAAATGATGAAAGTAGAATTCCTATTATTGAAGTTTAGTGGTTGTCGGCCGGAGGTTGGAACCACAGGAAGTGTCTGCCATTGGAGGACGTGATTTCTAACATCATTCCAAAGGAAATATAAAAAAATTACGCTTTATAAAATGACGAAAGTAAGTTGGTATTTTTTACACCTTTGCTCCCTGGTCACTGCCAAAGCCACCATGATCCAAATTTCATAATTACCCATCGTTCCTATCTTTGTTGGAAGACTGCGCTGAGAAAGTTTCAGCTTTTATAAAATAACGAAGGTCTGCCAGTCACGGGCTCTTAGACTATAAGTGTTGCCACAGCTGAGAATCATTACTTTCATTTTATGACAGGGGAATGACAACAAAACCAAGGGACATTTTTTATTATTTTTTTTAAAAAATACAAAAAATGAAAAGTTTTTATTTTTTCAAATTTTAGTATTCTATGATATTGTTTAATAATTTAACCAACAAAAAAATTACAAATATATTCGGATAATCAGTTTTGGGAACTACTTTTGTGTTAAGGCGGTGACGGGGACACACAAGGGAATGACATTTTTACAACATATAAAATTATTTAACTGGCTTTTATTTATTAATAGTATGTTTTACCCTGTTAAACATACGTAAAAACATGTAATTAAAGTATTCTAGCATTTATTTAATTTTCATACAAGTTTATTCATTATTTTTTAAGCAGGGACAAAAATATCGCTGTTTAGAGAAAATGACCCAAATATTTATCAAACTAGCTCTGCTACCCATAGAATATGCAAAAACTTTGCATGGAACTCATATAGCATTCTGTTTAACTGAAATTCTTAATAGTATTTAATTTATCTAAAGTATGAGTGCGTAAAATTTAAAGCAGGAGCTTTAATCTCAGTTAATTTCAAATTTCAAGGTGGTTATGGTGTCGTTAATTATTTATGAATTTTTAATCCCTTCAGGAGTGGCGTCTTTTACTCAAATTTCGTTCAGTTGGCACTAGTTTTTAAAAAGAAGTTATCTTCACTTAAATAATCAAAAAAGTGCTCCAATTACCAATTTAAAAAAAAATATATTCCTGTTCTTTTTTGCTGGTACGAAAAACAAGGTCCGTATGCTCTCTTTGAGGGTGCATATATGCACCTATAGTCCCGAACGGGTTAAAGTATTTGTAGGAAGTTTATTTGTAAGAAAAATAGTAAGTAGATTGCGTTTTTTGATCAACATTATCCTTAAATCCTTTTCCTATAATAAAACACGTAGTCATTAAGCAGATTGAAGAGGCATATAAATTCATGTAACTATCACTTTATTGGAATCCAACGAGACATTGATGAAGTGATCCCCTGCCACTAACTCCAACTTACGTCTTTATCTAACGAAAGCCAGATGCCAAGTCCCTTGAGAAACTATCCTGTCGAGCCACAAAAAAGCTAAATCAAAAATCGGTTAGCCCTGTTGCACATGAAATTCAAAATCGAATAGCGTCAATCTGACGATAAAGCACGAATAAAAAACACTTCATAATGATTAAATGAAACAAGTTGGAAATTGCACGTGAAGCGTAGCAAATGAAGTGCGTTCATACGATAACGAAGTTTTGAAAATATTCAGATCTTGCTGTTATAGTAGACTGTATTTTTGATACAGTATAGTTGTCGAAATATTTTTTGTGTTTCCTGTAAATATGCAAAAGGTAACTTGTATTACACCTCAGCAACATATATCATATTCCTAAAATGTGAAATAGTTCAATATAATTAAAACACGTTCCAAACAATGTTTCACCATATAGCATTATGTTGTGGAATACTTTTGCGTGGCCCTGTAATTTAATAATAAATATTCTTTGCATCACAGATTTTACAGAATGCATATTTTAGTATATATGTCATTCATAGGTTCATGTCAATTCTATTATATTCGAAAGAGTTTAACATCATTAAAATGTACTTGAAACTATTTTTTCTATTGATCGTAATGTAATGGAATACTTTTGATTGTTCCTCTAATTAAACTATTAAACTGTACATCCAATTTTTCATAAAATTTAAAATGACTCGACGAAATTACGCTAAAATTATATGTTTTAAATATCGTGGATTTCGTTGAGCAGTTTTTGCTTTGTTATGTGCGAGCAGACAGACGGACGGACTGATAGACTGAAAGACGAATATAGGTGCTAGCTATTTATATAATTACGGGCGCACCCAAAATTATTCAGATCGTGATGCAATAGTACACAGTATTTCGGATACAGTATAGTGGTCGAAATCTTTTGTGTGCCCCTGTAAATACTATATGCTTTCTTTTATATAGGAAATAACTTATAGTATTCCTCAGCAACCCATATCAATCTCATAAAATGTTAAATAGTTAATTACAATTAAAACGAGCACCAAACAATGTTCTCCCTATATCGTTATGTGATGGAATATTTTTGTGTGGTCTTGTAAATCAATAACAAATATTCTTTGCACTACAGATTGTGTAAAATATGTATTATAATATGTACTTCATAGATGCATATCAATTTTATTATGTTCGAATGAGTGTAGCACCATTAAAATGCACTTGAAACTTTTTTTCTCATTTAACTTGATGTGACGGAATACTTTTGATTGTCCTTGTAATTGATCTAAGCATCGGAATTTTATAAAATTTGAAATGAATCGAGAAAGTTATGTAATAATTATACAGGGTGATTCATAAAAGATGGGCAGAACTTTAAGGGGTTATAGTACACTTAAAGACAAATAATATTAAACAGGAGACTAAGGGTCCCAGACGTATTCCCAAGGAGATAGGGGGCTGTGGTGATGAAAATAAACACCTCCTACTAGGTACGCAATCGTGACGTGGTTAGTACGAAGACAAATGAAAATAATATCCCTTCGGCGTTGTGAACGAAGATCGGATATTATTAATTACTGAAATTAATTCTTTAATATCATACTTAAAATTAACATTTTGCAATAACATTAGGATCGCCTTATTTAACGTATGAATTTGTGAAAATTGGGATTGATGAGTCAATAAAAAAACTTGAGATATTAATCTACAAATTTAAATGTTAACATTCCCTAATCTGCATCTAGAAATTACCTTAAAATACATAAAGGGAGAAAACTGGAATAAAGACAAGAATAGGTACATATATACAAAATTTTATTAAAACACATAAATTGGCATCATGCAAACGCTATAAAAATATAATATGCAAGGCAATAACTACTCAAATATGGTTATAGTGAAATATACAAAATATTTTATTTCATTGTTTTTTTGTTGTTGTTTGTTTATTTATTTATTTCCTATTATTCTGCTATCCTCACAGCTCATAAAACTTAAGTTCACGACACAACTTATAGGCAAAGCCCCAAATTTTCATATTTTATAAAATCGAGTCCTTCGTTCTTATTATTCGTATTATTTTACTGGTATTATTAATTTATTTCTTTATTCATTTTACTATTAATTAAGTTTGAGCATTAAATTCTGATAATTTTGAGCCCCAAAGATAATCATAATTTTAAAATTTTAAAATAATCAAATTTTAAATAATCAAATTTTAAAAACCAAAATTTTAACACAACATTATATCAATAAAATAAATTGGCCGGATACATGAACAATGAAATTTCCTCACCTTACAAGTATGTTCCTGGTATTGGTCGACGTTGGCTTATAGCTGTCCATACAGTTCGTCAGTACGCCAACACAATTAAATCCGAATGCCAAGTTCCAAGGCATTTTGTTTTTAATTAACACAAATAGTTAGCAACTTTTCTAATTTCACGCACTTTCCAATCATCAGTTTGTCGTATGGTCCTTTTAACACTAATAGTTAGCACTTTTCAAATTTCACGCACTTTCCAATCATCAGTTTGTCGTACGGTCCTTTAACACTAATAGTTAGCACTTTTCAAATTTCACGCACTTTCCAATCATCAGTTTGTCGTACGGTCCTTTAACACTAATAGTTAACATTTTTCAAATTTCGCTAGGAAGTTCAGGCAAAGTTTTTTTTTTTTTTTTGTTTTTGTTTTTTGTTTTGCGGAAATGAAAATTCCGCTCAGCAATGCTCAGTTACTCCTTTGAGTATTTAGAAATCATCCGATGAATAAATAGTCCGCTCGGCAATACTCAGGTATTCCTTTTTGTATCCTATCAGCAATGCTCAGTTACTCCTTTGAGTATTTAGAAATCATCTGATGAATAAATAGTCCGCTCGGCAATACTCAGGTATTCCTTTTTGTATTAGAAATCAGTCGATGATTAGTTCTCTGTGTGCAGAGCATAGCTTCGCTTCTCATCGCTTCATCCGGGAGGCCTAAGATCACATCTCCCGATGACACAGATTATTTCGAAGTTGCCTTATTTCCTAATTTTCTCTTTTTCCCTCTCATCTTAGCGGGAAACTCACAGCAGAGAGAAGAGAAAAAAATCTTTTTTTTTTACTTGACACTTTCAATTCGAAAACTGGACTGACTCGTGTGGGGTTTTTCTTCCGGATCCTGTACGCCCCTTTTTACCCCCATTGGGTATTATATTCGGACTCCAATTGGCTTTGAATATATTTCACTGTCCATTGGTCAGGTAAAAGAAACGGGGTTGGATTTTTAGACATTGTTCCTCCATTATTTATTGCCGGAGCAACGATTCCAAACCAGCAACCCCAAGTAGGCCACACGCGGGAGTAATAAATTTGATTGTAAATCTTTCTTTGTTGCTTGTGTACGTTAATGTCACGAATGGCGACTCTAGGTTTTATTGCTTCTCGTAAACATTTGTTCCTTTTATAACTAATGGTGAGAAAATCCCTTCGCTCATGTGATTTTGCTATTCCCAGGCTTTGACTAAAAGGGAGCTTATAGTATAATAAAACTTCCAAACAAACAACACATATTATTGTTATCATTTCTTGTTTACGAAAGCTAAAATAAAAATTTATTTTAATACTTTTATATACATTAATATTATTTCATTTTCTATCTCTTTCTAGATTATTTATTTATTTATTTATTTATTTATTTATTTATTTATTTATTTATTTATTTTTATTATTATTCTTTCTCTCTCTTTGTTTTTTTCTTTTCTTTTCTTTTCTTTTATTTTATTTTATTCTAAGCGATGTCGTGACATTTCTTTACGACAAGCTTATCTCCTCTTACTTTAAGAAAAAAAATTATTCTATCCAAAAATAAGCTATAATATATATACAGATTTATAATATAATCACTTAAAATTAAAAGATGTGCAAGAATACAATACCATTATTATAAATATATACATGTAATGACAAATGGACATAGTAATACAAAAATTGAAATAACATACACAAATACATTAAATGTGAGAAAATTATCATTGCAATGTGTTGGCCTTTGAAAACTGCCAAATATAATATGTATATAAACATATTCACCTCCGCGATACCTATATTATTCGCTCGAATTTCCTTCTGAGACGCATTCTCACTAGAATTCACTACTGTTCATGCTACTGTTTATGACTTCATTTTCATTCCCGTTTTTATTGTTATCATACATTATTTCACGATCCTATTGTATTATTGTTCTGAAACCTTTTCTATCTTCATTTTCCTTTTTGTATAACATACCGTGTTATGAAAAATTCGTAAATATAATTTTTATATATATGTATATATATTTTGTTTGAATCTAGTTTATTTTTATATTAGGTAATATATTACGACTATTCATGTAATGCCTATTTTTAATATTTATCTGTCTCTGTTATATATATTTTGTCTATGTATAGTCTCCTAAAAAATATTTTCCATACCATGCGAGTTATCGACCAGCAATAAGTTCTCACATCCCGGGAAGTACGAAATATATTTCGTATGAGACCATAATATAGCTCCGTTTTTTTTTTTTTTTTATATAACGTTAATTTTGTATGTAATTTGCAAGATTCGAACATTTTTAGAATTTTCTGTGTTTAATTGTAAAAATTTTTAAGTTTGGCTGATATGTTAAATACTGTATATTTAAAAGATTTTGACGGTTTCAGTAGACGCTTAAAACAATTTTAACAAATTCTTGAAGTCAAAAAAAATTTTTTTTTTTCGGAATTTTATTTATTTATTTTTTTATTTTGTTTTATTATTTTTTTTTACACTTATATTTTCTAAGGAATGATTATTTGTTTTCTGTTCTGTTTGCCATATTGGGCGCAAATAATTTAGAAATATGAATTCTAATAGGTCTCAGGTCTGGCCTATATTTGTTCTTTATGAGTTATCATTTCTGAAAATTCTCTCAATATAATATGGGCCTGAAAATTTCTGATGTAACGCCTTAGGTTTTCTCAGCATTTTCATGTAGACCTCGTCACCCAATTTTAATTCTTTGTGTTTTAACTTCGAATTCTTATTCAGTTCCAAATCCGCCTTTTCTTGATTCTTCATAACTTCATATCTTATATCGTGCATATGTTTGAGCTTATTCTGTACATATGTACTGTAAAAATCCATATTATGCGCTTCAAAATTCGTGAATGGCGTTTTTATCTCTCTACCGAAAAATAACATGCTTGGAGAAAATTTTGTTATTCTATGTACAGTTGAATTATGCATAAGTACGAAATATGGAAGTTTTATATCCCATTCGTAAGTTTTATTACACATAGAGGCTATGGAAGCTTTTAAATCCCGGTGTATTCGTTCAAGTACAGATTGCGACTCCGGGTGGTACACCGACGAAGGTATTAGTTCAATATTTAAATTTTTCATATAATCTTTGAAATCCTTCGATTTAAAATAAGCTCCGTTGTCTGTAGAGATATATTTCGCTAATCCAAAAGTACTGAAATAACCATTTAATGCGTTGATTATAACCTTAGTATCCGTCGATCTAAGTGGAAATGCTTGTAGGAAGCGTGATGCTGTATCAACAATAGTTAAAACAAATTTATTCCTATTTAGAGATGTAACCAAACTTCCTACTACGTCAATAGTTAATTTATGACCAGGTATGTAATTTTTATCCATTGTTTTCAGTGGAATTTTTATCGTTTTATGCTGTTTAAATGTATTGCATGTTATACATTTCGCACAGAATTGTTTTATCTCTTGATACATTCTATACCAAAAAAATCTTTCTTTTATTATGCCATAGGTTTTTAGAAAAGCGAAGTGTGGGACATGTGCGCTTTTTATAATATCTTCTTTTAAATTCTGTGGCGCAATATATAAATCATCATTATTTGAATTTTGTGATTTTCTTAGAATTAATATTCCTTCTTTATTTAAATTGTATTTTTCATATTTTTTTGCTTTTTTCTGTTGTTGTAAAGCTTGAATAATTTCGTTTAATTTAGGGTCTTTTAATTGTTCTTTTTTTATATTGTCTGCATTCAAATTTTTATTTACCGCAAAAAGGTGTTTGTTTAAATCGTCCGCTATAGTTAAGGCATTTGTTTCTCTACTACAGAAATCTGCTGGGTTATGAATACCTTCAATGTGAGATACTTCAAAATCATAATCCTGTAGCTTAAGTAACCATCGTGCTACAATTTCCGGCTGTTTTTCCAAGTGTAAGTGGTATGTTAATGCTTTTGAATCTGTTAGGAGAAAAAATTTTCTTCCTAATAAAATGTTTCTAAAATAAGTTATAGTTTCGTATATTGCCAAAAGCTCTATCTGCATGCTTGGATATCTCTTTTCCGATTCTTTTAATTTTCTTCCCGTAAATTCAATTGGTATCATTTTATCTCCTTGTTTTTGCGCGAGTATACCTGATGTTGCAATTTTTGATCCGTCTGTAATTATATAGAAATCTTTATTAAAATCTGGGGGATGTATGGTAGGTTGTTCCATGATAATTTTTTGTATTTTTTCAAATGATTCCTGTGCTTTGTCATTCCATTTGAATTTTGTATTCGCTTTAGTGAGATCTGTCAGTGGCGCTATAATTTCTGCATAATTGTTTATAGTTGATTTAAAATACGTGCATAATCCAATGAATGCTCGCACTGTTTTCTGAGATGTAGGGACTGCAAAGCTTGTTATTTTTTTTATATTTTTTTCTGAGGGTGCATATCCTTTTTCACTAATTTTGTATCCCAGAAAGTCTATTTCTTGCATGTATAGTTTTATTTTAGCTGGTTCAATTGTGAGATTAAATTTTTCTAATTGTGTTAGTACTTCTTCTAGTAATGTGTGCATTTGTTGTATATTATCAGCGGCAAGTAAAATGTCATCAATAAAGTATTGAATGTTGTATTTCTTTTTTAAATCACCTAAAACTATATCGATTAGACGAGCAAATATATTTGTCGAGATTTTAGTTCCGAATGGCATTCGTGTTATTTGAAAATGGTTATCCTCCGTGATAAATGCTAGTTTATGCTTGTCCTGCTCTTTTAATTTGATTTGAAAAAATGCAGAATGTAAATCTAGAACTGTAAATATTTTTTTTCCAGCGATCCTTTGTAAAATATTTTTTGTGTTAGGGACTGGATACGGATCGCTTTCTAATATATCGTTAAGAGCTCTAAAATCTATAGCCATTCTAAGTTTTATTAAGTTTTGATCATTGGTTTTTGACGTAGAATTTTTTTTTTTTACGAAAATTACTGGGAAAGCATAACTTGAGTTCGTAGGCTCTATGATACCTGCCTCCAATAAATCTTGAATTTCTTTCTCCGCGAATTTTTTTACATCATGCGCTAATTTGAATGGTTTCGTTTGTATAGAAAAGTCATGCATTAATTTAAAATTCGGTTTTATTACGTCCGTTTCTCCTAGAGTTTTGTATGATTTGCTGAAAGCAGTAGCATGTCTCATTAAAATTTTCAATACTTCTTTTTGTACCTTCGGTGTTAAGTGATCTATTTTAAAATCCTTCTCTGAAAGTTCTTTTTTTCGTAATTCTCTAATTTGTGTGATATTTAAGTTGTTCACTTCATAAATATTATCAGTTTTTGATTTACTTTGTTCTTTTATAAAGAAATCAGTGGTAATTTTTCCCATTTCCTGATCCTTATGAAGTCTCAAATACGTTTTCGATTTATTTTGTACTAATATTGTGAATGAATTATTTTCTGTTTCCTTATTTTCGTGAACTGAATTTTGAATTATTAATTTACTGTTGTTATATTTTGGTTGGAAAAAAAATTGTTGCTTGTTTCTTAATTTCCCATCAAAAATTAAATTTACTATTTTCGATTCTCTAGGTCTCAAAGTAATGCTTTTCTTTACAAATACTCGTGTATTAATTTTCGGAATGTTATTGTGTTGATAGGATTTGATTTGTTTTGGTATTGTTTGAAAGTCATCATTTTGTTGTACGGGCTTAATTTTATTCACCTCCGTAATTTGATTTTCATTGGGGTTTAATTGTATAATTGAATTATTGAGTTTAAAAGTATTATTTTCAAAATCCATAATTATTTTATTACTTTTTAAGAAATCATATCCTAAAATAATTTTGTAATTACGGTCAAATTCATCTTTAGTTACATAAAATGTGCCATTTAAGAAAGTGTTGTTAAATCTAAACTTAAATTTTACACAGTGTTTAAAAGGAATGGATTTGTTTGATAAAGTTGTAATTTTTATAGCGTTGGCTAAATATTTAATCTTTATATCCGTCTCTTTTATTTTTTCAAAGACCCCTGGAGATATTAAACTTATACTCGCCCCACTGTCAATAAGGCTGGGTATAATTAAATCTTTCTTTATTTTTAAGTCCCATATTGGTAATTCATTGTTTTTTTCCGAGTTACAACTTGCGATCAATTTTTGTGTTATATCTTTTTTTTTCTTTCTCATTTTTTTTATCATTGTCTTTTTCGTTTGCTTTTGTTTCAATATTTTTAATTCCTTGTTTGATTTATTTTTTATATTATAACCCTGTTTTTTCTCAATGTTACGGGACCTACGGGCTTGTATTTCTCTCAATTTTGTAGGCCCGCTTACCGGTTTAAATGACTTTGCCCTCTGTTCCTATTATTATTATTGTGTCTGCCTCGCCTGTCTCTGTTTTCGTTAGGAAAAGTAATTGTGGGCTGATGTTCCCTATTTCCCTCATTATTTTGCGGCAAAGGATTTTGGCTATTTTGCATATTTGCGAAACCCTGATGCTGCCCTGTATATGCAATTTGTGTATTGTTTCCTTGTGTTGGATCAAAGTTTTGCATTGGAATCATATTTTGCATATTGTAATTTCCAGGATACATTTGATTAGGTCCTATTTGTGATTGGGTCAAATTTTGCCAATTTGGCATTTGAATTTGCATATCATTAAATCTAGTTTGATTGTAATAAGGTCTTGCAAAATCCAATGTTTGTGGCGCTTGAAAATGTTGTGCATAATTTTGTGGAAATCGTTGAAAGCCTCTATAATTATTATTTTGATAATAATTTTTTTGAAATCGTGGCCGAACATTGTTTTGCGCTCCCCTTGGTTGAAAAAAATTCGCACTTTTTTGATTGAAATAACAATTTTGTGTCTGATGGTTGGATTTATTACAGATATGACAAAAATTATGTGTTATCTGATTTACTTCAGCGTTGTTATGTTCGCTTTCATTTTTTTGAATTTTTAAATCTTTTATTTGTTCTTTTAATTGGTGTATTTCCGATTTTTGTTCTTGCGACATGCTAAGAAGTGCCTCGAATAATTTATTTTCGCTATTTTCAGTTAAATTGTTTACTTCTCCTGCACATTTACTGTTCAAAGCACTTTCGATATTTTTAGCTTTTTTTACTGCTTCATCAAACTTTGTGGGTGGGTATTTTTTTAATTCAAAGGAGATGTCCGGTCTTAGTGCTTCAAGATATTTAGTTAATTTAATCGTTTCTAATAATTCTTTAGCTCCATTCTTTTGTTCGTGTCCTGACGAGACAAGGTATTTTTGTGCCTCAATGTTGAATTGTTTAGTAAATTCTTCAATAGTTTGGTTGGGTGTTTGTTTTGCGTTTATGAATTGCGCCTGAGCGTCAGCAAACGATCTTTCTTTTTTAAATTGTGTTATCGCATTTTCTTTGAATGTGTTATAGTTTTGTGCTTTATGCAATTCAGCTGTGTTTTTTAGAATCTCTCTCGCTTGGCCTTTAAATTTTGACTTTGCCAACACCAATTTTAAATCATCGGGAAATTGTGCCGCTGCGGCTAATTCTTCGAACTCTTCGAAAAAATATGATATATTTTGGTCTGGTTTGTCCTCAAAATTTTGTAAAGAGTTCAATAGAGTGTCTATTCCAATTTTAAATGTGTCCCTTTCGGGAGAAGACTGCCTTGCCTTATTTCTACCTGTCATATTTATTTACCTATTTGGAAAATCTCACACAGACTGATGTTTGATACTTTTTCCTTTGTTTTTTTTATTTTTTGAACTCTTTCACACCTCAAATTATGATATCATATACTCTCAAGATATGAGTTTTGTAATGAATTATTATAATTTATACTCATTCAAGAATAATATTTAATAGAAATTATGAAATAGCCCTAAATATTTTTATAAATACACATAAATATAATGACAAAGTAAATTTTCCGAAATACGGATATATATAGTAACGAAATTCTTTACAATCTTACAAGCTAATGTGTCGTGAGCTAAACCAACTCTTCTGTATATTTTTCTTTCATCTTCTCAACTATTATATTTCAATTTCGTAAATTTTTAGATATACACACAATATTTATAAACACAATATGGATAAATAATGTTTGTTAGTAGAAGGAGAAAAAGCTAAGAGAAGATAGGTAATTAAGAATAAAATCATAATACTGGCTATCTTTATTTATATTTAAATGCAGAAAATTTTTAATTTTGAATCCCAAATACAAATTCATACACCTGGTATGAGCACCATTAAACTTTTAGTAGTGTGGTGATGAAAATAAACACCTCCTACTAGGTACGCAATCGTGACGTGGTTAGTACGAAGACAAATGAAAATAATATCCCTTCGGCGTTGTGAACGAAGATCGGATATTATTAATTACTGAAATTAATTCCTTAATATCATACTTAAAATTAACATTTTGCAATAACATTAGGATCGCCTTATTTAACGTATGAATTTGTGAAAATTGGGATTGATGAGTCAATAAAAAAACTTGAGATATTAATCTACAAATTTAAATGTTAACATTCCCTAATCTGCATCTAGAAATTACCTTAAAATACATAAAGGGAGAAAACTGGAATAAAGACAAGAATAGGTACATATATACAAAATTTTATTAAAACACATAAATTGGCATCATGCAAACGCTATAAAAATATAATATGCAAGGCAATAACTACTCAAATATGGTTATAGTGAAATATACAAAATATTTTATTTCATTGTTTTTTTGTTGTTGTTTGTTTATTTATTTATTTCCTATTATTCTGCTATCCTCACAGCTCATAAAACTTAAGTTCACGACACAACTTATAGGCAAAGCCCCAAATTTTCATATTTTATAAAATCGAGTCCTTCGTTCTTATTATTCGTATTATTTTACTGGTATTATTAATTTATTTCTTTATTCATTTTACTATTAATTAAGTTTGAGCATTAAATTCTGATAATTTTGAGCCCCAAAGATAATCATAATTTTAAAATTTTAAAATAATCAAATTTTAAATAATCAAATTTTAAAAACCAAAATTTTAACACAACATTATATCAATAAAATAAATTGGCCGGATACATGAACAATGAAATTTCCTCACCTTACAAGTATGTTCCTGGTATTGGTCGACGTTGGCTTATAGCTGTCCATACAGTTCGTCAGTACGCCAACACAATTAAATCCGAATGCCAAGTTCCAAGGCATTTTGTTTTTAATTAACACAAATAGTTAGCAACTTTTCTAATTTCACGCACTTTCCAATCATCAGTTTGTCGTATGGTCCTTTTAACACTAATAGTTAGCACTTTTCAAATTTCACGCACTTTCCAATCATCAGTTTGTCGTACGGTCCTTTAACACTAATAGTTAGCATTTTTCAAATTTCGCTAGAAAGTTCAGGCAAAGTTCTTTTTTTTTTTTTTTTTTTTGCGGAAATGAAAATTCCGCTCAGCAATGCTCAGTTACTCCTTTGAGTATTTAGAAATCATCCGATGAATAAATAGTCCGCTCGGCAATACTCAGGTATTCCTTTTTGTATCCGATCAGCAATGCTCAGTTACTCCTTTGAGTATTTAGAAATCATCCGATGAATAAATAGTCCGCTCGGCAATACTCAGGTATTCCTTTTTGTATTAGAAATCAGTCGATGATTAGTTCTCTGTGTGCAGAGCATAGCTTCGCTTCTCATCGCTTCATCCGGGAGGCCTAAGATCACATCTCCCGATGACACAGATTATTTCGAAGTAGCCTTATTTCCTAATTTTCTCTTTTTCCCTCTCATCTTAGCGGGAAACTCACAGCAGAGAGAAGAGAAAAAAATCTTTTTTTTTTACTTGACACTTTCAATTCGAAAACTGGACTGACTCGTGTGGGGTTTTTCTTCCGGATCCTGTACGCCCCTTTTTACCCCCATTGGGTATTATATTCGGACTCCAATTGGCTTTGAATATATTTCACTGTCCATTGGTCAGGTAAAAGAAACGGGGTTGGATTTTTAGACATTGTTCCTCCATTATTTATTGCCGGAGCAACGATTCCAAACCAGCAACCCCAATTAGGCCACACGCGGGAGTAATAAATTTGATTGTAAATCTTTCTTTGTTGCTTGTGTACGTTAATGTCACGAATGGCGACTCTAGGTTTTATTGCTTCTCGTAAACATTTGTTCCTTTTATAACTAATGGTGAGAAAATCCCTTCGCTCATGTGATTTTGCTATTCCCAGGCTTTGACTAAAAGAGAGCTTATAGTATAATAAAACTTCCAAACAAACAACACATATTATTGTTATCATTTCTTGTTTACGAAAGCTAAAATAAAAATTTATTTTAATACTTTTATATACATTAATATTATTTCATTTTCTATCTCTTTCTAGATTATTTATTTATTTATTTATTTATTTATTTATTTATTTATTTATTTTTATTATTATTCTTTCTCTCTCTTTGTTTTTTTCTTTTCTTTTCTTTTCTTTTATTTTATTTTATTCTAAGCGATGTCGTGACATTTCTTTACGACAGGGGCATTAAAGTTTAGGGTCCGAAATTTCAAATGATTATAAAAAATGGAAAAATTGGTCGATTCGTTTGCGGTTTTTGCAAAAAATTTTCTTTATGCCAGTATTTTCTTGAAATAAAATTTTAAAGTTCAATTTCAAAAAATGCCGATAGGGGGCGCTTTAGACTTTGGAGTAACAAACAACTATTTTTTAACGTTATTTTTTGTATTTCTTTAAATGATTTCGAAAGCTTAGACTTAAACTTAAATTTTGATCTAAAAATCTGAGTCCTAACGTGTAGTTAAGTAGCGTAAACTGAAATTTGAAATTTGAAACCCTTCTCCCCCCAGAACAAAAATCAGTTATTCCCGATCTTTGTGTCGTAGATTAGGCTATAACTACTGCCGCGTTTTGCTAAAATTATTCTTTATGTCAGTATTTTCTTGAAAATAAATTTTAAAGAAAAGTTTCAAAAAATTCCGATAGAGGGCGCTTTAGACTTTGGAGTAACGAACAACTATTTTATACCGTTATTTTTTGTGTCTTATTAAATGCTTTCTAAAGCTTAGACTTAAACTTAAATTTTCAGCTCAAAATCTGAATCGCTGAGCGTGGTTCAGTAGCGAGGGGAGGGGTTCAAATTTCAACTTCTGAACATAGTTCAGTTTGCACTACTTAACCATGCCCAACGATTCTGTGCTGTGATACGAGGCAAAAATACAACTTTCGTCAAGGACTGCATAGTCGGAATTCACTCATAAAGGCACTGGCACAGTTGGAAACGTCGCTCATGCAAACGTTAAAGCTCCATTCCTGACGCTAGTCACCGGGTGAAGAAGGAGACAGAAAGTATGCAAATGTCAAATGGGGAAGAAGAAGAACACGTATGCAAAATTTCGACACGATTCAGGCATAAAAACCACTGAACGGTGAGTCAAGTGTAAGTCGCTGTAGTAATGAATCGGAAGATGGTGCCCTTCACGAATAAGGAAAAGGCTGAGATGCATTTAATTTACGGAGCGGCAGATGGAAATGGTGCAGAGGCACAACGAATGTACGGAGAGCGATTTCCCAACAGGCGGTTGCCTAACCGCAAAACTTTCGAGCGCTTGCACCGACAGTTGTGTGAGACGGGATCATTTCTCGCTTCCCGGTCGAATGCAGGTCGTGCAAAAAAGGACGAATCAGTAGTTGTTGCAGAAGCCATTCTGGATGTAGTAGCGGCGCAGCCAAGTACAAGTACACGAACAGTGGCTAGGCAGGTGGATACCTCACAGTCCATGACTTGGAGGGTACTGAAGGATGAACATTTGCTCCCGTTTCATGTGCAACGAGTCCAGAAACTGTCTCCAGGGGATTATCCAAATCGTATTGAATTCGCCCGCTGGTTTCTGCAGCAGAACGCGCTAAATCCACATTTTGGACGAACTGTGCTTTTCACCGATGAATGTACCTTCACACGTGAAGGTATATTTAACACACACAATGCACATGTATGGGCGGATGTCAATCCACATGCTACGTATCCACATACTCATCAGAGACGCTTTTCCATCAATGTTTGGGCAGGAATCCTCGGAGACCACCTAATCGGACCGTACCTTCTTCCTGAACGCCTCAACGGTTAAACATACCTCACATTTCTGCAACATGTGCTGCCAGACCTGTTAAACGTTGTTCCTCCACGCATCCGGCGGGTCATGTGGTTCCAGCACGATGGAGCGCCAGCCCATTACGTACGAGACGTCCTCAACTATCTGGACATCACATTTCCGAACAGATGGATTGGTCGAGGTGGTCCTGTTGCTTGGCCTGCTCGCTCGCCAGATCTTTCACCCCTAGATTTCTTTTTTTGGGGACAATTGAAGGCTCTTATGTATGAGACACCCATTGAATCCCCCGAGGAACTGGTCGCCAGACTTTCCGCCGCTGTAGGGGAAGTGCTCGAAAAGCCTGATGTTTTCGCGAATGTTCGCCGTTCCATTCTTCGCCGTTGTTCTGCGTGCATAACCTCTGGTGGTCACAATTTTGAACATTTATTGTAATTACATGTTAATAAATATGCTTTGGTAACATAATCCTAATTTGTGTCTTTTTACCTCGTATCACAGCACACAATGTGTGGATATGGTAAACTGAACTGTGCTCAGGAGTAGAAATTTCAAACCCCTCTCCCCAGAAACTTAACCACGTCTAACGATTCAGATTTTGGGCTGAAAATTTAAGTCTAAGCTTTAGAAAGCATTTAATGAGACACAAAAAATAACTGTATAAAATAGTTGTTCGTTACTCCAAAGTCTAAAGCGCCCTCTATCGGAATTTTTTGAAACTTTTCTTTAAAATTTATTTTCAAGAAAATACTGACATGAAGAATAATTTTAGCAAAACGCGGCAGTAGTTAGAGCCTAATCTACGACACAAAGATCGGGAATAACTGATTTTTGTTCTGGGGGGAGAAGGGTTTCAAATTTCAAATTTCAGTTTACGCTACTTAACTACTCGTTAGTAGAGGTCTGCACGGGCCCGGGCCTGGCCCGTGGCCCGTACCCGGCCCGGCCCGCGGGCCGGGCCGGGCCGACGGAATCGTTTCGAATTTTCTAACGGGCCGGGCCGGCAGATTTAGAATAGTTTTTTCAACGGGCCGGGCCGGGCCGGCAAAAAAATTGAACGGGCCAGACGGGCCGGGCCGGGCCGATAAAAAAAAATTTCGGGCCTGCCGGCCCGTTCTGAAGATTTCAGCAGAAACGATAAAATATGAGCTATTTTCAACGAAAATGGTTTTAACGAGAACAAGTATAAATGTGGCCATGCTAGTTTGACAGCGTCAATATAAAATGCACGTTTATAAAAATGCACAGTGTATCGGCATCGGAGAATTACATTATGTGTAACTCGTTTTAATATGCCGGTCCGAGATCACGCTTGTATTACTTTTCTACATATAGACTGGCCGGACCGGTACTAGACTTAATTATTGGCAGAAAACATGATTTGTAAAATTATTAGCAGCGATAAAGAACTTATGTTAGCTTAGTCTTCGGATATATACTTCTTAATGATTTTTAAATTAATTTCTCAATAATGCGAAAGTTTGACACATTTTCTGATTAATTTTAAATTGTAAAAGTATAAAAGTGATAAGACTAACTATTGAAGGGATTTGGAATCGAATAGCGTTTTTCATTTTTGGTAAATAAAATACTTGTATAACCTTGTTGAGATATAATAGTTTCTCAAATGATTGCAGGTTTTTCTCCCTTCCCTTGCTATTGCTTCCGGAAATTCTATTCAAAACGCTAATTATGACAGTATTTTATTTGTTTGCAGTATTCTTAAATTGCTTGTATCAAAAAATGGATAACGCCATTCGATTATATAGTTTCTGAATAAAGATATCTGCTAATCTTATGCGTTTCTGAGGGAAAAAAATGAATTTAGAAATGTATCAGAAAGGAGCTTCTTTGAATTTAAGAATGAATTTGGATTTGAAATCTATAATAAAATGATATAGAAATATATTTATAAATCTTCTTTTATTAAACAGCTTCAAAATTAACGATGTTTTTAGCTTTCTTTCTTTTTTCTTTTATTCTAAGCCATATTAATTTTTTAATGAATCTTTATTCGAATGTTGAAAGCCTAAGAATCTATGTAATCATTAATGTTGTTAATGTCTATTTGCTGTTAAATATACTATAAAATCATTCCATAGATATGTATGCAGTATTCTCTAAAGGAATCTTAGTTATATGATAAAAATCTGAATTTTTTAGAAATCGTAGAAATTGTAACGGGCCAAAACGGGCCAGGCCGGGCCGGGCCTGGCCTGTTTTCGCTGATTTTTGTACGGGCCGGGCCGGGCCTAAAATATAAAAAATTAAACGGTCCGGGCCTGGAAATTCCGGCCCGTGCAGACCTCTGCTCGTTAGGACTCAGATTTTTAGATCAAAATTTAAGTTTAAGTCTAAGCTTTCGAAATCATTTAAAGAAATACAAAAAATAACGTTAAAAAAATAGTTGTTTGTAACTCCAAAGTCTAAAGCGCCCCCTATCGGCATTTTTTGAAATTGAACTTTAAAATTTTATTTCAAGAAAATACTGGCATAAAGAAAATTTTTTGCAAAAACCGCAAACGAATCGACCAATTTTTCCATTTTTTATAATCATTTGAAATTTCGGACCCTAAACTTTAATGCCCCCTATCTCCTTGGGAATACGTCTGGGACCCTTAGTCTCCTATTTAATATTATTTGTCTTTAAGTGTACTATAACCCCTTAAAGTTCTGCCCATCTTTTATGAATCACCCTGTATATTTTAAATTTAAAACAATTAAAATGCATTTGAAACTTTTTTTTCTCCATTGACCGTAATGTAATGGGATATTTTTGATTGTCCTTGCAATTGATTTATGCATCCGATTTTCATAAAATTTGAAGTAATCCGACAAAATTATGTAATAATTATATATTTTAAATTTTAAACGATTAAAATGCATTTGAAACTTTTTTCCCCATTGATCGTAATGCAACGGATTGTCCCTGCCTATCGGGATTTATGCATTCGATTTTCATAAAATTTTAATTGACTCGACAAAATTATGTAGTAATTATATATTTGAAATTTCAAACGATTCGTTTGGGTAGTTTTTGCGTTGTTATATGCGGATGGACGGACGGACCGACTGAACGACAACTATAGGTGCATTTGCATAATTACGAACGCACCTAAAAACGCGCGCACCTAATTTTATTTATTCATTTAAATGGATTCGATTATAATGTTATTTGCCATACATCAAAATATTGTTACTTTTTAATGTGAATTGATATATGCATAACTTCTATCTTAAAAATCATGCAAGGATTAACGAAAAAAGTACTTTAGCTAACATAAATATTTATAATAGCAGGAAATAAATAATACTATATGATAACATGTATTTTTTTACTAATAGACATGCCAGGCTATATTTACTTTTATTTAAAAAGAAAGCTTTTTTTGTGAGATAAAAATCAAGTTATATTGGACAAGAAAATATTATTTTTTAGGATTTAAGAGAGCATAAAAATTAACGAAATGTTATTTAGTAAGACATTTTCTACATCATAGTGGGTTAAATAGATGTGATTTCATTTCTTATTTTAAGAGAGAAACTTCATTTATCACATAATGTTACCACATTAGCTAATAAAAATACTTTTTTCACAGTTGTTCTCTGCATGATTTTCTCAAGACTGCAAAAGAAAGTGATGGTTCCATTCCCGAAATGATGTTTGAGCAAGTTCCATTCACACATCCCGTCTTCATTAACCATACATCTGGAACAGCAGGACTACCAAAAGTTTTGTGCCACGGTTCAGGTGTAAGTTAAGTTACTGTTTGATACTAATAGGTAAGACTAGGCCATTCTTGCGAACAAAACTGAAAGTATGGTCCGTATCCAAAGAGTTAGTTTTGGACACATCACCAATATATGATAAGCCAAGCATTACAAAAAGTGAGAGTGCACTCGCTTTACACCTAAAGGTGGTGGGTTGATAAGGGCCATTTTTCGCCCATCAGCACCTAGATGTGACATACTTTTTTTTTCATTAGTATACCCCATAACAAATAAGAAAACAATAATATCTTGGATGAATATTTAATAATTGATAGGAAAATAAAGTATATATTTAAGTAAATATGATGTATATTAATGAACATAAACAAAACACTATTGTCATTAGTTTTAATCCAAGAAATCAATAGTAAAAACAACACTAAATGAAAACTGACGATGAATGGAGCTTATTAAAACTTTTATTTCAATATATGAAATATCGGAAATAATCGATAACAGAAAATATAATCATACAGTTTCAGACACTTTTGGTAATATGCTCCTTGGTTGCTTCACCAGAATCACTTCTGGACCATCCAGTGGCCACATTTTGTAGTATATGAGCATATTCAATACTTGTTGTTTAAAGTTTTGTTGAGTTATGGCACAAGTAATCCAGAAACTATAATATGGAAGCAACATGCGTCTTCTACTCTTAGACACTTGCGCCTACTTTACATTGACAGTGCCATTGTGTGCTTCGCTGTTTTTTATCCAAGTATTATAGATATAGTTTTTAACACTTTTGTGTCGAATAATCAAACTTTGGTCACGAGAGGTGTCCCTTAGCATCCTCTATTCGAAATTTTGCTACTTATTTAGGAATCTTGGCGCTCGATATTCATTTCTTGCAGAAGTTCCAAACAATCCTGTACAAATCTATCAGTTATCTTAACACCATTTAGCTTCAGCAACTCTCTGATTTTATGTGAATATTTTATGTATGTGTAAGTATGTTAGCGTAATTGTTTTTTGAGTCCGCGATGTAAGGGCCGAAGACATCCAAAATATAATTTGAAGTAGTGACGAATACCGTACGCTTAACGAAAGGTCTTGCTTTGTATAACCAGGATGAATTTCTCTGAAAGGATTAGTTCGAACTCTTTTGGATATAATATACGTGCTATCGAAAATAATCATCATAATATCATTGTCTTCATCCGGAATAAATAACCTTCCTACTAAAGGTCTTGTATATTTTTCAATAACTTGTGTTCTGATAATGTGTTCCATTCTAAGGTGTTGTGGGGCAAAGTTCTTAATCAAGGTCTGACATACTTGCATATTTACAGAATATATTATTATTTTTATTATATTGAATAATGTGGTCAGAACACCAGTAGAGAGACCAGTTGTAAGTTTTATAAGTAACACTGCAAAGCAAGTACGAAATTACTTCTTTTTTGAAGAACGTATTTTGAACTTTACTAGTTTAAAGGTATAGCTAAAATGATACATAATGCACATGAAAGTATAATAATCGATTTCAGAAAAATGTCAGGTGTATCAAAATCGAGACCTTCTGCTTTGTACATTTCTGAAATTGTTTTAAATAATTTAATAAATATATCTTTCATAAATCGATGTATTTTCACTTACAGAACGTAAATCTTGTAGAGCTAATTGACTGAAGACCAATCGGGAAATATGAGTTTTACAGCATCGTTTTCATGACGAATATTCTAGTTTCTATAAAGGCTTGAATTTCAATAGCTTTTGCTGCAATAACGAGGCAGTTCTTACCTTTACATATTATACAACAAGTTTTAGAGTACGTACAATGAGGTATTAATAAATATATAATAGATTTCTTATTTGTGATCTCGTCGGCAGTAATCGTTGACGCATAATCTATTACTGTTACACCAGAAAAAAAAATAAAAGTATTTCGCGATTGATGATCACTAAATATATGCTATCTACATGTAGAGCACTACTTGGAACCACTCTATAGATCGCAGTTTTCCGAACATTTAAGTGTCGGTTATCAACATAAGTTAAGTAAGTAACTTTTTTGTTAGAACAGATACGGAATTTTTTTTCCGCCAGTCTTTATAACAATGACACTGATATCCAAGCATTATTTATTAGTAATTTCTTTAATAAATATTTACAAAAATAGTTTCTGAAAACAACATTGACCTCTCAAAAACGTAAATAGTTTTAGAGTATGGCAAAACAAATCTGAACGTGCTCCGATAGCAGTGAATTTGATTCTCCTGCATGATACATTTTTTTCTTTAAAAGGTAGAAGCGCACACTGAATCAATATAATATAATGCTCCTATAAAAGCTTATAAAGAGTAGTATCATTGCAAGTCAAAATTAATTTGGCTCATCGAGCGCTTCTTAAAAAAAATTAATTCAAAGACGCAAAAAACGAAAAAAGGCCAAAACACTCTATTTTTGAGCTATAATTTCTATGACTTACCATTTTATTTATCATGTAAAGCTTATATTAAAGAAAAATACAAATCTTTAATTATAAAAAGTCATTGAACAATTATCAAAATTCGAAACTTTATTTTTTTTTTTCGGGTGTATGATGGGCGAAAAATAGCCCTTATCAGCCTACCTCCTTTAGTATTGGGGTGGGCTATTTACATAAGGTGAACTTGTCTTTAGATTAAAGGGGAAAATATTACGCGATATTTGTTTTATATTAACTCTAGAAAGACGGTGAGCAGTCATCTTGACCGCTATTAACTCTGAATTTCCATTCCGAAGCAAAAATTTCCTTAACAAATAAGTTTAAAAGATAATAAAAAGTAAAATAAGAGAATCAAACAATTTTAAATAAAAATTCTGGTGCGATATATTTTTATAAAACTTGAGTAAAATTTTCCGTTTTTCCGTCCATCTTGTGTTAATAGAAATTTCCATTTATATACTTTGATGCTGTTCCATTTATATACTTTGATATTTATACTTTGATATTTTTTTCCGATTATGCAAAACTTTAAATCTTTATTTTCCGCTTGCAAATAAAATGATTACATAAATATACATTAAAAAATGTGTTATATTAGTCATCTTAGACTAACAAGAAATGTATTTTGTTAAACCCCGTCTTTTTTTTTTTTTTTTAGATACTTTTGGGCACTTTTAGAGACTTCTGTTTACAGAACAATAATGATGATCGAAATTCTTGTTGGTTATCTATGTCTCCGGTAAGTTAAAAGAAACTGTTAATTTAAGTTAAATTTTTCCTTGAAGAATTCTGTAGAAATGGTGTGAAAATAAATAAATAAATAAATAAAGGTAGAGTGGCCGAAGTGAACGTTTAAGAAGAGGGAATAAAGAGTGAGCTAAACTGTCCTATTATTGTATTGTAAAAAATCTTATAGCAGATTTGGAAACTTTTTTCCCTCAAGAGATGGCGGAGCCAAGCAGTATTACAGGATCTCCAAATTACTCAGATTTCTTGAAAATGTCTGATAGAGCTAAACTAACGATGGCCCACTTAGGTTATGAGTAGAGATGGGAATGCTCGGAAAAAAACCCGGAAAAAACGGGAAAAAAAACGGTTTTTTTTCGAAGGCTTATTTTTCAATTTTTCCGAATTGGAAAAATTGAAATTTCATTTATGAAATAATACAGTGAAAATTTTGTAATAGCTACATTCTCATATTTTTTATTTTATTTATTTTTATGTTGAGTGTCTCACATGAAAAATTTAATGTGGGTAATCTGATCTCTGAACAGAAATCTGTTTGAGAAGACTTGAAAGGATCCTTCACATTTTTTTTCTTGTTTGAAACACAAGACCCTTTGCAAAATTTCTCTTGAAAATAGACATTTCAGGAAAAGTTTAATCAACAAATTGAATCTTTCGCAAGTGCAGTGATTGAAGAAAAAAAATCTTATGCCATACAGCAGCTGAATCTTATTAAGTTGCATATATGTATGTAAATAATCTTATTAAAAATGCCTAAATAAGAACCTAAATATAGTAATTTCTTATTCAAAAATTCTGAATATATTTTGTACAAGTATATACAAAAAGTTCACAATTTCACAAAAACTTGATTAGATGAAAAAAATCTAGATATGTAATTAAATGCAACTTCTCTTTTTAAAAATTAATTCATGTGTAAAATTATTGCAACAATATGCCGATTAATGGAAATGATAAAATTAAAAATTCAACATAAAATTTTGAAGTATGCATTTATTACTTTAATCTATCTTTTCAAGAAGTAAGTATTGAATTCATGAAAAATTTGACTTCCAGTTTTTGGTGTATTTAAACGTTTTAGAAGGTCCTGAACACATTTTGATGATTTTTGGAAAATATCTGTCATTGTGTGAGTCTGTATGGGACAAGTTTTATGGGTACTCTATCTCAAGAACTGATCCACATAATTTCACAAAACTTTAGATTCAGCTACACCTTGATATAAACTCGAGATGTTTAGTTATTAGTGTATATCGCCAAACCAATGGCGCTGCTATGCTGCATTATTCATAATTTCCAAAATAGTTCTATCTCAAACTAATGTATGTATTTTTATAAAATTTCAGATTAAGTTAATCTTTGATATAACTTCGTGCTCATTACTTTTTGGTGTAAATTGCTCAACAGATGCTGCTGCTATGCTGCATTATTCATGATTATCGCAATAGCTTTACCTGAAGGACAATTTTTTTTTTAAATCAAACTACAGCTTCAGACAGTTTCTGATATATGTTGTTTAGTTTTTCGTGTAAATTGCCCTATATGTGGCACTACTATGCTGCATTTTTCAAGAATTCATTGTAGCTGATTAATTGAATGTTTTTTCAAGGTGACTAAAATTGACCTCCATTTTACCTCCATAATGTAGAGTAATTTTGCAAAAACATAGGCAGTTTGCATTAGAAAAGTACAACTGCGATGAAAAAAAAACCCCATATTTTATTACAAGTAACTAAGTTCCAAATTATACTTTCCCTCTTGATTAAACTTTGAATTTTTGTAGTTTTCTAAAGCACAGTAGAAATTTATCTATATATGTAACTGCTTTTGTTAATTCCTCAAATATTGAGCATTTTCTATTTGTAGTGTTCTGTTTTCATAACTTTTGAGTTCCACTCTTAGAAATATAAAGTTACCATGTGGAAACATTATTGAATATGGTTTCTTACTCAAAAATAGAATACCAGACTTCAGGGTAAAAAGAAAAAATTACATTTAATTAAACTTTATATATATATATACATTTCTGGTTTCAGTGAGTAAAAATCTAACAGTCAATAAATCCTACGCTATTTTTTAGTTGCAGACCTGAGTAAGCCAATTTAAAACTTAGTTTTGTTTGAATTTAGATTATAAAACTAAATCAAAACTTTTTTGAGTTGAGATTGGAAAGCTATACCAAAACTAAACATATTTTATAAAGGAAATAAAATTATAATTCTAAGGGAAAAATGTAATAATGGAAAAATATACATTTTTTAAACAAACAATGGAATTTTTTAATACTGATATTCATAATAATGACAAAACTGCAATAATTTCTTTTAACTAGTATCATTTACATAAAAACTATACTTATGTAAATAGAATGCATAATTTATTTCATTTCAAACTGCAGACATATTGGTTCAGGTTTTTACATTAGGTCAATTGGTAGTTAAACATGTAACTGAAAAATCATTTCAACAGAGATATGATATAACAAACAATAGCATTTAATAAAAATTCTTAGGCTGTGGAAAAAAAAAAACTAAACTTTTAAAAGCAGGCTTTGCTACTTTCTTTTTATTTTATAATATAAAGTGAAAATAATTTTTATTTAATACATATAAATGGGAAAAAATGCTTATTATTTAATATTCTCTAAGAAAATATAATTTATTTGGGAGAAACAGTCATGAAAAATCAATTTTTCCAATTTTTCCGTTTTTTTCCGAAAAAAACCGGTAAAAAACCAGTTTTTTTCCGCCACTTATATTTTTCCGGAAAATTTACATCTCTAGTTATGAGTGTGGCTTTGTTGAAACCATTTAAATGCAGAATGGACCTTTATGCATGTGACGTCATGCTGATCGCCAAGAAAGCCAGTTTATAGTCAGTCTTAAAACCGCCTGCACACTACTTTTAACTTTGACTCAGGTTTCATGCATAAAGTTTAACCGAAATTTTGTAAATTTTGAGAATATTTTTCGATACAGAAGAACATTTTCCATCTTATATTACAGTATATTAATTATCTACTTCAACATCAATGGCTTTTTTGCGTATTTTTTTACAAACAAACTTTTTAACACATACTAGACACACTGTATGACCAAAGATGAAAGGCCACTTACGATTTTAGACATTTTGTTAAATATCTATAAAAATACATGATGATCTATAAAATTAATTATAATGCCTATAAAATTATCCTGAAACTCTGAGTATGTAAACATAATGGTACAAGTCATACATTCCGTTGAAGATTTTTCCCCAAAACTCCATAGGGGGCCGTCAACAAATAAAAAAATAAAGAATATTTTTTGCATAACCCTGTCTAAACTAATGTAGCAAAAACGTTCAAACTGTAGATTATCATTAGGTGGCTTATTGTAATACTGTGTAGAACCGTGTTCAATTTTATGCGGATAGCATGTATACCCGTAGAAAAATTAAGGTTTTTATAAAAATGTCCCGAATATTTCCAAGTTTTTTGCTTATGATTTGCAGAGTTCTTAATATAAAATAATGTTCTTTTCCGAAAACATGACAAAGAACATTGCACACAATACTCTGTAATCAAAATTAAAAAATAGCGAAAAATTTATTTAAAAAAAAGTAATTTTTCGTTGCTCATGCGTGAATGCTATCGAAATTTCATTTGCATATTGTGTTAGCTAAATGTATAGAACAACTTTTGTGAAAATTTCAAAAACATAGCATGAAAATTTTGAAAGTGATCGTCGATAGAATAAGCTCAAAATCCGATGTTCCCAAAATGAAGAAATGAAATGAGGGGCTGTATCCAAATATATAGTACGTGCCATTTTGTGTATTTTATATTGACACTAATTAATGGATAAATGGATATAGACAGATCCTCATCTTTTTGCTTCATTTTGGGAATAACAGATTTTGAGCTTATTCTATCCATGATCACTTTCAGAATTTTCAAGCTATATTTTTGAGACTTTCACAAAAGTTGCTCTATACATTTAGCTAACACAATATCCAAATGAAATTTTGACAACATTGCGCATGCGCAATGAAAAATTATTTCGTAAACCTGCTCATTTTTCATTATTTTTTAAAAGTTTGATTACAGGGTATTATGTACAATGTTGTTTGTCATTTTTCCGGAAAATAACATTATTTTATATTTAGTCGTTGAGCCAGGAGCTCGTGTGGTTTCATGTCGGAGGACTTGGTAAACTATATATTTTTGGATTCATTACAACAACAGCACCTCATTTATCCATGATACTTTCAAAACGAGGGTAGCTTATGGGCACCATATTGGAAAATGACCGCCGTCGTTGAGTTAAGGAGTCGTGTGGCTTCATATCAACAGACTAGGTAAAACATACATTTTTGGGTTCATCACAACATCAACAAGTCATTATCCATGATACATTCAAAAACAAGATAATTTATGGGCGCCATTTTGGAAAATGGCCGCCGTCATTGAGACAAGGACTCTTGTGAATTCATGTTGGCGATCTTGTTGAGTGATACATTTTTCGATTCACCACAACATCAGAATGACATTTATCTATGATATTTTCAAAACCAGGGTAATTTATGGACGCCATATGCGAAAAGGGTCGCCGCCGTTGAGCTAGAGGCTGGTGTGATTTCATGTCAGTGGTCTTGTTAAATCATATACATAATTTTTGGATTCACCTCGAAATCGGAATGACATTTATCCATATTTTCAAAACCAGATTAGTTTATGGGCCCCATATTGGAAACTGACCGCCGTCGTTGCCAGGGGCTTTTGTGGTTTTATGTCAGCGATCTTGTTAAATCATACATTTTTTGGATTCAAGATAACATAAGAATGACATTTATCCATGATATTTTCGAAAACAGAGTAACAAATAGACAATATATTATAAAATATCCGCTGATAAACAGGCTGATTGGAAAGATATCCTTGGTTTTGTGGGCTATTAAAATAATAGGGTGATTCAAGAGACAATAAGTAAAGACACGCAGGAGACAAAAGCTACAACGAAGTTCAGTCAAAGACTTGCCGCAATTAAGAGATATGATAAATTGATATCAGAGCAGCATTTCTTCACATGATTCGTCAAACAACCAAAATCAGTACTTCAGACAAATCTGATCTAGATCAAATTCTGTCTTTGAGCAAGATCCAGAAGGACAAACATGATATCTCATGCTTACAGAACACGATTATCAATGAATAGATAAATCTAGACAAGATAATAGTATCAAATGCAGCAATAACAATTCTAGAAATTGTCGAAGACTTATTCAAAGCTCATTAGATGGGTGAAGAAGCTTACCAAATTTTCTAGAGAGACTGTCTGAGGACTCAAAGCCAGAAGGGTTTTTCAAACCTCCAAAGATAAAGAAACTAAATACATTTTCTGACTTGAAGAAGAAAGAGAGTGCAAAGTTTAATAAATCAGACTTTGTTGCAAAAAAAAAAAAAAAAAAACTATTTATTCAGATGACAATTATTGCAAAGCGAAGGCATTTCGATATGAGAAATGTCTTTTCCTAATATCTAGGGCTTCATTAAAGTTCCTTAGCGACACTTGAAGGTTATATGCGGAAAACTGCAAAAGCAAACTGATGAATGTTATGACAAAATTTCGACTGATGAAAGAATGCATATCATGGTGTTGCTAATATAAATGACGGAATGTGCTTAAGCTACCACAGGAGCTTACAATCATTTGGACAACTAGCAAAGAATTTATTTTCTGAAATATTACAAAATTATACATCCTCACAAAGAATAAATGTTGTATCTGACACATACAGGCAGGTGTCTAAAAAAAATAAACGAAAAATATGAACTGTTGGTGAAGTTAAACAAGTTATCGTCCCGGGGGAAATAATACGAAAATGGAAGCAGTTTTTATCAGATGAGGTAAACATGAAAAAAAATTATACTTTCATTTCTAAAGAATGGCAAAATGAACATTATCTGAAATAGTTGATTATACACATGGTATAGGTTATCTACTCAGAAAAATGATATAAATTCACCAAATAACTAATTGAAGAATTGACTAAATTGACCTGCTTCCAAAAAGAGGTGATACGCAACTTTCATTTCGCGCACATCATGCTAAAGCACGGTGTCTGGATTTAGAAATATTATTATCGCTAAAAATACTGATGTGGCAATTATTACATTGTTTTCTTTGGGAAACGATTTGGAATGCTAGGAAGGGGGATGCTAGATTTGAATGCTAGGTATTTGTGAAGTTTGGATCCAATGATAGGGTAAAGTAAAGAGTAAAACTTGAGTAAGATACACCGGGCTTCTTGGTAAAGAGGTGTATACATAGCCGGATTAAGGGAGGGGGCTAAGGGGGCTGCAGCCCAGGGCCCCAACCAGTCAGGGGCCCTCAGCAGAGGCTTAAGCTGTACCAAAGTTAAAACAATTACAGAGGTGTAAGAGTTGCGCGAAATTGCCGTTTTCAGGCAATTTAATTTGAATTACCATTTGATGTCTTTGCTGTCTGTATCTCCGAAAATTTCCAGGTTTAACATAAGTGGCGATGAAAACAAAACGCGCGAATTTCGTCAAAAAAGAACGAATTTAATCAAGATCGCGGAAAAGCGCAATTTTCTTCAAAAGGCCGTGAAAAAAGCGCTAATTTCGTCAAAAGATCGCGGAAAAAGCGCGAATTTTGTAAAAAGGTCATGAAAACAGCACGAAGTTTGTCGAACGGTCGCGGAAAAAATGCGAATTTCGTCAAAGGGAGGAAGGGAAAATGCGGTTTCCTTTAAAATATCGCAGAAAAAGCTCAAATTTAGTCAAGAGTTCGCGGAAAAAGAGAGTAAATTTGTCAAAGCATCGGGGGAAAAACGCGAATTTCGACAAAGGATTGCGGAAAAACGCGAATTTTGTCAAAGGGTCGTGAAAAAAACGAGGATTTTGACAAAGAACCCTGAATCTCGTCAAAGAACCGCGAATTTCTTCAAAGAATAGCAGAAAAAGCGCTAATTGCTTGGTAAGTTCGCGGGAAAAGCGCAAATTTAGTCAAAAGATAGCGGAAAAAAGCGAATTTTGTCAAAAGATCGCAAAAAAACGTGAATTTTGTCAAAAAACCTCGGAAAATAGCGAATTTCATCAAAGATTCGCAAAAAAACCCCGCAAACTTTGAGAAAGCATCGCGAAAAAAACGTGAATTTTGTCTAACAAGGGGACCACCAAACATGATGCTCACAGATTTTGATGAATTCAAAGTATATTGTAGGGGTCATACTATTAATTATTCGGCTGAAAGGGTTCCTTCAAATGGGCCTTTGTTTTTGAGAAATTGGGGGTCAAAGTTTAGAGTTTATTTCAAATGCCTGTTAGTATAGCAGTTTGTCAACAGCTTCGTGGCTCCGCGGTAACGTGCGAGATTCCAGACCCGGACGTGGCGGGTTCAACTCCAAGTTGGAGCTTTTTTTCGTCTTTATATGTTTCATACATATGTTACATATTTTAAGCAGAATTGGAAATTCTACAGCTTTCAACTTATTAACATTTTCTTCTGGGGATAGTTTACTTTTTTCATTTTTTTAATTTAAAAAAATATGTTTCAAATGATAAACTAATTGCACATGAAAATTCATAAAATAAATAAAAATGAATAAAAAATGCATATATAATTAAAATTTTCAAAAAGTATAAAAATTTTGAAAATTTTAAAATCCCTTCTATTTTAAATATTAATAATTTTGCTCAATTACATTTATATATATTGCTAAGTAAAAAAAAATATGTAAATTCGTTAAATTCACGTTCTTCATTCAATATATCCGTTCATCTGCCTCAATAAATTGTCGATTATCTCATATTTCTAATATTGAATTATGAAATTCTTCACCTATAGCAATAGAAGAACAGGAAATATCATCCGGTGGGGAATTTGTAAGCAGATTATCATTTTGTAACAACATCTCGCAATATTTTAATGCATTCGTAATTTCGCCTTTTGTTCCTTTTCCAAACGAAAATTTTCTGTACTAGTGCTACTTCCTTCCATAATAGTATTTTTAGCATTCAACCTTCATTTGACACAAATCTACCTTCGCTCAATTTTCATAACAAAACATAATTTTAGCTATACATATACATACCAATATTTCAAATCTTTTATTTGTCTGAAAAAGAAACAAAATGACAACAGTAAAAACAATTTCTATTTTTGCTTGATTTTACGGAGAAAATAAAAGCAGGCGAATAAAATAAATATATATATTTTATGTATCGTAAAATCTAATTTCATTAGCAGACGACTTTTCCAATCTAGTTGATTTTTTTATAAATAGTGAATTTGTTAAAATAAAAAAAATATTTTTTAAAAAATATAATCTGTCATTTCTTATTTGTGCAAATGATAAATAATGTTGAGGTTGAAGGTTAGAGATAAATGTATTAAAAGATCAGTAAAAATTTGGATAATATTTTAGCACTACTGCATTAATATTTTATTACACTTCCGAAGGTATGCATTATTTGAATTAACTAATCCTATAAATGTTTGAGAAATTGCACCTGAAAATTATTTTGTATAATTTATAGAAAAAAAGGATAAATTTTCATTTAAAACTAGCTGACCCGCACGGCGTTTCACGGGTCCGTAATAATAATGTTAAACGAACTTGAAATTTTTGTGATTTTATCTTTAACTCGAAATACGTGTAAATACACTGTTAAAAATTTGACCCTTTTGCTGCATCGTCACTCCACCGCTTTTATAGAAAATGATTACTTCAGCTTATTATGGAGCATTCTCATAGGTCAAAAGAGAGATATTCTATAAAAGCGGGGGAGTGATGATGCAGCAAAAGGGTCAAATTTTGTACGGTGTACATTATATTAAATACGTACCCCCTGACTGTGTCAAAAATTGGTTTAAAAAAACTAATATTTAGCTCCAAAAATACCCAAAATGACTGCAATGGGAAATGCAGGAGGGAATATGTGTGCAACGATTGCGTGATTTTCGTGTTAAAGTGTTGATATTTATCCTTAAAATTACTGTTAAGTGACTTAACTAAATACTTTTTTCACATAGATATCCCAAGTGAAATATTTTGAATTTCAAACTAATTATATCACTCTTAAATCCGACTATACCGTGAATGAAATCGATTCTCGATGATTAGCTAAAAGGTTAGTATATAGTATTATAATTTCAGAGCCATTTTACAAAAATAGGTGTATATTTTTTATCAAACATGCGTAATGTTCATTCTGTGAACAAAATCCTAAGTGTAACCTAATTGTATTGTAGTCATAACTTGTCTGTAACATAGCTGTATCTTAACAGTAACCTAACTGTAACTTAAATAAACCATAAATGTAACCTGGCCGTCACTTTATCATAACCTATCCATAATCTAACCACAACTAACCGCAACTTAACCTTAACCTAACTGTAACTTAACCATGACCTAACTGTAACCTAACCGGAAATTAAATATAACATAAAGCTCACCAGAACGTAGTTGGAACCTAACTGTTACCTAACCGTAACCAAGTTAAATTATAACTTGGGTTCGTTGAATCATTTGCTGATTCGAACAATTGTACGTCAAACAGCCATTTCATTTTCGTTTTAAAAACAAATTAAAGTCTTAATAAAATATTAACTTAAATAAAATGCATTGAAATTTAATCAATGATTTTAAAAAAACTGCTAAAAAAGCCTTATATATACATATACATATATTTACTGCAACATAGCTAACCACGCATAGATTCTAATTGTACGAAGTACCAACGATCTGACGTAACAGCTGTATTTAAAAATCCTAAATTAAGCTGACATTTTGCCAGTCTACGAATTTTAAAGGGCTTTGGAAAAAAAACAGTCAGTTTTGAAATGTCAAAATCTCAAATTGATTTCTTTCATAGAGTAAAAAGAAATTAATAGAGTGGAAGTAAGGAGTGGAGTATCACTCTGGAGGTGATAAAAATGTAACCCTACATTAAGTCCAATTAAGTACCAAAAAGCACGTGATTTGACACGCCTATCAATTGAAACAAGTTTCAACCCGTATTTTTTTGCTCTTGTTTCTTAAAAAGAACTAATCTATCGCTTCACCGGTAAAAAATTATTAATTACTTTATCATATGTGTTTTAAATATCAATATAGAGAATTATTTTAACGTTTTGCTTGAAAATATAACATTCTTTTGTTAATACATAAAAATCGTCTGCAGTCAAAAATCTATATTTTAGATTAATATTTATTACTTAAGTTTTCATACATGATTTTAAAAGAATGTTTTCATCATTATATTTTAAATATTTATTTACATGCAATTATTAAGTCATAAACATTTTTCATCTACGTTATAAAGTTTTTAAAATTACATCAATAAAGGAAACTTTTAGTTATACAATTTTTAATTCGTATCAAATGTTTTCAATATCTTATTTAATTTTAACTTGATATTTAATTATTGCTATTTTTTGAATTTCCTTCATTTTAAAAACGAACATTTATTTTAATAAATAATAATAGAACAAAGACCATTTTAAACATTTGGTATCTCCTCTTAAAATATGCTTCAATTGTAACTCATTTCTTTCAATTCGTCTTATAATACAAAATCCCTTCCACGTCCTTTTATTTGGCACATTAAAATTTGAGCGATAAATGGTTTCATATTGCAAATCATTTTTGAGGCTTACTTCACCTCCACTTATCTCATTCATCCATGGATTTCTTTAATTCTGTCTCAGCTTTCTTATTACGTCTGCGAAAATTTTTACACAACCAACCAACCGTAAACAAACGAAAGAGAAAAATGGGAAAAAGATGATTTTTTTTTAGTGACCTCTCGATTTTAATTAATTACTCATTTAATAATTTGAATTTCGAAATTCTGAAGCCCAGGTGCATCAGGAGAGATTTGTAGTTACTCTCAAAAAAAATTTTGAGCTTCGTATGGGCTGTAGATTTTGCTAGCCATCGCAGACACACAGACACACACACAGACAGACAGAGCGTTTTGTTCTTTTATTAGTATAGATATTCCACAAAAAAAAAAGCGATAGAAAAAAGAAAAATTATTATTTCAGAATTGTGCTTAGAAAAAAAATTACATAATAATTAATAAAAAAAATATTCAAGGCATAAATTCGTTATGCAGTTTGTCAATAAAAATATTAGTTTAAAAATTGCAGATAAAAAGAAATTTTCATGAAATAAATTCGAAAATATAAATTTACTGTATTAAGAAAATATCAAAAAGTTCAAAGCTGTAGAATTCCCAATTGTGCTTAAAATATGTAACATGTAAAAAGTATATAAAGAAAGAAAAAAAAGCGCCAACTTGGAGTTGAACCCGCCACGTCCGGGTCTGGAATCTCGCACGTTACCGCGAAGCCACGAAGCTGTTGGCAAACTGCTTTACTAACAGGTATTTGAAATAAACGCTAAACTTTGACCCCCAATTTCTCAAAAACTAAGGCCCATTTGAAGGAATCCTTTTAGCCGAATAATTAATAGTATGACCCCTACCCTACAATATACTTTGAATTCATCAAAATCTGTGAGCACCATGTTTGGTGGTCCCCTTGTAAGTGTAGCAGAAAAAGTGAGAATTTCTTGAAAAGTTCGCGGGCAAAGCGCAAATTTAGTCAAAAGATCATGGAAAAAGAGCGAATTTTAACGAAGAACCGCTAAAAAAACGCCAATTTCGTCAAAGGATCACCGAAAAAGCACGCATTTTGTCAAAAGGTGGCAGAAAAAGCACGAATTTCATAAAAAGTTTCTGAGAAAAGCGCAAATTTAGTCAAAAGAGCCAATTTTGTTAAAGTGTCGCCTCCGAAGAAACGCGAATTTTGACAAAGAACCGCGAAAAAGCTCAAATTTCGTCAAAAAAATGCTGATAAAACTTGAATTTTGACAGAAATCTGCAAAAAAACCATGAATTTCGTCAAAAGATGGCAGAAAAAGCGCAAATTTCTTGAACAGATCGCGAGAAAAGCACAAATTTAGTCAAAAGATCGCGGGAAAAATGTAAATTTCCACAGAGGAACGCTTGGAAAAACGCGATTTTTTTCAAAGAATCGCTGAAAAAACAAGATTTTTGGCAGAGAACCGCAGAAAAAAACTCAAATTTCGTCAAAGGGTGGCATGAAAAACGCGAATTGCGGAAAAAGATCACAGAAAAAGCGCAAATTTTGTCAAAAGATCGAGAAAAAGGGCGAATTTAAGAACACCATTGAAGATAACAACAACAACAACAAAAAAAAAATGATTAACATTATACATATTCAATATCTAAGATTTGTATTTTAGGATTAAAAAAAGCCAAACAAAGGTGTGTGTGTATATGTGTATTTGAGGAGGGGGGGGGGATATTCCGTATCGTGGTAGGAGGCTCAAGATTTCCAATAGCGTAAGGGGGGGGGCCGAAATTCCCAGTAGCCCCGGGCCCTAGAAGTGCTTAATCCGGCTCTGGGTGTATAATGCATTCATTGTCATACAGTAGATGCTTGCACAGGCAAGTGAAAATGATGAATCAGAACATAAAATTTCGAGGTACACTTAAGGCGTTTGATACTGAAACTGATATATTAGAGGAAACAAGGAAACATCCTGAGTCGTAAGTTTGCCACCTCTATTATGGAAAGTAAAAATACTGAGGCATCAAGGAACTGCGTTATATTCTATATATTTTTCGGTAAAAATGGAGTCTGTGGAGTCGCATTGCCTTTTGTCATGTAGTCATACACTCTACAACACTATCGGCAATGCTAACTATTTTTCACTATCTTGTTTGTAAGGAGTATTTACAGATTGATCCTGATCTTCTATTCAAAAATAAATATCGTTCGTTTTTTGGAGCAGGTAGCAAAGGAAAAGGCTATCCAGAGGTCCAGTAGAATGACAGTTATCTTGTTCCTGAAGCTGCTTTGGAACATGTGTCATGTTTTTGTTCAAGAACATATGTCACATTGTCATATCCATGTCCTTTTAATAAACTGAGACGTACAAGCATATGCAGAATATAGAACTGTTCTATGACGATGTAAATTAGTTGAACGCATGAATGTCAACCTATGATGATAACAGTGCAGAAGACTGAGATTTTTCTTATTTATTAACCCATTCGGTACCAGCATCTTTTACATGAATTTCATTTGGTTGACAATCCTTTTTGTCATACAATTAAAATTAGTTTAGCAAACAAGTGAATATTTTAATTAAATAAGAAAAGTTTTTTCTTCTTTTTAGTGGTATCATAAATAAGCGATAGAAGCACGTTATTAATGGTGCATTTATGCACCCGTGGTCCCGAAAGGGTTAATTCTTAACAGACTAAGTAATATAGATTCTCCATTACCACTTTTTTTTTTTTTTTTTTTTTTTTTTTTTTGAATTACTGTATCTTATCCACATGAAAATAGCATGCATTAAAATGCAAAACAAGATTTCAGTTTTCTGTCACGCAAATGTCTTTTAAATTGTTTATCCAATTGAAAATGTTAATCATATTAAAATAAAATCTTAACAAATATATAATTTGCACAACGTGATATCTTCAACAATGTTGTTCTTTCCATTTTTACTTTCTTCCATCTTCAATAGAAGAAAGTATTGTAATCGAAATTTTTTTCGACTTCCGGTTTTCGACGGATTTACACGTTTTAGGGGTCAGAGATTCCAAAAAACATGTTTTTACAAAATGTCTGTCTGTCCTTGTGTCTGTGTGTCTGTCTGTATGTATGTCGCCATTCTACCATCAAAAAGTGTATGAAGTTATGCATAGAATTGAACCAAATTTATTGAGAATGTTTTTGGTTGTGGCAAGCAGGTCCTCCTTTAGTTTTGAAATATTGCGTCGGAAGGGGGCGCTGCAATCGCGATTTTTGCGCCATTTTCAATATTGTACCGACCAAAAGTACATGAAGTTATGCATCGAATTGAACCAAATTTTTTGTGTATGTCTATGACTATGGCTAGTTGGTCCTCCCTGAATTGGAAAAAAATCCGTCGGAAGGGGGCACTGAAATCGCGATTTTTGTGCTATTTTCAATATTGTACCGACCAAAAGTATATGAAGTTATGCATCGAATTGAACCAAATTTTTTGTGTAAGTGTATGGCTATGGCTAGTTGGTCCTCTCTGAATTTGAAAAAAATTCACCAGAAGGGGGCGCTGCAATCGCGATTTTTGTGCCATTTTCAATATTGTACCGACCAAAAGTATATGAAGTTATGTATCGAATTGAACCAATTTTTTTGTGTAAGTGTATGGCTATGGCTAGTTGGTCCTCCCTGAATTTGAAAGAAATCTGCCAGAAGGGGGCGCTGCAATAGCGAATTTTATGCCATTTTCAATATTGCACCACCTAAAAGTGTATGAAGTTAGTTCTAGAACTGAGCTAAACTTTTTGTATATGATTATTTTTTGATAAGGCAAGTAGTTCCTCTCTGAATTAAAAAAAAAAAATCTGCCTATCATTCTATTGTCCATCGGCTCGTGCAGAGACGGAAATTCGTTTTAACTCCGATTAATTGAATGAAGCAGAAATTTAAGATAAAAATCAAAGTTGGTATGGTATTGAATTAAAATTATTAAAACTTTAAAATGAGTAGCTATTGTTTAAAAATATTAAAATGTACGTATGAGATAGAAGAAAGTTTTGGGATTGGCACATCCAACTAATTTCATTAAAATTTAGTTATGTAATAATACCAAAAATAAAAACTCATGGCGCTCTTTTTTTCAATATGGCGTCTATAAGCTACCACAAATTTCATAGTATCACCGAAAAATGAACTCCTTGGATCCTTGTGAATCCAAAAATGTATATATCACCAAGTCCCCAGAGGTGAAACCAAAAGCCCTAATTTTGGCTTCTGGCTGAACGACTAATTAAGAAATCTGCAAATTATAAGCAAAAACTCGAAAATTTTTGGAACTGTTTTTATAAAAACATTAATTTTTCTACAAGTATATATGCTATTCGCATAAAAATGAACACAGTATATTAAAATAAGCCACTTAATTATAATCTACAGTTTGTATGCTTTTGGTACATTAGTTTTGACAAGGTTATCTAAAATATATTAGTTTTTTTTTTTTTTTTTTTTTTTTTTTTTTTTTTCAATTTGTTGACGGCTCCTATGCACTGTAAAAAAAATTCCGAAACGTTTCTGAATATGTCGGGCAGCTACGGTGCATGTAATTTTCAAAAACGTTTCTGAATATTTCGGAAACCACTTTCCGATATAGTCAAAAACGTTTTTGACTATTTTAGAAATCTTTTTGAAAGGTTTCCTATATATTCAGAAACATTTTAGAGTATTTCATAAATCTTTTTGAAAGGTTTCCGATATATTCAGAAACATTTTAGAGTATTTCATAAATCTTTTTGAAAGGTTTCCGATATATTCAGAAACATTTAAGAGTATTTCATAAATCTTTTTGAAAGGTTTCTGATATATTCAGAAACATTTTAGAGTATTTCATAAATCTTTTTGAAAGTTTTCCGATATATTCAGAAACATTTTAGAGTATTTCATAAATCTTTTTGAAAGGTTTCCGATATATTCAGAAACATTTTAAAGTATTTCATAAATCTTTTTGAAATGTTTCCAATAATTTCGGCAACATTTTAGAGTGTTTTAAAAGTTCTTTTGAAATTTTCTATTACATTCAAAAAGGCTTTTGAGTTTTTCAGAAAATGCTTCATTATATTAAAGTATCCAATAAAATACATAAAAAGCCATTTGATAGAAAAAGTTTCAAACGCCATACACCATCTTGAGTCAGTGTTCTTGCACTTTCTTTGGTCTCCAACAAGAAGTTTTAGCCACATTTTATGTATCTGTAGTTAGAATTTTATGAGCTTCGCGTTGCAACTGATTTCTGAATAAGAGGAGCATTTTAGTGCTTTTAATAGTGACTTCAATTGGTTGTGTCATATTTAAAAAGAATTGGACTATTCTTCAGTTTCTGCTTTTTAAATCAATGTGTTCTTTTTTCCTTTAAGGTTTTTTTTTTTTTAATGAAATTATTTTAATTTTTACAAATCAAAATCATACAAAATGTAACAAAAAAAAAAAAAAAAAAAAAAAAAAACCTTTCAAAAGGGAGAAAAAAACCCCAAACACATTAATGATTTAAAAAACAATAATTTAACAAAAACCATAGCTTAGTTAAATCTAAAACAAGTAGTTCAAGTTAGTATAGGAAAAAGCAAAAAAATTATCTTTATTCAAAAATCGCTTCTGTATTTTACAACAGAAAGCTCTTAAAATTCTATCGGATGAAGCGATAAATGATCTGACATATACGTACATCATGGGTGCAAAAAGTGCATCCAAACCAAGACTAATTTTTTTTTTTTTTTTTTTTTTTTTTTTGTATTGGAAATAACTAAATGAAAATGGGTTAGATTTCTTTGGCTAAAATTTGATCCCTTACAATAAAAGTTTAAAATACTGGAATTAAACACATTTTTCACTTTAATAAGGTGTTAACTTGTATAGCACTTCCATTCCATTAGATTCATCTATGCAATCTATTCTAAAAATTGTTTTCTTTTTGCATAGCATATAAATTGCCTTGTATGAGGGTGTTCAGTGACTGTGGGTTTCTTGTGGTCGACTCACTATAGATAAATTGGCTTTTTAGAAATACAATGCTAACAATAGCAAAAAGAAAAATTATTAAATTAATGGATTAAATTCAGCTTAATTGTTCTAATTTATTAAAGTACAGTAGCCTCCCGCTTAACCGACCTAAGTGGGACCAAATGTTAGCTGGTTAAGAGAAAAACCGGTTAAACTGGATTGAAATAAAAATTATCATTAATAACAAATAATGAACAAAATTTAATACAAATTAAATTTTTAAAAATCTTGTCACATACCTTTATAAGAAGTTGAAATTATTCTCCATTATTTAAATTTGAATTAATTAAACATAAAGATATGAGAACCGAAATTTTACTTTTTGAATTTTGCCTGAAATTGGGGAAAAAAGGCAGCTGAGTTTCGGTTAAGAGGAAGACTACTGTACTTCGTAATTTCTTATATGCAAAGAAGATAAATCACCTCTTAATCCCCCCTTTTGTTTCAAAATTTAAACCAATTTGGGGTTTTGCATTTTAGAGTCTGAAAACTGTCAATTTTCAATTCATTTTAATTAAATTTTTAAATGAGTTAAAAAGAAAATTTGCATATCACCACCTGCATATAGGAACATAGAAAATTTTGTTTAAACCATTCTTATACTTTGAATAGGCTATTTCTCTGTTTCTAGTTTACAAAATATTAATCTATGTAAAGTCTCCTTTAAAAGTTCTAATTTCAAATCAGTTATTTGTAATAGAAAATGTATGACTGATACATGGAATGATTTAAAATTTTTTGTCTAACTTGTGCTATTATTAAGTAGTAAATTGTATGCATACTGTAACTCTAACAAGTTATACTAATGAGCTGATAAGCTGCATCAATAACATTTTTACCTAGCAAAAATTAGAAAATAAATTTTTGCAGTCTTCCAGCCTACTGTTATTAGCAAATGATGAGGTTCATTTTAACTATATATATTAAACAAAAACATAATTTGCAGAACAAATAAAAAAATAAAAATAAAATAAAATAATACTAGATTGTTTTATCATTAGAAGTGACAGACATTATATTTCATTCCATTAATTCTACATTTAATGTCAATTTTTTATAAGTTAAAACAATTTAACATTTAAAAAAAAAAATTACAATGTGATACTTAAAACGCCCCGAAAACTCAAGTTATATTCAAATGCCATCAAAATAAACCTTAGACTTTTTCCAATTTTAATTTGAATATATTTGTACTGCAGAATTTGTATTATGTTTATGATGATTGTACATAAATGATAAGATACATGCAAAATACAAAACTTTAAAGTATTAAAACTAACTTTTTCTTTAAAAAAATCTAAAATTTATTTCAATGCCATTTGAATAGGATTTAAGTTTTTGGAGTATTTAATGTATTATATTTTTATGTTAAATTGGTTTAACTTATTTGTTACAAAATTTATCATTAAATGTAGAACTAATTGAATGAATTATCTTAATATCTGTACCTTCTCAAGCTTAAAAAATCTATTTTTTTTATTTGTTCTGCAAATTGTTTTTGTTTAATATGTCCAGTTTTTTAATAACTACTGCATTAAGACAAATGTATTTCAAAATTAACATAGGTTACCGTAATCAGGGTTTGATTTATGCAGTATCACATCACAATTTATGATGTTATTTACCAATGATTAATACAAATTTATTAACCTCTAAACATCGAACAATTTAAATTTTTACACTGTCTTAAAACAATATAAATAGTTCAATATTTGTTTCCAGCTAATATCCGATACTGAATAAAAACTTTATCAATAAATAAAATAAAAACGTAAATAAATCACAAAGTTAATAGCTATTTAATTGAACTATGCACTCATTTGAACTGATATTAGTGTAAACCAGTATCGGTAAAATATATTTAAATTTTTTGTTTTATCTGAATAATCGGCTTTTTCTATTCACTCATATTAGTACTCTTTGTATTACTTACAAATGTTTAAAATGTCATTTTTATTTCTACTATGATGCCATATTTAGCTTACTTTTTAAATCTTAAAAAACATTTTCGCATGAAAATTTTTTAATTGAAAATTAATTACTGTGGACAAAAATTTTGCACAGCTTTTGAATTTTTTCAACAATAAATGATGTTAAATTTCATAGCAAAATGTCCATTTAGTTTCAATGAAAGTAGCAAAATTTGTAATTATTAAGAAAAATATTGGAATAATGTAAATAAAACATAGCCTGTGTTACTTTACGTATTTAAAGACATTCTATCATCTCTTTTGATCCTGATATTAGGCAAACGTTTTCGCACTTTAAATTTACAATATTATTAGAATTGGGAAAGAATAAAAAATTCATTGCATCAGGTACAAAATAATAGAAAGTTAAAAAAAAAAAAAAAAAAAAGAGCCTTATAGGTTTTTCTATTAAACTAACATTGATAAGTGACACTGGAAATAAATAAGTATTGTGCTGCTGCATAATGCTTATAAATACATATATATATATGCTGATAAAAGACAAATCACTGTTTAAAAACAGGTCTTGCTCGAATTTACACCTTCCAATAATTAAAGAATTAAAAACATTACATTTATTACTTTCTTAAAAGGTGAAGATTAAAAGCAGATATAATATGAAGATATAACATTTATAAATGTTGTTTTTAATCTTTTTATCTTCACCTTTCAAGAAAGTAATAAATGTAATGTTTTTAATTCTTTAATATACGTTGATTTTTTTTTTCAATACAGAAATTTTATAACAATGAACCTAATTTAAATCATGTTTTCAATATAGAGGACGGATTGGCATTTTAGCCAATTTTAATAAGTACAATTCACTCAAAAGCTGGAAAAAAATACATTTTAATGTTTACGAATCAATAATGGCAAAATCAGAAATAAAGTAAAATTCAGTGATCTGAATTTGGGCAAGTAGGGGGATGAGAGCATTTCAGTTTTAATTATGTATTAGGAAATCAGAAAAGAAAAAAATGTAAGCATAATACAGAGTAGACTAGTAGTAAGGTGAAAAACTGCACTACATCGCAATGATTATTACTTTGAAATTCCTGACAATTAGCGACCTCCATATATACTACAATTTACCTGAAGTTTGATGCTAATGTTAATATTTTAAGATATATTGGCAGTTTAAACAAATTTAAACATACCGTACAAATCAGCATGATATAAGTCTAAATTATTTCAAATTTATGAAATAATAATGCATCATAAAAAAGTAGATGCTTTTTAATGAAAATAAACTTTCTAAAGGTGAGCAATTTGTTTTTAAAACTGTCATATTCTGTTCAAAGTTTTTTTTTCTTTTTCCTTTTATGTTTACAAGAGAATGAAAATATATCTAAATGAAACTCTTAATCTGTCAATTTGACTATTAAACAAATTCTTTTAATGCTCAACTGAATATCTTAAAAAGATAAAAATTTACTAATTGTATAAAAAATACCATTTTAAGTTTAATATATTTCACAAAACAAATTGAAAAATAATATACAAATACACAAAAATTGCAAAAAATTTAATTTATAAAGGTGAAGTTAAAAGTGAAAGGGAAACCAAAATTAAAATTAAAAAAATATATACAATCAGAGATAAAATGAATTTATTGCATTTTACATATCAATAAACATAACATCAAATGAAAAGAAAATCCCAGAACTATCTTTTATGCTTTATAAATTAATACATAAACAGTAAATTTGATTAAAAAACAGACTCGGTTAAACTTAAGGAATGAAAACTGTCATATGAATTTGCACATAAAAATAAAATAAAAATTTATTCTAGGATATTTTAAGAAAAAGTTAGCGGTGAATCATAATTTTAAATTATGAATACTGAGAGTGGTACTGACAATTTTCTGAATGGCTGATTTGAAAATAATTTAATAAAAACAATCTCTTTCCATATTTAATATAATAGTCTATTCAAAAAATAACATAATAATATGAACGCATTCCTCTATTATAAGAATAATGCATTCATATTCATACTGTTTTTGGACTAATAATTTACAAACATTTTCTAGATTATTTATAGATTGTTTACAATAATAGAAAGAACTGCAGTTGTATCTGCCATCTGCAAAGAATGTCCTATGAACAGTTTACAGAAGATTTTGAATGGTAATTCAAGAAACCATGTCATAGCAGGAATGCAATTCATGATCTTGTGAATAAATTACACAAAAGTAGAGATATCGCAGAGGGAATTCTTTGAGAAGCCATCAATGACACAAAACAGCCTATATACAATATTTCAAATTGCTTGCCTTATGATGTGGCTTCTTGAATTCACATACAAAATCGTCTCTGACTTTTCGTGAATCTCCATAAGAACATTCCTTGCAGATGGGCAGATTTTTTTTTTTTTTTTTTTTTTTTTTGGTAATTTTTTGTATTATTGTGATCATTTCTTAAAAGACCTGGAAAATAAAGAAATCATTAGTACAAAATTTAAATTTTGTACTCACACAATCAAATTTTTTATTTCACAATTCCATATATAATTCACCTAATTTAAATATAAATACGCTTCAAAGTAAAATGCTAATGTGAATAGTTTAAGAACTATCATATGAATAAAATGAAACATCCTATATTAACATATATATATGTATATATATATATATATATATATATATATAAAGGTAGAAAAAAATCTGCAAATTTACTACATAAGTTCTTTTTTTTTTCCCCCTACATTTGTAGCTGTTCTTACATGAGGTTAAACTCAAAAGCTTCATATTTTCATAACTATTTAAGGGAGTATAATTAATTATTCCTGGTTTTCAAATGTATTTTTTATGATAAAGTTTTACAAAATGTAATTAATTAACCTGGCAATTTTTTACAATGTAACTGCAAAATATAAGGCTGGAAAATTTATAAGTTCCCATGGCCTCTTTTGGGTATTCTATATTTATAACGAAATACAATCCTATTAATGTAGCAATCCCTTCAATAAAATAATTACATTCAATATCAATAATATAGTACGAATTACTTTATTTTTAATATTTTCAGAAACAGACACATTTATTAAACTTTCACCTTTTCTTTTCTTTTTGACATATGCTTTTACAGCAGAACTACATGCCTGTAATGAAATAAACATTGTTTTCTCCAAATCTATATTATAAAGAACATTAAAATCATACTGAATTCCAAAAAAAGTGAATAAGGCTGGGAACATATTTTTAAATCACACTTAAGGGTGTTTAAATTAATGGCACTTCTAAGCTCTTTATAAGAAATTTTCAGTCCTTGTATGATTTGGCACATCTACTGCCAGGCATTTTCCTTATCTCCAATAACATTTTCTTTTTCACTTCTAGGTTACTTAGATTAATTTTAGTAAGTTCTCTAGCAACAATGTCTCGCTGAGATGGAGACTGATTAGAAGTATTCTTTAAAATTTCATGAGCCATAATTTTCAAAGGCTCACTCTTGCTTGACCAAGACAGACTTCCAGAAACAGCTTCCTTTTTCAAAGATTCAGAAAGCTTCGAAGTGAGAATTGAAAAGTCTACAGGCCATGCAGCAAAACATTTTAAACCTAGAAAAAGAAATATTATTAAAGTAGCAAAAAATATTAAATGGCAATTTAACTGCTAAAGCATACTTGTTTTTTTAATACCAGGGAATGAAGAGAATAGCATTCTCACAGTAACTGAAAACCAGGGCGGCAGAGTCGGGGGAAAGGGAAAAATGGCTGACTCTGGAAATTTTAACGATTTCGACTCTAGGCTGGTTAATAGAGCTGTGCAAGGTGACGTCACGAACAGGTTTTTGCTGCTGCTGTAGGACAACCATCGTTGCCTTTATCAATGCTTTTTGTGTTTGTGTGTCCTACAGCTTTCTTCATTGTTCTCCGGTAAAAGTCATGTGATGTGAACTGCTCTATACAGTCAAACCTCATTAACATGAACACGCCTAAAGTTACTTTTAACATGAATTTCTTTTCACAGACCCCTGCAGAAACGAATACAAAAATTTTATACTGATAACATGAATTACCCTTAACATGAGCAAAATTTTGATCCCCCTTGAGGTTCATGTTAACAAAGTTCGCCTGTATACTTACTTATACTAGTGTTGCCTATTGGTTAAAATTACGAGGGAATGTAAGAAAAATAAAGCAAAAATGTTTATCATTCCGGCATTACTTCTGTTCAAAAGGAAAAAGAGAAAAAAATAATTTGCCCATTTTATTAATTTTAAAATTTTGTTTCCTGCAAACCCGAAAAATTCAACTATCAAAATCTAAAAATGAAACAAAATGGAAAGTTTACCATTTTGGATAAGCAGACTCTGAAGAGAAGAGGCGAAGTTGTTACAATGTTGTTATTGCGATTCTCCAAACCCGAAAAAGTTCGATGGAAAGAATGAAAAATAAAGAAAATTTTATTATTTTGGAAATAATTCTAGTTCTGCAAATTCGGAAAAAAACCAGCGAAATTTTTTAATTTTCTGCATAAATTTTACAATTTTGGCTTTAGCAACTTCAAAAATCGCAAAATCACTATTTTATCGTTATTTTGGGTACTATCTATTCAGAAGTGTCATGCACAAATGGAATTAAGAGGGGGGGGGGTTACAATTTTAGCGTTTTTTTTTACTCCTACAGACCTCCCAGCCAGCACCTTTAACAGTTTGGCTTTGCCATTTATATTGTTGCAGTTCATGCCTGAGCCTGGGCAAAAGTCAGTGAAAACAAGCACGGCACATGTCAAAATCAATTTTTTCCAGAACAGTCAGACTCAAAAAAAAAAAAAAAAAAAAAAAAAAAAAAAAAAAAGAGGTTTATAATACGCAATAAGCTTCCTAAGAATTATATATTTATGGAAGAATTTTACCATATGTTTCATATTATGGTAAGTTCACAACAGGGCTGGGTTTTGGACGTCAGAAACTGGTTTTTGACATGACAAGCATCAAAAACTGGTTTAAACCGTCAGAAACATGTAATGTGCTTTAAAACATTTTAAGAAGAGGAGAGAAACATTGAACAAGTCTTAATGATTTAAGTAATTTTTTATTTAACATTAATTACTGTAATTTAATAATTACAAAATAAGTTAACTTATTTTAATTGCAATAAAACATTTTTGTTTTTTAGAATGTTCAAACAGAAGAAAATGATTTTGTACAGTTAATAATCTGGATTAATTTTACCCCGCAGCATCCTATAACAAATAACCAATTTAGCACGTTTATTTACACTGCGGCTGATTGGTAAAAACAGATTTCCCCCATCCCCACGACTGTTCATTGAATTTGTTATGTTTTTCCTCAACAGGCTGAAGAATTTCATGATTTGTTCTACATGATTGATGAATTGCAAGAGATTTTCTTGCAACCAATTGAAGAATTTTGCAATAATATATTTAAATGAGCAATTAAAGAATTTTGTGATGTTCCCCCTCCCCCCCCCCCCCCAGCTAATGAGTGGCGAACTTTGCAATTTTTCCTTCAATTGAATGATGAGTTTTCTTGAAAACGAGAATCTAAAATGTCCTACAGAAGTCTTTTGTTCTGAAATGTACGTCGCAGTTGTAAGCAAATTCTGCTTTGGAGCTTTTGATGCTATAAATTTATTTCAATGAAACATGACAACATTGTCATCATTAGCCGCTAGTTCCCTATTGATCTTCATGACATTTAATGGAAAAGTTTGGAAATTATTTAGATTTTAATTTTTTGTAACATTGGAGTCAATAGCGGTTAAAAATATGTATTGCTACATCTCTAAAACTTATAAAATTAGTTCAAATGAAACAGAAAATATACAAAAAATTGCATTTTAACATTAAATTGCTCTGGAAAAAAAATGCACACCATGTCTCTTGTCATGTACATAAAAAATAGAAAGAGAAAATATTTTTTAAATAATATTTACTTTACATTTTTTTTTTTTTTTTTTTTTTTTTTTTTTTTTTTTTTACTTACCTGTTGGTAATCTGTTTAGTGGGGGGAGTCATGTATTGGCCAGTCATGTATCGATTTATTTTTTTACAATTTCTCCATAGTTTTAAGGTTTAATCAAACTGAAATATAAAATATATTGTTAAAAGACCAATATGTAAGGAAATAAATTAGTTTTGTTAAATTTTACACAAGCATTGCAAAAGCATGCCAAAATGGTCAGTGCATACACATATATTATCCGATTCAAGTATTGCCGACTACTACATAAACTACTATTGTTCTTTACGACTCATCAAACATTATTTTTCACCGTTTTGAGGGAACTCATTATGATCTCTAACAGATCTGGATATGCTTAATTACATCTATACCAGAAAGAAATTTGTTACTCTAAAGTAGGAGTGCACAACCTTTTCAAAAGAAGGGCCATTTACAAAAATATCTGAGTGGTCGATGGCCACATCAATAACATAGAGAGAATTCGAATTTGAAGGTGATCTGTGACCTATAATCAGATAAAAAATATGTTTTCAGAGGGAAGTGGCGAGGATACCCCTTTAGGTTCCCTTAACCAGTCAAAATATCCAATTCAGTTGGTGGGCCATTCCAGCGTGACGTGTGTGACATTCAGACAACATTTTCAAAACATTTGCAATTATTCTGAGTGTGAAAAATTTTTTTTCTTTTTGAAAACAATATTTTAGTATATTTCATAGTTGTCTTGAAACATAATCACCATGGTTGGAAATTTTTTATATTGTATTTATAGAGAATTTATTTTTTTAATTCTTGTGACGTGTGTGACCATTTTGTAAGCATTTTTCTCAGGGTTCGTTGATTTAAATCGGCTTGATTTTAATCATGATTTAAATCACGATTTAAATCAACTGATTTTTTTAAAAAAATCATTGATTTAAATCAGTTTTTCTTTTTAGTTATTTTTTAATAAATTTCAGATGAAACAAACATAATAATGTGCTTTAATATAATTTAGTTTTATATACCATATATAATCAAACAACTTTCAGAAAGATAAAGCTTAAGCTTAGTAAAAATGTAAAATAAATGTAAAGTTTAGAAAAAAAATGCTTTCAAATTTCATTTGAATCAAATTATAAAATAATCTTGCAACGGTAAAGAAATCTAAACAGAAATATACTAAATATTTGAATATTTACTCATTAGTATTTAGAAAAACTTTTGCAAGTTGAGGTAAAATAAAATTGTATGACTTTATGTGCTGTACTTCGGTGAAGCCTGCTATATAAGGATTTGAGAAAAATTTGAATCAGCAATTGATTTATTTATTTAATTTAATATAATTGATCTCAGCCCTTTAGAATGGTGGAAAGTATTTTTGTTACAGTTATCGAAAAAGCTCATACTAAAAAGAGAATTAATGATCAACTAGCTTTTTACTGCAATAGATTTATCTGCTTCAATCGAACAAATGTTTTTTGCCTTTGGTTTGATACTTTCAGAAATTAGAAATCAACAGATAAAACTGTTAAACCGCTGCCATCAAAATGCTCAATGCCAGAGGACACAAATTGTGAGGTTTTCACTAATTGACTTACTTCTCAATTATGTTGGAATTCACACTAGAAAATTTTGAATAACAATTCACTTTTATTTTATTTGTGGAATATCAATCATCGTATAAAACACTGAACATACTGATTAACTTATGATTAATTACTTCTTAAACTTAACATACACATGAGAATTTGGAATCCCCCAATAAAAAAATATCCAGATGCGGCAACACTGTAGCATTCCTTCTCTGGCTGAATTTTTATTTAGGGATTCCAAGTTCTTATTATTGAGTTTAAATAGTTATTGTTTTATAAGATGATAAATATTCCACAAGTAAAATAAAATTGCTATTCAAAATTTTCTTGTGTAAATTCCAACACTACTGACAAGTCAGTCGATTAGTGATGACACCTCAATTTGTGTCCTCTGGCCTTAAGTATTTTGATGGCAGCAATTGAACTCATTTTTCTCAGTCAACACTTAAGTTAAAAACTTCCAATTTTGTTTAAATTTTTTATGTGTTGCAGATGTTTTTTATTTTAATTAAAATATTGAAAGTTGAATTAATTTTTGACATCTGATTTGTAGTTTTTCATGCATTTTGTGTAATCAAGATTTTTTTCATAGCCTAAAATTTTACCTTGAAATAATATGAATCATTTATGTAAATTGTGTAATATTAGTAATAGATAATACTTATAATATGCATGTCTATGTATGTAAACTTTATATTATTTAAATTAAACAAAAAGTCATAAAAAAATAATAATGTGTGGCAATTTTTAAAAAAATCAAAAAAATCTGATTTAAATCAAAAAAATCCGATTTAAATCAAAAAAATCCGATTGTTTTGATTTTTATTAAAAAAATCAAAAAAATCACGAACCCTGATTTTTCTTCATGTCTCTTACATATTGCTATATTTCTGTGAATTATTATAATATTCATGAAAATAAAAAATATCATTTATAAGCCATATATACAACAATTAAAAAAAGTGGTGTTAGAAATCTGAGCTAGAAATACTTGGGCTAAAAAAAAATAAATAGTACTGTGACGTGTGTGACATATGATGTGACGTGTGTGACTTTGTGTGAAATTTACCATGAAAAGATTTAAAATGGTCATATATCTGTGGAAAAGCAGTAATAAACTTAATATTTTTTTAATTTTAATAATTAATAAACTTAATAAATTCAATAATAAACTTAATACTTTTTCAAAAAATCTACTCTATTAAGCTTAATTATAATTTTTCAAAGATTATTCTATGATTATTGAAGAGTTAAATGTAAAATGCACCTAGATACCATAAGATATCTCTAAAGTGATGTCTGGTACTTAACAAGGTACTTTTCAGAACTGAAAAGTACCTTTAACAATTATGCTGTATATATTCATAAATACCTAATAAGTAGAAAATTATAGTTTTAAAATGAAAAGTTTGGTTGTTCAAACTTGTGTTTATAAACTTTAAGATTTTTTTTTTTTTCATTTTAGCAGTCTTACAATATTTAAGTAATTAAATACAGTCACTGAACTCCACACAAAATAAAACAATTTATTGATTCAACAATTAAATATATCATGAACATCAAACTTGTAAAGTTACATAGCTATGAAATGTTTCATAGCAAATTTCTAAGCTGAAACTATAAATTCAGTGGCGTATCTAGACTTATCATTTCGGAGGGGACTGAGATATAGTAAAAGTTTCTAAGAGAGAATCATAAGAAAGTTATTTTTTCCACTTTAAACAGATTTTTATCATGCAGGTAATGCATATATTATACAGAACTTGCTAAGATTGAATCGCATGGGATTGCAAACAATTTCTTTTTAAGCAGGTTTTTGTCTTAGTTAGCATAATTTTTATGGCGTGTAAAAATAGTCTGTGTGTAAAGGAAACTTGGATGAAATAGTTGTTTTGTGTTCTGTGCAAAATAATACTTTTTAAAAGAAAACCTGTCTAAAATGGAATATTATTGCGCTTCCTATAAATTCTATCTTAGCATATTTCATTACATTTTGATGAACTTTTGTAATTACATTGTATGTTTGTTACAAATTTCAGAGGGGGCTGCAGCTCCATCAGCCCAACCCTTGAATACAACATTGCATAAACTCAAACATATTTTTTATAATATTCTGATAATTTAAAATATTGTTAATGTGAAACTCAATGATAAAAAGTTGTTTATATAATTCACATTGTTAAGATTGGTTTTTAGTTTTCAGTGATACCTCCAATATATAAAGTTAAGAACAACTAATCATTTAGTCTTAATTATTCAGAAACAATAATGCTGTAAACTAAAAAAAGCTATTTTCAAAAATATTAAATTAACAACAAAATTATAGGGCATCATTGCTTACAAATTTATTCTCATTAGTTTATAATAACGATAGAAAAATCACTCACCACTTTGAAAACAAAAAGATAGACATCAACTTTATTTTACTACAAGAATAGCAAATGTGTTGTCATCTATATGTAAACAAACAATAAGCATTATTTTACAGAAGATAACTGGTTGTTCAAAAATCCCTCTTTTGCTATACCTTTCCAAACTGTTTAGAATGACCAGATAAAATATATAGAAATAATAGCTGAAAAAACAGTTTTCTTGAAAACAAAATAATTAATTTATCTTGCTTTTTTTGAAAAAGAAAAAATGTATAAAATAGATGAATTTATTAATTGCATCATGAGTTACAATAAGCTACCAGGTGTTTGTGCATTATATTGCTGATATATACCTAACATATTTAAAAGAAGTTGAGCATTTTTAATTAAACATATACTCATGTCATACACGCCACAGTCACACACATCACATATAGTGACGTGTGTGACAAGAATTCAAAAATAAATAATAATTTTATTTTTTGGTCAAAATTATTTTTTTTATTTGCAATATTTTCAGCATGTTTAGTTAACTTATAAATAAAGTTTCCAACATTTTAAAGTTAGTAATTAAATGACAAGAGGAAAAATTTTAACTTTTTGTGACGTGTGTGAAACTGGAATCGAAGAACTGTCATTTTATCATTGTTAAAATGTCCGAGATCACAATAAACTACTCTAGCAATTTTTGGGGGTTAGTATATAAGTATTTATTCTGATATATGATGATATTTTAATAATTACTGTGTTTATTGCATTTTTAATGCAACATATTCTTTCCATAAAACTTTTGTCAAAAAACATGAATTTTTAAACATCTTTAATTAATTTAAGTTTTCAAGCACTTAAACTTTGCTAAATCAAATTTCACTGTTATTACAAGAAAATATACACTTTCAACTACATAAATAATTTTTTTTGAAATTATATCTCTAACTTTAAAATTTTGGACCCTGGGACCACTTTGCTTGGAATGGCCCTGGTGAGAATAAATCAGCAGTTTTTACGTTTATATATAAATAAGAGATATACCAAGGTTTATTCTCAAGATGTAATAATATTCCTTGACTTTATTCAAGAGAGTAAATTTTGTTTTATTAAAAGTGCGAAAAAACAAAGATAAGTGGTTAATGCCGAAAAAAATGCAAAATTTATGAATGAAGGAGAGGGAATGAGCCCCTCAACAAGATTTTTCCGTGCCTCATCACTGAGATTCCCGATTTTTCAACTCCTGATCAACAAAATTTGTAATTTTCCATACCTGATCGACCAAATTTGGGCTTTTTACAAAAAGTGATCGACAAATTTCGCAATTTTTATGAAACTGATCAAGAAAATTTTATCTTTCCGTGCCTGATCAACAAAATTTGCGATTCTTACAAAATCAATTGAGAAAATTTGCGATTTTTACGAAACCGATCGACGAAATTCTTTACTTTTATGAAGAAGATTGACGAAATTCGTGATTTTCACGAATCCGATCGACGAAAATAGCAATTTTTATAAAGCTGATCGGCGAAATTCGCAATTTTTACTAAGCTGAATGGCGAAACTCGCGATTTTTACTAAGCTGAATGGCGAAATTCACGAATTTCCTTCACATGATCGAAAAAATTCGCGATTTTTTGTGACCGATCGACAAAATTTGCACTTTTTCCTCACATGAACGATAAATTTGTGATTTTTCTGCGGCTTATTGACGAAATTTTCAATTTTTACGAAGCCGATCGACAAATTTCGCGTTTTTTACAAAGCTGATCGGCAAAATTCGCGACTTTTTTTGCTTGATTGACGAAATTTGCGATTTTTACTAAGCCAATCGAGAAAATCCAAAAATTTTCTGCGCCTAATCAACAAAATTAGCAATTTTAACGAAGCCAAACGGCAAATTCGCGATTTTTCAAAGCCGATCGATAAAATTCACGATTTTTCAAAGCCGATCGATAAAATTCACGATTTTTACAAAGCTGATCGACGAAATTCTCGATTTTTTTTTTAGCCTGATCGACAACATTCACGATTTTTTTCAAAGCCAATAGAGAAAATTCATTCTCTTTCTGCGCTTTACCAGCAAAATTTGAAATTTTATGAAGCCGATTGCCGAAATCCGCGATTTTTACGAAGCTGATCAACGAAATTTGGAATATTTCTCGCATGACTGATAAAATTCACGATTCCTCCATACCAGATCGACGAATTTCGTGATTTTTACAAACCTTCTCGACCAAATTCGCAATTTTTATAAACTGATTGACGAAATTCGCGATTTTTCTTCACCTGATAGACAAAATTCCTGATTTTTCGGCACCAGATAGAGGAAATTCACGATTTTATTTGAGCCCGATCGACGAAATTTACAATTTTTCCGCGTGAGATCGACGAAATTCGCGATATTCTCGTGTCCGACCAACGACAATCAATAAAACTCGCGATTTTTTCGAGTCCGACTGACGAAATGTGCGCTTTTTCACTTTTAACTGACGAAATTTGCGGTTTTTTCCGCACCATATCAACGAAATTCGCGATTTTTAACTAATTTTGACAAAATCTTCATTTTTTTACGTGGCAAGATGAAATTCAGGATTTTTTTCTCTTGATAAACTTAAATTTCACGATTGTTTTGCAGCCAATCAACGAAATTTTCAATTTTTCTGCGCATCATCACAAAATTCGTAATCTTCCTGTGCCTTATCAACGAACTTTGAGATTTTTTCCTCCCTGATTGACAAAATTCGCAATTTCTTTCGTGCCTGATAAACAAAATTCGCGTTTTTTTTCACACAATAAACCGAGAAAACATGCGATTTTGCGATTTTTTGTGCATCGTCAACAAATATGACGATTTTGTTTCTTCCTTTGATTTTGACGATTGATGATTTTTTCTTGATTTCTTTCTGATCGACAAAACGTGCAATTTTTCCGTATCCAATCGGCAAAATTTGCTATTTTTTCCGAGCCTCATAGGCAAATTTCACGATTTTTTCATACCTGATGAACGAAAAGTGCGAATTTTCTGCACTTGATCAATGAAATTCGAGATTTTTCCGTGCACAATCTACGAAATTTTCGATTCTTAAGCGACTGATGAAATTATATATTTTCCCTCGGTAAATTGACGAAATTTACAATTTTTTTCTTTGACTTTTGCACAAAAATTGCATTTTTTTTTTCTAGTTGTAAATTGACAAAGTTCGCGGGCCACTCGTTAACACATCGCGGGCCACCGGTTGTGCATCCCTACTCTAAAGGTTTCTGGCAGTTCAGTATTGTTAGTGGCTATTCCATACTGATGAGTCCTTATAAGGAAGAAACTAGTTTACGGATGCAGTAGAAAATATTTGAGAAGTATTATACATAAATAAGTATCAATATTAAACTATTTTATGAAATATTATATTTAATCTTTAAAAGATATGAATTAATATTGATATTTTATGTAAAGTACCAGCAGAAGTTTGGCAATTTTAACATTTATACATAAAGAATGTGTCGATGTGTTACTATCATTTAATATTATTATTTCTGCTACTAGGAGTCATTTCAGCTTGAATGGAAAAATACAAGGGATTTTCATCAACGAATACCGTATTTACTCGTGTATAACGCACACTCTCCCCCCCCCAAATTTAAGACAAAAACTCTGGGTGCATGTTATACACAGAATATTTTTTTACTGTTTTATATAATCACACGATATACCTAAGAAATGTATTCATAGAAGAAATTAAAACTTTAATCTTACTGAATAGAAATATTCCTGAATATACCATAATTAAAAATGCAATTTTTGTCGAAGAATCACAAAAAATTGTAATTTCCGTCAAAGGATTGCAAGGAAAAATGAATTTTACATCAAACAACTGCGACAAAAATGCCATTTCTGTCAAAGGATTGCAGAAAAAAAAAAAAAAAAAAAAAAGGCATTTCCATCAAAGGATATGATTTTTGAGAATTATGATAAAGATGCAATTTTTGTTAAAGGATCGTGAAAAAAAATGTGAATTTCTACAGAGGATCATGCAAAAATATACAATTTGAATCGAAAAATTGTGAAAAAATGTGCAATTTTTGGCGAAAGATCATTTAAAATATGCAAATTTTATTGAAAAATAATTGAAAAAAGGTGAATTTTATCAAAGAAAGCGAAAAGATGCAAATTCTGTTGAAGAAATGTGAAAAAAATTCGAATATTGTGCAATATGATGCAATATTCGTGGAATATAATGCAATTTTTGACAAATGATCATGGAAAATTACTTAAATTTCATCAAAATATCCTGTAAAATATGCAAATTTTGGCAAAAGATCGTGGAAAGTTTCGTCAAAAAAAAAAAAAAAAAAAAAAAAAAAAAAATGTGCCTTTTGTCAAATGATTGTAGAAAACACTTGAATTTTGGTAAAAGATTGTGAAAAATATCCGAATTTTTGCATCCAAACTTTGGGGGGGGGGGGGAGGGCGGGGATTGTATTTTTTGAACATCGAAAATTTAAAAACTGAATTTTCCAGGAGGGACATTACATTGTTCTGGGTTGGAGACCCCCCGGAGCACCTCTTGGACATGGTTGCTGGCTTTTAGCCAGGCCAAAAAAAGTTGGCCGGCTTTTTTTTTTTTTTGTTTTAACTGCTCAAAAAAAGACTGCTTTTATTTTTAAAATGTTAATTTATATCAAAATCATGTTAAATTTGGATTAATTTTTTTTTTAATACATTTATAAATATTTTCCACTAAAAAAGTTATAAATTACTATCAAATTTTTCAAAAAAATAAGTCTTTACAACTGCTAGAAGTCAATTGTGAAAGCATTATGTCTGAAAAAATATATAAATCTTGAAGAAAAAATATATAAATTATACTCAAAAAATGTGTTTTAAACCTCTATATTACATAGCTTAATTGAGCTATGTCAAAATTTAACACATCAAAGCATTCATGGAAACATTCTTACATATCAATATGTAAAGATTAAGTATATATATATTTGGTACCCCGAAAGCAGAATACTACGAAATTTGCGACGTACATCGCAGAACAGAGGCCTGAGCTGCAGAACAATTCTGTTCTAAAGTGGAGGAAAAAAAATCTTCGGAACAACTGCGCATTTTCTGAGAATGGGGAAAACGCCGTGCCGAGTCGTAAGATGTTTTGAACAATACTATCTCGGACGATCTCGGAGCTCTCCGATGTTTTTAACCAACATTTTATGCATAGAGGAAATATATCAAAATATTTTTCATCTAAAGTTATCCATAAAACAATGAATCGGGGCTCGAAAAATAGCGATCCCGGGGAACGCAGAAATCCTTTCTGGGAGCGTCTATTTTCCCACTTAGGTTCCTGTCCGGGAACCTGAGAAGTCACCGTAGCCGCCAGCGATGCCAGACATGTTTTAGCGCGTACATTATGCAAAAAATAGCTCTTAAACGTCCCATGGGATGCGTCATTTCGTCAAAAAATCGTGATAAAATGGTATATTTCGACAAACAATCACGAAAAAACGGTAAATTTTGTCAAAAAAAATTCCAAAAAAGCAGTAAAATTTGCTAAAAATCACGATAAAACGGCAAATTTCGTCAAATCCCTTAAAACGGCTACTTTTTTCCCCCAAAAAATCACGATTAAACGGCAAATTTTGTCAAAAAAATCGTGAAAAAACGCTAATTTCGTAAAAAAAAAAAAAAAAAAGATAAAAGATTTTGTCAAAATATCGCGGGAAACAACGCAAAATTCATCAAAATTCGCGAAAAAATGCTATTTTCATAGAAAAATTACCGAAAAAAACAAGATTTCGTCAAAAAATAGCAGAAAGCAACGATAATTTCACCGAAATTCGCGAAAAAATAGCAAATTTTATCAAAAAAATGGCAGATTTCGATAAACAATCCCGAAAAAACGGTAAATTTTGTCAAAAAAATCCCGGAAAACAGTAAAATTTGCCAAAAAATCGCGATAAAACAGCAAATTTCATCAAATTCCTTAAAACAGCAACTTTTAAAAAAAAAAAATCACGATTAAACGGCTTATTTCGTCAAAAAATTCATGAAAAAACACTAATTTCGTAAAAAAAAAAAACCCGAAAAAACAAGATTTGGTCAAAATATCGCGGGAAACAACGCAAAATTCGCGAAAAAAAAAGGCAAATTTCGTCAAAAAAATTGCAAAAAAATGCTAATTTTGTAGAAAAATTACCGAAAAAAACAACAGATTTCCTCAAAAAATAACTGAAAACGACTCAAATTTCATCAAAAATCGCGAAAAACGACAAATTTTGTCAAAAGATCGCGAAAAAACAGCAAATTTCGTCAAAATACTTACTCATAAATTTTCCAGGCAACCTATACTTTTCATCTGTGAACCTATATTTGGTAAGATTCGAAAGGTAAATTGAAAATGTGTGAATTTATCTTGCAGAACAATTTTGGTCAAATACATTTGCGTTGCAGAACATCAAAGTATTCTGCTTTGGGGTTTGGTACTACTCTGTTATCCCGTCGACCAATTTCGCCAAATTATACAAATTGCCAAATTATACATATTGACATAATTTTTATTTTAAATAACGAAAAAACAAATAATTAGTAGAATATTAATACAAATATTAATAAAAAGTCGAAATAAAAATCACTTAATGACATTTTTAACACGTGAATCGCATTTAATGTCATTGAATGTGACATTTATGATCATCCATTATTGGCATTTAATCTTATAGTTTGGCGATAATTTTTTGGTCGATGGCATAACCTAGTAGTACCATATATTCTTATAAAATTTTGGAAAAGAAGACTGATGTAAAATGAAATTTCGAGAGCCCGAAGCAACAGAATTAATATTCTTTGCATACAGAGAAATATATGATAGTATCATATTTATATGTTTTAACATTCTTAGTTTCATACAACAATTTCAGCTTACTGTGTATTTCTTAAAATTAATATGACCAATAGTGATGAGAAGGATTGGAAAACAATTAAAAAGTTTGGATTTTTTTCCCCCTGGTTTTTTTTTTTTTATTCGGAAAAATTTAAATTTTTGAAATATCAGAAATGGTGTATTCATAATTTTATTGAAAATTTCAATGAAAAAATAATATTTTTAAATAAATCATTTTATTTTTTGCTAAAAAGCAAGAAGAGATTCATTATTAGGCTATGTCTAGTATCTGCAGGGATGTAGTGGAGGATATATGAGAGTATATGCCGTATACCTTCTGGATCCTTTAAAGAAGCACTGTATACTCTGTTTCTTAAGAAAGCGTATAATATACACACCCTAGACTATACTCTCTGACTTGAGCGTATACCCTCTACTTAGACCGTATATCCTCTGTTATTTTTACGACTACACCCCTAAATATCTATGTGCAATAAAGCGAGTTTCAAGTTTTAGTTTAGCTTTAAAATTTAAACTTAAACTAAAGTATAGTTTTGCTTGAATTTAAATTTGCAAGCTAAACTGAAACCAGTATAATTTTGAAAATTTGAGTAATCAAAACAAACTACATATTATCTTTTTTACAAACAGTAACATTACATTACAAAGAAAATATATAATATAATAAAATCAATTTTTTAAACAGAAAAATATAATAATAATCTTTATAATAATAATATGATATTGCTAATTACAATAATTTTCTTTTCCAAGTTATAAGCGTTTGTATAAGTAAAAAGAATGGTTGTGTAGATGAACGATAGAATGTACAATACAATTAAATTTTGTTTTAAATCTGCAATATTGTTGCTTAAAATTTGTAAATTACGAGGCGTTTTTATTTATTTATTAATGAAATATTTTAGCTCATAAAAAAACAAATAAATAAAAGCTTATATTATTTTTATTTACTTTTCAATAATAGGGGAGAGTGGGCGGGGGGGGGGGGGGGAATGGGACAGTATATTTTTCTCTTTATCATTCTAAACATTTAATCATTGGCACACTGGATGAAGCGATGATAGTGCAATCTTCAGTTGAAAAAAGTTGTTGATCTGCATAAGCTTGCAATTGTATAAAGAAAAAGATTATATTAGGAATCAAAAGTAAATTTGCTTTGTATATTTTTTATGCGTTCTGTATACTAATGATTTGTTTAAGCTTAGATGTAAAAGTTTCCCTATTTATGGAACATAATACTATTGAATTTAAACTAAGCCCAAAACGCAGTATTTTTGTGTATACAAGAAGTTTAATGTACAAGAAAGTAGTGAGGACGAATGAGTAAAAGCCAGCAAAGGGAAGAATGACACAAGTCAAATTCCTTCTTTTTAATAAAATGATTGCAAATCACTAATATAAAGGGTAATATATTAATTATACCCCAGTTCCAAATAAAGTAGAAAACTGTGCCATGTGTAAGATCTGATAGTTTTGAACGTTCTTTTACAATTCTGAATATCGCAGTTTAGTGTAAAACGCGGTTCATTTTTATGGAGTAATTCGATATGCAAAAGAAAAGTTATTTTGTTTTGTTTATAAATTTTTTAGTGCAAAAAATGCAAGACAATTTCATTTTAGCAAAATCAAATAACTACATTTAAACAAACAGAGTGGACGATTTTAATATAATCATTATAAATTTGGACAATATAGTAATAGGAATAACAAAAACTAGAAGTCACTTACCGATTATAAACTAATGTTGATTCCATAAATGCGTAAATAATGGCGACAGCGAATGAATTTCGTTTTTCTTTCCCGCTTTCCGTGTGTTGTGTTTGTGTGTTGCCAACGCAAAAGACGCTAGAACGAGGATATCATCATTTGCGCATGCGTCAACGTAATTCCTCTTCTTGAATTTGAAAATAAAGGAAACGTTTCTGAATTATTCGGAAACATGATTTTAACAAGAGGTTTTTTGAATTTTCGGAAAGGTTTCCGTTTAATTAAAAAAGGTTTCGGAAATTTTTTACAGTGTGGAGTTTCGGGAAAAAAATCTTAAGAGAAATGTATGACCTATTGTGCTTGCACACCTTGAAGTTTCATGATAATTTCTCATGTATTTTCTAGATATTTAACAAAATATCTTAAATCGCAAGTGGCCGGTCACCTTTGGCTACATATTGTAGAATGCTATACTAATATTAAATATTAAAAAGTGAATACAGTAATCAAATTTTAGCTTCGAACTCAGGTCGCGTGCATAAGGTCCATTTGCCAGAAAATAATCTGCTTTTATTTATTAATGGTTTTTAAAACTCACAAATAAATTGGGCCATGTAGCCTTTCAAAAACTTTGTTTTTCTTGCTGACTTTAAGAAAACAATCATATCATACGATTTGCTATGACTCTTTCAAACTCTTTGTCTAACTGGAAAATCTTTGAGAAAATCCTGGTAAAACTTGGAAATATACCGTTTTAAAAGAATATACGGGATTTTCAGAGGATAAACAGAGTTTTTCAGAAATAAACCAGTTGGGAATAGAACAGTTTTTAAGTTAACTGTTGGTAATTGATCAACTTGACTTGTGATCTTGCTCTAGTTTTACTTGTGCTTTCATTTGACCGGTAATATAATAATATTTCGGTATTTTTAAACTTTTTTATTTAACTCAGCCTGGGTTTTGTACACCGTTAAAAATGTTGTCCTAGTTTGAACCAAGTTTTAGTGCTCAGTAACTGTCACCATCAGATGTTGAAATCTCGTACCAACATTTGGAATTACCTACTGCAATGTTCTATCAACTGTTGGAACTCTGTTTTAACCACAGCTCCAAATGTTGGTGCGAGGTTTCACCATCCGATGGGCGGCAGCTACTGAGCACCAAAACTTGGTTCAAATTAGGACAAAATTTTTAACGATGTAATGCAAAGATTATTGATTAAAGATTTTCTTATTGAATTTTAACTCACTTCCTAATATACAAGTATAATAAAAGTTATGTTCAGAAATGTATTTTTTGGTGATAAAATTACATTTAAATAATTTAAAAACTTAATAATAAATTAATAGATTAATTTTACGACAATTTTCCGTTAACCCGCCACAAGTAATAAATCGTCAAATATTCTCTGTAACGCATACAGTTAATGAGAATAGGAGTTGAAACAACGATGGATTATGCGCCAATACAAGCCCGCCTTTAAACAGTGGAATATTTTTTCAGTTTAGCCGGCCAAAAGTCAATTTTTCAAAACGCAAATTGGGGAGACAAAAAGTGGCTAATTGTGAAGATAAATAGTTGGGGATTTACCGTACGTTTATAATTTTTTACCACGCTTTTATTAACTTCACCTGTATGTTTGTGAGTTTGTAACTCTCCTTATTTTATGTATGTTCACCGATTACTCCGAAACCATGCAACCGATTAACTTGGTTTTGGTGTTAAATGAAAGACGATGCTCTCGAATTGGTACCACTTCAGTTTCATCGAAATTGGTTCAGTACTTTTTTAGTAATTAGGCAAAAACTAATAAAATTAGTGATTTTTCGCTAATTAAAAGTGTTGAATACGTTCACTGAATGGAGTGTAGACAGCATGGCCGAGCGGTTTAAGGCGCCGGATTGAAGCTCTGTTTTTCGAAAGAGATTGTGGGTTCGAACCCCACTCCTGACATTATTTACATCTATGTAAAATTTAAAAAAAATTCCGTATTACAATTGTTATTTTTAACCGGCTTCAGAAAAGGAAGAGGAAGTTATGAATTCGACGCGTATGTATTTTTTTCTATCTGTGTTCACCAATTACTATGAAACTATCCAACCGATTAATTTCGTTTTTGTATTAAATATAAATATAGTTTAAAAAACTAAAAACTACGCTTTTAAAGTAATCAAAATAAAAAGTGGAAAATAAATATAGTTTAAAAAATTCTAAAAACACGCTTTTTAAGTATATCAAACTAAAAAGTGAAAAATAATTCGTACTATAAGCTGAAAACGAAAATAGATGAAAAATACTATATTACTATAAAATCATTGTTATTATAGAAATCAATTAATAAGCAATAAATAAAATTATCGTGGATGGACTGATAGATGGAGCATGGTAGATGGAGCACCCCACGCTTTTTTTCCACGATAATTTTATTTATTGCTTATTAATTGATTTCTATAATAACAATGATTTTATAGTAATATAGTATTTTTCATCTATTTTCATTTTCAGCTTATAGTACGAATTATTTTTCACTTTTTAGTTTGATATATTTAAAAAGCGTGTTTTTTAGTTTTTTTAAACTATATTTATTTTTTTCCATTGCATGAGCAAATGAGTACCAAGGAAGGTAAAACATGCTTGTAGCAGTATTTTTTTTTATATATATATACTTTAAAGTTTAATTTTGTACCTGTTTATTTCAGTGTGATTATTTCTTCTTAAACTTTTGCCCTTTAAACTTTTTTCATTGAACAAAATATGTGTATGCATGTATATGATTGCAACTAAACACTTGTAGCCAAACACTTACACAAAAAAATTCGTTCAATTCGATGCATATAACTTCATTCACTTTTAGTGGGTACAATATTGAAACTGGCACAAAAATCTCTATTGAGACGCCCCTTTCCGGAGAATATTTCAAAATTGAAGGAGAACCTCTTTCCACAGTTAAAAATATTCACAAAAAACTTGGTTCAATTCTATGCATCTCTTCATACACTTTTCGATGATAGAAACGGACACAGACAGGCACACAGACATTTTGTAAAAACATGTTTTTTGGAATCTCTGACCCTTAAAATTCTATTGACGATATAAGAAAATAAAAATTGAAAATAATCTATGAATAAAAATGTTTTATGCCTTGTGTACTCCTTGAACAGTTCTATGTATCTGGCAGAGGTTGCAGAGGTGTATTTAAGGTAGTATACGCTATATACATTATATAATTTAAAGTGTATTTATTTTAAAATAAAATATTTAGAAATAAATACATTTCGTGGGGGGGAAAAAACAATTTCATTTACACCTGTAATTTTGATCGCACTGTACTTTTTTTTTTTCTGAATGTTTATTTTATTTTATTTATTTTAATTTCAGTTGTTATTTGTTTTTCTGTTGGCTTTATTCCTTGTAGGTAGGATGGGCTACGTGGAACGTATTTATGTCGATGCTTTTTCTGGGGATTCGACTGTTTATTTTCGAAGGTGTACCGTATTTTCTTAGTCCAACTTTTTTCTGGGATCTAGTCGATGAATATGAACTGACTCACTTACTTCTTTTGCCTAATATCTTGGACGAAATGGAAAAGAGAGGATACGCCCCAAGTAACATTTTTTTATATAAACAGTAGTTTTAGTTGTAGTAGTACTATAAATAGCAAAACAGCTTTAAGAATTAAAAAGCTAGATTCATACTTTCTTTATAATCTTCTTGTATTAATAATTGGTAACAAAAATAAATGTATAAATAATAATTTAAACCGATAACTAATATTTCAATTAATCTAAACATATCTAAATATTTAATATTAGTGATGTCTACTTATCAGAATCTACTTTGTAACATTACTTAAAATAAATAAATAAAGCGTTTAAAAAAGGTAATAAGTAAAAAAATAAAATAAATGAATGATATGTACAGAAAAAGTATTTGAATTTTAATATTTAATACCAGCGATGTCAACTCCTCAGCAGAATCGATTCTGAAGCATTAGTGTAAAAGAATGAATAAATAAATAAACAATAAGTAAAAACTAGCTGGCTGTGCCAATTCCAAAACTTTCTTCTATCTCATACGTACATTTTAATATTCAAAAATTAATTACACGTATTACTATTTTAATATTATTAATTCAATACCATACCAACTTTAATTTTCATCTTAAATTTCTGCTTCAGTCAATTAATTGGAGTTAAAACGAGTTAATTTGGATCATGATACTTATTAAAATCAATATTTTTTCTCTATTCTGTTATCATCAGCTATTTGCAAATAGCTAGCTTAACAGGACGAGAGTTCCCGTCTCTGCCCGAGCCGATGGTAAAAGAAAACGATCGAGAAAATGATACAAAAAGCACTATCACGATGCTCCTTTCCTACGGAATACTTCCAAATTCGAGAAAGATCTGCTGGCCATAGCCAAAAACATACACAAAAAATTTGGTTCAATTCTGTACATAACTTTATGCACTTTTCGATGGTACAATTAATGAAAATAGCATGGAAATCGCTTTTACCAGAACCGTTTTCTTGCAGATTTTTTTTTTTTTCAAATTCAACGAGAATCTGCTTATTATACTCAAAAATAATCATACACAAAAAACTTAGTTCAGTTCTATGCATAACTTCACACACTTTTTGAGGGTACAGTATAGAGTTGCAAAAAGTCGGTTTATTCCCGGGTTTATTTCCAATAGACCAGGTTTATTCCCAAAAAACCGAATTATTCCAAAAAATCCCGGGTTTTTTCCAGGTTTATTCCTAAAAACCCGGTTTATTCCCGGGTTTAAACCGGGTTTTTTCTAACCTTTGCAACGCTAGTACAGTAATGAAAATAACACAGACATCGCGACTATAGCGCATCTGGCGGATTTTTTTCAAGTTCAGTGAGAGCCTGCTGACCATAGCTAAACACTTACACACAGAAAAAAAAAATGGTTCAATTCTATGCTTCATACATTTTTTAATAGTGCAATAATGAAAATGGCACAAAAATCGCTATTATAGCACCCGCTTTTGCCGGATTTTTTTCAAATTCAGAAAAGAGCCTACTGGACAAACCCAAACACTTACACAAAAAATTTCGTCTAATTCCGTAGATAACTTCACGCAATTTCCGGTTGTATAATATTAAAATAGGCACAAAAATCGCTATTGCAGCGCCCCCTTCCGGCGTATTTTTTTTTCTGGGAGGGCCAACTAGCCATAGCCAAGCACATACACAAAAATGTGGTTCAATTCTATGCATATCTTTATACACTTTTCGATGATATAATGGCGACATACGGACACACACACGGACAGACATAGATATTTTATAAAAACATGTTTTTTGGAATCTCTAACCCCTAAAATGTGTAAATCCGTCGAAAACCGAATAACTTTTTCTGTTGAAGATAGAAGAAAGTAAAAAGTAAAGCAAACAAAATTCTTTCGAACTGTTGTCATCACTTGCCCGATAGCCGAATTTTCCGTGCTAATCTGCAGCAAACCAAATTTTGTCTGCATTCTACATAGCCAGATCAAGCATACAATCATAAGAATTATTTAATTGCACCGCAGAAAAAAAGCGGAATTCGCATTTAGAAAGACAATACAATAAGCACATTGATCTAGAGACAGAAAGTAAATTCTAAAAATGAAAAGAAAAAGAAAAAAAAAACTTATTCCTGCTTTTATACTTAACTATTTTTGCTACTGGAATTGACTTACAAGATAAAAACTTAGTACTAGAAGGGTTAAAAGGGTACTAGATACTAGAAGGATTAAAAACGAAGCGTTCACTTTTGAAACCGGTTCTGAAAATGAAAGTATTTTCATTAAAAATATCTGTAAACAAAATTGAAAAACAAAAAAAACGGCCTTTGTACTGATAGATCTCAACTATTTAATGAAAAAAAATCATTTAAAAATATTAAAATAAAACCGAGTTATCTTTATAAATTTCTTCAAAAAAAAAATACTAAATTATATTTTTCTTTTCTTTTCACTTCAATCTTTTGCTTTCTTTCCTACCGAAGCACTTAAATAACGGTCGTATAGCATATCGCACATATAGAAACATACTACCATCTGGCACCGGCAAATGTCGGCTCAATGGTTTCCGAACCGTGATGAGGAATGCCAGACTTGAGGATAATCGTATCTGCCGTTTTTAGTTACTCGTGGTTGTGTCATGTTTACTAACTGTGCTTTGTTCCTGCTTGAAGTCTATTCTTCTTGATCAGGCTTGATCTTGAATTTTTTGACACCAGGCGGTGTTTAATTTACTACGAAGCTCAGTAGAGCTCAGCTCTAGTAACTTCTTTATTTCTAATGACTATTTAAATGTTACTCGGTAATCAGAGCCTTACTATACCGTACAGGAAAACCCACCAAAAGAGTATAGTATTTTGCTGCTAATTCATGCAAAGAAATGGTTGGCAATTAGAATTTTCTGAAAATTCTCTATTCTTTATTTTAATGTTTTTTATCTGGTTCATAAAATACAGTGGACTCCCTCAAATCTGCAACCCTAAAGTCAACAAACGTCCAAAATACGCAAATCATCGCAGATGTAAGTAATGAAATTTTCGGTTTAGATGCAGGAGCGAAAGTACAGAATTTTTAATTTTTATATCAATTCCGTATGTCTTTCAATATGTAATTCTTGGTAATATGACTGAATTCGTGGTTTTTCAAGAAGAAAGGATAAATTCATTTCTGAAAAAAAAATCAATATATTGCTGATATCACTGGTAATTACGAACTTTTTACTAAACATATTTATCTATTAATCATTTTTTTTTTTTAATTATTAAGACTGGCTAAACCTGAAATAAAATGTCCTTACTTTATATTTTTTATGTGAATTAGTAAGGAACTTTTATAAGGCAAGTTTAATTTAATAATTCAAGGAAAATGTATCTCATCTTTATTATGCATGTTTAATTATACATTACTAATTATTTACTTGAACTCTAATAATTTGAATAATTTAATCCTTTTAAAACTCATCTTACTTTTAAATATTTTAGTTCATTACTTTATTTAATTATTTTAATATTTTATTATATTGCAAGTATTAATTATAATCTTGATTGCATTATTACATACAAATTACCATTTAAAAGATGCAAAAAAAGTAATGCCAAGAAATTCGCAAAAAATTCTAAAATCAGCACAACCTCTTATCCCAAATTGTGCGTATTTGCGGGAACCTACTGCATAAATATGCTGGTGGAGGGGGCGAGGGACGAGGGTGTACTATATTTGCCATTACTACAAAATACAGTAAGTTAATAAATCGTAAGACCATTAATGAACTGATGCACTTCTGAAGAAGACACAATGTGCAAATTTTTCAGCGTGTATACTTAAAATTGATCGTAGAACGTTTGGTGTTATAATTGATACATTAAAATTCAAGTTATATTTTATAAAAAACTTCTAAGTAAATAAAGTGACTGTTAAGATATTATAAGACCACCTGAGGAAATTAGCATATTATACGTCACATTAGAATCATTATAAAATGTACGCGTTTGTACATCGTAAAAGTATTCCAGAGAAGCAAAAGTGTAGCGTTTAGATGGTGTTATTTACGATGTATTTGAAGATACTTGGGGTAAAGGGTTGCCAAAGTAAGAAAAATTTGATTTTATTAGGGTGTTGATAAATCTGAACTCGAAAAAGCTCGTTTTAGAAAGCTTTATGAAGCGTTCTAAAACTGCCATTCACACTGAAATAATTAGAAAAAAGGATTCAAATAAAATTAAACGATCTGGAGGGAAAAAAAGATTTTAACAGCTCGGAATGATCGACAAATATTTCAATTATCAACTCAAAAAGGCACTTTTAACTCGGAAAATTTCGAACCATTTCAGCAAAAGAACCTAATACGTAACAGCTTGGAAGAGTCTAAAATCAAGTAGTAATGCAAAATGTAAGAAATATCGAAAACATAGAGGTTAATGAAACATCATAAAGAAAAAAGACTGATCTGGGCTAAAAATGTTATGTCATAGGAAATAAAAGAAAATAAAGAATACTGCCCAGTTAAACTGATGGCATTGAGCTCACAGGCTACAAATACTAATTGTACATTAAAGCCTTATATTTTCAAGGGTTAATTCCGTTCGAAAAAAAAATTAAGGGGAAACAGCTCTCCCCTTTCCTCTTTTTTTATACTTAATCATTGAACCTCCTATACTAATCACGATCATGCTTCATCATATAAAAAATCTATATCCAAAATTCAGAGCAAATTAGATAATTCTTAATAAAAACCCATTTAGCATTTATATAATTTAAAAGGAGTTATCCCCTTCTTTTATACTTAACCATTAAACTTCCAAAACTATTCAGAGATTTGAACGAAATCTGAAAATTCTGCTTGAAAAACCTATTTATATAAATTAAGAGGGGGGGGAGGCATTAGAACCCCTGTTGCCCCTATTTATACTTATTCAATGAACACCTAATAGCAGTCACGGAATCGCCTCATCAGAATGATCCTAATCTAAATTTTGAACGAAAACTTAATTCTGCATGAAAATCCCATTTATATCAACTAACGGGGGGGGGGGCATTAGAACCCCTGTTCCCCCTATTTATACTTATTCAATGAACACCTAATAACAGCCACGGAATCGCCTCATCAGAATGATCCTAATCTAAATTTTGAACGAAAACTTAATTCTGCATGAAAATCCCATTTATATCAACTAACGGGGGGGGGGCATTAGAACCCCTGTTCCCCCTATTTATACTTATTTAATGAACACCTAATAACAGTCACGGAATCGCCTCATCAGAATGATCCTAATCTAAATTTTGAACGAAAACTTAATTCTGCATGAAAATCCCATTTATATCAACTAACGGGGGGGGAGGCATTAGAACCCCTGTTCCCCCTATTTATACTTATTCAATGAACACCTAATAGCAGTCACGGAATCGCCTCATCAGAATGATCCTAATCTAAACTTTGAACGAAAACTTAATTCTGCATGAAAATCCCATTTATATCAACTAACGGGGGGGGGGGCATTAGAACCCCTGTTCCCCCTATTTATACTTATTCAATGAACACCTAATAACAGCCACGGAATCGCCTCATCAGAATGATCCTAATCTAAATTTTGAACGAAAACTTAATTCTGCATGAAAATCCCATTTATATCAACCAACGGGGGGGGGGGGGCATTAGAACCCCTGTTCCCCCTATTTATACTTATTTAATGAACACCTAATAACAGTCACGGAATCGCCTCATTAGAATGATCCTAATCTAAATTTTGAACGAAAACTTAATTCTGCATGAAAATCCCATTTATATCAACTAACGGGGGGGGGCATTAGAACCCCTGTTCCCCCTATTTATACTTATTCAATGAACACCTAATAACAGTCACGGAATCGCCTCATCAGAATGATCCTAATCTAAATTTTGAACGAAAACTTAATTCTGCATGAAAATCCCATTTATATCAACTAACGGGGGGGGGGATTAGAACCCCTGTTCCCCCTATTTATACTTATTCAATGAACACCTAATAACAGTCACGGAATCGCCTCATCAGAATGATCCTAATCTAAATTTTGAACGAAAACTTAATTCTGCATGAAAATCCCATTTATATTAACTAACGGGGGGGGGGCATTAGAACCCCTGTTCCCCCTATTTATACTTATTCAATGAACACCTAATAACAGCCACGGAATCGCCTCATCAGAATGATCCTAATCTAAATTTTGAACGAAAACTTAATTCTGCATGAAAATCCCATTTATATCAACTAACGGGGGGGGGGGCATTAGAACCCCTGTTCCCCCTATTTATACTTATTTAATGAACACCTAATAACAGTCACGGAATCGCCTCATCAGAATGATCCTAATCTAAATTTTGAACGAAAACTTAATTCTGCATGAAAATCCCATTTATATCAACTAACGGGGGGGGGGGGGCATTAGAACCCCTGTTCCCCCTATTTATACTTATTCAATGAACACCTAATAACAGTCACGGAATCGCCTCATCAGAATGATCCTAATCTAAATTTTGAACGAAAACTTAATTCTGCATGAAAATCCCATTTATATCAACTAACGGGGGGGGGGATTAGAACCCCTGTTCCCCCTATTTATACTTATTCAATGAACACCTAATAACAGTCACGGAATCGCCTCATCAGAATGATCCTAATCTAAATTTTGAAAACTTAATTCTGCATGAAAATCCCATTTATATCAACTAACGGGGGACATGAGCCCCCCGTTCCCCCTCTTATACATATCGAATGAACTTCAAAAACTAATCAGGGAAGCGCCTTGTCAGGATATACCTACATACAAAATTTTAAGAGGATCGGATATTTTTATCATGAGTTATCGCGTTACGCACATACGCACATACATACAGAACGGGCGGGCACATAAGCTCTCAGGCTATGATAGCCTGTGAGCTAAAAAGGTGAAAAAAGAAAAGAGAAAAAAAAACATTTCATGTTTTTCATGCCATGAGTCTAAATTCACCCAGTAATAATTTAAAAAAAAGAAAAAAAATCATATTTTGTCATGGCCAAGCCGAAGTCCAGACTTAATCTTTATGGAAAATCTTTGGCGTGTATTAAATCGTAAAGTTTTTGCTAATGATAAAGTTTTTTTTTTTTTTTATCTGGCAATGAACTAGAAGTAGCCATTGTAAAACAATGGCGCAATATTTCTGAATCTGTACTTAATCACCTGGTTGCTTCTATGAAAAGCAGAGTGTTTGAGGTTATAAGAAAAAAATGGAGGACCAGTACCGTATTAATTTACATTTAATTTTTGTTTTTAGTCAAGTGGTCTGATAAATTGTAAATAGTGTTTTTTTTTTTTTTTTTTTTTTTTTAGTCATTGTTTATATTTTTGTTAACATATTGATTTATTGCATTATTTCAAATTATTGCAAACTAATTTTAATAAATAGGTTTCATTTTGTTATCTCATGTGTTTAAACTGTAATTAGAACATTTATTTACTTCACAATTTTCAGATTCAAAGTAATCTTATAATTTCTGTATTAGAGCTCAGCTCCAGTACTTTTAATAAATATGTTGCATTTTGTTATCTCATGTGTTTAAACTGTAATTAGAACATTTATTTACTTCACAATTTTCAAAGTCCAAGTGGTCTTATAATTTCTGTATTAGAGCTCAGCTCCAGTATTTCTTAAATAAGAAATTAAGCCCTTTCCCATCAGGAAGCTTAGTTACGTTTCGACGCCTTATCTAAATTTATATGGATGTATTTATATTATTGATGATAATTTGTTTTGTATCTTAGCTAAAAAGCACCATCTTCGCTCTGTGAAATTTATTATCAGTGGTGGCAGTGTTGTCAAGTCAAGAAACTACGACTTTGTTTACAACAAGATCAAACAGGATGTTATTTTTACTTCTGTCTATGGTATGTATATTACTATGGGATATTTATATAAAATAATGTTATCAAGTGGATTATATCTTAAAATGATATTCCAGTTTCAACTTATTTATTAAACGATGTTGTTATACAACTTGTATCTTAAATAATGTTTGTAAGATATATTTATGTCAAATTGCTATAATAATATTGTATTCTAGATACAGATATCGTAAATATAGTCGTGGAAAAGAAATATATCCCCCTAATAACTGTGCATCCAATTATAATAGAAGAAAGTTTACCAAATGTTTGTAAATAAAATATATTACTAATACTTTTAAATTATGTGTATAAAATGTGCTTAAGAAGCCATCTACAAATCAAAACCAGACCAAACTTCGTTTTTTTTTTATTATTATTATTATTAACAGCATCAGATTTCGACAATATATTTCAAATGCTTGGTTCAAACTATGTCTAGACATGAAATTTCAAGTCATTTGAATCAAAGTTTTTGAATAATAAACATTCAAAATTTCTTCTAATGTTAAATTACATTTTCATATTTTTGTTAATAACGTGAATCCTAATGTGATAATTTTTTCTGTAATTATCTTATACTATAATGCGAGCAAAAATTGTGTGTGTGTGTGTGGGGGGGGGGGGGGTAAATTTTATCTCAAAAACGGCTCTAACGATTTTCGCAAAAATTTGGATTTTACCATTTTTGGGCACGAGAAGACCATTGGGCTAGGTCCCATGTTCGGGAAAATTCGATTACTGGGTCATTTTGGGTCACAATGGGTCAGGCTCAAGCTATTTATATCTAGAGAACGGCTGGGTGGATTTTAAGGCAATTTTGTATCCAATCGTTTTTTGGCACGAGAAAACTATTGGGCGGGGTCACATGTTCGAAAAAGTTCGATTAGTGGGTCATTTTGGGGTCATTATGGGTCAAGCCATTTTTATCTAAAAAACGGCTCTAACGATTTTGACCAAATTTTATATTGCATCGCTTTGGATTACAAGAAGACCATTGGGTTAGGTAATATGTTCGAGAAAATTCGGTTAGTGGGTCATTTTTGGGGTCATTGTGGGTCATGCTATTTTTATCTAGAGATCTTCTGACGCAATTTTGACTAAAAATTGCATTCTATGGTTTTCGGGCATGAGAAAAACATTGGCCTAGGTTACATGTTCGAGAAAAAATTTTAATGGGTCATATTGGGTCATTAAGGGTCTGGGTCAAACTATTTATATTTAAAGAATGGCGTGATCGATTATAACGAAATTTTGTATGTAACAGTTTTTTGACATGAGAAAACTAATGGGCTAAATCACATGTTTGAGAGATTTCGACTATGTGGGTCATTTGTGGATCATGATGGGTCATAATGGGTCATGGTCAAGCTATATCTAAAGAACAGGTGGATCGATTTTAACGAAATTTTGTATGCAACATTTTTTTGGGACTATAAAATCATTGGACTAGGTTACATGTTCGAAAAATTTCGATTAATGGGTCATTTTTGGTCATTAAGAGTCTGGGTCAAGTTATTTATATTTAAAGAACGGCGTGATGGATTATAACGAAATTTTGTATGTAACAGTTTTTTGACATGAGAAAACTAATGGGCTAAATCACATGTTTGAGAGATTTTGACTATGAGGGTCATTTGTGGGTCATGATGGGTCATGGTCAAGCTATATCTAAAGAACAGGTGGATCGATTTTAACGAAACTTTGTATGCAACATTTTTTTGGCACGATAAAATCATTGGACTAGGTTACATGTTCGAAAAATTTCGATTAATGGGTCATTTTGGATCATAAAGGGTCTGGGTCAAGCTATATATAATTAAAGAACGGCAGGATCAATTTTAACGAAATTCTGTATGTAACAATTTTTAGAAACGAGAAAACTAATGGACTAAGTCACATATTAGAGAGCTTTCGATTATAAGGGTCATTTGTGGATCATGATGGGTCATGGTCAAGCTATATCTAAAGAACGGGTGTAGATCGATTTTAACGAAATTTTGTATACAGCATATTTTTGGCACGAGAAAATCACTGGGCTATGTCACATGTTCGAGAAATTTCGATCAGTGGGTCACTTTTGGGTTATTCTAATTTTATCTAGACAATGTCTCGCGCAAATTTGACTAAATTTTGTATTTTATCGTTTTCGGGCACAAGAAAATCATTGGGTTATGACAGATTTTTAAGAAAATTCGATCAATGGGTCATTTTGGATCATAAGGGGTCAGGGTCAAACTAACTATATCTAAAAAACGGCTGAATCGATTTTATCTAAATTTTGTATCTAATGTTTTTCGGCATGCTAAAACTAATGAGCTAGGCCCAACGTTCGAGAGATTTCGATTATAAGGGTCATTTGTTGGTCATGATGGGTCATGCTAATTTTATATAGAAAATGGTACTCACCATTTTGACTATACTTTGTATTATATCGTTTCTGAGCAAGAGAAAACCATTTGGCTTGGACACATGCTCGCGAAAATTCGATTAGTGGGTCATTTTGGGTCTTAATGAGCTAGGGTCTTTCTAATTATATATAACAACGACTCAATCAATTTTACCTAAATTTTGAAACAAAACGTTTTTTGTCACGAGAAGACTATTGGGCTGAGTCGCATGTTAAACAAAATTATATTAGTGGGTCATTTCGCTTCATTGCTGAATGCTGCCAAGCTAATTTTACCTAAAAAATGGCTTAAACGGTTTTGATTCAATTTTATATTCTACTGTTTTTGATTACCTGAAGACGATTGAGGTATGTCACATGCTTGATCAAATTTGATTAGTGGCTCATTTTGGGTTATACGGGTCAGGGTCACGAGAATATGGCAATAGGCAATAACTTGGTGATATTTGACAAAATATTGACGACATATGGCCAAAAAATCGACTGTAAAAATTACGAAAACCAAAACACGTATTTGGATCCAAATGAAAGAATGCCTCCAAATTTGGCTATATCAAGCAAAAAATACTGTCATTCAGAATGTAAAGAATTTTTTTATACATTCTTAACAGGATTCGAGATGCATGGTTAAACCAATCAGAGTCGAGCTAAAAAAGTGATTTAGATCGATGTCCCTTCGTTATAAACATGCGCATAAAAACATAGTTTTCTTATTGATTGTTTTTCTAAATAATACTATTATAAACATGCTTTACAGTAATAATACAGAGTTAATGATACAGTGAAAATACTATATCGAGTTGAACACAAAGTTAATTTTGACCGAAGCTCGGTCTCCCCTGCTAGTAATACTAAAAAATCCAAACATGCGTGCATTCAATTTTTTATTGTGTTCAATTTGTGATTAATTGAATAACTAATTTCATTCAACAAAGCGACGGAATCCCAGTAAATCAAAAAAATTGAATATTAACTTCGATTTTGGTTCATAAAAAAGGCTAAGTTGCAGTGATCCAAATGAATTTCAATGACCAATTATTCAAATAAGTGGCAATAGACGCTTTCAGTCGTGACGTCAGTTATGACGATTTGCTTGGATACTGACTCCAAACAAACGGTTGCTATGCTGTATTTTCTATTTTATTTGCATATTACAGCGACAATTTTCAGCTATATATAACAGACACATGTTTAAGGCTTTATATGCAATCATACCATTTTCTACGATTTATATTTTATAAGAAATGAAGCATAGCAACCGTTTGTTTGGAGTCAGTATCCAAGGAAAATGTCATGACTGACGTCACACTGAAAGCGTCTATTGTAGTAATTTTTTTTATGTCTGGTGTGTGTGGGGGGGGGGGAGCTGGGACCCCAAAAAACCCTTCCTTCGCTGCGCTATTCCTGAATCCAATTCTGCAAGCCAGATTTCCACCTTTTTAGAGCTTCTCTAAATAGAAGCTATGCCACATCCCCAGCACCTTCAGGTGCTGGGACTGATTGGTCAGGACCTGATTCGACTAACTGTTGGATATAGAGTAACTTAATGCCTCCTAGGAGAAAATGTTTTATCATATTATTATAATTTTATCTATTTTAGGAACAACTGAGTGCGCTGGAACTAACCTAATCCACGATGGAACTCTGAAAATACACAGAGGTGAGGTTCCATCACCTGCTCTGGGAATCAACTGTCAAAGCGTTGATGATTCAGGTATTTTTTTATTATCATAATTCTATATCCCTAAGAATTCAGAAAAAGCTTTGACATTTTATTCTTAGAATATGTGAATGTCCTCATTTTTCAGGAAAGCCACTGATTGGTGAGGTTGGTGAAATGGTGTTTGCTACGCCAATTCCAACTATGCCATTGGGACTCTGGGAAGATCGTGAGAGAAGTCTTTACAAGGAAAATTACTGTCAAAAATACCCAGGTCTTTAGTCATTATTATTTCTTAATATCTTAAGATCATAGTTCGATATTTACTAATAATGATATATTGAGAAACATACAAAGTTTACACAGATCTAAAAATCTTTAAACGATAATTCACTACTTTGCATGATTTTTTGTTTATTAAAATAACTGACCTGCCCTCTCGCCCCCCCCCAAAAAAAAAAATGTTTTGTACTAAGTTATTTTAGAAGTATTAATAATAATAATTATATAATTTTAATCAATTTGATGCACTATTAATTGAAGAAATATTTCGCGTTGCATCATTAATATATATAATTGACAGCTATGTTGATAATATCTAACTTACACATGGCGACTCAAAATACATTGGACAAAATGTGGACAAAATTTTTCATTTTCCTTTACTTTCTTCTGGACTTCAATTCTTCAAATAACTTTCTTTCTTTCACTTTTTGTTAGAATTGTTCTGAACAAGTATACATATATATATACATGCAAGTATACAAACATACATATACACAAGTTCCATGCATTTGATATCCGCTTTTTTAGTGCCCCGTCTGTCCATCAGTGAAACCTTCATCCCATCTTCATTTATGTTTGTTCCTAATCCTTTAATTAGCTTATGTATTAATGTATTCTAATTTAATATTAAGTAATTCTATAATGATTACAAACTAAATACATTTAAAAAAAAACACTATAACATTAATTTCTTTTTAGTAGCGCCCCTTTAAACATGTTTTCCTCTCTTACTTTCCATTATTCGAACATTTCTGGTAGTCCCGACGAGTTCGAATTAACGAGAGTCGACTGTAGTTAAAAATTCATTGTATAATATAAAAAAATAATTGTAGGAAGAGCATCTAGGAATACGCAAATCTTAAATCATCGGTATTTCATCTAACAATAAAAATGTAAGTCATCAGAAATCTGATTTTGATTCTTTTCAACTTCGTTTTTGTGTTTGTTTAATAATACTTTTTTATTGCTTAAAATTTCAAAAACAGCTGTGAATGTAAAATTGTCTTAAATTAATCAATACTGTAGCATTTTATAAACATATTTTTTTCTAACTCTGGTTATCGCGACACTCCGCTTATAATACTTTTTTCTGGTCCTGAGAGTATCGGGATAACGAGATTCGATTGTAATTTCCTAACTGAAACTTCTCATTCCCAGTCCTTCGACGCCAAAAAAGCTGAAGAGATGCAAATAACAAAGAAATCATCCTTTTAAAAAATATTTTTGATTTATTCAACCAGTAATGCTTTTGAAATAAGATAAAGTAAACTATTTATAACTCATTCTAAACTATATTAGTGCTAATCGATGCATTAAATGAATTTTGTAACAAATTATTTTAATGATACTTTAAAGAACGTTGGGGCATAGAGGGTTTTAAAGTTCTTTGCATGAATTTGCTCGACAACCCCTTAAAGTCTGTGCAATATATTTTTTAAATCTATCCTGTATACTTTAAATTAAATCCACTTTTAGAAACATGTTCAACTCTCTATAATATAGTATCACTATAATTCCAAATATTTCCTCTTTCTCTGCAACAATGGAAATAACTCAATCGCCACAATTTTTAAGCAATTTCTTAAAAACTTTTAAAGCTAAAATATACAAATGGGAATATTTTAAAAACTAGCTAATACAGGCTAGTCTGCAAATGAAACACCTTTTAACTAACAGAATAATTGATGAAATTTCTTTAGTAGAAAGCTCCGGACAGACGAAAAAAAAAAAAACTCGCCTTATTTTTTATAGATGTTTTTAGTTATTCATAAGTTTATATGGCAAATTTGTGTTTAATTTGAATAAGCATGCTAATTTAATTTATCAAGCAATATAAAGAATTGCCTCTCAATGTTGCCGAGAGGTTCTGCTCTCGAAGCTGGTAGATAGGGGCTGCTAGGTTCAAACACGCCCGTCGGCCTAATCGTTCGAAATTGTCCGTCGTTTTCTTCGAACTTTGGGTATCTTTGTGTGAATTCTGGTAAGGTTCAATTAGAAAGATCCCCACGGAGGGCATTCCTACCGGGCTCACATCCTTCGTGTTGATAATCGGTGGTCATAAAAATAGCACATGCCTCTTACTGTTGAACCTCCAGTCACTCTTTCAGTTTCTCTATGGTCAGAATTATTTCTTCTGCTGTCTCTCTCAATCACTTGGATTTTCACGAAACTTGTTTATTTTTTTAAAATTCTGATAAACTTATCAATGATGTCTCGTCACATCCTTTTATTTCTTCAGCTTGGAAATTATTTTTGTCATTCTGTTCACTCTTTTCATTTTTATAGTTAAAGAAAACCCTTTCTTTTGTTTCTCTCTCTCTTTTATTATTAGTACTATTTATTTATTTATCAGGTATTTATTTTATACCGGGTGGTTATAAAATAAGTATCCCTATTTGGAGCTGTCTGTAGCTTGAAGGAATAACCCGAATGAAGCCAAAATTTGTACACATACTATTTGAGAAGGGGGAAGAAGACTGGAACAATAAAAAAATAATTGCAATAATCGCCGACAGATGGCGCTTTTGTGTCACCTGGTAACAATTGTTGATGACAACTAATTTTATACGGATAAAATTGGATTACCTGTCGTAGGACTTTCCGAACAGTAGCATGTGGAATATCCAAATTTCGGGCAAATCCACGTGCACTAGGACCGGGTTCCGCGGTCCCTGATGGCTCCACAACGCAGTAGCAATTTCTTCTTGAGTGCGGAGAGGTAATGGTTTCCTCCTTCTTCCACATTTTACAGTACACGTTCCAGTCTCCTCGAATTTTTTTAACATTCTTCTCACTGCATACGGTGTCAAAGGACCTTTTCCTTTACGCATCCCTTTCACACGCCTAAATTCACGTAAAGCAGCTGTACTGTTTGAACTGTTAACGTAGAATAGTTTTAAAATTAAAGGCGATCTGGTAAACTGAGAGCCATGTCGTACAACATTAATGGTAGAAATGACCACATTTTGATTTTACTAATGATTACAACGGCGTTTGCACCGACAGGATCCGTAGCGCCATCTGTTGCCGATTATTGGAACTACCTTTTTTTATTGTTCCATTCTTCTTCCCCCTTCTTGAGTAGTATGTGTATCGATTTTGGTTTCATTCGGGATATTCCTTCAAGCTACAGAGAGCTCCAAATAGGGATACTTATTTTATAACCACCCTGTATATATATATTTATTTATTTATTTATTTTATTTCAATTTTGTTTATTTCCTTTTCCCTTTTCTTTCCTTTATTTTTTCCTTTTTGTAATTGTTTTCTATTATTCTAGCATCACTATCCAACTCTGCATACGCTGTTCTGTGATTGCTGTTTGCCTTAGAGCAAAATGCAATCTGTCGTATTCTTTATAATCTCTCCTCTTTTCTCTTTCTGTTTATTTGCGAACTTGATCTCTTACCCGACGCGTGTTTACGGTAACTGCTGACAAACTGTTAATTTTCCAACTCGAATTGCGTCCTATGCATTGTTTTGATTTTATGGTTATTTATGCAAAGTTTTACTATTTTAATTGCAATATAAAGGATGTAATGTTTGGTCATTTTTATTTTCCTCAAGGCAAATTCGCTATAGGAGATATGGTGATCATCAATCCTGTCACAAAAGGAATCATTATTTGCGGAAGAAGGTAAGAATGTCACTATTGCTCTTTCTGTCGAAAATTTACAAGCGAGCACTATGCAAAAGGGGGGAAAAAAGAAGGGTAAAAAACAGAAAAATAGAAAAAGTACTCATCTTGTTTTGATTCCTGGAAGGTTTTATTACTTTCTTATATTTGTACAAGAAGAAAGTGGTCTTTCCTTGAAAAGCTTTGCCTTCCGTTAAACTCTGGGATGTAGTGAATGGTATACGGGGGTATACGCCGTATAACGTCTGGATTTTTTAAAGGAGCACCGTATACCATCTGTTTCTCATAAAAGCTTATTGTATACACATTGTAGGTATACCTCTGCCTTCAGCGTATATTCTCTACTTAGAGCGTATATCCCTAGTTAGACTTTGACATAAATAAACACTGTTTAAATTTTGGTGTAAATAGCCCAACAGATGGCGCTGTTTGACTGTATTTTTCACATTTCCTCGATAGCTATATTTCAAGAAGTAATGCATTGAATTTTATCAAGCCTCATATTCTCTTAGACCTTGACATAAACAGACACTAAAGTATATTTTCCAACAGATGGTCTGATATACTGCATTTTTCACGACTTCCACGATAGATATATACCAATTAGTAATATACTACCGAATATAATTACCGAATTCCATCAAACTTCAAATACATTTTTATTAAATTTTGATATATACCGTCCAATTAGTGTCGCTACTATGCTCTATTTTTAAATTCTATTTTCTGCTCATGATTGTTTTTATAGAAGATGACCGCAACATATTATGTTTGTAAGTATTTTTTTTTTTTTTTTTTTTTGTCAAAACGGCTTATCTGCATGTTAACATGATTACTGGCCACAAACAGTGTTGCCAAATCTCGCAGGGTTTTTTTATTCAGAAATTTCGAGTTCACACCAGACAATATTTTATACGAATTTTCCTTTACTTTGTTCTCGAAATACGAATTTATTTTTAAAATATTACTTTTTGGTTATCAGTAAATTGGTTATCAGTAAAAGAAGTAAATTTATTTTCAATTATATTTAAATGATATTTAGTGTCACATTATAAGTAAATATGAAAAAAAGAAAAGAGAAAAAAGGCAGTATTGAAGGTCTGTATATTATTAGTAAATTTATGCAATTTTAGAAATATTAAAATGGATAAAGTATGTACTGTCCGTCGGCACTTCAATTTATACAAGTTAATAAAACCTGTATAAAATTAAAATAAATAAATAAATAAATGTTTAAAATTTAAAAAAAAAATTTCAGGTTTGATCGATTATCCGCAGAACTACTGCTCAGATTTTATTGAAATTAGGTACGTACATAGGTTTATATAATGCAAAAATAACAAAAATATCCATTCAAAAGTTGTAATACTCACGCATGATCATGCGTAATACTCATCACTTCGGAAAATACTAAATAGAGCTTACAATATCGAAAAAAAAAAAAAAAAAAAAAAAAAAGAAAAGAAAAGAAAATTGATAACTATGAGGTATGATTTCCACTTTACAGTTACAGTAGAGCACCGATTATGCGAACAAGTCGAAACCAACCCTAGTTTGGATGAGCAAAAGTTCGAATAAATAGACAGACAATTAAAAGAATGTTCCTGGCTGTACTAAACCTTCACACTTTATATAGGTTTTGGACTGCCAGCATCAATTAGTGCTGGCTTGTTTTAAAAAAATTTATATTTATTTAAATTTTTGCCTTTTTCATTTTGTTTTATTTTATTTTATTTTATTTTATTTATTTATTTATTTATTTTTTATCATCTTCCGAACTCCAAAGATTATAATTTAAGCAAAAAAACTTTCAATTGTTTCTTGCTTCAAAGAAAACAATATTTTCAATGCTGCTATTTCTGGAATTATTCTTAAATATAGTATTTGAATAAGATCAGCGTTCTTCTATTGTTCAAACCATTTCATATGGCGACACATATTATACAGAATGTCCACTCTCAACGGTGGCCAATTGCTAATATCTAAACCGTTAGCCATATACATATAGTTCCAATTGCAAAAATGCTTTAAAAAAAGGTAAAGATTTTTTTTTTTTTCAATTTAGGTAAAAAAAAATATATTTAAAAAATATGAAAATAAAATTTTTATACTGTCTCCCAGTCCTATAAGTGATATTTAGTAAATTTTTACCACTACTCTGACAACTATGACAAAAAAAGCTGTTTAAAGTTGAAGCATCTTTTTTGCTGCAAAATAGGGGTTAGTCACAAATTTACTAGAAATAAAAATAAATGTCAGATATAAAATTTAAAATTAATCATTGAGAGTAAAATAATTTTACAATATTTTTTTTTTAAATACATGTTAATGTTTACATATTAAAGCAAAGTATACAACTTTTACTAAAAAATATATATAAAAAAAAATAGCAGAAATTTTGTTAAATTAAATTATAAAAAGCAACAGACACAATTCGTTACAAAATGATACATTTTTAAAATTCTATTGGAATGCTTAACCTAACGGTTTTCAGTGTAATCCTATAAAATAAATAAGTGGTGCGCACCTTAAATAGTATTAATATTACATTGCCATTGGATATAAAGAAATATACGAATTGAACCTCGATCGAATATTTGGAGGTCAATTAAAATTTGAATACAAATTTTGAACTAGGAAAACATACATATGGAGATTTTAAGTAAAATAAAAGCTTATCAAAATAACACACGACTCTCCAAAATTTGATTTTCTCGATAAAGAGAATTTTGAAACTCATACTTTAAATTATTTTAACCAATCTAGAAGTTAATTAATTAAAATTAACACTGCCGTAAAACTTATATGGTGGAAACACTTTCAGTTAAATCGCTTTAAAATATTTCTTTACCTCATTTAAAACATTTTTGTAACTGGAATTATTTGTCTGTAACAAATGGTTTAGGAAATAGCCGTTGGACCGTTCTGGAAATGGACGCCCTTTATAATACTTTAAGCACTTAGTGTACGTTCCCTTAAAATTCAGTCCAATTCATCCGTTTTCAGCTACAGGAAAGTGGTTTAAGCCATGAAATTTAAAGTTTCATAACTCGGACAATTTTAATGTTAGATGAATGGGAACTTTTCTCTCTTACTTGTTAGAGTAGTGGGAAAATTTTATTAAATAACGCTTATATGACCGGGGAACCGCATAAAAAGTTAATTTTTGTGACTTTTAAACAATTTTTTAACCTAAATTGTTGAAAAGCAATTCTTTACCTTTTTAAAAGCATTTTTACAATTGGAAGTATATGTCTATGAATAACGGTTTAGAAATTAGCCATTGGCCAACGTTGAGAGTGGACACTCTGCATATTTCCAAACATTCAAAAGCTTTATTATGTAATGGACCTGTGGGTCATTTTCAGAACATTCGTTTTTATTTTCTTCAATTTCTTTTTCTTGTTACTGCTCCCAACAGTACGCTAGTCGGGGATTCGATTTTGCATACTAAAACTGAAGAGGAAAAATTGTAAAAAACAGGGTGTTTAGAAGATTTTAATCAATTTAAAAACAAAAAGAAAAAAAATGAGAAAATAAAGTGTCTGGATAATTGAAAATTTGGATTTTTTTAAAAAAGAGAGAGAGAGAAATAGGTTATTTGAATAGTGGAAGTTCGGTTAATTGTAGTTCCGACAATCGGTGCTCTACTGTATACAGCACCCACAACGTGAATTCATATAATAGGACGGGCAGTTTAGGAGTCCATGTACCAGTCGGTCTCATTCCTCCAGCAGTGCTGTTTTTAAAAACTAGGTGATTCTGTGAGGTGGAAAGCGAATTCCAATCGACTTAGAGCGTCCCTGGCATGCTCTATAAGCTATAGGTCTGGAGATTTGGCTGGTCAATCCATCAGCTAATATCCTCACTTTCTGGAAATTCGTCGATCAGATGAACTGTATGTGAGTGCACATTGTCATCCATTAAAATGAAATAAAGACCAACTCCACACCTGGAGAGGCAAACATAAGGTGCTAAGATCTTATTCCTATACTCTACAGAAGTTACAGAGACTGTACCAAATACACAGAGACGTGTGCATGCACACAACATTGATACTTGCCCAGATCACCAAAGCTCCGCTGTTATAGTGATTTCTTTCTCAGACGTTTGAGGATTGGTAGCGGGTCCCTGGTTCTCTCAAGATGAAAGTATTTCGAGAACCATTGTTCAGATCCAGTTAGTCCCTTCCCTAGTATACATTGGTTCTGAATACTTTTTGGAGTAAATCGCCTACCAGGTGGCGCAACTATATTACATTATTCATGATTTCCTTTATAACTCAAGAACTAATGAGCACAGATTTTTATCAAATTTCAGATCAGTTATACTTTCATATAATTTGGTGTAGCTCTTTTTGATTGTACAGTAAATTAATCAGCCGACATTGTATCCTAACCATGAAATTTCGTATGTGCATTTTTTAACTTCTTCGTAGCAGTTCTGTAGTAATGAAAGAGCAACTGTCATCACTGTGGAGAAACAAGAAATACCCATCCGCTTTGTGACTCCTACTATACACATGAATTCGGTTTACCTAACTAGTCTGCATTAAAAACCACGTAAATAAATGTTTGTTGCCGGCTGATGATGTTAACCAACATGATTTATTGGTGAGAAGTTGCCAACATGTCATCAAGTTTTTTGAATCATATACTATTATGTATTTTAATTTTGGACTATGTCGCGGATTTTGGCCATTTCGCCTCATTATGCGACGTTTGTCTGTGATGATTTCGGCTGAATTATGATTAGAAATGTTTGCTTTATCAGTCTAGGATATCGACCAGAGTAGCTTAGATGGTAAAGCAACAACACAATACTCTGTGGACTCAGGTTCGAATACTGGGCCAATTAAATTTTTCACTCCTATTGAGTTAATATATTAATTGTGTTACTGTCTGTCTTAATATATATATGTATTTTAATAATTGGTCTACGTTTAACAGATCTGCGGTATTGGCCTACATCGATATGTAATAATCGATAAATCAACAAATCGTAGTAGATTGTTTGCCGGAAGTATTTGATTGCAAATATTATCTTTCCTTATTAGAGACAAATGATCAATTAGTAGCAGCCAGTAATCAATTAATAGCGAATCTTCATTTTTTAACTGGTAATATATACAGCTTTATTCATATTAAAAAAAAAAAAAGAATTTGGAGTCGATGTACTAATCAAAACGAACTTGTTGGCTTTTTTGGCAAATAAGCAGACGAGTGTATGTTAAAAAATTACTATAGCAAACATTTCTAATCGTCATTCAGTCGAAATCATCACAGACAACTGTCGCATAATGGGGCGAAATGGCCAAAATCCGCGACATAGTCCAAAATTAAAATACATAATAGTATACGATTCAAAAAACTTGATGACATGTTCTTTATATGTCAGAGTTTGTGAGAAATCAGTGAAAGGAACAACATTTACCCTCAATAAATCTATCCATTCTATGGGATTTTGCGCGATTTTAAGGTTTTGTCTAATTGTTTAGTTGGCGCTGTCAATCAGTAGTTTACGTTCAAAAATTATCATTTTTCTCTTTTAACCGTGCTATGTCATTTAATCAAATACAATTTAGTTTTATAAAATACTCTTTGCGGCGTACTTTATCTTTTGTTTATAAAAACATATGTTTTAAAATGTATTTTTTATAAAGACGATTTAAAAAAAGTTCCGAATTTTTCCTAAAAATAGGTTTTGTTCTCTTTTTCTTCAGATATTGGTTGAGATAAATTTATAATTATCACATATACACAGCTATCCCCCCAGGCTCAGTAGGCCTTAAATCATGTTTAAACGTTCTTGATACGTTCAAAGCTGATTTTATAGTCAAATTTTGTAAACACCAAATTTGAGCATTATGTTCTTGATTCTCAACATTTCATCATGGAAATTTCCTTCAACGCTCTTTCTCATATTTACCAACATAAAGTTGCCAAAGATAAAGTTATTTTGATGTCTTTTACGAGTTCTACACCAAAGTCCATTAAAATAAGTCCCACCATTTTGGCTGGCAATAAAAATGTCTGCCAGTTTTATAAATAATTCTGAATTTTTTTAAAACCTCAATGCGGTATAAACATGCTGTCTAAAACAAACGTACTAAATCCTCGATAAGCCATGACCTAGATATTTCATTATATATGTATGGCATTAAAATATTAAATCCTTCTTTTACAGGGTGTCCACAAAAGACGCTTTGATTTTTAAATTAAATAGCTCGGAAACTAAGATCTATAGAAGAAGAAAACAAATGGTATGTTTATTTTGAAAGCAATCTGATACAATAATTTCAAAGTTAGTTACAAATTTTGTCGGCAGGTGGCGCTATAGTTACTGGTGAATCTCTAAACAAAGTACTCTGATGCACAGAATGATAAATCTTCTTACTTCACCGTACAGCGCCGCCTGTTTTCAAAATTTGTAACTAATTTCGAACATATTGTATCAGATTTTCATGGCATTCAAAATAAACATCAACTTGTTTCCTTCTTCTATCGATTATTAAAGTTCTTTTAATGAGGGGTCAAAGTCGCCTCGAATTCCAGGCGTATCCATGTTATCCTAAGGCTCCAGGAGAGTTGCTCGGAAAGCAAGCAACTATTTTGTGTCAGATCATCTTTAACGCCTGAAACAAGCCGCCAGTAACAGCCAATCAAATGCTTGGAAATCCGGATGATGGTAAAGCCTTTTCTCGAATAGCCAATGGAATGATTAGAAAACGAAAAAACGCAGGCGACTTCTGTCGCTTGAAATTTCTACGTGTAATAGCACTTTTGGTTGCCATGTTATTTAATTTCAAAATCAGGGAGTCTTTTGCTGGACACCCTAAACATTATCTTTTAAAAAGTCTGTGTTTATAAATTAGCATTTCGTGTAAAATAATTCAACTAAGTGTGAGAAAATGAATTAAAATATGCATACACATGTATGTAGATTTACGTGTACTATCCTATAATTTTCATAGAAATAGTTGTTTCTAAAAGCATAAATTATTTTTATTTTTTATTATGTAGCGATGAAACGTTGAAGCCGAGGGGATGCAGATTTGGCAGTTCCGAAATCTATTGCATAGGTATGTATATCGTATTGTTTAATGTTTTCTATGTTAATTAACAATAAATAGACTTTCAATATGAAATGTATTCAAACTTGTTTATAGCGAAAGCGGATTTAACTAGAAGGCGGTTAAAGATAAAAAATAAAAGAAATGGTTGTTCTAATATAAATTGCATTTTCGAAATCTCGATTGCAATAAGGAATATATATTGGATACAGCGAGAAAAAAATCAATTAATTTTCAAGCAGAATGCACTAATTCATTGTGTGTTCTATGTTTATATTATAGAAAGGATGAAATATCTCGAAAAAATCCTCATTTATGGAGTTATCATACAGCATGATAGTGCTGTATAGTAGAGCTCAGCTGCATCTCTAATGTTAAAGTCCAAAGTTTGTCTCTTAATAACTTTGGACCCAATCATCGGATCGCGACGAAATTCAAAAGGGGAAGTGTCCTACCCTAGATCTCAAAGTTTACAAAAATTCATCCAGGTCCACCGATTAGTTTCGGAGATCCGGAACCCCTGTTTTGGCACTTTTTGTTCGTGAAACAACAAAAAAAAGAGAAACAACTCAATTATAACCCGAACCAGGAAACATTCAGCGACGTGTAATAGCTTGTTCGAAAGCTTTTAATTTAGGAATGTGCCTTTCGAAGGTCCGGTAAAAAAATATCAAAAATTAAGGAAATGGCACCGATTTAAAATTTATATAATGCTATTCCTTTCATAATTTAACATTATAGAAATCTCTCCTTTTTAATTGCTAATTCAATTGTTGCTTTCGAATTGCCACCAACTAAAAAACAAATCAATAATTTAAAAAAGAAACGATAACACGTGTTCTTTATTTTATAGATCAATAAAAATTCTGATTCTCCTGATAGTTTTGAACCTTTGAAATTGACGTCATTCGAAACAGAAAATGCCTATTTTTCATAAACATATATATAAACTGTAATTAAATATGTGTTAAATTCAACATCGCACCTTTATTTGAGTGTTTTCGAAGTAAAACAGTTACTACAATATAGATATTTCCATTAAAAATGGATAATTAGGAAAAAAAATTCTTCTATATTTATAAAAATAACTATTTGAAAATGAAGCTATGAAAATCTGTGTAGATACCTATCGTCATAAGAAAATCTACGTAGATACCGAGAAACTGCAGTGGGACTACCATCTGGGAAAGGGCGGTTCTGTCGCCAAATGTCGCCAACTTGGCGATATATTGCCAAATCTGGCATCCAAAATTACTCGCCAAAATTAAAGCCAACTTGGCATCTTTTCAAGTATTTCGTCAAACTAATATGCCTACTGATAATTTTAAACTAATACTAATAATAGTTTAGATTTGTAGTTGAAGGTGATAGATAAAGTTCCTGAAAGGATCTGAAAAAGCTATGAAATCATACAAAAAACTGGTGGAACCAGAGAGAAAAGTAGAGCTCGATTAAAAAAAAAATCTTACAGTAAAATTTGGGAAATATTTTCAATGTGCGTGCAAAAGAAAGGGAATCAGATGATCTGTAAAGCTTATGAAATAACCCAAATTTTTGTTAGCTGAAAATGAGGACTGAGCTTTACTGGTGCTTTAAAATCAATCAGGGAAAAAGAGGCATTTTTAACTCTTTCCGTATTTCAATCATCCATAAACAGTTTAAAAATTTGGGTTCATAACGATATGTTACAGGCTGATGTAATGAAGTATGAGAACGGTTCGTTCTGTACAAAGTGTGAACACAATTCCATACCAGCTGTTTTGATAACTGGAAGATTATAGCTCCAAGTAAACTCAAAACCTTGAATAGATATGATTCAATCATATACTAAATATTTGGGTTCAAACATACTTATCTACATCAATTCCTCAACAACTTGATTATATTAATGTTATACTTTAATTATCACATCGTGGTTTATATTTGTTTAGCATTGTAGGGCTTAACCGATTTGAGACAACATAACAATATATTCTATTGATTACTTTCCTCAGTAATCATTTTGAGTGGATAATAGTATAATTCTGAATATAAGGCACCAGTACAGCTCAGTCCTCATTTTCAGCTAACAAAAATGTGGGTTATTTCATATGCTTTACAGATCATCTGATTCCCTTTCTTTTGCACGTGCATTGAAAATATTTCCCAAATTTTACTGAAAGAATTTTTTTTAAATCGAGCTCTACTTTTCTCTCTGGTTCCACCAGTTTTTTGTATGATTTCTTTTAGATTACCTAGATTGTTATCTAATAATAAACTAATTGCAGTAAAACTCTTTCTGAGTTCAATAAAGTAATAACAACTATAAATAAAAATATTTTAAAAAAAAAACAGATAAAAATAGAAATCTCCAAAAATATATTTTAAAAAATACATTTTAATTATTAAATACTTAATTTGTATACTGTCTTTAATTTTTAATTTCTATCTTTTCGTAGAATTATTAATATATTTTTATAAGTCTGATCAGTTTTTCATAATAGGAGTTGGAAAATTATTAAAGCAAATCTTAAATTGGCTTTAGTAATTTATTCTCACTCTTTTAATTCTTAAATGTAAATTTATATCTATGAGAGCAGCCATTCTGTAAACTTCTTTATTGCGAAAACTCTATTATGATGAACAAACGCTGTGATCACTTCGTTTTCTTTAAATACTCTGCTGGCCACTAATGAAGAAAAGAAATATAAAAAAATATATATTTATTTATTTTTTGTAAACAGCATAGCATGAAAATAAAATTATTAAATTTATAAGCAGCTTGGAAGTTTACGGGATTGCGAAATTTCTTGAAACAGCTGTCCCCTGGCGTCTAAAACAGCCCTCAATTGGTTAGGCATAGAGTCGAACTATGCTTAGATGACAGAAACGGGCAACCCATTCCATGCTGCTTCAAGTCTATGCCAAACTTTATCAATTGTATCAGCTGGAAAAGAGTAGCGGGTCACTCTTTCATTAATCTATGACCAGATGCTTTCAGTGGGTGACATATCTGAAGATCATGCAGGCCAGGGAAGTAATTTAAAACTCTGTGTATCGAGGAAGGTCAGAATACGGCGTACAACATCTGGTCTTGCGCTATCGCTATCTGGTTGGAAGAATATGTTTGGCAGGCCTCGAAGATAGGGCACAACCACTGGGCATAAGATGTCAGAAATGTACCGATCTGCGTTCAAACTACCGTCGATCCAAACTAGAGATGTGTGTGTCGTGTACCCAATGGCTGTCCAAACCATCACACCAAGTGCAGGTGCCCTAAGACGAAATCGGATGCAAGAATGTGACGAGAGTTCTCCCCAAAGGGCTGCCACTTGTTACTATAATGCTACTAAAAGCGATCATGCGATAACTCTCGTATTTATTAGCCGATTTGGATGAGACTGATTGTATGCATAATACATACCAATGTCTCATGCGTGTTCGTTGATCAGCTTCATCCGTTATCATATTTCAAAATGGCAACCATTTGAATTTTTTTTTTAATTTAAAAAGTGGTACAAATAAATAGAAAACCAAAAGTTATTTTTTTCTCAAAAGTTTGGCCTTAATACAAGGATTCCGAAGCATATTCTGTTTCGTCTTTATCTTAAAAAATGGCTGATATATAGCAGTCGGAATTTCTAGGGCGGCTGACATTTTGAAAAAATCTGATTTTCGTCATGCTATAACTCTCATATTTATAAACTGATTTGGATGAGATTCACTGTATACATAATACATAACAATTTCTCGACCGAGTCCGTTGGCCAGCTTCATCCGCCATCTTGTTTCAAAATGGCGGCCATTGGCATCGTGCTTTGCCATGCAATGCTTAAATATTATTAATATCTGTTAGCTTCAAATTCTTGTCAAGCTTGGCGACACTTGACGAAATATCGCCAAAGTTTGCGACCAAAAAATCTAAGTAAACATAAATGATACCAACTTAGCTATAGCTTACTAATTTGGCATAATTCTCATTAAAATTCAGTATTAACAAATAATCTCTTATTGGGGCTGTTGCATTTTAACTTCTTAAAATTTGGGTAAAATTATATTAGCTTCGAATAAAACTTGCAAAATTTTAAAGCAAAAAATATGAAAGCTAACTTTTTCTCCCAGCACTGGCCAAAAGGACTATTTTAAATTTAACTATTTTTTTGCATATTACTTCCTGTGTGCAAATTCTGCAGATCGTACACATAGTTGTACAGAAAAATCTGAATACGTTTCGTTTATTGAAGAAAATTGCTCAAGGTTAATATTTAACTGCGTTATGCGTTTCCTGATTGAACTAATTTTTTGCATACTACGTAATTGGAGAAAGGTGGGCACATTTGAACATTTTTTTTTTTTTAATTCAATACATTTCTTATTTGAATTACATTTTTCGCGTTTTATGTATTACCTAATAAAACAATGCATTTCTTCATCATATGAACCAGAAATTAAAAGTTTTCCATGTAAACTAAAAAAAAAAAAAAAAAATGTGAAGATTTAAGAAGCTGAAAGATTTCTGTTCTTCAAACCTGCCCCATGCAGGGGTACCTTTGAACAAGTAAGGGGCACCTTTGAACAAATGAATAAAATATGAAACTATTGAGAGTTTTCATAAAAAGCTGCATATGTTTCAGAAATATAAAGTAATATGAATAAAATTAAATAATTATATGTTATTGAAACTAATAATTTTTCTATTATTTAACCAAACTTAAATCCATGAAATTTGATGTCAAAAATCATTATTGAAACAACAGTGTTCCTCCATTTATGTTTGGATATGAAAACTTTTTTACAATATCCTTGAAATACACCAATATGATATCTGATGCTTCTGGAAAATTAATTTTTTTCATTCACTCTTTTTATAAAAAAAATCTGACTTAAATTCCATTCTTTCTAGTACGAAAACCAAAAATAATGTTTGGGAAAGAGTAAATGAAAGAGTATTAGACAAACCTGCTGAATCATGAATCATTATTGTGTATCAGGGATTTACAATTATCAAATAAATGAATGCCATCATCAATTTAGATATGAAACTTCCCATCACTGATACATCCAGAGATTGTAATGCATGTGTGCAGTAAGTAGGGAATGTTAACAGTACAAGTCCATGTTCTTTGATAGTCTTAATAACCTTTTTTCACATAGGAAAAATTCCAAAAATAATAATATTTAGGTACATCAACAACTCTTTACTTAAGTTTTAGATGTTCAATGGTGACCAAACTTTTTTGTTCAATGATGCCTCATCACATGGAGTTCAACATTACAACTGTTTACTCAATTTGGCTGAAGAATTTGAATAAAACAAAGTTCATAAACTAAAGATTACATCTTTATTTAAGTGTTGAACAATAAATCAAAAGTTTAGAGATACAAAATTATTAACAAAAATCTTACAACTTTATTTTCTTATGTTTAGATTCAAGAGGGAGAAAAACACATATCTTGCTTAGACAGTATTGCGCATACAAAATGGTGCAGCTTTGTATCCTTATTACACTGAAGCAGTAGTAATGTATTGCCATAGATATTTTTAAAAAATAATTTACTTGAAGGAAAATATTTAGAGTCTTCAAAAGTGCCTCCAGTTCAAACGTGCCCCCCCCTTTCCCCTGCATATATATGAAAGATCATTTCAAAAAATCGTATAATCGAAAGATCGTATACAGAAATGCACACTAGCATTTCAATATTTTTCCGAGTATAGATGCATGGCAACTGCTGAAACAGGATTTTGACGTTTTCCGAGTTGTTTACTAAAACATCATCTTTCACCTCATTAAATGGAGAAGTTTTGTTAAATTTTTCTAAATTTGTTGGAAATTTTTCATAATCTGTTCTAGGCTGGTGATTTTTCTTTCTTTTTCCTTTTACAGTGGACAACTTCCAAGAAATTGAGGGAAGCATCTGTGTTTCTCAGTATAGCAAGGATGGTGTGGAAAGAGCTGTTTTATTTCTTCAAATGAAAAGTGGCTACACATTTAATGAAGATTTAGAGGAAAGAGTTCGAGCAGCTATCGCAAAAGCTCTGTCTGTGAGACACGTCCCAGAAGTGATTTTAGAAACGGGAGGCATACCAGTAAGCTCAAAACTTTATGTACTTTTTAACACGTAAACGAACACCTGTATTTTAGAGGTAGTACATATTTTGTGGTCATTGCAATTTTATGAACAAGATTGGCGCTCTAATTTTGAATGGATAACAAATATGAATTAGAAATTTTTATGCTAGTAAATCAAAATCCATCTATGCATATGAAACGCCAAGGTACATGGTGGCGGAAAGCTTCTGATGATTACAACGAGTGGTTTATTTAGAATATCAAACCTGCTGCACTTTATTCGGCTTCATTATTTTTTGTGGTGTGCAATATTTCGCTTCTTTCTCGCAAAAAATTAGTTACTTATGATTACAGAGCCTTAATACAATAAAATTCTAAGGTATGTGGCAAAAAAGCTGTTATTTCTTTTTTTGCCAATGGCAACAAGTGGTTTGTTTAGAAAATCAAACCTGCTAAACCTAATCAAGGCAAACTAGATCTATAAGGCATTCACAATTGAGATTATTATATGAAGCCTCCCGCCAGAAGACTCTGATACCCTGCCCAAGTTATTCTGACCAGTCATGCAAATCCTGAATTCAAACAATGACCATGTGTACTTGTGTACAGAACAAAAATCAACTTATCCAATGCTAATTTGGGCAGGGTTTGCACCACGTGGTTCAATGAAATGGTTCAAGGTTTGAAACTGAATCCAGCTTCACTTTTTCGGCGGTTTTTAGCGAAGTGTGGAGGCCGTTATGTGTTATATATCTAGTTCTAGTTGACCTAATTTTAGCCGGTTTTATTATTTGTTGTGGTATTTCTCGCAAAAAGTGAGTTACCTAATGATTACAAATTTTTTTGGCACGACGATATTCTTTCATGATGTTACAATGATTTTTTTTAATGTAACGGCGTGTCGTGATACGACATTTTATTCGTTGATCGAAGGAAAAAATACGTTTAGGTATAAAAATCAGTATTTTTTTCCCTTGCAAAAATGAGTTTACAGCATGAAACTCCTTAAAATTTGCAAAGAATTTAAAAGTTAAAGAGAACACAGTTTATAAGAAGAGTTAAAGAACACAGTTTATAATTTACACAGACGACAATAGCGTGTCGCTGAAACTATAGACGAAATAATTGAAAGAAAATCAGTTCGAAATTAAGATGATAGGCTTAGGCGAGTCACAGAACGTTCTGATCAACGGCAAAATAGATTTATGGTGAAAGCGAAATTATCTGAATTTACAATTTGAAGTGAACATCTCAAATTATAGCTGTGAAAATGTGACTGAGGTGTGCAATTTTTAGCACAGATGCATTGCGCGGGATCAGTTAATATTACATAATACAGGATTTCACTACAATTCAAATCAATGTTGAAAACAACTACAGTTTAAATGATAATTCAATATTAATTTAAACTGAAAAAGAAGGGGGTACTTGCGTTTGAACACTACCGCAGCAGAAGTTGCGCTAATACGCCAATAAAGAACAATCTTGTTATTCGCACGCGCACGTAGTTATCTTTTGGATTCCTTGTTGCCTTGTTGTTTTTTGACGCCACTTTTTAGTACTTTAGTGCTTTTTTAGTGCGCTTTTTTCTTTGTTGCTCATTTTTGGAGCCATTTTTTTTTTGTACGCATGCGAACAACAAGATTGCTCTTTATTGGCGCATTAGCGCAACCTCTGCTGCGGTGACGTTAATATGTACCAAAAAAAGTTATATTTACAAAATGCTAATAAATATCTACAATTGAAGTAAAGGTTTTTCAAACCTGAACAATTTTTCAGCTAAATCAGTTGATTTTGCAGCTAGAGTAACTTTATTAGGCGATTTAAAGAATTGAGACAATTTATCTATTTCTGCAAAGTCTTGGAATCTGAATCAAATGCCTTCGCAAAATCAGACATAAAACTTGAACACTACAGTATATACAGTAGCATCCCGCATAACCGGCCTAAACGGCACCTAGGAATAGCCGGTTAAGAGAAAATCCTGTTAAACCGGATAAGAAAAAATATATATAAATAAAATAAGTATCTGCGTAATTTAATGAAACGTGTATTATGATTATGTATTTAGTTTTTCAATTTGTGTAGTTTTTAAAAAATACATATTTTTTTCATTTTGAGAAATGCATACTAGTTTTATTTAACTGAATTAAAGAAAAATCATCACTAATATCAAGTAATGAAAAATATTTAATATAAATTGTATTGTTAAAAATCGTGTCACAAACCTTTATAAGAAGTTGAAATTGTTCAATATTATGTGAATTTAAATTAATCAACCTTGAAGACCTTTTGCTGTTGAAGGCAAGATGCCCGCGATTTTGTAGCATAATCTCTCAATCTCTTTAACATTATAAGTGTAATCGAAGAAGATGGTAGTTGCTACTCAACATAGCGTAGCGCCAGCTCTAATGCGTTACCCCTTCCATATGAGGAATTTAAGCAATATCAACTTCAATTGTATCATCATCAGGATCGTCTTCGTGTTGAACAACATCAATCACAGTCCTAATTATATCCTCATCAAACAATGCTTCATGCCAGAGATCTTTATCAGACTCAAACCACTCTTCTACATTTTCTGCGATGATTTGTTCGCATCTCTCAGGCTTTTTAAATGTTTGTACAAAACAGTTTGCGAATAGATCAGACAATATAAAGTTTCAGAGGAAGGTGGGGGAGACATCTTGTTGCTCCTGGGGTTCCTCCGTGGCTCTTCTGAATTTTGCCTGATGTTGGGAAAAATGGTCGGATGAAGCAGAATTCCGGTTAAGAGGGAGGCTGCTGCATTTTGTAATTTTTCTTTTTATATTCAAGTATTGTTGAAAAATGAATAAATTTTTCATTTGTTATATCTCTTTTGGTAGACCAAGCTAAGCGCCCACGGTCCGCCAATTGCCAATCATGGGCATATGGTATTATTTACCTTTTTTTTTTTTAATAAATAAATAAATAGCTTGAATTTTAAATATTTCAGTTTTAAATGTGTATTTTAAATAAAATGAATGAATGAATGGACGGATTATATTTGGCACTATTTGATTATCCCGTCGAATAAAATACTATCGCCAAATTATAAGATTAAATGTCAATAAAGGATGATTGTAATTATCGCATTCACTAGACAGTAAACAGGATACACGTGTTTGTTACGTCAACAAGTGATTTTTAATGAGATTTTTTATTTGTATTTTTATTAATGTTTTGCTAATTTATTTGCTCTTTCGTTATTTAAAATAAAATTGTGTAACTTTGTAAGATTTGACGAAATTGGTCCACAGGATAATCAGATAGTACCTTATATTTTAAATGAAATTAATGAAATGCGAAAAAATGCTACGGGAATAGTGTTTGGCGATTTATCCCTTGCGTTCAGCTAAGTTAGATATACCGGATTCTTGATTTCTCTACCAGAATTTTCCGATTTGGCGAAGCGCTTGACAAATAAATTAAATTATGAATAAAAATAACCGGTACTATTCTGTTATCCCGTCGACCAATTTCGCCAAATTATACTAATCACCAAACTAATAGCCAAATTATACATATTGACATAATTTTTGTTTTCAATAGCGAAAAAATAAATAATTATTTGAATATTAATAAAAATACAAATAAAAAGTTGAAATAAAAATCACTTAATGGCGTTTTAAACATTTGTATCATATTTAATGTCATTGAATGTGACATTCACAATCATCCATTTTTGGAATTTAATCTTATAATTTGGCGATATAATTTTGGTCGACGGTATAACATAGTACCAAATAACCTCATAAAATACTTAGCATTACATTTAAGTGCTATCTAAACTGGTTGCCAAGGTTGACTGTGTAATAAAAAGAACTAAAGCTTATTCTCAATAAATGATAATTTAGAAAATATTTTGAAACTTTTATGCCCAATTCATAAGCTTATTTCAGTATTCATTTAAAATTTTGAATTTTTTAGAAATCATCTTCTTAGTACGTACATAAATTTTAAAACTGACCATTATGTCAAATTCCACGTTCATTGTCTAACGGTCTCTCATCTCTCTGTAGTAGCTGAACTAACTTAAAATGTCTATGTTGAAACAGGAACTGTCACCATTAATTTGCCAACGTTAAATTTGAAATCGGTTTGGTTTTCCTCATGTTTCATATAAACGTAATTTATAAAGTATTTAGATGCTTATTTAGAAGTTTTGTTGTTTCTCCCAAACCCAGGTGGTAGTAGTATCGGCATAAAATATAGCCTGTGTTGGATCAGAGACTGTCACCATTGACTCGCCATTACTTTTATAATCAGTTTATTATTTCCCGAGATTGCATAAAAATCGCAATTTAGGACATTTTTAGAGAGCTTTTCACTTCTTGTCTCCATCACTTTTAAATCTTGAATTTTCTTTCGACTGGTTTTAGGGAGCATTTATATTTCATAAATAACTACCATTTCATATTTAAAATATCTAGCCTTTTTAGTATCACAGATATCACAATTCAGAATGTTTTTTGTTCCAGAAACCCTCTGATGGTAGTGGCATCAACATAAAATATATCTTTTGCTTGAGCAGGTTCTATCATCAGCAATTTGCATTAATAATTTTTAATATCGGTTTGGTATTTGAAAAAAAATTGCATAAAAGTCGTAATTTAGGACGTTTTTAAAACGTTTTTTGCTCACTTCATCCTTTTAAATTTAGAATTTTTTTTCGACAGTTCTTAGGAAGCATTTACATCTTTAAATAATTACCATGCCAGTATTCAAAATGATAGACCGCTCATTTGCACAAAAAACGCAATTCAGAACATATTTTGCTCTTGCAATCCCCAGGTGATAATGACAGAACATAAAATATAGTCTACGATCGAGCGAGAACTGTCACCATTAATTTGTACCATTACTTAAGAAATCAATTTTATATTTCCCGAGATTGCGTAGAAATCGCAATTTAGAACCTTTTTAGAACACTTTTTGGGCATTTTCACTCCTTTTAAGTTTTGATTTTTTTTTTTTTTTTTGTAATTATTCTTGAAGAGCTTTTACATCTTTTAAGTATGTACAAAGGTCTTTTATGTCTTTTAACTATGCCAAAGTTTAAGTTGCTAGCCTTGTAATATCACGAAAATAACAATTTAGAACTTTTTTGCTCCTGCAACCCTCGGGTGTTGGTGACACCAACATAAAATAGAGCCTGTATTGGGCCAAGGGATGTCACCATCAAATTCCACCCATTTCTTTTGAAATTGGTTTGATAGTTCATGGTATTGCGTAGAAATCACAATTTAAAATGTCTTTAAAACGCTTTTCAACCCTTTTTAAATTTCGATTTTTTTGGAAAAAGTCTTAGAGATCTTTATATCTTATAAAAAAAAACCAACCATTCCAAATTTAATGTTTCCAGGCCCTTCCGTAACATAACAATGCAATTTAAAACTTTTTTTTTTACGCAGATGGTAATGACATGACATACAGTATAACCTATGTTGGATCAAGAGCTGTCACTGTCATTTTGGCGCCATTATTTCAAGGGCGGATCTGGAGAGTCCTCAAGGAGGGGGCGATTTTAGAAATTTGGAGACTCGACTTTAATGCGTGGGTCGGGGCTAATTTTTTCACTGCGGGTCATGTTGCTTTTATTTTTTGCTGCGGGTCGGGTCTGGGTCCGGTTGACCTCTAGTTTTTGATGTGGGTCACGTCTGGGTCCGGTTGACTTCTAGTTTTTGCTGTGGGTCGGGTCTGGGTCCGGTTGACTTCTAATTTTTGCTGTGGGTCGGGTTTGGGTCCGGTTGACTTCTTTTCTTTTGCTGCTGGTCGGGTTAACTAATGTTCATGTTGTGGATCACATTAGCAGGATTAGCAGGTGTTTTTATTCAGAAACTATGGCGTAATCCATTTTTTGATAAGCAGTTTAAGAAAATACTGTGAAAATTATCGTTTTGAATAGAATTTCTGGAAGCGACAGCATGAGAAGGTAGAAAAATCAGCAATCATTTGACGTGCGAAGAGAAAACTGCGCTCGGGGCAAAGCAAAATGTGGCGCCTTCCCCCGCTTCCTCCGACCCAACTTTTTCTTGTAACAGGCCAAAAATTACGCTGGTAGCATAAATTTGGCGCTCCCTAAATTTCCACACCTGGGCCGACTGCATCCTTCGCCCCCCCCCCCCCTTTCGCACGGCACTGCATATTGTCTGTCGTACACATCTTGAGAACAATTAAGTCTAGTTCCAGCCCGGCTCGTCTATATGTAGAAAAACAATGCAAGCTTGATCTCGGGCCGGTACGAGCCTGCTAAAAAAAAATATATTAAACCCGGGTTACACACAATATAATTCTCCGATGCTGAACTCTACACTGTAAAAGTTAGATTTCTGTATTGATGTTGCCAAACTAGTTTCGATTGATACTTATTCTCATTAAACCCATATAATTGAAAATAGCTCATATTTTAACGTTCCTGCTTAAATCTTTACAAAGGGCCAGTGAGCCCGCAATTTTTTTTTTATGGGCTCGGCCCATATGGCCTTTCAATTTTTTGCCGGCTCGTCCCGTTTATTTTGTTTATTAGCTCGGCCTGTTGGAAAAATTGTTCTAATTTTGCTGGCCCGTTAGAAAATTCGGAACCATTTCGCCCACTCGGACAGGCCCGGGCACATGCATACGTCTAGGCTGGGTCGGACACGGACCGAAATTTAACTTTCATTCCGAGCCGAACCCCGACCAGGGAAATTTTGGTCAGTGCGGACTAGAGATAAATTTGGGCTATTATTCCACAGCCCGGTCCCGCCTGAGGCAGAAACATTTTGCGGCATCAAGAGCAAAACCCGATAATGAAATTATACAGTAGAAAAAATTGCATAATACTTATAAAAAAATTTCCAAATGTAATTATAATTTTAAAGCTATTTTTTATATTAAAAAAAAAGCTGTTAAACGAAAAATTAAATTTAATATCAAAAGAACAGTTTAATGTAAAATAAAAATATACTTTATGCATAAAAGGATTCTTATATGTTGTCTCTGTTTTAGTAAAAAAATATTATGGACAATGGACATGTTAATGAAGTGTGTTTCATGAATAAATGCATGGAAGCTATAGAAAATGCTGTCTATTATCTGTCAAATCGAACAACATTTTTAAATTTTCTGTAAAAAATGCACATTTTTAACTATAACCATTTCATTCTTCATAACAAGCGTTCGTTATAGCATGACCCAAAAAATAACCTCAAATTAAAAATTTTAAAGTTCATCACTTTTTTAGGAACAGAGGAAACACTACTCGATCGCAAGAATATGGTAAATACATTTACTTACCGCTACGGCATCAGCAGAGATCCCAAAAGAAATGATAATTGCTACAGTTATTTCCATATGAAAAGCGATTACGACTTGTATGCGTTGCATACACTAGAAATTTAAATTATTCGGTAACCGCAAAATAAAATCAAAAGAAAATATTCTTTTCGCGTTACATGTCTAAATAATAATAATAATAATAAAAGATCCAATTGCAAAATAATCTCTGCCACAAACAAAAATCGAACTAAACACAAATTCATTATTCCCGCCTTTTTTCGTAGGCGCCAGATCGGCGGTCGTCGGCAATGCTTGAGCATAAATCTACGATGTAGATATGACTAATTGTTTTTTTTTGTTGTTGTTTTGTTTTTTTTAATAGCATTCAAATACTTTTTTAAAAAAAGTGCCTCTTTTTCATTTTTATCAAAATAGCAAGGCATTGATTTGAAAAGGAATAAGTACTAATTTTTAAGAGGAAAAAAGTTTTTTACATTTTTCTATTCATCGATAAATAAAATTTTCAGATTTCAGAAAAAATGAGTCCACATCAGTAGACCAGCATAAAAACAGAGCACGATCTCGTATCAGACACGGGCTAAGTCTGAACCTGTGTCATCTCTAATGCAGACATCTAAAAGTGCTATTACACGTAAAAATTGCAAGTGACAAAAATCGCCTGCGTTTTTTCGTTTTCTTACCATTTCATTGGGTGTTCGAGAAGAGTCTTTAGCATCGTTTGGATTTCCAAGCATTTGAATGGCTCTTACTGGCGACTCGTTTTGTTCCAGGCGTCAAAGACGATCCGACACTAAAGAATCGCGCGCTAACCAAGCGACTCCCCTGGTCCCATAGGATAATATGGAGTTGCCTGAGATTTGACGCCTGCAGCAGCGCACGTGTAATAACACTTTAAGAAGAATGACTCCAGGCCAGACTCGATCTGGAAGAAAAATAAGTCAGACCCAATCCAAATCAGCAGAAAAATAATGATCATGATAGTATCAAATAAATGACGGCCGAGTTCTGAATGCGGTAAGACCAGACACAGTTCGAGCCTCGCGAACTTAAAAAGGCGCGGCCCGGGGGGGTGCGCTGAATTCTAGTTAGGATCTAACTCATTTCTTGCAAGGATACATGTATTTTTGGGAAACGTTTATTGCCCAAGAAGTGAGGACGATCGCCCCCTCAGACCCGCCATTGGGCCCAACCCAAATCTGCAGAAAAATAATGATCACGATACTGCCCGGTTCTGAAAGCGAGAAGACCTGACCCAGCCCGAGCCTCGCGAAATTAAAAAGGCGCGGCCCGCCCCGGACTCGAGTTAAGCTTCAATTCATTTCCTGCGAGGATGCATGTCGTTTTAGGAAACTTTTATTAGCCCAGGGAGGGGAGATCGCCCTTTCGCCTTCAAAAATGTCAAGGCGCATTTTCCTGGAATCCGCCAATGGCGGATCTAAGGGGGGCTGTCGCCCTTTCGCCCCCCCCCCTAGATCCGCCATTGCTTCTCCTCCCTTATGGTCTGGTTCGATCTTAGACCGAGCGTTTACCTCAAGGAAGAACGAAATCCACGCCAGGCCCGCCCTGAAAAGAAAAGTGTGGCTCGATCCCGCTCTACAGGAAAAAGTAAGTCTCGATCCGCCCCGGTTCTGAAAGTGTAAAGACCTGACCCAGTTCCGTGACTTAAAAATGGTCCGGCGCGGCGCGGCCCGACCCGGGCCGCGCCGGTCTCGAGTTTAAGTCTGATCATTTTTCCGTGCGGGCATCTTTTTCAGACCCTTTACTGGGCTCAAGGGGAGGGGCAATCGCCCCATCGCCCCCCCCCCTTAGATCCGCCATTGCATTATTTTTGAGATCGGTTTGGTACATCCTGCGATTGCATAGAAATCGCAATTTAGGACACTTTTCACACATTTTCACTCTTTTTTAATTTCGTATTTTTTAGGAAATCTTCTTAGCGATCTTTTACATCTTATAAGTACATGCCAAATTTATGTTTCTAGCTCAACTCAAAAATAACATTTTTAGAACGTTTTTAGAATGTTTTTTGCTCTTGTACCCCTTTGGAACCGTGACACCACGTAAGATATAGCCTCTGCTGAAACCATAGCTGTCACCGTCATTTTGGCGCTATTATTCTATCAGCCAGTTTGGTACTGTCTATGATTGCCTAGAAATCGCAATTTAGAATGTTTTTAGAAAGCTTTTCGCGCATTTTCACCCTTTTAATTTCGAATTTTTTAGAAAATGTTCTTAGAGATCATTTATATCTTAATAGTAATTAACTTGTTAAATGTCATGTTTCTGTGACCTTAGTAGCACAAAAAGCGCATTTTTAGAACATTTTGTGTTCCTGCACCTTAATTTGGTTTGTGGCATCGACATAAGATATTGCTTGTGTTTGACAAAATGGCGAACACCATCATTTTAGTACCATTACTTTTGAAATCACCCTGGTAGTTTCAGTGACTACCCCTAAAAAAGAAATAAACTTTGCCTCTTTATAATAGAAGTATAGATAAGTAATTGTGTTTTTTGATATCATCTCTTGATAAAATCACCTACATTTAACCCCTTAACTGGTTTGCCCGAACGCGACGAATTTGCTTATTGCATCATTTAAAGCTTTTTGACACCACCATTATTTGTAAGAACATTTTCATAATATTGAAAAGCGAAAATGGTTAGACTAATTTTACGAATATTTTATTTAAATAACTAGCAGGCTATGCCCGCTGCGCTGCTCAATATTTCAAAATTAACCGTGGATGAAACGAACTTGTGAATTTAAATTTCTATTTTAAAAAATTTGGACCATCAGTAGCACCTTACTCATTGCTGAAAACGATTTAGACACCATTGTGATATTAAATTATCTTACACTTTGCGCAAAAACCAGCTATTTAGAAGTAACTATTTTAGTTTATTACTAACAGTGCACATTTGGAAGCGAAATGAGACCATTATGGCAACAGGATTTAAAATTTTCCCTTATCTGAAGAAATATTAATTATTACAGTCGTTACCATGGTACAACTTCTGAAAAATTTCTTCATAATTTTTCATTATGTGAAGCCAGGAACCCAAAGCTACTTCCACCTAAAAAGTTTATATATATGTTAAATTTTGTCTGCGCGTTAAAAGACACAATTATGCAAGAATCATCTTCAAACTCGTCAAGTACATTGAGATGGTTAATATCTTAGTGGGAATTGCAAATGAGCAAAATCGGCCCAAGGAGGTGGTAATTGGGAAGGGTTCAAAAATGTGAATACCATCTTAACATGGCTTTCACAAAACCAGCTCTTACAAAACAATAGCAGGAAAAAAATTAACATTTTTCGTTACAGCAAGTTGTCAACGATAAAAAAAAACACACATTAAAATTCTCACTACAACAATTATTTTATCATTGCAAAATTTCCTCCTGAAAAATGAAAATAAAATTATTTGCTCTTTCGTATTTAAGCACTTTCTCTTTAGTTATTTAAGATAAAATTATGTAAATTTGTATAATTTGGCGAACGATTTGGCGAAATTGGTTGACGTGATAATCAAGTAGTAGCCAATTTACGCTTTTCATATTTCACAAAAGATTCCTACACAGACATCATATACGCAATAGGTTTAGGTTTAGCACGATTATCTTGCAACTACAATGTGGCAAAATCCTCGTTTTAGAATACCAAAGAAATTTATGTATATTTTGTTATTTTCTATCATTTTAAACAGCAATTAACAATAAATAAAAAGTAACTGTAGAACAAAACAACAAATATCATTTCAAAAAAGAAAAAAATGAAAGCAAATAAAAAACTTATCATCAGATAAACAACTATAGCTGGGTTACTATATGAGGCAAATAATGCCATTTTGGCGCCAGTGAGATACCTCGATGAGTATACGACCAAATCTGTGACAAAATTTTCATTTGGAAAAAATTCTAATCGGTATTTATACTGCATTTTCCCTACTTATGTATAAGAAAAAACTTTGACACAGATGTCATGTATGCACCACATTGGCGCAATTTTTTTCTGGCGCCAATTTGGAGAACTTGGTGTTTAATTACCAATTTCATAAATTTTTTTTAATTATTTTGTATTATTTGAAAAAAAACAATAAATAAAAAAGTTTAATTAATAGCAATCAGCGGGAATTTTTCATTTCAAAATGTTGAATTTATCTATAGTAATAACGCATAATTGCATAAATTTACTTTGAATTGCAAAATTTTTCCTTCAGTACTACTTGGTTATACCGTCAATCAATTTCACCAAATTATACAAATCGCCAAACTATTAGCCAGATTATATAGATTAGAATAAATTTTCATTTAAATAACGAAAAACAAATTAGCAGAACATATATAAAAGTAGAAATAATATGTCGAATTAAAAATCACTTGATGACATAATTAGTATTTATATTATGCTTAATGTCAAGTGAATGTGACATTTACGATCATCCATTATTGACATATAATCTAGGAATTTGGGGGTAGATTTTTAATTGATGGGCTAATCTTTCCTTCTTCAGTTTTTAAATTTTAAAACTGAAATTTTTTCCTGTAAGTGAAATTGACGAAATGGCGCAAGAAAAATTAAATTAACAATGAAAACATTTGCAAAAAGAAATAAAAGAGTTATACTCATATCTATATAATTTACGATTGAATATTAAAATATACTCTAAAAATTATCTTCACTTGAAAAAAAAAAAAAAAAAAAAAGAAACATTATTGCGACCATTAAGAACCCTAAGTCAGGCATTAAGTCAGTAGTGCATTTTTGGCTTTCATTCTTTGGCATTCTTTGGTGACAAAAGCAAGATGAAAATGGTATAGAAACGAATAGTAACTCATAACTTAGTGTCTTTTACAATCAGATCTGTTTTTTTTTTTTTTTTTTTTTCTGCTGTAAGTTATATTATACGGAAATTCGATAAAAAAGAGAAAGAAAATAATAAAAAGGGAAATAACTATCATTCAAAATTCATTTAATCAATTTCTGAAATTCATGTTTTTATTCTAACACCAGGGATAAGTCGCCAAAAGTTGAACCAATTGGCTATATTTTGCGTTAATTTATTTTTTAAGCATTACAAATATTTTTTTCATTTTCAAGATAAATATATTTTTATAATATTACGCCTCATTTAAGCTGTCTTTCTTTATTATTATTAATATTATCAGTAGTTATTTTCTGCTATTATTCGCAAGATATTTGTAATATTTCTAATAGATATAGTCATTTTAATTCTTTTAGCAATTATAATTTTCGCCAAAAACAGCTACTGGCAACCCTTTTGTCAAAAATAACCGAAAAATACGAAATTTACGAAAAATCAGAGTTATCCCTCTAAATTTGAAACATAAACCTTCGGAAAAATATTTCCTATCGAATGATACAATCGGCAAAAAAATCCATCGGGTAGTTTTTGAAAACACCCGTTTGGAAGTTTCAGAACTTCTGCTTTATAATATATATGATATGATAGTGGTGTGAATCCGCTATTTTCAATTTATTAAACGGAAAAGAATTAACCAGTTAAGGGGTTAAAAAGAAAATAAATACAGAGAAAACTAAAGTGTATTTTTTTTTTCTTTGCCGTGCAGGTAGGGGGTTCAGCCATAGTACATGTTTAGCCTCATTTATTGTAACTGGGGTTAAATATGTCGCTATGAAAGTTGATCGGTTTTTTTGAACTTGTCCGCAATAATAACATATTGTAACGTAAAATAAATTAAAGTCACTAGACGTTTGCATCAATTAATCAGAACTTGTCGTTCATTTTCTAATATTTTTATTCTATGTTATAAACAGCACAGAACACACAAAAAATTAACAAAAACAATTTTTAAAAAACGCAAAATCGTATCGGAGCTTTTGGTTCGCACTCGGCAACCACACCCGATGGTTTCCAAACAGTATTCTCTCTCGGGCTTCTTCGACTTTCTCAGTCTTCTTAAGTGGATGACCACGTGAAAGTCTTATTTTTATCATTAAAAGTTTATTTCTTTCTCACACTGTCATCCAGCCACTTTTTCACCTAGAATTTAGCACCTCATTAAAAATGTTTACAACTTCCTTCTGGAGATCGTGATTTTTTGACATGGCACTTAGAAGCAAATGGCAGCTGCGGAACATCTCTCCAAATCCAATTACAAAAAAAATGTTGAGTAAGGTTTGAAGTAGATGTCTGGTAAACCTCATGTGACGCAAGGGGCGTTACAATATGATAATTCTAAAGGAAATTGTCAGAAGGGGCAATAGGAGCAATGAAGGCATTATACTTTTAATTTTTGAAATTTTCGATATACCATAACTTGGAGTAATTTGGCTGGTTACCAACCAAATAAAAGAAGTTTTAAATCTGTCCTCGGGATACTGTGTTACTAGCTATTGCTGTTATTTGTGGAGTATTGGTGAATCTTCGTCAGTACTCTAAATGCAGTACAGAACTGATTAGTCCAAGACTCATTTAAAACACCTTTTTGGTTTTGAACTAAAATAATATCCCAGGGTCCAAGTAACCCCAATATACAGTGCCTCTTTTTTTTATATATGTCAGTTTTCTTTGCATTTCTACAATATCTAATTAATTATCTATTTCCTTTCAGCGCAACATAGTTGGTAAGAAGCTGGAATCCATCGTGAAGAAAATTATTAATAATAGGCCTTATAATACAGAAACAGTTATAAACCCTGAATGCCTCATTTACTTTACAGATTTGCCTAAACTAAAAGGATTCTAACAAGTGGGTTTTAACATTTCTTTAAGACTAAAACCACTAATAAAATGCCAATTTATTTATTGAGTTAATAAAATTTATTTTCTCAAGTATTTGTTTATATTTTCTGCTACTATACACGCCGTTAAACATAGTGTAACACTTGCAAATCCCCCCCCCCCCATAACAATTGCATGATGTCCCTTTTGGAATAACTTGCAAATGCGCATGCACTTGTGATGTTTGTAAGTAGTTATGTCCGCGTGGGAAATTGTAAAGAGACACGTAGGTTATAAACGATTTCGATGAAATAATAAACCAACAGATAGTAAGAAAGCTTATATTGGGTACGAGAACTAAGAGCATTTAAACCAACTCCAACCTAAAATTTTTTAGAAACATGTTTTTCTCTCAGCTTTGGTTGACGTTTTTATCTTTGCTTGGTTGCGCTTTCAATCATAATTTCCTGCAGAAATTATTTTTCATTTTCGAATATGATACTGTTTACATGTTTTAATCTTTAATCAAGGCCACCTTATCATAATTACAGGCCCGCCAATCGTTAAGTTTCCTTTGTCTGCAGTACACGTGGTCTTCCCGTTGTTAGCGCCCTCTGTCGCTCAAATATAAATTTAAACAAGGCGATCTTATCATAATAACAGGCCTCGCTTTAAAAAAATATATATGGCAAAAACTGACGCAAACTCATTAACCGACTCTGTTACGTACGTAACGCCACCTGGTGCATATTACTAGTAATATTCCATTAAAAAAATGCATAGGAAAAATAAAACTATATTATTGACAATATTATAAAAAATATTTAAAAATTTCACTAAAATAAATACGTAAAAAGTAACTTATTTCAACAATTATTATTATTATTATTATTTTCAAATACATTGAAAATGAAGAATTAAAGCTAAGACAATGTAGCTTTTATTCATGTATATCATATATATCATGTATAGCAATTATTTATGTAAAGTCATTGGCGTTATACATATATTTTTAAAACTTAGCGTAATTTCAGGCTTCAGAAAGTGTGATTTATTGCCAAATGGTATAAACAGTAAGAAAAATAAAATTTATGAAAATGTTTAGTTTGTTTTTTAAGAATTTATATGGATATTATTATTGCTTTTTATATACAATTTATTTATGTTTTTACATAAAAATAGATAAATGGCTTTTTATGTGAAATATATTGTATGAATATTGAAAAACATTTCTTCTCTATATGAAAAAAAATAGGATTCCAGAAAATACGTTGCTAAATTTTACTTTTCTCGCCAAGACCATTTTCGCTATCTCAGCAAGGTCCCTACATTGGAAAAGTATCGATTGTATATATAATGCAGTATTGGCTATTTTCCTGTAATATATTCCGGTTTTACATTTAAAGTTATCTACAAAGAAGCATGATTCTAGAACAATGCGATATCAAGTTTATGGTTAAAAAATGAAATTAATTTAGCGCCAACTATACTTGCTTAACGAGCCAATTGTCTGTAAGTCTAATTAAGAAATAAGCGCCAAATAAAGATTTACACCACAAACGTAGCACAAAAAGAATTTATTTTTGAGGATAAACTTAGAGATATGTATAGTTCAAGTGATTAATAAATTTCATCTATTTTGCATTTTTTTTTTTTTTTTTTTTTATGGTTTTAATCCGGTTTATACATATAGCTAACTATACAAGGAGACTATAAAGCATTCAAATACAAGACCGGAGAATACTTTAAATTTTAGATATGAGAACATGTTTTATAATAAAAAATATTGAGCGAGCGTTTATCAGTCAGGTAGAAGAATGTATGCACACAATTAGACCGGGAGGCGGCATCACAGACAATCATCTCATCAAGATCACAGATGAAAATCTAGGATTAGTTAAATCTGTGTTCCCATATTAAGACGCAATCGGTCTGTCAAATTATATCTTGGTGAAAACATCTTAAACTAGATTTTAATGGCTGACTCGTAAATTAACTATTGTACTTTCCGGCATCTAAAAGTATAAAATCATGGAATTTTTGCAGCAGGAAAACATAATCGTAAACTTATGAGTCATCTGCTGAAATCGGGCTTTTCGGTATTTTCCACCCAGATTTTCTTTGGCAGACCGATTGCATTGTAATATGCTAATCAAGATTTAACTAGTCCTAGATTTTCGTCCATGAATTCGATGGGGCGATTATCTGTGCTCCTGCCTTCCGGTCTAAATGAAATTATATACAATTGTTACTATAGACAGTGATATTTTTAGTGCATTTTAATTCTCTATAATTGCGAATTTGTTAATTCGTATATAAAAGTTATTCAATTAGAGAGAGAAAATATGTATTAAAATAATTACCATTTCGGGATATTGATCTTATCCATTTGTTTCGTAGATGAACATCACTCGGAAATTCATGACAAGATATTTTTTTCCATTTTGTATGATTTACACAGCGGTACGCAACAATTAACCATTTTTGTTTAATAAAAAGTAAGTAAGTACATTTTATGCCAAAAAAAAAAAAGTGTCGAAGTAGCGAAAATTGGAAAATTAATAAATCTGCTGTTGTATAAAAGTAAGCTTGTTGTAAACCACAAGCTTACAACATATCGAAAAGAAAATGGGAAAGCACATATGGAAAACAAGGCTCCTGGTGGAAACAAAACTGGCGTTCCAACTTAATGCTGGGATCTGTCGTAAATTAACAAGCTGCGCCAGCTGGTGGCAGGGATGCAAATGAATGCGCGGGTTTGACGTCATATATGCGCAGATGTTTATTATCTCCGCATCTCTTGCGCATATTTTCCAAATTTTCACTCAACCATGAATGATGAATCTGTTGTTTACCAGATTTAATTCAAAATATTTTTTGTTACAGTTTTTTTTTTAAATAAAAATATGCAAATAATATATACAGGGTGTTTCGCTACCAGACCGACAAACTTTGAGGGGTGATAGTGGACATGAAGACAAACATTATTAAATAGGAAACCATAGGACGCAAACGTCTTCTATAAGAGCTTGAGGCCATTAAAGTTTAAGGGGGCTTATTTACGGGAATACAAGTCAAAATTGCAGCGAGCGCCACCTGCATCTCAAATTGGCTAACTGTTTGTGGGCGGGTATAATTTACGACTTTGGGAAATCTCCCCACTTTTTAGCGGGATGATCAAACAGTGAAGTGACCGGTACATAGATGACAGATTTGGCAATTTATCCCCCGTTTCACCAGTTCTCACAAAACCGAAGTACTGAATCTTGTAAGCATTTTAAATGAATAGGAAAAGAAAAGAAAAAAAAAAAAACAAAAAAAAAAAAACAGAATGGCCAAACAAATAATGGTAACAAAAATGAAGTTCTTGAAGAGTTAAAAATGGGCAGAACATCTAATTAATTATCTAGAAACTACATGAATTGTTCATCGATTTTTTCACTTTTTTTTAAATTATTTGTTTCCTAGTAGCAAAATTTATGTAAAAACTCTAGTATATTGTACTTGTGTAGTTTTAAAGTTTTAATTCTTAAAATCGTAAACTATTATAATATTATAATAAATTATTTTTTTTTTTTTACTATTTTTACACAATTAATTATTAATAGAGTTTTAAAAAATTACCTATTCAGAAAATTGTATAACGAAATGTAAATTGCATTAGGAATTCAAACTAGCATCAGAAAATAACTGAAAATGGAAAGAAAAATATATCAAGAAATCCATACACTAGTATTAGTATAATCATCAACATTTATCATTAACCTTCTCAGGTTGGTTACGAAAACACTTTATTTTTAACATTCTTCATTATAACATTTTTGACATATTTATCATTAGATTTCAAAATGCATTCAAAACCAACAAACTGAAAAGTTCGTTATATTGTATATATGTAGCTTAAAAATAGCACTTCTATAAATTGTGAATTAGTACAATATTATAATGCATGTCATTTTATTACTTATACCATTTTTACAGAATTATTTATAATGCTTTTTCTTATTCAGAAACTAGATAATCGAAAAGTTTTTTCCATTTTTCAGTAAAAGCATAAAATCTTTCAGTAAACTATGTCAAACTTGGTGATATGAACCGAATTACCGGAAGCGACAACACAGGAAAGGGGAAAAAACAGCCTGGGACACATGAATTAGAAAACATGTACTTAATTTATTTTGGCTGCAATTTCCATTTTTATACCTTGTAGTTACTTGAAAATTAAAATTACGAGGTGGAACCCGTCGAAATTCGACGAAAGAAAACGCTTAAGAAGGAGCTTTTCCATTCATCAATAATAAATCTACAAAATTAGTTACAGTAAAAAATGCATCTCATATTGATCAGGCTAATTCTCAAATAAATATTATTTTAAGTTAAAATTAACAAAATACTATAAAAGTCAGTTGTCCAAATTATTAAACTTTAATCGCACATGTAATCAGTAAAATATAATAAAGATCAGTTATTATCATTATGATGAAGTTATTAATTGAGGCTCTTATGTTTGGTAGAAATACGAATGAAAAAACAAAATTTATTCCTAATTGACACGATCATAGAATTTTACGCAAAATTAAAACCCGTCATCATTTTCATCTTGTCAAAATTTACACACGTACTTCTCATATCCGTTTTCACCATGTTTAAAAAAATGGTATTTTAATTTTATTATTTTAAAATCTCTTTAACTCAAAATTTGAAGATATTTAATTCACGAATAAAAACGAAATAAAACCAAAATCACCGAATTTTATAACAGACGATATTTTTGACAAAATATAAGCATTTTTTTTTTTTTCAATTTTAAGAAAAAATGGAGTGATCTTGTTGCCACAATTAGAAAAATGGTACTAAAAACTATAAAAAAATTAATATCTCAAAAACAAATTACGATATAGCTTTCAAACAAATAGCATTTAAAAGTACATTTTTTTCTCTATACGACGATGTAAAAATTTTAAATGTGTGATGTTTAGAAGTGTAAAATTTGCAGTAGCGAAAATTGCAAAACCGGAATTACGTGGGAAAGTGTTGCCATTCTCAAAATGACATATGCGTTACGCACAGATACTTTTGGCCTTTATAATATAGATTTCTGGAACGAAATTATTCAAGAGTAATAAGGGATTACAAAATCTGCTAAGCCCAGAATCTGTAACACAACTGTTGAAATTTAATACCAGCTATCTGTCCTTATGCATTTTTATCAAAGCTAATAAAATGTATGTTCGAAAATGCGAGCAGTAAATTTTACCGATAAAATTGGAAAATTTTTCACAACTGATGTATTTTCCATGATTATTTCTATGCTTATAATATGCAGCATCAGTAGTCGAACCTGGTCAAAATTGGGTCCTCTTTGCGATCCTCTCACAACATTTCACTTAATAAAAAGAGGGTCTTTCATAGAATCCTTTTCACAAAAAAAGGTCTATTTACAAAATTACAATCCATAAAAGCCAATATTATTATTATTATTATTATTATTATTATTATTATTATTATTGTTGTTGTTGTTATTATTATTAATTTGCTAAAATTTGAAATTTCGAAAACAAAATGAGCTCTCCAAAAAAGAAAATTTTGGCAGTAGGAATTAGATTTGATTTTTCTTCGCAAAACTTTATAATTTTTTCACAATTATAGATTTTGCAAAAATAGTAATTTTTTAAAGTCTTTTTTAAGTCATTCTTTCCCCTATTACAGCATTCAGCTGTGTCGCTGTTTTTTTCTATCAATACTCTGCATCTTATATGAATATGAACAGGATTATAGAGAAGAACATTTCTATCACACATAATTCAAATTATTAGTTATTGATATCTAAAGAAAGATTTTTGATATGCTCACTTTCAATTAAATAGTTTTAATGTTTAAATAATTCTTTCCTCTAGCACTTTCCAACAAAGTTGAAAAGTGCTTATGCATTCGGTTTGCTTTTCCGTCTGTCCACGCTCAAACTCCCGGGTTTTCATGCAATTGATAAATGTTATTTAGAGTCATCAAAGCATGTTTGGTATTGCATATGAAGTATGTACAATTAATGGTCCATTTAAAGGGACACTCAAAAGAATTCGGTGACATTATGGTATATGGTGGGAAATAATTTGAAGAGTATTTTAAGGACATTACGCTATTTCAAATGTATTGAAAATGTTATAAATCACTGAATTTCACTACAATCACGTTAAAACAGAGCATTCATAGCATTTTTTATTAATTTACAAGAATACACAAAAGAAATAAGTTACAGTACTATCTTTGCGTAGTAATTGCTGTAGAGTACGTTTTAAAAATCGGTTTACACTTTTAAATTTAATTATTTTTTTGCATATTTTGCTTTATGTATAAAATCTATAACTCATATACAGGCGTAACAGGAGAATTCCCATACCATTCTCTTTATTACAGAAAATTACTGAAGGAGAATTTTCAACTGAAATATGTGTATTTCTAAAATGAATTGAATTTTTTAATACTTGTTAAAAAATACAATATATACATAGCTGCTAAAAATTCCAGATAATTTTCCGAATGTAGGTAAAAACAGCTGAAAATCGGTTTTGAAATGGTATACATTTTTTATATGGTGAAATAAGGCGCAATATTTTAATTTTTTAAATGGTGCAGTTTGTTACGTTATTTCGAATGTATTGAAAAGTGCTTCATAATCTATGCTTGACGCTTGATTTTTTCTTTCTTGTTTTATTTTTATTGTAGAACGAGTGATAGTTTTCTCGTAAAGTAAAAAGAAAGTAATTGGTATTAAAGACATTGATATACCATAAAAAGGAAATGAATCATATATAAATCTGCGAGAATTTTTTAAAACTTTGAATATTTAAGTTAATTTTTAAAACTAACTTAACTAAACTTTAATTTTTTAAAAACTATGTGTATTTAAGTTCGTTTATTAGCGTATTTAACTATGAGATACCGTGACAGGGATTGGCTCAATATCTTTAATATATGTATATATATATATATATATAGGATATCTTGAATTACAGTTATATGAATAACTGTTTGGGTGAATAGCTGTAATGGGAATTCGAATTTTTTGAAATTGAGTTGCATGTATAAAAATGTTTTTCCCATGATATCATGAACTCCTCATGATACGTTTCTGACGTTTTACTCGTTAATAAATTCTAATGCATTTTATATACTTCTAATTTTTTATCCTTCCAATGATTGTAGTTTAATTATTTCCGACAAAAAACCGACACATTGTAATTTTAATACAATTTTACAATGTATTTCTTCCTAATATAAAACCAATTTATACATTTTTAGTTGCATATTATTGTCCGTTGTTTAAAAAAAAAAAAAAAAAAAAACAATCAAGTTCGAGGAAGTAGTGGCATTATTCGCTTCACAGTTGATTTGATTGACATTTCCATTTAGAATGCGAAAAAAAAATGCTCATAATATTTATTTATTTTTGGTGGGGGAAGGGAAAGAGGGCTACAAATTGTGGGTTATTTCATGCTTAATTAAATCCGAGAAGTACGAAGTTTGTAAAAAATGATTTCTTGTGTATCAAAATCTCATAATTTGCCTAGTTTCTTTTTCAATTATTAATGTCAAAACATTAAGTAAAACATTTTTGATAATATTAAAACAATAAACAGCATTAACTAAAATATTTTAATTTGTTAATAAAGAATAATTCTCTTCGCCTTTGTCGCATTTTTTCGTTTTTTTTATAACTTTATGACAAAACTCGTTTCTACCTAAAACTCCACAATCTTAAGTTATAGCAGCATAGCAGCGTCATCTGTTGAGCAATTTACACAAAAAGTAATCAGCACCAAATTATATCAAGGATTAACTTAATCTGAAGTTTTATGAAAATCCGTGCATTCGTTCTTGAGATAGAGCTATTGTGGAAATAATGAATAAAGCAGCATCTGTTGGACGATATACACCAATAACTAAACATCTTGAGTTTATATCAAGGTGTAACTGAATCTAAAGTTTTGTGAAATTAAATGCATCAGTTCTTGATATAGAGCAACCATAAAATTTTTGTCACATACAGACTCACAGAGTTACACATGTTTACGAAAACCACCAAATCGCGTTCAGGACCTGCTGAAACATATAAATCCACTAAAAACTGGAAATAAAATTTTTCACGAATTTAATACTTACTTCTTGTAAAGATAAAAGAAAGTAATAAATGCATGCTTCAAATTTTATGTTAAATTTTTAATTTTACAATTTCCATTAATCAGCAAATTATTGAAATAATTCTTTTGCATATGTATTCACTTTTAACAAGAGAAGTTCCATTTAATTATATATCTAGAATTTTTTTTTTTCTTCCATGTAATCATGTTTCTGTGAAATTGTGAACTTTTTGCATACACTTGTACAAAATGTAATTGGAATTTGAGAATTAGAAATTACTATATTTAGATTCCTATTTAGACCATTTTCAATAAAATTATTCATACATATACCATATAACTTCATTAGATTCATCTGCTATATGGCATGAATATTTTTTTCTTCAATTATTGCATTTACGAAAGATTCAATTTGGAGATTAAACTTTTTTCTGAAATGTCTATTTTCCAGAGAAATTTTGTGAAGAGTCTTGAGTTTCAAAGAAGAAAAAAATGTGAAGGATCCTTTCAAATCTTCTCAAACAGATTTCTGCTGAGATATCAGATAGATCAGAGATTAGATATTAAAATTTTCATGTGGGACACTCAACATAAAAATAAATAAAATAAAAAGCATGAGAATGTAGCTATTACAAAATTTCCAATATATTATTTTACAAATGAGAGTTCCATTTTTTCCGATTTGGAAAAACAAGCCTTCAGGAAAAACTGAAAAAAAAAACTTTTTTTTTTTTTTTTCAAGCATTCCCATCTAATCAGAAATATGTAATGCATTTACCATATATAATGTTTAACTAGCTGTATATGGCAGTCCCTAAATTTTCTTCTGTCTCACATGTCTTATTATTTTAAAAAGCAGTTACATTTGTTAATACTCCAATATTATTAATTCAATGCTATACCATTTTGATTTTCATCTTAACCTTTTGATTACGGGATAGAAATTGCAATTTTTATATATTCATTCGTACCACAATTTACGAAAAAAAAAATGTTTGTCATAGATTTGTCTTGAAATTTTTCTGGTGCGAATGTATGGCACTTATTAGTTAAAAAAGTGGCGCGAATATAATAAAGCAATCTTCCCTGGGACGACATATATCCCAACCCCGTAAGCAAAGGGTTAAATTCCTGATTCAGCTAATTAAAGTAAAAACGAGTTAATCTAGATCATATTTATTATAAGCATTTTTTCCTTTAATCTGTTGCCATCAACTTTTTGTGAATAGCCGGCTTAGTAGAATGCAAGTTTCCGTCGCTGCACAAGTCACCGATAGACAAAAAAAAAAAAAAAAAAAAAAACTACGAAAAATCGAGAAAATTATACAAAAATCGCCATCGCAGTGCCGCTTTCCTGGGGATTATTTTTAAATTCAAGGAGGATCTGCTGGCCATAGCTATAAACACGCAGGGAAATTTTTAGTTCAATTCTATGCATAGTTTCATGCACTTTTCGATGGTACAATAATAAAAATGGCACAGGCATCGCTATTACAGCACCCAATTCCGGCGAAATATTACTAAATTGAAGGAGAACTTGTTTGCCATAGCCAAAAACATGCACAAAATATTTAGTTTGATTCTATGCATAACTTCACTCTTTATGATAGTATTATAGCGACGCACGGACAGATACACATTTTGCATAAGCATGTCTTTTGGAATCTCTGACCCCAAAAATGTGTAAATCCGTAGAAAAACAAAAAAAAATTTCGATTACAATACTTTCTTCTATCTGCAATAGAAAAAAATAAAAATAAATGGGTGCGGGGAGAGGATAATATTATTAAAATTTTCTGAGGAAATTTTGGTCAGAGTTAAAAAGTTAATACATCTAAATATCCGAAATTAAATCAACAATCGATAAAACGGAGGCCTCTTAGTTCTATTGGATAAATTGTGGTTAAAAAAATATATAATCATATGAATTCAGGGTTCGTTTGCTGAAAAAAGACCAAAATGTGCAGTGCGTATTGCTGAAGGTAATCGCCTCTCCCCACAAACAGTAGACGCGTTTGGACATATTGCCATTTAAAAATATAAAATCATTCAACACCGTTTTTAAATAAAATTAACATCTTTAATTTGATTTTTTGAAAAGCTTTTTAAGTAAATCTGGACATTTTAGAGTTCATATCATGTATTTATATTAAACCGATTTTGTTTTTCTTCGATAACACAATCCTTATATGTTTATTTATTTGGATTAATAATGTAATTTATCGCCTATGGTATTTTTTTATGACAGTGTTAATGTTAAAACGTCATAAAACCTTACGTAAGCAAGGGGGGGGGGGGGGGTAGCATTTGCCTATTTTCCTTAGAAAAGGAAGCGAGGTATACAAAATGTCTAAAAATATGCTTGCGTAATATTTGAACGGTCCCATGAATAAATTTAAAGAAGATTTTTACGTAAAAAGATCAATATTTTGTTTTTCATATTTTTCCTTTAAATTCTGTTTTTGTGTACTCGAAATTATTATTCTGAAACTGAAGTTGATTTTATTAGCAATGGAAACAAATAACATAATTCATGATTTATTTTTTTTAATTTATCTTCCTGATAAGCTATGTATTAAACTACATTAATTTAATTCAAAAAATGTAAACAATAAAATATCAACAATAATATATCCAAAAATAAACGGATTGCAAATACATAAGTTTTTTTTTTAACAGATATGGAAAAATCTACTTTTTTTATATAATGGGAAAAACAAAACAATAGTATAATACAGAATTATAAAGAATATTTATAAGGTTAATAAAAGAATGCCATTTCATTCTTATCTGTTTTTTCAATTAGATAAATATTGCCCTCTTTTGCGTCTTCTAGCTGATAAATACAGCTATCCTCCTTTTCCATAGCGACCCATAGTAAAATCTTCAGCAAATGTTTCTTCTCGGAATAAAGCAAAGTAGCAAAACAGAAAATGTCCGCTTGCTTTCACTTCACCTCGAATGAGAAGTCTCCCAAAGTTTACATTATTAGAAGGTTGTGGTCAAAAGGAGAGGGTGTAATTTGACTCTTTATTGCAGTCACGTGACACACGGTCAAAAGAGAGATAGAGAGATAAAGTGAATAATAAAGGGGGATATCTTTGAATGACCTATTCAAAAGTACTATGCCAAGAATGAATTCTTTTGCAAAAATCTGGCGTCTTTCTACTTTTAGCAACCCTACACCCCCCGGTGCGAATCCTGTTACATCGGGAGCTAAACTAATATATTTGATAATGCTGACAGCTTGACAGTTTTGTAAAGGATTTTTGATGTAACTAATTTTAATTTAAGAATTACAACGTTTTAATTAGAATAAAATTGAAAAGTTGCTTAATTACGTAAAAGAAAACAAATCAAATTTTGCATGCATAAGCTCTAATTTTTTATATCTTTCTTCAATCCAAAGTTATAAACGAATAAAGACAACACATCTCACTTTTGGGTTTTTTTTGAAACTTTAACATAAATTTAAAAATACTTAAAACTGTTTTAAAAATATTTTAAGCTTATAATGACGTGAAGAGCTTTCGAATTTATATGCTGAAAAAAAGAAATTTCTGAAATTTTGATATTTGAATGAAAGAACAGCGATCTATTTTCTCCCATAGACTAACATGGGAATCGACAACGTAGCTTCTCTTCGAGTAAGTCCCCTTAAGGTCCAAAAATTCAAACGATGATAAAAAACGGAAAAAAGGGTCGATTCGTTTGCGGTTTTCACTAAAATCATTCTTTATAACACGATTTTAAAAAAAAAAGTTACATTCAAAAAATTAATTCAAAAGTTACATTCATTCATTATAAAAGTTACATTCAAAAATTGTCGATAGAGGGCGCTTTAGACTTTAGAGTAACGAACAACTACTTTTTAGCGTTATTTTGTGCATGGTATTGAAATTATTTTACAGTTTAGACTTTAACTGAAATTTTAATCCCAAACTTGGAAACATTGGGATCGGGTAACTGGCGAAAATTTAACTGTAAACAGAGGGGCGGATTTCAAACATTCATAAACAGTATACAAACTGATCGATTTTGTTCCGGTTTGCGTGTATATCATTCCATTCATAATTATTTTATTCCAAATGACTTACAGCTCTTGCGTATCCATTTTTTGGTAGAGGGCGCTTCCGACACATCTCCGAAATTTCAATGGCATTACTCCTGTGTGTTTTACTACCAGACCAACGTACTTCCAGGAAGTGTTAAGGATGCAAAGCGACTCGGAATCACATAGGAATGTAACATTGAAAATGCCTTTTTAGCGAGCTGTGGTTAAAAGAAGCAGAGAAAAAAGCAACAGAAACAGGTAGTGAAACAGCAACACGTTAATGTGACAGAAAGCAATTTAGTTAAAGGTTTTACTACAAAAGATATCCGAAATTACGACCAGAAGTAGTCGGGCATGCTTGACAGCAGCGTCGCATGCAATTCCTTACGCTTTGAAAAATTCCTGGCATCTCGGATAGCTTTCTGGCAGCTACAAAAATTCGAGCTGACAGGTCTTCCACTGACGGTACAGGAGTCTCATACATTCAACTTTTCATTTGATCTCAGCAGAAGAAGTCCATACAGATTCAGATTGAGGCAGGTGGTGGTGGGGGGATGCCAATTGGTTTGAGCTCAACTAGCCCCGCCCAGCAATGTTTATTTAAAAAAATACAGAACAATTATACAGTAATAAAATAAAGGTAGGTAACAAAAAGTAATTGATATAATGAAGTAGGTGCGACGATCTGGCAAGCCAACGAACCGGGCCACCACTACCTATCCACTGCTGTCCACATGTTACGTTGAGGTGTCTGTGAACATCATTGGTGAAATGTGGAGGATCTCCATCGTGCTATGGAGCGGCGCAACGAAAGAGGAACATGTGCTTTAATCAGAAGTTCCGACAGAACGTGTTGTAGAAATATCAAGTGGCTTTTTTCTCTGCCTTTTTTTAACCCTAACTCGTAAAAAGATATTTTTGGCATTACATTATATTATGATTCCGAGTCGTCTTTGCATCCCTAACACTTCCTGGGAGTATGTTGGGTCTGGTAGTAAAACACCCAGGAGTAATGCCATTGAAATTTCGGAGATGTGTCGGAAGCGCCCTCTAACAAAAAATGGGGACATCAATACTGTATGTCATTTTGAACAAAATAATTACCATGGGAATGACCTACACGCAAACCGCAATAAAATCGATTAATTTGTCAAATGTTTATGAGCGTTCAAAATCCCCTACTCTGTTCGCAGTTAAATTTTCGCTATTTACCCGATAACAATGTTTCCGATTTTGGGCTTAAAATTTAAGTTAAAGTCTAAACTTTAGAATAATTTCAACCCCGTGCACAAAATAAGGGTAAAAAGTAGTTGTTTGTTACTCTAAAGTCTAAAGCGCCCTCTATCGACAATTTTTGAACGTAACGTTTAAAATCTTTTTACAAACAAAACGTGATATAAAGAATGATTTTAGCGAAAACCGCAATCGAATCCACCCTTTTTTCCGTTTTTTATAATCGTTTGAAGTTTTGGACTATAAACTTTAATGGCCCCTGGCTCCTACGGAAGACGTTTGCGTCCTATGGTTTCCTATTTAATAATGTTTGTCTTCATGTATACTATCACCCCTCAAAGTTTGTCGGTCTGGTAGCGAAACACCCTGTATGTATATATATTCACAATATTTTAATTTCGGGGGGAAAAAGTACCTAATGCAGCAAAAGCACTGCTTTTTGCCCGAAACGAAAACGACATTGCGACTATTTTTTAAACACAGATATTTTTATCAAAAAAAAGCTGTAACAAAAAATATTTTGAATTAAATCTGGTAAACAACAGATTCATCATTCATGGTTGAGTGAAAATTTGAAATTCATGACTAAAATTTTAACAGTTATTCTCTGAAATGGTTTTGTCTGTTTCTCCTCATATAATTTTGAAATTGTAAATATTGTAGACCTGAATTTCATCCAAGCTATTCAGGTTAAAAGGAAAACATTTTTAATATATATGCATATAGTATTTAAATTTTAATATATATGAATTTTTAATATAAATTCTCGAAATAGCTTTGTCTATTAAAAAAAAAAAAAAAAAAAAAAAAAAAAAAAAAAAAAAAAAAGAGAGAGAGAGAGAGAGAGAGAGAGAGTCTAATCTACGATTTTAGGAAAATTATTCTCTAGAATGTTAAATATTTAAACAAATATATTAACAATATTTCTTTGTTTAACAAAACAACTTTTAATACATACATTTAAAATTAAAGTTATTCCGAATATACATATAATGAAATAGGTGTTTAAATTAAAAGAATAAAATGTTTGCAAATTAAATAATAAAAGTCGATACGACCAAGAAAACATCGGATTTTTATCGTCTGCCACTGGTATATGAAAAATGGAGCTAAAGTTGAATATTTTATTTAGTATTAAATTCTATACATTTCTAAATATTGATAAACATTACATTATCATAGGAAATACTACGGTGTATACCATTTTGTATGATTTAGCTCATCAAGAATTTAGTAAAATGTGACACTATTTCAAAAATTTTTATTTATATAATAACTACTTACTAAATTTAACGAGTCATCTTTCATTACTGATATATATGTGTTATTGTATTGTTTTTATCAATAACGTTTTGGCAACATAGCTATATGCTTTTCAAATTAATTAAGATAGCCGGAATTTGTATGTGTTGTTTAATGTCGATTAAAGCCTACGTTTTCGTTATAATGGTTATAAATGTTTCGCATACTTTTATTACATTACAATTTAATCGAGCTTTAATTTTAGCTTCAGTACCAATCTCACCTAGTTGCCTTCAAAAGTCTATTACTAAAGTGCAAATTAATGGGGTAGAATTGAATGCGCTTATTGACACTGGTAGCTCACTTAGTTTTATAAATGAATTCCACACTAGCAAATGTAAAATAAAAGTTAAACCATACTTAAGCACAATAACGATGGCTAATTCCTCTCTAAGCTCAGATGTTAAGGGTTGCGGCGAAGTTAATATGAAATTAAATGAGCATGTGTATAATAATGTAAGAGTACTAATCATGAGAAATCTCTGTGCAGACGTTCTTATTGGTCACGATATTCTGAAGGACCATTCTCTTATTGAAATCCAGTTTAATGGCGAGAGACCTCCTCTCAAAATCTGCTCCCTAGCTGTTGCTCAAGTGCCACCAGTCTCACTGTTTGCTAATTTAACTCCAGATTGTAAACCAGTAGCTACCAAATCTAGACGTCAATCTTTGGAAGATCAAAAATTTATCGCTGCAGAAGTAAAGAAGTTGCTGGAAGAGGGAGTTATTGAACCCAGTAATTCTCCTTGGCGTGCTCAAGCGTTTGTGGTAAAAGGAGAGCATCACAAACCTCGTATGGTAATTGATTATTCTCAAACGATTAATCGTTTCACGATGCTTGATGCTTATCCTCTTCCGAAAATTGAGGAGTTAATCTCAAAAATATCGAGATATGAAATATTCAGCACTATTGATTTGAGAAGTGCATACCATCAACTACCTATTAACGATGCTGAAAAGCATTATACTGCCTTTGAAGCTGATGGTAAATTATATCATTTCCTCCGCGTACCTTTTGGAGTCACTAATGGTGTTGCATGCTTCCAGAGATCCATTGACAAGATCATTCAAGATGAAGAGTTGGAAGGTACTTTTCCTTATCTAGATGACGTCACTATCTGCGGAAGAAATCCTGATGAACACGATCGAAATTTAAAAAGATTCTTAGCAGTTACTAAAAAATACAACTTAACTCTAAATGAAAAGAAGTGCAAGTTTTCTACCAAGTCTGTAAATCTATTAGGTTACACTATCCAGAACAAGACTATCAAGCCTAACCCGGATAGGCTTGCTCCCTTGATGAACCTTCCTGTACCTGACAATGCAGCATCTCTCCGAAGAGCATTAGGTATGTTTGCCCATTATTGCCGCTGGATACCAACATTCTCAAAGAAAATACGTCCATTACTATCAAACAATGCATTTCCTCTTGCAGAAGAAGCTGTAAATGCATTTAAAAGTTTAAAGTTAGACATAGCGAAAGCCTCATTAGCCGCAATCGATGACAATATTCCATTCAGAGTAGAGACTGATGCATCAAAGTTTGCCATAGCAGCAACTCTTAGCCAAGCAGGACGACCCATAGCATTCTTCTCAAGAACACTAAACAAATCCGAATTGAATCATTCAGCTGTTGAAAAAGAAGCATATGCCATCGTGGAATCTCTACGTTATTGGCGACATTACCTGATTGGCAGACCTTTTGAAGTATTTACTGATCAAAGATCTGTCTCATTTATGTTTGATAAACATCATTCTAGTAAAATCAAAAATGAAAAGATCTTGCGTTGGAGGCTGGAATTGTCGTGTTTCAAGTTTGATATAATTTACCGCCCTGGTAGTAAAAATGCTAATGCAGATGCATTTTCAAGGATAACTGCTGCAATTAACCCTGAAGTGAATTTAAAACAGCTGCATGAAGACTTGTGTCATCCTGGAATTGTTCGAATGCATCACTGGATTAGATCTAAAAACTTGCCCTTTTCCCTAGAAGATGTGAAAAGTCTCGTAAATTCCTGCCCTGTCTGCTGTGAAGTAAAACCTAAATTCATTAAAAACCAAGGAAAATTAATAAAAGCAACATCTGCATTCGAAAGACTGAACATAGATTTTAAGGGCCCTTTACCATCAAATTCAAGAAATCGCTTCCTCCTCACTGTGATTGACGAGTACTCAAGGTTTCCTTTTGCCATTCCCTGCTCTGATGTCTCCTCAACTACAGTGATTAAGCATTTGAGTAACATCTTTTCAATATTTGGTATGCCAGCATACATCCATACAGATAGGGGGCCATCTCTCATGTCTAGAGAATTAAAAGGGTTTCTTACTGCACTTGGTATAGCAACTAGTCGTACAACTGCCTATAATCCACGAGGTAACGGACAGGTCGAACGCTATAATGGTATCATTTGGAAAACAATTCAGTTGGCATTGAAAACTCAGAACAAGAAAATTGAACTGTGGGAAGAAGTCCTACAATCAGCACTCCATTCCATTCGTTCACTATTATGCACTGCAACTAATGAAACACCACACGAACGCATGTTTTCTCACCCTAGAAGGTCACATAATGGAAGTTCAATACCTACTTGGCTTACTCAGGCAGGACCAGTGTTGATGAAAAATCATTCACGTACTAATAAGTATGAGCCCATTGTACAAGAAGTTGAACTTCTGGAAGCTAATCCAGAATATGCTTACGTAAAGCTACCAGATGGACGTGAGACTACTGTGTCTATCAGACATTTAGCTCCAAGAGGGGAAATCATCGAAAATACCTATGAGAGTAACGGTGAAATGGAGCCATCCGTTAACCAGAACGAATGCTCAGAGCTTGATGGTCATTCGAAGCAATCGACAGAGATTTTGGAGGGGACCGAAAGGAATACAAAAAAAGGTGCAATGCCTGATGAAAATGTTTTACATGAGCAACCTGAACAACCTGAACAGAAGCAATATGAGGTACCTGAACAGAAGCAACATGAGGTACCTGAACAGAAAACTGATAATGAACGATTGCGTCCCAGTAGACTGAGACGTAAACCTGCATATCTGTCGGATTATGTTGTAAACTAACTTTTTGGTTGGGGTGAATGATATATATGTGTTATTGTATTGTTTTTATCAATAACGTTTTGGCAACATAGCTATATGCTTTTCAAATTAATTAAGATAGCCGGAATTTGTATGTGTTGTTTAATGTCGATTAAAGCCTACGTTTTCGTTATAATGGTTATAAATGTTTCGCATACTTTTATTACATTACAATTACATTAAAAACATAATTAAAATCGAACATATTTTAATCAGCGATATTTGTATCGCATAGTTAAATGATATTTCATCTTAGTATATTTTATGTCAACATTTAGTCGTACTACACTTATTTATTCTATATTTATTTACAATATTTCAAACCTAAAACTTATTCTACGCAACATTTTAAAGTAAGGCCGTGTTCAGCTGTTACGCGCGCTGCACGCGCACGCTAGGAGCCACGGACATGGAGTGGATGCTTATACTTGGTGGGATGTGCGTTCAGTCCTCGCTACTGTGCCACCAGTTACTGTAACTGTTCGCTCAGTAACAGATGGAGAACAGATCAAGGATGTAATTACTTGTAGTGCCAATTATAAAGATAATCTGTTACAAATGAAAGTGAGCTGGCTGGTCGAATGGTCAGAGTGCTGAGCTTGAACCCAGACGATACGGGTTCGAAACCTGCGCGGGCCAAAAGTTGGTTTGTGTTTTTTTTTTGTTTTTTTTTTTGGTTGCTTTTTATTAATAAATAAGACATTTTTATTGAAGGTAAAATTTATATTAATAATACAGAAGCACATGTATTTCTATTATAATAATAAAATACTTATTTAAATATGAGAAAATGAGATTTTTGCGGAGAAAGTTTTAATATTCCAAATTTAGAATATTAAAAGGATAATTAGAACGATATTAATATCGTTCCAAAGTGATTTATATATATATTAAGAAAATGAAAAAAAAAGTTTTCTGCGAAAATATCCGTATACGCATAAAATAATTATTAATGTTCTTCTTCTTCTTTTTTTTTTTTTTTTTGAAAATTTTAGAAGTAATTTTTTATTGAGATTAGGATGCAAATATAATGCATGCATGGATATTTTACGGTGTTAAAATCAAAATGGAAAATATTATAAAAGCAAAATGTAAAAGATATACATTTTTTTAAATTAAGAATATCTGCATACATATATTTTAAAGAAGTGAAATATTTGGAGTTTGCTTTCTAGTTTTATAATGAATAAAGTATGATTAGAATGTTTATAATTTTTCTATTAAAAGTATAAATAAGTGTTTTGCTTATACTAACATAATTTCGGATGTCGTTTGTTTTTCACATTTTATGACATATTTTGGCCTGTTATCCACACGGTATTAAAATATACAATCATTAAATAAGAAATATATACATACTAAAACTTCTTCTGAAAAATTATCTAACTAACAATGCAAATTCCATTGAAATCAATCCAGTATTGTAGATTACAAATCAATCTTGTAATATGTGGATACAGGGCCATCGCTAAGACTTTTTATTGGTGGGGGAGAAAACCTTAATATTGTCAAGTCAAATTTTTATATTCGCCAACTCGTTTTATAATTTTGCCAAGTTAACGCACTTTGAAAATGTAATACAATTCTTATTTGTAAAAAAATTAATAATATTCCCAATTAGAGTTGTAACTTTTGCAAATTCTATCAAAAATAGAAAATGTATTGCAGTTTTTATTAAAATTTTAATTAAATTTGACATAAAAGTTTTAAATTTGCAAAGTGTAACAACATTTGTCAATGTTTTGGGAGGGTACCCCCACCCCTTAGCTAGTCCCCCGTGTGGATATCTCAACCTTGGTTTATCAACAGCATTCTATTAATTACAACAATAGAATCAACAGTATTCTATTATTTAATACGAAAAGTATAAAGCAACTGATAAATGATTTTTAAATAAATAAAAATAAAATTATTAAAAAAATTAAATCACCAATTGTTAAATTGTATCAGTCAACCTACCAACTTTGACAACAAACAACGTGCAACCAATAAGAGATAAGCACAAAACGCACAATCACGTGATCAAATCGCCCATCATTTTTTTGCGTCGCGCGCGTCAAGGTTTGAGCAGGGTTGATTGTCATTTTTTAAATGCTAATCGGGCTTAATTACATGAAATAGGTCACGTGATACTTTTTCGGAATACTTTTAATTTTATTTGAGTGGTCACAGGTATGTATTTCTGTTACGAAAATCATATTTTGAAAGGATAAAGAGATATGGTATTTGTATTTAGCAATTCTGAACCATAAAAATAATACAATAATTGAATAAGTTTAAAATTCTCTTCTTCGATAGCACCTACTCCAAGCAGAATCTTCTGAGCGCGCGCGCACAAAAAAAGCCGCTTTTGAACACGGCCTAACACTTTATAGAAACAAAAAGGTTTTGTTGCCATTCACGCAAAAGAAACTGCAATCTACTTAATAATCCTCTAGTTATGCACCCCTGCCGATAGATAGCATATGCCTTGACCCCACCTCAGAGCTGCTAGAGCGTTCCAACTTAATGCTGAAATCTGTCGTAAATTAACAAGCTGCGCCAGCTGGTGGCAGGGGTGCAAATGAATGCGCGGGTTTGACGTCATATATGCGCTGATGTTTATTATCTCCGCATCTCTTGCGCATATTTTCCAAATTTTCACTCAACCATGAATGATGAATCTGTTGTTTACCAGATATAATTCAAAATATTTTTGGTACAGTTTGTTTTGATAAATATATGCAAATAATATATATATATATTTACAATATCATTTTAACTTCGGGAAAAAAGTACCTAATGCAGCATAAACACTGCTTTTCACCCGAAACGAAAACGACATTGCGACTATTTTTTAAATACATATATTTTTATCAAAACAAGCTGTAACAAAAAAATATTTTGAATTAAATCTGGTAAACAACAGATTCATCATTCATGGTTGAGTGAAAATTTGAAATTCATGACTAAAATTTTAACAGGTATTCTCTGAAATGGTTTTGTCTGTTTCTCTTCATATAATTAGCTCACAGGCTATCATAGCCTGAGAGCTTATGTGCCCGTTCGTTCTGTATGTACGTTCGTACGTAACGCGATAACTCATGATAAAAATATCCGATCCACTTGAAATTTTGTATGTAGGTATATCCTGACAAGGCGCTTCACTGATTAGTTTTTGGAGTTCATTCGATATGTATAAGAGGGAGAACGGGGGCTCATGCCCCTCCCTTTCGTTGATATAAATGGGATTTTCATGCAGAATTAAGTTTTCGTTCAAAATTTAGATTAGGATCATTCTGATGAGGCGATTCCGTGACTGTTATTAGGTGTTCATTGAATAAGTATAAATAGGGGGAACAGGGGTTCTAATGCCCCCCCCCCTTATTTATATAAATGGGTTTTTCAAGCAGAATTTTCAGATTTCGTTCAAATCTCTGAATAGTTTTGGTAGTTTAATGGTTAAGTATAAAAGAGGGGATAACTCCTTTTAAATTATATAAATGCTAAATGGGTTTTTATTAAGAATTATCTCATTTGCTCTGAATTTTGGGTATAGATTTTTTATATGATAAAGCATGTCTTTGATAGTATAGGAGATTCAATGATTAAGTAAAAAATAAAAAGAATATTGCCCAGTTAAACTGATGGCATTGAGCTCACAGGCTACGCATACTAATTGTACATTACAGCCTTGTATTTTCGTTAATTCCGTTCGAAAAAAATTAAGAAGGGGAAACAGCTCTCCCCTTTCTCCTTTTTTATACTTAATCATTGAACCTCCTAAACTATCAAGTACATGCTTTATCATATTGAAAAATCTATATCCAAAATTCAGAGCAAATCGGATAATTCTTAATAAAAACCCATTTAGCATTTATATAATTTAAGAGGAGTCATTCCCCTCTTTTACACTTAACCATTAAACTTCCAAAACTATTCAGAGATTTGAACGAAATTTGACAATTCTGATTGAAAAATCCATTTATACAAGTTAAGGGGAGGGGCTTTAGAATCCCCGTTCCCCCTGTTTATACTTATTCAATGAACATCTAATAACAGCCACGGACTTGCCTCATCAGAATGATCCTATATCTAAATTTTGAACGAAAACTGTTAATTCTGCATGCAAATCCCGTTTATATCAATTAAGGGGAGGGGCATGAGCTCCCCGTTCCCCCTGTTCATATTTATTCAATGAACACCTAATAACAGCCACGGTATCGCCTCATCAGAATGATCCTATATCTAAATTTTGAATGAAAACTGTTAATTCTTCATGAAAATCCCGTTTATATCAATTGAGGGAGGGGAATGAGCCCCCCGTTCCCCCTGTTTATACTTATTCAATGAACACCTAATAACAGCCACGGTATCGCCTCATCAGAATGATCCTATATCTAAATTTTGAACGAAAACTGTTAATTCTGCATGAAAATCCCGTTTATATCAATTGGGGGAAAAGCATGAGTCCCCCGTTCCCCCTGTTTATACTAATTCAATGAACACCTAATAACAGTCACGGAATCGCTTCATCAGAATGATCCTATCTCTAAATTTTGAACGAAAGCTGTTAATTCTGCATGGAAATCTTGTTTATATCAATTAAGGGGAGGGGCATGAGCCCCCCGTTCCCCCTCTTATACATATCGAATGAACTCCAAAAACTAATCAGGGAAGCGCCTTATCAGGATATACCTACATACAAAATTTCAAGAGGATCCGATATTTTTATCATGAGTTATCGCGTTACGCACGAACATACGAACGTACATACAGAACGGACGGGCACATAAGCTCTCAGGCTATGATAGCCTGTGAGCTAAAAAGAGGAAAGGGGAGAGCTGTTTCTCCTTCTTAATTTTTTTTCGAACGGAATTAACCCTTGAAAATATAAGGCTTTAATGTACAATTAGTATTTGTAGCCTGTGAGCTCAATGCCATCAGTTTAACTGGGCAGTATTCACTATTTTGAAATTGTAAATATTGTAGACCTAAATTTCGTGAAAGCTATTCAGGTTAAAAGGAAAACATTTTTAATATATATGCATACAGTATGTAAATTTTAATATATATGAATTTTTAATATAAATTCTCGAAATAGCTTTGTCAGTTAAAAAAAAAAAGAGAGAGAGAGATTCTAATCTACGATTTTAGGAAAATTATTGTCTAGAACGTTAAATATTTAAACAAATAAATTAACAATATTTCTTTGTTTAACAAAACAACATTTAATACATACATTTAAAATTAAAGTTATTCCGAATATACGTATGATGAAATAGGTTTTTAAATTAAAAGAATGAAATGTTTGTAAGTTAAATAATAAAAGTCGATGTGACCAAGAAAACATCGGATTTTTATCGTCTGCCATTGGTAAATAAAAAATGGAGCTAAAGTTGAATATTTTATTTAGTATTAAATTCTATACATTTCTAAATATTGATAAACATTATATTATCATAGGGAATATAATGGTGTATACTATTTTGTATAATTTAGCTCGTCAAGAATTTAGTAAAATGTGACACTATTTCAAAATTTTTCATACTACTTACTAAATTTAATGAGTCATCTTTCATTACATAAAAAACTTAATTAAAATCGAACATATTTTAAACAGCAATATTTGTATCACATAGTTAAATGATATTAATGATCGTCTTAGTATATTTTATGTTAATATTTAGTCGTATTACACTTATTTATTCGATATTTATTTACAATATTTCAAACCAAAAGCTTATTCTACGCAATGTTTTAAAGTAACATTTTATAGAAACAAAAAAAATTTGTTGTCATTCACACAAAAGAAACTGCAATCTACTTAATAATCCTCTAGTTATGCACCCCTGCCGCTAGATGGCTGATGCCTGATCACCCTGCTCCTAAAGGTGCGTTTTCACGGGCCGCTCTAACTACCTAAAAAACCTTAGCTTACCCAAAACCTAACCTAAGAGCGTTTTCACTGGTTACAGATAAATCCTTATGCCAACCAATCAAAGGCAAGTCTTCACTGCGCAAGCGTCTACTTAGGGCTTTAACAGTCTACAGACCGATCAGCTGATATAAAATTATAAACAAATAACTTTTGTTTACGTTCATAGTGATAGTCGTAAATATTTCGTATAAAAAAATAATAAAAAGTTTTGACTGTTTTTTCTCACTAAAACAGCTTTAAATAATGCTCCAAATATCATTTTTTATCCAAGTTTCAAAATGAAAATACATAAAAGCACACAGTTACTATGTTTAATGTATTGAAAAACACATAAGTAAATTTTCACTTATGAAAAAGTGATAAGTTACGCACTTTGATCAGGTTATTTCATGTGCGCAAATGACAAAAATTTGTCAAAAATATTGGGAAAATTGTTCAATTTGTACAAATGGCATAATAATGATTACACTAATTAATATATCATATATCTCTATCCATAACATGTCAATAAAACACATTGTGTTAGGTATTTCTTTTCAATTTGTTTAAAAATTAAACGTTATTACTAAATAAGTATAAAAGTAGAAAAATATGTATTTTTTAACCATTCTTTTATAAACTTAAAATATTTATAAATATCATGCCTAATTTCAAGACAGTAATTCATGATGGATTAAAAAACTTCTCTTCAGTAATTTGGAATGAGTCTAATTATGAAAAATTCACCACAATGACTTGGTAGAAAGCATAAACTGCTGAATTTATTAAAGGAATTATTTTTTCTTTCTTTTTTCTGATATGACAACAGAAAAGGTAAAAAACTAAAAACCATTTTTTAATTTTAGATGAATTCAGAATTTTTAAATTATTTTTTCAAAGTTTAATTATAATTTACTTAATGCTAAATTATTAGTTGATAAAAACAGATACAAAAAATATTTCTTTATTTTTGTAAATAAAAATTATTTCTTTATTTTTGTAAATAAAATTATTTCATTATTTTTATTTATGTTTCCTTTCTTGCCTTCAAATTATTAAAAATATTTTGTTGTTACAGTTTCACTGCCAGTTGGCATATTTTAATGGCACGGTTTGATGCACAATTAACTCTGCTTGTTGTTATTGTAACCTTAAAAGATATTTGCTTTTTTAACAAGTGGTTAACAGAAAAATGTTTTAAAATTCACTTATTACTTGAAATAAATTCCTAAAAAAAGAATTGCCGAGAGAAGTACACAGATGTAGATATATATATATTTTTTTTTGGCATGTTCTTAGAACAGCCAAGACACTTGATTACATACTATGCACAGTACACTTGATTACACACTATGCACAGAGATGACTGCTTTAATAAAATAAACTTTCACAAATAATTTACAACTAGTTAACTTCTTTTACCATGAATTTTCTCTATGCAAACAATTTTCTTAATAGTTTTAAATTTTTAAAAATTTGCAGATCTCCATTTTCTGATTTTAAGAATTTTTTTCATGTTTAATCTACAGAACTTTATATACACCATTTTCTAAAAAAAAAAAAAAAAAAAAAAAAAAAAAAAAAGCAATAACCATCAAATAAAATCAATTAAAATTCACCTACCTCTGCTTCTTCATTAACATTAAAGAATCTTACAAAAAGAATCTTTTATTTATTCTACTTATTACTTTTATTCAAGAAAACAAATCACATGTTGCAAACTAAAAATCTAGCAAACAAACAAAAACTTCCTTCAGCTTCCAGATATCGTGTCATGCAGCAGATGATTCAGTAATTAAAAAATTTGAAGCTTTTCTCTAAATAAGCTAACATCAATGCGTTGTTTTCATCTAATGTCCAGTATTCTCGTGGAATTAGCGAATAAAAAGATAGTAAAACATCAATAAACAATCAGAATTCGGCATTTTTACAAAGCTTTCCATTTTCTAAATGATAAAATTTTCTGACAGGTCAATCTTGTTTTGCTACGACACAAATTCTATCTAGATCCCAGTCATGAAAACTACTTTTGTTCCTTAAAAAAAAAATCAGGATAAAAGAACCATTTAAGCACAATAAAAATTAAAAGAAGTTAATTTTAAAAGCACACTGCATACATTCATGGGAATTTGTTTAAAATGGGGAAATTTTTATTTATGTAATTTACAGATATTGTTTATTACAATAAACAGTCACCAAAATAATTGTGAACTTATTGTCAGCATTTGCTAAAGGGAGCAGAAGGCAGTCCCACAGGGTGCAGAAACTTAGGGGATGCCAAATTTATATTACCAATGTCTTTTTTAAGGCTTTAGTGTCAAGTTAAGGAAAAGGGGGTGGAGGCGAATTTCCGGGTGCAGCTTTCTCTTAGTTTTCTTCGCCCCTGCTTATAGCTAGTGAATAGATATAGTTTTAACGCATTTTGCAAAGTAAACAATCAATGATTGAAAGTAACAATCAATAATTTTTAAATATTAATTTTATATCATAACGTTATTTAAACTGCCTTCCTACATCAGAAATAAAGTTCAATACCTTTTAAGGGAAACGCTATACTAATAAAAATCACAGAAAAGGAATTTTTAAATTTTGCCGCATACATTTGCATAAAGTTATATAGATTTTATGACTTCTGTTCATGAATTTAATAAATATATTTTATTTCTAAAACTTATTTAGGATATTTATCAAACATATCGATTTCTATAATTTTAAACTAAAGCACTTATGAGTGTTACATGCCCATTAAAATGAAGTAAAAAAATAATCACTGGATGCACGAAATTTGCTGTCCAGCAGTCTCTAAAATGCATGAAATTCATCAAACTCGCATCGACTAACAAAACTAAAATTTAAAAATTCACCTCTGAGTGCACGAAAGTCGCATTGAAGAAGTTTCTAGAATGAGCAAAACTGCAGTTATTAATCACAGCAGGTATCAAACTATTAAAATGTCTGTAAATTTGTACAAAAATATGCCATTTATCATCTCGCCAAATTCAATGATGCTAAGTGTCTCGGTTGTTTTAGGATTCAGCCATTTTTTTTAAGTTATAAAGTATTCAATAATAAACCAATTATAAAATCCTATCTTTACATACTTAAAGCAAGTTAATTAAAAGAAAGTAAAAAGAAAAAACAAATTCAAAGGATTAATAAAAATACAAACCACACTGATTTTTCGAAATAACAAAATGAAAGTGATAGTGGGGGGGGGGGGGGGGGGGGAGGGAGGTTCAGTATCATACAATCAATATTAAAAAAAATGTGAAAAACATACAATAACAAAAAACACATACTTTTCCTAAGCTAGATTACTTATTGGTTAACACAGCTTTTCCCATTTTATAGAAAAAAAATATTGCTTGTATTTAGCGATGCACCGAATATTTGGTATTTGACTATACTACCAAATATCAGACTATTCAACATGTGAAATACTTGGCATGGCTAAATTTAACACACTTCAGTATACCAAATATGGTATATCAGCCAAACCGAATTCTAAGATAATATTTTTAAAAACCTTAAAGCAACTTTTAACAACAAATTTAAAAATAGAATTATATTTACATAAAAGAGAATGCTTCTTATTTACTATTCGAAAAGTAACCCCAAATACAATTAACTAATAATGATTTTAGTTTTTTTCTAACAAATAAACAGTATATGACTGTAATTTTTTTTTTTCAAATTTCTTTAAAATTTCACTTTGATGTCAAAATATTTGTTTCAGAATATGAGAAAATTATATTCATTTGTTTTAATTCACAGAGGAAACTATCCTCTTCTTAAGTAACAATTCAAAGCATGGTTTTTTTTTTTTCTTGTAAAATTTACTTGTAAAAAGACCTTGTTTATCAATATGGAAGTTTTTATGTTAAATATTATGTAAAATTATTTTAACTTTTTATTATTTTCAAACTCTGAAATTTAAGAGTATTCGGATAAGCCAAACATTCAGTATTTAGTTTATCTGTTGGCTGAATATTTGGCTAAAATCACAATTCGGTGCATCTTTTCTTGCATATGTGATTCAAATGATAAAAGGCAAAACTGGGAAATTTCATTACTGGCGAGTAAAAGCAGTTTTATAAACAGACACTTTTTAAATTTAAAAATACTAAACAATAAATTTTTGTTAAAACTTCTATTAATATTAAACCAAAAATTGAATAGTACAAATAATTATTAGTGATATCAGCAATATCGTGAATTTTTTTAGAAATAAATTTATTCTTCCTTCATGAAAAAACATGAATTCAGTAATCATATACAGTATGGAACCATTTATCCGGAAACCAGTTAACCGGAAAACCAGTTATCCGGAATGGTATTTCTAATAGACTGATGTTAGAATCTTTTTAGAAAAAAGTGGCATACACAATCAGTTTGACATATACATTGCTTGAAACAACTGTATAGTTTGATAACAGCATCTAGTATTTGAAATAGAAGCATATAATCACATTATAGATTAATGAATAATATTATAGATGTTTTCATTTTTATGCCGAGAAAACAAAAGAATTTTTGTTTCCATATATTAGCTTCTTTCAAACTCTAACAATTGATCTTACTTTCATCAGATTCTTGGTTCAAGTAATCTAATAATCAATTTAAAATTAGAAGTAATACCACAGCTACATATGTTTCACAAAACTTATCAAATGGATGCTGCTTTATTGCCCAACCAGTTAACCGGAAAAACCAGTTATCCGGAATACATCTGGCCCCAACCATTCTGGATAAATGGTTCTGTACTGTATATTATAAAGCAGAAGTTCTGAAACTTCCAAATGAGTGTTTTCAAAAACTACCCGATAGATTTTTTTGCCGATTGTATCATTCGATAGGAAATATTTTTTTAAAGGTTTGTGATTCAAATTTACAGGGATAATTCTGATTTTTCGTAGTAAATTTCGTATTTTTCGGTTATTTTTGACAAAAGGGTTGCCAGTGGCTGTTTTTGGCGAAAATTAAAATTGCTAAAAGAATTAAAATGGCTATATCTAATAGAAATATTACAAATATCTTGCAAGTAATAGCAGAAAATAACTACTGATAATATTAATAACAATAAAGAAAGACCACTTAAATGAGGCGTAATATTATAAAAACATATTTATCTTGAAAATGAAAAAAATATTTGTAATGCTTAAAAAATAAATCAACGCGAAATATAACAATTGGTTCAACTTTTGGCGACTTATCCCTGGCATTAGAATAAAAACATTAATTTCAGAAATAGATTAAATGAATTTTGAATGATAGTTATTTCCCTTTTTATTATTTTCTTTCTCTTTTTTATCAAATTTCCATATAATATAACTTACAGGAGAAAAAAGCAGATCTGATTGTAAAAGACACTAAGTTGTGAGTTACTATTCGTTTCTATACCATTTTCATCTTGCTTTTGTCACCAAAGAATGCTTTTTACGCCGAAAATGCACTACTGACTTAATGCCTGACTTAGTTTCTTAATGGTCACAATAATGTTGTTCCTTTTTTCAAGTGAAGATCATTTTTAGAGTATATTTTAATATTCAATCATAAATTATATAGATATAACTCTTTTATTTCTTTTGCAAATGTTTTTATTGTTAATTTAATTTTTCTTGCACCACTTCGTCAATTTCACTGAACAGGAAAAATTTCAGTTTTGAAATTTAAAAACTGAAGAAGGAAAGATTACCCCATCGGTTAAAAATCTATCGCCAAATTCCAAGATTAAATGTCAATAATGGATGATCGTAAATGTCACATTCACTTGACATTAAGTATAATATAAATATTAATTATGTCATCAAGTGATTTTTAATTCGACATTTTATTTCTACTTTTATATATGCTCTGCTAATTTATTTTTCATTATTTAAATGAAAATTTATGCTAATCTACATAATCTGGCTAATAGTTTGGTGATTTGTATAATTTGGCGAAATTGGTCGACGGTATAACCAAGTAGTACTGAAGAAAAAATTTTGCAATTCAAAGTAAATTTATGCAATTATGCATTATTACTATAGATAAATTCAACATTTTGAAATAAAAAATTACCGCTGAATAAAATTTACAAGTCTTTTTTAATTGACCATTTCCTCTTCAATGTTTCTTCAATCAATATTTCGCTATTCTCTTTCGTGCAGGCTAACAAAAATGTATTTTAAATATTTTATTAGATAAAACATAAATAACATTTTTCTATTTAAAAAAAAAATATTTTTAAAATCTAATTCTACTATTATGTGTCTTACAGGACAATATAGCAGAATTACTTTTAAAAATGGTTTTATCTGTTAATTGTATGTTATTTGTTTATTTGGGTGTTTGAATTTACTTTTGTCACCAAACAATGTGATTTTATACCAAGAAGACATAAGCCGGAGTGATTTTCACAATTACTAAATTCTCTCACTCTCTTTTAAATGTGTGAGAGCATTTTTAGGATATTTTTTTATGTTTAATTGTAAATATATAAATAGCAGTATAGCAAAAAAAAAAAAAAAAAAAAAATGTGTATAATGTTTAAATTTTAGTATAAATGTCTTCCTCATCCAAACTGTAAAATAATTTAATTGCAACTTTTTAAAGTTTTGGCGCAGATGTCATATACGCACCACATTCGCACGATTGCAACAAAATGGCGATTTTATGCCTCACATGGTAAACCGACTATGGTTATTTATTAATAAACTATTTATTAACTTTCATTTTGTTTTTTAAAATAATATAAATCATTTTGTTCTATAGCTATTAATTAAACTTTTTTATTTATTTATTTATTTTTTTTTTTCAAATATAAAATAATTAAAAAATATTTATGAAATTGGTAATTAAAAACCAAGTTCTCCAAATTGGTGCCAGAAAAAAATTGCACCAATGTGGTACATACATGACATCTGTGTCAAAGTTTTTTCACTATACATAAGTAGGGAAAATGCAGTATAAATACCGATGAAAGTTTTTTCCAAATATGGAAATTTTGTCACAGATTTGGTCATATACTCATCGAGGTATCTCACTGGTGCCAAAATGGCATTATTTGCCTCATATGGTAACCCAGCTATAGTTGTTTATCTGATGATAAGTTGTTTATTTACTTTCATTTTTTTTTTTTGAAATGATATTTGTAGTTTTGTTCTACAGTTACTTTTTTATTTATTGTTAATTGCTGTTTAAAATGATAGAAAATAATAAAATATATATAAATTTCTTTGGTATTCTGGATTTTGCCACATTGTAGTTGCAAGAAAATCATGCTAAACCTATTGTGTATATGATGTCTGTAGGAATCTTTTGTGAAATATGAAAAGTATTAATTGGCTACTACTTGATTAACACGTCAACCAATTTCACCAAATCGTTCCCCAAATTATACAAATTTACATAATTTTACGAAAGAGCAAATAATTTTGTTTTGTTTTTTTACCGTTGGCAACTTGCTGTAACGAAAAATGTTTATTTTTTTTCTTCCTGCCATTGTTTTGTAAGAGCTGGTTTTGTCAAAGCCATGTTAAGATGGTATTCAAATTTTTGAACCCTTCCCAATTACCACCCCCCTTGGGCCAATTTTGCTCATTCTCAATTCCTACTGAGATATTAACCATCTCAATGTACTTGACGAGTTTGAAGATGATTCTTGCATAATTGTGCCTTTTATAGCATGGACAAAATTTAATATATATATAATCATTAAGTGGGAGTAGCTTTGGGTTTCTGGCTTCACATAATGAAAAGTTATGAAGAAATTTTTCAGACGCCGTACCATGGTAACGATTGTAGTAATTAATATTTCTTCAGATAAGGGAAAATTTTAAATCCTGTTGCCATAATGGTCTCATTTCGCTTCTAAATGTGCACTGTTAGTAATAAACTAAAATAGTTACTTCTAAATAGCTATTTTTCTGCAACGTTTAAGATAATTTAATATCACAATGGTGTCTAAATCGTTTTCAGCAATGAGGAAGGTGCTGCTGGATGTCCAAATTCTTTTGAATACAAATTTAAATTCACCAATTCGCTTCATCCAAGGTTGATTTTGAAATATCGATCAGCGCAGCGGGCATAGCCTGGTAGTATTAAATAAAATTACAAATTAAAATATATATGGAATTGATATAAAGCTAAAAAAGTCTAATTTTGTCCCTATATTTGAACTGAATATTTCATTGTTTACATCTAAGTTATATGCAGATTTGAGGGAGTCTATTGTATTTGCATTTCAATATATATTTTTTTATTGGATAGCTGTTCAATATTGGCTTTCAATTTTGCTTGTAGTTTTTACTTTTTCTTATTCTCTTACATTACTTTTCAAACCGGTTCCTAAAATGAAAGTAAATTAAAAAATCTGTAATCTAAACCAAGAAATTCTGAATGCATGATATATTATATACGTACAGCCATATATTTCTGCAAACTGTGTGCTGACATTTACATTCAATGGAAAGTGATCAATTAAAAGAAAAGAACCAAATATTTCTGTCACTGCCATGTTTTTATAATATTTGTTTTCACATATTCTGTGCTATGTAACTATGCTAATAAAAATGTGCTTTATTTTATTTAATACTTATCGTTTGTATGTTTCCTTAAACAATAATTCAATTTGATATTAAAATTTTTATTTTAATCTAAGTAATTGTTGCAATTTACACAATTTATATTTACTAAATTCCTGTAAAATTAATGCCTTAAATCAGAGAGCATTAAATTGAATTTACACTTATATAAGCAAGAACTTTTGAACAAAGCAATAGAACTTTTTTTTAAAGCAATAAGTGGCTTACTTTTCATAAGAGTCAATACAGCAAATGCAATCTTCAGCAAAATAAAAAAAAAGAAGTGTGTAGCTTCCAGGAAGAATCCAAATGCAATCTAGCTAGCAAGTTTACATCCCAAAAGGCCAAAGATTATTTCTAACCTATAGCCTTTTGAGCGCATTCCAACTGGCCAATGCAAAAGTATCCAACAAACTGCAAGAGTAGCACTTTACTGCACAGTTTTACACCTATTCGTATTATTCTTGTTACATTTCCATCATAACTGTAGCATCCGAAGCAACTAGAAAATTAAAAGAAAGAAACTAATCAAATTTGTGCATACATATACATATATAAGTTCTTGAAAAGCAAATATTTACTAATAAACTATTAATCAGCTAAGAAATTTAAGTATGCTTGTTTAAAATCATTAGACAAAACAGAAATAATTAAGCTTGTGCACCATTTAAATATTTAGAATAGAATACTAGTTATGATAAAACACTTTTAGAATGCTATAAATATTAAAATAAATTTAAACATGGTATTTTATAAATGATAGTGCAAAACCGTTTGTTTATTTACAGTACATTTTCACCAAGTTTTAGGATAAAATTGTAATATTAATTCACAAAAGCAACTCTCAACACTTTAGAAATTTTAAATAAAAATATCTTATGCATAACTATGTTTTAAAAATATAATAAAACAAAAATAAATTTTTGATACAAACGGTAATGTTGATTTATTATATGAGTACTACTCAAAATGAAATATGGAAATCTAAAAATAGCTGATTACATATTTTTTTCCTTCCCTAAACAAAGATTAATAAAACTACACACATGCTTATACTTAGATTAGGCCAAAATTCTATCAACTGCCACCAGATTTTAATAAAACTACATTTAAATACAAAAACAGTTATATTAATCCTTTTTAAATTAGAGAAGTTTTTCCAACTGATACATATTTAAAGTTATTCTGGTAGACTTTAAATTTCTGTGAAAAAATATTAAGTTTATTGTATGCATGAAAGACTCGCTTTTAGTTACTAAAATCCTTCTAACATCATAATGAAACATTACCATTAATTTTCTTAAACATCATTTGCAACATGCCAGTTTGTTTACATATGCAATATGACAGTTTATTTTGATAGCTTTTCTTTTGCAAGTTGCATGCTTTATAAATCGCTGTTTTCAATGTAATTTTTTAAAAGATAAACAAAGACTTCACATAATGTTTTCCTTTTTTCTGCATTCGTAAGTATTAACAAAATAGTAAAGATTAAAAAGCAATCGAAAAGGTCAAAATTTTGTTTATAATTCTAAGTTTGCTACTTTCTCATCAAATAAATAAAATGTATATTATAAATTCATAGGGATAACTTTCAGATTCATTAGGACACACTAAGAAAATAGCAAACAATTTTAAAACAAAATTAAGGGAGCCTTAATTCTGATCAAAGTTTTGGATTAATGGATAAATTCTAGTGAAATAAAACTAAAACGCCTATCACACTGGACTAACACATGGAAACTTTACTCAAATAGTAGCAAACCATGCATAATAAATACAAATTCTTAGAAATAATCAGATAAAAAGAAGCTATACATGATTTAAAATGAAAATTCTATGAGGATTTACAACTTTTTATTAGGGATGGGACGAATAGTGATTTGGCCGAATAGCCGAATACTCGGCCAAATTTTAGGCCGAATACCGAATATTCGGCAGCCGAATACCTACTTTTTTTTACAATAGAAAAAATAAATTTTGATTATATATAATTTAAAAAATAGGAGCTCATTACTAATTATTACTCTTAAATGTTCTTTTAAATGTATTTTTAAATTTGAAAAACTTATTTTAACACAAAAAAATTATGAAATTGCACTATATTCTTTTATCCTAATGTACATCAAACTGATTTTCAGTAAGTCAGGATGGGAAGATTATTATTTCCATTAAAATATGAAGAATGTACTTCACTTTTACTATCAAATGATACTTTTACCCTTTCTTGCATCCAAAATCAATAATATTCTTAATCTCTCTCTCTAAGAGCTCACGAGAAGATATTTTCTGAAATAACATTAAATAAAGTAAATTTGATCATTTAGAGTTTGTGTCCCTAATGATAAGCAAATTCATAAAAACGAGACTGTTCTGAATTCAGTTGCCAAGCTTTAAATTATAAATTATGTTAAAGCAAAAGTAGAATGCTTAAAGTAGAATGCATATGTTAACAAAATCTTTGACATTTGAACTGGCACATACAATATTCAACATCAATATTCCACTTATTCAACAAGCAGGGATGGGAATTTTCCGCTCTTTGATGGATTTCCGCTTTTTTGTTATTTTAAGAAATACCGCAGATTTCCGCTTTTTTGTTATTTTGATAAGTTTCAGATTTTTCACCTCAAAAATTCAGCTTTTTCCGCGGATTTCAGAAAAATGTAATAGGGATGCCGCGGACGCGCTATAGTGCGTAAAATACACAAAAACTTGGCGATGGGACGCTAAAAAATGGAGCTTACGCGTCTCGCGGGACGCGTAATTTTCGTCAAAGAATCGCAGAAAAGGCAAATTTCGTTAAAAAATCGCGAAATAACGAATAACTTCCGGCAAATTTCGTGAAAATGGCTAATTTTGCTACAAAATCCCGAAAAAAGTAGGTTTTCTTAGAAAAAATGACAAGTTTTGTCCAAAAATCGTGATAAAACGGCAAATTTTGTCGAAACATTTGCGAAAAACGGCAAATTTTATCAAAAAACGGTAATTTTCTTTAAAAGATTGCAAAAAAACAAAACATTTCGTCAAAAGATCGCGAAAAAATGGCTAATTTTGTTACAAAAGGCGGAAAAAAGGCAGATTTCCTCAAAAAATCGCGAAAAAACGACAAATTTCGTCCAAAAATCTTGATAAAACGGCAAATTTTGTCAAAAGATCCGCGAAAAACTACAATTTTCATCAAAAATCGTGATAAAATGGTAACTTTTGTCAAAATATCGCGAAAAACCGGCACATTTCGTCAAAAGATTGCGGAAAAACGGCAAATTTCGCCAAAAGATTGAAAAAAAAAAAAACGGCAAATTTTGTCGGAAAATCGCTTTAAAACACAATTTTCGTCAAAGGGGCAAGAAAAGAAAGTTAATGCCTGGTGGATAGAATTTTTCTGTTCCAAAAACTAACTTTCCTGCTTCCAAATTATTCTTTTTGCTGCTCCAAAAACAGATTTTCCTGCTTCACAATCTTTTTTTGATTGTTTCAAATCTTTCAAAGTGAATGTAACTTCTGATAACACCTATTCATTAAACAAAAAGTACCCCCTTACTTGTGGTGCAATTTTTCATTCGCGCGTGTGAATACAATATGGTGCAATTTTTCATTCAAGCGTATTTTCAGTCTTTTTGCTTTTTTGCAGTTCCCATCCCTGAACAAGCCTTAAAAGGATAAATAGAAATTGGTAACAACATGAATGAAGGAAAATGTAAATTAAAAATATATACATAATAATATTGCATATTTAAGTCAGTAATTATGCAAATAATTATTTAAAAGTGAAAACTATAGAATAAAAAAATTATTTTGTTCAGTATTTAGAATTTATGTTTAAATATTTATAAAACTACCTTCATAAAACAAGTTGTGTCATCAGTTCTGTTTTCAGATGTACCATTTTATTTGGAATAGTGATGTTTCATATTTAATTTTGAAAATGAATCTTCTTTAATACACCTAGTGAATGAATTTTTTCATTTTTTCTTTATAGAAAATAAGTTATGAACTTCGTAAGAGCCTTTTTTATATGTGCATGGAGTTTGCAGACATTAATAAATATTTGAGTGCTTGGCAGTGTTTTTCTTTTTTTCTTTCTTTTTTTTTTTCTATAAGTATTTTTATATCTTGAATTGTAATATATCATTCTCTAATGAAGATGTTTCACATACAATTAAAGCTCCAACTTGGGTAGCAATTTCTAAAATATCACTAACTTTTATAGTAAATACAGAAAGGCTGTATATTTTTTAGTACATAAAAAACTGTATATTTTGTAAGTAAGAATGAGAAGGACTTTATGAATGAAGTAGCAAATTTGGATTAAAGGAAAAAAAATTGTAAGACATGAAATTCTTTAAATCCTAAATTTATTTGCCAAGATATTTTTCACTATTCGGCAAGATATCTCTAAATATTCGGCTACAGGTATTCGGCCGAAGTATTCGGTCAACAAGCCTTCAATATTCGGCCAACCGAATATTCGGCAAAAAGGCCGAATACCGAATAGTGGCCGAATATTCGTCCCATCCCTACTTTTTATGCTGTAAATTAAATCTCTAAAGGGATGAAGAGCAAACTATTTTGCAATTAAATATTACTTTCTTAAAATAAAATAGGGAAATATCAAATACAGCGGCTTATTTATTTTAGAGAAAATTCTTTTACATGCTTGCATAAATATGCAAGTATATTAACAAAGCTTGATTGCAGCTAGCATTTAACTAATTTGACGATTTAAAAACCTACGAGCTAGGCTAACCAAATATTCCTTAACATTTACAATTATTACATGAACAAACAGATATTTAATTCAAAATTAATTGGAAATACTCTACCAAACAACCGAATATAATCACTGAAGCAAGTAATTAATTTTAAGAAACAAATATTTATAAACAAATACTTTTATTCTTTGTACTGCTAACTTTCGATAAAATAATTTTGAGAACAGTACATTATATCTTCATTGCTACTCGAAACGAACTATATAAATTATAAATATTATTTTAATATTATAAAATGCATCTGAATGATTACAAAAGATAGATAGATATGTATATGCATCTACAAAATGAAAAACGTTAATAAAACTTACCTTTTTCTTTCAATCATAAAAAATAATTACTGCTTGACGCAAAAGAATAGTTCGAAATAAATATAGCTACGTAAAATGAAAATTTCATTTTTAATGCTACATTTCTTCACCGCCATTACTTAGCAAAATTCTCTTTTCTGATTGGCTGCGCTTAGGTAGTTAGTGCTTAGGTTTGAACACGAATCGAACCTAAAAAATCACGTTCTAACTACCTAAAATCTTGTGCTTAGGTAAAGAGTTGGGAAAGTTAGCGCTTGGGTAGGCCCGTGAAAACGCACCTTAAGGGGAAAGAGGCTTCGTTTTCCTTCCATGTTTATATTCTTTGTTCCATGCTTGACCCTGCCTTTAATATGGCGGACAGCTTTTCCATGGGAGTTGAAACGCTTGAAATATATGCAGTTTTGCCCCACCTTTAATCTTGTTACTATCTTGTCAGTTATCTAAGCACCGTAGTTAATCAAATCCGTGATCTGTTCTTAATCTGTTATTGAGCGCACAGTAATAGTGCCTATAGTACCGTAGCGAGTACACTGTAAAAAATTTGACCCTTTTGCTGCATCGTCACTCCCTCGCTTTTATACAATATCTTTTTTTTTACTCATGAGGATGCGCCATGTGAGGGTGAAGTAATCGTTTTCTCCAAAAGCAGTGGAGTGATTATACAGCAAAAGAGTAAAATTTTTTAGTATAGTGAACGGATATCTCTTCCGCGATAAGAACCCACTCCATATTTTTGCCTCCTAAGCTGGCGTGCACAGCGCGCGTAATCCTCAAACACAGCCCCAATGTCATAGGGCGAAACAGCACTAAAACTTCTGATTGGTGGAGAGTATATTGTTATTTCGATCTTTAAGAACTTTTTCAGTCTGCTGTTTGTTCGTCTGCCGGTTATGTTTGTAAATATTGTGTGAAGTCACAAAGCCTTTAATCACATCACTAAACTAATGACACATCAAATTTCGTTTGTCTTACATGTACTTCTATTTATAATTTAAATGGACATTTTAAAATATGTACTTTAGTTATTGAAGTTCATTTTAAAGATTGATTTTATAGTTGTAACATCTACATATTTGAACTAGAAATAAAATTATTTTAATGACAAAATCCAAAAATGACTACATAATGTATATTTATGAAATTTTATAACAGTTGAATATTATGGCATTTCGTGAAAGTGGCAGTAAGGAAAGGTAATGCAGTTTTGCTATTTTATTTATTTATAGGAACTTTTCCGCCCCCTGGCTTATTTATTTTGTGAAACATATTTCTTGTGAATTATATTTATGGAATAATTTTTAGTTGTTTTTACTTGCATTACAAGTGATTTCAAGAAATTCTAATTCATTTAATTCGTTAAAAGAATTTTTAAGTCAAATATAGATTCCAGTTCATATTTGAAATTGTAATAATATCCATGCTTGACTAGCGTAGACAGAAAATTATTGCGCTTTTGCACTCTCCTTTCCTTGGCAGAAATATATTGCGCTTCTGCATTCATCATTTCTTTCTCTAATACAATTAAATCATGATTGTTTTTGTTTTTCTGCTAAGTAACTCTTATTTTCAGTTATGAGATTTTACATGCTGAATTTATACTGAGTTTTGACCCAGTGCTCACAAATAATAAAAGTTTTGTATATTTTCGATGAAAAAACTATGTAATGATGCAGAATCTATTGCAATTTTTTTATGCTTGCCTTCTCTAATTTTTTATATATTTGATGAGTGATAACATATCCCACGCATAACTTTCATTATGGGAGGGAAAAGTGAAACATGTCTGTATTCTAGTATTAATTTTATCTTTTCTGAAGACAAATGTACATAGGGAAGAGTGTTGTACCTTGGGACAGTATTCACATTGTAATTTTTTACTTCAAATATTATAATCTAATTAAAAATTTAAAGGCAGCATTTCAATACACAAACATATTGCTCTATAATACATTTTTAGAAATTCTGCCAGTTTGAAAATAAAAAAAATGCCACTCATTTAAAGTAGGCAAAGCAAACTGTCTGAAAGTACAACATCCTGTTGTACCTTGGGACATACTGCAAAATTCAGGCAATAAACATATATCTAATTAATAATTTGCACAATAACAAATTTTGTGCAAATGAAACTTCTATTTTACAAGGGGATAGAGAATAAAACTCAAGTTTCCATCATTGGTCTTAATTATGTCATCAAATAATCTTTCTGAAATAATAAATGTTAAATATATTTTAAACCTTGAAATGATAGAATGACAATGAGTCATTTTAACTTCTTCTTCCATTAAAAACGATAAGTAATAAGAGCAATTTAAGGATTAATAAAAAAAATGATGTTGGAAGCAGAAAAAAAAAGGCTATAAAGTGTTTTTGTATTTCCAGAAAAAGAGGAAGGGCGAGTTTGAATTGCCCAGCCAATTAAAAACCAACATCAAATTAAATCTCAGATTTATTTTTCTTTTGGGCTAATAAATATTTACATTTTTTAAAACAAAAGAGACTGTTAGAACCAGAAAGATACTTTTAATAAGTAGATACTTGTTGCATTTTTTTTTTTTTTTCACCTGGACACATGGATGTAGTTTAAAACTCTAGAAAAACTGAAAATGTGAAAACTAATAAGAAAATGAAATCAAATTATGGAAAAAAAAGTTTTTTTTTTCTTTTAATTTCAAATATTTTTTAAAACAAAAAATACGATTTTAATCAAAAAACACCTTGCATATTTTTTTTTTTTTTTTTTTTTTGTAACTTTATTTGGGACTAGCCTATTGGATTTTAAAAGGCAGAAGAAATGGAATATTTTCATTTCATCTGCTTGAAAAATCAGAGATTGCCCAGTCAAGCACAAACAATAGTTGGTGGCAAGATGGAACTTTGAAATTTTGCAATCTTCATTAGTTTTTAATATTGTGACTGATTATCAAAAAATCTGAGTCTCAGGTGTAATGTGAGTCTTAGACATAAAAAATACTGCAAATTTCAACACATCGTCACTTTTTAGCGACCATGTGTTGAAATTTGCAGTATTTGAGTCAATTTTGTCAATTGTTCACAGAAAACATCACTAATTTCATCAAAGGATTGAGGAAAAATGCAAATTCCTTCAAAGGATTATAAAAAAAAAAAGCAAATTTTGTCAAATTCGAAAAAATAAAAATTTCTCAAAGGATTGCAAAAAGAAATGCGAATTCTGTCAAAAAGTGATAAGGATTTTGTTAAAGGATCACATAAGTAAAAAACGCTATTTTTTCTAAAGAATCATGTACAAAATGCGAATTTTGCCAAACAATTAAAGAAAAAAATGTGAATTTTGTTGAAAGAATCATGAAAAAAAATGCCGATTTTTTTTTTTTCAAAGGATTACAAAAAAAAAAAAAAAAAAAAAAAAAAGCAAATTTTATAAAAGAATCAAGGAAAAATGCAAATTTTATCATAGAAATCTCGGGGTAAAAAAAAATTTTTTTTCAAAGGTTTGCAAAAAAACCACTGATTTTACCAAAGTATCCCATGAAAAAAGTGCGAGTTTTGCCAAAAAATCACAGAAAATACTAATTTCATAAAAAAAAAAAAAAACTAATTTTTTTAAGTGTTGTAAAAAAAAATGCTAAATTTGTCAAAGAATTGTGAAAAAAAAAACATGAATTTTGTTAAAGAGTCATGAGTAAAATGCAAATTTCATTAAAAGCCTCACAGATATAAAATGCAAATTTCTTCAAAGAATCATAGGAGAAAAATATATTTCTTTTCAAAAGTTCACACAAAAAACATTAATTCTGTCAAAGGATCAAGGAAAAATGAGAGTTTTTATCATATGATCATGAAAAAAACACAAACTTCTTCAAATGATCACAAAAAAAAAAAAAAAAAAAAAAAAAAAAAACATAAATTTAGTTAAAGTGCTGTGACAAAAATGTTATTTTGACAAAAAATCACACAAAAATGCAAATTTCCTCAAAAATTCTTGAAGAAATTCTGTTGAAGGATCATGAAGAAAAACTTGCAAATTCCATCAAGGGATCGCAATAAAAAAAGCAAATTCCGTCAAAAGATTATGAAAAAGAAAAAAAAAATGCAAATTCCACCAAAACATAGCTGAAAAAAAAAAAAAAAAAAAAAAATGCATACAGTCCTCCCCACTTAATCGGTTAATGGATAATCGAATTCAAACTATTATTTCAAATCTTTCACAATATCGTTTTTTCTCTTCTCTCGACTTTCATCAGGCATATCATCAGATTGATTTGCCTGCAAAATTTCAAAATCAGCTCACATTCACTACAATGTTCGGTTCTTTTCGGTATAAGAGATTAGTGTTCGGCTTAAAAACAAGCGCCTCAATTTATCAAGCTTTAATGGACTCGTTACTTGATGAATTACAGTTAGAAGGTGTCTATACCTACCAAGATGATCTTATTGTTGGTGCCAATTCATATCAAGAAATGTGTGATAAGTTGGATAAAATTCTTGCAATACTAGTAAAATATAATTTAACGCTGTCCCCTAACAAATGCACTTTTCACAAAACCAGTTTAGATTATCTTGGATTTCACATAGAAAATCAAACTATTTCTCCTGTTCAGTCGAACATTGTAAAAATAACATCTTTTCCAACACCTACAACAAAACGTCAATTAAAAGCACTCATAGGCGTCATTACATTTTACAAATCTCTGGTTCCATCCTTTTCTGAACTTGTGCAGCCTCTCATAAACTTAACTACTCCAAAAGCCAAATTTAAGTGGACAAGCAAACATCAAAAAATTATGGACACCATACAGAAGATATTCTTTAATCCACCCATGGTTAGATTACCTGACTGGAACAAAAAGTTCTATTTAAATACTGATGTGTCAAATATTGCTATTTCTGGTGTCTTACTACAAGAACATGATAAACAACTATTACCTGTTGCATACTTTTCAAAATCTTTAAAAGCATCAGAGAAAAAATATCCTGCACTTAAATTAGAACTCATGGCGATTCATAAATCAGTTACTGCTTTCAAATATTATTTATACAACAGAGAATTTGTAATACTTTCAGATAGTAAACCATTAGAAAAGTACAACAAAACTACAAACCCGGCTGATATTATCTCTCGTTGGCTCATGGATCTCTCAGAATACACATACAAATTTCAACATATTCCAGGTAAAAAGAATGTACTCGCTGACTATTTATCTCGCTGTAACTTTGAAAATAATCAACAGACTTTAGCTACAAACCCTGAACTTATTCATGATACTCAACCCTTACCTATTGTAGAATGTGATACTCCACACTCCAGCTCGAGTGATTCTAATATGCATGTTAATTGCCTTATTTCTGGTACACAAACAAATCCTGACCCTTTATTAGAAATTTCGAATGAAACATTTGCTACTGAACAACAAAATGACCCTACTTTGTCTGTTGTTTATAAAGAAATCTTAAAGAAAGGATCTTCTCAAAAATTTCCTAACTACTTCATTCATCCTGATTCGAAAGTATTAATGTTAAAGAAGGAAAATATTTTTAATAACACTTTTTCGTATCTCATTATTGTTCCAAATTCACTTAAAAGCAAAGTCTTAATAATTTCACATTTATCTCATTTTGGCTTTAATAAAACTTATGAATTCTTGTCAGGTAGATATTTTTGGAAGGGTATGTATGTAGACACTTTAAACTTTGTTGCATCCTGTATCAAATGTCTTCAAACTAAACATCACCAAACTCCACCCGCACCTTTGCAGCCCACATACACTCCCAGGTACCCTGGTCACACTATCAGTACTGATCTCCTTGGACCGTTTACTAATGGAAAATATGTTTTAACTATCACTGATCATTTTTCGAGACATATTGAACTCTTTCCACTTAATGACATATCGGCGAGTAAGGTTGTTAAATGCTTATTCTCCTACATAACCACCTTTGGGAGACCTTCGGTTGTCTTATTAGACTTAGGACCCCAGTACACGTCTCAGGTATATAACATTTTTAATGATACAATGGGCATTAAGGTATTACACAGTTCTGCCTCGAGGCCACAATCAAATGCGATTGCAGAGCGAATCAATAAGTCAATCAAATATTCAGTCAATATTCTTTTACAAGAAGGTCATTCATTCGAAAATGCTGTATTTATACACAAGTCACTTTATAACGGCTCCAAACATGCAACTACATTGTACTCTCCTAATTTTCTTCATTTTGGACGCGAACTTTCTCTAATTTTTGACACTTTTGATCAGTCGTGCAACCAACCCTTCCTTGATAAACATATTGAAGTACACAAATTACTTGATGATTTGAGTAAGATATATCACAAAGCTTATAACAACATTAAATCTGCTCAAGATAAAAGATATAAATATTATGGTCAGAAAGCTAAATTAAGATCCATTTTCTTAAAAGATATTGTATATCTAAAATCAAATGACAAGTTTAAAACTAGGGATGCACCGAATAGTGATTTTGGCCGAATATTCGGCCGACAGGTGAACCGAATACCGAATATTCGGCTAGCCGAATAGTAATTGTTGGGCCGAATACCGAATATTCGGCCAGCCGAATAGTTAACTATTCGGCCGAATACCGAATATTCGGCTTTCCAAATACTTTTTTAACTTCAAAATTTAAAGGTATTAAAATGTTACTTTTTAAAACAGTTTTACATAATATTTAATAAAAGAAACTTGCATTTTGATAAACAAGAGCTTTTTATAAGAGCATTTAGTATTGAAAAAAATCTGCCTTGAGTTATTTAAGAAGTGCAGTTATGAAATTTTAATTAATAAAATTTTCTACAAATCAAAACAAACACTTTAAAATCAAATAATGAAAAAATGGCCGAAGAAAAATTTTACAGTTTAATAAATGTCCTTTTTAAATAACTCAAGGCAGATTTTTTTCAATATAAAGTACAAATACTTTCAACTTAATTCTGAATAAAGGTATGTTTTGCTCATAGTTCTTTTCTTATGAATGGTGGTATTTTTCACCCTTCCCATCATATCATATTTTACAGAAATCAAAGCATATGAGTTGAAAATATGTTATCTTATTTATTGTTAATGTAATAAACGAACACACAAGTTTTGACCTAGAGTGAGATGAAATACAATGTACTTATGACTCAATAAGTTGATTATGATTATGGTTTCATGAACAAAAATTGTCTGCCTTGATAGCTATTACTAATCTCAAAAGTTTTTTTTTCTTTTAAAGGGCTTTTATTTGGGGAAAAGCAAGAAACAGATTATTTACTAAACAAAATTTAGAAACTTGTATGAGCACGTAATTTATTCCTAAGGAGAATCCTAATAAATTACCATTTTAATCCTTCTCATGGTTGATTTTCTTAAGTTATACTTTACAAACAGCAAATAAATAATGTAAAAACATTCTATTTTATTTAAAAATGATTTTTGTTTCTAATTATTTTAAATACTAGCAGCCTTCGCCCGCTACGCTGGTCAGTTTTTTTTAAGAAACTTTAAATCAAACGAAATTTTTATATCATAGTAATTTTTAGTTTTATATTGTATTTTAGTCTATATGTCATCGGAGAAAAGGCAGTCATCTAAACAGAAAGTTCAAAGTTAGTCACCAACGAATGACGTAGCGCTCAACATGTTAACAGTTTTAATCACATAAAAATTCATTCAGTGGAACCTTTAAAATAAAGCCAACCTTTTGTAATTGGGTTCATCTGATTTAAAATATCTCCATAAGTATTTATTTAAACAACGTAGAATGCTATATTACAATTGTTACAAAATTTCTGAAAAATTATCCAACTAACAATGTAAGTTCTATTAAAATCTATCTAGTAGAACTTAATTTAAAAGAGGCCGGAATGAAATTTTACTTTGCGTTTTATATATATTGAGAATTAAATATAGCCTACATAATCATGTTAACCTGATTATAGAACTCACTTCCAAAGTGCAGATTCAATAGATTTTTTTTGTACGATTATTAATAAAAAAACCCAGACTTTCTTTTATATATAAAGATTGAAAATTTCAGCTTTTTGTGCCGAAGACATCGCCAAATTAGAAAAATGTGAAGTACCTCACAAACTACTGGATTTAAAAGAATTTGCTTGGTACCATTCGATTCAGCATGGCAAAATACACTAAAATATGGTACCAATTGAATCGTCTACAAAATGGTATCAATTGAATTGACTACAAAATCTGATCTATCTAGAAGGATTCAAAAATTTCAGGTTTTTGCACGGAAGACATCGCCAAATTAGGAAAATGTGAAGTATCTCACGAAATAATGGATTTAAAAGAATTTGCTTGGTACCATTCCATTCAGCATGGAAAAATACATTAAAATATGTTATCAGTTGAAAAATAACTACATAAGCCGATTTTTAAGGAATTTTTTTAAAGTTCGTTCTTTTTTTACCCCCCCTTAGGGGTGGAATTTTCGAAAATCCCTTCTTAGCGGCGCTCGGTGCTATAAGAAGTATTTTTTCCCCAATTTTCAAGATTATGGGCCCGGTAGATTTTTTTGTGCTGTGATTAATACGAAATCCAGACTTTTTTTTATATATATAGATAAGGATTGAAAATTTCAGGTTTTTGCGCCGAAGACATCGCCAAATTAGGAAAATGGGAAGTATCTCACGAACTACCGGATTTAAAAGAATGTGCTTGGTACTATTCGATTCAGCATGGAAAAATACATTAAAATATGTTATCAGTTGAAAAATAATTACATAAGCCGATTTTTAAGGAATTTTTTTAAAGTTCGTTCTTTTTTTACCCCCCTTAGGGGTGGAATTTTCGAAAATCCCTTCTTAGCGGCGCTCGGTGCTATAAGAAGTATTTTTTCCCCAATTTTCAAGATTATGGGCCCGGTAGATTTTTTTGTGCTGTGATTAATACGAAATCCAGACTTTCTTTTATATATATAGATAAGGATTGAAAATTTCAGGTTTTTGCGCCGAAGACATCGCCAAATCAGGAAAATGGGAAGTATCTACGAACTACTGGATTTAAAAGAATGTGCTTGGTACCATTCGATTCAGCATGGAAAAATACATTAAAATATGTTATCAGTTGAAAAATAACTACATAAGCCGATTTTTAAGGAATTTTTTTAAAGTTCGTTCTTTTTTTTACCCCCCTTAGGGGTGGAATTTCCGAAAATCCCTTCTTAGCGGCGCTCGGTGCTATAAGAAGTATTTTTTCACCAATTTTCAAGATTATGGGTCCGGTAGATTTTTTTGTGCTGTGATTAATACGAAATCCAGACTTTCTTTTATATATATAGATTGAATGCATGCATTTATATTATTTAATCAGCCCATTTCACTGAAATCTTTTAACTTTTTTCATTTTATTCCCCTAACAACTGTTATAAACTTATTAAACGGATCTTTCTCCTTGGCACACATGTGCAATGCCAAATTGGCGGGGGGGGGGGGGGGGGGAAGCATATGTCAATGTGTTGCGTATATGACATCTGTGCCAAAAACACTTATTGTGACATAACTATAACAATTAGACATATGCTGTCGCGACATTTTTTTTGGATAATTATACGTTCTGCAAAGTCGTAGTACATTAATTTGTTTTATAATCAACAGTATTCGCAGCGCACGCGATGTAAGGATTTTTGGTACTTCTAGGTTATCCCATCGACCAAAAAATTATCGCCAAACTATAAGATTAAATGCCAATAATGGATAATCGTGAATGTCACATTCAATGACATTAAATAAGATTCACGTGTTTAAAATGTCATTAAGTGATATTAATTTCGTTTTTTTATTTGAATTTTTATTAATATTCCACTAATTATTTGTTTTTCCGTTATTTAAAATAAAAATTATGTCAATATGTAAAATTTGGATATTAGTTTGGCGATTTGTATAATTTGGCAAAATTGGTCGGCGGAGAAGTACCGGATTTTTTAAGGTCATTTTTCTACACCTTGGGTTACATTATTGGCATTTTAGTAAGGATCCCCCCCCCCTTTTTTTTTAAATATAATATAGCCTATGTTTACCGGAAATAGTGTAGCTTTCCAACAGTGAAAGAATTTTTCAAATCCGTCAGGTAGTTTCGGAGTTCATTCAATTCAAACAAACAATCAAATCTTTCCCCTTTATAATATTGGGTATAGATGTGACGTCATTATTTACTGATTTTTATTAGTTACATATATCCATGCCTCTTGTTCTTTTAACAAATATTTCAAAATTCCTATGTTATTTAAATTATGTCATCATATTTTTCCAAATCAAATATTTTAATAATAATTTAATTCTTTTTCGTTCACTTTACTTCTAATTATGTCGCCATTTTTCGCAGAGAACCTCTTATTAACGTAACGGATATTTGTGCGTCTTATATAATAAAATAGTTTTTTTTCATGTATGACGTCATATTTATTTTCCTTTGAATTATTTTTATTTTAATTTTTCACATGGATACTGTTCAATTGAAAATTAATTGCCGAGGAGATATTATTATCCCAGATTTTGATTTTATTGGCAACGGGAAAGAAAAATGGCTATTTTTATCGGAAAAATTTTAATTGATTCTGTATGAAAAATAATGAAATTTTGAACTATTAAGGAAAATATTTGAATAAATCAATTAAAAATAAGCCTATGTTCACCGGAAATTGTGTAGCTTTCCAACGGTGAAAGAATTTTTCAAATCAGTCAAGTAGTTTCGGAGCCTATCCAATTCAAACAAACAAACAAACAATCAAATCTTTCCTCTTTATAATATTAGTATAGATAACAATAGTCGGGTTGCCATGCCAGGCAAAATAATATCAATTTAGTGTCCATTAGTTACCTCGGTGTGTATATGATATCTGTGCAAACGAAACTTCCGATAATATAATAAATGACGTCATATTTATTTTCCTTTGAATTTTTTTTATTTTAATTTTTCACGTGGATACTGTTCAACTAAAAATTAATTGCCGAGGAGAAATTATTGTTCCATATTTTGATTTTTTTGGCAACGGGAAAGAAAATGGTTATTTTTTATCGGAAAAATTTTAATTGATTCTGTATGAAAAATAATGAAATTTTGAATTATTAAGGAAAATATTTGAATAAATCAATTAAAAATTAGCCTATGTTCACCGGAAATAGTGTAGCTTTCAAACGGTGAAAGAATTTTTCAAAACCGTCAAGTAGTTTCGGAGCCTATTCAATTCAAACAAACAAACAATCAAATCTTTCCTCTTTATAATATTAGTATAGATAAATTAAAAAATTGACAGTTAAAAGTAGAAATAGTGAAAAGTTTTTAAAAGGTTTTATTAAGTATTGGATTCGGCCGAATACTTTGATATTCGGCCAAACCGAATATTCGGCAAGCCGAATAGTTTCATATTCGGCCAAGCCGAATATTCGGCTCAACCGAATAGTTTAGTATTCGGCCTAACCGAATATTCGGTAACATGGCCGAATAGGCCGAATACCGAATAGATACCGAATATTCGGTGCATCCCTATTTAAAACAAAGTATACTGGTCCATATATTGTCACTTGTAAACATTCCCCTGTGTCATTCTCAATTAAAAGGTTGTATACTCCTGATAACACAGCATTTCGGGTACATATTGATAGACTTTTACTAGCACCTCCTCGTTATGGACATTTATTTGATGTGTCAAGTCATATAAACAACACTAACTTTAATACGTTTTATCAACCTCACACATACAATCTAAGAAACAGAAGCTAATGTAAAAACACTATTTATTATTTTTTATGTCTTGTTTTATGATACCACATATCCAACCAAAGAGCTCATGGTTGTGTGTATGTTGTTTTTGACTGATCTTTAACAATATCATGGCTGGTCCATCACTGTTGCTCTGAAGATCTCTTAGGAACAATATTAGGTATCATTGTTATCCTTTAACACTTAGATATGTCTTCATACTCACTTAAATTTTAGTTACTTTTTATTTTGTTTCTTTTTGCAGTACACTTAAAATTTCTTTGACAATATTCATTAATTCATTATTTTTCCACTAGCTAACCTCCCACTTAACAATCCCTGTACTATAAGTCAAACATATTATAGTTAGATAAACAGGTACTGTAGTCTAGAAAAGTAAACAAATGATTCATGTAATTAAATAAAACACAGTTTTCATATATGACTTGTTCATCACCCCACTCGATTGTGACATAGTTTTCGTCTCTTCACTCTAGGATTGTCTGCCCATATTAGTTATTATATGATATACATTTTTTGTTGTTTTTTGTTTCTTTTTGAATTCTTCCCTTTGAAGTCTTGTTCCCGTTCAAAATTAAGGCCCTAAGGGTTCAAGCTTCATTGTGTTGAGAGACAAAGTTTTGGAATTGGAGTTTAGGTTCAAATTTTTGAATTGTGATTCCAATTCACAACAATTCAATTTTTTTTTTCATGTAATTCGACATGGGCTCCTTCAGAAGACCGCTAGTGCCTTCGGGGGAGCATCACAATTCCCTCCTCATCTAAGGCTAGGCCCTAAGCTGATGCCATAATACTTGTGTTGTACACAAGATTCAGGGTGACGCATATTTTTATGGGCGTGCTTGGAGCACCTCTTTTTTTTGTCATCCTATGCTTCGGCATGAAACATTTTTTTACAAAAACATTTTTATTTTTTAATATACATCATATTACTCTTTTTAATTTTTTGAAAAATATAGTACTATTATGTTATTTTTGTGTATTGCCATTTTATATTCATTTAGTATTAGTTTCATGTTTTGTATATATGTTTCAAAATTTTTACTTGTGTCATGATAACAATCAAAGCTGCAGTAATATGTTTGTACTGTCTGAGTCGACTCAACTTCTACATATAAAATACAGTACTAGCTTGGATCCATAAAATACAAATATAAAAAAATATAGAAACTTTAGAACTGCAGACTGTTTTTGAATACAAAAGTCTCCATTATCATGACGTCAAATTTCTACAGATACATATAAAAAAAAAACTTTTGCATTTATGTATGTTTTTATGTTATAATATTGTATGCTAGCCTATGCACATTGGACAGCAAAAGTTTTTTTTGTGGTGCACCGGGTGATAGATATAACGATTATTTCGTTATATATTGGTTATTTTCTTAAATTATTCCTTTACCCCCGTCTCTGTTCAATTCAAAATTAGTTTTAAGTTGTCCTTCATTCCTTTTCCATTTTTCTTGCTTATTAATTCTCTAACCGAAAATCGGCAGCTGCTTAACTTTATCTGTGAGAAATACACTCACATATTAATCAACCGTTTAAAACTATTTCCAGATGTCTGCTATTTCCGATCGAAGCAATTCTGCATTACCTTATAAGGAGATCATCTCTGTTTCGCAGTTAAAATTTATGCTTACGCTTCTTTTTCCTTTCTCGACAAAACCCTAAAAAGAATTTAACATCTGCGCAGTAAAATCTGATGTCCCTTCGGTGTGCCTCTGTGTTTAGACAAAACAACACGTGTAACATTTTATCGTTTGGCAACCTTTTCCTTTCCCATCCCAGCTGGGAAACTAAATTGAATTCTGATCTTGCTGGCTGCATTTTAACTGTTATTTGGCGTATTCTATCCATTGTGCATGGGCGAACTTGTGTATGTTGGCGATTTTCTATCATGCCAAAAGTGGCGGTTTGTTGCTATGTATGATGCCACTTGACTCCCTGCTCTTGTCTAGTAAAGTTGCTAAAAAACTGTTCGGAGATTTTTCTCCGAGTACTGTATGTGTGCCCCCCTAGTAATACATGTCTGAATAAAGAATAACTTAGCAATCATTGTGGGGTTTTTTCGTACATCCGAATCTGGACTACTATACGTAATCACGCTTCTTCTAAGTATGCTAATAAAATAGCAGCTGCTACCAAACTACGCTACAAGAATCTCCATTACACCAAGTAGCAAAAGATTTTAAAATATCTCAAACTCAAGTCTGCAATATAAACCATAATGCAGAAAATATCAAAGAAGAATGGAGATGCAAGGGAAATTTGGATAGAAAAAGGAAACGGAAATCCAATTTTGATATCATTGATCAAAGTGTGCTGGAATGGTTTTCAGCGAAAAGAGCAAAAGGTGCATTAATAAATGGCACCATGATTATGCAGAAAGCAAATGAACTCACAAAAAATTTTGAAGAAGGTGAAAAGTTTTGTGCATCAAAAGTTTGGCTCTACCGTTGGCAACAGAGAAACAATTTGTCTTTCAAAACTGGACATGGAGAATCAGAATCGGTTGATGATTCACAGTGTGATCAATGGTGTGAAAGCATTTTGGAACCCATTCTAGAAGAACATAGTAAGAAGATATATTTAACTGTGATGAAACGGTGTTTTTTTATCGTGCAATGCCTTCAGGGACCATTGCTGGGAAAAAAGAAGGTTCAAGGATTTAAAAGAAATAAAAATCGATTGACACTCTTACTTTGTGCAAATCAAACTGAGACCGAAATGCTACAACCCTTAGTTATAGGTAAAAGTAAGCAACCATGATGCCTCAAAAATGTCAAAAGTTATCCAGTGCCATACACACACTCGCAAAATGCATGGATGACCATGAAAATATTCAAAAATTGGCTAACAAAGTTACATGCCGATATGGAAAAACGAAACAGAAAAATAGTTTTGTTTTTAGATGTCGTCTCCAGTCACAAATTTGATGATGGATGTATTCGCCTCACAAACGTCAAGCTTCAGTTTCTTCCTGTCAATACGACAAACAAAATCCAGCCCCTGGACCAACGAATTATTCGATCATTTAAAAGTCATTATAGGAAAGAAAACAAATAGTTAAAGAGCTCCTTTGTTTTCTTGATGAAAGCACGGACTCAAAATCTTTCTGTGATATTTACAAGAAAATTAGCCTTTTGAATGCATTGCATTTTGTGAAAAGATCATGGAACGATGTTTCATCAAAAGTCATCGAAAATTGTTTCAAGAAAGCTTGATTTGTGAAACGAAAAGAGGAATGTACAAATCTTGATACTTCGGACGATGACACAGTAATTTACGATTTTGATGAAGATTTCCGTCATGAGGATTTTGGATTATTACAGTTTACTGAATCTCAGCTCAATGAGTTCATTAATATAGACGCAGACGAAGAGACGGAACCTGAACATGCCTTGCCGATATCAAAGGAACAGGAAAAAGAAGAAAGTGATGACGAGACACCTGAACCTCCACGATCACTCCTTGCCGTTAATCAGACTTTAATGGTAATGCGGCATCACTTCGAGGCTCGAGTTGGTAATTATGACATTTTATATACATTTGAAAAAGAACTGGATATTTGTTCTGCTAAAACTCTACATAAACAAACCTCTTTAAAAGACTTTTTTAAGCCATTGTAAATACTATAAATTAAGTTTCAACAAGCCTAACATTATTAGCTGTTTTAAGTGCAATCTAATCTAAACCAAATACATTAATGTACTTACATTAAGTTATTGCGTATTTTTTTATATTTTTATTTATTTTAGTTCGTATTATAAAGTTTATAATGATTTTATTGCACTTTTATTAATTATAATGTAGTTGGTAATTTTATCTTTTTTATTAATCATCAAATATCGCACTTATATGTTTCCCCGCATAATCAAATACCCCGCTTAATCGAATAATTTTTTTCGAACCGTCAATATTTGTATAAGCGGGGATGACTGTAATTAGCGATGAGGAGAATATCCAGCCCTTATCTCTGCTGCAACTTTCCAGAAAATCTATGAATTTTAGATTTTTCTTTTTTTTTTTTTTTACTCAGAATCACTGATTTAAATGTAGTATGTTTTTTTTACTAAATTTAACTGTAATTATCAATACTGGAAAAAAAATTATTTTTATTGTCCTAAGAAGTTCCCAAATTTTAATTTTGTTTTACAGATAAATGCACTTTTCTATTAATTTTTAAATATCGCAATAATTAGAAAAGCTTTACACCAGTTTTACAGTTGCTTCAATTGTCATAATATTAGAAATTAAGAACTTCAATAATTTTACATTAAAACAAGTATTTATCTTTTCTAAAAAGTAGAATACCATGTTACAGTAATGTTAAAAAAGAATTTTAGAAACTGCAACTAAACATTTTCATTTGACGCCTAAGATCTTTACAGTAGTCATCATTTGATGCCTACCTTTTATTCCCCAACTTCTATCACTTCTCATCCATAAATATTTATAACTTATTTACATTTCAGGATATTGTGTGGCTTTTTCATAAAATGTTAGTTTATAATACAGGGTAGTGTTCATTCTAGGCCATTTTTGAAACGTGCACCCTGCCCTTTTTCAAAGTTACAAAATGCACCCTGCCCTTTTTAAAAGTAGTAAAATGCACCACTGGTTTTACCCAGAGATTTTTAATAAATATTTTTTTTATTCCGTAGTGTTTCTAAATTTGTGTGCTCAAAAATGATAGATTTTTTTCTTTTCTTTAAGAAAAAGAACATAAAACTATTGAATCATGTTTTAATTTAATTGTATTTTTAATTTTTATATCATAAAATCATTCGAAATTAATGTTACTTGATTTATCATATTTAAAAATTATGTGTTTCATTGCTTTCTTTTTTCCCCTTCTAAAGGCAATAACAATTTTTTTCTGGCAAAAGTGCCCTTTTCTGCTGCAGTAGTGCCTTTTGTAGTGAATAGCACCATGCCCAGTAGCATAGCTATGTTTTTTGGCGCCCGGGGCCCGCAAGAAATTTTGTGCCCCCACCCCAATATAGATATTTAACAATTTCTCTCAATTTGGTGCCCCTAGGCCTCGGCGCCCAGGGCGGACGCCCCCTTAGCTATGCCACTGACCATGCCCTTTTTATTTCTAGAGTGAACACTAATACAGGGTTATTACAAAAGAATCATCGGGTTTTGATACATTACTACGTGCGAACTAGGAAACGTATATGTTTCTATGATAACTTAAACAAGAGGGTGTTAACTATAGTTTCGTTCTGCGTAGGTGTCATGCGCGTGTTGTTTCCATGGTTACTGTGCAACATCAAATTCAAAATGGCGACTGGACAGCAGAAAGCGTTTTGTGTATTAGATTTTCAACCAGTTGTTTTTGTAATTCCAAAAAGTTCCGGCTGATTTTTTTTAACTGTCGATAACAGCGAAGAATGCTTTGTTGGGTTACTGATTTGCATTTGGTATCCTTCTAGAATGCTCTCTGAACGATTATAAGCGATACACACTTTGAAGACACACTAACATTTGACACAAAATGCTTTCAGCTGTCCAGTCGCCATTTTGAATTTGACATTCTCGCAGCAACCATGGCAACCACACGTGCATGACACATATGTAGCACGAAACTGTAGTTACCGCCTTCTGGTTTGAGTTGTCATAGAAACGTATACGTGTTTTAGTTCACATGTAGTAACATATCAAAATCCGATGATTCATTTGTAATAACCCTGTATTTAATAATAATAATACTAAAGTATTTAAATTTTTTTTTTCAGCGTTGTGTCTTTCTCTTATTTCTAATAATGAAATCTTACTGCTTTTAAATCTTTTTTATTCTTTTTTTAGGTTTTCCTTATTACTTCTTGAACCTGGCGAAATTTATTTTGAAGATTACAGCTGTTTCTGTCATCCTGGCAAAACTGAAAGAGAAGCTTTTATGAAGTAATTTGAAAAATTCAGTTGATTTGATTTATTTATACTTTATGAATTTATTTATTATGTCTGATTTAAAGCAGCTTTGTTAGTAGTATGGTTGAGATGAGCAGTCGCCAACTCTCAATATTTCACAGACTTCTAAATTCATAATTTATTCTGTGGATCATTAATATGATTTTTTAAAACTCATATCTGAAAATTGCGTAACAGTTACATATCTGCCCAGTCTCATGCTTTTCATTGATGGCTCTGGCACCAAGACCGGCGTTGCCACAGCTTTCTGTGCAGCAGAAGGCATGACAAAGAGGTAAATCAGTGTATATCAACTGCATGCCATACTTAGTGCATTAAAATGGATTGAAGCAAACCCATGCAGAAGTATTCCCATCTCCAGCAACAGTCTCTCTGTTCTTCAGGCTATATATGCACAAAAGTCATATTAGTTAGAACAAAAGACCCTCTTGTACTACAAATTAAGGTAAAACTAAAATCTCATTCGCCGTACTTCGCTCGGTCATGTCTTTGCTCATAAAGGCACTTTTGGTAACGAACTGACTGATGACCTAGTGAAGTTACACAAAATCCTGCCATAGACATACATCTCTGTGTGCCCCAATCATATGCCAAGAGGATTCCGAGATCTGGGATTCTGACATCATAGTAAGAGCACTGGGATGCAAAATTAGTAAATATCATTATATTTTCAAAAATATCTGGTATTTTGATATCTGTCAGATATTTTTGATTAATATCTGATATTTTCAAAACAGCCAAGTTGCCATCGATAATTAATGTTTTCAAGCATAATATAAATTATAGAAACTAAACTATATTGTACTTTTAACATAGAAACTTAATCAAACATTAATTCTAAAAATTCATTTTTCCCCCCTTTTCTTATTTTTTAACTTGGAACAAAATTTAAAATCAACTTATTGAAAACAGAAAAAATTTGCTTTATGCAATTATATACAGGGTTGTGCGAAGAAGGAAGTGATGGATCACCACGGGTGCAGAAATTGAGGGGGTGCCAAATTTATACTACCTACCTTTTGTTGTTTCTTTCTTTTCTTTTCTCTTTTCTTTTTGTAAAAAAAAAAAAAATATATATATATATATATACATATTGGATTTTTTTTTTTTTTATGGGTGACAGAAGCATGCATTCCCAAAATAGCATGTGGCTTCAATCTTAGAATACTAAAGGGGTTGCAAATTGATATATATGCTGTTATATACATTTTTTCCACATTTGTTTTCCAAATCCTCTTTGCCAAAATAAAAGTGCAATTTTATTTTACATTATTTAGTTTTTAAAATTAAGCCTTTTAAATTTCCAAAGTAAATCTGAAATATGTGTTCAATGGAAAAATTTTTCTGTTTCTACATTTTTAAATTTTGTGATACATGTTATAAATTTCAATTGGAGGGGGAGGAGGACATCAAACAAAAACTTTGCCCCAGGCACTATTTTCTCTTTGCACACCACTGTATATATATATATACAGTGGTGTGCAAAGAGAAAATAGCGATGTATACAGTGGTGTGCAAAGAGAAAATAGTGATATATACAGTGGTGTGCAAAGAGTAAATAGTACCCGGGGCAAAGTGGTATTGTCTGAATAACTTTGGATGTATTTATAAAAGTATTTATATATTATATGTATGTATATATATATAAACAAAAATTTATAAAACCAAATTTTAAATACAAAATAATTTTTTTCATTAAAATTTTTTAACATAAAATAATGCTTTTCTTATTTCGTACTCCCTAACATGTACAATTTAAATTCAATTGAACTAAAACCAGAAAAGATTTTCTAATGAACCTGTACATAATTGATGATTTAAACTAGACAGTTTATATTTCAATGGCTAATCTGAATTAATTATGTTCCACATATTTGTTCTACATCTACCTTATATATAAAATCCTAATAAAACAAATTTATGAAATGACTGTTAAATAACTAATTTAGTTTCACTGCTGTTCCTCGTAAAATATTGAATATACGGTGGGGGAAAATAACACCAGTTATCAATATTGATCAGCAGATTTTTAAAATGGTGTTAGAATTTTAAAATTTTAATTAGTTTTTGAAGTAGGGTCACTTGGGGGTAATTCTTGTTCAAAAATCATTAACATCCAATTACTATTAAACATTTTTAAAGGTATTGTTCCCAATTTTTTTGTGGAATAAGCCTCTTCTGATGGCTATATTATATGATAAAATGTTTGCTTAAACATACATCGACTTATAATTGAAATAGTTACAATTTTTAAGTGATCAAGAATTAGCCCAGAAACGGTAATTTTTAATCATGTCTGGTATATTATCAGTCAGCAATCTTTTTGATGTAAATAAAGTAATAAAGTTACTTTTTTTAGACTGAGTATTGAAATAAATAGAATCATTAATGTAGAAGTTTTGTTCATGTCATATTTGTGGACTAATAAAGCATAGACTTTGTTTTGGGTACAATACAAAGTTACTTGATGTGCAAAAGACTTCGGTACATTTTTTCGTAACATTAATTAGCCAAAGAATTTTTATTTATTTTTACAATATTTATAAGCAGTAGTTATCATTTCTCTGTACACTGTGAATGATTAATTAATACCTTGTAAATTTATTGATCCATAAAATATATGTAACTGAATGTTTGCTTTTGATTTTATCTCACTTTGGCCAACTTAATTTTTCTGGCTCCTTTTTTAAAAAAACTTGCACGAACTTTAGTATGGATCTTTATTATAATACACAGCATAAGATAACATACTGTGATATGCCATAGTTAAAATAATTAAAACTTTAAGAATGGCACAAATCTTTGTAAAATGTGCAAAAATCAAGGCCAACATTTTGCAGAAATTTGAGTACAGTTTTGGGGATATATATTTTTTTTCAATGTTAAATTTCAGCTAAATGAATTACTGAAGCATATAAATTTCAAAGCAAAAGATTAAAAATATTTTTCAGATTTTTTACAATTTGACAAATTGTTATTTTGATAATAAAAGTGTTAATGACCAAGAATTCCATCAGAAACTCAGTGACCAGGAATTACCCCAAGTAACACTATTTTATTAAAAAATAAAATTAACTAAAATGTGGTGAACAGTGTGATTACAGTTAACTTTACAGCTAATGCTCAAAAGGTTTGCCAACAATTAAAATCCCTAGATATGACAATAAAAAGGAATTAAATTGTGATACAAACATTGGCGAGGAATTACCCAGTGACCAAAGTTTACTCCAGATTCATGGGGCAATATTTGATCAACTTCTCTAAATTATGTAAAACTGTATAAAAAATTTCAAGACTGTTTTTTAATACCTAAAGCAGTTTATAATTGAACCAAAAAGGAAGAAAATAAAAATATTTAAAATTCAAGTTGTGACAAAGATCTTTATAAGAATGCTCCATAACTAAGACTAATGTTATTATACAAAGACTTAGCAAAGAGTTTCAAAACATTTTTTTTTTCCAAATTAAATAAGTAGTAGTCATACAATTAAACAATGAATTTTAAAGAAAATAGTTTAGAGTATTTTTATGATTTTTCATTTTATTGAGGACATTTAAAATCATCAAAGTTTAATATATTTTTTGTCAGATTTATATAAATGACCTCATAGACAATTTGGTTGAATTTAAATTATAAATTTATTACATTACTGAACCCATTTGTTTAGTTGTATAGATTTTTTCTTTTGCCAAAATTTTTTGAAGCCAGTTTCCTAGGTCTTACATTACATGTTTACTACTCTTACGGTAAGGTATTATGTATTTTTATAAAAGAAATTTTATAAAAAAATGTTCCATAGTGTGTCATAAAATTATGGTTGGTTTTTATACAGGGCTGCTATGGGTGACTGACTATTTTTTTATTCTATTTTGCACCCCTTTTTCAAAACAAAAATCTTTTACAAATGATTTGACAATATTTGGTAGGAAAATATACAAAATGACTTTATTAAAAATAGTGGTGCAAACAGAATATAAAAATAGTTCCCTGTGGCAGCCCTGCTTATATCCACTATTTCTGTAGAATGTTTTGTTCTCTATCAATTATTTTCATAAAAAAGGCACCTTATATGTATATATTACTAAGCTTACCATTGTTAGATTTTAAACCAATATGTTTGACATCGACTGTTATCAAACAGACTTTTATTGAAAAAAGTACCTGCATATTAATATAAAGTACAATGATTATATTTATTATTATTAAATTACAGTTAGATATTAAAATTTATTCATTTATCTTAGGCCCCAGAAAGGAAGATTAAAAATTTGTTCTAAATCTATTTTGTTTGATCCAAAAGATATTTCTTATCCAATTCTTAAAGTAAGTATATTATTTACTGTATATATGTTGTTATATTGTATTATAACTTCTATTTTACAGTTACTTATTTGATGATTTTTATGAGTCATTATTGAAAAATGTTAAAGCTTTGAATGATCTTTTTTTCTATAACTTGAGCAATTTGGCTATCCTCAATGAAAAAAACATCTAAATTAAATTAAAATCAGCATGAAACACTAATTCTAATTTTTTTTTCTCCGATATGTGGCTGCTTTTCTTTTCTTTTAACAATTTTTAAATTGTTATTGATCTAAATTCAATTATTGACTTTAGACACTAGTAAAACAACTGCATTTTAGATATTTTTCAACACTGAAGAAAAAAATTTTGTCCAATTTATTTCAAATTGATTTTATGAAACAAAACCCATGTTAATCCAAGAATTAGATAACATATGATTGGCTTAAATAATAATAATAAAAGTAATAATAATAATAATGAATTCTGAAGACTTTCTTTTAACTAAAATATGTTGTGTAATAAAACAAATCTATTAATCTTTCAAGATCACAGTAACTGAAAGAAGAATGATTTTTTTAAAAACTTTCGCAATTTGGTGGTTTTAATCTTTTGTTTACTCACCAAATGAGCTTTTTTGTAGTGATTAAATATAGTGGTGATTGGTGGCATGAACCTTGTATCAGAGACATGCTAAGTCTGATAAAAGTTATGTTCATTGGTCATTACACAATTCTTGTTCAAATATCTTTTAACTATGTTATGTAAATAAATTTAAATTACAAGGCATTTTTTAAAATGTAAATCTAAGTTGAAATTATTTCAAAGTTTTATTTTTGAACATTATATAAAAATGTCGTTTGGGAGCATATTTAGCAATAGTTTATAAATTGCTTATTATTATTTATTATATCCTGTTACAAAAATAATAGGATGTTGGAACCTGTTACCAGTGCTACTGTGGAATCATGTAACCTGTTAACCGAAAATAACCATATTTCCCATCTCTAGTGTAGAGTGAACTTTAGCATGTAATACATTTTAAATTCATTTAGGAATTGAATTGCACAAAGCTTGTATAATGTATGGCAGGGCTATCCAATCCTTTGAAAATTTTCTTGCCGCTCTTAGGTACTTCTTAGGAAATCTTTTGAAGATTTCCTGTTACTAGACTTTTTTAGAAGTAAAATTGAATTATAAAGAATACGTTCTGTAAAATCATTAATATTTGCATCAGAGATATTTTAAAAACTTTTGAAAACACATCAAAACCATAAACATACTTTGAAAATTTAATCATGCATATTTTGACAATTTGTAGTTATTTTTTTATAGTGTAATTATGGTGATTAAATGTGGTAATAATTGAAAATAGCTCTTTTTAATAATTAGTCAGTAACAGAAAAATAAAAGCACCACATTCCCATTCCTTTAAATATACATTGGCATGAAAGCTCATATTTTTCTTTTTTGCTTTCCGTTGGCTGTTTTATACAAAGAATAAAAAGGCTTTATTTTTCATTTTTGAAATTTTAGGAGTTTGTTTTCACTTTGCTTAGAAAAATTAATAAGAATGTGTAGTGTAGAACAATGAGTAGAGCGGTGCAGAATAATTTCCATCTATGAAAGCACTTTCAGATTATCTTTCTATCTGAAATCAGCTGTTGGATTGGTCATTATCATGCCTTTGTTTTTGTATATTTTATAAAACTAAATTCGTGACTTTAAAACAAGTCAAAGCACATTTTCACACCCTAAAAGAAACTTATCTATATCTCAGATTCCCATTTTTATTTATTTATTTATTATTGCTGCTATTATAGGTGTGATTAAGGTTTCTGACATCTTATCCTACAAACATTTTTGAAATAGAGTTTTCATAGAAAAATGTATAATTTGACATTTAATGTATGCAACTCCAGAATTATAGGGGCCCTTAGTATTTCGTCCTAAGTGTTATTTGTATTATGTCATATGCATGTGTGTACTAATACTACTGTGCAATAGTATTGCCATGTGAGATCAGTCTTGTGAATAAGGGCATACTTTATTTGAGGGCAGGCGCTGAGGTGTGCCCCTGTTTACTAAAAGGTTGGACAGGCCTTACATATGGTATGCCATTGCTTATTGACAATATTGTGGAAATTCTCATTGTGTTGTTAGTAGAAGAAATCAGTTGTGGATTTTCTTCTGCTAAATAGACTGTAATGGTTCAGTGGTATTGGGATGAGCAAACTGTTAGAGTCAAATGGGGTACCAGGCTTTTTTAAATCATGATGTGAGAATTTTAGCTGTTTCAATTGCATGTTTATTACCTTGAAAGATGATATTTCCTACAGGAAATAATATTTTAATCATTGAATTAATACAGTTTTCTAAAATTTGAACATAATCCTTCTTACTTACTCTCTCTTAGAGGTAGATTCAGAGACTGTTTAGCAGTAGAAAATCTAGGGCATATGCTTGTTGCAACCTCCAGATTATACATTTTGTTATGGCAAATAATTTAAATGTGGATTCAAATGGGATCTGATTATATCTTCTCAAAATGTGTTTGGGGCACTTTTGTAGTTGACATATCTATATTATGAAGGCCAAATGTATCTGTGCGTAGCGCATACGTCATTTTGCGAATGGCAACACTTTTAAATTTGAAATTATATTTCGGTTTTGCTATCACTAAGTTTTGCTATTCACTATCTTTTGCAAATTTTTAAACTTCTAAATACTGCACATTTTTAATTTTTATACCATCGTATAGGGAAAAAATGTACTTTTTAATGCGATTTGTTTGAAAGCTGTATCTTTATTTGTTTTTGAGTTTGCTAACTCAAATATTTGAAACCGTACCGTTTCAGATGCAGATTTTTCAGAGTCCTGGGATAAATAATACTTATTTAATATGAAATTTTAAGAGTACTTACCCCTATTTTCGAATAACAATTTCATCAAATATCTTTCTTAAGTTTACAAACAGTTTTGTTAAGAAAAGAGCTCGCCCCTTAGTTCTGGAATATGAAACTAAAAGATTCCAGACCTCCACCTTTTTTTTTTTTCTTTCTTTTTTGTTGTGTGTGCACAGCATTTTTGCTAAACGGTACTTAGTACCGTAGGCAGCGGGGATTTGTTTCGAGATTGGGGTTTTTATGAGATTTTGCTGCACAAATTTTAGGTTTATTTAAGAATATTATTACGGGCCCAGGCAATGCCGGGTGGCTCAGCTAGTTGCATTAACATTGGTAATAAGTGGCTTTGGAATGGCTGCATTTTCATAGATGTAGTTTTACTCCTTTCTTTTCAAACAGTAATTATGAGTATGAACTCCTACTGGATGCTAATTTAGTGTTGAGCTTTACACTCACTTTGATTGTAGTATTTTTCTTTTCTATACCACATTCTGTTTTAATGCCTGACAGTCTATATAACCGCATTTTGCACCTTTTATCCACTTCTTTACTTTTCTGAAGATGTTTTTTTCCTATACCCAATGCCATCATTGTTTTAAAAACTATAGCTAGAAAAGCATTCAATACCCTAGGTGGTTGTGATTACCAAAGTTCTAACAGACATGGGACAATAATTTGGTCTCATTAAAAGTTTAACATCTTGCACTATACATATAAAACTAAAGTACCCGCAACATCTTACTGGTTGTTTAAGGATAAAATAATGCATTCTCTACTTACAGAAAAAAAAAAAAAAAATGCTTAGTAGCCACTAGCCAGACATATTTGTATTGAATACAGAATCTATTATTTTACTTGCTTTTTATAAATATGCTGTCCTTGTAAAATTTTCCTCTTTAAGCTTATGATAAGCAAAAATTTTGTCTAATGTTTCATAAATAACTTCTATAAAAATGTTTTTAAAAAAGTAAATTTGTTTATTTAAATATTTTTTAAGTTAAGGACAATTAGTGTTTTTCTATATTTCTCAATCATGTTCAATTATATCTAAGTAAAAACTTAAGTTATTTTTTATATATACTAGTGTTCAATCATTTATATCCTCCTCAGTCCTGATATTGCCTGTAGGGAACACTGAAAAACACCCTTTAAATTAATTAAAATGGTTCTAGAATTGTCAAAATTACATCTAGATTTTTTTAATAGCATGCATATTAGGAGCATCGATATATAGACATATGCATCTTTGAAGATGTCTTATATAATGATTTTAAACTGTTTTTTTTTTTTTTTTTTTTTTTTTTTTTGTGCCATTCAAAATTTCTCTCAGGACTGAGGAGAATAAAATAGAAGCCTAAGTCATGTGACTGTCATCAACAGTTCTGGGTTGACCACTTCATTTTTTATAGCCAGGCGATCACTTTGGTATTTTAATCTTAGCCAGACATGAGTAATAAGTCACCAAATAATTATTCTATCACCATAATTTCATCTATATTATAATAGTCTAAGCCATGTAATTGTCATAAATAACTACGAGCTAAATCCATCGCTTTTCATATGAAAGGTTTCCATTTTCATTAAAAAATCAAATTATTTTTTTGAATATAACTGGATAAAAGTTGCCATAACTATTAAGTATTCTTAATGTTAGCCAAGTGCAAATCTGGCCAATAGCATTTTTAACTCGCCAACAATAACTTTTTTTTTTCTTTTCATGTGGTAAATTAAAACAATGCTTTGACGTTCAAATTAAAATCATGGCTCTACCATTATTTAATATATATTTTTTTCTTTCTTTCTTTCTTTTTTTTTTTTTTTTTTATTAAAAAAAAGATGTGAAAGCCATGATTTTTAGATGTTTTAATTTTAAATGAAAGTATCACATTTTTAAATGAAATGTGTGTCAGGATTATATTTTTAGTGAAATACAAAACAAGTGTGATGTAAACAATGTTTGGTGATTTATCACCTACATCCCGCTAGCATAACAATAAAGAGCTCTTAATTTCTTTGTCAAAATCTTCTGATTATTCGAAATACAGAGCAAATAAATAGAATTATGAATAAAAGTATCATGATACAAGCATAGCATACATTTAGGAGAGACCGAACTGGTCGCCAAGAGCAACTATTGTTTTACATACAACTAAAATGAATGTCTGAAACCATTAATATCTCAGTTTACATTTTGAAAAGAAATTTTTTGAGTTTAAAGTATTGTAGATTCAATATCAATTAAAGGTTTTTTTTTTTTTTTGTGTGTGTGTATGTGTGTGTATTTTGAATGCACTAAAGCAAAATAAGCCTTTTATATATACAACAATCATAAATCTGATAATTTGCAATTTTTGTAAACATTGTATATATTATACTTTCTAATTGTATTGATGTAATTATTATTTTTTATGTAAATAATGCTATTGGTTTCCTGTTTTAGTTTCCATTGCGTGACTGTCGAGCTATTCAGAAATGGGAAGGACCTCTATTATCAAAGTTAGTATTTGCAAGTTTAACTTTTTTTCTAAATAAATTTTTTTTTTGTCTCTGCTATTTCAGTTTAAAAATGATGATAAATTGTTGCAATAATGTAATGATAAATTTGTTATGTGTTTAATACAAAACATTGAATATTGTTAAGATGTTTTGTCCAATAGTTTTACAATATTATCTATTTATAATTTATTTATATGCATTTGTTGCGTTAGAATTTTACACCATAATTTGTTGGTGTTGAAAACATTATTATACTATTTATGTTTATGGTTTTTCCATTTGTTTTGCTATCTTCCTTAGGAAATATGGATATAAATCCCACTTCTGTTTGCTGATATTGAAAATCTTAAAAAAGAAGATAAACCTCAATATCTCATGCAATTTTTAGAAAAACATTAATTTATTAATTGAGCTTGAAATTTACCTATCTGTTCTATCTAATGCAGAAATGAAAAAAAATATATATAAGCTCAGAATTATTAGATCACTTAAAAACAGTTTATACATTTAAAAAAGACATTTACCTGTAAATGGGTTGTTTATAATTTAAATTGTAAATTTAATCCAGTGCTGCAGAGACTGAGTCGTTAGAAAACAAGCTGACTCTGTCTTTAGGATTTTTGTTAGGCAATTTGAAGTAAAATTAGATCAGTAATATATTATTTTAAACCTATAAAAATGAATTATTATTGTTCTTTTTAGATTATACCAGGCTATTTAAGTAACAGATGCTCAATGTACTGCCAGGTTTACAGAGTAGATGAAAACCATTCTGAACTGAAAACTCCAGCAAATATTTACAAATAGTACATTCATATATATATCCTTTCCCTCAATTTTTATGGTTTAGCTGAACTAGAAATATAGAGGTGTTCTAGGGCCCATGATCTGCTAAATAAAAGCAATTTTTCAAAGGGACTAATCAGCAGAAAAAAGTAAATTTTCGTTACCAAGTCAGACTGCACTAATAAAAAAATTTTAATAAGCTGACAAGCAAAAAAAAAAAAAAAAAAAAAAAAAAAATCAAATTTTGTTAAAAGAATAAGAAATATTTTCAATTTAGAGAGTTTTGACAAATGGTCGCCTAAAAAATCTATTTTGAAAATTGTCAGCAGACAAAAGCATGAATTTCATCAAAAGATCATCCCCCCCCACCCTTTCTCCAATTTTCATTGATAAATCACAAATTTTGTCAACTGATTGTGGAAAAAACACGAATTTGCCAATCTTCTCAACAAAGTAGGGTCTGAGGTTGAGGTCAATAAATATAGTGAATGTATGTGTATTGGCACAGTATAATTAGTATATAAATATATGATAGCCATAAGCCACAATACCCAGAACATAGAGAATAAATAATATTTATTATGGCATAGAGTCAGCCTTCATTGGTATGTTCAAAACCTAATTGGCCCATGTGTAGAGAGAGTAATAGTACTCAGGGTTCATACTCATCAGGGGAATATATGGGATTACTGGGAAAATCAGGGGATAAATTTTCGGTTGAAAAAATCAGGGGATAATATTAGAATTTCCCCAAACCTGGGAAAACCTTCCAAAATGGATTGTCTATTATGGGAAATTGAAGACAATTGTTGCTATTTGCATTCTTTATTATATTGCATCTGTCAACATCCATTCAGCCACTAAACACATCTCCTGACATAATGAGGTTTGACATTAGTTCAAGAAAAACTTTTTTGAAAAGAAGGATATTTTTAATTGATATTGACACTTGTAGCCTTCATATTATTCACAGTGCTTTAAAAAGAGATAATAAAATCATAAAGTAGAAATGAGATTTTTTTCAGCTAACTACCAACATATTTAAACACAATACATGCAGCCCCACAATGCATGCAAACTTCATCTCTGTTTTACACAAATTAATGTTTTCCTTTTAAAGTTCTGTTCATATTGTTTATTTAAGTGATGTATAAGCTTTATTTTTGAAATTACATTGTTTTTATTTTATCTTGAGGAGATGGGAGTGTCATGTTGATACTGGTTTAAAAAAAAATGTTGTTAATTGTTGATATGGAAAAATTGTACATTCTGGAAAATAAATACATCAAGGGATTTTTTTTCTTGGAAAATGAGTTTGAATCCTTATAGTGAGACAAATGTATAAGCTAAATTTAGTGATGTATGAAATGCAATTTATGCTACACAGAATTTTGCAATTTTTTCAACCTCTGATCTCAAGATGTGCACTATAAAAATTTATTGTATTCTTATATATATATATTTTTTTTTAATGTAAGATTTACAAAACAGGAAATATCTCCCCCCCCCCCCCTTCTTCTGTGTTCACTCTGTTATAAGCCCTGCATGTTAAAGTGTTATACATTTATGCATGTTTGAAAAAAAAAAATCAAAATTTTTTTTGAATTTTTAAGCAATTTAATCAGAATGACTTTAGAATATGAAAATTTGAAATGGGGTATATAGTAATTATTTGTATAATTATTTAAACTATAAAGTTCCTAAGATATTTTAAGTACAAAACTATCTAATTTTATTTGTGTTTCATTTTTAATTTCAGAATTGACAAAGGAAATGTCATCTATTTAGAATGTGACCAAGTAATTGAAATGCTGGAAGGAAATTTTATTGCTCCATATAATTTTAAAAGAGTAGGTTAGATAATATTGTCAAAATCTTTTAGTATTATTTTTCTTTTCATGTTATTTTTGGGATTTTTATTTTTATGAGAGAAAAAATGCAAAATTCACCGAAAAATCGCAAAAAGAAATATGGGTTTTGTTAAAGAATCATGGTAAAAATGTAAAATTTGTTAAAGGATCACTGTAAAAAAATGTGAATTTTGTCAAAAATTTATGGATTTCAACAAAGAATAGTGATAGAAAAATATTTATTTCAATTATGGTGAAAAAACATATGAATGTCATGGGGGAAAAAATCATGAATTTTGTGAAAATTCACTGCACTTGCTAAAATATTGAAACTGGGTTTTCTTTTACAAATGTAATTTTAATTTTTTTTATAAAAGATGCTGCAAAATGAGAAGAAATTCAGAAAATCGTTTAAATATTTTCAGAGTCAAAAAATAGCTATATTGACTTGAAAAATTGAAACTTTATTCTTTTTACAAATGTCAAAAAATTAGCATGAAAAATCACAGCCAATCAACTTCCAGATTAATTTTAATTTTGTATGCTACAATTTGTCATTTTCAGAGGTTGACAGCTCTGGACTAAATTAAAAATACGCCTTTAAGAAAGGCCTCCTAAGTTTGAAAATCGTCATTCATGCATAGATATAGATCACACCTTGGAGTTTTGAATTTTAGTATTTTGAGATTAGGCTGAACTTTTATGCAAGCAGAATATTTTTGGATGGTTATTATACTAAATTATAGAAAATTATAAAATTTTATGTTTTCAACTTTTGAAAAATCCTGAATTTCATTAATAGACAATTTTCCTCTATTCTTTTTAGAGTTTCGTTCATCTGATGAAACCTTATTCATCTCTGTCTGTCTGTCACAGAGTCTGTACAAAAAAAAAAAAAAAAAAAAAAAAAAAAAAAAAAAACTATACGAGTCAGAGCATTTTAATTTTGTGTACTTATAGCTGAATACCTCTTGTTACACAATAAATCATAAAATTTTGGAAAAGACTATTATTTTGATTAAAATATATACAGGGTGTCCGAGAAAGATCCGTACAACTTCAAAAAATTATTGAAAAAGAAACAATAGGTTTACAGCGCAACTAATTAGTACATTATGTGGAATAACTCAAAAAGTTTTTTTTCCTATAACTTAAGTTATTACCTTAGGAAATTTCTACATGAGACCCTTTCGTAGCACGAACAATATCAAGACGATATTCCAATTCCATCCACGACCATTTCTGCATGCTAACATCAACAGTAGCTACAGCTGTTTGGATGTTTTGCTTTAATTCTTCGAGACTGTTAACTTGCGTTTGGTATACAGTATCTTTAACATAACCCCAAAAGAAAAAATCCAGTGGTGTTAGGTCAGGAGTTCCACACTACCCGTTGTCATAAATTTGTGATACCACTGACGAATGCTTGACCGAGATGGTGGCAATTCCCCATACATCGTTCGATAATTCCGTTGTGTTTGCGTATCGGATTTTGTTTCGATAAACCATGCAACACATTGAGCTTTCTTCACGCGATTCGCCATTGAAATAACTAAAATGCTTTAATATTCCTTTGCATGACATGTAGCGCCATCTATAATCAGAAACATATTGCAGAAAAAACTTTTTGAGTTATTCTATCTAATGTCCTAATTAGTTTCGCTGTTACCCTACTGTTCTTTTTCAATAAATTTTTGAAGTTGTACGGACCTTTCTCGGACACCCTGTATATTTAATATCATCAGTCCATTTTTTTGAAAAAAATTTTCTTCTCATTGTTGCATGCAAGTTTAAATAAATATAAAAATTATCTATTTTTGATGCTTTAAAAAGAAGTGGAGTATTTCTGTTGCCACAATTACAAAATTGGTATTAAAAACTACAAAAAAATTAATATCTCAAAAATAAATCGAGATACAGCTTTTAAACAAATTGCATTTAAAAATACATTTTTTTTTCCTGTACAAAAAAATTGAAAAAATGCCATATTTAGAAGCATAAAAATTTGCAATAGCGTAAATTTCAAAATTGAAATTTCATTTCTTCTAATTGTTGCTCACAAGTTTAAATAAAATTATTATGTAACATAAATTAATGGATTAAATAAATCAGGTAAAGTTTTTGTTTTTATTTCATCATATTACATCATATTTATCCTCTATTTTGACATGCAAAGTTAAATAATTTTTTATTTATTAAATTCCTATTCATTTAAATTACTAGCCATCTCTGGTGATTAGTTTGGTCTCCCTTAAATTTTTGCTAAGCTATGTAACATTTACTTTTATACATAACTTTATTTACTTGCGTACCTTCACTAAATCTGTATATTCTGATAGAGGAATAAAAAAATCTATGCAATCAAGGCAGCATTTAGGACCAGAATTCAGTATTCTGTTCTGGCTAGCATGATTGGCAAATAAATTTGAAATAGCACCGAAAAACCACTTTTCGTTTGTTAATTTAATGGTAAAATGTTTTGAAGGAGATATTAAACAAAACCTCTGTGTGATCTGCGATCACTTTTACCCATTTGTTTTCCCTTTATTGAGATGGACATCTTCACATTTTGAGCATAGATAAAATGAAATATATAATGCATATAATGCAATTAGTATAGACTTTTGATTATTTAATTTTCATACCATGCGATCAGGAATATGTCAGAAAATAATGAATAAACAGAAAGACTTTATTAGATGACTTCTAATTATATAATTATCAAACTATCAGTTCAAATGAAATAAACAGATATTATCATAAAGTTAAAAAAAAAAAAAAACTTTTTTCATAAAACTAATAATGCAATTAAAAGAAAGCACAGATAAAGAAAAAATATTGTAATTATATACCTTCCCATTTTTGTCAAGTAACATTTTAAAAAAAGAAAGAAAAACTAGTGATACATTTCAGTTTTATGTCTGAATTGCTTGCATCTAGGTACATGTCATACATATTTTAAGAGATATGTATGTAATTTAGTGTGATATGTATACTAATTTAGTATATTGAATAATCATAAATCTTCTGTAAATTATTTATTTTAGTTCTTTGTTTGATTTCAGAATATTTCTTTTTATGTGTCACAGTCTCAGATTATTGAATTCCTTCTAATGGACATCATTTTAAAAAATATTTTCTTTAACAAAACTGCAAAATATTAAAAAGAAAATTTGACGTCCCCCCCCTTCCTTTTATTTTACTTTTTACAACAATCTATTTATAATTTCCTGTCAAAAACTTAATTGATTGGGAGGAAAATATTGCTTGATTAGAAATATTATTGTTATTTTTTTTCATAACCCTTTTTTTCCATAGAAAATTTTATAAATCTTTAAATTTAGTGCTTTAGGATATGTTCTTAAATTATTATAATCAGTTTTCCTTGTATATGTATTTTTAAAAATACTTTAAAAACCTATTCATTTTACTTTTCTTTTAGGAAACTACTTGTTTTAGGTTTGCGTTGCAGTATGTCTCGGCCAATACCTGTATATCACAAATCTCACAAGTAAAGTTATACTTTCAATTTCTCCATCCCAATTATTTCTGTTTATTTAAAATGTAAAAAATCTTATTTGTCATCATTAAATAACTAGAACAATAAATCAGTGTTTTGAAAAATTAACATATCTTCTATTACAATTCTTTTTTTTTTTTTTTTCCTTCCATTGACTAAATATTTGCAATTATATTTCAGCTTCAACATGCATCATTGTTACCAAGTGCTGATCAGGCTTCTATGGTAAGTTTATCCATTTGCAGAGATTTGCCATTTTTCTCAGAGGCTATAAACTCAACAATAAATGTTAGAAACAAAGATATGAACTCTTCTTCAACATAAAGCACATGTACGACTACTAGAGCAAAGCAAGACTTTGCTTGTGCTCTTGTAGTAGTTGCACATGCTTTGATTTGAAGAGAAAGAATTCATTTAATTGAAACATATTATTTTGTACTTCTGTATTATATTTAATGAATTTTTAATTTATTCAGTAATGCTATTATCACAATGAATGTTTTTCATTGCACCCAAAATTTATTTTCCTAAATATTGTTTTTTCTATGATACATGTATTGTTTTCACTTCATGTCTTTATTTTCTTTGTTTTTTATCTGTTTATGAATTTAATTTTGCGAATTTTTTTTTTCTTAGATTGCTACCATAGTTACCTGTAGGCAAACTAGTGTAAAATTTGATACAAGTTGGTATGCATTATTTTAAGATGTAATTTTTAAATCTCTGTATTTTGTAGTAGTTAATACTACAGTTTTGGTTTAGACAATGATTGACAACAATGATTTAAAACTTGGAACTATACTTTTTTAGGTTAGAAGATTTACATGAAGTTATTCTCCTGGAAACTACTGGAAACAAAATTACACCTCTTGTTGTAAATCCTGGTCGTATTTTATTGACAACTGGTAGATTATATTTTCAACCATACAATAATGCTGAACCAGTGAGTATCTGTGTGTGTGTGTGTTTATCCTAAAAGTATTTTGTCATTGAATTATATTAAGAAATAGCAATTTGTATTTCAGTAAGATATACCTGAATTATGCATGCAAATATGTGTCTGTAAGTATGTGTAACTAAAATTGTAAGTTACAATAGATTTGTTTTTGTCTTACTTTTTGTTGACCAGCCTTATTATTTTGTTCAGCAGAAAACTGATCAAATTTAAATGATGTTATCATATTTCAAGAATTTCTGCAATGTGATTTGGAACTTGCAACATGTTCTCATCTAACAATCAATAAAAAGATTGAAAATGAAGAAACTAGCAGTGAAGACGATAATTGCATTAAAAAAGGGAAAGCCACTGCTAAGTTTTTAGCAAGCTTTGATAGATTTCAACACCATGCAAGAATATCCTTCTAGTAGTGACTTAAATGATAATGTTAGGACGACATATTTAACTGTGCACAATGAACTTTATTTTGTGCATTCAAAAAAATCCCTACAACCTAAGATAACAAAATATTTTGCACATGCTGAATGATATAAATAGTAGTATGAGTTTTACATAAAAAGTTTAGTATTACTTTTCTCTTGTATTTCCTTTTCATGTAATATCTTAATTCACCTCTGATATTTAGGGTTTCATACTTAAAAAGTAAAAGCAAAACTATTATAAGATCACTTCTGTGTCTGTCTGTTACAGTCATTTTACTTCTAAACTGCGGAATATAGAAAATTTAAATTGGAAGAAGTAATAAAGATTATTGATCTGCATATTTACAAATTATTAAACATTCAGAAATATATTTAGGAAAAATATAGAGGGGCTAATTAAGTTACTTGAAAAAACAAATTTTTTATTGTATAGCATGTGGGTATCCTGTGAAAGCTTTCATAACACTGAACTCAAAAATATGTTTCTTTTACTTCTAGGTACAGTAAACTCCCTCAAATCCGCACAGCTTGGGACCAGAGGATGTGTGGATTTTAGAATTTTGCGGATTTCTGGTCATTGCTTTGTTTACATTTTTTTAAACAGCAATTTGAGTGCAATTAATAGTGCATTCGGAACTACAATGAATGCTTACAGTATAATAAAATATTAAAATAAATAATAAACTAAAAAAATAAAAATTTAGATATTTTTTTTAAATGATTAAAGTTTTAATAGCAAAGATCAAGTTAATAATCAATAGTATATGATTAAATATTCATTATAAAGATTAAATGTATTTTTCCAAAATTATTCAACAAAACTTGCCTCATAAAAGTACATTACTAATTCACATAGAAATCATAAAATAAGGATTTTTTCTTTTCAAGTTTAGCCAGGCTTAATAACCAAAAAATCTTGATTAATGCTTAAATATATTTGGTAAGAAGATTGTGATTGCTAGTGATATCAGCAATGTATTGAATTTTTTCCACAAAAAAAAAATTCTTCCTTCATGAAAAAACATGAATAGAGTATTTTTAAGAAAATTAGAAATTAAAAAATATATATGGAATTGAACAAAAAAAAAATCAAATTTTGTCCAAATATACAAACTGAAAATTTCATTGTTTACATTCATAAAATATGTGTGGATTTTAGAGAGTTGCGGATTTCTGGTTTGCAGATTTGAAGGAGTCTACTGTATTTTCAAATATATTGTCAAAAATGTAGTGCAAAAATAAAAATACATTCACTCCCTTTTTATTTCTGATACTACTAAAATTAAAATTATGAAAAAATTAGAGGTAGTAGGCATTAATTAAAAACCTTGCAAGAAAACTATAGCAATTACCCTAGGTCACATAGTTTTTGAGAAAAATACATTTTTCACTTGCACATAAATTTTGATTTGCTGGCATTTAGTAAAGATGTTGAGGATCGCTGGAGGTACCTATCCTAACAGAAATATAAAAGCATTACTGATAGTAATTTTCGAAAAAAAATCCTCAGTAATTAACTGAGATATTAGTTTTTAAAGAGTTGGATGGTTTGGACATACATTATGACAGGGGCAGTGTGTTCTATGTATGATTGTCTTTTAAAGTCTAGATAGCAACTTTTAGTGATATATTTGTGTAGCTCAATGCACAGTAGCAGTATAAAAACAATAAAAGTCAAATTGTTAAAAACAGGCTAATTTAATTAGAATTAATCACTTAAATACTATGGGGTCAAGATTATTTTGCATTGGGTGGATCTCTCAATATGCCTCCCGTGTTTTTAAAATTTAATTATAAATCTATCTGAAAAATTTGACATGGGAAAAACAGCTTTGAAACCTCTTTTTAAAGTGCATTCAGCACAATGCCAAGTTTAAACTTTGAACAAGTGTTTTGTTTGAGCTACACTGTAGAAAGAGATTATTATTACCCTGAATTTAGTTTTATGAAAGCCCAAATGAAGTTTTAATATACACTATTTTTATTGTCAGTATCAAATTAAGTTCATTATCAGATTAGGAAAAGATTTAAGCAATATTTGATCTTGTTTAGGCTTCATATCTATTTGAATTTTTATGGTATACCCATTCATACTTTTTTAGTATATTATACATCAATGTTATATAGTTTTTTTACAAAGACTTATTATTTTAACAAGAATAGTACAGTTAATATTTCATATATTTACTGTTTGAAACGTTCTGAGTGCGATTAATACTTACTTAACCATTTATTTATTGTTGATTATTATGAAAATATTCATACTTTTGTGAATTTCATTTATACATTTTATATTTGTAGGCATTTCTTCTTAGTTTCTTGTAAAAGATATAAATAGTGCTTCATTTAATGTGCATATCAGTATTCCAAATTAACATTTTAGATTATTTTTATTGGATTATGCCTTTTTTTTATACTTTTCAGTTAGCTAGGTGCCAGTGTTATATGTACATATAATATGTTATATACATATTAATATGTATAGATACATGTATATATATACATATCTATAAACTTTTATATATATCTGTAGTTGGAGATTTGAAATGTTTAATGTTTTTCAATTTTTGAAATATTTTAATACATTTTATTTACTTTTCTAAAGGAAATCCAGTATTATTATATTTTAATATATTTCCATATTTTCTCATGATAGTGTCACTTTTTATTGAATATTATTAAAACTTAATTCAATCATATTTATAAATCTATATGTAAGCTTACAATTTTTATATGTTTGTTTAAAATTCTTTTATGACATTAAAAAGGATTATTGAACTAAAATTAATAAAAATATGATACTTTGTTTTAGTGGCCTGTTTTAAAAATCAAGCTTTCTGATATTAAAAGAGCTATCAAAAGAAGATTCTTGTTAAAGCAAGTGGTAATTATTTCTTTTAATTTAAATTCTTTTATTGGTACATTGTTTATTATTATTATTATGTTATCACTATCAATAGAAAAATGATTTGAATTAAATTTCTCAAATATATATACATATATATATTTTGTGTCCAAGAAATGAGTGAGTCTTAAAAACAGATTGATTTAAGTCGTTCTAAGTAGTTGAAATAGTAAATTTCTTTTACTGTCATCTATGTTAATTTAATAATATTGTTCATATCATATCATAATGTTGATTAGAATATTTTGCTTTTGTATTAAGTATATGCACAAATTTGCCCAGTGCTCTTAGACATCCAGAATTTCTTAAAAATTGCATGTGAAATCTACAAATCAGCAAATTGCATTAATTGCGCTAAAAAACTAAATACACAGAAAATAAATTTGTCCTATATTATCCTATAAAACGATAAATATTTAAAAAATCACACAAAGTAATACACAAGAATGGTTTGAAACTCTTAAATTATTTGAATTTACAGTTGCTACTGCTTGTAGCAATATTGTTTCCTCTGAGAAATTATACTCATTTGTCATTCTACTTCTTTTTCAATTAAATTTCCAATGAAATCTTTTTTGTATACATAAATGCATTTATATAATCTTATAAAAATTCCTATGAATCGCTTTGTGCTGAAATGAGCTATGATTTTTATTTGTGTTGCTCCTGATAAACCTTACAAACTTTCGGAAATTCTTATTGATGCTTTTGAAGCTATTAAAAAAATTGTGGTAACTCAGAGTGTAAAAATGATTAACACTTTGTGAATCAACAACTTCGATTTGAAAATTTTATATTCAGCTGTTAAAATATGTCATTTTAAGCATATTAAAAAAAAAGGAAAAAAATATCTAAAATAAAAATATATTTACTTAAAGTTACTTTTTTGACCTGCAATAAAAAGGAAATTACACATTTCTCATAAATATTGTATTATTATACTACAAAATTTTAAAGTATGCTAATTCGTCTTTGTAAAAAATCTACTTTTTTAAATCTTCACTCTAATAAATTTAACAAAATTCGTGAAATTCATATTAGCAATAACAAACAATGTGAAACTGCTTAAATGATAAAAAAATGATATGATTTTGACATGAAAAAATAATTCAGTATTGGCAATAATTTTATGAACAATTTATATTAATCTATGTTGAAAGATAGCAATAAATAATAAAATCATTTTTTAAAGTCTAGGGTAGGAGAAAGTGGTGTACCTCAGACCTATTTTGACTTTTTAATTAAAAAAAAAATTGCCAAAGCAAAAAAAAAAAAGAAAAGAAAAAGAAAAGAAAAGATTTTATAAAACTTTATGATGTTATACACAACATATATTAGTCTTAAATTTTCATACAAATAATTTCCATGAAAAATTTTGAATTAAAAACAGATTGAAATTAGGACCGAGGTACTTGATCCCATTATTAAGATTGGAAAAAAAACTCATTTTCAGCGAATAAAATCACCATTTATTAATCAAGAAGCTACATATATAAATTTCTGATACATTTCATTCTTTATTAGGTTATAAAAATAAGAAAGTCTAAATAGAACATCTTCCAAACATTTACGTTATATGTACTGTAATCACAAAAGACATTAAAACTGATTTATGTTAATAATTCTATTTATTTTTAGCCAAGATTGTAATTAGATAAGCCAAATCCAAATGTTAACTTCTTGGGCTGCCTTTCAGACAATATCCATTAGACAATATCTAGGATACCTTGAACCCAGTCCATGGTACACCATTTTTATTAGGTTCAAGGTACACCACTTGACATTTAAAAACAATCATGATGTTAAGATTATGCCTAACTTTATTTAAAGCACATGGTGTAGTAGTTAGAGCATTGCTTTATTATGCATAATCCTCATTAAAAAAAAATTAGGTATGTTTTAGTATAAAAATAACAGAAATACCTAAGAAAAATTTACTTTTGAAAGGTGAATTTCCTTTTTTAAAAATTGTACAATTAATTGAGCTTCTAAAGAAATACAAGAACTTAAATGAGACCTCTGGTGGCAAATATTTAATATACAGATGTTCTTATTTAATGATCTAAACAAATAAAGCTAGAATTAGCATAGGTCCGAGATGCACATATTTCCAAGGTACATCACTCTCCCATATATGTAACATTGACTTTTGAGTATATTTCAGATATGCAACACTGTGATATAAAAGATTTAAAGATTACATTAATATAAATCAATTAAGGGGCTCTGCCCCCTGCGAGTTATGCCTACCAACCCCGGTTCAGGCCTCATAGCCTCTAAAAACATATAGGAATGTGCCCTGTTTAAAAAATATTAGCAAGTTATGGAAGAGTGAAAGATGCCCTTCACTGTGAAAACAGTTATTTTCTGTAATCGTTTTGCCATGCTTTTTTTTTTTTTTTTTTTTGGAATGGGGCATTTTTCTATTATCATGGCCTCATCCATACCTGTCGTAAAAAATGATGACTGTTTTCAGGATTAATAAGTCAGAACATTCATAATACATATTTGAAAATCAGCTTACATAAAATACATAAAATGCTTAGAATAAAAATGACACTATATTTCTTACATTTATAACGATGCTATGAACAGTATTCTCCGTCTGCAAGTGGCTGCATAAACCCATCACCACATTAAAATTGACTGATTAATTTCTCCCAGGATTAATTAAAATTCAATTCTTATATTAAACTGCAACTGATCTTTAAGTCATATTTTGATGGGAAACACCTATAAATCCAATTTTAGTGGTTTGTACTCAAAAGTTTACCATTCGGTTTTCCCTCTCCCAGTCATCTATGCTTTCATATTAGAGCAAGATCCAGGTACCAAAGGTAGGTAAAAACACTGCAAACTTTACTTATTTTCTCAAGCTTGATTTTTATATAATGATGCTCAGGGAGCTATTTCAATACTATATGTAAGCTCCCAGACCAATTGCATGGGCCAAACATCCAGCCAGACACACATAAAGTGTCGCGGCTCCCTATGAGACCATACATAAAGTGGCGCTTGGAAGCTTGCTAAAAAATGATATAACTTTACTTCAGGGTTGGGTTTCTTCCGGAAGAAACCTATTTCTTCCAGGACAGTGGAAGAAACTGGAAAAAACTGGAAGAAATGGAAAAAAACACCAGAAACCAAAACAAATGCTCAAAGTTAAAGTAAATTAACTATATAAAAGAATTAATGTATAATTACATGAAATCTAAATTGGAAAATTTAATTATTATTAAAAATATTATTTTTGCAAAGATAAGTTTTTTTTTAATAGCAAACTTCAGGTTCTGCAGACATTTTCAGGTGATGGATTTTTACTATTGTAGAGGTTGTGATTTTTTTTTTAGCACTTTCCAACAAAGTTGAAAAGTGCTTATGCATTCGGTTTGTCTGGCCGTCTGTCCGTCTGTCCGTCTGGCCGGATGGCCGTCTGTCCGTCTGTCCGTCTGTCCGCGCTCTAACTCCCGTAAATATACTCGGATTGCTATGAAATTTTTATACGTTATTGAGGTTTACCCTAGCACGAACCCTATTGAAAATGAAGTTTCTACCATGATTAGTTTATCTACAGGGCGAATCAAAAGTTTCCCATTACATTACGGCCTATGGGGACAAATCGTTAATATACTCGGATTGCCATGAAATTTTAGGACGTTATTGAGGTTTACCCTAGCACGAACCCTACTGAAAATGAAGTATCTACCATGATTAGTTTATCTACAGAGAGAATCAAAAGTTTCCCATTACATTACGGCCTATGGGGAAAAATCGTTAATATACTCGGATCGCCATGAAATTTTAGGACGTTATTGAGGTTTACCCTAGCACGAACCCTACTGAAAATGAAGTATCTACCATGATTAGTTTATCTACAGAGAGATTCAAAAGTTTCCCATTACATTACGGCCTATGGTGAAAAATTGTTAATATACTCGGATTGCCATGAAATTTTAGAACGTTACTGACGTTTACCCCAGCACAAGTCCTATCGAAAATGAAGTTTCTACCATGATTAGTTTATCTACAGGGCGAATCAAAAGTTTCCCATTATATTACGGCCTATGGGGAAAAATCGTTTCAAAGAAATTTTAAAGATGTTACACCCTGTCAAACATATTAAAATATGCATTCTATAAAATATAAGGTGAAAATGTTGCTATTATTTATTTACAGGGCCACACAAAAGAATTCTATTAGATAATGGTAAAAGGGGGAATTGTGTGTGACATATTTTAAATATATTGAGCTTTTTCATGTATAATGAAATTGATATATGTCACTGAAGCTTAATATAAATTATACGCTACTGTCTTGCATAATATGAAGTACATAGCATTTACAGGGCCATACAAAAGATTTCAAATAGTATATTCTTTCCGAAGTACCGTATATGTGTCCGATGATGGCTGATGGAGGGATGAAATGCATTTTAATTATGATATTCGCGCTTGTATTTCGCTAAATATATGCACATTATATGGTGTGTATAAATGTTATAGTTGATATACAGGGCTACCCAAAAGAGCTCACCAACGTTACTGAATATGAGCGTAAATTATTTAAACGTGGTTCTTAAATAAGCTATGCATTTTTACGCTGAGCTGCATTCAATTTACTGAGAAATGCTTGCAGAATATAGATAAAGGGATATACAGGGCCACGCAAAAAATTCGGTACATGGACGCCTATGAATGATAATTTATGAGAATGTGATTTCAGTTGTTTTAAAAGTGTTTTAGTTTACAATAAATTTTAGCCTAATGCTGACGTGTAATAAAGGTAGAATGTAAACTACAGGGCTGAACAAAAGTATTCAAGTATGTTTCCATCTAATAGTATGAATTGCTGAAAAAGAAATTTCAAGCTACCAGGTATTTTCTTGCTGAGCTAAATTTTCCCATTATATGAACTGACATATGAAATACTATGGGCTGTTCTAATGTACTGGAATACATATTTGGGTATATTTGGCTGTACACTATTATTTCCCTAAATAATAAAGTATTGTTAAAGATTTCATTAAGTGTTGGAAAGTGCTTCATAATCTATGCTTAACGCATGATTTTTCTTACTTGTTTAATTATGGAATAGATTTTTTTATTAATTGCTCCATTTATAAAAAATAAAAAGAAACTACCTACAAATTGTTTATTTTTCATGTAAAAATATATTATTTTCATATATATGTGCATTATTTTAAACTGTGCAACACAGTAAATAAATAAATTTGTAATCTTTTATATTTTTCATATAACATGAATATTTCAATGCTGATTTTAAAAGATTAGTGTTCTAAAAACATCTATGGTTATGTCAAAATGCTTTTAAACTATCCTGAAATGTAGCAATTAAAAAAAAAAAAATCATTTTTTGTTTTCATCCAATTTAAGTAGAAAAATTGATTGCAGCATCCTACTGTTAAAAAACTTTTTGCTGTACTATGCTGCATTATACTTAGAAAAATAAAGATTTTAATAACTTTTTTTAACACTGAGGATAGACCGAAACAGGTTTTTAAGGCCAAAACCGAATTTTGGTGACTTTCCTACTTTTTGGCCAAAAACGATAGCATAAAAAAAAAAAAAATTTAAGAAATTAAATTGTATGTTTTAAAGTAATTAATACATACATAAATAAACATAATTGAAATTAATTATATGTATAGTATTTATTAATTACATAAAACTGTTAATAATCCAAAAACTTTATTTTCATATACAATAATACATAATTAATTTATCCATGACACAGAAAGATTTTCTAATTATATGAATTTCATTTAATTGGAAAATATTTTCGTTTTAGGTATATACATCTTGATTTTTTTTCTATAATGATTTTTGTAAATGATCATTTGTTATTCTAGAACTTTCCTAAAGAATATTTGAAATCTAATGCAGTTTAAACTAAAAATTTTCTATGAGATGATTGATAAATCATGACTGATAATTATAAACAATGAAGTTCATTGCAATACATTCATTTGAGCCAATGCAGTTCAAATCAATAATCAATATTGAAAATTTCCAAAGGAAGAAACAAGATTTTTGGAATACTAAGTTTTTCAATCTGGCCGAATTTTCATCCATGTTTTTGGCAAATTCAGATTTTGGGCCAAAAGCGAAACTATTTTTGATTGATCTCTATTTAATATAGTAATTATTATACATTATTTACATTAATAAAATTGATGTAAGTTAAAATCTTTTATTTAAATGGGTTTCATTCTACCATTAGTTAAAAATCTCTATTATTTACTATTAGTTTCAGAAATTTAAATAACAAAAAATTATATTGGTTAAATTGAAATGGATAACATTTAACTGATTTTGTGTATTTAGATAAAAATTTCTTTTCATTTAGCCAATGTTGAAGATCTCTAGATAAGTGTTGTGTGTGATCTTGGTAAAAAACTGATTAATTTAGCATATATACTTAATTATAAATTTGTTTTGGTCCAGTGAAATTATTTTTTATTAGATTATAGGAAGAAGATATTTATTATACCTTACAAAATTAAAAATAAATGGTAAATTCTTAAAGAAAAACAGTTTCTTCCATTTCTTCCACTTGGAAGAAACCTATTTCTTCCAGCCAGTTTGTTCCATGGTTTTTTCCGCGGTTTTTTCCACTGCGGAAGAAACTTGACAACCCTGCTTTACTTATTTTCTCAGTCTTAATTTTTATATTATGATGTTCAGGGAACTATTTCAGTACTTTATGTAAGCTCCCAGACCAATTGCATGGGCTAAACATCCAGCCAGACATGCATAAAGTGCCCTTATGAGTATAAGTGCGATCGTGATAATTAGACAAATTTATAACATAGCATCATTAAAACTTGTTAGCAATGGTCTAATGGAAGTCTTCAGTAATAAATAAGTAATTTTTTAACCCTTAATTTTAAAAATAATTATAACATACCAAAATGTGAATACATTTGAAATCATAATCGAAATTATGAACAAATCTTTACTAATTTATAAAGAGTGTTTTTAATTGGAAATATTCAGAAAATTAATGGTTCTCAACAGCAATCAATTTATTAAAATACTAGTTTATAGACGTCTTATAATAGGCAAAACACAATAAAATATGTAAATAGAAATCTTATAATGGGCAAAACACAATAAAATATGCAAATAGAAATTTTCAAAATAATTCATTTGAATATTAATCATTATTTTATAAATGAGAAAGTTATGATCTATTTTGTTAAGCTAGCAGGTATCACTACACTCATAGCACATACTAACACTACTTTGTCCAATACATTTTACTTGGGAGAAAATAAGTAACATCTGGGGGCTGTGGGACCTTTGACTAAAAATGGATTACTTCGATAAGTTCAGCTGAAGGCGCTTCTTTATGTATGTCTGGGAAGATGTTTGGCCCATGCAATTGGTCTGGCTGCTTACATAAAGTACTGAAATAGTTCCGTGAGCATCATTACTTATTTTTTCAGTCTTAATTTTTATATAAAGTTATATCATTTTTTAGGAAGCTTCAAAGCGGATCTTTATGTATGGTTTCGTAGGGAGCCGCGACACTTTATGCGTGTCTGGCTGGATGTTTGGCCTATGCAATTGGTCTGGGAGCTTACATAAAGTACTGAAATAGTTCCCTGAACATCATACTTAAAAATTAAGTGTGAGAAAATAAGTAAAGTTATATCATTTTTTAGGGAGCTTCAAAGTGCCACTTTATGTATGGTCGCATAGGGAGCCATGACACTTTGTGTGTCTGGCTGGATGTTTGGCCCATGCAATTGGTCTGGGAGCTTACATATAGTATTGAAATAGTTCCCTGAGCATCATTATATAAAAATCAAGCTTGAGAAAATAAGTAAATTTCACAGCGTTTTTACCTACCTTTGGTACCTGGTACCCGTAAATTGGCCGTCGGTCAAGCTAGCAGGTATCACTACGCTCATAGCATGTACTAACACTACTTTATCCAATACATTTTACTTGTAAGAAAATAAGTAACGTCTGGGGGCCCTGGGATCTTGGACTACATCTTTGGGTGCAGGAAAATACAATTATAAACCTTCTGATGAACCATTGGAATCTTGTTTGCTGGGGGTTTTGACCACGTTGTCTTAGCAGACCAATTGATTTTAATATGCATTTCCTGTCTAATCCTGGAATTTCAGTCTACAGCATTGTGCAGTAGCCTCTCATTTTATTAGGTTTGAAATAAAAAACTGTGTTGGCTTGGCCCCTTTTCTGAAACATTAGAATGAAAAGCATTGTGTTTTGAAAATTTACGTTTATTTTTTATGTTTTTGATTGAGCTCTAGTTATTTTCAGGAAGAGGTATGGCTTATTCAAGATTTCTTTTCTATATATTTATATACCACCTTGTAAATTTTGACATTTTTTTTACAATTGTATGAGTACTTGATAATCTCATCAATTAAAAATCTATCACCAAATTATAAGACTAAATGATAATAACGGATGATAGTAAATGCCCCATTACATTGACAAATTTCATGACATGCGTATTTGTTATGTCATCAAGTGATTTTTAATTTGACTTTTTTGTATTTTTATTAATGTTTTACTAATTTATTTCTTCTTTTGTTATTTAAAATAAAATTACATAAATTTGTATAAGTTGGCAAAATTTGTCCATGGGATAATCAAGTAGTAACCATTTTGTATAAATTAATTAGAATATCTGAATATTTTAATATATGTTTATCAAATAGTAATTCGTAAAAAATAAATCAGAAGCATTTTGCATATGCATTCACCTGTATTTTTGGTGCATCAGATAATGCAATATAAAAACAAACTTTCTTATAGCACTATTTTTATACTATGTGACGTCAGATTAAAAGTCCCTGGAATTAAAATCATTTTAAAAGAATCATATTAATATACGACACAATTTTCCCTATTAAATGCATGTCTTATGTAATAATTTAATTATTTAAATTTTTATTATCTTTTAAGTTTCATGGGTACATACATAATTTAACTTTGGGGCCTTTTAAATATGACCTGATATTCACCATCAAATGTTTTTTACCTGTACTGATTAATTTTTTTTTTTTTTTTTTTTTTTTTTTTTTTTGGTATTTTAACTATTATGACATTTATTTTTTGGGGCTTTTGCAAATATGTAATTATTTCCTTTAAATGTGTTTCATGTGTGCAAATTTTACTATTATAAAGTTTTTGTACTTTTTAAATATTTACATATAAAGAGTTTTATGTAACTTTCCTTATTTTCTACTTTTAATAGGTAATAACTAAATAATTATTTTAAAATTTTCTGTCTATTTTTAAGATTTTTGATGTCATTTTCTATTTAAAATTAGAAGGAAAACCATTTTTTCCCGTCTATTGAATTTGAAAGTGACAGACGATTTTTTGTTTCTAAAATAAATTGTTCAAAATGTGAAAAAATATTTCTATTTTAATTTTGCTGAAAAAGAAATTTAATCATAATATTATCTCATAATAGATAGAAATAAAAATTAATTTCAATTATTAATTTAAAAATTATGAAAAAGAAGAAACATAATAATCCCTATTTTTTTCCTTTTTCTCCCATAAAAATGAAATAATAATGTTGCCACTGCAGAAATGTAATTAAAATGAGAAAAAAAAATAATATTTTGAAAACTAATTCAAAGTTTAAATCTTTATTACATAATTTTGAGATCTGCTTATTAATACGGATTTTTGGTATTAATTTCACCACATAATATTACATATTTTAGGAAAAAATTGCTGTAATACAAAATCATTCATTTACTCAGTCGTTTCATAAATTTATTTCATTATGATTTTATATATATAGGGTAGATATGTATATTGATATGTCATATTCAATAATAACTCATGAAATTCTAGTGCAGTTTTTCTCACCAATAATTGTAGTTTAATTTATATCTGTTCTTAATGAAACGATTTGTTTTATTTTATTCTTATAGTATTGTTATAAAATTTAAATTGATAAACCTCTGTAAGTTGAATACAATCTGCCACAAAAGTGCAATTCAAACTTAATTTCTCCCATAAGAATAAAAATTAATAAATCCATTCTGAATTTCTTCAGATTACTTATTTGAAGAATTTGTATAATTTTATAGCAAATATAGTTATTTTGTCCGATTTTGTTCATCATAAAGATATGACTGTATAGTCTGTAAAGTGGCATACCTAAAATTTCATTTTGGGAGGGGTCGAGAATTTTTCTTTCAGGTCATCTATATATCAAAACCCCCATGATGAAATTGCAAATGTTGTTGAAAAATGCTGAAATTCTGTTCAACAAGGTTTTCATGTAAGTAGGTGTGATTGTATATAGTATTCTTTTTGAAAGTATTATTGAACATTTCCATTTAAGACAGAATTTCATTATAAGCAGGCTCCATTTTTACCAGTTTTGTATATTTAGGAATGTACTAAATGTACTAAAATTAATTTTTCCTCTGTTTAGTTACCTAGTACCTTGTGAAAAAAAACTTTGAATTTGTGCTCATAATTTATATTGATTTTTCTGAAACTGTTTGGTTGTGTTTCAAAATGTTCCATAAAAAAACCAAATAACTTTGAAATGTACTGCATTGCATCTTACAACTTTTGTCGCAATTTTTACAATACTAATATTTTTTCCATAATTGTAATTCAAAATGGAAAATGTATATGTTATAGGGTCTTGAATTGTACTGTTCAAAAAGTTCAGCTGTTCAACACTTATTTCTGTCTTTTAAATCACAAAGGGAAAGAGATAATCTATATACAAAAATCATTCAAGAACCAGGTAATGTTTACCTTAATGTGTTTTGCTATTATTTTAAATTAATCCTTTTTGACATTCATTTGAATAATGTTTTTAATATAATTACAGCTGTCAAGTTAGAAGATACTGGGCAAGAAAATATGACACTTTTGTGGCAGAATGGTGTGATATCAAATTATGAGTACCTTTTATATCTTAATAGGTGAAATATTTTAAGAATGTCTTTAATATTTTTGTTTTTTATTTTGAAATTCAAAAATTATCAAAAGATAATTTATAAACTATGTCACAAATTAACATTTAGACTTTGTATAATTTCAAATTCTTTGATGTAATGCACAGTTTTTATTTATTTATTTTTCATGAAATAGACAATAGATTATTTTGCTGTCTCCTACTTGCAGGCAAATTCTGTGGTCTTGAGATGTCCTCTATTTAGAGATTTTATTGCATTTAAATTCCAGTTCAAGCAACGCATAATTATTTTATTGTGCTTACAATGTCATTAAAGAATTCTACATATTTTTGTGTTGGTAATCCTGAAAAGAAAGAGCATTTATATGTAATTCAATATAAACAACAGATGTATAAACAAAACTTTCTGTACAATAATAACAGATTAAACTTGATTTTCACCATAGTTGCAAATGTTATTTAAGCATTTATATTAATTCTGCACAACTTTCTTATTGATGCTTGTGTATTCATCTACCATCAGTTACGGTAGTTATGGAATTACTACTTTTTTGAAATCTTCATTCTTTTCAAAATGTTTGCTGCCTGAAAAGAGTTATGTAAATTATACAAGGTGATCACACATTTTTCCCCCCAATGTTTGATTTAAGGTTAATTCTAAAGTATTACAGTCATATTTTCTCCCCCCTCCCCATCCCCATATTCCTTCTGCATAATTCTTCTTCCTTCATTAAAATTAATATATCATTTTTGACAGAAGACTCATTCAATCATTTATCTCATAAATTCACTTCACTTGCCTATAGATGTCAATAGGCCATACATTTTGTGCAATTTCAAGCATTTGCACCTCAACAATCCTTGGCTCAGACAGACACAATGTGTGAAGTTAGCTTCCAAATGCAGCTATAGTCATTGGTGTATATGTGTTTTTATAGGGAGATTGTATCCATAATTATGTGCAAATCACTGCAACTCAAACAGACTGCTAACTCAGTGGTCCATTTTCTGCCATGACTGCCCTTTAATGTGCACAAATAATGAAGTCTCAACTTATAGGAGAGAGAGGGGGGGGGGGGGCACCTTTGAACACTTTTTCAGAAAATCCATATATGTCTTACTTGAACAATATTTATTGAGTTTTAATGCATTTCATTCTTCATTATATGAACCATAAATTAAACATTTCCCAAAGAAATTAAATAAATTGTGAGGATTTAAAAAGTTGAAAGATTTTTGTTCAAACCTGCCCCATGTACCTTTGAACAAGCAAGGGGCACCTTTGAACAAATGAATTGAAAATATTGAGAGTTTTTATAAAAAGTTGCATATGTTAAAGAAATATAAATAAAATTAAATAACATTTAGTTGAAATTATTTATTTTTTATTTATTTATTTTTTGTTGTTGTTGTTGTTGTTATTTAACTAAACTTAGATCCATCAAAGTTGATGTCAAAACTCATTGTTGATGAAACACAAAGGGTCCCTCTAGTTGTGTTTCATTGTGAAAACTTTTTTACAGTATTCTTGAAATACACCAATGTAATATCTGATACTTTTGGAAAATTAAAATTTTTCATTTGCTATTTTTTTAAGAGACCTGATATAAAATTCCGTTTTATCTGTTACGGAAACCAGAAATAATGTTTAGAAACCTGTTAAACCATGAATTAATTTTTTGTATCCAGGATTTGCAATTATCCAATAAATGAATTTAGATTTGAAACTTCCCATCACTGATATTTACAAAGGTTGGAACCTATGTGTGGAGTAAGGGGAATTATCAGCAACATAAGTCCATGTTCTTTAACTTTCTTAATTAATCTCTTTTCACATAAAAAAAATCAGAAATAACAATACTTAGATACATTAACAACTCTTTACTTCATAGTTTTAAGTGTTCTCTTTAAATTACTTCAATTATTATTTATCACCAGTTTTTTTTTTTTTTTTGCTGTTCAATGGTGCCCCAACTATTTTGTTCAATGCTGCCCCATCACATGTACTTCAACATTACAATGGTTTACTCAATTCAGCTAAAGAATTTGAATAAAACAAATCTTATAAAAGAAAGCTAACATTTTTGTTTAAGCATTGAACAATAAATTAAAATTTTATGGAGAGAAGTTTGTAAACAAAAATCTTACAACTTTATTTTCTGAAGTTTAGATTCAAGCGGGAGAAAAATACATATCTTGTTTAGACAGTACTTTTCATACAAAATGGTACAGCTTTATATAATTATTCCCTTGAAGCAGCATTAATGTATTGCTATATACATTTTTTTAAATAATTTATTTGAAGGAAAATATTTAGTGTTCAAAGGTGCCCCTCTCTCCCCTATATTAATAGCATAATCACTTTTGATTATTTTTACACTTTTTTTATATTTTTGTGAACAATACTTTAAGAAGCTTATATGTATATATATTTTTTTATTATTTAAATAGGTTAAAACTAAAAATTTGCAATAAAAGTAGATTAAATCTGTCATTTTTTAAATGAAAAAATATATATTGGTAAAAATTGTAGCTAGTTTACAGTAGATACGTCTAGTGATCTATATTAAATTGTGCCTGGCTCATTTGTTTCTGTTTATTATTCTTTTTTACATACAATATTATATGAGTTAGATAAATAAACTCTATTCCAATTTAGCTTTTCATATATAGACTATATAAAATATTTAGATCATGAGACTTATTATTTAGATAAAAAAAATCACTCTAAAGAAATTTATCCTTTAAAGTTATACCATTTTTCAGAAGATTTCATGAGTTAACAAAATTCAGTAACTTGAAATTTGGTCATGATTTTACAAAAAACCCTTCCAAATTTTATTTAAATTCTCAGTGCCTCTAAATGTTTTCTATTAAATCTAATTAACTAGAGTTTGTAGCAATTTTTCATTGAACGAATTAGTCATTAGAAAATATTTATATAAGTATTACATGTAAAATAATGCAGAACAACTCTTGTCCTACTCAATTTTATACTAAGTTAAAATAAAAATGAAAATTTTTTTCACATATTACCATCATTCTCTAAAGGAAAACCTGTGCTATGCCATTTGTCATTACTAACGCAGTTTTGAGTCACAATATAATAGCATTTCAGATTATGGCCTAGTCATAGCTTCTTTAGACATTTTTAAAAATTCATTGCTATTCCCCTTAACTAAAATTTCCATAATTTTATTACATGGAGTAATTTGAGCTAAAAATAAAAAATTAAAACAATAAAGTTTTTAATTAATTTATTTTTTTTTTAACTGAAAATTTAGCTTTAAAAATAAATAAATAAAATAAAAAAGGAGGGGGGAGGGTAATTATAATTGGGTGACAACACATACTTTGAAATCTGATTAACACCTTTATTTAAAATGTATTTAATAGCTGCTCAAACACACAGTTGCTGCAGTCAGCAATGTATAAGGTACAAGAATCTGTTGCTGAAACACACAATATATAGTATCCTTCATATAATTTTTAAGTAATTGCATTTTGACATTACAATCAAATGTGCAAATATTTATATTCTTGAGACCTAGCGTATTTTTGATAGTAGAAAGCCAAATAATTTTTAATACATTGCCAGTGACTTTTTAATAAGACTTTGTGTTTAAACTGTATATCAAAACAAATAGCAAACAAGCAAAAATGTTTTTCTCATATTTGATAGTTCTTCATTATACTGACAATATATTTTTGTGTGCTTTTTAAAATATTATGTTATAAATTATGCAATAACTTTTTACTTTCTTTTTTAGTTTGGCTGATCGCAGTTTTAATGATTTGACTCAATATCCTGTATTTCCTTGGGTATTGTCTAATTATACTTCTGAATCTCTTGGTAATTATTTATGCATATTTCAATATTTATTACTAATTAACAAAGTTTTTATTTCTCACATTCAATATGTTTGACATACTGTTAAAATGCATTGGCTTTTGTAAAAAATTTAAAGTATGCAATCAAGTAGTTGTAGGAATATATATATATATATATATATATATATATATATATATATTACCTAAAATGTGATTGAAAAATAATATTTAATCACATTTTAATTAGATATTTAATCAAATCTAATCTGTAGGATGGGAGAAAGAAAATATTATTTTAGTCAACTCTCTGCATGATAAATTTGATGGATGCTGTACATTTTCCTGATAATGTCATTTTAGATTTTCCATATGTAAAAAGATTTTCCCAAGGTTTTTTAAGGACTTATTTCCTGATATTTTGAATTTTATGTTAAAGAGAATTGGTGAATTCAATGTTAAAGATTCTTTGTTAAAAGAAATTCTGTATATTATATTAACATGTAATGGTTTATAATTAACGTTGTGAAAGTTCCAATGAAAATTAATGCATAATTTAATGCAATAATCTATATTATTTATAATTAAGATTGTCATTTATTATCTATATACAGTCGAGTCTCTATATAACGAAATCCATCATTCCAGTAAAAAATTCGTTACATAGAGAAATTCGATGCATAGAAAATGATGTTAAAAATCGTATTTAATGTGTAAATTTTGAGCAAATATTATTTTTGATATTTTTAATTAAGGATTTGAAATGTTTAAAAGTAAATATTAACCTAACATTTTATTTCTGAATTATTTAAGCAGTTAAAAAAAAAAAAAAAGAAAAAAGAAGGCATTTATTTGAAAGTTTAATGAAAATCAAATAAGGAAGACTTGCATTAATTTCAGGTGAAGAAATTTGTAATTTTTAGTTGTTTTTATTTTAAAATTGTTACGCTCTCAAAGAAAAAAAAAAAAAAAAAAGACTTCAAATTTTAGCAAGGAATGAAAAATTGTAGTTAACATTTTCCTCCCTTTGAAGGCCTCTTTTACGTGCCTCTCATTGATTCCTCTCTTATATGTGTAACAATCTAATTGGCTCTGTTTTGAGAAGGATGTTGAAAGGTGTGTAGGAGGTGGATTAATTCGTTGGATTTAAAGAACAAGGAGAGAAGTAATATAAAAAAACGCAGCACTGAACGATAAATCAAAAATAAGTGATGGAAAATTGACTCTATATGATTTCGAAGCTTTTTCAAAACTGAATAAATTAAGACCAATTTATGAAAAAATTCGTTATATGGAGACTGTTTTTAATGTAATCATGCGAAAAGGGGACCGTTCCTACAAAAAATTCATTATCTAGAGAAATTTGATGTATGGAGTTTCGTTGTATAGGGGCTCGACTGTATTTAAAAGATCGGACTGTTTTTTTAGTGATCAGTTCTGAGCTTTCTACTGAATCAATTTTGATAGTTATTTTTTTAAATAAAAATCATTTATTTCCCCCCTGTATTAGCTATTTTTTATTTATTTCCATTTTTCTATTTAATTTTTAATTTTAAAAGCTTTTTATGATATTTCTTGAAAATGGCGACAATCAAATTAAAATTTTCACTCTATAATATAAATTTATTTTGCTTTGTCACATTCCAGCAATCAGGAGTGTGATTTCATCAATGTTATCATATTTCAAAGAAAATAATAATGATTTTCATAAAAATTTAACGATAATGAAATGATTGTGTGTAGTTATGTATTGATCACAGAAAAACAAATTATTTATTGCGAAATAATATTAAGTAATTAATCTATGTAAATAAAATAATAGAAGTATCTATGATAAAGAGTTATATCTAAAGCAAAATGTTTTCGCTGAAGAAAATACTATCATTCTGAAAACAGATAAATTTGCTCAATGAATATAATATATGTTGTTATATCTGCATCAGTGATGACATCATATTCACAGATGTTTATTATTACATCTAAATAAATTAAATTTCTGCTATTTATTTAAAGACTGCCTGTGCAAATGAAAATATTTCTTAAAATTATGCCATTTCATTAATAATATATGTATTTATAAGACAAGTCTATTTTCATAGTAATCTAGCCTAGGTTTCCACTGAACAGTTTTTGATAGTTTTTTTTTTAATGAAAATACCTTATTTTTAGATGCCCTGCACTCTCTATTTTTAAAAGCAGTCCCATTTTTATATTTTAAGTCTTTTAAGGAATTGTTTTACTTTGGTGGCAATTGATTTAATTGCACTGTTGAAGGGAGACAATGGTAATTACCATTTCAATACAAATGCTGTTTTACAGTCCAATTTAAAAAAATAAATAAATAAAAAATAAAAAAAAAATCTTTTGCAGATGATGATGTCACTATTTAAAAAAAATAATGCATATTTTGCTCATAATACTTTTACATTTCAATATATTTTTTTTATTCCACTGACATTGAGATTAAGACATTCATCTCAGAAGGCTTCAGTGAATGAAAATGATGTCATAGTAAATATGAAATATTTTCTTTGATAAAATAGATATTTTACTCCAAGTGCGCCTAAATATAAAATTCTGGATTTTGCCAGTACTCAAGTGTGAATTTCAAGTAAAGAGCACAAATGTTCACATGGAAAATTATAACTGCCAAACTTAACATGTTTCGCATGATGTTTGGAAATATATTTATTAAATATTGATTCATTATTGTAATTATATATTTATTTTTGTTCATAAATTTAGTCAATCAGTTCTTTTAAACATTTTAATTCTTCAAATTCGACGAGCTTCAACTCAGTAAAATTTAAAATTAGATCAACTTATATATTTTAATCATTAAACTCAATTAAAAAAGTCAGATCATTTCTGCACAATAAATAATAAGCTATAGTGTGCATTGCATAAAGCCATAGAGCTAATATGTTGCAGTGAGGTCTAAAATCATGAATAAAAAATATGCAATTGTGCCAACATTGAATTTAAAACGATATAAGAGTTAAGAATGAAGTCAATAATGTACTGTAAACCATACTTGTTAATTTACATCAGTTGATTGTGGGCTAGATGAGGAATTTTTCACAAAGCATAAGTTAGCAGCGACCCTGGTATAGTGATCAAAGTCAAAATTAGCCGCACCTATTTTATTCAAGATCTAACAGAATATGCAGTTTAATAAAATTCAGTGCATTAGTTCTTGAGATATAGCTATTACTAGAATTATGGAAAAAATAGCCTAACAACACCAATTGTTGGGCAACATATACCCAAATATATTTAGTGCCAATTTGGGTTGAGATCTAAAATAATATAAATTTGGGTGAAATTCTGTTCATTAATTTTCAAGATAGTGAGGCCATAATATTTGTATGCCATAACAGTTAGACAGACAAACAAGAATTTTTTATAATTAGCCAAATTTTATATTAAATATTTAATACATGAATTATCACTTGCTAACTAAGTGTTGAAACCAACATGGTGAAAAATGTCCAAGTCGGGGATCAAACCCAGAACCCTTGGATTAAATTGTATAGATGAATTGTGTTTAGAACAATCAAAAATGCATAAATTCATCAAAAACCAGAAATAAAAAATATGTGCAATTTTAATACAGTAGACTCTGTCTAAGACGGAATCAATCGGAACCTGAAAAATTTTCTGTAGTGGACAATATTACCATCCTAGACAAATTTGACTTTGTCTATGGATTTGCAGGAACTTGAAAATCTTTCCAAGTTAGACAGAGTCTGCCTTACAGAGAGTTTATTGTACTTTCTACTTATGTATATAAAAAAGAATGAAAATACTAGTAAGTAATTAAATACAATAAAAATCATTAAATCTGTCAATGTACAACGCTAACAAATTTTGAAATTTACAACTGCAGATATTCTTGTTATATTTTCGTAATTTTTAATTATGATTAATTCATATTACTTTTTTATTGACGCTTTAATTTTTTTTAATGAAAATTTAATAATTCAGCTCAGTTTTGTTGAAGTGAAATCTTATGGAACAAAAATTCTAGTGTAATGAAATACTTAGCATTCACTAGCAAAATCTTTGTAAAAAATAAATCTATCACAATAAAATTTCTTTAAAGCAAACAGATTCTATTCAGTCTGGTGTAAATTGCCCTAACGTGATTGGACTATTGAAAAGTTAATGTCAGTTTGTATTTCACACCTCCTTCTCTTAGAATATGGAATTCTTCATGATGAAATTAACACCAGTTATCAACAAGGATCCTAGGATATTATATAAGCTTTTAGTATTTTAAAATGTGATTTAGTTTCTGAGATATACCATAAAATTTCAATTGTAAACTCCCTCTTTTACAAAAAAAAAAAAAAAAAAAAAAAAAATATATATATATATGGGGGGGGGGGGGCTTTTTATAAAGATTTTTTGAAAAAAAAAATTCTCTTAGATTCTATTTTTATTATTAATTTTGAGTTTTAAATGCAAATAAAAAATAAAATTACCACTATATATTTATTATTTATAATATATGTATGCCATTTTGCTAAAATAACTTTAAAGTATTCATTTTTTATAATGGATAATAAAAATTTGCATTGTGTGCCATCTATTGTCAGAGAAAGAGAATAACAATGTTATTTCCTTTCTTTGAAGATAGATGGCGAAACAGTAAAATTTTATTTAATTACAAAATCTGCATAATAGGAAAAATTTTGAAATAAAAAATAAAAATGAAATTACTTAAAAGTGAGAGGATGGTGGTGGGGGGTTACTTTCAAGATTTTATGTTAATTTTATTGTAACTTTTAGAAAAATTTAGCTAAAGATGGCTACTTAATTACTCAATTTTGTTGAAAAAGGTAGATAATGGGATAATATCTTCTGTTATAAAAAATGTTGAATGAAAATCTTTGTTTTTCTTTTGTTTGAATAAGTCAATTTAAATATTTTTAGCTTGCATTCTAACTAAAAAATATGATCTAAACAATATTCATTGGTTTACTTCCACATTTACTAAGTTTATTATCAAAAAGCAGTAAAATTTAATATTATTAAATGATTTTTTTAAAAAAAAAATGTAAATGAATAGATTTTGACAGAACATGAAGTCTTAATAAATGTTCAGGACAAATGCTTACATTAAACGTTTTTGTCCAAACCATAACAATACACACCACAGAATTTGGCAATTTTTTTTTGCCATTTTTTAAAAATTTTTTTTTTATTTTAGAGTGCAGCATTGTGAGAAGACTCTCAGCATTTTTTCTTAATCATGCATTTAATTTTAGATCATTGTATTTTTTTTATTATGCACTTTATTATTATTATTATTATTATTATTATTTATTATTATTATTAACAATCTAAATTGCTGAGCATGAGCATAATATGGTGTTTTTCAGATGGCTGCTTTCCAAACAATTTTGCCATTCTAACCTGTAACATGTGCATGCACTGATAGTTGTATCTAATCTCCTTTGGAGAATTTGCTGTCTAGCTTTTTAACTCTTGGCAGCATGGTTTTTATCACTTCTTATGTATCAAAAGTTATTTTTTGAGTTTGGATTCTTTCATTTGCTTCTCTAGATTTTCATCATTGTTTAGTTATCAAATAGTTTTTAATTTACTTACTGTTTTGACGCTTTTATATTCCCTGTGGTCAGATTGCTTAAAAATTATTCACAATTTAGTTTTCATGGATTGGTGTGAAAACATGTAATTTAATTTTAAAATGCTGTTTTTAAAATATATTCAAGTATATTTTTGTATTTGGATGATGCCATAAAATTGATGCTATGTGCTGATTTTAAAGAGTTGGCCATGTATTTTCAAATTTTAATATATTATGAACTGCAAAGGATATAATCTGATGTCAAATTTGCCCTTTAAAAATTTAAGCCGTTTTGCGACTCCTTTATTATTTTAATAAGAAGTCAGTGACCATCAGCAGAAAAAAATTCTATCTTTCTTTTGACTTTGCAATAAACAAGTTTGCTTACTGATTTCAAGAGTGATTTATTCCTGCTTGCTTTAATTGATTACAAGGATTTCTTAATAAGATGAGTTTTTTCTATTTTCTCTTCTCTCAATTTCATCACAAAGAATACTTACTAGTGGCTAGGACTGTTGTTTTTGATTCAATCTCAACATGGTGTAACCTATGTGATCTCTCCCACAACGCATTTGCTTTAAATTATATAAAATGGCTATAATTATACTCTAAAAAAATCACATAAGTGTCAGCGGATTTCTGAATTTTGTGAATTTTAAATTATTGCTTGTTTACATAAAAAAATATCATCATTATACTTTTTTGGAATAATTGTATGTTATGAATAATAAATGCTACTATAAATCAATGTATTTAATTAAAGAATAATAACTCAAAATTGTCAAACATTTTATCAATACTACTTTGAACCGACAAATCTTGTGCAGTCAAAAATTTTATCATTAAAAAACTCATATATTTAATTGCATGAACAAGTGTCACATCAAAAGTGCTTTTGTTTTCTGATTCAGAATCTGATGTGCATTCAGAAGGGCTATATTATGCGACCAATATTCTTCATCTGTTTGATGCTGAGTGACTGGTGCTTTATCAGCACTATTCATTCAAGATTAGAATTAACTAATAATCAGAAAAGGCCATCTGGATTGTTTTACAAGAACCAGTGAAAAATTCAGTTGGCTTTATTTGATTGTTCAATTCTTTATATGTCATTTCATTGTTTAACATTTACATAATATGCAGATTGCAAGCAATTGTCTGTTTTGAGGACTGAATTTATATTGTATTCTAATCATTAATAGATTTAAATGATCTGTCAATTTATCGAGATCTGGAAAAGCCTGTAGGAGCTCTGAATGAGGAAAGATTAATCAGGCTTAAGGTATTTTGATTTTGCTTCAAAACTTGCTTTATGAATGGCTGTATTGTTCATATTTAAAAACTTCTCAAATATCTAAGCTTTTTTTAATAGCAATTTATTTTTCAGGAACGTTACAACGAAATGAGTGAGCCAAAATTTTTATATGGATCTCATTATTCAACTCCAGGGTTTGTTCTCTACTACCTTGTTAGAGAAAGTAAGTTATTCATTCCTGGATATTGTTACTTTCTTTTTCATAGTCTATCGTGCTCCAGTTCAAGCTTTGCTTTTTGTTTGTTATGTTAATAATAAGGAAGATATTATAATGATATTTTCAACAGATTTACTTTGATTTCTGTAAAACAAAATGACATGAAGTGCTGTAAAATGTCCCCATTCTTATCCAAACAATATAAGCCAGACATTTCATTATTTAGAATACGGTTGACTGTACACATGCTGGGTTGTAGAAGACTAGCTACTCTCTTATAAAAATAGTTTAGTTTATGAATGAGAGCGTTTTGTCAGATAGTAATGTGTAAGCATGAAAGCAATCTCTATCTTTTATTTTTCTTTCACTTTCTCAAGTGAATTTGTGACTCTGGAATCTTCTGTTTGTGGTTTTCACCATGGTGGAAAAAGATAGAGGTGTAGTATGCTGTAAAATTGGTTTGTAACATGATGTGCATTATTGCTCAAATTTAAATGCCACAAACAAAATAAACACATGAAATAGAGACCAAATTCTTTGACATCAGCTATGCATTTTTTCTCAAAATGAGCATTCTAAAGTAACATTTCTTTGTATTATGAATTAAAAAATATATTACAGGGTTGCCACGCCACCTGGAAAACCGGGAAAACACAGGGAATTTTAAAATCCCATCCCAAAACAGGGAAAATCCAGGGAATTTTTTAAAAATCCTAAAAAATCTGGAAAACACAAGGAATTTTTTTTTTCTACTATATCCAAATAAAATCGCCCATTTGGGTAAACTGAGTTTTAACCCACTTTTTGGTGGCGGCGCGCCTATTTTTGCACACTCAACATAGAATAAACGCGTTGCAGTACAGGAAAAACACAGGGAATTTTTTTTCAAGATTAGAGTGGCAACCCTGTATTATTAAAAGTTTTCTTTACATTTTTCATATCACCTCCAGCCACTATACTTCATCTCTAATCTTTCTTTTTACTCTATGGGTTTTTATTGTTGGTTTATGCTAATCAATGCTGGTCAATTTCCAGATTATAAAACAGGGAATGAAATTTGATATCAGTGGATCTTGGGTTAAGACCTTCCTGATGGAAGAATGCAAAAGCAACACTTCTGACTTTCAAGATTAAAAGCTTATCATAGCTCAGGGCAATTTTGAGTTTAGAATTAATTGAAAGAAGTTGTCCTCTTTGGTTAAAAAGAAAAAAAAATACCATAATTTAATAGAGTCCTGTAGTAACTGCTGGTTGCTACCAGGTAGTGAAATTTACATAATTTGTTGAATTTGTGAGCTGATAAATTACTGTCAGCAACATTGGTGTTTACCAGGAAAAATTATTTTGGATATTCTTTGCAGCCAGCTTCTATACATAAGTTAGTTTTGAACTTATTAAATTTCAATTTTCAACTTATTAAATTTTTTACATTTTTTGTGTGTTGATTTAAGGACTAAGAATGTCTTTAGTTCAAAATTATGTATGCTAAATTTAGGAATTCCATTGCAGTTCTTGCTTATTTTGATTTAAATAAAGTCTTTTAGACTTTGAATTTGACTATGTCTTTATTATAATGCTGCTGTCTTGCTGGGCTGTCACAAAGTCACTGATCAAAATTCAGTCATTTCCAGTGATATCAAATTTCATACAAAGTTATTATGATGGAATCTTGCTAAAATATCTTCATTATTGTTGTGAGCAAAAATTCAATTTTAGTTTGTTGTGATATGCCTTGTGTATTTCATTGAAGGATTGTATTTTTATTGGGAAAAGTAGATTACGATGTTGGTTTTCTGTTTAAAAATATTTGTATTGACTACATCATGACCCCTGAAAGTTTCTTCCTAGGTTTTAGGAACATACAACCTCTGAAAATGAGTGAACTCGCTAGACAAATGTTATTCTTGTTCTGTTGTGACTATTCAAATTAATTTTTTTACTTTAGTATCTTCCTAACAAAAACGTTGTGTGCCTGTAAAATTTTTCTTCTGATTCCTTCAAAATTTCTTTTTGACTCAAAAACATATTTGTTTAAAAGAATAAGAAAATTCTATTACAGTAAAACAACCATAACGGACACTCCCGAATAGCAGACACCTCTATATAACGTACAGTTTTCAAATCTCCACTCCCAAAACTTAAATTTTTGTATGTTTAACCTCTGGATTATTGAAAATCGTGATTTTTTTCCATGACCAATTGACAAATTTCGCAATTTTTTTCTTGCAATTGATTGACAAGTTTTATTCTATTTTCTGTGGTGAAAAAAAGGTGATTCTGATCCAAATTTTCAAAAAAATAAATAAATTGAATAAAATAATTAACACATTCAATTAAAACAATTATGAAACAGTGATGCCACGGAATGCAAAAAATCAGCAATTATGCAAAAAATCGGAGGTGGCACACAAAAATACAGCTATCATGCGTCTGACAGGAGGCGCGATTTCGTAAAAGTTTGCGAAAAAACGGCAAATATTGTTTAAAAATCAGGAAAAACGATTCCCGCAAATTTTGTCAAAAGATTCGTGAAAGAATGGCTAAATTTGTAAAATCCTGTAAAAGGCAGTTTTCGTTGAAAAAAATAAAATTTTGTCCAAAAATCGCAAAAAACGACAAAAGATTTATAATAAAGGACAAATTTTACCAAAGATTGCAAAAAATGGCAATTTTTGTCAAAAAACACGATAAAACGACAGATTTCATCAAAAGATTGCGAAAAAAACGGGAAATTTCTTGAGAAGATTTGTGAAAAAATGGTAAATTTCATCAAAAAATCCCGAAAAAATAGCAGATTTCCTTAAAAGATCGTAAAAAAAGACAGATTTCATTAAAAGATAGCAAAAAAATGCAAATTTCGTGAAAGGGAACCCCTCACCTCGGCCTCTCCCAAAAAATATTGCCGAGAGTGCACTATTCTGTTCAACAAGCTAATTTTCTTGCTTCAATTTATTATTATTATTTTTTAAATTTATTTCTTTGCTGCTGTAAAATCCGTTTCTGACAGCTCCAAATCTTTCTGAGTTAATGCAATTGCTGAAAGTAGTCATTCATTAAACAAAAAGTACCCCTTTACTCAACAAAAGTGTTCGTTTTTTAAGAAAAAGTCATTTTCGATAAATTTGACTTGCCCCTTTTAAAAAGAAATGCAAACAATAGTGATACTTCTTATCTTCTACATTCAAATAAGCATTATTTTATAATTAAATCTGTATCTTGCACATTTAATATACAGAAAAATAATATTGGTTTTAATTATAAAAATTAATTATAAATTTATAAAATCAATTAGAAGTTGTATTAATTAGTATTAGATCAATAATTAGCAATTATCATTATTAAAACAATAATTAGACATGTAACAAAAATAATTAGCACCGGGAATGAATTTATCATAAGTAAAGACTAGCATAAAAGTTTTTTTTACACATTTTGCATAAGTATTCTGAATTGTTGATGAAAATTGCTTCAGTAATACTTTTTCATGTCTGTATTCTGGTAATTCTTTAAATAGCACATAAAATTATAGCTGGATATTAAACATTTTTTTCTCCATCCCAAACAGCTAAACTCCCCTCCATTCAAAAATGTTGGTAGGGAGACTCCCCTCCTTCGAAAAATTGAATTTCAAGCCCTGATTCAGTTACGTTAAAGGATTAATGGTGATTATTAAATCTTTACATTTTCTGAAATGATGATAAAATCCAGCTGAAAATAAAAAAAATAGGAAAAAAATTGAATTTCAAGCCCTGATTCAGTTACGTTAAAGGATTAATGGTGATTATTAAATCTTTACATTTTCTGAAATGATGATAAAAATAGCTAATTCATAGCTAAAATAAAAAAAATAGGAAAGGACTCACCCAGAGTTGGTTGAAACAATGAAGACAAGTATATCTTGAAGAACACTACTTTTATTTTCATTTAACAGATTAAAAGAGGAAAGATGTGGCCACGCATACTATTATTAAATATGGATAGGAAAGAATTGTAAACGGCATATGATTGTATGTAAATTTACAAATGATCGATGTAATCCTTTTATACTCTGATTAATAAATGGAGATAGTTCAGTTTGATTGAAAGTTCTTAATGATCTTAATTCGGTGGTTTAATCTCGCTGCAAAGTTCTCCAGGATTAAACTGCTGTTCGATGACACAATGATGCAGGGGTGCAGAAAATGTTTCTACTCTCAACATTTCTCCCAATCCATATGAAAATTTCCTCAAAATTTTATGGTATGTCATAGATAATTGCTGTACTACCATATGTATCAAAAATCCATTTTTCCATTATTTCTCAACTTATGTGCAAGTATGTAAGGCAAAAGTGATTCTGAGTGAAAAAAAAAAAATCTGAAATTCACACCAAATTTTCTAAAAGTTACAGCAAGGAAATGGGGGAGGGGGGGGGAGGGGAGGAAATCCAATCCAATCCCAGCATTACTTTTTTTTTTTTTTTTCCTATGATCTTTCTGTATGTAGTGAATTTTCTATCTCAGGGAATTACGGAATTCGCTGTTAAAATTGAAATCAATTGTACATGTTTCTGCAAAATTTCCACAGTTGGTTAAAATTTCCACGATCCTATATCGCCGGATCGAACATATTCTGCATTCCTGCAATGATGATGTTGATTCGACGATTTTAACTCGCTGCAAAGTTCTCCAGGATTAAACTACTGTTTGATGACACAATGATGATGTTAATTTGATGGTTTCAATTCGCTGCAAAGTTCTCCAAGATTAAACTGCTGCCTATACATTTGTATCCAAAAACTGGGATTAGAGGTAACAAAATATTTTGCAAGTGAAGCTGTAATATCAAAAGAACTTAGATGCGTCGAGTAGAAATCCTCCAAAAATTTATATGCGGCGAAAAAAATGCTAATCGTTTTGACAGCTAACTCTAAGTTAGTGTCTTAAAAATGAGCTAAAATAAACAGAGATGCCCAGTGGAAACTTTGGTCTGGTAAAGGAGTGTAAATTCATGTAGCTTTTCTTTAGAATAAAAATAGAGTTCATAAATAACTTCAAGACACTTTTTATTTATAGCTTCAGATGAAACATCATGAGAGTAAACTTACGCATTTTAACAGACTTCATAACAGCAGGAACAGACAGCGTTGAACAAAGTTGACATCAGTAAAAGGTCAGGAAAACACAATTAAAATATATTAAAAACATTCATACTATTAAAGATTTAAATAAACTAAAACTCCATGAACGTCGACATCTTTTGCATGTTCAATAGGGTGGATCGAAAAATCGAAATTCAGATAATCGAATCGGCACGGGGTGCAAAAGTTGCCTTTTATGCATACTAATTCACATATGTTTTTTTATTGAAATCCATTCATATCTTCTGGTGCCCCAAAAACCTCAAAAATAGTTAAAAATTGAAATTTTTATAAATTTTATAATTTTTTTCGCTTCTTAATTTTTAAAAAATTATTTTTGGCGCAGGTTACGAAAGTTGCCTTATGTATATATTAGTTCAATCTTTTTTTTTTTTTTTATTTAAATCCATCCATATCTTCCGGTGCCCCCAAGCACCCCCAAAATAGTAAAAAAATTGAAATTTTATAAAAGTTTATAATTTTTTATTTTTTAATTTATTTTAAATTATTTTATCAGCAGGATAAAAAAGATGCACTTTATAGTATATTAGCATGCATGCAAATAATTTTCAACTTTGATAAATTTCTTCCAATGCCCCAAAACTTTTAATTATTTGCCGAAAATCGAGTTTCATGCAAATTTTGAGCTAAAAAATACAAGTAAAATTAACAGTTAAAGAATAATTTATCTAACGTAAAACGTAGATCGAGAGGATGAGAAATCGTTAATTGTATTTTATTAAAAGTATAAAATAAACTTTTCATACTTTATTATTTGGAAGACAATATAGATAGAAGAGTTCTCAGCAATGACCAGCAATATTTATATGATATTTGCAGAGCACTATCACGTGGGAATGTGGTTCTGATCTGGCATTAATGAAACCTGGTCCAGTTTATCACTCAAGATGGCCAACAACTGCGTGTAGAATTTTAAGGTTGTAAGTGGCTACAGAAAATCCTTCTGATAATCTCATTACTCTTACAGCATATATTATATGCACCTATATGGTTTCATATCAAAACAAAGCCATCCATAACTGAAGGAGCGCGTCATATTTGGAAACTTATCACATATTCTAGATATTTGGAACCCAATTTAAGAAAGATCGTAGATGCTGTTATTCAACAAAATAGTTTTTTTTTTTTTTGGGGGGGGGGGGGGCACCCTGAATTTGCTATTGTCAATGCTCATGGATAACACAGAGCATATCAGATCTTTAGCAATGCGAAAGCTAATTTGTGCTAGAAATAAAAAGAGAAAATCGCCAGCAGTGAGAATTTTCAAAGTACCTCAAATAAACTTCAAAGCGAAAGATTATTTTGAACTTATTGACTGGCAACGAGTTGGATGTTTCGAACCACCTCTTTTGATGAATGTGCTTTGCGAAGAAATTGAGAATATGATAAAAGTTGTAAAAACGAATGAATGGTCAAAATATCAATGCCATACCCAAGCGGTTGAAAGATTTGTTTGACTAGTGTCTGAGGCATCAAAAACTGTATCTGGACAAGAAAAGAGACACGGTTTTATATTGAATAGAATAAAATCAAGAAGCCATATAAAACACTTTGATACCAAAAAAGATTACAAACTTTAAAAATATGTAAATTTCCAAATTGAAGGATGTAAAACTTTTCTCTACATAAGTTTGATTTTTGTAATTTTTATGATTTAATGCTTTGATTTTTAAATTTATATGTCGCTTATTATTGTAAAATTAATGTTATTTATAACCTTATACATTATTAATTAAACTGTTTTCAAAATTTGTAAGTATTTTTCGTAAATTATTATTCTTAATACATTTTTGTAAAAATTTCAGTTTTTAATTATAATTGGTGCATCAAAGATGTGAATGGATTTTGATTAAAAAATATATCTGAATTGTAGAGTTATGTAGTATTGTAATAACAATTTTCCAACCCAGTGCCAAATGAATTTCAAAAAGTAAAATAAAATAAAATAAAATGAAAATAAAATAAAACAAAAAAAAATTTTTCTCAAGAAAATTTCAATTTTAAACTATTTTTGGGGCGTTGGGGGCACCGGAAGATATGAATGAATTTTATTTTTAAAAAATATGTAAGCTAAGATAGATAAAAGATAGCTTTTGCACCCCGCACCAAAAGTAATTAAGAAAAAATAATAAAACAATAAAATATAAAAGAAATTATAAAAAACTCAATTTTTAATTATTTTTGGGGCGCTTGGGGCACCGGAAGATATGAATGGATTTTAATAAAAAAAACTCTGTAAACTAGTATACATAAAAGGCAACTTTTACATGCCACGCTGATAGTGATTTCTAAAAAAAAAATTTCCTATACTTTTCGATCCACCCTAATGTTCAACCTCATGAAACATTACTTCCTTCATACGAGAGGGAAACGGAGAAAGGCAAACTGTTTTAACATCAAAAAGCATATATTCTCTGTTCAAATCGGCACGTGCTAACGGGAGCCAATGAGCGGCCGATAACATTTTTGATATGCAAATATCAAAAACGATAAATTGATTAAGTTCGATTAAAAAGAGATGTATGCTGCCATCTAGCAGGAAAAAGAGTGCCGATCAATTAAAATAATCATATTGCTTGAAGTTACGAGAAAGCAAAATATGCAAATGAAATACGGCGAAAGTAACAAAGTTTATTTTAGATAAAAAGGTAATTTAAAACTATTTAACAAGTGGAATTAAATTAGAAATGGTAAGTAATTATTATATTTTAGTAATTTAATAAAAGTAAAAGTGAATTTTGAATACTGTTGTAATAAATATTATGTAAACAAAGGAACTAGTAAACTAGTAATTTAGGCTGAAATGAAGCATGCAAAAAAAGAGCTTATGGAGGCAATGAGAAGAGGTTGATGTTCCCATCATGTTTGTAACAATGAAAAACACCAAACTAGCCGGGCCCGGAGGCCGGCTGCCTTATTCTACGTCCTTCTCCAACGAGTGTTACTGTGAATCTGAGACAAACTGCCCGCAAATTTTTCGGCTTCCTCCAGAGGCGCAGGCTCACAGCCAATCAGAGAGTCTTATTTTTGCCGCAATTTTGCTCCTTCTGAGCGTCTGGAAGCTTCTGGAACTTTCTTAGCTGGCCATGACTCATGTTCTAAACAGCGACTCCGGTTTTGGCGCGAAATTTGCACAATCAAAAGATGCCTAAGTTTCTGGAATTTTCTCCATTTACGATGACTCATGTCCAGCCGGGAAAAGAAATATGAAAAAAAAAAAGATGGCTATATGTTACCTTGAAAAATTGGGCTGGTGTTATTTAAAAATACTGAAACAGAGTCACTTTTTTAAAATTGCGTAACTAGCAAAGTAATTGTTTAAAATGCTGAAAGATTATGTTAAAATAATTTATATTTAAAATAAAGGCCGATTAATATAATTTCAAGATTAAATAACCAATGTTAAAATAATTGAGAAAATATTATTTTTGGTAGATTGCTATTTTCTATTTGAAAAATTGGGCCGGCGTTATTTAAAAATGCTGAAACAGTCACTTTTTTAAAATTGCATAACTAGCAAAGTAATTTTTTTAAATGCTGGAAGATTATTTTAAAATAATTTATGTTTAAAATAAAGGCCGATTAATATAATTTCAAGATTAAATAACCAATATTAAAATAATTGAGAAAATATTTTTGGTAGATTGCTATTTTCTATTTAGTGATATTAGAAGGCTACAATGTTTACATTGATAAAAATTAGTTTAAATGGATTTATTAATGAGATTATTGCAATTTAAGATTACGTTTTTTGAAATAGCTGTTTGTTGATTAATTTTTTCTTAAAAATGATGATTGAAATTTTTGTAAACAAAAACAATGCCTAACATTTACAAACAATACCTAACAAATACTTCATTCAGAAACTTATTCTTTCACAAAAAAACTTAAGACAATAAAATTTCTTATCCTAAAATACTATAGTATGCCTTCCTCCCCTCATGTATGTGAACATTTTTTTTTTGTGTGTGTGAAAAAGTGTCTTTTATAAATCCTCCCCTTGGATTTTCTGACACTTTCAATCCTTCTGTTTTTCCAAGAATTTTTTTTACTTACATTTATTGCTTCCATATCTCCTAAAAGAATATATCTTATGTAATTTATTTTTATCTAATATATTTATACGAGGGCCGTTTTTTTTTCAACCTCCGATGGGCCATAAAAAAAAGACAAGCATATATAGAAAGATCATTTTATTACTAAAAGTTATGTACACTTATGGTTATTTTTCAACATAATCACCTTGTAAATTGAGGCACTTGTCGTACCTGTGGACAAGCTTTCCAATACCCTCTTCATAAAAAGTGTCCGCCAATGAATTCAAATGATTCTTGACACTGTCTTGAAGCTCCACGTTACTTTGAAAACGCTTCCCTCCTAGCCACTTTTTAAGTTCAGGGAAAAGATGGTTGTCACTCGGAGCTAGGTCAGGACTGTATGCCGGGTGATCGAAAATTTCCCACTGAAAATGCTGAAGTAGACATTGGGTTACAGCAGTAGTGTGAGGACGGGCGTTGTCATGGATCAGAACAATTCCAGAAGTCAGCATGCCTCTTTTTTCTGAATGGCTCTGCGTAACCGTCGTAAAGTTTCACAATAAACAGCTGAAGTAATCGTCGTCCCTGGCTGCATGAACTCAACAAGCAACACACCTTTTTGATCCCAGAACACTGTAGCCATAATCTTTCTGTTGTTGAAGGTTTGTTTGAACTTTTTTGGTCTGTTTGGCAAGTTCGTATGCATCCATTGTTGAGATTGACGTTTTGTTTCAGGTGTGTCATACTGAACCCAGGTCTCATCACCTGTCACAATTGATTTCAAAAAGTCTTCTCCTTCAGCGTCATAACGGGTGAGGAATGTCAAGGCTGAGCCCATTCGTCGTGTTTTGTGGTTGTCCGTCAACATCTTTGGGACCCAGCGAGCACAAATTTTTCTGTAGCCTAAATGTTCCGTCACAATATTGTACAGAGAAGACATCGAGACTTCTGGAAATTTTATGGACAAATCATTTATAGTGAACCTTCGGTTTCCTCTAACTTCTTCGTCCACTCGTTGAACAAGGTTGTCTGTGGCTACAGACTTGCGTCCTTGACCTCCTTCATCATGTACATCGGTTCGGCCATCTTTAAATTTTCGGCACCATTCACGCACAACACCATCGCTTATAAAGCTTTCTCCATACACTCGGCTCATACTTCGATGAATTTCAGCTGCACTATTCCCTTCAGCTTGCAGGAATCGAATAACACTTCGCAATTCGTACTTGGCGGGAGAATCAATTAAGGCAGCCATGTTTACGTGGCTACAGCTCGCCTCACAATGGCGTCAATGAAAAGGCAGTCAAAGAGGGTGATGTGGGGAACATGCACCGTCGCTCTATGCGCATACCGACTTCCTGCCGCTCGTCTAACGTTGATGCTGTGCAATTGGAGGTTGAAAAAAAAACGGCCCTCGTACATCGTTGAATCAAAATGCCATATGTTCTCTATGCCATACTATTAAGATTTTGCTTGATTTTTATGTGTTAAGGTTTAATAGATTGTTTAAATTATATATTTTTTGTTCATATTTCTTTCATATCTAAAATCTATATTTTATGCAAATTTGTTTAATTAATTTATTATTTTTATTAATGTGTGTATCTTAGGCTCTATGGAAGAAAAATTTTAAATCAAAAAATGTTAATTTGATCTGATTTTATTTTGTAAATTGTATAAATTTTGTGAAATTTCATAAATTCCAAATATACCCCCACTCTTTAAATTTTAGTATCTTTTTTCAATAAAGTTTCAGGTATAATCTTAAAATCATTAGAATTTCCTGTCTGTAAATGGGAGAAATTACTTACTCTATTTTATGGTAATATCTTATGATATTTTGTTTATATTTTTCTATATTTAGAACCGTTATTTTATTGTTGGTTTATAAAATGTTTTGTATTTACAATGTTTTATAAATAGTAAAATAAAAAAGTTTTACTTTTTAAAATCTTTACATAGTATATAATTATATAGTACGTTTCTTATTTCAACATTTATTTATTTATTTATTTTTAACAGTGCCCCAGTATATGTTATGTTTACAAAATGGAAGATTTGATCATCCAGACAGAATGTTCAACAGGTACGTGTTATTTTGCTTTATGGCATCTAGATATAAACGTTTTACTCATCAGAATTTCTAACAATAACATTGCTTAAAAGTCCAAATGCGCAGTTATCCATGGGAGACATGCTGGAAGACTTGAGTGGGATGCATTCAAATGAAACAGTGTCATTCCTGGTTCCTTTTTATCTTTTTTAATATGCAGTACATTTTAGAGATCTGCACAGGCTGGGCTTGGGTCTATTTTCATTCATGGCACTCGAGCCAAGCTTGGCCATATTTTTTTCTGAAGGCTCGGGCTGGGTCTAATCTCTCTTTCTCTAGGTTGGGTTCGGTTCAGACTTTAATTTTTTTTTTTTTTTTTTTTTTCTGAAAAATTGGGTCAGGTTTAATTATTTTTTCTTTATCGAGCAATTTTTCCTAGTTCTCACAGTCCGAAATTTTCTATCCTGATTTTGATGCAGTCCAGTTTTGAAAATCATTGTTTTGGTGTGGACTAGTCCATTCAGTGATTAGTAAAATATAGTTTGATCTAAGATTAAAAAATAATAATAATAATGCATACATTTTTAAATTGCCATTATTCTACAATTAAATATTTTCTTCTTTTTTAAAGAATAGTAAATTTCTAAGCTTATTAAAATATAGTTAAATCAAAATATAGTAATATGTATGTGAAGAAGAACCTGCCTATGATAGAACTTGTCTTAAACAGAAAAAAAATTTCATCCATGCAAAATTAATATCCTAATATGAGAGAAAAAAGTGTATGATGCATTTACACCTGCTAAGAAGTGAACTTGTCTATAACGTACATTTTTCTTTCCTACACAATTCTGTCTAAAAGATTTTACTTTATAGCATTTTTTAGATTTTTAAGACTCCCGTATGCAAAATTTGGATTAATACTATTGTCACATGTATGACCAGTTTTACCATTATGTACTCCAAGTCACAAACTTTATAAGGGATACCTTACAAGGCAGGTTCGATCCAGCCAAAAATTGGGGCCATTTTGCAATTCCCATTCACAAAAATCCAGTCCCTAAAAACGACTGCTTCACAAAATTCCAATCCTTAGAAACGGCTCTTTCACAAAATTCAGGATTTCAAGTGTTGTGCATATCTGTGAAGAAATACAATTGATATGTATATCTGTTCCAAAATAGCATTTTTTCTTAAATTTGCATCAAACCTGTGCCAAATTGTACTTAGTACCAAATGAAAATTATCACAATTTCGTCAATTCGAAAAACAAAGAAAAATTTCATTTTTCACTTTTTCCAAATTGATAATTTCATCAAAAAAAAAAAAAAAAAAAAAAAAAAAAAAAAAAAAAAATTTTTTTTTGCTCAAAAGATTGTGTAAAACCTACAGAATTTGTGAAAGATAGTGAAAAACACACCGATTCTGTCCAAAGATTGCAAAAAAATGTGCATTTCATGGGGAAAAAAAAAAAAAAAAAAAAAAAAAAAAAAAAATTAATTTTGTCAAAATTGTGAAAAACATGCAATGTTTGTTTGAGGATTACGAAAAAAAGTGAGTTTTGTCAAGTATCGTGAAAAAAAAATCCAAAATTTCTTCAAAATAACATGAAAAACAGCTAATTCCATTAAAAAATTGCAAAAAAAAAAAAAACAAATTCATCAAAAAATTGAAAAAAAAAAAAAAAAAAGTATTTTGTCAAAAAAGATTGCTAGTTTCATGAAAAAATGAACAAAACATAATCAAAAGATTTAAAAAAAAAAAAAAATCTGTAATTTTTGTCAAAAGATGGCAAAAAAGTGCAATTTTTGTCAAAAGATAATGAAAAATGCAAATTTCATCGAAACTAGCAAAAAATACACAAATTTCATCAAATGATTGCGAAAAAAGTGTGAATTTTTTTGAACAATTGCAAAAATGCACTAATTTTGTCAAAACCACAGAAATTTTGTCAAATGATCACGAAAAACACACGAATTTCGTTCAATGATCATGAAAAACACAAGTATTTCATTCAAAGATGGTTAAAAAATCAGATTTTTCTGTTCCAAAATCCAATTTTTGTTGCTCTGAAAATAGATATACTGCTCCAAAATCAAATTTTGGCTGCTCCAAAATGGCTGTTGAAAATATTCCACTAAAAATGCTTGAGAATTTTTTGTAATTTTTTATTCTTGTTTAACACAGAACACATCACAAAACATAAATCTTCACATAAATTTTGCACAACAATGAATTATAATTTCTGGTCTCAGTTTTAAACCAATTATGAAAAATCTTCTAATTCTTTCATCTGACATGAAAGGATGAATTCAAATAATATTTAATAACCCCAGCCAACTTTAGGGCGAAGTTAATTAAAATTATATTAAAAATAATAAAAGGTGGATCAAGAGCCACCTCTTGATACCTCTAAATCTTTTTCAACTAACTATGACATCATAATTCTGACTTTAAAACATAGCACAGAATTCATGGTGCTGCCATCTATTATAAAAAAAAATAACTAAGACTAAACTTTTAATTCTAATTATATTGGGATTACTGAACATACTCCCACCCATCAAGAAGTTATTCTTGATGTAAAGAAAGTAAACAAAGTTTTACAATAGGTCGTTTAAAGATACCTCTGGCGGTTTTAACAGTCACTACTCTGACTATACCATCCTTACCTGGATGAATCTCAATAATTTTGCCTAATGGCCAAACAGAAGGAGGAACATTATCCTCTTTCAAAATTACAATATCATTTACTTTAAAATTTTCAGTTTGTACTCTCCATTTTTTTCTATTTTGCAAAGAACTCAAATAATCAGTACTCCACCTTTTCCAAAAACATAATTTCATTTTTTGTACAATATGCCAACGAGACCATAAGGACAAATTTTCTTCATATACCGGTTCAGCTGGACATGCTGAAGTAATAACATCTCCAATTAAAAAATGAGATGGAGTCAATATATTTATACTGTCTATGTTATCATTATCAATTGCTACTAACAATCTAGAGTTTAGAATAGCCTCAATTTGAGTCAAATATGTATAAAATTCTTCAAAAGTTAAATTAGTATTACCAATAACACGTTTAATATGAAATTTTACAGAACGGACAGCGGCTTCCCATAGATAGTCCACCAAAATGTGGACTTACTGGAGGAATCATATGCCACTCAATATTTCTTTGTGACAAAAAATAACAAATTTCTTCATTACTTTCAATATGACAAATAAATTTATATAAATCGGAGAGTTGCCCCTTAGCACCTACAAATGTTGTAGCATTATCACTATATATATGCTGAGGAGCTCCTCTTCGAGAGCAAAATCTGTTTAATGCAGCAATAAATGCCTCGGATGTCAAATCACTTACTAACTCTAAATGTAGAGCTTTAGTGGCAAAACAAATGAATAAAGCAATGTAACATTTGGTAGTTTTAGCTCCTCTACCTTGATATTTCAAAATATTAATAGGCCCTGCATAATCGATTCCACATGCAGAAAATGGCCTGTTAGGAGTAACTCTGTTAAGAGGAAGATCTCCCATTAATTGTTTCGAAGAAGCTGTTCTATATCTACAACAGGTAACACATTTATAAATACAATTTTTTATTATCTTCCTGGCACATACTATCCAATAACTCTGTCTTATGATGCCCATTAATAAATTTAACCCAGCATGAAAATGCATGACATGAAAATATTTAACAATTAACACACTTAATTTATGCTGAGTTGGCAAAATGACAGGATGTTTTGCATTATATTGGAGGGATGAATTTCTCAGCCTACCTCCCACCCTAAGCAAACCATCACTATCAATAAAAAGGCTAAGTGAAAAAAGAGAACTTTTTTTAGAAACAGGTCTATTTGATCTAATACAACTAATTTCATCTCCAAAATATAGCTGCTGAATATAAGAAATAATCAAATTACCTGAATGTCTTCTTTCGGTTATTGATAAAGGAAGAAATTTACCTTTATTCAAAGGACTGGTGTTCATTTTGCCAACTTTCTGCTTGCAATTTTTCACAAACCTAATACAAAAACCTAAAACATCAACAATTTTAGTAAAAGAAGAATATTTTTCAAAAAGCATATCAATCACAGAATTATTTACAGTTACTGGAAAACAAAATTTAGACTTTTTCTTCTCTTTATTTACAGTATCTAAATTAGTCTTAATTTTAGGTTGTTCAGGCCAATGTTCTTGACTTAAAGAAAGCCATTTTGGGCCCTCCCACCAAAGGGAACAATCAGGAAGATCCTTGGGAGGTAACCCTCTGGAAGCAATGTCAGCTGGATTTTCCTTGCCTGGAATATACCTCCAACAGTCAGATGGAACAGAATCCAAAATTTCGGATGTTCTGTTAGCCACGTAAGGTTTCCAATACCTAGGATGAGATGACAGCCAAGATAGAACTACTTGCGAGTCTGTCCATGCATAAAACTTAATAACGAATGTATTAAAAATAGTCACTAGTGTAGAATATAATCTAGAAAGTAATAAAGCACCATTTAGCTCAAGTCGTGGTATGGAAGCTGATTTAAGTGGAGCTACCTTGCTTTTAGCAACCAATATGGTCACCTTTGACTTTATTTCAGCAGGTTGTACCACATGCAGCATATGTTGAGCAATATGCTGCAGCATATGCTGATTCTGAAGAGTCGCAAAATCCATGCAATATGATTTCTTTACTGGAACATTGAATCCATCGGGGAATTTGAATAGAAGAAACTTGTTCAAATTCTTGTTGGAATTTTTTCCAATTTGCTTGGAAATTTTCCGGAAGAGCAGTGTCCCAGTCTAACTTCATTAATCATAATTGCTGGTAAAACATTTTTATTGCAACAGTGCAAGGAGCCAAAAATCCCAATGGGTCAAGTAATTTAGCTGATTGTGAAAGAAAATTTCTTTTAGTTATGTTATCATCAAATTGTAAATTAACTTTAAAGATGAAAGCATCATTTGTAGAATCCCAACTAAGCCCTAAGGCTTTGGAGCAATCATCAGGATGAATTTCTAAGTTTGTTGACTCAAGAGAATTTGAAGATAAATGAGTCAATACATCAGAAGAATTAGACCTCCATTTCCGTGAATGAAAACCTCTATTTTCTAAAGCCAGTGAAAGTTTATCAATCACTCTAATAGCTTCTTCACTTGAGATTGAACCTGACATACAGTCATCAATATAGAAACTATCTTTAATAATTGAAGCTGTTAGAGAATCATCATTTTCTATGTCCTTTCCAATTTGAAATAAGCAACGAGTTGCTAAAAATGGAGCTGATGCTGTTCCATAAGTGACAGTTTGCAGACGATACTCCTTTAAATCTGAGTATGCTGATTCTCGCCAAATAATACGTTGTAAATCTTGATCTTCTGGAGCAATCAGAATTTGTCTATACATTTGCTGAATATCAGCGGTAAAAGCAACAGGATTTGTTCTAAATCTAATAAGAATAGTAAAGAGATTTGGTTGAGGAATTTGTCTAACTGCCAAAACAGAATTTAAAGAATTACCATTAGGTGGTTTGCATGTACCATCAAACACCACCCGTAACTTTGTAGAAATAGAATCACTTTTTATAACAGAATGATGTGGAAGGTAGTATACTTTGTTGCTTGTAGGATTTGAATTTTTTTCAACAGGTGTCATGTGACGAAGGTCTTCATATTGATTCATAAATTTTCTGTATTCATTCTCAAAATTTTTATCAAACTGAAATTATTTCTCCATAGCAAACAAACGTGAAACTGCCATAGATTTAGAATCTCCTAATGTTATTACATCTTTATAAACTGGCAACTTAACTTGGAATCTACCTTCTGGAGTTACCTTATGAGTCGAGCAAAAATGTTGTTCACAAAATTTTTCTTCTTCAGACAAATGCGGACCTTTAATATCTATTTCTTCAGCCTGCCAAAACTTTTGTAATGATAAATCAGCATTTAATTCATTTTTTACACTAAGAAAATGTGAATTGATACTAGAAGAATATTTATAATTAGATTGCAATTTTCCAGCTACCACCCAACCAAACATAGTATTTTGGGCAATTGGCTCATTCTCAGTACTAACTATTCTACCATATCTTAAAATAGTAAAGAAACAGTCAGATCCTAGAATAATATCACATTCTTGTGGTTTCATGAAATCTTCATCTGCTAAGGTAATATTTTTAAGATAATCTATATTTTTGCTATCAAGTAATTCTGCAGGTAGTTGAGATGTCACTTTAGGCAGAATGTATGCCTGTACCTTTAAGGATTTATTTGAAAGCTTTGATACAACTTTGAGAGTTACTGAACCTCGAGTTTGTCCAGCTGATACTCCAGTAATTCCATTTAAAAGAATTCTGTCATTCTTCCTTTTTAATCCTAAAATTCTTATAACATTCTCACTGACAAACGAACATTCTGATCCAGAATCCAGCAAAGCTCTAAAAGAGTAAGTTTTGTTTTCATTATCATATAGTAAAACTTTAGCAGTAGGTAGAAAAGAAACACATTTAGAATCATTAAAAGAAGCACTAGAATTAATTTGTAATTCATGAGATGTTGACTCATGTGCATAACTTTCATTTAACTGATGATCCTTATTCTCAGATGAAACGGGAACTACTTTATTTTCAAATTTAACAGAACAAGCATTATTACTTTTATTTTCTTCGTGTAAAAGTGTATTATGCTTACTTTCACACTTAAAACATTTTAAATGAGAATTTGGACATTCCTTAATTTTATGCAAGTTTAAACATAGAAAACAACAGTTATTACGCTTAATAAAGTTTTTTCGCGCAGCAACTTCCATCGATTTAAATTTAATACACTTATACAGTGGGTGTGTTCCTTGACACTTTAAACATACTTTTGATTTGTCATTTGAATTATGTTTGGAACCTACAAAATTTGAGCTTTTGGAATGTTTAATATCATTTCCATTGTTAGAGATGAGTTCTAAAGAAGAACATCTTACACTTAAAAAGTCAAAATACTCTTGTAAAGAGGGAAATTCATTTTCTGCACTTTCAATAGACCAAAGTCTTCTACTTTCAGGATCAAGTTTTTGAAATAACAAATATATTAGCCATGGGTCTCTACTTGTAGCTTCATCCCCGACAGCTTTTAAATCCCTAATAACTTCATCACTTATGTTCAACAAATTCCTGATGTTTATACTATTTGGACGCAGAACTGATTTTTGTTCTAAAAATAATTTAATCAAAGAATTTACAATTTGTTTCTTTTTGTCATATCGGTTTAGCAATTTATCCCACGCTTCTTGATAAGAATCATTAGAAAGAGGAATATGTTTAATCAATGTAGCTGGTTCTTCAGAAAGTAATCCTTTAAGATATTGAAATTTCTGAATATTACTTAAACCTGCTTGTGAATGAACAGTGGAAACAAACATATCCTTAAAATTTGTCCATTCAGAAAATTTTCCAGAAAATACTGGAATGTTTAATTTAGGTAGTCGAATATTACACTGATTAGGAACATTAATAGAACTACCTTGAATAGGATTGTGTGTTATAGCATTAATAACTTCTGTAGAATTCAAAGAATCCAATTTGTTTTGGTATTTAGATTTTAACTGAAAATACCTCTCTTCAAATTCTGCTAACTCCGAATCTTCATCATTTAAGCTAGAATCTAATCTTAAGAATTCTTTAAGTAAATGATCTAATCTCTGTAACCTAATCAAAATTTCATTTTTCGTATTCACATTCTCAAAACTATTCTCTAATCTAGTTACAGAGCCTTTAACCCTACCTCTCTCAATTTTAATTTGAGCAGACTTTTTTTCATAATCTTCCATTTTATACAATTACTTAAAGCAGAATGATTTCCAAAATAAAATTTAATCAAATTAGCTTCAAAACAAAACTAATCAAATTATACTTCAAAATCAAAACTAATCAAAAATATACCTTGAAATCAAAACTAATCATAGTTGCTTCAAAACAATAATAATCAAATTAAATTCAAAACCAAAACTAAATTAAATCAAAAACAGAACAAATCAAACTCAAAAATAGAACTTCTGTATACTATTCTATCACTTAAGAATGCTGTTTCATACAAACAATGGAAGAATGTTCTGTTCTTAAATGTACATAAATTCAAAAATAATCTTCTAAATTCTTCAATGCAATATAATAATTCATTATAGTAATTAAATATTCAAATTCTCAAGCAAATAAATCATAATATACTTCAGAATAAGTAAATAAATCAATATGTTATTCTTCAGAACAATGCTATTCTTTCCAACAACAATTATCAAAATATAATAAAGCACAGTAATATTTATCTTATTTCATCACTTTAAATAAACTTAATTGTTCCTATATTTGCTAACTTCTCTAGCAAAATTAAACTTATGTTATAGCATCATAGAACATTAAAAATAAAAGTACTCACAATCTCTCCAGATGCCTCCAATTTTTTTTTATGTTGAAAATATTCCATTAAAAATGCTTGAAAATTTTTTGTAATTTTTTATTCTTGTTTAACACAGAACACATCACAAAACATAAATCTTCACATAAATTTTGCACAACAATGAATTATAACTTCTGATCTCAGTTTTAAACCAATTATGAAAAATCTTCTAGTTCTTTCATCTGACATGAAAGGATGAATTCAAATAATATTTAATAACCCTAGCCAACTTTAGGGCGAAGTTAATTAAAATTATATTAAAAATAATAAAAGGTGGATCAAGAGTCACCTCTTGATACCTCTAAATCTTTTTCAACTAACTATGACATCATAATTCTGACTTTAAAACATAGCACAGAATTCATTGGGCTGCCATCTATTATAAAAAAAAAAAATAACTAAGACTAAACTTTTAATTCTAATTATATTGGGATTACTGAACAATGGCTTTCGTACACTTTCATCCCTACAAAATTCTAATTCTTAAAAATGGCTTCATTCACAACATGCTGTTTGATAAAAATGCTGTTTTACAAAATTACTTTCCAATTAAACTATCCAAAATTGGTTGACAAGATAATCAAGTAGTTCCAAAATTTTTTAAGGGTGTCCATTACTGCCTCATTTACCCTATTGCAAAATTACATTTTGCACTGATGACTGTACACTGTGGCAACCAAAACTAAATTTGCAACAGGTAAAAGTGTTTTGATGTTAATAATATTGTTTTTAATCTATTTTATGTACTACATCAAGTAATTTCTTATTGCTCATATAACTCTTAATTTTCTGAAAGAGGCATTCAATTCCATAAAAACTACAATAGGAATCATTTTATAGTGTTACATCAAATTTATGAAGCACATATTGTTATCGAATTAAAAATATAATGACTGTAAAAACGGAAAGTTTTACATGATATATATATATATATATATTTTCACAAAAATGGGCCCCAAAAAATAAAATCTGGATCGACCCCTGCAAGGGATTGGAATCAGGGTTGGTAAAAAAACAGTTTTTTTTTAATAAAAAAAAAACCAAAAACCATGGTTTTTTTGGTTTAAACTGGGTTTTTTAAAAATATGTTTTCCTATTACATATGCATGTATATTAATCAATAAAAGTAAATATTTTTTAATATATAAGTAATAACTTAATTTAAAAGTAATTCTAATCAATGTAATTAATTAATATACAATCAGTTATGTAGAAAATCGAAAACACATAAAATGTAAACATTTTTAGAAAAAGCTATGTTTTATATTTCATAAATAAAATGTTTTACATAATGAAACATTGATACCTTGTTAATCTTAATAATCATTCTCTTGATTTCTGGCACTGTAAATAAATATATGATGTAGTTTCAACTATAAAACTTTATATATATTATTTTCACATGGATATTCAAAATAATTTCTTTAAAATACTTGTTATATGAGATGTCTGATTTTTCTATTAGAAGACTACATGAATTAACTTTTATTGGAAATAAAGCTTTTTATGAAGAATTTTCAGAATGATTTGAATTTAGCAATCATTTTATAGTGTTATATCAAATTTATGAAACACATATTGTTATTGAATTAAAAATATAATGACTGACAATTACCTTTAGTTTTATTTTCATTTTTTAAATTGTGATAAACTCTTTTATGCTTAGTTTGTGTTTTTCATAATTTTTAGTGTTCCTTCTTGCCCACATAAAAAGTTTTTTTAAGAAGGGGGCGGGGGTGGAGGCGAGAAATAACAAACTGCTGTACGTCTTCAACCAAGTCTTGAATAAATTGATGTATACTAATAGATTTTCATGTTACAGATTTGCCTAAAATACAAGCATTGATATCAGCAAAATACAAAATATTATAAATTTCATTCACTGGACTCCTATAAGATGCAGGCTTGTCATAAGCAAACTTCCTTTATCTGGGTAATCACACAACCACATTGAATTTAGTTGTGTTGTTGTAAACCAGTGTCTTTATTTTATTTTTTATTTATTTATTTATTTATTTTTTTAGAATTATCTAAAATTTCAAAAGTTAAACAACAAAACATTTTTACCGTTTTCTCCTTGGTAAACAGTTATGTTGATGTCTGAATGTGTTAGAAGAATAGCCGCAAGCAATTCCGATTTTGACATTTTTTCAGAGTCTTTTATTTCTTGTCGTTCTAAGGCTAATTTTTTATCATTTTTTATTTTTTTATTTACATGCAGATATTCATTCTCAATCATTTGCATTCTTGATAATTTTCAGATAATAGTTGCTAACATTCCAAAACTTCTTTGATGGTAATATTTAAACATTGGAAATCATATCTGTACTTTCAATAAATGCATAGTAAAAGCAACTCCAATACTACTTCTAAATAATTAATATCTGAATAATTTAGAAAAATACATTTCACCTTTATAATAAATATTTAATCATATATTATTGATTATTTACTTGACCTTTGCTTTTAATATTTTAATCAGTTTAAAAATCATCTAAATTTTTATTATTTTAGTTTATTACTTATTGTTACAGTTTATTATATTGTAAGTATTCGTTGTAGTTCTGATTGTATTATTAATTGCATTAAAATTACTGTTTAAAAAATGTAAACAAAGTAATGACCAGAAATCCGCAAAATTGTAAAGTCTGCACAACCACTGGTTCCAAGTTGTACAGATTTGAGGGAGTCTACTGTATACCTTTTTGTCTCATAGTATTCAACATTGGCATTGCCTCTTACTATCTAGCAAAATATGTAACTATAATATTTTCTCCTCAGCTGTCCATAAATTTACATATTGTAAAGAATTCAATCTCCTTTGTTAAAATAATTCAGAATTAATCACCATCTAAATTTACTATGGTCTCTTTTTGATGTTAAATCACTTTTCATGAATGTCCCAATAAGAGATGCCCTTTTTTGTCTTGAACAGAGACTTCATGAATTTCCTTATTTATATTTTGAAATTCAAGAGATCATATCCCTTACTCATATATGTCTATCTCAAATAACTTTTTCATTCCAAGGTAATTTTTTACAAGTAATCTGATGGTTTAGCCATGGACTCTCTTTCTAATAGTGAAATTCAATAGATTTGCAAATAGCCATTATGATTGTTAAAGGTTACAAGTCTTCTATAATTGATGCTGCTCTATTTAAACTACAGTACCCTTGTTCCTCAAACTCATCTCAGTCTTCTACCCTTTCCAATATTAGCATTGTGTTACTGTTTTTTCCTAAATCAAGCTTTGCAGTTGCTAAAATTATTAGACAATATGACTTCAAGAAAAATACTTCAAAATAGTTTCTGCCCTTGACAGTAAACTCACTCTCTCCAAACTCAAAGATCCTATAGAATTATTCAATTTATGGGGTATCTACATTATTAATTACCAGTGTGATCTTTCCTATATTGGACATACTAAATGTTCCTTAAAATTCCATATTAAAAAACTTCAACAATATATTAAGAAAAAAGAAACCAATAAATCCTCTATTGCAAAACATTGCATCATACTTTTGATTTCATTTTGGTTAAAATAATTCCTAAACTTATTTCTATTCATGAACTTATCTTTCTGGAAACATTTCATATGTATTAAATTTTAACTTTTGATTTTAATTATGAATTTGCCATTTCTTCATTATTAGATTGCTGGAAATATTACATAAAAAATCTCTCTTTCTTAATTTTCCCCCCATTCTATGCATTTTTCACTACTTTGGTTCCATTTCCCATCCATTTTCCTATTGACTATTAATTGCAATCCTCTGTTATCCTATTGGTTAATAAACCTTAACTTGAATCTCCCCATCTCTGCTACATATATGAACAAATTTCTATCATCCTTATCACCAAGAACAGTAAGCTATAATCTACCGAAACTGGTATGCTATTATATTGGTATTTCTATTACATTACACCAAGTTCCATCTTAATAATTATGTTTAAGTATTTTTATTTTTTCACTGTGTTATTGTGAAAATTTTATGTCTTTTAGTAAATATTCTTTTCAGTGGTAAGCATTAGTTTTATATGCATTATAGTGTTTCTGATACCTGGAGAAATATTACTACTAACACATCTGATTTTAAAGAACTTATACCTCAGTTTTATGATTTAGACAGCAAAGGATCCTTTTTTCTTAATTCAAAAGTAAGTAGCATTTTATCTTAAAATTTGTCTTTCTTTAAAGCTATGCTAATTTTATCAAAATAGAAATTTAAATTATAGGGCTATTAATATTTTTTAAGTTATATGGATTTGTATGTTTTTCTTTTTTAATCTGCTGTTATTTTTTTTCCCCCTTCCAACTAGAATTTAAATTTTGGTGTGCGGATGAATGGTTCAAAAGTTGGTGATGTAGAGCTGCCACCATGGGCTTCAGGTATAGTTTGGATTTTTTATTTCCATATTTAAATAAAATTCTCAAAGTTTAAACTTATATAATTTGTAAATAATTATTATACAATATTAACTTATATTAAAAGTGTTTAAAATATTTTATTTTGATGAATCTGCAAACATAATAATGTACTTTTATAAATGATAAATTGTAAAATTTTTGCACTTGTGTTCAAAATAAATTCACATTTCATATGTAAATTGATTTTTGCACAGTCACATAGCTAGACCATGTAGGGGAGGGGCCTTGTCCCAGGTGTTACCCTCTAAAAAATGATACCTGATATTTATTAGCAAAAAATATATATGTGTATTATATATATAATCTTCTAAGATTTTGGAAAAAAATTCTGACATAAAGTGAAAGTCTAGCACATTACAACAGAATTAATTTTCTCTTTTCTTAGGGAATCTGAAATTTTGCACAGAATGTGGTATCTAAATTAGGTATGTGCTGGTAAACAAAAACCTACCTAATCTTTATTAGCAAAAAATAAAAAATAAATATCTATATCTATCTATCTATCTATATATATATATATATATATATATATATATATATATATATATATATATATATATATATATATATAATCTTGTAAGATTTTGGAAAAAATACTGACATAAAGTGAAAGTCTAGCACATTACAACAGAATTAATTTTCTCTTTTCTTAGGGAATCTGAAATTTTGCACAGAATGTGGTGTCTAAATCAGATATGTGCTAGTAAACAAAAATTTACCTATCAAGCCAATGGCTAGCAAAAACAAACTTTAAAACAAAGAATTTTCTTCTACATATGGGAGCCATATCCATCTATGTAGACAATGAGGTGAATGATGAGTCGCCTTGTATAATCTTATGTTAGAGGACAAACAGTAAATATAGAATGAAATGGATATAGAATGGAATTGTTGCTTCTTTTGTCCTTTTTCCAAAAGAATTTGCACCCATATGCAATATAAACTGTAGTAATCTGTGATTGTACCATTGAATTTCAGGAAAGCATGTACTTTAGTTTTAAACTAGCAGATCACATGCTCACAATCATTGTAATATTCAACCATCAGGAGAATGCAGCTCTAACATAAGTCACGTGTGGTCAGAAAAGTTTATTTCAGCAATTTAGCAGAAGAAAGAATTGGAAGAAAACTTTTCATCAAAGCACTTTGATTTAGGATTAGCTTATTTGGACTAGTTATTGCCTTTTGATGTAAAATGGAAATAAAATTATGTTATGTGTCATGCTTACAGGATTTCAATTGAGGGAAAGTATAAGTATGTATTTTAAATTATCTTAGCAATTCCATTTAGTTTTAAAATATTTTTATGTTGTTGGTATTAGAAAAGAAATTGCTTTTAGAAACAAAAAATTCAGTATAGAAAAATGGGCTCTAAAAATTCTGGAGCACCTAATTGTTTTTATAATAGACTCATTAATTAAAAATGAATTATAAAGTAAAATGCCTTTTATGTATGGAATTTTTATGTGTTTTGATTGGGATGACATCATTTACATCCACCCCAGGTACCTATCTTAGCTGCACCATTGTTTCTACTTAATTTAATAAAATAAAACATTTTTTGTAACCAATTTTCGATAGTTATTGAAACCAAATATTTTTTTTTAACTTAAAAAACTAATAAGAATAAAGGAAATGTTTTGGGAAAAATAATCTAAAGAAAGCAAACAATTAAAACTAAATACAAGATTCAAAATTATTCTCCAATGAATAAAGTACTATATATTTTAAAGATTCCTTGTACTAATCTTTGTGCTTTCTCATGATAATTTTTCACAAAATAAGATGTCTGATTTGAAGAGCTTTAACTGTGGCAATAAAATGAAAAACATAAATTTTGCTCATTTTTGATAGAAGAGATTCTTTGGTTAGCAAAGATTTAGAAAAAAAAAATAAGTCTTAAAAAAAAAAATTGCTTATTAATAATTAAAAAATCTCCAGTCAGATTTTACCATTTTAAGACCTTCAATCTTCTGTGACTATTAAGCCTTTTTTAGTTCCAAAATCCTTTGGAGCTAAACAGACTTTAAACTTTTCAAACTATCATGATGATTGTCTTGTAATTCAGTTTTCTGAGAAATCCAGAGTCTGCCAAGAAATATGGCTTGTTCCAGGAGGAACTGAGAAAACCATACATCAGTTTAGATTGTTGTGAAACATAGGATCAACATGTTTCTTTCAGCATTTTTCTATCATTATTGAATTTATATTATATTGTGTTTATTTATCATATTCGTTATTTTCTCATTCATCATATTTGCTGTGACAGTTTTATTTTAAAAGCTTCTTGTCATTATTTTTCAAATTGGATTTATTTTATTTTATTTTTATTTATTTATTTATTTATTTATTTATTTTTTCTGAGTGCAAAAAGATAAAGATTTGGAAGTTTCAAGTTTGCAATTTTCTTCAGGTTCACACAAACTAGGAAAGTTGTTCAATATGTAAAAAAAAAAAAAATTAAATTAATTCAACGAAAAGTATATTTTTCTAAATTACTGTGGCAAAGTCCTTTAGAAAAGGTTCATGTTTCTGAATTTTATTTTGAATTCAATTCTTTTGTTATGTTGATTATTTTGGGTCGACACAACACTTTCTGCCAAGCCATAAAAATGCAAGATAGAATTCAAGATGTCTGCAGGTCACAGTTCAAAATAACTGATGTTGCTCTAATTGGTGTTTCTATTTTAGAAATATTGATGTATGCATACATTATTCAGTTAGTAAGATGCTTAAGTGATGATTATAATAAAATCTCTTAAATAACTGATATTTTATAATAGTCAGTAATGTAGTCTTGAAACATTCATGCTGCATATTTTCAGTGTAATTTAATGTAAATAACTTTCTAGTGTAAATGCTGATAATTTTTTATAAAAACTGGGACTTTTCATGAAGATTAGAAGACTGTCTTATTATGAAAGCTTACTTGCAAGATAAAACATAGCTCATTTTCCCCTTCACTTAATTTAGCAGATTGATTAGTTTGATTTTTTATTTAGTTTTCATTTCTTATTTGTTGGCATTTTCTCCCTTAAATATATCATATTTAAGTACTAAAAAAAGTATATTTTTTATTTAACAGATTTATCAATAATACTTTATCTTTTAAGGAAATTTTCAATTTTGTATGCATTGTAATGCATTTTTTTTCTGTATAGTTTTATAGTGAATAAACATCAAAATAAATATTTCATAACTTATTCTTAAGGCTTTTTATTTATTTATTTTTATTGTTATTATTTTTTTTTTTTTTTCAAAGATACAATCGAATTTGTAAAAATTCTACGAATGGCACTGGAGTCAGAATATGTCTCATCCAATTTGAATCACTGGATTGATCTGATATTTGGTTACAAACAAAGAGGTGAAGAGGCTATTGCAGCTGATAATGGTAAAAATAAACTAACAAATTAAATTTTAAATGGTAGTCTTTATTTACTTATTAGTTACAATGAAAATATTATTACATTAAATTTTTTTTTAATCTCTCTGCATTTTGTAAAATTATTTTTAATGTTATGAATATTATTTTGTAAATTTTTTTATTGTTTACAAAAGATGCATATAAAACTGAAAAGAAAAATTCCATTTATTTACTTATTTTTGAAAAGAAAAACTTTTCATAGTTTCTAATACTTATTGTTACAATTGGTAGTTTGTCTAAATATCCTGTAATAACTCACAAGCAAAAATTTTTTGAAATTTCTTATTCTGTTTTGATGTTATGCATAACATTTTCTTTGTATGTCTAATATGATCTTTAGTTTTTTATAAGAACTAAGCTTGTAAACAGTTTTTTTTAAATCTTATTTTATTTATTATGTTATTAACACATTAGAAATGTTAGGAATTATGTTAATTTAAGAAATTAATACTTTTTCACATTTTAAATACTGAGAACATATTATTTTATCAGCATTTTGTTTTTATTAACTTATTGAAATTTTTATTTAAATCTTTTATTCAGATCAAAATCATTACATCCTACTAGAAAAATTCATAATAATTAATATTTTTATTTATTTATTTTTAAAAAATCAATATTTATTTGAAATAAAATTTTGTTACTCCTTTACTGCAAATATCACCAATAATTATAAAATTACTGATTTTATATGATTTTCTGTTGGAACTGAGATGTATAACAAAAACAAACCTTTTTATTAAAAAAAAATAATAATAAATAAAAAAAAAAAAAAAATTGTAATTTAAGAAATTACCCCAACCATTTGAAAAATGTTTCACTCGATACATTCATCTATCATTTTAAGCTAAATACCAGTTGTTTTATTGTGTATTATCCGTGCCACTGCTATAAATGACTTTATACATGCTGCAATTTGAAGGTACGGTTCGTTTAAGTTATATCACTCTATTGTCGCCAAGCATAAAAGTTGGCGACGAAAGAAACATTTCAAACTATTTAACATTGTTGGTGCAAAAGTAATCATTATTAAAATACAGCTTTGGCATATACTGTTATACTTGTAAGACTTTGGCATATATTGTTTGATTTTACAGAGCAGAATTTTGGTGATGGAGGTTTTAAACCAAAATCGATCGCAGCACATGCATCTGTGAATGGGTCCATCAGACATCGAATCAAAAAAGTTTTTTCCCAAGCCGATTGCTTTTTAGTTTTCTTTTTAGGTGGTGGAAAATCAAGAGTAATAGCTATAACATTTTCCGGCTTGTTAGAATCACTATTGGCACTCAAATTTTCCTGGTTAGAACCGACCGATAGTAAAACGCCATGGCTAGTGGATTGGTCGCCCTGGCGACATGATGTTTTACAATTAATCGGTTCGGCATTAAATTGCTTCCTTTTTCGTGATCGCCTTTCAACACGTAATTGGTTTTCAGCGGCTCAATAATCTTTTGATTTTATCATTTTCTGCATTGAAAGACGTTTTTGCGCCAAACCAAATACAGTATTACTCAGTTATCCCGTCGACCAATTTCGCCAAATGATACGAATCGCCAAACTAATAAGCAACTTATACATGTTGACTAAATTTTTATTTTAAATAGCAAAAGAAGAAATAAAAATCACTTTATGATTGTTTAAGTACGCGTATTGTGTTTAATATCATTGAATGCGATATTCACGTTCATTCATTTCTTTGGCTTCGGCTTTTTCCGTATCTGTTAATTTCCGTCTACCCATTTTTAAATTTGTTAGTTTTCTCCTTTATTACAATGATTTTAACCATTTTAATTTACTATTCAAATAAAAATTCTTCTAAAAGTAAAGAATTTAATTTAAATTCAAATAAAAACTCTTCTAAAAGTAAAGAAATTAATTTAAATTCAAAAGTGACCACATCATTCAAAAGTGGTAACATCATTCAAAAGTGGTAACATCATCGGGTCCATTCTCCCGAAAACAACAACCATTTTTCAAATGGTTAATAAATTAAAAAATTTTTATCTGAATATTTTTCTATTAAATTTGTTTCCATCTGCTTAATTTTTAGCTAAGATAAAACTCTCAAAACTAAATTTTGTATTTCAAGAAAAATATTCAATTAAAAAAACTATCCATATTCATTAATGAAAATAATTAAAAAATATTTTTTTTTCATCTAAGAATTTTGTGTCATAGATAATTACTTTTATTATATACAGTATTATTACATATTTATTATTACATATTTACATTATTACTATTTATAGTATTTTATCATCTGACTTATGAAGGTGCTGTTGATTTAGACAGGTAATAAAATATACACATTTATTTGTTTTATTCAGCTTTTTTTTTTTTTTTTCCTTTGCAACATCTTTTTTCTTTTCTTTAAAATAATTTCAAATTTAATTATCTGTTTTTTATTTTGTTCAATTACCTTACTATGTAAAAATTTTTAACAGTAAACTACTGTGTTTATGCTACAACATGAAAAAGCTTGGGAGAGAGGGTGGTAGGGTCATCTGACATGTAAAATTCTTTTGGTGACTTGTTACTTGCTTTTGTTCTACCAAGTTTGTATTTTGAATTTAAGATTCTTAATCTTCTGTTTGCTGTCTAGATTTGTTGTTTCTAACATAATTTTTTTTTTTTTTTTTTTTTTTTTTTTTTTTTTTTACTTGCAACTTATTTAATTTACAGCAGTCTTTATTTTTTTATTTATTTATTTTTAGTCCAATTTTCTGTAGTTTTTATGAATTCAAATTTGGAACTATAATTAATCATTAGCTTCAGTAGAATTCAAGAATTTGAGTTTAGATTTCAATGAGTATTGCCTTTTTAAAAGTTCTTTTAATACTTAAGATTCAAGATTTATTTTTTCCTTAAAAAAGCTTTTTAAAAAAGTTTAGAGGTACTTTCAGTTTAAAAAAAATCATCATCATCATCATCATTTTGGCAGTCTATCTTTGAATGATTTTTTCAAAAATAAATATAAATGATTTTGTTGTCAAAAAATTATACATAAAACTTGCTTATTCACATAAATAATTTAATTCTTTTGAAGTTTGTTAAGTAGGAAGTTAAGATTTTATTTTATTTTATTTATTTATTTTCTTGTCTTATCTACAAAATATTAGAAGTATGCATATCTCTGTGTCCCACCAGGGAAAAAAAAAGGGTGGGGCTCTCATTTTATTGCAAGTATCCATGTATGCTCTTTTTATTTCTCAAAATGTCACACTAAAAATTATCTTTATTCTGACATTTTGGAGGGAAGAGGGACAATTTATTTTATAACTTCAATTTCATTGTTAAATTTGATTTAGTAGATATTTTTTTTACAAAGAAGCCATCAAAATTCCTGTTCTTTTAAACATGGTTAAAAGCATGTCTCATGATTTTTCTTCATTGTCAGTAATAGTATTTTTAATTATCATCAACTTAATTATTTAATATAATATTTTGTAGTAATTAAAAAAATAGAATATCATTTTAATTTCCTTAAAGTTTACTCAAAATAATGTTATTTTAGCAACTTATTGGGTTGTCCAGAAAGTTTTAAGATTTTTTTTCTTTGGGTTTTTGAGAAAATAAACATAAATTAAGACTAATTTTGTGCACTAAAACCTGTGAAAATGGTCCCTTTCTATAATAGATATGCCTTAAATGCAATTTTTATGATCTTGTTGAAAAAAAAAAAAAAATACAGTTATATCTTCTGAGATCTTTTTTTTAATGCTTTATTAATCTATCTTAGCAGGATTTACTGTTTTTCAAAGTACCTCTTGTCTTTCTCTTCAACAATGTGCCATCCTTTTGACTATTTCAAAATTCCATTTGTGTAAAATTGAACTGGAAGAAGGAGGGCAAAAAGTTATCCAAATGACTTTTAGGAACAAATCTTTTGTCAGCAAATAATTTTCTACATGCAGAATTCTGAAGGGGACAAAACAGTGAAAATCAGTTAGTTCAGTGTATGATAGTAAGTTTAATGTGTCAAAATATTACAACCAGTTTTTCTTTTTCTTTCTTTTTTTTCTGTTGATCCAAAGCATGCAGCATGTGATGCTTCATAGTATAATGTTAAAACATCACTTCTCTCCTTTTGGATGTATTCAATAAATCTTCTGCTTTTTTTTTTTTTTTTTTTTTTTTTTTTTTTGGAAAATGTTGATAGTAATTACTAAAATTTATGCTCTGATATAATGTGAGAAATTTATACATAATGACTGTATAATCAATCCTATCAGACATCAAACTCTAATTTCCTTTACATAGACTTTGCTATTTGTTTAGGAAATTTTAAGTCTTGAATACAAAATCTCATTCACACCATGTTATGTCCAGGTTCTTGCTGCCACTTGCCATTGTGCCAAATTGTAACAAAATGCTTCATTTGGCAAGTAAATGAACAACCAGACTCACCAAATTGTGAGTCTCAATTTCTGCTTTTTTTCTTTGTGTGTGTGGTTGCAGTTAAGGTTCTTATCTACATCACTGTGTGATTTATGTTGCTTTTCATCTTCAGTCACACAGTGCCATTTACATTATAATTTATAGAGATACTGACACCAATTCAAATTAGCAGCAGCCAAAGACACAGAAAATTTTACCATAAATATTTCTCTGTTATCAGTTTATCAATAACTATGCGTCAGTAAAATCATAAACAAAATTGCTCGCATCAATCGCCAAATGAAGAAAAGGTTTACTGAAATGGGACTGTGTTGTTGCAAATGAAATGTTATTTTTGAACACGTTGAAAAAAATGGATATAATAAGGAGTTACAAGTAGATTTTTTAATGTTTTATGCAGAATCTATTTTGTTTACTTTTTTTTTTTTTTTCATTTGGCTACTGTTTTTTATTTCTTATTCGCCAAATTGCTAATGTTGGTCAAAAGTCAGCAAGAACCCTGATTATATCTATTCCATTTTTATATCATTTTTTTATATTTTATGTAATTATACTTTTTAAAAATTGGTCCATTTAGTGTTTTTTCAGAGGTATGCCAGTCATCAGCAATCCAAATATCACATCATAATTCATATCTGATGTGAGTTTTACCAATTATCTGTTAAATTCATAGGTCTTTTTATAAATTGTGTAAATTATTAAATAGTCAGGAATTTTTTTTTTTTTTCTTATACATTATTATTTGCTGCAGTAAATTAGCTGTTTATACTGATTCTTATCTTGTAAATAGAAGTTTTTGCTTTTAAACTACCATCAAACATTATCCAAAACATCATCTCTGTAAACTTCGTGTTTCTAAAATTTTTTGTAGCATTCTCTCTCTTTTTTATAAAAAAATAACTTTTAAGTGCTCAAAATTCAAGATTGGATCCTTCTCACGGAAATACCCTGTAAATGTAACCAAACTAATCTGATAAGAATATGTGTGTCAGATATTCTCATAAATTTCCTATTTCATCATTCTGCTCAAAAGTCTTTATTTCTTAATGGTAAAGATTTCCATATACAACTGAAATTTGCATCTACAAAAGTTGCTTAATCTTGCTGGACAACCAAATAAGTTATCAAATATTTTAAATGAGAAAAAAGAAAAAAAATTTCTATTTTATTTTCAGCATTGCTGATCCTAATGAAAGATATTCTTTAGAAGTACAAATTATGGAGTTTGGCCAAATACCCAAGCAGTTGTTTGTGAAACCTCATCCAAAAAGACGACTACCATCTCCTATTGATGAAATCATGCCTGATTCTGACGAGTATATGATAGCTTGTAGAGGAAGCAGAAGTACATAAATTATGTGACCTTTTTTTAATATTTAATTATGTGTATGAGAACAAATGATTTACCAATAACCTATAATAGAGGTCTGTATCAGTCCGGGTTTGGCCCGTGGCTCGTACCCAAACCCAGCAGAATAGTTCCGAATTTTCTAACGGGCTGGGCCAAGCTCGCAGAATTAGAATGTTTTTTTTTTCAATGAACTGAGCCAGGCTGACAAATAAAATAAACAGATCAATTGGGCCGGCAAAAAAAATGTACGGGCCGATCCAAGCCGATAAAAAAAAAAAATTAACGGTCCTACCCAAATTAAAAAATGTATCAGAAAATCACTCTTTTGGATTTGAGAATGAATTTAGATTTGAAATCTTAAATAAAATGCTATAGAAATATTTTCATAAATCTATTTTTATTATACAGCTTCAGAAGTTATATTTTTTTAACTTTCTTTTTTTTTCTTTTATTCTAAACCATATTAATTTTTTAACGAATTTTTATTTGAATGTTGAAAGTCTAAGAGTCTAAGAAATCATTAATGTTGCTAATATGTATTTCCTGTAAAATATACTGTAAAATTATTCCGTAGATATGAATGCCGTATTCTTTAAAAAAATCTTAATTATATGATAAAAATCTGATTTTTTTTAGAAAAAGTAGAAATTTTGTGGGCCTACTTTCACTGATTTCTGTACAATCCAGGCCTGGACCTGGAAATTCCGGCCTGTGCAGACCTCTAAACTATAACTGGAGACATGAATATCCTTGTGTAATAAATTTCCTTTTTGTTTTTTGTGAACAGCATTGGAATTAATTTTAGAAACACAATTTATTCTGGAAACCATGCAGTAATAAAAGAACTACTTGAATGGTACTGAGGAGATAATTTTATTCAAGAACAAAAAAAAAAAAAAAAAAAAAAACATATGATAATCAGATTCAAAGAACAATACAGAGTTATTTTGACTCCCATCTCCAGTTATGTGTTAATGTAATATTGTTATTTATTGTATAATTATTAAATTTCTTTAATAGTGTTACTATAATAAATATAATTTATTAATACATGTAGTATTAACTGGGCTTTAAGTAGGCATGAAATAATCAGTCAGCTGCCTTAGAATGGTGCCTTTGGAAATGCCATTTGACCCTAATATTATTACATGGTGTTAAATTATACATTTAAGAGCTGTCAAATTACCTAGAAAACTAGAAAATATAAGATTATTTAGGCCTTTTTTATGTGGCATTTTGAAATTAATAACTTGTTCTTCCCACTCTTTCCTTTTTCAGGGTAAACTTCTTCATTTTCATACTATCTTTTTTTTTCCTTTACTTTCTGTCTTTCTTTTTTTAAGAATTAAAAAATACATGCAATTATTTCATGAAAAAATCTGAAATTTGATCAAAATTTATATAATAATTGGAAGCTAATTTGTTTGTATAACAACACAATCAAATCTAAATTTATTTTTAAAAATATATATAACATCATTTAACCATAATCATGATAAGGATCTTAGTGCTCAGAGTTAAGTAATTAGTATTAAAGAAACTATATTTTTTTTCCTTGTTATCTATGTTTTTCAAACTACATTCTAACCCAGGATAATACCACAGAAAACAGAGCTGGACTTTCCCTCCCTTTCCTCCTGTTTGTATTGTTCTGGAAAATAAAATTTCCCTTTTTAAAAATATGTTTTAAATTGCTGTATTATTATTACTTTATTTTAAGAAGTCTTTTTTTTTGGGGGGGGGGCTTATTTTATTTTGTTTTCTTTTGCCTTTGTTGCAGTCTTTTGTTAAAAATTATGAAGACTATTTTGATAGAAATTGTTTAATAATCTATGTTTAGGAACCTGTAATTTATGCTGTAAATTAAAATGGCTAAAATAAATTATTTTACAATATTTAAAGTGAAAAATATAAGTCATTTATGATTAATAATGATATATATTTATCATATAATATTGAAATATATATGTCAGTTTATAAATTCATCTATTTGTAGAGATGAATAAATATGTGTGTATTAAAGCTTCAATATTTTTATCTCTCTTTTTCTGAATGATGAAAATATTTACATAATGAGTTTTTTATGTATAAATTTTTAATTTAAAATAAATTTCAAAACAATAATTCATGCAAATTTGAAGAAATGAATTTTTATCATATTATTAAGCCTTAAATTTTTTTATTAATAGTTTGCTTATCTAATATAGAACATTAAAATAACTTTAAAAGAAGTTGTCAAAATAAGATTTTAATTTTATCATCGGAAGTAAGTAAAAGTGTGATGTGAAGTGTACTTTTAGTTTTATTAACTATTTATTGTAATTTATTTTATTTTGTATTTAATTTAACTTTAAAATTTTGTAGGTTCATCAATATCTAGTAGTAAGAGTGAGATGTCTTCCAAAAGATGGAAAACAGATGTTGCAAAACTCTCTTTGTGCTTAGATTGTAAAAGTCATAAAGAGTAGGTGTATATTTTGCTGTCATGAAAAACTATGCATTACTCATGTAATTAAATGTGTTTTCTGTAAATGTAAACATTTTTTGTATCTTTTTTTAGGGTTGTTACAGATGTTTGTATAACTAAAGATAAAAAATATATTTTTTCTGTATCTAAAGGTAAGATATTGCTTTTTATAACTCCACTTTTCAAACATTTCATTTAGTTTTCACTAAAAGTCCTATCTTTTATGTTTCCGCCAGTGGCATAGCCAGGATATTGTTTTGGGAGAAGGTACAAGTTATATACCTAGTAAGACTTGTCAAGGTGAAATTGCATGTGTTAGTGAAATATTCTGTTTTTATGCATATTTTGTGTTAGCAGATGTAATTGCATGGCATTCTTTTCAATAGCATTATGAAACATTTCTGTTTAAGACAGAATTCTGTTATAGGCAGGTTCCTTTTTTACAAGTTTTGTGTGTTTATATATATTTATGAATTGTAAAAGATGTAAAAGAATAATGATGTACTCTAATGATGTACTTAATGTTTTAATTATATTACTCTCTCTGCACCACTTTAACCAAGCACATTTTGCTGCCAAAGTTAGTGGAATACAAATCATGGGTTTCCTTGCATATAGCTATTTTTTATGCAACCTTCCACTCACAGTAAGTCTGGATAATAGAGTTCCTGCTGCTGCTGTGAATTCTCTTGCAATCTTAACTGATATCAATTTCAAGTCTCTTAGCAATCCTTACCAAATAAATATCCTGAGATTTTGTTGTGGCACATTTTTTAGCTTGAACCAGTCGCCTGTGCACAATATTAGTGTTTTTAAACCATTTCCATATTCTTGGCATGACGCTTTTGGCTATTTTTAAGTCTTTACAGATCCATGACAGTGTCTGTTCTGCTTTTGTTCTTCCAGGCACATACCATTTCTCACAATTTATCAGATGTCTTCTGGACAACATATTCCATGTACTAGAAGTGAAATTTTTATCCATCTACTCATACAATTCTTGAAATTAGACTATAAATCACCCACGTGCATTCATTTTCACACATGAACTGAAAAAATGGGCTAAGCAAATTGCATTTTTTTTTTAGCAAAGATTATTCACATTGGATCATACAAGCAGATTCACTGTCTCCAGTGACTAATTTTTTTGCTTTGGCGATTAACTTTTGATGCGTAAGTTGCCACACTTTTATAAGGATGCTCCTTTTTCAAGGGATGATTTTTGGATTTTTAAAAAATATATATATTGCGAGATTGTTTCCTCTATAACTCTGCAACATTTATAGATTTTTTTTTTTTTCTTATACTCCATGATTAAAAAATATGATTAAACACAGACACCATATTTCCTCAAAATTGCAAATATTTTGTTTTCTGCGAACATTATATATTTTTATGTCCAAATTTTTGGAACCTAATGCCTTCAATTTTCAGAAAATTCAAAACAAAATCTCTCTTGTAATTGTCTGTAATAAGATTTTTTAAATATTTTTTTTTTCTTGTGTTGTCTTCAAAAACCAGTATTTGAATTTTATTTTGATTTTTATAGTGCAATATTAATACTCACAAATTCTCAGTTTTTTCTATAGATACTCTTGTAAGGAAAAAATAAATAAAAATAAGAAATATTGTTTACCTATTATTCTCCACTATCATGATTGATTAGCTTATGCAGATTTTTTTAACCTGTATTTTGTCCAACTTTATATTCTGAACTGTGCATAGTTTAAAATTTATATTACACTTAATTTATACCAAAAATAAAAGAATTTTGTGATTAACCTTTTACCGGCCAGTGCTCCATTAATGGAACATCAACTTCCATTCTGAATAAAAAATACGTTTTTATTTGAATTGTTCTGTAAAATTCTGTATTTAAAATTTTTGTCTGTTCTGTATTTGAAAAGAAAGCATGGATTGATTCTTTGACGTCGCTATTGCATTAAAAAATAAATCATAAAAAAATCGTAATTTAGGCCTCTTTTTAGATTTTTCACTGAGAAAAATTCACAAATTTATGTAAAATTCAAAATTTAACAAATATTTTTTTAACTAAGTGAGGTCAAGTAAAAATAATCATTTTGTTAGTAGAACACAAGTTATTAAAAAGAAGATTGATTTTTATTGTTTCTTTTAGATAAGATATTTGCATGCCCCAAAAATGAAACATTAACGAGTAAAAGTTTATTTTTTAACATGATAAAAATCTTTGGTTGCAGTGCATGTAAGTATTGATAAAAAGTTTCTGCATAAGAGGTGGTTTAGTAAGTGTCAACAAAAGATGTTTATGACTTTGACATACTTTCTTTTTCTTTCACTCCACATTCTGTTCCTTACCCCCTCCCCTCCCCCTTCTTGAGGTACCTGTGTTCCACCCCTTCTGTCCACTGAAAATGCATATTTTAGTTCTTGCACATTGAAACAGTGGACTAAAAATCTACAAAATTAAAAATCTGTAAATTTTTTTAAAAATTTAAAAAAATTACAAAATTTTAGAAAAAATTTACAATGTAAAAATTTTTTTGAATATCTTTCTTTTTTAGATTTCAGAATTTTGGATAATAGGTCCTCTACTGTGCTTCTTTTTGCATTTGCTTTCTTTTGTCTTCTGTATCCAATCAAAATGACCAAGTGATTGGAAGTCATTTGCATATTCCTAACTTTTGAAGCAATTGCTTTCTTCTTTGCTGAAATGTTTCGGCAAACAAATCAAAGAAACTAACTGGCTGGAAAGTTTTTACTGCTATTGTATTTACATTTATATATCATCAAACAAAAATTTGAATTAACTTAATATCAAATTCATAATTATCAATTTATAATTGTGTAAATTATAAAGTGTTTGTTTTATTTTGCAATTTAAGGTAAAAAGTTGTTAGAAGTGTGTTTTAAAATTAAAAAAATATATTGTCTTATTAAATTAAACTTATCACCATATGCATATTAAACTTTTGTTGCTAAATTCATAAGTTTGTTAATTCCTAATGTTTTTTCTTTATTAGATGGTTTATTGAAAATGTATTCTTTAGAAGATAAAAGGCAATTAAGAAGCATAAATGTGTACAATATGGTAATTTTTTCTGTAATTTTCTTAATTTAAATAATTATGTATGAAGGTATGGTATTATTATTTTTTATTTGTTTAAGGCTTTATCATCCTGTTCATTAATGGAAGATGATCGAACTGTTATTGTTGGATCTTGGGATAACTATGTGTGAGTATTTTATTTTAATTAATTTTATCTTATTAAACTATTAACTTTGTAATTTTGAAATCTTATACTTAATAATTAATTTTCTTATTCTGTAAATTTTCTAATTATTACTTCTTTATTTTTCATTATAACTAATTTGATTGTGAATATTATGCAACTTTAATTAAGGTTTTTTATTGGAATATTTTCATTATTATTATTATTATTTTAATTATAAAGAAGGAAAATTCTTTTGCTATTTATTGTTATAAAGTTCGTTTTAGATTAGAGCAAGTTCTCATTTTTATGGATTATTGAACAATATTGGAATCTTTTTTTTTTTTTTTTTTACTTGACTGGGAAAATAATATAATTATAAGGATTTTTCTTTTTAAATAATTATCATGCATTTCAGGAAAGAGTTATGATTACTTATCCAGAAAGTTTAATATAAAAAAACAGTCTTTAGTTTTAAATTTTATAGCTAGAATATAAGAGATGTTGCTGCAAATGAGTTTTTTTAAACATAAATAATCTTTATTGTTTAAAGACTTTAAGTCAAGTCATAATTTAATCCTTATGTTGTAAACCTAGATTTTCTTTTTCTTTTTCTTTCTTTCTTTCTTTCTTTCTTTCTTTTTTTTTTTTTTTTTTTTTTTTACAGTATATTTGAAAAAGAATTTAACTATCTATATTAGTTAAAAAAAAAAAAAAAAAGTTTGTCTGTGTTTGTTAGCAATGACTAGAGAAATGTATCACATTTAGAGATCTACAAATTTGGTTCCATATTCACAAAGACAGGTTCATATGCATCTGAGTGACAAAGGTTATGAATTCTTAAGTTTCTACTTATATTTTTTTCAACAGAAAAATTTGTGTATTTTTCCAATTTTCCAAGTTTACTGATAATTTTGAGCCACTTAATTATAAAGCTAATCCTAATGAAATCTCTTAACTAGATACAATAAATTTTATACTCTTTTCAATGAAGTTTATTTGGAATTTGTATAGTCATTTTTGAATTTTTGAGAGTTTAAAAAGTATATATATGTTATATTATTTCCTTTGCGATATCTCCTTTTATTTTCTTTTTATTTTGCTAAATTACTGGCATATTTACTAATTTCTTATTCTTTAATGATATCTATCATTAATTCTATTAAATTCTCCTTAAATTAATTATTATCTTACTCTTTATGCTTAAATATGAAGTTTTTAGTTTATTCCTAAATTTTTCCATCATTTTTGACTAAATTTATTATTTATTGTGAATTTAAATGTTTTTAAAAGAGCAATTTTTTTTATTTTTTTATTCTTTTTACTTATTTTTATTCCAAAGTTTTTCCAGCCCTGGGATTTCTTATTTACGCCTCATTTTTTAGCTCATTCGCGTTTCTGGCAGGACACTTTGCAGAATTATTTTCATTGGGCCTTTTTCATGACGTTCTTTGTTCTTTACCAATCAGAAACGTGTGATCTCATGAATTGTACTTTTGCGGTGTTTGATCAAAAAGCTGAAGCATCAACTGAAAAGACAAAGATTTTGCATTATTTCCAACTACTAAACATCTATACACAGTTTTTTAGAGATTTTTTATGACTCTTCAGCTTGTAGACATCTTTGCTGCTTGGAATTCCTGTATGACACTAGTTTTTTGCTTCTGAATTTCTTCTTAATCCTCCTCTATGAGTAGGTTTGAGTTTCAGTATTTAAGTGGGAACTGTTTTAGATGATATGCGCTAATAAATTATATTTCTCAAAAAGATTCTTTAATTTTCTTTTAATGGAGAAACTCCATGTTTGTTATTTTCATTGCCTATTTTAACCACTGAATGACTTAACGACGACTTCATTAACACCAACAAAGATGTCATTATTCATCGACTGGAATTCACACATTTCTAAAACTGAATTACCATAGATTGAGTGCTTACCATTTTAAGTGCCACAATGCAACAGTCAAAACCTGGTAACATTCTAAGAATTTATGCATTGAATGAGTGCTGACTGATAGATTTTCCACACACACACACACACACACACACACATATATATATATATATATATCCTCTTCATTCTTGCAACAAATGTTACGAGGGACCACAAAAACCAGTTTAAAATTAATATACAGCATCTTCAAAGATGTATCAGTCAATATGTCAATTCTTATGATATGCTTGTATTTAATAAAAAGGTCTAAAAGTAATTTAGAAGCATTGAAATTAATTTAAAAGCTATATTTAGTGTTTCCTCCAAGTGACATCAGGACTGAGGAGGATATATTCATCCCATTGTAAATGAGGACTTGTACAATCTAATTTCTGTTTGATACCTTAACCATCCAATCAATGTTATATTTTATATTCCTGTATAGAGAAAATCCTTAAGAATTGTTAAAAGAGAAAAAATTAAAAATATGAATAATTTGAATTTATTGATTTTTAAAAGGCAATAAGAAAATTATCAATCTGTGTTGACTGCAATGAAGATCCATCGAGAGATTTTCTTTGTGTTGAGTTGCTATTGTAATCTTTCTATTTCCAAAAAGCCAGATGTTATGACTTTAATCCTTAACTCTTTTCATTACAGTGTTGCATACCTGCAATATACCCAAAAATCAATGGTTACTTAAACAGTGGGTTTTAAAAGACTATTTTATTTGTTGCTACTATCTCCCAATACAGCATATAATATAAATTGTTCATACAATTAAGACTTTATCTGTCATTCAAAACTTTATTTATTTATCTATCTATCACTTGTTTACAGACACAATAATTTCCAGAATTCTGTGCAAATCTCTTCCAAACTGATACATAAAATCAAGTGACAAAAAACCGTGGTCAAGTTCGCTAATGGGCTGAATTAGACCAAGGATGTAGAAATAGGGAAGGCTTATGTGAGAGCAGAAAAAAAAAAAAAATCCATAATTTCTTAGTTATAATACATATTAGTTGTTTAAAGTTATTACTTCTAGAAAAGGACCAGAAATTTATGCATATCAGGTATTTGATATCATTAAAAATGGGCTAAATGGGGGGGGAGTAGCATTTTAATAAGAAAAAAATTCATAACTTTGTCAATTTACATGATATCAAATCCATTTAAATTTATTATAAATTTTAATATTATCTACAATTTTTGTATTGATAAATTTTTGGTGGGACCAACTCTTAAAGCGAAAAAGAGGAAGGGGGGGGGGGGGGAGTTGAAGAAAAAATTTTCATATTGACGTGATTCTGGTAAAATTAGCTCTTTCAGGAACAGTTAAATTAAAAATTTGTCAAAAGCGGTCAGATAAAATTGTTAAATGAAGTTTATCTCTAATCTTCATTTACTTTTTGTTTTTGAAATTAATACTTAACTTTAAAATCTACCTGTACCTGTAGGTCAGGTCAGTTGGGAGTGTTTTTTTAATTAATAGTCATTGTTGTACCAACTATTTGAAGTTTTTGATTTTAAAATATAATACTTGCTTTTGCTGCGGCTTCACTTGCGTTAAATACAAGAGACTTTGTAATCAACCTTTTAAAAACTCATAGAATTATTGAGGGATAAGTTGAAAATAAATTTTACTTATTATTTTTATATAACAACAAAATGAATTCATGAAACAAAATTAAATCCAAAACCAAAGTGATTGTCTTATTCCTTTAAAAACCAGGAATATTATAAATCTAAAGTAACCGAATTAATCCAATCTGAAAAACAACAATGGTAAAACCGAATCTGAAACCGAGTTTGTTTTCGGAAATCGTAAAATCAAACCATGACAACAATACCAAATCGTAAATCAATGTGAATCAATCATCAAATAACAGAGTATAGGTACTGTATGCACTATAGTGTGAAGCGTGGGCCGATGACCACACTTGAGTACAGATAGAGAGCACACATTATCCTGTTTCAGAAACTCATCAGCGCCATCTATCGAATCCATGAGTAACACTTTAGCTTTCTACCTTGAAGTTGCGGAATGCTCCATACAAACTTCCACCCCCCATTTTAGGGAAGTGGGGGGTTAGAAAGAGACAAGAAGTAGCCTATGTCACTCTCCACCCCTTCAAATATCTCCACTTAAAAAATCATGTCAATTCTTCGCTCCGTTTTGCCATGAAAGACAAACAAACACACACACATACACTTTCCCATTTATAATATTAATATGGATTTCCAAAGCCTCTATAAAAAATTTGTGAAAGAATATGGATATTCAGTGATAATGCAACCTGTGAGAAAACTTTTATTTATTTATTTTTTCACACAGTGTGTAGTGATAGTGTTTATATTTAGTGGTAGTAAAATAGTTTTTATTGATCAAATAACTCTTTTTATCAATTATAAATATAATGGTTTTAAAACCTGTATAAAAATTTCTTGCAAAAATATAGTTAGTCATTAAAACATTAGCCAAAGCTGCTTGCATGTTTGTGTTCCAATAGAAAATTTTGCAGATTTTATTTTAAAAATGTACTTCTAATCATTGAGAGGTTTTAAAATTTTTATAGATGATGTAAATTGAATATACTAAGAACATATAAAAAGATTGTGTTAAAATGATGACATTTAATTACTTTATCATAGGGGGGGGGGGAAATGAGTGCCTCTGGGAGCTACAAAGTGATCTTCAGTCGTGAATTATTTTGAGAGGATTAATATTTTTATTTTTCAACTGTCTTAGAATAGAAGTTCTCTTTAAGTTGGTATCTTTAGTCTTTTCATATCTGACATTCAGCCTAATGCAAACTTTGCTTTAAAAAAATGAAAAAAACACTGTGAAATGAAACTTTTTTCAAAAAAAATTTCCTGAAAAATTAGCAATAATATATTTTTTGGATAGATTGTGGTGTTTTAAACTTGAAAGTGTCATTTTTAATTTTGTTCAATTAGTTTTCCTGTACTTTGATGGTATAAAAAGTGCATACTTAGAAAAAAAAAAAGCTGCTGTAATTTTATTCTCAGTTATTCATTACTTGTATCTCCAGAATAGTATTTTCAAATACAATCTGCATACTTGCCAAGTTTTACACATTAGGTGTAAAATTTGCGCATTTGGGCTGTTTTTTACACTTTTACACTTAGAGTACTTTTTTTTTACACATTTTTGATTTTTTTTTTCTTCTTTTTTTAAAGCTTTATTTTCTCCCTGAAATTATGAATTATTTTCTAACTGCTTTTATACATTAGTTATGAAACATTAAAAAAATTGCACATTTTTACAAATTTATTAAAAATGTTGTTCACTCGCTGTTTCAGAGAAGTTAATTAGAAATTTTGTTCACATTCTGTTTCATAGATAGCTTTTAAAAATTTCGTTCGTGCTATTTTATAAAAATTTATTAAAAATGTCATTCATGTATTGCTTTATCCATTTGAATTTTTTCAGGCTGGCAGATATGAATCTACTAATTTTTTTGTTGGCATCCATTTTTTAACTCTGAGTTTTAATTAATATCTTAACTAAATAGCAAAAATTGAAAAATTTTAGGATCAGATGCATTAGGACTCATATTAGACTATCCTTATCTAAATTTTCAGAAATGGTAGATTTTCCTAACCACTGCACGCAGACAAACATCTTTCTTCTATTTGTATGACATTTACTCTATATATTTTTCTTATATATGTTTTCTTTTATATTGTCTCTCTATATATTTTCTTTTACTTTTAGATATTTGTATAATGTAGAATATGGGAAATTACTTGCTACTACCATGGCTCATGATGACTCTGGTATTTAGTTTTTCTTTATAATGTTATTTATGTATTTATTTATTATTTTTCTTCATTTTATTTATTTATTAATTTGTTTGTTTTTGTCTTAGCTATTAAAATTTAATCTGTTTTAGTATTTCAAAAACTATTTTCCCTGTTCTCTTTTTGTCTAAGTTAGTGTTAAGAAAATAATTAAATCATCAACAACATTGTTAAAATTTTTCTAAATTAAAAATATTTACAAATCATGAATATAAATTTTCATTGTAAATATCCTCCAAAAAAAAAAAAAAAAAAAAAAAAAGTGGTTCTATACTGCAGTTGCCTAATTACTGATAATTACATATTTGTCTCTGTGCATAGTAATTTTTTATTATTATTACTAGCGGCCTTCGCCCGCTACGCTGGTCAGTTTATCTAAAGAAAACTTGAAGAACATGAAATGTCAATTCTGTTATATTTGAAAGAGTGTTCCATCATTAAAATGTACTTGAAACCATTTTTTCCTATTGACTGTAATGTGATTTATCAGTTAAACTGCTTTTCAAATAAAGCTCATATAAAATTTTGTGTAATATAGTTGCTTATTTTCTTAACTTTAAAACTATACAGTGTCTGGTTGGGTATAGCTGTATATATTAGAAAAGTATAAATAGGTATACCATGAAAGTTCAAAAAGATATGAAACCTAAACAATATCAAATATAGTTATTTTGTATAACTTTTTTTTTTAATCTTATCCTTTTTAACTTCATTTGGCATTTTATAAAACTAAATTCAGCATGGTAATATCTTTTCTTTTTACTGTGTAAATAAAACAAAACCCTTGTTCAGAGTTACTGTCATTTTGCTGAGTTCACTTCGAGAAGAGATTACAAAGTTGCGACAATGCATTGTTCTATGCCTTTTTTTTCAGATAGGTTTTTAATTAACTTTTAAAAACAAGAGATGTGTATTGAGAGATCCACTCAATATAAAGTATTCACAAATCTCAAAATATTTATGTAATTAATTCTAATTAAATTAGTCTGTTTTAACTATTTGATATTTATTGCTTTTAGGCATTGCATTACACAAATGTATCATTAAAAGTTGTTATTTAGGCTTTAAAAGCCAATAGTACATAGAATATGCCACTTGTATCATTATGTATGTCCAAACTCTATGTGTCTTTAAAGGTTACTATCTCAGCTAATTAATATTGATTTTTTCTAAAATCATTATCAACAATGCTTTTATACTTCTGCTACAATAGATATTTCTAGTGCTTCTCATCACTTTTCTGAATGCCTGCAAATTGAAATTTGCGTGTAACAGGGAAAATATACTTTTCTCAAAAACTATGTGAGTTAGAGTAATTGCTATAATTTTCCTGCAAGTTTTAAATTAATGTCTACGACCTCTAATTTTTTTTTTACAATTTTAGTTTGAGTGGATTCGGAATAGAGGTAACGGTGGGGGGGACATACTTTTGCACTACATTTTTGACACTATCTCTGAAAATATAATAAAAGAAATGTATTTTTGATTTCAGTGTTACGAAAGCTTTCACACAATGTACTAAGATTTTTTTTTTTTTTTCAAATAATTTAATTTGCCCCTCTATATTTTTCCTAAATATGTTTGTGAGTGTTTAATAATCTGTAAATATGTGGGTCAAAGGTCTTTATTAATTCCCCTAATTTGAACTTTCCATGGTCCATAGTTTATTAGTAAAATGACTGTGATAGACAGACCAAGGAGTGATCTTATAATGGTTCTGTTTTTATGAAATTCTGTGTTACGGAACCTAAAAAAAGCTATAGATGTTTAAAATTAGGTATTTTTAAAGTTGCTAATTTGAAGAATATTAAGGACTGTGTTTTGATGGATATTTTTTTTATTGGTGTGATTTTAGATGGTATTTATAGTATTATTATCATTATTATTATTTTGTTATTAATTTTAGAAATATAACATCATTAACAAAATTACTTACATACCTTTAACAATAAAAATAGTTTTTCAATGATTTTTTTTCCATCTGATTTCCTTTGATTCAATTATTTTTCTAAGGACAGCAATATCTGCAAATCCATCGCCAACATTTTTCTGAAATTCTAGAAAAGTTTTTAATAATTCAAGAGTCTTTACACAACTCATTCAACAATCTTCAACAGCTGTTATCATTGTTACTTTTGGTTTTTCAGTGTACCCCTTGATTTTGTTTTCTTCACCTTCTGAAATGCCTCTCACATTCCCCATCATCTCTTGAACTGTTAAAGTTCAGCATGTTGCCAGGCGGTCATCCATTTAAAAAAAAATTGAATGAAATGTTTAAATTCAATCCCTTTCTTGAGAATATATTTATTTATTTTGCATCTCTCCAAAAATACAAGCTTTTTGAAAACAATTATGAGATTGGGCATTTTTTTAGGCATAATTTGATATTCTCATTGCATTCAGGACATTGATTTTTCAAATGCTGATTCTTTTGTCACTGGCATATAGAAGCTTGCACACCAACTCTCTTCTGTAAATGACTTAGAAGCTTCAAATGATTTGGTCAAGAGATTCTAGCTTTGATAGGGTGTTAGGTAAAGCAGGAAGGTTTGAATGTGTGCAGCAGTTATTAATGAAAAGAATTTTCCTTTTTTCAAATGTGTAGATTTATCTAGTGACTTTAATTATTCACTAAAGATTATGCTAGTCCTCCCAGCTTTTTTATTTATTTTGTATGCAAAAAGAAATTACTTTATTTCTAAAAAGCACTTTTTAGATTTTTCAGAATATATAATCATAGCAGAGAGTTGGTGGTAGAATATTTCATTGTCATCTTCATTGGCGGCTAAAAGTACCATTTGCTATAATTCGTTCTGCTTACATGTACTGCAGTCAACATCGTTCATGAGTTCTGCCTCTTGTAAACATTTAAATAAATGTTTCATGTGTGTTGTAAACATTTATTCCCTTGTATTCTTTCATGAGAAAAGAGTTCTTTTTTTAAAACGTTTATTAATGTTGCATAATAATTTGATTCGTCATTTAAAAAGAATTATGGGCAAAATGCTTGAATATATGTAAATATAAGGTGATTTATAAAAAAATATACAATTTCAATACACAATAAATGAAGCAAGATATTTCATATTACATACAACATGACTTCAATATATATATAAATATATATATATATATATATATATATATATATATATTTTTTTTGTAAATAGTCATGATATTTTTATGTATTTAGTCACATAGTGTATATTAACAATGTAATTTATTTCTGCGCGAATGCAAGGTAAGACATTTGATGTCACTAATAGTGGCTGCAATATGTAGTTTTAGTTCTGTTTCATCAACAGGAAAGAAGGGATCCTTTTTCTTCCCTCTTATGTAGCTTCACTGGAAAAAATCCTTTAAATACATCTGGAAGATCATTGAATCAGTGACATGTTATTGCTTTCTAACCCATTCAATCTATCTATGGTTTGTACAGCATCATTTGTAGTTCTTTTCTCAAAAATGTTCAGACAATAGGCTCTGAAGTCTAGACTTCTTGGCTGACTAGTCATACAACATACATGTAATGGAACACAAACTTTGAGTACATTTACTTAATGGTTTATAACTTTGGCACTATTTACAGCATTTAAAAATTATATATTACTTTATAAATTATCTTCATTTAATATTCAACTCAAACTTATTGAAAATCTTAAATATATTTTCAGTATTAAATTTTTAATACTCATGTAACATTTTTCCCCCCTTTTCTTTTAGTGACTGATGTTTGTTTTAATAATGGCTTATTAGTTACTGCTTCCATGGATTCAACTGCAAAGGTATCACAGATGAATTTGCTTTTGTTATTTTATGAATTTTATACTTTATGATATATTCTTCATCCAAGTTACAGTTACCATTGGTGGGAATGGGTTCCATCGGGCCTGAGGCATGCTTAAGGTTGATTTTTATATTTATCTTTGGGCTTGGGCCCAAAGATTTTTTATATTTATCTTAAACATACATGTCAACTGACTCAAAGTGAAAATTTTATTTATTCACAAATTATATTTAAAGAAGAAAAATAATTGTAATGTGTTACTTGAGGGATAAGAATGCAATCCAAGTTTTCTGTTTTTTAATCCTCTAAAATCAATCTGAAAGGGAATTAAATAGTTTTTGATGAGACGCAAAAAGAAATATTCTATCTGATTTTAAAATTTTCTTTGAAATATAGTTCGCATAAAGAAGCTGTGGATTACCCCTCATCTATCATCTCTTTCTACTTGAAGTCTTTTTAGAATTTCTGAAAACAAAATTCATGTTTTTCTGCCATAATTGTACAGTGATATTTTAAATGAAAATTTTGATTTTTATAGATTAATTTACTATAATTCAGAATATACTGTTATAATTTTTTTCAATTTAATTTTTTAAAGGAAAAAAATAAATCTAAACATATGGTTTTACTTTCCATTAAGGAGATTTTAAAATTAGAAGGGCTATAATGCCAAACCAATCAGAGTAATACAGGGCTATCTGTATTTGAATCCCAAGATTGCTCGATACTCATTTTATCTACCCCAAAAAGATGTAAGATTGAATGAACCAAGGTTCATTCAACAGTTTTTATTCATTCTTGAAGAGCTTGAATGGAGTCAAACTCTCAACCTGTAAGGTGGCAGACGGGTGTGCTGATTGCTATGCTACTGGGCTTCCTTAAATAAAAAACTTTGTTCAATTCTTATGCAAATAAGTAATATGTTTCATGAATTTATGTATAAAACTGATTTCATAAATGTGTCTGTAAGATTTTCGTACTTTATGGAGGTGAGGTAATGAGAACAACTTTCGACATGGAAAGTATTTGTTGTTTAATTTTTCCTTTGATATGCCAAGGTATAAAATTTCATGACAGTGTGTACTAACGATTAATTGTTGGAGTCAAACAGACTCAAGCTCAAAAGATAAAAAACTAAATTCACCTCTAATAGTTAATTATTCAAGATGTTACAAACATTTTATGTAATAATCTTTATTTCTTAAACATTGTTTTGCTTTTTTAACTAATTATTTAAAATTTATATAAAATGGAACATGCATGTATAAAATTTTATTTTAAAAGAATTTTAAGCTTCATCTTTTTTTTTCTTTTTTTAATTATTTCAATTTTACATATTCTATTATGTAACAAGTTTTACATATCCTATATTTCTTTATATTAATGTTCTTAATATTTTAATCTTTGCATTTTTTAAAAAAAATTTAAGTGCACAACTGTGAATAAAATAAGCATTTTAATTGTAAACAAATTCGATATAAATGCCATTAGATCAGTCAAAGTTTAATGTACTTAGTTTAACCTAATTGCACGGTTTATTAATTGTCACAATACAATTTATAATTGGATTGTTATGCTACCTGCAAAACTAGAAGGGATGGGAAAATCCAAGGAATTTAAAAATTGACTGGAAGAGTTAGGGAGAAGTCAGAAATTTTATTATTTTGTAAAAATTCAGGCAATTTAATAAACTTTCATGAAAATTACCAAGACACATCTAAATACAGTATTTTTTTTATTTATCTTTGGATGCCTTTCTTCTTTATTTTGTAATTTTGTTTCATTTCATTGTTTCATTCATTTTTTTTGTTTAAATTCTTGTATATTGTTTACAGAAATTAGAAACTTTATTTGTATATTTTACATATTCTTTGTGCTTTTGTTTAAAATATGTTGCTAATTATATTAATTTGATTTAGATTTGGCTGTATGAATCAGGTGAAGGAGTTCGGCCAGCATTCAATTTAAGTGTAAGCCTGAAATATTTATGTTTATTGTTTAGCCCAATTTTTGTTTTTAAGAATTCAATATTTTGTATTAATTTAGAAAACAGAACATTTAAAATTCAAAATGGATTTTTTAAACTTATTTTTTTATAAATGTAAAATTTTTATATTTTTCTGATATATTTTAATTAGTAATACTATTGAAATAACTAAAAATTAATTTTAGAAATTCATGTGATTTTCTATTGATTTAATGATGAATTGTAAGTTTAGAGAAATATCTATAAGTAAAGATGAATATACTCAAATATCATTCACTAAAGAAAATTTGTATTTTTGAAAATTGAAATAGAGCTAAAAAAGGTGCAAAAGCAATTCAAGCCGCTCTGCTCCTTATTAACAAAAACTAATATGGCAGTGGGACAAAATTTATTGTCTTATCCTCTAAGAAATCAAAAATGAAGGTAATCCATTTTTTCAATTTTTAAAGAAGGATTCCTAATTTTGTACCCTATCTTAAATTTAAAACATTATTTGAAGGGGTGAACATTTGAAAGAAAAACAAGTAATTTCTCTTACGAAATTCATTTTTTCGATATTTATTTTACTTCTGGTGCTTTTGAAGTTGTTTTTCCTTTTGTGAGTTTTTAGTAGCTCCTTTTGTAGAGATTCTGTCTAAAGTAATTTTTAATTTTATGAATTCTCTGTGTTTCTTTTGCTAAAAAAAGTATTTTTTTTTTTAGGTGTTTTATTTTGTAGATTAATTTAATTTGTGCATAAAACATTTGCTTATTTGACAAACTTATTGTTACCTCTATATGTAGGCAGAATTGGATCATGATGCTAGTGTTTGTTGTCTTAGTCTGAATGAAAAGAATTCTCTTCTTGTTACTGGAACTTTCAATGGCTACTTGTATATTTGGGATCTGTCAACTTTCATTTTACTTGGCCAACATCAGTGTAAGTCAAACAGTAAAGCTCAATGTCAATCCTCCCCCCTTACTTCTTATAACTTATATCTCAGTTTTATACTTTATAAAACAATATTATTCTTCCTTTCATTATTGATTTATAAAAAGAAATAATAATCATTTGTTTTCAATGTGCTTTTCAATTGTATTTTATTTTGTTTCCCTTTTTTTTTTTTTTTTTTTTTTTTTTTAACACTAAGTTTTGGAGCATAATAGCCCGTGCACTATGCTCCAAGTTTTACTGCAATATAATTCAATAGATTTAATTAATTTCCAATACATTTTAGAATGATTAATGCTCTCAAGGATTACATTCATATTTATAACTAAGTTTTTTTTTAAACTAATGTTGAAAAAATTGTATTTTCTGAGTATTTAAAACAAATTACAGAGAAAACAGCATTGCAATTTTACCCATTTGCAAGCCGCTCAGAGAGTTAAATTCTTGTCTGTCTTATACAATATTGAGAAATATATCAATAACTCCTCTGTTAACTTTTAAGGTATTCATATGATTAACATGTGACTAAAACAGTGTATTAAACAGTGCAAACGATGCTAACAATCAAGCATACAGCTGGTTTGAGGGTTTTTTTAAATCTCTTCATCTGTACATATAAAAACTGAAAACAGAAACTCTAGCCATTAATTTATCAAAAGTAAGTCAAGCCTAGAATGGCTACTTTGAACTTGGTCATAAATTCTTTTCTTTACTTTTGCCATTTTTACATTTTGATCTTCTTTTTTTTTTCTTTTTCTGAAATATTTATGTTTATGGTTTAGCTCATAGTTTATTTTTAAGAAATCAATATTTTGTATTAATTTAGAAAACTGAGCATTTAAAATTCAAAATGGATTTTTTAAACTTATTTTTTGATAAATGTGAAAGTTTTATGTTTTCTGATATATTTAAATTAGTAATATTTTTCGGTTTTTATATGCCCTGATGAAGAGAGTTTTAAAAACCTCAAACTTGTCACATGCTTAACTTTTAATATCCTCCCCCCCCCCCCCTTAAAAAAAATCATCTAATTTTCTATTTTGCCTTATAATTTCTTATTTTCTTACCTAATTCTATTTTTTAGATTATATTTCATGTTTAAACATTGTTCATCTGTTGCTTTTAAAATTTTCATAGTGTAATAATTGGTTTGTTTTGAAAAAAAAAAAAAATAATAATAATCAAGTTTTCTATGTTGTAGATCATTCAGGAATTGTTTATGCTGTGCCATTTAGTCCAGGTAAGTATTTATGTGCTGTACTTGAATGCTTATTCTCTTACAGTTATGAAATACATGAAAGATATTAGCTTTCAAAAGTTAATATAAAATGCAATTTTAACAAACTTTGTTTCTTTCTATTAATACATTTTATTATTTTATATAAACAGATGGCCTAAAAGTTGCAACTTGTGGCAGTGATGGATCATTAAAAGTAATAGATGTCCAGACAGCCACTTTATTATTCAATACAGAATCAAAAGAAGAACTGAGGTTTGTATGATGTCTTTATGTTGAATTACATTTATTGTTGACATTTATTGTTGAAAATCATTCGTTATATAACACTAGTTTTATGTCAAGTTGTTTTTTAAAAAGTATAAGTAGATATTTTATTTAATCATACTAGTTGATATCTGACATTATGCAGAATGGAATGTGATAATAACCTTAAATACAGAGTGGTTCAGAACCATATGTCAAAAATTTAAAGGCAAGTAGAGGGGCCTAAATAAAAAGATTTCATAAAAGAATGTGGATGCAGAAATGCAATGTCAAAGATATAGAGGTTGCTGTTGAATTCGACTGATGAAAGTGCTTTGCTGACTAGAAATGTCATTACCCACATGGATTTCCAGCAATGTGCTTGTCACACTAATGTGGAACTTGCTAACATGCATTTCATGTATGGAAATGTGCAAGGAAATGGTTCTTATCCAATGCACATCCAACAGTTCTCTCAACTTTGTTGAAGAACTGTCCTCTACTGTGCATAATACTACTTTTTCCACTGCAGGAATTCAGCACCAGTGTCCATATCATGCCTCAAAGCATAAAATGATCCACTCATACACAACTCCTGATGAAGATATTCAAATAATCGGCAATCCAGCAGATTCCTACTGAGGAATCATTCCATTCACATCCTTTGAGTAGCTATTCCATTTCCTTGCACAGATCTATACAAAAAATGCAAACCGACAAGCTCCATTTTCATGTAATGATGCATGTTACTTGAAATATGTACAGAGAATAACAGTTAAAGCCACTGGAGTACTTTTATCTACTGAAATCAACAGTGCCATCTACTGCCTTAAGGATTTTTTTTCTGCACCCACATTCCTATATGAAATCTGCTTGTTTAGGTCCTCTCTACATGTTTTTACATTTTTAGCCCTTTTTAACAAAGTTGAAAAATATTTATGCATTTGATTTTTCTATCTGTTTGTCCCCGCTCTAACTCCCGTAAATATACTTGGATTTTGATGAAATTGATAAAGCTTATTTAGGGTCCCCGCAGTCTGTTTGGTATGTATGATAAATGGTTCATTTACAGAGACATTCAGATGAATTCAATTACATTATGCTATTTGGGAAAAAATCATTTGGAGAGTATTTTAATAACATTACGCGATTTCAGATATATTGAAACTGATATAAATCACTAATTTTCACTACAATCATGTTAAAAAAGTGCATTCATAGCATTTTTTATTAATTTACAGGAACACTCAAAAGAATTTGGTTACAGTACTGTCTTTGCATAATAATTTCTGGAGAGTACGTTTTAAAATTCAGTATGCATTTTTAAATTTAATTAGTATTTTGCATTCACTCTTTATATATAAGTTCTATACCTCATATGCAGGGCTACACAAAAGTATTCGCATATCTTTCTCCTTATTTGAGGAAATTGTAAGGAGAATTTTCAACTGAAATATATGTATCTCTTATTTGAACTAAATTTTGGAATGCACATCATTAATAGATACAAATCTTTATATCCATTATATCATAATCTTTTATATTATTAATTTATATCATATACAGGGCTGCTAAAAAAATTCAGATAATTTTCCGATTGTAGATTTGAACAGCTGAAATTCAGTTTTGAAATGCGTTATACATTTCATATGTTGAAATGAGACAATATTTTAATTTTTTAAGCAGTGCAATTTTGTTACATTAGTCTGAATGTGTTGGAAAGTGCTTCATAATCTATGCTTTATGCATGATTTTTTTACATGTTGACATGCAGTTCTGAATCACCCTGTGTACCTAAAATCAGTGTTGAATGATTCTATATTTTTAAATGAAATTAATGTTGGGGTCCCATTGTTTTCAGTAGAATCCAACCTCGAATTTGTATAATTTTGTTTTTTATATTTTTATCCCATTGCCTTCAACAGCATATAATGTTCATAAATAAAAAAATAAAAAAACACCTGTGCATAAATTTGCCTTTCAATTTTTTTTTTTTTTTTTTTTTTTTTTTTAAATCTTTAAATGAAAATCTTTTCCACCAATCTTTAAGTTGGGGATCCTGTTGGCTTGAGCAGCATACACCATCAAATTTGTAAGACTTTTTGTTTTTAAATGAAAATTAATATATATATATATATCAGTGATATCATTATAACCAGTAAAGTGTCATGAATAAGTGGTTATATGCATATCTATATATGTGCATATATGGAAAGATAAAAATAAAAATTATAAACTTGATTTCATAAATTTCTAGCTTCTTTGACATTAATTGATGTAATGAATATTTAAAACCATAAATCACAATAGGCTATGATTATGACAGTTATTGGACTACAAATTACAATTAAAATAAACATTATATGGATTTGAAAACCCATAAATACTGATTTACTTTTACAAGTTTGACAGTTGATTGTATTTAGGGTATAGATTCTAATTACCTGGAAGATCCTGGATTCTAAGAAACTTGGAGTTGGCAATCTTATTTTACATGTATACTGGAGCTTAATTTCTAACAAAAAGTCCTAATATTCTGTAGTATTAACCAGTTTTTATGTTTTTATAAATTCTGTATTGCATTGTAAAAAAATTAACTCTCAATTGCTTTGTTTGCAAATATTTTTTTTAATTTCTAAATAATTATATATATATGATGACCTCAGAAGCCAGGGGGTACAAGTGACAAAAATTCGATTTGGAGTAAATTGAATTTAAAAATAATTGACATTAAATTTGAACATCAATAATAATTGACTGAATTGAAATAAGTAACTTCAGCTTGTTTCATTGTGGTCTTTGAACTCTTATTTCAGTAACTGTAAAAAAAGAAGAGTACAATTTTTTTTAAATTTATAATTAATCGGTATTGATTATTTTTCAGAAAAAGTGCTTATCTCTAGAACACAGCGCATAATAAGAAAATCACTTATATTACTTTACCTGAAAAGAAAAAAGCATATTTCGAGGTTATCTGTGCACTTAGTTCATTTTTTTCAATTTTGTCACTCATACCCCTGGGCTTCTGGGATCTTCATACATATATATACAATAAAACCCCGATCTATCGTTCCCGCATCCATCGTTTTCCTGCATTGATCGTTTTATTTTTACGATCCCTGCACAAATTATACTTAAATAATGTTAACGAGACCCGCATTCATCGTTCTTTAAAAAGTCGTTTTCCCGCATTCATCGTTGTAAAATTTTTTTCCTCACCGAAATGAAATTGAAAATCATGCGAATTTCTATGAAACACAAACAGGAATTGCCTTTTTTTTTTTTTTTTTATCCTAAAATAACGCATTTGAGTTGTTCGTGTTGATAATGGCGACAATAATGTGGATGAAGAGTGGTTGTATATAGCAGAGGATGCGATTATGTTTCCACTGATCAAGATTTTGCGACATGTGGTGTCCTAAACTTAGAAGAAATGTTTGATAATGCAAAAAATCAAAATAATTGCAAAGAAGCAGAGGATAACGCTCATGCCGATGAAGCTGAACCATCATAGTTCTAACTCTGTCTGATGCAATTACGACTTTTGAAACTGTATGAACTTTTATATACGCATATGAAATTACAGAAAATGACCAGAAAAGAGTTGTATATCTTGAAAATTTATTTTTTGACTTTAAAAAAAATGAACAGAAAACCAAAAATATATATTGATTTTTTAAAATAAATATCAGTTTTCTGTAACTTCGATTGATTTATTTTACAGTTTAGTAAGCAACAAATTAATATTTATTAGTACACTGTATATATTGCATGCATTAGTAAAGCATAAATATTATGTTTTTTCCTATTTTGATGCTAACCCGTATTCATCGTTTTCCCGCATTCATCGTTTTTTTCTCCGCACCCCTTGAAAAACGATGGATCGGGGTTCTACTGTATATATTTATCCTATATTATTATTAAAGGTTTTTATATTTGTGATTTCAACTTTATTATATATGTATATTTATATATAAAAACATTAATTGTAAAACAATATATAAACCATTGAATTATATATATATAGATATAGATGGTTAAAAAATGATTATTTTAATTTATATTAAATTACAAAATCATCAACAAGATAAAAATTGGGTTAAAATGTTGTAATCTTGTCAAAGAAATATGTGTTTCATATTATGTGATAACAAGCTCAAACGATTTAGTTATATAATAATTAAAGAGTGTTTTCCCCCCTTATATTCCATCCTTAGATGCTTGTGTTGGGATGGTTGCATTGCACTGGTTGGATCTCTGTCCGGAAATCTTCTTGTTTGGGATCTGTTCAAAGCAGAACTGCTCGACACATTACCTGCACATAAAGGTGAAGAAATAATATTGCTCTTTCTTCTTTTTAGTAGATTTTTTTTCACCTTTACATGTTATTCTTTATGCATTTTCTTCTAAAATTTAATGAATTAAATGGTTATTTGAAATAAATCTTCCATTAATTTCATGAAATTTTGTTTAAGTAAGTTAAGAATTTCTTCAATATCAGTTACAGTTTTCTTCATAAAAATGAAGATTATGTAGAATTTTATAAAACATATATAAAGTTCCAATGAACCTGCAGTAATGAGAATCTGATATAAACCTCCAGAAATTAATTTAAAATATTTTTGTATAAAATTGTGGGTTATTTGTATAATTATAAAAATTGTATTGAGGATATAACAGGGCTCATGGAGACTTCTTGCAAACTCATTAGCAATTAAAATGTTTCTAAGAAGTATTCATAAATCGTTTAATAAATGAAATACTTAATGCACCTAAATTATCTCAAAATAAAATTTAGCATTGATTAATGGTGTTATTTATTGTATAAGAAATGAATAGAAAATGAAAATTCATACCTTATAGCATGATAAATAATATGCTTGTATAATCATCTTCCTTAAATATGAATTACATGAAAGATTAAAGGAAATAAAATAAAAATCTCCTGTCTAAAAGAGAAAAGTTCAATTGTTAAATCTTGCTGTTATTCATGGGGGAAGGACAAGTGTATTTTTTGGTACATGCCCCATTTTCCTCCCTTTTTAATTTACTTTTAAAATCCATAATGAATATTTTATATTTGACTAGCTTCTATATACATGGCAATTCCTTACTGCATAAAATAGTTGGCTAGTAATTTTGTATTCATACTTAAGAAACCATTAAGAAATGTTTGTAAATTGTATGTTTAGCATTAATTATTAGATTTTAAAACAATAAAATCTGTTCTCTCTCCAAATGAGGCATTAAGAATTACATTGGTTCATACATTGTCTTTAAAAGAAAAAAAAAAAAAAAAAAAAAAAAAAAAAATGTGGGTCTTTTAAATTTTTTTGTCTTTTTAGAATTTTTCTTGACTCCTTGATTTTTATTATTATTATTTTTCCTCAAATCTGTATAAACCATGTATATATACTTATAAGAACAAAAATGTAAGTACAGATTTATAATTTTTATGAATATTTAAACTACATCATATTGGTAATATAATTTCCTCAGTAAATCTTATTAGAATTTGAGGGTTACTTGCAACTAGATTCAATATGATGCCACTGTCTTAAACTGTGGCAACATTTATATTCAAACAAATATGCTAAAATGTAAATATTCTAAAAGCTGTGTACAGTTAAATAATAATGTTTCAATAGAAATTGAAACACAATATATATATATTGCTTTCCAATTGGAAGATTAAGAACAGGAATTGCAATTACCTATTGATTATCATGAAACCCTGCATTTTTTTTCTTCTTAAAATTTAGTTGAAAAAAAAGGATGTATTTTATATAATTTAAATGAAAAAAGAAAAATATAGTTAATGTTTTTGAAGCAATTTCTAATTATTTATAAATTTAAATTAATGTGCATGTAAGTTTAACACAGCTCAGGCCACTGTTGTTTAAGTAAAAAAAGCATTAAAATATCCAATCAGGGTAAAAATTAAAAAAAAGTTGCTAATATGTAATTGCTAGCAATATATACTATTTGTGCTATAGCACTTTATCTATATAACAACAAAGGTGCTACAGGCTTTTTAGAAACTGCATTATTATGAAAAAGTATCATAGGAGTACCTTAATAATGCATCTTGGAATCAATTTAAATTATTGAAAGCAACATTTAGCAACTTTGATGATTTAATTGAAATACTCAACTTGTATCTTTCACAAGGAATAATACTGTCTGTTTAATACTTGTTATCTTTTTTTTTTATGTATCCTATGAAACAAATTTACTTTTAAAAGAACTTAAATAAAAATTCTCAAGTTTATAAAAATAAAGTTCATGTAAATTCTGAAGTAAAAAAATTAAGTTATCAAATTTTTTCATGTATTTCACATGGTCTTTAAAATTTGCTTTTAGAATCTATTCACATGATATATGATAGGTATTTAAGATTTGACTTGCACCTCTATATATGACTACGAGGATCTATGATGTAGGTTATTAATTAATAACATAAAGAAAGGAAATAATTAATAAAAAGATAAATGAAAAATATTTGTTTGTAATTTTTCTCCTTTTCTACAGATGCTGTGTCATGTATTTCTGCATCTTCTGATGGAACTGTGTTTGTGACTGGTAGCAATGACTTACGTGTACTTGCATGGAGAGCTGAAGATAGATAGTACTTATTTTTTCATTGACTTATAAAATAAAAGGATGCCTTTTGCATACAATTTGTTATATATATATATTGCAATAAATTATATGTGGGATCATTATGGCAAAAGTTGTTGAGCTTATTTACTTTTTCATTTTACTACTATGGATAGATTTAGTGGTGAAATTGTATGAGAAATATTTAATTGTAATAAAATCCTTGATTTTATCAAAAGTCATTTCTTGTTTTGCTGTTAGAGTTTCACACTACTTACACATCCCTTATTCTTTTCACATCAATACTTGTATATGTGTTTCAGTTGTAGCTTTAAATAATTCTACCATTTGAAATAATGCTTTACAACATTGCAAACTGTGTTTATTTAAAAATTAAAATTTACTAATTATTTATAATGTTAATGAATATATACTGTTTTTGCCTGCAAATAAATGTATTAACATAGTTCATACATTTTAGGAAAAAAAAAAAAAAAAAAAAAAAAAAGATCTGGGAGAAAAATATTCATTTTCAAAAAATGAAAAGTGCTGGAAAAATTTCAAAAATGTAATGATAGTACTTGATTCTTAAAATTTCTAACAAACAACAACAAAAATATGTTCATATAAGAAAAATAAATAAATAAATGTGTATTTTTTCCATCTTAAAAATATTTAATAATTTTACATTTTAAAATGTGAGTTAATATTGAATCAGTGTACTGTGGTATTTCTTAATAATAGATATGTTTATTTTTGAGCTATAAAATTATTTTAGATTAATAAATAATGTAGAGCTTAGTGTATCTACGTTTAAAACTGTATACAAAATTGGTCAGTATATTTATATTTTAGATAGTTCTCGCATGTAACATTATATGGATCAGATACCATTAAAAATATCTTTTCTAATTTGCATTTCTGATACAAAAGCTACCAGAAATTAATCTTACAGGAAACTTTCTCTGGAGCACTTTATTCCTTAAAACCCTTTTTTCAGGATTGAACTTAACAAATCAACATGAAAGTCAGTAATTTTATATCTTGTAATTTTACAGAAACATTTTTCTAGTTTTAATTAATTTTTCAATTAATCTAAATTTCTTTTGTTGAATTTTATTAAGTAGAATCTAATGTGATTTTTCATTCCATAAAACACTACTGATGATGAGATTATTTTATATTTTAAAAACTTTCATTATTATTATATATTTCTTATTCTTTTGCCTAAGTTTTTTCATGCCCAAATTCAAGAAATATAAACAATGGTGCATTTGAAAATAATTATATTATGTCTTTTATAAAATAATGTTCATGAAACAGTTTTATGCCAAATATTAATCTAAAAATAATTCCAAATCAATTAAATGATCCTATAAAATTTTGAACTGAAAGAAATGTTGATTTTTATAGAATTATTCAGATGTTGCAATTATATCTCATCGTACTATCTCTTCTTATTTATTTAAAAGATTATGTCAGAGTGAATATGTGATTGAAAATCTTCATTCCATGAATTTATCTTAATGCAGATGGAATGAACAGTTAGTAACATGAAATTTCTTATCTTCATTATAGTAAACAAACAATACAGGGTGACCAGAAATAACGTAACGGTTTAATTTGACTCGGTTAAAGAAAACACAAAAACTTTTGCACAAACAAATGTTTTATTTATTAACAACAAAGTATTAGAAAAGTAAAAAATCACTTTTCCTCAAAGTGCCCTCCTTTTCCTTTCATACAGAGATGAAAACGTTTGGTGAAATTTTCAGCAATTGGCCGCAGCTTTCCTGGAGTGATTAGCTTTCATTCCCAAATCAATGAACGCTTTAGAAATTCCAAACTGTTGTGAGATTTTTGGCAAGCTCTTGCCTCTAAAATCGTCCACAAACTGTAATCCAAATGGTTAAGGTCACGCAAGTATGAATGCAATTCTTGAGCTGAGAAGTCTGGAAAATTGGCCCAACACCAGTCCTGTGTGGATTTCGCTCAATGAGAAGGAGCAGAATCTTATGAAAAAGTCCAAGTCCTGTTTTTGAAGTGTTTTTAAGCAAAGGGAAGTACCCAATCTGTTTTTGATACATATCTTTATTCAGTTTGACTCCAGAATCAATGAAAATGAGGAGTTTTGTCTGTTGCACAAATTTGTGCCCACACCATGACAAATTTACGATTTTGACGATGTTGAATTATAGAAGATTTGCCTGGGGATCTTATTGACCAAATGCAATCATTTTGATGATTGAACAATTGCTTTATCAAGAATAGTTTTTCATCAGGAAACAGGATTCGCTCCGAGCGTGGAGTTGCAGCTCGCTTCAGCAGCTTCCTGCATCTTTCAAGCCATACTCATTTGGTTTTTTTTTTTTGGTGAGAATAAGTGCTTGTTTCAGCTTAAAAGGATAAAGGTTCAGCTCCTCTTTGGCCATAAATCAAACCGATTCCCGGCCAATCCCAGTCTGCCTCCCTATTTTTCTCATCGCCACGCGAGGATTTCAATGATACTCGTTTCTTTATCAGTTGTCGGATTCTAGAGTTGTTCACAGTCCTTTTCCTGCCTCTTCCTGGTCGGTATCCGTCATGGCCAAGCTCCTTGAATCTTTTGATTGCTTTAGAAACTGTTGGATGAGGCTCTTGAAGCAATCAAGCAATCTCACATACACTCTTTCCCTGGCGATGAAGTTCCAAAACAGTGTTCCGTTTGTTTGTCATTGTATTAAAGCAATTTATAGTTAGAATAAAGACTAATAAGTGACAAAAAACTCTGAGAATTGAGTAAAAACATAATCATCAACCGTAACCTTATTTCTAGTTTTTGTTACGTTTTTTCTGGTCACCCTGTAGAAACATTCTGATAGTTATTCTTAAGCAGACAGACACACCTTAACTCCCTCTCTCAAAGTTTTCATACATAGTCAGATAACTTGCAGAACATTATAACCAATATATAAAAATATTAAATGAAAAAGTTTAAAAAAAAACCAATTATTTACAAATGTTTTTAGCAGAGTTGAATTGAGATATTTTTTACCAGTAGGAATTTCTGCATTTACTTGGGTGAACAGGACTCTGTGAAATTCTGGAGGAAAGATTGCTTATCATAATAAGAACAAGTAGGTATGTGTGATCGGGATGGTACAGAGGGTTTCATTTAATATTTTTCAAAACACTTTATCCTTTAATTTAAAATTAGAAATGGTTAATTTCTAATTATGAAATCCTTATTTTTTTTCCATAAGAACATATATTGCAGCACCATTAAATTAAATTTTTAAATTGTTGGACTTTCATTTAAGGTTTTACATGAATATGCAAATTTTTGGAAAAAAATATGATGTAATAATGAATAAACTAAAAATTAAAATCCCTCTTTTAGTAAAACAAAAATTAATTCAGAATGAATGGAGTGGGTGCTTAATATATTGGTCAAGAGCTTTAAAACAAGATGTCGCATGAAAAAATCCATTTCTGCTCCCTCAAGGAGAAAGCCTCATAATAGTCATGGGGTCAAAATAGACCCAATCAGTTGAAAGAGTGTCATGAGGTACCTCTTCAGTCAAGTCTTCAAAAAGGGATGTAGTTTAATTAGGGGATGAATTGCAAATACACAAGTTAGAGTCCAGAAGAATAAAAAGAGCAACTTAGAAATTAAGGGATTATCATAATATTAAAGATGGTTTAAGGGCTTTCCGTTTGGAAACATTTAAGAACCCCTTTCACTCTATGTGGTCCACTCTTTCATATCCCGAATTTCATTCAATGCCTCTTTGAAATTTTTATATCTAATAAATAATATTTATCAGAGCTCCTCATTTAAAAATAATCACAAATAAAATTATATTTATTGTAGAAATCGCTACAATTTAAAGAAATTGTTCATGCACCTTGCTCTTCCCCCCCCCCTCCTGAAATTCAAATCCCCCTCCTTATTTTACATTTTTAAGTGTTATCGAATACCTCAAATGTTAAAATTGGGGGGGGGGGGAGTTATTAGCAGGCATGAGATTCTTTCGCGGATCCACGATTTTCCGCTTTTTTGTCATTTTCCGCGTTTTCATCGAAACACATTTAAATCGTGGGAAAGAACAAAAATTTCAACAAAAGATCGCGCAAAAAAACGCGATTTTCTTCAAAATATTGCGGAATAAACACACGATTTTCGTCGAAAGATCGCGAAAAAATGGGATTTTCGTCAAAATATTGCGGATTAAAAATGAAATTTTCGTTGAATGGTCGCGAAAAAATCTATTTTCGTCGAAATATCACAATAAAATGCTATTTTCCTCAAAATATCACGAGAAGAACGCGGTTTTCGTCAAAATATCACGAGAAAAACGCGGTTCTCGTCAGAGTATCGCGAGAAAAATGTGGTTTTAATCTAAAATCGCTAGATAAACACATTAAGACATCGCGAGAAAATATCGCGAGAAAAACGCAGATTCCGTCAAAATATCTCGTGAAAAACGCAGATTCCGCCAAAAGATCGCGAGAAAAGCACAATTTCGTCATAATATTGCGGAATAAAAATACGTTTTTCGTCGATAGATAAAGAAAAAACAAACGCTATTTTGGCCGAAATATCGCGAGAAAAACGTGATTAGCTTCAAATTATCGCGAAAAAATGTGATTTTCGTCAAAATATCGCGAAAAAAACTGATTTTCAACTAAAAATCGCGGGAAATACGAATTTCGTCAAAGAATTGCGGAAAATTTGCTGTAATATTGTTTTTAACAACTTTTTTGCAATTGATTGCAAATTAAACATTAGCTTGCCATTTTTTAAAATTAATGCTTTATGTGAAAACATGTTAAAATTTAAATTGGATAACTAGCTAAGATTGCTGTGTAAAACATTACATCAGAAATATGAATTTAAAATAGAAACTTTAATTTCAGAACTACTTATAATATTTTCATTAATGGATTCACTTTGACCCTCCCCCCCCTCCTCTCCAAACAATAAAATAAATAAGTAAAATAAAACAAAATTTAAACAAAAGTATTGAAAATTTTGCTGTGAATAAAATAAGCTTCTAATTGTCTTATATGTGCACTATTTAAAATAATTTCTCATTTTTCGGTTAACACGCTTTTACTTTTTTTCAACTTTTTGCAATCTCATGCTTATATTAGAGAAATGATTTTAAATTTAAATAATGTGCAGTTGGCAAAGGCTTTCTTTTTCTTTTTAAAAATCAATTTTTTTCATAAAATAAAAAATTTTCATCAATTTTTTAAAAAATTAAATATTTTTAATCACCATCGAAATTTTTTTTTAAATCTGTAAATGCATTATTTTAGAACATGTTGAAAAAAAAAGGGGGATACATTAAAGGATTAAAAATAATTTTATTTTTTATTTATTTATTTATTTAAATATTTTATCTTTTTATTTATTTTATTTATTTATTTATTTTTTATTTGATTTATTTATTTATTTATTTTTTGTATTACACGGCGAATCTATTTTGCTAACACATTTTTCATTTGGCGAATGTTTTTTTTATTTTTAATTAGCCAAATTACTAAAGTTGGTCAAATGTCAGCGAGAACACTGAGTGAAATACACTTGTAGAAATTTTAAAAGTATTTCTCACGTTAAGGAATTTAAATAAAGTATCCTTTGGAGAGAATTGTATTTTAAAAAAAGTACTAGTGACGGGAAACCCTTAAATGGCGTGATGGCTTCGCATTGGATAGCTTTGCTCTAGCTTATTTCTGCAACCATTTGAGAAACTTACGCTTTTGTACGGTCTTTTTAATGAAATTAGCATTTTCCGTGATTTTTTGACGAAATTCGCGGTTTTCCCCACGATCTTCCGATAAAATTCTCGTATGTTCCACGATCTTTAGACGAAATTCGAGTGTTTTCGGTGATTTTTGACGAAACTCATGTTTTATTGCAATTTTTCATGAAATTTGCGATTCTCTCCACGATTTTTCGACCAAATTCGTGTTTTCGCCCATAATCTTTCGACAAAATTCGCATATCTTCCACGATTTTTTGACGAAACTCGAGTATTTTCGACGATTTTTTTACAAAATCCGCGGTTTTTTTTTTTTCACGGTTCTTCGACGAAACTGGCTTTTCTTCCATGATCTTTTGACGTAATTCGCGTTTTTTATGCAATCCTTTAACAAAAATTGCGTTTTTATCGCAATTCTTTGATGAAAATAACGTTTATTCCGTAATTCTTTGACGAATATTATCTTTTTCGCGACCTTTGACAATAATCGCGTTTTTTCCGCAATCGTTTGATAAAAATCGCATTTTTCGCCGCGATACTTTAACCCTCTAGATCCCAAACCCCTTGACGCCGCTCGAGATATTCTGATTCCCGCCAGAAAATTAAAATAGCAATATTGGATTTAATTCATAACAGACATTCCGGATTTAAATAAACCAAAGTTAGCCATTGAAATTTTCTGGTGTAATGTGAGATTTTCTGAGCTACGTAATTTCTGGAACGTGTTCTGTCATGGGAATTAAAGGGTAAAGAAAATCGCATTTCTCTGTAATTTTTCAATGTTAATTGCGTTTTTTGCGCGATCCTTTGACGTTAATCGCGTTTTTTTTTTTTTTTTGTGAAACTTTGATGTTAATCGTATATTTTTCTGTGAAATTTTGACGATTTTTGCGTTTTTTCTGCGCACTTTTGATGATTTTCCCATTTTTTCTGCGATTCTTTGATTAAATTTACGTTTTCCCCGCAATCCTTTGAAGACATTTGCATTTTTCTTGCAATTATTTAAGGAAATTTGCTCTGTTGGACGCGGTTCATGCCCGCTTCTTTGTTGTGTTTCAGGCGCTACTGCTACCCGTTTATCAAAATGTTAACCAATTTTAATACATATTTGTATCGATTCCAGGGATAATAAAATTCATTGCCGAAAAACGGAATTCCGCATTTCAAGGAAACAATAACGTCTGAAGATTCCATTTATTTCAGAACAAAAAATTTTTAATGAAGATCCTACATAGTTTATAAATGTAAGTGCAGGGCTGCCACAGGCAACTATTTTTTAATTCTAACTGACATATTTTTTCAATGCACAAATCCTTAACACATATTTTGTCAACGTTTGCAAGACAAATATTGTTTCAAAATTTATGTTAGAAAAATACCGGTGTGAACATAATACAAAAATAGTTGCCTGTGGCAGCTTTGTAAGTGAACTGGCTTTTTCAATAAGCATTGAATTTCTCGCATTCGCATCAGTGATGATATTATTTATACCAGTTGAATACTCTTTCGCATTCAGTCTTTGAAATGATGGGTATACAGTTTTTAGTCTAGAGAAGAGTATTTAGCTCACTAGGCTCATCTCCAATATCGATAAATTTGATAATTATCGTTGTAATAAATAACAATAATTATCATTTAGCATAAAAAAAATCGTGCGCGATTTATTTTTATTTATATTTTTTACAGTACCAAACAAAATATTTTTGGGAATTGATTAAGTATTGATTCTTTACAAAAACTGCTAATTTTCCCGTTTAAGGAGTTCTTCCCTTGCAGTTCTTCCCTTGAGAAACTTCTTAAGCGGGTTTTGCTGTATATATATATATATATAATATATATATATATATATGTCAACATTCGAACGAAGTGTGGTTTAGGGGTCTGAAGGTCATGATTGGTGAAAATATGACAGACGACTGCAACAGGTAGCTCTTTACTTTTTGTAATGAAAGCTACCTAAAATGTTGTTTGCTGAATGTGCCATGTGAAGTGAAATGAAGAATGCGGAAAGTACCAGGGATAGAAGCAAGAATTAACAACAAAACAAAAACATTTATTTTAATAAACAACAAATTCATTTGAAATATATGTCACTGTAAATGAACAATCTGGTATATTGTGGTAAGACGACCGTCTGGATATTGTGCCGTTGCTGTACACCGGTAAATGCCATGGTCCACAGGTCCTGGATCGCGGATTATCAGAATAGACTTTCCCATGTGGTCGTATGCCTTAATTCGATCATCCACATAATGACAGTATGGACAAGGATAGAAAGGTTCTTCATAGTTACCTCTTAGTTTCGTCCAGACAACATTCTGAAATAAAAATTAAATAAGTATGCATCATGTTTATTTTATTATATACATGAAGCATTTGATAAGGTTACTTTCGAAGTGTTTTGGAAATATTAGCATAAAAATTATAAAAGTAAGTATTGTTTTTATTTATAATAAGTATTCTTTTTTCTTCAGGTAATGTATTTTGTGATGTAAGTAATTTTGGGAGAATTGGAGGTCAGAGGATGAATTTTTAATAATTATCTATCAACTTTAAATTAAATGTTTTGGCTTTTAAAAGCTTACTTTTATACTGGCTGACTCGTCTGCTGTTTTCTGGACCCATGATAATAACCTTAAATTACTTAAAAACAATGTTGGATAAATTTATATATAAACAAAAATCTTTTTAAACAATTCTAATGCTTGGACTTCGACTGCCTTTGTTTGCCGAAAACTTTCAATTTTGTATGTTTTTTAATCTTCAAATGAAAATTTAATTAAACAAATTTGTAGTTGATGATCCCACTGACTTCGGTAGCGTACATCAGGCATGCTACGCAAATTCCATTCTAAAAGGAAAATTATGAATACATTTTTGTAACTGATAATTTTAACTGACATAAGTTGTGTAATGAATCTATATATTTTTTAACTTCTTATTCCACTAAGATGGTTGACAATAAAATTCCTTGGGAAAAAAAAAAAAAAAAAAAAAAAAAAAAAAAAAAAAAAACAGAAACTTTTGAGTTTTTTAACCCGCGAGTAGTCGCGACTTTTTTCACAACGTCATTAGTTGCGCTCGGTCTTTTCGCCGCTGGTCCCCGCATGCCAAATATGTAAAAAAAGAAATATTTTTTTCACCTAATATACGAAAATAACATTTCAGTGAAAATATAAATTTGCAGTTTTCTTAAATTATGCATTTTTAATGAGGCCTGGTGTAATTGGAAAAAGTAAAAATGAACTGACATTAGTGATTGTTACGTAGACTTTTTCGCCAATTTGAACTTTGTTTCTAAAAATGTACCTGAAAGAAAAACAGAGCTGTCCTGTTATTTTACTGAGTTCGTCAAGAAACCTCCAAAATCAGCTACATGGTAGATCGCCGTTGTATTTGCAATGTGATACAAGTTAGGAGAAGATAAGTTATACGGGCGGCAAAAAGACCGACACGCGACTACTGACGGGTTAAATCTGTGGTTTCGGAAAAATGATTCGTGTACTTAATGCTGAAAAAAAAAATGTTTAATATTGCCTCAAGCAATATCGATTTATTGCCAAACAAGAATCGAAGTCAAAATTTACTTTCGTGATGGAAAGTGGATGGGGCAGTAAGAGCCATTTTATAATTACAATGACTTTATTTTAAGTGAAAGTATATGGAAGAATTCATTATAGCTTTGCAACTTATTTCGACATGCTGGGAGGTGGGGGGGGGGCTTAAAAAGAGATCAGTGCACTGCTTTTCCCCTTTTCGTGTGGTTACAGCCTTATTTTCAAGCATCTCTTATGTTTACAATACGATTCAATGTAATTTTTATAATTTGAGGACATCACCGAAATTTGAATTCCCCCCCCCCCTTTTCCTCCTCGAAATTAAATCCCATGTACGCCATTGTTCGGGAATCAAGAAATGTATGAAAACTATATTCCCGAATCCAGCTTATCACGAGATGGGTCCTTTTCTGTTTTAGATTGGGAAGCGGCAGTACAGATAATCACCTCATCGAGTTCATGGCTGAAATTCCCGAATTAGTTAAAACTCGATTTGCATAAAACGCAATCAATCTACAAAGTCACATCTTGTAAACCTGTTTTTAGTAGTTGACTCGTAGGTTTATCATTGTGTTTTCCTGCAAATCTAATAGTATGAAAACATGAGAATTGGGAAACAATGGTAACACAGACAAAAACACAATGGTAAATCAACGAGTCAATTGCTAAAATAGCGTTTTCTGGTGTTTTCCACCAGGATATGATTTGGCAGACATCTGTGTTTCAATATGCGAATCGAGTATTAACTAATTATGGAATTTCAGCCGTGAACTCAGTGAAGTAATTGTCTGTGCTGCTACTTCACGGTCTATTTTGGAAAAAGAAAAATATATAAATAAAGAAAAAACAACATGAGATTTCTTCAAAAGCTATTGATAGAAAGAGATAATGCTTTTCGATGTAAAAGTGTTGAAAACACGAGCGTTTCCAACACCAGGTAGAAACGATGAAGAATTTGATCCACTTCTGGAACTTCACACCTTGATCATACCCATGCCCTCTTTTTATCCCATAGGATCAGGCGACGAGTTAGTTCTTACTAATAATACTGTGCTTGGATTAGCTTTTATTGTCCACTAATTCGTAAAATCGTTCTCGAATCTTTTTTGTCTTATTTTCTTTTGCTATTTCCATTGCAAATATTTCGCACAGTGAAATTTGGAAGTATAATTCCTGTGCATTTTTTTTTTTTTTTTTTTTTTTTTTTTTTTTTTTTTTTTTTTCGTGATCAGAGCTTTTAATTGATGCCACTGTCGTCGAAATCCTGAACTTACAGTTGGGGAACTTCTCTAGTAAATAAGAATCCATCTCTAACATGTGAAGGAAGTAGCAATTTTTGACCAGAACAATTTATACATTTAAACACTAAAAATACTTTTATGACTCAACAAGAATCAAATGTTACAGCTAAATACTCTTTAAATTAGCTTTTAATACTTCAAAACTTCCACTTGGTAATGAATCACAATCTCTGAATTTTTGATTGGCAGGAATTGTTCCAAACTTTGTTAAATGCATTCTGAAGATTCGTTACAGATTCCAATTGATTTCGACCTTCTATTATGTTTTCAACTGTATTTAGAAAAAAGCATATAACTGGCATGGCAGAAAACTTGGATATTATTTGCTGGAATCATTTTTAACTTTTGAAAATCATTGTTAAACAGTAACTTCAACGTTGAATTAAATAAAGAAAAAAAAAAAAAAAAAAAAGCACTCCGGGAGTGCCGACAGAAGTGAAAACTTGAACAATTATGTGTGTATTTTTTTAGTCGTCTGGACATATTTTATTGTGCAGAAAATACTTTTAAATGAAGTGTTTTTTATTCATTATTATAAACTACTGCTACAAAAATTATATTACAATTTTCATTTAATGCGCTATTGTACATGAAAAATAATGCATATTATTTTACATACAAAAATTGCAATCTATTGCTTAAAACATAAATTTACAAATGCATGAAATATGAAATATCGTCAGTTGGTATTCTTTGAAATAAATACCCTTAAAACTTATGAATTTTCATCCCCATTTCAACAATTCTTCCATCATCATCATCATCATTATTATCATTATATTCTAGATTTGATATTATAGGTTTATGGTAACTAAAATATATAGCAAACAATTTTGATTCAATTCCATTTAAATATCTTGTAATGACTGCATCAATTGTAATTTTTTATCTCTCTGTGCTAAGATTGCGATGGTTGGTCATTGTTAAATCAAATTTTCTATTTAAAAATTCAATTAATTGTAGATTTTCATCATCCACAAAGTTGATGTTGAAATCCCCACTCAAAATCATCGGCAAATGATCAAATCTCTTTCCAATTCTATCTTGAAGTAATGCAGAAGCCTCTTTAGAACAAATAAATAAATTTTCATACAAAAATTCTCATTTGCACTTAAAGACTTATCCGGTGAAATATAAATGGCAACCAATATAATTAGTTTTTCATTTTCAGAGTGGCAACAACAAACACATATATCACTGATATCAAAAACATTACTACTAAACATACTGGTGTACCTCACATGCACATTCATATGAATTGTGGAAATATATGCCCATTACATCAAACAACCTTTTATAAATAGCTACTCCTGCTGCTGGACGACCGTATCTTCTGAAACTTGCAACAAATTGAATAGTAATCAAACAATATAAGTTGTTAAACTTTAAATACAATTTTTTAAAAAATGGTTGGAAAGTGCAGCATAATCGATGCACAATATCATGATTTTTCTTTCTTAACTTTTTATTCCATCTGGTAACAGTATATTTTGTTACACTTTAAATACAATTAAAATTTTTAAAAATGGTTTTGAAATGTAGCATAATTGATGTGCAACGTCATGTTTTTTCTTTCTTAACTTTTTATCCCATTTGGTATCAATTTATGTTGTTACTATTTAAATACAATCAAAAATTTAAAAAAAAGAGAGAAAAATGGTTGGTAAGTGCAATGTAATCAATGCGCGATGTCATACTTTTTCTTTCTTAACATTTTATTCCCTCTGGTAACAGTATAAGTTGTTAAGGTTTAAATACAATTACAATTTTTAAAATTGGTTGGAAAGTACTGCATAATCAATGTACAATATCATGTCTTTTCTTTCTTATCATTTTATTCCATTTGATAACAATATAAGTTGTTAAACTTTAAAAACAATTGAAAATATATATATATATATAAAAAGGTTTAAAAGTGCAGCATAATCGATGTGCAATGTCATGTTTTTCTTTCTTAACTTTTTATACCATTTGGTATCAATTTATGTTGTTACTATTTAAATACAATCAAAAATTTAAAAAACTGAAAAAAGTGGTTGGAAAGTGCAGCATAATTGATGCACAATGTCATATTTTTTCTTTCTTAACATTTTATTCCTTCTGGTAACAGTATATGTTGTTAAACTTTAAATACAATTATAATTTTAAAAATTGGTTGAAAAGTGTAGTATAATCGATGATCAATGTCATGTCTTTTCTTTCTTAACTTTTTATTCAATTTGATAACAATGTAAGTTGTTAAACTTTAAATACAATTGAAAATTTAAGGAATTGAAAAAAATGGTTGGAAAGTGCAGCATAATTGATGTGCAATGTCATGTTTTTTCTTTCTTAACTTTTTATTCCATTTGGTATCAATTTATGTTGTTATTATTTAAATACAATAAAAAAATGAAAAAAAGTAGTTGGAAACTGCAGCATAATCAATGCACAATGTCATATTTTTTCTTTCATAACGTTTTATTCCATCTATTAACAGTATAAGTTGCTAAACTTAAATACAATTATAACTTAAAAAAAACACACACGGACATTCGCGCAAGCGCCCTGTGCCGCCTAAACGGAGCAGCACACTCAGGCACGGTAGAAAGAGTGGGAGATACTAGTTCCTCTCCCTTCCCCTCGATCTTACGCTTTTTCGATCAGCATCACGTGACCCTGACGCGAGTTTGGAAGTTTTTACCCATACAAAAAGTGCTCAGCGCCGCTAAAGAAGTTTTCACTTCAAAAAGAAAAATCTAGTTCAAATTTCGGGGAAAAAAAAAAACTTCCGAGTTTTTATTTATTTGTTTCTCATTTTTCTCTCTCTTCTCTTACAATCTTCGTGCGATATTTTGTACTTTCTGATAATAACTTTACATTATTTACAAGCAAATTACAGCATTCTCTTGCTATAGACAAAAATGGGCTGTTGTTCTTTTATTTTCTAACTCATTTTCTCATTGCAAAATCTTTTATTATGGATTTTTATTTTTATTTTTTAATCTATTTAACTTTGTTGTATTTTTACTTTACAAAAAGCAAACGCCCTTTCGTTTCTTCATCGTGAAATGTAAATCTAAAAGAGGTGACATAATGAAAATATTACTCCTGACACACAACATCTATTCACTTGCACGCGAATATTTTTCATTACAGGAGCGCTCGTCCGTGGAGCTCACGAATGACTAAATTTATTTTTAAAAAAGTATATTTTTTATTCGTAACTCAATTCACCTGCTATTGAAGGATGGAATTCGAATTAGGCTGCTACTACACTATATTGCCAATGATGAGCAGTCACTTGCAATTTTAGACATTTTGTTAAATATTTTTTTTAAAATACAAGAGGAATTATCCTGTAACTCTTGATGTGTAAACAGAGTAGTGTAGATTATAGATTTCCTCTAAATGTTTTCCCGGTAAATCCTATAGGGGACCATCAACAAATTGAGCTAATATATTTTGGTTACCCTGTAAAAATTAAAGTAGCAAAAGCGTTCAAAATTGAAGAAAATGATGATGTAATAAATTATGTTAATTTTTATGAGGATAACAGGTAAACACGTAGACAAATTAAGGTTTTTATAGAAACAGCCCCAAGTTTTGCCAAGTTTTTTTGCTTCTAATTTGTAGAGTTTTTAACATGAAAAAGAAAATGTTCTTTTCAAAAAATATGACAAACAACATTGTACAAATACCCTGCAATCAGAATTAAAAATATTAAAAGTTGAATGAAAAATGAGCAGGTTTACTAAATAATTTTTCATTGCGAATGCAACCAAAATATAATGTATTGGATAAATGTATAGAGCAACTTTTGTGAAACTCTTAAAAATATACAGTGAAAATTCTGAGTGATCTTCGATAGAATATGCTTGAAATACGTTGCTCCCAAAAAAAAACAAAAAGGTGAGGGGCTGCATCCAAATATAGTATATGTTACACACTATTGCCAATACTCAATATTGCCCTATATATCCACTGATTCGTGTCATTATAGTATACACAATATTGCAGGTACTAATATATTTGGATACATCCCTTATCTTTTTGCTTCCTTTTGGGAAAACCGATTTTGAACTTGTTCTACTGACAATCACTTTCAGAATTTTGACAAAAGTTGCTCTATACATAAGCTAATACATTATGCACATTATATTTTGATTATATTCGCGCATGCGGAGTGAAACATTATTTAATAAGCCTGCTCATTTTTCATCCAGTTTGTATTATTATTTAATTAATTTTAATTACTGGGTATTGTGTACAATAGTGTTTGTCATATTTTCCAAAAAAAAAAAAAAAAAAAAAAAAACTTTTTATTTTGTAGTAATAACTCTGCAAATTAAAAGCAAAAAATTTGGCGTTTTTATGAAAACCTTATTTTTTCTACGAGTTTACATACTATAAAATGTACGCAGATCATTACAATAAGCTTCTCAATCGGGGTCTACAGTTTGAATACTTTTGCTACATTAGTTTTTACAGGATTATCCAAAAAATATTCATCTTTTCAGTTTCTTGACGGTCTCCTATGGAGTTTCCGGAAAAAATCTTTGTAAAAATATATGATTTATACCAGGCTTGTCTAACCTTTTTACTAAGTAGAGGCGCACTGTTTCTCTGGGCAAGCAATGAAGTGCGCCATCTTTAACAAGGCTAAAAACATGCAGCAAAATTATATCACAGTATTAGTACAATACACACATTCAAATGCATATCGCAGTAGGAAACATAACATCCTATGTAGATCTGAATCTCCATGTAAAAAAAAAAAAAAAAAAATTAAAATAACTATAAATCGTAGAAAATTTCAAGTTGTACATTTTTCGGCAAGACGCTTTCTAAAAAATTTTTGTAGCGGAAAGAGCCAGAAATTTTAATTTGACTTTTAATACGTTCGCTGCCGCTTACGTGAAGATGTGATAATAGTTAATGCCGCACTGTAGAAGTGGGTTTTTCCCAGAAGCTGATTTACTTTTTATAACAAAGAATCAGTAAAAGATCTTCCCGCGCCAGCGCGTGACTGGCTATTAGATATCACCCCACATCACGCGCTGGCGCGTGAGTGGCCCCTTCACGTTGACGCCATATCACGCGCTCGCGCGTGATCGGCAGCGAATATGTTAATTGAAATAAAATAGTAATCAAATATACTGTTTTTTAAATAGGGATCAATAAATACTCCTTGATTTATTTTGGAGGTGTAAATAGGACGTCACAAAACATACAAAAACAAAGACATATTAATGACCAATCCATGGGTGGTTCCAAAGTCATAGCCTAGAAAAGCTTTCACAGTATAATATAACAACAAAAAAGAAGCTTAACTTTATGCACGAAGGTAGGTAAGGGGCGCGCTTATTTTTCTATACATTTCATATCTTAGCTTATTAAAAAAGTTATTACCTACTTTTACGAAATTCTATCATCTTAACACTAGAACGACCAAGACCGTCATTTTGACGGTTTTCAAATTTCATGCTTAAAATTTTGATATAATTTTTGAATTGTTCTGGAATTATATGATACGACTTTTAATGAAATATAAGAATGGTTAAATATTCATATTCAATTTCTTCTCACCTATTTTAACTTCCATAATCAGTATGACCTATACCTATTTACACCAAGACCGTCAAAATGACGGCTTTGACAATTAGGAAAAATATCCCGAGGTGGTACGGACTTTCCCATTTTCGACATGGATAAGTCCTTTTCGCCCATGCTCAGTTCACTCCAGGTTTCTATAAAAAGGTGGTAAATCAATAATTGGTAAATGTAATCAGGACGCAATCATTATTAGTTGTACTTGTAAGGCGATAAAGTTTTTGATGAAAAGTGCAATCTTTGCAAAAAGTAACCTGTAAAAAGTCGAGTTTCGGAAAATTGTATGAACATATTTTTATAAAAAAAAAAATTAATTTATTTTATGTAAATTCTGGACAACAATGAAATGATTTCCAGGAAGTAAAAAACAATATTCGAAGAATTAAAAAAACTCATTAGTATAAGTGAAAATTGTTCAGACACTAAATCAAATAATAATAATTTGGACATATCTTGCGCGAAAAATAAAACAGCTTTTTCAGATTCTGAAGTAGCTGAAGATGAAATTGAAGTACAATATATTGAAGAAAATACAGAAAATGAATATAAAAGTGAAGATTCAGGGAGTGAATTTGAAAGTCTTATAAAGATCCACAAACGCAGAAAGTGATTGCGAATCGGATAGTGAATCGGATAGCCAAACAGAAACCAAAAAGAAAGATAGAAAAAAAGACTTTGGTTTTGACAGTACTGAATGGAACGAATTAGGAAATGATTGTGTTGGTAGACTTCCATCTTATGAATGGCTTTCCCTCTTTAAGCAAAGGAGAACTTAGAAAATCAGGAATACTTTTGAATGAATTTGTAATTTTTAATCTTGTAAATAAACTATGTAAATTGTGGGAGAAATATAACAACGGATCATTTTTTTAAAGCATACGATTCGCAGAGAAGCTACTGGCGAAAAAAAAAGGCTTTTTGCAACTATGCAAACCAAGAAAAGAGAAAATAACCAAAAATAGCTAAAATTAGAAAAGATAACATGACTCTTATCTCCACAAAGCTCTACAAATGAAATGGTATTGTTCTAACAATTTACAAAAGTAAGTCTCGTAAAAAAATATTTCTTAGCCCAAAACATAAAACCGTAAAAATCGTTTGTAATCGAAAGCAAATTCCTGCAACTGTGTCGTTTTACGATGAGACTAAGTTTGAAGAAGAGGTAGTTGACCAAATGGCCCGCAATTATAGCGTAAAAACAGGGTCAGGTAGATAGCCTTTGCAGAGATTTTATATTATTTTGGACTTGGCAGCAATCAATCGATATTATATAAAGAGACTTGTGATGAAAATATAACTAGATTTTTTTTTTTTTTTCAATTATCCGAAGAACTCTCCAGTGAATATAGGTGTTGTAGGAAAGAAGCCTTTCCCGAAAACAAGAACGAAAAGCATTGGGTTGTACTCCAGAAAACTACAAAAATAAATCATTATGAACGCATATCTTGTCAAATTTAATTGTGCAACAAAAACAGAGAAATTTATACCTGCAATGTATGTCACAAATATGTTTATGATGTTGTTTACACATATGTTTATGTGTTCATCTAAAATAACATGTACTTGTAAAGTATATACCCATAGTTATTTCATACATATCAAATGTGCTATACTATATATGTAACTAGGACTTCCCTCAGAGGGATTAGTCTGAGCGATGTTGTTGAGAATATAGAATTAATAATAACTTGCGAAAAGTAAAAGAAAACAAATGAGTTGCTGACTTTAATTGACCATATACTGCCATAAGTTCAAATGACTATAATTATCAAAATGAACAATATATTTGCAAAATATTCTATATAAATTCATATATATGATTAAAAACTATGCAAACTATTCAAAACAGCCATGCATGATTATAAAATTGGAAGTACTCAATACATTAAAAGTAATACAGACAATAAAACACTAATATATTTTGTATCGGAATTTGTATTCTTTGAAATTACGTCAAGAACATAAATAGACGCTCCACACCAATTTTAATACCTAAAAATGGCACAAATCATGATGGTTGAATAGAAAGAGGGAATTTTTTATATGGTGTGTGAACCCCTTAAATAATACAGAATAGTTAATAGATATAACAGCATAATATCTACATCTGATTTCTATTGATGCAATGAAGGTCTCGATAAGAATTTAGGGAATTCAAAAAGTGATACATAAAAATCCCGAAAACGCCAACAAAGATATGCGATGTGTTGTTTGAGCGTGTTCCAGATATGATCAATCGGATTTAAAGCAGTTTTGCATACTGGCCACTGCTTACGCTGTTTTTATTTTTTCAAATCTATTCTTACGAAGTTGAGCAGTATTTCAGTTTAGCATGCATTAAATAAAAGGAATTGGCAATGCTTATAGAATAAGGTACGAAGCGAGATTTGATTATCTCTTCTGCATAAGCTTTGAGCTGTTAAAGCGTCATCACAAGTGATTTAGAAATCTGAGCACATATTTTTCAGCAAAACATGCAGGCTCAAATACGCCCGAGTGAACTTGATTATGCTGTTTTACCTGAATAAGTTATTATTTAAAAGACCTTGTGATGACAAATGAGAAAACGAATCTATGAATGAAATCTCTTGATTGGAAAAAATAATGCCCCCCCCCCTCCCTCATACCATTATGCTTCGGAATTATTTTGTGGTGCCTGGTAAACGAATAAGAAATATTCCTTGTGCGGCATATTCTGCAAAATTTATACTCTAGTGCTCTTCATAAATACATATCAGTTTCTTTATGTTTCGATGGGCGTTATAATTAAAAAGCACTTGGGTCTATTTCAGCCCATCGGCCGCAGTGCAATGGTATACTTTTAACTGCCCCTGTATTTGAACTATATATCCAATTTTACTAAAATTTTAAATGACTCAAAAAAATTGGCATCAAATATATATTTAAAATTTCAAATGATTCGGTTGGGTTGTTTTTGTGCTGTTATTTGCGAACAGATAGCAGGATAGGCAGACAGATGGGCGGATCAGACGATGACTGTATGTGCTACGTAATTATAAAATTATGAACGTATCTAAAAAATAGTTAAATTTTAAAGCGCATGCCGAAATTGAAAACTCATTTCAGCAATTATTACTAAAACACAGTATTGTAGTTAATTTCCTTTGTGTGTCTCTATAAATGGATTTAAAATGATATGAATGTAGAAACTCGGCGATTTATATCAGTTTAAATCCATTTGCAATTGCGTAATATCATTAAAATACTCTGTAAACATTTTCCCTATGAACCATAATATAATCGAATTCTTTTATCTGCTCCTGTAAAGGAACTTTAATCCCACATACAACATATATAATACCAAACATGCCTAGGGGATCTTAATAAGGTTTGCAAATTGCATTAAAATAAGCATATATTTACGGGCATTAAAGGGAAACCAGGCGGATGGATGGGAAGAAGGACAGACAAATCGAATGCATAAACACTTTTCTACTTTATTGGAAAGTATTAAAATGGAATACCAAAGGCATCACCCCAAATCACATCGATTCCTTTAATGCCAAAAAATAAAATTAAGTAAATAAATAAAAAAGCTCCCCAAAAAAGCCAGCAAAGAATACGGAATTCTTCCGCATAATTGGCGCCAAAATATTATTATTTTGCATGGCTTGGTAACCCGGCTATTGTTTATTTTTTAATAAATTGTTTATTTTTTTACTTTGTTTTTTCAAGTTACATAAATAATTTTTTTTTATATTTATTAATTAATTGTGTTCGTATTTATTGTTATTTCCTTTTTGAAATAATAGAAAATAATTCAAAAATATATACGTAACTAATATTCAAAAAGGATTTTCGCCAAATTTGCCCCAAACCCGATGCGTATATGATATACCTGCCTTAATTTGCTGTTACTTTTCTAATTCTACCTTTACGTCCGGTTTGGACTTCAGAAAGTGAAATTTGTGGCAAATAGCTACATAAACAAACCTGATGAACGATAATGCTTATTTTTACATATAAATGTACGGATGTCATATACGCACTACGTACCGGGATATTTTCTCCCGCAAATTGGTGAAAACTTTGTTTTGGTGAAAGTTTTTGAATATTGCTCTAAATATTAATATTTATGATTTTTTTGTGATATTCATATTTTTTATTCGATTTAGTAATATGTTTATTATTTATAACTGTTTATTTATAGCTTCCACTGTTGTTTCTTTATTAACACGTTCGCTGCCGCTCAAGCGATAGCGCGTGATATGGCGCCAATGTTAAGGGGCCAGTCAGGCATTGGCCAGGGAAATCTTTCACTGATTCTTTGTTATAAAAAGAAAATCGGCTTCTGGGAAAAACCAACTTCTACAGTGCGGAATTAACTATCATCACATCTTCATGTAAGCGGCAGCGAACGTGTTAAATTTGTTGTTGAAACAAAATAAACGGGTTACTATGTGAGACATAAAATCGCCATTTTGTTGCAATCTCGCCAACATAGTGCGTATATGACGTCTGTGTCATTTATGTGTTTTTATAAAATTTAACCACGATAAAATGCGTTCAATCACGCAATAATCGCAGGGGAACTCAGATTGCTTAATGAGATACAGGGATGTAGTGGAGGTGCATACGAAGGCATGTGCCGTATACCTTTTCCGTATTTTTAAGGAGCATCGTAAATCTTTTGTTTCTCAAGAAAGCTTTAATATACGCACTCTAGTATATACCGTCTACCTTGAGCGTATACCTTCTGTTTAGAGCGTATATTTTGCGTTATTTTTACCATTACATCCCTAATAAGAAATGATACTTAGTAATCTATGTAAAAAGAAATAACAGAAAATAATCTATGATTAAAAGTAATATCTGAAGCACGCATGTCAAACTCGTATTTCATTTAAATACGTAAGAATTGTTTCCAATTTGTACGCGTTGTGATATACGCTCTTCCTATTTTCTTCATAAATTCTACGGAACACCTGTTTATGTTGAAATAATCCAAAGAATCCGGCTTGACAAAAAAAAACACAAAAGTTTATTTGACAGATGGAACACACAAGATGGACTAACACAGCAAGACTTGAACACAGACACACAAACAATTAAATATATATATGTAAATATCCGGATTTCGTATTTCTTACAAGAACTTCTAACTACTCTTCTTTCACAACAGATCGATCTCGTGCCCGAAGCACCTACATATCCCAATTTTTGGATAATATTTTTATTCTGTTTACCTGCATCAGACATTCGCAGGTCTCCCTCTTACCTCCGCACACACACCTCTCTCTCTCTCCGTTCGTAACCCCTTCCTCTCCACACACACTCGTCCGCTGGTCACGTGACTCAAGAGCGGGCGCCGATGAATAAAACAAAAAAACACATCATCAGTCATTACACCCCCCACGCAAGATTGAAAATATGGTACACACTTATTTTAAATCTGAAATTCGACTGATGATGTTACACTATTCAACAATGATTTCCCAAATTATAATGTGTATATATATTTAAAAAAAATAACACCACCAATACAACCGTATCCGGAGAAGGCACGTCGTCCGGGATTCTTCATATATGCTAATATAAAATAGAATTAAATTAATACTTCATATACACAATATAACATACAATTAACAAAAGGCAATACACAAAACTTAGTAAACATTAAACAGGACACTAAGAGTTGCTGAAAGAAAAAAAAGTATATTGTTCAAGGAATGTTCAAACACTGGGTGCTCAAAAGTTGTTGAATGTCTTACATAGTGTCCAAGCGTGATAAGGCATCAGCATTGATTAGTTTGGCACCCGGGCGGTGCGAAATCTTAATGTCATACTTCTGTAAGGCTAATGCCCATCGCTGCAGCTTTGAAGATTGAGGGGCATTTTTGGTGATAAAAGTTAATGGATTATGGTCCGTAATAAGTTCCACAGGTGAGCCGAAAATCCACGTTTCAAATTTTTTCAAACTCCAGATCACTGCATAGGCCTCCCTTTCAATTGTTGGCCACGCCTGTTGAGTTTTGGTGAGTTTTTGACTGGCGTAACTTACTGGATACACTACTCCATCTCTTCTCTGCGATAAACAGGCTCCGATGCCGATTGCAGATGCATCACACTCTATAATGAAAGGTAACCCGATAATAGGAGTATGCAGACTGGGCGCTTCGATGAGACCTCTTTTTAACGCGTTGAACGCCTGGTCATGCTCTACTGACCAGCACAAATTCTCTGGACTGTCCTTCTTTGTCAGTTCAGTGAGGGGATATGCTGTTTCAGCATATTTTGGTATATAATCTCTATAATAATTGCACAAACCTAAGACACTTTTAAGTTGCTTCTTAGTTTGGGGCACAGCTAACTTACGAATGGCCTCCACTTTTTCCGGATCGGTCCGATGGCTGCCGGACCCAATGATATGGCCTAAGTACTTTATTCGGGGTTTTGCAAATTCACATTTTTTCAAATTGACGGAGAATCGTAACTGTGATAGTTTGGAAAATATCTTCTCTAAATGCACCAGGTGTTCCGCGAACGTTTCGGAAAATACTGCTATGTCATCGATATATGCCCTAGAGAAGTCCTGGTATTCAGAAAGCGCTCTGTTGATTTCTCGTTGAAACGTCGCAGCAGCATTAATCAGCCCAAAAGCCATGACCTTGAAGCGATATTGAGCTCTATGAGTCTTAAAACATGCTAATTTTTGACTCTCTTCTTCTAGTGGTATGGCCCAGTAGCCTTTGAGTAAGTCCAAAGTGGAAATGACGTTGGCCCTGCCAATATTAAATAATAGATCAGTAGAGTTTTCCATAGGAAAATCATCGACCTTGGTGATTGCGTTCAGTGCCCGAAAATCTACGCAAAGTCGCAGCGTTCCGTCTTTCTTCATCACGCACACTACCGGATGCGGTGCTTCTTCATCACTTTCTTCAATCAAACCTAATTCTAGTAATTCTTGAATTTGTTTGTCTACTTGAGGTTTTAGGGCCTCTGGAATTCGATAAACATAAGGTTTCTTCTTCTCATTATCATTTAATCTTATTTTGTGTGCACCAACTTTTGCTATTTGTATTTTCTTTGAAAACAATTCTTTATATCTAAACAATAAATCTAACATCTTTTCTCTTTCTACGTTTTCCAAATGATTTAAATTTACTTCTTCGATTTTAAAATAGTTCGAGTTATCCTTTGTACTAGGGGTGGGATGGACTTCCCCTAATTCTTCTTCATTCTCAGAAATTACCCCCACTGCTTGTACCCTAGGAGTAAATTTCCTTATCTTATTCACGTGAACATTTTTAATATTTCCGTTCGTTAACCTGACTTTGTAAGAGTCGGGATTACACCGTGCCACTATTTCGGCTGGCCCTGTCCACCTAGCGTAAAGTTTATTACTAGAGTCTGGGATTAATAAATATACCTGCTCCCCCGGTCTAAATTCCTTATAAATTGCCCTTCGATTCGCATACTTCGCATACGCGCCCTGTTTAACCTCCGCTACTAGTGAAGCTTGTTCCGCCGCCTTTTCTAAGTTAATTTTTAAATCCTGAAGGTATTCGGTTGCACTTTTCCCGAGATTTATAGGTAGTGGAATTTCGCCCGACCATGTAGACTTTAATACCGCCAATGGCCCCCTGGCCTCCCTTCCATACATCAACTTAAATGGCGACACCCCCGTCGTACAGTTAGGAATCTCCCTATACGCAAATAATAAATAAGGGATGTGTTTATCCCAATTTTTAGGATCGCTCCGAATAATATGGTGCAACATGCGTTTCAATACCTGATTATACCGTTCAACCAATCCCGAACTTTGTGGATGTCCCGGTGTTGCAAATCTAGGAGCCGCCCCTAGCCTAGCATGAAATTCCTGCATCAAACCTGATACAAAATTTCCCCCTTGATCACTTGCTATTACGCGGGGTATCCCTGTCCGCATAAATATTTCTAACAGCGCATCACAAGTAGCCTTAGCCGAAATTGTTCTTAACGGAACCGCTTCGGGCCACCTACTGTGTTGGTCAACCAAAGTAAGTACATATTGATGTCTACGCGCCGAAGGTGGTTCAATTTTCCCAATTATATCAATATTTACAACGTCAAATGGGAGCTCCGGTCTTTCAATCGGAAGAATCGGTATCTGATCACTGGCTCTCTCCCGGCTTCGCAACTGGCAGTCCTTGCACGATTTACAATACTCCTCTACATCCCGTGACACGCCTGGCCAAAAAAATGAATATCGAATTCTTTCTTTCGTTTTCCTTATACCAAGATGGTTCGCAAAGATTGATTCATGTGCAATCCTTAAAATTTCCTCCCTCCTAATTTTAGGCACTACTAATTGCATGACTTGATCTCCCGAAACCTTTTCCCTATGATAAAGTAAATTATCCACCATAACAAACCCATTTTTCCCTTGTTTTGCATCTTTAAATGCCCCCTGTAAAGATTCGCAATTCTTTTGTTGCTCCCTGTAAATGGTCGTTTCCGAACGCTGATTCGAATTTAAATCCTCGCAATCATTTTTCGTTCCAATACAATTAATAATCAAATTCTCTTCAAAAGATTCATTTTCAACCTGCAAACATAAATTTTTATCACTCGTATTTTGTTCTTTTTCCTTTTCCAACGATAAATTTTCATCCCCCCTTTTCGTCTCATTTGTTGGTGCCAGACTGTCGGCTATTCTTTTCCCTTCTCCAATTTGCACCGATTGTAATAATTCATAAACCTTCGGAGTAATAATACATGAACTACATAATTTATCTGTCACTGCAAATAATACATCCACACTGTTAAATAAACAATTTGATTCACTCATGTTTAGAGAAACCGGTAATGTTAAAAGATCAGCAGTAATTTGCTCGTCAAAAGCTGAAATCAACTGAATTGATGAATTTTCATTATTTTTAAATGATTCTGGTACTTCATTCGAATTTATAACGGGAATCTCAGCAGCGCTGTCAATTAATGTCTTTATTTTTTGTTTCCCCACCCAAATTTCATCGTATTGCAATGGTTGAGTACTTATTGCGTCATTTTCAAAGCATAAAGCTGTCACTTTCGCTATCAACCTTTCGTCTTTATTTTTCCCGGTAGAATCTTTTTTCGTTTGATAATGAGAATTTCCCGACCTCTGTTTTTCTTTATTATTATTATTAGGACAAAAACGTAAATGAACGATTTGACGGCACAATTTACACACAGACTTTTTCCTATCATTACGCGAATTAAAATTATTTCTTAGATGCGGTGGAATATATTTGCCAGATCCGAAATCGTCAGAACCGCGACAATTTGTCGATTTATCATATACCTCAGAAAAGGTTCTACCTTTTGATGTAAACCAATTATCGCATAATTCCGCAATTTCCCGCGCTTTTAACCAATTATCTAATTGTTTTATTTTGACATAGCTTCGCGCCTCTGAGTCTAACGCATCCATTAATCTATCACTAACTATTAATTCATTAAGTGCATCAAAATCATTTACCTTTCTAAGTTCGCAATAAAAATCCCAATTCGCTCTCAACCTAGATGCGAATTGCATATGATTTTCATTTTTCGCCCTCTTTGCCGAAAGAAAATTTTGAAGACAAGCTTCAGGGGTGGGTTGAAATTCTTTTAAAATTAAAGCTTTAACCTTTTGATAATCCTTCATTTCATCTGAATTTGCATATACTAATAAATGCGCAGCTTTTTCCCCTACTAAATTAAACAGTATTTCAACTTTCAAATTTTCCGCGACATTCTTTAATTCAAACGCCCTTTCGAGCGAAGAAAAAAATAAATTCCACGATTCAGGTTTGGTAGGAATCGCAATAGTTAAAGTCTTAACGCTTTTAATTAGGGCTTCTAACGAATTAGTTTTGGGATTTTGTCCATCCCCCCCACTATCAGAATTTTTGTTTTCAGACTGCAGTTTAGCCATTTCTAATTGGTGTTTGATAACTTCTAATTTCGTTTTTTCTAATTCTAACGCTGTTTTCTGCTCAGAATTAACATATTCTTTTTCATTTTTAAGGGCCTCTGCCTCTTGTTTCTCTTTTGAAATGCGGTCTGATACCGTTGTAACAAGGAATTCTTTTACAAAATCGAAATCCTTCTCGTATTGTTCGCTTCCTTCGATTAATGCCTTTAAATCCACTATTCTATGATTTGGCTCTACGTTTAAGCCTAATTCTGTGGCTACTATGACCAGGTCTTCTTTTCTTAACCCTTTAATTGTAAACATGTTCTTTTTCTTAACTATTACTATCTTTATCAATAATTATAATTTACTATCTTTATCAATAATTATAATCATTAAATAATATAATCATTCATTATAATCATACACTAGAACATACTGAGAACAATACTTGTTTTCAATTCTAATCCGATTATCTCTTTAGAATCATTGTAACATTCATTAATCTAATATTTATGTTTCTTCAAATAATGCATAAAAGTTATATCTTTCAATTTTATTTCCAGAACAAAAATTAGTTTCACTTACCTCTGGTTCTCGAAAGAGAGCGTGTGATATACGCTCTTCCTATTTTCTTCATAAATTCTACGGAACACCTGTTTATGTTGAAATAATCCAAAGAATCCGGCTTGACAAAAAAAACACAAAAGTTTATTTGACAGATGGAACACACAAGATGGACTAACACAGCAAGACTTGAACACAGACACACAAACAATTAAATATATATATGTAAATATCCGGATTTCGTATTTCTTACAAGAACTTCTAACTACTCTTCTTTCACAACAGATCGATCTCGTGCCCGAAGCACCTACATATCCCAATTTTTGGATAATATTTTTATTCTGTTTACCTGCATCAGACATTCGCAGGTCTCCCTCTTACCTCCGCACACACACCTCTCTCTCTCTCCGTTCGTAACCCCTTCCTCTCCACACACACTCGTCCGCTGGTCACGTGACTCAAGAGCGGGCGCCGATGAATAAAACAAAAAAACACATCATCAGTCATTACACGCGTTAAATATATAAGATGCTAAAGGCGATTACAAAATGCTATTATAAAGATTATCGCAAAATTTCAAATACTAAGTTACTATGTATTATGGTTTTTTTTTCTTTTAAATTAATAATAATAAAACAGATTTCTTTTCAAATTTATTTCTTAAGTTTAAATATGTTTTATTGTACTTGATTAATAATTGCTTGCGTATTTCTTTGCTCCACGTGCTCGAGTTCTGGAATATAAAGAAAACATCCAGCCGGTGAAAAGTGACGCACGTCAAATATCTGTGACGTATGCAAATAAAAACTACTTTTTATCAGTTTTTTTAAATATAATTTTTAAACTATTTGGAACTAAATTTTGAGAGTAGTTGCATTAAGTAGGTTACCCTCATAGGTACCTTTTGGTACAATCAGAATCAAAACCCGTCATGTATTTTTTCAAATTTGGTTGACGAAAGAATTGTAGCCTCCATGAACTTGTAAAAATTCCGTTCATTTGTTGGCAACAAAAAGGTAGACGATGTTGTTGTTATTAAAAGAATAAAAATGTTGTTTGTTGTCGATATGCTGAAGGCGTTCTATTTATTATTATTTTACAAGTAATTTAATATAGTAAAATTATTTTAATTAGTTTTGTGATATTAAGTAAAATATAATGATTTTAATCAATTAATTATTTGATACGCGTAAATAGAAATAAGCGTAATACCGGGCTCTCTCTTACAAAATCTGGTGACCCTACTTTGGACATTAACGCATTGAAAAATGACGCAAGAATCAACGAAAACGTCTACAAATGCGATTCTTGAAGCAAACAAAGTTCCTGAAGCAAACAAGGTAAGCGTCAAATTTCCTCCATTCTGGGAAGATAATCCTGAAATATGGTTTTTTCAAATTGATACTCAGTTTTCCCTTGTAAATATTATAAATGAAGAAACAAAATTCAATCATCTAGTGGCTCAATTAGACCCTAAATACATTGAAAATATATGGGATATTATCCAAAGTAATCGGGATAATAAATATACCGCCGCTAAAGAAAGATTTTTAAATACATTTAAAGAGAGTGAGGAAAAATCACTTAAAAAATTGCTTACGGGAATTTCATTGGGTGATTTGAAGCCAAGCCAACTACTGCTTAAAATGAAATCGCTCAGTGGAAATAACATACCAGAAAAGGTTTTGAAAACTTTATTTCTTGATAAATTACCAGAGTCGATAAAAAATATTCTAATTGTAAGCAGTGAAAATTTAGATAATTTATCTCTAATGGCAGATAAAATTTTTGAAATGAGCTCTTCAACAGAAATTTATTCTGCGAGTTCAGATTCTTCTGTTATGAGTAAAATACTTGAGAAAATTTCTATGTTGGATAACCAGATTTCGGCATTAAAAATTGAGAGGCAATCCAGAAGTAAAATTCGGAAATCTGGTACTAAACGAAATAAAAGTAGAAGTCAAACGAGAAAACGCTTTAATCCAAATGGGAAATATTGTTACTACCATTTTAAATTTGGTAATCAGTGTTATCCTAATAAATGTAAAAGTCCATGCAGCTGGAAAAAATCGGAAAACTCCGATCAGCAGTAGTTTTAGCGGCAAATTCTGCTGCTGAAGAATTTAAAGATTGCCGTAATTACCGTTTATTTGTTAAAGATAAAACAACCGGTTTACGCTTTCTTGTTGATAGTGGAGCTGATTTATCAATTATTCCTGCTTCATCCAAACATAAAATATGTAACTCTTTCAAATTGTATGCAGCAAATGGTTCAATAATTCCTACATTTGGTTTCAAAATTTTAACACTAGATTTGGGCTTACGTAGACAATATCAATTTCCTTTTGTAATAGCAAAAGTAGACAAAGCAATTTTAGGTGCAGATTTCCTTAATAAATTTAAATTGCTTATAGATATACATAATAAAAAATTTATAGATGGTGTTACTAACCTTTTTGTTAAAAGCGATGTCATGTGTGTATCAAGTGCTGATAGCATAAGTACAACTGACAAAAATTCTCAATATGCACATCTGTTATTACAATATCCTAATTTAACGAAGCCAAATCTTTTAATATGCAATTCCAAACACAATGTAAAGCATTATATTGATACTAAAGGTTCTCCTGTCTATTCAAAACCTCGCCCATTAGACTCAAAAAAATTAAATTTAGCAAAACAAGAATTCAAGTTTATGTTGGATAATGATATAATTAGACCATCCAAATCACCATGGGCTAGTCCACTTCATTTAGTTAACAAAAAAGATGGAAGTTTAAGACCGTGCGGGGATTACAGACGCCTTAATGCTCGAACCATTCCCGACCGTTACCCTATTCCCAGAATAGAAGATTTTCAGCATATATTAAAAGGAAAGAAAATATTTTCAAAAATTGACTTATTTAAGGCCTATTTTCAGATTCCCATTGCAGAAGAGGATAAGCAAAAAACAGCGATAATAACGCCGTTTGGATTATTTGAATATAATGTGATGAATTTTGGATTACGGAATGCTCCATCTACGTTTCAGCGTTTCATTAATGAAGTATTTTTCGGATTGGACTTCGTTTTCCCATATTTAGATGATATTTTAATAGCTTCTTCAACGGAAGATGAACACACAGAACATCTAAAATTAGTTTTTTCAAGATTGGATCAATATGGCCTTCGTTTAAATATTGCAAAATCAGTTTTTGGTGTAAACCAGCTACAATTTTTAGGATACATGATTACTCCTGAAGGTTCAAAACCCCTTCCAGAAAAAGTAGAAGTAATTAAAAATTATAAGTTACCGGAAACAATCCACGAATTACGAACTTTCCTTGGTCTGGTGAATTTTTATAGAAGATACATAAAAAATGCTGCTGAAAATCAAGCACCACTTCATGAGTATTTAAAAGGGGCGAAAAAGAAAGACAAAAGAAAAATTCCGTGGACAGATGAAACAAAAGACAAATTTGAAAAATGTAAAGAAGACCTAGCAAATGCTGCTTTATTGACCTATCCTAATCCTGATCTTCCATTATCTCTCTTTTGTGATGCTTCTGATTTTGCCATAGGTGCAGTTTTACAACAATTTGAAGCAGGCTGCTGGAAACCATTAGCCTTTTTTTCAAAAAAATTAAGTAATGCTCAGAAAAGTTATAGTACCTATGATCGAGAATTACTGGGAATATATCTTTCTGTAAAGCAATTTAAACATATGTTAGAAGGAAGACAATTTATAATTTATACAGACCATAAACCCTTAACATTCGCCTTTCAGCAAAAAAATGAAAAAGCTTCGCCTAGACAGTTGCGTCATTTACAATATATATCACAATTTTCAACAGATATTCGACATATTAGTGGAGTAGAAAATACAGTTGCAGACACATTATCCAGAATACAATCGATTTCTACAATAGATTATGACAAAATTTCTGATGGGCAGATTAATAATGAAGAACTTACAAAATTACGTTTAAATCCATCTTTAAATTTCAAACAATATCCTTTGGATTCAGGTAAACTTCTTTGGTGTGATATTTCAACTTCCAAAATCCGACCATTTATTCCTGAAGCTTTTAGAGAACAAAATTTTAGGAAAATCCACAATTTAGCTCATCCTGGAGTGAAAAATACAGTAAAACAAGTAGCTTCAAGGTTTATTTGGACAAACATTAAGAAAGATGTTAATCAGTGGGCAAAATCCTGCATTGATTGTCAGAAAAACAAAATTGGCAGACATACGCATTCTCCATTTGCCACTTTCGAAGAAACAGATGAACGATTTAGTGTCGTTCATATTGACATCATAGGTCCACTAACACCGTCTGAAGGAAAATTATACTGCCTAACCTGTATTGACCGCTTCACATGTTGGATAGAAGTAGTTCCTCTAGAAAATGTGACGGCTCCAACAGTTGCTCGAGCATTTTATGATCAATGGATTTCTCGCTTTGGCATTCCACATCGTGTAATCACGGATCGAGGAAAACAATTTAGATCAGAACTGTTCCACAATTTAAGTATTATTTGTGGTTTTAAATTGAGCCCAACAACAGCCTATCATCCACAGTGTAATGGGAAGATAGAACGAATCCATCGTACTTTAAAAGCTGCAATTAGATCTCAAAATACAATTAAGTGGACTCAATCATTACCTACAGTACTATTGGGATTGAGATCAGCTTTACGTGGTGATACAAATTTTACCATTGCACAAATGGTCTACGGAAAACCTCTCAGGCTACCAGGAGAATTTTTTGAACAACCGAAAACTATTATCGACACAGAAACCTTTGCTAAAGAATTGCAGAAACAAATGGAAGAATTAACACCTTTTAAAACTCGCCGACAGCCTTCTCAAAAAATTTTTGTTCATAAGGACTTACACAATTCTAGCCATGTATTCATACGCATTGATCGGGTTAAAAAACCACTCGAACCTGCTTATGATGGACCCTTTCCAGTTGTCAAAAGACACGAAAAGTATTATACAGTAAAAATTAAGGAAAGAGATATCAACATATCCATAGATAGATTGAAACCTGCTTATTTATTAACAAATGATGAGAACACTCCTTATCACGAGTTACCGGATAACCAACCACCTCTGCCTGTGCCATCAATAATCAAAAATGAACATTCAAATTTGCCTGATAAAAAAATACCTGAGAAAACTACACGCTCTGGTAGACAAGTAAGGTTTCCGAAACGTTACAGAGACTAATTATATACTATTTTATATTTTATTTAATATATTATATTTCTATATTGTATTTCTATTTTATATATCTATTTTATATTTCTGTATATATTATATTTGTATCGTAACTATGTTACTGGGGAGGGAGTAATGTAGCCTCCATGAACTTGTAAAAATTCCGTTCATTTGTTGGCAACAAAAAGGTAGACGATGTTGTTGTTATTAAAAGAATAAAAATGTTGTTTGTTGTCGATATGCTGAAGGCGTTCTATTTATTATTATTTTACAAGTAATTTAATATAGTAAAATTATTTTAATTAGTTTTGTGATATTAAGTAAAATATAATGATTTTAATCAATTAATTATTTGATACGCGTAAATAGAAATAAGCGTAATACCGGGCTCTCTCTTACAGAATTATGCTCGACTTTTAATATCGTTACGTACTTTGTGTATTAGCCTTCGTTTCGCTCAGACAACTATTTCCTCCATGTACTCTGATTCGGTTGTCTACGAAAATATTACGCCAATGAAAAATCACGCACACCAAATTTCTGTGACGTATGCAAATAAATTGTGCTTTTTTTATCAGTTTTCTTAATATAAATTTAACTATTTGGAATTACTTTTTTAAAGTAGGTGCATTCACCAGGTTACCTTTGTAGGTACCTTCTGGTACAAACAGAATCAAAATCCGACAAGTATTTTTTGAGATTTGCTTAACGAAAGATTATTTTTGACTTTTAATATCATTACGTACCATGTGTATAAGACTTCGCTTCGCTCAGACAATTACTATTTACTCCATGTGTTCTGGTTTGGTTGTCTATGAAAATATCCAGCTGGTGAAAATCACGCACACCAAATTTCTGTGACGTATGCAAATAAATTGTGCTTTTTTATCAGTTTTTTTAATATAACTTTTAAACTATTTGGAACTAATTTTTCGTAGGTAGTGCATTCACCAGGTTACCTTCATAGGTACCTATTGGTACAAACAGAATCAAAATCCGGCAAGTACTTTTTGAGATTTGCTTGACGTAAGAATTTTTTTTACTTTTAATATCGTTACGTATCTCTGAGTATAAAGACTTCGCTTCGCTCAGACAACTAGAAACTGTTTTTGTTTGTTTTTTTTAATAATAATTAATGAATTATTATATTCAATGTCATTTTTGTTAGATTATATTCTTTTATTTACATTAACTGGGAAAAAAAGCTACAATAAAATTCAGGATCAAAAATCCGTCAATTTGACGGGTGCGGTAAAACTAGGTATATATGAAACATTGGTAGTTCTAGTGTTAATTTTCATAACATTTTTCGTAAAGAATAACCACAAATTAGGAAAGAAATACAATAACATGCGATTAAATTTCTAAAACATGTTTCCTGCTTGAAATACACTGACAGATGTTATAAAAATATCTCTCAAGCAAATATTCAGGCTTTTAAATAAAGCATCCTTTTAAGTGGACATTATTTTTTTTTTTTGATTAAATATGTTAGTAATCTTTAAAAGGACTCCCAAAAAATCTTTAAAGGGCGCCGCGTTGGATAGCCCTGATTTTTACTATTCTTTTTATATCCTTCGAGTTTCAGGATAATCCCTTTGACATTTTTCTAGAAACTGACTAGTTAGAACGTCTAAATTCGCAAGTGACCGGTTTTTGCCACACTGATATGACAATCATTTGGCATGTAGTATATGAACAATGCTTGAAAGATTTTTTTTATTTTTTGACTTCGTAAAGACTGTTAGGAATTATTTTATTTATTTTTATAATACTCAGGCACGTAGATAAGGAGCGTTTAGCGGGGTTTGAAGATCCCTCTCATTGAAAATGGGGCAGTTAACATAAGGGTCAAACTTAAGACAGTTTAACTTGCACATGTTACAGAAAATTTGCAAATTTTAGTTGCAGTTTTTTTTTTTTTTTTTAATAAATGGAGTTTTTGCTTTTAAGTTACAATTAGCACGAACATCATACAAAAACACCTGTAATAATGTAATAGCCAAAGACTTAGAAAGAATATGATCTGTAAAAAAGGTAAATCTACTGTGGGTGTTTGGAGATGATTGAAACTTTCTTTCTTTCTTTTTTTCTTTCTCTTTCTTTAATGTAATGTTTCATCTTTAAATCAGAAGCATATTTATATCGCATCAATTTGATTCAGAAATTGTAACATACAGTGGGAAATAATCAGTTCGAATTTTATAAAAAAAATTCCCATATGTATTACTCATCAGAGAAAAAAAAGGGAAAAAGAATAATACTAGATGAAGAAAATCTGCTTTTCGCCTCTAAATATCAAGATTTTAGCACGAAAATTATACGCAGGCTTTTGTTTACAAGAAATATTTTTTGTCACATTCCTCATTTTTGAATCCCTCAAAATTTTTTATCACAGTCACCGCGGCAGTTATTTCGAGCGTTTTTGCTGCTAAATATCAGTACAGTTGAATCTCGAATAATCGCGCTTTGATTAATCGAAGTTTCTACTAACCAAACCGAAAACAAAACATGATTTATTTAACTACTAAGAATGTATTTATTAAAAATACAAAACATTGCTCAATGGTGCACAAAACAACAACTTTAATATGAACTTGTCCTTCTATAGTAAAAAAAAACTAGCCTTAAAAGGAATTACTCCTGGAATGATGCTGATGTGGAAGATATCCGGAACTAACGAATCCGGGTTGTCCACTCCTTCCATGAGTCGAATAGACCAATCAGGAAAGGGCTCCGTCTATGCGTCGCCGTATGGGTTACCATAAAGAGAGGAAAGGTTGCCATCACCAACAATTGCCAAGTTTGTCGCCAACTTGGCGATATATCACCAAATTTGGCGACCAAAATTAGTTGTCAAAAGTGACGCCAACTTGGCGATAACTGTAATATTTCGCCAAATTTTTAATTTCTTTACAACACCAGTCGTTTGATACATCATTTGAGAGGTTTGCAACTGCTTATTCATATAATGGATGTCTTGTGTGTTATCCCCCATTCTGCTCCCCAGGGGGGGACACATTTTTAATTTCTTTACAACACCAGTCGTGTTACACAAGATTTGAAAGGTCTGCAACTGCTTATTCATATTATGCATGTCTTGTGTGTCACCCCCACACTCTACTCTCCCCAGGGGGGGAGGGTCACATTTTTAATTTCTTTACAACACCAGTTGTGTGACACATCATTTGAAAGGTCTGCAACTGCTTATTCATATTATGGATGTATTGTGTGTCATCCCGCACTCTGCCCCCCGGGGGGCAATTTTTTATTTCTTTACAACACCAATTGTGTGACACATCATTTGAGAGGTCTGCAACTACTTATTCATATTATGGATATCTTGTGTGTAACCCCCCCCCCCTCTGCCCTCAGAGGGTGCGCATTTTGTAATTTCTTTACAACACCAATTGTGTGTCACATCATTTGAAAGGTCTGCTACTGTTTATTCATTTTATGGATGTCTTGTGTGTCACACCCACTCTGCTCTCCAAGGGGCACATTTTTAATTTCTTTACAACACCAGTCGTGTGACATATCATTTGAGAGGTTAGCAGCTGCTTATTCATGTTATGGATGTCTTTTGTGTCGCCTCCCACTCTGCCCCCCAGGGGGGCACATTTTTAATTTCTTTACAACACCAGTCGTTTGATGCATCATTTGAGAGGTTTGCAACTGCTTATTCATATAATGGATGTCTTGTGTGTTATCCCCCATTCTGCTCCCCAGGGGGGACACATTTTTAATTTTTTTACAACACCAGTCGTGTTACACAAGATTTGAAAGGTCTGCAACTGCTTATTCATATTACAGATGTGTTGTGTGTCATCCCCCACTCTGCCCCCCAGGGGGGCACATTTTTAATTTCTTTACAACACCAGTCGTGTGACACATCATTTGAAAGGTCTGCAACTGCTTATTCATACCATGGGTTATTTGGCGAGCGCAGCAAGCATGGGTAGACAATAATTTGGAATCGCGAAGCGATTACGCGGGGGGTTGGCGAGCATAACGAGCAGGGGGGCGGGGCCCCCCTAGTAATTTAAAAAAATCGATATTGTTTTAAAATCATTGCACAAACACGAAAAAACTACAAAAATTGCATAAAAATTTTCAAAAATCATTTTACTAATTCCGAATAAATTTCGAAACAATTTTAAAATTTGTTGTATTGGACTAAAAGTTTAAAACCGGATTTATTTTTAATAATGTCGGAAAATTGCCGCGAAATACAAGACCCCATTAAATCTCATCAGAATCGGAGAAATTCAAAATTCTCAGATGTCAAAATTTAGCAAAATATTTACAACCAATGCAATCGATATTCTTTAAGGAATATAATAAAAATTATTCATGGAACGGGAAAACAAAAGAATTGGTAACATCAACTCGCTCAAATGTATTCCTCCAACCAACGATTAACAGCCAAATCTGATAATCCAAGAATATACTTCAGCAGTAAACAAATAATATAAATTAAATCCGAAAAAGAATTTTTTGCGCGCCAAAACCATCGCTATATCTCCCAGTATGGAAACCCTGACGACGCCAAGTCCGTAAACAGACTCGCTCAGCATAATGTCCATTGACAAGTTATACTCTGTTCCAAGGCTAACTTATCATAATATACTATTATGATAAGGGGGCCTTGCTCTGTTCCACCTTAACTTGGCAGCACTGTGAAAGGTAGAAACAGTAACATTCCGCCCTGAAAAGTAGTTCTCCGATATTTTAAAATCTTATGATGATGAAAATGCGTAGAAATATATATGGTAATGTTTATAAATTAATAAATTCGAGATTTTGTAACATATATTTAAAGTAATTTCTCTGTTAAAAGTATTTAATTCAAAAGTAATTTCTATTTAAAGCGTACGTATATAAAAAAAAAATCTTGGCATAAAAAAATTCTGCTTTGGCGAGGAACCGATCTTCAAGGTTAAATATCTGGCGCGCTTTTTAAGAGTCTGTCAACTCCAGTCCTGTCACTCATCGCATTCTTATTGTTTTTATAAAAAGTTCTGAAGCACAAAACTGTATATTAATATTATGTTACTACTTGGAGAATCAATTGTTTAATAATTATTAAGATGCTACTCTTTTCCCCGGGAGGGATTTCTGCGGCTTCGGAGGGGAGGGAGGATATTTTAAACTACCGGGGAGAATTTGCAATTTTTGACCATTGAAAATTTCTCCATAAATCAATCCTTAATATCAATATCACCCATAACATCAATTTTTTCGGTGGAGAGGGGGGGGGGCATTGTTTCGGAAAGTAATGTCTCCCATGCCACCTCAGGGCTGTAGCTAAGGGGCTTAGCCCTCCTAAAATATTTTGAGCCTCCCCCCCCCCCCCTCTTGAAAAAAATTCCAAGCTAACTCAATGAATTCCTGTTCCAAAAATTCAAAGGAAATTCTGTTCCAAAATCTAATTTAGTTTTTAGGCCCTTTCACAGTTTTGCAGAGTTACTAAATTGTACCTAACATAGGTGTTATAACATTCGATCATCCTATTTGTATGTATGAAATTAACATAATATTTAATTTTTGACAAGTTATACAACTCAAATTTTTCATCATCCATTTCTTTTCTTAGCATAAAATGAAGTTATGACAACAATTTAATAAGAAACATACTATCTATAATGTGAATATGCACTAATTAATCTTTTTGCTTCAGAGAGAGAGAAACTAAAAATATGACCCCCCCCCCCCCCCCCCCCCGCTATTGTTCACTTCTAGCTACGGCTCTGCGCCACCTCCTGAATTCGACACTGGAGGACGAGCTTCACAAAGACCCTTTTTACTTTTTCAATTTTGTCTTAGGATTTTTTTTTTTTTTTTTTTTTTTTTTTTGCTACGATGATTTTTCTTTCAAAACGAAGTCTGAAAATTAAAAAATCCCCCCCCCCCCCACCTCCGAAAAAAAAAACCCTCTGATAAAACCTAAAAATGAAAAAAAGTTCTTTGTAAAGCTTGAACTCAACTGTCCAATGCAAGAAAAAAAAACAATAAGATATTGAAATGCAAACGAGATATTTTTTAAAAAATCGTCCATAGGTTTAAATTGTTTTTGCATAGGTGAAGTAGCTCCTTAATTTTAAACAGTGTTAGCAATTTAGTGTTAAATGCAGTTTTTAATTAATTATTTTAATAGATGTAAATATATGTTATATTTAATATAATTTTCCATAATTATTATAAAATTTTTACATACATAATGTTATTGATATTATTAATTAATGAAATTACTGATTTGCAGTTTATATAATTTTTGAAATTTCTAACTAATAATTATAATTTTAGAATTAAAGCATAAAAAAATATTTTATATTAATAATTAGAGATGTAATTGTTTACGAAACAAGCTTTTTATCAGAAATTGTGTATTTTAAAGCAGAAACGGGGGCGATAATAAAAAAGTTATAAAATAATTTACATTTTTAAAAATCATGACGTTTTTACACCCAAATATCTATAATTTTATATACATTGAAGTTGAGAGGTGCTCAGTCTAGTAGCGTGGTACCTGGCTTTTTTCAGATTTCTGCCAGTGGTTGGGTATAAATAATAAATTTTCTGTTTTAAATAGATTTTCGAAGAATTTGGCTTTAATCTTTTAACTAAATAAAATTAATGCTTTCCTCTTTTCAAAAAAATTCGCACAGAATTATATTTTTATTTTTATTTTTTTATTTTTTTTATGTGATTTATAGAATTTTTTGCTTTTTGAGGCTTTTTTAACATTTGTAAGAGGTATTAGGTTTTAAATTTTAAACTTAGATATATAAATTTTTTCCTCTCTCCTCTGCGATTTAAAGAAAAAAACACACCGAAACGAAAAAATTAGCACAGAAAATTCTTTTTAAAAAATGTGACATTCATGCATGGAATTCAGTTTCAAATTTTTAGTTTATTCCAGAAAAAGTTTCATTTTTTCAACAAAGTTTCAAAGTTTTGAAGCTTAAATTGCATAAATTTTGACCTAGTGATTTTAAAAAATCACTTCGAAGCGAAAAATATTTCTCTGAAAATTCATGAAAAAATTTGACATTCATGCATGGAATTCACTTTCAAAATTTTTAGCTTACTTCGGGGGAAAAAAAAAAAAAATATTTTCAATAAAGTTTTTCCGGAATTTCGGCAAAATTTTTTTTAAACTTTTCGAGATTTTAAAATATTTTTTCACATTTTGTGGGCCGGACAATGTTAGACGGATCAACAATATAATGTGAAATAGTATTGAAATAAATAAATAAAAAAAATGGTAAAATTAAGAAAAGAATAATAATACTATTCGTTATTTTAATAAATGATTATGTAATAATAAAATCATTTTCATAAGAACTTCAAAACGTTCCTATTTTTGCACATTCATTATATATTTTTCCGCCAAAATGGCGATTTCCCTTATTTATTAGCAATCCTGAACTGTTCGAGCAAACCCTAGTTTCTATGGCAACGGCTGCAATTCGGCTCTTGTAGTATATTCAGTGCTGCCAAGTTAAGGTGAAACGAAGTATAATTTATTACCGATTGAGTAATTCTGTTTAGGGTTGCCGGCTGCTACACGTTCTCGCCACGAGCGATAAGGACTATATTCTTGGCAACGCTCTTTTTTTTTAAATTTCCCCTTTGCTTATCATGTAACGGTCTTTTTTACCTGTACATTTTTTTTGCTCGATTGGGAATCTATTCTATGCCAAAAGACTTTTTTGGCGTTTATGAAAATGTGAAATTTTTGTCAGTTTTATGTTTTGATTTGGTGAAGGAAACACGCTTGATCGCTGTTGTCAAATTGACAAATATTTTCTTTATTATGTTCTATGCGTGCTGCACTAGTGCACCTTTGAGTGAATAAGCTATTTTACCGATGTTTGATGTGCTCAAAATTTCAAGTGTTCTTCAAAAATAAAGACAATTTAGTTGTGATTTTTGTGAACTGAGTTTTCTTCATCAAAGTAATGCCTGATACACTTCGTTCCAGAAGAAAAGTAAAACAACGATCCTGGGTCTCTCTCTACGATGTTGCAGAACGATCCGGCCTAACACATAAAAAAACGTACCTTTTATTTCATTTTTTGCTGCGATCTCGGCCTAACTCATAAAATGTGCCATATTTTTCAAACTTCGCCACCACAGAACTATTTTGCCATCATAAAACTTTGGAATATATATAATAGAATATGTGTTACATCACAGGCCCTTTCACAGTTTTGCAGAATTACTAAATTGTACCTAAAATAGGCGTTACAACATTCGATCATCCTATTTGTATGTATGAAATTAATATAATATTTAATTTTTGACAAGATATACATTCAAATTTTTCATCATCCTATTCTTTTCTTAGCATAAAATGAAGTTATGACAACAATTTAATAAGAAACATATTATCTATAATGTGAATATGCACTAATTTATCTTTCTGCTTCAGAGAGAGCGAAACTCAAAATATGACCCCCCCCCCCCCGCTCTTGTTCACTTCTAGCTACGGCTCTGCGCCACCTCCTGAATTCGACACTGGAGGTCGAGCTTCACAAAGACTCTTTTTCATAGCTGCCAACTTGTACGGTTCGGCCGTACAATGTACGGATTTTGTTCTAAGTGTACGGTTGTACGGATGAACAGTACGATTGTACGGTTTTGCGCACAGAAAAAACAATCGCGGAGAAATTCGAATTTCGTGAAAGGATCGCCGAAAAAACGCACATTTCGTCAATATTTCGTGGGAAAACGACGATTTCGTCAATGTTTTTGTCAACGAACTTTGTCAAAAGATCGCTGAAAAACGGGAATTTCGTGTACGGATCGCGGAAAAATTGGCGATTTCGCCAAAATATCGCTGATAAAATGCTGATTTCGTCTAAAGATTGCGAATATAACGCAGATTTCACCATAAATCACGGGGGAAAACGCAATTTTCGAGAAAAGATCGCGTAAAAATGCAAATTATGTCATAAGATCGTTGAAAAAAATGCCGATTTCATCAAAAAATCGCAGAAAAAACGCCGATTTCGTCAAATGATCGCGGAAAAACCGCCAATTTCGATAAAAGATCGCGATAAAACACCGATTTTGCTAAAATATCGCAGATTTCGTCCAAAGATGGTGGATAAAATGCCGATCTCATAAAAAGATCGCGCATATTTCGTGAAAGGGTCGCGGAAAACTGTGAATTTTGTCAAAGAATTGCTGAAAAAATGCAGATTTATCAAAAGATCGTTGAGAAAACGCAGATTTTATCAAAAGATCGCATAAAAAACGCGAATTTTGTGAAAGGATCGCTGAAAAAATGTGCATTTCATTAAAGATATTCAATAAAAATGCTTAATTAATGCCGGTAGGTATACACCCTCTTAACTGCTGTAACCTTTATGGAATTTTGCTGTAAATTTAATCTAACCTTATCTATTACAGGTCAACATACAGGACAGTTTTTTGGAAACATGTTTCCAAAGTATGAAATGGCAAAAATATTTTCTTGCTTTACCTTATATTTTTTTTTCAAAATATTAATAAATAAAAAATATTGTTATGAAATGATATTACCTTTTGCATTGCATATTATGCATTTGATTTGCATGTTATCCATTTTTAAGCATATAGAATGAATGCATCGTGAAAATTGTAAGGATTTCAAAATTGACATGTTGGCAGGTATGCTTTTTACTTTTTCAATTTTGTCTTAGATTTTGTTTTTCTTTTGAAACGAAGTCTGAAAATTAAAAAATCCCCTCCCCCTCCGAAAAAAAAAAAAGCCTTCTGACAAAACCTAAAAATGAAAAAAAGTTCTTTGTAAAGCTTGAAATCAACTGTCCAATGCAAGAAAAAAAACCAATAAGATATTGAAATGCAAACGAGATATTTTAAAAAAAAATCGTCCATAGGTTTAAATTGTTTTTGCATAAGTGAAGTAGCTCCTTAATTTTAAACAGTGTTAGCAATTTAGTGTTAAATGCAGTTTTTAATTAATTATTTTAATAAATGTAAATATATGTTATATTTAATATAGTTTTCCATAATTATTATAAAATTTGTACATACATAATGTTTTTGATATTACTAATTAATGAAATTACTAATTTGCAGTTTATATAATTTTTGAAATTTCTAACTTATAATTTTAGAATTAAAGCATAAAAATATATTTTATATTAGTAATTAGAGATGTAATTGTTTACGAAACAAGCTTTTTATCAGAAATTGTGTATTTTAAAGCAGAAACGGGGACGATAATAAACTAGTACAATTAAAATAAAATTAAATATCAACGTTTCGCGCCGTCTTCAGGGAAATATGATATTGAAATGACTAAAAGTTTGCTTCCTGATCGAGAGATAATATTTCTAATAAAAAAAAAGAATACTGCCCAGTTAAACTGATGGCATTGAGCTCACAGGCTACGCATACTAATTGTACATTACAGCCTTATATTTTCAGGGGTTAATTCCGTTCGAAAAAGAAAATTAAGAAGGGGAAACAGCTCTCCCCTTTTCCCTTTTTTATATTTAATCATTGAACCTCCTAAACTATCAAGGACATTTATCATATAAAAAATCTATATCCAAAATTCAGAGCAAATCGGATAATTCTTAATAAAAACGCATTTAGCATTTGTATAATTTAAAAGGAGTTATCCCCCTCTTTTATACTTAACCATTAAACTTCCAAAACTATTCAGAGATTTGAACGAAATATGACAATTCTGCTTGAAAAACCCATTTATATAAATTAAGGGGAAGGGCATTAGAACCTCCGTTCCCCCTGTTTATACTTATTCAATGAACACCTAATAACAGTCAGGGAATCGCCTCATCAGAATGATCCTATATCTAAATTTTGAACGAAAACTTAATTCTGTATGAAAAACCCACTTTTTTCTATTAAGGGGAGGGGCATGAGCCCCCCGTTCCCCCTCTTATATATATCGAATGAACTCCAAAAAACTAATCAGGGAAGCTCCTTGTCAGGATATACCTATATACAAAATTTCAAGTGGATGGGATATTTTTATCATGAGTTATCGCGTTACGTACGAACATACATACAGAACGGGCGGGCACATAAGCTCTCAGGCTATGATAGCCTGTGAGCTAATAAAATCGAAATGAATCAAAAGTCTAAATATGTTGCCACTTACACGTGAGTAAAAAATAAAATATTGCAAAGAGATACAAATTTAGGATTTTGTTATTTATGTTTATGATTTATTTATTTATTCTGTGAAAGAGCTTTGAAAAAGACCGCACATGTTCATTGTCCGTGCTACAAGCTCTTGTGGATTCAAGGACTTAGAACATACTAAAGTTCAAGCAATAGCAATTGCCTTAATAATATTTGAAGCAAAGAAGCGACGCAACGCCGCCGATAGACCTTTAATTATTTAAAAATTGACGTGATCGGATAGCCACTATATCGAAAGCCATAAAATATCTAGACTTTTTCAATAAAAAATACAGATTTCTTTTTTCTTTAGAAAATAATGAAAATATAACAAATTAATGTGATTAATATTTTTAAAAAATTCTTGAGATTTATTTTACTTTTGAAAATGCACCTTTCAATATTTAATTTATATTTAAGTATAGTTAAAAAAAATTCAATTTGTTTCTTAAAATTTAGTACTAGTAGTTGATTTTCTTTTTAAATTCATTGAATTGTGAAACATGACATTATATATGTTTATTTTTATCCTTTAAAAAACGACTTTTATTCTAAAAGATGTTAAATTCGAGAGCACAACGAGTTTTTATACACAATTTCTATTAACCAAAATTTCCGATGTCTGAGGTCCCAATTAGCTTGGATAATGGAAGTTACAATGTGTTTTATTTTTAGCCAATATTTCTCGCAGTTAGCATGTACATATTTTATATAACAAAGAAATCTTCAAGTCTTTGGACATCGTTTGTGAAATTTGTAATATTTTTGTCAATGTATGTAATGTATGTCCCAAATGTATGAAACATGGAGGAATGAGTGCAGGAAAGCACAATGATAAACCTACGAATCAACCGCTGAAATCGGGTTTTCAGATGTTTTCCACTAAGATATGACATGGCAGACCGATTGCGTTTTAATATGCGAATCGAGTTCTAGCTTATTCTGGAGTTTCAGCCATGAACTCAATGAGATGATTATCTGTGTTGCCGTTTATTGGTCTATGTTACCCACGATTCCAAAAAAAGTTCCTTTACTTTTAGAAATCTCAGAAACTGATATATTTCTTAGATTTAGAGTACAACTTATAAAAAATAAGTAAAAAGTTATTTTTCTCTAACTTATTTTCAGAAACGTTTCCGAATCGTTTTTATAGTGTATTAATCAGTGTTCTTACACCGTTTTTGGATGCTAACCAACCACCGTTTACCGGTCTATGTTACCCGCGATTCCAAAAAAAGTTCCTTTACCTTTAGAAATCCTAGAAACTGATATATTTCTTAGATTTAGAGTACAACTTATAAATAGGGATGGGACGAATAGTGATTTGGCCGAATAGCCGAATACCGAATATTCGGCCAAATTTTAGGCCGAATACCGAATATTCGGCGGCCGAATACTAACATTTTATTTCCAATAAAGAAAATAACTTTTGATTATATATAATTTAAAATATAGGAGCTCGTTAATCATTACTACTCTTAAATGTGTTTTTAAATGTATTTTTAAATTTGAAAAACTTATTTTAACACAAAAAAAATTATGAAATTGCATTATATTCTTTTATCCCAATGTACATCAAATTGATTTTCAGTAAGACAGGATGGTAAGATATTTTCATTAAAATATGAAGAATGTACTTCACTTTTACTATCAAATGATTACTTTTATCCTTTTTCGCATCCAAAATTAATAATATTCTTAGTCTGTCACTCTCTCTCAGAACTCACGAGGAGATATTTTCTGAAATAACCTTTAATGAATTAACTTTTATCATTGAGAGCTTGTGTCCCTCATGATAAAAAAATTTGTTAGAATTAAGACTGTTCTGAAATCAGTTGCTAAGTTTTAAATTACAAATTTCGTTAAAGCAAAAGGTATGCTTAAAGTTGAATGCATATGCTGACAAAATCTTTGACATTTGAATTGGCGCATACAATATTCAACTTCAAAATTCTGCTTATCCAATAAGAATTAAAAGAATAAACAGAAATTGATAACAACATGAAAGAAGGAAGATGTAGATTAAAAATACATACATAATAATATTACATCTTAAAGTCAGTAATTATGCAAATAATTACTTAAAAAAAGAAAACAATAGAATAAAATAATTACTATTTTGTTCAATATTTAGAATTTATATTTAAATATTTATAAAACCATCTTCATAAACAAGTTGTGTCATCTAATGAGCATCTAATTTGACACCAGTTCTGTTTTCAGATGTACCGTTGTTCTTAGAATAACGATATTTCATATGAAATCTTGAAAACAAATCTTCATTAATACACCAAGTTAATGAATTTTTTCATTTCTTACTTTATAGAAAATAAGTTATGAATTTCATAAAAGCCTTTTCATATGTACATGGAATTTGCAGGCATTAATAAATATTCTAATATTTTAGAATAAGGCAGTGCTTTTCTTTTTTTTTTTCATATAAGTGTTTTTATATTTTGAGTTGTAATTTATCATTTTCTAATGAAGACATTTCACGTAAAATTGAATCTTTAACTTGGGCAGCATTTTCTAAAATATCACTTACTTTTATAAGAAATACAGAAAAGCTGTATATATTTTTAGTATCTGAATAATTGTACATTTTGTAAATAAGAATGAAAATGACTGCATGAATGTGCCAGAAAGTAGGCAATTTGGATTAGAGAAAAAAAAATTTCAAGAAACAAAATTCTTTAAATCCAAAATTTATTTGGCAAGATTTCTTTCACTATTCGGCGAGATTTTAGAAATATTCGGCGAGATATCTCTAAATATTCGGCCACAAGTATTCGGTCAAATAGCCTTCAATATTCGGCCAACCGAATATTCGGCAAAAGGGCCGAATAGGCCGAATACCGAATAGTGGCCGAATATTCGTCCCATCTCTACTTATAAAAAATAAAAAATAAATAAAAAGTAATTTTTCTCTAACTTATTTTCAGAAACGTTTCCGAATCGTTTTTATAGTGTATTAATCAGTTTTCTCACACCGTTTTTGGATGCTAACCACTCTGAATGAAACATTTTCATGCTCTACAAACATATGTTTTATCGAACAAACATGATCAATATACAGCATTGATATTCACATTACAATTAAGATTATTTTGTTACTTTTGCGTACATAAATTCAATTTTGCAGCTGTACATATTTCATTGAGGATGGATAAAATCCTAAATGCCGATATTGGTTTGAGAAAACTGATCAATATATCTCAAAATCGATTCGAAAACGTTTCCAAAAATCAATAACTCCCCCCCCCCCTCCCGAAAAAAAATCAATGTGTTTTTTAAATTTTAAAAATATATTGTTTTGTGGGGTTTTCTAATGATTAATAACGCTTTTTTGAATCGTGGGTAGTTAAGAAGTTAATGTATTTTTTGGTTCTGACAATATTATAAATTTTGTAAATTAAGAAAAAAAAATATACATACATATTTAACATTTTAATAAAACCCTGCAGTTTTTTTTTTCCCCAAAGCAAATACAAAATTTTAATGACTTAATCTTCAAAGAGAACTATTTATCAAAGCATATCGTCTTTTGAAGATTCAGTCACTAATTTTTGAGATAACGGTATCAAAATGACATCATTTTCAGGCACTTAAATAAAAAAATATTTTAGTTTTGATGATTTAAAATGTGTTCTTTCTTCTAAAAAAGAATGCCATTTTCACTTTTACAGCATTCGTCTTTTAATTTTTTTCGTAAGAACATTCTTAAGCATATAATAAACCGTATAACTCCCCCATTCTATCTTTCTCTCTCATTTTACATGTGTGTAGTAATCAGTGTTCTCGCTGACATTTGACCAACATTAGTAATTTGGCTAATTAAAAATAAAAAACATTCGGCAAATGAAAAAAGTGTTAGCAAAATAGATTCGCTGAGTAGCACAAAAAAATATAATCTTTAATCCTTTTAGGTACACCCTTTTTTTTCAATATTTTCTAAAATAACCATAAGTTTTTATAACTGTGACAACAATTGTTATTAATCTAATTTCAACTATCCGCTACAAATATATTAAATATATATATATATGCATATGTATGAAAAACGATAAAGAAAAGAAAGGAAAAGCAAAAATTGTGCACTAGCAATTTGGCGAAACTAATCGCTTATTTATTCGCCAAATGAAGAATTTAGTCGCAATTTGGCGCAATGGCGAGCGACAGCGAGAACCCTGATAGTAATCCAGTTGCCATAATTTGAATTGTTCAGAGGGGAAAAATAGCATCTCGGAAATTAATTAAAATTCCGAAATTTTTATAGCTATCTTAATATTCTTGTATCCTTATAAATAATTGAATCAGTGATTGCAAAAACTACATAGTACAGGGTCGTGCGAAGAGAAAACTGCGCCCGGGTCAAAGTTTCAATTTGGCGCCCCCCCACTCTCAACTTTTTCTTGTGGCAGGCCAAAAATGACGTTGGTTGTGTAAATTTGGTGTCCCCTAAATATCTGCGCCTGGGACAACCGCCCCCCTTTCGCACAGCGCTGCATTAGTACACTTTTTTCGGAATGCATTGTTTATTGTTATTATTATAATTGTGTGTACACGAAGGTAGTATATATCGTTCACCCACAAGAAAAGTGACACATCTCGACAAAAGTAAATTTCACTTAACTCTTCATGCAGAAGTAAAAACGTGCGTGAAAGTAACCCTTAATAAGGTTTGAAGGGTTGGATAAATTTACCTCTCCACACAATCCACTCCTTTTTCGTGATCACGAATGGATAAATTGTATAATAAAGGGATTTCTCGTATAACTATACTTACGAAACTTTTTGTGTAGCAAGAAATATCTATCATAGACCTATTAGTGGAATAAAACGCAAAAGGAATTTTTGCGAGATCTGTCACTTTTCTTGTGGGTGAGCGATACGTAGACAAAAATTAAATAGGTTTGCCTATACGTTGCAATTCAAAATTGTCATTTATTACAGAAACAACAATAGCCAATGACATTATTAAACTACTTTCCAATCACTATATTCTATTTGGTAAAATCCTTTTACGAATATTTTAAAAAGCATTCAAATGCAAGCCGTTTTAGCAATTAAAAAAATGGATTAACCCCAAAATCAGCAGTTCAATTAATGTTCGTTTCAGTTCGTAATTCGTCAAATTTTCGGAGAAGTGATGCGAAACAAATACACATGGATTAATATTTAAGATGAACTATTAGTCCAAGAGCCAACAGTACAAAAACCTAAGGTATCAAACACACACACACACATACACAAAAAATCTTTATTTTATGAAAGAGTAATAGCAGAGGAATCTAACGGTCCATGTATGCTGGAAGCGAAGTGATGTATAAATCAAAAACTAATACCACTTGTGGTTTACTCGCAGGTTTATCATTGTGTTTGCCGTACAATCCTTTCATACCTGATTGTACGACAAAAACAATGTTAAAGCTACGAGTAAACCACTAGTGTTATTAACTTTTGGCTTATTCACCACTTCGCTTCTGGCATTCATTTTTTTTTTTTTTTTTTTTTTTTTTTTTTTTTAAATCTCGTGCTTGATGCAGTCGGACCCGCTTGATTGCATACATTTGGTTCCACTGAATTGTATGCAATTAAGCGTCATTTATGCGATGCAGCAATTAACGTTATTAGTATAGGTTATCATTTGATTTAAAGCTAAAAATATAATAAATATAAATGAAAAATAAAAATGTACATTATAGTTTAAAAATTAATTATTGTAATGATAATTTTAATCTTTAATTTATATTACTTTATACATAACGATGTATACAAAACTGTCACGTATTATAATACTACTTACGTTACATGATTTAATTGTTCACTATAATTTGTGAAAATTAAAAGGAATAACAAATTTTTGTTTTGAAAATACGGCCTTTGAAAATACTAATAAATTTTCGTATAAATTCATTTATTTTTTCATTATTTGCCCAATTATCCTTCATTCGTTACCTACAAAGAATTCTTTGTTTTTCCGATTTCGACACTGTATTTTTTTACTTCTGATGCTAAATGTCGTTCATTTATTATCTTGATCGTTCTTATTATATTTCCCTCCAATTCCAGGGTTTTCAAAGTAGTTTCACTGACATCTTGACCGTTATATATATGACCGACTTTAAAAGAAAATCATACCTTTTCAAAATCAACATTCCCATGCGTTTTAAAAAATTAAGAAAATAAAGTCTATTCTTTCACGGCGATTTCTGCTCTTCGAGTTTATAGATAACAAACCTTTGTTACAAAAAAAAAATAAAATAAAATAAAATAAAATAAATAAATAAATAAATAAAAATAAAAAAATAAAAAAATAAATAAAAATCTGCAATTAATTTTTTTCTATTCATCGCATTAATAGAAATTAAAAAAATTCGGATTACTAAATTGAGGATATTTTATGCGATTAACCGGAGACTGATATGCGATAAAACGAGTATTTTTAACATTAATCTCATGGAGAACGTTTCTGTTCCACGGCATTCTATGCATATGTGAGTTATGTAATTATCCGTTATCCAATTAAGTGGGGCCGAATGTACCTTAGGTTTTTAGCTGTCGCCTCTTGGACTATATCTTTAATGTATGGAAGTTTTAAAGAATGAAGTTTACTTCATTCTAAATTGTAAAAAGTCAGTTATTAAAAAAAACTGACTGAGTGAGAATTATAATAAAAGCATCTGACCTTAGACCGTTATGAAAGTCTGAAATGGTGTTGATATGAAATCAACGCAGTGTAAATCCTGTCAACAGAATAATATTTTTCATATTTCGTGATAGGCAGAGTCATGCAATAAGATAATTTTAAACTCATTTTTTGCTCATTAGAAAAATAGGAAAAGGTAATTTTGCACTTTTATTCACCAACTTATATCTCTCAGTTATAACTTTATTTTTTCTGTGACGAAAACGGTGACGACTCATTTCGTCACGAAATGTTCTTTTTTTCTTTACTGGCAGAAAAAGAAAGAGAGAGAGCTAAAAATAAAATAATGGTTGTTTGTTTCTATAAAACCCTTTTCTATAAGTATGCAATTTTTTATCCTCAAATTACGCCTAATTTCATGACTTATGCAATATCTATTGTACCAAACAAATTTTGCAGTAATTATTAATATATACTCTATACGGCTATTAATCACCGGATACTTTCAATTTTAGACTTTTTGTCGAATATTTAAATATATATTTGCGGGATTTTTCTGAAACTTTAGAATTATGAAGAATATATTCTGCTTCATATATCAACGGTGATTTGATCAGAAAACAAAACAAAACAACGCCCCCCCCCCCCCCCCAAGAAAAAAAAATTCAAAGAAAAATAATAAGGTTGGGATCACACTGTAAAGTAAAACAAAATGCACGAAATGATTTATCGCTATAGCTTGCAAATAAATAGATATTGTACTATACATGTATTCATTTGAAAAAGAATAAAATGTACTATATCCATGGAAATATATTGATTTTTTAAAAAAGTTCTAAAAATTCTTGCTTTTTTTTATGCAAGGGTTTTTACCAAATTAAACACCAGGTTAAAAAAATTCGACAAAATATAGTAGAAATAATATGGCATAGCTGGAATGTAAATATATTAAGTATTTTAAGAAATAAGAGCAGTTGTATAAAATATTTTTTATCTGCGCATGTGTGCACGGTAAAAATTATTTTTGTTCCCATTATTTGATATTTAACTCTAAAAAGCAATTAAAAAAAAGTTAAATATCATGAAAATTCAGAATGACATCACCGATAGACTGAGCTGTAGTTTAGTTGTTATCTAAAAACAGCTAAATGTTAAGGGGCGTCCCATAAATTGTCGTTTTTAATTTAATGTTTTAGTTCTTTTTTGAAAACCACCAAAACGAACCTAGTCTAAGAAAATAAGAAATATCAAAATGTAAGCATTTCTTCTAAATCTTCTCGATGACATTCATTAAATATAAACTTTTTTGCTGAAAACCAGTTAAAAAATAGTAAAATCCTTTATCATTCAGTAGCTTTTAGAGAGCAATTAAAAATTCGCTCACTCTATTGCCAATATTTCTCTGAAATTTGACTGGCCTTTTTTATGAGTTGCTTCATAGAGTTGACTAACTAATCATAAAAAATAGTTGGATGGGACAGCCCCCAAAAATTTCTTCTATCTCATTCAAACAGTAGGTACACGTTTTAATACTTTAATATTATTATTCAATACTAAACAAACTTTGATTTTCATCTTAAATTTCTGCTTCAGTCAATTAATCAGAGTAAAAACAAGTTAATGTGGATCATGATATTTATTAAAATCAATAGTTATCCCTTAATCTGTTATTACTTGCAAATAGCCGGCTTAACAGGACGCTAGTTCCCATCTCTGCAAGAGCACATGTACAATAGAACGTCGAAGAATAATATATATGTAATAAAATTAAAAAAAAATTGCGCCATTTCTGTTCTCTCTTAGATTCAATTCTAAATTTGTGGAACATATTTCAATCTTAGTTTCGTAATGTATTAACTTGTAACAGCTAAAATTCTTTTTCTTATTTTATTTATTAATAAATTATTGCTTGCTTCTCAAAACGGCGGGAGGTATTTCGTAACCTTTTTACTTTCTGGAATATTCCCGGGATTTTAATTTTATTTTTTATTTAACATCGCGTGACAGGTATTAATACGCGTTGTTATAGGGCTTGTTACTTGCGAGGGAAAATATAGTTCCTGCCGAGGACACGCCTGCTGAGACCAATCAGAATTGATCATTTTTTTTCGTTGGGACTCGAGTTAATCCTAATTGGATTTTTAAAATGATTGACGCGGAGTAAGAGGGAGCTAGTTTTGTCGTGAAATTTTTTTTTTTTCATTTGGTTTTTTAGGAGGAGAGAATGCGATTGCCCTTTGAACTATCAAGACGCACGTTTCATTTCTCCGCTGAATTAGAATATCTGATGATGTGGACTAGATAACGAAAGTTGTAGTGTCTAAGGTGATTGCGGGGAAGAGTTTATCTATTTTATGAGTTCATCAATAAAGAACTTGAAGGCTGATGGTGTTTGTTTTTATAATGGGGAATTACCCCTATGAAATTCTTCCACTGCTCGCCAACTGTCGGAGTGACTACTCTGCTCGTGCTGCTGAGAATTCCTAGAATTTATGCAACATACTTTATTTTCGTCGAATTCTATATAATATTACATTAGCCGGCAGGATAGAGATGAACCGGCGTTCGATTTTTGAATAAGAATTATCGAGCACAACAACTACAAAATGAACCTTTGTATGAGAATTGCTTCTCAACGCTGTTTGTGTTCGCCATGTTCGATGAACGATTACTCGGTGAAACATCTGTTGTGATGGTTTTGTTCTGAGACGCATCTAAAATCATCGAAGTAATGCCCATGTTGTTGCAAGGAACGATGTCGAAAGAAAAACGATTTCAGATAATTCAGAATCGTTAAAGCGGTCTTCAAAAGAGCTTGGTGATAAGTAGGAATTCTGTGAAAAGGATCTTCTTATGTTTTGTTTGTAATATTGTTTGACATCGACAGGTGGGAAATCCATCGTTTGTGAATTAGGTCTCCAGTATTTTTTATATATAACTAACCTCTACGAAACTATCTGATGATTATCAAGATAAAGAACATCAGAGCAGTGAATCATTTTTCATAAAGAAATTTCTTCATCGATGTTGTTCAAAGGCCGCGAATACTAACTGAATACCACAATTTTTTTTCTTTCTTTATCCTTCCAAATAAAGTCTAGGTTCCGTTATTCTTTTTTAGAGAACAAGATTGTAAGTTATTATTTATTATTTATCTTATTTTGTTATTGTTTACGAAATTTTAATAATAATTTCTTTGCTTAAATTCTTGATTTTTTTTAATTTTTATTACAGATATTAAAAAATAAATTTGTTCTTAATTTATAATTAATTGAAATTTTCTGCTCATAGAAATTTTATTTAGTTTTAAAGGTGTTCTTAGTACGAAAGATGGAATTCTTTTGTTCTTAAAAAGTTTTGTTCTCTGTTGCTAAATTTATTATCAATACGTAAAGAAAAGTATTTTTGTTCTTAAAATTATTTGTTATTTCCTATGTATGGAAAACCGATATTTATTATTTTATTTATTTATTACTTATTTATTTATTATTTATTTATTTATTTCACATGCATTCAAAGAGAACCAACATTCCTAATATAACAAAGAAATAATTGATTTATTTATTATTTATTATTTTTATTGTTATTTATTGAAGTATTTGAAGTATAGTAATTGAATTCCAGTAATTGAAGTATAGCATTTAAATATTTTCTATATGAATTATCCCTATTTCATGTTATTAAGATCCGGATTAGTAAAGGAAGAAAAAATGTCAGAAAATAAACTTGATATTGTCCCTTTTAACTTTGGGTCGGGCATGGATATTTTTAAATGGTTTAAACATTTTGATCGAGAATGTTCTGTAGAAAAAAAAAGATAATGAGTGGAAAAAAACAAAATATTTCAAAATATTTAAAGGGGGAAGCGCTAAAAGCTTATATAAATGATTGTTTGGATTGTGCTAGTTATGAGGAAATTGTCGAGATTTAAACAGAAAAATTCATTCAGGTTAGAGTTCCAAAATTTTCTGAGTTTACCTCTTTAAAGTTAAATGATCTAAGTGATTTGGATTCTTATTTTAGAAAGAAAGTTGAGATTGGAAGACAACTTCAGCTTGGGGAAAATTTAATTATAGAGGGATTGACTGATGGACTTCAGCCGGAGTATCAAAATTGTTTAATGGTTAACCCTCCTTCCAATACTCGTGAATGGTTTCGCATTACTAAACAATTAGCAGCGATTCCAACTCATATACCCCTAATAACAGCAATAGAAATTTTCAACAAACTAGACCTATGCACAATCCCAATTCTCAGCCCAGACATTGGACTCGACCAGGGGCGTGCCAGCAGTATTCAGCGCCTGTGTGCAGAACGTCCATTGGCGCCCTATATCCCCCCCCCCTCGCCACTCCGAAAATAAAATTATATATATATATAATCTATAAATGCATAGTTTCTATATCCTTTTGAAGTTTTTTTTTTTTTTATTTCCTTCTATATCTTTACAAGAAACTATAGATTCATAAAATTTTTCGAAATGCGGTTTTCGACGGATTTACTCGTTTTAGAGGTCAGAGAACCCCCCAAAAAAACATGTTTTTACATAATTCCTGTCTGTTGTATGTGACAAAAATTTTCTGGGCGCTTTACTTCAAAAACTAATGCACGGAATTTCACAAAACTTTAGATTCTGTTAGACCTAGATACTACATCTAGACTACATCTGATTAGTTTTTAGTATATACCGCTCAACAGGTGGCACTGTTATACTGCATTATTCACAATTTCCACTATAGCCGTATCTAAAGAACTATCGCATGGATTTTCATAAAACTTTAGATTTAGTTAGCACTTGATGTAATATGGTGTTGATTACATTTTGGTGCAAATCGCTCAACAGGTAGCGCTGCCATTTTGTATTATTCGTAGTTATCGCAATATTCTCTATTTCAAGAACTAATAAACGAAATTTTATAAAACTTCAGATTCAGCTATATAGATTACTGTTGTTTAGTTTTTGGTGTAAATTGCTCCGATTGATGGCGCTGCTATGCTGCGTTTTTGAAGATTTTACAATAAATGTATTTCAAGAACTAATGCATGGATTTTCATCAAACTTCAGTTTCAATTAGTACGTGATAAAAAAAAGTTGTCGTGATTAATTTTTGATGTACATCACCCAATATGTGGCACTGTTATGCAGATTTTTTTATAAAGATTTTGCAATAGTTCTATCTCAAAAACAAATGCACAGATTTTCATCAAACTTCAGATTCAGTAATAAGTTGACATAAGTTGTTGCTGACTAGATTTTAGTTTAAACCACCTAACCGGTGCGCGGCTATGCTGCATTTTTCAGGAAGTATTTACATGTATAAGGTAGAAGAAAGTTTTGGAATTGCCACATCTGACTAGTTTTACTTGGTCAAATAGTTTTTTGAACCGAAAAATTATTTAATAAAATGTGTCTTGTTTTTATAGGTTTTTACTTCATTTATGACATAAAATTTCTAGTTTGAAACATTCGTAAATTACTTGAAAAATAAGTGAGGTTATTAAGATTAACTGTGTAAAAAAATCAAGACAGTAAAGCCTGTGAAAGTAAAGCCTGGCTGTTTCGAAATCCTGCATTAAATTGTAAAATTTCACTATCCCTGAGAAATTAACACAATATAATAACAATAGATTATCTATATTATAAAGGACAAATGTGTCCGTCCGTAATGCTGACGTGTTTTTGCAAATGACTAAACTTGACGATAGTATTTTACTTTTTAATTTTCGCTAGAGCAATTTTTTAAACATCGCACATTTTCATTTTTGGCACAGTCGTATAGGAGAAAATATGCTCTTTCAAATAGAATTTGCTTGAAAATTGCAGCTCAATTTACTTTTTAGTGCGGTTTTAAAAATAATTTTCAACCAGGAATGTCTTTAAATCCATATCTATCGTATGCAGGATAGAGGTCTGCACGGGCCGGAATTTCCAAGCCCGGGCCCGGCCCGTAGGAAAATTATTTCGGCCCGGCATGGCCCGTTGTAAAACTCAAAAGTTCGGGCCGGCCGTTACAACTTCAATGATTTCTAAAAAATTCAGATTTTTATCATATAATTAAGATTTCTTTAAAGAATACTGCATATCTATGGAATGTATGGAATGATTTTACAGTAATACAGGAAATACACATTAATGATTACTTAGATTATTAGGCTTTCAACATTCAATTAAAGATTCATTAAAAAATTAATATGGCTTAGAATAAAAGAAAAAAGAAAGAAAGCTGAAAACATCGTTACTTTTGAAACTGTTTAATAAAAGAAAATTTATAAAAATATTTCTACATCATTTATTTAAAGATTTTAAATACAAATTCATTCTTAAATTCAAAGAAGCTCCTTTATGATACATTTCTAAATTCATTTTTTCTCAGAAACGCATAAAATTAGCAGGTATCTTTATTCAGAAACTATATAATCGAATGGGGTTTTGATACAAGCAATTTAAGAATACTGAAAGCAAATAAAATGCTGTCATAATTAGAGTTTTGAATAGAATTTCCGGAAGCAATAACATGGGAAGGGAGAAATGCCTGCAATTATTGGAGAAACTGTTATATCTCAACAAGGTTATACAAGTATTTTATTTGCCAAAAATGAAAAACGCTATTCGATTCCAAATCAATCAGAAAATGTGTCAAACTTTCGCATTATTGAGAAATTAATTTAAAAACCATCCAGAAGTATATATCCGAAGATTAAGCTAACATAAGTACTTTATCCCTGTTAATAATTTTACAAATCATGTTTTCTGTCCTACAGATCTTGAGAATAATTAAGTCTAACTCCGGTCCGCCCAGTCTATATGTAGAAAAATAATACAAACTTGATCTCGGCCCGGCATGAGTCAGCTAAAAAAATAGTAAAACGGGTTACACACAATGCAATTCTCCGATGCCGATCTCTACACTGTGCATTTTTATATTGATGCTGTCAAACTAGTATGGCTCGTGACGCACATTTATACTTATTCTCGTTAAAACCATTTTTGTTTAAAATAGCTCATATCTTATCGTCTCTCTGAAACCTTCGGGCCGGCAGGCCCGAATTTTTTTTTTATCGTCTCGGCCCGGCCCGTCTGGCCCGTTCAATTTTTTTGCCGGCCTGGCCCGTTCATGTTGTTTGTCGGTCTCGAAAAAGAGAGCATGGGTTCGAACCCCACTCCTGCCATAATTTACATCAATGTATGATTTACAATAACTTTTTCCGTATTACAATTTTTATTATTAACCGATCGCGTGATATTTCGCAAATTAAAAGTAACGTGGGCTTTGAATAAGCTTGCCGACTGGAGCGGAATCAAGATGACCGAGAGGTCTAAGGATCCAGATTTAAGCTCTGGTTCTGGTAAGAGAGGGTGCGTTCGAATGCCGCTCCTGAGAAAATTTACATCCATGTATAATTTACAATATTTTTTTTCTCGTATTATAATTTTTTTTAACCGACTTCGAAAAATCGTTAATTTTTAACTAAAAAGAGAAAAATAAGCTTTTCTACCAAAAATTGAACCGACTTCAAAAACTACTCCAAAATGAAAAATAATTTTTGTTCATAATAGTAATAAGATATTAAATTAAGAGTGTAGTATTTACCATGCGTATTATTATACTTATGTACATTAATTGGATTTTTTGGAGTCGGTGCCAGCCAAGACAAGTAACATGTAATTTTCCAATAGACACACATCCACGTATTTACGAGTTTTTTTTACGATTTAATAATAGATAATCATAACTTACATTTTAAACTAAATATTAAATCGTAAAAAACTCGTAAATACTTGGATGTGTGTCTATTGGAAAATTGCATGTAACTTAGCTTGGTTGGCGCCGACTCCAAAAAATCCAATTAATGTTCATAAATACAATAATACGCATGGTAAATACTACACTCTTAATTTAATATCTTATTACTATTATGTAAGGAAATTATTTTTCACTTTGCAGTAGTTTTTGAAGTCTGTTCAATTTTTGGTTTTGTAGAAATGCTATGGCCGTCTAAAGTAGACTTCAATCTATGAATGAAAAAAATCACAGTATGAAACCTACGGCACTGGAGGGAATGCAAAACCTTTACAAACGGCTGATGTTTCATTTTTACCAATTAAAGATTGCGCCATAGCTGACGTAAGCCACTCCAATTTTAAATCTCTATGTTATATCTCACAGTCATACAAGTTTTTACACTGTTTCTCTAATTCAGAGCCGTCCAACACGTCTTCCGTGAACACTATGGTAGCATGGTAGCCAGTAGCATTTTTTGAAGTTTTTCTGTGTTCGTTCGAATGTTTCCTCTTATTAGCTATTTTTTTTTAAATTCAAAGTTCGTTTTAAAGGGTGCTTTCTTTAAAACCAATAATATTTTAATTGAGTTCTTTTAAATGTTACCAGTGATCGTTAGTTATTTAATGTTGTTACTTTGTTATTTAGTGATTAATGTTTCTGGCTTCTTCCATGCAATACTTTAAAGTTGGGTTCCCCTTCTGAAAAGTCAGTTACAAATTTACTATGATTTATATTATTTTTGCATAGAATTTTTGAATCGAAGGGGACTTATGACTTTCCTCGTGAAATGCATGTGTGTCATATAAGCAGTGCTGCTACAGGCTACTATTTTTATATTCTATTCGCACTATTAATTTAAATATATACATACATATATATATATCTTTATATATAAAAATCTTCTGTGCGTGTGTATGTAATTGAACTCCTCCTAAACGACTGGACCGATTTTGATGAAATTTTGTGTGTGCGTTCCAGTAGATTCGAGAATGGTTTAGATTCACATTTCGTCGAAATTGATTCAGTACTTTTTTAGTAACTAGGCAAAAACTAATAGTTAGTGATTTTTCGCTAATTAAAAGTGCTATATATATTAAAGAAAGTCAGGATTTCGTATTAATCATAGCACAAAAAAATCTACCGAACCAAAAATCTTGAAAATTTAGGAAAAAATACTTCTTATAACATCGAGTGCCGCTAAAAAGGGATTTTCGAAAAATCCAACCCTAAGATGAGTAAAAAAAGAAAAAGACTTTTAAAAAATTTCTTAAAAATCGGCTTTTATAGTTATTTTTCACCTGATAACATATTTTAGTGCATTCTCTCATTCTGAATCGAATGGTACTAAGCAAATTCGTTTAAATCCAGTAGTTCCTGAGATAAATCTCATTTTCCTAAATTGGCGATGTCTTCGGCGCATAAACCTCAAATTTTCAAAGCTTATCTTTATATATAAAAATCTTCTGTGCGTGTGTATGTCGCTGAACTCCTCCTAAACGACTGGACCGATTTTGATGAAATTTTGTGTGTGTGTTCCAGTGGATTTGAGAATGGTTTAGATTCACATTTCGTCGAATTTGATTCAGTACTTTTTTTGTAATCAGGCAAAAACTAATAGTTAATGGTTTTTCGCTAATTAAAAGTGTTGAATAAGTTCGACGAATAGAGTGCGGACCGAATGTCCGAGCGGTCTAAGGCGCCAGATTTAAACTCAGTTTTTTGAAGAAAGAGATCGCGTGTTCGAACCCCTCGCCTGACAAACATGTAGGCTTTACAATAATATTTTTTGTATTATGATTTTGATTAACCGACTTCAGAAAATCGTTAACTTTTAACTAAAAAGAGAAAAAAAAAAAACTTTACTGTCAAAAATTGAACCGACTTCAAAAAATACTGAAGAGTGAAAAATAATTTCCTTTCATAATTATAATAAGAAATTAAATTAAGAGCGTAGTGTTTATCGTGCGTATTACCATATTTACGTACATTTATTTGATTTTCTAGAGTTGGTGCCAAGAAGGACAACGTCTGTCGGGTCCGCTAGTATATATATATTTATATATCAGATTATATTTCTCTTGCAAATTTTGTCAAAGCGTAAGTAAAAGACTTTTCTTTTGAAAAAGTGGTGTGAAATTGAATTAAAAAGTAGTTATTTGTGGCAGCCTTGTATAAGACAAAATGTCTTGTGATGCATAAGTCTACTAATATTTATGACCCGATTACCGCATGACAAACGTTTTCCAGTATTTCCGAATAATAATTTATTTTCATATTATTTATGACAAATTCCGTAGAGGAAACAATAGCTATTTAAAATAAAAAACAGGTTGAATTTTTCTGTAATAATAAAACTGTAAAACGCTACCACGACTAAATTGGTAGTACAATCAAACCTCGTTAACATGAACACGCTTAACGCGAATTACTTTTAACCTGAACTGCTCTCACAGTCCCCTATAAAGACGAATACAACGATATGATACTGATAACATGAATTACTGTTAACATGAACTAAAGTTTGATTCCCCTTGAGGTTCATGTTAACGAGGTTCGTCTGTACAAGTTTTCAGTCATGTGAATTATAGCGCCTCTCACTGTTTTTGGAACTACATGAGGTGCGCCTCTAATTGAAAGGACGGACAGGTTTGCATTTAAATCGCATATTAGGAGATTCGGAAGTATAATAAAACGAGACATTATACATATTTAATGAAATATTTATAAGTAAATTTGTCTGCTATAATTCTATAAAACATAATTCAGAAGTAAAAAGAAATACAAGACATTTTAAAATAATTATGGATTTTTAAAAAATATATTTGCTCCTCAGCTTAGTTTTTTTGGCGCCTTTAATAATTCGGCGCCTGTGTGCCCCGCACACTTTGCACACTGGGTCGGCACGCCCCTGGACTCGACACACTACAAACAACCCCAAAAAATTTTTAATCCTAGGTTTTTCACTCCTAGAATGCCTACGACTCATTATCAAAATAACTACCAATACGGATCGCCGTTCTATTTCCCAAAAACATTCGGAAAACATCAAACTTTGTATTGCTTGAAACGACGATTATTAAATGTAGAAGGACTCTGAAGCTTGGAGACCATTTGATAGACGAACCACATTTATTGACACGACAAAATAAGACGGCTACATACGGTCACATTAACACAAAAGAACACATGAATATTATTATTATTGTTCCACTAGAACAATATTTCTTCGCGACACACGAAGAGAGATTTTGGACTTCCTCCAATCACACCACGGCCCCGACTGCCGAACGCAGTTCTCTCTTTCGTCGAGGGCGCGCCACTTGGCAATAGTTTATCTCTTATTTGGCGACGCCAACCATTGTTTTTTTTTTTTTAAAGTCAAAGTTTGAATTGTGGAACCTTACATGTCCCTCCGTAAAGAGCACATAGTTCTCCTTAGAGACTATGCTGCTAAGGAATGTTTTTAGCATATTTCACACAACTGTAAGTTTATTTTTAGTTAATTTTCAAAAACCATAGAGTAATTTTTTTAAGCATATTTCACAAACGTAAAAGAAGAACTCGTTCGCTAGCCCAACATTTAATACTTAAATGAACCAATATAAATATATGTATATACAATAATATTAATACTAATAACTAGATACAATATGAAATATTCAACATGAAATATTATAATGAATAATAATGCATTATTTACACAATTACTTTATATGTTTCCCTAGGGGAACCTGGAAAGTGCATCAGCATTACCATGTTTGCTTCCTTTCCTATAAGTAATTTTCAGGTTGTATCTTTGAAGTGCTAAAGCCCACCGTGCTAGTTTGGCACCATGTGGCAAGCCCTGGGTAAGGTAAGAAAGAGGATTATGATCTGAAATCACTTCAACTTGCGATCCGAAGATCCAAGTATCAAATTTTTGAAGCGCAGCTAAAACGCTGTAAGCCTCTCTTTCTATAGTAGACCACCTGGTCTGGCATGGGGTAAGCTTTTTGCTGTAAAAAGCTATAGGATGCTCCTTCCCATTCTCATCTAACTGTGACAAACACGCTCCAACGGCCGTAGCGGAAGCATCGGTATAAAGCTGAAAGGGTTTTTCAAATTGTGGAGTATATAAAGATGGCATTTTAACTAACTGTTCCTTTAGTTTTTGGAAAGCTTCTTCTTCCAACTTTCCCCAGGGGATATCTTTGGGAACTCTCTTTTTCGTCAGATTAGTCAAAGGTAATACAATACTCGCAAAATTCGGAATGTAGTCTCTATAATAACTTGCTATCCCCAAAACCGTTCGCAATTCTTTCTTGTTAGTAGGTGCCGCTAATTTCTTCATAGCTTCCACCTTTTCAGGGTCCGGGGCATGTCTTCCTGACCCAACTATATGCCCTAAAAATTTTACTTCTTTCTTTCCAAAATCGCATTTTTCTAAATTAACAGTAAGACCTACTTCACGAAGAGTTTGTAAAACTGCACTAATATGTTTCAAATGGTCTGCCCATGTTTTTGAGAAAATTGCAACGTCATCAATGTAGGATCGACAGTAATCTTTATGCGGAATCAGAACTTTATCCATTGACTTTTGAAAGGTGCTACCAGCATTCTTCAGCCCGAATGGCATGACTCTCCATTGGTAATGACCAGAGTGAGTTACGAAGGCAGTATAATGTTTGCACTCTTCTTTCATGGGAATCTGCCAATATCCCTTAGTAAGATCAAGTACGGTGATTATTTTTGCTTTCCCTATTTCATACAGCAGTTCATTAGCATGTTTCATGGGGTAAGCATTTGGAATAGTAAAACTGTTTAGTAGTCTGAAGTCAACACACAACCGCACGCTGCCATCTTTTTTAGCAACGCACACTAACGGATGGGCCCATTCACTATCGCTTTGTTCAATGAGTCCAGTTTCTAGTAGCTCTCGAATTTGACGATCTACTTCATTTTGGAGGGCTATAGGAATTCGATACGGTCGAAGTCTTTTCGGTGAACAATCAGGTGTAACCTTAATCACATGCCCTTCGACTTTCGCCATTCCAGGTTTAGTATTAAATATGTCATGGTATTTACAAAGTAAGTCGCTTAGATCATGCCGTTGCTTAGCATCTAATGGGCTGGTCATATCCCGGACATGTTGCTCTACTTCACTTTTATTGAGAGTCATTTTCTCGGTTGGAGCAGAATGTAATTGTCCAAAATCTTTATCCTGCTCAAAAACAAGACCTATGTGTTGGACACGAGCCACATATGGTCGAATTTTATTGAAATGTAATTCTTTTCTTGTACCATCATCAAATTCAACAATGGCTGAATGTGGCCTGCTCAATTGAACCACAGTCGCCGGTCCTGACCAAGTTTTCAATAGCTTATGAGATGATGTTGGCAGCAGGATCAGAACCCTGTCACCTACTTGAAAGGTTTTCTCTCGAGCTCTCAAGTTATACCTTTGGGCATAACTTTGTTGATTTAGTTCAGCATTCTCATTTGCAATTCTATGAGCGTTTTCTATATTCTCTCTTAACTCTTCTAAATATTTTTCGACAGACCTAGAAGCCGTTGTAGGTATCACCTTCTCACCTGTCCAAATTTCTTTAAGTAATGCGGTCGGTCCCTTAGGAATTCGTCCATACACTAATTGGTATGGAGACACACCAGTCGTGCAGTGAGGAACTTCTCTATACGCAAATAAGAGATGCGGAATGTGGATATCCCATTGATTTCCATATTCCTGAACATTTTTGTTCAGCATATTCTTTAAAGTTCTGTTCCATCTCTCCACAGCACCCATGCTCTCGGGATGACCCGGCGTTGAAAATCTTGGTGATACTCCTATTAAATTTATAAAAGCCTCGGTCAGTTCTGCGGTAAAATTTGGACCTTGATCTGTACATATCATTCTAGGGAAACCAGTGCGGCTGAAAATTTGCATCAATACATTGCACGTAGTTTTAGCGTTTATATTTCTAGTCGGTATTGCTTCTGCCCATCTGGTACATAAATCAATCGCACAAATGATATACTTGTGTCCTCTTCTGGAAGGAGGTTCTAAAGGGCCAATGCAATCTACGCTCCAAACTTCAAAGGGGTATTCTGGCCTGGTAATTGGTTGGATCGGAATTCTATCTCGGTAAGTTTCAGTTCTTCTAACTTGACAAGGTTTGCAACTTTCACAAAATTTCCTGACATCATTTTTGATAGTCGGCCAAAAGAATGAGTACTTTATTCGCTCTTTCGTTTTCTTTTCACCCAGGTGTCCAGCCAGGGGAATTTCATGGGCAACTTTCAATACGAAATCTCGCTTGCTGTAAGGCAACACCACTTGCTTTATTTTTTCGCCACACACCCATTCAGAGTGTAACAACAGTCCGTCCTCTAGCTCAAATCCATTTCTCCGTTCTTCTGCAAGCTTCCAAATATTTGTTAAGGACTCATCTTCCCGCTGTAGCTTTATAAACTCTGATCTACTTTCTTTACAACCCTCTTCTTCACTGTAGATAGCAGGACTTTCTATCTCGAGTGCTTCTTCTTCTTCATCACTCTTTACAATTTCATTCAGACTGTAGCTTTGTTTCTGTTCATCTTGCACAGGAGGGGAAGTCACGGGTTGACATTCTTGAATTCCATCATTTAGTGAGTCAAACGCTGTAGAACATATCAGCATATCGCTTACCAATTTTTTGGATACCGCACATACGACAGGGACTTCACAATGTCGCGAGTCATTTATTTTCATTTTAAAAACTACTAACGGGGCTGTTTCAGTTGATCCAAATGCACATACTAGTTTTACATTTCCTTCACCATCGCCTTCTTTAATAGGAACCAGGTCATGTCTTATGACTGAAATTTGAGCCCCTGTGTCTAAAATGCCGTTAAGAATCGTAGAACCACATTTCAATTCTATTTCCTTCAGTTCATCACACTTCACAGAATTTGCCTTGAGAGGGAATGACATAGGCACGGAAATTCGAGCAGTCAATACCTCTTTATTCTCTATGACTTTTTCTGTAGTGACCGAATTGCTACGAACATTTTCGATTCTGCCCCGATTTCCTTGGCTATTATTCTTAGGACAAACTCGTGCAAAATGCGTTGGATCACCACATACGAAGCATGTGACTTTAGATATTCTAGGACCCCTGTCCCTTTGATACCCTCCTTGGTATTTTGTTCTGTCAACTTGCTTGTCATTTCCGCCATATTTGGTTACACCTGCTAAATGATTATTTTTATTGCCTTCGGACCTTTCCTTGAATTTACACTTATTTTTCTCTTCTGATTGCCATCGGGGAACATCCCTTGGCTTTTTGTGCACTGGATTGTTCTTCAAACCGTCCTTCAAACTTTCGTATTCATCAACCTTTTCTGCGACCTCCAAAGGATCAATCATTTTATTCCATTGGTCCAAGAAATGTTCTTTTATGTCGTTTGGTACTCGGCGTTTAAGTTGGTCCGCAACCAGTAGCTTCTTTAATTGGTCGAAATCCTCGACTTTTAATTCATTTATCCATTCGTTAAAATAACTATTCAATGCATGACAGTAACTCCTCCAAGATTCTTCTGGTCCCTTTTGATGTCGGAAAAATAGCTGTCTCAATTTTTCAGGATTCAGTTTGTAGCGTTTAAGCAACATTTCTTTTATGAAATCATAATCATTGGCTCTCTCAGGAGGCTCCCGGGCTATATTGTTAGCTATCTCGGTTGGTAAAAGTCCTAATAAATATGCCACCCATTCGGTTTTTGGTACACATGCCATTGCCGCCCGACGTTCAAAGTTTACCAAATACAATTGCATTTCGTCTACCTTTTCATCGTACTTTGGGGTTATCTGCATCAGCTGTACTTTAGACCTTGTTTCATTCGAATTTTCCACTACTTCACCCAAATGTACGTTATTCCCCAATAATTCCAAGCGTTTTAACTCAATTTCATGGGCTCGCTCCTCTGTTCGGATTCGATCTTCTCTTTCTTTTTCCCGAATTCGTTCTTCATCTTCTTTTTTCTCACGCCGAAGTCTGTCTTCTATTATTCTGCTCAAAGAAACTTTGGCTTCATCTTCAATGAAATTCCCACTGTCAACGATTAGCTTTCTAATTTCAGCCCTCGTTAGATCTGAGTTAACTTTTAACCCCAGTTCGGTGGCCAGTTCGACCAGATCCTCCTTGCGACCCTTACCCAAGAAAGATGATGCCATGGTAACCCGGAAAAAGAAACGAAATCCCAGTAATTCTAACAATCAGTAACAGTGTAATAACCCCCAAGAGTTATTCATTCCCTCCAGGAAACATATTTACAACCATGACAATATAACCTATCGCTCAAATAATAATTTATTTCATTTGTTTACTTCTACTCAAAAAAAAAAAAAAACGCAGCATAAGTAACCAAAACTTAATACTTTATCAAAAAAAAATTTTTAAATAAAATAGTTCTAGAAACCATATACATCAATAGTATATCACAACACAATAGTATATTCAATGATCAATCGTTCGATTTCGTTTTCAGCACTCAACATAATAAAACAATTCTACAATATCTAAGTGTAGCAATATTTTCTCAAAACAATTAATTTTATTAATTAATTACTCTTAATGAACATTTAATAGTGTTCACAATACCCCAAAAAAAATCACAAACCTTAAGAACATTCAATGTTGTCATAACACTATACTCGTATCATTTATTTCAAAACAACAACATAAAAAAAAAAACCGAAAAAAAATAATAATATATATGTATATTTTGTTTGTTTTCTTAAAATACCATCAATATAATTTTAATTTTTTTTTCTTTAATCACTCTGTATACAGAAACGAAATTGCAAATTAAAAAAAAGAATTCTTTACTACCAAGAGTATAATTTTTTGGCAACCATTCAAAATTCATAAACAAATTTTCCTTTATTCATTTCTTATAACACTCTATATACGTTTATATTATTGAAATCATAACGTCGGTTGCACTACAAGAGAGAAATAAAAAAAAATATTTCATAAAAGAATTCTTTCAAAACACTAGTTTCGATTTACCGAATTTAGACAGTGAATGCAAAAAATAATAATAAAAATATGTACATATATATATATATATTATCCAATCTATATCAATAACAATTGAACACAACCAATTTCTATTACTTCTTTAATCAACGGTACTCCGTTGCAAAAAAAAACCAAACAATAATTATTTTATTTTATCCTTTTAACACTTCTGAAATAAAAATTCCTATTCCAGCCATTTGTTCCAAATTACTTCATAAGTAACACAAACAAAAAAAAAATCATTTTCGAAAACAATATTTCGTAATTGTCAAATGGATAATATTCTAAAATACAATTTATCGGCTAAACAAAAACACATTTTTTTTTTTCAATTTAATGATCATGAAAGATATTTTTCATTTGCATAGAACATAATAACACAGAGCCTATTCTCAATTCTTTTTATTTCATTTTTCATCCACTAAAGAGAAAAGAGATTTTTTTTTTTTAATTTATTATGTTTTTCTGTATAATACCTATATAGGATTACCTATATATATACTTTTACCTATAAGGATATATATTTTTCGATTGGGCTAGCACGAGAACTTCTTACCTGTAGGTTCATATCCACTAGGCTGCGCCAATACGGATCGCCGTTCTATTTCCCAAAAACATTCGGAAAACATCAAACTTTGTATTGCTTGAAACGACGATTATTAAATGTAGAAGGACTCTGAAGCTTGGAGACCATTTGATAGACGAACCACATTTATTGACACGACAAAATAAGACGGCTACATACGGTCACATTAACACAAAAGAACACATGAATATTATTATTATTGTTCCACTAGAACAATATTTCTTCGCGACACACGAAGAGAGATTTTGGACTTCCTCCAATCACACCACGGCCCCGACTGCCGAACGCAGTTCTCTCTTTCGTCGAGGGCGCGCCACTTGGCAATAGTTTATCTCTTATTTGGCGACGCCAACCATTGTTTTTTTTTTTTTAAAGTCAAAGTTTGAATTGTGGAACCTTACACTACCCAAGTCGTCCGTGCAGAATATGTTTAAACAGAGGCATAGAAAATGCATATCATTGGGAGAGGAGTTGTATATTTAACACAAATTCCTTTCAATCTCAAACTCCTGCTCGTATTCAACCACACCCTACTAATAATATTTGACAATTATTTATCCCTGGATATGTGGACAATAACAAAGTGTATTGTGTGGTTGACAATGGATCAACTGTCTCAATTTTACCTCTCAAATTTGTTCGATATTTAAATGGTAATTTACATAATGTTACCCCTATTACTATTAGACAGGCACAAGGAACTCTTACAATTAATAAATCTTGTCGATTATGTATTAAATTTGGTAATATAAAGAGGTATGTTAATTTTTTAGTAAGTAAGCTAGATTTGGACTATGCTATTTTAGGTTTACCTGATTGTGCCAAATTTAAATTGAAAATTGATTGTGCTAAAAGCCAGGTGCTACAAGACAATATTTCGTTAAACCAATATGTCAACATATCCAGTGATAACTTAGAATTGCTTCATTTTGATATTATAAAAAATTATACTACTGTGCAACCCGATTATGGAAATACCATAACTCCTCAATCCTTGCCGCGAACTAATAATGATGATTATAATCTATTGGGGGATCTGAATGTTATTCACAATAAAAATGTAAGGGAACTTTTAAGGGATTTTTTAGATATTTTTGCCAAAAATAAATATGATGTAGGAAGAATTAATATTGAACCTCAGCGTATTTATCTTAAATCTGACCTACCAATATCTTTGAGGCCTTATCGTACATCCACTGTTGATGAAAAATAAATATCTCAGCAAATCTAATCCTTATTAGCTGCTGGGTTAATTAAAGAAAGTTATAGCCCATATTCTTCTCCAGTTACGTTAGTAAATAAACGAGATGAAGGCAAAAAAACCCGAATGTGTGTTGATTACCGAAAATTAAATTCTATTATGAAAAATGATGCTGAACCTTTGAACCGAATAGATGAAATTTTAGACAAATTAAGTGATGCCCAATATTTCTCTACACTAGATTTAGCCTCAGGCTATTGGCACATACCTATTCACCCAGCCGATTCCGAAAAGTTAGCCTTTACTACTAGTTGTGGGCTCTGGGAATGGAATGTTCTCCTCTTTGGTGTAAAGGTAGCCCCCCCCCCAATTTTCAATAGGACAATTAGAAGAATTCTTACAAAATATAAAATAGACTTTGCTTGTTATTATTTTGATGATATAATTATTTTTTCTAAATCAATAGATGAACATATACAGCATCTCATCCAAATTTTTGATTTATGCCGAATAGAAAATATTAAATTAAAATTATCTAAATGTACTTTTGCTCAAAAACAAATCAATTTTCTAGGGTATGAAACCCAAAATGGAACTTTAACTCCAGCTAATACTAATATAGAAACAATTAAAAAACTAAAACCTCCTACTAATACTAAAGAATTACAAAGATTTCTTGGTTCTATAAATGTGTATCATAAATTTATTGACAAATATGCTGAAATTAGACACCCCCTAAATAAATTACTTAAGAAAGATACTATTTGGGAATGGAATACTGAATGTCAAAACTCTTTTCAAAAATTAAAAGATGCCCTCATTGCTAAACCAATTTTAAAGGTTTATGACCCAAAATTACCCCTACACATGTTTGTTGACGCTTCTCAGGTGGCGGTAGGTGCAGTTCTTAAACAACCCGACCATAATAACTTTTTACATCCAATTGCTTATTTTTCTAGAGGACTGAGAAGTTATGAGAAAAATTATTTCATTACCGAATTAGAGTGTCTTGCTATCATTGATACTTTAGATAAATTTTATCATTACTTTCACGGTGTACAATTTACCATCCATACTGATCATGCATCTCTTGTTTGGTTAAAAAATGTCAAACATTTAAGAGGTCGATTATTTAGGTGGTCATTGAAGTTAAGTATGTTCGATTACAAAATAGAGTACTTAAAGGGATTTACAAATGTCGAAGCCGACATGTTGTCCCGAAACCCTATTTCCCATTTTTGTAAACCCTTTACTTTTCTTCTTGACGTTAAAGAGATTATTGAGATGCAAGAAAAAGAAAATGTGTGGGGATCAAATTATATTAGTGACAATGGACTGATTATAGTTAAAAGAAAAGGTTTTCGTAAAGTGGTAGTTCCCATGTCCCTAAGAAAAAAATTGCTTAGTGTTGCTCATGAACAGTTTGGTCACCCTGGTGTTCAAAAAATGCAAAATTTAATTTCTCCTAACTATTATTGGCCAGATATGACCCAAGACATTACCAACTTTGTTAAATACTGTGATATTTGCCAGAAAAATAAAAAACCTAGACAGAAAAAATTTGGCTTATTACAAGCTATGTCCACTACAGATCAACCTTTTGACTGTCTGTCTGTTGATACTGTAGGAGGGTTCAATTATTATAATTCTACAAAAAAATATCTCCATATTATAATAGACCATGCCACAAGATATGTTTGGGCATTTCCTTCCAAAAGTGTCACTACAGAAACTTATACAAATTGTCTGAAACAAATCTTCAATATCAAAATCCCTCAACAATTATTCTGTTTTAATAAGATTTCAAGTGTACAGTCCCCTCAAAAAATACTAAGTGACAGGAATGCTGCTTTTACTTCTTCAAGATTCAAAAAATTCCTGCGAAATCATAATATTAAACAACGTTTGACCACTGCCCATCATCCACAAACGAATGGGAAATGTGAAAGAGTAAATCAGACAATAGTAACTAGATTAAAATGTAAAGTAAACTCCACTACCTCTAAAATTCCCTGGACTAAGCTTTTAACTGAGGTAATTAATGAATATAATAATACACCCCATTCTATTACTAAATTTCCACCTGCTTACTTGCTTTTTGGCCAATTACTCTATGACTCCCCCTTACAACACAATTATTATTCCCCTGTTCATGAAGCACTTAAAATTGCTAAAGCAAAAACTGATGAATTTCATTTAAAAAATAAAAGATATTATGATAAAGATTATATCGAACCAAAATTTAAAATAGGAGATCTAGTTATCTATGAAGAATTTCAGTACCCTAATACTAGAAAGTTGTCACAAGTATTTAGTGGCCCTTATAAAATTCTTAACAAATTATCCGAAGTAAATTTTGAAATTGATAGGCAAAACCAGTTCAAAAGTTCAGAAATAGTACATGTATCTAAATTAAGGCCTTATTATTCCCCTGATAAATTTAAATTAAGTCATGAACAACAACCCCCTAATCAACAACAACAAACTCAAGTAAAAACTGTAGCTTAGACTCTATCTCTAGTTTATTATCATTTTATAATTTTTCTTTTTTTTTTCTCTTAAACAGCAAATTTCTTTCCATATTTTAATTCAGATAATATCCTGTAATTCTTACAGAATGACAATGATATCTCTTGACTGCAGCGAGAGTGTCACTTGTCTGGAAATTTTTATATTTGTTTGTTTATGCCGGCGTAGACGAACAAAGTGGAAATTTCTTATTCTGTATTGAATTACTCTAGCTATAACTTAGAATAATATAATAACAAGTAAATATTTAAAAAAAATTTCAACTGAACCTATTTGTAATATTAAATTTAAGCTATCAATTAATAAATTAATTATTTGCCAAGTAACAAAATTTTTATCACTTTAATTTTTTTTCTCTCTTTCTTTGCTTCTGCATTCCAGTCCTAGTAAATGTCAATTAGAATTTAATTTGTTTCTTTTTCTCTTTCCTTCTTGCATCTTGCAATGCTTTATCACACCGAGAGAATATTTATTGCGTAATTATTTGACATGAATATTTGACATGAATTGGCATGAATAATCTTGTCTTTTATTTTTATTATTTATTAATATTTCTTTTTAAAGAATCTTAGTAGTTTAAAGGTCACGTGCATTCTCAAACATGAAATACGTTTTTATTATTTATTTATTTATTTATTTTTTATCATATTATATTTTAATTTTTTTTTTTGTACATATTCCTACTTAATCCTGCACTCGAATTACAAGATTAAGTAAATGATTACATAATTGATTATATTCTTTATTCTATTCCACTTTCCTCTATATTTCATCCCAAAAATACCTGAGATGAGATAAACGAGATTTAGTATATAATTTAGAATTTAAAGAATGTCTTTTTAAATATTTACTATTACTTATTGAAAGATTTATTTATACCCATTATGAGAGTAACTTACACTTATTATGATATTTATTATTAGTTATATATTTTTTCTTTATTATGTTTCTTTATTATATTGTTTGTTTATTACATTGTTAAAATTTATTATTACTATATTAATATACTATAAAATGTATTACTATATTGAATTTCAAGTATAAAGTATTTTCACAAAGATACCCAAATATGGAACTGTTATAAAGGTGCAAGGACTCAGTCAAATGAAAACTGAACTGCTGTTATAATATTAACTGATGAAAATTAGACAATTTATAAAGATATAATTAGACTCCTTGGATAAAGAGGTATGAACTATACCACTCTAATTCTGAGCCTTAGAGGATTTTTTGAAATGAACTCGTAAAATTTATGTCTAGAACTTTCCAGTGAATTTCTTCATATTTAGATTTGTCATTATCATGAATGCATTCAACGTTATTTTATTTTTATTTTTCATGTTAGCAGCATATTAAGATTAGTTGTTTATATTTTCAACTTACTTCCTGATATGTACTGCTAAACAAGATCATATCTTGTATTTTTAATGATGCCTATTTTATTGTATTTAAATTTAAAGCTATTCCACGCATCACCTTAGTGTTCCTAAATTTGAATTCTATATTTATAAAAAAAAATTATTTTAATTTTTCTTTTATTTAGTATCTAATTATTATTACTGATATCAACAACTTCGTGAGCTAAGTCTGCATCATCTCCCTTTCTGTGAAATTTCAGGTCTCAGACCTACTTTTTCACCCGTCTTTCAGAAAGGGGGAATTTGTAATAAAAAAAAAAAAAAAAAAAAAAAAAAAAAAAAAATTGCGCCATTTTTGTTCTCTCTTAGCTTCAATTCTAAATTTGTGGAACATATTTCAATTTTAGTTTCGTAATGTATTAACTTGTAACAGCTAAAATTCTTTTTCTTATTTTATTTATTAATAAATTATTGCTTGCTTCTCAAAACGGCGGGAGATATTTCGTAACCTTTTTACTTTCTGGAATATTCCCGGGATTTTAATTTTATTTTTTATTTAACATCGCGTGACAGGTGTTAATACGCGTTGTTATAGGTCTTTTGTTACTTGCGAGGAAAAATATAGTTCCTGCCGAGGACACGCCTGCTAAGACCAATCAGAACTGATAATTTTTTTTCGTTGAGACTCGAGTTAATCCTAATTGGATTTTTAAAATGATTGACGCGGAGTAGGAGGGAGCTAGTTTTGTCGTGAAAATGTTTTTTTTTTTTTTCATTTGGTTTTTTAGGAGCGAGAGAATGCGATTGCCCTTTAAACTATCAAGACGCACGTTTCATTTCTCCGCTGAATTAGAATATCTGATGATGTGGACTAGATAACGAAAATTGTAGTGTCTAAGGTGATTGCGGGGAAGAGTTTATCTATTTTATGAGTTCAACAATAAAGAACTTGAAGGCTGATGGTGTTTGTTTTTATAATGGGGAATTACCCCAATGAAATTCTTCCACTGCTCGCCAACTGTCGGAGCGACTACTCTGCTCGTGCTGCTGAGAATTCCTAGAATTTATGCAACATAGTTTATTTTCGTCGAATTCTATATAATATTACACATATACAGTCACCGCCAAAAAAATCTTGACACTTTCGATTTTTGATGTTTTGTTAAATATCTAGAAAGATACACAAGGAATCATTCTGAAACTACTGGTGTTTAAACAAAATAATACACGTCATATATTTTGACAAAGATTTTCCCCCGAAATCTAACAGGGGACCGTCAATAAATTGAAAAAGAACGAAGATCTTTTAGATCACCCTGTCAAAACTAATGAAGCAAAACAGTTTAAACTGCAGATAATGATTAAGTGGCTTATTGTGATAATATGAATATAGCTTGAAAACTCATAGAAAAATTAAAGTTTTTATAAAAACGGTCCAAAATTTTTCCAAGTTTTTTGCTTATAATTTTCAGAGCTCTTCATAAAACACAATAATCTTTTCAGAAAATATGACAAACAACATTGCACATAACACCCTGTAATCAGAATTAAAAAATAATAAAAAATGTATGAAAAATGAACGGGTTTACTAAATAATTTTTTACTGCGCATGCGTCAACGCTATTAAAATTTCATTTGCATATTATGTTAGTTAAATGTATAGAGCAACTTTTGTGAAAGTCTCAAAAACATAGCTTAAAAACTCTAAAAATTATCGTCAATAGAATATGGTCAAAATCCGTTATTTCCAAAATAAAGCAAAAAGATAAGGAGTTGTATCCAAATATAGTAGTACGTGCAATACTGTGTAGGTACTAATCAATGGAATATGGATACAGCCCCTCATCTTTTTGCTGCATTTTGGGAATAATGGATTTTGACAATATTCTCTTAACGGTAATTTTCAGAGCTTTCAAGCTATGTTTTTGAGACTTTCACAAAAGTTGCTCTATACATTTAACTAACATAATATGCAAATGAAATTTTAATAGCGTTGATGCATGCGCAGTAAAAAATTATTTAGTAAACCCATTCATTTTTCATACATTTTTTATTATTTTTTAATTCTGATTACAGGGTGTTATGTGCAATGTTGTTTGTCATATTTTCTGAAAAGATTATTGTGTTTTATGAAGAGCTCTGAAAATTATAAGCAAAAAACTTGGGAAAATTTTGGACCGTTTTTATAAAAACTTTAATTTCTCTATGAGTTTTCAAGCTATATTCATATTATCACAATAAGCCACTTAATCATTATCTGCAGTTTAAACTGTTTTGCTTCATTAGTTTTGACAGGGTGATCTAAAAGATCTTCGTTCTTTTTCAATTTATTGACGGTCCCCTGTTAGATTTCGGGGGAAAATCTTTGTCAAAATATATGACGTGTACTATTTTGTTTACACACCAGTAGTTTCAGAATGATTCCTTGTGTATATTTCTAGATATTTTACAAAACATCAAAAATCGAAAGTGTCAAGATTTTTTTGGCGGTGACTGTAGTATATATATATATAACGCTGTAACAATGCTTTTTTCTCACGAAATATTTCCAAATTCAAGGAAGATCTGCTGGCTATAGCCAAAAACACACAAAAATATTGGTTCAATTCTGTACACAAATTTATACACTTTTCGGTGATCAGGGCCGGCCCAAGACCATTTTGGTGCCTGTGCCAGTTTTCGCTTGGGCGCAGGGCCGTAACAGGAAGTGAATAACAGGGCGGAAGGGGCTCAAGAAAATATAGGGGGGGGGGGTCATACTTTCTCTCATGCAGAAAGATAAATTAGTGCATATTCACACTGTAGTTAGTATGTTTCTCATTAAACTGTTGTAATAATTTCATTTTATGCTAAGAAAATAATAGGATGATGAAAAATTCGAGTGTATAACTAATTCAATCTTAAACATCATGTTAGCTTCATATGTGCAAATAGGATGAGCAAGTGTTGAAATACTTATTTTAGTAACAATTTAATATTTTTGCAAAACTGTGAAAGGTCCTCAAAACTAAATTAGACTTTTGAATAGAATTTCATTTAGATTTTTGGAACATAAATTCATTTAGTGACCTTGAAATTAGGGGCGTGCCGACTCATTGTGCAAAGTGTGCGGGGTACACAGGCGCCGAATTATTAAAGGCGCCAAAATTTTTTCAGTTGAGGAGTAAATATTTAAAAAAATTCTTTAATGTAATTATACTAAAATGTCTTACCTTTTTTTGACATTTGAATTATGCTTTGTAGAATTATTTGAAACAAACTTACTTATAAATATTCATGAGAAAAAAAAAATTGTTTTATTCTACTTTTGAGTCTCTTAATAAAGGATTTAAACGCAGATATTTCCATCCTTTCAATAAACAGAGGAACACCTCATGTAGTTGATGACAGTGAGAGGCGCCATAATTCACATAGCTAAAAACATGCAACTCTATTATCTCACTGTAATAGTGGTAGTGTGGTACAGTTTTATTACCACATCAAAACTCAATCTTTTTTTTTTTTTTTTTTTTTTAAATACCTGTCGTTGCCTCTGCAGAATTTGTCATAAATAAGATGAAAATTAATTATTGTTCGGAAATACCAGTAAACATTCCTCTACGATAATCGTGTCATAAATATTGGTAGCCTTATGCATCACACGACAAGTGTCTTATACAGGGTTGCTACAGGCGAATATTTTTTTAATTCGTTTTCACACCACTGTTCCAAAACAAAAAATATTTTACAAATGCTTTGACAAAATTTGCAAAAAAAAAAAAAAAAAAAAAATACAATATAAAACTTTTTTTTTTTTTTTTTTTTTTTTTTTTTTTTTAATTAGTAATGCGAACAGAATATAAAAATATAGTAGCCCGTGGCAGCTCTGTTTATGTGATGCATATGCATTTCATGGGGATTGCCATAACTCCCCATGACTCAGAAACTCTATGTAAAGAAAAAAATGCAGAAATAATATAAATCATTACAAACAGAAGGGGGATCCATCTTAAAAGTTTTGCATGGGAAGAAGCCAGAAACATTGATCACAAAATAATAACATTAAATGATTAACACTAAATAATGGTCACTGGTAACATAATAAAAAAAACTCCATTCAAATATTATTGATTTTAAAGAAAGCATCCTTTAAAATCGATTTTTAATTTAAACAAATAAAACATTCAAATAGGTGTGTACAGAAAACCTGCAAAAGGCGCTACCGGCCACCACGGCGTCTAAGGAAGACGTGTTGGATGGCTATGAATAGAGAATCAGTGTATAAACAGAACTTATATTAGTGTGAGATACAATATAGAGATTTTAAATTAAAGAATCTGGCTTCAGCTATGGGACAAATTTTATTTGGGAAAAATGAAGCATTAGCCGTTTGTAAAGCATTCCCTACCATTCCGTAGGTTTACTTTTTTGCGTTTATAGACTGAATTTTACTCTAAGCGGACGAAGCAATATCTTTTCTTAGCGTTTCTACAAATAATCACTTCTTTAAAAACTTGTGCATTGGACAAAAATTGAATGTGCTTTCGAACCACAGACCTCTGAATAAATTACAGTCGACTCTCGTTAATTCGAAATCGGATAATTTGAATCTTCGTTTAATTCGAACTAAACATGAAGTCCCGAAATTTTCAATGGCTGAATAACGTTAAAATTTTTCATTAATTCGAACTCACTTTCTCTTGACTTAGTTTAATTCGAACTAACGATAATTCCGATTTTTCATTTTTCTTTTCTTTTTCTCGGATTTCAGATCACTTGAATAACTTTCTTTCTTTGATTTTTGTGAAAATTGTTCCGAACGAATATACATATAATCCCATGAATTTGATATCCACTTTCTTAGTGCCCCCATCTGTCCATCAGTGACGCTTCAAATTTTTCTTTCATTGAGCTTATGTTTATAATCTTTTAATTAATTTATGTCTTTATACATTCTAATTTAATGTTAAGTCATATTCTAATGATAACAGACGAAACAAATAAAAAAAAACACTATGAAATTAATTCCTTTGTAATAGTACCATATTAAGCATGTTTTCATTTCATACTTTCCATAATTCGAACATTTCTTGTGGTCCCGACGAGTTCGAATTAACGAGAGTCGACTGTATCTTGATTAATTTTTTTTTTAATCTATGTCTTCTATCTTCTATTCTGGACCTATCTTAATAACGGAACCAGCTTTTTTGTTAAAAGCCAAAAATATTCTGAAATTTTTAAAAGATTGAGATGTTTAGCCCGTTTCTTCACCACCTTGGGTACGCTCGTGTTTAATCACGTACTGAATAAATAACTAACTAAGACGATTGTAAAATTGTTCATTTCAATTCAGAAAATAAAATTGAAAATATTGAAATATGACCACTTATAACCTTAAACGGTAGAGAAACTAAAAGAGAAATAAACGTTTAATTTAGACATAAACAAGTTATGAGTTACAATGCACAGCTATTATATGAAATCGAAAAAATATAAATTTATGAAAAAAAAGTTTTAACTTGCCTTGCACTTTACGCTTTATTATCCCCTTAAATATACCTAAAACCAACTGTTGAATGGTTTTGTATTTTTTCCAAACGAACCTAGAGGTACCTGGTGGAGATGGGGACGATGTATTCAGCAGCATACATTTAATTTAATGTTATATTTCAAAACGGAAATCTTACTAAACGAACCTAATATTGTCAGCAACATTGTCTTTTGCAGGGTACAAGCTTCGAATTAATTTGATTATTTTTAAATGTCACTCCTTCCAAATGAAGATCGAGTTCACGCTGCATTCAGTAGCTTGCACCGATGGTGTTAACTATGATCCGGTCAGTTTTTTCAAGGGAACAACTCATTTTTATTTCCTTTCTGGCACTTAGGTGTGTATAAAAATTTCATTCTAACTAAAGAATTTCACGAAACATAAAAAATATAAAATGTGCACCATCCCCACACTTTTTAAAAATTCCAAAATGGTAAGCAAAGTACATAGCTCTTAAACGGGAAACAGTATCTTGAGAAAACTTGCACCGAGAGAAAAAATATCTCTATCAAATCTTTGGAATGACTTCACGATTTTTTTAAAATAGTAAATATTAATATTTTTTTCCCGACAGAGCTATTGGAAAAATACCGAAAATTATACATATTTTTTATAAATTTTAACTCTAGTAAAAAAAAATAAATAAAATAAAATAAAATAAAACTTATGCGAACCGCAGTATAGCAGTTTCAAAATGCAGTGAAATCATGCGTTATACTTTCGTCAGAATGAAAGACAGCTTTAAGTATGAGGAAATTCACAGGCATGATTGCTTTGAAAAATGAAATCTCCTTAATTTTTCGATTATCATTATGGCTTTTAATTCATATTTTGGCTAATTATTAAAAAACGAAAACTCTCAGCCTCCTGTGCTTTTGGACTTGCCATCGTCGATCTTTATCCAAATTATCATATCGGCAGGTTTCTTTAGTCATCACCGACGCATGCAGGGTCTTTCAAAAATTAATATAGATATGCAAATTAGAGAAGACAGCAACTTTTTTTCATTAGTACTCGAGCAGAGTCGGTAAACCTTTTCCCACACGCGTGCCATTTTTTTTTTTCAAAAATATATTCTACGTGATCACGACGTGTCAACAACAATAAAAGAAATTTATAGATATAATAAGAGAGAATCAAAATTACTTAAAGTTTTGTTTTTAGCGTAAATTTTTTTTAATATAGACTGGGAGGCAGCAGTACAGACAAGCACCTCATCGAGTTTAGGGATGAAAATCTAAGATTAGTTACATCTCGATTCACATATTAAAACGCAATCGGTTTGCCAATCATCTTCTTGGAAAACACCTAAAAACCCGATTTTAGCGATTTACTCGTAGGTTTACCATTATGTTTTTCTGTTCCCAATCTTTCATGTTTTCATACTTTTGGGTGCATGAAAGCGCAAACCTACGAGTCAACCACTAAATCGGTTTTGTAGGTGTTTTCCACCAAGATATGATTTGGCAGACCGACTGCGTTTTAATATGCGAATCGAACTTCAATTAAAAATTATATTAATCCTAGATTTTCAGCTGTGAACTTGATAAAGTGATTGTTTGTGCTGTTCACTCCCGGTCTAATATTTGATGTTATACTTTAGAAATATTTCCGTTGTCTCATTTTAGAAGTCAAACAACTTACATCAGTTTCGTATTTAGTTAATTTAAGGATAATGCAATTTGAATTGGAATAATTTTATTTGACAAGATGCTTTAACTGGAATTTTTCATACCATTTATTTCCGAAAAGTATGTCTCGCATGAAAAAAATACCAAAACAGCAAGAGCCAGAATCTTCAGCTTTTAGTGTCTGGAAGTGAATTCCAAGTTGCATTAACTTAACCATCGACAATTTAAACTAGCAAAAGCCATGCTTTGTTTGGATTCGCGAAGCATTATTTTATAAAACAGATATTTTAAAGTAACAATATTTTTTAATATTATTTTTGCATCTTTATTAAACAAAAACGTTATTTTATGTTTTGGCGCATTTTACTTCTAGAAATGTAAGTTTAGCCAAATAACTATAAATTTCCTAGGAATTTTTAATTTATCGTGTAAGACTGGAATAAAAAAATATTTTCGAAGCAAACTTTTACAAAATATTTTTAATTTTTCAACTAAAAATTCTTTTAAAGATGTTTTTACAATTTCCAGTAGCCACTGGTGTTTTTTAAAGTTGTTTGAAATATGCATGTTTCCAATCTTTGTAATTAACATCAAATAATCTTTGATAGCTATTTTAGAATAATAAATTTGAAGAGAGCTTGAAGAAAGTTACTTCTTCAAAATCCTTTTTTCTGAAAAAATATTTGAAATCTGCTCTCGTTGATACTATGAATTTTTAACTGTAAAACTTTTTATTCTAATTTCTTCGTTTTTATGCATGTTAGCGCATGAGAATTTTTGATATTGTAGAATTTTTCGTAAGGAAAATTCCTATTGAATGCTTAATTTTGAAGGATTTTCACTCTCGACAACGTTACATACGTTTTTAAGCCAACTGGTGCCTATATATCCTCAATATCTACAACTGCTTCATCTAATGTTAAACCTTGGGATTTATGAATTGTAACAGCAAAAGCTAACTGCAGAAGAAATTCTTTCCTTGAGCAATTTATGCTTCCATTTTTCCGGAATTCAATTATTGGGGGAATTGGTACGCAACAATTCTTATAAGTTAAATTACTGTAGTATTCAAATTTATCCATGATTATTCGCGATACCTGGTCTGGTGGCTTGTGATTTTCTTTAATACGTGCAACAAAGTCTAAAGTTCCGTACACTAAACCTTTTTCGGTCCACAAATAAGAACGTAACATTACTTTAGATACAAATGATAAAGTAAGAAATGGTTAAAGTCCATTTGTCATTTCTGAATCGGCCAACTTTGCTTTAGTACATTTATAAAGAGCTTGAATGGAGGCAACAAGTTCACGCAGTTCTTTTAATTTTTCATTTATATAACAAATTTAACAATTAATTTTATTTGTTTACAATTCTTTTGTTGCCACTTTAACAAAAAATAAATAAATAAATAAAAATCCATAATACAATTCTTTTAAAATGTTTAAGTGTCATCTGTGCAGACGATTTTGCTGAATAATGAAAACATATTTTATTTATTAAATTAATCATGATTCTATCTATAATTACTTACTCCATGATATATGTTTTTTCTGAAAATATACGCGTTTCATTTTTTATTCTTTTGCTAAAATGCGTCCGTATTGGAAATGCATGTAAAATAAATTAATTAAAATAATAATTTTTTAACGTTTTACAGTAAAAAAATTATATTGTGCAAATCTACAGATCATATTTTATTTTTGTGTTTAATTTGAAGTCAAAATATTGAATAGTTTTTTTTGTAAAGTGTACGACAAAATGTAATTTGAGTGGCCTAGTAGAGAATTCGCTTCGCTCATCCTAATTATAATGCCTTTTAATCTTTCGGTTGCAATAATATCCTGATTCTTAAAACTTTGTTTGCCAATATTGGGCTAGATTGAGATATATTAAACTATATGCAAGTTTCTTAAATTTGAATGACAATGACAACCAACGTAACTAATCGAATTAAGATAAAGAGAAACAACATGTAGATTAATTAATACATTTTGGGAAATTCTATTAGAATTTGATGTACATCCTGAATATACCCTGCCAGAAATAATCTGCAGCGTGCCACTTATGCCACGCGGGCCATAGGTTCGCCATCCCTGTACTAAAGAATCCAACGACAGACTTCCCTGGTTACAGAATGTAGCTAAAACCCATTTTTTCTATCTTTTTTTTTTTTTGGTTAATTGTAATAGATTGTTCATATTTAATACAGTTTTTCAGAATGGCAATCTATAACACACAAAAAAAAGGTTTTTATATAAAAATATTAATATATTCGAATAAAACTTTGAAATGTATTAAAAGCTGTACGATTGTATTAACCATTTCAGCAGTTTAAGAGCGTAATAATTCGATTATATGTCTGTTAAATTTGTGTTTCATTTAGGTTATAATATTATCTTTATTTAATTTTTGGTGAAGTTTTAGTTTCTTTCTGGAATGTTAGCCGGTTACATACGCTGAACTATTTATATTAAGGGAAAATGGGTTTATCTATGGTATATGGGCTGCACGCGTGAAAGATATAGATATTTCATGCTTCGAAATTATTTTGAAAACCATAAACAATCTGTAAACTGGGATACAGTTTTATAACAAATTATATTAAAGTACATTTTTTTTACTCATTCGGGGATGTGAAAACTGAAATGTTTCGGTTATAACTATAATGTAGAATTTATGTTTCATTTTATTTTATTTTATTGGTATTTTTACGCTTGCAGGGCACAAATGTAATCCATTGGCATTGTTTAAATAGCCAATAGCAACTTTTATACTTTGTTTGTCTAAGTTAGAAGCAATTTTGTCATTTTGAAAATAAAAACTTTTGGTTTATGATATCATTTTTATACATTTTTTCTTTTTAGCATTTTAATTAAAATTAGTGAAAGGAATGTATTTTAAATAAAATGTGTGAAAGACATGCAATTTCAAACTAAATATGTGAAAGGGTGATACATAAGAAAAATAATAATACAATATGAATGTGGTATAGGGACAATATTTAGCGATTTATCACTTGCATCCCGCTAACATAACTGTATTATTTTATTTTATTGTATTGTATTTAAGCACTGATGAGATTTTAATTTCATTATGGATAATTAGCTTAGAGAAATGTTGAACTATTTATACATTGTTTTAAATGAAATTTTTATTATTTTTCTAAAATGGATCCTGCACGCGATTAGAGATAGAGTCAAAAGCATTCTTGGTTGAAAATTATTTTAAAAGTCGCAGTTAATGAGTAAATGGAGGCACAGTTTTCAAATAAATTGCATTCGAAAGAACATATTTTCCACTCGACGGTCTCAAAACTGAAAATGTGCGATGTTTAAAATTTAAAAAAATTGCTGTAGAGAAAATTGAAAAAGCAAAATATCATCGTCAAGTGTTGTCATTCTCGAAACACTTCAGCATTACAGACTTACAGATTTGTCCTTCATAATATAGATAGATGCAATCTATTGTTATTATATTGTATTGATTTCTTTGGGATGATGAAATTTTACAGTTTAATGCGGGATTCTGATGCAGAAAGACTTTATTTTCATAGGCTTTACTGTGTTTTGAATTTTATTTATATAGCTGATATTCTACTTATTTTTCAAGTAATATAAGAATGTTTGAAAACAGAAATATAATAAATAATAATAAATTAAATAAAATTCATATAATAAATTAAATAAATAAATTTCACAAACAAAACATATTTTATTTTAAAAAATTTTGGATTCAAAAAACTGTATTTGACCTTATAAAAAACTTCAAAAAAATATTATAGCTATGTATTATAGGTACTCATAGAATTTTTTAAATGAAATTTTATTTTCAGAATAGCGAGGTAGGATGGGGGGGGGGGGCTATAGGGCGCCAATGGAAGTTCTGCAAACAGGCGCTGAATACTGTTGGCGCGCCCCTGCGGACAGACAGACATTTTGTAAAAATATGCTTTTTGGAATATCTGACCCCTAAAACGTGTAAATCCATCGAAAACCGGACGTCTAAAAAGATTTCTATTACAATACGTTCTTCTATTGGAAATAGAAGAAAGTAAAAAATTGACCATCCAATGATATTTTGCATAAAACAAGTAAACAGTTCCAGCAGTATTCCAGCAATTGTTTTCTCTACTTGACGCTTGATGCGTGTTATATAGTTTGGGGGTTTTCCGACCGACGCGAATCCGGCGCATAACTGACAATAGAAAAATACCTACAGCATAATACTTTCTGTATTTTTTGATGTTGTTAAACTGGATTGGTATTTAGTCAGTATCTTCATAAATAAAGCAATGTAAAAGACACGGTGAAATTGAACATGCAAGGCAACATCTCTCTTTCAGTTACTGAACACGGATAAATAATCTCGACTGTCACACCACGCACACATATAGAGCAGAAATTGAGCACTTGCAATTTGGCGCATTTCCTTGTTTGTTTACTTGCCAAATGAAGCATTTTGGAGCATTTTGGCGCAATGGCGGGTGACAGCGAGAACCCTAATTACATGGGGCAATAGGGCCATGAATTTACAATACGGTTATAGAGATTCTGATAATTCAGCTTCCAAAAGTTAATGTTCATCATTTGGATTAAAGTTTGGACTGTTATAAATATGTTCAGTTAAATTTACTCTATAAGACAGAAATTTTAAAAATTAAATTTTAATGCTTAAAATACATATTTATTTATAAATGTGTTCAACTTTTCTTTCTTCATAGATTCAGTTGCCCATAAAAATGGACCACAAGGATCTGTGATTGACACACGTTTGAGTTTTTTAATATGGTGCATCAGGTCCTGTTTGAAAAAATTTAAACAACTTAAAGAAAATTAAATCAGACGGATCATAAAAATTATACATCAACTAAAGCGCGTTGTAAGGGAAAGCTTTCCTGTTAAGGTATCTAAAAACAGCACTAAATATGAAATTATTAGATTCATTCATACCAAAAGCATAGGAATCACGTGAGTACTTGTGTAATCTAGTTTTGGTAATTAGTACTAAAGTTACACGGATATTTTAGGAAAAATTAACAAGATAAATCTATGAGTAAACGAGTATGTAACTATGTAAGTATCCCATTCTCTTTTTTATTTACCCCAAATTAAAATGCGATAGGTCCAATAAACCTATGTAGAATGTATCCACATTTTTTATATAGAAAAGATCTATTTTATATTGGTTTCAATAATTTTCTAATAATGTTACTCTGTCTAACGCACATCTCCTCATTTGAAACGACGAATTTTCAAAGTTTGGCTATCTCACTTTAGCAATTGAATTTCCTACCCACAATACGTTTTTAAAAATTTTAGTATATAATTTTAATAAGATATTATATATTTTCTTAATTGCATTTTTTTTTTTAAAATGGAGAAATTAATTTCCCGTAGTAAGAAAATCTCAAAAGTCTATCTATAACTATTGGGGTAACTGGATCCAATATGGTCCAGTTATCCCATTCATGAAAAATTGATGGGATAACTGGAACACCGGTTATACATTTGAAACGTGAAGTAAATATGTATAGATGCTTAATAATATTAATGCAGTTATATGTCTAATGTTTAAAACAAATGATTACTTAATAAAATTAAGGTGGTCTGGTGTAATAACGCCAAGTGCTAATATTATGCATAATTATGAACTAATCTATGAACTAATGAACTATGTAAATGACACCCATGTGCTCTGCGCAGAAGGGTTTTAAATCATATAAATCGCAAAAAACAGCTTAAAGTTTATTTGTTCCATTTGTAGGTCTTATTGCTTCTACAAGCAACTAAAATTTACACTTGATCTAAAATTTGCGAGATAAGTTTTGTGATGTGAAGACTATTTTTTTTAATCCGGAAATACTTTGTTTATCACGCAAATTTGTAGTGCATTTCATGTACTTTCAAAATGTTGTAGAAGATTTCGGATATCTTCTCGCGATAATTTGTAGTTTAAAATGTACTGCTCATTAACTATACCGAGGTAATAACGCCAATCCTTGGCATTAATACCCCTGTTGATTCCCAACAGTGGCCGAACTACATCCTAAATACTGATTCAAATAAACACAGTTAAAACCGTGCAATGATTCTAATAATTCTATTTAAACGGTCCTTTTTAAGCAAAAAGAGCTCACGGTCTGATATTCTTTTGCCTCCCCCCCCCCCCCACACACACACCACACCTTTATTTTTCTTACACTTTCACACACACACACAAAAAATGCTTATTTCAATAGCTTAGAATGCAATTTGTCAATTTCTAAGTTTGTAGAGTTTGTATTTTTAGAATTGGGCAATCTACATGCCATTATCTCATCTTATTTCATAGTTTTGTTTGCATGGCGTTATTACCCATACAGGTGGGTAATAACGCCAAATAGCATTGGTCAAGAAATCACGCCATTACTTTTTATGAATACATATCTGTTAAATTATTTTTTTTATATAGATAGTCAATGAGTTGCTGTATCAAATCCTATATTTGTTTGTAAAATACAATCTAAAACTAAGCCGTGAAAATTGGTAGAACCTTAACGTGGCGTTATTACCCCAGGGTACCTTACTTTCAGTATTTTAATTAGAAGCCGAGGAAGTTCAGCGAAACTGATGTTGTTTAAAAAAAAGAAACCGAAATTTACGACAATTTATCACAACAAAGATAGAGTTATGACTGATTTGACACACGTTGTTTTAAGAAGTAGAGATTATGGGTATTGTTCACAAAAGCCAAAACTTGGAATGCATCAACGGCTTTTTATAAAACAGCCTATGGGCCATTACTTCGTAGATCCGCTTGCCCCAGCTTACCTTACATAATACACACATAAACATATAAACACCAACAAATATGGTGTATTTTAAAGCTGCAAACTTCATACGTAATTTTTTGGGCTATATTAAAATCTTAATCTGCATTTTCTAAAAAACTGCGCTTTTCATTGTGTACGTTTAAGAAAACCATCGTTTTTTAAAAATCTTTTAAGATGTTGAAATATAATTTTGTCACAAAATTCTGCTCAACTATTGGTATGTTATGAAGCAAAATACACCTTGTAACTTTGTATATATTAATTTAGGAGTTATTTTTTTTGAAAAATGCACACAAGAAAAAGAATTATATTTGTATACAAAATTTTGTATATGTTAGTAAATGCAATAGGTACTGCAAATCTTTTGCTTCATAACACAAATAAGTGTTTTGCTAACACAATGTTGAAATAAAAGTGGAATACATTGAAATTTTTTTTATTAAAGAAGGTTTGGCATAAACGCAATTCTAATTTCTATTGAAATTGCAATTCTAATGCAACTAAAATTTTACTAAATATGGCTTAAATGTGAAAAGTTTAAAATTAAAATTTCATTAAAAACCTAAAGGAATTCGTAGTTTTATTTCCTGGTTTAATTAAAAACACATGTATTTGATAAAACTTTCATATTTTTCAAAAAGAGTGTCCCGAAAGAGACATATAACTTAACCGAATTCTTTTGCGTGCTTCTGTAAATGAACGATGAGTGCTAATCAGGGGTGTAGTCGTAAAAATAAGAGAGGATATACGCTCTAAGCAGAGGATATAGGCTCAAGGCAGAGAGTATACCCTAGATTGTGTTAACTACAGCTTTCTTTAGAAACAGAGGGTATACGGTGTTTCTTTTAAAAATCCAGAGGGTATACGGTGTATATTCCCGTGTACCCTCCACTACATCCCTGGTGCTAATGCACCCTATAATAGAAAACATGAAGCGCACTTCAGTTATTTTGCTATCTCTGTATTCTAAAACAAGTAACTAATGCTGTCACCACCGATGACAACGAATTTTTTTGTGACCGGGGGACATTCTTCGTGAATATTAAGAAAACTGTTACATACAAAATATGAAAATCAGTGGTATTATAGAAGAATATTTGATAAACATGCGAACAGTTTTTAAATCGAATAGTCATTTTAAGAAATATTTAATGTTAAAGTTGGTCAAAATTGTTCCATTAAGAAAAATTTTATAAAGAGCAAAAACTATACATAGCAATTTAAAAAAATGATCATTTTATACATTAGAAGTTTATTGAAAGTTTAGCATAACAAAAAGTACACAAGACATAAAAAATGTAAAAGGATTACATAAGGGGCTGTGTATAGATAACGTTACCATTTTAGGGGGTACGGGGTTTGGCACTTGATAGCGAAAAATGTCTCTGGAGGGAGGAGTGGTTTGCTTGTTAATATAGTTTTCATTTGTGATCCAACCAAACTTTTCTTTTTTCAGTAAGGTTTTCTCTTTATTTTTAAATAGTCTCTTACCTTTTTTAATATTATTAATTTTATATGTTTTTATGAAAATTTAAAGCTATTATTAAAGCAATTAAATACTTATAAAATTATATCATTCTACAATTTACAGCACCCCAACATTTGGAAATTCTGTTCTTCTGCCATATGGCGCGTGAAATTCGTTGTTAGAAAAATCGGGAGCATAATATGTAGGAAGTAGCACTTGCATTCATCTGTAAAAAAATACAAAGAATGTTGTCTACTATTTTGTTGATAAATTCTGCTATTAAGCTCTCTGGGCCGGGGCAGGGCCGTAACTAAGGGGGCGCTATGGGCGGCTCAGCCCCCTAAAATATTTTGAGCCCCCCCCCCCCCCCTAGGAAAGATTCCAAGGTCACTAAATGAATTTCTGTTCTGAAATTTCAAATGAAATTCTGTTCAAATATCTAATTTAGTTTTGAGACCCTTTCACAGACTTGCAGAATTACTAAATTGAATCTAAAATAAGTGTTTTAATACTCCCTCATCCTATTTGTACATATGAATCTAACATGTTTACTTTTGCACCAGTTATATACTCAAAATTTTCATCATCATATGCTTTTCTTAGCATAGAATGAAGTTATAGTTTAATAAGAAACATAGTACCTACAATGTGAATATGGACTAATTTATCTTTCTGCATCAGAAAGAGGGAGAGAAAAAAAATTATGAGCCCCCCCTACTTTTCACTTCTAGCTACGGCTCTGGCCGGGGGCAATACAAGAAGACAATATTACTGTTGAATGCTTTATGTAATAATAAGCTACTATTAAATACTATTAAATAGTAACCAACTCTTTTAGATGTTATTTGATCTGAAATTTATCTCATGTATTTATATTTTATTGACTTCTTAAGTCAGCAATGTATGCAGCTAATAAATGTATAATTATAAGTGTATATCACTGCAAATGAATAAAAAGAAAGAAAAAAATATGAATATATATATGAATAAAATAACTTTTAGACTTGATAACGATATCATCGGATGGGGGAGAGGGGTCATTAAATGATAGCCCACGATATCGTTACGGGGATAAGTAGTTCAAAATTTGCAAAATGTTGATAACGTTACGTTTTATATGTATAGACCCTAACAGAAATAATATTTGTTTCATCTTTACAAATTTATTATTATTTTGTTTTTGTTTATCGCATGCATTATAAAATACATTAGTGATATAACGAACATTTAAAACATCATTAGCAGAAATATTAATATCTAGTTATAATAATTTTTTTCATGTATCTTGAATTAGTTTATCTTTCTCTACTACAATAAAAACATATATGAAGTGAGAGTCAAAAAGTATTTGGATGCCGGGGGGTTTGGGTGAAAGATAAATTTCAGTGTTGAGCGGTTTTTTTTAAATGCAAATATATGTCACTATTTCCAATAACTAATGTTCGCCTTTATTATTCTTATTAAATAAAGTAAATATTGCTATTTTGTAAAACAGTGTTTTTTTTTATCTGAATAGAAAAATCTGCGAAATTTGAGAAGAGAGAAAGAATTTGTATCTTGATCTATATATTCGCGTCAAAGAGAGAAAATCTATCTCGTACGTGTATTAAACGGAATCCCGCATTAACCGAGAGCGTCTTAACCGGGACCGGCTGTATTATAAATATATTATATTTTTATATATATAAATAACTTACTGATATGACATATCCTTCAAAATTATTCAACGTACAACTCATCTCAGCTGCCCCTCTGTGCCACATAGAGGAACCTTCTCCTAAATAGATGCCAGGATAGATGTCTTCACTTGACCTTTCAGTGACGGTCCACCTGTTCGTTTGCCACGGTTGCCATGGGTAATATGTAGCATGTGCTACGATTAAAAATGTTAACAACGTCAACAACGCCCGCAACATTATAAATATGAAACCGTAGAAAAGTCCGGAGCTGCTCTTATACTTTCGCTTCTTCACGCTCGACAGACTTTGATTCTCTTTTAAGGGGTGGAGATTTTCGGAGATAATTCGAATTCCCTCCAATTCTTAAAGCTTCATATCTATAAGATAATATTTAAGCGAGGACATTTGAATTTCCGCATTAAATAAGCAAAAAATAGTTAAGCTGCGATGTTGAAGGTTATGCATGTATTAAGCAAACGCGGATGTAACGCCATTAAAAAATAATTATCAGAAAAAAAATCTTATACATTTTTTGTTGAATTACTAAGAAGTCTAACTAGCCATAGTTAATGAGAGAAATCAGCTACATCAAATGTCTTTAAAGATTCTTAAAAATACGGATTTTTTTTTTTTTTTTTTTTTTTTTTTTGATTAAAAGACGAGATTCTTGATCTAGCCCATATCTATATAATGAAGTTGATAGAGCCAAAAAAGTTATATAAGGAATTCCTTAATTATGAGCATGAGTTACTATGCGCCTAATGACCTATGTTACGGCCTCTACGAAGCTTACATAAATTTATAGCCATAAAAATAAATTTTCACTGATGAATAGTCGATTTTGAATGAAAGGAAGAGAATATTTAATATGGTACATAGTTTTTCTTTTTAGAATAGTTTACTGTGAACGATGTATCGAAACACTCGTTTGCTTTGGTATGGTAGGAAGTAATGTATGCACTAATGCAATTATATATAGAAATACAAATTATATAAAAAAATAAATAGAAAACATAGTAAAATTCTTAAAGGAATATTAAACAAAATAAAAATACAATAATAAAGTAATATAATATATTAAATTGATCAGGAACAGTCATCAACGTCAGTAAAACGAACTGGAAGCTTCACTTGTCTTCCACAGCGTGTCCGTTGCTCAGATTGCTTTAATTGTTCACTTGGCACAGCGCGCTGCATTGCCGTCGGCTAAAGTATCTGGTTGCGTATAGGTACCGACTACCGATGTAGGATCAGTCTTTGAAATAGAAGGCAGTATTTCATCATCAGAAGATTTGAACATGTAGGCAGGCTTTAATCTGTCTATGGAGATATTAATTTGCTTGAATTTAATTAATAATTTAAAATATTTTGGACTTCTTTGTAACACTAGAAACGGTCCATCATATGGGAGTTCGAATGGTTTTTTGACTCTGTCTATACGAGAAAAACATGCGAGCATGTATACAAACTTTTGATATGAAAATATTTTACTTGCATTTGAGTTTGGATGTGTAGGGATTTAAGAGCGCCATCTGTTTTCGAAGGTTATCTACAAAACCATCAGTAGATATTGGCGATTTCGATTCTTCGAAAAATTCACCAGGTAATTTTATAGTCTTACCATAAACAATTTCAGCATTTGTATACTTACAGTCCTCATGTAGAGCATCTCGCAAACCCATAAGAACTGTTGGTAGTGTTTCTGTCCAACGAGGAGAGTTATGAGACCTGATAGCTAAAGTACGGTAAAGGCGTTCAATTTTACCATTACACTGAGAATAGTAAGAAGTCTCATGTCTGTCATGAAGTCTCAAGTCTCTTGTAAATTTCGAAGTAATTCGGATTTAAACTATTTTCCTCTATTACAATGACGAAAGAGGGTACTCCAAACCGAGTAATCCAATTTTCGTAAAAAGTTCTTGCAACACATTCAACAGTGATGTTTTGTAAGCGTACTATTTCCACCCAAGAGGTGAACCGATCAATATATGTTAAACAATAGGTGTAAACATTCGACGGTGAATAGGGCCCAACTAAGTCAATGTGAACCACACTAAATCTGACACCTGGAGCTTGAAATTGTGCATACTCTATTTTTGTATGTTTAGTGATTTTATTTCTCTGACAGTTAAGGGAAATTCGAACCCACTAACTAACATCTATTTATTTATGGCCAAATAAATCTTTTAGAAATTCTTTTACAGTGGTTCTGATTTCAGGGTGAGCTAAACCATGAATTGTATTAAACAATCTCATCCGAAAGTTTTTAGGTATAAACGGTCTTATATTGGAAAAGACGCACCATAAAGATTTTCCTGATGGAAATTGATGCTGTTTAAAGCATAATGATTTGGTATGCAATTTAAGTTGATGCAGCTCATCGTCATTTATTTGTTCATCAGCTAGTTGGTCATAATCAATGAAAGGCGAATCGATGTTACAATTAACGTGTCTGCAACCACATTTTTTTGACCGCTTATATGTCTTATGTTAGTTGTAAATTGGGAGATGTAGTGTAGATGTCTTAGTTGTCTGGGAAAAGCTTTATCTTTTTTTTTGTTGTTGTTTGTTTAAAAACAAGTGTTAGTGGCTTGTGGTCGGTAAAAATAGTAAAACTGTGACCTTCAAGAAAATGCTTGAAATGTCTAACACATAAATGTCAACACTAAAAGTTCTCTATCATAAGTGCTATAATTAATTTTGGTATCATTAAGCTTTTTGAAAAAAATGCAATTGGTTTCCATCCATCGGTTTCGAATTGTTGGAGGACTGATTTAATATCCCAATCAGAAGCATCTGTGTGAAATGCCAGAGGTTAATCTGAATTGGGATAGGCTAACAATGCTACTTGAGCAATACCTTGTTTACATTTTTCAAAATTTTGTTTGGTTGCATCGGTCCATGGAATTTTTCTATGATCTTTTTTTTTTAGCTTTTTAAAAAACTTATGAAGAGGAGCTTGAGTTTTTGCGGCATCTTGAATGTAATTGCGATAGAAATTTAACATCCCTAAGAACGAACGGAGTCTATGAATAGTTTCTGGCAATGGATATTCTAAAGTTGCTTTTACTTTTTCAGGTAGGGTTTCGACCTTCCAGCAGATATTTGATAGCCTAAAAAGTCTATTTCAGGTACTCCCAAAACTAATTTATTGATATTAATTCGGAGACCATATTTATCTAAGCGTTGGAAAACTATTTTAAGATGTAAGCAAGGTTCTTTTTCAGAAAAAGAGGCAATCAGAACATCATCTAGGTATGGAAATACAAAATCTAAGCCGTAAAAAACTTCATTGAAAATCATAAATCTCTGAAAGGTTGCAGGGGAATTTTTAAGCCCAAAACTCATCACATTGAAGTGGTTCAAGTCAAAAGGTGTGATTATTACAGTTTTAGGTCTGTCTTCCTCCGCCACTTAAATATGGAAATAAGCCTTAAAAAGCTCAATTTTCGAAAATATAATTTTATGAGTTAAGATGTGTTGAAAATCCTCAATTCTAAGGATTGGACATCTATCGGGTTTAGTAATATCATTCAATCTTCAACAATCGCCGCATGGGCGGAAAGAACCATCTTTCTTTGTCAATATTTGTAGAGGACTTGCCCATTCTGAATTAGGGGGATTAATGATATTATTTTCTAGCATGCATTAGAATTCACGTTTTGCGATTTCCAACCGATGAAGGTCTAATTATCTAGCTTTGGAATATACTGGTTGATCTCTAGTTATAATATGAAGTTTTACATTATGTTTTACAATAGAAATAAGAAAATTAGTTTTAGTAATACTGGGATACATTGAAAATAAACCTATATTTTCACAAGCTACCGGTCGTATTTATACTTTCATTCTCAGAGATGGATGCAACATCCCCGTTAACTGCAAAATTACTTACACCACCAATTAATTTTCTGTGCTTAATATCAATTAATAAATAAAATTTGTTAAAAAAAATTGCTCCTAAAATAACTTTGCAAATTTGTGCGACCATAAATGGAAATTGAAAATCACGTCGCAATCCTAGATCTAGAATTAAAATTTCTGTACCAAAAGTTTCAATTTCAGAGCCATTTGCAGCGTATAATTTATAATCGCTAACAATTTTGCGTTTGGATGTAGGAGGAATAAGACTTGCGTCTGCTCCACTGTCCACTAAAAAACGAAAATCCGTTTTTTTTTTTTTTTTTTTTTTTTTTTGTTGTTGTTGTTGTTATGACAAATAGGCGAATTTACACCAATCTTCGTTATTTGCAGCAGCAGAGCTTGCCGCTAAATCTACTGCTGGCTGATGTTTTTCGAAGATTTATTTTTCAAAGCACATGGTGGTTTACATTTATTAGTAAATCACTTTAAACCAAACATAAAATAAAAATAGCAGTACTTACCTGTAGGATTATAACGCTTACGAGATTTACGACAATCATAATAAAATCGACCATTACTAATTGACCGAGGGCGTGAATTTCTAGTGACACTGAATTTTTCCAGTTTTGAGTCCAAAGCTGCAATTTGTTGTCGTAATTCAGTGATGACATCAACACCTGATGAAGAAAAATTGCTTGCACAATGCAGTCCCTGATTTGGTTCAATTTCTACTATACGATCGGTCACTAATATCAGCTTTTCAATATCTTCATCACTAACCAGTAGAATATTGCGTACAAAATCAATTTTTTATTTTTATTTATTTATTTATTAATTTATTTTTTGAAATAAAGTTTTAAGGACTTTATCCGAAACTCCATCAGTAGCGAGATTTTGATTCTTTTCTAGTAGGTGCGTCAGGGTTTCATATCTTTTAAATCAATACTCGTTAAAAATCTTTGTAGTCGTTTATTTTCACCCTCTTTGGAAGTGTTAAGAAGTCGCTCGTTAGCGGTAGTATATTCAGTTGCACTGGAATTACTTATTCTATTCCATAAACTTTACACAAATTTTGGCTCTAATTGCGAATTTAAATAATTAAACTTCGTATCTTCAGCAGTTATTCCACAAATAGAAAATTGCGCTTCAATTTAATAAAACCAGATTTCTGGTTTTTCAGACCAAAACGGGGGTATTTTAACATTCACTTTCGCTACTTCTTCGTTAGACATTGAATTTTCTATAGTGTCCGGCAATCTGCACATTAAAGGGTCACCAATTATATTCGCGATGCGGATTTGAAGGTTTTTGCGTGTTCAATAAAATAGTAAAAATATTTACAAATTACTGAATTTACTAAAATATTATTTTTTAAATTATAAACTTCAAAAAATAACTCGATTTACTATCACGAAACTTTATTTACATTCTTCCTAACAACAACTTTCTGTAGCCAAATGCATAAAACTTGCTTTTTTTTTTTTTTTTTTTTTTTTTTTTTTTTCTGTAGCCGATATTATTTTCGATTAAGATTATTTACAGCTACAGATCATATACAAAGCTGCGCAAAATAGTTCTGGTGTTTATTTGACTCTATATGATAACTGCTGAAATTGTGTTTTTAAAGGAAATGTGTCATGTGTTTTCCATATTGCTTACTTACTTAGACATCATGTTTAACATGATACTAAACGGTGATGTTTTACGGCATTCTGGATGTGATGGAAAGAGTTTCATAATCTATGTCTGAACATATGGTTTTTCTTTTTTGTATTATGCTTATTCTTGTTTCTGAGTGATGCTCAAAGATTTTTTATTTATTTATTTATGTTTAATAAGCAATTACATTTTTGTTTGCAAATATACAAGGTTATTCTAAATGTTATTCTATAATTATTTCTATTCAATTCAAATGAATATTCTATTTTTATTGAAAAAACTTTACTAAAGCCTATTATTACTATGGAAAAATGTATCTTATTTCCATATTCCAGCAATAATTAAGAGAAAATGTTAAACAATCGCTTGGAAAACTATCTAACAGCTCATCAAGTTCCTTCAATTCGAATCTCTATTTTTTTTTCTTCCTTTTACGGTGAAGAAAAAAGATATTCAGTCACTTCGGTTTCAATATGTTATTATCGTCAATGTCATTTATGTTTGTTTCATTTGGATTGCTTAGATGGATTTTCTTTACTGTAAGTTTGTAAAAAAACTAGATTTTTTACTTTCTTCTATGGCGTTAACAATTTTAATACGTTGATTTAAATAGGCGATTGAATCGTGATTTAAATCAACCGATTTTTTAAAAATCATTGATTAAAATCAAAATTTTTTTTATAAATATTTAAAATAACGTAAAAGTATTAAAATATAAGATTAATTTGGAATTTTTCTACAGGTATTTTGCCTTATGAAAAAATGAAAAAAAAAATGCTTTAAAAAAATTGTTTCTAAACTTAATTACTGAGAATTGTAAAACATTAAGTACAGTAAGGCATAAGAAGCATTACATTCAAACATATCATTTTAATTTAACATAATTTCTATTAAGTAATCAAATTATTCACTGTTTTATATAAAATAAGCATGACAAGTATAATAAATTTCTGCAGATTAAGAGAGCAAACAATCAGAATCTTATTTTCTAATTCTATTTTTGCATTACTAAATTTTTACCAAATATTGGAGCTAAAGAAAAATGGAAGAATAACATCTATTCAACAGCTATTGTAAAATAATGTATTAAGAGAAAAAATAAACTAATTGATATAAAAATATAAAGTACAGTAAGATACTATCTTGGTTAGCATATACATACATCCTGTAAGTTACGATTTAAGCGATTAACGTTAATTTTTCTGAGTACAAAGCAAAATGAGATATCAGTAATATTTGTTAGTTTTGTTATTTATGCTATTAACTAATGAAATTATTTATTTGAAGTTTTTATAATTTCTGTAATTAATTGTTTCTTTTAGGCTTTTTTAAAGAACATTTTTAAAATTGACAATTTGTACCTTGCTTTAAAAAAATAATAATAATCAAACTTCTCCATTCAGAGTCTTTTAAAATACATATGTCCAAAACTTTATAAAAATGATAGAACTTTACTTCTTTGTGTGTGTGTGGGGGGGGGGGGGAGCAGGATGTTACTAAACCATGTTATTTAACGTTATTTTTCAATTTGTAAGTCATAAACATTTTAAAAACTAATGATTTTTTATTTACTATAGCAAAAAATATTCCCCTCCCCCTTTTTTTACTAAACACATTACTAATATATTTTCTTATGAAATAGCGCCCTTTTTAGAGCTAACATTCTGCCTTTTTTCCTTCTGAAATGAATACTAAATTATAAACTATCGCTTTAGAAATTAAAACGCAAAAAATGTATATTACTTATCTTAATTAAAGGTTATTTGTTTAATAATTATTAATTTCAAGTAATATTAACAGTTTAAAATTAAAAGCAGTTACTAATAATTTTGATAAATGTAAATACCACTAGTATTAGTCTTTTATAATTATTACAAAATATTAATGTGCATAACTTTATTGTATTCTACTAACTTATGAAACTACTAATTTGCAATTTTTATAATTTTTGTAATTACTAACTAATAATTAAATTTTATTAATTAAAGTGTAAAAACGTAGACTATATTAGTAATTAGAATTTTAATTGTTCTGGAAATATAAAACTTTTAGTATCTATTCAATATTTTGACGCTGGGGAAAAAAAAAAATATTTTAAAAACCTAATTGTATACACATGGCACACACCATAAAACATCAAATTTTAGCTAAATATTCGAAATTTAATTTTTTGTACTATTTTTTCCCCTTATTGGTTTAATACACAGATTTCATTTTTTCCCCCCATAAAAATAGAGAAATTTGTGTAATAAAGGATTAAAGCCACGGAATCAAGGCGTACTTTCCATAACTCAAATAAATACAATCAACGACAGTTTTTAGATTTAAGGAACTTGGATTCAAAAATTTTACTTACATGGATAACTTTAACCCTTTGCTGCATACTGTCCACTACAGTGGACAAAACTGTCAATTTTTTCTTATTCAACTTATTTCATTTACAGTTCCTATTTAAAGCTTAGGCTACTTTTTGACACTCGAATTTTCAGGGGAAAAATCGAAATAGTGCCACGAGACGTTTAGCTTACTTCTTGAAATAGAATTAATATGGTTGTCTCATCAAAATACCTGTAAGTTGTTCAGCATGAACTAAAATTTTTCTAAATCTATAATAATATTATTTAAATGATTCTTATTATTTAAATTTCATTAATTTTTTTTTTTTTTTTTTTTTTTTTTTTTTTTTTTTTTTTTTTTTTAGATGTCTTGATCTAATAGACAATTTAAAAAACAAAGCATAAAAATACTTTTTTGTCTATTTTTATGGAAGGTTTTGCGTAATGTCCTCTAGATGCCATGATATCACGAGTGGGAAAAATAAAAATTTTAAAACATAATTTTGACGTGTTTAAGTGATTTTAATACTGTATAGAGATATTTTATATAAGTTTTCATCCCTTGCATATTTTTAAAAATTATAATTACCTGATTTCCTTTATAATTAATTAGTTTAAAAAAATCGCATACGTGCTCAGTTTGAAATAGACTTGTATAACGATATTGAAAAATAATAAAATAACAATAAACAATTTTAAAATTTATATCTATAAAACTTTTTTTAAAAATATTTTTAAAATTTTAAATGAAAACATATCTGAATTAAAGAAATTTTGTTGTTGTTCATACAACTTTCTATTTATGTGTTGTTTATTTTACAGAGGATAAAAAGTGTGGGTAATACCTGGCCAATCTTTATTTGTTCGTTAATTGGAATTTTATGCTGACAATAAGAAATCTGTGGCATCTAATATGCCTCCTGAAATTGTGGAATCAAGCCAAATAGTAGTTCGTTTTACATGAGCAGTACCAACTGGAACTTATATTTTTGGGGGTAATTCCTTTGCTTCACCGAAGCTCTTGGTATTTTTCAAAAATATCGGTCTATTTGAAACCTGCAACTTAAGTAAAAATCGATGAGTTCTAAAACTAAAGAAAGGTATGAACATTGTTAAAAGAGGTTCTATCGGCTAGTAATATGAAAGAAGCACAATATCTTAGTATGTGAATGGTTTGACAATAAACTGGTGACTGTTGCTTCACATAAACACAATATTGACCCCAAAAGATAGTAAGGCGTTACGACAGAGAAACAAAACAATACATTTAAACCGACCAGTTAACTTTGATTAAAGTTTATAACGAAAATATGGACGGGGTAGTTAAATGTGAGATTTTTTCATTATACAGAACTCACCTCTAAACCAATAAGTGGTTTAAAAGAATTCTATTCTACTTAATTGATGTAGCTGTTGTCAATACGTGGCTTTTATACAGAAGCTTGTTTCCAACTTGTGTGTCGCAATATGGACTGGCTGTAGCAAGTGAACTCATTCAGTCAGTGACGCGACAATCTGGTAAACCGCATTTGATTCCAGACTCTGAAGAATCTGATGTGTTGAAAGATAAATAACTAATACAATTGTTAGGAAGAGCAAAATCTGTACATCAGATATGTCAAGGTGGGACTCTTTCCCCGTCAAACATCTCAAAGTGCACAGCGATGCAAGATGGAACTAATTAAAAGGGAGACAACGTATTCATGTGTAAAATGTAAAATTTACCTTTGCATCGATGCAAAAACTGATTGTTTTTACAAATTTTACCACCAATGAATGTTTTCTCAATTTTAACCACAACTATTTTTAGAATATGATAATATTTTAGAAGAAAACTACCTTAAATCTTACTTTTCTAATATCATTACATTTCAATTCTGTGTTTACGGTGTTCACTATAGTGGGCAAGCTGTAACTCAAATAATAAAAAAATTATTGCACATAAAAATAATTTTTTTCTCATTCAGCAAGATTCTTTTAGTAGGAAAATATTAAATTTAACGTTGGATATTTGCCAGTTTTAAAGTTTGTAACAAAGAGTTTAAAAAAATCAAGATCTTAGACAATATGTGCATGAACCCCTTTCTTAACTATGCACTCTCTCAAGCCGGCGGCCCTGCTGTTCCCTAATTCCCCCCCCCCCAAAAAAAAAAAAAATTGTATGACTGCTATTCTCTTAATGATACAACTTCAAAATAAGGCATTCAACTCGCTAGAAGAGAAAGTTAAAGTTAATTGGCCTATGGATTGTTACAGACATCGACCTTTTAGTGTTTCAGTATTTATGGTCAAAAGACAATGTATCAAAAAAAAAAAATATATACATATATATATTAAACTCAAGAAACTTAGAAGGCTTGCGATATGCTTAATTATTCATTTAAAAAAATGAAAAGAAGAAAATACTTATATCTATAATAATGCATTATAAATTTGGCAACAACATTTTTGTTGTTTCAACAATAATTCCACCGTCTAAAACTATGTTGTGCTTTGTATGGGGCATAATGGACATTGCTAGCGATAGAAAACGGATGCAGGATAATGAGTGACGGCACTTTGTCTTTTTTTTTTCCGTGAACAGAAGATATTTTGCTGTTTTTTTTTCCACTTGCAGTCTAAATAATCCTAAGAAAGTCTGCATCCGGTGCGCTGGGGACGAAATTTGAATGCGCAAGGCCGTTCTTTCTGTACCCCTGGAAGGTCGCTTTTCCGCTAATGAATGTTGTTTAATTACGAATTCTTAGCTTCTTTTATTATGGGAGTTTCAAGGGATGCGGTCACGCGTCAATCGCTTTGTAATTTTTATGCAGCATTGTCAGACGTCGTGTAATGATGTGGTATTGAATGCATTCAAGAAACAGTGATGACTGTATGTTTGATAAATATCTTGGTTTCCATTTTTCGTGTTTATTCAGATGAAAGATTATCTTGCTTCATCCAATTTCATCGTACTAATTCCAGTATCCCCAAAATTATTGAATGTAATGCTCACTGAGACTGAGGAGGGATTCGATACGAATTAGAAAGTCGTTTTAAAATGCTAATTTTAATCATTTACATAACAAACTTACCGTACTTCCAAATATAACCCAGTCCCCCCCCCCCCCCCTCGCCGTTAAAAACTAAGCATAAGTACAAGTCGTATATAAAGATCTTGGTTTATATTTTCGCGTTTATTCATTGAAAGATTTTGCTTCATGCAATTTCACCATTCTAATTTGAGGATTGAATGGATATATGGATACAGCCCCTTATCTTTTTGCTTCATTTTGGAAACAACGGATTTTGTACTTATTCTATCGACGATAATTTTCAGAAATTTCAAGCTATGTTTTTGAGATTTTCCCAAAAGTTTCCCTAACATTTAGCAAACACATTATGCTAAGTCACGCATGCGCAAGTGAAACATTATTTAGAAAACTTGCTTATTTTTCGTATACTTTTTATTACTTTTTAATTCTGATTACAGGGTTTTATGTACAATGTTGTTTGTGATACTTTCTGTACATTATTTTATATTAAGAACTCTGCAAATTATAAGCAAGAAAACTTTCCAAAATGTGGAACTTTTTTTATAAAAAACCTTAATTTTTCAACGAGTATTCACGATATCCACATTACGATAAACCTTTTACTAATGTTCTACAGTTTGAATGTTTTTTGCCATATTAGTTTTTATAGGGTTATTTTAAAGATATTCGATTTTTTTCAATTTGTTAGTAGTCCCCTAATATGGTTTCGGAAAAAAAAGTCTCCGCAGAAATGTATGATCTGTACTATTATGTTTACACATCTGGAGTTCAGAATAATTCGTTATATATTTTTCTAGATATTTAACAAAACGTCTAAAATCGCATGCGGGCGGTCACCTTTGGTCATGTAGTGTATAAAGAACTCGATCAAATTTAATGCAGGTTTTATGCATAATTTAACGTCTTAATTTATTAGAAGATTAAATAAAAAACCAACATGACCCGTTTACTAAGTAATTTCTCTGATATAGTGCATTTAAGTGACTTCAAAAAGCCAATTTCGAGTCATTTGTATGGGAAAAGTTTTCATCAGTCTAAATACAGAATACGCAGTGTCTGAAAAAAAAAAAAAAAAAAAGAAAAAGAAAGAAAACTAAAAAATAAAAAAAAAAAACTTTTTTTACACATGTATTAGCCATGCGAGTTACTTTTTTTTAAATTTAAAAATTTATTAAGTTTTTAACAATATACTTAAATGTTTAACAATTTCAATTAATTGGTTGATATTTCACAAAATTTATTAAAAAGCATTTTCTAACATTAATTCATATTTAACAATAGTTTCATTATTTTTCTTTTCAAGAAAAAAGTTCCAAACATAGTCAGTCATTTTCATAAAAACATTTCTACAGCACTTCTTTGTACATATGATATTTCTTACTTTCTGAACCAACGCAAAATATTCAAAATCCTCTAAGTTCTGGTACATCTTCAAAGTGCTTCAGACATTCTGGATTTATAACAGTTTCTGGATTATATGGCATTTTGTTGATGATCTTTTTCACCACGATCTCCATTTTCTTCCCATTCATATTATGCTGCAAAAGAAATTGTCAACACATAAAATTGAAAATAGTTACAACGTACGTATTTCGCGATAATTCAATTTAACACTAGAATTATCGTAAATTTGAGTCAAGTTTTTTAAAAATATTTCACAACAGAATTTTGATTTAAAACAGTTTAGCTTTATTCTTTAACCATTTTCTTCTTTGTATCTTTTAAATGTATTTCATAATCAAGTTTCTGGTATTTGAACCGACCGAAACATAGTCATGTGATAACCATCAAAATGACGGCTCTTGGTAGTTCTAGTGTTAATATCTAAATTATTATATCTCTAAACTGTATATCTTCATCCCGTTTCATTTTTTTTTTTTAGAAATAAATTATTTTACCAATTTTATAATCCACGCGTTAGTTATAGAGGAAGAAAAAAGTCTGTTCGTAAATTGTCGTTAATAAATATAACAAAATTATGTCGTCGATTTTCAAAGAGCTCATTACTAAAACTCGTTTAAAATGGGTTTTCAATGAAGTTGATACTTGTCTCAAAACTCCGATTTTAGCTTGGCGTGAAAGAGGCTTTCAGGTCTAACTCAATCCTAATATCCTGTGGCGTAGCTAAGGTTTTCGTGTCCGGAGCAAAGGGTCATTTGGCATCGTTCTCTAAATAACAACTAAAATATCTTTTCTCTCCTCTCTCCACCTAAAACAAATAAATAAATAAAATCACACGTAATTAGGCAATGATGTGAAATTTTCACTAGTCTATCGTGTCCCATTAAATAGTACTGCATATTGAAAATACAGGAGATTCCGATTAGTGTCTAGTGCGTCTTAGACTCAATCCGGATAAGTGGAAATCCTGTTAAAAAAAATTATCGCACGAAAAAAAAAAAAAAAAAAAAGTTGTGAAATAATTTTTTTTAAAATCTCTTTTCTCTAAAAAAGTATTATCCCGGATATATATTGAAAGCAAAACACACTTTTAGTGTAGCATACGCATTTAGAGATATTACATAAGTATTCCTTTCATACCTATACATTAGCGTCACACATAGAAAATACTAAAAGAAGACAGCTTTTTTGGGACGCCAAGCTGAAGGCAGCCGGAGGAAACCGATTTCGTATAATGTCTACACTTAATTTTTGTTATTGGCCTAGGCATAGTAATCCTTAATAGTTCAAAAGAAATTGCTTTAAATTTTTCAGTTGGTTTTTTTAAATATGTATCTGCAATTCATTTGTATTTTTGCAACATGCATTCATAAAACTATCATAAAAAATATATTAACGGAAGAGCTGTAATAGAAAAAAGCGATCATTTTAACATAAAGATAAGTGACACCTGCGCTAGAGAGACCCTGTAATTTTGCATTATATATAGGGAAAAATGGGTAAAACCACATACTTTATTAATAACTAGAAGACATATCCGGCATTGCCCGGGCTCATGATGTTATTCAGTTTTCAAATGTGTTATCTGTTTTCTAAATGATCCTTAAACGAAACTCAAATTTGTATGATTTTACATCTTTGAGTCAGTTTTTTCAGAATTGATATTTTTAAATAGAAAAATCGCGAAAAGATTGAATTGGAAGCTTATGCTGTTTGGTATTTTACTTTTTACGTAATTTGATTTTTTGGAATCTATGCGTACCGAAAGCGAACGACACCGCGACGGTTCACTCAGGTTCTCATTAATTTCGTAAAAAAATCCATCCATTTTATTTTGTAAAAAATAATTCCATCTATCCGAACGTTTCAAAAATTTTCTAAGTGTTGTAAATCTGGTTTATTAATTATCTGGCTCTAAAAAGATTGTATTAAAATACGAAAATTTAGTACTTTTAGCGTAGAAAAAATATACTCTCTAAGAGTCAATGTCATTCGAGTTTGCCGATGTATTTGAAAGGATTAACTCTCATATTTTTTAAAACCGATTGCACCATAGATTATAAAAATGTTTTAGCTTTAAGAATATATTTTTTATTAGTCGGCACCTATAGAATTGCGCCCTGGAGAGGCATAACCGCAATTTTTTATTGCTGTTTTTTTTTTTATTGATTTAATAAATTTTTCGCACATTTTATTTTGTAAAATATGTTTCTACCCGTCCGAACATTTCGAAATTTTTGTAGAGGGTGTAAATCTGGTCTATTGAGATGTTTTTAAAAGATTGTGTTTAAATATGTACGTTTAAATAATTTTAGCATAGAATAAATATTCTCTCCGTGAGACGCAAAATGACCTTCATTCACCAATGTGTTTAAAAGGGTTAAAATCCATATTTTTTTAAACTGATTACACCATCGATTAAAAGAAAGTTTCAACTTTAGGATCATTTTTTTGGTTTGTTTATACCTTAAAAATTGCGCCCTGGAGGGGCGCTGACGAAAGGTAGAAAAATGGTTTGGGGAAAAACGACCCTTTTTGAAATTTTTTTTCAAAAGGTATCTTTTTTTTGGTAACTTTTTTTTTTTAATTTAAATTGGTTATAGCATTGAGACTTAAAAGTACAATCTTTCGAGCAGATTGGTTGATTTGAATTGAAACAAAATGACCCAGAAATAAACTCGGAAAAATGGTTCTTCCTTCGTTTTGGGTTTTGATGTTTGTGTTTGTGCGTGTGTGCAAGCGTTGTCGTTTCCGGAGCAAGAAAAAAAATATGATTTTCTAATGAGAGTGAGTTGTGCTTTTTAGTTAATATCTCTGATACAAATAAAAAAACTAAAATTCTGAGCTTCATGTACATCAGAAGAAACCTTGAAATAACTTCATGAAAAAAAAAAGAGCCACGTACATGCCGTAGTTTTCGCTAGCCATCGCACACATACATACACAGACACAGCGATTTGTTCTTTTATTAGTGCAATTTGCTTCTTGAAGCCAGAATTTAATGTAATTTTAAATACAGTCAAAGATCTATAATCCGCACACCTATAATCCACTGTTTTCTATAATTCACATTATTTTACGAATGTAAACAATGAAATAAACAGTTAAAAATTTACAAATTAGTGATCCAAAAACGTTTTTTTTAGAAAAATTTAAAAAAATGAGAAAACAATAAGGAAACAGTGAATTATGGATGTGCGGATTATAGATCTTCGACTGTACCTAATCTGCACTTAATCTTATATCATAAAGTTATTTTACATACGATTAGTTCATTGCAGTTTAAATAGTTATATATATATATTTATAAAAGGTCAGATTTAACTGATCTTACCACTTCGGTGAGGTGAAACCGCATGCATATTAGAGAAAGTGTAAAAGCACTTTTAAAAAAGAACAGCATAATTTATTTTAAAACTTGAACTATGAGCCTAAACTAATATATATCAATTGTAAGTCTATTGATTTAAAATTTAAAAACATAAAGATAACTATCGTCATTATAATTTGAGAAATTACAGAAAATATGTTCAATTCGTTACCAGTTTTATAAAAATCATAACCACTCTTGTCCGTGTAGTTTTCACTGCTTTTTCTTAAAATACTGTTTATGGAGTTCTGAATTAATGATTTACAATATAGTTTAATATTTTTTTACCACAAAAGAACGAGAATCGGAAAGCAAGTTGTTCCTCTGTGAAAACAAATCTTTATTAAATATTCTACGCATAATAATATAAAAGTTTCAGTAGCTGAATTTGTGTTAATATTTAACATTTTGTAAACTAGAAAAAAATTAAAGCAAAAATCTGATAAAATAAACTACGGAAATTACATAAACGGCAGTAATAAAGATATCGTATTAACCGCTTCTTGTTTTGTAGTTAATACTTATATCCTGTTCAGATCAGATATTTAAGATATCTTCTTCGACCACCAATTTGAAATGATTCCCTCCCGGAATTCAACGACTGTTCAGATCGCAAAATTCATCTAAGATCGGAACAAATGAAAAGTGTACAAATGCGCATAAAATAGAACCGTCTGCAACAGCCAATCATTTAAAGCGAAGTTTTATAGCCAATAAGAGTTAAAGGTAGTGGCTCTACTAGCCGACGAAAGTTTTAACTCATTGAAAGAGTTTGTGGAATTCTCTTAGAGAATTCAGCAGTCTAAAATATCTTAAATATCCCATCTGAACGAGGTATTATCCGCTAGTTGACTATTAAAATGAGTCAAAACTGACTGAGTACCTGATTTTTTCTAGCGTAATACTTTTACCCTAACTTGTACCTTAAGCTATGCCCATAAGCATAGTAGGATTATTTTACTATATCCATGACTATGCTGTACTCACTGGTATGTCCGGTGTCTCTATGATCACTTCCGGTACATGCCTTGCGGAGAGTTCCCTGGCTATTGCAGCTCGGATTCTTCTGACTAAATTCTCATTGAAGAGGTGGCCATTTCTCATCTTCAGAAACAGCACAGCTCGTTCGTTTCTGTCTTTGTCGTACTGAGAGACGCAGATGCTGTCTCGCACCTCCGGAAAAGTGTCAACTAAAAAGAAAACGAAGTGAAAGGTTAAAACAGAGAAATTATGAAGATACAGGGTGCTTTAAAAAATTTGGGCAAACTTCAAGAGATGGTGGATAATACTGCAACAACAATTGTGTATGTATATAATCGGAGTTGTTGGGGAGCGTATACGTGGTGGCATATGTCGTATCGTATACCTTTAGATTTTTAAAAGAAACTCCGCACACCCGTGCTTTTCATGCAAGGTTTTCATTGGCTTTCTATATCTCATTTAGTCCGTAAATTTAAGATTTGTTAGGCATATGGCACACCGAGCTGACTCGATCAACTGGATGTCCGGGCTCGGGCCGGGTCATACTTTTACCTGAAGGCTCGGGCCGGGCGTAGTCACTACTCTTACCGGGTCGGGTCTTTTGTCATAAAGGATCCGGCCAGGCTGGGTTTTAACTTATTTTTTCCTTGCCGAGCCGGGACTGGTTTTACTTTTCCTAGTCTTCACGGGCCAAAATTTGCAGTCCCGGTTTTGACTTAGCCCGTAAGAAAATCAATGTCTCGGCGTTGTCTAGTCCGTTAAAAAATAGTAAACTTTGGCCTAAACAAAACATTTTGCAAAAAATCCATACACTTATAAATCGTTATTGTTCTGCAATTAAACATTAAAATTTATTCTTTTTAAAGAAAGCAGATTTCTAAGCTTACTAAAATATAACAATGCGTCATGAAAAAAAAAAAAATTACTTATGGCAGGATATTGTTTTAAACAGAAAAGTATGTTGGTTCATGCAAAATGAATATTTTAATGAGTAAGAAAGAAATATATAGTAATATACCTGCTAAGAATCGATTTATACCTGCTAAGAAGCGAAGTTGTCTTTTTTCTTTTCTATGAAATTCCGTCTTAAAAGATTTTTCTGCATAGAATTTTTCAAATTTTTAAGTTTCCAATACGTGGAATAATGATTAACATGTTAATGACTAAAACTGAAATATTTAGATAAAACAAATAGAGATTCATTAAAAAAAAAAATATATCGCAGCCTACGGCACTTCAATGAAAATAAAGATTATAAATGAAAAAAAGCTAAGTATTTTTAGTCAGATCTCCTCATAAAATTTTGACAAATTTTTATACAAATCCATGTAAAAAAATAAATGTTTTGTTGAAATTCATTCGGGCCGAGATTTTAACTTTTTTTTCGAGTCGGGCCATTCTCGAGTTGAAATTTTAGTTTTTTTTTAATGGGTTGGGCTCGGATTGAACTTTTAACTTTTTTAACAGGCCGGATCGGGCCAATATATATGTATAATCAACGGGCAGACTCAAATCGAATTTCTTGTTATCTTGTTGTCGAATTCTAATTATCAGTGAAAAATTGTAGCCAAAATCAAATAATATTAGTTATAAATTCATCATGAAATACACTGTAAAAAAGTCCTTCCGGCAATGCCGGGAGGAAGAGATAGCTTTCACATACTTATTTATTTATTTTAAATTCAGTTATATAAATCAAATATACGAAGCTAAAAATAGTGGAACACGATTATGTAAGACTGAATACTAGTTTTTGTCAATACTAAATATTAATAGGAATTTTTAGAAATTAGTCATCTTTTATTCAACCTGGTTTTATTTTAAGCGATTTATAGGGTCGCCAAATTCCACGATATCCATTTTAAAGCAGCATGATGGATAAAAAAAACCAATGAGCTTGATCGAAATCTTAATTCATGTGAACATGCACACTCACATCGAAATCGATTTATATATACGAGTGCTGTCGCGGGTAAATTGTTTTTTTTTTTTAAATGTCACCCACATTAAAAATTCAAACTGCTATATCCCAGGCGTTTTTCAAGGTAAAGACAAAGCAAAAAATACTCCAGAATTCATTATTAAGATAAATAGTTTAGAAAGAACCTTTTTTTCAATTTCTAATTTTTTGTTTATACATCATTATACATTTAAAAGATTTTTGACAAATTTAAGAGGCCGCCATTTTGAAACAAGATGGCGGATAAAGTTGGCCCGTGAACTCGGTCAAGACATTGGTATGTACCATGAACACACGGAGTTATATCGAAATCAGTTTATAAATATGCGTATTAACGCGTGACAAATTTCAGACCGTTTCAAAATGTCAATCTCACAGGAAATTGAAAGTGCTAAAACTCAGCCATTTTTCAAGATATAGATGAAACAAAAAATGCTCTGGAATCTTTGTATCAAGGCCAAAACACAAAAGAAAAATCTGTTTCAATTTCTTACTTTTTTGCACCTAATTTTAAATTTTAAATTAAAAAAATAACATTCCGCCATTTTGAAACAAGACGACGGTTGGAACTGGCCAACGAACTCGTTCCAGGCATCAGTATGTCCTATCTACGCACCAAGTTTCATCCAAATCGGTGTATAAATACGCGTGTTATCACGTGACGAAAACCAGATCATTTCAAAATGTGAGCAACATTAGAAATTAAAAGTACTATAACTCAGACATTTTTTAAGTTACAGACGAAACAAAAAGTGCTTTGTTATCTTTGTATCCAGGTCAAATGCATAAAAGAAAAATCTCACTTTTTCTCACTTTTTTGTACCGAATTTCAAATTTCAATTTTTTTTTTTTTTGAATGGCCGCCATTTTTAAACAAGATGGCGGATGGAACTGGTTAACGAACTCGGTCCAGGCTTTATTAAGTACTATGTACACACCAAATTACATCCAAATCGATTTATATATACGAGTGTTATCACGTGACAAAAATCAGATCGTTTCAAAATATCAGCCATAAGAAAAATTCAAAGTGCTATAATTCAATCATTTTTTAAGATATAGACAAAGTAAAATGTGTTATAGAATCGGTGTTTTAGGATCTAACACATAAAATAAAAATATTTTTCAACTTTTAATTTTTTCGCATTTATTTTTAATTTTTTTTAAATTTTTTAAATGGCTGCCATTTTGAAACAAGATGGCGGATGATGCTGGCCAACGAACTCGGTCGAGATATTTGTATGTACTATGTACATACAAAGTTTCATTCAAATCGGTTTATAAATACGTTAGTTATAGCATGACAAACATCTGATCGTTTCAAAATGTCAGCCATAAGAAAATTCAAATTGCTATAACTCAATCATTTTTTAAGATATCGACAAAATAAAAAGTGTTCTGGATTTGTTGTTTTAAGATCTAACACATAAAATAAAAATATTTTTTAACTTTTAATTTTTTCACATTTAATTTTAAATTTTAAATTTTTTTAAATTTTTTAAATGGCCGCCATTTTGAAACAAGATAGCGGATGATGCTGGCCAACAAATACCAAAATTTTCTGGAAGTGTTTTCCTCCGGACGGCTGCAACAGGTAGCTTTTTATTTTTTGTAATGAAAGCTACCTAAACATGCTGCAGTAATTTTACTGCAGCAGAGATTACAGGCAATGTCGATAAAAAACGGACTTTAATCCTATATAACGGACTTTGCCATTACATTAACGTATTTGGAACGTAAAACACAACGGAAAAACTAACAAAAATTTACAGGAGTTGACCGTTTATGTGGAGAAATAGACATCTTCCGAAAATTTACTAGATAATTCACGGTAAAGCACCATAAATTTACATTTTATTTATTTACTAGCTGTCCTGCCCGGCGTTGCCCGGGCCCGTGATGTTATTTAGTTTTCAAATGTGTTATTTGCTTTCTAAATGACCCTTAAATTAAACTCAAATTTCTATGATTTTATATTTTTAAGTCCATTTTGTCAAAATTTATATTTTTAAACGGAAAAATCGCGAAAAGATATTGAATTGAAAGCACATGCTGTTTGGTATTTTGTTTTCTGTGTAATTTGATTTTTTGGAAACTATGCGAACGAAACCGCGACACTCAGGTTTTCACTGAATTCGTAAAAATTTTCACACATTTTATTTTGTAAGAAAAGAATTCTATCCATACGAAAGTTCCAAAGTTTTTGAAAATAATGTAAATCTGGTTTATTGAAAGGCTCTAAAAAAATTTTACTAAAATACGGACATCTAGTTACTTTTAACCGGGATGTAATTCGTGTTTGTCGGTGTATTTTAACGGGTTAAATCTCATATTTTTTTTTAAAACAAATTGCAACATAAATTATGAGAATGTTTTAGCTTTAAGAAAATATTTTCGGTTTGTCAGGACATATATAGAATTGCGCCCTGCAAAGGCAAAACAGCATTGAAACGATCTGGTTTTTATTGATTTCCTCAAATTTTTCACACTTTTTATTTTGTAAAAATTATTTCTACTCGTCCGAACGTTTCAAAAATTTTTAAGAAGGTGTAAATTTGATCTATTGAGATGCTTTTAAAAGTTTGGGCTGAAATATGTACGCTTAGATACTTTTAGCGTAGAAAAAATTTTCTATACGTCAGTCACAAAGAGCCTCCCTTTGCCGGTGTATTTTGAAAGGGTTAAATCTTATATTTTAAAAATTGATTGCATCATAGATTATAAAAATGTTTTTAAACTTAAAGACTATGTTTTTTGTTTACCGGTACCTATAGGATTGCATTTTGCTAAGTCAAAACCGCAATGAAAACGATCTGTTTTTTATTGATTTCATCAAATTTTTCGCACATTTTATTTTGTAAAAAATATTTCTATCCGTCCGAACGTGTCGAATTTTTTGTAGGGAGTATAAATTTAGTCTATTGAGAAGATAATAAAAGATTGAGTTGAAATATGCACGTTAAGATAATTTTAGCATGGAAAAAATATCCTCTCTGTGAGTCGCAAAATGACCTTCTTTTGTCAGTGTATTTGAAAGGGTTAAAATCCAAATATTTTAAAACCAATCGCATCGTCGGTTAGAAGAAAGTTTCAATTTTAAGATTTTTTTTGGTTTGTTTATATCTTAAAAATTACGCTCTGGAGGGGCATTGACAAAAGGGAGAAAAATAGTTTTGGAAAAAACGACCATTTTTTAATATTTGTTTTCAAAGGGTTAACTGCAACATTTTTTCGAATTAATTATTGCATTTGAGACCTAAAAATATGATCTTTCGAAATATGTCTCTTAATCTTAAGTGCGACCAGCAGTTTGGTTGATTTGGATTTAAACAACATGATCCAAAAACAGAAATAAACGGAGAAAAAAGTTTCTTCCTTCGTTTTGGCGCGTAATTGAGTTTCTGTGCATGTGCAAACGTTTTCTTTCCCCGAACACTAAAAAATGATTTTTTGTAGAGAGTGAGTTCCGCTTCATAATTAATATCGATGAAACTAATCAAAAAATTAAAATTCTGAGCTTCAGGTGCATCAGGAGAGATATTGGGCTACTCTCAAAAAAATTTTGAGCTTCGTACGTGCCGTAGATTTTGCTAGCCATCGCAGACACACACAGACAGACACACACATACAGACAGACAGAGCGTTTTGTTCTTTTATTAATATAGATTTATTTTTTTAACAGCGTATTAAAAACCGTTCTTTAAACTCCTTTACGTACCTTCTTTTTCCTTTTTAATACGCATAATACGTAAGTATACTTTTTTTTCTTTCAGAGAGTTATTGATTTAAACTGAAGTATCGGTATAGAAACTAATAAAACAGGTATATTTAATATATCCTTTGAAAAGACACAATAATAACAATAATGGAATAATCTAGTAGTATTTACTCTGACATACTTTTATGAAAGAAAACCTGAGTTAACTTTGGATTCAGGGTAAGAAGATATTAGTACATTAAATGAAAACAAACAAATGTATAATTAAAATGAAAAAAAGGAAAAAAAAAATAAAGACATACATTTAAATTTGCACAATTTTTTTTAATCGTAGAGTAACGTAAAAATTGTCACAAAAAAAAAAAAAAAAAAAAAAAAAAAAAAAAAAATCTGGCAGTTTTTTTATTTTAGTATATTTTTTTCTGGTCAAATAACATGAAAGAAATTATGAGTCCTAGAAAAAGGCACAGTTAAATTTTACAGAATTTTTACTCAAATAATTTTCACTTTATTAAAAATTTCATTTCTAACTTTATTTATTGTACTGTAATTACTTAATAATATAAACATGCAGCATTAAAATGTGTATTAGTAATTTAACATTGAGGTCTCTATTGTATAGTCTAATGCCGAATCTGGTTTATTCATTTATTCATTTATTGAAGGGTCTTACACTGATATTTATAATGCGTTAATTAATTAAAAATTGCATTTTATACACTATATGACCAAAGGTTACGGCCACTTGCGATTTTAGACATTTTATTAAATATCTAGAAAAATACACGAAGAGTTAACTCTAATTGTGTAAACATAATAGTACAGGTCATACATTTTCGTGAAGATTTTTTTCCCGAAACTTCATAAGGGACCTTCAACAAATTGAAAAAGAGCTAATATCTTTTGGATAACCTGTCAAAACTAATGTAGCAAAAACGTTCAAACTGTAAATTATGATTAAATGGCTTATTGTAATAAGCTGTCTTCGTTTTTATGAGAATAGCGTGTATATTCGTAGAAAAATTAAGGTTTTTATAAAATCAGACCCTCATTTTCCCAAGTTTTTTTTATTATAATTTGCAGAGTTCTTAATATAAAATAATGTTATTTTTCGAAAATATGACAAACAACATTGTATACAATATCCAGCAATCAGAATTGAATATTAATAATAATTGCATGAAAAATAAGCAGTTTTACTAAATAATTTTTCATTGCGCATACGTAAACGCTATCAAAATTTAATTTGCATATTGTGTTAGATAAATGTATAGAGCAACTTTTGTAAATTGTATTATTTTTTGTAAAAGTCTCAAAAACATAGTTTGAAAATTCTGAAAATGATCATCTATATAAAAAGATGAGGGGCTGTATCCATTTATCCAGTATCAATATAGAATACACAATATGGCACAATGTGTACTACTATGTTTGGATACAACCCCTCATTTTAACTTTCTTTTATCTACAATAGAAGAAAGTATTGTAATCGAAATTTTTTTCGACTTCCGGTTCTCAACGGATTTACACGTTTTAGGGGTCAGAGATTCCAAAAAACATGTTTTTACAAAATGTCTGTCTGAGTGTGTCCGTACGTCGCCATTCTACCATCAAAAAGTGTATGAAGATATGCACAGAATTTAACCAAATTTTTTGTGAATGTTTTTGGTTGTGGCAAGCAGGTCCTCCTTCAGTTTTGAAATATTCCGCCGGAAGTGGCAGCTGCAATAACGATTTTTGTGCCATTTTCAATATTGTACCGACTAAAAGTGTATGAAGTTATGCATCGAATCGAACCAATTTTTTTGTCTAAGTGTTTGGCTATGGTTAACTGGTCCTCTTTGAAATAGAAAAAAATCCGCCGGAAGGGGGCGCTGCAGTTGCGATTTTTGTGCCATTTTCAATAATTTACCACAGAAAAGTGTATGAAGCTATGCATAGAATTGAATGAAAATTTTTGCATAAGTGTTTGGTTATTGTCAGCAGACGTTCCCTGAATTTGAAAAAAATCTGCCGGAAGGAGGCACTGTAATCGCGATGTACTCCATTTTTATTATTTTACCATTAAAAAGTGCTTGAAGTTATGCATAGAACTGAACTAAATTTTTTATGTATGATTATTTTTAGGTAGGACGAGTAGATCCTTCCTAAATTAAAAAAAAAAAAAAAATCTGCCTATTGTTCTACTGTTCATCGGCTCTTGCAGAGACGGAAACTCATTTTTACTCCCATTAATTGGCTGAAGCAGAAATTTAAGATGAAAATCATAGTTGGTATAGTACTGAATTAATAAGATTAACCCATTAACATGTATAACTAAATTTTGAAATATTAAAATGTACGTATGAAATAGAAGAAAGTTTTGGGATTGGCACATCCAACTAGTTTTTGCTTCATTTTGGGAAACTATGGATTTTCAGCCTTTTTCTTTCTATGATCACTTTCAGAATTTTCAAGCTATGGTTTTGAGACTTTTTAAAAGTTGCTCTATATATTTGGCTAACTCAATATACAAATAAAATTTTGATAGCGTTTACGAATGCGCAATGAAAAATTATTTAGTAAAACTGCTCATTTTTTATACAATTATAATTCTTTTTTAATTTAAATCTGATTGCAGGGTATTTTATACAATGTTGTTTCTCATATTTTCGGAAAAGAACGTTATTTATATTAAGAACTCTGCTAATTATAAGCAAAAAAAATAGGGAAAAATTAGGGACTGTTTTTATTAAAACCTAAATTTCTCTACGAGTATACATGCTATCCGCATAAAAATGAACAATAGGCCACTTAATCATAATCTACAATTTGAACGCTTTTGATACATCAGTTTTGACAGGATTATCCAAAAGATATTTGTTCTTTTTCAATTTGTTGTCGGTTCTCCATGGCATTTCGGGAAAAAATCTTCACGGAAATGTATGTCCTGTACTATTATGTTTATGCGCTTAGAGTTTCAGGATAATTCCTCGTGTATTTTTCTAGATATTTAACAAAGTGTTTAAAATCGTAAGTCGCTGGTCACCTTTGGCCATATAGTGTATGTATTTTTTATTACATTTTTATAGTCTATGTAATGTTAAACAACATTATACTTGTAATTGTTGGAAAACTGAATTTGCTTCTAAGCTGACTTATAATATTTTTGCGTTCCAGAGAAACTATATCATCTTGGGCACTGATGTAAATTGACTCACATCAATACAAACGTATTGATCATACTTTTAATAATAATGAAGATATTATTTGAAAGTCTGATTTGCACCAGACTTACTTTTTACTATTTGAAATGCAATGATATCAGCACATATGATAGAAGTGACTCCTCCTTACATGCAAAAAGGACTGAACTAGACGCTCCATATTTCAGAATATAATTGACCGCACATATAGTTTCACTGACTGAACTACAGTATAATTCCATCACTTTTCATATGTGATAACGTTGCATTTCTTGCAAAGCAAGTTATGTCTGTTGAAAATTTCTTTGAAATATCTTTAGTGTTGTTAAACTTATGGTAACAATTGCTAATGGTCGTATTGGAGTCAAAAACCATTCCATTTTTGGGTTTATAAACGGAGTCAACCAGGATCGCAATCAGTTTTTAACCAGTCAAAAATTCAGGATATTTTATCTCTATTCAAGCTCGGATTGAAGATATTGTAAAGGCACTTTCAACATATTAGATTTCCATAAAATATAATTTCATGGGGGGAAAAAAAGTGAAAATATCCATTATTTGAATTTAAATAACTCAGAACTCCTGTAATTCTAAGGAAAAAATGAATTGTGATCTTGGTTCCCTGTATACTAAAGTTATTTGCTTTGATGCGTATTATTGCCCCCATAACTTTATTCCATTAGTTTACAAATAACCTGAGTTTTTTCTAATATTATTTTTATTTTTATTTTTCTAATGTTTAAAATTATTTGAATCGAATGCTAATGAGCAAATTGAAGTAAATATTTGGCATTTTTCTGTATTTTTATTGTATGTATGCATTTACAACATTCATGATTTGTATAAAGAGTAAATACTTAAAGAATTCAAACTTATTTAAAACTAAGCTTAATCATTTTTGTCAAACATTTCAAATTTCAATCATGATTTCACATATCATTGTTGATCGCAATACATGACGACTTACCTATGTTATAAATTTCTGAGCTACCAAAGCGGCATCCTCTTGGCTTTAAAGTATCATCACTAGAAAACAAAATATAAAGCGTTTCTTATTTTTTTTTACGTAACATCTCACAAAAGATTAAATTAAGATAAGCAAATTTTTAAAACAGAAGCTTTTAAAAAGTCATACCAGTTTTGTTACATGACTTTGAAGTATCTATTGTTTTAACATTTCAATTTTGACATAACCATACTACAACAAAAAATAAATCATTAAAAAAAAGCTAAAAATATTTTGTTTAAAAGGCAATTATTTTAAAACCTTTTTCATCGGCCCAAGCATCTGTATGATTACTTTACATCTTTAAAGCAAGGATTCGAATACAAGGCCTGATTTTCGACTTCCCCCGAAAAAGATGGACTTCAGAATTTCTTCCAAATCGTAGTCCATCATTTTAAATAAATCCTTATTCAGATCTGATATAAAGATACAATATTTATTATCACACTGTCATTTCATAACAAAAAATAGCTCTGAAAATAAAAATACATCCATTATTGCAATGTTATTTTACCAGACACTTGACAGTAAACCATTTACGGTTTTTCACGATACATTTAAGGGTGTATTTCGATCCAAACTGCTTATTTTCCGATTTATTTTTGAATTTATTTTTGCTCTCAAATGCATCAAACTGACAAATTGTTTTATTTAGAAAGTACACAAGGTGCCGTGATTGGCGATTCTTTGATAAATGCAGAAAATAGTGCAAAAAAAGCAATCAAAAACCACAATTTGAACCGATTTTTCCGAAGCGGGAAATCTGTGGACAAAAAATAAGGTCATACTGAGAAGGTAATTATTTATAAATTAAATTCTAATGAGTTGAGCATAAAAAAACATCACACGGCACCTTACATGTCTCTTCAAAAATCACCTCAGCAAGTTTCATGTTTCTACTTTTAAAAATATGTCTGAAATTGTATCGGAAAATTTCGAGCTGTTAAAGGCGAAAAAGCGTTTTTTCGAATACACCCTTAAAGACGGATAAAAAAAAGTTCCCGGAATTTCATTGCAATTCTTTATTACCACAATACAAGTACACAGTTATTTAATCAGCTTGAAAGTAGGCTGCGTCAGAACAGAACACACACTCTTGCTCACCGTTTTTGACATTGCTGGAAACAATGACGAAAGTCCTGCTTTTGCATCTTGCTTAATTTAGCAGTCGCATTGATTTTTATATCCTCTACTATATCCAGTGACCTTCCTCCTTCCTATTTCTTCGTGTTGGCTCCCTCACTAACTTTCAAAACTTGAAGTTACAAAGAGCTGTTAACAGTTTATCCAAACTGGGCGCATTACACCTCCATTGTAGAAAACAAAAAATAAGAGTTTATTCTGTTTTCGATTTGACATGACATGATTTTTTTTTTTTGGTCGAGGAGAGGGCTTGTGTGCCAATCTGATAACTGCATACTAGGGTGAAGCGAAAAAAAATTTTTTTTAAATATCAAAACCGGGTAGGTGCCAAAAGTTGCTTTTATACTAGTACATCAACTGTGTGAAATTTTACTGCTGAAAAAAAATGGCTTGAGTCTGCGCTTTTGCTCCGAAAATCAAAAATTTGGGTAAAATTTGTCATTTTTTGACATTTTTTCAAAAAAATTGAAAAATTCCTACAGAGCTGGTTATTATTTAAAAGTGTTACTTAAACCTTTATGTTTATTTGCTTAACATAGTTAAACTATAAAACAATATCTGTAGTCTGTATATTTGGAGCAAATCTGACAACTTTTGGTAAAAACCAGCGTTACCTCTCTACTGGAGCATACAACGAAATGTTGTTTTGAATGCATTTCTTACCTATCTGCTTTCAAAACTATTCTGTATGTAACTCGTAGCGGTGGTTGCATTTCATATTCCACCCGTATCAGCCACACAACAATCTAGTCCCAGTGTTTTATTTATGTATTGAATTGTTATTTTTTTTTTCCCGAAGAAGGGCATAAGTTTTCTATGTATCAAAGCAGTTTACCTCTTCTTTGTTTTCACTGACATTGGATGCTACTGGTGTGACCTGCTGCATGTATGTTTTTATACCTTGTATAACAGAAGAGGAAGCTGAGTAAGGTATTAGGTATGTTGTTAATTGAACCTATTCAGCAGTCTGTTATCTTCATTAAATTTTCATACAATTAATATATTATGATTGGGAGTTCTGTTACCACAACATTTTTTCAATCAATTACATTATATATATAATGATATGCCTAAAAATTGATTGTATGAATTCAGTTTCTAGTATGCTTTTACTGTACCTATTACATTGAATATATTTTGAGAAACTAGCAGTTTAATATTATGACGATCGTCACAGAGGATTGCAAACAAAATTTGCGTGTAAAGAAACAATATTTCGAAAGAAGTTTTAGTATTTGTTTTATGTCGTTTCCTGTGTTGTTTCGTAATCGAGTAATTTCTAATAAGTTTTTAGACCTATTCTTTAGGTGTGTATTACATTTGGTATAAAATATCCCACGGTATGAACTTTGATTATATATTTTATGAGTGAATCTATAGAGTCTGATTGCCAATCTGTGCTTATATAAAGCGGAAAATTTTATTCGCTTTATGAGCTGTTTTTTTTTTTTTTTTTTTTTTTTTTTTTTTTTTTTTTTGTGAGAGATGTTTTCCAAATTCCTATTCCCCATTCCTTCTGAGAAATAGCTTTCCTTATGAAATAGCTTTGCAATCTCCGACAGAAATTTCTAGTCTGTTCTGAGTATCTTAAGATACTTAGATAATTAAGTAAAATTTTACTTAATTTGAGAAAATAATTTTTCAAAATTATTATCTATCTTATAAAAAAAATTGCAATAGGAAGTGAATAGTGCGTAGACAAAGATTTTCTTATTGATCCAGTGAATCCATGTACACTGTTAAAAATGTGGTGCTTGGTTGAACCAATTTATTGTGCTGCAATAGCTGCCACCATAAGATGGTGAAATGTTGTTCCAACATTTGGTGCTAAGGTCGAACCATAAAGTGGTAAAATGTTGAACCATAAAGTGGTGAAAGTTTGAACCATTAACTTTAACAGAATGCATTTAATGGTTCAACCTTTCACCAACTTATGGTTCAACTTTTCACCACTTTATGGTTCACCATTTCACCACTTTAAGGTTCGACCTTAGCACCAAATTTTGGAACAACATTTCACCACCTTGTGGTGGCAGCTACTGCAGCACCATAAATTGGTTCAACCTAGCACCAAATGTTTGACAGTGTACTGCTAATAATTAAAATAACACAACTTTTTCTACATCTGAATTATAATAGAATAACTTTTTCTACAGGAAATTAATTCGTAAACATTTTTTTTAAATAGGAACTTCTTAATCATTTTACCAATTTAAAATACACTTTTTAAATTTATTCTTAAATTTTAAAAACTTATTTAAGCACAAAAAATTACGAAATTGCATTTTATCATTTTATTATAAAATATATCAGATTCATTTTTTATAAATCAGGTTAGTAAGTTATTTTGAATAAAATATAAAGAATTTACAAAAAGTTTAAAATCAAATGATACTTTTATCCTTTCTTACATTCAAAATCTATAATATTCTAGCATTCTTATAATTCATGAGAACATATTTTCTGAAATAATATTTAATTTAGTAAATTTTACTGCAGAGAATTTTTGTTCGTATTCATAAAATTTTTTTTAAGAATGAGCTTGATCCGAAATCATTTTCCAAGCCCTAAGTTAAAAATTACTTTAAAACAAAAGATATGATTAAAGTAGAATACACATTTAACAAAAACTTTGATATTTCAACCAACACATACAATATTCCACTTATATAACAAGCACTAAAAGCATATACAAAAACTGATAAGAACATTAATGAAGGAAGATGTTAATTAAACAATATATAGAACATAGTAATGTTACATATTAAAGCCAAAAATCATGCAATTAACTATACAAAATTGAAAACTATAGAATTAAAAAATATTTTGCTTAATACACACCAATATCGGCATCCATTACTGTTTTGTTTCTGTTCTTCACGAAAAGCGTCATAGATATGCGCAGAAATCTGTGTTTTGATTGGCTGTAAGTAGCACCATCTTTTGGTGCTACTTCTTATTTTTCAAACTTACTCCGTAACATGGAGCTTTCGAAAAATAAGTAGTACCATATTTTGGTGCTTCTCTTTATTTTACTCCATAAATTGGTTCAACATTGAACGGAAATTTTTAACAGTGTAGATTATAACGTTTTACATCGACTTTTCTAATAATTGAAGCAGAGGAAATTCACTGGAGTTGAAGTAGCATATGATCCATTTTTATACACAATTCTAAGCTTACCCAATGCAAAATGGTTCACAGCGACAAATAGAATTCTCCTAAATTTAAATGAGTACTTATAGTCGATTAGAGTCTGTACATTCCCTCAAAAACTACTATGCATTATAAGTTTATGCCCAGGACAGTTCACCATCAAATATTATTCACTTATAAAATGGGGATCTAAAATTTAATGGGAAATTACCTGGCTATGAAAACACTTAGAAAACGGCATAAGACTAATGCAAAAAAAAGTTATTTGCAGCAATGGTTGCTCTGCACATGCAAGACAAATTCCCATTGCAATTGACGATCACCAGAAATCACATTAACCCTTAAATGCATAGGATAGAACGCGAACCAAAAAATGCGCCATTTAAAGAATCAGAATTCATACCAGAAAAATCTAAATAGCAAATTTTTCTTTAATTACGAATGGTCTGTCATTAAGTAAAGTGAAAATTGCTCTTTTAAATTTCTGGTGAGAATACGGAATATGTCAATAAAACCCCCCAAAAATCGGGAACACTTATGGTATCGAAAATGATACAATATGCATTTAAGAGTTAAACAGCTCGCTTCTCAACATATAAAAAATCCAAAAGGAGAATAAATGATGGCATACTTATAGTTGAAATACCTGAAATCATCTTTAAAGCAGGTTATTACGTAAAAAAAATATAATTGACTGAAAAAAATGTTGTGGTAACAGAACTTCGAATCACTTTCATCAACTGGATGTAAGTTTGATAAAGATAATAGATGGCCGAATAGATCTTTTTAATAATATTCCCGTACATAACTCTGCTTGTCATTTTTTTGTATAAGCTGTAAAGATATACATGAAGATAGTCATAGCAGAACATGCACAGCACAACAAGAGGATATAAAGAACAGATAAACTAGGTGGGTGCATAGAAAACATGCCAGATTTTGATAAAGAAAATCACAAATCAATATATAAATAAAACACTATACTAAGATGATCGAATAGTTGGGACGGGTTTTATATTAAATATAGTCATCTCCACGTCGTATGTCCAAGGTAGTTTTGAAAAGAAGAGCTGTATTAAAAACAATGGTAATGCAGTTTCCTTACCAAAAATTGTCTGATTTGCTCCAGCTATACGAAATAAAGATATTGTTTTATAGTTTAAATATGTTAAGCAGATAAATATAAAGGTTTAAGTAACACTTTTAAATAATAACCAGCTCTGTAGGAATTTTTTTATTTTTTTGAAAAATGTCAAAAAATGACAAATTTTACCCAAATTTTCGATTTTTGGAGCAAAAGCGCAGACTCAAGCCATTTTTTTTCAGCGGTAAAATTTCACACAGTTGATATACTAGTATAAAGGCAACTTTTGGCACCTACCCGTTTTTGATTTTTAAAAAATAATTTTTTTCGCTCCACCCTACTGCATACTGCATCTTTGTTTCCGAGTCGTAAGCGTACACTCACGTCTCGACATTTTTAACGATTGTCTCAAGAAACTACTCAAGAAGTACTCTGTTTTTATTATTATTATTATTATTTTTTTTTTTTTTTTTCCCAAAACCATGAAGCAGCAATCAACTCCATTTCATCCTTGTTCAGCAGCCACGGGACAAATGTTCGTTATAGGGATATTTTACCTTCAAATCATCTAACAAGACTGCGTGAATGGATCCACGAGATTTTCCCACTTCTTGTGCCAACTCGTTAATGGTCATTCTTCAGTCTGATCTGACTAACTGTTTCACATGCTCAATCATTTTTTTTGTTTCTGGAGGTTGAAGGTCGTCTCCCTTTGCTACTCTCGTCTTCCAGCGATTCCTGTCCAGCTCAAAATCTTGAAAATTCCTCGTAAACGGCTCTTTTCTTTAAACATTCGTCATCCGCAAACTGTTTGTGAGGCTAACAAAGTACAGTCGGCTCTCGTTAATTTGAACTCGTCGGGACCACAAGAAATGTTCGAATTATCCGAAGTTCGAATTATAAAAAGTATGAAATGGAAACATGCTGAATATGGTACTATTACAAAGGAATTAATGTTATAGTGTTTTTTTTTTTATTTCTTTCGTCTGTTATCATTAGAATGTGACTTAATATTAAATTAGAATGTATAAATACATAAACCAATTAACCCTTTGCGGAGCAGGGCAGATTCCTTGGTTAAGTATTGAAATAAATGACTGACACCGGAATTTGAAAACAACTTTATTTGTAAATAGGAAAACGCTACATTTCGCGAATTCAATAAACCGTAATTTTTTTAAACAAAATTCTGGTGCGAATGTGGCGTTTGAGAATTAAAATTAAATGGTATATCTATGAAACCAGCGCCCCGCAAAGGGTTAAAAGATTAGAAACAAGCTCAATGGAAGAAAAATTTGAAGCGTCACTGATGAATAGACGGGGCACTAAGAAAGTGGATATCAAATGCGTGGGATTATATGTATACTCGTTCGGAACAATTTCACAAAAATCAAAGAAAGGAAGTTATTCAAATGATCGGAAATTAGAGAGAAAAAAAAGAAAAAAAGAAAAATCGGAGTTCTCGTTAGTTCGAATTAAACGATGTCAATAGAAAACGAGTTCGAATTTATGAAAATTTTTAACGTTATTCTGCCATTGAAAATTTCGGGACTTCATGTTTAGTTCAAATTAAGCAAAGATTCGAATTAACGAGATTCGACTGTAAATCTGAAGCATATTTCCCAATCTGCACACGAACGTGATGTTCATCCTTTGATCGAACATTGACATCGCACCAGCTGATCACCACAGCTCCTTCCTTCAATCACATTGCCTGTTATCAGTTTTGGTAATGAAAACAAAGATAGTAGGGTAATTTTTAAAAAATAATTACATTGTGGTATTAAAATGTTACAACAAAATTTTGTGAAATTTCTAGAGTTTCGTTCATTTGACAAAACCCTATTCGTTTTTGTCTTCTGTCTGTCACAGAGTCGTACACAAAAACTGTATAAGTTAGAAAGTTCAAATTTTGTGTACTGACAACTGAATACCTCTTGTCACACAACAAATCATAAAATTTTGAAAAAAAAACTATTATTTTAATTAAAAAAAATGTTTTTAATACAGTGCTCAGTAAAAGTTTAGACACTGGTATTTTTTAACCTTTAAATGAAAAATACGAACACTTGAGTTTTACAAATGGCTATATTTAGTTTTAAATATATTTTAAACAATGCAGGATAAAAATAATGGTTATATTATAAGATAATATTTAATTTAACTGAAAAAAGTAAAATTTGTATATTGCAAAAGTTTAGACACTTTTTCGATTTTCTGCCAACTGTTCATGGAAAAATGCAAATTTCTAAATTATGATGTCACATGTTTGAAGTATTTAAGTATATCTCGATATAGCATCAATTAGTGAAGATTCTGTGAGCTAAAAATATTCAGTTAGATGAGGTAATTGAAGTAGAAAAGCTGAAATGGAAAGGGAATACTGTTGCAGAAATTTCATCAGCATTGAATCATCCAAAGTGGTCTATCTATGAAGTATAGTCTAAGAGTGACTCCTTCAAAACCAAAAATAAATTTGACCAGAAATTGCGATGATAAAAGGATTCATAAACTGACAGTTACAGAAATGATGATTGCTAATCACATTAAAAGTAAGTCCGGACTTTCCGTATCGATGGACATGACTCGTAAATGAATTAACCCATTAACGCCCAGCGTCCTTTTTTGAGGACGGCTACAAAAACAGCAAGAACGCGGTTTTCCCACCAGTAAAGAGGAAGGTAATTATATATCTTATTTCACGAGACAGAATCCTCGATAAATTTAGATAAAAGTTAATTTGATTTTAAAAGTGGTGGGAAATACAAAATTTAAATTTTAGCGAAGAAAATAATTCGGGCGTTAATGGGTTAAAGAAATAGGTAAATCAATTTACATGAAATTGATAAAACAATCAGCTTTAAAATCTTGCTACAAATTGGCGAGAATGCAATAAACTTGCAAACATGCATCATATGGACCCAAATGGTACGTTATGATATTCAGTAACGAAAAAAAAAAAGTGGAATTTGAATGGCCCAAACGGGTGGGCATACTATTGGCACAACATGCAATAAAGAGCCTGGGACTTTCTTAAGTCGACAACAAAGAGGTGACTTTTTAATGATTTGGTCCTCAATTTGCTTTAATGTTCCAGTATATCTAGAGTTATTCAATGGTTGCCAAGCCACACAAGAATACATACATACGCCGAAGATCAATTTTTAGTCACTTGGGGAACTTTTAGCTAGTCAAAGTATGGATTTTAGCAAGATAATGTATACAGTGTCTGTTACAAATTTTTTGAACATTAACAATATTTTAAAAATGCCATTAAGTCTAGTTGAGTTTCACTTATTTTTAACAAACAAACTTTATTAGTCATGACTGATAAAGTTTTAGATGAAAAAATTTCAAGAAAATTAACGAATAAACTATCTTTGAGTTACGATAATCAGCTGAAACTTGATTTATGTGCAGATTCAACAATACAAATTTTCCAGGTCACAAAGTTAAATTTTTATGATATTGATTCAAGTTATATCTTCTAATTTTCATTAATTCAAATGATACAAGAAACAAGCAAATTAATTTCCTATTTTTAAATTTTCTTTCAAAACATTCCAGGTGTATATTGGGAGTACAGAGTATGCGAATAATATAGCAAACATATTAAAACATTCTATAAATATAAGAAAAAGATTAATTTTTATTATTAAATTTATTCAAAATTCAATTTAACTCATTGGAGAGCAGTAGTATAATTTTTATGCCACGTAATTTTAATCAAAACTCGTACCTAGATTTCCTAACAAAATCTTTACTTTAAAATTTTGTCGAAAGAAATGTAAAGTTGAAGTTTCCTTATTTTCAGATAAAAATTTTCGAAAATCTGATGTGACTTCAGCATAACAGAAACGCACTTACTTGTCTTTGAAAGGTTTACTAGCTAGAAAATATGGACAAATGTTTAGTATGTATGTCTACATCTTATATATAAAAAAGTAAAAATAAGCAATTAACAAATTTAAGCTATTACTTTTTTAGTACTACATCAAATCGAATCCTTCCTCTCAAACAACGCATTCTGCCTTAAAACCAGCTGTTTAAGCAATTTTTTTTTTATTAATGTAGGAAAAATCTAAATTTCTCACCTCCTGCCACAAATAATGATGCCTTTCGTAACTGGATTGATAATGGCTAAATCTCCAACAGCAAATTTCCCTGCAATTAAAACAACAATTAAGTTTTTTTTTCGTTTTTATATTAAAAAAAACAACAACCGAAAACACCAGTGTAATCAAATTTACACGCAAATAGTATTTTCATGTAATATGTCATATATTTCAGATTTTGTCTTTTGTCGAACATTTTGCTGAACTTGTATATTCTCGGAGAGCGTCACTTGCCAAGCTAATGCACTATATGGCCAAAGATGACCGTCCACTTGCGATTTTAAGCATTTTTTTAAATATCTAAAAAAATACATGAGGAATTATCCTGAAACTCTAAGTGTGTAAATATAATAATACAATTCATACATTTCCGTGAAGATTTTTTCCCCAAAACTCCATAGGGGACCGTCAACAAATTAAAAAAAAAAAAATGAATATCTTTTGGATAACCTTGTCAAAACTAATGTAGCAAAAGTGCTCAAACTGTAGATTATGATTAAGTGGCTTATTGTAATAAACTGTGTTCATTTTTATGTCGATAGCATGTATACTTGAAGAAAAATTAAGGTTTTTATAAAATCAGTCACAATTTTTTCCAGGATTTTTGCTTATAATTTGCAGAGTTCTTAATATAAAATAATGTTCTTTTCTGAAAATATGACAAATAACATTGCACACAATACTCTGTAATCAGAATTAAAAAATAATAAAAATTATATGAAAAATGAGTAGGTTTACTAAAAATGTTTTCACTGAGCATGCGTCAACGATATCAAATTTTCATTTGCATATATTGTGTTAGCTAAATGTAGAGAGTAACCTTTGTTAAATTCTCAAAAACATAGCTTAAAAATTCTTAAACGGATCATCTATAGAATTAGGCTCAAAATTCATTGTTCCCAAAATGGAGCAAAAAAAAAAAAATGAGAGATTGTATCCATATATACATTGATTTGTGTCGATATGGAATACACAATATGCGACGTACTACAACATTTGGATAAAACCCCTCATCTTTTTGCTTCATTTTGGGAACAATGGATTTTGAGCCTATTCTATAGATGATCCACTTTCAGAATTTTCAAGCTATGTTTTTGAGACTTTAACAAGAGTTACTCTCTACATTTAGCTAACACAATATATGCAAATGAAATTTTGATATCGTTGACGCATGCTCAGTGAAAACATTTTTAGTAAACCTACTCATTTTTCATACAATTTTTATTATTTTTTAATTCTGTTTACTGGGTATTGTGTACAAAGTTGTTTGCCATATTTTCAGAAAAAAACATTATTTTATATTAAGAACTCTGCTAATTATAAGCGAAAAACTTGGAAAAATTTGGGACTGTTTTTATAAAAACCTTAATTTCTCTACGACTATACGTGCTATCGACAAGAAAATGAACACAGTTTATTACAATAATCCACTTAATCATAATCTACAGTTTGAGCGCTGTTGGTACAATAGTTTTGACATGGTTATCCAAAACATATTCATTCTTTTTTAATTTGTTGACGCTCTCCTTTGAAGTTTTGGGGAAAAAATCTTTACGGAAATTTATAAATTGTACTATTAATATTTACACACTTAGAGTTTCCGGATAATTCCTAATGAAACTTTCTAGATATTTAAGATAATGTCTAAAGTCGCAAGTGGCCGGTCATCTTTAGCCATATAATGTATGTTATCATGCTCACCACAAAATGAAGATCTTATGCCAGCGTTCGCGATTTTCGAAGCCAGAACTTAGAGGTCTGCGCGGACTGAAATTTTGGTCCGGGCCCAATCCGATACACAGTAAAAGGATTCGGCTTGGCCCGAATCGGTATAAAAGTTAAAAGTTTGACTTGAGCCCGGCCCGGAAAAAATATTACAATCTCGGCCTGAGTCTGTCCCGAGAGAATTTGTACATAACATTGATTTTTATGATGATTTGGTTAAAAATATGTCTCGTACGAGGTGTTCTGACAGAAAATACTTATCTTAACTCTTTTTTTTTTCTTGTTTATAATCCTCATTTTTTAGAGAAAAATGCTTTATAAACAAATTCCTTTCTTATCGGCTCTAGTGTAAATGCATTACACGTTGTTTTTCTAACGTATTAGTACATTCATTTTGCACGGATCAACAGATTTTTCAGTTTAAAACAGTGCCTCGTCATAGGCAGGTTCTTTTCCATACGTTTTACTCTATTTTAAATCAACTATATTTTAATAAATCTAAAAATCTATTAATTTTTTTTAGTATTAAATTTTAACTTAATTGTAGTATAAAGCGATTTAAGAATCTATGTATTTATTGCAAAACTTTTTGGGCTAGGCCAAATTTTACAGATATTCGAACGGACCAGATTAAGAGACAATGATTTTCATACGGATTAGGTCAAAACTGGAGTTGAAAATTTTTGCCCATGAATACTAGAAAGAATGAAAGCAATCACGGTTCGGTACGTAAAAAAGAAATTAAACAGGGCTTGGCCCGAAGCTTCAGAAAAAGTTTGGCTCACAAACTTGGACGGGTTTACATACTTTCCTCAGAGAGAATAATTTGTAAAGAGGTGAAAATAAAAATTAGAAATATTTACACTTAATCATGAATATTTTGGTTAAAAATTTTAAAATATTCTAATATAGAATTAAATTCATTTTCTACTCTCATAATAGACCTGGAGGCGACAGCACAGAAATTCACCTCAGAGAGCTCACGATTAAAATTTTGGAATCAGTTAAAACTCGATACATACTAAAACCCAATCGATCCGCCAAGTCATATCTTGGTGGTAAACACCTGAAAACCCGATTTTAGCGGTTGATTCGTAGGTTTACCATTGTCTTTCCCTGCTCCCAGTCCTCCATGTTTTGATATCTTTGGGTGCAAGAAAACACAATGATAAACCTAATAGTCAACCGCTAAAGTCATGTTTTCAGGTGTTTTCACCAAGATATGGCTTGGTAGACCAATTGCGTTTTAATATGCCAATCGAATTTTAACTATTTCAGAAATTTCAGCCTTGAACTCTATGAGGTGATTGTCTGTGCAGCCGCCTCTTGTTCTATATGGGTCAAAAGAATAATCTATACCGTTGTTTGACAAACAATTAAAAAAAGAATACCTGGAAATTTGTCAAAGTAAGTTTTCTTGAAAAGACTTTTGTCATCATCTCCCCAGAGACCCAGTGGAAGCGAAGGAGTGGGTTTGTTGATCACCAGTTCTCCAATCTCACCTAGAACGGGCTTCCCTAAAAAAAGAAAAAAATAAATTTATTCCTCTGACTTCCACAAATATGACAATCATTTTCCTTAAGCGCAGTTAAAAAACAAAAACTTATCAAGAGAGCTAGTAAGAAACAAGTTATTTACTTCAGAGGGTTCTGAAGATCGCTTTGCTGCCTTTTCTTTCTTTCTAACCGATAACCAGGCCCTTGCCTGCAGGGTTTCCGCAGCTAAACAAGTTTGATACCTGGTATCGGGGTGTGCGACTGCCTAATCGCCGCGACGTGGCAATAAATCTACCTATCGCCTAGGTCTTTAACCTAACAGCATTGACTACAGCATAGTTGTGAACTTGTTAATTAAATTTCTTAACATTTTGCTCATATTATTTGCTACCTGCGTTTTTCTACTCGAATTGATCTCGTAATTTAGAACCTTGATCAGGTGACGAGGCCTTCGCCTGGCTAAACACCTCTAGATGTATAATAGACAGGTAACTTAGAGGACTTTGCACCCACGACAGATTTTACATGCACCATGTGCCATTAGCGTACATGCCGCGCTTCACTGCTCTGAATCTGACGATACTTAAACTACAGATAATTTAAGTGAGAGCTTATCGTTAGCTAAAAAAAATTTCCTTGGAAAATTTCTTCTGGGCAACAGCATTCAAATAAGTGTTCAGTAGATTTATAACTTTTAATGTCTTTACATAAATGTTTACCATGCTTACAATAAATGCGCAGCTTGTTTTTCATTGCCAAAAACTTATTATAATCGCAGAATTATTTCTTACATAAGTTAGTACGATGAGCTTAGCCGGATATTTAAATAACATGGTGAAGAAAACATGCATTCTTTCATAGCTAAACAGGTGAATCAGTCAACTTTTATGCTAATTTTTTTTTATTTAATATATATTAACTGACTCGTCCACCGTACACCGAGCTCGGTATAATAACCTCAAATATACCTAAAATCAGAGTTGAATTCAAACACTTTCTTCGAGAGAAAATAAGTTTTAGGGACCTAACTCTCTTCTGAAGAAGTACATATTATATTTTATGATATTATATTTCTAAACGAAAATGTATCCAAACAAACTTGGTCTTCATACTGCCTTCGGAAGCGTATGCCCGATCACACTACAGACACTTCGATTTGTTTTTGTAAACGACCCGTAAATTTGTATGATTTTATATTTTTAAACGAAAATTTCCCAAACGAGCATAGAATTGAAGCCTCACTGCTTTTGGCAACGTATACCTGTGTGTGCTACGCATGCTCCAGTCTGTATGGAAAATGACCCTTAAATTTATATGACTTTATATTTTTAAATAAATATTTATCCAAGCGAATCTAATAGTTAGGGGCCCCACTGCCTTTGGCAGTGAATATCCGGGAGTGCTACGCACGTTGTAGTCTGTTTTTGGCAAATGATACCAACGTTACTCTTGCCTTTTTTTAGAAAGCAAAATGATACCTCCGAATCTTAAAAATGGAAAACAAACTGTAAGCAAAAAGTATTGGAGCAATTCTCTTAAAATGTGAAATATCATCGAAAGCTATGAAGAAAAAAATGCCCACGATGATTGCGACAAACGATTTCTAGAAAAAAAAAAAGAATTTAAACAGTAAATATTAATATTTTTATACGAATTACAGCCTGGAAAGTACCTTTGTGATAATTCCTTCAATTACAAGGAAGGTCTCCATACTGGGCATACTCAGATTTTTTTGAAAAAAATACTAATGAAACTACTCATGTATGTAATAAAGGATCAGTGAAAATTAGCGGCGGAATTGCAATAGAAAACATGTAAAAAATAAAATACTTTCGAATATTTGGCGTGAAAAGACGAAAGTGTCACACGATTTGGCGAGCAGCACTTTTCCCCGCCAAAAGCAAGCGATTTTAACGCAACTGAAAACTTTTGGATTTTTAAAATCCGTGTAAATGGTATTTAATGAATTTAAACATAAACAATGAGAGAGTTATATATTATATATATTAAATTGCACACACACACACACATATATATATATATATATTATTTGTTGCTGTAGTTATTTAATTTACCTCTGGAAAAAATATTTTAATATATAAAAAAAATTCTTATTCGGTAAAATTATTTTCATGCATTTAAGCGTATTCAAAAATAAAAGCCAGCTGTTTCCATAGCAACAAAATTGAATTGACAATTCTCAACTGGACTTTGAACTTGAAACAATTTTAATTGAGTTAAATTTGAATTTCGTTTTAAATCTCAAATTTTGCTGGTTAAATTTGATTATGAATACATATAAATATCAATATAACGAAATTATACTTAAAACAAATTAAAATTGACAAAACCAAAGATATTTAATTTATCTAAACAAGTTGGACATGAAACTTTTCCCTTTAAATTGCATTTGACATGTTTTGAAATTGCTTTTCATCGCCAACCGATGATAAATCGCCAAATAACGAAACTTTCATTATTTTTTTATAGACAGGGTACGGAGGTTCCGCCGAAATTTTTTTATAAACATATATATTCTCATGAGAATAACATTCTGTATTTTTTTCCGATTTTTCGGAGTATGCCCGTATGGAAACCTTCCTTGTTAAACACTAGTCACTTAGACGCTGATTCTGACAATGAACGTATAGTTTGTGAGGGAATGTCCTTTGTGATAAAGGCAGTCTAGCATTTTAGTGAGATCGTGACGTCAATGTTTTAACATGTGTATCGTGAAAGCGACATCTATCCTTTATTCAACTTTAACTTTCCAGAGCGTGTGTGTCGCCCTCGGTTCTACAGTTAAGTCGCGGTTAGGAGTAATATGCAAATTCACAGCGCCGTCTTCAGTTTGCAACACATAAAATCTTTGAGTTGGAGTGGAGTGTGTTTGGTGAGAAGGCGGAAAGCCAGCTAGTGTGGTGGAGAGAAAGTGGCAAAAGCCAGCCAGTGTGGTGAAGCAGCAGTAGCCCGCAGAGATAGATAGCCAGTAGTGAAGAGATTAGCCTCCAGTGAATTAGATGATGTTTTAGAGGGAGCTAGCCAGCAGCGTGCGCCGGGTTAGTTTATCACGAGCGGAGCTACCCAAAAAGAGTGCCGGTGGTAAGAAATAGTTTAATACGTTGAGTATTTTAAACAATAAAGAGTGTTTGCAGCCACGGGCTGTCTTATAAAATTTTAATCTAGCGTTTAGCTGAAGTCTGAACGAGAAGCTGGTTTGAAGTGCCCCGACTGAGTTTAGAGCCGATGTTGTGATTATAGTTTCGACTTAATCTCTTGGTATTGTGATTAGTTATTGAAATCCTTGAACTGAAGCTCCACTTTCGCCAAGTCCTAGCGATTTAAATAAACTGTTGATTTTATCCTATATTTAGAATTATGTCTTCATTTCATCTACACAACCTCCCACACGTTACAAATGACACCCAGTATGTGTACCCTCCCGTTACAAATGGCGCCCAACAGAAAATCGAACATTGTGAGCTTGTCCCACGAGTTTATTTTACTGGTGAAGGTGACATTAACGAATTTTTAATGAAATTGTATGATTATATTTTATTTAATAATATACCTGAGAAGAATAAGTATATATAGTGCTTAAATGATCGCTTAAGGGCGAAGCATTTTATGGTTGGAAAATATCGGAAAAATTTTGGTTAATGATGATACTAAAAGATTTGAGCAGACAGTTATTGAGCTAAAGAAAGCATTTTCTCCTGCTCACCCCCCCCCCCACCCCAAATCCGCCATATTTTTTTATCACAATTCTACATTATTGCAAATAAAATTTCAAAATTTTTTGCATGCCTGATGTAATTTTATAGATAATTCGAAGCTATGAATACAAAATTGTAATTTAAATACAAAATATTAAAAAGTTTGTTTTTGCTACCCACTCGTTGGATAAGCAGGTTTCGGTTCCTGGTGCATATCTTATTTAGACACCCCATTCTGTGTAAAATTTAAGATTCTCAAAGAAAAGAAAATTAACTCTGTTGCGTGATGAGCTAAAAATTTCATTTTACTTTAGAATTATTTTCCAAAATTTTGCAAGATTTTATATATTTGCAATAAATATTGGATGTCACTTCTTAAAGGTTGACACCTGGGGCGGACCGCCTTCTCCGCCCCTCCGGTAGCTACGCCACTGCGTCCAAGAACATATTTTTTCATAAGAATCATGAAATCTGGTATTAGAATGACGGTAACTGGACAATAAATTTCTAATACTTGAGAATTTTCGAGAAACACTTAGAAAACGTCAACTTTTAAATGTATAAGCAAAAGGGATTCAAGGGGAAGCTGCAAATCTGACAAGGAAGGTCTCCATATGGACATACTCAGAAAAATCTGAAAAAAAAATACAGAATGTTCTTCTTATGAGGATATATACATTTATTAAAAAAATTCGGCGGAAACTCCATACAGCGTTCGTAAAAAAATAATGAAAATTTCGTTATTTGGAGATTTTTCATCATTTGTCGGTAGAATGCAATTTCAAAAAATACGTTTTTATGACAAATACATTTGAAGCAATAAATAAATAAATAAAGTAAAATAATGTTGAACTTTACGCTGGATTTTATTTTTGTTAAAAGTATGAAAATATTTTTTCTCAATATCAATTTTTTATACCAGGTGATTATAATTAAAGTTACGATTTCAAAAGTCATTAACTTAAAAATAACTTATCAGAATGACTTAATATTTAAACAAATCTATCTAATATTTAAACAATCGTGAGGCAATGGAATTTTGTTTGGTAAAGGAAAAAAAATATTTCCAAAACTTGCTGATAGATGGCGTTGTTAGGAGAAAGTGAGGGGAAAGACCAAAAATGTATTCGTTAAACACAGGAATGTTGTAAGCCAAAAGGAAAAAATAGAGTTCAGGGATTTACTAAAAATTTATTAGCGAAAGATCAGAATGCATGTTTACAACGACAAAAGCGATAATGACAAAAGAAGTAAAAAAGAGAGCTTCATGGAATAAACACCTTACTGATGATTAAGGTATAATTTGTTCAATATGGCCTCCGCCTTATTCCGCTGCTAGTAGAAGAGCTTAACAGCATGCTCCACAACAGATCGGAGGTTATCTGTTGTAAATTGTAGTGAAAAAGATTGAGGTGCTCGCAGATCAGCAGGTAGCAACTCCTGTGCATGTGTTATCTTGTACGGATAATAGCGCAAGATGTTCCGTAGGACTCTACGTACCGTGATCTACAGTATATCTAACATTCGGCCAAATTCCTGTGTTCTGCTGATTCCAGCATCACTGTTAGTCTGTTCTTGTAGTGTTGTAATTACATCTTCAATTGCCGCGATCGAAATTGGTTTCCTTCCTCTACCCCGCTTGATGTCAAATAACCGGTCTCTGCGAATTTAGCAATAATTAATTCTTTTGCAGGTCATCTGTGGTTATTGGACCCTTTTTTATGGATTTTAATGTCCGAAACTTTGCAATGGGAGTAAATGCACAAAAATCGTTCTTATAAAAGGTATTCAACAACAGAGCGCGATCCTTCATAGTCAGAGTCACGATGAGGCATTCAGGCAAAGAGCTGGTTCTCTGCATTTTTATGGCAGCTATGGCTACTAGAGATGAGACGGGCTCAGTCCGAGCCCGAAATCCCGATCCCGAGCCCGGGCCCGATGCGGGCTCGGGCTCTATTTTCATTTTAGTTTTCGGGCCCGGCAGACTCGGACTCATTCTTTCTGAAACCGGAAAATTATTTATTCGAGTGTAGAAAAGATTGAAAGAACTTTTCCCCGCCTTGAGAGTACTTTTTTTTTACATCACTGCAATGCTGTTATGTCAAAACGAAAGTTGAACAGAAATCGTGTTTTTATATTTTAATAGCTGATTGCTGTTTCAAAAGAAAATTGTGATGATTGGAGACTTATGTCTGCTGTATTTCCTGTGATAATCTATTATTGATATGGCGCCAATCAAAACAAGCACAAACAATAAATTAGCTTCTGGTTGGATTTTCGTTTGTAACAGAGGATATTTTTTAACTCAGTCATTTATTTATTTAGTTAGTTAGTTATATAAAACTTAGAGAATGATTTCTTAGTTTTTTTAATGTAGACCAAAAGCTTGATATTTGCTAATTATTTAATTGTGCTAGTTATAATCGTTCAATTTATGAAAATAGCATAGTGATTAATCTTTCTCTTTTTCACCATGAACTCTACTTATGCTGAGGATTTCCCTTCGTAAGTTGACACATTTTCCATATTGTACCGATAGAAAACAATCGATCAGTGTTTCTTCTTTTCCTATAAAAGTACCAGGCTTTTAAGATAACTGTATCAACGTTTTAATTTGCATAGATTTTCAGGTTCATGTCAATTACGGTGAATTGTTATGAGAAATGAATTGATTGTATTTAAAGATGTAATATTTTATAGGAAATTGAAAGCGTTTTTGATTCTTCAGCATACAAATAGTAATTTCTGTAAACTTCATATATTTATTCATTACGCTTCTTTAATGTATCCATCAAATTTTCTCATTTCAAAGGACAAAAAATATGGGAATCCTTTTAAATATGAAGTATACTTTTATTTGATTTTAAACTGCTCGTTTGATAAGATTGAATTTAAATTTTTATTTAACAGTAATTTTTATGTAAGAAATTTTTAAAAGCGAGACATTACATTTGAAACAATTTTTAAATGTCGTGGAATTTTTTTTTCTTTTTCTTTTTTCTTTTTTTTTTTTTTTTTTCTTGTATCGGGCTCAGACGGGCTTGGGCTCTGATGGCCAAAAAATCTTCCGGGCTCGGGCGGCTCGGATTCGAAATCATCGGGCTCGGGCGGGCCCGGGCTCCGAAATACGAGCCCGAACTCATCTCTAATGGCTGCGGTGCACATGTCACATATTAGCAATCTGCATACTTCCAAACAATGTGAACTTTCACAGCGCCACCTATCAGCACATTTTGCAACTATTTTTTTTTTCCTTCGCCAAAGAAAATTCCATTGGCTGCTAAAATATCAAGTCATTCTAAGCAAAAGTTTTAAAATTATCGATTTTTGAAATCGTAACTTTAATTATAATCACCCTGTATATGAAAATATTTTTCCCAGTGATAAATTAAATAGCTATAACAACAAGCAATATATATATGTAATACAATATACATATGTATATAATGTATTAAACTCTCTGTTTGTTTATGTTTAAATTCCTAAAATGCCATTTACACGCATTTCAAAAATCCAACAGTTTTCATTTGCATTAAAATCGTTTGCTTTTGGCGAGGATAAGTGCTGCTCGCCAAATCGCGTGCCGCTTTCGTCTTTTCATGCCAAATATTCGAAAGTATTTTTTTCTTTTACATACTTTCTACTGTAATTCCGCCTGTAATTCCTTCCTGTATTTTTGACTAATACTTTATTACATACATAAATAGTTTAATTAGTATCTTTTTCAAAACATTCTGAGTTTGCCCAGTATGGAGACCTTCCTTGTGAGTCTGAGTGACCTTAGACACTCTCGTGTGTCTGTGAAATGCAGAGAAATAAGCAGGTAAGTTGTCAGGCTAAGTAAAACTTTCCATAAAAAAAGTATTAGAACTCAAACTTTGATCGTTGAAATTCCGGGAGAAATATCTATTACCCGAATCCATGGCTATTTCTCTTACCTTAAGACTGAAATCTGGAACTGCAATTGTTTTTTCAATTTTCTGTAAAAGTGAGTAAATATCTATGTTTTATGTTGTAAATAAAGTTGCTGACAGTAACTCCTTTCCAACAAACACGCTATACACCACTAATTTGTATAAGTGTTACACCGTGCGTAAAAGAATATATAATATATTTATTTATTTATTATTTTACATGTGTTGCTTTAAAATTGTAAAAAATACTAAAAACATAAACGAATATGAATTCGATCTTTAGAAAAAAAAAATATTTTAAATGTAAAAATCGATATTTTTTTTATTTTTATTTTTTTTTTTTTTTTAAGCGGAGATACAACCAGGAAAGTACTGTGATTTTTTCTTTTTTTTTTTCAGTTTATAAAAACCGTTGATTGCGATTTCAGAATGCAGAATAAAACTGAATATTTACCACGCTTGTGCTTCATATAAATCGATTCTCCAGCCATGCGTGGAAGAGTTCTTAACACCGGAGAATTACCAAAAATTGAATTGCATTCATTAATGTTTTAATTAATATTTCCACTAATTATCAAAAATCAAAAACTTGAGTTTGAGATGCACTCAGACCTGTCTTCATCTATCATTATGCAGATTTCCAGACTTCTATATGTGCGACAGAATTCTCGAGCCATCGTCGACAAACACACACACAAATTCTTTCTTTGATTAATGTAGGTAACTAACACATAATTTGAGTAATCTATAATTTAATTCGCATCAGATTCAACGTAGTTGTGGTGTGGACAGTCTTGAATTTAGACACTTTTCTCCGGTAGGGACTGTTATAGTTCCGAAATGGGGGACATTACGGAGTTCTGGTAGGAAAATTGCACTTTTTGACCATCCAAAACACAATATCTCAATTTTTTCTGGGGGAAGAGGTACATTCCATTGTTCTAGGGCGGAATGCACCCCCCCCCCTCCAGGTCACTCTTTGAAATCAACACTGTTTGTGGTACAGTGTTGTCGTAAAAGAATCAGAGAGTATACGGTATAGGCAGAGGGTATATGCCGATGTCATGAACGTTCATAGCTAGGATATACACTATACTTTATTTGAGAAACAGATGGTATACGGAGCTTCTTAAAAAATCCAGATGGTACACGGCCTATACCGCCCGCATATCCTTCACTACATCTCTATAGTTGTGGAGCCACAGCAACCAGGATTCGTATCATGGACCTTTGATTAGAAAATCAGTGTGCTACCGATTACACTATTGCGACATTTCTTCCGTCTCTTTATTATCTTTATCTTTGAGACGCGGCTGCTGTCTCCTTAAGTGGTAGAAAAGACTGTGAAGTGAACAACTTATTTGTTGCTAATTTTGTATTTCTATAAAATTCTCATCATACCAAATTTCACCAAGAAAAAGTTCCTCGATAAAGAAAAACGAAAAAATAAAATAATGCTATAAATTGTTTATTACTCAGAATCTTTGTTATATTATTATATAAAACAGTAATTTTAATTTCCTTTTCCGCGGCATACTGGAGTGAAAGGATATAGGTATGCCCCGAAAAATTTTTAAGCTTATTAATTCCCATATTTAAGTAATATATAAATCGTTAATTGTTACAGGTTTTGATTTTTTTCTAAAAAAATTTAATGTAAATACTCATATTTGAAAATTGCCTTCTCAAATTTCTATTATTTTCAAATTTTCACAAGTAAAAGTTTTAAACTTTACTGTCCGTTATAAGTATTTAAAACTTAGGAAAATAGTTTTTGAAAAGATAGTTTGCATATCAGGTACCAATCTTTTGAGAGAGAAAACCAAATTTTCATAAGTGGATTATGTAATCCTTTTTTTTTTAAATTTCCCCAAAGGTTGACATGAGGTTTTCGCAGTCCTAGATAATCTCCGAAGCTATCATTTTACAAAAACGATTATGGTTTACCTGCATCGTCCACACATGATATATCGATAGCTAATGCAGGTGCTGTGAGTTCCCCTCTATGGATTTTCAAGGTGTGGTCAAGAACCATGCAGGCACCCATGAGTTCTGTAGAGCCTGAAATAGAAAATTACATTTGACATCTTTTGATTTTTTTTTTGGTAATTTTACAAGTTTTTATTTAGATATTGACCGTAAAATTGCTTTCGTTTTCGGCCCAAAATCTGAATTTCGCCTAAAGTTCGTTTTCGACGAAAATGCTGTTGACAGATCGGCTTAACTGAAACGTGATCGAAACTACACTATATGGCCAAAGGTGACCGGCCACATGCGATTTTAGACTTTTTTTGAATATCTAGAAAAATACATGAGGAATTAATCTGAAACTCCAGCTGTGTAAACAAAATAGTATAGGTCATATATTTTCGCGGAGATTTCCTCCCGAAATGCCATAGGGAACCGACAACAAATTAAAAACGAACGAAGATCTTTTGGATAACCCTGTCAAATCTAATGTAGCAAAATCGTTCAAACTGCAGAATATGATTAAGTAGCTTATTGTAATAAAGTGTGTTTGCTTTTATGAGGATAGTATGTAATATATATTCGTACTGAAAGTAAAGTTTTTATAAAAACAGTCCCAAATTTTGACAAGTTTTTTGCTTATAATTTTCAGAGTTATTAATGTAAAAAAATGTTTGGTTTTTATCAGAAAATATGACAAACAACATTGTACATAATACCCTGTAATCAAAACTAAAAAGTAAAAATTGCATAAAAATGAGCAGATTTACAAAATAATGTTTCAATGCGCATGCGTGAACGCAATCTAAATACAGGATGACAAGAAATAACTTGGACACACATGATACATTATAACTTTAATGCTAATGAAAATATTACGACCAAACTTCAAAATAAATATGAATACATTATTTCGTCTAATATATTTACAAATTTTCAAAGTGGCTACCTTTGGCCTTAATACAGAGCTTTAAACGTGTCACAAAATTTTTGGGCTATGGGCCGCAACTCACTTTCTGATATTTTATCCCATTCCTTGCATAAGGATTTCTTCAGGGATGCCAAAGTTTTATGAGGTTTAGCACACACCCTTGTCTCCAAGATGGACCAAACAGAATAATCCGTTGGGTTCAAATCTGGGGAATACGGTGGCCATTCTTGAGCTCCAATGAAGTCAGGAAAATGTGTCTTTCACCAATCTTGAGTGCCTTTAGCTCTGTGTGCAGGTGCGGAATCCTGTTGGAAGGTCCATCTTTTGTTTCCAAAGAACTTTTGTGACCAAGGTAAGACAACATCTTCCAAAATGAGTTTGCGATATGTTTGTTGATTAATATTTATCCCTTGATCAACAAAAACAAGTGGTGTTTTCCCACTAGCACATATCCCACCCCAAACCATTACAGATTCGGGTCGTTGACGCCGTTCAACAATGCAAGAAGGTCCAGGTGCTTCTGCTGACCAAACTCTATCATTATGGCTATTGTGTGTTTGTTCAATCGAAAACAGTTTCTCATCTGTGAAGACAAATGTTTGCCATCGATCACCTGCGGCCCGCTTTAACAGTTCTTTACACCTTTGAAGTCTTATGCGTTTGTTCTCTGCTGTTAGCTTTTGAGCCTCTTTCATTTTGTAAGGGTGAAGACCAAGCTCTACTCTTGCCATCAAACGTGCGGTTTCTCTGTTGATCTTCATCTCTCTAGCAACTTTCTCATTGAAATCCTAGGATTTCGGTGAACTCGCTTTTTGATAACTGTACGGTTTCTTGATGTGTTAACCGTGCGCTTTCTTCCTCTTCCTGGGCTGTCACCATCATGTCCGAGTTCTTTAAACCTTTTGATTGTGTATGAAACCGTCTGCTTAGGCACTTTCAATCGTTGAACAATTTCACATTGTTTCATCCCTTGCTTATGTAATTCAAGTATGGCAGATCGTTTGTTAACCATAATGGTTATCACAACTAACTTCCTTACACCTGTTTATTAGCTTTCTAGAATCAATTCCCTATGACAATAACTTTATAATTTTAGTGGTAGTTACAGATTTTTGGTTTCAAACTTCGTTCAAGTTATTTCTTGTCACCCTGTATAATTTGCATAATGTATAATCTATATGTATAGAGCAACTTTTGTAAAAGTTTTAAAAACGCTTGGAAATTCTGAAATTTATCGTCCACAGAATAAGCTCAAATTCCGTTAATCCCAAAATGAAGCAAAAAGATGAGGGGCTGTATCCATATATCCATTGATCAGTAGCAATTAGCATAAATAATATTGCATGTACTACTATATTTGGAAACAATCCCTCATCTTCTTGCTTCATTTCGAAAGTAACGGATTTTGAGCACATTCTATCGATGATAATTTACAAAAATTTCAAGCCGGTTTTTTTTCTTGAGATTTTTATTAAAGTTGCTCTTTAGATTTATTTAACACATTATGCAAATTACTTTTTGATTGCATTCAAAGCATGCGCAATGAAACATTATTTAGTAAACGTGCTCATTTTTCATACAATATTTATTATTTTTTAATTATAATTTCAAGGTATTATGTAGAACACTATTTGTCATACTTTCTGAAAAGAACAATGTTTTACGTTAAGAACGCTGCAAATTATAAGCAAAAGGAATGGCAAAATTTGGGACTTTTTTCTGAAAATCTTAATTTTAAAAATATTGTTTTGATGTGTACTATCACCCCTTAAAGTTTTGCCCAACAGTTTAGATACGCACTGTATAGTAAATATTTGATAAAATAAAAGCATTTGTGTAAAATAAACTAAATAAATTCAGCAGATCATGACTGAAATTGTGCATGCAATTGTAACAAAAATGTGTTAATTTTAATTTTCATGCTAATGCCATATCTATATGCTTTTCAGTTAAGTTTGCTGAAGAAGAAAATATTTATTTGAGGCATCATAGTATCCGAAAAATTGATTTTTTGGGTAGAGAGAACTGATTAATGCACTGTGAAAAGTACTTGGAAACGTTTTTTGAAAAATTACGGGCAGTTAATAAAAATTTATGATTGTAAATTCTTTAAATTTAAATGTAAGTAATTTCGTAAGATTTTTAAAGGTTAAGAAACGCTTTTCGTAATCTTGTGTGACACGGAAGAAGTTATTTTATACATTCGTTTGTGATTACAGTAGACTCCTTCATATCCGCACAGCTTGGGTCCAGAGGTTGTGTGGATTTTAAAATTTTGCGGATCTCTGATCATGGGTTTGTTTACATTTTTTAAACAGTAATTTGAATGCAATTAACAATACAATCGAAATTATAATGAATGTTTACAATGTAGTAATATATTAACACAATTAATTAAGATAATAAACTAAAATAATAAAAAATTAGACAATTTAAAATGATTAAAATATTAAAAGCAAAAGTGAAGTAAATAATCAATAATATGTAATTAAATATTCATTGTAAGTATGAGATGCATTTTCCCTAAATTATTCAATGAAATTTGCTCCATAAAAGTGCACTACTAACTCACATAAAAACCATAAAATAAGGAAGATTTATTTCAGCTTTAGCCAGACTTAATAATAAAACTTGATTAATGCATAAATACACTTGGCAAAATTTGTGATTTCCAGTTATATCAGCAATATCTTGAATTTTTTCACAAATAAATTTATTCTTCCTTCATGAAAAACTGTGAATTCAGTAATATTAATGAAAAGTACAGGTTAAAAAATGTATAAAATTGATACAAAAATAAAAAAAAAGTCAAATTGTGTCTCCATATTTGAACTCGAAGTTTTTTTTGTTTACATTTGCAAATTATGTGCGGATATTAGAAAGGTGCAGATTTGAGGGAGTCTACTGTATAATATATTTCTTAAATTAAGAAACATATGTCTTTTTTTACAGTGTATAAGGATATGGGTTTAAATAGATTATAAAATTCCAGCATACAAAAACCAAGTTGGGTTAAATAAAGGCGTTTAAAAACTCACCGTATGCAGAAGAGAATATAATGTCAGTCTTGATTTTCTTATAGACAAAATCGTAGTTCTGAGGTTTCACAACACTTCCGCCACTCATTATGATTTCCAGCGAATTTAAATGGTTTCGTTCGGCTAAAGTGGAAAAGAGAAAAAAAATGAACGAAAATAAGCAATCTTAAGACACAATCAGAATATACATTCCATTTAAAGGTATCATATGACTATTATATCTCCAAGCATTTTTATTTTTTAAATATATTCGAAAAAGCTACATTTTCTGTACGTCGAAGAAAAAAAGCAACTTCAAAAATTTCGCGCACTTCTGCTAATGATGTATCTGCTGTATCAGGTGTTTTCTGTAAAAAATCATTGAAATAAACTTTAAATACATTTATCTCGAAAAGATATTTTAAGAAAAAAAATGTGCACGAAATAGTACCCATAGCACGTACCCACTAAGCATGAAGTCTAAGCTATATTAAAGTGGCTAAGCGCAACGCGATGAGACCACTTACAACATCACCTAGCACAGGCCTGTCCTAACTTTTAGCAAGCAGTTGCGCATATCAGCTCTTGGCACTCAGTGAAGGGCGCCATTAGACACATGACTAAAAACATGCGGCAATATTATCACACAGTATTAGTAATAAACGCACATCTTAACGCAATGCAAACGAATCTCACAGTGATAGACAAAATGTCTCTATAGTTCTGGAGTTACATGTAGTATATTTCGCATTAAACATTTTTATATGAGAGGCCTGTCTCAAAAATGTTTGTAGAGTAAGGTGATAACAACTTTAATCGCGCCTATGATAGCGAAAAAACTGAAAATCAGAGACATTGCAAGAGTAGTTTTGTAAAATTTACCAAAACAAAGACTGTCATGGTAATGATTAATAGTGACCATATTCCATACATAATAACTGGTTCCAGACATACAGTATGGGAGTGTTTTCGTAGATGGAAATCATCTGTGCTGTTTTAATATTTCTTCTTAGTAAATTGAAAAAAAAAAGTAAAACATTACAAAAGTCAAGAGGGAAAAATTAAGCTCCTTTAAACATCGTATAAAAACCAGTGGTCCAGTCTGATGTTTCACGTGTCTTCAAAGGAGCAGGTCATGTGAAAAAGGTTTATCTCTCTGTTACTTCTTAAGTTTTAAAAAGAGCTATTTCCAATTATTACCAAATTTAACCATCGAAATTACAATTTTTAAACAGAAACTACAAAAAATGAAAATATGTATGATTAAATTTTTAAAGTATGTTTCTGGTTTTTAATGATTTTCACAGATCTCTGATGCAAATATTAATAATTTTAAAGAAAGCATTCTTTAGAATAAAATTTGACTTACATAGCTGCCAACTTTTCCAATTTTTTGGACCGGAAAAAATTAACAGAATTTTTTGCCTTATTTAATCGGCAGATTAAGACGATGTGAAATGGTGAAATTTACTATAAAATTTTTCCGGGCCAAAAAAGCGGAAGATGTTGGCAGCTATGAACTTATAAAATAGTTAATAACAAGAAACCTTCAAAAGAGCACCAAGAAAATCTTTAAAGGACGCTGCGTTGGACAGCCCTGACCTGGCAGAAAACTACGGAGTTAGCGATCCTGTCTCAAAACGGTATGAGACACGTGAAAAAAAAAATTACAAAATTGTAGAGCGTCTACTGTTTAAAATGAAATTATGTCTTAAATGTAAGAATAACTTTATTAGAATTCCTGAAATATAAATTTTTACATCGAATGGTCAGTTTAAATGCGTCTTGCAAAAGTGTGACATTATAATGCAGGCGCACATTCACTAATGAAACTCATATATGTAAGCAAGATACAGTTTGTTTTAATAAGAAAATGAAGCCAATGATGCTGAATGTGTCTACCTTGAAGTATATCTGACTCTGCATGCGTTCCTATGACGGACACATTGAGCATATTTAACTTCATTTTTTAAAAACACATAACATGAATATATAACATACATATTAAATATAAAAAATCTAAAATATCTAATATGAAAATATGTAATGGTACATTGCTTACTCACGTTAATTTTACTCGTAAATGTACTTCTGTCTTATACTGCCGCACGTTCCCATTCAATTAGTGAGGTATTTGAATAGGTGCTTGCATATCAAAATTTGCATTTCACAGTTTTTTATAAAGGTATTTGGGTAATTCATTTCATTCGCTGCTGTTTAATAAACATACAATTCTTCTGTAGAGGCTCCTTAACATCCTTCCTCTCAAAGACGTACGAGATGGAGGGGAACAATAAAATTATAATAAAGATCACTGAAGTGTTAATAATTTTCACTCACGAATTCTTCAACTAACGTTGGAAGAACATTAATTTCTATAAAAATATTTAAGTGTGATATTATCCCGACAGTTACGATTCTATGGGTGAATAGTACAAAATATCATCTAGTATATTGAAAGTGTACCCATTGAAAACAATTCAAAATTTCAAGAGGTAAATTTATTTTCTATTAGAGAATAAAAGATTTTCAAAGCAAAATTGCTAAATTTTGCTGAACTTTAATAAAAAGCCAATTTTTACGTAATTAGATGTCATTTCTTGGCATATGTATGCCAAGATAATGACAGCCAGGATAATAACAATTTTTTTTTTTTTTTTTTTTTTTTTTTTTTTTTAGTCTAACGTTTAAATTTTGTTTAATGGCACATATTTTTAATATGGTAGCTCAAATTCCATGTAATGTTCAGTTTATTCGTTAATTTATGAAAGCCTTTAAAGTGACATAATAAAAGTCTATTCGATTTTTACAAAGACTTTAATCACATTATTTTCAAAGAAATGTCTAAAAGATCTTGCTGGTAGTTAACATTTTACTATTTCTAACTCGATCTATGTCAAAAAATAAGAAAAATTACTCTGCAGCGCCATATTTATGCATGGTAAAGAACCGAAATTCAGCCCAGGAAAATGACATTCATTTTTAGTGACAATCATATTTTAATTATGAAAAACTATTTGTAAAATACAGAATTTGTTACCTTCCTCATAGATTTTTTTTTATATGGTGTAAGTATTAATTAGAAATTTAAAAAAGGAGAAAAATATATTTATATAGTATAACAGAAGGCTGTTTACTTTGCACACTTCATAGTGTGACATGCCAGTAAAATGACAATCAGAAATTCTAAGTCTTTTAATTGCTTTATTTATGCTATTAGAAATGTAATGTCTCTTGAAAATATTTCTAAGGATATTTTTTATTAGAATGTATCAAAAGAAATTGCATTATATAACACTTAATAGGAATTTTATTCTGCGGACTGCAATTTCCGCATATTTTTTATATTCACTCCTATAAATTTCTCATACTTTAGAACACTACGAAAACATTTAGAAAATGCCTACCTCTAAACAAAGAAGCAAAAGTGAGCCAGAAATGAGTTGTAGTCATGAACGTAAAGGGTTTGGTTTGGTTTATTTTATAAAGGCCGATTATCAACACGAGGGATATAAGCTCAAAGGGAGGTATGCCTTCCGTGGGGGGAGGGGGGGTTCTAAAGGAACCTAACCCGTATTTACGCAAGGAAATCCAAGGTTCGAAAAAAACACGGAAAACTTCGAACGATTAGGCAGACGGCCGCTATTGGGTTTGAAGACGTCTACCAGCTTCGGAGGCAGAACCCCTTGGCCGCTGGTGGCGTCTGAACGTAAAGGGGAGGTCATGGTTGTCATACAGAGTCTGAGAGACCTGGTCTCTCACACGTGTCTGCGTAATTCAGAGTAACTCCAGCAGACAAGTTGTCTGACTATAAGTATAAATTCAAGATAAAACTTCTTTTATAAAGTATGTTAGATCTCAGGCTGGGATCTGTGATAACGTGGAAAAAATGTCCATTGCCCGAATACATATAGAACTGACTAGGGAACTTTCCCGGGTGTAAGTTGTGGACTTGGACGAGTGTGGTATCAAAAGAATGTACATGTATAATGGCAATGTACGTTAAAAAGAGCAATAAAACTACCCGTCCGAAATCCAACCGTTTTCGAGTTATCAGCAATTGAAATGTGAATGAATAAATGAATAGATTGACAGGAAGATATATAAATTATTCGCAAGTCAAGCCATTCTAAGAAAAACATTCTAATTTACTGACTATATATGCATATAGTTTATTCATTACGTCACGCCACACATTCGCCGAAAAATTTTCATAAAACAAAGTGCTAGAAATAACAAAATACAGATGGGAAAACTCTCCGAATGCAACCGTACGCGAAAATTTCGTAGAATGCGAAGTGCCTGTATAAAAGAGGGGAAATAATTGTCAATGTGTGGGTGTAAAAAAGATTTTGTTCGTAGCTCGGGAAAAGATATTGGCAGAAAGATTAAGAACAATGCAAAGAAATTTTTAACCTGCGAACAATTTGTATACCTGCCTGTCAATTTATTTATTTATTCATTCACACTTCAAGTGCTGATATCTTGAAAACTGTTGGATTCGGACGTTAGTTCCATTGTACTTTTTGGCGTATACATAACAAGATCTTTCTTTTGACATCACACTCGTGCAAATCCACAACTTACACCTGGGAAGGTTGACAAGTGAGTAATTTTCTACATTACAGGCTGAAATCTGAAACTGTACTTGTTCCTTGATTTTACGTATAAGTGCATAAATTTCTGTGTATTACTGTACATAAAAGTGTTTGACAGAAATGCTTGCCATTCAATTGTTTTCATTTCAAGCCTTACTGTATTTTCAATCGTAAAGCATCGTTTCATGCTAAATCGAAAACGCTCTCTAACTTTGTAATTAAATTTTAACACGTACTCCTACTATTTTCGAAATAGGAAAGCTAACTTTTCACTTTGCCTCTAGATAACTCTGTAAAAAGTTTCATCTATCAGTCAATGTTTTAATCCTAGGATCGCATAGTAGCGTGTTCCATACATAGATATAGAAATAACTTGCAAATTATTTGTTTAATTTCAAAGGTATATATCTGCAGCAAAGCAATACCTGCCTATAACGCAATCCTGCCTTAAAAAGACAGATTCCTTGGTGCAGGCATAAAAAACACTATGCAAAGACAGAAATGTCAAACACAATTCTGTCAAACACAGAACTTTTGTCGATTCCTTTCAACTTCTTCGTAGCACATTTTACTTTATGTATGAGGCCACGAGTTCCAAAACTCGCCTTATACAAAAGTATAAAATAATAATAATAATAATAATAAATAATAATTTTCTCTGTCAATCTATTCTATAGGTAAACCTGTACCTAAAAAATTTCTGCAACCTGAAAAAAAAAAAAAAAAAAAAAAGTATTATTTTGTATTTTAGGCATTGTAAAATCTTGGTTTATAATAAAGGCTAATAGACGCAGTTAGTGGTTTTTCGCGATTCCCCAAAATTTAAATTATCTGGATAAGGCGAGTTTTGATTGTATTTATGTCGGCCAATTATCTACACGTGGGATATGGGGCCTAAGGGGAGGGGTGCCCGTGGGGGGTCTTTCTAAAGGTATCTAACCCGTATTTACGCAAGGAAATCCAATGTTCGAAGAAAACCACGGAAAACTCCGAACTGTTGCGCGGACAGTCGCGATTGGGTTCGAATCCAACACCTATCGTCTGCCAGTTTGGAGGTCAGAACCTCTTGGCCACTGGTGGGGCAAGGCGAGTTCCGAAACTCACACCCTCAAATAATCCGAAAGAAAATCTGGGACGTGCCACTCACATAATTTCCAAAAGAAGTCATGTCTACACCCCTGCTTGAGGATGGCAAAATTTTCTTTTAATCTTTTTGTGCACCTTTGCAAAGCAATTGATGTAGATGCATTTTCACGATTATTTTTAAAATTAGTCGAAGTACACATAAGTTAATGATAAATATGTCTCACTTTGAGAAAATGGCATTATTAAGGCTTTAGTAAATATTATTGATAATTATTCATTTCTGTTTGGCTATCATGTAGTTTTCGCCCAAAAATAGCGGCGATTTTTATTTTATTTTATTTTTTTTTTTTTTTTTGGGGGGGGGGGGAGCAATTTTAAATTTCTGTATTTTGTTTAGTCATTTATTTTTATCTTTTTTTTTTTTTTTTTTTTTTTTTTATGAATAATCTTAAACACTTTTTACTGTAATAGAATATATATTTTTTAAAATGAATATTTGCTTTATTTAACTGTTTTAAAATTTATGTATTTACCGTTTGCTAATTATGAATTCCTTCTCTCCCCTCCTCTATTTTTTAAAATAATGTTTGGAGTGCAAATTTTCAATTTAAAAATTTGTTGTTGCTTATGTTTAATTTCTTAATTGTTCAAAAATTAAGTATAGAGTGATCATAAATGACCTACAAAGAAACAAGATGGCGGACTCTGGGCGAATACTACATCGGTTCCAAAATGTTTATTTAATTAGAATTTTTTTATTTTTCCTCAAAATGGCAAGTTATTTTTTTATTTTTATTTATTTGTTTATTTATTTACTTACTTATTTATGTATTTTGCAATTTCTGAGGGGGAAAAAAGGGATGGGCAACATATATACATTTTAATCGATAGATGGCAGCACTGTTAAAAAAAATGTAAGTAGAATCAATTTTTTTTTTTTTTTTTTTTTTTTTTTAAGGTCCTTTTAAATTAATGAAACTTAGATAATAACATATTCTATAAATAAAATAGTCCAAAATTTTCGTATAAACATTTTAATCAATACAATTGACATTTTTATATGCATGCTATTTCTATAGATATTTATATAATAAATATAGATATTTTCTATATTTATTTTGCAATTTCTGAGAAGAAAAAAAAAGGGATGGGCTACATATATATATTTTAATCGATAGATGGCAGCACTATTAGAAAAGGAACAATGTAAGTAGAATCAAATGTTTTTTTAAAGAAGATCCTTTTAAATTAATGTAACTTAGATAATAACAAATTTTATCACTAAAGTATTCCAAAATTTTCATATAAGCATTTTAATCAATACAATTTATATTTTATATATGTATGTTATTTCTATACATAAAGATATATCTTAAACTATTTCAAAAAGTGTTTTAAAATGATCGGTAGATGGCAGCACCAAAAAATAAAATTTGCTTGATAAAAGTATGATAAAATTCTGAAATTTTTCGGGATCTACAAAAATGGTATTTTATTATTTAAATATATCAAGTAATATTTTTCTGAAAAAAAAGTGTAAGTCTTTAAGTGTTTGAAATTTAAATATTCAGAAACGTTTTTATGCTTACTCGTGGCATTCTGAAATAATAAAAAAATCTGATTTTGCTGCTTGTGGCTTTAAAAAATGTGGAGCAATAAGTACATATTTTAAACATACAGTCAAAGATCTATAATCCGCACACCCATAATCCACTGTTTTCTATAATTCACGTTATTTTACGAATGTAAACAATGAAATAAAAGGTTAAAAAATTTACAAATTATTGATCAAAAATGTTTTTTTTAGAAAAATTAAAAAAAAAAAAAAAATGAGAAAACAATGAGGAAACAGTGAATTATGGGTGTGCGGATTATAGATCTTCGACTGTATATGATACGTATATAAAACATGTATTTCATTAAAAGTAATTTTTTATTAGAAGGAATTCGATCTATTTGTAGCGGATGGGCCCAGCTTAATGCAACAATGTTAAAGAAGCGCCTGTTTAATAGAAGAAGGGAGAAGGAAATATTATAGGAATTTCTTTAAACATAAATTGGAAAAAATAAACAAGTTTTATATTTATAACTGGCTTCACCTATCTAAAATAAAAATTAAAAAATTAAAAACGTAGTATTTAGAATATAATCTTTCCAAAATTGAAGTAAGATGTATAGAAATGAGTCTACAACTTTTACTTTTAAAATTAAAAAAAAAAAAAAGTTCAACTTATGTGTCACAATAATTTTATTTAACATTTAACTCATAAAATAAATTAAATTAATTAATAAAATAATAAAGATTTGTATGTGTCGTTTAATAATCGCATAAAATAAATTAATAAATATACGTATGTGTCGTTTTAACCGCTTAAAGCCTATAGCAAATCAGTCTCCGAAGGATATTAAAAAATATTTCTTATCTAAAACTAAATCTTTTGTCTTTACTTTTAGTCAAGGCTGTAGAAAACAATAAACATTATTTAATGAGTACATACCCCTATAATTAACATATACATAATTTAATGCTTGCTCCCTCACTATAATTATCTATAGTATGTCAATGTGGCTTTTATTATTATTGTTACTATTATTAGTTTAGAAAGATTTAAAAACTATTTGTTTCTACTTTGTTCTTATTTTTTTTTTTTTTTTTTTTTTTTTTTTTTTTTTTTGTATATATGCACTCATATATAATTCCTATTAAGAGGGCACAGTTCAATTCTCTTATATTCTCTCTCTCTCTCTCTTTTTTTTCTTTTTTTAATAGCTATTACACTGAACTAAATATACTTTAATTATATGATTATTTCAGTTCCTGTTTTAAAGCAAATGCATAATGAGAGCAGCTCATACATTTTTAACATTAGAATAATTCAGGGTTCGACTTATGCAGGGGCAATTGCTCCGGGCCCTCCACTTTAGGAACTCCTTATGAGAGTAATTGGGATTCTGACTAAAAAATGCCAAATGATTAAAATTAGTCAAAAGGGATCATAATTCATGTATGTTTTCAAACATTTAGGAAGGTGAGAGTGGTCCTCCTTCCTCTCTTTCATTCCAGTACCCCATTCATCTATGCGAAAAACAAGCTACATTAGAAAATTAATAATTGAAATTTGATTATATCAACTTACTACACTGTTGTTTTCAAAATAAACTCTCTAATAACTCATTCCTCATAGCGTGGCAAGCTAAAACCATTAATTATGACATATTTGCAATATTTTCTTTTAGCCATCTTATTATGTTCGTAGTTGAGCAAAGAAAAAGTTTGCAATGTTATGTGCTTCAATCAATCATACGACTAGAATATTTCCAACTGAGCGAAAAATTGCCCAGGCCGGGAATCAAACCCAGATACTTGGCTTACAAGGCTAATGCTTTACCGTTTAAGCTAAATGGGCACGATAATGTTATGACTTACAAGGTTATCTGAGCGAAGAATGCTCACCGGTTGTCATGCCCAGTTAGCTTAACAGGTAAAGCATTGGCCTTGTAAGCCAAGTTTCTGGGTTCGATTCCTGGCTTGGACAATTTTTCGCTCAGTTGGAAATATTTAATTCGTATGATTGGTTGAAGTATAACGTTGCAAACTTTTTCTTTGCTCATCTATGAGCATAATAAGATGGCTAAAAGAAAATATCGCAAATTGGTCATAATTAATGTTTTTAACTTGCCACGCTACTAATATTTAATTCGTATGAAAACTTTACCAATCAGTTTAATTGTGTTAACATTGCAATTCAATCAATCAATCTATCATTTTTTCTACGATTATCGTGCTAGTACTTTTTCTTAAAGTTGTGACTATCTTTTTGTGATACCCTGTATACAGATGTTAACTGCACTGAGTACAAAATTTATACACACATACAATATGTATGCTGTTTAGTATTAGCTACTTCCGCATTATTCACAAAATAAATAAATAAATAAAATAACAATCTATTGATAGACGGAAGTCTCCCCCTCCCAGAATGATGTTTCCCCCCCCCCCCCCATAGCCTTAGTCGGGCCCTGACAATATTAATAGTTATAAACCATTATTTTCAAGTATGAACATCTTAAATTATAGTAACAGCAATAGTAATAAAAATATGAGAAAAATAAATAATAAAACGCGATAAAATATGATAAATATCAGGTACAAACGAATATCTATACAAAGAAAACAACATGTGAAATCAGGCTAAGGAATTTTTGATTTCCCCCCGTATCGTTATGTTACTCATTGCAATTGAAATTTTAACATTGTTGGATTATGGGGCTACTTCAGTCAAATGAAAAGACCCGTTCGCTAATGCTAATTCTATGGAAGAAATTTATAAAAATATCTCGGTTGCATTTTAATATTTTTAAGTGATTTTTTTTTTCATTGGATAGCTGAGATTGATCTGAATGCAGGCTGTTTCCAAAAGTTATCCATTTTGGTTGCAGATATTTTTAATGAGGGTACTTTCGTTTTCCAAACTGGTTCCGAAAATGAGAGCGTTCTTTTAAAAGAAATCTGTAAACAAACTTAAAAAAGTAAAAAACGGTCTGCATACAGATCGATCTCAGCTATCCAATGAAAAAATATCACTTAAAAATATTGAAATGCAACCGAGATATCGTTATAAATTTCTTCCATAGGATTAGCATTGGCGAACGGACATTTTCATTTTAATGAAATAGCCTCTTAAACTGTTCCTGTCCGCTACTTGATCTTCTTAACTATCGTTATCGTAAAGTCTTTAAAACATCAATCAAATCCGATTACAACAATCCAAATACATCAAGATATACCTAATTAAGTTGCTCTAAAAATTTAGAAGAGACATTGTGTGACATTTTCAATAATATTTTCTGTTTAATTTCATATTAACAAAATAATTAATTACATAAAAATAGATTAAATTACAAAACAAAACATTGTGAGACAAGGAATATAAACAAAGAGTCTAGAATGCAAAATTCTGAAATTTTTATGATTCTGACGCAAGCTTAATACCAATACATTTAAAAATAATAATAAATTGCAACTATTAATTTCCTTAATGTGACTAATTTTTTTTTCGCAACAATCTTACTATGTTTAAACTCAAAATGTTATCTGTATTGATATAATTAAAATAATCTGTACCACAATATTATACATTCTTTATATTTTAATTATAATAAGAATTAAAAGAATATTTATTTTATTCGCAAAGCCTTCAAAGCTGATAAAATGCATAAAGAAGTATAATTTCAACAGAAAGTTTCTTTCATTTAATTAACTGTTGATAGATGGCGTTAAAATAATATTTATGAACGATGTAAATCAATACACGGAAGCTCTTGATAGCTGATTATCCTTTATTTTTAATTTAGAACTTAAAATATCATTATTGGTTAGTTTTTAAAGGTTTTAAAGAAAATGAAGGAAAATAGATGTGATAAAAAGCAGATTATGCGTATATTTTAGATTCTTAATTGGAATATTTACTTACGCCTAATATGGCCGCAATAAGTTCGTATTTCTAGAGGATGAGAGGACCCGGAATCGTCCCCTTAGCATATTATAAAAATTATTATTATTATTATTATTGTTATTATTGTTATTGCTATTACTATTATTTTGTACTGGGACTTTTTAAGGGCAGTTTATAAAGTATTATTTATTACTTGGTAAATATCCCTTCTTCTCTAGATCGTCCAAAACACTTGGTGTGAGGAACAAATTTGTGATTTCGAATTCGTCTACCATATCCCACAGGTAAGTTGGGCTGAGAAAATAAGGCGAACCTTCGAACAGTACAACTTTAGGACCAAAGAAAAGCATTGTACAGAACATGTTCCATGATGCCCATCCTACCTATAAAAAGGGAAAATATCTATCATTTTTTATGTCATATTATTAAAAGAACAATTCTTGTTTATTTAGTTAGATATATTTGGATTCTCGAAAAACAGCTGTAAGAATTTTCATGTAAAGGATGGATTAGGAATTTTTGGGTCTGAGATCGAACCGTAAAGGTGGCATCTTCATGAAAAACCGTTTTCTTGCAACACCCGCTCTTTACACAACTGACAAACTTGAAAAACACAAAACTCAAAAGGAGCTCAGAGTAGAATGACACATTCCCCTTGCATTAAAATAACTTTTAAAGAATGTAACTTAACAAATTACAACAATCATTTGGAAAAAGATTTTTCAAAGACTAAAATTTAAAACTTATAAATAAATTATATATATGTATATATATACAGTAAAACCCCGATAATTCGGATTAATTGGGACCAAACCCAATCCGGATTATCCGGAGAATTAGAAAAAAATGAAATAAAATAAATCATACTTACAGAAAATCACATTTATGTTAAACTTATTGAATATTTACAGACAGTAAAAATATTTAGTTTGTTTGATTCTTCCGAAAAGATTTAAGAAAAAGTTTCTTTTATTCAGAATACGACGATGAAACAAGTTAATGTTATGGAAATTAGCCAATTGCTTCTCAAACTCAAAAAAAAAAAAAAAAAAAAAAAAAAAAAAAAAAAAAAAATCGATCTGGATTAACGGGATCCGAATTTGCGGGGTTCTACTGTATATATAAACATGGTTTTTTACAATTAATCGGTTCAACCAACATTAGATTGTTTCCTTTGCGTGATCGTCGCACATTTCGTAATCAATAGGCTCAAAATTCAAACCTCTTTTAAGACGATTTTTTACACGATGTTTTTTTTTTTTCTTTGGATTCGGATTTTTCCATATCTGATAATTTGTGTTTATTCATTTGGTAACTTTTTTGCTTTCTTCTTTTTTTACAACGACATTTCGATTTCCTGTTGAAATAAAAATTCTTCTAAATGTAATTTAGAAGAATTTCGTAAAAATAATAATTTGTAATTTCGTAAAAAAAATAAAATGCGGACATCACTATGTCTATTCTCGACCGAAAACAACTTAATTATTTCATTAATAAACAAATGCTACGTTCTATTCTCGATTAATTTTTTTATTTTTATTTTTTATTTATTTTTTAAATTTATTTTATTTTATTGTATGTTACAACTAAAATTTATAGTTGTATAACATACCTATTTGTTCTAGTACTTTACAAGCAGCCACAACATTTTCTATGATTTGAAAAAAAAAAAAAATAAGAAATGTTCAAATGTTGCACAGCAGCCATTTGTTTGGAGTTAGTTTCCAAGCAAAACGCCATGACTGATTTTGGGATTGAAAGCGTCTATGGGTCTGTTCAGAAGAGCAGCGCGCACCGCTCAGAAGTTTTTGCCATGAAGTAGGTCTTATCAAAGAAAGGAATTAAAAAAATATAATAATAAAATGGGGACATCACTAGGTCTATTCTCGACCGAAAACAACTTAATTATCTCATTAATAAACAACTGCTACGTTCTATTCTCGATTAATTTTTTTATTTTTATTTTATTTTATTTTATTTTATTTTATTGTATGTTACAACTAAAATTTATAGTTGTATAACACACCTATTTGTTCTAGTACTTTACAAGCAGCCACAGCATTTTCTATGTTTTGAAAAAAAAAAAGAAATGTTGAAATGTTGCACAGCAGCCATTTGTTTGGAGTCAGTTTCCAAGCAAAACGCCATGACTGATTTTGGGATTGAAAGCGTCTATGGGTCTGCTCAGAAGAGCAGCGCGCACTGCTCAGAAGTTTTTGCCATGAAGTAGGTCTTATCAAAGAAAGGAATTAAAAAAAAAAAAAATAATAAAATGGGGACATCACTAGGTCTATTCTCGACCGAAAACAACAGCCATTTTTCAAATGATTAATAGAACTGTTTACGAAAAGGATGCATACAAATTTATTAAAATATTCCATTACAAAATGAAGTGGTTTTTAAAAGCTTAAAAACCATTGTTGTTAAAAATTATACGTAAACAAAAAAGATGATTCCTGAGATCTTTTGATGAGAAACGCGATCATTTTCAAAGAATAGTTTTGCGTCTATTGATAGTCACGATACTACACGAAACTATCCTTTGAAAATGATCGCGTCTGCGATCAAAAGATCTCAGGAATCATCTTTTTTGTTTACGTATAATTTTTAACAACAATGGTTTTGAAGTTTTTAAAGACCAGCTCAATTTGAAACGGAGTTCTTTATTACATTTTATGCACTTTTTTAGTAAACAGTTTTATTTTTAATAAAATGGCAAACATTGTAGATAGCATACAAATGTACAAGAACTGCACAACTAGATTTTAAAATATTGAAGATAGTATGTGGCATGAAAAATTTTCTCTTTTCATACTTTTTTTTTATTGGATTTCCTGAACTTATAGGAAGACAATGCACCAACAAACAAATATAATTTATAGGACTGAAAAAACATACATACTGGTGACATAGACAACCAACATTTATTACGATCTGCTTCACTATGTAACCAAAAGTCTCTCGATATAGATAAAAGTCCCTGGAAAAATAAATAAATAAATGAAAAATCAAGAAAAGTATAAAATATAATTCCAACCATATTCTAGTTCTACGTATCTTTTAACCAATTTAAATCAACTTGGTATTAATTTTATATACTTTATAAAAAGAAAACCTTTCTAGGACAGTCAAATTGTCATAAATAGATGCAAAAATTCTGCTAGAAGATTTTATGTTCTTAAACTGTTTATGGGGGTGCTAGTAAAAAGAATTAATGGTTTTCCAACAAAATATCTCGAGGCTAAATTTTGTGGAGCCAAAAAACCACAAAATTTTCGGACTTTTTTCTGTTTTTTGCCTATAACTCAAAAACTACAATTTATTTTGTACCATACTCAATTACAAAAAGAAATAACATTAAATTTTGTACAAATTTCAATCTAAAACTATTTTTCTAAAGCAATTATTAAGCGCGCTATAACTTTCTGAAAATGACTCCTTTTTTCTAACTTTTTGAAATAATCGCAAAAACGCAAATTTGACACCATTTTTCATCTTTTATTCTCTTTAATATAACTTATTTATATTAGAGATATTGGCATGATAGCAATCATGATTGATTACAACAGCAACATTGTAAAAAAATTAACAACATTGTAACATTTTTTGTATTCAGAGCTAAAGAGCGCAGAACATTAATAATAGGTATTTAACTGAATGTAAGTAAAAAATACTTAGTGACATTTTTACATCCTCTTCTTCTGGATAAATAATGGTGTCGTCATTTTTGCAGTTGATCCCGTTACAATTTTTACGAATTTTCGAGCATTTCAGTCCTCATTTTTGAAAAGAATATGTTTTTCTGCACCCTTTTTTGCAGCTACATGACACAACATGGAGCAATGATTCAGGTGGTTTGGTCTTGGCATATTTGAACTGGCTGAAAAACACCAACCTACTTGCAAACCCACACCCATGCGTCAGGAGGGATGTTGTTTCCCAGCCAAGCTTGTACCCGATGATAACATCGGAGAAAATGATGTTGTGAAGCCTCTTGCGTTCATGATAGTCTTGCAAGAAGAACTTTGTTTTTTGTGGCAGACTTAGCAAGGAACTGGAACCTCAAGGTGTTCAGTTTCTGTGTGGCATCGATGCATCCACGGTATAATGCAATAATGAATATTTCTCCAGCCTTGATGATTTCTTGACGAGTAGAATCTGGTTTACTAACACGCAGGCTATTTCTCCAAGCTGATCATGTTTTTTCAAAGTGTTACAAAACTTTGACTTTCCTTTCCCAAAAAGAGCGAATGTTACATCATATCCGCTGATTCCATGAGTGAAAAAAATATCGTTGTAATTTTATTTGTATGACATGGTTGAAAGCCACTTGGTTTCGATGTTACCTCTTCCTGGCTTTTGGAAAAATAGATTTTTATGCTGATAGCCCAAGCTCGTCATGATCACGAGAAGGTAAATGTATTCTCCGACATTACAAAGCTTTCAAAAGATTCGGTTCTTGAAATGGCTGACATAACTATTATGATATCAGCTTCTTCTTCTGCCGGGTCAACAAGAAATCTATTATTTAGAAATTCTGTTTTAAGCAATGAAATGAAGTGTTCTTGTCTCTGTCATTGGTTCCGTCAGCGGATGTTGCCCTCTTTTCTCTCCACCTGTTACAAAATGATGTAGTTTTACACGACAAAAACTATCATACCATGCATCTGCAGCTACAAAATCATGTTCGTGCTGAATACGTTCAATTACCTTTTGAGACCATTCTTCCTTACGTTTTTCTGAATTTTTCAAAAATGTAATTTTCGCTTCTAACTGCATTGCTTCGTGAATCGAATTTTTCTTTTTGAATCAGATTTCTCTTTACGAAGGGCTTTTTTTAAAATTGTTTTTCGTTGAAATCAGCAGGATTACCTTCTTCACATAAGAAGAAATTATCTTGAAGCTTGAAAGAAGTGCTTGTTCGAAGGGACAAATTAGTATGTGTAGAATCTTATATGCTAAACATATGATTATGACGTTATTATTATTCATTATGCTACGAACATATGCTGCTATTATTCTCTCATTCTCATATGTTCTTCGGCAATCATCATGTATACTAACTTTCTTGGTACTTTCCAAAAAATGTTAATAAATATTATTTTGACGTTGAATGCTATATTCAAAGAGCTTGGTAAGTCTTTTCTAGTTCAAAACGCAAGTATCACTATATGAAGCCGTTTGGCAAACGAAATACAATTTTGGGTTGAGCTCACTCATTTTTCATTACTGCAAGAGAAGAAGGCACGCAATAAACTGAATAGCAACATATCAGCAGAGTACGTCTTTGAAAAAGATCATTTGAGTCTGAATGAAAGCAGTTCAAAACGTCATGATGCCGCTACCTTCCAAGTGCATTCCCCTTTTTTACCCTGGCCCTCCCTCCTTTAGAAATTGCATGAACATAGATAGAGGGAAGGACTTCTCACGAAATAGCCTTTGGAAGAAGAAAACCGTTCCGCGGAAAAAGTTTCAAATAGGTGGCGCCTTGTTCCATGGTGTATAGTTCGCCTGTTGTTTTGTTTACATTTATCTTTCCACTACTTTCCGGAGAAAAATGTCAAAATAGCTAATAACAATAATAATTTTGTCAACATAAAACTTCTTGTTGATATGAAATATATTTTTTTTTGTTAATTCTAATACTTATGATTATGCAAATGTATATATTTTAAAAATATATGTATTGATTTTGTATTTAAATGCAGATATATTTTCCTATGACGTTTGAAGAATTTAGGCCTATCACGCTGAATTTAAACCGATGCATGCTTAGTTTCACAAATAATTGCTTAGCGATAAAAAAAAAAAAAAAAAAAAAAAAAAATTATGACATATTTTATGATGTATTATGAATTGCTTTATTTTAATAAATATTATAATTATCCATTATCAATTTGGCAGGTAAGATAGATGACTTTACTTTTCGTTACGTCATACTAAATCATATTAAATTTTCAGCGGATTAATTTTACTCTGTGTTTACTTTCTTTATAGAAGTTAATGTTAAAATCTCCAAATAACCAACAATAAAAGTAAAAGACCCAGTAATCCATTAGTATAGTAACTGTAAGTGTACCAAAATTTTTAAAGCTTATTAAAGGAATAAATTAACTTTGCTGTATCGTATCCTTTTTTAGGAGTACTATGCAATAAATTTATTTCAGTAGTTTAGCATTTAAAAAATATTTTTCATAACATAGATAAATATTTAAATGGTACAGTAGCATTTTTTTTTTTTTGGGGGGGGGGGGGTAATGCATTCAAATAAGCTTACTTTTATTTCTTGGCTAATCAGTAATCAAAATATAGATTTTTATTTTCATATGTATTTTAATTATAATGCTCTCCATCCTTTCTTAATGACGTAGAACATATGCGTTCTCATTTGTTATATTGTGTAATTTTTGTTCTTGTATATCAATAAAGATTGCTTTATAAAGGTTCTGAGACAAGAACCATAGAATTGACTTAGGCCACATGGACACACACTTAACCATAGTCTTTTCTTAATAAAGGAAATATAATGTCACCACCAATATATATATATATATACATTTTTTTTCGCGTCTGTATGTTTTTATTCACTAATATTTAAACAACTGGTATACCTAATCCCGCAAACTCTTAACGTTCTTTTAGCAATTTTTTTTTTTTTTTAACGGATACAGTTATAATTCATATATCTATTGTATGGAATCCTTTAAGCGCAAGTAATATACTCTCACTTAATCATTTATTCTCTAAGAATATTAATTATAAACTTTTGATGCACAGACTGCATTTATTTTTTTAATGTAAATTTTTGAAGGTTTTTCTCAATTCTTTCAATATATCATTATTTCTAGAGATGTAACGAATATTTGGCTGATATTTGGTATTTAGCTTAAAAGCTGAATACTAAATCAAAATCATTATTAATCTTTATTTAGAATTAAGTTGAAAGTTTTTGTTCTTTACATTGGAAAAAATCCGCATTGAGTTATTTAAAAAGGATAATTATGAGACTAAAATTTTTCTTTGACCATTTTTTCATTATTTCTCTTTGATTTTAAAATGTTTATTTAAATTCATAGAGGAAACTATGGAATTTAAAATTTTATTAATTAAAAAAGTCTTATAATTGTGCTTTTTAAATAACTCAAGGCAGATTTTTTTCAGTACTAATGCTCTTGTTTATCAAAATGTAACTTTATTAAATATTATGTAAAATTGTTTTAAAAAGTAACATTTTAATATCTTTAAACTTTGAAATATAAAAGGTATTTGGAAAACCGAATATTCAGTATTCGGCCCAACAGTTACTTTTTGGCTCGCCGAATATTTGGTATTCGGTTCACCTGTCAGAAGAATATTCAGTATTCAGCCAAATTCAGTGCATCCCTAGTTTAAGTATAAATTTTTTCTTTTCAACCAGGAATCATGCATTCTATTCTTGATTAAAAAACCATATTCAATAATCACAGATGTAATTTTTTTCATTTTTGGGTGAAAAAAGTCGGCCAGGATTCAAACCAGGTTTCGATTCCAGGGATGTATTGGCTTTTATTCTGTTGAGCTGATCCAGAATATCAGACCAGATTAAGTTATTGTTGAGGTTAATTGGGTGAAATAGTCCTCCAGTGTTCGTGTCCAAGATGGCTCAGTTGGTAGAGCATTAGCAGCTTCAGCCAATACATCCCAAGTTCGAATCCTGGCCCAGACTTTTTTCACCCAAAAATGAAAAAAATTACATCTGTAATTGATTTACCGATTAAATAATCGTGATTAAAATTAATCTAACATGTTCAATAATGTTTCCACATGCTAATTTCTTATTTCTAAGAGTGAAACTCAAAACTTATTAAAAACAAGAATTTGAGAAACAAACAAAAGCAGTTACATTAAACTCTGTCTAAGGCAGAATCGATTGGGACCTAGAAAATTTTCCATAGTACACAATATTTACCCTTAGAAAATTTTACTCTATATGCCTATGGATTTGCAAGGACTTGAAAATCTTTCTGAATTAGAGCGATTTCTGCCTTACAGAGTGTTTACTGTTCACCCAGACATAAGCTTCTTACTACGATTCATACAACTATTGTAATGCAAAGTGTAATCAAGAGGGAAAGTACGGTTTGGAACACAGTTACTTGTAATAAAATATTGATTTTTTTTTTCATTGCAGTTGTGCTTTTCTAATGTAAACTCTTCATGTTTTGCTACAATACTGTATGCATGTGATGGAGGGAAATGGAGGTCATTTTTGGTTGGTTGATTTTTGACGTCCGATTATCTACGCTAGGGATATAGGACCAGGGGGGAGTGCCCTTCGTGGGGATCTTTCTAATGGAACCTAACCCGTATTTACGCAAGGTTCGAAGAAAACCACGAAAACTCCGAACGGTTAGGCCGACAGCCGCGATTGGGTTCGAACCCAGCACTTGCCGTCTACCAGTTGAGAGGTCCGAACCTCTCGGCCACTGGTGGGGCCTGGTCATTTTTGGATCCAATATCCTAAAAAAAATTACAATTAACTATAAATATCCCATTTAGCATTTTATTTCTCAGACTGACACCTATAAATCAAAAATGACTGAAATGTAAATGTTTAACTTTCTGCTTTTCAGTTTGCAATCATATTCATCATATGATGATATTACAATAAATATTAGTGTCATAAGAAAAAATGCACGAGAACTTAATTTTAAAAAAATGCAACAAACTTAAAAACTTGATTTAAAAGTCTCATCTTTCATTAGAAAGAAGAAAACAAACCCTCAAAGAAAAACAAACTGGTTGTACTAATTTCCAAAATATCACTGAGCCCACCCAATATTTTTCAAAAGTTGGTACCACTGAATCGTAGCAATAAAATATGCCATGCCCAAGTTTTATCAGGACAATTATTAATTGTAATATGTACAATAGGGTGGAGCGAAAAAAATTTTTTTTTGAAAATCAAAAACGGGTAGGTGTCAAAAGTTGCCTTTATACTAGTACATTAACTGCGTGAAATTTTACCGCTGAAAAAAAATGGCTTGAGTCTGCGCTTTTGCTCCAAAAATTGAAATTTTGAGCAAAATTTGTCATTTTTTGACATTTTTTCAAAAAAATTAAAAAATTCCTGCAGAGCTCGTTAGTATTTAAAAGTGTTGCTTAGACCTTTATATTTATCTGCTTAACATATTTAAACTATAAAACAATATCTGTAGTCTGTATAATTGAAGCAAATCTCACAACTTTTTGTGAAAAATCAGCGTTAACCTCTCTATTTGAGCATATGACGAAATGTTCTTTTGAATGCATTTCTTACCTAGCTGCTTTCAAAACTACTGTGTATATAACTCATAGAGGTGGTTGCATTATCCCACCCGTCTCAACCACCCAATCATCTAGGCCCAGTGTTTTATTTATGTATTGAATTGTTACTTTTTTCCCAAAGACGAGTATAAAATTTCTATATATCAAAGTAATTTATCTCTTCTTTGTATTCACTGACTTTGGATGATTTGGATTGCTGGTGTGACCTGATGAACGTATATTTTTATACCATGTATAACAGAAGAGAAGCTGAGTAATGTATTGGGTATGTTCTTAATTAAACCTATTCAGCAGTCTATTATCTTCATTAAATTTTCCTGCAATTAATACATTATGATTGGACGTTCTGTTACCACAGCATTTTTTCAATCAATTGCATTTTATATATAATGATTTTCCTAAAAATTGATTGTATTAATTCAATTTTTAGTATGTCATCATTTACTGTACTTATTACATTGAATATATTTTGAGAAGCTGGCTGCTTAATATTATGACGATCGTCACAGAGGATTGCAAACAAAATTTGCTTGTAAAACAACAATATTTCTAAAGAAATTTTAGTATGCTTTATGTCGTTTCCTGTGTTGTTCCATAGTCTAGTAATTTCTAATAAGATTTTAGATCTATTATTTAGGTGTGTAGTACATTTGGTATAAAACCTCCCGCGGTATAAACTTGGATTATAAATTTTGTGAGTGAACATATAGACGCTGATTGCCAATATGTGCTTATATAAAGCGGAAAATTTTATTAATTTTATGAGCTGTCTTTTGTGTGAGATGTTTTCTAAACTCCTATTCCCCATTCTTTCTGAGAAATAGCTTTCCTTATGAATTAGCTTTGCAATCTCTGACAGAAATTTCTAGTCTGTTCTGTGTATCTTTTTCTCAATTTGAGAAAATATTTTTTCAAAATTATTCTCTATTTTAAAAAAAATTGCAATAGAAAGTGAATAGTACGTAGACAAAGATTTTCCTTATTGATTTAGTGAATCCATGCAGCTTAGAACGTTTTAAATCGACTTCTCTAATAATTGGCGCAGAGGAAATTCACTGGAGTTGAAGTAGCAAATGATTCAATATTATAGACAATTCTAAGCTTACCCCATGCAAAATGGTTCACAGTGACAAATAAAATTCTCCTAATTTTAAATAAGCACTTATAGTCGATTAGAATCCGTACATTCCCTCATCAAGTACAATGCATTATATGTTTATGCCCAGGACATTTCACCATCAAATGTTGTCCACTCATAAAAAGAGGATCTAAAAGTTAATAGGAAATTACCTGGATACGAAAACACTTAGAAAACGGCATAAACTAATGCAAAAAAAAAGTTATTTACAACAGCGGTTGCTTTACACATGGAGAACAAATTTTAATTGCAATTCTCGCTGACGATCACCATCACATTAAACAGCTCGCTTCTCAACATATAAAAAATGCAAAAGTAGAATAAATGATGGCATACTTATAGTTGCATACATAATATATACATACATAATCATCTTTGAAGCAAATCATTACGTAAAAAAAATACAATTGACTAAAAAAATGTTGTGGTAACAGAACTTCCAATTACTATTCATCAACTGAATGTAAGTTTGATAAATATAATAGATGGCCGAATAGATCCCTTTAATAGATTCCCGTGCATTACTCTGCTTGTCATTTTTTTGTATAAACTGTAAAAATATACCTGAAGATAGTTAGAGCAGCATGTGGATGCAAAGAACAGATGAACAAGGTGGAAGCATCGAAAACATGCCAAATTTTTATAAAGAAAATCACAAATCAATGTATAAATAAAACACTGTACTAAGATGATCGAATAGTTGGGCCAAGTGGTAATAGAAAATATACCCACCTCCACGACGCATGTCCAAGGTAGTTTTGAAAACAAGAGCTGTATAAAAAACAACAATTCGTTGTATGACTCAATAGAATGGTAATGCTGTTTTCTTACTAAAAGTTGCCTGTTTTGCTTCAGCTATAGGGAATAAACATATTGTTTTATAGTTTAAATATGTTAAGCAGATAAATATAAAGGTCTAAGCAACACTTTTAAATACTAACCACCTCTGTAGGAATTTTTTAATTTTTTTGAAAAAATGACAAATTTTACCCAAAATTTCGATTTTTGGAGCAAAAGCGCAGACTCAAGCCATTTTTTTTCAGCGGTAAAATTTCACCCAGTTGATGTACTAGTATAAAGGCAACTTTTGGCACCTACCCGTTTTTGATTTTCAAAAAAAATTTTTTTTCGCTCCACCCTAATGTACAATCTAGAAATAACAGAGTAATCAGGGAAGCGGTTAAGCATTTACCATGATATACCCAAAAGAATTGAATTCAAATGCTATGAAAACTAGAACAGAGTTACTTTTAATGATTTTGTTAAATAATTGGATAGTATTGTAAGAACAATATTGAATTTGTGCACATTAAATGGACTGTTGTAGTCAATAAAACAATCATTTTCAAGAAAAGTTCATGATGAAGTAGAGGTCTGCACTGGCCCAGCAGAGTTAGAATATTTTTTTCAATTAAAAAATTGAATGGGCCATACAGGCCGGGCCGATAAAAAAAAATTAGCAGGCCTACCAGCCCGTTATAAAGATTCCTCGAAAGCTATAAAATATGAGTTATTTTCAATGAATATGGTCTTAACGAAAATAACATGTAGAAATGTGCATCATGAGCCAATACTTAGTTTGACAACATCAATGCAGAAATGTAACTTTTACAATATAGAGATCGCCATCGGATAGTTACATTGTGTGTAACCGGGGCTTAATGTTTTTTTAGCAGACTCGAAGAGGGCCGAGATCAGACTTGCATTGTTTCTCTACATATACACAAGCCAGAACTAGACTTAATTGTTATCAAGAAGTTTAAGGCAGACAACATGATTTGTAAAATTATTAATACAGTCGAACCTTATTAACATGAACCTCAAGGGGAATCTTAATTTTGTTCATGTCATCAATATCAATACTTTGTATTTGTTTTTACAGGGGACTGCGAAAACAATTCATGTTAAGCGTGTTCATATTAATGAGGTTTGACTGTAGCGATAAAGAACTTATGTTAACATAATCTTTGGATATGTATTTCTTGATGATTCTTAAATTCACTTCTCAACAACATGAAAGTTTGACAGATTTTCTGACTAATTTTTAACTGTAAAAGTATAAAACTGTCAAGCCTGACTATTAAAAGGATTTGGAATCGAATGGTGTTTTATTTTGGGAAATTAAATACTTGTATAACCTTCTTGAGATATAAGATATTCTTGTCAAATGGTTCCAGATTTTTCTCCTATCCCATGCTGTCGCTTCCAGAAATTTTATTCAAAACACTAACTTTGACAGTATTTTCTTAAATTGCTTGTATAAAAAAATGGATAAATCTATTGGATTAAATAGTTTTTGAATAAAAACACCTGCTAATCTAATGCATTTAAAAAAAAAAAAAGTGTATCAGAAAGTAGCTCTTTTGGATTTGGAATCTTTAATAAAATGATATAGAAATATTTCCATGAATCTATTTTTACTATACATCTTCAAAAGTTACAATGTTTTTAACTTTCTTTTGTTTTTCTTTTATTCTAAACCATATTACAGTGGAGCATCGTTTATACGACCCCGAAGGGACTACCGAAAAACGTTGTGTAAACGATAACAACGTATAATCGATTTTCACCTTCAAAACTAGAATTAATTTTGTTTTCACTTAATTTTAATGTTTAACGTGATGATTTGCATGAATTTTTAACTAAACAAACCAAAATAAACAAATAATCTTAAAGACTGGGGGGGGGGGGGAGGGGATTAGTAAGCAATTTAAATATGCGTACCTTTATTTATGTTTCATCGAAAGGTTCCTCATTTACAGTACTTCATTTTCATTCCATTTAAAGTTAAAGATCAAAAACCCCGCGTGGCCAACTAAAAGTCGCCAATACTGATAACAATTAGAAGGATAGTCTATTTGCAACTTAAAACAGGTCGCGAAAGCTGACAATCCCTGAAAAAAGAATGACCCCTCCCAGTGTAATCTGTTACAAGTAAGCTGATTTTTCAGACTAATCGAACACCAGTCCACACTTTTATAATGTGCAGTGCATTTAAACATGCTCTTTGGTGTCATTCATAGCTGCCAACTTCCGCTCGTTCGTAAAATACACAAGAAAAATAAACAAAAATAAACCTATACAAAATCGAAAAATCGACGTATAAACGATATAAAAGTATAAATAAGTCGTATAAAAGATATATTTTTACATTAAAATGAATAGGAATGAATCGGGACCACATTAAAATGTCGTATAAATGTAAACGTCGTATAAGTAAGTGATTGTCGTATAAACGATGCTTTACTGTATTTTTTTTTAATGAATCTTTTTTGAATGTTGAAAATCTAAGTAATCAGTAATGTTGCTAATGTATATTTCCTGTAAAATATACTGCAAAATCATCCCATAGACAAGTATGCAGTATTTTTTTTTTTTTAAATCTTAATTATATGATAAAAATCTGAATTTTTTAGAAAAAACAGATATTGTGATGGGCCAGGCCTGAAAATTCCGACCCGTGCAAACCTGTAGGATGAAGTCCAAAAATTTATAAAGGTGTATCACTTGATCTGAACAGTGTTTTCATTTGGAAATATACAGTGACTTAAACTCTACTTTCATTTTCATATTTTGTAGCTCAATTTTCAATATAAGAAGTAAATCAAAATTCCAAATCAATTTAATTAAAATGTGAAGTAAAAACTTTGGATATATTGATTCATAATAAACAAAAGAGAGAGTTAATCACAATTGTTTATTATTGTTGGTTTTCAATTATAAAGAGTTATTAGTCTCAAAATAAAACAGTAGCTTACTAGTAGCTCAGTCCCCCCCCCCCTCCCCTTCCTGGAAAAAATTCCAAGATCACAAAATGAATTTATGTTCCAAAAACTCAAATGAAATTCTGTTTGAAAATCTAATTTAGTTTTGAAGGCCTTTCACAGTTTTTCAAAAATACTAAATTGTAACTACAATAAGTGTTTAACACTCACTCATCCTATTTGCACAAATGAAGCTAACATATGTCTAATATTGCACTAGTAATATGTTTGAATTTTTCATCACTCTTTTTCTAGCATAAAATGAAGTTATTATAGCAGTTTAATGAGAAACATAGTAACTACAGTGTGAATATGCACTAATTTATCTTTCTATGTCACACAGGGAAAGAAAATATGAGCCCCCCCCCCCCCCCCTCCTATTCAAATCGAGCTACGGCCCTGCATGAGATTATTGCCAACAGTTACGGACTTATGCTTCACTCATCATATGGAGTGCTGTAAAATCGAAATTATTTTTTAGAATATCCCTTGTGTATGTACTGTAAATGCTATACATATTTATAGTAACCATCTTCTAGCATACCTCAATATTGTATATAAATTTCATTATGTTAAGAATATTGCAATACAATTAAAACACATTGCAAATTTCCCTCCCATAAACTATATTGCAATGGAGTAGCCCTATAAATAAATTGTTAATTCTACACACTTCAATTTAGATACCACTAAAAGTGCTAGAAAATTTCAATAATGCATGTCAATTGCATGACAATCTGAGTATATTTATATGGATTAGAGCATGGGCAGACAAATGCAATTCATAAATACTTTTCAATATGTTTGAAAAAGTTAAAAATCAAAATTTGTTTATTTATATGCAAAACTATAACTGTATTAACAATGAAAGAAACCTTTGAACCCTGATTATTAAAGTTAAATAAATTAGAAAGCATTAGGAATAATTACCTAAGTAAATATTTTGTTATTTTTACGTCTAATATACTGTGAGATGATAATGTAAAAAATAAAAAAAAATAAAATATGAAAAAGTTTAAAAAGTAAGGATCATGGTTGAAAAGTTCAACAATACAAAATTTCAATTTATTAAATACAAGATTATCACTGACAAGATTTTTTTTTTTTTTCTGTTGTGCATTAAATGAAATTAGTTTAACACATGCGTACAACATGGGAAAATATAAAAAACAGAGAAAAAGAATATGTGGTCGCTACTTATTATCAAGATTTTTTAAATAAACTTTCGTTAGAAAAGTAATTTGTAAGCCAGAGTTTGGTAAAAATCATTAAATAAGAACGAAGAACATATAAATAAAGGATGTATTAAGCACTTTATATGAAACAAGAATAAAGTTTACGATTTAAAAACCCAGAAAAAAAAATCTTAAGCAAATTTTGAATTTAAAATATACAAAAACTTGATATTTTAAAAAGATTACAATTAATTTATTTTTCCGAATTGCTTTCTAAATGTTTAGTTATAACTGATTTACATCGAAAAATATTTATAATAGTTTTTATTTATCTGAAATATTTTCCACCTAACGATTTTAGCCGCTTCTGTTTGTTTATAGATGGCGCTACTGCAGAATGGTGCATTTATGGCTGTTGCCATTTTGTCATTTAGTTCCAAAATCATAATTCAATATTAATACATTGCGTGAGAAGTCCTTCTCTCTATCTATGTTCATGAGAAATTGTTATTCTTAAAGGGTTTAGAGAATTTGTGCTTCTTTTGCCTGCCTTTCTTAAAATTTTGAATCCTCATCCATCAATAGGCAGAGCCGTCCTTAGGGGTGTGCGACAGGTGCGGTCGCACAGGGCCTCGCGCCTTGGGAGGCCTCGCTCTCGGTTTTTTTTTTTTTTTTTTTTTTTTTTAAGTTTAATTCATTTAAAAAAAGAAAAAAATTAGCTTTTGTTTTACTGTAAGTTATTTATTTTGCGATAAAACTTAGGTACTTAAAAATGTTTATTTATGAAATGTTTTTTTTTTTTTTTTTTTTTTTAAATAAAATGTTAGGCGCGGACATTCTAAAGCAAAAAATATTGCTTGTAGTCGTCTAGTCTATACCCAATCTGTAGGAGTTGTTATACTCCAGTTTCCCCGCACATGTTGCGACATTGTCATAGAATATATTGAATAAAATTTACTTAAAAGAAAAACATAACAAAAAAATTGTAGGCGCCACCCTGCAAGTCTTGATTGCATAGAAGGTCTGTGCTTCCCCTCCCCGCATCAACCCCTCCTCTTATTGCAGACACATTGGCGTTAATAAAATAGTCAATGCTGAAACAACAATAAGAAATTAATTTTAGCATATATCACTTGAATCACATTTAATAATTTTGACTGCTCTTTGTTCATGAACTCATGTATTTATTTACTCAGATTTTTCAGTTACTTCTCAAACTTGTGTGAATATTTATTGGGTTTCCTTGATTGTTTTGAAATAATAGCGAGAGGTAAATATTATATTTTTATATTTTTATAAAGCCAAAAAAAAAATATATATATCCTTTTAAAATTATTTTTGTTTTGTGTGACCAATCATGCTTTTGGGTCAAGATAAAGTAATGTATCTATAACCAGGGGCCTCGCTAAGGGGGCAGGAGGTAGCCTCCCCCCAAAAAAAACATTTGCACATGCTGTTAAAGTTGGCAAATTTACAAACTGAATTGACAAATTAGTTCGAAACTTTAATAAAAAATTATAATACAGTTTCTATTTTTGATAGATTTTATGTTAGTTACCAATATAAAAACTATATTACATTCTCTAATCGTGATATCTTGGTAAAATTATAAAACCATTTGGCAAATGCCCAAAACTATTTATATTTGCTTTTTACCATGTTGGCAAAAACTAGATTTTGACTTGGCAGTTTAAGATTCTCTCTCCCACCAATAAAAAGTGTTAGCGAGGACCCTTTCTATAACTCATTCTAAACTATAATTACAACTAATTGATGTATAAAATGAATTTTATAATAAGTTATTTTGATGATACTTATTACCGTCAGTAGATAAAGGGCTAATGAACAGCAATAACATGATATTTTTATTAACGTATACTTAAGTCTCTATAAAAAATAAGATAGATTTTATCATTTATTTGCATATTTTATTGTCTGATTAATTTCAATGTTTATTCTACGAATATTTCTCAAAAGGAAATCGATTCACAGTCAAATGTACGTTTCACAGGTTATGGGAAGGCGATACATTAACTAATTTGGAAAGGAATAAAATTCGACCCTCATCTCAAAAGTTCTGTTTCAAATTAACTCGAAATCACTCAACCCAACTCCCCCTCCTCACACCGAAAAAAAAAAAAATGTTAACAAATAGGCCGACTTGAACCCGACACATTTCAATCAAAAAAAAAAAAAAAAGAAATCCACGTTTTAATACAGTTATGGAAATGTACTCGCCAGTTATATTCGTAATATCCATTTGATCTTTTAAGTGCAACAATGAACATACATTATCTCTATTTATGGACATGCATGTATAAACAGTGTCGTGTGAAAGGGGCAGTCTCCCCCGACTCGGTAATTTTGGGAGGTGCCAAACTTATACACAAGCGTCTAGGGACAGCACTATCACAGAATGCACAGCGCACAAGTTTCGCTTTCAAGAAGCGAAAACCAGTTTTCACGGGGGAGAAAAGTGATTTTTTTGAATGCGTTGGCTTCAGCGGTGGTATTGCAGTCTACGCGATGCGAACGAGATGAATCCCTTTCGTTGGTTTCGAATACTTAAAACATTCGTTTAAAAGCTGTTCAAATGTGTTAAAAAGCACTACAGATTAATAAATAATAGATAAAGTGTTATCAGAATTTATATGGATTTTGAAAACATTTCAGGAATTCTTTAATAGTTTCTGCAATTTTTCCCCGCCTTCATTATTACTTGAAAATTAATTTTTAATTGCTTTACTTTTTCATTTGTTCAGTTTGTATTGCAACGTGGTCAAGGACTTTTTTAATAGGCTTAAAAAAAACTATAATTTAGTACTATCATAAATTTGTATTTGTACAAAATATGTAAATTACCAAAATAAGAGACAGAAAAAAGTTTAGATCATTTTCCGTTTTAAAAATATTGATTTATAAATTAAATTTCTTAGTAAGGGTAATTCTCAAAATATGGAAATAGACATGTATTATAGGGATTACCTGATATTTACAGGATTAATATGATAATACGAATCCCCTAAAAATAATAAGAACATAATATCAGTAGTACATCATGCGTGTCATAATATTAATTTACGTTAAAAAGTATTCTAAATAAAATGAATAATTACTGTTATTATTATAATAAATAATGAATTATAATTCTATTTTTCCTATCACTTTCGTGTGTTGAACATTAGATTAAATGTAAAAATTAAAAAAAACCTCCCTTTTTTTTTTTTTTTTTTTTTTTTTTTTTTTGTAAAAGAAATTTATTTTTATGGTAAAATATGAAAAGCTGTTTAATTTCTAAGTAATTAAATAAAAATACTAGCTATTTTCATGCATTTACTAATGAAAACAGTTTTGAGGACGGGTCAGAAATTTTTGATTATGGATTTAATAAATAATAAACTTTTCTGTAAACATTTTCATAGGAGGGGGCATATAATATTTTTTTTTCTTTCTTCCATTTTAAATCTGAATATTTATTTGTTTATGTATGTTATCTAATCTTTTGAAAATGTGGAACTAGCTGTGCATATTGCAATTAAGAGTGCTCCTAAATGGAAAAATGCAACTTTATCACATAAGTTTTAATTTATTTTTGTTCGGAAATGAATGAAACTAACAAGTGTTGTTCAAAAACTATCTAATCGCACTATTTTTTTTTTTTTTTTTTTTTTTTTTTTGAGAGAGAGAGAGAAAGAGGGAGGAGGCAAGCGCAATAGATCCTTTAGAAAAGTGTCAAAATGGACATTTTGAACCGAATTTTTGCGAAAATAGCCTTAAAAAATGGAAAATGAATGGAAAACAGTTCTATAAAAAACATTAATGATAATAATTAACATAAATGTTTGATATTCACATGTCGGTGATGGTATCATGAAATATCACGAACTCAATTTTGATGCATTAGGAAAGTTCTTATTAATCTATAGTTATAGCAATTTATTGGAATTTAATGAAATTTTCTCACATAAAGCTTAGTTAAACTAATAAAATTAAGGTACTGCAGATCTGGATAAAAATATTTCCTACAATTTACAATAAATGATAAGTTGTGATATAAGTAGATATAAGAAAAAAAAATCACATTTATACAGGGAATGAATTTTTGTCTTATTAAAATAACTAATGAATGCAATGAAAAAAGGGGGGGCGGCTGAAATCAGGCAATAGACTGATTTCAGCAGAGGTTGATTTCAATGTGTGTCTCTCTCTCTCTCTCCACCCCCCCCCCCCCCCACCATATACACACACACTTCCATTGTGTCCTTATACAAATTAAAACAGCCGGATGGAATAAATACAGATTACTTTTAAAGTTTGAACTATCAAATATTTAAAAACTTATAAAACTGTCCATGTTATATATATTTATGATAACGTAGGGTGAGAGGAACAATACTACATCACGTTAAAAATGCAAATGAGTATTGTTCCAAAGCAAGCTGATTTTACTATCACATTAGTTATGGAAAACATTTGAGTTGAATTACCAAACATGTTTTGTTACCAAACAAATTTTACATTTTCTATTAAATTATTATGAATAAGCACATAATTTCATCATATGAGAAATTTCATTTTAATTTATCGCATGATTTTCTTTTAACTATCAACAATTAAAAAATAAAAAAGAAAGAAATGAGAAAGTATTTTTAGAATAAAACTATACATCTAAATGTTTAGTTATTAATTTCCATCGGGATCTGAAATTACTTATATTTTACCATTATGTTATAGATAATAAACAAAAATAAATCTATCGCTCTATAACTTTTTAAAATAATAATAATAATAACAATAATAAATAATTAATTAAATAAATTATTAAAAAAGAGAAATAAAGTGAAAGAAATAAAGAAAAAACAATCTTTTAAACAATCTTTATAACTCATAAACTCATTTTGACTGTAAATGCTTCATGCTCGAAACACAAGCATGCCGAAAAGATAACAGGTTTCGAAACTTTTATAACATAAAAATTAAAGCTTCACAATATTAACAAAGGGTTTCATAGCACATTAATACTTGAGTAACGAAAACTTTAACATTATGTAGAAAGGATGTAGCATAAACTGTAAAACTATTTGCACAGAATATGCACACACTAAGGAAACGACAAAGTCCAAACGCACACGCAATAAAACCAGTGGTCGAAAACGGACGAAAACCGGTCAGAGGAGCGATCGAAACAGAAACTTGTGCCTTGTGCATTTTGTGAGGGTGCTGTCTTTAGACGCTTGAAACTTATACTACTAACGTCATTTTTGGGCTGTCGCAAGAAAAAGTTGAGGGTGGGGAGCCATATTAAAACTTTGCCCAGGGCACAGTTTTCCCTTCACATGCCCTTGTGTATATAGCAGGAGTGCAGAAAATGTTTGTACTTCCAACAATTCCCCCAATCTACACGAAAATTTACCCAGAATTTTGTGGTATGTTATAGATAAATGCTGTATCACCGTAGTTTTAGAAAATTTGGCTTTTCCAATATTGTTCAACTTATGCGCGAGTATGTATGAAAGGCCTGATTCTGAGTGAAAAAACAATTCTGAAACAAATTTTGTAAAAGGTTTTGACACAATGGGGGAAAAAAGGGAAATCCTATTTTTTTTTTCCGTTATTTCACGAAATTTGCGATCTTTTGACGGAATTTGCGTTCATTAGCGGCCTTTTCACGAAATTTGATTTTATTTCGCGATCTTTTGACGCATTTTCTGGTTATCTAGAAATTTTTTCATGCGTTTTGCTGATATCTCTCGATCTTTGTACGAGTTTTGCGGTTATTTGGTCTTCCTTTTAAAGAAATCGCGGTTATTTCGCACTTCTTTGTCAACATTCGCGGTTGTTTTGTCTTTATTTGATTAAATTTGTGGTAATTATAAGATCGTTTAACAAAAATTGCAGTTATTTCGTGATCTTTTGACAAATTTTGCGGGTTTTTTGCTATCTTTTAACGAAATTTGTGAGATATTTCAACCCTCTTTTAACGAAATGCGCAGTTGTTTTACATTCTTTTAACGAAATTTGCGGGGGTTTTTGCGATCTTTAGACAAAATTTGCGTTCATTTCGCCATCTTTCGAGAAAACTTGCGTTCATTTCGCGATTTTTTCATGAAATTTGCAATTTTTCGTTTCATGTTCCTTTCAAGAAATTCGAAGTTCTTTTGCCATATTATAAGAAAATCCTAGTTATTTAGTCCCCTTTTGACGAAATTCTCGTATGTTTCGCGGTTTTTTGGATGAAATTCGCAGTTGTTTTGGTAACTTTTGTTGAAATTTGCCTTCATTTCGCGATTTTTTGACGAAATGCACGTTCATTTTGCAATCTTTCGACGAAATGTGCTTTCATATCACGATCTTTTTAAAAAATTTCTATTGATTTCGTGATCTTTTTAAAAAAATTTCATTCATTTTCCGATTTTTTCGCAATCTTTTGACGAAATTTGCGGGTTTTTTTCGATCTTTTGACAAAAATTGCAGATATATTGCAATATTGTGACGAAATTCGCGTTTTTTCTTGGACAAAATCGTAAGGTATTTTATGTCCGAATTTTCAGATTGATGACAGTTTATTTTAAATTTTCGGAACCGAATGCCTTAGATTTTTGAGAAATTCGGAGCAGAATCACTCCAGTTTACGGTACATATTATTCTGAGATCGATTTTGTGATAGTCGCCGAACGAATCTTTTTATTTATAGTAAAATTTTCTAGTTCTAGGAATTATGGAATTTGTTGTCAAAATAGAAATCAATTGCATATGTTTCTGCAAAATTTCCCCCTATCCTAGGTCGCTGGATAGGCATCCTTTGTGCACAGTTTATATCTGAAAAATATTCCGAACTTTGAAAAATCGGTTATCCACAACCCGACCAGTAAAGATACACATCCAACGTTTAGCATCAACTAGATATAAGCAGGGCACGCAACATGAAAAAAGAAAAAAAAATAGCATCAATTTTGTTCCTCTCTGTGCATCTCTCTAACCCTCTCACTGACAAGCCCGTGCTGATATCTTTATTAAGCTCCAGGTTTCATTGCAATTTAAGTAATATTTAAAAAATTTCATTATTTGAATTTAATGGATTTTTAATACTTTGAACAATTATTAATATTATCAATGATTACATTCATATATATATGTATGTTATTATGTTGAAAGTACAATATTCTTTTAGTGTTTAAAAAATATGCAGCTAAAACAACATTACAATTTTGCTTTTTTGTAAGATTGTCAGAGGGCTAGAAGGGAAAGGCCTCGCGAAAATTCTCGCACCCGGCCTCGCTTTCTCTAGGGACGGCTCTGTCAATAGGTGTATTTAATTTTCATTGTTAGTGATGAAAGAAAGTTTATTGGGATGGGAGACGAAAAGTAAGATCATTTTCTGTAAAGTTAAAAAAAGTGACATATTCAAAAAGCTATGGTGCGTTAAATAATGACTTTAGAAAAAAGTTTAGGAATGAAATTTGTAAAGAATTTAATGCTCTTTCTTTTTGTAAATAAGTATGGTACACAAAAAGTTTATATTTTCGAGTTACAGGCAAAATACTGAAAAATGTCCGAAACTTTCGTTGTTTTTTTTGGCTTCACAAAGTTTAGCCTCGAGATATTTTGTTGGAAAACCATTAATTCTTGTTACTAGCATCCCCATAAGCATTTTAAAAACATAAAATCTTCTAGCAGAATTTTTGCATTTATCGGCCCTTTTTTTGACAATTTTACTGGCCTATTCTTGTTGTTGAAAGATTTTAGTTTAATTGCAGAATGCGATAGCTTATAGTTAACCCTTTATCTACTGACGGTACTTATAAGTACCATTAAAATTATTTATTATAAAATTCTTTTAATACATCGATTAGTTGTAATACTGTTTAGAATGAGTTACAGATACATTACTTTATTTTGTTCCAAAAGCATTATTGGTTACACAAAACAAAAATATTTTTAAAAGGATGATTTCTTTTGCCTTTGTATTTTTTCATCTTTCTTGTCTCATCTTTCTTCATCCCTGTAAATTCAAATTTAATTAATCCTTCTAAATCCTTCAATCCTTCTAAAATCCTTTAAAAATTTATTAAATGACCATGTAAATCTTTTAATTTAGTTTAAACAATTTACGTATGCTTTTTAATGTAAAATTTTCATGATTCATAATTCGGTAGATAAAGGGTTAATTCGTCCTTATGATTAATTTCTTTTTTAATTTTTTTATTTGCTCTAGGCAATCAATTTCAAATTATGGTAGTTCTGACAGAAGTTACTTTACTTTATTTTAACAAACAAATGCTCATTGTTAAGTTAGATATAAATAAAACATTGATGCTTGAAAATTATTTAAATAATCATAAATAGCTGGTAAATTCAGCTAGAATTTTCAAAAAAATATCGTTCTAAAGTACATTTTCCCCTCTCGACATTGTAAAATTTCAAACTATGCGATTTTTAGAAGTGATGTGTGATCGATAAAAGCGAAAATGGTAGCACAGATCGTTGCCAATATCGTGATACATTTTTTTAAAACTACCGACTGTGGTTACTGGCAGTCGTGCAAAAGTGATTAAAAATTTTTAACGTCTACAAAAAAGTTTGTAGCGAAAGAAAACACTTAATAAATTAAAAATCAACATCCTCTAATCATATAAATTGAGCTACTTTATTCTAAAATATATTAAATGCAGATTTAGAATTGATCTATATTTCTAAGCGCAATACTTTTTATAAATTTTGTTTTACTCAAAAAAATAATTGTGGCATTAAAGTAAAATACATAATTATTTTGAAAATTCTCCAAATAAATAAATTCTGGCCTTTATTCGATAAACTACAGTGTCTCACATAAGTGATGGGACACTTGTGCTTTACAAAAGGAAACTAATCAAATAAATTAAAAAAACATGTACGCATTTTTTTGTGGGTGTGTTTCATACTTAAATTTAGTAAAGATTATTACATAACATACATTTTGTCAAAATATTAAAATATTAATTTAACAAAAATACAAATGTTTAGAACGGAGCAAAAAATAGCTCACATAAGTGATGGGACACCACTATATATGCAACAAAAATCGTATGAAATAAGCAATAAAAATATTTTTTGGGGTTTTATTTTTACTTAAAAGCAATTGGCAATAATTTATAAAATCGTCTGCAGTATTTCTCTCCAGTTTGTTTTGGAAATTTTGTGTTTTTTAGCTCTGCGTAGCCATGAATGCTAAACGAAAAGAAACTTCGCCTGAAATTCGAAAATTAGTTATTAATTTGCATATTGAACGTGGAAAATCTATTAGAAAAACTGCTGAAACAGTTAACTTGAGTCGTTCGACAGTTTTCAATATCATTAAACGATATAAAAAGAATCATATGATTCAGGATAAAAGAAGACCTGGCCGACCATGAAAGCTATCCAATGGAATAAAGCGAATTATCGTTCGAAATATTTAAAAAAAAAAAAAAAAAAAAAAAAAAAAAAAACCGAGAAATAGTGCTTCAAAAGTTGCTGCTGATTTACAAGCATTATATGGAATAATTGTTAATCCTGAGACTATTAGAAGGGTAATTCGATCTGCTGGATATCACGGTAGAGTAGCCAGGAAAAAATTCTTCGTAAGTGAAAAGAATAGAAAACTCAGACTAGCTTTCGCAATATCCAACATAAATAAGAATTCTGATTACTGGAATAAAGTTATATTTGCTGATGAGAGTAAATTTAATATATTTGGTTCTGACGGTAGAATCTTGGTGTGGAGAAAACCCAGGGAGGAATTTCGCAAACAGAACTTGGTACCAACAGTAAAACATGGTGGAAGAGGAGTTATGGTATGGGGATGTATGTCGTCCGCTGGAGTTGGTAATCTTATTTTTATTGACAGTATAATGGATCAGTGCAAGTATATTGATATTTTAAAGCAAAATTTGAAATCTTCAGCACGGAAATCGAACCTTCATAACGATTTTAAATTCTACCAGGACATTGACCCCAAGCACACTGCTCTGAACGTTAAACTCTGGCTGCTATATAACTGTCCTGAAATAATAAAAACACCACCACAATCTCCAGACTTAAATCCCATAGAGAATATTTGGCAAGAATTGGAATCAAGAATTCGCAAACACACCATTTCTTCAAAACAACAACTAAAATCGGTGCTTCAAGAAGAATGAGGTAAAATCACTCCAGAAATCACAAAAAAATTAGTCGAATCCATCCCGAAAAGATTAAATCATGTTTTAAAAGTAAAAGGAAATAAGGTACCCTGGGGTAATAACGCCACGTTAAGGTTCTACCAATTTTCACGGCTTAGTTTTAGATTGTATTTTTCAAACAAATATAGGATCTGATACAGCAACTCATTGACTATCTATATAAAATAAAATAACTTAACAGATATGTATTCATAAAATGTAATGGCGTTTTTTCTTGACCAATGCTATTTGGCGTTATTACCCAATGGGTAATAACGCCATGCAAACAAAACTATAAAATAAGATGGAATAATTGCATGTAGATAGCCCAATTCTAAAAATACAAACTCTACAAATCTAGAAATTGACAAATTGCATTCTAAGCTATTGAAAATGTTCAATTTTTTGTGAAAGTGTAAGAAAAATAAAGGTGTGGTGTGGGAGGAGGGGATGAGGCAAAAGAATATCAGACCGTGAGCTTCTTTTTGCTTAAAAAGGACCGCTTATATAGAAATATGAGAAACATTGGACAGTTTTAACTGTGTTTATTTGAATCAGTATTTAGGATGTAGCTCGGCCACTGTAGGGAATCAACCGGGGTACTAAAGTCAAGGATTGGCGTTATTACCCCGGTATAGTTATTGCTCAGTACATTTTAAATTACAAATTATCTCGAGAAGATATCCAAAATCTTCAACAACATTTTAAAAGTACATGAAATGCACTACAAATTTATGTAATTAACAAAGTATTTCCGGATAAAAAGATAGTCTTCACATCACAAAACGTTTCTCGCAAATTTTAGATCAAGCGTTAATTTTAGTTGTTTGTAAAAACAATAAGACCTAAAAATGAAACAAATTAACTTGAAGCTGTTTTTTATATGACTCAAAACCCTTCTGCGCAGAGCACATGGGTGTCATTTACCTGATTATTTCATAATTATGCAAAATATAAGCACTTGGCGTTATTACCCCGCCTGGCGTTATTACCCCAGGGTACCTTATTAAAACCTTTTAAAAAGTAAAATTTTTGGATAAATATTTGATGGAAAAGTAAGTGTCCCATCACTTATGTGAGCCATTTTTTGCTTCGTTCTGAACAATTGTATTTTTACTAAATTAATATTTTAATATTTTGACAAAATGTATGTTATGTAATAATTGTTACTAACTTTAAATATGAAACACACCCAAAAAATTTTTGCACATGTTTGTTTATTTATTTTATTGCAGTTTCTTTTTATAAAGCACAAGTGTCCCATCACTTTTGTGAGACACTGTACCATTCACGGTTAAATTAACCATTTAGAAATAACTACGCATCGTACAAATTGAGCGCTCATGACAAGATTGCTTTCTTACATAGCAAATTAATTAATAGCAAACAATCTACAGGATGAATCTAAACTCTTGAGCTAAACTTTAAGGGGTAATGGTACACATCGAGACAAACAATATTAAACAGGAAACTAGGGGTCCCAAACATCTCCCGAAAGAGATAGGCTAGAGGTCAGCTCGGGCCGAAATTTCCAGGTCCGAGTCCTACCCGATTCATAGAAAAAAAATATTCGGCACGACCCAAACGAAAAAAGTATTGGCCGGAGATCGGCCTGGCCCGTAGTGAAAATTTAGCGGCCCATCCGGCCCGATATAATAGCTAAACAAGGCCCGAGCTTGGTCCGGACCGGAAAAAAATTTAAAATTTCGGCCAGGAACCCGGCCCAGCCCGAGGGAATTTCTTCAGAACAGTGATTTTACTCTCTTTACTTACTTTTTAGCTCTTACGGAAGAGTTCAGACCAAAAAACTTATTTTAGTCTTTTTTTTTTTCATGTTTATAGTGTCCATTTATGCAGAAGTGCCGTAGGTTGCAATATTTATGCTTTTAATGAACCTTTGTTGTACGTATATGTTTCAATTATCATAAGTAATATTAGTCCATATTTCATGTAATGGAGACATAAAAATCTGAAAAATGATATATGGTAAAAGTAAAATCTTCTAAGACAGAATCGCATTGGAAAGAAAAAATACGCTCTCTTTTTAGCAGTTGTAAATGTTTAATATATTTTTTCCTCGCGTATTACTGTATTCATTTTGCATGGATGAACAATTTAAAAGAAGTTTCTAGTTTTCAGTTTAAAAGAAAAATCTGTCATAGGCAGGGTTTTTTTTTTTTTTCATATGTTTAACTTTGTTTAAATAAACCTAGAAATCCACGATTCTCCAAAAAAGAATAAATTTTAAAGTTTAATTGTAGAATAGTAACGACTTAAAAGTATATGCCTTTTTACAAAAATTTTTCGAACAAGACAAATTTTACTGATTTTTGAATAATTTTGGCCACGTCGAGAAAAGCATTTTTATTCGGGATGATTGAACGTGAACTGATTATTTTGGTCCATGAAGACTAGGAAGAATGAAATCAGTCTCGGCTTCTTACGGAAAAGTAAGTTAGGCCCGACCTGTCCCGGCCCGAGTCTTCAGAAAAAAACTCCTACCCCGGCCTGAATGCCGTTAATGGAAATCGGACCGAACCAGGCCCGCAGGCCGGAAGGACTTTTACATAATTTAATAGTCAACTCTATGAAACAACTTGCAAAATAATCCAGTCGAATATCGTAAAAAAGTATTATAATCGATTAGAGGTTTGCTCTGACCCGAGGCCCGTACCCGGACCGGCGGAATGGTTCCGAATTTCTACGGACTGGGCCGGCAGAATTAGAATATCTTTTACAACGGGATGGGCCGGCAAAAATATTGAACGGGCCATACGGGCGGGGCCGATAAAAAAAAAAAAAAAAATAGCGAGACTATCGGCCCGTTATAAAGCTTTTAGCAAAAACGATAAATATGAGATATTTTCAATAAATAATGGCTTTAACGAGAATAAGTATAAATATGCGTCACGAGCCGATACTAGTTTGACAACATCAATACAGAAATGCAACTTTTACAATGTAGAGATCGACATCGGACAGTTACTTTGTGTCTATCTCTGGCTTAATATTCTTTTAGCAGACTCGAGCCGGGCCGAGATCAGGCTTGTTTTTCTACATGTAGTCGATCCGGGCTGGAACCAGACTTAATTGTTCGCAAGATGTGAAGGACAGACAACATGATTTGTAAAAATATTAATTGCGGTAAAGAACTTATGTATACTTACCTTTAAAAATATACTTCTTGGTGATTCTTAAATTCACTTCTTGACAACGCGAAAGTTTGACACATTTTCTGGCTAATTTTTAATTGGAAAGATATAAAATTGACAAGCTTGACTATTGAGGGGATTTCAAATCGATTAGCGTTTTTAATTTTTGGTAAATAAAATACTTGTGTATGCTTGTTCAGATATAAGGGATTCTTGTCATGTGAGTTCAGATTTTTTCCGCTTCCCATGCTGTCGTTTCAGGAAATTCGATTCAAAACGCTAACGTTGATGGTATTTTCTTAAATTGCTTGTATCAAAAATGGATAATGCCATTCGATTACATAGTTTCTGAATAAAAACACCTGCTAATCTTATGCGTTTACGAAAAGGAATGAATTCAGAAATTAGCTCCTTTAGATTTGATTTGTGAAAATCTTTGATAAAATGATATAGAAATATTTTCATAAATCTATTTTTTTATTATACATCTTCAAAAGTTATGATAATTTTAACTTTCCTTTTTTTTCTCTTATTCTAAACTGTATTAATTTTTTTAAATATGTATGCAGTGTTCTTTAAAGTTAGTTAATTCTTAATTATACGATAAAAATCGGAATTTATTCAAAATAGTAGAAATTGAGTCGGGCCAGAACGGGCCGGGCTTGTTTTCACTGATGTCTGTATGGGCCGGACCTAGAAATGCAAAAATAAAAACGGGTCGGGCAGGACTTGGGCTGAACTTTTTGAGTTTTACACCGGACCAGGCTAAAATGACTTTCCTGCAGGTCTGGCTGGGCAGGGCCTGGAAATCTCGGCCCGTGCAGACCTCTATCGTCGATAGAGTGAAATGTTTTTCAGTTCCTCTCTAAAAGCAGCCGAATGATGTACGTGCTATTCTTACACAAATCAGCAAACATGCGGTATGGTATCCACAAATGTGTATTTTACAGCGGTAGATAATTTCGTGTTAATTTACAGGGTGATCTCAAATATAATTATTTTACAATTTATTTATTTATTTATTTATTTGCGGCCTTTTAATTGTCCTCCTTATTAAATGGGCGTTGATAAATATGAGGTCAACCATATTCTCTATAATCCGAAATTCCAGAAGAATCTGTCAGTAAAATTTTGAAATATTCGACAAAATGTTTAAAATTGAAAGTGCCGGTTACAAATTTCCATATAGAAGTTCATTTATCCTTTATATATCTTTCTATCAAAGAAAAAAAAAAATCAGAAATATAAAACAATGTTTTTCTGTCATGTATCTGATACTACAATTTTTGTATGATCCCCTTTAATATAGTACACCTCTATTTATAAGATATGATACAGTAAAACCTTACAATAAAAGACACCCATTTACCTCAAATAGAGATAGCTGTTATTGGATGGCTTGGTTAAAAAAATAAGCAATATCATACTAAACATCACAAATGCGTAAAGTAATTCATATTCGATCATTTTTTCCAATATAACGGAAGATATTTAAACTAGACTTAATTGTTCTCAAGATATGAAGGACAGACAACATGATTTGTAAAAATATTAATTGCGGTAAAGAACTTACGAATACTTACCTTTAGAAATATACTTCTTGGTGGTTCTTAAATTCATTTCTCGACAACGCGAAAGTTTGACACATTTTCTGACAAATTTTTAATTGTAACAATTGGAACAATTAAGTCTAGTCTAAAAAATGCCAAAACAAAAAAAAAAAAAAAAAAATGTGTGTAATTCAAACATTTCTTCCTTAAATAATCTAAAATTGTGTATTTATTTAAAAATAGTAATTAGTATTATTTATTTCATACAAATGGTAATTAGGTGCGTTCGTAATTATGTAAATACGTAGCACCTATAGTGGTCATTCAGACCGTCCGTCTGTCCGCATATAATAACGCAAAACTACCCAACCGAATCGTTTGAAATTTAAATTACATATTTATTACATAATTTTGTCGAGTCATTTCAAATTTTATGAAAATCGGATGCATATATCAATTACAGGGGCAATCAAAAGTATTCCATTACATTACGGTCAATGGGGGGGGGGGGGAGTTTCAAATGCATTTTAATCGTTTGAAATTTAAAATACATAATTATTACATAATTTTGTCGAGTTATTTCAAATTTTTTGATAATCGGGTGCATAGATCAATTACAGGGGCAATCAAAAGTATTCAATTACATTATGGTCAATGGGGAAAAAGTTTCAAATATATTCTATACGTTTGAAATTTAAAATACATAATTATTACATAATTTTGTAGAGTTATTTCAAATTTTATGAAAATCGAAAGCATAGATGAATTACAGGGACAATCAAAAGTATTCCGTTACATTACGGTCAATGGAGAAAAATGTTTCAAATGCATTTTAATGGTGTTACACTCATTCGAACTTAATAAAATTTACATGCAACTATAAAGTACATATTATAATATACATTATACATAATTTGTGGCGCAAAGAACATTTGTTATTGATTTACAAGGCCACACAAAAGTATTCCATTACATAATGGTATAGGGAGAACATTGTTTGATGAGCGTTTTAATTCTAATTCACTATTTACAATTTTATGAGATTGATATATGAGAGTAATATTTTTAAAACTTCATTATCGTACGAACGCACCTCATTTGCTACGCTTCACGTGCAATTTCCAACTTGTTTATTATTACAATATTTCAATGAATAGATCGAAATGCCCGTAGTACTAACATTATTAAAAGAATTCAGTTAAATGATATGTTCTTTATAAATTTCGTTTACAACATTCTTTTCTATATTCATGTTACGTTTACTAAAAAACTGGACTTAAAAAAAAAAATAATTTTATATCTTTGTAAAAGTGATTCTCTCGAAATTTTAGTCTTTGTCTTATTTATTTATTGGAACAAGCATCTTTGGAATAAATATCGCTTAAAAAATGTTTTTTATTTAAAGATTAAAGGAATGTTACACCTTATTTAACCCCTTAATGGTCGCATTAAATTACAGTTTAAAAATTCAAATTCATTATTGTCACCACTTTTTTGAAAAAAAAAAATATTCATCTTATTTAATGACAAATAAAATGATATCAGAATAAAACCAATTACACTATTTTATGAAACTGATGGGAATCGAACAATTCTGAATAAAAGCCCTGAAACTTGCAGCCCGTGAATGTATCGGGCGCGACGATTAAGTGGTTAAAGGGATTGGGAACTAGAAATTTATCTCACTGTAGGATGTTTCAACATAGCTGCCAACTTTTCCGCTTTTTTTGGACCAGAAAAATTTAATGGAAATTTCTGCCTTATTTAATCAACGAGTTACGGCGATTTAAGAACTTAAAATTTACTAGAAACATTTTCTGGTACAAAAGAGCGTAAGATGTTGACAGCTAATGGTTTTACTGTATCGGGTTTCGTGCAATCTTTGTATGAGAGGATTTATTGTATTATACATATAAATTTAATAATTTATTTCCCATGTATTTTTATGTAGGAAATATGAGCTATAGGAAATTAACTTTTTTAAAAATTTGAATCATATTAGTCTAAAAATATTTTGATAGAAATTGATTGCCAGAGGCCTCTAATTTGTGCATACAAAATTTTAGCACATTCCTTCAAACAGTTATTGAGTTGTGTTTAAAAACTATCAGCACTATAATTCAAAGGACCATATATTTGTTCGCATTTCGTAAAAACTATTAATAACAGTAACAGTTGTCTCAATTATTTCATAGAATGTTTAAATGATTTATTTTATGTTTTTCGAAAACTAACGCCAGATTCTATTAAAAAGTATTATTAAATTTGAATTAACTCTGATCCCTGCCGTGGCTATTCTCCAAATATTCTGTAAACGATATCGAACGTCTTCGGAACCAATTATAAAGACTTCGTGAAAATTCCTATTCAGAGAAATTTCAAGATCTATATTCATATTTTGATGCTAAAATTAGGGATAAGTTTTTAATTTTGCACACTTTCCAATATGAAAACAGTCGTCTAAATTTTTTCTTTTTTTAAAGACGACATAACTCCCAGCCAAATGGTAGCTTTGCGTCTCTGTACGGCAGTTTCACAATTAAGATGCATTGAATGATTTCCTTTGAAAATTACGTGACAAATGAAAGAAATGTTTAAGAAAATATTTTAGCTTAATGAATGAAACTGGTAGTTTTCTTTAGGATATAGAGCTACTTTTATCAGTGGAAAGATTCACACTTTGTAAAATTAAGACATAAGTTTTTAGTTATCTTTATTTTTTTGTTTATTTGAACCTATAATATTCTGTAAAGTGTTCCGAAAATCATGTGGAGCTCCCCCCCCCCCCCTCATACACACACACCTCCAGATTTATTTATTTATTTATTTTTTATTATTATTTTTTTAATATAACTTATTTTGCTTGAAATATTTCATTTAGGTTTATGGTTATTTACTCTTTTTTTTTTCCATTGCAGAGGAGTTACTTAATTACACATGTTTTTTAAAAAGTTGCAAAAAAATATTATTTTAGAAGAAAAAAAAGAACACAGATTAAGACACTATTTATGTCTTTAATATATCACATGAAAGAGCTATATATAGAGAAAAGTGTACAATTAATAAAACTTACACCGGAGCCATGAACCAGAGCTTTGGGGAGTCCGGTTGTGCCAGATGTGTAGCTGATAAACACAGGATGGGCAAGTGATACCTGCTCAAACATCATTTTGGGCACAGAGCCATCAGGATTTTTACCACTTTCCAGAAATTCATCTAGGAAGCAACTATGAAAAGGAAAATAAGTTTAATACATTTTAGTTACATAATAATTCAGAAAATTCAAAATTCTTGTGAGTAATTGTGGTATAATTTCTGAATAAAACAACTGTGTTGTAAATTGAAATAATGAATGTCTATCTAATATTATTCGAAAGTTATTTGCTTTTTAATTTGTTCATTCGTTATTAGTGTTCATTAGGCAAGGTTTATGGAAATTACTTTTACAACTTTGATACCAAATACAAATTATCAAACATATCTTCACACCTTGAAGTTCAAGAACAATTCGTCTAACAGTTTTATATGCATTAGACTAAATGCTAAAATTTGTCTACTTTTGATCATATATTGTATTTATAACAAGAAAGCTTGAATTGTTGAGCTCTATGCTGTTAAAATTCGAAGCACAAACTGCACATGTTCAATAGCAACCTCTAAGTCATCTCGAAAATAACAATATCTAAACCCAGCATATTGTTTTATGAATTAAATTCTATCGTTACGTTTCTTTGTAATAACGAAATTAATATTCACATTTTAGAATACTAGCATACTGATACTGATAGTCTGATTACTGCATAAGTAAACTTCCATTACTATTAAAAAAAAAAAAAAAAAAAAAAAAAAAAAAAAAAAAAAAAAAACTTTTATTTAATTAAAGAATGGTGCGATTAAAAACGGCAGTTTGTAAAAAAAAAAAAAAATAAAATAAAAAATAAAATGCAAACTTTGCTTCAGTCTAGTGACGCAAAAGAATACTAAATTTCAAGGAGATTGGATAATATTTGGAGGTTGCACGCTTTGATCAGTTTTGTAAAAATAAGCAAAATGTACGGTTTTTCAATGATAATTGCTTTTATTGAGAAAACCAGAAATCACAAATTTAAAATAACAATACAAAAAAAAAAGATACTAAATTTATAGATATAAGCAAAACATGCCTTACATTAATCAGTTCTGAAGAATCTCTTCTTTTGTTCGCTTGGTGACGACTTTTCTGTGATGTTCGATTACCCCCTTCCACCACACACAAGAATTGTTTTTATTATTCGTCCATGGCCGATTGGTTGAATTTTTATATCAAAGCAATTCCTCTCTCTCTCTTTTTTTTTTCTTGTATCATTGGTTAGTTTAAGCGCATTCAGCTGGCTTATCACGTCATGAATCCCAAATGAGTTAATAAGCGTTTTGTTTTATTAGTTACGAAATCGCTCAGGTCTTTTCCTTCAAAGACTAGATTTTTACCCTCTTATGTTCCAATTCCTTTCTCTTTGCAAATTTGGTTAATAAATTTTTAGTTATGTTTTCCTTATTAGCCTGAGTAATAGGTTCGTCCAAACAAGCCAATCCTATGATTGTTTTTGGAAAATATCAAAGGTATCTCTTAGAAACTGTTAGAGCACTTTTTTGACATCTGCATCTCGGCAAGTGCTCATAAGCTGTTCCTGTCTAAACCGCCCCACCAGTGGCCGAGAGGTTTGAACCTCTCAACTGGTAGACGGCAGATGCTGGGTTCGAACCCAATCGCGGCTGTCGGCCTAACCGTTCGGAGTTTTCGTGGTTTTCTTCGAATCTTGCGTAAATACGGGTTAGATTCCCTTAGAAAGACCCCCACGAAGGGCACTCCCCCCTGGTCCTATATCCCTAGTGTAGATAATCGGACGACAAAAATAAACCAAACAAAACCTGTCTAAACCATTATTTGAAGCCCATCGACTTACAATTGTTTCGTCCCCAAAGCGAACATATGTGACGCTGACAAAATGTGCAACCCGTTTCATGTCTTTCAATTCTTGTTGAAGGAAATTCAAATATTTAGTGATCAGGACAATTTTAAGTGACATATTGCGTTTGTCAACCACCTGCTCGATGCAGAGCCCCTGGAATACTGAAATTGAAGTCGTTTTCAGACTAACCATCTAGTTACAGGAGTGACAGTTGTTATAACTTTTTATAGTCTTCTTATGGATTACTTCCGCCTTTCAGGACATTTTGGAAATAGTTAAACATTTTCATCCGTCGTTCTTCTAAAAAGCCTTGAACGGGACTTTCTCCATCCAGCATTGTCATATATGGCTTAAATATCTAATAAAGCCCGCAGATTTCAGAACTTCCGATACATCGGGATGTCACGACTATTTCATGGTATGCCATAACACTTCTGAAATACTTTTTTCAATATTAGTTCATGGATTGATGACGGCAGGTCAATCACAACAATATTCTTTCGAATCCCATTTAAATTCTGATATATGCCCCTTGGATCATTCCCGTATTAAAAGCTGCAGTATATCAAAAGATATACCAACGATTTTGTTACGTAGCTCAAATAGGTAAATTTCCCTAATAACTATTTTAGCCATCTGCTCACTAGTGTCTTTCAGAACAACAGGCACACCAAACAAATGCTGCAAAGCTTTGCCAGTCACAAGAAATGCAACTCGATCTTCCAAAATTGTGGCAAGAAACTGAGGGAAACAGTTTACTATCAGAAAGCAAGAATAAATGAGGAGGACTTTGAATGTGTGAACCTTCGATTTTCTTCGTCATTTCACTTCTATTGATCGCCCAAGCTCGGTAAGCGGTAGTTGGAAATACGGAGATTTTTGAAGCATCGTGGCCAAGGTTCTTTGCAGTTGCTATAAATGCTTGCTTCTCGAATAGAGAGCTGTTGGCGATCGCAAATAGTCGTGAGTGTTTGATCAATAGATTTTAATATAGGACTTTAATATAATATTTCCGTAGCTCGAGGCAAAAACTCGGCGTCTTCGTCACTAAGCGCTGATGATGATGTAGACAAGTCTTCCAGTATAAAGCTCCTATTCATTTCAGCGTTAGCTTTAAAATGTTTATTCTTATATCAATCATTTTTGTCTCCTTTTGTGCATTAGTCTATAAAACTTTTCTACTTCTTTTATTAACGATACTCATATGATCTTTTCTTTGTGGCCTAAAATTTTTTTTGATCTTCTTGTGATACGCTAGTCATGTCCATGGCAATTTCTCTGGAAATGTCAAATATCGATGAGATCACCTTTTTTTAAATCTGCCGTTTCACATTGGCGTGTTTTTCGATTTCTCTTTTTCCGTACTTTTTTGTATTCTTTGTTCAACTTCAGTATACCAGCACAGATTATTTCTTTGTTTTTATAGGGATATTTGCTTTCCTCCTCACTTCCTGTAGTTTAAAGCTGGTAGATTTCGCAACCTTCGAATGTGTTTCTTTCATTTCCTTGTGATGATAAATAAAAACTAAAAAGTACTTGTTCCTTTGAAAGGAGCCGAGCTCTTAAAAATTCATCACTGGGCATCTTTTCTGGCAGTTAAATTCATTTTTTCTATTCCTATTTTAAAGATGAAAGAAATACATGAAAAGCCCACGAGTACAAAGCACTTCAATATTATAAATTTCACCAGTTCGAGATAAAAGTATGTGGTGTAACCTCTACCTCTATATAGTATCCAATCTTCTTGAAATTTGGCACATATTACATTTATACACTGAGACTCGGGGCGTAAGCAAAGTCGTGTGAAAAATCCCACTTTTGAAAAAAAAAAAAAAAAAAAAACTTTGGCTATTTTTGAAAATAATTTGCGTATCCTCTTTCTTTAAGGTAAAACTATGCATATATACACTCTGCCTATAATGCACATCCTCTGATTATTATTTTTTTGAGGGGGGGGGGGGTATTACAATAGTACTGGTAATTTAGGCTCTCTAATAGTCACGTCAGAATGCACAAAACATTAAACTTTATGGAGTTACATAATTTCAATTACCATACTATATGCGATAGGTAAAAAAAAAAAAAAAAAAAAAAAAAAAAAAATGCAGCTTTGAATGCTACACATAAATGCTAGAAAAATACTTATTTTTTCCTTTTGGAAGAAATTTTGACTGCAGACTAGTGGTTAATTACAAATAACATAACAATTTAGAAGTCATTTTGATCAACTTACCTATTTCTGATAACACTAATATCCTTTAGCTTTGATTCTGGTTTAGAAGGTACGATGACTACTTTTTCTAAAGATGAGAGGCCTGAAATTTTATTACATTATAATTAGTAATAATTACATCATAAAGGTTAGTACTTTATTGTATACTTTTTCTATTTTTCGCAAAGTTTCTAACAACATATGCCAACAAAAATAACGTTTATACATTATTTAATCACAAATAATTTTTAATTTTATCAGACAATCAACATTTGTACTTAACTGACGAAATTTCGAGTAACATTTATGCGATTTCGATGTTTATATTTCAGAAATGTTAATAATATCTTAAGTATATTTTATCTAGAACCGTATTTCTTAGTCTTTTTCAATTTATGTCATATTTAAACCCATTTTTAAAATTCTGCAACATACTAAAGTTATGAGGATGATGATGACTATAAAACTTAAAACAAATCTAAAGTTTATTAACACTTTCGGGTCCGATTTTTATTTTCAATTTTTAGAAGAATTTACTTTTACGTGAATAATATTAACACAAACTATCCAAGTGGATTAATTAAAATTTAACGAATATTTCATTGTCTGAAACATGACGAATGTTGTTGTTTTGAGTTCTATTCAATTCATATTCCTATGAAAATAGGATAAGGAAGAATTTTTAGAGATGCTTAGAAAATATTATATTACAACAAAATTTAACTTAGATTACAACTTTCATATACTTTTTGCGCTTTATTATACATGGTTCTTTCAGGAAAATAACCTTTATTTTAAATTTAAAGAGTGAAATATATGTTTAAAATAAAAGAATCGCAAGCGATACAAAGAAAATTAAGCAAGTATGTGTGTACCCGTAAGACATGGTGACGTCACTGCAACGTCGTTGTGAAGTCACATTGTGACTTTGTGACCATCGATTGTCGATGTGACATCACGTGACGTCGATGTGAAGTCACAGTGACTAAAATGTGAAGTCGTTATGGCAGTTTTAGAGCTTTTTTGTGACGTCACATTGTGACCACTTTGTGACTTCACAAAGTGACCAATTTGTAAAAAGTGTGTCATTTGTGACTACTTTGACATTAACATTGTGACGAACTGTGAAATTATTTTTAGAAAGTCACAGCTTAGTCACATTGTGACGTCACTGAGTGGTGGCATTTTCGTCACAGATGTGATGTGACCAAAGTGACTCACAGTGACGTCATTGTGACGTCACTGTGAACATGCATGCTATGAGGGTATGTATTATTATTATTACTAAAGGCTTAAACATTAATGAAGTCATATAGTAAATGCCTAGACATATATTACCATTATTACATGTGAATAGTAGCAAAAGTATTTGGTAAAACAAAATAATACTCAATTAAAAGACATGTACTATTAATAATACACCAGACCCGAAAGGGTTAAATTTGTTTAATAAGATTTTCACTTACATTTCACCACATCTCTTGCTTAAACTTTTATACTTCTTTATATATTACAATTCTTTTCCTTTTGGAGACGTAATTTTCTTTGTAAAAAAAGAAGTGAGATCATTTTCATGATCCCCCTGCACATTCTTATAAAGATTATATAAACACTGAAATAAACTTCCAAGAAACGCAACTTCATGATTGAACAACATTCAAAGTAAATCGTTTAAAGGGAGATTACTGTTTGTACATCCATTCGAAAAAAGGAGGTCAATTTCGGGATTTATTTTTTCCTTCTAAAGTATGAAGTAAAACCAAAAGTGTATTTACCACTATTGATAGTTTTTACTATAAAAAATATTTTTACTATTCAATAACCATTAAAATTAATGGATTATTTTTAGTCGTTTACACTGTAAAAAAACTGTAATCCTACAGATGTAAAATTGCCGTAAAGTTACAGAAATCTGTAACTTTACAAACGAAAACTACTAAAATTACAGTCATCTTACTAAAATTTTATCTGTAATCTGGGTTGCAGTTAGATAAAATAATTTAGGAATCCCAGTTTCCTAAAAAATTCTTTGTAATCTTACAGATTTTTTGATTTTCAGTGCTAATCTGTATTTGTTACATGAATTTTTGCTGTTGCCGTTACATAAAATTGTTCCAGGAATCCCAGTTTCCAAAAAAATTTTTAGTAACTTTACAGATTTTTTTTTTTTCTTAACAGAGTACGGGTACAACGTGCGCCATCTCACTGCCCGAGTAGCTCGCATTTTATCAAAGTACCCTGAAATAAACAAAATCAAATTTTTCAGAAAATATATTAAAATTGAGGAAGAGGAAGGACCATGAACCTATTTTTAGTGAAATTAAACTAAATTTCGCAAAATAATATCATTTTTATGATGATTGTCATTAACACTTTGTCGTAATTTCATTTATCGATAAACTTTGACAAATTTAATACTATTACAGTAAATTCTAGAGCTGTGTAACAAAAATTTTATAGTTGTTGTAAAAAAAACTCCCTTTTTTTAGATTTAGCTTTGACAAAAATATAAATTGCAATTATTGCGGTTTCTATTCCAAAAATTATTTTTCAATTTGTAGGGTATTGTATAATAAGGTCTTACAAATTTTAGTTCACAGATCAATAAAGTTCTGATATTAGTTAAAAATTAGTAAGTTTCAGACCCACAAAGTTCAAATCTGAATGACTGATATTTATTGCTCATATGCAAATTATTAACCTTCTCACCCAGTTCACTAAGCTTCAGGGTTTCTCAGTAATAGAAGCATTATTTAAATTATTGTGATTCTATAAATACAAAGCTCTTTTTAAATTTTTTGCTATGATTCATACTCTTAAGGTTTATATTCCTATACGTAATTAAATTTTTTAATGTCATATTGGAAAAAAAAACATTTGAAAAAAATAATAACAGAGAAAACAAGATTACAATTTTGCCCTTTCGCTCGGCGGTCAGGAGAATTGATTCGGCTTAACAAAATCAAAGGAATGTTGTAAAAATTAATTTAAAAGATCTTTAAAATAAGATACCACTGTGACAGCATCAAAATAATTTGCTGGATAACAAAATAGCAAATAAAAACCTTTATTTTCAGCTTCACAGAAACATCTAAAAATATCGGAAGAAAGCTAAATTTATTGAAGTGAATACACAGAATTAAGAACTTATACCAAATCCTATGCCCAGAATTGTTTAATTCTATGCATTAATCCTTGCGCCGAGTACAAACTGTACTTTCCTTAATTTTCTGTTTCAGTTGAGATGCCCATCGAGTTTTAGCTGCTGGATGCGTACATGTCCATCCATATACCAGGAACCTGAGCCTTCGGAAATGCATAAAAAAGAATGATTCTTTAGCAGGATGTAAGCCCGAGAAATCGTCGAAAGGCTATAGGAAAATTCATACGTATCTGTAGCGGATTTCATTGTTATTCACTGGTCTGAAGGAGCAACTCAAGTACTATGAGATTTATCATATACAGGCTGTCTGAAATACTGTCAGAGTTTAGCACTTGGTTTAAATTATGGATTTTATATTGTCAGATGAAGCATTCTGAAGTGAGATTTATTTTAAATTTAATTGATACATTAAAGATTTTTATGATGCATATTTATATCTGTTTCGTATGAAAAGGGGAATTTTTAGGTTTAAAATTTGCGCCTATTGGTAGAGCTTTATTGAATAAAGCCAGACAAGACTTTTCCCCACCAAGGGTGATTATCTGTATACTTAAAAATCAGGGGATCAGGAGACGCACAGTCCTGACTTTTGAGCACCACTATTTCCGAATAATCTTCTTACTTCATCGCAGAAGTTTACGATTTTTTTTATTTTATTTCTGCGTTATAAATCGATCATTACAATTATGAAATGATGGTAATCAAAAGGAAGGACCGTAAGTACTCTGGAAATGTTAGGCTAACAGGATAGTTTTTGCAAGAAGCAGTCTGCGAGTAAACGTATATGTTAGAACTTACCATCCGCGATCTCTTTCACTTTGGACAGCATTTCTTTTTCTTCCCTGTCTTGAGAAAATCTATCCACAGTAAACAAGACTTTTGGCTGCACTTGCTTGAAGCGGTTTAGTACAGCCTATGGGGAGATAAATACTTTTAAAAGACACACAATTAATTAATGTGCTCACAAAATCAAGCAAATATGAAGTAATAAAAAAAAATATTACCTCAAAAGTGGATAAATTTAAAAAGAGAATACTATTTCCTCGCCGTAAAATGTGATGTGCTTTATATATTATCATTGACCAAATAAGAAAACTTAATTCAAAGTGTTAAAATTCTGAAATTCTGACATTGAAATTTTAATATTTTAATGTCAACAGCCATAATGACAAAGTCTGTAGTACACTATAAAAAAAATCTGTACAGTTACTAAGATTTTTCTAGTAGATTTGTATTCCAAGAACTTTTCATATAACGATAACAGCAAAATTTTATGTAACCGGAAGGTTACTTGAGTTTTTGTTGTTACCGTTTCATGAAAAGTTCTTGTAATACAAATCTATTAGAAAAAATCTTAGTAACTGTACAATTTTTTTTTTTTTTTTTACAGTAATTTCTATAATTGCTTACTGTGAACTCAGAAATAAAATCGATGATGGAGTTTAATACTAGTCTCAAAATCCATGTTTGCGAAGATGACATGCATCACATTAAAAAATCAAGATGATTATACTTTGGATCAACCTATTAGATTACACTGTTAAAAAAAAAAAAAAAAAAAAAAAAAAATTGTAATTTAAGAAATTACCCCAACCATTTGAAAAATGTTTCACTCGATACATTCATCTATCATTTTAAGCTAAATACCAGTTGTTTTATTGTGTATTATCCGTGCCACTGCTATAAATGACTTTATACATGCTGCAATTTGAAGGTACGGTTCGTTTAAGTTATATCACTCTATTGTCGCCAAGCATAAAAGTTGGCGACGAAAGAAACATTTCAAACTATTTAACATTGTTGGTGCAAAAGTAATCATTATTAAAATACAGCTTTGGCATATACTGTTATACTTGTAAGACTTTGGCATATATTGTTTGATTTTACAGAGCAGAATTTTGGTGATGGAGGTTTTAAACCAAAATCGATCGCAGCACATGCATCTGTGAATGGGTCCATCAGACATCGAATCAAAAAAGTTTTTTCCCAGTTTTTCCCAAGCCGATTGCTTTTTAGTTTTCTTTTTAGGTGGTGGAAAATCAAGAGTAATAGCTATAACATTTTCCGGCTTGTTAGAATCACTATTGGCACTCAAATTTTCCTGGTTAGAACCGACCGATAGTAAAACGCCATGGCTAGTGGATTGGTCGCCCTGGCGACATGATGTTTTACAATTAATCGGTTCGGCATTAAATTGCTTCCTTTTTCGTGATCGCCTTTCAACACGTAATTGGTTTTCAGCGGCTCAATAATCTTTTGATTTTATCATTTTCTGCATTGAAAGACGTTTTTGCGCCAAACCAAATACAGTATTACTCAGTTATCCCGTCGACCAATTTCGCCAAATGATACGAATCGCCAAACTAATAAGCAACTTATACATGTTGACTAAATTTTTATTTTAAATAGCAAAAGAAGAAATAAAAATCACTTTATGATTGTTTAAGTACGCGTATTGTGTTTAATATCATTGAATGCGATATTCACGTTCATTCATTTCTTTGGCTTCGGCTTTTTCCGTATCTGTTAATTTCCGTCTACCCATTTTTAAATTTGTTAGTTTTCTCCTTTATTACAATGATTTTAACCATTTTAATTTACTATTCAAATAAAAATTCTTCTAAAAGTAAAGAATTTAATTTAAATTCAAATAAAAATTCTTCTAAAAATAAAGAATTTAATTTAAATTCAAAAGTGGTAACATCATTCAAAAGTGGTAACATCATTCAAAAGTGGTAACATCATCGGGTCCATTCTCCCGAAAACAACAACCATTTTTCAAATGGTTAAAAAAAAAAAAAAAAAAAAAAAAAAAAAAAAAAAATCTGTAATTTTACAGATGAAAAATTGCCGAAATCTGTATGCTTACTAACATTTTAACTGTGCACCTTACAAAGAAAGATGTAAATCTACAAAATTAATTTTTGTAAACCTACAGAAATCTGTAACTTTACAAACGAATCTACTAAAATTACACCAACCTTACTAAAATTTTATCTGTAACATGAGTTGTAGTTACATAAAAAGTTCATGGAATCTCGGTTTCCTAAAAAACTCTTAGTAACCTTACAGATTTTTTGATTTTCAGAGCAAATCTGTATATGTTACATGCACTTTTGCTGTTGAAGTTACATAAAAAGTTCTAGGAATGCCAGTTTCCTAAAAAACTTTTAGTAACTTTGCAGATTTTTTTTACAGTGTAGTCAGCTGTCGATCGTGTCGATTTAGACATGCATAAGATTTCTCTAATTTTATCGTCGAAAAATTCTCCAAATTTAGCATTTTATTTTATTTTTGTTTTTTAAAGAAAAATATCTTTTTTGTGGAATTACATTAATAATTATTTTATATTTTGTAAACGATTTGACATTTTACCCCTTGTGCGGAGTAAAAAGCATTTCATTTTATCTTATTTTAATTGTTTGAAAATCGACTTAAGTTTTCTTACTGGTTTTCTTTACTTGCTTATGATATTCATTATTGGAAATGAGCTTTCAGTAAATCCTTAATATTTCCTATTTTTTAAGAAGGGGCCTACCAACAAATTAAGATTTTACGGTCTTGTATTAAAAATTAAATGCAAAGACATGTACAACGTTACAATTTTAAATATTTACTGAAATGCCTTCAAAACTGTGTTTTATCGGCTCTTTATCGACCCTAGATCTTTATATCTTTGACTGCCTGTCCATTAACACAAATATGAATTCCTTAAATCACTCTCCCTACAATTCATCAGTGGATAGAATTAATTCTTCAACATTCATCTTCCTTAATAAAAAATATACAATGCTGTTATATATATATATATATTTTTTTTTTTTTTGTGTGTTTTTACTACGCGTCCTGTGTATTGCTCACTCACACCAAATTTTGACATCATATTTGGACTTTTTAGTAAATTTTACTTTCTGTTTAGTAAACGGTTGGTTGGGGTTTTATGGCGCAAGGTCCTCATTAGGACATGCTGCGCCAAGACAAAGTCGAAGAGAGAAAACCAAGAGAGATAAAATAGTTGTCAGTACTAAAAAAACCCAAGTAAAAACAGTAATTATAAAACAAAGACATAGCTAAAAGACACTCAGTGTCAATTAAAACTGTAAAAGTTGAGAATAAAAGTTAAAATACAAACAGTGTAAAAGTTGACATATAATACTACATAAAAACGGAGTTAAAAATCAGGGATGTAATGCATCGATACATGTAAATAAAATATAACTGGTTAAAATTGGAACAAACAATAAAAGAAAAATAACATAAAAGTGTAAATAAAAATAAAAATATATTTAAATACAGAAAATCAATCAAAATGATAAAATAGCAGCAATAATAGTTTATAATATCTTTGAAAAAACCATGAAAACTGTGCAAATCAAAAAATGACTGAAAAACCAGTGACATAGGTGTAAAAACAATGCAAAAGGGTAGCCAGGTCTCTTGAATGTATAATAAAACCAAAATATAATTTAAAAGAATAAATACTTTAAATAAAAAATAGTAAAAGTTCTTAGAATATGGCTGTCATAAAAAAACAGAGCATAAAATGTTAAAACGTTAAAATGTTAGAACAGATACTAAAGTACTATGATGACGGCACATATTCCTCAAAAACAGTGTTTGTTTCATCATCATCAGACTCATAACTAGAGGAGTCCATAGCCTCTTCAGCATAACTGAGCAACTGTTTAGGGTCCTTTATATTTTTTATGGCTGAGCTGAGACAAGATTTTTTGCCCTTTTTCTTGACAGTTTTCCACTGTGAAGAGACTTGTGTTGAGGGTTTATTCCTATCTTTCTGTGTGCTAGATTTTCTATTTGGTTTTTCACTTGGACATAGGCTAGAGTTCAACGAATTGTTTTTATTCAATACTGGCGTATTCTGTGTCTCATGGTCGGTAGATTTTACAGCTTTGATTGATGAGTTTTGTGTTCGTTTATAAAGATATTCTATTTCGACAGGTTCTGATGATGGTGGCCAGAGCTCCAATTTTGGCATAAGTTTTGTACTAACGGAACAGTATACATTACGGGTTTTTTTCTTTAAATTGCTAGATGAGGGTGAGTCAAATGGAGTGGCAGAATCAGTCTGAGTGCTTATGTGCCTCACAGAGTTTGTTTGACGTTTGAGTAGGCTAGAATAAGAGATGCCAACTGATGGGGTTCTGGATTCAACAACTTTCCGGGCATCAGGATATGAAAGATTTTGTGTAATTTTGACTGTGAGAATTTCCTTTTCACGTTTCCAACTAGGACATGAGCGAGAGTAAGCAGTATGGTCACCCTTACAATTTGCACAGCGTTCGGATTTTTCACAAGATTTATCATCGTGGCCGACTTCTGCACAGCGAGCACAGGTAACATTGCCACGACAGTTGATATTATTATGGCCATAACGCTGGCATTTAAAGCAACGGAGAGGGTTAGGTATATAAGGTCGGACAGGACAGCTTAGATAGGCAGCTTTTATTCTTGTAGGTAGATTGGGACTATTGAATGTCAGAATGATGTGCTTTGTGGGAAGCACTTTTTCATTCCGACGAATTGTTATACGCCTTACATCTATGACATTTTGATCTTTCAAATTTTCCAAAAGTTCTTCTTTTGTAGAAAATAGAAGTTCTGGTTCAGATATTACACCACGGCTAGTATTTAAGGTTTTGTGTACTTGAACGGAAACTGAAAAGGGTCCTATTGTGGTGCAATTGGAGATAAATTGAGATTGTTTGGGAGAGCTCACCTCCACCAACAGATCCCCAGACTGCAGTTTTTTAAGTGAATGACCAGCACCGAAGACAAACTGAAATGTTTTTGCGATTAGAAAAGGTGAAGTATTCTACAAGGAACAATTAGAATGACTATCAGTTAGTTTAACCAGAAAGAAACGAGTAAAACTTTTCTGTACAGTTTGTTGCTCTCCACTGGGGAGAGACATAGAAGGAAATGAAGTTTTCCCATCCATGTTAAAAATAATAAAATTCGGACCCCGGCCGCACCACCCACTCCCGAGCCCAACAAGGGGATGCACATTCGTGCACCAGTGCTAACCAGGGTCTATACGGTCACAAGACAATCCTATGTCAGTCTCCACCCTTAACGAGATGACTAGTAATTGCTCGCTCGCTTGATCCCTAAAGCCAGTGACAAAAGTCAGCTGACCAGCCGATTGATACATACGGGACCAATATGCACCTCCCGTCTACCTGAAGCAGAGGCCAAAGCAGTGTGTTGGTTTCCCTCAACTGTCAGGATCCCCTTTTCCAGGGACACGGGTCGCCACGCACGGCCAACACATGGGTGGTTTACAATTCTCCATGAGTCGATATACAGGATGATATCGGCTCATACAGAATTGCCCTCACCTCCGAAAAGGAAACCACAACTAGAGTGAAACAAAGATAAAAGGAAGACAAGAGGAGTAAGAGGAAATAGAAAGGAGAAAGATCACTTAGGTGCCCCGGGGTTGTGAAGCCCGTGAATACCTAAAGAAGGTATCCCCCTGGGGGGGTTTAGTAAACGGAAAGTCATTCAGCCCACGAATTATGGAGACTTAAAGTTTGGAACTCATAATGTTAAATTCATTTTTAATAGCTGTAAATGCTTGTAGTGCTTCGAACACAATTCAAAAACTATTAGACGGAATGTTCGAAACTGCTGGAAACTAATTTCTGTTTAAAAATTCATAGATTACAATTAATGTTTTTCTCGAAAATTAATTTTAAAAAATAATAATTTTTGAAAAAAATATGAATTGAATGTATGCATTTTTTAACAGAAATGAATTTGTAGAAGCTTTGAATATGCCAAATCAAAATTAGAGTTCATTCCACCAAGTAGTTTTGAATTATGTTTCCAAAATTACCAGCATTACAATATTTTTTCTAACGATTTAAAATGAATTTAACGTTAGAAGTTCTAAATTCAAGCCTTTATAATTCCAAAACAACTTTAAGAAATGACTTTTCTTTTGATATTCGAAGGTAAAATTTAATGAAAAACTAAATATCATGTCAAAATATGTTCGTATTGAAATTTCAGAGTTCTGTACAATTTCATTATGAAGACGACCGTCTAAGCTTATTTTTATTTAGCACAAATTGAACGAAAATATAATTTCCATTCAAATTTCTTTTTTTTTTGGGGGGGGGGGCAATTTGGCAATGAAAATGCATAGGGTGTTTTTGACCCATTGTACATGTAATGTTTGATAATTTCCCTTCCATATATTTCACAATTTTACGCTGGCCGCTTGCATCCAGATCCGACCATTTGCGACTTTTAAAATAACTAAACATTGATTAACATCTGAAATAAAATTTAAAAACTAACAATTCACCAGACATACACATCATCAGACAAATCTGGAAGCGTGCAGTCTAAACACGTGCAATATTCTTTGGATACAGACCGTTAGCCCATATTTTGCAAATATGACAGTTGACAGTTGCAATAACGTTAAAAATAGAGTGAATTAAAAGTAGTTTTTCTTGAATGTTGTTTCACTCATAAACTAATTTCGCTGATTAATGAATCATGTGTAATTTCACCTAAATACACAGCGTTGCTTTTATACGGTTCTTTATACTTTCTTTGATTTTAATTGTTAGTAATTATTAATCGTAAACATGATGTATAGTTTTCTGGTCATTTGAATGTTATTGGAATGATGAGGAGATCATGCTTAGCCGGAAACGTTTGTATTTTTAATTGTGTATGTATTTGAGTATTTTTTTACGTGATGAGCTGTAGTATATTTTCTAATTTTTAAATTTTGGACTTTTCTTCCCAACGTGGCACATAAACTTTTACACGCAACCGATGTGTTTCGTCCTCAATTTAACTTATACGAAATTTCTTAATTGATGTCTTAATTTATCTATTGACACCTCAATTACTCTGTACTTCACAACTAACTGTGACAGGACATTGCAAATTGTCTATTTATATAACACAGTAGGTATTCCAAATAATAAAATTCACATGACACATTCAATCTCCTTTCGTTGAAGAAATAATTAAAATATCTGCGGATATTAAAATACGTAGAACTTTTGCACTTGCACCAACCTAATATTTTTGTGCATTTATTTTGTATTCTATGTGTTGTTCTAAATTACTCTCTATTATGTTTGTTTTGTTAATGAGTTACATTGTTGATTTTTTATTCAATTTGTTTAAGATGGGCAAAGCCAAGATTCACTCTATTTTTGCTCAAGATCGTAAGCAAAATTTATGTACACTGTTAAAAAAAAAAAAAAAAAAAAAAAAAAAAAAAAAAAAAAAAGTCAAATGTACGGCTAAAACTGTTGGCAGCAATGTTGCCAGCAGTTTTTGCCGTAAAAATTGCAGTGAAATTAGATACGGCCAAAACTGTTGGTAGCAATGTTGCCAGCAGCGTTTGCCGTAAAAATTGCAGCCGTAAATTCAACGGATTTTTTTTTTTTTTACATTATATATACTGATGTTTAATGAATCGCAATACTTCACTGACAATAAAAATTTAATCTCTGTGGAAATTTTGTGGAATTTTTTTAATAACTTAAGAGATAGGCTTAATATTAAGATTAGCTTGAACAACGTCGTTCCGGACAAACTTTGTCGTCTTACATATACTATGCAATAAAAAAATTTGAAAAACGAAGATACTGCATCTGCTACTGTTTCGCATATCGAAACTCAAAAAGCAGGCACATAAGTCAAGTTTGATCTAGTTGGAAGGGTTTAAGCTGTAATAATTTAGTCGAAATCGGCAGTAATAATCTAATGAATGTTTGACGGATTCTTGGCTTTGATAAGTTTTGCTAACACATGCGTAATATGCCTAACCCAAGTTAATTTTGAATCTAGACAAATATCTAAGTACTTGTGTGGTGTGATGACCAAGTGTATGTCGTCATGGTTAAGAAAAAGTTTAGTATTAAGGGATATAGATTTAGATAGCCGTATAAAAAGACTTAAAGATAAAACTGGAGTTGTTTAATCACGATACGCAATGATATGTTGCTATGATATGTCTTGATACCAATAGGAATAATTTGGGTTGCCTTCTCTGGACTGTTCCAAAAATAGGATTGTCGCCAATGGAAACTACCTGTTCCGATGAACTTAACAAACGATTTTGATCTTAGCACTTTACTTCATCGAGTATAAGATCGTACATTAACTCATATAAAATATCTTTACATTCACAATTCAAATAAATTTGGTCTTCTTCTTTTAAATCGTCAAAAATTAGAGTTGCCGCCGATCGTACCTGCAGGAAACGGACTTAAAAAATTAGTGCCGTTCTTACGATTTTACGTAATAGAGCACAGGATCACATCTTAGCTCAGATAAAAATTTGTCTCCCTCTCCTCGTTTGTCACCATCAGTGACAAGCGGGAGCTTCTTACTGATACAAAATAAGAGTAATTTGAATTTTTGATTTCACGTTTTGGTCATCATATAGGTTTTTTTATTGGTAGCAATTTAAGATAACTTGAGAAAAAGAGACTCAAGTATTGTGTCTCATTATTTGTATTGTGATTGTCAAGATTTTTCATATGAGCTAAAGTATGGTCATGTGTTCGATGACATAAGATTATGTCCATTTTCTATTACGCATATCTATTCGCAACCTTTTTAAAGACTCCTTTTAGGTAGATTTCGTAAGAAATACTACCTATTGCAATCGCACCAGTTTATATATCTATCTATATATATATATATATATATATATATATATATATCACTTTTTTATGGACACGATAACTTCTATAATTCTTCGCCAATCTCCACCAAACTTGTACATAAAATCAATGGGGATAAAATCTTGGCTGAGTTCGTTAATGGGCAAAATCGGACCAAGGGGGTCGGAATAGGGGGCGTTTTTGTGAAAACCGAAAAAACGCCATAACTTCTTAATTAAAATAGATATCGAATCGGTTTAAAGTTTATATTACTTCTTAAAAATGGGCCAAAAGTATATGCATGACAGATTTTTGATAAATTTAGAAGTGGGCTCAAGGGGCGAAAAAAACAGGGGTTTTGAGTGAAAAAAATTCATAACTTTGTCAATTTTCAAGATATCAAGTCCAAATAAATTTTTTATAAATGTTCTTAAAATTATCTAAAACTTTTGTAATTACAAGTTTTTGATAGGACCAAGTTTTACCGATGAAAAAAATTAAAAACGAAAAGAAAAAGGGCGCTGAAAAAAGAGAAAAATCCAAAACTCCGTCAATTTTTAAGATATCAAATCTGATTAAATTTATTTTACATCTTCTCAAAAATATCTACAACTTTTATATTGACAAGTTTTTCATAGGACCAATTCGTATAGCAAAAAGAAATTAAACAAAAATAGGAGTTGGAGAAAAAAACCTCAAATCCAAACGGCTTATATTCTGACTCATTTTTAAATTCATTTTTGATTTTAAACGCATCCAAATGGTAGATCCTCTTATATAGAAACTGTATAAAGTGACGCATTGGTCAATTTTCTGATAAAGACAGAATATATTTCAAAAAAGGCTACCAAAAAGGGTATTTTGAACAGAATTTCCGAAAGTCATTGGGACTGAAAATTGAAGGAAGTATTCAAATAAGAAATTGCGTTTTTTTCTGACTCGTTTTTAAATCCATTTTTGTTCTCAAACGCATCCAATTTACAGATCCTTTTATTTAGGAACTATATAATGTGATGCATTGGTCAGTTTTTTGATAAAGACGTAATATATTTCAAAAAAGGCTACCAAAAAGGTTATTTTGAACAGAATTTTCAGAAATCATCGTAACTGAAAATTTAAGGAAATGTTCAAATAAGAAATTGCGTTTTTTTCTGACTTGTTTTTAAATACATTTTTGCTCTCAAATGCATACAATTTACAGATCCTCTTATTTAGGAACTATATAATGCGATGCATTGATCGGTTTTTTTGATAAAGACAGAATATATTTTGAAAAAGGCTACCAAAAATGGGTATTTTGAACAGAATTTCCCGAAGTCTTCGAGATTTGAAAATTTAAGGAAGTTTTCACATAGCAAATTGCGTTTTTTATGACTCGTTTTAAAATCCATTTTCGCTCTCAAATGCATCCAATTTACAGATCCTCTTATTTAGGAACTATATACTGTGTCGCATTGGCCAGTTTTTTGATAAAGATAGAATATATTTTAAAAAATGCTGTCAAAGTGAGTATTTCACACAAAATTTTCCGAAGCAATCATGATTAAGGATGTATTCAAACAACAAATCGGTTATTTTATGACTCATTTTTAAATTCAATTTTTTTCTCAAATGCTTTCAACTGACAGTTTTTTGTTATTTAGGAACTGTATAATGTACTGTTTTGGTCGATTTTTTAATAAATTTAGAATCTATTTCAAAATATGTTGTCATAATGGGCATTTGAGCTGAATTTTTCTTAAGATGATTCTGATAAAACCAGTTTTTGCAGAAAAATGAAATTAAAAATTTTTCATAAACGGCCAAATGAAGTTATTAAACTGGGTTTATCTCTAATCATATATATATACATATATATATATTTGTTGAAATGAGCACTCTTCGAAATCTACCTCCGCCTATAGGCCCAGCCGACAGGGATTTTTTAATAGATAACCCATAGTTTGTTTCACCAAAATGATCATCCTTGACAGTACGTAGCAAGCGGGGGGCAGAGGGGGCGGTCCGCCCCGGATGTTGACCTCCAAGTAATGACACGCAATCTTTATTTGTAAATAAAAAATATAATCTTATAAGATTTTGGAAAGGAATTCTGAAATAAAATGAAATTTTTAGAGCACGACGCAATAAAGTTAGTTTTCCTTTCTTTGAGAAAGTGAAATTTTATACAGAATGGTGTATCTAAATAAGACATGCATCAGGGAACAAAAATCTACATATCCAACGAGTGGGTATCAAAAGCAAATTTTAAAAGAAAGAATTTTCTTTTACATATAGACACCACATTGACTTATGCGGACTATGGGTTGAGTGATGAGTCATTCCTGTGATTCTTTTATGCAGGAGGACAAAAGGTAAATAAGGAATTGTATGGTCATCTATACTAATATTATAAAGAGGAAAGATTTGATTGTTTGTTTGTTTGAATTGAATAGGCTCCGAAACTATTTGACAGATTTGAAAAATTCTTTCACCATTGGAAAGCTACACTATTTCCGGTGAACATAGACTAATTTTTAATTGATTTATTCAAATGTTTTCCTTAATATTTCAAAATTTCATTATTTTTCATACAGAATCAATTAAAATTTTTCCGATAAAAAATAACCATTTTTCTTTCCCGTTGCCAAGAAAATAAAAATCTGGAATAATAATTTCTTCTTGGTAATTAATTTTCTGTTGAACAATATCCACGTGAAAAATTAAAATAAAAAGAATTCAAAGGAAAATAAATATGACGTCATACTTGGAAAAAAGTATTTTATTATATAAGACGCACAAATATCGGTTACGTGAATAAGATGTTCTCTTTGAAAAATGGAGACATAGAAGTAAAGTGAAGGAGAAAGAATTAAATTATTAATAAAATATTTGATTTGGAAAAATCTGACGTCATAGTTTAAATAACATAGGAATTTTGAAGTATTTGTTAAAAGAACAAGAGGCATGGATATGTGTAACTAATACAAATTGGTAAATAATGACGTCACATCTATACCAATATTATAAAGAGGAAAGATTTGATTGTTTGTTTGTTTGACTTGAATAGGCTCAGAAAGTACTTGACGGATTCAAAAAATTCTTTCACCGTTGGAACTAAATGATTAAAACCTAAGTGATTTTGGATTGCCGTCTTCAGTTCGTACAGAAAATAATTCGCCAAAGCAACGGTACAGCATTATAACACAAACAATTTGACCGCTTTTGTTAATGAAAATCTGCCAAAATTAGTCCCGGATCAAAGATATGCTTTTGACATTATAGTCGATAGCGAAAATATCAACAAAAACAAAATTTTTTTGGGGATGCGCCAGGTAGCACTGGAAAGACTTTTATTGCAAATTTAATACTTGCAAAGATAAGACAATCAGGAAAGATAGCGATAGCAGTTGCTTAGTCAGGAATCGCTGCAACCCTTCAAAAGAATGGAAAAACTGCTCATTCAACTTTTAAATTTTAAACTTCCACCAACCGTAAATCTTGAGCAACAATTGATATGTTTTATTCGCAAAAATGGTCCTCTTGGTAAACTATTACAAGAAGCCTCATAGGTTATGTGGGATGAATGCACCATGAGCCATAGAGCAGATATAGTCTTAGAAACTCCTCTGCTCTCATGGACGGGATTACTTTTGTATTTGCTGGAGATTTCCGACAGACTCTTTCTGTTATTAACAGAGGTACGCGAGCAGATATCATCAAAGCGTGCTTAAAATCGTCGCCCTTATGGACTTCGATTGAAAATATAAAATTACGGATAAATATTAGAGCTAATCTTCATGGAATCACAGATAGTGATTTTTCACAGCAACTGCTTAAACTTGGGGAAGGAATTTTCCCCACTCCAAATTTAAGCAGAAATTGTAACATCATTCTGGATGAATGTAGCCAAATAGTCCATAGCTTCTGGCCAAATAGTCCATAGTTTAGAATTTTTAATAGATGCAGTATACCCTGACATCGAGAGTTTACTCGAAAAAGACTTTCATTGGTTGTGTTCTAGGGCAATAGTGTCACCTAGGAATGATAGTGTCAACGAAATAAGCAATCTGATTATTCAAAAAGTTCCCGGCCAAGTAAAAAATTTCAAATCAATCGACACCGTGACTAATACCGAAGACGCAGTCCATTATCCAGATGAATTTTTAAATTCACTAAACACTTCTGGACTGCCACCACATGAACTGACGTTAAAAATTGGAATTCCAATCATGCTTTTGAGAAATTTAAGCCCTCCGAACATGTGCAATCGGACGAGGCTACTTATAAAGGAATTGAAGGATAATTTAACTGTAGCAACCATTATCACCGGCCCAGCAGCTGGTCAACTAGCTCATATACCGAGGATACCGATGATCCCAACTGATCTACCAATCCCATTTAAACGGCTTTAATTTCCTGTAAAAACAGATCCAGATTCAGCCAGGTGAGGAAGCCTACCAATTAGTTTGAGCTCAAGAAGCCTCACGCAGCAATGTTTATTTTTTGTTTTTAATTACAGAACAGTTATACAGTAAATAAAGGTATGCAACAAAAAGTTATTGAGATAATGTCCTGTAAAAACATCTTTCGTGTTTATTATTAATAAGTCCCAAAGTCAAACCTTCGAATTAGTAGGAATCGACCTACGAAAAGAATGTTTTACTCATGGCCAACTGTATGTTGACCTATCGCGGGTTGGAGCTCCTGTAAATCAATTTATTTTGCTGCCATAAATTAAAACAACATCCAATATCGTTTACAGGGAAGCTCTGACCCAATAAATTTAATGGCTTTTGTTTTGTAGGTGTAAAACTTTTTACAAACATTATTACAAATAAATGAAAAATAATTCTATTTTCTTTTATAATTTTACTCTTTTTTAGTAACCCCACGCACAAAGAAGAGAGTATGAGTATGTGTTTAAAAATTTATAACTTGAATTTTTTTTTTTTCATCCGTGCGAAGCCGGGTCGGGCTGCTATAATCTATATCCATAAAACAAAGTCGTGTTAGTTACACCATTTATAACTCATTAACGGATGGATCGATTTTTATGAAATTTTGTATGGAGGTATCTGACACCTTAGATTAACATATAGGCTACTTTTTACCCGACTACCTAAAAGGAGGACAATGCTTTTAATAGTTGAATTTAATGGGATGAAGTGGTAGTAAAAGTTTGCGGTGTCAGTAGTGACACAGGACTGGGCGACTTGCTCTACCCGAAGCAAAGCGAGGGCGGGCCGCTAGTTTGTTATAATAACGAAGAATAGTGATTAAAAAAATATGACGGATAGGAAAGGGAGGTTGTGACACCATTTTCATCCGTCCCGGGTGTCACCCATCCTAGCTACGCCACTGATCCTTGATTCCTTTGCGTAATTTTCGATCGTGAGTCTTATGAAATAACTATCCCAAAACGGCAATGGGAAATGGGTCTGTTGTTCAGAAAAACACCACTACTGCGCTGGTAATCCAGATTTCTATAAAGCTTTCACTTTCAATGAGAATAATATGTGACCGATGGCGCAATACTCTCTGTCACTGGATCTCTGACTATAATCTTTGTGGAAATATGTGCGTTACCTGAGGTCCCATCAGTGGAAGAGCTCCCAACCATATAGCTCCTATGCTTGTTGTGGCCAACATTGCAAAGACCGGTTCCTTACGGTTAGACATGAAACCTATTAAAATTAATCAAAATTAACAGTTATCTCTAAAGTAAATAAATATTAAAAAATTTTAATGTATATGTATAGTATATTTAATATAATTTATTTCTAAGCAGAGTTTCCCACAGATTTAAAAAGGGGCAGAGCGCTACTGTTGTAGAAAGGGCACTTTTTATCTTCTTCAGGGCACTTTTTTGATTTTTAAAGCCACTTTTATAGAATTAAGTCTAGAATTTTACTGCCGTTTTTGATATGACCGTTCGATTCCTTTCCTTTTCTAGTAGCAAGAGAGAAAAAAATCACAAAATACGTCCATTTATCACGGGAAAAAATCATTTTTTTCAAATGAGGGACAAGAAGAGCGCTACTTTTTTGAAAGAGTGGCTTGACAGGCACTAGTTTTTGGATAAGGGACAAGAGGGCTGCAAGTTTTTAAACTAAAAGGCATGAGGTGCAGAGCGCCCCCCTGAAATCTTCTGGGGAAAACTCTGCTAAGACTATGTATATACATGAATATATATATATATATATATAACCATTTTATAATACTACAATGAATATAGAATAACCCAATATATAACAAACCTAAACAGGAGTTAGCAATATCGGAACAATTACAAATAATTATGGAGATTGTGGTACGTGGCTTGTTATCAAGGGTAATACCACGCAGAAACAACAATTACGATTAATTTATATACATATACATATACATATTTATTAATATTTATGAAACATCTTCAAACACAAGAAAGTCACAAATGGGAAAACGAAAGAACATCGATAAAAAATATTTTGTACTGTAAAACATCAGAGCTTTTGTAAATGAAAGATGATATAATATTTTTTTGTACATGAAAATACTCGAATTGTTAATTCGGTTTATTGAAAAATTATTATTATAATTATTATAAAAAATGAAGATTATTTCCAGAAAATAACAAATATTTTGTGATTAAATAATTAAAAGACATATAATTACAAGATATATTTATTCTGGTGCATGAAAGCACTCAAATTAATTCGATTTATAACAAATAAAGATTATTGCGGTATGTTATTACTTTAACGAAACATTATGCTTTGTTTAATAACGATATGCAAAAGGAAAAATTCAGACTATCCTAATGATGATTATCTTTAATAAATTTATTTTAAATTTTGAATTCGACATGATTATCAAAAATCTACTTACAATATTTATTGGACAATAAAACACTTTTGAATAAAATTTTTCATCCTTCAACTAAGGCATGTCGAATGTGTATTTTTATCATGCAACTAAAGCATCTCGAACTTGCATTTTCATCTTGTCAAACTTAAGCATTAAGGCGCTAGAAACTGTATTTTGAAAGATGAAAGATGCATTACAAGTCAAAAAATTTGGTAATATTTATTTTATATAACGTAAATGGCTAAGAAAATTCTGTAATAAAAAGAAAATATAAGAATCAGACAGAAAATTACGAAACAAATTTCATTTAAAGATATTTATCAAACGAACTCATAAAAATATAGGCTATAGGTATAAAAATTTTGCAATAATTTTTCATCTCTGTTAATTTTATCAATTATTAGAAGTCCTGACTTGATTACAAATAGGAGCTTCTTTTCTATTAGATGAAAAAAAAAAAAGAATCGATTATACTCACATGAAACTCTGTCACCTTTCTTGATTCCCAGTTTTCTTAATGCAGCAGCATAAAAAGTTGTTTCTTTGAACATTTCTGCATAGGTAACATTCTCTGTTTCCCTGTCTTCTCCTGAAATCATGTATATTTAATACTGTTGTCAATTTTATTACATACGTAGAATTATAGTTGATAGTTTAGTAAAAAATGAAAAGATAAGTATAATAAATTCATTAATTATTCTTTTAATAAAAGACAAAACGCAATGCGCAAATTTTCATGAACGCTATAAAAAAATTAAATAAATAAATAAATAAATAAGATAAATAAAAAAAATCTATAATTCTACAGATGTAAGTTTACAGAAATCTGTATACATACTAAAATTTTATCTTTACTCGTATGCTGTACTAAAAAATATGTAGATCAACAAAACTAGTTTTTGTAAAGTTACAAATTTCTGTAGCTTTACAAAGGAGTTTACTAAAATTAGAGTAATCTTATTGAAATTTTATCCGTAACCCGGGTTGAAATTACATAAAATTTCTAAGAATCCCAGTTTCCTAAAATATTCTTAGTAATCTTACAGATTTTATTATTTTCAGTGCAAATGTGTATCGGTTACATGAAGTTTTGTTGTTTTCGTTACATAAAAAGTTCTAGGAATTCCAATTTCCTAAAAAAAACTGTAGTAATTTCACTTTTTACTTACCCATCATACGTAGTATAGGGTAAGTCTTGCAATCGTTTTGAAAATCGAAAAATTTTTTTTGACTGATTTACACGTTTCAGACACTGGAGATTCCGAAAAACATATTTTTAGAAAAAAAAATGTTGCCGGCCGTCCGTCTGTGTGTCTGTCTGTAACCGCTCTTTCTCTCAAACAAATTGAGATAGATACTTGAAATTTTGTATGTGCTTAGTATGTAAGAATGGGACGAAGCCTATTTAATATCAGTAACCTCGACTATCCGGAACTATTTTTTTCGGATTCTCGAAAAATTCGCTCTGATGAAAGGTATATAAAAATTTTCGAATTTTTTTATTTTAAGGAGTGGACGTAAAAGGCAATAAATTAACACAAATTCTGCATAAAAAACGAAGTCGATCGGATAATTAGTTGTCGAGATAGTTCTAATTCTGTTTTTCACATTCTTTGATTTTTCATGACCCTGTATTTCATTCAAATTTCAACTCAAAGATATCTTTTAATTGCAAATGAGACACTTAATTCGATGCAAGAAACCGTTAGTGAATATGATAATTATTTTTAGAGTTATAAGGATGTTTCTTTTATGCAATTCAGTGCTACTTGAATAGTTTGGCGTTTCATACAATTTATCGAAATTGGTTCATCAGAAATTCATTAATAGGGCATGATGATGTGTTAAAAATACTTAAATATACGTTTATATTTTATTTTGGAATTGTAATGCATTTTATAAATTGTTTACATATGTTATGTTTTCATATATTATGTTATCATATCCGTGATGGGCAAGTATTACGGTGGCCTCCAACGACTAGTTTTTTAAATTTTTTGGAAAAAAGTAGTTGTTGTTCTCGGTAGACAACTGGGAAATCTGAAGTATATCTGAATCTCTTTATTGGTTGTATTCCGCAATTTATTTAATTTTATTCGTTTCATGATTGGTCCAAGTTTAATGTCCAAAAATGGAATATCTTTGTTTTTTATTTTATTCGTTTTCTAATTGGTCCAAGTTTAATATCCAAAAACTAAATACTTCTGTTGCACGATGACAAAAACAGTAATAAAAGCTTTTAAAAACAAATTGTGATAGAGATTTCAAAAATTTCATTAAAAAGTGCATTTTTTTCTCTCTACGCAACGGTGTAAAAATTTTAAATGTGCGATTTTAAGAGGTTGAAAAATTCGCAGTTCCAAAAATTGTAAAACTGAAATTTTATTTAAAATTTGTTTGTGATGGGTCTATGAATATTAATGTTTAATCTATGTCGTACGTAATATGAGGCGTTCAGAAGTCAGTCTGATTAAATCCATCCAGTAAAAATGCACATTTTAAACAGTTAAAGTTGTCTATCTTTAATCTACTAGGTTTTTTTTTTTAATCATTGACCTACGAATATTAATGTTTAATGCACGGCGTACGTAACATATGACTCGTTATAATATAATCATCCTAAAAATGATATCTATTATTATTAATTTAAATATAGAATTTATTTATAAGTCTTTAAAATTTTAGTCTTTGATAACATCATTTTACAAATAGTCGTTGTAATTTGTTAAATTACATTTTTTTTTTTTTGTTCTTGGTAGAGAAATGGGGAAATCTGAAGTATACCTGAATGTTTTTTTTTTTTTTTGGTTTAATTCTGAAACTTTTTTATTTTATTCGTTTTCTGATTGGGCCATGTTTAATGTCCAAAAATGGAATACTTCTGTTGCCACAATTACAAAACAAGTAATAAAAACTTTTAAAAATAAATTGTCATAAAGATTTCAAACAAATTTCATTTAAAAATGCATTTTTTTTTTTTTTTTTTTTTTTTTTTTTACGGTGTATTAACTAAAAATGAAAATCTGGAATTAGAATAAAACTATACCAGAACACAGAGATGATATTCTCGATGTTCTCATATTAGCAGTCTCTAATTTTATTATTATTACTATTCAGGCTGTTTGATTGCTATCAGATTTTTAAAATACTTACGCTGTTAAAAAAAAAATCTATGAAGTTTTTAAATTTTTTCTAGGAAACTGTGATTTCTAGAACTTTTCACGTAACGGTTAACAGCAAAAAATCATGCAACAGAATCAATTACATGAATGTTTGCTGTTACCGTAACATGTAAAGTTCTAGGAATTCCAGTTTCTTAGAAAAAGTTTAGTAACTTTACAATTTTTTTTTTTTTTTACAATGCATAATTTGTTTTATTTTTACTTTCGTTAATCTGACCTCATTTATTAAGATGATTATTACTAGTTCAGAAAAAAGGTAGCATCAAGCAAACTGAATTATATATATACACTACCTCTGACAATAAAGTTCGGTGAATAGTTCTGTAGCACTAATGTAGATGAAATATTAACAAAAGTTACCATACCATCCTTCAAAATAGTCATTTCCTATAACTATGCACCGCTGAGATCTACTATACATGTCCTGGGAAATTCGCAAGAAGTCTTCTTTTGGGATGAAGTTCAAAAGCTTCGTCACGTTTCGTTGGATGTCAGCAATATGGTCAAATCTCTTTCAAAGAGAGTTTGAGTCGTGAAAATAGGAAGAAGTCTGGAGGACTGAGATCTGGCGAGTATGGTAGGTGTTCAATTTGCACCATCCTTCATAAATTTCTTTCGGTGTCTTGCAAAACTTAAAACCAAACTTTAAACTGATCTTTTATTCGTTCTTTTTCCTGTTCTCAGTAAAGAACCAACACACTGAACAAGCACTTAGTAAAGCATATCTTACACAGAACATAAACGACGCTCAACTGAACAACGATGAAGGAAGATGGTCAACACTTGCCTCTATGCAGGTGCAGCGTTTTGTTTCCCCAGTGTTGCCAGATCGGTCGTTCTGAATTCATTCACCGAACTTTATTGTCAGAGGTAGTATATATATATATGATTTTGGCAATGAAATAATTCAAACGATAAACCGTTCTTTTCTCATTTAAAAAAATTATCGAAACTACATTTTTTAATATAAGGAAGTGATTTTCTAAACTTTCCTTACCCAGTAAAATAAAATTTTGGGAAATCACGAAAAATCCGTAACTGCGTCCATTGCTTTTCATTTGTAAATCAAGATTTTACAATGCCAGAAATACGGAAAAAAATATTTTTTTATCGATTGTAATTTTTTTAGGGTAGGGTCAGGAGGGGTTATATGACCACTTTTTACATTTTCAGCATTTTTTTTCCTATTTGAAAAAGTGGTGTTTTAGAACATAGAAGTAACTTTAACCCTTTAAGAATACCTCTTAAAACTTTAAATTCTCATAGACCCCCTTTTTTTAAAGTTGAAAGTTTCCAATCAAAGTTGAAAAGTGTTTATGGGTCAATCCATTTCAAATGGTCCAGCACTGGTCGCTCGACTATTTTTAAAAAATCTGAAAATTTTTGTACAACAACCCTAACATGATGGAAGTTCAAACTGACCGTTATTTTAATTCTACTATTTTTTGTTTGTGCATGGCGGCCATCTTTGTTTCATCGTGTGCAGCGATTTTCTCAGATACTAGGATACACAAAATTGTAAATATCTCGTATTCTATTTTCCCAATTGAAATGGGGTTTGCAGCATTTTGTTCAGAATAAAATAGGCTAAATATACAGTGATAGAAAAATTTTGAAAAATAAATTTTTACAGGTGAAATTTTAGCACAAAATTTACGATTTTTTCCAAAATCTATTCGTTTGCAAGAGGAAAATTTTCATGCAAGGGAAACTGTCAACCTTACACAATTTTTTCTACCAATAAGTCAAAAGTGCGTGTACTCATACACCAAGTCCCAGATCTGGGAGTTAATTTCTCTTTGCGAAAAAAATTCCGAAATTCGTCAAAAATTTCAAAAATCGCACTTTTTAGGCTTTAATATCTCTGGTGGGGCACGAGATAAAAATCTGAAATTTTGGCCTGTGATAGTATTGTGTAGTAGCGTTATGTACAAAAAGTTTCAAGAAGGAGATTTGACTACAAGCTGAGATATGACATGGAAAATATGTGAAAATAATACTGTCAAACTATTGTAAACCTACTATGTAATTGTTCAACAAGACTGTCAACCTTGCACAATTTTTTCTACAAATAGGTCAGAAGTGTGTGTATTCATACACCAAGTCCCATATCTGGGAAATGATTTCTCTTTCCGAAAAAAATTCCGAAATTCGTCGAAAATTTCAAAAATCGCACTTTTTAGGCTTTGATATCTCTGGTGTTTGACTTTCATATCTCTTACAAATATCTTTTTCAAATGCTTCTGTGTGATTTAAACAATTCAGAATGTATGCTAAGCCAATACACTATTTGTCCAGATGAACAAATCTGCTAGAAATGCTATTGCAACAATTTTACTCGGAACACATTTCAGGAAAAGTAAATTACAGACAATGAATTGCAACTGATCGAGTTGACATGGCTTCAATTATTAAACCTAGAGAATTTCATTCAAGTTAACAAGGGATGACAAGACTTGGGGGGCTTCAAATAAATTTTTTAGAAAGAACAGCCTGATGGACTGATAACAGTAACTGGTCGAACTCATAACATCTCTCGTAAATATTGTTAAGCTCTTTGTTGAGCATATATAGTATTTTGTAAAATAAATGCTTATTATTTAACTGTTTTCAACAAACGATATTTTCTGGGTAAATATTGTAATAAAAGAGACTAATCTCATTTCTCCTAATGTACTCGTAATAGCATTTCTTAACATTTCTTTAATCACCGTATCTCAGCTTGTAGTCAAATCTCCTTCTTGAAATTTTTTGTACATAACACTACTACATAATACTATCAAAGGCCAGAATTTCTGATTTTTATCTCGTGCTCCACCAGAGATATCAAAGCCTAAAAAGTGCGATTTTTGAAATTTTCGACGAATTTCGGAATTTTTTTCGGAAAGAGAAATCATTTCCCAGATATGGGACTTGGTGTATGAATACACACACTTCTGACCTATTTGTAGAAAAAATTGTGCAAGGTTGACAGTCTTATTGAACAATTACATAGTAGGTTTAAAATAGTTTGACAGTATTGTTTTCACATATTTTCCATGTCATATCTCAGCTTCTAGTCAAATCTCCTTCTTGAAATTTTTTGTACATAACGCTACTACACAATACTATCAAAGGCCAAAATTTCAGATTTTTATCTCGTGCCCCACCAGAGATATCAAAGCCTAAAAAGTGCGATTTTTGAAATTTTTGACGAATTTCGGAATTTTTTTCGCAAAGAGAAATTAACTCCCAGATCTGGGACTTGGTGTATGAGTACACGCACTTTTGACTTATTGGTAGAAAAAATTGTGTAAGGTTGACAGTTTCCCTTGCATGAAAATTTTCCTCTTGCAAACGAATAGATTTTGGAAAAAATCGTAAATTTTGTGCTAAAATTTCACCTGTAAAAATTTATTTTTCAAAATTTTTCTATCACTGTATATTTAGCCTATTTTATTCTGAACAAAATGCTTCAAACCCCATTTCAATTGGGAAAATAGAAGACGAGATATTTACAATTTTGTGTATCCTAGTATCTGAGAAAATCGCTGCACACGATGAAACAAAGATGGCCGCCATGCACAAACAAAAAATAGTAAAATTAAAAGAACGGTCATTTTGAGCTTCCGTCATGTTAAGGTTGTTGTACAAAAAATTTCAGATTTTTCAAAAATGGTCGAGCGACCAAAAAAATATTTTCTGGACCACTTGAAATGGATTGACCCTTATGCACTCGGTTTGTCTGGCCGTTTGTCCGCGCTCTAACTCCCGTAAATATTCTCGGATTGCTATGAAATTTTTATATGGTATTGATGTTTACCCTAGCCCTAGCACGAACCCTATTGAAAATGAAGTGTGATTAGTTTATTTACAGGGATAGTCAAAAGTTTTCCGATACATTACGGACAATGGGAAAAAATAATTTCAAATGAATTTTAAAGGTGTTACATCCTGTTAAACTTATTCAAATTTACATGGATTCGCAAAGTGCACTAAAATATGCATTCTGTAAAATACACTGTCAAAATAATAGTTACTATTCATTTACAGTGCCACTCAAAAGAATTTCATTACACAATAATAAAGGAGGGAATAGTTTGTGACATATTTTAATAATGTTAAACGGTTTCAAGTATCATAAAATTGATATATACTGTTGATACTTAATATTTAACGCATAATATGAAGTGCATAGCTTTTACAGGAACACAAAAAATATTTCAAACCTTATATTTTAATCCGAAATACTGTGTATTACCGATGATAGCTGATGGATGGTTGAAATGCATTTTCAATTATGATATGCGCTTTTAAGTTTTACAAAATGTCTGCAAATTATATAGTGTATATAAATGTTATAGTTGATATACAGGGTTACACAAAAGAGCTCATAAAGGTTACTGAATATGAGAGTTACTGAATATGAGAGTAATTAACTTAAAGGTGGTAGTTACGCATTTTTACGTTGAACTGCCCTCAGTTTACTAAGAAATGTTTGTAGAATATAGATAAGAAATATACAGGATCACGCAAATAGAATTAGCTACATGGTCACCCATATGTGATAATTTCTGGAAATGTGATTTAAGTAGCTTTAAGAATGTGTTTGTTTGAACTAAACACATTTGTTTTTAACAAAATACTGGCGTGTAGTAAAGATACTGGATAAATTACAGGGCGAAATTTTGGGCAAGGCGAGTTTTGAAAATCATGTCCTCACATGCATTACATTTTACTTACCTGCCACAATAAGTGCCACGTGGTCATCTCTGAACTTGAGTAGGTTTTCGGCGAAATTCATTCTAACTCCTTCAAACCATTCGGGAGCTTCGTACATAGGAACAGTCAAATCTATTACCTGCATCAAAGTTACAGATATTTTATATATGTTTGCTTATAACAGTGTCTATAATTTTTATTTTTATCTGCGCGAAAGATTTTAACATCTACGGGATACCAAACTTATTTAGTCAAATTCAAAAAGTGAATCACGAAAATTCACATCACATACGCGGATTATTACACGTCTTACACATAGATAAGTATTGGATAAGATTTACACATAGATAACTCTTAAGGGGCTACTTCAGTCAAATAAAAAGAAACGTTCGCTAATGCTAATCTTACGGAAGAAATTTATAAAGATATCTCGGTTGCATTTCAATATTTTTAAATGATTATTTTTTTTACATTGGATAGCTGAGATTGATCTGAACGCAGTCTGCTTTCAAAAGTTATCGATTTTGGTTGCAGATATTTTTAATGAGAGTGCTTTCTTTTTCCAAACATGTTCCGAAAATGAGAACGTCCTCTTAGGAAATATTTATAAACAAACTCAAATAAATAAAAAACGGCCTGCATACAGATCAATCTCAGATATCCAATGTGAAAAAAAAAAATAATAATAATAAAATATTTAAATGCAACCGAGATATCATTATAAATTTCTTCCGTAGAATTAGCATTAGCGAACGGGTCTTTTCATTTAACTGAAGTAGCCCCTTAAAGGGTAACACCATATTGTCTAGCTCAAAATCTTGATTTTTTTCGATTAAAATACTCTTAAATAATAATAAAACAAGCAGAAAGCGTGAATTCTGTTTTTTTTTTTAAGAATTTAGTGTCGCTCCCGTATAGAAAAAGATATATATATATATATATATATATATATATATATATATATATATATATATATATATATATGAATTGAAGTATATGATATGAAGTGAAAGTGATGCATCTCTACAAACCTTATTTCAGTTTTAAGACTTAAAATACAAACTTGTATTTTATATAAAATTATGGTATTTGCATCTGCTGAAGAATTCCATATTTATGATCCAGTCTTAAATAACATGTATTTAAAAGCATAGCCAACTAGATAGTATATAAGGCCTGCGCATTTCGCTAAAAACCGCCGAAAAAGTGAAGCTGGATTCAGCTTCAAACCCTGAACCATTTCATTGGAACACGTGCGAGACCACGTGACGCAAACTCTGTCCAAATTAGCATTGAATATGCCTCGGAGTAAGCTGTTTTCTGTTCGGTGCACATGGCTCGGCACATGGTCATTGTTTTGGTTCAGGATTTGCACGATTGGTCAGAATAACTTGGGCAAGGTATCAGAGTCCTCTGGCGGGAGACTTTATACATTAATCTCAAACAGATGGGCCTATAGATCTAATTGGCCATGTTTAAAAATATGCATAAGACATCATTATCGCGGAGTAATACAGAAACCCAATAAAAAGCGATGTCGTAAAAGTGACGAAAAAGTCGGCTATCTAATGATTCATATACCTTCATTTGTAACATTAATATGGATGCTTAAATATCTTTTATCAGAAATCATTCAATTTATTTTTTTTTTCAAAATAGCACGCATTTTAATTACATTTTTTTTCAGTTTTTATGAGAAAATGGCAACAAAAAGATATGGTAATCGACCATTTTCCTTTTACTTTCTACTTACGTAGTACTTCAGTTGCCACCATTACAAAAATGGCATTAAAGACTGCAAAAAAGTTTCCTCAAAAATAAATTGAAACTCAGTTTTCAAACAAAATGTATTGTAAACCTTTATATCACTAATACAAAGGCGTAAAAGTTAAAAATGTGCAAGACTTAAAAATAAAATAAAATAAAATAAAAAATAAAAAATAAATAAAAATAAAAATAAAAATAAAAGTAAAAATAAAAATTCAGTAGATATTATCAGTATTTAAATATAACAGTGTTCTCGCTGTCACTCGCCATTGCACCAAATTGCAAATAAATTCTTCATTTGGCGAGTAAACAAGCGATTAGATTCGCCAAATTGCTAGTGCTCAATTTTTGGTTTTGCTTTTTTTCTTTTCTTTTCTTTTTTTCTTCTTTTTTTTATTGCATAAAGTATCTCTTACAAAATTTAAATGAACGCTTTGTAGATTCTGGTAAACTAGAGATATTTAGTGTGTTATGTCCACAGAATCTCCCATAAATAGCGGATAAGGACAATTTTGAAAACTATGGTGTAAAAGAGATTGAATCAGTATTTAACCTTATACATTTTGGATGATACAGGTAATTCTTTATCCAAAGTACTGTAAGAATGGAAACTTTTTAAGAGTTTCTTATGCTCTCGTTGCAGAACAATGAATTTAGCAGGTACCATCGACTTCATATATAAAAACAATCTGCAACAACTTTATCCAAAAACGTGTAACATGCTACACTTTGCTGCAATTTTGCCACTACATTCAGTGGACTGTGAGAGAGGCTTCATTCTGACGAATGCTACCAAAAACTAAATTGAGAAATCGAATGTATATTAGAAATGTCAATAATGTCATTTCAGTATGTGTAAACGGGCCCAATAGACCACAGTGCAATTCTGAAACTGCATTTGAAGTATGGGCTTCTAAGAAAAGCCAAAGAATTCTAGAAAAATAAAAGTTCATTTGAATATGACATATTTTGATTTTTTAAATTCATTGTGTGTGATATGATAAAATTCTGAATTAACTTAGGAAGTTCTATTTAGTAACATTTTAATGAGTTAAATCGGTTTTAGAATTTTTTTCTTGATTACGCAAGATATTTAGAATAGGGGAAGATGGGGATACTTGAGCCATTTTTTGAATTTTAATTTTTTTAAATTTTTTATATTTTTTTAGAATAAAATAAAATATTGAAAATGAAAATTTGATATTTTTCCTTCAACTAAAAACCACTTTCAATAAATTTTGAACTATTTTTCTATGTATAATAAATGTTTATTTTTTGTTTTACATCATGGCTCAAGTATCCCCATGGCGGGGATACTTGAGCCATAGTGAAGGGATACTTGAGCCACTACGGAAAAATACCTACAAAAGTAATTTTTTTCGCTTTATTTTTGCACAAACATTTTACAGAATGATAAATTATGAAACGTAAAGTCTTTCAAAACCAATTGAGAAAACAAAACTAGTAATACGATCATTTTTTGTCGTTAAAACTGGTTGTCGAAAGATAATTTGAACTTGAGTTATAACGACGGAAGAAACATCCTCAGTTCAGAGCCATTTAAATTTGGAATCTGCAATTCTTCTGACAAATTTCATTTTCAAAATATTAAGCACTTATCCAACAAATATTTTTACAGTTTTCTTTCTGGCATATTTTATTAGTAACCAACCATCAATAGAAGGTTTTCTTTCACATCATCACCATCATTGACAGAATTTTCCTCTAATGATATTGTCGAACTCATGCTTTTAGTTTAGTAGCTGTCGGAATTTAAGCCAGATGTATCATTCTACTATATCAAACACTTTTTTGATTTCACAGGAAAAGATTTTGTCTTCCTCTTTGGCTCCATGTAGGTAAGTTTGAACTGGGATTTTTGTTGCTTTTCTTGTTTTTGTGCGCTCTTTTTACCAATTTTTCTTCAATTTTCTTAGTTAAAAAAAAGTTACAGCAACAGAGGTTACGATTTCAATATAAAATACTAATCTTAATATGTTATATTAAAAAATAAATATCTTAATATGTTGGACCTAACTAATTAAAGTATTAGAGATTATAGCCTGTAAAACCGTTTTAAAAAGTTATTTTCATTTAATGAAAGTTAAATTGAAAACTATGTTTACATTTATCTGAAGAGGCTATTTTGTTAGTCAAATCGAAAAATAAAATAAACATTTTCATTTAAAAAATATACATTTTTAAACATTTTTAGGTCGTTATTTTTTTAAGAAAAAAAAAATAAAATGAAAAATTATTCTCCCTTTTCTCCAGAAAAATATCTATTAGTGAATATAAGGATGGAATTTTATTTTTTGTTTGTTTCACCCATGTTTAATTTCTAGTGGGGATGGTTCAGACATGGCTCAAGTATCCCCACTCTAATTGGCTCAAGTATCCCCACTATCACTATTTTTGTTTCCCAGAGTTTTACTAAATAAAGCATGCAGCAATTAGAACTATTTTAGACTCAAAATACAATTGAAATTATGCTTATTGAATGTATGTATATAGTTACAACTTTAAACAAAACTTTGATTACAAAAAAACAAAAAAACCATTCACCCAAATATTTACTTCAGATAGGGAAAAGACAACTATTAATCACTATACTTTCAAAATGGTACCAAGATGTGTGATTTCTTTTTTACGTGTTCAGAACTATAAATTTGTTATCATATTGGCAGTTTTAGAAAGAAAAATTAACCAACTGTAGAGATAATAGGGGTGGCTCAAGTATCCCCTATGCTCAAGTATCCCCACTCTCCCCTATACATATTTTTAATATATTTGTAGCGGGTAGTTGAATTTAGATTAATAAAATCGTTGTCGCAATTATAAAAACTTAGATAATTTTAGAACATATTGAAAAAAAGGGGGTACATTAAAGGATTAAAGATAATGTTTTTTGTGCTACACGGCGAATTTATTTGGCTAATACTTTTTTTCATTTGGCGAATGTTTTTTATTTTTCATTAGCCAAATTTTGTTGGTTACATTGGTTAATTACGTTGGTTAAATGTCAGCGAGAACAATGTCAGTACATCTATTTTGTTATACGGCTGGCTTATATTTTAGGGACGACGCTTTATTTGTTGTCTGAAAGAAATAGCATATCGGAGACTAATAATATTTTATTAGTTAGAAATCAATATCAGAAGTGAAATGGCAATTTTTACGCTGTAATAGAAAAGTGTATCATAGTAATTATACAGTAAAACTCGTAAAAACCAGTGCCAGTGCAACAGCACTCGACGTCCTCCCAAAACAGTTAATGGTATCCAACGTATACTGCAATACTGGACTGATAAAATTCATTGCTAAATTATATGTATCATAGAATTCTATTGTATTATATATGCAATTCATAACACTTACAATACAATAAATATATAACAAAGACAATAAAATGGATGAAAAATACCACAACGTTCATATTTAATGTGAATAATTTTTTTAATCTCATAAAATCATCTATTTTTTACGAAATTTTAAGTATATATTTATTTTATTTTATTTTTATTTATTTATTTATATTTATATTTATATTTATATTTATATTTATATTTATTTATTTATTTATTTATTTATTTATTTATTTATTTATTTATTTATTTATTTATATTTATTTATTTATATTTATTTATTTATATTTATTTATTTATTTATTTATTTATTTATTTCTATTTATTTATTTATTTATTTATTTATTTATTTATTTCTGTTTATTTATTTATTTTTGCGTACATGTTTATTTTAAAGTTCATCCTATTAGACTGGGAGACGGCAGAATAGACAATGTTCACGACTGAAATTGCAGAATTGGTTAAACTTAATTCGCAAATTAAAACACAATTAATCAGCCAAGTCATATCTTGGTAGGAAACACCTGAAAATCTTATTTTAGCATTTTGAATTTTTTTGAGGTAACTGAGATCCTAAATCAAAGAGATTCTTTAACTTTAACGAAATCTTAATTAGTACGGTGTTCAGGGTAATCGCCCTGTTCGCCCGATGGTTGCGCTGTCCTAATAAAAACTTGAAGATTTTTTTTTCCACCCTCCGAAAAGCATTTTCAAAATCCAGCGAACACATTAGCACCCCCAATTTACAATGAATCAACTCGGATATTTTCGAAATTTCACTTATGTTGTGCATTTTCAAATTTAACAAAATATTAGATCTTACATATATAAATAAGTTCTACAGATCATGCACATGGTATACAAACGAATTGCTAAAAATGCATTTTTATGAGCATGCGTTTTTTATGAATTTCCCCTCTTAATAAGATCATTTTTTCTATCTCGTCAGGTATTCTGAAGTAAGTACCAAAAATTTTTTATATCTGTAAATCAAAGACTGTACTGTTCTACTGAATAAATAAAAAAAAATTCACCATTTTATTTATTTCCGGAATTAGAATTTTTTAAAGGTATTATACAAATATTATTGTGGGATATGTGAAAATAAATTAAAACTGTACTTTTTTATAAGGCTTGGAATGTTTAATTCCAAGTAATTTCCAAAACTCATCCCAGAATTCAGCCAGATTTTCGATGGACCATTTGTGGAAGTCCCAGTAATCTCCTGCAAAAGATTAAAAATGAAGCTCAAAAAAGCTCTTTCGCTGCAAATATAGAACTTCAAAATATCATCTTTTTATTTATTTATTTATTTATTTTTGTTCTTTTTAATAAAAGAAAATCAACAAAAGTCATGAATTTTAAACGTTTCAGTTTAAAATTGAAGTTATGCATATTGTTATGTATATAATAAATAGAATGAATGAAAGGATTATATTTTAAATAAAATTAATGAAATACGAAAAAATGCTACGGGATTAATGTTTGGAGATTTATCACCTGCGCTCGGCTAGCATAAATATACAGAGTTCTTTATTTTAACAACAGAATCTTTTGATTTCACAAGAATTGAGCAAGCAAGTGAATTATGAAAAAAAGTAATATGATATGGTGATTAGCATACATTTAAGGGGACCAAACTGGTCGCCAATAGCAGCTAGTATAGTAAAATTTCACCTAAACTCACTAATTTATATACTGTTTCTTTTTTTCTGAATTCGATTAATTTGCTTTGTTGTCATTGTCATACAGATTGAAAAAATTGAAATATAACATAATGTATTCCAATCTACTCAATACTGGTTCAGAAAAATTTTAAAATAAAAGAAAATTAGAAGATTATCGCAAAAGAAAGATTAAAAGGCATTATAATCGAAAATGCGGGTGGTAAAATTGTAGAAATTTTAATTCAATTCCAATTAAAAGCTGTAGCTTTTGGCGCTTGCTATTTTGACAATATTTCTGTGAGATCTTCTTTCTGAAAACAAGGAATGTAAAATAAAAAGTTCACATAGAAAAAATTTGTCAAGTGAGTCCAATACAACTCGCATTTTCTTGAAAATAATTAAGCAAGCTGATATATTAAGCAAGTTGAAATTCTTTGACATCTAAGATGAGACAGCAGAAATAGTATTTTAAAATAAATTTTTAAAATGTAACATAAAATATTACCCATATTTTTTACTGTTAAAAACAAACTTTTAAGTAATTTTTATTAGTTATTATTTGGCCCATTAAAATTTTTTATTGTTGCCACTTTATGATCACACATAAAATGTTTTTGTGAAATTTTGGCGCGTGGATGTGAAATGGTTCGCAATCTTTGCCGTAGGATATCCCTTTCTACTTGAAGTTTTTTCCCAGAATTAATTTCGAACTCATGTTTTTAAAAAGTCCATATTGCCAAACACGTCTCAATTAAAAAATATATCTATCAGTGACTAGTAAATATTAGAAATAAAACTCATGTCTTTTGGACATAAAGCTGGTGTATTTTAATATATGTTAATAAAAACTGTGGCTTTTTTAAATTTTTCCAAATGCTTGACAATAAATAACAAATATGCTATTTTAAACTGATTTCCGAGGACATAAAAAAAAATCTCGAAGCACTGTCATCAGATAATACTTATTACTGATGTTTATTTCTGAGATTTTAAGATAAGATTTTAAAGAGATAAAACTTATCATCAAACATGATTTCTAATCTTCAGGCTCGGACTCCGAAAAAACAAGTCCGTATTAAATGGTTATTATGTTTATAGGATATTTGGCCAAACTTGCTACATCCAGTGATAGGAAATGTAAGTTTGCGATTACAGCACGTTATTAAACTTCAGATGGTATGCGAAAAACGAAACATATGCAAAACAAACAAATATAAACACAGCAGGGAGGTCACATGATGGTAGTCTATGACGTCACGCCAATAAAACCTATTGGATGTACTAAGAAATAATTGAAAACGCATTAAACAATTATGTCATAGGGATATTGAGCATAAGCTTTGTGTATACCTATTTTAATACTATAGAGCTGTACGCGAATTTTCGTAAGAAAATTGATTTAACATATGACAAACACATTATTCGAGTTGTTTGTAGGTTGATTTTTTTCTCACTTGGAATAGTAGAATACATTCCGGAGCCCTTTGCAGTGTGTTTTTTTTTTCTTTTTTTTTTTTTTTCCTTTTTTTATTTTCTTTTTTTTCCTTTTTTATGATAATCTTGTATTTTACTTAAAGTTTCAGCTTTTTAATTACAATTTACGTACAGGGTGTTTTGTAAAGGACTCCCTCACTTAAAAATTAAATAATTTATTAATTATAATAGCAATAAAGATGACATATATAAAGTTTTCTCACTTATTTACAATAATCCTCTAATATTTATGCCATATTACGTCGCTCATTCGGATATATCGCTCTATCATACCAAAATTGAAAACGTAAAAACTAACCCGGTTGTAGATCGTCCTCAGCTATCCTATGCGAAAAAAAAATCATAAAAATATTAACATTTGAGCGAAATATTTGAAAATAACGCCCGCGTAGACTTAACATTAATTCCCTGGTCTTTTTTAGCTAGTCGAGTGGCCTCTTAATATAATCATTTTATTTGTTATACAATCATCATGATAAAATTGCTGCATAAGTGTAACATATAAGAAACTTGAAAAACGATTGATTATATTCATGAGAAAATAATAGATCAAGGCTCCCTACATATGGGAGGTATGACCACATTTATTTTACATTGAAATATTTGTTAAGGAAAATAAAATCAGTTTGAAAAAAGGTAAAGTAACTTTATGCTACATGGTTTCATTTTTATAAAATTGTTTGGAGAAAGGTTATATAAACAACCCTACTTAAACGAAATTGAAGGCACAGGAGAAAATTACTATTTTAACCCTAAATCGAAAACGGTGAGATGGTTGCGTCTGCGTCAGTGGCGTAGCCAGAGAGGGACCCAAAGGATCTGGATACCAGTAATATTTTAAAGTTTATATAGCCTTAATCAGTTAAGTATCCGATTAAATAAGGGTAATAGAGCTTTATAAAACTAGTGGTATCTAAAGCATTTGGACCCCGTCTTTGACTACGCCACTGATGTAGAGGCAACCATCTCACAGACGGTACGTTTCCGGTTAAGGGTTAAACACCACTTTATGTAACACTTGATCTGTAAACACTAGTTGCCACATACTTCATCTCCTTGTGTTCATCGTGTTTAAATTTGTCTAAATACTTTCCTAAAGCGTTTTAACCAATATTATGTTATTTTGTGTAGGCATGAAGACTTGACATTTCTTAAGGCACTTTCATACTTTCTAGTCGTTTCCATTCTTTCTCTTTACCTGCTATGGGTATTATTTAAGTGAAATAAAAGTTGCTATTAACTTTCCCAATTGTATTTCATTAAATTTTGTCTTGCTTCAATGGCAATTTTCCACATCTTCCTTAAATCATTTTTTTAGATTTTTCTTTTTATAACTCCATTCTAGTGTAGCTTTACCGAATAAATTTACATTGATTAATAAATTTAATTATTAACCCTTTATTATGTACAGTGTATAATAATAAAACTTACAAAAGCACTTAATTAAGGGAGCTTTGACCATGATCTACCCTTCCTCTCATCGATTGTATCAAGCCACCCTACATACCAATTTTTAAAGAATAGTACATGGTTATGGTTAGCCAAATTTACTGTTCAATATTTATGCCTGGAATGAAAGTCCAATATGTCTGCATTACTTAAACCCACTTACTTAAATTTTTTATGATACATTTTATCTAAGAAAATCTTACAGAATGTTTCCAAAAAATACACTTTTTTAAGCTAAACATCCTTCACAATTGATTTTTCCTTATCTGTTTCAATTATCTCCATGAAACAAACACCGTTGTTTGAGCATTTTAGTGGTTTTGGTTGCCATTTATTGGCAAAACTCTGAAATTCTTTTAAATGTGAAAACTGAAAGGTAAGGTCAAGTCTATCCTATGATCAACTCTCCCTAGTCTCCCCTATTTCACTTTTATGTCACTTAGAATAAGTACACTACATAGCCATTGATGACCGTCCACTTGCGATTTTAGACATTTTGTTAAATATTTAGAAAAATGCACGAGGAATTATCCCGAAACTCTTCGTGTATTAATATAATAGTACAAGTCATCCATTTCCGTGAAGAATTTTCCCCGAAATTCCATAGGCAACCGCCAACAAATTGAAAAAGAATGAATATCTTTTGGATAACCCTGTCAAAACTAATGTAGCAAAAGCGCTCAAACTATAGATTATGATTAAGTGACTTACTGTAATAAACTGTGTTCATTTTTATCTCGATAGCATGTACACTCGTAGAAAAATTAAGGTTTTTATAAAATCAGTCCCAAATTTTCCCAAGTTTTTTGCTTATAAATTGCAGAGTTCTTAATATAAAATAATATTATTTTCTGAAAATATGACAAACAACATTGCACAAATACCCTGTAATCAGAATTAAAAAACAGTAAAAATTGTATGAAAAATGAGTAGGTTTACTAAATAATTTTCCACTGCGCATGCGTCAACGATATCAAAATTTCATTTGCATATTGTGTTAGCTAAATGTATAGAGCAACTTTTGTGAAAATCTCAAAATCATAACTTCAAAATTCTGAAAGTAATCGTCTATAGAATAAGCACAAAATTCGTTGTTCCCTAAATAAAGAAAAAAAGAAGAAAAAACGGAGGGATTTTATCCAAACGTCCAATATTGTGTATTCTATATTGACACTAATCAATGAATATATGGATACAACTTCTTTTGTTTTTGCTTCATTTTTGGAATAACGGATTTTCAACTTATTCTATTGACGATTATTTTCAGAAATTTCAAGCTATGATTTTGCGACTTTCACAAAAGTTGCTCTATACATTTAGCTAACATAATATGCGAACGGAATTTTGATATCGTTGACGCATGCGCAGTGAAACATTAGTAAATCTACTCATTTTTCATACAATTTTTACTATTTTTTAATTCTGATTACAGAGTATTATGAGCAATGTTGTTTGTCATATTTTCAGAAAAGAATATTATTTTATATTAAGAACTCTGCAAATTACAAGCAAAAATCTTAGAAAATTTTGGGACTGATTTTATAAAAACCTTAATTTTTCTTCGAGTATACATGCTATCGACATAAAAATGAACACAGTTTATTACAATAATTCACTTAATCATAATCTATAGTTTGAGCGCTTTTGCTACATTAGTTTTGAAAGGTTTATCCAAAAGGTATTCATTCTTTTTAAATTTGTTGATGGTCCTCTATAAAGTTTCGGGAAAAAATCTTCACGGAAATATATGACCTGTACTATTGTATTTATACACTTAGAGTATCAGGATAATTCCTCATGTATTTTTCTAGATATTTAACAAAATGTCTAAAATCTCAAGTGGACTGTCATCAATGGCCATGTAGTGTATATTTCAACTGAACATTGTTAATTTTACCAAGAAAATTGAAATATGCGACAAAAATAAACATTTCAGAGATAGATTAAACTATTTATCCCCAGATTATCACATTCCTTTATTTTTAATATCATCCGTATATTACTCATTCAAATATATCGCGCTTTTTTTTCAGACAGTGGCGATATAACAAGTGGCTAGCTAGTAACATAGTTAAATACGATTAATTTATTTCCATCTTCATTTTTCTTATTTATTTATCCCAGATTAAATACTACAAATACTCTCTTAAAACGAAAGAGTGGATTTGGCTGCTCAAGAAAGAGTTCTAATTTATTGGATCGTGAATGAGTTGATTTTTAACCGATTCAATCATCTTGGTTTGATTTTTTCTCTTTCTAATCCACTCATACAGCTTTAAAACTAAACAACTCAACTCAATAATGAAACAGCTCTTTTCTCGCGCTGATTTTCGCCGCTGACTCGTCACGTGACCTTGCAAGATAAGATGGAGACTTCCGGCGTTCGCTAAACAATTTGCTGAAAATGCCTTTTTTACGAAGTAAGTAAGTTTTATATAAGTATTTTATTTTAATTATGCTTTCTTTTAATAACTTTCCCTTCTCTTTTTAACAGACTAAAATTCATAACAGTATCATACCTTGAAATTAAAATGTCGTGTCACACGGTAATATTGAGGATGTGTTTAATGCATTTCTATATTAATAATTGGTGTTACAGTGCTGCTACAAAACTTTCGTGCTTTAATAAAATAAATTAGTATATTTAATCAGAGTAAAAATTGTTAATGCAATGTAAATATCTCGTTATTTAATTGCCTTGTATTAAAGTTTTGTAATTATTATATCTTTATTCATAGAAATTTATCAAAACATTGTATTTACGTCTTGTTTGCAGTGTCTTAGTAAAAACGTGCTCCGGATTACATTATACACATTTCTGAGATTTTTTTTTTTTTTTCATTCTTAATGTTGAACTTGTGTTACTGTTTTGTTTGGCAATGTTTCATACTGTTATTGGGCAAAATTATTGCATGCATGGTCTGTATTATAATAATCTGCTTAATATTTATAAGTTGTTACATAATGCATGCAGAAATAATAGTTTTCTTGTGCCTCCTTCCCAGGTAGCTTTAAATCTAAATGAGAATTTATAAATAAAACGAAAACAGTGGACAAAAGTTTGTCTTTCTATACTGGTAAATGCAAGTATTATTTCCTAAATATTATGCAACGATACCAAAAAGCAAATCCTCTTTCTCTTTAGAAAATACCTTGTAATATCATCCCTTTCCCTTAACATTTTTTATGCATAGCCCAGTGGTAGAATTGATTTTAAAAAAAGTTACTGGTCCCAAAGACCAGTACGCATGAGAGTTTACTGGTCAGAAATAGTCATCAGTAACCCGCTACATAAAATTCTATAAAATACTTTTAACCGCCCCCCCCCACCTCTTCACACACACACACACTCCTACTAGAATGTAAAATAAACCAAACTTCCTTTGCAGTTATACAAAATTTTTGGCATAATAAAATGGAAAATTATTATTTTATAAAAAAGTATGTAGTATGTAAACTAAAACTATAAAATTGTGTATTTTATTTCCGATCATTTATTTAACAGATAGTAAGGATTAATGCAATATTTTCTTATAATTATTTTTTCAAGTATTATTTTATGGTTTGTGTTTGGTACGGTTTTCTCAGGCAGGAAAATTTATTTACTTGTCAGAGATGAAGTGGGTGTGCAGTGGTGTAGCTAGGATGGGTGACATCCCGGGACAGATGTAAAAGGTGTCAAGCCCCCCCCCCCCCTCCTCCTTTCCAATCTGTCATATTTTTTCAATTTCAATTCTACATTCTTATAAAAAATAACCTTACCATTCCTTATTTACCTTTTGTCCTTCTGCATAAAAAAAGCCGCAGAAGTGAATCATCACTCGACCCATAGTCTGCACAAGTCAATGCCGTGCCTATACGTAGAAGAAAATTCTTTCTTTTAAAGTTTGCTTTTGTTACCCACTCATTGAATAGGTTGGTTTTTGTTCCCTGGTGCATATCTTATTTAGACACACCGTTCTGTATAAAACTTCACTTTAGCAAAGAAAAGAAAACTAGCTGTATTGCATCATGAGCTAAAAATCTCATTTTATTTCCTAATTAGTCTCCAAAATTTTATAAAATTGTATTTTTTATTTGCAAATAAAGATTTGGTGTCACCCTTTAGAGGATGACACCAGGGTAATTTCCCTAATCAAGAAGAATTTCTTTTACAGCTTGACTAAAATCTTAAAGATCAAGTTGCATGCAGTTCTGTGGCTCCATATTCAAAATCATCATGTATGTTATGACAGATTATTTTAAAAAATAGGCATTTTTCTAAAATTAAAATATTTTATACTAAATAATTGATTATTAAAAACCTATTTTATCTTTGAAAAATTCCCAAGTTTTAAAAATTTTCTTTAAAACATTAGATATGTTCACTAACACTACTAATTTCCATCCTATGAATATAAGCATGACCTGGACCCACTATATTTAATGCTTATTACTGAAATAAAGTGTTAAAAGTAGAAAACATTCATATCCAATAATTTCAAACTCTTAAATTATGTAGAAAAAAGAAAAAATGTCATTAGATTTCTTTAAAAAAACCAATTGGTTTTTTTGAGAAAAAAACCATTTGGTTTAAACCATGGTTTAAACCATGGTTAAAACCAATTGGTTTAAACCGTGCCAACCCTGCGTACCAATCAAAGAAATTTGCTATTCTTATGTGATGAAATTTTACATGTTCCCGCAGTAAATTGACGATTTTTTCCTACGACATAAGCACAAAAATTTCAATTTTTTTCCAGTTGTAAATTGATGAAACTCGCGGGCCACAGGTTGTGCATCCTTATTTTAGTTTATTACTTATTTTAATATTTTATTATATTGTAAGCCTTTACAATAGTTTAGATTTCCTTGTTAGTTACATTCAAATTACTGTTTAAAAAATGTAAAGAAAATAATGACCAGAAATCCGCAAAATTCTAAAATCTGCAAAACCTCTGGTCCCAAGCTGTGCGGATTTGAGGAAGTCTACTGTAACAGCAGTATTACTAGCAAAGTGCCAAATTTTGACCTACTTGTGATATCCTTAAATTTGGCAGCAAAAATAATTTGCCATATATAAAAACAATTTAGTGAAATTTTCTATCTTTTAATGCATTTTTTAAAAAAGTACAGTATTGTGCATGTTATATTAATAAAACATGCCTTATTTTTTTTTCATTTATATTTAATAATAATAATCTGGTTTATGTAAGTCTGCAATGTTTCAAACGATTTTTAACCGGCTTCCTGGTATGTTAGAATCATAAAAGTTGTACATAATGTTTTTGATGACAATATAGCATTAATACAGTTGCAATTATTAAATTTAATTCATTTTCATTCAGTTAACTCAATATTAGGTGTCACCCCCACAATTCATTGTGGTGTGTCATCGCTTTATTCTTGTGGCCTATAATCTGATAAAATATATGATTTAGAGGACCCTTGGGGGGAGGAGATTAACCCTTTAAATTTACTTACCCAGTCAAAATATCAAATTCAGTTGGTAAAGATATATCAGCAATTTTTACATTTGTATATATAACATATAAAGCTAGGATTATTTTCAAAATGTAATAATATGCCTTGATTTTATTCACGAGAATAAATTTTGTTTTATTAGCAATGCCAAAAACAAGCTTCTTTGAAGGTTTAAAGGGGGGGGGGGGTGAGATCTCTAGCAACCAGGCTGTAATTCAATTTATCCACAAAAGGTCGCCATGACTAGAACTCACAACCAACTACATCCTGTCGATACTCTACTGAAAGCAAATAGTAGCTGAACAAAATCCATCAGATGTACAGAACTTACGACTAAAATGAACAAAGGAACGAAAAACTGACCAACTGAAAAACTAACCAACCATCAATTTGATCTTCTGCTTATAGGCTGGATCAAGTCTTCCGGAGAGGTCTAATCAGTCAGGATGTCGGACTCAGTCAGGGGTGCCCAGAGAGGGGTTTGATGACGCAAGATGCGTCCTTTTACTTAGTTTGGGGGGGGGGGGGGGTAATTTCAGAAAAAGTACATTTTGGGGGGGAGGGGATTTTAAATTCTTAATATTTCTTGTTTTTACTGTTAAAAAAATATCTTTATTTTTAATATCATTTTAAATTTTTTTCAACATTTAATTTCCAGAAAAGTCCCTGTATTTTCTTTCTTTAAATTCTAGATAAGGGCAATAAGAACTCATTCTGCTATACTCAACTCGCTATCTTTGTAAATCTTGATTCTTAAATTTCACTTTTAAATTTTTCAACATTGAATTTCCAGAAATGTTTCTGTATTTTTTTTCTTTAAATTCTAGATAAGGGCAATAAGAACTCATTTCATTATGCTTAACTCACTATCTTTTGATGGTGCAGTAGGTTATAAGTAAAATATATTTTACAATTGATATTCTGTTTAGGGGGGGGGGGGGGGTCAATGTTAAAGTATGAAGATTTTTTTTTTGGGGGGGGGGGTGGTCACCACTGGAGTCAGTAAACCTCTTAGTGAGATCATCAGCTTGTTCATTTAAGGGGATCCCCCGGTGTCCCAGAACACAGCACAAAGGAATTTTAGGGGAGAGACCCGCAATGCCCCGATCTTATGCAACCAAATTTTTAAAAAAATTCTTCCGATTGTGGAGATTACTGCACCTTTTAGTTCACTAAACTGGAAGGTTCATTGTGGGGTTAGATCTAGCTGTGCTGAACTTAGCCTTCGAGTTTTGGACCAGAGTGAGGAAAGAGTTAAAGTTTATCTCCATCAATGAGTGCAGCTTGTTGTTATATCACGGCAGATCAACGGCCAATTATAAAGGGGACGACAAGGAGGAGAGGGGTGGGATTAATAGTGACAGAAATGTCAGTCTGGACCGTTGTCAAATAAATCTTCATCCACACGCAGCGTGGATCTTTATAACTAATCTTTTAATTACTAATAATAAACATTTGAAAGTAGTCTGATAAATAAAATATTCTTCTCCATAGCTATCCAAATAATAAATTTCAAATACTTCTTGAGATTTTGTTTCTTGAATGACAATTTGAAGTCAACATTTTTGGTCATAGATTCAGCAGATAACTAACAGGGGGGGGGGGGGGGGAATCACTTATTAAAATGCTCTAAGTAGCATCCAATCTTTGAAAACTCTCTTTTTCGACTTCATATTTTGATTTTAATGCTTAAGATAACCTCCCCAATTAAGATTGGGGATTTCTTTTACAGCTTGAAATCTTATGGATTGTGTTATGTTATTGCGTTAAATAATCTGCAGTTTTCAAAAAATTAAGATATTTTCTATTAAATATTGAATATTTTTAATCTATTTTATATTAGATCAATTCACATGTTTGAAGCTTTTTCTAAAGAGAAATAAATATATTCACCAATGCAGACTGATTTTAATCCTATACCCAAAAAGTGATCTAAACCTGCTACATCCAATGCTTATTGCTGATATAAAGTGTGAAAAATAGAAGTTATTTATATTCAATAATCTGACATACATAAATTATTAAGAAAAAGAGAAAATGTCATTAGATTTCTTCTGATTTTTTTTTTTTTTTTTTTTTTTTTTTTTTTTTTTTTTATATAGAAAAATACCAGTTGGTTTAAACTAAACCGTTGTTTAAACCAAAAGGAGTAAACAGTTGTTTAAACCATAGTTAAAACCAATTGGTTTAAACCGTGCCAACCCTGGTCTAATTGTTGTAGGTTCTATCTTGTATTATATAAATATGCAAATATATAGAAAAACAACTAAAAATCCACAAAAACCTGTATTGGTTGGGTATTTGCCAGCGCTGATACATTTTGAAAGTAGCAACAAAGGTGAATTTTCAACAATATTTTATAATGTTGCTTTAAGAACTTTCATTTTAAATTTGTTTTTAAAATGGTGATTTATTGTATCAGATGTAACACCATGATTTCTACAAGCAGATAAGTGTAATCGCGCAGGATTTATTTATTCTATTTCCATTTTATTCATGATTGGCTGAATTTTCAGTAGTGTAATATTTATAAAGCTAAAATTTTTAGTGTATGGTTCATTTTATGTTTAGACTATGGATGGGAAATTTTATAAAACATTTAATCTGAAAGCTGCAAAATATTTTAATATGTTCATAATCATTCCTTAACATTATATTTATTGCTATTTAACTTAATTTCAATATTTTCTTTTAACACAGGAAGATGGTGATTTCATGGAGGAGTAAAATTCTACTGTGAGTGAGGAGTCAAATTCAACAATCTTATTTAATCTCAAGGATTTTCAAGAAAGTGTCTATTTTGCCTAAGATTTTAAAAGTTGGACAAACCAGTGGACAGATTACAATATGCTCTTTATGTATTTAATGTTTAATGCAAATGGACTGTTATATTTATAAAGGTCCTGTTAAAGATGTTATTGAAACTTGTTTATCTGATGTTGGAAAGAATTGTTATCAATTAATGTTAGGTTTATTTTGTCCTTGCTAAATAAAATGTTTTTGTTGTTAAATAAAATTAGTTTTTTTTCTTTCTTGCAACATTCTAAATTGCACATTTGGCTCTACTTTTGACCTAAACTGCTGCAGTCTTATACTTTTATATTTATTTAAAAGTTAGTTGATTTAAGAAACATTGAATAAAATCAAAAATTCTTTATGAAGAAGAAGTAAGTTATTCTTGAATATAAATTCAAGTTTTAACAAATGTTTTAAATGATATAAAGAATAATTGCACATGGTCAATAAATCCATTTCTCAGTTATTTCTGCATTTAACTTCATACAATAAAATAATTGTCCATAATCAAAATTTTAGCTATACAAGTTTTTTAATGGCATTCCTCCACATTTCCCAATTGCAATGTGCTTATATAAATGCTATGGGTAACAATTATTTTATCTAAGATTTCAAAGCCATTTCAGATTTCAAACTAAACAATTAAAATATTTTTTTTAATTTAGTCAGTTTAAGAAATATGATTTTGATTGAGATTTAAATCGAGGAATAATTACAACAAGGTATCATGGGTTGATGCTTATCCATTTAAAATATTTTCAATTTCAATTATTTAAACACTGCACTGGCCATGTGTGGGGGGGGGGGAATACTTTTTTAAATTTAGGTTTTATGTTTTTTAATACTTTCTTTTTCAAAACTGGGTCTGAAACTCCTATTAATATTAAAAAAATAATAATAATTAACCAAAATTGCAAAAGTAAAAACTAACCCACTTACAGATCATCCTCAAATATTCTATGCCCTCCCCCCCCCCCCAAAAAAAAAAGGTAAACATTTTAAAATCCAAACAAGATATTTGAAAATAACTTCTGCATAGGATTATCTAAACTCTTAAGGAGAACAATCAGCTTCTGACATTGTGGTGCTGAAGTTGAGTCGTTGGGCTGATATCAAGTTTATTTTTTCAATATTTTTTTAGTAAGATGCCTAAGATTGGTTTATTTGATTGAAATCGTAAATTTTTAATAAAAAAATAATTGTTATTTACAATTAAATCAGAAGCTAATGAAAAAATTAAAATTGTATATAAGCATATCTGAAGCTATAAGTATAATTGGAAAATATGTAAACTTGAAATTGCCCAAGAAAAGAAAGGAAAAATCCCATAAGCACCACAGCATCAGAAGCTGATATTCTGTTTAATGTTGTTCGGGTGCTGTTGTACAGTTATGCAAATTTAGGCAGTTTGCATGAATAAGTGTTTTCAAATTTGCAATTTTGAGATCACCAGTATTTTTAATTTAATGAATATATGTACTTTTAAATTTAACAAAAGAAAATTCTGATGTTAAAAATTTCTGATTTGACAGAATAATAAAAAATTCATGTAAGCTCTATTTAATTTTGTATAACGATTCAATTGCCTTTTCCCCTAAATTGACATAGGAAACAGTTTCATTGAATTAGAAAGAAAAAAAATGTTTTTATGATTCATTAGAGAACTTTCAGTCATGTAAATTAGAATGTTTTAAGTCTTGTTAATTAAAGACTTGGAAGAAATATTGGAGAATCCATGTTACAGTTTTCCAATCTCTCTCTCTCTCTCTCTCTCTCTCTCTCTATATATATATATATATATATATATATATATATATATATATATATATATATATATATATATATATATATATATACCCTTGTAATGTCAATAAACAGAAATTTAAATCCGAAATGAGAATTTAAATGCAATACTTGAAAATGTGGCAATAATTCCATGTTATATTGAATTTCATTGATAAAAATTAATCGAGGATTACTGAATTTAGTTTTAAATGATGTGATTTTATTTAGACGATTTAGAAATCACTTGAAGATTTTTGTAATTTTAAGCAATTTTGCTTTTTTTAAGAGTGAATTTATTCAATTCTACAAATTGAAGGAGTTTTGGATTAACTCTTAAATGAGTTGATTTTATTCATGTATGAATTGGTTACAAATCGCCTAAGCGCTACTGGATTAAATCAAAAATGACAACATTTCACTCCAACTTGAATTGATAACAAATCGCTCAAGTGCTACTGGATTTGCCTTAAATTATTTCACTTCACTCAAATACGAGTTGGCTGCAGCTAACTCAAGTGCTACTCGATTTAATCCTAAAGACTTCATTTCACTCAAGTATGATTTGGTTACAAATCGCTCAAGTGCTCCGAGATTCAGTCTTAAATGACTTCATTTCACTCAAGTATGACTTTATTACAAATCACTCAAGTACTACTGGATTTAACCTTTATTGATTTGATTTCACTCAAGTATGAGTAAAAGAGAGATCACTCAATCATGAGTTGATTAAAAACAACTCATTCACTTGAGTTGTTTCAGCTCTTCTTGAGAAGGTTCCTTTCAACATGGGAAAAGAGTGGATTTCAGCTCAACTTGAGTTATTTCAGCTTTTTCGTTTTAAGAGAGAAGGTACTTCATTGGCCACCAACTCACCAGACTTTAATTTCATCGAAAACTTTTAGTGTATCATGAAGACAAAACTCCAAGAAAATCCTCCTTCAAGTAAAACTGAATTAGTGGCATTTGTAAAGTCTATTTGGGCTAATATCAATAGAAATGTTTGTAAACACCTTGCATGTACGTAGTATGCAAGATCGATTGTACGCTATTATGAAAGCGAAAGGGGATGCTACAAAATACTAACTACTGTTTACTTCATATTCATAAGGCAATATTGTTGCGTAAAATAAAATAGTCTAATGTTTGAACCAATTTAAATTTTACCCTAATATTTTGATGTGTTTCAGAAAGCTGCATAACCAATTTATTGTACTGTATTTTAATATATTTTATCGATGTTAAAATCTTATGTAAATATTCCAGATTTTATTTATAAAAAATTTAATTACATTTACTCAGTATCAAAAATAAAAAAATGAAAAAAAATTTTCTTATTACTTTTTCTCAATTATTCTAATATTTTGAAGATAATCTGTACATTCAAATGGCAAATAATAATAATAAAAAAAACTTAATATATCTTTATAGATGTATATTAATCTTACTTAATTGGACATTGTATTTCTTTTCGATCAACTTCATAAATTCTTTCGCACGTTTCCCCGACGTTTCTTCTGGCTCCCACATTACAGGGACATTGGCAAAGTCTCTATGAGTCCCTTCAGTCTAAAAAATAGAAGAATATATTATATATATATATGCACAGCAAAATTTTCATTTAACAACGTCTCATCGTTACACTCAAACACTTCGTAATAAAGAAAATTCATTAAAGAGAAATCAACTCAGATTTATGAAATTGTTTATAATAAAATACCCATGCATAAAATAGAAAATACGCATGAAATGCAAATATTGAAAAAAGTATTTTAATTCGGGCAGTAATCTTCTTTTTTTACACAATGTAGACATTTTTTAGACAAAAATTTAACAAAAATTATTCATTTAAACTTAATTATTAAATTTAAACACAAATTATAAATTAATTTTTAAACAAAAATTTAGTTTTTAGAGAAAAAATTTAATTAGGTAATGCCTAAAAAACACATAACAAAAACAAACAGAAATTGAAGCATAGAATAACTTTCACTTACCCATTATACGTAGTATAAGGACAAGATTTGTAATCGTTTTAAAAATCAGAAAAAGAGATTGACAGATTTATTCGTTTCAGACACTGAAAATTCCAAAAAACATTTTTAGAAAAAAAATTGCCATCCGTCTATTTGTGTGCATGTCTGTCTGTGTGTCTTTAAACACTCTATCTCCCGAACAAATTGAGATAGAGGTTTAAAATGTAGTGTGTACTTAATATATAACAATGAAGAAAGCCTATTGAATATCAGTAATCTCGATTATCCGGAACGATTGTTTTCGGACTCTCAAAAGATTCATTCTGATGAAAAATGCATAAAAATTTTCGAAATTGTTTATTTTAAGAAATGACTAAAAGACAATAAACAAACATTACTTTTGTATAAAGAATGAAGTCAATAATTAGTTGTCGAGATATCTGTAATTCTATTTTCCACATTTTTCGATTTTTCATGACTCTGTGTTTTATTCAAATTTCAATTGGATATAAGACGCTTAAACCGACGTGGTAAACTGTTAGTAAATATAATCATAATTTTTCGAGTTATAAGGATATTTCTTTTATGTAATTCGGTACTACTTGATTAGATCGTCGACCAAAAAACTATCGCATAACTATAAGATTAAATGCTAATAATGACTTATCGTAGATGTCACATTCACTTGACATTAAACACGTTACACGTGTTTGTTATGTCATCAAGTGATTTTTAATTCGACATTTTATTTAAATTATTTTTTTTAAATCTTTTACTAATTTATGTGTTCTTTTGTTTTTTAAAATAAAAATTATGCAAATTTGTATAGTTTAAGAGTCATTTGGCGATTTATATAATTGGTCGACGGGTTAATTAAGTAGTACTCACAATTCAGAACAGAGAATTACTAAGCATTAAAAATATTTGAATTTACGTTTAAATTTTATTTTGGAATTGTAATATGTTACATATAGTTTACACGTATTATTTTTTTATACTTTATATTACGCATATAAATGATAGGAAAGTATTACGGGGCACTAGTTTTCTTTTTTTTTCTCGGTATTCCAAATCCTTAAAGTTAAAAAAGTTTGTACAAGTTTCTTATAAAAAGAAAACACACTGTTCATAAAAATGTTCGCCCTTTTGTAAGTATCCGAACGATTCATTTGCAACATTTTCGTAAAACTGGAATGCCTTTCTTATTGTATCGAAGGTTTTTAAAATGTCTTCTTTTCAATGCAAATGGTTCAATAAATAAATAATTTCATATTCATACAATCCGTTGAAATCAATTCATACATCCATCGCAACAACAAGCTCGCCGTTCAAATGTCGTGTAAGCACGAAAATAGAATAAACTTCGTTTTCATAGAATATATTTTTCATTATAGGGAGATTAATTTACATGTTAATGATGTTCAAAATTAAGGTGCATAGAAACTTTCTCTAAGTAGAAAACTTCGTTAAAGGGAAATTCGACTATATATTCAGGTATAGACCCTTGCATTGACGTTACAGGAGCGGCTGTTTTACTAATCTGGAGCACATCTGAAGTCCAAACAAAACATCGTAACTCCTCGTTTGCTATTTAAAACACGTGTGGTGCTTCTGTTTAATTTTGATTTTTCTTATTCTTGCATTATTTTTCTAAGTACTTAAGGCCCCTATCCTCGCTCGAGGAAATGCTCGCGAGCTAATGCTATTCCTATGGGGAAGCATTTTTCTAATAACTCTTTCGCATTTTGACATTTTTGAATTTTTTTTTTTTTTTTTTTTTTTTTTTTTTTTTTTTTTTAATTATTTGAAAAATGGTTGTTGTTTTCGGGAGAATGGACCCGATGATGTTACCACTTTTGAATGATGTTACCACTTTTGAATGATGTTACCACTTTTGAATTTAAATTAAATTCTTTATTTTTAGAAGAATTTTTATTTGAATTTAAATTAAATTCTTTACTTTTAGAAGAATTTTTATTTGAATAGTAAATTAAAATGGTTAAAATCATTGTAATAAAGGAGAAAACTAACAAATTTAAAAATGGGTAGACGGAAATTAACAGATACGGAAAAAGCCGAAGCCAAAGAAATGAATGAACGTGAATATCGCATTCAATGATATTAAACACAATACGCGTACTTAAACAATCATAAAGTGATTTTTATTTCTTCTTTTGCTATTTAAAATAAAAATTTAGTCAACATGTATAAGTTGCTTATTAGTTTGGCGATTCGTATCATTTGGCGAAATTGGTCGACGGGATAACTGAGTAATACTGTATTTGGTTTGGCGCAAAAATGTCTTTCAATGCAGAAAATGATAAAATCAAAAGATTATTGAGCCGCTGAAAACCAATTACGTGTTGAAAGGCGATCACGAAAAAGGAAGCAATTTAATGCCGAACCGATTAATTGTAAAACATCATGTCGCCAGGGCGACCAATCCACTAGCCATGGCGTTTTACTATCGGTCGGTTCTAACCAGGAAAATTTGAGTGCCAATAGTGATTCTAACAAGCCGGAAAATGTTATAGCTATTACTCTTGATTTTCCACCACCTAAAAAGAAAACTAAAAAGCAATCGGCTTGGGAAAAACTGGGAAAAAACTTTTTTGATTCGATGTCTGATGGACCCATTCACAGATGCATGTGCTGCGATCGATTTTGGTTTAAAACCTCCATCACCAAAATTCTGCTCTGTAAAATCAAACAATATATGCCAAAGTCTTACAAGTATAACAGTATATGCCAAAGCTGTATTTTAATAATGATTACTTTTGCACCAACAATGTTAAATAGTTTGAAATGTTTCTTTCGTCGCCAACTTTTATGCTTGGCGACAATAGAGTGATATAACTTAAACGAACCGTACCTTCAAATTGCAGCATGTATAAAGTCATTAATAGCAGTGGCACGGATAATACACAATAAAACAACTGGTATTTAGCTTAAAATGATAGATGAATGTATCGAGTGAAACATTTTTCAAATGGTTGGGGTAATTTCTTAAATTACAATTTTTTATTTATTTTTTTTTTTTTTTTTTTGCATTGGTTAGCTGAGGTGCATGCCGACAGCGCACCTTTTTTACTTTTTCGATTTTGGTTGCAGATTTTTTTTAAAAAAGCACTTTCAGTTTCGAAACCGGTTGTGAAAGTAAAACTAACTTTGTAAAAAATATCTGCAACCAAAATCGAAAAAGTAAAAAAGGTGCACTATCGGCAAGCACCTCAGCTATCATATGAAAAAAAAAAAAAAAAAAAAAAAAAAAAAAAAAAAAAATTCAAAAATGTCAAAATGCGAAAGAGTTATTAGAAAAATGCTTCTCCATAGAAATAGCATTAGCTCGCGAGCGTTTGCTCGAGGGGGACAGGGGCCTTTAAAAAAAAAAAAAAGAGAGAAAATCACTATTTTTACAAATGTGAAAACACCACATTTGCCTTATGTTTGGACGCCAGGTGAAGCATGTGACGGACGCCACGTGCAAGGGGTCTATAATTATTACAGTAAATCAGAGTAACTTTCCGCCAAATCAGAGTAACTTTGCTCCCATTTACGAAACTTTGATCCATTCTGTCATGGAGGAATCTTGACGAATTATTTCCAATGAGCTTCCAAACCCACGCTAGTGCTGCTATCTATGTTTTGATACCAAAAATTTACCGTTAACTCAAACGATGCAGCAAATTTAATCTTTTTTTCTCTCTTGGGCCAAAGTTACCCTTGATAGGTCAAAGTTACTCTGATTGACTGTACTTCTGTTTAGATTTAACTTATAATAAATTTGTGTATTATTATGTTGAATTCTCTTCTTATTTCAGTCTCTTAATAAGTTGATTTTTTTTTCAGATTTTAATAAGTCTTTTAATAAGTTGATTTCTTATAAAAAATTTAGTCTTTTGCTGTCAAAAGAGTACGAAAAAGTTACAATTAAATAATTCAAAAATTAAATATTATAACAGGAAGTGGCCAAACAGCTCTTACTGAATAATACAGAAAAAGAAAGCAGACAGTTTTTTATTTGAAGAATTATATATATAAAACCCCTCTGTGTATAACAATTCCGGGGTCAACCTATCCACGAGAAAAAGAAACTCATTCACCAATGAAAACATTTCATAGTCGTAATGGAGCGTTCTCATGGGTCAGATTTTCAGTGGGAGCTGTAAATGACGTCATTACATTTTACTTCACTTTGAAATCTTTCCACGATTTCAAAAAGTACACTGTTAAAAATTTGATCCATTTGCTGCAGCGGCACTCCACAGCTTTTATAGAATATCTTTTTTATGACGAATGAGAATGCTCCATAACACAGTAAAGTAACCGTTTTCTATAAAAGCGGTGGAGAGACGCTGTAGCAAATGAGTCAAATTTTTTACAGTTTATATTTAATTAAAACTTTTTATTAAAGGAAAGCGAAGGTGCGTTTTAAATGCAATATTGTTAAAATTTTTATATTCGGGTTGCTTTAATTTTTTTTCTTTACAGCCGTGAATGACTCTTGCGAATTTCAAATCTATAAAAAACATTGTGAAAAATTACCTCCGATTTTAAAGGCAATCTATTTTCTGACCAATGAAACCATTCCATAGTCGTAATGGAGCGTTCTCAATGGTCAGATTTACAGTGGGTATAAATGATTTACAGTGGCTGTAAATGACGTCACTACATTTTACTTCGCTTTGAAATCTTTTCACTATTTCAAAAACACTAATTAAAACTTTTTATTTAAGCAAAACAGCGGGTGCGTTTTAAATTTCATTATAATCCCCACCCCCCATTTACCAGATAGTTTTGCTATAGTTTTAAATGCAGATTTCTGTTAAAATTTTCTTTCTTTCTTTCTTTCTTTCTTTCTTTCTTTTTTTTTGGGGGGGGGGTTAGATTTTTTTTTCTTTCCAAGTTTAATCGCTGTATTTATCAAAATTGTTTCAGCCTAAAGTGGCTATGATTGATCACAGTTGTTGTAATTTTTTATCATCCTTTAAAAATGCAAACACGTCATTTTGACGGGCTATCTTCTAGTTATTTTAATAGTTATTTAACGTTGAAATCAGTCGAACTAACTCTGTTTACAAAGTTTTATGGGAACAAAACTGTACATAGCAATTTAACCATCTTTCGAAAGCACATACTTTAAGAGATTGTGGTGTGCAGGTTCAATCATTTTTAAATTTGTCGATGTTTTTTTGGTCAATGTTTTTATTCAAAATGTCATTATCTGAAGAGACGTGTCATATTTTTCTGCTCCTATTGTCAGACTTTAAAAATGCGCCAATAATAATATTCAAACATCTTTTAATTGAAATAGATATTTATTCGTGAGTATTAGAAAGAAAATACAGAGAAACTTCCATTTGACAAAATCTACTCGTTGCTCTAAAACACTTCATTATGAAGAAAATTCGTTGAATAGAAATCAACTTAAATTCATGAAATTTGTTTAACAAATAACGCATGATTAAAATGAAAAATGCACATAGAATGGAAATATTGCAAAAATGTATTTTAATATCACATCGTTTGTTATGTATATTTTAATTCTGAATCAAATTGTACTATCCGCAACTCGATACGATAATTTTTTACAAGGTTACGGCAGGTTTAAATATAAAGTCGACAATAATATTTTATGCAGGTAAAATAGGTTTTCACAGTAACAACGGGTGGTCATTTACAAAAATTCGGGAAGAACATCATCTTGGCATTAAAAATGAAGATCCGAAGAGTCTCCCAAAATAAAATTGTCTTAGTGTTTTTTTTGTTTTTTTTTTTCTCCTTTTTCTTGGTTTAGAGATATCTGAATTTTTGTGATATCCGGTTTTATTCGTTTTCTGATTGGACCATGTTTAAGATTCAGAAATGAAATACCTCTGTTATCACAGTGACAAGAAAAGTATTGAAAACTAAAAAAATAATAATAACTTCAAAACAAATGTTTAAAACGTAAAATTGCATTTAAAAGTACACTTTATTTCTCTAAACAACAGTAAAATTGCAGTACCGAAAATTGTAAAACTGAAATTTCTTTTAAAACTTGTTTATGATTGGTCCAGGAATAATAATGTTTAGTCCATGACGTATGTTATGTTATATATGACTCTGCTATTACGTAGCCACGTTTTGATCATTATAAAAATGATGTTTATTATTATTTAAAAAAAAAATATAGCATTTACGTATAAGTCTAAAATAAGTCTTTGAAAATATCATTCTCCAAATGGTCGTTGTAATTTGTTAAAAAATATTTTTTTTTTCTCCGGGGAGGAAGGGGGTTTTTAACGCGGAGATGGAGAATTCAACTTTTTTTAAATGATATAAGTGATTTACTGTTTATTGGGTATTTTTTTTTATTCAGAATCCTATGGCATTATCTGCAAGTCGATACACTCATTCGTCACAAAGTTAGGTATGTTTTATGAATATAAAATCATGATTAGTTTTATGAATGCAAAATTATGAATTAATAGATTTTGGCAACTTTAATGAATTTGAACAAGACCAGTTGATCTTAATTTTGATTATTATTGCTATTTTGAGGATATTTAATAAGTTTGAGATTATATGATATGATATAAAAAACATACTTTAAACGTAAAATAAGTGAAAAAACTGTGCTCATAATAAAGTGCTATTTTAGTTTATAGATGATGCCATTAGAATAAAAAAAATAACAAAGGATACCGCATTTGACCTAATTAAAGTTTTTTTTTTTTTAATTTCTTCTCCCTCGAGTTATAAATCCCACTTTTGCCCCCAAAACACGATAAAACAACTTTATTTTTCGAAAACTCACCGGATCTTTATTTCTAGTGCCAAAAAATGTCCTTCCCAAATTTTTGGAATGGTCATCAGTAAGAATCTATTTTAATTGCATAAAGTTTAATTTTCGACTTTGTATTCATAAAAGCTATATATATGGGTGATTCTACGATAAGAAGTTTCAAGTACACAGAGGATACGACCAAGGAGAAAAGTTTGAGTTTTATCAGGAAACCTTTATATTATGATTTTTGTTCCGTTTATTTACCTTTTCATATAAGGGTAATTCACCTTATGCATATTTTATAACTTTTTCAGAGACCAGGGTAAATACAATGGGCAGGGGAGAGATATCAGGACCAGAGTAGATACTCATTTCACCAGGGGAGAAATGTTGACAAATGAATAAAATGAATAAAATTAACTTTTATTAAACATTGCTCTTAACATATAATCAGACTATCATATTAATCATTAATCAGACTATCATATTAGAGCTTTTCTTCTAAAACAAGAGCGTTTCACTTACAAAAATACACATTTGTAAATTATCTTGCCATTGTATCTTCAACAAATAATAAAATAATCTTTTATTAATACTAATTAAGTAGACAATCTCTTCTTAAGTGTTAATCAGACTTGGATAATCAGGATTACTTTCATATTGTCTATACATATGCGCTTCGGTCACATTTTGCATATGGTTTATTAAATGTACATGTTTTAATCATAGTAGAAAATGACAAAATAACAAATAATTAAAGGAACTCTCTTGCCTACATGAACAAAAAATAAAATTAAAATAACATTAAAAAAATTAAAAGCACCCTCATGCTTACATTAGCAAAAAATAAAATTAAAGTAAAATAAAAAATTAAAGGTACTCTCTTGCCTGCATGTACAAAAAATAAAATCTAAATAACATAATAAAAATTAAGGGCACTTTCTTGCCTATATGAACAAAAAATAAAAACTTAAAATGCGTCAGCTTCCTCAAACACATTCACCGACTTCTTAAAGGAGTAAAACATCCAATGGCGTAACTAGCAGGGGGCGGAGGGGGCGGTCCGCCTCGGTTGTCACCATCTAAGATGTGACACCCAATCTTTATTTGCAAACATTATATATATATAAAATCCCTCCGTGTATAACGATTCCGGGGTCAACCCATCCACGAGAAAAAACACTTATTTTGACCAATGACAAATTCCATTGTGAAAAGTTATCTCCGATTTTAAAGGCTATCAATTTTTCGTCCAATGCAAACGTTCCAGAGTCGTAATGGAGCGTTCTCATTTGTCAGATTTACAGTTTGAGTTGTAAATGGCGTCACTACATTTTACTGTGCTTTGAAATATTTTCCCTATTTCAAACACAATATTCACACTGTTAAAAATTTGACTCATTTGCTGCAGCATCACTCCACCGCTTTTATAGAAAACGATTACTTTGCTGTGTTATGGAGCATTCTCATTGGTCATAAAAGAGACATTCTATAAAAGCTGTGGAGTGACGCTGCAGTAAATGGGTCAGAGTTTTAGCAGTACACTGTTAAAAATTTGACCCTTTTGCTGCATCATCACTCCCCAGCTTTTATGGAATACACTGTAAGTAACACACACAAAGTAACCGTTTTCTATAAAAGCGTTGGAGTGATGCTGCAGCAAATGTTAAAAATTTGACCCATTTGCTGCAGCATCACTCCACTGCTTTTATATAAAGCGCTTACTTTTACTGTGATATGGAGCATTCTCATTGGTCATAAAAGAGATATTCTATAAAAGATGTGGAGTGACGCTGCAACAAATGGGTCAAATTTTTAACAGTGTAATACGGTAAAGTAATCATTTTCTATAAAAGCTGTGCAATGACGATGCAGCAAAACAGTCAAATTTTTAACAGCGTTTAATTAAAACTTTTTATTTAAGAAAAGTGAAGGTGCGTTTTAAATACAATATTGCTAGAATTTTCATATTCGCGTTGCTTTATTTATTTATTTATTTATTTATTTACAGCCGTGAATGACTTCATTGTCACATAACGAATCACGATTGTTTAATCTTTATTGTTGAGATTTGTTTTCGATCTTATAAAGTACTAGCGGCCTTCGCCCGCTACGCTGGTCGGTTTATCTAAAGAAATCTTGAAGAAGTAGTTAGATAAGGTTCAGACATACATTAAAAAAAAAAAAAAAAGCAAGTCGATCATTCAAAAAACGTTGGGAAATATCAAATATTTACTGTAATTTTTTAAGAAAAACAAAGTTTCGAAAAAAAAATTAAATCGAAAAAAAAATTACACTGACATATTAATGCAAGGAAATTTTCCCAGAGAGAAAATTCGCCTTGAATACAATATTTCAAATTCTTTTAATTGCTTATAGGCGTTAATGCCAACATAGTGAAAAAAAATTCCATGCTGGGAATCGAACCCGGGCCATCAGTATGGCGCACTGACGTTCTACCGACTAAACCACATGGAACGACAGCCAGCTTGAAACTTTCTCATACTTAAGTAGACTGGCGAAAACATAACGATAGCGCGTTTTAAAATCGCACAGTGACATCTATTGGATTTTATATGTACTAAAAAACGTTATGTACTAAAAAACGTGAGCAGCGCACCTAATAGTTTCTTTTGTTTCTTTTTGTTACTTTTTTGTCTGTTGTCCGATTTTGATGAAACAAAGCCTATACACTGCCCGGGAGTGTGCATTCTTCATTAGTGAAAACCGCATAAAAATCCATTCAGTAGTTACGAAGATAACCTCGAACAAACAGACAGACAGACAGACAGACAGACAAAAAATTCAAAAAAATTTTTTTTGTGTTTCATTGGTTTTCTTTTATCGCCCTGACTCCATTTTTGTCAATTATCTTCAATGTACAGACACACCGGGTCCTACTGTTTTATTATATGTATAGATTTTCTTTTAAGTATTAGCTAATGGTATAAAATAGTTAATTCACAAATGTTTTAAAATAGCATTATTAGTACATGTTTTGCATTATTAATGCATGTTAATTTGCACGTTTTTTGTGAAATAATTACTGTAATTTTGTGAGTGAAATTCTTTAGCGGCATATTCTATGTCATTATTTTACCCATTCAATTAATAATTTGGCTACCCTCTCATATTCGTCTGGAAATGGGAAAATTTTTTTATACATTTTGGATATTTTTATTATTTTCTCTCAGTATTTTAAAATATTTTTCGGCTGTAGTTTCACAGTGTATTCTTTTATAATTGATAATTTACCTTACTTTATTCTTTTAAATTTTATGCATTTACCATTTGTTCATTACAATCCCTCCCCATCCACCAGACAGTTTTGTTATAGTTTTAAATGCAGATTTCTATTGAATTTTTTAGATTTTTCCCTCATGTTCAATTTTCGTATTTTTCAAAATTGTTTAAGCCTAAAGTGGCTATGATTGACCAAAGTTGTTCTAATGTTTTATCATCCTTTCAAAAATAGAAACACGTCATTTTGACGGGCTATCTTCTAGTATATATATAATCTTATAAGATTTTGGAAAGGAATTCTGAAATAAAATGAAGTTTTTTGCACACGACGCAATGGAGTTAGTTTTCTTTCCTTTATGAATGTGAAATTTTATACAAAATGGTGCATTTAAATAAGACATGCACCAGGGAACAAAAACTTACCTTATCCATCGAATGGGTAGCAAAAGCAAATTTTAAAAGAAAGAATTTTCTTCTACATATAGACACCACATTGACTTATGCGGACTATGGGTGCGTGATGAATCGCTCCTGAGGTTTTTTTTTATATACGCAGGAGGACAAAAAGTAAATAAGGAATGGTATAATGGTATTGTCATTAGTTATAATAAAGTAGAATTGTGATTGAAAAAATATGATGGATCGGAAGGAGAGGAGACACCATAATGGATGGGGGTGACAGCATTTACATCCACTCCGGGTGTCACCCATCCTAGCTAGGCCACTGAAAACATCCTCTGCCTTATCAAAATAAGGTTTAGCATAGAGTGTGTCTGGACAACTTAATCTTCTGAGATGAATGAAATATCTTGTTTATCAACTTTAAATAATTTTCCGCTTTTGTCTCCCATATTACAGAAAACTACTATTTCACCATCCTCTTCCAAACCCGTACACATAGTCACGTAACGGACTCTGTTGTTTTTTATTATAGTTTGACTAGAATAAAGTCGCCGGAAATATATTTTAAAAAGAAGGAGAAATCCTTCTTATATATATATATATATATATATATATATATATATATATATATATATATATATATATATATATATATATATATATATATATATATATATATATATACTAGAAGATAGCCCGTCAAAATGACGTGTTTCCATTTTTAAAAGGATGATAAAACATTACAACAACTTTGGTCAATCATAGCCACTTTAGGCTTAAACAATTTTGAAAAATACAAAGATTGAACATGAAGGAAAAATCTAAAAAAAAAAAAAAATCAATAGGAATCTGCATTTAAAATTATAACAAATCTATCTGGTGGATGGGGAGGGATTGTAATGAACAAATGGTAAATGCATAAATTTTAAAAGAATATAGTAAGGTAAAATATCAATTATAAAAGAATACATTGTGAAACTACAGCCAAAAAATATTTTAAAGTACTGAGAGAAAATAATAAAAATATCCAAAATGTATAAAATTTTTTCCCATTTTGGCCATTTCCAGACGAATATGAGAGGGTAGCCAAATTATTAATTGAATGGGTAAAATAATGGCATAGAATATGGAGCTAATGAATTTCACTCACAAAATTACAGTAATTATTTCACAAAAAAACATGAAAATTAATATGCATTAATAATGCAAAACATGCACTAATAATGCTATTTTAAAACATTTGTGAATTAACTATTTTATACCATTAGCTAATACTTATAAGAAAATACTTTATAAGATCGAAAACAAATGTCAACAATAAAGAGTAAACAATCGTGATTCGTTATGAGACAATCAAGTCATTCACAGCTGTAAAAAATAAATAAATAAAAATAAAAATAAATAAATAAATAAAGCAACACGAATATAAAAATTCTAACAATATTGTATTTAAAACGCACTTTCGCTTTTCTTAAATAAAAAGTTTTAATTAAACACTGTTAAAAATTTGACTGTTTTGCTGCATCGCCATTACACAGCTTTTATAGAAAATGATTACTTTACAGTATTACACTGTTAAAAATTTGACCCATTAGTTGCAGCGTCACTCCACAGCTTTTATAGAACATCTCTTTTATAACCAATGAGAATCCTCCATATCACAGTAAAGTAGCCGCTTTATATAAAAGCAGTGGAGTGATGCTGCAGCGAATGGGTCAAATTTTTAACAGTTGCTACAGCATCACTCCAACGCTTTTATAGAAAACGGTTACTTTGTGTTTATTACTTAGTGTATTCTATAAAAGCTGGGGAGTGGTGATGCAGCAAAAGGGTCAAATTTTTACAGTGTACTGCTAAAAATTTGACCCATTTACTGCAGCGTCACTTCACAGCTTTTACAGAATGTCTCTTTTATGACCAATGAGAATGCTCCATAACACAGCAAAGTAATCGTTTTCTATAAAAACGGTGGAGTGATGCTGCAGCAAATGAGTCAAATTTTTAGCAGTGTGAATATTGTGTTTGAAATAAGGAAAAGAATTCAAAGCACAATAAAATGTAGTGACGTCATTTACAGCTCAAACTGTAAATCTGACAAATGAGAACGCTCCATTACGCCTCTGGAACGTTTGCATTGGACGAAAAATTGATAGCCTTTAAAATCGGAGATAACTTTTCACAATGGAATTTGTCATTGGTCACAATAAGTGTTTTTTCTCGAGGATGGGTTGACCCCGGAATCGTTATACACGGAGGAATTTTATGTATAATATATATATATATATATATATATATATATATATATATTACAAATTAAAAAAAATTTCGCCAAAACTAACCTTTATACTATCTTAATTTTCTTATAATAATGTTCCGTACTTACTTCAAATTATTAAATTAAAATCTTGTTTCTAAATCTAATCTGTTAATCTTTATGCAGACGATATAAATTCTTAATTTGCCTTAAAAAACATTATTCCAGTATGCGTAAATTTAAAAAGATGGCTCTAAATTAAAAATATTCTTAATTAAATTTTTATTTCTTAATATTCCAAATAAAATTCATTTTTCTATGTTTTTATCAACCCTTAAGAAAGTCTTATTAAATATATTCCAAAACCATACCTTTAAAAAAAATCACTATTTTATTTTATCTATTTATTTATTTTTCCGCCGTCAACCTTTGATAGTGTGCATATTAATAAATTCATTTCTTTTCTTTTTCTCTTAAAATTAATCATTTATAAAAATCGTCTGCCTAAGAAAGCCTGAGTCGATTATAAATTGGTTAAATAATATTAAAAAAAATAAATTTATCGTCTGTGTAAAATAGTCTCGTAGCTGGACAAGAATTCTGTTTACATAAAAGAAAGATGGTTTGAGGTTACAGAATGTTCCAGAATTTTCTTTTTAGATTTTAAAAGGGGAAGCCTCGAGTTGAGAAGGAAGATTCTTGGTTCTTTCTTGGATGAGTACGGCTGGTTTAAGTAAATGATGGAATATTTTTTTGGATATTTCGGTTAGAGATAGTATGAAAAAGGAGCTTTTCCCTTTCTCATGATTACGGATTAAATAAATGAACTTACAGCAGCCAATGAGTAATTATTTGGATTCTCTACATCTATTTATTTATTTTCCTCGGTGGCCATGACTTCTCTGCGGTGAATGGGAAACCCGGCGTTGATGTCTCTAGCTCCTAAATTTTAAATCGTCACAATAAACTCTAAAGTCCGACAGGATCATTTATCTGTCCTGCATTCTTCGGATATTTAAAGAAACTTGCTATGGAACGAAGTGATAATAAAAACTGTGGATCGCTGAATAATTTGCCCGTCATTATTGGATGTGTTCTTAAACAAGAACTGCCATAGTCCCTTGATTTCTGGAGTGACAAAAACAGAGGAATTGTTCCTGTAAAGTGCTTTGGTCGAGAAAAAGTAGTCCTCGTGATGATGAAAAAGAAAAAAAAAATAACTACAAGACCATTTCTTGTAAATTGGTGAATAGACAGATATTTTTCGAGGTAGTTGAGCCCAATAGGATTTCGAGGAGAATTTTTTCGTGGTGTTTTGATTATTATTATTTGTATACTTTTTATGTATTTATTTAAATTAATTATTCTCTGTTTGTCAGGTTTATTTATTTGATTATTTATCTGTGAATCTTACTTACTTACCTATTTATGAGTATTATTATTATCATTATTATGTGTTGGAGATTGAAATATTTTTATTCTTAAGGATTTAATTGAGGAGTATGATTTTCTTAAGATATTTACTGTTACTTATTAAGAGTATTATATTTTTATGCACGATTAAAGGCAAGTTTGTAATAATAAGGAATTATATAAAAAACCTAGAAGATCAAGTTTATTTTTAAAAGTACATTTTCTAATTTATTGATATTTGTTTGTTATCAAGAAATAGTCTCAGAATGCAGTATTTTCATGATAATGTTCCTACAACTAGACATTGGAGCTAGAAAACTAAATTAACAATTATGTGATTTCCTTTATTAGAATTAAAAGTTTGTCCCAATTTAAGGTATAACTATGATATTTTCAATTTCTATTTTTATTAGATAAAATTTCTGGTTAATATTAACAGCTAAATATAGTCACAATTTCTCGATAATTCTGATTCAGATAAAAAAAAAAAAAAAAAAAAAAAAAAGGTGGGTAATGGTTTTGTGTGAGGCAGTTAAAGTGTATACAACACCAGTAGACAAAGCCCTCAAAATTGCGAAAGCGCGAACTCATGAATTTCACCTTAAAAGTAAAAGACTATGATCGAAATTTTGTCGAATGCCCATTAAAAATACAAGACTCTAATTTATGAAGAATTTAAATACCCTAACACTCGAAAATTAGAACCTACTTTCTCTGGACCATACAAAATTATAAATAAACTTTCTGATGTAACTTATGAAATAGATAAATTTAATTATGAGACATTACAGAATTCCGTTATTGTGCATGTTTCTAAATTAAGACCCTATTTTTCACCCGAAGATTTTTAACTGTTTCATGAGCAACCCAAAAAACTAACAAATCCTCAGATACAATCACTAGATCAAACTAAAGTCAAGACAGTAGATTAAATTTTAATTCTTATTCTTTAAATATTTTATCACCATAATTTTCAACATTCGCAGGTATGTTCTTAGTGCGCAACAAGAATATTACTTGTTTTTGGGAGTTTTTGGGATTAAATTGGGCTCCTTATGCAGGCATAAGGTGTACACTTTGATTGTAAAAGCTTTCAAATTGATGTTGATAAATTAATTTTAAGTGTATTTAAGTCTAACTATATTTACTCATTATTTGACATTAGTATTATTCTACTTATTCAACAAATATTAGGTGATAACAGTTATAAAATCTGATGATTCTACTCAAACCTATAACATAATATGTGATTTTCAGTGATTGTGAAAACTACAGATATTAAAAGTTTTTCAAAAAAGCAAAGTATTTTTATTTCCATTTCTCAATTAAGAATGACAACTTTTATTCCTATGTGTATTTTATTATTAAAATTTATAAACCATGTGTAGATAAAGCAATACTCTACATTTGGCATTTGAAAACTTATAACCAAATTTGACAAGTTTGTAAAAGAGTATCAGAGAGGAATTATTGTAAGGAAATACTGGTTGAGAGTCCATTTTCTAAATAGTTAGATTTAATTTTATTTGGATTTTGGAATTATTATGATTTTTTTTATTTATACTTTCGGCTAGCAAAAAATACTTTCTTATGCTATTAGAAGATAAGAAAATTATTTAGTTGCTATGTAATTATTTTTATCCTCAACTAATATTTTCCCTATCAATAATATAGTAACTGTGATATTTTCTTTTGATTATACTCTTGTTTTACTATTATTATTATTATGATTTCTATAATGAAGTTTAGTATTAATTATACTCTTATTGAGAAATATTAGGATATGGAGTATTATTATACTATTACTTATTATTGTTGTTATTGTTATTATTTAAATTTTTCTATATTACTTATTATTGATATTGAGAGTGATGCTATTTATTATTGAAAAATTGTTATATTATTAAGAGATGTTGGATCCAACAAAGATTCCAACATAACATTAAACCCAAAGATTAAACTAAATTTGAAGATCTTTAATTAAAGAGACTGTATTCAGTGAACATTGGAAAAGACTCTTTTATATACTATTGAAAGACTTTTTACATTTGAAGGACTTTATTTATAATAAACTATACATTAAGTTATTGTAATTATTTAAACTTCCATGAGAAAGAGTTTTTATTGTTTTCATTATATTTTTTATCTCTTACTTATTAATATTTATAACTTATTTACTTTTATTGTATGTATTATCTCCTATGCACTTACAAATAGTAAGTGATATTGTAACATTATTGTATTTCTTTCAGGGAAATGCTCCTACCTAAATTTAATTCACATTAATTTTCTCTTAAATATTTTATTTTAATCGCTAATATTTTTTATATTGCGTTAATTTTCTTTTCTTCCATCTCTTGGCTTCCTGAGTTTGACAGTTTTATTCCAAAATTTAACTTTTCTAAATTATTATATTTCTGTTGTCTGAACTTGTAGTTTTATTTAACTATCAATTTCATACAAAGTTTTGGGGAGGGGGAATAATATTACAAATTAAAAAAATTTTCGCCAAAACTAACCTTTATACTATCTTAATTTTCTTATAATAATGTTCCGTACTTACTTCAAATTATTAAATTAAAATCTTGTTTCAAAATCTAATCTGTTAATCTTTATGCAGACGATATAAATTCTTAATTTGCCTTAAAAAACTTTATTCCAGTATGCGTAAATTTAAAAAGATGGCTCTAAATTAAAAATATTCTTAATTAAATTTTTATTTCTTAATATTCCAAATAAAATTCATTTTTCTATGTTTTTATCAACCCTTTTTAAGAAAGTCTTATTAAATTTATTCCAAAACCATACCTTTCAAAAAATATCATTATTTTATTTTATTTATTTATTTATTTTTCCGCCGTCAACCTTTGATAGTGTGCATATTAATAAATTCATTTCTTTTCTTTTTCTCTTAAAATTAATCATTTATAAAAATCGTCTGCCTAAGAAATCCTGAGTCGATTATACACTGGTTTCCAAAAATTAAGGAAAAATCCCAAAAATAGCGATAATTCAAAATATTACATGTAGATTTTAATGAAACTCAGCCTCAATATACATTGCATAGTAAAGTATAAAATAACATGAAAAAAAATTGCCCGACAATTATGGTGTTTCAAAAAATAGCATAATTATAAAATTAACAAAATCAGTTTGCCAGTTTGGTATAGCAAAAGTACCTTTAATATGCCGTATGATCACCCTAGTAGCAATACAGCACATACAGCGATGTGTCATATTGTCAATTATGCGGTCGATCAGTTCGCTGGGAAGTAAGAGCCATTGCTCTTCCAAAGCAGTTGTAAGCGTGGCAAGGGTCAAAGGAGGGGGATTGTGAGCAGCGACACGTCTCCCTAAAGCATTCCAAACATGCTCAATGGGATTCAAGTCCGGTGATCGAGCTGGCCATTCCATGGGCTGAATTGTCTGGTGCTGAAGATAATCTTCCACGATGCGAGCCCTGTGCGGTCTAGCGTTGTCGTCCTGTAACGGGAAATTATTACCTACATCACCGGCATAAGGTCGCACATAAGCATCAAGGATGTCATCTCTATAGACGTGAGTATTCACGGTTCCATGTGGAAAGACATGGAGGTCTGTGCGTCCACCCAAAGAGATACCACCCCAAATGCAGACACTGCCTCCTCCGTATGAATCTCTTTCACGAATGTTTGATGGATGATAGCGTGTTCCCTGTTCTCTCCCAATCAAACAACGCCTACTATTGCTTTGGAGGTTAAACAGGGACTCATCCGTGAAGAAAATTCCTCCATTGATCAACCGTCCAGTGGACATGTTAACGTGCCCACATCAAACGTTCTCTCCGATGACGTGAGGTGAGCGGCACACAATTTGCTGGTCGTCTCTCGTAAAGTCCACCTTCGTGAAGCCTTCTACGTACATTAGACATTGACACTAACCTTCCAGTGGCTGCAGCAAGGCAGGATCTAAGGTGAGATGGGGTTGCGGTTCTATTCCTTCGTACACATAACCGGAAATATCTGTCATCGGCGCTTGTAGAAACCCTTGGCCGTCCTTGGCTGAACTTTCTTGAAACCGAACCAGTGGTTTGAAATTGTAGCCAAAGCCTATGAAACGCCAAAGGACTCACATATAGCCATCTAGCCACCTCTGCCTGACTTTGTCCTGCCTCCAATCTCCCAATAGCTCTAAATCGCAGCTCTGCGGGCAAATGATGCCTCGAGGTCATTGTAATGAATTGGCTATCCTAGATTTATAATATCACTATCACAGCGACAATTGCAGCCTTACTCTCTAACGTGCATTTTTATTTGCCTCACGGATGATACAATGCGATTGCAGTGCCACTAATTTGCATTGGGTATTTTTATTCAGCATCTTTTATTTAACAATATATGCAAATTCCATACGGATTGCTTTCTTTTTGAACGAGTTATCGCTATTTTTGTGATTTTTCCTTAATTTTTGGAAACCAGTGTAAATTGGTTAAATAATATTTTTTAAAAAATAAATTTATCGTCTGTGGAAAATAGTCTCGTAGCTAAACAAGAATTCTGTTTACATAAAAGAAAGATGGTTTGAGGTTACAGAATGTTCCAGAATTTTCTTTTTAGATTTTAAAAGGGGAAGCCTCGAGTTGAGAAGGAAGATTCTTGGTTCTTTCTTGGATGAGTACGGCTGGTTTAAGTAAATGATGGAATATTATTTTGGATTTTTCTGTTAGAGATAGTATGAAAAGGGAGCTTTTCCCTTTCTCATGATTACGGATTAAATAAATGAACTTACAGCAGCCAATGAGTAATTATTTGGATTCTCTACATCTATTTATTTATTTTCCTCGGTGGCCATGACTTCTCTGCGGTGAATGGGAAACCCGGCGTTTATGTCTCTGGCTCCTAACTTTTAAATAGTCACATATATATATAATTTTTGGTTTTGCAATTCATACTTTTCTGGATCATTTTCAATCTTTTGATATCGTAGTCTCTCTGCTTCACTTTTCTTCTGTAATCTTTCTTCACACGTTACACTCTTCACACTTCGTTAACTTTTTCCGTGGTGCCATTATATCAAATAATGACAGTAATATAATAACAATATTTCTTTTTATCATAACAAATTTCATTAGTAATAATCATTTAAGTCATTCAAAATTAACGTTGATAGAAGTTAACTAAATCTGCCTTTGTAATAGCATCTTATGATGAATATTATCTCCCTTGGTCAGTGACTTTCTCCCCTGGCAGTTATCTTGAAAGGGAAAATACGGCAGGGGAAAGACATTTTCAGGCACGTAGCCAGGGAGGGGGCTAAGAAGGCTGAAGCCCTTCCCGAAAGTTAAAAAATTTTAAATTAAATCTAATGATTTTAAAATCTGCCAAAATTTTCGTTTTTTTTCCTTCTATAACATTAGAATTACGTATATTTTTAGTTGTAAAAATATAAATTTATTCAGCTAAAATTCTAAACGAAATTTTCACTTTATGCACATTAAAATTCGATAAGCGTATTCGATAAGCACGAATCATATCATTAATTTAACTTAGAAAAAATAAGTTTAATATACGTATGGAGTATAACTTAACTTTAGGAGTCAAATTTAAAACATTTACATTTGTGATCTTTCTTAATTTCCCCTATACTCATTATATCACGAGATAATAAATGCTTAGAGTGATCAGTGTTAAAATTTTTTGTAAAAAAGGGAGCGCCAAAAACTGTAATAAACCCTTGTAATGTAAAATTATGTGAAAAATATTGATTAATTTTTTTTTAACTACAAAAGGCTTTTTATTCAACTAGTAACAGGTAATTTCGAAAAGAAATGGTGCGAAGAAAAAGAATAGGATATCAACAAAATTTCGAAGATACCATAGTGGCTGGTGTCTCCCGGCTCTTCACAAAATAAATTTGAGTTAAATTGTTTGCATATAATTATTTAATAGAAAGAAAATGTGCACAGAGTAGTCTGTTTGTGTGGGAAAATATCTCTGTCTTTTATAGAATTATCAACTACAAGGATGGATACTCTTGAATAGGGATTTTTTTTCGGTTTTTCACAGTGCCGCCTACAGAGTTTTCTAGGAGGCAACATCTAACATTCTAAGATTCTTATTTTGCGCAGAGCAAGATATGCTACTAAGAGCTATCACAAAACCTGCCCTCTTACGTTAGAGAACAGAAAAAAGACGGTAAAACCTGGAGATGAGGAATTGAAATGTTATAAATGCTTATGGAAATACTAAATCTTGCTCAGCCCAGACATTCAGAATGAAATTATTTAAGGGGGTAGTAAGGTTAATTCGAGGGAAGAAAAGCATATTTTCTATCATTTTTTTGTAAGGATACAATTAATATTTATTTAGTTGTATAATTATAGTATAATTATATGTCATTTAAAGAGTATTCCGTGAAATTTTCATTAAGAAATATTAAAAAATGAGCCGATGACAGCGAATCTTCGAAGACGTCCCAAAAAAAAAGTTGATTTGCAGTGAACCGCATAACTCATGAATGGATCAACTGAAATTAAAAAACCAAATTTATTTAATTAGTTGATACGTTTCCTCAGGGAACGCAGTCGAGTTTTTTTTTTTTTTATTATTGATTTTTCAATTTTTTACAAGGCTCGGAAGTCAAAATACTGATTTTTCATCAAAAAAATCTGATATTTTGTTTTTTAAAAGTAAGTTAAAATAAAAAAAAATAAAAAAAACTCGACAGCGTTATCTCGTAATTTATATAAAGAAAGAGTGTGTAAAATTTTAAAAAGATCGGTTCAGTAGATTTTGAGCTACAGAGTTCACCGGCTTCGAAAAAGCGAAGTGTTAGAAAAACACGTTTAAAGTTTCACAGACGTTATTGTCGAAATAGATATTTGTAAATTACTGCTTTTTTCATATACTTACACAGAATCATCAATGCCAGGCCCATAAAGCGAAAGCTGTCGGAGATGATGTCCAGAGCATCTTGTTGCTCTTGTCTACGACGAATCCTGCCTTCTTTGCTCTCTTTTGCAGCCTCTCGCTCCGCTTTACATACTCGAAGACTATCTGTTGTTCGCGCCCATTCATGAGAACTTGTTCCAGTTTTTATGTCCATTTCTTGCAAAAATGACAGCAGAGAAAAACAGCCTTCATTAAATGTACATGCTGCAACATTAGCTGCAATTTCAACGACGTTGGAGGTGCCATTCACTGTTTTTGGAGTAATTTTCCAAATAAGTTGATTAAGGCTTTCATTATTGTTCTGAGTGAAACCTCCAACACATCGTTCCAGAAGTGCATCTTTGCTTAAATCCTCATAAATAGGTTTGATGGCTTCTAGCACATTATTCGGAAGTGCGGTGTAACTGTGTTTGGTCAAGCAGTCAAACCTGGTCAAGTAGTAGCAGCTACTTGGTAGCTGATTGTTGCGGCCACATTCCTCAGTGTGAAATCGGAGGGCGGAGACTTACAAATGTATATCTCCGTCAGTTTTACTTCAATTGCTTTCAAATTTTCACAGAATAATCTTAAGATGTTGTACATTAATATAAAATAAAAATAAAAAATGCAAAAAAAAAGAAAAAAAATACCTTACTACCCCCTTAAATATGCTGGGCTATAATTGCTGAAGAACTGATTATCAAAATAAATAACGCGATCTGTTTTAGGTAGAATACTGATGAAAGACATTTCAAGCACATAATAGTTTGTCCTTTGAGTTAGGTATGTGGACTCGTATTTATAAAATGCAAAAAATGCCACTAATTCGGGAAATTATTTTAGGTTCATTCAAGTAAATGATTTGTCCGCCGGAAATATACGAATAATAATATACAACGAAAATACAACGCTTTAATGAACTATGTAATGATATCTCTAAATGTGTCACACAGGCGTATGACAGAGAAACTAATAAGGTTGGACATATCACTGCGATCTAATCTACTATTCGTCAGAAGTATCCCAAAATCAGATACCTCCGATTTGTAAGCCATTGTTTAAACCATACATTATGAAAAAATACCTGCAGATTCCTGCCCTCCAAATCTATCTTGGAACAGCTAATGAACTGACATTTATTTATTTTTTTTTTTTTTTCAGAAAACACCCTAAGGTAAATTTGATCCTTCAGCAACTAGTTTCATCATATGCTCCAGAAAACAAAAGAAAATTACTTCTTCGCCTTTTAAACACAATATTTATAAAAAGTCATGAAAATATGGTAACTTTTGTTAAGCTATTTGAATGAATTTGCATTAGCTTAGAAAATATTTTGGAAACCACATGAAATATTTCTTCACCAGCTATAGACCTTTCTTGCCAGTCAAGGAATAGAAAAGTGTGCTTTTATTACAAGCCTATTTGTTTGTGACAAACTTTTCAGTTTGACGAAGGCATTGTCATCTCATCTTCATGAAAAGTCTCGTGACACAATTTTGGTTGTAACTCATGCTAAAGATGTCCTAATTATTTTAGAAAAAATAGAGAAAATGAAATGCGATGGAAATATTTTTCAGAAACATTTAATTATGCATCAAAACTTAGAAAAATGTCTTTTAAACCGAAATAAAAACCCCAAAATCAAAATTTAAACAAACTACACATACAAACAATCAAATTACATCCACTAGAGCCATAGTCTGCATTTCCTGTGTTGAGTCTTTTACAAAATTTGAATGGCAAATTCAATTCAAATGAAAACATTTTAACCAATTTTCAAATATTTTTTTCAGAATGTGCTTTTAATGAAAAGATTTGAAATAAGCAAACAAATTAGAAAATCTCTCTCAATATTTCTAACGTAAGGTGTTAATTTCGTAAGTGAAAATTGAATATGAAGTATGGTGAGAAAAAATTCGTAATGTTGATTGAAATACAGAGGTCCTAAAAGATGTAGAGTACTGTAATGCAATACATTACAATACAATGAAATCTTGCTAAAAGTCTTGGTAACGATAGCCAGGGCTGAAAGATCTTTTTCAACAATGAGAAAATTAAATTTTTCCCTCGAAATGCTATGGCTGATGAGAGACAGCAGTTGGTATTGTTTATGATAGCTACTTACTTACATGAGGTATATAGCCCCGAAGAGATGTGGGGTGACCTTTATGAGAGTTATGCAAAGAGAACCTAGTCCCTAACTATGAAATTAAATCCCAGGTTCGAAAAAAATTATAACTCCCACCGATTAGGTGACATGCGTGATTAGGTTCAAACCCAACACCTACCAACAACTGATGATAGACTGAGTAACCCTGCAATGATATCCATTCGTTGGGACATTACAGTAAATCCTGTTAAAATAATCAGCCTAATGGCTAAGAAGAAGTTACTAAAATTTCTCCTGTTGTATTAATAATTCATTGTACCAAGAGTATGCATTTATAACTTTTGTAATCAAAGAATGCAAAATATAAATATAATTTTTACGATTACTTATAATTTGTAACAATTATTTTTTCTTAAAAAATAGTATGCGTAATTAATTTTATTCATTTTAAGATCCGTACCTGCAATGCGAGACACATGTACGCTAATATTATTCCTGCGTTTTAAAACCATTAATATTACTTGCTTGCATTTCGATATTTTTTTTTCTTATAAAAATACATGAAGTTTATCGCAAAAAGTGTTAATTTGTGCTTTATTATTTTCTTTGCAATTTTTTTCCCTCAAAAACATTTTTTTCAAAACACGAAGAAAAAAAAAAATCTCTTTTTTATTTTTATTTAGGGGCTGTGCATATATAACGTTATCAACTTTTTGGTAATTATGGACCCCCTCCCCCCCATTCGATATCAAACGTTATCATTCCTCGACCCCCCCCCCCACCCACTCGGGTCACGATATCGTTATCAATGTATAATTAGGTGCGTTCGTAATTATGTAAACACGTAGCACCTACAGTGGTCATTCAGTCCGTCCGTCCGTCTGTCTGTCCGTCCGTCCCATCCGTCTGTCTGTCCGCATATAACAACGCAAAAACTACCCAACCGAATCATTTGAAATTTAAAATACATAAATATTACATTATTTTGTCGAGTCATTTCAAATTTTATGAAAATCGGATGCATAGATCAATTACAGGGGCAATCAAAAGTATTCCATTACATTACGGTCAATGGGGGAAAAAGTTTCAAATGCATTTTAATCGTTTGAAATTTAAAATACATAATTATTATATAATTTTGTTGAGTTATTTCAAATTTTTTGATAATCGGGGGCAGAGATCAATTACAGGGGGGCAATCAAAAGTATTCAATTACATTATGGTCAATAGGGAAAAAGTTTCAAATGTATTTTATACGTTTGAAATTTAAAATGCATAATTATTACATAATTTTGTCGAGTTATTTCACATTTTATGAAAATCGGATGCATAGATCACTTACAGGGACAATCAAAAGTATTCCGCTACATTACGATCAATGGGGAAAAATGTTTCAAATGCGTTTTAATGGTGTTACACTCATTCGAACTTAATAAAATTTATTTGAAACTATACAGTACATATTATAATATACATTATACATAATTTGTGGTGCAAAGAACATTTGTTATTTATTTACAAGGTCACACAAAGGTATTTCATTACATAATGGTATAGAGAGAACATTGTTTGATGAGCGTTTTAATTGTAATTCACTATTTACAATTTTATGAGATTGATATATGAAAGTAATATTTTTAAAACTTCGTTATCGTACGGACGCACCTCATTTGCTACGCTTCACGTACAATTTCCATTTTTTTTTTTTTTTTTTTTTTTTTTTTTGTTTGTTTGTTTGGAGTGATATACAAAACTGGTTACACACTTTATTGATTCAAATGAAGAGATGTTACTAAAACATCACATTAAAGCATATAACACTTAAAAGAAATTATTATTTAAAAGTATTTTATAATAGCTTTTTGTTAGCTAATGCATCCAATAGTAATAATGTCTTGTTTCATTTGCCCCGCACGAAGGAGGTAATTGGAGTGATAGAAATTTTTATCAACAAACAAGTGGGCAACACTTTTTCTCTTCCTCTGTTATTTATTAGTAAACAAAAGCTTCATTTCACTCTGTTATTTATTAGTAGACAGAAGCTTCATTTCAAATATACTTCTCATTGGGTTTCTCACAACAGTGATTGTATATGCATGCACATATGAAGAAGAAAAAGAACGTCAAATATTGGTCTATTCCATATTTTAGAATTAAATATTTTTATAATAATTTAGTGATTCTAATAAAAATTTTGTATTTTTATAAAAAATAGATAATAGGTTAAAAAACAGTAATATATTGTTTTGAAAAAAAAAAAAAAAAACATGTTACAAATAAAAAAGATGGTTGAATTAAAAATAATATCGATATCAAAAGGCAAACTCCCTCTCCCCCTAGCGATATCTTACGATATCATTTGCCATCCCCCCTCCAATCCCTAAAATGATAACGTTATGTTTGTACAACCCCTTATTTACGTTTTAAATTATGTGCATTACTGCTGTCAGATAAAAATTCTACGCTTGAGCCCCTCCCAAAAGGAAATCCTGGCTACGGGCCTGGACGTTTTCATGAAATTTTTTAACTGACTGAATTAGTTTTTGGGTTAATTGTATATTTCACTTTAATTATTACTGTATTGTTTAATTACGGCAATAAATGCAAATGAATTAAATAAATATAATAAGTTTTATGACTTACCAGGGGAGATAGACGATCACCTTGCGAAACCATTACACCGCACGGTCGCATTGCAACTACTAAAAGTGGCGGCGCTTAATCGGCTCTTCCTTTTAGTATTGCTAACTTCACGCCGATAGATATCCCTGAGCACTAATTCCAATATGGTCATCCTTGAATTTATATTTGTTTCAGTGGAACGAAATTTGACAGGGTAGATACACAAAAAAAGCGAGACAAAAGTTAATTTTAAAAATTATTTGAATTTAACAAAATTATTTTATATTTTATTTAATAATACTTAAGTATAATTACTTAAATTCCGATTAAACATACTTTAGTTAAGCATCTGAAGCAAAAAATATATGTTTTGTTTGAAAGTTAAATTCAAACCAGCAACCATATATATATATATATATATATATATATATATATATATATATATATATATGTTTTCTATCAGTATGTAGAGTATTGCTACCGTAGGCGCCATTGCAGCACTTATCAATTGCAACATACATATACAATTTAAATTTCATGAAAATATTTATTAAGCACCAGGTGCATAATGTATAAACATTTTTTTAAAAACAGTAATCATTAAAATAACAATATTTAACAATATAAAAAGTCACCCGCAGAATCAAAAGCCATCACTCTTCAGCAGGCGGAATGGCTTTAGCCTTCCCCCCACTATTAAAATAAAGCTTAATCAGCAGGTTTCGTGTAATATGGCAGAGCCTTGCTTCAAATATTAAAATGACATACTTAAAAGCCACTCAAAAATTATTTCAAACATCACTTAAAGATCAATTCAAAGAAATAAGCTTTACTTCTATATTGATGTAATGCAATCAATTATTTACACTCAATATTTTGAATCATAATAAACCCATTTAAAGAATAAACTTTTATATTTATGAAATCTTAATTGATTATAGTATAAAATGCAAGCAACTGCCACACTTCCGCCTGTACCCGCTTATTAGCATAAAAGATAAACTTACTGCATAAGCACGGCTCTTTAATTCCAGCAGGTGACAAAAACTTTTAACTCAAACGAAGACCGGTCCACTTTTCCATTAACATAGCCTTTTCTGTCCGTCGTGACTTCTTTCTGCATGTTTTTTCATCCACAGTCATCCTTTCTACCTTGTAGACTTTGAGATGACAGCTTCATGTAACAAGCTCCAGAATGCAGCATTCCCTTCAGCTACGCCTCCAATCCAAAGAGTTGCCATTCATTGAAAAGTAACTTTACGTAATATCTCAAAAATTTACCCCGATAATTATTTTTATAAAATAAATTGCCTAAAAACTTATAAACCTGTTTATTTACATTGAAATCATTACTGCATATTTTTCTAAATCTAATAAACTGATTTATAACTGTATTAATAAAAACTTTTTTATTTAGATTGGAATACCAATGGGGTAAATTTATAGTATAAAAATCAAAACTGTTTCTTTTATCATATAGATCGACATTGATACTATTGTCTGAAATATTAAAAGAAATATCAAGGAAATCTGCTTTGCTATCAATATTGTTAGCTTTATTTAATTTTAAGAAATCAGGATAAATTTTATTGTATTCATTATAAAAATCAAAATTATAAATTAATATGTCATCAATGTATCTATAAACATGTAAATGCTAATTATATTTAACTGTATAATTGTATTCATAATAAAATAAAAACAAGTTAGCAGCAGTACTAGAATAGTTAGTTCCCATTCCGATTCCACATGATTGATTAAATATATTATTCCTGTAAACTACATAATTATTATAAAAACAAAAATGACATAAATTCAAGAAAAATTCCCGATTAATATTTAGCTCTTCATTGATACAAAAAGTGTCAAAAATATCTTTTAGAACATTGTATAATGAATCTATTGGTATGTTAATGAACAAATTTTCAAAATCAAAAACCTGCATGAAAAGAGGAGTGAAGTGTTTTTTGTCCAAAACCTCATAACTATTATCGATTGACCAAAAATGGCTGTTGTTTTTTTGTAAATTGTTCAATAAATTATTGTTCCTTGATATTGTTCCTGATGATATTGTTCCTTCCCACAATATTGTTCCTGATACTTGGTTAAAAGATTTAGAAGAAAAATTTGTATTGACTTACAGTATTAAAATGGTTAAAACTGAAGTTTTTAAATTGAAGATTAAAACATTGAAGAAATTAAAATTTACATTGGATAAGTTTAAATTTAAAAATTCACAATTTAAAGATTTAATTTTTGACTTAGGTAATAATAGTGACAAGGATAAACTATATTTTAAGATAAAATTTCAGCAAAAGTCGTATGATAATTTGAATTTCAATAAAGTCTTTAATGATAATTATAATCTTTTTCCAATTAAGAATTGCTATATTACTGTGGCTTTTAATTATAATAGACCATTTAGTGGTAAAATATTTAATTATAGAAAATTGCTGAAGTTGATGTGGATTCGGTTATAAATTGTTTTTGCAACACTGGGGATTATGATGACTCGATAGATAATTTTCATAAGCATGTAATTACTGGTGATTTAAACATAATTGCTAACAGTAATATAAGATATTTAATGAACTTTGGAACCAAATTTAGATTGAATGAAAAAATTAGTATGAAAAAGGCTATGGTAATTTTTAATGAGGATATTGATAACTTTATTAAACAACAAAGTTATAAGAATAGTTTACCTTTGGAAGCTTTTTTTGATTGAAAGATAACATAGTTAAATATTTTAAATCAAGTTTATCTACATTTTTAAATAGTGATAGATATGAATACCAAAAGCTTAATAAAAATTATTATAAAGATATTGAGGATTTGCAGAATAAATTTGTTTTTGTCACAGTGGATAAAGCTGCGAACAATTATGCTGTTATATGTAAAAAATTTTATACTGATACAGTAATTAATGAATTACAAAATGATAGTTTTTACACTAAAATTAATGAAAATTTAAACCCCATTCATGAAAAATTTATTGCTTTTAAAAAGAAATGTAAAACTTTATACTCTTATATCTTCAATCTGTCTAGTCATCACACATTACCTTTTTTGTTTATGACTCCAAAATTTCATAAAAATCCAAAGAAATTCAGATATATTTGTAGCACAACCAAAAGTACCAATAGAGATTTTAACATTGTTCTTCAAAAATTATTAAAAAGGATATACGGAATTCTTAAATATAAATTTAAAAACAACAGCCATTTTTGGTCAATCGATAATAGTTATGAGGTTTTGGACAAAAAACACTTCACTCCTCTTTTCATGCTGGTTTTTGATTTTGAAAATTTGTTCAATAACATACCAATAGATTCATTATACAATGTTCTAAAAGATATTTTTGACACTTTTTGTATCAATGAAGAGCTAAATATTAATCGGGAATTTTTCTTGAATTTATGTCATTTTTGTTTTTATAATAATTATGTAGTTTACAGGAATAATATATTTAATCAATCATGTGGAATCGGGATGGGAACTAACTATTCTAGTACTTCTGCTAACTTGTTTTTATTTTATTATGAATACAATTATACAGTTAAATATAATAAGCATTTACATGTTTATAGATACATTGATGACATATTAATTTATAATTTTGATTTTTATAATGAATACAATAAAATTTATCCTGATTTCTTAAAATTAAATAAAGCTAACAATATTGATAACAAAGTAGATTTCCTTGATATTTCTTTTAATATTTCAGACAATAGTATCAATATCGATCTATATGATAAAAGAAACAGTTTTGATTTTTATACTATAAATTTACCCCATTGGTATTCCAATCTAAATAAAAAAGTTTTTATTAATACAGTTATAAATCAGTTTATTAGATTTAGAAAAATATGCAGTAATGATTTCAATGTAAATAAACAGGTTTATAAGTTTTTAGGCAATTTCTTTTATAAAAATAATTATCCGAGTAAATTTTTAAGATATTACGTAAAGTTACTTTTCAATAAATGGCAACTCTTTGGATTGGAGGCGTAGCTGAAGGGAATGCTGCCTTCTGGAGCTTGTTACATGAAGCGGTCATCTCAAAGTCTACAAGGTAGAAAGGATGACTGTGGATGAAAAAACATGCAGAAAGAAGTCACGACCGGACAGAAAAGGCTATGTTAATGGAAAAGTGGACCGGTCTTCGTTTGAGTTAAAAGTTTTTGTCACCTGCTGGAATTAAAGAGCCGTGCTTATGCAGTAAGTTTATCTTTTATGCTAATAAGCGGGTACAGGCGGAAGTGTGGCAGTTGCTTGCATTTTATACTATAATCAATTAAGATTTCATAAATATAAAAGTTTATTCTTTAAATGGGTTTATTATGATTCAAAATATTGAGTGTAAATAATTGATTGCATTACATCAATATATAAGTAAAGCTTATTTCTTTGAATTGATCTTTAAGTGATGTTTGAAATAATTTTTGAGTGACTTTTAAGTATGTCATTTTCATATTTAATGCAAGGCTCTGCCATATTACACGATACCTGCTGATTAAGAGCCCACAATAGTCACAGAAAAATTACTCAAAAAGACCCGGATGACCATGTAAAATCTATGGGAGCGTTCTTTTCTAATATCTCGCTCAAATTTTAATATTTTTGCATGATTTTTTTGCACAAGATAGCCGAGGGCGATCCACAACCGGGCTAGTTTTTACTTTTTCAATTTTTGTTTCAGATTTTCTTTAAAAAATTACTTTAACTTTCGAAACCGGTTTAAACCGGTTCTGAAACTGAAACTATCGTAATATAAAAAATATATAACCAAAATCGAAAAAGTAAAAACTAGCCCGGTTGTGGATTGCCCTCAGCTATCTTGTGCAAAAAAATCATGCAAAAATATTAAAATTTGAGCGAGATATTAGAAAAGAACGTTCCCATAGACTTTACATGGTCATCCGGGTCTTTTTGAGTAATTTTTCTGTGACTATTGTGGGCTCTTAAGCTTTATTTTAATAGTGGGGGGAAGGTTAAAGCCATTCCGCCTGCTGAAGAGTGATGGCTTTTGATTCTGCGGGTGACTTTTTATATCGTTAAATATTGTTATTTTAATGTTTACTGTTTTTAAAAAATGTTTATACATTATGCACCTGGTGCTTAATAAAAATTTCATGAAATTTAAATTGTGTGTATATATATATATATATATATATATCGTATAGACTTGCAAATTGTGTCATTCGATTAAAAATTTAAAAATACATAAAAAACGGTACCCAACTTGATCTACTTAAAACATTTTGAATTTACCCACTTTTTGAGTTTTAATGACCTTTTGACCCCCCAAAACATGCTAAAATATCCTTTTTTGTTAAAGGGGGGGGGGGGGGGATCTTCATCGGATTTTTACTTTTAGTGAAAAAAAAATTCCTTCCCATATTTTTACGATCATTTATCAGTGGTTACTGCAAGAACCTATTTTAACTGCATAAAGTATAAATTTCGACTTTTTATTCAAAAATCCTGTCATAACTTTGTTTAAGAAAATATATATATCGTATAGACTTGTGGATTGTGTCATTCGATTCAAATTTTTTAAAAAAAGAATAGAAAAAAAAAGAAAGAAAGAAATTATAATGCATTTGACCTACTTAAAATTTTTTGAATTTTCCATGCTTCTTGGGTTAAAAATGTATCCTTTTAACCCCCCCCCCCCCAAAAAAAAAAAAAAAAAAAAAAAAACATGCTGAAATATCTTTATTTTTACTTTCTTCTATCTTCAATAGAAGAAAGTATTGTAATCGAAATTTTTTTCGACTTCCGGTTTTCGACGGATTTACACGTGTCTGTGTGTGTCTGTCTGTATGTCGCCATTCTACCATCAAAAAGTGTATGAAGTTATGCATAGAATTGAACCAAATATTTTGTGAATGTTTTTGGCTGTGGCAAGCAAGTCCTCCTTCAGTTTTGAAATATTCCGCCGGAAGGGGGCGCTGCAATCGCGATTTTCGTGCCATTTTCAATATTGTACCGACCAAAAGTATATGAAGTTATGCATCGAATTGAACCAAATTTTTTGTGTATCTGTATGACTATGGCTAGTTGGTCCTCGTCCTCCCTGAATTTCAAAAAAATCCGTCGGAAGGGGGCGCTGCAATCGCGACTTTTGTGCCATTTTCAATATTATACCGACCAAAAGTACATGAAGTTATGCATCGAACTGAACGAAATTTTTTGTGTAAGTGTATGGCTATGGCTAGTTGGATCGCCCTAAATCTGAAAAAAATCCGCCGGAAGGGGACGATGCAATACCGAATTTTATGCATTTTCAATATTGCACCACATAAAAGTGTATGAAGTTAGTTCTAGAACTGAACTAAACATTTTGTATATGATTATTTTTTGGTAAGGCAAGTAGGTCCTCCATGAATTTGAAAAAAAAATCTGCTTATCATTCTATTGTCCATCGGCTCGTGCAGAGACGGAAATTCGTTTTTACTCCGATTAATTGATTGAAGCAGAAATTTAAGATGAAAATCAAATTTGGTAAGGTATTGAATTAAAATTATTAAAGCATTAAAATGAGTAACTATTTTTTTTTAATATTAAAATGTATGCATGAGATAGAAGAAAGTTTTGGGATTGGCACATCCAACTAGTTTATGAACTCATTTTAAACCATGTAGTTCAAAAATAGAACAGACGTAACCGTTTCAAAAGTTTAAGCACACTTTTTTAAAATGCAATTTTACAAAACGACGTGAGCAGTTGCGCACACAAACGATTCTTGGATGCATTTAGAAGCAGAAAGTTTTTGTTTTCGAGATAGTACAAAATACCTAAGTCGGAAGAATTTTTACATAAGAAGGTGTTAAAAATCTGTATCATGAGAACAAAACTTAAGAGGCCACTTGATTCGCACAAAAAGGGTGATAACGTTAAGTCTATGGGGGCGTTATTTTCAAATATCTAGCTCAAATTTTAATATTTTTACATGATTTTTTTTTTTTTTTTATCATAGGATAGCTGAGAACGATCCACAACCAAGCTAGTTTTTACTTTTTCAATTTTGGTTTCGGATTAAAAAAAATACTTTAATTTTTGGAACCGCTTGAAACCGGTTCTAAAATTGAAACTATCATATTATTAAAAATATGTAACCCCCCCCCCCCCCCCCAAAAAAAAAAAAAAAAAAAAAAAAAAAAAAAAAAAAAAAAAAAAGCTCGTATGTAGGGTTTAAGGGAGATAGGTTCTTTCTTTTGTTGAGGATGTTAAAAAATTAGATAAAAATATTCAATTTACATATGAAATGGAAGAGAATTGTAGTTTACCATTTTTAGATACATTTTTAATTTGGGAAGGGGATTCATTGAAAAGAACAGTTTATAGAGAGAAAATCAACAGCCTACATATTATTCCGAATTCTGCATGTCCACCTTTTTGTGATAAATTCTCCACTTTTCGATTCATGGTTAATAGAGCTTTTAAGGTTTGTTCTGATAAATTTTTAAGAAAGGAGTTGAATATTATCCGTGAGATTGCAAGTTCTAATGGATATAAAATAGGGAGCATCAATAAATTAATAAATTGTTATAAAAAAGCGAAAGCTAAACCACAAAATTCAGGATTAATTGAAAGTTTCAGTAAAGTGGGAGATCCTACAAAATTTTAAAGAGTTTCATTTCCAAATTTAAAAGGCAGTTTTGAGAAGTTAAAATTTAAATTTAAAAAGTTTAATATCGAATTGATTGTGACACCGCCACCAAAATTAAAGAATTTACTTAATTAACAATTTGACCCTATAGGGCATGAAGATCTTGCGGGGGTTTATGAAATTCCTTACATTACAGAAAAAAGTGACTTAAAATATTACATAGGCAAAACCGAGGGAAAACTTAGAATTAGAAAAGGTGAACATGAATCTGATCAAGGCTAACTTATCATAATATCAAGGCTTGTCATTCGCCAAGTTTCCTTTGACCGAAGTACAGGGGGCGCTGAACTACATGATTTTCACGTTGGTAGCGCCATCTAATGTTAGAAACTGAAATGTTTTCCATTATTTCCTATGGGATTATTAGCAGTAGTATGCACCAGGTGGCGGTGCTTACGAGACAAAGTCATATAATAAGTTGGCAATTATAGGGACAATTTCAACAGTGGATTTTCTCCTGAATGCGAGGCGTTGATATTATGATAAGGGGGCCTTGAATCTGATATTAAATTTGGTCATACTAACGCTGCTTTATCTAGATTATATTTAAATGAGGAGATAAAAATTCTGTTTAATGAAATCAAATTGTTTCATATCAAATTGTTGTCGTAAATCCATTATAAGAGAGTCGATTGAAATTTTACAGGTAAAAATTTTGTTTGCAATGATTGTAATGACTGATGATGTGTTTTTTTTTTTTTGTTGTTGTTTTTTTCATTTATCGGCGCCGCTTTTTAGTCACGTGACGAGCGGACGGAGAGAGAGAGTTGGGAGAGGAAGGGGTACGAACACAGAGAGAGGTGTGTGTGCCGAGGTAATAGGTAGACCTGCGAATGTTTTGATGCAGGTGAAAAGATTTTAAAATATTCTCCCATTGGAATATGGGTGTGCTACGGGCACGGTGTTTATTTTTTATTGAAAGTAGAGTTGTGTGGAAGTTTTGAGAATTTGTAATCCGGAACTTTATATTTAATTGTTTGTGTTTTTCAAGTCTTGCTGTTTTAGTCCCTTTTTTGTGTTCCATGTGTTAAATAAACTTTTGTTTTCGTCAAGCTGGATTCTTTTGGATTATTTCGACATACACAGGTGTTCCGTAGTAAATTATGAAGAAACAGGAATAGCGTGTATCACACGCTCTCTTCGGCAAGAACCAGAGAAGTAAGTGGAATATTTTCTTATAGTTCTGGACTTGTTTATAAGAAAAAATAATATTTTAATAAAGAAGATAATAAAGTTGGAAGATATAACTTTTGTGTATTAACTGAAGAATCATGAATATTAGATTAATGAATATGTTACAATGATTCTAAAGAGATAATCGTTTTAGAATTGAAAGAAAATATTGTTCTATATATAATGTATGAGTATAGTGAATGATTATAGTATTTAGTGATTATAATTATTGATAAAGATAGTAATAGTTAAGGAAAATAATATGTTTACCGTTAAAGGGTTAAAGAAAGAGGACCTGGTCATTGTGGCCACAGAATTACGCTTAAAAGTAGAGCCAGATCATAGAATAGTGGATTTAAAGGCATTAATCGAAGGGAGTGAACAATATGGCAAAGATTTCGACTTCGTCAAAGAATTCCTTGTTACAACGGTATCAGACCGCATTCAAAAAGAAAAACAAGAAGCAGAGGCCCTCAAAAACGAGAAAGAATATATTAATTCTGAACAGAAAACAACTTTAGAATTAGAAAAAACGAAACTAGAAGTAATTAAACACCAATTAGAAATGGCTAAACTGCAGTCTGAGAACAAAAATTCCGATAGTGGGGGGGATGGACAAAATCCCAAAACTAATTCGTTAGAAGCTCTAATTAAAAGCGTTAAAACTTTAACTATCGCGATTCCTACCAAACCTGAATCGTGGAATTTATTTTTTTCTTCGCTCGAAAGGGCGTTTGAATTAAAGAATGTCGCGGAATATTTGAAAGTTGAAATACAGTAGAACCCCGATAATCCGGATCGGTTTTTTCACTTTTTTTTCAACTTTGAGAAGCGATTGGCGAAAAAGTTTTTGTTTTATTATTCAGAATACGACAATGCAACAAGTTAATATTAAAGAAATTAGCCAATCGCTTCTCAAACTTGAAAAAAAAGCGAAAAACCCAATCCGGATTATCGGGGTTCTACTGTACTGTTTAATTTAGTAGGGAAAAAGCTGCGCATTTATTAGTATATGCAAATTCAGATGAAATGAAGGATTATCAAAAGGTTAAAGCTTTAATTTTAAAAGAATTTCAACCCACTCCTGAAGCTTGTCTTCAAAATTTTCTTTCGGCAAAGAGGGCGAAAAATGAAAATCATATGCAATTTGCATCTAGGTTAAGGGCGAATTGGGATTTTTATTGCGAGCTTAGAAAGGTAACGGATTTTGAAACGCTTAATGAATTAATAGTTAGTGATAGATTAATGGACGCGTTAGACTCAGAAGCGCGAAGCTACGTCAAAATAAAACAATCAGATAATTGGTTGAAAGCGCGGGAGATTGCGGAATTATGCGATAACTGGTTTACTTCAAAAGGTAGAACATTTTCTGAGTTATATGATAAATCGACAAGTTGGCGCGGTTCTGATGATTCTGCATCAGGCAAATATATTCCACCGCATCTAAGAAATAATTTTAATTTGCGTAATGATAGGGAAAAGTCTGTGTGTAAATTGTGCCGTCAAATCGTTCATTTACGTTTTTGTCCTAATAATAATAAAGAAAAAGACAGATCGGGAAATTCTCATTATCAAATGAAAAAGGATTCTACCGGAAAGAATAAAGACGAAAGATTGATTGCGAAAGTGACAGCTTTATGCTTTGAAAATGACGCAATAAGTACTCAACCGTTGCAATACGATGAAATTTGGGTGGGGAAACAAAAAATAAAAACATTAATTGACAGCGCCGCTGAGATTCCTGTTATAAATTCGAATGAAATACCAGAATCATTTAAAAATAATGAAAATTCATCAATTCAGTTGATTTCAGCTTTTGGTGAGCAGATTACAGCTGACCTTTTAACATTACCGGTATCATTAAAAATGAGTGAATCAAATTGTTTATTTAATAGTGTGGATGTATTATTTGCAGTGACAGATAAATTATGTGGTTCATGTATTATTACTCCGAAGGTTTATGAATTATTACAATCGGTGCAAATTGGAGAAGGGAAAAGAATAGCCGACAGTGAGGCACCAACAAACGAGACGGAATCGGAAAGGGGGGATGAAAATTTATCGGGGAAAAGAATAAAGAACAAAATACGAGTGATAAAGATTTATGTTTGCGGGGTGAAAATGAATCTTTTGAAGAGAATTTGATTATTAAGTGCATTGGAACGAAAAATGATTGTGAGGATTTAAATTCGAATCAGTATTCGGAAACGACCATTTACAGGGAGCAACAAAAGAATTGCGAATCTTTACAAAGGGCATTTAAAGATGCTAAACAAGGGAAAAATGGGTTTGTTATGGTGGATAATTTACTTTATCATAGGAAAAAGGTTTCTGGAGATCAAGTCATGCAATTAGTAGTGCCTAAAATTAGGAGGGAGGAAATTTTAAGGATTGCACATGAATCAATTTTTGCGAACCATCTCGGTATAAGGAAAACGAAAGAAAGAATTCGGTATTCATTTTTTTGGCCAGGCGTGCCACGGGATGTAGAGGAGTATTGTAAATCGTGCAAGGACTGCCAATTGCGAAGCCGGGAGAGGGCCAGTGATCAGATACCGATTCTTCCGATTGAAAGACCGGAACTCCCATTTGACGTTGTAAATATTGATATAATTGGAAAAATTGAACCACCTTCGGCGGGTAGACATCAATATGTACTTACTTTGGTTGACCAACGCAGTAGGTGGCCCGAAGCGGTTCCGTTAAGAACAATTTCGGCTAAAGCTACTTGTGATGCGCTGTTAGAAATATTTATGCGGACAGGGATACCCCGCGTAATAGCAAGTGATCAGGGGGGAAATTTTGTATCATGTTTAATGCAGGAATTTCATGCTAGGCTAGGGGCGGCTCCTAGATTTGCAACACCGGGACATCCACAAAGTTCGGGATTGGTTGAACGGTATAATCAGGTATTGAAACGCATGTTCACCATATCATTCGGAGCGATCCTAAAAATTGGGATAAACACATCCCTTATTTATTATTTGCGTATAGGGAGATTCCTAATTGTACGACGGGGGTGTCGCCATTTAAATTGATGTATGGAAGGGAGGCCAGGGGGCCATTGGCGGTATTAAAATTTACATGGTCGGGCGAAATTCCACTACCTATAAATCTCGGGAAAAGTGCCACCGATACCTTCAGCATTTAAAAATTAACTTAGAAAAAGCGGTGGAACAAGCTTCACTAGTAGCGGAGGTCAAACAGGGCGCGCATGCAAAGTATGCGAATCGAAGGGCAATTTATAAGGAATTTAGACCGGGGGAGCAAGTATATTTATTAATCCCAGACTCTAGTAATAAACTTTACGCTAGATGGACAGGGCCAGCCGAAATAGTGGCGCGGTGTAATCCCGACTCGTACAAAGTCAGGTTAACGAACGGAAACATTAAAAATGTTCACGTGAATAAGATAAGGAAATTTACTCCTAGGGTACAAGCAGTGGGGGTAATTTTTGAGAATGAAGAAGAATTAGGGGAAGTCCATCCCACCCCTAGTACAAAGGATAACTCGAACTATTTCGAAATCGAAGAAGTAAATTTAAATCATTTAGAAAAGGTAGAAAGAGAAAAGATGTTAGATTTATTGTTTAGATATAAAGAATTATTTTCAAAGAAAATACAAATAGCAAAAGTTGTTGCACACAAAATAAGGTTAAATGATAATGAGAAGAAGAAACCTTATGTTTATCGAATTCCAGAGGCCTTAAAACCTCAAATAGACAAACAAATTCAAGAATTACTAGAAGTAGGTTTGATTGAGGAAAGTGATGAAGAAGCACCGCATCCGGTAGTGTGCGTGATGAAGAAAGATGGAACTTTACGGCTGTGCGTAGACTTTCGGGCATTGAACGCCATTACCAAGGTCGATGACTTTCCTATGGAAAATTCTACTGACCTATTATTTAATATTGGCAGGGCGAATGTTATTTCCACTTTGGACTTACTCAAAGGCTATTGAGCCATACCATTAGAAGAAGGGAGTCAAAAATTAGCCTGTTTTAAGACGCACAGAGCTCAATATCGCTTCAAGGTCATGGCTTTTGGGCTCAGGAACGCTGCTGCGACGTTTCAACGAGAAATCAACAGAGCGCTTTCCGAATACCAAGACTTTGCACGAGCTTATATCGATGATATAGCAGTGTTTTCCGAAACGTTCGCGGAACACCTGGTGCATTTAGAGAAGGTATTTTCCAAACTATCACAGTTACAATTCTCCGTTAATTTGAAAAAATGAGAATTTGCAAACCCCAAATATTTAGGTCATATCATTGGGTCCGGCAGCCATCGGACCGATCCGGAAAAAGTGGAGGCCATTCGTAAGTTAGCTGTGCCTCAAACCAAGAAGCAACTAAAAAGTGTCTTAGGATTGTGCAATTATTACAGAGACTACATACCAAAATATGCTGAAACAGCATATCCCCTCACTGAACTGACAAAAAAGGACAGTCCAGAGAATTTGTGCTGGTCAGTAGAGCATGACCAGGCGTTCAATGCGTTAAAAAGAGGTCTCATCGAAGCGCCCAGTCTGCATACTCCTATTATCGGGTTACCTTTCATCATAGAGTGTGATGCATCTGCAATCGGCATCGGAGCTTGTTTATCGCAGAGAAGAGATGGAGTAGTGTATCCGGTAAGTTACTCCAGTCAAAAACTCACCAAAACTCAACAGGCATGGCCAACGATTGAAAGGGAGGCCTATGCAGTGATCTGGAGTTTGAAAAAATTTGAAACCTGGATTTTCGGTTCACCTGTGGAACTTATTACGGACCATAACCCATTAACTTTTATCACCAAAAATGCCCCTTAATCTTCAAAGCTGCAGCGATGGGCATTAGCCTTACAAAAGTATGATATTACGATTTCGCACCGCCCGGGTGCCAAACTAATCAATGCTGATGCATTATCTCGCTTGGACACTATATAGAACATTCAAAAACTTTTGAAGCACCCAGTGATTGAACATTCCTTGAACACTGTTGAACTATATATATTTTTTTCAGCAGCTATTAGTGTCTTGTTTAATGTTTACTAAGTATTTGTGTATTGCCTTTTGTTAATTGTATGTTATATTGTGTATATGAAGTATTAAATTAATTCTATTTTTTATTAGCAGATAGGAAGAACCCCAGAAGATGTGCCTTCTCCGGATACGGTTGAATTTGTTGTGTTATTTTTTTATATATACATATTATAATTTGGGAAATCATTGTTAAATAGTGTAACATCATCAGTCGAATTTCAGATTTAAAATAAGTGTGTACCGTATTTTCAATCTTGCGTGGGGGGTGTAATGACTGATGATGTTTTTTTTTGTTTGTTTGTTTCATTTATCGGCGCCGCTTTTTAGTCACATGACGAGCGGACGGAGAGAGAGAGTTGGGAGAGGAAGGGGTACGAACACAGAGAGAGGTGTGTGTGCCGAGGTAATTGGTAGACCTGCGAATGTTTTGATGCAGGTGAAAAGATTTTAAAATATTCTCCCATTGGAATATGGGTGTACTACGGGCACGGTGTTTTTTTTTTATTGAAAGTAGAGTTGTGTGGAAGTTTTGAGAATGGGTAATCCGGAACTTTACATTTAATTGTTTGTGTTTTTCAAGTCTTGCTGTTTTAGTCCCTTTTTTGTGTTCCATGTGTTAAATAAACTTTTGTTTTCGTCAAGCTGGATTCTTTTGGATTATTTCGACATACACAGGTGTAGTAAATTATGAAGAAACAGGAATAGCGTGTATCACAATGATAATTTTTCTTTTAATATTCCTAAGTTATGGTTAGAGTTTATAAATAAATTCCTCGTAAAAGCTTGAATAGGATAAACCAAGTTGATAATTAATTTTGATCATAATCTATTTTTAATTTATTATTTCTACAACAGAGCACGTGGTTTTTAAATTACATCTCATTGTCGCGTGCCGTTTGTATTGACCATGAAACGATTTGTAATTTTTATTTATTTCTTTTTTTATTTTATTATGGTTATGGTTCTTATTAGATGGAATCGAAACATGTCAATAATATTTGTTTTTAATTTTTTCTTACACCTCTCTCAAGTAAAATAAAATTGTTTATGGACCATTTTCACCATTCGCTCTTCGACCATTTTCACCATCCGTTACATTTCATAGTAACGGACTTGACATTTCTAATAAAACTATTAAAAATGAACTAGATGTATAATTTCTATTTTACATAATAATTTAGATACCTTCTAAAGCTATTTAGTAAACTTACTTAGCAGCTTACATTTCATCGCTTACACACATGGTAACAGCCATGATAAGTCACGGACTAGACATTTCAAATAAAACTATTAGAATTGGGATTTTTATTGCGAGCTTAGAAAGGTAACGGATTTTGAAACGCTTAATGAATTAATAGTTAGTGATAGATTAATGGACGCGTTAGACTCAGAAGCGCGAAGCTACGTCAAAATAAAACAATCAGATAATTGGTTGAAAGCGCGGGAGATTGCGGAATTATGCGATAACTGGTTTACTTCAAAAGGTAGAACATTTTCTGAGTTATATGATAAATCGACAAGTTGGCGCGGTTCTGATGATTCTGCATCAGGCAAATATATTCCACCGCATCTAAGAAATAATTTTAATTTGCGTAATGATAGGGAAAAGTCTGTGTGTAAATTGTGCCGTCAAATCGTTCATTTACGTTTTTGTCCTAATAATAATAAAGAAAAAGACAGATCGGGAAATTCTCATTATCAAATGAAAAAGGATTCTACCGGAAAGAATAAAGACGAAAGATTGATTGCGAAAGTGACAGCTTTATGCTTTGAAAATGACGCAATAAGTACTCAACCGTTGCAATACGATGAAATTTGGGTGGGGAAACAAAAAATAAAAACATTAATTGACAGCGCCGCTGAGATTCCTGTTATAAATTCGAATGAAATACCAGAATCATTTAAAAATAATGAAAATTCATCAATTCAGTTGATTTCAGCTTTTGGTGAGCAGATTACAGCTGACCTTTTAACATTACCGGTATCATTAAAAATGAGTGAATCAAATTGTTTATTTAATAGTGTGGATGTATTATTTGCAGTGACAGATAAATTATGTGGTTCATGTATTATTACTCCGAAGGTTTATGAATTATTACAATCGGTGCAAATTGGAGAAGGGAAAAGAATAGCCGACAGTGAGGCACCAACAAACGAGACGGAATCGGAAAGGGGGGATGAAAATTTATCGGGGAAAAGAATAAAGAACAAAATACGAGTGATAAAGATTTATGTTTGCGGGGTGAAAATGAATCTTTTGAAGAGAATTTGATTATTAAGTGCATTGGAACGAAAAATGATTGTGAGGATTTAAATTCGAATCAGTATTCGGAAACGACCATTTACAGGGAGCAACAAAAGAATTGCGAATCTTTACAAAGGGCATTTAAAGATGCTAAACAAGGGAAAAATGGGTTTGTTATGGTGGATAATTTACTTTATCATAGGAAAAAGGTTTCTGGAGATCAAGTCATGCAATTAGTAGTGCCTAAAATTAGGAGGGAGGAAATTTTAAGGATTGCACATGAATCAATTTTTGCGAACCATCTCGGTATAAGGAAAACGAAAGAAAGAATTCGGTATTCATTTTTTTGGCCAGGCGTGCCACGGGATGTAGAGGAGTATTGTAAATCGTGCAAGGACTGCCAATTGCGAAGCCGGGAGAGGGCCAGTGATCAGATACCGATTCTTCCGATTGAAAGACCGGAACTCCCATTTGACGTTGTAAATATTGATATAATTGGAAAAATTGAACCACCTTCGGCGGGTAGACATCAATATGTACTTACTTTGGTTGACCAACGCAGTAGGTGGCCCGAAGCGGTTCCGTTAAGAACAATTTCGGCTAAAGCTACTTGTGATGCGCTGTTAGAAATATTTATGCGGACAGGGATACCCCGCGTAATAGCAAGTGATCAGGGGGGAAATTTTGTATCATGTTTAATGCAGGAATTTCATGCTAGGCTAGGGGCGGCTCCTAGATTTGCAACACCGGGACATCCACAAAGTTCGGGATTGGTTGAACGGTATAATCAGGTATTGAAACGCATGTTCACCATATCATTCGGAGCGATCCTAAAAATTGGGATAAACACATCCCTTATTTATTATTTGCGTATAGGGAGATTCCTAATTGTACGACGGGGGTGTCGCCATTTAAATTGATGTATGGAAGGGAGGCCAGGGGGCCATTGGCGGTATTAAAATTTACATGGTCGGGCGAAATTCCACTACCTATAAATCTCGGGAAAAGTGCCACCGATACCTTCAGCATTTAAAAATTAACTTAGAAAAAGCGGTGGAACAAGCTTCACTAGTAGCGGAGGTCAAACAGGGCGCGCATGCAAAGTATGCGAATCGAAGGGCAATTTATAAGGAATTTAGACCGGGGGAGCAAGTATATTTATTAATCCCAGACTCTAGTAATAAACTTTACGCTAGATGGACAGGGCCAGCCGAAATAGTGGCGCGGTGTAATCCCGACTCGTACAAAGTCAGGTTAACGAACGGAAACATTAAAAATGTTCACGTGAATAAGATAAGGAAATTTACTCCTAGGGTACAAGCAGTGGGGGTAATTTTTGAGAATGAAGAAGAATTAGGGGAAGTCCATCCCACCCCTAGTACAAAGGATAACTCGAACTATTTCGAAATCGAAGAAGTAAATTTAAATCATTTAGAAAAGGTAGAAAGAGAAAAGATGTTAGATTTATTGTTTAGATATAAAGAATTATTTTCAAAGAAAATACAAATAGCAAAAGTTGTTGCACACAAAATAAGGTTAAATGATAATGAGAAGAAGAAACCTTATGTTTATCGAATTCCAGAGGCCTTAAAACCTCAAATAGACAAACAAATTCAAGAATTACTAGAAGTAGGTTTGATTGAGGAAAGTGATGAAGAAGCACCGCATCCGGTAGTGTGCGTGATGAAGAAAGATGGAACTTTACGGCTGTGCGTAGACTTTCGGGCATTGAACGCCATTACCAAGGTCGATGACTTTCCTATGGAAAATTCTACTGACCTATTATTTAATATTGGCAGGGCGAATGTTATTTCCACTTTGGACTTACTCAAAGGCTATTGAGCCATACCATTAGAAGAAGGGAGTCAAAAATTAGCCTGTTTTAAGACGCACAGAGCTCAATATCGCTTCAAGGTCATGGCTTTTGGGCTCAGGAACGCTGCTGCGACGTTTCAACGAGAAATCAACAGAGCGCTTTCCGAATACCAAGACTTTGCACGAGCTTATATCGATGATATAGCAGTGTTTTCCGAAACGTTCGCGGAACACCTGGTGCATTTAGAGAAGGTATTTTCCAAACTATCACAGTTACAATTCTCCGTTAATTTGAAAAAATGAGAATTTGCAAACCCCAAATATTTAGGTCATATCATTGGGTCCGGCAGCCATCGGACCGATCCGGAAAAAGTGGAGGCCATTCGTAAGTTAGCTGTGCCTCAAACCAAGAAGCAACTAAAAAGTGTCTTAGGATTGTGCAATTATTACAGAGACTACATACCAAAATATGCTGAAACAGCATATCCCCTCACTGAACTGACAAAAAAGGACAGTCCAGAGAATTTGTGCTGGTCAGTAGAGCATGACCAGGCGTTCAATGCGTTAAAAAGAGGTCTCATCGAAGCGCCCAGTCTGCATACTCCTATTATCGGGTTACCTTTCATCATAGAGTGTGATGCATCTGCAATCGGCATCGGAGCTTGTTTATCGCAGAGAAGAGATGGAGTAGTGTATCCGGTAAGTTACTCCAGTCAAAAACTCACCAAAACTCAACAGGCATGGCCAACGATTGAAAGGGAGGCCTATGCAGTGATCTGGAGTTTGAAAAAATTTGAAACCTGGATTTTCGGTTCACCTGTGGAACTTATTACGGACCATAACCCATTAACTTTTATCACCAAAAATGCCCCTTAATCTTCAAAGCTGCAGCGATGGGCATTAGCCTTACAAAAGTATGATATTACGATTTCGCACCGCCCGGGTGCCAAACTAATCAATGCTGATGCATTATCTCGCTTGGACACTATATAGAACATTCAAAAACTTTTGAAGCACCCAGTGATTGAACATTCCTTGAACACTGTTGAACTATATATATTTTTTTCAGCAGCTATTAGTGTCTTGTTTAATGTTTACTAAGTATTTGTGTATTGCCTTTTGTTAATTGTATGTTATATTGTGTATATGAAGTATTAAATTAATTCTATTTTTTATTAGCAGATAGGAAGAACCCCAGAAGATGTGCCTTCTCCGGATACGGTTGAATTTGTTGTGTTATTTTTTTATATATACATATTATAATTTGGGAAATCATTGTTAAATAGTGTAACATCATCAGTCGAATTTCAGATTTAAAATAAGTGTGTACCGTATTTTCAATCTTGCGTGGGGGGTGTAATGACTGATGATGTTTTTTTTTGTTTGTTTGTTTCATTTATCGGCGCCGCTTTTTAGTCACATGACGAGCGGACGGAGAGAGAGAGTTGGGAGAGGAAGGGGTACGAACACAGAGAGAGGTGTGTGTGCCGAGGTAATTGGTAGACCTGCGAATGTTTTGATGCAGGTGAAAAGATTTTAAAATATTCTCCCATTGGAATATGGGTGTACTACGGGCACGGTGTTTTTTTTTTATTGAAAGTAGAGTTGTGTGGAAGTTTTGAGAATGGGTAATCCGGAACTTTACATTTAATTGTTTGTGTTTTTCAAGTCTTGCTGTTTTAGTCCCTTTTTTGTGTTCCATGTGTTAAATAAACTTTTGTTTTCGTCAAGCTGGATTCTTTTGGATTATTTCGACATACACAGGTGTAGTAAATTATGAAGAAACAGGAATAGCGTGTATCACAATGATAATTTTTCTTTTAATATTCCTAAGTTATGGTTAGAGTTTATAAATAAATTCCTCGTAAAAGCTTGAATAGGATAAACCAAGTTGATAATTAATTTTGATCATAATCTATTTTTAATTTATTATTTCTACAACAGAGCACGTGGTTTTTAAATTACATCTCATTGTCGCGTGCCGTTTGTATTGACCATGAAACGATTTGTAATTTTTATTTATTTCTTTTTTTATTTTATTATGGTTATGGTTCTTATTAGATGGAATCGAAACATGTCAATAATATTTGTTTTTAATTTTTTCTTACACCTCTCTCAAGTAAAATAAAATTGTTTATGGACCATTTTCACCATTCGCTCTTCGACCATTTTCACCATCCGTTACATTTCATAGTAACGGACTTGACATTTCTAATAAAACTATTAAAAATGAACTAGATGTATAATTTCTATTTTACATAATAATTTAGATACCTTCTAAAGCTATTTAGTAAACTTACTTAGCAGCTTACATTTCATCGCTTACACACATGGTAACAGCCATGATAAGTCACGGACTAGACATTTCAAATAAAACTATTAGAAATGAAGTAGTTTGTATAATTTCTAACTTAATAGGAAACTGCAAGAAGTGTAAGTCACCGATTTTGACGAAAGTGGTAGCGTTGGAAAGATCTTATCGTGAGCAGTAAAAAACTCAATGGAACTACCTGTCGCAAATCAGCCGTTTTCGAGATATCCGACAATTTATGTTACGTAACTCGTCCATACTTAAGGGGAGACCGCTAAAAATTTTAGTCTCGTTTTAACGAAAGTGGTATTGTTAAAAAGATATCATCATGAGGCAGAAAAAACTCAATAGAACTACCCGCCGGAAATGAGCCATTTTCGAGATATCCGATAATTTATGTCAAGTAGCTATTGCATAATGTTTTAGTGCACACTTAGTGGGGAACCGCAATTTTTTTTTCTCTATTTTGTTGAAAATGGTGTCGTTGCAAAGATATCATTATGAGAAGTAAAAAACTCAATGGAACTAACCATCTGAAATGAGCCATTTTCGAGATATCGGACAATTTATGTTACTTAATGCAGTTTCCCAGCAGTGTGCAGTTCATTAGAAATGTAACACAAATTGTAGTATATCTCGAAAACGTCTCATATCCGACGGGTAATTCCATTGAGTTTTTTAATCCTCACGATGATATCTTTTCAACGATACCACTTTTGTTAAAACGAGGCAAAAAAATTTTGCGGTCCTTCATTAAGTATGCACTAATTATGTGACATAAATTGTCGGATATCTCGAAAACGGTTGATTTGAGACGGGTAGTTCCATTGAGTTTTTTACTGCTCACGATGAGATCTTTCCAACGATACCACTTTCGTCAAACTCGGTGACTTACACTTCTTGTAGTTCCCTAGTTAGATAATAATACAATACTTTCTGAAACTATTTACCAAACAATATTTAATAACAAAAGTGCAAAAATCATTATTTTAATATTAAAATTTACGGTAAAAGATTTGACACAGAGAAAAAAAAAAATCCAACTTTGATGAAAGATGATTCTTGCCACTATTACATTGCTTCACAATTGAAGAGTAAAAAATGGCAAGTACTAGTTACGTGAATAGTTTAACTATATCGTCGAATATTTGATACTAAGTTTAAGCAAAATTAGAAACCTATTTTGATTAAAATAATCACAAGGTAACGGACTTGGTATATACACCAGCTAATTCAACTTCCGGTATCAAAATCTATTGTGATATTCTGTTTGGGATATAAATGTGAGCGAGCAGTAATTTATTGCAATCAGTTTTAAAAGGGATGGTATATACATCAGCTAATTCAACTTTCGGTAACTGATTTAAAACTATTTTATCTATTTTTAACTTTTAAAACTGGTTGCAATAAATTAATGATCCGGAAGTTGAATTAGCTGGTGTGTATACCATCCCTTTTAAAACTGATTGCAATAAATTAATGGAATACATCGGGAAAATCAATAGAAAACTCAAAAAAAGAACAAAAGAACATATACACAGTCCAGTCACATTAATGTGACCACCACGTACTTTCTACGTCGACGTTAAATAACCAATCACAGGAGGCAGGTGGCAGCACAGTGCAGTTGAGGGTATATAAAGGGTGTGTGAGGGCTTCGGAAAACATTTCAATCGTTGGCGTAATGCAGAAACGAAGCGATTTATCCGACTTCCAAAAGGGCATGATCATTGGCTTTCGGGCCAAGGGTGGAAGCATTTCCGAAACGGCTGAGTTTGTGAACTGTTCGCGTGCCGTCGTGGTAAAAGTGTACCGTTCATGGCAAAATGGGACTGTCCAAAATCAGCGACGTGGCAAATGTGGTGCACCACGGGCCATAGATGACAGAGGCGAACGACGGTTGCGGAGATGCGTTCGGGCAGATAGACGGGCTACCGTTGAGCAACTGACCACCCAAATGAACCAAGGGGCTACCAAAAGTGTCTCCCAAACTACTATTCAGCGAACATTGCTGCATCTGGGCCTCCGAAGCAGACGCCTGGTTCGTGCACCTATGCTGACTGCTGTTCACCGACGACGAAAGCTGGAATTTGCACGCCAGTACCGCAGCTGGACATCCACTGAGTGACGACAGGTAGCGTTTTCCGATGAATCGCGCTTTATGCTCCATCGGACAGATGGACGTTGGAGTATAAGGCGTGAAACCTCTGAAAGCAAACATCCTGCAACTATTGCCGGAACGGTCCAAGCTGGAGGCGGGAGCATTATGGTCTGGGGAATGTTTTCCTGGCATTCTTTGGGTTCACTCATCATTGTGGAAGGCACGATGGATCAATACAAGTACGCATCTGTCCTTGCGGACCATGTTCACCCCTACATGCGCATTGTTTTTCCTCAGGATGATGGCATCTACCAGCAGGACAATGCGAAGTGACATACAGCTGCCAGTGTACGTGCGTGGTTCGAAGAGCACCAGGATGAGTTTACCGTCCTCCCCTGGAAAGCAAACTCACCTGACTTAAACCCAATCGAGAATCTGTGGGACCATCTCGATCGGGTTGTTCGCGCCATGGATCCTCAACCCCGTAATCTAGCGCAGCTGGCCACGGCATTAGAGTCGGAATGGCTCAATATCCCAGTGAACACCTTTAGGAACCTTATTGACCCTCTTCCTACACGTCTCGCAGCAGTCCGCTCTGCGAAAGGTGGATATTCTGGCTTTTGACAGGTGGTCACATTAATGCGACTGGACTGTGTAGTAGATATAAAATTTTGTCGCTAATCTACTGTTCTCACGTTTATATCTCAAGCAGAATATCACAATAGATTTTGATCATACGAAAATCATATTCCCAACATCCAATTATTACTTATCCATTATAAGAGAATCCGTAGAAATCCTATGCAAAAGCAATAAAGTGTGTAATGATGCCCTATCTTATAATATACCGAGTTTATGGTTTACATCATAAAAATAAAATCCTGACAATTTGAGAAAATGACGTATTAAAATTTCATGGTACAACAATCAAATATTTTCTTTTTACCGTTCACCTATAATACTACTAATTCAATCTTCAAGCCACGAGTCTCGTTCATTTTTCAAAACGAAATCTTATATTTGTATTTATAAAAGAAAATACTCTCTGAGGAAGAACCTGTTTAAAGGTTTGGAAGTACTAAGATGTTTTTAAATAAAATTAACTTTTAACATATATAGTTGATTATTTAATCGCCTTTTAAGTAAGCTTGAACATTTTAAAGTTCATATTATACATTTTATAATATCTCTTATAGACATTTTTTTTTCATTTTTATAGAACACTAACAGTTCATATTTAAAATAATTAAATATCTTTATTTAAAAAAGTTAAATTAGATTTAAAAAAAAATAACAGTCAATTACATAAAATTTGGAATGGGACAGGCATTTTTGCTTAGAATCACAATTTTAAAGATTTATATCTCTAAAATTTTATTGATTTTTAAAATTTTTCATATTAGAAATGCTCAATATAGTCTTCTTTAGCTAATGCATAATTGAAATCAAACTTTAAATATTAATTTATGTTTGAATTTTCTTTTTTTTTACTCTTGGACAGCATATGTAAGCGAAATTTGAAAATGGTCCTTATTCAAATGTTTATATGCAAAAGGTGAATTTCTTAAAATCTTATTATTCTAAAATCTAAAAGATTTAATAACTTTTTTATGACTTCTATCAATCAAAGAAAATGTATTTGAATTCTTTCTGTACATTGGAAACAAATTTTTAAGCATAGCACATATCACGATGAAATTTAATTCAGGCAAAAATACGTGTAAAATTGCACTTCCCGACATTATCATTCATAAGCATGCAAGTATCCAGTTCTTTGCATACCCTTGTATATTGTAATATTTTTATTTTAACTGAAAATGCTTGAGCTTAAAAATTTATAAATGGAAAAAACAAAAACCTTAATATATTCAAGCTCATCCCCATCGATTCTTTTGCATAACCCTGTATATGCACTGTTAAAAATCTGCTGCATTTTGCTGCAACGCACTCCCCTGCTTATATAGAAAACGGTTGCTTGGCCGTGAAATGGAGCTTTCTCATTGGTTGGAATAGAGATATTATATACAAGCGGTGGAGTGCGTTGCAGCAAAATGCAGCAGATTTTTAACAGTGTGATACATAGAATTTATACACATCATATATTATGCAAACATTTAGTTAAACCTGAAAATGCACTTCCAGAAATGATTGCTAATATATAATACATCGGGTACAATATAATATTCGGAATATTTCATGTGTCACTGCAAATTAAATTAAATAGAATGCACATTATAATCCAGTGTAAGAATTTGTAGGAAATCTTAGTAACGTATTTCAATTTCATCATGTTTGAAATAATGCAATATAATTAAAATAGGCGTCTAGTAGTTTTTCCCCCGTTGATCATAACAAAACCGAACTTCTTTAATGTAACCCTTTGAATGAATGATAAGTACTTTGCATCTACTACAAAAAATATGTTGTAGTGCATCTTATAAATTTATATAAATTTTATTATGTTTATAATAGAAGAACACCATTAAAATACGCCGCAAATGTTTTTTTTTTTTTTTTTTTTTTGTCTTCATAGGTCATAATACAGCGGAATACTTTTCAGTTCTCCTGTACAAGTACTTTAAGTGTTACTAAACATAATATATTCTATAGAAACAATTTCCTAATGCACCTCAATAAGCTCTATAAATTTCATCATGTTTGAAATATTTTAATATCATTAACATAACCCGCAAATGATTTTTCCTTCTTAGGACGAATGTGTAACGGAATACTTTTGAATAACCGTGTAAATGAAGTATAAATGCTACACGCTTTATTTTCATTCCCGAACATGCCAGGGTAAGCTTCAGTAACAATTACAATTATGGCAATCTGCGATATTTACGGGAATTAGAGCACAGACAGACAAACCCAACTCATAAGCACTTTCCAACTATGTTGGAAAGTGTTAAAAATACTATAGTGTTTACACTAAAAATATATTCCTTTCATTAATTTGATTTAAAAATGGAAGTCGATCACAAGATGTTTTATAGAATTCAAAAATTGGCCGTTTTGAGGCTTATTGATACAACGAAAAAAGAAGCAAAATTATACAAGGGTGTCTCAGTCGCAACTGTTCCAATGGCTAATTCCTAAACCCTAAAGCGCAGACATGTAGTTCCAATTAGGGGTTGAGCGTGTATAACATTATCAACTCCCTTCCTTCCCTTTCGATATCATTCGTTACTAGCCCTCGAATTCCTCCCTCCCCCCCCCCCATATATAAAAACTCTTTAGATTTTTGGAATTTTTTTTCGCTTTTTGGAATGATATACAAACGTGGTTACATTTATTTTTCGCATACTTTATTGATCTAGATGAAGAGAAGTTAATAAAATATCAATTATATGTTAAATGGTACTTTAAAAATAGTTACTATTTAAAAGTATTCAATAATAGATTTTTGTTATGTAATGCATTCAACAGTATTGTCTTTTTACTCTTGCTTCCTGCGGTGGAGCAGATGGTACTCCTTATCAACAATAAGGTGGACAGTATTTTTTCATTTTATTTATTAGTAAATATCATTTCAAACATACTTTACATATGCTTTATCGAACAGCGTATTATACATACATACAAAGCGGCAAAATAATAGGCTTGTCAAACGTTGGTGTGTTCCTTACTTTGGAATTACTTTGGAATACATTTTATAATCTTTTAAGAATTTTAACATACAATAATGAAATAAATAAATGAAAATATAAAATATAAAAATAAAGCATGTGAAAACGATTTATAAAATGCATTGCAATTCCAAAATAAAATTTAAACGTGTATTTAAATATTTTTAATATGTAGCAATACTTTATTGCGGAATTGCAGGTACTAATTGATCATCCCGTCGACTCATTTCGACAAATTGCATAAATCGCCAAACTATTAGTAAATTATACAAATCGGCATTTTTTATTATAACAATAAATAAATAAATAAATAATAAATAAATTAGTAAAAGATTAATAAAAATATGAATTAAAAGTCGATTTAAAAATCGCTTGACGATGTAAAAAACACGTGTTCAATTTCAATTGAATACGACTTTTACGATAAACTATTATTGGCATTTAATTTTTGGCAATGGTCTTTTGGTTGACGGAACAGACAAGCAATACCAAATTGCGTAAAAGAAACATCGTTAATAACTCCAAAAATAATATTTACATTAATTAACAGTTTACTGCGTCGGATTAAGCGTCACATATCCCATTAAAATACATCTTTGAATTGAAATTTGAATGCAATACAGGGTCGTGAAAAATTGAAGAGTGTGGAAAATAGGATTGCAAATATCTCGACAACTAATTATCCGAGAGACTTCGTTCTTTCTGCAAATTATATGTTTTTTATTATTATTATTATTATTATATTTTACATTCACTGCTTAAAATAAAAAATTCGAAAATCTTTATGTATCTTTCATCAGAACGAATATTTCAAGTGTCCAGAAAAAAATATTTTCGGGTAATCGAGGTTGCTGATATTAAATAGGCTTCTTCCCATTATTAAATACTAAGTACGCAACAAATTAAAAGTCTCTATCTCAATTTGTTCGCAAGATAGAGCGTTTACAAACACACAGACAGAGGGACAGCATTTTTTTTTTTCTAAAAATATGTTTTTCGGGATCTCCAGTATCTGAAATGTGCAAATTCATCAAAGAATTTATTTCTATTATGAAAATGATTGCAAGACTTACCCTATACTACGTATGATGGATAAGAAAAAGCTAACATACTATTTTGATGTAAAAACCAAGTTACAAATAGTTACAAGCAATATTGAAAATGGCATAAAATTCGGTATTGCAGTGCCCCCTTCCGGTGGATTTTTTTCAGATTCAGGGCGATCCAACTAGCCATAGCCATACACTTACACAAAAAATTTCGTTGAATTCGATGCATAACTTCATGTACTTTTGGTCGGTACAATATTGAAAATGGCACAAAAATGGCGATTGCAGCGCCCCCTTCCGGCGGATTTTTTTTAAATTCAGGGAGGACCAACTAGCCATAGTCATACACATACACAAAACATTTGGTTCAATTCCATGCATAACTTCATATACAGTAAAGCATCGTTTATACGACGATCACTTATACGACGTTTACATTTATACGACTTTTTAATGTGGCCCCGATTCATTTCTATTCATTTTAATGTAAAAATATATCTTTTATACGACGCCCAAAATCGTTTATACGTCGATTTTTCGATTTTATATAGGTTTTTTTTTTGTGTGTGTGTTTGTGTGTATTTTACGAACGAGTGGAAGTTGGCAGCTATGAATGACACCAAAGAGCGTGTTTAAATGCACTCCACATTATAAAAATGTGGGCTGGTGTTCGATTAGTCTGAAAAATCAGCTTACGTGTAGCAGATTACATTGGGAATGGTCATTCTTTTTTCGGGGATGGTCAGCTTTTCCGACCTGTTTTAAGTTGCAAATAGACTATCCTTCTAACTGTTATCAGTATTGGCGACTTTTAGTTGGCCACTCGGTTTTTTCTTTATCTTTGACTTTAAATGGGAATTAAATTATATACTCCAAATGAGGAATCTTTCGGTGAAACACAAATAAAGGTACGCATATTTAAATTGCTTACTAACCCCCCCCCCCTTTTTTTAGGTTATTTGTTTATTCTGGTTTTTTTAATTTACATATTCATGCAAATCATCACGTTAAACATTAAAATTAACTGAAAACAAAATTAATTCTAGTTTTGGAAGTGAAAATCGATTATACGTCGTTATCTTTTATACGACGTTTTTCGGTAGTCCCTCCGGCGTCGTATAAACGATGTTCCACTGTACTTTTAGTCGGTACAATATTGAAAATGGCACAAAAATCGCGATTGCAACGCCCCCTTCCGGCGGATTTTTTTGAAATTCAGGGAGGACTAACTAGCCATAGTCATACACATACACAAAAAATTTGGTTCAATTCGATGCATAACTTCATATACTTTTGGTCGGTACAATATTGAAAATGGCACAAAAATCGCGATTGTGGCGCCCCCTTCCGGCGGATTTTTTTCAAATTCAGGGAGGACCAACTAGCCATAGATATACATATACACAAAAAATTTGGTTCAATTCGATGTATAACTTCATATACTTTTGGTCGGTACAATATTGAAAATGGCACAAAAATGGCGATTGCAGCGCCCCCTTCCGGCGGATTTTTTTCAAATTCAGGGAGGACTAACTAGCCATAGTCATACACATACACACAACATTTGGTTCAATTCCATGCATAACTTCATACACTTTTTGATGGTAGAATGGCGACATACAGACACACAGATAACCGGACAGACAGACATTTTGTAAAAACATGTTTTTTGGAATCTCTGATCCCTAAAACGTGTAAATCTGTCGAAAACCGGAAGTCGAAAAAAATTTCGATTACAATACTTTCTTCTATTGAGGATAGAAGAAAGTAATAAGATAAAAGAGTCTCATTTTTCTAAGTTTGAAATTGATCGAGTAATAGCTATTTAAAATTGAAGCATCTTCTTTTATGCGAAATTCACAAATTTACTAAAAATATAAACAATCGTCATATGTATATATATATATATATATATATATAATAGTTGAAAGTAAAATCAACATTACAATATAAATTTGATAACTGTTTTCATTCTGACATATTAAAGAAAAATATGCTACTTAATCTAAAAGTATAAGTTGAAAAATTACAGAAGTTTTGCTAAATGAAATGGTGAAAACTTACAATCGCATAATCTTTACAAAATGATGCATTCTTTAAAATGGTATTAGATTATCTAATCTAAAACTAAATCGACAAATTTCAAAGTTATCTAAAAACTTTTTCGAATTGGCTCCTTTCGGCTGCAATGCTGAAATGTATATGCGAAAAATAAATCTTTCTAATGCTTTAAGTGCTTTGAGTATGATCCCTCGGAGCATGGCCCAAGTCTTCCTCTTTCAGATGCTGAAAATTTTGAAACATCATACAATTCAAAGTTTCAAAACTCGATCAATTTTACTGTAGAGAAATGAGAATTTGTTTTTTTCTTTTTTTGTCTTGTTAGTGTAATAGAAAATTTTTACTAGATATCAATTTCAAAGTGGGAAACCGTGGAAAAAATTTATTTTTTTTTAACTTTTTATTTATTGTTTTTATTGGTCAAAATGACTTTAAAAAGAATTATTGACCACATTTAAAACAATTTCGTAATTGGAACTATATATTTATGACTAACGGTTTAAAAATTTGGCATTGAACACCGTTGAGTGTGAGCCCTGTATTATAAAATCAAATAACAGAAAAAAATCATATCTTACCATACTGCCTGGATGAAAATCAAGTAAACAATTAGTCTGAAGAATAACAAACGAATATCAATTAAAATTACAAAATAAATGTATATTAGCGCAAGCCCTTTTTGCCTAAAATCTCAACTATCACTTTAAAAATTTTACAGATAAATAATTATTTATAGAACAAAATTTCTTCTTTAGTCCTTGGGCGAATTGTTGCCTGTAGAAAAACCACACCAGTAATGACCTTAATGATCTTAAGAAGTAAAATGATGGAGCATTTTTTTTTATTTATCTGCACTTGATCAGGTTGTCATCGACGATATCTCTTGTTTAAATTTTTCGCAAATAAAGTGTTAACTGTAAGAGGCGCTCAAAATATAAACTAGATAATTTCACTTGATAGAAAGATAATAATTGTTGACATACACAAGAAAGAGTAAATATTGTATCCATTTTTGCGAAGTAATTCAAAGAAAATATTAGACATTTCTGATTCTTTTGATATTTCAAAATTGTTTTATGCTTTATTTCAGCAATGCATTAGGATTTTTTAATTATCAGAAAGTTTTTATGAAATGTTAAGACCTTAAGACCTTTTTACCTCCATTCTTTCAATTTTTATCAGTCATATTGAAGCATAATTGCAATTATCGATTTTACTTTGATACCTAAAATTCGAAGCAATGCAAATACACTAAAAAGTTTGCTCTGAAGTCAAAGTGGAGCATAAATAATTCAGTAATAATCAAAAATGCTGCATTTAATACTTAGAAACGAAGAGGTTACGAACGTGAATTTACGGATTGACAAACCGAAATCATAAACACATTTTGACTAATCTTGAGAAATGCTAGATTAGGAAGTAATGTTTAAAATACAAGGACCTTTTTTATCCAGATTATGTAAGAAATTTTATTAAAATAGTCTTAGAAATTATTTGTTAGTTTTTGCTGTTTTCATGCAATACCCTTTGCTGCTGGCCTTTCACAATTGAAAAGTGCTTTACATATTTTAGCTGCACTTTTTAACGCCAGGGGTGCTTTCCTATCTCAAGTTCTATGCGCTCGATCTCCTGGATTAGTATATCTATGGCTAGGTTGTATAACGGAGTTCTGTTCATCAAGATGTTTGTTAACGCCAGTACGCTCCCTAGTCGTGAAATGTGTAACTAGCAGATTTTGCAAGGCGTTCGCAACAAGCCGGCGATACGGTGCCGCAGTCAGACGATACTAGTGTCCAATGATTGTATAGAACATATTGCGCCCCATGGTGGTGAGAGATAGAACTAAAAGGTTTTGCAATGCCTGCTCAGCACACATGCTATAGGTGAGGCAGGCAGCGGGTAGCTAATATTGATACATGATAAGGGCATTTATAATTTTTTATTTTTATTTAATTGAATGATAGGTTAAGTAGAAAGGAACATTAAATGAAGCTCTTGGTGCAATCTTCGATCCCACTTACCAGCTTCTTCTTTTATCAGGCCATAGTTCAAACTACACAAGTTTATATGGTTCAACCCCAGTACAAATTGTTGGAATCCCCTCAAAGTTTCAACTGTTCTGGAACAATATTTTTAAAATGTTCAAAATAATTTCTATCTGAATTGAATACATGAGATTGCCTAAAAAGCCGCAGTATAACTAGTGGTATTAAGTTATTTATGACAAAAATTCTTCATTCAAATAAGCAACGATTACCATTCAATAACGCTGGTGGATATTATACCTGTCGATAACAAAATTCTATCACTGCAACAGTAAGATAATGTTGTTGCATATTTGAGTAATGTAAATAAGAAGACCTGCATTGTTTGCAACCAGGTTAGGTTCGCCTCTCCTTACTATATGGTTGGACACTGCCCAATTCTCCCATATACAGTCTGAATCAAAAGTTTAAACACATTAATAATTTTAAAATCAAACTTTGAATAGGGTAACATCCCCAGTAATTGGCACATTAAGAATTTGTCTTTAAACTTACTTCAACTTTCATTACCAAGAAATAAAATATTTACTTGTAAATATTTTTAAATCAAAGAATGCATATCTGTGCATCGATTTTGCCCACTAAGAGCAAAAATTTTCGAAAAAGTATTTTTATAAAAATATATTTATAAAAAGTTGCTGTAATCACCAATAATTGGCACCTAGAGCACCAATGTATGACACCTTGTGATCCAGTAATTGGCACATATTTATATAAAATAAAAACTTTATATTTTGCATTGGGTTTAATCGTTTTAATGAATTTACTGTAGATGAAGATGCTATATTTTAGGTTTTTGAGAGTAAGAAATTAGCATATTAGTCTGAAATGTGAGCACTTTAAAATCTATACATATAATAAAACAGTAGGACCCGGTGTGTCTGTACATTGAAGATAATTGACAAAAATGGAGTCAGGGCGATAAAAGAAAACCAATGAAACACAAAAAAATTTTTTTGAATTTTTTGTCTGTCTGTCTGTCTGTCTGTTTGTTCGAGGTTATCTTCGTAACTACTGAATGGATTTTTATGCGGTTTTCACTAATGAAGAATGCACACTCCCGGGCAGTGTATAGGCTTTGTTTCATCAAAATCGGACAACAGACAAAAAAGTAACAAAAAGAAACAAAAGAAACTATTAGGTGCGCTGCTCACGTTTTTTAGTACATAACGTTTTTTAGTACATATAAAATCCAATAGATGTCACTGTGCGATTTTAAAACGCGCTATCGTTATGTTTTCGCCAGTCTACTTAAGTATGAGAAAGTTTCAAGCTGGCTGTCGTTCCATGTGGTTTAGTCGGTAGAACGTCAGTGCGCCATACTGATGGCCCGGGTTCGATTCCCAGCATGGAATTTTTTTTCACTATGTTGGCATTAACGCCTATAAGCAATTAAAAGAATTTGAAATATTGTATTCAAGGCGAATTTTCTCTCTGGGAAAATTTCCTTGCATTAATATGTCAGTGTAATTTTTTTTTCGATTTAATTTTTTTTTTCGAAACTTTGTTTTTCTTAAAAAATTACAGTAAATATTTGATATTTCCCAACGTTTTTTGAATGATCGACTTGCTTTTTTTTTTTTTTAATGTATGTCTGAACCTTATCTAACTACTTCTTCAAGATTTCTTTAGATAAACCGACCAGCGTAGCGGGCGAAGGCCGCTAGTAATGCAATATATTTATATATTAATACCCAGTAATTGTCATGATGTCTCCAGTAATTGTCATATCTTATACTATAATGCGAGCAAAAATTGTGTGTGTGTGTGTGGGTAAATTTTATCTCAAAAACGGCTCTAACGATTTTCGCAAAAATTTGGATTTTACCATTTTCGGGCACGAGAAGACCATTGGGCTAGGTCCCATGTTCGGGAAAATTCGATTACTGGGTCATTTTGGGTCACAATGGGTCAGGATCAAGCTATTTATATCTAGAGAACGGCTGGATGGATTTTAAAGCAATTTTATATCCAATCGTTTTTTGGCACAAGAAAACTATTGGGCTGGGTCACATGTTCGAAAAATTTCGATTAGTGGGTCATTTTGGGGTCATTATGGGTCAAGCCATTTTTATCTAAAAAACGGCTCTAACGATTTTGACCAAATTTTATATTGTATCGTTTTGGATTACAAGAAGACCATTGGGTTAGGTAACATGTTCGAGAAAATTCGGTAAGTGGGTCATTCTTGGGGTCATTGTGGATCATGCTATTTTTATCTAGCGATTTTCTCACGCAATTTTGACTAAAAATTGCATTCTATGGTTTTCGGGCACGAGAAAAACATTGGGCTAGGTTACATGTTCGAGAAAAAATTTCAATGGGTCATATTGGGTCATTAAGAGTCTGGGTCAAGCTATTTATATTTAAAGAACCGCGTGATGGATTATAACGAAATTTTGTATGTAACAGTTTTTTGACATGAGAAAACTAATGGGCTAAATCACATGTTTGAGAGATTTCGACTATGAGGGTCATTTGTGGGTCATAATGGGTCATGGTCAACCTATATCTAAAGAACAGGTGGATCGATTTTAACGAAATTTTGTATGCAACATTTTTTTGGCACGATAAAATCATTGGACTAGGTTACATGTTCGAAAAATTTCGATTAATGGGTCATTTTGGGTCATTAAGAGTCCGGGTCAAGCTATTTATATTTAAAGAATGGCGTGATGGATTATAACGAAATTTTGTATGTGACAGTTTTTTGACATGAGAAAACTAATGGGCTAAATCACATGTTTGAGAGATTTCGACTATGAGGGTCATTTGTGGGTCATGATGGGTCATAATGGGTCATGGTCAACCTATATCTAAAGAACAGGTGGATCGATTTTAACGAAATTTTGTATACAAAATTTTTTTGGCACGATAAAATCATTGGACTAGGTTACATGTTCGAAAAATTTCGATTAATGGGTCATTTTGGGTCATTAAGAGCCTGGGTCAAGCTATTTATATTTAAAGAACGGCGTGATGGATTATAACGAAATTTTGTATGTGACAGTTTTTTGACATGAGAAAACTAATGGGCTAAATCACATGTTTGAGAGATTTCGACTATGAGGGTCATTTGTGGGTCATGATGGGTCATAATGGGTCATGGTCAAACTATATCTAAAGAACAGGTGGATCGATTTTAATGAAATTTTGTATGCAACATTTTTTTGGCACGATAAAATCATTGGACTAGGTTACATGTTCGAAAAATTTCGATTAATGGGTCATTTTGGATCATAAAGGGTCTGGGTCAAGCTATGTATAATTAAAGAACGGCAAGATCAATTTTAACGAAATTCTGTACGTAACAATTTTTAGAAACGAGAAAACTAATGGACTAAGTCACATATTCGAGAGCTTTCGATTATAAGGGTCATTTGTGGGTCTTAATGGGTCAAGGTCAAGCTATATCTAAAGAATGGGTGGGTCGATTTTAACGAAATTTTGTATACAACATGTTTTTGGCATGAGAAAATCATTGGGGTAGGTCACATGATCGAGAAATTTCGATTGGTGGGCCACTTTTGGGTCATTCTAATTTTATCTTGACAATGTTTCGCGCAATTTTGATTAAATTTTGTATTTTATCGTTTTCGGTCACAAGAAAATCATTGGGTTAGGACAGATTTTTGTGAAAATTCGATCAATGGGTCATTTTGGATTATAAGGGGTCAGGGTCAAACCAACTATATCTAAAAAACAGCTCAATCGATTTTATCTAAATTTTGTATCTAATGTTTTTCGGCATGCTAAAACTAAAGAGCTAGGCCACACGTTTAAGAGATTTCGATTATAAGGGTCATTTGTTGGTCATGATGGGTCATGCTAATTTTATATAGAAAATGGTACTCACCATTTTGACTATACTTTGTATTATATCGTTTTTGAGCAAGAGAAAACCATTTGGCTTGGACACATGCTCGCGAAAATTCTATTAGTGGGTCATTTTGGGTCTTAATGAGCTAGGGTCATTCTAATTATATACAATAACGACTCAATCAATTTTACCTAAATTTTGAAACAAAACGTTTTTTGTCACGAGAAGACTATTGGGCTGAGTCGCATGTTAAACAAAATTATATTAGTGGGTCATTTCGCTTCATTGCTGAATGCTGCCAAGCTAATTTTACCTAAAAAATGGCTTGAACGATTTTGATTCAATTTTATATTCTACTGTTTTTGATTACCTGAAGACGATTGAGCTATGTCACATGCTTGATCAAATTTGATTAGTGGCTCATTTTGGGTAATACGGGTCAGGGTCACGAGAATATGGCAAAAGCCAATAACTTGGTGATATTTGACAAAATATTGGCGACATATGGCCAAAAAATCGACTATAAAAATTACGAAAACCAACACACGTATTTGGAGCCAAATGAAAGAATGCCTCCAAATTTGGCTATATCTAGCAAAATATATTGTCTTTCAGAATGTAAAGAATTTTTTTATACATTCTTAAGAGGATTCGAGATGCATGGTTAAACCAATCAGAGTCGAGCTAAAAAAGTGATTTAGATCGATGTCCTTTCGTTGTAAAATTTAAAATAAAATAAAATTTATAAATATGCGCATAAAAACATAGTTTTCTTATTGATTGTTTTTCTAAATAATACTATTATAAACATGTTTTACAGTAATAATACAGAGTTAATGATACAGTGAAAATACTATATCGAGTTGAACACAAAGTTAATTTTGACCCAGCTAAGCTCGGTCTCCCCTGCTAGTGAAGCTTTAATGGATCAAGCAGGACGGTCGTTCTGCCAAGCCAAGCTAGAAAAAAAAGATGCCCGCCAAACGAAAGAACGCCAAGAACATAACGACTGTTTAACTGCTTAATATACTTGAGACAACTTTTCCATGTTAATTCGACCAAACATGGCATTTTAAAATTTCAGATATTTAAAAAAAAAAGTATTGCAGAGAAATACAACGAAAGCTAGGAGAATCTAATGAAGAAAAGCTTCAATTTAAGATCAAACACATCTATATAAAATAATTATAAACAGAGATACAGGATTTTTAAAAAATCGTCGAGATACTGAAAATGATCACCATTTTCTTCGTCAAACATTTTTTTTTTCAATCAAGGTACAGACTTAAATAATGGTCATAAAAACGTATAAAGTGCATTTTCGGCCAGGTAATTATTCAATCTACGTGCTTTTGCAAAATTCAGTTTAAAAAAAATAAAATTTCTATCTTTAAAAAGCAAAAAACTGTTATTTAGTTAACAAATTATGCCAAACGCGATAAAGCTGCCAACGATAGTGTACTATCAACATTACAGTAGGGCAAACAGTTTAGATACCATCAAACAAGGCTAACTTATCTTGCCATCAAATGAAGTGCCAAAAGGATATTTTTCCACGAGATTATTATTATTTTTTAATAAAACAGTATAAAAGTTAATTTTTAAGTAGATCTTTAAAATAAATTAATTTTTGAGGGAAGAGATATCTTGTAAAATGAAGTCATTTAAAGTTATTGGCATTTAAAATTTCATTTCTAATGTAAACAAAATTTGTTAAAAAAATTGAGTTGACTGTGATTTTTATATAAAAAGAGGACCATGGTAAATAATATTCATTTTGTGCGTGAGCAGAGAATCAACACAGATAACTTTGACGTCAGTGTATGATGAAATACGATTTTACCATAAAATGTTTATAAAAGGTAATCTCTGGAACTAGAACCAATTTGAAAATTAAAGATGGAAAAATTAATCTGCCGACTATACTCCAACATAGGCTTTGTTTTATGCTGGTACCACTATCCCAGATCATATGTATGAGTAAAAAACGATCGAAAATTGCAATTAGTGTGATACCTTTAGGAAAATAATACTGAAGTTTGGCATAATTGGTAGTTTTGAAATGTAAATGCTCACTAAGAACAGTTTCCAAAAAAATTTAAATTTAAGTGTAAGAAATGATTAAAAACATTACCAGATACGTTTAAAATGTTACCGTTAAAATGAATGTGAATTTTAAAATGTAAATGTTGACACAGAAGAGTTTATAAAAATTCGGAATTTATTAAGAAATCCCATTAATAAAACAGCTCTAAATTGCTATTCTTGTGATAGGTTGAAGATAAAAACTTGTAATTCGGTATGACGGTTACTTTTAAAATAAAAGTACATCTTAACGAACTTTCTACAATATATATATATATATATATATATAAATCAAAATCAAAACGCGAAACGAACTGAAAATTTCCTAAAAAATTCTAAACTTCCGACTTGTTCACGACTGTTGTGAATTCTAAGATGGCACAAATAATATTTCCTTTCAAACAAAAATGTTTTTACGTGAATAATAAAAAGGTAAGAAAAATTTAGTGAAATCTACATAAGATTTAAACATTACATTTAAAATCTTTACCAAATATATATAGCTCAATGTTTCGCAATCTTTAACATGCCGATCAAATTAGCGTTTTTTTTTTTTTTTTTTTTTTTAAGTCTTTGATGCTTGAATAGGGGTTGACGAGCGTAGCTGGTAGGGGGCAGAGCCCCCTAGTTAACAAAAATAAAATATTTAAAAATTTAACTACAAATATAAACTTAATTACTAAAAAAAATGCCAAAACACAATTTCAGAATACACATCCATACAACGTGGCAAAGTTTGTTTTATTCTTTTATACAGCGATCGGAATTGTAATTAGTTGACATTAAGAAATCGATAAAAGATTTTAGTCGATTGAAATAGTCCAAGAGTCGGCCGTACAAAACCCTAATCTATCGAACACAAGAAAATTCCTTTATATTATGGAAGAGTAGTCATAGGGGAATCTAATAATCCATGTTTGCCAGAAGTGAAGTGGTGCATAAGCCCAAAATTTATAACACTAGTGGCTCACTCGTAGGTTTATCATTGTGTTTTCCGTACAATAAAAAGTATTAAAACACGGAAAACTGGGTGCAGGAAAACAGAATACTAAGTCTACGAGTCAACCACTAGTGGTATTCCTTTTTGGCTTATGCACCACTTCACTTCAGATAGACATGGATCATTAGATTCCCCTATGCCTATTCTTCCATAATATAAAGGATTTTTTCTTGTGCTCGATGACTTAGCATTTTGTGAATACGGCTCTTGGACTAGAAGCATCAGATAATCAAACGCGATACGAGAATTCTGACGGTTTTTGTTATATAAAAACTGAAATAGAAGTAGGTGCCCGCTCAAATTGTTGTATGTGAAATAATAATTCGAGGCGAAACACAAGAAATAAAAAGATTTTTAATGCTATGAGTATGCCTAATACGATATTAAAGTTCAATAATCAAAATTATAGAATTCAATCTGCAATATTTCATGAAGGTACAGGCGTAGAATTAAGTCATTATAAATCAGTAATTCGCAAAAAGTGCTGGATAGTAAATGACACTGAAGTTTATAAAATACAAAAATTGTCTAGCCTCCTGACTGCCGCTGGCTGATTTTTTCGCACACTAACCTGCAGGTTTCACTGCAGCTTAAGCAATATTTAAATAATTAATATAATTCTACAAATAAAACCCAGTTTTGAAAAATTAAGTTAGGATTAATACTCTCAAAGATTATGCACCTCTACATAATAACATATTTTGTATCAGGTTGGAAAAAACATCTTTTTTTAATATTTTTAATAAATTACAGAGTAAACAACATTACAATTTTACCCTTTTGCCGGGCAGTCAGGGGGCTAGAAACAGTAAAGATGCTTATCTATTATTTTACAAAAAGATTTTAATCCAATAGTGTTATTGCTCTCTAAAACTATCGAAGTGTGTCATTTTTGCTATTTACAACAGCTTATATGTGTACATATATTTTAACAGTAACTTCAAGTCTAAATGTTACTATTATATTCATAAAATAATTAAATTTTCATATGAAGTTTTTTTTCGTGAAGTTTGACAAAAGGATGTAGTCGTTTGTTTTCATCCGAGAATAATGAGGATTATGTAATGTATGTATAAGAAGATATTTAATCTTACATTTTTCGGTTTTCTTTTTTAGCACTTTCCAACAAAGTTGAAAAGTGCTTATGCATTCGGTTTATCTGTCCGTCTGTCCGCGCTCTAACTCCCGTAAATATACTCGGATTGCTATGAAAATTTTATACGTTATTGATGTTTATCCTAGCACGACGCCTATTGAAAATGAAGAATCTACCATGATTAGTTTATCTACAGAGAGAATCAAAAGTTTCCCATTACATTACGGCCTATGGGGAAAAATCGTTAATATACTCAGATTGCCATGAAATTTTAGGACGTTATTGACGTTTACCCTAGCACGAACGCTATTGAAAATAAAGTTTCTACCATGATTAGTTTATCTACAGGGCGAATCAAAAGTTTTACATTACGTTACGGCCTATGGGGAAAAATCGTTAATATACTCGGATTGCAATGAAATTTTAGGACGTTATTGACGTTTACCCTAGCACGAATGCTATTGAAAATGAAGAATCTACCATGATTAGTTTATCTACAGAGAGAATCAAAAGTTTCCCATTACATTACGGCCTATGGGGAAAAATCGTTAATATACTCGGATTGCCATGAAATTTTAGGACGTTATTGACATTTACCCTAGCACAAACGCTATTGAAAATGAAGTTTCTACCATGATTAGTTTATCTACAGGGCGAATCAAAAGTTTCCCATTACATTACGGCCCATGGGGAAAAATCGTTTATATACTCGGATTGCCGGGAAATTTTAGGACATTATTGTCGTTTACCCTAGCGCAAGTTCTATCGAAAATGAAGTTTCTACCATGATTAGTTTATGTACAGGGCGAATCAAAGTTTCCCATTACATTACGGCCTATGTAATGGGAAAAATCGTTTCAAAGGAATTTTAAAGATGTTATACCCTGTCAAACATACTAAAATATGCATTCTATAAAATTTAAGGTGAAAATGTAGCTATTATTCATTTACATAGCCACACAAAAGAATTCCATTAGATAATGGTAAAAAGGGGAATTGTGTGTGACATATTTTAAATATATATAAACTGTTTCATGTATAATAAAATTGATATATGTCACTGAAGCTTAATATAAATTATACGCTACTTTCTTGCGTAATATGAAGTACATAGCATTTACAGGGCCATACAAAAGATTTTAAATAGTATATTCTTTCCGAAGTACCGTATATGTGTCCGATGATGGCTGATGGAGGGATGAAATGCATTTTAATTATGATATGCGCGTTTATATTTCACTAAATATATGCACATTATATGGTGTGTATAAATGTTATAGTTGATACACAGAGCTACCCAAAAGAGCTCACCAACGTTACTGAATATGAGCGTAAATTATTTAAACGTGGTTCTTAAATAAGCTATGCATTTTTACGCTGAGCTTAATTAAATTTACTGAGAAATGTTTGCAGAATATAGATAAAAGGATATACAGGGCCACGCAAAGAATTCGGTACATGGATGCCTATGAATGATAATTTATGAGAATGTGATTTCAGTTGTTTTAAAAGTGTTTTAGTTTACAATAAATTTTAGCCAAATGCTGACGTGTAATAAAGGTACAATGTAAACTACAGGGCTGAACAAAAGTATTCAAGTATGTTTCCATCCAATAGTATGAAATGCTGAAAAAGAAATTTCAAGCTACTGGGTATTTTCTTGCTAAACTAATTTTTCCCATTATATCAACTGACATATGAAATACAGAGCTGTTCAAAAGTAATGAAATACATATTTGGGTATATTTGGCTATACACTATTATTTACCTAAATAACAAAGTTTTGTTAAAGATTTCATTAAGTGTTGAAAAGTGCTTCATAATCTATGCTTAACGCATGATTTTTCTTACTTGTTATAAATTTAATTTAACTTAGATCGTATCAGTATATTTGATTTGAATTTATTTTAAACATTAAATTCTGACTGCGATACTTCAGGATATTAAAGAAGTATAATCTGGTCTCAAAAATCATTAATTCGTGCGGAAAAAAAAAAGAAATGGAAATTCAAAATTATAAACACTATACAGATCATATTTATCAATGTCCATTTGATAAGGAGGACAATTAAAGGTCAATAAAAAAAATCAAAGAAAAATAATAAATATTGTGTTTGCTCACTATTTGCAAAGGCTATACTAAAACTCATTTTAATTAAAATGAGTAGAACTTTTTGCTTGAGTAGAACATAATCTGCTTTAAAAAAAGAAATGATATCCACTAAAAAACAACTTTCAAAAGTAAAAAAAGGAGCCAAGCTAAAAAAAAGAAAAAGGTTAAAGTTGTAGCTAAAAATGATGTGATAATCAAATTTCCAAGCTTATATTATTGTTCTTATTTAACATTTTCCATAAAAAAATATTACCGTTAGTAAGTCGAGTGCCTTTGTATATGCTGATAGAAATCCTTTTTTCTTATACTAGTAATATATCATAACGTGTTTCTGAAAATTCAAATGTTTTAAAATTATGCATGAGAGGCTTGGCGGCCATCTTTTCATATTTTACACAAATTTCCTTTCATTCCATAGTAAATTCAAATCCATAGTAAAAATCCGAAATTCAAAATTGTTACTTAAGCAGATATTTTAAGCTTTTTCTTTACGGAATTTTATTTACAGAACTTTATCTCATAAAACAATAGTGATTTATCTAAAGGAATCACCTTATAATTTATTTATAGGATAATTAGTTATTTTAAAACGATGGAAATCAATTTCTCTTCTCAAACTATCAGTTTTTCTCAATATGTCTGTCTGCATTTGAAATTAAATGTTTGGCATTTTACTAAGAAAACTTTTCGTGCCTTTCCTTTTTGGAATGGTGTGCTTAGAAAATTGCGTGTTAAGATAATGGTGACATATATTCGCGATTCCTCGTATGACTACTTTTTTAGAGTAATTAATCATTTAAAAGCAGTTACAATCAACTTCCTTTCTAAAAATATTTTTTTAATGTATTTGTACGTAGTTAATATCAGAAGTTCTAAATTGTTGTTAATACAAACTTATCGCGCTTTCCTCTACGAACTTGGGTGCTCAGAAATTTGTGTAAAACATGAAAAGATGGCCGCCAAGCCCCTCATGCATAATTTTAAAACATTTGAATTTTCAGAAACACGTTATGATGTATTTAGTATAAGAAAAAAGGATTTCTATCAACATATATAAAGGCACCCGACTTACAAACGGTACTTTTTTTTTTATGGAAAATGTTAAATAAGAACCATAATATAAGCTTGGAAATTTGAACTCACATCATTTTTTAGCTACAACTTTAACCTTTTTCTTTATTTTTAGCTTGGCTCTTTTTTTTACTTTTGAAGAGTTGTTTTTTAGTGGATTCCAATTACTGATAACATTTCATGTTTTCAAATAAAAACAACTGATAAACAAAATTAGTCTATAACTTTAAAAGTACTGCCAAAATAAGTGGTTTAATCTCAAATCTTGCGATTCCCTTGTAATTGGATTAGGTGCCAATTACATGGAACTAGCAAAATTGAACCTCCATTAATTGGCATCTATAATTCACTCAAAAATCCAAATATTTGTGTCAAAAATACTTTTACACAATCAAAGTAACCCCTTTCAACTAAACTAAACTGTTATTAATTAAAATTTAAAATATATTATAAATCAGATAATAATGAATTGAAAAGCATGCTCTTCTTAACCCTTCACTGCAGGATTTTTCCTTTCTACATAAAAAAATTATTTTGATTACTTTAGGTAGTCAAAAATGCAGGAAAAATAATAATAAATTCTGACTTCATATATATATTTTTAATATGGATTTTTGTGGTATATGCCATATGTATCCCAAAGCACACAATGAGATATTTTCATTTTTGTACCAAATGTGGCATGAAGCTCACAATACTGGTATATTACATATAAGGTACCCTGGGGTAATAACGCCACGTTAAGGATCTACCAATTTTCACGGCTCAGTTTTAATTGGTATTTTTCAAACAAATACAGTAAAACCTCTAAATAACGGACACCTTGGGAGCACAGAAATTGTCCGCTATTCGGAGGTGTCCGCTATTGGGAAAACCTCAGCGATAGAAAATTTTTTAATGAATGCTTAATGCTTCATTAATCGATTTAAAAATGTCCTAAAACCTCTATTATGTCATTAAACCAGAAATTAAAATAATTTTTAAAGAAATAAAATTGTGCATACCTGTATCTTTTGCTTATTCTTACAAAAAAAAAAAAAAGTTGCAAAAGTATGTTTTTACTTGCGATTAGATGTAATTTGTTTTTTAATGTGAAGTTTTAACTCTGTCAGTAGTTTTAATCCTTTTAAATCATCTCTTTCTAAAAAAAAGTATAATTGTTTATTGTATTTTTCTGCTTCTTAACCCTTTAACGATCGTAGCATTTTCATTTCTAAGATGTCAAAATAAATGAATGACACCGGTAATTAAGAAAAATATATTTCTTAATAAGAAAACGTGATTTTTCACATACAAAATAAAAGATATATTTTTAGATAAAAATACCGGTGTCAGTGTTACGTATCGGAATTAAAATTTTGTGGTTTCGTGGCGAAACCAATGAACGTTAAAGGGTTAAAAGCATACAATCTCCAATCTTCCGAGGGTGTGGGGGGTATGTAGGGGATAAATGTAGGGGGGAGAGAGGATTTTCTCCAGCTCATCCCCACATATATCTGTGATCACAAAATTTGTGATACATTGCCCTGATAAATTTAGAGGATTTTTATTTTTTTTTCCTCGTTAAAAAATAATTTTTTATTCTATTTTGTCAAAATTACTGTCCGCTATTCGGAATGTCCGTTATTCAGAGGTTAAACATACAAAAATTAAAGTTTTGGGAGTGGGGATTTGAAAACTGTCCGTTAAATAGAGGTGTCCGCTATTCGGGAGTGTCCGTTATGGAGGTTTTACTGTATATGATTTGATACAGCAACTCATTGATTATCTATAAAAAAAAAAAAAAAAAAAATTAACAGATATGTATTCATAAAATGTAATGGCGTGATTTCTTGACCAATGCTATTTGGCGTTATTACCCACCTATATGGGTAACAACGCCATGCAAACAAAACTATGAAATAAGATGGAATAATTGCATGTAGATTCCCCAATTCTAAAAATACAAACTCTACAAACTTATAAATTGACAAATTGCATTCTAAGCTATTGAAAATGTTCAATTTCTTGTGAAAGTGAAAGAAAAATAAAGGTGTGGTGTGGGGGGGATGAGGCAAAAGAATATCAGACCGTAAGCTTCTTTTTGCTTAAAAAGAACCGCTTAAATAGAATTATTAGAAACATTGCACAGTTTTAACTGTGTTTATTTGAATCAGTATTTAGGATGTAGCTCGGCTTACTGTAGGGAATCAACCGGGGTATTAATGCCAAGGATTGGCGTTATTACCCCATTATAGTTATTGCGCTGTACATTTTAAATTACAAATTATCTCGAGAAGATATCCAAAATCTTCAACAACATTTTAATAGTCCATGAAATGTACTACAAGTTTATGTAATTAACAAAGTATTTCCGGATAAAAAAAAATAATCTTCACATCACAAAACGTATCTCGCAAATTTTAGATCAAGCGATAATTTTAGTTGCTTGTAAAAACAATAAGACCTAAAAATGAAACAAATTAACTTGAAGCTGTTTTTTGTTATTTATATGACTCAAAACCCTTCTGCGCAGAGCACATGGGTGTCATTTACCAGATTATTTCGTAATTATGCAAAATATTAGCACTTGGCGTTATTACCCCACCTGGCGTTATTACACCAGACCACCTTACAAAAATAGTATAATGTGTATTAAAATGTTATTGCAGGTATTTAACCCTATGAGGGGTAAGAAATTATTTTTCTATAATGTTGAATTCACACGAGAATATTCGAAAAAAAAAAAAAAAAAAAAAAAAAAAAAAAAAAAAACGAAGAATCAATTTTGAAACTTTTTTTCTCCTAAGTTAGAAATATAAAATTTAATTAAAAGCTTCTGCTGTGAATCTTGATTCGAATCAGGTAGTATGTAATATATCCCACTGCCTTGATGCACTCTATCAGAGACCTTAATTCAAAAAATTTATCACGGATTTGGGAATTTCTTTAGTATTGTCATTAAAACGTGAAAATTGTCGGATTTTTTTTTTTTTTTTTTTTTTCAAATTCAATGACAGACATTGTCTTTTTAATTGTTTGGTTTCCTGAAACATCACTCCAATAAATATTCGTAATGGAAACTTGTAAAGTTTGAGAAAAATCCTTTCCTATGCTGTATCTACGTCTCTCTTCTGAAATAAGATTCAAAAGTTTTGGGTTAAAAAAAGGGCAAAAACTGATAGGGAGTCTCCAGAGCCATAATTTCAAAACTTAAGGAATTGCTTCCTCTATATTTTATTTGCGCTTCAGATATTTGTCTTTCCTTTGTTACTTTTTTCTATCAACACTGGGTCCAGCATTGATACCTGCAGCACTACAGAATAAACAATCTTTCTCTAAATTGATGCTTCTCATTATATACATTCAGTATTGAATTCAGTGTCAGGGAGAGGGGAGCATTCGTTGAACATTTATATGTAACTACACTGATAACTTAAAAATTTGTTTAGTTTAGAAATTCAATCCCCCCTCTCCGTCATATATACTCCCGGCACATAACAAGGTCTGGCCAGCGGAAAAACGTCTGAATTCAATATTGTTGAATTTCACTTGTTGATTTTAACTTTTATATAGTAATTTTAATGAAATTTAAAATTACTTTGATATTAATTACGAAAATTTATTTCCTGTGGCAGTTGAGACAATTTCTTGGATCACATTTGTTGCAGTCAATGTCTGATTCATATGAAGAAATAGCATTTTCAATTATTTTTAGCTGGAATGTATGTTGAATCACCCCAACTATCATCAGAAACTCCAAAAGACTGATCATCATTATCAGATGCAAATAATATTGCATTGATTTAAGCTTGCGTTAGCCTTTTGCGCTCCATTTTTTATTAGAATGTTTTATGAGCGTTATGCTCTATGTTCCATATCTGGCACAAACACAATAAAAAGAATACTGCCCAGTTAAACTGATGGCATTGGGCTCACAGGCTACGTATACTAATTATACATTACAGCCTTATATTTTCAAGGGTTAATTCCGTTCGAAAAAGAAATTAAGAAGGGGAAACAGCTCTCCCCTTTCCCCTTTTTTATACTTAATTATTGAACCTCCTAAACTATCAAGGACATGCTTTATCATATAAAAAAATCTATATCCAAAATTCGGAGAAAATCGGATAATTCTTAATAAAAACTCATTTGTATAATTTAAGAGGAGTTATCCCCCTCTTTTATACTTAATCATTTAATTTCCAAAACTATTCAGAGATTTGAACAAAATCTGACAATTCTTCTTGAAAAACCCATTTATATAAATTAAGGGGAGGGGCATTAGAACCCCCGTTCCCCCTGTTTAAACTTATTCAATGAAAACCTAATAACAGTCACGGAATCGCCTCATCAGAATGATCCTATATCTAAATTTTGAACGAAAACTTAATTCTGCATGAAAAACCCACTTATTTCTATTAAGGGGAGGGGCATGAGCCCCCCGTTCCCCCTCTTATACATATCGAATGAACTCCAAAAACTAATCAGGGAAGCACCTTGTCAGGATATTTTTATATACAAAATTTCAAGTGGATCGGGTATTTTTATCATGAGTTATCGCGTTACGTACGAACATACATACAGAACGGGCGGGCACATAAGCTCTCAGGCTATGATAGCCTGTGAGCTAAAAACAAGATTTCAAGCTGATGTACTGAAATATTTTAGTTTGAAGCAACCTTAATTACAAATATATGATATACTCGACTGTCTAAAATTTTATCTTGCGATACTTTCAATATTTTCGGATGAAAAAGTTGAAGCAAATTAAACTGTTGCGTACGATGCAGACTGAATTTTTTTTTTTTTTTTTAAATAAAAGTTTTATAACTAGTGAGGTACTGCCCTCAAGTGAGAAAAACTGGTACAAAACTCTTCGTTTGAATGTTTTACATATGCCACAAAGCTCAGATAACCTAAATTTAAGATCCTTAGGAAAATAGGAGGGTTTTATCGGTATGTTCCATATATGGCACACCATGCAGTGAAGGGTTAAGCCAGAGAAGAAGCATTTGCAATAAAAATGGCTAATTTGATACAAACCGTAATTGTTTCTCTTTGCTAGACACTATTGTCATCTAGTAGCATAAATCAAAGTTATAATCTTTAAAGTAAATGAGCATATAACTGGTATATAGTCTTGCATTTTTAAAAGACTGGATATAAATCTTATTTTACGACACGTTTGTAGGATATGCCAGTCATTGGTGCATGCCAATTACTGGGGATGTTACCCTATTAATTTCATTTCAATATCAAGTTAGTATGTGCTAAAAGCTGCAGTTTTAACTCATGTTTAACGTACTTGTATTTTAAATTTTATTCAATATCATCGATTTTAAGAATAAAAGTAAAAATAGTAAAAAAAATAATTTGTTTATAAGAATTCAATTTATTATCTTAATTTAGTCTGTGCATTTATAATCGTTCGTTTTCTATCCTTAAAGTTTATTGCCGAAACGTCAGTGAAGGCTTACTTTGGAGACACGAAATTTTTTTGTTTCTGTCTGTCAGTCAGTCAGTCTGTCTGTTCCGCGATAACTAACGCAAAAAACATCCAATTGGCTTGAAATTAAGTGGGTATGTTAGTGAGGCACTAGGATTAAGCTGTATAGTTTTTGTTAGATTTGATTCATTCATTCGTAAAATATAGAATATTTTATTTTGCGTAATAATGTTTTTCTATGGCAAATCCAATGATTTTCAGTTTTTTTTTCCTTGAGAGAAAATGACACATTTCATTAATGGAATTCAATGATAAATGGACACTGAAATTTACCAGTTAAATTATTCCTATTGTTTTGAAATTTTGTCTACACATTTGTCAGATTTTTTAAATTATTACTGTAAATTTTGGAGATTTTTTATACATGTGTTCCAATAATATAAACTAATTTGTTTTAGAGATTTACCTATTTAAAATGTATTTATTTCATTTTCTTTATTTTCTCTTAATGGTTGCTAAGCAACCATTCATCCTAATCCTTATTATATTTTAATGCTATAAATTTGAAAGCAAATACGAAAATTTAAATGAAGTCAACATCAAAACTGATGAATTAATGTCTTTGTATCTTTGCGGATAAATATAACATAGCCCAGAAAAAATATAGGCTATGTTTTATTAATTTTATTCAAATATTTTCCTTAATAATTCAAAATTTCCTTCTTTTTCATACAGAATCAAGAGCGATTTTTTACATAAAATTTAACCAATTTCCTTTATCGTTACCAAAAAAAAAAAAAAAAAAAATCTGGAATAATTTTTTAACGGCAATAAGTTTCAATTGAGCAATTTCCATTCGAAAAATTAAACTAAGAAAAAATAAATATGACGTCAGAATAAAAATAAAAATAGTGCTTTGTTAAATATTAAATACGGAAATTTGTTTTGTTAATAAGAATTTTTCTGGCAAAAATGGGGGCATTATTAGAAGTAAAAGAAATAAAAAATAATTATATTTTTAACAAATATTTCAATTGATAAAATTTGACGTCATAATTGGAATAAAACAGGTATTTTATAGTTGTCGTTAAAAATACAAGAAACATGGACAGCAATAACTCATGAATAATGACGTCATTGCCGAAACTTCGGCGAAGGCTTGTAACGTTACATGCATGCTGAGTGTCATTTGTAACGTTTGGTTGGTCGTGGTGGAGGTTAAATGTAGACATACTCAGTAATTAAGATAAAACAACAAAGTTTATTAAAATGATGAAGGCTGAGGGGAAGTGGAGCAAGTCTTAATTTTACACAACTGAGAATACTATGAAAAGGCTAAACACATACTCACAAGCTTCGGCCTAGCTCAATCGTGGCACCTTCTAATACTTCTCCCTATCTCTGGGCTGAGCTGCTAGATAAAGCTTAATTAGACAGCCCGTGGCTGTATGTATTTCTTTATTCACAACTAATCAAAATGAAACTACTATAAAGTTTCTTACCCCGGCCAACTCTCAAGTCAACTATCAAAACTCCTTTACACTTCACTGGAGGCTTGCTGCTACTTTCCAATTTGCTAGCACTTCGCTGAACAATAATCCACTTCGTTATCTAATGCCAGAGATCCTCGCTCGCTGGCTACCACCACAGATGCTCTCTCGCTGGCTAATGCCAGAGACACTCTCTCGCTGGCTAGTGCCAGAGACACTCTCTCGCTGGCTAGTGCCAGAGACACCCCATTCACTCAAACCCAAGCTTTTATATGCTGCAAACTGAGATACTTCGCATTAACATATTACTAATAACCGCGAGCTAACTGCAGAACCCGAAAGAGCACACACACTCTAGAAAGTTAAAGTAAAAGAGAGGATAGATGTCGCTTTTACGCTTACACTTGTTAAATTATTGACGTCACGATCTCAGAAATACTAGAGTGCCTTTATGCAAAGGTCACTCCCTCACAACTCCCCCTCGGATTCCGCAGAGAAAAAGGACTGGGCCAAATGCATGCCCAGGACTTTTTCTTGTTATAAATTTCGAACCGTAAAAAACACAGTGATGGGTGAAATTTAGAACCAAACATAACTTTCAAAATATTAACTTTAACCCATCACAACCAAAAAACCTCAGTTTGCCTCAAAAATTCACATATTCAATCCAATCATTCTTCTATCTTACAAATAGCATCCGTAAAACTTCCAAAAACTCGTAAAACTTTCAAAACTAATTACTTCTTCTTTCAAAACAGCCCACTCCACTGGGAGTGCTAAAATTTCTCAAAACACTAAACTTCCGAAATTTTCCTCAATATTGCAATACAACTATAATTTTACCAAAAATCTTTCCATAACTTTCCTAATACAGTAAAACCTCCATAACGGACACTCCCGAATAGCGGACACCTCTATTTAACGGACAGTTTACCGATCCCCAATCCCAAAATCTAAATTTTTGTATGTTTAACCTCTGAATAACGGACATTCCGAATAGCGGACAGTAATTTTTGCGATAAAGTAGGAGAAATCGTCTTTTAACGGAGAAAGGAAAAAGTAAAAAATCTCTAAATTTGTCAGGGCAATGTGTTAAATTTTGTGATCATAGATAAATATAGAGAGTGGGCGATAAATGCCGAGAGCCCCACCCGGGCCTTCCCTCTCTTCCCTCTACTTTCAATATTTTCGGATGAAAAAGTTGAAGCAAATTAAACTGTTGCGTACGATGCAGACTGAATTTTTTTTTTTTTTTTTTAATAAAAGTTTTATAACTAGTGAGGTACTGCCCTCAAGTGAGAAAAACTGGTACAAAACTCTTCGTTTGAATGTTTTACATATGCCACAAAGCTCAGATAACCTAAATTTAAGATCCTTAGGAAAATAGGAGGGTTTTATCGGTATGTTCCATATATGGCACACCATGCAGTGAAGGGTTAAGCCAGAGAAGAAGCATTTGCAATAAAAATGGCTAATTTGATACAAACCGTAATTGTTTCTCTTTGCTAGACACTATTGTCATCTAGTAGCATAAATCAAAGTTATAATCTTTAAAGTAAATGAGCATATAACTGGTATATAGTCTTGCATTTTTAAAAGACTGGATATAAATCTTATTTTACGACACGTTTGTAGGATATGCCAGTCATTGGTGCATGCCAATTACTGGGGATGTTACCCTATTAATTTCATTTCAATATCAAGTTAGTATGTGCTAAAAGCTGCAGTTTTAACTCATGTTTAACGTACTTGTATTTTAAATTTTATTCAATATCATCGATTTTAAGAATAAAAGTAAAAATAGTAAAAAAAATAATTTGTTTATAAGAATTCAATTTATTATCTTAATTTAGTCTGTGCATTTATAATCGTTCGTTTTCTATCCTTAAAGTTTATTGCCGAAACGTCAGTGAAGGCTTACTTTGGAGACACGAAATTTTTTTGTTTCTGTCTGTCAGTCAGTCAGTCTGTCTGTTCCGCGATAACTAACGCAAAAAACATCCAATTGGCTTGAAATTAAGTGGGTATGTTAGTGAGGCACTAGGATTAAGCTGTATAGTTTTTGTTAGATTTGATTCATTCATTCGTAAAATATAGAATATTTTATTTTGCGTAATAATGTTTTTCTATGGCAAATCCAATGATTTTCAGTTTTTTTTCCTTGAGAGAAAATGACACATTTCATTAATGGAATTCAATGATAAATGGACACTGAAATTTACCAGTTAAATTATTCCTATTGTTTTGAAATTTTGTCTACACATTTGTCAGATTTTTTAAATTATTACTGTAAATTTTGGAGATTTTTTATACATGTGTTCCAATAATATAAACTAATTTGTTTTAGAGATTTACCTATTTAAAATGTATTTATTTCATTTTCTTTATTTTCTCTTAATGGTTGCTAAGCAACCATTCATCCTAATCCTTATTATATTTTAATGCTATAAATTTGAAAGCAAATACGAAAATTTAAATGAAGTCAACATCAAAACTGATGAATTAATGTCTTTGTATCTTTGCGGATAAATATAACATAGCCCAGAAAAAATATAGGCTATGTTTTATTAATTTTATTCAAATATTTTCCTTAATAATTCAAAATTTCCTTCTTTTTCATACAGAATCAAGAGCGATTTTTTACATAAAATTTAACCAATTTCCTTTATCGTTACCAAAAAAAAAAAAAAAAAAAAATCTGGAATAATTTTTTAACGGCAATAAGTTTCAATTGAGCAATTTCCATTCGAAAAATTAAACTAAGAAAAAATAAATATGACGTCAGAATAAAAATAAAAATAGTGCTTTGTTAAATATTAAATACGGAAATTTGTTTTGTTAATAAGAATTTTTCTGGCAAAAATGGGGGCATAATTAGAAGTAAAAGAAATAAAAAATAATTATATTTTTAACAAATATTTCAATTGATAAAATTTGACGTCATAATTGGAATAAAACAGGTATTTTATAGTTGTCGTTAAAAATACAAGAAACATGGACAGCAATAACTCATTAATAATGACGTCATTGCCGAAACTTCGGCGAAGGCTTGTAACGTTACATGCATGCTGAGTGTCATTTGTAACGTTTGGTTGGTCGTGGTGGAGGTTAAATGTAGACATACTCAGTAATTAAGATAAAACAACAAAGTTTATTAAAATGATGAAGGCTGAGGGGAAGTGGAGCAAGTCTTAATTTTACACAACTGAGAATACTATAAAAAGGCTAAACACATACTCACAAGCTTCGGCCTAGCTCAATCGTGGCACCTTCTAATACTTCTCCCTATCTCTGGGCTGAGCTGCTAGATAAAGCTTAATTAGACAGCCCGTGGCTGTATGTATTTCTTTATTCACAACTAATCAAAATGAAACTACTATAAAGTTTCTTATTCCGGCCAACTCTCAAGTCAACTATCAAAACTCCTTTACACTTCACTGGAGGCTTGCTGCTACTTTCCAATTTGCTAGCACTTCGCTGAACAATAATCCACTTCGTTATCTAATGCCAGAGATCCTCGCTCGCTGGCTACCGCCACAGATGCTCTCTCGCTGGCTAATGCCAGAGACACTCTCTCGCTGGCTAGTGCCAGAGACACTCTCTCGCTGGCTAGTGCCAGAGACACCCCATTCACTCAAACCCAAGCTTTTATATGCTGCAAACTGAGATACTTCGCATTAACATATTACTAATAACCGCGAGCTAACTGCAGAACCCGAAAGAGCACACACACTCTAGAAAGTTAAAGTAAAAGAGAGGATAGATGTCGCTTTTACGCTTACACTTGTTAAATTATTGACGTCACGATCTCAGAAATACTAGAGTGCCTTTATGCAAAGGTCACTCCCTCACAACTCCCCCTCGGATTCCGCAGAGAAAAAGGACTGGGCCAAATGCATGCCCAGGACTTTTTCTTGTTATAAATTTCGAACCGTAAAAAACACATCGATGGGTGAAATTTAGAACCAAACATAACTTTCAAAATATTAACTTTAACCCATCACAACCAAAAAACCTCAGTTTGCCTCAAAAATTCACATATTCAATCCAATCATTCTTCTATCTTACAAATAGCCTCCGTAAAACTTCCAAAAACTCGTAAAACTTTCAAAACTAATTACTTCTTCTTTCAAAACAGCCCACTCCACTGGGAGTGCTAAAATTTCTCAAAACACTAAACTTCCGAAATTTTCCTCAATATTGCAATACAACTATAATTTTACCAAAAATCTTTCCATAACTTTCTGTAACGAACTGTCGAATGTTGCGAGTATCTTTAATATTCATTAGGTCGCTGGTTCAATTAATACTACTAATTACTTAAAAATTCTTTATATACAAACTATTTACACATTATTTACATTTCGAATAAAGAATACAGATCTAGCGAAACACACCATAGGTCCGCTAAGATCGCCGAAAACCAAAACAAAACAAACGATATTCCAGAGTTGCCAAAACGGCAAAACTAAAGCACAGTAGAATGCGCCAAAGAGACGCACGGCATCCGAGGTTATGGTGAAGCCGTTACAAAAGAATGCGCCATGGAGACGCGATATACAAGACTGTGATGAAGCCGTAACATACCGGCCCCCGTTGATATGTGCCAACATTCAACAATAATACTAAATGTAACAACAAACAATTGCAAATAATAGAAATTTCAATTCTACAATCAATAATACAGTATTTTCGATAAAATACAATGTACTTCTTCAATATTATTACTTAATGTATTACTTAATATAAGTTTACCAAATGCAAATAGATAAGTTATAATACAAACAATAATTACACTTGAATAGTATGCAAGATGGTTATCAAATTAACACTCAATATATGTAGCAATCTGATAAATTCAACAAGTTAATAATAGTTAATCAAGAATATATACAGACGAAGACACGTAAATTTACACTTATGTTATAAAGTTAAGCTACACAAATTATGAAGCTAAGAATTAAAATACTTTTAAATCTCAAATGAAATTGCTATACATAATAAACAGTTCAATACAAATACAATAATGGTAACTATAATATAATTATTTAAATCTTTCAAAATAACAGAATTCATCAATTCTCTAAAGGAAGTGGGCAAACTTTAGAAACACACCTCGTAACTATACCTGTGATGTTTTTATATCTAAATGAATTGCCTTTGTGGCAAGACAAACAAATTGCAACGTAAATTTTATTATATATCCCCTTTCTCTGATTTTTATACTTAATCATAAAGGGTCCACAAAAGTCAACAGAACATTTTTGAAATGGCGGGCTAGGATTTACTCGATCAGCTGGCAAATTTCCCATAATTTGATTTGCCCCTTTGGTTTGTTTTTAAAGCACGTTACACATTTGTGAACTATTTTACGAGCCAAAGATCGCCCATTTATTACCCAATATTTTTGCCGGACATGATGTAACAATGATTGTGGCCCTAAATGGAAAAATTTGGATTGAAAATATTAAAAAATCATTTCACTTATTTTAAGATCATGTGGTAACACTATAGGGTGTTTCCTCTCGTAGGTCAGACTGGAATTGTCTAAACGACCTCCAACTCTAATTAAATTATCGGAATCTATATAAGGATTTAGAAATTTGAGTTTACTGTTACCTGAAAGGCTCCTCTGGTTTTTCATATGCTTAAGCTCTTCAGAGAAGGCTGAATACTGTACCTGTTTAATCAGAAAAATTTCTCCAAATTTCAATTCACTTGCAGATAAGGCACCACTTTTTTTCTCCTTACCCTTTCGACAATTATTTAGAAATCTAAAAATATAACTAGTAATACGAATTAATTTCAAAAAATTATTAGTTAAAGAGAATAAACAATTATGAAAACAGTTTTCAGTTCTAAGTGAAAAGTTACTGTTAAATTCAGTTCTAAATTCGGACTCATAGTCAGTGTTGTTTTCCAGTTTTACTGGATAATCTTCTGCATACTGAATTCTGTCCCGAAGAAAATTTGGTCCACTAAACCAAAATTTGCAGTTAGTCAGTTCTTTAGCATCTAGACCTCGAGATAGGACGTCAGCAGGATTATTTTCCGATGATACGTGTTGCCACTGATAAGAGTCGGTGAGGTCTTGTATAGCAGCCACTCTATTACTCACAAATGTTTTCAATTGGTGGGGAGATTTTCTAATCCATGCCAGTGATATTGTGGAGTCACTCCAGAGAAGAACAGTTTCTATTGGAATGTCAAGTGACGGTACAACTTTATGCATTAATTTTGCTAAGAGAAGACATGAGCACAGTTCAAGACGAGGGATTGTCACTGTTTTTATGGGAGATACTCTAGACTTGCTACAGAGTAAATGTGCATCAGGAGAACCTTCAGTTGGTATATACTGGATGTATATGGCGGCTCCATATGCCAAAGAAGAGGCATCTGCGAAGCCATGTACGACTATGCGCTCTTCACGAAAAATAAATCTAGGAATTTTTAAATTTTCTAATTCTGAAAGAATGGAAACAAATTCACTCCATTCTTTTGCTATGGAATCTGGTAATGGCTCATTCCAATCTATCTTAGCTAGCCACGTTTTCTGCATGAAGATCTTAGCCCTTGTTACTACAGGGCCAATTAATCCGAGTGGATCGAAGATTTTTGAAATCAAAGAGAGAACATCTCGTTTGCTATACAATTCCTTGTTATGAATCTTTAATTTATACAGAAAACAGTCACTTAAAGGTTCCCAGAGAACACCCAAAGTTTTTACTGAACTACAATCTGTTTGATCATCGAAATTATATTCGGTGGCAGCCATAGTATTAGGTTCAAGTAATTCTCGGTGGTTTGCACACCATTTGTGCAATTTCATATTTCCACGCTTCAAAAGTTCAATCAATTGGGACTTTAAAATTTTCGCCTTTTCGAGAGTCGATTCCCCCGAAAGAAGGTCGTCTACATAAAAATCTTTTAAAACGACTGACGATGCTAGAGGTAAGTTTGGTTGCTCATCAAGAGCTAATTGTTTAAGAGCACGAGTTGCTGAATAAGGAGCATTAGATGTCCCATAAGTAACTGTATTAAGCTTATAAGTATTCACTGGCGCATTAATACTGTCCTTCCACAAGATTCTAAGAAAGTCTCGTTGGGATGAATCAATTAATACCATTCTATACATTTTTTCTACATCCGCTGTGAATGCATATCGATGTTTTCGGAAACGTATCATAATTACGAATAATTCTTGTTGAGGAATTTTTCCTTTTAAAAGAATATCATTCAATGACAAACCAGATGTCGTTGGCGTTGAAGCGTTAAAAACGACTCGCAAGCGTGTTGTACTTTTTTCTGGCCTGTAGACCCCATGATGTGGTATATAATAAAGGTTCTTTACGGGTTTTGATTCTTTTACTAATTCCATATGATTTAAGTTTTTGTATTCTTCCATAAATTCCGAATAGAGAGGTTGCAAATTCGAATCCTTATCTAATCGGCGCCAAACTTGATCGAGCCTTTTTTCGGCTAGTTTTTTGGATTCTCCTAAAAGTGTAGCATCCTCCATAGGCATGCTAACAACATACTGACCATTGGAAGTTCGGTAATGAGTCATTTCAAAATGATTTTCGCAAAATTTCTCTTCATTACTAAGTGGAGAACTAGAATCATTAATATTTTCGATTTCCCAAAATTTTCTTAAGGATTCGTCTATTTTTTCATTGGTTAATAAACCACAATATTGAGAATCATCTGAGGAGTTATTCACCACACCGCTAGCAACATATCCGAACACTGTTTCTTGAAATAACAAATTTTGAGATGTGCTGCGAATTTTACCAGATTTTAATAAATCGAAGAAACATTGCGCGCCGAGAAACAGGTTTATCCTCCCAGGGATATAAAATTCAGCATCTGCTAATTGGATATTTGTAGGAATATCAGCAATTTCTATACGAATAGGTGTAAGTGGGGTTATTTCTGTAATTTTTGGCACTACAAGAAATTCCAGTTCCCTTGTGAAATCTCTATTTTTATTTGAAATCACAGTTTTAATTTTATAATTTAATGTTGTGGTTGTGTTATTCAAACCCGATATTGGAGCAAAAACCTTTGATTTCTTTATGCCCAATTTCTTTGCAAATTCAAGCGACACACAATTTATTTGGCTACAAGAATCTAAGAGAGTTCTTGCCTGGATAAAATTTCCTTTATTTGTTTTTATGTCAATAACTGCAGTTGACAAGATAACAGTTTTATTTGAAGCGAATAAGCAATTAGAAAGATTTTGTGAGACTGAAGGCGTCGGACTTGATTCTGGGCGACGTACTGTCTGATCAACACCTGGTTTTTGGAAATGAGTTTCATTACTGGAACTTATTTCTTTATCTTTATGTAATAAAGTGTTGTGAGGGGATTTGCAATGTTTACATAAATGTTTCGAAACACAGTTAGATGCTAAATGTGATTTGTTAAAGCATATGAGACAAAGTTTATTTTTTTTAACGATAGCAAATCTTTCACCAAAATTCATATTTAAGAATTTGTTACATTTATATAGGGGATGAAATGAATCACAATTAATACACTGTTTTTCACAACTTGTATTTACTAAAAGAGATTTTGATTTTATTTCACTAGAAATCTTTGGTCTAGCTAAATTACTTCTATTTATGCTTTCGAGAGATTGGCTTCTTTTTTCTAAAAAGTCCATTAAACTGTCAAAACTAGGAACTTCAGATGTGTTTATTGACAATTCAAATTGTTTTCTTGTTTCCTTATCTAGTTTTTCTAAAATTATAGTTGTAAACAAAATGTCAGAGAGGTTATTTCTCTCAAATCCTAAATTATTTAGAGCCCTGGTATTTTTGTTTATAACATCTAACAAACGCCTTAATTCTTTAGATGATTCATGTGTAATTTTTTCAAAATCTAACACAGCCTTTAAATGTATATTAACCACTATTCGTTTATTTTCAAATCTATTTTCTAACGCTTTAAATAACGAATCAAATGTATCATCTGGAGTTTCTAATAATTTAGCCTCATTTCTTAATGCGGAATGCAAATAATGTAATTTTTGAACATCAGTCAATTCTTCATTATTCGTAACAATATTATTAAACTCTATTTTAAACATGTTCCAGTCTTCATATTTCCCACTAAATAGCGGAAGTGGTATGTCAGGTAATTTAATTTTACTGTTACTTATCCTTAATTCCGAATTTTTTGTTTCTTTTTTATTAGAATATAATAATTGATTGAAACTTACCTCTAGATTTTCTACTCGCTCTTCCATTTCGACGAATGAAGCATCAATTTCTGTTAAATCATGATCTTCTGGTGCTGTTATATAGTAATCACGACGAAGTACATCGATATTTGTAGACAGTTTTTGAAGATTCTTGATTTTTGTTTCAATTTGAATTCTAGACAATTCATCGGTTTTTTCATTTAAAGAATTTTCTAATCTTGTTAACTGGGCTTTTAAAGAGCCTCTAGTCCTATTCAAGCTAATTAACGAAGCCATTTTAATTCAAATAGAACAAGGAGAACAAGTTCGAATTAAAAACGAAAGTCCTACCGGCGAGCGGACCAATAATGTAACGAACTGTCGAATGTTGCGAGTATCTTTAATATTCATTAGGTCGCTGGTTCAATTAATACTACTAATTACTTAAAAATTCTTTATATACAAACTATTTACACATTATTTACATTTCGAATAAAGAATACAGATCTAGCGAAACACACCATAGGTCCGCTAAGATCGCCGAAAACCAAAACAAAACAAACGATATTCCAGAGTTGCCAAAACGGCAAAACTAAAGCACAGTAGAATGCGCCAAGGAGACGCACGGCATCCGAGGTTATGGTGAAGCCGTTACAAAAGAATGCGCCATGGAGACGCGATATACAAGACTGTGATGAAGCCGTAACACTTTCCTAATACAGTAAATACTCCATAACGGACACTCCCGAATAGCGGACACCTCTATTTAACGGACAGTTTACCGATCCCCAATCCCAAAATCTAAATTTTTGTATGTTTAACCTCTGAATAACGGACATTCCGAATAGCGGACAGTAATTTTTGCGATAAAGTAGGAGAAATCGTCTTTTAACGGAGAAAGGAAAAAGTAAAAAATCTCTAAATTTGTCAGGGCAATGTGTCGAAATTTTGTGATCATAGATAAATATAGAGAGTGGGCGATAAATGCCGAGAGCCCCACCCGGGCCTTCCCTCTCACGTCCAGTATTAAATTCAGGGGATGGTCCGACATTACCTCCTGGAGCATCACAATTCCCCCCCCCCCACTTTCCTCCGGAAGATTTGAGATTTTATGCTTTTAAGAAGTGGCAAAATACAGTCGACAGTGACACTTTTTTAAGATGATTCAGGAAAATCAAAACTATTGACATGGTTAAAATTCCACATTGAAAAACAAACAAACAAACAAAAAAAAAAACTTTGCAATCTTTAAATGCTAAAAGAAATTTTTTAAATACATTTTTTTCGTAAGAATGTAATAAACAGTGTGTATAAACCAATGTACCATTTTATTTCAATTTTATTGCTTAAAAAATAATTTTAATTTCTGATTAATGATATATTAGAATTTTAGGACATATAAAAGTCAATTAATAAAACTTTAAGCATTTCTTAGCAATGTTTGAATCTCCGAGTTTCTTCCCAATAGCGGACACCTCCGAATAGCGGACAGTTTCCGCGCTCCGGAGGTGTCCGTTATTTGGAGATTTTACTGTACTAGAATTCGCACCAAGTCCAAAAAACCCAATGCGCAAAAATTTTCCTCATCCGAATTCCGAACTCATCTAAAATTAAATTTACTTCATACTAAAATAACCCTGCTACTACGTAATACTTACATACCCATTAGCCAATGAACTAACTCCCCAAATTCTTCAGAACTTAACTCCACTTTAACAATAATCGGGGCACATACGTACAGCGTCACATCGCTGTGCTTATGCAACAATAAAAAAAAAAAATATAAAAAATTTACAAAATGACGTCATCATGCTCTTCATCTGTATTAACTAAAAGAAAAATAGCAGAATCAATACATAACACAGGTATACTTCCCTGCAAGAAAATCACATTAACATTCAATTTTAATACAATACAATTTCAAATTCAAACGCAGCTTAAAAATTCGCAACTTGCGGAAACCATTCCCAACTAAAGTACAAACGCAACACATAAAACACGAACGATAAGGAGAAAGTTAATTCATTAAATGTTAGTATAAAAGTGCTATTACACGTGTCGTGCTGCAGGCGTCAAATTGCAGGCATCTCCATGTTATCCTATGGGACCAGGGGAGTCGCTTGGTTAGCGCGCGATTCTCTTGTGTCGGAGCGTCTTTGACGCCTGGAACGAAGCGTGTCGCCAGTAAGAGCCAATCAAATGCTTGGAAATCCAAATGATGGTAAAGACTCTTCTCGAACAGCCAATGAAATACTAAGAAAATGAAAAAACGCAGGCGATTTTTGTCGCTTGTAATTTTTACGTGTAATAGCACTTTCAGAGATAGAAACGCGTGTCAAGGACTTCTTGACCGCAAAACACGTGCGCGCCTGAACTGCGGCGCGTGTACAAAATAACCCAAATTACTATCTGTATTTTCTGAAAATTTAAACATACATTAACATACATTTTATAACACATGAACAATATAACAATATAGTAACATTTTTAACAAATAACACAACAATTTAACAATAGATCCAGAATTTTTAAAAGCAGTTAAGGCCAAAATCTCAAACATACATAAAACTAACAATTTTGCAAACAAATTTTGAACACAATTAAGCACTAATCGTGAGTCCGTCAAAAAATTCCAAAACTGGCCAAAAGTACCAAACAGTCTTTCTGCTTTCTATTCTTTCACATTGCTACCACATATATGCACTCTAATAGAAATTTAATAAAGAACATTATCACCCAATCATAGAGATGATTCGCTGCTGGCAGGCTTCATACTACAGGATGGCTTTCTCCTCTTGTCCCAGAAACCTTGTACGAAGGATCTTTCGTCATCGGAACTATACGGTGACGCCACAGTTGACTGTCGTGCCTGCACCTGGTTATGAATGGATGCCGTGGGATACTTGTAGGTTCCGCTCGACGACTCTGCTCTGGCCGGTTCGCTGGGGTCACTCCATGGCGAGATTACCACTGTTGATGCCGGTAATCTGAGCGTTGTCTCCTCTTTCTAGATGCACCCGAAGTTACTGAAGATCCTAGACCACGTTTCTTTCCGGACCTATGCTGTTTCTTATTGGGCAAAAATTCCGACTTTAAAGTCCTTTTAACAGTTTGGCGAGTGTCCATCTGAAATCTTTTCCGGGGATTAAGTACCGAAGATGGTGAACTATTAGATAATTTGTGTTTCTGAGGTTGCTGTCTAATAAGTGGAGGAATGGGACAGTTTATAATCTTTTTCCTTTTATGGCACACAGAATCTGATGTATTTGACACAGCTCTCTTATTTTTATTATCATACTGTGCTCTCGGATTGATAGGCTTTCTACTTTCAACAACAGTTTTTGGAGCTGTTTGACCAAATTTTCTTCTTGAATATTGATGAAAAGAATTAGATGAAGAAGTGCTGGACTCGGGACACTCATTGGATCGGGAATTTCGCGAAACACCACTCGACACATGAGAACCTTCACTACCATTTTCTCTAAACTAATAAACTCTAACCTGATCCAAATTAACCGTCATTCTTTCACCATTGACATCAACAACCAAATTATTATTTCGAACTTATAAAACCTCGAACGGACCTACAAACTTCGGACCAAACTTAGCTACTCTCTTTTGACGACTTGAACTTAACCAATGCTTTTCTACTAACACAAAATCTCCAACTTTCACTTCTAACTCCCTCCTACGCATATTATAATACTGGGCCTGCTTTTCTTGCGCTTTTCCCATCTGAACTTGAGCTTCCTTAACCAACCTCTCAATATCCTGACACATGTACTGACTTTCCGCATCTGACACCATAACTAGCCTTTGGAATGGAGTAATGACTTTTCTACCCAAAAACAATTCAGCTGGCGTTTTCCCCGTCGACTCGTGAACTGTTGTACGAAGTGCATACGCAAAATGCTGAAGAAACTGGTCCCAATTTGCGTGATGAGAACCAACATACGAAGAAATCATTTGAATTAATGTGCGATTTACACGTTCAGCCATATTAGACTGAGGACGATACGGAACAGTAAAAGAATAATCGATCTCCAGCTTCTCACACAGGGCCTTAAATATATCAGAAATAAAACAAGGGCCATGATCGCTCACTACCCTAATTGGTGCACCATATTTAAAAATATAATTATCGAAAAATGCATCGGCAACTGCAGGTGCAGAAGCCTTCCTGAGGGGGGCTAACTCTACCCATTTACTAAAATAATCAACTATAACTAGTACAAATCTATATCTTTTAGGATTAGACAATGGATAAGGACCGATTAAATCTACACCTACACATTCATTAGGAAAATTTATTTTAATAGGAATTAATTTGCCAGCTGGACTTACATTTTTATAATTATAACGTTGGCATGTGCTACAGCTGGAGACATAAGCGCGCACTGCTTCCCGCATTTTAGGGAAGTAGCAGGATTCACAAATTCGAGCATAAGTTTTCCTGATTCCTAAGTGACCTGCTAATGGATTATCATGAAATTCTTTCAAGATGGCCTTACGAAGACTAGCCGGAATAAAAACTCTTAATTCACCACGTGAATTTACAATTTTAGAATAAAAAAGAAGACCATCGATAAGCTTAAAAGATTGGGACCATTTCTCAAACATAGGCACATCTGCGCTCGGGACATCATCAGGATTTTCCAAATAACGATACAAACTACCAAACTCCTCATCTTGTTTCTATTCCCTTATTAACTGCTCTCGTGACCTTAACACCAACGATGACAATGCACAACACTTAACTTCCTCCGTAACCTCTAAACCACCATGCGGGTTTCGTGACAAAGCGTCCGCTATCGCATTCTCCTTGCCAGCCCTATGTTCTATAACCACATTATACTCTGCTAACTTCAAACACCATCTGACCATACGAGACGACAAACCCTTTCCATTAGTTAACTTTGTCAAAGCTGAATGATCCGTAATGACTTTAACCGGTATATTAGTGAAAAAACAACGAAATTTATTCAAAGCCCAAATTACTGCAAGACACTCCCTTTCCGTAATCGAATAGTTCCTTTCGGCTGCATTTAAAATTCTCGACGCAAAAGCTATAGGTCGACCTTTCTGTGCTAACATCGCTCCAACCCCCACTGCACTCGCATCGCAATACACTTCAAACTGAGACGAATAATCGGGGTGAGCCAAAACAGGAGGGGAAACTACTGCCTCTTTTAATAATTCAAACGACCTCTGAGCCGCTGCTGACCATACAAACTTCACCCTCTTCCTTTTTAAATTATACAACGGTTCACATAACTCCGAAAAACGTGGAATGAATTTGGCAAACCAAGCCACCATCCCTAAAAATGTCGCCACTTCCTTACTATTTTTGGGGGGACTCATTGACGTAATTGCCTCAATTTTCTCATTATCTATATTAATACCATCACGCGTAATTTTAACTCCTAAATACTTTATCTCTTTTCTCAAAAATTTACATTTTTCTAACTTAACTGTTAACCCAGCATCTCTTAACAACGTAAATACTTCCCTCAATAATCTTAAATGCTCTTCAAAAGTAGCTGCCATTATAATTATGTCGTCCAGGTAGACCAAGACACCCTTACCAAGCAAAGGTTTAAGGATATTATTCATGGCCTTCTGGAACGTTGCTGGCGCTCCCGATAAACCAAAACTCATTCTCTTAAAAGCAAAACAACCGTCCCGAGTAATAAACGCAGTCTTAGGTATGTCCTCCGGCTTCATTGCAATCTGAAAATAACTTGACGTAAGATCTAACGTTGATATATAATTCGTACTCGTTATATTAGCCAAAATGTCATCAATAACTGGAATAGGATACTGAGGGTATTGCGTTATCGCATTTAACTTTCTATAATCTACTGCAAACCTATATGCCTCTGGATTATCTAAACTTTTCCCATTATTTTTACGACATAACACTACTGGAGATGCAAAAGGAGACTCAATCGGTATTATAATATCGTCCGCTAGCATTTTTTGAATATGATAATCAATTATACCTTGTTTAACTTTATCATAACGATATGGTTTACTAGCAACAGGTGCTTTCAAACCAGTATCAATCTCATGCCACGCAACATGCGTTAAACCCGGTTTATCAGAAAAAACCTCTCCAAATTCATTCAAAAACTTATTAAATTCCTCCTTCTCGATTTCACTTAACCCCGACTCCTCCAAATTAACTGACACTGAAACATGCTCTTTCTTACTCACATTCTCATCATTATTCACGATTAACGACTTTTTAAAGAAATCCAAACTAATTCCTCTATCCTTCATATAATCCACACCAACTATACAATGCACTGTTAATCCATCTAACACACAAAATTCCCAACATGTCTTAACCGAACGAATTTCAACTTCCAATTCTACTGAACCTTTATTATCACAAGCTACTCCCTGTGCCGACTGAGCAACCAGACTTAATCTCTTCAACTTCTTATACGAAAAATATTTCCGATAACAATCAAAAGAAATGAACGACTTATCTGCCCCTGTATCGAAGACACTTTTAACGACAATACCATCTAACACAATTAACACTTCAGGTAACTCAACCGGATTAATAGTAATTTTATTCAAACTCACAGAAGGCTTTTCCGATTTAATCTGTGACTGCATACCTTCCGAAATACAGTCACCTACCAGTTTAACTGACCCGACCTCTGAACACATCTCTTTTGCATTGACCTATTTTCCAAATTCTCATCCGAAGTTAATCTCCTTACTTGCGAAGAAACATTCCTGCCCCGTACTCCCCCTCTCCGATCATAACCACTATTCTGTCTATTTCCATACATATTTCTCTCACCACTTCTAAAACTATTAGCACCACCACAATTCCTATTACCATTATTCGTATTCGACATATTACGACCAAATCCATCATTTCTATTACGCAAATTATTATTCGGAAATCGCTGTCCCCCTCTCACAAAATTACGTTCCCCCTCATTTCTCAAATTACTATCCGCGACAGGTCTCTGACGAGGGCTAAGCAAATCCCGTTGATCCGAGCTATGCCGAGTCTCATACTTCGATAATATCTGATGCATTTCTGCAAAATTCTTCGGTGCTCTAACTTCAATAAAGTCCTGTATATTTGGATTAAAAAGAGGAAAAACAATGTCCAACAATTCCTCAAATGTGATATCTAAATCTAATTTATTTTTTAGTTCCAGCTTACGAAGATAAAATTTTGACGCCAACTCATAAATATTCTGCCTGTTGCAATAGAACTCTTTTCTCAAAATACTCTTATCTTTAACGGGAGGAAATGCCTTCTTTAACTCAATCACAGTTTGTTCAAATCTTTTCGCTTCATCAGTAATCAAAAACTTTCCTATATTTTCCAACCACAAAAGTGCTTCGCCCTTCAATGAGCGTTTAAGCACTACGTATCTACTTTTCTCAGGTATATTATTGAACAAAATATAATCATCTAATTTAACTAAAAATTCACTAATATCACCCTCACCGGTGAAATACACCCGTGGCACAATCTCACCATGTCCGACATTTCGTTGGGCGCCATTTGTAACGTTACATGCATGCTGAGTGTCATTTGTAACGTTTGGTTGGTCGTGGTGGAGGTTAAATGTAGACATACTCAGTAATTAAGATAAAACAACAAAGTTTATTAAAATGATGAGGGCTGAGGGGAAGTGGCGCAAGTCTTAATTTTACACAACTGAGAATACTATGAAAAGGCTAAACACATACTCACAAGCTTCGGCCTAGCTCAATCGTGGCACCTTCTAATACTTCTCCCTATCTCTGGACTGAGCTGCTAGATAAAGCTTAATTAGACAGCCCGTGGCTGTATGTATTTCTTTATTCACAACTAATCAAAATGAAACTACTATAAAGTTTCTTACCCCGGCCAACTCTCAAGTCAACTATCAAAACTCCTTTACACTTCACTGGAGGCTCGCTGCTACTTTCCAATTTGCTAGCACTTCGCTGAACAATAATCCACTTCGTTATCTAATGCCAGAGATCCTCGCTCGCTGGCTACCGCCACAGATGCTCTCTCGCTGGCTAGTGCCAGAGACACTCTCTCGCTGGCTAGCGCCAGAGACACTCTCTCGCTGGCTAGTGCCAGAGACACCCCATTCACTCAAATCCAAGCTTTTATATGCTGCAAACTGAGATACTTCACATTAACATATTACTAATAACCGCGAGCTAACTGCAGAACCCGAAAGAGCACACACACTCTAGAAAGTTAAAGTAAAAGAGAGGATAGATGTCGCTTTTACGCTTACACTTGTTAAATTATTGACGTCACGATCTCAGAAATACTAGAGTGCCTTTATGCAAAGGTCACTCCCTCACAGGCTTATTTTGGCGACGCAAAATTTATTGTTTTCCATCTCTCAGTCTGTTCTTCTGTCTATCTGTCAGTCCCCGATAACTGCCACAAAATGCAATCAAAACTTCTTTTTTTCGTAAACAAAATTGTAAAACCCTAGATTACTGAGTTTACACTTTCAAAAGTTCCTGATACACCAGATTTAGGTGTTTTTGGTGGGCAGGTATCTAGAAGTATGAGGATAATGAAAAATGCTTATTAAAACTGTCACTTATCCTTATAAATCAAAATGTAGAAAAAAATACAAGATATACGATAATAATTAGCAGATTGATAGAAAGTTAGAAATTTAAATCTAATGAGACTACAGGTGGTTCAGGGGGGCTCCGCCCCCCTGAAGAAATCTACTGTGGTATAATAAAAAAACAAAAATAATAGATCATGAATTTTTCAGAATATCCTAAAATAATTAAATCTTTAATTTAACGGCTTTTGATGGCTTCAAATTTCTTATTCTTATTTTATTCTTATAAATAATTACGTAATTCGAAAATTTTAAATTACAGTTTTCAGGAAGTTGAATATTACGCTAAGTGTGCTTAAAAAAAAAGAAGTGAAAAGCTGACGTTGAGGCTCTTGATCTGCAGATTTACTAGTTAATAAATCAACAATAATATCTGGATTACTATGCGAGGTATAAAATCGCCATTTTGTTGAATTCGCTCCAAAGTGATGCATATGACATCTGTGCTAAAATGCCTTTATTTTTTAATGGAAAGCGATGAAAAGAAATATTATTTTCTTTGCAGAATTTATCACTCGACTTGTTTGTGCGTCCGTACACTGCACAAAATTTTCAGCACCTTTATTTATATTTTTATACTCATAAAAAATAAAAATCTCATTCATACATTCAAATAGAAATCCTGTTGGTAAAATGCCACCAAACAGGGCTACCTTAGGTGGCCTTGCCACCAAAATGTGATTTCCTGCAATCTCGAACCAGATTCCCAATAAAGCCCATTAATTAATATTACTTGGCTGAATTTTACAAAGTTACTTTAAGAGCGATTTTTCCTGAACTGACAGTTACTGGTTAGGCGTCAATAACTAGGGGTATCACCCTACATGAATTTTAATGTATGTGTAGGTTTTTTAAATGCAGATTTAAATTAAGTTACAAAGGAATTTATTTTATATTAGCCTGTTGGATGTTAGATTCAAAATTTATAGTTAAAAATACCGTAATATTGAAAGCCTTCTATTTACTTAAACATATACTAGCTGGCCCGCCCGGCGTTGCCCGATCCGTGATGCATTAAAAAAAACTAAATTTATTGAAAAAAATGAAAAGAATCGATTCTAAAACCACAAAAACTCGAAAAATTGTTTAAAGTTACTTCAAAAATCGTACTAAAAATCGCATTAAAAAATCGATGAAATTCAAAAATCGTAGCATTCAAAATTTAATAAATTAGACTAAAAGTTTGAAACAATTTTCTTTTTTATCAGTGTCAAAAAATAGCCCCGAAATGCAACAAAAATACTAAAAATCGCATAAAAAATGCGTTAAAAATTCAAAAATCGCTGCACGAATTCCGAATAAGCGTTATTGAAAAGAGAACTAAATTTACTATGTAAGGGTAAAAGAATGAAACCGAATTCCTTTCACTAATGTGGAAAAATCGCCTCAAAACATAAAAAGAACGCTAAAAATCGATTAAAGAATTTTAAAAAAATCGAATAAAAAAACGAAAATCGGGCTTCGAGTGCAAAACTTCATATAAAGAGGTGCCTTCTCTCCGAATTTTGTATCTCTACGTGCAGCGGTCTCTTCAGAACAGCTCTGGCACACTCACAAACTTCTCTCTTTATGATTATTGATTACTGTGAATATTCTAAATGATTTCTTTATTGCTGATTCATTAATTTTATGCTCTTAGCCTCTATAAGAGCCCTTATTTTGAAATTCAGGCAAAAAAGTAATGTTTTGATAGTTGTATTTTTTAATTGCCTTGATATTTTTTTTATGTTGAAATAAATCATATTTAATAATTAATCTGCAATTTTGAAGCCCTGGAAAAATTTTCTCTTCCCTATAGAAAATATCAAAGTTCACGTTTGTGAATGCCATTTTTATGAAAAATGAAATTTCAATATGTTTGGAGTGGTATATCTCTCGCAAGCAACATCCTAAAATTCTTTTGGCATAAACTGTTAGTATAACCCTACCTGCTTATTAAAATGCATTTGTTTCCATGGGGCATTGTTACATTGCATTGTTATGTTGCCAAAAAGTATAGTCAAAATAACGTTTTTGTCCATTTTCCGCACTTAATATCTTATTTAAGCAATAGCTCCAAACTTTTTCTTACAGAATATGAAAGTACACTGCTAGGACAAACTAAATAATGTAGTACTGCACGGAGATATTGTTGCTGTAAGTAGATGTTATCTGTTAAATATGCAAATTTTCCAAAATATTCAACATTTCAATTAGCATTATCTAAAAAAAGAGCCATGTTTGAATAAAACAAATTATCTCACTCAATAGTTAAACATATGTACAAAAACATGGAAAAGAAAAACAGGTGGGGCCTCGCGGTGTTTTCAGACAAAAAAATGACAAAAATTAGATGAAAAGCAATGTTTATTATCACATTTTTCCCCTAAGAGAAAATGAAAAATCCTATTTCGCTTACAGAAGCTGCGGCAAAAAAGGGATATTTCATTTTCTCATAGGGAAAAACATAGAAAGAGGAAAGAGAACTAGGTTTCTTCATTTTCTGATAGGGAAGAAATTTTATCATCGACATTGTTTATTTGAAAAATTTGCCATTTTTTTTTCCAAAAAATATCACGAGGCCCCACTTCTTTTTCTTTTCCATGTTTTTGTACATATGTTGAACTATTGTGTGAGATAATTCGTTTTATTCAAACGTTGCGCCCTTTTTTAGATAATGCTAATTGAAATGTTGAATATTTTGAAAAATTTGCATATTTAACAGAAGATATCTACAAACAGCAACAATATCTCCGTGCAGTACTACATTATTTAGTTTATCCTCACTATTGTACTTTCATATTCTATAAGAAAAAGTTTGGGGTACTATTGCTTAAATAAGATATTAAGTGCGGAAAATGGACAAAAACGTCATTTTGACTATACTTTGTGGCAACATAATAATGTAATGTAACAATGCCCCATGGAAACAAATACATTTTAATAAACAGGTAGGGTTATAATAACAGTTTATGCCAAAAGAGTTTCATGATGTTGTTGCTTGCGAGAGATATAGTGCTCCCAATATATCAGCATTTCACTTTTCATGAAAAATAGCCTTCACAACCTTGAACTTTGACATTTTCTATAGAAAAGGGGAAATTTTTTCAGGGCTTCAAAATTGCACATTATTCATTAAATATGATCTACTTCAACATATAAAAAAATCAAGCAAATCAAAAAATACAACTATCACACTTTGTCTGATTTTCAAAATAATGGCCCTTAAATGCATTTTAAAAATAGATAAGACCATGATGCATAAAAAACCTATAATATTGAAAAAATGAAAAAAGAAAATCAGTTCTAAAAACACAAAAAGTCGAAAATCGTTAAAAATTACTTCGAAAATCGCATTAAAAATCGATGAAATTCAAAAATCGTAGCAGATAAAATTTAGTAAATTATACTAAGCGTTTGAAACAATTTTCTTTTTATCAATGTCAAAAAATAACCGCAAAATGTGACAAAAATACTAAAAATCGCAAAAAAAAACTCGTTAAAAATTCAAAAATCGCTGCACGAATTCCGAATAAGCTTTATTAAAAAGAAAACTAAATTTACTAAGTCGGGGTAAATGAATGAAACCGTATTACTTTCACTAATGTAGAAAAATCGCCTCGGAAAAAAAAAAATACGAGTGGCACTCGGGGACTGCCGCAGTAAAGCTATTGCATGGCATTTTTTATCAACTTATGCAATTATAATTATTTATTTATTTTTTTTATTTATGCAGATTTTTTTTCTTTGATATTAATTCAAGTTACACTTTTTGAGCGTGATGACCGATAAGAAAACAGTTTTTTCTTTTATTGAATAAATGAGAAGTCTGCCGAACTGAAACGATGTTAGCCGGAGTGTTAGGTTTTTTTCTCGTTACGGAATTTCTAGATTCGGTAGCCGCGCTCAAAGCCCGCGATAAAAGCTATGCAATAGCTTAATAGGAATGAGCAATTGAAGACCTTTCCAACAATGTGTCACATGTCTGGTGTGGAAAAGAATTTAAAAATGTACCCCCCGGGGGGAGGGCAGAGTGGTGGTGACGCACCAAACATGCATAATTAGGATGAGCAGTTTCGGACCTTTCAAACGATGTGTCACACAATTAGAGTGGAAGAGAATTAAAATATGTGCCCCCCCTGAGGCGGGGCAGAGGGGGGTGATCCACCAAACATGCATAAGAGGAATAAGCAGTTTCAGACCTCTCAAATGATGTGTCACATGACTGGTGTTGTAAACAAGTTAAAAATGTGCCCCCCTTAGGGAGCAGAGGGGGGGGGACACAATACATTCACATTAGAAATAAGCAGTTTCAGACCTTTCAATTGATGTGTCACACGACTGGTGTAGTAAAGAAATTAAAAACGTGCCCTCCTGGGGGGGGGCAGAGTGAGGGGTGACACACGATACATGCACAATAAAAATAAGCAGTTTCAGACCTTTCAATTGATGTGTCACACGACTGGTGCAGTAAAGAAATTAAAAATGTGCTCCCCTTAGGGGGGCACACACAATACATGCACAATAGAAATAAGCAGTTCCAGACCTTTCAATTGATGTGTCACACGACCGGTGTTGTAAAGAAATTAAAAATGTGCCCCCCCCCCTGGAGGGCAGAGTGGGGGTGACACACAGGACATGCATAATAGGAATAAGCAGTTGCAGACCTTTCTAAAGATATGCAATACGAGGGGTGTGGATACAAATTTGAAAAGTTCCCCTTTGGGGGGAGGAGGCAAAGTGGGGTGTGACACACCAAACATGCATAATTGGAATGAGCAGTTGCAGTTCTTTTAAACGATATGCCACACGATGGGTGTATATACAAATTTAGAAAATGTCCCCCTCTGGGGGGAACAAAGTGTGGGGGATGGTGCACCGGACGTCCAAAGTATGAATAAGCAGTTTAAGGCTTTTCCCAAGATATGTCACATGACGGGTGTTGACAAAATTTAGAAAAGTACCTCCTGGGTGGGTGGGTGGAGGGCGCATTCACATCGTAAATAGTCACAGGACTTTAGAACGATGTATCACACGAGTTACCTCCCCCCCCCCCCGAAGAGGGAAGGTGGTAAGCTTCCCTAAAATATACACCGAACACCTTTCAAGTTTTATAAATAATATTTATCGAATTTCCGTTTAAAAATAAATGAGAAGTCTGCCGAACTGAAACGACGTTAGCCGAAGTGTTAGGTTTTTGTTCTCGTTACGGAATTTCTAGATTCGGTCGCCGCGCTCAAATAACTTAAAAAAAAAAAAAAAAAAAAAAAAAAAAAACACTAAAAATTGATTAAAAAATTAATTTAAAAAATCGAATCAGAAAATCGAAAATCAGGTATCGAGGTGCAAAACTTCATATAAAGAGGTACCTTCCCTCCAAATTTTGTAACTCTACGTGCAGCGGTCTCTTCCAAACAGCGCTGACACACTCACAAACTGCTCTCTTTATTATTTTATATTTCTGTGAACTCTACGAGTATCCGTGCTATCCGCATAAAAATGAAAACAGTTAATTACAATAAGCTACTTAATCATAATCTATATGAATGTCTACTATCATAATATCTAATCATAATCAATCTATATAATATCTACTTAATCATAATCTAATAAATACAGTTGTTTTAAATTTAACGTTTATTCATTAATCATTTAAGTCTTTTATGAATAACAGTCATAAGTTCATATAAAGAAAGAAAGTCCAATTTCACGCTCCATTTTCCTTTTCTTTAGATAAGATGTCTAACATGCGACTCATAATTTTCCTTGCTCTTTGTTCTATTTCTTCCTCAGACGGAGTTCCCGTTATTCCCGGAGCAGACGATTCTTGAATATCTTTTTCAGTAGAGTCCTTGATTCCGTCTTCAGTCGGACCAGGGGATGTAGGAACGTCTTCAGTGACTTCTATTACAACAGGACGATCTTCTTCAAAGCTCACCTTTGTCCTAACCTCATCGATATCTTTTCCAGGCTTCTCCTCTTCGTCTCTACGGCGACAACAAGAACAACAAAGAGCTACATAAATAAATAAAGAAACAATATGTTAATTAAAGGTTGCATTATGCTTCATCAAAGGCAGTGATTAGCAGTTAAAAAATATAGAAAATGCTCAAACAAGCCATTAAAAAAAAAAATCCCTGCCGATTTTACCTACACGCGGAGGTAGATTTCGAAGTTAAGTACTAAGTTCACCATTAAAAGCTAATTTAAGATAAGAAATAAACCCAGTTTCTTCTCTAAGAATCAGTAGCGTAGCTATGTTTTTTGGCGCCCGGGGCCAGCAAGAAATTTTGCGCCCCCATCCCAATATAGATATATAACAATTTCTCTCAATTTGGCGCCCCTAGGCCTCGGCGCCCGGGGCGGACGACCCCTTTGCCCCCCCTTAGCTACGCCACTGCTAAGAATGAGCTTTAAAAACTTAAACCTTCTGTGAAAATTCTAATATGACTAAATTCACGCATGCATATGGAATAGATTTAAAAACTGCCAAAAACAAATTCAGAGTACCTCAAAATGTTAAATCATACCAATATTTCCATAGTCGGTTTTTTATCATGTTTCAATACTTTTTTTTTTCAAAAATCATATGACGTTAAATATTTACCTAATGACATCTACATTATATTTCCAATATGACGTAATATTTACAGTTTTTAAAATTTGTCATATTTATTTCATTTTCAGTTTTCACATCGATATACAAACAATAAAGCCCGATATAACGCGGTTGTTGGGAGACATGCTTCACAGCCGCGTTATAACGTAACCGCGATATATCGGAATAATATCAAAGAAGTGGTACAAAACGAAGAAAACTCTTACCCGCTTTGTGAAATGTAATTAACTTTTACATTCATAGAACACAAACATAATCTTACGCTATCTCAAAAAAGTCTATAAGTGTTTGACGAACTGAGATGTTTCGTTTCTTTTCGGCACACTGTTTCACACTAGCAAGATGGAATAGATGAACATAGGGGCGTGCGAAGAGAAATTGCGCCCGGGGCAAAGTGAGAATTTGGCGCCCCCCTCCCACACCTCCCAACTTTTTCTTGTGACAGGCCAAAAATGACGCCTGTTGTATAAATTTGGTGCCCCCTAAATTTCCGCTTCCGGGACGAGCGCCCCCCTTTTCGCACGGCGCTGGATAAACACAATTTGAATCGTTTTGCCTCTCCATCTACGAAATTACCTTTGTTAAGTATGAAATGAATTCACTAGCATGTGGAGCGTCCTCTTTCATTACCACATCATCATCTTCTTGTTCACTGCAGTTTCATGCGTTATTACAATATCGATGATATCCTGATCTTTTATGACCTCTGAAATTATTTCGCTGTTGTCCTTTTCTATCCAGTCATTTAAATCGTCAACAGAGATAGCGAGATGCATAGCACTAACCGCAATCGCTCATTGTGTTTCACTGAAATTTTAAACGCAATATCTATCCTAAAATAGATCATTTTTTTCGCGGGACATACTTTTCCCCACTTTAAATACGAATTCGCAGTATAACGGACCACGTTATTTCGGGCTTCTACTGTATTGCTATAGAAAAGTTATGAAGAAATATTCATTTTTTTAATGCATTAATTTATTTCATTCTCAATTTTCACATGGAAACCTTGCAAAAGAAAAATAATTGTTGTAGGTGTAATTTTATTGTGATTTTTTTTAATTGTTGGCAACTGTTATAACGAAAAATGTTTATTTTTTCCAAGGCTCTCTTATCATTTTTCCTGACATTTTTCTGTAAGAGCTGGATCAGAGCCATGTTAACGAGGTATTCAAATTTTTGAACCCTCCCCATTTATGTTCCCTTGAGCCGATTTTGCCCATTTGCAATCCCCTCCGATATATTAACCATCTCGATATATTTAGCGAGTTTGGTGGCGATTCGTGCATAATTGCAGTTTTTATCATTCGAACAAAATTTAGTACATGTATATATACTTTTTAGATGGGGGTGGTTTTGGGTTCCTGGGGTCTTATAATGAATAGTTATAATCCAAGAGCCGACTGTAATGACTGATGATGTGTTTTTTGTTTTATTTATCGGCGCCGCTCTTGAGTCACGTGACGAGCGGACGAGAGTGTGGGGAGAGGAGGGGGTACGAAGACAGAGAGAGAGGTGTGTGTGCCGAGGGAATAGGTAGACCTGCGAATGTTTGATGCAGGTAAAAAGAATTTAAAATATTATCCGGGAAATTGGGATATGTATGTGCTACGGGCACGATGTTTATCTGTTGTGAAAGAAGAGTAGTTAGAAGTTCTTGAAAGAAATATGAAATCCGGATATTTATATATATATATATATATATATATATATTTAATTGTTTGTGTTTTCAAGTCTTGCTGTGTTAGTCCAGTTTGTGTCTTCCATCTGTCAAATAAACTTTCGTTTTTTGTCAAGCTGGATTCTTTTGGATTATTTAAACACACCCAGGTGTTCCGAAGAAATCTATGAAGAAATAGGAAGAGCGTTTATCACACGCTCTCTTCGCAAGAACCAGAAGTAAGTGAAACTACTTTTTATAGTTCTGGAAATAAAGTCGAAAGATATAACTTTTGTGCATTGACTGAAGAAACATCAATATTAGATTAATGAATATGTTACAGTGATTCTAAAGAGATAATCGTATTAGAATTGAAAAAAATATTGTTCTAAGTGTATTCTAGTGTATGATTATAGTGAATGATTATAGTATTTAGTGATTATAATTATTGATAAAAATAGTAATAGTTAAGAAAAAGAATATGTTTACCGTTAAAGGGTTAAAGAAAGAGGACCTGGTCATTGTGGCCACAGAATTAGGCTTAAAAGTAGAGCCAGATCATAGAATAGTAGATTTAAAGGAGCGAACGATATGACAAGGATTTCGATTTTGTAAAAGAATTCCTTGTTACAAAGGTATCAGACCGCATTTCAAAAGAAAAACAACAGGCAGAGGCCCTTAAAAATGAGAAAGAATATATTAATTCTGAGCAGAAAACAGCGTTAGAATTAGAAAAAACGAAATTAGAAGTTATCAAACACCAATTAGAAATGGCTAAACTGCAGTCTGAGAACAAAAATTCTGATAGTGGGGGGGGGTATGGACAAAATCCCAAAACTAATTAGTTAGAAGCTCTAATTAAAAGCGTTAAAACTTTAGCTATTGCGATTCCTACCAAACCTGAATCGTAGAATTTATTTTTTCTTCGCTCGAAAGGGCGTTTGAATTAAAGAATGTCGCGGAAGATTTGAAAGTTGAAATACTGTCTAATTTAGTAGGGGAAAAAGCTGCGCATTTATTAGTATATGCAAATTCAGATGAAATGAAGAATTATCAAAAGGTTAAAGCTTTAATTTTAAAAGAATTTCAACCCACTCCTGAAGCTTGTCTTCAAAATTTTCTTTCGGCAAAGAGGGCGAAAAATGAAAATCATGTGCAATTTGCATCTAGGTTAAGGGCGAATTGGGATTTTTATTGCGAACTTAGAAAGGTAAATGATTTTGATGCACTTAACGAATTAATAGTTAGTGATAGATTAATGGATGCGTTAGACTCAGAGGCGCGAAGCTATGTCATAATAAAACAATTAGATAATTGGTTAAAAGCGCGGGAAATTGCGGAATTATGCGATAATTGGTTTACATCAAAAGGTAGAACCTTTTCTGAGCTATATGATAAATCGACAAATTGTCGCGGTTCTGATGATTTCGGATCTGGCAAATATATTCCACCGCATCTAAGAAATAATTTTAATTCGCGTAATGATAGGAAAAAGTCTGTGTGTAAATTGTGCCGTCAAAATCGTTCATTTACGTTTTTGTCCTAATAATAATAATAAAGAAAAAGAGAGGTCGGGAAATTCTCATTATCAAATGAAAAAAGATTCTACCGGAAAAAATAAAGACGAAAGGTTGATTGCGAAAGTGACAGCTTTATGTTTCGAAAATGACGCAATAAGTACTCAACCGTTGCAATACGATGAAATTTGGGTGGGGAAACAAAAAATAAAAACATTAATTGACAGCGCTGCTGAGATTCCTGTTATAAATTCGAATGAAGTACCAGAATCATTTAAAAATAATGAAAATTCATCAATTCAGTTGATTTCAGCTTTTGGTGAGCAGATTACAGCTGACCTTTTAACATTACCGGTATCATTAAAAATGAGTGAGTCAAATTGTTTATTTAATAGTGTGGATGTATTATTTGCAGTGACAGATAAATTATGTAGTTCCTGTATTATTACTCCGAAGGTTTATGAATTATTACAATCGGTGCAAATTGGAGAAGGGAAAAGAATAGCCGACAGTGTGGCACCAATAAAGGAGACGAAATCGGAAAGGGGGGATGAAAATTAATCGGGGGAAAAGAAAAAAGAACAAAATACGAGTGATAAAGATTTATGTTTGCAGGTTGAAAATGAATCTTTTGAAGAGAATTTGATTATTAATTGTATTGGAACGAAAAATGATTGCGAGGATTTAAATTCGAATCAGCGTTCGGAAACGACCATTTACAGGGAGCAACAAAAGAATTGCGAATCTTTACAGGGGGCATTTAAAGATGCTAAACAAGGGAAAAATGGGTTTGTTATGGTGGATAATTTACTTTATCATAGGGAAAAGGTTTCTGGAGATCAAGTCATGCAATTAGTAGTGCCTAAAGTTAGGAGGGAGGAAATTTTAAGGATTGCACAAGAATCAATTTTTGCGAACCATCTCGGTATAAGGAAAACGAAAGAAAGAATTCGATATTCATTTTTTTGGCCAGGCGTGTCACGGGATGTAGAGGAGTATTGTAAATCGTGCAAGGACTGCCAATTGCGAAGCCGGGAGAGGGCCAGTGATCAGATACCGATTCTTCCGATTGAAAGACCGGAGCTCCCATTTGACGTTGTAAATATTGATATAATTGGGAAAATTGAACCACCTTCGGCGCGTAGACATCAATATGTACTTACTTTGGTTGACCAACACAGTAGGTGGCCCGAAGCTGTTCCGTTAAGAACAATTTCGGCTAAGGCTACTTGTGATGCGTTGTTAGAAATATTTATGCGGACAGGGATACCCCGCGTAATAGCAAGTGATCAGGGGGGAAATTTTGTATCATGTTTAATGCAGGAATTTCATGCTAGGCTAGGGGCGGCTCCTAGATTTGCAACACCGGGACATCCACAAAGTTCGGGATTGGTTGAACGGTATAATCAGGTATTGAAACGCATGTTGCACCACATCATTCGGAGCGATCCTAAAAATTGGGATAAACACATCCCTTATTTACTATTTGCGTATAGAGAGATTCCTAATTGTACAACGGGGGTGTCGCCATTTAAGTTGATGTATGGAAGGGAGGCCAGGGGGCCATTGACGCTATTAAAATCTACATGGTCGGGCGAAATTCCACTACCTATAAATCTCGGGAAAAGTGCAACCGAATACCTTCAGGATTTAAAAAGTAACTTAGAAAAGGCGGCGGAACAAGCTTCACTAGTAGCGGAGGTCAAACAGGGCGCGCATGCAAAGTATGCGAATCGAAGGGCAATTTATAAGGAATTTAGACCGGGGGAGCAAGTATATTTATTAATCCCAGACTCTAGTAATAAACTTTACGCTAGATGGACAGGGCCAGCCGAAATAGTGGCGCGGTGTAATCCCGACTCGTACAAAGTCAGGTTAACGAACGGAAACATTAAAAATGTTCACGTGAATAAGATAAGGAAATTTACTCCTAGGGTACAAGCAGTGGGGGTAATTTTTGAGAATGAAGAAGAATTAGGGGAAGTCCATCCCACCCCTAGTACGAAGGATAACTCGAACTATTTTAAAATCGAAGAAGTAAATTTAAATCATTTGGAAAACGTAGAAAGAGAAAAGATGTTAGATTTATTGCTTAGATATAAAGAATTATTTTCAAAGAAAATACAAATAGCAAAAGTTGGTGCACACAAAATAAGATTAAATGATAATGAGAAGAAGAAACCTTATGTTTATCGAATTCCAGAGGCCCTAAAACCTCAAGTAGACAAACAAATTCAAGAATTACTAGAATTAGGTTTGATTGAGGAAAGTGATGAAGAAGCATCGCATCCGGTAGTGTGCGTGATGAAGAAAGATGTAACTCTGCGTCTGTGCGTAGACTTCCGGGCATTGAATGCAATTACCAAGGTCGATGACTTCCGTATGGAAAATTCTACTGATCTCCTATTTAATATTGGCAGGGCGAATGTTATTTCCACTTTGGACTTACTCAAAGGCTATTGGGCCATACCATTAGAAGAAGAGAGTCACAAATTAGCCTGTTTTAAGACGCACAGAGCTCAATATCGCTTCAAGGTCATGGCTTTTGGGCTTAGGAATGCTGTTGCGCCGTTTCAACGAGAAATCAACAGAGCGCTTTCTGAATACCAGGACTTCGCTAGAGCATATATCGACGACATAGCAGTGTTTTCCGAAACGTTCGCGGAACACTTGGTGCATTTAGAGAAGGTATTTTCCAAACTATCACAGTTACAATTCTCCGTCAATTTGAAAAAATGTGAATTTGCAAAACCCCAAATAAAATACTTAGGCCATATCATTGGGTCCGGCAGCCATCGGACCGATCCGGAAAAAGTGGAGGCCATCCGTAAGTTAGCTGTGCCTCAAACTAAGAAGCAACTAAAAAGTGTCTTAGGATTGTGCAATTATTACAGAGACTATATACCAAAATATGCTGAAACAGCATATCCCCTCACTGAACTGACAAAAAAGGACAGTCCAGAGAATTTGTGCTGGTCAGTAGAGCATGACCAGGCGTTCAATGCGTTAAAAAGAGGTCTCATCGAAGCGCCCAGTCTACATACTCCTATTATCGGGTTACCTTTCATCATAGAGTGTGATGCATCTGCAATCGGCATCGGAGCTTGTTTATCGCAGAGAAGAGATGGAGTAGTGTATCCGGTAAGTTACGCCAGTCAAAAACTCACCAAAACTCAACAGGCATGGCCAACGATTGAAAGGGAGGCCTATGCAGTGATCTGGAGTTTAAAAAAATTTGAAACTTGGATTTTCGGTTCACCTGTGGAACTTATTACGGACCATAATCCATTAACTTTTATCACCAAAAATACCCCTCAATCTTCAAAGCTGCAGCGATGGGCATTAGCCTTACAAAAGTATGATATTAAGATTTCTTACCGCCCGGGTGCCAAACTAATTAATGCTGATGCATTATCTCGCTTGGACACTATTTAGAACATTCAAAACTTTTGAAGCACCCAGTGTTTGAACATTCCTTGAACAGTATTGAACTATATACATTTTTTTTCAGCAGCTCTTAGTGTCCTGTTTAATGTTTACTAAGTTTTGTGTATTGCCTTTTGTTAATTGTATGTTATATTGTGTATATGAAGTATTAATTTAATTCTATTTTATATTAGCAGATAGGAAGAACCCCGGAAGATGTGCCTTCTCCGGATACGGTTGTATTTGTTGTGTTATTTTTTTTATATATACATATTATAATTTGGGAAATCATTGTTAAATAGTGTAACATCATCGGTCGAATTTCAGATTTAAAATAAGTGTGTACCATATTTTCAATCTTGCGTGGGGGGGTGTAATGACTGATGATGTGTTTTTTGTTTTATTTATCGGCGCCGCTCTTGAGTCACGTGACGAGCGGACGAGAGTGTGGGGAGAGGAGGGGGTACGAAGACAGAGAGAGAGGTGTGTGTGCCGAGGGAATAGGTAGACCTGCGAATGTTTGATGCAGGTAAAAAGAATTTAAAATATTATCCGGGAAATTGGGATATGTATGTGCTACGGGCACGATGTTTATCTGTTGTGAAAGAAGAGTAGTTAGAAGTTCTTGAAAGAAATATGAAATCCGGATATTTATGTATATATATATTTAATTGTTTGTGTTTTCAAGTCTTGCTGTGTTAGTCCAGTTTGTGTCTTCCATCTGTCAAATAAACTTTCGTTTTTTGTCAAGCTGGATTCTTTTGGATTATTTAAACAACCCAGGTGTTCCGAAGAAATCTATGAAGAAATAGGAAGAGCGTTTATCACACGACCGCACAAAACCCTAAGTCATCGAGCACAAGAAAAAATCCTTTATTTTATGGATAAGTAGTAATAGAGGAATTTAATAATCCATGTCTGCCGGAAGTGAAGTGGTGGATAAATCAAAAATTAATACCACTAGTGGTTGAATCGTAGGATTAGGATTGTGTTTTCCTGCACCCAATTTTCCGTGCTTTCATCCTTTTGATTGTAGGGCAGACACACTGCTAATTCTACGAGTCAACCACTAGTGGTATCAATTTTTGGCTTATGCACCACTTCTCTTCCGGCAGACATGGATCATTAGATTCCCCTATTATTACTCTTCCATAAAACAAAGGATTTTTTCTTGTGCTCGATGACTTAGGGTTTTGAGCGGTTGGCTCTTGCACTATTATGAAGAATTTTTTTCAAAAGTCGTAACATGGTAACGTCAGCAATAAGGTAAGTATTTTTAACGAAATCTAATCTAAAAGAGGGATTCGTGGGACCCAAACCTTCCCCATTCAAAAGAAGACAATTTTTTTTTAAGTCACGTGAGTTGTCCTACAAACTGATGTTTTCTGTCTTCATTGATAACACTAGTTTACAAATTTCAACTTTTTTTATATACCCCGAAAGAAATGTATATAAATGTATTAGTCTACCTTCCTTAAACCTAAAAGTGTCAGCAGAAATATTGTATCACGTCACAATTTTCTTTCTGCAGTCAATTGTTTTTTTAACTACCCAACATGGTGACGACAGTTTAATGTTCATTCGTTCGCTTCAAACAAAAAATATTTTGTTTCGGATTGAAATAAAATGTCGAGTAGAAAGTGTAAACAAAGTTCTGCTCGTTTTTTCTATGTTTGTGGACAGTTTATATTTTCAAAAAAAAAAAAAAAAAGACCCATTGTAGATTTGTTAAAAAGTGCATATATTCATTATTTTGGATTTCCTGTTGTAAACAAAGATAAAAAGTGGGTTCCTCATGTATTTTGCGAAAGGTGTAAAATCGCTTTACTCCAGTCGTCATCAGGAGAAAACGTACACCTTCCATTTGGTTCACCAATACTATGGAGAGGGACCGTTCAAGTATTACGTAAGCACTAAAGGGGGAGGAGGGGGTCCAGAGTCTGCTTATTTTTTCTGACAAGGGGGGGAGGGGGTCACGACAATTCTTACGTAAGCATTAAACAACCAAGCAACTGCAGTTCAAATTCAACAAGCAAACAAAGTATGATGAGGAAAGAGCATTCTACAGTCCGTTCGAAATTCGCCGTTTATTTTCGATTTTATCCTTTGTTTATCCATCGGCAGTCGCGTGACTCCGCATCACCCACTCGTCCTTTGTCTTCATTGTTGTCTGTTAAGTTGTGTGCCAAGTCAAGTACATTGATAGACTATAAAAACACAGGAGCCGGTGTGGCTGGATTCTGTTGCTAGGGTAACTGGTCAGTTGACTTTATTTTAGGTAAGTTCGACATTTTCTTTTCTCCCGTTCGATCGGTCATGGAAATCTGAGAATTTTTGCAGAATTTCTGGAAATTTTTGTCTTTCCGCTTCTATTGTCGAATTTCCTTCTCTACAGGCTTTGGAACTTTAGAAAGCAGAAAACCTATTTGAGGTTTTTCTTGTCTCGGATACATAGCACAGATATTTATTATTTTAGTTCAGTTGCATAGTGAATTTACGTAGTGAATTTTTAGTGAAAGAGTATTGCTTTTAGTTGCATAGGGAATTTAGTCGGATTTAATTGTGGATACTAACATTGACAAAAAACAACGACCGTAAACCTGCAATACCCCAGGCCAGTTCCAGTGAAAACTTTATAATAGACAATATTGAAACATGGGTTCATGGATCCTGGACATCGGATTAAAATATGAACACCAAACTGAACTCCAACATTTAAATGATTCATGTCAAAATTTTTAGTTATGATGCCTAAGTAAGTTAAGATTTCTTGTATATCTTGTTTTATTGTTCAATGTGATAAATAACAATATATTTAAACCATTTTGTATTCTGTAGTTTGTTTAATGCAATAAGCAACAATATATTAAAACCATTTTATATATTTTGATATCACAATCCCTATATGCCTATATAAATTTGTAGGACTAATAATGTAATTGATTGGTAACTTTTTATAAGTCAAGAAGTATTGATGTATAAACTGTCATATAATCTTACGTAAGCAAAGGGGGGGGGGTCTAGCATTTGCTTATATTTTCTTACAAGGGGGAGGAGGGGGTACAAAATGACTAAAAATATGCTTACGTAATACTTGAACGGTCCCATACTTGAACGGTCCCAGAGAACCTAGTAATGATGAAAATGATTGCTACTTTTGTGTTACGAAAACAGTGGGATATAATACAAAAACTAAGGCGATTTATATATATGCCAAAGTTCCGTCTGTTACTAAGCCCATTTTAACACTCGAAAGATCTACCACGTCCAGTTTGTCCCGGTAATTCGAGTATAAATATACTAGGAGATGACAATGAAAGTGATGTTGAATTCAAAACGATTTCTAGTGATTCTGACGCATTCTCTCTGCAAGAAAAGACTCCACATTTAATTAACCCAGCCGAATTAATTGATCTTATAAGAGAGTCACAATTATCAAAATCTAAAGTAGAGCTTCTTGGTTCTCGCCAACAACAATGGAACTTATTAACACCAAACACAAAATTTACGTTGTCTACAAACAGAAGCAAAGTTTACTCAGAATTTTTCAAAAAGGAAGGTGAATATTGTTATTGTATTGATATCTCGGGACTTTTTGAAGTAATGAATCAAACCTATGATAAAACAGAGTGGCGCTTATTCGTAGACTCATCGAAATATAGTCTAAAAGCTGTTTTATTACATAATGGAAATAAGAAGCCGTCTATACCAATAGGAAACGCAATGAATTGTGAGCTATGAAACAATGTGTACTTTAATAAAGTATAAAGAATAGAGGTCTGCACGGGCCGAAATTTCCAGGCCCGGGCCCGGCCCGAACGAAAGAATTATTGGCCCGACCCGGCCCGGCCCGAAAGTTAAAAATTCGGCCCGAGCCCGGCCCGGCCCGAACGAAAAAAATAATGGCCCGACCCGGCCCGGCCCGAAAGTTAAAATTTCGGCCCGAGCTCGGCCCGGTCCGGAAAAAAGTTTAAAATTCGGCCCGAACCCGGCCCGGCTCGAGTGAATTTCTACAGAACATTGATCTTTAATCTTATGGAAATGTTCTGACCAAAAAAAATTGTATTAGTCTTTTTTTTTTTTTAACCATTTGAAAAATGGTTGTTGTTTTCGGGAGAATGGACCCGATGATGTTACCACTTTTGAATGATGTTACCACTTTTGAATGATGTTACCACTTTTGAATTTAAATTAAATTCTTTATTTTTAGAAGAATTTTTATTTGAATTTAAATTAAATTCTTTACTTTTAGAAGAATTTTTATTTGAATAGTAAATTAAAATGGTTAAAATCATTGTAATAAAGGAGAAAACTAACAAATTTAAAAATGGGTAGACGGAAATTAACAGATACGGAAAAAGCCGAAGCCAAAGAAATGAATGAACGTGAATATCGCATTCAATGATATTAAACACAGTCAACATGTATAAGTTGCTTATTAGTTTGGCGATTCGTATCATTTGGCGAAATTGGTCGACGGGATAACTGAGTAATACTGTATTTGGTTTGGCGCAAAAACGTCTTTCAATGCAGAAAATGATAAAATCAAAAGATTATTGAGCCGCTGAAAACCAATTACGTGTTGAAAGGCGATCACGAAAAAGGAAGCAATTTAATGCCGAACCGATTAATTGTAAAACATCATGTCGCCAGGGCGACCAATCCACTAGCCATGGCGTTTTACTATCGGTCGGTTCTAACCAGGAAAATTTGAGTGCCAATAGTGATTCTAACAAGCCGGAAAATGTTATAGCTATTACTCTTGATTTTCCACCACCTAAAAAGAAAACTAAAAAGCAATCGGCTTGGGAAAAACTGGGAAAAAACTTTTTTGATTCGATGTCTGATGGACCCATTCACAGATGCATGTGCTGCGATCGATTTTGGTTTAAAACCTCCATCACCAAAATTCTGCTCTGTAAAATCAAACAATATATGCCAAAGTCTTACAAGTATAACAGTATATGCCAAAGCTGTATTTTAATAATGATTACTTTTGCACCAACAATGTTAAATAGTTTGAAATGTTTCTTTCGTCGCCAACTTTTATGCTTGGCGACAATAGAGTGATATAACTTAAACGAACCGTACCTTCAAATTGCAGCATGTATAAAGTCATTTATAGCAGTGGCACGGATAATACACAATAAAACAACTGGTATTTAGCTTAAAATGATAGATGAATGTATCGAGTGAAACATTTTTCAAATGGTTGGGGTAATTTCTTAAATTACAATTATTTTTTTTATTTTTTTTTTTTTTTCATGTTTATAATCTCCATTTATGCAGAAGTGCCGTAGGCTGCGATATTTATGCTTTTAAATGAATCTTTGTTTGTTGTATGTAAATGTTTCAGTTATCACTAGTATTATTAATCCATATTCCCTGTAATGGAGACAAAAAATAGAAAAAGCGGTACATGGTAAAATTTCCAAAGACGAAATCGCTTTGGAACGAGAAAAAAAATGCATTCACTTCTTAACAGATGTAAATGTTTAATATATTTTTTTCTCTCATATTGTTGTATTCATTTTGCATGGATGAACATTTTAAAAGAAACTTTCAGTTTTCAGTTTAAGGGTGTATTTCGATTTAAACTGCTTGTTTTCCGATTTATTTTTGAATTCACTTTTGCTCTCAAACACATGAAACTCGCAGATTCTCTTATTTAGAAAGTGCACGAGGTGCCGTAAAGGTCAATTCTTTGATAAGTGTACAAAATATTGCAAAAGAAGAAATCAAAAACGGCAATTTGAACCGATTTTTCCGAAGTGGGAGATAAGGGAACGAAAAAAATGGTCTTCCAGAGAAGTTAATTGCTTATAAATCAAATTCTAATGAATTGAGCGTAAAAAGACTTTACTCGGCACCTCATACGTCCCTTCAAGAATCCCCTTAGCAAGTTTCATGATTCTACTTTTAAAAATATGTCTGAAATTGTATCGGAAAATTTCGAGCTGCTGAAGGTGGAAAAGCGTTTTTTCGAATACACCCTTAAAAAAAAATTCCGTCATAATCATATTTTTTTTTTTGTGTGTGTGTGTGTGTGTGTGTGTGTGTGTGTGTGTGTGTGTGTGCGTTGGTCTACCCTGTAAAATGAGTAACTTCGTCGGTTTAAACACCAACAGAGTGAGTAACCTCAGACGCTTCGAGTAACTTTTGGAGGTTACTCGGAGTGTCTGAGACCTGAATTACGCGTTTTCAATAACCAGGATGCTAAATCTGCCGTTTTTTGAGGTTACTCGGAGAAGCGATTTATTGCTGTCATGAATACACACCGTGTGTAACATTTTATTTGCCACTGGTTTCAGCGCCATCTTATGGAGTGTATTTTGATAGCCTCGAACCCCAAAACTTTTACAGATGCAATGGCTTTCTACCAAGTAAGCTAAGGTTACTCGAAGATGCGGTATTTTGTCATATTCTACACAGCCACTTCAGTTACTCGATCATGCAATCTTCTACCATATATACACAACAATATAAGTTACTCGATCGTGCGAATTTTAGCCCGTATGTATACACAGCATTATTGGTTACTCGATTGTGCAATATTCTACCCGTATGTATAAGGAAATATAAGTTACCCGGCGATGCGGTATTTTGTCAATTCCTACACACTGTCTCCGTTACTCGATAAAGCTATGTTCAGCCCACACAAGAATTTTAATTACTCGATAATACAATAATTGACCTAGTTATAAAAATACAAAGGTATTACCGTAAAAAGATGTCGGGAAGGTTGGATTATTTACAAGAATTTCGACAAGCATTTTATCAAATTGTTGGATTGTCTGTTACTTTTTACGATTAATAATTTTATCAAAATTTAAAAGCTGGAGTTAATGTGAAATATATATTGATATTTGTTGGTAGTGTAATTAAGAAAATAAAAATAATAGCGATAACATTAATATCTCTTCAGAAGACAGTGTATCTTTTCAATAATTTTGTTTATTTTTGAAAATATAGATTAAACGGTGAACTGGCTACTTTTAATGTTCAGTTAACAGTGAATCAATAAAATAAACAAACAAACTACATTATTAATTAAAATTGTGAAAATGTTTTAAAAAATTGCATTTATAAATAATTCCCACTACATTTTTAAACACTAATATTTTGGCTTTTTTTTCCCTTTGAGCTTTTAAAATATGTATTACACGAGACTGCTCGTCGGTTTTTAGATTCATATAATATTACATTTCATATAACATTTTTTACTGAATTATAAAGTGAAAAACTATGAAAATAACGCATCTTTATATACTTAATAAAAAGCCCGAGGGCTTATCCCATGCGCAGATTTATTAGAAGTGTTTAAATCTCTATCTCAAACACAAAAATAAATAAATAAATAAATAAAAAATAAATAAAATTAGCATTTTCAAAAACAGTAAAGTGACGAAAGTATTACCATGGAAAAAAGTCAATAAAAGCTTTAATTTACATGGGTAATTGCACCGGGCGTATTTACAAAATATACAATATCTCGCGATATTGTATTGCATTCCGTATGAGTAAAAATTCGGTGTCAAAATATTTCCAATTAAAAGAAGCCTTCATTTAACATATTAAAAGAATCGCCTTTTAGATCAATTTTGAAATAAACTCAAATTACCATTTCATATCACTTTTACTGTGAAATGAAAGCATAAAAAATAATGCATGACATACTTGACTCTAAAAAATATCACTTTGATCATCTACACATAAATATCAATTAAAAATGTTTTCTTTCTTTGATTACTGAGTAGAGTTACTCGAAGACTCGCTATATATTTTTTAACTCTTTACACAGTTTTCTAAGTTACTCGATAATGCAATCAACAGCCTGAATGCACAGCAATATAGATTACTCAATGGTAATGTATTTCACCAGTTCCTACAACACAAATATATCAGTTACTCGATAATGCAATATTGTGCCTGTATGCACAACAATATAGTTACTCAATGATAATGTATTTCACCAGTTCCTACACACAATTATCTCAGTTACTCGATAATGCCATTTTCTGTCCATTCGTACACATTTATGTTACTCATTGGTATGGTATATTACCAATTTCTACACTCAACTATCTCAGTTACTCGATAATGCGTTCTTCTGTCCATCTGTAGACACTACAAGCTAAGTTACTGGATCGTACAATATTTTATCTAATAATAAAAACACAGAGCTATTATGGTAAAAACTGAAAGGGGGGGGGGGGTCGCTTACAAGAATTGAGTATTGCGTAAAATCGCAGCGTGGTCTGCAGCCACTAACTTGAATATTTTTTTAAATCAAAATTATAAGAATAAATGTGAATTAAAGGAACACTTGTAGATAAATTTTTAACTGATATCGTATTATGGATTGATATTTTTTATGGTACTTTAAGAACATAATTGTATTAATAATAACATTAATTTCTCTTAAATGTAAAATGAGAGCATTAATGATAGACCATATGATATTTTCATATAAAAAATGTCAGAAAGCACATGATATGAAATTATTAGATTTATTTATACAATGAGCTTAATAATTAAATAAGTACTTATGTACTTTTCTTTAAGTACTAAGTATAAAAGTTAAATGGGTTTTCTATAGAAAAAGAAACACGATTTTTCAATAAATATTTGAAAAATATTACTGTTTTTTAATATTAAACAGAACTATTTTTCACTGGTTTCGATAATTTACTAATAATATCACTTTGTTTTATGTATGTCTCTCCATCTCTATCGTAAAATTTCAAACTTTCGCAATATGAGTTCAGAAATTTGGTTTGCTATCCCCAACATTTTTTTTTTTTTTTTTTTTTTTTTTTATGCGACTTTTAACGGAATTATATAATTTTCATTATTTGAAGGGGAAAAAAAAGAAATTAATTAATTTCCGTAGTAAGAGAAACTCATAAAAATTATTTATAATTTTGGGAGTAACTGGATTTAGATGGTTCAGATTCTCCTGATACATGTCGCAGCTACCCCATTCTTGAAAAAATTATGGGGTAAACGATAGATACTTGATGTACTGGTGCACAAAAAGTGCGCCTACGGTAGGAGGAGATCATAAACTGCGCTTACAGCTTCGACCATATCTCTATGATCTGTGCTCGAGGGGTAGTAATATGTCATTACATTGAGGAATATTTTAATGATTTTTTACCCACAAACTCTTCTGTGTGTAAATAGAAGCATGGTAACTCTTAGCGATAATAGTCACAGTACTTATAAACATCTGGTCTGCATTCGTACTACATCTTACAAGATACTCAGTATATACATATAAAATAAATAAATAAATAAAATGAATCATAATTTCTCAAGTAGTGGATTACAATTTTTGCAGAGAATTTCCATTTTAAATGGAACCGGTGCCCCAAATATTGTTAACTCTTTCAAGATATTCCATAGATTAATTAACACACACCATTGTATTTTTTTTTTTTTTTTTTTTTTTTTTTTGTAACTCATTGATAAAAAGCGTTTTTCTGTTTTTATTGAAAAAAAATGCTGAAAATCCTTAAAATTCAAATTATCATAACTCGGTAAGTTTTATTTGTACAAAAGTGAAACTTTTATTGTTTTACTTATTAGGACACAGAAAAAGTTTTACTAGTGCTTAAATGTTGTAAATAAATAAATAAAAAATAATAATTTCTATAACTTTATAAAAATAAAATTTTTTTATATGCGTTTACCATAAAATGAAACAACATTCGATTGAATTCTGAATTAGAACACCTTCTAATTTAATGTGTTTTCGAGCAAAATTGAATTGAGAAATGTGTTAGAAAAAAGCTTCTTTAAATTTGAGAGCAGCCTTAAGATTGACTTCACACCCAAACTGGTTTCTCTCCAGAATTCATATTTGTTTGTACTTGCATGGCTATTGCATGAGAATGACATATACTGATATTTAGAAAGTATGAAATCGAAGGATATTTCCAGTTTTCATTAAAAACAGTCTTTCACAAAATGCTGTTTAAAAGCATTTAGAATTTGAACTAAATTTCTATAAAGTGCTCTAAACTGAATTTTCAGATGTTATAATGCTATAAATTTTCATCAAACAACAAGCGCTTATAATTCAGCATGTAATTCAATCTAAAAAATGATTGAAAAGTTACTAAAATTTAAGCCAATTAAATATCATATCTGTAAATAACATGCTTTGGCGTTTTGTGTTTGTAAGTTTATAAATTTCGAGGAAAACTCTTACAATCTATATTATAAAGGCCAAACGTTTATGTGCGTAACGCATACATCATTTTATGAATGAAACACTTTGAAATTTGAAATGGAATTTCGGTTTTGCAGTTTTTGCTATTTCAAATTTTTAAGTTTCTAAACAAGACACACTTTCAATTTTATACCATATTATACCAGCGCTCCTGATAATCTTTGCTGAATGACCGCAAATCGAAATTTGTGTATAACGAAAAAATGCGCTTTTCTCAATCTATGTATTCTAGGGTAATCGCTATAGTTTTTCTGGAACACATTAATTAGAGTCTAGAACCTCAAATTTCTTCATTATTTTAGTTTCAGCTGATTTAGAAAAAGGGGGGGGGGCATATTTCCGCACTTAATTTTCGTCTATATCTCTGAAAATATAGTACCTAAAATTAAAAGAAATGTATTTTTAATGTTTTTTTAATATTTAATTCACCCTTACGAAAGTTTTTTTTTTTTTTTTTTTACATTTGACAATCTTTTTTCTATATTATGTTTCTTGAATTGTTTTTAACGGGAAAAAATAAGGTTGCGGTGTGAAATGACACTGATTTCATTTGAAAAAAAAACCAAGCATAATAATCATGTTTATGGTCGATGCAGTCGTTCAAGTTACATATTTTATTTTTAACATTGAATCCAGAATTTCCACCACCACATTTCCGAAGAAAAAGCGCTCTCATAGAAAACACAAATTGCATCAGTTCACGTTTTTACAATCCATTTTCTATTTTTTTTTTTCTTTTTTTGTCTATCTGTTCATTCGGTTTACTTCTAACCTTTTTATTTATTTATTTTTTTTTTCATATTTATTACATGTGATTTTCCCATGTCCAAATGCGCTTTTTGTGAAGTGATCCTGTAACCAATTTCACTCTAGAAGACGGTCACGTTTGCTTTTATTTTCATATTGCAAAATGAAACTGGAACTATTTCTGAACCATTTAAATTAATTTATTAAGCATGAAACTATTTAAATTAATGTTTTTCCTTTTCTTCAAGCAGAGCACCCACAGATGTCTAAATAACTGCTGACCAGTGGACGATATTCACATCACTGCTGTGTTTAAATTAACAAAATAATAACAATAATAATAACAATAACATTAATAATAATAATAACGCTCAAAAGCTTTATCTAGTCCTTAACAAAAAATGTGTGTCTGTCATGTTCACTATATTCAGGTTATTTTTGTTATATAGCGTTTATATTTCACTATTTTTAATTAAAAAAATTATTAAATTAATGAATTCGCATTAATGGAAAATAAAGCTAACCACTGATAATTTTAATAATAATACAATTTAATAAATAGATTATATAATAATACAATTTTGCGAAAATTAAGATAATTTTATTAAATAATAATAAGGCTATTCATTTTTATTATCTTTTAACTTAAACTCATTTCAATGGTTATTAGCTTCCGATTTGCGTTTCTTTCAGGCAAAAAGTAAAAGTGTCGTCTCATTCAATAGCTCCCAAATTAGAATATTTGTCATTAGATTGCATTTGATGCGTTTAAATTCAAAAATAAATTTTAAAATGAGTCATTATATAAGCGTAATTGATTTGAGATTTTTTTCTTCAACTACTATTTTTGTTAAATTTATTTTAGCTATAAGGATTGGTCCTATAAAAAACTTGTCATTGCAAAAGCTGTAGATATTATTAAGATGTAAAATAAATATAATCTGATTTAATAGCTTAATAAAAAGAATATTGCCCAGTAAAACTGATGGCATTGAGCTCACAGGCTAAGCATACTAATTGTATATTATAGCCTTATATTTTCAAGGGTTAATTCCATTAAAAAAAAAAAAAAAATACTGGGGGGACAGCTCCCTCCACTTCCCCTTTTTATACTTAATCATTGAACCCCTTAAACTAATCACAGATATGATTTATCATATAAGAATTTGGAAAAAAAATGATAATTCTGCATGAAAAACCCATTTATATCAATTTAGAGGAGGGGCATGAACCCCCCGTTCCCCCCCTTTTATACTTATCCAATGAACACCTAATACTAATCACGGGAGTACATCATCAGAATGATCCTCCATCTGAATTTTGAACGAAAACTGATCATTCTGCATAAAAAAAAACATTCTTATAAGCTAAGGGGAGGGGCATTAGCCCCCGTTCCCCCTGTTATATATATCGAATGAACTCCAAAAACTAATCAGGAAAGCGCCTTTTCAGAATATGCATACATAAAAATTTCAAGTGAATCGGATATTTTTATCATGAGTTATCGCGTTACGCACGTACATATATACAGAACGGGCGGGCACATAAGCTCTGAGGCTGGGCACATAAGCTCTGAGGCTGTACTAGCCTGTGAGCTGTGACGAAGTAATGGATATTTTTTCACACCCCACTATTTTCTTTCGTTTTTACTTTTATTTTTATATTTATTTATTTATTGTATTTTTTTTTTTTTCGTATCAGTAAGTGTTGGCATAAAAAATATAGCAGTACAAAAGTTTTAGATAATATTACGTAAATTTATAAAGAAAATTATTTGGATTGGATATCTTGAGAATTGACTTGAAGTTATGAATTTTTTTCTTCCAAAAACACAATTTTTTTCGCTCATTTTTAAATTCATCATATGTCTGTCATGCATAAACTTCTTCGCTAATATAAACTTTATATCTGAGCAGAATTATAGAAGTTATCGAGCCCATAAAAGAGTGATATATATGTGTGTGTATATATATATATATATATTGGTTAAGCAAATTCAAACTGTATTCATTTTTTTAATTTTTATTTTTCTTTAAAATTCAAATGTTTTATTATATAGCCCTTATTGGTGATTGGAACTAATTTTTTTTTTTTTTTTTTTTTTTTTTTTTCATAGAATCTCTTTTTCCTTGTTCTTAATAATCCCCATATAAATTTTAAAGCCGTTCCGGTTATTAGAATTAGTTACAGAGAGCTCTAAATAACGTCAGTTAAAAAAAAAAACACCCTGTCTGTATGTATATATATATATATATATATATAAACTTTTTTATTAATGATAGTTTTAGGGTCTGAGGGTAATTACTGGTGTAGACCTGCAAAAGGTTCAGAAATTCCAGCATGAGAGCGATCGCAAAAGGCATTATTTCATTCAAAATCTACCTAAAAAGAGGAGAAAGAAGTCTTCAAAGTAAAGCCGTTCATAAATAAAATTTTTATACAATTATTTTTCACTAACTAGTAAAAAAAGGGGGGGGGGGGGTTCTGAAATGTGTTTTTGTTTAGATAAAATTTAAATAACACAATATTCAACATTATATCCGAGTTACTTTGGTTTTATTTGTAAAAATATTTACATATATATATATATATATATATATATTGTAATGCTGAAATGACATCATGTCTGTTTTATTGTTCTAAATTGGATAAATAAAAATTGTCATAAATACTAACAAGTTGGAAATTGCACGTGAAGCGTAGCAAATGAGGTGCGTTCGTACGATAACGAAGTTTTAAAAATATTCAGATCTTGATGATATAGTACTTAGATATAGTACAGTGGTCGAAATCTTTATGTTCCTGTAAATATGCAGGAAGTAAATTTATTATACTTCATTAACGTATATCTTATTCAAAAAATTCGAAGTAGTTTAATATAATTAAAACACGCCCCAAACAATGTTTTCCCGTATAACATGATTTAGTGTAATACATTTGTGTGGCCCTGTAATTTAATAATGAATATTCTTTGCATCACAGATTGTACAGAATGTATATTTTAGTACATACTTCAAAGATTCATGCTAATTCTATTATGTTCAAATGAGTTTAACACCATTAAAATGCATTTGAAAATTTTTTTCGCATTGATCGTAACGTAACGGAATGCTTTTGATTGTCCCTGTAATTGATCTATGCATTCGATTTTCATAACATTTGAAATGACTCGACAAAATTGTGTAATAAATATATGATTTAAATTTCAAACGATTAAAATGCATTTGAAACTTTTTTCCCCATTGACCGTAATGTAGCGGAATACTTTTGATTGTCCCTGTAATTGATCTATGCATTCGATTTTCATAACATTTGAAATGACTCGACAAAATTATCTAATAAATATACGATTTAAATTTCAAACGATTAAAATGCATTTGAAACTTTTTTCCCATTGACTGTAATGTAACGGAATACTTTTGATTGTCCCTGTAATTGATCTATGCATTCGATTTTCATAACATTTGAAATGACTCGACAAAATTATGTAATAAATATATGATTTAAATTTCAAACGATTAAAATGCATTTGAAACTTTTTTCCCCATTGTCTGTAATGTAACGGAATCCTTTTGATTGTCCCTGTAATTGATCTATCCATCCGATTTTCATAAAAATTGAAATGACTCGACAAAATTATGTAATAATTATGTATTTTAAATTTCAAACGATTCGGTTGGGTAGTTTTTGAGTTGTTATATGCGGACAGACGGACGGACAGACGGACAGACAGACGGACAGACGGACAGACAGACGGACGGACTGAGCGACAACAATAGGTGCTACGTATTTACATAATTACGAACGCACCTAAAAACGGAAAAAAGTATTCCTTTTGTGTACTTCTAAACACAATTAATATAAAGTATTAATAATTAATACCTAAAACTGACATAAAATTGTTCCTTTCTATTGTAATTAATAAAAAACATTAGTTATGCCTGTTTATTAATTATTCTTTGTTCATACATTAAACAATGAAAATCAAACTAGATTTTTTATTATATACTGCCTTACTAATTATGAATACCTTTGAGTTCCGTTATGTTTAAACACTTTATGCTAATGTGTATATTACTTGATAATCCCAGGGTTCTCCCAAGTGGATCCACTTGAAAAAACCCAATAAAAACCCATTTTTGGTTTTTTTCAAATTTTTAGGTTTTTCACAACTGTGTCATTATTTAATCTAAGGTATGAGAATGCAAAGATAAATGCCAATTTAAATATATTTCAAAAGAATCAGATTTAAAGGAATTGCAAAGCATTTATAAAAAAAAACAGAGATGAGGTTGTAAAGAAGAAAAATTTTCATTACTGTACTTTAAAATGCATCCTAGTGCTTTAAATCTTAATGTATACTTAAAGATAGCCTTTGAAAGTTGAATCCCATTCTATTTGCTTGCATTGTTATAGCTTTTAAGATTAATCGTCCCATTTGTTATCCTGCTTCAATGTATGTTCAATAAAAGTGTTATGCAGTAATTTTCAACCAATAACAAATTATAACAAAAAAAGAATGTAAAAGATAAGTTTCCCTGTGGATTTTGTCAATTTTTTCCGTTTTTTACATTCAGTACAAACTATTTCTGCTTCAATTAAACAATATTTTTCTAAATATGATCTGGTTTGGAGCAAATTACGTAATCATTTAGGGGTTTATTAAGCTACAAAGCTAGTAAAAGTGTATTTTCATTTGTGATCAAAATTTACAAATGCCACTGACTTCTATGACAATCTAATTTTACATTTAATAGTCTTGTAGCATATTATTCAAAAATTTTCAAAAATATTATTATAAATTTCCTAATTTAAAAAAAAAATAAGAAAAAAAAAATAAAAAAAACTGTGTTTGATTTTTGAATTGAAGTGTATAAAATTAGCATGTTTAACTTAAGGCAGAATTTTTGCGATTTTTCCCATCCCAAAAAACTCAAGTGGCCTTTTATCTGAAAAAATCCAAATGGGTTTTTTCAAAATTTTAACTTTAAATTATGTAAGTCTGTATATTTCTTAACATCAGTACACCATTTAAAGCTTAGCCCCCTCCCCTTCCATGGAAAAAAAGTTAGGTCTCCCAAAGAAAATATTTTAAACAAATAATTCTAACTTAATTTTCACCCCCACGGAGGGCAACCCACCCCATAGGGCCTATATCCCATGGCGTAGATAATCGGCCGACAAAAATACACTACACTACACTAACTTAATTTTCTTTAAATATCTTTCTATTAAAAAAAGGTGAATTTTATTTTTTTTTTTTTTTCTTCTTCTACGTGGTTGAAATAGGAATCTCCAAATTTTGGTACGAGATTTCACCATGTTATGGTGGCAAACACGAAAATTTGTTTCAAACTAGAGAAAAAATTTTTAGCAATGTACTTAAAAAAAAAAAAAAAAAAAAAAATGCAATCTACATCGAAAAAGTAAAAAATAATCACATTGAATATTGACTTCAGGTGTCCTATGCAAAAGAAATTCTTTGAAAATATTTAATTTAAACGAGAAATCTGAAAACAACCTGCCCATTGGTTTAATGTTATATATCTGGTGTTTTCAATTGAGTGAAGGGTCCTTTTTTAACTCTGTTATCAAGTAATTTTTACCATACACGTTTCTTTTAGTGTTGAAGTAGAAAAGAAAATAATATTTCTGAATTAAAGAGAAAATATTGAATTAAATAAGATGATAAACTATAGTAAAAATATCGAATCATTTTCGACATAATATACTTATATTATTACTTAGAAAGTTCAAGCGCCTAGTAAAATTGCATATTTGCATCACTCCAGATATTTTTTTAATGCCAATGTTGCCATTTCAAAGTCTGTTCGCTGATTAACTTTCGGCAACAATGTAGACAAAGATTGTAAACTCTTTACTTGGAAAAAGTTGTTGCGTTATTTCTTTGCTACAAGCATTTCTATATTTCAGCAATTATAGTTTCACTTTTTTCCTACTCTCAGCAAATTTTCACCATTCTTACGGAGGTCCTTTGCATGCTTATTGTTACTGCTTTCCATAAAAATTTCCATTTTACCAGTATCTGTTCTCCTAATTTACTCTCATGTACTTAATTCATGCGAAAACACGCACTTGAAACAGCTAATCCTCATGAAGATTTTTTTAAATATATTGTTTGCGTTTCAATATTATTATTATTATTATTATTATTATTATTATTATTATTATTATTATTATTATTATTATTATTATTATTATTATTATTATTATTATTCATTTTTGGCATTTATGGCTGGGGTTCTGCAATAGATAAGCAATTTTTTATTTTTCCTATTTTGCTTATGATTTTTTTTTTCTCTTTTGATACTAACACTTTCGGAGCCGGTTTTGAAAATTACGGTATACTGACAGAAAAAATTCTGAAAAAAAGTCGAATATTTAAAAAAAGACAGCTTCTTTGGAGATTAATCTTGGCTGGCCATCAAATACAAATAAATAAATAAATAAATCATTTAAAAATACGGAATTGCAAACGAGATATTAAGAAGAATTTTTTTTCTAAGGATTTTCATAAATGAATGTGCGTGAAGGGCTCTTAAGGGAACTGTCTAATTCTTCCGTGACTTTTATTACCTTTTAATGACAAAAGAAAAGAGATATCACCTGCGTATTTTTATATTATTTTTACTTATTTTCAATTACATGTTTAATTTTTTCTGCATAAAAAATGAATAACATGTCTTGAACGACAGTGAGTACCTGTAGTTGTTTGTCGTAAAATTCCAGTCTGGAGGCGATTATTCTCCTCGTTCACCAAATTATGAAAGGGCATAAAATTATTTATCGCTTAAAGTAAATTTAGTTTAAAAAGTGATTTTTGACAAAATGTCCATCATTTCAACAAATCATCATATACTTTTGCTTCATTTTTAGGGTTTCGTTCATCTGACGAAACCCTATTCGTCTCTGTCCGTTGTCTGTCTGTCTGTCCGTCACACAGTCGGTACACGAAAACTACATATGCTAGAGAGTTCAAATTTTGTGTACTTATAGCTGAATACTTGTTGTCACACAGCAAATCATAGAATTTTGAAAAAGATTATTATTTTAATTAAAATATTAATTTTAATATCATCAGTTTGTGTTTTTTGTTGTTTTCTAATTACTCCATTGCTTTTACTTTTAAAAGAAATGGAATACTATTGTTGCCACAATAACAAAATTGGTGCTAAATACTACCAAAAAATCAATTTCTCAAATATAAATTGAGTTACAGCTTTCAAACCAATTGCATTTAAAAGTAAATTTTTTCTCTATACGATCGTATAAAAATTGAAAATGTACGATATTTACAAGTATTAACTCTTTGATGTTTGAATCCCATAATAGCCGAAACCTCCCAATGCCCCGAGTCCCGTAATAGCTCGCCCCGTCTAGCTGGAAAGATTTCCGTTCACCCGTAAGTTGGGGTTCGGAGACAGGAGGTGTGGTTCTTTGATGGATGGGGTTGACATTTCCGGACAACACAATAAGAAGGCAAATTTTTGGAATTTTACAACTAAATTCTCTTTGCTATCTCTGTGTATTTCAAAAATTGTTTCTTTTTCATTTGGTTTTTATTAATGGAAAATACAGGATACATTAAGTCATTATACAGAAAGTTCATGAGAATGCAAACTAAGCAAGGAATATTCAATTGAAAATACTGATTAGTTATTTAATTAATTAGAAAGAGGAAAATAATAACATAATGTGAAATAATTAGTTTTTGTATATTTCTGCATTGATATGTATTTTTATTTTTATTTTTATTTTCAAAATATTCATGTTTATAAAGTTTAATTCATTTTCCATTCATTTAATCATTTTATGGAAAAAATTATTTTCTTCCGTTTATTTTCCAACTTCACTTTATTATCGCATATCAATACATATTCACATACATTATTATAATAATTAGAAAATGATTATATCAGTTTAATAAGTTTAAAATTCTTAAATAAATCAGAGTTGTTATTAAATTACCAGTTTTAAAGTTTTGAATATACTTGTAATGTAAAGTACGTTGGTAAAACACAAATTAAATCTAATGAAAAATTAAACACAATTTTTATAATATATGAAGAGTACACAAATAAATTTGGAACGTAAAAAAAAGGAGGGAGGCACACAGTATGTACATCTACTGAAAATTATTGAACTCTTTATTATTCATTTTTACTTTTTCAATGACAAAAAAAAAAAGTCAATCCGAATTTGTTTTTAAATTTATTAGTGAAATAGTAAAAATGAAGTATAAAGAAAGTCAGATATGCTGTATATTTATCTAAATGTGCTTTCTAAAATAGGCGAAATATAAATGATGTCTTTTCATTTTCGTTTCTAAATGAATCACGGAAAAAATCGCCCCGGAAAAAATCACCCCGGTAAAAATCTCCCAGGTAAAAATCTCCCCCGGAAAAAATCTCCCCACAAAGAAAGGTAACCGAAAAATAAGGCTTTTTTTTAATTAAGATTGAAAAAGCCCACACATATGAATAACAAAGATTTGATGACTTTGATTATGGCAATTATAATTTCAAGTAAATCATGTGCTAATCACGTGTATTTGTACTGGAAACAATTACGGCAGTAAAACCTCCATATGAAAAAGGTCCTAGTTCCATGACTATCGCAAGGGCAAACGCTAACTTTTGAAGATAGATTGCCCTCTGAAAATCTAATTTTAAATATATTCTGAATTAAATTATTGCTGCAAATTATTTTAAAATAGTTTCTGAATCATAGGGGACTTATAGCTATCAGGAATCTAGGAAAAAAAGTGACCGGAAAAAAGTGACCTAAACTACTAAAGCGGAAAAAAGTGACACGGAAAAAAAGTGACGCGGAAAAAAAGTGACAAGGAAAAAAAGTTACCGGGAAAAAAGTGACAAAGAATTGATTTTGGGGATTTATTATTGATTTTGGGGATTCATTGCTTAATTATGAAAGGGGGATCGGGGAGGGGGGCTCATAGTTTAGGTAAATGGGTTTTTCATGCTGAATTAACTGTTTTGGTTCAATTTTTGGGTATACGTTCATCCTGAAAAGACGCTTGCCTGATTAGCTTTGGGAAGGTACAATTACCCCCCCCCTCCCCCATCCGTCCTCAATTTGATGAATGGGTTTTATGCAGAATTGTCCAACGTGTGTCAAATTTGCATATAGGTTCTTTTCGATAAGGCTTATATATAGCATATAATGCCTGAAGAGATTTAGGAATTCTAATGGTTAAGTATAGAGAGGGAACGGGGGATAACCTTTCTAAAATTAAATTAATAACTTTTTACGCATAATTATCCGATTTGCTTAGAATTTTGGACATAGGTTCATTATGATAAGACGTATCTCTGATTAGTTATGGGGTTCTTCTGCTTATTATAAAGGGGGGGGGACGAGCAATTATCTCCCCCTCAAACTAGATAAATAAGTTTTTATGCAGAATTATCCCATGTATTTCATATTTAAATATAAATTCTTTCTGGTAAGGTGAATTCCGGAATAGTTTTAAGGATTTAATGGCTAAGTATAAAGGGGAGATGGAGGAAACCCCTCTTAAATTAAATAAATGGCTTTTTATGCAGAATTATCAGATTTGCTTCAAACTTTGGATTATAGAACCATTATGATAAGGCGTATCCCTGATTACATATGGGGTTATTTTGCCAATTAAAAATTGGGGCGGGTGATTATCCCCCCCCCCCTTAAATTAGATAAATTGTTTTTTATGCTCACTTATCCGATATATTTCATATTTTGGATATATGTTCTTTCTCATAAAGTGAATCCCGGAATAATTTTAAAGGTTTAATGGCTAAGTAAACACTGGGGGAACGGATGATACCCCCCCCCCCCCTTAAATTAATAAATGGCTTTTTACGCAGAATTATCTGATTTGATTCAAATTTTGATTGGGCGTTCATCATGAAAAGGCGAAGTCCTGATTAATTGTGGGTTATCCCCCGTTCATCGCTCTATACTTAGCCATTAAACCCTTAAAACTATTCAGGGATTCACTTTATCAGGAAGAACCTATATCCAAAATTTGAAATCCGTTGAATAGTTGTGAAAGAGAAAAAAATTATTTAAAGAGTGGAGGATTAATCGTCCCCTTCCCCTATTTAAATATCAAAAGAACTCCATAATTAATCAGAGATTCGCCTTCTTATAATGAATATACATCCAAAATTTGAAGCTAATCGGATGATTCTGCGTAAAAAGCCATTTATTTAATTTAAGGGGGTTTATCCCCGTTCCCCTTCTATACATAGCCATTAAACCCATAAAACTACTCAGGAATTCATTTTATGAGAAAGATCCTATATCCAAAATTTGAAATACATCGGATAAGTGTGCATAATTTTTTTAAATCTAATTTAAGGTGGGTATAGTAATCACCCGCCCTCCTTTTTAATTACCAATAGAACCCCATAACTAATCAGAAATACGTCTTATCATAATGAACCCATGTCCAAAATTCGAAGCAAATCGGATAATTCTGCATAAAAAGCCATTTATTTAATTTAAGAGGGGTTTCCTCCATCTCCCTTTATACTTAGCCGTTAAATCCTTAAAACTATTCCGGAATTCACCTTACCAGAAAGAACCTATATTTAAAATTGAAATACATGGGATAATTCTGCATAAAAACTTATTTATCTAGTTTGAGGGGGAGATAATTGCTCGTCCCCCCCCCCTTTATAATAAGCAGAAAAACCCATAACAAATCTAAGATACGTCTTATCATAAAGAACTTATGTCCAAAATTTTAAGCAAATCGGATAATTATGAGTAAAAAGCCATTAATTTAATTTAAGAAAGGTTATCCCCCGTTCCCCCTCTATACTTAACCCTTAAACTCCTAGAATCTCTTCAGGCATTTTATACTATACATAAGCCTTATCGAAAAGATCCTATATGCAAATTTGACACACGTTGAATAATTCTGCGTAAAAACCCATTCATATAATTGAGGACGGATGGGGGGGGGGGGGGTAATCGTCCCTTCCCAATACTAATCAGGCAAGCATCTTTTCAGGATGAACGTATATCCAACAAGTTGGAAATTGCACGTGAAGCGTAGCAAATTAGGTGCGTTCGTACGATAACAAATTTTTAAAAATATTACTTTCATATATCAATCTCATAAAATTGCAAATAGTGAATTACAATTAAAACGCTCATCAAACAATGTTCTCCCTATACCATTATGTAATGGAATACTTTTGTGTGGCCTTGTAAATCAATAACAAATGTTCTTTGCACCACAAATTATGTAAGGTGTATATTATAGTATGTACTTTATAGTTGTATATAAATGTTATTAAGTTCCCATGAGTGTAACACGATTAAGATGCTTGAACATTTTTCCCACTTGAAACATTTTTTTCCCATTGACCGTAAAGTAACGGAATACTTTTGATTGTCCCTGTAATTGATCTATGCATCCGATTTTCATAAAATTTGAAATAACTCGACAAAATTATGTAATAGTTATGTATTTTAAATTTCAAACGTATAGAATATATTTGAAACTTTTTCCCCATTGACCATAATGTAATTGAATACTTTTGATTGCCCCTGTAATTAATCTATGCACACGATTATCAAAAAATTTGAAATAACTCGACAGAATTGTGTAATAATTGCGTATTTTAAATTTCAAACGATTAAAATGCATTTGAAACTTTTTTCCCCATTGACCGTAATGTAATGGAATACTTTTGATTGCCCCTGTAATTGATCAATGAATCCGATTTTCATAAAATTTGAAATGACTCGACAAAATTATGTAATAGTTATGTATTTTAAATTTCAAACGTATAGAATATATTTGAAACTTTTTCCCCATTGACCATAATGTAATTGAATACTTTTGATTGCCCCTGTAATTGATCTATGCACACGATTATCAAAAAATTTGAAATAACTCGACAGAATTATGTAATAATTGCGTATTTTAAATTTCAAACGATTAAAATGCATTTGAAACTTTTTTCCCCATTGACCATAATGTAATGGAATACTTTTGATCATCCCTGTAATTGATCTATGCATCCGATTTTCATAAAATTTGAAATGACTCGACAAAATTATGTAATAGTTATGTATTTTAAATTTCAAACGTATAGAATATATTTGAAACTTTTTCCCCATTGACCATAATGTAATTGAATACTTTTGATTGCCCCTGTAATTGATCTATGCACACGATTATCAAAAAATTTGAAATAACTCGACAGAATTATGTAATAATTGCGTATTTTAAATTTCAAACGATTAAAATGCATTTGAAACTTTTTTCCCCATTGACCATAATGTAATGGAATACTTTTGATCATCCCTGTAATTGATCTATGCATCCGATTTTCATAAAATTTGAAATGACGCGACAAAATTATGTAATAATTATGTATTTTAAATTTCAAATGATTCGATTAGTTAGTTTTTCCGTTGTTATATGCGGACAGACGGACGGACGGACTGAACGACCACTATAGGTGCTACGTATTACATAATTACGAACGCACCTAAAAATTGAACCAAAACAGTTAATTCAGCATGAAAAACCCATTTACCTAAACTATGAGCCCCTCCCCCGATCCTCCTTTCATACTTAACCAATGAATCCCCAAAATCAATAATAAATCCCCAAAATCAATTCCTTGTCACTTTTTTCCGGTAACTTTTTCCTTGTCACTTTTTTCCGCTTTTGTAGTTTAGGTCACATTTTTTCCGATAACTTTTTTCCCGGTCACTTTTTTTCCGTTTACCATTTTATCGAAGAAACGTCACAGCCTTTACGAATTCGATTTTTTCCCCCAGATGAACGCATTTATTATTGTTTTATTTTGCGCGCATAAAATTTGTGTAAATTAAAAATTAAAAAAATAATTAAAAATTTAAATTTAATTATTATTAATTCAAAAAATATATATGAAGACAGAAGCAACTTTACTTATATATGTAAGCTGTTGATGAAGAGAGGTGAAAAAATCAATAAATTACATTTTCTTTTAAATTAGCCCTCCCCCCCCCCCCTCCTTTCACACACAGAAAATCCGACTTTCCCAAACATCTCTAGATTTTATCACATATTTTTTTGCTACCTCCCCTAAAATCAACCCCTCCCTCACCTCAAAAGATAGATAACGAAAAAGATTGAGATATAAGAGATTTTGATCACGTGACAAACACGTTTTTACCCCTGTTTGTGTGATTATTCATCTTACGCGAGGAAATTTAATTCAAAACGCCCCTTTTGATATTATTTTGTAAAAAATCTATCGGGTTTAAAAAAAAAAAAAAAAAAAAAAAAAAAAACACGAGTTAGTAATTAGATTTAGTTTCTGAACATCAATACCTGCTAGTTTCATGAATTTCCGAACAAAAACAAATTAAAACATATGTCATAGATTTGTCCTTTTGTATCTAAATCAGTCTTAACATTCATATTTCTGTTTCCCCCCTATCTTCTTATTTTGTGCGACCCGATTAAAAAAAAAAAAGTTTCACTGTTTAAGAGTTTTTTCCTTGTTCATTTCTATTACATATTACACAAATAAAAATCGAATTTAAAAATGATACGAAATGAAATGTAGGTTTGTATCCTAATAAGTAATGAGTTATCAAAGACTGAATAACAATATTCAATATCTGAAGTGAAGACTCAAATGAGGTCATCCAAACTGTCTTTGTAGCTACAATTTGCATTAATAATAATAATAATAATTTAAAAAAAAAATCCAAAATTTGAGTTTGGGTAGCTGGGGCAGCTTCCTCGTTTGCCCTTGCGATAATCATGGAAGTAGGACCTTATTTCATATGGAGGTTTTACTATTAATTCAATATGCATAAATTCTAACAATATGCATATAATGCCATAATTGTTTCCAGTGAATCTAGGAAAAAAAGTGACCGGAAAAAAAGTTATCGGAAAAAAGTGACCTAAATTACAAAAGCGGAAAAAAAGTGACACGGAAAAAAAGTGACAAGGAAAAAAAGTGACACGGAAAAAAAGGGACACGGAAAAAAAGTGACAAGGATTGATTTTGGGGAATTATTATTGATTTTGGGGATTCATTGGTTAAGTATGAAAGGGGGATTGGGGGGGGGGCTCATAATTTAGGTAAATGGGTTTTTCATGCTGAATTAACTGTTTTGTTTCAATTTTTGGATATACGTTCATACTGAAAAGACGCTTGCCTGATTAGTTTTGGGAAGGGACGATTACCCCCCCCCATCCGTCCTCACTTAGATGAATGGGTTTTTATGCAGAATTATCCAACGTGTGTCAAATTTGAATATACAGGGCCTGACTAAGGCAGGGGCATGCGGGGCAATTGCCCCGGGCCCCCGGTTTGAGGGGGGCTCCCAAGGAGAGAAAAGTTTATTGTTAAAAAAGGGCCAAATGATATAAAATAGCAAAATATTACCAAAATTCTTTTTTTTTCAATTTTAAGGGGTCTTTTTTCTCCTACCCCCTTTGCTTCCCTGCCCCACGTTCCCTTAAAGTAATAGTTACATCATAAGGAAATTAATAGTTAAAATTATTTATCATCTGCTATTATGTATAAAGATGTGAAATATAAATACTGAAATCAGTACTTGGTACAAAATTTATGCATACATAAAATAGGTTTGAATTTTAATTTTAGTCACTTGAGTATAATTCACAAACATTTTTAAGATAGAAGGGGGCCACTCTAATAATGTTTGCCCCAGGGCCCCCCACTGTCTCAGTCGGGCCCTGTGAATATAGGTTCTTTTCGATAAGGCTTATGTATAGTATATAATGCATGAAGAGTTTTAATGGTTATATATAGAGGGAGAACGGGGGATAACCTTTCTTAAATTAAATTAATAACTTTTTACGCATAATTATCCGATTTGCTTAGAATTTTGGACATAGATTCATTATGGTAAGACGTATCTCTGATTAGTTATGGGGTTCTTCTGCTTATTATAAAGGGTGGGGGGCGAGCAATTATCTCCCCCTTAAACTAGATAAATAGGTTTTTATGCAGAATTACCCCATGTATTTCAAATTTTAAATATAGGTTCTTATTGATAAGGTGGATCCCTGAATAGTTTTAAGGATTTGATATCTAAGTATTGAAGGGGAATATAATGTAACTTACCTTAAATTAAATTACTTTTTACGCAGAATTATAGGATTTGCTACAAATTTTGGATTATAGATTCATTATGATAAGGCGTATCCCTGATTACATATGGGGTTATTTTTCTAATTAAAAATTAAGGCGGGTGATTTTCCGATCCCCTTAAATTATATAAATTGTTTTTTATGTTCACTTATCCGATATATTTCATATTTTGGATATATGTTTTTTCTCATAAAGTTACACAGCCAACATTTACTGTATTTAATTTAATGTTGAACCGGATCACCTATATCCGAGTTGTAATTGTATATAATGGTAAATAGCGTATTTAGTGTGTACATATATTCTAAATAAACTGTTAATTCAGTTAATTGACAGCGTCAGTGTTCATTTACACAATCCTCACAGTGGGTGACCGATATCACCTAGTAATATCGGTGGTGGCAACTATAACTACCACGGACTTTCTTCAAAGTTGTGCAGTTTGAGAGGAACGTCCGACATATACACTGGGGGAACGGAGGATAACCCCCCCCCCCTTAAATTAATAAATGGCTTTTTACGCAGAATTATCTTATTTGATTCAAACTTTGAATGTGCGTTCATTATGATAAGGCGAACTCCTGATTATTTGTGGGTTATCCCCCGTTCATCCCTCTATACTTAGCCATTAAACCCTTTATTCAGGGATTCACTTTATCAGGTAAAACCTATATCCAAAATTTGAAATACGTTGGATAATTGTGAAAAAAAAAAACTTATTTAAAGAGTGGGGGATTAATCGCCCGCTTTCCCTTATTTAATTAGCAAAAGAACCCCATAATTAATCAGAGATACGCCTTTTTATAATGAATATACATCGAAAATTTGAAGCAAATCGGATAATTCTGGGCAAAAAGCCATTTATTTAATTTAAGGGTGTATTTCGATTCAAACTGCCTATTTTCCGATTTATTTTTAACTTCATTTTTACTCTCATATGCATCAAACTGGCAAATTGTCTTATTTAGAAAGTACACAAGGTGCCGTAATTGTCAATTCTTTGATAAATGCAGAAAATATTGCGAAAAAAGCAATCAAAAACGGCATTTTGAACAGATTTTCCCCTGGCGGGAGATCTGTGAACGAAAAAAAAGGGTCATACTGAGAAGATAATTGTTTATAAATCAAATTCTAATGAATTGAGCATAAAAATACAGCACATGGCACCTTGTAAATCTCTTCAAAAATATCCTCAGCAAGTTTCATGTTTCTACTTTTGAAAATGTGTCTGAAATTGTATCGGAAAATTTCGAGCTGTTGAAGGTGGAAAAGCGTTTTTTTGAATACACCCTTAAGGGGGTTTATCCGGTTCTCCCTCTATACATAGCCATTAAACCCTTAAAACTATTCAGGAATTTACTTTATGAGAAAGATCTTACATCCAAAATTTGAAATAAATCGGATAAGTGTGCATAATTTTTTTAATCTAATTTAAGGCCGGGGGTAGTAATCACCCGCCCCCTTTTTAATTAACAAAAGAACCCCATAAATAATCAGAAATACGTCTTATCATTATTAACCCATGTCCAAAATTCGAAGCAAATCGGATAATTATCCGTAAAAAGCCATTAATTTAAGAAAGGTTATCCCCCGTTCCCCTTCTATACTTAACCATTAAACTCCTAAAACTCTTCAGGCACTTTATACTATATATATAAGCCTTATCGAAAAGGACCTATATGCAAATTTGACATAAGTTGGATAATTCTGCATAAAAACCCATTCATCTAATTGAGGACGGATGGGGGGGGGGGTAATCGTCCCTTCCCAAAACTAATCAGGCAAGCGTCTTTTCAGTATGAACGTATATCCAAAAATTGAACCAAAATAGTTAATTCAGCATGAAAAACCCATTTACCTAAATTATGAGCCCCCCCCGATCCCCCTTTCATACTTAACCAATGAATCCCCAAAATCAATAATAAATCCCCAAAACCAATCCTTGTCACTTTTTTTCCGTGTCACTTTTTTTCCGTGTCACTTTTTTTCCTTGTCACTTTTTTACCGTGTCACTTTTTTTCCGCTTTTGTAGTTTAGGTCACTTTTTTTCCGATAACTTTTTTTCCGGTCACTTTTTTTCCGTTTACCGTTTCCAGTACAAATACACGGGATTAGCACGTGATTGACTTGAAATTATAATTGCCATAATCAAAGTCATCAAATCTTTGTTATTCATATGTGTGGGCTTTTTCAATCTTAATTTAAAAAAGCCTTATTTTTCGGTTACCTTTCTTTGTGAGGAGATTTTTACAGGGGAGATTTTTTCCGGGGGAGATTTTTAGCGGGGAGATTTTTACCGGGGTGATTTTTTCCGGGGAGATTTTTTCTGTGATTCATCTAGTTTAGTATAAAAGACTATAGTATTTTATTTCAGACTTTAACCCTTTAAGGGCGTATTTCGATTCAATCTGCTTATTTTTCGATTCAATCTGCTTATTTTTCGATTTATTTTTAAATTCATTTTTGCTCTCATATGCATCAAACTTGGAAATTGTCTTATTCAGAAAGTACTCAAGGTGCCGTAATTGTCGATTCTTGGATAAATGCAAAAAACATTGCAAAAAAGCAATCAAAAACGGCATTTTGAATAGATTTTTCTTAAGCGGAAGATCTGTGGGCGAAAAAATGAGTCATACTGAGAAGATAATTGTTTATAAATCAAATTCTAATGAATTGAGCACAAAATGACATCACATGGCACCTCATACGTCTCTTCAAAAATACTCTCAGCAAGTTTCATGTTTCTACTTTGAAAAATGTGTCTGAAATTGTATCAGAAAAATTCGAGCTGTTGAAGGTGGAAAAGCATTTTGCGGAAAAACTAAATTCAGTTTCCTCCCTCAAAAAAGTTCGGAACAGAGAAATTCCTTTCAATAAGAGCTTGTTCACTAAAAACCCCAGGGAAGATATTTCTCACCCCTTTTTTTAGTGACGTGTAATCTTTACCCCTTTGTCCAGTAGGTTGGGCAGTGCAGTAGAAAGCTTTTGTGTCGCAAATGCTTTTTGATGTCGAGAAACTTGTATTTGTAAAGCTGATTTCGGCTCTTTTCTGTTTTGAAACATATGGAAAAGAACGATTTCCACACACGCATGTAATATGTGTAGATCACAATAAGCAATCTAAGTAACTTTTTTTTTAGTTGGATGATCAAATAGCGCCAGTAAAAATTCCATTAGCTTAAATACTTTTTAAATCAAAAGATTATGTTTCAGTTTATATGTAAATTTTAAATTTACATAATAATTTAAATTAATGATCCCTTATGCATTGTTTATAAATTCTATCATATTTATTTTTAAAATATATATTTAAATTTTACGTACAATGAAACCTTTTTACTTCAGTCAGGAATTCTGCAAAATTTTCTTTAATTTGTCATATTAAAACATGTCAGCTGTTTTAATATTATACAAGTAGTTCAACTGAACTATAATTACGCAAAACAAATTTTAAATGATTTGAAATTTAAACTTTGTATTTCAAAACAAACAATATACTAGCATCCTTCAGTTATTTTGGTAAAATTTATTATAATTTTACCTTAAATTATGTATTTGCTTACATAATAATAGCTTTGTTAATGTTACTTTACTAATAAAAACTTTAAAACTAACTTTCGTTTAATTTCTTTTTAATTTAATTGGTATTCTATACTTTTTACAGAATTTTTTTTTTTCATACAAATAAATATTTTTTAATTCAAACTTTATTTTGATATTAATATTTTTTTTTATTATTACAGTAAAATAGATTTTATTAAAAATATATATATAGTCTATTCTGATATAAACTTCAAACTTTTTTTTTTTTTTTTTGAACACTTAAAATATTTGGATTCTTTTAAATTATACTATAATAGTGGACGTTTATAATGAAATTTAAATTTGCTACCAGCAATTTTCCATTTCAATAGAGTTGTCGCAAAATGTTTAATATTTTGAATTATAAACATATGAAAAGCATAAAAAATACTATAAAATATAATTAATTTTAATAAAGTTTAAGAATTAGAAATCGTAATGATAAATATTCATGAGATTCAATTAAATCGTAAAATTTAATGGATTTTTTAATGATATTTTAATAAAATTTTTAGAAATGAATAAATGGTATTAAAAATCATTTCATTATACTAACATTCATTTACATAATTAACTTTTAGAAATCGTAATTTTGTTATAATAAAAAAAAAAAAAAAAAAAAAAAAAGAAAAGAAAAGAAAAAAGAAAGAAAAATCTGTCACGAAAAGAACATGTACTCTTATGACAAATAAATTTTATTAATCGAAAAGAATAACATGCTTTTAATCGATAGTAATTTCTTGCATTGCTATGCTAGTTTCTTTGAGAGTAATTGTTTTACGAGATCCAGATTGTTTGATTTTTTTTTTTTTTTTTTTTTTCAAAAAAAAGTTTTTCTTTTCTTTTTCTTTGCAACTAAATATTGCATTTAATGAATTTAGTGCATATTTTGTTATAGCCTTTAGCTCATTCCAGTGGTTCAGCCTTCGAAAATGGTAAAGACGGAAGGTGCTGGTTTCGAACCCAGTCGCGCCCGTCGGCCTAGTCGTTCGGAGATTTTCGTGGTTTTCTTCAAACTTTGAATTTCCATGCGTAAATGGGGGTTAAGTTCTCTCAGGAGGCAGGAGGGCGCTCCCCCTCTTCCTCGAGTTGAAAATTGATCGTCATAATTAGTAAATACAACCAATCTTTTGCTCAATAAGCCAAAAAAAGTCCTTTATGAAACAATTTTTAGCAATTAATATTATCAATTTTTACTTTTATAGTCCACATTCTACGGAAAGAAGACATATAATGATATGAGCAAAGTTCCTACTGTTATTGGATCAACCAGTAAACTTCCAGTGTCTTGGTGCTTTAAAATTATTATTCCCTTCAATCCATTTCTAAAGCTCAGAAGAGAAATAATTATTTTGAGACTATCGTTATTTTGAGTTCTAAATTTTTGTATCCTCGTGAGCTATCTTCAGCAATGCCCGACTGATGCAGGGGCATGCGAGGCAGAGCTGCGAGGTGCCTGCTGTTTACCTTCTAATGAGTGTAATCAGAATTCTCTTTAAAAGGTATAAATGATTAAAATTAGTTAATAGTGACCAAAATTGCGATATTTTTAAACATTTAGGAAAAGAATATGGTCCCCTATTTATTCTCTGTTTCCAGTATCTCCCATCTACCTATGCAAAAGACAAGCTATATCATTAGAATAATGAGTTAATTAAAATTTTATTATAAAAACATAGTATTATATTGTTTTTAAAATATTTTTTATTATATATGAATCGCATTGTTGAGCAAAGGTCTAGAACAACAGAAAATGAACATTTCCTCAACTCTCGCTGAATTCAAACAAAGACGGATATTGCAATTTTGTGCGAATATATATATATATATATATATATATATTCAAACGGGTAAACGGAAAAAAATGTGACCGGAAAAAAAGTTATCAGAAAAAAGTGACATAAACTACAAAAGCGGGAGAAAAGTGACACGGAAAAAAGTGACAAGGAAAAAAAGTTACAGGAAAAAAAGTGACAAGGAAATGATTTTAGGGATTTGTATTATTGATTTTGGGAATTCATTGGTTAAGTATGAAAGGGGGATCGGGGGGAGGCTCATAATTTAGGTAAATGGGTTTTTCATGCTGAATTAACTGTTTTGGTTCAATTTTTAGATATACGCTCATACTGAAAACACGCTTGCCTGATTAGTTTTGGGAAGGGATGATTACCCCCTCTCCCCACCCAATTCACCCTAAATTAGAAAAATGGATTTTTATTTAGAATTATCCAACGTGTGTCAAATTTTGAACATAGGTTCTTTCTGATAAGGCTTATATATATATTGTATATAATACCTGAAGAGATTTGAGAGTTTAATAGTTAAGCATAGAGGGGAACGTGGGAATAACCTCTCTTAAATTAAATTAATGGTTTTTCACGCACAATTATCCGATTTACTTGAAATTTTGGACATAAATTCATTATGATAAGACCTATCTCTCACTAGTTATGGGGTTCTTTTGCTTATTAATAAAGGGGGGGGGGCAATTATCTCGCCTCAAACCAGATAAATCGTTTTTTATGCAAAATTATCCTATTTGTTCCAAATTTTGGATGTAGATTCATTATAATAAGGCATATCCCTGATTAGTTATGTTGTTCTTTGCTAATTAAAAAGGGATAGCGAGGGATTGTCCCCGCTCATTAAATAATATAAATTGCGCAACATTTTTTGCACAATTATCCGATTTATTTCAACTTTTGGATATAGATTCTTTCTGATAAAGTGAATTCCTAAATTGTTTTAAGGGTATAATGGCTAAGTATAGAGAGGGGGGGCCGGTCGATAACCCACAACTAATCAGGGATTCACCTTATCATAATGAACCTATATCCAAAATTTGAAGGAAATCGGATAATTCTGCATAAAAAGCCATTTAATTAATTTAAGGGGGGTATCCTTCGTTCCACCCCCCTCTATACTTAGCCATAAACCCTTAAAACTATTCAGGGATTCACTTTATCAGAAAGAACCTGTACCCAAAATTTGAAATGCATCATAAGAACAATTTATCTCATTTAGGAGGGGGAATAATCGCCCGTCCCCCTTTTTAATTAGCTAAGTAACATCATAACTAATCAGAGATACGCTTTATCAGAATGAACCCACATCCAAATTTGAAGCAAATCGGATAATTCTGTGTAAAAAGCCATTTATGTAATTGAAAGGGGTTATCCCGCGTTCCCCTCCCCCCTCTATACTTAGCAATTAAACCTTTAAAACTATTCCGCGATTCACTTTATAAGAAAGGACTTGTATATAAATATGAAATACATCGGATAAGTGCGCATAAAAAACAATTTATCTAATTTAAAGGGGGGGGGGGGTTAAAAATCACCCGACCCCTTTTTTAATTAGCAAAGAACCCCATATCTAATCAAGGATACGCTTTATCATAATGAACCTATATTCCAAAATATGAAGCAAATCCAATAATTCTGCGTAAAAAACAATTTATTCAATTTAAAGACGGGGGCTATATTCTATTCCTCTTCTATACTTAGCTGTTAAACCCTTAAAACTATTCAGGGATTCACCTTATCCGAAAGGAATTTCAATTAAAATTTGAAATACATCCGATAATTCTGCATAAAAAACGATTTATCTAGTTTGAGGCGAGATAATTGCCCTCCCCTTCTTTTATCAATAAGCAAAAGAACCCCATAGCTAATCAGAGATACGTCTTATCATAATGAACTTATGTCCAAAATTCCAAACAAATCGGATAATTCTACGTAAAAATCTATTAATTTAATTTAAGAGAGTTTATTTCCCCGTTACCGCTCTATGCTTAATCATTAAACTTCCAAACCTTTTCAGGCATTATACTATATTACTATAGATAAGCCTTTTTCAGAAAGAACCTATATCCAAAATTTGACACACGATGGATAATTCTTCATAAAAACCCATCTATCAAATTAGGGCGGGTAGGAGGAAGGTAATCATCTTTTCCCAAAACAAATCAGGCAAGCGTCTTTTCAATATGAACTTCCTTGCAAAAATTGAACCAAAACAGTTAATTCAGCATGAAAAACCCATTTACCTAAATTATGAGTCTGCCCCCGATCCCCCTTTCATACTTAACCAATGAATCCCCAAAATCAATAATAAGTCTCCAAAATCAATTCCTTGTCACTTTTTTTCCTGTAACTTTTTTTCCTTGTCACTTTTTTCGGTAACTTTTTTCCGTGTCACTTTTTTTCCGCTTTCGTAGTTTATGTCACTTTTTTCCGATAACTTTTTTTCCTAGATTCATATAAACTTTTTTTTTCTTTTGTCTTAAATTTTATAGTGACGAGGAAGAGAATTATCCATTATTATTAGTCCATTGTAGCAATCAACACTAAACACAGCAGGTAAAAATTACCGTTCTTCTGAGTAACAATTTTTATTATCTTAGTTCGAGGCTATGTTACTCACAACGCCATGTCTGTAAGCTGAACCAGTTACTCAATATACATGCAAAACATCTCCTGCTGTTTTATTTAATAAAAAATAATGTTACAAGAAAAATATAATTTTTAATATTGTTATAGCTTTTATTAATGTGAATACGTATCAGTAAATTGCATTTTTAGGGTTTTGACCACAATTTCTAAGGTTACTCAGAACGTATTGTGTAAACACGGTTCCTCACTTTACAGGGTAGACCAACCTGTGTGTGTGTGTGTGTGTTTAATTCTATTTTAAAACGCCTAGTAATCTACGATTCTTTAAAAGGAATAAATTCTAATGTTTAATTGTAGAATAATGACGGCTTAAAAGTATATGATTTTTTTGCAGAAATTTTTGGACAAAGCCAAATATTAATGATTTATAAAAAGTCAAGAAAAGGATTTTCATATAGGAAGATTCAATAGGAACTCTTTATTTTGGTCCATGAAAACTAGGAAGAATGGAATCAGTCTCGGCTTCGTACGGGAAAAAAAGTTAGGTCCGGCCCGATACTCCAGCAAAAAAATTAAGGCCCGAGCCCAGCCCGGCTCGAAAAGATTAGTGACTAGGCCCGGCCCGACCCGAAAGGATTAGTGACTAGGCCCGGCCCGGCCCGAGTCTTCAGAAGTAAGGCCCGAGCCCGGCCCGGCCCGAATGCCATTATTGGAAATCGGCCCAAGACCGGCCCGCGGGCCGGGCCGGGCTCGGGCTTCGGGCCGAGGCCCGGCCCGTGCAGACCTCTATAAAGAACACCAATGGAAAGTGTGCGGCGATCTCAAAGTCATCGATTTGTTATTATGGGATTGCAGGATGGTTACACAAAATACTCTTGTTTCCTTTGTTTGTGGGACAGCCGAGAAAAACAACATCATTATGTAAGAAAAGAATGACCTATTCGGAACGAGTATATTCCGGGAAAAATGAACGTCAAACACGAGCTATTGGTTTATCCAAATAACATTACTCTACCCCCTTTACGCCTTTACACATCAAATTGGGACTCATGAAAAACTTTGTGAAGACGCTTGACAAAAACAGTGATGCTTTCCGGTATTTACAAAAAATCTTTCCAAACATTACAGAGGCAAAACTGAAAGAAGGGATATTTGTTGGCCCACAGATCTGTAAAATTATGAAAGATTCTCAGTTTGAAAGCAAATTATCTGTTAATGAAAAATTTGTTTGGAAGTCATACAAAATGGTTGAGGGAGAATTTTTGGAAATAAAAAATTGAAAATTACAAAGAAATTGTTGCCGATTTTTTAAAAAAATTTCAACAGATGGGAGTAAACATGTCATTAAAGATTCATTTCCTGCATTCGCATCTGAGTTTTTCTCCTGAAGACTTAGGAAGTTTGAGTGACGAACAGGAGGAACGTTTTCGCCCACATTTAAAGGTTTTTGAAGAACGACATCAAGGGTTTTGGAATGAAAACATACTATAAGATTACTGTTGGTCCATTATAAGAGAAACTGATCCAAATAACTACAAAAAAAAAGGCAAAAATTAGCCATTTTTGAAAATTTCTTTAATATTAATATCAAAATTATATAATCCAGTTAAGTAAATAAATATTTCTTAAACCAGACGTGGCAGAATTTTTTTTTTATTATTTTTTCTGAATAACTCTATCTAAATAAAAAATAAATTAACAACTTTCAGCTGGGATATAAAAACCGTGTAAACTAGTGTAATTAATCTCTGAAAAATATATAAATAATATACGCAAAGAAACATTGCAAAAATTGAATTCTAAAGTGTAAATCCCAGATCCAGGACTTCATCATATAGAGCTACAAATCACATTTTTATTTGAAACTCATTAGCACTTTCCAACAAAGTTGAAAGGTGCTTATGCATTCGATTTGTCTGGTCGTCTGGCCGTCTGTCCGCGCTCTAACTCATGTAAATATACTCGGGTTGCCATGAAATTTTTCGACGTTATTGACGTTTACCCTAGCATGAACCCTATTGAAAATGAAGTTTCTACCATGATTAGTTTATCTACAGGAAGAGTCAAAAGTTTCCCATTACATTACAGCCTATGGGGAAAAATCGTTTCAAAGGAATTTTAAAGATGTTATACCCTGTCAAACATATTAAAATGTATATGCTTTTACGAGGTGCATTAAAATATGCATTCTATAAGATATAAGGTAAAAATGTAGCCAATTTTACAGGTCCACACAAAAGAATTCCATTAGATAATGGTAAAAGGGAGAATTGTGTATGACATATTTTAAATATATTAGACTGTTCCATGCATAATAAAATTGATGTATGTCAATGAGGCTTAGTATAAATTATACGATACTGCCTTCCCTAATATAAAGTACATAGTATTTACAGGGACACACAAAAGATTTCAAATGGTGCATTCTTTCCGAAGTACTGTATATGTATCAGATGATGGCTGATGGATGGATGAAATGCATTTTAATTATGATATGCGCGTATAAGTTTCACTAAATATATGCATATTATATGGTGTGTATAAACGCTATAGTTAATACAGAGTTTCCCCCAGAGGGTTTCAGAGGGGCGCTGCGCCCTTCCTGCCTTTTAGTTTAAAAAGTAGAGCCCCTCTTACTCCTCATCCAAAAACTAGCGCCCCTCTTGTCGCTCATTCAAAAAAAAAAAAGAACTAGCGCCCTTCTTGCCGCATATTTGAAAAAACGCAGCCCTTCAACGATAATGCGTAAGATTGTTAGAGTTACGACTGACTTGTTTAATTTTCGTAAATGACTGCCGAAAAATGCTCGAAATGACTGCCGATTTGTCTTTATTTTGGAAAAACTCTGACAGAATCACAAAGGTGATCCAAAGCAAGGAAAATAAAATTAAAACAAATTTTCTGAAAGGATACAACAGAGGTGGGAGAAAAGAGGGGGCGATTCCATTCCTGTAACAAACTATGTGCTTTTTTTTTTTTCTTCAACGCCCCTTTTTTTTCTTTAAATTTCGTTTTTTCGTGTTTAAACGTGACAAAATTGGCAATTTTTCGCAATCTTTTGATGAAATTTGCCATTTATTTTCGCGATCTTTTCACGACATTTATCGTTTAGTCACAATTTTTAGCCAAATCTGCCGTTTTTTCGATCTTTTAACAAAATCTGCTGTTTTTTTGTGATGTTTTAACAAAATCGGCTGTTTTTTGTGATCTTTTAACAAAATGTGGCTTTTTTTTTTCTTTTCTTTCAATTTTTTGGCGAAATTTTGGATTTTTTCTTGATTTTTTGAGGAAATTGTTTTTCCTCGATTTTTTGAACCTAGATTCAACTCTATAAAAGTTCCTTAAAAATCAAAAAAGTGCCCTGAAGAATGTAAAAAATGCCCTTTTCAAAATAGTAGCGCCCTGCCCCTTTTTAAACCTGGGGGAAACTCTGTAATATACAGGGCTACACAAAAGAGCTTGCCAACGTTACTGAATATGAGCATAAATTACTAAAAGGTGGTTCTTAAATAAATTATGAATTTTTACGCTGAACTGCATTAAATTTACTGAAAAATGTTTGCAGAATATAGATAAAATGACATACAGGGCCACGCAAAGAATTGGGTACATGGAATCTATGAATGATAATTTACGAGAAAGTGATTTCAGTTGTTTTAAAAGAGTTTTAGTTTAAAATAAATTTTAGCTTAACACTGATGTGTAATAAAGGTACCAGGCAAACTACAAGGCTGAACAAAGTATTCAAGTATGTTTCCATTTATTAATATAAATTACTGAAAGAGAAATTTCAAGCTACTAGGCATTTTTTTCTAAATTAAATTTTCCCATTATATAGTATGGATATTAGCTGACCGATCAAATATAGGGCTGTTCAATAGTACTGGAATACATATTAGGCTATATTTGGCTTTATACCCTTATTTACATAATTTTACCTAAATAACGAAATTTTGTTAAAGATCTCATGAAGCGCTGGAAAGTGCTTCATAATCTATGCTTAATGCATGATTATTCTTACTTGTTTTACTTTGCATTTGAAGTTTGGAGCCTGATGTTTTATTGTTAATTTTATTGTTCGTTGTGTATTTATCAGGAAGATTCCGTAGGAAATAGTACCAATTAGATTCTATCTTCTGTTGAATTTCGAAAACATTTTTGCAGATGTACGCCGGTCATGACTCATAGAACCCAAAATCACAACCACTTCAAAATTCCATTTATCAATCTATCTATATAATAATTGTAATATAAATACCATGTAGGTGTGTGGGTGTGTAATTAATAAAAAAATCACAAATGTATGAACAAGTTGGTATTAAAAATCTACAGATGGACAAAATATTAACCATGGAAAAACAGAAGTACATTGTATCTAAATAAACAGCAGGTGGAGAAGGAAAACAAGTAAGAAAAATCATGCGTTAAGCATAGATTATGAAGCACTTCCCAACACTTCATGAAATCTTTAACAAAACTTCGTTAATTAGAGAAATAAGGGTATATAGCCAAATATATATTCCAATACTTTTGAACATCCCTATATTTGATCTGTCAGTTGATAAACATGTTATAAAATGGAAAAATCTAGTTTAGCAAGAAAAAAGCTTAAAATTTCTTTTTGACCTATTTGTGCTAATAAATAAGAAACGTACTTGAAAACTTTTGTTCAGCCCTGTAATTTACCTTGTACCTTTATTACACGTCAATAAGAAGCTAAAATTCATTTTAAACTAATAGACTCTTAAAACAACTGAAATCACATTGTTTTAAATTATCATTCATAGGCGTCCATGTACACAATTCTTTGCGTGTCCCTGTATATCATTTTATCTATATTCTGCAAATATTTCTTTGTGAATTGAATTCAGTTCAGCGTAAAAATGTATACCTTATTTAACAAGTAAGAAAAATCATGCGTTAAGCATAGATTATGAAGCATTTTCCAACACTTCATGAAATCTTTGACAAAACTTCGTTATTTCGGGAAATAATAGTGTATAGCCAAATACACCTAAATATGTATTCCAGTGCTTTTGAACAGCCCTGTATTTCATCTGTCAGTTAATATAATGGGAAAATTTAGTTTAGCAAGAAAATGCCCAGTAGCTTGAAATTTCTTTTTCAGCGATTCATACTATTAGATGGAAACATACTTGAATACTTTTGTTCAGCCTGTAGTTTACTTTGTACCTTTATTACACGTCAGTTTAACTAAAATTTATTGTAAACTAAAACACTTTTAAAACAACTGAAATCACATTCTCAGAAATTATCATTCATAGGCGTCTATGTACCGAATTCTTTGCGTGGCCCTGTATATCCTTTTATCTATATTCTGCAAACATTTCTCAGTAAATTGAATGCAATTCAGCGTAAAAATGCATAACTTATTTAAGAACTACGTTTAAATAACTTACGCTCATATTCAGTAACGTTGGCGAGCTCTTTTGTGTAGACCTGTATATCAACTATAACATTTATACTCACCATATAATGTGCATATATTTAGTGAAACCTAAACACGCATATCATAATTAAAATGCATTACATCCCTCCATCTGCCATCATCGGACACATATACGGTACTTCGGAAAGAATATCTATTTGAAATCTTTTGTATGGCCCTGTAAATGCTATGTACTTCATATTATGCAAGACAGTATCATATAATTTATATTAAGCTTCAGTGACATATATCAATTTTAATATTCATAAAACAGCTTAATATATTTAAAATATGTCGCACACAATTCCCCCTTTACCATTATCTAATGAAATCCTTTTGTGACGCCCTGTAAATGAATAATAGCTATATTTTCGCTGCATACATTACAGAATGCATATTTCGGTGCACTTTGGAATCCATATGAATATGTGTATTTTTGAGAGGGTGTAAACACCTTTAAAATTCATTTGAACGATTTTTCCCCATAGGCCGTAATGTAATCGAAAACTTTTGACTCTCCCTGTAAATAAACCAGTCATAGTAGAAACTTCATTTTCAATAGGGTTCGCGCTAGGGTAAACATAAATAACGTATAAAATTTTCATAGCAATCCGAGTATATTTACGGGAGTTAGAGCGCAGACAGACTGCCATCCGTCCAGACGGACAGACGGCCAGACAAACCGAATGCATAAGCACTTTTCAACTTTGTTGGAAAGTGCTAAAAACCATCTTTAAGTAATTTACGCTCATACTCAGTAACGTTGGCGAGCTCTTTTGGATAGCCCTGTAAATCAACTATAACATTTATACACACCCTTATAATGTACAAAGATTTAGTGAAACTTAAATGCGTATATCATAATTAAAATGTATTACGTGCATCCATCAGCTATCATCGGAAACATATACAGTCCGTCGGAAGAAGTATATTATTTGAAATCTTTTGTGTGTCCCTGTAAATGCAATGTACTTCATATTATGCAAGACAGTATCGTATAATTTATATTAAGCCGCAGTGACATATATCAGTTACATGAAACAGTTTAATATATTTTTTAAATGTGCACACTATCCCCCCCCCCCCGTTACCATTATCCAATGGAACTCTTTTGTGCGGCCCTGTAAAGGAATAATAGCTATATTTACACAGCATATTTTAGTTCACCTCTTAAATGCATGTAAATTTTAATATGTTTGACAGGGTGTAACATCTTTAAAACGCCTTTGATACGAATTTTCCCCATATGCCATAATATAATGGAAAATTTTTGACTCTTCCTGTAGATAAACTAATCATGGTAGAAACTTCATTTTCAATAGGGTTCGTGCTAGGGTAAACGTCAATAACATACACAAATTTCAGGGCAATTCGATTATACTTAGAGCGCGGACAGACGGATAGACTGACAGACCAATGGCGGATCTAAGGGGGGGGGGGGCAATGGGGCGATCGCCCCCCCCCTTGTGCCCAGTAAAGGGTCTGAAAGAGATGCCCGCACGGAAAAAGGATTGGACTTAAACTCGAGACCGGCGCGGCCCGGCCCGGGCCGCGCCATTTTTAAGTCACGGAACTGGGTCAGGTGGTCAGGTCTTTACACTTTCAGAACCGGGCGGATCGAGTCTTACTTTTTCCTGTAGAGCGGGATCGAGCCACACTTTTCTTTTCAGGGCGGGCCTGGCGTGGATTTCGTTCTTCTTTGAGGTAAACTCTCAGTCTAAGATCGAACCAGACGATAAGGGAGGAAAAGCAATGGCGGATCTAAGGGTGGGGGGGGGGGGGGCGGAAGGGCGATCGCACCCCCTTAGATCCGCCATTGGTGGATTCAAGGGAAATGCGCCTTGGCATTTTTCAAGGCGAAAGGGCGATCTCCCCCCCCCCCTTTGGCTAATAAAAGTTTCCTAAAAAGACATGCATCCTCGCAGGAGATGAATTGAAGCCTAACTTAATCCGCGCCTTTTTAATTTCGCGAGGCTCGGGCTGGATCAGGTCTTCTCGCTTTCAGAACCGGGCAGTATCGTGATCATTATTTTTCTGCAGATTTGGGTCGGGCCCAATTGCGGATCTGAGGGGGCGATCTTCTTCACTTCTTGGGCAATAAACGTTTCCCAAAAATACATGCATCCTTGCAAGAAATGAGTTAGATCCTAATTAGAATTCAGCGCCCTCCCCCCGGGCCGCGCCTTTTTAAGTTCGCGAGGCTCGGACTGTGTCTGGTCTTACCGCATTCAGAACTCGGCCGTCATTTATTTGATACTATCATGATCATTATTTTTCTGCTGATTTGGATTGGGTCTGACTTATTTTTCTCCAGATCGAGTCTGGCCTGGAGTCATTCTTCTTAGATGTCTGCATTAGAGATGACACAGGTTCAGACTTCGCCCGTGTCCGATACGAGATCGTGCTCTATTTTTATGCTGGTCTACTGATTCGGACTCATTTTTTCTGAAATCTGAAAATTTTATTTATCGATGAATAGAAAAATGTAAAAAACTTTTTTTCGTCTTAAAAATTAGTACTTAATCCTTTTCAAATCAATGTCTTGCTATTTTGATAAAAATAAAAAAGGGGCACTTTTTTTTAAGTATTTGAATGCTATTAAAAAACAAAACAAAAAACAATTAGTCATATCTACATCTGTGGATTTATGTTCAAGCATTGCCGACGACCGCCGATCTGGTGCCTACGAAAAAAGGCGGGAATAATGAATTTGTGTTTAGTTCGATTTTTTTTTTGTGGCAGGGATTATGTTGCAATTGGATCTTTTATTATTATTATTATTATTTAGACATGTAACGCGAAAAGAATATTTTCTTTTGTTTTTATTTTGCAGTAACCGAATAATTTAAATTTCTAGTGTATGCAACGTATACAAGTCGTAATCGCTTTTCATATAGAAATAACTGTAGTAATTATCATTTCTTTTGGGATCTCTGCTGATGCCGTAGCGGTAAGTAAATGTATTTACCATATTCTTGCGATCGAGTAGTGTTTCCTCTGTTCCTAAAAAAGTGTTGAACTTTAAAATTTTTAATTTGAGGTTATTTTTTGGGTCATGCTATAACGAAGGCTTGTTATGAAAAATGAAATGGTTATAGTTAAAAACGTAGTGACGTGCATTTTTTACAGAAAATTTTAAAATGTTGTTCGATTTGACAGATAATAGACAGTATTTTCTACAGGTTCCATGCATTTATTCATGAAACACACTTCATTAACATGTCCATAATATTTTCTTACTAAAACAGAGACAACATATGAGAATCCTTTTATGCGTAAAGTATATTTTTATTTTACATCAAACTGTTCTTTTGATAATATTAAATTTAATTTTGTTTAACAGCCTTTTTTTTAATATAAAAAATAGCTTTAAAATTATCATTACTTTTGGAACATTTTTTATAAGTATTATGCAATTTTTTAGCTCACGGGCTATCATAGCCTGAGAGCTTATGTGCCCGTCCGTTCTGTATGTATGTACGTAACGCGATAACTCATGATAAAAATATCCGATCCACTTGAAATTTTGTATGTAGGTATATCCTGACAAGGCGCTTCCCTGATTAGTTTTTGGAGTTCATTCGATATGTATAAGAGGGGGAACGGGGGGCTCATGCCCCCCGTTAGTTGATATAGATGGGATTTTCATGCAGAATTAAGTTTTCAAAATTTAGATTAGGATCATTCTGATGAGGCGATTCCGTGACTGTTATTAGGTGTTCATTGATTAAGTATAAATAGGGGGAACAGGGGTTCTAATATCCCCCCCCTGTTAGTTGATATAAATGGGATTTTCATGCAGAATTAAGTTTTCAAAATTTAGATTAGGATCATTCTGATGAGGCGATTCCGTGACTGTTATTAGGTGTTCATTGAATAAGTATAAATAGGGGGAACAGGGGCTCTAATGCCCCCCCCCCCCCCCGTTAGTTGATATAAATGGGATTTTCATGCAGAATTAAGTTTTCGTTCAAAATTTAGATTAGGATCATTCTGATAAGGCGATTCCGTGACTGTTATTAGGTGTTCATTGAATAAGTATAAATAGGGGGAACAGGGGCTCTAATGCCCCCCCCCCGTTAGTTGATATAAATGGGATTTTCATGCAGAATTAAGTTTTCGTTCAAAATTTAGATTAGGATCATTCTGATGAGGCGATTCCGTGACTGTTATTAGGTGTTCATTGAATAAGTATAAATAGGGGGAACAGGGGCTCTAATGCCCCCCCCCCCGTTAGTTGATATAAATGGGATTTTCATGCAGAATTAAGTTTTCGTTCAAAATTTAGATTAGGATCATTCTGATGAGGCGATTCCGTGACTGTTATTAGGTGTTCATTGAATAAGTATAAATAGGGGGAACAGGGGCTCTAATGCCCCCCCCCCGGTTAGTTGATATAAATGGGATTTTCATGCAGAATTAAGTTTTCGTTCAAAATTTAGATTAGGATCATTCTGATGAGGCGATTCCGTGACTGTTATTAGGTGTTCATTGAATAAGTATAAATAGGGGGAACAGGGGCTCTAATGCCCCCCCCCCCCCGTTAGTTGATATAAATGGGATTTTCATGCAGAATTAATTTTCGTTCAAAATTTAGATTAGGATCATTCTGATGAGGCGATTCCGTGACTGTTATTAGGTGTTCATTGAATAAGTATAAATAAGGGGAACAGGGGTTCTAATGTCCCCCCCCCCTTAATTTATATAAATGGGTTTTTCAAGCAGAATTTTCAGATTTCGTTCAAATCTCTGAATAGTTTTGGAAGTTTAATGGTTAAGTATAAAAGAGGGGGATAACTCTTTTTAAATTATATAAATGCTAAATGGGTTTTTATTAAGAATTATCTAATTTGCTCTGAATTTTGGATATAGATTTTTTATATGATAAAGCATGTCTTTGATAGTATAGGAGGTTCAATGATTAAGTATAAAAAAAGAGAAAAGGGGTGAGCTGTTTCCCCTTCTTAATTTTTTTTTCGAACGGAATTAACCCTTGAAAATATAAAGCTTTAATGTGCAATTAGTATTTGTAGCCTGTGAGCTCAATGCCTTCAGTTTAACTGGGCAGTATTCTTTATTCTATTGTATAATTTCATTATCGGGTTTTGCTCTTGATGCCGAAAAATGTTTCTGCCTCAGACGGGACCGGGCTGTGGAATAATAGCCCAAATTTATCTCTAGTCCGCACTGACCAAAATTTCCCTGGTCGGGGTTCGGCTCGGAATGAAAGTTAAATTTCGGTCCGTGTCCGACCCAGCCTAGATGTATGCATGTGCCCGGGCCTGTACGAGTCGGCGAAATGGTTCCGAATTTTCTAACGGGCCAGCAAAATTAGAATAATTTTTCCAACAGGCCGGGCCAATAAACAAAATAACCGGGACAAGCCGGCAAAAAAATTGAAGGGCCATATGGGCCGATCCCATAAAAAAAAAAATGCGGGCTCACTGGCCCTTTGTAAAGATTTAAGCAGGAACGTTAAAATATGAGCTATTTTTAATTATATGGGTTTAATGATAATAAGTATAAATGTGCGTCATCAGTCGAAACTAGTTTGGCAGCATCAATACAGAAATCTAACTTTTACAGTGTCGAGATCAGCATCGGGGAATTATATTGTGTGTAACCCGGGTTTAATATATATATATATTTCAGCAGGCTCGTACCGGCCCGAGATCAGGCTTGCATTGTTTTTCTACATAGCCGGTCTGGAACTAGACTTAATTGTTCTCAAGATATGTAGGATAGACTATATGCAGTGCCGTGCGAAAGGAGGGGGGGGGGGGCGAAGGATGCGGTCGGGCCGAGCGTGGAAATTTAGGGGGCGCCAAATTTATGCTACCAGCGTAATTTTTGGCCTGTTACAAGGAAAAGTTGGGTCGGAGGGGGCGCCACATTTTGCTTTGCCCCGAGCGCAGTTTTCTCTTCGCATGTCAAATGATTGCGGATTTTTCTACCTTCTCATGCTGTCGCTTCCAGAAATTCTATTCAAAACGATAATTTTCACAGTATTTTCTTAAACTGCTTATCAAAAAATGGATTACGCCATAGTTTCTGAATAAAAACACTTGCTAATCCTGATAATGTGATCCACAACATAAACATTAGTTAACCCGACCAGCAGCAAAAGAAAAGAAGTCAATCGGACCCAAACCCGACCCACAGCAAAAACTAGTAGTCAACCGGACCCAGACCCGACCCACAGCAAAAACTAGAAGTCAACGGGACCCAGACCCGACCCAGAGCAAAAACTAGAGGTCAACCGGACCCAGACCCGACCCGCAGCAAAAAAATAAAAGCAACATGACCCGCAGTGAAAAAATTAGCCCCGACCCACGCATTAAAGTCGAGTCTCCAAATTTCTAAAATCGCCCCCCCCCCCTTGAGGACTCTCCAGATCCGCCCTTGGGACAGACAAACCGAATGCATAAACACTTTTCAAACTTTTGGAAAAACTTTTGACTGTCCCTGTAAATAAATTAATCATGGTTGAAACTTCATTTTCTGTAGGGTTCGTGCTAGTGTAAACCTAATTAACGTCCAAAAATTTCATGCCAATCCGAGTATATTTACGAGAGTTAGAGCGCGGCCAGGCAGCCAGACAAATTAAATGCATAAGCACTTTTCAGCTTTGTTGGAAAGTGCTAAAAATGAGAGAGAATAGTACTGCGGAAGGAGGACACCATAAAGACATGTATGTAATTCACCAAGTGTTTAATGAAAGAGTAAATATACATTTGGATTTCTAGTGATAAAGATAGCTATAATGGCACTGAATCAACAATATGAAAATAAACTAAAAGACTACATGAAAATAATGCATGAAAAATGAGCTTATGCAGTTATTATTACATGTATTAAGATAATTAAAATGAATGAAATAAAATTGAATAGTTAAAACTAAGCTATATTAATATATATATATATATATATATATATTAATATATAATATATAATATATAATATATTAATATATAATATATATATATTAATATATATTAATACTATACCTTTTACTTGGTAAAAGAGAGTATCATTAAAAATGCCACAATAATTAGGTTATAAAACTAATTTAAAAACAAGTCGGATGGGGCAATCCCAAAACTTTCTTCTATCTCATATACGTTAGTACTTTCAGAAAAATTAAAGATAGCAGCGTCACCGGTTAGGTAATTTATACCAAAATCTTATTTGTAACAACTTATTTCAAGTTCTAACTGAATCTGAAATTTGATGAAAATTCGTGAGCGATTTACTGTAAAAATTAAAGAATACTAATTTACATCAGGGGCTAACTGAATTTGAAGTTTGATGAAAATTCGTGTATTACTTCCTGAGATAGAGCTATTCCGATAATCATGAATAATGCCGCATAGTAGCGCCACCTGTTGTTCGATTTACTCCAAAAAATAAAAATGCTCATTTGTATTAGAGACTAACTGAATCCGAAGTTTGATAAAAATTCGTGCATTAGATCCTGAGATAAAGCTATTGCGATAATCGTGAATAATGCCTCATAGCAGCGCCACCTGTTGAATTATTTACTCCAAAAGCTAAAGAATACTAATTTATATCAAGGACTAACTGGTTCTGAAGTTTGATGAAAATTCATGCCTTAGCTCTTGAGATAATCATGAATAATAACGCATAGCAGCGCCACCTGTTGAACGATTTACATCAAAACATAATCAGAACCATAATATATCAAGGTCTAATTGAATCTGAAGTTTTATGAAAATCCGTTTATTCATTCTTGCGATATAGTTATTGTACAAATCCTAAAAAAGGCAGCATAGCAGCGCCATCTGTAGGTCGATATACAACAAAACTTAATCAAATCTAGTTTATATTAAGGTCTAATGGAATCTAAAGCTTTGTGTAATTTCGTTTGTTAGTTCTTTAAATAGAGCGCCCAGAAAATTTATGTCATATACAGACTCCCAGACAGACATTTTGTAAAGACATGCTTTTTTTTTTTTTTAATCTGTGGCCCTTAAAATGGCTAAGTCCGTCAAAAACCGGAATCCGAAAATTTTCATGAATCCAACACTTTCTTCTAAAAATAGAAAAAAGTAATAACATACATATTAACATGCGCTTATGCAGCAATACTATTAGAATGCTGAAATAATGACCAAATCACAAATGAATGAACAAGTTGGTAAAAAACTAAAGATGGACAAAATATGAATTGTGGGAAAACAGAAATGTATATTGTGTCTGAAATAAATAGGAGGGGGGGGGGAGAAAAAGAGAGAGAATAGTATTTTAGGGGGAACGGGGGGGAGGCACCATAAAGCCATACAGTGAACTTCTCTTTAACAAAGTATCTATTTAACAAGTTTTCTACTTAACGGGAAATTATATTGAGCCTTGACATTAAACGCCATTAACATGCAAATTAATCTCCCTATTACGAAAAATATATTCTAGATAAAAATGAAGTTTATTCCACTATCGTGCGTATACTACATTTAAACGGTGGGGTTGCTGTTGCAATGAAGGTATGAATTTATTTCTGTAGATTGTATCAAAATGAAAGTATTTGTTTATTTGAGCATTTCCATTCGAAAGAAGAAATGATAAAAATCTTCGATACAATAACTAGTCGTTGGGGGCCACCGTAATACTTACCCATCATGGATATGTATATGAAAATAATACATGTGAAAGCTATTTATACAATGCATTTCAATTCATAAACAAAATTTAAATATTGTTAATATACATAGTAATGCTATATTAAAGAACGGCTGATGTACCAAATTCGACAAATTATATAAAACGCCAAACTACTCAAGTAGTACCGAACTGCGTAAAAGAAATATCCTTAAAACTCCAAAAATAATAATTCTATTAATAACAATTAACTGAGTTGGATTAAGCGTCTCATTTCCAATTAAAATATACCTCTGAATTGAAATTTGAATGAAATACAGGGTCATGAAAAATCGAAGAATGTGGAAAACAGGATTACAAATATCTCGGCAACTAATAATCCGATCGACTTCGTTCTATATGCAAAATGTGTATTATTTTATGGCCTTTTATGTCCATTCCTTAGAACAAAAAAATTCGAAATTTTTTATACACCTTTCATCAGAACGAATTTTTCGAGAATCCGAAAAAAATAGTTCCGGATAATCGAGGTTGCTGATATTAAATAGGCTTCGTCCCATTCTTACATACTAACTGCATACAAACTTTCAAGTCTCTGTCTCAATTTGTTCGGGAGATAGAGCGTTTACAGACAGAGAAAGACGGACGGCAAAAAAAAAAAAAAATTCTAAAAATATGTTTTCTGGAATCTCCACTATCTAAAACGTGTAAATCCGCCAAAAAAAATTTTTTCGATTTTCAAAACGATTGCAAGACTTACCCTATACTACGTATGATGGGTAAGTAAAAAAGGGATTCCAGTCTTACGCAAATGGTATAGATAAATTTTTCGGATACTTGGAAAAATGTAAAAATTTTCATGAACATTTTATTTTTTTACTAGCAGCCCGCCCACGCTTTGCTTCGGTCTAGAGCAAGTCGCTAAGTCCCGTGCCACTACTGACACCACAAATTATATGTTATTACCTCTTTATCCCATTAAATTCAATTACTAAAAAAATTACCCTCCTTTTAGGTAATCGGGTAAAAAGTAGCTTATATGTTAATCTAAGGTGTCAGATACCTTCGTGCAAAATTTCATAAAAATCGATCCATCCGTTCTTGAGTTATAAATGTTGTAAAGAACCAGACTTTGTTTTATGTAGATAGATTATAATCAATAGTATTGGCAGCGCACGCGATGTAAGGATTTTTAAGGTCATTTTTCTACACCTTGGGTTATATTATTAGCATTTTAGTAAGGATCCGTATTTTTCCTTTTTTAAATATAATATAGCCTATTTTCACCGGATATAGTGAAAGATAGCTTTCCAAGAGTGAAAGAATTTTTCAAATCTGCTAAGTAGTTTCGGAGCCTATTCAATTCAAACAAACAAACAAATCTTTCCTCTTTATAATATTAGTATAGATTGGCGTAAGAGACAAATCGCACCAATGTAGTGCGTATGAGATATCTGTGTCAAAAAATTTTTTAAAAGTTGCAGTTAAATTATTTTACAATATTTATGTATGTGGAAAGACATTTACCCTAAAATTTAAATATTTTTAATTTTTGTGATATTAACTGCTATATATATATTTAAGTTAAATGTAAAATCTTTTCCTAAAAATGCTCCCACTCATTAAGAGAGAGAGAGAGAAAAAAAAATAGTTCTTGCGAACATCGCTCCGTCTTGGCCTTTTTTTGGTTTAGAATCGCATTGATTGGCGACAAAAGTAGATTGAAACACCCAATTGAACAAACAACACACAATTAGAGATTAGAGCCTTTTTAAAAAAAATTAATTCTGCGAGTTTCTTCTGTAAAACACATAAAGGGAAAATTAGATTTAAAAATATTTTTTAAAAAAGCAAGAAAAAAATACTTATGTTTTACTTAATGAAATTTTTGAGATATAATTTTCTTTTAATCTGGCTCGAAAGAAATAAATAGCCAAATATTGTGTCACTTCAAAACTTTCTTTCACATTGAGTTACTTTTTAAATATTATATATATATATATTTTTTTTTTCGTTAAAGATAAATATTTTCCTTTCATAATATTATTTTGCATTAAACGGATTTTTTTCTTTTTATCATTATTTATTTTAAATTAATGAATTAACAGGTTTTTTTTCGAAATGTTTATATTATTTTCCATTAGAGAAAGCATTTCATTTCTTTTTTGAAATATAATTATCGCCAAAAAAAATAGTTGTTGCAACCCTTCGGTCAAAAATAACCGAAAAATACGAAATTTAGTACGAAAAATCAGAGTTATCCCTGTATATTTGTATCATAAACCTCCGCAAAAATATTTCCTATCGAATGATATAATCTGCAAAAAGATCCATCGGGTAGTTTTTGAAAACACTGGTTTGGAAGTTTCAGAACTTCTGCTTTATAATATACTAGCAGCCTTCGCCCGCTACGCTGGTCAGTTTTTTTTTTTTTTTTTTTTTTTTTTTAAGAAACTTTGAATCAAACGAAATTTTTATATCATAGTAATTTTTAGTTTTATATCGTACTTTAGACTGTCTGTCATCGGTGAAAAATCAGTCATCTAAACGGAAAGTCCAATGTTAGTCACCAATGAATGACGTAGCGCTCAACATGTTAACAATTTTAATCACATAAAAATTCATTCAGCAGAACTTTTTAAATAAAGCCAAACTTTTGTAATTGGGTTCATCTGATAAAAAACATTCCCTAAACATTCAATTAAACAAAGTAGAATACTATATTCCATTTGTTACAAAATTTCTGAAAAATTATCCAACTAACAATGTAAAATCCATAAAATCTATCTTGTAGAACTTAAGTTATAAGCGGCCCCGATGAAATTTCACTTTGCGTTTTACATATATTGAGATAATTTAATATAGCTTTCATATAATAATCATGTTAACCTGATTATAGAACTCTCTTTCAAAATTATAGGTTCAATAGATATTTTTGTGCTGTGATTAATACGAAATCCAGACTTTCTTTTATATATAGTGTTCTCTGATGTGTTTCTATATATAGAAAAGAAATCCAGAATTTCTTTTATATATATAGATAAGGTGAAAATTTTCAGGTTTTTGCGCCGAAGACACCGCCAAATCAGGAAAATGTGAAGTATCTCGCGAACTACTGAACTTAAAAGAATTTGCTTGGTACCATTCGATTCAGCATGAAAAAATAAACTAAAATATGTTATCAGTTGGAAAATAACTAAAAAAGTCGATTTTTAAGGAATTTTTTTAAAGTTCGTACCTTTTTTTAACCCCCTTAGGGGTAGAATTTTCGAAAATCCCTTCTTAGCGGCACTCGATGTTATCAGAAGTATTTTTACCCCAATTTTCAAGATTTTAGGTCCGGCAGATTTTTTTGTTCTGTAATTAATACGAAATCCAGACTTTCTTTTATATATATAGATAAGGATTGAAAATTTCAGGTTTTTGCGCCGAAGACAACGCCAAATCAGGAAAATGTGAAGTATCTCGCGAACTACTGAATTTAAAAGAATTTGCTTGGTACCATTCTATTCAGCATGAAAAAATACACTAAATTATGTTATGAGTTGAAAAATTACTACAAAAGCGGATTTTTAAGGAATTTTTTAAAAGTTCGTTCCTATTTTTAACCCTCTCTGGGGTGGAATTTTCGAAAATCCCTTCTTAGCAGCACTCGATGTTATCAGAAATATTTTTACCCCAATTTTCAAGATTATAGGTTCGGCAGATATTTTTGTGCTGTGATTAATACGAAATCCAGACCTTCTTTTATATATATAGATAGGGATTGAAAATTTCAGGTTTTTGCGTCGAAGACACCGCCAAATCAGGAAAATGTGAAGTATCTCGCGAACTACTGAACTTAAAACAATTTGCTTGGTACCATTCAATTCAGCATGAAAAAATACACTAAAATATATTATGAGTTGAAAAATTACTACAAAAGTCGATTTTTAAGGAATTTTTTAAAAGTTCGTCCCTTTTTTTAACCCCATTAGGGATGGAATTTTCGAAAATCCCTTCTTAGCGTTACTCGATGTTATCAGAAATATTCTTACCTCAATTTTCAAGATTATAGGATCGGCAGATTTTTTTGGTGCTGTGATTAATACGAAATCCAGACTTTCTTTTATATATATAGATAAGGATTGAAAATTTCAGGTTTTTGCGACGAAGTCAGGAAAATGTGAAGTATCTCGCGAACTACTGAGCTTAAAAGAATTTGCTTGGTACCATTCGATTCAGCATGAAAAAATACACTAAAATATGTTATGAGTTGAAAAATTACTACAAAAGCCGATTTTTAAGGAATTTTTTAAAAGTTCGTTCCTTTTTTTAACCCTCTTAGGGGTAGAATTTTCGAAAATCCCTTCTTAGCAGCACTCGATGTTATCAGAAATATTTTTACCCCAATTTTCAAGATTTTAGGTTCGGCAGATTTTTTTGTTCTGTGATTAATACGAAATCCAGACTTTCTTTTATATATATAGATAAGAATTGAAAATTTCAGGTTTTTGCGCCGAAGACACCGCCAAATCTGGAAAATGTGATATATCTCGCGAACTACTGAACTTAAAAGAAATTGCTTGGTACCATTCGATTCAGCATGAAAAAATACTCTAAAGTATGTTATGAGTTGAAAAATTACTACTAAAGCCGATTTTTAAGGAATTTTTTTAAAGTTCGTTCCTTTTTTTAACCCTCGTAGGGTGGAATTTTCGAAAATCCCTTCTTAGCAGCACTCGATGTTATCAGAATTATTTTTACCCCAATTTTCAAGATTTTAGGTTCGGCAGATTTTTTGTGCTGTGATTAATACGAAATCCAGACTTTCTTTTATATATATATAGATTAATTAGTATAAGTAAAAAATATTTCTGATTAATTTTAAATATGACGTCATTTATTATCTCGCTCCATTAGCTATATGATATTCATACCCCTTGTATTTTTAACGACTGCTATAAAGTACCTGTTTTATTTCAACTATGACGTCACATTTTCATGAGTGAACCATTTTATTAAAAATATAATTCTTTTTCATTCTTTTTACTTTTAATTTATGTCAGCATATTTTACACAAAAATTCCCATTAACTAAACAAATATCCTTGATAAATGTATTACAAAAAAAACACCTTTTATTTTTATTTCAACCATGACGTCATATTTATTTTCTTTTAAATTATTTTATTATAGTTTTTCGCGTGGAAGTTTTCTATTAAAAATTCATTGCCGCTGAAAAATTAGTATTCCAATTTTTTATTTTCTTGGCAACAGGAAAGGAAAATGGTTAAATTTTATCTGAAAAATGCCTATTGATTTTGTATGAAAAATAATTAAATTGTGAATTATTAAGGAAAATATTTGAATAAAATAAATAAAAATTACCCTATTATTTAATCCGGACTTCTAACTTTACGTCTGCAAAATTTGAAAGCAATCGGTTCAGTAGTTACGGCGTGAAAGCGGGACAAACAAACAAACAAACTCACTTTCCGATTTATAATATTAGTAAGGATATGATAAGAAACCTTTACAAAATAATATTACAATTTTTTTCTTAAATTAAGGATTTAGAATACTGTTGAATCTTAAAAGGAAATCTTCAGTAAAAAGACACTAAAACACAAAAACTTCGGAAACATGACTGTAGATGGCAGCACTAAAAGTTCCTGATAAAACGAGGCTATTTTGACTTTAATTAATATTATATTTCATTAATTCTCATTCATTTGTGTTTGTTAATTCCCAATATGTTTTTTTTTTCATATGTATTTTGTATTTATCCATTTGTAATCCATCTTTTTAGATTGTATTCTTTATTCTGCAGTTGACTGCGGGACAGTTTAGAATGTTCTGATTCAAAGTATGTTTACGTTTGGTGAAGTCTATTAAATCGCTTTAAAATCCCATTAAATCATATTTTTATTTCTGTAACAATTCATATTCGAAGATCTAAAATCAACAAACAAGTCAACGAATGTTTTTCAAGACAATGTTCTTCAAGTTATTCTACAACCGGCAATATTATACCAAGAAGGATATATCATAAGCTCTGAAAACTTCGAACAAAGCCAGAAGATAATAATAGGTACTTTATATTCTATTCTATTCTATTCAAATAAAAATCAATTAGCTATGTTAATTCACAATAAATCCCAACATAAATAAATTGTATGGTCCGTCGAGCCGGAGCGTCTAACGTATTTTTAAAGTTTAAATATAAAAATTAATTAATTATGAAGACGAAAGCGGAACTACAAAGTGAATCGAAATTTAATTTCACAATTAAAGAAATTAACAGATATAACATTCAAGTAGCTGAAGCAATAGAAAATAAAAATGTTAAATTAACTGAGAAGCTTAAAGCAGAATTAATTAGCTTAGAAAGCTGATTTAAAGAAATCTTATTTTGGAATCGCCGATTAAAGTATTAATGCTTTATACGATTCATTTACTAAAGCCAAGGACATAGTTGTTGACGATTTAGTTAAAATCGAAGAATTTTTGGTTGTAAAAATACAAGAAATTATGAATGAAACCAGTAATAATTCAATTTCTGTTAAGGATAACACTTTAAAGTTACCTAAATTTGAGTTGCCGATATTTTATGGAGATATTAGCAATTGGATTACCTTTAAGGAAACATTTCTGACTGCAATTCATAATAATGAAAATTTATCAGATCAGTTAAAATTTTCTTATCTAATAGCGAGTGTAAAAAATTATCCTGCTAAATTAATTTCAGGATTTTCAATTTCCGGTGATAATTATAAAGAAGCGTGGGAAACTCTTGTTAATCACTACGATAATCGTAAGAATTTGGCATACACTCATTACTGTCAAAATTCATTAATGCTAAATAATAAAATCACCTACGCAAAAATCAATTCTAGAGCTATTGGACACTTGTAATGAAGTTATACGGAATTTGAAATCTTTAAAATTTGAATTTAATGAATTTGTTAATTTGATTATAGTTTATTTAATTCAAACAAAATTTGATGATAATTTACGAAAACAGTGGGAGTTATCATTAAATAATGATTGTTTTCCAACTTATGAAATGATAATTAGTTTTCTTGAAAAAAAAGCACGTAGTCTGCAGAATTGTAATGTTGAATTTATTAAAACTGAATCTAAGTTTAATAATAAATTTGATCCTAAATCTCAACATTTTCCAAAAAGATCGGTATCGAATACTGTCGTAACGGATAATGTGAATAAATCACAAAAAATTATTTGTCCAAAATGTAATGAACCCCACCAACTTCATAGATGCCCATCAATGCAGAATTTATCTGTTGAGCAACGCTGGCATTTAGTAAAATCTAAAAAGTTATGTACGAACTGTTTGCGTTCTAATCATTTTGTTGCTAATTGTTTGATAAATACCACATGTAAACATTGCAATTCGAAACATCATACACTCCTTCATCGTGATCAATCTGCCCCTGCACAACAACAAATTATTGGACAACAAGATCATGTAACAACCCCAAATGCTGTAGGTAATTTAAATGAATCAAATTGTTTTACTAATCAATCGTTTAGTAGAAATTCTCAAACATTGTTGGCTACTGCCATTATACGTGTAAAGTCCAAATCAGGCAAATTCATTCCTTGCAGGGCGATGATCGATAGTGGTTCTCAAAAGAGCCTATTTTCTAAAACTTGTTGTGAAAAATTAGGTCTTCCATCAAAGCCTACAAATCATAAAATCTCAGGTATAAATAATTTAGTTGCAGAAACATCTCTTCAGGAAGTTTCTTTGACATTCTCTCCCCATTTTAATGATGAAATCTTTCAGTTAGACGCGTTAGTTGTTAACCAGATAACAACAAATTTACCAAATTTTCTGATTACGACTACGTTTTGTCCACATATTGAAGGCTTGAATCTTGCGGATCCAAATTTCCATGTGTCCAGTCCCATTGATCTTCTTATAGGTGCAGATTTGTTTGCTAATATCATAATAGGAGAGTCTATTTTAGGAACTAAAGGATCACCGAGTGCTATTAATTCTAAACTGGGATACTATCGGGAATTATTTATTCGAATGAATCAAACCAAAATTCATCTGTTAGTTGTCATGTTACTACACAGATTACTTCTCAGCTGCAAAAGTTCTGGGAACTTGAGTCGGTTCCCAGTTCTGATCCAATTTCTCTTGTTGAAGATAATTATTCTAAAACCGTTTCACGCATAGAATCAGGACGATATGTTGTAAACTTGCCGTTTAAATCTAAACCAATCCTCGATGATTCAAAATCTCAAGCTCTAAAGCGGTTTTATTTTTTGGAGAAGAGACTCCACCAAAACCCTTTGCTTAGAGAGCAATATTTAGCATTCATGCAAGAATATATCGATTTGGGGCACATGGAACTTGTACCAAATTCAGAAATCTCAAACCCGGATCATTTTTATCTTCCGCATCACGGGATACTAAAAGAAGATAGTTCAACTACACGACTTAGAGTAGTATTTGACGCATCTGCAGTTGGTTCATCAGGCCGCACTTTAAACGATTATCTAGAGATAGGTCCAAAATTGCAGCCGGAAATATTTTCTTTATTATTAAAGTTTAGAATGAATCCAATTGCTTTTAGTGCTGATATCGAAAAAATGTTTAGACAAATCCTCATTAATCAGAATCATATTGATTATCAACGCATTCTTTGGAGATTTAATTTAGAAGACACTATCAAATCATACAGGCTGTTGACCGTTACATACGGTTTTTCCTGTGCACCCTTTTTGGCCATTAGGACATTACGCCAGTTGGCCATGGATAATGAACAATATTATCAAAAAGCCTGCCAAATTATTCAAGATGAAATTTATGTTGATGATCTTCTTTCTGGAGCCGATTCCCGAGAAAATGCTCAGAATTTAGTTACACAACTATAAGTATTATGAAAAGTGGAGGTTTTAATCTACGAAAGTGGACCTGTAACGATCCTGATGTAATAGCTCATTTACCTGATGAAATGAAGGCTTCCTCAAAAAAGGTCATTCAGGAAGATGATACTGTTAAAGTTCTTGGTTTATTTTGGGACTCTTCCAAAGATATTTTACAAATTAAGTTCGCTGATTTAAAGGATGTACAAACAAAACGAGATTTGTTATCTGTAGTGGCTACAATCTTTGACCCTCTGGGTTTCCTAGCTCCTACAACAATAAAGTTAAAAATCATGATGCAAGATCTTTGGAAGGATAAGATTTCTTGGGATGAGAAAATCCCACATGCCATACAACAGGTTTGGAATGAATTTTCATCTGAAATGCATTTATTGAAATCGTTAGAAATTCCCCGATACATGAATTTATTTAACTAGGACTTCCCTCAGAGGGATTAGTCTGAGCGATATTGCTGAGAATACACATTTAATAACTTGCGATAAGTAAAGAAAATGAGATGTTACCTTTAATTGGCCATTCATTGTGATAAAATATGATGAAAATAAGCATATTGAATCATAGAATTACAAAATCTTATATATAAAGTTGCATATACTATTTTTATAAAAGAAAAGCAAACCATGCATGGATATAAAATTGGAAATATGTAAAATATTAAAAGTAATACAGAAAATAAAACACCAAATTTTCCAATATTGGAAATATAACTCTTTGAAATGATGTCATGCGCATAAACAGAAGCTTCGCACCGATTTGAGAAACTATAAATAACAAACTATTATGTTTTGAAGAGAATGGAGTGTATTTTATAAGGTGTGAAATCCGTCCGAATAGTTATAATGTTGAATATCTGTTTGCCACGGATGCAATGAGGTTGTCGATAAGAGTTAAGCAATCCTTTTTTAAAAAAATTTCCTAAACGAGCACTTACATCTTATAAGTTACTGTGATGCCAAAGTTATAGTTTCTGACCCCAACAGTATCCTAGAAATTAAAATATTCTCAATAAATTGGGTTTAAAACTTTTTCTAGAAAAAAAAAATGTTTAATTTGTGAAATTAAACTGTCGAATGTTTTAGAAATCGTTCATAACGAGAATATTATATCTTAAACGTTGCCACCAAAAAAAAAAGATTTAAAATTTTTAGTCATATCAACATAAAAGAAGTCTCAATTTTAGAGATTTTTTTACTCGTGCATTGATGGTGATTATTGTTTCTACGCAAAATATAGTATATTTTGCAGCAAAGGTGGTTACCAACATTTTTTTGTCCACATTATTTTTTAAATCGGCTAAATACTCCCAATGATAACGAAAAACACACAAACGTTAATACTTTATAGCATAGAAATACAAAATCAAAAGCTATTTATCTCCTATTATATGCACATAAATTATCTAATTAGTGCTAGCAGATGCATTTTTAAATATGCACAGATCAATATAATGCTTCATTTTTCTTTTATTAGTATTTCTTAGTATTCCTTTTTCATTAATATGTATTATTCAGTAAAACTCACTTTCTTAAGCTCGAATTACGTTAAACTTTTTATAAAAGCACCAAGGTCCATATAACAGCGAAGTATTGGGAAAAGTATTAAATACAAGGTAGTAAGACACTTAGTCAAACGCAGGTAATAAATCGCCAAATATTGTTCTTTTCGCCCTCTCTCGAAATGCATTTTTTCCGTACATTTAAAAAACACGATTTAGAGTCATCTTATTTAAAATTCAAATAAATAAATAAGAGGAAGCAATAATAGCGTAAGTCAAAACATTTTATTTCAGCATCAAGGAATTGTATCGTAGTTACACATGTGGAAAAAAAGCTGCTTTTGACCAAAAAACGTTGTCTTTACTAAATTTAAATTCGATTAAAAAAAGTACTGTGATTAATTAAAATGTTATAGGCAGAACTGCCAAGTCTCCGGGATTTTGGATACCGGTACTTTAATACAGAAAATGTTTTATTAAATTGGAACATTCTGCGGATTTAAAAAATAACTTTTCCTATAAGAAAATTCTGCTGTGCAATAAGCGGGGGCTTGGCATATCTGTACAGGAATATTTCGTAATCTACTTTTTAACATTAAAAAAAGCAACGACCACTTTTCGGGTACAAAAAGTATTTACTAATTGTTCCATTTAGCATACAAGGTACTGATTGTAATATTGATACATCTATGGTGATAAATTTCCAATAATTTTTCAAATCCCATTTATTTCATTAAAAATATAAATCTTTTATTCATTTAGTTTAAAATAAATGGTTTTTAACTAATTTCATAATACTTTTGAAATATCACTTTTCATTGGCCATTTTTTTAAAGCATTTAGGAAATAGTTGTTGTTTTCAGTCAAATATAGACTTTGGTGTGTCCGCATTTTATTTTATTATTATTATTTATAAATGGTGGAGAAATATTCATACTTAATCCATAACGTACATAATATATGACACTGTTATTACATAAGTCATCTTTTTATTATCACAAGAATTATGTGTTTATTGAATTTTATTAACTCAATAGGAAAAATTTTGTGCTTTGAACAATAGATGTCCGTATTTCATTTATTTATTTATTTTAACAAAATTCTTTGTATTTAGAAGAATTTTTATTAAAATAGGAAATCCAAATGTCGCTGTTAACAAAAAAGAAAGTTACAAAAAAAAGTTACAAAACGATTAGACGTATACTATCAAATATGGAAAAACGACGAATCCAAAATAGACGTCGTATGAAATATCATCTTTTAAAGCAAAAAAACGAGGTCTGACTATCGAGCCTACTGATTACGAAATGTGTATTACATGAAAAAGAAACTGCAAGTATTGATTTTTTTTCTTTTGTGCAGTTTTGGCTTTGAAAGGTGCGCTATATTGCAAAAAGATATAAGCGACTATGAAAACACACTTGGTAAACGTTCATGCTCAGTTTTACAAGTAAATATGGCACAGGTATGCCCTATACAGACCAAGGTACCTAATTGGTGCCAAAATGGCGTTCAGTTGCCTAACATGCTGGTTATCATATAAATGTTATAATAAATTGTTTGTTCTAAAAATATTTTCATTTATTGATTGTTTCTTTCTTTTTTTTATAACAGAAAATGTTTATTCCTTTTTAAGTGCGTTCGTAATTATGTAAATACGTAGCACCTATTGTTGTCGCTCAGTCTGTCCGTCTGTCCGCATATATCAAAGCAAAAACTACCCAACCGAATCGTTTGAAATTTAAAATACATAATTATTACATAATTTTGTCGAGTCATTGCAAATTTTATGAAAATCGGATGGATAAATCAATTACAGGGACAATCAAAAGGATTCCGTTACATTACGGTCAATGGGGAAAAAAGTTTCAAATGCATTTTAATCGTTTGAAATTTAAAACGTATAATTATTACATAATATTGTCGAGTCATTTCAAATGTTATGAAAATTGGTTTCATAGATCAATTACAGGGACAATCAAAAGTATTCCGTTACATTACGATCAATGGGGGAAAAAAGTTTCAAATGCACTTAAATGGTGTTACACTCATTTGAATTAATAGAATTGACATGAATCTATGAAGTATGTACTAAATTATACATTCTGTACAATCTGGGATGTAAAGAATACTTATTATTTATTTACAGGGCCACACAAATGTATTCCACTAAATAATGTTTTACGGGGAAACATTGTTTGGGGCGTGTTTTAATTATATTAAACTACTTCACATTTTATGAATAAGATATACGTTAATGAAGTACAATAAAAATTATTCCCTGCATATTTACAGGAACACAAAGATTTCGACCACTATACTGTATCCAAAGTCCGCTCTACTATATCAGCAAGATCTGAATATTTTTAAAACTTCGTTATCGTACGAACGCACCTCATTTGCTACGCTTCACGTGCAATTTCCAACTTGTTTTAGGTGCGTTCGTAATTATGTAAATACGTAGCACCTATAGTGGTCGTTCAGTCCGTCCGTCTGTCCGCATATAACAACGCAAAAACTACCCAACCGAATCGTTTGAAATTAAAAATACATAATCATTACATAATTTTGTCGAGTCATTTCAAATTTTATGAAAATCGGGTGCATAGATCAATTACAGGGGCAATCAAAAGTACTCAATTACATTATGGTCAATGGGGAAAAAGTTTCAAATGCATTTTATACGTTTGAAATGTAAAATACATAATTATTACATAATTTTGCTGGGTTTTTTCAAATTTTATCAAAATCGGATGCATAGATCAATTACAGGGACAATCAAAAGTAATCCATTACATTACGGTCAATGGGGAAAAATATTTCAAATGCATTTTAATGGTGTTGCACTCATTCGAACTTAATAAAATTTATTTGCAACTATGAAGTACATATTATAATATACATTTTACATAAATTAGGGTGCAAAGAACATTTGTTATTGATTTAAAAAGCCACACAAAAGTATTCCATTACATAATGGTACAGGGAGAACATTGTTTGATGAGCGTTTTAATTCTAATTCACTATTTACAATTTTATGAGATTGATATATGAGAGTAATATTTTTAAAACTTCGTTATCGTACGAACGCACCTCATTTGCTACGCTTCACGTGCAATTTCCAACTTGTTTCATTTTGAAATACATAAATAACGTGTTATTATAGCATGCTATATGTATCTGGTAATCAAAACGTTTTCGCCTAATTGGCATAAAAAATCTCGCCAAACTCTATGCTTATATCTCTAGTATATTATCTCAAGTATTTTATTTATATATACTATAATTGTTTTTATATACCACTTACTTCTTCTTGTATATAAAAATAGGTAAGTGGCTCCTTTATGCAGCATAAATTGTATAAATCTTTAAAAAATAGCCCCCGATGCCCCTTTTTGGATCGAATTAAAAAAAAATTAACTTCCAATTCCAGTATTGCTCCCAGGTATGCATACATATTCCAAATTTCAAAGTTGTATGCCAACAGGAAATGGATGAAAAATGGGAAAAGTTGTCACATATGCACCAGGGTACATAATTGGCGTCAAAATGGCATTGTTTTACCTGAGATGGTAACCCGGCTGTATTTATTTATCTGTTTATTTACTCATAAAATGTTTATTTACTTTCGTTTCCTTTTTTTATTATATATTTCTTTTTATAGTTATTAATTCTTATTATTATTTTATTTACTGTAAGTTCCTTTTGAAAATGGAAAATAATTTAAAAATGTGCATGTAAGCATTATTTGAAAACGGAGTTTTCGCCAAATGGGCTTTGAAAAGAAATGCGCCAAATCTGATGCGCTTGTGGTATCCGTGCCGAAAACTTAGTGACTAGAATTGACTTCCACACACAAACAAAATATCCTTCTATAGTAAAAAAAAACTAGCCTTAAAAGGAATGACTCCTGGAATGATGCTGATGTGGAAGATTTCCGGAACTAACGAATCCAGGTTGTCCACTCCTTCCATGAGTCGAATAGACCAATCAGGAAAGGGCTCCGTCTATGCACCGCCGTATGGGTTACCTTAAAAAGGGAAAGGTTACCATCGCCAACAATCGCCAAGTTTGTCGCCAACTTGGCGATATATCGCCAAATTTGGCGACCAAAATTAGTTGTCAAAAGTGACGCCAACTTGGCGATAACTGTAATATTTCGCCAAATTTTTAATTTCTTTGCAACACCAGTCGTTTGATACATCATTTGAGAGGTTTGCAACTGCTTATTCATATAATGGATGTATTTTGTGTTATCCCTCTTTCTGCTCCCCAGGAGGGACACATTTTTATTTTCTTTACAACACCAGTCGCGTTACACAAGATTTGAAAGGTCTGCAACTGCTTATTCATATTATGGATGTCTTGTGTGTCACTTCCACACTCTGCTCTCCCCGGGGGGGGGGCGGTCACATTTTTAATTTCTTTACAACACCAGTTGAGTGACACATCATTTGAAAGGTCTGCAACTGCTTATTCATATTATGGATACCTTGTGTGTAACCCCCCCCCCCTCTGCCCTCAGTGGGGGCGCATTTTGTAATTTCTTTACAACACCAATTGTGTGACACATCATTTAAAAGGTCTGCAACTGTTTATTCATTTTATGGTTGTCTTGTGTGTCACCCCCACTCTGCCCCCCAGGGGGGCACATTTTTAATTTCTTTACAACACCAGTCGTGTGACATCATTAGAGAGGTCTGCAGCAGATTATTCATATTATGGATGTCTTTTGTGTCGCCTCCCACTCTGCCTCCCAGGGGGGGCACATTTTTAATTTCTTTACAACACCAGTCGTGTGACGCATCATTTGAAAGGTCTGCAACTGCTTATTCATACCATGGGTTATTGGCGAGCGCAGCAAGCAGGGGTAGACAATAATTTGGAATCGCGAAGCGATTACGCGGGGGGTTGGCGAGCATAGTGAGCAGGGGGGCGGGGCCCCCCTAGTAATTTAAAAGAAAACATGCAATAAAAATAAATATAAGGGAAAATGATGTCATAAAAGAAACTTTTTATTTAAAAACGTAATTGTTTCTAATTTTCACACGCGAAATATATAAAACATTCTTTTAGCGATCAAAAAATGCTATTAAGAGATTATCTCAAAATCTCAAAATCAAAGTTTTTATGACATTTTTTTAATATAAAAAATAAGTTTTATTTTCCTGCATGATTAAATTTTAAAATGTTTTATTGCATTCAATAATTCTGAGTGCGTAAATGATTACTATTTACTCCATGTACTGATTCGGTTATCTACGAAAATATCAAACTGGTGAATATCACGCACACCAAATTTCTATGACGTATGCAAATAAATTGTGCTTTTTTAACAGTTTTTTTTAATATAACTTTTTAACTATTTGGAATTAATTTTTAAAAGTAGGTGCATTCACCAGATTACCTTCATAGGTACCTATTGGTACAAACAGAATCAAAATCCGACAAGTACTTTTTGAGATTTGCTTGACGAAAGAATTTTTTTGACTTTTAATATCGTTACGTATCTCTGAGTATAAAGACTTCGCTTCGCTCAGACAATGAAGCAGTTGTTCAAATTCAACTGCATGGATTTTGCGATGGTTCGAATAAAGCTTATGCTGCTGTTACATATTTACGCGTTATTACATCTGAAAAAGTATTTGTCAATTTGATTGCTGCAAAAGCTAAGGTAAACCCTATTAAAGTTCAAACTTTGCCTAGAATCGAACTCTGCTCAGCTCTTTTGCTAGCTAAGTTATGTTCTGTCATTATCGACACATTTCCAGTAAAGTTTGACAATATTTATTTGTGGTCAGATTCGCAGATAGTTCTCAGTTGGCTAAAAGTACCACCTTTAAAGGGAAATCAATTCGTACTTAACAGAGTATGCCAAATACAGGCATTAACGCCTTCCCATGAATGGAATCATATTCCAGGTGCTTTAAATCCTGCAGATGTAGCTTCTAGGGGAATTCCTCCACGAAAGCTTCTTAATCATTCTCTGTGATGGCATGGGCCTACATGGCTGCTGTCTAATGAGCAAATCCCAATACCAAAGTTCACTGCTCCGATTTCAGAGTTAACGCAAGTAATTGACTCTGTCAGTAATGTAACACAAGTAAGTGCACCTCCTGACTTTCTTCTTAAGTTTTCGAAATTCTCTAAGCTGTCAAGAGTTACAGCCTATTGTCTTAGATTTATTCATAATGCTAGACATAGTACATCGAAAAAATTTGGAAATCTAAGTTCAGAAGAAATCTCTAATTCTATTCAACGAATTGTAAAATTAATTCAAAGTTCTGAATTCAACACAGAGCTTAAGTTGTTAAAAGAAAGAAAACCCTTACCAAGCAATAGTAAACTGTTATCACTCAATGTATTTTTAGATTCAAGTGATATAATTCGAGTAGGTGGTCGTTTGTCACAACATCAGTCTTTAACCTTTGATAGAAAATATCCGATGCTACTCCCAAAAAATAACTTTTTCACTAAACTATTAATAAAGCATGTACACGAGAAACATATGCACGCAGGTACACAGCTAGTATTTTCTATTATACGTCAACAGTTTTGGTTTGTTAATGGTCGTTCTACTGTGCGACAAGAGCTCAACAAATGTGTACTTTGCAAACGCCTAGAAACACAAGCTTGTCAACAAATGATGGGAGACCTTCCCGTTGACAGAATCACCCCAATTCGTCCATTTTCCAAGGTTGGCATAGATTTTGCCGGCCCCTGCATAACTAAGCCAAATTTGCCTAGAAGTAAGATAAAAATAAAATCTTACATAAGTGTATTCGTCTGCATGTGCACTAAGGCAGTGCATCTGGAAGTGGTATCAGACTTGTCTGTGCAAGCCTTGCTAGCAGCCCTAAAGAGATTTATTGCACGTAGAGGCCTGCCGTCTGATATTTATTCAGACAATGGTAAGAATTTTGTAGGTCTAGCAAACAACTGAAGGAGTTATTCCAATATTTGAGGGACAGAGAAATTCAAGATTTTCTTTCGAGCCAAAAAATCAATTGGCATTTCATTCCTCCATATGCGCCGCACTTTGGCGGACTATGGGAGGCAGCTGTAAAGCTTACAAAAAATCATCTGTTAAAGGCATGTAAATCCAGTATTTTAAACTTTGAAGAATTATCCACGTTACTGTGCCAAATAGAAAGTTGCATAAATTCAAGACCTCTAACGCCGATGTCATCAGATCCATCAGATCCGCGCGCATTAACGCCAGGTCATTTTCTTATCGGAGCACCGCTCCTTGATATTCCAGAAGCTTCTAACTCGCGAGCTCTATCATTAAATGCTCGTTGGCGCCTTATTGAAAGGGCCAAGAACCAATTTTGATATAGATGGTCAAGAGAATATCTCCAACATCTCCAACAGCGTCCTAAATGGACTACTCCAAGTGTTAATCTCCGAAAAGGAGACATGGCGATAATTCATGACCGATCCATGCCCATGAGATGGAAAATGGGCCGCATTCTACAAACTTTCCCAGGACAGGACAATCGAGTTCGCGTCGTCTTGATTAAAACAGCGGACGGTGACATCAAACGTCCTATTACAAAGGTATCCCCTCTACTGCCGGGGGCGGAGGATGTTGAATCATAAAAGGAAATCTTCAGTAAAAAGACACTAATTATTTCGGAAACATGACTGTAGATGGCAGCACTAAAACTTTGTTCCTGATAAAACGAGGCTATTTTGACTTTAATTAATATTATATTTCATTAATTCTCATTCATTTGTGTTTGTTAATTCCCAATATGTTTTTTTTTTCATATATATTTTGTATTTATCCATTTGTAATCCATCTTTTTAGATTATATTCTTTATTCTGCAATTGACTGCGGGACAGTTTAGAATGTTCTGATTCAAAGTATGTTTACGTTTGGTGAAGTCTATTAAATCGCTTTAAAATCCCATTAAATCATATTTTTATTTCTGTAATAATTCATATTCGAAAATCTAAAATCAACAAACAAGTCAACGAATGTTTTTCAAGTTATTCTACAACCGGCAATATTATACCAAGAAAGATATATCATAAGCTCTGAAAACGTCGAACAAAACCAGAAGATAATAACAGGTACTTTATATTCTATTCTATTCAAATAAAAATCAATTAGCTATGTTAATTCACAATAAATCCCAACAAATACTAAAAAAAAACAGTGCTTCACTTCAGTTTTTGTTTACCTTTCTTTATTATGTTTTTTTTTTTTTTTTTTTTTTTTTTTTTTTTTTTTTCTAAGACCTATTTTTATTAAATTTTTCTCCTTTGTTTAAATTACATTTTAAAAATGTTATTGTTCGAATTAAAATATATTTTTCCAATATTTCCATTTTATGTGTATGTTTTTACTTATACATGTGTATTTTACTACAAGTCTGTTGTCTATTTTTATGAAATTACAAAATTATTATTGAAATCATTAAATAATCATAAAATTTTTTAATTCTAAAATATAAAATACCTTAACGTTTGACATTGCTAGTCTTCTTCATATGTGTATGCATATGGTATGCGATCGATGTTCGAGAAACCATATGCGAAATATATTTGAACTGAAACTTGTGTTTACTAATAAATAAAAGAGATAGAAAAAGAATGTTGTCCACTTGTTTTCTAGGTAAATTTTCAATCCACACCCTCTTATGCCAAACTATGCATGAGAAGTGCAGGAAGACACTATTATTGTTAAATGCATTATGTAACAAAAAGCTTTATAAAATTCCTTTAAATAGTAACTATTTATTTTAAGTGTTATTTGATGTATATTTCATATATAAAGTGATTTATATCTTATATATAAAGTGGTATTTCATTAACTTCCCTTCATTTAAATCAATAAAGCATTCAAAAAATCAATGTAACCAGTTTTATATATCACTCCAAACATAATAAATAAATTCTAAAAAAAAAAAAAAGACATTGATAACGATATTATTATGAAGGGGGGGGGGGTCCAAAATTTCCAAAAAGTTGATACCATTATATATGCACAACCCCGAACTAATAAAAATAATATATCAGGTAGTGTTGGCGAGTTTCACAGTCAAAAAATAGTGGAAATATACGAATCTATGCACTAATACTCCAAAACTTTTTTATTTCAGATATTTTTATTAGTTTCTTGCCCCCCCCCCCCTCCTCTCTCCTACCCACACCCACATACGCACACTACCTCAATAATTTGATAGTTGTAATTCTCTGACATTTAGTCTTTTAAACCATCTATCTGAAACCATTAAACTTTTGATTATGTGATAATCACAATAATTAATTTAAACTGAATAATTATTACAAATATTTTATTATTAACTATTGATAGTCTTATTGTTAGATTTATTTGAAAATAACTATTTTGTTTCATTAAATTCTGGTTCTAAATAGAGTCATAAATACAATCTATATAATAAAGGCCAAACGTATCTGTGCGTAACGCATACGTCATGTTTTGAATGGCAACACATTTCGATGGAATTTTAATTTTGCAATTTTCGCTATAGTAAAATTTTAAACTTCTATACATAGCACGTTTTCGACATTTATACCATCGTATGGAGAAAAATATGCACGTTTAAATGCAGTTTGTTAGAAAACTGTATCTCAATTTGTTTTTGAGATATTAATTTTTTTTATAGTTTTTAGTTCATTTTCTCTAAAGGTGGCAACTTAAGTATCGCCATTGTGTGGGAAAAAAAAAGGAAAAATATCCATAGAGTAAAAAAAAAAAAGAAGATGAATAGAGATGCATTTTGGTGGCTGGAGATGACGCCAAAAAAGATCTCTAAAATTCGCTGCGTTGCATCAAACACAACAACGTGCTTTCGCAAAAAAGGAAAACTTTTAGCGATACAGTTTTAATTCATAATATAATGAAATGCTATTTTAGAATGCTAAAATATAATAATTATTTTTTTTTTCATTTAGAGAAAAAATGATGTTAAAGGATTCGTTCTCTATTCTTAGAGATTGTTTTGTTTGGCCCGAATAAGAGACTTAAATTGGAAGAACAACGCCCATGAAACCGTTTTAATTGCATAATTCACCTCCATTTATCTCTTTTCTCCGTGAAAAATAACAGATCACTGTATATTTTAGTTGGCATTTTTTCATAGCAACCGAAAAAAATAGTAACGTGTTATGTCAAAATATCGTCGGCTATAAAACCCAGTGAATGTTGTTGGTTTTATTTCGTTTTTTCCTATCAATTTAATAACTTTTAGTTCGTTGCAAACTTAATTTACAAAAAATACATCAATTGATCTTTACAAAAATGTATTTTAAAGAATATCTGTGTGTCATATTTTCTTAGTTGATTTTATAAACTGAAATAATGCAATTTTTTTCTTTGGCAAGGATCTTTGGCTAATAGCTTCTATCTTGCGTCTAATACGGAAGTACCGATAATTTTCAAAGCTTTATATGGTAATATAATTAATATTTTTCATATAAAATTGCTGTTTGCAATTAGTTGGCAGTTTAAAAAGCATATTGCGTAGGAAAAATTTATTAGACTTTTCAATTTTAATTTTTAAAAAAGTTTTTCACCTTTACTCTGTGACCTGGGAACCCCGGGTTCGGTGTACTAGTTATATTAATATCACTTTTTGGGGAGAGGAGGCAATGTGTCCGTTACTGGAATTTTGGTAGTTTTGATATATTTCTTTTATTTACAATAATATTTTTATAATACTTGAAAATGAGGCTACAAGAATGATTAAATACTGTTGATAGATTAATATAATATTAAAAAATTGGAATATAATAATTACACTTATCAATTAAAAAATAGTTATTAAAGGAATTCCTTAACGAGTCCATTATTGGCACATCTAATCTATTTAGCATGATTTAGTTTTAAACATAACATAGATTTTGCTAGTTTTTAAATAATGTTAATCTTTAAAACAATCGTCGCCTATATAGATAAATTAATTTTATTATATTTTTATGTTATAAATATATATTTATAATTTTTGTATGTGTTTTATATTAATTGCATAACAATAACCATAACTCATAAAAATAATAAATAATAAAAATACAAAATTTCCTTACAAGGAAGGTCTCCATACTGCGCATATTCAGAATTTTTTGAAAAAAATACTGATTAAACTACTCATATATGTAATAAAGGATCAGTCAAATTTAGCGGCGGAATTACAGAAGAAACTTGGTAAAAAAATAAAATACTTTCGAGTATTTGGCGCGAAAAGACGGAAGCGTCACCCGATTTGGCGAGAAGCATTTTCCCTCGCCAAAAGCAAACGATTTTAAAGCACCTGAAAATTTCTTGTCAATTAAATTTTAGAATACAGTGTCTCACAAAAGTGATGGGGCACTTGTGCTTTATAAAAAGAAACTGCAATAAAATAAATAAACAAACATGTGCAAAAATTTTTTGGGTGTGTTTCATATTTAAAGTTAGTAACAATTATTACATAACATATATTTTGTCAAAATATTAAAATATTAATTTAGTAAAAATACAATTGTTCAGAACGGAGCAAAAAATGGCTCACATAAGTGATGGGACACTTACTTTTCCATCAAATATTTATCCAAAAATTTTATTTTTTAAAAGGTTTTAATATTTTGTTGGATTTCCTTTTACTTTTAAAACATGATTTAATCTTTTTTGGGGATGGATTCGACTAATTTTTTTGTGATTTCTGGAGTGATTTTACCCCATTCTTCTTGAAGCACCGATTTTAGTTGTTGTTTTGAAGAAATGGTGTGTTTGCGAATTCTTGATTCCAATTCTTGCCAAATATTCTCTATGGGATTTAAGTCTGGAGATTGTGGTAGTGTTTTTATTATTTCAGGACAGTTATAATAGCAGCCAGAGTCTAACGTTCAGAGCAGTGTGCTTGGGGTCATTGTCCTGGTAGAATTTAAAATCGTTATGAAGGTTCAATTTTCGTGCTGAAGATTTCAAATTTTGCTTTAAAATATCAATATACTTGTACTGATCCATTATACTGTCAATAAAAACAAGATTACCAACTCCAGCGGACGACATACACCCCCATACCATAACTCCTCCTCCACCATGTTTTACTGTTGGTACCAAGTTTTGTTTGCGAAATTCTTCCCTGGGTTTTCTCCACACCAAGATTCTACCGTCAGAACCAAATATATTAAATTTACTCTCATCAGCAAATATAACTTTATTCCAGTAATCAGAATTCTTATTTATGTTGGATTTTGCGAAAGCTAGTCTGAGTTTTCTATTCTTTTCACTTACGAAGAATTTTTTCCTGGCTACTCTACCGTGATATCCAGCAGATCGAATTACCCTTCTAATAGTCTTAGGATTAACAATTATTCCATATAATGCTTGTAAATCAGCAGCAACTTTTGAAGCACTATTTCTTGGATTTTTTTTTTAATATTTCGAACGATAATTCGCTTTATTCCATTGGATAGCTTTGATGGTCGGCCAGGTCTTCTTTTATCCTGAATCATATGATTCTTTTTATATCGTTTAATGATATTGAAAACTGTTGAACGACTCAAGTTAACTGTTTCAGCAGTTTTTCTAATAGATTTTCCACGTTCAATACGCAAATTAATAACTAATTTTCGAATTTCAGGCGAAGTTTCTTTTCGATTAGCATTCATGGCTACACAGAGCTAAAAAACACAAAAATTCCAACACAAACTGGAGAGAAATACTGCAGACGATTTTATAAATTATTGCCAATTGCTTTTAAGTAAAAATAAAACCCAAAAAATATTTTTATTGCTTATTTCAAACGATTTTTGTTGCATATATAATGGTATCCCATCACTTATGTGAGCTATTTTTTGCTCCGTTCTAAACATTTGTATTTTTATTAAATTAATATTTTAATATTTTGACAAAATGTATGTTATGTAATAATCTTTACTAAATTTAAGTATGAAACACACCCACAAAAAAATGTGTACATGGTTTTTTTTTTTTTTTTTTTTTTTTTAATTTATTTGATTAGTTTCCTTTTGTAAAGCACAAGTGTCCCATCACTTATGTGAGACACTGTACGTGTAAATAGTATTTAATGAATTTAAATTTGAACAATGAGAGAGTTCGACATATAGATGTATTTTATATTGCATATTTCTGTTGCTTTTGCTTCAGTTATTTAATTTTATCACTTTAAAAATAATTTCTTAAATAAAAAATACTTTCATATTGAAGAGTATTTTATCATATATTTAAGCGTATGACAAAATAAAGGCCAGATGAAGAATGCTGCAGTAATGCATTTCAATATTGCAGAAGGTTTTGTTTCCATAGCAACAAAATTGAATCGACGGAGCTCAATCAGATTGGAGTTAATTTTGAGATGGAAACAATTTTTATTAATTTAAATTTTGTTTTAATTCATAAAATTTCACAGTTAATTTTCATTCTAAATACATTATGACAAAAATATAGTTAAAATAAACTAAAGCTGACAAAACTAAGTTTATATAAATAAAATTTCTTTAAACAAGTTCAAGGTGAAACATTTTTACCTTAAAAAGAATTTGACATTAAAAAGGTATTTTTTGAAAATTTATTTTGTCGCCAACCGATGATAAATCGCCAAATAAAAGAAATGTTCATTATTTTTTTACGAACGTTCTATCGGAGTTCCGCCAAAAAATTTTTACAAACATATATGCCCACATAATACAAACATTCTGTTTTTTTTTTTTTTTTTTTTTTTTTTTTTTTTTTCAGGAATTTCTGAGTATGCCCGTATGGAGACCTTCCTTGTTCGTATTGTTTATGTTTGATAGTATCTTCAAGTAGACGAAAACCATAGAACTCAATTATTACAGATTCGCATGAACCAATTTTGTAATTCCCAGTTGCTGTAACAACAGACCCCCCCCCCCCATGGTAATAATCCACCCCGCCAGTGCACCACCTGATTACAGGGTTGCAAAAAAGCCGGCTAAAATTAAAAAAATCCAGGCCGGTGGCTTTTATGGGTTTTAACCGGCTTTTATTGGCCAAAATTGACCTTGTTTGGCCATAATTGGCTTTTATAGAATGAAGCATTTTAATTAAGCTACACATTTTTAAGTGGCTTTTAGCTAGTTTTAATGATATTTAATTTACTTTGAATTTAATAAATTTATTTATTAAAATGAAAAATTGGGATTTTAATTGTGATTCATTATGAGAAAATTACCCAATTTTTTCAATAATGAAGATATTAATACTAGAATAGCACATTCATGGAGTTGCTAGTGGTTTATATAGTCAGAACTGCAAAATGTCAGTTAAATTATAAAATGGCCAAACCAAGTGCTTTTTTTAGCTCACAGGCTATCATAGCCTGAGAGCTTATGTGCCCGTCCGTTCTGTATGTACGTGCGTTCGTGCGTAACGCGATAACTTGTGATAAAAATATCCGATCCACTTGAAATTTTGTATGTAGGTATAGCCTGACAAGACGCTTCCCTGATTAGTTTTTGGAGTTCATTCGATATGTATAAGAGGGGGAACGGGGGGCTCATGCCCCTCCCCTTAGTTGATATGAATGGGATTTTCATGCAGAATTAAGTTTTCGTTCAAAATTTAGATTAGGATCATTCTGATGAGGCGATTCCGTGACTGTTATTAGGTGTTCATTGAATAAGTATAAACAGGGGGAACAGGGGTTCTAATGCCCCCCCCCCTTAATTTATATAAATGGATTTTTCAAGCAGAATTTTCAGATTTCATTCAAATCTCTGAATAGTTTTGGAAGTTTAATGGTTAAGTATAAAAGAGGGGGATAACTCCTTTTAAATTATATAAATGCTAAATGAGTTTTTATTAAGAATTATCTCATTTGCTCTGAATTTTGGATATAGATTTTTTATATGATAAAGCATGTCTTTGATAGTATAGGAGGTTCAATGATTAAGTATAAAAAAAGAGGAAAGGAAGAGCTGTTTCCCCTTCTTAATTTTTTTTCGAACGGAATTAACCCTTGAAAATATAAGGCTTTAATGTACAATTAGTATTTGTAGCCTGTGAGCTCAATGCCATCAGTTTAACTGGGCAATATTCTTTTTTATTTAAATTTACATTACATTTAATCCCATCCTTGTTTTATCATTTATACTGCTTTATAAAATTAAAGAGGACGATGGTTACTTAGTTATATGTTTTATTACTTAACTAATTTTAAGAGTTATAAAAATGTTATGTTTCATTCCCTATAAACATTTAAAATCATACATATAAAAAAAACACAATTTCTGACTATTGAAAATAGTATTATGAATTATGCATATTTCATAATATATTAAATTTCACAATTTATTTCAGTATTCTCAGTTAGCATATTCTTTTAAATCAGAAAGAGTTATTCAAAATTTTAGTTCAACAAATTTTATTAGAACACTAGCAGCCTTCGCCCGCTACGCTGGTCAGAACTACGCTGGTATCTCACGAACTGCTGGATTTAAAAGAACGAGGTGGAACCCGTCGAAATTCGACGAAAGAAAATGTTTAAGAAGAAACTGTATCATTGACTTATGATAAATCTACAAAATTAGTAACAGTAAAAAAAATGCATATTATTTTGGTCAATCTAACTCTCAAATAAATATTATTTTAAGATAAAATTAACAAAATACTATTTCTATAAAACTCAGTTCTCCAAATCATTAAAATTAAACTTTAATTTTACGTTTAATCAGCAATTTATAATAAATATCAGTTATTATTATGAAGTTATTAATATATAGGCTCTTATGTTTGGTAAATGAGAAAGAAAAAAAAATCCCACTTGACATGATCACAGACGATATATTTAACAAAGTATACGCATTTTCTCTTTTCTTTTCTTTTTCTTCAATTTTTAAGAGAAAATGGAGTGATTGCGTTGCCACAATTACAAAATTAATACTAAAAACTATAAAAATAATTAATATCTCAAATATAAATTGAGATACAGTTTTCAAATAAATTGCATTTAAAAGTACATTTTTTTCTTTATATGACGGTGTAAAAATTTAAAATGTGTGATGTTTAGATGTGTGAAATTTGCAAAACCGAAAGTGCAGGGGAAAGTGTTGCCATTCGCAAAATGACGTATGCGTTACGCACAGATACGTTTGGCCTTTATAATATAGATAGATTTGCTTAGTACCATTCGATTCAGCATGAAAAAATACGCTAAAATATGTTATCAGTTGTAAAATATCTGTAAATTCCGTTTTTAAGGAATTTTTTTAAAGTTCGTTCTTTTTATTACCCCCTTTAGGAGAGGAATTTTCGAAAATCCCTTCTTAGGGGCACTCGATATTATAAGAAGTATTTTTACCCAGATTTTCAAGATTTTTAGTTCGGTAGATTTTTTTGTGCTGTGATTAATACGAAATCCAGACTTTCTTTTATATATATAGATAGGGATTGAAAATTTCAGGTTTTTGCGCCGAAGACATCGCTAAATAAGGAAAATGTGAAGTATCTCACGAACTACTGTATTAAAAAGAATTTGCTTACAAGGAAGGTCTCCATACGGGCATACTCCGAAAAATCTGAAAAAAATAGAGAATGTTCTTTTCATGAGGATATATACGTTTATAAAAAAAATTTCGGCGAAATCTCCGTAATCTGTCCGTAAAAAAATAATTAAAATTTCGTTATTTGGCGATTTATGATCGGTTGGCGATGAAGAGCAAATTAAAAAAAAAATTTATGTCAAATGCATTTTAAAAGAAAAACGTTTCATGTTCAACGTGTTTAGATAGATCAAATATCTTTTCTTTTGTCAGCTTTAGTTTGTTTTAAATATATTTTCGTTATATTGATATTTTATATTCAAATTTATCATCAAAATTTGAGATTTAAAACGAAATTCAAACTTAAATTCATTAAATTTTTTTCAAGTTCAAAGTGCAGTTGAGCATTTTCAATTCGATTCTGTTGCTATGGAAACCTCTAGCTTTTATTTTTGAATATGCTTAAAGGTATGAAAATAATTTTACTGAAGAATAATTTTTATGTCCGAAAATATTTTTTTCAAGAGGTAAATTAAATAACTACAGCAACAAATAATATATATTTATATTCAATTTAATATATATATATATATATATGTAGTATACTATCTCACTCATAGTTTATGCTGAGATGTTTAAATTCATTTACACAGATTCTAAAAATCCAAAAGTTTTCAGTTGCATTAAAATCGTTTGCTTTTGGCGGAGAAAAGAGCTGCTCGCCAAATCGTCTGACACTTTAGTCTTCTCACGTCAAATATTCGAAAGTATTTTATTTTTTTACATGTTTTCTAGCATAATTTCGCCGATAACTTTCACTGATCCTTTATTACATACATGAGTAGTTTAATTGGAATTTTTTTCAATAAAATCTGAGTATGCCCAGTATGGAGACCTTCCTTGTTAGTACCAGTCGATTCAGCATGAAAAAATACACTAAAATATGTTGTAAAAGCGCCCCAATTGGGGGGGCCGTGTATAGTGGTTATTAAAGAAGTAGAGAAATTTGGACTAAATTGGTTTATTAATTAAACGTATACTAATAAAATAAAACATCTACAATTTACAATAAAAGAGAGAGATGGAGATATATCAGTATGGACTTACCCAGGAGTATGTTGACCGTAGACTTTGGGGCCGATTCAATAGGCATCTTGGTCCTTTTAATGATGCACAACACTCACGCACTACTCTCTCCTTTACTTAGTAATGTTATATTATATTCATCGATTCATTCTTATTTTGCTCTCGTGTCTATCTGTATATATATCCGAGTATATCAATCGCATCTCAAATGAACTCTGCTATTTGTTTCTAGATTAAAAGCGCGCGTGATTATGGTTAATTAGAATTTACGCGTATTTTTCTTATCGAGTGATTAAGATGTAGCTTTTTCTTTCTTAAGGGTGAGATGAACTTTATACTTAATTCTGATATCTGGATACTAGATTAAAGACTTCACGTGCCTAGAAACCTTATATAATTTATCGTATGAATGTTTATTTCGAAAACAGTTGATTACTTATATTTCTGAGTCCAAGATAATGTGACTGCGTCACATCTCTATTCACACGCGAAAAAAAAACAATAAAAAAAAATAATTTAAGGCTTAGGGTTCTCTACCGAAATCTCCATCTCTCTGAAAGGAATACATATAACAGTACAAGAGTAGTTTCGCAGAACTACTTAATGGGTAAAAAAAAGAAAAATATATATATATATAAGTTATACATCCATTAGTAATCTATAAATGCAAGAACATACAAACTCGTAAATATCCAATTTGTAGAGTATAACTACTAGGGAAAAAAAAATTGAAATTCTAAATAAAAAGTGAAAAAAAAGGATTTTTTTTTTTTTTTTTTTTTTTTTTTGATTATATATTTTACAAATAAAAATATAAAAAAGGAAAAAAAAATTTAAACAGTGAATAACGAATAAATCATGTTGAATAGTTAGGGAAAAAAATGATAACTAGTGAAACTAGCAGTAGTGGTTTTAAGGGTAAGACATTTAAGAGTTTGTTATGAGGAAAACAAAAAACAGTTATAATAAAAACAGTAATAATATATATAAGTACATTCGTAGAACTTATCTTCTACAACAGGTGACACAAGTAGAAAAAATCGTGATGGTGAGACAGACAATCAACAAAATCGCTCCCAACATTTTTAATGACATAAAAACATTATTGAAAGTGGGGAGGGAGAAAAAACTAAAGAAGCCTGAGCCCGAGGAATCACTTTTAGAAAATGATTTAGTGTATGAAGTATTTAACTGAATTAAGTGCAGGCTGGGTTCAGAGAGACAAAAGGAAATTTTTTGGCACTGTCTCATATTTCTCGAAACCAAACAAATCTTTTCATCGTAGCATTTCTCATCAGCTAAAAATTTTATAGAATATTCCTGTGGCTCAGTTCCTAAATTAATACTACGTGTATAAATTGAAATTTTTTGAAATTCTAGAGAAATAGTCCCTGCATGACATGATGAAAAAGCGAAAAAAGTCATTTCGGAAAGAATCTGACAAGCATAGCATCCTTTCGTTTTAAAAACAGCATCAGTTAGACGTGGGCAGATATCAATGCTCTGTACTGTTATTTTATAGTCCTGAAAATGAAGTTGCAGGCGAACCGGAGCTGAAGATAGGAGTTGGGATTTTAAAGTCCCTTTTTCCATAGAAAGAAGATGTAAATCATGTGTAAGAGGCAGTGCCCGCTCATTTGTGGCATAAAGTGCTTCCAACGCATCTGGCGTTTGCATACATCGAAGAGTAGTTTCGAAAAAAGTACATTGTACCATATTTCGGTCAAATAAAAAGTTTGTAGTATAACTAGTGTTTGCTTGAACCTGGCCCACTAATCCAGCTATAGGACGATTAGAAGGACTTGATGGGACTAGGTAAGCTTCAGAAGCATCTCCCACTCGTAATAAGAGCGAATCCGAAATATGTATAGGAGCTTGATTATATGCTCCTAGGATGTCTATGTTAATACCGTCAGCTGTTATTGTAGAAGAATGAAATGTCATAGTCTCAACAGTATTGTTAAGAGAACGTTCCACTGAAATGGTATATGTGCATTGGTGACCTGATAATTGTCGTACTTCATAGGAATGCAGCAAGTCTGGAATAAAGTATACCCTATAAAATAAACATCCCATACGGGAAATAATTGTGCATCCACTACCCACGCTAGACGGCTGGCAGCTCGTGAAGCCTGGATATTCTAAACTTTCTTCCGTGAGTGCCTCAAAATGTTTATCATTTTTACAATGTTCGCCCCAGGCGCAATAATAATTTTGAGGGCACGCGAGTTGCGAAATGGTATAATGCTTCACAGGAAATGTGAAATATTTTCTCTTCGAAGAAAACGAACATTGGGCTGACACAAGTTTCAGTTTCATGTGAAAAATATCATTATCATTTTTATCTTGGAACCAAATGCATGATTCGTAACCTAATCCTTTTAACGTTATCTCTGCCGTTGTGAATAATTGACAAGTTTGATGGTCAGTTTGTTTTTGACAATTTTTTATGTCTGAGCTCAAAAGTGCATGAGTTGAACAGTCAGCCTGAGTTAAAGCTAGAAGGCTTAAAAATAAAAGTATAGAATGCATCATAGCTGGTCGACGCTGGGGGTTGCGATTTTCCAAAAATTGGTGAAATGAGAGAATATAATTTCTTATTGTCGTACCTAGCAAAGCTCCGACTAGAAGAAAAAATCGAAGTAAAGATTTAATAAATGCTAGGGTAGTAAGAATTAAGAGGATCACTGACCGTAGGGAGATCAAAATTCCTTTGCAGGCCCATTTTAGAAGGCACAATATACTTAGCACGAAAATTGTAACAGTACCATAAAACAAATAAGTAATATATGCAGGCCAGCATTTGATATAAAACAAAAAGTCTCTGCAAAGGATGCAGCTTGATAATCGACAAACAGTCTTTCCTTCAAGGGAAATGTCGCCATGGACTGCCTTCCCTGAATTTGAAATAAAAATTAATGTAAGGGTGTCTCTAAATGCTACGAACTCAGGTGGCAAAACAACCTGTAATTCTGACTGGATAGATAAAATTAGTTCATTTCCAGACACTCGTGCTATGAGTTTTCCTGGTTCTGGAAGTGTAACGATTGGATCTTGAAACGAAATGGATAAATTATGATTAGAAAATGTAGCCCCTTCATATTCCTGAAGTTGACGTGATCGCCGGGTTTTCTTGGGTATTTTGAAGAGACACACCTGTAAAGATATCAAGGTAGGATTGACGATGATACCGGTAGAAGAGAGATGAGACATCTCGTATAGTACTTTCCGAACCTTACATCGGCATGGGGCTTCATCGACACAGGGAAAATTTGAACAAAAATCTGCTGTACCTGAACAGTTCGTTGAACACTCGCATGGGAGAGGAATCATGTCACCTCTGGTATCGGCTGTTGAACATAGGAAAGTGTCCAGAATACCGTCGGCATTGGTGGGTTTCTCAAAGAAGGCAGCTGGGTGTAGGAGAGAATTTTGATGTAGGATGTATGTCCTCGTTCCTGTGATGCAAAATTCACAGTTAATGGCCTGGCAGGAATCCACTGGTAGGTCCAAAAGTTCCAAGGTGCTAGCCGTAATGTTTCCGCAGTCATAACTAGCTGATGTTGCATTTCTGTGGCAAATCTGGATGGCTAGAACCTGAGGGACCATCATAAAAATGAAGAGGAATCCTCCTGGGAAGAATATGATAATACTCCATCTCACATTTAAATATGTTATTTATTTATTTATTTTATCTATCCTAGCAAAATAAAACTTAAACATGTATTAAGATTAAATTCCATAAACTATTAATTGATTTTTTTTTTTTTTTTTTTTTTTTTGAACAAAGTGAGAAAATATTTATTATTATTATTATTAATAATGCTACTGATGATAGTGTTAATTAGCCTTATCTCTCGAAAAATTATTATTATTATTACTATTATTATTATTATTTTAATTATCGGTTTATAATTAAGGTTAGTATATTGTGTTATAAAATTTATCTCTTACTTGAAAGAAAATTTTAGCACAAAGATTATCTGAATGAGATAAGCAAGAAATGATTTCCCATATTACGCAAGGGAAAATGAAAGGAAAAAAAATAAAAAATGCAAAACTTAAAGGCTGAAAATTCTAATAAAAATCACAAGTTCATTTTATTGGGGGGAAAAGAGAGAAGATAAAAAAAATATTGTAAAAAAAAAATGTTTAAACAAAGTTAATCTGTTTATTAATTTATACATGAAAGAATTGTCAATAGTTGATAATCTGAACATATCGCTTCGGAGTAGCAAGAAGACGAAAATAAAGGAGAAAAACGAAAGTTATCTTCGATAAATTTGTTTACACTGCCTCTGCATGATAGTTGGCGATAACAAACCGTAACTGTTTAACTAAGAAGATGAAAAAGAAAAAAAAATAACACAAGGAAACTGAAAAAAAAATTGTGGGGGGGGGGGGTAAATAATCTATATACATATGAATTTATAATTATGTTAATTGAATGACATCAAACTTCTTTTTTTTTTTTTTTTTTTTTTTTCAGGATAATTTACTGGAACACTGTTGAATGCTTTATTATTATTATTATTATTATTATTATATATTTTGGATATGTTAAATTATAAGAATATTTAGTCTTCCTTACCTAACTGAATAATCACATAAGGAATTGATTTTACGCCAGCACAAAATATAATTCCAAATGTAAAAAAAAAAAACAATTAGTAATCCAATGACAGGTCGCGCGCATCTGACAAAGGATACCGGAAAACTAAAACTATAGTACACTAAAATATAAGGATTTAGTAAATGATAATATTTAATAGAGAACCAAGTAAGAACGGCTGTATATTATTAAAATCAGTACTATTTGTTGTTGAGAATATTCGAGAATATTGTTGAACTAATAATCTATTAGAGAGTATAGTTAAATAAATGAAATATTGGGCTGTTGGAACGAAAAAGAGGCAGAAAAAAAAACGAATAAAGAAAATTTCTTTCATAACTGTGATATTTAATTCCGTCGATAAAAATATCTAGTCTTTTGAGGTTTTATCCACTTTTTCTGAATATTACCCACTGTATCTAGTTTGTCCGCTAGGACATCGGAAATTTTATCAATTATGTTTTTATTTTCTTGTGTGCCCGTGCCTGAACCAATCGCCCAATTTATCAGTCTGTCAGAAAAAGAGTTAGTGTTTATCTCCGAACTAGAAGCACGATTTCGCCCGCGAGCTCTTTCGCAATTCCAAGTCCCATCGTCAACTTTACGTAACCTTAAAGGAGTAACTGATTGCTGATCAGACAGGGGAGGCGTATTATCTGCCGGTGTGTCAAGGGGAACTTCCGGTAAGGGATCTGTGGAGGTTTGACTGGTTTCGGGCCCATCTTGGTTTCTATTTGCATTAGAGGATGCGATAAAAGGTGGAATATACTCATCAATTTCCGTATCACTATCATAAAGAGAAAAGTCATTCTTAGGTTGAGGCGGTGCGAGATTATCATTTTGGGAGGATGGAAATGATGATTTATGTTCAGTGCTACCTGGAGTCGTGGGAATTTGCAGATCAGGCCGTCTTTCGACATATGAAAACATTCTGTCAACGTGAACTTTGACTGGTTTGGCGAAAGGCTTATTTACGTGAATTATCGTATAATTTAGGTTAGAATGCTTCTCGATTACACGATATGGTCCACTAAAATGTTTTGAAAAAGCTCTTCCCGTTAATTGTGTAGTAGCAGGGGTATATAGATAAATCTTTTGACCTATATGAAATACTTTAGACGTTGCAATCTTTTCGCGAAACTGAGATTGTTTCTCAGAAGCTTGTTCCAAATTTTTATATACATTACGATATACATAGTGTAATTTGGAAAGGTTCTCTTCGACATAATTTTCACATGGGAAGTAATGATGACGTGGTGGTTTTTCAAATAAATGAAATGGTAAATTTAAGTCTCTATTAAACATGAGGAAGGATGGCTTCTCATGTGTAGTGTCATGATAAGAATTATTATAAATAAAATTATAATAATCTAAATAAGTGTCCCAATCGGTAATTGTTTCTGAAAGGCATGTTAAGCTGTTTTTAATGCTGGAGTTGAGGCGTTCTGCTGCTGAGTTCGTTTGGGCGTGATACGGGGAAGTTCGAAGTTTGCGAATATTAAGTTTTTTGGCTAGGCTAGAAAATAATTGACTTTGAAAATTTCTTCCAAGGTCCGTCAAAATCGCTTGAGGTACTCCAAAAACAGTTATAACCTGCAGTAATTTTGCCGAAATTGTATCTGCTGTAATGTCAGAGAGGGCAAAAAATACAGAATACTTTGTGAAGTGATCTATCACTGTAAGTACATATTTATTCCCGGATTCAGACATACTTAAGGGTCCCAGGATATCGAGGCTTAACCGCTCCATAGGTTGGGTTGGTGTATCGAATTTCATCAAGGGAGATTTGGTAATATTAAAGCCTTTTTTTTCAATACACTTAGTGCAAGAATAGGAAAAGTTTTTAATGTCGCGATACATATTTTTCCAATAGAATTTTTCCTTAATAGTTCGATAATTCTTGAAAAAACCAAAATGCACTGTTTCTGAACCTTCCAAGACATAAGGAATTAATTTTTTTGGAATTACGATTTGTTCAAAATAATCATTCCGGGCCGCATGACTATTCCTATGAGACAAATGTTTAAGAATACCCTTTTCGAGGAAATAGTCATCCGTTCTCTCTGGACATGTTTGCGAATTATTTTCCAAATAATCGATGATAAGTTTCAAAGATGGATCTGCACGTTGCTCGAATTGTATTTTTTTGAGATCTGGAATATCTGCCTTAACAACGTTGACGGAGTGACATACATCTCTGGATAACAAATCGCCTAAATAATTAGTCGAACCTTTAATGTGTTCGAATTGATAATCATAATTCGACAATTCAAGTAACCAACGGGATAATCTATTAGCAGGTGAATCAAGAGTTTTTAAATATTTAAGTGATTTACAATCAGAAAGTAAAATAAATTTTCGACCATATAAGTAAACTTTAAAATGTCGAATCGCCAATAAAATAGCATATGCCTCGAGCTCAATAGCGGGCCATTTCTTCTCATGTGGTTTCAACTTACAAGAAAAATAGTTAATGGGTCTCAAAATTCCATTCTCATCTTTCTGTAATAAGGCTGCACCCACAGCCTCTAAAGAAGCGTCCGTATTTAGATAAAAGACATCATTAAAATTCGGATGTTTCAACATGACGTCAGATAGTAATTTTTGTTTAATTGTGTCAAAGGCAGTTTGAGCTTCGTCCGTCCACCGAAACTTAGAATATTTTTTCGTTAAATTTGTTAGTGGAATAACAATATCAGAAAAATTTTCTACAAACGATCTATAATAATTTGCCAAACCTAAGAACCGTTTTAATTTGCGTACCGTGGTAGGTACTGGGAAATGATTGATTGATGTGAGAGTCTCAGGTAAGGGTTTCAGTCCATTTTTGTCAACAACATGTCCTAAATATTTTATGCTAGGTTGGAGAAATTGACATTTCGAGGGATTTAAAGTTAAACCGTATTGCCGAAAACGGTCAAAAACTAATCTTAATTTTCTTATTGAATCATCAATGGTGTTCGCAGGAACAATAATATCATCGATATATGTAGCAATATTTTCTGGTTGAAGACCATTTAGTACTGTATCTGCTGTTTCTTGAAAGACCTGTGCTGAGTTTTTTAATCCAAAACAGAGGAATTTATAATGAAAATTTCCGTAAGGACTTGAAAACGCGGTTAACTGTTTGTCTTCGTCGCGTAATTTTATTTGGTGAAAGGAGGAATTTGCATCCAAAGTACTATAATAGTTAGCACCTCTTAAAGAATTTAGAATATCAGAAATAAGTGGTAATTTATAATTTGAAGAAATTGTTACTTCATTTAATTTGCGAAAGTCAATTACAAGTCTAAATTTACCTTCAGTTTTTTTTTTTACTAAAATAAGAGGAAAAGAATAGCGGCTGTTAGATTTTTCTATAATGCCGGCCTCCGATAACTCTTTTATCTCATTTCGAAGAGTATCGCGTAACGCAACTGGTACAGGAAATGATCGGCATTGAATAGGTGAAGTATCAGTTAGTTCAATAGGGGGGGCTTCCAAAGTGCATTTTCCAATAGTTTTTAAGGAAGTACTGAAAATGTCGGCATATTCAAAAATGAGCGCCTCTAATTTTGATTTTGCTTCAATTGGAATATTAGATAAATTAAAGTCGGAAATTTTTAAATCTCGCCTCCGTTTGTCTGCTATAGAGGTACTTGAAGCAATATCGATATGTGAATCAATATGCGCTATCTTGGTATTTTTATTCAAATGAAGGGTAGAATTATGCGATAAATTATTAATAATGAGCGGAATTGTTCCTTCTTTAGTGATAGTAGAAACAGAGTGATGTAATTCTAAGTCGTGACGAGAAGGTAGGGGGTCTAATAATACAGGCGTACCAATAGGCAATTTTTGGCTAGATTTAATTTGAACAACTGCGGATTGCAGTGGAGGAATTTTAAGTTTGCGAATTAATTTTGCATAAGATTTTACATGTATGACATTAATTTTCTGCTGTCCAAATTTACATATAGGAATCTGATCACCCCGAAATGAAACCGTCTTATTATCAAAATTGATGTGACATTTAAATAAAGACATGAAATCGAATCCCAAAATAAAGTCATATTCGGGACTGAAATTTGAATGTGTGATTAAAAAATTAAAATTTAAACGTTTATTTCCGATAGTTAAGGGCATGTTTGCAGTAGAATGTAGTTTTATTTCATTGCCAGTCAGAGTTGAAATTTTAATGGAGGGATTTGTATTATTATTTTGTATGAGATATGGAGTTATTTGCTTAAAAGCGGAAAAACTACACAAAGAGGCACTTGCTCCAGAATCTAATAACCCATTAAAAATTTTATTTCCAATTCTAATTTCAATGATAGGCAAGGGACTGTATTTGCCTATAGTATATTCCGCTGTTCCTGATAAACAAGATGTGTTTGTTTTAACCTGAGGTGATAGGGGCCCTTTTGATGTTATCGACCCCGATTGGAGTTTAAAGGCTTGTTTCTATTATATTGGGTAGTTTGTGGCTGGCGAGGGGTAAATGACCTGGACTGATAAGGTGTATTACCAACGTAGTCTGTTGATCTCGCATTCTGCTGCGGATTGCGAATCCTGGGTTGATTGAAATGTGAATTTCGATTTCGCGAATAGCATTGATGGGATAGGTGGTTATTGCGATTACATAAAACACAGTGCAACGATGATGGTTGCGTATGTCTGGGTGCGAATGTAAAATTTCGCGGAGCACGGGGGGTATATTGGACACGTAAGTTTTGCATTTGCTCTGAAAGCGAATGAACTAGACGTTCCGTCATTTTATTTTGGTTCTCAACTATTTTATTTAATTTGTCTTCTATGTTGCTCTGTTGAGTTGAATTAAATGTATTAATTGGAACGATCTCAGACGCTGAAAACTGTGAATTAATTTCATCCAATTGAGCCTGTTCGACCGCTTCATCGAATGATTTAGGATTGCGATTAATAGCCAAATTTTTGAGGGAAGGTTGCAACCCTTCTAAAAACTTCGCGAGTTTTGTCTGGTCAACTATGGGAAGTACGTCTGGTTTAGAAATATTACCTGCGCCAAAGTATTTTGCGGTTAGATTTGCAACCTTAGTAGCGAAAGATCGGACAGATTCTCCAGGCGCTTGCCTACAATTTGAAAACAACTGCTGACGTTGACTTAAAGTGGTCTTTTGATCGAAATATTTTAGGAACTTTTCCTTAACATTTTTAAAGACTTTCTCCTGATTTAATTCTGGGTCATCAATGAAAAATTGCAATGCGGGGCCGCGGAGTTTGCTTTTAAAAACTACAATAAGTTCAGCATCGTCCCACTGAGCCAGGGTCCCGATAGATTCGATATTATTTATAAAGAATGTTACATTCGAAAACAAATCCCCATCAAAATTATTAACAAGATTCTGATAGCCAGCGATTTTATTCGGTGTTTCTGACATTGTATATTTATCTATAAATTCCCTTTATAATAATAATAATTGTTTAATTATAATAATTCAAGAAACTTAATTGCACATATATACACAAGAAAAAAAGTATAATTATGCATCACACTTGACAATACATATAAAATTAATGAGAAAGGATGTGTATGTAGCCCAATAATCCATCATGATAAGCAAAACGGAAAAAAGAGAAAAAGACAGAAAAAAGAAGGAATAATTATGTTATATACGGATACATATATAATTAATAGGATATAATATTTCGGAACAGTGATTAAGTTTATACTTTTGAAAGAATCCACTAATTATATAAAACAGCAGGATAAAAAAAAATATGTTTACACAAGAAGGGAAATCATTTCTTTTACTTTCCGCACATTGCACATGCTATATTCTTTATTGGAGAGAATGAGACCTTCCCGGTCAAAGTAGGAAACCATATATACATATATAATTATAACCCCGGCTAAAAATTCTGATTACAGGAAAAAAAAAATCCTGATAAAAGGCACCAAATGTAAAAGCGCCCCAATTGGGGGGGCCGTGTATAGTGGTTATTAAAGAAGTAGAGAAATTTGGACTAAATTGGTTTATTAATTAAACGTATACTAATAAAATAAAACATCTACAATTTACAATAAAAGAGAGAGATGGAGATATATCAGTATGGACTTACCCAGGAGTATGTTGACCGTAGACTTTGGGGCCGATTCAATAGGCATCTTGGTCCTTTTAATGATGCACAACACTCACGCACTACTCTCTCCTTTACTTAGTAATGTTATATTATATTCATCGATTCATTCTTATTTTGCTCTCGTGTCTATCTGTATATATATCCGAGTATATCAATCGCATCTCAAATGAACTCTGCTATTTGTTTCTAGATTAAAAGCGCGCGTGATTATGGTTAATTAGAATTTACGCGTATTTTTCTTATCGAGTGATTAAGATGTAGCTTTTTCTTTCTTAAGGGTGAGATGAACTTTATACTTAATTCTGATATCTGGATACTAGATTAAAGACTTCACGTGCCTAGAAACCTTATATAATTTATCGTATGAATGTTTATTTCGAAAACAGTTGATTACTTATATTTCTGAGTCCAAGATAATGTGACTGCGTCACAATGTTATCAGTTGTAAAATATCTGTAAATTCCGATTTTTAAGGAATTTTTTAAAAGTTCGTTCTTTTTTTTTACCCTCCTTAGGGGGAGGGGGGAATTTTCGAAAATCCCTTCTTAGCGGCACTCGATATTATAAGACGTATGTCGAATAGAGTGGACTGTAGTCTTGATAGTCTTTTTAAAGTTTTTTAATTTCACTTGCACAAATACACACACACATAAAAACACAAAACCACAAATGGTAAACTAATATGCAATTATAAAATTCAAATTGATTTCCATAGCTTAAGGGGTGTATGGATGAATAGTAATTCGAGTACGTGCTGATTCTTTGATGATCAACAGCTAAACTGTTCATTTTTTACAAGCGCTCGCCAGGTGGAACCAAAACACTTCCGGAACGGAACATGCCGCCCGGGGATGAAATATGCAATATTTCAGCAATCAATAAACATAATACAATAATAATTAATTAACAATAAAAATGACATTAAATACAAACACTTAATACATAAACAATGAGTATAATTACTTTAAAATATTATAATAATAATACAATGATACATAAATCAGTCACTAATGGGCAACAGGCATATTTTAGAAATGCCTCGTGAAAAAATACCAGTAGCAGTTTTTACTTTCACTGCACGTACCTTTTGGTCATTGCCTGGAATTATTTCAATAATCCGGGCAAGAGCCCATTTACATGGTGGTAGATTTTCCTCCTTTAGTAATACTAGGGAGCCTAGCTTAATGTTTTCTTTTTTAAATTGCCATTTACCTCGCTGCTGCAAGTGATTTAGGTAGTCAACAGACCAACGTTTCCAAATGCATTGAACATATTTGGAAATTAACTGCCAATGGGTTAACTATTATCAGAAATATTCATGACATTAGGCTCTGGAATACTGCTGATAGGCCTGCCAATTAAAAAATGGCCTGGTGTAAGTACCTCAAACTCATTTATGTCATCAGAAAGAGCAAATAAAGGCCGGGAGTTTAAGATCCCTTCGATTTGGACCACTAGAGTTTCAAAGTCCTCTAAAGTGATTTTATTATTACCTACTGCTCTGAGCAAATGATGTTTGAAAGACTTAACACCAGCTTCCCAAAGACCACCAAAATTAGGGGATCGAGGAGGGATAAATTTTTAGGTTATGAATTCTTCGGCAAAGAAATTTGATAATTCCTCGTTAGGTTTTTCCAATAATTTTTTTTAATTATTTAATTCAGTTGACGCGCCTTTAAAATTAGTGGCATTATCCGAAGTTAGCGTGTTTACTTTGCCTCGCCTGGCACAAAATCTTTTAAGCGCAGCAATGAATGCAGCAGCGGACAAATCGCTTACTATTTCTAAACTAGAAGATAGCCCGTCAAAATGACGTGTTTCCATTTTTAAATGGATGATAAAACATTACAACAACTTTGGTCAATCATGGCCACTTCAGGCTTAAACAATTTTGAAAAATACAAAGATTGAACATGAGGGAAAAATCTTAAAAAAAAATCAATTATTAAAGAATACATTGTGAAACTACAGCCAAAAAATATTTTAAAATACTGAGAGAAAATAATAAAAAAAAAATACCCAAAATGCATAAAATTTTTTCCCATTTGGCCATTTCCAGACGAATATGAGAAGGTAGCCAAATTATTAATTGAATGGGTAAAATAATGACATAGAATATGCAGCCAATGAATATCACTCATAAAATTACAGTAATTATTTCACAAAAAACATGCAAATTAACATGCATTAATAATGCAAAACATGCACTAATAATGCTATTTTAAAACATTTGTGAATTAAATATTTTATACTGTTAGCTAATACTTAAAAGAAAATACTTTTTAAGATCGAAAACAAATGTTAACAATAAAGAGTAAACAATCGTGATTCGTTATGTGACAATGAAGTCATTCACGGCTGTAAAAAATAAATAAATAAATAAAGCAATACGAATATAAAAATTCTGACAATATTGTATTTAAAACGCACCTTCGCATTTCTTAAATAAAATGTTTTAATTAAACACTGTTAAAAATTTGAATGTTTTGCTGCATCGTCATTACACAGCTTTTAAGAGAGCAGCATTTAAGCGAGTCAAGGGAGTCTTACTTAAATGTTACACTGTTAAAAATTTGACCCATTTGTTGCAGCGTCACACCACAGCTTTTATAGAATATCTATTTTATGACCAATGAGAATGCTCCATATCACAGTAAAGTAACCGCTTTATATAAAAGCAGTGGAGTGATGCTGCAGCATCACTCCAACGCTTTTATAGAAAACGGTTACTTTGTGTGTGTTACTTACAGTGTATTCTATAAAAGCTGGGGAGTGATGATGGAGCAAAAGGGTCAAATTTTTAAGTGTACTGCTAAAAATTTGACCCATTTACTGCAGCGTCACTCCACAGCTTTTATAGAATGGCTCTCTTATGACCAATGAGAATGCTCCATAACACAGCAAAGTAATCGTTTTCTATAAAAGCGGTGGAGTGATGCTGCAGCAAATGAGTCAAATTTTTAACAGTGTGAATATTGTGTTTGAAATAGGGAAAACATTTCAAAGCACAGTAAAATGTAGTGACATCATTTACAGCTCAAACTGTAAATCTGACAAATGAGAACGCTCCATTACGACTCTGAAACGTTTGCATTGGACGAAAAATTGATAGCCTTTAAAATCAGAGATAACTTTTCACAATAGAATTTGTCATTGATCACAATAAGTGTTTTTTCTCGTGGATGGGTTGATCCCGGAATCGTTATACATGGAGGGATTTATATATATAATGAACGGCTAGTAGCCATGCATATAAATATAGCCACATAACTTTTGAAATAATTACCTTTCCTCTGATTTTTGTATTTGATTTGAAAGGGACCGCAAAAACCTACACCTGAATTGAAAAATGTGCAATTAGGTGTTACGCGTTACGAAGGGAGGTCTCCCATCAATTGATCTAACGTCTTGGGATTGTGCCTGAAACATGTGACACAAATGTGTACTGTTTTCCGGGCAATGCTTTTAGCCTTTATGGGCCAATATTTCATGCGTACTTGATGAACTAGTCCTTGAGCACCTATATGGAAGTACTTTTTATGAAAGTACTCAACATTTAATTTAGTGATCTTGTGATCACTGGGTAAAATTACTTGGTGCTTTGCATCAAAAGGCAAGTGAGAATTGATTAATCTACCACCAAAGCGAAGGACTCCACTTTCATCAATGAATGGGTCCAAACTTTTTAACTTACTGCAGGAAGGAACAGGTTGCCCCTTTCTTAATGCTGACAATTCAGGAGAGAACTTACTTTCCTGGGCTTTCCTTATTAAAAAAAGTACTGAAACTCAACTCTTCCGATGTGAGGAAGTGTTTGGTTTTCTCCTTTCTCTTACAGTTGTTGATGAACCTGAAAATAAAACTACATATTTTAATTAGTTTTAAAAAATTGTTCAATTTGAATAGTTCATTTAAAATGTTCGGATCTTTTTCCACAGTTAGTAAGGATAGGGAAAAGTCTGCTTTCATTTTTTGTTCACATTCAAAGGCAGTGGGAATGGAAAGTTGGCTGGAAACTGTAATTTCTCTTTGAAGAAATTTTGGTCCAAACCACCACAAATCATTGTCAATGAGATCTTTTGCTGTTGCACCTCTGGAGATGATGTCTGCTGGATTAGATTTTGAGGCAACATGGTTCCACTGATGAGTTTCGGAAAGATATTGGATCGCGGACACCCTGTTTGCAAAGAAGGTTTTCAGTTTTTGGGGTGATGTATTTATCCAAAATAGGACAATTGTAGAATCTGTCCAGAACCATACTCTTTCAAGATTTAATTTTAGAGTGGCAATCACTTTCTGAACTAGCCTTGTCAAAAGTAGAGCTGCAGACAGTTCAAGTCTTAGGATTGTTATTGGCTTTAGTGGGGCTACCCGGGACTTGCTGCATAGAAGATTAGATCTGAATTGCCCACTTCAGGAGAAAGAGCTCAAGTAGATAGCTGCTCCATAGGCCTTTCCAGAGGCGTCTGAGAATGCATGTAAATCTAGACTTGCAATGTTGTCTGACAAAACATACCGTGGAATTGTAAGATCATTTATTTCATTTAGCTTGTTAAGAAAATTCTTCCATTCTCGAAGTGAGCTAGAAGGCAATTGTTCTTGCCAATTAATTTTTAATCCCCATAAATGTTGCATAAATATCTTAGCTTTGGTTATAATTGGGCCAATTAGGCCAAGGGGATCATATATTTTAGCAATTTGAGCCAAAACATTTCTCTTGGTATAAACATCTTTAGGTTCTATATTAATCTCAAAAATGAAATGGTTCATTTGAGGTTTCCAAAGCATTCCCAAAGTTTTTACCGAAATCTACTGAGAGTGTTCATCAAATGCGTATTCTGATATGGCGGCATCTTGTAGTAATTCAGGATGGTTAGCAATTCATTTGTGAAGGTCCATTCCTCTCCTTTTCAAGATCTGAATTAATCCGATTGCTTTGGGTGGGACTTGTTGAGCTAAAACCAACTGGTAGGCCTTCCCACCCGGCCGAACCTGTAGTTCCTTTGCAGCTTGTAAGGAACTGGCACCAGATAAACAATCATCGACATACATGTCGTTAAATATGACTTCTGAAGCTTTAGGGAAATCTGTCTTTTCCTCATCAGCAAGAGCCTTTAACGTTCCCGTGGCTAAAAAGGGGCCTGAAACTGTCCCATAGGTAATCGTGTTTAGCTCAAAGACTTTTATCGGAGCGTCCTTACTAACCTTCCAAAGAATTCTTTGTAAATTTCTCTGCAACGGTTTTATCATTATCTGTCTGTACATTTTCTTAATGTCTGCGCAGAATGCATACTTGTGCGTACGAAATCTAGTTATAATAGAAAATCAATCTTACTGAACCGTTCCCCCATTTTACAATATTGAATTAAGTGAATAACTGCTAGATGTATTTGAACTAGCGTTGAATACCACTCTCAGGGGAGTGGATAATTTTTCTGGTTTATAAATCGCATGGTGAGGAATATAGTAAGACACCCCTTTTTCGCTTTCAGATTCAATTTGAGTCATATGACCCAAAGCTTCATACTCGTTCATAAATTCTATATATAGATCAGACATCATTTTATTTCTATCTAATTTATTCCACAAATTAGTTAATCTTTTTGCTGCAATTTCTTTAGAAAATCCCAACAATGCTTCAGCATTTTCCTTTATGGGTAATTGTACGGTGAATCTACCCGTTTGATCTCGTTTATAAGTGCTTTTAAAGTGTTCCTCACAAAACATTTCTTCATCGCTTCTAATGGAATTATTGTCATCACCCGGTAAGGATTCTATTTCAAAAAATCTTTGTAAAGTGTTGTCTGACTATTTTCAGTTAAAAGATAACAATGTGACTGAATTTTAATTTGTGGAAGCGAACCTGTCACTAAATATCCAAATTCAGTGTTTTGTAAAATACAGTTAGCATCTGCTAACCGAATTTGTTCACTCTTTAAAATTGAAAAAAAAAATTGACTACCTATCAATGCGTCGATAGGACCAGGTGTATAAAAATTGTCATCTGCTAGATTAATTTGGTTTGGAATACATAAATTTGAAATGTCTAATTTTAAAACTGGAATGTTGTTTGTAATTTTTGGCAAAACAGCGAATTCTATCTCTTTGGAAAATGTTCCTTGTTCATTTGATATTTCTGCATTGACAATTTTCCTTACTTCTTGATGTGTTTCATTTATACCCGAAATCATTCCTTTGAATGGTTTTGGTCTTAAATTTAATCTCTTGCATGCGCTATTACTTAAAATGTTAATCGACGATCCGCTGTCAACCACTGCACGCAATCTAACTTTATTTCCAATAACATCACTTACTAAAATTATAGCCGTATTTAATAATGCATAATTTTTTTCTGTTATCTGTAAACAAATTTGTACCGATTATTGCTGTTTCCCTTTTTTCGGAATCGAAATCACTTATTTGTTTATCTCTCACAATATCATTATTTTTAACCGACTTCAAGGAGGAGGTTATGATTTCGACCTGAATGTATTTCTTGTTCACTCATAACTTCCGTAAATAGGAACCGATTTTAATAATTCTTTTTTGTTTGAAAGTGTAAGATGCCCACATAGTCCCATTTCAATTTTATCAAATACTTGCGATTAGAACTTAAAAAAAAAAAAAAACATGAAAATTCCAACTCTTTTTGAGTCATCTAATTAGAAGCGTTTATTTTTCAGGTAATCGCAGGCTTTCATGTCGAGCACACAAGTCAGATGTGTGTGTACATTAAACAAATAAAATTTCAGGCTATAACTCTTACACCGATACTAGATCTTTTAATTTCATTAAATTTTGGTAACTAGAATGTTTTTTAAATAACAAAATGTGGATTTGATAAAAAAAAATAATGATTTGTCGCAAATCATCTTTCATTGTTGCAAACGTTTTCAAGTCACAACCATATTATTAAAACTATGCATTCGTATTCGTTAGTGCCAAGTTGTCGCCAAGCTTGGTATGTTTTTGAAGTCGGTTAGTATTTTTTTTAAAAAAAGCATATTTTATTACTTTATGTATAAAAAATTATTTTTGTTTTTATTTATTTCCACTCTCTTTAACATCTCATGTTCTTCACATAATAAGCTATTATGTAATTGCGAGCAGAATTTGCAAGCGAATTTAGAATTACATTTTCCTTGGTGTAATCTTAAGCAATTTAAACACAATTTGTTCTTATTTACAATAATTTTTCTTTCTTGAACATTTTTGTTTAAAAAAACATTGCATTTATTCAGCGGGTGAAACGCAAATTTGCAACAAAAGCAGGTCTTTAAATTATTTCTATTTTTATTGTCATTGATGAGAAACGATTTTGATTTATTTATTGGATAATTAGCCTTCGAGAGCTTTGATTTCAACGTCTGACTGGCGCCAGATGATGCATTCGTTATAGATTCTAAAATTACACAACGTTTTTCCAAAAAAGAAATTATAAATAACCAAAACTTGGAACATTTGTTGTTTCCAATGGCAATTCGAATTGTTTTTGAGATTCGGTGTCTAATTTCTTCAAAATGATATTTATAAATGCACTTTCTGACAATTTATTTTGTGTATATTCCAAGACCTTTAGAGCTCTGATGTTTTTATTAATAATATCAATAAAATTACGCAACTCTTTCGGAGATTCATTTTGCATTTTTCCATAATTTAAAATTGCAGAAATATTGGAATCGATTAATAATCTCTTGTTTTCGTATCTATGTGTTAAAGTTTGAAACAATGAATTAAAATCGTCATCAGGTGAGTCTAATTGCTTAGCTTCGTTTTTTAAAGAAGCCTTTAAATAAAATAATTTCTGATTGTCATCTAGTTGCTCATTATTAACAACTAGCAGGCTATGCCCGCTTCGCTGGTCCATATTTCCAAACAAACCTTGACTCAAAAAAAAAAAAAAAAAAAAAAAATGGTGATTTAAAATTTTTATTTTAAAGCAGTATAGACCACCCTGGAATGATCTTCCGTATTGCTGAAAATCATGCCAACGCCATTGCGATATTGTACTATTGTAAGTCGGCGAAAATTTGGGCAATAAAGCACCATCTCTTTTATTTTATCATTTATAGTAGAGTTTCGTATGAACATGAGACCGTTATGACAACAGGAATCAAAATATTCTCGAGTCATCACACTATTACATTAGAGGGCATTGCAATGATTAGTGACATTGATTATCAAACTCTATAAACTTTCGGATTGTACATTATCATTTCTTAGTTCTTAAAATCCTGACATCTGAACTTGCACTATGTGTAGTTCTGGTAGCCTACATACAATGTCATTTCATGTTACATTTTTTAATAAACGTTCTCTGCTAGCAGGTCTACTGTAGTTTCCTATCTGCCTTAATCTGTTCCAGCAAGAATAATAGAGTAAAAAATGTAAAGAATTATTTACAGATAAAGAAGAGTTTTTGTTTGTTTGTATTTATGACGGCCATTTATCTACACGTGGGATATAGGTCCTAAGGAAAGGTTGCCCTCCGTGAAAGTGGCAGACGAAGAAGGGTGTTTCACTTATATATTTAGTAGAACAATGAAGCATAAAAAGTGTGTTTTAAAGCTTTATTATTTGAATAACATTAAAATTACATCAGTTTCACTACCTCTTCCTTTTATAAAACAGTTGCTAACATGTAGCCGTTAAATCAGAATAATCTTGATGACTAAATTTTGTAGAAAAATAAGTCTTTAGTTTGCATCTAATAAAATTTTTCTACCTTCTGTAATCGATTCCATTATGATTTTTAGTGTCAAACATTAGAAGTGCTAGAAACGATATTGTTACAAATGTACCAGACTTATTTCATGTTTGTCCTCAAATAAATGTGAAATTTACGATCATCCATTATTGGCATTTAATGTTATAATTTGACGATAGTTTTTTGTTCGACTACTTGATTATTCCGTCGATCAATTTCGCCAAATTATACAAATGGACATAATTTTTATTTTAAATAACCAAAGAATCAATAAATTACTAAAATGTTAATAGAAATACAAATAAACATCGAATTAAAATTGGTTGATGAAGTAACAATTACATATAACAAATTTAATGTGAAATGAATGTGACATTTACAATCATCCATTGACATTTAACCTTATACTTTAGCGATAGTTTTTTGGTCGATGGGATTATCAAGTATTACCAAATTATATAAACAAATTGTATAAACAATAATATTGCCAATAACATGTAGGTGCAGGTGACATCTACGGATCCCGTTGGCGCGATTGCAGCAAATTGCGATTTTATGCCTCACGTGGTAATCCGGTAATAGTTGATTATTTTTGAGTAAATTATTTCATTATTTTTCTTTTCTCTTTTAAAATTATGTAAATTGTTTTGTTCCATAATTATTTATTGACTTAGTTTATTATTATTATTTCCTTTTTAAAAAAATAGAAAATAAAAATAAGTAATATAAATGTAATTGGTATTTGAAAACGCAGTGTTCTCCAAATTGGCATCATAAAAAAAAAATCACGCCAAGGTGATGCGTGTATAAAAGTGGAAAAATGTTTGCAATAATATAAACAAAAAAAAACGTAAACAAATAATTAAAAAATCGCCATTTCGATAGTTTTTTAAAATAACATCAAGGTTAATTCTCCAGTCGGGCAGCAATAGTAAATTTTCTTTTCTTCGTCTGTTTCATAATAAAAAAACATAAATTTAATAACTTCTAATTAAATAATCTGACTAATTTTCTGTAATCGGATGTATGATCTAAAAGTATCCTTAATACATAAACAAAACAGCGCAATACATTTACGCGCCGAGGTCGGCAGGATAATTTTTTACACTAATTTGGCGGAAAAATCGTTTTCGAATACCAGTTTCATATATATATTTAAATTATTTTCTGTTATTTAAAAAATAATAACAATTAGTATTTAAATAATAAGTATATGACAAAACAGTTTACATAATTTTAAAGAAGAGAAAGGAAATAAAAAAACATTTTATTAATAATTAAATAAACAATAGTCGGGTTGCCATGTAGGCAAAATAACATCAATTTAGTGTCCATTAGGTTACCTCGGTGTGTATATGATATCTGTGCAAACAAAACTTCCAATAATATAACAAATGACATCATATTTATTTTCCTTTGAAAAATTTTTTTATTTTAATTTTTCACGTGGATACTGTTCAACTAAAAATTAATTGCCGAGGAGAAATTATTTTCCATATATTGATTTTTTTGGCAACTGAAAAGAAAATGGTTATTTTTTATCGGAAAAATTTTAATTGATTCTGTATGAAAAATAATGAAATTTTGAATTATTAAGGAAAATATTTGAATAAATCAATTAAAAATTAGCCTATGTTCACCGGAAATTGTATAGCTTTCCAACGGTGAAAGAATTTTTCAAAACCGTCAAGTAGTTTCGGAGCCTATTCAATTCAAACAAACAAACAATCAAATCTTTCCTCTTTATAATATTAGTATAGATTAGGTTAGTAAATTGCGTTTTAAAATTAGCAAAATCACAATAAGCACCTCCGAAAGAAGATAAAGGTATTTCTGGGAGGCGAACTTTTGTTTTGGTTTCACATACATTATCATTGACAGTATGAGATTTATTTTTGAATGAGGCTAATAAAAGTTTTAAGCTTACCTCCACTTGTTCTAATCTCTCGAGAGCACTATCAATATCTTGATCGATTTCTAGCACTTGTTGCGATGTGATATCCTAAATTTTAGGGATGGGACGAATATTCGGCCACTATTCGGTATTCGGCCTATTCGGCCCTTTTGCCGAATATTCGGTTGGCCGAATAATGAAGGCTTGTTGACCGAATACTTTGGCCGAATACCTATAGCCGAATATTTAGAGATATCTCGCCGAATATTGCTGAAATCTCGCCGAATAGTGAAAGATATCTTGCCAAATAGATTTGGGATTTGAAAAATTTAATTTCTTGCAATTTTTTTCCTCTAATCCAAATTGGTTACTTCATTAATGAAGTCATTCTCATTCTTACTTGCAAAACATACAGTTATTCAGATACTAAAAAATATACAGCTTTTCTGTATTTCCTGTAAAGGTTGGTGATATTTTAGAAAATGCTGCCCAAGTTGGAGATTTAATTGTACAGGAAATGTCTTCATTAGAGAATGATATGTTACAATTCAAGATATAAAAACACTTATCGGAAAAAAAAAGAAACACTACCTTATTTTGAAACACTTGAATATTTATTAATGTCTGCAAATTCCATGCACATGTAAAAAAGGCTCTTATGAAATTCATAACTTATTTTCTATGAAGTGAGAAATGAAAAAATTCAATCACTAGGTGTATTAACGAAGATTTATTTTCAAAATTAAATATCAAATATTACTATTCCAAATACAACGATACATCTGAAAACAGAACTGGTGTCAAACTAGATACACATTAGACACAACTTGCTTTATGAAGATGGTTGTATAAATATTTAAACATAAATTCTAAATGCTGAACAAAATAATTTTTTTATTCTATAGTTTTCACTTTTAAATAATTATTTGCATAATTACTGGCTTAAATATGTAACATTATTATGTACTAGCAGGGGAGACCGAGCTTAGCTCGATCAAAATTAACTTTGTGTTCAACTCGATATAGTATTTCACTGTATCATTAACTCTGTATTATTACTGTAAAACATGTTTATAATAGTATTATTTAGAAAAACAATCAATAAGAAAACCATGTTTTTATGCGCATGTTTATAAATTTTACTTTATTTTAAAATTTACAACGAAAGGTCATCGATCTAAATCACTTTTTTAGCTCGACTCTGATTGGTTTAATCATGCATCTCGAATCCTCTTAAGAATGTATAAAAAAATTCTTTACATTCTGAAAGACAATATTTTTTGCTAAATATAGCCAAATTTGGAGGCACTCTTTCATTTGGCTCAAAATACGTATTTTGGTTTTCGTAATTTTTATAGTCGACTTTTTGGCCATATGTCGCCAATATTTTGTCAAATATCACCAAGTTATTGGCTTTTGCCATATTCTCGTGACCCTGACCCGTATTACCCAAAATGAGCCACTAATGAAATTTGATCAAGCATGTGACATAGCTCAATCGTCTTCAGGTAATCAAAAACAGTAGAATATAAAATTGAATCAAAATCGTTTAAGCCATTTTTTAGGTAAAATTAGCTTGGCAGCATTCAGCAATGAAGCGAAATGACCCACTAATACAATTTTGTTTAACATGCGACTCAGCCCAATAGTCTTCTCGTGACAAAAAACGTTTTGTTTCAAAATTTAGGTAAAATTGATTGAGTCGTTGTTATATATAATTAGAATGACCCTAGCTCATTAAGACCCAAAATGACCCACTAATCGAATTTTCGCGAGCATGTGTCCAACCCAAATGGTTTTCTCTTGCTCAAAAACGATATAATACAAAGTATAGTCCAAATGGTGAGTACCATTTTCTATATAAAATTAGCATGACCCATCATGACCAACAAATGACCCTTATAATTACAATCTCTCGAACGTGTGGCCTAGCTCATTAGTTTTAGCATGCCGAAAAACATTAGATACAAAATTTAGATAAAGTCGATTGAGCCGTTTTATAGATATAGTTAGTTTGACCCTGACCCCTTATTATCCAAAATGACCCATTGATCGAATTTTCTCAAAAATCTGTCCTAACCCAATGATTTTCTTGTGACCGAAAACGATAAAATGCAAAATTTAATCAAAATTGCGCGAAACATTGTCTAGATAAAATTAGAATGACCCAAAAGTGGCCCACTAATTAAAATTTCTCGAACATGTGACCTACTCCAATGATTTTCTCATGCCAAAAATATGTTGTATATAAAATTTCGTTAAAATCGACCCACCCATTCTTTAGATATAGCTTGACCTTGACCCATTAAGACCCACAAATGACCCTTATAATCGAAAGCTCTCGAATATGTGACTTAGTCCATTAGTTTTCTCGTTTCTAAAAATTGTTACATACAGAATTTCGTTAAAATTGATCCTGCCGTTCTTTAATTATACATAGCTTGACCCAGACCCTTTATGATCCAAAATGACCCATTAATCGAAATTTTTCGAACATGTAACCTAGTCCAATGATTTTATCGTGCCAAAAAAATGTTGCATACAAAATTTCATTAAAATCGATCCACCTGTTCTTTAGATATAGTTTGACCATGACCCATTATTACCCATCATGATCCACAAATGACCCTCATAATCGAAATCTCTCAAACATGTGATTTAGCCCATTAGTTTTCTCATGTCGAAAAACTATCACATAGAAAATTTCGTTATAATCCATCACGCTGTTCTTTAAATATAAATAGCTTGACCCAGACTCTTAATGACCCAAAATGACCCATTAATCGAATTTTTCGAACATGTAACCTAGTCCAATGATTTTATCGTGCCAAAAAAATGTTGCATACAAAATTTCGTTAAAATCGATCCACCTGTTCTTTAGATATAGGTTGACCATGACCCATTATGACCCATCATGACCCACAAATGACCCTCATAGTCGAAATCTCTCAAACATGTGATTTAGCCCATTAGTTTTCTCATGTCAAAAAACTGTTACATACAAAATTTCGTTATAATCCATCACGCCGTTCTTTAAATATAAATAGCTTGACCCAGACTCTTAATGACCCAATATGACCAAGTGAAATTTTTTCTCGAACATGTAACCTAGCCCAATTTTTTTCTCGTGCCCGAAAACCATAGAATGCAATTTTTAGTCAAAATTGCGTGAGAAAATCGCTAGATAAAAATAGTATGACCCAAAATGACCCCAAAAATGGCCCACTTACCGAATTTTCTCGAACATGTTACCTAACCCAATGGTCTTCTTGTAATCCAAAACGATAAAATATAAAATTTGGTCAAAATCGTTAGAGCCGTTTTTTAGATAAAAATGTCTTGACCCATAATGACCCAAAATTGACCCACTAATCGAAATTTTTCGAACATGTGACACAGCCTAATAGTTTTGTTGTGCCAAAAAACGATTGGATAGAAAATTTCCTTAAAATCGATCCAGCCGTTCTCTAGATATAAATAGCTTGATCTTGACCCATTATGACCCAAAACGACCCAATAATCGAATTTTCTCGAACATGTGACCTAGCCCAATGGTCTTCTCGTGCCCGAAAATGGTAAAATCCAAATTTTTGCGAAAATCGTTAGAGCCGTTTTTCAGATAAAATTTACCCACACACACACACAATTTTTGCTCGCATTATAGTATAAGATATAATTTTAATTTGCATCTTCCTATATTCATGTTGTTATCAATTTCTGTTTATCCTTTTAATGCTTGTTGAATAAGTGAAATATTTTATGCACCAATTCAAATGTCAAAGATTTTGTTAATATATGCATTCTACTTTAAGCACAACCTTTTGCTTTAACGTAATTTAAAGATTGACAGCTGATTTCCAAACAATCTCATTCTTACGAATTTGCTTATTATTAGGGACACAAACTCTTAATGATCAAATTTACTTCATAAAGGTTACTTCAGAAAATATTTCTTTGTGAATTCTGAGAGAGGAAGATTAAAAATATTATTAATTTTGGATGCAAGAAAAGATAAAAGTATCATTTGATAGTAAAAGTGAAATACATTGTTCATATTTTACTGGAAATATTTTACCATCCTAACTTACTGAAAATCAATTTGATGTACATTAAGATAAAAGAATATAATGTAATTTCATAATTTTTTTTGTATTAAAATAAGTGTTTCAAATTTCAGAATACATTTAAAAGCACATTTAAGAGTAATAATTATTAATGAGTGCCTATTTTTTAAATTATATATAATAATTTTTTTTTCTTTATTGGGAAAAAAGTTAGTATTCGGCCGCCGAATATTCGGTATTCGGCCTAAAATTTGGCCGAACATTCGGTATTCGGCTATTCGGCCAAATCACTATTCGTCCCATCCCTACTAAATTTCGAAGAGTTGCTCTCAAAGCTCTTCTAGCTTGTTTTGTAGACATTCCGTCTTTTTTAACTTGACTTTTAAAATGCTTATATTAGTCGTTTTAATATCAGTAGTATCCCAAATAAACTGCTCTAGTCTTGTTATGGCAGCCTTTGAAGTGCCTTTTAATCGTTTTAATTTTTCCATAGTATACTCCGGCCGTAAGGGCCACAATGTCGAATAGAGTGGACTGTAGTCTTGATAGTCTTTTTAAAGTTTTTTAATTTCACTTGCACAAATACACACACACACATAAAAATATAAAACCACAAATGGTAAACTAATATGCAATTATAAAATTCAAATTGATTTCCATAGCTTAAGGGGTGTATGGATGAACAGTAATTAGAGTACGTGCTGATTCTTTGATGATCAACAGCTAAACTGTTCATTTTTTACAAGCGCTCGCCAGGTGGAGCCAAAACACTTCCGGAACGGAACAAAGTATTTTTACCCAGATTTTAAAAGATTTTTGGTTTGGTAGATTTTTTTGTGCTGTGATTAATACGAAATCCAGACTTTCTTTTATATATATAGATAAGGAATGAAATTTTCAGGTTTTTGCGCCGAAGACATCGCCAAATTAGGAAAATGTGAAGTAACTCACGAACTACAGGATTTAAAAGAATTTGCTTAGTACCAGTCGATTCAGCATGAAAAACTACACTAAAATATGTTATCAGTTGTAAAATACCTGTAAATTCCGATTTTTAAAGAATTTTTTTAAAGTTTGTCCTTTTTTTTTTTTTTTTTACCCCCCTCAGGAGTAGAATTTTCGAAAATCCCTTCTTAGCGGCACTCGATATTAAAAGAAGTATTTTTACCCAGATTTTCAAGATTTTTGGTTCGGTAGATTTTTTTGTGCTGTGATTAATACGAAATCCAGACTTTCTTTTATATGTATAGATTTTTTGTTGTTTAATTTTATATAATTACTAGCTAATCTACCCGGCGTTGCTCGGATTCGCCAAAAAACAGCAAGAATTGTGAAAAATTCCTTAAAATCAAAATAAAAAAACTCGAAATATTTAAAAATTGTTGGACTAATTTCGTTTAACGTTCATCGAAAAGAGAAGGGCTAGAAAATTGAAACTGGATTCTTTTTACTAATGTGGAAAAATCTTACAAAATTGCGAAAGCATTAAAAAGTTTATAAAAATATAAAACAAAATTCAAAATTGTATTTCGAAATTCCAATAAACTTAGAGGGAAAGAGGGCAGAATTTACTACATTCGGTCGAAAATTGAAAGTCTAAAAAATCGAAGCGGATCGCGAAGAAACGTAAACATTGCATTAAAAATGACAAAAATTTCAAAAATCACGGAATTAAAAATTTACTCTATTTGGATAAAAGTTTTTAATCTAATTAGTGTAATAAAATGGCGAGCAGTGAAATGCGAATAAAAAAATAAAAAAATCGCAATAAAAACCTTTAATGTAGCAAAAATCGCACAGGAAAAAAATTTTCATATTAGAAAGAAGTTTAAAAAACCGAATTCCTTTTCTGTATAAAAAAAAAAAAAATCGCCGTGCACACAAACCGTGAACCAAGAAAAGCTAAAACATTGCATTAAAAATAGCTGGAGATCAAAATAGAAGAGCAAAATAATTATAATTAAGACTACAAATTTGAAACCAAATTCCTGTTAGGCTAGAATTTTCAAATCAAATTCTTTTGAAAAATGTCAAATATAAATAAACAGTTTATTAATAAATAAGTAACAATAGCCGGGTTACCATGTGACGAGCATATAATTGCTATTTTGTTGCAATCGCACCAATGTGCTGCGTTTATGACATCTTGTGTCTATTTCTCTGGCAGAATCTTCCAATTTAGCAAAAAATTAAGCAATTAAAATAAATTATGAATAAAAGAAATATGATTTAATGGTTACTTTTCATTCAAGGAAGACCAATCTGATCGCCAAGGGCGGCTTAGTTTACTGTATTTGGGTAACACTGTAACACTGTAATCGGAAATTATTTACGAATGATAAAAAATCGGCGCAAAGCGTAGAAAGTCTCGAAAAATCGTATTAAATATAGATATATGAAAAAATCAACTACATTAGGCTAGGATATATAAGGGTAAAACATTGCAATTGGAAAACTTTCATGAATGGCAAATAATTGACGCAAAATGTAAAAAATAATTTTAAAAAATGCTAAAAATCGCATTAAAAATTGCTAAATTTCAAAATTTGTAAATAGCAAAAAATTTTTAAAAGAGTAAGGATAAAAATTTGAAATCCAAGGAATTTGAATTGATTAAATTCCTTTCACAAATTTTAAAAAATAGCCATGAAATTCTATCTAAAATAAAAAAAACATTAAAAAATTCATTAAAAATCGCTAAATGTAAATGCATCCCGAGAATAAAAATTTATTGTAGTCGCGTAAAACATAGCAATTGCATTTTTCATGAATTACAAAAAAGTCGACGCAGAACACAAAATGTATCCAAAAATCGCATTGAAAATAGACAAAAATTAAAAAGTGCAGATGGTGAAATTTACTAAATTATTCTACAAATTTGAAACCAAATTCCTTTTTTAATTGTTTAAACATCACTGTGGTGATCGAAAAAATGGTACTAATCGCATTAAAAAGTTAATTAAAAATAGCATTAAAAACTCCATTAAAAACGCATTGAAAACCACATTAAAACCGCATTGAAAACTGCATTAAAAATGCACTGAAAAATGCACTAAAAATCGCTAGTTAATTTTAAAATCGCAGTAATCAGAATTTTCTCAAATGGATAAAACATTCTAATCGGAAATCATATCCGGTAAGTCAAGAAACTAATTGCCAAACTATAAGATTAAACGCCAATAATGGCTGGTCGTAAATGTCACATTCACTTGACATTAAACACGTTACATATGTTTGTTACGTCATCAAGTGATTTTTACATCGTTGTTTTATTTGTATTTTTTTTGTTTTTCTAATTTATTTGTCCTTTCATTGTTTAACAAGAAAATTACATCAATTTGCATAGTTTGGCGAGTCGTTTGATGACTTATATAATTTGGCGAAATTGATCGACAGCATAATCAAGTATTACACGGAAATCTTTTATGGATGATAAAAAATCGACGCAGCACGCGAAAAATCTTTAAAAAAATGAATTAAAATTCTCTAAAATTACATACTATTAAAATTTTATTAATGAATTTTCATTTTCGAATATCAAAAATTACCATAGAACTAAAAATCGCTAAAAATGTCATTGAAAAATGCATGAAAAATTTTTAATAATGAAATATAGCAGGGTTAAAAAATTATTCTAATAGGATAAAACATTGTAATTGGAAATATTTCATGAATGACGAAAATTCGACATCAAGCGCAAAAAATCTGGAAAAATCGCAGAAATTCATGAATGTTAGTAGACAGCACCGTGCGAAAGGGGAAGGTGACGAAAGGGGCGATTGCCCCGGGCACGGAAATTTAGTTGGTGCCAAATTTATACTACCAACGTCATTTTTGGTCTATCACAAAAAAAAGGTCTCGGGGGGGGGGGGGCGCCAAATTGAAACTTTGGGTTGGGTGTAATTTTCTCTTCGCATGCCCCTGTTAGTAGACAAAATTTAGTACATTAAACTAAAAGTTTGAGTCAAAATTCCTTTTACTAATATCAAAATACAGCGCAAAATACAAAAAAACATTAAAAATTGCACTAAAAAATTCACTAAAATCCAAAAGTCATTACGCGAAATACAAGTAAATTATATTGAAAAGAGAACAAAATTCATTATATTAGGTTAAAAGGATGAAACCGCATTCTTTTCGCTAATGGGGAAAAACCGCCTCGAAACATTATAAAAACCTGCTAAAAATCGCATAAAAATTACATTAAAAAATCAAAAATCGGCTTTCGAGGTGCTAAACTTCATATATAGAGGAACTTACCACCAAAATTTTGTAGCTCTTCTTGCAGCAGTCTCTCCAGGACATCGTCGGCATTTAAAAATTTTTAGTATGTATTATAAGCTATCTTAAAGTTTCAAACAAGCCTTATTGTTACATTTCCTAATTTTGTTCGCGCCTCTCTCCTTTCGCATCCTGAAATAGGTTACACTATGTTTTTAAAATTTTTATCATGTATTATAAACAGTCTCTTACAGTTTAAAGCAAATCATATTGTAAGATTTCCGAATTTTAACATAATCGCTGTCTGTTGGTTCCATATTCCACCACCAGGGAGCGCCCTCTATTCTTATCAAAACTATATCCAAATGAAACTCCGTTAAAAAACCTATCAGGATATATATTACTCGAGGGGGTGGCGGTCTTAAGCAAGAATTTAAGATATTTGATGAAATTTCTATTAAAAAATATTGGTACCTAAACTTTTGACATTTTAGGTAGATTTCGCAAAAAAAAATTCTACCTATTACATTTTCAACGGTTCAAACTTTTGACAGAAAAACTATGGAAAAAAAATAGATACTAAATGCAAAAAATTTTGAAAAATCGTTAAAAATCGCATTCAAAATCGAATTAAAAATCGTTGAAATCTGAAAATCGTAGCAGATAAAATTCTGTGCATTACAATAAATGTTCGGAACAATTTTCCTTTTATCAATATCAAAAAATAGCCGCAAAATGTGAAAAAAACACGAAAAATAGCATTAAAAAATTCATTAAAAATTTAAAAATCGATGTAGGAATTCCGAATAAATTTTGTTGAAAAGAAAAAAAAATTGCTATATTGGGTTAAAAGAATGAAACCGTATTCCTTTCACTATTGGGATAAATCCGCAAAAAGAACACTAAAAATCACCTAAAAAATTATTTAAAAAAATCTAATCAAAAAATCGAAAATCGGGTTTCGAGGTGCAAAACTACATGTATAAAAGTACCTTCCCTCCAAATTTTGTGACTCTACGTACAGCAGTCTCTTCAGAACAGCGCTGACAGACAAACATAGTTCTCTCTTTATTATTATAGATAAACTCTCCTCAAACACTGAATCCTTCCTAATTTCTCTTTCAACATTGTTCTTCTATGACTTAATCTTTGCATATTGACCTGTAGGAATGTTTCCATGATTGCTTTGGTGTGTTACATTTTGTCATAATTCAATTGAATATAATTCTTAAGAATGTGTAATATAAGTAGAACTATAAAATATAGAAGTTTAAAATACATTTTTTGAGTATATTTTTTTTTTTCCAAGATTTATATATTTTTTCAGGCATAATGCCTTCACAGTTGACTTCTAGCGATTACAAAGACTTATTTATTTGAAAAATTAAATAGAAATTTATAACTTTTTAGTTGTAAATAATTAAAAATGTATTAAAAATAATCAATCCAAATTTAATATGGATTTGATACAAATTAACACTTTAAAAATAAAAGCCGGCTTTTTTTAAGTGGATAAAACCAAAAAAAAGCCGGCAACCCTGCCTGATTAGCATTTTGTTGTCTGCACCACCCAATGCATCAATTATATCAAACCCAACGCTAGAATTGATTTTTAAAATTCAAAAGCAAAAAGAACAAATTTGTTAGAGAAAAGAATACTTAACATTTTTGCTTAAAAAGGTGTATTGTTAAGTCATGTGTTGAGAGATTAAAAAATAACATAGGATAACATTCCCAATAATTGGCAGGCACCTGTGATTGGCACATCCTACAAAAATGTCCTAAAATAAGAATTATATCCAGTCTTTTAAAAATGCAAGACTATATACCAGTTATATGCTCATTTACGTTAAAGATTATAACTTTGATTTATGCTACTAGATGACAATAGTGCCTTGGAAAAAGAGACAATTATGGCTTGTATCAAATTAGCCATTTTTGTTGCAAATGCTTCTTTTTTGGCTTAAGAAAGGCATGCTTTTCAATTCATTATTATCTGATTTATAATATATTTTAAATTTTAATTGACAACAGTTTTGTTTAGTTAAAAAGGGTACTTTAATTGTGTAAAAGTATTGTCGAAACAAATACTTGGATTTCTGAATCAATGACAGATGCCAATTAATGGTGCTTCAATTTTGCTTGTTTCAAGTAATTGGCACTTATTCCAATTACAAGGAATTCGCAAGTAATTTGAGATTAAACCACTTATTTTTGAAGTACTTATTTGTTTTTATTTGAAAATATGAAATATTATCAATAATTGGAATCAATTAAAGCTTCATACGACAATTACTGGGGACAGCATGACAATTACTGGGTATTAATATAAGTATATTGTATTGTCTAAAAGTGTTCACATTTCAGACTAATATGCTGATTTCTTATTCTCAAAAACCTGAAATATGGCATCTTCATCTACAGTAAATTCATTTAAAGCGATTGAACCCAATGCAAAATGTAAAGTTTTTTTTTAATATAAACATGTGCCAATTATTGGATCACAAGGTGCCATACATTGGGGCTCTAGGTGCCAATTACTGGTGATTACAGCAACTTTTTATAAATATAATTTTTATAAAAATACTTTTTCAAATATTTTTGCTTTTAGTGTGCAAAATAGATGCACATATATGCACACTTTGATATAAAAATATTTGCAAGTAAATGTTTTATTTCTTGGTAATGAAAATAGAAATAAGTTTAAAGACAAATCCTTAATGTGCCAATTACTGGAAATGTTACCCTATGTAAAAAAAAAAAAAAAAAAAAAAAAAAAAAAAGGCAAATTAGATCACTTTTTTTTTTTTTTTTTTTTTTTTAACCAAGCTGTGTTTGAAACTAGATCTTGTATTCCTTTCGATGGGATAAAGATTTGAACTATACAATATTTATAAGCGAAGATATATGCGATCTAAACGAAATTTACAGCGCATGTCGCCACATGCAGTATTATTTTCGAGCTCAGACAATGTCGGACATTTTTGTGCATCATAATTATAGTTAATACATGTTTAGCCACATTATTCAGTTTTATGAGCGAGAAATAAAGTTTATTACACAATCAAGAGAATGTTTTCATATAACAAACTTTAAGATACTGTTGAACCGAGTTTTTCTTTTTCTTTTTTAGAAAAACAGTAAATTGGAAGATGTGCAAACAAGGGCGACGCCAGAATTTGCCCGACGTGGGGGCACTGTATCCCCGACAGGGGGCCAAGTTTATAACATATATTAGAGGTCCCCGCGTTATGGGCCAAGTCTTAAAAATTGCGTGGGCAAAAATTTCAAGGACCCAGTTCGTACAAAATAAATTAATGTTCCGGTCGGCGTAAAATTTAAAAAGTTTGCCTGCTTATATGCTCTAGAAAGTATTATATATATTAGCCCCTTCCCTCTTCCCCCCCAAAAAAGTTAAAATCTCGACCCGACTTGACTCTATTTCTACAAAACATGAATTTTTACTTCGATATGGTTATAAACTGTTTTACACGAAGAGTTCTGATCAAAAAGAATTAATTTTTTTTTTTTTTTTTTTTTTTTTTAACTATTTGGAAAATAGTTGTTGATCTCGATGGAGAACTGGAAAATCTGAAGCAGATCTGAATCTTTTTATTGGTTGAATTCCGGAACTTATTTTATTTTATTCGTTTTGTGATTGGTCCATATTTAATGTCCAAAAATGGAATACTTCTGTTGACACGATAACAAAAAAAGTAATAAAAACTTTAAAAATATTAATAATTTGAAAACAAATTGTGATAAAGTTTGCAAACAAATTTCATTTAAAAGGGCATTTTTTTTCTCTACGTCACTGTGTAAAAATTTAAAATGTGTGATATTTAGAAGTTTAAAAATTCGCAGGTCCGAAAATTGTAAAACTGAAATTTCATTTAAATCTTGTTTATGTTGGGCCCAGGAATATTAATGTTTAATCCATGTCGTACGTATGAGGCGTAATAATCGGTGCTCTACTGTATGTATTACTGAATGCAAAAATACAAATGAAAAACTTACATAATTTTTTTTTAAGTTAAATTATTATTATCAACAAAATTACGAATTCTGCGTATAAAGAAGTTTTAAAATAAAAGCACTCGGGTAAAAATATCAAATTACATACAAACGCAAAGAAATAAGAAATCATTTGAACTTACTCGTATGAAAGACTTGAAACTTTTTATATACTGCAGAAAAATATTATAGTTCACACATTCGTAAAAAGATTGAACTCATAAAGTATTTATAATTAGTAGAAATAATAATTCAAATGCAAAATTTGCAAAGTCATAAATTTCATTGTTTTATAGTCATATTCGTTCTTTAAAAGGTCATTGTAGCATTGTTCTTACGCTTCTTGCTCTTTTTTTTTTTTTTTTTTTTTTTTTTTTCCCCATGTTTAATCGCTGTATTTTTCAAAATAGTTTAAGCCTAAAGTGGCTATGATTGACCACAGTTGTTGTAATTTTTTATCATCCTTTCAAAAATATAAACACGTCATTTTGACGGGCTATCTTCTAGTAGTTTTATAATAATTTAATGATTTTATAAAAACTCCTCCTGTTATAATTTTCCTAAGTATAAATAACAGGCTAAAAATTGATAATATACTATTTTGAGCCAAAAACCATGTTACATTTTTTTTTTTTAATGTTTGGTTCAAAAATTATAATTGTATCAAAAGACTCCCCCCCCCCCCTCTTCCTAAAATGATAACGTTATATTTGCCTCGTCATCTGATCAAGGTTCTAAATTACGAGACCAGCTTGAGTAGCCATTTGCAGTTCAAACAACATACGGCGTATATCCCCGTATACCCTCCACTACACCCTTGAGTAACAGGCGAAACAAAGTATTCTCAAACGAGAAACAAGTACTGCAAAAATGATGGCATGCGAAGCGAAGAAATCAGATTTATTGCCACTGCGCAGCAATTAGGCGGCCACCCGCCCCGATGCCAGGTATTTAATCCGTTAAGCTGAGATAACTCGGCAGGTAGCGGCGTGGTCATCGGTTAGAAAAAAAGAAAGAAACGTTATATTTTCACAGCCCCTTGTCGAATAGAAAGAAAAATATGAGAATAAAAAACGGAAATCAAATACCTTTAAACTTGTTGAAAGAGCTATAGTCAGCAACTTTCTCTTCTGGCATCCTGTTCAGAACGTACCTAAACTTTTTCAATGCTAGAAAGTACCCAAATGTCTGCAAATAAAATAAAAATTAAATATGTGTTTGTTTATCTGCTGTCAAAAGAACGTGGTGTTGATACACAAGATATTTCACATCATTGAAGTAAAAACTTTTTTGTATTGTATTGACATGTATTCAGTGTTCTCGCTGTCGCTCGCCAATGCGCCAAATTGCGACTAAATTCTTCATTTGGCGAGTAAACAAGCGATTAGATTCGCTAAATATCTAGCGCTCAATTTTTGCTTTTTCTTTTTTGTTTTTCATACATATGCATATATGTTTAATCTATACATATTTTTTATATTTGTAGCGGATAGTTGAAATTAGATTAATAATAATTGCTGTCACAGTTATAAAAACTTGGGTTATTTTAGAATATATTGAAAAAAGAAAAGAAAATGCATTAAAAATTATTATTATTATTATTATTTATTTATTTATTTATTTATTTATTTTTGTGCTACACAGCTAATTTATTTTGCTAATATTTTTTTCATTTGGCGAATGTTTTTTATTTTTAATTAGCCAAATTACTAACGTTGGTCAAATGCCAGCGAGAACACTGCATGTATTACATTTGAACGGGATATGTGAACTTAAAATGATTTTGTTTCCTCATCTATAGCAATAACACAGCAAAGAGGGGAAGGGAGAGGGGGCTCTTAAGGCTCAAAATTCCTTCCAATACACTTAAAAACTGATAAACCTCAAGACATAAAAAACCTCCCTTTTTTCCTTTTAATCATTTTTTTTTTTTTTATCAATAAAAAATGGTTGTTTCTGTCGGTCGAGAATACAGGTATCTCAAGCATATCTGAACGTGAAGTGAACCGATTTTTATTCCTTTACTGATTGGTCCATGTTTAATGTACAAAATAGTCCAAGAGCCAATATCACAAAAATCCATGTTATCGAGTACAATAAAAAAACATTTATTTTATGGAAGAGTAGTAATAGCGGAATCTAATAATCCATGTCTGTCGGAATTGAAGGGGTGTATAAGCCAAAATTAATGCCACTAGTGGCTCACTCGCAGGTTTATCACTCTGTTTGCCGTAAAATCAAAAGTAAGAAAACATGGAAAACTGGGGTGCAGGAAAACACAATGCAAATCCTACGAGTTACCACTAGTGGCATTAATTTTTGGATTATGCACCACTTTGCTTCTGGCAGACATGAATCATTACTACACTTCTATAAAATAAAGATTATTTTTCTTGTGCTCGATAACATAGATTTTTGTGTTGTAGGCTCTTGGATTAGAAATGGAATACTTTTGTTGTTACAATGACAAAAAAAAAGTGTAGAAAACTACAAAAAATTTAATAACTCGGGAACAAATTGTGATAATGCTTTCATTTAAAAATACATTCCTATACGATTTTGTAAAAATTGAAAATGTGAGATGTTTTGGAGTTTAAAAATTTGCAATACCGAAGAATTTTAATTTGAATCTGAAAGAAAAAAAATCGTTGTTAATAAGCAACGAAGTAAAAAATTTTCAAAATGTGTAAATGCAAATTATCATATATGGAGAAAAAATGAATCCAAAGAAATTCGTCGTATGAAAAATTGTCGTTTAAAGCAAACAAACAAAAAAAAAGTAATTTAACAAATTACAACGACTATTTGGAAAATGGCATTTTCAAAGACTAAAATTTTAGACTTATAAATAAATTCTATGATTAAAATAATAATAATAGGTACTTAAAATTAAATATACTTTATAATAATTCCAAGTTTTATAAGAATTAATCCATTAATATTTTTACATTATTTTTTAATTAATTTCCATTGATACTTTTTCAAAATAACACGCATTTTAATTAAATTTTTTTTCATGGTTGGGGGAAATTGCAACAAAAAAAGATATGATCATAAACGTGATTTACGTAATAACAGAGTTCTAGATGACGCATTCCAGAAGTGAATCCGACTAACTCATTTCATTTATAAACTTAGGTAATGACATGATTGTGTTGAAATTTTCCTATGTATCTATACAGATCTTATGAATTACTCTTTATTATAAGACAGTTAATGAGTATAATAAAAATATTGTGAAAAAAATAACAGTAGCTTATAGATATACAACTTTAGCTGTTTAAAATGTACATTTTTATTGGATGGAGTTAGTCAGACTGACTTCTGGACGCCTTATATTACATACAACATGGATTAAACATTAATATTCCTGGACTCATCACAAACAAATTTTAAATAAATTTTCAGTTTTACAATTTTCGGAACTGCAAATTTTTAAACTTCTAAACATCGCACATTTTAAATTTGTTTTCCGTTGCGTAGGGAAAAATGCACTTTTAAATGAAATTTGTTTGAAGTCTTTATCACAATTTGTTTTCAAATTATTATAATTATTTTAAATTTTTATTTATTTATTTATTTATGTATTTATTTTTGGCATCGTTGCAACAATCAGAGAACGAAAAATAAGTTTCGGAATTCAACAAATAAAAAGATTTAGATATACTTCAGATTTCCCAGCAACTATTTTCGTTTTAGTTAAAAAAAAACTATTATCGATCCTACCGATTACGAAATGTATGACGATTACAGAAAAGGAAACAATGTAATGTTGAACAAATTGATTGCAAAAGACCATGCTTTTTTTTGTTTGTTTGTTTTTTTTTTTTTTAGTATAGAATTTATTTATAAATCGTAAATTTTAGTCTTAGAAAAAATAATTTTCCAAATGGTTGTTAATTTGTTAAATTGTTATTATTATTATTATTATTTTAAATAATGGTGTAGAAAAACATAGAAAAAAACCTATACTGAAGGAAAATTTTTAGCAAACAAGTGTTATTAAGCTTCATAAAAGTAGTGCAAAATAGATAAAAAATAGTAAGGAACAGTAGCAGCAAAGAACACATATTATTGTTGCTAATGTTTTTCACTCATTTATTATTATTACTAGTCGCCCTGGCGACCAGTTTGGTCTCCAGGTCTTAGGATTTGGTCATTGACTTTTTCTGTAAAAAGCCTTTAATGATGTCTACCCTTACATTAAGCCAAAATATCGCTCATTTAATGCCAAACATTTAATTTTATATTAAATATTATGTGAGTTGGCTTATTTCGAGGCTTATTTACATTTGACTTGTTGTTGTTTGTTGTTTGGCATAACGCTGGCCCGGTGAGCAGCTTTTTATTTCTATATAGCTGTCTAATTCCGCAAAAACATTTCGCTTTGTCAAGAAAACGATTTGAAAGTTGAGTTGTATAGTATTTCACATAGCTGAATGAAACTGAAGTTTAATTAACCCTTTCCGGCGCGGAGTAAGTTTAATTGAAATAATTATCTGCCACCAGAATTTATAAACGAATTTATTAGAGAATACGAACTTGCTTATTTTCAGGCATTTTATCAAAGGAAAATTTTAATTAAATATTCTTGGTGCCAGTAAAATTAAAATTAGGTGTCCTTTTTAAGGGACACCGCGCCGGAAAGGGTTAAATTGCATGCTCGATTTTTTTTTTTTTTTTTTTTTTTTTTTTTTTTTCATGGCAAGTTGATGGTTGGCGAACTTACTGTATGAATTATTACCTCCATAAATGATTTTTTTTTTTTCAATCATTGGAGAATGAATCTTTTTTTGTTTACTTTGGTGGAAACAGATTTTGGGAAGTTAATTTAAATCAAAATATACATGTACTTCAATGTAATTCATCTCTCAAATATTATTTTTTTTCAAGCGATCTCTATAAAAGTATAACTTTTATACAGCTTTATCCGGGAAAATAATTTTGATTAAAACTCGCCGCTTGGTCTATGAAAAGGGAAGTGATCATCACGATCACGGCAAACTGTTGATGACAGCCAAATGCGCTTATAATAACAATAATCTGTACAATAATTTGGCGATTTATCACCTACGCTGGCTAACATGAAATTGGCTGCATAGCATATAAAGAGTGAAGTGGGTAAGCCCGGAAGTGTTGATGACAATCACATGACTTAGGCTTTTATTATATAGATGATGATAATTTGGCAATTTGTCACCTACGCTGGCTAACATGAAATTGGCTGTATAGTATATAAAGAGTGAAGTAGGTAAGTCAGGAAGTGTTGATGACAGTCAGATGACTTAGGCTTTCATTATATAGATTATTATTTATTCCCTAGCCACCTCTAGGGACCAGTTTAGTCATTAAAAGTATTCTAAGCTTTCTAGCATGTTACTTGTTTTCGTAATTTAACTTATTTGCTTAATCTTTCTTTAAATCAGAAGATTCTGATAGAGAAATCAAGAATTCTTTAAGATTGTGGCAGTATCTCTATATAATAAAATACAGTGTAACAATTCCGGGGCAAACATATCAATCTTTCCCGTCTCCGATAAGATGGAACCACGTTAAGCTTAATTTCGAGGTGTGCATGAGAAAACTTATCTGCCAAAATAGAAATATTTTTTCTACCAGAAATTCCTTCTGTTCAACATAATTTTCTATAAAAGATTCAAAACTAACAAAATTTCAATGATTTGCGCAGTTAAAAAATCACTTCAGAAATCCAGTTGTAAACAATCGTAGCATATAGTGAGTCATTCCCGTTTGTAAGTCATTCATTGAAAAAAAAAAATAATCCACGGAACTAGATGTTACCTGAAGCTGTTCTACTTCTTATTCATGTGACGTCAGCCTGTCAACCGCGGGTACGCAACAGAAAAACACCAATAGGCGTGAAGAAAATTTTAGCAATGCCTTCCCTTATTATTTTAAATTATAACCGATTTTTCGAACTAAATGTTTGGAATTTCGAAATTTCAGAAATTAAAATTCCAAAAATCGTTAAAATATGGTACTGTACTCCGAAAAACTTGTTCTATGCAAGCTATCTAAAACAAGAAAACTGTCAAGACAAGCATTTTTTGTAATCAGAGCTTTAAGTGATGAGGTGAATAATAGCGAAACTAGATCTCATTTTCACGGGACATCCATTTTGAAAACACAAGATAAACTCCCCAGGATTCAGGAAGCTGTCAAAGATGGCCATACCCATTGTTCAGTCAGAAAAATTGCATTTTTAAACTTTATCTTATACTATAATGCGAGCAAAAATTGTGTGTGTCTGTGCGTGTAAATTTTATCTCAAAAATGGCTCTAACGATTTTCTCAAAAATTTGGATTTTTCCATTTTCGGGCACGAGAAGACCATTGGGCTAGGTCACATGTTCGAGAAAAATCGATTATTGGGTTATTTTGGGTCATAATGGGTCAGGATCAAGCTATTTATATCTAGAGAACGGCTGGATCGATTTTAAGGAAATTTTGTATCCAATCGTTTTTTGGCACGAGAAAACAATTGAGCTGGGTCACATGTTCGAAAAACTTTGATTAGTGGGTCATTTTTGGGTCATTGTGGGTCAAGCCATTTTTATTTAAAAAACGGCTCTAACGATTTCGACCAAATTTTATATTTTATCGTTTTGGATTACAAGAAGACCATTGGGTTAGGTAACATGTTCGAGAAAATTCGGTTAGTGGGTCATTTTTGGGGTTATTGTGGGTCATGCTATTTTTATCTAGCGATTTTCTCACGCAATTTTGACTAAAAATTGCATTCTATGGTTTTCGGGCACGAGAAAAACATTGGGCTAGGTTACATGTTCGAAAAAAAAAATTAATGGGTCATATTGGGTCATTAACCCTTTAACGATCATAGCATTTTCATTGCTAAGATGTCGAAATAAATGAATGACACCGGTAATTAAGAACAAATATATTTCTAAATAAGAAAACGTGATTTTTCACATACAAAATAAAAGGGATATTTTTCGATAAAAATACCGGTGTCAGTGTTGCGTATCGGAATTAAAATTTTGTGGTTTCGTGGCGAAACCAATGAACGTTAAAGGGTTAAGGGTCTAGGTCAGGCTATTTATATTTAAAGAACCGCTGAATCAATTTCATCGAAATTTTGCCTGTAATAGTTTTTTGACACGAGAAAGCTAATGGGCTAAGTCACACGATCGAGAGATTTCGATTATAAGAGTCATTTGTAGGTCATAATGGGTCATGGTCAAGCTATAGCTAAAGAACAGGTGGATCGATTTTAACGAAATTTTGTATACAACGATTTTTTTTTTTTTTTGGGGGGGGGGGGGGCACGAGAAAACTATTGGGCTAGGTCTCAGTTCGAGAAATTTCGATTACTGGGTCATTTTGGGTCATAAAAGGTCTGGGTCAAGCTATTTATATCTAAAGTACGACAGTATCAAATTTAATGAAATTTTGTATGTAAGTTTTTTGACACGAGAAAATTAATGGGCTATCTCACATGTTTGAGAGATTTCGATTATAAGAGTCATATATGGGTCATGATGGGTCATAACGGGTTATGTCAAGCTATATCTAAAGAACATGTGGAACAGTTTTAACGAAATTTTGCCTACAACATTTTTTGGCGCGAGAAAATCATTGGGCTAGGTCACATGATCGAGAAATTTCGATTAATGGGTCATTTGGGGGTCATAAAGGGTCTGGGTCAAGCTGTTTATATTTAAAGAACGGCAGGATCGAGTTTAACGAAATTTTGAGTGTAACAATATTTAAACACGAGAAAACTAATGGGATAAGTCACACGATCGAGAGATTTCGATTATAAGGGTCATTTGTGAGTCATGATGGGTCATGGTCAAGCTATATCTAAAGAACGGGTGAATCGATTTTAACGAAATTTTGTATACAGCATACTTTTGGCACGAGAAAATCATTGGGATATGTCACATGTTCGAGAAATTTCGATCAGTGGGTCACTTTTGGGTTATTCTAATTTTATCTAGACAATGTCTCGCGCAAATTTGACTAAATTTTATATTCTATCGTTTTCGGACACAGGAAAATCATTGGGTTAGGTCAGATGTTTGAGAAAACTCGATTAATGAGTCATTTTGGGTCATAATGGGTCAAGGTCAAACTATTTATACCTAAAAATTGGCTCAATCGATTTTATCTAAACTTTGTATTTAACGTTTTTCGGCACGCAAAAATTAATGAACTAAGTCATATTTTTGAGAGATTTCGATATAAGGGTCATTTGTGGGTCATGCTAATTTTATCTAGAAAATTGTTCTGACCATTTTGAGTATATTTTCTATTATATCGTTTTCGGGCAAAACAAAACCATTGAGATAGGACACATGCACGTAACAATTCAATTACTGGGTCGTTTTAGGTCTTAATGGGTTCGGGTCATTCTAATTATATATAACAACGACTCTGTCAATTTTGCCTAAATTTTGCAACGGAAAGTCTTTTATCACGAGAAGACTATTGAGCTGAGTTGCATATTAAACAAAATTATATTATTGGGTCATATCGCTTCATTGCTGAATGCTGTCAAGCTAATTTTACTTAAGAAATGGCTTAAACGATTTTGATTCATTTTATACTCTACTGTTTTTGATTACCTGAAGACTATTAAGTTAAGTCACATGTTTGATCACATGTGATTAGTGGATCATTTGGGTAATAAGGGTCAGGATCACGAGACTATGGCAAAAGCAATAAGTTGGCGATATTTGACAAAATACTGGCGAACTTTGGCGAAAAATCGACTATTAAGGTTACGAAACCAAAACACATATTTGGCGCCAAATGAAAGAATGTGTCCAAATTTGGTTATATCTGGAAAAATATTGTCTTTCAGAATGTGAAGAAATTTCTTATACATTCTTAATAGTCTTCGAGATCCATAGTTAAACTAATTATAGTCGAGCTAAAAAAGTGATTTGGATTGATGTCCTCTCGTTGTAAATTTTAAAATAAACTAAAATTTATGAACATGGGCATACAAACATAGTTTTCTTATTGATTGTTTTTGTAAATAATACTATTATTAATAACATGTTTTACGGTAATAATACTATATCGAGTTGAACACAAAGTTAATTTTGACCGAGCTGAGCTCGGTCACCCCTGCTAGTTGTGATTTAAACCCCATCACTTTTTATATGATGTAGTTTGTATTTTTGTGCTCTTTATTGTTTTTAAATTAAGTATGTTGAATTCACAAGGCTCTGAGATAAAGAACCACAGACTGACTTAGGCACGTGGGCACACACTTTTTAAACGCAAGCTTAATGTGAATATCCAGACCCACATAGTTTAACATTTTCCATATACAGTGAAAGTTCTATAATTCGAGTTACTTTACGAATGTAAACAATGAAATAAACAGTTAAGAAAATTTACAAATTAGTGATCCAAAAACAATTTATTTAAAACAAATAATAAAAAAATGAAAAAAAAATCATTATAAAACATTTATTTTTAAAAAATATATATAACTCTTATTTTATTAACAGTAAAAAATAAACTGTATTGCAGAACCTATATAATTATTTTTATTTAAATGGACATAAATAACATAATCTTTTCAAAATATTCACTGTTCGAAACTTCTGTATAAGATTTATCGAGATTTATAGCTTACCTAATAAACAAACCGTTTACCGCATAATTTTATCGATCTTTGTTTTTGAGAAATTTAATTTTCAAATCGGAGTCTTATTTTCTAGACACCCTGTATATGCGCCATATATGCGTCATATACTATAACTTTCTCTTCTACTTCATAAAATGTAATATGCTACATTACACATGATTTGTACGATATATCTTGGTCGCTTGTCGATTTATTCTCGAAGCCCACTCAAACAAAAAATTACCCATAATATGCAATAACATGTAAGCATTTTTTTATAGAGATTTACTCTCATACTGCTGCTACATTTGAAACCACTACCACATATTCCGCAGGCACGTAGCCAGGGAGGGGGCTAAGGAGGCTGAAACCCCTCCCGAAAGTAAAAAAAATATTTTTTTTTTAATTGTCGCTAATGATAATGAAAATTGGCAATGGTTTTCTTGTTTCTATCTTCCATTACATTAAAACTACATACGTTTTTATTTATAAAAATATATAGTTATTTAGTTGCAGATTTTGTAATCTCCCGTTATATCGCTCATTTAGATGCATTGTTCTTTTTTCGTATCTACCACTGAAAATATAAGTTCTTCTTAAAGCAGAAATTTAACTGTCTATAAGCATGGTAAAATTTGATAAGTTTAATTCCATATCATAATTTGAGCTAGGAAAAATAAGTGGAATACGCGGAATAAGTGGAATCATATATATTATAAAGCAGAAGTTCTGAAACTTCCAAACGAGTGTTTTCAAAAACTACCCGATGGATTTTTTTGCCGATTGTACCATTCGATAGGAAATATTTTTCCGAAGGTTTATGATTCAAATTTACAGGGATAACTCTGATTTTTCGTAGTAAATTTCATATTTTTCGGTTATTTTTGACAAAAGGGTTGCCAGTAGCAGTTTTTGGCGAAAATTATAATTGCTAAAAGAATTAAAATGGCTATATCTATTAGAAATATTAGAAATATCTTGCAAATAATAGCAGAAAATAACTACTGATAATATTAATAATAATAAAGAAAGACCGCTTAAATGAGGCGTAATATTTTAAAAATATATTTATCTTGAAAATGAAAAAAATATTTGTAATGCTTAAAAAATAAATTAACGCGAAATATTACAAATGGTTCAACTTTTGGCGACTTATCCCTGATGTTAGAATAAACTAGTCGTTGGGGGCCACCGTAATACTTACCCATCATGGATATGTATATGAAAATAAAACATGTGAAAACTATTTATACAATGCATTGCAATTCATAAACAAAATTTAAATATTGTTAATGTACATAGTAATGCTCTATTAAAGAACTGCTGATTACCGATATCGACAAATTATATAAAACGCCAAACTACTCAAGTAGTACCAAACTGCGTAAAAGAAACATCCTTATAACTCCAAAAATAATAACTCTATTAACTAACAATTAACTGCATCGGATTAAGCGTCTCATTTCCAATTAAAATATACCTCTGAATTGAAATTTGAATGAAATACAGGGTCATGAAAAATCGAAGAATGTGGAAAACAGGATTACAAATATCTCGGCAACTAATAATCCGATTGACTTCGTTCTATATGCAAAACGTGTGTTATTTTATTGCCTTTTACGTCCATTCTTTAGAACAAAAAAATTCGAAAATTTTTATATACCTTTCATCAGAACGAATTTTTCGAGAGTCCGAAAAAAATAGTTCCGGATAATCGAGGTTGCTGATATTAAATAGGGTTCGTCCCATTCTTACATACTAACAACATACAAAATTTCAAGTCTCTATCTCAATTCGTTCGGGAGATAGAGCGTTTACAGACAGACAGACAGACGGACGGCAAAATTTTTTTTCTAAAAATATGTTTTTCGGAATCTCCACTATCTAAAACGTGTAAATCCGTCAAAAAATTTTTTTCGATTTTCAAAACGATTGCAAGACTTACCCTATACTACGTATGATGGGTAAGTAAAACATGAATTTCAGAAATTGATTAAATGAATTTTGAATGATAGTTATTTCCCTTTTTATTATTTTCTTTCTCTTTTTTATCGAATTTCCGTATAATATAACTTACAGCAGAAAAAAGCAGATCTGATTGTAAAAGACACTGTAAGTTGTGAGTTACTATTCGTTTCTATATCATTTTCATCTTGCTTTTGTCGCCAAAGAATGTGTTTTTTCAAATAATACAAAATAATTAAAAAATATTTATGAAATTGGTAATTAAAAACAAAGTTCTCCAAATTGGCGCCAGAAAAAAATTGCGCCAAAGTGGTGCATACATGACATCTGTGTCAAAGTTTTTTCTTATACATAAGTAGGGAAAATACAGTATAAATACCGATTAAAGTTTTTTCCAAATGGAAATTTTGTCACGGATTTGGTCATATACTCATCGAGGTATCTCACTGGTGCCAAAATGGCATTATTTGCCTCATATGGTAACCCAGCTATAGTTGTTTATCTGATGATAAGTTGTTTATTTACTTTCATTTTTTTTCTTTTTTGAAATGATATTTGTTGTTTTGTTCTACAGTTACTTTTTATTTATTGTTAATTGCTGTTTAAAATGATAGAAAATAATTAAATATACATAAATTTCTTTGGTATTCTAAAACGAGGATTTTGTCACATTGTAGTTGCAAGATAATCGTGCTAAACCTATTGCGTATATGATGTCTGTGTAGGAATCTTTTGTGAAATATGAAAAATGTAAATTGGCTGCTACTTGATTATCATGTCAACCAATTTCGCCAAATCGTTCGCCAAATTATACAAACTTACATAATTTTATCTTAAGGCCCCTGTCCTCGCTCGAGGAAATGCTCGCGAGCTAATGCTATTCCTATGGGGAAGCATTTTTCTAATAACTCTTTCGCATTTTGACATTTTTGAATACTTTTTTTTGCATTGGATAGCTGAGGTGCATGTCGACAGCGCACCTTTTTTACTTTTTCGATTTTGGTTGCAGATATTTTTTAAAAAAACACTTTCAGTTTCAAAACCGGTTTTGAAAGTGAAACTAACTTTGTAAAAAATATCTGCAACCAAAATGGAAAAAGTAAAAAAGGTGCGCTGTCGGAATGCACCTCAGCTATCCAATGCAAAAAAATTATTCAAAAATGTGAAAATGCGAAAGAATTATTAGAAAAATGCTTTACCATAGGAATAGCATTAGCTCGCGAGCATTTCCTTGAGCGAGGACAGGGGCATTAACTAAAGAGAAAATGCTTAAATACGAAAGAGCAAATAATTTTGTTTTCATTTTTTAGGAGGAAATTTTGCAATAATAAAGTAATTGTTGTAGTGAGAATTTTAATGTGTGTTTTTTTTTATCGTTGGCAACTTGCTGTAACGAAAAATGTTTATTTTTTTCCTGCTATTGTTTTGTAAGAGCTGGTTTTGTGAAAACCATGTTAAGATGGTATTCAAATTTTTGAACCCTTCCCAATTACCACCCCCTTGGGCCGATTTTGCTCATTTGCAATTCCCACTGAGATATTAACCATCTCAATGTACTTGAAGAGTTTGAAGATGATTCTTGCATAATTGTGCCTTTTATCACGCGGACAAAATTTAATATATATATAAACTTTTTAGGTGGGAGTAGCTTTGGGTTCCTGGCTTCACATAATGAAAAGTTGTGAAGAAATTTTTCAGAAGTTGTACCATGGTAACGACTGTAATAATTAATATTTCTTCAGATAAGGAAAAATTTTAAATCCTGTTGCCATAATGGTCTCATTTCGCTTCCAAATGGTGCACTGTTAGTAATAAACTAAAATAGTTACTTCTAAATAGCTGGTTTTTGCGCAACGTTTAAGATAATTTAATATCACAATGGTGTCTAAATCGTTTTCAGCAATGAGCAAGGTGCTGCTGGAGGTCCAAATTATTTAAAATACAAATTTAAATTCACCAGTTCGTTTCATCCACGGTTGATTTTGAAATATTGACCAGCGCAGCGGGCATAGCCTGCTAGTAAAATATAAAACATTTACCTGCACGTTATATCTCTTAATTTTCTCTATCCTCATTATATCTCACAAGTAATGAAAATTTAGAGTTATCCACTGTTAAAATGGTAAAGAAAGAAGCTAAATACTTTAATACACTCCTGGACAAAATTATAAACTCAGAAATTTTTTAATTTGTTTACATCATAATATAAATAAGCTTAGTTTTACATTAATAAAATAATGATTAATATTTACAATAAGACATCTAAATTTAATATAACTCATAAATAAAATGGAGTAAGTAATTTTAAAAAGAAAATACATAACTTAAAAAAATAACGTTATGTGAAACCTGGACAAAATTATAAACTCAAAGTTATGATTTTCTATATTCTGGCACATTTGATGTAAATAAATGCATTTTGTGATAAAAAAAACTAATAAATGGAGTCATTATGAATCAATACATTTCAATACATCAATACGTGTTTTAATTTTTTTTCATAAAATGACATTATGTGAAACCTGGACAAAACTATAAACTCAAAATTATTAATTTCTACAATCTAGTATTTTTGATATAAATAAATGCATTTTGTGATAATAAACTAATAAATAAAGCTATTAGGGATGAATATATTTCAATACATCAATGCATTTTTATAATTTTTTCAAAAAATATGAGTAAAATATAAATATAGTACATAAGTAAATTGAAAACATAAAATTATAGAGTTTCAGAAGTGAACATACTTTTGAATCCTGGTGCAATGTATTAATGCATGTATTCAAAAATGTGTTGAACCGCCATTTTTCTGAATGACTTCGAATATGCGATTCGGCATAGATTGAACAATTTTTTCCAACTGCTCCATAAACCACTGGTTCCAGGCTGAAAGTATAGCCATATTAAAATCATTTGTGTTTTGATTTTGACGTCCATATCGATACACTATTCGAAAGATTGCACTCCAGTAATTTTTAATGGATTTTAGATCAGGGCTGCGGGCTGTCCAATTCAAGACATTTACATACCTATTGTTGCAGCCACTCTTTTGTACTTTTTGCAGAGTGTATTACTGCATTATCTTGCAGAAATATCCAGTTTTCTCCAGCGATCAACGGTCCATATGGCAAAAGATTGTTGTCCAGGATTAACTGGTAGTCTTCTGCTTTTTGTTTTCCGCTAAGAAAATGCAAAGCAATTTTACCATTCTGAGAAAAAACAGCCCACACCATCACTGATTGTTCACCAAAGTTTAGACTAAAAATATGCAATTCCTCAGACTTGGTTCTAATAGTATTTTATGCCTCCTGGGCCGTTTAAATTAAACTTCTTTTTGTCTGACCAAATGATAGTGCTCTACTATGTTGTCCATGACATGTGCTGTTGTGCAAAATGAAGCCTGGTTTCATGTGATGTTGCTCAAGTTTTGGCTCAGCTTTCCTTTTCTTCCAGCTAATATTCGGCGCTCGTTGAAGAATTCATCTGACAATTTGAGAGCTTACATTTAGCTTTAAAATATTTACATTTCGGCTAGAAGAAGCTCCAGTACTAAATGCTGTTCGTCATATAGATCTTCAATTTCTTTCTGTATCTTCGGACATCGACCAGTCCGTTTTATATACAAAAACCATATTAATAAATCATATTTAACGAAATTGTTTAACTAAAAATTATAAAAATGCATTGATGTATTGAAATATATTCATCCCTAATAGCTTTATTTATTAGTTTATTATCACAAAATGCATTTATTTATATCAAAAATACTAGACTGTAGAAATTCATAATTTTGAGTTTATAGTTTTGTCCAGGTTTCACATAATGTCATTTTATGAAAAAAATTAAAACACGTATTGATGTATTGAAATGTATTGATTCATAATGACTCCATTTATTAGTTTTTTATCACAAAATGCATTTATTTATATCAAATGTGCCAGAATATAGAAAATCATAATTTTGAGTTTATAATTTTGTCCCGGTTTCGCATAACGTTATTTTTTTTAAGTTATGTATTTTCTTATTTAAATTACTTACTTCATTTTATTTATAAGTTACATTAATTTTAGATGTCTTATTATAAATATTCATCATTATTTTATTAATTTAAAGCTAATCTTATTTATATTATGATGTAAACAAATTAAAAATTTTCTGAGTTTATAATTTTGTCCAGGACTGTATTAATACCCGCCTATAATGTGAAAATTAATGATTTTAAAAAATTTATATCTAAAAGTGATGTAAGTGTAAAAGGCTTTTTATTAAAAAAAAATCTAGTTGCAGGAACTTCTGAAAAGGAATGATACGAAAAGAAACAATAGAGAAACCGAAGGTATCTACGTTGACGTCCTCCGTACTCTTAATTGAAAAACTTTGCTTTAAATAATTTGCATATAGAAAAAAAAAACAAGTCACAAAGTAGTCTGGCTAAGAAAGTTTCTTTGTCTTTTGAAGAATTATCAATTTTAGGGTTTAATATCCTCATGTAGAGTTTCCGTATACAGACGTATGAAGGAGCGCCAATATTTCTGGTCATGTGAGTGAAGTCCTGTCTAGAATTTATCAGAAGTATCCAAAAATTAGAAGAACCTATTATGTAAGCCACAGGCATAGCTACCAACCTGACATAGATTATCCGTAATGCGTGCGTTAATTTGACCCTGGTTTAATGAGTTTCGAACCAGAATTTTTTCAAAGAAATGAAATTAAGTATGTTCCACTAACAATCCTGAAATTAAATAAATAAAGATTCGTGAAATTTTCTGGTTCGAAATGACGTTAACCTGGATCAAACTAATCCAAGTATTACGGAAGATTAGTTGAAAGTTGGCAGCAGCTATGCACGGGTTAAACCTTTCATTGTTCAACAGCATGTTCATTTCTGCCATCCAAAACAGTCTTGGAACTGTTAATAAAGTGACAAGTGTTTTTATGAAATAAATCAGTAGTAAATTCATTCTTTATCATACAGCACGATAGTGCTGTATAGTAGAGCTCAGCCGCATCTCTAATGCTAAAGTCCAAAGTTTGCCTCTTAATAACTTTGGAAGTAATCATCGGTTCGCGACGAAATTCAAAAGGGGAAGTGCCCTATTCTAGATCTCAAAGTTTACAAAAATTCATCCAGATCCACCGATTAGTTTCGGAGATCCAGAACCCCTGTTTTGGCACTTTTTGCTCGTGAAACAAGAAAAAAAGAGAAACAACTCAATTATAACCCGAACCAGGAAAAATTCAGCGACGTGTAATAGCTTGTTCGAAAGCTTTTAATTTAGGGATGTGCCTTTCGAAGGTTCGGTAAAAAAATATCAAAAATTAAGGAAGTGGCACCCATTTAAAATTTACATAACGCTATATCTTCCATAATTTAACATTATAGAAATCTCTCCTTTTTAATAGCTAATTCAATTATTTCTTCCGAGTTGCCACCAGCTACCAACTAAAAAACAATTCAATAATTTAAAAAAGAAATGATAACACGTGTTCTTGTTTTTTTTATAGAGCAATAAAAATTTTGATTCTCCTGATTCGCGTTTGTAATGACCGAAAGTGGCGTTGTATAGACCTGATAATCGTTTGTTTACGTATTGCTGTTTGTTCCATGCTGTACTCGGTTGCTGTCATGTTATTTTGCCATGAGTAAGTCAAATGTACTTTTTTATGTTATAGATCTAAACTTTGTGTATAAAATTTTGATTTTAGATAATTTTAATACAAAGAATCCAACGTTGCATGCGTTATAGAACTGTTTTTTTATTTATTTACTATAGAACTGTTTATTTATTTATCGGCCTTTTAAACACTGATTTCAGCGGAAGATGCTCACGGTATCAGTTCTATTTCGTTTCAGACTTTGTCCGCGAGAGGGCGTCTATTTCATTTCAAACGCGAATACATTTTTGAATATTTGAAATCACCATCATTCGAAACAGAAAATACATATTTTTCATAAACACATATATAAACTATAACTAAATATGTGTTAAAATAGCATTTCACCTTTATTTCAGTGTTTTCGATGTCAAAACAGTTACTACAATACAGATGTTTTAATTAAAAAGAGATAATTAAAAAAATTCTTCTATATTTATAAAAATAACGATTTGAAAATGAAGCTATGAATATCTTGTATAGACACCTATGGTCATAAGAAAATCTGCGTAGATACCGAGAAACTGCAGTGGGACTGCCATTTGGGAAAAAGCGGTTCTGTCGCCAAACGCCGCCAAATTTTTCGCCAATTTGGCGATACATCGCCAAATCTGGCGCACAAAATTACTCGCCATAATTGAAACCCTGATATTTCGCCAAACTAATATGTCTAAAAATCACTTTAAACTAATACTAATAATAGTTTAGGTTTGTTAGTTGAAGGTGATTGATAAAGTTCCTGAAAGAATCTGAAAAAGCTATGAAATCATATAAAAAACTTGTGGAACCAGAGAGAAAAGTAGAGCTCTATTTTAAAAAATGTTACAGTAAAAATTGGGAAATATTTTAATCTAAAAAATGTGCGTAGAAAAGAAATGGAATCAGATGATCCGTAAAGCTCATGAAATAACCCAAATTTTTGTTAGCTGAAAATGTCGACTGAGCTTTACTGGTGCCTTATACTCAGAATTATAACTGTTATCCACTCAGAATGATTACTGAGAAAAGTAGTCAATAGAATATATTGTTGTGTTGTCTCAAAGCTCCACAACTGTAAACGAATATAAACCATTAAGTAATAATTAAAGTATAACATAAATATAATCAGGTTGTTTAGAAATTGGTGTGGATAAATATGTGTGAAACAAATATTTAGTATATGGTTGAATCGTATCTGTTCAAGGTTTTGAGTTTACTTGGAGCTTTGATCTCCCACTTATGAAAACCGCGGGAATGGAATTGTGTCCACTTTTTGTACAGGAATCGTTCTAATACTTCATTACAACAGCTTGTAACATATAGTTATACACCCAAATTTTTAAAGTGGTTATACATAATTGAAATACGGAGTTAGTTAAAAATGCCTCTTTTTCCCAGATTGATTTTAAGGCACCATTAAAGCTCAGTCCTCATTTTCAGCTAACATAAATTTGGGTTATATCATGAGCTTTACGGATCATCTGATTCCATTTCTTTTCTACGCACATTTTTTAGATTAAAATAAAATTTGATTATTGTAAACAGAGTATATGAACTATAAATATAATTGTTATGATTACATATATCTATAGCAATTTATTTATTCTTTCGAAAAAAAATGTAAAAAATTTTATCTGTGGAATAACTATTTTAAGATCGTGTTTGTAATACGAGACACTCACATGGTAATATTGATCCTGTGTTTTAATCTATTCAAATTGTTTGTTGCATTTCAATATCTTTAGCATTTTTTCTTATAATATATATGAGGCTCATCCCAAACACTGTTAGTATGTGATTTATAATTTTAGTTGCAGTTCCCCTCTCCCTAAAAGCATTCTCGGTTTCCAAATTAGTTTGGAAACTGGGAGTGCTTCTCAAATAACAGAAATCGAAACAATACATTGTAAAAAATAAAACTCTGTAAAGTTACTAATTTTTAAAAATTAGTAAATTATTAATAAAAAATAGTAATAATAAATAATATTTAAAAATAAATAAAAAATAATAATAAATTAATAAAAAATAAATAATTATTTATTTTTTATTTTTTAGTAAACTGGGATTCCTAGAATTTTTTTTTATGATATAGCAACAACAAAATCCCTGTCGGCTTGGCTTACAGGCGGATGTAGATTTCAAAGTTAAATACTAATTTCAACTACAAAAAAAAAAAAAAAATAAGATTCGCGATAACCAATCGCGATCGGAAAATAAAATGGGGAAAATGAAAAAATTTCAGTGAAATATGCTGATTAAATGATACAACTCCATGCATTCAATATGGCTATAAGTATTACTATTTACGATTTATTGTGAAAATTATATTTACTGTTTTGTTACTTATTATTAAGTTTATTGTTTATAACCTTTTATTTATTGTTTACTTCTTTATTAAGTTCATTATTATTTATTGCTATTTTTATTTTTATTCTCTAAATTGCTTTTATTATATACTATATCAATAAATATTTATATCATACTGTCATTTATTTATTTTTATTTCCTTTATTAAAACAGAAGAATTTCTCGCGTTTTCCTCGTTATTTCATTTTTATATGTGCTGCTATTGCATGCAATTTGTAACTTATATTCAAAAATAAAAATTTCGCCAAATTGGCGAGGGAAAAAACCGTGCAAATGTGGTGCGTATATGACATCTGTGCCGACTATTTTCTCTATCTCGCCGAGGACATTATACTGGAAAAGCGCCCATAAATACAACAGTTGGTTTTCTGATAGCAATCCGATAGCCCTCGCATAATAGCCTTGCTCGCCAGTTAACATATTTTACCGACTGTGATTAGGAGAAAACGTTTTCTGTCAGTTCTGTAGTATGATATTCTCACTTATTCCTTATTGTTATTGTTGCCAGCATTGTTTATATTTAGAGATAACAATCTGATTAAAGTTGATTAATCTAATTTCCGTAAATCAGGCTTGATAAAAAACTGGGTTTTTTTTAAAAAAAAAAACCCCAAAACCATGGGGTTTTTTTGTTTAAACCAGGTTTTTTTGGTTTAAACCGGGTTTTTTAATATGTTTTCCTGGTACACATGCATGCATATTTATCAACAAGAATAAATATTAAAGCATAGCACGGCAGTGCTATGCTTTATTTATTTCCAGTGTGACTCCGTAATGTTATTTTAATACGGAATTTAACATTGAACGAGTTATTTACTAGACATTTTCCCACATTTTGTACGCGCTTCCACAAATTTTCTTCAAAGGATCTAATTGTTTAAAAAATAATTCCCTCCAATCAAAAAAATATACCGAGGTCAATGGACATATTTCCTGTAGCAATCAATGATTTTTACGTGATAAACAGAAAATAAAATTGATTTTTTTCTTTTGTAAGAATTAAAAATGGTATATTTACGACGTCATATTAGAAATGAAACGGAGATTTGCAAACATTTCGTACAAATACAAGAATCGTCAACAGAAAGCAAAATGAAGCATGATTTTTAAAATAAAAGGACATTTTCAAACATTGATCAAGAAGCTTCTAACAGAAGAAATATAGAAAATAAGTAAATTAAACTTTTTTCTACATATTGTCTCTGCAAAATAATAGATAATAACTTAAGTATATATATATGTAACTGGTATTTGAAAGCGAGTTTTTTGACACATTTTCATTAAAAAAAAAAAAAAAAAAAAAAAATGCACCAAACCCAGATGTGACATTTGCGCCGGGATTTCGTACTTACACCACATTTTTAAAAATTTCTTCCACTTATATGTTCGAAGAAAATCAAAATAAATTTAGGTGAATAAAATTTTTCAAAAATAATAGTGTTTGAGAATAATAGTATTTCATCCTTGGTATGTAATGAAACTAGTAAATCTGCAGAACTGGGTCTTCAAACATAGCAATTTTTTAAGGCTAAACCGCAGAATCGTCAACTACTTGGTATAAGACTTTTCGGCACTGCAATAAATTCGCCAATTCTATCAACCTAAATATTCAAATCCAATGTAAACAAGTATAAACAATGTTTACAAATATATTTTTTTAATTCCCGATTTGGTGATTTGTTTAAATCGTGCCTAAATTTGTAATGTTGCAAATAATTAATCATTGGATAAAATCAATTTTAAATCAACGGTACTATTTGGTTATCCCGTCGACAAAAAAACTATCGCTAAACTATAAGATAAAATGCCAGTAACAGATGATAATGAATGTCACATTCAATGACATTAAATACCTATACGTATTTAGAGATGTCATCAAATGATTTTATTTCCACTTTTTACTAGTGTTTTACCCATTTATTTGTACTTTTGTTATAAAAAAAATGCCAATATGTATAATTTGGCTATTAGTTTGGCGACTTATATAATTTGGCGGAATTGGTTGAAGGGATAACAAAGTACCGAATTAACTTGTATTAAATTCATTATTCCGATGATTTTAATATGATAAAACACTACACGGTTTAATTTTTTAAATATCGGAAAGTGTTTCTGTTGAAAAATAGCTGTTTTTTATATTTAATATTTTTATGGCACTACTAGGTTATCCCGTCGACCAAAAAATTATCGCCAAACTATAAGATTAAATGCCAATAATGGATTATCGTTAATGTCACATTCAATAACATTAAATACGATTCACGTGTTTAAAATGTCATTAAGTGATTTTTATTTCGACTTTTTTTTTGTATTTTTATTAATAGTCTACTAATTATTTGGCTTTTCGTTATTTAAAATCTATATAATAAAGGCCAAACGTATCTGTGCGTAACGCATACATCATGTTTTGAATGGCAATACTTTCCGATGAAATTTCGGTTTTGCAATTTTCGCTATTGTAAAATTTTAAACTTCTAGACATTGCACGTTTTCAATCTTTATACTATCGTTTAGAGAAAAAAAATGCACTTTTAAATGCCGTTTGTTAGGAAACTGTATCTTAATTTGTTTTTGAGATATTAATTTTTTTGTAGTTTTTGGTTCAATTTCTCTAATAGTGGCAACTTGAGTATCGCATTTATGTGAGAAAAAGAGAAAAAATAGCCATAGAGTAAAAAAGAAAAAAAAATAGAGACGCAGTTTAGTGGCTGGAGGTGACGCCAAAAATGTAACTCTAAAATTCGCTGCATTGCACCAAACACAACGACGTGCTTTCACAAAAAAGAAAATCTTTTAGCGATGCAATTTTAATTCATAATACAATGAAATGCTATTTTATAATGCTAAAATATATTCAGATCTTTATCATTTAGAGAAAAAATGATGCTAAAAAATTCGGTCTCTGTTCCATGTGATTGTTTTGTTTGGGTCGAATGAGAGACTTATATTGGAAGAATAACGCCCATCAAACCTTTTTAATCGCATACTGCACCTCCATCTATCTCTTTTCTCCATGGAAAATAACAAATCACTGTATATTTTAGCTGTCATTTTTTCATAGCAACTGAAAAAAATAGTAATTAAAAACCTGTTATGTCAATATATCGTTGCCTATAAAACCCGGTGAATAATGTTGGTTTTATTTCGTTTTTATCTATGAATTAGTGACTTTTAGTTCGTTGTAAACTTACTTTACAAAAGATACATCAATTAACCTTTGCAAAAATGTATTTTAAAGAATATCTGGGTGTCATATTTTCTTAGTTGTTTTTAAAAACTGAGAATGCAATTTTATTCTTTGGCGAAATCTTTGGCTAATAACTGCTATCTTACGTCTAATACACAGGGCCGTAGTGAACAATAGGGAGGGCTCAAGAGAATGTAGGGGGGCTCATTGCTTTTTTTTCTCTCTCTTTAACACTCTGAAGCAGAAAGATAAATTAGTGAATATTCATATTGTAAGTACTCTGTTTCTTATTAAACTGTTAAAATAGCATCATTTTATGCTTAGAAAAGTATATGATGATGAAGTTTTGAGTGTATAACTGGTGCAAAATACCCATCATGTTAGCTTCATATATACAAATAAGATGAGGGAGTGTTGAAACACTTATTTTAGATACAATTTAGTAACTCTGCAAAACTGTGAAAAGGTTTCAAAACTAAATTAGACTTTTAAACAATGTTTCATTTGAATTTTCGGAACAGAAATTCATTGAGTGACCTTGGAATCTTTTCCAGGGGGGAGGCTGAGCCGCCCATAGTGCCCCCTTAGCTACGGCCTCGCTAATATGGAAATACCGATAATTTTTAAAGCTATATATGATTACATAAATAATATGTTTCATATAAAATTGCTATTTGGAATTAGTTGGCAGTTTAAAAAGCCTATTACGCGCAAAAAATTATTAGGCTTTCCAATTTTAAATTTTACAAAAGTTTTTCAACTTTACTTTGTGACCCGGGAACCCCGGGTTCGGTATACTAGTACAAATAATGTCAACATGTATAATTTGGCTATTAGTTTGGCGATTTGTAGAATTTGGGGAAATTGGTCGACGGGATAATAGAGTAGTACCATTTTTATAAAACTTTTGATTCACTATCTCTATGAGTTAATAAAATTTAAGCACATTTGGAATATTCATAATGCGTCACCTTTATGGACAAATGTCTAATACCATGTTGGCGCTGTTTTTTTCTGACACAAATTTGGCGAAAATTTCGTTTTCAAATACATATCACATATATATATTTTAATTATTTTCTAATATTTAAAAAGAAAAATAAAGAAAAATAAAAAGAGTTTATTAATAACTATAGAACAAACGATCTACATAATTTTTTTTAAATAAAAGTAATAAAAAATAAACAATTTATTAGTAAAATAAACATCGATATAAACATGACGTAATACAAAAAATAAATACATTTTATTGATACTATGTCTTGATGTATTGTTGGAGGAATATTATATTGTCTAGAGGTGAATGTCTAGAATTTTACTAGACATTTATGACGTCGTATTGGAAATGAAACAGAGATTTTGAAATATTTACAGGAAGCATGTACAGAATTCAGTTCTAGATGAAAAAAAAATGTTAACGATTTGGAAATGGATCAATGAAAAAAACCCAATGGAGAAATGAAAATCTAACGTAGATACCACGGAAATAGATAGAGTTTTTAATTGGGGGTGGTTTTGGAGTCTAGGTATCATGATCGGTATAGATCTGGAAAAATAAATCAGAAATTCCTATGTAGGGGAAAACGTAATAGTTAGTATTTCATCAAATAAAATTTTGTTCAAAAATCTAATTTAACTTTGAGGCCCTTTCACAGTTTTGCAGAATTACTAAATTGTAACTAAAGTGCTTCAACACTCACTCATCCTGCTTGCACATATGAAGCCAACATGATGTTTAATCTTGAATTAGTTATACACTCAAATTTTTCATCACCATATTCTTTTTTAGCATAAAATGGAGCTATTGCAACAATTTAATAAGAAACATGGAACTTACAATGTGAATATGCACTAATATTTTTTTTTTTTTTTTTGCGTCAGAGGATGAGAGAGAAAAATATGAGCACCTCAGACGTTCTCTTGAGCGTACCCCCCCCCCCCCCCCTTATAATTCACTTCTAGCTATGTCCCTGGGTAAATTACATCAGTAATTGTGATACGATACCACATAAAGGAAGTCCTGATGATGGTACCCTCAGTTCATTTTGAAGTGAGCTCATCTGAATGCAGTAGTTATTAAAAAACTTGAGATATTAAACAAAAACATAATTTGCAGAACAAATTAAAAAAACTAAATTTATTTCCTGCTCTATTTAAGCCCGAGAAGGGACAGATATTAAGATATTTGATTTATTTATTTCTAAATTTAGTATTAAATTTTTGTATCAAATAATTTAAATTATGTGAACATCAAAAAAATAAAAATGAAATTCAAACAATATGATACTTTAAAACCTTAAATCTTAGATACCGTTCAAACGAAATCGAAATAAATATTAGACTTTTTTCCAAACTTAACTTGCAAATATCTGGTTTGCAGATTTTGTATAATGTTTACGATAGGTATAGATAAAAAGAATAGACACATCTAAAAAGCAAATGTTCAGAAAAAGTCTAAGATTTATTTCGATTTCGTTTGAACGGAATCTAAGATTTAAGGTTTTTAAGTATCATATTGTTTGAATTTCATTTTTATTTTTTTAATGTTCACATAATTTAAATTATTTGATACAAAAATTTAATACTAAATTTAGAAATAAATAAATCAAATATCTTAATATCTGTCCCTTCTCGGGCTTAAATAGAGCAGGAAATAAATTTAGTTTTTTTAATTTGTTCTGCAAATTATGTTTTTGTTTAATTTTTGAATAGATAAGTAATAATTTCATTTAAAAGTAATTCAAATCAATATAATTTAATATACAGTCAATTATGTAGAAAATTGAAATCATTTAAAATTTAAACATTTTTAGAAAAAGCTGTCTTATATTTCATAAATAAAATGTTCTACATAATGAAACATTGATATCTTGAAAATCTTAATGAACAATCTTTTGATTACTAGCACTATAAATAAATATATGATATAGATTTATATATAAAACTTCATGTATATTATTTTCAAATGGTTATTCAAAATAATTAATTTGAAATACTTGTTATATGTGATGTCTGATTTTTTTTTTTTTTTTTTTTTTTTTTTTTGTTAGAAGACTAATTTTATTGAAAAATAAAGCTTTTTATAAAGAATTTTTGGAATAATTTGAATTTAGCAGTAGAACCTTTACACACTTCAAGTATTGTGTATTGTTATTTGACAAAAAAAAAAAAAAAAAAAGATGATAGCAAAATAAACAAAAATACCTATTTAACAGCTTTTTAGATTATTGAAAAACATTGATCTTATAATATAAAGTAGTTTTATAAATACTGTCATTCACTAAAGCATTTAAACCGCCATCGGACTACATGCTTTATTATAACACTTAGTATTTTTAAATGTCTAAACAAAATAATTACATCTTTTTAGGCATTTTTATGAGACTTTTTTTCTATTACGTCTCAAGCAAACCTTGTCTTGCCCCCCCCCCCCTTCCCCCTTCTGCCAATTTTCTGGGTTGATCTAAGTAATGGGTTTGGTTATGCAATACAAGATTTAAATATATCTTTTGCATATTTTAGTTAAATGTAAACAGGTGCTTCACTAGTGCCTAATTTTTCAATGTCTTCTTATTCGACTTCATATCTTGAGTTTCTTTTTTATTCTTAAAAGATAATCCCTCCAATCAAGAAAATTTTCTTTTAGAGCTTGACTGAAATTTTAAAGATCATTTTATATTATTATCTGTACATCTACGTTTCTCAAAGGAAAACATTTTTTAAATCTAAACATTGCATATTTTTCATCTAATTTATCTTTGCTAAATTTACATAATTTAAGTGTTTTCTTTAGAGCTTCAGATATGTTCATCAATGCATGAAATTTGCATTCTACATGCATACTAACATGACCTTGACTAGACTCACTATTGTCTTATGGTGACTATTGAGATAAGACTTAAAAATAGAAATTACTTTCATCCAATAATTTGAAACACTTAAATTACAAAAATGATAAAATATTATATTAAATTTGTTCTAAAAACCAATTGGTTTGAACTGTGCCAACCTAGCTGGTAACAGAATAAAATCATAATGCAAAAAACCCAATCCCAATGTAGGAATACAAGAAAAACAAAGGCTTATTAAAATCAATAACCACAGAGCAAAAAATCCCTGTCGGCTTGGCCTATAGGCGGAGGTAGATTTCGAAGAGGGCTCATTTCAACAACAAAAAATAAATTTGATTACAGATAAACCCAGTTTAACAACTTTATTTTTCCTCTTTTGAAAAATTTTTAATTTCATTGTTCTGTAAGGACTGGTTTTATCAGAATCATCTTAAGCTAAATTCGGATCAAATGCCCATTTTGACAGCCTATTTTGAAATAATTCTGACTTTATTTAAAAAAATCGACTAATACGGTACATTATATAGTTCCTAAATAACAAAAGACTTCAATTGAATGCGTTTGAGAGCATAATTGAATTTTAAAATGAGTTATAAAATAACCGATTTTGAATACAACCTCAATTCTTAATCATGATAGCTTCGGGAAATTTTGCACGAGTGCCCCCTTTGACAACATTTTTTAAAATATATTCAGCCTTTATCAAAAAACTGAACAATGCGGGACATTACACAGCTCCTATATAAAAGAACCTGTCAATTGGATGCGTTTGAGAGCAAAACTGAATTTAAAAATGAGTCAGAAAAAACGCAATTTGTTATTTCAATGCTTCCTCAAATTTTCAATCACGATAATTTCTCGAAATTCTCTTCAAAATACCCTTTTTGGCAGACTTTTTTGAAATAAGGTACCCTGGGGTAATAACGCCAGGCGGGGTAATAACGCCAAGTGCTTATATGTTGCATAATTATGAAATAATCAGGTAAATGACACCCATGTGCTCTGCGCAGAAGGGGTTTGAGTCATATAAATCGCAAAAAACAGCTTCAAGTTAATTTGTTTCATTTTTAGGTCTTATTGTTTTTACAAACAACTAAAATTAACGCTTGATCTAAAATTTGCGAGATACGTTTTGTGATGTGAAGACTATCTTTTTATCCGGAAATACTTTGTTAATTACATAAATTTGTAGTGCATTTCATGTACTTTTAAAATGTTGTTGAAGATTTTGGATATCTTCTCGAGATAATTTGTAATTTAAAATGTACTGCGCAATAACTACACCGGGGTAATAACGCCAATCCTTGACTTTAGTACCCCGGTTGATTCCCTACAGTGGCCGAGCTACATCCTAAATACTGATTCAAATAAACACAGTTAAAACTGTCCAATGTTTCTCATATTTCTATTTAAGCGGTCCTTTTTAAGCAAAATAAACCTCACGGTCTGATATTCTTTTGCCTCATTCCCTCCTCCCACACCACACCTTTATTTTCTTACACTTTCACAAAAAATTGAACATTTTCAATAGCTTAGAATGCAATTTCTCAATTTCTAACTTTGTAGAGTTTGTATTTTTAGAATTGGGCTATCTACATGCAATTATTCCATCTTATTTAATAGTTTTGTTTGCATGGCGTTATTACCCATACAGGTGGGTAATAACGCCAAATAGCATTGGTCAAGAAAAAACGCCATTACATTTTATGAATACATATCTGTTAAATTATTTTATTTTATATAGATAGTCAATGAGTTGCTGTATCAGATCCTATATTTGTTTGAAAAATACAAGCTAAAACTAAACCGTGAAAATTGGTAGAACCTTAACGTGGCGTTATTACCCCAGGGTACCTTATATTCTGTCTTTATCAAAAAATTGACGGTTGCGTCATATTATACAGTTCCTAAATAAGAGGACTTGTAAACTGGATGCGTTTGAGAGTAAAAATGGATTTAAAAATGAGTCAGAAAAAACGCAATTTGTTATCTGAATACTTCCTCAAATTTCCTATCACGGTCACTTCGGGAAATTCTGTTCATAATACCCTTTTTGGCAGCCTTTTTTAAAATATATTCTGTCTTTATCAAAACTCTGGCCAATGTTGCACATTATGTAGTTCCTAAATAAGAGGATCTGCCATTTGGATGCGTTTAAAATAAACAAGTTGGAAATTGCACGTGAAGCGTAGCAAATGAGGTGCGTTCGTACGATAACGAAGTTTTAAAAATATTACTTTCATATATCAATCTCAAAAAATTATAAATAGTGAATTACAATTAAAACGCTCATCAAACAATATTCTCCCTGTACCATTATGTAATGGAATACTTTTGTGTGGCCTTGTAAATCAATAAAAAATGTTCTTTGCACCACAAATTATGTAAAATGTATATTATAATATGTACTTTATAGTTGCATATAAATTTTATTAAGTTCGAATGAGTGTAACACCATTAAAATGCATTTGAAACATTTTTCCCCATTGACCGTAATGTAACGGAATATTTTTGATTGTCCCTGTAATTGATCTATCCATCCGATTTTCATAAAATTTGAAATAACTCGGCAAAATTATGTAATAATTATGTACTTTAAATTTCAAACGTATAAAATACATTTGAAACTTTTTCCCCATTGACCATAATTTAATTGAATACTTTTGATAGCTCCTGTAATTGATCTATGCACCCGATTATCAAAAAATTTAAAATAACTCGACAAAATTATGTAATAATTATGTATTTAAAACTTTAAACGATTGAATTGCATTTTAAACTTTTTTCCCCATTGACCGTAATGTAATGGAATACTTTTGATTGCCCCTGTAATTGATCTATGCATCCGATTCTCATAAAAATTGAAATGACTCGACAAAATTATGTAATAATTATGTATTTAAAATTTCAAATGATTCATTCGGTTGGGTAGTTTTTGCGTTGTTATATGCGGACAGACGGACGGACTGAACGACCACTATAGGTGCTACGTATTTACATAGTTACGAATGCACCTAAAAATGAATTTAAAAAACGATTCAGAATGAAAGCAGTTTGGATTAGAGGTTTTTTCTCCAACTCCAATTTTTGTTTAATTTATTTTTGCTATACGAATTGATCCTATGAAAAACTTGTCAGTACAAAAGTTGTAGATATTATTAAGGAGATGTAACATAAATTTAATTGGATTTGATAGTTTAAGAATTGACAAAGTTATGGATTTTTTTCTTTTTTCCAAACCCCTTTTTATTTTCGTTTTTATTTATTTTATTTTTTTTTACCGGTAAGCGTTAGTCCTATCAAAAACTTGCAAATACAAAAGTTTTAGGTAATTTTAAGAATATTTATAAAAAATTTAGATGAATTTGATATCTTGATAATTGACAAAGTTATGATTTTTTTTCCCAAAAACCCTATTTTTTTCGCCTCTTGAGCCCATTTTTAACTTTATCAAAAATCTGCCATGCATAAACGTTTGGCCCATTACTTAGAAGCTATATAAACTCTAAACTGATTCGATATCTTTTTTTATTAAGAAGTTATGGGTTTTTTTATGTTTTCACAAAAACGCCCCCTATTTCGACCCCCTTGGTCCGATTTTGCCCATTAACGAACTTAGCCGAGATTTTATCCCCTTTGATTTTATGTACAAGTTTGGTGGAGATTGGTGAAGAATTATAGAAGTCATTGTGTCTATAAACTAGTCGTTGGGGGCCACCGTAATACTTACCCATCATGGATATGTGTATGAAAATAAAACATGTGAAAACTATTTATACAATGCATTGCAATTCATAAACAAAATTTAAAAATTGTTAATATACATAGTAATGCTATATTAAAGAACTGCTGATGTACCAATTTCGATAAATTATATAAAACGCCAAACTACTCAAATAGTACCAAACTACGTAAAAGAAACATCCTTATAACTCCAAAAATAACAATTCTATTAACTAACAATTAACTGCGTCGGATTAAGCATCTCATTTCCAATTAAAATATACCTTTGAATTGAAATTTGAATGAAATACAGGGTCGTGAAAAATCGAAGAATGTGGAAAACATGATTACAAATATCTCGGCAACTAATAATCCGATCGACTTCGTTCTACATGCAAAATGTGTGTTATTTTATTGCTTTTTACGTCCATTCCTTAGAACAGAAAAATTCGAAAATTTTTATATATCTTTCATCAGAATGAATTTTTCGAGAGTCCGAAAAAAATAGTTGCGGATAATCGAAGTTGCTGATATTAAATAGGCTTCATCCCATTCTTACATACTAACTTCATACAAAATTTCAAGTCTCTATCTCAATTTGTTCGGGAGATAGGGCGTTTACAGACAGACAGACAGACAGACAGACTGACAGACACAGACAGACAGACAGACAGACGGACGGCAAAATTTTTTTCTAAAAATCTGTTTTTCGGAATCTCCACTATCTAAAACGTGTAAATCCGTCAAAAAATTTTTTTCGATTTTCAAAACGATTGCAAGACTTACCCTATATACTACGTATGATGGGTAAGTAAAAAGTGAGATATATAGATAGATAGATAGATAGATAGATAGATAGATAGATAAACTGGTGCGAATGCAATAGGTAGTATTTCATACGAAATATACCTAAAAAAGCTCATTGCCAATTATTCAATAGCATATAATATTCCAAAAGAAATAATGGAGAAAATCACTTAAGAACGTCATATTTGAGGATTTCTGGAATGATGAAATTCTTAGTAAATCTTAACTAATCAAGCAATTTAAATAGTAAAAGTGCATTTTTAACTCGAGTCTGGCCTTCTGGCTATATATATATGTTTTGCATTTAATGGCTATATATATATATAGAGAGAGAGGCCTTTGAAAAAAAGAAAACTGATTATTTTTTCCCAACCAGCTAATTTTAGAAAAATTAGTTACTCTGCGATGTAGATTTATAGCTTACAAGAAAAGTTGAGTTGATTAAAAATGTTTGTCATTTTAGAAATTTATTAATTCATATTTTTCTACAGCTTTGCTTATAGCTTCTTCATAATTTGGATTTTGCATTTTTCAATAATATGTAAAATAAAAAATTTGGGTAAAAAAAAAAAAAAAAAAAAAAAAACAGGTAAAAAAAACCAGCATGTTTTTTTTTTTTTTTTTTTTTTTTTTTTTTTTTTTTTTTTTTTTAACCACTAGGTTTAAACCATGGTTTTAACCACGGTTTAAACCAACTTGGTTTAAACCAAACAACCCTGCCGTAAATAAATATACTAAAGCATCTTATTCGTTTTCTATCAATTTATAATTTATGTAAATTAAATTACGTAAATTTTAAAAGGTACACATGTCGCAGACGCACGGGGTTACTTTTGGTGCAAAATGACGATTTATCCCTGAATGGCAAAATTTTGCTTTGTGCGACAACCCAGTATGCCAGGTAGAGCGAATTAAAACCCTTTGGCATTAATAACTGAAGCAAACTGTATTATTGTTAATGTGTGTGTTATATAATAAAATCGTGTGTGTTTTAAAATCAAGTAAAACTAGCATGTTGTTATCGTATAGACTAGGTCCAACAGGTATTCGAAAAACAGAATTTTCTCTCCAAAATGACACACACACACACAAAAAGAAACTAGTCGTTGGGGGCCACCGTAATACTTACCCATCACATATATGCATATACAATATATGAAAATAATACATTTGAAAACTATTTATAAAATGGATTGCAATTCCAAAACAAAATTTAAACGTGTATTTATATTTTTATTGTGCATAGTAATGCTGTATTAATGATTTGCTGATGAATCTCTTTCGATAAATTATACAACAAGCCTAACTACTCAAGTAGTACTGAATTGAGAAAAACAAACATCCTTATAACTCATAAATAATAATCTTATTAACTAACAGTTTATTGCGTCGGATTAAGCGTCTCATTTCCACTTAAAATATATCTTTGAATTGAAATTTGAATGAAATACAGGGTCATGAAAAATCGAAGAATGTAGAAAACAGGATTACAGATATCTCGGCAACTAATAATTCGATCAACTTCGTTCTTTATGCAAAATTTGTGTTATTTTAGTGCCTTTTACGATCACCCCTTAAAATAAAAAATTTCGAAAATTTTTATGTACCTTTCATCAGAACGAAGTTTTCGAGAGTCAAAAAAAAAATAGTTCCGGATAATCGAGGTTACTGATATTAAATAGGCTTCGTCCCATTCTTACATACTAAGTGCATACAAAATTTCAAGTCTCTATCTCAATTCGTTCGGGAGATAGAGCGTTTACAGACAGACAGACTGACAGACAGACGGACGGACGGCAAAATTTTTTTTAAAAAAATATGTTTTTTGAAATCTCCAGTGTCGAAAACGTGTAAATCCGTCAAAAAAAATTTTTCGATTTTCAAAACGATTGCAAGACACCCTATACTACGTATGATGGATGGGTAAGTAAAAAAAGAAAAGAAAAAGAAACCTCGGTACTTACGTATTAACACCACCGCAGCAGCAGTTGCGATGATAGCGCCAATAAAGAGCAAGCAATCTTGTTGTTCGCACACGCATTACAGTTATCTTTTGGATTCCTTGTTGCCTTGTTTGCCGATTTTTGACGCCATTTTTAGTTCTCTTAAATCAATACGTAAGTACCGAAACCTCTCCAGCTGCATTTGTGGCATTTGTTTCTTTAAAAAGAAAAAAAAAATTAGTTGGCACAGACGTCATATACGCACCACATTAGCGTGATTTTTTTTTTTTTTTTTTTTTTTTTTTTTTCTGACGCCAGTTTGGCAAAATCTTCGTTATCAAATATCAGTTACATACATATTTTTAAATTATTTTCTATTATTTTGAAAAGGAAATAATAATAAATGGCACAGATGTCATATACGCACCACATTTGCACGTGTTTTTTCCCCGGCCAATTTGGCGAAAATTTTGTTTTTTTAACATAAGTTAAAAGTTGCATGCAATAACAGCATATGATTTTTTATTGCAATATAAAAATAAAATAACGTGAAAAAAATGAAAGTTATTCTAGTATCCTTCTATAGTAAAAAAAAACTAGCCTTAAAAGGAATGACTCCTGGAATGATGCTGATGTGGAAGATTTCCGGAACTAACGAATCCGGGTTATCCACTCCTTCCATGAGTCGAATAGACCAGTCAGGAAAGGGCTCCGTCTATGCATCGCCGTATGGGTTACCATAAAGAGAGGAAAGGTTACCATCGCCAACAATCGCCAAGTTTGTCGCCAACTTGGCGATATATCGCCAAATTTGGCGACCAAAATTAGTTGTTAAAAGTGACGCAAACTTGGCGATAACTGTAATATTTCGCCAAATTTTTAATTTCTTTACAACACCAGTCGTTTGATACATCATTTGAGAGGTTTGCAACTGCTTATTCATATAATGGATGTCTTGTGTGTTATCCCCCATTCTGCTCCCCAGGGGGAACATTTTTAATTTCTTTACAACACCAGTCGTGTTACACAAGATTTGAAAGGTCTGCAACTGCTTATTCATATTATGCATGTCTTGTGTGTCATTCCCCACTCTGCCCCCCAGGGGGGCACATTTTTAATTTCTTTACAAAACTAATTGTGTGACACATCATTTGAGAGGTCTGCAACTGCTTATTCATATTATGGATATCTTGTGTGTAACCCCCCCCCCCCTCTGCCCTCAGACAGGGCGCATTTTGTAATTTCTTTACAACACCAATTGTGTGCATCATCATTTGAAAAGTCTGCAACTGTTTATTCATTTTATGGATGTCTTGTTTGTCACCCCCACTCTGCCCCCAGGGGGTACATTTTTAATTTATTTTCAACACCAGTCGTGTGACATATCATTTGAGAGGTCTGCAGCTGATTATTCATATTATGGATATCTTTTGTGTCGCCTCCCACTTTGCCCCCCCAGGGGGGCACATTTTTAATTTCTTTATAACACCATTCGTGTGACACATCATTTGAAAGGTCTGCAACTGCTTATTCATACCATGGGGTATTGGCGAGCGCAGCAAGCAGGGGGTGGCCAATAATTTGGAATCGCGAAGCGATTACGCGGGGGGTTGGCGAGCATAGCGAGCAGGGGGGCGAGGCCCCCCTAGTCTTAAAAAGGGAAATAAAAATAAATGAATGATAATTTGATATAAATAATTATTGATATAGTATAAAAAAATAAAAAATAAATAAAGAATTAAAATAAAAAATAACAGTAAATAAATATGAATTTAATAAATAAGGAAACAAGAAATAAACAGGTATAAATAATAAACTTAATAAGTAAGAAAACAATAAATATAATTTTCACAATAAATTGTAAATAGTATTAATACTTACAGCCATATTAAATGCATGCAGTTTTATCATTTAATCAACACATTTCACTGAAATCTTTAATTTTTCCTATTTTATTTCCTTAACAATTGTTATAAACTTCTTAACCCTTTCCGGCGCACTGCTCTTTAAAGTTAGAATTTAAAGGGGAAAAAAATAAGCTATCTATTTAGGCCTAGAGGACTACACAGGTATTGTTTTGTAAAGATTGCACTAACCATTTTAATTATACAGCTGTTGCCGAAGTGGTAACCTCCCATAAGTAAAGCACTGATAAGCGCAGTGAGAAGAGCATTGCTGTGAAGCGCGTATTACAGTAAAACATTTTACCTATTATTTAAAAACAACAGAGTTTGATCTCTGTGGTGCTGCCATCTAGAACTCATAAGAAAGATTTAAAGGAGCCATTAGAGTAGTTTTTAAAATATTCACGGAGTTTTTGTGTCTCTAAACAGGGGGAACTTTAGGTGTTGCCGACCCGGCAACACTGCGCGTTAAGGGATTAAACGGTCTCCTTCTTGGCACAAAACTACAAAAGCTTAATTAATAACGATAAAACAAAACAATTTATATCAATTTATAAAAAATATATATAAAGTGAATAAATAGTTTATTAATAAATAAACAACACTAATCAGATTGCCATATGAGGCATAAATCGCCATTTAGTTATTGCTCTCGTTTAAATGTGGTGCGTATATGACATCTATGCCAATTATTTAAAACCTTTACTGGGTTAGGTGCAGATAAGATATTCCTTCCTTCATTTCGTGTTATTTGCTTATTATTACAGAAAAACATTAATCCTTTTATCAGATAAAATATACATTACTTTTTCCCTTTTTTTTTCTTTAATGCAACACATACCTCACCATAAGCAATACATCCCATATAAAAAAGATAAAATGAATTCTTGTTTAAAGAAAACACTTAAGAACTTCATTATTTGCTCTTATAAAAATAAATATTTCATTGTTCGCCACTTGCAGCCACAATATATTATCAAATGCTTTAAACACGTGGAATAAAATTCTAGAGGAAATCACGGAGGTAAGAGACAGAGGATGATAAAGTGCTTTGATTTGTCATGATATTAAAAAGGCACAGATGCATACGCACCACATTTGCGCGAGTACAACTAAATGGCGATTTTATGCCTCATATGGTAACCTGGTCATTGTTGTTTATTTATTAATAAACTGTTTATTTACTTTATATTTTTTTATAAATTGGTATAAATTGTTTTGTTTTATAGTTATTAATTAAACTTTTGTAGTTTATTATTATTTCCTTTTTAAAATAATAGAAAATAATTTAAAAATATATATGTAACTGACATTTGAAAACGAAGTTTTTGCCAAACTGGCGTCAGTAAAGAAATCGCGCCATGTGGTGTGTACATGACATCTGTGCCAAATAATTTTCTTTTTCTTTTTAAACAAACAAATGTCGCAAATGCTGTTGGAGATTTGTGTGTGTGTGTGTGTGTGTGTGTGTTATTTTGGCGAGAAGATACCCTAAAACATGTTAAAACCGGTCAAAATTAAATCTAAATACTTAGGATTCCACAGAGTCTCTTGGTAGCTGGGTCGAATGAGGGTATTTAAATTAGAACAATGGGCTTCATTGAGAATCTGGGTTCGAGATTGCAGGAAATCACGTGTTGGTGGTATTTTACCATCGGGATTTCCAATCGGATGTATGAATGCACAACAGTACGAAAATGGAAGCAGATTTTATTTGATGAGGAGAACATGAAAGAACTTATGCTTTCATTTCTCAAGAATCGCAAAATGAACATTTGAAATAGTTGAATACACAAGTGCTGTACATTATCTACGGAGAAAAATATTATAAATTCAGGAAATAACTAGTTGAAGAATCCACTAAATTGACCTCCTTCCAAGAAGCGGTGGTACACAACTCATATTTTGCGTACACCATGCTTTAACGTCTGGATTTATAAATATTATCATTATCTCAACACTGTTTTCTTTAGAAGACGATTTGAAAAACTAGGAAGGATTAATATTTGTGAAACTTGGATCCAGTGATAGATTAAAAGAAAACACTGCAATTTGAATGAAATGCATGGACTTCTATGTAAAGAGATGTATAATGCTTCCCTTGAAAGCATTCACTGTCAGTGCAATAAGTGCTTTTGCAGACAAGGAAAAATGATGAATCAGAACACAAATTTTGAGATGCGCTTAAGGCGTTTGATGCTGTAGCTGATTTATCAGAGGAAACAAAGAAATAGCTTGAGTCATGATTTTACTACCTGTATTATGGAAAGCAAAAATACTCAAACATCAAAGAATTGCGCAATATTCTCTATATTTTTCCGTAAAACAAAAAGTCTGTGGAGTTGCACTGCCTTTTGTCATGTAGCGGTGCAGTCTACTATAAGTAATGCAAGCCAATTACCACGGTCTTGTCTGGAAGATGTTCCTACAGGCTGATCCTGATCTTCCATCCCCAGATAAATATGGTTGGATTTTTGGAACAGATAGTGGGGGAAAAGGTTCTCTAGAGATCCAGTGGAATGGTAATCCTCTTCCTGAAGCTGCTTTGGAACTGGTTTTATATTTTTGTTCAAGAACAGGTGCCACACTATTATGTGCGTGTCTATTTAATAACCTAATATACAAGCATATGCAGAACATAGAACTGTTCTATGACAACTGAAGTTATTTGGATACTGAATGTGAACCAATCATGATAGAAGTGCAGAAAACTAAGATTTATGTTATTTATTAACCCGTTCGAGACCAGCATCTTTTACAAGAATTTAATTCAATCGACCCCACTTTTTGTCAAGCAATTAAATTTAGTTTAGCAAACAAGAGAATGTCTTAATTAGATAAGGAAAATGTTATTTTTTAATGGTATCAAAAACGAGCGATGCAAACACGTTTTGAAGTTATATATATCTACCCGTGGTCCCGAAAGGGTTAATTCTTAATAGATTAAGTACAATAGTTTCACCAGTGCTACTTTTTTCTTGAATTGCTGTGTCTTATCTACATGAATGTAATATTCATTAAAATGAAAAACAAGATTTCGAATTTTTTTCATCGCAAATGTCTTTTGATTGGTTTATCCAAATGAAAATGTTAATAATATATTGAAATAAAATCTTAACAAATATATAACTTGTATAGCATTATATGTTCAATAATATTTGTTCTCTGCATTTTTCCATTAAAATTTAATTATGTGGTAATGGTTAAAAAAAATTCATTTGTATCTATGTGGCGATAGATGGCGCTCATTTTTTCAGTATGGCGTCTATAAGCTACCACAAATTTAATAATATCATCATAAAATGAACTCCTTAGACCATTGTGAATCCAAAAAGATATATATGATCAAGTCTCCAGAGATGAAACCGAAACCCCTAATTTTGGCTTAACGACTATAAGGAATTTCATGTTTATATGGTATACCTCAGTTATAAAAATGTCAAAATTTGTGCCAAGTTTTGTAAATTATTTCCAAAAAGAAAGTATAACGAATGTAAAAAGAAGTGCCAAGTAAAACATGGGAATAGACGAAACTTTATTTCAGGCATGTCAAACACGTGGCCCGGGGGCAAAACTGGTGAATGATTTTATTCAAAATATCTACCATTATTTTAGAATATTAATCTGCATTACATTTAATGGCAGCTATTGATATACATTAAATTTAATGATCCGCAATTAAATAAAGAAAAGTTTAAAATTTTTAATTAATAGTTGTTATTTTGGATGAAATTTTTTTACAGTTTGGCATAGGCGATGAAAACAACACCGATTCAAAACCACTGAGGCATAAAAGATGCAAACATACTGTCTTGAATATAATCAAATCTAATTCATTTTAAAATTTCGTTTCCTGGAGATAAGGTATGCAAAAGTTATCAGCAAGAAAGTTAAGAAGAGCATATCTTAATCTGAAAATTTAAAAATTTATAAAAGCTTTATATATTTTTTTCTAATAGTTTGTTATGTGCTTCGTGTTGAAACGAATACATTTGATTCAGTGCGATATTGCAAAATAATGCGTGACATTTATTAGGTATTACAAGTTTTGTTTATCGGCCTTGAAAACTCTTGAATTACATCTATAGGTCTCCCAAAAATCGCGAATTTTGTCTATCTAGCACGAAGAAAATTGTGAATTTTGTCGATCGAGAACGAAAAAAAAATCACGATTATTGTTGATCGGCTTCGTAAAAAGCGCATTTAGTCAATCGGGAACGGGAAAATGGCAAATTTTGTCCATCGGAAACGAAAATATCGCAAATTTCGTTGATATGGCACGCACGCAAAATTTGCCAATTTCGTGGATTGGGAACGAAACAATCACGAATATGGTTGATCGGCTTCGTAAAAAGCGCGAATTGGTGCGATCGGGTATGAAAAACTCGTAAATATTGTCGATTCATCAATTTCGTTGATAGGGCACAGTATAACCGCAAATTCTGTCGATGATGCGCGGAAAAATCGAAAATTTCTTTCAGCGGCAGCAGAACATTCGTAAGTTTCGTCAGTTTATCGTGAGAAAAAAATCACGGATTTCATCAATTTACGACTGAAAAAAACTTTAGATTTCGTCAGTCAGTTAAGAATTGTGAATTTCATTGTTCGCGCAGGACGGAAAAAGCGCTAATTTCGTCAATTGGGCATGGAAAAATCGCGAATGTGGTCGATCGTCTTAGTAAAAAACGCGAATTTGTCGATCGGGAACAAAAAAAATTGCGAATTTCCTTAATATGGCACGCAAAAATTGCCAATTTCGTCGATGGAGAACGAAATAATCGCGAATATGACCACTTGGCTTCGTAAAAAGCGTGAATTCGGGCACGAAAAAGTTGCGAATATTGTCGATTCAGAACGAAAAAAATCGCTAATTTTGTGTATAGGACACGGAAGAGCCGCAGATTTTGTCGATTATGCGCGGAAAAATTCAAAGGTTCTTTGAGCGGCTGCTGAACAATCGTGAGTTTCGTCAGTTGATCGTGAGAAAAAATCGCGTATTTCATCAATTTGCGGCGGAAAAAAAAAAAAATGCAGATTTCGTCAGTCACTTTAAGCATCACAAATTTCATTGTTCGTAAGCGATAAAATGCGTATTTCATCGACCGAGGACTGAAAAAGTCGCTAATTTCGTTGGTTGGAAACGGAAAAATCGTGATTTATGTCGATGATACCCAGAAAAATCGTAAATTTCGTCGATCAAGGTCGGAAAAACGTGAATTTCGTCCATCAGGCGTAATAAAATTGAGGATTTGTGGATCGGCTTCGCAAAAATCGCGAATTTCACCGATCGGGTGCGGAAAAATTGTGAATTATGTCAATCATCGCAGTAAAATCGCGAATTTTCTCGATCAAAAAAAACTCACATCTTTTTTTTTTTTTTTTTTTTTTTTTTTAGGCGGAAAAAAAATGAAATTTCATTGATCGGGTGCGGAAAACGGGAATTTCGTTGACCAAGAAATACTTGTTGATCAGCTCCTCTCTTCGTTCATAAAGTTGACATTGTTTACTCGGCACTACCCACTTATGTTTGTTTTTTAGCTCTTTTAATGAAGCAAAATTTAAAGTCCCGAAAACTAAGTTGCCCTTTTCTTGAAAAGGTTATGCATCCCTACCGTAGATACAATTATTTTCACAGAGCTCATTTTAAAATATAATAAGTCATAAATATACATGAAGAGAAAAAAAAAATTGCAATCATTCGGTGATTTTAAATTATCATTCGGTAAATTCGAACTCCACCTCTCCTCCCCCCAAACAAAATGCTCTAGCTACGCCACTATACAAGTCACCTGTGAAAGGGTGTTTTCTAAACTTAAAATTGTTTAGAATCGACTTAGATCTAGTTTAGGGGGACAAGGGACCTTAAAATCCTTAAAAATATTTTTTTTTATTTTTTGTAAATTTCACCTAAATATTATTCAAGGGTACATTATATGCATTATAACATGCATTTATCACAAAAAAAATGCAAAAAAAAAATTATTTTTGACAAAAAAATGGCATTTTACGCAGCGTCTTCGAAATCTTCGAAATGTTGGCTGCGCATTCCATATCAATGAAAATCCCCATTATTTTTTATGAAAGTTTGTTTTATATATATAAACAAAATTGTGCATCCAATTTTGAATATTTGAATTTAAAAGTTTAAAAAAAAAAATGAAATTTTGAAATTTTTTCGAAATTTTTTTCAAAATTTTCAAATTTTTTCAATTTTTTTTTTATTTTTTGTAAATTTCATCTTAAATATTATTCAAGGGTGCATTATATGCATTATGGCATGCATTTATCACAAAAATATTTTTAAAAAAATATTATTTTTGAGAAAAAAATGGAATTTTACGCAGCGTCTTCGAAATCTTCGAAATGCCCCCTGCGCTTTCCATATCTATGAAAATCCCCAATATTTTTTTGGAAAGTATGTTTTATATATATAAACAAAATAAAGCATCGATTTTTACATATTTGAATTTTAAGAAGTAAAAAAAAAAAAAAAATGAAAATTTTGAAAAAAATTTCGAAAAAATTTCAAAATTTCAATTTTTTTTTTTTAACTTTTAAATTCAAATATTCAAAATTCGATGCACAATTTTGTTTATATATATAAAACAAACTTTCATAAAAAATATTGGGGATTTTCATTGATATGGAATGCGCAGGCCGCATTTCGAAGATTTCGAAGACGCTGCGTAAAATGCCATTTTTTTGTCAAAAATAATTTTTTTTTTGCATTTTTTTTTGTGATAAATGCATGTTATAATGCATATAATGTACCCTTGAATAATATTTAGGTAAAATTTACAAAAAATAAAAAAAAATATTTTTAAGGATTTCAAGGTCCCTTGTCCCCTTAAGCCACGATCTTATGTCTAATCTTCTTTTCATGAATGTAGAAAGAGATTTATTTTATAATTTAGATAAAGATGTTATTAAAGAAGAAAAAGCCAGAACCAGTGAAGAGCTGGTCAAAAAGCTGTCAGGTTAATCAACAGCCGTTCACAATAACAAAACATCTCTTAACTGTTGTAAATTTTATAAAATGTACTTTACAATATGTACCCATTAAATCAAAATTAAAGATAATATTGTTTATTTCAATATGCTCGGTTTTTTATTATTATTGTGTCCTTTTTTAATGTCTATAATGTATTGCAGTAGCACTTAAATTATGTCTTCAACGATGTAATTCTGACGCTTAAATCTAAAAATATATACCCCTCTCTTTTGAAGTAATACACTACTTGTAATTAATTAGTTTATTTTTTTTCTAGCTTGGAACTAGTTAGGTACCGTATATAAAACAATATTAGTATTTATTGTGAAAGTAAGAAGACTACACCAGAAAAAGCTAACTTGTTTGCTCAATTATTTTACAAGCAACAAAATGGTGAAATATGGTTTTTAGGCATTTAAGGTTAATTTTCAAATGTTATATATTCTACTATCTATTCATAATAACTTCCTCAGCAAGGGGCACCTTTTCAGTCTCTAGCCGAGGGCCTCCAACGGAACCAGTCCGGGCGCATTTTCGCCGATCCCACCGGAGCTAGTATAGAGGAGAAAAATACGGGCTTCTGATTGGTTGAATAATTTTGCTTTCCTTCATTTTTGAGTTTACGTTTATTTAATCATCAATTTCTGTTTGAAAAGCTTTTGAAAGCTGGATTCGCCTTCTGTTTTTAAATATTTATTAATAGATAAAGAAATAGATAATTCGGAATTTATAATTAAAGAAGTTAATCAGGATGTTTAACAATTGTTCTGTATTACTTTTAGAAAATAATAAAAATAGAATTGCCATTTCTTCTTTCTGTTTTTTTTTCTTTTTTTTTTTAACATGATATGCACATATATACACAATCAGAACAATTTATTTAGAAACAAGAGTATTTTCATTTTACGGCGTCAAACTCAATTGCTCTATATTACGTTTTTAAAAAATGCAATTTCTTCTTCTTATTATTATTTTAATGATATACCCATATACGCTCCTAATAAGTACATTAGCATTCAGGATGATCTATTTGCAAACAATTTTTCGACCAATCAGAAGCCCGTATTTTTCTCCCCTATACTAGCTTCGGTGGGATCGGCAAAAATGCCATCCGGGCCTGAACATGTAAATCCTATGAAAACCGGAAATCGAAAATTTTCATGAATCCAGTACTTTCTACAATGAGATTTATTGATTTTATATTGATTTATCGATTTATTATAGGATTTACAGTTTAAATTTTGATTTAATGATTTTGATTTATTACAAGATTTATTGAATTGTTATAGGATATATTGTTTTTACATGGTTTATTGATTTATAACAGGATTTACATCTTGATTTACTAATTGTATTTTGATTTATTGTTTTATTAAAGGATTTACTGATTTACTATCAGATTTACTCATTGCAACTTGATTTATTAAGGGATTTACTGATTTACTATAGGATTTATTGATTTTACATTGATTCACCGATTTATTAAAGGATTTACTATTTAAATCTTGATTTACTGATTTAACTTGATTTACATAGCGGTAAATCTGCTGTGTACCTGATTCTCGATTGGCATATAAACAAACCATACTTGAATTCATGTACAGAGGAGAACAGAGCTCTGCTATAGGCCAATCTGTAGTTTGATTATTTAAAGACCGCCCCTTCTTTCGTAGTCATAAAAGACATATTAGATTAGCTTGAAAAAATAAATAAATAAAAATAACTATTTATGTTGTGACAAATCTTTTATTATTTTTTTTTCAGATATTGTGCTTAATTTAATGGCTGTGTCTATTCTTACGGCAGCCGTAAGAATATTATTCTTACGGCAGTCTGCTGCACATGCGCAGTCAAGACTGCCGTAACGACTGCCGGAGATTCTGAAGAACGAATCTCCTTTTGAATGAATCTTCTGTCCGGCAATTGACTGCCGTAACTTGTAAACAAAAAAATCAAAACAATAATAATAGTGAATTCTTTAAGAAAGTTTTTAGTGCTACAATTTTTTTTTTCATGGTTGTATGTTGTTTGACGAAGTTTGCTCTAGAAATAGGAAATGATTTCAAAGGACTTTGATGTTATCAAAGGACACAGATATTTTAAAAATCTAATTTTAATACAGATGCCAGCTGATACCACTTTTAGAAGCATATAATTATATTTATTGTGTGCTTTTGGGTGTGTATCTGCTAGTATTTAGGTGTGTGGATATTCCAAGTGCAAGCAGGTGAATCATGATGTTTTTATGCGATATGTTTGAAAGTTCTCCTAAAGTAAACTTTATGCAGGTAAGGAATGAAAAATATTATTTGCTTATTTATTTTGATCCCACAACTTCAATACTAATTTTTGTATTAATATTCACTCTAAATCTATTTCTTTTCTTTTTTTCTTTTCTTTTTTTCTTTTCTTTTCTTTTCTTTTTTTTTTTTTTTTTTTTTTCAAATTTAAACAGTTTAAAATTTTATAAAGATAGCAGTCATTGATAAGCCTAAAAATTGGCATTTTATACAATTATTATTCATTTCAATAATAATCTTAATATTCTGTACAAGTTTAATTATATTTTATTTTAATGTTGTTGTTTCAAATCTGTCAGTTTGTCCAGTCATTTTTGGGTTAGAAATATAATCCAACAGTACTTAATTATACATATTTATAAGTAGTCTTTATATATTATTTAATTAACTGTATGGCTAGTTTTTAAAATGCTTGCCTGTTTGATACCATGTTAGAATCTATATTTCATATCAAATGAATAATCTATTGATGCTGTTAGAAATCCCATATAATATGTCAGGTATATTCTAGTTAATAAAATATATATCTAAATTTTCAAACGTTTTGTTATCATACTCTGCAGTTAAAATAGTTGTATCTCCTAAATAATAGCTAATTTAACAAAGACCTTTTCAAAGCATTTTAACTAGGCTGTTTTTGCATATGAATTAAAAAGTATGACAATGTATTGTTAAATTTAAGTATTTCTTCCAAACCATTTTGTTCATAAATGTTAAAAATTTAATTATACTAATTTGCTATTTCTATATTCCATGCATTGCATTTCACCAGAATAATAGCAATATAGCTATTTTACACAGGTTTTGATCTGTGCACTTGACAACAAATCTAAGGGAAATTATACTGTCTTTTTTATGTAATGTAAACAAAGAGGAAATATTTCTTTCCACCATTGAACATTTGTTTTGTGTCCATCTATGAAAAAATGTACATCAACATGCTAAGTATTTTTAATTACCCCTTATGAGTATTATTTATATACTATATTATTATTTATTTGTTCAGTTATAAGTATTTGTTATGTAAAAATTGCTTTTTTTTTTCATTTCATTTTCATTTGTTAGGATCATTAGGCCTAACTAAAATTACATATATAAAAATCATCAATTTGAATTTTTCTCCCTCAATGTACAGTGAAACTCGTTTAAGATACGCCCGCTTAAAATACGATCCCGCTTAATATACGAATTATCTTCGGTCCCTTGAAAACTGCCTATTAAACCCGTGTAAAATTACCCGCTTAATAGACGTACGCATAAGATACGATCCCGCTTAATATACGAAGAAAATTGGTCCTTTGATGTAAAAAAACCCGCTTAATATACGAAATGGTGCTTATGAAAACCGTTTATTACGTGTCTTTAGGACAGAATATGTAAAATCTTAATTATTTTTCATAAGATACTTTCTTTTTTACCTTTTTTCTCTCTAATATATGTTCTTTTCCACAGCTTTTGCATTTTGAATTCTGATTTGCTCCTTTCTCAACAGAATACAAAAACAACAACCGCTTTTATTTCTTTAATCTTTACACTTGGGCAGTGGATGGATCTGAAATTCCATAGGTTTCTCCCTCTCCTGATTGGATGAGAAAGTTATTGGTGAAATCCGTCTACATATATATATTTTTTTGTATTGTTTATCTAGCTGCTTTTTATTATTATGTTATTTTTTTACTATAAATTGTCTTCAGAAGTGCCTTTTTTATGAATTTCTTTTGTCACTGCTTGTTTGCGGCATTTTATAAAATGAACAGAATAAAAGCAGTATCAAGAAGAATACAAATATTGGCACTTATTTGTCAAAATTAACGATCAGGTTGTGACAAGTACAGTTCATTCTATTGCAGATATAATCACAGACGTCAAAAGTTCCGATAAACCTAGGTCTTCAGAATCAGTAGAAGATGACGCGGAAGAAGAAACAGATGTACCCAGTGGCGCAGCCACAATTTGGTTCTAGACGGGGTTTTGAATTTGCCAGTTATTTGAATCATCGGTTAATAGAATCAGTATATTTACTGCATCACATGCATCTTTAATTAATGCATCTTTTCCGCAGTTACATTTGTCATGTTTCATTTAAACAGCATTCACAATGTTAGAGTTAGAAAATATAAAAGCCATGAAAAGACAATAATGAACCTACGTGTGAACCACTAAAATCGGTATTTCAGGAGTTTTCCACCACATGACATTACATGAAATCGAATTTGGCATTAATTAATATAAACTTGTTGAAAATTTTGTTAAAATTTCTTTGTTATCGTTATAGTTCTCTAAAAATATCTGGGTATGAATTAAACAGGAAATCATCATTCTTTTATCATAAGGCATCTCAAAAAAGTGACTTAGTTCAAATACTCAATTTTCACTTAAACTAATGCATGTAATATGCACTTTCACAGTTTTAAGTAGATTTTTTTCCATTTAAACTAATTCAACAAAGCGGCAGATTCAGAAATACACAAAACGTTTAGGTATTAAATTTTGTTTTGATTCATATGAACAGCAATTATAGCAATCTTTTTTCGCTCTGGGAGGGGTTTTAACCCCAAAACCTCCCCCTTGACTGCGTCACTTGATGTACCAACCATACCATCATTCGCAAATGTAATGAGCTCGTTCAGCTTATTTCGACTACATGCCTCTTCGATGGATGCTGCTCCCTCCGTTGAAAAATTTTCTATTACATCAACAAGGCAGAAAACTTCCTAATAAAATCTCGCCCCACGTTGCCCCAATTCAAGATAAGCAACTTTTTCTCAAGAAACTAAAACTAGATCATGATTTTTATAATGTATCGAATAATTATTGTCCTTTGTATACATTTAGTTTGTCTTTAAAAAAAATTATTATGAAAATTTATTATTCTTCCCATTTAACTATGTAATGTATTTTAGTTACTGATTTCGAAAAATTAACAAACTTTTCATTTTGTCTTTTTTTTTTAATTTGACAGGGAATACTGTATAAAGGCATCTTAATTTTTTTACTGTACAAACAGATATTCAATAAAATTCTCGAGAAAAATAAAATTATTCTTTTCAATCAATATCTTAAATTTAAATTTTCTAGAATATCTAAAAATTGTTAGAAATGGGTAAAGTAAGAGTTATGAATGGCGAAAATACGTTAACAACAATGTACACTGCCTTTAATATGCATTATTTTTCAAAAATTTATAAAATCCGGATAAGATACGATCACGCTTAAGATACGAAATGCTCTCGGTCCCTTGATTCGTATCTTAAACGAGTTTCACTGTATGAAAAAAACAATAATTTATCATATTTTTACTTGTTTATTAAACTATAAACACAATAAGAGAATTCTTTTTACAATAAATAAAAAACAAATCAATCTTGTAAGTTGTATGTAATGTTAACTGTTCATTTGTAAGTGATCCATATAATTATTTTCTTTAAAATTAATAGGGTTTAAAATATTCTAATTTTTTCAATAGTTGCCTCAGAGTGAAAGGTTTGAAATACACAATTTTCTTTTTCTAAAAATCTTTCAATTGTAAAAAAAAAGAAGAAAAAAAAAACAATAATATAATTTTTGTATTAATAGAGCAAAACACCATTGTACTGTTGCATTTTAAACCTATATTGACAAAAGTGCTTGTTATTTTACTGTTTTCCTTCAAAATCTTTGTGAATTAAAAAATATTTCAAGAGTCTTTGATTATAAAATTATGGATGATGAAAATATTTGTTTTTTAAAGTTCAACATTTATATAAGGATTAATTTTAAAACAATTTAAATCAAAATTTCTTAATTACTCTGAAAGTTATTATAGTGCAGACATAGAGCATACAAAGAGCTTTATAAATCTAATTACAGTAAAACTCCAGTTACCTGAAAAGCATGGAACCACAGTATTTTCGGTTAACCAGGGTTCCATAGGAATTTTCGAGTAACCAGGGTTCTGTAGGAATTTTTTAATAAACGGGAGGCATAGGTAAAACTTGTTTGATGAAAAGCTGTGAGTGCATTTTAGAATATCATTATAATAAAAAATTCTTGGTATCATAATATAAGAACTCTGAATGATAATCCAAAATTACAAGTCGTTCCAATAGCAAGGCGATAATTTATTAGTTAAAATCGAAGTTCAGTACCAATAGTGATGTGGAAAGAGTTTGCTTTTTAAACATTCGAAGAGAGAATTTCTTGCTTCAAAGAAAGAGAGATGCATGTGCAACACAGAGCCACGGAAATCAAAGACAAATCGCAAATTTTATAAGTAATGGATGAAGAGATGCATGTTCCGGTAAAACAAAATTGTACATTGCAAACATAAATGAAATAATGCCCATTCTAAAGGCTATAAAAAATTAAGAAGTTGACTCAGTTTATTTATTTCATAAAGTTCATGCTTTTTAATACTATTTCTACCAGTGTCTACTAACACATTACAAAGTTTTGATTTTTACTTATTTTGCTTCTAATTTTTTAAGCTAATAAGTATTAAATAATTCTTTGATACATTTAAAAGGATTCAGAATTGTTTTGATCTAAAAGATACAAATAAAATAGCAATCATAAATCAAAACTAGCAGGGGTGACCGAGCTAAGCTCGGTCAAAATTAAATTTATATTCAACTTGATATAGTATTTTCACTGCATCATTCACTCCGTATTATTACTGTAAAACAAGTTATTACAAAAACAATCAATAAGAAAACTATGTTTGTATGCACATGTCCATAAATTTTACTTTATTTTAAAATTTACAACAAAAGGACATCGATCCAAATCACTTTTTTCGCTTGACTCTGGTTAATTTAACCATGCATCTCGAATCCTATTAAGAATGTATTAAAAAATTCATCACATTCTGAAAGACAACATTTTTTGCCAGGTATAGCCAAATTTGAAGACATTCTTTCATTTCGTACCAAATATGTGTTGTGGCTTTCGTAATCTTAATAGTCAATTTTTTGGCCAAATGTTGCCAATATTTTGTCAAATATCGTGAACTTATTGGTTGCTGTCATTTTCTCGTGACCCTGACAAATATTACCCAAAATGACTCACTAATCAAATTTGATCAAACATGTGACTTAGCTTAATGGTCTTCAGGTAATCAAAAACAGTAGAATATAAAATTGAATCAAAATCGTTTAAGCCATTTCTTAGATAAAATTAGCTTGACAGCATTCAGCAATGAAACGAAATGGCCCATTAATATAATTTTGTTTAACATGCGACTCAGTCCAATAATCTTCTTAAAAGACGTTTTGTTACAAAATTTAGGTAAAATTGATTGAATCGTTGTTACATATAATTAGAATAACCCTAACCCAATCTGACCCATTAATCGAATTTTCACGAGCATGTGTCCTGGTCTAATGGTTTTCTCTTGCCCAAAAACATCATAATACAAAATATAGTCAAAATGGTGCGAGCCATTTTTTACATAAAATTAGCATGACCCACAAATGACCCTTATAATCAAAATATCTCGAACATGTGACCTAGCTCATTTTTTTGTGTGCTGAAAAATGTTAGATACAAAATTTAGGTAAAATCGATTGAGCTGCTTTTTAGATATAATTAGTTTGACCCTGACCCATTAATCGAATTTTCGCAAACATCTGACCTAACCCAATGATTTTCTTGTGACTGAAAACGATAGAATACAAAATTTAGTCAAAATTGCACAAGACATTGTCTAGATAAAATTAGAATTACCTAAAAGTGACCCACTAATCGAAATTTCTCAAACACGTGACCTAGCCCAATGATTTTCTTATGCCCAAAACATGTTATACACAAAATTTCGTTAAAATCAATCCACTCGTTCTTTAGATATAGCTTGACCATGACCCACAAATGACACTTAAAATTGAAATCTCTCAAACATGTGACTTAGCCCATTAGTTTTCTTGTGTCTAAAAGTTGTTCATATAAAATTTCGTTCAATCGATCCTGCTGTTCTTTAAATATAAACAGCTTGACCTGGACCCTTTATGACCCCCATTAATTGAAATTTCTCGAACATGTGACCCAGACCAATGTTTTTCTCGTGACAAAAAAAATATGTGGTATACAAAATTTCATTAAAATCAATCCACCTGTTCTTTAGTAATAGCTTGACATGATTCATCATGACCCACAAATTACCCCTATAATCGAAATCTATCAAACTTGTGACTTAACCCATTAATTTTCTCAAGTCAAAAAACTGTTATATACAGAATTTCATTAAAATCAATTAGGGCCATACCGAGTACTCGGTATTCAGCATACTCGGCCAATTTGCCGAGTACTCGGTATTCAGCCAAATTTTGGGCCGAGTACCGAGTAGTTGTAAGGATTTCATTTATAAGCATTTATTATCATTACAATGAGAAATTATTTGGAACAATACATTATCAATGAATAAATCAAAGTTTAAAGCACTAACATATTTAATTTCTTCTTGCAAGCTAGTTTTGGTTGCCATAGTATACAATCATCATAATATTTTGCACTGATGATGGTATGCTATGGCTACTGAAACTAGTTTGCAAGAAGGAATAAAATATTTTGGTGCTTTAAATGTTTTGATTGATTTATAACATTATTGAAGACAAAGGAATTTTAATAACTGATCTGTAAAAGTCATTTGAATATAAATGTATAATATTTGCAATTATTCAAAAAATATTTTATTTAATACATAAGAATGTGCCTACAAAATACGGAAAACTTAAAAAAAGACACAAATGCAAATTCTTCCCTCCAGTTAACTTCTTAATCCGCTTTTCATTGTATCACAATTAAAATGGCTGAAACTTTCTTTTTCCAAATTATGTTGTAATGTTTTAATTGGTAGTATTACTCCTAACATGGGGATCTATTCATTTGAGCTCATCAATGTTATGATTACTCTGAATAAAAGTAACAATTTCAGTACACTTCACAATGATTGCTACTGAACTGTGGTTAAATTTATCTTACTTTCAGCAGCATAAAAGCAAAGAGGCTGTTTTAATTCATGCAACATTTTCAATATATTATATTTTGAGCTCCATCTTATGGTTTATTACAGTTAATTACTCTAATAATTAATCTTTTTGGATCCAGGCAAGGAAACTGAACTTTTTTCGAAATTTGAGCATGCAACTATATGGAATAGTCAAAATCCTCCTACAATGTTTTTAGCTTCTAAGATGTCTAAAACAGCCTGTTAGGCGATAAAACGGATTTTATTGTAGGTTGCATATTGTGAATAATGCAAGCTTACATCATTACTTTTAACAACAGTTATTTGAATTATTCAAAATTACAGCTACCAATAATTATTCTTGATATAGATTTCATTTGTAAATTGAAGAATCAGTTAATTTACATTGGTTGAATTTAAATTTTATGTATCATTTTTTTTCCATTTTTTAAAAGTAATGCTACTGTTTTACACTGTTTGAAATTTTAAAAATTATCTTTAAAGGGTGTATAATTAAATTTCAAATTAGTTAATTAGAAATTATTGAAAAGCTAACTAGAAAATATATGATTATATGTTAAAGAAGTATCTTTATTATATTTACACTGTTTGTTACTCTTAAAGCTCACTTTGTGTGCATTGAAAGCTCATTCGTATATACAACTACTCGGGCTTGGTAATTCGGTACTCGGCCGAGTAGTAAAAGGCTCGGTACTCGGCTTCTCGGCCAAAGTACTACTCAGTGCAGCCCTAAAATCAATCACGTCGTTGTTTAAATAGCTTGACCCAGACCCTTTATGACCCATTAAAATTTTTTCTCAAACATGTAACCTAGCCAAATGTTTTTCTCATGCCCAAAACCATAGAATGCAATTTTTAGTGAAAATTCCGTGAGAAAATCTATAGATAAAAATAGCATGACCCACTAACCAAATTTTCTCGAACATGTTACCTAACCCAATGGTCTTCTTGTAATCCAAAATGATAAAATATAAAATTTGGTCAAAATCATAAGAGCCATTTTTTAGATAAAAATGTCTTCACCCATAATGACCCACTAATCGAAATTTTTTGAACATGTGACCCAGCCCAATAGTTTTCTCATGCCAAAAAACGATGCAAAGAGAAAATTGCGTCCAGGAGAAAGTTAGAATTTGGCACGCACTACCCCCAACTTTTTCTTGTGACAAGCGAGAAATTATGTTTAAATTTGGCGTCCCCTAAATTTACATGCCTGGGGTGCCATTTGCCCCCCCCCCCCACTCTCCTTTCATATGGCACTGTTTTGTATATCTATTTGCATCAAGCAATACTAGCAGAATCTGCATTTATTTGATAATAGAAGGTTGGTAAGTATGTAGAGTCAAATCCACTTAAGACATGCTTCAAAGGATTAGGCAAAAGTTGCATATTGAACCGGTTCACATATTAAATGTGATTTGCATAATGTTGCAGAAACAGAACTTATTTATGCATCTAATCATTTAAAAGACTTTCAGAGCTTTTGTTTATTGTTGAAAAATGTTTTTCATACCAGATCCTGATTATCACATGGGCAAATCGGGACTTAAATTCTGGGATACGGACTTTAAGGAGCCCCCCAATTCCATACATTAAATTATATAACATTTACTTTCTTTTTCCAACACTTCCATATGTTGAAATTATTACATTCATTTTAAAGTAATATAACAAATTGCTAAAGTTATTTAAAAAAGTTTTGTTTCATACTAAGAAAAAAAAGTGCACTTTTATTGATTAAAGTATTTAATTTAGAATTGACGGAACTATGAATTTTCATTTATGTCCAGAGTGCCAAAATATGTTTATATATTACACATAGACATATGAATGGCCATCAGTTCTATTTGAATAATGATTCACCCTAATTTATCTTTGTTCAATTGGTCTGCGGGGACTGTTTTACACATATTTAGATGAAACTTTAATTATTCCTGTTTAATTCATTGGGTTTTTATAAAACTAATTGAATTAAGTAAAAAAACATGGATTCAAATATGACTTAATTGTAGATTATAAAAAACATTACAATCAAAATAATTTTCCTGCCTGCTTAATTCAACCTTCTTTCTCTACTTAAGTAACACAAATCAGTGTTGAATTCAGAAACTTTTTACCAGGAGGAAATAAAACCAATGAAAATGGAAACTGTTTATGATTAAAACCTGTTTTAAAAAGAAAAATCATATTTTTGCCTTATAAATATCATGGAATTATAGAAGTTAAGATGAAAATTAACTAAAAAAATGTTTTTTTTTTCTTTTTGATTTTGTTTTATAGGTTTTACTCTGGTATTTTGTGAAAAAGTCAGTAATTGTTTTCAGAATTTACTTTTAGTATACAGAAATTTGTGAAGTTTAGGAGTGGGGGATATTGTTAAATAGAAATAATTTTAAGTTCATGAAGTTTGTTTAATAAAATATGAATAAAACAAAAATATTGAAAAAATGTACTTTTTTTCGGGCAGGTTTTACTTATTATTATTTTTTAATGCAATGTAACCAAATGAGAAAAGTTAAATTAAAAAAAAACACATAATCGAGAGATATTAACAAAAAGTAAAGTGTAGTGCATCCTTTTTTTTTTTTTTTTTTGGTCAGTACTATTGCAAATTTGTAACTTTTAAAAAAATCTGCAATATTACTATGTATAATTTCTCTATGTATTACTATGTATAATTTCTCGTAAAAAAAGAAAAAATCACTTTATTAAAACTTTTGCATATTCTAAGGATTCACCTTCTCATTGTGCAGAAGACTTCCCCCTCCCCCCAATCTCCCATTCTCAATGCCAAAATGTCTTTGTGATGGTATAGCAGTAGTAAGTGTTTATCTAAGTGTGAAAAAAATTGTTTTGTTTAGCAGAAAGAATAGAAATGATTAAATAAAGAAATAACTTCGCTTTCATACAATCTGCCGTTATAAATTCATACATTTATTGCAACAGAAACTCTCTGTTTGAAAGTTGTACAGGCACAAAATGATGATAAACTTTGTTATAGTGAATATATTTTTCACAATATAGAGATTAATTTACATCTGAATGGTGTCCAAAGTCAAGGTTCAGCAGAAAATTTCATTAAATAAGGAATTCGTTAAGAAAAGTTCCACTGTATATGGTGCTATATAATCAATGAAAAATGATTGCAAGTATGTGAATATTTGAAAATGTACTTGTTGATTATTTTTGTTTCTAGCAGATGAATGATTTTGTAAACTACTTTGCATAATTAATGCATGTCTTTGATTAAGATAAAAGGAATAGATGTTCTCAGTACTGTAAGTGTGTAATGATAATCATTCAGATTGGCCTCCCATCATCATATCGAGAGTTTATAAGGTCGTTATTTGGTATTAAGACAAGGGTTCTATCAGAGTACATTTGTTACTAATGACATAATGTGTCCATTGGTTCTGTATGTAAGTGTGTAATGTGATAACTCTTGATAGAAATGTCAAATTTGTTTCATTTTTTTCCAGGTTCATTCTGATAAGGTACTTCCCTGATTATTTTTTGGAGTTCATTGGTTAAGTATAAAAAGGGGGGGGGTAACAAAGGTCCAATCCTTCCCTTAATTTAAATAAATGATTTTTATCATGCAGAAATATTCGCTTTGCTTTATATTTTACATACCAGTTTATTCTGAAAAGGAGCTTATCTGATTAGATTTGAAGTTCATTAGTTTTGTACCTATAAAGCAGGACCAGTCCTCCCCACTAGCAGTTTATTATGTTAAGGATGATTAAATTTGGAGGTTCATTAGTTAAGTATATATAAAGGAAGACTAGTCCCTTTATACTTATAGACAGGGATTCTATCATAGTACATTTGTTACTAATGACATAATGTGTCCACTGGTTTTGTATGTACATATGTAAGCACGTAATGTGATAACACTTGATAGAACTATCAGATTTGCTTCTTTTTTTTTTCCAGGTTCATTCGGACAAGATTATCCCAGATTAAATTGAATAATACCTTGCATACAATATTTCAAGTGAAAATCAAATTTTTATTGCTTAAGAGGCGCAAATGCTGATGTAGTGAAAAGGTTTTAAAGTCAGTAGAACATAGGAAACCTTTTCGCTAGGTTGGCATTTGTGCCTCTCAAGTAATGAAAATTTGATTTTCATTTGAAATAGAAAATTTATTTATTGCATTTTTTTCTCATCTGAGTTCTCTAGCAATTCGGTTGCTAAGCTGTCATTGAAGATGAAAGTATTTAATTGGTGCCAGAACATCAGCATTGCCAATTCACTTAAACAGCCTTTTATTTAAGAACCTACATACACAACTCGGACAGAGAAATTTGAATAAATAATCCTATGGGAGTGTTGTTTACAGATTTCGCGTTTGCAGATAATATTTATAAAAAAAATTTGGCCTGAACACACCTAAGGTCGATATGTTTTTTTGCAGTTTTGGTTAAAGTTATTTTATGTTGAGATAGTTCCATTTTTTGAACTGGTTACAACTTGTTCCAAAAGTGAAAATATCCACATATTAAAAAAAAAAAAAAAAAAAAAAAAAAAAACTGGAAATAAAATTGAAAAATTACTGATGCAATATAAAAGGTGTCAACTTCAAGTGTCTTATGCAGAAAAAAAAAAATAATAAAATAAAAATAATGAAATGCAAGTGAAAAATCTGTAAATGCTCTTGTAGGATTTATATTGGATGTAGTAATATGGATGTAGTAAAGAGTTTGTGATGATATACACTGCATAAATTCTGGATTTTAAAAATTAGATGTTGTGAATACCCTCTGTTTTTAGTAAACTTATAAGCATATTATGTAGTGTATATTCATAGTGTTATGACTATGCTAGTGATCAGGGGTATACTCAGCTATATGTGATCAGGGGTCGGGAAATACATCATTTTACATGTACAGGCAAGTGGATTTTCTGACAAAGTGAGTAAATGTTTAGGATTTTGCAAAATTGAAGGATATATATATATATTACACTAGTTAGATATATTTTGTAACTTTTCAAGTTATCACAGTGTAAACATGTGCACTAAGTTTATCCTATACTCAACTTTCCTTTGTTATAAATACTATTTTTAAAATTTACAGAAAAAATATGAAAATGCATTGAGTAATTAATAATTTACGCAGTCATTTGCATTTTTTAATAACAATTTTCAACTGCATGTTGCATCATACAGGATGGTAAGTTTTTCTTAAAATTTCGCTTTTGCACACCTATTAGTGATTATAAACCGAAGAAAATAATGTATAGGTAGTAGAACTTTAAATAAAAAAAGTCCAGGCAGAATATTAATAAGAAGCAAAAAGTAGCAATTCAACTCACAATTTAGGTATACTGGTCAGTGTTTTCAACAAAATTCACTTTTTTCCTGCAATCCTTTGACTTTTTTTTTTTTTTTTTTTTTTTTTTTTGTAAGCCTTTGACAAAATTTCTGTTTTACATCCTTTAATGAAATTTTCATTTTTCCTGCAATCTTTTGATAAAATTGTTTTTATTATTATTTTATGTTTTGTAAACTATTTATGAGATTTTTTTTTTTCAGAGAATATTTGCCAAAAAAAAAAAAAAAAAAAAAAATGTCTAAATATTGAGACAGATTATTTAAAATTTTTGAAAACTAATACTTTACACTTTCAGAAAATTAAAAACAGAATTATCCTTACACAGTTAATCTAAATTTGTCATCTTAAATACTGTTAATTGTCTAGTACAAGGTGATCGAAAAGGCACACAACACCAGAGATATAGTGTATATATTAAAGTACAAACGATTCAAATTACAAACATAATCTAGATTGAAAGTAACAATACTGATCAAAATTAAATATTGTTGCAGAAGACAATGACAATGTGACCCTTTCTCTTGAGTATTTTTGGGTCTCTATGTTTGAGGAGTTCATTGGATAAGTCTAAGAGGGAGATGGGGGGCTAACTTCCCACCCTTAATTTAGATAAATGGGTTTTTCATGCAGATTTCGTTTAAATTTTAAATATAGGATCATTCTGTTGAGGCACCTTCATGATTAGTATTGAGTGCTCATTGGATAAGAATAAAGAGGGGGAACAAATAGCTAATTCTCCATCCTTACTGTATTTACTCACGTATAATGTGCAATTTTTCTCTCCAAATTATCCCTTTCCGGCACGGGCAAATTTTGTAGTAAAATTACTAATTATCGACTGCCACCGGAATTTGCAAACGACTTTCTTAGATATTTTGAATTCCTTAATTTTAACTTTCCTTGTAAAAGTAAAGTTTTACTAAAATATTATTGGTGCCACTTGCAAGTTTGGAATTAAAATTAGGTATCCCGAACCAGGCACAGTGTGCCGGAAAGGGTTATAGGGCAAAAACACTGAGTGCGCATTATACACGGAATATTTTTTATTGCTTTACGTGCTCACAAGATATATCTATGAATCAAGAAATGTATTCATAGAATAAATTAAAACTGGAATCTTACTGAATAGAAGTATTTCTGCATTTTTATTTCGCTCCTTGCACTTTTTTATACCAAAGCGGTAGTAACATTATTTAAACACTACTTAGCAATCCTCATTGCAGCTACTGCTTTTTATGTAACAATAACAGCAAAAATTCATGTAATATATACAGATTTGCACTATAAATAAAAAAAATCTAAGGTTAAAAATTTCTTAAATTTTTTTTAGGAAACTGGGAAGCCTAGAACTTTTTATATAACTACGACCCAAGTAACAGATAAAATTTTAGTAAGATTAGTACAATTTTACTAGATTCATTTGTAGAGCAACAGATTTCTATAGTCTCACAAAAACTAGTTTTGTAAATTTCTCTCTTGCTTTTTTTTTTAAATGTATTTATTTATTTATTTATTTTTTGTAGCACAGTGTAAAGATAAAATTTTAGCAAGAATACAGATTTCTGCGACTTTACATTTATAGAATTAAATTAACCACTTAACCGGCGACGGGTATGGGGAAACAGTGCTTTAACCCCCGATTTATCTCGGGGCAGCCGTTGAAGTGGTTAAAAAAAAAAAAAACAATGTAGACGTTTTTATGTATTTCGTTTGCAAGTGATGTCACCATATCATGGCACTCACTCCCTACACAAAGTCTAAAAAATGAATTTAGACTTCTTTTCTAGCCTGATTGATATTTGTTTTGAATTTCCAATGATTAGTTTTGGAAGTTCATTAGACAAGTGTAATAAAAAGGAGAAAGGCTACCTCCCCCTGGCCTTATTTTAGATAAATGGGTTTTTTATGCAGAACTATCAATTTCTTACAAATTTTGGATACTGGAACATTTTGACGAGGCGCCTCTGTGATTAATATTGGGTATTCATTGGAAAAGTAGAAAATAACATCCCCCCCCTAAATTTAGGTTAATGGGTTTTTCATGCAGAATTTACCAATTTGCTTTAAATTTTGTGTATAGGTTCATTCTGATAAAACGCTTCTCTGATTTGTTTTGGGAATGCATTGGATAAGTATGCATGGAGGACTACCTTTCTTAATTCAGGTAAATGATTTTTCATGTTTAATTAACCAATTTGTTTAAATTTTTGGATTCAGGTTCATAGTTATTAGATGCCTCCCTGATTAATTGTGCAGTTCTTTTGTTAAGTATAAAGGAGGGAGGGGTTCGGACAATTACCCCTCCCCCTTTAAATTAGTCAAATGGGTTTTTTTGTTTTTCAAACAGTGTTATTCCTTGAAAATATAAGGTTTTAATAAACAATTAGTATGCGTAGCCTGCGAGCTCAATGCAGCCAGTTTAACTGGGCATTGTTTTTGGTTTTATTAACATTAACACTATTTTTTGTTTTTATTAACATATGTCCTAGAGTTTGAAAAAAAGACAATCTATGGAGTAACAAGATTTTGGAACAGGTGCAATGTGGTTTGTGGTCTAGATTTTGTTTATGTTTTTACCAGACCAAACCTCCATTTGTAAAATTGATCAAAGTTGAAAGTCTGATGTCATCTCAATTGCTAATATAGTGATGAGTTATACAATTTTTATTTTCTACATATTGACTTTGAGATAAATAAAGGAACAAACATTCAAAAAGACTAAATTAATCAATCAGTTTGTTTCCGATTTACACATTGGAATCCAGTTGTGAGCAATATCTTAAACTAAAAGAAAAATATTTGAAGGGAATTAAATATAAAATTTAAGTGTATTCTCAAAATGAGAAAAAAATATAATTAAATGCATGAGTTACAGCAAATACATTTTATTTTATAAACAGTCTGTGAACATGTGCATATATAGATTGTTTTGCATATTTCAATAAACATTCCTCCCTCAAATAATGTTTAAGGTTAGCCAACACTAATTTTATCTTATTGATATTTAATTGTCTGAGCGAAGCGAAGTCTTTATACTCAGAGATACGTAACGATATTAAAATTCAAAAAAATTCTTTCGTCAAGCAAATCTCAAAAAATACTTGTCGGATTTTGATTCTGTTTGTACCAATAGGTACCTAGGAAGGTAATCTGGTGAATGCACTACCTACGAAAAATTAGTTCCAAATAGTTTAAAAGTTATATTTAAAAAACTGATAAAAAAGCACAATTTATTTGCATACGTCACAGAAACTTGTTGTGCGTCATTTTTCACCAGCTGGATATTTTCGTAGACAACCGAATCAGAGTGCATGGAGTAAATAGTTGTCTTGACGAAGCGAAGACTAATACACATAGTACGTAACGATATTAAAAGTCAAGCATAACTCTTTCGTTAAGCAAATCTGGAAAAATACATATCAGTTTGTGATTCAGATTGTACCAAACGGTACCTATGAGAGTAACCTACTGAATGCACCTACTTTCAAAAATTAGTTCCAAATAGTTTTAAAACTATTTTAAAAAAACTGATAAAAAGCCCAATTCATTTGCATACGTCACAGAAATATTGTGTGCGTCACTTTTTACCGGTTGTATATTTTCGTTAGATTCCCAAATTTAAGCACATGGAGCAAGAAAAATACGCAAACAATTTTAAGTACAATTAATTACATTTAAACTTAAGAAACAAACTGAAAAATAATTTTGTTCTTGTTGTTAATTTAAAAGAAAAAAGACTTGATTCTTAGTAACTTAGTATTAGCATTTGAGATTTTGCGATAATTTTTATAATAGCACTTAATAGCCGCCATTAGCATCTTTTATATTTCGCACCTTCGCACACACAAATTGGAAACAATTATGTCGTATTTAAATAAAATGTGTGCTGAAATAAAATATTGGTACTTCTTCGTTATTTCGTGATCAATTTCGTCAAATTGTACATATTCACATATTTTTTATTTTAAATAACGAAAGAAGAAATAAATTAGTGAAACATTGATAAAAATACAAATAAAAAGCGGTATAAAAAACCACTTGATGACATTTTAAACACATGTTTACATTGTTTAATGAGACATTCACGATCATTCATGATTTGCATCTTACCTTATTGTTTGGCGATAATTTTTTGGTCTACAGGATAATCAAGTAATATCAAAAAAGGAACTATAGTTGAAGCAAAGAATAAACAGTTATAAGTAATAAACATAGTAAAAAATTTGAATATCACAATAAATCGTAAATCGTAAAACTCTTATAGCAATATTCAAAAACAACGTTCTCATCAATTTGGCGGGAAAAAAAATCGCGCTAACAAGTAGCTTATATTTTTACTCATAAATATGACATCTGTGCCATATTTACGAGTAAAAATAAGCATAAACGATCATCAGCTTTGAAATCTCAATTTCTGAAGCCCAAGCTGGACCATGATTTATAAAAACGCCAAGGTAAAGATATTATTTGAAAAGTATCATGAAATTAGAGCAGAGATATCATTTACGCATCGGGTTTGGCGCAAATTTCGCGAAAATCATTTTTGAATGAATTTCGATTATTTTAAAAAGTAAGTAACAATTAAAAAAAGGACGATTAAATTTAGGTTATATAAATATAGAAAAAAATAAGCAATTTATTAATAAACAAACAACAATAGCCAGATCACCATGCAATGTAAATAATGATATTTTGGCGCTAATTATATGGAAAAGTTCCATATCCTGTTCTAAATTTTTTGGCAAGCTTTTTTTATTTTATTTTTATTTTATTTTATTATTATTATTATTATTTTGTAATACTTGGTTATTTCGTAGACCAATTGAGCCAGACTACATAAATCGCCAAACTGTTTGTCAAATTACATAAATTGACCTAATTTGTATTTTAAAGAACAGAAGAATAAATACATTTTTAAAATGCAAAAAGAAATACATATTAAAAGTTGAATTAAAAATCATTTTATGACGTAACAAGCACGCGTATCGTAATTAATGACAAGTGAAAGTAACATTTACAATCATCCAGTATTGGCATGTAACCTTATAGTTTGGCGATAGTTTTTGATCGACAGGATAACCAAGAAGTACTTTTTTTGCCCTTAAATAAATCGATGTAGTTGTGATCTTCAGTCTGTGAGGTTACTTTTTTCTGCACTTTCCAACAAAGCTGAAAAATATTTATGCATTCGGTTTGTCTATCCGTCTGTCCACACTCAAACATCCGTAAATATACACCGATTTATATACAATTAGAAACCTTATTTAGGGCCTCCTAGGCATGTTTGATATTGTATATGAAGTATGTGGGATTAATAGTTTATTTACAGAGGCACCCAAAAGATTTCCATTACAGTATGGTCTATTGGGGGAAATCCTTTGCAGAGTATTTTAATGAAATTACGCTATTGCAAATTTACGAAACTTATATAAACCACTGAATTTTATTACGATTAAGTTATAACAGGATATTCATAGCATTTTTAATCCAATTACAGGGACACACAAAAGAAATCGGTTACAATACTGTTTTTGAGCAATAATTTCTGGAAATGCGTTTTCAATTTCGGCGTGCGCTTTTAAATTTAATGGTTTTTTTAGGTGTGTCCCCAATTAATATAAAATATTTAGTAACTATAGTCGCTATCTGATCCGTTCGTCTGTATCTCCACATATAACAGCACAAAAACTATCCTACGGAATCGTTTGAAATTTTAAATATCTATTTGTTGTCGAATTTTGTTGAGTCGCTGCAAGTTTTAATAAAATCAGATAAATTCGAATACAGGGACAATCAAAAGTATTCCGTTACATTACGCCGATGGGATGAAATAGTTCCAAGCTCTTTTTAATGATGTTAAACACATCAAAACATAATGAAATTGATATGCATTTATGAAGAGCACTAGAATACATATTTTGTAGAACATGTCACGCAAAAAATATTTATTATTCATTTACATGCCACCACAAAAAAATTCCATTATAAAATAGTATGAGGCGTGGGACATTAACTTTTCAGCTTTATTAATCTAGGAACTTTATCATGGAATAATTTTCTCAATTGCCACTAGCAGGCCTTTTAAATAATAACCTTTTTCCGGTAAAACGGCGTAATTGAGTTCACATTGGCGTATTTGAGCCAGCATGTTATGCTGAAAAAAATATGTCCAGATTTTTAAATCACTTGTGATGACACTTTGACGGCTCAAAGCTTATGCAGACGAGATATTCAGATCTCGTTCATATCTTATGCTATTGTTATTGCCAACAGTGGAATAATCGTAAAAAAGTAGAGAATATACGCTCTAAGCTGAGAATATATGCTCAAGTTTTAGAATAATACTAGAATGTATGTACTGCGGCTTTTTGAGAAAGATGGTGAGGGAGATAAGGTGATTCTTAAAAAATCCAGAAAGTATGCGGCGTATACCTCTGTAAACTCTCTACTACATTAATGATTGCCGATTCGTTTTATTTTATGTATGCTAAAGCAAAATACAGCTCAATTTCCTGGGAATGGGTTTAAAACGAAAACAAATTAGCGTATGTAGTGGCCAGCATGCACGACCCATTTAAATCAGATTGGGCATATCTGGAACACACTCGAAAAGACAGATTGTATTCCTTTGTTGACGTTTTCGGGATTTTTATGTATTTTTTTTTAAGTGAGAATACCCCAATTTTTTTATCGAAAACCTCACCGCATAAATTGAAAACAGATGTAGATATTATATTATTATATATATTAATTTTGTTCTGTCTATTTAAGGGCACTACACACCATATAAAAAAATCCCCCATTCTACTCAACCATCATGATTTGCGCCAATTTTAGGTACTAAAATTGATGTGTATATTCTTTACGTCATTTCAAAGAGTTTAAATTCCTATACAAGATATTTTAGCGCTTTGTTAGCTGTATTCTTCAAATTTTATACTTATGCGTGACTGTTTTGTATAGTTTGATTTCCCATTTTTTAACCGTGTATAGGAATTTGTATGTAATATTTTGCAAATGTACCATTCACCTTGCTCTTTTTTATCATTTCAATTTGTGACAATATGTAATCAATTAAAGATAGAATCTCTTTTTACTTTTAGCATATTATTTAAAAAACTCTGTTCTAAGCAATATCGCTCAGACTAATCCCTCTGAGGGAAGTCCTAGTAAGGAGTGTAATGTGGGTATACAGCATATACTTAATGTATTTTTTTTCTATAGAAGCATTGTATACTCCATATTTCTCAAATAAAGCTATAGCACGTTATTTAGGCACGGCGTTCATGACTTTAGAATAAGCCTTTTTTTAAGACTACAATACTGTATTATTATTATATAGCTTATTATATTTTATCTGCTTATTATCATTTTATTACTACTAAAGGTGAATTACAATAGGTATACTTATTTTTTTCGCGTGGAAGACGAAGTTGTTGGTCTATAGAAATATGAATAACAATATGCATGTGTTCACAAACTATTTATTAAATAAAATATACTTACGATAATCCACGCATTTTTTATATTATTTTCTCATTTTGTAAATGCCACACGTGACTGCAAAGTGCGCGAATCAGAGATGTAAAATTTAATAAATTTAGTCTCTAAGCTGTAGTTCTTCTTAAAATCTGAAAAAAAGTGGAATTAAAGTTGGTGAATTATTCCTTCTCAACTTTTTTTTGTTTTATTTTGTTTTGTTTAATCAAAACAATCATCAAAATTACGCATTCAGCGATAATAAGCCACCACGTTGTTGCTCATTGTCACATATGAGTCGCTCATTTTCCCTGATTCATTCTCATCAAGAATCTCCGGCAATCGTTTACGGCAGTCCTCGACTGCGCATGTGCAATAGACTGCCGTAAGATTAATATTCTTACGGCTGCCGTGAAAATAGACACTTCGTAATTTAATTGTACAAATTTGAATTCTATCAATTGAAACAAGCAAAACACAAAATAGTGGAACATATTTAGCAAGACTTTGGTTTCAACCAAAAGAAGGTATGGTGCTGCTTTGCTGCTTCTGCCATCTATCGACATCAAGTAGAATCATATACTAACTTACAGTATCAAATTTCTAGTACTATATTGATTGCATAAAATCAATTCATTAATTTGTAAGGTTTGTAAAAGAAGTTAGAGAATTTAGAATATTTTTAAAAGTACTTAAAAATATATAATATCTTATTATTTTTTAAATTCCAAATGTAAGTGTTATATATATATATATATATATATATATATATATATATATATATATATATATATATATATATATATACATATATATATATATATATATATTAGGAAATCATGGATATGGTATGCGAGATGAAAGAGGAAACAGATTGATTGAGTTTGCAGAATGTAAACAGATGTATATCATGAATTCATTTTTCAAGAAAAAGCCACAAAGAAAATGGACATGGCGTTATGCAAATGGCTCAACAAGTGAAATCGACTACATCTTGACCAACAAAAAGTATCTTATTCAGGACTGCAGCGTTCTCAATAACTTCAGTACAGGAAGCGATCACAGATTGGTTAGATGCAAACTGCTGTTCAATACTAAAGTGGAAAGAATGAAGCTTTTGCTACACTCAAAGAAATCAATCGATATTATAAACCTCCAGAAACATAAAGAAGAATTTCATTTGGAACTTCAAAACCGTTTCCAAGTACTTCAATCAACTTTAGAAGAAGAGCAAGATGTTACAATAGTGAACAAGAAGCTAACCAATACTCTACAAGAAATTGCTAAGAAGATAGCCGGTGATGCACAAGTAAAACAGACAAAGAAAATAACAGAAGAAACAAGAAGATTGATGAAAAAGCGCAGCGAATTTAAAATGAAGAAAAATGATCCTAAATCAAGAGTGGAATATGCTGAATTATGTAAAACAATAAGAAAATGCGTTACAGAAGATATCAGAAAATTTAACTGTGATCTTGTTAAAAAAGTTCTGGAAGATAACAAAAGTTTAAAATCAGCTAAGCGCAAGTCATGAGTTGGAAGAAAGGGTATTTTTGCGCTGAAGAGAGCAGATGGAACAATCACTAAAATCAGCAACGAAACAGTACACATTGTTGAAAAGTTCTAAAATGATCTATATAAATGTGAAAATCAGAGGGAAATCAACGTACATTATCAACGAGAAATCTTAACAGAAACTGAAGAGATAATCCCAGTGATGACAGATGAAGTTTTACAAGCTATTAGGTTTATGAAAAAAGGTAAATGCCCTGGAGAAGATGGAATTACAATTGACCTTATCAAAGAAACAGGAGAAGAATTTGCAAAAAGGCTATTCTTACTGTTTTCCAAATGTCTCAAAAAGTCAGATGTACCAGAAGATTGGAATAATGCTGTGATGGTGCTACTTTACAAAAAAGGAGAGAAGGAAAACATTAAAAATTACCGTCCGATCAGCTTACTGTCAGTGATTTATAAAATTTTCACCAAAGTTTTAACGACAAGACTTGAATCAGCTCTGGACTCAGCTCAACCTAGAGAACAAGCAGGATTCCGAAGTGGATTCAGCACAATGGATCATATCCAAACAGTAAGGGAACTCATAGAAAAGCATAAATAATATATTTTACCTCTCTGCCTTGCCTTTATTGATTATGAAAAAGCTTTTGATTCCGTCTACACATCAGCAGTAGTAGATTCTCTGGAGAACATTGGTATAGACAAACCTTACATCAATATCATAAAGAAGATTTACAAGAAAGCAACAGCAACCATCCGTTTAGATAAAGGAAAAGCGAAGATCAAGCTCGGAAGAGGAGTAAGACAAGGAGACACCATTTCACCCAAGCTTTTTAATGCTGTCTTAGAAAATATCTTCAAGAAGCTGGGTTGGGAAAACAAAGGGATTAGAATAAATGGAGGATTTTTAAGTCATCTCCGGTTCGCTGACGACATTGTAATTTTCATTAACAGTCCTGAAGAATTGGAAATTATGCTAAAAGATCTTGCAGAAGCTAGCATCAATGTAGGATTAAAAAAAAAATAGAAAAGAGTAAGAAACATGGACACTAACAAAACGGATGATACAAAGATTACAAACAACACAGAGAATCATGGAAAGATGTATGCTAGGCATAACTAGAAGAGACAGAAAGAGGATAACCTGGATAAGAAATCAAACAAAAGTTTTTGACATCCTTGAAAGAATCAAGCAGCTAAAATGGAAATGGACTGGGCACATTGCAAGAAGACAAAACAATAGATGGAGCACAAATATACTATAGTGGTATCCCAGAGATGTAAAACGACCAAGAAGACGACCACAAGTAAGATGGAGTGACCAAATTAGAAAAGTAGCTGGTGTAAATTGGATGACGAAAGCACTAGACAGAAAACATTGGAAAAATCTGGGGGAGACCTACATCCAGCAGTGAATTGGAAATGATGATGATGATGATGATATTATTAATTTATAATGTACTCAATTAGTCGATTATTTATTAGAATTAATTTAAAGAAATGCCTTTTTTGTTGCTTTTCAAATCAAATACCATTTATTTTCTTTAATAAATCTTTAAAAAATGATGACAAAAAAAAAAAAAAAAAAAAAAAAACTGCTTTGAATTAATTTTTACAATTATCTTTCACATTTTCAAATAACATTATCTAAAATTATTGGAAATTATTATTGTCATTATTTTATTGAATACTATAAATTCAGAAACTTATTGTAAAAAATATTATCTTCGATTTTTTTTTTAATTGAACTTTTCTTATTTTTGTATTTTTCGAAAATAATTAATAAAAAAATCTTTATTGTATTCTTAGTAGTAATAATCATATTTATAATATGTTCCTACTAGGATTATCCTTATATTTTTAGATTTATTACATGACATCATAAGCTAGTAAATCTCATTTTTATTAGCACTTTCCAACAAAGTTGAAAAGTGCTTATGCTTTCGGTTTGTCTGGCCGTCTGGCCGGATGGCCGTATGGCCGTCTGTCCGCGCTCTAACTCTTGTAAATATATTCGAATTGCCATGAAATTTTTGGACGTTATCTAGGTTTACCCCAGCATGAACCCTATTGAAAATGAAGTTTCTACCATGATTAATTTATTTACAGGGACAGTCAAAAGTTTTCCATTACATTACGGCCTATGGGGAAAAATCGTTTCAAATGAATTTTAACGTTTATAACAGTTTCCAAAAGATTAAAAAGTGCTTATGCATTCGGTTTGTCTGTCCGTCTGTCTGTCTGTCCGCTCTCTAACTCCTGTAAATATACTCGAATTGCCCTGAAATCTTTGTATGTTATTGACGTTTACCTAGCACGAACCCTATTGAAAATGAAGTTTCTACCATGATTAGTTTATTTACAGAGAGAGTGAAAATTTTTCCATTACATTATGACCTATGGGGAAAAATCGTTTCAAAGACATTTTAAAGATGTTACACCCTGTCAAACATATTAAATTTTACATGCATTTAAAAGGTGCACTAAAATATGCATTCTATAAAATATGCGGTGAAAGTATAGCTATTATTAATTTACAGGGACACACAAAAGAATTCCATTGGATAATAGTAAAGGGGGGGAATAGTGTGCGACATTTTAAAGATATATTAAACTGTTTCATGTATAACAAAATTGATGCATACATCATATTGTATACACTGTAAAAAAAAAAAAATATATATATATATATATATACAGTGTCTCACATAAGTGATGGGACACTTGTGCTTTACAAAAGGAAACTAATCAAATAAATTAAAAAAACATGTACACATTTTTTTGTGGGTGTGTTTCATACTTAAATTTAGTAAAGATTATTACATAACATACATTTTGTCAAAATATTAAAATATTAATTTAATAAAAATACAAATGTTTAGAACGGAGCAAAAAATAGCTCACATAAGTGATGGGACACCATTATATATGCAACAAAAATCGTTTGAAATAAGCAATAAAAATATTTTTTGGGGTTTTATTTTTACTTAAAAGCAATTGGCAATAATTTATAAAATCGTCTGCAGTATTTCTCTCCAGTTTGTTTTGGAATTTTTGTATTTTTTAGCTCTGTGTAGCCATGAATGGGTAATGTCACACGGACGATTTCCAAAAACAGACAAAACGACGCTCGCTATTGAGAGCATTACTATCTCCTCTTCTTGTCAGACGGACGACGCGGTACTATTGCGTTCAAACATACGCAAAGACTCACGTCGAAGCCACGCGTTTCCCCCAAGCCGTTGGCCAGCTGCTTGTGATCTTGTTCAGACGAGAGTTGTTTTTAACGCTGATTTTTTTATTTTCTTTCCGAGATTCACGAGCTTTTGTTGTGATAGCGTAGTCAAGAATCGATGCAGGTTTTGGGGGGAAGGGAAGCATTTTGAGAAAAACAAAAAGTATTTTTGTGATATTATATTTTGGGGGGATTTATTTTATGTTTGTAAAAAGTAACACTTTGTAACGATATGAAACCTATTTATATTAATTCGAAACAAGCATTTTTTCAATAATAACTTCTTTAAATTCTTCTTCTATTTTTTTTTCTTTCTGAGGAATTTGTTTGCTTTTTAAATTACAAATTTTTAAATCTAACAACATTAGAATAATTTATGATTAGTATGTTTTCATGGAACACAATTTTGTGAAAGTACCAGTTTTAAGAAGCTTCATTTATATTTTTGAAGCAAATACATTTAAGTTTGGTAAAAATAGATTTTTCCTTTTCTTTTTTTCCCCTTCTTTCTTTTTTTACTAGCTGCTCTTGGCGACCAGTTTGGTCTCCCTTAAATGTATTGTTGCAGCGTATATAGGGTTCTTTCGATCTTATGGTTAGACAACTTCAAACTCTTTTCTCTTAGAAAAGTAGAAAATAATTTATTTACAGATCTTCAGAACAACAGAGTCTTCGAAACTCACAAATATTACAAGATATTCCAAAATAACTGTTTAAATCTATCGAACAAGTACAAATATAGGTCGCAGAGACTCTTTATACAATGTCTCAACACTATATCACATTCAAAACAACGTAGATAAAACTCAATACATCAAGCAAACTTGCTTGGACAATCTCTAGTAGCTCACTCAATGACTGACTGGTAAATAATAACAACAACAGTTCGTATCGCTCTCCTTATATATAGTCTCGTAGCATGTGCTAGAAATTTCTAGAAAAACCTGGAAAACCACGGAACAACAAACAATGTATCAGTAGACCTAAGGGGGTTACCATAAATAGGGAAGGGTTACCATCGCCAACAATCGCCAAGTTTGTCGCCAACTTGGCGATATATTGCCAAATTTGGCGACCAAAATTAGTCGCCAAAAGTGACGCCAACTTGGCGATATCTTCATTATTTCGCCAATCTGCCGTAGACATACACTGAAAATAATGGACAAGTTTGCTTGATAACAGAGACAATGTAACATAATATTAGTAAAGGAATGGAACTTAATAAGGTTATTTACATTATTTTACAGTAAAAACACTAACTATTTACAAAATTCGTAACAGTATATTAAGCATTAAATCATATTGCTTTTATACATAATTTATTTTAAATTGCTCTATTTTTTTGCCAAATTAGAAGATTTCGCCCTGAGAAATAGATATAGATATCATATGCACAGGCGCGACTGCAACAAAGTAGCAATTATATGCGCCTCAGACGGTTTTCCTGGTTACCGTCTTATTTATTTATTAATAAACTGCTTGTTTACTTTTATTTTCTTTTTTTTTTTAATGATACAAATTGTTTTATTCTATTATTATTATCTAAACTTTATTTATTATTTTGCCAAATTAGAAGATTTCGCCCTGAGAAATAGATATAGATATCATATGCACAGGCGCGACTGCAACAAAGTAGCAATTATATGCGCCTCAGACGGTAACCCGGCTATTGTTATTTATTTATTAATAAACTGCTTGTTTACTTTTATTTTCTTTTTTTTTTAATGATACAAATTGTTTTATTCTATTATTATTATCTAAACTTTATTTATTATTATTTCCTTTTTAAAATAATAGAAATTAGTTAAAAATATGTATGTAGCTGGTATTTGAAAACGAAATTTTCGTCAAATTGGCGTCAGAAAAATAACGCGCAATGTGCTGCATATATGACATATGTGCTGATAAATCAAGAGCTCAGTATTTTTATGCTAGCCTGGCGCAGATAATAAATCGACAAATATTGTACCCGTGGCATTTTTTCGTATTTCATTAATTATTTATATATTGTATTATATTATATAATAATATATCGTATATTATATTATATAATATAATAATATAATAATTCCACTCATTTCATTTAGAATATATAACTTTAATTTGAAACTGAAAACTTTAAAATTCATGACTTTTATTTATTTTTTTAAGTGAAAAAGAACAGAAAAAATAAAAATAATGATATTTTGAAGCTTCATAATTGCAGCGAAGGAACAAAACATATACAAATCTAATTAACCACAGCCTAAGTCTTAACAAAGGACTTTTGCACAGTAACCAATAAGATGGGTTTAATTTGGACGTTGCCATTAAGCAATTAACGAATAATCACGATTTTTGTGTCTCATACTATAGCGTAATAAATATATATATAGATTATTATCATAGTTTTTTTTTTTTTTTTTTTGCTAAATTTTGAGTGGCAACTAAGTTAATATAATCTAGTAAAATGTTAAAAGGCTATTTACGTATGGCGACAAATTTGGAAATATTTCACTTTTCAAAATTGTCAATATATAATTTTTGAACGTTTTTCTTTCTACTTTCTTCTATCTTCAATAGAAGAAAGTACAGTAGAACCCCGCAAATCCGGACCCCGTAAATCCGGATCACCGGATAATCCGGACCTGTTTGGTCAAGCGATTGAGAAACGATTTGGTTTATTTCCATAGCATAAACTTGTTTCATCGTCGTATTCTGAATAAAAAAAACTTTTTTCTGAAATCTTTTCGAAAGAATATCTTAAGCTTTCTTATTTAAACTCTTATTTAAAGTACACCCAATGAACTACTTATGCTCAAGCGGATGCGTGACCGTACAACTCACAAAAGGTATAGAAAACTGCACAGCAAAAAATTGCAAACTTTTTTATTACAAAGTAAACATTTTTACTGTCTGTAAATAATCAATAAGTTAAACATAAAGGTGATTTTCTATACGTATGTTTTACTTTATTTATTTTTTTTCTTATTCTCCGGATAATCCGGATTTTCGATAATCCGGATTAGGTCTGGTCCCAATTAATCCGAATTATCGGGGTTTTACTGTATTGTAATAGAAATTTTTTTCGACTTCCGGTTTTCGACGGATTTACACGTTTTAGGGGTCAGAGATTTCAAAAAACTTGTTTTTACAAAATGTCTGTCTGTCCGTGTGTCTGTCTGCATGTCACCATTCTACCATCAAAAAGTGTATGAAGTTATGTATAGAATTGAACCAAATTTTTTGTGAGTGTTTTTGGCTGTGGCAAGCAGGTCCTCCTTCAGTTTTGAAATATTCCGCCGGAAGGGGGCGCTGCAATTGCGATGTTTGTGACATTTTCAATATTGTACCGACCAAAAGTATATGGAGTTATGCATCGAATTGACCCAAATTTTTTGTGTATGTGTATGACTATGGCTAGTTGGTCCTCCCTGAATTTGAAAAATATCCGCAGGAAGGGGGCGCTGCAATACCGAATTTTATGCCATTTTCAATATTGTGTATGAAGTTAGTTCTAGAACTGAACTAAACATTTTGTATATGATTATTTTTTGGTAAGGCAAGTAGGTCCTCCCTGAATTTGAAAAAAAATCTGCCTATCATTCTATTGTCCATCGGCTCGTGCAGAGACGGAAATTCGTTTTTACTCCGATTAATTGATTGAAGCAGAAATTTAAGATGAAAATCAAAGTTGGTAGGGTGTTGAATTAAAATTATTAAAGCATTAAAATGAGTAACTTTTTTTTTAAATATTAAAATGCATGTACGAGATAGAAGAAAGTTTTGGGATTGGCACATCCAACTAGTTTTCGTAAATACCATGGGAAGAAATTTCTTTTTAGTTTTTAATATTGTATGTTTATCAGCCTTGATGAACTTTACACTACATTAATAACAATTATATTTATTAAATTTTAAATGTATTTTAAAAATGAAAAATAATAAAAAATGTGAAACTTTTTCGCTAGATTAAAATGCGCTCTAGCACAGAAGCAGTGCTAACAGAACAGAACAACAGAAACAGGGCTAACAGGTTTTGGTTTGTCTTTTGATATCGTTATCATTTTTGACCCAATAAGAAAAAAGAATTCTTTTTTTATTTGTAACTTGGTCTTCACATCAAAATAGTATTTTATCTTTTATTAAACTGTTGTCTATTTTTATGCAAATGCAATGTTATTAAAATAATTAAATGATTATAAATTTATGTAATTGCAAAATATGGAATACCCCAACGTTTAGCATTACTAATGCTAATATTAGCATGCTGTCATATGTGTATGTATATATTGATTCGCTGTTCAACAAACTGTACACGATGTTATGTTTTAAACGATACTTGTGTTTAAAAGTTAAAGAAAAACTTCTCCGTCTGTTTTGTTATGTCCGCCTTTCGAAGTTCTGCCGGCCTCACCTTGTCCGAGAACAATTATAAAAAGACACTATTACTGTTGAAGGTATGTAACAAAAAGCTTTAAAGCTATTTTAAAACACTTTTAAATATTAACTATTTCTTTTAAGTGTTGTTTGATATGCAGTTATTTCATATATAAAGTGACATTTTATAGCTTTCTCTACATCTAAATCAGTAAATTATGCGAAAAATAAATGCAACCATCATTCCAAACCAAAGAAAAACAATCCAAAAAATCAAAGAAATTTTTACACATTATTGAAGATACCATTACTGAGGGAGAGGGTGTTCGGGGAATGATAGTATATAATATCGTAAGAGGGGAGAGGATCCAAAATTACCAAAAAAAAAAAAAGTGACTAACTTTTATATGGATGTACAGCCCTAAAAGGAGAAAAAGAATCTACCTTTTGCTCATAAGACGATAGCATATGTTTCTTGATTAATGTAACGAAAATTTCACACTTTGAAAATTTTTCGGTCCTACATTTCATTTATAGAACTAAGATGCTTGTTTTGCTACCATGTACTGTAGCAACATTTTTTAAATCAATTTAGTTTTTTTTTAAATTTATTTAATAATAATAAGAAATATTATCTAAATGAAAAATGAACAACAATTATAATCATTTAATAATATTCGCAGTCATCTGTATTTTTCATTTAACATCAGATGTATTAAAGAGTATTTCCTGTAATTTAATTTTGGATCCGGTAAATAATCTATCATTTCTCACAGGATGCATCCAGTACCGTCTGTGTATATATATTTTTTCAATTTTCTTGAATAATTCATAAAAATTACAGAATATTTTATTTCCTTCAAAATATCCATCTAATATACATCGAATCAAAAGATTTCTATTATGCCTAGAGACAATATCGTCTGCTTATTTTGACGGAAAGGTCACGTCCGTGTGAATGAGGCAGCGCAGATGTTTATTTTTCGTTCGAAAGCCAAAGCGTCGAAAAAATCGGTCGTCTGTCATTAGCCTTAATGAAAAGAAACTTCGCCTGAAATTCGAAAATTAGTTATTAATTTGCATATTGAACGTGGAAAATCTATTAGAAAAACTGCTGAAACAGTTAACTTGAGTCGTTCAACAGTTTTCAATATCATTAAACGATATAAAAAGAATCATATGATTCAGGATAAAAGAAGACCTGGCCGACCATCAAAGCTATCCAATGGAATAAAGCGAATTATCGTTCGAAATATTAAAAAAAATCCAAGAAATAGTGCTTCAAAAGTTGCTGCTGATTTACAAGCATTATATGGAATAATTGTTAATCCTGAGACTATTAGAATGGTAATTCGATCTGCTGGATATCACGGTAGAGTAGCCAGGAAAAAATTCTTCGTAAGTGAAAAGAATAGAAAACTCAGACTAGCTTTCGCAAAATCCAACATAAATAAGAATTCTGATTACTGGAATAAAGTTATATTTGCTGATGAGAGTAAATTTAATATATTTGGTTCTGATGGTAGAATCTTGGTGTGGAGAAAACCCAGGGAAGAATTTCGCAAACAGAACTTGGTACCAACAGTAAAACATGGTGGAGGAGGAGTTATGGTATGGGGGTGTATGTCGTCCGCTGGAGTTGGTAATCTTGTTTTTATTGACAGTATAATGGATCAGTACAAGTATATTGATATTTTAAAGCAAAATTTGAAATCTTCAGCACGAAAATTGAACCTTCGTTACGATTTTAAATTCTACCAGGACAATGACCCCAAGCACACTGCTCTGAACGTTAGACTCTGGCTGCTATATAACTGTCCTGAAATAATAAAGACACCACCACAATCTCCAGACTTAAATCCCATAGAGAATATTTGGCAAGAATTGGAATCAAGAATTCGCAAACACACCATTTCTTCAAAACAACAACTAAAATCGGTGCTTCAAGAAGAATGGGGTAAAATCATTCCAGAAATCACAAAAAAATTAGTCGAATCCATCCCAAAAAGATTAAATCATGTTTTAAAAGTAAAAGGAAATCCAACAAAATATTAAAACCTTTTAAAAAGTAAAATTTTTGGATAAATATTTGATGGAAAAGTAAGTGTCCCATCACTTATGTGAGCCATTTATTGCTCCGTTCTGAACAATTGTATTTTTACTAAATTAATATTTTAATATTTTGACAAAATGTATGTTAGGTAATAATTGTTGCTAACTTTAAATATGAAACACACCCAAAAAAATTTTGCACATGTTTGTTTATTTATTTTATTGCAGTTTCTTTTTATAAAGCACAAGTGTCCCATCACTTTTGTGAGACACTGTATATGGGATTTCACTAAAATATATGATGTATACATCATATTGTGTATATATATGTCACTGAGGCTTAATATAAACTATAAAATACTGTCTTGCATAATATGAAGTACAGTGCATTTACAGGGACACACAAAAGATCTCAAATAGTATATTTCTTCCGATGGACTGTATATGTTTCCGATGATAGCTGATGGATGGATATAATAGATTTTAATTAAGATATGCGCATTTAAGTTTCACTTAATCTTTGCACATTATAAGGGTGTGTATAAATGTTATAGTTGATATACAGGGCTACCCAAAAGAACTCTCCAACGTTACTGAGTATGAGCGTAAATTACTTAATGGTTCTTAAATAAGGTATACATTTTTACACTGAACTGCCTTCAATTTACAAAGAAATGTTTGCAGAATATAGATAAAATGATATACAGGGCCACGCAAAGAATTGTGTACATGGACACCTATGAATGATAATTTATAACATTGTGATTTCAGTTGTTTTAAGAGTGTTTTGGTTTAAAATGAATTTTAGCTTCTTACTGACGTGCAATAATGGTACAAGGTAAACTACAGGGCTGAACAAAAGTTTTCAAGTATGTTTCCCATTTATTAGTACAAATTGCTCAAAAAGAAATTTTAAGCTTTTTTTCTTGCTAAACTAAATTTTCCCATTATGTAATATGTATATCAACTGGCAGATCAAATACAGGGCTGTTCAAAAGTATTGGAATACATATTTGGCTATATACCCATATTTCTTTAATTAAAGAAGTTTGTTAAAGATTTCATGAAGTGTTGGAAAGTGCTTCATAATCTATGCTTAACGCATGATTTTTCTTACTTGTTAATTTTAATTTTAATTTTTAAAGGAATATATTTTATAACTCAATATTTAAATTATATGCTTAGAAATAGATGAATATTTCAATACAATACAAGATTTTTCTCTCGGTCTATTTATTTAATAAAATTAATTTAAAAAAAATTAACACTTTCTTTCTTATTACTTACCCATCGTACGTAGTATAAGGGTAAGTCTTGTAATCGTTTTGAAAATCGAAAAAAATTTTTGACGGATTTACACGTTTTCGACACTGGAGATTTCGAAAAACATATTTTTAGAAAAAAAAATTTACCGTCCGTCTGTCTGTCTGTCTGTAAACGCTCTATCTCCCGAACGAATTGAGATAGAGACTTGAAATTTTGTATGTACTTAGTATGTAAAAATGGGACGAAGCCTATTTAAAATCAGTAACCTCGATTATCCGGAACTATTTTTTTCGGACTCTCGAAAAATTCGTTCTGATGAAAGGTATATAAAAATTTTCGAAATTTTTTATTTTAAGGAGTGATCGTAAAAGGCAATAAAATAACACAAATTTTGTATAAAGAACGAAGTTGATTGAATTATTAGTTGCCGAGATATCTGTAATCCTGTTTTCCACATTCTTCGATTTTTCATGACCCTGTATTTCATTCAAATTTCAATTCAAAGATACATTTCAATTGGAAATGAGACGCTTAATTCGACGCAATAAACTGTTAGTTAATAAGATTATTATTTTTGAAGTTATAAAGATGTTTCTTTTTCGCAATTCAGTACTATTTGGGTAGTTAGGCGTGTTGTATAATTTATCGAAAGAGATTCATCAGCAACTCATTAATACAGCATTACTATGCACAATAAAAATAAAAATACATGTTTAAATTTTGTTTTGGATTTGCAATCCATTCTATAAATAGTTATCAAATGTATTATTTTCATATATTATATATGCATATATATGATGGGTAAGTATTACCATAGCCTACTATAATACTACCAGCCGAGCCATTTCGCGAAAAACCGCCAAAAAAGTGAAGCTGGCAACAGCTTCAAACCCTGAACCATTTCATTGAACCACGTGTAAGTCCACGTGACGCAAACCCTGCCCAAATTAGCATTGAATAAGCTGCTTTCTGTTCTGTGCACATGTTTGCACACGTGTCATTGTTTTGGTTCAGGGTTTACATGATTTGTCTGATTAACTTGTACTTGGGCAAAGTATCAGCGTCCTCTGGCGGGACACTTCATACATTAATCTCAAATAAACAGGCCTTTACTTAGATCTAGTGGGCCATGGTATTACTGTGGCCCCCAACGACTAGTTTGATATTGTTATTTTTTTCCGTCACAGAAAGAACATATTATAGCAATAATTATTATTATTTATTTATTTATATTTTGAGAATACTATGATTTTTATTACTATATTTTTAAATAATTTTTTGAAAAAAAAAAAAAAAAAAAAAAAAAGGAACGAAAAGTTTAAAGTAAAAACCAATCACAAATCTTATTTTTGATAGTAAAATTCTGAATGTACACTTAATAAAAGATTAAGAAAGATAACAAAATAAAATATTATTTTTTTCGTAAAAATAGTATAATTTATCCAAAATAATTCTTAGTGTAGCCGTTCAGCTGTTTTAATATTTTAACTAAGAAAATAAATGATTTTACTTACCCATCATACGTAGTATAGGGTAAATCTTGCAATCGTTTTGAAAATCGAAAATTTTTTTTGACGGATTTACACGTTTTAGATAGTGGAGATTCCGAGAAACATAATTTTAGAAAAAACTAGTCGTTGGGGGCCACCGTAATACTTACCCATCATGGATATCTATACTAATAAAATCCGTGCGCCTCTGTCTGTCTGTCTGTCTGCTTGAAGCCGATTACAGTTCGCAACGCGGGCGAGTTGGAAGTCGCGAGAGGTGTCTTTCGATTCGAAAAATTCCGGGAAAGTCATTTCGGGCATTTTCGAGACCGTGGGACCAAAATTAAAAAAGTTATGAATTAAAAACCGGTCGGGAATCGGAACGGAAAATGTCTAATTTCCCAAACGGAGCTCTGAGGCAGAACACTGCGCCACCTTGCGGTGAACGACCTGAACTTTTCCCCTTTGGCTAAAAGAAGAAGCAGCCGAAAACCTCTTTTTTCTCCCGTCATTTTGAAAAAGAACTAATTGGTAAAAAATGTTAAACACGGTTTATTTTCATACTTTTTCTTTTTGGTAGCATAAACGAATATTGTGTAACCTAAGATTTACGCGATTAATACTAATTTCTGTTAGTACAAACGGAAAACGAGCTGCTAAAATTATTTGTTAGTTATGTTGTTTGTGATATTAATGAAATTACTTATTTTTTTTAATAGCAGTCTTTTGCAGTTTTTAATACCGCAACTTTTTTTTGCGCGTGTTTTCTTAAACCATCATGCAGACAGTTCTTAAAGTAAAAAAAAAACTGATTACATATTCAGAATCTGCGCAAAAGTCTGCTTCTGATGAACCAAAAAATACTAGAAAATGTCTTATGGGCGCGCAGCGCCAACCGTGCAAAACCAAATATTTTTAACGGGACGATGGCAACCATGGCGCTTAGCGCCGGTGGGTGGTAGGCCGGTGGGCCGGCTTTGCACGGTAGGCGCGTAGCGCCCACTGTGCGAAATCACATATTTTTAACGGGATAATGGGCGCATAACAACCATAGCTCTTTAATTTACATTTTTTCTGCTTGAGGATTCGAACTCCAAGACTTGCTTATTAAATGAATTTTTTTGCTTATTATATACTGCTTAATATCGAGGTTCGTTTGGAAAAAGTGGCCCAGCTAGCGGGCGTAGCTCGCTAGTCTATACTAATAAAATCCGTGCGCCTCTGTCTGTCTGTCTGCTTGAAGCCGATTACAGTTCGCAACGCGGGCCAGTTGGAAGTCGCGAGAGAAGTCTTTCGATTGGAAAAATTCCGGGGAAGTCATTTCGGGCATATTCGAGACCGTGGGACCAAAATTAAAAAAGTTATGAATTAAAAACCCCTTGGGAATCGGAAAGGAAAATATCTCAATTCCCAAACGGTGCTCCGAAGCAGAACACTGCGCCACCTTGCGGTGAAGAACCTGAACTTTTCCCCTTTGGCTAAAAGAAGAAACAGCCGAAAACCGCTTTTTCTACCGGCGCTAATTGCGTTTTTTTTGCGCGTTTTTTCTTAAACCATCATGCAGACAGTTTTTAAAGTAGAAAAAAACTGATTACATATTCAGAATCTGCGTAAAAATCTGCTTCTGATGAACTAAAAAATACGAAAAAATGTCTTATGGGCGCGTAGTGCCCACCGTGCAAAACCAAACATTTTTAACGGAAATATGGGCGCGAAGTGACCATAGCTCCGATCCACAATCTTTTTTTTTTCAAGTGCACGTGGCCCACAGTGAGAAATCACATATTTTTAACGGGACCATAGCTCTTTAATTTACTTTTTTTTGTGCTTGAGGATTCGAACACTAAGACTTGCTTATTAAATGATTTTTTTTGCTTATTATATACTGCTTAATACCGAGGTTCGTTTGGAAAAAGTGGCCCAGCTAGCGGGCGTAGCTCGCTAGTATGTATATGAAAATAAAACATGTGAAAACTATTTATACAATGCATTGCAATTCATAAACAGAATTTAAATATTGTTAATATACATAGTAATGCTATATTAAAGAACTGCTGATGTACAAATTTCGACAAATTATATAAAACGCCAAACTACTCAAGTAGTACCAAACTGCGTAAAAGAAACATCCTTATAACTCCAAAAATAATAATTCTATTAACTAACAATTAACTGCGTCGGATTAAGTGTCTCATTTCCAATTAAAATATACCTCTGAATTGAAATTTTAATGAAATAAAGGGTCATGAAAAATCGAAGAATGTGGAAAACAAGATTACAAATATCTCGGCAACTAATAATCCGATCGACTTCGTTCTATATGCAAAATATGTGTTATTTTATTGCCTTCTACGTCCATTCCTTAGAACAAAAAAATTCGAAAATTTTTATATACCTTTCATCAGAACGAATTTTTCGAGAGTCCGAAAAAAATAGTTCCGGATAATCGAGGTTGCTGATATTAAATAGGCTTCGTTCCATTCTCACATACTAACTACATACAAAATTTCAAGTCTCTATCTCAATTTGACACTGACAGACAGACAGACAGACGGACGGCAAAATTTTTGTTCTAAAAATATATTTTTCGGAATCTCCACTATCTAAAACGTGTAAATCCGTCAAAAAAAAATTTCGATTTTCAAAACGATTGCAAGACTTACCCTATACTACGTATGATGGGTAAGTAAAAAGTTGCCGTCCGTCTGTCTGTCTGTCTGTCTGTAAACGCTCTATCTCCCGAACAAATTGAAATAGAGACTTGAAATTTTGTATGTAGTTAGTATGTAAGAATGCGACGAAGCCTATTTAATATCAGCAACCTCGATTATCCGGAACTATTTTTTTCGGACCCTCGAAAAATTCGTTCTGATGAAAGGTATATAAAAATTTTCGAATTTTTTTTATTTTAAGAAATGGACGTAAAAGGCAATAAAATAACACACATTTTGCATATTGAACGAAGTCGATCGGATTATTAGTTGCCGAGATATTTGTAATCCTGTTTTCCACATTCTTCGATTTTTCATGTCCATGTATTTCATTCAAATTTCAATTCAGAGGTATATTTTAATTGGAAATGAGACGCTTAATCCGACACAGTTAATTTTTAGTTAATAGAATTATTATTTTTGTTTCTTTTACGCAGTTCGGTACTATTTGAGTAGTTTGGCGTTTTATATAATTTGTCGAAATTGGTACATCAGCAGTTCCTTAATAAAGCATTACTATGTATATTAACAATATTTAAATTTTGTTTATGAATTGCAATGCATTGTATAAATAGTTTTCACATGTTTTATTTTCATATACATATCCATGATGGGTAAGTATTACGGTGGCCCCCAACGACTAGTTTATGTAAGAAGTAACAAGAATAACAAAGAAACACACTATTTATTTAAATTAATTCTGATGATTAATCATCTAACTGGGTATTTATGAGAATTTTTATCTCTTAAAAAATGAATAAGTAAATAAATAAATAAGGAGTCATACATTTGGATTTAAAAACAATTATAATATATATTTTTTTAATATATTAAAAAATACATAAAATTTACAAATTTACTTTTCATATATTATTTATCAAACAGTATTTCATATTTTTAAAACTTTACTATCTATAAGACATCAATAAGATATACAGGGTGTCCCTAAACTCATGGTACATACGCTAGGGGGTAAAAGAACACATCAAGACGAGTAATAGTAAATAGGAAAACAAGGGTCCCAAACGTTTTCCAAGGGAAACAGCCGCCATTAAAGTTTAGGGTCCAAAATTTCAAATAAACATAAAAAACTGAAAAATTGGTCGATTAATTTGCGGTTTTCACTAAAACTATTCTTTATGACGGTATTTTCTTAAAAATAAATTATAGAAATAAATTTCGAGAAATACTGATAGAGGACGCTTTAGACTTTGGAGTAACGAACAACTATTTTTTGCCGTTATTTTTTACATCTCATTAAATGGTTTCGTAAACCTAGACTTAAACTTAAATTTTGAGATCAAAAGTTGAATAGTTGGATGTGGTTAAATAGCACAAATTGAACTATGTACAGAAGGTTCAAATTTCAAATGATTATAAACAAGTAAGAAAAATCATGCGTTAAGCATAGATTATGAAGCACTTTCCAACACTTAATGAAATCTTTAACAAAACCTTGTTATTTAGGAAAATAATAGTGTATAGCCAAATATACCCAAATATGTATTCCAGTATTTTTGAACAGCCCTGTGTCAGTTGATAAAATGGGAAAATTTAGTTCAGCAAGAAAATACCCAGTAGTTTGAAATTTCTTTTTCAGCAATTCATACTATTAGATGGAAACATACTTGAATACTTTTGTTCAGCCCTGTAGTTTACATTGTACCTTTATTACACGTCAGCATTAGGCTAAAATTTATTGTAAACTGAAACACTTTTAAAACAACTGAAATCACATTCTCATAAATTATCATTCATAGGCGTCCATGTACCGAATTCTTTGCGTGGCCCTGTATATCCTTTTATTTATATTCTGCAAACATTTCTCAGTAAATTGTATGAAGCTCAACGTAAAAATGCATAGCTTATTTAAGAACCACGTTTAAATAATTTACGCTCATATTCAGTAACGCTGGTGAGCTCTTTTGGGTAGCCCTGTATATCAACTATAACATTTATACACACCACATAATGTGCATATATTTAGCGAAATATAAACGCGCATATCATCCCTCCGTCAGCCGTCATCGGACACATATATGGTATTTCGGAAAGAATATACTATTTGAAATATTTTGTGTGGGCCTGTAAATGCTATGTACTTCATATTATGCAAGACAGTAGCGTATAATTTATATTAAGCTTCAGTGACATACATCAATTTTATTATACATGAAACAGCTTAATATATTTAAAATATGTCACACACAATTCCCCATTTTACCATTATCTAATGGAATTCTTTTGTGTGGCCCTGTAAATGAATAATAGCTACATTTTCACCTTATATTTAATAGAATGCATATTTTAATATGTTTGACAGGGTATAACATCTTTAAAATTCCTTTGAAACGATTTTTCCCCATAGGCCGTAATGTAATGGGAAACTTTGAATCGCCCTGTAGATAAACTAATCACGGTAGAAACTTCATTTTCGATAGGACTTGTACTAGGGTAAACGTCAATAACGTCCTAAAATTTCATGGCAATCTGAGTATATTAACGATTTTTCCCCATGGGCCGTAATGTAATGGAAAACTTTTGATTCGCCCTGTAGATAAACTAATCATGGTAGAAACTTCATTTTCGATAGGACTTGTGCTAGGGTAAACGTCAATAACGTCCTAAAATTTCATGGCAATCTGAGTATATTAACGATTTTTCCCCATGGGCCGTAATGTAATGGAAAACTTTTGATTCGCCCTGTAGATAAACAAATCATGGTAGAAAATTCATTTTCAATAGGATTCGTGCTAGGATAAACGTCAATAATGTCCTAAAATTTCATGGCAATCCGAGTATATTAACGATTTTTCCCCATAGGCCGTAACGTAATGGGAAACTTTTGATTCTCTCTGTAGATAAACTAATCATGGTAGATACTTCATTTTCAATAGGGTTCGTGGTAGAGTAAACCTCAATAAAGTATAAAAATTTCATAGCAATCCGAGTATATTTACGGGAGTTAGAGCGCGGACAGACGGACATCCGGCCAGACGGACAGACAAATCGAATGCATAAGTACTTTTCAACTTTGTTGGATAGAAGAAAAGTTGGTCGATTGATTTGGAAAAGTTGGTCGATTGATTTGCGGTTTTCACTAAAACTATTCTTTATGTCGGTATTTTATTAAAAATAAATTATAAATATAAATTTGAAAAATGTCGATAGAGGGCGCTTTAGACTTTGGAGTAACGAACAACTATTTCTTTGCATTATTTTTTGTCTCTGATTAAATGTTTTCGTAAGCTTAGACTTAAACTTAAATTTTGAGCTCAAAATCTGAATGGTTGGGATTGGTTAAGTAGCACAAACTGAACTGTGTTCAAAGGGTTCAAATTTCAAATGATTATAAACAAGTTGGAAATTGCACGTGAAGCGTAGCAAATGAGGTGCGTTCGTACGATAACGAAGTTTTAAAAATATTACTTTCATTTATCAATCTCATAAAATTGTAAATAGTGAATTACAATTAACCCTTTGGTGGTTATAAGCGCGCACACGCGCCCAAAATATTGTTCTTGTAAATGGTTAACAGCGTCTGTGAACGCCCAGAATCGTATGCTATTAAATGGTTATAAGCGCTCACAGACGGTCCAGTTTTTCTGTGTTGAAATGGTTAAGAGCGCGCGAACGCGGTTCTGCTTTCCCCCCATTGTTCGGGCCTGGGAGTAAGGTAGGCGTGTAGCTACTCCTCCTTCTTACCACTGAACAATACCCATTCTTAGGCAGATTACCTGTCAAGTAGTTTATTGTAGTTAAAAGATTTTGTGGTTTGGAGATTTCGTTAAAAAATGCTTAGAGTATGATGTTTTCTGTGAATGATCAAAAATGGCATTATATTTCAAAACAAATATTAAGGTGAATCTGAAGATTATATGTACTTGAAATGTTATAGATTCGTTCTAAGCAAATTCATCAAATATTATATATTATTTTTACTTATTTTATTTTATTTTATTCTTCTTTTCCAGAACATTATATTTCATTATAATAAGTATTATTATTTTAAAACATTTGCATGTTTCATTTCTTTACTGCATTATTTAAAAGAATAAGTACTTATTTTCTTTTAATTTTTTTTTTTTTTCTGAAAAATGTTTCAGTGTTTTGCATTGAATTATATTACTAAATACTTATTTCTTTTTCCTTACATCACTTTTGCTGTATCACTTTTGTTATTATCAGGGACGTCATTACAGAACTTTCTTTCGGGATGGAGGGGGGGGGGGGGGATTTTATAAGGATAGGTTCCTGGGTTTTATCCCCTTTCCCCTTTTGAACAGAAACGTTTATTGAATCATATTTACAAAAAAGTAAAAACTACAAGACACTGAAGAACCTTGAAAATATTCATTTTAAACAGTATTCCATCTTAGCACGTAAAATTTAACATATTGAATATCAAAAAAATTATTTTATAGACAGTTTCCTTTTTTACAGGTATCTTCAGATTTGTTAAGCCGTTCACTTTGTAATAGAGCACTGCATTACAGTAAAACCTGTGAAAATGGAACTTGTCTACAACTCAATAAAATATAAATTCTTTTTCAATAAAAGTGAAAAAAAAAAATCAAATCTATATTATAAAGGCCAAACGTATCTGTCCGTAATGCATACGTAATTTTGAGAATGGCAACACTTTGAAATGAAATTTCCGTTTTGCAATTTTCGCTACAGCAAATTTTACGCGTCTAAACATCGCATATTTTTAATTTTTACACCGTCGTAAAGAGAAAAAAATTTAATTTTAAATGCAGTTTGTCTGAAAGCTGTATCTCAATTAATTTTTGAAATATTATTTATTTTTATAATTTTTAGTAAGAATTTTGTAATTGTGGCAACGGAATCACCCCCTTTTCACTTAAAATTGAAAAATTAAAAAAAAAAAAATGGAAAATAAAATGTGCAATATTTTCCCATGTATTTTCGTCTGTGCAATTTTCGGTACTACAAATTTTACACGTCTAAATATCGTGCATTTAAAAATCTAAACCGCAGTAAAGAGAAAAAAAATTGTACTTTTAAATGCGATTTATTTCAAAGCTGTATCTCAATTTATTTTTAGAGATATTAATTTTTTTTTTAATTTTTAGTGCCAATTTTGTACGCATTTTCTCTTAAAATTGAAAATAAAAAAATAGAAATTAAAATGCTTATATTATTTTTAAAATGTCGTCTATTATGAAATCCGATGAATTTCTGTTTTATTTCGTTTAATAATTTGGATAATTGAGTTTTATAGTTTTTTGTGAATTTTAGCCTAAAATAATATTTGCTTGAGAGTTAGACTGACCAATAAAAGATGCATTTTTTACTGTAACTAATTTTGTCGATTTAATATAAATCAATGAAACAGTTCTTTCTTAACGATTTTCTGTCGTTGAATTTTGACGGGTTCCACGTCGTTTCGATAACAACAAAATATGTACAGTGAAACTTCTGTCCCTTATTCAGAGTTTTGATAGTTGTTCTTAATTAATCGTTCAGAGGGATATAAAAATAATAATTAATTAAAGGTGAAGCTTAAATGTACCCGAAGTGTATAAATTACATTAATGAGACACAAAAGAAATAGAGAATTAATAAATTAATTTTTTCAATTGATTACCAAATCTTTAAATTATTTGTAAAATTATTGTTTTTTATTTTATATGCAAATTCTGTACATGAAAAAAGTATTAAAACATTTAAAAGGTTTATAATTATTATTATTTAAGTAATCAATCAAAATTAATCGTTTTGCAAATTTCAATTTTTCTCTCAAACCTTTCAAATGTTCATTTAGTATATATATATATTCAATTACTGTGCTTAGGTAGGAAAAAATATTTTGATACATTTACAAATTCCTTTTTTAACAGAATGGAATGCCTGACAGTGGAAGCGGTTTGGAATTGAACTGTATTTTCACTTTTTTGGTAAACAAATTACCTATTGAATTGCAAGTGATTTTGATTGTGTGACGAATACGTTTTTCATTCTTTCTGAGTAGTTATTCAAATTTCAAGTAGAAATTCGATTAAAAAGGCCCACTTTGACAATATTTACTGTATGATCTATTGCGTTTGCCCCCTCCCCAAATAAATAAATAAAACAATTTGATTACATAGTTTCTGAACAACAGCTAGTTTCAGACAGGTTTGTGAACATTTCCCTTTTTAATAAGGTGCTATTTCTAAGTCTTCTCCTATAAATTTTATTTTATGACGCTAACAGTTCTTTTTATTTATTTTTTTTTTTTTATTTATTTTTTTTTTTTTTTATTTTTTTTTTTTTTTTGAAATTTCTTTAGTTTTTTGAACTTAATTGTTGAGTGAGAGTGTAGTAGTGATGTGTAGAGTAGGCAACAGGTTTTCTTAAAATATTAATACACATAATAAACTTCAATTAATGGAATCTTTCGAAATATACCTTACGGCTGCTGTGCTCAATAGGCGCAAAATGTTTTGACACATTTACAAATTTATTTTTTAACGGAAAGATATAAAGTTGGAAGGCCTGACTAAGGAAGCGATTTAAACTCGAGCTGATTTTTCTATTTCCTTTTATAAATGAATTACTTATTGAGTCATAAGCGATATTTATCACGTGACAAAGACGTTTTCACCCTTCCTTGAGTGGATATTCTCCTTTCGTGCGAAAAATTGATTCAAAACTCCCAGTTTGACAGAATTTATTGCGTTTGCAAAAATAAATCGATTAGATAGTTTTTTAACAAAATCTTCTACATTTCGGAACCAAAAAAAAAAAAAAAAAAAAAATCAATAAAATTTATGTTATAAAGTTGCCTTTTTGGATTTGAGAAGTGATTCTGAAATTCACTGCTGAACAATGTGAAACTTCCTGTCAGAATTTCTGAATAGTTTTTAACTGTAAATGCATAAAATGCACAGGCTGTTATTGAAAGGACTTGGAATGGAATAGCGTTTTCCATTTTCGATAAATAAATTACTTGTCGAAATATGAGATTCTAGTCACGTGACTGCTTTTTTCCCCCATTCCGTGCTATCGCTTCCGATAGTTCTGGAAATTCCACTTAAAATGCTAATTTTGATAGTCTTTTTTGCAAAGTTATATTACTTAAAGGGATAACGCCATTCTATTATATTGCTTCTGAATACAAACAGTCGATTTTATTAATTTTCGAAAAGAAATGAGCTCAGAAATGTGCTAAAAATGTAATTATTAATGTTGTCATTATGTATTTAATGTCTTTCGTAATTTATAATAATCATAATTTTAAAATGTACTGTAAAAATTTTCCATAAATATATATATATTATTCTTTAAGAATCATAATTGTATGTTTTTAAAAAATCTGAATTTTTGGTCTCTCGGGTTTGATTTTTCCTTTCCACGCGCCTTGTCTGTTTTCACTGGCTTTTGTCAACGCCGCACACGGTCTTGAAAATTCTTGCAATTTATTTTTATCTAATCTCTTTGCGTGTCATTATATCATAGAGGGCTATACTTTGCTATGTCTGCTACAATAGTGTTAAAAAGAAGGCCTTAAAATGAATAATGCTTACTTAAAAGGCGATTAAATAATTAATTATAGATGTTAAAATTTAATTTTATTTAAAAATCTTAGTACTTTCAAACCTTTTCCAAACAGGTTTTCCTCAGAGAATATTTTCTTTAATAAATACAAATATAAGATTTTGTTTTGAAAAATGAACGAGACTCATGGCTTGAAGACTGAGTTAGTAATATTTTCACGTGAACGGTAAAAAATTATTTGTTTGTAAGAGAATCAATAGAAATCTTATGCAAGAACAATAAAGTGTGCAATGATGTCCTATCTTATAATATACGCAGTTTATGGTTTAGCATCCTAAAAATAAAATCCTGACAATTTGAGAAAATGACGTATTAAAATTTCGTGGTAAAACAATCAAATGATTTTTTACCGTTCACGTGAAAATATTACTAACTCAATCTTCAAGCCACGAGTCTCGTTCAGTTTTCAAAACAAAATCTTATATTTGTATTTATTAAAGAAAATATTCTCTGAGGAAGAACCTGTTTGGAAAAGATTTGAAAGTACTAAGACTTTTAAATAACATTAAATTTTAACATCTATAATTGATTATTTAATCGCTTTTTAAGTAAGCAATATTCATTTTATGTTAAAAGCAAGGCGAAAATTTCATTCCGTCATATATTTTATATGTAAGAAGTTTAATTTTGCTTGATTTTTTTGCATTAAGATTTATTAGGTATTTATATTGAGTTTAAATTTTATTATTTCTGTCCATATTTCCTTGGCATCTATTTTAATTATTTTGTGCAAGTTTGTTTCATTAATTTAATTTATTATTCTTATTAATGGTAGCTATTTAGCTTTAACGGGAGGGAATTTTAAGTCCAAAAATGTTAATTTGATTTATATTTCAAATTGCGAAAATACTGTAAAATTTCATGAATTCCAAATGTCCCCCACCCCAACCCTGATAGTTTTCCCATTCTTTTTACAAAAATTTGAAATATAAGCCAATTTAAAATCATAATTTCCTGTCTACTTTAGAAAGGTTCACTCATATTTTTTAAACAAATTGAAATATAAAAATTATTAAAATGGTGCTATTACTATAATTAACCTGTAGAAAAATAATCGAAAATCATGGAAATAACACAGATTAAAATTGCTAAGATCAAATAGTCAAAGGATATACAAACAGGTAGGCGGAAAAAATCGCAAACAATGGACAACAGAGACAAGTAGAAATAGCTATGTTTGGGTAACAAATCGGCTTAAATTTGAATTGCAAAAATGTAAACCTGTATTATAATTTTGACAAGCTACCACATAAGTAGAAAGACTTTTAGAAGAAAATTATGAACTTCATTCCTATCCCTTTGTATCTGAAGAGAGAAAAGGGGTTTGTAATCTGTATCAGTGAAACTTATTGCAGCTAGGAATGCAATAAATGTTGAAATACACATAAAACATCCGATTTGTCACAAAAGTTCAGTTGAAGAATTTTTTTCCTTTGTATTTTTCAGAGAACATTATAATGTTTATTTTCTAGTGAATAATATACATAGTTTTTTTTTTTTTTTTTTTTTTTTTCCAAAACAAATGACTATAGTATATATGTGTTAGTAATACAAAATTTTGTAAACAAACTTTATTCTTCATAAATAAAGATTTTTTTTTTTTTTGTTGTTTATAAAAAAAATTTATAGAAATAAATATTTATATACAATAAAATTATCACATCTGTATGATTAATGGAATCCTGAAGGAAAAAAAAGTTACATAAAATTTCTAAATAATTGAATGTTTGGGATAATTATGCATTTTTTTTACAGGAGAAAATAATTAGTTTAAAAAAAATGAAAACTTATTTTTTAAATAACAAAGCATGATGAACTAATTATGCTATTTTTTCTGCGGTCAAATAAAAAAAAAAAAAAAAAAAAAAAAAAAAAAAAAAAAAAAAAAACTGTTTTTTTTTTTTTTTTTTAAATTAAATAAAAGTCTGTCAAAAAATGTCTGTCAGTAAATAGTCGCAGCTTTAGAGCTATTACAGCGAATATACAACTTATATACTGTATGTGCTCATAAGAAGCCATATCATTCACGCGAAATACCCATTTGCTAATGTTAATTCTATGTAGATTTTTTTTAATTTTATTTTTTATTTATTGAGTTAAAACTTCGATTTTTTTTTTTAAAATTGTTATTATATAATTTGTAAACAAAATCACATGATGAAACTTCTCATAAATATTATATATATATTCAAAATATGGGTAAAATGAAATCGTTATATATATTATTTGCAGAATTTCACTTTTTCTTTCACTCAAATAAATAGGAATATAAACGCTTTAATTTTCATTCAGCATTTTTGGAAATACTAATTTAAATAAAAATTAAAAATACTTAAATTAAAAATATGAAAAAAAATATAACTTAAAAAAGCGTCATATTTTAAAAAGTAATTATTTTTTTTATTTGTTGAATCAAAATTACTGTAAAAGAATTAAGAAAGACATATTACAAGTTTGAACCATTTAGCTGTAACGATTCTTGACTTATAACGGTTTATCTAAGAGAAATGGTGAATAAACCCATCATGAAGAAAATCGCATTTTCGTTGCTCCATATCAATCTTTGCTGGAAAGTACTAGATTTTGAAAACAAACCAAAACATAAAATTTAATATTTCCTTTTCCAATTAAGATAGAAACGTGATTTAAATGTCATTTTACGCAAAATAATAATAATTATTATTAGTATACTGTTTATTTTATTTATTTTATTTTTTATTTATTTATTTTTTTTTAAAGGAAAATTTGAAGGTTTTCGCGTCTTGAATTCAAGCTGGTTTTAATACTGTTTACGAAACTATTGCAAAATCAGTATGCATGTTTCGAAGGGAAAATTATAAAAAACAAATACTAGTTATTCCGATTTTTTTTTTCTTTCAGGTATGATATTTTATTTTCAGCTGTGTGTCGATCTTTCTAACTGCATTTTCAAATGATTTTTTTTTATCATTATTATTATTCCTCGATCCAAAATGGGCTGATATCTTTTTTCAACTTAATTCTTAATTTTTTCTCAGAATTTTTTGAGAATTTTAAAAAATGGGCTTCTTATCCACAATTAAAAAAAAAAAAAAAAAAAAACCCCAAGAAATTTCACATCTTTAGTTACAATAAAATAAACACACATGCACAGACACAGGGTGACTCATATTTATCGAAACAATAGGCTATCTCTTTAAATATTGCCCCTAGGTACAATACTTACAGTTGCAAAGTTTCTTTTTTTTCCCTTACTTATTTATTGCCTAAGTGGGGCAGAATCAGAAAAGGGTGCAAAGTTTGATAAAATAAGTTGCAATTACACAGGGGGACTATTGAGGGAAATACAAAAATTACATTTTTATACGGCTCTGGTTGGTTAAAATTTCCCCTTAGGAAGTTTTTCCTTATCATTTTTTAATTTAAACAATAACAAAAAAAAAAAAAAAAAAAAAAAAAAAAAAAATCTATCTTGATTCCTGCAAAACTCAGAGAGTTATGTCTATTTTAATAATTTGCGGGGTTTCAAGGGATCAGACACAAATGGAAATGCGTGTTATTTAGTGCGCATGTTACTGTAAAAGTATCAAGGAAACATTCATTTTTCTTTTATTTATTTATAGAGTTAGAATTTTGAATGCTTTGAGATAGTTAACGATATAATTTGTAAACAGAATCACATCATAAACTTCTTTTAAAAATAAAAATGCATTAAAAAAAAAAAAAAAAAAAAAAAAAAAAAAAGAGTAATTTAAAACTGTTATTAATCAAAGTTTCATTCGTCGAATTGAATTTTTTTCTTTTGATTAAGCATCTTATTTTTTATTTTGATTTAGCATTTTAAATAATATTTATTTTAAAAAAATTAAAATATTTAAAATAGCAATTTAAAACTAATCGGATGTGGCAATCCCAAAACTTCTGTCTCATGCATGTGAATATTTCAAAAAGCGCTACCAATGCGCGAAAATAACATAACAAACTATGCTCATCATGAGAATTCTAAGGACATGAAATTCCATGCATTATTTCTTGAATTAGACAATTGCAATATTGGAAAAAATGCAACATAAAAAGCGCCACTTGTTGGGCAACTTATACCAAAACATAAAGTGCAATAATATTTATCAAGCTGAATCTGATATTTGAACCTGAATCTGAAATTTGTTGAAAAAATTCGTGCATTAGCTCTTGGATTAGAACTATTGAAGGAATCGGGAAAAATTCAGCATAGCAGCATCACCTGTCGGGTTATTGACACTAAAATATAAACAGAACTAGTTCATACCAAGGATTTACTAAATCTGAAGTTTAATGAAAATCCGCATATTAGTCATTGAGATAGAGCTCTTGCAAAAATCGTAAAATAATACAACATAACAGTGCCACCTGTTGAATGATTTACAACAATAACTGATTAGTTTCAATGTATATGAAGAACTATCTGAATATGCATTTTTATTGAACTCCGTGCATTACTTTTTGAAATAGAGCTATTTCAAAAATCCTGAAAAATGCAGCATAGCAGCGCCACATGGAATGTGGCGCTGCTGTACATAATGTGACTTAATAATGGCACATAAATGTGAGTAGTACTGGCTGCATAATTTATGCATACATATAATACATATGAAGTTTAGCATTAGCCACTTCCACATTATTCACAAAAAATTCTATCATTTATCATGGGAGATCAATCCAAAATATTCATTGCCCCCCCCCTCCCCTTCCCCCCGTCATAGCTGTACTCGGACCCTGTTTCCTTTATATTTAACAAGATACTTTGCATTTAACATTTCATTGCTAAGACTGTGGCAAACTCAGTAGTACATTTTTCCACCCTCTCCCCCACCCTCCGCAGAGCACCAAGAATGCCGAAATAAATTAAAAATCATCATCAGTTGATATTATTTACTAAAAATATGCATTTTCTAAAATTGATCCAGAAAGGCTGTTATAGATTGTATACTCCCTCCTCGGTGAATGAAAAGGGGAACAATTAAAACAATCATTACATCTTTGAAAAAAAAAAAAAAAAAAAAAAAAAAAAAAACGTATAATCTTAAAAATAAATATTTGTATAAACGAGATCTAAAATTTAAACTAAATTCGAAGCATTAGACAGACTTTAATACATTTAAAAAGCAATTAAATTTAAAAAATATATGTATCAATTAAGAAAATAATGAATTTTAAAAATTGTTTCATATTTAGTGTAAAGAGTCTTTTATTTCAGACTTTAAAATGTACATGTATATTTAAGAAATATAAAATATCTATCACATAACTTATAACTTCCATTTGTCACTTTCATTTTTCAAATAAGCTTAAAACATTTTTTAAATGTTTAGAGATCCTTTTTTGAAAAAGAAACTTGGTCAAAATAGAGCTTTTATTCAGCAAAGAGGGTGTTTTGTCCGGTGGAGTTTTTGTCCGGTGGGGATTTTGTCCGGTGGTGATTTTGTCCGCGGGGATTTTGTCCGTGGGGATTTTGTCCGCGGGGATTTTGTCCTGGACACATATAATTAGGGTGTGTGGCCGAATCTAGGAAAAAAAGTGACCGGAAAAAAAGTTATCGGAAAAAAAGTGACCTAAATTACAAAAGCGGAAAAAAAGTGACACGGAAAAAAAGTGACAAGGAAAAAAAGTGACACGGAAAAAAAGGGACATGGAAAAAAAGTGACAAGGATTAGTTTTGGGGATTTATTATTGATTTTGGGGATTCATTGGTTAAGCATGAAAGGGGGATGGGGGGGCTCATAATTTAGGTAAATGGGTTTTTCATGCTGAATTAACTATTTTGGTTCAATTTTTGGATATACGTTCATACTGAAAAGACGCTTGCCTGATTAGTTTTGGGAAGGGACGATTACCCTCCCCCCCCCATCCGTCCTCAGTTAGATGAATGGGTTTTTATGCAGAATTATCCAACGTGTGTCAAATTTGAATATACAGGGCCTGGCTAAGGCAGGGGCATGCGGGGCAATTGCCCCGGGCCCCCGGTTTGAGGGGGCCCCCAAGGAGAGAAAAGTTTATTGTTAAAAGAGGGCCAAATGATATAAAATAGCAAAATATTACTAAAATTCTTTTTTTTTCAATTTTAAGGGGTCTTTTTTCTCCTACCCCCTTTGTTTCCCTGCCCCACGTTCCCTTAAATTAATAGTTACATCATAAGAAAATTAATAGTTAAAATTATTTATCATCTGTTATTATGTATAAAGATATGAAATATAAATACTGAAATCAGTACTTGGTACAAAATTTATGCATACATACAATAGGTTTGAATTTTAATTTTAGTCACTTGAGTATAATTCACAAACATTTTTAAGATAGAAGGGGGCCACTCTAATAATGTTTGCCCCAGGGCCCCCCACTATCTAAGTCGGGCCCTGTGAATATAGGTTCTTTTCGATAAGGCTTATATATAGTATATAATGCATGAAGAGTTTTAATGGTTATATATAGAGGGAGAACGGGGGATAACCTTTCTTAAATTAAATTAATAACTTTTTACGCATAATTATCCGATTTGCTTAGAATTTTGGACATAGATTCATTATGATAAGACGTATCTCTGATTAATTATGGGGTTCTTCTGCTTATTATAAAGGGTGGGGGGCGAGTAATTATCTCCCCCTTAAACTAGATAAGTAGGTTTTTATGCAGTATGTGTATTTCATGTATTTCAAATTTTAAATATAGGTTCTTACTGATAAGGTGGATCCCTGAATAGTTTTAAGGATTTGATATCTAAGTATTGAAGGGGAATAGAATATAACCTACCTTAAATTAAATTACTTTTTACGCAGAATTATATTGGCTAAGCCATTATTGGCTTATAATGGCTAAGTATACTGTCAGGTTCTGAGACTACCTCTGCTAAAGATTGGAATTTCTCTATCTTAATCTCTTTTATATTATACCGGCTGTGTACTAGAATTTTCAAGGTGACATTCTTTCTTTGTTGAAGGGAGAATTGACAGGTAATACTCTACAGGTGGTGAGTGAGAAAGAGGAGATTGCGGAGAGGCGTGTTCATCCGTCAGTGAGGTATCTGGATGATGAGCTGACAAGCAACATGTCACTAATCAAGAAAGGAATGTGGAATGGATAAGCCCTAAAGGGGGTTGACACTAGGGAAACACCGTGATTTGAGAAGAGCAAGTCTTATCTCAGATTAATTCAGTTCGTATCTGGGTTTATACCTAGAGAGTAGTGTAGGACAGAGGTTCTGATAGGGTGTGCTCTGCGTTGTAGAGCGGAGGCAGTGCGTATCTGGAAAGCAAGGGACACAGACGTCCTGATGTTTAGTTCTCTGGGCCGAGAAGTGCAGGCCGAGTATCCATGTGTTGGGAGATTCGAAAGTGATCTCCGATAAAGTTAATCTAACGTGCATTGAGTGTGAGGTGGAAGGTGTAATTCGAATAGTACACAGCCAACCTTTACTGTATTTAATTTAATGTTGAACCGGATCACCTATATCCGAGTTGTAATTGTATATAATGGTAAATAGCGTATTTAGTGTGTACATATATTCTAAATAAACTGTTAATTCAGTTAATTGTCGGCGTCAGTGTTCATTTACACAATCCTCACAGTGGGTGACCGATATCACCTAGTAATATCGGTGGTGGCAGCTATAACTACCACGGACTTTCTTCAAAGTTGTGCGGGCTGAGAGGAACGTCCGACATATACAGTGGGGGAACGGAGGATAACCCCCCTTAAATTAAAAAATGGCTTTTTACGCAGAATTATCTTATTTGATTCAAACTTTGAATGTGCGTTCATTATGATAAGGCGAACTCCTGATTATTTGTGGGTTATCCCCCGTTCATCCCTCTATACTTAGCAATTAAACCCTTAAAACTATTCAGGGATTCACTTTATCAGATAAAACCTATATCTAAAAGTTGAAATACGTTGAATAATTGTGAAAAAAAAATCTTATTTAAAGAGTGGGGGATTAATCGCCCGCTTTCCCTTATTTAATTAGCAAAAGAACAACATAATTAATCAGAGATAAGCCTTCTTATAATGAATATACATCGAAAATTTTAAGCAAATCGGATAATTCTGCGCAAAAAGCCATTTATTTAATTTAAGGGTGTATTTCGATTCAAACTGCCTATTTTCCGATTTATTTTTAACTTCATTTTTACTCTCATATGCATCAAACTGGCAAATTGTCTTATTTAGAAAGTACACAAGGTGCCGTAATTGTCAATTCTTTGATAAATGCAGAAAATATTGCGAAAAAAGCAATCAAAAAGCGGCATTTTGAACAGATTTTCCCCTGGCGGGAGATCTGTGAACGAAAAAAAAGGTTCATACTGAGAAGATAATTGTTTATAAATCAAATTCTAATGAATTGAGCGTAAAAATACAGCACATGGCACCTTGTACATCTCTTCAAAAATATCCTCAGCAAGTTTCATGTTTCTACTTTTGAAAATGTGTCTGAAATTGTATCGGAAAATTTCGAGCTGTTGAAGGTGGAAAAGCGTTTTTTTGAATACACCCTTAAGGGGGTTTATCCCCCATTCTCCCTCTATACATAGCCATTAAACCCTTAAAACTATTCAGGAATTTACTTTATGAGAAAGATCCTACATCCAAAATTTGAAATAAATCGGATAAGTGTGCATAA